>OX465599.1:178380000-183380000 GCA_950022295.1 Bromus sterilis
GATAAGCATGCAAGCCTATGGTGTGTTCTACGGGGGAGTGGAGCGTGTTTCTCTCCAAAACAATGAAGGCTAGGATCCAACTTGCTATGAACAGCAAGCAACACTAAAACAAACTAAAAAGTAAAGAGAAAGACGCTCCAAGTTTAGCACATAACATATGAAGTGATAAAAATATAGCATGCAGAAGGACGAACTGATGATTGTTGATGGAGAAGGGGATGCTCGGGGGAATCCCCAAGCTTAGACGCTTGAGTCTCCTTGGATATTTCTTGGGGTGCATGGAGGCATCCCCAAGCTTGAGTGCTTGACACTCCCGGATCTTCTTTCATCATCTTCCTTCGCATACTTGAAAACTCCCTTCATGCGAAACTCCTCATAAGCTGATTAGAGTGGTTAGTACCCATGATAAAATAATTTTTCTCCACTGGAAATAAAGATATTCACGAAGAACTACTGTTTCTCATGATTTCCAAGAAGTTTTTGCAAAGAAAAAGAAAGCTTAAGATTTTCAAAACGATGAAAACGCAAAACGTGGCAAAATCTATGAAAAACAGACCAGCAGGTAGTAAATAATTTTTTTGGGGTACTTCTGCAACTCAAATCAAAAAACTGAGAACATACACATGAAATCTAATTGTATAGAGCATACTGGTGATTTTTTGCTAATTTGTCTGTCAAGGGGACATAATCTGTTTCTGGACAACATGTCACAACTTTTGAACTTTCTTGCAATCAGAGGCTAAAACTTGGCACAAAGCTTGAAAATAAAGATACAATGATGTTGCTACAGTAGTAACAAGCATCAAGACAACTAAAAACTGAAACTAAAAAACTCAAAGTAAAGATCACAAGGGTTGTCTCCCTAGAGATCTTTCTTTATAGCCATAAAGATAGGCTTTAGATTTTAATGATGCTCTCGTAGGTATAAGAGTTGAAAAACAAAAGAGAGCATCAAGAAGCAAATACCAAACACATTTAAGTCTAACATATTTTAACACCCTCACTGTCATGTAACCTTAATCACTTTTGTTAATGACGATTACTATTGCTAATCTCACAGGATCATCTTTGCATTGATCATTTCAAAATTTCTGTGTGATTGATACTAAAAAACAATGTGGCAAATAAAAGTTCAACCAAAAACTTTGAAACCAATTTTGTAAAATGCCAAATAATCAGTGGACCATGCTAGAACAACAATGGGAATTTATTAAGTTATTAAATAAATCAAACAATTCAAACAGTAGCTTAAACATTCCATTTTAATCATTTATTATTTAAATAAAATAGTAAATGAATTTATAAAAGTCTCAACATTTTTGTGGCATCACTATGTAGTGTTGCATTAATATTGGAGCAAGTCTCGTGTTTGACAAAAAACATTTTAGGCACAAACAAATATAAAACTGATGAGAAAAGAAAACAAATACAAAAATAAAATGGTTATGCTCTATTTGTCGCCCAGAGCAACCCCTCCCCCTAGCCAACCTAGCCACCCGGACCGCCGACCTGGTCATTGTCCTCTTCCTCTGTTCACCCACGGTGGCGTGGCGGCCATCCTGTGGTGCCACGACTGTGGCCGTCGCCGTGGACGCCATCGGCCGGCTTGTCGTCGGGCTCAAGTGCCCACCCTCCCCAAGCCCATCGCCCCAAACCCTAACCCTAGATCGAACACGCTTCTCCTCCTCCCCCTGTTCTTCCCGCAACTCGCCTAGCGCAGCCACCGCCACGTCGTTGCGCACAGCCGTGGCCAACGGCCACCCCAGGCCTGACCGGCTTGTCCACGAGTTGCTTCGTGGTCGTCTTCGCCACCTCGCCGATAGAATCGAGTCGGGAGCCAGCCGTTGAAGCACGTCGTCGTCGTTCACCTCTGCAGCCCCGCCGCTCGCCGTGGTCAATTTCGGCCACATCGCACCCTCCCCGAGCCCGCTGCCCTCCTCGACACGTTCCCGGTGAGCTAAATCCCCGTCGCCAAGTGTCCATTGCCGCCCGCTAAGTTCCTGCTGGTTTACCCCCTTTGACGAACTCCGGCCGCCGCCATGGCCAGCCATAGCTCGCGCTCCCGTGCGTCGCAGCGTGCGCCTTTGGCACCGACCAGCTTCTACCAAGCCGTAGAACCCATCCTGCTAGAGTGCGCTCGCAAAAACCCACCGTAGTCGTGTCCCCGTCGACGTCCGAGAGCAGCCGCCGCGACGGCTCGTCGTCGGTGCCGATTCTGGCGCCCCCTGGACCACCACCACCACCGTTGGACGCGGCATGCTCCAAGATTTTGAACCCCGCTCCCATCCTTCGCCAAAATCGTGCACACGCTCGTCGTCGGCCTCACTGTTCGTCGTCGGCGATGTCCGGAGCACCTGGCTGGTGGGCCCTTCACGCCAGGGGGGTTAATTAACTACTAACCCCACTCCCCCTGACACTTACATGTGGGTCTAGTGCCCTAATTAAAATAGGAAATGATTGTCTAAATAACCAGAGGCTGACATGTGGGACCCACATTTCAGTTGACTGGTCAACCCACACTGTTTTGGATAATGTTTCTATTTAAATAACAAAAGAAAATACATAAATTCTAATAAATGGATTTAAACTTGGAAATTGAATATCTTTTAATCCCTAAGTCAGATTAAAAAGCTTTATACATGAAACTTTACCAGAAAAATATTACGAATATGAATACATTATCGGTATGTCAATCACACCCCTCTCACACTACGTACACGAGACTTTCCCCCTCCGGGTCATCTGTCGATAATCACCTGGAGCTGGCAGTTCATCCCCGGATGAATTCCCGCTCCGACCAATCACCTAGTACTTCGTTAGAAACACCGTTAACATTGCATATGTCATGTCATGCATATGTTTATATATGCTTGCTCTGTATTAACTGTTTCTCCCCCCTTTTATTCTCTGGTAGACCCCGCTGCTGTTGTCGACTACACCGCTGCTGAGTACGACTACTTCGTCGACGACCGTACCCCTACCGTTGAGCTTCCAGGCAAGAAGAGCCATCTCCTTACCCAGATATCACCTATTTTTTCCGTACATTTCTTGCACTAGGCATTGTTATTGCTGCTGCTATGTTACAATCCTATTCAATTGCATAGCTTGTCATTGTCGCCCCTTGATGTACCTTCCTTTATCCTATGCTTCCTATAAATATATATTATATTCAGCAGTGAGCCCTGCGCATTGTTAGTCAACTATGATTAGATAGCGGGTCGTGAGCACGCTGGGAGTGAACACGTATACAATATATATAACTGCACAGGTATGGTACAATGCAGACACCGCCTAAGGCCCCTACCTCGGCTCTGCCGAGCGAGATCAAGTGTGAGCTATCGAGGAGTAATCCCCGTACTCGACTCATTGCTGACTCTGTATAGCCGCCTTAGGGTCCTGAGCCACGGTTGTCCTTAAGGTAAGAAGTCGGGCGACCCGACGGAGCCCTGGATTGGTATTGCAACGGGAACTACGGGGAGGGTACGACCGACGTACTGCCGTGCTTGGCCCCTTCTCGTATGCCGAAAGAGTTACCAAACCATGAAAGTCGAGATCCTCCAGGAGAACACGCGAGATAAGGTAAGGAGTCGGTTCTCCTTGTTGGTAACCACAGAGCTTTGACGGGATGACATGGCAGGCGCCGATGTACTGGTGGTCCTGGCTGTTGTTCGTTGTCCGTTGTGTGAACTAGTCGGGCAACGATAACGGTTGTCTGCGAGAAAATAATAAAATGCTAATGTTTCGGTGGATGACTTGAGTAGCTAGTCGGCTTGTACGCACTATCTTCACATGGGATAAGGATTTATGGGCTCCCCTGCGTCGTAGTTCATTTGAAAGCTCTTCAGACGTCAGCAGTACTGCTGCCTGCGCTGGGAAGTGGTGTCTTCTTCGCTCGAGCGATGTATTTGGACTTGCTTTTGCTTCACCGGCCAGCCACACACTGTGCAGGAGCGTGAAGGGTGAGGGTCCTAGACCCCTGATCGCATAGGATATAGTCCGGTGGATGGCCTCTATGTTGAGCCTAGGATTGGCTACGGCGTGTCAGATAGCTTTGGTTGAGCGTTCCCTAACAAGGTGCCCACCACCCTGGATATCCGAGCGTGCAGGCTGAATAGTAGTGCACCCCTGCAGGGAGTTTAATCTATTCGAATAGTCGTGTCCACGGTAACAGGACGCTTTATGGTGAAGCTGGATCTTACCACTACAAACTACTACTAATAAACTGTATATTTTTGGGTCTTCTTCCTTGCAGGGAAGTCAAGGAAGGGAACTCGGAGGCATTGTTAATTGTTATATAATACAAGTTAGTATTATACAATGTTGCGTTGTTCTTACTTTCATGTTGTTAACTGCTTAAACTGTTGGCTGTTCTCTTCTTGTGCTACAAGACCCGTCGGAAGATGCTAGTCTTCGATAGGCCTAGCTTATTATCCTTATTCTGACTTTCTATCATGCAGTACACTATATACGACATCCCCTTTCCATTTGATACAAATGCATAAATGCTTAGTAGCGGACGTTAGTCTTGCGGGGTATGCTAGATACTCACCCTTTCTTTATTTCCCCCCTTTTTTGTTTTTCCTGATCGTCCGCTGCAGTCGACGATGGCGCCTGATGACCCTCAACGTAAAGGGATCTATTGTAGCGTTTTCGATAAGTAAGAGTGTCGAACCCAACGAGGAGCGAAAGGTACTGATAGGTTATTTTGGACAAGGAATAACTGCAAACACTGAAAGATAACTTTTTAGGGGTTTTCGATATAAGCAACGAGAAGATAAAAGAAAGCAAAGTAAATAGCACTGAGGAGCAGAAAGTGGCCCAATACTTTTGAGCAAAGTATAAGCCTGACAACTGAACTTATAAAGACTAAAGCGTTCTTGAGGACACATGGAGAGGTAGTCACGTGCTTTCGCCATACTCCGCATCGATAACAAGTGTTGTGCTGATAAGTGTTGAGTGGGTGGATCTATGCTAGCACACCTTCTAGACTAAGATAAGTGCACTCTTATGATTAAACATCTTGCAAGAATCCGCAAATACAAGATAGAAATTAAGGCAAATCCTAACCACATCAATAAGATCAAGGATCCAATATTCCCTTGTGCAAAAGTGTGCAAACTGGGGTTCAGGTTTCTGTTACTTTCGCAACCCACCATAAGCATTATTAATACACAATGTATTCCCCTAGGTCCTTAAGAAGGCGAAGTGTTGAGTGTTCGGCTCACACAACATCACTAGGAAAATAACAACACAACTTAAATATCAAACAACACAAATTACTTCAACATCATATGACTACTAGCAACCAGACTTCTCCCATGTCCTCAAGAACTAAAGTAACTACTCACAAGACATAAAAGGGATCATGATCCAAGGTGATAAATATATAATAAACGATCTGGACATAATGGTATTTATCCAACAAAACTGAACAGTATTTACCACAAAGTAGTAATCAACACCGGTAGAGTAGAGAGGATAGATAGTACGGATTACAACACAAGATGAACTTGTGAGGTGAGATTGGATGGTGGTGGAGATGGTGCTGATGTTGGGGATGATGTTGATGATGATCTCGATGATGCCCGTGACGATGGTGATGACGATGGTGCCGATCTCCCCTTCCGGGAGGTGATCTCCTCGGCGGAATCTGCCCGCTGGAGAGCCCTTTTCTTCTCTGTAGGTTTCCGCCACGGAACGGCGGTGGAACTTCATGAAGCTTAGAGTATAAGCCTAAATACCTAGGAAGATAGATGATGGTTGGGACCCTATGATCAAAATTAAATTGAATAACTTCTCTTGCTATGCTTTATGTGATGTTGGAGCTAGTACCTCCGTTATGCCCAAAAGAATATTTGATATGTTTGAATTGAAACCTTTTGAGCTTTGTTCTTTTTGTGTTCGTCTTGTTGATTCTTCCGTAAAGAAACCTTTGGGGAAGATCGACGATGTTCTTATCATTGTCAATGACAACTATGTTCCCGTCGATTTTATTGTTATGGATCTAGAGTGTGAACCTTTATGTCCAATTATTTTGGGACGTCCTCTTCTTCGCACCGTTGGTGCGGTTATTGACATGAAAGAGGGGAATATTAAATTCCAATTCCCATTCAAAAAGGGGATGGAACACTTCCCTAGAAAGAAAATCAAGTTACCTTTTGAGTCTGTTACACGGGCTAGTTATTCTCTTTCTCTTGATAAAACTTGATTCTTCTTTTTGCATCATGCCTAGCTAATGACTTTAAAGAAGCGCTTTCGGGAGGCAGCCCGCAACGAATTTAGGTGTTTCTTTTTGATTTTGTTGTGTCTTGATGATTGTTACTTCTGTACCAACATCATTGTATCTTTATTTTTCAGTTTTGTTCCAAGTTATAGCCTCTTACGGCAAGGGAAGTAAAAGTTGTGACATGCTGTCCAGAAAACAGATTCTGTCCTCGTGACCAGAAAAATTACAGAAACATTCCAGTTCATCTTTTTGAGCTGAAAATTTTACACAGTATGCTCTATACAATTACGAAACTTCCATATGTTCTGAGTTTTTTGATTTGAGTTGCATAAGTGCCCCTAAAAAATTCTTTACTATCTGCTGTTCTGTTTTTCACAGATTCTGCCACGTTTTGTCTCTCCTTACTTTTTCAAACCTTAAGCTTGCTTTTTCTTTGCAAAAACTTTTTGGCACTCTTGAGAAACAGTAGCACTTCAAGATTATCTTTATATCCAGTGGGAAAAACTATTTATTAAGGGTACTAACCTCTCTAATCAGCTTATGATGAGTTATGTATGAAGGGAGTTTTCAAGTGTGTGATGGAAGATGATGAAAGAAGATCCAGGAGTGTCAAGCGCTCAAGCTTGGGGATGCCCCCATGCATCCCCAATAAATATTCAAGGAGACTCAAGCGTCTAAGCTTGGGGATGACCCCGTACATCCCCTTCTCCATCAACAATCATCAGTTCGTCCTTCGTCTCACTATATTTTTTATCACTTCATGCGTTATGTGCTATGCTTGGAGCGTCTTGCTCTTAGGTTTTGTTTTTAGTTTTCTTTAGCTTTTCTTGCTGTACATACCAAGTTAGATCCCTTCTTACTTTGTGTGGGAGAGAAACACGCTCCACTTTCAAAATTTAGAACACATCATAGGATTTTTCCTTCCTATCTTTTTGCTGTTGTGTGTTCTTTATCTTTTCATAGCTACTACCTTGTTTAGTTTTAGCCTTAGTTTGTCTTTAGCAAGAGCCTTGGATTTTGTTTAGTTTGTTGCTGGAACTCTTTTTAGTTTTCATGTTTATCTTGTTAAGAGAGTTGGTTGTTGCACTGAGTTGTGTCTTCTCTTGAAAGTAGGTAATTGAGGTTGCTATTTAATTTTAGTAGTAGCTTGTAATAGTTTTGAGGTATTGATGTGAGTAATGTTTGAACTTTTGGTGTCAAGAGGTCTAGCCTATTAGTGATAGGTGTCGTATTTTGAGCAATCCGTGTGTATTTTCAAAACCTACAAAACTAGTTGAGAACTCTAGCTACTAGATGGATCACTACTCTTCTGAGGGGTCGAATATCAGAGAACACTCACGTACCATGAGTCGAGGATGCGCAAGGATAACCAAACCCCCATACACTCCTCCTCGGGGTACTTGTCTCTTTGTGAACCTCTTCATTAGATTGACAGTTACCGATAATAACTGCATGAGTTCTTCGGACTAATGTAAGTATTGAAAGTTGACACTTCCACCTTCCCATATTTTGCTAGCCTCTCCTGTGCCGTGCATTGCCTTCTTCTCACTCCGAGAGTTGGTGTCCACCTTCGCCGGTACATCCAAACCCTTGGCATGATACGCTCTGTCATCATAAGCCTCCTTATATCTTTCCTCAAAACAGCCACCATACCTACCTATCAAGGCATTTCCATAGCCTTTCTGAGTTACATTGCCATGCAACTTCCACCTCTTCATGAATTGATCTTCATGTCATACATGTTTCTGCTACACTGGCAGCGACATACATTGCATACTTCATGATGTTTACATCTTCTTTATGTTTTTAGTACCTTGTAAAGTGTGAAAGATTTCCTTTACCTTCTTGTAAAATAGAGTGTTGCCCTTAAGTGAGGAAAAGATCCCAAAGTGGACACAATAGAAGATTCCAAAGAGGACAAATGAGAGTTCAATAGAAAGAGCCATTGAGGCCACCAAAAAATACAAAAAAATAGAAAAAAGAGAAAAAGAAATAAAAAGAGAGAAAGGGGCAACACTACTATCCTTTTGAGAGATCCACACTAGTACTCCCTTTATATCCTTGTACTCCATAGAGATGATCGTTATGCATATAACTATGTGGGGATCTTCACACTATAGAACTTGGCTTGCATATTCCAAGGATGAGCCTCCTCAAACGAGCTCTAGGTATTCATGAGCGAGCAAGTTAGATGCACCCCCACTAGTTCCATTGGAGAGCTTCTTAGCTCATATGTGCATTCGTTGCATGGCAATCCCTACTCCTCACACCATATCTATCATTTGGCATCTCTTGCCTATGATTGTCCTCATTGATGTGAGCCTTTCTCTTCCTTTTTGTCTTCCTCCTCCACCATATTTCTCTCTTTGCCATCCTAAGTGTCAACTCTCGTGCTTACGCTCATCCATTGCATGAGTGCTCGAAATATCGAAAAGGAGTGGATCAAATTGACTTGTACCTGGCTAGTGGTCAGGGGACGAGTCAAGATAAGATTCCAAAGAAGACCAAGTGTGAAACTTTAGTAAATTGAGTTCTCAACACAAAAATACTTTTTTCTCGTATTCCCTATCCCCCTTCTTGCACGCAAACACCATTTGGAGACATTCGAGTCACGGACAGCGAGAGCTCTTGCACCTAATGTTCTTTTGTTACTTGTTTCAATGCTAATATAGACTCTTGCATGTTATGACTTGAATTGAGTCTCTAACCTTGATTGCTTTACTTTTCAAAGTTCTTTTATGGTTGCTAGAATGTCACCACATAAATTATGCTGTTATCATTTACCTACTCGAGGACGAGCAGGAATTAAGCTTGGGGATGTTGATACGTCCAAAACGTATCTATAATTTCTGCTTGCTCCATGCATGTTTTGTGTGATATTTCTATGATATAGATACACTTTCATATACTTTTGATCATATTTGGACTAACCTATTAACTCAGTGCACCCCAGTGCCAGTTCCTGTTTTCTGCTGTTTTTCTATTTTAGTTTTCCCCCATATAAAAAGTGCCAGAAAAATTCGGGAAAATTCAGATAAAAATCAGCGTGGAGGAATCTTCGCGAAGAGCCCGGGAGGGGCCAGAGGGGAGCCAGGGGGGCCCAGGCGGCCACCCGGCGCGGCCCCACCCATGGCCGCGCCAGGGGGCGCCTGGGGCCCCTGGTCCACCTCTGGTTGCCCCCCTTCGCCTATTTATTCTCCGTCACAGGAAAACTCCAGGAGAGGAACCCTATTCCGCGAACTCGCCTATGTTCCGCCGCCGCCGCGCTTCCGAAGATCGGGAGCACCAGAAGACCTCTTCCTGGCACCCTGCCGGAGGGAGGATTGACCTCCGGGAGTCTCCTCTCCACCATGGATGCTCCCCGGATGTCTCGTGAGTAGTTTTCCTTGGACCATGGGTCCTTGATCAGTAGCTATGTGATGTTCTCCTCCCGTCTTTGATCTTCATTGTTTAGACCTCGTGAGCTGCCCTACATGATCGAGGCACCTTTGTAATATTTCTGCATTTGCTATGTTGAGTTTGATAGGATCTGATGGATTATGAGATTATGTTCAGATTGTGATAGAGTAATATATTTGGTTTTTATCTCTTATATTTTTGTTCCTAAGTAATTCTTGCATGTTCTCCGTTGCTGTTTATTGCTTTGGCCAAGTAGTAGGTAGTGACTTCAAGAGGGAACGTTGTGCTAGATTGTGGGTTCATGCCCCCCGATGACAGGCTTGAGTGACAGAAACATGAGTCTAGGGGATGTGCTGTTGCCACAAGGGGGAAAACAACGGTGCTTGTGACCGCGGTCACAAGGATTGTTTACTTTACGCAGAGTTCTTTTTAATGCAGTTGTTTGTTGCTTTGGGTTTACACTTTGGGCGGGGCTCGCAACTTAATACCAGCGAGATGTTCTGGATAGATATCTCAAGGTGGATGATTAGTAGTAGATGCAGATGGATTTCGGTCTACTTATCTTGGCGTACTGCCTGTGCTTTTGAACCTCGTCCTTTCTTTTGTAGCATAGTTAGCATTGCGGTGCGTTCATAATCCTGTCAATTGCCTTTCTGTAATTTTTTTTACCTTACATAGCAATTTTATCGTCTTTTGGGAGAGAGACATCACTAGCGAACATCACGTATCCCGGTCCATATCTTCATTATTGTTTCCACGCTATATTTACCTTACTGCTTTTACTTGCTATCATTATCCCTTGCATTTTATCCTTGTGAACAACAAGACCGGAGAGATTGACAACCTCTCTGAACTTCGTTGGGAACATAGTTATCTGTGTCTGTGTGCAGGTCCGCGTCAGTTGCGCCGCTGACACCTACTTATCATCTCTGGAGTCCTGCTGGAGACAAACCTTGGTATCTTCACCGAGGGAAAACTGCTGCTTCACTACATCTCAACCTTCCACTTGGGGTAACCAACGAAGGGGCGAGAAGCCATCAAGCAAGTTTTCTGTCGCCGTTGCCGGGGAATCCAAGTGCTAAGATAGGGGAGTTGCACACTACCCTTTAACTTTGTTTTTTTAGTCTTGTTAGTTTATCTTTCAGTTTTTTTTATCTTTGTGTCTTTTATCAAAAACTACAAAAAAATCTGCCACACTTGCTGCTACTATGGGTTCCACTGAAAACACCAAGTTGTGTGACTTCACTAGTCACAACAACCAAGACTTTATTTGCACTCCCATTGCCACACCTGCCACTTCAGCTACCTCTTATGAAATTAAACCTGCTTTGCTAAACCTTGTTATGAGAGATCAATTCTCTGGTGCTGGAGATGATGTTGGTTTACACTTGAATAATTTTGTTGAATTATGTGATATGCAAAAGTACAAAGAAGTAGAAGATGATGTTGTTAAGCTCAAGCTCTTTCCCTTCTCTTTAAGGGGAGATGCTAAAATCTGGTTTCAATCTTTACCTAGAAATAGCATAGATTCTTGGGATAAGTGCAAATATGCTTTTATAGGGAAGTACTACCCTCCTGCTAAGATTATACAATTGAGGAGTAATATTATGAATTTTAAGCAATTGGATAATGAACACGTTGCCTAAGCTTGGGAACGAATGAAATCTCTTGTTAAGCAATTGCGGTGCGTTCATAATCCTGTCAATTGCCTTTCTGTAATTTTTTTACCTCGCATAGCAATTTTATCGTCTTTTGGGAGAGAGACATCACTAGCAAACATCACGTATCCCGGTCCATATCTTCATTATTGTTTCCACGCTATATTTACCTTACTGCTTTTACTTTCTATCATTATCCCTTGCATTTTATCCTTGTGAACAACAAGACCGGAGAGATTGACAACCTCTCTGAACTTCGTTGGGAACAAAGTTATCTGTGTCTGTGTGCAGGTCCGCGTCAGTTGCGCCGCTGACACCTACTTATCATCTCTGGAGTCCTGCTGGAGACAAACCTTGGTATCTTCACCGAGGGAAAACTGCTGCTGCACTACATCTCAACCTTCCACTTGGGGTAACCAACGAAGGGGCGAGAAGCCATCAGCCGCCTGGGGCCCCCGTGGCCCCCCTCTGGACCCTCTTAGGCGAGCCTTCGTTATTCTTCTGGAAAATACCCCCCCGTCGATTTTCAGGTAATTTGGAGGTATTCTTCTTCAGCAACTCAGCGTCCACTTTTTACCGTTGAATCCCGCGTCTCCTGCTTCGGCACCGGAAAGTTGCAAACTGTGTAAAATAAGCCAAAACAACATAAGAACATCATCGTAATGTGAAATATATCAATGAATAAGGATGAATTACGATATAAAACAGTGATGCATTTTGGATGTATCAACTCCCCCAAGCTTAGACCTCGCTTGTCCCCAAGCGAAAACTGAGCTCGGTAAACCTGTCCACAAGTTTAGAGAGTGAAGTGTCGATAATTAAAATACGGACAAGAAGCGTCAAGATCTTTTCACCAAACTCAAACATCCTAAACAACAATCTCCAACTCATAAAGCCCTTATGAAAGAGTAATAACAATTATAATCAAAAGTAAGGCTAAGGAAACTCATCAAATCATGGCAAACAAGTCCTTTGGTCAAGGGACAACTAAAATCTTTTACCTTTGCTCTTTCTCTTTATATTTTGAAGAGATAAATTTGAACTTTTTGAAAGAACAAGCTATTAGTCATGAAGTGCAAATGTTAACACAAAGGAAGATGTTTGCTTGGAAAATGCTTTTGCAAACAACTTACTTATCAAGAGATAATGTCAACAATGATATGGCATGGCGAAACTTTAATGCATCATTATATGGATGGATCTTCATCAGCATCAAGTGTTTGTTCTCTTTGGGAAAGGAGGAAGTAGGGAAAACTGACTCAACACAAAAGTAAAGGAAAAAGGAAGCCTTGTTAAAGGCAAGCAGGGAAAATTCAAGTGTTATCCTTAAATCAAATAGAATGAAAACAAGTTTTGAGAGGTGCATGCTTTGTCAACGAATGCTAATAGATAACTCAATTGCTTCTCAGATTGGACAAGTTTTGAGGAACGACTCCCAAACGGGGACGATCACATCCCCGCAATCTCTTTTGTTTATCACTGCCAAACTTTTCTGATTTCCATGAATAAAGCGTGAAGGGGGGTTTGTTTGTTGTATTATCTTTTCTGAGCTGGGCGCACTCATGCCAGTTCCTCCTCGTATTAGGGGTTTGCAGATTAGGCATGCAATCCCGGGGTAAAACTTGTCCAACTTAAGAAGGTCATGAATTAACTACTACTTCCTCATGAGCTAAAACAGGGGCACAAAACAGAAGATTTTGAACATCTAAGGATAACACAAAAATTATATGCTTTAGGAGTGGTAGTGGAATACCACGAATAGGAAGGTATGGTGGACTCAAATGGAAGGTACTGGTTTCAGGGCATGGATGTACAAGCAGAATTCTGCTTAGTACAGGGTTTTGGCTAGCAAAGGATTTGAGAGAACAAACAATTGATGATGACTTGGATGCAAAGCAATATAAAGCATAAACATTAAAATAAGCATAGCACATCAAGTTGTCTTCCTTGTTAACATAACACTACAAGCATAATAACAAAGAGGGTTTGGCTATGTCGCTACTTTGAGAAAAATAACATGCTTGTTGCTATGACCAAAGCTATGTTTGCCAAGATTAAATAAAGTTTTCAAAGCCATACCTGATATAAGGTCAATACTCCCCATAAGAATCGTCATAAGGTTGATTGTGTGAAGAGAATACCGAGTGCAGCGAAGGGATCAATAAACTTCTCATTAATATTCCATCATAGACGACTCCACACTCACCGATACATAACTCTCCATAAAGGAGTGATAGACCTCAAAGCAAACACCTATTTTATAAGATAACTTCCCTAGACATGATACGACTCTACTTGACTCTAAAAGACATAGATAAAGATAAAGATACCGGGCACTCCCCCAAGCCTGGAACAAGCTAAGGGGATGCCATTACCCGAGGAGATTTACTCCTCATCCTGTTCTTGTCGGTCACGTACTCCTTGGCGAAGCGCTTCCATGGCAGCTGTTCTCCAGTCTCAAAGGACATTCCCGTCTCCAAGATCCTGCACTGAGCACCTAAACCCATGCGCAGAAACTTTAGTTCATACTCACAGTTCTGGTTCTGCAGATCATAGATCTGTGCTTGGAGCCCATAAACTTTTTCTTCTAGTGCGGCCAAACTTGACCACATCTCCTTCTTGTGGGAAGCCTCGATCTCGTTCATGATGTCGAAGTTAGCTTCAACACCATGCTCCACCATCTTCTTGAACTTGAAGACCTCATGTTCCATCTCCTTCAGCCGCTCCTTGGTGCTCCCCTCCTTGTCTGGTCCCTTCAGATCCTCCTTGTGGAGGTCACCTTCCTCCACACGAAGGATCTGGGGGTGCTTCTTCACCTCAGCGAGGTAAGGGTTGATGACGTTGACGACGAACTTGTCCTTCGGGGAACTTGGGTAAGCCATGGCACCTAGGTCTACCTGGAAACTTTCCTGGCAGAAACAACTCGAAAAGAAAACACACGAAATCGCGAGATACGTTGCCGGAACGATCCGGGCAAATATATAGCAAAAATTTCTGCATAGAAAGGAAGGTAATAGGTCAAAGCGGAGTCGGAGACGGGCTCCGGGGTGCCCAGGCGGCCTCCCGGCGCGACCAGGGGTGGGGCCGCGCCAGGGGATGCCTGGGCCCCCTGGAGCTGGTCTCCGGCTCCACTTAGGCCTCCAATTTTCTATATTTTGCAAAAACTCGTAATCTGGAACTTTCATGACGGTTTCGCGATGTTTCCTTAACGTAATACATACCTTTCTTTATTCTGCTTCGTCTGGTGTCTGAAACAGGGCTGCAACATGTTCTTTATGAGTTTTTGTGTATACCAAATCCACATCAACATTAACAGGGTCTCCTTCTATGTAATGCTTAAGTCTTTGCCCATTCACCACTTGAGGTTTGGTGCCTTCGAAATTGTTAATCTTGATTGCACCTGAGCGGTAGACTTCCTCAATATGAAATTGCCCTTCCCACCTGGAAAGTAGTTTACCTCGAGAAACCTGAAAAGGGATCTAAACAACAAAACTTTATCGCCAAAATTAAATTCATGTTTCAGAATCCTCCTATCATGCCACTTCTTTACCTTTTCCTTGAACATTTTACCGCTCTCGTAAGCTTCACTTCTCCACTCATCTAGAGAAGTCAAGTTCATGAGACGCTTTTCACAAGCTAACTTCGGGTCAGCATTAAGCTCTCTAATAGCCCAGAAAGCTTTGTTTTCTAATTCTAATGGCAAATGGCAAGCCTTGCCATAGACCATCTTATAGGGAGACATGCCCATGCGGTTTTTGTAAGCAGTTCTATACGCCCACAAAGCATCTCCTAACTTATTTGACCTATCCTTTCTATTTCTATTGACTGTCTTCTGTAAGATCAACTTGATCTCCCTATTGGTGAGCTCAACTTGCCCACTAATTTGAGGGTGGTACAGTGAAGCAGTTTTATGATTGACATCGTACTTGGCTAAATCTTTTCTAAAAGCTCCATGTGTAAAGTGTGAACCCCCATCAGTCATGAGGTACCTGGGTACTCCAAACCTAGGAAAAATTACATCCTTGAGCATTTTCAAAGATGTCTTGTGATCAGCACTTTCAGTGGGGATTGCTTCTACCCACTTGGTTACATAATCAACATTAACTAAAATGTGAGTGTACGTGTGTGAGGAAGGAAAAGGACCCATAAAATCAAAACCCCAAAAATCAAAAGGCTCAATCAATAAAGAGTAATTCATAGGCATCTCATTCCTCCTACTAATATTACCAACTCTCTGACACTTATCACAGGATAAAACATAATTTCTAGCATCTTTAAAGAGAGTAGGCCAATAAAAACCTGATTGAAGAACCTTATGTGCGGTCCTCTCACCAGCATGATGTCCTCCATATGGACTATCGTGAAATTGTTTGAGAATGTCCTTCTGCTCGTGTTCCGGTACGCATCTTCTCACGATCCCGTCTGGACCTTCTTTGAAAAGATGTGGGTCATCCCAAAAGTAATGCCTCAAATCATGAAATAACTTCGTCTCCTCACATCTCTGCAAAACTTTATTAAGGTTGTGGAGACATTGGTCAAAAGAGGTTCCATAGACGGAGAAATCGTCCATGAATACCTCCACAATTTCTTCACAAAAACCATGAAAGATAGCATACATACACCTTTGAAAAGTAGCAGGGGCATTACATAAACCAAAAGGCATACGTCTGTAAGCATAGGTACCAAAGGGACAAGTAAAAGTGGTCTTCTCTTGATCAGCAGTGTTAACATGAATTTGAGAGAATCCAGAATAACCATCAAGATAACAAAAGTGAGAATTTTTGGATAACCTTTCAAGCATTTGGTCGATGAACGGCAACGGGTAGTGGTCCTTCCTGGTTGCCTTGTCCAGCTTCCTGTAACCAATACACATTCTATACCCAATAATAATCCTCTGAGGTATTAGTTCATTCTTATCATTAGGAACCACAGTTGTTCCTCCTTTCTTTGGAACACAATGATCCGGGCTTACCCACTTACTATCGGCTATAGGGTAGATAATACCTGTGGCTAGAAGCTTGAGAATCTCAGTCCTTACAACGTCCATCATTTTTGGATTCAACCGTCGTTGATGATCAACAACTGGTTTAGCATCAGGCTCAAGGTTGAAGGTATGTTGACAAATAGACGGACTAATTCCCTTAAGGTCATCAAGGGTATAGCCAATTGCACCTCGGTGTTTGCGAAGTACTTCCAATAGACTCTCAATAGACCGGGTATAATAATAGGATATACTTTCTTTTCATCTAAATAAGCATATTTGAGCGAATCGGGAAGAGGTTTAAGATCAAACACTGGATCTTCTTTTGGCTGCGACAAAATTCTCAAAGGCTCATCTGGAAGGTTGTGCTTTAGGATAGCTGGTTTTCTTAAGAATATTTTGTCCAGCTCATTCCTCTCCTGCATATGCAAATCATTCTCGTGGTCCTCCATATATTGTTGCAAAGGATCGTTAGGGGGAATAACAATGGAAGCAATATCTTCAATAATCTTATCATTACTAGGCAAATCAGTACCACGAGGCTACTTAGAGAACTTTGAAAATTTAAATTCATATGGTTCACCATTGAATTCAACAGAAACTTTACCTTTCTTGCAATCTATTATAACTCCACAAGTTCTGAGAAAAGGTCTACCGAAAATAATGGGACAAAAATTATCCCTTACTGAACCAAGTACTAGAAAGTCGGTAGGATACTTTACCTTTCCGCATAGAACTTCAACGTCTCTCACAATTCCGATAGGGGAGATAGTTGCTCTGTTTGCAAGATGAATAGTAACATCAACTTCTTCAAGGTCACAAGGTGAAATCTCACCCATGATCTCTTGATAAAGTGAATACGGGATAGCACTAACACTCGATCCCAAATCGCATAGCCCATAACAATTATGATCTCCTATTTTAACAGATACTACTGGAGTACCTGAAATTGGGCCCTTATTCTTGGCTGTGACAAGGTTAGTGGAAACAACACAAAAATTTATATTGGAATCTAAACCATCATTAGTAATAAGATCCTTAACCAATGCAACTCGAGGATTGACCTTGATCTGGTCCTCAGGTTCATCAATTCTTCTCTCACTCTTATTCATTATGCCTGTCCCAAAAGAGTGCTCCCTTATTCTTACAGGAAATGGGGGCTTTTCATATATAACTGCAGGCACAATAGGGTCAGTAACATGAATATCAATAGATGATTCTTTGAAGGGTTTATGATGCTGACTCTTCTTCTTCTTAGAAGAGTCAATATGAGAGGAAAAGTCCTTGAAAAAATCAATCATTAGATGGGAATCAAGACCAATCTTAGAGAAAAAGGCATTAAAGGAATCAGTTTTCACATAGCTCTCTATATAATCATGCTCATAATTTATTGTAGGTTCAATACCTTTATCTATTTCCCAATCTTCGGTATTCTTCTGGATCCTTTCAAGGAGATCCCATCTTTCTTTAACGCTTTTCGTCTGAAATAACCCACTAGAGGAGGCATCCAACATCTCCTTATCCTGACGAGAAAGTCTAGCATAAAAGTTTGTGAGTATAGTTTACTTGGGGAGCTCATGAATAGGACATTTGAGCATTAGAGATTTCAATCTCCCGAAGCTTGAGAAATGCTTTCTCCGTCACGAGACCTAAAGTTATAGATATAATTCCTGTCTCGATGAATTTCATGAAGAGGATAAAACTTGGTATAAAAGAGAGACATAAGCTCATGCCAATCAAGCAAATGAGAGTTATCGAGAAGCTTATACCAATCTGAAGCTTTATCTATAAGCGATACAGAGAACAATTTCTTCATGACAAACTCCTTTGATACACCTGCAAACTTAAATAATGAACATAGTTGTGATAAATATAGCAAGTGTTCACTGGGATATCTATCTCCTGCATAACGATTAGCCAAGGCACAATCGATAATACCAGCTGGTATTTTGTAAGGCACAATTTCAGTAGGGGGAGGAACAACCACCACAGGTGTGGGGCGTTTCCCCATAAGCAGCGATCCAATAGCTAAGTTGTCCATACAGACAAAGAACAGCAACAACAAAATAAAAACAATGATATAAAAATTCCTTACCAGCTTCACTTACCAATAGCTCTATGCTCCCCGGCAACGGCGCCAGAAAACGTAGCTTGATGACCCTCAACGTAAAGGGATCTATTGTAGCTTTTCGATAAGTAAGAGTGTCGAACCCAACGAGGAGCGAAAGGTACTGATAGGTGATTTTGGACAAGGAATAACTGCAAACACTGAAAGATAACTTTTTAGGGGTTTTCGATATAAGCAACGATAAGATAAAAGCAAGCAAAGTAAATAGCACTGAGGAGAAGCAAGTGGCCCAATCCTGTTGAGCAAAGGATAAGCCTGACAACTGAACTTATAAAGACTAAAGCGTTCTTGAGGACACATGGAGAGGTAGTCACTTGCTTTCGCCATACTCCGCATCGATAACAAGTGTTGTGCTGATAAGTGTTGAGTGGTTGGATCTATGCTAGCACACCTTCTAGACTAAGATAAGTGCACTCTTATGATTAAACATCTTGCAAGAATCCGCAAATACAAGATAGAAATTAAGCCAAAGCCTAACCACAACAATAAGATCAAGGATCCAGTATTCCCTTGTGCAAAAGTGTGCAAACTGGGGTTCAGGTTTCTGTCACTCCAGCAACCCACCGTAAGCATTCTTAATACACAATGTATTCCCCTAGGTCCTTAAGAAGGTGAAGTGTTGAGTGTTAGACTCACACAACACCACTAGGAAAATAACAATACAACTTAAATATCAAACAACACAAATTACTTCAACATCATATGACTACTAGCAACCAGACTTATCCCATGGCCAGGGGTGGGGCCGCGCCAGGTGGCCGCCTGGGGCCCCTGTGGCCCCCCTCTGTCCCCTCTTCGGGAAGTCTTCGTTATTCTTCTGGAAAATACCCCCCATCGATTTTCAGGTAATTTGGAGGTATTCTTCTTCAGCAACTCAGCGTCCACTTTTTACCGCTGAATCCTGCGTCTACTGCTTTGGCACCGGAAAGTTGCAAACTGTGTAAAATAAGCCAAAACAACATAAGAACATCATCGTAATGTGAAATATATCAATGAATAAGGATGAATTACGATATAAAATTGAAAGCTCAAGAATGATCAGAGGGGGAGGGGGTGAATGATCACTTCTAAAAATTCTAAGGAACTTAGAAGGAAATCATGCAAACTACGAAGGACTAAAGGCATATCGAAGGAAATACAGTATCGAAGGTAATGCATAGCTCGAAAGGATTGAGAGCGAAAGAAAACATCGAAGGCAAACAGGCTACGAGTAAATGCTAGAAGGAAAACGAGCCTGACACAGCGATGTTTGGTAAACCAGTTCACACTCTGCAAAGTGCTACGTCTGGTTGGAGGGACTGGTGATTGAACACCTGGAGCAAAACTCTCTCCATCCTATTCTCCACTGCAACAAACTCCTCGAGCTTGTCCAGTTTTCACTCGTGGTAGATGATTCAGGACATCTCCGAGACCTTTACAAACTTCCTTCAGCAGTGACAATTACTCTTCGACTGCTTGACAGGCGACGCCTAACCGTCTAGGAGACTTGCAGTTCTCCAAGATAAAAGGATCGGCTAATCTCAACCTAAGTCATAGTGAATTGCTCAACTCAGTTCAGACTTGGGTGTAGGTTTTCTCTCGATGGATCTCTTTGGGATGCTCTCAGACTTCTGTCTTAGAATCTTCAGTGGAGCAGCCGTCCCGAAATGGCGGGTAGGTGCGGGGTATTTATAGTTGGCGATCCCGATGGGTAAAATGACTGAAGTGACCCGATGCAACCGCTTGACGCGTGTCCACAACGGTCGGATTCCAATCACTGCGCAACTTTACTTGAGGGACAAGTAAGCCGACTCACCGAACGAGTTCTCTCTCGAAGGCACAAAGTGTGATGACTTTGCCTTCGAGCTATTCGCTCGACTCGGTAAGATTTTTCTCGGTAGGCTTTTGTGGGTTTTGGTTGAGCAGAGCCAATTCACTTCGACAAAGATCTCAACTAGCAAACCCCTCTTAATAGTACGGTTTTTCCTACGACTCAAGAAAATAAAGAGAAACTAGCAAAAAGACTAAGTCTTCGACCAGCTTCAGCTTTTTCTTCGTTACGCTTTTGTTCGAGAGATACATCTCCTTCGACGACATTTTTAGGGGTCGTCTTCCTCCAAGGGTTTCGGTAGATAACTGCAGCTTCACTGCAGCGAGTTGTCCTTCGACCTTCTACTTGCAAACTCCATTCTTTCGGAACCTAAGTATCTGTTTATACTCGAAAACAATATTAGTTCCACTTCTGCTTTGTCTAACAATGTCCAAAACCTTCGGTACGCATCTTCTCACGATCCCGTCTGGACCTTCTACTTGATGTATGCACGGAAGATAAAGATTTCCTGTGAAGTGCATATTTGACAAGAAGCGTCGAGGGAAAAACATCAAAAATCTTAGCGAGAGAAATTGCATTCCAGATAGTATCCAATGAGAAATATGCAATCTCCTCGAATGATTTGTGAACTTATATGAAAGATAACTTCCTGCAAAAATGGTTAAGTAGCAAGCAGCAGATAGATATCTTACAAAAAGAAAAAAAGGTAGCAGTTCACAGTCCTACTTAGAGTTAGTTACAACCAGATCGAATGTGAATCGAAAGTTTGTTGAAACTACTCAGAAACCTTAAAAGCAAGAGTTTATCGAATGAAAAGCAAAGCCCTAAACCCCGTAGGCAAACTAATTTCTTCGATGCCACTACATCTCCCCCTTTTTGTCACAACGTACAAAAAGTCGAGAGAATAGGGTCGAAAGAAATCCCTACTCGCGAGGCTGGCTCCGGCGACGACGAGAAGATTCGGCGAGCGTTGGAGCACGACGAATTGGACGAGCGCCTGGAGGAGTGATCTTCGTGCGGAAGGAGTGTTGATCTCCAGAAGATTCCAGCTGCGATTCCGGCGGGGTCCTGGGGCTTCGAGGAAGTGGCGAGTGAACTCTTGGTTGACGGTGAGGGGCTTCGTCTTGCTCGGAGTCGGAGGAGAAAGTGTCCAAAGTGATATGATAATAATCATCAACACCGAGAATATCTCTGTTCTTCGGCAGACGAGGGATATTGGGATCCGGTCGATCTACTCGATCATCATTGGTCCAATTTCTGTTCAGGTGAGGAGGATATTCTTCGAAACCACAACGTTGGAGTTGACCGAGGGAATTGAACTTCCGAAGACCTTTCCAATCACGGCGAAGACATTCACGCAGCATCTGATTGTTGTTCATGGCAATGTTTCGCAGGTGATTGATCTCGTCCATCATAGCTTGCTTCTGAATAAAATCTTGATCAATGTGATGTTGAAGCATTTGCTGGGACCGAAGAGAAACTTCCATATGATGCACTGGCTTGATAAACTTCGAGCGAATATTGCGCTCAGTTAAGTGGGCGCGGATGCCAGTGTGCTCAGCAAAAGGATCGTTGGGTCGAGCAACAACCTGCAATACCTCACGAACAGGTGGAGTGAAAATCTTCGGGTAAATAGATACGGGGAATGGCACGTCCCGAGAGTAATTGCAGATTGCCATCAGCCATGGTGCATATGGCTTGTGGGAGTTGTGGTCATCAGCACAAGACACTAAAGTTCTGAGGAAGTAGTCTTCAAAATCGAAGGGATGACCGTGGACTAACTTCAACAGAGCAAGTTGCACATCATTTGGAATTGGAAAATTATCGTGCACATCAAGCATTGGCATCAAAGTCTTCGAGAGAATATAAAACCATGCCTTTGCTTCAAATACCAAGTGTCTTGGCTTCGGCTCAGAGGGGTAGTGATCTCCTACGACTTCTGGATCCATCAGCGTAGAGAATTCAGCAGGAGTTGCAGCAGGTAAGTCATGAAGTTTGTGAGGTAATCCTTCGAATCGAGGTAAATTGGTGATAGCCAGAAATTGGTCGACAGTCATGTGAAAAAGTTGGCCTTGAATCATATAGTCAAATTTCCATGTCTTCGAGTTCTCAGGATCTCCAGAGACATAAAGTGTAGCATAAAACTGCTTGATAAGCTCGGGATTGTAACCACAATCGAGAGCAAACATCTGGTGAGCATGCAGGCTATCAATTGTCTCGGCAATGTTCTCGAAACAAGTAGTGGAGTACACCGAAGGCATATCAAGATATTGATGCTGGAAAACTCTTGCCTTGTTGTACAACACACGAGTATAATAGATAGCTTGCTCTTGGGTCCAAAACCGAAGAGAATAAGCACTTCTGGGCTTCTCATAGGGATTGGTACCGAAGAAAAATGGCTTGTGTACGCGCCTTTTGAAGATGGGACCTCCTTGAGGAACATCTGAGCGGAACAAAGGCAGCATTTCTCTCGGATGAGCAGAGTGAAGCAGCTCATCAATGGGAAAAACCTCAGCAGCGTTATCTAGCATCTGGAACTCTGTTTCAGCAGGTCGAGAGATAGATGATGGGATGTTGACAATATCCTAAGCTGGAGTGACTGCAGGAGCATTCTCCTCGGCCTGAGCTACGACGGCAACTCCTTCGTCGGTCTGAGCATTCTGCGCGGCCTCTTCATTTTCCATGGCCTCCAAATCTTCATCAAATTGAGCAAAGGCATCAACCATTTCTTCGTTCGAAGAACTTGATGAGGAGGATGAAGAATTATCATTGGAACTGGCATCTCCAGAACTATTGCTTTCGACAGGGTCTCGCCGAGAGGAAACTGTCGTGATATCAACATCATCATCTTCTCCTTCAGGCATAGTCCGGGCAGAAGAGAAATCTTTCTGGACGTGAGTTTCTTGCTCGACACGAGCAACTTGCTCGGTCTCTGCATGAACTTGGGTTTTAGTGGCGGGGGTGGTCGAGGGAATGACATGAGGTGGAGATGGTGGGTTTGGAGGTGGTGACGAGGCTTTTGGTGGTGAGGGTTGACGGGGTGGAGATGGAGGTGGAGGTGGAGGTGTTTGTTGTCTAGGTGGAGGAGTGGCTTGGCGAGGGGGTGGAGTTGTTTGTCGCGGCGGTGGGGTTGTTTGACGAGGTGGTGGAGTTGTCTTGCGGGGAGGAGTGGGTTGCTTGGTGGGGATTGGTTCAGTTTCTTGTCGTTCTGTGGTAGCAACGACCTCGGTGGACTTGGCCTTCTTGGCGTTCTTCTCGATCTCTGGCGTCCCACGCTCAGAGGTTGGGGCAGCAGACTTTCTCTTTCGAGATTGTCTATGGAACAGAGCATCATTATGCTCTTTGCAAACAGCAGACACAACTTGTTTTACCTTGTCAAACACAGCAGTTAAATTTTCCTTCTGAGTTCTCCTGGAAGCTTCAGCAGATGCAATCTTGGACTTGAAAAAATTTCGGGACACAATGTCCTCCGTTTCCTCTTGGAGTTGCCTGGTGTAAAACCTGACTTGCTCCTTATCCTTTCGATCCTGGGTGATGTAGCCTTCCCAGCGTATCATGTATCGAGCAACATGCTCTTGAATTTCAGCAGGAACATCATCCTCGGAAGTGACTTTGCTCGGTGTAGTAGCCATCTTCCAGAGAATGTGAGAGATATGTGCAGCACCCCAAGGAGCATTGGCATTTGATTCTCCTTCATTGGAACTCTCTTCATCGGCACGAGGACCGGAAACAGCTGGTGCAACAGGAGCAGGAGCTGGTGCAGCTCGAGGATTTGGAGCAGCTTGAGCCTTCAGTCTTGCCTCCTTGGCTTTCTTTTCGGCTTCCTTGGTGGCCTTGGCAGCAGTAATGGGTTTTGAGACCACTGCTTTATCCTTCGAGGCACTAGGGGCCTCAGCATTCTTCTTCGAAGCACTTGGGGCTATTACCTTTTCTTTCGTGACTGTGGGAGTCACAACTTTCTCGGTGACCTTTTCTTTCGGGTCACTAGGGATAGTGCCTGCAGAAATCTGTCGTCGATATTTTTCACTGACCAAGTGAAGAATGCCAAGTTGTTGAGCAACCAGAGCCTTTTTATGCTCGGGCTGACTGTGAAAGTTTAGGAGCTTAGAATTAATCAAGTCTTTTTCCTCTTGTTCCTTTTGCTTGGCCAGTCTTTCCTTTCGCTGAATAAGCGTTTCATCATCTTCACCAACTTGAGCTTGCTTTCCCTTCGATGGAGCCGAAGGTTTTAGTTGGCGAGCAGGAACAGGTGGAGCAGATGAAATAGGTGGATCTGTGACCAAGTTGGTCAAGTCAATATTTCCTCGAGGAGCCTGTGGTGCTGGCTCCTGGATCCTTATGCCTCTACTGCTCGGCTTTTTCTTCAGAGGTAAGTCCTCGACATCAGCCTCTGTACCAGGGTCTTGATCATCTGAATTAGCTTCTCCTTCGGAGCTTGCATCAGGAGGTGAAACTATTACAACCTTTTTCTGTCTCTTGGCAGACTTCTTGCCACTTTTCGATTTGGCGCTAGGGCCAACATCCTCAGCAGATTTAGCAGTCGCAGCTTCCTTTCGTGCTTTGGCTTCTTTCCTCTTTTGTGCTCGAGCTTCTCGAGCTTCAACAAGCTCTTTAAAATCATCAGGTGTTTTGAGAGCTGTAGGGTGAGCATCAGCAGTAGGAGGTGGTCGATTATCCTTCGTCCACTTTGGCCTTAACGATTTGACATCAGACCAAGGATTTTTCATGGCAAACAGCCTCTCCCAGCGAGGCAAAAGGGACTTGTACTCATACCAACGAAGAGCTTGAAGCCTTCGTATCTCTTGCAGACGATTTTCTCTCGTACGTTCATCCTCAGAACCTGAAGGTGTCCTCAAGTTCTTTTCAATGATCAAATCCTCTGATAAACCTTCAGAGTTATTGGTGATTCTTGTTCTGCCACCCATACGCTTGGGTGCTCTAATAATTCCTTCGTTGCCAGACATTTTCCTGCGAAAAAGAGAGGTACGAGGGAATATAGGAAAGTTGTGAACAAGTACCAGCAATTTCGAGGAAAAATATTTTGAATGCAGCAAGCTTTTCGAGAGATTTGTCTTATTGCAAGTTTTCATGAAAGTGCTCGGCTAGATTTTCATCGGGTGGAAATCTAACGAAGAACTTGTATGAATAAATTGCACAAGATTAAATCTATCGAAACGATACTGTAGGATTTGCCTAAGTGAGAGAATCCGAGGGATTTCTTACCAGGGACAGATGGGGAATCGACAGAAAAACTAGAAACAGATTTCCCAAGTTTCAAAGATCCAAACGGATCAAACAGACCTAAAAGAAATCAGAGAAAAAAAAATCAACACAAAAGCTGGAAATGATGAACAGAACGAGATTGAATCGACTCCAGAGCCACACATACCCTAACTTGGTGATGTGAGGCGACTAAGGCGACGCGGATGATGATCTTCGTCGACGGGAACGTCTCCGGCGACTTCCTTCCAGCAGCTAAGCGGCGAGGGAGTCGACGGCGACGAGACAGCACGGCGGCGCGCGAGAGAGAGAGAGAGCTTCTGGAGGCGAAGAGACGAAGTCGAAGGAATAGCGATGTCTAAGCCGGTGGAGTGGATCAGTATATATAAGGGAGGGTCTGACCGAGCTGTCAGATCTGATCCAACGGCGCAGATTTCGCGTCTCTCCGCATTCAACGGACGGATTTTGTGGCGGTAATCGCGGGAAATTCCAACGAACCGAAAGAAAGTTGCTCCTCGTCCGAGACCAAACTCATCGAACATCGAGTATAAAAGTAGATAAAACTTCGATAGATTTTCCTTCGGAATCAATGACATTCGAGGGGAATCTTGATCGAGTACAATATGTACATGTTCACGAGAGAAAAAGCACAGATGGGGTAGGGATAGAATAGAGGGAAAACAGGGTCCGATACTTAGTCAATCCGAGATAAAACAGCGATAAAACTCGGAGTGATAAGTGTATAGGACAACACCAAACGAACAAAATAAACGAAAAAGAAATACGACAGAAAAAAAAAATGAAAGTAAACTACAATAATAAAGTATGATACATAGTACCGATGGTTATGATCTTACAGCACATTGCGTGAGTCCAAAATGTTCAACTCACACCTTAGTGTACAAAACCTCTTTTCATCCAAGGGCTTTGTGAATATATCAGCCAATTGATCTTCGGTGCGAACATGACTGATAACAATATCTTCTCGCTGAACATGATCTCGAAGAAAATGATGACGAATATCAATATGCTTCGTTCGAGAGTGTTGCACTGGATTATGAGCAATTTTTATTGCACTCTCGTTATCACAAAGCAATGGAATTTTCTTCACAAGAATACCATAATCTTTCAGCGTTTGTTTGAGCCACAGAATCTGAGTGCAGCATGAACCGGCAGCAATATACTCGGCTTCAGCCGTAGAAATAGATACGCAATTCTGTTTCTTCGAGGCCCAACAGACAAGAGATCTACCGAGAAAATGACATGTGCCTGAGGTAGATTTCCTGTCGACTCGATGACCAGCCCAGTCGGAATCAGAATATCCAACGAGATCAAACTGGGCACCCTTGGGATACCAAAGACCCAAGGTTGGTGTGTGAGCCAGATATCGAAGGATTCGCTTGACAGTAATATGATGAGATTCCTTCGGATTTTCCTGAAAACGAGCACACATACAAACTGATAGCATAATGTCAGGTCTAGATGCACAAAGGTAAAGAAGCGAACCAATCATCGAGCGATATTTCTTCTGATCGAAAGGTTTGCCCTTCTCATCTGCATCTAGATGAACATTCGTAGGCATTGGAGTCTTGATAGTTTTGCAACTGACAAGATCAAACTTCTTCAGGCAATCTCTGAGATACTTCTCTTGTGAAATGAAAGTACCATTTTTCTGTTGACGTATTTGAAGCCCGAGAAAGAACTTCAATTCACCCATCATTGACATTTCATATTTCTTAGACATCATGCGAGCAAATTCTTTGCTAACGTCAGGGTTAGTACAGCCAAAAATAATATCATCGACATAAATTTGACACACAAAAAGATCATTTTTGTATGCACGAGTAAAAAGAGTCGGATCAGTTGTTCCTGGTTTGAAGCCCTTCTTAAGAAGAAAATCCTTCAGCGTTTCATACCAAGCACGAGGTGCTTGCTTTAACCCATATAGGGCCTTGTGCAATCTGTACACCTTATCAGGATTCTTCGGGTCTTCAAAACCTGGTGGCTGCATAACATACACTTCTTATTCGATCTCACCGTTAAGAAATGCACTTTTGACATCCATTTGATATAGCAATATACCATTGTAATTGGCAAAAGCAAGCATGAATCGAATGGATTCAAGACGAGCAACTGGGGCATAAGTCTCACCAAAATCAATACCTTCGATTTGGGTATAGACTTGTGCAACCAGTGGAGCTTTATTTCTTACCACTATGCCATCTTCATCTTGCTTGTTGCGAAAAATCCACTTCGTACCAATGATATTATGCTTCGTGGAATCAGGTCTATCGACAAGGGACCAGACTTTATTTCTCTCGAACTGGTTAAGTTCTTCGAGCATGGAAGTCATCCAGTCTGAGTCTCTCATGGCTTCATCAAATTTTGAAGGTTCTAGCATGGATACAAACGAGAAATTTCCACAGAAGTTAGCTAATCGAGTACGAGAACGAGTGGTGGGACGACCTGGTAAACGAATCTCTTCGAGAATTGAGTCGACATTCACTCTTCTTCGAACACGAGGAAAAGATTCTTCATCTTGTGGATCAGGTTGATCTTCGGGATCAGCTTGTCCTTCGGGATCATTTCCTTCGGGTTCAGCTTGTCCTTCGGGATCAACATATTCTTCGTTTATGCGTTCTCCTTCGACCTGTGCATCAATTTCTTCAGGATGTTGATCTCCAGCGCCCAGGGCTATGTGTGGGAACATTGGACCATCATCATCCCTGTTTGCTTGTTGAGCATTTCCATCGACAGGTCGAATATCTCCAATAGCCATGTACCTGATAACTTCATCCAAAGGAGGTTCATCCAGGTTAAGAGGTAATTGCTCCTTTTGAGAGCCGTTAGTTTCATCAAATCGAACATTTACAGTTTCTACAACTTTGCCAAGATGTGAGTTGTAAACTCTGTAAGTGTGAGAATTTGAACCATAACCTAGAAGAAAACCTTCGTGTGCCTTTGGGGCGAACTTGGAGCTGTGATTCATGTCTCTGATATAACATGGAGCACCAAAAACCCTGAGATAAGACACATTTGGCTTTTTACCAGTGATGAGTTCATGTGAAGTTTTGTTCAGAAACTTATGCAGATAAACCTTGTTGATGATATGACATGCAGTGTTGATAGCTTCAGCCCAGAACCTGATAGGGGTCTTGTATTCAGCAAGCATTGTTCTGGCCATTTCAATAAGTGTTCGATTCTTTCTCTCGACCACACCATTTTGTTGCGGTGTATAAGCAGCCGAGAATTCATGAGTAAAGCCATATTCATCAAGAAAATCTTCGATATGAGTATTTTTGAATTCTGTACCATTATCACTTCTGATATGCTTGAGAGATAATTCATATTCAGTTTGAGCTCTCTTTGCGAAAGTTTTGAAAATTTCAACAACCTTGCTCTTGTCATCTAGAAAGAAAACCCAAGTATATCGAGAGAAATCATCAACAATAACCAGACCATACTTGTTACCTCCAAGACTAGCATAATTTTGAGGACCGAATAAGTCCATATGAAGTAATTCAAGAGGACGAGTAGTAGTCATGACGGTTTTTGCTGAGTGATGTTTCTTGGCAATCTTTCCTGCTTCACAGGCACTGCATAGACGATCTTTATCGAATTTCACATTATCAATTCCAACGATGTTCTTCTTCGAGATAAGAGTTTGAAGATTTTTCATCCCTGCATGACCAAGTCTTCGGTGCCATAACCAACTAGAAGTGGCTTTGGCCATTAAACATGTGGACACTGCAGGTCCCGAAGAAAAATCAACGACGTAAAGATCACCCTTGCGATATCCTTCGAACACGAAGGAATAATCATCCTGTGAAAAGACAACACAGCGAGACGCAGAAAACAGTACAAGCATACCCATATCACAAAGTTTTGATATAGACATAAGATTATATCCTAGAGATTGTACAAGAAAAACCTTATCAATATGCTTGTCTTTCGATATGGCAACCTTACCCAAACCAAGAACTTTTCCTTTGTTGTTATCACCGAAGGTAATGTATTTCTGTGAAGATTCAGACAGTTTTTCTTCGGTGAACAAATCTTTGTCTCCGGTCATATGATTTGTACATCCACTATCCATGACCCATTCGGATCCACCAGAGACATAGCCCTGCAGAAGAATTAGTTCTTCTTAACCACCCACAAACGAGCAGGTGACTTAGAAGGCATGGTAGAGCTAGACGGATCAGCAATATTATATCGAACAGGATTGCATTGTCGATCAGGACCATCAAGCACACCATAAATATAATTCCTCGATGAGGGGTTATTGTAACGATGGGTAATTGCAATTTTGGTGCGATTGTCACGATGGCGATAAACATTTCTATCTATACGATAGTAATCCTTTTGGGGAACATTTGAAGCAGGCACCAAGGGTTCATTTCTATCCTCGAGAGAATAGTAGTGATTCGGTGGTACCGAGGATTTTCCCTGCAAAGAATGGTTAGGAGGCAGTTTTTCTACGAGAGATTTGCGAACCCAAATCTGTCGCTTATAAAAGCCATTCTTTGGAGGAGTACCAACAAACTCAGCCGACACCTTTCCTTCGTAATCTTTGACAAGCTTGTAGTCAGAATCAAGTGATTCATCAACAATAGCTTTGTCAATTTTGCAACTGAAACCTGAAAGGTTAGCAATATCAATGGGATTTTCTTTCGCAAGAACCCAGACAGTTTTAGGATACTGCTCGGGTTCCCAGTAGGTTCCATCAGGATTGATTTTCCTTTCGAAGCCAACTCCTTCGTTACGAGGATTCCTGTGAAGAAGAGCCTTTCGAAGGATATCACATAAGTACTGGTGTCCCTGCACACTTTTGAACATGCCTGTTTCAAATAAATTCTTCAACCTGAGGAGTTCCTCGGTAATGTTTTCCTCGTTCGAGGGGTTAGCATCATCGATAACAATAGGTTGCTTTCCTTTCGATCTCTCAGAAATAGACTCAATTTTACTTCGTTCCAAACAGGTTAAGCAAGGTGAAGTAGATTCATTTTTAGTTTCAGAGCCTTGTTGAGCCATGAGTGTGAGATTGACACTTTCCAACTCTTCATTAGCCTCTCTCAGTTTCTCGAGAGCCATTTTCCCTTGAAGTAATTCATAGGTTAGCTTCTCGTAGTCCACTGAGAGAAGATCATGCCGAGAGGAAAGCTCATCATACTTTTCCTTCAGAGCAACATGCTCATTTGTCAAAGTTTGACCCTTCTCAATTTCATCGATCAACAGGGTCTCAGATTTTTGAATGGTTTCACTTAGAGAATCTAGCTCATCTTGTTGGATAGAAGCAATTTTAGCAAGTTTAGCATAGCTTATCCTAGAGTCACTTTTATAAGCAGATCCATCAGAAGTATCGTAGGATTTCTTAGATGAGGATACCTTAGCCTTGGCCATGAAGCAGTAAGCGGGAGATTCATCTTCACTGCTCTGGTTGGAGAAGAATGAACTTGAATTCTTGTTCGAGGCGAATGCTATCCCAGCAACACCATCAGATTCAGAACCAGAACCAGATCTTGACTTTGATCCTGCTTCAGAACCGGAACCTTCATCTTCAGAGTTCATCTCTTTACCCAGATAGGCTTTGGCTCGGTGTGAATTCTGTCGACGAGAGGAATGTGATTTAGAGGAAGAACCCTCTCGAAGCTTGTGATACTTCTTCTTCTTGTCATCATCAGAACCATCTTTCTTGTCTTTTCTGGACGTTGAATCATATTTCTTCGAATCATGGTTTTTGCTCGATCTGTAAGACTTGCTCGAAGAGCTGCTGTGAGAGTGCTTTGATTTATGTTCAATTTCCCAGAGAGGACAATCAGCAATGAAGTGACCTGGCTTCTTGCACTTATAGCAACAGTTATCTTTTGCTGAAGAGTTTCTGGATGATGATCGATGTTGAGATGAATTACTTGAATGTCTTGAAGAAAAGTTTTTCTTCGGTGAAGAGGAGTTCCTTCTATGAAAGCGATTGAATCTTCTCATTATTAGTGCCAGATCTTTTCCAATGTTCTCGGGGTCATCTGAGGCACAACCCGATTCAGAACTAGCTTCAGGAGAGGAGTGATGTGAAGCTCTGGCTTTCAGTGCATGAGATTTTCTTCGACTCCCATTGACGTCACGTTTCTCATCTTCTTCCATCTCGAAAGTATTAAGCCTTTCAAGAATATCAGCGGCAACCATATCCTTGAAATCAATTCTTTCCTTAAATATCAGCACAATGTGATCGAAGGAATCATCAAGAGAACGGAGCAAAGTTCTGACAATAATCCGATTGGTAATGTCATCTGCACCGAGGGAAATCAGTTCATTTGACAGCGCAGTGAGTCTGCTGTATATGGAACAAACTTTTTCTCCCTCGTGCCTCTTGAACCGATAGAACTTGCTTCGAAGGGTGTCAATTCGAGCATCTTTCTGAGTAGAGACACCTTCACCAATCTTCTCGAGATAATCCCAAACACCTTTGGCCGAAGGAATATTCTTGACCCCATGATATTTTTCAGGAATCAGATGATTTGTGATGAATACCCAGACTTCAGCATCTAGCTCTATCTTCTTTGTCTCTTCAGGAGTAATGGCATCAGTGTCCTTGACAGTTACACCATTCTTGACAACTTCCCAAGCGGCAGAGTTGATAGCCATGATATTCTTCTTCATTTTGTCCTTCCAATAGGGATAGTCCTTCCCATTGAAAATAGGGATTGGTTCCCCTGAGCGAACAGCTGCAAACGACATTCTTGACAACACTCCAGGTTGTTAGACCAAAATACGCAGAGCGTAGGGAGTGCCTAGCTCTGATACCAATTGAAAGCTCAAGAATGATCAGAGGGGGAGGGGGTGAATGATCACTTCTAAAAATTCTAAGGAACTTAGAAGGAAATCATGCAAACTACGAAGGACTAAAGGCATATCGAAGGAAATACAGTATCGAAGGTAATGCATAGCTCGAAAGGATTGAGAGCGAAAGAAAACATCGAAGGCAAACAGGCTACGAGTAAATGCTAGAAGGAAAACGAGCCTGACACAGCGATGTTTGGTAAACCAGTTCACACTCTGCAAAGTGCTACGTCTGGTTGGAGGGACTGGTGATTGAACACCTGGAGCAAAACTCTCTCCATCCTATTCTCCACTGCAACAAACTCCTCGAGCTTGTCCAGTTTTCACTCGTGGTAGATGATTCAGGACATCTCCGAGACCTTTACAAACTTCCTTCAGCAGTGACAATTACTCTTCGACTGCTTGACAGGCGACGCCTAACCGTCTAGGAGACTTGCAGTTCTCCAAGATAAAAGGATCGGCTAATCTCAACCTAAGTCATAGTGAATTGCTCAACTCAGTTCAGACTTGGGTGTAGGTTTTCTCTCGATGGATCTCTTTGGGATGCTCTCAGACTTCTGTCTTAGAATCTTCAGTGGAGCAGCCGTCCCGAAATGGCGGGTAGGTGCGGGGTATTTATAGTTGGCGATCCCGATGGGTAAAATGACTGAAGTGACCCGATGCAACCGCTTGACGCGTGTCCACAACGGTCGGATTCCAATCACTGCGCAACTTTACTTGAGGGACAAGTAAGCCGACTCACCGAACGAGTTCTCTCTCGAAGGCACAAAGTGTGATGACTTTGCCTTCGAGCTATTCGCTCGACTCGGTAAGATTTTTCTCGGTAGGCTTTTGTGGGTTTTGGTTGAGCAGAGCCAATTCACTTCGACAAAGATCTCAACTAGCAAACCCCTCTTAATAGTACGGTTTTTCCTACGACTCAAGAAAATAAAGAGAAACTAGCAAAAAGACTAAGTCTTCGACCAGCTTCAGCTTTTTCTTCGTTACGCTTTTGTTCGAGAGATACATCTCCTTCGACGACATTTTTAGGGGTCGTCTTCCTCCAAGGGTTTCGGTAGATAACTGCAGCTTCACTGCAGCGAGTTGTCCTTCGACCTTCTACTTGCAAACTCCATTCTTTCGGAACCTAAGTATCTGTTTATACTCGAAAACAATATTAGTTCCACTTCTGCTTTGTCTAACAATGTCCAAAACCTTCGGGGGCAAAACTTGCTCTTACAAAAATAGTGATGCATTTTTGACGTATCAGCGCCCAGGAGCAGGAGTACCTCGCTGGTGGCAACTACTACGTCGAGACCCCCGCTGACCAGGACCAGGAGTAGTTTCGGAGGCTCCCAGGTAGGAGGCCTTGCCTTTTCGATCTGTATCTCTGATGTTATATGTGCTAGCCTTCTTTAGGCAAAACTTGACTAACTATGGTTGTACTCAGATATTATGGCTTGTATAACTTATGTATTCGGATCCTCGTGATCCCTGGTTTGTAACTTAAAAGATTTATCTGATTTGTTTCTAGTGTTGTGCTATGATATTCTCACCGTGGCACCCTGATCTCGGTCGTGTACCCTGCGTGTATGATTACTGTACACAACTTGATTTTGGGGGCATCACAAGTTGGTACCAGAGACGACTGCCTTTAGGAAGCCACCCACCCACTCCTTGGTCGAAGTTGAGTCTAGTCTTTGAAAAAAATATTTTTCTAACTTAATGTTTGGCTTACGGGCCCACATCAATATCACCCCGTTGTGGTATCTATGGTATTAGGATCCTTTTTCTCTGTACCTATGCTCTGGGACTCTGCTCCCTTATCCTTGTGGGTAAGTTTTACTAACTCTGATTAGGATCACGAGCTTATTGATTCCACCGGGCGTTCTGCTTCTTACCCCTCTATTGAGTCGTCTCGCAGGAGTTCTGACCCAGGTCCCGGACCGCGGATTTGAAGGGTTCGTTGCATAGAAAACAAAAATTTTCCTACGGTTGTAACAGCCAAGATCACATCTAGAAGATCACTTGTAACGGTTTGAGAAGGACTCACCCTCGAAGACCAAAAGCTTTAACGAGAACTATTCTCGTGGGTGATGTAGTCGAACACTCGCCAACCTCAAGGTCGTGATGAAGACTTGACGCCACGAACGGGCAGCGTCTCCGTAGTCGGTCACACGTACAGATCAGTGACGACCTCCGCCCCTTGCTCCAGTTGGGCAGCGGAAGTAGTAGATCCTCGGGAATTCCAGCAGCACTACAACATAGTGGTGGTGGTGGTAGAGAAGATCTTGAGCAGGGCTTCGCCTAAGCACCGTACTCGTGAAACTGGATCAGCTAGCAAGGGGAGGAAGATGCCAACCAAAGGGCATATGAGAGATGGAGGAATGAGTGTGTAGAGGGGTCTCCACCCATCTATATATAGGAGGGGGAGGCAGCCCCCAAGGGGTAGCACGCCCCAAGAGGTTCCCCCACCTCTCCCCTCATCATGTGGGTGGACTCTCCACTCACAAAAACAAAGGGTCACACATTATTCCCATAACTTCCATAATTCTCCACTCAAAATTCCAAGAGTTTTATCACATTAAAACACTTTTAATTATCTTGTTTAATGTCACTCAAATTAATGAACACTTCATTCAATGAGTACTTCATTGATGAACACTTCATTCAATGAACACATTAACAATTATCCCCTTGCACTATATTGATATACCGAAACTATTCTAGCAGTTTTATCAAAACAGTCCATGTGCTGTCCTGTATATTCTCCGGCGTTCCGTATCCACTCAAACGCGTCAACGAATCCTTAAGTGTGTCACCCTACGGTTCGTGAATAAAATGGACATGACCGAGACTCCTCTCAGATCAATAATCATCAGCGGGATCTGGAGATCCATAATGACTCCCACTTACTCAACGATGAACTAGTGATCGTGTGAACCATTACTCCGTAACCAATTCCTTTTGTCTCGCGATATTTTACTTGTCCGTGATCCGATCATTTGGTATCATCCATACCTAGTTCGATCTCGTTACCGACAAGTACTCTTTACTCGTTCCGTGATATAACATCCTCGTGAGCCAGTCACGTGCTTGCAAGCGATGTCAATGTGATATCACCGAGAGGGCCCAGAGTATATCTCTCCGTCATCTGGATGGACAAATCCCACTCTTGATCCACGAGCCTCAACTAACACTTTCCAAGTACCCAACGACACCTTTATAATCACCCTGTTACGGTGTGACGTTTGATGGAATCAAAGTACTCTTCCGGTGTCAGTGATTGACGTGATCTCATGGTCTAAGGATTAGAGTTACTTCGTGAAAGTTTGATACAGCAATAGAAACTTGATGACATGATCGTATTGCTATAACTACTGTGGGTGTATGTTCATCACATCATTCTCCAATGACATGACCTTGTTATTAACAACATCCAATGTTCATGACCAGGAAACCTTGATCATCCGTTAATCAAAAAGCTAGTATAAAGAGAGGCATTACTAGGAACCTTTTCTCTGTTTATTAAACACACATGTATTAACGTTTCCGGTTAACACAATTATAGCATGAAAATAAACATTTCTCATAAACATGGAATAAGATAATAACCACTTTATTATTGCCTCTCGGGCATATTCCCTTCAGGATTCCCTTTCTCATTCGGGGCAGGCCGCGCATTCTTTGGCACAATTTTCTTGCGGCGTGATTGACATAGCGTTAGCTATGTCGCGTCATGTATTCTTTACGGCGGTCTACGCGCCTCCTAGTGTGTCCTTTTTCCTTAATTTCTACAACGTTATGCTGCCCGATTTTCAATTGACTCCGTGCGTGGATGTGTATGTCTTATATGACTACTCCTATGTATATCCGCGCCTCCTCTTTTTTGTCGCATTACCTCATGCTTGTTTCCGGTATCTCGTTAAATTTTCCATCGCTGAAATACCCCTGTTAAAATTTAGTGGGATGGCTGGTCGTGGTGGTCGTGGTCGTGGTGCTAACGATCCACCTCCGCCGCCGGAATACATGGCCGTGATGATGCAGAAGTTTCAGATGAACCAAGTGTTTTTGCAAGGAGTCATAGATTAGCTCCAGAACCAGAACCAGAACCAGAACCAACACCAGAACCAACCGCCCGTTGTGACTCTAAAGGATTTCATGCGTCTCAATCCCCCTACCTTACACCAGCCTGAACAGCCGCTGGATGCCGATGATTGGCTTCGTGACATCACTTGTCAGCTGGAGTTCGCTAGGGTGCACGCTGCTGATTATGTCACCTTCCAGACTTATTTCCCGCGTGGCCCCGCTGCTCAATGGTGGGACACCCACAAGAGCTCGCTAGCTGAAGGGACCGTCGTCTCCTGGAATGAGTTCAAGGCTGCTTTCCGTGCTCGTTACGTCCCCCAGGCGGTCATGAACCGTATGAAGGCCGAGTTCCGCAACCTCGTTCAGTGCAGTAAATTTGTCGACGCATATCATAGGGAATTCCCCCACCTCTCCCGTTATGCTGCAAGCGACCTCCCAGATGATGCAAGTAGGCAAGAGAAGTTCCGTGATGGACTCAACTCAGATCTCCAACTTGCTCTGGCCCTGCATGTCTTCCCCGACTTCTCCACTATGGTGAACCAGACCATCACTCTTGAGACCGCTCAGTCTAAGTTCAAGGGTTCACAGAAGCGCTACCGTGATGCTGGCTTATCTTCGGGCACAGCACAGAAGCAACGCGTCTGGATTCCGCACAGTGTGTATCGTCCACCTGCCCTTGCACCAAGGCCGTCGTATGTTGCACCCCGTCTGCCTCCGCCCCCGCCGAGACGCCCGAAGGCTGAGACTGCTCCGTCGAACACTGCACCCCTCCGTCCTCAAGATGGACTGTGTTTCAAGTGTCACCTCCCAGGTCACTTCTCCAGAGACTGTCCCCGGCGACAGAATCAACTGGTAGTTCACCCTGTTGGCCACGGAAATGGACGTGGCAACAACAGGACCCCCAACTATAACACTGGGTCTTCTGCTCACACTCGTGGTGATGCCTACCACATTGATATTCAAGAAACTTAGCCACAGCCCCAGTGATGGGTACTCTCCTCGTTAACTCTATACCTGCTACTGTTTTATTTGATTCAGGAGCATCGCATTCATTCATGTCTGAAGCATTTGCATTGTCGCATAACTTTACGCTTGGAAAGATGAACACATTGATGGTTGTTCGCACCCTGATAGGCCAATGCCGAACCAACATGATGGTGCCCAATACCACCGTTGAAATCGAAGAAGTGGTATTCCGTGTGTCCCCCATCATTCTGAAGTCTTCAACCATAGACCTCATTCTGTAAATGGATTGGTTGAAAGTCCATGGAAACGTGATACTATTTTCTGCGTCGTGTAGCTGGTAGACTTCGACTGTGTTTAGGTTCTCGGCTGCTCTGTCTTGCAGGGTGTAGGCGTCCTGTTGAGCTTGCGATACCCTGCCTTCTTCAATCGTGTACACCTGTCCTTGAGGCGGGTGGTAGCGTATTTCGGGACTTGGACTCGGCGACTGCTTGGTTCGTCGGGTGCGCTTGGCTTCTCGTTGTTTTTCCTTCTTGAGGATGTCGGCGAGTTCGTTGAACCGACGGCAGTCTCCCAGAGTGTGACCCGATCTGATGTATCCCCAGTCGTCTTCAAAGTAGTGGATCGTGCAGGGTCCTTCTAGCTGCTCCCTAACCGTGAGTTTGCTGGATCCGGTGTGCCGTATCCTCCTTGAGATTCGGAAGATCTGCTCGTGATCAGCCGGGTGCTCGTGGACTCGCGGGTCGATTTCGATCCCCTCGCTCAGATTCTGGTTCTTTTATAAGGTTGGCGAATTCGTATGGTCTTCGATCTGGGTCGTAGTATTCGCCGGTCTGAGTCTCAGAGTCGCTGTCCTCGCGGGCGACAACTGTCCGCGCGGCGGCGGGTCGTCGAGTGGTCGGCGAGCGCGTAGCTGTATAGTGCGACTCGTCGAGTGGGGTCTCTTCGTAGAATCCTCGCACCTGTCTTCTAGGTCGTCGATTTCTTCTTCATTGGCGATGATCTTGACGATCGATGATCTCGAGCTCGGAGTCGGCGTCTTGTTGTGCGGCGGGTGCCTGGGTGGCGGTGGTTCGTCGAGTGGTCGGCATGTCCTCTGCTTCGTGTTGTAGTTCGTCGATCGGGATCTCTGCGTAGAACCCTTGCGCCTCTCTTTTGGGTCGTCGATTTCTCCTTCGCTGGCGGTGGACTCGGTTGCCGCCATAGTACTGGTCTTGGCACAACTACAGGCCGAGAGTTCTCGATGGGGCGGCAGAGATGTTTGTTGTAATCTTGAATTCTTCGGGTGGATTGGATCTGGTTCTTGCTCTTGAGTTGTGGCTTGCTGAAGACGAAACCGCCGAGATCGTAATTCCAACCTGTGTAGTTCCCACAGACGGCGCCAATTGACTGGGATCAACCCCGGCAAGTCCCATGGTCAGGGACCCGGGGTTAGTCAGGAGAGGCACGGGTTGGACGATAACTCGTCGGCTAACAGGAGGAGACGTTCCTGCTCGATATTATTGCTTGGAGATGAAGGCCAAGGCTAGTGCGCACAAGGCTAGGGTTACAGATTGTGTATTGGCCGATCTCGACGTCTCCCCTCCCAGCCCTTATATATTAGGCTAGGTCTCGGGGAACCCATCTTGGATTACGGATGAGGTTTCCTAACCCTAATCTTGTACCGCACGGCATGTTTGCACCTTCCTTACGAGTCGCTGACTCCTACGTCGGTGCCACTAGTGGACCAAGGCTAGGTCCAGGCGGTATCTTTGTGGGCCTTCTGTCTTCGGGTACATCGGGTAGGCCCATCCATAGGAGTCGTGGAGTCACCCCCTCGTCAACCACACTGTATTATGGCACCAAGTCTGTCCAACTTTTTCACCCTTCCGGTGAGGTTGTTAACCACACCATCCGAATTACCCATGATGCGGAAACACATATCTATATGATGAATGCTTTGAACGTCTCACCTCTTGAAGGAATTGAGAAACTTCCAGTCGTTTGTGTTTTTCCCGATGTCTTCCCAGAAGAACTACCGGGAATACCCCCGATTAGAGAGATTGAATTCGTCATTGACTTGAAGCCCGGCACCGTCCCTATTGCCAAGCGCCCCTATAAGATGCCACCTCACCACCTCCTTGAACTGAAGAAAGAGATTGACACGACCCTCGACAAAGGCTTCATCCGTCCAAGTTCCTCTGCTTGGGGAGCACCTTCGCTCTTTGTCAAGAAGAGTGATGTCACGAACCGTTTGGTACAAGATTACCGACCTATCAACCAGGCCACGATACAGAACAAGTACCCGCTTCCTCAGATCAATGATCTGTATGATCAACTTGCTGGATCCAAGGTGTTTTCTAAACTCGACTTGAGGTTGGGTTATCACCAAATCCGAGTCCGTGGAGAGGACATTCTGAAGACCGCCTTCATTACACGCTATGGTTCATACGAGTACACCGTCATGTCCTTTGGCTTGACGAATGCCCCAGCCACCTTTTCCCGATTGATGAACTATATATTCATGGAATACCTCGACAAGTTTGTAGTGGTTTATCTGGATGTATCTTAATATACTCCAAGAAAGAGGAAGAACATGCTGAACATCTTCTTCTTGTACTGGAAAAGCTTCGAGAACACAAACTCTATGCTAAGTATTCTAAGTGTGAGTTCTGGCTTCCCGAAGTAACCTACCTTGGTCATGTGATTTACAAGGATGGCGTTGCCATCAACCCATAATTTATCCAGGCTATTCTTGATTGGACTCCTCCCAAGACTGTCAAGAAAATCAGAAGTTTCCTCGGACTCGCTAGCTATTGTCACCGTTTCGTCGAGAACTTCTCCAAGATTGCCAAGCCTCTGACTAATCTGCTTCACAAAGGTGTCAAGTTTGAGTGGACAGACAAATGTCAGGAAAGTTTTCAAGCCCTCATGGACAAGATCACCTCTCCCCAAGTGCTTGCTCCCCCTGATACCCAAAAGGACTTCGTGATATATTCTGACGTGTCTCGTCAAGGATTAGGCTGTGTCCTAATGCAAGAGCGCAAAGTGATTGCATATGGCTCTCGTCAGTTGCGTGCTCACGAAGAAAACTATCCAACACATGATCTCGAATTGGCAACGGTAATTTATGCATTGAAGTTGTGGCGACATTACCTCGTTGGTACTCGTTGCGATATCTACACCGGCCAGCAAAGCCTGAAGTACCTATTTACTTAGCCCGACCTGAATCTCCGCTAGCAAAGATGGCTCGAGACAATAGCCGACTACAACATGGGAATTTCTTATACCCCTGGCAAAGCTAACGTGATGGCTGATATCCTGAGCCGCAAAGCCTACTGTAGTGAACTTGAAGTCCAGGTATAGCAGCCACTTATGTATGAAAAGCTTCGAGATTGTTCCTCAGGGATATGTGAATTCCCTTGTTGTTGAAGCAAACCTCGACAAACACATCAAGTTCATCCAAAAAGTTGACTCGTATGTCAAAAATATTAAGCGATATCTCGCCACAGGAAGGCCCTCAGTCTACAAGCTTGCTGATGTCCAAGAGTCGTACTTCAAGAATCGTTTAGTGGTTCCTAGCAAGGGCAATCTACACTTGACCCCGGATGTTATGAAAGAATCACATGATACCACATTGTCGATCCACCCAGGTAGCACCAAGGTGTACCAAGACCTTCGTCAGTCGTACTGGTGGCCTGGCATGAAGAAAGACATTGCTCGTTATGTTTATGAGTGTGATGTTTGCCGTCGTGTCAAAGAAGAACATCAAAGACCTGCTGGAACTCTACAACCACTCTCTATTCCTGAATGGAAATGGGACAAGATTGAAATGGACTTCGTCACCGCTTTTTCCCGATCACAGATGGTTCATGATGCTATCTTTGTCGTCATCGACCGCTTCTCCAAGGTTTCTCACTTTCTGTCAGTCAAGGAGACGATCTCTGCTAGTCAGTTAGAAGACTTATATGTTTCCAGAATTGTGTCCCTCCACGGTATTCCGTTGGATATCAGTTCAGACCGTGGCAGCATTTTCATCTCAAGATTTTGGGATAGTTTCCAAGAAGCTATGGGCACTCACCTAAACTTCAGCGCCGCTTATTACCCCCAGTCGCAAGGACAAGTCGAACGAGTCAACCAAGTGCTTCAATACATGCTCGAGCTTGTGTCATTTCATTCGGTAAGAAATGGGAGGAATATCTTCCATTTGATGAACTCTCGTACAACAACAGCTACCAAGCTAGTTTGAAGATGACACCCTATGAAGTTCTTTATGGATGTAAGTGTCAAACCCCTCTGAATTGGTCATAACTGGGGAAGGAACCCTCATTAGTCCGGACATTATACAGCATGCTGAAGATCAGGTTTGCGTTATTCGTGAACATTTGAAGGCCGCTCGGTCCCGCCAGAAGAGCAACTATGACCGCAAGCACAAGGAAATGTTCTATCAGCCCGGCGAACAAGCCTACCTTCGTGTCACTCCCATGAGAGGCGCTCATCGTTTCGGGATCAAAGGTAAGTTGGCTCCTCGCTACATTGGATCGTTACGTATCCTTTCCAGAAGTGGAACGGTGGCTTGCCGGTTAAGTTTCCATCAAACCTCTCCTAAGTCCACGATGTCTTTCACGTGTCGCAACTCCGTCACTGATTCAAGGACCCTATTCGAGAAGTGGAACATGATCTGGTTGAATTGCAACATGACTTGACTTATCAAGAACATACGAGCCTCATTGTTGATAAGTCTGAACATCAAACCCGCAATAAGGCAATCAAGTTCCTCAAAGTTCAGTGGTCGAAGCATTCTGAAGATGAGGCCACTTGGGAGCGAAGACCGTCTTCGTGAAGAATACCCCGATCTTCTCCCCTCTACCGCTTAGATTATCGGGACGAGAATTCTTGTAGTGGGGGAGATGTAACACCCTCACTGTCACGTGACAGTAATCACTTTAGTTAATGACGATTACTGTTGCTAATTTCACTGGATCAACTTTGCATTGATCATTTCAAAATTTCCCTGTGATTGATATTAAAAAACAATGTGGCAAATAAAAGTTCAACCAAAAACTTTGAAACCAATTTTGTAAAATGCCAAATAATCAGTGGACCATGCTAGAACAACAATCGGAATTTATTAAGTTATTAAATAAATCAAACAATTCAAACAGTAGCTTAAACAATCCATTTTAATCATTTATTATTTAAATAAAATATTAAATGAATTTATAATAGTCTCAATCTTTTTGTGGCATCACTATGTGGTGTTGCACTAATATAGGAGCAAGTCTCATGTTGAACAAAAATCATTTGAGGCACAAACAAATATAAAATAGATCAGAAAAGAAAACAAATACAAAAATAAAATGAAAATGATCTATTTGTCGCCCAGAGGAACCCCTCCCCACAGCCCACCTAGCCACCCGACCCGGCCCACCTGGCCATTGTCCTCTTCCTCTGTTCACGCACGGTGGCGTGGCGGCCATCCCGTGGTGCCAAGACTGTGGCCGTCGGCGGGGACGCCATCGGCCGGCTTGTCGGCGGGCTCAAGTGCCCACCCTCCCCAAGCCCCTCGCCCCAAACCCTAACCCTAGATCGAGCACACTTCTCCTCCTCCCCCTATTCTTCCCGCAACTCGACTAGCGCAGCCGTCGTCGCGTCGTCGCGCACAACCATCACCAACGGCTACCCCAGGCCCGACCGACTTGTCCATGAGCTGCTTCGTGGTCCTCTTCGCCACCTCGCCGAAGGAATCAAGTCGGGAGACAGTCGTTGAATCACGTCGTCGTTGTTCCCCTCCGCAGCCCCGCCGCTCGCCGTCGTCAATTCCGGCCACACCGCGCCCTCCCCGAGCCTGATGCCCTCCTCGACACGCTCTCGGTGAGCTAAATCCCCGTCACCAAGTGTCCATTGCCGCCCGCTAAGCTCCTGTTAGTTTTCCCCCTTTGACGACGTCCGGCCGCCGCCATGGCCGGCCATTGCTCGCGCTCCCGTGCATCGCAGCGAGCGCCTTTGGCACCTACCTGCTTCTGCCGAGCCGTAGAACCGATCCCGCTAGAGTGCGTTCGCAAAAACCCACCGTAGTCGCGTCCCCATCGACGTCCGAGAGCAACCGCTACGATGGCTCGTCGCCGGTGCCGATTCCTGCGCCCCCTGGACCACCACCACCACCACCACCACCACCGTTGGACGCGGCATGCTCCAAGCTTTCAAACGCGCCTAGCCCCGCTCCCATCCGTCGCCCAAATCGCGCACATGCTCGTCGCGGGCCTCACTGTTCATCACCGGCGAGGTCCGGAGCCACTGGTCGGTGGGCCCTTCACGTCAGGGGGGTTAATTAACTACTAACCCCACCCCCCTAACACTTACATGTGGGTCTAGTTCCCTAATTAAAATAGGAAATGATTATTTAAATAACCAGAGGCTGACATGTGGGACCCACATGTTAGTTGACTGGTCAACCCACACTGTTTTGGATAATATTTCTATTTAAATAATAAAAGAAAATCCGGAAATTCTTTTAAATGGATTTAAACTTGGAAATTGAATATCTTTTAATCCGTAAGTCAGATTAAAAACTTTATACATGAAACTAGATCAGAAAAATATGACGAATACGAATACGCTATCCGTATGTCAACCACACCCCTCTAACACTACGGACACGAGACTTTGCCCCTCCGGGTCGTCTGTCGATGATCACCCGGAGCTGGCAGTTCATCCTCGGATGAATTCCCGCTCCGAGCAATCACCTAGTACTGCGTTAGAAACACCGTTAACATTGAATACGTCATGTCTTGCATCTGTTTGTATATTCTTGCTTTGTATTCACTGTTTCTCCCCCCCCTTTATTCTCCGGTAAACCCCACTGCTGTCGTCGACTACACCGCTGCTCAGTACGACTAGTTCATCGACGACCGTACCCCTACCGTCGAGCTTCCAGGCAAGCAGAACCATTTCCTTCCCCAGATATCACCTATCTTTTCCGTACATTTCTTGCACTAGGCATTGTTACTGCTGCTGCTATGTTACAATCATATTCAATTGCATAGCCTGTCATTGTTGCCCCTTGATGTACCTTCCTTTATCCTATGTTGCCTATAAATATATATTATATTTAGCAGTGAGCCCTGCGCATTGTTAGTCAACTAGGATTAGATAGCAGGTCGTGATCACTCTGGGAGTGAACACGTATACAATATATATAACTGCACAGGTACGGTACAATGCAGACACTGCCTAAGGCCCCTACCTCGGCTCTGCCGAGCCACATCAATTGTGAGCTATCGAGGATTAATCCTCGTACTCCACTCGTTGCTAACTCTATATAGCCGCCTTAGGGTCCCGAGCCACGGTTGTCCTTAAGGTAAGAAGTCGGGTGACCCAACGGTGCCCGCGAGCGGTATTTCGACGGGAACGACAGGGAGGGTACGACCGACGTGCTGGCGTGCTTGGCCCCTGATCGTATTCCGCGAGAGTTACCAAACCACGAAAGTCGAGCTCCTCTAGGAGCACACGCGAGAAAAGGTAAGGAGTCGGTTCACCTTGTTGGTAAACGCAGAGCTTTGACGGGACGACGGGGCAGGCGCCGATGTACTGGTGGTCCTGGCTGCTGTTCGTTGTCCGTTGTGTGAGCTAGTTGAGCAACGATAATGGTTGTCCCCGAGAAAATAATAAAATGCTAATGGTTCGGTGGATGACTTGAGTAGCCAGTCGGCTTGTACGCACTTCATTCACGTGGGATAAGGAGTTATGGGCTCCCCTGCGTTGTAGTTCATTCGAAAGCTCTTCAGACGTCATCAGTACCGCTGCCTGTGCCGCGAAGTGGTGGCTTCTTCGCTCAAGCGGTGTATTTGGATTTTCTTTTGCTTCACCGGCCAGACACGCACCGTGCAGGCGCGTTAAGGGTGAGGGTCCTAGACCCCTGATCGCATAGGATATAATCCGGCGGATGGCCTCTCTGTTGAGCCTAGGATGGGCTGCGGCGTGTCGGATAGCTTTGGTGGAGCGTTCCCTAACAAGGTGCCCACCACCCTGGAGATCCGAGCGTGCAGGATGAATAGTAGTGCACCCCTGTAGGGTGTTTAGTCTATTCGAATAGCCGCGTCCACGGTAACAGGGCGCTTTATGCTGAAGATGGATCTTACCACTACAAACTACTACTATTAAATTGTATTGTTCCGGGTCTTCTTCCTCGTAGGGAAGTCGAGGACGGGAACTCGGAGGCATTGTTAATTGTTATCTAATACAACTTAGTATTATACAATGTTGCATCAACTTATTCTGCATTGTTATTACTTTCATGTTGTTAACTGCTTAAACTGTTGGCTGTTCTCTTCTTGTGCTGCAAGACCCGTCGGAAGATGCTAGTCTTCGATAGGCCTAGCTTCTTATCCTTATTCCGACTTTCTATGATGCAGCCCACTATATACAACCTCCCCTTTCCATTTGATACAAATGCATAAATGCTTAGTATCGGGCGTAACACTCGCGGGTATGCTAGATACTCACCCTTGCTTTATTTCCCCCATTTTTTTGTTTTTCCTGATCGGCCGCTGCAGTCGACGATGGAGCCCAGGAGCAGGACTAACTCGCTGGTGGCTACTACTACGTCGAGACCCCCGCTGACCAGGACCAGGAGTAGTTTCGGAGGCTCCCAGGCAGGAGGCCTTGCCTTTTCGATCTGTATCTCTGATGTTATATGTGCTAGCCTTCTTCACGCAAAACTTGACTAACTATGTCTGTACTCAAATATTATGGCTTGTATAATTTATGTATTCGGATCCTCGTGGTCCCTGGTTTGTAACTTAAAAGATTTATCTTATTTGTTTCTAGTGTTGTGTTGTTATATTCTCACCGTGGCAACCTGATTTCGGTCGTGTACCCTGCGTGTATGATTACTGTGCACGACTTGAATTTGGGGGCGTCACACATGCTTCCTATGCATAGGAATACTGCAATAGAATAATTGATTGAAGCACAAAGTAATAAGCATACGAAGGAAAAACAAGTGCAACTTCAAAACTTTCAACATAAAGAGAGAGAACTTGATATTATTGAAATCTCTATAAGCGTATGTTCCCCTCTCATAATAATTTTTAGTGGGATAACAAATAAACTCAACAATATAAGCATCACATACAAAATTCTTATCATGATCCACACGCATAGAAAATTTATTACTCCTCATATAACCAAAATCATCAATAGTAGTGGGAGCAAACTCAACAAAATAGCTATCACATGAATCATTCTTATCATGATCCACTTCCAAAATTTTATTCTTTTTAGCATAAGTGTCATCACAATAATCATCATAGATAAGAGGCAAAGTATCATCAAAATAAATTTCCTCATCAAAACTTGGGGGGCTAAAAAGATCATCTTCATCAAACGTAGCATCCCCAAGCTTATAACTTTGCATATCATTAGCATCAAAGGCATTCAAAGAAGACATACTAGTAACATTGCAATCATGAAGAGTATGCAAATAAAGTTCCATAGGTTTTTTGATTTTCTCTTCAAACACTTCATGTCCCAACTCAAGGTAGAGCTTATTAAGCTCTCTCATTTTGTTGTGGTTTTCGATAAGCCTAACTAGTGATAATAAAAACAAGAAACAAACATATTTAATTGCAAGATCTAAAGATATACCTTCAAACCTTACTTCCCCGGCAACGGCACCAGAAATAGCTTGATTTCTACGCACGCTTCTATTCTTGTAGACTATGTTGGGCCTCCAAGCGCAGAGGTTTGTAGGACAACAGCAATTTCCCTCAAGTGGATGACCTAAGGTTTATCGAATTCAGGGAAGTATTCGATCTGGTTGTAACTAACTCTAAGTAGGTCTGTGAACTGCTACCTTTATCGTAAGATATCTATCTGCTGCTTGCGACACTTAATATTTTGCAGGAAGTTATCTTTCATATAAGTTCATAGGTCATTTGACTAGATTGCATATTTCTTATTGGATATTATTTGGACTGCAATCTTGCTTGCTAAGATTATTGATGTTTTTCCCTCGACTCAAATATTGTCAAATGTGCACTTCACTGGAAATTCACATCTTCCGTGCATACATCAAGGGGGGGTATTTCATCGATCTTAGCACTAGTTTATCATCGAAAACTCAAAGCTTTGAAATTATTTATCGATGCCTGTTTTGTCAACAATCGTCCAAAAAGGGGGAGATTGTAAGAGCAAGTTTTGCCCCCGAAGGTTTTGGATATTGTTGGACAAAGCAGAAGTGGAACCAATATTGTTTTCGAGTATAAACAGATACTTAGGTTCTGAAAGAATGGAGTTTGGAAGGAGAAGGTCGAAGGACAACTCACTGCAGCGAAGCTGCAGTCAACTACCGTTGAAGAAGAAGACTCTCTCGAGTAAAAGCGCAACGAGGAGAAAGCTGAAGCTGGTCAAAGACTTAGTCTTTTTACTAGTTTCTCTTTGTTTTCTTGAGTCGTAGGAAAAACTGTACTATCAAGAGGGGTTTGGTAGTTGAGATCTTTGTCGAAGTGAATTTGCTCTGCTCAACCTAAACCCACAAAAGCCTACCGATAGAAATCTTACTGAGTAGAGTGAATAGCTCGAAGGCAAAGTCATCGCACTTCGTGCCTTCGAGAGAGAACTCGTTCGGTAAGTCAACTTACTTGTTCCTCAAGTAAAGTTGCACAATTATTGGAATCCGACCGTTGTGGACACGCGTCAAGCGGTTGCATCGGGTCACTTCAGTCATTTTACCCATCGGGATCGCCACCTATAAATACCCCGCACCTACCCGCCATTTCGGGTTGGCTGCTCCACTGAAGATTCTAAGACAGAAGTACTATGAGCATCCCAAGAGAGATCCATCGGGAGAAAACCAAAACCCAAGTCTGAACTGAGTTGAGCAATTCACAGAGACTTAGGTCGAGATTAGCCGATCTTTTTATCTTGGAGAACTGCAAGTCTCCTAGACGGTTAGGCGTCGTCTGTCAAGCAGTCGAAGAGAAATTGTCGCTGCTGAAGGAAGTTTATAAAGGTCTCGGAGATGTCCTGAATCATCTACCACGAGTGAAAACTGGACAAGCTCGAGGAGTTTGTTGCAGTGGAGAATAAGACGGAGAGAGTTTTGCTCTAGGTGTTCAATCACCAGTCCCTCCAACCAGACGTAGCACTTTGCAGAGTGTGAACTGGTTTACCAAACATCGTCGTCTCAGGCTCGTTTTCCTTCTCACATTTACATTAAGTATTTACTCGTTGCCTGTTTGTCTTCGATGTTTTCCTTCGCTCCCAATTTTCGATCCATGCAAGTCTTTCGATACTGTATTTCCTTCGAGATGCCTTTAGTCCTTCGCAGTTTGCATGAATTCCTTCTAAGTTCCTTAGATTTTTTAGAAGTGATCATTCACCCCCTCCCCCTCTGATCATTCTTGAGCTTTCAATATGTATGTGGTTCACTGTAAATTTATCTGTGGTTCGCTTGATAACACGAGAAAAACTTCTGAAAAAATCACCTTTTTACATGCATTCATTAGTTTTTGGATAAAAAACAAAAAAACATGCAGTTCGCTATCCTGGTTCGATGTAGTGTGCTCGACTATCTAAGGAAGTATAGTGTGTGTGGTTCATTCGTTGTTCATTTTGTATAATTTTTTTTAGAAAACAAAAGTAGTCATGTAGTTCACTTCGATATATGCCGTGATTCACTTCCTGCAAAGCGAATTACGAAGTTCTGATAAGAGAATCAAAGGACGCATGCATTTCTCTTTGTCGATAAATGCGGTGCAAACAGAGTTCCTCGATTTACTAAAATCGACGTTACTCTTAAAACGTAAGGAATTAGTGGATGTGTCCTACATACAAATGGAGCGTCTCGACAATAGCTATCCAATGTTGTATCAATTGAATCGATCGGATAAGTGAATCAAAAGAATTTACGCAAATATGCCCGCTGCCCTACACGAGGGCAGAACACGGTTTTTGAAATTACTTCAAAATCGTGAAGAATCTCGAAAAGTCTTAATTATATGAATTATTCTACTACTTCATACGAATCCAACTGTGTATCATACACATCGTTCCGACAAACAGTTTAAGAGAAATCACAAAAAAAACTCCCGCTGTGAAAGTGTGCCACCGCACCGTTTTCAAAACTGCTCTTAATCCGTGATGAATTGAAGAAGTGTTCAACATAAAAAAGATGCTCCTTTTCCATGCAAATACAAAGGTGTATCATACGCTCAATTCCAATGAACGGTTAAAAAGTTAGAGCGAAAATAATGCATGCGGTTCTGTTTTACCCGAGTTGCTACGCTTTTTAGTCAACAGTGCGGTTCTCATAGCGTCCGATGCAGTGTGAAAGTGTTAGCAGAATATATATATATATATGGTGAAACTATTCATCACCCAGGGTGAAGAATTGTTATTCCTCACCCCAGCCCATCCACGGACAAAATTTCAGAACATAAGAAATAAAGCATGTGAGGTAATATTATGAGGAAAGGAAGCCATCTCCCACCGCAAACAAAAGGGAAAGGTAATCTTACAGTGTGCATGTAAGTAACTTACGTTTTGCTTGAAACAAACTAGTACTGTAAACTAAAAAGCACACTTAAAAAACAAATGATATGGCTGTAATTTTACAATAATGAGTAGGGATACGGTGAAGATTTTTGTGTAGGATAAGACTACATTCCTATATTATCTGTATTTTTGCTAGATCTATCAATGGTTATAGTGTATTGATCTATTAATAATCATATGACTGCGTTCTTGACACTTTTATATGCATGAGCTGCATCACATGACAAATTTTCCTCCTTTTTCTCACTGATAAACAACGAGGCAGGGTTGAGGGTGAGACGTGCTCCCAGTCGCCGTCATCCTTCAGCCGGTCACTCGGCCAAGCGATGTAGTTGAAATCTTATTTCGAATTCTTCTAGAAGTATCATTTCTAGAATTGCATTCTCATTTATCCGAAAGATTTATCATTTCTAGAATTGCATCTTCAGTTATCCAAAATATTTATTTGAGTGTTGAGTGAAATTTCTGGAGGTAAGATGTCCTCAAAACTTACATTCCTGAAAATAAATGTATAGCTATCGCTATATAAAAACAACATAAATATGAGAGTATTTTTATTTCGAAGGGCCTAAGGCCGCACTTCACTAAAATACAGGGAAGAATTTATAGTATCTAGTCTAACAAAATAGAGCTAGAATTTGTTGGATCAACTCTCAAGAAAATAGGGCAATAACTCTATTCATGGCCTCAGAGCTCTGAGTCAGAAAGCACGCTGACTACACTACCCATAATACACTCCCAACAGGGAGAAAACAATAGGAACATGATTTAGAAAGAAGACAAGCATCCTGAAGCTCGCCAGGGTTGAACCTCGTCAATGATAGCCTCAAACTCCCTATCATGAACTTTGTTCTATCAAAGATCCTGACATTGCATCTAAAAAGTTTATCCTGACATCGTGTTCTTTACAGATTTTTTCAATGTATGAATATTACTGTAATATCAGCACAGCCTGTTGTTATCAGTGTACTTAATACTTATAGATGAGCTACCTATAGTGTAAATTAAAGCTGATTAGTACAAAGAAAACCTGCAACTATTCTGACAAAAGATGGTACATTAATTATAATGCAACTAGATTTATAGAAAAAAGACATTTCATTGAAATACAAATCTTCTCCAACGAGGTGGATTGATAAATCACTTAAAATAATTATGTTAGAGGATTCAACCAAAGACTAGAAGGACTCCTGATAGAGAGATTAATCCCATGAAGCATATATGCACACGGAATGAAGTATGCTTTCTCAAAATTATCAACTTCTGTACCATGGATTAATCAAACAATTGCAGCTTGTAGTTAAGACTGCAATATAGGAAATTCAATCTGCACACTCTCATAAAACTAACTATTACATGTACTATTTGCCAGAATATATTTTAGGCCCGTAGGATAACCAATCACTGTTCTCTGGAGATGTGGTACATCTGGTGCAAGCACGACTGATTTGCTCTTTACCTTTGAGAGCTGTTCAACAGCAGCATCAGATGGAATCATGAAAGAGTTGCCTCCAGAAGTCACACATTACAACCAAAAAATATATTAAAAAACATTATCCCTGTGGAAGCAAACAAGCACAACTTGCTCATCCGAAGCTCCAGCAGTATCCCTCTGGACATGGAACCACATTCCACTCTTCGGGCGCACCTTGTGAGTGATCAAAATGAAAGGCTGAGAAAAGTTTATGGAAATGTTGACTCCCCTGAAAATGTATTTTCTTAATATTTCTAGGAGTAGTGCCTGGAAACTTCATCGCTCTGTCAAATAAACCCGAATAAATTAGTTACTGTGATAAATCCAAAAACAACATGTTACAGCATCACATATAGAAGAGACTAGAAAACACAAAGGTTTTGCACCCTGTAAATTCTTAATCCAAATGAAGAAGTAAACCAAATAGAAAAAAAACTAATAGAGAATTATTATTCTATTTGTTCTTAATCCAATGTAAATGATCAAAATGAGAAAATTCTACTAGAACAAAAAGAACATTGAACTTCCGATTTATCCTCTTAAACAAAAATCTTTAAGATTATGATTTCGTTGACCATTGGCTTCCTCGGAATAAGTAGAACTCCGTTGCTTACCTCCTCACATGTACTCAGACCAAACAAGATCTCAATCCAAACAACAGCAATGTCCTCACATAGGAAGTAAAAAAAACTATTAGAACCACACCGCCAGACTATTAGACTATAGATTGTGCAAGACAGGTAAAGTCAGCCAAAAACAAAGAGCAATGATCAGGTTATGTAGTTTCTTATTTTGCACCACAACATCAGATTCCAAATTGTATCTCTTATTAGCATAATGGCTACTGATTACAGCCAACCTTATATTCTTATGCATAGGAAATCTAGTTTCTAAACCCCTAGTACTAAAAATTTATATGACAAGACCTAGCAGAATGCTTTTCCTCTTTTTTCAAGCGAACCACATACTGATCAAAATACAAAACTAGCAACTTGGAAAAAGGTTGCCAAGGTAATTTAAAAAGATCATGAAAAAGAGAAGCGTAGGTGGAAGCCAATTGGGATTTTGGAACGACCATCACTATAATTGGAGTTGCTTGCTCACCTCCACACGAACGCCCACACCGAACATAATTTGCAATCCAAACAACAACAATGTTCTGATGTAGCATCCATGCACGACCACCTACTTCAGTCTGTCGTGATCAACCTCCGCCGTGATCAACAACCATAACTCCGCTAGCTAGTATGCAGACGTCGGCAAGCCGCACACCACTCGCGCGGAACCAATATGATAGGGAACAACCTTGTCGTTGTTACCACACGGTCCATCACCACGTCGGCACACCAGGCAGGCAAGCAATGAGAACGCCGAGAACCACGTCGGCATTGCCGTCGATATCTCAAACTTGAACCATCAACAACAACTGTACAGGAAAGACAGAGACGTGGGCAAGCTACGGGTGAACTCAACAACCGTACAAAAGGCATCCATGCTGATGTAATCCTACAACGTACGACCACACCCTGATGTAATCTTACAACGTAATATTACAACAACAATTTGAATCTGCCTCGGCGAATGGTTTAGTCCAGGTTAGACTCAAACTATGGCACGACCGAACGACTAGGGTGAGGAATAACTTATTCTTCGCCCTGGGCTACTAATAGAGTTTTTATATATATAGTGAATCTATTCATCACCCAGTGTACAGAATAATTTATTCTTCATCCGAGGTAACTTTACGAACCTTTCATAAAAAAATACATTTGTAATACAAATAGTTACATTAATATATATATATATATAGGAATAGATAATGTAATTTTTTTGATTTTATGACCAATTTTTTTTTTTTTTATGTCAAAATTTATGAAGTGAATCCATATTAATGTAACAATTTGTATTACAAACGTAATTTTTTTATGAAAGTTTCGTAAAATTACCTCGGGTGAAGAATAAATTATTCTGTACCCTGGGTGATAAATAGCTTCACTATATATATATATATATATATATAAAAGAATAGACTATTCGTCATCCTGGGTGAAGAATAGTTATTCTTCACCCCCTCTGATTTGACATTAATACACCGTAATTTTATGTTTTCTAAATTTGATATTATTTCATACATAAAAAGAGAACGTAAACAAATATAATCACCATAAAATATATTTTATGTTACGTAAAATTACAAACGTAAAAATAATGGGGTAAAATATACATAAAATGTAATTTTTTTATCTTATGAGCTATACTTTTGTTTTTTATGTCAAAATTTATGTAGTGAATCCTTATTAATGTAAATATTTGCATTACAAATGTAATTTTTTTATGAAAGGTTCGTAAAATTACCTCGGGTGAAGAATAAATTATTCTGTACCCTGAGTGATGAATAGTTTCACTATATATATATATATAATCGATGATAGTATAATATTCTGCAATAATCTCGTACTGCCCGAGATGACGATCTGGTACTTTTTCTGTAAAACACTACCGTACTTCTTTTTCGTGAAGTCGATACTGTTTTTCTGTGTGTGTTTACCAATTCAATCGTAGATTATAAACCGTTAATCGGAATTGTGAAAATGATATACCGTTGGAAAGCTACAGAAAATTCTCAACATGTTTGTATTGTGACTTTTTTGAAATTTTAGATTTTTTATTATGAATTTTCAAAAAAAAAACAGAAATCATCATAAGCTGAATGGAAAGTGTTTTGAACGAAATTTTTTACCCACTTCTCGGAATAGCGCAAATGATATGCTGTTGGAAAGTTAATGAAATTTCCAAACGTTTTCATATTTTAATATTTTTCAAATTTTGCATAGTTTTTGAACATTTTTGAAAATTCTAACAAACGGTTTCTTTAAAAGATGATTATGGATAATTTTTAGAACTCAAAATGATGCAAATGATATGGCGTTGGAAAGCTATTGAAATTTCTCATCTTTTTCGTGTATTAAGGTTTTTCAAATTTTACATAAGTTTTGAGCAGTTTTGAAAATAACGAGATTCATTCAAAATAAACGAACAGTAATTTGATATTAATTTTTTAACCACTTCTCGGAATAGCGCAAATGATATACCGTTGGAAAGCTACTGAAATTACAAACGTTTTCATGTTTTATTTTTTTTCAAAATTTGCATAGTTTTTAAACAATTTTGAAAATACTAAAAATCAGTTTTATTAAAAGATGATCATTGATGTTCATTTGGCCTCAGAATGATGCAAATGCTATGACGTTGGAAAGGTTGTAAAATTTGGCAACTTTTTCGTGTTTTAACATTTTTTCAATTCGTCACGGTTTTTGAACAAAATTCAAAATACTGAGATTTTTCTGTTTTGAAGAAACATATTATTGTACTTATGTGAATATGATTTCGTACTGCCCGGAGATAAAAAAGTTTTTGTGCCGCTCAAAATAATGAAATTTTACTTCCCATTATTTTTCCCAAAGAACTCAAATTCTCTCGACATATACGTTGTCATTCTACGAAATATGAGTTTCGTAGTTCCCTCGACATGCATCTTGTACTTCCCTCGAAATACTGATAATTTCTCTGTTTCGAAAAACAGTTTTTGTACTTACTTCGACATGCATCTTGTATTTCACGAAATATAAGTTTTGTACTGTGTTTTTTCACAATGTTTTACTTCTTTATTGACAGACATTTTTCCATTCAATTACGTAGAAAAACAAATCGACGATACTACTCAAAATGAATCTACGGTACTGCCCAAAACATGCATTTTTGTACTTCCGTCGACATGCATTTTGTATTTCCTGGAATATAAGTTTTGTATTGCGCTTTCTCACAATGTTGTACTTGTATCGACAGGCATTTTTTCATTAAATTGATACTAAAATAAATCTACTATACTGCCCAAAACGAATCATTGGTACTGACTAAGATTAACCAATGGTACTACCCGATATCAAAAATTACGGTGTACTACTAGTAGCAGGTAAACTTCGTATTACTTAGGTCACAATCTATGTACTATTTCATTGTACTATAGATGTATTGTCATTCCTCTACTGCTCGTGTATTTTCTGTAAGCTAATCCATGTACTGTTAATTTTAGGTCTTTTATTCTTCCTTTTGTGCAAACATTGTAATTTCCTATGTTTGATATTTGTACTTCTTCTTTATGCGAAAGTTTGCTGCAGTGTACGATTAAAGGAGACACCTTGTCCATTAAGCTTCAGAAGGCAACAAAAAGGGAGTACAAATATCTGCTCCTGATCCGGCGATCCGACAGATTGATCCACCATGGGGCGCTGCTCTGGCACGTACGCATTATATAATGGCATGGTGGGTAATTTCCTTCAACTTTAATTATAAAGGTATAACTTTAAAATCTATTGGTTGAAATTTAATAATAAAATAAATTAAAGGTCAGATATTTCTGATTTTTGCAGGATTTTCTAGCTTATTTCTCTTTTTTCTGGTTAATCCATCAAGTGCTTTTAATATATAATAGATGTTTGTAATGTTGTTGAGATTATTCTTGTATTTTTTCTAGTATGATTACTGTACTGCAGAGTAGTAAAAAAATTATACTGTCCTCATTATTAAAATCATGAACTGATGATCAACTGTAAACAAAGAAGCTACGAAAGGAAGCAACTTCACTAAGCAAAATTTTATATTGCACATAAAACGACAAAATCAATAGCTTTTTTAGATAAAAAAATCAGTAGCCACCATATACATTACAGTAGTCACATACTCCCTCCGTCTCATAATATAGTAACGTTTTTTGAGCTCTTCCTCCGTCCCATAATATAGTAACGTTTTAAAAAACGTTACTATATTATGGGACGGAGGGAGTACATGCAGTTGTGAATTAGAATGTCCGAACACAGAAACCACACATGCCTTATCCTTTTACTGCAGTACAAACTCAAGCGCTGCATAGCAAACCACTGAACCACAACACCACACCTCCACGCCATCGCCACCAACCACATCAGATCATCATCTCATGCGTGCCCAGCTCTGACCGGTTGGACGGACGGTCATGGTGCACCACCACCGGGCGAGCCTCCTGCTGCACCACCAGAACCAGCAGCAGAAGCTCGACGGCGACGACGAGCGGGCGGAGGAGGGATCGGGAAACAAGATGAAGGAGCTGCGGGGCAGGATGATGGAGTACGTGTGCCACCACCTGAAGCACGGCCACGACGCGATGCTCCTCATGCTCGCAGGATTCACCTTCGTCTCCTGCCTGCTGCTACTCCTCCCTGGCAGCCCCTTCTCCGCCACCATGGACGACCTGCTCCAGCTCGGCACCACGCGCCGCTGCGACCAGGAGACCGCGCCCAGCCTTCCGCCCCCCTGCGCGAACATGACCAACGGCACCGTCTGCTGTGATCGGTCCTTCACCCGCGCTGACATCTGCGTCATGCGCGGGGAGGTGTGCATGGAGGCCGCCACAACCTCGCTCTTCTTGCTCATCAGTGCTGGCGCCGCCCGCGCCGACGAGCGCATCCGGCCCTACACCCGCAAGTGGGAGTCCAGCCAGGGGCGAAGCCAGGATTTGAGCATGAGGGGGGCCAAAAAGTCGATGATCGATCGGGGGTGTCTCCAACAAGCTAATAAGCAAATAAGCAAAACAGCGTATAAATACGATAAGTGTTAATAGAGTTATTGGTGGTGTATTCCTCTCTATTCTTGAAGCATAACACAAATAAATAAATAAAATTTTGGAATCGCAATCAGTATTGAATCACATCGTTCTATGTTTAGTACACAAACTAGTATGTATAGTCTGTAATCATTCTAATATTTTTCTTGGAGAACCCTTCATATATTTGACTGCAATCCCAATTGAACTAACAAAAATTATGTACAGCCATATATAAATCTTACTGTAATATTAGTATACGGTACCTTAGGTATAGGTGTGAGCAGTATCGATGGTTATAGGATGTTTGATACTGACGCATCGAACGCGGCAACGGCGCCTTTGCTTGTCATCAGCGCTTCAGAAAGATGTATGAATTAATCTTTACCTTGTTAGGGGATTTTCTTCTCTTCATAACCTTTGAACTACAAATCTTGGAGTTAGCATCACGGATCACACAATCAAACGAATTTAACATCTGATGTAGAAACGGACAAGATGGGAGTTAGGCCTTAGGAGTATTCGATGTTGTTAACCTTAGCTAGTTCTTCGGCTATGGCCTGAAGAATTGACTGAGTGCAGCGCCTCCTGTTGTAGTATTTGGGTCGCCGTCAATTGCTAGAAGAATCATGGAGGGCAGGAGGCAGCAGGGGCACACCGCCGCAGCGGCATGGTGCTAATCTTACTCGTGCACTAATCACGGGGAGGGAGGGAGGCCGTGGCGAGCGGCGGCGCTGGGAAGGGGGTCGTGGAGCGCGGCTCCGGCGCTGAGGGGAGGGGGCCGTGGAGTGCGGCGCGGTGGAGGAAGGCCGTGCCGGGCGGCGCGAGGTGGGAGAGGAGAGAGAGAAGTGGGGTTGGATGTGGGAGTTGATTTTTGTTAGGAAATTGCCTTATTATGAGGAAGCCTATTGTAGATTATTATTCTACAATTGCTTGTAGATATATATATATATATACACACACGTTTATTTAGGACACATAGGTGTCCAGGCTTCTGGCCTCTAAATTTAATTTTAGAGGGTTTATTGTACTCCCTCCATTCCTATTTATAAGGTGTATAGTTTCTTCAAAAAGTCATACCTAGTTAACTTTGACCAGATTTGTAGATAAATATATTAATGTGAATTATACCAAACTGGTATCATTAGATTCATCTTGAAACATATTTTCATATTGTATTTATTAAATATCATAGATGTTGATATTTTTTGCTACAAATTTGGTCAAAGTTTAAAAAGTTTGACTTTTAAAAAAAAACTATACACCTTATATCAAGGAACAAAGGGAGTATTAATTAGTTTTACGTATATATTAGCTGTGGATATATATACCTACCCATGATTAAAAGTTATTTCTAGATATGTGCGTATTAATCGTATTTGTCTAAACCTAAATACCCAACATAAAATGTACGCGTAAATACCAAAATATATGTACGTAACGACTCATGAAATGAGAAAAATAGTCATGAGTATACATACCTAACAAAGATTAAAAATTATTTATAGGTATATCTGTACTCATCGTATTTATCCATAACGAAATATCCATGAAATATACGCGTACATGTTGTAAGGTGCCCACGCTCCTAGGTGTCCCAAATAATTTACATATAATATATATATATATATATATATATATATATATATATATATATATCAACTATTTCCCCACTACCTCTATTCTCTTAACATGCACACATGCCACCTCATCAAAGGCCCACCACAATATGCATAAGAACAAGCTATTTATTATTATTATTATTTTCATGCACACATGCCACCTCACTCAACATGCATAAAAAAGTTTTCCATTATATTAAATAGCCCACCACAATATGCATGAGAACAAACTATTTATTATTAGTTATTTTCATGCACACATCCTTTTCATGACACATGTCACCTCACTCAACATGCATAATTTTTTGTATTATATTAAATAAATATTTCCAACTTCACAATAATAAAATAAAACACATATAGTATAACATGTATTTTTAACTTTTAGTTTATATATTATTAATTCAATTATTCATGTTTCATACAATCAAATCATCCAAAATATATTTCAATCAATTCCCGCAACAACGCGCGGGGTATCCTCTAGTATATATATATAGAGAGAGAGAGAAATCAATCTGTTTAGATAGATAGATTGATAAATATAATCTGTGTATTGTTTGCCCCCTCTAGAGTTCCTCAATAATCTATTTAGGAACCCCCCCCCCCAATTTGGAAAGACGGAACCCGATCCATCCGGCCTCCCCACCTGAATCCTACAAATCACAGACCGATTGCCTCGATCCCCAACATCGATTCCCTCTGCTAACCTGTAGCTTCGAATCCGCGTCGCGCGAGCGAGCGGCGCCGGCGGAAGCGACGTCCACTTAACATGTGCTTCGAATCCGCCTCGCGCGAGCGAGCGGCGGTGATAGCCGACGCGATGGAGTGCGCGGCGCCGACGGCAGCCACCTCCACCTAAGCTGAAGCTTCGGATCCGCCTCGAGCTCAAGATGAAGGCCAACGATTCCAGGTTAGATCCTCGCTTCTTGATTCTGTCCTCCCCTAATTAGCTTTGTATCTCTCACTGCTTCTTCTCCTTTGATCCCCCCCCCCCGAATGTTTTTGTTTTTTGAATCATCTACGGCAAAAAATAAATGCGTTGTGCAGTTAGCATTGTTCTAGAGTACTGCGCGTAGTTAGGTCGTTTGCATCCCTGTCCGGTGGGTAATGTGTATAAAATCTAATGTTAAATGCTGGAGACAGCATTCGGTTAGCTCTATGGGGCTTGTGCGGTTTGAGCTAGAAAATGTCCAGTTAGCATTGTGCTTGAGTTTTGCGTGCAGTTGGGTTGTTGCATCCTCTATTGGTCAGATGATCTTTGTATAAAACTGAAGTTAGCTCTTGGAGAAAGCGTGCAGTTGGCTCTATGGACTTTTGGTAGCATTTGCGCAGTTAAGTATGAAAAACAATTTTGCGCAGTTAACTATAACTATGAAAACTTTTCTTCACTGCTTTTAGTGTAAAAATGACGCCTGATGAAGACGATGATGACCTGACTACCTGAACTGTACGTGTCGACAAGCAAAGCTCACCCGTGCAGAATGACCCAGTTTATGTTTTAAATCCAGTGGTGGTGCAAACTGCAAGGTATCCTCCGCAGGCGTGGATGCATAAAAAAGTTACTAGACGCAATTGCGAACCTATGCTGCGCCTGAAGATAAGTGGACACCAATCACACGTCCTGGAGACAATCAATGAGGTAGAGTGTGACAGTTAACTGTGTAACAATTTACTTGTTTGCGTTCAGATTTCTGCAGTTAGCTTTTTTCTTCTGAAAGTACATAAAAGCAAAATCGTGTTTGTGAATAAATTAGGTGAATGATGGGCATGCACAAGACGATGATGAATGCATTGATGCTGCCGACGAAAGTGATGATCACATTAAATGAATCTTCTGTTGTTTTGCTTCTTGTCAAAACTTTCCTCTTTGGCACACGAAAAAAATCATCATCACTGACGGAGATTGGCGATCTCACAACTGGTTTGCCGGATCTAACAACTTTTGATGGCAAACTCTTTTTCGGTGCCACTGGCCTAAAAGGATCATCATCACTGTAGTCAACATGCTCAACCGCCTTTTTTGATTTCACTCTGCCTTTCTTTACTTTGACAACTTCAACCGACTTCAAAATGTCATCATCTGATATAACATGAATTTCTGGTGTCTGGCACTGACTCTCACAAAGGCTGGACCTAGGCTCATCTAGCCCTAGATTTCCATGGTATCCCAAAACCTCTCGGACATTGACATCGAACACCCCGCAAGTAATCCACCTGTACAGATTTTGCACCCTAACCATATAACAGAAATCTTGCGAGAAAACAGCGTGACTCTCGCCGTCGTACGTCTCAAGAATCTCAATCATGAAAAAACCGCAGTCAGTGCTGCGCAAAAAAATGAGCCATATAAAACTATGTGAGCCATCACGAAAAAAAAGAACCGCCCATACAAGAAAGGACGAAATGAAGGTGGAAGTTAGCTTAAAAGTAGTTGTGTAGTTAACTATAAACATGCTATCTCCACAGACCAAATTAAAAAAATGATAGGTTAAGGGAAGTTAGAAGCTGTGGGGAAGTTAAATAATGCAGTTATGTGATAAAGCAGTTAGGTGTTCCGCATCATCCAGTTAAGTGTGTGAGCAGTTGGGTTTGAGTGCATAAGGAACTTGGAAGCAGTGCGACGGTTAGGTTAATAAAATGCAGTTATGTGATAAAAAGCGTCTCGGGGGAGACCCCCCCACAACCCCCCTTTTCCATCGCTTAAATAACTAATATTTTCCTCAATAAAAAAGGCAGATAACTAGATGTTCTATAACAGTTAGGTGTTACACCTCATACAGTTATTGTGCGGCAGTTAGGGTTGAGTGCACAAAGGGAAGTTAGAAGTTGTGAGGATGTTAGATAAAATAATGCAGTTATGTGAAATGAGGTAAAAAAGATCTTACAGTTATCTTATGCAGGAACTAAAAATAAATTGACAAAGGGGGGAAATTACGGGTTTTCTTGCTCCGGCACGACAGCATGGTGCAGCCGGAAATGGTCGATGTTTTCCGGTGATAAATTATTCTTCTTTCGACTCGACGATCCTGTCTTCCACAGTTGTTTAATGTTCCTCGCCATCAAGTCTATGATCTTAATACCGTGTTCGCTTCCAGGTCCATAATAGGAGTCGAGAAGCTTGAATCGTTGATGCTTTATGTTCAATGCGACAACGCAATAATGACCGCAGCCAAACTATTCAGATGGAGGGTCGAAGACGCCGAAAAGAACAATTTCTTTTTGTCAAGCGGTTCCTCAGCGTTGGAAGAAAAGAATTTTATTAGATGTCTGTTGTCAAATGACCCTTTCCAGATAGCTCGTTGTGCACGCACAAAAAAATTAATAGATGGAGGGTCAAACATTGGTTTTGTTTGACAAAAAGTGAAGCAAAACAGAAACTGAACAGGGGTGTAAAAAACTTACCGAGATGTGGAATGGAGCTACCATCTTGGGCGAGTCCTTGTATTTACAATGAAGCGGGTGAATTCCTACAACCGCGACAGCAGTGTTCATCGTACCGCCCACCCTAAAAGACTTAGCGACTTGTCCAATGGTTGCATTACAAAAATCGTTATCAAAAAGGTTGACGTCTCTGTTACAGATAAAAAACAAAGAAAAGAAATTGTTGTCAGCATGATTTATCAATTAATGAGTGTGAAAAAAGTATATAAAAATACCAAACTAACAAAAAACAGATAGCATATTGCATACGTACTTCTTGATCCTATCCTTCCTTAACCGCAAGATAACATAGTACAAATATTTCATCCGTTGCACAAGTTCTGGAGTTGCTAGAGTGTATGAAGTAGATACAGTTTGAGACGATTCTGCAGATACAAGAAACATTTAGAAAAAACAAGCAGTTATCTTATGGGATTAAAGCAGTTAGCTGCACCCCGAAAAGACCTCACCTAAATCGTTCTTGCGCAACTCATAGTCATCGCTCTCCGTCTCTTCAGATGAGCCATCTGCTCCTAGATCTTCAACTTTTTTCTCACATTGTTTCTGCTTTGGGAAAAATGGATCGGGCGAGAACGTTCATTTGAAATTATATCTTTCAACTTCGCAGCTAGCTCCTTTGTAACTCCAGCAGGGTTTTCCGGGCGCAACCAAGTGGGAGGATGATCCAACTACTCTCTTAGCAGCCCTAAAAGCATCCTCTAACTGGTCTCCTTGAAATTCAATTGAGTCATGTTAAACAACATCTTCTTTGTGGACTCCTGGAATTTCAGTAGCAGAAACGGGTTCAGGTGCGGCTGCTGCGGCAGGGACATTAGCTATGTCTTCCTCCATGAATGCTGCACTTGACCCGACAAATTTTTCTAAGTGCTCTGCTATAACTTCAATTGTGTCATCTAATACATCATCTTCTTTGAGGACTCCTTGAATTTCAGTAGCGTGAAAGGGTTCAGTTACAGCTGGTGGGGCGACAACATTGGCATCTTCCTCCAAGAATACTGCACTAGCAACACCACCTTATTTATGTCCTCCTTGAAGAGCAGTTGCAGCTACGCCAACGGATTCATCTATAGGAATCCCTGCGCTTTCAGTAGCGTGCACAACTGCCTCTTCATGCTCGCACTCTCCAACGCCAGCTAGCTCGACAGCGAAAGGCTTCTTGCCAGCATCTATTGCAAAATCACCCGCATCAGCTCTGGCAGCAGTTGCGTGAATCGCAGGTTGGTTGCCTTCAACATCAGACATAACAGCCGCCCCCTGAGAACAATGAACATTAGCCCGCTTGCCTTTTGAAAGCTCAATTGCGTCTTCAGGGACTTGATCCACATCGTCATCTGATTTGCCATGTTGACTTGCTCCAACAACTTCCTCCGCCATGTCAGCACTATCGACGCTGAAACTGGGGCCCTCAATGCTATCATCACCAAGTGGACCCCTTCGTTTGCGCCGTCAACTATATCATCGTCTGCGGGTGAAATAACAGGAGAACCTCTTTTAACAAACTTTAAAAAGAAAAATATAAAACACAATAATGGTCAGTTGATGTACAGTTAGCTATGTGTTGATGTGCAGTTAATGAAAACGAGCAAAAACATGAGAAAAATAAACACACTTCCTCGCGCTCATGAGCGGCCGCCGTATCAACCTGAGCGCCCCCCGTATCATCCTGAGTGGCCTCCGTATCATCCTGACCAGCATCCGCATCAACCTGACAGATATACAGTTAGTTATGTGTTGATGTGCAGTTAATGAAACGAGCAAAAACATGAGAAAAATAAACACACCTCCTCGCGCTCATGAGCGGCCTCCGTATCAACCTCAGCGGCCTCCGTATCATCCTGAGCGGGCACCGTATCATCCTGACCAGCATCCCCATCAACCTGACAGATATACAGTTAGCTATGTGTTGATGTGCAGTTAATGAACCGAGCAAAAACATGAGAAAATAAACACACCTCCTCGCGCTCATGACCAGCATCTGTATCAACGTGACCAACATCCGTATCAACCTGACAAGCGTCCGTATCAACCTGACCGGCCTCCAAATCATCTACTCCATGATCTAAACTGTGATTTTTGATCTGACTCAAAATTATACGGTCATCATGTTTGAAGTCCTTGCAAAACGAATCTTGTTTCTTCTTTAAATTAGTATAAGCGTTCCGGATGTGTGACGTTGCATGCAGCAGGCTGCCAATGATGGCGGTGTCACGCGCTGTAGCTTCCTTGATTATATCTTCGCTTTCTGCCTCACTCTGAATAGTGGGATTAGGAACATGATTCTCAATGGACACCGTCTGGCAGTATGCTATCTGATTACGAGATTTCCACTGTTTTTAAAGTTAAAAAAGAGGCAGTTAGCTTTAATGAACAAATTAGTTAAGTAAGAATTTAAAAATAAAATAATTTTAATTCAAACAAGCAGTTACACCCCCCTAGGATGTATAAAAGGATGTATAAAACAATTAGGTACTACGCCATCACACAGTTTATTCTGAAAAATGCAGCAATGTTTACTGCATGGGGGTTAAAACTGCACATTTCAAACATGTAGTTGTGTGAAAAAATACAGAGTTATCTCAGAAGTGTTCAACAGTTAGGTGTTCAACTAATGGTAGTTATGTCCACAACAAAAAAAATCCAAATGTCTTACTAACAAAAATGCAGTTATTTTAAAATTTGAAATAACAAACAAGCAGTTAAAAACTTTCGCCGAATTTAAAATCAGAAACTAACCCCAAGTTTGCCGAATACACGAGAGTCCAAATCTTTCCCTCCCTTATTTACAATATCTTCCAGGTAAATTGAACTCGACAACATCTCTGTCAGAAAATTGTACGCGGCACATCTACATGCATGACTGACAATCCTTTTGAGAAGCAACAATCAAGATACATAAGCACAGGAAGTACTCCGCAACCTTCTGGACCAAATTGAATAATATTTGGGTCTTCCCATCTCATAGCAGCACGTTTCATCTCATCAACTACTAACTGGCAGAAATACGTCGTTGCCATATCAGTAAAAACAATACCATCTAGCATCCCGACCTCTCTGCAAATACGAGCAACAGGTCCTGAGCATATAATTTTGTAAAAAAGGATGGAAAAAAATACTTTTACAACAAGATGGTCTTTGGAAATAACCTCAACAAGCAAGATGGTCTTCGGAAACATCCTGAGACTTAAATCTAACCATTGACTCATCGTGCCCACTGTCTGTTGGCCTAGGAGCAGTATTATCACCCATAGGGAATCCGAAAACCTGATGAACAGCTTCCTGCAAATTGTGAGAACTTGTTTTGGGCCACAATCTATACGCATTGTATTTGTGTCGATTTTCTTCATCAAATAGCAGGTTAGAAGACGGGACACGTTGCCCTTCAAAACCCAGTCGAAAACACAACTGAACCCATCATTTCGGACAATGCTTTCATGCCGTGGCTTAAGCAGGGCCGCGGCCTCACATACTTCTCCCATCGAACAACGGACAATTACATTTAGCCTCTGAGAGGTGCCAGCGTTTGATGACACAACTTTTCTTTTCCTTTCTTCGGACCAGTTGAACCAACCTTACGACGGCCCTTCTTGACACCGATGTGGAAAGAGAAATAAACAAAAAAGCAGCAGTTAGCTAATACACACAGTGCAGTTTCTCAAGGCCAAAAAACATATTTACTTCTAAAAAGGAGAAACAAAAACATACATTAATCCCATCTAGTCCGCTAACAAAATCAGTGCAGTCCCCGCTGACACCTCCAGGCTCATGTATATCAAAGCGTGCACGTTTCACACCAACTTTTGTGCTTTGATCAGCCCGCTGACGCTTTGCCACACTAGCTATGCGTGGACTTCGACGGATAGGATCAGACTGATCATTTTTAACCTTCCTAATATACTTCTTAGCCTTCCTCTGGCTATAAAATTCTTCAAGGTCAGAGCATGTAGCCTGCAAGCATCTGCAGATTCACTTTGACTGCCATTCTACCTGCGGTTCCCAACTGCTTCCTCTGGACAAGAAACTCGCATGCTAACATTTTCTGCGTGCGCTTGGACTTCCAGGAGCTTCATCCACTTCTTGCTCTCGTGATTAATAACTTTCTCTCCGAAAAATTTCCACTTCAAAAGTTGCCTAGCTTCATCCCTTAACTCCTGGGAGACCATGAAATCCCGTGTCACAATCTCATTACCAATAACTGACTGTGATTGAGTATCTTGCCACACTGGACTTAGACTGGAAGGATTCTTATCACCGCCCGATGCTCCTGAACCTTCAACATTAGTAGGGGCCGTCGTATTCCGCGGAAATGGAGTCAGGCATGCCGACTGATGCTCCTGAACCTTCAACATTAGCAGGGGCCATCGTATTCCGTGGAAATGGAGTCAGGCACGCCGACTGATGCTCCTGAACCTTCAACATTAGCAGGGGCCGTCGTATTCCGTGGAAATGGAGAGTCAGGCGCACCGAAAGCATTGTTTATGTCGCGACAAGACTGTATGATGAAGTCGTCAGCATCTGGAGAGCCGATGGCTGAAACACATCAAAAAGATCAGAACACAAGGTAAAATAACTCACCAACAAGACGAGAAAACGATCGAAAGTCAAACAGCTAGAAATTACCCTGACCTTCTTCAGTGTCAGAAGCGAACCCAGGAATGTCAGTACCACCAGCACCCTTTGCTCTAGCGTTTTCACCCATGCTACCTCCTGTGAAAACATCCCCTTCAGATCCTTTGTTGGGTCCTTGCGACACTTTAATCAATATTGAAGAAGCTTCGTCAGCATCATCTAGACAACAATCACAGGAGGACGTTTGCAAAAACCAGCAGTTAACTTCTCAGATTTCTGGAGTTAATATGCAAAATATGAATAATTCGATACCATCTCACCACTACCTTTTCCCACTAAGGTCATTCAGGAAATCAGGAAAGCCCGCAGACACCCAGCCTCTCCCTGAAAACTTATCACGCAGAAAAAGATTTAGCAACCAAACAAAATAGAGGACCCGAGGGTGCCGATAAAAAAAAATCTTATGCGCGACCAACACCACCCATATTCCAGTGCATCGGTACTGCGACACCCGCGCGACTAAGCTCATATGATGCAAGCCCCAAAAAATTACCTGCTGCTGCGGGTAGATCTGCCGATTTGACACTGAATGAGCGACCAAAAGACGGCAAAGCATCAGCGACTTCCGCCTCCCCACCCTTCGGGAGGGAATCCTCGCTCCGACAAGCTCGCCGCGCGGTGGATTATAATCCTCCAGCTTGGTTAGGGTTCCCGGAGTACGTCGCTGCGATTGAGTAGAAAATGAGGGCAAGTGAGGGGGGATAAGATAGTCGTGGCACGTAAACCCAGTGGTAATAATAAATATTCCCCACACTAAATGGGCAAAGAAAAACATATAAAATAACAAAATATTTGTTTACGCTACATTTCTATATTTATTTTTTCGCACACTTAAAAAACGCAGTTATCATTGGTGCAAAAAAGCGGTTAGCTATGAAACTTTTTTCTAAATGTGGGGGGTGGAGACCCCCATCACTTAAATAACTAAAGATTTACTCAATAACAAAAAAAGTAGTTAACTGGATGTATATAACCGTTAGGCGTTCCCCCCCATCAAGCAGTTATGGGATAAAAAGTCGTTAGGTTTAATAAACATGGGGCGTATAGTGTACAAAGGGAAATTAGAAGTTGTGAGCAGTTAGGTTAAATAATGCACTAATGTGATAAAGAAGTTAGGTGTTCCCCTCGTGCTTTTAGTTGTACGACAAATAGGATTGAATGCACAAAGGGAAGTTAGAAGCTATGTGGCAATTATGTGATAAAGCAGTTAGGTTTAAATACACATGGAAATTATGTGCTAAAGCAGTTTGGTGTTCCGCCATCATACAGTTAAGTGTACGTGCAGTTAGGGTTAACTGCATAAGGAAGTTTGGAAGAAGCGGGACAGTTATGTTAATAACCATGCAATTATTTGAAAAAAGCATATGGGGGGAGACCCCCCAACCCCCCCTTTCCATCACTTAAATAACCGAAAAAGCAGTTAACTAAGGTGTTGTCAGTTAGGTACTTATTTGTACGGCAGATAGATTGAGTGCACAAAGGGAAGTTAGAAGCTATGGGGCAGTTAGGTCAAATAATGCAGTTATCTGATAAAGAAGTTAGGTGTTCCCCTCGTGCAGTTAGTTGTACAACAGTTAGAAGCGATGTAGCATATAGGTTTAAATACACATGGAAGTTATGTGCTAAAGCAGTTAGGTGTTCCACCATCATCCAGTTAAGTGTACGTGTAGTTAGGGTTAAGTGCATAAGGAAGTTTGGAAGCAGTGGGGCAGTTAGGTTAATAATCTTGCAGTTATGTGAAAAAAGGCAGTTAACTAAGGTGTTGTATAACAGTTAGGTACTTAGTTGTACGACAGTTAGGTCAAATAATGCAGTTAAGTGATAAAGCAGTTAGGTTTAAATACACAAGGAAGGTGTTCCGTCATCATCTAGTTAAGTGCATAAGGAAGTTTGGAAGCGGTGAGGCAGTTAGGTTAATAATCATGCAGTTATGTGAAAAAAGCATATGGGGGAGACCCCCCCAACCCCCACCCTTTCCATCAAGTAAATAGCTGGAAAATGCAGTTAACTAAGGTGTTGTATAACAGTTAGGTACTTATTTGTACGACAGATAGGATTGAGTGCACAAATGGAAGTTAGAAGCTATGGGACAGTTAGGTCAAATAATGCAGTTATGTGATAAAGCGGTTAGATGTTACCCTCGTGCAGTTAGTTGTACAGCAGTTATGATTAGTGCACAAATCAAAGTTAGAAACGGTGTAGTAGCTAGTTTAAATACACATGGAAGTTATGTGCTAAAGCATTTAGGTGCTCCGCCATCATCCAGTTAAAGTGTATGTGCAGTTAGGGTTAAGTGCATAAGGAAGTTTGGAAGCAGTGGGGCAGTTAGGTTAATAATCATGCAGTTATGTGAAAAAGGCAGTTAACTAAGGTGTTGTATAACAGTAGGTACTTAGTTGTACGGCAGTTAGGTCAAATAATGCAGTTAAGTGATAAAGCAGTTAGGTTTCAATACACATGGAAGGTGTTCCGCCATCATCCAGTTAAGTGCATAAGGAAGTTTGGAAGCGGTGGGGCAGTTAGGTTAATAATCATGCAGTGATGTGAAAAAAGCATATGGGGGGTCGAGACCCCCCCAACCCCCCTTTCCATCAATTAAATAACCGGAAAAGGCAGTTAACTAAGATGTTGTATAACAGTTAGGTGTTCCACCATCATCCAGTTGAGTGCGCAAAGGGAATAAAGCAGTTAGGTTAATAAAAATGCAGTTATGTGATAAAAGCAGTTAGGTGTTCTACCTCATGCGGTTAGTTGTACGGCAGTTAAAAATTGAGTGCACAAATCGAAGTTAGAACCAGTGGGGCAGTTAGGTTAATAAAAATGCAGTTAAGTGATGAAGCAATTAGGTGTTCCACCATCATCGAATTAAGTGTACGTGCAGTTAGGGTTGGGAGCATAAGGAAGTTTGTAAACAATGGGGCAGTTAGGTTAATGAACATGTAGTTATGTGAAAAAAGCATATGGGGGAGACCCCCCAACCCCCTCCCCTTTCCATCACTTAAAATATCTATAATTTTACTCAATTAATTTGTTTAAAGACAGAAATAAAAGGAAGGAGCTCCACTACGGGGTATATAGAAGCCGCTGGGTTTGCTGCAATTGGTGTTACTACTGCAGTTAGCAAGGCGGTTAGCTACTGTACTATGACGCAGTTAACTCTGCATCTTTTCATAGCACGAATAGAAAAGAGGATAAGAACGAGATCCGCCCTAGACAAAATTACCCGATGCAGTAATATAATGTCCCGCTCGTGTCCAAATAAAAAAAAAGAGCAGATAGGAATGCCACCCCCTTACATCTAACAGCAGAATAAATCAACTCGAAAATAAATCACTCTCATGTTCATCGCGGAGCGGGTAACGTCCCGCAGTGTTCAAATTCGCTCGATTGAGTCAATAAAAACAGAGAGAATTGTTAGCACATAACATACATGATATCGTTTCAAATTCTACAGCAGCATACCAGCTAATCGCCGCCCAAAATCCGAGAATTTAAGACAAGATTTTTGCCAAAAGAAACGCTGTCTCGCCTCAAGATTCAGTCAATCATTCAACAAAAAGGATGTCTACCCAACTGTACAATCAAAAAATAAACGATTCTATCGATAGAATTGATAAAACAACGTAAAAACAAGGTCGGATTCCACGTTCTGCAAGTTCACGTCGGATGAAAAAAGGGTCTAAATCCGCCACTCTAATAATAAATCAACGGGCCGATGTAATCCGTCCGTACTAATAACTTGTATGTGTTCGAAAACATTAACATGTGTCCGATGAATCAATTAGTGATCGTTTCCCGCATCGATTACCGACATAATCGCGCTATTTTCTCGATTTAAAAATAGCGGCAAAACGATAGTTAGCTATTATTCGCGGCGCAGTTAGCGTACGTGTTTTAGGTCAGTTAGGATGGGTTCCTGAATAGCTTATTCAAGAACCAGTTGCAGAATATCTCGGATATATATATATATATATATATATATATAAAAGGTGGGTCTATTCTAACAACACCCCTTAAGACCTTATTCTAAAACTAATCTTATTCTGCCAACAGTCAAATTCGATACAAACCCGCAGCGCAACAACGAACAAAAAAAACCGTCCACCCTCCACCCCCGCGCGCTGCCTTATCCCCACCCATCCCATCCCGCACCCACCTCCTCCCCAACGCACCAACCTCCCCCAGCCCGTTCGGCCGCCGCCACTCCCTGGCCACCTAGCGCCGGCCGCCCTGGCCACCTGGCGCCGGCCGCCCTGGCCACCTGGCGTCGGCCACCACGGTCCCCTGCCGCAGGGCGCCTCGTCCCCCTCTGTGCGCAGGCCGCCCCGGGCCCCTCCGAGCGCAGGTCTCCATGGCGCACCGGCGTTGGCCGCCACGACCCCCTGGCGCAGGCTGCCCTGCTCCCCACCTCGCTAGACCCTGAGTCCGCCGCGCACAGGCCGCTCTGCCGCGGGTCCATCTCGCCCTCCCAGATCCCCCACGCGCCGCACGCCCCATCCCCCTCTCTTGAGTTGCTGCCTCTGTGGAGCGCCGCCGCGAGCCTTCTCAAGGGCGATGAGGGCTCCTGCCTCGCCTCCCCTCTCTGTGGTACCTGCCGGATCGCCCCCCTGCTCCCTTGCGGTCCAGCCCCGCCGGAGTTGAAGTGCACCGGGCCATGGGCACAAAAAACGCGTTAGCCTAGCCTCCAGATTATACGAGATAAATAATTGAGTATTATTCTGTTGTATTTATCTTTGAATTTTATAGTTCAGAGAACTGAACATTGTGGTTCATTCTTTGTCGTTTTTGCGGTTCAGATTGTACAACACACTTTACGTATTAAAAAAATGCAGAAGCATTTGCAGTGCGCTTGATTGTTAAAAAATTAGTAGTTTACTTTTTATTTTCGATGTGTAGTTCACTGTGACAACAACGCAAAAATGTTTTTGCGTACATAATACTACAAAGACAAAAAAAATGCAGTTCACCGTGGTTTGTTTTGTGGTTCATTTTCCCAGAAAAGCGAACTACAATGGTTTGATGAATAAGCGATAAATTGCGTGCAATTCTTTCTGTTGACAAATGCAATCGGGTGCCCCGCGGATGCAGTTCGCTTCCCCGATTTTGGATCCGTGAAAAACACGCGCAATTCTGTCTTGCGATAATGCAGTGCGCTTGTTTGTTAGATGCAATCGGGTGCCCCGCGGATGCAGTTCACTCGCTGATTTTTTTGTTCCGCGAAAAACACGTGCGTTCCGTCTGGCGATAATGCAGTGTGGTTGCCCGGCCAAATGCAGTTCACCTCGTCGATTCCGGGTCCGCGAAGAACGAAGTTCCGCGATTTACTAAAATTGACACAACTTTTAAACCGTAAGGAATTAGAGGATGTGTTTTACATAAAAATGGAGCGCATCGACGATAGCTATCCATTGGTGTATCAGTTGCATCAATCGGACGAACGAATCAAAGGAATTTATGTGAAAATTCCCGCTATCCAAAAGAGGGCAGCAACACCGTTTTTTAAATTACTTCAAAACCGTGTGGAATATGAAAAAGTGTTAAACATATGGATTAATCTACTACTCCAGACGAATCCAACGGTGTATCATACGCATCGATCGGACAAGCGGTTAAAAATTTCTACTCTCTATAAGATCCGAAAACGAAAAACAGAGTTGCTGCGTTTTTTTGCGGCTAGATTTCTCTCAAATCCGTGGCCAATGAGACAAAGTGTTATACATATGGATGGAGCGCCTGATCGATATCTTTCCAACGATATATCTTTTGCATCATTCCGATGAACGGTTTAAGAGAAATCTTGATAATACGCCCGCTGCAAAAGTGGCTCGCCGAACCATTTCTGAAACTGCTCTTAATCCGTGAAGAATCGGGGGAAGTGTTCAACATACGTAAGATGCTCCTTTTCCATTCGAATCCAACGGTGTATTATACGCTCAATTCCGACCAACGGTTAAAAATTTATCGTGAAAAAGGTGCATGCGGTTCTGTTTTACCCGAACTGCAGTGCTCCGAATTCAGCAGTGCGGTTCTCTTTTGCGATACGATGCAGTTCCGAATGTTGTCAGAATAGTTATTCTGACATCGATGTCAGAATAGACCATCTATATATATATATACCTTAAGAGTCTTATTCTAACAACGAAACCTTATTCTGACAACACCTTCTACAGTATCCAGTGTCGTCGAAACGAAAAAAACCAGCAAAAAAAAGCCTACCCCACCACTTCCTCTCTCATCGGTCAAACCCATCCCACCCCCGAACGATCCCCACTTTCTCTCCACCGCACCTCCATCTCCTTCCTCCGGTGCACCTACTGGCCGGCGTCAACCCCCCCACCCCAATCCTGCCGCCGGGATCTCACCTCAGGCTCCACCCCGCGCCTCCAGCCACCGTTCGCCTCCCCACCCCCGGTGGCCGCCGGCCCGGATCGAATCGACGAGCACCCACCCGGATGCACGGCGCCGCCCTCTCCTACCCCGGTGGCGCGCCGGAGCCCTGTCGTCTCCTACCCCAAGACGCACCGGAGCCACGCCCCCTCCTACCCCCGGGGCCCCTTGGAGCCCCGCCGTGGACACCCCACCACCGGCCCGCCACAACTCCCTGTTCAGATCCGTTATGGATCGAGATGGGGTGCTGGCCCGTCGCGCGTTCCTCAACACGAAGCGTGCCAGATCTCCACCAACACGCTCCTCTCCGCCCCGGCAACGGTAATGGCCGCGCTACCCCGCCCCTCCTCCTCACGCGGCGGCCGTGCCGCCTCCTCCCCGAGCTCTCACCTCGCTGGAACGAGATGAACCGGCAACGACCGTCCCCCGCTCGGCTCCGGCTTCCTCCTTTCCCCGCCTGGCGCCGCCTCCGTCCCCATCCCGGCGTGCGCCTCCTTCCCCCACCCAGTGCCGCCCACCCCGGGCTCCACCTCGCCGCCGGCAGGCCGGGCTTCTCCTCGAGCCATGGGCTCTTCGTTGCGTCGCAGGCCGCCCTGCAAGTCGTGCCTCTTAAGACAGCGCGGACGCCTCCGCTGGATCTGGGCACACTCCCCCTCCTCTGCTACACAATGGCCTCCAGCGAAAAAATGTTTTTGGTCACATTTTGATTTTTGTGTGTGTTCAGATTTACAATCCAGTGTGGTGCAATCTGGTTGAAAGAGGTACTACAGTGCAGTTCATTTGTATTTTTATGATGTTTTTGTACAGTGCAACGCTGTTGATGATGCCTGAGTGTGCGTGGCTACATGTATAATTAAAAAAAATTGATGCAGCTCATTGGTCTTGAGCATGTGGGTCAGAAACGGTTACAAAAAATGTATTTTAGGAAAAAAAATCGTGCATTTTTTAATTAAAATTATTGCAGTGCGGTTTTTCTGTCCGATGCAATATAAAAAAGACATGCCGTGAGGAAAATGCAGTTCACAAGCCTCGACCATTCAATTTAAATGACTTTGCATAAAAGATTAAAAAACAATGCAGTTCGCTTTGGTTGTGCCCCACGATTCGTTTCCTCCAAAACCAATCTGTGACAATTTTGTTAGCAAAAAATAAAAAACCATGTGCAGTTCTTATTGTTCCACACTGCAATATGGTAGACAAATGCGGTGCGGTTGCCCCGACGGATGCAGTTCGCTTCGCCGATTTTGGATCTAAGAAAAACACGTGCGCCCTGTTTTGCGATAATGCAGTGCGCTTGCCCGTCGGATGCGGTGCGGTTGTCCCGTCCAATGCAGTTCACTACGCCCGATTCCGGTTCCGCGAAGAACACAAGCGTTCTGTTTGGCGATAATGCAGTGCGCTTGCCAGACCAATGCAGTTCGCTTCGTCGATTCCCGGTACGCGGAAAAAACAGTTCCGCGATTTACTAAAATCGACACAACTTTTCAACCGTAAGGAATTAGAGGATGTGTTTTACATACAAATGGAGCGCCTCAACGATAGCTATCCAATGGTGTATCAATTGAAGTGATCGGACGAACGAATCAAAGGAATTTAAGCCAAAACTCCCGCTGTCCAAAAGAGGGCAGCATCACCGTTTTTCAATTTACTTCAAAACCGTGTGGAATATGGAAAAGTGTTCAACATATGGATTAATCTACTACTCCATAATAATCCATAGGTGTATCATACGCATCGATCGGACAAGCGGTTAAAAAGTTCTACTCTCTACAAGATCCGAAAACGAAAAACAGAGTTGCTGCGTTTTTTTTGCGGCTAGATTTCTCTCAAATCCGTAGCGAATTAGACAAAGTGTTCTACATATGGATGGAGCGCCTGGTCGATATCTTTCCAACGGTATATCATTTGCATCATTCCGATGAACGGTTTAAGAGAAATCGCGAAAATACGCCCGTGAAAAATCGGGGGAAGTGTTCAACATACGGAAGATGCTCCTTTTCCATACGAATCCAACGGTGTATCATACGGTCAATTCCGACAAACGGTTAGAGAGTTGAAGCAAAAACGGTGCATGCGGTTATGTTTTACCCGAACTGCAGTGCTCCAAATTCAGTAGTGCGGTTCTCTTTTACGATACGATGTAGTTCGGAATGTTGTCAGAATAGTTATTCTGACATCGATGTCAAAATAGACCGGCTGTATATATATATATATATATATATATATATATATATATATATATATATATATATATATTCGTAGCTTCACTATATATATATATATAGGGTGAGACTATATATGGTAAATTATCTAGGGCACCTAGGTGCTTGGACACCTTGATTAGTATAAGGTATGTTTGCTTTCTTACTAAATTTACATTAATTCTAGGTATTAATACATACCTTACTTAAAAATGTATTAATGCATACCTCATTTATCAATGAAATCAAGATATGATCCAACGGTATGAAGGCAAGGTGCCTGGACACCTAGGTGTCCCAAATGGGCGTCCTATATATATATATACATATATATACACATATACATATATATATACATATATATACATATATATATATATATATATACATAGTGAAGCTATTCATCACCCAGGGTATAGAATAATTTATTCTTCACCCCAGGTAATTTTACGAACCTTTCATAAATTTTTTACATTTGTAATACAAATAGTTACAAATATGGATTCACTTCATAAATTTTGATATAAAAAAACAAAAATATTGATCATAAGATCAAAAAAATTACATTTTATGTATATTTTACACCATCATTTTTACCTTTGTAATTTTACGTAATATAAAATATATTTTACGGCGATTATATTTTTTTACGTTCTCTTTTTACGTATGAAATAAGACAAAATTTACGAAATGTAAAATTATGGTGCATTGATGTCAAAATAGAGGGGGGGGGGGGTGATATATATATATATATATATATATATATATATATATATATATATATATATATATATATATATATATATATACAGTCGGTCTATTCTAACATCGATGTTAGAATAACTATTCTGACAACATCCCGAACTGCAAGAGAAAGCTACGCGCACTGCTTCTGTCTACTGTTTCCAACCTCATACGAGGGTGCAGAGAACTGCATCAGCGTTCTAGCGTACCAAACTAGGTTTGATCGACTCTGCTTATTTACTCGCGTTCACGATAATCCGCGATGATGTATTGTATGCTAAAACACTAATTTTCACGAAAAAAAATCACCGAAATCGATGTAGATGGCGGAATTGTGTGTGTTCTTCGTCGAGAGTAGCGCGCTATCATCGTTTTTGTCGGGTTCACGATCAATTACGCCGCAATTTATTGTGTTTTTTAAGATCGCGAATCTGTTTTGTGTTAATCCGCGACGAATTGAGTTGCTAATTCGTCCATTTGGTTGGTTATTTCGTCGAATTTCTGTCTGTAGGCGAAGAACTCTGCCTCCGCGGGCACGTGACGCGTTTCGACTTGTGCCACGATTTGTCAAATGCATGCTCGATATATTGCGCATTTTCTAATTGTTGTTGTTTACGTGTTTGTGCGAATTGCAGAGGGATCTTAGGCAGATCGAATTTGTTAGTTAGCAATTTGCTTTTTAATGTGCACGCACAATGAGCTGCAATGGTCTTTAATGTGAGCTGCATTTGATCACCGTATAGCAGTGCATCTGATCATATCTCCGAACTGCATTGGTTCTGTTTTTGCATCTTTTTTCTTGGTGTCCGCTGTGTGTATATACAGCTGGGTCCATTGCGACAAATCTTATCTTATCCGCGGAGGCCATCTGATAGTTCCCTCCCCTCCCCCAACCCCACCCTCGTCTTACCATCAGATCCGTGATCTCTCTCTCTCCCTCCCCCCCTCACCCCAACCATATCCTCTTCCCATCAGTAAAATGCATAGCTCGTGCGGCTGCTTAGCAAGGATGGAGCCCATGCTGGAGACCTGCGTGTTCTCTGAAGGTCTTGTTCTGAATCACAAGCAGCGGCACAACGCTCTTTGTTCCCTTTTGTACTCTCCATTCATTGGATTCAGAGTTCCATTCATCCACCAAATGACCCAAGTTGATGTCGATGATTCATGGGTATGTATGATTCATATTTTTTTGCAGCAGCAGTAGTGAACTGCTTTCATGTAGATCTTTATATTATGAAGATTTCAGCAGAATTTAGTTTCTGAAAGAAGTATTTTTTTGTGTTAGTTTAAGTGAACTGCTTTCATATACATGGTTTTATATTCTTTGAAGAAACATTTTTCTGAGCAGCACTAGTGAACTGCTTTCATACATATCTTTCAGCAGAATTAGATTGTGAAGAAGCATTTTTTAATTTTTTTATGTATTTTAAGTGAACTGCTTTTATATATAGTTTTTTTATTATGAAGATTGTAAACAACAACATCTGTTTGAATATTTCCTGTGCTACACTTTATTTTATAATTTTTTGTTGTTGTTGTGTAGAAATTTCCTTCTGGTCTAGTCAGGGTTTCAGAAAGTTGTGTTAACCTGGTCTTTGTTAGCAAGAATGGGTATCATAATGTTGACGTCATGTACTCTGTCGGCTCTGATGATTGTTTGGTTATCAAAGATGGCTGGAAGGAATTGGTGGAGGAATCTGGTCTCCAGGCTGGGGATGTTGTCATGGCTATGTTTTATAGGCATGAAAATTGTTTGGAAATCAAGTTAAATTTGCTTTAGCTCGGTTCTGTTGTTTTTTAGCAGCTGCGTGAAAACATTTCGTTGTAATAATGTGCCATACTGTGTGGCATCTAGTTATCATGTAAGTTTGAACGGCGAAAACAATCTTTTCGGAAAAGGCAGTGAAACATTTTATTGATATTTTTGTCCACTTTTCTGCTGAGAATGGCACGTGTTTCCTGCTTGATATGTTACCTTCTTTTTCGACCAGATTTTATAAGTGAACTACTTTTTTAGGAGTGAACAAGAGTAGAAGTGAACAGTAGTTGAAGAGATATACAGAATTGAAGCACCCACATAGCTTCATTTTTCCAAGCAGACCACACACGGAACTACAGTTCTAATAAAAGAGGACTGCATCAACCTTTGTATGTGAACCACTTCGATAACACATTCAGAACTGGAAATTGTTCATATATACAAACCAAGGGGTTTCTGTGCTCATAACAAGCAAAGTACATCATCAAGCAAACCTAAACCACTCAAGCAAATATTGTTCCAAAGCAAACTACAACGAAAGCAAACTTTTCTTGACATATGCAGAAGGAAATAACTCGAGCACTCGTGACTTGTACCCCTTTGGTTTTACCAGCATACGGACTGCATCATCAGTTCCACTCGGCACCGCCGGAGGTGGAAGGTGATCCTGCGCTCCCCTTTCCCCAGCTCCCCTTGCCCCAGGATCCCCTCGGGCGCTTCCTGGTCCGCTCCTTTATAGCGCGTGTGAGGTCGTCTTGCACTGTTGTGATGCGGTTCCATATCTCGAACGTAGCGTAGGCGTCCTTCACAGCATATTCAATGTGCTTCTTGGTGAGAACGTCATTCCAGTGGTTGTGCTCTTCGTTCGTCATCTTGCTCTTCATGTCCGCGTAGTAGTCGTCGATGATGGCGGCTGACACATCGCCAAGTGAGTCGAGCTCCTTTGTTTCTTTAGGCACCCTCCAGTTCTCCTGAATGTCGGTGAAGTTGGATACGTACAGGTTGCTCCGCGAAAGCTTTTCTTTGTCCTGGTCTATGCTGAAACCAGCGAACTCGTACCTACGTGGACCACAAGTTATTCATTACATACAAACGGCAAACAGAACCGCATACAGACGTCAAACAGAACTGCATACAGAGTCAAGGAGATATCCACATGCCTGCAACTATGTATTACACCAGTATAAAAGAAGTGCTTACTTCGAGTTGGCGAGGAACTTGTCAAAGGCGATGCATCTCTCGCCCATAGTAGCGCATACCTGGAAAAGGAGCACCGCGTGATCCTTGCCTATCAAGAGCTGAATCAGGGCGGCGTCCCTCCTGTCAGGTGTGTACTCGACGTCGATGCCGACGATCTTCTGGCGGCGGCCCTGCAGAGCTTCCTTGTAGTCGTTGATGTACATCTCCACGGTGCTCACGTCATTGGTGTAGATCACCGTGAGCACTGTCTTGCCGTGCGCCTCGACATCTTTGAAGATTTTGGTGAACGGCATGGCTGTAATGAGGAGGAACAGTGGGGGAAGCATAGTAGTTTGTGAAACAATCAAGCGTGGGACGCCGGAATTTAAAGGGGAGCGGCAGAAACATCTGTTGTAAGGCCCGATATGCGGTACTGTTCCAGATCTAGATGTTTCCTTCCAGATCCGGGGACGAAGCACATATCGGTCCCACCGCGACATATGACAAAGCCATATGCCCCGGATTTCCAACATGATATCACAACATTACAGATACAAGGATACAACATCTCATACAATCGGCATACAACTGCCTCAAATACAATACAACAGCGGAAGATACATGTCTGAGTACAGACTACAAGCAAATGCCTACTGGCAAGAGAAAAGCATCGATCCCATAACCACACGGGTCCAGGCCCTCCGCCGGGATCCGCCTAACTAGTCGTCGTCGAGTCTCCACGTGAAACATCGATCACCATACCTGTTGTCGATCAGAACCCTGAAAAGAGTTTGGGGGTAGTATCATGAGTACAGAGGTACTCAGCATCCAACTGTAGTGGTCATCTGACCCAGCAAGGACTTCATCACTCGTCATTCTAGGACAACTAGTAGTTTACGGTAAGGAAGGGGTAAGTGGTGAGGTTGCTGCCGCACTAGCATTATGAAGCGGCTAACGATCTAGAGAGTAAGATAAGAAGCCAAGCATTCAATGAGGAACCGCCTCCAACAAGTCTTGCTATCCACCTACTACGCAAACATAACACCTATCCTATCCTTGTCCTCCTCTTCGCATCTCGACGAAGAAGAAGCAGTCAAGGCACACACACACGTTGATCAAGTTGTTAAGATTATCTCAGTTGTTGTTGTCTATGAACAAGGAGTAGGTCTCAAGTCGTCCATAACCGTGGACACGGCTTCTCGAAAAGATTTAAACCTGCAGGGGTGTACCAACTGCCCATTACGAGGCTCCGCACGCATGTCCATCACTCTCAGTTGCTACCCATTACAGGCAACCATTTTATGATTTAGTTCCAAGAGATCCGAAACGACAGGTCCCTCTAACTAACAACGAACAAATCCGGGTGGCCCCCGGTGAGTCGACATCCATCTCAGGAGCCGGCCGCTCTCTCGATCTGGTCTCTACCGTCTGTCGCAGGTTTGGATAGCCGGTTAATCACACATTGGGAAACCGGGTCCCCAGCCAGACAAAGTGGGCCAGCAAGGGAACTATGTCCTCACTGGTCCGGGTTGTTTTAAGAGATATCTGCTAGGAGCGACCCGACAAGATATATATGCATGTTTTCAAATGGTAAATCAGCTTGGGCCACCACTAGAACTGTTTGAAGCTAGATAGGTAAGAAAAGGGGACCCCATAAAATCCCACACGCGGTTAGGCACGCTCAGTCTTAAAACCAATACCCGGAACTCGGATCCTAGGTGACTCGAATGGAACAAAGCGTCGGGGCGGGATAGCCTAGACCTTCCATCCTTCGTCGAATATAATCAACATTATAATAATAATCATATCATCAACAATAATATAATAATCAGGTGATATCCCAACCCAAAGAGTAACAGGGTAACATCGTAGCATCCTAAGCATGCATACTAAGCAGGGGCTGAGCAACGAGCAATAGTAACATAGCAGTACAAGGTTTGCTGGGAAGGGACATGGCTGTATCGGTTTGAAAGAGGCTGTAAACATGTGGTAGGATCAAACATCGAACCTAACCTAGACTAGCATGCAAACCGCTGGTTGAAATAGAATGGATCATAAGTAATGTATAGTCCTTGCCTGTTGATAAGTCGGGTTCCGAAGGTGTAGCTGATCGCAAGCTCGCAACGTCTCCGAGAGGTACCCGCGGGAGCACACAAGAAGTAAACACTGGAAAGCAATCAACGATGCACCACTATTACTATGGAGCAATACAAGATCAAAGAGACAACACAAGGCACGGCAACGCGATACGGATCTATCGTCGAGAACGGTTACTAACGATTTAAGTGGAGTACTTGTCACACACGACGATACCGCATGTTTACGGTGGTTCAAGTTGTTTAGCTACAGGTGACCAAACAACGGTTATTAACATGGCAACTCAAGCAAGCATGGCATAGCACACAAACATGGCAAGAGGTGAAGCACAAAGTAAACTATCTATGCTAGTCAATTTAAGTGAGGCACAACCTAAACATGGCATAACACTAAGTGCCGCACGATGATTAAAAGATTTGGTACTATTCTGCCCTAAACCATATTTTAGTTTGGTTAACAACAGAAAACAATAGCATAAACACAAAGTACACGAAAAACTAATCAAGTTACATATAAAGAACACCCCAAACGGAGTTACGGTTAAAAAGATATAAGCAAGACAAGTTATGCACACATGGTGTACAAACAGGGGTAAATCTATATGCAAAAGTGCAGCAACATGACATCGCAATACATGGGATGAAAGTAGACATGATGCTTAGAAAAATGCAATTGGAATCACTCAATTCCGATAAACGGTTGCGAAGCAATCGTCGACCGAAGTTGCAACAAAATAACAGTTTCAGTAATAGCAACACAATAACATCAGGATAGCTACTTTGGAGCAAGATATAAACATGATGCAGCAAGCAAATATGGCATGTGAATGCATGAAACTGAAGTAGAAACATTGCTTAACGCGACGCAAAAGGAATCAATGCAATAGGCCTCATGGATTTGTTACAATCATCATGCAAAGTTGCAACAAAATAATAACAGCAGCACATAATAGCAAAAAGTAGCAGTTTAACGGCCTGATGCCCTGTTCAGCACACAATTACACAATCAAGATGAGCTCAAATGCAAATTATCACAAAAGAGGAATTAAAGTACACGCAATTCTGAGCAACTTTCGTTTTGGGGGAACGTTCATCGGAGCTACGGTTTAACGGGAAATCGCATCGCGAAATTGAATCAGCAGCTAAATTACAGGGACTTAGCAGTTTTTCAGCAGGATCTAAATCAGAAAAAATAATAATAGGGAAAGGCCTCTTCTCACCATGGGCCGAAATTTGGCCCATCTGGCCGCTGGAGGTGGCCTGGAGGCCTGGGCTGGCTTGGGCCTGGATCGGGCCCACCTGGCCGACCTGGCCTGGGGAGGCCGACCCGGCTCCTCCCGAGCGGGGCACGACGGCGGCTCCCGAGCGAGCGGGCAGCGGCGGCTGCTGGTTCTGCCCGCCGGCGAGACCCACGGCGAGGCGAGGCGAGGTGGTGCAGGGGCTGGCGCGCGGCAGCGGCCGAGGAGGCCAAGGCGGCGGCGGTCTTCGGATCCGGGCGGGGCAACACGGGCTCGAGCTGGAATCCATGGCGCGGCGGCGCGATGCAGGGAACCGGCGACCTGCGAAGAAGAAACGAGGGCGGCCGGTGAGAGGACAGGGGGAGGAGAGGGAAGGAGAGGTCCTGGAGGTGGCGCGGCGGCCTGGTGGCGTGCCGGCGGCCGGAGGTGAGGAGGAGTCCGGCGGCCTCGGCTTGCCCACGGCGGCGGTTGCACGAGGCGGGCTTCCCGGGCCCAGATCCGGCCCTGCGGGGCTCGGGGCGGCTGGGATCCGGCTAGAGGTGGGAGGAGACTCCTTGGGGCGACGTGGACGCCTCTGGGGCCGTCCATCTGCAGATCAAACGGCTGTGGTGGCTTTGGATCTAGGGTTTCGAGCTGTGCGGGACTGTTGGGCAGATTTGTGGACTTTTAGAGGGGGTGGCTGCAAAAATTGCTTAGGGAAACCCTAATTTCCAAGGGGGGAGGTGAGGGGTCATTATATAGGGCAGGCTAGGTGGCAGGATGACGAAAATACCCCCGATGACCTCCTGTACCCCTCTTGCGCGTCCGGCGATTGCGGTCGTGACCGCCGGAGGTGCATACGGACTCCAATTCCGACGAAACTTCGACCTACGCGCTCAGCGCGTCGAGCCCGTCGATCGTACCTCACTGCGGTGACATTACGACAACATTTTTCGGTGTCCCATAAAATAATCCGTTTATTAAATAAACGGGTTTTTCGTTCCGGTGGCGATGGCTGGTCCTGTGCCAGTAGCGACGGTGCTCGGGTGAAATCCCGGTGTCGCAAGGTCGTGTGTCGAGGTGGCAAGGGTCGGTCTCCGTCCGATACGAGATAAGAGGGGGAAAATAATCGCCGATCGATAAATCGGGGATGCAAACACCGCAAACAAATCAGACAATCAAGCAATTCACACCGAAAACAAAATTTTTAATTTTTGCAAAAACTGGGCTGTTACATTTGCCCAGCCCACGTTCTTCTTCTCCAACCGGCACGGGGAGTGGGGGCGATCGTGGGTGCGCCTGTTGGGATCGTGGTGATCGTGGCCTTAGTGCTTTCTCGAACCGTGCGGATAGAGGAGCAGGGCGCGCGGCGATTCGATTCAGTCTGGAGATCGTGGCCCCGTATTTTTCGTGGGCGGCTCTTAAAAGAAGGAACTGAAGAGAATGGAGGCGAACCGCATTAATTTTCATTAACCGAACTGCATTAATTTCATTACCCAACTGCATCATCAAAATAGATCGAGCCATTGTTGGTTCTTGTATATGACTTGTGGGCCGATAAGGTAGATTTTTTTATTTTTGTATAACGCGCGTCGCTGACTCATGGGCCCGGATGGAGTCATTAACCCCCCCGCCTCCTCTTCTTCTCTCCGTCCCCTCCTCATTCTCCCCGCTGCCCCCGGAGGAAAAAAACCCGCTCGGTCTCGCGGCTGAGAGGGACGACGCCAGCAGGCGTCGCCGTTCGCCGCCGTCTGCTGCGCAGTCGCCCTGCTGTTCCGCCGCTCATCACAGCGTCCCACAGTTAGTCCCGCCGCTCCATAAATATTCTCTCTTCTCCGTCGATTTTCGTCGCCGGAAATCGTCATCGTTGCCCCCGATTTGTTTCTAGGGTTAGTTTTTGGAGCGACCAGCTTCTTTTTTCTTTTTAACTATCGTTTTCCAGGCTCGAATCGCAACATGCGTTTGTTTTTAAGAGAAGGTTGTGGTATTAGTGGCCTTGAAATCCTAGCAATGTCCACCTAGGGGTTTTTTATCTGTACGCGCTCAGGTTTGCTTTTCTAGGGTTTGATTATTTATCTATTGTTGTTTGCAGATTTAGCATGGCTTCTCCTACTAGAAGAAGTCCAAGGTTTGGAGGAAATTGTATGTGAACTGCTTTCCCATATCATTTGTTATTTTTCTTTTCTTTTTGTCACTACGCTTCAGGTTGATTCTTTTATCTTTTTGTTTTACAGGTTCTTCATCACCCATTGATGTCTCACCAATCAGCGCGGCCGCTCCATCTGGTAATTTACAATGTCTCCTTTGCCCCTGTCGCCATAAGGTGTTTAGGAAAATCTCAACTCGTGTAAAATTTTTCGCTCACCAGGAAGAAGCGATAAAATCTTATAGCATCTTCCTTTTTTGTTATGGGAGAACTGCATTATATATTTTACTTACAAACCTACATGTGTTTTAGAGAAGTTTTGTGAAATTGATATGAACTGCAGCTAGTTAAATGTTTTAATTTTATTGTCTTGGAATGAAGTGCAATACGTTTTTTATTTTTTCATATGCTAATGAACTGCATCAAGTTATTGTGTCTCCATAAATCTTTTATATTATCTTTTTTGGTAAAAGAGCACTGCATTTATGTACATTGCCTTTTTTTGCCATATATGTGTGGCCCAATTTATATTATTTGTATTTAGTTTACTTTTTCCTCTCACACACATACTTTCTTCCACCTACAGTTTTATGCCCTGGTGGGTCTGGTGGTGGGGGTGTTAACTATTTGATTACCCATTATTTCTCAGCCGATGTTGTCGTGGAGGGGACATCCGGTGTACCTAAAATTACCGATACTCAGTCGCAATCTGTTGATGGCACAGAACCAGTGACTCAGGATTGGATGGTGCCCGATCAGATTGCAGTCGACAACGAGAGGAAAAGGCAGAAAGCGATTGCGCTTGCTAATCGTTTCGAGAAGGAAAACAAGGCGAAGCAGGATCACAAGGCGAAGCGAGTAATGTTTGAGGAGGGCAAGGAGATAGGAAGGAGGATTGCAGACTCAAATAAGTCTGCTAAGTTTGTCCCTTCAAAGAATACTGTTAAGAGAAAACTCAACACTGTTGCAGAGGAAGGCTTAATCTCTCCATGACGCAGTCCCCGGGTTGATTGCTCAAAGAGGCCCAATTATGCCGAGGTTCAAAGAAAGCGGCCAAGTGTTGACGATTACTCTGGTGTTGATTTTGATGGCCCATCCAAGCGTGCACGCTCAAAGGCAGCTGCAGAAATGCTTGACAACGACTCGGGTGAGGAGGATTCTGACGGGGAGGATAATGATGTTGCGAAGGTATCTTGCTGTTTGTCACTCTTTTTTTGCTGATGTTTTTATTTGCTGCTTTTAATTTATCTCCTTGTCACTCGAGCCACTGATGTGAACTGCATCAGCTTTTTACATTGTATAAATGAAATCTAGCAGTTTTTACACTAGGTTTTAATGTAGTATATATGCAACGCACCACATTTTTGTATATGAGTTTGTTTAAGGGGAGGTTGGGGGGGTTGGTGGGGGGACCCCCCCATATATGGTTTAACAAAAAATAGAAGATAACTGCATTTTAATACCACATTCTCATATCATCTTGTTTTATATAGAAGAGAACTGCATTTATTTTGTATATGAGTTTGTTTAAGGGGAGGTTGGGGGGTTGGGGGGACCCCCCATATATGGTTTAACAAAAAATAGAAGATAACTGCATTTTAATACCACATTCTCATATCATCTTGTTTTTATATAGAAGAGACCTGCATTTATTTTGTATATGAGTTCGTTTAAGGGGAGGTTGGGGGCCCCCCATTTTTTGGTTTAACAAAATATAGAAGAGAAGTACATTTTAATAGCACATTGTCATATCATCTTGTTTATATAGAAGAGAACTGCATTTTTTAACAACTCACTTGCAACTCATTTTCTTTTTGTTACATAAGAGAACTCCATTCTCAAGATAACATTCAGATGCTAACGTGAACTGCATCTTTATTTCTTTTTTTGTAGATTGGCAAGAGTTCCAAAAGGAAGAAGTTCGAAGACGATGCTACGGGGGAATGGCGATTCAACAAGACTGTTCGGCTGTCTATTCCAAATGTATGTAAAGCCGTTGATTTGTTGAAGGAGCCGCACAGAATTTTGGTTCAACTAGCAGGTTTCGGCATTGTCTTCAATCTGAAAGTGAAGAAGAATGTGTCTTGTGTGCTTATGTGCAAGTTGATGGGAAAGATCAACCCCGAGACGATGAAACTAGGCTGTGGGCCAAACAATGTTCTGGAAATAAATCGTGAGGTTGTTCATCACATTTCTGAGTTCCCTATGGGTACTCACACCGCTCCCAGGCCTGCCGAAAGTGGCCATGATGATTCTCTGGCATTTTGAAGGACGAGCTTGGTTTTAACCGCTCTCGTAGCATAGATGTGAAAGATCTGCTTGAACTACTCCGTAACTTGGTTAATGATCATGCGAAGGTTGATATGGATGTGAAGGTTTTCTTTCTCATTGTTTTTCAGAGTTTGCTTTGCCCCAGCCCTGCCACTCGGTTGTCCAGGGTAGCTGCCATGGTTGAAAACCTGAACTTTGATTCCATGGCTGAGATGGAATGTTGCCAGCTAGTTGTTGATGAGCTACAGGCTGCAGTGTACAAGTGGATTTCTGAAGGGAGCAAGCAGAACTGTGCTGAGGGCTGTACCATTGTGCCTCTATTCATGTACCTCGATAGCTTGAATCTTCGCAATGTATCTGTTATGCATACACGCACGCCACGTGCTGCAATTCTGTCCCATCAGGAGTTGAAGAAGATTCACAACGCCGACATGATTGTAAGGGGAAAGATTCATCTGGATACCTACAAGTTCGGCAAGTTGCCTATATGTTCACATTTTTCAGTTTCTTTATGTTTTGTCATTATCTCATTTTTTTGTTTTTTTTGACATGCTAAATATGAACCTCTTACTTTCTTACATGTGCACTGCTTTCTTTTTTTGTTCAGTGGAAGGCGATAGGGGACATTGTGTACAAGCGGACTGCAGCCGCTGAACTGCATCCCATCTTCCGTGAGCCTCTTGCTAGGGGTTCACCCATTCGGCGGGTTGATGGTCTTGCTAGGGATTCACCCATTCGTCAGGTTGATGGTGTTGCTAGGGGTTCTCCACTTAGGCGGGTTTATGGTGTTGCTAGGGGGTCTGCTGGAGGTTCTCACGGCGAGGCTCATGATGACCGCAATATTTTCGTCCAGGTTGACGAGCTTCTTGACAGGGTTATCAATTTAACTTCCGATCTCCCAACATCTGGCGCTAGGATGAGGAATATTGCAGGACTGTTTACTCCTGGCAAAGGACCTTCTGAAGAAGAAATCGATGCCGCTCACAACTTTGATTGTGGGCAGCTTCAATTCCTTAATTTGTCAGTTTCGAATGTTTGGGCGGCATTTGTTCAGTTCAAGCATTCCCAGGATGTCAAGTGCGCTAGGTATGACCAGGAAACTGAGGTACTTGTGAAGGAAATGGACAGGCGGGAAAATGTTGTTAGGGCTTCCTTGTCTGATCGCGCTACTGCTGATGTATGCTTCTTTTCATGTCATACGTGAACTGCTTTTGTATCAATTTTTCTTTTATTTTCCTATGCCATTGACATTTGTTTTTTGCATGCTTTTTTATTATTCCAGTGCGGAGGAGAGTCTTCTAACGCAAACGCGCGGCCCGATAATGACCCGGACGACCAACATGATTTTGACTCAGATATCGTGTCTGATAGGCAGCAGCCCCCTGTTGTTGATGTTGTTAGAGACAATCTTGTCGACGAAGGCGTCATAGACAATGTTTGAATTTTTTGTACCTTTTCTACTGTACATTTTCATTATGTTTTAATGTTATTGTAGTGTTTAAATCAAAGATTCATATGCGGACTAGCAGCGGCAATGAACTGCAGTTTATTCTTTTACGTAGTGTCTAAAAACAAAGAAGTACAACTGCACAAGCAGTGGTAGTGAACTGCAGTTTATTGTTTTGCAGTTTAAAAACCACATAATTATACATGCACCAGCAGCGTCAGCGAACTGAATTTTCCTGAAAAAATATGTAACAGAGAAGGAGTAGCATTTTTTTCAGCACTGAACTACAAATAATATGTTTTATAGAACTGCATTTTGTTTTTTTAGGATCGCGAAACAATTGTTTAAACTCATGGGAAGGAAGCAGACGGTGGTGCTGACAAGGTTGATGAGGCTTACGTGTCCAGATAGACGGAAGGAGACGCTTGTCTGGTGAGCACAGAGAACTTCATTCATGTTATTATTATTTTTTTATTTGACGCGTGGTGCATTTTGGTTTTTTCGCTTTTTTCGCTTAATGACCTGCATCAACATCATTTTGTTTAATGTTTTGTTTTAATTCACCAGGACCGTGTGTTAAATGATGAAATCCAAGGGGAGCGCACTACAGAGGCTGACAATGTAGAAGTGAGAGAAGGAGGTGATGTCAATATGGAGGTTGATAAAGCAGATTTTAGAGAAACAGGCGAGGGCTCCGCCGAGGCTGAAGAGGCAGAAGAAAGAGAAGGAAGGGAGGATTATGTCGTTGTCGATAATGCAAAAAGGGCTGAAGGAAGGGAGGATGTAGCGGATGCTGACAAGGCTGGAGAGAGAGAGAAGGATATCCTTGCGCTACAGCCGAAACTGCAGAAGAGAGCGAAGGAGCTAGAGCTGTAGCTGATGCTTCACGCACAACTGCCGGAATTGATCGTGTCGCTTCGCCATCTGTTTTGTTGTCTGGTGATAATATTCCCGAGATTTTTCATGTTGCCCCTCGCGCCACCGAGCAGCCTCAAGGAAATCTGGCTAGGACCAATCTGGATGTTCCAGGTGAGACAAGCAAAGCTGGAGGTAAGACTGTTTTGATCGGATCTGAAGAGGAACATCCAAGTAGTGTGCAGAACATGAGCATTCTGGACGATGACGTCACTGGCTTGGATAAGTTGACTCTCAGCGAAGCTGTCTCCGCGGATGTGCAGGATGTGGACTCGTTTTTTGTTTAGTCTGGCTAAACTTATGGTGTTTTTATGCTCTATTGTTTGACATCGGGGTTTTCCTATGTTTTTTAGATGAGGAATCACCTGTTGTAACTTCGTCCAGTATCGATCCAGCTCTTCTGAGGAGATACAACGAGTTATTTGATGCTGTTACGAGGGCTAGGAGGGATAAGAAGAAGAAGTATTGGATGGTGCCCGATCAGATTGCAGCCGACAACGAGAGGAAAAGGCAGAAAGCGATTGCGCTTGCTGATCGTTTCGAGAAGGAGCACAAGGCGAAGCAGGATCACAAGGCGAAGCGAGTAATGTTTGAGGAGGGCAAGGAGATAGGAAGGAGGATTGCAGACTCAAATGAGTCTGCTAAGTTTGTCCCTTCAAAGAATATTGTTAAGAGAAAACTCAACACTGTTGCAGAGGAAGGCTTAATCTCTCCACGGCGCAGTCCCCGGGTTGATTGCTCAAAGAGGCCCAATTATGCCGAGGTTCAAAGAAAGCGGCCAAGTGTTGACGATTACTCTGGTGTTGATTTTGATGGCCCATCCAAGCGTGCACGCTCAAAGGCAGCTGCAGAAATGCTTGACAACGACTCGGGTGAGGAGGATTCTGACGGGGAGGATAATGATGTTGCGAAGGTATCTTGTTGTTTGTCACTCATTTTTTGCTGATGTTTTTATTTGCTGCTTTTAATTTATCTCCTTGTCACTCGAGCTACTGATGTGAACTGCATCAACTTTTTACATTGTATAAATGAAACCTAGCAGTTTTTACACTAGGTTTTAATGTAGTATATATGCAACGCAACGCATTTTTGTATATGAGTTTGTTTAAGGGGAGGTTGGGGGGGGGGGTTGCGGGGGGACCCCCCCATATATGGCTTAACAAAAAATAGAAGATAACTGCATTTTAATACAACATTCTCATATCATCTTGTTTTTATATAGAAGAGAACTGCATTTATTTTGTATATGAGTTTGTTTAAGGGGAGGTTGGGGGGTTGGGGGGACCCCCCCCCCCATATATGGTTTAACAAAAAATAGAAGATAACTGCATTTTAATACCACATTCTCATATCATCTTGTTTTTATATAGAAGAGAACTGCATTTATTTTGTATATGAGTTCGTTTAAGGGGAGGTTGGGGGCCCCCCATTTTTTGGTTTAACAAAATATAGAAGAGAACTACATTTTAATAGCACATTGTCATATCATCTTGTTTATATAGAAGAGAACTGCATTTTTTAACAACTCACTGCCAACTCATTTTCTTTTTGTTACATAAGAGAACTGCATTCTCAAGATAACATTCAGATGCTAACGTGAACTGCATCTTTATTTCTTTTTTTGTAGATTGGCAAGAGTTCCAAAAGGAAGAAGTACGAAGACGATGCTACGGGGGAATGGCGATTCAACAAGACTGTTCAGCTGTCTATTCGAAATGTATGTAAAGCCGTTGATTTGTTGAAGGAGCCACACAGAATTTTGGTTCAGCTAGCAGGTTTCGGCATTGTCTTCAATCTGAAAGTGAAGAAGAATGTGTCTCGTGTGATTATGTGCAAGTTGATGGGAAAGATAAACCCCGAGACGATGAAACTAGACTATGGGCCAAACAAGGTTCTGGAAATAAATCGTGAGGCTGTTGATCACATTTTCGAGTTCCCTATGGGTACTCGCACCGCTCCCAGGCCTGCCGAAAGTGGCCATGATGATTCTCTGGCTACTCTGAAGGACGAGCTTGGTTTTAACCGCTCTCGTAGCATAGATGTGAAAGATCTGCTTGAACTACTCCGTATCTTGGTTAATGATCCTGCGAAGGTTGATATGGCTGTGAAGGTTTTCTTTCTCATTGTTTTTTAGAGTTTTCTTTGCCCCAGCCCTTCCACTCGGTTGTCCAGGGTAGCTGCCATGGTTGAAAACCTGAACTTTGATTCCATGGCTGAGATGGACTTTTGCCAGCTAGTTGTTGATGAGCTGCAGGCTGCAGTGTACAAGTGGAATTCTGAAGGAAGCAAGCAGAACTGTGCTGAGGGCTGTACCATTGTGCCTCTGTTCATGTACCTCGATAGCTTGAATCTTCGCAATGTATCTGTTATGCATACACGCACGCCACGTGCTGCAATTCTGTCCCATCAGGAGTTGAAGAAGATTCACAACGCCGACATGATTGTAAGGGAAAAGATTCATCTGGATACCTACAAGTTCGGCAAGTTGCCTATATGTTCACATTTTCAGTTTCTTTAGGTTTTGTCATTATCTTATTTTTTTGTTTTTTCGACATGCTAAATATGAACCTCTTACTTTCTTACATGTGCACTGCTTTCTTTTTTTGTTCAGTGGAAGGCGATAGGGGACATTGTGTACAAGCGGACTGCAGCCGCTGAACTGCATCCCATCTTCCGTGAGCCTCTTGCTAGGGGTTCACCCATTCGGCGGGTTAATGCTCTTGCTAGGGATTCACCCATTCGGCGGGTTGATGGTGTTGCTAGGGGTTCTCCACTTAGGCGGGTTGATGGTGTTGCTAGGGGGTCTGCTGGAGGTTCTCACGGCGAGGCTCATGATGACCGCAATATTTTCGTCTAGGTTGACGAGCTTCTTGATAGGGTTATCAATTTAACTTCCGATCTGCCAACATCTGGCGCTAGGATGAGGAATATGGTTGGACTGTTTATTCCTGGCAAAGGACCTTCCGAAGCAGAAATTGATGCCGCTCACAACTTTGATTGTGGGCAGCTTCAATTCCTTAATTTGTCAGTTTCGAATGTCTGGGCGGCATTTGTTCAGTTCAAGCATTCCCAGGATGTCAAGTGCGCTAGGTATGAGCAGGAAGCTGAGGCACTTGTGAAGGAAATGGACAGGCGGGAAAATGTTGTTAGGGCTTCCTTGTCTGATCGCGCTGCTGCTGATGTATGCTTCTTTTCATGTCATACGTGAACTGCTTTTGTATCAATTTTTCTTTTATTTTCCTATGCCATTGACATTTGTTTTTTGCATGCTTTTTTATTATTGCAGTGCGGAGGAGAGTCTTCTAACGCAAACACGCGGCTCGATAATGACCCGGACGACCAACATGCTTTTGACTCAGATATCGTGTCTGATAGGCAGCAACCCCCTGTTGTTGATGTTGTTAGAGAAAATCTTGTCGACGAAGGCGTCATAGACAATGTTTGAATTTTTTGTACCTTTTCTACTTTACATTTTCATTATGTTTTAATGTTACTATAGTGTTCAAATCAAAGATTCATATGCGGACTAGCAGCGGCAGTGAACTGCAGTTTATTCTTTTACGTAGTGTCTAAAAACAAAGAAGTACAACTGCACAAGCAGTGGTAGTGAACTGCAGTTTATTGTTTTGCAGTTTAAAAACCAAATAATTATACATGCACCAGCAGCATCAGCGAACTGAATTTTCCTGAAAAAATATGTAACAGAGAAGGAGTAGCATTTTTTTCAGCACTGAACTACAAATAATATGTTTTATAGAACTGCATTTTGTTTTTTTAGGATCGCGAAACAATTGTTTAAACTCATGGGAAGGAAGCAGACGGTGGTGCTGACAAGGTTGATGAGGCTTACGTGTCCAGAGAGACGGAAGGAGACGCTTGTTTGGTGAGCACAGAGAACTTCATTCATGTTATTATTATTATTTTATTTGACGCGTGGTGCATTTTGGTTTTTTCGCTTTTTTCGCTTAATGACCTGCATCAGCATCATTTTGTTTAATGTTTTGTTTTAATTCACCAGGACCGTGTGTTAAATGATGAAATCCAAGGGGAGCGCACTACAGAGGCTGACAATGTAGAAGTGAGAGAAGGAGGTGATGTCAATGTGGAGGTTGACAAAGCAGATTTTAGAGAAGCAGGCGAGGGCTCTTCCGAGGCTGAAAAGGCAGAAGAAAGAGAAGGAAGGGAGGATTATGTCGTTCTCGATAATGCAGAAAGGGCTGAAGGAAGGGAGGATGTAGCGGATGCTGACAAGGCTGGAGAGAGAGAGAAGGATATCCTTGCGCTACAACCGAAACTGCAGAAGAGAGCGAAGGAGCTAGAGTTGTAGCTGATGCTTCGGGCACAACTGCCGGAATTGATCGTGTCGCTTCGCCATCTGTTTTGTTGTCTGGTGATAATATTCCCGAGATTTTTCATGTTGCCCCCTCGCGCCACCGAGCAGCCTCAAGGCAATCTGGCTGGGACCAATCTGGATGTTCCAGGTGAGACAAGCAAAGCTGGAGGTGAGACTGTTTTGATCGGATCTGAAGAGGAACATCCAAGTAGTGTGCAGAACATGAGCATTCTGGACGATGACGTCACTAGCTTGGATAAGTTGACTCTCAGCGAAGCTGTCTCCGCGGATGTGCAGGATGTGGACTCTGAAACCGAAGGTAAGTGAACTGCATTATTTTTTGTTTAGTCTGGCTAAACTTATGGTGTTTTTATGCTCATTGTTTGACATCGGGGTTTTTCTATGTTTTTTAGATGAGGAATTACCTGTTTTCACTTTGTCCAGTATCGATCCAGCTCTTCTGAGGAGATACAACGAGTTATTTGATGCTGTTACGAGGGCTAGGAGGGATAAGAAGAAGAAGTATTGGATGGTGCCCGATCAGATTGCAGCCGACAACGAGAGGAAAAGGCAGAAAGCGATTGCGCTTGCTAATCGTTTCGAGAAGGAGCACAAGGCGAAGCAGGATCACAAGGCGAAGCGAGTAATGTTTGAGGAGGGCAAGGAGATAGGAAGGAGGATTGCAGACTCAAATAAGTCTGCTAAGTTTGTCCTTTCAAAGAATATTGTTAAGAGAAAACTCAACACTGTTGCAGAGGAAGGCTTAATCTCTCCACGGCGCAGTCTGTCGAGGGATTGGTACCCGGGTAGGCTAACCCAAGCGGAAGCAACCTTTCAAGACAAGGATGGACCGATTGGGCCGCAGCTGGGCCGAGCTGGGCAGATAAACGGCCGATTGCTCCAAGGCAATCAGCCGTACCAAATGCCAGCAGTCGGCCCAGGCGCAATCGGTCCACCCTTCACCAAGACGATCATCCGATTGATCTGCAGCTGGGCCGAGGTAGGCACCTGGAAGGCCGATTGCCCAGAGCAGTCGACCTTGCCAAGAACCACCAGTCGGCCCAGGCGCAATCGGAACAACCTACTACCCTTGGAGAAAGTTGACCCCAACACCAGTTGGGGGTACGATTACGAGGTCATAAATGCACAATCCCGAGATATCGGGGTGGCAGGAAGGCCAAGTCACGTCGAAGATATGGTGGAGATACGGTGTCGACCTCTCCGCCGATTCCGCGGACAGGGCGACAAGACCGCACCTCCTTGCTCCACTATTCATCCCCATGCCCTATGGGTCTACAGCATGGGCCGCCGCTCGTAGGATCCGGATCACCCGGAGAGGAGCAGTCGGTGGGCCCAAGCCGATTAGAGGATGACAGCTGGGCCCAATCGGCAGTGAAGTTACCGATGTACCCCGGGCTCATACTATAAGAGCCCGGGTACCCCTCTTGCGTGGGGGACGATCCACTCAGTAGCACCATTACTCACTCTCCCCTCGGTTCATTCACGGCTAGTAGTTATTTCTCAGGGAAGCAGGAGAGAGCCTTGCCCACGGCGGCGTTCACCTTCCCCTGAGAAGATAGAGAAGTAGTTATTGTAGCCAGGTCATTGATATACAAGAGACAAGCAGGAGTAGGGGTGTTATCTCTCCGGAGAGCCCCGAACCTGGGTACATCGTGGTGTCCTCCACCGTGTTTGTGCCCAACCCGATTCCGACACCATTGACATCCTCTTCCTCGCATCTTCCCCTCACTTTAGCCATCCCATGGCATCTGACGTCACATATCGACGACAGTTGGCGCCCACCGTGGGGCAGACCGAGGCGTCGACTGGAGTAAAGATCCGGACGGGATTTTCCTCTGCATCAGGCGGTAGCCACGCCTCTGGCCTGATTCTGAGGCGTGGGGCAATCGATTACGTGGTGGACTACTCGGCGCGGTACAGGGCCGGGGCACCCCTGCCGCCCGGTGTGTCGCTGCAGGTCGGCAGCCATCGCCTCTTCATCGGCAGCTTCCCCGAGGCATATCCCAGAGAGATTCGTATCTTCTCGTGCGCTACCGATCCGCTCTCGACCAGGGGCGGGGGTGCAGCGCTTGGCAGAGAGGAAGGCCGAGTACACGCCGCCGTCATGATGGCGGGAGCGTCTTCATCAAGCAATCGTGACCCTGCGAGTGCGGCTAGAAAGGCGAAGGAGGCAGCCGACGCTGCAGAGCGAATCAGCACTAGTGCGTTGCAGGATGTGTTATACACACCCGTGAACAGGAATGGTGATCCCGAGCAAGTGCACACGGAGCTGGAAACAGAATGGCTCGCTCTGGCTCGCAGGGCTGAGCAAGTGCTGGCGGAAGAGCGCAGGCTGGGAGCCATCACAAGGGAATACAACGCAGCGCATGCAGGACCCCGTCGGCCGATTGAGCCCGCAGTCCTGGAAGATCTAAGAAGCCGAGGCAGGGTAGTCAACCAGCAGCTGTCGGGGGGCGAGCAGCCGGAGCGACCAAGGAGGCCGGTGCAACCGAAGCAACCGGCGCAGTCGGCATTCATCCAGAGGCTGACGTACAGCACGCCGGACAAGAACCTGAGAGCAGCCGAGAAGATAGCACTCGAGCTAGAAGACCTGGAGGGAGATGAGCGGCGCGAGCAGTCGCTCTGAATGCGTGAGTTGTTGGCGGCCGCAAAGGAGCAGAGGCTCGTAGCAATGGGTAATCAAAATGCGGAACCAGGGGCGTCGAGAGGAACTGTGAGGCCGAATCCGGGAGCTAGCCAGCGACCGAATGCATCGCGCCAGAACAGACAGCAACCCGCCCCGTCTCGACATGAGAGTAGGGTCAGAAGCAATCGGCCACCCCCAGCAGCAAGCAGAAGAATTGAAGAGCCAGCTGTTAACAGCAGGCGCAATGACATGCCTCAGCAATCGGCACCAAGACCGGCAATCAGCACCCGGCTTGGCCCTCGCCAAATCGGCCAGAATGATGCATGGCACCGCATTGAGCTCCTGGAGAAGGAGGCTCAAGAGGATGAAGAAGGAGAAGCTGGCCCATCGTGTTTTGGTCATCGTATTCGGACTGAAAAGTTTCCCAAAGGCTTCACGTTGCTGAGAGACACACCCAAGTATAATGGTTCTGTGAAGCCAGAAGATTGGTTGTCCGATTATCTGACTGCGGTCCGCGTCGCAGGAGGAAATCGGCGCGTAGCAGTCCGCTATGCACCTTTGATGGTGCAGGGATCGGCTCGAACATGGTTGAACAGCTTGCCCAAGGACAGTGTAAACTGCTGGGAGGATTTCACGAGTGCATTTATCCACAACTTCACGAGCACGTATGAGCGGCCCAACCTCCCGCGGCAGCTAGCTCTTTGTGTGCAAGGCAAAGATGAACCCCTCCGAGATTACCTATCTCGGTGGATCAAGCTGAAGAACTCATGTGAAGGAGTCCATGAGATCCAGGCCATTCAGTACTTCATAGATGGATGCCTGGCCGACTCAATGTTGAAGCACAAATTGCTCCGCAAAGACTTCACGTCACTCGCCGAGCTCATGAAGGTTGCAAATGTGTTCGCTATGTCCGATTCTGCGATGCACCCTATCCAGCTCGGAGTTGGAGGTGTAATCCAGTCACCAGGGGCTCCGCAGTCGGACACAGGGAACCAACGCCTTAGTCGGAAGGAAAGGAGAGAGAACAACTGCAACAACAACAACAATAACAACAACAACCAGCAGAACAATGGCAAGCGCAAGGATGAGCAGCCCGATACCCAGTATGGCAGTCAGCAGGTGGCCGCTGTCCAGAGCGAAGAAGATCCAGCGGCTGCAGGAGGCAGTCGGAAGATGAGACCGAATGTGAGACCCCCGGGGCAGATGAAGCCCAAGTACACGTTCGAGGATATGCTGGACGCACCATGCAAGTTGCACAGCACGCCTGGCAGGCCGTCTGCGCACACCACTCGGCAGTGCGACTTTGTGAGAAGGATCGCGAAGGAAGAAGCTTTACCACCTCCACCCCCACCACCACCCCAGAACAGAGGACCGCCTCAGCAGCAGAACCAGTTCCCGCAGCAAGACGCTGCTTACATGATTTTCACCAGTGAGTCCACAGACAAGGGCAGTCGGAGAGCCCAAGTTCAGGAGGTCAATGCCACTATGTCGTCGATTCCTCAGTTCATACATTGGTCCGAATGCCCTATATCCTGGGACAGAGCAGATCATCCCACCATCTTGACGAATCCGGGAAACTATCCGCTTGTGGTTGATGCTCTGTTCGCAGGACCAAGGTTCTCATGTAAGTTCTCCCGAATGCTCGTTGATGGAGGAAGCACAATCAACATTCTGTACAGAGACACATTGATCAAGCTAGGGCTCACAGAGAAGGATCTGGAGCGTAGCCGGACGACTTTCCATGGGATTGTCCCTGGATTGTCTTGCACCCCCATGGTTCGCATTCGGCTGGATGTTATATTTGGCACAGAAGAAAACTTCAGGAGAGAGCCGATTTGGTTTGAAGTCGCCGACCTCAGCAGTCCTTATCATGCTCTGTTGGGATTGCCCGCGTTTGCCAAGTTCATGATCAACGCACAACAGACGTACCTCAAGATGAAGATTCCAGGGCCAAACGGCGTCATCACTGTCACCGGGGACTTCAGGAAGTCCCTCGAGTGCACATCCGCTGGCAGCAGTTTGGCCGATTCTCAAGTGGTTGAGAGGGAGAAGCGTCAGCTCAGCAAGGTGATTGCAATGGCGCAAGCACAGAGCAAGAATCCACTTCCAGTCGGCCCAGCAAAGAGAGTAGATGAGGAATCGGCCTTTCAGCCGGCCAAGGACAGTAAGAAGATCGCTCTAGATCCCTCCGACTCAACCAAGTTTGTTGTAGTCGGAGCTGGACTTAGCGATAAATAGGAAAGCGAGCTCGTCGAGTTTCTCCGTGAGAATCAGGACATCTTTGCATGGTCTCCACAAGACATGCCTGGTGTGCCGAGAGAACTCGCCGAGCACAAGCTGCACATTCGGCCAGGCTCGAAGCCGGTCAAGCAACCGTTGAGACGTTTCTCTGAAGACAAGAGAAGGGCAATCGGTGAAGAGATTGCGAAGCTACAAGCTGCAGGTTTCATCATGGAAGTGTTTTACCCCGAGTGGCTGGCGAATCCAGTCCTCGTCATGAAGAAGAACAAGACCTGGCGCATGTGTATCGATTACACTTGCCTGAACAAGGCGTGCCCGAAAGATCCGTTTGCTCTGCCCCGTATTGATCAAGTGATTGATTCTACGACCGGTTGCGAGCTTTTGTCTTTTCTGGATGCCACTGCTGGCTATCACCAGATCAAACTTGCTGTGGAAGATCAAATAAAAACTGCATTTATAACCCCTTTCGGGGCTTATTGCTATATCACCATGCCGTTTGGTTTGAAGAATGGAGGTGCCACTTATCAGCGCACAATTCAGAGGTGTACACACTCTCAGCTCGGCAGAAATCTCCACGTGTACGTGGACGATTTAGTGGTGAAGTCGACAAAGGGAATCACGCTGTTAGATGACCTCAGAGAAACATTTGCAAATTTGAGAACTTATCAAATCAAGCTCAATCCGGAGAAGTGCGTCTTTGGAGTCCAGGCCGGCAAGCTCTTGGGATTTCTCGTTTCCGAGAGAGGAATCGAATGCAATCCCGAGAAGATAGCCGCAATAGAGCACATGGAACAACCCAAGACCCTGAAGCAGGTACAGAAGTTCACCGGTTGCCTCGCACCACTCAGCCGATTCCTCAGTCGGCTAGGTGAAAAAGCAATCCCGTTGTACCAACTGATGAAGAAGACAGAGAAGTTCACCTGGACCCCCCAAGCAAGCGAAGCATTCCGAGAGCTCAAGCGCATGCTCTCCACAGCGCCGATTCTGGTTGCCACGATTGAGAAGGAACCAATGATGTTGTACATTGCGGCAACCAATCGGGTGATCGGCGCAGTTATGGTGGTGGAGCGGCCCGAGAAGGACAAGGCACAGCAAATTCAGCGACCGGTGTATTACATCAGTGAAGTGTTGTCGGCGTCCAAGCAAAACTACCCTCACTACCAGAAGATGTGCTATGGAGTGTACATGGGAGCCAAGAGATTGAAGCCATACTTTCAAGCCCACTTGATCACCGTCGTCAGCTCGGCTCCACTGGCCGATATCATGGGAAGCAGAGATGCAACCGGAAGAGTGGCAAAATGGGCAATTGAAGTCGCTAGCCATGGCATCCAGTATGAGCCGAGAACTGCAATCAAGTCACAAGCATTAGCCGATTTCCTGGTGGACTGGGCTGAAACTCAGTATATGCCGCAGCTCCCAGGATCAGATTTCTGGCGAATGCACTTTGATGGATCCAAGATGAAGAGCGGCCTAGGGGCTGGCGTGGTACTTACTTCACCAAGAGGAGATCAATTGCAATATGTGCTTCAGATCGACTTTGCAGCATCAAACAAGGTCGCCGAGTACGAAGCCCTTGTGCATGGTATCAAGCTTGCCAAGGAAATCGGTATTCGGAATATTGAATGCTTTGGTGACTCCGACCTGGTTGTACAGCAGTGCATAGGCACCTGGGATGCAAAGGACGCAAACATGGCAAGCTATCACTTCCTGGTGCAGCAGATCAGTGGGTACTTTGAAGGATGCGAGTTCCATCATGTGCCAAGAGCAAACAACGAGGCAGCAAATGCGTTGTCCAAGCTCGGCTCAACAAGGCAAGCTATCCCACCAGGTGTGTCGCTGGAGCACATCAAGAAGCCATCCATCATACCATCCCCAGAATCCGAGTCCATTTTTATCTCGGAGACCGATCTTGAAGCATTGAAGAAGGCAAAAGAAGCTCAACCGACAAAAAAATGCAACCTTGAAGAAGTAGTCTAGCGCCCAAGGTGTCTTGGCAACAGCACCAGGGGCAGCCGATTGCAAGCCAGGGGCTGCCGATTGCGAGCCAGGGGCTGCCGAATGTCGTGAGAAGAGCAAAGCCAAAGGGAAGCAAGCAGAGGCAGTGCCAAGTGGTACAACCTCAGAAGAACCAATGATATCAGAAATTGTCGATTGCAATGAAGAAGCTCCAGCTCCAGACGAGCAGTCGCCACCAGGGGCTGCCGAGTGCGGGCCAGGCGCCGCAATCGGTAGTTCAGAGGCAGAGGTAGAAATGACAGAAGTCCAAGAGGCCGAGATCCAGGAGGCTAATGGCCAAGGAACTGAGATCCAAGAAGAAGTTCCACCCCAGCATGCAGTGGTAATGGTAGTTGTCAGTGCGCCATCATGGGCACAGCCGATTAGAGACTTCCTAGCAGACGGAGTCCTCCCAGAAGACGAAGCAGAGTCACGGCAAATCAGCCGCCGATCTTGGGCATACACAATAATCAACAATGAGCTAGTGCGCAAGAGTGCAACTGGTGTCTTCCAGAGATGTGTAGAAGAGGACAGAGGCTTGGAGATGCTCAGAGACATTCATCAAGGTGAATGCGGTCATCATGCATCTGCAAAGGCCATCGCTAGCAAAGCTTTCCGACATGGTTTCTACTGACTGACTGCGCTTGCAGCGGCTGAGAATTTGGTGAAGTACTGCAAGGGTTGTCAGCGGTTCAAGGCAAGAAGTCATCAGCCAGCATCGGCACTGAAGACAATCCCAATAGCGTGGCCGTTTGCAGTATGGGGTTTGGATATGGTTGGACCATTCAAGAGAGCTCGAAGTGGCATGACACATCTTCTAGTCGCAGTGGACAAGTTTACCAAGTGGATTGAGGCCAGACCGATCAAGAAGCTGGATGGTCCGACTGCGGTCCGATTTGTGGCCGACATTGTGTGCAGGTACGGTGTGCCTAAAAGCATCATCACCGACAACGACACAAATTTTGCGAAGGGTGCACTGGCTCGATATGCATCTCAGCAGGGCATTCGGCTTGATCTGGCATCTGTGGCGCACCCGCAATCAAATGGTCAAGTCGAAAGAGCAAATGGACTCATCCTCTCGGGTATCAGACCCTGATTGGTAGAACCACTTGAGAGGGCACCCGGAGCATGGATTGAAGAGCTCCCCGCAGTATTGTTCAGTTTGAGGACCACACCAAACAGGTCGACTGGATTCACTCCTTTCTTCCTGGTGTATGGTTCAGAAGCAGTCATCCCATCCAACATCGAGTTTGATTCACCTCGGCATGCCCTGTACACCGAAGAAGAAGCCAGATTGGCACGAGAAGACGGCATCGACCTCAAAGAAGAAGCTTGTCTGTTGGCCTTGTCCAGGTCAGCAGTCTATCAACAGAAGTTGCGGTACTACCACAGCAAGAAGATTCGTCCTCTCGCTTTCCGAGAGGGAGACATGGTGTTACGCCGAATTCAGAAGTCAGACGGGCAGCACAAGCTATCCTCACCCTGGGAGGGGCCATTCGTCATCAGCCGAGCGCTCAAGAACAACTCCTATTATTTGATCGACTGCACCAAGGGCACTCGGCACAAGGACACGTCAGGAGCAGAGACGGAGCGGTCGTGGAACGCCGAGTTGTTATGTCCGTTCTATAGTAGAGCGGCAGAAACTTATGTAAGCCATTCGTCAAACAATCAGTAAAAGCTATCATGCCTCTGAAAATGAGCATTCGATTATCTTTGCATAATTTCATTCGAAGAGCTAGCCTCAGTCGGCGACGCTCAGTCATACCCGAGACGTGCGTAACGCACCCGGGGACTGACCAACCACGAGGCACGGGGACTGCGGGCTGGCACTTAACTCGGCACCTAGCTCAAGCGCAAATCACTAAAAGGTTTGTGGCATTGAGAAGGGTTGTGATTGGGGCAGTCGGCAGTACGAGTCCCCGGGAAACAATTCGAAACGCTCCGCCAAGGGAATAGTCGATAAGTCAAAAGTTACCGATTGCGCCGCGAACCAAGGCATTGAGCCCGGTAGTGAGCAATCGGCGCCCTCTGTCGCAGAATCCTTTGCGTTAAACCTTGTCGTGTAAAAAATAAAAAGCTTATCGAACCTTGGCTGGTAATCTACCGTTGATCCGATTGCAGACCGTATGACGGCAGCAAGGCAGCCATGGTAGACATCCCCAAGTGCAGACCGATAAAGGAAACCGACAAAGACGCGAAGTCGATCGCACAAGTAAAATCCAGAACTAAGCAGTCGGATTGCATCAGAGATAGCAGGACCAAGGCCGAATAAGTTCATTACATCGAAGTCGCACCCAGTGGGTGTCGACAGAATTAAAATTATGTCTTACAAGCAAATAGTCGAAAAGACAAAATGAGATAAGGCCGATCCAGTATCGGCAAACTACAGCAAGCAACGTAGTCGGTGGCACGGCTCAGGAAGTCGGGGCAGTCGGAGGCACAGAGCTAGAAGTCGGAGCAGTCGGATCAGCGTGCGCAGCATCTGGCTCCGACCGCGCGTCAGAAGATGTGGCCCCAGTCCGCTTGGATCTCGGAGATGTATGGGATGAGCCACTGTCAGAAAGCTCCTCGGCCAGGCCAGAGATTGAAGGTGCAGCGAGCGGATTCCCTCCCTCATCGAGATACGGAGTGTAGTCGTACGGAGAGAACCAGTTCACCATAGTGCTGGCTAGCCGATTTACCTCGGTATAGGTCTTCTCAAGCAGGTCGGCCGCGTTTTCTCTGAGGCTATAGAGTTGGGAAAGCTTCACCTGAGGGTACCAGCTCAGCACAGTCTGGAGAGCAGTTTCCGCGCCAGTCCGACCTGCAGAGTTTAGCAAGACGTCGATCCGACGTGGGATGGCCTTCAGGAGAGTCCGAGTCTGCTCAGTGGTAGCATTCGGGGCCTCCCCTTTGTCAGAATCCTCTTCGTCTTGTGCTTCAGGCTCGCGGGTCTCGGCGGAGGAACCAGCGGCGTTTTTCATCTTTTGAAGTCCGACCTTAAGCTCAGCCGGCGACCATAGTGATTCATCAATTTTCAGAATGCCGAGCTTGAATGACAAGGCAATTCCCTTGATGATAGGAATGCGAGCTTCTGTGCCAATCAGGTATTCGTGCCGAGTCCAGACGTTGTCTTCAAGTTGGCAGGTCCCTCCGGCGGCAACAGTTTCTGCTCGGGATTTGGCTACGGTCGCGTAGGCGGCTACTGCAGATTCAGGCCAAGCCTCTGCGTAACGAAAGAAAGTATGAGCAACAAGATAAAAGAGGAAAGCAATCGGAAAAGTGCACTCGGGTGCAGGAAACACTTACCGCTAAGGAGGACGTCCATCTCGGTCATCTTATCACAGAAGCCTTTGGCTCGGCGGCGCAATCGGGTGGTCTCTTCGTAGCTGCGTTTCTCCAGCTCCTCGTACTTGGCGACGTGTTCATCACGGTCCTATCGAATGGAATCCCGCGCAGCAATTTCTTCGTCCCTCTCAGCTTGCAAGGCTTCTCGGGCAGCGACAGCAGCATCTCGCTCGGCAAGGAGACCGTCACCGACAGCCGTCACGACAGCTACATCGGCCAGATGTTTTCTTTCAAGGGCAGCCATCTCGGAACGGAGGCTTTGGATAGTCCGAGTTAGATCAGTTTCTACCCCCTGCAGTCGGGTCGCTTCTTCCCTGGCTTTGGCGAGTGCCGGGCCTTGCTGGTTGAGTTCTGTAGTCAGTTCAGCAATACAGCTCTGGAGGTCATCTACCATGGGAACAGAAGCTAGAAGAGAACATGAAGATATGAGTACAAGAGCAATTGTCAATCGGAGGAAAGACAGAAATGATATAAAAGTTACCTTTCAGTTTATTGATCTCGACCGATTGATTGTTGACCTCCAGCTGGGCCTGGGCGAGAGTTCGGAGGCTGGCGGTGTAAGCATCGATGAGTTTTTCGAAGACCTCGCTCTTTTCTTCCATAACAGCCTGAGAGGAATAGCAATATGGAGTTTAGAGATACAACAGCCAAAAGAAGATCCGATTCGATTGCAAGCAATCGGCCCGAATCTCGGGGACTACACCCAGTGGGTGCGCTTGCGCGCACCCACCGGAAGAAAAGTCTCCCGATTGGAGGAAGGAAGGAGATAAAGCAAAGGGTACAGAAGATCCGAACCGATTGCAAGCAATCGGCCCGAATCTCGGGGACTACACCCAGTGGGTGCGCTTGCGCGCACCCACCGGAAGAAAAGCCTCCCGATTGGAGGAAGGCAGGAGATAAAGCAAAGAGTATAAAAGATCCGAACCGATTGCAAGCAATCGGCCCGAATCTCGGGGACACCCAGTGGGTGCGCTTGCGCGCGCGCACCGGAGGAAAAGACTTCCCGAGTAAAGGAAAGACACAAAAGAAAAGTCAAGAGTTTACCACGTGATGACGGTCGAGCTGTTGGAGGTCCTGAGCAAGGGCGGCGGCAAAGTCGTTTACCCGACTGAGAGCGGTCGTCAAAGGGTCTTGAGGGCGATGTCAAGCATCAGGCTCGTTGCCAATATGACGGGTGAGAGAGTACTCGGCCCGGAACTGGTCCACCGAGCGCATCAAAACTTCCGACGCAGAGGAGGTCGGCGCTGGCACTAAAGTTTGAGTGGCGGCGGCAGAGGCAGTAGTGGTGAAGGCTAGTGGCATCGACGTCACCTGAGGGCCGGAGGTACCCGGTTGTGGTGGCGGCGCAATCGGACGAGCTGAGGTGTAGGTAATCACGGTGACTGGCGGCAGGATCGTCATTGTCGATGGCGCGGACAGTACAACCGGTGGCACAGTCATTGCAATCGGCGGCGTGGACACCACGATTGGCGACGGATTCGTCACCATCGGTGGCTCGAATGTGGCAATCGGAGCAGCAGTGGTCACGGCAGTGGAGACCGGGTCGGAGCGGCGTGGCGGAGATGGGGCAATCGGGTCGACCGATTGTGTTCCTCTGCCACCAGTAGCTCCCCGATCAGCTGCACTCTTGGAAGTCTTGGAGGCAAGGGAAGAGGAGGAAGTCTTCTTATTTATCTCAAGGCGGGCCTTCTTGGCAGCGCGCTCGGCATCCTTGGAGGAGCGATGAGAAGCAGGCGGCCGTTTGTGGATGGCGGCGGCAGATGCAGCAGGCGAGATGACGACGCTAGCACGGACAGGGACGTTGGTGTCGACGTCGTCAAGCCCAATCGGCTCCCTGAAAGAAGAAAGAGGAGGTGAATCAGTATATGGAAATGCAATAAAGTGCAAGGCGTGAAGATAAAAGCATACCCGACTGTTCTTGGTGCGCCAGAAGGCATCCGACATCTCAGCGGGACGACATCCAGCGGCGCCTGGGAAGTCGGGCTTCGGGTGGTCGTCACCTGGGGTTGTTTGCCCTTGCTGGCTGTCGGCGCTGCCTTAGTGACCCTGCTCATATCAAATCGGACCGGATGAAATGCTGGGAAAGAAGATGAAAGTAATCAGAGAAGCTAAGAAGAAAAACCAATCGGAAGAGGAAAGCAATCAGAGCATACCACAGGCGATTTCTGTTGGCGAGTGAGGCAGTCAAGCCCGAAGCGGAAGGGGTCAGGCAAAGGACTAGATGTGATAGCCTTTACCCTGGCGCAGAGGTCTTCTTTCTTCACCCGCCACGTGCAGAGCCGAGTGGGGTCTCGAGGGCCCGACATATTGCAGATGCGGTGCACTCGGCGCTGCAGGGGGAGCACTCGGACTTGAAGCCAAGCGGCTACAAGGTCAGTCGGGAGAAGTCCTTCTTGCTCTAGCTGGGCGATCCTGGCGACCTGGGCATCGACATCGCAATCTCCGACGCCATACTTCAGCGACCACTGGTGTTTTTCAGTCGGCCGGGCGAGGGAGAACTCGGGTAGATTCAGGATATCGGGACCTTGATCAGGCGACTTGACGTAGAAAAATGAGGTCTGCCAATTCTTGCATGATTGGACGATCTCTGGACTCTTGTACCTCGGCTTGCCGCCTGCGAGAAGGCAACTTCCGCAGTCGGTCATATCAGTCGGATACTTCGGTTCGCCGCCCTCAGTGGTAGACGGCACCACAGCTCCCGTCCGAGCATTGTGAGCTCGGAGGTTGAAGAATCGATTCCAGAGTGCAATGCTTGGGCGGCAGCCGAGATACCCCTCGCAGAGTGTGACGAAGCCGGAGAGGATCATGATGAAGTTGGCTGCAAGGTGATGTGGTTGCAGTCGGTGGAAGTTGAGGAACTCGCGGAAGAATGTGCTGGCGGGAAGGCCGAATCCGCGCTCAAAGTGAGCAAGGAAGATAACCCTCTCGCCAGCACGCGCGTTGGGCACGACCTCAGCGCCGGGGACGCGCCATTGGATCTCAGCTGGCATCTTCCGGGCGCGAATTAGAGACTGGATGGCGCCGGCGGTGGCTGTCGAGCCTTTCCAGCATCCGCGGCTCGCCTGAGAGACATCTCGCCGTGGCGCCATGGCGTTCGCGGACGGAGAAAAGAAGAAGGACGAGGAATGCGAGAGCAGCGGTGAAAAGTTACCGCGGAGGCGGAGGAGCGCGCGGGTCCATGGCCGGAGCAGATCCTGTGCGCAGAAGTCAAGTCACAGGAGCGGCAGGGAGCTTCGAGCGGAGCGGCAATGGCGCAGGAGAAAAAGAGCTGGAGGAGGAAGATGGCGTCTGGGAGAAGGAAGAGGCAAAGGCCCTCCCCTGTGGCTTATATGGGCGGAGGGGGAGGGGAGTGGGATGTGTTTGCGGCCATGTGGCTCGGTGTGGCCTAGCACATAGGGAGGCCAACCGGCAGATCGGCTCAAGGAATCCTGGAGCGGGAGGCGAGGCGTGCGACGTGGGGATCGAGACCTGCAGTTACGTCAAGTCATGCGTGGGTCGTGGGTCCCGGCTCATTGACCGTATCCCGGGAGAATCGGAGGTAACCGTTGGAATGTAATCGGCGAAGGATTTTGTTCTCAACAAAGTGAAGACACGAATTGGAGGCGACCCAAATCCAATCCGACGAAATTTCTCGGCTAGCCGAGTGTGATCTCCGAGTCGGTCGACGAACTCGGAATGACGCACCCGATGAGGCCATAGCAGTCGGAAGATATCGAAGAAAGATTGAAAACTGCAAAGGCCCCGCGGTCAAATGACCGTGGGACCTTTACAGCTTTAGGGGCTACTGTCGGGGGATTGGTACCCGGGTAGGCTAACCCAAGCGGAAGCAACCTTTCAAGACAAGGATGGACCGATTGGGCCGCAGCTGGGCCGAGCTGGGCAGATGAACGGCCGATTGCTCCAAGGCAATCAGCCGTACCAAATGCCAGCAGTCGGCCCAGGCGCAATCGGTCCAGCCTTCACCAAGACGATCATCCGATTGATCTGCAGCTGGGCTGAGGTAGGCACCTGGAAGGCCGATTGCCCAGAGCAGTCGACCTTGCCAAGAACCACCAGTCGGCCCAGGCGCAATTGGAACAACCTACTACCCTTGGAGAAAGTTGACCCCAACACCAGTTGGGGGTACGATTACGAGGTCATAAATGCACAATCCCGAGATATCGGGTGGCAGGAAGGCCAAGTCACGTCGAAGATATGGTGGAGATACGGTGTCGACCTCTCCGCTGATTCCGCGGACAGGGCGACAAGACCGCACCTCCTATCTCAATTGTTCATCCCCATGCCCTATTGGTCTATAGCATGGGCCACCGCTCCTAGGATCCGGATCACCCGGAGAGGAGCAGTCGGTGGGCCCAAGCCGATTAGAGGATGACAGCTGGGCCCAATCGGCAGTGAAGTTACCGATGTACCCCGGCCTCATACCATAAGAGCCCGGGTACCCCTCCTGCGTGGGGGACGATCCACTCAGTAGCACCATTACTCACTCTCCCCTCAGTTCATTCACGGCTAGTAGTTATTTCTCAGGGAAGCAGGAGAGAGCCTTGCCCACGGCGGCGTTCACCTTCCCCTGAGAAGATAGAGAAGTAGTTATTGTAGCCAGATCATTGATATACAAGAGACAAGCAGGAGTAGGGGTGTTATCTCTCCGGAGAGCCCCGAACCTGGGCACATCGTGGTGTCCTCCACCATGTTTGTGCCCAACCCGATTCCGGCACCATCGACATCCTCTTCCTCACGTCTTCCCCTCACTTTAGCCATCCCATGGAATCTGACGTCACATATCGACGACACAGTCCCCGGGTTGATTGCTCAAAGAGGCCCAATTATGCAGAGGTTCAAAGAAAGCGGCCAGGTGTTGACGATTACTCTCGTGTTGATTTTGATGGCCCATCCAAGCGTGCACGCTCAAAGGCAGCTGCAGAAATGCTTGACAACGACTCGGGTGAGGAGGATTCTGACGGGGAGGATAATGATATTGCGAAGGTATCTTGTTGTTTGTCACTCTTTTTTTCTGATGTTTTTATTTGCTGCTTTTAATTTATCTCCTTGTCACTCGAGCTACTGATGTGAACCGCATCAGCTTTTTACATTGTATAAATGAAACCTAGCAGTTTTTACACTAGGTTTTAATGTAGTATATATGCAACGCACCGCATTTTTGTATATGAGTTTGTTTAAGGGGAGGTTGAGGGGTTGGGGGGGGGACCCCCCCATATATGGTTTAACAAAAAATAGAAGATAACTGCATTTTAATACCACATTCTCATATCATCTTGTTTTTATATAGAAGAGAAATGCATTTATTTTGTATATGAGTTTGTTTAAGGGGAGGTTGGGGGGTTGGGGGGACCCTCCCCCCATATATGGTTTAACAAAAAATAGAAGATAACTGCATTTTAATACCACATTCTCATATCATCTTGTTTTTATATAGAAGAGAACTGCATTTATTTTGTATATGAGTTCGTTTAAGGGGAGGTTCGGGGGCCCCCATTTTTTGGTTTAACAAAATATAGAAGAGAACTGAATTTTAATAGCACATTGTCATATCATCTTGTTTATATAGAAGAGAACTACATTTTTTAACAACTCACTGCCAACTCATTTTCTTTTTGTTACATAAGAGAACTGCATTCTCAAGATAACATTCAGATGCTAACGTGAACTGCATCTTTATTTCTTTTTTTTTAGATTGGCAAGAGTTCCAAAAGGAAGAAGTCCGAAGACGATGCTACGGGGGAATGGCGATTGAACAAGACTGTTCGGCTGTCTATTCCAAATGTATGTAAAGCCGTTGATTTGTTGAAGGAGCCGCATAGAATTTTGGTTCAGCTAGCAGGTTTCGGCATTGTCTTCAATCTGAAAGTGAAGAAGAATGTGTCTCGTGTGCTTATGTGCAAGTTGATGGGAAAGATAAACCCCGAGACGATGAAACTAGACTGTGCGCCAAACAAGGTTCTGGAAATAAATCGTGAGGCAGTTCATCACATTTTCGAGTTCCCTATGGGTACTCGCAGCGCTCCCAGGCTTGCCGAAAGTGGCCATGATGATTCTCTGGCTACTCTGAAGGACGAGCTTGGTTTTAACCGCTCTCGTAGCATAGATGTGAAAGATCTGCTTGAACTACTCCGTAACTTGGTTAATGATCCTGCGAAGGTTGATATGGCTGTGAAGGTTTTCTTTCTCATTGTTTTTTAGAGTTTGCTTTTCCCCAGCCCTGCCACTCGGTTGTCCAGGGTAGCTGCCATGGTTGAAAACCTGAACTTTGATTCCATGGCTGAGATGGACTTTTGCCAGCTAGTTGTTGATGAGCTGCAGGCTGCAGTGTACAAGTGGAATTCTGAAGGGAGCAAGCAGAACTGTGCTGAGGGTTGTACCATTGTGCCTCTGTTCATGTACCTCGATAGCTTGAATCTTCGCAATGTATCTGTTATGCATACACGCACGCCACGTGCTGCAATTCTGTCCCATCAGGAGTTGAAGAAGATTCACAACGCCGACATGATTGTAAGGGGAAAGATTCATCTGGATACCTACAAGTTCGGCAAGTTGCTTGTATGTTCACATTTTTCAGTTTCTTTATGTTTTGTCATTATCTTATTTTTTTTGTTTTTTCGACATGCTAAATATGAACCTCTTACTTTCTTACATGTGCACTGCTTTCTTTTTTTGTTCAGTGGAAGGCGATAGGGGACATTGTGTACAAGTGGACTGCAGCTGCTGAACTGCATCCCATCTTCCGTGAGCCTCTTGCTAGGGGTTCACCCATTCGGCGGGTTGATGGTCTTGCTAGGGATTCACCCATTCGGCGGGTTGATGGTGTTGCTAGGGGTTCTCCACTTAGGAGGGTTGATGGTGTTGCTAGGGGGTCTGCTGGAGGTTCTCACGGCGAGGCTCATGATGACCGCAATATTTTCGTCTAGTTGACGAGCTTCTTGACAGGGTTATCAATTTAACTTCCGATCTCCCAACATCTGGCGCTAGGATGAGGAATATTGTTGGACTGTTTATTCCTGGCAAAGGACCTTCTGAAGCAGAAATTGATGCCGCTCACAACTTTGATTGTGGGCAGCTTCAATTCCTTAATTTGTCAGTTTCGAATGTCTGGGCGGCCTTTATTCAGCTCAAGCATTCCCAGGATGTCAAGTGCGCTAGGTATGAGCAGGAAGCTGAGGCACTTGTGAAGGAAATGGACAGGCGGGAAAATGTTGTTAGGGCTTCCTTGTCTGATCGCGGTGCTGCTGATGTATGCTTCTTTTCATGTCATACGTGAACTGCTTTTGTATCAATTTTTTCTTTTATTTTCCTATGCCATTGACATTTGTTTTTTGCATGCTTTTTTATTATTGCAGTGCGGAGGAGAGTCTTGTAACGCAAACGCGCGGCTCGATAATGACCCGGACGACCAACATGCTTTTGACTCAGATATCGTGTCTGATAGGCAGCAGCCCCCCTGTTTTTGATGTTGTTAGAGACAATCTTGTCGACGAAGGCGTCATAGACAATGTTTGAATTTTTTGTACCTTTTCTATTGTACATTTTTATTATGTTTTAATGTTACTGTAGTGTTCAAATCAAAGATTCATATGCGGACTAGCAGCGGCAGTGAACTACAGTTTATTCTTTTACGTAGTGTCTAAAAACAAAGAAGTACAACTGCACAAGCAGTGGTAGTGAACTGCAGTTTATTGTTTTGCAGTTTAAAAACCAAATAATTATACATGCACCAGCAGCGTCAGCGAACTGAATTTTGCTGAAAAAATATGTAACAGAGAAGGAGTAGCATTTTTTTCAGCACTGAACTACAAATAATATGTTTTATAGAACTGCATTTTGTTTTTTTAGGATCGCGAAACAATTGTTTAAACTCATGGGAAGGAAGCAGACAGTGGTGCTGACAAGGTTGATGAGGCTTACGTGTCCAGAGAGACGGAAGGAGACGCTTGTTTGGTGAGCACAGAGAACTTCATTCATGTTATTATTATTTTTATTTGACGCGTGGTGCATTTTGGTTTTTTCGCTTTTTTCGCTTAATGACCTGCATCAGCATCATTTTGTTTAATGTTTTGTTTTAATTCACCAGGACCGTGTGTTAAATGATGAAATCCAAGGGGAGCGCACTACAGAGGCTGACAATGTAGAAGTGAGAGAAGGAGGTGATGTCAATGTGGAGGTTGACAAAGCAGATTTTAGAGAAGCAGGCGAGGGCTCTGCCGAGGCTGAAAAGGCAGAAGAAAGAGAAGGAAGGGAGGATTATGTCGTTGTCGATAATGCAGAAAGGGCTGAAGGAAGGGAGGATGTAGCGGATGCTGACAAGGCTGGAGAGAGAGACAAGGATATCCTTGCGCTACAGCCGAAACTGCAGAAGAGAGCGAAGGAGCTAGAGTTGTAGCTGATGCTTCGGGCACAACTGCCGGAATTGATCGTGTCGCTTCGCCATCTGTTTTGTTGTCTGGTGATAATATTTCCGAGATTTTTCATGTTGCCTCTCGCGCCACCGAGCAGCCTCAAGGTAATCTGGCTGGGACCAATCTGGATGTTCTAGGTGAGACAAGCAAAGCTGGAGGTGAGAATGTTTTGATCGGATCTGAAGAGGAACAGCCAAGTAGTGTGCAGAACATGAGCATTCTGGACGATGACGTCACTGGCTTGGATAAGTTGACTCTCAGCGAAGATGTCTCCGCGGATGTGCAGGATGTGGACTCCGAAACCGAAGGTAAGTGAAGTGCATTATTTTTTGTTCTAGTCTGGCTAAACTTATGGTGTTTTTATGCTCTATTGTCTGACATCGGGGTTTTTTTATGTTTTTTAGATGAGGAATTACCTGTTGTCACTTCGTCCAGTATCGATCCAGCTCTTCTGAGGAGATACAACGAGTTATTTGATGCTGTTACGAGGGCTAGGAGGGATAAGAAGAAGAAGTATGTTCTTTCTCTTCGTCCTTATATCTTATTTTTTTTTGTAAGGTACATGCAGCTTATTACCTTTTTGCTGCGATTTTTTCTTATATTCCTGAAGGGATTTAGTTGCATTCAAGGACGAGTTTGGTGATATTACTGTTGGTCATGTTGGCGAGTCGTTTTGGGCGTACGGAACGCTGAGCACTCGTCTTGCAAATATCGGTGTATCTATGCTAGCTGAGAGGTTCAAAGGATCACAAACTATGATTGTCCCGTATAACCTATGTGTAAGTGTTTTCTTTAATTATATCTCACGCCTCCTCTCGCCTATGTTTTATTGTGCTTATTTTTCTGCGGCCACATTAACTTTCTTGGTTTTGTATTTTTCGACAGAATTCAATTTGGAATGGCGGTTCCACAAATAGGGCTTTAAAAAGATGTTTTCTTCAAGCGCAGAGGAACGTGTGGACAAGAAAATTTTGGTATTGCATCATTTTTCTCTTCCCAATAATTTTTAGATGTAGTTTCTTTTTTTCCTTTGTTCTCATCCGGTTTGTTCTATTCAATTTTTTAATCAGATTATGTTCGCAACATTTGATCCTCTTCCTGCATCAATGAAGGATGCGATTGGCCACTACTTCTTGGTCACTTTGAACCTGTCTGCAAAGCGATTTGAGTTTCTTGACTCAATAAACGGCCCTGAAAGTGAACATGGAAGCATTGTACTTAGGAAAATGGTTAAGAACATCAAAAAAGTCTGGAAAGATGGCAGCGCAAGCTGCGATGAGCCGTTGACCCCCCCCCCCCACACACGCTTGACGGCTTTGTTGAGTCATGTCAATGTTCCACTGCAGGGAAACGGGTTCGCACTTGTTCTTCTATCTTTTTACTTAATTTGTATATTTAGCGTTATGTTTTTGCTTTACTGAACCCAGAAGCATTTCTCCCATTTGAGCGAACTGCATTAACAATGTGTCATTAGTTTCTTTTTCCTTTTTGAGAGAACTGCATTACAACCATTGTGTTATAAGTTGTTTCTGTGTCCATTTGTTTCTTTGTATATATCGAGCTGAACTTCTTTACTAAATTAGTACCACATTTTCCCCTACTTTTATACTTTTATTTAGAACTTCATCAGCGTTCGGTATAGCGAACTGCATTGGTTTACTAGTATCAGAAGCAATTCGTTCTTGAGTGAACTGCATTTATTAATGTGTTTATTGTTTTTCTACAGGCATGATTGTGGATTTTTCATGTTCCAATTCATGCAGAGCTGGGATGGTGAAGTTGTTGCTAAGTTTGGCAAAGAGGACATTGGCTACATCCGGAAGGCAATGCTCTACAGTTGGCTGACATCTTCGTATTACTGTCTGGACTTGACATCCCTTTTAATTTTTAAAGAAGGTTATTACTTTTTTTTCGTCCGCACACCGTTTTTTATATTAAGAGAACTTCATTTGCACAGAAACGGGGGGGAAGTCCTACTTTGTTTTGGTAATTATTTAATATAATATAGGACTGTATGATCATGATCATAATCATTAATATATGGACTGCATGCATGTAGCATCTTTGTATCGTTTTGCACATGAAGGTGCACTGCATTTAGTTTCATGTGTTTTTTCTTCATAGAAAAAAGTGCACTGTATTACACAATGCATGTTAGTATGTTGCATTATTCCCTTTTTTGTTATTGAATTTCACGATTTTTTTCGCAGGCTTTGATGACGGCGCGTACCAAGGTGGAATTTCATTGTTTGAAACTCAGGTCCACACTCCAAGCATTAAGAATTATGCTATTGAAGACCCCCCCTGTCAAGGATGCAAAGGAACCTGTGTGTAAGAGGACGAGGAGTGCACAATCTCCTGCGAAGCCTGTGAAGAATGCACCCAGTAAGAGGTCCAGGAGGGTAGTCAGCCCTCCGAATGCCGAAAGCACTAATGAGGACTTTATGACTCCGCCACCAGTTCGCAAGAGGACGAGGAGTGCAGCTGTGGAACGCCAAAATCAAAGTGAGGCAGTTATTCTATCCAATAAGAGGGATGTGCAGAAGCCATCAAAATATAGAACACCGGTACAGAAGTTGCAGCCTGCGAGGTTCAGCTCTCTAGCGGAAGCGAGGAAACTATTGGAACTTGTGTCGAGCCCTGCGTTCAGGAAGAAACACAGCCTGTTAGTTCCTTTTTCTATAGTTTTCTTCTTTGCTTATAGTTGTAGCTATGTCGTTTATTTTTGTTGTTGTGTTAAGAACGCCTTTATTTGCGTTCCTAACCCTATCCTCACTCGCTGTGTTGTTTTTGTTGAGAAGGTCCGCGTTGTTCATGTACAGGAATCCTGACTTAGTAGGAATGAAAGACTACTCATATCAACAAGGTGCACCTTCTTTTCCGGGAGCCCGGATCCAAAGAACTCCAAAGTTAAGCATGCTTGGCTTGGATCAATTTGAGGATGGGTGACCGACCGTGAAGTTGTTCTCGGGTGCGCACGAGTGAGGACAAAGTGCGTAGGAAAGACTAGTGTTGGTCTGTGGGGACAGTCTAGATCCCGCCAGGCGTACGCCGGGAACCGGTGTGTGACCGGGGCGTTACAAATGGTATACACTGTGTCTGTTGACTACATGTTCTTAACTTTCTTCAAAGGCGGTTTCATGGACTCGGATTTGATGGATCATATCATTAATTACTGGAAGATTGACCAGCGAATGAATGTGGTTTACCGATCTGGTGAACGTGTTCTACTTTCCCCTCTATTTATCACGGTATTTCTCATTCCTCCCCTTTTTTTATTTTTTTCTTGCTGTAGGTGAACTGCATTGCCAGCGTATAATACAAAGATGTTGCTTTTAGGTGCGAACTGCATTGCCACTGTATAATAAAAAATAGCTTGTTTGAATAATTTTATTCAAAGCTGAGGAAATGTCGTTTTCTCGGAACTTACTAACGAACTGCATATGTAACTCTTTTTTTCACTCATCCAGACCGAACTGCATTAATATGTTGTGTTCTTAATTGTTTTCTTTTTTAGCTTCTTTCGCCTGGTAAACTGCATTTTGTTTTGCTTACATTAGAAGATCCTTTTTTATTTTCCTAGACGAACTGCATTAATGCATTTTTTTATGAATTAAGTATGTGCTTCAAATGAATGATCACGCGAAGAGAGATGAACACGGAAACGTCGTGTTGCCCTTTGTGCACACCAAGTTCAATGTTGAAGATGCAGCAAGGCAGTTCAAAGCATATGTTCGCGATGATGAGAACCTTCTTAATTGTAAATTAGTAAGTTCTCAGATTTTCTGGTTTTCATCTCGCTGTTCTTATTTTTTGCGTCATTTTTTTTCTAGTAATCCTGCCCCCCACTCAAATTGAGAAACACCTTTGTTGAAAAACAATTCAGATCCTGTTACCACGGATGAAAGACGAGCACTACTATTTATACACGATGAACAGGCATCGTGAGACCCTCGATATCCATGACACTAGGAGATACCGCGGATCGTTTGATGAAACGATGAGGTGGCATAAGTCTGACTACCACAGCGACCGCACTGAAATGGTAAAATGTTCGCTTTATTCATCATTGTATATTTTCGGTTTCACATTCATACGAGCTGAACGACAGTTTTCGTGACGTGTACTTGTTGCTTGCATTTGCCTATGTCGTATTTCAACAGATGATCACGATGACTGCTTTGATGAAGAAGGTTTACGGAGAAAAGGAATACAATAAAAAGGAGTCGGTAGACTGGGTCAATGTTTCAAAGAAAGCTAGCTTTTTGGGCACCCCTGCACAGGGCCCCAATGAGTGCGGCTTTTTTGTTCTGAAGATGGCTCAGTTTTATGACGGCAGAAGCTTTGTTGTGAAGTTTGAAAAGCGCAATGTAATCCTTCATTTATTTCCTCTTCTTGTCTGCAGCAGTATCACCTTTTTTGTCAGTTGCTGTTTCGTTTTATCTTTGTTGCTGTTTTTTTTATCGCAGGAAGCTGATGTCGTGGATTGGAAGGTTGAGTTCCTATTCCAGATTCTGTTCCACCCTGACAACCTGGTCCTACCGAGCGAGTTTCCTGAGGAGCTAAAAAATATGTGCAAGTCTCTTGGTCTCACCGCCAAACCTGACTCGCAGGAGCAGGATGAGGCATAGAACAACAGCAGACCTGTTTGATGATGTTTTTAGAAACTTCATTGTAAATAGTTTTGTCGCTCCTTTTATTATGTATGGGATCTGTTAAACATATTCGCTAGGATGTTCTCCTTTTTCTGTACATCTATGTAATATAACGGAGAAAGCAACTCCGCTTGACTAAGTATATAATGTAGTTTCATCTAATTTTTATCTTTAAATATTTTTTATTGGAGGATGTATTTTGCTGGTGGGTTGGGGGGGTGGGGAGGACCCCCCCCACACACACTTGGTTAACAGGATATCTATATAATATATAACATTTTTCGCAAAGTGCACTGCATTGCGCAAAAGAGGGCCTTCAACGCTTTTACAGTGTTGATAATCAAAAAGTTTTGGAAAATAGTTTTTTCATTGGAACACAGAACTGCATTTGTGCGCTAATCAAGAGCTCCATTTAAAAAAAATTATTAAGCGAACTGCACTGGTTACATGTTGGCTCACTGCATTGTTCGCGGTAAGTGCACTGCAATGTACACATGAAGAATCCGAGTCTCTACTACATGTAGAGTATTGTTTATTTTTATAACCACATTATTTACTTTTTCTCTCCATATGAGCTTCTGCAAACAGTAGAGAACTGCAATTTTTTAACATTACACTGCCATCCCAGCTTCTGCACACGTAAGAGAACTGCATTTTTTATCATCTATTATTGTTCTGAAAACAGAATAGAACTGCATGTAATAAATGACACTCATATCTCATCTGAATTTCATTTTCTAGAGAGAACTGCATTTTCCTCAATCGCACCAGCAGAGCATTGAATGCAAAGTATACCTATTTTTTGTGCTATATATATTAAATTGGACTTCAACATTATATCTCGAAGTCTATTTTTTTGCTGTCCACTAAATTCAAGTTATCTCTATTACATGCTACATAAATGGATGAAGTTGATGTATGTAAAAAGGCTACAATGTATGTGGGTTGAGCTATGCCCTGTTCCTGCTGCTTCTTCTCAAAGCGTGCACTGCAATTGCTTCATTGTTTGTCGCTCCATTTGTTTTCTTCTTGTTGATCATGTTATTCCTTGTAACGCGCCCATGCGGCTGCGATGCTTGCCTATGCTCTGTTTTCTTAATGCCCTTACCCTTCGATGTTGACGCTGGTCCTTCGCTGTCTTCATCTTCATCTTCTTCTTCGTCTTTTCCCTCTTCCTCATCATCATCTTCTTCCTCATCTTCTTCCTCATCTTCTTCATCATCTTCTTCCTCATCTTCTTCATCTTTTGCTTCTTCTCTCTTTGGGCAAGTTCTTGTATTATGCTTCTCTCTCTTTTTGCAGATGCTGCACATTCTTCTCTTTGTCAAATCTTCTTGTTGGTCAACTTGTTCATATGCGGTGGCATTTTTGGCCTTGATTTTTTCTAGCCTCTGCTTGCATGTCCTCGAGTTGTGCCCTGCAATATTTTCGCATGATTTGCACATCCTCACTCCCAGTGGCCTCCCTTCGCTGTCCAGCTCTGGCTCAGGCTTGTTCTTATTTTCAGAACCTACATCCTTTGCTGCAGCTTTTTTATTTGCTGACTTTCTCTCCTTCTTTCTCCCTTTTGTGTTTGATACAGGTGGGGGAAGAATTGTTTCTTCCACAGTAGGAGTTGCACCATCAGCGTCATGTTTGTGCTCATCTTCCTTTTCCTCACTCCGTTCATTCTTGTTGTTCTCCGCCTCTTCTTCGTTCAGCACGTCGACTTCTTCTATGAGTGCTCTCATCCCATATAACGCTCTGTTGAACCCGCTATCCGACTTCACACCCCTGTTTGACAGGTCCATGGATGTTTCTACAAGTAGCCTCCTACGGCAGAACATTGAACTTCTATCTGGAGCAGTTTGTTTGTAGTCTCTGCGGTCAAAAGTTGCATTTTTCCGCGCGTTCCGTGTGTACCTCTTTAATATGTACTCCTCAGGTATCTTGTCCACCCGCAGCTGATCCAACATGCAAACGATGTGTACGCAGAACAGGCCTGCAGCAAATATTCATTTATTTTTTTTGGCTGTCAGTGCGAGCAAACTTCAAATAAGTATGTGACAGATAATTTTAGGGTTTGTGAACTGCATAAATATATTTACTTTTTTTTATTCTAGTGAACTTCATTATGCTTTTTTGTGCCTTATTTTCTCGTCTCATTGACATGTGTGTGTCCACAGTTTGCATTCGCATTCGTAGATACCGTTCATCACGTCAACGACAACCTGGAACTCATGTCTTGCCCAGTCAAAATCATCGGACTGGTTGTAGTGGCGCACCAAATACTTTGTTGGGTTGTCGTGGGACTGCTCCGATCTGAATGCAGTGCTGCGGTAGTGCGTTTTCTTGAAGTCGGCAAAGACCGCCCTTGTGTAAATCCTGGATAGTTGAACCTCGAAACCAAACTGAGTAGTAGTTTTAATTTCCGCCTGTATTTTTTATATACAGAAGAGAATTGCATTTAACATCACACTTTTCATCTCATTTTTGTTCATACGGAAAGAGAACTGCATTTTTTAAGTTCAAAGGAAAATCAGCAGCGAGTCTGAACTGCGTATATGTGCTTAATAAGAATTTTTGTACCATACCTCGTTAGCCATGGTCTCTGCATGCTCGTTGCCCTTCCTCGTCTGGATGCATCTGTCCACCTGCGACGCAAATATGTGTAGGTCGTGTCTTTCCTTGACAAAGTTTCTCTTCAAGATCCGGTTCATGCTTTCACTTCTCTGTGTTGATGTCATCCGTGCACAGAACACCTCCTTGTAGTAAGCTGATATCCATTCTTCTCGGTCTGTCCAGAGCGCATTCATAATTTCATCATTCTGCAGGTTATACTTCTCCATTAGGTCATGCCAAGCGCGTTCAAACTCCGATGGCATCAATGGATGGTTGAGAACTGATGTCAGCTCATCTTTGAATGTCTCGTATGCTTTGTACAGCAAGGACAGATGATCCTTGTATTTCTTCAGTATATGCCAACGGCACAACTTCTGCAGCGTGCCTATTAGCGTACTCTTTATCGCTGCATCCATTGAGGGGCATTGATCTGCATGTTTTTCTGAAAAAAAGCAGTCAGTTAGTTTGAGAGAACTGCATTTCTTTTCTTTTTTTTTTGCTTTTTCTCCGTTTTGTTTTTTGTTTTTTGGATGTAAGAAATGGACTACAAAAAAGCTAGCATTGAACTGCATTTTTTAGTTTACCTGTCAGTATGCAGATTGGCCACTTGTTGTTCATGCAACGCAAGAACGTCCGGAACACCCACTCGAAAGATGGTATTGTTTCGTCTCTGACGAGAGCCACCGCAAATATTTTACTTTGTAGGTGGTGGTTTACTGCAACGAACACGCCCAGAGGCATGTGAAACTTGTTGGTCTTGTATGTCGTGTCGAATGTGACACAATCTCCAAAATCTTCATAGGAACCCCGGCAGCTTGCGTTCGCCCAGAAGATGTTTTGCACACGGTTATCGGCATCTTTGTTGTAATCATAGAAGTACTCTGGATTTATTTCCTGCATCTTCTCAAAGAAATCTAGCAGTTTCTTCACATCGTCCTCAGTTTCCTCCTTTGCGAACTGGTACTTCCTGCAGTTTGAAAGCAGAACATACCTCAGCATTAAACAACACACGGAAATGCACAAGCGAACTGCATCAAGAAGAGGAGATATCAGCTAGTTTAATGTATGTACTTGTTCACCCAGTCACAGCTAGTGCGCCCCATATATTGTAGCCCTCCTGACATTCTCAACAGGTTTGACATCATTTGCGTGTGCGTCAGGTTGTCGATCTGCATGTCCTTTACTAGTTTATCAAGCAATGGATCATCCCTCTTATGCGAGTGCAAGTGCTGAAGCATAGTTGGGCTTTGAATCATCTTGTGGTTGTGATTGAGCTCAACATGTGCTATCACAAACACATCCTTGATATTTTTCACTCTTATTTTCGCCTTGCGGCCAGTTCTTTTCGTTGTTGTATCTCGCTTCCTGTCATAATCTGACACAGTCTCTTGGTGGTTGCCCTCTCTTGAGCAAACTATTTAGTTGTTCGTCATGTGCGTCCCCCTTTTCGTGTGCTGAATCCTGCATGCCTCGCATATGTGTTGTAGAACTCGTGTGCTGCCGCGAAAGAGGTGAACTTCATACCTTTCGCAGGCACAAGTTCTTGCAGCAAGCTCGTGTTCTGCACCGCAACATGAAAATGATTTTCTTTTTGTTAATGAAAGAACGCGCAGGCTAAAAAAGTTTTCATAAGTGAACTGCAGCAGTAAATCAAGGAAGCTTACATGTGTGTACTGCTTATTCTCCATTGGTGTTTGCATCTCACCAATGTTTATTGGACATGGAGGAGTTACAACAGACCTGTGTAATCGAGGATCTCGGGGAGGCAGAAGTGATGAGAATTGTACTCTCTTTGTTGCCTGTGTCTTTTTCTGATCCGGGCTCTGATCCATTTGATGTGTGGCAGGCGGCCTCGGCGGAATCCCACTGTTTTTGTGTCGACGAACCGGTTGCTCGCGAACCGGCTCGTGTTAAACATTGGTTTCCGGAGGCGCAACATTGTTTTGTGGAGGCTCAATATCATCCACTCTTATCTGCTGACCAAATGTTGCAATAACGTCTGTGTAACTTGGCTGCATAACTGTTATGAGTTTCTCTTCATCGTCGTCATCATCGTCGTCTTGCTACGCTTGATGCCCCATGTATATCAGTTCATCGTCCTCCTCATCTTGGCGGCTATGTTGTATTCCGTCTTCATCTTCGTCCTCTACATCTTCCTCCGCTCAGTATGCAGTTCTGTTCGTCGTGTTGAAAAAATGGTGCATCGATCGGACGAACGAATAAAACGAATTTACGCGAAAAACGCCCGCTGTCCACAAGAGGGCAGCGCCACGGTTTTCGAAATTCCTATAAAACAGTAAAGAATATCGAAAAATGTTCAACATATGGTTTAATCTCCTACTCCATACGAATCCAACGGTGTATCATACGCATCGATCGGACAAGCGGTTAAAAAGTTCTACTCTCTACAAGATCCGAAAACAAAAAACAGAGTTGCTGCATTTTTTTGCGGCTAGATTTCTCTCAAATCCGTAGCGAATTAGACAAAGTGATTTACATATGGATGGAGCGCCTGATCGATATCTTTCCAACGGTATATCATTTGCATCATTCCGATGAACGGTTTAAGAGAAATCGCGAAAAAACTGCAGCTGTGAAAGTGGGTCGTCGCACCATTTTCAAAACTGCTCTTAATCCGTGAAGAATCGGGGGAACTTTTCAACATACGGAAGATGCTCTTTTTCCATACGAATCTAACGATATATCATACGCTCAATTCCGGCCAAAGGTTAAAAAGTTATCGCGAAAACGGTGCATGTGGTTCTATTTTACCCGAACTGCAGTGCTCTGAATTCAGCAGTGCGGTTCTCATTACGAAAATACTGCCGTTCGGAATGTTGTCAGAATAGTTATTCTGACATCGATGTCAGAATAGATATATATATATATATATATATATCCCGTAAGTATAATATCCAACACAAAGGTCAACTTTTCCTAGTTTAACTTCGCTAATATCCAACAACATAATGTTTAACAACAACTACGAACCAAACTACTCATCACCACCACAAGGTGAAATGAAAAAAAAGACACCCCACATTCCATTATGTAATATGGAGAACAACTTGTCTCCATGTTTTATATTCATCTGATTCACTATCCTTTTCCATCCTCTTATTCTTACGCAGTCATCATCTCCACTTTTAGTGGAGTAGTCAGTCTTGAAGAGGACATCCCATGCCCGTGCAGAAACAACTGTAAGCTCGCCTTGAGGAGGCATCCACTTAGGAATACATGCTGTCGGGATCCTCTGTTGAAATCATATGAGTAAAATACTTAGTAATACATTATACTTAATGTTAGGTCAAAGGATTTCTAAAAATGGACTAGTTTGACAGAATAGTAAAAAATCTTACCATGCTATAATCTTTTACATGTCCTGGAAACAACTTGAGAACAAATGGCACATATGGTGTATAAGGTTCGCCAACATTATTCAAGTTCACAAATGAAGGAACGCCTTTAAGAACATCGATGAAATCATCTTGTTCGTCAATTGTCAGGTTAAATCCACCATTATGAAAAGTATTATCAAACATCTTCCGAACTTCTTTTGGAGCATTGAGATAAACTAACAATTATAAATACGTTGTCAACTTGGGAAGCAAGGAAATAAGGAATTAAACAAGTCAAAGTTGTTTAAGAAACTCACATGGAGATAGAACCAGCTTAATGTCGTCCACTAGCATTTAAATGTCCTTATTTTGAAATGTTTGACCATCTCGACCACGAAGTCCAAGATTAAATGTTATTTGCATATCATCCTCTAATGCATATGTCTTGCATAGTGCATACCAATTTGGACAATCAAAATATGTGCTATTTGATTCATTAAAGACCTCGACCTTTACAGTTATACCATGTTTCGTCTTAATATTGACATCTTTTTTGGCATTCTCGCGCCACTGATCGATTTTGACAAAGTCGCAGGCGTGAGGTCTTGCATAGCAAGGGATGTGCTAGTTGATTATAAAAAAATTACACGTCAAAACAAAAACTAAGTGAAGCATGCTTAAATAAGAATATGTCGCAGAAGTTGCATACCGTTTGAAATTCAAAGCCCTCCCTAAGAGTGATGGAGAAGTATCTTTCTTCCTCCCCATTCAACTCTGAAAACTTTTCGCACTGACCCGAGTCATCACCACAAGATTCGCACTGGGGGATTCTATCGTCGTCAGCCATTTTCTGTGTTAATAATTCAAAAGATTAGGCCATATACACAAGCAACTACAGGGATGGAGCAAGCGAGCCAAGTAAGATGCACAAGTTCCTTACTTGTGCATATCACAAGGCTCACTTGACCAACTCTGCAGTCACATGGTGTCACAACGATTTTAATTATTCTTAAAAAGGAACACACATATCGGTTTTTGCCTCATACTTAGGTTGAACACACACAAGCAACTACAGGGATGGCGTTAGCGAGCCAAGTAGGATGTGAAAGATTCGTATTTGTGTATATCACAAGGCTCGCTAACTCATCCCTGCTGTCACATTTTGTCACAACAGTTTTAATCATCGGAATTTAAAATAAAAGGAAAATAGATGGACTCAAATAAAATGCAAAAATAATATTTTATCATATAATATCACTAATATATCTCGAATAATCCAGTCAATGCAACAATAATATCACCAATACATCTCGACTACAACATCTAGGAAATTCACTACTACATCTCAAAAAATCAAACTCGACGACGACCCGGAGCCAAGCCGCAGGCGGTAAACACCTAAAGATATGGAATCGCCACAGGAACATAGCTCAGGTGAGAGCCATGAAGAATCTGCCAGGTATTGGTCGTGGAGAACCCAGCGTCCAACGCAACCAAGTAGTGACGGACGTGCTTGTCCTCCTCCCTGACCCGGCGACGTACCACCTCCTCGGGGGTCGATTCCCTCTGCAGCGACTGTGGCCCATGTGACCGCTACCAAAGAAGCTCCGGGTCGACGACAGGACCCGGAATCCTCACCAAGTGGCGCGCCCCGGAAACCACATCCTAGTGCCATCCTGGGGGAGCCCAGTCCTGGACATTGCGCATCCCATCGAGCAGGTGCTCTCCACCGCGGCGACGGGGATGCGGGCCAGGCATCGTCACCGAGAACTTATTTAATATACAAAGTTTTATTAAAATGAACGAGTGAAAAATTTATACTAACTAACAAATTAACAAAATAAGACAAAAGTACTTTTAAATAATGCCTCATACTTAGATTGGACACATAAGCGATTCCCGGGAGAGTGTGACCGCAAACCCAATCAGGATGCACAAGTTCTGTACTTGTACATATCACAATGGTTTGCCTCACACTCTCCCCGATGTCACATAGTGTCACAATATATTTGAATCATCGGCATTCTAAAAAAGGAGAAAAAGTAATGATACAATCCCAATTAGTGCCTCATATTTAGATTGGACACATAAGCGAATCAGGGGGAGCGTGGCAGCTACCCAAGTAGGATGCACAAGTTTCGTACTTATACATATCACAAGGGTAGTTTCACGCTTTCCCCTGATGTCACAATATATTTAAACCATCGGCATTCTAAAAAAATAGCAAAGGTGATGATAAAAAGTAATTTGATGCCAAAACACCATTTGACTCCCGTTTCGACAAATCTCGGGCACTCGATATGTCCTACTTTTCTAGCACGAGTCATGCCAAAATCCACGGAATTTTTCGGCATGACATTTGCTAAAAAATGGACATATCGAGCGCCAGAAATTTTCCAGCAAAACATTGGTCACTCGTAACCCTGCAAACAATATCAACATTCCATATTTTTTGTGAATTAACAATACTATCTATCTATCTATTTAGCTATCTATCTATCTGTTTATCTATCTATTATACACAGATTCTACTCAAGCACCACATACACAAAGACTATATTAGTGAGAGGAGGGTGAGATCGAGACTCACCAGTGGGCGATCCAAGCGAGGCGGCGACGAAGAGGAGCGGGGCGGCTGGCATCATGGAGGAGCGGGGCGGCGGCGTCGGTGGAGGAATGGGGCGGTGGCGTCGATGGAGGAACGGGGCGGCGGCGTGGAGGAGCGGGGCGGCGACGATGAAGGAGGAGCGGGGCAACGGTGGTGGAGGAACGGGGCGGCAGCGTGGAGGAACGGCGTGGCTGCGATCGGAGGAGTGGGTTTGGTGCGTGAGGGAGAGACTGAGGAGGGAAGGAGTCCATGCCTGGTATAAGTGATCACATCTGCAGCACGGGCCATCAACAACGAGCTGTAGATGGTTGTGTCATCTACAGCCGGGTTTAGTAGTGGCGCGCTGCTGACATGTGGGCCCAAAAGGCCGATTTGTGGTAGCCGAATTAGCAGTGCGGGTCTACGAACATGTGCTACAGATGCATAGGACATCTGCAGCGCGGGTTTGACACACACGCCACTAAAGTGGCTAGCCACGGGAACACAAATTGTGAACCCATATTAGCAGCGCGGGTCTTAGTAGCCCGCGCTGCCAATGATCGATCTCCTGCAGCGCACTCCCTCTAGCCGCGCTGCTAAATTACACCTGCAGCGTGGCTCTTGTATAGCGCGCTGCTAATGTCCATTCTGGTATGGCCAAAATACTAGTAGTGTCTCTCTACAGCCCATCATTGGCATTGAGACTTTGAGCATTTGCTCCTTGGTATGTGACTCCTCCACCCCTCCAATTATAATTTTGATTGCTAGTATTATTTGTGAGTATTAAGGAGTTCTTTGTGTTGTTCATGTGAGCTTTCATACATGTTTACAAATTTATTTTTGAAGTTTTGATGCAAGCTTATGCCTTTGGGAAGTGAGTAGAGTAGTTTGCTTCAACTCATTTTGCTTCAATCTTTATTTTTGTAACTTTCCAAAAATTTCAGAAATGAGTTTGTTTGGAAAAGCCAAAGAATGGCTTGGGAAGAAGAAACTCGAGCCCACCGATAGATTAACTAGAGCTGCAGCTTCACCCTCTACTGCGAGGATGGGTTACAATGATGATATCGTGCCACCGGAGTTTCTCCACGAGACTAACACGGCGCGTGCCATGACGTACACATGTCCAGATTTCCTTACGGCGATAGGTATTAAGGATGAGTTTGATAACCTTTGTGCAGCTGCAGGTTTGACACGTCTAGTGACGCGCCGAGTGCCACAATATCAAAAACTCACTTACTATTTTGTCAACTGGTTTAGATATAATGGTAAAAATTCCACGATTGAATTCAGAATATATGAGGAAGTTTTAACCATGTTTTGGAAGATTTTTGTGATGTTATAGGTGTGTGGAATGTTGGGAAGACAACCAGGATAAATGTCCAGCCCTACGCGTTGAAAGCCCTCTTCAACTTTCTTTGCAGCGAGGACCCGAAAGACATTCACCGGGGGGATATTTCCAGCATCTTGTTCCCCCACATCAGGTATTTCGCATATTATATTCCTCGAGGGGTGTTAGCTCGTGACAACACAAGCAACATTTCGGCTCCGGATATTGCTATCTTGGCAGCCGCCCTCTTAGGAGACAACAAGTATAATATTGGTTCTTTGATTGCTCGTCGCCTCATCGCTAATAGCGGCAAGGGGCACTTTTGTGGCATTTATGCCACACTTATCCATGAAAGTCTCGAACGCACTGCACGTGTTGTTGATGTGACTTTTCCATTCTTAAGCTTCGATCTTACTGCTATGAAGAGGCATGAGTTTGTTACTAGGACTTCTAAGTTTGGTAACCTTGTTTATATCACGAGGTTTGGCGAGTTTAATACTTGCGAGATCCGTCTACCTGTACCACTTTTGTTTGATTATACTAGTAGGAACGGATGGTCCTTCACCGCGACTCAGCTGGATGAGTTTGTGATCCAGTAGCAGTTCCATAACTCCATGGAAGGGGATGTTCCCAAGGAGGAGGAGCCAAAGCAGTTTCCGCATCCCCAGGAGGAATCCGTTGCCCGATGGGGAAAGGGGTCTTCTTCTTGGAGCGCGGAGCCTTCTTCTTGGGAGGATAGCAGGACGTCAGTCTACGTGCCTGAGACCCCGTACAACCAATGGACGTACCAGTACTATCCCGGAGTCGGAGGGAGCTCTTGGGGCCCGCAGTAGCCGAGCCCGACTTAGGCCAAAAGCCTAAGCTTGGGGGAGTACGTACCCTTCTCCCCTTTCCATTGTACCATCCATGGTGTTCGCTGTAATCTTTTCGAAGTTTTTGCCTATTCTTCTTTGTTCTTTCTTAATTTGCAAAAACAACAAAAAGATTTCTCCTTTCTTTCACTTTTGATTAACCTTTGGAAAACCCAAAAAGATTTCCTTTCTCTCTTTAATTTGCTTTGTTTATAGAGTTCAGCTCATGTCCATCGTTGCAATTGCGCTTGACTATATCTTTCTACGTTCGACCGTGCAAGTGACAAGGCAATAATGAGAAAGATCGACGGAAGGGATGCAACAAGGAAAGCCGGTATGAACTCTTTTTGTTTCTACTTTTGTACATATGCCTGTACTTATGATCTACAGACCAGCTTGTAGCAACATAGTGCTATGTCTACAATGCTTTCCCAGTAGTTCATGCTTTCTTTGTGGATAGTCTCAAATAGCTGGAGTGCATAATGTGTTATTGAAATGATTTGCATGCATTGCATTTTTCATGGTTTGACCTTTGGAGAATTTTTGGATTGACTTGGCACATGCTTACACATGTTTATTACTAAAGTCTATCAAGCCTTGATGATCTTTTTATTTCAGAGTAGTTGTCGGGACCCGGGGTTAGCGTATGCAAGTACAGCTAAGACATAGTCATATGGAGAGCCGAGAACCATACCCACTTGTCTAAGCAGACAAGGCCAAGCACAGAACGTTCTCGGAAAGCATCGTACGTGAGGGGCATCCCATCCAGGCCGGATGATCAACTGAGATGGGTCCTCATCGTCCGCACACAAGTCTAATGATATGGGTGGTGAACTCCCATATTCAAAGACAAGTCGCCTCAACCATACTATCAACTATCTCAAAACTCTTACATAGACTTACTCCAGCCCGATCACTTAGTCGGGGTCTAGGGCGGGCTCGATCATACCACAAAGTATGCACGAGACGGAGTCTCGAACAATCGCATCGTGATGCCCCAAGCTGCGCACATCTAAGGGCCACTTGGTGTATGAAAGACCGCCAGCCAGAACACAACTAAGGTCTCGAAAACCCATACAAAGACATGCATGTTATAAACATACACGCAGCACACATGCCTTGTATGAACAGCAGGTACCATTGCAATTCTCTACAAAGTATACAATTTTATTGATAACTCTTATAGAGTGCAAACAGAGATCACAAACATGTGATCCAACATTACAACACAAACGGAAGCAAATTATGTCTGAGTATAGACAAGTTTAACAAATGGCTTAAGAAGCCTTATTTAAACACAAGCCCTCCACGAGGGAACCAGTCGCCTGACTGGGACTAGACTAGTTGGTCTTCAGTCGTCCAGCTCGATGAAGAAACCACCTTCGGGGTCAGTGGCATCATCTAAAACATAGATTAAGAAAACGTGAGTACAAAGTCGTACTCAGCAAGACTTACATAGGAGCTATACTAGTCATGCACATGTATCAAGGTAAAGGGAGGTGGGGTTCACTTGCAGAAGTGCCAGCTTTGACTTGGCTAGTCCTGAACTACGAATACCAGACTTTGAGGTAAGAAGCGTACACGAGTCCACTACTTTCTCCAACCAATACACCACTATGGTGCCTTCCTCGACTTCCCCACGAGAAAGCACGCCATAGCACTCACACTTATCTTGGTGTGTTTTAGAAGTATCCGATTCAAGTTATCTAATAATCAAGCTAAGCTTTCCAAGCAGTCCATAACCGCGGACGCGACTATTCGAATAGTTTTGTTAACCTTGCAAGGGTGTACCGCTACACACACATGACCATCATTTACCTCCTTTGATCTCGACACCATTCAAGGGGTGCCAGCGAGGATGCTCACCACAACTGTTACCTCATAGCCGATCTAGTCCGAGAAAGCCGCCTACTTGGGTTGGTTACCACAATCATGAACCCGGCCGGTTTACCGAAGTGGACCCAAGTGATGTGTGCGTGGTGCATAAGCCGGTCTCGGGTGAGCCGGTCTCTCATTTAGCATCCAGGCCACAGACCTACCAGAACTCCGAACTATTGCGACATCTGGACATCGAAAGGGATGAGTTAGTAAGTTGAGAGGGGTCAGTGAGCCCAATGTGTGGTTGTACTCTTCATCTTGGATCACCACACAAGAACTCGTACTAGGGCGGTGTTCAACGAGACAACCCACCGTGTACTCCTACACGACCTCTCATCGTTCACCTTGTATTAGGGTCGATTCACCAACACTTTTCTACCATCATCAACATGATCATTCCCATCCCGACTCACATCACAGTAACAACATGGTATCATACTAAGCATGCAATAAGCAGTAACATTGCAGGGGCCACATGATATCAAACAACTCCTACATTTGCTAGGATTGTGGTTTGCTTACTACTGTGACAAAATGATAGGTCATGCAAAGGAATGGATTCATCTATGCGGTAGAAACGAATCATGGTGATCATCCTAACAATGCATAAGCAAGACATGAGAGGGAAGTGGGATTTTATCGACATGATCAATGGGGGTTTGCTTGCCTTGCTGACGAGGTTCGGGTTCGGGGACTTCAACGTAGGGGGTGACCTCGGGCTCCGGCTCCACGTCTATCAGCAACATGACAATCATAGGATCAACATGATGTACAATGCACAATCACATGAATAAGATTGAAAGGGTGATGTTCATGGTACTGATGTGTTGAGCATTCCATTTAAATGGAGTATATTGCAAATTGAATTGCAAATTCAAACTCCACATTTGAATTCAAATTAACCAAGTTGTATATGACATGGTTTGATCATTTTGAAATATCTTCAATTGTATAAGATATGCCTCTGACGTGTGGTTGAATTATAACATAAATCCATGGTCCAAGTTGCAAGATCATTTGATTTGAATTTGAATTAAATTCAAATAAACCAAATGACATATGCTACTTCTCCCAATTTAAATTCAACTCAAACATAGTTGAAAGTTGCATATTTGGAAAGATAATTTTCTCCTGATCATTTTTCATATATTATTTCTCCAATTTGGAGTTAATATGAATTTTCTATGAATTTCCAAAGTTTGGGGTATTTTCTGGAATTTCTGGAATTCTTTAAATTCAAATAATCTCTGGGAATTCATTTAACTGATTTATTGCGCAAGTGCTGACGTCAGGGGGGGCTGACAAGGGGGGTCCCACCTGTCAGTGGCTGGGTTCACTTAACCGGTGGGTTAAGTTAATCCAGTGGCTTAATTAAGCCACTGGGCCCACTGGTCAGTGACCCAAGGGGTCATTAGCCGAGTAATTAACAGGGGGGCTTTGGGCTGACACGCCGGCGGCTAAACGCCGGCGACTGGAGTCACGGCGGCGCTGCTCATTCTTCCTCTCCTGGCCTCCAAACTCTGCGCCGAGACCACTGTTCGAAAGCCCGTGAAGAGCCGCGTCGAAAGCACCACTTGTACGTCGGCGGGAGTTCGCGTTCGTCGACTGCTTCGACCTTGGCGGCGACAGAATCACGGCGAGGTCGCAGTCGTCGTTGTGGTGCACGGTTGGAGTCAATTCGGGGCTTGTTCGAATGCTAGCACGTGCAGGAGTCAAACGCGTGCACTGGGGGTTCACGACGAGCACTGGAGCGAGGAGGACGACGACCATGGCGGCGAGGTGCTCGGGTTCCCATGGAGGATCCGGCTAGAGGAAGCAATCGAGGGGGAGAAAGAGGGGTTTCGCTTGCGAGCTCACCCTTAATCTATCTGGAGTGGTGGCTTGCTCGGGGAGGCGCTGGAGTTGCCGGAATTCGAAGTCGATCCACGGCGGCCGGCGATGAAGACGACGAAGCTAGCGAGCTCGTGGAGGCGTCCGGCTCCGATTCCTTTCGCAGGTCGATGAAGACGACGACGACGAACTCCCTGGACACCTTGGCTTGGCTCCTCGACGTCGATGGCCGCGAGTCCGCACGGTTGCGCTCCGGCTAGGCTACGGGTGCGCCGCTGTTCTTCGTGGGAAGGACGAACTGGAGGGCGAGGAAGGAGGGGAAAGTGACCTGGGCTTCTCTGGAACACGCGGGCGGCGAGAAGGAGGCAGGGGGGGTCGCTGTGGAGCTTCCACCGCGACGGCCACGGCATTCCGGGCACGCAGCTGTGTGCTCGTGCCCGGGGAAGACGACAGGGGAGTTCCCCTGGTGGGCTGGGCCGGCTGGAAAGGTGGGCCTCGCCCCTGGCGAGAGGTAAGCTTCCTGCTCCTTTTTCTTATTTCCTTTTTCTGTTTTCTCTTCTGACATTTGTTCTGTTTAGCTAAATAAAATAGCTAAACATTTTATTAAATGCTGAAATTTGTTATGTGGCCTCATAATAAAATAGACTAGCCACTCATAAAGTTTCAACATTTTTAAAATTCAAATAATTTGAATTTTAAATCAAATAGGGGTATTTGATTAATTCCAAGGCACTGTTTGAATATTTGAAAAATCTATGAGCATGGGGTGGGTCCCACATCACTTGATATGTGATCACACTCATTTATAAGACTTTTCAAAAATCTAACATGAATTTTTGGAAAAGATTTTTATCTGGCCTTTTGAATTAATTCATCTGGGGGGGGGTTCCTTCTCCCATTTGCTTTTGATTTTGAATTTCCTTTGAATTCTTTCATGAATGAAAAGTGAAAAAGATCCTAGCACATTACCTAACAGAGGGTTCTGACAACTCGCCCCCACTCAAAAGAATCTCGTCCCGAGATTCAGAAGTCTGCGGGAGGAAGGAGGGGTACTCGGCACTGAGACGGTCTTCTCTTTCCCACGTAGCTTCTCTTTCAGAGTGGTGTGACCATTGCACTTTCAAAAACCTAATCTTCTGACGACGAGTGACACGCTCTGTGGAATCAAGAATACGAACGGGGTATTCTCGATAAGAAAGGTCATCTTGGAGATCAAGCGTTTCGTGGTCGACTTCGCGGATAGGGTCCTTGAAGCAACGCCTGAGTTGGGACACATGGAATACATCATGTACTCGGGAGAGGTGCGGAGGTAGTTCAAGTTGGTAGGCAACTTCTCCACGTTTAGCAATAATGCGGAAAGGTCCGATGTAACGTGGGTCCAATTTTCCTTTGATACCGAAACGTTGGGTTCCCTTCAGAGGAGTAACCCGAAGGTAAGCCTTCTCATCCAGATTGTAGCTCTCTTGCCTATGATGACGATCATAGTAGCTCTTCTGAAGAGACTGGGCTGCTTTCAATTGATCACGAACAATGCGAACTTGCTCTTCTGCTTCCTTGATCATGTCCGGTCCAAAGAATTGTCTTTCACCGATTTCTGACCAGTTTAAAGGTGTTCGACATCGTCGTCCATATAGGAGTTCAAAAGGAGCCATGTTCAGACTAGATTGAAAACTATTGTTATAAGCAAATTCGGCAAATGGAAGAGACTTCTCCCAATTCTTTCCGAATGAGATAACGCAAGCTCTGAGCATGTCTTCAAGAATTTGGTTAACCCTTTCGACTTGACCGCTAGACTGAGGATGGAAAGCTGTACTAAAGGAGAGATGAGTTCCCATAGCATTCTGAAAGCTTCCCCAAAATCTAGAGGTGAAAAGGCTACCGCGATCAGAATTGATCTCCAAAGGAACACCGTGAAGGGATACAATTCTAGAGACGTACAAGTCTACTAACTGGCTAGCAGTTATAGACTCGCGAACCGGAAGAAAGTGAGCAACTTTGGAAAGCCTATCTATGACAACGAAGATGGCATTGTTTCCTTTCTGGGTTCTTGGAAAGCCGGTGATGAAATCCATACCGACTTTGTCCCATTTCCACTCGGGAATAGACAAAGGTTGAAGCGTACCAGCAGGTCTTTGATGTTCTGCCTTGATGCGACGACAAACATCACATTCGGCAACAAATTGAGCAATGTCTCTCTTCATCCTAGTCCACCAAAATCTCTGCCGTAGATCTCGGTACATTTTTGTGCTACCGGGATGAATTGAGAGGGGTGTATCATGGGCTTCCTTGAGGATGAGTTGCCTTAGTTCCTTATTCTTAGGTACTACCAAACGATTTTCAAAGAATACCGTTCCTTTGCTATCTGTGGAGAAACATTTAGCAACTCCGCTAGCAATGTTCTCCTTGATTCGGCGAACACCTCGTGCACACCTTTGGGCAAGTATGATTTGATCCTCAAGAGTTGGTTTCGCCACCAAGGTAGAAAGATAGTCATGAGGAACAATCTCAAGATTGAGCTTGCGAAAGTCCTCATGAAGAAGTGGTTGATACTGTTGTAACATGAGGTTGTTACAATACGACTTACGACTTAGTGCATCAGCCATGACGTTGGCTTTTCCTGGGGTGTAAGAAATTACTACGTCGTAATCTTTTATCAACTCAATCCAGCGTCTTTGCCTGAGATTAAGATCTGGCTGGGTGAAAATATATTTGAGGCTTTGGTGGTCGGAATAAATCTCACAACGATTACCAAGGAGGTAATGTCGCCAAGTTGTTAGGGCATGAACTACGGCAGCGAGTTCAAGGTCATGGGTAGGATAGTTCTCTTCATGTGCCGCAACTGGCGTGAAGCATAAGCTACCACATGTCGATCTTGCAGAAGTATGCATCCTAACCCTTGCCGTGATGCGTCACAATAGATCTCGAAATCCTTTTTGGTGTCTGGAGGTGCAAGTACAGGTGCAGAAGTCAATCTTCTTTTTAGCTCTTGAAAGCTTTCCTCGCACTTGGGAGTCCATAGGAATTTCTTATCTTTCTTGAGGAGTTCAGTTAGAGGCTTTGCAACTTTAGAAAAGTTCTCGACGAAGCGACGGCAATAGCTGGCTAGGCCAAGAAAACTCCTAACTTGCTTAACCGATTCAGGTGGAGTCCAGTCAAGGACGGCCTGAACTCTCTCGGGATTCACAGCAATGCCTTTTGCAGAAATCACGTGGCCTAAGTAGGTCACTTCTGGTAGCCAGAATTCACACTTGGTGAATTTAGCATACAGGCGATGCTCTCTAAGTTTTATCAATACCAGCCTTAGGTGTTCGGCATGTTCTTCATTCTTCGAGTATATAAGGATGTCATCGAGGTAAACCACGACGAACTGGTCCAAATACTCCATGAAGATCGAGTTCTTCATGCGTGAGAAAGTGGCGGGGGCATTTGTTAGACCAAAGGACATGACGGTGTACTCGTAAAGACCATAACGAGTAGTAAAAGCCGTTTTGGGAATGTCCTCGTTTCGGATTTTTATTTGATGATAACCTAATCTCAAATCCATCTTTGAGAAGACAGAGGATCCTGCAAGTTGATCATAAAGATCATTGATCCTGGGTAATGGGTACTTGTTCTTGATCGTCGCTAAATTTAGCGGGCGATAGTCTACGCACATCCTTTCTGTTCCATCTTTCTTCGTTACGAACAGAACGGGGCAACCCCATGGCGATGAGCTAGGGCGGATGAAGCCTTTCTCCAACAAATCTTCCAGTTGGGTTTTAAGCTCAGCTAACTCACGTGGGGCCATTTTGTATGGGCGTCTAGAAATTGGTACGGTTCCTGGAACAAGATCCACTATAAACTCTACACACCTGTCGGGTGGCATACCCGGCAGCTCTTCAGGAAAGACATCCGGGAAGTCACGAACCACCGGAATATCTTCAAGTTCGGGAAGGGGAAGTACATTCAAGGAATGCACTTGGGTTCTTGTTCTGGGTGAGGTATAGTTGACTGTTTTGCCTGAAGGGTGGGTGAGTTTTACGGATTTGCCTTTGCAATCCAGGTAGGCATTCTGTCTTGATAGCCAATCCATGCCAAGGATTACATCAATATCTGAAGACTTGAGGGCTATGAGTGAAGCAAGGTATACTAAACCCTCAATTGCAATTTGATTACCATGGCTCACTCTATTAGTTTGCCATCTTGACCCTGGAGTTTGAATAATCATTGGGGTGGACAATTCAACAAAGGGTAACTCATGACGAAGTGCATAACTTTCCGACATGAATGAATGAGATGCTCCTGGGTCGAAAAGAACGGAAGTAGGAACATAATTGACTGGGAGCGTACCAAGAATGACGTCAGTGGTGTCGTCAGTCTCTTCGGCGGCGATCTGGTTCACACGTCCACGAGTGGCGGGAGGAGCGGGTTTGGCGGTGTAGACCTTCTGGGGTGGCTTGCCACGACCATTGTTGTTGTTGTTGCCTCCGGCGCGTGGTGGAGCATTCTGGTTCTGGATCTGGTTCTGGGGACACTCGCGAGAATAGTGGCCTGCCTGCCCACACTTGTAACAGGCTCCAAAAACAGTGCGTGGAGCTGGGTTGTTTGGTGGAGCTGGGTGGAACTGGGTTGGTGGACGAGGCGCCACATAGGATGGCCTCGGTGGGTTGTTCTGGCGGAACATGTTGTTTGGGATCCAGATCTTGCGCTTCTGGGAACCAGAGCTGGATGAACTGTCATCTCTAGGGTGTTTGCGAAAGTCGTTGGGGGTGTTCATGTCCTCTTCTTTGATGGCCTTGTTAACAAGGACCTGAAAAGTGGCAAAGTCATGAAGATTGAGCTCACAACGAAGTCCAGTGTTGAGGCCACGACGGAACCTCTCTTGTTTCTTGGAGTCGGTGGAGACTTCTTCGGTAGCATAACGAGCCAGTCGGTTGAACTCACGACTAAATTCATCAACGGTCCTTCTGCCTTGGGTGAGGTTGCAGAACTCCTCACGCTTGTGGTCCATAAGACCCTTGGGAATGTAGTGCTCGCGGAAAGAAGTGCAGAATTCCTCCCAAGATGCAGGTGGTCCATCAGGACGCATATTCAGAAAGTTCTCCCACCAAGAACTAGCTGCACCTTCGAGGTGATAGGTGGCATAGCTGACCTTGTCACCAGTTGCAACACGGCCTGCTTGGAGCTTCCTCTCGATGCTGCGAAGCCAGTCATCGGCGTCAAGGGGCTCGGTGGAGTAACTGAAAACCAGGGGATGAAGTCGGATTAAGTCGTTCAGGGACACCAACTCATTGCGCTGCTGAGTGGTGTTGCGAGCAATGACTTCCAACAGATGGTGAGAGTCTCGGCGGTTCCTCTCGACTTCCATCATAACCTGTGCCATCGTGGGTGGGGGTGGACGGTTGCCTTCCTCCTGGTCATTCCCACGACCTTGGTTACGACCAACCTGGCCACGGGTTCCTTGAGACATCCTAAAGGGAAAACCAAAGTCAAACAGAGTTGATTGGGAGAGTCTAAACAAGGTATTGAAGTACTGGAAGGATTACAGAGCAAAGGAAGTAATCATCTTGACAACATGGTGATAAAGCATACAAGCCATATATTCACAAGTTGTCTTACAAACCATACATCGTTTTAGTACAAGCACTAAGCTAATACTAACGTGATGAAGATGATACATCCTTCAGAGGCACTCTGACTTCCTATACATTATTTATCTAAGCCTCTGGAACTTAGACACCTTGCTTACAACACACTAAGATACTACTACATCCTCACTAAGTAAGACCACAGGCGGTCTCACTCATCTCCATCTCCATAGTAGTCCTCATAAAAGTTACCCGCGTATCCCGGTAGCTGGAGGTGACCATCGGAAAACACGGAGGCTTGTGGACCCTGATATCCATTTGGGCAAGGATGGGGCCTGGGTCCAGCGTAGGGTGGAAGCAAAGGACCACGGGGTGGAAAAATGCCTCCAATCTCGGGCCAAGCAACTCGAGAAGGCATATGAGTCCTCACTGGGTAGATAGCATCATGCTCAATTGATCCCACGCTCACAAAGGGTGCCAAGAGTGTCAGTGCTCGATACAGACGAACACGGGTGGCGTGGAGCTCAAAACGGAGAGCGCGTGCATCACGATCTCGATCACTAGCAAACCTAGCAGTCATCTGAAGTGCGGGATCCTCTGCAGAGTGATCTGAGTAGAGTCCGGTGTAATATCCCTCTTCTCCTGGAAGTGCAGCAGGGATATAGCGGAAAGAAGTCTCTCTCAGCAAAGTGTGCTCCTCTCTTAGCAGTGTCATACATGAGTATGCAGCATCCTGCACAGCCATGTTCTCGGTAACGCCAATGCCATGTCCAAAGTGGATAGGCTGAGTGACTCCAACGTGGTGCGGATAGATCCGAACAATGCAGTGGAACTGTGTCTGGTTGAAGTCGTGGAACTGCTCCTCGATGGTGTACTCAGGGTACCACCGATATCCCACATAGGACATCATCTCGATCAACGTGGCGGGATGGCCACGCACACCGAGGCACCTGGTCAAACGAACAATCTGCCGAGGGGGAAGATCTGCCATCTGAAACAGAAAGGAGTTTGAAAATGCATCAGATTATGAGATAAACCTGGAATGACTCGGACAGCATAACGGCTGTAATTGTAAGAAATGAAAATTTCTTCCAACATGGAAACAACACTTACATACGATGTAAGAAATCAGCATTGCACCAATGCTAGGAAAACCTGACACAACTTTCCTACGGCTATAAGGAAGCAATCAACGAGATGTGCTAATCAGACAGAGGAGAGCCTAGTCCTATCTTCCCGTAGAATAAGATGAGGGTGACTCAGAACTCAGAACGAAGAGGGTAAGGAGAAAAAAGAAGCCTTACGTTGTTCCCTTATATACCCAGAGTAACTATATAACTATAGCAAGCTAGACTCAACTTCGGCCAAGGCTACTAGTCCTACAGTCAGTCCTGCTCTGATACCAAGTCTGTCGGGACCCGGGGTTAGTGTATGCAAGTACAGCTAAGACATAGTCATATGGAGAGCCGAGAACCGTACCCACTTGTCTAAGCAGACAAGGCCAAGCACAGAACGTTCTCGGAAAGCATCGTACGTGAGGGGCATCCCATCCAGGCCGGATGATCAACTGAGATGGTTCCTCATCGTCCGCACACAAGTCTAATGATATGGGTGGTGAACTCCCATATTCAAAGACAAGTCGCCTCAACCATACTATCAACTATCTCAAAACTCTTATATAGACTTACTCCAGCCCGATCACTTAGTCGGGGTCTAGGGCGGGCTCGATCATACCACAAAGTATGCACGAGACGGAGTCTCGAACAATCGCATCGCGATGCCCCAAGCTGCGGACATCTAAGGGCCACCTGGTGTATGAAAGACCGCCAGCCAGAACACAACTAAGGTCTCGAAAACCCATACAAAGACATGCATGTTATAAACATACACGCAGCACACATGCCTTGTATGAACAGCAGGTACCATTGCAATTCTCTACAAAGTATACAATTTTATTGATAACTCTTATAGAGTGCAAACAGAGATCACAAACATGTGATCCAACATTACAACACAAACGGAAGCAAATTATGTCTGAGTACAGACAAGTTTAACAAATGGCTTAAGAAGCCTTATTTAAACACAAGCCCTCCACGAGGGAACCAGTCGTCTGACTGGGACTAGACTAGTTGGTCTTCAGTCGTCCAGCTCGATGAAGAAACCACCTTCGGGGTCAGTGGCATCATCTAAAACATAGATTAAGCAAACGTGAGTACAAAGTCGTACTCAGCAAGACTTACATAGGAGCTATACTAGTCATGCACATGTATCAAGGTAAAAGGAGTTGGGTTCACTTGCAGAAGTGCCAGCTTTGACTTGGCTAGTCCTGAACTACGAATACCAGACTTTGAGGTAAGAAGCGTACACGAGTCCACTACTTTCTCCAACCAATACACCACTATGGTGCCTTCCTCGACTTCCCCACGAGAAAGCACGCCATAGCACTCACACTTATCTTGGTGTGTTTTAGAAGTATCTGATTCAAATTATCTAATAATCAAGCTAAGCTTTCCAAGCAGTCCATAACCGCGGACGCGGCTATTCGAATAGTTTTGTTAACCTTGCAAGGGTGTACCGCTACACACACATGACCATCATTTACCGCCTTTGATCTCGACACCATTCAAGGGGTGCCAGCGAGGATTCGCACCACAACTGTTACCTCATAGCCGATCTAGTCCGAGAAAGCCGCCTACTTGGGTTGGTTACCACAATCGTGAACCCGGCCGGTTTACCGAAGTAGACCCAAGTGATGTGTGCGTGGTGCATAAGCCGGTCTCGGGTGAGCCGTTCTCTCACTTAGCATCCAGGCCACAGACCTACCAGAACTCCGAACTATTGCGACATCTGGACATCGAAAGGGATGAGTTAGTAAGTTGAGAGGGGTCAGTGAGCCCAATGTGTGGTTGTACTCTTCATCTTGGATCACTACACAAAAACTCGTACTAGGGCGGTGTTCAACGAGACAACCCACCGTGTACTCCTACACGGCCTCTCATCGTTCACCTTGTATTAGGGTCGATTCACCAACACTTTTCTACCATCATCAACATGATCATTCCCATCCCGACTCACATCACAGTAACAACATGGTATCATACTAAGCATGCAATAAGCAGTAACATTGCAGGGGCCACATGATATGAAACAACTCCTACATTTGCTAGGATTGTGGTTTGCTTACTATTGTGACAAAATGATAGGTCATGCAAAGGAATGGGTTCATCTATGCGGTAGAAACGAATCATGGTGATCATCCTAACAATGCATAAGCGAGACATGAGAGGGAAGTGGGATTTTATCGACATGATCAATGGGGGTTTGCTTGCCTTGCTGACAAGGTTCGGGTTCGGGGTCTTCAACGTAGGGGGTGACCTCGGGCTCCGGCTCCACGTCTATCAGCAACATGACAATCATAGGATCAACATGATGTACAATGCACAATCACATGAATAAGATTGAAAGGGTGATGTTCATGGTACTGATGTGTTGAGCATTCCATTTAAATGGAGTATATTGCAAATTGAATTGAAAATTCAAACTCCACATTTGAATTCAAATTAACCAAGTTGTATATGACATGGTTTGATCATTTTGAAATATCTTCAATTGTATAAGATATGCCTCTGACGTGTGGTTGAATTATAACATAAATCCATGGTCCAAGTTGCAAGATCATTTGATTTGAATTTGAATTAAATTCAAATAAACCAAATGACATATGCTACTGGTCCCAATTTAAATTCAACTCAAACATAGTTGAAAGTTGCATATTTGGAAATATAATTTTCTCCTGATCATTTTTCATATATTATTTCTCCAATTTGGAGTTAATATGAATTTTCTATGAATTTCCAAAGTTTGGGGTATTTTCTGGAATTTCTGGAATTCTTTAAATTCAAATAATCTCTGGGAATTCATTTAACTGATTTATTGCGCAAGTGCTGACGTCAGGGGGGGGCTGACAAGGGGGGTCCCACCTGTCAGTGTCTGGGTTCACTTAACCGGTGGGTTAAGTTAATCCAGTGGCTTAATTAAGCCACTGGGCCCACTGGTCAGTGACCCAGGGGGTCATTAGCCGAGTAATTAACAGGGGGGCTTTGGGCTGACACGCCGGCGGCTAAACGCCGACGACTGGAGTCACGGCGGCGCTGCTCGTTCTTCCTCTCCTGGCCTCCAAACTCTGCGCCGAGACCACCGTTCGAAAGCCCGTGAAGAGCCGCGTCGAAAGCACCACTTGTACGTCGCCGGGGAGGTCGCGTTCGTCGACTGCTTCGACCTTGGCGGCGATAGAACCACGGCGAGGTCGCAGTCATCGTTGTGGTGCACGGTTGGAGTCGATTCGGGGCTTGTTCGAACGCTAGCACGTGCAGGAGTCAAACGCGTGCACTGGGGGTTCACGACGAGCACTGGAGCGAGGAGGACGACGACCATGGCGGCGAGGTGCTCGGGTTCCCATGGAGGATCCGGCTAGAGGAAGCAATCGAGGGGGGAGAAAGAGGGGTTTCTCTTGCGAGCTCACCCTGAATCTATCTGGAGTGGTGGCTTGCTCGGGGAGGCGCTGGAGTTGCCGGAATTCGAAGTCGATCCACGGCGGCCGGCGATGAAGATGACGAAGCTAGCGAGCTCGTGGAGGCGTCCGGCTCCGATTCCTTTCGCAGGTCGATGAAGACGACGACGACGAACTCCCTGGACACCTTGGCTTGGCTCCTCGACGTCGATGGCCGTGAGTCCGCACGGTTGCGCTCCGGCTAGGCTACGGGTGTGCCGCTGTTCTTCGTGGGAAGGACGAACTGGAGGGCGAGGAAGGAGGGGAAAGTGACCTGGGCTTCTCCGGAACACGCGGGCGGCGAGAAGGAGGCAGGGGGGTCGCTGTGGAGCTGCCACCGCGACGGCCACGGCATTCCGGGCACGCAGCTGTGTGCTCGTGCCCGGGGAAGACGACAGGGGAGTTCCCCTGGTGGGCTGGGCCGGCTGGAAAGGTGGGCCTCGCCCCTGGCGAGAGGTAAGCTTCCTGCTCCTTTTTCTTATTTCCTTTTTCTGTTTTCTCTTCTGACATTTGTTCTGTTTAGCTAAATAAAATAGCTAAACATTTTATTAAATGCTGAAAAATTTTATGTGGCCTCATAATAAAATAGACTAGCCACTCATAAAGTTTCAACATTTTTAAAATTCAAATAATTTGAATTTTAAATCAAATAGGGGTATTTGATTAATTCCAAGGCACTGTTTGAATATTTGAAAAATCTATGAGCATGGGGTGGGTCCCACATCACTTGATATGTGATCACACTCATTTATAAAACTTTTCATAAATCTAACATGAATTTTTGGAAAAGATTTTTATCTGGCCTTTTGAATTAATTCATCTGGGGGGGTTCCTTCTCCCATTTTCTTTTGATTTTGAATTTCCTTTGAATTCTTTCGTGAATGCAAAGTGAAAAAGATCCTAGCACATTACCTAACAGAGGGTTCTGACAGTAGTCATATCATTTTCATGCCCAATTCAATTTTACTTTGTCGCTCCGCATGATTATGAACGTTATGCTATCTAGTTGGTCGCTTCCCCGTCTTTTGCTAGCCTTCACCTGTACTAAGCTTTCTACTTCTTGTGCATCCAAAATCCTTGAAACCAGTTACGCCATATGAGTCCACCATACCTTCCTAGTTCCTACATATGGTATTTACCGGCCATCCTAACGAAGACTTTCTTGTACCACCTCAAAAAAATTCAGATTCACTTCTCTTTTTGTATCCGTACAACCTCATGGAGCATTAGGGGCAATCAATATCTTTCATGCTAAAAATGTTTCACTCCTTGACAAAGTCTAATCTAGTCAAATTTATGAGGCATAGGCCGTTCTGGAGAATGCCCAGTTCTCACTTGTTTCACAATTTATAAAAACTTGCACTTTCCCTCCATACTTGATGACGAAATGAAGTGGAACTTATGTTGGCCAAAGAATTCTAATGATTGGTGGAAGGAGATTTGCAATCTTACCTTCCATACTTGAGCCAGGATGAAGGGCATCACGCAATCCTTGCTGGCCATAGACCGTCTATGATTGTTGGATAAGGAACACAAGTGTAGGCATACCACAAAAGGCATGGGAACCACCATTGATATGGTTGGTATGGAAGATATTGAAAACCTTTACCATTACCGTATACTGGAAAGTTACACTCCCAAGAGCAATTTTCTCTGTTTTCAAAACCACGAGCTCTGGTACTTGTTTAGTCGTGGCTTCCAGCCACGGGTTTTCAACCTTGCCATCAAAATCCACAGTTCGAGAGTCTCCACCTTCTCCTTCAAAGCACCAACTATTGAGAGCATAATTGTCATTCTAAGTTTAATGTGCATTGTCTCCAAGTACCACATTGTCTTCTGCATGATTGTGATATTGCTTATTCTGAAATATTTATTTCTAGTCACCTTTGAAACTCTGAACGTGCTTCTGCATTTATTTTTTTCTTCACTCATGGGGGCAAGCGAGATACCACTTCACTATGTTCAAATCATGTGCATTGTGATCTTTTCATGATTTTCGGTTGCATATCATTTACTCTTAATTGTTTGAGAACTTTTCATGAGAATAAAGAATTTATTTGAGCATTCTCTTTGTAGCATTGTTCCAACACTTGCTAGACGTGTTCGTAGTACATGCCTATATACACCTCATGAAGCAAAAGAGTTTTTCAAAGTTTTCTTTGTCGCGTCCAATTCGTTGAACTCGATTTCTTGAGGACAAGAAATACGCTAAGCTTGGGGGAGTTGATACGTCTCAAACATATCGATTTTTCCAAACACTTTAGCTATTGTTTTGGCCTCAATCTTGCATGATTTGAATGAAACTAACCTGGACTGACATTGTTTTCAACAGAGCTGCCTGTATGGTTTTCTTGTGTGCAGGAAACGGGATTTTTAGGTGTCCCGAAAAATTCCAATAAAAATAGAGAAAATCCACGCACCAGGAGGAACCAATGGCCAGAAGATGGGCCAGAGGGGTCCACCCCTGGCCCAGGCGCCCTGCTGGCGTGGCCTGGCCCCTGGCCACGCCAGGAGGCCGCCTAAGAGGTGGGTCCCACCTCTGGTGCCCTACCTTGGCTCTTAGTTTTACTCCCGACGAGAAAAAAGATAGTTGTGACAGCTTGGGACACCAAAGGGGATGGACTATAATTTGAGTATTCCGTGTATCCATTGAATGTTAATGCTTTGTTCCGGTGCCCTTTGATAGGAGCACCTTAATCTCCATAAGTTCCTTTTGGCCCCGTTGGTATCGAGATGGTAGGACAAGAGATGTTGTGCAAAGTTCTTATTGCAAGCACGCACAACTACCTTGGGATACATGCATAATGCGTTATATTTTCCTAGATGATCATTACTTTTATGTGTGCCTTGCCCCAAGTTAATAACATGTTATCTCTCATCCAAGCAGCGCCCAACCATCCATTCCCCTAGCCTACAGTGTTTTAATCCTGTTGGTTACAAGTTGCTTTACTTTTGCTGTTTTACTTTCGTTGCATTGCCACCACTATTTCCGTTGTCACCATCACTTCCATATCACCGTTACTACTCTTAAATTGTTTCCAAGCAAGTCTCTTTCAGGTGCGGTTGAATTGACAACTGAACTGTTAAATCTTATAAATATTCTTTGGCTCCCCTTATGTCGAATCAATAAATTGGGTTAACTTACCCGCGAAGACTGTTGCGATCCCCTACACTTGTGGGTCATCAATGATCAACAGGGAGGGACAGCAGTTCCAGACCTCCGGAGCGGCGCCATGGAGAGAGCTATCGCTCCGAGGTTCCCGACCAGCATCGGGACTAGGAACCATGACATGGTCGAGGTTGACCTCACGAGGGAGAGGGCGGACATGAAAACGCATTGTAATATCCCAAAATCTTCTAAATTTTGGAATGTTAATAAATTAATTATGATAATGATTGTTTTTTTGATATGTCTGATTTTCACTAAGACTTAAAACTTTTGGAGTTTAAATGAATATTCAAATGAGAGGGAATAAAAAGACTTTCCCTAATATTCGTTGATTGGTGTTTTGGAATTTTAAATTTAAAACAAATCCAATAAATTAAAAATGAGAGAAGGTAATATGACTCCTTCATTATAAAATAAAGTTATAAATGTTTTAATGTGATTTTATTTTAATTCGAGTTATTTAAATAATTTTCCATTAAAAATAATAATAACTTGAGAGAAGATAAAATGACTTCTTCACAAAAATGGAGTGGGAATTATTTAAATAATTATTAGAGATTTTTGTTGATTTTTGAAATATTTAATAACTAAATAAAGTCATTGAAAATGTCTTTATTTTTATTTATATTTTTTGAAAATATGTTCATTGCATAATTTTATTTAGATTATTTGATGAATTTAGGAATTTATTTCATATTTTTCTGATCTTTATTTGATTTTATAAAATTGTTTGAAGTTTTAACAAAATAGAAAAAAGAAAAAGATTTTAGCCCAGTCGGCCCAGTAACTTTTTTGCTTGCGGGCGCAATGGAGTCCTTTTCGGATCCGTTATGTATTATTTTTTTGTCTCTGACTATAAAATATCTCTCTTATTTTCTTTTTTTCGTTTTCCTTTATTTATTTTGGGAAAACCCTAGCAGGACTCGCGGGGCAGCCGCCGCCGCCGGGCCCAGCCACTCGCCGGAATCCACCGAACCACCGCCGCCGGTCTCCCACGCCACCACCCCGGCCCGCCTCCACGGCGCCGCTGCCGGCCACCCCAGCCGCGCCCCGGCCACCTCCCCCACGCGTCGTCCGCCGCCGCCTCCCGCCCGGCCGGCAGCCGAGCTCGCCGGAGCTCGCACGCCGCGCCGCCGGCCGCGCTCGCCCGGCCGCTCGCCACTCCGAGTCGCGCCGCCTGGTCACGCGCGCGTCGCCAACCGCCGTCGCGGCCACGCCGGCCGCCCACCGCCAGCTGCCCCACCTCGCCGGAGCGCCACCACTCACCGGAGTTCGCCGGAAAACGGAGTCAAACTGTCCAGATCCGGTCAACCGCCTCCAGGGACCCGATCGCTTTTCTGAAAAAACTTTATTGGCGATCGAGTCCTTTCTTCAGAAAACACCCCGGATCCCGTTTTAGCAATATCTCCTAAACTGTGTGTCGGAATCAGGTGAAACTTTTTCCTACACGCTCGTATTGTTCTGTAGTTTAGCATGGAATCAACTTTGCACACCCTTGCACACTTTTAAATTTGAATTCATTCAAATTCAAATTCTGGAGGCCGTATCTTTTAAACCGTTGATCCAAATCGAGTGATTCTTTTTGCGTTGGATCACTCGTGTCATGTACTTTCCGGCTATATCTTATGTACACAAAAATTCAAATGTTTCTTGATCTGTTTAATGTCAAATTCAATTCAAATTTGAACCCGCTATGACCTGTGTTGTAGTATTCCGTTTCACGTGATTCCTTTTGCATATCGGATCGTTTGAGACATGTTATCGGTAAGATTCACACACTTTTCATGTGGGCATGATTTTCACCTTGAATTCATGAGTCCATAGTGACAAATCTTTACCGATAGTTATTTATCTGTTGACTCTCTCGAGTTCACATTCCACCTGTCACATTTGAGCACATCGACACTTGTGCCATGTCAAGCCTTTTTGTTTTTGTTTTGTTGCTAAAACCTTTGTGTTTGTTTTGTTGATCTTTTGTTTGTCCTTGTGGTATGATTGCTTATTCGAGTTCTTCCGTTTATGATAGATTTCTCGGAGTGTGACGAGTAGAGTTGACTGGAACATGAGAGCGAAGAACTTCACCGAATGGAAAAGGCAAGTCATACTTTGACCATTTCACAACCTATATTTTTACTTATGCATGTAGCAATATCACCCTATGCATGTGTAGAAATGCTACTATATACTATTGCTGCAAACCTGGTAGGGTAGCCATATGATCTTATCATGTTTGCTTAGACAACCTAGCACGTGCTTGTTATATATTGATATGCTTGTACACGGAGATTGGTTTGAGATTTCATTGAGTTGTGTAAGGATTTTAATGACTTGACTAGCAAACCTCAATTAGAATACACCTCTGGACGGGCAGGGAGTGCTTCCTGGGGGCTCGTACCTTATCTAAGGCGAGACCAGGTTGTACCCCCAATTGTTGTGTATGGTATGGAGGGAAGGCATCATGGGGTCGTGCAACTTGTCTAAGGAATGCTCCCATGAGAGTGCACCCTAAGTGGGCGCCGTCCAGGCTCAAAAAGATCGGACAGACTTAGTGACTAGTAGCTTCCATGTACGACCACTGGCTATATGGGCTCTGGCTTAGTCGAGTAAGTTGTAGGGAGCCTGGCCCTGGTAGCTAGCTGATGTAGATATGATAGGTGTACCGGCTACCAAAGGGTGGAGGTGACCTCTTCTGAAGACTTCGTCTCAATCTTCGGGTTGGGTCCAGTGGGTAAAGTGTAAAGACCACGAAGCTCTTTATTGTTTTTCCGTTGTATTCTATTTGTAAGCTAGCCTTGATCTATGCAGGTATGCTTTATTGTAATACTGGATCTTCGATGTAATATTTATGACATGTGGTTTATTCTTGATATTACATCATGTACTGTGTGTGCTAGCTATTGATCCAGGGACTAGCACAGAATGCACAGAGACTTCGATTCTTAGCGAATCGGGTCGTTACACGCATTGGATTGCAATGGGGTTGTTCTTTTTCCCTCTTGCTTTCAGAAGTGAATGCCTTATTGGTCACCTGAAGAGCAAGTGGGGGCTGAGGGCTCGCATGGACTACTCCCCCACTAAAGAACAACTGATACCTCCTAGAGTTTGAAAGGGAGGGTGATCGGAGGTTCATCCTCAGCAATGGCCCCTGGACTCACAAGGGTGATGCCTTCCTGATGGCTCCCGTGGACGGAGGTGAAAGACTAGCGGATGTGGATGTTACGCACATGCCCATATGGGTGCGCATCTACGACGCCCCCACCCTCCCCCCCCCCCCTCGATCATGTTGAATGAAGGTGTTGCATGGAAGCTGGGAGCCAAGCTTGGGGAAGTCCTGCAAGTCGACATCAATAAGAGCGGGAAAAATCTAGGGCGACCTCATTCGGGTGAGAACTAACCACGACGTTGTTGAGCCTCTTTGTAGTGAGATTGTATCACATGATAGGGCAAATAATGAGCTCTTAATATTAGAGCTAAAATATGAGAGGGTGTCGCATTTCTGCGGATATTGTGGGTTTCTCGGGCATGGAAAACATGATTGCAAGTTGTCGTTGGACCTCTAAAAGATGAGGTACTCGGCAACAATGTGTGCCTCCCCTTTCAAACAGAGCTTCCGTAGAGGTCAGCATGTGGCGCTAGCAGTAGGGAGCGCTAGGCGTTTCCTGAACTATGGGCATGCGATCTTCGGCGATGAGCTAGGTGACAGGGAGCAGCGACACAATGAGATACTCACGAATACCATGGTACAAGCGGCGATCGCCATTGTTGGGGTGATAAAGATGAATGAGGGCATTCCCACTGATGGCTGATACGTCCCAAACGTATCTATAATTTATGCTTGCTCCATGCTTATTTGGGTGACATTGTTATAAGTTTTGCTACACTTTCATACCTTTGTACCCATATTTGGACTAACCTACTAACTCAGTGCACCCAGTGCTATTTTTTGTCTGCTGATGTCTGTGCAATGCAGGTATTTACCAATATTTCCAGTGCCAGAAAAATTCGAAGAAAATTATAAAAGAAATCAGCGTTCCAGAAGACTCCGAAGGCCCGAAGGAGAACCAGAGGGGAGCCACCCCCCCCCCTCCCAGGCAATCTGTGGGCGAGGCCCCACTCCTGGCAGCGCCATGAGGCATCCTAGGAGGAGGGCACCTCCCCTGGTGCCCCCCCTTCAGCCTATATTTAACCCTCGGGATAGAAACCCCAAAAAAGGACCCTGCATCGCGAAATTCTCCTTTGTACCACCGCCGCCGCGATCCCGAGATCGAGATCGCCAGAAGACCTCATCTCGGCACTCTGCCGGAGGGAGGATTGATCTCTGGAGGCTTCTCCACCACCATGAGCGCTTCCTATATGTGTCGTGATTAGTCCCCCTTGGACCATGGGTCCATGACCAGTAGCTATGTGTTCTCTTCTCTCCAATCTTGTGCTTCAATTCTTAGTCCTTGTGAGATGCCCTACATGATCAAGGCACTTATGTAATCTTTCTGTTATTTCTATGTTGTGTTTGTTGGGATCCGATGGATTATGAGACTATGTTCAGATCGCGATGAGTTATTATTTGGTTCTCCTTTTATATTTTATTCTTGAGTAATTCTTGCATGTTCTCCATTGCTTTTTATTGCTTTGGCCAAGTAGTAGATAGTAACTCCAAGAGGGGGCGTTATGATTGATTGAGGGTTCATGCCCCTCGATGTCTAGGTTGAGTGACAGAAACATGAGACTAGGGGATGTGCTATTGCCACCAGGGAGAAAACAACAGTGCTTGTAACCGCGGTTGCAAGGATTGTTTACATTACACAAAGTTTGTTAACGCAGTGCTCTGTTGCTTTGCGTTTACACTTTGGGTGGGTCTCTCAACTTAATACCAGCAAGATGTTCTAGATAGATATCTAAAGGTGGATGATTAGTGAGTAGATGCTAATGAATAGACGGTCTACTTGTCTTGGCGTACTTCCCATACTTTTGATCCTCTAAATTGCGGTGCATTTATAATTTTGTCAGTTGCCCAGCTGTAATTTGTTCACCCATCTTAGTTGTTTTATCATCTTTTGGGATAGAGACATCACTAGTGAATATCATGGGACCCCGGTCGATATTTCCAGCATTGTTTACACCTCTGCTTTTTACTGATTTTATTTCCTTTTCGTTGCAATCACCATCACTATATCCACCATGTGTTTGATCCTTTGTAAACAACAAGACCAGAGAGATTGACAACCTCTATGAACTCATTGGGAGCAAAGTTATTTGCTTTTTTTGTGCAGGTCCATGTCTTCTGTGAGCGCCAGAGCGGCAGACACCTACTTTTTGATCCTCGGAGTCCTCCTGGTTCGATAAGCCTTACAGTCCTCGTGTAAGGGAAAATTGTTGCTGACTACATCTCAACCTTCCACTTTGGGTAACCAATGAGGGGCGAGAACATATTCTCGTCATCAAAGCAATTTCTTGCGCCGTTGCCGGGGACTCTGAGGTGCAACAAAAGGCAATTTTTGACGCCGTTGTCGGAGACTCCAATCTTCAAGATAGGGGAGTTGCACACTATATTTTACCTTTGCTTTTTAGTCTTGTTAGTTTACTTTGTAGTGTTTGCTTTAGAGTCCTATACCAAAAAACAAAAAAATAGTTGTCTTTATTTTAGTTTCTTTGATCTTGCTTGTCACTATGGGTACTTATAAAAGTAACAGACCTTGTGACTACACTAGTTATGATGGGGAATTATGCCCATGGCATGGTCTCCCAGGGAAAGAACTAGATCTCTGGTTTGAAGTTTCTCCTAGACGTCCTCACACCTTGGAGGATGTCAAAACTGTTATAATAGAAAGCAAGTCAAATGTAGAGGAGTACACCACGACTTTCATTAATAGCAAGGAAATAGATTCTGATAATTGCACTCTTCCCGATGTTAGCACCTTTTTGCAAAGAATGACCAAAGATCCCCAAACTAGTTCACTCAACATTGCCTTCACCGAGCATATTACCAATGCTCTTATCAAAGTTAGGGAGGAGAAACTTAAGTTAGCAGTTTCTATTCCTAGAAAACTATAAGATGGTTATGATCCTATGGTCAAAATTAAATTGAATAATTTCTCTTGCTTTTCTTGATGTGATGTTGAAGCTAGTGCCTCCATTTTACCCAAAAGAATGTATGATATGATTGAATTGAAACCTTTTGATCCTTGTTCTTTTGGTGCTCATGTCGTTGATTCTTCCGTAAAGAAACCTTTAGGAAGGATGTATGATGTTCTTATTGTTGTCAATGATAATTATGTTCCCGTTGATTTCTTGTCATGGACATTGAGTGTGATCCCTCATGACCAATTATTTTGGGATGTCCTTTACTCTGCACTGTTGTTGATAACATTGACATGAAAGAAGGGACTATTAGATTCCAATTCACCCTCAAAAATGGAATGGAACACTTCCCTAGAAATAAGATTAATTACCTTATGAGTCTGTTACACGAGCAAGTTATTTTTTTGGAGTTGATAAAACTTGATCTTTTTGCATCATGCCTAGCTCAAAGGCATATAAGAAAGCGCTTATTGGGAGGCAGCCCAAAATGTTCTTACTTTCAGTTTTAGTGGTCTCGATGCTTGTTACTACTATAGCAACATCATTGTGTCTTTATTTTCAAGCTTTGCGCCAAGTTTTAGCCTCCGATTGCAAGAAAGTTCAGAAGTTGTGACATGTTGTCCAAAAATAGATTTTGTCTGCTTGATGGAAAAGTTCACCAAAAATCACCAGATAGTCTTTTTGATCTGAATTTTTTGGAATGTATGCTCTATACAATTGGCTTTCTGGCGTCTGTTCTGAGTTTTTATTTGAGTTGCAGAAGTACCCCGAAAAAATTATTTACTACATGCTGGTCTGTTTTTCACAGATTATGCCACATTTTGCGTTTTCTCCGTTTTGCAAACCTTAAACTTGTTTTTTATTTGCAAAAACTTTTTGGCAATCTTGAGAAACATTAGCTCTTCATGAAAATCTTTATTTCCAGTAGAGAAAAATTGTTTATTTAAGGGTACTAACCACTCTAATCGGCTTATGATGAGTTTTTTATGAAGGGAGTTTTCAAGTATGCGAAAGAAGATGATGAAAGAAGATCCGGGAGTGTCAAAAATCTCAAGCTTGGGGATGCCCCCATGCACCCCCAAGAAATATCCAAGGAGACTCAAGCGTCTAAGCTTGGGGGTTCCCCTGTGCATCCTCTTCTCCATCAACAATCATCAGTTCGTCCTTCTCCATGTTATATTTTTGTCGCTTAATGTGATATGTGCTATGCTTGGAGCGTCTCGCTCTTTACTTTTTAGTTTGTTTAGTTTTTCTTCATGTTCATAGCAAGTTGGACCCTAGCCTTCATTGGTTGGGAGAGAAACACGCTCCATTCCACCCTAGAACACAACATAGGTTTGCATGCTTATCTTTGATTGTGTGTTCTTTATCTTTTTGTAGTTGTTGTCATGCTTAGCTCTTGTTTTCATGCTTATATTTTTAAGAGCTTTCATTTTGGTTGTTGCCTTTCGAACTCTCTCGAGTTATCATGTTTATCTTGTTTAGAGAGTTGGTTTGTTGCACTAAGTTGTGTGTCTTGCATGAGTAGGTAATTGAGGTTGCTATTATAAGTGTAGTAGTAACTTGCAATAGTTTGGATGTATTGATTTGAGTAATTTTTGGACTTTTTGTGCCAAGAGCTTGAGCCTATTATTGTTAGGTGTGGTATTTTGGGAAATATGTGCTTATTTTTGAAAACTACAAAAAAATGTTGAGAACTCTAGCACCTAGATGGATCGCTTACCTCTGGAGGGGTTGGAATATATAGAGTACCCTCACGTACCATGGGTCGAGGATGCGCAAGGATAACCAAACCCCCATACACTCCTCCTCTGGGTACTTGTCTCTTTTTGAACCTCCTGATTAGATAGAGAGTTACCGATAATAAGTGTGTGAGTTCTTCGGACTAATGCGAGTATTAGATTGTTGGCACTTCCAACTTCCATATTTTGCTAGCCTGTTCGGTACAGTGCATTGACATTTCTCATCTTGAGATTTGGTGCAAACTTCGTCGGTGCATCCAAAACCTTGGCATGATATGCTTTGTCATCATAAACCTCCTTATATCTTCCTCAAAACAGACACCATACCTACCTATCAATGCATTTCCATAGCCTTTCCGAGCTACAATGCCATGCGACATCCATCATCTCATGACTTGATCTTCATGTCATACATGATTTTGCTTGATCGTAGAGCCGCATGATAATTGGGCCTTACCCTTATCATTGCTACATGACGCGCTAGTATCATTGCATATCCTTCTACACTGGCAGAGGCATACATTTGCATACATCATGATTGTTTTCGGATTTCTTTATGTTGAGTACTTCTTATAAAGTGTGAGATTTTCTATATTCTTGTAAAATATAGAGTGTTGACCTTAAGTGACGAAAAGATCTCAAAGAGGAAAAAATATAAGATCCCAAAGGAGGACACTACAAAAAATAGAAAAAAGAAATAAAAAGATAGAAGGGGGCAACACTACTATTCCTTTTGAAAGATCCACACTCGTACTTCATAGTTATATTTGTACTCCATAGAGATTTTCATATCGTTCATGCATAATTATGTGGGGATCCTTACACTACAGAACTTGGCTTGCTTATTCCAGGGATGAGCCTCCTCGAAAGATCTCTAGGTCTTCATGAAAAAGCAAGTTGGATGCATGTCACAACCCCAAGTTAGGTACGTGCTAGGGTTAGCAACTAACTTTGCATCAGGTAAAACTTCAAAAAGGAAATTGAAATGGGGAAAGAAGAAAGCCCCAATTGAATTTATTTAAATGGCCAGATAAAAACATTTTCCAAAAATCCCTTTGAATCTTTGTAAAATCTCTGAAAATGTGCATGGTCATGTTGCATGTGTTGTGGGACCCAAGTCATGCCCATGGAATTTTACAAAATCCAAACAGGTCCTTGGAAATTAAATAAACCCTATATTTGAATTGGATTTAAATATTTTGAAATCCAAAAATCCTAAAACTTTGGGAGGACTTTGTATAAGTTGCATAAGTCCAAAATAATTGCTTTAGGATTTTACAAAAATGATTTGTGCTTAAAACAAATCAAAACAAAAGACAGAAAAAGAAAACAGAAATAAATAAATAAAAGAGGCTTACCTGAACAGGCCCAACTTACCTGGGAGCCACCAGGCCTAGCCTAGCCAAGCCCACCTCCCCTTGTCATCTACCCCAAGCAGCTCGCTGTCGAGCATGCCAGGGGCAGCGATCGCTACCACAACACCGGCGACCGTCTAGGCCCTCCCCTTGCTCCACTACGCGCCACGAGAACGCCCAGAAGCCCTCGCCTCTTTTCCCTCACCTGACGCTCTCTCTCTCGCCTCCCTCACCGGAATTTCTCCGTCACTCGAGAGCGCCGTCGCTCAACGTCGAGCGCCACCGTGGCCACTGGCCTCCTCGTGCCTCCCCTGTGTGTCCAACGGTTCGCCCGCCAACGCCTTCGTCATCCTGCAGCGGATCAAGAGCCCGGAAAACCCAAAGCCGTCGCAATACTCACCAACTCGCCGCCGGACGCCGTGAGCACCTCTCTGGAATCCGTCGCCTCCAGTGCCCCTACGAACATGTCGTTCCCTCCACTAGCTCCAGGGTGAGGATCTACTTCGTTCCCCTCTCCCTGCACTCCTCCATGTGAACCGTAGCGCAGCGCCGCCCGCAACCGAGCTCCGGCCGCCGCCGTGTTGCTTTTCACCGACGCCGTGAACCTTCCCGGTGGCAATGGCATGCACCCTAGTGTGCGCAAGGCCACGGGCATCCTTATGGTGCAACTGGCGCACCAAATGGAGGCCAGGAGCACCCTCTCCGTGCAGCGCCGCCGTGTCGAGATGTCGCCGGCGTTGAGCCGCTGGTGAACCCGATTAGCTTAGGGCCTAATCACCCTAACCCCCCATACTAATAGCCACTGACATGTGGGCCCTAGGCACCTAATTAACCCCCTCCGTTTAAATTAAACCGGGGGTTAACCCCAAAGTCACTGGCAGCATGGCCCCACTAGTCAGACCCCCCCCCACGTCATGGTTACAAAAGCATGATGCAATAAACCCTTTTCTAATTATCAGAAAATCCAGAAAATGCAATAAACTTTAAAAATCAATAACTAATTAATCCTAACTCCAAATTGGATATATATATATATGTAAAATTATCAGAAAAATACAAGGATTTTGAATATGCACTTTTTCCCATGTTTGACCATTTTAAAATGGGTGAACAATGGCATATGTGCATATGAACCCTTTTAAATTCAAATGTGGAGTTTGAATTTGCAAATCATTTGCAATACACTTCATTTAAATGGAATTGGCAACACATTAGCACCCCTTACACCATGTTATAACATTTGGTCATGTGATTGAGCATTGCATTCATATTGATTGTTCCTTTTCCGCTTTTTTTCTATCGAATAGAGGTGGAGCCGGAACCCGAAGTCACCCCGGCAGTTGAAGATACCCAGTACGACCCTCGTCATTAAGGCAAGCAGACCCCATTGATCATGTCGATAAAAACATTTTTCTCATTCTCTCTTATGCCTGTTTAGGATGTTACCATGATGCGTTTCTACCGCATAGTTGAACCCATTCCTTTGCATGACCTATCATTTTGTCGCAGTAGTAAGAAAAACCACAATCCTAGCAGATGTAGGAGTTGATTGATATGATGTGGCCCCTACAACTGTTAATTCTTATTTCATTCTTAGAGTGATACAATGTTGATACTGTTATGTGAGTCGGGATGGTAGTGATCGTGATGATGATGGTGGAAATGTGTTGGTGAATTTGACCAAAACAAGGTGAACGATGAGAGGTTGTGTAGGAGTACATAGTGGGTTGTCTCGTTGAACACTGGCCTAAGTCCGAGTTCTTGTGTGGTGATCCAAGACAAAGAGTACAACCACATATTGGGCTCACTGACCCCTCTTGACCTATTAACTCATCCCGTGTCGATGTCCAGATGTCGCAGTAGTTCGGCGTTCTGGTAGGTTTGTGGCCTGACTGCTAAGTGAGAGAACGGCTCAACCGAGACCGGATTTTGCACCACGCACACAGCGTCTGTGTCCACTTCGGTAAACCGGTGGGTTCACGATAGTGGAAACCAACCCAGGTAGGCGGCTTTCAGGGAATAGAGAGGCTATGAGGTAACAGTTGTGGTGAGCATCCTCGCCGGCACCCCTTGAATGGTGAAGAGACTTGGCGGTATCTAATGGTAATGTGTGTGTAGCGGTACACCCCTGCAGGGCTAACAAAACAATTCGAATAGCCGCATCTGCCGTTATGGAATACTTGGTTATCTGTGCTTGATTATTAGACAACTTCAACGGAAACTCTAAAACTTGCCAAGATAAGCGTGAGTGATATGGTGTGCTTTCTCGTGGGAAGTCGAGGAAGGCTCCATAGTGGTGTAATTGTTTGGGAGACTTGGATAGATGGACTCGAATACGTTACTTACCTCATTCTGGTATTCGTAGTACAGGACTAGCCAAGTCAAAGCTGGCACTTCTGCATTGAAACCCCATCTCCCTTTGCCTTGAAACTTGAGCATGAATAGTATAGTTCTGATGTAAGTATTGTTGAGTACGACTTTGTACTCAAGTTCCCTTATTTATGTTTTTAGATGAATCCACTGACCCCGATGGTGGCTTCTTTCTAGAGCTCGAAGATTGACTAAGGTAGTGTAGTCCCAGACAGACGGCTGGTCCCTCGTGGAAGGGCTTGTATGATAAATAAGGCTTCTCTAAGCCATTTGTTAAACTTGTCTATACTCAGACCTATGTTGCTTCCATTGCTTGTATGAATTTTGGATCACAGTTAGGTGATCTCTTTGTGTACTCTATATGTAAGTCAATAAATATTTATAATTTGTAGAGTTCATGTGATGAGTACCTGCTGTTTACACTGGACATGTATGCTACGTGTATGATTATAACGTGCATGTCTTAGTGTGGGGTTCGATAGCTTAGTTGTGTTCTCGCTGGCGGTCTTTCTTACACCAAGTGGCCCTGAGATGTGCGCAGCTTGGGGCATCGCGATGCGATTGCTCGTGACTCCGTCACGTGGCACACTTCATTGTACGATCGAGCCCGCCCGAGTGCTTTTAAGTATAGTCGCATGAGCGAAGATAGTGTCTCTCGGGGAGATTTTTATGCTCGAGCCCCCGAGTGCTTTTAAGTATAGTCGCATGAGTGAAGATAGCGTCTCTCGGGGAGATTTTTATGCTCGAACCCCCGAGTGATTTTAAGTATAGTCGCATGAGCGAAGATACCGTCTCTCGGGGGGATTTTTATGCTCGAGCCCCCGAGTGCTTTTAAGAATAGTCGCATGAGCGAAGATAGCGCCTCTCGGGGGGATTTTTATGATCGAGCCCCCGAGTGCTTTTAAGTATAGTCGCATGAGCGAAGATAGCGTCTCTCGGGGGGAGTTTTATGCTCGAGCCCCCGAGTGCTTTTAAGTATAGTCGCATGAGCGAACATAGCGTCTCTCGGGGGGAGTTTTATGCTCAAGCCCCCGAGTGCTTTTAAGTAAGGAGTTTGGGCAGCATTATTTTATTTATTTGAGTTTTACATGGGTTGCCGATCGGTGCTGCTGCCGATGTCTCTGACAATGCCTAGAGGACTATGGGTAGAACAGGCGTAGGTTCGCTAGGTTCCATGGATTTCCCACGTCCTCATTGGTATTGGGGTTCTTCAACCTGTATGCGCCTCCTCCTATGACTTACGAGATTATGAACGGCCCCTCCCATTGCGGGGCAAGCTTGTGCACTTTTTCCTGTATTAGCCGTAACACGAGGTCTCCTTTGGCGAACATTCTGGTCCGCAGGCGACTGCTTTGATATGTGCGCAGTTTGTCCTGATATCCTTCAGATCTTGTGATGGTTGTGTCCCGTGCTTCGTCTATTGTGTCTTTGTCGTTCTGCAGCGCTTCTTCTGCCTCTTCCTCTTCGTACCCTGAGATTCTGGGGGCTCCAAATTTTAAGTCGTGCGGCAGTACTGCTTCTGCCCCGTATACCAAGAAGAAAGGTGTATACTGGGTTGAGCTGTTTGGGGTGGTGCGCAGGCTCCATAGTACTACGGGAAGTTCCTCTACCCAGTTGCCTGCGGCTTGTTCTAGTGGTGCTAGGAGTCGTTTCTTTATTCCTCCGCATACTAGGCCGTTTGCTTTCTCCACTTGGTCGTTGGACTATGGGTGTGCGACTGGTGCGTAGTTGATTTTGATGCCCAGCTCTTGACAGAAGTTTTGGAATTCTGCTGCTGTGAAGTTTGTACCATTGTCTATGATGATGTTGTGTGGTACTCCGAATCTGAAGATGATTGACTTGTTGAAGTTAACTGCCGTGAGGGCTGTTGAGCTAGTGATTGGTACTGCTTCGATCCATTTGGTGAACTATTCGACTGCGACTAGTAGGTGTGTTCGTCCTCCTTTTGAGGATTTCTTGAGTGGGTCTACCATGTCGAGTCCCCATGTGGCAAATGGCCACGACAACGGTATGGTTTTGAGCTCCGATGCTGGGGCGTGTGGCCAGCTGGCGAACTTTTGGCAGGCGATGCAACGCCGTACAATATCCTCTGCATTTCTCATAGCGGTCGGCCAGTAGAAACCGGCTCGAAAGGCCTTGGCCACGAGTGCTCTACTGCTGGCATGATGTCCGCAGGTGCCTTCGTGAATCTCGAGCAGTAGGGCTTTGTCGTCTTCTTCATCTATACACTTTTGGAGGACCTGAGAAATGTTGCGTTTATAGAGCCGTCTGTTGATTACTGTGAATGCTTTAGATCGTCGACTGATGCGTCGGGATTCTGCAACGTCTTGTGGTAGGATGCCCTCGATTAGTAATCGAAGGAAAGGTTTTTCCCAGGCTGGGTCTTCGAGTGCTGCTGGTTCTTTGGCTTCGGTTGCTTGGCTGCTTGCGCCGTCGGCTGTGCTCGTTGCTGCCACCAGTGCTGGGTCATTTGTGTCGTCTTCCTCTGCGACTACCTTGGGTTCCGCTAGCTTTTCTTTGATTGATCTCTGGTTGATGCTCTCGAGGAAAACACCTGGTGGTATTGGTCCTCGAGTCGATCCGATGTTCGCAAGTTCGTCGGCTTCTGTGTTATTTGCTCTGGGGATGTAGTTGAGCTCGCAGCCATCGAATCCTCTCTCTAGCGTGTTATAAAGCTTCTGGTAGGCTGTCATGTTGTCTGCGACTGCGTTACAGTCTCTCATCGCCTGCTGGACGACGAGGTTGGAGTCGCCATAGATCGAGAGGCGAGTGGCGCCGCAAGTTTTTTCCATGCGCATGCCGTGGAGTAGTGCCTCGCATTCTGCTTCGTTGTTCGGGGCATTGCTAAAGTTGATCTGGAGGATGTATTTGAGCTTCGTTCCTTTAGGGAAGACTAGTACGACGCCTGCTCCGGCTCCTTGTTGTCTGTTGGATCCGTCGAAATACATCGTCCGTGAGTTGGATAGGTATGGGGGACCTGGCGTTTGGACTTCTGCCCACTCGACCAGGAAGTCTGGGAGTACTTGGGCTTTGATTGTTGTTGGGTGTTTGAACTGAAGATCTCGCGGGCTGAGCTACATGTTCCACTCAGCAACTCGGCCGGTCACTCCGGGGTTGTTGAGGATGTCCGCGAGTGGTGCGCTGCTCACGACTGTGATGGAGTGTTCGTCGGAGTAATGCGATACTTTCCTGGAGGTCATGATGATGGCGAGCGGGAGCTTCTGGTAGTGCGGGTACCATTGTTGTGGCTTTGTGAGCAGCGTGCTGAGGTATTAGATTGGTCTTTGTATGCTCTGGATTTTTCCTTCTTCTGTGCGCTCGACAAGTACTTAGCCTTGTCTGCTTAGACAAGTGGGTATGGCTCTCGGCTCTCCATATGATTGAGTTGTGGCAAGAATTACATATGCATATTCCGGGTTCCGACAGACTTGGTATCAGAGCAGGACTGCCTGTAGGATTATCAGCCTTGGTCGAAGTCGAGTCTAGCATTCTATAGTTATATAGTTACTCTGGGTATATAAGGGAGCAATGTAAGGCTTCTTTTTTCTCCTTACCCTCATCGATCTGAGTTCTGAGTCACCCTCATCTTTTCTACAGGAAGATAGGACTAGGCTCATCTATGTCTTACTATAACATCTTGTTGTTTGCTTCCTTTTAGCCGTAGCAAAGTTGTGTTCGGTTTTCTAGAGTTATAGTGCTTCCTGATTTGAGACTTCCTATGTAAGTGATGTTGTTATGTTGTAAGAATATTCACTTCTCTTACAATTACAGTCGTTATGTTGTCCGAGTCATTCCATGTTTCTTCATAATCTGATACATTTTCAAAATCATTCTCTCTTTTTGGGATGTATTTCCCAAAAGAATTTCTAGGTGGCATGCCTGACAGTTCCATAGAGTTTGTTGTAGGTTTTGTTCTAGAAACCTATATTGATGCATTTGCAGTTCTTCCTCCCACTTTAGATGTCTTCTAGCCAGAATAACCGCACTAACCATCGTGTTGGGGTACTTTGCTACTCTGACATATCTGTTGTAGGCCCTAGTAAGCCATGGTCATCCTCATGAAAACCATCCAGTAATGCAACTCCTTAAATCTATCCACCCGACAGATGTGTAGAATTCATTGTAGATCTTATGCCACGCACCGCCCCAATTTCCAGACGCCCATATAGAATGGCCCCACATGAGCTAGATGGGCGTAAAATCCAACTCAAAGCTTTGTTGGCAAAAGGCTTCATCCGCCCTAGCTCAACGCCATGGGGATGCCCCATTATGTTCGTAACAAACAAAGATGGAACAGAAAAGATGTGTGTAGACTATCGCCCGCTAAATCTAGCGACGATAAAGAACAAGTACCCACTTCCCAGGATCAATGCTCTTTATGATCAACTTGCTAGATCCTCTGTCTTCTACAAGATGGATTTGATATTAGGCTATCATAAAATCAAAATCCTAAACGAGGATGTTCCCAAGACGGCTTTCACTACTCGATACGGTCTTTACGAGTTCACCGTCATGTCCTTCGGTTTAACCAATGCCCCCGCCACTTTCTCGCGTTTGATGAATTCGATCTTCATGGAGTACTTGGATAAATTTGTTATAGTTTATCTTGATGACATTCTCATCTACTCTAAGAATGAAGAAGAACATGTCGAACATCTTAGGTTGGTATTGATGAAACTTCGAGAGCATCACCTTTATGCCAAGTTCTCTAAGTGCAAATTTTGGCTACCAGAAGTGACCTACTTAGGCCACGTGATTTCTGCAAAAGGCATTGTTGTGAATCCCAAGAGAGTTCAGGCCGTCCTTGATTGGACTTCACCTGAATCGGTTAAGCAAGTTAGGAGTTTTCTTGGCTTAGCAAGATATTGCCGCCGCTTCATTGAGAACTTCTCCAAAGTTGCAAAGTCTCTAACTGAACTCCTCAAGAAAGATAAGAAATTCGAATGGACCCCCAAGTGCGAGGAAAGCTTTTGAGAGCTAAAGAGAAGATTGACATCTGCAACCAGACTTGTGCCTCCAGACACCAAAAAGGATTTATAGATCTACTGTGACACCTCACGGCAAGGGTTAGGATGCATACTTATGCAAGATCGACATGTGGTAGCATACGCTTCACGCCAGTTGCGTCCACATGAAGAGAACTATCCTACCCATGATCTTGAACTCGCTGTCGTAGTTCATGCCTTAAAAACTTGGCGACATTAACTCCTTGGTAACCACTGCCAGATCTATTCTGATCACCAAAGCCTCAAATACATATCCACCCAGCCAGATCTTAATATCAGGCAAAGACGCTGGATAGAGTTGATAAAAGATTACGACGTAGGAATCTCATATACCCCAGGCAAGGCCAATGTCATGGTTGATGCACTAAGTCGTAAGTCTTATTGTAACAACCTCATGTTACAACAGTATCAACCACTTCTTCATGAGGAATTTCAAAATCTCAATCTTGAGATAGTTCCTCATGGATTTATTCTACCTTGGTGGCGAAACCAACTCTTGAGGATCAAATCATAGTTTCCCAAAGGCGTGCACGAGGTGTTCGCCGGATCAAGGAGAACATTGCTAGCAGAGTTGCTAAATGTTTCTCCACAGATAGCAAAGGAATGGTATTCTTTGAAAATCGTTTGGTACTACCTAAGAATAGGGCTCTAAGGCAACTCATCCTTAAAAAAACCCTTGAAACTCCCCTCTCGATTCATCCCGGTAGCACAAAGATGTACCGAGATCTATGCCAGAGATTTTGGTGGACTAGGATGAAGAGAGACATCGCTCGATATGTTGCCGAATGTGATGTTTGTCGTCGCATTAAGGCCTAACACCAAAGACCTGCTGGTACTTTTCAACCATTGCCTATCCCTGATTGGAAATGGGACAAAGTCCGTATGGACTTCATCACTGGCTTTCCAAAAACCCAGATAGGAAATGATGCCATCTTCGTTGTCATTGATAGACTTTTCAAAGTTGCTCACTTCCTTCCAATTCGCGAGTCTATAACTGCTAGCCAGTTAGCGGACTTGTATGTCTCTAGAATTGTGTCTCTTCATGGTGTTCCTTTGGAAATCAATTCTGATCGTGGTTGCCTTTTCACCTCTAGATTCTGGTAAAGCTTCTAGAATGCTATGGGAACTCATCTCTCCTTTAGCACAACTTTCCATCCTCAGTCTAGCGGTCAGGTCGAAAGGGTTAACCAAATTCTCGAAGACATGCTCAGAGCTTGTGTTATGTCTTTCGGAAAGAATTGGGAAAAATCACTTCCATTCGCCGAATTTGCTTATAACAATAGTTTCCAATCTAGTCTGAACATGGCTCCTTTTGAATTCCTCTATGTACGACGATGTCGAACACATTTGAACTGATCAAAAACCGGTGAAAGACAATTCTTTGGACCGGATATGATCAAGGAAGCAGAAGAGCAAGTTCGCATCGTTCGTGATCAATTGAAAGCCGCCCAGTCTCGTCAGAAAAGCTACTAGGATCGTCATCATAGGCAAGAAAGCTACAATCTGGATGAGAACGCTTACCTTTGGGTTACTCCTCTGAAGGGAACCCAACGATTCGCTATCAAAGGCAAGTTGGCCCCACCATATATTGGACCTTTCCGCATTCTTGCTAAACGTGGAGAAGTTGCCTACCAACTTGAACTACCCCCACACCTTTCCCCAGTACATGATGTATTCCATGTGTCACAACTCAGGCGTTGCTTCACGGACCCCATCCGCGAAGTCGACCATGAAACGCTTGATCTCCAAGATGATCTTTCATATCGAGAGTACCCCGTTCGTATTCTTGATTCAGCAGAGCGTAGCACTCGCCGTCATAAGATCAAGTTTCTGAAAGTGCAATGGTCACACCACTCCGAGAAAGAAGCCACATGGGAAAGAGAAGACCGTCTCCGTGCCGAGTACCCCACCTTCATTCCGATGACTTCTGAATCTCGGGACGAGATTCTTTTGAGTGGGGGAGAGTTGACACAACTCCAAGTTAGGTATGTGCTAAGGTTAGCAACTAACTTTTCATCAGGTAAAATTTCAAAAGGAAATTTAAATGGGGAATGAAGAAAGCCCCAATTGAATTTTATTTAAATGGCCAAATAAAAACATTTTCCAAAAATCCCATTGAATCTTTGTAAAATCTGTGAAAATGTGCATGGTCATGTTCCATGTGTTGTGGGACCCAAGTCATGCCCATGGTATTTTACAAAAACCCAAACAGGGCCTTGGAATTTAAATAAACCCTATATTTGAATTGGATTTAAATATTTTGAAATCCAGAAATGCTAAAACTTCGGGAGTGACTTTGTATAAGTTGCGTAAGTCCAAAATAATTGCTTTAAGATTTTACAAAAATGATTTGTGCTTAAAACAAATCAAAACAAAAGACAGGAAAAGAAAACAGAAAAAAAAATAAAGAGGCTTACCTGGACAGGCCCAACTTACCTAGGAGACACCAGGCCTGGCCCAGCCAAGCCCACCTCCCCTTGCCGTCTACCCCAAGCAGCCCGCTGTCGAGCATGACGGGTCAGCGACTGCCACCGCGACGCCGACGACCATCTAGGCCCTCCCCTTGCTTCTCAACGCGCCACGAGAACGCCTAGAAGCCCCTGCCTCTTTTCCCTCACCTGACGCTCTCTCTCTCTCGCCTCCCTCACCGGAATTTCTCCATCACTCGAGAGCGCTGCCGCTCAACGTCGAGCGCCACCGTGGCCACTGGCCTCCTCGTGCCTCCCCAGCGTGTCCAATGGGCCGCCCGCCAACGCCTTCTTCGTCCTGCAGCGGATCAAGAGCCCAGAAGACTCCAAGCCGCCGCAATACTCACCAACTCGCCGTCGGCCACCATGAGCACCTCGTCGGAATTTGTCGCGTCCCGTGCCCCTACGACCCCGCCGTTCCCTCCACTAGCTCCAGGGTGATCAGCTTCTCCGTTCCCCTCTCCACGGACTCCTCCCTGTGAACCGTAGCGCAACGCTGCCCGCAACTAAGCTCCGGCCGCCGTCGTGTTGCTTGTTGTCGTTGCCGTGAACCTTCCCGGTGGCGATGGCCTGCACCTTAGTGTGCTCAAGGCCACGGGCATCCTTATGGTGCAACTGGCGCACCAAATGGAGGCCAGGAGCACCCTCTCCGTGCAGCGCCGCCGCGTCAGAATGTAGCCGGCGTTGAGCCGCCGGTGAACCCGGTTAGCTTAGGACCTAATCACCCTAACACCCCATACTAATAGCCACTGACATGTGGGCCCTAGGCACCTAATTAACCCCATCCGTTTAAATTAAACCAGGGATTAACCCCAGAGTCACTGATAGCATGGCCCCACTGGTGCGACCCCTCGCCCACATCATGCTAACGCAAGCATGATGCAATAAACCTTTTTCTAATTATAAAAAAATCCAGAAAATGCAATAAACTTTAAAAATAAATAACTAATCAATCTTAACTCAAAATTGGACATATAATATATGTAAAATTATCAGAAAAATGCAAGGATTCTGAATATGCACTTTTTTCCATGTTTGACCATTTTAAAATGGGTGAACAGTGGCATATGTGCATATGAACCCTTTTAAATTCAAATGTGGAGTTTGAATTTGCAACTCATTTGCAATACACTTCATTTAAATGGAATTGGCAACACATCAGCACCCCTTACACTATGTTATAAAATTTGATCATGTGCTTGAGCATTGCATTCATATTGATTGTTCCTTTTCTGCTTTGTTTGCTATCGAATAGAGGTGGAGCCGGAACCCGAGAAGTTGAAGATACCCAGTACGACCATAGTTGAACCCATTTTCTTTGCATGCCCTATCATTTTGTCACAGTAGTAAGCAAAACCACAATCCTAGCAAATGTAGGAGTTGATTGATATCATATGGCCCCTGCAACTGTTACTTCTTATTGCATGCTTAGTGTGATACAATGTTGATACTATTATGTGAGTCGGATGGTAGTGATCAGGATGATGATGGTGGAAATGTGTTGATGAATTTGACCTAAACAAGGTGAACGATAAGAGGTTGTGTAGGAGTACACAGTGTGTTGTCTCATTGAACACTACCCTAAGTCAGAGTTCTTGTGTGGTGATCCAAGACAAAGAGTACAACCACAGACTGGGCTCACTGACCCCTCTCAACCTATTAACTCATCCCATGTCGATGTCCAGATGTCGCAGTAGTTCGGAGTTCTGGTAGGTTTGTGGTCTGGCTGCTAAGTGAGAGAACGGCTCAATCGAAACCGGCTTTTGCACCACGCACACATCGACTGGGTCCACTTCGGTAAACCGGCAGGTTCACGATAGTGGAAACCAACCCGGGTAGGCGGCTTTCATGGACTAGATCGGCTATGAGGTAACAGTTGTGGTGAGCATCCTCGCCGGCACCCCTTGAATGCTGACGAGACTTGGTGGTAACTGATGGTCATGTGTGTGTAGCGGTACACCCCTGTAGGGTTAACAAAACTATTCGAATAGCCGCGCCAGCGGTTATGGACTACTTGGTTATCTGTACTTGATTATTAGACAACTTCAACGGAAACTCTAAAACTTGCCAAGATAAGCGTGAGTGCTATGGTGTGCTTTCTCGTGGGAAGTGAGGAAGGCTCCATAGTGGTGTAATTGTTTGGGAGACTTGGATAGATGGACTCGTGTACGCTTCTTACCTCATTCTGGTATTCCTACTACAGGACTAGCCAAGTCAAAGCTGGCACTTCAGCATTGAAACCCCACCTCCCTTTGCCTTGAAACTAGAGCATGAATAGTATAGTTTTGATGTAAGTCTTGCTAAGTAAGACTTTGTACTCACGTTCCCTTATTTATGTTTTTAGATGAATCCACTGACCCCGATGGTGGCTTCTTACTGTAGCTTGACGATTGACTAAGCTAGTGTAATCCCAGACAGACGTATGGTCCCTCGTGGAAGGGCTTGTATGATAAATAAGGCTTCTCTAAGCCATTTGGTAAACTTGTCTTTACTCAGACCTATGTTGCTTCCATTGCTTGTATGAATGTTGGATAACAGTTATGTGATCTCTTTCTGTACTCTATATGTAAGTCAATAAAGATGTATACTTTGTAGAGTTCATGTGATGAGTACATGTTGTTTACACTGGACATGTATGATGCGTGTATGATTATAACGTGCATGTCTTAGTGTGGGGTTCGATAGCTTAGTTGTGTTCTCGCCGGCGGTCTTTCTTATACCAAGTGTCCCTGAGATGTGCGCAGCTTGGGGCATTGCGATGCGATTGCTCGTGACTCCATCAGTGGCACACTTCGTTGTACGATCGAGCTCGCCCGAGACCCCGACTAAGTGATCGGGCTGGAGTCTGTTTATGTAAGTGTTATGATTCAATCGATAATATGGTTGAGGCGAGTTGTCTATGAGTATGGGAGTTCACCACCCATAAGCATTTAGACTTGTGAGTGGACGGTGAGGACCCATCGCAGTTGATCATCTGGGCCTGGATGGGATGCCCCTCACGTTTGAGCTTTCCGAGAGTGTCTTGTACTTGGCCTTGTCTGCTTAGACAAGTGGGTAGGGCTCTCGGCTCTCCATATGATTGAGTTGTGGCAGGAATTACATATGCATATTCCGGGTCCCGACAATGCACCCCCACTAGTTCCATTGGAGAGCTTACCTTACCTCATATGTGCATACATTGCATGGCAATCCCTACTCCTCACATCATATCTATCATTTGGCTTTCTCTCACCTATGGTTGTCCTCATTGATGTGAGCCTTTCAACCCTTTTTTTCTTCCTTCCCCGTCATTTTTCTCTTTGCCAGCCTAAGTGCCAATATATCTTGCTTGCGCTCATCCATTGCATGAGTGCTCAGAGTCGAAAGGGAGAGGATCAGTTTGACTTGTGGTCTAGGGACAAGTCAAAAAAAAGATTCTGAAGGAGACCAAGTGTGAAGTTTAGTATATTGAGTTCTCAATTAAACTATATAGTATTTTTATGCTCTAAACCCATCTCCCACATCTTGCACGCAAACAACATTTGGAGACATTCGAGTCACGGACATCTAGAGCTCTTGCACCTTTATGTTCTTACTTTGCTAGTATCAATACTAGATATAGACTCTTGCTTGTTATTGTCTTTACTTGAATCGCATATCTTACTTGCTTTACATTGAAGTTCTTATATGTGTGTTATCATGTCACCACAGAAATTACCTGTGTTATCATTTACCTACTCGAGGACGAGCGGGAATTAAGCTTGGGGATGTTGATACGTCCAAAACGTATCTATAATTTCTGCTTGCTCCATGCTTATTTGGGTGACATTCCTATGTGTTTTGCTACACTTTCATACTTTTTTACACATATTTGGACTAACCTACTAACTCAGTGCACCCAGTGACAGTTTCTGTCTGCTGATGTCTGCGCATTGTAGCTATTTACCAATATTTCCATTGCCAGAAAAATTCCAAGAAAAATATATAGAAAAATCAAAGTTCCAGAAGACTCCGAAGGCCCGAAGGACAGCCGGAGGGGCCACCCCCCCCCCTCCCAGGTGTCCTGTGCACGTAGCCCCACTCCTGACCGCACCAGGAGGCCGCCTGGAAGGGGGGCACCTCCCCTGGTGCCCCCCTTCGGCCTATATTTAACCCTTAGGAAAGAAACCCCAAAAAATACCCTGCATCGCGAAATTATCCTCTGTTCTGCCGCTGCCGCGATCCCGAGATTGGGATCGCTAGAATACCTCGTCCCGGCACCCTACCGGAGGGAGGATGGCCCTCTGGCAGCTTCTTCACCACCATGAGCGCTTGCCGGATGTGCCGTGAATAGTCCCCCTTGGACCATGTGCCCATGACCAGCAGTTATGTGATGTCTTCTATCCAATCTTGTGCTTCAATTCTTAGTCCTTGTGAGCTTCCCTACATGATCAAAGCACTTATGTAATCTTTCAACTAGTGTTGTGCTGTGTTTGCTGGGATCCGATGGATTATGAGATTATGTTCAGATTGTGATGAGTTATATATTTTGTTCTCCTTTTATATTTTGTTCTTGAGTAATTCTTGCATGTTCTCCGTTGCTTTTTATTGCTTTGGCCAAGTAGTAGATAATAACTTCAAGAGGAAGCGTTATGCTTGATTGTGGGTTCATGCCCCCCGATGTCTAGCTTGAGTGATAGAAACATGAGGCTTGGGGATGTGCTATTGCCGGGATTAAAAAATGGTGCTTGTAACTGCGGTTGCAAGGATTTTTTACCTTACGCAAAGTTTGTTAATGCGGTTGTATGTTGCTTTGGGTTTACACTTTGGGTGGGGCTCGCAACTTAATACTAGCGAGATGTTGTGGATAGATATCTCAAGGTGGATGATTAGTGAGTAGATGCTGATGAATAAACGGTCTACTTGTCTTGGCGTACTGCCCATACTTTTGAGCCTCTAACTTTCTTGTGGCATAATTAGCATTGCAGTGCATTTATAATTCTATCAATTGCCCAGTTGTAATTTGTTCACCCAGCTTAGCTGTTTTTTCGTCTTTTGGGAGAGAGACATCACTAGAGAACATCATGGGACCCCAGTCCATATTTTCATCATTGTTTACACCACCGCTTTTTACTGTTTTTATTCCCTTTTTGTTGCAAGCACCATCACTATTTCCACCATGTGTTTGATTCTTTGTAAACAACAAGACCGGAGAGATTGACGACCTCTCTGAACTCGTTGGGACCAGAGTTATTTTCTTTTGTGTGCAGGTCCACGTCTTCTATGAGCGCCAGAGCATCAGACACCTACTTGTTGATCCTCGGAGTCCTCCTGGTTTGATAAACCTTACAGTCATCATGTAAGGGAAACTTGTTGCTGACTACATATCAATGTTCCACTTTGGGTAACCAATGAGGGGCGAAAAGTTATTCCCGTCATCAACGGCGGGAAAGAAAGACCATCTATCCCATCTCCAAATCTGACCGCAGGGGGTAACCAATACGAACTGCTGGTGGAATGGGCTGGGGTGGACTCTGAAGCACCCGAGGCCAACGGTAGGATGGCTGCAATGGAAGCTCTGAAATCATCGTACGGGGTTGTTCCTACACCAACCCTTCCAGCTCCGGGCATCAACTTGGGAGAGGGGCTCATCATCAACAAACTTTCCTCTCTCCCGAGAAATCACGTGCAGGCTGCGGCGGGTTCCCCCGCTGGGTTGGGAAGCCTGGAACTCAGCAGCGATAAAAGCTCTCTGAGAGAGAGTTGCAGATTACGGCGGGAGAAGTGGGTGAGGGAACTGGCTCGACGAAATTTTCCCCGGGATTTTTCCCGATTCCTCGCTACAAGGAAACTGCATGCGCTGGGAAGGCAATGGAAACAAAGTTGTGGGTAGAAAAGGGCTTGAGTAGAGGATGGCGCTTGGCGTCACGATCTTTGCGAAGAGGGATGAAAGTACCTCTGTGGAAACTGACCAAAACAATGCAGGTACCAAGTCTGGGGGTCTGAGATGAAGAAGAAGGCTCATGCAGTTGCGCCATCTGGCAAAGGTGCGGACAGGGATGGTTGACAGCTTCTGTAAGCAATCGGGAAAGGGGCTTCCGGTCAACTCGTGGGTGCAAAAGAGAGAACCCACCATGATCCATGACGACCCTCAGCTAGAACTGTCGAGGACTCGGGAAGCATCGCATAGTTCAGAATTTGGTGTGCTTAGTGCACACGTACAAGCCCAGATTAGTTTACCTCTCTGAAACCCGACAGAGCAACGTGTAAGTCAACAACCTTAGATGGAGGCTTGGCATCCACCATTGTATCACGCAACCCGGCATTTGAAAAGGTAACGGCATTGCGTTCTTCTATGATGAGAATGTCGAAATAAAGAAGCTCGTCGTTGGTCCGAGGTACATTGATGTGTTGGTCCGCTTGAGCCCCCATGGAAAACAATGGGGAAGCACCTTTGTGTATGGATAATCAAAAGCCCATGAACATCATCACATGTGGAACCTCTTAAGGAGAACCAAGACTAACTCACAACTCCCATTATAAGGCCCGATATGCGGTACTATTCCAGATCTAGATGTTTTCATCCAGATCCGGGGACGAAGCACATATCGGTCCCACCCCGACATATGACGAAGTCATATGCCCCGGATTTCCAACATGATATCACCACATTACAGATACAAAGATACAACATCTCATACAATCGGTATACAACTGCCTTAAATAAATTACATCAGCGGAAGATATATGTCTAAATACAGACTACAATCAAATGCCTAGTGGCAAAGAGAAAAACATCGATCCCCATAACCACACGGGTCCAGGCCCTCCGCCGGGATCCGCCTAGCTAGTCGTCGTCGAGTCTCCACGCAAAATGTTGATCAGCATACCTGTTGTCGATCAAGAACCCTGAAAAGAGTTTGGGGGTAGTATCATGAGTACAGAAGTACTCAGCATCCAACTGTAGTGGTCAACTGACGCAGCAAGGACTTCATCACTCGTCATTCTAGGACAACTAGTAGTTTACGGTAAGGATGGAGTAAGTGGTGAGGTTGCTGCCGCGCTAGCATTTATGAAGTGGCTAACGATCTAGAGAGTAAGATAATAAGCCAAGCATTCGATGAGGAATCGCCTCCAACAAGTCTGCTATCCACCTACTTACGCAAGCATAACACCTATCCTATCCTTGTCCTCCTCTTCGCATCCCGAAGAAGAAGCAGCAGTCAAGGCACACACACGTTGATCAAGTTATATTAAGATTATCTCAGTTGTTGTTGTCTATGAACAAGGAGTAGGTCTCAAGTCGTCCATAACCGTGGACATGGCTTCTCGAAAAGATTTAACCCTGCAAGGGTGTACCAACTGCCCATTACAAGGCTCCGCACGCACGCCCATCACTCTCAGTTTCTACCCATCATAGGAAACCATTTTATGATTTAGTTCCGAGAGATCCGAAACGACAGTTCCCTCTAGCTAACAACGAACAAATCCGGGTGGCCCCCGGTGAGTCGACATCCAACTAAAAAGCCGGTCGCGCTCTCGAATTGGCCTCTACCGTCTGGATGAGGTCGGATTAGCTACCCAAACTAATGTGGGAAACCCCCTAGCTCCCTGGGGTGGACCAACAAAAGAAACCATGTCTCCGTTGGCCCGAGTTATTTTAAAGGATATCTACTAGGAGCGACCGACAGACATATATGCATGGTTTTCAAATGGTAAATCATCTTGGGCCACCACTAGAAATATTTGAAGCTAGGTAGGTAAGAAAAGGGGACCCCATAAAATCCCACACGCGGTTAGGCACGCTTAGTCTTAAAATCAATACCCGGAACACGGATCCTAGGTGACTCGAATGGAACAAAGCGTCGGGGCGGGATAGCCTAGACCTTCCATCCTTCGTTGAATATAGTCAACATTATAATAATCATCATCCATAACAATATAATAATGTTATATCCCAAACCAAGGAGTAATAGGAGGTAACATCGTAGCATCCTAAGCATGCATACTAAGCAGGGGCTGAGCAACGAGCAATAGTAACATAGCAGTACAAGGTTTGCTGGGAGGGGACATGGCTGAATCGGTTTGAAAGAGGCTGTAAACATGTGGTAGGATCAAACATCGAACCTAACCTAGACTAGCATGCAAACCGCTGGTTGAAATAGAATAGATCATAAGTAATGTATAGTCCTTGCCTGTTGATAAGTCGGGTTCCGAAGGTGTAGTTGATCGCAAGCTCGCATCGTCTTCGAAGGTACCCGCGGAAGCACACAAGAGGGTAAACACTGGAAAAGTCAATCGATGAGCAAGCATCTATTACTACGAAGCAATCACGAGCAAGCAATAACAATAAGGCAACACGAGACATCGCACCTACCGTCGAGAGCGGTTACTAACAGGTTAAGTGGAGTACTCGTCATACACGATGATACCGCACATTTACAAGGGTTCAAGTTGTTTAGCTACACAAGGTGAGAAAAGATTGTTAACATGGCATATCACTCAAGCATGGCATGTCACACAAGCATGGCAAGAGGTGAAGCATAAATAAACTATCTAATCTAGTCATTTTAAGTGGGGGCTAAAACCTATGCATGGAAAGTATTACGGACCCCACGATAATTATTGCATTTGATACTGTTCTTCTCTAAACATAATTTTATATTTGTTTTTAGCAAGAAAGAGCAGCATAATCACAATCTACATGCAATTCTAGTCAAGTTACATATAAGAAACATTTTTATCGGAGCAACGGTTAAAAAGTTATTAAATAAACAAGTTACAGTGGCAAGGGTTGTGATTAGCAGTAAAACAACATGTAAACAAAGTCAAACATGGAAAAAGAGCACATTTTATTAATCTACACACAAAAACTAAGCAACTTTCATGTTTAACGCGTCGCGATCCGAGCTACCGTTAAAAAGATACGGGCCTCGCAAAATTAAAACACAATCTACAATTTTATTAAAACCAGAAAAGGAAAAAAAACTATTGGGCCGAATCTACTGCACATGGGCTTAAACAGAGCGGGCGCGAGATAACTACACAGTGCACACGGGCGATACATAGCTACACGGGTCGGCCCAACAGAAAATAGGAAATAAAAACAAAAACGGGGCGCCTCACCATAGCGGGCCGTGGCCCAAGAGGCGGGTGGGCGGTGGTTAGCAGGCGTCGCCCATGGGCGTGGAAACGTGTGGGCGCTCGCGTTCTGGGCCGCTCGGACCGGCTGGCCCACGAGGGCACGGGAGGAGGCCTAGCTCGGTCAACGCAGAGGCGAGCAGGCGTTGCGGTTCGTCCCGACGGGAACGATGGTGCGGCGGCGCCGGTTGACTCCGGCGAGGTGGTGGCGGAACGGCGCGAGGGCAGGCGAGAATGGACCCTTGGCGGCCGGATCCGGCCGGATCTGACGCGGGGGAGCTCGTCGGCGGCTCGGCTAGCAGATCGGGGCTGCACGAGCTTGGGGGCGGCTCCCATGGCGGCTCCTGGACAGAGGGAAATGGGCGGGGTGAGAGAGGAAGAAGGGAAGAGGGAGAGGAGGAACGGGGGGAGGAGGCGACTCGGAGTGGGTGGCGGCTCTCGCCGGCGGCCGGCGGCGCGAGGCACGGTGGCCGACGAGGAGGAGACACGCGGCGCGCTCGGGAGGAGTTCCTTCACAGGAGGCGGCGTTCATGCGGGCTCGCGGGCCCGCGGCGGCGACGGCTCTGCCTGGCGGGGCCCTAGTCCTCTATGCTGGTTGGGGAGGTTGCTCGGGGCGACGTGGCGCATCTGGAGCCTCAGATCTTCAGATCTAACGGCCAGAAATGCCCAGGGGCTAGGGTTTAGAGATTGGAGGGGAAATTGGGCAGATCTGGCAAAGTGGAGGGGTGTCTGCAATTTTTTCTAGGGGGAAACCCTAGAGAGGGGTGGGAGAGTGGTAGTCTTTATATAGCCCAGGTGGCTGGCAGTTTGCAAAAACATCCCCGGTTTTTCTCTCACGCGCGCGGTGTTCACGTTTCTGACCGCCGGGGGTCCGCAGGACCTCCGATTGGGTAAAACTTCGAACTGCGCGATCAGCGCGTCGAGCCGGCGTCGTTCTCCTCGCCCTGGAACCATTCCGAGAACTCTTTCTGGCGCGCTATAAAAATATCTTGTTTACTTATTAAACGGGGTTTTTCGTTCCGTTGGCTACGGTTGGTCTTGCGGGTTTTCGCGACGGTGATCGGGTGAAACCCGGTGTCGCAAAGGTCGAGTGTCAGGGTGGCAAGGGTCGGTCTCCGTCCGCTACGAGATAAAAGGGGGGGAATAATCGCCGATCGATAAATCGAGGATGCAAACACCGCAAACAAATCAGACAATCAAACAATTCACACTCAAAACAAAAATTTTAATTTTTGTGAAATCTAGGTTGTTACACCCATGGCTGGTGATGGGGGATTTCAGTGAAACCATGTGGTAGGTTGAACACCTATCTCGCTCGAGACGCTCGGAAAAACATATGAATGATTTCAAAGATGTTCTCTCGGATTGTAACCTATTTGATCTCGGATACAAGGTCACGATATGTACATATAATAATAAACAAAAGGAGACCAAGAACGTCCGGGCTCGATTCAATAGAGGTGTGGCCTTTCCGAAATAATCTGATCTATATAGAGAGGCCGAGATCGAACACATCTGCTCATCACATTCGGACCACCTACCGACTCTTTAACCATGGGAAAGAAAGTGTGGAAGCGGGTTGGAAAGAAAAGAAAACAATGTTCTCGCTATGAGGAGATGTGGGAACGAGTTGAATCCTTTCATAGAGTGATTGACTCCTCCTAGAAATCAAACTCCACATCAACTTCTCTCCAAGGGGTCGGCAAGAAAATCAAGAACCTGCAATCTGACCTACGCAACTGGGCAGATAAATACTTTGGGTCTGTCACCAAGGAGACGGCAGCCATCAGACACAAACTTGCTAGACTTTGGTAGATGCCTCCCTCTCCTTATGTGCATGATCAAGTCTGCATGAGGTCTAAAAAGCTCGATTAACTTCTCTTGAGGGAAGAACTAATGTGGAGGCAGAGATCTAGAGCAACAAACCTTAGAGAAGGAGACCGGAATACCAAATGGTTCCAGCATAAAGCTACCTGAAGGACGAAAAGAACTCTATCAAAAAATATTTGACAACAATGGAGTTATGGTGGAGGACAGTGAAGAAATCTACAAGATGACTACTGATATTTTCAAAGACCTATACACCAAAGACAAGGATGTCGACCCCAGAACCATATTGGAGCTGTTTGAGAGGAAGTTTACGGATGACATGAACAAGGAGCTGAACAAACCGTTCTCCGATGAGTAAATAAGTGATGTTTGTTCCAAATTGACCCCCTAAAGGCGCCGGGCGTGGATGGGCTCCCGGCTAGGTTTTTCCAACACGGATTGGATTTGGTTCGTAATGAAGTGGTGATTGCGGTAAACGATTTCATTGTGACTTGGATCATGCCAGATGGAATCAACGATACGGTTATTATGCTCATTCCCAAAGGTAAGGACCCCAAATCTTTCAAGGACTATACACCTATCAGTCTCTGCAACGTCCTCTACAAAGTTGTTTCGAAGTGCATCGTGAATAGGCTTCGCCCTTTGCTTGACACTATCATTTCCAAAAATCAAAGTGCCTTCATCCCTGGAAGAATAATAACTAATAATTCCCTCATTGCTTTGAATTCTTCCACAAAATCTAACATGACTGATATGAGCGGTGCTCCCACTATGCCTACAAACTTGACATAGTCAAGGCCTACAATAGAGTTGATTGGAACTTCCTGGAGGGAATTCTCCTCAAGACGGGTTTCAGTGAAACCTGGACTGACAGATTCATGCAATGTGTAAGGATTGTCCGCTACTCGGTGAGATGCAATGGTGAAGTTATGCATTCTTTCTCCCCTTCTCGGGGACTCCGGTAAGGCTGCCCCTTTAAGACCTTATCTCTTCTTTTTTGTGGCAGATGGACTTTTAAACCTCCTCAAAAAGGAAACAAAGACAAAGAGCTTGACCCCATTAAAAATTGCAACGAACAGCCCAGGGGTCACAAACCTCCTTTTGCGGATGATAACTTGACTTTTTTTAAAGAAAATCTCCAGCAAGCTAACATGATTAAGGAGATCACGAATGTCTTTCAAAAAGGCACGGGCCAACTTTTAATAAAAAACAAGTGTTCACTTACTTTTAATCAACGTTTCCTAGGGGATACTAGAGGAGAAATAAAAAACACTCGGTGTGGAATCAGCTTCCTATGAGAGCAAGTACTTGGGCCTGCCGACACCTCAGGGGAGAATGAAGGATGACCAATTCCAACCCATCGTGGATAGGCTAGGAAAGAGGTCCAATGACTAGTCGGAGAAATTCATGTCATACGCTGCGAAAGAGGTGCACATTAAGTCAATGGTTCAAGCTCTACCCACATACACTATGGGTGTCTTCCAACTCTCCAAAGGCTTTTGTGGGAAATATGAAAAGATGATCAGAGATTTCTGGTGGGTAGATGAGGAAGGACAAACACGTGTGCATTGGATGGCCTGGGAGGCTGGGACAAGATGACCCGCCCTAAGCGTGTCGGGGGCATTGGATTCAGAGGTATGCACCTCTTCAATGAAGCCCTTCTTGCTCGACAAGGCTGGAGGCTAATCCAGAAACAAGATAGCGTATGTGTCAGGGTCATGAAATCAAAGTACTATCCTCATGGAGACATTCTTGACACGGTGTTTGCCTCCAACGCATCACCAGTGAAGAAAGAAATTGAGCTTGGGATTGCACTCTTGAAGAATGGAATCATTTAGAGAGTGGGAGATTGTAGGGATATTCAAATCACCAGAGATCAATGGATCCCAAGAAAGGAAGATCTCAAGACGATTGTTTGAGCTAGACGGTCCAGGTTGCGGTGGGTTAACCAACTAACCCACCAGGACGGGAGAGAGTGGAATGTGGGGCTGATAAATTAGATGTTCTATCCTTTTGATGCCCAAGAAATATGTAAAATCGACTTAGCACAAAAGGATATGCGGGAAAAAAATCCTAGCACTATGAGAAGAACGGTGTATTCATTGTTAAGAGCGCCTACCGCTTGGCTGCAGCGCATAGAGAAGGTCAAAGCTGACGTACTGAAGAAGGTCAAAGTTTTCGGATGGAGGCTTGCCACAGGATCCCTTGCCACAAAAAATAACAAGTTTCGACGGACTCTGACAACAGCAACGGTGATGAGGATGAGTTTCACGTCGTTATCGCATGCACCAAAAGCAGGGGCCTGCGATTGGCTATTCGAGACATTGGACACTCCCGGATGAAGCTGCTTTCAGGCAAATGGGGAACGATGGCTCCAAGCCCTCCTCGCTCCTGTCCCCAGAGATGGCAGAGCAAAAATTCTCATGTTACTCTGGAGATGTTGGTACCTGTGCGATGGTTGTATGTTTAGAGATGGGAAGGATAAGATCAGTGATTCAGTACATTCCCTTGGTCGCTACTACGAGGAACTGAACAGCCTGGAACAAAATTCTCATGACATCAAAGGTAAAAGCGCCATGCACAAACAACCTCCAGCCTCGGCCCCGGCTAGTGCACTACTAGGAAACTAGCTATAGATAGAAATGGATTTTGTGGCGCATATAAAAGTGTGTGATCCACACAAATATTTTTGTGGCGCATATAAACCCAAGTGCCACAGAAATTTTGGAATTTTCGGCGCATAAAAAATGTGCCACTAAATTATGGCTTTCTGTGGCGCATAAAGATCCATGCACCACAGAATTATAGGTTTCTGTGGCGCATATTGGCACATGCTCCATAGAATTTTGGTGGGGCCTGTCACCACGCTTGGATGGTCAAAATTCTGTGGCGCATATGTGGATATCGACCACAGAAAATTGATAGCGCCACAGAAAGTCGAAAATAGATCCGGGTTTGAAATTTGAATCCCATCGGCACCCTTCTCTCCCTCTCTTTTCTCATTTACTCCTTCCCTCATCTCCTTTACTCGTCCTCCTCTCCTGCTCCTCATTATATCCACTTATCCTCTCCTCCACTCCTCCGGCGACCTCCTCCTCCACCTCCGTCCATGGCCTCCTCCACCACCTTGGTGACATCGTCCACCACCGGCCTCCGGCCACAGCCTCCCCCACCACCTCTGGAGACCTCCTCCACCACCACCACCTCCGGTGACCTCCTCTGGCGACCCCCTCCTCCTCCACCACCTCTGATGGCCTCCCCTCCTCCACCATCTCCTGTGACCCACTCCTCCACCCACCTCCGATCTAGCCTCCTCCAGCGACCCCCACCTCCAGCCTCACTTTTTTTAATTCAAAATAAAAATTTGCGGCGCATATTGCAATATGCTCCACAGAAATTTGAGATTCCTGTGGTGCATATCAATATGCGCCATAGAAAAATAATTTAGTGGCGAGGATTCTGTGGCGCATCCCATATGCGCCATAGAAATCCAAAATATATGTGCCACAAATAAGGATTTTCCTAGTAGTGGTGGTGGGGTTAAGTGGTCTGCTCCTAATGTTGGGGTGGTGAAACTTAATTCAGACGCTTCCTACCTCGCCGATTCAGGAAGCAGTCTTGTTGGATCCATCGCTCGGAACCATGAGGGGTGGTTTTTGCATCTGCTGTAAAAAACCTTCCCTTTTTCAACTCGGTTGCCGAAGCTGAAGCAAGAGGGGTCCTACTGGGAATCAAGACGCTGAAAGAGTTCTATGACGGACCGGTCTGCATTGAGGTTGACTTCGCGGATGTGGTTCGGGAACTCTTGCCCGACTCCGAGGAGAGATCATCTATCTATGTTATCATAGGTGACATCAAACAGGAACTCCAGAGTTTTACTTCGGCAAGCTTCCGCATCATTGGAAGGACACGGAACAAGGTCGTGCATGAACATGATACACGTGCGAAGATGCGCGGCAATTTTCATATGATTGTTGAGCTGCCTGGGGCGTCCGTTAGTACGTTCAACAAGATCGAAACAACCTAACTTGATAGGCCAGTCTATCTAAGTCATCCTAAAAAATAATGCTTTAAGATTGTTCTCCAAAAAGAATACTTTAAGATTGTTCTCCAAAAAGAATGTTTTAAGATTGTTGAGGCCACGTGCTACTCATCCAGGGCAAGGTCACGTGATGAGGGCATCCCTACTGATAGTACATCTCCAACTATTCATGGTAAACAAGCCAATCAAATCAGACTGGGACCTATGACAAGAGCTAGTGCGAAGTTAATAGAACAACAGGTGAACTTTCTCTTACTCGAATATGATGTTGTGCTTAACGAGAGTTATATACTGCCTAAATATTTGTATGTTTGCATGATCAGGTACCATGACGAAGACAAGGCTAAGGGAGGAGGAGTTCAGGCTCAAGGAAAGGAACCAGGAAGACGACGCTTTTGCCCATACAGAACACCTCCGAAAGAAGACGGGCTTCCGTTGAAGTTCGGGCATCCGACGTCACGGACGTCCGACATGGGTCGGAAAACCGACGCACGAACACAGAGAGATGCATATCCAAGCTAGGCGTCCGATGTGTCTCGGACGTCCGAAGTTGCCCTTCCAGATCGACCCCAGCGCTGAAGTCGGCGAAACCCAACGGACGTCTGAAACATGTCGGACCTCCAACACTGCCTGCGCGCAGATTTGACGGGTTGTGGCCCTTGTATCCCTGTTTGGACACCCTAGCTTATAAATACAACCCCCCCTATGAGTTTTAGGGTTAGACCACATTTTAGATAAACCCTAGTTCAGAGAATTTCTCCAAGTATTCATCTTGAATCATATACTTCAATTTGTATCCAGAAAAAGTCATACAAAAATATTAGGGTTTGCAGACTAAGGCATAGCCTAGTGGTCGGAAGGGGTTGATGCCTTCCCACCCACCCAGGTTCAAGGCACGGTACTTGCAATTTAGGGTTTGTTGCACATATTAAATCGCGAGGGGTTCCCTTAGAGTCTTTCTATCAAAAAAACTAAGGTTTCTAGTTTTTCCATAGCTTAGATTGCATCGGAGTCAGTGTTTTAGTTTGATGTTCGTTTTGTTCTTTCCCTGAAAATTTTAGTGTGGCAGTACTGTAGCAATCTCGAATAGCGTGAAAAGAGTCAGAAAAAATAAATAAAAAGGAGAAAGAAGAGTGATACAAAGAGTTATCAAAGAGTACATAGAGATACACAAGAGTTATAAGGGAAATATCAAAGTGGTGACCTTTTGAGAGTCATGTCTTATTTTGTTCTCCACTGTGTGAGTTTTTCCTTGGGTTTTTATCACACGATCAGCACTAGGACTTGGCTTTGGTGTAGTTAGGGTACCATACCTATAGCTCCACCACATATATCCTGCTTTGTCGTGTGTTCACTCTCTTACTCGGGTATTCACTTCATCACATCCGTGCACTAGTCCTCCGTCTGAACGGGTACGCATTACTATTCACTTTGGAATAGTAAGATTCACCTTTTCTTGTCAGTTTTGAGTGAGTTGTGAGTGCTCGAACAAAAGATTTTGATTTAGTGCACTAACCTACTAATCATGTCTCAAAGTGGTTTTGATGTGATGCAGAAACAGGCTAAGGATGCTCCGATTACATGGGAGGCCTATGAAGGTCTTCGTGATCATTTGACGGAGATGATCACTAAATCTGCTGACAATGTTGATACTAATATGCAAGCAGTCCAAATGAAAGTGGATGGCACGGATGCCACCGTCACCACTATGAAAACACAACTCAATGCTCTCCCAGCAAGCATACTGCAGTTGACAACGTTAGTCAATGGGTTGCAAGCTACTATTGAGCAACGTCAACATGAAGGCCATGAAGATGATGGTAGTATCCATGGTGACAATGACAACCTGAGGGGCAATCATGGCCGTGGGCGTGGTGTACAAGGGCAGTTTCGCCAACCTCCACTTGGTTTTGGTGCGCGGCGCATACCCATGTTGGATATGTGCCCTAGAGGCAAATTAATAAAGATATTTGTCACATATCTGTTTGTTCATAATACGTTATATATTGTGCTAGAACTGTATTAAGAGGAAAAATTAATACACGTGTGATATATAACAACCTGGTCCCTAGTTAAACTCAGGCATACTAGCTCATTGGGCAATTGATGATCAAGGTTTCCTGATCATGAGAACATAATAGTCTATTGACAATGAGGTCATATCATTAGCAGAATGATGTGATGGACACACACCCACCTTAAGCATTTCAGTGTGATCAAGTCACATAAGTTCAGCATTGCGATGACTTAATAACATAGTGACTGAATCCTTAGACCGTGACGATCATACATAATTGCTATCTATTAGGATTCTTTGAGTGCATTAACCGTTACACTGAAACATGGTAATTGAAAAGGTGTATCTTGGGTATTCCGAAGTAGATATGTTGAGGAGTATGAAATAGATCAGAGCGGGATTTGTCAATCTGAGTGACGGATGGGTACTCTGGGCCCACTCGGTGGTGTTGCATCAATAGCTTGCAAGCAAGTGACTAGGTCACAAGAGATCTAATATTCACAGACGAGTAAACATGTTATGTCGAAGACGAGGAAGAACTAGGTATTGGATACAGACGATCATACCTCGGACAAACATAGTACCGAAGCACAAAGGGATCAAGTCATATTGTTAACGGTTCAACAGCAATGAAGTTTATTCGATGGAAGCGTAGGGGAACATCAAGGATTGTAACCAGATCCCACATGATGGTCATTGGTCAGAGAGTGTCTCGATCATGTCTACTGTTTCCCGGACCGTAGGGTGTCACACTTAAGGGCAATCGATGCATTAAGGATTTATTCGGGATCATCGGTGAAAAGAGAGAAAACACCGGAAATGTACCGGGAGGTGCCGGAAGCTGTTTCGGATATTTTGAAAGGTTCAAAATAATATATATTAATGTTTAAATATGTTTTATTATTTAATTGACAGAATTAAATATTAAAAATGATTTAAATAATTAATTAAAAAGGTGAAAAGGTATTTGGGCCTTAAAAGGCCCATGAGGGGAAGGGGGAGCCTCCCCCCTTGGGCTTGAAGCCAAGGGAGGGGCCCATCCCCCCTCTTAGCCGCACCACTCCCCCCCTTGGGGGTTTAGTCCCACATGGGGGAAGGGGAGGGGGTGGAGCCCCTCCTTGGCCTATATAAGGAGGGGTGGGGTGCCTTTTTCAATACAACATTGAGTTTCTCTCTCTCTCTTTCTCCGACCTAGAGCGGACTCCCCTGGTTTGGAGTTTGCACCTTGTTGGGGGTTTCACCATCATCCGGACGCCGTCGCGCTGTCGGAATCGGGATCCGGATCAATCTTCTTTCCATTGCTCTTCTGGTTCGGAGCCCGGAGGGACGTCGGTTGCACCGTACGTGTGTAATCCCGCGAGGCACTACACGTGTGGTGCTACTTCATCGTCGGAGGTTCTTCAACACGACAGGGAGGTCGTAGGATCAGAGTCTACGCCAACCACGTTCGAGGAACGTTTCCCTCTTTCGGTCTTCAAAGGCATGAACACCGATTCCTTCCGTTACATACATCAGCATAGCATAGATCTTGGGTTCGGGACTCGTAGGTAGGAAAATTTTTGTTTTCTGCGCCGATCCCCAACAGTGGTATCATGAGAAAGGCTATGCGTAAATGTATTGTATGGGTTGAACACATCTAGGATGTGGGCATAAATTCTCCAATTGTTACCCTCCCACGTGTACTCGTTTAGCGTTGCGGCAATGTCCTGATGAAGCGGCCCCGACCGACCTTATGCGTTTACGCGAGACTGGTTCCACGCTTGACATATGGCTTGTACCATATAAGTGGCTGGGGGTGTCTGTCTCTCTAACATTAGCGACGCAGAGATGTTTGCAACGGAGGGCCCCGACAGGGGTGTAATAGAGACGATTGAAGGATTGGTGTTGTGGCTTGTTTTCGCAGGATAGAAAGCGGTTCTCTCTCGAAACCCCTTAGCAGCCACGTAAAACTTGCAAAAGATAAAGTAGAAGCCGTTTTAACTTTAATTTGCATGTAAGGGGGGATCATAGCTTGTATGATTTACAGTTTTACTTCCTGTCTTGCTAATATGCTAGATATGCGACGGTAGCATGATAGGATAATCTCTCTCAATACCGTGATTGTATTCTCCCTTAGTGGGCACCGCCTGGAAGGATCTCTTTATGATAGGAAGGCCGTGAAGATCGGGTGTCATACATACATTAGCGATCGCATGAGGTTGGGTTTGGCAAGCCTAGCATATGAAGATATGGCCTTGCTGAACAGCCATACTCTAAGGTTCGACTGGCAGGATTGACATATGTAGATATGAGCTTGGGATACGGATGACCGAAAGGTTAAGCATGAGTCATATAACGGATACGATTGGCATGATGGCCTACCTAGGGAGATGTCTCGTCGGCCGTGTGATATTCGAGGATGATCATTCAAACTAGGATTATGTTAATCACTTAGTAAATTTGGAGAGATGTTTAACTAAGTGGGAGTTTTAGAATTAATTAAAATTAAACTCCAATTATGAACAAAGTCTAAATATGTGTTTTGCAAATAACTATTGTAGATGGCTGCACCTCGCCCTCATTCAACTTAGGGTCATTCCTAGACAAAGACAAACTGAAAACCGATGGGTCAAACTTCACCAACTGGTTCCGCACTCTGAGGATTCTCCTCGTTCCCCTCAAGATGGCATATGTACTAGAGGCCGCGTTAGGTGACGAACCACCAGCAGATGCTAGTCAGGATGAGAAGAATGTCTACCTCTCCAAGACGGATGATTACAACCTTGTCTAGAGTGGAATGCTTTACTCCATGGAGGCTGAGCTGCAGAAACGCTTTGAGAGGATGGGTGCATATGAGATAATCACCGACCTCAAGGTCGTCTTTGCACCCCAAGCCAGGGCTGAACGTTATGAGGCTTCTGAAGCTTTCTTCTCAGCAAAGATGGATGAGCATAGCAGTGTTAGTGAGCACGTGGTCAAGATGTCTGGCTACGTTCAACGCTTGAATGCTCTGGAATGTCAGATTCCAGATGAAATTGTTGTTGATAGGGTGCTGCAGTCGCTGCCCCCTAGCTACAAAGGCTTTGTGTTGAACTACAACATGCAGGGGATGACTAAGACCCCTTCTGAGTTGTTCGCCATGCTGAAAACTGCTGAGGTTGAGATCAAGAAGGAGCATGTTGTATTCATGGTCAACAAGACCGTTGAATTCAAGAAGTCTGGCAAGAAGGAGAAGGGAAAGAAGGGAAGCCCGAAGAAGGGTGACAAGCCAGTTGTCACTCCTTGTAAGGCACCCAAACCTGGACCCAAGCCCGGCGTTGAGTGCTTCTACTGCAAGGGTGATGGTCACTGGAAACGCAACTGCCCCAAGTACCTAGAGGATAAGAAGGCTGGCAAGATTGTCAGAAGAGACAAAGGTATATTTGATATACACTTTATTGATCTTTTCTTAACAAGCGCTGGGAACAAATCCTGGATATTTGATATAGGATCTGTTGCTCATATTTATAACTCCTCTCAGGGGCTACGGAACAGGTGACGCTTGATGAAAGATGAAGTGACGATGCGCGTGGGAAACGGCTGCCGGATTGAAGTGGTGGCGGTCGGCACGAAGCATCTTAGTCTCCCTTCGGGATTAGTTTTGATTTTGAATAAGTGCTACTATGTACCCGCATTGAGTGTGAACATCGTTAGTGGTTCTTGCTTGAAGCGAGACCACTATTCTTTTAAGTCAGATACAATTGGTTGTGCGATTTATAAGGATGATGTGTTTTATGTTCACGCACCGGAGAAAAATGGCTTATTCATTCTTAATCTCGATTGTGATATACTTCATATTGATAACGTAGAGGCCAAAAGATTAAAACCTAGTGGCAAAGAACACATGACGATGTGGCATTGTCGACTTGGTCATATTGGTGAAAAGCGCATGAAGAAGCTTCATGATGATGGACTTCTGGAGTCATTGGATTTTGGATCCCTTGACACATGTGAACCATGCCTTTTGGGCAAGATGACAAGGACTCCATTCAATGGAACAATGGAGCGTGCGGAAGACTTGTTAGGGATCATACATTCAGATGTATGTGGACCTATGAACGTCCCCACACGCAATGGTCTTCGTTACTTCGTGACCTTCACAGATGACTTGAGCAGATATGGGTATATCTACTTAATGAAACATAAGTCTGAAACCTTTGAAAGGTTCAAGGAATTTCAGAGTGAGGTCGAGAATAAACTCAGGAATAAAATCAAGCAACTTCGATCCGATCGAGGAGGCGAGTATTTAAGTCACGAGTTTGGCGATCATCTTAAGACTTTTGGCATCGTACCACAACTTACGCCGGCAGGAACACCTCAGCGTAACGGTGTTTTCTGAGCGACGTAATCGAACTCTATTGGATAGTGTACGATCGATGATGTCTCATACCGACTTACCTGTGTCATTCTGGGGGTATGCATTAGAAACTGCCGCTTACATTCTTAATAGGGCACCGTCCAAATCCGTAAAGACAACACCATTTGAGGAATGGCATGGCAAGAAACCAAAGTTGTCTCACTTGAAGATTTGGGGTTGTGAGGCTTATGTTAGGAAACTTCAGCCTGACAAACTCGAATCAAAAGAGGATAAGTGCATCTTTGTGGGATGTCCAAGGGAAACCGTTGGATACACCTTCTACAACCAGTCTGAGGGCAAAACGTTTGTTGCCAAGACTGGATGCTTTCTTGAGAAAGAGTTTCTTTCGAAAGAATTGAGTGGGAGGAAAATAGACCTCAACGAGATGATTGACCAATCACTCCAAGTGGAAGAAATGGCAATGGAAGTTGTTCCGGAACCATCTTCCGTAGTGGGAGCTGAAGAGAACGGTCATCATGATATTCATAACGATCGTGACATACATGATGATCATGATCAATATGAAGAGGATCCTATTGTACCCCGCAGGTCATCAAGAGCCTGAGTAAAAACTCGGTTTTATGGGCAACTTTTCAATACAGTCATGTTAAATGAACCTGACGAACCTGCGAACTACAAAGAAGCAATGGAGGGACCCGAGTCCGAGAAATGGCTGGAAGCCATGAAATCCGAGATAGACTCCATGTATGCCAACAAAGTATGTACTTTGGTGGATATTCCCGAGGACCGAAAGGCCGTCGAGAATAAGTGGATATTCAAGGAAAAGACTGACGCAGACGGAAACGTATCTGTCTATAAAGCTCGACTTGTCACAAAAGGTTTCCGACAAATTCAAGGAGTTGACTACGAAGAGACTTTCTCTCCCGTAGCGATGCTAAAGTCTATCCGGATATTGCTAGCAATTGCTTCCTATTACGATTATGAAATATGGCAGATGGATGTGAAAACCGCGTTCCTAAATGGCAACATTGAGGAAGAGTTGTATATGGTACAACCGGAAGGTTTTATTGATACTAAGGACGCTGGTAAGGTATGCAAACTTCAACGGTCCATTTATGGGTTGAAGCAAGCATCTCGGAGCTGGAATCTTCGTTTTGATGAGGTGATCAAAGCTTTTGGATTTGTCCAAAATGAAGAAGAATTATGTGTTTATAAGAAAGCGAGTGGGAGCTCTGTGGCATTCCTAGTACTATATGTGGATGACATATTATTGATAGGGAATGATGTAAGGCCTCTTGCCCGTTATGAAAGGAAGTAAATTGAGTGTGACTCAATGCCAAGCAACAGCAAAAGAAAGGGAGGAAATGTCCTCAAAGCCCTATGCCTCAGCCATAGGTTCTATCATGTATGCTATGTTGTGTACTCGACCAGATGTGGCCCTGGCGGTTAGTCTGACTAATCGTTTCCAAAGTAATCCTGGAATGGATCGTTGGATTGCAATGAAGAACGTCCTTAAGTACTTACGAAGAACTAAGGATTTGGTTCTTGTCTATGGAGGATGTGAAGAAGAGCTCGCCGTAACAGGTTACGTCGATGCCAGTCTTGGTACTGATCCCGATGACTCAAAATCCCAGACGGGATACGTGTTTATATTGAATGGTGGTGCGATTAGCTAGAGGAACGGCAAGCAGTCAGTCGTCGCCCAATCTACGATGGACTCGGAGTATATTGCCGCTTGAGAAGCGTCAAATGAAGCGCATTGGCGGAAGAAGTTTGTCATCGAGCTTGGCGTATTCCCTAGTTGCACTGACCCTGTTAGCATTTATTGCGAAAATATGGGTGCCATTGCTAACGCAAGGGAGCCGAGGACTCACTCTACAGCCAAGCATATTCGCCGGCGTTTCCATGTGACGCGGGACTACGTCAAGGATGGTCATACTAGGATTTGCAAAATACATACGGATCTGAATCCGTCAAACCCAATGACTAAACATCTTCCACAAGCCAAGTTTGAACAACACCGAGAGACTATTGGTGTTAGATACATACCTGATGTAAACTAGTGTAATTTGTACTCTAGTGCAAGTGGGAGACTGTTGGATATGTGCCCTAGAGGCAAATTAATAAAGATATTTGTCACATATCTGTTTGTTCATAATACGTTATATATTGTGCTAGAACTGTATTAAGCGGAAACATTAATACACGTGTGATATATAACAACATGGTCCCTAGTTAAACTTAGGCATGCTAGCTCATTGGGCAATTGATGATCAAGGTTTCCTGATCATGAGAACATAATAGTATATTGACAATGAGGTCATATCATTAGGAGAATGATGTGATGGACACACACCAACCTTAAGCATTGCAGTGTGATCAAGTCACATAAGTTCAGCATTGCGATGACTTAATAACATAGTGACTGAATCCTTAGACCGTGATGATCATACATAATTGCTATCTATTAGGATGCTTTGAGTGCATTAACCGTTACACTGAAACATGGTAACTGAAAAGGTGTATCTTGGGTATTCCGAAGTAGATATGTTGAGGAGTATGAAATAGATCAGAGCGGGATTTGTCAATCTGAGTGACGGATGGGTACTCTGGGCCCACTCGGTGGTGTTGCATCAATAGCTTGCAAGCAAGTGACTAGGTCACAAGAGATGTAATATTCACAGACGAGTAAACATGTTATATCGAAGACGAGGAAGAACTAGGTATTGGATACCGACGATCCTACCTCGGACAAACATAGTACCGAAGCACAAAGGGATCAAGTCATATTGTTAACGGTTCAACAGCGATGAAGTTTATTCGATGGAAGCGTAGGGGCACATCAAGGATTGTAACCAGATCCCACATGATGGTCATTGGTCAGAGAGTGTCTCGATCATGTCTACTATTTCCCGGACCGTAGGGTGTCACACTTAAGGGCAATCGATGCATTAAGGATTGATTCGGGATCATTGGTGAAAAGAGAGAAAACACTGGAAATGTACCGGGAGGTGCCGGAAGCTGTTCCGGATATTTTGAAAGGTTCAAAATAATATATATTAATGTTTAAATATGTTTTATTATTTAATTGACAGAATTAAATATTAAAATGATTTAAATAATTAATTAAAAAGGTGAAAAGGTATTTGGGCCTTAAAAGGCCCATGAGGGGAAGGGGGAGCCTCCCCCCTTGGGCTTGGAGCCAAGGGAGGGGACCATCCCCCCTCCTAGCCGCACCACTCCCCCCCTTGGGGGTTTAGTCCCACATGGGGGAAGGGGAGGGGGTGGAGCCCCTCCTTGGCCTATATAAGGAGGGGTGGGGTGCCTTTTTCAATACAACATTGAGTTTCTCTGTCTCTTTCTCCGACCTAGAGCGGACTCCCCTGGTTTGGAGTTTGCACCTGGTTGGGGGTTTCACCATCATCCGGACGCCGTCGCGCTGCCGGAATCGGGATCCGGATCAATCTTCTTTCCAAAGCTCTTCTGGTTCGGAGCCTGGAGGGACGTCGGTTGCACCGTACGTGTGTAATCCCGCGAGGCACTACACGTGTGGTGCTACTTCATCGTCGGAGGTTCTTCAACACGACAGGGAGGTTGTAGGATCAGAGTCTACGCCAACCACGTTCGAGGAACGTTTCCCTCTTTCGGTCTTCAAAGGTATGAACACTGATTCCTTCCGTTACGTACATCAGCATAGCATAGATCTTGGGTTCGGGACTCGTAGGTAGGAAAAATTTTGTTTTCTACACCGATCCCCAACAACCCATTCAGGAAGAAGATGTCTTGACCAAGCCCAAGTTTACAATTCCCAAATTTGAAGGCTCCACAGATGTGGAAGAGTAACTCACTTGGGAGCTTAAGATGGAGAAATTATGGCGTTTGCATGATTACACTGAGGATAAGAAGATCAAGATTGCTTCCTCGGAATTTTACGGTTATGCCTTGCGTTGGTGGGAGAGCGTTTTGACTGAGATACAAGAAACCAGTGGGGAGCCTTTCCGTACATTGCGCGACATGAAGGCAACCATGAAAGCTCGGTTTGTTCCCACTAATTACTTATGGACAGTTTTTGATAAATTCCAACAATTGAGGCAAGGTACTATGACAGTTGATGCATATTATATGGAGATGGAGATGTGTTGCAACGTGCACGAGTTTGCAAAGAAGTTGAGATAACTATGCAACATTTTCTCCATGGGATGAAATTTACCATCAAGAGTATTGTGCGGCATCACCAATACTATAATATGAATGACCTATTGCAACTGGCAAGGGAGGCTGAATCCCAGCTTGAAAAATAGGCACAGATGAAGTCAAGATACTCACCATCTAGCAGAGTTTCTCCACGGACACCATATGTCGCGCCTATGGAGAGCCCGGGTTCTTACAACCGTCCCTCTTCTTCATACTCCAAACCATCCTCCAATGTTTCTATGGCCAAGAAGCCAGCTTCTCCTTCCACTAGTGCAGGCTCCAATATGTCTACATCTCGCAATCGAGAGATGACTTGTCATGCTAGCGGTAATCTGAGTCACTTCAAAAGAGATTGTCCCAATAGAAAGGTCATGTTTGTCAATGAAGAAACCGGCAAGTATGAAACCGGTGATGATGAAGACCCATCTGCATTCGATGACGAGGGATACAAAAGTGATGAAGGCATGGATGCTTTTCCGTCGCCTGCTCCTACTATTGTTGTGTCACATCGTGCTCTTACTGTGCAGCCACATGTTGAGTCTCAGCGCTGCAATTTGTTCCAAACCAAAGCATTAGTTGGACCCAACAAAGCTTGCAAACTGATCATTGATGGAGGTATCTTCCGCAATCTTGCAAGCAAGGAGTTATGTGCCAAGCTAAATCTGAAATATTCCCCTCACCCGAATCCATATTATGTGCAATGGTTAATTGACAGTGGTGAGATGAAGGTGAATCATATGGTGCCCGTAAATTTTGAGATAGGCGACCAGGATTCTATTGAGTTTTATGTGGTGCATATGACAGTTTGCCATCTTCTATTGGCTCGGTCGTGGTTATATGATCGCCATGTGCAACACAATGGTCATGCCAATACTTATCACTTGGAGTTCAATGGAAAGAAAATTAATCTTCAGCCTTTGTCACCGCAGCAAATTGTGAATGAGTCTAGTCAGAAAGTAGAAGTGAATGTAGGACACACACCTTCATGAGAGAACAATGTAATAGCTGTGAGTGATAATATAACAAAAAGTGAGCGAGTGAATAGTTTGCTTATATTAGCCACCAAAGAAGACATGAGAGAATTTAGTGAGAATCCTATATCCATACCTCTTGTCATCATGTATAAAGGCGAGGTTTTGGTTTCTAATGATAACCATCTTGTTTCCCTTGGTGAGTCTAATGTTTGGCAGGACTATGATAATATGTTTCCAGCGGATGTACCAGAAGGGTCGCCACCTTTTCGTGGCATTGAGAACCAAATTGATCTCACTCCGGGAGCCACACTCCCCAACCGGACGCCTTACAGGACCAATCCCGAAGAGACGAAGGAGATACAGCAACAAGTACAAGCGCTTCTCGACAAAGGGTATATTCGTGTCAGCCTTAGACCTTGTGATATGGGCACGACGGAGGATGCGAAGCGGACTCAGGGTTCGGACGTCCGTCCCCAATCGGATGTCCGACATCCGTGACATGGATACAAGCAGCAGCGGCATAACCAAGTCAGGAAGCCTTCGCCAAGCTCGACGAAAGTCCGACGTCCACCGGATGTTCGACGGAGCGGACGTCTCACACCTGTAGGAAATAGGATGCCCCGAGTACAGATGGCTTCGGGGTTATATTATCGGAATTCCGATGCCGACCGGACGTCCGACGACCCCGACGGACGTCCGATGCATACCGGACGTCCGACACTGCATGCGCGCAGATTTTAGGGTTGCGGCCCATGTATCACATTTTTTACCCCCTAGCTTATTAATACCTAGCCTCCAGCTCATTTTAGGGTAAGCTTAGAATTTGAGATTGAGAACTATTGAGTTGTGACTCTTTGGTGAAGCTTCCCTCCGGGGTTGGCGATGTCGTTTATCCAATAAAGATTGCTGATGGGGGATCCTCTTGAGTTTGTCCCGATCTTTAACAGCGAGCAACCCGGGTATGAATCCTTCCTATCACGCGATGAATGCAACCTGAAGAAGAGGAACGAATCTAGAAAGCAACGTGATGGAGATCACCACGCCTCATACCCTAGCACGATAATCCTTGATGAACACAAGAACCTCTGCGGCAATCTTTATTGGATAAACGGCATCGCACATCCCGGAGGGAAGCTTCACCAAAGAGTCACAACTCAATAGTTCTCAATCTCAAATTCTAAGCTTACCCAAAAACAAGCTGGAGGCTAGGTATTATAAGCTAGGGGGTAAAAACGTGATACATGGGCCGCAGCCCTAAAATCTGCGCGCAGGCAGTGTCGGACGTCCTGTATGCATCGGACGTCCTTCGGGGTCGTCGGACGTCCGGTCGGCGTCGGATTTCCGATAATATAACCCCGAAGCCTTCTATACTCGGTGCACCCTATTTCCGACAGGTGTTGGACGTTCGCTCCGTCGGACGTCCGGTGGACATCGGACTTCCGTCGAGCTTGGTGAAGGCTTCCTGACTTGGTTATGCCGCTGTTGCTTGTATCCACCTCGCGGATGTCGAACGTCCGATTAGGGAAGGACGTCCTAACCTTGAGTCCGCTTCGCATCCTCCTTCATGCCCATATCATCCTCACCCCCTTCAAAAAGTGTTATCCCCAACGCGTGAGGTTCTGCTGGAAAGGGTGGCGTGATATCAACAACATCACATGTCTTCGCCACATGACTTGATACAGCACCGAGCGCCTCCTTTCTTCTCCACATGAGTTTGGACTTCGACGCCACAACCTTCTTTTTCTCAACTCTTTATGGAGTCCTTTGTTGCTGAACATGAACCTTCTTTATACGACCCTGCAAAGTGGTAATGCCCGGGCCACACAACTGACGAACACGTTCATCCTTGCCTTTGTGCACACGCACAGCTACTCCAACAGAACGTCGCAGAGGTTCTCTAACAAAACTGCGGTCGTCGAACCTCGTGGCCATATGCACCGAGTCACGAACATCACCACTATCATCTGTATGAACACCTTTGTCAACACAAACTGAAAGTGTATCACATGCTGCATTTTCCTTCCTTTCATCAATAAGAGGCTTGACTTCAACCGGCTTGTCACCAACAAGTACAACTGGCTTGTCATCTACAGGCATGGATGAATTAGTTTCAGTACTGATGCTCTTAGCATCATGCTCCTCAAGATGCAACTTAGCTAAACTTGGTTGTGGTTTAGCCTTGTACAACTTCTCCTTGCGAACCACCAGCGCCACATCGGACTTGATTTGATCATCTCCCATAGGTTTCAAAGTCCGATGTTTTCCATCATGCATAAAAGAATATGCATTGGCTCGGCTCGCATGTATAGCATTGAGATCATAATGCCATGGACACCCAAGTAACAGTCCACACACCTCCAATGGCAACACATCGCACTCAACCTCATCAACATAGTCACCAACTGTAAATGGCACACACAGCTTATCAGTAACCTTCAATATGCCGCAGTTATTCAACCACTCGAGATCCTTCGGTTTAGAAATACGCCATATGGACAACCCCAATGCTGCCACCATTGCCTTGCTAATGCCATTTGTACAGCTACCACCATCAATCATCAACTTGCATGCTTTTCCTTTAATCGTACACTGCGCCTGAAATAAATTCCATCGCTGGCATCTATCCATTGTCATACAAGTATCACCATGTACTCTCTTGAGTTGCACATTCGGCCCACTCAATGATACAACATCCATAGGAAGAACCACCTTGTCCAGCTCCTGGGACTTCCCTAAAAATCTAGTACGCAGAAAGTTTTTCAAATCTTCCCAAGTAGATGTTTCGTCTGTAATGCCCTTCACGGACCTCTCTGCATGCCACCAACTAGCCACAGTTTCATCCACACGCTGATATGCAAGAAAATAGTCAGTATGGCCACCAACTTAGGAGAGAGGTTACGACATCTTGCGAAACCATGGTCCATATCAGATTCCCAAGACTGAAAATTTTTATATGTTGCAGAACTCGCCAACCGCCAGTTTATGTTTGTGGAACTCAACCCGAAACCAACCACGATACCGGTGTAGTCATGATATATATCGTCAAACTTCTCCGTCACACGAACCTTCCTGGATGAATTCATCTCTGAATATTGGGTACGAATCTGCAGCGAGATCTCCTTCGTTCCTTCAAAAACTTCACAACACCTGCAGTATTGTTTGCACGTTTTCGGCTCGACCGCTGCGAATCGGGGATGTGGGTATACAATTTGGAAAGAACACGAGACGTGCGTTCCAAACTGTGCTTACACGCCATATTTGGAGCACCGACGCGGATTCTGCACCTATATCAATTTCGGGACTCCTGACAGCCAAATCCAATTACGGGATTTTGTTTCTTCAACCTCTAGCAACTTCCTCGCAAAGCAATCTGACAGAAAAAAATCTGCACAAACACAGCAGCAATCTGCAGCCTCTATGCACAATCTCCTCCAAACAAATCAATCTAAACGAGCAAATCCTCCAAGCAAACTCCTCCCAACGAACAGATCTAGAAGCGATCGATCAACACAACCTCGTCGTGATCAACCCAAAAATCCGATACCACATGGTAAAGAGCAACAAACTTGATGATACGATCACCGGCAAAATCCTTTTGAGTTTGTCTCGATCTTTCACAGCGAGCAACCCGGGTATGAATCCTTCCAATCACGCGATGAACGCAACCTGAAGAAGAGGAATGAATCCAGCAAGAAACATGATTGAGATCACCACGCCTCAAACCTTAGCACGATAATCCTTGATGAACATAAGAACCTCAGCGGTAATCTTTATTGGATAAACGGCATCGCCAACCCCGGAGGGAAGCTTCACCAAAGAGTCACAACTCAATAGTTCTCAATCACAAATTCTAATTTTACCCTAAAACAAGCTGGAGGCTAGGTATTTATAAGCTAGGGGGTAAAACACGTGATACATGGGCCGCAGCCCTAAAATCTGCGCGCAGGCAGTGTCGGACGTCCGGTATGCATCGGACGTCCATCGGGGTCGTCGGACGTCCGGTCGGCATCGGATTTCCGATAATATAACCTCGAAGCCTTCTTTACTCGATGCACCCTATTTCCGACAGGTGTCGGACGTCCGCTCCATGGACGTCCGGTGGATGTCAGACTTCCATCGAGCTTGGCGGAGGCTTACTGACTTGGTTATGCCACTGCTGCTTGTATCCACGTCGCGGATGTCGGACTTCCGAACCCTGAGTCCTCTTCGCATCCTCCGTCATGCCCATATCACCTTGTGATGTTCCTGTTGTTTTGGTTCCTAAGAAAGATGGCACATGGCGTATGTGCGTATATTGTAGAGCTATAAATAATATCACTATTCGATATCGCCATCCTATTCCACGTTTAGAGGATATGCTTGATGAATTGAGTGGTGCTGCTATTTTATCTAAAATTGATTTGCATAGTGGATACCATCAAATTAGGATGAAAGAAGGGGATGAATGGAAAACTGCTTTCAAAACAAAACATGAATGCGAGGATTGTTTGCCACTTGTTGAGTTTGCTTATAACAGGGCAGTACACACTACTACCCGGCTTTGTCTTTTTGAGGTGGTGTATGGTTTTAAGCCAATTATGCCGCTTGATTTGCTGCCTCTTCCATTGCAGGAACGAGTTAATATGGAGGCATCAAAAAGAGCAGATTATGTGAAGCAGATTCATGAGAAGACACGAGAGGCTATTGAGAAGCAAGGCAAGAGCGTTGCTGCTGCAAGGAAGCAGTCACGGAAGCAAGTTCTATTTCAGCGTGGAGATATGGTTTGGGTGCATTTGCGCAAGGATAGATTTCCAGGGTTGCGGGATTCCAAGTTGAAGCCGCGTGGTGCTGGTCCTTACAAGGTGTTAGCCAAGATCAATGACAATGCGTACTTGATTAATATTCCCATTGCTGAGTTTGGTGGCGCTAGCAACAGTTTCAACGTTGTTGATTTATCACCATACATGGGAGATGACCTTGGAGCGTCGGGGTCGACGCCTTTTGAAGGAGGGGAGATGATGAGGACATCCCTACTGATAGTACATCCCCAACTCTTCATGATGAACAAGCCAATCAAATCAGACTTGGACCTATTACAAGAGCTCGTGCCAAGTTAATAGAACAACAGGTGAACTTGCTCTTACTCAAATATGATGTTGTGCTTAACGAGAATTATATACTGTCTAAGTATTTGTATGTTTGCATGATCAGGTACCATGACGAAGACAAGGCTCAAGGAGGAGGAGTTCAGGCTCAAGGAGAAGAAACTAGGAATATGAACTTCGGACGTCCGATACAATTCAGACGTCCGACATCGGCGACGAAGTCAACGCTTTTGCCTATACAAAACACCTCCGAAAGAAGACGTACTTTCGTTGAAGTTCAGATGTCCGACGTCACGGACGTCCTACATGGGTCAGAAACTCGACGCGCGAAGATAGAGAGATGCACGTCCAAGCCAGATGTCCGACGTGTTTCGGACGTCCGACACGACGAACGTCTGAAACCTGACGGATGTCCGAAGTTTCCCTTCCAGATCGACCCTAGCGCTGAAGTCGGTGAAACCCGACGGGCGTCCAAAACATGTCGGACGTCCGACACTGCCTGCGCACAAATTTTACGGGTTGCGGCCGTTGTATCCCCTTTTGGACCCCCTAGCTTATAAATACAAATCCCCCTTCGAGTTTTAGGGTTAGACCACATTTTAGATAAACCCTAGTTCAGAGAATTGCTGCAAGCATTTATCTTGAATCATATACTCCAATTCGTATCGACCAGAAGTGTTGCTACTGCAAGTTCTGTGTGATATGTTGTTCCACTGGGAATTAGTAGATTGCATATTTCCGTCTCGTGGTCGACGGCTACGCTGCGCAAGTGTGTGAAGTTGTGAATATCCAAAGGGTAGAGAGTTGTCCCATTGGCAACAGGGATCTGGCGAGGAGAGTTCACCGGCTACATACAAGTTATCTTATATCGCCCTCATATTCACCGTACGCTTACTGAGAAGATCAGGCCACCCCATATCACCACGTGTTTCTCATCCAGTACGATGCTTCAAGATTGGGATTAGGATGTTTAAGTGTGTGGTGTGCATCGGCAATAAGATTGTATGGATGATTATGATGATAGTGTGTACATACATATGCCATTTGTATGCCTCTTTAATGAAAAATAGAAAGAAAAAACAGACTTGAGGAAAGATGTTTTAATTGAACTGAGAAAACATCACACCCGTCAACTTCCCTTAAATTTTAGGAACACACCATAACAGGTGGTTTTTACAGGGAGTTTTTACTGGATTCGTTGAAGATGCTCTAAGGTGAAGCATTACTAGCATTCGACAAGGGAGTGTTTTAAAGAACTTGTTGAAGATGCTCTAAGGTGGACCACTAATAGCATTCAACGAGATAAGATACGGCATATAGAAAGGCCGATGATAGGCGTCGGCTGACCGGTCAACGCACAACCACCCAATCTATTTGTGCGCGTCCGCTAGATTTAGTCCTTCCCCCGCTCATCTTCTTCCCTGCTCGCGAGAAAAATAAGCGGATCCACTCAATCCCCACGGACACACCTCCACCACCCCTCCTCGTCACCTTTGTGGTCATGCCCGACGAGCTCCGGTGAGGTCCCACCTCTGTGGACACCGGGATTGCATCATGGGCGCCATTAATTAACATCATGATTCACCATGGATGAAACTTAAAAAGCGGACAGATCCGGAACGGAGGCGCCATGATTGTAAGATCCCATCGTAACCCACCTCTGGCTCGCCGTCGTCATCAGCTTACACCGTCATGTCCGGGGAAAATATATAAAAAAAGCAACAACTGCTCGGTGTTTGGTTGAAGCAAAAACATTATAAGGTTCCACCAAAAATGGACATCGGTTCCAGGAAAATCGGAACTTTGGTGGTTGATTAGAAAAATAAATTGCTAGTTCCAGCCAAAAGAAACTCTAGTTCCAAAAAAAATTTACTCAACAAGGAGATACCCATTAGTTCGGTTGTAGCAAACAAAAGAAGATTGTAGCAAAAATTGGAGTTGGTTCCACCAAAAAATCTAAAAAATAAACAACCCCTTAATGTTTGGTTGAAGCAAAAACTAATACGATGGTAGCGAAAACAAAGCAACTTCCAGCAAAATCAAAAGACGGTGGTAGCAAAATCACGGCCAGTTGCAGCAAAAAATCCAAAAAAAAAGGTTTGATGTACCAAAAGGAATTAAAAAGGATGTAGAAAAATTCACAAATGGTGGGAGCAAAAATTAATACGATGGTAGCGAAACAAAGCTGCTTCCAGCAAAATCAAAAGACGATGGTAGCAAAATCACAGCCAGTTGCAGCAAAAAATCCAAAAAAGGTTTGATGTACCAAAAGTAATTAAAAATGTTGTAGCAAAATTCATAAATGGTGGTGAAAAAATTAATACGATGGTAGCAAAAACAAATCTGCTTCCAGCAAAATCAAAAGACGGTGGTAGCAAAATCACAGCTAGTTGCAGCAAAAACTCAAAAAAAAATTGGACGCCAATATTCACCGAACGTTCGAGGTGGATGGTCCGCCCGAACATCGCGCACCAATATTGAAGCAGTTGCATCTAGTGCCAGCTTTTGTGATTTTCTGTTTTCAAAATGTTTTATCTTTCAAATGAAAATTCCAAATAAATTTCCGTTTTCACCATTAAATCTGTCGCGACGATATCTTCGAAACTAGATCCCATATCGATATGTTTCAACAACTTTTTTTTGGTTACAAATTGTCATGTCTATTGCACGTAAATTGCCATGTTATTTGCACTAAAGTTACCGTCATTTGCTTCAACTATGTTTTTTGCATGTTTTGTTCAACGTTCTAAGTAAATTTGTCGTAATTCATAAAATAAAACTTTAAAAACTTACCTTGGGTAAGCACATGTTTTTTTTGGCATAGCAAAAACACATCTTAAATTGCTATGGTGAAAGATATGTTAAATTTTCCATGAACACAAAAAGGAAATAGCTTGCCATTGGTAGATAAAAAAACTTGGGATGCTGGTAACTACCACATGTGTGACACGAGTACATGGCAATCTCTGATCTTTTTAATGGCAAGTTTAGTTATGTGAGGGTGGCAACTTCAAGTTATAGACGCTAGTCATGCGAATAAGAATTGTCATGTCCTATGAATAAAAATTGTTATCTCCTATGAATAAGAATTGACATGTCCTATGAATAAAATTGCCATATATAGGAGGCACTTCCGCCCACACGTTTTTTAGATGCTAATTTTAGGTGTGCATAGATGGCAATTATTAGCCAAAGTTGTCATGTATTTAGCGAAGTTGCCATGTATTAGCAGAAGTTGTCATCTCACATGTGCTAAAGTTTTCACCAAAGCGTGTGGGCTTGCCATCTTTCCGCCCACACGTGTGGCACGTTTTTATGGCAATGCTGATAACTACCACATGTGTGACACAAAACATGACAATCACTGATGTTTTTTATGACAAGTTTAGTTATGTGAGGGTGGCAACTTGAAGTTGTAGACGCTAGTCCTGCGAATAAGAATTGACATGTCCTATGAATAGAAATTGCCATGTCCTATGAATAAGAATTGTCAAGCCTTATAAATAAGAAAGCATGTGGGCTTGCCATCTTTCCCCCCACACGTGTGGCATGTTTTTATGGCAATTTTATCGTGCGCGGGAGGCAAGTTATCGGTTTTATTGAAAATTGCCGTTCTCGCATTCTTACAGTTGTCATCCAAAAAAATGTAAGGGCGAGGTGTCTCGGCCTTGATGCTAGGTCGTTAACATCTGGAAAAAGAAAGAGTTTTCCATATGTAGATAGAAGAAAATTGTTATGGTTTGTATAACAGATTTGTCATGAGCACAAAAAGAGTCGCCGCCAGAGCAGCACCACACCGTCGATAAACTCTCTCCCTGATCCATGTCCCCTCTCCCATCGTCACGCGTTGAGATGCGTCGAGGAGATCTCCTCGACGCATTCGTAACCTAGGAGACCGCCATGCCGCGCACCCCTCTCCCCCCCCCCCACCCCCGCGCCAGATATCTGCTCGGGGTCCACTGAGCATCACCACAACTCTTCTGGTCCTCGCTAATGAGTCAAAAGGCTTTAAAATACAATGTCGGCTTTAAATCTAGAAGAAGAAAAATAGATGAAAGAAATCATGACAGCTTTAGTGTAAAAATGATGGCAACTTCAGTGTAAACATGTCAACTTTTGGTCCGAAAAAAAGTTCTCAAAACATATCAATATATCTAGTTTTGAAGATCTCGTCGCGACGGATTTAATGGTGAAAACGGAATTTAATTCGAATTTTTTATTTAAAAGATAAAACTTTTTAAAATTCGAAAAACGCAAAAGCTGACTGTAGATACGTGCATAAATATTGATGTGCGGGGGCGTTCGGACAGCCTTCCGCTGCCGAACGTGCCGAACGTTCGGTGAGTATCATCGGAATCACTTTGCATACAACGAAACTTGTCCGACCGGTGTATGACGAGACGATGTGCCATGGGGATGGTTCTTGGGCCTGCAACAATGCTAGTTTTGCATCGTACACGGATCGGACAGGTTTTGTCGTATATATAGCAGTTCTCGAGTATCATTAGCGAAAAAGTTTGATGTACCAAAAGGAATTAAAAAAGATGTACTAGCAAAATTCACAAAGAGGATGGTAGCAAATATGGGTACTGGTTTCAGCAAAATACAAAGACGATGTAGCAAAAACCGAAGATGATGGTAGCAAAAATCAAAGACGATGGTAACAAAAAAAATCTCCATCACCTCGTTCGTCCGCCTGTCGGGTCGGGCACCTTCGGCCACCACGGTTGGAAGCACATGGTCAACGCCGTCGTCTCTTATCCGTCGCCATGAAAAGATAAAATGAAGAGGTAGGGGGTGGATGGATCGAGATGCTTACGTGAGGGAGGATAGTGTCCCCGGGAACTTTCGTGGTCGGTTGGATTGTTTTATCCAACGCACCGCGTGTGACCGGCGAGGACTCGGCCGTCGACCGGGTGGAGTCTTTCCCATAAAGAAAGACGAGCAAGCTCCCAAAAGGATAAATTACAGAGTTTTGCTTCGGTAAACCGTAAACCCCTTGAAAAGTTTGCGCTATAGAACATAAAAAAATATTCTCACACATTCACAATCAATGAATTCTAGCATCTATTCTCCCAATGCATCAAACAAGGGATCAGAACCATCTGGGTAACTTTTAATCTCCACGTCTAATTTGCATCAAAATATGTTATCTTTTCTAGGAGGTTGTACCGAAGCAAAACGCTTTCCACACATAGTAAATAAATGCTTGACCATCTTTGCATTCACAAAGCCAGTCTCTGAGTTCTAATATGTCGCCCAAAAGCTAAGCATCTAGACAGAATCTAGTTACTTCGCTACACCGAGTGAACTACATCTAAGAATATGCAGCTACAATTAAATATGCCTCATCTGAAATAAAAGAACATGAGGCGATATTAATGGCACTGTTGACAACCACAGCCCAGCTCCAACTAAAACCATCAGGTGCAGACCATTACATATGACAAAACCCAGATGTTTGAACAAAACCATCCCTATGGTTATACCTACCGTACAAGCTTCGCTGATTTGCTGAAGCAAGAGGTTCAGCTGCAGATGCGCAAGCCCTGTCTGGATATCTTCCTCTATGTACACTGCCGTAGGGATGGGTTGGCAAGGAAGAATCTGAGACAAAGCCTGTGCTTTCCGAAAAGCATCTTGTTTGCAGATTGGATGGCGAGAACCTTGTACATGAGGCAAAGTTGCCAAGAGGATGGTCAGGAGCATAATATGGTCCAAAAATTGAGGTGATTGGATCAAGGCCAGCATTGTCACCATAATCCACAACACTGAATGAATCTCTAGTGCTTTCAGTAGTAAACGAAGATTCATCAGAGCTGGTAAACAGGGACCATTCACTTGATGTAGCGTCCGAGAAGTCCGTGCTAACCGAGTCTGCAAAAGCATCATCGGTGTGATGTAAATTTTGGGACCTTAACTCGGCATGCTTATCTTGCCTGTGGCCTTCCTCGTCTGGTCTAAAATCATAAATACCACAGATTTGATCATCAGAAGCAAAGAGTGATTCTGTCTTCTTCTGCTCTTGTTTAGAGCTCTTTGAGGATTTTGACGAGTGTCGATCAGGCAAAAGGCATTTATCAATGTATATCCTCGGAGGACGAGGAAAAGATCTAAATGATAAATGTTAGGCTAGTGAAGACAGAAATAACTCAAATATTTAGATGGCAAATATCACAGGCTGGCTGTACCTCAGGTAGAATAGCATATATGCACCTTCTGACATAACTTGATTCAGTGATACAGCCTTGACCTGCATATAGCAAGACACAAGTTGCCATATCAGCTCATGCAAATTCCCAGATTGTATTTTTTGTAGAATACATGACCCTATAAAAATATGACTACAGAAAAGACATCACATGATAATAAAGTGTGACTATTTAATTGTTCGTCATCACAAAGCACAAACTTCAATTCATTTCAAATTTCATAAGCTATGACTACAGAAAAGACATCACATGATTATAAAGTGTGACTATTTAATTGTCCGTCATCACAAAGCACAAACAGACTTCACTTCATTTCAAATTTCATAAGCACAAACTCGTACACATAGTAAGATTACAACATAATTGCATTCCAAAGGAGTATACTATGAGCTGCTGGTTATCTAAACTCATGATTATGTTTGCGTTTTTTAAATAAATACATACCTATGCGATTCCACTAGTCTAGAATAACTTCTAAAAGCAACAAATACAATAGTTCTTAATCTACTTCAAGGAAATTTATCAGTACCTCCGAGTCATCAATTCTTAACCATGTTCCCTGCATATCTTTGACATACGATATATAATGACCAGAGAATGATGCATTTTCTGTATCCACATGTACGATCACAGCGTACAAGAAGTAAAGAGGCGGGTGATCACCAGCCCCAGTCACAAAAGGAACCATGTCCAACATATCAGGAAAAGTGACACATTTGTTAATCTTGCCATACTTTCCTGTCTGAAGCACGAAAAAAATCTCAATAAACTAGTCATTAATAAACAATCAAACAAACAATTATATTAGTGTGCTACAGAAACTTCTTCAAAATGAGCTTCATTTAGTTTTATAGGGGTTTCGTTGCAAATTGAAGATGTATAACATCATCAAATTGTACATAAATTCGTCATTAATATCATACTGACAAATGCATACTCCATGACTATGCTTACAAACATGCAGCTGAAAATTAGAGATAATACAAAGACACTGGGCAGATCAATATTGCATGCAGAGAGAAAATACAATAATACCTGGAATCTTTTTAAAACTACTGTTAATATGTTTGGCACTTCATGCACGCTTAGCTGTTTTCTAGCTTTAACATAAGCACAACACCTGCAGTAAAATTAACAAGCTTCAATATGCTGTGATCCAATCAGAATAATAACAAGATTGTTAGTTTGTCACAGTACCTTCCACATTTATACATATTCTCCCCATCTAAATCTTCAGGAGCAGTGAATTGTGTCAAAGCATCTTGCAAGGACTCCACCCAACCATGAATCTCCAAAGTAAGATCCATTATATTCTCGTATCTTTCAGATTCATGATGGCATCTGAGGCACTTAACCTTGATTCATTTACAAAACTAGTTAGTATGATAGACAAACCGTGCTTAACTAAGTAGCTAGAGAGTCTGACAGCAAACAAAATATAAGTGATGAATCTGCAACTTCTGCACACGCGCAAAAGGATATTTGATATATATATTGTAACAACTTAAGCACGCAATTAAGGAAATTTGCAGCATTAAAAATGATAATCAAACCGGAAAATTATGAGTTACCTTTGATTTAAGGCGTCCACCAAACATCTGTTGTATCAGCGTAGTTTCCTGCAAGCTTTGCTCTACTTGTTTCTCACCACCCAGTCCATCCAAGCATGCTGCTTGCATAGACATCACAAGATGCCTGGTTGTGTTGAAAATAAAGCACATTACGAACAAAATGTTAATACATGATCAATACACAACGGATATTAGTTGAATAACAATTGTCTTTTTCCCCTTCCCATTTTCCCCAACCCACTTGAGCCTCTCAAATATTCAGAATATATCTACAAATTAAAAAACTAGTCTGTTCCAGGAGACTAGGAGAGATTAATTGTTGCCTTCTCGGAACCTAGTCATGTTTCTGGCACAACAAAGCCCCAAACAAGTTGGGGTAGGCTAGAGTTGAAACCCATGAGATCTTAAAACCTAGTCATGGTTCTGGCACGTGGATAGCAAACTTCCTCCCCCCCTCCCCCCTCTCCATGGGTAGTTCTTTAGTGATTTTCCAATCTTTCAGGTCTCTCTTTACGGAATCCTCCATGCCAAGTTTGGTCTACACCGACCTCTCTTGACATTATCAACAATCTTTAATCTTCCCCTATGCACCGGAGCTTTTAGAAGCCTGCATTGTATACGCTCAAACCATCTCAGACGATGTTGGACAAGATTCTGTTCAATTGGTGCTACCCCAACTCTATCATGTATATCATTATCCTGGACCCGATCCTTTCTTGTGTGGCGATATATTCATCCAAGAATGTGTGTCGCTGCTACACCTAACTGTTAGACATGTCACATTTTAGTTGCCCAACATTCTGCGACATACAACATCGTATGTCGAGTCGCCGTCTTATAGAATCTGCCTTTTAGCTTTTGTGGCATTCTCTTGTCACAGAGGACGCTTGAACCTTGGCCTCACTTCATCCATCCGGCTTTGATTTGATGGCTCACATCTTCATTGCTATCACCATCCCTCTGCAGCATCAACCCTAAATATCGAAATGTGTCCTTCTAAGGTACCACCTTTCCATCAAGGCTAACCCTAAATATCGAAAGGTGTCCTGAGAATGGCAGAAGCTTGGCGCCACTTCATCCATCCAGCTTTGATTTGATGGCTCACATCTTCATCGATATCACCATCCCTCCGCAGCATCAACCCTAAATATCAAAAGGTGTCCTTCTGAGGTACCACCTTTCCATTAAGTCTAACCTCATCATCATCCTCTTCCTCCTGCCTAGTAGTACTGAAACCACACCTCATGTACTCAATTTTAGTTCTACGAAGTCTAAAACTTTTGATTGCAAAGTCTGACTCCATGGCTCTAACTCTATTAATCATCACTTCACAAAAAAAAAGGGCAACCCGGTGCACGAAGCTCCCACTTGCGCAGGGTTCAGGGAAGGGTCCAACCACTTTGGGTATTTTATACGCAGCCTTTCCCTTCATTTCTGCAAGGGGCTCTTTCCAACACTCACGTGACCTCATGTGATGTGGGGCAGCCCACGTACGTCACCATGGAATCTACATCATCCGCAATCCCTAAGACTAGAGCCAACACATGCGCTTTACAACCTAAGGTGAACTTACTCTGCTTGATTTTTTCCATACTTCTTGTGGGACATGTTTATTACCTCATGTGTGGACGTTATGCATGCTTAGGTACCACGAGAACGGCCATGGAGAAGCTACGGGAGAAGGGCAAGTGACCGCGGAGAAGGAACGAAGCACGAAAGACTACGGAGAAGGGAAGAGGCAAGGAGGTGTGGAAGGGAAGGTGTCAGCCTCCACCGGACTGTCCGACCCAGGCCGAGAGGCCTACAGCAGCAGCTAGCGCCCAGGCCGAGGCTGCTCTCCAGCCGGCACCCAGCTCCCCACTACCGGACTGTCCGTTCACTTTGGACCAGACTGTCCGGTCCTTCTCCAGCAGCAGCGCCAGCTTCGGCTGCAACCGTACTGTCCTGTTCGACAGAGAGCGCCCAATGTTCGGCCCCTTTGCGTTGTACATGTACTGCCGGACTGTCTAATGCGGGTCACCGGACTCCTCCAGAAATGCCTGGAAACCCCCGATTTTCACTGTTTCCAACCCATATGGCCATATGTCTCCGGGCCCAACCCAACTTGTATCCACACTATATATAGATGTCCCCACCTCCATTTTAGGGTTAGCTAAGATATTGATATTATTTGGGAGAGCTTAGCTCCTACTTCCCCCATGGGGATCTAGATCTCTTCTAGAGATTATCTCTCAATTTTTCCTCTCCTAGAGATTGGGGGAGGAACACTACCTAGTTAACTCTTGTGGATGTTTGTGGATCTTATGGTACTTAACTTGGTGGATGATTTGTGTGTTTTTGTGTATGGAACTTGTTGCCCTTCCTCTCTAGTGTTGATTTCTTTGTGGATCCCCTTCGCGTTCTTGTGGATCCCCCTCCAAATTGTGAAGATTGGGCACATCCAAGGGTTTGACCATCATGGTCACAAGGTAACAGGTTGCTCCTCTTCTAATTTTCACTTCGCACTATTCGAAACAAAATTTTGATTGTGTTGCGACTAACTGAATTTGTTACAAACGAAACACCGAAACCAAAATTTCGTCTAAACCAGAGACCACCCTAGTCAGAACTCAGAACCAACTGAATATAGTGAGAGAGAAAAGTGGAATGAAAAAATAGAATAAGAAGAATTAAATCTAACATGTTAGATATACTACCTTAAAAATTCATGAGCATCTTCCTGACTTCCACCACCCAAGCGACATCCAATATTCCTTAGATTTGAAAGAATTCTACTTGGAGAAACAGGTCCACCACTTTCACGTAAAGTTGAAGCATATTGCTCAAGTTCACACATAAGACACCAGTTCTTTGAGCAACCTAAACGAAGATAACAAAGAGTGAAACAGACAAGAGTAGACAACTGTATCCTTAATTTTACCCCGTGCAAACAACAGTATTGAAGTGGCAAAACGTTATAGGTTTAGTAATTACAGTCTTTAGAATGCAATCTCAGAAGCAGGTGGATCATCAGGGGTTTTGTGCACATGAGGCATTGTAGAACAGCATTAGCGTAGCAACTGCAAAAAAGGACAATAGTCATCACATATAACCCATGACAAGCTGCAAATTAACTGAGTAAATATTTTATTTGCAGAAACAAAAAGAAGCAACACTTGGCTCGCAATTTCCTTGACTAAATGAAGTACTCCCTCCATCCATATATAGGGCCTAATACGTTTTTTGAGGTTGCCTTTGACCCTTGATAAAACTAATACTCCCTCCGTCCCAAAATAAGTGTCTCAACTTTAGTACTCCGTCCAGAATTATTTGACGCTCAAATGGATGCATCTAGCACTATCCAGAGGGGGTACAACTTTGTACTAAAGTTAGTACTACAAAGTTGAGACACTTATTTTGGGACAGAGGGAGTAATATATTAGTTGCATGATACAAAAAATATATTATTAATGATAGCGTTTTTGTATCATGCAACTCATATACTATTAGTGATATAATTCTTGTATCATGCAACTCGTATATTACTCCCACCGTTCCGTATTAGATGACTTACAAATAGATGTATCTTGAACTAAATGTAGTCTAGATACATCTATTTAGAAGTCATCTATTACGGAACGGAGGGAGTATTAGTTATATCCATGGTCAAATGCAACCTCAAAAAACGTATTAGGCCCTATATATCTGGATGGAGGGAGTACACCTTATTTAAACTAATTATTTCGTACTACTATTTTTTGGCACACGGGGTATCTTAATTTTAATTAGTTACACATACGGTGTGATTTAATTCTACTGATGCACCATTTGAAATTTGCTAATTTACAAATCAATGTGTTTAATACTCGTGAATCACCTCCTACTGAAAATTAAGTTTCATCCCTCCTGTTAAGATTCTTAGATTGATTATTTCCAGAACATATTGCATGTTGTTCATCTTCAACAAAAATCCCATATCAGAATGGAAACAAATTAAGTCAGCACGGCGGTTCAACAAAGACAATGGTATACCTGTTCCCACAGTTGAAAAGACCTCTAGGAGAAACGCCCCGTACTTCGTACTGGAAGAACTTAACAAGATCTTCATAACGAAACAATACCTGAAATTCCAGTTTAGGACAAAGTAATTACATACCTAAACAGCGCCGTAACTACTCGGTACAAGACAAGAGTTACCATAGATGATTCCAAACCTTACTCCTCTTATCATTGATTAAACCCACCAGGCTAGTTTTGAGAAATTTTGAGGGCTTCTTCAAGACTTCAACCTTGGATGCTCCTAATTTTGAGATTACAGTGCATCCTTGTAAATTGTTGTTTGTTAAAATACTTGATTTTGCAGATCCTACACAATACAATACATATATGAGACAAAAGCGAAAAATATAAGAAAAAGGTAACCCACTCCATCAGAGAAGGAACATTACTTTGCTCACTTTTGCAGGAAGTGTTCTTTTCATGGACATCGTATTGATATGATGCCAGCACCTCCTGTGTTTTTTGGGATGAAGCCACCTTACTTGATGGATAAGGAGGCTTCTTATAGTTCCGAGTATACTTTCCAGATGATTTGCTCCTCTGTAGTGACTCAGTTGCGGAAGAATATGGCCCCTCACAAGAACTCATCATATCAGAAGTTAAATAGACACCCATGTCAGGTTCATAAACTGTGATGCTTGCTTTTGGCCATTTTCTTGTTTCAGGAGCACAATTATTGGGTTGTTGTACCATATTATTGAGAGGATAAGTAAACTCATGGTTGCCATTCTTTTCATCCAAACAACCATAACTATTCTTTGAAACCTGAAAGCGCAAGGTATTGAACTGAATGAAACAAACTTGGGAGAGAGAAAAAAAACGAATTAGAAGATATGCTACCATATTTGCTGATAAAATCTCAGATGGGTTGGTTTCTTCATCAACACTGTAATTGCTCATTTCACAAGATGCGACAGAAGCGCCCTTTACTCTTGAAAGAAGATTCTTATTTGATTCATTCATGTTGCTTCTGTCTGTCGGGAACAGATCAGTATCAAGAATGTAGCTATCAGTTGTCGCAAAGGATGGCTCTGATACTGTGTCAAAATTCATGTCATGCAGGTGACTGTCACCCCCTGGAAGAGGTGAATTCAGGTTAGTCAAGAACGGCATTTGTTCGGAACTCTCCGTCGGAGATAGTCCACCAGAGTTGCCACCACCGTTAACATGCCACTGCTGGCATGTTTGTTTATGGCCTTGTCTCCAGTGCATAATTTGACACTTTCCAGAGCTGTGGAACATTCAAAATGGCATTAAAGGTGGCAACAGCAATATTTCATTCATCACACAAGCAAGAGAGTATCGCATGACAAACAGAGTCATGGTGCAGGGATAAATCAGTCGCAAATTCGGTATTTTTAAGAGGCTGAAGTTATTAGATGTGTTGCTTGCTCCAATCAGGCGCTGAATTGAATGCAGTGACAGCTTAGCTAAAATTTGACATTCTTATAAATAAAATGAAGTACGTGACTCGCCCACCTTGGCGACAGAATAGAGGTACAGTTCTTTTTCTGAAACAAATTTATTATACTAATAATTAAACAGCAGATAATGAAGTAAGATTCATACACCTATATGTTTCAACACAATTTTTTGGAGTTTAAGTTAGTGCCAGAGAACAATAAGTCAGAGTCTTACCAGTATCTAACAGATTTGCACCTGGAGCACCTAGTCTTCGCAGGGCCACAACAAGTAGCACACTCGTGGTATTCGGATCTTAAAGAAGGAACAGATCTCAAATGAGGCATGGGTCTCAGAGAAGGTCCTGGCAATATAACATTTGGGCATGCCATTGTTTCCACGTTGAAGGCTTCTTCTGCAGCTTTCTGGCCAAGCACACCTACTCTTGCTTTCTTACTTACAGAATCATGCCATCTCCCAAGAAGAAAATATGCTATCACTGGAAGTATGATAAATACAAGAAAGAGTGCAGGCACATCAGCTTCCCTTGGTTGGAGCATATCCCTAAAAGATTATTATTATCCAGCTCCAAGACTTCTCTGCTTCAGCTCGGAAAAACATTCCAAATCACTGATTTACCTACAGAAAACAGCAAAGCTGAAAAACAAGCTTTACAGTTTCCACTCAGAATCTTACCAGTATCTACAGATTTGCCCATGGTAAGAGAAAATGATCGCTTTCAAAGATTTTAGGGCCTAGGACAGATTATGCTTCTCAAATCAACCAGCTCATAACTTCAAAAAAAAAAAATCAACCAGCTCACCCGAGTTTCCTTTTACATATCCTAGAAGCTCACTCCCACTGGGGCTTGGTTCAATTAGGATTTGGCTTACACTTATATGATAATATCAAGAAGCTCCCACTTGTCCGGCCATGGCTTCAACTTACAAGCACAGCCATACCGTGGTAGTACTATATAGGCTGAAATTATAGATACACGGTTTCCCAAAATGGTAAATTACCTTACAATGCTAGGCCCAGAGAAATAAGTTCACTTCGGCCTCACATCAAGTCCTTACTATCCCCAAAATCTCCAGCAAATTAACAACTAGACTACCTGAAACAGCATGGAGAGTGAAAAAATTAAATAAAATCTTTGCATGTGGCTCCATTTGGCATAGCTCATGGATGGCGTCCAAACTCGTATCCGACATATTTCATTTGTATTCTCGACAAACTACACGACAGTTTATAGGAAAATGTTTCGCGCAAAAAATTGGGCCTATGAGATGGTCACAGAAGCAGTAAATTAAATCGCCGCAAAAAAATAGCACAGAGCAATGGGCACCACATTCAGGACAGCAAGATCAAATAGTTCTCTGGCGCATCTCAAAATAAATACAGAAATAGATAAGCAAAGGGATCCGGCGCCCAGCTGTACGCTCCAAATGAGAATCCTACAAGCTCCGAGATCCCCAAGCATACAACTAGAGGTGAACGCGGATGCCGAATTTCCGACGCAGTCGCACCGACACAAACGTCCACGGAGAAGAAGCCCCAAAGACACTAGCAACAGCAGACTCCGTAAGAGACGGACGGAATCCCTCGAAAAGGCTCGAATTTTCGCAGCACGGGCGAAAAAAGAACACAAATCAACTGAGACTAGGGTTTACCCACAAATGTCGCTCCGGTCGGATCTCCAACGGGGGCAAGCAAGCGGGGCAGCAGTCCAGGCCGGTGGTTCGGGAGGAGATCGTGGTTTATCGGGGTGCTCTTAACTGAGGACGGTGGCAATGACAGCGGCCGGCGGCTGAAGGAGTCGGTAGCGGCGGTGGGAGTGACTGACTGGGGCTAGCTCGCTGTTGCTTTGCTTGCTACTGTGCTTTGCCTCTGCTCGTGTGTGTGCGGCCGTGCGCGTTTTTCTTTGGTATACGGGTTGTTTCTGTTTGGTGGTCTGTATATACCTGAGTCGTCGTAGAGTACTTGTTAAATGTAATTTTGGGTCATTTGAATGATTCGCCTTCATAAAAATATTGAACCTGCACTAAAAGAATGTTTGAATCGGCGGCTTCAATGAATCAAAGTCGAGCACTGCAACTTAGCGCAATGGATGAAAACGGTTGCACTCGCAAAGATATACGAAAGACATTGTGTTTCTTTCGAAGCGATGTCATAAATTCATCGATCTTTTCTCACCGCTTACACTCACAGTGGATGAAAACGGTTGCACTCGCAAGGACATACGAAAGACATTGTGTTTCTTTCGAAATGGTGTCATAAATTCATCGATCTTTTCTCACCGCTTACGCTCTTGTCTTCCACTCTCTCAACTCTGTTCCCGAAGATAAGATATGAACAGAAAGCATGAGCCTCCAGCATCGAAGACAAGATCTGAACATGCAGCATCGTTGGCTTCATCACCCCTCCTTCAAGCGTTTAGCGATGGCAGTAAACCCTTTATCGATTTTACATATGTGTAGTTATAACCTTCAATTTGCATCAATTGTAGTTGTAGCTTTTGATTTGCATCGATTGTAGTTATGGTCTTTGATTATTATTTTTAATCATCATCGAAGGAGAACTTTCCACCTGAATTTGATCTCGTTCGAAGAAACTTTGATCCAGTTTATAAGAAAAAACCGGAATCAAAAATCTGAACAAGTTTACCTCGTTTATAAGGGAAACCAGACCAAAAACCATACAAGTAACAACGGAAAAAAAAGTAATAAATTAAGGACACCCAAAAGAAGGCGTGACCTAGCTAGCAAACAGAGGGACCAACATCATGAAAGACACAAGTAGATATGGGGTGTCATCGAAGGATCACAATACCGAAACTTTGCGAGCTACCTAACGCATTGATCTGGTGTGCGTATTGAGCCCCACGACACTACTCAGGAGCATACACAACCAACGAGTGTAACTAAACATGAACCTTGATTAAGAGCTCTGCCATGAAAATTCGGAACGATTAGCAAGCTGAGGAGGCATCTTGTGCCATCAAAGAGCAAAGATGAACCGGGACATCACCAAGAGCATGAAGCTCGCCGCAACACATCAGCGACCATGGGACGATCTTCAACATGCACAGCAAAGGGGTGAGACCCCTTCATGAGGGGGAACAGATGGCCGCCCTACGGTGTCGCAGGCACCGCCGCCGAACCTCAAAGAACACCACCAAACAACCATCATCAACCCCAGGTTAGTCGCACGACCCACCACCATCAATTTCACACCGGTCCCTCTGGTTGATCCCTACTCCAAAATTGATACCCACAAGAGGGGTATGACGCAAAGGCACCGCTATCATCCAACCCGAGAGAGCACGGATATGAGGTTTCCCTCAGAGCAAGGGACAAACGAGGAGAGGACAACGTCACCCCAGCGGTGCCTTAAAGAAGACAGCGACGCCCACGAACGCCACTGCTACCGGCACCGACCATAGTCGATGAAAAACTTTCATACGACATCCTCTCCCTCACCTTTGACCACACAATCCGGTTCGCCACATTGACGACATACAAGTGTAGGGGGTCGAAACAATTTTCAATGGTAGTGTAACCCAATTTATAGAGTCGACACAAGGAAAGCCAAAGGAAATTTATAAGCTTTAGCAGTTAAGTTGTCAATTCAACCATACATGGAAAGATGCTTGTTTGGCAACAATTTATTAGTAGAAACGATGTGATGATGGTAGTTATAACAAACTCATATCTGAAATCATGGCACTCGGGCCCTAGTGTCAAGCTTTAAGATCAACAAGATGCAATAAAGATGATAAACATAACAGTAGATGATAGGCAACATGCCCCCAACAATGTGACGAACTATTACATGATAAATGTTATCCAGTCCCTACCATCCCCTTTGCCTACAGTAGGGAATTACTCACACATGGATGGGGAAACATGGATGGTTGATGGAGAGATGATGATGGTGACGAATACCCCTCACTGAAGGTCAAAACAACCTCCAGATTAGCTCTCCCGAGGAAGAACTTAGGTCGCGGCGGCTCCAACGGAAACTGGAGATATGATCGGTTGCTCGAGGGTTTCGCGTCTGGAGGAAAAATATAGGCCAAAGGGGGCCTCGGGGACACCCCACCTGGCCAGGCGACCAAGGGGAGCGACCTGCCCCTGGTCGCGCCCTCTGGTCGCTTGGACCAGGGGCAACCCCCCCCCCCCCTCCGGGCCTCCTTCTGGCTCTGTGAGTCTTCTGGTGAGTTGGAATTTCTGGAAAAAAAATCTGAGAAACACTTGTGGTACTCCTTCATCGTCGAGGCCATGTCGCGACGTCTTCACCGAAAACGTTCCGATGGGGACGTAATCCCGTCATCGGTCTTCAAGGACCGGGTGGCTTCTGGAGTCGTCGAGGATCTCCGCCGCATCGTGGATCTGCGGGTATGACTACATCAACCACATTCACGCGGGAACGTTTCCCGATTAACGAGCTACATATTGGTATGTTGTCGATTTCTTTCCGTTACATTACATCCGCATATCATAGGTCTTGGGTTTGGGCATCGCGTAGGTCGAAAAATTATTGTTTTTTGCCCCGAGCCCCAACAGTGGTATCATGAGCAAGGCTATGCGTAGATGTATTGTACGGATAGAACACATCTAGGATGTGGTCATCAATTCTCCAATTGTTACCCTCCCATGTGTACTCTTTTAGCATTGCGGCAATGTCCTGACAAACACCAAACTTAGAATGATCTATGAGGGATGTTTGTCTGAGTGGGAGTTCCAGAATTGTTTTAAAACATGAACTCCTATTATGAACTTAGTCTTCATGTCTTAGCAAATATCATTGTAGATAATGTCATACCCCAATGTTTGTAATTATGGTTGTTTTATGCGTGATGAAGAACTTAAGGTAAACGGGTCTTACTTCAATGATTTGTACCAACACCATTAGAGATATACTCATTAGTAATGACTTGCTAAACGTAATACGAGAACTACTAGGAGATACACCTCATAACTCCGTAATTGAGGAAGATGATAATGAGTATCGTACTCACCATCACTTATATATGGACGGGGTTTCTTTCAACCATGGTGGAAGGATTGTAACAGCCCAGATTTCACAAAAATAAAAATAAAATTGTTTTCGGTGTGAATTGTTTGATTGTCTGATTTGTTGCGATGTTTGCATCCCCGATTTATCGATCGGCGATTATTTCCCCCCCTCTTATCTCGTACTGGATGGAGACCGCCCCTTACCGCCTTGACACTCGACCTTTGCGACATCGGGTTTCACCCGATCACCGTCGCGAAAACCGCACGAGACCAGCCGCAGCCAACGGAACGAAAAACCCCGTTTAATAATTAAACGGGATATTTTTATAGCGCGCCGGAAAGTGTTCTTGGAACGGTTCCAGCGCGAGGTGAACGCCGCCAGCTCGACGCGTTGATCGTGCAGTTCGAAGTTTTACCCGTATCGGAGGTCCTGCGGACCCCCGGCGGTCAGAAACGTGAGTAACCACGCGCGAGAGAGAAAAACCGGGGATGTTTTTGCAAACTGCCGGGCACCTGGGCTATATAAAGACCACCACACTCCCACCCCTTTCTAGGGTTTCCCTAGCCGCAAAATTGTAGCCACACCCCCAAATTTTGCTCCAATTTTCGCCCAGATCCCTCTCCCCACCGAAACCCTAGCCCCTAGGTGTTTCTGGCCGTCAGATCTGGCGATCTGCGGTCCAGATTGCGCCATGTCGCCCTGCGGAATTGCCCAACCGCGGTCGAGCTCCAGCCCGAGGGAGCCGCCGCCCGACTCCGGCCGTCGCGCCTCCGGCCAGCAGGCCCCGCCGCCGGCGTCCCTCCTCTCCATCTCCTCCCTCCTCTCCCCTAACCTCCCTCTCCTCTTTGTGTGCACAGCCATGGCCGCCTCAGACCCAAGCACGCGCCGCCGCTGGAAGCTCCCCACACCGCCGCCCGATGTCCTCGTTGGAGAGCTGCGGGTCCGCGCCGCCCACGGATCTGGCCAGATCAGCCGGATCCGCGCGCCCCCGCCGCCTGCGCTCCTCCAGCCGCCCTTCCCCCTCGCCGGAACTCCTCCAGCCGGCGGCGCCGCCACGTCCTGGAGAGGACGCCAGGAGGAGAGCGCCCCTCGATCCAGCGGGTGGGCCGGCTTGCAGCCCCCACGGCTCGACTCGGCTGCCCACTCCACTTGGGCCTCGGCCCGCATTGGTGAGGCAGCCCCTCCCTTTTTTTCCTTTTTTTCCTGCGAGTTGGGCCTGGTCAGTAGCAGATTCGGCCCGTTAGCTATTTTTTTTTCCTTTTTTAGTTTATTTATTTTGGCAGTTTGTAATAGCTTTTTGCGGTAGCTATATTTTTTCATCGGTAGCTCCGATGGAGACGCTTTCTACATGAAAGTTGCTCCATTTTGCGCGTACATTAATAAAATGTACTTTGTTGCCATGTTTGACTTTGTTTACATGTTGTTTACCTGCTAATTACAACCCTTGCCACTGTAAACTGTTGCTTTAATAACTTTTTAATCGTTGCTCTGTTTAAAATGTTCTTTATATGTAACTTGACTAGAATTGCATGGAGATTGTGTTTATGCTGCTTTTGCCTGCTAACAAAAATAATAAAATATTGTTTAGGGCAAAACAGTACCAAACATTATAATTATCGTGGGGTCCGTAATAGTTGCCATGTGTAGGTTTTACCCCCACTTAAAGTGACTAGATTAGATAGTTTATTTATGCCTCACCTCTTGCCATGTTTGTGTGCTAAGCCATGCTTGAGTGAGATTCCATGTTAACAACCTTTGTTGATCACCTGTAGCTAAGCAACTTGAACCATCGTAAACGTGCGGTATCGTCGTGTGTGACGAGTACTCCACTTAACCTGTTAGTAACCGCTCTCGACGGTAGGTGCGATGTCTCGTGTTGCCTTCTTGTTGATGCTTGATCGTGTTTGCTTCGTATTAATCGAGTGTTTGCTCGTTGATTGCTTTCTAGTGTTCATCGTCTTGTGTGCTTCCGCGGGTACCTTTCGGAGACGTTGCGAGCTTGCGATCAACTACACCTTCGGAACCCGACTTATCAACAGGCAAGGACTATACATTACTTATGATCCATTCTATTTCAACCAGCGGTTTGCATGCTAGTCTAGGTTAGGTTCGATGTTTGATCCTACCACATGTTTACAGCCTCTTTCAAACCGATACAGCCATGTCCCTTCCCAGCAAACCTTGTACTGCTATGTTACTATTGCTCGTTGCTCAGCCCCTGCTTAGTATGCATGCTTAGGATGCTACGATGTTACCCTGTTACTCCTTGGTTTGGGATATCACATTATTATATTGTTGTTGATGATATGATTATTATAATGTTGACTATATTCGACGAAGGATGGAAGGTCTAGGCTATCCCGCCTCGACGCTTTGTTCCATTCGAGTCACCTAGGATTCGAGTTCTGGGTATTGGTTTTAATACTGAGCGTGCCTAACCGCGTGTGGGATTTTATGGGGTCCCCCTTTTTTACCTACCTAGCTTCAAACATTTCTAGAGGTGGCCCAAGCTGGTTTTACCATTTGAAAACCGTGTGTGTGACTGGTGAGCTCCCAGCAGATTTTCAAACAACTCGGGCCAGCGGAGACATGCTTTCTTTGTTAGTCCACACCTGGAAGCTAGGGGGCTGCCCACATCTGTTTGGGTAGCTAACCCGACCTCGTCCAGTCGGAAGAGTCCGATCCGATAGCGCGGTCGGCCTTTGGATTGGGTGTCGACTCCCCCGGGGCCACCCGGATTTGTTCGTTGTTAGTTAGAGGGACCTGTCGTTTCGGATCTCTCGGAACTAAATCATAAAATGGTTGACTGTGATGGGTAGCAACTGAGAGAGATGGGCGTGCGTGCGGAGCCTTGTAATGGGCAGTTGGTACACCCCTGCAGGGTTAAATCTTTTCGAGAAGCTGTGTCCACGGTTGTGGACGACTTGAGACCTACTCCTTGTTCATAGACAACAATAACTGAGATAATCTTAATATAACTTGATCAACGTGTGTGTGCCTTGACTTCTTCTTCTTCATCGGGATGCGAAGAGGAGGACAAGGATAGGATAGGTGTTATGCTTGCGTAAGTAGGTGGATATCAGACTTGTTGGAGGCGATTCCTCATCGAATGCTTGGCTTCTTATCTTACTCTCTAGATCGTTAGCCACTTCATAAATGCTAGTGCGGCAGCAACCTCACCACTTACCCCATCCTTACCGTAAACTACTAGTTGTCCTAGAATGACGAGTGATGAAGTCCTTGCTGGGTCAGATGACCACTACAGTTGGATGCTGAGTACCTCTGTACTCATGATACTACCCCAAACTCTTTTCAGGGTTCTTGATCGACAACAGGTATGGTGATCGATGCTTCACGTGGAGACTCGACGACTAGTTAGGCGGATCCCGGCGGAGGGCCTGGACCCGTGTGGTTATGGGGATCGATGTTTTCTCTTTGCCAATAGGCATTTGATTGTAGTCTGTACCCAGACATGTATCTTCCGCTGATGTATTGTATTAAGGCAGTTGTATGCCGATTGTAGGAGATGTTGTATCCTTGTATCTGTAATGTTGTGATATCATGTTGGAAATCCGGGGCATATGGCATTGTCATATGTTGCGGTGGGACCGATATGTGCTTCGTCCCTGGATCTGGATGGAAACATCTAGATCTGGAACAGTACCGCATATCGGGCCTTACAAGGAACAACCTGCTGAGAAAGTCACTTGGAAAATGTATAAGATACATGAACACCTTGTGTACAACTTGGACTACTAAATGACTAATGACTTTGCGATAACTGGAAAGTTGCATCCGCTTCCTCCCAGCTACAAAGATCATGTCTAGACCATGTCATGAGGGAGAATTTTTCACCGTTCATGAGGTCATGGTTAAAGTTAAGAACTTTAAAGGTAGAACCAATGCAGGAATAATCATCGAGAGAAAGTATATTTGATATACGAGTTATAAATGTCTTTCCCTACAAAACATTAATTGTGGTTGATTAAGTATTTGATGCTTTAACTTATTGCTTTAAGAGTGGCTTGGAAGGGATGAGATGACAATGTGTGCTGACTGTAATCAAGATAGTTGATGGTCGACAACACTCTCCCTCTACATCTATCATTTGATTAGTTATATGAATAAATTTATGATTGTTTGAGTGTGTACTTTATTAGTGTGTCTTTCATATCGCGAAGACAATTATTCATATTAGTGATAAACAAGTCAGTTGTTCTCCTTTTATAAATGATATCTTTTATAGTCACATTACCGTAATATGAATAATCCCTTTGAAATCCCTTTGATCACATCAAACTATTCTATCATTAATATGTGGATTCACTAATGAAACATGAGTGTGAAATAGTTTGATGTGATCAAAGGGATTTCAGAATGAAGACAAGTATTAAATTAACAAGAAAAACAAGTCTCTACGATTTAATAAAAGTGACAAATGTCTTTGAGTTAGCCTTGGGCATACGGACTTGTGTGAAAGTTGTGCCACAAATTACAATGTTTAATACACTTCAATATTTTCGATGTGCCTGAACATCAAAATCATACTCTATTGAATAGTGTATGGTATAAGTTATATCTTACCGAGTTACGTTATTATTTTTAGAGTTATTAATTTTATATGCAAACACTCACTTCAGTATAGGGAACCATCTGTGTTCGTGGAAACCAACACTATATAAGTTATGGTGTGTCGTGGTTTCTATGAAGTGTGATTTATGTGATAAGTTATCTTTGTAGTGTATCCTTAGTCAACTATGGATGCATCTTCCACAACTAGAACCAAAAGAGAAAAACTTGTGTTGCTGAGTTTGGTGTTTGTCAAGAAGTCTTCTTGATAAGTGTGTTAATGGATGAAAAGTGAAAGTTCAAACAAGGTAATTGACCTTGCCTCCATATGTCGGAGTAGCGCAATGGAATATGTTCTGGAACCAAAGCTCTACAATTAGAGGAGAAACTGATGATAATGATCATGGTGTTTCGATGGAAGTTTTTACTGAACAAAGTAGGATTCAAGAATGAATATTTTCCCCTTGTGCAAAATAATATTCACGATTAACTTGCCATGTTGATGAAACAAGACTTACCTACGAACTACGAAGAAGCGATGGTCGACCTAAGTATGAGAAATGACTATGAGTAATGAAATCCTATATTGAGTTACATTTAAGATTACTTGAATCTTATCGAGTAAAGAGGTTAGTTGATATTCTCAATAACTACAAGGTTATAAGGAAGAAATGTAAACCTCAAGGGAAGACATCAAGATCGATTTGTCATAAAGGATGTTTCCGACAAATTCAAAAGGTTGACTACAATATGTAGTGATGCTTGAGTCAATAGGATATTCACTGTGATTGATCCAAAATGTTAACAATACCATGACTTACTCAAATCCTGCATTTGAAGAAGTGTTGTAATTGGTACAACAAGAAGGTTTTGGAAAAACATATGGATGCTAGTGTCTCGAAGCCGTAATTCTCGATTTGATGGATGATCACAGGATTTTGGACTTAGCCAAAATATCGAGGAAACATGCATTTGCATGAAACTGAGTGGGAGCTGAATAGCTTCCTAAAAACTTAATATGCGGACGACATATTTTGAGTGGGAGCTATGTGAGTATTATATCCTAGTCTTATATGTGCTTGACATATTTGAGTGGGTGAAAGGATCGAGATAGACCTAGAGGGGGGTGAATAGGTTACATTACAAATTTTAACACTACTTAGCAATTTTAGGCAATAATGCGGAAGATAAAGATGTGCCTAATAATTGGAAAGGTGACCTAAATAAGATAAGGTAAACAACAAGAACAATATAATGAAGCAAGTGAGGGATAAACAACAAGGTACTGCAAGTAAAAGGGGATAGTAGGGATAACCGAATGACGCGAAGACAACGATGTATCCCGTTGTTCACCTCCTTGGAGGGAAGCTACTCACCATTCGGAGAGAGTGGGTGAAACCACGAAGGCACACCAACGCCACGAAGGCTCACTCTATTCCCCTTGAGATATCACCACGAAGGCGATTCCCAAGCACTACCGGTGGACCTTAAAGGTGGTCACAAAACCCTCACAAACTCAACGAGGGTAATCACAATGGTCGATTCCTCTCCGAAGAACTCCTACCCGCCTAGGCGTCTCCAACCTCCAAGAGTAACAAGATCAACGGGGAAAATCTCAATACTTGCTCAAATCACGATTTGCTTTGGTCGGAAGATGGGGAAGGGACGGATCTATCACGAGGTGAAAGATCCGACAAGAACTCTCACAAATCTCTCCAGGATCTTGGGTTTAGTGTACGAGATGAGAGAGAGGGAGCACTTGGTGTTCTTGAGTGAAATAAATGAAGTGGTCCCCCCTAACCCTAGACGGGTGGGGGTTATTTGTAGAGGCTCAATAAACTAGCTGTTTTGGTGCTATCCTGGAGGCTCCGGACGGTCCAAGACTTAAGTCGGACGGTCCGGGCTGTGCCCGGACGGTCCGACCTGAGATCCGGATGACCGGGAAGGGCACTACAAGGTATGAACGTGTATATGTGTAAGTGCGGTTGGACGGTCCGGGGAACAGTCCGGATGGTCCGACATGTGACCCAGACGGTCCGAATAATTACGCAGCCGAACCTCCTCGGGTTCATAATTCTTCGGACGGTCCGGGATCCAGTCCGGATGGTCTGGGCTGAGCCGGACGACCCGACATGGTTCCCGGACGGTCCAAATAATTACGCGACCGAACCCCTTCGGGTTTGTAATTCTTTGGACGGTCCGGGTTCTAGTCCGGACGGTCCGGGGTCCAGTCTAGACGGTCCGGGCTTGGCCCGGACGGTTCGACATGGCTCCCAGACGGTCCGTATAATGATGCAGCAAAGACCCTTCGGGTGAGGAATTCTTCGAACGGACCGGGCAGTGGTCCGGACGATCTGACATACGCAGTGAGTGCACCATTTGAAGTGTTTTGAAAACCCTACACTACTACATTGATTTTCCATCGGTTTTAGAGAAGTGTATTCTTCATGTTATAGTATTAATGACTTGAGCAAGACTTGAACTCAACCTTATGATCCCCTCTTAATAGTGCGGGGATCCCTATGACTCAAGATGTAACAGTAAAGAGGACTTAGCATCATCTTCAATCGTTTTATCGAATTCTTGAGTGCGATTGAGGATTAGCACATGATCCCTACACGATGATGTCAAGAGGACTAACCAACTTCCTGTGTATCACTTAACAAACATAGTTAGTCCCCTATATGTATATTGTCATCAACAACAAAATATGCTTAAGGCCGTGATTGCACTTTCAATCTCCCTCTTTTTGGTAGTTGATGACAATACACATATAGCTCTAAAAAATAATCACAATTAAGATTTGGAGAGCATTTTAATTTCTTTGAGGGAGGCTCCCCCTCAACATGTGCATGTTGGTTTTAGACATTAAGCAAGGCACATGTTGGGACGCCTCCGCCATGATCATATAACCAAACAAATTTATATGAGAATGCATAATGGTTTTAAGACACAATAGTAATGATGAAGCAACAATCGAAAGATATGATTCATACTAATGCACATAGTGCTTATCATGCCATACACAACCATTTTAGCATGCAAGGATAGATAAACACATAGTTTCATACATAATGCATAGGTCCGAATACATATCCGTCACACAACATAAAACACAACTAAGACGAGGAATCCTACGCGGAAATGAAATGAGCAACTAGATAGGTTTCTCCCCCTTTGTCGGCAAAGACAAAAAAGGGGCATACGAGAGCACATGAAAGAGATAAGGCTCATCATCCTGATCAGCCACCACATCCGTGAAGAAGTCAGCGTAGTCCTCCGCGGATGGAAATCCATAGTCCTGAGGCTGAGGAGAAGGTGGAGGCTGCTCATCAGCACTCACAGGGCTACTAGGGCGATTCTGAAGACGTGCCTTGAGAGCATTGGCATGCGTGATGCATCGGGTCTCAAGCTGGTGGATGGCCTTGGTGTTGGACTTGCACATATTGAAGATGGCCTTCTGAGATTTGCCCAAGAAGCGCGCAATAGTACAGAAGGGCTCAACCATCGGCGGGCCCTGAGGCGGAGCAGAAGAGGTAGAGGCACCAGCAGCAGAGGGAGGAGTGGGCCCACAAGTATCCAGATATGACCCCCTCTTCGGGAACCCATCAGAGTGTATGATGGGTTTCTGGATGGGAGTGGCAGCAAATGCATCAATGACACGCTGGATGTATGGAGCAAGCAGAAAGTGTCCCTGCTTCTGAACAGAGAACATCCACACTTCATGCCATAGGAAGTTAGCCACATCAACGGGAGGAGGGACTGTACAATTCTCAAAGCATTTGTACACATCTTTGGCCCGGGCCATGAGATTGATAGCCAAGGAGTGAACCATGGCCTTGTCTCCATGCTTGGGCACAATAGTCTGAAGGAGACAAAGGTACAGCTGTCGGTACCTCGGCAAAAAGATGGAGGAGTTGTTGGCATCCTGGTTGGCCCCCTCGAGCATGTCACGAGCAGGCATAAGGCAACCCATGCAAGCCGCAAGGGGCACAAACATAGACTGTTAGAAATATGCCCTAGAGGCAATAATAAAATGTTATTATATATATATATTTCCACGTTCGTAATTAATGTTTATATTTCTGTGCTATAATTGCAATGATCATGACTGTGAGATTCAGAAGAAAACTCATTTGCATGTGTGGAAATGTAAACACCAAGAGTTCCTGGTTTAGCCTCTAAGATCAGCTCATGTGCTTATATATGATTACGTTTTCTTAATCATGGACATTGTTCTTGTAACAAGGATGTCAGTAGCAATGAGAACATATTGTTAGCAGAACAATGATGTTGAACCGACCCCAGTATTGAATGATATACTTAGAGATCACATTGTAACAACGTTATAAGTCATATCATGAAATGTTATCATATACGTAATTCCTTAGACCATGAGAGTATCGAGTTGCTTCACGCAGGAAGATATACTTTGGTTCTTAGATGAATCTTCCCATTACTGGGAAGTAGTAAATAAGTTCTGGGTACATCGGATAGTGTGTCTAGTAATTGCGATAGTTCAAGACTGGGATTTGCTCCTTCACGATGAAGAAGATATTCACTTCGGGCCCACTCGGTATGATGGTTTCCATTATAGTCTGGCCAGACGCATTGTAATTTAGTCACGGGGATACCGGAATACGATAACGAGAAAAAGGGACAAACGAGCAAAGAGGATAACGAGTGGCTTGTGTTCAAGAAGTTGTTACACATGGGTGCCAAACTTCTCTCCTCTGACTTTGTCATATATCGCGAAGCAAAGGGAATGGTACATGAATAAACATAATGGTTCACTCGAAGTTTCTTCGTGTATGTGCGGGAATCAACATGGGTGTCCATGGCTCCGCTGTTGATTATTGGCTATTGATAAAAGGCTGTTGACCTGTGTCCGAAAGATGTTCTAAGTCATGTCCGCATTATACCAAACCTATTGGGTCACACACTTAACGGGTAGTAATCTGTTAGAGAACTAGGAGATGAAAAGAGAAAGGGTACCAGAATTGTTTTGGGTGGAACCGGAAGTGTTTCCGGGTAGCACTAGAAGTGTTCTAGGTAGTACCGAATGGTTTCAGAATATTCGAGATCGGTCTCGGATGATTCCGGAACATTCAAGAAGAGTTTTGAAGCGGTCACAAGACATCCGTGACAGTGTCGAAAGGTTTTGCAACATTCGGTAATAGTTGTGGAAAGGTTACGAAACATCGGGAAATTGTTCTGGGACTTCTAGGAATGTTTCGGGAGGTTCCCGGGAGCTTATGGAAGTATCCGGAGGGTTATGGAACTCTCCAAGATGCGGAAACCGAAGCTAGGCCAAGTAGGAAGGTCCACAAGGTCGTAGGTCGGCGGAAAAAGGACTTTCCTTGGGGGGCAATCCCAGACGCCAGGGTCCCTGGCGTTTTCCCCTGGACGCCGTAGTCCGCGGCGTTTCATACAAGAATCCGTGTTGGACTCCTCCTGGTGGCCAAAACCGACTTTGGGGAGAACCCTCGCCCAAGTTTCGATCCCAGGCTTCCACCTATATATTCGGGGGCAGGGGTAGCCCCAAAGACACACCAGAAAAGCCCCAAGGATGCCCCAGCTAAATCCCACGCGCCTCTAGTTCTCTTCGGGCTAGATCGTTCTAGTCCGGACGCCACTAGGCTCTTCTCCCTCTAGTTTCTCTCGGTGGCATTCTTCTCTGGACGGCGGAGCGCTGCTGGATTGCTACATCGGGATGTGTGGATACCGGTATAGGGATCATACCTTTGATCCTTCTTCGAGGTCCTTCTTCTTCCTCGGAGATCTAGTTCGAGGGACTTGTTCATGGGACTTGATCGCGGGACGGATCACGGAATGGTTCGCGGCACGGATCGCTCAACGGATCGGGATCGCGCAACGGATCGTGGGACGGTACACGGGATCGATATCCTCGCGATTGGGAGGTCATTGAAATTCCTAGCTGTGAGGATCTTCATCGACGGTCTTCACCAACTCTACTTCCGCTACATCGGTTGGTGAGTGATGACGCTCAACTGTAGGGGATCGATTGTAGTGTTCTCGCGGGTAAGTTAACCCAATTTATTGATTCGACACAAGGGGACACAAAGAGTATTTATAAGCTTTGACAGTTGAGTTGTCAATTCAACCGCACCTGAAATATGCATGCTTGCAACAAAGTATTAATAGCAACTGTGATATGATAGCGGTAGTGAAACAGCAAAAAGTAGCAACTAGTGACCAGCAGGATTAAAACACTGTAGGCTAGGGAGATGGATGGTTGGGCGCTGCATGAATAAGAATGAACATGTAATAGATTCTAACACGGGGCAAGGCACACAGAAAAGTAATGATCATCTAGGCAAATATCAAACATTAGGCATGTATCCCATAGGTAGTTGTGCGTGCTTGCAATAAGAACTTGCACAACATCTTTTGTCCTACCATCCCGCTATGAATGGGGCCAAAAGGAACTTATGGAGATTAAGGTGCTCCTGTCAAAGAGCACCGGAACAAAGCAATAAACTCAATGGATACATGGAATCCTCAAATTATGGACCATCCCTTTTGGTGTCCCAAGCTGTCACCTTTGGGATCGCAGGTTCCGGACCATAATAGGTGCATACAACTCATAGATAGGATTTTGAACATAGATAAACTCATGAAAACATAAGTGGTTCAGATCTGAAAACATGGCATTCGAGCCCAAAGTGACAAGAATTAAGAACAACGAGTTGTAGCAAAGATGATAAACACCAAAGTAGATGATAGGCCATATGCCCCCAACAATCTGACGAACTATTACATGATCAATCTCATCCAATTCCTACCATCCCCTTTGCCTACAGCAGAGAATTACTCACACATGTGAAGGGAAGTCATGGAGGAAGGATGGAGTGGTGATGGTGATGACAATGGCGACAATCTCCCCTCTCCGGAGGCCAAATCAGCCTCCAGATTAGCCCTCCCGAGGAAGAACAGAGGGTGGTGGCGGCTCCGCGACGGTTTCTGGAAAAGCGACTTCTTTTTCGGAGTTTCCCCGTCACGAGAATAAGTAGGAGCCAAAGTAGGGCACCAGGGGAGGGGGATGTCGCCCAGGCGGCCTCCCGGCGCGCCCCCACCCCTGGCCGCGCCAGAGGGGGCGCCTATGGCCCCCTTGGCTGCCCTCTGGCCCATCTTCTGGCTTTGGGATCCTTCGGGTGCGTGGATTTTTTGGTATTTTTTGGGAATTTTCTGAGATGTCCAAAAATCCATTTTCGTGTGCACAATAAAACCATACAGACAGCTCTACTGAAAACAACGTCAGTCCGGGTTAGTTTAGTTCAAATCATGCAAGAATGAGGGCAAAACCATAGCAAAAGTGTTTCGAAAAGTAGATACGTTTGAGACGTATCAACTCCCCCAAGATTAGCCTATTGCTTGTCCTCAAGCAATTCAGTTCAACGAACTGGACGCGACAAAGAAAACTTTGTCAAACTCTTTTGCTTCATAAGATGTAAATAAGCCGGTACTATGAAAAGAGTTTAGCAAGCATCAAAACAATGCTATGAGGACAATGCACGAAGCAATCCTTATTTCAAGTAATCAATCACAAACAGTCTAAAGTGAATAATATGCTTCCGAAAATCAAGACAAGATCACAATGCACATAGCCTGAACATATCAGAGTGGTATCTCGCTAGCCTCCATGAGTGAAGCAAAACATAAATGCAGAAACTCCTCCGGAGTTTTAAAGGAGACTAGAACTAAGAATTTCAGACTAGCCATATAACAAGCATGCAGAAGACAATGTAATACTTTGGGACAATGCATGTTACACTAAGAATGACAATTATGCTCTCAATAGTTGGTGCTTTGAAGAAAGAAGGTGAGACTCTCGAACCGTGGATTTTTATGGCAAGATTGAAAACCCGTGAAAGGAAGCAAAGACTAAACATGTGCCAGAGCTCTTGGTTTTGAAAACAGAGACAATGTTCTTTTGAGATGTGCAACTCTCCAGTCAACGGTGAATGGTAAAGGTCTCTCAATATCTCCCATGCCAACCATATTAATGCTTTTTGCTTACACATGTTCCCTTATCCATAAATCCCTTGATGGTCTATGGAACCTTTTATTTTGCCTCAAGGATGGAACGAGGGTATCGTTCCACCTATCATCTGCAACATTTGGTCTATTTCATCCCATCATCAAGTATGGGGGAGGTGTAACTCTCATTTTTTTTTGACTAGTTAAAACTTCCGTCAAAATATGTTTGGCATGACAGATACTGATTTTCCCTCACCGCACCATGAGCTTGTACGGTTACAAAAGGGAAGCTTTTGAATAAATTTCGAGATGGCACAAGAAAGTCTAAGTTAGGAGTGGCTGGTAAATACCACATATAGGTAGGTATGGTGGACTCAAATGGAATAACTGGTTTGAAAGGGAGTTTGGATGCACAAGCAGAATTCCGCTTGGTGCGAGTGAAGGCTAGCAAAAGACTGGGAAGCGACCAACTAGAGAGCAATAATTGTCATAATCATGCAAAGCGACAAAGTAACATTGAATCGGGCATGAAAGTGATATGACTATTCTGAAATAAAAAGGTCATCAAGGCATGATAGAAATTTTAGTCATAAACATGTGTGAACATGTGCCAAGTCAATCCAAGAATTCTCCGAATGGGAAAGACCACTTCAATATGCCAAACCATGAGCAATGCCATGCATGTAAATCATTTCAACAACATATTATGCACCCTAGCTATTTGAGATCAGCCACAAGGAAAGCATGAACAATGGGAAAACATTGTAAACATAGCACTATGTCGCTACAATCTGGTCTCTAGATCATAAGTACATGCATATGTACAAAAGTAGAAACAAAAAGAGTTCATACCGGTTTTCCTTGTTGCTTCCCTTCCGTCGATCTTCGTCATTACTGCCTTGTCATTTGCATGACCGAACGTGGGAAATATATAATCAAATGCCATAACGGACTCGAGCTGAACTCTGAAAACAAAGCAAACTAAAGAGAGAAAGGAAATCTTTTTGGGTTTTTCAAAGGTTTAGCGAAAGAAAAAAGAAAAGAGAAATCTTTTTCTAGTTTTTTCAAAATAGAGGAACAAAGAAGAACGGGCAAAAACTTCGAAAAGATCAAAGCGAGCAAAAAACAAAAACGGATAATACAATGGAAAGGTGAGAAGGGCACGTACTCCCCCAAGCTTAGGCTTTTGTCCTAAGTTTGTAGCAGCTACTGCCCCCAGGAGCCTCCTGCTCCGGGGTAGTGGTAAGTCCAGGAGTCGTATGAGCCCTCCGGTGCGTACACCGAAGTCCTCGGGTCCTCCCATGAGGAAGGTCATGCGCTCCAAGTGGAAGAAGATCCCTCGCCATGCTCGGTGAAGGTCTCTCCCTAGAAAGGTGGGAACTCACCATGCTCCTCCTCGTCGGGCACAACCCCCTCCATGGGGTTATGCGGCTGGTATTGATCCATGAACTCATCGAACTGGATATAGTTGAAGGACCATCCGTTCCTGCGAGTGTTATCAAACAAAAGTGGTGCAGGTAGACGGATCTCATGAGTAATGGTATTTTCAAACCTCAAAATATAATCAAGGTTACCAAACTGGGAAGTCATGGTAACAAACTTATGCCTCTTCATAGCCGCAAGATCGAGACTTGCGTATGAAAAGGGAACATCATCAGGATGCGGGGTGCGCTCAAGAGACTTAAGGATGAGTGTGGCGTAAACACCACCATATAAATCGCCCTTGTTACTGTTTGTAACAAGGCGCCGAGCAATTAAGGCACCCAAATTATAATCATTCTTACTAGAGAGGGCGTTCACATAGATAGAAAAATCTGGTGCAGAACCACTGCTCGTGTTGTCACGAGCCAACACCCCTCTAGCAATATAATACGCAAAATACCTGAGGTGGGGAAACAAAATGCTGGAAATATTCGCGCGCTGGATGTCGGTCTCCTCCTGGTAGCAAAGGGAGTTGAAGAGGGTCCTCAACTCGGAAGGCTGAGAAATCATCTTCGCCGTCTGACCAACGTTCGGCACACCTATTATATCACAAAACTGTGCCAAAGACATAGCTATGAGATCATTATAAAGTTTGAACTCGACAGTTCCAACATCATGGTTATAACGAAAACTGCTAACAAAACGGGAGGTAAGGTTCTTGTATTGTATCACACGGCATAATGCTAGTCGTGTCAAACCTGCATTGGCACAAAGGCCATAAAATTCCTCCTTAATTCCTGCAGCTGCAAGAAAATCATCGCCCAGATACATCATTGGGCATGTTGGACTTGTGTCTTCCAACAACTCCAGGGGCACATGATCTTCATTATAGCTCACCCTAACTGCTGAGGGTGAAGCTGCAGCTCTAGTGACTCGATCGGAGCGCTCGGGCCTCTTCTTCCCAAGCCACCCCTTTGCTTTTCCTAGCAAAATCATTTCTGAATTTTTTCACAATTCACAAAAACAAGGATTTAAACAAAGTGAGTTGAGGCAAACTACTCTACTCACTTACCTAAGACATAAACTTTCATCAAAACTTGGAAAATAAATTTCTACACATGCATGCAAGCTCATATAATTTTGCTGGAATTTTTCTGAAAACTTCACTGTTGAAAATTTTCCGGAGTTCAAAAAGCTGCGAAACTTTCTGAAAGCTTGAAGCAGTGATTAGAATTATGAAGTTTCAAAAACATATAAACTTGGTACAACAAAGAGAACAAAAGCTAAAGCAAATGAAAACATAACAAGCTCCACTTTTTACCTATATAAAACACGCTCACTAGCAAGGTTGATCAAGTCTTACCAACGAACCGACGGTATATAGAGCAACAAGTCTCACCTCTTATGAAGTGATCATTGCACCTTTACTTTAATGGACATTGTCCCCACCATGATGGTTTTGTATTTATGGTGCACGTGTAGAGGACAATCCCATTCTCCAATGTTCACGGTCTCGATATTCTCTATTGAGTTAAGGCCATGCCTTTTGTCGATCTTCTTTGGAAAATACACCGTGTGTTCTTTATCATCTACGTTGAAGGTGACCTTTCCTTTATTGCAATCAATAATGGAACCTGCGGTGTTAAGAAAAGGTCTACAAAGAATAATGGACATGCTCCCATCCTCGGGCATGTCAAGCACAACAAAATCAGTAAGAATTAAACAATTAGCAACTTCAACTGGAACATCCTCACAAATACCTATCGGGACAATTGTTGATTTGTCAGCCATCTGAATAGAGATATCTGTAGGGATTAACTTATCTAAACATAGCCTTTTATAAAGAGAAAAAGGCATAACACTCACCCCTGCTCCGAGATCACATAAGGCAGTCTTAACATAATTATTTTTTATGGAACAAGGAATGGTGGGTATACCTGGATCACCAAGCTTCTCAGGAATCTTGCCACTGAAAGAGTAGTTAGCAAGCATAGTAGATATTGCCTCATTAGGAACTTTTCTTTTATTAGTAACAATATCTTTCATGTATTTGGAATAAGGAGGTAACTTGATAGCATCAGTCAAAGGAATTTGCAGAAAAAGAGCTTTCATCCATTCACAAAAATTATTATAATGCTCTTCTTCTTTAGATTTGAGGGACTTACCTGTAAAGGTCATGGGTTTTTGTACCCATGGTTGACGGGGATCGGCCCCAGCAAATCCCATGGTCAGGGACCCTGGGTTAGTCATAAAGAAGGGTCAGGTTGGACGATACTCGTCGGCTAACAGGAGAAGCACTTCTTGCTCGATATTATTGCGTGTGGAGGCGATTACATGGGAGGCCAAGGCGAGTTCTCGCAAGGCCAGGAGAGTGGATGCATATTGGATTGATCTGGACGTCTCCCCTCCCAGCCTTTATATACTAGGCTAGGTCTCGGGGAGTCCATACTAGGTTAAAAAGATAGTTTCCTAGTTCTAGTCTTGCCTTGCACGCCAAGCCGTGCCTTCCATACCAGTCGCGGACTCCTACGTCGGTGCTTGATCGGGCCAGTCGTGGGCTTGTCGAGGCTTCCCAATGGGCCTTCTATCTTCATACGCACCGGGTATCCTCATACACAGGAGTCGTGGGGTCACCCCCTCGTCAGTAGCCCCTGAGTGCCTGGGGGACTCGAAGAGTCGCGCATGGACTCGAATTGGTCAGCGCTTTATTGATTGTAGGCGCGGCACCTCCGCGGGTCGCTGGCAGTTTTGAGCCATGACAATACCTGTTTCGAGGGATTGCTAAGCTGAAAAGGGCCCAAGGAGTCGACTGGTCGAGCCTTGGTGAATTGCGCTAGTGGCAAATACCGCAGTAGCCCAATCAAGCTCACGTCCCTCGACATGAACTTGGAACGACCGGTGTCTAGCAAAGTCATGCCGCTGCAGGTCTTATGGGATCAATTGCTGCCAGTTTAAGCAAATAGCCTGAGCGCGTCCGCTCGGCTCTTTCTATCATGCGAGCGCATGGAAAAGGTCGGGAGTGAAATCGCTTTGCGGTAAGTCCCGACCCGGCCGTTCTGCGCAGCGGGGTCTTACCTACACGCTAAGCTTGCGTGGCATCTGGGTACAGTGTGTCGTAGCCCAGGAAAAATTGTTTTTGTAGATGCGCGGAGCCTGGTTAGCGATGCACCCACTTGGAACAAACAATCAAGTGAGCTATTAGCAGTCACTCGCGGAGCTTGTGGCGAACTCAGGCGAGGAAAATAAGAAAGCACCCACTCGGAAAGTCGTCGAGTGCGCGAGTAGATCATATTGTCGAACATTTGCTGAGTCTTTTTTCGAGTAATCACTTGAATGCTTTACTGACTTCATGGTGAGGGAGCACCCGAACTCTGAAAGTACGTTGTTTTTGCTGGTGCGAGTGATCACTCGAGCACATCTTTGCCTTCTGGGTGAGGGAGCACCCAAACTCGAATAAAGGTACTCCCGATGGGAGCAAGAGATTTTTTTTAATCAGAAAATTTTGTCATCAAGAAATAGGTAACTTTTGGAGTCTTTATTTTTTCCAATTGCTTTTACCTTGATGCGTCCTTCTTGAGATGTCACGCTGATATGCATTGTCATGCTGTTTGGTGACCTATGATGATGCTTGCTTCTTTTATCCGTCGCATCTTCTGGCCAGTCATAATGATGATTTGGACGTCATGCTGCCTTGTGCCTATTGGATTTCCAAGGCTTGTATGGGAAACAGACGAGATTTGATGTGTCCTTTAAATAGTGCTGACCGTGTGAAGGCATCTTGTCTTGGAATTCGTAACGCTAGGCCTGTTTGGTCTTTGATGTAATGATGGCGCTGCCTGGGCTTCTGCGTGTTTTATCTGGTTTGCCCTTGGATTGTGCTATCAATAGCTCCTGTGGTTGCCTGACCTTGGCATCCATTCTTTGCATCTTTTTCTTCTGCTTCTTCTTCATATGGCGCCCAAGCGTGGTGGTGGTAGTGTGACTGGGCGAGGTCGTGGCCGTGGTGGCCGTGGTGGCCGCACGCCTCGTTCTTCACGCTGTGGATGTCGTGGTGTTGCGTCGTCGCCTTCTTCTTCTTCCTCCATGGAAGAGGGTTTTTGGCGCTATGATTTTCTTTTGCGTGTGCTTAGCCGGACTGCTGCCCGGATTACTCTTCCATTCTCGTTTGCCTCCATTGCCTCTGAGCTTAATTTGAGGGGTCTCTGGCTCCGTCTTCATGGATGCGCCCAGTCTTCTTTTTGGGTGGAGTTGGAGGTTGATAGTTCCTCCTTGATTTTCCTTGGATCTGGCTGGAGGGCGTTTTCTCGTCGGTTGAATCTGCGTGACGGAGATAGACTTTGATGTCATTTTTATGGCGAAGGTACTCTACTGTTCGTGCATTTGATGCCGATGACAATTGTCTGGATCCATACTGGGAGGAAACAAGCAGTGGTGATTCCGATGGATCGAGTGGTGATTCGCCTGCTTCTCCTGTGTCTTCATCTTCGGCTGATTCCTCGGCTGATGGTGCTTGCTCTTCTAGTTCTGAGGATGAGCTGGACGTCAAGCCGGTCGTCAAGCGGATGCGTCAGTAGGTGAGGCACCTTGTAGAACTGGAGGACAACGACCTGCTGATACGTCCAAAACGTATCTATAATTTCTGCTTGCTCCATGCATGTTTTGTGTGATATTGCTACGATCTAGATACACTTTCATACAATTTTGATCATATTTGGACTAACCTATTAACTCAGTGCACCACAGTGCCAGTTCATGTTTTCTGCTGTTTTTCTATTTCAGTTTTCCCCCATATAAAAAGTGCTCCAAAAATTCGGGAAAAATCAGATAAAAAATCAGCGCAGAAGAACCTTCCGGAAGGACCTGAGTGGGGCCAGAGGGCCACCACCAGGGGCCCAGGCGCCCTGGTGGCGCGCCCCAGGGGCTGGCCGCGCCAGGGGGGCGCCTCGACCCCTGGTGGCCCCCCTGGTGCCCCCCTTTGGCCCTATTTTTACCCCCGCGGAGAAAACCCTGATTCCAGACCCCTTTTCTCCAGAAGCAATTCCGATCTCCGACGCCATCGCCATCAAGTTTCGGGGGGACAGAATTCCTGTGCCGGCACCCTGCCGGGACGGGGAAGTGCCCCCGGATTCATCTCCATCGACGTTGCTTCCTCCCTCCATGAAGCGGGAGTAGTTCTCCCTCGGGGCTGAGGTTTCTACCAGTAGCTATGTGTTCTTCTCTCTCTCCGATGATGTGATCTTCGTTGTGATCATAGGCTATGTTAATCTAGGGTGATCCCATGATATTTCCCCTTCCTCTATGTATTGGATTGATGTACTCAATTGATCTTATCTAGTATAATCTCCGGGACCAAGGTGACAGCGGTCTATTGGACATGGGTTAGAAGAATATTATCATGAGTGATTTCCTCTTTTGTGTGTGGATTGAAGATTGAGAGTCTCTTGGTGCTTGTCTTTGACTATCCTTTAGATATGTTGTGGTGATTGTGGTACTCTCTTTGGATGGCCGCGGTGACATTGGGAAATCCATAGATTGAGAACTACGAACCCTGAGGTGTGATTTTTTAGCCCTACACAATTCTCTTCCTCTCTTGACCACAAAGGAATGACCTCCGAGTACGTCTCCATTGCATGTTTTATGGGAAATATCATGTGATTAGACTATGTTAATGTTGTTGGGAGTTGCCACTAGTGAAAGTATGAAGCCTAGGCCTTGTTTCCATCATTGTTACACCGTTTGCACTCACTTTTGTTACTTGTTTCTTTGCTGCACTTTTATTACAGATTTATATTACTTCGTTTTATCACACCTATCACCCATATTTTACCATCTCTTCGCCGAACTAGTGCACCTATACAACTCCTAGTTGTATTAGGTGTGTTGGGGGACACAAGAGACTTCTTGTATCTTAATTGCAGGGCTGCTTGAGAGAGACCATCTTCAACCTCTACTTCCCTGAGTTCGATAAACCTTAGGTCATCCACTTGAGGGAAATTGCTGCTGTCCTACAAACCTCTGCGCTTGGAGGCCCAACATAGTCTACAAGAATAGAAGCGTGCGTAGACATCAAGCTATTTCTGGCGCCGTTGCCGGGGAGGTGAGTTCTTGAAGGTATATCTTTAGATCTTGCAATTAATTCTTTTTGTTTCTTGTTTTTATTTTCACTAGTTAGGCCTTATGGAAAACAACAAAAATATTATGAGAGAGCTTTATGAGCTTTACCTTGAGTTGGGACATGAAGTGTTTGAAGAGAAAATCAAAAAGCCTATGGAGCTTCATTATTTGCACAACACTCATGTTAGTAGCAATGTTACTAGTATATCTTCTCTGAATACCTTTGATGCTAATGATATGAAAAGTTATAAGCTTTGGGACGCTACGTTTTATGAAGATGATCTTTTTAGCCCCCCAAGTTTTGATGAGGAAATTTATTTTGATGATACTTTGTCTCCTATCTATGATGATTGTTGTGATGACACTTATGCTATAAAGAATACTATTTTGCAAGTGCATCATGATAAGAATACTATTTTGCAAGTGCATCATGATAAGAATGATTCATGTGATAGCTATTTTTAGTAAAAGTCGCATGAGCGAGGATAGCGTCTCTCGGGGGGAGTTTTATGCTCGAGCCCCCGAGTGATTTTTAAGTAAAAGTCGCATGAGCGAGGATAGCGTCTCTCGGGGGGAGTTTTTATGCTCAAGCCCCCGAGTGCTTTTGAGTACAAGTCGCATGAGTGAGGATAGCGTCTCTCGGGGGGACTTTTTATGCTCAAGCCCCCCGAGTGCTTTTGAGTAAAAGTTGCATGAGCGAGGATAGCGTCTCTCGGGGGGGAGTTTTTATGCTCGAGCCCCCGAGTGCTTTTGAGTAAAAGTCGCATGAGCGAGGATAGCGTCTCTCGGGGGGGAGTTTTATGCTCAAGCCCCCGAGTGCTTTTGAGTAAAAGTCGCATGAGCGAGGATAGCGTCTCTCAGGGGGGAGTTTTTATGCTCAAGCCCCCGAGTGCTTTTGAGTAAAAGTCGCATGAGCGAGGATAGCGTCTCTCGGGGGGAGTTTTTATGCTCGAGCCCCCGAGTGCTTTTGAGTAAAGTGTTTGGGCAACATTATTTTATTCTTTGAGCTTTACACGGTTGCCGATCGATGCTGCTGTCGATGTCTCTGATAATGCCTAGAGGACTATGGGTAGAACAAGCGTATGTTCGCTACGTTCCACGGGTTTCCCACGTCCTCATTGGTTTTGGGGTTCTTCAACCTGTATGCGCCTCCTCCTATGACTTCTGAGATTATGAACGGCCCCTCCCATTGCGGGGCAAGCTTGTGCACTTTTTCCTGTATTAGCCGTAACACGAGGTCTCCTTTGGTGAACGTTCTGGTCCGCAGGCGACTGCTTTGATATGTGCGCATTTTGTCCTGGTATCCTTCAGATCTTGTGATGGCTGTGTCCCGTGCTTCGTCTGCTGTGTCTTTGTCGTTCTGCAGCGCTTCTTCTGCCTCTTCCTCTTCGTACCCTGAGATTCGGGGCTCCAAATTTTAAGTCGTGCGGCAGTACTGCTTCTGCCCCGTATACCAAGAAGAAAGGTGTATACTGCGTCGAACTGTTTGCGGTGGTGCGCAGGCTCCATAGTACTGCGGGAAGTTCCTCTACCCAGTTGCCTGCGGCTTATTCTAGTGGTGCTAGGGGTCGTTTCTTTATTCCTCCGCATACTAGGCCGTTTGCTTTCTCCACTTGGTCGTTGGACTGCGGGTGTGCGACTGATGCGTAGTTGATTTTGATGCCCAGCTTTTGACAGAAGTTTTGGAATTCTGTTGCTGTGAAGTTTGTACCGTTATCTGTGATGATGTTGTGTGGTACTTCAAATCTGAAGATGATTGACTTGATGAAGTTAACTGCTGTGAGGGTTGTTGAGCTAGTGATTGGTACTGCTTCAATCCATTTTGTGAACTATTCGACTGCGACTAATAGGTGTGTTCGTCCTCATTTTGAGGATTTCTTAAGTGGGCCTACCATGTCGAGTCCCCATGTGGCAAATGGCCACGATATCGGTATGGTTTTGAGTTTCGATGCTGGGGCATGTGGCCTGCTGGTGAATTTTTGGCAGGCGATGCAACGCCGTACGATATCCTCTGCATTTCTCATAGCGGTCGGCCAGTAGAAACCTGCCCGAAAGGCCTTGGCCACGAGGGCTCGACTGCTTGCATGATGTCCTCAGGTGCCTTCGTGGATCTCGAGCAGTAGGGCTTTGCCGTCTTCTTCATCTATACACTTTTGGAGGTCCTGAGAAATGCTGCGCTTATAGAGCTGTTTGTTGATTACTATGAATGATTTAGATCGTCGACTGATGCGACGGGCTTCTGCAACGTCTTGTGGTAGGGTGCCCTCGATTAGGAATCAAAGGAAAGGTTTTGCCCATGCTGGGCCTTCGAGTGCTGCTGGTTCTTCGTCTTCGGATGCTTGGCTGCTTGTGCCGTCGGCTGTGCTCGTTGCTGCCACCTGTGCTGGTTTATTTGTGTCATCTTCCTCTGCGACTACCTTGGGTTCCGCTGGCTTTGTTTTGATTGATCTCTGGTTGATGCTCTCGAGGAAGACACCTGGTGGTATTGGTCCTCGAGTCGATCCGATGTTCGCAAGTTCGTCGGCTTCCGTGTTATTTGCTCTAGGGATGTAGTTGAGTTCGCAGCCGTCGACTCCTCCCTCTAGTGTGTTATAGAGCTTCTGGTAGGCTGTCATGTTGTCTGCGACTGCGTTACAGTCTCTCATCTCCTGCTGGAGGACGAGGTTGTTGGAATTATGCCCTAGAGGCAATAATAAAATTGTTATTATCATATTTCCGTGTTCATGATATATGTTTTTTTCCATGCTATAATTGTATTAACCGGAAACATAATGCATGCGTGGTTGCATAAAAAACACCGCGTCCCTAGTAAGCCTCTACTATACTAGCTCGTTAATTAATGATGGTTATGGTTTCCTAACCATGACATGAGTTGTGTATTAATTAATGGGATCATGTCATTAGAAGAATGACGTGATGGACAGACCCAACTAAGCATAAAAATATTGATCGTTTCATTAAGTTTATATTGTCATGCCTTTTATTGTCAAGTATCATGTTTCTTAGACCATGAGATTATGTTATTCCCAGGTACCGGAAGAATACTTTGGGGACATCAACCATCACATCGTGACAGGGTGATCATAAAAATGTCTTACGGGTATCTCCGAAAGTACTTGTTGAATTACATGAATCAAGACTGGGATTTGTCCCTCCGTGTGACGGTGAGATATACTCTGGGCCCACTCGGTAATGCACATTCAGTAACGCTTGCAAGCACGTGACTAATGAGTTAGTCATAGAGAATGTTGTATTACCGAACGAGTAAAGAGTACTTACCGGTAACGAGATTGAACTAGGTATAGCGATACCGACGATCGAATCACGGGTAAGTAAAATATCGTGCGACAAAGGAAATTGTGTACGGATTATAGTAGTCCACGACATAGTGGTTCAATCGATAAAGATCTTCGTTGAATGTGTGGGAGTCATTACGGATATCCTGGTCCCTCTAATGGTTATTGATCAGAGAGATGTCTCGATCATGTCTGCACGTTCTCGAACCCGTAGGGTCACACGCTTAACGCTCGGTAACGCTAGAATAGCTCTGGGATAATTTTATTAATGGTGTTCGAATATTGTTCGGAGTCTCGGATGAGATCCTAGACATCACGAGGAGCTCCGGAAGAGTCCGGAGGTAAAGATTTATATAAGGCAAGTTGATTTCAGGGTTCCGGAAAAGTTCGGGATTTTTTCGGCAGTGTCGGAATGTTCTAGAAGGTTCCGGAGGGTCCCACTATGGGCCCACCTGTTTTGGACGACCAAGGGTGGTCCAATAGTCCATGTGACCAGCCCTCCTTGGTTTATTATGCCAATAAATGGGTAGCCCTTCAATGGGAGGGTTACCACTCTTAAAAGAAAGGTGTTACCATCTTTTTAATGAGAGAGGGGTTTTCACTTGGGAATTGAAGTGGCTACAACCTCCTTGCCTATATAAGAGAGGGGAGAGGCTCACCAAGAACACCCAAGTCCTTCCACACCTCCTCCTCCCTCACGTGCATCGCTTGGCGAAGCCCTGCCCGCGGGAAACTCTTCACCATATCCACCACCACGCCGTTGTGCTGCTGGAATTGATCCCATCTATTTCTCCCTCTTGCTTGCTGGATCAAGAAGAAGGAGACGTCATCGAGCTGTACGTGTGCAAGCCTCCGGAGGTACTGCTCGTTTGCAGTGCTGATCGGATCGAACTTCACCAAGCTGCGTTGAAATAAACGTTCAACGCGCGTGTTCTTTGAGGGTATGATGACCTACTCTCCTCGTTACTAGCATCTTCTAGATTGGATCTTGGATGTTGCTTCCGCATGTGAGAGAATTTTTTTGTTTTCTATCGCGCAATCTCCTACAGAGGTTGGAGTCGCCATAGATCGAGAGACGAGTGGCGCCGCAAGTTTTTGCCATGCGCATGCCATGGAGTAGTTCCTCGTATTCTGTTTCGTTGTTGGAGGCATTGCTGAAGTTGATCTGCAGGATGTATTTGAGCTTCGTTCTTTGGGGGAGACTAGTACAACGCCTGCTCCGGCTCCTTGCTGTCTTTTGGATTCGTCGAAATACACCATCCATGAGTTGGATAGGTCTGGGGGACCTGGTGTTTGGACCTCGGCCCACTCGACCAGGAAGTCTGGGAGTACTTGGGCTTTGATTGCTGTGTTTGAACTGCAGATCTCGCGGGCTGAGCTCCATGTTCCACTCAGCTACTCGACCGGTCGCTCCAAGATTGTTGAGGATTTCCGCGAGTACTGCACTGCTCACGATTGTGATGGAGTGTTCGTCGAAGTGGTGCAATACTTTCTTGGAGGTCATGATAATGGCGAGCAGGAGCTTCTGGTAGTGTGGTACCGCTGCTGTGGCTTTGTGAGCAGCGTGCTGAGGTAGTAGATTGGTCTTTGTATGCTCTGGATTTTGCCTTCTTCTGCGCGCTCGACGATGAGCACCGTGCTCACGACACTGCTGTGCGCTGCTATGTAGAGGTACAACTTCTCCCGTTCTTTAGGCACCGCCAAGATTGGTGGGGTCGAGAGGGTTTTCTTTAGGTCCGCGAATGCATTGCTGGCTTCCTCGGTCCACTTGAATTTTTCTCCTTTTCTCAGCATTTTGTAGAACGGTAAGGTCCTTTCTCCTATCCTGCTGATGAAACGGCTCAATGCTGCGAGTTTTCCTGTGAGCTGCTGCATGCCTCTGATGTTGGTTGGTCTTTGCATCTTGGCGATTGCTTGGACCTTTTCGGGGTTTGCTTCGATTCCTCGGGCAGAGACCATGTACCAGAGTAGTTTTCCGGCTGGGACGCCAAACACACACTTTTTTGGGTTCAGCTTGATTCTGTACTTGTTGAGGGCCGCGAATGTTTCACGGAGGTCGTCGAGTAGCGTGTTTGCACTGTAGGTTTTGATGACAATGTCGTCTACATAGACCTGTACGTTTCTGCCAATCTGGTCTCTCAAGCATGCTTGCATCATTCGCTGGTACGTGGCTCCGGCATTTTTAGGCCAAAGGGCATTGTTTGATAGCAGAATACGCCGTAGGGGGTGATGAACAAAGTGTGTTCTTCGTCTTCTTCCTGCATCCTGATCTGATTGTATCCTGAGTATGCGTCGAGGAAGGATAGGAGGTCGCATCCTGCTGTGGAGTCGATTATTTGATCGATTCTCGGCAGGGGGAAGTGGTCTTTTGGGCAGTGCTTGTTGACAGGCCCATAACCGACGCACATCCTCAGTACCTCAGTGTCCTTTTTAGGGACTAGGACTGAGTTTGCTATCCAGGTTGGTTTCTTCGTCTCTCGGATGAACTGTGCGTCGAGTAGTCGGTTGATTTTTTCTCCGATTTCTCTGCGTTTGGGTTCTGAGAATCGTCGCACCGCCTGCTTTACTGGCTTCGTGTTTGGCTTGATGTGGAGCGCGTGTTCTGCAAATTCTCGCGGTATTCCGGGCATGTCGGCTGGGCACCAGGCAAAAAAATTCCACTCTTCACGAAGGAAGGTTATGAGGGCGGTTGCTTGTTCCTCTGGGAGGTGGGAATATACGCGGACCGTCTTTTCTGGGTCTGTTGGGTGGACTTGGTGTGTGATTGCGTCGCTGTCGACGCTGAAGTCGCGACCGAATTCTTTTGACTCGCTTCGACTTGCCAGCGGAAATATGCTTTTATCCGCCACCATGGCTATTTCTTTGAGCTGTTGTTGGGATCCAAACGTGTCGGAGACTTTGTGGAAATCGCGGTCGCACTGGTCCGATTTGGTGAAGCTTCCCTTGACTGTGATGATTCCTGCGGGTCCTGGCATCTTGTGCTTGAGATATGCATAGTGCGGAACCACCATGAATTGTGCAAACGCTGGTCGCCCGAGTATGGCATGATACTGCGACTGCCAGTCGAGCACTTCGAACTCGAGGACTTGCTTTGCGAAGTTGCGCTTGCTGCCGAAAATCACATCGTGCTCGATTGTTCCGATGGAGGCGGCTGCTTCGCCTGGAACTACGCCATATATTGTTGTGCCTGACTTCTTCCAAACTGATCGTGGGATTGCATCTTGCGTTGGGTGTTGGCAAAGATTATGTTTAGGCTGCTGCCTCCATCCATGAAGACTTTGTCCATGTCGTAACCTCCAATCTAGGCTTCGAGGACCAGGGGTGCGTGCCTTGGCCTTGGGACTGCGGGCGGATGGTCGCTCTAAGAGAAGGTGATGCAGGTGTCAGCGCCATGCACTTGGTAGATTTCTGCTATCTTTAGGCCTTCGGCTGCTTCGGCCTGCAGGGTGTAGGCGTCTTGTTTTTCTTTTGAGGGTCTTCCTTCTTGGATCATGCAGATTCGTCCATGGGACGTGGGGTATTGCCTTTCTGTACTTGGTACTGGTGACTGTGTGCTTCTTCGAGTGCGCTTGGCTTCGCGCTGCTTTTCCTCCTTGAGGCTGTTGGAGAGTTCGGTGAATAGGCGGCAATCTCCTAGGGTGTGGCTTTCTCTGAGCTGTCCCCAACTGTCTTCGAAACAGTGGATCGCGCAAGGTCCTTCCAGTTGCTCTTTGGCTGTGAGTTTACTGGAGCCAGCGTGCCTTCTTCTCCTTGAGATTTGGAAGATCTGCGAGTGGTCTTCTGTTCGGTTGTGGAATCTTGGGTCAAGCTCTATCCCGTCGTTGAGTGATTGGTTTCGAATGAAGTTGACAAATTCGTCTGGTCTTCTGTCTGGGTCGTAGTATTCTCCGGTCTGGGTTTCGGAGTCGCTGTCTTGTCGCGTGGCGGGAGTTCCGGCGGCGGCTGGTCGTCGACTGGTGGGCGAGTCTTCTGTCACGCGCCGCGACTCCTCGAGTGGGGGTCCCCGTGTGAAGTCCTCGCGCTTGTCTTCTGGGTCGTCGAGTTATTTTCCGTCGGCGATGGATTTGGCGGTCGTTGGGGTGCTGGACTTGGTTCGACTGCAGGCTAGGTGATCTTGACGGGGCGATGGAGATGCTTGTAGTGAACTTGAATTCCTCAAGCGGGCTAGATCTGGTTCTAGTCCTTGAGTCTTGATTTGCTGAGGGCGGGACCGCCGAGATCGTGATTCCAACCCGTGTAGTTCCCACAGACGGCGCCAATTGACGGGGATCGGCCCCGGCAAATCCCATGGTCAGGGACCCTGGGTTAGTCATAGAGAAGGGACAGGTTGGACGATACTCGTCGACTAACAGGAGAAGCACTTCCTGCTCGATATTATTGCGTGTGGAGGCGATTACAGGGGAGGCCAAGGAGAATTCTCGCAAGGCCAGGAGAGTGGATGCGTATTGGATTGATCTGGACGTCTCCCCTCCCAGCCTTTATATACTAGGCTAGGTCTCGGGGAGTCCGTACTAGGTTACAAAGATAGTTTCCTAGTTCTAGTCTTGCCTTGCACGCCAAGCCGCGCCTTCCATAACAGTCGCGGACTCCTACGTCGGTGCTTGATCGGGCCAGTCATGGGCTTGTCGAGGCTTCCCAATGGGCCTTCTATCTTCATACGCACCGGGTATCCTCATGCGCAGGAGTCGTGGGGTCACACCCTCGTCAATGGTTCTCTTTCCTTCCCATGTCTTCTTGCTATGAAGTCTTCTCTTGTGTACTTCTTGCGTGTATCGGGTTCTTCTTCTTCTCGCACATGGGAGGATCATTCTTCTCCTTATCATTTTCTTTGGGCTCAGCACCGTCTTCAGTTTCAGCATCAGAGGTAGATATGCTGTTGGATCAACAGCAGGTTCTTCATTTGTAATAGGATCATTGGAGTTGTCAGCTTCCTTGTGTTTCTTCTTCTTCTTTTTCTTCTTAGGAGAGTTAACAATCTCGTCTTCTTCTTGCACTTGAGAATCTTGCTCGATCCTCTTTGGATGCCCCTCAGGATAAAGTGGGTCCTGGGTGTGTGTTCCACCCCTGGTCTTGATGCCATAAGCTTGTATGTCCTGTTTGGCATTGTTAGCAAGCAAATCTTTTTGCACATTAGAAATTTGTTCAAGCTGAGTTTGAACCATATGAAAATGCTTAACAAGACCTTTAACATCATTAACTGTTCTTTCAAGAACACCAAGTAAACTTTTGATAGCAAGAGAATTATCACGCAACTAACTTTGTATCCTCCTATTAAAATTGTCTTGCTTAATAATAAAATTATCAAGCTCATCTAAGCATTGGTCGGGAGGCTTACCTTTAGGGATGTCACTTTCAGTAAAGTCTAATAGAGAGTGTACCTCTACCAAGGGAGGGTGAGTAGTTGGCTCACACAACTTCTCGATAGGTAGTAGATTCTTCACGTCTTCGACTTTGATGCCCTTCTCCTTAATAGACTTCTTTGCTTCTTGCATATCTTCGGGGCTCAGAACAAGCATGCCCCTCTTCTTTGGTGGTGGAGGTGGTTCAGGAATGGACCAATCTTCATGGTTCTTGGCAATCTTGCCCATTAGTTCTTCAACATCGTCCGATGTTCTTTCCCTGAAAACACAACCAGCACAACTATCCTGATAGGACCTGGATTCATCGGTTAGACCAACATAAAATATATAAAGCAATTCATTCTTTGGGACTTCATGTCCCGGTCTAGCCTTAAATAAATCACAATACTTCCCCCAAGCTTTAGGGAGGTGCTCATCCTGCAACTGTTTAAAGTTATAGATTCTTTGCAAAGCAGTATGTTGCATATGAGCAGGAAAATATTTATCAACGAAAAATTGAACGAAGTCCCGAGGACTCTCAATGGAACCATAGGGTAGTGCATCATACCATGATTTAGCGTCTCCCTTTATAGAAAAAGGAAAAAGCTTGGCCACATAGAAGTTTCGTATCTTCTCATCATTAGTAAATAGGTCACTTAACTCAGCAAGTTTGGCCAAGTGTGCTATAGCATCATCATTCTCTCTGCCATAAAAAGGGTCAGCCTCGACTATAGATAAGTGAAAGATCAACAGAGAATTCATAATCAGGATCATTGATGCATATAGGAGATGTGGCAAATTTAGGATCAGGAATATTCTTGTTCTTCATGGAGTGCTTCTTGAGCAACTCCTTAACAGCTCCAGGGTCAGAGTCGGCACACACTCTGAGTTCCCTGCAAAGATCATCATTGAGAATAACATAATCATCATCAAGGAGTCTCTCCTTGAGTTCATTTAAATCTGGGTAACCAAAAGTTTTGCAAGTAGGAATATAGGTAGCAGGTATCTCAGTCTCAGGCTCTGCTGCAACCTTAGCAGTCTTAGTTTCAATATAGTGACCAAGAAAATTATCATCATCAAGAGTGGTGGAAGCATCATCAAAAGTATCGGACATAGTAACAGACTTAATAGAAGTAGCATGTGGTGGTACTGGTGAAGCAAACTTACTTATAACGGAAGGTGAATCGAGCGTAGCACTGGTACTCAGAACGATACCTTTTCTTGTAGTGGATGGTAGGATCGGAACCTTGGGGTCTCCTTTATTACCCATAGAGAATGAAGTGTGGCAAGCAGGATACTTCAAGTAGACTTGTAAATATTGCTATGGTCCCTGGCAACGGCGCCAGAAAACAGTACTTGATGACCCTCAACTGTAGGGGATCGATTGTAGTTTTCTCGCGGGTAAGTTAACCCAATTTATTGATTCGACACAAGGGGACACAAAGAGTATTTATAAGCTTTGACAGTTGAGTTGTCAATTCAACCCCACCTGAAATATGCTTGCTTGCAACAAAGTATTAATAGAAACTGTGATATGATAGCAGTAGTGAAACATCGAAAAGTAGCAACTAGTGACCAGCAGGATTAAAACACTGTAGGCTAGGGAGATGGATGGTTGGGTGCTGAATGAATAAGAATGAACATGTAATAGATTCTAACATGGGGCAAGGCACACAGAAAAGTAATGATCATCTAGGCAAATATCAAACATTAGGCATGTATCCCATAGGTAGTTGTGCGTGCTTGCAATAAGAACTTGCACAACATCTTTTGTCCTACCATCCTGCTATGAACGGGGCCAAAAGGAACTTATGAAGATTAAGGTGCTCCTGTCAAAGAGCACCGGAACAAAGCAATAAACTCAGTGGATACATGTAATCCTCAAATTATGGACCATCCCCTTTGGTGTCCCAAGCTGTCACCTTTGGGATAGCCGGTTCCGGACCATAATAGGTGCATACAACTCATAGATAGGATCTTGAACATAGATAAACTCATGAAAACATAAGTGGTTCAGATATGAAAACATGGCACTCGGGCCCAAAGTGACAAGAATTAAGAACAACGAGTTGTAGCAAGGATGATAAACACCAAAGTAGATGATATGCAACATGCCCGCCCAACAATCTGACGAACTATTACATGATCAATCTCCTCCAATCCTACCATCCCCTTTGCCTACAACAGGGAATTACTCACACATGTGAAGGGAAGTTATGGAGGAAGGATGGCGTGGTGATGGTGATGACGATGGCGACGATCTCCCCTCTCCGGAGGCCAAATCAGCCTCCAAATTAGCCCTCCCGAGGAAGAACAGAGGGTGGCGGCGGCTCCGCGACGGGTTCTGGAAAAAGCGACTTCTTTTTCAGAGTTTCCCCGTCACGGGAATAAATAGGAGCCAAAGTAGGGCACCAGGGGAGGGGGGAGTAGCCCAGGCGGCCTCCCGACGCGGCCCCAGCCCTGGCCGCGCCAGGGGGGCGCCTGGGGCCCCCTTGGCTGCCCTATGTCCCATCTTCTGGCTCCGGGCTCCTTCGGGTGCGTGGATTTTTTGGTATTTTTCTGGGAATTTTCTGAGATGTCCAAAAATCCATTTTCCTGCGCACAATAAAACCATACAGGCAGCTCTGCTGAAAACAACGTCAGTCCGGGTTAGTTTAGTTCAAATCATGCAAGAATGAGGGCAAAACAATAGCAAAAGTGTTTGGAAAAGTAGATACATTTGAGACGTATTAGTGTGCCATGACCTAAAACCTTGTATGCAATCTTCGTAGATGATCTTAGGTGTTTGCTACGTAGGCACGGATTTTTTTGTTTTCTACTGCGTTTCCCAACAGTGGTATCATGAGCGATCTATGAGTAGATGCATGTTTAGATCTAGATCATATGTTGATATGAGGCATTGATTTTCTTGTTGCTTCCCTGTCATATGATTTTTTCTGTGCTTGATGGCAAGTTGAGGTTTTGCTACAAGGATTGAGTTTTCCATCGATCCCTCTATGCTGCTTTCAGTATGCTGGTGGCCTTGATCATGGTCTACATCAAACTCCTTGGATCTCATCTTAATCTCACAATAGAAGATTTAACATGGAGGGGCTTGTGGATTTTATGAACTCAAATTCACACGGGGGTCACGCGTTGAACGAAGTTTGGCTTGTGGCATTGGTTGCTACACGCACCCCTAACGCTAAACTAGCAACATTGAAGTATCGTGTTTGGTTTGTATAGGGAACAACGTTTGCATGTAACATGCTAATCAACCACGATAAAATTTGCAACAACCCGTGTAGATGGCGATCTAACTTGTTTTTGCAGAGTATGCATGTGATGTGGTATAGCCTTCAAGATTTGCAATGTGTTTGTATGATATGCTATATGTTATGTAATATTTATTCGAGACCTGCGTGTCGTGGTACATCATGATGACTGGAGTCATATGATTTTCACTTAATTATGGCCTGCGTGCCAGAACTGTTTATTAGCTCGAGGCAAAGCAATAGATAGATGCAAGGTGATGATCTACGATGTGAAGGTGGACCCCGACGCACATGCCGGAAGCCTTGGTGATGGTCCCGGCGCCAAGTACAAGTTGGTGGACACGGTGACTTCTACCACGACGACGTGAAGAAAACGAAACTTCATGAAGCAAAGGGCTATACTATATCACATAATTTTATTAACTGCCTGTGATGTTTATCCCTTTGATGCACCCTTGGTTTATGCGCGATAGTCGTGTTTTATTAGGGTGATCTCTCTCTAAACAATATCAAGTTGATAGTGTTCTTCCAACTGTAGCATCGTCTATACTATGTTTCACATCGGAGCAGGTCATGTCACATGGGTGCACACGATGTGACGCATAAAAGACGGGTGTGTTAAAAGAACACACATCACATTACACTTGGTTGTCTTGATGGTTTGGATAAAAAATTTCTACCGGAACACGCCCATCGAAAGATGAACAAGAATCACCTTTGGCGTGATTGGCAAGTTGGCCTACCGGTCCAGTCTAAGTCATCAGTGATGTCACATCAATGCCGGACGATTGTGTCGGATCTTGAATCACTTCAGCATCAATTACGAGAGATATTGATCTAAGTGGGAGCGCACTTAGTAATTAAATTGATTAATCACAAGTGCAACTTAATTATGAACAAAGTCTAAGTATTTGCATTATCGTTGTAGAATAATTCCTCGCGTTACCACCTTCCCAATTGATTTTGATTAACTGTATTATCTGGTAAAAACTTTACGATTGGAACCGTATTGTGAGGACTATCCTCAATAGTGTCGAGAAGGAGCTTGTCCTATTGCAATATTTTGATGCTCTCCCGCTGATGCTATGGATGATGTGACTTATGTCCATCAATCCAAAATGCTAGAATTCCACCACAGCTAATTGTATTGTGTTAATCACCATGAAACCCGAACTTCGAAACATTTTGGATAGTTATGTTATATTCATGGAACTTGAAAATTGTTTTCAGTGATTAGACAATTGATGTAGGATATAAGATGTCTAGTACAATGTATGATAGTAAGCATTAGTGAAAATGTTCATTGTGCTCGAACAAAACTGATAAGTGTGGGATCCAGAATAACACTGATCATATGATGATGAGAATTAAGGAAGGAAGTTCCATAGGGTGTTAGTAAGACTTACACGCCGGAAGGTCCATGGCCTGCGCTACCCTTGATCATGTGTGATCTTTTGTGAGTAGGAGTGACATTGGAAATAGAACTATGATACGTATAAAGGCAAAACGAAAGAAGACTGGAATATCCAGCTCAGAAATGAAAGTCGTACAAAGTCATAGGATAATTCATTCCTGGTCAAAAGATGTAATTCTTGGGGATCATGATTAAGTAGTTAATTGTTGATTTTGTATATTGTGATTAAATTGTTGATCACTAGAATATCACTTCGATTGCATATCGTTGCAAGTCGATGCAAGAAATACTATGGCCTTTATGATTAGCTGATGATGAGTTTTGACACGCATGAGAACACAGTAAAAGGTTTACTATATTGTGTGTTGACTCTATGATTATCTTCGTAATTCATTTTAGAGTTGAGTAAATTGTTACTACACTCTAAGCCTTGTTGCAAAGCATCATTTTGAATCATGTTTGATGCAAGAAAGTTATTTAAAGTTATGAATAATATAAAGGCCATACTTGCATTATGAATAGGTTGTATGTTATGAATCTTGATAATAATACTAAACATCCATAACACTGACGCTAAACGTCGCAAGACTGAAAGAAATACCACACAGGTGTGGCACTGCAGTTTATCACAAGTGACATAACATGCATGAAGAATTTCCATAAGTGATGGACTTTCAAGTGATATGATTATGAATCACTTGACGCTTCCAAACTTTGTCTCGAAGTAATGTGACTAAAACACCGCTCGTTGGACATACATGAACGGACAACTAAATTATTGAAAATCATACATGATGATGTGTGTAGTCCAATAAGTGTAGTTGTGTGCAGTGGATTTTCTATCTTCACTCATGATATTGAAGTTGATATGTGGATATCTGCTCAATGGAGACATACGTCTGAAATCTTTGAAATGTTCAAGGAATTTTAGAGTGAAATAGAAATTCATTGTGACAAGAAAATAATGCTTCTACAAATTAGATTGTAGAACGTAATATTTGAGTTACAAGTTTAGCGAACGTCTGATGAGTTGTGAATAAGTGTCATAACTTGCACCTCCTGAAACACCACTAAGAGTAAAGTGTTCGAGAGACGTAATCAAGCCATGTATGACACGGTAAGATCAAATATGACGTTTATAAATTTTCCATTATACTTATTAAGTTATGCGTTAGTGACTACGACTTTTACACTGAAAAGAGCACCATCAAATCTGTTGAAATGACACCATATTAGATGTGGTATGGACTGTTAAAAAACCATATTGTCTTTTCTTAAAATTTGGGTACATGCGATATATGTTTGATATACTCAAAACCCCAAATCAGATAAGTGCTACTTTGTTAAGGTTATTCCAAAAGGTTTTGTATTCCTCTATCTCTACACAAAAGCAAAAATGTTTGTTGTTAAGAACGGTGTGTTTTGAAGAAAATAGTTTCTTGCAAAAGAGTTAGTGGGAGGACAGTGCAACTTATCAAGATTGTTGAATCTTCAGAGAAGTGCGCAGCTGAACCACACAGGTTAGACAAAACTCGTACGAAACATTTTTTTTATGTAAACGAGATATTGTCGTTCGACAACGATAAACCTATGATATACAAAGAAGCGTTGATGGGCCATGACTCCGGGATTTGGCTAAATGCCAAATAATCCGAGATAGTATCCATGGAAGTAAGTCAAGTTTTAAACTTGGTAGACCCTCTAAAAGACTAAGAGTCTGAAGAATGTATAAATGGATCTATAATTGATTCAGATGAAATTGTTTTATCCATAAAGCTCAACTCGTTGGAAATATGTTTTCTAACAAGTTCAAAGGTTGATTACGGCGAAGTAATGTCGACCGTTGAGATGCTTTAGTCAGTTCGGGTTATACTAGCAATTACTACATATCTCATTTATAGGATATTGTAGAATGAATGTCAAAACAAAGTTCCTACACGGAAATATAACAAAGGATGTATATCTGATACGACCGGAATGTTTTGATAATTCAAAGGATACTGGAATAGATGCAAGCCTCGGATATCCAGTAATGGACTAAAGCTAGCATAATGGAGTTGTAATTTTCGTTGTGATGAAATTGCCAAAAGATTTTGTTTTCATCAGGAATAACGAAGATGCTTGAATATTCAAGAAAGTAAGTGGGAACTGAATAATATTTCTAAAAACCTTATGTAGATGACATATTGTTGATTAGAAATATTATAAATTTCTTGACATGAATAAGGACTTCATTGAAAATAGTTTTCAGCTGAACTACTTGGGCTAATATAGCATTAGTATTGAGCACAATGATCTATGTAGATAGTAAGTGCCTGATCATGCTATAGCCAACATTACATGTTGACATGATACTAAAGTAGTTTAGTATGAATACGCCAAGAAAGATGTTCTTGCCGAGGTCACGATGAAAAATTGTTTGCGGAAATCGCTGTTCATGAACACAGATAAACAAAACACATGAATTGAATTTCACTCACCCGTGTGTTTGGATTAATGTACACCATAATATGTAAAACAACCAGATATGTCCAGTGCTCCAAAAAGTTGTGATCAAGATAACAAAGTGATCAATATGTTGATCATTGGACAAATAGTGAAAAGTTAAACTTATGATAGATAATGTTTCTCGGAAAATGGAGATAATGAAGAGCACGTTGTAATAAGTTACACCAACTGAATTTTGAGGTAAATAGTTACACCAATTCATTCTTCATACTTACTCCGAATGTTTTTGATTTTAATTGGGATTATGTTTTTCACACGTAAGGGTGGCGCAGTATGGAGGAACTTTGTCAAGTTAGATACTGTGGAGAATTCTATAACAGAGGCTAAGTATATAGTTACCTAAAGAAGTAACAAGGAGGGTATTTTGAATAATAAGTTCATTTATGAATGTGGTATGGTTTTCTAGGTGCTTGAAGATCATGGAATATTGATGAATGATTTTATGACTTATTCTAAGGAATCAAGTCCTGTCAAATGATTCAAACATATATAAAGCTAAGCTGATAAAATTAGTGAATTTTATGATAGGATGAAAAACGCAAATATATGCAAGTTACACACGGGCCTGAAATGTCAGATCCATAGATGAAGTTTATACCACAAATGAAGCATGCATTACATCGGTATGCCATAGGTGTAAAGTGCTCAAGCAATGACAATATTATTGACTCTAGTGCAAGTGGGAGACTGTTGGAAATATGCCCTAGAGGCAATAATAAAATGTTATTATATATATATATTTCCATGTTCGTAATTAATGTTTATATTTCTGTGCTATAATTGCAATGATCCTGACTGTGAGATTCAGAAGAAAACTCATTTGCATGTGTGGAAATGTAAACACCAACAGTTCCTGGTTTAGCCTCTACGAACAGCTCATGTGCTTATTTATGATTACGTTTTCTTAATCATGGACATTGTTCTTGTAACAAGGATGTCAGTAGCAATGAGAACATATTGTTAGCAGAACAATGATGTTGAACCGACCCCAGTATTGAATGATATACTTAGAGATCACATCGTAACAACGTTATAAGTCATATCATAAAATGTTATCATATACGTAATTCCTTAGACCATGAGAGTATCGAGTTGATTCACGCAGGAAGATATACTTTGGTTCTTAGATGAATCTTCCCGTTACTGGGAAGTAGTAAAATAAGTTCTGGGTACATCAGATAGTGTGTCTAGTAATTGCGATAGTTCAAGACTGGGATTTGCTCCTTCACGATGAAGAAGATATTCACTTCGGACCCACTCGGTATGACTGTATCCATTATAGTATGGCCAGACGCATTGTGATTTAGTCAAGGGGATACCGGAATACAATAACGAGAAAAAGGGACAAACGAGCAAAGAGGATAACGAGTGGCTTGTCTTCAAGAAGTTGTTACACATGGGTGCCAAACTTCTCTCCTTTGACTTTGTCATATATCGCGAAGCAAAGGGAATGGTACATGAATAAACATAATTGTTCACTCGAAGTTTCTTCGTGTATCTGCGGGAATCAACATGGGTGTCCATGGCTCCGCTGTTGATTATTGGCTATTGACAAAAGGCTGTTGACCTATGTCCGGAAGATGTTCTGAGTCATGTCCGCATTATACCGAACCTATTGGGTCACACACTTAACGGGTAGTAATCTGTTAGATAACTAGGATATGAAAAGAGAAAGGGTACCGGAATTGTTTCGGGTGGAACCGGAAGTGTTTTCGGGTAGCACTAGAAGTGGTCTAGGTAGTACCGAATGGTTTCAGAATATTCGAGATCGGTCTCGGATGATTTCGGAACATTCAAGAAGAGTCTTGAAGTGGTCACAAGACATCCGTGATAGTTTCGGAAGGTTTTGCAACATTCGGTAATAGTTGTGGAAAGATTATGAAACATCGGGAAATTGTTCCGGGACTTCTAGGAATGTTTCGGGAGGTTCCTTGGAGCTTATGGAAGTATCCGGAGGGTTATGGAACTCTCCAAGACGCGGAAATCGAAGCTAGGCCAAGAGGAAGGTCTACAAGGTCGTAGGTCGGTGGAAAAAGGACTTTACTTGGGGGGCAAGCCTAGACGCCAGGGTCCCTGGCGTTTTGCCCCTGGACGCCGTAGTCTACGGTGTTTCGTACTGGAATCCGTATTGGACTCCTCCTGGTGTCCAAAACCGACTTTGGGGAGAACCCTCGCCCAAGTTGCCACCCCAGGCTTCCACCTATATATTCGGGGGCAGGGGTAGCCCCAAAGACACACCAGAAAAGCCCCAAGGCTGCCCCAGCTAAATCCCACACGCCTCTAATTCTCTTCGGGCTAGATCGTTCTAGTCCGGACGCTGCTAGGCTCTTCTCCCTCTAGTTTCTCTCGGTGGAGTTCTTCTCTGGACGGCGGAGCGCTGCTGGATTGCTACATCGGGATGTGTGGATACCGGTAGAGGGATCATACCTTTGATCCTTCTTCGAGGTCCTTCTTCTTCCTCGGAGATCTAGTTTGATGGACTTGTTCGTGGGACTTGATCGTGGGACGGATCGCGGAACGGTTCTCGGCACGGATCGCGCAACGGATCGGGATCGCGCAACGGATCGTGGGACGGTACACGAGATCGATATCCTTGCGGTTGGGAGGTCATTGAAATTCCTAGCTGCGGGGATCTTCATCGACGGTCTTCACCAACTCTACTTCCTCTACATCGGTTGGTGAGCCATGACCTAAAACCTTGTATGCAATCTTCATAGATGATCTTGGGTGTTTGCTACATAGGCACGATTTTTTTGTTTTCTACTGCGTTTCCCAACAGAAAGTCGGTATGGTCACTGTGAATCTGAAAGAGTGAATCCGATCGAGTAGGCATCCCAAGAGCTTCACACCACTGGTCATATGTAATCGTGATCGTCTGGTGGTGAGTATTCCAGGTGAGAGTGGCATTGTTCCCGCGAACGGCATCGCCAACAAAGAAGCAGGTAGCATAGAACTGGAGAATAGAAGCATGGCTCCAGTCGCACTTGAGAGTCAATGCATGACGAAGACCTATGGTATCAATGAGACGAATGAGATCAACAAACACCTCAGGTCGGCGCTCAAAGTAGTCCATGTTGATGTACTTCTGGGGGGTTGTACGGTTGATGGTCAAGCAGACAGTGGCATAGATGTCCTGTTGCACCAAAGTGTGGAAGCGAGGATCTATAGCATTATTGGCCAGAGCAAACTGATCTGTCCCACTTCGCAGCTGATTGTAGAGCTTGGAATCCATGACAAAGTAATCAAACGGAGCACTGCTATGCCGGTTAGGGGGAATCTCCGAAATACCCAAGCCCTGAAGTGGTTCCCGCTGCACAGGAGGAACACGACGAGGTGCAGGTGAGGGGGTTTCTCTCTGACGATTAGGGAGAGACTTCTTGCGGGTGCGGGGCTTGGGGAGCTGAGCGACAATCTCTTCATCCTCAAGATCTTCCTGATAGTCATCGTCAAGGCCGTGGTACTCAACATCACTGCTGCCCTCCCTATCACCGCGGCGAAGACGGCGATGAGGACGCTGGTCGTCCTAAGAATCGTCAAAGCCCTGACAACGAGAGTCTGTGCAAGGAGGCAACCATAGTGATACCAACATGGGGTGCACGGGTAAGAGAACCATCAAGTAGGTGAGAAACACCGGACCGCACCCGAACAACCAGAATTAAAGCCGGATGTACGAAAAAACTGGATATGATAAATCCATGGGCGAACCAATGCACGTCAACCAAACTAGAGGGCACAAATTGGACCATGGGGAACACAAGTATCCTAGACCTAAGGGAAATACTCACCACTGCGAGACCCATTAGGAGGCATGGCGGCCAGATCGAAGACGAACGCGCAAGCCCTCCTCCAAGAGAAAATCTACCCCAATTTGCAAAAGGGTTGGGTCAAAACGTAGATCGGGAGGAGGGAAAGCCACATATCCAAAGGGGAACTCACCGGAGGGTGGATGCGGACGGGGAAGGCCGAGGACAGGGCGGCGGCGACGCACGAGCAACGACAGATGAACCCAAGGCGAAGGGAAACTGTCAGTGGGGAGGTTGAGGCGCGAACCGTGTGGCTTTATAGGTCAGCCATCCCGGACGACCGGGCCATTAGTCGGACGGTCTGGGATTGGCCCGGACGGTCCGGACGGAAGGCCGGACGACCGACATGGTGTTTTTAGAGGGCACGGTGATGTCTCATGGTCGGACGACCGGACCAGAAACCGGACCGTCCGGGGCCCGGCTCGAACGTCCGACAGGAGCATATGATATTTCCAAAGTGGTTATAAAGGCTGTACGTCGTGAATAATTATGTGGTCTAGCTGTATGACAGATAAATATCGAAAGAAATATGTATGCATAGTAACTATAGATATGACACAAAGTAGCAAGATCACCAAAAAGCCATTTGACAAAACACATCTATGAATGGGTAGGCGGTTGCCGTGGCCACCATGTTTGAGTACATGTGATGTTGACACCGAGAAGATGTACCTTGGGTCCAACAGTCACAACTCCATATTTAACTGCTACACATGGTCTCACCGGAGTGAGCATGCAGATTGTTGATGTGAGGATCAATTTATGCATCACATAGAGAGTTGAGAACTTATGAATTAAGTTTCGCCCCCTACATACATGCCTACATCTAGACAAGTTATTTGCTATGTGCATGAATGAGAGCAAGATACCCCTAAGCCGTAAAGCTATAACGTTCCAAGATACCAAGTTCACCTCTTAGTTGGCAAAACCTTGCTTCATCCAATGGCTTGGTGAAGATATTGGCAAGTTGCTTGTCGGTGCCCACATGTGCAAGAAAAATATCACGCCCTTTTGAATATGATCCCCTATGAAGTGATGACGAATGTCAATATGCTTGGTGCGAGGATGTTCACACGGGTTGTTGGCAATCTTGATAGCACTTTCATTGTCACATAAGATGGGTGCCTTCTTATAGGTGAGTCCATAATCCTTCAAAGTTTGCCTCATCCATAGGATTTGAGTAGAACAACTTGCGGCGGCAACATACTCGGCTTTGGCGGTGGAGAGGGAGACACAATTTTGCTTCTTGGAGTGCCAACTTACCAATGAGCGCCCAAGAAATTGGCATGAACCGGAGGTTGACTTCCGATCCACCTTGTCTCTGGCCCAATCCACATCCGTGTACCCCAAGAGATCAAACTTGGCTTCCTTGCGGTACCAAGGCCCAACAAAGAAGTATGAACAAGGTATCTAACAATGCACTTAACTGCCAAATGATGACTCTCCATAGGAGAGGCTTGATATCTTACACACATTCCTACGCTAAGCATAATATCTGGTCTAGATGCACAAAGGTAAAGCAATGACCCTATCAGAACGATAAAGAGTAGCATCAAATGGAATACCGGAAAGGTCTTGATCTAGATATCCCTTGGTTGGCATGGGTGTCTTGCATGGCTTGGCATCTTTCATACCAAACTTCATGAGCATGTCTTGAATGCACTTTGTTTGGGAGATGAAGGTTCCTTCAGCAAATTGCTCAATTTGAAATCCAAGGAAATACTTCAAGCTCCCCATCATGGACATCTCAAAGTTCTTGGTCATAGTTTCCGAGAACCACTTGCACAAGGATGGATTAGTAGAGCCAAATATTATGTCATCTACATAGATTTGGCATATGAGCAACTTACCATTGGTTCTCTTGTGTAACAGCCCACTAGCAATAATTATAAAACATCATGTAACTTTAATTTGTCCGTTGGCTTTGTAACTTCACGTGGTGGTTGTCCATGACATTCCATGTGGTGATTTTAAATTGCATTGGGATTGGAGCCCATTTGGTGTGATTCAAATTGCTCCCAAGTTGTTTCAAGTGCCAGGTTCATGCAATTGTTCTGTTTGCATGCCAACTCCCCTAGATCCCAATCTTGGCCCATCCTTTTATTTTGCAAGGCCAGTAGTTTTCAAATGGTCAAATCATTTTTGTCATCACCAAAAACAGTGGCTGTAGTTCAAAGTGGATTTGAATTTCAAAACAGCTCCATTTTTTAGTTGTTGCAAAAATGTCCAAACCAAAATTTTAAATTGGCTAATATTACAAGGATAATTTTACATATTTTTATGTATTTTTAGCCCTTGTAATTAATTCGGGAAAACCCCAAAGTCCTTTTCTGTTTTATTAAATGGAAAAGGGTCCAGAGAGGGGGATTTCTTTTTTTCTTTTCTATTTTCCTTCCGGGACTCAGCCTAGCCCACCTGGGCCTGATTTCCTCTCGGCCCGGCCGCAGCGAACCGGTACGCTCCCCTTCTTCCTCCTCCTTTCCAGCGTGGAGCTCCCCTTTTCCCCTCTCCTCTCTCACAACGAGCTGCCACGGCGACGGGTGGAGCCCCGACGCCAGCGAGACCTTCCCCATCCATATAAGTGCGTGGAGAGCGCCCTGGAAACTCTAGGAGCCCATTCCCCCTCCATTTTTCTTTTCTCGCCGCCGCCTGCGACCTCGACATCCTCCCCTGTTTCTGCCATGGACGCCGGCGTGTAGCCGGAATTCATTGTCGTTCGGCCGCGTCGTCAAGGAGGAGCTCGCGGAGGGCTTCTTCCCCGTCGTCTTCGTCTTCCCCGAGCAGCAGCCTTGCCGTAGGAGCCCCGAGGTGGAATCCCGCCTCCGCGGCTCTGTCTGAACGAAGTTCAGTTTCGTCAGAGGTTCTGAACTGTTGTTCTTCAGTTTTCTTTTCTTCAGAGACCGTCCGAGCATAGTTATGTATAGCGCAACCTTGGCTTGCTGTTCGTAATCCTAGACGTAGCGCAATGGTGTGGCGCCCTGGGTTTCTTCCAGGAGGTCTCGGGTTCGATCTCCCCTTGGAGCAAAATCCATCCTTTTTGTTCCTTTTGTCCAGTGTAGGAGTTGGGTTGAGCCCAATTTTTTTCTCTCTTCGCCGTGGGCGTTCGGGAGAGCAGGCCTCGGTGCTGGGCCCAGTTCCTGGCCGAAAGCATCCCAGAGGGGCTCTCCCCCTTTCTTTTTTTTACTTATTCCTTTTGGTCTTTTTTTTCATTTGAATTTGAGTTCAAATTCACTCCTGTTTGAGCCCTTGTTCAAAATGCTTCATGCATTATATCAAATTGGGGTAGAAAAATCTAATGATCAACGTGGTCACCTCTGTTTTTATGTTGGAGTTGCATAAAAATTTGGAATAAATGTGGAGGGGAGTTGCACCCACATGTGACTTTGCCATCTTGGATTTTTTCCCCTTGTCAACTTTGAATTCTTGTTTGGGGTCCCACAAGTTGGCACACCCATGCATCCTTCCATGTTTCATCTTGCCACATGATCAACCACATCTTGCACCCCATGTGGCCTTCCTTTGATACTCCCTTGGTGTCAATTTCACCGACACTTTCTCCATCTCCGGAATCGATAGAATTTATTTCACGATGCTTATTTTTGATTAATTGTTGATATTGTTTAATGCCATGTCATTTTGCCATGTTAGTTACACCAAAATTAAGGCTAAGACCGAAGCCATTCAACGTAAATAAATTGCATATGAAGTTGTTGACGTGTCGTCACCACCTTCATTTAAATCTGACTAGATAGGGTCACATCATGCCTATTAAAATTGATCATATCATCTTTGCCGTGAATTGCACCCGTTGCTTACTTGTGTGCCTTTTCCTTGCCGGTACTTTACATTAGCACCTGAGACTGCCGAGGAGACTTATGTGGAGGTTTCCGACACCGAGCCCGAGGACCCTTCTACGTCTGCTCCGTCGACCGATTACCCAGGCAAGGGGAAGATTTATACCATTACTTGGTACCTTTCTGCCTACCTGCCTAGCTATAGTCTAAAACGTTTGATTGATCCTATCCACCTTGTTCATGCCATAATCAAACCAAACAACCATGATCCCCACATCCCAGCAAAACCAATTGTATTGCTAAGTTACTGCTGCTCAGCCATTGCTTAGTATGAGTAGGAAACTTGCTGCTTACCCTATGCTAAGGTTTGGGATATCATGTTATTTAAAGAAGTTGGTTGATACTTGTTATTATTATGATGTTAATTATACTTGACGAATGATGGGAGACCGGGCTGTTCCCGCTAGGTGTTTTGTTCCATTTGAGTCACCTAGGTCCCGAGTTCCGGGTATTGTGTTTCTTGACGAGCGTGCCTAATTGTGTGTGGGATTCTATGGGGTCCCCTTGTCTTACCTACCTAGCTTCATACAGTTCTAGTGGTGGCCCGAGCTGATTTACTATTTGCAAACGTGTGTGTGCTTGGTTGGTACCCCAGCTGTTTTCGAAACAACCCGGACCAACGGAGACATAGTTCCTCTGGTTGGTCCACACTGGTGAGCTAGGGAAGTCCCCTGTTATATAGGTGAGACTAAACCCGACCTTGGCCATATGGTACAGGCCGATTCGAGGGCGCGACCGACTTTTGAGTTGGATGTCGACTCACCGGGGGCCACCCGGAATTGTGCGTTGTTAGTTAGAGGGACTCTGAAGTTCCGGAGTTTCAGGCGTTTACCTAGCCAAGTGGAAACCGGGCGTACATGCGAAGCCTATGATGGGCAGTTGGTACACCCCTGCAGGGTTAAATCTTTTCGGAAAGCCGTGTCCGCGGTTATGGACGACTTGAGACCTACTCCTTGTTCATAGAATAACATCAAATTTTGAATCATAATTAAAACTTGCCTACCGTGTGAGTGCCTTGGTTGCTTTTCTTTGTCCAAGGGGACCGAGAGAAGATCCAGGTTGTGTTATGTTTGACCTAAGTAGGTGGATAGCAGACTTATGACGCAATGTCACGTGCATTCTTGGGTCTTACCCCTACTCTAATAGAACGATAGCCACCATATATGCTAGTGCGGATGCAACCTTTACCTTTGTCTTGTCTTACCGTAGGGAGTTAGTTATCCTGTAATGATATAATCTCACCCCTGTTTTCCTTTTGTGCTTTTATTGTTTTGCCTGATAGGCCGCTGCAGTTGACTACTAGCTCGACCCGAGCACTGAACGATACTTCGTGGAGGTGCCCCCGGAGGATAACGATGAGGACGACCTCGTCCAGTAGATCCTTTAGTTGGGTTCCGACGATCCGTGGGTGGACTCTTTATGTGCAGCCCTCTCTAGGGCAATTTGGATTTTGACCTTACTCGGTCGTGATTGTCTTCCGCTTGTTGCATGATGTACTGTTGGGTCTACGGACCTCTGGGATGATGTAATAAATTCCAGTGGCGATGTATGCCCTGGACTCTATATATTTATGTCTTAGTATAAAGTTCATTGTTCTTATATCTGTTGTCGAGAATCCGGCAGCGACACGAGTGCGAGTGTCGTGAGTCGGTGGCCTTTTATGCGCTACTAACTTGAGCGGGACGCGAAAGCGACTAACTCGAGTTAGCACCGCATCGGGGGCCTTACAACTTGGTATCAGAGCAGGACTGACTGTAGGACCCCTTACTGGCCGAAGTTGAGTCTAGAAACTATTTTGTAGTTATTAAGGAAAAATCAGAGAGTAGGAACTCTTTATTTTTCTTCTTACCCCACCCTCCCACCCCCTTTTCCGTGAGGAAGTGAAACGCTGTTTTCTCTCTACAACTTATCCCCTTTCAAACAAATCTAGGTTCTCGTTTACATGAGGCTCCGATTCCACTATAATTTTTTGCTAGCGACGATAAGGGTTGGCGTATGTTGAGAACACTGATCCGCCACTTGGGGTTGACAGCTCCACCTCGCTTACGGCGTACCTCAGGTGAAACTCCTATACAGGGATGGTTGGCATCCTCCGGATGTGGTTCCTCCCCCTATAGGAGACCGCTTCGGCGGGCCGCTCAGGGCAGATGTCTCAACGTTCAGGTCTTCAACCACTCGTATATATTGTTGTGTGCTCGCTAGCAGATTATTATCTTGGATTCGGATGATCTCGGTTTGGGAATTCCAGTAGCACCTAGCTTTCGACTTTCCGGGTTAACCTTGGTGGAATTTCAGCCTTTAGCTTTCTCATACCTCGTGAGGAAGTTTTGTTGTCAATATTGCTTTATCTTCTGGTTACGTCAATGTTTCAACCATGTTCTCATAAGTGTTCCTGTATACAGGATGCCAAGAGCGAACATGCCGCCACCAGAGAACCCTCTCCTTGGGGAGGCTGTGACCGCAGTGGCTCAGGGCACAACTGCGATCTTACAGATGGTGCAGAACTAGACTGCCCAGAGGAATGATCGACCATAGTACACCACTCTGCAGTAGTTCCTTGCTATCAACCCCCCCAGGTTCTCCGAGGCTCGAGACCCGCTGGAGGCGGATGACTGGATCGCAGAGATCAAAGAAGCACTTCAATGCAAACACCGTCAGACCAGTCGACTACGTCACCTTCGCCTCCTTCCAGCTTCAGGGTGCAGCAGCCAGCTGGTACGATACCTACAAGGCCAACAAGGGCGATGCTGTCATCACGTGGGCAGACTTCGTCGCAGACTTCAGAGCAGCACATATTCCGAGTGGCTTGATGGAAAGGAAGCGAGAGGAGTTCTTGGCTCTGAGACAGGGTGACAGATTAGTTCAGGAGTACAACCTGGCCTTCGTCAGGCTCGCCAGGTACGCTCCAGAGGAGGTCAGCACTGAGGCCAAGAGGATTTCCAGGTTCCGTGGAGGTCTCAGCACAGAGATCAAGTACGCACTCACTCAGTGCAGCCCCATGCTGTTCTCACAGTTCGTGGATCAGGCTATCCGCCAGGAGTCAGCCAGAGCAGAGTGGGATGCAGACAGGAAGCGCCAGCGAGAGCACAGTTCCGCAGTGATGGTCCACAAGAAGGCAAAGACGTGGGTCACAGAGGCACCACCGCAGAGGCAGCAGTTTCCGCAGAGGGGGGAAGTTGTCCGCACTTTTGCCCGCCCTCCCATCCCAGTTCAGCAGGGGCCTCTCTCTACACCACCACACGCGAGGCCACTCAGGCCGCAGCAGCACCCCAGGCCGGGCGTGATCTGCTAGAAGTGCAGAGAGCCGGGGCACACTTCCCCCAACTGCACCGATCCGCGCTTTTCTCGGCTCCCACCACCTCCACCTCGCTCTACTCCGAGCACCGCGATGGTGAAGGCATAGCCACGTGCAGTTCGAGTGAACAACGTGATGCTCTTAGATGCTCAGCAGTCTTCAGAGATCGTTCTTGGTAGGTTGCTTGTGTGTTCAGTTCCAGCGGCAGTGTTGTTCGATTCCGGAGCTTCTCACTCCTTCGTTTCCAAGTCCTTTGCACGTGCACATGATTTCAGAGATGATGTCGTCGCCTATGGCTATCTCTACCCCGGGCTCTAAGTTGAGTTCAGCTGTGAAAGTTCCTGATGTGCAGATCCAGATTCAGGGTCTCCTTTTCTCTGCTTCCTTGATTTTGCTTCCACGTTCCGACATTGATGTCATTTTGGGCATGGATTGGCTTGTGCAACACAAGGACAATATTGATTGTCCAACCAGATCAGTGAAGTTGACACATGATTCAGGTGCAGAAGTCTTGTACACTTGTGGCTCTATGACAGGACCAACACAGTTGTACGCCTTGAACGCAGGAGTTGCACCTTTGTTCGAAGAAGTCAAAGTTGTCTGTGAGTTCCCAGACGTCTTTCCGGAGGAGTTGCCAGGAATTCCCCCAGTTCGAGCTATTGAGTCCGTTATTGAGCTAGAGCCTGGTACCCAGCCGATTTCTCGGCATCCGTACAAGATGTGTTCGAAGGAGTTGATTGAGCTCAAGAAGCAGTTGACAGAGTTGAAGGCAGGCGGTTTTATCCGCGCAAGCACTTCCCCTTGGGGTGCACCAGCTTTGTTTGTGCAGAAGAAGGATGTGACTAGCCGCTTGGTCCAGGACTATCATGGTATCAACAAGAAAACCATCAAGAACAAGTACCCTTTACCCCACATCAATGATCTGTTCGAACAGTTGAATGGGGCTAAGGTGTTTTCCAAGCTTGACTTGAGGATGGGGTATCACCAAATCCGTGTTTGTGAAGAGGATATTCCCAAGACCGCGTTCAGCACACGTTATGGGCTGTATGAGTTCACAGTCATGACTTTCGGCTTCTCAAATGCCCCTCCGACATTCATGAGAGCTATGAACTATTTGTTCCAAGAATGGATTTATGTGTTTGTGATCCTCTACCTCGACGACATTCTTGTCTATTCCAAGTCAGAGGCTGAGCATGAGGAACATCTACGCCTGGTGCTACAGAAGTTGAGAGATCACCGGTACTATGCCAAGTTATCCAAGTGTGAGTTTTGGCTGGACAAGGTCAATTTTCTGGGTCATGTTATCTTCGCTGAGGGAATTGCGGTTGATCCAGAGCGAGTCCGCACTATTTAAGAGTGGGCTCCGTCGAAGAACGTGAAGGAGCTAAGGAGTTTTCTCGGCCTCGCTAGTTATTGCAGGAGGTTTGTGCAGAATTTCTCCAAAATAGCGAAGCCAATGACCGAGTTGTTGTGCAAAGGCAAACGGTACACTTGGTCACTAGCTTGCCAGTCAGCCTTCGAGGAGTTGAAAGAGAAGTTGACCACAGCCCCAATTCTCACGCCGCCAGATGAGTCACAACCTTTTCAGGTGTTTTGTGATGCCTCATTGCAAGGTCTAGGCGGAGTTTTGATGCAAGGAAGGAATATTGGGGCATATACCTCACGACAGTGGAAGACGAGTGAGAGGAATTATCCCACGCACGACTTGGAGCTTGCAGCAGTTGGGCATGCTTTGATCACTTGGCGACACCTCCTCTTAGGGAGGAAGGTGGATGTGTTCACCGACCACAAGAGTCTGAAGTACTTGTTCACTCAGCCAAATCTGAACTTGAGGCAAAGAAGATGGCTTGAAACTCACCCCGTGCAAAACCGAATCGAAACTGAAAACCGAATCGAAAAAACCCGAATTGAAACCAAAATTTAGGTTTTTCAGTTTTAGGTTTCAAGTTCAATTTTCAAAATAGGAAACCGTATTGAATTCGGTTTTTTAGGTTTTAAAAGCGAAATAAACCGTTAACAGAATAAAACCGAAAACAGTCCAAGTTTTTGTTTTCTTAGGGGTGAAAGGCTGAAAGCCTGCCTAGTCGCCCAGCCCGCCCAGCCACCAGGCAGGCAGCCAACCCAACTTCAAGTCACACACACGACATGTGAGACGCAAACCTAGCCAGACGCTGCACTCGGGAACACAGCGGGAGGGAGAGCCAGGCAGCCACCGGGAGGGAGAGCCAGCGGCCGCGCATCTTGCGGCGTCTCGGAGTCCTCGGCGTCCTCGGCCTCCTCGCCGGCCGTCGCTCCCGTCGCGCCCGTCCCGCCGGCCGTCGCGCTCGCCCCGCCTGTGGCTCAGACCTTGTTGACGCTGCTCGGTGGTTGTTGTCGCCGCTTGGGCGGCTTTGTACGCGTCACCCTCCTCCACGGCATGGGATCTGGGAATCCCCTACCTTTTCTCGGCAACCGCCGCTACTTGATTTCCTGCCGCCACCGGTCATACGGCTGCCGGTTTATCTCTTTGGTTAAGGATAACGAATGTCTCTCTAGCATTGGTATTTTTTCCAGCTTGCTAATGCAAGGGCACAATAGAATTTTCATATCACACGTAACAATTTATGGCTAAAACTGACAAAAATGTCATAAAGGAAACAAAATGAAGTTTAGATGTCAAAACAAGAATAAAGAAAAATTTAGGACCATAAAAGGAAGCAGATTTTAAAAACAGGTCAAATAAGAAATTTTCTCATAAATGTATTGCTTGAAACTTTAAAATCGCGTCAACTTTGGTTATTTTGGTTATTACCGAAACCGAACCGATAACAAGTGGTTATTACCGAAACCGAACCGTATCTATGTATAAAACCGTATAAACCAAAGTATAAAAACCGTAGAAACTGGAAACCATATAAACTGAACCGAATCGAACCAAAAAACCGAATGCACAGGCTGACTTGAAACCATTACTGAGTACACAGTTGATATTCAGTACACGCCTGGGAAGGCGAATGTCATAGCTGATGCGTTGAGTCGCAAGGGCGATTGCAATAATATCCAGGTGCAGAAGATCCACCCTGACTTGTGTGAGTCCTTTCGAAGGCTCAATCTCGAGCTAGTTCCAGCAGGCTACCTTGCCAAGCTTGTGGTGGAACCCACTATCCATGAGAATATTCGTGAAGCTCAGTCTGGTAGCTCAATGATACAAAAGATCAAGCAGGGTATTGCCGCCTCAGTTCCAAAGTATGGTTGCTTTTCAGTGCATAATGACGGCACCGTGTTGTTCGAAGAGCGAGTTGTTGTTCCCAAGGAAGGAGATCTTAGAGAGGTCATAATGAAGGAAGCCCATGATTCCAAGCTATCGATTCACCCTGGCAGTACGAAGATGTATCAAGATCTCAAGCAAAGCTTTTGGTGGACTCGTATGAAGCGGGATGTTGCCCGTTACGTGTCTTAGTGTGATGTGTGCAGGAGAGTGAAGGCACAGCACCAGAAGCCTGCAGGGTTGCTTCCGCCACTTGAGATTCCGGAGTGGAAATGGGATCATATAGAGATGGATTTCATCACAGGCTTCCCTTTGTCGCAGAAGAAGAACAATGCTATCTTTGTTGTCATTGACAATCTTTCCAAAGTTGCCCACTTCTTTCCAGTGAAGGCCTCCATTTCAGCAGCTCAGTTGGCGGATTTGTACACCGCAAGAGTTGTATCTTTGCATAGCATCCCCAAGAAGATCAGTTCCGATAGAGGCAACCTTTACACCTCTAAGTTCTGGCAGGCCTTCCAAAAGGAGATTGGTACGACAGTGTTGTTCAGTACCGCTTATCACCCTCAGACAAGTGGGCAAGTCGAGCGCGTGAACCAAATCCTCGAGGACATGCTTCGAGCATGTGTCATCTCCTTTGGCATGAAGTGGGAAGAATGCTTGCCGTATGCTGAGTTCTCTTACAACAACAGCTATCAGGCAAGTCTGCAGGCAGCGCCGTTTGAAGTCTTGTATGGCCGAAAGTGCAGGACACCTTTGAATTGGTCCGAGACAGGCGAAAGGCAGTTGTTCGGTCCAGATGTGATCTAGGAGGCACAAGACAGAGTGAAGATTGTCCGAGAGCACCTAAAGGCAGCACAGTCTAGGCAGAAGGCCTATTATGACAAAAGGCACCGTGGTGTAGCGTTTCAGGTTGGTGATTGGGCGTACCTGAGAGTGTCTCCGTTGAGGGGAACTCACCGTTTTGGTATCAAAGGAAAGCTCGCTCCAAGATTTGTCGGACCTTTCCGCATCCTTGAGACTAGAGGACCTCTTGCCTTTCGGCTCGAGCTTCCAGAGAGTCTGTCCATGGTGCATGACGTGTTCCATGTGTCCCAGCTAAAGCAGTGCTTCAAGCAGCCAGAGCAGGCCATTGACTTGGGCGACATACAACTGAGTGCGGACCTTTCCTACTCAGAGCGTCCAGTCCGTGTTCTTGAGACGTCCGAGCACAAGACTCGAAACAAGACCGTCAAGTTCATGAAAGTTCAGTGGGGACATCATTCGGAGAAGGAAGCAACGTGGGAGCGTGAGGATCATCTCCGTTCTGAGTATCCTGAGTTGTTTCAGGCTTAGATCTCGGGACGAGATCCAGTGTTGGTGGGGGAGTGTTGTAACAGCCCACTTGCAATAATTATAAAACATCATGTAACTTTACTTTGTCTGTTGGCTTTGTAACTTCACATGGTGGTTGTCCATGACATTTCATGTGGTGATTTTAAATTGCATTGGGATTGGAGCCATTTGGTGTGATTCAAATTGCTCCCAAGTTGTTTCAAGTGCCAGGTTCATGCAATTGTTCTGTTTGCATGCCAACTCCCCTAGATCCCAATCTTGGCCCATCCTTTTCTTTTGCAAGGCCAATAGTTTTCAAATGGTCAAATCATTTTTGTCATCACCAAAAACAGTGGCTGTAGTTCAAAGTGGATTTGAATTTCAAAACAGCTCCACTTTTTAGTTGTTGCAAAAATGTCCAAACCAAAATTTTAAATTGGCTAATATTACAAGGATAATTTTACATATTTTTATGTATTTTTAGCCCTTGTAATTAATTCGGGAAAACCCCAAAGTTCTTTTCTGTTTTATTAAATGGAAAAGGGTCCAGAGAGGGGGCTTTCTTTTTTTTCTTTTCTATTTTCCTTCCAGGACTCAGCCTAGCCCACCTGGGCCTGATTTCCTCTCGGCCCAACCGCAGCGAACCGGTACGCTCCCCTTCTTCCTCCTCCTTTCCAGCGTGGAGCTCCCCTTTTCCTCTCTCCTCTCTCACAGCAAGCTGCCACGACGACGGGTGGAGCCCCGACGCCAGCGAGACCTTCCCCCTCCATATAAGTGTGTGGAGAGCGCCCTGGAAACCCTAGGAGCCCATTCCCCCCTCCATTTTTCTTTTCTCGCTGCTGCCTGCGACCTCGACACCCTCCCATGTTTCTGCCATGGACGCCGGTGTGTAGCCGAAATTCATTGCCGTTCGGCCGCGCCGTCAAGGAGGAGCTCGCGGAGGGCTTCTTCCCCGTCGTCTTCGTCTTCCCCGAGCAGCAGCCTTGCCGTAGGAGCCCCGAGGTGGAGCCGCGACGTTCTCTTTTCCCGCAGGCGGCTTCTTCCTCAGCGTCGAGTCTCCGCGTGTCCGCGAGTTCGTCTTCGTCCTCCCCTGGGTGAGCTTCGACTTCTCCGTTCTAGTAGAGCGCTAGGTTTTTCTTCTCGCGCCGCATTGGTAGCCTCTGCAGTAGCTCGTCGCCGGTAGGTTCTCGTCGCCGCCGTGCCCGGGGCATGAACCGTGGGTGCGTGCACGCTTGCCAATCGCGTCCGGGACGCACATATGGACACCAAGGGGGCTCCTTTTGCCCATGCGTGTCGCGCCCCCCTCGAATAGCTCGTCCTCTGCAACCGCGAGTCCGCGTTTCCGCCGTGGAGTTCCGGCGAGGTGTTCGTCGCCGTCAGCGAGCCCTCGGGTGTAGTCCAGGGAAAAATGGAACCCCGGTGGATCCATCTAGCCATAGCATCCCTTTGCGGGGTCTCTGGTGCACTGCATCCGACGCTAGTTTCATCGAGAAGTCGCCGGCCACCGCGTCTGAAGAAGATCTTCAGAGCAGGTCATGTCTCCGCCGCTCTGTTCCCGTGGTGCTTGCCTGCTCGTCACAGCGCCGTCGTGTCCGTTGTTTGCGCCCAGGTGTTGCTGGATGTGCCCCCTCGGGTTTCCCCATGCTAGCTCGCGAGGAGGTGGCCGGAGCACGAGTTGGATGTCGCCGGAATCCCGCCTCCGCGGCTCTGTCTGAACGAAGTTCAGTTTCGTCAGAGGTTCTGAACTGTTGTGCTTCAGTTTTCTTTTCTTCAGAGACCGTCCGAGCATAGTTATGTATAGCGCAACCTTGTTTGCTGTTCGTAATCCTCGTCGTAGCGCAATGGTGTGGCGCCCTGGGTTTCTTCCAGGAGGTCTCGGGTTCGATCTCCCCTTGGAGCAAAACCCATCCTTTTTGTTCCTTTTGTCCAGCGTAGGAGTTGGGTTGAGCCCAATTTTTTTCTCTCTTCGCCGTGGGCGTTCGGGAGAGCAGGCCTCGGTGCTGGGCCCAGTTCCTGGCCGAAAGCATCCCAGAGGGGCTCTCCCCCTTTCTTTTTTTTACTTATTCCTTTTGTTCTTTTTTTTCATTTGAATTTGAGTTCAAATTCACTCCTGTTTGAGCCCTTGTTCAAAATGCTTCATGCATTATATCAAATTGGGGTAGAAAAATCTACTGATCAACGTGGTCACCTCTGTTTTTATGTTGGAGTTGCATAAAAATTTGGAACAAATGTGGAGGGGAGTTGCACCCACATGTGACTTTGCCATGTTGGATTTTTGCCCCTTGTCAACTTTGAATTCTTGTTTGGGGTCCCACAAGTTGGCACACCCATGCATCCTTCCATGTTTCATCTTGCCACATGATCAACCACATCTTGCACCCCATGTGTCCTTCCTTTGATACTCCCTTGGTGTCAATTTCACCGACACTTTCTCCGTCTCCGGAATCGATAGAATTTATTTCACGATGCTTATTTTTGATTAATTGTTGACATTGTTTAATGCCATGTCATGTTGCCATGTTACTTACACCAAAATTAAGGCTAAGACCGAAGCCATTCAACGTAAATAAATTGCATATGAAGTTGTTGACGTGTCGTCACCACCTTCATTTAAATATGACTAGATAGGGTCACACCATGCCTATTAAAATTGATCATATCATCTTTGCCGTGCATTGCACCCGTTGCTTACTTGTGTGCCTTTTCCTTGCCGGTACGCTACGTTAGCACCTGAGACTGCCGAGGAGACTTACGTGGAGGTTTCCGACACCGAGCCTGAGAACCCTGCTACGTCTGCTCCGTCGACCAATTACCCAGGCAAGGGGAAGATTTATACCATTACTAGGTACCTTTCTGCCTACCTGCCTAGCTGTAGTCTAAAACGTTTGATTGATCCTATCCACCTTGTTCATGCCATAATCAAACCAAACAGCCATGATCCCCACATCCCAGCAAAACCAATTGTATTGTTAAGTTACTGCTGCTTAGCCATTGCTTAGTATGAGTAGGAAACTTGCTGCTTACCCTACGCTAAGGTTTGGGATATCATGTTATTTAAATAAGTTGGTTGATATTTGTTATTATCATGATGTTAATTATACTTGACGAATGATGGGAGACCGGGTTGTTCCCGCCAGGTGTTTTGTTCCATTTGAGTCACCTAGGTCCCGAGTTTCGGGTATTGTTGTTCTTGACGAGCGTGCCTAATCGTGTGTGGGATTCTATGGGGTCCCCTTGTCTTACCTACCTAGCTTCATACAGTTCTAGTGGTGGCCCGAGCTGATTTACTATTTGCAAACGTGTGTGTGCTTGGTTGGTACCCCAGCTATTTTCGAAACAACCCGGACCAACGGAGACATAGTTCCTCTGGTTGGTCCACACTGGTGAGCTAGGGAAGTCCCCTGTTATATAGGTGAGACTAAACCCGACCTTGGCCATACGGTAGAGGCCGATTCGAGAGCGCGGCCGGCTTTTGAGTTGGATGTCGACTCACCGGGGGCCACCCGGAATTGTGCGTTGTTAGTTAGAGGGACTCTGAAGTTCCGGAGTTTCAGGCGTTTACCTAGCCAAGTGGAAACCGGGCGTACATGCGAAGCCTATGATGGGTAGTTGGTACACCCCTGCAGGGTTAAATCTTTTCAAAAAGCCGTGTCCGCGGTTATGGACGACTTGAGACCTACTCCTTGTTCATAGAATAACATCAAATTTTGAATCATAATTAAAACTTGCCTACTGTGTGAGTGCCTTGGTTGCTTTTCTTTGTCCAAGGGGACCGAGAGAAGATCCAAGTTGTGTTATGTTTGACGTAAGTAGGTGGATAGCAGACTTATGACGCAATGTCACGTGCATTCTTGGGTCTTACCCCTACTCTAATAGAACGATAGCCACCATACATGCTAGTGCGGATGCAACCTTTACCTTTGTCTTGTCTTACCGTAGGGAGTTAGTTATCCTGTAATGATATAATCTCACCCCTGTTTTCCTTTTGTGCTTTTATTGTTTTGCCTGATCGGCCGCTGTAGTTGACTACTAGCTCGACCCGAGCACTGGACGATACTTCGTGGAGGTGCCCCCGGAGGATAACGATGAGGACGACCTCGTCCAGTAGATCCTTTAATTGGGTTCCGATGATCCGTGGGTGGACTCTTTATGTGCAGCCCTGTCTAGGGCAATTTGGATTTTGACCATACTCGGTCGTGATTGTCTTCCGCTTGTTGCATGATGTACTGTTGGGTCCACGGACCTCTGGGATGATGTAATAAATTCCAGTGGCGATGTATGCCCTGTACTCTATATATTTATGTCGTAGTATAAAGTTCATTGTTCTTATATCTGTTGTCGAGAATCTGGCAGCGACACGAGTGCGAGTGTCGTGAGTCGGTGGCCTTTTATGCTCTACTAACTTGAGCGGGACGCGAAAGCGACTAACTCGATTTAGCACCGCATCGGGGGCCTTACATCTTGTTAAAAAGAGTGGCATCAATGACACCCCTCACAAATCCTTCCTCGATTAAAAACTTCCTAAGATGTTCATACCAAGCCCGAGGGGCTTGCTTAAGACCATATAATGCCTTATGAAGTTTGTACACGTGGTCCTTGTGATGAGGGTCATAAAAGCTGGGTGGTTGTGCTACATATACATCCTCTTGTAGAGGAGCGTTAAGGAAAACACTTTTTACATCCATTTGAAATAATGGAAACCCATTGAATGCGGCATAAGCAAGAAGCATGCGAATAGATTTAAGACGGGCAACGATCGCAAAGGTCTCATCAAAATCCAAGCCTTCAACTTGGGAGTACCCTTGAGCCACTAACCTAGCCTTGTTCTGGATGATAGTACCATGCTCATCTTGTTTGTTATTGAAGATCCACTTGGTTCCAATGATGTTATGATCTTGACCGGAAGGTCTCTCCACGAGAGACCACGCCTCATTCCGAGTGAAACTAGTGACCTCATCTTGCATCACAATTATCCAATCCGCATCCTCAAGGGCTTGTTCGACCCTAAGTGGTTCAATACTAGACACAAAAGAGAAGTGAGCGCAAAAGTTCATAAGTTGACTACGAGTAACTATACCTTGCCCCAATCCCGTGAAAATATTGTCTACTTCAACTCGTCTTGCTACCAAGGGCATGGTATAAGTTGGAGTCTCAAGGGGCTCCACCCATTCATGTTCATGATATACATTTGGTTCACCATGAAGGGTGGAACCATCATCAATAGCATCATTCTCTCCAAAGAAAATGCGGTCAAGTCTATCTTCACATGGTTCAACCGCATCATCCACTTGTGGTTGTGCAACCACATCAGATTGTGGAGGGTCTTGTTCTTGTTCTTGGATAATGGGTTCATCTCGAGCAATTGGATCTTGAGTGGTAGGAGGAGGTGCTTGTGGTGGTGGAACACTTGGCCCATGACCCACCTCATCATCTCTAGGTACTTGAGCAATGGGCACAAGATCTCCCATGCCCATAGCCAAAATGTCTTGAGAGGAATCTTCATTATTACCTACATCACTTAGATCAACTTGCTCCCCATGAGAGCCATTAAATTCATCAAACTCTACGTCACAAGTTTCCACAACACATCCGGTGAATTTTTTGTAGACCCTATATGCGTGAGAGTTTGAAGCATACCCAACAAATATACCCTCAAATGTTTTGGATTGGAGGTCCTGGAGCATGGCGTTTGATTAAAACTCCTTGGAGTTCTCCATCTCATACATTTAAGAGGATGAGCTTTTATCTGAAACTGCTCCTTCCCAGCCTCTGTTGGAGCTCCCCAAGGAAGTCACCTTCTCCAGTTCTCCTCTGGTAGCAGCGGCAAAAACCAGGCGCAAAAAAAGATCAACTCCAGTGGTGGACACCTCTGTCAGGCGCTGCACTCGTAGCACAGCCAAGCGTGATGGTTTCAAGGCGGGAAACCTCACTGAACTCCCCTTAGCTCCAAAAATAAAGAAGCCCAGGACCAAGCCCATCCCCATGGTGCTGCCAACTCCAACACCAGATGAAGCCGAAGGCCCATCACAGGAGGAGGTACCTGTGGTTCCCCCCACACCTATCAAGGTCATGCAGGTGATCGACACCGAGCTGCAGATTGATCCCTCCCTGCTGACCAAGGAGAAGCTTATGGCGACTTCAACATCTACTGATGCACCAGATGCTGATGCTGATGTTTAGTTTTCCATTATGATTCTGGGTTTGGCAAGCCCCCAAATTGGCCAGTTGTGCTACAGTTGGGCAACCCTTTTTTGGCCCATGGTTATACTTTTGGTTGTGGATGTTACCTGTAATGTTGATAGTTATTTTGCTACCTTTCTACTTTTTTTTTATATGGATCATATATCTACTACTAGAGATTGGAAAGTGCTCTGTTGGAATGTTCGAGGTCTTAATTTTGCTGGGAGACAACGAGATGTTCGAGAGAAGATTGAGGAAAGCCAATGTGTTGTTGTTTGCTTACAGGAAACCAAGTGTGAAACCATTGACCACCACTTTATCCGGTCCTTTTGACCCAGACGATTTGATCAATTTGCTGTTGTTCCCTCGAGGGGTGCATCTGGTGGAATTCTAACCTTCTGGAATTCTAGCATTTTTTATGGACTTCTAGTGGATACAAAAGATTTTGGGCTCGTGATTCAATTAACCTCTACACATAATGCGGAATCCTGGACTTTGGTTAATGTATATGGCCCATGTGAGCAACACAATAGGGATTTATTTGTGGATTGGCTCTATCACCTGAATATTCCTTTTGATGCTAACTGGCTGCTGCTTGGGGATTTTAACTTCATTAGATCAATGGACAACATGAACTTACCTGGGGGTGATGTGAATGATATGTTTATCTTCAATGAGATAATTGGACACTTGGGACTTCTGGAACTACCTCTGAAAGGAAGGAGATTTACCTGGTCCAACATGCAGGATGATCCTTTATTGGAACAGTTGGAATGTTTTTTCACATCTGCAAATTGGATTTCCACATATCCTTCCGCACAAGTGCTTCCATTGTCCAAAACTGCTTCTGATCATGTGCCTTGTGTTGTGGTCATCAATACCACTATTCAAAAGGCAAATATTTCCAGATTTGAGAACTTCTGGGTGGAGATGGCTGGTTTCATGGACTGTGTCAAAAACTCTTGGGAGGTTCCCTCCAATAAATCCCACCCTGTGGCAATCTTAGTGGACAAATTCAAGAGACTGAGAAGGGCTCTTAAGCATTGGCAGAATAATTTCTCCACCACTAAAGTGTTGATATCCAAATGCAATAGGGTTATCTTCATTTTGGATTTTCTGGAAGACATTAGAAGGCTTACTGTTCCTGAGTCCAATTTCAGGAATATTGTTAAAGGTCATCTTGAGAAACTCCTACACTGGCAACATCTGTACTGGAAGAAGAGATGCACACATAGATATATCAAGGTGGGAGAGGAGAATTCTAATTTTTTTTTCAAGCAATGGCCTCTGAGAGGCACATGAGGAATTCTATTGCCTCCCTGCAGTTGGATGATGGTACTTCATGCTCCAATCATGATATCCTTGCAGCTACTTTCTGGTCTGCATTTAGAAAAAGGATGGGTGTGGCCAAGGGCATTTGTCTTGTCCTGTGATTTGAATGCGCTACTTGTTCCTGTGGAGGGACTGGAGCCCCTAGTGGCTCATTTTGATAAAAAGGAGATGGATGACACAATCAAATTCATGCCACCTGATAAATCTCCTGGACCTGATGGTTTCAATGGTAAATTCCTTAAGTCATGTTGGTCTCTCATATGTCCTGATTTTTACAGCCTTGCTGAGGAATTCCATAGTGGAGATGCTGATCTAGAGGGTCCAAACAGTTCCTTTATCACTTTGATCCCCAAGAAAAATAATCCTGAAACTGTGAATGATTTTAGAACCATCTCACTTACTAGTGTGGGCATTAAATTTCTCACAAAAATGGCAGCAAAAAGACTCCAGAAGGATATCAAAAGGTGTATTCATAAGAATCAGTATGGGTTTATCAAGGAAAGATCCATTCAGGACTGCATTGCCTGGACCCTGGAATACTTACATCAGTGCCATCAGTACAAGAGACCTTTGATCTTGATCAAAATTGACTTTGAGAAAGCTTTTGATTCCATTGAGCATGAAGCCATTCTAGAAATTCTGAAAGACAAAGGCTTCCCTCATAAATGGAGAGTGTGGGTGCATCAGCTCTTTGACAGTGGCTCCTCTGCTATTCTGTTAAATGGCATCCTAGGTAGACAGTTCAAGTGCAAGAGAGGGGTCAGGCAGGGTGATCCTTTATCTCCCTTGCTCTTTGTTCTGGCTACTGATCTTTTGCAATCAGTGGTGAATGATCTGCTTAGGAGAGGGCAGCTCAATTTAGCTATACCCTCTCATGACCCTGACTTTCCCATTGTGCAATATGCTGATGACACCATTCTGGTGATGCCTGCTGAAGTGCAGCAAGTGCTGAAGCTAAAAGAGGCCCTGAGGAGTTTCTCTGAGTCCACTGGACTGGATATCAATTATAACAAATCCTCCATGATACCTATCAACATTGATGATGCTTCTGTGACTCAATTGGCTGCAACTTTTGGTTGTCAAGTGGGGAAACTCCCTTTCACATATTTGGGTCTACCCGTGGGTACCACCAGGCCCAAGATTTTGGATCTGCTCCCCTTGGTTGATTGCATGGAGAGGAGACTTACTGCTAGCTCATGTTTCTTAAATCAGGGGGGTAAACTTCAATTGCTCAATTATGTGATCTCCTCCATGCCCATTTACTTCCTCTGTTCCTTGCACATCCCTGCTAGAATCATCAAACAACTTGAAAGGATCCAGAGATAGTGCCTTTGGAGAAAGTATGGCCAAGACTCAGGTAAATCTCTGGCTTCTTGGGAGCTAGTTTGTAGACCAAAGAATAAAGGTGGACTGGGCATTTTCAACCTGCAGCTCCAGAATCAGTCCCTCCTGATGAAGCATCTGAAGAAGTTCTATAATAAGGAGGATGTGCCTTGGGTTTCTCTGATCTGGAACATTTACTACCATCAAAGAGTTCCCCATGGAACTGAACTCTGTGGCTCTTTTTGGTGAAAAGATGTGGCCAAGAATATGGACAGTTTTGTGGCTGTTTCCAAGATCAAAATTGGGTCTGGGGAGACTGTGCTACTATGGAATGACTTCTGGATTGATCACACCAATATTTCTCTGGCACAGAAGTTTAGAAGGCTGTTCTCCTTCTCAAAAGACCATCTCATCTCTGTGCAGGAGGCCTTGGCTGCTCAAACCTCACAGTGATTTTCAACTTACCACTTTCTGCCCAGGCTTTTCAAGAGTTGAATGAACTGCAGGATATCCTCCAGAATCATAGATCTGATGAAATCAAGGACTGCTCGGCCTGGGGGCTGGGCAACAAGGGACAATACACTGCTAAGAAATTTTACACTATGGTGCATGCTCCTATTCAATCCAACCCTCTCCTAAATTGGATTTGGAAATCCTGCTGCACCCTCAAGATCAAGGTTTTTTCCTGGCTGGTGAGCATGGATCGTCTCAACACCAAAGATTTGATTCTAAGAAGACACTAACATATTGAGGATGGTCCTGAATGTGTGTTATGTCTCACTCAACACCTGGAGACCAGAGATCATTTGTTATTTCAATGCAATTTCAGTTCTAGAGTCTGGGCTTATCTTCAAATCGACTGGACAAATGGAACAGACATGGTGCAGGTTGCCAAGGAGGCCAGGGAATCCTTTCATAAACCCTTCTTTGCTGAAGTGGTGTTTACTACATGGTGGAACATCTGGATGGTTAGGAATTCCAAATGTTTCAAGCATGAAAGGCAATCTTTCGCCAAATGGAGAGTAGGCTTCATTCATGACCTCACACTGCTTAGTTATATAATTAATCCTAGATTTAAGGATGAGTTACTTAGAAGGATAGACTTTCTGCCCCCTTGAAGGGGTATTTTTTGAAGCTTTTGTTGTAAATTTGTAAATATTGTGGCTAAAGTAATAAATGATGGGGGGGGGTGCTTTACCCTTTAGTCTTAAAGCTTCAAAAAATGTTTTGGATTGGAACTTAGCTAACCGGTCTTTCTTATTGAGAAAGAAAAACTTACAACCGAATACTAGAAAGTATTTGACGTTTGGCTTATGTCCGGTTAGAAGTTCATAGGGTGTCTTCATGAAGATCTTGCGGAGGAAGAGCCGGTTTGATTCATGACATGCGGTGTTGACGGCACTAAAGTAGTGCTCCTCGTTGGCTACCCCAAGTGGAAGGTTGAGATGTAGCTAGTAGAAAATTTCCGTTGGCAAAGATACCAAGGTTGAGATCGAACCAGTAGGACTCCAAAAGCTGCAGGTAGGTGTCAACGGCGCCAGATATTAGCTTGCCGAATGGTTGAGGTTGATGTGGACCTGCACACAGATACTAATAACTTTGCTCCCAACGAGTACAAAGAGGTTTTCAATCTCTCCGGCCTTGCCGTTTACAAAGGATCAATCACAAGAGATAAAAGGTAATAGTAATTGCAACTAGAAAGTAAAACATGAAGTAAATTGAGGGTGTAAATAGTGGTGGAAATATGGATCGGGGTCCCATGAAGTTCACTAGTGATGTCTCTCTCCCAAAAGACGATAAACAACTATGCAAGGTGAACAAATTACAGCTGGTCAATTGACAGGGTTAAAAACACACCGCAATGCTAACTATGCTACAAAAGAAAGGAAGAGGCCCAAAAGCATGGGCAGTACGCCAAGACAAGTAGACCGAAATCCATTTTCATCTACTCACTAATATCCACTTTGAGATATCTATCCAAAACATCTCGCTGGTATTAAGTTGCGAGCCCCACGCAAAGTGTAAACCCAAAGCAACAGACAACTGCATTAAAAGAAATATGCGTAAAGTAAACAATCCTTGCACCCGCAAAAACAAGCACCGTTGGTTTCCCCCTTGTGTCAACAACACATCCCCTAGACTCATGTTGCTGTCACTCAAGCTATTCATGGGGGGCATGAACCCACAATCATGCATAATGCTCCCTCTTGGAGTTGCGACCAATCACTTGGCCAAAGTAATAAAAAGAAAAGGAGAACATGCAGGAATTACTCAAGAACATAAATATAAAAGGAGAAGAACCAAATATATTACTCATCACAATCTGAACATAATCTCATAATCCATCAGATCCCAGCAAACTCAACATAGCAACAGCAGAAGAATTACATATGTGCCTTGATCATGTAGGGCAGCTCACAAGGTCTAAACATTGAAGAACAAATAGGGGGAGAGGACATCACATAGCTACTGATCATGGACCCATGGTCGAGGTGGAGTACTCATGGCTCATCTGGGAAGCGTCCATGGTGGTGGAGAAGCTCCCGGAGGTCAATCCTCCCTCCGGCAGGGTGCCGGGGCAGGGTCTCCTAGCAGCCCCGATCTTGGAAGCGCAGCGGCGACGAAACAGAGGGGACATCGCGAAAAAGGGTTCTATCCTCGAGGGTTTCGGGACAAAAGGTAAATATAGGCGAAAGGGGGCAGCCAGGGGTGGACCATGGGTCCAGGGCCCCCCCTGGCGCGGCCTAGGGTGGGGCCGCGCCCCTTGCCGCCTAGGCACCAGGTGGCTCCCCCAGCCCCCTTCGGGCGTCTGAAGGCTTCCATGTCGCTGATTTTTTTTATATTTTTCTCGGAATTTTTCTGGCACTTTAAGTAATTGGAAAACCTGAAATACAAAAACAGCAGAAAACAAAAACTGGCACTGGGGTGCACTGAGTTAATAGGTTAGTCCAAATATGATCAAAAGTGTATAAAAGTGCATCAAAAGTATAGCAATATCACTCAAAACATGCATGGAGCAAGCAAAAATTATAGTTACGTTTGGGACGTATCAACATCCCCAAGCTTAATTCTGCCCGTCCTCGAGTAGGTAAATGATAACAAGCATAATTTCTATGGTGACATGCTACCAACCATATAAGAACTTTTAAGTAAGGAAAACAAGGCATGTAATTCAATTCAAGTCATAACAAGCAAGAGTCTATATTAGCATTGAAACAAGTAACATAAGGACATAAAGGTGCAAGAGCTCTCGCTGTTCGTGACTCGAATGTCTCCAAATGGTGTTTGCGTGCAAGAAGTGGGAGATTGGATTACGAGAGAGTAAAAACATACTATTTATTTTGGTTGAGAACTCAACCTACTAAAGTTTACTCTAATATCCAATCAGTTTCGACTTTTTGAGCACTCATGCAATGGATGAGCGTAAGCAAGAAAGTTGGCACTTAGGATGGCAAAGAGATAAATGATGGAGGAGGAAGACAAAAAGGTGTGAAAGGCTCACATCAATGAGGACAATCATAGGCGAGAGAAAGCCAAATGATAGATATGATGTGAGGAGTAGGGATTGCCATGCAACGGATGCACATGTGATCTATGGAAAGCCCTCCAATGGAACTAGTGGGGGTGCATCCAACTTGCTTGCTCAAGAAGACCTAGAGCTCATTTGAGGAGGCTCATCATTGGAAGATACAAGCCAAGTTCTATAGTGTAAGGATCCCCACATAGCTATATGCATGTATGATGATCTCTATGGAGTACAAGATATACGAGAGAGTACGAGTGTGGATCTCTCAAAAGGAATAGTAGTGTTCCCCCTTCTCTCTTTTTATTTTCTTTTTCCTCTTTTTTCTATTTTTGTGTGGCCTTAATGGCTCTTTCTATTTAACTCTCATTTGTCCTCTTTGGGACCTTTTAATTTTGTCCTCTTTGGGATATTTTCCTCATTTTAGGGGAAACACTCTATATATTACAAGGAGTATAGAAGATCTTTCACACTTTACAAAAGTACTCAACATAAAGAAGATGAAGCTATCATGATGTATGCAAATGTATGCCTCTGCCAGTGTAGCAGGATATGCAATGATACTAGCGCATCATGTAGCAATGATTAGGGCAAGGCCCAACTAGCATGCGTCTCATCGATCAAACAAAAGCATGTATGACATGAAGATCAAGTCATGAGAAGGTGGATGTTGCATGACAATGTATCTCGGAAAGGCTATGGAAATGCCTTGATAGGTAGGTATGGTGGCTGTTTTGAGGAAGGATATAAGGAGATTTATGATGACAGAGCGTATCATGCCAAGGGTTTGGATGCACCGGCGAAGTATGCGCCAACTCTTGAGGTGAGAAAGGGAAATGCACGGTACTGAAGAGGCTAGCAAAATATGAGGAGATGGAAGTGTCAACTTTCGAATACTTACATTAGTCTAAAGAACTCATGCACTTATTATCGGTATTTCTCAATCTAATCAGGAGGTTCAAAAAGAGACAAGTACCCCGAGGAGGAGTGTATGGGGGTTTGGTTATCCTTGCGCATACTCGACTCTTGGTACGTGAGTGTACTCTAATATCCAATCCCTCGAAAGATTAGTGATCCATCTAGTAGCTAGAGTTCTCAACTAGTTTTTGTAGTCTTTAGAAAATAAACACGTGTTGCCCAAAATACGACATCTATCACTAATAGGCTAGGGTGCAAGAGGCCAACTCTCTAAACAATATTACCTACTTCAAGTCGAGACACACAACTCGGTGCAACATTGCAACTCTCTAAAAAATATAAACATGAAAAACTCAAGAGAGTTCCAGCAACAAACTAAACAAAAGCTCTTGAAAAGAAATAAACATGAAAGCTAAGAGATAAGCATGACAACAGCTACAAAAAGATAAAGAACACACACATCAAAGAAGGATAAGCATGAAAATCCTATGATGTGTTCTAGGTCAAAGTGGAGCGTGTTTCTCTCCCACACAAAGAAAGCTGAGTTCTAACTTGTTATGAACAACAATCAAAGCTAAAGAAAACTAAAAAGTAAAGAGCAAGGCTCTCCAAGCATAGCACATAACGCATGAAGTGATAAGAATATAGTGGAACGAAGGACAAACTGATAATTGTTGATGGATAAGGGGATGCACGGGGGCCTCCCCAAGCTTAGACGCTTGAGTCTCCTTGGATATTTCTTGGGGGTGCATGGGGGAATCCCCAAGTTTGAGTGTTTGACACTCCCTGATCTTCTTTCATCATCTTCCCTCGCACACTTGAAAACTCCCTTCATACATAACTCATCATAAGCTGATTAGAGAGGTTAGTACCCATAATAAGATAATTTTCCTCTACTGGAAATAAAGATATTCTTGAAGTACTATTTCGCAAGACCCCCAAAAAGTTTTTGCAAAGAAAAAACTAGCGCAAGATTTGGAAAATTGGGAAAACGCAAAAGATGGCAGAATCTATGAAAAACAGACCACCAGGTAGTAAATAATATTTTGGGGTACTTCTGCAACTCAAATCATAAAACTCAGAACAGACGCCCGAAAGATAACTGTGTAGAGCATGGAAGAGGATCCTCCTCGGCAAATCCCATGGTGGGAACCCTGGGTTAGATCGTAGAGGAGATGTGCAGGTTGGCGATACTCGTCGGCTAACAGGAGAAAGCACTTCTTTCTCAATTGTATTATAATGGAGGCGATTACAATGGAGGTCCAGACGAGATCGCTCGGGACCAGAGGTGTAGCTATGATATTTGATGCCCTAGACGTCCCCTCGCCCAACCCTTATATACTAGGTTGGGTCGTGAGGAGTCCATCTAGGTTTATAGAGAGGGTTTCCTAATCTATCTTTAGTCTTGAACGCCAAGTCACGGTTTCCATGATCGTCGAGGACTCCTTATGGCGGTTGCCTTGAGTGGGTCGGTCGAGGCTTCCCGTGGGCCATCTAGCTTGAAACTCACCAGGTACCCTCATCTGTTGGAGTCGTGGGGTCACCCCCCTCGTCAGTAGCCCCCGAGTGCCTGGGGGACTCGAAGAGTCGCGCAGGGACTCGAAGAGTCGCGCAGGGACTCGAATCCGTAATTGTCTTCAAGTGTGTAGCGTAGCTGCGAGTCGTCGGCTGTTAGCCATAGAAGATAGTTTATTCGAGGGATGATAAGCTAGAGAGGCCCAAGGTGAATTGGGGCAAAAACCTCAAGAGCCCAAAATCAAACCGCGTCCCTTAACACGAACTTGGGAAACAACCGGTGCCTAGCAAGTCCATGCCGCTGTAGGTCTTATAGGATCAGTCCTTCTGGTCTAAGAAAATAGCCTTAACCCGTCCTCCATTGGCTCTACTTCTCCATACGCTGAGCATGGGAAAACATCGGGAGTGAAGTCATAGATGTGGCAAGTCCCGGCCCGGCTGTCTATGCAGCGGGGTCTTACCTACGCGCTAAGATGGCGCGGCTTCTCTGGTGCAGTGTATCGCCGCCCAGACATCATTTTTCTGAGGCGCGGAGCTTAATTTAGATAAGAATCCACTTGGAAATCCAATCAAGCGGACGAATAGTGGTCACTCGCAGAGTACTGATGAGCTCAGGCGAGGAGTCGATAAGAGCCGCACCCACGCGGATGGTCATCGAGTGAGCTGATCATGTGGGCGCCCATGTGGCACTTCGAGTGATCGATGCGGATTTGTTCTTTTGGGTGCTTTGATTTAGTTTTGCCTTCTTGTGCGAGTAACTACTCGAGCACTTCGTCGTCTTCTAGGTGTGGGAGCACCCGATCTCTTATAGATGTGCTAATCCTTGGTGGCGCGAGCGAGCACTCCAGTACGTTGCGGCCTGCGGGGTGAGGGAGAACCCGAACTCTGTAGCTGTATTTTCTCTTGATGGAGGGGAGTAATAACTCGCATCCTCAGAGTTTAGCCCTTGCTCTTTTTTTGTAAATGTGGGGTGCTCCCGATGGGAGTAATTTTTTTTTGAAGATTCAGTCAAAAAAGGTTTGAAGTACCGATTTAGAGAATCTTTCTACTATTCTTCTTTTTGTTGTGCCCTGACTTGAATCAATCTTGTCTGGGCTGCTGCAATTCCTAGTTTGCAATGATGCTATTGATGACGTGTTTGGTGACGGGGGATTGCTTGTGAACCGTCACATCTTCTGTGTAGCCATAATGATGCCCTGTGGCGCTGCGGCCGTTTCGGTTTCCAATCCGTGTATTGGAAACGCGCGAGGATTTGATGTCTTTAAATATTTGCAAAATGCGAAGGGGCATCTTGCCTTGGAACCTTTACCGGCGCGTGTTCCAGCTTTGGGTTAATGATGGTGACGATTGGATTTACAACGTGGCCACCTTACTTGCCCCTGGTCTAGGCTATAAGTATTTGTTTTCTCTTGCTTGTTTAGCACAATCTCTTGGCTCCTCTTTGCTCCCTCTTCCAGTTTTTGTAGTTCCTCAACGCTCCCGAGCTGGTGCTTCTTGTGCCATGGCTCGCCGAGGTCGTGGCCGGCGAGGTCATGGTGGTCGTATGCGTCGCTCGTCCTGTCGTGGGCATGGTGGAGCGAATGCGGCACCCTCCTCTTCTTCTGAGAGGGAGGGTGTTTGGCGTTATGATTTTCTTCTTGGCCTTCTTAGTCCATCTGCTGGCCGGATTTCTCTTCCTTTTATTTTTCTTCGATTGTTTCCAAGCTCAATCTGAAGGGCCTTTGGATCCGTTTTAAAGGGTGCCCTCGTTCTCCTGTGTGGATAGATCTTGAAGTTGACAACTCCTTCTTGGGGCCTGGTTGGAGGTCTTTTTCTCGCCGGCTAAACTTGCGCTTGGGATAGATTTTGCTGTCGGTTTGATGACGAAGACACTCTCACCGTTCGTGCTTTTGATGCTGGTGGGAATCGTCTGGATCCATACTGGGGGGGGGGGGAACAAGTAGCGACAGCTCTGGCGGGTCGAGGGGCGCTTCGACTTCTTCTCCCGTGGCTTCATCTTCTGCCGACTCCTCGGCTGGTGGTGCTTGCTCTTATAGTTCTAAAGAGGAGTTGGACGTCAAGCCGCCGAGCAAACGGGGGCGTCGACAGGCTGAGGAAGGCATTGCGTGTTGATACGTCCAAAACATATCTATAATTTCTGCTTGCTCCATGCCTCTTTTATGTGATATTGCTATGATATTGATGAACTTCCATACACTTTTGATCATATTTGGACTAACCTATTAACTCAGTGCACCCCAATGCTAGTTCCTGTTTTCTGCTGTTTTTCTATTTCAGGTTTCCCCCATATTAAAAGTGCTCCAAAAATTCGGGAAAAATCGAATAAAAAAATCAGCGTACAGGAAGCTTCCGAAATCACCGAGGGGGGGGGGGGGGGCAGAGGGGACCCACCAAGGCCCCAGGCGCCCTCCCGGCGCGCCCCAGGGTGGGGCCGCGCCAGGGGGCCGCCTGGACCCCTGGTGCCCCCCTGGTTTCCCCCCTTCGCCTATTTATTCCCTGTGACGCAAAAACCCCGAGACGGGAGACCCTTTTATGCGATCTCTCCTCTGTTCCGCCGCCGCGCTTCCAAGATCGGGGGCACCAGAAGACCTCTTCCCGGCACCCTGCCGGAGGGAGGAACCACCTCCGGAAGCTTCTCCACCACCATGGTCGCTTCCCGAACGAACCGTGAGTAGTCTACCTTGGACCATGGGTCTATGATTAGTAGCTATGTGATGTTCTCCTCCCCTCCTTGTTCTTCATGGATTAGACCTCGTGAGCTGCCCTACATGATCGAGGCACATATGTAATATTTCTGCTGTTGCTATGCTGAGTTTGCTGGGATCCAATGGATTACGAGATTATGTTCAGATTGTGTTTGAGTAATATATTTGATTCTCCTCTTTTATATTTATGTTCTTGAGTAATTCTTTCATGTTCTCCGTTTCTGTTTATTGCTTTGGCCAAGTAGTAGGTAGTGACTCCAAGAGGGAGCGTTATGCATGATTGTGGGTTCATGCCCCCCGATGACTAGCTTGAGTGACAGAAACATGAGTCTAGGGGATGTGCTGTTTCCACAAGGGGGAAAACAACGATGCTTGTACTTGCGGGTGCAAGGATTGTTTACTTTACGCAAAGTTCTTTAATGCAGTTGTCCGTTGCTTTGAGTTACACTTTGGGTGGGATTCACAACTTAATATCAGCGAGATGATATGGACAGATATCTCAAGGTGGATGATTAGTAGGTAGATGCATATGGATTTCGGTCTACTTGTCTTGGCGTACCGCCCATGGTTTTGAGCCTCTTCCTTTCTTTATAGCATAATTAGCATTGGTTTGCGCACATAATCCTGTCAATTGCCCAGTTGTAATTTGTTTACCTCGCATGGCTATTTTATCGTCTTTTGGGAGAGAGACATCACTAGTGAACATCATAGGACCCCGATCCATATTTCCAATACTGTTACACCCACTATCAATTTACTGCTTTACTTACTTTTCTGTTGCTATCACTATCATTATTATCCCGTGTGTTTTATCCTTTGTAAACAACAAGGCCGGAGGAATTGACAACTCCTCTGTACTCGTTGGGAAGCAAAGTTATCTGTTGTGTGTGCAGGTCCAGGTAAAGTAAGCAACCTCGGTTGTAAACGGCGCCATTGTTCACTTCACCACCTTCTTGTATCTGTTGGAGTCCTACTGGTTCAATGCTAAACCTTAGCATCTTCGCTAAGGGAAACTTGGTGTTGTCTACATCTCAACCTTCCACTTTGGGTAACCAACGAGGGGCGAGAAGTAAACTCTCGTGACATCAAAGAATTTTCTGGCGCCGTTGTCGGGGACTCCACTCTTCAAGATAGGGGAGTTGCACACTATCATTTATCTTTGCTTTTTAGTCTTGTTAGTTTACCTTTCAGTTTTTGCTTTAGTGTCCTTTATCAAAAATCAAAAAAATAGTTATCTTGCTTGCTGCTACTATGGGTTCCTCTGAGAACACCAAGTTGTGTGACTTTACTAGTCACAACAATAGTGACTTTATCTGCACTCCTATTGCTACACCTGCTACTTCAACAACTTCTTATGAGATTAAACCTGCTTTGCTAAACCTTTTTATGGAAGATCAATTCTCTGGTGCTAGAGATGATGCTGCTTTGCACTTAAATAATTTTGTTGAGCTTTGTGATATGCAAAATTTCTAAGAAGTAGATGGTGATATTGTTAAGCTTAAGCTTTTTTCCTTTCTCCTTGAGAGATAAAGCTAAAATATGATTTCAATGCTTGCTGTAACACCCTCAGTGTCAAGCATCAGGGATCACTACTGTTAATGATAATTCCCTGTGATTAGCAAGTCATTGATCACCCTTGATCATGCCAAGTCAGATTCAAACCAAATTGAATTTCCAAAACCATGGTGGAAATAAAACTTTGTCAAAAAATTATGGAACCAATTTTGTTAAATGTCTAAAAATCAGCTGGCCATGTTAAACTAACATTGGGAATTTATTGCAATGATCAATAGTAATAAACAATTGAAATAGTAGTTTAAACAGTCCAATTTAACCATTTATTATTTAAATAAAATACTAAATGATTTGTATAATTGCCCAAACTTTTTGTAGCAGTAGTTTAAAGTGCAACCCTAATTATGGGAAAAGTTCCATATTTTACAAAAATTCAAAAAAAACTAACTAAATAAATACAAACAAAAAGAATAGAGAAAAGGAATAAAACAAAATAAGAAAAAACCTATACTACGCTCAGGGCAACGGGCCCGGCCGGCCCACCCCCCTTCTCTCCTCTCTCTCCCATCTGCTCCCTCCCCTGTTCCCCCAACCCCGCACGGCGACCTGGCCATGGCCACTGTTGGCCATGCCGGCTCCCCTTTCCCTCACCTGCCCCCACGCCCTTGTGTGGATAAAGTCTGCCCGAGACCCCCCAATCGAAACCCTAGAATCCCCCATCCCTCTCAGATCCCATGCGCCTCTCTTCTTCCCCGTAGCACCCGACCACCATGGACATGGCCATGGACACCCCCTGTCGATCTCCACCACCAGCCGCCGCCTCGCCTTGCCTCCGTGGCAAGAAAAGACCGTCGCGGCCCCCTCTTCCTCTCCGTCGAGTCACGCGAGCGGAGGAGCCCTCCAACTTTGGCCTCGCCGCCGCCGCACCATTACCATCGATTCGCCGACTCCGGAGCTTCCCCGTGCCCGCTGCCACCCCCTGCATCCCCACCGTGAGCTCCACCTTCGAATCCCCCTTCTTCCGCGTCGATTTGGTCTCTGTAGCCGCCGTCTTCGAGATCGACCGCCATGGCCGGAGCTTAAGCTCCCAGGCCGCTCGTCGCAGTTGATGCAGTGCTGCTTGCCTCTGGCGTGCCCGCCGTGCCCCCTGCGCCGACCGCGCCCCTAGCCTGTCGTGCTCGGGCTCCCCCTGGCCTTGCCTGGCCACACCCAGGTACGCACCGACCGCACCGGGCGCGTGCGTGTGCACCGGGCTGCCATTGCCGCGCGCCCCCTTTCCCGTCGCCGCTCCCGTGCGCGGGGGCACCACCTCGCCGCGTCGCCCGCCGCCCATCGCAGCTGCACCCCCCTCCCGCCGGGCCCCCCTGCTCTGGCCTCACCGCCGTCCGGGAAGCTCGTCGTGCTCCCTGTGCACCACAGCCGGCTGGGCTAAGCCACGGGCTAACCCCCTCCTAATTATTGTTTAAACATAATAACCCCCTGTTAGTATATCTGTTGGAATGACACATGGGGCCCAGCCCCTAATAACTTAATATGGTTAAGTTAGATAACTCAGAGAATGACATGTGGGCCTAGCATCACTTAATCCTTTGTTTAGTAAAAATAACTGTTAGATTAGAACTGTCTCCATGACACATGGGCCCCACTGCTGTTTAGATTTTATAAAATGAATTATTAAATGAGGCTGATAGTGGGACCCACGGTTCAGGTTTGACTAGTCAACACCTCTATGTATGACATGTGGGCCCCTGATGTCAGTTTGACCAGTGAACAAACCTGTTATGGATAATGTTGATTTAAATATTTAATAAATTCCAGAAATTCTTTTAATTTGAATAAAACTTTGAAATTCAATATCTTTTAAACCGTAAGTCAGTTCGAAAACTTTATACATCAAAATTGATCAGAAAAATACATAGTATACGAATACGCTATCCGTTGGTCTACCACCCCCTCTAACATACCGAACATTGAACCGTCCCCCTCCGGACCGACTGTCCGATGATTGCCTGATACCGATGAACTATCCGGATGAATTTATTCTGAACACGAAAGTTGTTTAGAATGGATCAACTAACACGGATACACCTTTCACATGTTTGTCGGATGTCCACGACACCTCCAGCATGGTACCTTCCCCCTTCGGACACCATGTCCGATAATCACCCGGAGCTGGCAGTTCATCCCCGGATGAATTCCCGCTCCGAGGAACGTGCATTGCACTGCGTTAGAACACAGTTAGCATTGCATCTGTCATGTCATGCATCTATTTGTTTATGATTGCCGTGTATTTACTGTTCCCCCCTTATCTTCGATAGACCCCGCTGCTATCGACTACACCGCTGCTGGGTACGACTACTACGTCGACGACCCTTCCTGTACTTCCGAGATTCCAAGCAAGCAGAGCCATTCTCTTCCCCATATATCGCCTATCTTTCCATACTTTTCTTGCACTAGGCATTACTGTTGCTGCTACGTTACAAACCTATTCAATTGCATAGCCTGTTTTTATTTCCCCTTGATGTACCTTCCTTTATCCTATGCTGCCTATTATATATATTATTTTCAGCAGTGAGCCATGCGCATTGTTAGCTAGGATTAGATAGAGGGTCGTGATCACTCAGGGGAGTGAACGCGGATACAAATATTATAACTTCACAGGTACGATACAATGCAGACACCGCCTCAGCCCCCCTAGATCGGCTCTGCCGAGCCACCATCAAGTGTGAGCTATCAAGGAGTAATCCTTGTACTCCACTCGTTGCTGACTCTGTATAGCCACTCTAGGTACCTGAGCAACGGTTTTCCTTCAGGTAGGAAATCGGGCGACCCAACGGTGGCCGCGAGTGCTATTGCGACGGGACGACAGGGAGGGTACGACCAGTGTACCGGTGTGCTTGGCCCCTGATAGTTGGCCGCGAGAGTTACCAAACCATGAAAGTCGAGCTCCTCCAGGAGCACACGCGAGATAAGGTAAGGAGTCGGTTCACCTTGTTGGTAACCGCAGAGATTTGGTGGGACGACAGGGCAGGCACCGATGTACTGGTGGTCCTGGCTGCTGTCGTTGTCCGCGGGTCAGTTAAGTCGAGGCAACGATAACGGTTGTCCCGCAAGTTAATAAAACGACTAATGGTTCGGTAGATGTCTTGAGTTGGCATTGCTAATTATTACAACTTACCATTATACAATGCTGCATCAACTTCTGTTGCATTGTTACTTTATGCTTTATATAAACTATTGGCTATTCTCTCCTCATGCTGCAAGACTCGTCGGAAGATGCTAGTCTTTGATAGGCCTAGCTTCTCTTCCTTATTCCGATTTCTACCTTGCAGTCCACTATATACAGCCTCCCCTTTCCATTTGATACAAGTGCATAAATGCTTAGTAGCGGACGCAAGACTCGCGGGTATGCTAGATACTCACCTTTGCTTTATTTCCCCTTTTTGTTTTGCCTGATAGGCCGCTACATTCGACGTTGGATCCTTGGAGTCCAGGAGCAGAAGATCCCCGGTGTTTGCTTAATCATGGAGTTCGCCCCTCGACCAGGAGTAGTTCGGAGGTTCCCAGGCAGGAGGCCTCGCCTTTTCGATCGTTGTTGTTTTTGTGCTAGTCTTCTTAAGGCAGATCATGTGTACCTTGTGTCTGTACTCAGATACTATTGCTTCCGCTAACTTTGTGTATCTCAAGCTGTTGTATTCGAGCCCCCGTGGCCCCTGACTTGTATTAAACAGCTTGTATTATTTTATTTGTAGAGTTGTGTTGTGATATCTCACCGTGAGTCCCTAATCTCGATCGTGTACCTTGCGTGTATGATTACTATACACAACTTGATTTTTGGGGCGTCACAAGTTGTTATCAGAACTGACTACCTGTAGGACACCCCTTCCAACTCCTTGGTCGAAGTCGAGTCTAGTCATTGCAAAAGTACTTTACTAACAGTGTCGTGTGGCTTATCGGCCCACGTCCCCAACTGGGTGGTATTAGGATCCTTTTTCTCCGCACCTTTACTCTGGGACTCTGACCTCTCTCCTCTTTCGGGTTAATGATTTTTGCTAACACTAACTTTAGGTTTTCGTACCTCCTTCCTTCCGGAGAGCCCTGCATTTCAGATGGTCGATTACTTCGCCAGAAGATGTCAAAGATACTCTCCGATAAATTCTGAGACCCTTATGCCCGCTGCTTGCAGTTCCTTACCACCGATAAATCCTCGTGGGTAACTTCACATCCTTGTTGTTTGTACCTTCATTTCCAGATGCTCTTGTGCTTACAAGATGCCTCGAAATATTCGTCGATGTTTCAAGAATCCTTCGCAGCCTACTGCTTTGGAGATTCTTCTTACCTGCTTACCCTATGGTTAATTCCATATGTCTACTATTCTTCATTAACACCCCTCGTCTTTTGCATACTGACCTTATGGAAATCATCGTGTGCGCGAATGCACGCAATCATCGGTTAACACTATGAATTCATTCTTCTGGCTCAGACGTCATTCCAGACATGAGCTAGTTCTCGGTAAATCAAACCTTAATTGATTAACCGTCAACCTTCTATTCAACTAATTCATGTTTGCTCGATGTATCTGAATCTGATACATCGGTATGGAAGTAATAATTCCTTTGTACTTAAGCATTGAAGTATTATGATGCTTCTATCTCCAATGCTTTGGCATTCTTTCTTCTTATGGTTGAGTACCGATACTCACCTCTGACTCTCTGTACCCCACCGGACCTTTTGGGTGGATTACTACCTACCGTCCCCTTGTGCCATAAGTCATTCATGAATTTTCCCTGATATCAGATGCCTCTAGCGAATGATATCATCTACTCGGTGTAGTCATCCTTATGGTTTCGAACTGGTATCCCTCGCTTATGATGTTTGTTGTATGGGTTTCAAAATGCCCCGATGGGTTAACCATATGCTTCCCCTAATCTGTATGAACCCAAACTTTATGCGGGTCATACTCTACTGGTGTTACGCCAGATATAATTCCAACACGACAAATTCATCGAAATCGAGAAGTAGATGAAAGGTTATGCATTGAAGAAGTGGGAGTTGACCCTGAACCTTTGTGTTCATGCCCATGGATACAATGTAGAACTTATCATGAAAGATTCTTGTAAAATGATTATCCCCTTGGTATAAATTCATCATGCATCTATGATCAAGACTCTTGCGATCATGGTTCTAACCATGATATTCTCCTTTGATTCCATTTCACAGACAAAACCGAACACTTGTCTTCTACAAATCAACGATCCAACTCAACTACCTTTAAGTTGTACCTTCGAGTATTACCCCCTGGCATCTCGAGGATATCATACCATTGCACTACATCTTAAGAATTTTGATGAAACAATACCTTTCCCTATCGTAACCACTCCATGGGTTCTGGGTTGTCGTCAACCGAGAACACCACTTACCTTTTCTCCACCACCCCTTTTGTTTGGTGATGTTGCTATTCGATTACATTCTCTTGAAACCTCTTGACATAAAGTGTCGTGGTCATCATCAACATTTTTGCTTCTTCCACGTGTCTATTGAATTCATGGTGAGAAATACCATCCTTGCCCTCGATGATTTGTGTTATCATCGACAACATCCTTTGACTCCCTGCCAATACAAACTTGGTCATGTATATCTTGCCATGTTTTCCCTCAGGAAATATTTACGCCTGATACTTGTGTATCTTCACAATTTCCTTTCCATTGGTCTGTTTAACCTTTGTTTTAATATAAATTATCTGAGCAATGATAATTCCCTGCTTAGGTAAACACTTCGGTGTACTACTTTGTCCGTACAACCTGTTACTATTGTTGATAACCTTTCGGTAACCCCCGATGGACGAGAACTTTGCCTACTGGTCCACCTCGTCTTAACGAGCAGGAAAACGGTTCTCTTTGTCCCTCGCCCTTGGTACCGACGTTGTTGCCGACTTAGCTAACAAGCTGTACTCTGACTTACCTTGCAACTTGATCGCATTGTTTGTCACCACCCTTCTTATTCAATGTGGGCCCATAACCCAAAGTTCCACAGGATCGAAACCTGACTCTCTTGTACTTTTCTATTCTCGAGGTTATTCCTCTTGCTTGACCTCGTATGCAATTCACGAGTCCTCTACCTTGTGATATTCAGTTCGATATCAGGCTCAGTGCTTATGCATGATGCTCTGTACCCGTTTTATCCTCCGTTATCATCGTCGGATGCTTGCATATCCGCTTGAAAACTTCTCATGCCTTCTGTTGTTTTCCCTCGATGTATCTCCCTGAGGTTAACTCGTGAGATACTTTGTACCCCATTCCCTTGGACAGCCTCGGTTGATTTACCTTGTACCGGTCCAACACCCTTAATTTTTTTTTCACCTAGCCTATTCGTAAGTACGATGAAGACCCCAAAGGAAGAATGAAAACTCATCGAGATGCACCCATGCAGATCAGTGAACAAGTTAACGAGAAGGATCAACTCCTTCGAGAAGGACAACAAGCACCAGAAGATTAGTTAGAATACGAAACCGAAACTTTACCCTTTGAACTACCTTTTAATTCTCGGGACGAGAATTATTTGTAGTGGGGGAGATTTGTAACACCCTCAGTGTCAAGCATCAGTGATCACTATTGTTAATGATAATTCCCTGTGATTAGCAAGTCATTGATCACCCTTGACATGCCAAGTCAAATTCAAACCAAATTGAATTTCCAAAACCATGGTGGAAATAAAACTTTGTCAAGAAATTATGGAACCAATTTTGTTAAATGTCTAAAAATCAGTTGGCCATGTTAAACTAACATTGGGAATTTATTGCAATGATCAACAATAATAAACAATTCAAACAGTAGTTTAAACAGTCCAATTTAACCATTTATTATTTAAATAAAATAATAAATTATTTGTATAATTGCCCAAACTTTTTGTAGCAGTAGTTTAAAGTGCAACCCTAATTATGGGACAAGTTCCATATTTTACAAAATCCAAAAAAACTAACTAAATAAATACAAACAAAAAGAATAGAGAAAAGGAATAAAATAAAATAAGAAAAAAACCTATACTACGCTCAGGGCAACGGGCCCGGCCGGCCCACCCCCTTCTCTCCTCTCTCTCCCATCTGCTCCCTCCCCTGTTCCCCCAACCCCGCACGACGACCTGGCCATGGCCACTGTTGGCCATGCCGGCTCCCCTTTCCCTCACCTGCCCCCCACGCCCTCACGTGGATAAAGTCTGCCCGAGACCCCCCAATCGAAACCCTAGAATCCCCCATCCCTCTCAGATCCCATGCGCCTCTCTTCTTCCCCGTAGCACCCGACCACCATGGACATGGCCATGGACACCCCCTGTCGATCTCCACCACCAGCCGCCGCCTCGCCTTGCCTCCGTGGCAAGAAAAGACCGTCGCGGCCCCCTCTTCCTCTCCGTCGAGTCACGCGAGCGGAGGAGCCCTCCAACTTTGGCCTCGCCGCCGCCGCACCATTGCCATCGATTTGCTGACTCTGGAGCTTCCCCGTGCCCGCTGCCACCCCCTGCATCCCCACCGTGAGCTCCACCTTTGAATCCCCCTTCTTCCGCGTCGATTTGGTCTCTGTAGCTGCCGTCTTCGAGCTCCACCGCCATGGCCGGAGCTTAAGCTCCCAGGCCGCTCGTCGCAGTTGATGCAGTGTTGCTTGCCCCCTGGCGTGCCCGCCGTGCCCCCTGCGCCGGCCGCACCCCTAGCCTGTCGTGCTCGGGCTCCCCCTGGCCTTGCCTGGCCACACCCAGGCACGCACCGGCCGCACCGGGCGCGTGCGTGTGCACCGGGCTGCCATGGCCGCGCGCCCCTTGCCCGTCGCCGCTCCCGTGCGCGGGGGCACCACCTCGCCGCGCCGCCCGCCGCCCATCACAGCTGCACCCCCTCCCGCCGGGCCCCCCTGCTCTGGCCTCACCGCCGTCCGGGAAGCTCGCCGTGCTCCCTGTGCACCACAGCCGACTGGGCTAAGCCACGGGCTAACCCCCCTCCTAATTATTGTTTAAACATAATAACCCCCCTGTTAGTATATCTGTTGGAATGACACATGGGGCCTAGCCCCTAATAACTTAATATGGTTAAGTTAGATAACTCAGAGAATGACATGTGGGCCTAGCATCACTTAATCCTTTGTTTAGTAAAAATAACTGTTAGATTAGAACTATCTCCATGACACCTGGGCCCCACTGCTGTTTAGATTTTATAAAATGAATTATTAAAATGTGAGGCTGAGAGTGGGACCCACGGGTCAGGTTTGACCAGTCAACACCCCTATGTATGACATGTGGGACCTTGATGTCAGTTTGACCAGTCAAAAAACCTGTTATGGATAATGTTGATTTAAATATTTAAGAAATTCCAGAAATTCTTTTAATTTGAATAAAACTTTGAAATTCAATATCTTTAAACCGTAAGTCAAATTCAAAAACTTTATACATCAAAATTGAACAGAAAAATACATAGTATATGAATACGCTATCTGTTGGTCTACCACCCCCCTCTAACATACCGAACATCGAACCGTCCCCCTCCGGACCGACTGTCCGATGATTGCCTGATACCAATAAACTATCCTGATGAATTTATTCTAAACACGAAAGTTGTTTAGAATGGATCAACTAACACGGATACACCTTTCACATGTTTGTCGGATGTCCATGACACCTCCGGCATGTACCTTCCCCCTCCGGACACCCTGTCCGATAATCACCCGGAGCTGGCAGTTCATCCCAGGATGAATTCCCGCTCCGTGCAACGTGCATTGCACTGCGTTAGAACACCGTTAGCATTGCATCTGTCATGTCATGCATCTGTTTTTTTATGATATTTGTGTATTTACTGTCCCCCATTATCTCCGATAGACCCCGCTGCTGTTGACTACACCGCTGCTGGGTACGACTACTACGTCGACGACCCTGCCTCTACTGCCGAGCTTCCAGGCAAGCAGAGCCATTCTCTTCCCCAGATATCGCCTATCTTTCCGTACTTTTCTTGCAGTAGGCATTACTGCTGCTGCTACGTTACAATCCTATTCAATTGCATAGCCTGTTTTTGTCGCCCCTTGATGTACCTTCTGAAAGCTCAAGAATGATCAGAGGGGGAGGGGGTGAATGATCACTTCTAAAAATTCTAAGGAACTTAGAAGGAAATCATGCAAACATCATAGGACTAAAGACATCTCGAAGGAAATACAGTATCGAAAGTAATGTAAGGCTCGAAAGGATTGGGAGCGAAGGAAAACATCGAAGGCAAACAGGCTACGAGTAAATACTTGAAGTAAATGCTAGAAGGAAAACGAGCCTCACACAGCGATGTTTGGTAAACCAGTTCACACTCTGCAAAGTGCTACGTCTGGTTGGAGGGACTGGTGATTGAACACCTGGAGCAAAACTCTCTCCGTCCTATTCTCCACTGCAACCAACTCCTCGAGCTTGTCCAGTTTTCACTCGTGGTAGATGATTCAGGACATCTCCGAAACCTTTACAAACTTCCTTCAGCAGTGACAATTACTCTTCGACTGCTTGACAGGCGGCGCCTAACCGTCTAGGAGACTTGCAGTTCTCCAAGATAAAAAGATCGGCTAATCTCAACCTAAGTCATAGTGAATTTCTCAACTCAGCTCAGACTTGGTATTTGGTTTTCTCTCGATGAATCTCTCTTGGAATGCTCACAGACTTCTGTCTTAGAATCTTCAGTGGAGCAGCCGACCCGAAATGGCGGGTAGGTGCGGGGTATTTATAGTTGGCGATCCCGATGGGTAAAATGACTGAAGTGACCCGATGCAACCGCTTGACGCGTGTCCACAACGGTCGGATTCCAATCACTGCGCAACTTTACTTGAGGAACAAGTAAGCTGAATCACCGAACGAGTTCTCCCTCGAAGGCACAAAGTGCGATGACTTTGCCTTCGAGCTATTCGCTCGACTCGGTAAGATTTCTCTCGGTAGGCTTTTGTGGGTTTTGGTTGAGCAGAGCAAATTCACTTCGACAAAGATCTCAACTAGCAAACCCCTCTTAATAGTACGGTTTTTCCTACGACTCAAGAAATAAAGAGAAACTAGTAAAAAGACTAAGTCTTCGACCAGCTTCAGCTTTCTCCTCGTTGCGCTTTTACTCGAGAGAGACTTTTTCTTCGACTACATTTTTAGGGGTCGTCTTCCTTCAAAGGTTTCGGTAGATGACTGCAGCTCTGCTGCAGTGAGTTGTCCTTCGACCTTCTACGCGCAAACTCCATTCTTTCGGAACCTAAGTATCTGTTTATACTCGAAAACAATATTAGTTCCACTTCTGCTTTGTCCAACAATGTCCAAAACCTTCGGGGGCAAAACTTGCTCTTACAATCTCCCCCTTTTTGGACGATTGTTGACAAAACAGGCATCAAAAAATAATTGAAAAAGTTTTGAGTTTTCGATGATAAACCGGTGCTAAGGATTGATGAAGAACTCCCCCTTGATGTATGCACGTAAGATAAAAGTTTCCTGTGAAGTGCATATTTGACAAATGGAGTCGAGGGAAAAACATCAATAATCTTAGCGAGTGAAATTGCATTCCAGATAGTGTCCAAAGAGAAATATGCAATCTCCTCGAATGACCTGTGAACTTATGGGAAAGATAACTTCCTGCAAAAGGTTAAGTATTGCAAGCAGCAGATAGATATCTTACGAAAAAGAGTAGCAGTTCACAGTCCTACTTAGAGTTAGTTACAACCAGATCGAATATGAATCGAGAGTTTGTTGAAACTACTCAGAAACCTCAAAATCAAAAGTTTATCGAATGAGAAGCAAAGCCCTTAACCCCGTAGGCAAACTAATTTCTTCGATGCCACTACATCTCCCCCTTTTTGTCACAACGTACAAAAAGTCGAGAGGATAGGGTCGAAAGAAATCCCTACTCGCGAGGCTGGCTCCGGCGACGACGAGAAGATTCGGCGAGCGTTGGAGCACGACGAATTGGACGAGCACCGGGAGGAGTGATCTTCATGCGGAAGGAGCGCTGATCTCCAGAAGATTCCAGCTGCGATTCCGGCGGAGTCCGGGGGCTTCGAGGAAGTGGCGAGTAAACTCTCGGTTGACGCTGAGGAGGGGCTTCTTCTTGCTCGGAGTCGGAGGAGAGGGTGTCCATAGTGATGTGATAATAGTCGTCGACACTGAGCACATCTCTGTTCTTCGGCAGACGAGGGATATTGGGATCCGGTCGATCTACTCGATCATCATTTGTCAAATTTCTGTTCAGATGAGGAGGATATTCTTCGAACCCGCATCGTTGAAGTTGACCGAGGGAATTGAACTTCCTTAAACCTTTCCAATCACGGCGAAGGCATTCACGCAGCATCTGATTGTTGTTCATGGCAATGTTTCGCAGATGATTGATTTCGTCCATCATAGCTTGCTTCTGAATGAAATCTTGATCAATGTGATGTTGAAGCATTTGCTGGGACCGAAGAGAAACTTCCAAATGATGCACTGGCTTGATAAACTTCGAGTGAATATGGCGCTCAGTTAAGAGGGCGCGGATGCCAGTGTGCTCAGCAAAAGGATCATTGGGTCGAGAAACAACCTGCAATACTTCACGAACAGGAGGAGTGAAAATCTTCGGGTAAATTGATACGGGGAATGGCACGTCCCGAGAGTAATTGCAGATTGCCATCAGCCATGGTGCATATGGCTTGTGGGAATTGTGGTCATCAGCACAAGACACCAAAGTTCTGAGGAAGTAGTCTTCAAAATCGAAGGGACGACCGTGGACTAACTTCATCAGAGCAAGTTGCACATCATTTGGAATGGGAAAATCATCGTGCACATCGAGCATTGGCATCAAAGTCTTCGATAGAATATAAAACCATGCCTTTGCTTCAAATACCAAGTGTCTTGGCTTCGGCTCAGTGGGGTAGAGATCTCCTACGACATCTGGATCCATAAGCGTAGAGAATTCAGCTGGAGTTGCAGCAGGTAAGTCATGGAGCTTGTGAGGTAATCCTTCGAAACGAGGTAAATTGATGATGGCCAGAAATTGATCGACAGTCATATGAAAGACTTGGCCTTGAATCATATAATCAAATTTCCATGTCTTCGAGTTCTCCGGATCTCCAGTGACATAAAGCGTTGCATAAAACTGCTTGATAAGCTCGGGATTGTAACCACAATCGAGAGCAAACATCTTGTGAGCATGCAGACTATAAATTGTTTCGTCAACATTCTCGAAACAAGTAGTGGAGTACACCGAAGGCATATCAAGGTATTGATGCTGGAAAACTCTTGCCTTGTTGTACAGCACACGAGTATAGTAGATAGCTTGTTCTTGGGTCCAAAACCGAAGAGAATATGCACTTCTGGGCTTCTCGTAGGGATTGGTACCGAAGAAAAATGGTTTGTGTTCACGCCTTTTGAAGATAGGACCTCCTCGAGGAACATCTGAGCGGAACAGAGGTAGCATTTCTCTCGGATGATCAGAGTGAAGCAGCTCATCAACTGGAAAAACTTCAGCAGCATTATCTGGCATCTGGAATACAGGCTCAGCAGGTCGAGTGATGGATGATGGAATGTTTACGATATCCTGAGTCAGAATGACTGCAGGAGCATTCTCTTTGGGCTGAGCTACGACGGCATCTCCTTCATCGGTTTGAGCATTTTGTGCGGCCTCTTCATTTTCCATGGCCTCCAAGTCTTCATCTAGTTGTGCAAAAGCATCAACCATTTCTTCGTTCGAGGAACTTGAAGAGGAGGAGGAAGAATTGTCACTTGAACTGACATCTCCAAAACTATTGCATGCGACATGGTCTCGTCGAGAAGAAACTGTCGTGATGTCAACATCAGCATCTTCTCCTTCAGGCAGAGTCTGGGCAGAAGAGTAATCTTTCTGGGCAGAGGAAATGGGGACTTGTGTTTCTTGCTCGACTTGAGCCACTTGCTCGGTCTCTGCATGGACTTGGGTTTCGATGACTGGGGTGGTCGATGGAATGACGAGAGTAGGTGATGGTGGGTTTGGAGGTGGCGTCGAGGCTTTTGGTGGTGAGGGTTGACGAGGTGGAAGTGGAGGTGTTTGTTGTCGAGGTGGAGGAGTGGCTTGGCAAGGGGGTGGAGTTGTTTGTCGAGGAGGTGGGGTTCTTTGGCGAGGTGATGGTGTTTTCTTGCGGGGAGGAGAGGATTGCTTGGTTGGATTTGGTTCAGATTCTTGTCGAGCTGTGGCAGCATCGACCTCGGTGGTCTTGGACTTCTTGGCGGTCTTCTCGATCTCTGGCGTCCCATGCACAGAGGTTGGGGCAGCAGACTTTCTCTTTCGAGATTGTCTTTGGAACAGAGCATCATTGTGCTCTTTGCAAACAGCAGACACAACTTGTTTAACTTTGTCGAACACAGCAGTTAAATTCTCTTTCTGAGCCCTCCTGGAGGCTTCAGCCGAAGCAATCTTGGATCTGAAAAATTTTCGGGACTCAACGTCCTCGGTTTCTTCTTGAAGTTGCCTGGTGTAAAACCTCACTTGTTCCTTATCCTTTTTATCCTGGGTGATATAATCTTCCCAGCGAATCATGTATCGAGCAACATGCTCTTGTATTTCAGCAGGAACATCGTCCTCGGCAGTGACTTTGCTCGGTGTGGTAGCCATCTTCCAGAGAATGTGTGAAATATGTGCAGCATCCCATGGAGCATTTGCATTTGATTCTCCTTTGTTAGAACTCTCTTCATCGGCACGAGGGCCGGAACCAACTGGTGTAACAGGGGCAGGAGCTGGGGCAGCTCGAGGAACTGGAGCAGCTTGCGCCTTCTGTCTAGCCTCCTTGGCTTTCTTTTCGGCTTCCTTGGTGGCCTTGACAGCAGCAATGGGCTTTGAGGCCACTGCTTTATCCTTCGAGGCACTAGGGGCCTCAGCATTCTTCTTCGCAGCACTTGGGGCTACAACCTTTTCTTTCGGGTTTGTAGGTATAGTGCCTTCAGAAATCTGGCGACGATATTTTTCCCTGACCAAATGGAGAATACCAAGTTGTTGAGCAACCAGAGCCTTTTTATGCTCGGGCTGACTGTGAAAGTTCAGGAGTTTGGAATTAATCAAGTCTTTTGCCTCTTGTTCCTTTTGTTTTGCCAGCCTTTCTTTACGTTGAACAAGGGTTTCTTCATCCTCAGAAACTTGAGCTTGCTTTCCCTTCGTTGTGACCGAAGGTTTTGGTTGGCGAACAGGAACAGGTGGAGCAGAAGAAATGGGCGGATCAGTGACCAAATTTGTCAAGTCAATATTTCCTCGAGGAGCCTGTGGAGCTGGCTCCTGGATCCTTATGCCTTTACTGCTCGGCTTTTTCTTCAAAGGTATGTCCTCGACATCAGCCTCAGTACCAGGGTCTTGATCATCTGAGTTAGCTTCTCCTTCGGAGCTTGCATCAGGAGGAGATACTATTACAACCTTTTTCTGTCGCTTGGCTGACTTCTTGCCACCCTTTGATTTGGCACTAGGGCCAACTTCCTCGGCACCTTCAGCAGCAGCAGCTTCCTTTCGTGCTTTGGCTTCTTTTCTCTTCTGTGCTCGAGCTTCTCGAGCTTCAACAAGATCTTTAAAATCATCAGGTGTTTTGAGAGCTGTAGGGTGAGCATCAGCAGTAGGAGGTGGTCGATTATCCTTCGTCCACTTGGGCCTTAAAGATTTAACATCCGACCAGGGATTTTTCATTGCAAACAGCCTCTCCCAGCGTGGGATAAGAGACTTGTACTCATACCAACGAAGAGCTTGAAGCCTTCGTATCTCTTGCAGACGATTTTCTCTCGTACGTTCATCTTCAGATCCTGAAGGTGTCCTCAAGTTCTTCTCTATGATCAAATCCTCAGATAAACCTTCAGAATTGTTGGTGATTCTAGTTCTGCCTCCCACACGCTTGGGTGCTCTAATATTTCCTTCGTTCCCAGACATTTTCCTGCGAAAAAGGAAGGTACGAGGGAATATAGGGAAGTTGTGAACAAGTATCAGCAATTACGAGGAAAAACATTTTGAAAGCAGCAATCATATCGAGAGATTTGTCTTATCGCAAGTTTTCATGAAAGTGCTAGGCTAGATTTTCATCGGGTGGAAATCTAACGAAGAACTTGTATGAATTAATCGCACAAGCATAAGTCTATCCATACGATGCTGGAGGAATTGCCTACGAGAGAGAATTCGAGTGATTTCTTACCAAGGTCAGATGGGGAATCGATAGAAAAGGCTACAAACAGATTTCCCAAGTTTCAAAGATCCAATCGGATCAAACAGTCCTAAAAGAAATCACAGAAAATCAACACAGAAACTGGAAACGATGAACAGATGAGATAGAATCGAATCCAGAGCCACACATACCCTAACTTGGTGATGTGAGGCGACTACGGCGACGTGGATGAAGATCCTTGTCGACGGGAATGTCTCTGGCGGCTTCCTTCCGGCAGCTAAGCGGCGAGGGAGTCGACGGCGACGAGGCAGCACGGCGGCGTGCGAGAGAGAGCTTCTGGAAGCGAAGAGACGAAGTCGAAGGAATAGCGATGTCCAGGCCGGTGGGGTGGATCTGAACGAGCTGTCAGATCTGATCCAACGACGCGGATTTCGCGTCTCTCCGCATTCAACGGACGGATTTTGTGGCGGTAATCGCGGGAAATCCCAACGAACCGAAGGATAGTTGCTCCACGTCCGAGACCAAACTCATCGAACATCGAGTATAAAAGTAGATAAAACTTCGATAGATTTTCCTTCGGAATCAATGACATTCGAAGGGAATCTTGATCGAGTACAAATATACATGTTCACGAGGGAAAAGCACAGAATAGGTAGGGATAGAATAGAGGGAAAACAGGGTCCGATACTTAGTCAATCCGAGGGAAAAAACAGCGATAAGACTCGGATTGATAAGTGTATGGGACAACACCAAACGAACAAAAAACAAAAAAAACCCGAAAAAGACACACGATAGAAAATTAACGTAAGCAATCAACAATGAAAACTAATGATACATAGTACCGATGGTTATGATCTTACAGCACATTGCGTGAGTCTAAGATGTTCAACTCACACCTCAGTGTACAGAACCTCTTTTCATCCAAAGGCTTTGTGAATATATCAGCCAATTGATCTTCGGTGCGAACATGACTGATAACAATATCTTCTCGTTGAACGTGATCTCGAAGAAAATGATGACGAATATCAATATGCTTCGTTCGAGAGTGTTGCACTGGATCATGGGCAATTCTGATAGCACTCTCGTTATCACAGAGCAATGGAATTTTCTTCACAAGAATACCATAGTCTTTCAGCGTTTGCTTGAGCCACAGAATCTGAGTACAGCATGAACCGGCAGCAATATACTCGGCTTCAGCCGTAGAAATAGATACACAATTCTGTTTCTTCGAAGCCCAACAGACAAGAGATCTACCGAGAAAATGACATGTGCCTGAGGTAGATTTCCTGTCGACTCGATCACCAGCCCAGTCGGAATCAGAGTAACCAACGAGATCAAACTGGGCACCCTTGGGAATCCAAAGACCCAAGGTTGGTGTGTGAGCCAGATATCGAAGGATTCGCTTGACAGCAATATGATGAGATTCATTCGGATTTGCCTGAAAACGAGCACACATACAAACTGATAGCATAATGTCAGGTCTAGATGCACAAAGGTAAAGAAGCGAACCGATCATCGAGCGATATTTCTTCTGATCGAAAGGTTTGCCCTTCTCATCTGCATCTAGATGGACATTCGTAGGCATAGGAGTCTTGATAGTTTTGCAACTGACAAGATCAAACTTCTTCAGGCAATCTCTGAGATACTTCTCTTGAGAAATGAAAGTACCATTTTTCTGCTGACGGATTTGAAGCCCGAGAAAGAACTTCAATTCACCCATCATTGACATTTCATATTTCTTCGACATCATACGGGCAAATTCTTCGCTAATATCAGGGTTAGTACAGCCAAAAATAATATCATCGACATAAATTTGACACACAAAAAGGTCATTTTTGTATGCACGAGTAAAAAGAGTCGGATCGGTTGTTCCTGGTTTGAAGCCCTTCTTTAGAAGAAAATCCTTCAGTGTTTCATACCAAGCACGAGGTGCTTGCTTTAACCCATATAGGTCCTTGTGCAATCTGTACACCTTATCAGGATTCTTCGGGTCTTCAAAACCTGGTGGCTGCATAACATACACTTCTTCTTCGATTTCACCGTTAAGAAATGCACTTTTGACATCCATTTGATAAAGCAATATACCATTGTAATTGGCAAAAGCAAGCATGACACGAATAGATTCAAGACGAGCAACTGGGGCATAAGTCTCACCAAAATCAATACCTTCGATTTGGGTGTATCCTTGTGCAACCAGTCGAGCTTTATTCCTTACCACTATGCCATCTTCATCTTGCTTGTTGCGAAAGATCCACTTCGTACCAATGATATTATGCTTTGTGGGATCAGGTCTATCGACAAGGGACCAGACTTTATTTCTCTCGAACTGGTTAAGTTCTTCGAGCATAGCAGTCATCCAGTCTGAGTCCTTCATGGCTTCATCGAATTTTGATGGTTCTAGCATGGATACAAACGAAAAATTTCCACAGAAGTTAGCTAGTCGAGTACGAGAACGACTGGTGGGTCGACCTGGTAAACGAATTTCTTCGAGAATTGAGTCGACATCCACTCTTCTTCGAACGCGAGGAAAAATTTCTTCATCATCTTGTGGATCCGGTTGTCCTTCGGGATCAGCTTCTTCATCGGGAACATTTTCTTCGTTTACGCGTTCTCCTTCGACCTGTACATCATTTGCTTCAGGATGTTGATCTCCAGCGCCCCGGGCTATGTGTGGGAACATTGGACCATCATCATCCTTGTTTGCTTGACGTGCATTCCCATCGACAGGTTGCATATCTCCAATAGCCATGTACCTGATAACTTCATCCAATGGTGGTTCATCCAGGTTAAGAGGTAATTGCTCCTTTTGAGAGCCGTTAGATTCATCAAATCGAACATTTACAGTTTCTACAACTTTGCCAAGTTGAGAGTTGTAAACTCTGTAAGTGTGAGAATTCGAACCATAACCTAGGAGAAAACCTTCGTGTGCCTTTGGGGCAAACTTGGAGCTGTGATTCATATCTCTGATGTAACATGTAGCACCAAAAACCCTGAGATAAGACACATTGGGCTTTTTACCAGTGATGAGTTCATGTGAAGTTTTCTTCAGAAATTTGTACAGATAAACCTTGTTGATGATACGACATGCAGTGTTGATAGCTTCAGCCCAGAACCTGATAGGGGTCTTGTATTCAGCGAGCATTGTTCTGGCCATTTCAATAAGTGTTCGATTCTTTCTCTCGACCACACCATTTTGTTGCGGTGTATAAGCAGCCGAGAATTCATGAGTAAAGCCATATTCATCAAGAAATTCTTCGATGTGAGTATTTTTGAATTCTGTACCATTATCACTTCTGATATGCTTCAGAGATAATTCATATTCAGTTTGAGCTCTCTTTGCGAAAGTTTTGAAGATTTCAAAAACCTTGCTTTTGTCATCTAGAAAGAACACCCAAGTATATCGAGAGAAATCATCAACAATAACTAGACCATACTTGTTACCTCCAAGACTAGCATAATTTTGAGGACCGAATAAATCCATATGAAGTAATTCAAGAGGACGAGTAGTAGTCATGACGGTTTTTGATGAGTGATGTTTCTTAGCAATCTTTCCAGCTTCACAGGCACTGCATAGACGATCTTTATCGAATTTCACATTATCAATTCCAACGATGTTCTTCTTCGAGATAAGAGTTTGAAGATTTTTCATCCCTGCATGACCAAGTCTTCGGTGCCATAACCAACCAGAAGTGGCTTTGGCCATTAAACATGTGGACACTGCAGGTCCCGAAGAAAAATCAACGATGTAAAGATCACCCTTGCGATATCCTTCGAACACGAAGGAATAATCATCCTGTGAAAAGGCAACACAACGAGACGCAGAAAACAGTACAAGCATACCCATATCACAAAGTTTCGATATAGACATAAGATTATATCCTAGAGATTGTACAAGTAACACCTTATCAATATGCTTGTCTTTCGATATTGCAACCTTACCCAAACCAAGTACTTTTCCTTTGTTTTTGTCACCGAAGGTAATGTATTTCTGTGAAGATTCAGACAGTTTTGCTTCGGTGAACAACTCTTTGTCTCCGGTCATATGATTTGTACATCCACTATCCATGACCCATTCGGATCCACCGGAGACATAGCCCTGCAGAAGAATTAGTTCTTCTTAACCACCCACAAATGAGCAGGTGACTTAGAAGGCATGGAAGAGCAAGATGGGGCAGCAAAATTATAGCGGACATGATTGCATTATCGATCAGGACCATCAAGCACACCATAAATATAATTCCTCGATGAGGGGTTAGAGTACTGATGAGTAACAGCAACTTTGGTGTTATCATTACGATGACGATAAACATTTCTATCGACACGATAGTATTCCTTCTGGGGAACATTTGAAGCAGGCACCAAGGGTTCATTTCTATCCTCGAGAGAATAGTAGTGATTCGGTGGTACCGAGGATTTTCCCTGCATAGAATGGTTAGGGGGCAGTTTTTCTACGAGAGATTTGCGAACCCAAATCTGTCGCTTATAGAAACCATTCTTCGAAGGAGTACCAACGAATTCAGCTGACACTTTTCCTTCCTGATCTTTGACAAGCTTGTAGTCAGAACCAAGTGATTCATCAACAATAGCTTTGTCAATTTTGCAACTGAAACCTGAAAGGTTAGCAATATCAATGGGCTTTTCTTTCGCAAGAACCCAGACAGTTTTAGGATACTGCTCGGGTTCCCAGTAGGTTCCGTCAGGATTGATTTTCCTTTCGAAGCCAACTCCTTCGTTTCGGGGATTCCTGTGAAGAAGAGCCTTTCGTAGGATATCACATAGGTACTGGTGTCCCTGCACACTTTTGAACATGCCTGTTTCAAATAAAATTTTCAACCTGAGGAGTTCCTCGGTAATGGTTTCCTCGTTCGAGGGGTTAGCATCATCAATAACAATAGGTTGCTTTCCTTTCGATCTCTTGGAAATAGAGTCAATTTTACTTCGTTCCAAACAAGTCAAGCAAGGTGGAATAGATTCATTTTTATCTTCTGAGCCCTGTTGAGCCATGAGAGTGAGATTTACACTTTCCAACTCTTCATTATCCTCTCTCAGTTTCTCGAGAGCCATTTTCCCTTGAAGGAATTCGTAGGTTAGCTTCTCGTAGTCCACTGAGAGAAGATCATGACGAGAGGAAAGTTCATCATACTTTTCTTTCAGAGCAGTATGCTCATTCGTCAAAGTTTGACCCTTCTCAATCTCATCGATCAACAAAGTCTCAGATTTTTGAATAGTTTCACTTAGAGAATCTAGTTCATCTTGTTGGATAGAAGCAATTTTAGCAAGTTTAGTATAGCTTATCCTAGAGTTACTTTCATAAGCAGATCCATCAGAAGTATCGTAGGAATTCTTAGATCAGGATACCTTAGCCTTGGCCATGAAGCAGTAAGCTGGAGATTCATCTTCACTGCTTTGGTTGGAGAAGAATGAACTTGAATTCTTGTTTGAGGCGAATGCTATCCCAGCAACACCATCAGATTCAGAACCAGAACCAGAACCTGATCTTGACTTTGATCCTGCTTCAGAACCGGAAGCTTCATCTTCAGAGTTCATCTCTTTACCCAGATAGGCTTTAGCTCGGTGTGAATTCTGTCGACGAGAGGAATGTGATTTCGAGGAAGAACTCTCTCGATGCTTGTGATACTTCTTCTTGTTGTCATCATCAGAACCATCTTTCATGTCTTTTCTGGACCTTGAATCATATTTCTTCGAATCGTGGTTTTTGCTCGATCTGTAAGACTTGCTCGAAGAGCTGCTGTGAGAGTTCTTTGGTTTATGTTCAATTTCCCAGAGAGGACAATCAGCAATGAAGTGACCTGGCTTCTTGCACTTATAGCAACAGTTATCTTTCGCTGAAGAGTTTCTGGATGATGATCGATGCTGTGATGAATTGCTAGAATGTCTTGAAGAATGGTTTTTCTTCGGTGAAGAGGAGTTCCTTTTCTGAAAGCGGTTGAATCTTCTCATTATCAGTGCAAGATCTTGCCCAATGTTCTCGGGGTCATCAGATGCACCAGCAGATTCAGAACTGGCTTCAGGAGAGGAGTGACGTGAAGCTCTGGCCTTCAGTGCATGAGATTTCTTTCGACTCCCATTGACATCACGTTTCTCATCTTCTTCCATCTCGAAAGTATTAAGCCTTTCAAGAATATCAGCGGAAACCATATCTTTGAAATCAGTTCTTTCCTTAATCATCAGCACAATGTGATCGAAGGAATCATCAAGAGAACGGAGCAAAGTTCTGACAATAATCCGATTGGTAATGTCATCTGCACCGAGGGAAATCAGTTCATTCGACAGCGCAGTGAGTCTGCTGTATATGGAACAAACTTTTTCTCCCTCGTGCCTCTTGAACCGATAGAACTTGCTTCGAAGAGTGTCAATTCGAGCATCTTTCTGAGTAGAGACACCTTCACCAATCTTCTCGAGATAATCCCAAACACCTTTGGCCGAAGGAATATTCTTGACCTCATGATATTTTTCAGGAATCAGATGATTTGTGATGAATACCCAGACTTCAGCATCTAGCTCTATCTTCTTTGTCTCTTCAGGAGTGATGGCATCAGTGTCCTTGACAGTTACACCATTCTTGACAACTTCCCAAGCGGCAGAGTTGATAGCCATGATATTCCTCTTCATTTTGTCCTTCCAATAGGAACAGTCCTTCCCATTGAAAATAGGGATTGGTTCCCCCGAGCGAACAGCTGCAAACGACATTCTTGACAACACTCCAGGTTGTTAGACCAAAATACGCAGAGCGTAGGGAGTGCCTAGCTCTGATACCAATTGAAAGCTCAAGAATGATCAGAGGGGGAGGGGGTGAATGATCACTTCTAAAAATTCTAAGGAACTTAGAAGGAAATCATGCAAACAGCATAGGACTAAAGACATCTCGAAGGAAATACAGTATCGAAAGTAATGTAAGGCTCGAAAGGATTGGGAGCGAAGGAAAACATCGAAGGAAAACAGGCTACGAGTAAATACTTGAAGTAAATGCTAGAAGGAAAACGAGCCTCACACAACGATGTTTGGTAAACCAGTTCACACTCTACAAAGTGCTACGTCTGGTTGGAGGGACTGGTGATTGAACACCTGGAGCAAAACTCTCTCCGTCCTATTCTCCACTGCAACAAACTCCTCGAGCTTGTCCAGTTTTCACTCGTGGTAGATGATTCAGGACATCTCCGAAACCTTTACAAACTTCCTTCAGCAGTGACAATTACTCTTCGACTGCTTGACAGGCGGCGCCTAACCGTCTAGGAGACTTGCAGTTCTCCAAGATAAAAAGATCGGCTAATCTCAACCTAAGTCATAGTGAATTGCTCAACTCAGCTCAGACTTGGGATTTGGTTTTCTCTCGATGAATCTCTCTTGGAATGCTCACAGACTTCTGTCTTAGAATCTTCAGTGGAGCAGCCGACCCGAAATGGCGGGTAGGTGCGGGGTATTTATAGTTGGCGATCCCGATGGGTAAAATGACTGAAGTGACCCGATGCAACCGCTTGACGCGTGTCCACAACGGTCGGATTCCAATCACTGCGCAACTTTACTTGAGGAACAAGTAAGCTGACTCACCGAACGAGTTCTCCCTCGAAGGCACAAAGTGCGATGACTTTGCCTTCGAGCTATTCGCTCGACTCGGTAAGATTTCTCTCGGTAGGCTTTTGTGGGTTTTGGTTGAGCAGAGCAAATTCACTTCGACAAAGATCTCAACTAGCAAACCCCTCTTAATAGTACGGTTTTTCCTACGACTCAAGAAATAAAGAGAAACTAGTAAAAAGACTAATTCTTTGACCAGCTTCAGCTTTCTCCTCGTTGCGCTTTTACTCGAGACAGACTTTTTCTTCGACTACATTTTTAGGGGTCGTCTTCCTTCAAAGGTTTCGGTAGATGACTGCAGCTCTGCTGAAGTGAGTTGTCCTTCGACCTTCTACGCACAAACTCCATTCTTTCGGAACCTAAGTATCTGTTTATACTCGAAAACAATATTAGTTCCACTTCTGCTTTGTCCAACAATGTCCAAAACCTTCGGGGGCAAAACTTGCTCTTACACCTTCCATTATCCTATGCTGCCTATTATATATATTATTTTCAACAGTGAGCCCTGCGCATTGTTAGCTAGGATTAGATAGAGGGCCGTGATCACTCAGGGGAGTGAACGCGGATACAAATATTATAACTGCACAGGTACGGTAAATGCAGACACCACCTCAGCCCCCCTAGCTCGGCTCTCTGCCGAGCCACCATCAAGTGCGAGCTATCAAGGAGTAATCCTTGTACTCCACTCGTTGTCGACTCTGTATAGCCGCTCTAGGTACCTGAGCAACAGTTGACCTTTAGGTAGGAAGTCAGGCGACCCAACGGTGCCCGCGAGTGGTATTGCGACGGGACGACAGGGAGGGTACGACCAGTGTACCGGTGTGCTTGGCCCCTGATCGTTGGCCGCGAGAGTTACCAAACCATGAAAGTCGAGCTCCTCTAGGAGCACACACGAGATAAGGTAAGGAGTCGGTTCACCTTGTTGGTAACCGGAGAGAATTGGTGGGACGACAGGGCAGGCACCGATGTACTGGTGGTCCTGGCTGCTGTCGTTGTCCGTGGGTCAGTTAAGTCGAGGCAACGATAACGATTGTCCCGCAATTTAATAAAACGACTAATGGTTCAGTGGATGTCTTGAGTTGGCTATATGCCATGTATGCACTACCTACCCGTGGGAATTACGAGTTATGGGCTCATGTAAGGCCCCCGATGCGGTGCTAACTCGAGTTAGTCGCTTTCGCGTCCCGCTCAAGTTAGTAGCGCATAAAGAGCCACCGACTCACGATACTCGCACTCGTGTTGCTGTCGAATTCTCGACAACAGGTATATGAACAAAGAACTTTAAACTAAGATATAAATATATAGAGTCCAGGGCATACATCGCCAATGGAATTTATTACAACATCTCAGAGGTCCATGGACCCAACAGAATAACATGCAACAAGCGGAAGACAAACACGACTGAGTACGGTCAAAATCCAAATTGCCCTAAAGAGGGCTGCACATAAGAGTCCACCCACGGATCATCGAAGCCCAACTGTAGGATCTAATGAACGAGATCGATCTCATCGTCATCCTCCGGGGGTACCTCCACGAAGTATCGTCCAGTGCTCGGGTCGAGGTAGTACTCCACTGCAGCGGCCGATCAGGCAAAACAGTAAAAGCACAAAAGGAAAACAGGGGTGAGATTATATCATTACAGGATAACTAACTTCCTACGGTACGAGAAGATAAAGGTAAAGGTTGCAGCCGCACTAGCATGTATGTTGGCTAGCGTTCTATTAGAGTAGAGGTAAGAACCAAGAATGCACGTGACATCGCGTCATAAGTCTGCTATTCACCTACTTACGTCAATCATAACACAACCTGGATCTTCTCTCAGTCCCCCTGGACGAAGAAAAGCAATCGAGGCACTCACACTGTAGGCAAGTTTTAATAATGATTCAAGCTGATGTTATTCTATGAACAAGGAGTAGGTCTCAAGTCGTCCATAACCGCGGACACGGCTTTTCGAAAAGATTTAACCCTGCAGGGGTGTACCAACTGCCCATCATAGGCTTCGCATGTACGCCCGGTTTCCACTTGGCTAAGTGAACGCCTGAAACTCCAGAACGCCAGAGTCCCTCTAGCTAAAAACACACAACTCCGGTGGCCCCCGGTGAGTCGACACCCAACTCAAAAGCCGGCCGCGCTCTCGAATCGGCCTCTACCGTATGACTCCAGGTTTGGATTGCCGGTTAAATCTCATATGAGACCGGGTCCTCAGCCAGTCAAGGTGGGCCAGCCAAGGCACAAGTCCTCCTGGCCCAAGGTGGTTTGTAAACAACTGGGGTACCACCAGCACACACACATTGCAAATAGTAAAACAACTCGGGCCACCACTAGAATTGTATGAAGCTAGATAGGTAAGACAAGGGGACCCCATAGAATCCCACACACGATTAGGCACGCTCGTCAAGAAACACAATACCCGGAACTCGGGACCAAGGTGACTCAAATGGAACAAAACACCTGGCGGGAACAGCCTGGTCTCCCATCTTTCGTCAAGTATAAGTTAACATCATAATAATAATAAATATCAACCAACTCCTTTAAATAACATGATATCCCAAACCATAGCATAGGGTAAGCAACAAGTTTTCCTACTCATACTAAGCAATGGCTGAGCAACGGTAACTTAGCAATACAATGTTTTGCTGGGATGTGGGGATCATGGCTGTTTGGTTTTGAACGTGGCATAAGCAAAGTGGATAGGATCAAACAAGCGTTCTAGGCTACAGCTAGGCAGGTAGGCAGAAAGGTTTCAAGTAATGGTATAAATCTTCCCCTTGCCTGGGTACTCGGTCGTCGAAGCAGACGCAGCAGGGTCCTCGGGCTTGGTGTCGTAAATCTCCACGTAAGTCTCCTCGGCGGTCTCAGGTGCTAACGTAAAGTACCGGCAAGGAAAAAGGCACACAAGTAAGCAACAGGTACAATGCACAGGCAAGGATGGTATGATCAAGTTTAAATGACATGATGTGACCCTATCTAGTCAGATTTAAATGAAGGTGGTGACGACACGTCAACAACTTCATATGCAATTTATTTACGTAATCATGGCTTTGGTCTTAGCCTTATTTTTGGTGTAAGTAACATGGCAACATGACATGATTAACAATGCAATTAACAGAAACAATTACAACGTGAAAGGTAAAACATCGATTCCGGAGACGGAGTAGTGCCGCTGAAATTGACAAAAGGAAGGTGCAACAAAAGATTTGGAAATCCCAGCCACATTGCATAGGACAATATGCATAGGGGCTAGTCTTCAAAGATGCAAGAATGAAGATGACATGGGCAGGAACTTGGGTCCTGAGTGCAAGGTTGCACTAGATGCATTTTGAAAAGGGTTCAAATGGACAAAACACTATCACCATGCAGATCCTTGGGAGAAACTACCCCAAAATCATATATGGCATGGCCATTTTTGAATTTGGGAAAAACTTGACAAGACAAAAGAAATGGTGCGCTTAATTGCAAAATTGCCACACTCCAATTATTTAGAGGGGCATAGTGAAAAAATGGACCTCACCATGATGATCAGTGGGTCAAGCTACCCCAAAAACATATATGGGATGGCCCCAAAAGATTTGAAAGTTCAAAACAGATTTGAATTTGGATTCCAATTCAAATTTGAATTAAACAGAAAAGAAAAACAAAAGAAAAGAAAAGGAAAAGGTGGCACTGGCCTGCTGGGTTGCCCTCGGGCGCCAGGCCCACCTCTCTCCTCTCTCTCTCTCTCCCTGGCCCAAAGCACACAGGCCCACTCGGGGATAAACAAAAAAAGAAAAAAAAGGAAAAATGGCCGCAGCCTCTGGATCTGGCCCAGGTCTGCCTCTCCTATCCTTGGCCCAACAACCTCCCGGCCCAGCCTGCTCTCGAGCTCCCCTCCTTCTCTGAATTCTGTCGACACTGAACGCCTTCAGTCGCCCGACTCAAAACAGAGCAAAAAGGGGGCGGCTTGTGCTCGATCTCGGGCTCGAGCACACGATCTATTGGACGCCATCGACACCTCGTACCACTGAGCTACGCCGGGGAGTTTGAACAACGACACAACGGAGTAGATCAAGAGGCGGGCTCCAGCAAAATCTGAAGCAACAGAGGTGCACGCTGCAACTCTGAAGAACTGGCAACAGAGGCGCACCGGCGACATTGCAAAGAGCCTCAGCTCGGCTACGGTGCTACGGTGACCTAGCTGAGGCAGCGTTTGACGAAAGGGAACAACCAAGTCTCCGTTTTAGCGCGGACCTACACCGGAGACGCGCCGTCGATGTCGTGCGCCTCACCGGAGAAACACGGCAGCCACGGCTACTGTCAAGTTCAGTCGCGGCCCGAAACAAAAAGGGGCAAAAGCGGTCTCCTTTGAGGCACTTGGCGCGCTCTGGACGCGGCCACGCTAAACCTGTGCACGCCCAGACCTCGCCGGGCCACGGTGATCACCGGCGACGCGGATTCCGTGTTCACGGCGGACGGCACCGAGGGGAAAACGACGCGGCTTCTGCTACACGTGCTACGGGGCGGCGGGGATGGTGGCGTGCTCACCTAGGGGTGGATGGGGACGAGCTCGGACACGACGAGGTGGACGGAGCCGTCGTAGTCGTCGACGGGGAAGACGACATCTCGGCGGGGAGGAAGACGGCTCGAGCGCTGCGCGACGCCTATCACCGACCTGCGCGGAGGAAAACGGAACGAGGAGGGTCACTGGAGCGTGCAGGCGATCGCATGGCCAAGGTCGTGACCGAGCGACGGCCGATTTCAGTCCTTACCGGCAGAACAGGGGGCTCCAATTCCTCCCATGGCGGCGGCGGCGGAGGAGAAGAGGAGGGGGAAGTGGCTAGGGTTCCCGAGGGGGAGCGCTGCCTATAAAGGGGCGAGGAGGGGAGGCTGCGGAGGGGATCCACGCCGAGCTCCTCTCCGTCCTGCTCTAACGACGGGAAAAGGAGGGGGGAAAGGTGGGGAAGAAGACGCTGGCAAGCGGGCCCGGGCGGTCAGGAGGAAGGGGAAAAAAAAGAAGGGTGCGGGGCTCCTCTTGCTGGGCCGAAACGGCCAGGCCCAGGTGGGCTGGGCTTCTCTGGACACAGAAGAGGAAAGATAAGAAGCCCCTCTGCATTTTGAAAAAAATGCAGCAAACAAAGAAAAGAAAAGAGGAGGGAAAAGAGATTATAAAAATATAGCACAATATTTTTAAATATCTCTGGCAACAAGGCTGATCATCCAAAATTGGTTGGACAAATTTTGGATGCAGAGAAAAATCACCATAATGCAAACAGTACCTTTTCTCAATAGAAAACGTGCACTTGGGATTTTTTCTTGGAAAGAAACCCAAGGGTAAAAATTCCATGAGCTCAAGAATCTCACACCTTGCATTATTCCTCAATTTCCAAAAATGGTTTGGGCATTTTTGGCAACAACAAAATTGTGAGCTCATTTTTGAATTCAACATCACTTTGAACTAGAGCCCATATTTTTTATGATGGAAAAAATGATTTGAGGTTTTTAAAACTCTTGTCATTGCAAAGGAAATGGCTAGGCCAAGTTTGGGGTCAAGGAGAGCATGCATGCAACAATGAAAATTCTTCAAACACCCTTCTTGAACTACTTTGGAAGCAAACTCAACCAAACCAGATGGGCTCCAATCCCAATGCAAATTTAAATCACCACATGAAATTACAATCTTTAGCATCATGCGAAGTTACAAAGTCAATAGACAAAGTACAATCTCATGGAGTTTTCTATTTATTGCACATGGGCTGTTACAGCTCCCCTTCTTCATAGTCTCGTCCGAGGACTCTTCAGACGTCAGCAGTACCGCGGGCTGATTGCCGGGAAGTGGTGTTGTATTATTTGCTCGCGCGGTGTTGTCTTATTAGGTTTACTTATGCTTCACCGGCCAGTCACGCACCATGCATGAGTATGTTTGGGTTGGGGTCCAAGGCCCGGCGTACTTAGGATTTAGACCGGCGGATGACCTCTCTGTTGAGTTTGAAAGATGGGTTGTGGAGTGTCGGATAGCCTTGGTGGAGCGTTCCCTAACAAGGTGCCCGCCACCCTGGAGATCCGTGTGTGTAGTGTAACACAAGTGCACCCCTGCAGGGAAGATTAATATATTCGAATAGCCGTGTCCACGGTAACAGGACGCTTTATGCTGAAGATGGATCTTACCACTACAAACTATTATTATTAAACTGTATGGTTTCGGGTTTTCTTCCTCGCTGGGATGTCGAGGAAGGGATCTCGGAGGCATTGCTAATTATTACAACTTACCATTATACAATGCTGCAGCAACTTCTGCTGCATTATTACTTTATGCTTTATATAAACTATTGGCTATTCTCTCCTCATGCTGCAAGACTCATCGGAAGATGCTAGTCTTCGATAGGCCTAGCTTCTCTTCCTTATTCTGATTTCTACCTTGCAGTCCACTATATACATCCTCCCCTTTCCATTTGATACAAATGCATAAATGCTTAGTAGCGGACATAAGACTCGCGGGTATGCTAGATACTCACCTTTGCTTTATTTCCCCTTTTTGTTTGGCCTGATCGGCCGCTGCAGTCGATGTTGGATCCTTGGAGTCCAGGAGCAGAAGATCCCCGGTGTTTGCTTCATCGTGGAGTTCCCCCCTCGACCAGTAGTAGTTCGGAGGTTCCCAGGCAGGAGGCCTCGCCTTTTCGATCGTTGTTGTTTTTGTGCTAGACTTCTTAAGGAAGATCATGTGTACCTTGTGTCTGTACTCAGATACTATAGCTTCCGCTAACTTTGTGTATCTCGAGCTGTTGTATTCGAGCCCCCGTGGCCCCTGTCTTGTATTAAACATCTTGTATTATTTTATTTGTAGAGTTGTGTTGTGATATCTCACCGTGAGTCCCTGATCTCGATCGTGTACCTTGCGTGTATGATTACTGTACATGACTTGATTTTGGGGGCGTCACACTTGCATAGGAATAGCATAGATTCTTGGGATAAGTGCAAGGATGCTTTTATTGGGAAGTACTATCCCCCTGCTAAGATTATCCAATCGAGGAGTAATATTATGAATTTTAAACAATTGGATAATTAACACGTTGCCCAAGCTTGGGAACGCATGAAATCTCTTGTTAAGAATTTCCCTACGCATGGTTTGACTACTTGGATGGTTATCCAAACTTTTTATGTAGGCTTGAACTTTACCTCGCGGAACTTGCTAGATTCGGCCGCGGGAGGAACCTTTATGTCAACTACACTTGGTGCTGCCACAAAACTTCTCGATGATATGATGATTAACTATTCCCAATGTCACACCGAAAGAGCTCCAACAGGTAGGAAGGTAAACTCTGTCGAGGAGATATCCTCCCTAAATGAAAAAGTTGACTTGATTATGTCCCTACTTGCCAAGCAATCTCCTATTGATCCTCATGATGTTCCTTTAAATTATTTGATTGCTCAAGATCAAGTAGATGTGAACTTTATCTCTAGAAACAACTTCAATAACAATGCTTATAGGAGTAATTTTGGTAGCAGTCCTAGATAGTTCCCCTCCAACAACTATGGGAACAACAACACTACCCCTAGAGATAGAGACATGCCTAGTTATGAGAAACTTTTGGAAATAGAGAAGGCCACTAAGAACTACATGCACACCCAATATGAACAAAATAGGACCTTCTCTAGACAATTAGATGAGCATACTTCCATCTTTCAAGACATTGGTAAACAACTAGAGAGTCTGAACATTGAGATTTCTAACCTTCAGACTAGGCTTACCACCACGGAAACCCAAGTTTCCAATATGTCTCACACACAGGATACTTTGATAAATCAAACGGCAGCCAAACCAGAAGTTATCCCTATGGAAGAAGATAGAATTAAGAACCTTCCTACACACCATACTTTTGCTACTATCCAAGTGGTTGAGGATATCCAAACTCTTAGCACCCAATGCACCCCTAGTCCCATAGGACCTATTAATGGTGATGCTATGACCTCAACCGTATAAGAAGAAATTCCTATGACTATAGAAGCTACCAAACAAGTGAGCCTAAAAGACGCCACTACTACTCTACTTGATAGTAGTGACCTTGATTTTGATAATTGCACCCTTTCTGAAGTTATTCGTTTCCTTCACAAGATGTCTAGAGACCCCCACACTAGCACACTTAATCTTGCCTTCACGGAGCATATCACTAATGCTCTCATCAAAGATAGGGAGGAGAAGCTTAGGGTAGAAGCCTCCATACCTGGAAAGCTAGAAGATGGTTGGGATCCTATGATTAAAATTAAGTTGAATAACTTTTCTTGCTATGCTTTATGTGATGTTGGAGCTAGTACCTCTGTTATGCCCAAAAGAATGTATGATAGATTTGAATTGAAACCTTTTGATCCGTGTTCTTTTGGTGTTCATCTCGTCGATTCTTCCGTAAAGAAACCTTTGGGGAAGATAGATGATGTTATTATCATTGTCAATGACAATTATTTTCCCGTTGATTTTACTATTATGGACATTGAATGTGAACCTTCTTGTCCAATTATTTTGGGACGTCCTTTTCTTCGCACCGTGGCTGCTGTTATTGATATGAAAGAAGGGATTATAAAATTCCAATTCCCTCTCAAGAAAGGGATGGAACACTTCCCTAGGAAAAATATTAAGTTGCCTTTTGAGTCCGTCACACGGGCTTGTTATTTTCTTGAAAAGACTTGATCTATTTGCATTAAGCCTAGCTAATGGCTTTAAAGAAGCGCCTTCGGGAGGCAGCCCGCAACGAATTTATGATTTCCTTTTTTTCTTCTGTTTTTAGTGGTCTTGATGATTGTTACTACTGTAGAAACATCATTGTATCTTTAATTTTCAAGCTTTGTGCCTTTTATAGCCTCATATGACAAGGGAAGTGAAAGTTGTGACATGCTGTCCAGAAAACAGATTCTGTCCTCGTGACTAGAAAAATCATGGAAAAATCCCAGTTCAACTTTTTGAGCTGAAATTTTTACACAGCATGATCTATAAAATTACGAAACTTTCATATGTTTTGAGTTTTTTTATTTGAGTTGTAGAAGTATCCCTAAAAAATTCTTTACTACCTGCTGGTCTGTTTTTCACATATTCTGTCATGTTTTGCCTTTTCTTCGTTTTGCAACCCTTAAGCTTGCTTTTTCTTTGAAAAAACTTTTTGGAAATCTTGAGAAACAGTAGCTCTTCAAGAATATCCTTATTTCCAGTAGAGAAAAAATATATTTTGTTATGGGTACTAACCTCGCTAATCAGATTATGATGAGTTATGTATGAAGGGAGTTTTCATGTGTGCGAGGGAAGATGATGAAAGAAGATTCAGGAGTGTCAAGCGCTCAAGATTGGGGATTCCCCCATGCATCCCCAAGAAATATTCAAGGAGACTCAAGCGTCTAAGCTTGGGGATGCCCCCGTGCATCCCCTTCTCCATCAACAATTATCAGTTCGTCTCTCATTTCACTATATTTTTATCACTTCATGCGTTATGTGCTATGCTTGGAGCGTCTCGCTCTTAGGTTTTATTTTTAGTTTTATTTAGCTTTTCTTGCTGTTCATAACAATTTAAAACCCAAATTTCTTTGTGTGGGAGAGAAACACGCTCCACTTTCAAAATCTAGAACACAACATAGGACTTTTCATGCTTATCTTTGTTGTGTGTGTTCTTTATCTTTTTCATAGCTAGTGCCATGTTTTTCTCTTAGTTTTCATGCTTATCTTTTCAAAGAGCTTTTATTTAGTTTTTTGCTGGAACTCTCTTGAGTTTTCATGTTTATCTGGTTTAGAGAGTTTGCCTGTTGCACTGAGTTTTGTGTCTTGACTTGAAGTAGGTAATTGAGGTTGCTATTCGGTTGTATTAGTAACTTGCAATAGTTTTGAGGTATTGTTTTGAGTAATGTTTGAACTTTTAGTGTCAAGAGCTTTAGCCTATTAGTGATAGATGTCGTATTTTGGGAAATCCGTGTTTATTTTCAAAACTTACAAAATTAGTTGAGAACTTTAGCTACTAGATGGATCACTACTCTTCTGAGGGGTCGAATATTAGAGTACACTCACGTACCATGAGTCGAGGATGCGCAAGGATAACCAAACCCGCATACACTCCTCCGCGGGGTACTTGTCTCTTTGTGAACCTCCTTATTAGATTGAGAGTTACCGATAATAAGTGCATGAGTTCTTCGGACTAATGTGAGTATTCGAAAGTTGACACTTCCACCTTCCCATATTTTTCTAGCCTCTCTGTGCCGTGCATTGCCTCCTTCTAACTCCAAGAGTTGGCTTCCACCTTCGTCGGTACGCTCTGTCATCATAAACCTCCTTATATCCTTCCTCAAAACAGCCACCATACATACCAAGGCATTTCCATAGCCTTTCCGAGATATATTTCCATGCAACATCCATCTTCTCATGACTTGATCTTCATGTCATACATGCTACTTGCTTGATCGATGAGCTGCATGCTAGTTGGGCTTTGCCCTAATCATTGCTACATGACGCGCTAGTATCATTGCATATCCTGCTACACTGGCAGAGGCATACATTTGCATACATCATGATAGTTACATCTTCTTTATGATATGAGTACTTTTGTAAAGTGTGAAAGATCTTCTATACTTTTTGTAATATATAGAGTGTTGCCCCTAAAGTGAGGAAAAGATCCCAAAGTGGAAAAAATAAAATATCCCAAAGTGGACAAATTAAAAGATCCCAAAGAGGACAAATGAGAGAAATAGAAAGTGCCATTGAGGCCACCAAAAAATACAAAAAAAATAGAAAAAAGATAAAAATAAATAAAAAGAGAGAAGGGGGCACACTACTATTCCTTTTGAGAGATCCACACTCGTACTCCCTCTTATATCTTGTACTCCATGGAGATTATCATTCATGCATATAGCTATGTGGGGACCTTCACACTATAGAACTTGGCTTGTATATTCCAATGATGAGCCTCCTCAAATGAGCTCTAGGTCTTCTTGAGCAAGCAAGTTGGACGCACCCCCCACTAGTTCCATTGGAGAGCCTACCTTGGCTCATATGTGCATCCGTTGCATGGCAATCCCTACTCCTCACATCATATCTATCATTTGGCTTTCTCTCGCCTATAATTGTCGTCATTGATGTGAGCCTTTCACACCTTTTTGTCTTCCTCCTCCACCTTATTCTCTCTTTGCCATCCTAAGTGTCAACTTTCTTGCTTACGCTCATCCATTGCATGAGTGCTCAAAATGTCGAAAAGTAGTGGATCATTTTGACTTGTACCTGGCTAGTGGTCTGGGGATGAGTCAAGATAAGATTCCAAAGAAGACCAAGTGTGAAACTTTAGTAGATTGAGTTATCAACACAAATATACTTTTTCTCGTATATCCTATCCCCTTTCTTGCACGCAAACACCATTTGGAGACATTCGAGTCACGGACAACGAGAGCTCTTGCACCTTTATGTTCTTATGTTGCTTGTTTCAATGCTAAATATAGACTCTTGCCTGTTATGACTTGAATTGAATTACATGCCTAGATTGCTTTACTTAAAAGTTCTTATATGGTTTTTAGCATGTCACCACAGAAATTATGCTTTTATCATTTACCTACTCGAGGACGAGCAGGAATTAAGTTTGGGGATGTTGATACGTCCAAAATGTATCTACAATTTCTGCTTGCTCCATGCCTCTTTTGTGTGATATTGCTATGATATTGATGAACTTCCTTAAACTTTTGATCATATTTGGACTAACATATTAACTCAGTGCACCCCAGTGCCAGTTCCTGTTTTCTGTTGTTTTTCTATTTCAGGTTTCCCCCATATTAAAAGTGCTCCAAAAATTCGGGAAAAATCCAATAAAAAATCAGCGTACAGGAAGTTTCCGGAATCACCGAGGGGGGGGGGGGGGCAGAGGGGACCCACCAGGGCCCCAGGCGCCCTCCCGGCGCGCCCCAGGGTGGGGCCGCGCCAGGGGGCCACCTGGACCCCTGGTGGCCCCCCCTGGCTGCCCCCTTCGCATATTTATTCCCCGTGACGCAAAAACCCCGAGACGGGAACCTTTTTTCGCGATCTCTCCTCTGTTCCACCGCTGCCGCGCTTCCAAGATCGGGAATACCAGAAGACCTCTTCCCTGCACCCTGCCGGAGGGAGGAACCACTTCCGGGAGCTTCTCCACCACCATGGACGCTTCCCGGACGAACCGTGAGTATTCTACCTTGGACCATGGGTCTATGATCAGTAGCTATGTGATGTTCTCCTCTCCTCTTATTTCTTCATGGATTAGACCTCGTGAGCTTCCCTACATGATCGAGGCACATATGTAATATTTCTGCTGTTGCTATGTTGAGTTTGCTGGGATCCGATGGATTATGATATTATGTTCAGATTGTGTTTGAGTAATATATTTGATTCTCCTCTTTTATATTTATGTTCTTGAGTAATTCTTGCATGTTATCCATTGCTGCTTATTGCTTTGGCCAAGTAGTAGGTAGTGACTCCAAGAGGGAGCGTTATGCATGATTGTGGGTTCATGCCCCCGATGACTAGCTTGAGTGACAGAAACACGAGTCTAGGGGATGTGTTGTTGCCACAAGGGGGAAAACAACGGTGCTTGTACTTGCGGGTGCAAGGATTGTTTACTTTACGCAAAGTTCTTTAATGCAGTTGTTTGTTGCTTTGAGTTTACACTTTGGGTGAGATTCGCAACTTAATACCAGCGAGATGTTCTGGATAGATATCTCAAGGTGGATGATTAGTAGGTAGATGCAGATGGATTTCGGTCTACTTGTCTTGGCGTACCGCCCATGCTTTTGAGCCTCTTCCTTTCTTTATAGCATAATTAGCATTGGTTTGCGCACATAATCCTGTCAATTGCCCAGCTGTAATTTTTTTACCTCGCATGGCTATTTTATCGTCTTTTGGGAGAGAGACATCACTAGTGAACATCATAGGACCCCGGTCCATATTTCCAATACTGTTACACCCACTATCAATTTACTGCTTTATTTACTTTTCTGTTTCTATCACTATCATTATTATCCCGTGCGTTTTATCCTTTGTAAACAACAAGGCCGGAGGAATTGAAAACTCCTCTGTACTCGTTGGGAATCAAAGTTATCTGTTGTGTGTGCAGGTCCAGGTAAAGTAAGCAACCTCGGTTGTAAACGGCGCCATTGTTCACTTCACCACCTTCTTTTATCTGTTGGAGTCCTACTGGTTCGATACTAAACCTTAGCATCTTCGCTAAGGGAAACTTGCTGCTGTCTACATCTCAACCTTCCACTTTGGGTAACCAACGAGGGGCGAGAAGTAAACTCTCGTGACATCAAAACATCTCTCGAGGGGGGGGGAGTCCGTGCAGGAGCCCCCGAGTCCTTAAAGTTATATCGTCGCGTGAGCGAAAAGCGTCTCTCGGGGGGGGGGGGGAGTCCGTGCTCGAGCCCCCGAGTGCTTAAGGTTATATCGTCGCGTGAGTGAAAAGCGTCTCTCGGGAGGGGGGGAGTCCGTGCTCGAGCCCCCGAGTGCTTACAGTTATATCATCGCGTGAGTGAAAAGCATCTCTCGGGGGGGGGAGTCCGTGCTCGAGCACCCGAGTGCTTAAAAATGGCGTTTTTAGGCAACACATTTTATTGCTTCAAGTGTTTTTACATGAGTTGGCAGTCGGCGCTGCTACCGATCCTTGCGTTGCTGGGGGACGTTGCCGCATGAATAGTTTATGGGTAGAAGAGGCGCAAGTTTGCCACGTTTCATGGGTTTCCCACGTCTTCGTCGGTCTTTGGGTTCTTTAGTCTGTATGCTCATCCTCCTATGACTTCAGATATTATAAATTGTCTCTCCCATTGTGGGGCGAGCTTGTGGACCTTCTATGGTATTAGTCGCAGGATGAGGTCGCCTTCTTGGAAAGTTCTTGTTCGCATGCGTCTGCTTTGATAAGTGCACAGCTTGTCCTAGTATCCTTCTGATGTTGCGAGAGCTGTGTCGCTTGCCTCGGCCGTGACGTCCTTGTCGTATTCGAGTGCGTCTTCAGGTTCTTCCTCTTCATATCCGGGGGGCTCCGAACTTGAGGTCGTGCGACAATACAACCTCCGCTCCGTACACCAAGAAGAATGGCGTGTACTGGGTTGAAGCGTTGGGATTAGCGCGCAGGCTCCATAGGACCGCATGACGGGGATCAACCCCGGCAAATCCCATGGTCAGGGACCGTAGCTTAGTCATGAGATGCACAGGTTGGACGATAGCTCGTCGGCAAACAGGAAGGCTCGCTCCTGCTCGATATTATTGATGGGGGAGATGCGATTACAGTGGAAGCCAAGGCTGGAGCGCTCAAGGCTAGGGTTACAGGTGGTATTAGATGCCTTTGGCGTCGCCCCTCCTAGCCCTTATATACCGGGCTAGGTCTCGGGGAGTTCATCTACGTTTACAGGTAAGCTTTCCTCACCCTAGCTTGCTCGGTACGGCAGGTCTTCGCACCTTCCTTGTGAGTCGTGGAATCCTACGTCGGTGCCATCTAGTGGGCCGAGGCTGTATCTTCATGGGCCTTCTGTCTTCATGGACACCAGGTGAGTGGTCATTATATAGGGCAGGCTAGGTGGCAGGATGACGAAAATACCCCCGATGACCTCCGGTACCCCTCTCGCGCATCCGGCGATCGCGGTCGTGACCGCCGGAGGTGCATACGGACTCCGATTCCGACGAAATCTCGAACCACGCGCTCAGCGCGTCAAGCCCGTCGATCGTACCTCACTGCGGTGACATTCCGACAACATTTTCCGGTGCGTTATAAAAATAATCCGTTTATTAAATAAACGGGGTTTTCGTTCCGGTGGCGATGGCTGGTCCTGTGCCGGTAGCGACGGCGCTCGGGTGAAATCCCGGTGTCGCAGACTCGTGTGCCATTGGGGAAAAGGGTCGGTCACACATCCGATACGAGAATAAGGGGGAGAATATTCACCGATTATTATTTCGGCGAAGCAAACACTTCAAATAACTCAGACAAACAAACAATTCACACCGAAAATAAATTTTTTAATTTTTGTGAAAACTGGGCTGTTACATAGAGGCCCCTCGTCATTCTTCTGGGTCGTCGACTCCTTCGGTGCTGGCGTTGCACTTGGCCGTTTCCGTAGTATCGGTCCTGGCACAACTGTAGTTCGAGAGGTCTTGATGGGGTGGCAGAGATGTTCGCCGTGATCCTGAATCCTTCGAGTGGGCTAGATCTGGTTCTTGCCTTTGAGTTGAAGCTTGCTGAAGACGGGACCGCCGAGATCGTGATCCCAACCTGTGTAGTTCCCACAGACGGCGCCAATTGACGGGGATCAACCCCGGCAAATCCCATGGTCAGGAACCCTGGGTTAGTCATGAGATGCACAGGTTGGACGATAGCTCGTCGGCAAACAGGAAGGCTCGCTCCTGCTCGATATTATTGATGGGGGAGATGCGATTACAGTGGAAGCCAAGGCTGGAGCGCTCAAGGCTAGGGTTACAGGTGGTATTAGATGCCTTTGGCGTCGCCCCTCCTAGCCCTTATATACCGGGCTAGGTCTCGGGGAGTTCATCTACGTTTACAGGTAAGCTTTCCTCACCCTAGCTTGCTCGGTACGGCAGGTCTTCGCACCTTCCTTGTGAGTCGTGGAATCCTACGTCGGTGCCATCTAGTGGGCCGAGGCTGTATCTTCATGGGCCTTCTGTCTTCATGGACACCAGGTAGTCTTATCCGTAGGAGTCGTGGGGTCACCCCCTCGTCAGTAGCCCCCGAGTGCCTGGGGGACTCGAAGAGTCGCGCAGGGACTCGAGTACATTCATTTGTCGGTTTATTAGTATGCGCGGTTCATCCGCGGGTCGCTGGCAGTCTGGTGGCCATGACAAAACCTGTTTCGAAGGATGCTAAGTTGAAAGGGCCCAAGGATTCCACGGGTCGAGCCTTGGTGAATTGCACTAGGGAAAATACCACAGTAGCCCAATCAAACCCACGTCCCTCGACGTGAGCTTGGAACACTAGTGTCGAGCAAAAGTCCGGCCGCTTCAGGTCTTACGGTGTTCATTTGCCGCCAGTAATGTGCATAGCCTAAGGCGCGTCCACCCGGCTTTTCTATCATGCGCGGCGCATGGGAAAGGTTGGGAGTGAAATCGCTCTTCGGCAAGTCCCAGCCTGACCGTACTTCGCAGCGGGGTCTTACCTACACGCTAATCTTGCGTGGCATCTGGGCACCGTGTATCGTGTTCCAGGAATGTGTGTTTTTGAGGCGCGGAGCCTTATAGCATTGCACCCGCTTGGAACAAAACATCAACCGAGTTGTTCACTCATTCAGCCGAGGAGCTTGTTTTGAGTGCTCAGTCGAGGGGTTTTTCGCGAGTAATCACTCGAATGTCGTTTCGGCTCTTGAGGTGAGGGAGCACCTGAGACTCTTAGCGTCGTATGATCTTGGCGAATGCATGTTTGTTTTTGCGTCGGGTTGAGGGAGCACCCGCGAATCTTCGTGAGTGCGAGTGGTCACTCGAGCACTTTGCTGACCTTTAGGTGAGGGAGCACCCGGGACTCTTATGATGTACTCTCCCGATGGGAGTAAGATGTTTTTCTTCCTTGGGGAAAAGATCTGAAAGATGGAAACTCTGAGCCGTGATGTCCGTTGGTTTTCTTTGCCGCTTGTCAGGATGACGATGCCTCTTCTTGATGGATGTCAGGGATGCCTCGCCAGTGACCCGTCACGTCTTCGTGACCGGTCATAATGATGGCCGCTGTGGCGTGCATCAGGCGCTGGTTGGGTTTCCGATACGTGCGTTGGGAACGCGCGTGAACTGACGCGTCTCATGCACATTGCGTCCCGTGGGAAAGCATCTTGGTCTTGGAATTTGAGACGCCTGCGACGTTTGGTCTTTGGATTAATTGCTGCTGTCGTCTCGGCTTCTCCGTGGAAGGTTTTGTGTTCTATAAATAAGGCGTTCTCTTCCACTTTGTTTCACCTCCATCCAGCTTGCTCCTTTGCCCTTCCTTCTTCTCTTGTTCCTCTCATGGCTCCCAAGCGGGGTGTTGGCCGTTACCGTGTTCATCGTGGTCGTGGTGGCCGTGCACCACGCTCATGCCGTGGTGGTCGTCATGGTGAGGCGCCAGTGCCTTCTTCCTCTCCCTTGGAGGAGGGTTTCTGGCGCTATGATTTTCTTTTGCATGTCCGTGGCCGGAGCGCCAGTCGCGTGCTTCTTCCTTCTTCTTTCTCCGCCATTGTCTCTGAACGTGGTTTGGATGGCTTGCTTCTGCGTCTTCAAGGGAGCCGTCGATCTCCTTCTTATGTTGATTTGGAGGTTGATAGCTCCCGCTTGATTTTCCTTGGCTCTGGCTGGAGGTTGTTTGCTCGGCGGTTGAATCTGCGAGATGGTGATATGCTCAGCTGTCGCTTTGACGGTGAGAGCACTGTCACTGTCCGCGCGTTTGATCCGAGCGGAAATATCATGGATCCTCACTGGCAGGAGTCGAGCAGCGACAGCTCCACAAGATCGAGGAGTCCTGCGCCTGCGTCAACCACGGCTCCGTGTTCTGGCGACTCCTCAGGTGGTGGTGGTGAGCCGTCTTCAACTGCTTCCTCCTCTGGCTCTGAAGAGGACCTCGACGTCAAGCCATCGATCAAGCGGGTGCGCCAGGCGAACTCATCTTCGCTGGCAACCCGGAGAGGAGGCTGTTCGTCCGGAGAAGAAGGCATTCGGCCGCGGCTGGAGAAGAAGCTGGTGGAGCAGGAGAAGAAGCTAGTGGAGCATCGACAAATAAGTCAAGCTTCTCTCTTTTGTTATGTCATTGACATCTTCAGCTAGCTTGTTCTTCCTTTGTCTGTGGTGATGCTCTTTTACTAGGGTCGATTGCTCCTCTTGAGCACACATGTAGAAGTCTTAGTTCCTTGGGTGATTCCCTCTTGTAACAGGAGCTGCCTTCTATCCAAATGTAGTTGAATCCTTTTTTTACTGAAGATGATCCTTATGATGTAAACTGTGCTTGATCCTTTGCAATGGAATTTATCTTTGGGCTTTTTTGCAACCGAAAACTGTGTTCGAGTCCTTGGCGATCAGGAGTTGTCTTTGATTTCTTTGGAACTGAGAGTTGTGTTCGAGTCCTTTGCGGTCGAGAGCTGTCTTCGAGTCCGTCCAATACTTTGCGCTGCGGGTTCTATCGGGTGCGCGACAGCGCTCCCGATGGGAGTAGCCCCCGAGGATACGCTTGAGTCGAAGGGTCGAGCGTAGGCTAAAATTTGTTTCCTTTGTCGTTAGTTTCTGTCTTTTACTGGGTGCGCGGTAGCGCTCCCGATGGGAGTAGCCCTCGAGTCTTTAGGTGATCGTTGGCGGTCGGGTGAAGACTAAATGAGTCTGTGTCCTGTGCTTCCTCCAAAGTTTCTTCAGAGTACTTGGTGTTCCATCTGATTGTGGCCATGTCTTTCGAGCCTTGTTTTCAGCAGGTGGGGCTGGCCGGTTATTTTTGCTTGAGCGTTTTTTAGGCTTCAGGCTGCGCGAATGGTCTTCGGGAGGCGATGTTCCTCGATCTCCCGAGTTCTTGGATGTAGGGGTCGCGTGGGTGACGATAGCGTCCTTCGGGGGGATTGTACTCGAGACCCCGAGTGCTTTTGATGAAGATCGCGTAGGTGATAGCATCTCTCGGGGGGATTTTTCTCTTAAGCCCCCGGGTGCTTTGATTAAGATTGCATAGGCGATAGCGTCTCTCGGGGGGATTTTGCTCTTAAGCCCCCGAGTGCTTTGGTTAAGATCGCGTAAGCGATAGCGTCTCTCAGGGGGATTTTGCTCTTAAGCCCCCGAGTGCTTTGGTTAAGATCGCGTAGGCGATAGCGTCTCTCGGGGGGATTTTGCTCTTAAGCCCCCGAGTGCTTTGATTAAGATCGCGTAGGCGATAGCGTCTCTCGGGGGGATTTTTCTCTTAAGCCCCCGAGTGCTTTGATTAAGATCGCGTAGGCGATAGCGTCTCTCGGGGGGATTTTGCTCTTAAGCCCCCGAGTGCTTTGGTTAAGATCGCGTAGGCGATAGCGTCTCTCGGGGGATTTTGCTCTTTAAGCCCCCGAGTGCTTTGAGATGGCAGCATTTGGGCAACATTTATTTTATTGCGGTCGAGCGGCTACATGAGTTGCCAGTCATGTCTGACCGATGGGGACTATGGATAGAACAGTCGCAAGTTTGCTACGTTCCATGGGTTTTCCACGTCTTCGTTTGTCTTCGGGTTCTTCAGCCTGTAGGCGCCACCTCCGATGACTTCTGAGACTACGAATGGTCCTTCCCATTGGGGGGCAAGTTTATGGACCTTCTCTTGTATCAGTCGTAGGACTAGGTCACCTTTGTTGAAGGTTCTAGCGCACAGGCGACTGCTTTGGTAGGTGCGTAGCTTGTCTTGGTACGCCTCTGATTTTGTCAGGGCTGTGTCTCTTGCTTCGTCAGCCGTATCTTTGTCATCTTGTAGTGCTTCTTCTTCTTCGTATCCGGTGACCCGGGGTGCTCCGAACTTGAGGTCATGTGGTAGGACTGCCTCTGCCCCGTACACCATGAAGAAGGGTGTGTACTGGGTCGCGGTGTTTGGTGTAGTACGTAGGCTCCAGAGGACCGCGGGGAGCTCTTCTACCCAGTTGCCTGCGGCTTGCTCGAGTGGTGCGAGGAGCCATTTCTTGATTCCCCCGCAGACAAGGTTGTTTGCTTTTTCCACCTGGCCGTTGGACTGCGGGTGCGCGACTGATGCATAATGGATTTTGATGCCCAGTTCTTCGCAGAAGTTCTGAAATTCTGCGGCTGTGAAGTTCGTACCGTTGTCCGTGATGATGTTGTGTGGCACTCCGAATATGAAGATGATCGACTTGACAAAGTTGACAGCCGTGAGGGCTGTGGAGCTGGTGATGGGCACTGCTTCAATCCATATAGTGAACTTGTCGACTGCAACGAGCAGGTGTGTCCTTCCGCCTTTTGATGATTTCTTGAGTGGGCCCACCATGTCGAGTCCCCAGGTGGCGAACGGCCAGGATAGTGGTATGGTCTTGAGCTCTGATGCGGGAGCGTGTGGCCTATTTGCAAATTTCTGGCAGGCGACACAACGTCGCATGATTTCTTCTGGGTTTTTCATGGTTGTGGGCCAATAGAACCCGGCTCGGAATGCTTTGGACACGACTACTCGACTACTCGCATGGTGCCCGCAGGTGCCTTCGTGGATTTCAAGCAGTAGGGCTTTGCCGTCCTCTTCGTCAATGCACTTTTGAAGTATCTGGGTAATGCTGCGCTTGTATAGTTGTTTGTTGATCACCGTGAATGCCTTGGATCTTCGGCTCATGCGTCGTGCTTCGGCCACGTCTTGTGGTAGCCTACCTTCGATTAGGAATCGGAGGAACGGTTTTGTCCAGACGGGTCCTTCGGGCTTTTCGGAGCTGTGATGTCGGGTGTGCTGGTGCTTGTGCCTTCTGATGGGGTTGCTGCTGCCACCTGCGCCATGTCTGTTGCATCCTCGCCGTCCGCGACTGCTTCAGGTGCTGCTTTCTGTACCTTGATGGATCTCCGTCTAATGCTTTTGAGAAAAACGCCGGGTGGTACAGGTCCCCGGGTTGAACCGATGTTCGCGAGCTCGTCAGCTTCTGTGTTGTTGTCGCTGGTGATGTATTTGAGCTCGCAACCGTCGAAACTTCCTTCGAGTTTGTTGTAGAGCTTTTGGTAGGCCACCATGTTGTCAGCTATTGCGTTGCAGTTTCTCATCGTCTGCTGGACGACAAGATTGGAGTCCCCGTAAATTATGAGGCGAGTGGCTCCGCATGTTTTGGCCATGCGCATGCCATGGAGGAGTGCCTCGTATTCTGCTTCATTGTTGGAGGCGTGACTGAAGTTGATCTGGAGGACATATTCCAACTTTGTTCCTTTAGGGTATATGAGCACAACTCCTGCCCCAGCTCCTTGTTGTCTCTTGGACCCATCGAAGAACATTGACCATGAGCTTGATAGGTCTGGGGGGGCTGGTGTATGAACCTCGGTCCACTCGACTAGGAAATCTGGGAGTACTTGGGCTTTGATGGCTGTTGGGTGCTTGAACTGCAGGTCCCGTGGGCTGAGCTCAATGTTCCACTCGGCGACTCGCCCGGTTGCTCCAGGGTTGTTGAGTATGTCAGCGAGTGGTGCGCTTCTCACGATTGTGATAGGGTGCTCGTCGAAGTAGTGGGAAACCTTTCTTGAGGTCATGACGATGGCCAGTAGTAGCTTCTGATAGTGCGGGTAACGCTGCTGGGATTTGGTCAGGAGCATGCTGAGGTAGTAGATTGGTCTTTGGATGCTCTGGACCTTGCCTTCTTCTGCGCGTTCGACAACGAGCGATGTGCTCACTACACTGCTACGTGCTGCCACGTAGAGGTATAGCTTCTCTCGTTCCTTAAGTACCGCCAGGATTGGTGGGGTCGAGAGTGTCTTTTTTAGGTCCGCGAATGCTTGGCGGGCTTCCTCCGTCCACTCGAATTTCTCTCCTTTCCTGAGAAGCTGATAGAAAGGCAGCGTGCGTTCTCCCAGCCTGCTGATGAAGCGGCTTAGGGCTGCGAGTTTTCCAGTGAGCTGTTGTACTCCTTTGACGTTGGTTGGTTCTTGCATGCGAGTGATGGCTTGGACTTTCTCAGGGTTTGCCTCGATTCCTCGGGCAGAGACCATATAGCCAAGCGGTTTTCCCGCCGGTACGCCAAATGCGCACTTCTTTGGGTTGAGTTTGATTTTGTATTTGTTGAGCGCCGCGAAGGTTTCGCGCAGGTCGTCGAGTAGTGTGGCTGATTTTTAGGTCTTGATGACGATGTCGTCTACGTAGACTTGCATGTTTCTTCCGATTTTCTCCTTCAGGCAGGCCTGCATCATTCATTGGTAAGTGGCGCCTGCGTTTTTTAGCCCGAAGGGCATGGTCCTATAGCAGAATACACCATAGGGGGTGATGAACGATGTGTGCTCTTCGTCTTCCTCCTTCATCCTGATCTGGTTGTATCCTGAGTAAGCGTCAAGAAAGGAAAGTAGATCCACCCTGCTGTTGAGTCGATTATCTGATCGATTCTAGGAAAGGGGAAGTGATCCTTCGGGCAGTGCTTGTTGACTGGTCCGTAGTCGACACACATGCGCAGCACGATCATGTCTTTCTTGGGCACCAGCACTGGGTTGGCTATCCAGGTGGCTTTCTTCGTTTCTCGGATGAACTGAGCGTCGAGTAACCGGTTGACTTCCTCTCCGATTGCTCTGCGTTTGGGCTCCGAGAATCGTCTCAGCGCTTGCTTCACCGGCTTTGTGTTTTGCTTGATGCGTAGGGCGTGTTCCGCGAATTCGCGTGGTATCCCAGGCATGTCGGCTGGGCACCAGGCAAATATTTCCCACTCGTCTCAAAGGAAAGCGACGAGAGCCGTCGCCTGCTCCTCTAGTAGGTGGGCGTATACGCGGACTGTTTTGTCCGGGTCCGTCGGGTGCACTTGGTGAGTGGTTGTGTCGTTGTCGATGCTGAAGTCGCGTTCGTACTCCCTGGATTCTCTTCGGTTCACCAATGGGAAGGTACTCTTGTCCGTCACCATGGCTATTTCTCTGAGTTCTTGTTCGGCTCCGAATGTGTCGGAGATTCTGTGGAAGTCACGATCACATTGATCTGATTTGATGAAGCTTTCGTTGATCGTGAGGACTCCTGATGATCCTGGCATTTTGAGCTTGAGGTAGGCGTAGTGTGGGACCGCCATGAACTGCATGAATGCTGGCCGTCCCAATATGGCGTGATACTGCGATTGCCAGTCGAGTACCTCGAACTCAAGGACGTGCTTTGCGAAGTTGCGTCGGTTTCCGAAGACAACCTCGAGTTCGATGACTCCAAGGGATGTGGCTGCTTCTCCTGGGACTACCCCGTGTAACTCGGTGCTTGATTTTCTCCATACTGATCGTGGGATCAGCATCTTTTGCAGGGTGCTGGCGAAGATGATGTTCATGCTGCTGCCTCCGTCCATGAAGACCCTATCCATGTCGTACCCTCCGATTTGTGCATCAAGTACTAGGGGCGCGAGCCCCGGTCTTGGGACTGTGGGTGGATGGTCGTCCTGTGAGAACGTGATGCTGGTCTCCGTGTCATGTAGCTGGTAGACTTCGATTATGTTTATGCTCTCTGCTGCTCTAGCCTGCAGGGTGTGGCCGTTGCGTTGTGCTTGCGATACCCTTCCTTCTTGGATCATGAGCACCTATTTTTGCAGCGGGCTGTGACGTCCTTCCGGGCTTGAGGTCGGCGATTGTTCGGGTCGTCGGTTGCGCTTGTCTTCTTTCTGCTTCTCCTTCTTGAGGTCGTCGGCTAGCTCGTTGAACAGGCGGCAGTCTCTCAAAGTGTGACCTGACCTGACGCGTCCCCAGTCATCCTCGAAGCTGTGGATCGTGCAGGGTCCTGTTAGCTTCTCTGTAACCGTGAGTTTTCTAGATCCTGCATGCCTCTTCCTTCTTGAGATTCTGAAGATCTGCTCGTGATCCTCCGGGTGTTCGTGGAAGCGAGGGTTGGTTTCGATTCCTCGACTCATGTCTTGGTTCTTGATGAGGTTGGCGAATTCATCCGGCCTTCGATCTGGGTCGTAGTACTCGCCTACAGGTGTCTCGGAGTCGCTGTCTTGGTTGGCGGCAGGTGCTCGCGCGACGGCGTGTCGTCGAGTGGTCGTTGGTTGTGCGGCTGCGTGATGTGGCTCGTTCATTGGGGCCTCGCCGTAGATCTCCCATGCGCGCCTTTTGGGTTGTCGATTCCTTCTTCCTTGGCAGTGGTTCTGCTGATCGCTGGATTCGATCTCGTAGTCATCGTCTTGATGTGCGGCGGGTGCCTGGGCGGTGGTGGGTTGTCGAAAGATTTGCGAGTCCTCCGTTGCGCGTCGCGGTTCGTCGAGTGGAATTCCTTCGTAGAGTGTAAGGCCCGATATGCGGTACTGTTTCAGATTCGGACGTTTCCGCCCGAACCCGAGGACGAAGCACATATCGGACCCACCGCGACATATGACAAAGCCATATGCCCCGGATTTCCAACATGATATCACAACATTACAGATACAAGGATACAACATCTCATACAATCGGCATACGACTGCCTTAAATATAATACAACAGCGGAAGATACATGTCTGAGTACAGACTACAAACAAATGCCTACTGGCAAAGAGAAAAGCATCGATCCCATAACCACACGGGTCCAGGCCCTCCGCCGGGATCCGCCTAACTAGTCGTCGTCGAGCCTCCACGTGAAACGTCGATCACCATACCTGTTGTCGATCAGAACCCTGAAAAGAGTTTGGGGGTAGTATCATGAGTACAGAGGTACTCAGCATCCAACTATAGTGGTCATCTGACCCAGCAAGGACTTCATCACTCGTCATTCTAGGACAACTAGTTGTTTACGGTAAGTAAGGGGTAAGTGGTGAGGTTGCTGCCGCACTAGCATTTATGAAGTGGCTAACGATCTAGAGAGTAAGATAAGAAGCCAAGCATTCGATGAGGAATCGCCTCCAACAAGTCTTGCTATCAACTACTGTCGCAAACATAACACCTATCCTATCATTGTCCTCCTCTTCGCATCCCGACGAAGAAGAAGCAATCAAGGCACACGCACACGTTGATCAAGTTATATTAAGATTATCTCAGTTGTTGTCTATGAACAGGACGTAGGTCTCAAGTCGTCCATAACCGTGGACACGGCTTCTCGAAAAGATTTAACCCTGCAGGGGTGTACCAACTGCCCATTACGAGGCTCCGCACGCACATCCATCACTCTCAGTTGCTACCCATTATAGGCAACCATTTTATGATTTAGTTCCAAGAGATCCGAAACGACAGGTCCCTCTAGCTAACAACGAACAAATCCGGGTGGCCCCCGGTGAGTCGACATCCATCTCAGGAGCCGGCCGCTCTCTCGATCTGGTCTCTACCGTCTGTCTCGGGTTTGGATAGCCGGTTCATCACACATTGGGATAACCGGGTCCTCAGCCGGACAAGGTGGGCCAGCAAGGGAACTATGTCCTCACTGGTCCGGGTTGGTTTGAAAACAACTGGCAGCTGACCAGCACACACACGGTTTCAAATGGTAAATCAGCTTGGGCCACCACTAGAAATGTTTGAAGCTAGATAGGTAAGAAGAGGGGACCCCATAAAATCCCACACGCGGTTAGGCACGCTCAGTCTTAAAACCAATACCCGGAACTCGGATCCTAGGTGACTCGAATGGAACAAAGCGTCGGGGCGGGAAAGCCTAGACCTTCCATCCTTCGTCGAGTATAGTCAACATTATAATAATCAATATCATCAACAACAATATAATAATAATGTGATATCCCAACCCAAGGAGTAACAGGGTAACATCGTAGCATCCTAAGCATGCATACTAAGCAGGGGCTGAGCAACGAGCAATAGTAACATAGCAGTACAAGGTTTGCTGGGAAGGAACATGGCTGTATCGGTTTGAAAGAGGCTGTAAACATGTGGTAGGATCAAGCATCGAACCTAACCTATACTAGCATGCAAACCGCTGGTTGAAATAGAATGGATCATAAGTAATGCAAGTCCTTGCCTGTTGAATAGTCGGGTTCCGAAGGTGTAGTCGATCGCAAGCTCGCATCGTCTCCGAGAGTATCCGCGGGAGCACACAAGAAGTAAACACTGGAAAGCAATCAACGGTGCACCACTATTACTAAGGAGCAATACAAGAGCAAGCATCAACAAGAAGTAACACGAGACATCGCACCTACCGTCGAGAGCGGTTACTAACGATTTAAGTGGAGTACTCGTCACACACGACGATACCGCACATTTACGGTGGTTCAAGTTGTTTAGCTACAGGTGATCAAACAACGGTTATTAGCATGGCAACTCAAGCAAGCATGGCATAGCACACAAACAGGTCAAAAGGTGAAGCACAAAGTAAACTATCTATGCTAGTCAATTTAAGTGGGGCACAACCTAAACATGGCATAACACTAAGTGCCGCACGATGGTTAAAAGATTTGGTACTGTTCTGTACTAAACCATATTTTAGGTTGGTCAACAACAGCAAACAACACCATAAACACAAAGAACACGAAAAACTAATCAAGTTACATATAAAGAACACCCCAAACGGAGTTACGGTTAAAAAGATACAAGCAAAACAATTTATGCACACCTGCTGTATAAACAGGGGAAAATCTATATACAAAAGTGCAGCAACATGACATAGTAATACATGGGATGAAAGTAGACATCATGCTTAACAATATTCAATTGGAATCACTCAATTCCGATGAACGGTTGCGAAGCAATCGTCATCCAAAGTTGCAACAAAATAACAGTTTCAGCAATAGCAGCACAACAACATCAGGATAGCTACTTTGGAGCAAGAAATAAACATGATGCAGCAGGCAAATATGGCATGTGAATGCATAAAACTGAAGTAGAAACATTGCTTAATGCAACGCAAAAGGAATCAATGCAATAGGCCTCATGGATTTGTTACAATCATCATGCAAAGTTGCAACAAAATAATACCAGCAGCACATAACAGGAAATAATTGCAATTAACGGCCTGATGCCCTGTTTGAACAGCAAAAACTATATCTAAACAACCTCAAAACAATTAACTCACAAAATACGGATTAAAGTACACGCAATTCTAAGCAGTTCGTCTTTTGGGCGCAACGCGATCGGAGCTACGGATTAACGGGAAATCGCATTGCAAAATTGAATCAGCAGCAATATTTTCCAGACTTAGCAAAATCTGAAAAAAATGGAAAAACAACAGAAGAAAAAAAAAGGGAGCCGGGCCTCACCACTGGGCTCGGCCCAACTGCGGTGGAGAGGCCAGCTGGGCCGCGGCTGGAGGGGCGAGTGGGCCGCTGGGGCGCATCCAGCCCAGCAGGCGGACCGAGCGGTTCCAGCTCGGGCTCCTCCCGAGCCACGAGCGGCGGCGGCTGCTGCCTGGTGGCACGCCGGCCACCGGCGGCGAGCGGCGCTAGGCGAGGGGGCAGAGGAGGGGCGCAGGCGGCGCGCGGATCCGGCCGGGACGGTGAGGTGGAGCGGGGCGGAGCTCCCTAGCGGCGGCGGCTCCGAGCTCCATGGCGGCCGAGAGCTCGAGGCCCCTGACCATGGCGCGGCGGCGCCTCGATCTCCGGCGGCGGACCTGCGAAGGGGTGAGGGAGGTGGTGAGAGGGAGGAAGAGAAGGAAGAGGGCGCGGGAGGAGGTAAGCCGGCGGCGGCGGTCTGGCCGGAGGCGGCGGCCTCCATGGCTGCACGGGGAGGAGCTCGGGTGAGGCGGCTGCCCGGATGGGCCTGGCGGGCCCGGCGGCGGCCCTGCGGGGCCCGGGCGCCTGGGGCTGGAGGTTGGTGGAGCTGGGGGCGTGATCTGAGCCCTCAGATCTGGATCTGATGGTCCAGATCGGGGGCTGAGATTAGGGTTTCGGTGGAGGGGGTTTTGGGGGTAAAAACTGGTATTTTGGAGGGGGGTGGCTGCGAAAATTGCTTAGGGAAACCCTAATTTCCAAGGGGGGAGGTGAGTGGTCATTATATAGGGCAGGCTAGGTGGCAGGATGACGAAAATACCCCCGATGACCTCCGGTACCCCTCTCGCGCATCCGGCGATCGCGGTCGTGACCGCCGGAGGTGCATACGGACTCCGATTCCGACGAAATCTCGAACCACGCGCTCAGCGCGTCAAGCCCGTCGATCGTACCTCACTGCGGTGACATTCCGACAACATTTTCCGGTGCGTTATAAAAATAATCCGTTTATTAAATAAACGGGGTTTTCGTTCCGGTGGCGATGGCTGGTCCTGTGCCGGTAGCGACGGCGCTCGGGTGAAATCCCGGTGTCGCAGACTCGTGTGCCATTGGGGAAAAGGGTCGGTCACACATCCGATACGAGAATAAGGGGGAGAATATTCACCGATTATTATTTCGGCGAAGCAAACACTTCAAATAACTCAGACAAACAAACAATTCACACCGAAAATAAATTTTTTAATTTTTGTGAAAACTGGGCTGTTACATAGAGGCCCCTCGTCATTCTTCTGGGTCGTCGACTCCTTCGGTGCTGGCGTTGCACTTGGCCGTTTCCGTAGTATCGGTCCTGGCACAACTGTAGTTCGAGAGGTCTTGATGGGGTGGCAGAGATGTTCGCCGTGATCCTGAATCCTTCGAGTGGGCTAGATCTGGTTCTTGCCTTTGAGTTGAAGCTTGCTGAAGACGGGACCGCCGAGATCGTGATCCCAACCTGTGTAGTTCCCACAGACGGCGCCAATTGACGGGGATCAACCCCGGCAAATCCCATGGTCAGGAACCCTGGGTTAGTCATGAGATGCACAGGTTGGACGATAGCTCGTCGGCAAACAGGAAGGCTCGCTCCTGCTCGATATTATTGATGGGGGAGATGCGATTACAGTGGAAGCCAAGGCTGGAGCGCTCAAGGCTAGGGTTAAAGGTGGTATTAGATGTCTTTGGCGTCGCCCCTCCTAGCCCCTATATACCGGGCTAGGTCTCGGGGAGTTCATCTACGTTTACAGGTAAGCTTTCCTAACCCTAGCTTGCTCCGTACGGCAGGTCTTCGCACCTTCCTTGTGAGTCGTGGACTCCTACGTCGGTGCCATCTAGCGAGCCGAGGTTGTATCTTCATGGGCCTTCTGTCTTCATGGACACCAGGTAGTCTTATCCGTAGGAGTCGTGGGGTCACCCCCTCGTCACCGCAGGGAGTTCTTCTATCCAGTTTCCTGCGACCTGCTCGAGTGGCGCGAGGAGCCATTTTTTGATTCCTCCACACACTAAGCCGTTTGCCTTTTCTACTTGGCCGTTGGATTGCGGGTGCGCGACTAAAGGCATAGTTGATTTTGATGCCCAGCTCCTGGCAAAAGTTCTGGAATTCTGCTGCCGTAAAGTTTGTTCCGTTGTCCATGATGTTGTGCGGTACGTCGAATCAAAAAATGATCAACTTGATGAAGTTGAATGTAGTCAGGGCCGTCGAGGTGGAGATTGGCGTTGCTTCAATCCGCTTGGTGAACTTGTCGACTGCTAATAAGAGGTGAGTTTTTCCGCCCCTTGTGGATATCTTGAGTGGTCCTACCATGTCGAGTCCCCTTGTGGCGAAGGGCCATGATAGTGGTATCGTCTTGAGCTCGGATGCTGGGGCGTGAGGCCGACTGGAGAATTTTTGAGATGTGATGCAGCGTCGCATGATGTCTTCTGCGTTTCGCATTGCGGTTGGCCAGTAGAAACCTGCTCGAAAGGCTTTGGCTACGAGTGCACGACTGCTCGCGTGGTGCCCGCATGTGCCTTCATGGATCTCGAGCAGTAGGGCTTTGCCGTCCTCCTCTTTGATGCATTTTTGGAGTACTTGGGAGATGTTGAGCTTGTAGAGTTGTGCATTGATTATGGTGAACGCCTTCGATCGTCGCCTGATTCATCGGGCTTCTGCGACATCTTGTGGAAGGGTGACTTGTATCAGGAATCTGAGGAAGGGTCTTGTCCAGACTGGGCTTTCGAGTCCAGCTGGCTCACCCTCCTCGACTGCGTTGTTGGCTTCTTAGTCGGCGACTGGGTCTGCTGCTGCAACTTGTGCGGGCTCGGTTGTGCTGTCATCTTCTGCGGCTGCCTCTGTTACTAGCGCCTTGACTTTGATCGATCTCTGGTCGATGCTTTCGAGGAAAACTCCTGGGGGGACTAGTCCTCGGGTGGACCCGATGTTGGAAAGTTTGTCTGCTTCTGTGTTGTTTTCTCTTGAGACATAGTTGAGTTCGCATCCATCAAACTCTCCTTCTAAGATGTTGTAGAGTTTTTGGTAGGCTGACATTTTATCCGCGACTGCTTCACAATCCTTCATTGTTTGCTTGATGACGAAGTTGGAGTCGCCGTAGATTACGAGGCGGGTGGCACCGCAGGCTTTCGCCATGCGCATGCCATGTATTAGTGACTCATACTCTGCTTCGTTGTTTGATGCTTTGCTGAAGTTGATCTGGAGTACGTGATTGATCTTATCCCCTTTGGGTGAGATTAGAACAACGCCTGCTCCAGCCCCTTGGTGCCTTTTGGACCCATCGAAGAACATCTTCCATGAGTTGGAGAGGTCGAGAGGACCACGTGTTTGTACTTCCATCCACTCGACCAGGAAATCTGGGAGTACTTGAGCTTTGATCGCCGTTGGGTGCTTGAATTGAAGGTCAAGAGTGCTGAGCTTGATGTTCCACTCAGCGACTTGACCCGTTGCTCCTTGGTTATTTAGAATGTCGACGAGTGGTGCGCTGCTGACGACCGTGATGAGGTGCTCGTCGAAGTAGTGTGTTACTTTCCCTGATGTCATGACGATGGCATATACGAGCTTCTAGTAGTGCGGGTACCGCTGCTGGGATCTTGTGAGGACCTCGCTGAGGTAGTAGATTGATCTTTGTATGCTTTGTACTTTTCCTTCTTCCAAACGGTCGACGACAAGTGTGGTGCTGACCACGCTACTGCGTGTTGCTATGTAGAGGTATAGAGGTTTCCGCTCCTTTGGTACTGCAAAAATTGGTGGGGCTGATAGAGTTTTCTTGAGGTCCGCGAATGCGTTTCGGGCTTCTTCGGTCCACACAAATTTTCCTCCTTTTCTGAGCAGTTGGTAAAATGGCAGGGTTCTTTCCCCCAATCTGCTGATGAAGCAGCTCAGGGTTGCGAGTTGTCCTGTAAGTTGCTGGACGCCTTTGACGTCGACTGGTTCTTGCATCCTTGCGAGTGCTTGGACTTTCTCTGGGTTCGCTTCGACTCCTCGAGCGGAGACCATGTACCCGAGTAGTTTCCCGGCTGGGACGCCGAACACACACTTCTCCGAGTTGAGTTTGATCCTATACTTGTTAAGTGCTGCAAAGGTTTCTCGGAGGTCGTCGAGTAGTGTGCCTGCGCTGTATGTCTTGATGACGATGTCGTCGACGTAAACTTGGACATTCCTGCCGATTTGGTCTCTTAGGCATGACTGCATCATTTGCTGGTACGTGGCTCCAGCGTTCTTTAGCCCGAATGGCATCGTCCTGTAGCAGAACACGCCGTAGGGTGTGATGAATGAGGTGTGCTCTTCCTCTTCTTCTTTCATCCTGATTTGGTTGTATCATGAGTAGGCGTCGAGGAAAGACAGCAAGTCACATCCCGTTGTTGAGTGGATGATCTGGTCGATCCTTGGAAGAGGGAAGTGGTCCTTTGGGCAATGCTTGTTGAAGGCCCCGTAGTCGACGCACATGCATAATATGTAGGTGTACTTTTTGGGCACGAGAACTGGGTTTGCGACCTAAGTGGCTTTCTTTGTCTCTCAGATGAATTTTGCGTCGAGTAGTCCGTTTACTTCTTCTCCAATGGCTCTGCGCTTTGGCTCAGAGAATCTGCGCAGCGCCTGCTTTACTGGTTCGGTGTTCGGGTAGGTTTGCAGCGCGTGCTGTGCGTACTCCCGGGATATTCCGGGCATGTCGGTCGGACACCAGGCAAAGATTTTCCACTCCTCGCGGAGGAAACCTATGAGGGTTGTTGCTTGATCTTCTGGTAGGTGGGCGTATATTTGAACTGTCTTGGCTGGGTCGGTCGGGTGCACTTGATGAGTTATTGTATCGCTGTCGATGCTAAAGTCACGAGTGAACTCTTTTTTGTCGCTTCTTCTTGCTAGCGGAAAACTTTTTTGTCTACCACCATTGCTATCTCTTCAAGCTGCTGATGTGCTCCAAACATGTCAGAGAGTTGATTGAAGTCTCGGTCACATTGGTCTGATTTGACGAAGTTTCCGTTAACCGTGATGACTCCTGATGGCCCAGGCATCTTGAGCTTGAGGTATGTGTAGTGTGGGACTGCCATGAACCGTGCGAACGTAGGTCGCCCAAGTATGACATGGTACTGGGACTCCCATTCGAGTACTTCGAACTCGAGGATTTTTCTCGAGAAGTTTCCCTTGATGCCAAAGATGACGTCGAGCTCGATTGATCCCAGGGACGAGGCTGCTTCCCCTGGTACAACGCCATAGATTGTGACGCCTGAGTTTTTCCAGACTGATCGTGGGATTGACATCTTGCGTAAGGTGATGGTGAAGATGATGTTTAAGCTGATGCCTTCGTCCATGAATACTCTGTCCATGTCATAACCACCGATCTACGCCTCGAGAACCAATGGTGCGTGCCCTAGTCTCGGAATTGTAGTTGGATGCTCGTCTTGCGAGAAGGTGATGTTGGTTTCTGCACCGTATAGGTGGTAGGTTTATTCTGTCAACAGGTCTTCGGCTGCTCGATCTTGCAGGGTGTATGCCTCCTGTTTTACCTTTGGTGGTCGTCCTTCTTGGATCATGCAGACTCGCCCGTGGGACGGCGGGTACTGTTCTTCTGAGCTGGGCGCTGGAGGCTGCGCTATCTCTTGATCCTGTTTGGCTTTGCATTGCTTCTCTTTTTTGAGCCGGTCGGAGAGTTCGGTGAACAGGCGACAACTTCTCAATGTGTGGTTTGATCTGATGCGTCCCTAGTCGTCCTCGAAGTAGTGGATTGTGCACGGTCCATCCAGCTGCTCCTGGGCTATGAGTTTGCTGGAGCCGGCGTGTCTTCTTCTTCTTGCGATGCGAAACGATTGTGAGAGGTCTTCTGAAAAGGAGTGGAATCTTGGATCAAGCTTGTAAGAGAAAAGTTTTGCCCCCGTGTGTTTTGGATATTGTTGGACAAGATAGTAGAGGAACTAACAATGTTTTCTAGTGTAAACAGTTGAATAGGTTCCTGAAGGACAAGCTAGGTGATAAAGCTTCAGGGAAGGTTTTCAAGTTATCGAAGCACTACCCCCTAAGCGAAGCTTAATCACGGAGGATGACCTCCAAAAATGAAGGTGTCCTGAAGCTCAACTCATTGAAGTAAATGAAGAAGACGCACAAGACATAGATGTTTTTGTGTAGTTCGTTTTCTGTTCTTTGAGTCATTGTGACGCCCCCAAAATCAGACCGTGTACAGTAATCATACACACAGGGTACACGACTGAGATTAGGGTGCCACGGTGATAATATCACAGCACAACACTAAACACAAAAGGATAAACAAATATATTACAATAGAGGGGGTCACGCGGACCCGAATATATAAGTCATACAAGCCATAATATCTGAGTACAGACATAGTTAGTCAAGTTTTGCCTTAAGAAGGCTAGCACAAATCACATCAGAGATGCAGAACGAAAAGGCGAGGCCTCCTGCCTGGGATCCACAGAACTACTCCTGGTCAACGGGGAACTCGATGTCGTAGTAGGCGCCTCCGGCGTACTCCTCCTCCTGGGCTCCAACGTCGGCTGCAGCGGCCGATCAGGCAAAACAGTAAAAGAAATAAAGCAGGTGAGTATCTAGTATACCCGCGAGTCTTACGTCCGCTACTAAGCATTATGCATGGTATCAACGGAATGAAGAGGCTGTATATAGTGGACTGAAGACAGAAATTCAGAGCAAGGGTAAGAAGCTAGGCCTATCGAAGACTAGCATCTTCCGACGGTGTCTTGCAGCATGAGGTAAGAATCAGCCAACAGTTTATATAAAACATAAAGTAACAATGAAGCAGAAGTTGCTGCAACATTGAATAATAATAAGTTGTAATAATTAACAATGCCTCTGAGTTCACCTCCTCGACATCCCCGCGAGGAAGATAACCCGGAACCATGCAGTTTAATATTAATAGTTTCTAGTGGTAAGATTCAGCTTCAGCATAAAGCGTCCTGTTACCGTGGACACGGCTATCGATAGATCAATCTTCCCTGCAGGGGTGCACTTGTGTTACGCTACACGCACGGATCTCCAGGGTGGCGGGAACCTTGTTAGCGAACGCTCCACCGAGGCTATCCGACACTTCCTAGCCCATCTTTCAAACTCAACAGAGAGGTCATCCGCCGGTCTAAATCCTAAGTACGCCGGGCCTTGGACCCCAACCCAAACGTACTCCTGCACGGTGCGTGGCTGGCCGGTGAAGTTAAATCAAAGCAAATACAAATCACACTGCCGCGGCAAATAAGACAACACCACTTCCCGGCAATCAGCCCGCGGTAATGCTGACGTCTGAAGAGTCCTCGGACGACACTAAGAAGCGGAGGAGCCCATAACTCGTAGTTCCCACGGGTAGGTAGTGCGTACATGGCATATAGCCAACTCAAGACATTCACTGAACCATTTAGCATTTTAATTAACCTGCGTGACAACCGTTATCGTTGCCTCGACTTAACTGACCCGCGGACAACGACAGCAGCCAGGACCACCAGTACATCGGTGCCTGCCCTGTCGTCCCACCAAGTCACTGCGGTTACCAACAAGGTGAACCGTCTCCTTACCTTGTCTCGCGTGTGCTCCTGGAGGAGCTCGACTTTCGTGGTTTGGTAACTCTCGCGGCCAACGATCAGGGGCCAAGCACACCGGTACACTGGTCGTACCCTCCCTGTCGTCCCGTCGCAATACCACTCGCGGGCACCGTTGGGTCGCCCGACTTCTTACCTGAAGGACAACCGTTATTCAGGACCCTAAGGCGGTAAGACAAAGTCAGCCTCGAGTGGAGTACAAGGATTACTCCTTGATAGCTCACACTTGAGGTCACTAGGCATAACCCAGATAGGGGCCTTAGACGGTGTCTGCATTGTACCGTACCTGTGCAGTTATAATATTTATATCCGCGTTCACTCCCCTGAGTGACCACGGCCCTTTATCTAATCCTAGCTAACAATGCGCAGGGCTCACAGCTGAATAATGCATAATAATAATAATAGGCAGCATAGGATAAAGGAAGGTACATCAAGGGGCGACAAAATTCAGGCCACGCAATTGAATAGGATTGTAATCGTAGCAGCAGCAGTAACAATGCCTAGTGCAAGAAATGTACGGAAAGATAGGCGATATCTGGGGAAGAGAATGGATCTGCTTGCCTGCAAGCTCGACGGTAGTAGTAGGGTCGTCGACGACGTAGTCGTACTCAGCAGCGATGTAGTCGACGGCAGCAGCGGGGTCTACCGGAGATTAAGGGGGGACGAAACAGTAAATACACAGCAAGCATATACAAACAGATGCATGACATGATAGATGAAATGTTAACGATATTCTAACGCAGTGCAATGCACGTTGCTCGGAGCGGGACTTCACCTGGGGATGAACTACCGGCTCCGGATGATTACCGGACAGGGTGAACGGAGGGGAAGGATCAAGCCGGAGGTGTCGTGGTTACCGGACAAACATAAGGGGGGTGTATCCGTGTTAGTTGAACCATTCCGGACAACTTTCGTGTTCGGAATAAATTCATCCGGGCAATCTAACAGTACCGGACAATTTATCGGACAGACGGTCCGGAGGAGGGATGTTCGAGGTTCGTTGTGTTAGAGGGGGGCGGTAGACATACGGATAGTGTATTCGTATTCGTTATATTTTCTGATCAATTTTCATGTATAAAGTTTTTGAATCCGAGTTACGGTTTAAAAGTTATTGAATTTCAAAGTTTAAATCAATTTAAATGATTTTCTGGATTTCTTTTATTATTTATTAAACATTATCCAGAACATTATCCATAACATTATCCAGAACAGTGCTGACATGTGGGACCCACATGTCAGCCTCTGTTATTTATAAAACATTTAATTAAATTGGAAAATTTACCCTGGACCCACATGTCATACACTGGTTAATTCTTATAATTCTTAAAAATAATAAACTGACAGGTGGGACCCCAATGTAAGTGACACAGGGGCATATTTAATCAGTCTAATTAATCCAGAGGCTAACCTAATTACATGGGCCCACTAGTAAGTGACCCAAGGGGGTTTTAATTTTTCTGTTAAGCTAATAAGAGATTAGTCGGGGTGGTTAGTGAGTGGGGCCCGTTGTCAGTGGCCCAGGGGTTTGATTTAAGACCTAATTAATTAACTGACACCGGGGCCCCACCTGGCAGCCTCACCGGAGGGCTCACCGGAGGCTCGCCGGCGGCGAGGTCGAGCTAGCCCACGATTCCGAGCGCTGTTTGAGGCGCCGTTGGTGGCAGTCGACGGAGAACTCGAAACCGCGTCGATCTGGAGTGGTCTCACGGGCTGGGACGCACGGAGGTGAGCGCAGCTTCAACAATGGCGGCGAAGGGCGTCGGGCTCCAATGGAGAATGCATATACGAGTCGAATTCGAGCTAACTACCGGTCCAAAACGAACACACGCACCACGGGGAAACTACTGGTGCACTTGGCGTGGGCTGGGACGAACCAAAACGACGACTACGACGACGAACCACGGCGGCCGGAGCGAGCTCAAGGGGGAAAAAGGCTACGGCGTTATCGGGACTCATCGGGCGGTTGGGGGTGGTGAGGGTGCTCACCACGAACGCGTCGGGGTTGGCAGCGGGCTCGGGGACGTCGTGGTGGCGCCGGATTTCCTCTGCGATGTCGCGGCGGCCGGAGTTGGGGAAGGTGACCGTGTGCTCGGGGTGGAGGCTCCCGCCTCGATTCCTTGCGCTCGGAGACGAGGATGACGACGAGGGACACGCTGGACACGGCGGGGTGGCGACGCGAGCTCACTGGCCGCGTGAGCTCACTGCCATGGCGACGGCGGCGCTCGGGAAACTTTCCCCGAAGCGTGAGAGAGGAGGAGGAGGGGAATGGAGGTGCGGGGTGTCCAGGAGGTCGGGGGCTTCGTCCTTATCGCGACCGCGGCGGCAGGGGGCAGGTGAAGGGCGGGGCCGGCCTGGCAGCGGCGTGCCCACGGCGGGTTGCCGTACGGGGCAGGTGGGGGGTGGTTGGAGGAAGAAGACAAGGTGAGGTGGGCTGGGCTGAGGTGGGCCTCGCCCCAGGCGACATTTAGCGTTTCCCATTTGTTTTGTTTTCTGTTTACTCTATTACTTTTCTGTAATTGATTTATTAACCCTAGCATTTTTGTAAAATATTATTGGTGTTTGTAAATTAGGTTTACATATTACTGAGGAGCCACAAAAGTTTTTGCAGCAAAATAAATTCATTAGGTATTTCTTTTAAATATTAAATGCCCAAAGTAGGGGTTTTAACCCACTGTTTGAATTGTTTGGAATTTTCTGCAACTCCAAAAATTACCAAAGTTGGTCCAACATGATTATAATGATTTTAGGCAATTTACAAAAATAGTTCCATGATTTTTGGAACAACTTTATTTGAGCACTTTTGTTTTAATTCCCATTTAAAGTAGTTTCAACTAGGGTTTGGTTTGTTAGATGAGCAAGGTGCATTTGGTTTGGGTTTTGATCCCAAGGGCTCAAGCACATGGTGCATGGAGGGTTGATCAACCACAACAAGGTTTGATCATTAGCATCACAAAGTTTTATCAAGGACAAGGGAGATCAATCAGTGATAATCCAACAGTGATGATCAACAGAGATGATGATTACTGTTACAACAACTGAGGGTGTTACAAATCTCCCCCACTACAAGGATTCTCGTCCCGAGAATTTAAGTGGTAGCGAGGAAAAGATCGGGGTATTCATCGCGAAGGCGATCTTCGCGTTCCCAAGTGGCTTCATCTTCAGAATGATTCGACCACTGGACCTTGAGGAACTTGACGGTCTTGTTACGGGTTCGACGTTTAGACTGATCGAGAATGCGGCTCGGATGTTCCTGATAAGTCAAGTCTTGTTGCAGCTCGATCATATCATGCTCCACTTCGCGGATAGGATCCTTGAAGCAGCGACGGAGTTGCGACACGTGGAAGACATCGTGGACTTGGGAGAGGTTCGGCGGCAATTCCAACCGGTATGCCACGGGTCCACTCCTGGAAAGGATACGGAACGGGCCAATGTAGCGAGGAGCTAACTTGCCTTTGATCCCGAAGCGGTGAGTGCCCCTCATGGGAGTGACACGGAGGTAAGCGTATTCACCAGGTTGATACTCCATTTCTTTGTGCTTGCGGTCATAGTTGCTTTTCTGGCGGGACTGAGCGGCCTTCAAGTGTTCACGGATAACGCGAACCTGATCTTCAGCATGCTGTATAATGTCCGGGCCAACGAGAGTTCGTTCCCCAATTTCGGACCAATTCAGAGGGGTTCGACACTTACGTCCATAAAGAACTTCAAAGGGGGCCATCTTCAGACTAGCTTGATAGCTATTGTTATACGAGAATTCTGCAAATGGAAGAGATTCCTCCCATTTCTTACCGAATGAGATGACACAAGCTCGAAGCATATCTTCAAGCACTTGATTAACTCGTTCGACTTGTCCTTGCGACTGGGGGTGATAAGCGGTGCTGAAATTTAGATGAGTTCCCATAGCTTCTTGGAAACTATCCCAAAATCTTGAGGTGAAAATGCTGCCACGGTCCGAACTGATCTCCAGCGGAATACCATGGAGGGACACAATTCTGGAAACATACAAGTCTGCTAACTGACTAGCAGAGATCGTCTCCTTGACTGGCAGAAAGTGGGCAACCTTGGAGAATCGGTCGATGACGACAAAGATGGCATCATGACCTTTCTGTGATCGGGGAAAACCGGTGACGAAGTCCATCTCGATCTTGTCCCACTTCCATTCAGGAATAGAGAGTGGTTGTAGAGTTCCAGCAGGTCTTTGATGTTCTGCCTTGACACGACGGCAAACGTCACATTCAGAAACATATCGAACAATGTCTTGCTTCATGTTAGGCCACCAGAATTGCTGACGAATGTCTTGGTACATCTTGGTGCTTCCAGGATGAATGGACAACGGGTTATCGTGAGCTGCTCTCATGACCTTCGGGGTCATATCCAGGTTCTCATGCCTGCCCTTGCTGTGAGTAACCACTAAACGGTTCTGGTAGTACGCCGCACCTTTGCTATCAACGGTGAAGGGTGAGGGTCTCCCATTGGCGATATCGCGCTTAATCTTGTGTACGAAATCATCATAAAACTGTATACCCTTGACGGATTTGACGAGATCCGGTTCGATGACCAGGTTATTCGCATAACCTTGAGGAACAATCTCGAGATTCAACTTGCGAAACTCTTCATACAGAAGTGGTTGTTGCACCTGAACCTCAAGTTCAGAACAGTAAGCTTTGCGGCTCAAGGCATCGGCCATCACATTAGCCTTGCCCGGGGTATATGAAATATCCATGTTGAAGTCGGCTATTGTCTCGAGCCATCGTTGTTGACGAAGATTCAGGTCTGGCTGAGTAAACAGGTACTTCAGACTTTGGTGGTCGGTGTAGACCTCGCAACGATTACCGACGAGGTAATGTCGCCACAGCTTCAATGCATAAATTACTGCTGCCAATTCGAGATCATGTGTTGGGTATTTGTCTTCGTGAGTACACAACTGACGAGAGCCATAAGCAATCACCTTGCGCTCTTGCAATAGGACACAGCCTAATCCTTGACGAGACGCGTCGCAATATATTACGAAGTCCTTCTGAGTATCCGGGGGAGCGAGCACCGGGGGAGAAGTTAGCTTGTCCTTGAGTGCTTGGAAACTTTCCTGACATTTATCTGTCCACTCAAACTTGACGCCTTTGTGAAGCAGATTAGTCAGAGGCCTGGCAATCTTGGAAAAATTCTCGACGAAACGGCGGCAATAACTAGCGAGCCCGAGAAAACTGCGGACTTGCTTGACGGTCTTGGGAGGAGTCCAGTCAAGTATAGCCTGGATACGTTCTGGGGTGACGGCAATGCCATCCTTGGAAATCACATGTCCAAGGTAGGTTACTTCGGGAAGCCAGAACTCACACTTAGAAAACTTAGCGTAGAGTTTGTGTTCTCGAAGCTTCTCCAGTATAAGACGAAGATGTTCAGCATGTTCTTCTGCATTCTTGGAATATATCAATATATCATCCAGATAAACCACGACGAACTGGTCGAGGTACTCCATGAAAATATAATTCATCAATCTGGAGAAGGTGGCTGGAGCATTGGTTAAGCCAAAAGACATGACGGTGTACTCGTATGAACCATAGCGAGTAATGAAGGCAGTCTTCGGAATGTCCTCATCACGGACTCGGATTTGGTGATAACCCAACCTCAAGTCGAGTTTAGAAAACACCTTGGATCCGGCAAGTTGATCATACAGATCATTGATCCGGGGAAGTGGGTATTTGTTCTGGATGGTGGCTTGGTTAATGGGCCGATAATCTTGGACCAATCGGTTTGTCCCATCGCTCTTCTTGACAAAGAGCAAAGGTGCTCCCCAAGCTGAGGAACTGGGGCGAATGAATCCTTTCTGAAGTGCCTTGTCGATTTCCTCCTTAAGTTCAAGGAGTTCATGTGGCGGCATCTTGTAAGGACGCTTGGCAATAGGAACAGTGCCTGGCTTCAAGTCGATGACGAATTCAACTTCCCTGATCGGGGGTATTCCCGGCAGTTCTTCTGGGAAGACGTCGGGAAAATCGCGAACGACTGGAACGGTCTCAATGCCTTCAAGGGGGGCGGCATTCAAAGCATTCATCATAAATATCTGTGTTTCAGCATTACGGGTTACTCTGGTGGTGTGGGTAACAATCTCGCCGGAGGGGTGTAAAAGTCGGACAGAGCTGGTGCCACAATACAGTGCGACATCGTGAAATTTCAACCAATCCATGCCCAGAATTAGGTCTATGGTGGAAGTCTTTAGAACGATGGGGGAAACAAGGAATTCAATCCCTTCAATTTCAATGATGGTTCCGGGCACTATCTTGGTGGTTTGACATTGGCCTATTGGGGTGCGGACAACCATCGGTGGGTTCATCTTTTCTAGCGTGAAGTTATGCGACAATGCGAATGCTTCCGACATGAATGAATGCGATGCTCCTGTATCAAATAAAACAGTAGCAGGTACGGAATTAACGAGAAGGGTACCCATCACGGTAGCGGGTTGTTGCTGAGCTTCTTCAACATTGACGTTGTTAGCATGTCCACGGGCATAAGCAGCAGACCCAGTATTATAGTTGGGGGTCTTGTTGTTGCCACGACCATTTCCGCGGCCAGCGGGGTGAACTACCAGTTGCTTCTGTTTCTGGGGACACTCTCTGGAAAAATGCCCAGGTTGGCGGCACGTGAAGCATAATCCATCCTGATGACGAAGGGGTGGTGCATTGGGTGGTGCAGGCAGAGCTCTTGGCATCTGCGGTGGCGGAGGCAGACGGGGTGCAGCATAAGACGGCCTTGGAGCAGGGACAGCTGCGTGGGTCACACTGGTAGGGAGCCAGATACGACGCTTCTGCGTTGCGCCCGAAGATGAGCCAACGTCACGATAACGCTTCAGAGAGTTCTTGTGCTCCATCTGGGCAGTCTCGACGGTGATAGCCTTGTTCACCATGGTGGCGAAGTTGGCGAAATCATGAACGGCAAGAGCGAGCCTGAGTTCTGGGTTGAGACCACGACGGAACTTCTGCTGCCTGCGAGCATCAGTGGTGATCTCTCCTTCCGCATAGCGAGAGAGGTTGAGGAACTCGCGTTGGTAGGCTTCAACAGTCATATCGCCCTGAGTGAGGTTACGGAATTCTTCCGCCTTGCGATCCATGATCCCCTGAGGAAGGTAGCGGGCGCGGAAAGCAGACTGAAATTCATCCCAAGTGATGACTTCTCCGACTGGCAGTGAACGCTTGTGGGTGTTCCACCACTGAGCAGCGGCGCCTTTCAGATGCTAAGACGCAAAGTTCACATAGTCGGCTGGATCGACATTAGCAGACTCCAGCTCGTGAGTGATGTCGCGAAGCCAGTCATCAGCATCCAGCGGCTGAACAGTGTTGCGGAACATAGTGGGGTTGAGGCGGGTGAAGTCGTGCAGAGTCACAGTGGCATGCTGATGGTGGTGCCCATTATGATTCGGCTGAGGGAACTGAGCCATGATATTCTGCATGAACTGACGGTTCATCTCGAACTGCTGCATCATCGCGGCCATATAATCCGGCGGCGGAGGTGGGTCGTTGGTAGCACGACCACGACCACGACCACCACGACCAGCCATCCTGCTAGAATTTAACAGGGGTATTTCAGCGATGAAAATTTAACGAGATACCGAAATCAAGCCTGAAGTAAGACGGCAACGAAAAGGAGGCGCAGATATATAAAGGAGTAGTCATATAAGACATACACATGCGCACACAGAATCAATCGAAAATCGGGCAGCGTAACGTCGTAGAAATTAAGGAAAAAGACTCTCTAGGCGGCGCGCAGACCGCGGTAAGGATTACACGACGCGACATAGATTCCACTATGTCAATCACGCCGCAAGAAAACTGTTGGCCACAGGAGTTGATGCCAGAGAACGCGCGGCCTGCCCAGAATGAGAATGGGATCCGCGGTCTGGGATCTGGCGTACGACGCCTGCAACACGACTCAATCAATGGGGGATGCACCAGAAAAACGCCGGGTGGAATCAAGAGAACGTGATCCTAATGTCAGCTTTTGTAAAACTTACCAGCAAGGATAAGAGAGTAGATTCCCAGAGCATAGGTAAGGAGAAAAGGGATCCTAATACCATAGATGTCATACGTAGTGACATCGATGTGGGCCCGTAAGCCAAATATTAAGTTAGTAAAATAGTTTTTCCAAGTCTAGACTCAACATCGACCAGGTAGTGGTGGGGTGGCTTCCTACAGGCAGTCGGCTCTGATACCAACTTGTGACGCCCCCAAAATCAGACCGTGTACAGTAATCATACACACAGGGTACACGACTGAGATTAGGGTGCCACGGTGATAATATCACAGCACAACACTAAACACAACAGGATAAACAAATATATTACAATAGAGGGGGTCACGCGGACCCGAATATATAAGTCATACAAGCCATAATATCTGAATACAGACATAGTTAGTCAAGTTTTGCCTTAAGAAGGCTAGCACAAATCACATCAGAGATGCAGAACGAAAAGGCGAGGCCTCCTGCCTGGGATCCACAGAACTACTCCTGGTCAACGGGGAACTCGACGTCGTAGTAGGCGCCTCCGGGGTACTCCTGCTCCTGGGCTCCAACGTCGGCTGCAGCGGCCGATCAGGCAAAACAGTAAAAGAAATAAAGCAGGTGAGTATCTAGTATACCCGCGAGTCTTACGTCCGCTACTAAGCATTTTGCATGGTATCAACGGAATGAAGAGGATGTATATAGTGGACTGAAGACAGAAATTCAGAGCAAGGGTAAGAAGCTAGGCCTATCGAAGACTAGCATCTTCCGACGGTGTCTTGCAGCATGAGGTAAGAATCAGCCAACAGTTTATATAAAACATAAAGTAACAATGAAGCAGAAGTTGCTGCAACATTGAATAATAATAAGTTGTAATAATTAACAATGCCTCCGAGTTCACCTCCTCGACATCCCCGCGAGGAAGATAACCCGGAACCATGCAGTTTAATATTAATAGTTTCTAGTGGTAAGATTCAGCTTCAGCATAAAGCGTCCTGTTACCGTGGACACGGCTATCGATAGATCAATCTTCCCTGCAGGGGTGCACTTGTGTTACGCTACACGCACGGATCTCCAGGGTGGCGGGAACCTTGTTAGGGAACGCTCCACCGAGGCTATCCGACACTTCCTAGCCCATCTTTCAAACTCAACAGAGAGGTCATCCGCCGGTCTAAATCCTAAGTACGTCGGGCCTTGGACCCCAACCCAAACGTACTCCTGCACGGTGCGTGGCTGGCCGGTGAAGTTAAATCAAAGCAAATACAAATCACACTGCCGCGGCAAATAAGACAACACCACTTCCCGGCAATCAGCCCGCGGTACTGCTGACGTCTGAAGAGTCCTCGGACGACACTAAGAAGCGGAGGAGCCCATAACTCGTAGTTCCCACGGGTAGGTAGTGCGTACATGGCATATAGCCAACTCAAGACATTCACTGAACCATTTAGCATTTTAATTAACCTGCGTGACAACCGTTATCGTTGCCTCGACTTAACTGAGCCGCGGACAACGACAGCAGCCAGGACCACCAGTACATTGGTGCCTGCCCTGTCGTCCCACCAAGTCACTGCGGTTACCAACAAGGTGAACCGTCTCCTTACCTTGTCTCGCGTGTGCTCCTGGAGGAGCTCGACTTTCGTGGTTTGGTAACTCTCGCGGCCAACGATCAGGGGCCAAGCACACCGGTACACTGGTCGTACCCTCCCTGTCGTCCCGTCGCAATACCACTCGCGGGCACCGTTGGGTCGCCCGACTTCTTACCTGAAGGACAACCGTTATTCAGGACCCTAAGGCGGTAAGACAAAGTCAGCCTCGAGTGGAGTACAAGGATTACTCCTTGATAGCTCACACTTGAGGTGACTAGGCATAACCCAGATAGGGGCCTTAGACGGTGTCTGCATTGTACCGTACCTGTGCAGTTATAATATTTATATCCGCGTTCACTCCCCTGAGTGACCACGGCCCTTTATCTAATCCTAGCTAACAATGCGCAGGGCTCACTGCTGAATAATTCATAATAATAATAATAGGCAGCATAGGATAAAGGAAGGTACATCAAGGGGCAACAAAATTCAGGCCATGCAATTGAATAGGATTGTAATCGTAGCAGCAGCAGTAACAATGCCTAGTGCAAGAAATGTACGGAAAGATAGGCGATATCTGGGGAAGAGAATGGCTCTGCTTGCCTGCAAGCTCGACGGTAGTAGTAGGGTCGTCGACGACGTAGTCGTACTCAGCAGCGGTGTAGTCGACGGCAGCAGCGGGGTCTACCGGAGATTAAGGGGGGAAGAAACAGTAAATACACAGCAAGCATATACAAACAGATGCATGACATGATAGATGAAATGTTAACGGTATTCTAACGCAGTGCAATGCACGTTGCTCGGAGCGGGACTTCACCTGGGGATGAACTACCGGCTCCGGATGATTACCGGACAGGGTGACCGGAGGGGAAGGATCAAGCCGGAGGTGTCATGGTTACCGGACAAACATAAGGGGGGTGTATCCGTGTTAGTTGAACCATTCCGGACAACTTTCGTGTTCGGAATAAATTCATCCGGGCACTCTAACAGTACCGGACAATTTATCGGACAGACGGTCCGGAGGAGGGATGTTCGAGGTTCGTTGTGTTAGAGGGGGGCGGTAGACATACAGATAGCGTATTCGTATTCGTTATATTTTTCTGATCAATTTTCATGTATAAAGTTTTTGAATCCGAGTTACGGTTTAAAAGTTATTGAATTTCAAAGTTTAAATCAATTTAAATGATTTTCTGGATTTCTTTTATTATTTATTAAACATTATCCAGAACATTATCCATAACATTATCCAGAACAGTGCTGACATGTGGGACCCACATGTCAGCCTCTGTTATTTATAAAACATTTAATTAAATTGGAAAATTTACCCTGGACCCACATGTCATACACTGGTTAATTCTTATAATTCTTAAAAATAATAAACTGACAGGTGGGACCCCAATGTAAGTGACACAGGGGCATATTTAATCAGTCTAATTAATCCAGAGGCTAACCTAATTACATGGGCCCACTAGTAAGTGACCCAAGGGGGTTTTAATTTTTCTGTTAAGCTAATAAGAGATTAGCCGGGGTGGTTCTGAGTGGGGCCCGTTGTCAGTGGCCCAGGGGTTTGATTTAAGCCCTAATTAATTAACTGACACCGGGGCCCCACCTGGCAGCCTCACCGGAGGGCTCACCGGAGGCTCGCCGGCGGCGAGGTCGAGCTAGCCCACGATTCCGAGCGCTGTTTGAGGCGCCGCTGGTGGCAGTCGACGGAGAACTCGAAACCGCGTCGATCTGGAGTGGTCTCGCGGGCTGGGACGCACGGAGGTGAGCGCAGCTTCAACAATGGCGGCGAAGGGCGACGGGCTCCAATGGCGAATGCATATACGAGTCGAATTCGAGCTAACTACCGGTCCAAAACGAACACACGCACCACGGGGAAACTATTGGTGCACTTGGCGTGGGCTGGGACGAACCAAAACGACGACTGCGACGATGAACCACGGCGGCCGGAGCGAGCTCAAGGGGGAAAAAGGCTACGGCGTTATCGGGACTCATCGGGCGGTTGGGGGTGGTGAGGGTGCTCACCACGAACGCGTCGGGGTTGGCAGCGGTCTCGGGGACGTCGTGGTGGCGCCGGATTTCCTCTGCGATGTCGCGGCGGCCGGAGTTGGGGAAGGTGACCGTGTGCTCGGGGTGGAGGCTCCCGCCTCGATTCCTTGCGCTCGGAGACGAGGACGACGACGAGGGACACGCTGGACACGGCGGGGTGGCGACGCGAGCTCACTGGCCGCGTGAGCTTACTGCCATGGCGACGGCGGCGCTCGGGAAACTTTCCCCGAAGCGTGAGAGAGGAGGAGGAGGGGAATGGAGGTGCGGGGGTGTCCAGGAGGTCGGGGGCTTCGTCCTTATCGCGACCGCGGCGGCAGGGGGCAGGTGAAGGGCGGGGCCGGCCTGGCAGCGGCGTGCCCACAGCGGGCTGCCGTACGGGGCAGGTGGGGGGGTGGTTGGAGGAAGAAGACAAGGTGAGGTGGGCTGGGCTGAGGTGGGCCTCGCCCCAGGCGACATTTAGCGTTTCCCATTTGTTTTGTTTTCTGTTTACTCTATTACTTTTCTGTAATTGATTTATTAACCCTAGCATTTTTGTAAAATATTATTGGTGTTTGTAAATTAGGTTTACATATTACTGAGGAGCCACAAAATTTTTTGCAGCAAAATAAATTCATTAGGTATTTCTTTTAAATATTAAATGCCCAAAGTAGGGGTTTTAACCCACTGTTTGAATTGTTTGGAATTTTCTGCAACTCCAAAAATTACCAAAGTTGGTCCAACATGATTATAATGATTTTAGGCAATTTACAAAAATAGTTCCATGATTTTTGGAACAACTTTATTTGAGCACTTTTGTTTTAATTCCCATTTAAAGTAGTTTCAACTAGGGTTTGGTTTGTTAGATGAGCAAGGTGCATTTGGCTTTGGGTTTTGATCCCAAGGGCTCAAGCACATGGTGCATGGAGGGTTGATCAACCACAACAAGGTTTGATCATTAGCATCACAAAGTTTTATCAAGGACAAGGGAGATCAATCAGTGATAATCCAACAGTGATGATCAACAGAGATGATGATTACTGTTACAACAACTGAGGGTGTTACAGTCATCGGACAAACCGTACTATCAAGAGGGGTCTTTAGTTTGTGGACACCGAAGTCATTGAGAAAATGCTCAGACCAAATCCACACCAAGTGAGAAGCCAGAGCGAAGAAATCTCACGTGCACTAAGTTAAGCTTCAGTAGCAAAGACTTCGTTCTTGGCTTCTGAAGCAGAACTAAGTCTGTGAGTCAGCTTTACTTGTTCCACAAGTAAAGTTGCGCAGTGATGACAAATCCGACCGTTGTGGACACGTGTCAAGCTGTCACTTCGGGTCAATTTGGTCATTTCGCACCTCGGGATCGCCAACTATAAATATGTCCCCCCGTCCTCCATTTGCGGGTGGCTGCTCTGAGAATATTCCTGAGAGAGACTGAAGAGAGCACCCCAAGAACACCACCGAAGCAAAACCCAAAACCGAGAATACTGAAGCCTAAGTCCCATTGATCTGAGTTGATTCGAGATGACTTAGGTGAAAGCTTACTAGCCTTTTTATCTTAGAGAACTGCAATTCTCCTAGACGGTTAGAGTGTTGTTCTTCAGAGAGCGAAGAGTAATTGTCGCCTCGAAGTCCAGTTTGTCAAAGGTTTCGGTGATTTCCTCAATAATAAACCACGAGTGAAGAACTGACCAAGCTCAAGGAGTTTGGTGCAGTGGAGCAACGGACGGAGAGAGATTTGCTCCAGGTGTTCAATCACCAGTCCCTCCAACCAGACGTAGCGCTTTGCAGAGAGTGAACTGGTCGAACAAACATCGCCGAGTCCCAGTTCGTTTTATTTCAAGCATTTACCTTCTGTATTGCATTTTCTTCGCAGTTATGCTTCAATGTGTTTTGATTCACTGCATTTAGTTTCGCTTCCAGCTTTACTTCGCTGTTCCGCCCTACTTATGCTTCACTTCAATAGTTTCAGTCGAAAATTTTGAAGTGATCATTCACCCCCTCCCCCTCTGATCACATACTTGGACTTTCAATTGGTATCAGAGCTAGTCACTCCCTACACTCTGTGTGTTTTGGATTAACCTCCTGGAGTGTTTTCAAGTATGTCTTTCGCAGCTATTCGCTCTGGCGAACCTATTCCTGTTTTCAATGGGAAGAACTACCCGTACTGGAAGGACAAAATGAAGAGAAATATCATGGCTATCAATTCAGTTTCCTGGCAAGTTGTCTTGTATGGAGTCACAGTTGCCGATGAGAAGGCCATCACTCCTGAAGAAGCAAAACTGATTGATCTTGATTCTGAAGTTTGGGTTTTCATCACCAATCATCTGACACCAGAAACGTATCATGAAGTGAAGAATATTCCATCTGCCAAAGGTGTCGAGGACTATCTTGAAAAGATTGGTGAAGGTGTTTCTACCCAGAAGGATGCCAGAATTGACACACTCCGAAGCAAATTCTATCGATTCAAGAGAAACGAGGGTGAAAAAGTCAGCTCCATTTACAACAGACTCACTGCTCTTGCCAATGAGTTGATTTCCCTCGGTGCTGATGACATTACTCCTCACTCAGTTGTAAGAACTTTGCTTCGCTCATTGGATGATTCGTTTGATCACATTGTACTGATGATCAAGGAAAGGACTGATTTTAGACGTCTTGTTGCCGTTGATATTCTTGAGAGACTCAATACCTTTGAAATGGAAGAAGATGAGAAACGTGATATTAATGGCTCTCGAAGAAGATCTCATGCTTTGAAAGCAAAAGCTTCGCGTCGTTCTTCACCCGAAGTCAGTTCTGCTTCAGGTGTCGAATCTGATGATCCGCATTGGAAAGGATTTAGCATTGATCATGAGACGCTTCAACCGCTTCCAAAGAAAAGGTTTTTCTTCACTGAAGAAGAGTTATTCTTCAAGAATCTCAACTCACTCATCTCACCGCTCATCCTGAAGAAGCTCTCCATCGAAGGACACCTTCTGCTACAAGTGCAAGAAACCAGGTCACTACATTGCTGATTGCCCTCTGTGGGAAGCTGAGAACAAATCAAAGCATTCGGTCAGAGATTCCTCAACCAAGTCCCACAGATCCTCCAGAAGCTATGAATCTAAGAGACATGATTCCAGTTCAATAAGAGAAAAGAAGAAAGATTCTGATGATGACAAGAGGAAGAAGTATCATAAGAAGCGTGAGGGTTCTTCATCAAAGACTCACTCGTCTCGACGAAGCAGTTCTCACCGTGCCAAGGCCTATCTGGGAAAGGAGATGAAGTCTGAAGACGAAGCCTCTGGGTCCGAAGCTGAATCAGGCTCAAGGTCTGGGTCTGAATCAGATGGTGTTGCTGGTTTGGCATTCGCTTCAGCAGATGTTTCGACTAAAGCTTCGAGCTCATTATTCACCAACAACAGTAGTGAAGATGAAACTCCTGCATATTGCTTCATGGCCAAGGCGAAGGTATCTTCATCCAAATCTAATTATGATACTTCTGATTGTTCCTCATATGATAGTGATTCGAAAATAAGCTATGCTAAACTTGCTAAAATTGATTCGCTAAGCAAAACCATTAAGAAATCAGAAACTCTGTTGATCGATGAGATAGAGAAAGGTCAAACTTTAATTAATGAGCATGCAGCTCTGAAGGAAAAGTTTGAAGAATTATCTTCTAGGCATGATCTTCTTTCAGTTGATTATGAGAAGCTTACCTATGAATTTCTTCAAAGGAAAATGGCTCTCGAAAGACTGAAAGAGGCTCATGAAGAGTTGGAAAATGTCAATCTCTCTCTCATGGCTCAACAAGGTTCTGAAGCAAATCATAAAACTGATTCACCTTGCTTAACTTGTCTGGAACAAAGCAAAACTGAATCCAAAGGCAAAGCTCCTATTATTATTGATGATACTAATGCCTCGAATGAGGAAAATCCTGCTGTTACCGAGGAACTCCTCAGGTTGAAAAACTTATTTGAAACATGCATGTTCAAAAGTGTGCAAGGTCACCAGTATCTTTGTGATATCCTGAGGAAGGCTCTCCTTCACAGGAATCCCAGGAATGAAGGTGTTGGTTTCGAGAGAAAGATAAACCCTGATGGCACCTATTGGGAACCTGAGCAGTATCCTAAGACTGTGTGGGTCCTAGCGAAGGAGAAACCTATTGATATTGCTAACCTTTCAGGTTTCTACTGCAAAATGAATAGAGCCATTGTGGATGAATCACTTGATTCAGACTACAAGCTCATTAAAGACGAACAGGGAAAGGTTACTGCTGACTATGTTGGCACTCCTCCTAAGAATGACTTCTATAAGAGGCAAATATGGGTGCAGAAAGCACTTGTGGAAAAACTGCCTGCTAACCATACTATGCAGGGAAAGCCTTCGGTACCACCGAATCATTTCTATTCTCTAGAAACGAGAAATGATTCACTGGTGCCCGAATCAAATGTTCCGCAGAAGCAATACTATCGCACTGGTCGTTATACTTATCGTCCTCATGATAACAATACTAAGATTGCATATGCTCATTCTTATCCTAACCATTCACAGAGGACTTACATTTATGGTGTGCTTGATGGTACACCGAAGCAATACACTCCTGTTCGCTTTAATATTGCTTCAACTAGTGCTTCAACCTCTTCTCAGTCACCTGCTCGTTTGTGGGTGGTTAAGAAGAACTAATTCTTCTGCAGGGCTGTGTCTCCGGTGGATCCGAATGGGTCATTGATAGTGGTTGCACGAATCATATGACCGGAGACAAGGAGTTATTCACCGAAGAAAAACTATCTCAATCTTCTCAGAAGTACATTACCTTCGGTGATAACAACAAGGGTAAAGTTTTAGGTTTGGGTAAGGTTGCCATATCGAAAGGTAAGCACATTGACAAGGTTATGCTAGTCCAATCACTTGGATATAATCTTATGTCTATTTCGAAGTTATGCGATATGGGTATGCTTGTCCTATTTTCTGCTTTGCGTTGTGTTGTCTTTTCACAGGATGACTATACGTTTGTCTTCGAGGGTTACCGAAAAGGAGATTTATACATTGTTGATTTTTCTTCGGGCCCTGCCGTATCCACATGCTTAATGGAAAAAGCTTCATCTGGTTGGTTATGGCATCGAAGACTTGGTCGTGCAGGGATGAGAAATCTTCATAATCTAGTGAAGAAGAAGCATGTTATTGGACTTAGCGAAGTAAAATTCGATAAGGATCATCTCTGCAGTGCTTGTGAAGCTAGTAAAATTACGAAGAAACATCATTCAGCAAAGACTATCATGACTACTACTCGTCCTCTTGAATTGCTTCATATGGATCTTTTTGGTCCTCAAAATTATGCAAGCCTGGGAGGAAACAAATATGGTCTTGTTATTGTTGATGATTTCTCTCGTTATACTTGGGTTTTCTTTCTGGATGACAAGAGCAAAGTTGTTGAAATCTTCAAGTCATTCACTAAGAGATCTCAAACCTAATATGAATTATCTCTGAAGCATATCCGAAGTAATAATGGAACTGAATTCAAAAATACTCATATTGAAGATTTTCTTGATGATCACGGTTTTACACATGAGCTCTCTGCTGCCTATACACCTCAACAAAATGGTATTGTTGAAAGGAAGAATAGAACTCTTATTCAAATGGCCAGAACTATGCTTGCTGAATACAAGACTCCTATTAGGTTCTGGGCCGAAGCAATTAACACAGCTTGTCATATCATCAACAAGGTTTACCTTCACAAATTTCTGAAGAAAACTTCACATGAGCTTATCAATGGTAACAAACCAAATGTTTCGTATCTTAGGGTATTTGGTGCTCCTTGCTTTATTAGAGATATGAATCATAGCTCCAAATTTTCCCCTAAGGCACATGAAGGTTTTCTTTTAGGTTATGGCTCAAACTCTCACACGTACAGGGTGTATAACTCTCACTTTGGGAAAATTATGGAAACTGTAAATGTGAGATTTGATGAAACTAATGGATCTCAAAAAGAGCATTTGCCTCATGATCTAGATGAACCTCCACTTGATGAAGTGATCATGTCCATGGCTATTGGAGATATACGCCTTGTTGAAGCTAATGCTTGTCAAGCTAATAGGATGATGATGGTCCAATGTTCCCACACATAGCCCGGGGCGCTGGAGATCAACCTCCTGAAGCTAATGATGAACAGGACGAAGAAGATCAAGGGAACGAAGGAAATGCTAATCCTGAAGGAAATGCTGAAGCTGATGGTGAAGCTGATCCTGAAGCTGAAGCTGATCCTGAAGCAGAAGCTGAGCCTGAAGCAAATGATTCAACCTTATCACGAGTTCGAAGAAGAGTTGATGTTGATTCGATCCTTGAAGAAATTCATCAACCAGGTCGTCCCACAACTCGCTCTCGTACTCGTTTGGCTAACTTCTGTGGAAACTTTTCATTTGTCTCCATGCTAGAACCTTCAAAGTTTGATGAAGCTATGAAGGATCCAGATTGGTTAACTGCTATGCTCGAAGAACTTAACCAGTTCGAGCGAAACAAAGTCTGGTCCTTAGTTGATAGACCTGATCCCACGAAGCACAACATCATTGGTACAAAGTGGATTTTTCGCAACAAGCAAGATGAAGATGGTATAGTGGTAAGAAACAAAGCACGACTGGTAGCACAAGGCTACACCCAAATCGAAGGTATCGATTTCGGTGAAACTTATGCTCCAGTTGCTCGTCTCGAATCCATTCGTGTTATGCTTGCTTTTGCAAATTTCAATGGTATTCTACTTTATCAAATGGATGTGAAAAGTGATTTTCTTAACAGAGAAATCGAAGAAGAAGTGTATGTTATGCAGCCTCCAGGTTTTGAAGACCCAAAGAAACCTGACATGGTGTACAGTTTGCACAAGGCCTTCTATGGGTTGAAGCAAGCACCTCGTGCTTGGTACAACACATTGAAGGACTTCCTTCTGAAGAAAGGCTTCAAACCAGGAACAACTTACCCAACACTTTTCACTCGATCTTATAATGGTGATTTGTTTGTATGTCAAATTTATGTAGATGATATTATTTTTGGCTGCACTAACACTGAAATCAGCGAAGAATTTGCCAAAATGACGTCGAAGAAATATGAGATATCTATGATGGGTGAATTGAAGTTTTTCCTTGGACTTCAAATTCGTCAACAGAAGAATGGCACCTTTATTTCTCAAGAAAAATATCTCAAGGATTGCCTGAAGAAGTTTGATCTTACTGATTGCAAAACTATTAAGACTCCAATGCCTACCAATGGCTTCTTAGATGCAGATGAGAAGGGCAAAGCCTTCGACCAGAAGAAATATCGGTCTATGATTGGATCTCTTTTATATCTTTGTGCATCTAGACCTGACATTATGCTTTCAGTATGTATTTTTGCTCGTTTTCAGGCCAATCCAAAGGAATCACACCATGCTGCTGTAAAGCGAATTCTTCGGTATCTTGCTCACACACCAACCTTGGGCTTGTCGTATCCCAAGGGAGCTCAGTTTGATCTCATTGGAAATTCTATTTCAGACTGGGCTGGTGATCGTGTGGATAGGAAATCAACTTCAGGGACTTGTCATTTCCTTGGAAGATCACTTGTGTGTTGGGATTCAAAGAAGCAAAACTCTGTCTCAATATCTACTGCTGAAGCTGAATACATTGCTGCTGGGTCATGCTGTACTCAGATTCTTTGGCTGAAGCAAACGCTGAAGTATTATGGTATTCATGTGAAGAAAATTCCTCTTCTATGTGATAATGAGAGTGCAATCAAAATTGCTCACAATCCTGTGCGGCACTCTCGCACGAAGCATATTGACATTCGCCATCATTTTCTTCGTGATCATGTTCAGCGTGAAGATATTGTTATAAGTCATGTCAGAACTGAAGATCAATTGGCTGACATATTCACGAAACCATTGGATGAGAAAAGGTTATGTGCGTTAAGGTGTGAGCTCAATATATTGGACTCACGCAATGTACTGTAAGACCGAACCTTTCACTCATGTATATATTCATTTACTTCGTTGCCTACCTTTATGGTTTCGTTGTTTGATTTTGCTTCATCTTTTATTTTATTTTATTTCGCTTGGATTTAGTCCTCAATGCTTATCACCTTTTGCTTCGTTTGGTTTTTCTTCGAGGTGATAAGTTTTGGACCCTACCCTTTCTATTCTTCTTCGTTCTTATTCTGCCTGTCCAAAATGGGTGAGCACAATTGAAACGGAAAGTACTTTTCTTCGAACATCATTGAGTTCTGAATCAAATGCTTCCAATTTTTATCAAAGTTTTACTCAAGTTGAAGACATATTCTTCGTTTGTTGAGATCCCATCAAATCCGGGTCATTGACATTTTCTCGTGATTCGCCACGAAATCCTCGCCGTAGAATCCGGAGAGACGGTCACTGGGAGCCGTCCGATCAGATCTGACAACTCCTGTCAGACCTGCCTATATAAGGCACCCCCCAGCGAATCCATCTTACCTCTTCATTCACATCTCTCCGGAACCCTATCTCTCCCGAGCGCTCCGCCGAGCTCTTCATCTCCGTCGCTGTTCTCGCCGCTTCACTGCCAGAAGAGCGCCGCTGTGGACTTCACACCGTCGACGAGCCCCTCCTCTCCGCTCATCGCTGCCGTAGCTGCTCGACGCCACCGAGTTAGGGTATGCCGAGCCCTCGATCCAATCTCTGTCTCTATCAGTTCATCCTTTTCTAGATTGGATCCGAGTTCTTAGTTCTTTTGTTGGATGATTTCCTTAGGTTTCTTTGATCCGTTGGATCTTTGCTCCGTTGGGAAACTTGTTTCTGTTAGAAAAAGATTCCCATCTCTATTCAGGTTAGAAGCTAGGGTTAGATGTTGTCTGTTCAGTGTTAGGGTTTGACACTCTATTGAGATTGCAAAATCCAGCTCAGAACAGATTGAATATCTCTCCCATATTCAACACCTAATCTCTTGTCAAAACCTTTTGTTTTTGGGTCGAAACTTTTGTTGTTGCTCATTCCATACTTGCCTCTTTCCCTCGCAACCTTATGCTTTTCACAGGATGTCTGAGGACTTTGGCTTCGGGAATGAGTCCCCAAATCTTGATCACATCAATGAAGCAGAACAGTCTGCTCCGAAGAAGAAAGGTGGCAGAACCAAGGAAACCAACAATGCTCGAGGCATCCCCGAATCCATTCGCATTGAGCTTGGATATGATACGCCTCCTGGAGAAACCAGAGATCAGCGCAAGATTCGCCTGCAAAACATTCGCCGGAACTGGGCTGTCAGATGGTACAAGTACAAAAGCATCCCTGACTGGAAGTGGAATATGCAATTTGCCTTCAGTCCACCCTATCAATATACTTCGGCCATGTGCAGTCAGTACACCAAAGAAAATCGTCATTTATACTACCCAGTTCCACCCAAGCTCCCTCACTCCAATACTCTCAAGACTCCAGATGACTATCATGAGGAGCAAGAACGATTGAGAATAGCTGCTGAGAAAAAGAGACTCAAGGAAGCCAAGAAAGCAGCCAAGTTGGCTGAAGCTGAAGCCCATGATGTTGGGCCTAGCTCGAAGAAGAAGAAGAAACTGAAGAAGAAATCTGCTTCTCCTCCTCATGCTTCCACAGATGATGAAGAGCAAGCCAGACTAGAGCAAGCTGCTCTGGAAGATTCAATGTTGGACGAATCAAATGCTGCTGCCGACAATGAATCTGAATCTGAAGCAGATGATGAATCAGATCCTGCTCCCCCCAAGAAGCAAAGGCTTCGGATTCCATTGAAGAAGAAGCCAGGAGAAAAACCTGTTGCTAAGGGAATTAAGATTCAAGATCCCAAGGACAAGCCCTCTGCTCGCCCCACCATTGACCTATCCAACTTGGTGGTTGCGAAGCCCTTGCCCTCCAAGCCACCGGCTGATGCTCTCAACACTGAGAAGCGATCAAAGCAGAGGCATGACCCTGCCAAGCAACAACCTGCAAAGGCTTCGGCACCAATGAAGCCCAAGCAGTCTGCCCCGCCAAACCCTTCAGTGAAGCGAAAGCTCATTGAAGAAGAATTAAAACAGAAAGACCTCGCGGAGGCACTTGAGCGAAACATTCTTGCTAGAAGCTCTGCAGAAAAGGAGAAGGAAAATCAGGAAGCAGCCCGAAAGAAAAAGGAGTTGGACTCCGCTAGATTGGCTGCTGAAAAGGCTGAGACGAAGCGCAAGCTCGCCGAAGCCGAAAAGAATGAAGAGAAAGCTGCCGCTGAGGCCAAACAGCTGGCTGAGCATGAAGCAAAACGCAAGGCCTCACTAGAAGGCCTTAGGACAAAGAAAGCTGAGAAAGCGGCTAGGGCCAGTCAGTAAAAGCCCGTTGCTGATATGACTCCCTCCTCTGAAGCTATTCCACTGAAGTAGAAAGGCATATCTTTGCCTGAAGCTCAAACTGAAGCTGATCGCCACAGTGAACATCAGTTCCCTGACCCACGTGAAGGCGAACTATGGGATCAGTTGGGCATCACTGAAGCCCTATGGGAGAAGTGTGCTACCGAGGAGCCTGAAGTAGTTGATCTAGGAGAAGTTTATATCTCAAGCTCCATCGAAGAAATGATCTCCACAATGATCATTCAGCTGAAGGATTTGCATTCTAGAGATAAATCTGAAGTTACAAAGATTCACAACTATCAGAAGCGCGCTGAAACTGAACCTGATATAGAATTCAAGCAGCATGCCCTGAAATTGCTTCAGCAAGTGACAGATGTTAATACCACCACCAAGAATAACATAAAAATCTTCAGGGGCAAGATTAAAGCCGCTGTCGATGAAATGGTGAAGACCCATAATGCGTCCATTATGGAAAGGGATTCATGGAAGCGCAAGGCTCCGCAAGAAGCTAAACCTGCTGTTGCAAAACCAGTTGCTGCCAAGGCTACTTTTTCAAAGGCTTCAGAACCTTCTCCAAAGAAGAAATCTACCAAGAAGCGGAACATTACTTTGGCTTCAGCTGTTGACATAGACACTAGTGATGAGCAGCCGAAGGAAATTCCTGAAGCAGTTCCCACTCCTGCTTCGAAGCCAAAGCCTGCCCAGCCCATACCAAAAACTTCAGCTCCACCCACCAAAACCCCCACACCTCCTCCTACCAGATCCACTCCTAAACCAACTCCACCACAAAGAGCTCCTACCCCAACTCCAACACCTGCACGAACTCCCGCACCCATTCCACCCCATGCACCCACACGCATCCGTGCTCCAACCCCCGAACCGCAAAGTATTCCCACACCACCTGCTGCTCCCACACCACCTCCATCACCTCCCCATGAAGCACATCAACCCTCTCCATCCCACTCCAGAACCCGTGGCACCCGAGACTATTCCTCTGCTAGAACCGGTCAAGAGTACGAATCTCATGCGCCTCACACCGAAGCACATGAAGACGAAGACGAACAAGTACAGATACAGAATCTTTCGCAAGAGCAAGCGCTCATAGTTGCTCAAACTGCTGGCCCTTCTAGAGCCAATCAAATTGCTCCTCTGCAAAGGTTTCGCGCTCATTCGCGCCCCTGCCAAGACACCCAGCTTGAATCAAATTACCCTCGTGAAACTTTTCCTATCTTCAAGGGCGCTGGTTATTCTTCAAGGGATGGTCCGGATTTCAGTTTGGAACATCATCAGAAGCGTCACCGTTTGTTTGGTGTCAGTCCTTATGCTTCAGATAGAACTGCAGATGATCTTCTCTTTTGGACCGTAGAGCAACAAATCCTATACACGAAAGTCTTCTGTCAGCAAGGAGTTATGTTTAGGCACAAATATCTGGATATGCGAAGTCTTTCCACTGCCACTTGCTTTCAGAACATCACCGAAACCATTTAGAATCAGAATCTGACTCGGCTGTTTGCTTTAAGCACTCCCTTCAATTCTGAACTCATCAAGCAATTCTATGCCACTCTTTATGTTTTGGGTGATGCCAATGAACCCAGCACATGGACGCTGGAATGGATGATCCAAGGTAAAGTCTCAGAATGTCCTCTGCCGAATTCATGGAGATAGTCAATATTCCAAGGCATTCTGAAGTCCAAGAAAATATTCACTTAGAACCCGATCTAGCTGAAGAAGAATTTGCTACCCTGTTGGATACTGAAGTCTCTGCAAACTATTTTCCTGAAAACATTCGCCCGAATCATTTGAACTTCATCTCCCAGACTTGGTTTTACATCTTGTCCAACTCTTTGATTCCATTGAGTACTGCTTCGGAAGAATCGAATATTTATCCAGAGACAAGGCATGCAATAATGAATCTCACTCATGGTCTCATTTTTTACTTTGAAGACTGCTTCATTAGGAACTTGGTTCATGCAGCAGAGCTGCCATTCACCCTGAAGCCTTATGCTCGATGGCTGCAAGTTGTCTGCGATTATGGCAGGAATGAAGACTTTGTGGCTCGCCATCATCCGAAGCTTTTGTTGGATATGTGCCCTAGAGACAAATTAATAAAGATATTTGTCACATATCTGTTTTGTTCATAATACGTTTTATACTGTACTATAACTGTATTACTTGGAAATACTAATACAGGTGTAGTATAAAACATGGTCCGTAGTTTAACTCGGGTAAACTATCTCATTGGGCAATTGATTGATCAAGCTTTCCTGATCATGGCGACACTTAAGTCCATTGACAATGAGGTCATATCGTTAAGGGGAATGATGTGATGGACGTACACCCACCTAAAGTATTGCAATGTGATCGAGTCACATAGTTCAGCGTTGCTATGACTTTGTAACGTATGGCTTAGTCCTTAGACCGTAATGATCATACGTAATTGTCATCTATGAGGAGACTTTGATTTGTATCCCACCGCCTGACTGAAATATGCTGGCTATAACGGTGCACTTTGGGTATTCCGAAATAGATGGTTGATGAGTATGTTAATAGATCAGAGCGGGATTTGTCAGTCCTTGTGACAGGACAGGTACTCCGGGCCCACTCGGTGATATTGCATCAACACCTTGCAAGGACGTGACTAGGTCACAAGAGATGCAATGATCATGGACGAGAGAAGTTGTTTGTTGTGAACGAGATGTGAACACGGTATGTAGGATACCGACGACCAAACCTCGGACAAACAAAGTACCGCAACACAAAGGGATTACGTCGTATCGTTAACGGTTTCCAAAAGCGATCGAAGTTCATTCGATGGAAGCGCAGGGGCTGTCAAGGATTGTAACCAGGTCCAACTGACTAGTCATTGGTCAATGAGAAGAGTCTCGACCATGTCTGCTGTTTCCCGGACCGTTAGGGTGTTACACTTAAGGGCAATCGATGCATAGGACAGTTACGGGATCAATCGGTGAAATAGGAGGAATCACCGGAATAGTTCCGGAGGAGGACGAATGGTTTCCGGACATTTTGAATAGTTCAAAATAAAGTTTAATTGTTTTAATAATGTTTTATTATTTAATTATCTGAATTAAATATTTAAAACATATTAAATAAATTAAAAAAATGGGAAAAAGGCTAAATGGGCCCATGGGGCCCATTAAGGGAGGAGGGGGTCTCCCCCTTGGGCTTGACGCCAAGGGTGGGGCCCACCACCCCCCTTGGCCGGCGCACTCCCCCCCCCCTTGGGATTTTAGTCCCACATGGGGGAGGGGAGGAGGATGGCACCCCCCCCCTTGGCCTATATAAGGAGGGGTAGACCCCCCTTTTCCAACACACCAATATCTCCTTCTTCCTCCTTCTCCTTCCCGTAAGTGGACTCCCCTTGTTTGGAGTCTGCACCTGGATTGGAGTTCTCCACCATAAGGCAGGCCGTCGTTCTGCTGGAGTCGGGATCCGTAGCCGTCTTTCTTCCGCTGCTCGCCTGGTTCATGGCCTGGGAGGAACATCGATTGTACCGTACGTGTATAATCTCTTCGAGGCACTACACCTGTGGTGGTACTTCGTCGCTGGAGGTCTACCGGGAGTCATCCTCGCCGGTGGTGGTCTTCTACACGACAGGGATGTCGTACTTACGAGTCTACGCCAGCCATGTTCGCAAGAACGTTTCCCTCTTTCGGTCTTCAAAGGTATGAACACCGATTCCCTCCGTTACTTTACATCGCCATAGCATATATCTTGGGTTCGGGTACTGTAGGTATGAAAAATTTGTGTTTTCTGCCCCGTATCCCAACAGTGGTATCATGAGCTAGCTATGCGTAGATCTATTGTACGGGTAGAACACATCTAGGATGTGGGCATCGAATCTTCATTCGTTACCCTCCCACGTGTACTCATTTAGCGTTGCGGCAATGTTTGATGAAGCGGCCCCCGACCGACCTTACGCGCTTACGCGAGACTGGTTCCACGCTTGACATATGGCTTGTACCATATAAAGTGGCTGGGGGTGTCTGTCTCTCTGCATTAGCGATGCGAAGATGTTTGCAACGGAGGGCCCCGACAGGGGTGTAATAGAGACGGATGGGAGACGGTGTTGTGGCATGTTTTTCGCAGGATAGAAACGGTTCTCTCTCTCGAAACCCCTAGCAGCCACGTAAAACTTGCACAAGCTAAAGTAGAAAGGTGTTTAACTTTGCTATGCATGAAGGGGGGTCATAGGTTGTATGATTTACAGATTTACTTCCTGTTTTATGCTAGTATGCTAGATATATCGACGGTAGCGCGAAACAGGACCATCTCTCACAATACCAACATTGTGTTCTCCCTTGGTGGGCACCGCCTGGAAGGTTCTCCCATATGGCTTGATGCTCCGTACATACCAGAGTTGTCCTGCATATTCAACGAAGTTCGCATGAGGTTGGGTTCGGCAAGCCTGGCATATGAAGATATGGCCTTGCTGAACAGCTAACATCAAGGTTCGATTGGCAGGCTTGACGTATGTAGATGCGGGCCTGGAACACAGGAGACCGAAAGGTCGAGCACGAGTCACATGCCTGATGTGATTGTCTTAGAGGCCTACCTAGTTCGCATACTGATGGCCGTGACGATCGGGGGAGGTATGGGAGCTGGGATTGTGTAATCACTTAGTTAAGTTGAGAGGTGTTTATCTAAGTGGGAGCTTTCTAGAATTTTGAGATTAAATTGAAACTCCACATTATGAACAAAAGTCTAAATATGTATCCTTGTGAATCAACCTTGTAGATGGCATCACCTCGCCCCTCGTTCAACTTAGGATCATTCCTAGAGAAAGATAAACTAAAAACAGATGGGTCAAACTTCACCAACTGGTTCCGCACTCTGAGGATTCTCCTCGTTCCCCTCAAGATGGCATACGTACTAGAGGGCGCGTTAGGTGACGCACCAGCAGATGATGCCAGTCAGGACGAGAAGAATGTCTATCTCTCCAGGACTGATGATTAAAACCTTGTCCAGAGTGGCATGCTCTACTCCATGGAGGCTGAGCTGCAGAAACGCTTTGAGAGGATGGGTGCATATAAGATTATCACCGACCTCAAGGCGGTCTTCGCACCTCAAGCCAGGGCTGAACGGTACGAGGCTTATGAAGCCTTCTTCTCAGCAAAGATGGACAAGCACGACAACGTGAGTGAGCACGTAGTCAAAATGTCTGGCTACGTTCAACGCTTGAATGCTCTGGAATTCCAGATTCCAGATGAACTTGCTGTTGATAGGGTGTTGCAGTCGCTTCCCCCTAGCTACAAAGGCTTTGTGCTGAACTACAACATGCAGGGGATGACCAAAACCCCTTCTGAGTTGTTCTCCATGCTGAAGAGCGCCGAGGTTGAGATCAAGAAGGAGCATGCCGTCTTCATGGTCAACAGGACCACTTGACTTCAAGAAGTCAAACAGGCGGGAGAAGGCCAAGAGAGGTGGCCCCAAGAGGGATGGAAAGTCAGTTGTCGCTCCTCCCAAGGCACCCAAGCCTAAACCCGGAGTGGAGTGCTTCTACTGCAAGGGTGAAGGTCACTGGAAACGCAACTGCCCCAAGTACCTAAAGGACTAGAAGGCTGGCAAGGTCGCCAAGAGAGACGAAGGTATATTTGATATACATATTGTTGATCTTCTCTTGACAAGCGCCGGGAACACATCTTGGATACTTGATACAAGATATGTCGCTCATATTTCTAATTCCATTAATGGACTAAGGAATAGGAGACGCTTGCTCAAGGATGAAGTGACGATGCGCGTGGGGAATGACTGTCAAATTGAAGTCTTGGCGGTCGGCACGAAGCATCTTAGTCTCCCTTCGGGATTGGTTTTAGTTCTGAATAATTTCTACTATGTACCCGCGTTGAGTGTGAACATCGTTAGTGGCTCTTGCTTGAAGTGAGACCGCTATTTTTTTAAGTCTGATACAATTGGTTGTTCGATTTATAAGGATGAAATGTTTTATGTTCACGCACCGGAGTTGCATGGTTTATTCGTACTTGATCTCGATGGTGACGTGTGTCACATTAACAATATTGAGGCCAAAAGATTGAAGAATGACGAAGAACACATGAAGATGTGGCATTGCCGACTTGGTCATATTGGTATAAAATGCATGGAGAAGCTCCATAAGGATGGACTTCTTGAGTCATTGGATTTTGGATCCCTTGATACATGTGAACCATGCCTCATGGGAAAAATGACAAGGACTCCATTCAATGGGATAATGGAATGTGCGGATGACTTGTTGGGGATCATACACACGGATGTATGTGGACCCATGAACGTCCCCACTCGCAATGGTCTTCGTTACCTTGTGACCTTTACTGATGACTTGAGTAGATATGGGTATATTTACTTGATGAAGCACAAGTCTGAAACCTTTGAAAAGTTCAAGGAATTTTAGAATGAGGTCGAAAATCAACTCGGAAAGAAAATCAAGCACCTTCAATCGGATCGAGGTGGTGAGTATTTGAGTCACGAGTTTCGCAATCATCTGAAGTCTTGTGGAATAGTACCACAGCTTACGCCGTCAGGCACACCTCAGAGAAACGGTGTGGCTGAGCGACGTAATCGAACCCTATTGGATAGCGTACGATTGATGATGTCTCATACTGATTTGCCTGTGTCATTCTGGGGGTATGCATTAGAAACTGCCGCTCATATTCTTAATAGGGCACCATCCAAATCCGTAAAGACAACACCATTTGAAGAATGGCATGGCACGAAACCTAAGTTGTCTCACCTAAAGATTTGGGGTTGTGAGGCTTAAGTTAGGAAACTACTGCCTGACAAACTTGAATCCAAGGCGGATAAGTGCATCTTTGTGGGCTATCCCAAGGAAACTTGTGGATACACCTTCTACAACAAGTCTAACAGCAAAACGTTTGTTGCCAAGACGGGACACTTTCTTGAGAAGGAATTTCTCGTGAAAGAGTTGAGTGGGAGGAAAATAGACCTCGATGAAGTGACTGGCCAATCACTCCAATTGGAAGAAAAGACTACGGAAATTGTTCTGGAACCATCTTCCACCGTGGGAGCTGAAGAGAATGGCCAGAACGACATTCATAACGATCATGACATTGATGATGATCATGGTGAGAATGAAGAGGAACCTTTTATGCCCCGTAGGTCATCAAGAGTCCGTCAACCTACTGAGTTTTACAGACATCTTGTGAATGCAATCTCGGCTGATGAATCGGATGAACCTACAAGTTACAAAGAAGCAATGGAGGGATCCGAGTCCGAGAAATGGCTTGAAGCCATGAAATCCGAAATATACTCCATGTACACCAACAAAGTATGGACTTTGGTGGATATTCCCGAGGACCGCAAGGCCGTCGAGAATAAATGGATTTTCAAGAAAAAGACTGACGCAGACGGAAACGTATCTGTCTACAAAGCTCGACTTGTCGCGAAGGGGTTCCGACAAATTCAAGGAGTTGACTACGAGGAGACGTTCTCTCCTGTAGCGATGATAAAGTCTATTCGGATCCTACTAGCAATAGCTGCATATCATGATTACGAGATATGGCAGATGGATGTGAAAACTGCATTCCTAAATGGCAACATTGAGGAAGAGTTGTATATGATGCAACTAGAGGGGTTTGTCGATCCAAGGAACGCTGGTAAGGTGTGCAAGATTCAACGGTCCATCTATGGGTTGAAGCAAGTATCTCGGAGCTGGAATCTTCGATTTGATGAGGTCATTAAAGCTTTTGGATTTGTCCAAAACGTCGAAGAGTTCTGCGTCTATTAGAAACTGAGTGGGAGCTCTGTAGCATTCCTTGTGTTATATGTAGATGACATATTACTAATAGGGAACGATAAGAAATTCTTAGAGGAAGTGAAGGAATATCTGAATGGACAATTTTCCATGAAGGACCTAGGTGAAGCTGCGTACATATTGGGGATTAAGATCTATAGAGATAGACCTAATCGATGGTTGGCCTTGAGTCAGAGCACTTATATTGACAAGATATTGAAAAGGTTCAGTATGGGTAACTCCAAGAGAGGCCTCTTGCCAGTTATAAAAGGTGTCAAATTAAGCGTGACTCAATGCCCAAACACAGCAAAAGAGAAGGAGGAGATGTCCTCAAAGCCCTATGCCTCAGCCATAGGTTCTCTCATGTATGTTATGTTATGTACCAGACCGGATTTAGCGTTGGCCATTAGTATGACTAATCGCTACCAGAGTAACCCGGGAATGGCTCACTGGACAGCGGTAAAGAACATCCTTAAGTACTTGAGAAGAACCAAGGATCGCTTTCTCGTTTATGGAGGAGTTGATGAGGAGCTCACCGTAAAGGGTTACGTTGACGCAAGCCTCGGCTCAGATCTAGATGACTCGAAATCCCAGATGGTATATGTTTTCATGTTGAACGGTGGCGCAATTAGCTGGAGGAGTGGCAAACAGTCAGTCGTCGCGCAATCTACAATGGAGTCGAAGTATATTGCCGCTTGCGAAGCGTCTAACGAGGCGCTGTGGCTGAAGAAGTTCGTGATCGAGCTTGGCGTCTTTCCCAGCTGCACTGACCCCGTGGGAATCTTCTGCGACAACACGGGTGCCATTGCTAACGCGAAGGACACTACTAGGGAAATAGCTATACATGGAAAGCTTATTAGTGGCGCATATAGAAAGCCATGCGCCACCATCTGTTAGGGGTGGCGCACTGGAAAATAGTGCGCCACCCATAAGGTCTTATGGGTGGCGCATTATTTTACAGTGCGCCAGCCGTAAGAGTGGGCCAGCCTGGATGATCTTATACGTGGCGCATCTAGCAATATGCGCCACCCCTAAGAACCTTATAGGTGGCGCATATACAGAATGCGCCACCTATAAGGTTCTTAGGGGTGGCGCATATCCCTAATGCGCCACCCATAAGAGCTTAGGGGTGGCGCATTCTGTGAATGCGCCACCTATAAGGTTCTTAGGGGTGGCGCATATCCCTAATGCGCCACCCATAAGAGCTTAGGGGTGGCGCATTTCAGAAATGCGCCACCACTGACTTTCTATATGCTCCACTAAATGCCCAGAGCTTCCCTTATCTACTCCACCCCACCTACCACCCCTCATTCACTCCACACAATTCTCAAACTAGATCCACTCTTCTCACCCTAGATCTATTCGGTTTTCTCCTCCTCCCCACCTCATTTCTTCCATTTATCCATCGATACTTGGCATTACATCTATTTTGTTTCATATTGAAGTAAGTGGACCTCCTCCCAAACTCTTTTGTTCCATTTATGACCCATATACTTGCCTTTATTAGCTTGGGGTTTGCTGTATATGTGAAGCTTGGGTTTGATGTATATGTGAAGCTTGTGGTGGTTTGATGTATATGTGAAGCTTATGGTGGTTTGATGTATATGTGTATCTTGAGTGGCAAATGTTTTGCCGAAATGTCGATTCATTTCCGTTTCGGCAAATTTCTGACGCACTCTCCGCATGCTCCCATGCATTATTAGGGAAGGTCATGCCGAATTTTTCCGGCGACGACTGTAATATATAATTGTGTTGCTCTCTCTCCGTGCACGCAGGTGATCGACCATGGTCCGCGAGATGCTGAGCGATATCACCGTGGCTAGGTGGATGCAATGTGCGACCAACGACATGCTAAGGAATAATAGGTCGGATATAAGATGTCCGTGTCGGAGATGAAAACTGCAGTGCGTGACCGAGCCTGATTCCGGAATATTGCAAAGACACCTGAAGCGTAATGGTTTGATGGATGGCTACACACGATGGATAAGTGATGAAGCTGGTGAGGAGGAGGACGTCAATGGTGGGGTGCCAGTAAATGAGGAAGGGCAACCAGAAAACAGCGGCGGGCGGGATGACGAAGAGCATCCCGTACATGATCATGAAGAAGATGCCGAAGCGGATCATGTAGATCAAGATGCCGGACATGAAGATCAAGATGTCGGACATGAAGATCAAGATGTCGGACATGATGAGGATTCAAGCTGGGTGCGGGACCCTCATGTTCAAGAGCTGCTTGTCAAAGAGGCGTTGAACGCAAGAGGTGCAGCTAGAGAGAAAGCCAAGATGGCGCAACTCGAGAAAGACGCGATTACGAAGTTGTACGAAGGATGCAACGACGGGGATACCCGCTTGAATGTAACACTTGGGGCTATGGCGATGAAGGCAAAACACAAATGGACCGACGAAAGCTTCGATGATAACATGGCATTCTGGCACGATCGTCTTCCGAAGGGCAACACGTGCCCAACTAGTATCGCTGAGGCCAAGAAAGTCCTTTGCCCTCTCGATCTTCCGCACGTTAAATACCACGTCTGCATAAATGATTGCATGATCTATCGGGGTGAGGACGAAGATAGAACCACATGTTTGGTGTGCGGTGTTAGTCGATACAAGAGAGGGAAGAAAGTTCCTAGAAAAGTGGTATGGTACTTTCCGATCACTCCTCGTCTGCAGAGGTATTTCGTAGATCCCGAGGAAGCAAAGATCATGACCTGGCACGCGGATAGAAAGAAGCTAAAAGAGGATGACCCGAACCCGGATCCGGAAAAGGAGGACATGCTGAGGCACCCTTCAGATGGTAGCCAATGGACTGCGTTGGACCTCGAATACCCAGATTTTGGGAAAGAACCAAGGAACCTCAGGATTGGTGTGAGCGCCGATGAAGTCAATCCGTTTGGCGGCCAGAGCAGCACACACAGTACCTGGCCCGTGTTTGTATGCATATACAACCTTCCCCCCTGGAAGTGCATGAAGAAAAAGTACATAACAATGTGTATGCTAGTTCAAGGGCCGAAACAACCAGGTACGGACCTCAATCTATATCTGCAGCTGTTGAAAGAGGAGCTAGAAACGTTATGGAAAGACGGAGTCAATACGTGGGACGCCGCGGCAAAAGAATATTTCCCAATGAAAGCCGCGGTGATCACGACGGTGCACGACTATCTCGGATACGGATATTTCTCAGGGCAGGTGGTCCAAGGATTCTGCGCATGCGTTAGGTGCATGGATAATACAACGTACCACCAGCTACCAAAAGATCCCGGATCTTCAAAAACCGTGTTCCAGGGGTCTCGGAGGTGGCTTCCCAAGAAACACGCGTGGAGAAAACAGGGACATCTGTTCGATGGAAGCGAGGAGCTCCGAGCACCCCCCAACTCGAAGGAGCGGCAAAGAAATCGACAACTTGCTGAAAACTTGGAAAGAGTGCCCCGCGCCGGGAAAGAAAAAAAGAAGACTCAGCCGTTGATGAGGGTATGGAAAGCGAGGTCTGTTTTCTGGGATTTGCAATACTGGAGTCTACTCCGCAGTCCTCATAGCCTTGATCTAATGCATATCACAAAGAACGTGTGCGAGAGCTTGTTTGGCACGCTGCTCAACATTCTGGCGAAATGCGCCACCCCTAAGCCTTAACCTCCATCGGGCCCCTCCCCTTTCCCGTGCCCATTCCCCATTCGCTCGTCCCATTCCCCATTCCTCGCCGCACCGGAGCCCTAGCGCCGCCGCACCGGAGCCCCTCGCAGCACCGGAGCCCCTCGCGCCACCGGAGCCCCCTCGCGCCACCGCCTCGTGCCACCGGAGTCCCCCCTCTCCTCCCTGACTGCCTCCACCGCAAACGCCCCCGCCCCCGCTGTTCACCGGAGCCGCCCCGACCCCTCCGCGCTGCGACCTAGGCGACGCCCCTCCACCGCCAGGTACCCCCTCCCTCCCCTTGCTGGCTTCCGACGACGGCCATGGTCACTGTTTTGTATAATTGCTTAGGGTCACTGTTTTGATTTGATTTGTATAATTGCTTAGGGTCACTGTTTTTTATAATTGCTTAGTGAAATTGGTTATGTGCGATGTACAATTGCTAGTATAAATAAAATACAAATTTTGATTTGATTTGTACAAATTTTGATTTGAAAAATTTCTTAGGGTCACTGTTTTAAGATAGATAGAGGGAGAGCTGTTGAAAAAAATTCTGTTGAAAATTTCGGCTGCTGAATTAGGTCCTGCTGCTGCTGCTCAATTATAGTCATTTTTATTTGATTTGATGCATATAGAACAAGCCATTTCTGGATGCATATAAAACAAGCCATTTTTTGGCCCAAACTAAGCACTTTCTGGATGCATATAGAGCAATTGATCTGCTAAATGCAGAACACACTTGCACCTTTTGAAATGTTAGCACTAGTCATAGCATAGATGTTACTCCATCCCTCTTGAAATAAAATCATGTGGGTGTGAATGATGTTGTTAATAAGACATTAACTGCAAGAGACATGCAAGAGCAATATCCTACATATTAAATTGTTGGACAAATAATTTTGAAAGTGTTATGAGTCTTGCAAGAGCTAGGACAGTGGAGCAGCATTGAACATCATGTTACAATTAAAACACTCAAAATTTCTGCACTTTAGTACTAGCCTCCTATATATTGCAAAACACATCACAATATATCATACACTTTTGTTCTTGTGGAGCATCATGGCTTTGGGGATGGTGACAAAATAAGAAATGAGGTTATGTTTATCTCATCGTGTTTGTCCGCTGTTTTAGTCAAGCTCATTTTTTATCCATTTGCAAGTATACAGAATTTGCAATGCATTTTTTATCATATGAAATTTACCTATATATATGTTTCTTGAATATCTACTGTTTGAATATCTATTTTTGTGCATTGTTGTGCCTACATGTAGGCATTTGTTTTGTGCAGGTACAAATTATTATCCCCTTTCTCCCGAAATGTTGATTAACTTATGTTTCGGTTGAGAATGGGGCACTCTCATGTTAAAAAAAAGAGCAAAGGTCATGCCGAATTTTTCCGTGAATTCGTGCATGACCTTTGCTATTTTTCTTAACATGAGAGTATTTGCATTTATTTATTGTGCTAATTAATTAAGTAGTTGCATTTCTTAATATTGTACTAGTGCAAACATGTCGACCGGAGCCGACGCCGGTCCTTCTTCTCAGCCGGGAGAAAAAAGGAAGCAATTTTGGGAATACTCCCAGGAGGAGGTCGAGGAGCAGAGAGAAGAGGAAGTACCTCCGGGCGAGGAGGAGTATGAGGAGGAGATAGAGTCGGAGTCCGACTCATCGGATGATGACCTAGAGGAGGAGGCCGGTACGACAGACGGCGAGAGGAACATCGGCGAGGATGATGGGACCGGTGGCTCCAACACAGATGGTACCCAGTCGAAGAAGAGGAATCAGAAACCGACCAAGGTCGGCGTCATCAGGCAAGAGTTTACTGTTGTGACCGCCGTCGGGATTCCTAAAGAGCCCGAACGTTTTTCGGAAGGGTACGGCCGTCAAGTCGCGGCGATCCTCCGCAACACCGTGCCGATCACCACAATTAACCTCAGGAGTCGTGAGAATATTCATTATTGTCAGCTTCTTATCAACAAGCTGCACGGACGATACAAGTTTCCGGAGCCGTACGATAACACCAAACTCAGAGGGAACAAAGTAAACACATGGGCCCTCAGGAAGATGAGCAAGGCCTTGTCCAGTTGGAAAACCCGGGTGAAGAGGGCAATTTTTGAAAAGAACAAAACCTGGGAGGAGCTCAAGGAGAAAGAGTCATTGATCGACGAAGCTACCTACAACCTTTTCAAGGCTAGGTGTGAGTCCGAGCAAGCCAAGGCCGCGAGTGCAAAGGGCAAGGCCATGCGGTCGCAGGTCATAGGTAACCACCGTCTCGGAGCCGGTGGTTACAAACGTTCCAAGCCTAAATGGGACAAGGAGGATGCCGAGTACGCCGCTGCGGGCATACCTAACCCCTTCCAGCAATACAAAGATGATCCGCAGACCGAATTCTTTGTGAGGGCCCGGAGCTATAAGGACAAAGCAACCTCGAAAATTATTATCGATCCTAAGATTCAGGAGTTTACGACTGCCGTGGTAAGTAGTTTACCACGCGACCTTGTCGATTGAATTCTCGAGTGAAGTTCACAATTTCTTAACGTTTCACATTCTTTTTGCAGCAAGCGGAAATGAAAATCGCCTCATCGCAGGAGTCGTCGGTTAAGCCGGCCGGCCCGTGGGACAACGCCTTTAACAGGGCGTTGAACAAGGTCAAGAAGGTTGACGACGTGACGGCGAAGCCATCGTCAGCCGGCCGTGTGGTCGGCTTTGGTGCGGACCTAAATTGGTCCGAATATTATGGAAAATCGGCGGAGCAGTCCGGTTCGAGGGGGCGCAAGGCGAGAAGGACCGAAGAAGATGCCGCTTATGTTCGTGGACTGGAGGAGAAGGTGAACATGCTTCCGCAGCTTGTCCAGGACGAAGTGGCGAAGACGATGAACGCTCTCCTTCCAGATATGATGCAGTCGCTCGCGAATTGGCAAGCGCGTGGTGGACAAGGGCCCATACCAGTCCCCAGCATGGTCGGCAGCAACTCGGGCCCCGCGGCGCCTGCAGTCCCGACTCCGGCCGTCGTGGTGGCTCCCGCACCGACTCCCGGCGTATTGGTGACTCCAGCCGCCAACACCGCGGCGGCGACGCCGGACGTGATGGTAACTCCTCCGGCCACGATCGAGCAACCGGGGCATAACAATAATGCACCCGGCGGCAGCGCAAATAGGGCGACCGACGCCACGGGAGGCAGCGCGCCCTCCGTCTCTTGCATGCCCGCCGTCATCGGCGGGGTCTCTGACGGCGGGGTCTCTTCACTAGCCGACCTCGACGCCCTCAAGGTAACTATAAGCGTCTGCAACACTAACGAGGACTTCATCTCCTTGCCTTTTTTAGTGGAATCTCTCTGATGCCGTACATGCATATATATATATATATATATATATATATATCTTTCGCAGGAGGACACTCCATGCATTCTATTACAAGTCGTGGACGGAGAGTTGAAGGATGTTGCCAAAGGTAAAATCATTCAACCACAAAATCGAATCATGCACAATATGCCGATGGCACCGGAGATGCATAGGGTTCAAATCTCTCTCGTGATTTCGGGCTACGAGAGAGTTGAACCTCCCATTCAACCCCCCGGATACGATGAGGACGAGCCGGCAGTCCTCAGTGACTGTTTCAACCAAATATGCCTATGGCCGAAGAGCCAAATGCGTTTAATGACGGGGGAAAGGGGCACCACACCTAGGACAACACCGCTAGTCATCGTGTCGGCGCCACATGATCCCATCGGCGCACAACAAGAAGACGATGATCTTGATGATGATATCAGCGCCGACCAGTTCATCAATACTTTGTATGATGCTGATGACTTATTCATGCCTCCTGCTGAAGGAGCCTATCAGCATGACGAGGAAGCTCGCGGTCCAGCTGATCCTGCGGCGAAGCCTGCTTGCTCCACGCGTCTCTTCGCTGCTTCTCAGGACATGTCTCCAGCAGCTTGCGCCTTCACCGAGCCTCAAGCAGATGCCACAAGATCTATTCTCAGCCCGTCCACACTCCATAAGGCGGCCACTGAGCAGATAAAGGCCGGTGACTGCTCAAAATCAGAAAAGAAGAAGGGACGGAAAAGAAAGAAGAGCATCACTTCTAGTAGCCAACCTTCGATGTCGATCCGGGCTCAGGACGGGCCACCAAGACCCAAGGATCTCTCGTTTGAAATCCATGTGGCTGGTAGGGCGATGCTACCTAAGGACATGCTGGACCTTGCAACTTCGGATATGCAGAGTGTGCATCATGGTATTATGGCATTAGAGAAGATTCTTCTTCAAGAAGAGAATCCCTCGTACCCGGTTTTCATGGCCAAGGTGCCACTCAACATGGGCTTCATCAACACTATCCCCGCGGATATGATAATCCTGCGATTTTCGAAGATCTTAAATTTGTACCATCTCAAGCGGCTGGACCATAGCCTTATCCGTCTGTTCTCGCTCAGCCTTTCTATGAGTATCAGGAGAGATAAGACCCCGAGCGTCGCGATATTGGACCCCTTCTACATGCGTGAAAGCATCTTGATGGACGACGGGGACGCGGCTCTCGCGGCGGGGTACATCACAGACTTCATGCTACAGAACGCCGACAAGGATTCATTTCTTATGACATACTCTCCCAAGTAAGTCATTCGCTCGCCTCCGTAGCATATATGCTTTCTTAGCTTTCCATTGTCCTCTTCCAACATTCCTTTTGGATTATTTTAATTATGCAGTGAGGATCAAGACTGCGTGCTCATCTGCTTTTCACCGCAACACTCGCATGCCGTGTATTTAGACTCGGGGAGTGTGAAGAAGAAAGATTACAAGTATATCATGAGAGTTTTGGATGATGCTCTCGTCGGCTACATAAAAGCCGGAGGCAAGATCGTGAAGCACAAGTTCAGGAAAAATCAGCCTGGCGTGAACGTGTTCAACCACGTAACGCAGTTCCCGTGCGTCAAGCAGCCGGCTGGCAGTGTGAGGGATGCGTATTACGCCCTTCATCACATGAGGGCGATTGTACAGGAACAACACAACCTTACGCTGCCAAGTCTTCTCAGAGCGTGGGCCGAAAGGAAGGCGGAAATCGCCGATGCAAATCTGAAGGAGGAGTTCTTTCACATCCAAGCGCAGATGGCGACTATCATCCGTCATGAAGTACAAATGAAGGGGGCGATCTTCCACTCCAACATTGCACCATCCAATGGGGAGATAGAAGTCCGACTAAAGGCCCTGCGTGACACAAGGCCTTTCATGACGAAAGAAGGATGTCGCCCATTCCCCGAGCCGAGTCAGAACAATTGAATGTACTCTTTGTGTATTTTGGATGTAATTTGGATGTACTCTTTGTGTAGTAGATGGTAGTGTCAAATACTCTTGGTGCTCTTTGTGTATAAAGGTCACTGCATATGCATTTTTATGCATATGTGCATGCTTCTCACCATTGATCGACTTGCTTTAAGTTGTTGATAAGAATAGATGCTAGATTGCTTTGTTCTCCTTTGGTATGATTCATATGGATGTGACCTCTAAAGCTTTGTTTTGTGCAGGTTGACGAGCAAACAAGATATGATGACGAAAGTAGCTTTCGGTTTTCAATAATTGTTGGACTCATTGTAATTTTGTGATGGATGTAATCTTGTGAATCTTGTTGGCCTCTAAACCTTTGTAATAAAAATTATAATGCAATTCTTTTGTATCAATAATTGTTGGCCTCATTGTTATATTGTATTTTGCATTTCTGTAATATAATAAAAATATATGTAATGCTTTTATTCTTTTCTGTAAAAAATTTTGTTTTCTGTAATTATTTAGTGGCGCATATTTTCAGGATTTAGTGGCGCACTGTGAATGCGCCACCCCTAAGGCCCTTAGGCGTGGCGCATACCAGAATGCGCCACCCCTAAGAGCTTAGAGGTGGCGCATTCTGAGATGCGCCACGCTTAAGGGACTTAGGGGTGGCGCATCCAGAATACGCCACCTCTAAGCCCTTATTAGTGGCTTGTAGTTAGTGGCGCATCCCTAATGCGCCACTAAACTCAAAAACAGTGCGCCACCATAAGGCTATTCCCTAGTAGTGGGAGCCAAGAACTCACTCTACAGCCAAGCACATCCTCCAAAAGTTCCATGTGACGCGAGACTACGTCAGGGATGGACACACTAGGATTCACAAGATACATACGGATCTGAACGCAGCAGACACGATGACTAAACCTCTTCCACAGGGCAAGTTTGAAGAACACCGAGAGACCATTGGTGTTAGATACATACCTGATGTAAACTAGTGTAATTTGTACTCTAGTGCAAGTGGGAAACTGTTGGATATGTGCCCTAGAGACAAATTAATAAAGATATTTGTCACATATCCGTTTTGTTCATAATACATTTTATACTGTGCTATAACTGTATTACTTGGAAATACTAATACAGGTGTAGTATAAAACATGGTCCGTAGTTTAACTCGGGTAAACTATATCATTGGGCAATTGATTGATCAAGCTTTCCTGATCATGGCGAAACTTAAGTCCATCGACAATGAGGTCATATCGTTAAGGGGAATGATGTGATGGACGTACACCCACCTAAAGTATTGCAATGTGATCGAGTCACATAGTTCAGCGTTGCTATGACTTTGTAACGTATGGCTTAGTCCTTAGATCGTAATGATCATACGTAATTGTCATCTATGAGGAGACTTTGATTTGTATCCCACCGCCTGACTGAAATATGCTGGCTATAATGGTGCACTTTGGGTATTCTGAAATAGATGGTTGATGAGTATGTTAATAGATCAGAGCGGGATTTGTCAGTCCTTGTGACAGGACAGGTACTCTGGGCCCACTCGGTGATATTGCATCAACACCTTGCAAGGACGTGACTAGGTCACAAGAGATGCAATGATCATGGACGAGAGAAGTTGTTTGTTGTGAAAGAGATGTGAACACGGTATGTAGGATACCGACGATCAAACCTCGGACAAACAAAGTACCGCAGCACAAAGGGATTACGTCGTATCGTTAACGGTTTCCAAAAGCGATCGAAGTTCATTCGATGGAAGCGCAGGGGGCTGTCAAGGATTGTAACCAGGTCCAACTGACTAGTCATTGGTCAATGAGAAGAGTCTCGACCATGTCTGCTGTTTCCTGGACCGTTAGGGTGTTACACTTAAGGGCAATCGATGCATAGGACAGTTACGGGATCAATCGGTGAAATAGGAGGAATCACCGGAATAGTTCCGGAGGAGGACGGAATGGTTTCCGGACATTTTGAATAGTTCAAAATAAAGTTTAATTGATTTAATAATGTTTTATTATTTAATTATCTGAATTAAATATTTAAAACATATTAAATAAATTAAAAAAAATGGGGAAAAGGCTAAATGGGCCCATGGGGTCCATTAAGGGAGGAGGGGGTCTCCCCCCTTGGGCTTGGCGCCAAGGGTGGGGCCCACCACCCCCCTTGGCCGGCGCACCCCTCCCCTTGGGAGTTTAGTCCCACATGGGGGAGCGGAGGAGGATGGCACCCCCCCTTGGCCTATATAAGGAGGGGTAGACCCCCCCCCCTTTTCCAACACACCAATATCTCCTTCTTCCTCCTTCTCCTTCCCGGAAGTGGACTCCCCTTGTTTGGAGTCTGCACCTGGATTGGAGTTCTCCACCATAAGGCAGGTCGTCGTTCTGCTGGAGTCGGGATCCGTAGCCGTCTTTCTTCCGCTGCTCCCCTGGTTCGGGGCCCGGGAGGAACATCGATTGTACCGTACGTGTATAATCTCTTCGAGGCACTACACCTGTGGTGCTACTTCGTCGCTGGAGGTTTACCGGGAGTCATCCTCGCCGGTGGTGGTCTTCTACACGACAGGGAGGTCGTAGTTCCGATTCTACGCCAGCCACGTTCGCAAGAACTGTCGGGACCCGGAATAGGCGTATGTAATTCCAGTCACGATACAATCACATGGAGAGCCGAGAGCCGTACCCACTTGTCTAAGCAGACAAGGCCAAGCACAGAACACTCTCGGAAAGCATCGAACGTGAGGGGCATCCCATTCAGGCCGGATGATCAACTGAGATGGGTCCTCATCGTCCGCTCACGAGTCTAAATTCTTATGGGTGGTGAATCCCATATTCATAGACAAGTCGCCTCAACCATGTTAGGGATTGAATCCTAACTCTTACATAGACTTACTCCAGCCCGATCACTTAGTCGGGGTCTAGGGCGGGCTCGATCATACAACAAAGTGTGCACGTGACAGAGTCACGAGCAATCGCATCGCGATGCCCCAAGCTGCGCACATCTAAGGGCCACTTGGTGTATAAAAGACCGCCAGCCAGATCACAACTAAGGTCTCGAAAACCCATACTAAGACATGCATGTTATAAACATACACGCAGCACACATGTCTAGTATGAACAGCAGGTATCATCACATAACTCTACAAAGTACTTCTTTATTTACTTACACATAGAGTATACAAAGATCACACGTATGTGATCAACATTACATCATGCAACGGAAGCAAATTAGGTCTGAGTACAGACAAGTTTAACAAATGGCTTAGAGAAGCCTTGTAAACATACATGCCCTTCCACGAGGGACCAGACTGCTGTCTGGAACTATACTACCAAGGTCAACGTCGAGCTTCACGAAGGTGACTCCATCAGGTCCGGGTTCTCATCTAAAACATAGAATAAGCAAACGTGAGTACAAAGTCGTACTCAGCAAGACTTACATCAGAACTATACTACTCATGCTCAAGTTTCAAGGTAAAGGGAGGTGGGGTTTCATCATGCAGAAGTGCCATCTTTGACTTGGCTAGTCCTGTACTACGAGTACCAGACTTGAGGTAAGAAGCGTACACGAGTCCACTACCAAGTCTCCAACCAATACACCACTATGGTTACTTCCTCGACTTCTCCACGAGGAGAACACCATAGCACTCACGCTTATCTTGCGAGTTTTAGAAGTATCCATTCAAGTTGTCTAATAATCAGGTACAGGTTCCAAGTAGTCCATAACCTCGGACGCGGCTATTCGAATAGTTTTGTTAACCTTGCAAGGGTGTAAGCTACACACACATGACCATCGGTTACCGCCTTTTTCTCGCCACCGTTCAAGAGGTGACAGCGAGGATGTTCACCACGAAACTTCGCTCACAACCGGTCTATTCCAGGAGTCGACTATCTGAGTTGCCTCCGCTCGAGGGCCCGGCTGGATCAACGAAACGGACTCAAACAATGCAGCTGACCGAGACGCCACCTTTGGCAGATGGTTTTCCTGCCTCATAGGTGCACCCACATATCTATATGATGCAACCATTCCTTCATTCTTTTTCTATGCACATGTCAAAAGGAAAGCCCGAACTAATGTGACTCCTGGACGTGGACACGGATCAAGGTACTAGGCCGAGAGGGGTCAGTGAGCCCAATGTGTGGTTGTACTCTTTGTCTTGGATTACCATACAAGAACTCGGTGCTTAAGGCGGTGTTCAACGAGACAACCCACTGTGTACTCCTACACAGCCTCTCATCGTTCACCTTGTATTAGGGTGGATTCACCAACACAGTTCCACCTTCATCCGTAACCCTTTTTCGCGTACATACCTTTTGCCTTCCCACGTAAGCGTATTTTCCCCTTACCTATATCAATGAAGCCCTTCACGGCTCGGAGGAAATCCCTTCCAAGCACTATGTTTCCTTGGTTTGGCTTCAGATGAAGAAATCAACCATTGCAATCCCTTTAAGGAATGTAAATGGTACGTCTATTATCCTTCCCTGGATCTCAGAAATATCTCCATTAGCACGTTCATGATAGGATGAGAAATTGTCCATGTTTAATTTTAAAGAATCATAAACTACTTTTGGCATTGTAGAAACCATGGATCCAATATCACAAAAAGCAAGGAAGTCTTGGTTAGAGATGCTAATTCTAACAAAAGTCTCCCAGTCACCATCTATCTCAAAACTATCATTCTTATTTGGCTTGAGTTTCTCTTCTTTTCTCAAATCTAGAGCATCCATTCTCCTCTCAATAGTAGAGAGTCTATCTATAACAGTATCAAAACTATGATCATAAACAAAATAACTAGATATACCATGTATAATATCAAGAGCTCTAGCTTCATCACACTCTAAGAAATCTCATTCAGCTATAATATCAAGAGAGTGTTTACACCACTTAAAAAGGCCATGGTAAAAATTTCTAAGCACAATTTGTATAGGTATCCAAGGTATAATTCTCCTATGTGCATCAGAAATTATGTCCCATGCCTTCTTCATATTCTCTCCATCCCTTTGATTGAAATCTAGAACTTTCGATTCCCTCAAGGCACCAAGTCCTAACATGCTTGACTAAAAAGGAAGGACTACTAAAAGCAAGGTAACTAATTTTGTTGGTGTTTTTGATAAAGGACACTAAGATAAAAACTGAAAGGTAAACTAACAAGACTAAAAAGCAAAGATAAAAGATAGTTTGCAACTTCCCTATCTTGAAGAGTGGAGTCCCCGGCAATGGCGCCAGAAATTAGCTTGACGACACTGAAGTAGTGCTCCTCGTTGGCTACCCCAAGTGGAAGGTTGAGATGTAGCTAGTAGAAAATTTTCCTTGTCAAAGATACCAAGGTTGAGATCAAACTAGTAGGACTCCAACAACTGCAAGTAGGTTTCTGTGGCACCAAATATTAGCTTGCCGAATGGTTGAGGTTGACGTGGACCAGCACACAAATACAAATAACTTTGCTCCCAACGAGTACAGAGAGGTTGTCAATCTCTCCGGCCTTGCCGTTTACAAAGGATCAAACACAAGAGATAAAAGGTAATAGTAATTGCGAATGGAAAGTAAAACATGAAGTAAATTGAGGGTGTAAACAGTGGTGGAAATATGGACCGGGGTCCCATGAAGTTCACTAGTGATGTCTCTCTCCCAAAAGACGATAAACAACTATGCAAGGTGAACAAATTACAGCTGGTAAATTGACAGGATTAAAAACACACCGCAATGCTAGCTATGCTACAAAAGAAAGGAAGAGGCTCAAAAGCATGGGTAGTACACCAAGACAACTAGAGAAAAATCCATCTGCATCTACTCACTAATCATCCACCTTGAGATATCTATCCAGAACATCTCGCTGGTATTAAGTTGCGAGCCCCACCCAAAGTGTAAACCCAATGCAACAGACAACTACATTAAAATAAATTTGCGTAAAGTAAACAATCCTTGCACCCGCAAGTACAATCACCCTTGTTTTCCCCCTTGTGGCAACAACACATCCCCTAGACTCATGTTGTTGTCACTCAAGCTAGTCATCGGGGGGTATGAACCCACAATCATGCATAACGCTCCCTCTTGGAGTTGCGATCAATCACTTGGCCAAAGTAATAAAAAGCAACGGAGAACATGCAAGAATTACTCAAGAACATAAATATAAAGGAGAAGAACCAAATATATTACTCATCACAATCTGAACATAATCTCACAATCCATCAGATCCCAAAAAACTCAGCATAGAAACAACAGAAGAATTACATATGTGCCTTGATCATGTAGGGAAGCTCACAAGGTCTAAACATTTAAGAACAAAGAGGGGGAGAGGACATGACATAGCTACTGATCATCGACCCATGGTCCAAGGTGGACTACTCATGGTTCATCCGGAAAGCGTCCATGGTGGTGGAGAAGCTACCGGAGGTCAATCCTCCCTCCGGCAGGGTGCTGGGGCAGGGTCTCCTGACAACCCCGATCTTGGAAGCGCGGCGGCGGCGGAACAGAGGGTAGATCGCGAAAAAGGGTTCCGTCCTCGGGGGTTTCGGGGATCGCGAAAAAGGGGGGCAGCCAGGGATGGACCAGGGAGTCCAGGCGACCCCCTGGCGCGGCCTAGGGTGGGCCCTCCCCCCTGGCCGCCTAGGCACTAGGTGGGTCCCCCCTAGACCCCTTCGAGCGCGTGGAAGCTTCCGTGTCACTGATTTTTTACATATTTTCCAGGATTTTTTCTAGCACTTTAAATAATGGGAAAACCTAAAATACAAAAACAGCAGAAAACTAAAACTGGCATTGGGGTGCACTGAGTTAATAGGTTAGTCCAAATATGATCAAAAGTGTATGAAAGTGCATCAAAAGCAGAAATTATAGATACGTTTGGGATATATCAGGTGTTGATGGCTTCGCCCCAAAAGCTATATGGTGACTTGTACCCATCCAACATGGACCGGTCCATCTCCACAAGAGTGTGGTTCTTCCTCTTGGCTACACCATTTTGTTGAGGGGTGTATGGTGCAGAATATTGATGTTCAATCCCCTCCTCACTCAAGAATTATTCCAAGGTGTAGTTCTTGAACTCGGAGCCATTGTCACTTCTTATTGCCAAGATAGCCATGTTGTATTTCCTTTGGGCTTGCTTGGAAAAGTCGATGAAGGTGGCCTTCGTCTCGTCCTTGTACTTGAGGAAGAACACCCACGTGTATCTTGAGTAATCATCAACAATGACAAGACCATGTTTCTTCCCACCAAGACTATCCCATGATGGAGGCCCGAAGAGATCCACATGAAGGAGCTCCAAAGGCCTTGACGTTTACACAACATTCTTGGGGATATGCTTTGCTTGATGTTGCTTCCCGGCTATGCATGCGCTACACACACGATCTTTCTCAAAAGACACGTTTGTTAGTCCGAGGATGTGTTCACCCTTTAGGAGACCTTTTAGATTTTTCATGCCGACATGGGTTAGCCGGCGATTCCATAGCCACCCCTTGTTGGCCTTGGCCATTAGACAAGTTGCATGGTAAGTACTCTCTTTCGAGAAATCAACCGTGTAAAGGTTTCCATCCAACTCTCCAACAAAGGCCACTCCAAGAGTATCTCTCCTAAAGACTTTCACACTTGTTAGACCAAATAGTGTATCATAACCAACAGAAGCTAATTGACGAATGGAAAGCAAATTTTATTGAAGGGATTGGACAAGCATGACATTGGAAAGAGAAATGTCATTAGTAATAGCCACCTTGCCCAACCCAAGTACCTTTCCCTTGGAACCACCACCAAAGACAATGCTCATATATGTTTGAATTGCATCCATGAAGTCCTTGAGCAAACAACTTTCTCCGGTCATATGATTGGTGCATCGACGATAAATCACCCATTTGACTCCACCGGAGAGAGCATCCTACACATAGATTTAGGCTTTGGTTAGAGGTGCCCATTTTGCAATGGGACTTCTAAGGTTAGTAACAAGGGTCTTTGGAACCCAAATAGCATACAAATGAAAAGCATTACGAGGTCCAATAAATTTAGCAAACACATCTCCATCCTTTGCCTTACGTAGGACATAGGATGGACGCATCTTCTCCTTCTTCTTGTTGGGAATGGGATTGCCCCTAGTGGCCTTCCCACTCCCAACACCAACATCATCAACCTTCTTCTTTCCTTAGTCCTTGTGCCCCTCACGAACAAAGATCACCTTTTGAGGAGATGATCCCTTGCTAAGGGTGACATCCTTTTTCACACTCGTACTTGCATCAAAACCAAGTCCTTCCTTAGTAAACGACTCCTTATGATGACTTAGTACATCATTTAGGTTTTTCTCACCTTGGGCACAAGGTACGAGACCCTTATTTAGTTGGGCATGAAGAGCTAAGTTCTCCTCAATGAGAGATGCTTGATCAAGAGTAGAGTTAGTAGCACAAGCACCAACATGTACAATGGTAGGAGGAGAAATCTTAGTAAGGGTGTTTATGTGAGAAAGCTTGTGTGCCTCAAGATTCTTCTTAAGGGTGGTCATTTCATCATCTTTTGTCTTGAGAGACATGGTGAGTACCTCAACATCCTTAGAAAGAGAGGTTTTTAGCTCGACAAGCTTGCTCATATCATTAGAAAGTTCCTTACAAATTTCATTCGCCTTTTTCAAGGAGGCAGCATGTTTGTCATTTAAGTCATTTGATGTTTGAACAACTTTGCGCAAGTTATCATTGCGAGCCTCCTCAAAGTCAACCTTTCTCTCAAGGAGAGCATAGTTCTCCTTTTCCTCGGTGAGGAGGATTTCAAGATCCTTAATGGTTGTGGAGTGCTTACCCACCACATCCATAAGTAATTGAAACATTTTGAGCTTGTTGCCTTTGAGAGAGCTCATCATTTTGTTCACTTTGGCAAACAACAAATCTTCACAAGTAACATTTGCATCATCTCCATCCGCATCATGAAATTCATCATTAGGTGTTTCGGAAGAGAACATGAAGGACTCATCAATAGGGGTTACCTTGATCTTGGCCGAGGTGGAGGGAGAATCATCATCAACCAACTTGGCCATGAGACACTTGTGTGCATTTCTGGTGTAGTCACTCATGTAGTTGTAGTTGACAACTTCACCTTCCTTATTGAGAAGCTTCAAGGTCTTTTTGTGTATCTTGAGCAACTCCGGCCACACCACAAACATCCTCGGGATCGGACCCTTCTAGGGCCAACAAGGCTTTCTTCTTGAACTTGTTGTTGAGACAATTTGGGAGCTTCTTGGCAACTTTCTTCCAAGGACATCGAGGCTTGTCCTCTCTCTTCTCATACGGACAACCCTCCGCAAAGTGTCCCGGCCTCTCACAGTTGTAGCATGTTCTTGTCTTCTTCTTTTGGAATCTTCCCTTGACGTCTCCTTTGGTTAACCTCCTGACAAAGAGAGCCATGTCTTCATATAATGGGGTGTCATCGGAGTTATCATCATCCTCATACTCATCATCTTCCTCATCACCATCAAACTCGTCGAGCCTAGCCTTGAGGGAAAGGTTTGAGGATGGATCACCATATGTGGCGAGTAGTCTCTTGGACTCCTTTAGGTGTTCCTCATATTGCAAAAAAGTGGCAATCACATCATCCGGTGTCATCTTGAAGAAGTCGGGCATACGCCTCAATTCCCACACCATTTGAAGTGAGTATACCATAAGAGCATTCAACATCTTGTCCACAAGGTAACAGTTGGTGATTTGATATCCAACCAAAGATTTCTCACAAGTGAAAGATTATACATGTGCGAAAAGAACCTTGAGACGCATATGGAGTTGTTGAGGCGTCTCATATTTCTTCATGTGGAGGTTGTGCAAGGCATTCTTGGCGGTCTCATATCTTGTCATTTGAAAGGAACCGGGCCGGACTTGGCAATGAGAAGAGTATCCCATATCTCCTTGGAATTTGTGATATGAAGAAATGGTGCTCGTGTCAACTCATCCATTCCTCTTTTCAAGAACCCAATAGCAGCAAGGTTGAGGTATCTATTAACACTTCACTTGGTGTAAGGTTGTTTGGATCAACGGGATAATAGCCTTTCCCGGAGTCGATGAGATTCCACATGGGTTCACACACAAACCTAAGATAATCTTCCATAAGAAATTTCCAATACAAAAAGTTAGTGTTCTCGGTTAGTACCGGCGGATTGCGATTGAAATTATACTTAGGTTCGACAAGCTTAGGAGTAGGATATTCCCATTGGTAGGGAGCGCCTCTTTGCAAAGGAGCTTCGGAACCGGGGTGTACAAAGGTCACTTTTGGGGACCGTGGGGCCGCACCACTTGACGTTTGTCACTCCGATGCCGGAGCCTTCATCTTTGCAAAGGAGGCTTCCATTTCCTTTCTTTGATTTTCTAAAGCTTTTTGTAAAGCTTTTTCCATATCACCAGAGGTGAACAACTTAGGATCCTCAATCTCATAGGTAACATTCCCCGTGGAGGGGAGAGTCGATTGTGATGCGGATGCCATTCATGCGACAGTCAATTGCTCGGCTTCCACACGAGTGGTATTCGCAGCAATCGCGATCTCCTCCACGCCGACATCCGAACTTTCGGGATTGCCGTCCTTGGTCATCTCTCTCTAGGGCGGTTAATCCACAAGATTAGAGCACGAGGCTCTAATACCAATTGAAAGGATCGAGATAGACCTAGAGGGGGGGGGTGAATAGGTTATATTACAAATTTTAACACTACTTGTCAATTTAGGCAATAATGCAGAAGATAAAGATGTGCCTAACAATTGCAAAGGTGACCTAAATAAGATAAGGTAGACAACAATCACAATATAATGAAGAAAGTGAGGCATAAACAACAAGGTAGTGCAAGTAAAAGGGGAAAGAGTAGGGATAACCGAATGACGCGAAGAAAATGATGTATCCCAATGTTCACTTCCTTGGAGGGAAGCTACTGACCGTTCGGAGAGAGTGGGTGGAACCACGAAGGCACACCAACGCCACGAAGGCTCACTATATTCTCCTTGAGATATTAGCACGAAGGAGATTCCCAACCACTACCGGTGGACATTAAAGGTGGTCACCAATCCCTCACAAACTCAACGAGGGTAATCACAATGGTCGATTCCTCTCCGAAGAACTCCTACCCGCCTAGGCGTCTCCAACCTCCAAGAGTAACAAGATCAACGGGGAAAATCTCAATACTTGCTCAAATCACGATTTGCTTTGGTCGGAAGATGGGGAAGGGACGGATCTATCACGAGGTGAAAGATCCGACAAGAACTCTCACAAATCTCTCCAGGATCTTGGGTTTAGTGTACGAGATGAGAGAGAGGGAGCACTTGGTGTTCTTGAGTGAAATAAATGAAGTGGCCCCCCTAACCCTAGATGGGTGGGGGTTATTTATAGAGGCTCAAGAAACTAGCCGTTTTGGTGTTGTCCTGGAGGCTCCGGATGGTCAGGGTTGTGCCCGGACGGTCCGACCTGAGATCCGGATGACCGGTAAGGGCACTAGAAGGTATGAACATGTATATGTGTAAGTGCGGTCGGACGGTCCGGGCTTGGCCCGGAAGGTTCGACATGTGACCCGGACGGACCGAATAATTACGCAGCCGAACCCCTTCGGGATCGTAATTCTTCGGAAGGTCCGGGGTCCAGTCCAGACAGTCCAGGCTGAGCCCGGACGGTCCGACATGGTTCCCATAGGGTCCAAATAATTACGCGGCCGAACCCCATCGGGTTTGTAATTCTTCGGACAGTCCGGGGTCCAATCCGGACGGTCTGGGCTTGGCTCGGACGGTCCGACATGGATCCCGGACGGTCCAAATAATTATGCAGCAGAGACCCTTCGGGTGAGGAATTCTTCGGACGATCCGGGGCAAGGTCCGGACGGTCCGGGCTTAGCTCGGATGGTCCGGGCAGTGGCCCAGGCGATCCGACATACGCAGTGAGTGCACAATTTGAAGTGTTTTGAAAACCCTACACTACTACATTGATTTTCCATCGACTGTAGAGAAGTGTATTTTACATGTTATAGTATTAATGACTTGAGCAAGACTTGAACTCAATCTTATGATCCCCTCTTAATAGTGAGGGGATCCCTATGACTCAAGATGTAACATTAAAGAGTACTTAGCATCATCTTTAATCGTTTTGTTGAATTCTTGAGTGCGGTTGAGGATTAGCACATGATCCCTACACGATGATGTTAAGAGGACTAACCAACTTCCTGTGTATCACTTAGCAAACATAGTTAGTCCCCTATATGTATATTGTCATCAACAACAAAATATTCTTAAGGCCGTGATTGCACTTTCATTGGGAGCCATGTGAGCGTTATCCTAGTCTTATATATATGTGACTGACATATTTGAGTGGGAGCATGACATCATTCTCATACATGGATAACATATTGTGAATGGTGTAGTCAGTATTAATGATTATTGAAATATTCCATGAATGAAGTTAAGCATTGAAAATCTATTAATATAGATTAATGCGGTTAATAACACTTAGTCGTAATACTTTCTTGGATAAGATTCTGAAGAAGTTCAGGATGGGACAAGTCAAGGAGGCAGTTCTTACTTGTATATTCAAGAGAAGTATCGAGTTAATCTCAATAGTACAAGAACAATGGTTAAATGAAAGAAACGGATGTGCTACATCCTCTATGCCTCTGTCATTGGTTCTTTCATATAAAACCAGAGCTTTGTAGTCGACGTAATGTGACCCAATTTCTTAGTAAGAAGAACATGTTGTAATATGATTTATTGAGTAAATCATAGAACAAAGAGTTAAGTTTATCCTTCAGTCTCTTGAGAGAACTGAGGATACATCTCTAATTTGTAAAGGATAGTGAACTTGACCATAAATGTTATGCCGGTTCAAATTCTGACACAAACCTGGAAAATTGAGACATCATGCTAATAAATGCCTAAGTTGAAAGAAACATGGTTAGACATCAAAGTTTCATATAACACACTAAGGATTAAATTTACATTGATATGGTTGTTTTAGAAGTGGCAAGAGCTATATTTTGGCTTAAGAAGTTCAACTTCTGACTGAGTGAGTTTCATTGTGCATGACTAACGGAAAGTCCGCGTGACCCAACGGATGTCATTGCTGAAACACAACAAACAAAGTCTCACTCTACCACCAAATATATACCTCATCCTTATAATGGGATAATGAGATGAATGTCAAACTAGGTGACATTAATGATTTGCAAAAGACATACGAATATGAATGGTACAGACCATTGACTCAACCTTTTCCACAAGCAAGCATGATCAATAACCATATAGATGATATGAAGTTATGATCCACAGAAAAATGCAACTAGATTATTTGTACTCTAGTACAAGTGGGAGACTGTTGGGAATATGCCCTAGAGGCAAATAATAAAGTATGTTTGTTAGCATATTCCACTAGTTCCTAAATTTTTTTATACTATGCTATAACTATATTAATTAAAAACATTAATACACGTGTGGTATACGAACAACCAGGTCCCTAGTTAACTCTAGTATACTAGCTCATTGAGCAATTGATGATCAAGGTTTCCTGATCATGAGAACATAATAGTCTGTTTACAATGAGGTCATATCATTAGGTGAATGATATGATGGACACCCACCCACCTAAAGTGTTGCAATGTGATCTAGTCACATAGTTCAACATTGCGATAACTTAATAACGTAGGGAACCGATCCTTAGACCATGATGATTATACATAATTGCTATCTATTAGGATGCTTTGTTCAATGTTACACTGAAATATGGTAACCATACAGATGCATCTTGGGTATTCCGAAGTAGATATGTTGAGGAGTATGAAATAGATCAGAACGGGATTTGTCCATCCGAGTGACGGATAGGTACTCTGGGCCCACTTGGTGATATTACATCATAAAGATTGCGCAATCGTGTGAGTAGGTCACGGGGTTGTAACGAGACGAGTAAATATGTTTGTCGGTAATGAGGATGAACTAGCTATAGGATACCGACGATCAAACGTCGGTCAAACAAAGTACCGTGTGTGATAGAGGCGAAGGTGTCCCGATGTTTCGATGAGATGGTGGAGATCGATTATGGTGGAGGCGACTTTCACGATCCGACTACGAACGTGCGAAGACGTTGCGCCTTAGCGATCGCTAAACCAACTCCGAGAGGTTATTGATCCCGCGGATGCACGATCAACCTGACCACGAAGGTGTAATTCCTGCAAGCAATCGAAGAACAAGCAAGAACTAAGAATTGCAATCTGGATATTGCGAATATAAGATGAATGATTACGAAAGTTGGGGTTCCAATGAGGTCTTGGCCTGGTCGGATGACACAAACGAAGAGCTCGAAGTTGCGGCTATGGCTAACTTAAATCTAATTAAAACCCAAGTCTAAACGACGCCCTAAGGGCTGTATATATGGGGGAACAGAGGGGAATTTCGTGGCCCCTTGGAGGAGGGGTCCGAAAACAACCCTAACTCGGTTTCCCCACACATACGGACTCTAAAAAATAGCCTATTAAGTGTATTTCGAAATTACATGGGCCTGGCCCAATAATAAGGTGACGCAGCACCTATAATAACCCTTGGACGAAAATATTAATGTGGCGTCTTGTGTCTCTCGTCCAAGTCTTCATGCACGCCTTATGGTGGCCTCAAAGTGCGAAAATCACCACTGGAAGCTCCATTGTCCTTTCCCGCGCGCACACCTCCTTCTCCATGCTTGATCCCGCTCCAATGACCATCCTTCTTATCCATGCTAGGTCCTTCATTCATAAGACAAACAAAAGTATCTAATTTAGGCAGCATCATATGTTCCTGAACATTAGAAGGATTCGCAAGAAACGAAAGTACCTGATAATTTAGTTGACGTGCGCGTGCTCTAGTAACTGGTCCAGTATGTGTAGTTGGTGAAGATGTGGGTGTAACATTAGTAGAGATGTCCTCATCATCCTCCCCTTCTTGAATTGAAGTCGTCCTCGACGGAAGCTCATCATCTTCTCCCAAATAAGGTTTCAAATCTTCAATGTTAAATGTGGGACTAACCCCAAAATCTGCAGGTAGCTCAAGTTTATATGCATTATCATTAATTTTCTGTAAAACCTTAAAGGGACCATCAACTCGTGGCATTAACTTAGACTTGCGCAAATCAGGAAACCTATCTTTACGTAGATGTAACCAAACAAGATCTCCTGGTTCAAACACAACATGCTTTCTACCCTTATCACCAGCAAGCTTGTATCTAGCATTCATTTTCTCAATGTTTTCTTTAGTTAACTCATGCATTTTTAATATCAATTCAGCACGTTGCTTAGCATCAAAATTAACCTTCTCCGAAGATGGAAGAGGCAGCAAATCAATAGGTGCACGAGGTAGAAAACCATAAACAATCTCAAAAGGGCACATTTTAGTGGTAGAATGAAATGAACGATTATAAGCAAATTCAATATGAGGTAAACATTCTTCCCACATTTTCAAGTTATTCTTTAAAACAGCCCTAAGCATAGTAGACAAAGTCCTATTGACTACTTCAGTTTGTCCATCAGTTTGGGGATGACAAGTAGTACTAAAAAGTAGTTTAGTCCCCAACTTAGCCCATAAGCATCTCCAAAAATGGCTAAGAAACTTAGTATCACGATCCGAGACAATAGTATTGGGCACACCATGTAAGCGAATAATCTCACGAAAGAATAAATCAGCAACATTAGCAGCATCATCGCTTTTATGACATGGTATAAAATGTGCCATCTTAGAAAATCTATCCACGACAACAAATATGCTATCCCTCCCCTTCTTTGTTCGAGGCAAGCCTAAAACAAAGTCCATGGATATGTCCTCCCACGGAACACTAGGTACAGGTAAAGGCATGTATAAACCATGAGGATTGAGTCGTGACTTAGCGTTTTGACATGTAGTGCAGCGAGCAACAAAACGCTCAACATCCCGTCTCATCTTTGGCCAAAAGAAATGTGTAGCAAGTACGTCCTCCGTCTTCTTCACGCCAAAGTGTCCCATTAATCCTCCTCCATGCGCCTCCTGCAACAACAAAAGACGAATAGAGCTAGCTGGAATGCATAGCTTGTTAGAACGGAACACAAAACCATCATTAAGCACAATCTTGTTCCATGTTCTACCCTCTCTACAATTCTGCAATACATCTTTAAATTCCGCATCATGTACATATTGATCTTTGAGTGTCTCTAAACCAAATATCTTGAAGTCAAGTTGTGAAAGCATAGTATAACGACGAGACAAAGCATCAGCAATAATATTATCTTTCCCCTTCTTGTGTTTAATGACATAAGGGAAAGTCTCAATAAATTCAACCCACTTAGCATGTCTACGATTAAGTTTTGCTTGGCTTCTTATGTGTTTCAAAGATTCATGATCAGAATGTATAACAAATTCTTTGGGCCATAAATAATGTTGCCAAGTTTCTAATGTCCGAACAAGAGCATATAATTCCTTATCATAAGTAGAATAGTTTAGACTAGGCCCACTCAATTTTTCAGAAAAGTATGCAACAAGTTTAGCATCTTGTAATAACACACCTCCCAAACCAATCCCACTAGCATCGCATTCAAGCTCAAAAGTCTTATTAAAATCAGGAAGTTGGAGCAAAGGAGCATGTGTTAACTTATCTTTCAATACCGTGAAGGCTTCTTCCTGTGCGGTACCCCAAGTAAAAGGCACATCCTTGCGTGTAAGCTCATTGAGAGGTGCAACAATGGTGCTGAAATCTCTCACAAAACGCCTATAGAATCCAGCGAGGCCAAGAAAACTCCTCACTTGTGTGACCGTTTTGGGCTGCGGCCAACTCTCAATCGCCTCGATCTTGGCTTTATCAACTTCAATTCCCTGCGGAGTAACAACATAGCCAAGAAACGATACTCGGTCGGTGCAAAAGATGCACTTCCCAAGGTTACCAAACAAACGTGCATTACGTAGAGCAATAAAAACAACACGTAAATGATCCAAATGTTCCTCCAAAGATTTGCTATAAATCAGTATATCATCAAAATAGACTACCACAAATCGTCCAATGAAAGCACGTAAAACCTCGTTCATTAATCTCATGAAAGTGCTAGGTGCATTAGTTAACCCAAAAGGCATGACTAACCACTCATATAATCCAAACTTAGTTTTAAATGTCGTTTTCCATTCATCCCCTAATTTCATGCGAATTTGATGGTATCCACTACGCAAATCAACTTTGGAAAACATGGTAGAGCCACTTAATTCATCAAGCATATCATCTAACCTAGGAATAGGATGACGATAACGAATAGTAATATTATTAATGGCTCTACAATCAACACACATACGCCAAGTTCCATCCTTTTTAGGCACTAATATAACAGGAACAGCACAAGGACTAAGGGATTCACGTATGTAACCTTTGTCGAGTAGCTCTTGTACTTGACGCTGAATCTCCTTCGTCTCCTCCGGATTGGTACGGTATGGCGCACAGTTGGGCAGCGAAGCACCGGGAATTAAGTCAATCTGATGCTCAATCCCTCGAATAGGTGGTAATCCCGGTGGTACGTCTTGTGGAAAGACGTCAATAAACTCCTGCAAAAGGTCAGTGACAACAGGAGGCAAAGAAGGAGGCAATTCCTCAAATGAAAACAAAGCTTCTTTGCACACAAAAGCATAGCACACATATTGACTAACATCCAAATCTGAAATATCAACCTTAGTAGCAAGCAAAGTTGGACTAGTCAATTTAATTTCATTAGAAACAGCAGAAGAAGATTTGCTATTAGTCTTATGTTGTTGCTCAAATTCTTTAGCTGCTATCTCATTTTCACTCTTATTTTTCTCCTGTTTAGCTTTACTAGCTCTAGCAAGATCATCTTTCACAATTTGTTCAGGAGACATAGGAAGTAAAGCAATAGTTTTATCCTGATGAACCAGAGTAAACTGATTTGTCCTACCATGGTGTACAACATTCCTATCAAATTGCCATGGTCTACCAAGTAAAAGAGAGCATGCTTGCATGGGTACCACATCACAATCAACATAATCAGCATATGCAGCAATGCTAAAGTGCACACGAACAGAACGCGTTACCTTAATCTTACCACTATTGTTAAACCACTGAATATAGTACGGATGGGGGTGTGGTCTTGTGGTGAGAGATAGCTTCTCCACCAACTCCATGCTCGCCAAGTTGTTGCAACTCCCTCCGTCAATGATGATGCGAACCGAACGTTCTTTCACCACTCCCTTTGTGTGGAACAAATTATGCCTCTGGTTTTGCTCGGCCTTCGATACCTGCACACTTAACACACGTTGAGCAACCAAACTAGCATATTGATCTGCATCATCAGGAGCCATATACTCTATATCATGAGCATCATCATGGGCACCCTGTTCCTCGTGAGCAATGAGAACTAAAGTCTCCTCATCATAGTCGCTCGCTGACTCATACCCACCATCCGCCGTAATAATCATCACACGCTTGGAGGGACAGTCTTTTGCGAAGTGACCTCCACCTTGGCACCTGCGACATTTAATATCACGATCTTGTGTTTGCCCTGTGGAAGCCATGGATGAAGAAGAACTCGCTGCTGGACCACTCTGTGCACCCTTGAATGGTGGCGCTGGCTGTTTTGGTGGCTCCCTGTAAGAATGAGCGGTTGAAGTAGATGGTGGTGCAGCAGGACGTGTGGATGTAGAAGGTCCACGTGATGTCCATGATGTATTTCGTCCTGCAGAAAAGTTAGGTCTCGTAGCGGCCTGTCGATCCTGCACTTCACGTTCAGCTTTACAAGCAAGATGAAACAAACGAGTAATAGTAGCATAGTCCTTGTATTCGAGAATAGTTTGTATCTCCCTGTTTAAGCCACCTATAAAACGTGCAAACATAGCTTCATTATCCTCTATTAGGCCACATCTAATCAATCCAGTTTGTAATTCTTGATAATATTCCTCTACAGAATTTTTTCCTTGTCTCAAAGGCTGTAATTTTTGTAGCAATTCACGTTGATAATAAGGAGGAACCCAGCGAGTACGCATAGCATCTTTTAAAGCAGCCCAAGTAGCTGGAATATTATTAGCATGCAATCTACAATGTTCAGACCACCAAATAGATGCAAAACCCGTGAATTCACAAACAGCAGCAGTAACACGTCTATTCTCAGGATATTGTAAACATGTAAAGCGTTGTTCAGTTTCTAACTCCCAAGTAAGATAAGCATCAGGAATATATCTACCCTCAAACGGCTTAAGATTCAATTTAAGTTTAGGCACATGTTCATCATCGCGTACCTGAGGGGGTGGTTGGTGTCGACCGTGGCGAATGTTGGGACGTGGACGTCCAGCTGGCTGTTCATAGGCCGCTTCTTGTTCCACCTGCTCCTCGTAATCACCCTCGTAGTTGTCGTCCTGGCCGACGTCAGAGGCAGCAGTAGCAGTAACTGCAGCAGCAGCAGGAGCACCAGCAGCTTGTCCGCCCGGAAACAGAATACGTCGTGCACGTCGTGGTGGCGGTGGCTATGCTGGAGCGGCCGCAGGCTGTATAGGTAGGCGTGCGAGCAACTCAGTAAACTTGGCGTCGAGCTTGGTGTCGATCATCTTCTCCACACCATCAATCGCCTCTGTAAATCTGTTCTCGATGTCATTCACCTGTTCAGACATCATTTGTGCAAATTTATCATGTAATGCTTTGTTTGTCATATTCTCCCAATCAGGTGCATCCCGCGCCACTTCATCATGGGATCCTGGCATGGTTAGCAGAAATAGAAAACACACAGAAGTATGATCCTACTTCTACTAATGGGATGTGGGGTGGTGGAAAGCACAAATCCGTCAAGCTTTTCTTTAGTTCTTACCGATTCTTACCTAGGAGCAGGTGGTAATGTACAACCAACGGGTCAAAACTCTCAGAGATGTGGTAGAGCGATGGCCAGGAGGTGTCAAAACGCACGATGTAGAATATATGTGGAGCTGTAGGAAGGCTGAGAAGTATGGTAGCAAAAGCTCAACAGTAATCAAAACAGAGATGCAAAGCTGAATAAACACTCAACGTCGGTACTGTGCTAATCCTAGGCTAGACCGTACTAGAGACGCGAGCCTAAAACACCAACAAAAGCACGGCGCGGCACGTAATCAACTGAGAAGCACACTCTGAATTTTTTTTTCTCTTTTTTTTTGCTTGTTTTTTTTTTGCGATGCGGGACTGCGGTGGCTGAAAAAGTGCGAAAAAATCACTATGGTGGCGAACGTCTCAAAATGAGTTTCTGGACCTAAGGAACGTATGGGCACGAAATTTGTTTACCCCCGAAATTTTTGGCCTAAAAACTGCTCTGGAAAGCGTGCCAGACTTTTTTTTTTTTGGAAATCACCTCCTTCTACGTACGACAAAAGATTGGTGAAATCCGACTCTAATCAACTCAAAACTAATCTGGCTACGGAGAGATCACAAACCGAACAGGTGATGGAACTCAACTCGGATTGGTAGATCGTGGTGCTGTATATGGACTCGACTTGGCGGAACGTGGTGGTGTATCTGGACTCGGATTGGCGGAAACGTGGCGGTGTACTACTGTGCGGCGGCGGTGTGACAAACTGTGATCAGAACTCGAAACTCTAAGGGAACTAGACGCTAAGATCAGCAACTCGACACAACGATGCAACCGCAAATTCAACAAAGCAAACTACTGTAAAGAAAACTGGACAAAGGCTCGGACTGTTTTGGGACGTGATGATCTAACCCTAATTTTTTTGTTGGCTTTTTCGTGGATTGTAGGTATGAAGAACAGAACCAATCTAGACTACGAAAACTGGTAAATCTCACCGAGCAACCTGGAAATCTGATACCACTTGATAGAGGCGAAGGTGTCCCGATGTTTCGATGAGATGGTGGAGATCGATTATGGTGGAGGCGACTTTCACGATCCGACTACGAACGTGCGAAGACGTTGCGCCTTAGCGATCGCTAAACCAACTCCGAGAGGTTATTGATCCCGCGGATGCACGATCAACCTGACCACGAAGGTCTAATTCCTGCAAGCAATCGAAGAACAAGCAAGAACTAAGAATTGCAATATGGATATTGCGAATATACGATGAATGATTACGAAAGTTGGGGTTCCAATGAGGTCTTGGCCTAGTCGGATGACACAAACGAAGAGCTCGAAGTTGCGGCTATGGCTAACTTAAATCTAATTAAAACTCAAGTCTAAACGACGCCCTAAGGGCTGTATATATGGGGGAACAGAGGGGAATTTCGTGGCCCCTTGGAGGAGGGGTCCGAAAACAACCCTAACTCGGTTTCCCCACACATACGGACTCTAAAAAATAGCCTATTAAGTGTATTTCGAAATTACATGGGCCTGGCCCAATAATAAGGTGACGCAGCACCTATAATAACCCTTGGACGAAAATATTAATGTGGCGTCTTGTGTCTCTCGTCCAAGTCTTCATGCACGCCTTATGGTGGCCTCAAAGTGCGAAAATCACCACTGGAAGCTCCATTGTCCTTTCCCGCGCGCACACCTCCTTCTCCATGCTTGATCCCGCTCCAATGACCATCCTTCTTATCCATGCTAGGTCCTTCATTCATAAGACAAACAAAAGTATCTAATTTAGGCAGCATCATATGTTCCTGAACATTAGAAGGATTCGCAAGAAACGAAAGTACCTGATAATTTAGTTGACATGCGCGTGCTCTAGTAACTGGTCCAATATGTGTAGTTGGTGAAGATGTGGGTGTAACATTAGTAGAGATGTCCTCATCAGTGTGACAAAGGGATCATGAGTCAACGTTAACGGTTCAACGATGAAGTTAATTCGACGGAAGCACAAGGGCCATCAAGGATTGTAACCATATCCCACATGATGGTCATTGGTCAGAGAGTCTCGATCATTTCTGTTGTTGCCCGAACCATAGGGTGTCATGCTTAAGGGTATTCAACGCATTAAGGATAGATTCGGGATTGCTAAGAAATAAGAGAGAACTCGGAAATCGTTTCGGAGAGGTGACGAAAAAAGTTACATGGTTCCGAATTGTTCAGAAAGTTATTTGGAAATGTTTTATTATTTAATTATATAAATTAAATATAAAAATATAATTTAAACAATAAAATTAATAATGCTTCTTTATTATTTCTTAAAAAAAATAAAAAAAAGAAAAAAATAATAAAAAAGGGAGTGTGGGGCGCCACGGGCCATGGGGCCCATGTGGCCTTTGTTGGGGCTCGAGGCAGAAAACAATATTTTTTCATAACCTACGAAGCCCAAACCCAAGACCTATGCTATGGCGATGTAAGTAACGAAGGGAATCGGTCACATACCAGTATGTAGTCCGTTAAACGGGAAACGTTCCCGCTTGAACGTGGTTGATGTAGTCGTACACAACAATCCCCGATGCCGCGAAGATCCACGATGACTCCTGAGGCCACCCGGTCCTTGTAGACCGATGACAGGATTACATCCCCGTCTGAACATTATCGGTGAAGATGTCGCCACACGATCTCGACGGTGAAGGAGTACCACAAGTGTAGCACCTAGCGGGGTTACACGCGTACGGTATACCCGATGTTCCCTCCGGGCTCCGAACCAGGCGAGCAGCGAAAAGAAGATGGATTTGGATCCCGATTCCAACAACACGATGATGTGCGTATGGTGGAGAAATCCCCAACCCAGCGCAGATACCAAATAAGGGGATTCCACTCAAAGGAAGGAGAGAGGGAGAAAGAGATCAAAAAAAATTATCTGTATTTTTTTGAAATTTTCTGTGTTAAAAAAGGGACACCCTTCACATTTATATATAGGGGGGAAAGGAGAAACGCAGGCATGTAACTAGCGATGTGGTAATTTAAATCTTAAAGGTCAAGGAAACAAGGTACAACAAACAAGGTCTCACAGCCCCCCTCAGGGTAACCTACGCTAGCCGTCGGATCTGCGTGCTGATCGATGGGATTGGTTGGATCATTTGAAAATGCGTTGTAGTTTTTCACCCGTTGCTCTTTATTACGAGTCAATGACAGATGGGGTCTTTAGATCTTACTGTACAATGGCTGGGTAAGTCTTTCGTAGGTGAAACTTTATACCTGATCGGCTCCGCACCCGCCGCGCGCAGTGTCTCCAACCAATCCCTCGTCTCTCCCATACCACCACTCTCCCATCACAGCCACAGTGGAACCCTAGCCACGCACCCTCCCTCGCCTCTCCTCACTCGCAGCCGCCTATCCCAGTCGTACGCCGCCAGCCTCCTCCTTCATCCCCCGCTCAGTCGCGTCCATCCCTTCCTGCATATCATCCACCCCCGGATCCGAGGCGCACGGGCATGGAGGCGAGCAACGGCGGTGATGGCGGCTGTGCTCGATTCGATCTGTGCAAGAGAAGATGAGAGGAAGAGAGAGAAGGAAGGAGAGGAGCCGGTCCACATCCACGCTCAACATCATGTCTGCTACGCTTCTTCGCCCCCCTCCTCTCCCTCTCTCTGGTTCTAAGGTTGGATGAGGTTGATCTTCAATTGTGAGGGTGCCATCCATTTTCTGGTGGCTGCATCCAGTTCTAGACTCGTTTGTTATATGTTGGGCATGGACCTTTTTTTTCCCATTCTGCTGAGAAATTACAAGTTGGGAATGAACTGGGTTTTATATTACACAAACTGTAGCCATATGTTAGCAAATTACTACATTCATCTCTGATTTAACATGTGGAAGCAATATGTATAAACTACTGATTTGATTCCCCTAAATAATAAGTTCCTTGTTCTAAACAATTTCAGGGAAAGGATAAGATGCATCATGGTGATTAATTGGTTCTTTGTTGTAAAAAAATTCATACAAAAGGATCAAGAGAGGCATTCAAATATACCATTCGATTTGGTGAGTAGTTAATTAGTTATCAAGAATTCAAGATGCACTTTCACTTGTGGTAGTCCATTTCTTTTCCTGAATGTTCATGTACATGTATGTTAAAAAAATTCCAGGCTACGATTGGTTAGTTAATCGTGCATGCGCAGTTCCAGACCTATGGTGTTTTTCAGTAAGCTTACATGTACATTCAAATTCTTCTACAACCCTCTTCAATTTATAGATAGTAATATAGTGGATTTTAATTCTATCTTTTCATTTGGTTTAGAGCTTTGTAGTTCCAATCATATCTTATGGTTTAGGTGAATGTATGTTAGAAAATTGAATCAGTGAGAGATGAATATTTGATTTTGTTTAGTTTTCGTTAATTTAGTATGAATTTTAATAGAAGCCGGCGACGCCCACGCCGCTGGCCTGGCGCAATGCAGCGAGGGGAAGGAGTTCGGAGTCCTCGCTTGCCTCTGACTTCACCCCCCGCCCCAGATCGTGTTCCTTCATGCCTACCACCCCAGCCTAGACCTAGGGTTTGGTGGATAAACTCGTCGACGGCATGCCGGGGAGCAGCTCATCGCTGGGTGTGCGCACAGATGGCCTCTATGTAGTTAACCATCAAGGCTGGGCCTCCCTCTTTTTGCATGCCCAGTTTATATTTTCTGAATTATGCTAAATGCTTTAGGAATTTTATTCTGGATGCTAAATGCTAACATAGCTTAGATATATACATCTTATTAAGGAGCAACCGTCTGAACTCGCTGACGGCGCGCCGGGGAGCAGCTCATCGCTAGGTGTGCGTACAGATGGCCTCTATGTAGTTAACCATCAAGGTTGGGCCTCTCTCTTTTCGCATGCCCAGTTTATATTTTCTGAATTATGCTAAATGCTTTAGGAATTTTATTCTGGATGCTAAATGCTAACATAGCTTAGATATATACATCTTATTAAGGAGCAACCGTTTGAAATTACATAACAGCCATGTGTTTTTTTTCTTGTTATGTAGTTTGACTAGCTGATTGCAATTATTAAATAAATAAGAATCCACAATTACCTTATATTTTGAGATAACCAATGGATCTTGTAAATAATCCATATGGTAATTTTGAGAAGTAAGCTTGTGAGGAAGGTGTCTTTTGAGGTGATTCTCTCATTAATCTGAATTTTCTCATTATTATGTCAACATGGAAGGTGTCTTTTGAGATTCATAGTGTTTCTTCATATGAAATTGATTATTTTGTGGAGTTGCAGGGAAGAAGGAAGTGGTCGGCTGAGTGTTGGTGGAGCTGCTCCTCCACGAGATCCCGCCATCGGGAGAGCCGTGGTGGCAGCACAACATGAAACTGAGGTGAGTTGCTGCTTGCCTTGGCCTTTTTTCTCCTGCGTCTCTTTATGTGATACGTTAGATGAAGAAATGGGTTTGATAGTAGTTCCATTCAATCTGTGATTTGCATGAAAAAGCAACCTTGGATAAGTTTATAAGTATCCTAAAACCATTCTCGTTTACGACTATTGAGTTTGGTGAGAGACCAATTTGATGAAGCAAACAACCATATTATATTTAGTTAGGTTGCTTGGTTGCTTGTACAGTTTGGAGGTTATTGGGACAGCTACTGAGTTTTGTATTAGTTCCTTTGTTGATCAACTTGATCGGCAAGGTGTTAAATGAGCAGAAAAGCTACAGTTGAATGAGTAGCAATTATTGCTAGAAAGGATAATATAAAAATATTTAAAACGAGTGTAAATATGGGTTTGAAGGTTGCTTGAATTTGTTTCTGAGGGCAATTAGGGAGCCTAATGATTGGATGAATTTCTTTTTCTATGTCATGGATAGATTGTCAATGCTAGCAAATTCAGTAAACTATTTTGGATATATCCGGGTGCCTCAACTTAATATCTTGCAATCGTACTCTAAAATTTTCAGTGTGACCCATGAGAACATGATTCATGCGACGCTGGATGCAATGGTGCTTCAGTTCAAAACTTTAGTAGTTGTTGACGAAGAACATATTGACTCTAACCTTGGCAAATATGGACCGCTGGCAAGTAAGTATAACTTTCTCAAACTGATTTTATACATCTATACTAAGTAGAGACTCACGTTATTCATAAATTACTAGTCGTTCATCTGAATTATTATGGTATAGATCCACTCCCTTATCCCTTGGATGTGTATCGTCCTGTTATGACCGGCCAGGTCTATCAGAGGAGGCCCAGACGGGCCTAGTTAGGGGTTTAGCCCTGTTAGCCTAGTACCATTATATATATGAGTTGTAATCAACGAGAGACAATCAAGCAATAAAGATTAAACTTTGTTGCCGACTCCTGAAGGAGTCGGACTCAACCCTAGCTGCCGCCTCAGCCTCCGCGCCGCCTCTCCCTCTCGCTCGCGACGGCTCCCCAGCGCCGCCGGCCACGCCTCCCTCTCCTCCAGCCACACTCCATCCCCTACAATCTCCGCCCTAGACCCGGTAGGCTAGTTGATCCTACCAATTTGGTATCAGCTCTCTCGGTTCCGATCATGTCTTCCGGTCTCCCCACCACCACCGTCGCTGCCTCCACCGCGGCAGCGCCGACCACCTCCGGGCCGCCCGCCTCCGTCGATCGGCCACCGGTACCCGAGCCGGCCGCCGTCCTCTCCCCCGCGCAGCTCACGGCGGCCGTCCACGACCTCACCCTGGCGATCGCCAACCTCCGGACGTTCCTGCAGGTGACGCACGGGCTGCCGGTTCCCGTGACCGCGCCACCACCACCGCCGCCCCCGTCCGCGCCCCAAGCGCCTCCACCGCCGCCCCAGGCCTCCACCCAGGGCGTCCCCATCACCAACATCAAGTGGCCAGCGTCGCCGTCTCCACGGCCCTCCTGGGTCGATGCGCCGGTCTTCACCCCGGCCCCGGCCCAACCGACCCTGCCTCCGCAGACCGCGTACGCCGCGGCCCCCGCCCTCGGTGGAGTCAGCGGCTACGGCGCCCCGTACGCCGGGGGCAGCAGCACCTACGCGCCCTCGACGGCACCGGCCGCCCAGCAGCCCCCGCGCTACGCCAAGATCGAGTTCTTCACATACGATGGCGCCGAGGACCCCCTCAACTGGCTCAACCAGTGCGAGCAGTTCTTCCGCGGCCAGCGCACCCTCGCCTCGGACCGCACCTGGCTCGCCTCCTACCATCTCCGCGGCGCCGCCCAAACGTGGTACTATTCCCTCGAGCAGGACGAGGGCGGCATGCCCCCATGGGAGCGCTTCCGAGAGCTGTGCCTCCTCCGCTTCGGACCGCCGATACGCGGCAGCCGCTTGGCGGAACTCGGCCGCTTACCGTTCACCACAACGGTACAGGACTACGCCGACCGATTCCAGGCCCTGGCGTGTCACACCCCAGGGGTGACGGGACAGCAGCGCGCCGAGCTCTTCATCGGCGGCCTTCCGGACCACATCCGCGTGGACGTGGAGCTCCAGGCCCCTCAGGACCTCCAGACGGCGATGCACTACACCCGCGCCTACGAGCGCCGCACCCAGGCGGTGCAACAGTTGGCCCCGCCCCGGGGAGGCCGGCCGACCACTCGCCCGCCCCCGACGGCTGCGCGCCCTTCACAGGCGACACCTGCGGCGCCGACGCCGCCCCCTACGCGCACGTTCCGACGCCTCACGCCGGCAGAACAAGTCGAGCTACGTCGCCTGGGGCTCTGCTTCAATTGTGACGAGCCTTACACCCCGGACCACTCGTGCCCGCGGCTCTTCTACCTGGAGACGGTCGACGCGAGCGAGCTGGACGCACCATCGGAGGCACCGGCCGAACCAGCCCCGGCGCCCGCCCTTGCCGCGGCGTTTGTGGTCCCCCTCCATGCGTTGGCCGGCATCCGCACCGAGCGCACCATGCTCCTGCCGGTGACGATCCGGGGGGAACGCTTGGTGGCATTGTTGGACACGGGCTCCACGCATAACTTCCTGCCCGCCGCTACCATGCGCCGCCTCGCCCTCCAGCCGACGGGCGGCGAGACTCTTCGGGTGACCGTGGCGAACGGTGACCGCCTCCGCTGCCACGGGCTGGCCGAGCACGTGCCTCTCACCATCGGCGACGAGACATTCACCATCACATGTGCCGGCATCGACTTGGGTTGCTTCGACTGTATCCTCGGCGTCGACTTCCTGCGGACACTCGGCCCCATATTGTGGGACTTCGACACGCTCACGATGTCCTTCTCGCGCCAGGGCCGACGCGTCCAGTGGGAGGGTCTTGGGAGCACCGCCCCGGTGCCCCGCCTGCAGCTCGCCGCGGCGACCACGGAGGCCACGCACCCGCTCCTGACTGAGCTCCTGGGGCAGCACGCCGACATCTTCGCCGAGCCAACGGGCCTGCCTCCCGTCCGGGCGTACGACCACCGCATCCACCTTGCGACGGGAACGGCTCCGGTAGCCGTCCGGCCGTATCGCTACCGCAGCTGCAGAAGGATGAGTTGGAGCGCCAATGCGAGATCATGCTCGCCTCGGGGATCATCCGGATCTCGACGTTTCCGTTCTCAGCACCCGTGCTCCTTGTCCGCAAGTCGGACAGCACCTGGCGCTTCTGCATTGACTACCGCGCCCTCAACGCGCTCACGCTCAAGGACAAGTTCCCGATCCCGGTGGTTGACGAGCTCTTCGACGAGCTCCATGGGGCGCGCTTCTTCACCAAACTCGACCTCCGGTCAGGCTACCATCAGGTGCGCATGCACCCGGACGACATCGCCAAGACGGCGTTTCGGACCTATCACGGACACTTCGAGTTCATGGTTATGCCATTCGGCCTCACCAACGCCCCGGCAACCTTCCAGGCGCTCATGAACGACGTCCTCCGCCCATACTTACGCCGGTTTGTGCTTGTTTTCTTTGATGACATACTGATTTACAACACCTCTTGGGCGGAGCACCTCCAGCACATCGCCATCGTCTTCAACGAGCTTCGAGCGCATCGACTTCACCTTAAGCACTCGAAGTGCTCGTTTGGGACGCCGTCGGTCGCCTACCTCGGCCACGTCATCTCCGCCGACGGGGTGGCCATGGACGCCGACAAGGTGGTGGCCGTTTCAGCCTGGCCGACGCCGCACTCGCCGCGAGCCCTCCGTGGGTTTCTCGGCCTCGCAGGGTACTACAGGAAGTTCATCCGCGACTTCGGCCTCATCGCCTCTCCACTCACGCGCCTGCTCCGGCATGATGCCTTTGCATGGGACGCCGAGGCTACCGCGGCGTTCGAGGCCCTCAAGGGGGCCCTCACGACGTGCCCCGTCCTGCAGATGCCCGACTTCGACAGGCCGTTCATCGTCGACTGCGACGCCTCAGGGGCTGGCTTCGGCGCCGTCCTTCACCAGGGCGACGGGCCGCTTGCCTACTTCAGCCGCCCCTTCGCCGCTTGTCACCTGAAGCTCGCGGCGTATGAGCAGGAGCTCATTGGCTTGGTGCAGGCTCAGTCACTGGCGCCCTTACCTATGGGGGCGGTCGTTCCGGATCCGCACGGACCATTACAGCCTCAAGTTCTTGCTGGACCAGCGGCTGTCGACGGTACCTGATAGAAAACACACAGGAATATGATCCTACTTCTACTAATGGGATGTGGGATGGTGGAAAGCACAAATCCGTCAAGCTTTTCTTTCGCTCTTACCGATTCTTACCTAGCAGCAGGTGGTGATGTACAACCAACGGGTCAAAACTCTCAGAGATATGGTGGAGCGATGGCCAGGAGGTGTCAAACGCACGATGTAGAATATATGTGGAGCTGTAGGAAGGCTGACAAGTATGGTAGCAAAAGCTCAACAGTAATCAAAACAGAGATGCAAAGCTGAATAAACACTCAACGTCGGTACTGTGCTGATCCTAGGCTAGACCGTACTAGAGACGCGAGCCTAAAACACCAACGAAAGCACGGCGCGACACGTAAACAACTGAGAAGTACACTGAATTTTTTTTTTCTCTCTTTTTTTTTTGCTCTTTTTTTTTTTTTGGCGATGCGGGACTGCGGTGGCTGAAAAAGTGCGAAAAAATCACTATGGTGGCGAACGTCTCAAAATGAGTTTCTGGACCTAAGAAACGTATGGGCACGAAATTTTTTTACCCTTGAAAATTTTGGCCTAAAAACTGCTCTGGAAAGCGTTTGATGAATTTTTTTTTTTTTTTGCTAATCACCCCCCCTTCTCTGTACGGAAAAAGTTTGATGAAATCCGACTCTAACAACTGAAAACTAATCTGGCTACAAAGAGATCAGGAGCCGTACTGATGGTGGAACTCAACTCGGACTCGTGAGACGTGGTGGTGTATATGGACTCTGCTTGGCGGAACGTGGTGGTGTATCTGGACTCGGATTAGCGGAACGTGGTAGGATGACTACTTGTGCGGCGGCGACGTGGCAAACTGTGATCAGAACTCGAAACTCTTAAGGGAACTAGACGCTAAGATCAGCAACTTGACACAACGATGCAACCGTAAATTCAACAAAGCAAGTATTGAAAAGAAAACTGGACAAAGGCTAGGACTGTCTTGGGACGTGATGATCTAACCCTAATTTTTTTTGTTGGCTTTTTCGTGGACTGTAGGTATGAAGAACAGAACCAATCTAGACTATGAAAACTGGTAAATCTCATCGAGCAACCTGGAAATCTGATACCACTTGATAGAGGCGAAGGTGTCCCGATGTTTCGATGAGATGATGGAGATCGATTTTGGTGGAGTAGACTTTCACGACCCGACTACGAACGTGCGAAGACGTTGCGCCTTAGCAATCGCTAAACCAACTCCGAGAGGTTATTGATCCCGCGGATGCACGATCAACCTGACCACGAAGGTCTAATTCCTGCAAGCAATCGAAGAACAAGCAAGAACTAAGAATTGCAATCTGGATATTGCGAATATAAGATGAAAGATTAACAGAAGTTGGGGTTCCAATGCGGTCTTGGCCTGGTCGGACGACACAAACGAAGAACTCGAAGTTGCGGCTATGGCTAACTTAAATCTAATTAAAACCCAAGTCTAAACGACGCCCTAAGGGCTGTATATATGGGGGAACAGAGGGGAATTTCGTGGCCCCTTGGAGGAGGGGTCCGAAAACAACCCTAACTCTGTTTCCCCACACATACGGACTCTAAAAAATAGCCTATTAAGTGTATTTCGAAATTACATGGGCCTGGCCCAATAATAAGGTGACGCAGCACCTATAATAACCCTTGGACGAAAATATTAATGTGGCGTCTTGTGTCTCTCGTCCAAGTCTTCATGCACGCCTTATGGTGGCCTCAAAGTGCGAAAATCACCACTGGAAGCTCCATTGTCCTTTCCCGCGCGCACACCTCCTTCTCCATGCTTGATCCCGCTCCAATGACCATCCTTCTTATCCATGCTAGATCCTTCATTCATAAGACAAACAAAAGTATCTAATTTAGGCAGCGTCATATGTTCCGGAACATTAGAAGGATTCGCAAGAAACGAAAGTACCTGATAATTTAGTTGACGTGCGCGTGCTCTAGTAACTGGTCCAGTATGTGTAGTTGGTGAAGATGTGGGTGTAACATTAGTAGAGATGTCCTCATCAGTACCCCAGCACCAGTGGATCAGCAAACTCTTCGGCTTCGACTTCACGGTGGAGTATCGGCCGGGGCGTCTCAACACCGCGGCCGATGCCTTGTCTCGCCGCGACACCCCAGCCGACACCTCGGAGGACGTCGCCGAGGGCATGGTGCTATGCATCCGCTCGGGTCCGACTTTCGCGCTCTTCGACCACATCCGCCGCGCGACGACCACGGCCCCCGACGCCCAGATACTACGTCAGCAGTTCGAGGCGGGCGAGCTGGACGGGCCGTGGCGCCTGGCCGACGGCCTTCTCCTGCACGGGCGCCGGATCTTCGTGCCCGACCATGACGACCTTCGCCATCAGGTGCTGTTGATGGCCCACTCTGTCGGTCCTGAGGGCGTCCAGAAGACACTCCATCGCCTCCGCGCGGACTTCTATATCCCGGGGGATCGCGCACTCGTCCGCGATTGGGTGCGTTCGTGCGAGACTTGCCAGCGCAACAAGACGGAGACCCTGCGGCCGGCAGGGATGTTGCAGCCGTTGGAGGTGCCCTCGCAGGTGTGGGCGGACATCTCTATGGACTTCATCGAGGGCCTCCCTACGGTGGGCGGCAAGTCCGTCATTCTTACGGTGGTGGACCGCTTCTCCAAGTACGCCCACTTTATCGCGCTGGGCCACCCCTACACCGCCGCGACGGTGGCTCGGGTGTTCTTTGACGGTATTGTACGCCTCCACGGGTTCCCTGCGTCCATTGTCAGCGATCGGGACCCGGTGTTCACGGGGCACGTGTGGCGCGATATCTTCCGGATGGCGGGCGTCAAGCTTCGGTTCAGCACGGCTTTTCACCCTCAGACAGATGGCCAGTCAGAGGTGGTGAACAAGGTGATTGCCATGTACCTTGGTTGTGTGACCGGGGATCGTCCCCGTGCTTGGATCGATTGGCTGCCTTGGGCGGAATACTGCTACACCGGCACGCCACGCCATTTGAGGTGGTCTACGGCCGTCCTCCGCCACCTATCTTGCCGGTGGATCCGGTGACGGCTCGGACGGAGGCTGCCGGTGCGCTCCTCCGTAGCCGTGATGAGATGCTTGCCGAGGTGCGGCAGCGTCTTGTTCAGGCCCAACAGGTGGCCAAGCACTACTACGACGGCCACCATCGCGATGTTGCGTACGCGGTGGGTGACTGGGTGTGGTTGCGTCTCCTGCATCGCTCTACTCAGTCCTTGGACCCGCGGGCGAAGCGCAAGCTCGGGCCGCGGTATGCTGGCCCCTTCATCATCCTGGAGCGTATTGGGCAGCTGGCATATCGACTTCAGCTGCCAACCGGTGCCAGGATCCACGACGTGTTCCATGTGGGGCTGCTCAAGCCCTACCGTGGGACCCCGCCAGCCGCCACGCCGGCTCTTCCCCCTACTGCAGATGGTCGTCTACTTCCTAGTCCAGCCAAGGTGTTGCGCGCCCAGCTCCGTCGTGATGTCTGGCACTTGTTGGTGCAGTGGGAGGGTCTTTCCGAGGAGGAGGCCACTTGGGAGCAGCGTGATGAGTTCCAGCAGCATTATCCCGATTACCAGCTCGAGGACGAGCTGTTTGCGCAGGAGGGGAGAGATGTTATGACCGGCCAGGTCTATCAGAGGAGGCCCAGACGGGCCTAGTTAGGGGTTTAGCCCTGTTAGCCTAGTACCATTATATATGAGTTGTAATCAACGAGAGACAATCAAGCAATAAGGAATAAACTTTGTTGCCGACTCCTGAAGGAGTCGGACTCAACCCTAGCCGCCGCCTCAGCCTCCGCGCCGCCTCTCCCTCTCGCTCGTGACGGCGCCCCAGCGCCGCCGGCCACGCCTCCCTCTCCTCCAGCCACACTCCATCCCCTACAATCTCCGCCCTAGACCCGGTAGGCTAGTTGATCCTACCACGTCCTCTCCCTGGTCTCTCTTTTATACTCTCAGGAAAAGCAATCTGAGCGACATCTCCTCCTAGATTGAGAAGTCCACCCTTGGTCTCTCTTATTTCATGCCTATAGATTTTGTGGCTCCGCTATCCATTGCAGGCAGTAGGGAAATTGTGCCATCCAGGTCCGATTTGTGCAGCCATCATCTGTATCGTTGGTTGGAACCATATACTCTTCTCTGAAACAGTTTCATTGTTTCTCGGGGAAGCAACATGATATTTCCATGTATAGATTTAATCTGGAAACATTAAGATCACAAATGCTTTTAGGGATGGTCGATGTAATTTAACTAAAGGAGTATTGGTTGTCCATAACTCTTTAGGGACCTTTTAGGATTTTGAGTTCACAAAAACTTAATTTTGTTTCCTCCTGGTATTCTCATTGCTAGCATTCTTGACATCGATCTGCAACGCATCCACCAAAGTAGTGGCTCCCAATCTGAGACTGGCCAAAAGAACGAATCTCCGTCAATGTCTGTACCCTCTGTGAAACATTGTCATGCTAGCTACCTCACGCTTGGTATCCTCTCCCTCATGGCATCTGGTTTGGTTGCAGGGACTAAAAGATATTCCATCACCTGGTTCAGATTGAAATCCTCTGTTCTTGTGTGGTTTAGTCAACTTGGTTTTCCTGTATGGTGTTGTTGGGATCTAAATTGAAGTCGGTAGCACTATTTGGCTCTAGAGAATATGTGTTTGTGTTAGACAATAGTTTACATGGAAAGTAAGTTCCCTAAGAAAAGTATTATTTCTCCCAACTCTTGTTTGTTATTCAACTAATGAGATATGTTATAGTAGTACTACTGCAGAATTGATGTGAGACGCTCTGCCTGTTTCTGTTCTCCTGCACAACCAGCAATAGGTTTTGTTCTCCTACGAAACTTAGGATGCCTGCACATTGGGATTTATATACAATTTTTTTGTCTCTTTCCATACTTACGTGGTTCACACAGACTTTGAACACCGAGTAATCTTCACAAATAACACTTTGTTATTGGTTTCTATTGGGCATCTAATGAAGGAGTTATGCCTGTTGCTACTGAAACTAAGGGTACTGACCTATTTTTTTATGCAGGGATGTTAGTTTTCCATGACTTCTACTCCCCCCCCCCCCCCCCCCCCCCCGTCCCACAATAGAAGATTTATTTGCAACCTATGTTGGCTTTCAAGTACATCTCATCTTGTGGGCAGAAGGAGTGTTATTCAATATATTTAGAGGCGTGAAACTTCTTAGACCATTATTACAATGAAAGTTAGTATACATACCTTCAATGTGCTCCAAGAAAAATCAATTATTCAGCGAAATATAAGTAGTTGGTAGGACTATCCCCGTTAACTTTATGTTACAAGAATGGGTCCATCTTATGATTTTTTTTGTTAGTTGGACTAACGTTACGTTCCTCTTTTTTCTTACATATTTCCACTGGATGCAAACTACTATCAAATATGTGCACATTTGAACCAATCAGTTTAATATATCTGCAGATAATATCCAGTATTGCACAATAGTTTCCATCTCTATTTGATATATCCTTGAATGTAATTTTAAATGCCTTCTAAGATAATTTAGATCTGAGGTATTGTTCTTGAGAAAACTTCAAAACCAATTCTTGATTTTAATAATACTTTGTTAGTTGAAGGCTGATTAATATCGTCTTGGAGTTCGAAAGAGTAAATCATGCTTTAAGTCTCCTGTATTTTTGGATGTTATTGTGTTCTACTTCATTATGCCTTCTGCTGCTGATGATTAACCTAAATTTATACAACACAACTACAATTCTCATTTCTTTGTTGTAATCATGGCCACACATGTGCACTCTCTAAAATTTTTATCTATTGTATTTTGACTTAATTTTTGTGAAAATTAGTCATAGAAATTTATACTAGCAGTTTTGGGGCATAACTATGTTTTTTGCTTTCCAGGAATACTATGAGGAACTCATATAGCCAGGGAAACACGGTGACATAAGACTACAAAGGGGATCATGAGAAATGTATTGCTTCTGAATAAATACAACGGGCATGGCTCTATGAGCTAACAATCCTGCAAACATGGATACCTGCCTTCACTTTAGTGAGTGCTTTCGAGTGTTGGCTGTAGTGATGTCCTTTCGAGTGTTGTTGGTTTCAGAGAATAATAAGTATTGAGAAAAATGGTGTACTTTACGTGAATGTTAATGATATCTTTCAGGATTCTAACTATTAGTTTTCTGTGGAGAAGAATGATATTGTATGAAGGGGCGGTGAACATAGTTTTTTCTTTATTTTTAGTATAAATAATCTTGGATTTGGGATTGCTATAAGTTCATTGTATGGCAACAGCTGGTGCTCACTTTGGACATTGTTGGGTACAATATGGCTATCTGTATATACTAAAATTAAGATTTTATTGTTTCATGAATCCATTAATCTATCTCCTTGCTTCTTGAGGTGTTGCCACTAAATTATTAGTTTTTTTATGTTTCTTTGCTCCATTTCTATGTTACTTTAACCAAAGTGGAAGCATTGTCTCTTCTTCATAGCATGATGCATGTCAAACTAGGTTAAGTGAAGGAAACATATAAAGAAATAGAGAATATTGCCAACCTTTTTAGGTATGTATGGAAACTCCAACAACTCATTCGAGAAGAGAATCCAATGAACAATTGGTGATAGAAGAAAAGCTTACTAGAATGATTGGGTTTAAAAAGTGCAAGTTATTTCTACAATGACATGGTTTTAACTGGGACTCTGTGCCATTTGGCGCAACGGGTCATCTAGTAATATTAATACCACATGCGCTACATGGCATGGTGGTCGGCACATGCACATGCATGTGCTTGGCCGTGGCCAAGTCCATGTGTGGTGGCCTTTGGTGCATGTGGTGGCCAATGGGCCCCATGGCCCATGGTGCCACTTGACCTTTTTTTTCTTTTTTTTTTCTTTCTTTTAAAAAAAAATGAAAGAAAGATTATTACTTTTAATTATTTAAATTATATCGTAATATTTAATGCATATAATTAAATAATAAAACATATCTAAATAACTTTCCAAACAATTCAGAGCTAAGGAATTTTTTCGTCTCCCCTTTGAAACGATTTCGGAGTTCTCTCTTATTTCTCCGGTGATCCCGAATCTATCCTTAATGCGTCGAATAACCTTAAGCGTGACACCCTATGGTTCGGGAAACAACAGACATGATCAGACACTCTCTGACCAATGACCATCATGAGGGATCTGGTTACAATCCTTGATGGCCCCTGCGCTTCCATCGAATTAACGTCGTCGTTGAACCGTTAACGTTGAGTTCTGATTCCTTTGTCATACGGTACTGTGTTTGTCCGAGGTTTGATCGTCGGTATCCTTATACCTAGTTCATCCTCGTCTCCGACAAATATGTTTACTCGTTTGTGCATATTACATCTCCGTGATCTAGTCACATGATTGCAATCTTTATGATGTAATATCACCGAGTGGGCCCAGAGTACCTATCCGTCACTCCGATGGACAAATCCCGTTTTTATCTATTTGCATACTCCTCAACATATCTACTTCGGGATACCCAAGATACAAATGTATGGTTACCATATTTCAGTGTAACAGTGAATGCACTCAAAGTATCCTGGTAGATAGAAATTAAGTATGATCATCACGGTCTAAGGATTGGGTCACTACGTTATTAAGTTATCGCAATGTTGAACTATGTGACTGGATCACATTGCAACACTATAGGTGGGTGTGTGTCCATCATATCATTCTCCTAATGACATGAACCCATTGTCAACAGACTTATGTGTCTCATGATCAGTGACGAGGATCGGCCTTGGCAAATTCCATGGTTAGGAATCCTGGATTTAGATCGTAGAGAGAGGAGGGCAGGTTGGCGATGCTCATCGGCTAATAGGAGACAGAGATTACCCAGGTTCATGGCCCTCGATCGGTAAAACCCCTACTTCCTGCTTGATGTATTATATCATCAGGACCCGGAATATGCGTATGTAATTCCAGTCACAACTCAATCATATGGAGAGCCGAGAGTCGTACCCACTTGTATAAGCAGACAAGGCCAAGCACAGAACACTCTCGGAAAGCATCGTACGTGAGGGCCATCCCATCCAGGCCGGAGGATCAACTGATATGGGTCCTCATCGCCCGCTCACAAGTCTAAATGATTATGGGTGGTGAAATCCCATACTCATAGACAAGTCGCCTCAACCATATTATTGAATGAATTATAACACTTACATAAACAGACTACAACCCGATCACTTAGTCGGGGTCTCGGGCGGGCTCAATCATACAACAAAGTGTTCCACGTGACAGAGTCACGAGAAATCGCATCGCGATGCCCCAAGCTGCGCACATCTAAGGGCCACTTGGTGTATAAAGACCGCCGGCAAGAACACAACTAAGCTATCTAACCCCACACTAAGACATGCACGTTATAACCATACACGCAGCATACATGTCTAGTGTAAACAGCAGGTACTCATTGCATGAACTCTACAAAGTATATCTTTATTGACTTACACATAGAGCATACAAAGATCACATTTCTGTGATCAACATTACATCATACAATGGAAGCAAATTAGGTCTGAGTACAGACAAGTTTAACAAATGGCTTAGAGAAGCCTTTTTCAACATACATGCCCTTCCACGAGGGACCAGACTGCTGCCTGGAACTATACTTGCTTAGTAAATGTCGAGCTTGAGGAAGGTGTCTCCATCGGGGTCTGGGTTTTCATCTAAAACATAGAATAAGCAAACGTGAGTACAAAGTACTCAGCAAAATTTACATCAGAACTATACTACTCATGCTCAAGTTTCAAGGTAAAGGGAGGTGGGGTTTCAACATGCGGAAGTGCCAGCTTTGACTTGGCTAGTCCTGTACTACGAGTACGAGACTTGAGGTAAGAAGCGTACACGAGTCCACTACCAAGTCTCCAACCAATACACCACTATGGATACTTCCTCGACTTCCCCACGAGGAAGCACGCCATAGCACTCACGCTTATCTGGCGAGTTTTAGAAGTATCCATTCAAGTTGTCTAATAATCAAGCACAGCTTTCCAAGTAGTCCCTTACTGCGGACGCGGCTATTCGAATAGTTTTGTTAACCCTGCAGGGGTGTACTTCTATGCACATGAAACCATCATTTACCGCCGGGATCTCGTCACCCTCCAAGCGGGTGTCGGCGAGGATAATTTCCACAACTTTTACCTCACAACCAATTCTAATCTAGGAATCAACCATCTGAGTTGCGCACCACTCAAGAGTCCGGCCGGGTCAACGATACGGACTCAGACGATGCAGGCGACCGAGACGCCACCTTAGCAGATGGTTTAACTGTCTCACAGGTCCACCCACATATCTAAATGATGCAAACTTTCCTTCATTCTCTTTCTATGCATATGCCAAATGGAAAACCCGAACTAATGACTCCTGGACTTGAACTGGGGTGAGTTAGTAGGCTGAGCGGGGGTCCATGTGCCCAACATGTGGTAGTACTCTTTGTCTTGGATCACCACACAAGAACTCGGGCTTAAGGCGGTGTTCAACGAGACAACCCACTGTGTACTCCTACACAGCCTCTCATCGTTCACCTTTGTTTAGGGTGGATTCACCAACACAGTTTCACCTTCTTCAACATGATTGCTACCATCCCGACTCACAAATCAAAGTATCCTCATTGTAAGCTCTAAGCATGCAATAAGTAGTAAAAGTTGCAGGGGCCACATGATATCAATCAATTCCTATGTCAGCTAGGATTGTGGTTTGCTTACTACTATGAGAAGATGATAGGTCATGCATCGGATATGGGTTCAACTATGCGGTAGAATCGATAACAAGGTGATCTCCTAAACATGCATAAGCGAGACTGAGAGAGAAGTGGGATTTTATAGACACGATCAATGGGGTTTGCTTGCCTTGCTGACGAGGTTCAGTATCGGGGTCTTCAACGAAGGGGGTGGCCTCCGGTTCCGGTTCCACTTCTATCGAGGAAACAAAGCAATCAAGGGATAAATATAATTGCAATGCTCAAGAACATGATCAACATTGTAGTGTGATGTTCATGGTCACAATGTGTTGGCAATTCCATTTAAAAGAAGTGGAATGCAAAGTCATTTGCAAATTCACTCCTAATTTGAATTCAAATTAATCCATATGCACATTTGCTTCTGTTGCCCCATTTTAAAATGGTCAAACATATTTTTTTGCATATTCTTAATCCTTGGATATTTCTGATAATTTTTCATATATTATATGTTTAATTTGGAGTTAGTATGAATTTTCTATGATTTTTCAAAGTTTAATTGAATTTCTGGATTTTCTGTATTTTCTTTTTAAAAAGAAAAGGGAATTATGGCGTCAGCATGACCTCATGCTGACGTGGGGGGGGGGCTCTGACCTGTGGGTCCCGGGTGTCATAGGCTCTAGGTTAATCCCTGTTTAATTTATTAAATAGAGGGGATTAGGGGGGCTAGGGCCCACTTGTCATTGACCTTGGGTCAAATGACCAGGGGGTTAGCCCCTAACTAAGTGGCCACATGGGCCTCGCCGGAGTTTGGACGGCGGCGACCAAACTGCGCGGCAGCCCTCACTACTGTCGGCGTCTCCTGCCATGGGAGAGCACGGGGAGACCACCAGTACGCTCCTCGTGCTCGTCCGCGTCTGCTGGTGCCCACGGGGAGGCAAGGGGGGCGCCGTAGCGTTGCCGGCGTCACTGTGCTCGCCGGAGCACCGGCGGAATCGGGTTCCAGGGCACGGCGAGGGGTTTTGGAGGCACTGTAGCATAGCTCTCTCTCTTCCGCGTTTGCTAGGGCGAGTGGGGTGTCACGAGGACGTCTCGGGCCATGGCTACGACGACGGGCGCGGCGGCTTGGTCACTGACCTCGACGGGACGGCGAGGCACGGCACGGGGAGGAGCAAGGGGAGGGGGAAATCGACGAGGGGCTCACCCTGAGCGAAAAGAGAAGCACGGCGGGGCCGGGGAGGGCTCGACGGTGAGCAATTGCTCGCCGGAATCTTTTGCGGACGGTGGGGAAGACTTGAAGCGGGCGACGTCGTCAGGGCCTCCGAGATCGAATTGAAGGGGCAGCTCGAGGTAGTCGTCGTCGGCGAAAAGGATGGACACGATGGTGCGGCGAGAGAGGGCCGTTGGCCACGCGGGCACGGCGGTGCGCTCTGCGGCGGCTCTCGGACGTCGCGGTTTTCCGGCGAGGGAGGGGTGGAGAGACAGCCAGAGGAGGGGGAAAGGTGAGGGGGCCTTCTAGGCGTCGTCGTGGCGAGGAGAGGGAGCCCGGGGAGAGACGTAGACGGCCCGGCCGTCGCGGTGGCGTCGGCCCTCGCCACCAAGCAGCTTGGCTCAGCGGGGAGGAAGACGACAACTGACTTTGGCTACTAGGCTGGGCTGGGCCAGCCTGGTGGGCCAAGGCCAGGTAAGTTTCCTCTCTTTCTTTCTTTTCTCTTTTATTTTTCTGCTATTTGTTTAGCTTTAGTGAATAAAATACCAAAGCATTTTTATAAATGCCCAAATATTTTATGTGGCCTTACTAGAGATATATCTAGCCACTCACCAAGTTTGGGGATTTTTGAAATTTTGAATAATTTGAATTTCAAATCAAATAGGGTTATTATTTAATTTCCAAGACCTGTTTGGATTTTTTGAGAAATCTTGGTGCATGCAGTGGGACCCACTTTTTATATGTGATCATGCATATTTATAAGACTTTTAAAAAATAACAGAGGAATTTTTGGAAGAAATTTTTTATCTGGCCATTTGAATTAAATTCTCTAGGGCTTTTCTTTTCCCCATTTTTGAATTTCTTTTGAAATTTCCACATGATGCAAAGGGGCACTCAAACCCTAGCATTTACCCAAGTTGGGGTTCTGACAGATATGGTGGAGGCGATTATAGTGGAGGTCTCGGCGAGAGTGCTCTCACTACAAAATCAACGATATGAGTTGACGGGCCATTTGTGTCATGGTAAAGCATTTGTTGTCAATAATGATACGCTAACGAAGGTTTGCCTCCGTCATTCAACCCGTCACTGACGCGCTGTAAAAAAAATGAAAACAACGGGGATACCACTTTTTTCGTCGACTAAGATTGTTTTTTAGGTGACATTACCCAGTTCGTCAACAATGTTAATCTTTGATGACAGGGTTAATCATTCGCCTAATAAACACAACTTGTCACCTATATGTGTCTTTGTTGTCGATAATCCCGTCACTAGAAATTGTTTTCTGCTAGTTTGACTAGTCAGCTTCCCGACAAGTGGGCCCCCTTTTGCTAACGTGGCTTCTTCCATGTGGGATCGGATGTGCTTTAATCGCCTTAACTGTCCGTCACTAATAAACTGTCCCTTAGTTTTGACTAGTCAACAGTCCTGACATATGGGCCCAAGAAATGCTGATGTGGAGCCTTACAAGCGGGCCCAGGCGGTACAGACATGGGAGCTTACATGTGGGGTCGCGGACTTGGTAACGGTCCTATAATTGTCACATCACTGTATCATATAATACAATTTTAAAATTGAATAAGTTATGAAAATGAGACCAATATAATTTCCATTAACGCTCAAATAGACATGAAGTACATAATTGTATCACATATAATTAATGATCATCCAAATGATAAAACACAGTACCGGCTATGACAACCATAATAAGAACAAGACCCTCAAAAGAAACCATAATAAGAAAACCTAAGTTCCACGACGAAGAATAGAATCAGGGCTGCGGCATGTGCTGCAACATGGGCTGCGACATGGGCTGTAACATGGGCTGCATCATGGTCTCCAATGTGGAATGCGACATGGGCTCATTGGAATTGTATTGGCATAGCATGAACTTCATCATTGATTATAGTTGGTTTTTCCTGGCCACCACATTTTCACTTTGTTGCGCTTGTTCCCTCTTGATAGCTGTAATTTCTTCTTCCTGCTTCATTTTGAGGTCATGTAGTTCCTGTCGTTGTGATTCCAATATTGCATTCATCTCTTCTTGATACCTATCAGGCGCCGATCTAGCTGATAGCTCTTGAGTCTGAAGCCTCCGTTCAAGCTCTTTGATGTGTTGATGAAATGTTGATTTCTGCCTTGAGATAGATGACTCTCCTATGCTTGCAAGGAATGTACTTGACTTGCTCTTCTCTTTGAGAACCTCAACAATAATCTCCATATCTGTTTTTCCTTCCGCACCTTCTTCCTGAGCTGCCTTTTGCTTGTCCTGCATTTCTTTCTGCAATATGATTGAACCGTTATTAGTATTTTTTACTGCTGCAACACGTGAATTCCAAACATTACACAATGCTTACCAGTGCTATCTCTGCTTCCGGACTCATCACCCCATCCTTTTTCCTCGTGTGGGTTGACTTATAAAAATCAATGAGACATGGCTTTTCCTACATGATAAAAAGGACATGATAAACATTAGTGCCACATGACATATACTTATAAACAAATCAATTTTGAATGCTGGTTCGAGTGCTTACCTCCTTTTCGTAAAACTGTGCATTAAAGGATCTAGAACCAGTGGTTTGGTGCTGCTTCGCACCATTTTGGTTTAATTTATTCTTGGCACATATCTCCTACGAATTGCGGCTAAAATTAGATTCTTACGATATAACAATCTACAAGTACAATCTGACATATTAGGTATGAATTACCCGGAACTTCTCATCACTCCACTGTTGTAGCAGTTCTTTCCATCCACCTTCGTTAACAGTGGGTGGCTTCAGCTTCATCGCTTGCTCCATGGTAAGGTTCTTAACCTTAGTGTAATATTGCTTCTTAAGACGGTCCGGTGTGACCGCAAGGATTTCTGGAGGATTGATTTGGTCACTTCGAAGTACAATGTATCATATCCAATATCGAACCTTTGCTGCACACATCAATGAAACAATGCATGTCACAACAGTTGCAGGGCTAATTTAGAAAGATGCGCTATGGGAAAATTGGAAAAAATAATAATTTGATGGCTGACCTTTACTTTCATGGCTGCTTCAGGAATAATATGCTCATTCTCCTTTAAACTGTAATCCTTCCACTTGGTTTTCAACGGCATATGTGTTCTCACATGAATACCAATGTCCATGCTAAGTTTTGCAGCTTGCAAACATTTAGTAGGTCTGCTTAGACCTGGCAGCAAGTCAATCTTCATCTTGAAGCCTTCTCTTATGGTAATAACGTCTAAGTGACGCTCCAACGTAGGTCTGCGCTCACCTCTCTTCTTATTCTCCTCTGAACGGTGTGCGTCTTGTTCTGAATGTTGTTGTGAAAGGATGTTCCTATCAATGTTTTGAGTCTCAGGACCACGTGATTCAGAATTATCATGGGAGTTGGCAATAGGGGGGTTGCTCTTAGAAGTAAGTTGATTTGTTGGTGTGATTTGCAAGTCTTCATCTATGTCCTCATCATCAGGATGTACGGGTGTTTGTGAAGCTACTGTTTTCTGCAACATTGCTTCTTTGGATCTTGTTACTGCATTAGTGCCAGGAGCAGTGTTTTGAGTGTGCTCATCCTGTGTTGCCTGAAAGACAAAAGTTTAGGAACATCAAAATCAAAAAGCTGATTAATTAGGCACTGTGAAATTAATATGGATTCCAGAGTCCAGATCTTATTTGGTACCTCTACTTCAGCTCTACGTCTTGGTAGTGCATAAGTACCAGGAGCAGTGTTTTTAGTCTGCTCATGTTGTGTTCCCTAGAAGACAAAAGTTTAGGAACACCAAGATGACAAAGCTCATTAATTAGGCAATATGAAATTAATATGGCCTCCAGAGTGCAGATATTATTTGGTACCTGTACTTCTGCTGTACATCTTGGTCGTGCAAGACTACGAGGAGCAGTTTCTTGAGACTGTTGATCCTGTGTTGCCTGGAAGACAAAAGTGTAAGAACGTTAATGTCACAAAAGCTGGTTAGGTGCTGTGAAATTCATATGGACTCGAGATATTATTTGGTACCTCTAGTTCCAAGGCATCTGTGAGGGGAGGTTCTGTCTCTGAATTGTTTCCATCTACAGTTTCACCATCATTGTCATCTTCATCACTTTCCTCATCTGTACGCGCTGGTTCAAAGTCAGGGTCCTTCTGTACCTCTACCTCTACCTCCTCCTCTATGCGTGTTTTTATGCTGGATTCCCCCATTTCCTTGTTTCTTTGCACCTTCCTTACCATTCGAATAAATAATATTACGTGCCAGTTCAAAAAAATTGTCCAGACCCTTTTCTTCGAATATTTCCTTCATTCGAAGAGCACTTTCCCTGATTGTCCTTTCCCTCTCCTTATGACACTCAGGAATTAGTAGACTGTGTGTAGCCACGGGTGTAGCAACTATATATCAAAGATGAAATAAACACAAAACCAGTAAATATAAAAACCCTATCTTGGGATTTGAACATATAACAACATGAGAACAACATGCACCATTATGATACATTACTCTATTTTGAGCAAGCAAATACATCATTTTTCGAAAAGAATGAATGAGATGAGACGATGGAGACCGGGAGCAATCTGGAGTCGCCGGGATCTGGCTATGCAAACCCTAATCCTAAGTGAACATGCATTCTCTAATAGAACATGTAGGAGTTGCACCATTGGATTTCAATAACATTTGAACCACATGCAGAACGGAAGTGTTACATGTAAGTTTACGATTAAATTTTGTGATGCGTGTGGTAGGAGGATCCTTGCGTTACTTGCCGCTCCGAAGGCATGATTTTGCGCTGCCATTCTCCTTCATGGCGTACGCCGTCGCCTGGGAGGAACGTCGTCGCCGAGTCCGAGGGAGGGCACCATCGCTGCCGATAGTCGTCTGGATCTGGATGAAGATAGAGGGAGGAGGTGAGGTGCGGTGCGGTGCGAAATTAGTGTGAGGTTAACTGCGAGGTATTTATGATGGGTGTTGAAAATTATGCCCATGGGCGCTTTGGGAATGTAGGCAGGAAGGAAAAAAATTCAGGGAAGTAAAAGGAGGCAACCAAATTTTTGACTCTTTCAATATTAGGTTGAGATTGGACTTGTACACGCAGATGTGAGCGCGAAAAACACATCAAGGAGGGAGCGAAAAGGAGGGAACCAAATTTTTGACTGTTTCAATATCAATTGAGAGGTTGAGATCGGACTTTTACACGTAGACCCGTGCGCCAAAAACCCAGCAAGGAGGGAGTGTAAAGGAGGGAACCAAATTTTCGATTGAGAGTCGTGCACTTGTTGATACGTCCCAAATGTATCTATAATTTCTGCTTGTTCCATGCACTTTTATGTCACATTGCTACATGTTTTGCTATACTTTTATATCATTTTACACATATTTGGACTAACCTACTAACTCAATGCACCTAGTGCCAGTTTTTGTCTGCTGATGTCTTTAGTTGCAGTGATTTTCCCCAATTTAAAATGCTCCAAAAATTCCGGAATGATCATAATAAAAATCAGCGAGACGGAAGCTTCCGGAACCCCGAAGGAGGGACAGGGGGCCCAACCTGACGGCCAGGTGGCCCGGTGGCGCGACCCCACCCCTGGCCGCGCCACCAGGGCGCCTGGGAGCCCTAGGTGGCCCCTGGCTCCCCCTTTGGCCTATATTATCTCCTCGTCCAGGAAACCCTTGAGGAGAACCCCACATCGCGAAATACCTCTCTGTTCTGCTGCCGCCGCACTTCCAAGATCGGGAGCACCAGAAGACCTCTTCCCGGCACCCTGTCGTAGGGAGGATTGACCTCCGGGAGCTTCTCCACCACCATGGAAGCTTCCCGGATGTGTCGTGAGTAGTCCTCCTTGGACCATGGGTCCATGACCAGTAGCTATGTGATGTCTTCTCTCCAATCTTGTTCTTCAATGTTTAGTCCTTGTGAACCGCCCTACATGATCAAGGCACCTATGTAATTTTCCTGTTGTTCCTATGTTGTGTTTGCTGGGATCCAATGGATTATGAGATTATGTTCAGATCGTGATGAGTTATTGCTTTGGCCAAGTAGTAGATAGTAACTCCAAGAGGGAGCGTTATGCATGATTGTGGGATCATGCCCCCCGATGTCTAGCTTGAGTGACTGAAACATGAGACTAGGGGATGTGCTTTTTCCACCAGGGAGAAAACAACAGTGCTTGTAACCGCAGTTGCAAGGATTATTTACCTTACGCATAGATTGTTAATGCCATTGTCTATTGCTTTGAGTTTACACTTTGGGTGGTGATACGTCCCAAACGTATATATAATTTTTTCTTGCTCCATGTATGTTTTGGGTGATATCACTATGCTTTTGATACACTTTCATACACTTTTGATCATATTTGGACTAACCTATTAACTCAGTCCACCCTAGTGCCATTTTTTGTTTTCTGTTGTCTTTTTATTTCAGGTTTTCCCATTACGTAAAATGCCAGAAAAATTCCAGGAAAAATATATAAAAAATCAGCGTACCGGAAGCTTTCAGATGCCCGAAGGGGGGCCAGAGGGCCCCCACCTGGTTCCCAGGCGGCCGTGAGTAGTCCACCTTGGACCATGGGTCCATGATCAGTAGCTATGTGATTTCATCTGCCCCTCTTTCACTACTACAAAGAGGGGCTAACACGATACTCCTTTCCCAGTCCCTTGTACAAAACTGTTTGCGATGCTATCAACGCAAACGGTATAAAAAAACCGTGTGCCCGAAACTAAACCGTCTGGGAAACTTTGGCCATCCGCCACCATTACAAAAATTATTTCGTGGGCAATATAGGGATGACGGTTCCGATAAAAAATCGTCCGTGATATTGAGGGTGAAAAACCAATGTTGCAAATAATGGACCGCTAGCCCATATTCGCAACCATTCATAGTTATCGAAATGTGTGGGATACAAACTTTCAGGCACGATTCTGAAAATCCTTCCATTGGTATTGATTGTGAAAACCCATGGTTGGCACCAATGGACCGCTAGCTCTTCTTCGCAATCGTTCATTGTTACTGAAATGTGTGGGAGGCAAACTTTCAGGCACGATTCTGAAAATCCTTCTGTTGGTACTAGCTAACTCGAACAGACAGGTGACCAAGCTTTAATTAGCCCCGTCGCCTGCTCGTCCAGCCCCCCTCCAGCGCCGCTTCCGAAGTGTCACGCATACAGCTTGACGCGCCGCCACTGATTGGGCCCCTCATGGACGTATGGAATTGTTGTTTGGGCCGTCTGATGGATGATGGACGGCCTCAGATCCGTCTGCCTCCTCGCATCCTTATTCAATTACCCTCGGCTGGGGCGGCGGCCCAATGAGTTCATGTGCACACCATTCTACACTAGGCAACTGCTCAATATAAGGATCGATTCCTTGAAATTTTCCAGTGAACCCTAGAAATCTAACAATCCCACTAACATCGACGATGGTGCGCACTCCCCCATGCCCTCCCTTCAGCTCCACCGTCGGCGGCGAGGGAAGGCCGCCGCTTCCACCACATCCAGCCCTGCCGAATAGCGTATTCGACCAACTCCCCCACCCCCACAATCCCCAATCTGATGACCAGCCTCCGGCCACGAATGAGCCAGCTCCGTCCTCTTCGTCCATGGCGCCAGGTCAGCCACTCGGCTCGAAGCGAAAGCCCGTGACGGACATCGATGGTTCCCCTCCGGTGCAAAGACGTCGCCTGGAAGAAATCAGCGACGATACCCTTACAACCGTGGTCTCCAACAACATTAGAGCGGACATGTTGAGTGTCACAAGGTTTTCATCATATGGCCCGAGGGTTATGCGCCTCGTACTAGGTCGAATTAAGGAGATGAAGTCCGTGCTCCGGCTTCCCTGCGTAATAGAGCAAGCAGTACATTATCAGTACAGGGCATCGGAGCAGGAACATACGCTGAGCGACAAGTGCACCATCACCCCTCTTGATAACACTCCTTTTCTCACGACGATTCTCTCCCGCCCTCAGGTATGAGATCTCACGTACGTGTACGTCTTTATTTACATAATTTTATTTCTCTCGGTCTGTCAAGTTTTTTGATGATCCAAACTGCACTAAAGGCTTGGGTTAGTGCGAATGGCAACTGGCTGGCCTTGGTCCTAGGTAACGGAGGCATACAGTTGAACAACGTGTACACTGGATTGACAGTTGATGTGCCTCCATTCACATCTCTTGGGGTTCATTACGCTGGGGACGACCGTCGACGACGTTTCTACTATGATCTCATAGAACTTTAGTTGGTGAAGATAGCCATTGTACATCCACCAGGTAGATGGTACGCTACACTAGCGCTAAATAAAAATTTCTATCGCGCACAACCAAGATCTTGCTGCTGGAGAAGAACTATGTGATGAGGGATTACCACTAGACACGCAGTCACGGCAGCGGAAAGAGAGTTGGCGATGCGCGTCGGCGGCGGCTCTCCGAATCCCTTGAACCGATCCCTCGTACAGATCCCACGAACGGAGTCCCGCTATCCAATCCCGCGAACAGTTCGTCCAAACGCCGCAGGTGCGGCGCCACCAAGGGATGCGCACGTACAAGGAGGAGCGTCGGGCAGCGGACTGCTAGGTCCGGCGGCTCGGCCTGGAGGTGGAATGGCGGCTAAGGTTGTGTTCTGACCTGTACCCCTTCGACGTTCGCCCTAGCCCTTATATAGGCGCCCGTTGAATGGCCTCAACCCTTGAGGCAATCCGGACCCTCCATCCATATTCCATTCGGATGACATCCGAATGGGCTCCTTTCCCCTTAAGCGCGCGACCCTATAGGTTCACGTACACATGATCACGTCCCGGATCACATCTGGTTTGATAGTCGGTAGCGGTTCCTAGAAGAACGTGCCGGCTCCCATATATGCGTAAAGTCATAAGAAGAACCATTACAAAGTGTCATATGCAACATTCCTTTTGCCTCATGATATATGTTGTCAAGCTCAAGGCGAGTACTTGTCACCCTTGTGATAGCTTGACCTCTCTTCTCGAAACCGTGATACAGATTCCTGAACCGGGTTAACACTTAACCCATGTCGCATGGCCATGCTTTATGAATCTGATCACTCGAGAGGGCCCAGAGAAAACCTCTCCAAGGTGGAGGGGAAAATCCCATCTTGATGAACCATGTCTCGCGGCACGTATCATGACTCACCCGTAAGCTACCTTTATAACTACCCAGTTACGGTGTAGTGTTTGATAGTCCCTAAGTGAGTCATTCCTCATCTCGAGAACATGCGAGGACCTCAGGTCTAGGACAAGGCATATACATTGTATTGAGACTAACCGATGATAGTATCTCGCTGCGTCTCAAAGTGGGTCTCTGTCAACTCAGTGATCCCATCACTAAGTCCATACTATCGGTAGCATCTCCATGCTCATGAATTGTGAAACATAGTCATCAACCGAATCATATACTAGTCAAGGATATGTGTCCGCATAACCTTATAAACTAGGGACCATTAGAAAAATCATTATAGAATATATAGTCTCATAAACAAGTCACATACTTATTGATACATATCAGTGATGATGTTCAAGGACAATAGAAAGAAATCATGAATGCATAAGGAGATAACATCATAACATGATTGCCTCTGGGGCATATCTCCAACAGTCTCCCACTTGCACTATAGTCAATCTGTTAGGCATCTAAAGCCCATGGCTCTTACGTGCGCCTCATTCTTCGGCATCGGGAGAGGCTTCATCAAAGGATCATCAACGTTTGCATCCGTGTGTACTTTGCATACATTTATATTACCATCATCTACGAATTGTCGTATGAGATGATAACACCTTTCTATGTGCTTGGATTTCTGGTGATGCCTTGGCTCCCTGGCCTGTGCGATGGCACCACTACTATCACAATAGAGGTCCAACGGGTTTGCCGAGTCTGGAACCACACCAAGTAGGGTAATGAAATCCCTTATCCAAACACCTTCCTTTGAAGCTTCAGAAGCTGCAAGGTACTCGACCTTTGTTGTAGAATAATCTACCGTCTCTTTCTTGGAACTCTTCCAGCTCACTGCACCTCCATTCAGAATGAACACATAACCAAACTGCGAATGAAAATCATCCTCACCTCCATAAACGAGCTCATCCTCACCTCCATAAACTAGGAACATATCCTTAGTCGTTCTTAGGTACTTTAGGATGCTCTTAACTGATGTCCAGTGGCTCTCGCCTGGATTAGCCTGGTATCTGCTCGTAGCACTTAGAGCATAGGAAACATCTGGACGAGTACATACCATAGCATACATTATAGGCCCGATGGCCGAAGCATACGGAATCTTATCCATGCGTCTTTGCTCATCAGGAGTCGATGGACCCTGAGTCTTGCTTAGATGAATGCCATGTGACGCAGGCAAGAACCCTTTCTTAGCCTCATGCATGTTGAACCTTTTCAACACCTTGTCAATATACGTACTCTGTCTTAATGCAATAAGCCTCCTTGATCTATCTCTATAGATCTTGATTCCCAAGATGTAAGTTGCTTCTCCCAAGTCCTTCATTGCAAAACTATTTTTCAATGAGTCCTTGATAGCTTCAAGCATTGGAATGTCATTCCCAATCAATAATATGTCATCCACATATAAGATCAGAAATACGATTGAGCTTCCACTAAACTTCTTGAACACACAAGGTTCCTTTTCGTTCTCGATGAAGCCAAACGATTTGACAACCTCTTTAAAACGAATATTCCAACTCCGAGATTCTTGCTTCAATCCATAAATGGATTTATGAAGTTTGCATACCTTACTAGCATTCTTTGGATGGACAAAACCTTTGGGCTGTATCATATACACGTCCTCATCTAGATTTCCATTAAAGAAATATGTTTTTACATCCATCTGCCAAATCTCATAACCGAAATAGGCAGCTATAGCTAGAATAACCCGAACTTATTTAAGCATCGCTACAGGCGAGAAGGTCTCGTTGTAGTCAATTCCTTGAACTTGTCGAAACCCCTTCACGACAAGTCGAGCTTTATGGATTTGAACATTTCCATCCATATCGGTTTTCTTCTTAAAGATCCATTTGCACTCAATGGTTCTTGCACCATTTGGCAGATCAACCAAGTTCCAAACTTGATTGTCATCCATGGACTTTAACTCGGATCTCATGGCCTCAAGCCATAACTCGGAATCTGGATCCACCATCGCTTCTTCATATCTCAAAGGCTCACCATTTTCCAACAACAATACATTGCTTTCATTACACAACCTTTCTGGCCTTCTTGGTGCGGGTGCTACTTCAACCACGGGTTCACTGACTGGCTCTTCCGTGATGGCATCACTTTCCGTGTCTTCCCCGAGTGGTTTATCTCGAACTTCTTCGAGTTGCACCGTCCTCCCACTAGCCTTCCTAGCGAGAAACTCTTTCTCAAGGAAGGTACCGTGTCGAGCGACAAACACTTTTCCCTCTTGTCGGTTGTAGAAGTAATACCCTAAGGTTTCCCTTGCATATCCCACGAATATGCACTTATCCGATTTGGGTGCGAGCTTGTCCGACTGAAGTCGCTTGACAAACGCTTCACAACCCCAAATCTTTAGAAAAGACAAACTGTGACGCTTCCCAGTCCATTTCTCATATGGTGTCTTATCTACGGATTTAGATGGTACTCTGTTTAGTGTGAAAGTTGCAGTTTCTAGAGCATAACCCCAAAATGCCAACGGTAGATCTGACTGACTCATCATCGATCGAACCATGTCCAACAAGGTGCGATTCCTCCGTTCCGATACAACATTTCTTTGCGGTGTTCCAGGAGGAGTGGGTTGTGGAACTATTCCACGACTCTTCAGATGATCATCAAACTCTTGACTCAGATATTCACCTCCACGATCTGATCATAGAAGTTTGATCGTCTTGCCGAGTTGATTTTCTACTTCATTCTGAAACTCCTTGAACTTTTCAAAGGTCTCCGACTTGTGCCTAATCAAGTAGATATATCCATATCTGCTCAAGTCGTCGGTGAAAGTCACGACGTACTGGTAACCACCTCTAGCAGTCGTGCTCATTGGTCCACACATATCAGTATGTATGAGTTCCAACAAGTCGAACGCCCTCTCGCAACTATTTGCAAAAGGTGTCTTGGTCATCTTGCCGATTAGGCATGATTCGCATGTCTCGGATGATTCAAAATCAAATGAATTTAAAAGTCCATCATCATGGAGCTTCTGCATGCGTTTTCACCAATATGACCAAGCCGACAGTGCCAAAAGTAAGTTGTATTCAGATCGTTAGGTTTAAGCCTCTTGGAATTTATATTATAGACAGATTCACCTTCAATATTCAAAATGCATAACCCATTCACAACGGGCACCAAGCCATGAATCATCTTATTCAAATATATAGAAGAAACATTGTCCTTAATAATGAATTCATAACCTTGTCTCATCAAACATGAGGCGGAAATAATGTTTCGACTCAACGATGGAACATAATAACAATTATCAAGCTCCATTACAAATCCAGAAGGTAAATTAAGTTGCATGGTGCCGACGGCTAATGCAGCAACTCTTGCTTTATTCCTGACGCGAATTTCAACTTCTCCTCTTGCGGCATCTCTACTTCTTCTTAGTCCCTGCATCGAGTTGCAAATGTGAACAACCGATCCGGTATCATATACCCAAGAACTATTAGAAATATCCGCAAGATAAATGTCTATAACATATACAACAAGTGTACCTGTAGAAGGCGCACTCCCACTGCTCTTTCCCTTGCCGGCGAGCCACTTGTTGCAGCTCCTCTTCCAGTGACCATTATCGTTGCAATAGAAGCAAATGGTCTCTGTGTCAGGTCCAGGATTAGGCGCCGGGGCTGGAGTCGGGATCACATCCTTGTCCTTTCCCTTTGCGTTAGCCTTCTTCTTGGTCCATGACTTCTTGACCTTGGCTGTGTTTTGCACCATCAACACTTGATGTGTTCCCTTCTTAATGTCCTGTTCTGCTATCTTAAGCATCCCATGCAATTCAGTGGGCTTATTTTCCATGCCATGCATATGGAATTTCGTAATGAACGAGTTATAGCTTGGCGGAAGAGAACCCAGAATTGTATCTGTAGCTAACTCAGGAGTCAACGGATGCCCAAGACGATCCAAAGCTTGCATGTATCCCATCATTTTGATGGCATGCAGGCTCAGTGGATCACCCTCTTTCAGCTTGCAATCCATCAGGGATCGCAAGACGTTGAACCTTTCGGTCCTAGCCTGAACCTGAAACATGCCCTTAAGACTCTCGATAATATCGAAAGCCCTAATGTCTTCGAACTGCTGTTGCAGCTCGGGATCCATAGAAGCCAGCATGAGGCAGCCGATCTCAGTAGACTCATCCTTGAGTTTATGATAGGAATTCTTAGCAGTAGCGGTGGCATTATCAGCCGGTTCCTCTAGAAATTTTTCCTTTTTATCATGCTTGAGAACAATTCTCAGATTTCTATACCAGGTGGTAAAGTTTGTTCCATTCAGTTTATCTTTCTCAAGGATGGATTTCAACGCAAAATTGGTAACTGGAGCAGGTGGTGCCATTGATCTGCAACATAAAATGAAAAATACTAAGACATGTATTCATGAAGAGAAATTCATATTAAAGGCTTTAATAAAATAACTCCCACTAAGTCCAACATCCCTCTAGTTGACACTAAGTGATTCAGGATCCGGTGGAGCAAATTGACTAGTGAGCTTTTGCATCACTGCTAGCCGACTCGATCTACCGGTAAGCAACTCCTTGCTAATTGCATCAACCATACGACTCCCGTTTGTTGATGCGCATCACATACACACCAACTCCAATGCCCCGAAGCCCAAAACTGTTTTGATAGCCTCGACAAGTTAACCAAGTGCTATGCGTGTAAGTGTCCAACACAAACCCATCACGCCAAGGAGATCTAGCACCACCCTAATTTTATAGGCCTACTACTAAATATACATGACATGTGATGTGCAGCAACTGGGGAGGCAAATTATACTTGATATTTTTGAGGGATCATCCTACTTAAAACATCTACCATGTCAAAGAAGGATGCATAAAGGGATAAACTTTCACAGGCAGTTTATACAAGTGATATGGTACATCCCCTTTATCATAGCACATGGTGATCTCCATCTCCATGTGCGCGAACCTCCCATGGCGATCTCCATCTCCATGTACGGTTGTCCTCGTGGTGATCTCCATCTCCACGCCGTAGTGTTACCCGCCAAGTGTTACATAAGTTACTATGCTATTACAAACTAATAGCTATGAAAGTAAATTACATTACATGGCTCCACAAGTTGACACACATGTCATTAATACAATAATGAGACAACCATATGGCTCCAGCCGGTTGTCAAAACCATGACACACAGGTCATAGATAATAACATACACAATGGGTTATTCCAGACCACAATCATTCCCTGCAAAACCAAGTTAGACGTTCTACCGCCGTCTAAACCTCTTTTAGCACTAGTCAAATTAGGTCTGCGAAAAATCGCTGTTTTGCATATCTTTTCATTCTGCATCATTTGGTAGGTCACAAAGCTCAATCGGAGTTCATATGACCAAGATATGGCCTCTGAACCGAACCTTCTCGCAGCTTTCTGGACAACGCAGATCATATCCACGCCGTGTCCTGATCCGTGTCCCGGATCAATCACAAAGTGATATCCGCGTGCTACAATAGGGTTTACGGCACACTGTCTATCCCAATGGTGGATAAACGACCTCTAGGGATAAGTTGTGGCACGGCCTAAGTAGCTCGCGCCTCGGGACAGATCATGAAACCAAGAACCTCAAACTTGCAAAACCAATCTGATCTACCAACACAATATCCGATCTACATAACTCCATATGAATTTCTATCAAGAATTCAACACCACGCAGTAGAGGCTCTGATACCACAGTTGGGGCACACGGTACGCTACACTAGCGCTAAATAAAAAATTCTACCGCGCACAACCAAGATCTTGCTGCTGGAGAAGAACTACGTGATGAGGGATTACCACTAGACGCGCAGTCACGACATCGGAAGGAGATTTGGCGATGCGCGTCGCGGTGGCTCCTCGAATCCCTCGAATCGACCCCTCGTACCGATCCCACAAACGGAGTCCCGCGATCCAATCCCGCGAACAGTTCGTCCAAACACCGCAGGTGCAGCACCACCAAGGGATGCGCACGTACAAGGAGGAGCGTCGGGCGGTGGACTGCTAGGTTCGGCGGCTCGGCCTGGAGGTGGAGTGGCGGCTAGGGTTGTTTTCTGACCTGTACCCCTTCGGCGTTCGCCCTAGCCCTTATATAGGTGCTCGTGGAATGGCCTCAAACCTTGAGGCAATCCGGACCCTCCATCCATATTCCATTTGGATCACATCCGAATGGGCTCCTTTCCCCTTAAGCGCGTGACGCTATAGGTTCACATACACATGGACACGTTTCGGATCACATCTGGTTCGATAGTCGGTAGCGGTTCCTAGAAGAATGTGCCGACTCCCATATATGCGTAAAGTCATAAGATGAACCATTACAAAGTGTCATGTGCAATATTACTTTTGCCTCATGATATATGTTGTCAAGCTCAAGGTGAGTACTTGTCACCCTTGTGATAGCTTGACCTCTCTTCTCGAAACCGTGATACAGATTCCTGAACCGGGTTAACACTTAACCCATGTCGCATGGCCATGCTTTCTGAATCTGATCAGAGAAAATCTCTCCAAGGTGGAGGGGCAAATCCCATCTTGATGAACCATGTCTCGTGGCATGTATCATGACTCACCCGTAAGCTACCTTTATAACTACCCAGTTACGGTGTAGTGTTTGATAGTCCCTATGTGAGTCATTCCTCATCTCGAGAACATGCGAGGACCTCAGGTCTAGGACATGACATATACATTGTATTGAGACTAACAGATGACAGTATCTGGCTGCGTCTCAAAGTGGGTCTCTTTCCAACTCAGTGATCCCATCACTAAGTCCATACTATCGGCAGCATCTCCATGCTCATGACTTGTGAAACATAGTCATCAACCGAATCATATACTAGTCAAGGACATGTGTCCGCATAACCTTATCAACTAGGGACCATTAGAACCATCATTATAGAATATATAGTCTCACAAACAAGTCACATACTTATTGATACATATCCGTGATGATGTTCAAGGACAATACAAATAAATCATGAATGTATAAGGAGATAACATCATAACATGATTGCCTCTAGGGCATATCTCCAACAGTAGATACATCATTAGTATATGTAAGGGATGCATTTATGTAGCTGAAGCACACATGTGCTATGTAAATTATAATTAGTGCATGCTTTTATCGCAGACAGTTCATCATATGTGATCGTTTGTTATTATAATGCATTGGTAAACAATATAGCCGTTAGATGTAACCGTAGCGCCGAACGATAATCGTTGGATCTTGACGCGATCCGCGTGAAGCTAGTTATGCGACCTGATTGGACCGTCTCAAGACCCTGGAGGATATCTCGTAGCCCTATGGAGCACAACTATGGCCGTTGGATGTAACATTAGCGTCGAACGGTAGTCGTTGGATCTTACCGCGATCCATGAGAAGCTGGTTATGCAACCTGATTGGTTGGATATTAATTCAAATATATTACAAATTGGTTATATAGCATAAACGTTTGTGATCGTCTGACAGGTACTGGCAATTCCCCACCGAAAGTTTCTCGTATCATCTCATTCGGGTAAACAATAATGCCCGTTTGGGATAATCCTATACTTTTCCCGTCCGTCCCTAGCTACTTCACGAAGACATCATTTTATTTCTAAATCATTTAAACCCCAAACTTTTTATGTGTTCAACACTAATCGTTCACACCAATATCCTAAAATTTCAAACGTTTTCGACTTCATTTGACAATTTTTACGCATTAAATGAATTATTTTTTTTATCAAAATGGCCCTACATTGAAAATCAATTCAAACGACCTCTAAAAAGGATGAGACTTGGCATGGTGTCGTTATTTTACATACATGGTGGCTGGTAAAAATTGCCGAGGATTATCATCAAAATTAGATACGTTTCGTGTACATACTAGACCATTCCTTTCCAAGTACCGGGGATTCAATCGGAATCAACCAAATTACAAATACATCACGTTATTTCTAAATCAGTTAAACCCGAAACTTTTTATGTGTTCAACACTAATCATTCACACCAAGATCCTGAAATTTCAAACGTTCCTGACTTCATTTGACAATTTAAACACATTAAATGATTTATTTTTTTATCAAAATGACCCTACATTGAAAATCAATTCAAACGGCCTCTAAATAGAATGAGAGTTGGCATGGTGTAGTTAGTTTACATACATGGTGGCTGGTAAATTTTTTAGAGGATTATAGTCAAAATTAGATACACTTCATGTACAAACTAGACCATTCCTTTCCAAGTACCGGGTATTCAATTGGAATCAACAAAATTAGAAAGACATCACATTATTTCTAAATCATTCAAACTCCAAATTTTTATGTGTTCAACGCTAATCATTTACACCAAGATCCTGAAATTTCAAACGTTTCCGACTTTATTTGACAATTTTTACGCAATAAATGATTTATTTTTGATCAAAATGGCCCTACATTGAGAATCAATTCAAATGACCTCAAAATAGGATGAGACTTGGCATGGTTTCATTATTTTAAATACATGGTGGCTGGTAAAAATTTGAGAGGATTATCATCAAAATTAGATATGCTTCGTGTACAAACTAGACCATTCCTTTCCAAGTACCGGGGATTCAATTGGAATCAACCTAATTTTTTTTGAACCTGTGAACTGTAAGGCATGAATCCCCACAACATTTTATTAATATATGGATATATACAAGTGTACAAACTGGTCTACCAGAAGTAGAAACCAGAGGGGAAGTCTTACAGGTTAAAAAAATCCCATTCAGGGTGGTAAAAAATCTATCCATCTCAGAAGTTCCTCCTTAAACCTAGGCTTAATCCTATGAGAAAGTAGGGTAAGATAATGTACAAAACCACTTCGCCATTTGGAAAAGTAAGGTCTCTCATGTCTGAAAACTTTGGCATTGCGAACTAGCCATATATGCCACCAGGCAGTGAACACAACCTCTGCAAAAAAAGGCTTACCGAAATCCCTCCTAGCTTGTTGAGCAATCTGAGTCATATCAGTTCCAGGAAGCCATTCAATCTAAAGGTAGTTCCATACCCTGCAACTGAAATTACAGGAGAAAAAGAGATGATTTCTGTCCTCCAGGCAATGGGCATGGCAAAGAACACAATTCAGACCATCATCAATTATCCAGTGTCTGCGTTGCAACACATCCTTTATGTTGAGTCTATCCATGATCAGTAGCCAGGCAAACACTTTGGTCTTTAGAGTGCAGCAAGATTTCCAGACCCAGTGTAGTTACTGATTGGACTGTATTGGAGCATGTACCAGGTTATAGTATTTCTTAGCTGAGAATCTGACCTTTTCCTTGTGTTTACCTTTCCAGTACCAGGTATCAGTGTTCCCATTATCAGGAAGAGTGGCCATCATCAGCTACAGATTTGTGAGTTCATTATAAGCCTGAAGAGTTAATGGCAGATTGAAAAGTGTGCTAACTTCCAGTGCAGATCTGAACTCTAAAAGGGACATATTGGGGTCCTTGGCAAAAGAGAACAAATGGCTGAAGCTTTGCTGGATGGATTTAGGGAGTAAATCCAAACACCAATTATCATACCAGAATAAAACTGTATCTCCATTCCCAGGTATGATGGAGGAGCATGCTCTAAATTTATCCATCAATTTCCTGACATCCTTCCACTAGAAAGATCCACACAGATCAGTGGCGTGTGGAACTCTATCATAATAATAAGAGTCCCAAACAAGATGCGCCCATGGTACATCCATCTTGTTATAGAACTTCTCCAGATGTTTCATGAGCAGTGCCTCATTTTGCAGACTGAGATTAAGAATTCCCAAGCCACCTTTGTTCTTTGTTCTGCAAATTAAATCCCAAGCAGCTAGAGAATGCCCATATTCCTGTCCTTGCTTTCTCCATAAACACTGCATTTGAATTCTCTCTAACTGCTTTATGATTCCTGGTGGGATGTGCAGTGAACACAAAAAATATATGGGCATGGAGGATATACTAGAATTCAAAAGTTGCAACCTTCCACCCTGGTTGAGAAACTGGGAATTAGCAGTTAGTCTCCTTTCCACGCAATCCACCAGAGGCAAGAAATCAACCATTTTGGGCCTAGTAGTGCCAACTGGTAACCCCATGTATGTGAATGGCAAGGTCCCCACTCTACATCCAAACCCATGTGCAAGCTCAGCAAGTCTCTGATCTGAGATATTGATAGGAATCATGCAGGGCTTGTGAAAGTTAATATCAAGCCCTGTAGATGCAGAGAAAATTTCCAGGGACTCCTTGAGTGCAGACAGTTGATGAGAATCTGCTTGCATGATAAGGATAGTTTCATCTGCATATTGGACAACTGGCAAGTCCAAGTCATGACATGGGATAGGTAGGTGGATCTTGCCTTCATTTAAAAGCCTGTTAACCACATACTGTAGCAGGTCGGCAGCAAGGACAAATAGCAAAGGGGAGAGGGGGTCTCCTTGCCTAACACCTCTTCTACATTTAAACGGTTTTCCAGGTATACCATTGAGAAAAACAATAGAAGAACCTGAGCTAAGAAGTTCCTCAACCCACCCAATCCATTTATCATTGAAACCTTTATGATGCAAGATTTGCAGAATTGCTGAGTGTTCAATAGAGTCAAAAGACTTTTCAAAATCTAGCTTTAGAAGTACCAAAGATCTTTTGGATTGATGGCATTGATGAAGATATTCAAATGTCCATGCAACACAATCCTGGATGGTCCTTGACGTAATTAATCCATATTGGTTCTTATGGATGCATCTCATGATGTCCTTCTGCAGTCTGTTTGCCCCAATTTTTGGGAGGAACTTGAGGACCACACTAGTCAAGGAGATTGGTCTGAAATCATTAACCAATTTAGGATTAATTTTCTTGGGGATCAATGTGATGTATGATCCATTGAGATTCTCTACCCTGGCTTCTCCCCTATAAAAAGCTCTAGCTAGCTCATAAAAATCCAGACATATGATAGACCATCATTTTTTAAGAAACAAAGCATTAAACCCATCAGGGCCAGGAGGTTTATTAGTTGGCATGTGCTTTACATCATCATCCATCTCATACTTTTCAAATGGCTCAGTCAACACATCCAAACCATTAACATGCTGCAGCTAGTTTTCCAGGTCAAAACCCATTTGTATCCCTTTGGCTTGCCCCATTCTTTTCCTGAAAGAGTCATAGAAAGCCCGTGCCAGACCATCATGAGTGGAGCAAATTGTACCGTCAGGCAAGGTCAAGGTGGCTATGTTATTTCTCCTATGCCTCTCAGTTGCCATAGCATGTACAAATTTGGAATTTTCCTCCCCAACTTTAATGTATCTGTGTGTACATCTTTTCTTCCAGTATAGATGTTGAAAATGCAGTAGTTTCTCATGGTGCAGTTTGACTATCTTCCTGAAGTTCGGTTCAGGAGTAGTTAGTGGTCTGAATTCCTCCAAACAGTCCAAGATGAATATCACCCTATTGCATTTATCAATCAACAACTTAAGATTTGAGATGCTCCTTTGCCAGATCTTGAGATTCCTCCTGAGGGTCTTGAATTTATCCACTATCCTGGCAGTAATGTGAGTCTTGAGTGAGGCAGTGCCCCAAGATTGTTGAACACACTCAAGAAACCCACTATGCACCACCCAAAAGTTCTCAAATCTAAAAAGGTTAGACTTGGGTATTGCAGTTCCAATGGATACCACACAAGGCACATGATCAGAAGCAGTTTTGGCCAAAGGAAGGACCTGGGTCATGGGATAAACCGAAATCCGATTGGCAGATGTAAAGAAACAGTCAAGATGCTCCAAAAGAGGTTCATCCTGCATATTAGACCAGGTATAGTTTCTTCCCTTGATTGGAAGCTCCAGAATGCCCAGATGATCAATGATCTCATTGAAAATGAATATATCATTAGTATCCCCTCCAAGTTGGTTCTTGTTTTCAACTGATCGGATAAAGTTGAAATCACCAAGAAGTAACCAATTATCTTCAGGTGGAATTGATAGATGATATAAACAGTCAACAAAAGCATCCCTTCTAATTGTCACATAAGGACCATAAACATTAACCAAGGTCCAAAAATAATTTTTATGTGAGGATGTAAATTGTACCCTCAGACCAAAAGGCTGTGCTTCCAAAAGCACCCCAGAAAACCAACCAGAATTCCATATGATTGCAACTCCACGAGATGCACCCACAGATGGAGAAATTTTTTTGATCAAATCTCCTGGGACAACAAGCCCTAAGAGTTGTTAGATCAAAGGCATCACATTATTTCTAAATCATTTAAACCCCAAACTTTTTGTGTGTTCAACGATAATCATTCACACAAAGATCCTGAAATTTCAAACGTTTCTGACTTCATTTCACAATTTTTACGCAATAAATGATTTATTTTTGATGAAAATGGCCCTACATTGAAAATCAATTCAGACGACCTCAAAACAGGATGAGACTTGGCATGGTGTCGTTATTTTACATACATGGTGGCTGGTAAAAATTTGAGAGGATTATCATCAAAATTAGATACACTTCGTGTACAAACTAGACCATTCCATTCCAAGTACTGGGGATTCAATTGGAATCAGCCAAATTACAAAGACATCACATTATTTCTAAATATTTTAAACCCCGAACTTTTTATGTGTTCAACACTAATCATTCACACCAAGATCATGAAATTTCAAACTTTTCCGAATTCATTTGACAATTTAAATGCATTAAATGATTTATTTTTGATCAAAATCTCCCTACATTGAAAATCAATTCAAACGACCTCTAAATAGGATGGGACTTGGCATGGTGTCGTTATTTCACATACATGGTGCCTGGTGAAAATTTGAGAGGATTATCACCGAAATTAGATACGCTTTGTGTACAAAATGCATTAGTGGAATGGTGGTCAAACAATGAAAAAACCCCGTTGACCGTCTCAAAACCCTGAAGGTTATGTCGTTACCCTAGCGCACAAATATGGCCGTTGAATGTAACCGTAGCACCGAACGATAGTCATTGGATCTTACCGCGATCTGCGAGAAGCTGGTTATGCGACCTGATTGGACCGTCTAAAGACCCTAGAGGATATCTTGTAACCCTAATGCACAACTATGACCGTTGGATGTAATTTTAGCACCGAACGATAGTCGTTGGATCTTACCGCCGTCCGCGAAGCTGGTTATGCAACCTGATTGGTTGGATATTTATTCTAGTATACTACAAAAAGTTTATATTTCATCAACGTTTGTGATCATCTTCCATGTACTGGTGGCAACCCACCGACCGAAAGTTTCTCGTATCATCTCATTCGGGTAAACAATAATGTCTGTTTGCGATAAGCATATCCCGCCAGTGCTCGCCCCCACGAGCGAAATTTTTCGCCAACAGTAGTCAAATATCTAACCTTCCCCCTCCGCCCACCACCAAATGGTGCCGCGCATCCCCCATTTGTTGTTCAAACCCCCACTCCTCCTAGCGCTGCGCCTAGACAACGTCGGCAACTACCGCGGCGACCAACATGGCGCAACCCCGCCGCCCCAATCGTATACTATGCGCGGCGGCCTACCCGGAGCAACCGTCTTCCGTATACCGCGCGTGGTAGCCTAGACTGTTATACCGCGCGTGGTAGCCTAGACTGTCTAGGCCGGCCGCCCCCTCCCTTCTAGCCGCGCCTCTTCGGTTCACCGCTCACCCTGTTCCGGTAAGATCCCGACCATCATCCTCATGCTCATGCTCTTACTCCTCCATCGATAATATATGCCCGACCACCAGACCATGTTTAGTTAGATTGGATTGCATCTATAATTTCAAGTACTTGAATGCGTACACTGTAAAATGTTAGCATGCACTACGATGCTCATGATTTAGTTACTTACATGGACTGTCGATGTCGTGAATCTGTTCGATCGTATGTTTTTATGGTCAGGTTCTATTATAAATTTCAGTTTCATATTATTCATTCTTAGCTCTTTCTGATCTTTTCACGAGTCCACATGATCGATTTGTGCATTATCCTTGTAGGCTTGTAGCATTGTTCTAATGCTTGATATCATTATATACTCTATGCAATTGCAGGGTAGCAATGTGCAACTCTGAGATTTACAATCAAGGTATGCACTTGGTCTGAATGGCTTATACCCGCTTACTATAGAAGTGAAGGAAAACGAAGTGTTTGGGTTAATATTTACATCTTACCTGTAGCTCATATTTCCAGAGGTTTAGATCCACTCTTAGACCCATTTTGCATTTGGGGAAATGAGGCGACCATGAACCAGGTCAAGAAACTTAGAAAGATTGTTAGGATAAAGAAACTGGCCACAAAAGACAGCAAACTCTTTGTCTGCACAATGAAGAAGACTTTAGTCAGCTATAGGATGGTACCGATTTACCTCCCTACCATATTACCTTAGACATGCACACAACTTCAATGCTGAGAAATGATATTTATGCCTATCTTTGTATTCAGTTTTTTCCTAAGCAGTTCAGCGATGATTACCTCTCAACCCACCTGTATGGTCAAGAGGCAAGAAATGTATTTGTACAACACCCACGCTATAATATTGAAGTCTTCCTGAAGAGGTCGAAGGATGGACGAACAATCATGAACAGGCATTGGGCAAAAGTTGCAAAAGCATTCAACTTTCTCGAAGGGTCAATTTTTGCATTCCGCTTCGACAACTTCCTTGGTGTGATTCATCTGTCTATCTACCGATTATGATGCTATACTTTGGAAAGGTTGTCATATGATGGACTTGGTATTTCTTTATTAAGGCCTGGTGTACTATCTGCCGGTTGTCACCATAGAATTCGTTTTTTTGTATTGCGGCCTGCTTTACTATCTGCTGGTTGTACTTTGATTTCAGCAATTATGAAAATCCTGGTGACCATCATAAGCATATGAAAGATATTGTTTTATATATATATATGATTGTGATTATATCCGCAATTAAAAAATATCCTAAAATATTACAGATAGATACAATGCTATTAAACTGCGAGTGATTAGCTTCTGGCACACGGCTCTGCATATAATTTCGTCACCATAGCTATGCATATCACACACGTTCAATAAGAAATAAGCGTTGGGGATTTATGTCTAATTCCACACCGTATTTTGTGCACAATCGTTTGTAATGTTCAGCGTACAACACACACAGTTCGGCCGAAAACAACGTTTGGGATTTCATTCTTAAACCACACGAATATTCATGCACAAACGTTTGTTTAGGTGTGAACAACACAAACGTGTGCTATATGTAAACTGTTTGGGATAGTATACGGAACACAAACGTTCGATTTATCATGTGCGCCTACGCGGACTAGTCCATAGGCAATGGTTTCTGTCTATCATCCGGAATAGGCCCCCCTATCGCAATCGAGAGAAAGGAGACGGTTCCGATTCCCGTAGGCGATAGGGGTAAAAAACAGTTTGGATAGCTACGACGCGCACTAGTGTTTGTTCTTCATGTATTAGACCTTGTGAGGTTCCCTACATGATCAAGGTACATATGTAATTCTTTTTGTTGTTGCTATGTTGAGTTTGCTGGGGTCTGATGGATTATGAGACTATGTTCAGATTGTGATGAGTAATATATTTGGTTCTTCTCCTTTCATATTTGTGTTCTTGAGTAATTATTGCATGTTCTCCGTTGCTGTTTATAGCTTTGGCCAAGTAGTAGGTAGTAACTCCAAGAGGGAGCGTTATGCTTGATTGTGGGTTCATGCCCCCTGATGACTAGCTTGAGTGACAGAAACATGAGTCTAGGGGCTGTGCTATTGCCACAAGGGGAAAACAACGGTGCTTGTAACCACGGTTGCAAGGATTGTTTACTTTATGCAAAGTTCTTTTAATGATGTTGTTTGTTGCTGTGGGTTTACACTTTGGGTGGGGCTCGCAACTTAATACCAGCGAGATGTTCCGGATAGATATCTCAAGGTGGATGATTAGTGAGTAGATCCAGATGGATTTCGATCTACTTGTTTTGGCGTTCTGCCCATGCTTTTGAGCCTCTTCCTTCCTTTTGTAGCATAGTTAGCATTGGTTTGCGTCCATAATCCTGTCAATTGCCCAGCTGTAATTTGTTTACCTCGCATATTTGTTTATTGTCTTTTGGGAGAGAGACATCACTAGTGAATATCATGGGACCCCGGTCCATATTTCCACCACTGTTTACACCCTCAATTTACTTCCTGTTTTACTTCCTAGCTGCAGTTATCATTAACTTTTATCTCTTGAGTTTGACCCTTTGTAAACAGCAAGGCCAGAGAGATTGACAACCTCTCTGTACTCGTTGGGAGCAAAGTTATTTGTATCTGTGTGAAGGTCCATGTCAACTCTCGTGCTAGTAATTTCTAGCACCGTTGTCACCTACTTGTCATTGCTGGACTCCTACTGGAGACAAACCTTGGTATCTTTACTAAGGGAAATTAGGCTATGCTACATCTCAACCTTCCACTTGGGGTAGCTAACGTGTAACGACCCAATTCACTAAGAATCCAAGTCTCTGTGCATTCTGTGCTAGTCCCTGGATTAATAGCTAGCACACACAGTACATGATGTAATATCAAGAATAAACCACATGTCATATATATTACATCGAAGATCCAGTATTACAATAAAGCATACCTGCATAGCTCATGGCTAGCTTATAAATAGAATACAACGGAAAACAATAAAAGCTTCGTGGCGTCTATCAACTGCACCGACAAGTTGAGTATAGACATCGTAACCCTAGAATGCATCACTTACTCATCGTATACAATCCTGCAACACCGAAGGTTACAGCCCGACAACGGGTCAGTACATTTGAATGTACGGAAAATCGTATCCCAGAAAGAAGTAAAATTTCCTACAATACATGCAATTTGGCTGGTGGAGCTTCTACATTTATTTTTGCAAAAAGCTAAATTTTCCCTATAGAATAATAGTAACTAAGTTCTATAATAGCATACGATTGAGATGGAAAAATTCCACTCAATCTATACCAAAGTGAGTAAACCAATAAATTAATTAAAGATGATGAGACAAATCAATATTACCACAACTAGTCGCTCAAATTGTCCATAACCGGGGACACGGCTAATCGATTAGTTTTATACTCTGCAGAGGTTTGTGCACTTTTCCCCACAAGACTCGATCGCCTCCTTTGTAGTTCTTCACACTGCATGGTGTATGACAACTGGAAGATCGAGACATGGTCTTTCAGGAGTGTTTCCCCTTAACCGCTGGATAACCGGTACACCTATAAAAAATCTACATTTGCTCGTATATCCCGGAAAGAGGTCACACAACCTACTCAACTAAGCCAGAGCCCATAATAGCTTGTGGCTGCACACGTAAGCTTCTAGGTATGACAACACAATTAGTCCCTTTGAGCCTGGGTGGCTTTCCGCAGTCATCATTGGCCATCTCCAAGGTACTCGCAACCATCCACCCAGGTAGTTCATTAACTTTATCTTGGTCCTAATTACTACATTATCACTCATACCTCATAATGATTCACTTCCCAATCCACGTCTACTTAGCATAGCAATATCATAGTATACGATGGTGACAATGATGTAAGGATCAGACCTACCTCAATGAACTACTGGGTGTAAATAGCATAGCATAACCTATCATGCCATCTAAAGAAGAGGAACTAATGCATTAAAAACATAGGTAATAGGGAGTATGATCAAAGATATAACTTGCCTTATACATTCGATGAAGATCTTCGCTCTCACGTTCCAGTCAACTCTATTCGTCACCCTTCGAGAATTCTATTGCAAACGAAGGAACTCGAATAAGCAATCACACCACAAGGCAAACTAAAAAATCAACAAAACAATCAAAAAGGTTTTAGCAACAAAAGAAAAGCTTGACACAGTACAAGTGTCGATGTGCTCGAAGGTGATCAGTGGAACGTGAACTCGAGAGATTCCACAGATAAAACATTATCGGTAACGAGTTGTGACCATGGAAATTTTTGAATTCAAGGGGAATATCATGCCCACATGAAAAGTGTGTGAATCTTACCGATAACATGTCTCAAAGGATCCGATATGGAAAAAGAATCACGTGAAACGGAATACTACAACGCAGGTCATAGCAAGTGAAAAATTGAATTGAATTTTAATTTAAACATATCAAGAAACATTTTAATTTTTGTGTACACATGATACAGACATAAAGTACATGGAACGAATGATCCAATGCAAAAAGAATCACTCGATTTGGAGCCACGGTTTAAAAGATACGGACTCCGAGATTTGAATTTGAATTTTAAATAAATTCAAATTCAAAAGTGTGCAAAGTGTGCAAAAATTTATTCCATGCTAAAGTACAAAACAACACGAGCTCGTAGGAAAAAGTTTCACCTCGATCCGACGCACGGTGTGGGAGATATTGCGAGTACGGCGCCGGGGTGTTTTCTGCAGAAAAGGACCCGTTCGAAAATAAATATTTTCCAGAAAAGAGATCGGGTCCCTGGGACCAGATCTGGCCGGAGTTGACTCATGCGAACTCCGTTTTGCTCCGGCGAGCTCCTGCGAGGCGCTGGGTGGCCGGGAGGTGCGGTGCGAGGCGCGGCACCGCGGGCGTCGCGTCCTAGAGGCGGCGGCCCAGGGCACGACGCTGGCCGGCGCGTGGAGGCGCGGCTCCGGCGATGGCCGGCGTGAGCTTCGCCGGTGCGGGTGCAGGGCGGCGCGGCGCAGGCGGCTCCGGCGCGGCGCGTGCTCCGGCACGAGAGGAGGTGGCCGGCTCCGGCGCGGCCGGGCGGCGGCGTGGCCGGCGCGGTGGCGCACGGCGGGGCGGCGCGCAGGCTGCGTCGACGCGGTGTGGCCGCCGGCGAGGTGGCGGCGGCGCGGTTCCGCCGGCGGTGTGGCGGCCGGGTCCCGGCGGCGGCGATGTGGGGCCCGCCGCCAAAGGTTTCTCCGTTTTTTTATTGGAAGAAAAAGAAAAGGAAACAAAAAGGAAAACCTAATTCTATTTATAAATAGACAAGGAAAAAAATAGAAGAAACCGACTCGGGCTCCAAATACGCTCGCGGGCGAAAAAGGCTACTGGGCCGGCTGCGCACGGGTTTTTCTTATTATTTAAAACCGAAATTTCAAACAATTGTAGAAAAATTAATACGCATCAGAAAAATATGAAATAAATTTCTAAATTCATCAAATAATACAAATAAATTTATTTAATGAATACATTTTCCAAAAAGGAAAATAAAAATAAAAACATTTTCTAAATACTTTATTTTAATATAAAATACTTTTCATAAATATAATAAAATCCAATAAATTATTAAAAATATTTTTATTTGGTCAAAAGCATTGACAAACCATTTCTAAATAATAAAATATAAATTTTAAAATTGTTACACCAATAAATAATTTGGTAAAATAAAAATATCCCATTGGAATAATTTTGTCAACTCTTTTAAAATATTTAATAAATCATTTCAATGAAATAAAAATTCTCTTAGCATTATAAAATCCCTAAAATGATTTTAGAGTTATTTATAATACTCATAATAAATTTTAAAAACTTTGAAGTAATATTTTAAATATTTTCCAACTTTATTAAAAAAAGGGATAAGTCATTTTATATCCTCTCAAATTAATTTCCTTGAGTTGAAAAATGTTTTGAATATTCAGAAGAATTCCAATAATGATTTAAAACATTTTCCAACCTTTTAATATGTTTGAAGGAGTCACATTACCTTCTCTCATTTTGTTTTGTTGGTTTTGTTTTAAATAATGAATTCCAAAAATACTAATTACGAATATTAGGGAAAATCCTTTTATTCCCTCTCTTTTTAATATTCAATAAACTCCAAAAAGTTTTAAAACCCAGAGAAAATCAAACACATCAAGCAAATAATAATTATTTATTTATTAACATTCCAAAATTTAGAAAATTTTGGGATGTTACAGACTACCACCCTTAAAAGGAATCTCGTCCTCGAGATTCGAAAAGGCTAGAAAGAAAAATGTTAGGGTTTGGGTCTTCCTGACAGTCCATCGATCCCCCGATGAGGTAGGTTGCTACCACCCTTGAAAGGAATGCGACGTGGTCTTCAAAATCTTACTCCATCAATGACCTCCTTCAAAGAGATTCACCTCCTCCTATCAGGTCTTGAATCCTTAGCAAAAGAGGAGTCTTCCGTATACTGAACTTCCATGGCTGACAAGTCAGGCGCCAATACTAAGCAACTATCGATTTCCTCATGGTGGTCATCAAGCATACTTTTACGGGATACCTGCAGCAAAAGGTCTTGGTCTATACTCACTGTGTAACACAAACGGTAATCTCCTACAGGGGTCACACATCGTACCATTCTATGGTTTAGGCTTAACCTCGTCGTCTCTCTGTTATAGGTAAGTCACTCAAGATTTATGATCCCACATAGCAAGAGCGAATAATAAGGGTAGTCGGCATGGTGATCAGTCCATTCTGCACCCAAATCATTACCTTGTATACGGTTTAGCGAATCTCGTATCTAACACTCGGTAATCCTCACATGCATTGCAGAAAGTTCCTCCTGATCATGAACTAGGTTCAGATAAATCCATGGTTCTTCAAGCCAACCAAACCTCTACCGTTTCCTCACGACACTCAGGTTTGCGCAAACTGCTATAAAACGTGTACTGGTGGAATGCAACTACCTCCACGGTTCTTCCTCCAGCAAGATTGTGCTTGCTTGTTGTAAGATCCTGGCACACGGGGTTAACTGGAACTTGGCATTAAGTTGCATCCATATTTATTCCAGTCTTGACATTAACATCCATTGTAGTAACTCCTTCAGGATGAGAGGGAATAGAATGTAGATAGCGAGGTAGAGACAGAGATAGCGAGAGATACCCATACAAACATCGCACTAGTTTTGAAAACATAAGTTTTGATGTGTAGCTATCGGTAAAACCAATAAATGACAGCTCACAAAAACGACCTAACGATAGGAATCTTGAATCTTCCAGGTCTTCGGGTCTTCAATGACGGTAGCTTCAGTTTCGCATTGTTGAAGCAATCTTCATACACTGTTGTCACTTGTCGAGTTATTCTCCCTGTTGATGTGTCTTCTTCAGTCTTGAAGCATACTAAATAGATGAGGGGTCTAATGAAACGTAAACTTATTCTACTCGCATAGAAGAAACACAAAGGACAACACACGACATCAATCAAATACATATCAAGGACACAAGGTACAAGACAAAACTTAAAAAAACAATCATGACATAAAACATCTAGTTCAACCACAGCAACACATGCATCGATCCACATCTCCAGTTAACATTAAAAGGTAACATCTTACACTTAGTGTACACCTACGAATGTTCTATTCTCCAATTGCAAAACATAAGCTTCAATATGTCGACATATTTGCTTCCACGTTCACATCTTCTTCTTTCTCTTCAATCCTGGACACATGTTGCTATAGTGTCCCATGTTTCTGCACCGATAACACTCAATTTGGCTAAGGTCCTTCTTTTTCTTCTTCACGGGTGCTTCCCTGAATTCCTAGATAATTTTCTCCATTCCTTCCTTTTGATGCTGAGATACTTGTTGTGTCATGATGAAAAATTGACACTGAGCGGGGTAATGGTTATTCCCTTCGCACACAAAACATGTGACTTGAGCTGTGGGACATTCTTCACCCAAGTGAATTTCCTCACAATAGGGACATCCATCTTGGTGTCCTTCATAGGAGTGTCCGACTTCTCCACAAATTTTGCAGGCACGGGGCCTCTTAAGGTTTACCGTCCTTTGCATCAGGGTGACGAGGCGAGATCCCAACAAAATATTTGCAAACTTCTTCCAAGTAATCTTCTTTCTTGATTCGTTAATCGCCTGATGCATTGTCCACCAAGTACCAGCCTCTTCTACAAAGTACTTGACAACATAGTGGACCATGTCCTCACTTCCAACCTTTTTACGCTCCATTTGTTCCTCCATATTATGAATCCATTGCTCCACCTTCAGTCTGGTCATCGCCTCGGAGAAGGTGAGTCCTACTTCATACTCCATCTATTGAGCCCATACGACAAGGGTTAGGGAAAAACTATAACATCGACAACACAACAACTAAAGATAACACCAAACATATGCACTCAAACAAGAAAGAGAAAAAACACCTACGTTCAACAGCAACACATAACAACAAACAATACATTCACAAAAGTCAAAACACACAAACAACACCTAGAGTAAGGTCATATGTGCAAGACATACGATCTCGTCATACTACGCGAAATTCGTTCATCTAACTTCACCTAAAAGGTGGTGGTCTACTTCTAAGCTTCATCCTTCTCAGCTAAGCTGATCTTAAAGATCCCTCTCGTAGTATCAAAACTTATTAAACCCCATAGGATACTTCTTCTAGTTCTGGTACTGGTAACTTCAATTGATCCATGAGGTTGATGATGTACTTCTCAAAAATCATATCTTCAGGGGCATAACCCACTCGGAGGGGTATTTACATTAAAACAAGATAAGAAGTTTAGAAGATAAATAATAGATGAGAGGTACTAGTGGAGAGAGTAAGTAATCAAAGAGTGATAAAATATTTTTGTTCCTATGGATTTTCCTATCCATTTTCTAGGGTCACGACCTATAGTCAACATGGGCTCTGATACCATTTGTAACGAACCGATTCACTAAGAATCCAAGTCTCTGTGCATTCTGTGCTAGTCCCTGGATCAATAGCTAGCACACACAGTACATGATGTAATATCAAGAATAAACCACATGTCATATATATTACATCGAAGATCCAGTATTACAATAAAGCATAACTTCATAGCTGAAGGCTAGCTTATAAATAGAATACAACGGAAAAAAATTAAAAGCTTCGTGGCGTCCATCAACTCCACCGGCAAGTTGAGTATAGACATCGTAACCCTACAACGCATCACTTACTCATCGTATACAATCCTGCAACACCGAAGGTTACACCCGACAACGGGTCAGTACATTTGAATGTACGACAAATCATATCCCAGAAAGAATTAAAATTTCCTACAATACATGCAATTTGGCTGGTGGAGCTTCTACATTTATTTTTGCAAAAATCTAAATTTTCCCTATAAAATAATAGTAACTAAGTTTTACAATAGCATACGATTGAGATGGAAAAATTCCACTCAATCTATCCCAAAGTGACTAAACCAATAAATTAATTAAAGATGATGAGAAAAATCAATATTACCGCAACTAGTCGCTCAAATTGTCCATAACCGGGGACACGGCTAATCGATTAGTTTTATACTCTGCAGAGGTTTGTGCACTTTTCCCCACAAGACTCGATCGCCTCCTTTGTAGTTCGTCACATTGCATGGTGTATGACAACTGGAAGATCGAGGCATGGTCTTTTCAAAAGTGTTTCCCCTTAACCGCTGGATAACCGGTACACCTATAAATTTTTTACATCTGCTAGTATATCCCGGAAAGAGGTCACACAACCTACTCAACTAAGCCAGAGCCCATAATAGCTTGTGGCTGCACACGTAAGCTTCTAGGTATGACAACACAATTAGTCCCTTTGAGCCTGGGTGGCTTTCCGCAGTCATCATTGGCCATCTCCAAGATACTCGCAACCATCCCACCCAAGTAGTTCATTAACTTTATCTTGGTCCTAATTACTACATTATCACTCATACCTCATAATGATTCACTTCCCAATCCACGTATACTTAGCATAGCAATATCATAGTATACGATGGTGACAATGATGTAAGGATCAGACCTACCTCAATGAACTACTGGGTGTAAATAGCATAGCATAACCTATCATGCCATCTAAAGAAGAAGAACTAATGCATTGAAAACATAGGTAATAGGGAGTATGATCAAAGATATGACTTGCCTTATACATTCGATGAAGATCTTCGCTCTCACGTTCCAGTCAACTCTATTCGTCACCCTTCGAGAATTCTATCGCAAACTAAGGAACTTGAATAAGCAATCACACCACAAGGCAAAGAAAAAATCAACAAAACAATCACAAAGGTTTTAGCAACAAAAGAAAAGCTTGGCACAGTACACGTGTCGATGTGCTCGAAGGTGATCAGTGGAACGTGAACTCGAGAGAGTCCACGGATAAAATATTATCGATAACGAGTTGTGACCATGGACATTTGTGAATTCAAGGTGAATATCATGGCCACATGAAAAGTGGGTGAATCTTACCGATAACATGTCTCAAAGGATCCGATATGCAAAAAGAATCACGTGAAACGGAATACTACAACGCAGGTCATAGCAAGTGCAAAATTGAATTGAATTTGAATTTAAGCAGATCAAGAAACATTTGAATTTTTGTGTAGACATGATACATACAGAAAATACATGGAACGAATGATCCAGTGCAAAAAGAATCACTCGATTTGGATCCACAGTTTAAAAGATACGGACTCCGAGATTTGAATTTGAATTTGAAATAAATTCAAACTCAAAAGTGTGCAAAGTGTGCAAAAATTTATTCCATGCTAAAGTACAGAACAACACGAGCACGTAGGAAAAAGGTTCACTTCGATCCGACGCACGGTGTGGGAGATATTGCGAGTACGGCGCCGGGGTGTTTTCTGCAGAAAAGGACCCGTTCGCAAATAAAGATTTTACAGAAAAGCGATCGAGTCCCTGGGACATGATCTGGCCGGAGTTGACTCCGGCGAACTCCGTTTTGCTCCGGCGAGCTCCTGCGAGGCGCTGGGTGGTCTGGAGGCGCGACGTCACGGGCGTCGCGTCCCAGAGGCGGCGCCCAGGGCACGGCGCTGGCCGGCTCGTGGAGGCGCGGCTCCGGCGATGGCCGGTGTGAGCTCTGGCGGCGCGGGTGCCGGCCGGCGCGGCGTGTGCTCCGGCACGGGAGGAGGCGGCCGGCGAGGCGCGGCGGGGCGGCGGCGTGGCCCGCGCGGGGGCGCACGTCGGGGTGGCGCACAGGCGGCGGGGACGCGGTGTGGCCGGCGGCGGCGGCGCGGTTCCGCCGGCGGTGTGGCGGCCGGGTCCCGGCGGCGGCAATGCGGGGCCCGCCGCCAAGGGTTTCTCCGTTTTTTTAATTGGAAGAAAAAGAAAATAAAATAAAAAGGAAAACTTAATTCTATTTATAAACAGACAAGGAAACAAAAAATAGAAGAAACCGACTCGGGCTCCAAATACGCTCGCGGGCGAAAAAGGCTACAGGGCCGGCTGCGCACGGGTTTTTCTTTTTGTTTAAAACCGAAATTTCAAACAATTGTTGAAAAAAAATACTCATCAAAAAAAATGAAACAAATTTCTACATTCATCAAATAAAATAAAGAAATTTATTTAATGAATACATTTTCCAAAAAGGAAAATAAAAATAAAAATATTGTCTAAATACTTTATTTAAATATAAAATACTTTTCATAAATCAAATAAAATCCAATAAATTATTAAAAATATTTTTATTTGGTCAAAAGCATTGACAAACCATTTCTAAATAATAAAATATAAATTTGAAAATTGTTACACCAATAAATAATTTGGTAAAATAAAAATATCCCATTGGATTACTTTTTCAACTCTTTTAAAATATTTAATAAATCATTTCAATGAAATAAAAACTCTCTTAGCATTATATAATCCCTAAAATAATTTTAGAGTTATTTATAATACTCATAATAAATTTTAAAAACTTTAAAGTAATATTTTAAATATTTTCCAACTTTATTAAAAACGGGATAAGTCATTTTATATCCTCTCAAATGAATTTCCTTGAGTTGAAAAATGTTTTGAATATTCAGAAGAATTCCAATAATGATTTGAAACATTTTCCAACCTTTTAATATGTTTGAAAGAGTCACATTACCTTCTCTCATTTTGTTTTGTTGGTTTTGTTTTAAATAATGAATTCCAAAAATACTAATTATGAATATTAGGGAAAGTCCTTTTATTCCCTCTCTTTTTAATATTCAATAAACTCCAAAAAGTTTTAAAACCCGAAGAAAATCAAACACATCAAGCAAACAATCATTATTTATTTATTTTATTTATTAACATTCCAAAATTTACGAAATTTTGGGATGTTACATAACGAGGAGCACTACTTCAGTGCCATCAAGCTAATTCCTGGTGCCGTTGCCAGGGACTCCGGTCTTCAAGATAGGGGAGTTGCACGCTATCTTTTATCTTTCTTTTTAGTCTTGTTAGTTTACCTTTCAGTTTTTTATCTTTGTGTCCCTTATTAAAAACCACAAAAAAATTATTTACCTTGCTAGTAGTAGTCATTATGTCTGGTCCTTTTGCCTTTTACGAGGAAGAAGTGCTCACCTTTAAACAAAGAGGTGGTGAAAGCCTGAAAGATGCTTGGTATAGAATTAATGATTCTAAAAAAGAGCCACCAAGAAGCAATCCACTAATATCCTGCTTAGACACTTTTATGTTGGAATTACTCCTTGGAATAGGTTCGTTCTAGATACTGCTATCAATGGGAATTTCCTAGAAGCCCCAATTTGGGAATCTCTTAATGTTATTGAAAATCATGTTGGAAATCTCCCTCTTGCTAGCATTCAAGAGGATATCACTCTAGTTCACATTATGAAAAAACTTGAAAATATAGAGCTAGAAATACCAAGCATCAATAAGATAAATGAGTTAGATCGTAAGATTCAAGGGAATTTGAATAAAATTATCAAAACTTTGGAGACCATCAAATCCCATGATTTGGACCCTTCTAGGATAGATAAGATTGAGGAAATCATTGAGACTTTAGGAACTACCTTCTCCTCAATCAAAACCAAAAAGGTAGAAACTCCGGCAAAGAAGGAAGCTAAGTTCACTTACGTCCCTAAGGTTCCTCGACCCAAAAACAATACACTTATTGCCAAGGAAGTTGAAACTGTGAAAACTTTGGAAGAAATACCTCTCTTGGATAGATTTATAAATGAAACTCCAACTGATTTACCGCCTTGCTTTTATCCCTAGAAGTATCTTCATTAGACCCTTATTTGAGGGACCTCTTAAAAATAGTTGTATAATTGAAGAGATTTTTGATGATTTGATGATGGTTCAATTGATACAACTTGATTCTTCTTTTTGCTTCTTACCTAGCTTAAAGGCGTAAAAGAAAGCGCTTGTTGGGAGGGAACCCAAGATGTTTTTCCTTCTGTTTTTAGTGGTCTTGATGATTGTTACTACTGTAGCAACATCATTGTATCTTTATTTTCAAGCTTTGTGGCAAGTTTAGCCTCCGATTGCAAGAAAGTTCAAAAGATGTGACATGCTGTCCAGAAAACAAATTATGTCCTTGGACGGAAAAATTCACGATAAATCACAAAATTATCTTTTTGATCTGAATTGTTTTGACAGCATGCTTTATACAATTAGCTTTCGATCGTCTGTTCTGAGTTTTTTGATTTGAGTTGCAGAAGTACTCCAAAAAAAATATTTACTACCTACTGGTCTGTTTTTCATGATTCTGCCACGTTTTTCCTTTCCTCGGTTTTGCAAGTCTTGCACTAGCTTTTTCTTCGCAAAAACTTTTTGGCAATCTTGAGAAACAGTATCCCTTCAAGAAAATCTTTATTTCCAGTAGAGGAAAATTGTTTTATTGTGGGTACTAACCTCTCTAATCAGCTTATGATGAGTTATGTATGAAGGGAGTTTTCAAGTGTGCGAGGGAAGATGATGAAAGAAGATTCGGGAGTGTCAAACGCTCAAGCTTGGGGATGCCCCCATGCACCCCAAGAAACATCCAAGGAGACTCAAGCCTCTAAGCTTGGGGATGCCCCCCCTGCATCCCCTTATCCATCAACAATTATCAGTTCGTCCTTCGTTCCACTATATTTTATCACTTCATGCGTTATGTGCTATGCTTGGAGCGTATTGCTCTTTATTTTCTTTTTAGCTTGTTTTAGTTTTGTTTGTTGTTCATAAAAATTTAGAACCCATCTTTCTTTGTGTGGGAGAGAAACACGCTCCACTTTAAACTAGAACACATCATATGATTTTCATGCTTATCTTTCTTTTTTTGTGTGTTCTTTATGTTTTCATAGCTGCTGTCATGTTTAGCTGTTAGTATTCATGCTTATCTTTTTAAGAGCTTTTGTTTAGTTTGTTGCTGGAACTCTCTTGAGTTTTCACGTTTATCTTGTTTAGAGAGTTGGGTTGTTGCACTGAGTTGTGTCCTGACTTGAAGTAGGTAATCGAGGTTGCTATTCAATTGTAGTAGTAACATGCAATAGTTTTGAGGTATTGTTGTGAGTAATGTTTGAACTTTTGGTGTCAAGAGCTTTAGCCTATTAGTGATAGATGTCGTATTTTGGGCAATCCGTGTTTATTTTCGGAAAACTACAAAAACTAGTTGAGAACTCTAGCTACTAGATGGATCACTAATCTTTGGAGGGATCGGATATTAGAGTACACTCACGTACCATGAGTCGAGGATGCTCAAGGATAACCAAACACCCATACACTCCTCCTGGGGGTACTTATCTCTTTGCGAACCTCCTGATTAGATTGGGAGTTACCGTTAATAAGTGCATGAGTTCTTCAGACTAATGCAAGTATTCTAAAGTTGACACTTCCACCTCCTCATATTTGATAGCCTCTTCGGTATCGTGCGTTTCCTTTTCTCACTCCGAGAGTTGGCGCCTACCTCACTGGTGCATCCAAACCCTTGGCATGATACACTCTGTCATCATAAACCTCCTTATATCCTTCCTCAAAACAACCACCATACCTACCTATCAAGGCATTTCCATAGCCTTTCTATGATATATTTCCATGCAACATCCACCTTCTCATGATTTGATCTTCATGTCATTTATGTTCCTGCTACACTGACAGAGGCATAAATTTGCATACATCATGATAGCTTCATCTTCTTTATGTTGAGTACTTTTGTAAAGTGTGAAAGATCTTCTATACTTCTTGTAAAATAGAGTGTTTCCCCTAGTGAGGAAAAGATCCCAAAGAGGAAAAATTTAAAAGATCCCAAAGAGGAAAAATGAGAGTTAAATAGAAAGAGCCATTGAGGCCACCAAAAAATACAAAAAATAGAAAAAATAGCAAAAGAAAATAAAAAGAGAGAAGGGGGCACACTATTATTCGTTTTGAGAGATCCACACCCGTACTCCCTCTTATACCTTGTACTCCATAGATATGATCATGTATGCATATATCTATGTGGGGATCTTCACACTATAGAACTTGGCTTGTATATTCCAATGATGAGCCTCCTCAAATGAGATATATGTCTTCTTGAGAAAGCAAGTTGGATGCACCCCCACTAGTTCCATTGGAGAGCTTTCCATAGCTCACATGTGCATCCGTTGCATGGCAATCCCTACTCCTCACATCATACCTATCATTTGGCTTTCTCTCGCCTATGATTGTCCTCATTGATCTGAACCTTTCACACCTTTTTGTCTTCCCCCTCCACCATCTCTCTCTCTCTTTGCCATCCTAAGTTTCAATTTTCTTGCTTACGCTCATCCATTGCATGGGTGCTCAAAATGTTGAAGGGGGGTGGATCAGTTTGACTTGTACCTTGCTAGTCAGCCTGTGCATTCGGTTTTTTCGGTTCGATTCGGTTCGGTTTATACGGTTTTCAGTTTATATGGTTTTTATATTTAGGTTTATACGGTTTTATACATAGATATGGTTCGGTTTCGGTAATAACCACTTGTTATCGGTTTGGTTTCTGTAATAACCAAAATAACCAAAGTTGACGCGATTTTGAAGTTTGAAGTAATACATTTATGAGAAAATTTCTTATTTGACCTGTTTTTAAAATCTGTTTTCTTTTATGGTCCTAATTTTTTTATTCTTGTTTTGACATCTAAACTTCATTTTGTTTCCTTTATGACAATTTTGTCAGTTTTAGCCATAAAATGTTATGTGTGATATGAAAATTCTATTTTGCCCTTGCATGAGCAAGCTGGAAAAAATAACAATACTAGAGAGACATTCGTTATCCTTTACTGAAAAGACAAACCGGCAGCGGTATGACCGGCGGCGTCAGGAAATCAAGCAACGGCGACAGCCGAGCAAAGGTAGGGGATTTCCAGATCCCATGATGTGAAGGAGGGTGACGCGGAGACAACTGCCCAAGCGGCAACAGCAACCACCGAGCACCGTCAACAAGGGCTGAGCCATAGGAGCGGCGAGCGCGACGGACGACGGGATAGGTGCGACGGCCGGCGAGACGAGCGCGACGGCCGGCGAGGAGGCCGAGGACACCGCTCCGAGGCCGAGGACGCCGAGGACTCCGAGACGCCGCAAGATGCGCGACCGCTGACTCTCCATCCCGGTGGCTGCCTGGATCTCCCTCCCGCTGTGTTCCCGAGTGCAGCGTCTGGCTAGGGTTGCGACTCACGTGTCGCGTGTGTGACTTGAAGTTGGGTTCGCTGCCTGGCTGGTGGCTGGGTGGGCTGGGCGCCTGGGCAGGCTTTTAGCCTTTCACCCCTAAAAAAACAAATACTTGAGTTGTTTCGGTTTTATTCGGTTAACCGGTTTATTTCGGTTTAAAACCTAAAAACCGAATTCAATACGGTTTGCTATTTTTAAAACTGAAATTGAAACCTAAAACTAAAAAACCTAAATTTCGGTTTTAATTCGGGTTTTTTCGATTCGGTTTTCGGTTTTGATTCGATTTTGCACAGGGTGACTTGCTAGTGGTCTGGGGACGAGTCAAGATAAGATTCCAAAGAAGACTAAGTATGAAACTTTAGATTGAGTTATCAACCAAAAAATATTATGTTTTTTCTCTTGTATTTCCATCCCCCACTTCTTGCACGCAAACACCATTTGGAGACATTCGAGTCACGGACATCGTGAGTTCTTGTAGCTTTATGTTCTTATGTTGCTTGTTTCAATGCTAATATAGACTCTTGCTTGTTATGACTTGAATTGAATTACGTGCCTTGATTGCTTTACATAAAAGTTCTTATATGGTTGATAGCATGTCACCACAGAAATTATGCTTATTATCATTAACCTACTCGAGGACGAGAAGGAATTAAGCTTGGGGCTGTTGATGCGTCCCAAACGTATCTATAATTTCTGCTTGCTCCATGCATGTTTTGGGTGATATGGCTGTGCTTTTGATACACTTTCATACACTTTTGATCATATTTGGACTAACCTATTAACTCAGTGCACCCTAGTGCCAGTTTCTGTTTTCTGTTATCTTTTTATTTTAGGTTTTCCCATTACATAAAATGTCAGAAAATTTCCGGGAAAAATATATAAAAAATTAGCGTACCAGAAGCTTCCAGATAGCCGAAGGGGGCCCAGAGGGGCCCAACCTGGTGCGCAGGGTGCCGGGTGGCGCGACCTAGGGTGGGGCCACGCCGGGAGGCCGCCTGGACCCCCGGTTGCCCCCTGGCTGCCCCCCTTCCCCTATATATTTCTCTCGTCCCGAAACCCCAGAGGATAGAACCCTTTTTCGCGATCTTGCCTCTATTCCGCCGCCGCTGCGCTTCCAAGATTGGGAGCACCATAAGACCTCTTCCCGGCACCCTATCGGAGGGAGGATTGACCTCCGGGAGCTTCTCCACCACCATGGACGCTTCCCGGATGAGCCGCGAGCAATCCACCTTGGACCATGGGTCCATGATCAGTAGCTATATGATGTCCCCTCCCCCTCTTTGTTCTTCATGTATTAGACATTGTGAGCTGCTCTACATGATCAAGGCACATATGTAATTCTTTCTGCTATTGCAATGTTGAGTTTGCTGGGATCTGATGGATTATGAGACTATGTTCAGATTGTGATGAGTAATATATTTGGTTCTTCTCCTTTTATATGTGTATTTTTGAGTAATTCTTGCGTGTTCTCCGTTGCTGTTTATTGCTTTGGACAAGTAGTAGGTAGTAACTCCAAGAGGGAGCGTTATGCTTGATTGTGGGTTCATGCCCCCTAATGACTAGCTTGTGTGACAGAAACATGAGTCTAAGGGATGTGTTGTTGCCACAAGGGGGAAAACAATGGTGCTTCTAACCACGGTTGCAAGGATTTTTTACTTTATGCAAAGTTCTTTGAATGCAGTTGTCTGTTGCTTTGGGTTTACACTTTGGGTGGGGCTTGCAACTTAATACCAGCGAGATGTTCTATATAGATATCTCAAGGTGGATCATTAGTGATTAGATGCAAATGGATTTCGGTCTACTTGTTTTGGCGTATTGCCCATGCTTTTGAGCCTATTCCTTTCTTTTGCAGCATAGTTAGCATTGGTTTGCGTCCGTAATCCTGTCAATTTCCCAGCTGTAATTTGTTTACCTCGTATAGTTGTTTATCATCTCTTTGGAGAGAGACATCACTAGTGAACATCATGGGACCCCGGTCCATATTTCCACAACTGTTTACACCCTCAATTTACTTCCTGTTTTACTTCCTAGCTGCAGTTATCATTACCTTTTATCTCTTGCGTTTGACCCGTTGTAAACAGCAAGGCCAGAGAGATTGACAACCTCTCTGTAATCGTTGGGAGAAAAGTTATTTGTATCTCTGTGCAGGTCCATGTCAACTCTCGTGCTAGTAATTTTTAGCGCCGTTGTCACTTACTTGTCGTTGCTGGAGTCCTACTGGAGACAAACCTTGGTATCTTTACTGAAGGAAATTACGCTACGCTACATCTCAACTTCCACTTGGGGTAGCAATGAAGAGCACTACTTCAGTGCCATCAGGTGGGGATCGCAACTTAATACCAGCGAGATGTTCTGGATAGATATCTCAAGGTGGATGATTAGTGAGTAGATGAAGATGGATTTCGTTCTACTTTTCTTGGCGTACTGCCCATACTTTTGAGCCTCTTACTTTCCAGTAGCATAATTAGCATTGCAGTGCGTTTATAATTCTTTCAATTGCCCAGCTGTAATTTGTTCACCCAGCTTAGGTGTTTTATCGTCTTTTGGGACAGAGACATCACTAGTAAACATCATGGGACCCCGGTCCATATTTCCATCATTGTTTACACCTCCACTTTATTTACTATTTTTACTTTCAGTTGGTATCATTACCACTACCATTATCTCTTGCGTTTGATCCTTTGTAACCAACAAGACCGGAGAGATTGACAACCTCTCTGAACTCGTTGGGAGCAAAATTATTTGTATGTGTGCATGTCCAGGTAAAGCAAGTGATTCTCAACGGCGCGCTCACTTGCCGAACCACCTACTTGTCGATCTTGGAGTCCTACTGGATTGACTCTAAAACTTGGTATCTTTTCCAAGGGAAATTTGCCGCTACGCTACATCTCAACCTTCCACTTGGGGTAGCCAACGAGGAGCACTACTTCAGTGCCATCACTTGTACACTCAAGTGTGTGTGTGATGCACATGCCAATCCATAATGTTTGTATCGAGCAAATTTTATTTGATCTTATACATTTTGTACTTTGATTAGAATCAAAATTTTGTTTAGGCACACACAAATGAACCATCCTCAAGTTCAAAAAATCTTCACGAAAATGGAACATCACGTATGAAGGTTTCACACTTTTCGTGAAATGACAATGCAATGACGATGATCTCTTTACCAGTTGTTATGATAGAAAATTATGTAAAAAATTTAAGTCCATAATATTTGTGCCCAATATGGTCAGCTTTTTGTTCAAGGATGTGCTCCATGGTGAATTCCTCTTGGTTAGTTCAAGATTTGACATGTATGCCAACATGTAACTAAGGTGTTGTTTGTTTCTTAGGTTAATGTTGCCACACCTAATTAAGCTTAATCATGTCACAATATCTGAGGTGTGTGTTTGGTTCATTTCCACACTTGTGGCTTGCCACAGTTTACCACTGCTATGGTACACATGTCAAAGCTAGAATCATATTTTTGCCACACCTTGCCATACTTTGTGGTGGCCGTTAATTTTATTCACGACACTTTGCCTAAGGTTATTAGTTGTGGCAAGGTTAGTCACAATAGAAACAACCCATAACCTCTAGGTAAAGTATTCACAACATTTCCTTTCATCGAATCTTAATTAAGTGTATAAGTGATCAGAAACTTACCATGCATTAATTAGTGTCGGTGAAAATTTTGTGTTCCCCGCTGGATGTCGGCCGACATATACCACATGGTAATCCTCATGTTTTAAATTGATTTTGTAAGGTTTATCCTAGGACATTACAAACCAAGGTTCGAGGAACATTAATCAAAATATTTCGTCTTTCGACTCTAATACAAATGGGGCCGGAGACTCACACAAGTCCATAAAGTACAACGGGCCATAGTTTTGCTTACGAAGCAAGCACTGTTGCGAAAAAATTGTTCATGTATATTCAAACATAACAAAACCACTTCAAATTAACATATATATGGAGTCTCATTTGGATCCCTCTCCCCCATGGTTCTTTTGATGAAAGCGCTTATTTTCGATCCAATCGACTGCTTGGTTGGTGTTCGATTACTATATAGAGAGGGCCGGTCATTGCCCATGGTGATTTCCTCTAAGTTTTTGTGGGGTGGTCCTATATATAGGACAACTGAAACCAAGTTCAAGCTTGGCGCATTGCATAGTTTTCATAAGATTACCTTTCGTCTGCTATAAGCGAGGGACTCACAGTATAAGTCAATATATAATCAGATATATATATATAATATATATATATATATAATATACTTTTGCTCATAAAGCAAGTGCCACATCAAAGTTGTGCATTTGGATGTACATTCAAATGTAATGAAACCCTTTCAAACATGTATTAGAACCACATGCATATATATGGTGATTTCCTCTAGGCTTTGTGGTGTGGCCCTGTATAGAACACACATCAAACCCAATTAGGTGCATTGTATTCATCACAAGATTCCCTAAATTCATATCTAATAATTATAAAGTTTGTGACTTGCACTTTTAAGTCGAAACCTTCATCGAGGATGACAATATATGAAGTTTGTCAAGCACGTGGCACATCAAAGTCGTGCATTGCACATTTAAAAATCAACTAAACATTTTTATACATGAAATGGAGCCGCATGTGTGTGACGAAGGTCGTATGGACATTCATTGCGTTGTTTTGGATGAAAAGATTCACACTCGTGTTATAGGGGTTCACCGACATAAAAAAGGGTGTATACATGGTGATTTCCTCGAGCTATATGTTAGGGCATTCCTATATGACATCAAAAATCAAGTTTGAGGCCATCTGTTAACAACACTCAGTTTTCCTCACATGATGGTTTATATTGTTAAGATTTTTTGTGATTGTAATTTTTTTAGATGGAGAAGTAATTTCAGTACAATTTGGACCATGGGATGAATGATTGTCGACCTCAGGCCCGGCTGCCTCTTCGTATCCTTATTCAATTACCTACGAATGCGGTCCAATCACTTCACGTGCACACCATTCCACACCAGGCAACTGCTCAATTTAAGGAACGGTTCCTTGCAATTTACCAACGAACCCTAGAAATCAAAAAATCCCATTAGCATCGATGATGGTGCGCACTCCCCCATGCCGCCCCTTCATCTCCACCGCAGGCGCCAGTGGCACACCGCTTCCGCCACATCTAGCCCCGGCGAGTGTCATATCCGACCACCCCCCACAATACCCAATCTGGCCAACAACCACATTGTGCTGCGCCGTCTTCTTCGTCAATGGTGCCAGGTCAGCCACTTGGCTCCTACTATAGGAAGCGAAAGCCAGTGACCGACGATGGCCATGAACATGTCGCATAGCAGCGGCGCCCCGTCGAGAAAGAGGATGTCCCGGCCGAAGAGGTTGTCCTCCACCAAGCAGAGGAGACATGTGTAACGACCCGATTCGCTAATAATCCAAGTCTCTGTGCATTCTGTGCTAGTCCCTGGATCAATAGCTAGAACACACAGTACATGATGTAATATCAAGAATAAACCACATGTCATATATATTACATCGAAGATCCAGTATTACAAATAAACATACTTTCATAGCTCAAGGCTAGCTTACAAATATAATACAACGGAAAAACAATAAAAGCTTCGTGGCGTCCATCAAGTCCACCGGCAGGTTGAGTATAGACATCGTAACCCTACAACGCATCACTTACTCATCGTATATAATCCTGCAACACCGAAGGTTACAGCCCGACAACGGGTCAGTACATCTGATTTGTATGGCAAGTCACACGAAAAAGGATATAATAGACCAATTGCTACAAGCCAGGATAAGTCAAAGGAAAGGCTTATGGTTTTGTTTTGCAGAAAGCTGAATTTTCCCAATCTATCTAGTCAAAATTTTAGTTTTACTTACTACTTAAGATTGAACTGGGCAACTCCAGTTCAATTCCACTCCCTTTATTAAATCTTGCCCACTCAAATTTATTATGGTGATTCATCTGTCAAGATACTCCAGTAACAGTAATGTCTAGTAGCTCAAGGATGTCCATAACCGGGGACACGGCTAATCATGATTAGTTTTTACTCTATAGAGGTTAGTACACTTGTCCCACTGGACTCAACCCGAAGATTGAGACGAAGTCTTTCAGAAGAGGTCACCTACACCCAACGGCAAGCCGATACACCTATCACATCTACATCTGCTAGCTTTGCACGGGAGAGGCTTCCTACATCGTACTCAACTAAGCTAGAGCCCATATGGCCAACGGCTGTACATGGAAGCTCCTAGTCACCAAGTATGTCTGATCTTTTTGAGCCTGGACGGCGCCCACTTACGTTCAGAGGGTAGATACCATGACGTTCTTTTGACCACCAAAACCATCCATTAGGGGTACAACCTGGTCTCGCCTTAGATAAGGCACGAGCCCCCAAGAAGCACTCCCTTCCCGTCCAGAGGTGTATTATAATTATAGATTGCTAGTCAAGTCATTAAATCCCCACATAGCTCAATGTAATCTCAAACCAATCCCCATCTACAAGCATAGCAATATATAACAAACATGAACTAGGGCGATAAAGAATACATGATCAGATCATATGGCTATCCTACCAGGTTTGCAGCAATAATAATATATAGTAGTCCTACACATGCATAGGGTGATAAAGTACTACATGCATAATGGAAAATATAGGATGAGATATGGTCAAAGTGTAACGTGCCTCATACATTCGATGAAGTTCTTCGCTCTCATGATCCCGATAACTCTACTCGTCACACTCCGAGCAATCTATCGTAAAAGAAAGATACCACAAGTAAAAAATCATGCCAAAAGAAAACAAAAGATCAACAAATCAACCACAAAGGTTTTATGAACAAAACAAAAACAAAAAGGCTTGATGCGGCACAAGTGTCGATGTGCTCGAAGGTGACAGGTGGAAGGTGAACTCGAGAAGGTCAACAGATGATGAACTATCAGCAAAGATTTGTGACTATGGACTTATGATTTCAAGGTGAAACTCATGCCCACATGAGAAGTGTGTGAATATTACCGATAACATGTCTCAAATGATCCGATATGCAAAAGGAATCACGTGAAACGGAATACTACAACACATGTCATAGCGGGTCAAAAATTGAATTGAATTTGAATTTAAACAGATCAAGAAACATTTGAATTTTTGTGTACATAACATATAGACGGAAAGTACATGACATGAGTGATCCAACGCAAAAAGAATCACTCGGTTTGGATCAACGGTTTAAGAGATACAGCCTCCGGAATTTGAATTTGAATGAATTCAAATTCAGAAGTGTGCAAAGGTGTGCAAAGTTGATTCCATGTTAAACTATAGAACAAGACGAGCGCGTAGGAAAAAGTTTCACCTGATTCCGACCCACGGTTTAGGAGATATTGCAAAACCGGGATCCGGGGTGTTTTCCGCAGAAAGGACTCAATCGCAAATAATTTTTTTCCCGAAAAGCAATCGGGTGCCTGGAGGCGGTTGGCCGGATCTGGGAAGTTGACTCCTTTTCCGGCGAACTCTGGCGAGCTCCGGCGGCTGCGGCGGGCTCCGGTGGGGGCGCGGCGGCTCGCGGTGCGGGAGGAAGGCGCGGGCACGGTGGGGCGGCTCGCCGGGGTCGGTGGCCGGCGGGGAGGCGGCGGCGGCGGCGCGGCGGCCGTGGTGCGCGCGGCTGCGGCGGCGCTCCGGCGGAAGGCGAGCGGCCCGGCGTGGGCGCGTTTTCATGGGAGGTGCGGCCGATGGGGTGGCTGGCGGCGCTCCAGCGAGGAGCCCGCGATGGCGGCGGACGGTTCCGGCGGCGACGCCGGCGAAACGGAGCCCGCTAGGGTTTCTGGAAAATAAGAAAAATAAAAGAAAAACGAAATATATATATATATATAAGCCTGGATAAAAAAAAACGAATCGGGTCCGACTTGGGCTCTACTGCGACCACGGGCGAAAAAAACTTACTGGGCCGGGTTGCTACAATTTTTCTTTTTCTTTAAATACTGAACTTCAAACAATTTTATAAAATCAACCACACATCAGAAAAATACAAAGTAAAATTATAAATTCATTAAATAATCTCAAGAAAATTATGCAATGAAAATATTTACCAAAATGATAAATAAAAATAATGACATTTTTCCAATGACTTTATTTAGTTATAAAATATTTTAAAAATTCAACAAAAATCTTAAATAATTATTTAAATAATTTCCACTCAATTTTTTGAAGAAGTCATTTTATCCTCTCTCAAGTTATTATTATCTTTGAATGGACAATTATTTAAATAACTCCAATTTGAAATAAAATCACATTAAAACAATTCCAACTTTCTTTTATAATGAAGGAGTCACTTTACCTTCTCTCTTTTTATTTTTTAGTTGGATTTGTTCCAAATGATAAATTTCAAAACACCAAAAATGAATATTAGGGGAAAGTCCTTTTATTCCCTCTCATTTTAATATTCATTTAAACTCTAAAAGTTTTCAATCCTAGTGAAAATCAAACATATCAAGCAAACAATCATTATTATAATTTATTTATTAACATTCCAAAATTTGGAAAATTTTGGTATGTTACACACTACCACCCTTAAAATGAATCTCGTCCCCGAGATTCAAAAAGGCTAGAAAGAAAAGGTTAGGGTTTGGGTCTTCATGACAATCCATCGATCCTCTGAGGGTTCAGGGTGCTACCACCCTTAAATGGAATGCGACACGGTTTTGATGAGTCTTTCTCCATCGATGATATCCTTCATAGAGATTTCACCAACTCCCTTGAGGTCTTGAATCCTTAGAAAAGAGGAGTCTTCCATATACTGAACCTTCATGGATTTTTACTCTTGAAGACTGTGATCTTCCAGCCGGTGTAGAAGTCTTCAGTCTGAGGAAGTCAAGATGGAATTGTGACTTCCCTGAGTGACTGAGTGTGTGAAAGTTTCGAGAGTCTACCTTGAAGACTCACCTGAGTTATTGGACGGAGTCCGAGGACTTTAGTTCAAGGAGAATAAGGTGAAGAATATGTCTTCTGAGTTCAATCTCAGCCTCTCCAACCAGACGTAGAGTTGACATAGCAACTCGAACTGGTTCATCAAGTCTATGTCTTCAGTGACCTGGTGTTATTTCTTCAACCTCAGCTATTATGTTTATGCACTAATGACTTATCCTGATGCCTTACTTTCTGAGTTCACTATGCACTGATTCCTCAGTTCGTGCTTCGGTCTTACCTTAGCTATGCAATAGGTTGATTTCCATTCACGCCATTGCTTTTGTATCGCATTTTCTCTTCCTCGTGTTTTAACTTCCTCAATTTCGTATTGCCTCAGTCCTGAGGAAATAGAAATTCCTCAAGATAATTGAAAATCTCCCATTCACCCCCCCTCTGGTCGATATATTGCACTTTCAATTGGTATCAAAGCAAGGTACTCCCTTGTTCTGAGTGATTCGGCTTAACCACCTGGAGTTTTATCTATGTCGACCTCAGGTACAATGAGCGTTGCCTCAAACTGCCCCATCTTTGACCATTGAGGATGCATCTTGAAGCCATTGACAAGGATCTGTGGGATATTGTTGATCAAGGCATTCCTGAAGCGACTCTGATGACTGCTCCTGAAGTTGTCAAGAAGAACTGGCAGCTTGATGCAAAAGCTCTAAGCATTATTGGTGGTCACCTCAACAAGGCTCAGTTCAACCGTATCAGTGGTCTGGATACTGCAAAGAAGATATGGAAAAGACTGTCAAAAGTTAATGAAGGAGTCTCTTCTCAACGAGACTCACGAGTTGGTACACTTCGCAGTCTCTTCAACAGGTTCAAGAGGCTGGACAACGAGTATGTGCAGCAAACCTTTGACAGACTCACTGACATATCCAATGAACTTCAAGCACTGTGTGCCGCTCATATCACAGGTCATGAGGTGGTGAAGAAACTACTGAGGTCACTGGATGACTCGTTTGAGTTCCTATCGCTGATGATTCAAGAAAGGCCTGACTTCAAGATTCTGGATCCTGCTGACATTCTCGAGCGCCTCAATGCTCATGAATTGAAGCTCTCTGAAAAATGAGACTTGTACAGCTCCACGCCTAAAGTCCGCGCGCTAAAATCTAGGGCACGGAAGGTGTCCTCTGATGAAGAGTCTGAGGCTGATTCTGATGATCCTGAAACCCTCAGCCGGGAACTTTCTCTCCTCACCAGAAAGTTCCAAAGATTCACGAAGAAGAATCGCTTCGGAAATTCCTCAAGATCCTCCTCAAGAAAAAGCAAAGATGATGACTCTGTTGAAATAAGAAAGAGAGCCTGCCACAAATGCAAGAAACCTGGGCATTACATCGCTGAGTGTCCTCTTTGGGAAAAGGAAGCTAAATTGAAGAAGAAGAAGAAGAAGAAGAAGAAAGGGAAAGATGACAGTTCTGATGAAAAGACGAAGAAGAAATCCTCAAGATCCTCAAAGTCTGCTGGATATAGTAACAACAACTCCCGTAAGGCTCGCGCATATCTCGGCAAAGAATTGGACTCTGAAGGGTCTGGTTCCGATCCTGATGCTGAGGAAGATGAATCTGAGGAATCTGAGGGTGTGGCTGGTCTGGTCTTGCCACGTCGCTTATCTCCAAGTCAATATTCAGCATAGAGGAATATGATTCGTCGCATGTTGATGATGAAGCTGAAGACACCACCCCTGCCTTCTGCTTCATGGCTAAGTCCTCCAAGGTATCTACTTACTCATCATCAGATGATCCCTCTAATGAAGAACCTGATGAAAACTATGCTAAACTTGCTAAACTTGCATCTAAGCAACAACGTGCACTTGAAAAGATTCAGACATCACTAAACAAGAGTGATGATATGTTGGTTGAGGAAATGACGAAGACTCAAAAATTGACTGATGAATCAAAAATTCTTCAGTCAAATTTTGATGACTTGTTCAGTCGTCATGAGGCACTCCTCACCGATCATGAGAAGCTGGCTCATGAGTTCCTCATGAGGAAGAAAGAACTTGAGCGCGTGAGGATGTCTCATGACGATCTGAGGAAAGAAAATGATTCACTCCTCTGCCAACAGATCATCATGCCACAAGAAGGATTTAATCCTCCCTGTTTGAAATACATTGAACATGACCGTATTACTTCTGTGCCTAGTTCTTCAATGTCTTCAGACTCTGTTATTTCTATTGCTTCTGTGGTATCTAACCCCTCATCCGAGTATACCATAGACATTCTTGAAGAAAATGCTAGGTTGAAGAGTCTACTGGAAACCGGTATGTTCAAGAGTCTGAAAGGGCATCAGATTATTTGTGACATCCTCAAGAAACAGATTCTCAACAGTAATCCGAGGAAAGAAGGTGTCGCATTCACTCAAAAACTCAACCCTGATGGGTCTTACTGGAAACCTGAAAAATATCCAAAGACCACTTGGGTTTGGGAAAAGATGCCTCCTCCTGATCCCTACACTTTATCTGGTTATGATATTGTTTCCTCAGATGTGGTGATTGAGTCTTTTGACTCAAACTATAAACTGTTTAAGGATGTTAATGGTGAGGTATTCGCCAGATACATCAGAACTAACTGCAGGAACGGTCCTCCAGTCAAGCAGATCTGGGTTTAGAAGGACCTCATCACTAACCTTCCTGTGAATGAAGATGCAAATGAGATGAGGGTATCATCTGAGCACGATACCTCAAATAGAAATGATTATCAATATGTATCAGCTAACCATTTTTTTCACAGGGAAGCCCCTCATAAGAATGCTTATTCATTTGTTTATCCTGATACCACCATCTTACGTCCCATTAGGTCTCATCACTCTCATTAGTCCTCATATACCTCAAAACCACCCATTAAAATGTGGGTGGTAAAGAAGAACTGATCATCTTTGCAGGGACATGTCCTGTGGCAATCATAAATTCTGCAGATCATATGCCCAGGACAATATCATTTGAGTCAGTTGAAGTATACTTACATTGTTTGGTTTCATAGAATCAATCGTGAGGAACGTCCTGAGGAATTAATTCTGAGGAACCATAAATTCTTCAAATTGAGACTGGCTCATAACTTGCTGTATGAGATACTATTTCCTTTGCAGGGAAAGACTGAATGGGTGATGGACAGTCGATGCACAAATCACATGATTGGTGAAAGAAGCCTTCTTATGGAATCATCTCTGAGTCCTTCTTCAAAGAAAACCATCACCTTCGCCGATAAAGGTAAAAGTAAGGTATTGGGTCTCGGCAGAGTTGCTATCTCTTGAGACCAACACATTGACAAAGTCATGCTTGTTGAATCCCTTGGATACAACTTGATGTCTGTCTCTATGCTATGTGATCTTGATCTCCTTGTTCTCTTCGGAAAATATGGTTGTGTAGTCTATATGGTTAGCGATAACTCCATTTTCGTAAGTGGAGTTAGGAAAGGTGATCTGTATATTGTAGATTTTTCTGAAGGTCCTCAGGTTGCCACATGCCTCATGGCTCGAGCCTCAGAGTGCTGGCTATGGCATCAAAGACTCGGCCACGCCGGAATGAGGAATATCCAGAAGCTAGTGCTGAAGAAACATGTCCTCGGGATTGAGGAAATCAGATTCTCAAAGGACCGGCTGTGTGGTGCTTGCGAAGCTGCAAAGATGACCAAGGTCAAGCATCCAGCGAAGACCATCATGAAAACTATAAGACCTCTGGAACTGCTTCACATGGATCTATTCGGTCCTCCAAAGTATTCAAGCTTTGGAGGTAGTATGTATGGTCTTGTTATTGTTGATGACTTCTCACGATACACTTGGGTGCATTTTCTTCTCTATAAGTCAGAAACCCCAGCAATCTCCAAGCGCTTCACCCAGCGAGTCATGAACAACTACCACCTGAAGATCAAGCACATTCGAAGAGACAACGGCACTGAGATCAAGAACATCAGTGTGGAAGAATTCCCCAACGACTTGGGAATCACTCGTGAATTCTCTGCGCCTTACACTCCTCAGCAAAATGGAGTTCTTGAGAGGAAGAACCAAACCCTCATTGATATGGCTCGTACGATGTTGGCTGAGTACAACACACCATTCATGTGGTGGGCTGAAGCAGTCAACACTGCATGCCACATCGTCAATCGAGTGTATCTTCACAAGTTCTTCAATAAAACATCATATGAGCTAATGGTCGGTAAGAAACCCAATGTGAGTTACTTCAAAGTATTCGGTGCACCTTGCTGGATTCGTGATCCTCATCACCAGTCCAAGTTTGCACCCAAAGCATGTGAGGGTTTCATGCTTGGTTATGGTATCAACTCGCACACCTACAGAGTCTAAAATATTAGTCATCATAAGATTGTTGAGACTGTAGATGTGCGATTTGATGAATCTGACGGCTCGCAAAGAGAGCACCTGCCACCTGATCTAGATGAAGCCCCACCTGAATAACAGATCAAGAAGATGGTTGCTGGTGATATAATTCCTGTGGATCATCCTGAAGAAACACACATACCTCCTGCTCCTGAAGAACATCCAAATCCTGATGCAAATAATCCGGATGATGATCCTGATCCTGAGGCACCTGAGACCCCTGAAGCTCCTGAAGCACCTGAAGCAGATGCAAATGAATCTGATAACAGTGACGAAGATGTGCCTCAAGATCATCTTCCTCGTCTTCCTCGCGTGGCGAATGAAGTTCAAGTGGACAGAATCCTCACCGATGTCAATCTACTAGGTCCTCTCACTCGTGCAAGAGCTAATTGTATAGCTAACTATTGTGGGCATTAATCATTTGTATCAATTTCAGAGCCCACCAGAGTCACTTAGGCATTCCAAGAAGCGGAATGGATTCAGGCGATGCAAGATGAACTTCTTCAGTTCAAACTGAATGATGTTTGGGAATTAGTCAAACGACCTGATCCTCGATTTCACAATGTCATCGGCACGAAGTGGATCTACCGCAATAAACGATGAACATGGACAAGTCATCAGAAACAAAGCTCGTCTCGTAGCACAAGGATACACACAAGTCGAGGGGATCGACTTCGGCGAAACCTTCGCTCCTGTTGCTAGACTTGAGTCCATTCGTATTATGCTTGCATTCGCTAACCATCATAATATCAAGTTATATCAAATGGATGTGAAAAGTGCATTCCTCAATGGTAATATCGAGGAAGAAGTATATGTTGCTCAACCCCCAGGTTTTGAAGATGCGAAGAAACCTGATATGGTGTACAGATTGAAGAAAGTCCTATATGGACTGAAGCAAGCGCCTCGGGCTTGGTATGACACACTAAGGGACTTTCTCATCAGCAAGGGCTTCAAATCTGGTTCCCTCGATCCAACTCTTTTCACAAAACGATATGATGATGCATTATTCATATGTCAAATCTATGTTGATGACATTATATTTGGATGCACTAACAAGAAATACAGTGAAAAATTTGCATTCTTGATGAGTGAACAATATCAGATGTCCATGATGGGCGAACTGAAGTTCTTCTTAGGTATTCAAATTCGTCAACAACGCAACGACATCTTCATCTCTCCGGAGAAGTACCTCAAGGAGTGCCTGAAGAAATTCGGGATGCAAGACTGCAAGGTTATCAAGACACCGATGCCTACAAATGGGCAACTTGGCCCTGATGAAAATGGCAAGGACTATGATAAAAATGTATACCACTCCATGATAGGTTCTCTGCTATATCTATGTGCATCTAGGCCTGATATAAAGTTAAGCGTTTGCATGTGTGCCAGATTCCAAGCGGCACCAAAGGAATCTCATCACAAAGCGGTGAAACGAATTCTTCGATATTTGGCTCACACCCCGTCGCTAGGCTTATGGTATCCAAAAGGCACACAACTGGATCTCGTTGGGGTACTCAGACTCAGATTATGCTGGAGATCGAGTGGATCAGAAGTCTACCTCGGGAACATGTCATTTCCTCGGACGTTCTCTGATGTGCTGGTCATCGAAGAAGCAGAACTGCATCTCCCTCTCCATTGCTAAAGCTGAATACATCGCTGCTCGTGCAAGTTTCTCACAACTTCTTTGGATGAAGCAAACTCTGAAGAACTACGGCATCAACCTGAAGAAAGTACCACTACTATGTGACAATGAGAGTGCCATCAGGATCTCTCAGATTCCAGTACATCACTCGAGGACGAAGCACATTGAGATTCGATATCACTTTCTTCGGGATCATGTATTGAAGGAAGACATCGTCATCAGCCACGTGCAGACTGAAGACCAACTTGCTGATATATTCACTAAGCCTTTGGATGAGAAGCGATTTAGCACTCTGATGTGTGAGCTAAATATCTTAGATTCCTCAAACGTCCAGTGAATGGACACACATCCTAACGCTTAAAAAATATTGATGAATCCTGATGTACAACACACGATGCGTCGTACTCCTCAATTCATGAGGAACTACCTTGATAAGTGTGAAGAAATTAACGTGGAATTGACTCAAGATCCATACGATAATTGTATGGTATCAAGTGTATCATTCCCTATAAGGTGGGTAGCGCCACCGCCCAAAATTCCTCAGGATCTGCTGATCCTTAGTTTCCTCAGTTGAAGTCTTCATCCTGATGATTACCGTGTTTGTCCTCAACAGCGTTCACCTATAGTTATTTTTCTTCAGCATTTGCTTCTTCATCTAGGTGAACGTGATCGGACCCGTCCCTCTGTGCTCACGTATCCATTCTTTCTATCTCATATGCGTTCGTTTGGAAATCATGTATTCCTCAGCCTGAGACCATTGAGGATTATCAGTTACGATTCTGTTTACTTTATTGCGATTTTACTGCAAGTCGTGCTTATCCATCATTATGATAACCACTGAGGATCCCAACCGTCAGGGGCAATCTTGTCCACAAATATCGCAACCCCTCATCTTTCACCCCTCTATAAAAAGACATCCACCCCACGGTCATTTCCCCCCACGTCTCCTCTCCCTCTCGCCCCGCCGCCCTTGAGCTCCTCAAGATCTCGTGCTAACGTCGCCAGAGTTCGCCGTCGCCTAAGAAGACTGACTCATGGTGTCAGAACCCTCTGTTAGGTAATGTGCTAGGGTTAGCAAGTCACTTGCATCATGTTAAAATTTCAAAAGAAATCTTTGAAATCAAAATCAAAAGCAAAATGGGAGAAGGAACCCCCCCCAGATGAATTAATTCAAAAGGCCAGATAAAAATCTTCTCCAAAAATTCATGTTAGATTTTTGAAAAGTCTTATAAATGAGTGTAATCACATATCAAGTGATGTGGGACCCATCCCATGCTCATAGATTTTTCAAATATTCAAACAGTGCCTTGGAATTAATCAAATAACCCTATTTGAGTTAAGATTCAAATTATTTGAATTTTAAAAATGTTGAAACTTTATAAGTGGCTAGTCTATATTATTATGAGGCCATATAAATTTTTTCAGCATTTAATAAAATGCCTAGCTATTTAATTTAGCTCAGCAAAACAAATGTCAGAAAAGAAAAACAAAAAAGGAAGAAGAAACCCTTACCTGTCGCCTAGGCGAAGCCGGCCCATCCAGCCCAGCCGGCCCAAAAGGGCACAGGGGTCTTCTTCCCCGTCCCGTGCACCCAAGCTGCTCGGTGGAAAGCCACCGAGCCAGCCGTGGACGCCACGTCGCCGCCGAGAGCCTTCCAGGCCTCCCCGTGCCTCCTTCCTTCGCCTGGAGACGCCCTGGAGCACGCCTCCTCCATTCCTCCCCTCCAGCGCGACTCCTTCCTCCTCCTTCGCCGATTTCTTCCTCCACCCGAGAGCGCCGCCGCTCGCCGTCGCAAGATCTCGCGGCCAACGACGAAGAGGAGCCCGGAGACCTTGTCCATCCTGCGCAGCACCGTCGACTACCCCGATCTGGAGAAGATGGCCCCTTAATCGAGCCCGTGGACGACGCACGCTTCACCGAGACGTCGCCGGAACCGCAAGCCCCCGACGACGAATTCATCACCGTCGCGCCACCAATCGCCCCGCCGTCTGCACCGTTGAGCTCAGGGTGAGCTTCTCCCCGTTTTCCCCAAGTTATTGTGGCCCCTCGCACCCTCTGTGCCATTCCACCATGGGAGCCGAGCTCCGTCGCCGCCATGGCTGACCCCGAGATCGCCCCCGTGCCTCTACACCCTGGTTCAAGCGCGCATCATGTTTCCCTTCGCCACAGCTTCACAACGCGCTAGGCCACGCTCGTTTTCGTGCAACGCAACGTCGTCTCCGTCGTAGCCGTGTTTCTGATTTATCTCATAATCTGATTTATTTGCAAACTCCTTTCTATTTCAGATGGAAGATCTTCCCCCTCGGCAGATTGTTCGTTTGACCAGGTGCCTCGGTGTACGTGGCCATCCCGCCACGTTGATCGAGATGATGTCCTATGTGGGATATCGATGGTATCCTGAGTACACCGTCGAGGAGCAGTTCCACGACTTCAACCAGACGCAGTTCCACTGCATTGTCCGGATCTATCCGCACCACGTCAGAGTCACTCAGCCTATCCACTTTGGACATGGCATTGGCATGACAGAGAACATGGCTGTGCAGGATGCTGCATATTCATGTATTACCCTGCTGAGAGAGGAGCACACTATGCTGAGAGAGACCTCATTCCGCTATATCCCTGCTGCATTTCCAGGAGAAGAGGGATATTACACCGGACTCTACTCAGATCACTTTGCAGAGGATCCAACACTTCAGGTGACTGCTAGGTTTGCTAGTGATCGAGATCGTGATGCACGCGCTCTCCGTTTCGAGCTCCACGCCACCCGTGTTCATCTGTATCGAGCACTGACACTCTTGGCACCCTTTGTGAGGGTTGGATCAGTTGAGCATGATGCTATCTATCCAGTGAGGACTCAGATGCCTTCTCGAGTTGCTTGGCCCGAGATTGGAGGCATTTTTCCACCCCGTGGTCCTTTGCTTCCACCCTACGCTGGACCTAGGCCCCATCCTTGCCCAATTGGATATCAGGGTCCACAGGCCTCCGTGTTTTCCGATGGTCACCTTCAGCTACCGGGATACGCGGGTAACTTTTATGAGGACTACTATGGAGATGGAGATGAGTGAGACCGCCTGTGGTCTTACTTAGTGTTGATGTAGTAGTATCTTAGTGTATTGTACGCAAGGGTCTAAGTTCCAGAGGCTTAGATAAATAATGTATAGGAAGTCAGAGTGCCTCTGAAGGATGTATCATCTTCATCACGTTTGTATTAGCTTGGTGCTTGTACTAAAACGATGTATGGCTTGTATGGCAGCTTGTGAATATATGGCTTGTATGCTTTATCACCATGTTGTCAAGATGATTACTTCCTTTGCTCCGTAATCCTTCCAGTACTTCAATACCTTGTTTAGACTCTCCCAATCAACTCTGTTTGACTTTGGTTTTTCACCTAAGGATGTCTCAAGGAACCCGTGGCCAGATTGGTCGTAACCAGGGTCGTGTGAATGAACAGGAGGAAGGCAACCTTCCACCCCCACCCACGATGGCTCAGGTTCTGATGGAGGTTGAGAGGAACCGCCGAGACTCTCACCATCTGCTGGAAGTCATTGCTCGCAACACCACTCAGCAGTGCAACGAGTTGGTGTCCCTGAACGACTTCATCCGACTTCATCCCCCGGTTTTCAGTTACTCCACCGAGCCCCTTGACGCCGATGACTGGCTTCGCAGCATCGAGAGGAAGCTCCAAGCAGGCCATGTTGCAAATGGCGACAAGGTCAGCTATGCCACCTATCACCTTGAAGGCGCATCTAGCTCTTGGTGGGAGAACTTTCTGAACATGCGTCCCGTTGGACCGCCTACATCTTGGGAGGAATTCTGCACGTCCTTCCGCGAGCACCACATTCCCAAGGGTCTTATGGACCGCAAGCGTGAGGAGTTCTGCAACCTCACCCAAGGCAGAAGGACCGTTGACGAGTTTAGTCGTGAGTTCAACCGACTGGCTCGTTATGCTACCGAAGAAGTCTCCACCGACGCAAAGAAGCAAGAGAGGTTCCGTCGTGGCCTAAACTCTGGACTCCGTCGTGAGCTCAACCTTCATGATTTTTCCACATTCCAGGTCCTTGTCAACAAGGCCATCAAGGCAGAGGACATGAACACCCCCAACGACTTTCGCAAACACCCTAGAGACGACAGTTCATCCAGTTCTGGCTCCCAGAAGCGCAAGATCTGGATCCCAAACAGTATGTTCCGCCAGAACAACCCACCGAGGCCATCCTATGTGGTGCCTCGTCCACCAACCCAGTTCCACCTAGCTCCACCAAAAAACCCAGCTCCACGCACCGTTTTCGGAGCCTGTTACAAGTGTGGTCAGGCAGGCCACTATTCTCGTGAGTGTCCCCAGAACCAGATCCAGAATCAGAATGCTCCACCCCGTGCCGGAGGCAACAACAACAATGGTCGTGGCAAGCCACCCCAGAAGGTCTACACCGCCAAACCCGCTCCTCCCGCCACTCGTGGACGTGTGAACCAGATCGCCGCCGAAGATAATGACGACACCACTGACGTCATTCTTGGTACGCTCCCAGTCAATTATGTTCCTACTTCCGTTCTTTTCGACCCAGGAGCATCTCATTCATTCATGTCGGAAAGTTATGCACTTTGTCATGAGTTATCTTTTGTTGAATTGTCCACCCCAATGATTATTCAAACTCCAGGGTCAAGATGGCAAACTAATAGAGTAAGCCATGGTAATCAAATTGCAATTGAGGGTTTAGTATTCCTTGCTTCACTCATAGCCCTCAAGTCTTCAGATATTGATGTCATCCTTGGCATGGATTGGCTATCAAGACAGAATGCCTACCTGGATTGCAAAGGCAAATCCGTGAAACTCACCCACCCGTCAGGAAAAACCGTCAACTATACCTCACCCAGAACAAGAACCCAAGTGCATTCCTTGAATGTACTTCCCCTTCCCGAACTTGAAGATTTTCCGGTGGTTCGTGACTTCCCGGATGTCTTTCCTGAAGAGCTGCCGGGCATGCCACCCGAGAGATGTGTAGAGTTTATAGTGGATCTTGTACCAGGAACCGCACCAATTTCCAAACGCCCATACAAAATGGCCTCACATGAGTTAGCTGAGCTAAAAATCCAACTTGATGCTTCGTTGGCAAAAGGCTTCATCCGCCCTAGCTCATCGCCATGGGGTTGCCCCGTTCTGTTCGTAAAGAAGAAAGATGGAACAAAAAGGATGTGCGTAGACTATCGCCCGCTAAATTTAGCGACGATAAAGAACAAATACCCACTGCCAGGATCAATGATCTTTATGATCAACTTGCAGGATCCTCTGTCTTCTCCAAGATGGATTTGAGATTAGGTTATCATCAAATCAAAATCCGAAACGAGGACATTCCCAAAACGGCTTTTACTACTCGTTATGGTCTTTACGAGTACACCGTCATGTCCTTTGGTTTAACCAATGCCCCCGCCACATTCTCGCGCTTGATGAATTCGATCTTCATGGAGTACCTAGATAAATTTGTTGTAGTTTATCTTGATGACATTCTCATCTACTCGAAGAACGAAGAAGAGCACGCAGAACATCTTAGGTTGGTATTGATGAAACTTAGAGAGCATCGCCTGTATGCTAAATTCTCCAAGTGTGAATTTTGGCTACCAGAAGTGACCTACTTAGGCCACGTGATTTCTGCAAAAGGCATTGCTGTGAATCCCGAGAGAGTTCAGGCCGTCCTTGACTGGACTCCACCTGAATCGGTTAAGCAAGTTAGGAGTTTTCTTGGCCTAGCCAGCTATTGCCGTCGCTTCGTCGAGAAATTTTCTAAAGTTGCAAAGCCTCTAACTGAACTCCTCAAGAAAGATAAGAAATTCTTATGGACTCCCAAGTGCGAGGAAAGCTTTCAAGAGCTAAAAAGGAGATTGACTTCTGCACCCGTACTTGCACCTCCAGACACCAAAAAGGATTTCGAGATCTGTTGTGACGCATCACGGCAAGGGTTAGGATGCATAATTCTGCAAGATCGACATGTGGTAGCTTATGCTTCACGCCAGTTGCGGCCACATGAAGAGAACTATCCTACCCATGACCTTGAACTTGCTGTCGTAGTTCATGCCCTAACAACTTGGCGACATTACCTCCTTGGTAACCGTTGCGAGATCTATTCCGACCACCAAAGCCTCAAATACATTTTCACCCAGCCAGATCTTAATCTCAGGCAAAGACGCTGGATTGAGTTGATAAAAGATTACGACGTAGTAATTTCTTACACCCCAGGAAAAGCCAATGTCATGGCTGATGCCCTAAGTCGTAAGTCGTATTGTAACAACCTCATGTTACAACAGTATCAACCACTTCTTCATGAGGAATTTCGCAAGGTCAATCTTGAGATTGTTCCTCATGGCTATCTTTCTACCTTGGTGGCGAAACCAACTCTTGAGGATCAAATCATAGTTGCCCAAAGGCGTGCACGAGGTGTTCGCCGGATCAAGGAGAACATTGCTAGCGGAGTTGCTAAATGTTTCTCCATAGATAGCAAGGGAACGGTATTCTTTGAAAATCGTTTGGTAGTACCTAAGAATAGGGAACTAAGGCAACTCATCCTCAAGGAAGCCCATGACACACCCCTCTCAATTCATCCCGGTAGCACAAAAATGTACCGAGATCTACGCCAGAGATTTTGGTGGACTAGGATGAAGAGAGACATTGCTCAATTTGTTGCCAAATGTGATGTTTGTCGTCGCATTAAGGCAGAACATCAAAGACCTGCTGGTACACTTCAACCTTTGTCTATTCCCGAGTGGAAATGGGACAAAGTCGGTATGGATTTCATCACCGGCTTTCCAAAAACCCAGAAAGGAAACAATGCCATCTTCGTTGTCATAGATAGGCTTTCCAAAGTTGCTCACTTCCTTCCGGTTCGCGAGTCTATAACTGCTAGCCAGTTAGCAGACTTGTACGTCTCTAGAATTGTATCACTTCACGGTGTTCCTTTGGAAATCAATTCTGATCGCGGTAGCCTTTTCACCTCTAGATTTTGGGGAAGCTTTCAGAAGGCTATGGGAACTCATCTCTCCTTTAGTACAGCTTTCCATCCTCAGTCTAGCGGTCAAGTCGAAAGGGTTAACCAAATTCTTGAAGACATGCTCAGAGCTTGTGTTATCTCATTCGGAAAGAATTGGGAGAAGTCTCTTCCATTTGCCGAATTTGCTTATAACAATAGTTTTCAATCTAGTCTGAACATGGCTCCTTTTGAACTCCTATATGGACGACGATGTCGAACACCTTTAAACTGGTCAGAAACCGGTGAAAGACAATTCTTTGGACCGGATATGATCAAGGAAGCAGAAGAGCAAGTTCGCATTGTTCGTGATCAATTGAAAGCAGCCCAGTGTCGTCAGAAAAGCTACTATGATCTTCATCATAGGCAAGAGAGCTACAATCTGGATGAGAAGGCTTACCTTCGGGTTACTCCTCTGAAGGGAACCCAACGTTTCGGTATCAAAGGCAAGTTGGCCCCACGTTACATCGGACCTTTCCGCATTATTGCTAAACGTGGAGAAGTTGCCTACCAACTTGAACTACCCCCGCACCTTTCCCGAGTACATGATGTATTCCATGTGTCCCAACTCAGGCGTAGCTTCAAGGACCCCATCCGCGAAGTCGACCATGAAACGCTTGATCTCCAAGATGACCTTTCTTATCAAGAATACCCCGTTCGTATTCTTGATTCCGCAGAGCGTGTCACTCGTCGTCAGAAGATTAGGTTTCTGAAAGTGCAATGGTCACACCACTCTGAAAGAGAAGCTACGTGGGAAAGAGAAGACCGTCTCAATGCCGAGTACCCCACCTTCCTCCCGCAGACTTCTGAATCTCGGAACGAGATTCTTTTGAGTGGGGGCGAGTTGTCAGAACCCTCTGTTAGGTAATGTGCTAGGGTTAGCAAGTTACTTGCATCATGTTAAAATTTCAAAAGAAATCTTAGAAATCAAAATCAAAAGCAAAATGGGAGAAGGAACCCCCCCCAGATGAATTAATTCAAAAGGCCAGATAAAAATCTTCTCCAAAAATTCATGTTAGATTTTTGAAAAGTCTTATAAATGAGTGTAATCACATATCAAGTGATGTGGGACCCATCCCATGCTCATAGATTTTTCAAATATTCAAACAGTGCCTTGGACTTAATCAAATAACCCTATTTGAGTTAAGATTCAAATTATTTGAATTTTAAAAATGTTGAAACTTTATAAGTGGCTAGTCTATATTATTATGAGGCCATATAAATTTTTTCAGCATTTAATAAAATGCCTAGCTATTTAATTTAGCTCAGCAAAACAAATGTCAGAAAATAAAAACAAAAAAGGAAGAAGAAACCCTTACCTGTCGCCTAGGCGAAGCCGGCCCATCCAGCCCAGCCGGCCCAAAAGGGCACAGGGGTCTTCTTCCCCGTCCCGTGCACCCAAGCTGCTCGGTGGAAAGCCACCGAGCCAGCCGTGGACGCCACGTCGCCGCCGAGAGCCTTCCAGGCCTCCCCGTGCCTCCTTCCTTCGCCTGGAGACGCCCTGGAGCACGCCTCCTCCATTCCTCCCCTCCAGCGCGACTCCTTCCTCCTCCTTCGCCGATTTCTTCCTCCACCCGAGAGCGCCGCCGCTCGCCGTCGCAAGATCTCGCGGCCAACGACGAAGAGGAGCCCGGAGACCTTGTCCATCCTGCGCAGCACCGTCGACTACCCCGATCTGGAGAAGATGGCCCCTTAATCGAGCCTGTGGACGACGCACGCTTCACCGAGACGTCGCCGCAACCGCAAGTCCCCGACGACGAATTCGTCACCGTCGCGCCACCAATCGCCCCGCCGTCTGCACCATTGAGCTCAGGGTGAGCTTCTCCTCGTTTTCCCCAAGTTATCGCGGCCCCTCGCACCCTCTGTGCCATTCCACCATGGGAGCCGAGCTCCGTCGCCGCCATGGCTGACCCCGAGATCGCCCCCGTGCCTCTACACCCTGGTTCAAGCGCGCATCATGTTTCCCTTCGCCACAGCTTCACAACGCGCTAGGCCACGCTCGTTTTCGTGCACCGCAACGTCGTCTCCATCGTAGCCGTGTTTCTGCCGCCGCCACGGGTGCTCGCCGCCGACGACTCCGGCCTCCCCGGTGACGCTGAGGTGCTCGGGGTGAAGCGCGCGTCCAAGAGGAGTCGTCTGGTGGTCTCGGCGCACCTTTTGGACCACGGGAACGCCCTCCCGCGTGTGCGCCGCCGTGGCCAGGCCGCCGGCGTTTACCCGCCGGTGGGTTAGCCACTAATCCCCTCCTAAACCCACCCTGGGCCACTGACCAGTGGGCCCAGTGGCTTAATTAAGCCATCGGATTAATTAACCAGCCGGGTTAATTAACCTGTGACACTGACATGCCGACCCCACACGTCAGCCCCCCCTGACGTCACCCTTGCGCAAGCCTGACGCAATAAATCGATTTAATGAATTTCCAGAAATCAAATTGAATTAAAGAAATTCAGAAAAATCCAGAAAATACCCCAAACTTTGGAAATTCATAGAAAATTCATATCAACTCCAAATTGGACAAATAATATATGAAAAATGATCAGGAGAAAATAAGCTATCCAAAAATGCAACTTTTAACTATGTTTGAGTTGATTTTAAAATGGGACCAGTAGCATATGTCATTTGAATTATTTGGAATTTATTCAAATTCAATTCAAATACTTTTGCAACTTAGACCATGGAATTATGCTATATTTCAACCACACTTCAGAGGCATATCATACACATTTCCAAAAGGTTTAAAATGATCAAGCAATGTCACATGTAACTTGGATAAGTTTGAATTCAACCTGGAGTTTGAATTTGCAATTCAATTTGCAATATACTCCATTTAAACGGAATTGCTTCACACATCAAAGCATATACATCAAGTTTCAACCTTCCATCATGTGATTGTGCATTGTATTTACTTTGCTACCTTGTTTGTTGTTTGTCGAGTAGAGGTGGAACCGGAGCAGGAGGCTGCCCCCTTCGTTGAAGACCCAGAACCCGAACCTCGTCAGCAAGGCAAGCAAACCCCCATTGATCATATCGATAAAATCCCACTTCCCTCTCATGTCTCGCTTATGCATTGTATAGGATGATCACCATGATAACGATTCTATCGCATAGATGAACCCATTCCTTTGCATGACCTATCATTTTGTCACAGTAGTAAGCAAACCACAATCCTAGCAAATATAGGAGTTGATTGATATCATGTGGCCCCTGCAAATGTTACTGCTTATTGCATGCTTAGAGTGATACCATGATGATACTGTTATGTGAGTCGGGATGGTAGTGCTCATGATGATGATGGTAGGAAAGTGTTGGTGAATCTACCCTAATACAAGGTGAACGATGAGAGGCTGTGTAGGAGTACACGGTGGGTTGTCTCGTTGAACACCGCCCTAAGTCCGAGTTCTTGTGTGGTGATCCAAGATGAAGAGTACAACCACACATTGGTGTTGGGACCCGGGGTTAGCGTATGTAATTCCGGTCATAATGCAATCACATGGAGAGCCGAGAGCCGTACCCACTTGTCTAAGCAGACAAGGCCAAGCACAGATCACTCTCGGTAAGCATCGAACGTGAGGGGCATCCCATCCAGGCCGGATGATCAACTGAGATGGGTCCTCAACGTCCGCTCACAAGTCTAATGCTTATGGGTGGTGAATCCCATACTCATAGACAAGTCACCTCAACCATGTTATCGATTGAACTATAACCCTTACATAGACTTACTCCAGCCCGATCACTTAGTCGGGATCTCGGGCGGGCTCAATCATACCACAAAGTGTGCCACGTGACAGAGTCACGAGCAATCGCATCGCGATGCCCCAAGCTGCGGACATCTAAGGGCCACTTGGTGTATAAAATACCGCCGGCAAGAACACAACTAAGCTATCGAACCCCACACTGAAACATGCATGTTATAATCATACACGCAGCATACGTGTCCAGTGTAAACAGCAGGTAATCACAACATGAACTCTACAAACTCATAGTCTTTATAACTTCTGCTAAACAGAGCAGACATAGTAGATATATTACAAGCAGAGATCACATGGATGTGATCCAACATTACATCAAACATCAACGGAAGCAAATTATGTCTTAGTAAAGACAAGTTTAACAAATGGCTTAAGAAGCCTGAAAGAAAAGTACAACGACCCTCCAAAGGACACAGGCTGCTGCCTGAAACTATACGACATTGGTCCATGTCGAGCTCGAGGTAGAGGCCACCATCAGGGTCAGTGGTCTCGTCTCTAAAACATAGAATAAGCAAACGTGAGTACAAAGTCGTACTCAGCAAGACTTACATAGGAACTATACTACTCATGCACATGTATCAAGGCAAAGGGAGGTGGGGTTTCACTTGCAGAAGTGCCAGCTTTGACTTGGCTAATCCTGAACTACGAGTACCAGAGAGAGGTAAGAACGTACACGAGTCCAAGTAACAGTCTCCAATCAATACTCCACTATGGTGCCTTCCTCGACTTCCCCACGAGGAAGCACGCCATAGCACTCACACTTATCTTGGTGTGTTTTAGAAGCATCCGGTTCAAGTTATCTGTGATCAAGTAAAGGTCTCCAAGTAGTCCATAACCGCGGACACGGCTATTCGAATAGTTCATTAACCCTGCAGGGGTGTACTGCTACACACACGCCTCATCAGTTACCGCCTGGGGATGGACCCTTCAAGTGAGTACCGGCGAGGATGCTGCCACGACACTTCACTCACGGCACCATCTCTAGCCCTAGGGAGTCGCCTATTTGAGTTGGGACCACAATCGGAATCCGGCCGATTGTTCCTATGCAGACTCAAACGTTGTGTGACCGCCATCAAGCTCAACTCGATCATGATCACTTGATTCAACGTGCCCACAACCTACGCCAACCACTTACCTTGGTTCCACCTGCTTGAGATCGTTAAAGGGCGAACTACTTGCGACTCCTGGACTGGTCCGGGGTGAGGTACTAGGCCGAGAGGGGTCAGTGAGCCCAATGTGTGGTCGTACTCTTGGTCTTGGATAACAACACAAGAACTCGGGCCTAAGGCAGTGTTCAACGAGACAACCCACTGTGTACCCCTACACAACCTCTCATCGTTCACCTTTGTTTAGGGTAGATTCACCAACACGTTACCACCATCATTCACATGATCACTACCATCCCGACTCACATCAAAGTAGCCTCAGGTAACAACTCTAAGCATGCAATAAGCTGTAACAGTTGCAGGGGCCACATGATATCAACCAACTCCTACATCTACTAGGATTGTGGTTTGCTTACTACTGTGACAAAATGATAGGTCATGCAATGGAATGGGTTCAACTAGCGGTAGAACGTATCATGGTGACATCCTAAACATGCATTTGCGAGAATGAGAGGGAACTGGGATTTTATAGACATGATCAAAGAGGGGGCTGCTTGCCTTGCTGACGATCATGAGGTAACACTCTTCTGACGTGAGGTTGAACTCGTCTCCGAGATCAACTCTACCGAGAAGAAGCAATCACCGAAGCACTGAAAGTAAAGCACAATCAAAATAATACAATGCACATTCAATATGCAAAACATAACATGGGAATGTGCTGATGTGACCTATGTTTGAATTGCCACATTTTAATTGAAGTTGATTTGAAAAGTAAATTCAAATTCAAACTCCAAATGTATTCAAATTTGGTCAACTTGCATTTGCTAAAGTTTGTTCATTTTAAACCAAAAGATCATATGTGTGAAATGCTTCTGAAGTACAAGTGATGTGTGGTGCATTTCAAAGTTTGAAGTTAGAATAGCAATTGAATTGAATTTAAAATAATTCCATTTAAATCAAATAGCAAAAGCTACTGATCCATTTTTAAGATCAACTCCAACATAGTAGAAAGTTGGAAATTTGGATAGGGGATTTTCTCCTGATAATTTTTCATATATTATAAGTTGAATTTGGAGTTAAAATGAATTTTCTATGATTTTTAAAAGTTTCAGCCATTTTCTGGAATTTCTGTATTAAATTAAATGATTTCTATTTACTGCATCAGCAACACGTCAGCATGACGTGGGGGAGGGGCTGACCAGTGGGGTCCCTTTGTCAGAGAGAGAGGGGGTTATTATCCCTCTGTTTAAATTTAACCGGGTTTAATTAAGGGGCTGGGCCCACTGTCATAGAGAGAGGGGAGGGTGATTAGTGCCCAGGGTTAAGACCTAATGGCTGACGTCGCCGGAGGCCACTGGTGCTCGTCGGAGCTCTCGCCGGAGAGGTAAAACGGGCTCGGGGGAGAAGAGGAAGAGCACGGGGAGGTTGCTCACGATGCCGCGCGTCTGTTGGAGCTAGGGGGGGGGGTCAAACGGGCGCTCGGGGCCACGGCTACGACGACGAGAGGCGGCGGCCGGCTACTGACTCCGGCGAACTCGCGCTGCAGAACACGGGGGAGAGAGCTAGGAGGGGTAAAACGGGCGGGAGCTCACGTTGAAGTCGATGGTGCACTCGAGGAAGCCGGAGAGGAGCTGAGGGCGCCGGATTTCTCGCCGGGGTTCCTCGCGGCTGGCGGTGGTTCTTGAGGCTAGCGTCGCTCCTGTTGCTCCTCGTCCCAAATTGAAGCGACGGCTCGAACTGGTGGTCGTCGGGGAACCTCCTGGACAAGGTGGGATGGCTTGGGGAGCTCGGTGTCCGTGCTAATCGTCGTCGGCGCTCCGGTAGGGTTTCGGCTGCGCTACGGTTTCGTGCGAGGGAGACGAAGGAGAGGTTCAGAGGAGGGGGAAAGAGATGGGCACGACCAGGGAACCTTCCAGACGCGGGATAAGCACGGGGGGAGCAAGCAGCTCGCCACGGCGACGCCGGCATGCTCGCCACGGCGCGAGCTGCCTGCCTGGCTCGGGGAGGAAGACGCCCCTGCCCCTGGGCTGGGCCACCTCCCTGAGTTGGGCCCAGGTAAGCTGGGCTCTGCCCTTTTTCTTTTGTTTTCTTTTTATTTCTTTCTGTTATTTGTTTTGCCCATTTAAAATAAATACTAGGGCATTTTATAAAAACCCCCAAATAAATTTATAAACTCTAGGTGACTATATAGAAGTCAACCCCAAGTTTTGGGAATTTTTGAAATTCAACTTATTTGAATTTCAATTCAAATAAGAAATTTATTTAATTTCCAAGCCACTTTTTGAATTATTGAAAAATCTATGAGCATGGGATTAATCCCAATTCACTTTTAAAATGATCAGACTCATTTTTAGGATTTTTCAATACATCCAAAAGAATTTTGGAAAAAGATTTATTTCTGGCCTTTTTATTTAAATCATTTAGGGCTTTTCTTTTCCCCAATTCCTTTTCTTTTGCAATTTTTTTCAAGATGCAAAAATGCAAGCTTGGAAAATCACAAACCTAAATTTGGGGTTCTGACAATTGGGCTCACTGACCCCTCTCAGCTTACTAACTCATCCCTTTCGATGTCCAGATGTCGCAATAGTTCGGAGTTCTGGTAGGTCTGTGGCCTGGATGCTAAGTGAGAGAACGGCTCATCCGAGACCGGCTTATGCACCACGCACACATCACTTGGGTCCACTTCGGTAAACCGGCCGGGTTCACGATAGTGGTAGCCAACCCAAGTAGGCGGCTTTATCGGACTAGATCGGCTATGAGGTAACAGTTGTGGTGAGCATCCTCGCTGGCACCCCTTGAATGGTGTCGAGATCAAAGGCGGTAAATGATGATCATGTGTGTGTAGCGGTACACCCCTTCAGGGTTAACAAAACTATTCAAATAGCCGCGTCCGCGGTTATGGACTGCTTGGAAAGCTTAGCTTGATTATTAGCCAACTTGAACTTGATACTTCTAAAACACACCAAGATAAGTGTGAGTGCTATGGCGTGCTTTCTCGTGGGGAAGTCGAGGAAGGCACCATAGTGGTGTAATTGGTTGGATAAAGTAGTGGACTCGTGTACGCTTCTTACCTCAAAGTCTGGTACTCGTAGTTCAGGACTAGCCAAGTCAAAGCTGGCATTTCTGCAAGTGAAACACCACCTCCCTTTACCTTGGTACATGTGCATGAGTAGTATAGCTCCTATGTAAGTCTTGCTGAGTACGACTTTGTACTCACGTTTGCTTAATCTATGTTTTAGATGAGACCACTGACCCTGAAGGTGGCTTCTTCATCGAGCTGGACGACTGAAGAGCAACTAGTCTAGTCCCAGTCAGACGACTAGTTCCCTCGTGGAGGGCTTGTGTTTAAATAAGGCTTCTTAAGCCATTTGTTAAACTTGTCTGTACTCAGACATAATTTGCTTCCGTTTGTGTTGTAATGTTGGATCACATGTTTGTGATCTCTGTGTGCACTCTATAAGAGTTATCAATAAAATTGTATACTTTGTAGAGAATTGCAATGATACCTACTGTTCATACAAGGCATGTGTGCTGCGTGTATGTTTATAACATGCATGTCTTCGTATGGGTTTTCGAGACCTTAGTTGTGATCTGGCTGGCGGTCTTTCATACACCAAGTGGCCCTTAGATTTGCGCAGCTTGGGGCATCGCGATGCGATTGCTAGAGACTCCGTCTCATGCACACTTTGTGGTATGATCGAGCCCGCCCTAGACCCCGACTAAGTGATCGGGCTGGAGTAAGTCTATGTAAGAGTTATGAGATAGTCGATAGTATGGTTGAGGCGACTTGTCTTTGAATATGGGAGTTCACCACCCATATCATTAGACTTGTGTGCGGACGATGAGGACCCATCTCAGTTGATCATCCGGCCTGGATGGGATGCCCCTCACGTACGATGCTTTCCGAGAACGTTCTGTGCTTGGCCTTGTCTGCTTAGACAAGTGGGTACGGTTCTTGGCTCTCCATATGACTATGTCTTAACTGGACTTGCATACGCTAACCCCGGGTCCCGACACATGGTTACTCAACATTTGCCTCAGTCCTGGTACGCTTATGTCTCAGTTGCTTATTCCTCGGTACTATTGTGCCTTCACGAACCGTCCCGTTTATTCATGCCACTTCATTCCTCAACAGTATTGCTAGCTTTCTGAGACCTATACCTATGCCTCATTATTTTGTGTTCCTCGGACTATTCCTCATGAACGCATATAACCGTACCCCACTTGCGTCGCAACTTAATTCTGTCACAGGTACATGTCTGCTGAGGAATCGTATGGTTCTCATAGTCTCACTTCATTTGCAGATCAGCTCGAACATACCATTCCTTAGTCTCCACCACTGAAGAAAATGGCTCCTCGTCGTAAACTCACTGATACTGCTAAAGACTTGCCTCCTGAGCTCTATGAGAAGTTGAAGACTCCCGAACGTGAAACCGCGGGTGAACGAAAGAAAAGGGTTCAGAAAATCACGCGGGAATGGGCTAAACGATGGGCTGCCTATGAATGGATCAATCCTAAGCATGAGAAATCATTCGCAGTCAATCCACCCCTGAAGACTTTGAGCATCAAGGCTCGTCCTCCTCCTGCACCAGGTGTTATTCCTCATCCTTCACCCATGAGGACTCGTGACGATTTCCCTGATGCTTATCAGCGTTATCTCAAGCGAAGGGCTCATCTCGCTTGTGATCTGGCCCGTGATTTGGCTGTCTCAGTGCAGATTCCACCTCAGGCACAACCTCAACCTCAGCAACAACCACCGGATCAGCATCGCAGAAATGCACCGGGCATCAAGCCCTCAAAGAAGTCCTCAGCACACCGTCATGCTCAGGGTTCCTCATGCCAACGCACAGACGGTGCTGCCCGTGCCTCAGGAATCCACACTGATGAGTCTGGTAGTGCTCCTGAGGCCTCAACCACAATGCCTCAGCCTCAGCTGAAGACCAAAACGGTCCTTCAACGCGGCCCACGACCCTCACCCAAGAAAATAGCTATGCGTGGCGCCATTCATCATGATACGCAGAGTTCTGATGATGAGGAGAATTTGAAGATTTGGCCGGATTCGTAGCCACTGAAGAAGACAAGATTGAGTATGTGCGTGCTGCAGCCAGGCGCAAAGCTGAAGCAACTTGTTCTGAGATCCCACTTCTCCTCGGTCCCAAGAAGATCTTGGAGTTCATTGAAATTTGATCTGTCAAGCCTGATACTCCTCTTGATGACTTGGACATACCTAAAGGCATCAAGTTCTACGTTCAACACTTCCTCATCAATGAGATACATCAACGTGATCTTCAGAAACAACTGAAGGCCCAACTGAAGAAAGTCCTTAGTGACTTTAAAATGAAACCTATTACGGATGTTACACCTCAGGAGTTCATCGAGCATCAATGTGAGGTTCATCGCCTCAACACTGAGTATACCGCCAACCGTGCCTATATCGGCAAATCCAAGGAACGGATGACTCAGCAAATGAAAAAATTGATGAAGCTTCATCAGCCCGCTGCCTCAGCACCTCCTGCTGCCTCAGCCCCTACTGACAATGTGCCTGCGGATCCTACCAAAGGCCTCAAGCGCCTGCCCGATGCCCAACCCTCAACTCCACCTGCTGCGAAGAAGCCCACACTGGAGCCCACAGTTGAGGAGCCAATTGATGCTACACCACTCTCCTCGGCTCCTCCGGAATCTAGGGCTGCTGATACCACAGCTCACTCCCCTGCTGCTTCCACTCCACCTACAAATACTCAGCGCAGCATCATCGCCTTCACCCCACCAGCTGCTGCTACTCCCATTGTTCCAACACCTCAGTGTCCACCTCCACCGATTATCACTGAGATTGAAGACATGGACGTTGATATTATAGATCATGGTACTCCTCGTGTCCATGATGAGGAATATGAGCTGGCAAACTCCCCACTCATACTATCTTTTCCCCCGAGCCTCACTCCCCCACTGTCACCGAGGTGCTTCCTGATACCTCTGAGCTGTCTGAAGACTCTGTTGTTGCATCGTCCTCAGCTTCTGATGCTGATGAACCTGAAGCCACAAGTGCACCCTCCAATTCTGGTGCTGATACTGATGCTGTGGCTACAACAACTGTTGAACCTGAGACTGATCAACCCGCACCTGAAGATGAAGCTGAGCACAGCACCAATGCTGACACTGAGGTTGCACCTGATCGCACTAAGGATCAACAGGTTACATCTCCCCCAGCACCTGCAACTTCGCCAAAAACTGTGCCTGAGTCGCATGCTGAAGACCATGCTTCTCCATAGCCGACACCCTCTGCTTCAGCCTCACCAGCTCATCAGGAGACTGCCTCAGCCATTTCTCTGTGGCCGAAGCAGAAGAAGGCATTCTATCGCAATCTTGAAGCTGATGCACGTCCCAACTTCAACACCGATGCATTCTTCAATGCTATGAGCTTCTTTCAGGCTGGGATCCAGAATCCGTATCATTCTCCTCCGCCCAGCAAGCTCCTGAGGTTCTGGACAGCTAGTCAAAAAAAATATTATGCCTCTGTCATATACATGGCACAAAAGGGTTTTCCTCATAAACATATTCCTCATTTTGATATGGAGGACATCCCATGCTTCAACAATGTGCTGCAGGACTTGTATCATGCCAAGCTGCTTCAGTTCTACTCCGAGTGCATCCATTGGAATGAAGAACTTGTGCTTCAATTTTCTGCAACACTATATGTCTCAATGGACCCCAAAGACATCAACACTTGGGTGCTTGAATGGATGACTCAGCATCAGCACTACTCTGCCTCAGTGCCTGAGATTGTGACGATTCTTCAGCTCCCTCCTTCTGATGCCTCGGTCCCCAGCACATACGGTGCTCCACTTCTTTGGGATGACCTGATGAATATGCTGATGAAGCCGCAAGCCCCTGAAGCTCCGCCACTAACCAGGTTCCTTGTGTCTGAGCTTCAGTATCTGCCCGACACCTTGCACAGGATTTTGGCCAAGTCCTTCTGCCCCATCAAAGGATATGAATCAACTGCTGAGGAAGTAGTGGGCAGCATGAAGAACATTCTGCATAGCCTATGTATGTCGACCCCAATTAATGTCTCAGACTTCTTCTTCAGGACGTTGGTGGATGCTGATCATAATCCTCATATTCTAAAGCCATACGCTCCATGGATTATGAAGCTCATCTGCACTAAGACCGGCATCAACTTCAAGCCTGATCAGGCTAATCATCGTTCGTATGTTCCTCCGGTTGAAGTGCTTCAACACACTCTTGACGCTAATGCCAAGGGAAAAGCGCCCTTCTATGAAGCTTTACTTCCTCAGGACTCGCTCGGTGGAAATATTCGTCAGCCTCAGTCCCGCACCACTCATGAGGAACGCACACATGCCTCAACTGAGGAAACCACTCAAGCCCGCCTGATGACTGATCGTGAGCTCCTCATTAGTCTGCATCAGAAGGTGGATCAGAATCATGATTGGACGAAGCGTCAGATCGGAGACATTCTCAGTTATATGGTGCAGATGGATACAACTCAGAAGAAAGTTCATCAATATGATCATCATGCCTATCAGCGACTTGATGCTCTTCTGACTGAAGCTATCACTCCTGAAGACCTCGCCAAGCTTGGCCTCAGACAACCCCCGCTTCCTGAGATTCGTCCTCCACGTCAGTTTACTAAGAGCAATACACCTCCTCTGGCCATGGACTCCTTTTCTTCAGCTCAAGAATTCTCGCCTGAAGAAGTTGAAGACACCGCGGCTTGTCCTCACACTGCAACAGTGTGCCTTCGTCCTGATGCTTAGCCCTGAGGCACTATTTTTTGGGTCGTTAGCTATAGTCTCTCCTTTTTGTTCATTTAATGACAAAGGGGGAGAAGTTTGATAGTCTTCAAGCGGGTTCTCATGGGGTTCCTCAGTTACAACTCTCGTTCTTCTAATCATTTTTTTAATGAGTTGTATACTGATATTTTGTGTGGTCTCTGATACTTTTAAGTTACCTCATGACATTCCTCATCAACCACCTTACTCAGTGCTATGTTTGATTTCTCAAAAGTATTCCATATGATGCACTGTTTCAAATAATCCGGGATATAGGGGGAGCTCCTCATGTTTTTCAAAATTTTATCAAGTCTTCAAAACATGCATATCCTCAGGGGGGCATCTCTATATCCGGAAACAATGAATTGTTTTCTTCAAGTCTTTCCTCAAAATTATTTATTTTATCCCGTTGAAGCTTTGACCTGATTGTCATCAAATAACCAAATAGGGGGAGATTGTAAGTGCATCTAGTGCCCCCTTTGAGGTTTTGGAGTATTTGATGACAAAACGGTTAAGGGACTGATGTGTTTGTGAGTATACACATGAAAACAGTCCCTGAGGATGAGGTTAACCACCGTTGTCGACCCCCAAAAATGTTGAGGAACATTGGAGAAATCGGTGTGTTTCCTGAAGACTGAAGTTGTGCGAAATCCTGAGGAATCAGGATCCTAAAGCGTTCGGCTGAAGCTGAAGCTGTACCGGATCCTGAGGACGTGCGCGCTGAAAACGAAGTTGAAGCATAGTCTTCTCTAAGACTTTTTATACTTCTTGAGTCGTAGGAAAACACCGCACTCTTGGAGGGGTTGAGGAAAATGAGTTTCGTATTTCTGAGGAAATGCTCAATTAGAAATCCTGAAGAAAACCCAGAGAAATCTCCTGCAGTAGAAGTTCAATTCCTCGGGTGTCTGAGACGATGTTCTTCAGGACACTGAGGAGTTTGTCTTCGGTTGAGGAGTCAGGAAACTTCCAGTGCAGTTCGCTTGAAGAGAGAGAGAGAGAGAGAGAGAGATTCCGACCGTGCCATGTGTCACGTGGTGAGTGCTGGTACCGATCTAGCCAACGGTCCGAAGGGTGGGCATGGAAGTAATTTCATGCATGTGCATTTATGTCCTTTCACCTGGGGTTGCTCCGAGGCTATAAATAGCCACCCCCAGCCCCATTTGTGGGTTGGCTGCTCCAAGAGAAAACTGACACTTGTCATCTGAGAGCAACCCATCTCATTGAAGAAACTGAAGAACCTAAGTGAGGAAAACCACCAGCCTGAGTAGTTGAGAATTTCTGAGGAAGTCGGTTTGAGTGATCCGAGGCTTTTTACTCTTGAAGACAGTGATCTTCCAGCCGGTGTAGAAGTCTTCAGTCTGAGGAAGTCAAGATGGAATTGTGACTTCCCTGAGTGACTGAGTCTGTGAAGGTTTCGAGAGTCTACCTTGAAGACTCACCTGAGTTATTGGACGGAGTCTGAGGACTTTAGTTCAAGGAGAATAAGGTGAAGACTATGTCTTCTGAGTTCAATCTCAGCATGTCCAACCAGACGTAGAGTTGTCACAGCAACTCGAACTGGTTCATCAAGTCTATGTCTTCAGTGCCCTGGTGCTATTTCTTCAACCTCAGCTATTATGTTTATGCACTAACGACTTATCCTGATGCCTTACTTTCTGAGTTCACTCTGCACTGATTCCTCAGTTCGTTCTTCGGTCTTACCTTAGCTATGAAATAGGTTGATTTCCATTCATGCCATTGCTTTTGTATCGCATTTGCTCTTCCTCATGTTTTAACTTCCTCAATTTCTTATTGCCTCAGTCCTGAGGAAATAGAAATTCCTCAAGATAATTGAAAATCTCCCATTCACCCCCCCTGGTCGATATATTGCACTTTCAGATAGCACAAAGCATATGCACACAAACAAGAATAAGGCAACACACCTACTTGCAAACAACAACACATAACAACCATCACTCAAGTCACAAAAATCAACCACACAAACAACTCCTAGAGTAAGGTCATATGTGCAAGACATACGATCTCATCATACTACGCGCAATTTGTTTAACTAACTTCACCTAAAATTGGTGGTCTGAATCTAAGCTTCATCCTTCTCAGCTAAGCTGATCTTGAAGATCCTCTCGTAGTATAAACACTAATCGTTATTAAATCCATAGGATACTCCTCCTAATTCCGGCAGACGTAACTTCAATTGATCCACGAGGTTGATGATGTACTTCTCAAATACATATCTTCAGGGCATACGCAACTCGGAGGGGTATTTAAATTAAAACAAGACAAGGAGTTAAGAAAATGAATAATAGATGAGAGATACTAGTGAAGAGAGTAGGTAACCAAAGAATGATAAAATACTTTTATTCCTATGGCTTTTTCTATCCATTTCTTAGGGTCACGACCTACAGTCAACATGGGCTCTGATACCATCTGTAATGACTCGATTCGCTAAGAATCCAAGTCTCTGTGCATTTTGTGCTAGTCCCTGGATAAATAGCTAGCACACACAGTACATGATGTAATATCAAGAATAAACCACATGTCATATATATAACATCGAAGATCCAGTATTAGAAATAAACATACCTGCATAGCTCAAGTCTAGCTTACAAATATAATATAGCGGAAAAACAATAAAAGCTTCGTGGCGTACATCAACTCCACCGGCAAGTTGACTATAGACATCGTAACCCTACAACGCATCACTTACTCATCGTATATAATCCTGCAACATCGAAGGTTACAGCCCGACAACGGGTCGGTACATCTGATTTGTACGGAAAGTTACACGAAAAAGGATATAACAGACCTATCGCTACATGCCAGGATAATTCAAAGGAAAGGCTTATGGTTTTGTTTTGCAGAAAGCTGATTTTTCCCAATCTACCTAGTCAAAATTTTAGTTTTACTTACTACTTAAGATTGAACTGGGCAACACCAGTTCAATTCCACACCCTTTATTAAATCTTGCCCACTCAAATTTATTATGGTGATTCATCTGTCAAGATCCTCCAGTAACAGTAATGTCTAGTAGCTCAAGGATGTCCATAACCGGGGACACGGGTAATCATGATTAGTTTTTACTCTGCAGAGGTTAGTAAACTTTTCCCGCTGGACTCAACCCGAAGATTGAGACGAAGTCTTTCAGAAGAGGTCACCTACACCCAACGGCAAGCCGGTACACCTATCACATCTACATCTGCTAGCTATGCACGGGAGAGGATTCCTACATCGTACTCAACTAAGCCAGAGCCCATATGGCCAGCGGCTGTACATGGAAGCTCCTAGTCACCAAGTATGTCTGATCTTTTTGAGCCTGGACGGCGCCCACTTACGTTCAGAGGGTAGATACCATGACGTTCTTTCGGCCACCAAAACAATCCATTAGGGGTACAACCTGGTATCTCCTTAGATAAGGCACGAGCCCCCAGGAAGCACTCCCTGCCCGTCCAGAGGTGTATTCTAAGTAAAGGTTGCTAGTCAAGTCATTAAATCCTCACATAGCTCCATGTAATCTCAAACCAATCCCCGTCTACAAGCATAGCAATATATAAAAGCCACGAACTAGGGCGACAAAGAATACATGATCAGATCATATGGCTATCCTACCAGGTTTGCAGCAATAATAATATATAGTAGTCTTACACATGCATAGGGTGATAAAGTACTACATGCAAAATGGAAAATATAGGATGAGATATGGTCAAAGTGTAACTTGCCTTATACATTCGATGAAGTTCTTCGCTCTCACGATCCCGATAACTCTACTCGTCACACTCCGAGCAATCTATCGTAAATGAAAGATAACACAAGTAAACAATCACGCCAAAGAAAACAAAAGATCAACAAATCAAACACAAAGGTTTTAGCAACAAAACAAAAACAAAAAGGCTTGGCGCGGCACAAGTGTCCATGTGCTCGAAGGTGACAGGTGGAAGGTGAACTCGAGAGAGTCAACAGATAAAGAACTATCGGTAAATATTTGTGACTATGGACTGATGAATTCAAGGTGAAAATCATGCCCACATGAAAAGTGTGTGAATATTACCGATAACATGTCTCAAACGATCCGATATGCAAAAGGAATCACGTGAAACGGAATACTACAACACATGTCATAGTGCGTCCAAACTTGAATTAAATTTGAATTTAAACAGATCAAGAAACATTTGAATTTTTGTGTACATAAGATATAGACGGAAAGTACAAGACACGATTGATCCAACGCAAAAAGAATCACTCGGTTTGGCTCAACAGTTTAAGAGATACGGCCTCCAGAATTTGAATTTTAATTTGAATGAATTCAAATTCAAAAGTGTGCAAAGTTGATTCCATGTTAAACTACAGAACAAGACGAGCACGTAGGAAAAAGTTTCACCTGATTCCGACCCACAGTTTAGGAGATATTGCGAAAACTGGATCCGGGGTGTTTTCTGCAGAAAGGACTCAATCGCAAATAAAGTTTTTTTTCCAGAAAATCAATCGGGTCCCTGGAGGCGGTTGACCGGATCTGGGCAGTTGACTCCTTTTCCGGCGAACTCCGGCTAGCTCCGGTGGCTATGGCGGGCTCCGGTGGGGGCGTGGCGGCGCGCGGTACGGGAGGAAGGCGCGGGCACGGTGGGGCGGCTTGGCAGGGTCGGCCGGCCGGTGGGGAGGCGGCGGTGGGTGGCGGTGCGGCGCGGCGGCCGTGGTGCGCGCGGGCTCGGCGGCGCTCCGGCGGAAGGCGAGCGGGCCGGCGTGGGCGCAGTTGCACGGGAGGTGCGGCCGACGGGGTGGCCGGCGGCGGCGCGGTTGGATGCTGTGGGGCGGCGCTCGACGTGGTGGCCGACGGCGCTCCGGCGAGGAGCCCGCGACGGCAGCAGACGGTTCCAGCGGTGGCGACGGCGAAACGGGGCCTGCTAGGGTTTCCAGAAAATAAGAAAAAGAAAAGAAAAAAAATATATAGGCCTGGAAAAAAAAAGAATCGGGTCCGACTTGGGCTCTACTGCGCCCACGGGCGAAAAAAACGTACTGGGCCGGGTGGCTACAATTTTTCTTTTTCTTTAAACACTACACTTCAAACAATTTTATAAAATCAACCACACATCAGAAAAATACAAAGTAAAATTATAAATTCATTAAATAATCTCAAGAAAATTATGCAATGAAAATATTTACCAAAATGATAAATAAAAATAATGACATTTTTGCCAATGACTTTATTCAACAAAAATTTCAAATATGTATTTTAATAATTTTCACTCAATTTTTTGAAGAAGTCATTTTATCTTCTCTCAAGTTATTATTATTATTTGAATGGACAATTATTTAAATAACTCCAAGTTGAAATAAAATAAAATTAAAACATTTCCAACTTTCTTTTATAATGAAGGAGTCAATTTACCTTCTATCTTTTTATTTTTCAGTTGGATTTGTTCCAAATGATAAATTTCAAAACACCAAAAATGAATAATAGGGAAACGTCCTTTTATTCCCTCTTATTTTAATATTAATTTAAACTCTAAAAGTTTTCAATCCTAGTGAAAATCAAACATATCAAGCAAACAATCATTATTATAATTTATTTATTAACATTCCAAATTTTGGAAAATTTTGGGATGTTACAACATGCCACAAATGCGACCGCCTCTTGAACAAACTCGTTCAACTCCGGGATGAAATCGCGCGCCAAATCAACGGCACACGCCGTGAGTTGGCCGGGGTTGATTCGATGCTAGAGGGGATCCACCGCGCCGTTTCCAAAGCGGAGCTCGAGGCAGCGCAAGCAATCTCCAATTAAATGGTCGCACCGAGGAAGCCATCCGGGAATCCCAACGTATTGACGATGAGGCATTAATGGAGGCTGGCATCAAGATTTCCTCAACCGTAGCGTACACGGAAACCGTGATCCGCCAGGCGTATGAAGAACTCAACGCCGTGCAGGAAGCGCGGTACGCCAACGAAGAGGACAGTAGACAGGAGGACGGCGCTGGCGAGGACGACAACGTGGGCGGCAGCGACGAGGAGGACGAAGGCGAGGACGACGGCGAGGAGGACGACGCCGACGAGGATGAGGACGACAGTGACGACGGCTAATAGATTCAAGTAGTTCACCTGTTCCACTAATATGCATGTTAATTATGCATAAGAACTTCTATTAATTTCCCTTCGCAAAAAAATCATCTTTTATATGAAGTTGTTGTTCATAGAATCCGCTGATGTCCAGTGTAAAATCTTCATTTTTCTATCGACTTATTTCTATCGTTCTCAAGTGGCCCCAAACACGGGATATCCTTATTAGTCAACCCAAAGTCATCGTCGCTCTTCTTCTACACAAAGCCATCTCCGCTCCCACCCCCAATCTCCAAATCCCACCCCCGCCAACGATTCTAGTCCATTAGTGCCGCCACATTCGCCCACTAACATCCCCACAGAAGTTCTCCATGGCGGTCGTCGACCAGATCTCCACCGTGTACAGCCGCCATCGACCTCTAGGAAACCCTAGGCAGGCAGAATCTTCCTGACAAAATGGAGGTAAATCCTTATTCCAAACTATTCGTTTCCCGCTGAAATGTAGTTCGACTGCTAACTTAGTTCTGAATCGATGGTTTGGATTCATAGTGCCCAAGGTGTTTGGACACCAGGGGTTTTTGCGACAATGTCTACGTAATGCATGCCAAGCACTTCTACATCACACTTCTAGCTGGTTTCTAGATATGACGGTATGTTTTTTTACAATGGCAATTTTGTCAATCATGGTGGTCCTGATTTGATATTACTTACTTCAGCATACTATACTAGTGGTATATCACGTAAGTCGTCGCTATTTGAAGCTTTTCACTATATAGGAAGGTGGCACATAGCACATAGTTGTAAATTACAAAAGATTATTGATCTGTCCTTAGTCCTGTAGTATAATTATGAATCTTTTTCTATGATGGAGGGTGCCACATAGCGCATATTTTGTAAATTCCTAACTTGTCATATTCACTTCTTCCATATCTATCTTGTTTGTTTTCTGAAAGAGCATTTTTTACGGTATATAATGCTAAATATTGTTCTCCTCTTCCACAGTTCATCCGGTGCTTTACAAGAAAGAAAGTCCTCAAGAAGTTGGGTGTTTTTTCTGTTCAAAAGACCACTGCTAAACCAAAGCTTAAAATAAAACATGGATTTCTCTTCCATTGTTCTCTTGTAAACTGTAAAGGGAAAACATTTTTCAGCGGATCAACTTGGGGAGAATTCGCCAAAGTATACAAATTCGAAGTTGGTATGAAGCTACACTTCTATATTAGCACGCATGGTTCGATAAAAAAAGTGGAATTGGACAATGACCCAATCGTGCATCCATGTGACTGTTTTGAAACACACTCTCTTCCTTGTTTGTGTGTATACTTGCAGTTAATTGTCACTTTAAAATAATCGTGCTTATGTAAATCTGCACATGTTATTAATCACGTGTACATGTTTACATTCTCAGCTTACTATGATATGTCAGAAAAAACACAAGAGATAATTGAAAACATGGAACTTAGTGCTAGAACCATATGTACGTGGAAAGATACACGGTTTTTCATCGGATTTGCTAACGGTTTTAACTTGCTTGTGGGCAAATACGCGTCTGAACCAAGTTCTGGACCATACAAGCTACTTATCCACACTCTGACAAAGACCAACATTAAGAAGAAACTATTGGTAATAATTTATTTGTTTTATTGTTTATATTACATTCATTGGTATTTAATTAGGACATCATACTATGACACAGTTGTGTTATTGCAACAGAGGCTCCCCAGTCGTGTTCCGCCGGATCAGATGGATCGATATGATGAAATAAGAATTATTATCTATCCTGATACTGACTTATGGTCAATATACTCGACGTAAGAAAAAGATGGACGCCTTGTCATGGATGGGTGGAAGGATTTACTCTGGTTGTACAAACTGTCAATTGGGGACATGATGTTATTACTGGTCCACCATGGAGGTGATGAGGTTCTTCTCTTTATCACACCAATATTGCTGGAACTGAATACTCTGTACGACCTGATGAAGATTAGTTCGATCCTTCTGCCGCCGAGTTGGTACTACATCACTCCTGCTATTCATATTAGATATTGTTGGTAAGGACGTGCTGATATACCAGGTGTTTGTTAGACATCTGAATTAAATATGCAGTGTTAACGCAAGTTGTGTTTCATAGATGCTATGGAACATCATCTTCCTGTGTTGTACTTGTATAATAAACAATACTCCTAATTCAGTATCCTTCCTCCATTACATTGGGGTAGAGTGCCAAGCATCATATTTCATTGTATATTAACAAAGGCCTCCTCGGCGCCAATGAGGCTCCAGAAGTGCATGGGCCTTCTCGCCACCGCCTCAGGTGGATTGTATGCAGATGGAGGTTGAGGGCGCAATGGCGGCCGCACTCGATGAGCCGCTGGACGAGGAGCTCTTCCCAGGCTTCAAGAAGACCCCACCATGCAAGACGGCCCCGCCAGCAGCAGTGGACTGCATCCCGTCCCCCGGCGTCGAGCTCCAAGTCGCCTCCATTGCTGAGAAGATCACCAACATGCAGGTTCAGCCCAAGGACTCCATCTCCAAGCCACGCGACTTCTTCGTGGCCACGGAGGAGGCCATCCTCCCCACGCCGGCCGTCCTGCGTCGCTCCACGGCACCCCCCAAGACCAGGGCGACATCGGTTCCCCCCAGGCAGAGCGCAAGGCTCGCGGCGGCCAACAACCCGACGCCAGTGGCCCAGCGTGCCGCAATGCGCCTGGTGCAGAAACTGGGACGCCTCGGGCCAAAGGAAAAGATGACGACGACAGCGGTTGCTGTTCTCATCAAGCGGTTCAGGGAGCCCCTGTCTGATGAGGACATCGCCGGAATTGCTGAGCTCACCGACCTCGACGCTGATGCACACAGGGTCGTGGTGGGTATGGCAGGGCACTCCGGTGCTGAGGAGGAGATCGCGGTGTGATCATGATCAACGCCCATGTTAGGATTAGTCTCTGTTGGCGGCTAGCCTTAAGACAATTTGAGTTAGGATTAGTCTTCATGATTGTTTTAGTAGTAATGTGGCTAGTTCGACGGCGACAGAGGTTTGGGTCTATTGGTGGCTGTTGCCGCCCCCCGGAGCGCTGGGATGTGTGTAATGCTCTCAAGTATAATAGAATTAGTCGACGGAGAAATTCACTGTGCCCAAATGAGTAATCAACCCCCCAGCATCATGTCATGGAACGTCCGTGGCCTAAACTCGGCGGCGATGAGGGCCGCCGTGCACGAGATTGTCGAGGCTCACAAAGTAGCGATCTTAAATCTGCAGGAAACAAAAATTGATATTTGGTCGAGGGAGATGGTGAGAGACGTTGGCGGCAACAGGATGGAAGGATGCATCGTTCTCCCGGCCGTTGGCTCCAGGGGTGGAGCTGCTATCTTCTGGAACAAGACCATGGTAGACATCGAATCCCACCAAATTGGCCAGTTCTCCATCACAGCCAAAGTGACTCCAAAAGGGACTGAGGTTGGTTATTGGTTAACTACTATTTATGGACCAAATGAGGATGATAGAAGACAGGAATTCTTCGCTGAGATTGCGGCTGTGGCTCCACCCACTGCGGATGGTTGGCTAATAAACGTGGACTTCAACATGATCACTGAAGCTCGAGACAAGAACAACTGCAACATAAACAGGAGACTCATGGGTAGATTTAGGAGGGCAATTGATCAGGCGGGACTGAAGGAAATCAGATGCAGCATCCGCAAATTCACCTGGAGCAATGAGCGGGCATCTCCCACGCTATGCAACATAGACAAGTTTTTCTGCAATGTGCAGTGGGAGATCTCGCACAGCAGTTTTGCCCTCATGGCCGCCTCGACGTCCTGCTCGGACCACTGCCCACTCATCCTGGCTAACGCGGCGAGCCCCCCCCCCCCCAAGAATGGCAAGATTCAGGTTCGAAAATTTCTAGCCCAAGTTCGGGCACTTCAATGAGACTGTGCAAAGGGCGTGGCAGAGGCTAGTGGCACACGACTGTCCATATGTGGTGATCAAGAGGAAGATGGAGCGAACGGCCGCGGACCTCAAAATATGGAGTAAATCCCTTTTCGGGAAGGCTAAGATGCAGTTTCACATAGCAAATGAGGTCATCCTGCGCCTAGATGTGGCGCCAGAATCCAGGCCTCTTACAGTAGCGGAGCAACTGCTTCGTAAGCAGCTCAAGATGAAGGTGCTGGGACTTGCAGCCCTGGAGAGGGCAAGAAAGAGACAGGCTTCCAGGACAACTTGGCTCAAGGCTGGTGATGCGTGCTTGAAATTCTTCCTGGCAAAGTACAAATCAAGGAAAAGGAGGAGTTACATCCATAGCCTGGAACATGAAGGCACGGTCTTAACAAACCGTTCAGAGAAGGAGGAGCTGGTGCATGCACACTTCTCATCTTTATTGGGGCATTCGGCGCAAAGAGATGTCACCTTGAACTGGGAGGCGATCGGCGTGGGGCCGGTTGACATGACTGATATGGATCATATGTTCTCTGAAGCTGAGGTCTGGGAAGCAATCACCAACTCTCCAAGGGAAAAGGCTCCGGGGCCAGACGGATTCACAGGGGAATTCTTCAGAACATGCTGGCACATCATAAAACATGACGTCATGGCGGTTTTTCACAAGTTCTTCACCACTGCGGGGCAGAATTTCCGGGAACTCAACAAGGCTTTTATCTCCCTGATCCCGAAAAAAGATGACGCCTCAGGTCTAAATCAATACCGCCCCATCAGCCTCATCCATTCCATTGCTAAGCTCATCGCCAAGGTACTCTCTCGAAGGCTTGCAAGATGCATCGGCAAGATCATCTCTCCTGCTCAATCCTCCTTTCAGAGCGGCAAATGCATCCACGAACTACCTTTTTGTTCAAGGTTATTTGAAAGCCCTGCATAGAAAACGCGAAAAAATGCTCCTCTTAAAGCTGGACATAGCTAGGGCCTTCGTCTCGGTCTCATGGGAATACTTGCTTGAACTTATGAGTAGATTAGGATTTAGCAGTAGATGGTGAGATTGGGTGTCCCTACTGTTATCCACCGCGTCCTCCTCGTGCATCCTCAACGGGACCCCGAGGCGTGAGGTGCAGCACAAGCGGGGACTCCGGCAAGGAGACCCCCTCTCCCCCTTTCTCTTCATCATGGCCATGGACCCCCTCCATCACCTCCTGAAGTCGGCCACGAGTGAAGGAATCCTCACGAGGCTCCCTGGAAGCGACAGACGATTGAGGGAGAGTCTCTACGCCGATGATGCCATCATCTTCGCAAGCCCGGAGCAACATGAGGTCGACGCTTTGCTTGAGCTGCTCGTTCTGTTCGGGAAGGCATCAGGTCTCCACCTCAACCAACAAAAATCCGTCGTCGCGCCGATTAGATGCTCAGAGGACGACACGGCAGTAGCGCTAGCAAACTTTGGCGGCACCATCTCCAAATTCCCCATGACATTTTTAGGTCTTCCGATCTCCACCACTAGAATTAGAATAGTACATCTCCAGTTTATATTAGACAGGATCAGAGCTCGATTGGCAGGCTGGAAGGGCAAGCTTATGAACATCGCTGGCCGTCGGGTACTAGTTAGAAACGTCCTCACGGCCCTCCCGACTTACGCGATGACGGCGCTGCGGCTGCTGAAGAAGCTCATAAAGGACATCGACAAGGCGAGGCGCCGGTTTCTTTGGGCTCAAGAGGAGGCACTAACTGGAGGGCGCTGCAAGATCAACTGGGCGACGGTGTGCAACCTGACTGGCACGGGCGGTCTCGGTTTGCTGGACCTGCATCGGTTCGGGACGGCACTGCGATTGAGATGGCTGTGGGCATCCTGGACCGAGCCGGACAGGGCATGGGCTGACTTCCCGGTACCCTGCGACAACAAGGATAGAAGCTTCTTCTCTGACCATACAAGGGTAGTCATTGGAGATGGAAAAAGGCCCGTTTCTGGACTAGCAATTGGCTCGGAGGCTCGCCCCTTAGCCAACACTTTCCAGCGCTGCATAGCCACTCCAAGAGGAAGAACAGGTCGGTCGCGGAGGCGATTCAAGGAAACCGGTGGGTTAAGGACTTGCAGCATGGTAACATTCAGGATGTTCTTCAACAGTTCATCAGCCTGCGTCGTCTCCTCGCCGCGGCCAACCTGGAGCTGACGGAGGTAGTTGCTGATACTATCTCCTGGAGTGGTGAAGATGGACAGACATATTCGGCGGTGGCGGCATACAACCTTCTTACCACCGCAAGGGACAACGACGGCTTCCACTGGTTCATTTGGAAAGCGTGGGCACCGCCTAAGGTGAAAATCTTCAGCTGGTTGCTCCTCCACGATCGGCTCTGGTGCAATGACAGACTGCAAAGGCGTGGTTGGGAGAATGGATACTTCTGCCCACTGTTCTGGACTTGCCCCCTTTCCGTGGAGGTATGGCGGAGCATCAGTTCATGGCACGAATGTGGGTCCTTGGGGCCAGAACGGCTGGAGAGCAGTAGCTCCAAATTGGCAACGACCAGGATCATCGCAAGGACTGCTAAGCGGTTTGGGAAAGGGGTGAAGTCGCTCATCTTATTGGTCACTTGGGAAATCTGGCACGAGAGGAATGCTTGCGTGTTCCAGAACAAAGAACCGGACACAAGAGATATAATCAAGGCAACAAGAGACAGCATGGAACAATGGAGACTAGCCGGAGCAAGATGTTTAGAGCCCCCTTTTGGGGATATGATAGCGAGATAGAGCCCCTCTTTTCGAGTCACGCCCCCTAACGGACGGCGTGCATTGTACCCGGGTCTTTTTGACCCCCTGAACCTTGTTTTTTCCCTCCCCTAAATCAATTCAAAGCCAGCAAAAGGCTGGATCTTTCCAAAAAAAAATGTTGACCATACTTGATCAGATTAGTTCCAAAGTAAATGTTTGTGTTTTTTGCTTGTTAATCTTACAAAAATGTACCAACAATAGATGATTTGTAACGTATTGGTAAATATCTGAGGCCACCGCGTGAAAGTTTGTTGTTCCTCGGTTCGAATATCGCACACAACATCTTTTATAGTACTATTTATTTTCCTTCTTCAAACCGACCAATATACTTTTTTTTCCTACAATGTCATCATGACGCTTTATCCATATCCCATGACACGGGAACCGCCGTAGAAATTATACGTGCGCAGTGACGGCAAAAATACATGGTCTAAGATCAGGCGGACTATCACGGAAGTTGCAGGGGCGATGGGGCGGAAGGGAATTTTCGTGGTGATGGTCTCCGTCAAGAACGAACAACCTTCGATGACGTTTGCTCCTCCGTCACGCGGGTTTTTGTCAAAAAATATCACTGATTTTGTTGTGTCTCGTCGAGTGTTGAGCTATGCGAGATTGGATGTCCTAGACATCCCCTCTTCGAGCCTTTATATACTAGGCTGGGTCGCAAGGAGTTCGTCTAGGTTTACAAAGGTGATTGCCTAATCTAGCTAGTCTTGGCGGGCACACCTTGGACTCCGAACCGCCTTTGACTCCATGTAGGTGCAGTCGTCGGTGCTTCGGGTGGGCTGATCTTGGGCCAGTCGAAACCTCCCAGTGGGCCTTCTGTCTTGACACACACCAGGTACCCTCATGCTGAGGAGTCGTGGGGGGTATCCCCTCGTCAGTAGCCCCCGAGTGACTTGGGGACTCGAAGAGTCGCGCCGGGACTCGAACCTGTAATAGATGTAATAGTGCGTGTCGCTTGGCAAGCTGTAAGCCACATGTTTTATTCATGATAAATAGTTTTGAGAGGGATGCTAAACTTAAAGGGCCCAAGGTACTCGACTGGTCGAGCCTCGGTAAATTGAGCTAGCGGCAAATACCACATTAGCCCAATCAAGCTCGAGTCCCTCGACACATACTTGGAAACAACTGTTGTCAAGCAAAGTCCATGCCGCGGAGGGCTTATAGGATCAATGCCGCCAGTTTATCGTGCTCAATATGACCCTAACGCATTAATTAGTGGTTAAATTTCATCATGTGCCGAGCCGGGCCGACAGATCATCGGGGTCTTACCTACACGCTAGCTCGCGTGGCATCTGGGGTGCAGTGTATCGCAACCCAGGTTATTTAGTAGGGACGCGTTACTAGATTTGAGTGCACCTACTCGGAAAATAATCGAGTGGACATATAGTATGAGCACCCGCGGAGCGTCCGAGTGCTCGGGAGGTTCATTGCTTGTTCTATTCACCTTGTAGCTTCTTGCGAGGAGTCACTCGAGCACTTTGTAGTAGAGACGAGTAAGCACTCGAGGCTTGTAGATGTGTTGCTCTATCGGAGGGGAGTAGCCACTCGCACCCATGTAATATACACCGCGCTGCCTTTGCTCCGTTTAGCAGTGGTCGAGTGCTCCCGATGGGAGTTTATTTGATGAAATCAAATCAAAGTAAGAGGAGAAAATCTTAGAAAAAGAGAAGAGAATCTTTCCCTTGTCAAAGCGTCTGCGAGACCATCGAACCGTCCCATCTAAGCTGCAGGGATGTGAAAGGGCGTACTGATATTTTCCTCGCATCCATTGGCAGTTATGATGACGCTTTGGTTGGCGCGCTATTGGGGTGAACCTCTCCCGTCTGTTGGATTTCCAAAGCCGCGAGGAAATGTGCAATTAACTATTGTTTTTAAATATTTCTTGACGCGGAGGGATGCCTTGTCTTGGAAAGGGTTGCATGCCCCGGCCTTTTAATTTCTCAAGCTTCACCATTTCATATTTTTTGGACCTGAGTGGACCCATTTGCCCTTGGAGGGGTGTATAAATATGGGTTGTTTGCTTTATTGTTTTGACAGTCCATCTCCCTTCTTTCCTATGCTCTTTGGTTTTGCTCCCCTGGCTTCTAAGCGCCGTGCTCGTGGCGCTACTGGTGTTATGCTTGTCCATGGCATCGCCGACCATGTCCGTCGAGGCCGTGGAGCCCATGCTCCCTGTGTGACACGTTGCCGCCGGAGGCGTGGTATTTCTTCAGGGAGTGTGGTTGCTGCTGCTGTGGACGAGGGCATCTGTGGCTATGATTTCATTCTTCACGTTCTTAGCCGCATTGCTGGTCGGATTCCACTTCCATTTTCCTTTGCTTCTATTTTTTCTGAACTCGGCTTGGATGGTCTTTGGCTACGGCTTGAAGGATGTTCCGAATGCCCATTGTGGGTAAAGCTCTGGGTTGAAAGTTCATCCTTGGTTTTCTTGGAGTCCGGTTGGAAGGTGTTTGCCCGCCAACTTAATCTGCGCGAGGGTGACAGCTTCTACTGTTAATTTGATGGTGAAGAAACCCTCTCCTTTAGGGTCTTTGATGCTGGCGGGAATCCACTGGAGCCTTTCTAGCTGTGAGAGCTCAAGCGATGACTCTGGTGGCACGGGTGGTGCCTCCATTTCTTCTTCTGCTGGTGGCTCGCTTGCCATGTCTTGCTCTGCCGACTCGTGGACTGGTGGTGGTGCTAGCCACTCCAGTTTTGAGAAGGACGCTGATGTGAAGCCTCTGATCAAGCAAACTAGCTGATAGGACAAGGCCAACAGGCTCTCCATAAGTCGAGCTTCGCCATGTAGACCTAGGGTAGAAATTTTCCCTTTGTCTGTGATGATGCCTAGCATGGCGTAGAGTGACAATTATCTCAGCATGGACACACTTGTAGAAATCATAACTCCATGAAATACTTGGCCTTGTAGTCCTTTTGATGTAAAGAAGTCTCCTTGTAATACTTTGTGTGGTCAATATATCGGAAAATTCTTCTTTATCTGTGCTTTTTTGTGTTTTTCCCACTCTTCGTGCATGCGAACCTGTAGTTATGTTGGGTGCGCGACAGAGCTCCCGATGGGAGTAGCCCCTGAGGCTTTGTTCAATCACTGGTGATTTGGCGAAGGCTTTAGGCCGTCACGAACCATGGCACATATGGTGTAGTCTTTGGCCTGTCAAGTGCTACTTTCCCAATTTCTCTTCTATCGGGTGCGCGACAGCGCACCCGACGGGAGTAGCCTCCAAGACTTCGTTCAATCACTTGTGATTGGGAGGAGGCTCTATTACTGATTGGCTTAGTGCTCCGGTGAGGCTATACTTTGATTGCTTCTGGCCTCTTGGGAGTTCTATGATGTTGAATGAATGTTTTTGGCAGGAACAGAGCTTGGAGCGTGCTCGGGTTCCAAGTGTTGATATGTTCAATGTCGCGTGATGGCACTGAATTAGTGCTCCTCGTTGGTTACCCCAAGTGGAATGTTGAGATGTAGCCTAGAAAAAAAATTCCCCTAACGTAGAGGATAGGGTTTTTGTCTCCCGTAGGACCCCAAGGATAGACAAGGTGGTGAAGTAAGTGATGCGCCGTCTGAATAGAATCACTTGCTTAACCATGACCTGCACACGACACAAGTAACCTTGTTCCCATTGAGTTCAGAGAGGTTGTCAATCTCTCCGGCCTTGTCGTTTACAAAGGATCAAACACACGCTGGAAATAGGTATGGTGATTGCAAATGAAAAGGAAATAAAAGCAGTACAGAGTTGAGGTGTAAACAATGGTGGAAATATGGACCGGGGTCCCATGATGTTCACTAGTGATGTCTCTATCCCAAAAGACGATAAAATAGCTAAGCTGGGAGAACAAATAACAGTTGGTAAATTGACAGAATTATAAACGCACCGCAATGCTAATTATGCCATAAGAAATTTAGAGCCTCAAAAGTATGGGCAGTATGCCCAAACAAGTAGAACGTTTATTCATCATCATCTACTTACTAATCATCCACATTGAGATATCCATCCAGAACATCTCGCTGGTATTAAGTTGCGAGCCCCACCGAAAGTGTAAACCCAAAGCAACAGATAACTGCATTAACAAACTTTGCGTAAGGTAAACAATCCTTGAAACCAAGGTTACAAGCACTGTTGTTTTCTCCCTGGTGGCAACAACAGATCCCTTAGTCTCATGTTTCTGTCGCTCAAGCTAGACATCGGGGGGCATGAACCCACAATCAAGCATAAATGCTCCCTCTTGGAGTTACTATCTACTACTTGGCCAAAGCAATAAAAGCCATGAAGAACATGCAATAATTACTCAAAAATATATATATAAGGAGAACCAAATATATAACTCATCACGATCTGAACATAATCTCATAATCCATCGGATCCCACCAAACACAGCATAGCAACAGCAGGAAAATTACAAAAGTGCCTTGATCATGTAGGGGCAGCTCACAAGTCTAAGAATTGAAGCACAAGATTGGACAGAAGACATCACATAGCTACTGGTCATGGACCCATGGTCCAAGGAGGACTACTCACGACACACCCGGGAAGCGCTCATGGTGGTGGAGAAGATCCCAGAGATCAATACTCCCGCCGGCAGGGTGCCGAGATGAGGTCTTCTGGTGATCCCGAAATCGAGTTCGCCGCGGCAGCGGAAAAGAGGTGAAAATCGCGATGCGGGGTCTCTTTTCAGGGTTTCTGCATCGAGGAGGTAATATAGGTCGAACGGGGGGCACCAGGGGAGGCCCCTGATACGTCCAAACTGCATCACTATTTTATATAGTAATTCTTTCTTATTCATTGATATATTTCATGTTATGATGCTATTCTTATGTTTTTTTGGCTTATTTTACACAGTTTGCAACTTTCCGGTGCCGAAGCAGCATACGCAGGATTCAACGGTAAAAAGGGGACGCTGAGTTGCTAAAGAAGAACACCTCCAAATTACCTGAAAATCGACGGAGGGCGTTTTTCAGAAGAATGACGAAGACACGCCGAAGAGGGGCCAAAGGGGGCCACAGGGTGCCCAGGGGGCCACCCGGCGCGGCCCCCACCGTGGCCGCGCCTGGACCCCTGGGGCCACTCCCGGCTCCTCCCTCTGGCCTATATATCACATATCGTCCAAAAATCCTAAAAGACAAGAGTTTTCGCGAGTTCCGCCACCGCTCCATGGCGGAAACCTACAGAGGAGAAAAGACATCTCCGACGAGCAGATTCCGTCGGGGAGAACACCTCCCGGAAGGGGAGATCGTCGCCATCGTCATCACCATCGTCACGGGCATCATCGAGATCATCATCAACATCATCCCCAACATCAGCACCATCTTCATCTTCATCCAATCTCACCTCACAAGTTCAACTTGTGTTGTAATCCGTACTATCTATCCTCTCTACTCTACCGGTGTTGATTACTACCGTGTGATGAATGCTATTGAGTTTTGTTGGAGAAATATCATTGTGTACAGATTGTTTATCATCTATTTATCCCCACTGATCATGATCTCTTTTATGTCTTGTGAGTAGTTACTTTAGTTCTTGAGGACATGGGAGAAGTCTAGTTGTTAGTAGTCATATGATGTTGAAGTAATATTTGTTGTTTGATATTTAAGTTGTGTTGTTATTTTCCTAGTGGTGTTGTGTGATTCGAACACTCAACACTTCGCCTTATTAAGGACCTAGGGGAATGCATTTGTATAAAGAATGCTTACGGTGTATTAAGGACCTAGGGGAAGCATAGATCCACCCACTCAACACTTATCAACACATCACATAGTATCGATACGGAATATGGCGAAAGCACGTGACTATTTCTCCCGTGTGTCCTCAAGAATGATTTAGCCTTTATAAGTTCAGTTGCTAGGCCTATCCTTTGCTCAAAAGGATCGGGCCACTTCTTACTCTTCAGTGACTTTCACTTTACTCGCTTTTATCTTTTTGTTGATTATACCGAAAACCCCTAAAAAGCTATCTTTCAATTCCATCAGCTATTTCTTTACCAAACTCACTTACCAATACCTTCTGCTCCTCGTTGGGTTCGACACTCTTATTTATCTAAAATGCTACAAATGATCCCCTACAGTTGACGGTCATCAAGTACTGTTTTCTGGTGCCGTTCCCGGGGAGCGTAGCGCTATTAGTAAGTGAAGCTGGTAAGGAAGTTCTTATATTTCTGTTTTTTTTCGCTGCTGCTTTTGTCCTTATGGACACCTCTACTCTTGGATCGTTGCTTATGGGGAAATGCCCCACAACTGTGGTGGGAACTCCTATCCCTACTGAAATTGTGCCTTACAAATACCGTCTGGTATTATCAATTATGTCTTATCTAATCGTTATGCAGGAGATAGACATCCAGGTGAACACTTGCCATATTTAACACAACTATGTCCATTATTTAAGCTTACAGGTGTGTCGCTGGAATTCATCATGAAGAAATTATTCTCCATATCACTTATAGGTAAAGCTTCGGATTGGTATAAGCTCCTCGATAACTCACATCTACTTAAATGGGAAGAGCTTATGTCTCTCTTTTATACAAAATTTTACCCTCTTCATGAAATTCATCGAGACAGGAATTACATCTACAACTTTTGGTCTCGCGACGGAGAGAGCATCGCTCAATCTTGGGGGAGACTTAAATCCCCAATGTTCAAATGTCCTATCCATGAACTCCCCAAAGATATTATAATTACAAATTTTTATTCCAGGCTTTCTCGTCAGGACAAGGAGGTGTTGGATGCCTCCTCTAGCGGGGTATTCCAAACAAGAAGCGTCGAAGAAAAGTGGGATCTCATTGAGAGGATCCAGAAGAATACTGAAGACTGGGAAATCGACAAAGGTATTGAACCTGCTATAAATTATGGGCATGATTATATTGAGAGCTATGTGAAAACTGATTATTTTAATACCTTTTGTTCTAATATTGGTCTTGATTCCCAGCTTATGATTGATTTTTCTAAGAACTTTGCCTCTCACATTGACTCTTCTAAGGAGGAGAAGGATCAGTATCATAAACCCTTTAAAGAGTTACCTGTTGATATTCATGTTGCTGACCCTATTCTGCCTGCAGTTTTTTTAGGAAAAAAACCCTTTTCCTATGAGGATAAGGGAGCACTCTTTTGTGGCAGGCATAATGAATAAAAGTGAGAGAAGAACTGACGAACCCGAGGTCCTGATAAGGGTCGATCCTCAAGTTCGGATGGTTAATGATTTAGTTACTAATGATGTTTCAGATTCCAAGATAAATTTTTGTGTTGTTTCAACTGACATTGTCACAGCCAAGAATAAGAGCCCAATTTCAGGTACACCAGTTGTATCTGTCAAAATAGGAGATCACAACTATTAGGGGCTTTGCGATCTGGGGTCCAGTGCTAGCGCTATTCCTTATTCACTCTATCAGGAGATCGTGGGTGAGATTTCACCCTGTGAACTTGAAGAAGTTGATGTTACCATTTATCTAGCAAACAAAGAAACTATCTCTGCCATTGGAATTTTGAGAGATGTTGAAGTCCTATGTGGAAAGTTAAAGTATCCTACCGAATTTCTTGTACTTGGTTCAGTGCATGATAGTTTTTGCCCTATTATCTTTGGTAGACCTTTCCTCAGCACTTGTGGTGCTATTATAGATTGTAAAAAAGGTAAAGTTTCTGTTGAATTCGTTGGTGAGCCATATGAATTTAACTTTTCTAAATTTTCCAAGCAACCTCGTGGTACTGATTTACTTAGTGATGATAAAATTATTGAAAATATTGCTTCTATTGCTACTCCTCCTAATGATCCTTTGCATCAATATATGGAAGTCCACGAGAATGATATGCATATGCAGGAAAGAAATGAGTTAGACAAGATATTCACAAGACAAACTGCTATCGTGAAGCACAACCTTCCAGTTGAGCCTTTGGGGATCCTAGCACAACCAAAAGAAGACCCGGTGTTTGACCTCAAACCATTGCCCGATACGCTCAAGTATGCCTATTTAGATGAAAAGAAAATATATCCTGTCATTATCAATGCTAACCTTTCAGGATTTGAAGAAGAGCGATTATTAGAGACACTTCGTAGACATCGTGGTGCCTTGGGCTATACCCTTGATGACCTTAAGGGGATTAATCCATCGATTTTCCAACACACTATCAATCTCGAGCCCGATGCTAAGCCAGTTGTTGATCATCAACGACGGCTTAACCCAAGGATGAAGGACGTGGTTCAGACGGATATTCTCAAGCTTCTAGCCGCAGGTATCATCTATCTTATAGCTGATAGTAGGTGGGTAAGTCGAGTTCATTGTGTTCCCAAGATAGGAGGTATGACTGTTGTTCCTAATGATAAAAATGAACTAATACCTCAAAGAGTTGTTATTGGATATAGAATGTGTATTGATTACATGAAGTTGAACAAGGAAACCAGGAAGGACCACTACCCGCTGCCCTTTATTAATCAGATACTAGAGAGGTTGTCTAAAAACACCCACTTTTGCTATCTTGATGGGTACTCTGGCTTCTCTCAAATTCATGTCAACACTGCCGATCAAGAGAAGACCACTTTCACGTGTCCCTACGATACTTATGCTTACAGGCGCATGCATTTTGGTTTATGTAATGCACCTACTACTTTTCAGAGATGTACGTCTGCTATTTTTCATGGTTTATGTGAGGAGATTGTGGAAGTCTTCATGGATGATTTCTCCGTCTATGGAACTTCCTTTGACCACTGTCTCCACAATCTTAATAAATTTTTGTAGAGATGCGAGGACACAAACTTAGTTTTAAACTGGGAAATATGCCACTTCATGGTTAACGAAGGGATCGTGCTTGGTCACAAGATTTCCGAGATGGGAATTGAAGTGGACAAGGCGAAGATTGAAGCTATTGAAATGATGCCCTATCCAAGGGACGTTAAAGGTATTCGTAGTTTCCTCGGTCATGCTAGTTTCTATAGAAGATTTATTAAATACTTTTCTAAGACTTCGAGACCCCTCACTAATCTTCTCCAGAAGGATGTTCCTTTTGTATTTGATAAAGATTGTAAGGAGGCTTTCAAAGTTCTTAAGAAAGCTTTGATAACCGCTCCTATAGTACAACCACCTGACTGGAATTTTCCCTTTGAAATTATGTATGATGCTAGTGATTTTGCTGTTGGAGCTGTTTTAGGACAAAGGGTTGATAAGAAATTGAATGTTATAATTATGCTAGCAAAACCCTTGATAGTGCTCAAAAGAATTATGCTACTACTGAGAAGGAATTCTTAGCAGTAGTGTTTGCTTGTGATAAATTCAGGCCTTATATTGTTGATTCTAAAGTTATTATTCATACTGACCATGCTGCTCTTAAGTACCTTATGGCAAAGAAGGATGCCAAACCAAGAGTTATCAGGTGGGTACTCCTTCAAGAATTTGATTTACAGATTGTTGATAGAAAAGGAGCAGACAATCCGGTGGCGGAAAACCTTTCAAGGATGGAAGATATACCGCATGACCCCATCCCAGTCAATGATAGTTTTCCAGACTAACAACTTGTCATTGTAAAAGTACAATCTCTTTCCAATCCTTGGTTTGCAGATTATGCTAATTTTATCGTTGCAAAGTATTTGCCTCCAGGTTTAACATTTTAGCAAAGGAAGAAGTTCTTCCATGATTTGAGGCACTACTTTTGGGATGACCCTCATCTTTTCAAAGAAGGTCCAGAAGGGATCGTGAGAAGATGAATATCGGAACATGAGCAGAAGGACATTCTCAAGCAATGTCACGACGGTCCCTATGGAGGAAATCACGCCGGCGAGAGGACCGCACATAAGGTTCTCCAATCAGGTTTTTATTGGCCTACTCTCTTTAAAGATGCTAGAAATTATGTTTTATCTTGTGATAAGTGTCAGAGAGTTGGTAATATTAATAGGAGGAATGAGATGCATATTAATTACTCACTAGTGATTGAGCCTTTTGATTGCTGGGGTTTTGATTTTATGGGTCCTTTTCCTCCTTCAAACAAGTACACTCACATTTTAGTAGTTGTTGATTATGTAACCAAGTGGGTTGAACCAATCCCCACTGAGAGTGCTGATCACAAAACATCTTTGAAAATTCTCAAAGAGGTAATTTTCCCTAGGTTTGGTGTACCTAGGTATCTTATGACTGATGGAGGATCACACTTCACGCATGGAGATTTTAGAAAAGCTTTAGCCAAGTACGATGTCAATCATAGAATTGCTTCACCATACCATCCTCAAACCAGTGGGCAAGTTGAGCTCACCAACAGAGAGATCAAGCTCATCTTGCAAAAGACAGTTAACAGTTCTAGGAAGGACTGGTCAAATAAGTTAGGAGATGCTTTGTGGGCGTATAGAACTGCTTACAAAAACCCCATGGGCATATCCCCGTATAAGATGGTCTATGGCAAGGCTTTCCATTTGCCATTAGAATTAGACCACAAAGCTTTCTGGGCTATTAGAGAATTTAATGCTGACCCAAGGTTAGCTGGTGAGAAGCGCCTCATGAACTTGACTTCTCTAGATGAGTGGAGAAGTGAAGCTTACGAGAGTGCTAAAATGTTTAAAGAAAAGGTAAAGAAGTGGAATGATATAAGGATTCTGAAACGTGAATTTAATGTTGGTGATAAAGTTTTGTTGTTTAGATCTCGTTTCAGGTTTTCTCCAGGTAAATTACTTTCCAGATGGGAAGAGCCATTTCATATCAAACAAGTCTACCGGTCAGGTGCAATCAAGATTAATAATTTTGATGGCACCAAACCTCAAGTTGTGAATGGGCAAAGACTCAAGCATTACATGGCGGGAGATCCCGTCAACGTTGATGTAAATATCATACACACAACACTCATGAAGAATATGTTGTAGCCCCGTTTCAGACTCCAGCAGAAGCAGAATAAGAAAATGTATGTATTACGGTAAGGAAACATCGTGAAACCGCCATAAATGTTCTAGATTACGAGGTTTTGCAAAATATAAAAAATTCAGGGCCTAATTGGAGCCGGAGAGGAGCTCCAGGGGGCCCAGGCGCCCCCTGGCGCGGCCTACCTCCTGGCCGCGCTGGGTGGCCGCCTGGGCACCCCGGAGCCCGTCTCCGACTCCACTTTGGTTTGTTACCATCCTATTGTTGCAGAAATTTTTGCTATATAATTGCCCGGATAGCCCCGGTACCGTATCTCGCGATTTCGTGTGTTTTCTTCTAGAGTTGTTTCTTCCAGGAGATCTTTTAGCTAGACCTAGGTGCTATGGCTTCCCCAAGTTCCCCCAAGGACAAGTTCGTCGTCAACGTCATCAACCCTACCTCACTCAGGTGAAGAACCATCCTCGAACCGTCCAGTTGGAGGATGGTGTCCTTCACCAAGAAGATCTAAAGGAACCTGCCAAGGAGGGGAGCATCGAGGCCAGGCTAGAAGATATGGAGCAAGAAGTCTTCAAGTACAAGAAGATGGTTGAGCGGGGTGTTGAAGCCAAATTCGACCTCATCAACAAGTTGAAGACGTTCTACAAGAAGGAGATGAGAGGGATATGGTCAAGCATCACTGCGGCAGAAGAAAGAATTGATGATCTCCAAGGGCAGATCTATGATCTACACAACCAGAACTGTGAGTATGAACTAAAGTTTATGCGCATGGGTTTAGGTGCTGGAAGCAGGATCTTGGAGACTGAAGCCTCTCATGGGACTGGAGAACCTCTACCATGGAAGCGCTTCATACATGACTACATCAACAACAACAACAACAACAACAAGAATGAGGAGTAAATTTCCTTGGGTAATGGCATCCCCTCAGCTTGTTCCAAGCTTGGGGGAGTGCCCGATATCTTTATCTTTATCTTAGTCTTTTAGAGTCAAGTAGAGTCGTATAATGTCTAGGGAAGTTATTATATGAAATAGGTGTTTGCATTGAGGTCTATCACTCCTTCTGTGGAGAGTTTGTATCCGGGAGTGTGGAGTCGTCTATGATTGAATATTAATGAGAAGTCTATTGGTTTCTTCGCTGCACCCGGCATTCTCTTCATGCAATCGGCCTTATATGATGATTCTCATGGGGATTATTGACCTTATATCAGGTATGGCTTTGAAAACTCTATTTTATTTTGGCAAACGTAGCTTTGGTCTTACCAACATGGATGTTTTCTCAAGTAGAGACATAGCTAAAACCTTTATGTTATTATGCTTGAAGTGTTATGTTGACAAGGAAGACAACTTGATGTGTTATGCTTACCTTAATGTTTATGCTATATATGTTTTGCATCTAAGTTAGCATCAATTGTCTGTTCTCTCAAAGCCTTTGCTATCCAAACTCTTTGCCAAGTCGATTTCTGCTTGTGCATCCATACCCTGAAACAAATACCTTCCATATGAGTCCACCATACCTCCCTATTCGTGGTATTCTACTACCACTCCTATAAGTATAGAATTTATGTGTTATCCTTAAATGTTCAAAATCTTCTGCTTTGTGCTTCTTGTTTAGCTCATGAGGAAGTAGTAGGTAATTCATGATCTTCTTAAGTTGGACAAGTTTGACCCCGGGATTGCATGTCTAATCTGAAAATCCATAATACGAGGAGGAACTGGCATGAGTGCACCTAGCTCGAAAGATAATATAACAAACAAACCCTCCTTCACGCTTGGTCTATGAGAAATCAGAAACTTTGGCAGTGAGAAACAAAGGAGATTAAGGGGATGTGATCGTCCCCACTTGGGAGTCGTTCCTCGAAATTTGTCCATCTTGAGAAGTAATTGAGCTATCTATTAGCATTCATTGACAAACTATGCACCTGCCAACATTTATTTTCATTATGTTTGATTTAAGGATAGCACATAAGTTTTCCCTGCTTGCCTTTAACAAGGCCTTTCCTTTACTTCTATGTTTAGTCAGTTTCCCTACTTCTTTCTTTTCCCAAAGAGAACAGACACTTGATGCTGATGAGCATTCATCCATATAATGATGCATTAAGTTTTTCCATGCCACGTCATCATTAACATTATCTTTTGATAAGTAAGTTGTTTCTGAATTTTTTTGCCAAGCAAACATCTTCCTTTATGTTAACATTTTCACTTCTTGAATAATAACATGTTCTTTCAAAAGTTTCAAATTGTTTTAGTTAGAAAGAGCAAAAGTAAAAGTTTTTTGTTGTCCTTTGACCAAGGATATGTTTGCCATAATTTGATGTGTTCTTTTGGTCCTACTTTTGATTATAATTGTTATTACATTCTCATAAGGACCTTATGAGTTGAGGTTGCTGTTGAGGATGCTTGAGTTTGATGGAGAAACCTTGATGCTTCTTGTATGTATTCTATTTATCGACACTTCACTCTCTAAACTTGTGGACAGGTTTACCGAGCTCAGTATTCGCTTGGGGATAAGCAGGTCTAAGCTTGGGGGAGTTGATACGTCCAAAATGCATCACTATTTTATATAGTAATTCTTTCTTATTCATTGATATATTTCATGATATGTTGCTATTCCTGTGTTGTTTTGGCTTATTTTACACAGTTTGCAACTTTCCAGTGCCAAAGCAGCATAAGAAGGATTCAACGATAAAAAGAGGACGCTGAGTTACTGAAGAAGAACACCACCAAATTACCTGAAAATTTACGGAGGGCATTTTTCATAAGAATGACGAAGACACGCCGAAGAGGGGCCAGAGGGGGGCCACAGGGTGGGGGCCGCGCCGGGAGGGTGCCTGGACCCCTGGGGCCACTCCCGGCTCCCCCCTCTGGCCTATATATCACACATCGTCCAAAAACCCTAAAAGACAAGAGTTTTGGCGAGTTCCTCCGCCGCTCCGTGGCGGAAACCTACAGAGGAGAAAAGACATCTCCGGCGGGCAGATTCCGTCGGGGAGAACACCTCCCGAAAGGGGAGATCTTCGCCATCGTCATCACCGTCGTCACGGGCATCATCGAGGTCATCATCAACATCATCCCCAACATCAACACCATCTTCATCTTCATCCAATCTCACCTCACAAGTTCAACTTGTGTTGTAATCCGAACTATCTATCCTCTCTACTCTACCGGTGTTGATTACTACCGTGTTGTCGGGACCGGGGTTAGCATATGCAAGTCCAGTTAAGGCATAGTCATATGGAGAGCCGAGAACCGTACCCACTTGTCTAAGCAGACAAGGCCAAGCACAGAACGTTCTCGGAAAGCATCGTACGTGAGGGGCATCCCATCCAGGCCGGATGATCAACTGAGATGGGTCCTCATCGTCCGCACACAAGTCTAATGATATGGGTGGTGAACTCCCATATTCACAGACAAGTCGCTTCAACCATACTATCGACTATCTCATAACTCTTACATAGACTTACTCCAGCCCGATCACTTAGTCGGGGTCTAGGGCGGGCTCGATCATACCAAAAAGTGTGCACGAGACGGAGTCTCGAGCAATCGCATCGCGATGCCCCAAGCTGCGCACATCTAAGGGCCACTTGGTGTATGAAAGACCGCCAGCCAGAACACAACTAAGGTCTCGAAAACCCATACGAAGACATGCATGTTATAAACATACACGCAGCACACATGCCTTGTATGAACAGCAGGTACCATTGCAATTCTCTACAAAGTGTACATTTTATTTATAACTCTTATAGAGTACACACAGAGATCACATACATGTGATCCAACATTACAACACAGGCGGAAGAAAATTATGTCTGAGTACAGACAAGTTTAACAAATGGCTTAAGAAGCCTTATTTAAACACAAAGCCCTCCACGAGGGAACCAGTCTGCAGACTGGGACTAGACTAGCTTAACTTCAGTCGTCCAGCTCGATGAAGAAGCCACCTTCGGGGTCAGTGGCGTCATCTAAAACATAGATTAAGCAAACGTGAGTACAAAGGCGTACTCAGCAAGACTTACATAGGAGCTATACTACTCATGCACATGTATCAAGGTAAAGGGAGGTGGGGTTCACTTGCAGAAATGCCAGCTTTGACTTGGCTAATCCTGAACTACGAGTACCACACTTTGAGGTAAGAAGCGTACACGAGTCCACTACTTTCACCAACCAATACACCACTATGGTGCCTTCCTCGACTTCCCCACGAGAAAGCACGCCATAGCACTCACACTTATCTTGGTGTGTTTTAGAAGTATCCAGTTCAAGTTATCTAATAATCAAGCTAAGCTTTCCAAGCAGTCCATAACCGCGGACGCGGCTATTCGAATAGTTTTGTTAACCCTGCAGGGGTGTACCGCTACACACACATGACCATCATTTACCGCCTTTGATCTCGACACCATTCAAGGGGTGCCAGCGAGGATGCTCACCACAACTGTTACCTCATAGCCGATCTAGTCCGAGAAACCCGCCTACTTGGGTTGGTTACCACTATCGTGAACCCGGCCGGTTTATCGAAGTGGACCCAAGCGATGTGTGCGTGGTGCATAAGCCGGTCTTGGGTGAGCCGTTCTCTCACTTAGCATCCAAGCCACAAGCCTACCAGAACTCCGAACTACTGCAACATCTGGACATCGAAAGGGATGAGTTAGTAAGTTGAGAGGGGTCAGTGAGCCCAATGTGTGGTTGTACTCTTCATCTTGGATCACCACACAAGAACTCGTACTAGGGCGGTGTTCAACGAGACAACCCACCGTGTACTCCTACACAGCCTCTCATCGTTCACCTTGTATTAGGGTCGATTCACCAACACTTTTCTACCATCATCAACATGATCATTCCCATCCCGACTCACATCACAGTAACAACATGGTATCATACTAAGCATGCAATAAGCATTAACATTGCAGGGGCCACATGATATCAAACAACTCCTACATTTGCTAGGATTGTGGTTTGCTTACTACTGTGACAAAATGATAGGTCATGCAAAGGAATGGGTTCATCTATGCGGTAGAAACGAATCATGGTGATCATCCTAAACAATGCATAAGCGAGGCATGAGAGGGAAGTGGGATTTTATCGACATGATCAAAGGGGTTTGCTTGCCTTGTTGACGAGGTTCGGGTTCTGGATCTTCAGCGAAGGGGGTGACCTCTTGCTCCGGTTCCACCTCTACTCGACAAACAAAGCACGAAGTAGCAATCAATATGAATGCAATGCTCAAGCACATGATTGAATGTTTAAAACTTGAAGTATAAGTTTTGATGTGTGTGAGGCAATTCCATTTAAGTGGAGTATATTGCATTTAAAAATGCAAATTCAAACTCCACATTTGAATTTAGCTTAGCCAAGTTGAATGTGACATCGTTTGATCATTTTGAATCAACTTCAAATGTGTATGATATGATTCTGATGTGTGATTGAAATGTAGCATGTTGCCATAGTTCAAGTTGCAAAAATATTTGATTTGAATTTGATTTGATTCCATTTAAATCAAATAGCAAATGCTACTGATCACATTTTAAATTCAACTCAAACAGAGTTGAAAGTTGCATATTTGGAAATATAATTTTCTCCTGATCATTTTTCATATATTATTTGTCCAATTTGGAGTTAATATGAATTTTCTATGAATTTCCAAAGTTTGGGGTATTTTCTGGATTTTCTGGAATTCTTTTAATTCAAATAATCTCTGGAAATTCATTTAAATTGATTTAATGCGTCAAGCTGATGTCAGGGGGGGGCTGACATGTGGGGTCACCCTGTCAGTGGCTGGGGTTAATTAACCCGTGGTTAAGTTAATCCAGTGGCTTAATTAAGCCACTGGGCCCACTGGTCAGTGACCCAGGGGGTCACTAACTAGGTGATTAGTGGGGGGGCTTGGGATAACACGCCGGCGGCTAAACGCCGGCGACTGGAGTCGCGGCGGCGCTGCACGGGTTCGCGCCCTGGTCGCGCGTTTGGCACGCCAGAGGCACCAAACGGCTGCTGGAAGGACGCCGCGTCGAATGGAGCCAGCCAGGGGGGCTGGAACTCACCGGAGCGTCGTCGGCGTCAAGCCCTAGCGGCGGCCGTGGCTCGGGCTTGGGGCAAAGCTTGCTGTGGTGCTCCATTTGAACCGAAGATGCTCGCAATCCAAGCAGAGGAGCAAGGTGAAGACGAAGGACATGCCCCCGAGCTCGTTTGCGTCACGGACGCTCGACTACGATGACCGTGGCGGCGAGGAGCTTCGGCGTCCATGGAGGATCCAGCTAGGGAGGAGGAGGGAGACGAAGGAATGGCTCGGTCGAACCACGAGCTCACCGTGATGCTAGCAGAGGGGTCAGGGAGGTCGGGGAGGTCGTGGTGGCGGCGAATTCGACGACGGCGACTTGGGGGTCCGGCGGCAGCTCGAGCTCGATTCCGGCGGCTTGAGTCCAGATCACAGCTTCGCCTGCTGCGTGAAGAGGAAGTCGACGATGGCGCGCACGATGGACATGGCCTTCAGGCTTCTCGCCGGCGCTGGCTGCGGTTCTCGTCGACGATGAACGGCGGACGCTCTCGGGGAAGAAGGGCAAAACTAGGGGAGGGCTCTGGACGAAGCGGCGATGGGGGAAAGTGAGAGAGGGAGTCGAGGGCGTCTCCGTGGCGCACTTTGGAGTCCTGGGGCGGCCTGGAAGCTCCTGGGCGTCGAGGTGGTGTCCACGGCGTCGGCGCCGCGCCACCGTGCTGCTTGGCAGCGCGGGGTAGAAGACGACAAGGGGGGCTTCGCGGGCTGGGCCGGCTGGAGAGGTGGGCCTCGCCCCTGGCGAGAGGTAAGTCTTTTTTCCTTTTTCTGTTTAATCTTTCCTTTCTGTTTTTCTGTATATTTGTTTTGACTTTGGTAAAAATACCAAATCATTTTATTAAATGCTGAAAACTTTTATGTGGCTTCATAATAATATAGACTAGCCACTCATAAACTTTCAACATTTTTAAAATTCAAATAATTTGAATCTTAATTCAAATAGGGGTATTTCTTTAATTCCAAGGCACTGTTTGAATATTTGAAAAATCTATGAGCATGGGGTGGGTCCCACATCACTTGATATGTGATCACACTCATTTATAAGACTTTTCAAAACTCTAACATGAATTTTTGGAGAAGATTTTTATCTGGCCTTTTTGAATTAATTCATCTGGGGGGTGTTCCTTCTCCCATTTGGATTTTGAAGTTGATTTCCTTTGAAAATTTGACATGATGCAAGGTTACTTGATCCTAGCACATTACCTAACAGAGGGTTCTGACAACTCGCCCCCACTCAACAGAATCTCGTCCCGAGATTCAGAAGTCTGCGGGAGGAAGGTGGGGTACTCGGCACTGAGACGGTCTTCTCTTTCCCACGTAGCTTCTCTTTCGGAGTGGTGTGACCATTGCACTTTGAGAAACCTAATCTTCTGACGACGAGTGACACGCTCTACGGAATCAAGAACACGAACGGGGTATTCTCGATAAGAAAGGTCATCTTGGAGATCAAGCGTTTCATGGTCGACTTCGCGGATGGGGTCCTTGAAGCAACGCCTGAGTTGGGACACATGGAATACATCATGTACTCGGGAGAGGTGCGGAGGTAGTTCAAGTTGGTAGGCAACTTCTCCACGTTTAGCAATAATGCGGAAAGGTCCGATGTAACGTGGGGCCAACTTGCCTTTGATACCGAAACGTTGGGTTCCCTTCAGAGGAGTAACCCGAAGGTAAGCCTTCTCATCCAGATTGTAGCTCTCTTGCCTATGATGACGATCATAGTAGCTTTTCTGACGAGACTGGGCTGCTTTCAATTGATCACGAACAATGCGAACTTGCTCTTCTGCTTCCTTGATCATATCCGGTCCAAAGAATTGTCTTTCACCGGTTTCTGACCAGTTTAAAGGTGTTCAACATCGTCCTCCATATAGGAGCTCAAAAGGAGCCATGTTCAGACTAGATTGAAAACTATTGTTATAAGCAAATTCGGCAAATGGAAGAGACTTCTCCCAATTCTTTCCGAATGAGATAACGCAAGCTCTGAGCATGTCTTCAAGAATTTGGTTAACCCTTTCGACTTGACCGCTAGACTGAGGATGGAAAGCCGTACTAAAGGAGAGATGAGTTCCCATAGCATTCTGAAAGCTTCCCCAAAATCTAGAGGTAAAAAGGCTACCACGATCAGAATTGATTTCCAAAGGAACACCGTGAAGGGATACAATCCTGGAGATGTACAAGTCCGCTAACTGGCTAGCAGTTATAGACTCGCGAACCGGAAGGAAGTGAGCAACTTTGGAAAGCCTATCTATGACAACGAAGATGGCATTGTTTCCTTTCTGGGTTCTTGGAAAGCCGGTGATGAAATCCATACCGACTTTGTCCCATTTCCACTCGGGAATAGACAAAGGTTGAAGTGTACCAGCAGGTCTTTGATGTTCTGCCTTAATGCGACGACAAACATCACATTCAGCAACAAAACGAGCAATGTCTCTCTTCATCCTAGTCCACCAAAATCTCTGGCGTAGATCTCGGTACATTTTTGTGCTACCGGGATGAATTGATAGGGGTGTGTCATGGGCTTCTTTGAGGATGAGTTGCCTTAGTTCCTTATTCTTAGGTACTACCAAACGATTTTCAAAGAATACCGTTCCCTTGCTATCTGTGGAGAAACATTTAGCAACTCCGCTAGCAATGTTCTCCTTGATCCGGCGAACACCTCGTGCACGCCTTTGGGCAACTATAATTTGATCCTCAAGAGTTGGTTTCGCCACCAAGGTAGAAAGATAGCCATGAGGGACAATTTCAAGGTTGAGCTGGCGAAAGTCCTCATGAAGAAGTGGTTGACACTGCTGTAACATGAGGTTGTTACAGTACGACTTACGACTTAGTGCATCAGCCATGACATTGGCTTTGCCCGGGGTGTAAGAAATTACTACGTCGTAATCTTTTATCAACTCAATCCAGCGTCTTTGCCTGAGATTAAGATCTGGCTGGGTGAAAATGTATTTGAGGCTTTGGTGGTCTAAATAAATCTCACAACGATTACCAAGGAGGTAATGTCGCCAAGTTGTTAGGGCATGAACTACGGCAGCGAGTTCAAGGTCATGGGTAGGATAGTTCTCTTCATGTGGCCGCAACTGGCGTGAAGCATAAGCTACCACATGTCGATCTTGCAGAAGTATGCATCCTAACCCTTGCCGTGATGCGTCACAATAGATCTCGAAATCCTTTTTGGTGTCTGGAGGTGCAAGTACGGGTGCAGAAGTCAATCTTCTTTTTAGCTCTTGAAAGCTTTCCTCGCACTTGGGAGTCCATAAGAATTTCTTATCTTTCTTGAGGAGTTCAGTTAGAGGCTTTGCAACTTTAGAAAAGTTCTCGACGAAGCGACGGCAATAGCTGGCTAGGCCAAGAAAACTCCTAACTTGCTTAACCGATTCAGGTGGAGTCCAGTCAAGGACGGCCTGAACTCTCTCGGGATTCACAGCAATGTCTTTTGCAGAAATCACGTGGCCTAAGTAGGTCACTTCTGGTAGCCAGAATTCACACTTGGAGAATTTAGCGTACAAGCGATGCTCTCTAAGCTTCATCAATACCAGCCTTAAGTGTTCGACATGATCTTCTTCGTTCTTCGAGTAGATGAGAATATCATCAAGATAAACCACAACAAATTTATCTAGGTACTCCATGAAGATCGAATTCATCAAGCGTGAGAATGTGGCGGGGGCATTGGTTAAACCAAAGGACATGACGGTGTACTCGTAAAGACCATAACGAGTAGTAAAAGCCGTTTTGGGAATGTCCTCGTTTCGGATTCTGATCTGATGATAACCTAATCTCAAATCCATCTTGGAGAAGACAGAGGATCCTGCAAGTTGATCATAAAGATCATTGATCCTGGGCAATGGGTACTTGTTCTTTATCGTCGCTAAATTTAGCGGGCGATAGTCTACGCACATCCTTTCTGTTCCATCTTTCTTCTTTACGAACAGAACGGGGAAACCCCATGGCGATGAGCTAGGGCGGATGAAGCCTTTTGCCAACGAAGCATCAAGTTGGGTTTTTAGCTCAGCTAACTCATGTGGGGCCATTTTATATGGGAGTTTGGAAATTAGTGCGGTTCCGGGAACAAGATCCACTATAAACTCTACACACCTGTCGGGTGGCATGCCCGGCAGCTCTTCAGGAAAGACATCCGGGAAGTCACGAACCACCGGAATATCTTCAAGTTCGGGAAGGGGAAGTACATTCAAGGAATGCACTTGGGTTCTTGTTCTGGGTGAGGTATAGCTGACGGTTTGGCCTGAAGGGTGGGTGAGTTTCACGGATTTGCTTCTGCAATCCAGGTAGGCATTCTGTCTTGATAGCCAATCCATGCCAAGGATGACATCAATGTCTGAACACTTGAGGGCTATGAGTGAAGCAAGGAATACTAAACCTTCAATTGCAATTTGATTACCATGGCTCACTCTATTAGTTTGCCATCTTGACCCTGGAGTTTGAATAACCATCGAGGTGGACAATTCAACAAAGGGTAACTCATGACGAAGTGCATAACTTTCCGACATGAATGAATGAGATGCTCCTGGGTCGAAAAGAACGGAAGTAGGAACAAAATTGACTGGGAGCGTACCAAGAATGACGTCAGTGGTGTCGTCAGTCCCTTCGGCGGCGATCTAGTTCAGACGTCCACGAGTGGCGGGAGGAGCGGGTTTGGCGGTGAAGACCTTCTGGAGTGGCTTGCCACGACCATTGTTGCTGTTGTTGCCTCCGGCACGTGGTGGAGCATTCTGATGCTGGATCTGGTTCTGGGGACACTCACGAGAGTAGTGGCCTGCCTGACCACATTTGTAACAGGCTCCGAAAACAGTTCGTGGAGCTGGGTTGTTTGGTGGAGCTGGGTGGAACTGGGTTGGTGGACGAGGCGCCACATAGGATGGCCTCGGTGGGTTGTTCTGGCGGAACATGCTGTTTGGAATCCAGATCTTGCGCTTCTGGGAGCCAGAACTGGATGAACTATCATCTCTAGGGTGTTTGCGAAAATCGTTGGGGGTGTTCATGTCCTCGGCTTTGATGGCCTTGTTGACAAGGACCTGGAATGTGGCAAAGTCATGAAGATTGAGCTCACGACGAAGTCCGGTGTTGAGGCCACGACGGAACCTCTCTTGTTTCTTGGAGTCGGTGGAGACTTCTTCGGTAGCATAACGAGCCAGTCGGTTGAACTCGCGACTAAACTCATCAACGGTCCTTCTGCCTTGAGTGAGGTTGCAGAACTCCTCACGCTTGCGGTCCATAAGAACCTTGGGAATGTGGTGCTCGCGGAAAGAGGTGCAGAATTCCTCCCAAGATGCAGGTGGTCCAACGGGTCGCATATTTAGAAAATTCTCCCACCAAGAACTAGCTGCACCTTCGAGGTGATAGGTGGCATAGCTGACCTTGTCACCAGTTGCAACACGGCCTGCTTGGAGCTTCCTCTCGATGCTGCGGAGCCAGTCATCGGCGTCAAGGGGCTCGGTGGAGTAACTGAAAACCGGGGGATGAAGTCGGATGAAGTCGTTCAGGGACACCAACTCGTTGCGTTGCTGAGTGGTGTTGCGTGCAATGACTTCCAACAGGTGGTGAGAGTCTCTGCGGTTCCTCTCAACCTCCATTAGAACCTGAGCCATCGTGGGTGGGGGTGGAAGGTTGCCTTCCTCCTGATCATTCCCACGACCCTGGTTACGACCAACCTGGCCACGGGTTCCTTGAGACATCCTGAAGGTGAAAAACCAAAGTCAAACAGAGTTGATTTGAAGAGTCTGAACAAGGTATTGAAGTACTGGAAGGATTACAGAGCAAAGGAAGTAATCATCTTGACAACATGGTGATAAAAGCATACAATCCATATATTCACAAGTTGTCATACAAACCATACATCATTTTAGTACAAGCACCAAGCTAATACAAACGTGATGAAGATGATACATCCTTCAGAGGCACTCTGACTTCCTATACATTATTTATCTAAGCCTCTGGAACTTAGACCCTTGCGTACAATACACTAAGATACTACTACATCCTCACTAAGTAAGACCACAGGCGGTCTCACTCATCTCCATCTCCATAGTAGTCCTCGTAAAAGTTACCCGCGTATCCCGGTAGCTGAAGGTGACCATCGGAAAACACGGAGGCTTGTGGACCCTGATATCCATTTGGGCAAGGATGGGGCCTAGGTCCGGCGTAGGGTGGAAGCAAAGGACCACGGGGTGGAAAAATGCCTCCAATCTCGGGCCAAGCAACTCGAGAAGGCATCTGAGTCCTCACTGGATAGATAGCATCATGCTCAACTGATCCAACGCTCACAAAGGGTGCCAAGAGTGTCAGTGCTCGATACAGACGAACACGGGTGGCGTGGAGCTCGAAACGGAGAGCGCGTGCATCACGATATCGATCACTAGCAAACCTAGCAGTCACCTGAAGTGATGGATCCTCTGCAGAGTGATCTGAGTAGAGTCCGGTGTAATATCCCTCTTCTCCTGGAAGTGCAGCAGGGATATAGCGGAAAGAGGTCTCTCTCAGCAAAGTGTGCTCCTCTCTCAGTAGTGTCATACATGAGTATGCAGCATCCTGCACAGCCATGTTCTCGGTAATGCCAATGCCATGTCCAAAATGGATAGGCTGGGTGACTCCAACGTGGTGCGGGTAGATCCTGACGATGCAGTGGAACTGCGTCTGGTTGAAGTCGTGGAACTGCTCCTCGATGGTGTACTCAGGGTACCATCGATATCCCACATAGGACATCATCTTGATCAACGTGGCGGGATGGCCACGCACACCGAGGCACCTGGTCAAACGAACAATCTGCCGAGGGGGAAGATCTGCCATCTGAAACAGAAACGAGTTTGCAAATGCATCAGATTATGAGATAAACCTGGAATGACTCGGACAGCATAACGGCTGTAATTGCAAGAAAAAGACAATTTCTTACAACATGGAAACAGCACTTACATACGATGTAACAAAACAGGGAGCATAACCACTCTAACAGACCGATCAGAACTTTCCTACGTCTACAAGGAAGCAAACAACGAGATGTTCTAATCAGACAGAGGAGAGCCTAGTCCTATCTTCCCATAAAATAAGATGAGGGTGACTCAGAACTCAGAACGAAGGGGGTAAGGAGAAAAAAGAAGCCTTACGTTGTTCCCTTATATACCCAGAGTAACTATATAACTATAGAATGCTAGACTCAACTTAGGCCAAGGCTACTAGTCCTACAGTCAGTCCTGCTCTGATACCAAGTCTGTCGGGACCCGTGGTTAGCATATGCAAGTCCAGTTAAGGCATAGTCATATGGAGAGCCGAGAACCGTACCCACTTGTCTAAGCAGACAAGGCCAAGCACATAACGTTCTCGGAAAGCATCGTACGTGAGGGGCATCCCATCCAGGCCGGATGATCAACTGAGATGGTTCCTCATCGTCCGCACACAAGTCTAATGATATGGGTGGTGAACTCCCATATTCACAGACAAGTCGCCTCAACCATACTATCGACTATCTCATAACTCTTACATAGACTTACTCCAGCCCGATCACTTAGTCGGGGTCTAGGGCGGGCTCGATCATACCACAAAGTGTGCACGAGACGGAGTCTCGAGCAATCGCATCGCGATGCCCCAAGCTGCGCACATCTAAGGGCCACTTGGTGTATGAAAGACCGCCAGCCAGAACACAACTAAGGTCTCGAAAACCCATACGAAGACATGCATGTTATAAACATACACGCAGCACACATGCCTTGTATGAACAGCAGGTACCATTGCAATTCTCTACAAAGTGTACATTTTATTTATAACTCTTATAGAGTACACACAGAGATCACATACATGTGATCCAACATTACAACACAGGCGGAAGAAAATTATGTCTGAGTACAGACAAGTTTAACAAATGGCTTAAGAAGCCTTATTTAAACACAAAGCCCTCCACGAGGGAACCAGTCTGCAGACTGGGACTAGACTAGCTTAACTTCAGTCGTCCAGCTCGATGAAGAAGCCACCTTCGGGGTCAGTGGCGTCATCTAAAACATAGATTAAGCAAACGTGAGTACAAAGGCGTACTCAGCAAGACTTACATAGGAGCTATACTACTCATGCACATGTATCAAGGTAAAGGGAGGTGGGGTTCACTTGCAGAAATGCCAGCTTTGACTTGGCTAATCCTGAACTACGAGTACCACACTTTGAGGTAAGAAGCGTACACGAGTCCACTACTTTCACCAACCAATACACCACTATGGTGTCTTCCTCGACTTCCCCACGAGGAAGCACGCCATAGCACTCACACTTATCTTGGTGTGTTTTAGAAGTATCCGGTTCAAGTTATCTAATAATCAAGCTAAGCTTTCCAAGCAGTCCATAACCGCGGACGCGGCTATTCGAATAGTTTTGTTAACCTTGCAAGGGTGTACCGCTACACACACATGATCATCATTTACCGCCTTTGATCTCGACACCATTCAAGGGGTGCCAGCGAGGATGCTCACAACAACTGTTACCTCATAGCCGATCTAGTCCAAGAAAGCCGCCTACTTGGGTTGGTTACCACTAACGTGAACCCGGCCGATTTATCGAAGTGGACCCAAGCGATGTGTGCGTGGTGCATAAGCCGGTCTCGGGTGAGCCGTTCTCTCACTTAGCATCCAGGCCACAAGCCTACCAGAACTCCGAACTACTGCGACATCTGGACATCGAAAGGGATGAGTTAGTAAGTTGAGAGGGGTCAGTGAGCCCAATGTGTGGTTGTACTCTTCATCTTGGATCACCACACAAGAACTCGTACTAGGGCGGTGTTCAACGAGACAACCCACCGTGTACTCCTACACAGCCTCTCATCGTTCACCTTGTATTAGGGTCGATTCACCAACACTTTTCTACCATCATCAACATGATCATTCCCATCCCGACTCACATCACAGTAACAACATGGTATCATACTAAGCATGCAATAAGCAGTAACATTGCAGGGGCCACATGATATCAAACAACTCCTACATTTGCTAGGATTGTGGTTTGCTTACTACTGTGACAAAATGATAGGTCATGCAAAGGAATGGGTTCATCTATGCGGTAGAAACGAATCATGGTGATCATCCTAAACAATGCATAAGCGAGGCATGAGAGGGAAGTGGGATTTTATCGACATGATCAAAGGGGTTTGCTTGCCTTGCTGACGAGGTTCGGGTTCTGGATCTTCAGCGAAGGGGGTGACCTCTTGCTCCGGTTCCACCTCTACTCGACAAACAAAGCACGAAGTAGCAATCAATATGAATGCAATGCTCAAGCACATGATTGAATGTTTAAAACTTGAAGTATAAGTTTTGATGTGTGTGAGGCAATTCCATTTAAGTGGAGTATATTGCATTTAAAAATGCAAATTCAAACTCCACATTTGAATTTAGCTTAGCCAAGTTGAATGTGACATCGTTTGATCATTTTGAATCAACTTCAAATGTGTATGATATGCCTTTGATGTGTGATTGAAATGTAGCATGTTGCCATAGTTCAAGTTGCAAAAATATTTGATTTGAATTTGATTTGATTCCATTTAAATCAAATAGCAAATGCTACTGATCACATTTTAAATTCAACTCAAACAGAGTTGAAAGTTGCATATTTGGAAAGATAATTTTCTCCTGATCATTTTTCATATATTATTTGTCCAATTTGGAGTTAATATGAATTTTCTATGAATTTCCAAAGTTTGGGGTATTTTCTGGATTTTCTGGAATTCTTTTAATTCAAATAATCTCTGGAAATTCATTTAAATTGATTTAATGCGTCAGGCTGACGTCAGGGGGGGGGGGGGCTGACATGTGGGGTCACCCTGTCAGTGGCTGGGGTTAATTAACCCGTGGTTAAGTTAATCCAGTGGCTTAATTAAGCCACTGGGCCCACTGGTCAGTGACCCAGGGGGTCACTAACTAGGTGATTAGTGGGGGGCTTGGGCTAACACGCCGGCGGCTAAACGCCGGCGACTGGAGTCGCGGCGGCGCTGCACGGGTTCGCGCCCTGGTCGCGCGTTTGGCACGCCAGAGGCACCAAACGGCTGCTGGAAGGACGCCGCGTCGAATGGAGCCAGCCAGGGGGGCTGGAACTCACCGGAGCGTCGTCGGCGTCAAGCCCTAGCGGCGGCCGTGGCTCGGGCTTGGGGCAAAGCTTGCTGTGGTGCTCCATTTGAACCGGGGATGCTCGCAATCGAAGCAGAGGAGCAAGGTGAAGACGAAGGACATGCCCCCGAGCTCGTTTGCATCACGGACGCTCGACTACGATGACCGTGGCGGCGAGGAGCTTCGGCGTCCATGGCGGATCCAGCTAGGGAGGATGAGGGAGACGAAGGAATGGCTCGGTCGAACCGCGAGCTCACCGTGATGCTAGCAGAGGGGTCAGGGAGGTCGGGGAGGTCGTGGTGGCGGCGAATTCGACGACGGCGACTTGCGGGTCCGGCGGCAGCTCGAGCTCGATTCCGGCGGCTTGAGTCCAGATCACAGCTTCGCCTGCTGCGTGAAGAGGAAGTCGACGATGGCGCGCACGATGGACATGGCCTTCAGGCTTCTCGCCGGCGCTGGCTGCGGTTCTCGTCGACGACGAACGGCGGACGCTCTCGGGGAAGAAGGGGAAAACTAGGGGAGGGCTCTGGACGAAGCGGCGATGGGGGAAAGTGAGAGAGGGAGTCGAGGGCGTCTCCGTGGCGCACTTTGGAGTCCTGGGGCGGCCTGGAAGCTCCTGGGCGTCGAGGTGGCGTCCACGGCGTCGGCGCCGCGCCACCGTGCTGCTTGGTAGCGCGGGGTAGAAGACGACAAGGGGGGCTTCGCGGGCTGGGCCGGCTGGAGAGGTGGGCCTCGCCCCTGGCGAGAGGTAAGTCTTTTTCCTTTTTCTGTTTAATCTTTCCTTTCTGTTTTTCTGTATATTTGTTTTGACTTTGGTAAAAATACCAGATCATTTTATTAAATGCTGAAAACTTTTATGTGGCTTCATAATAATATAGACTAGCCACTCATAAACTTTCAACATTTTTAAAATTCAAATAATTTGAATCTTAATTCAAATAGGGGTATTTCTTTAATTCCAAGGCACTGTTTGAATATTTGAAAAATCTATGAGCATGGGGTGGGTCCCACATCACTTGATATGTGATCACACTCATTTATAAGACTTTTCAAAACTCTAACATGAATTTTTGGAGAAGATTTTTATCTGGCCTTTTTGAATTAATTCATCTGGGGGGTGTTCCTTCTCCCATTTGGATTTTGAAGTTGATTTCCTTTGAAAATTTGACATGATGCAAGGTTACTTGATCCTAGCACATTACCTAACAGAGGGTTCTGACACGTGTGATGAATGCTATTGAGTTTTGTGGGAGAAATACCATTGTGTCCAGATTTTTTATCATCTATTTATCCCCACTGATCATGATCTCTTTTATGTCTTGTGAGTAGTTACTTTAGTTCTTGAGGACATGAGAGAAGTCTAGTTGTTAGTAGTTATACGATGTTGAAGTAATATGTGTTGTTTGATATTTAAGTTATATTGTTATTTTCCTAGAGGTGTTGTGTGAGTCGAACACTCAACACTTCGCCTTATAAAGGACCTAGGGGGAATGCATTGTGTATAAATAATGCTTACGGTGGGTTGCAGGAGTGACAGAAACCTGAACCCCAGTTCACACGCTTTTGCACAAGGGAACAATGAATCAACGATCGTATTTCTATGGTTAGGCTTTTGCCTTAATTACTATCTTCTATTTGCGGATGCTTCCAAGATGTTTAATCGTAAGAGTGCACTTATCTTAGTCTAGAGGGTGTACTAGCGTAGATCCACCCACTCACCACTTATCAACACAACACATAGTATCGATACGGAATATGGCGAAAGCATGTGACTGGAAAATTTTGGAATGTTAATAAATTAAATAATATTGATTATTTTGCTTGATATATTTGATTTTCACTAAGACTTGAAACTTTCGGTGTTTGTTAAATATTAAAATGAGAGGGAATAAAAGGACTTTCCCCAATATTCATTGTTGGTGTTTTGAAATTATTATTTAAAACAAATCCAACAAATATAAAATGAGAGAAGGCAATATGACAACTTCAACATATTAAAAGAGTTGGAAATGTTTTTTTGGGTGTTTGTAAACTTCGCTATAGGAATTATAAATCACTCAAAATTATTTTGGGTTTTTATTTTATTTTATAATTTTTATACGGAGTTTATTGCCTAAAAAGAATTTATTAAAATTGCATTATAGCCAAAATAGTAATTTTGGCAATAGTAATTATTTTTCATATTTTTATTTTATTTGTGTGACTATTTTAAAATTAATAAGAAATTATTTTAAAAATATTGGCGTAGTCGGATCTCCGTTTAAAATTTTATTTCAAATTGAGTTCATTTTGGCCTCCGGAGCGAGAATCTGTTAACGGGCCGGATTCGGATTAAAAAATATATTTTTTCGGCTGTCTATAAGTAATTTTCTTTTATTTATTTTAATCCCTTTTGAGTTAACCCTAAAAATAATTCAACGCTCTGGTTTTGTTGTAATCCCTTTTGAGTTATTTTATTTGTCGTACTTTAGCTAGAGACAGAATTAGATTTTTTTTCTTTTATTTTTATAGTTTTACCCCTGGTTTTGTTTTAGCCGTAACTTTTAAACCGTAGATCGGATTTAGGTGATTCTTTTTCCTACACGCTCGTAGTGATTGTAGTTTATCATAGAGTTAACTTTTCACACTTTTTCACACTTTTTAATTTGAATTTATTTAAATTCAAATTCAAACATCTAGAGGTCGTATATTGTATACCATTGATCCAATTCAATTGATTATTTTTGCATAGGATCACTTATGTCTTATACATTTTGTATACATAATTTACCCACCATATTCAAATACTTTTTGAACTATTTGAATTTAAATTTAATTCAAACTTCAACCTGCTATAACTCGTGTTGTCGTATTTCGTTTCACGTGATTCTTTGTGCATATTGGATCAATTGGAACATCATATCGGCTATATCCATACACCATTCATGTTGCCATGATATGTATCTTTAGTTCTTGGTAACTTTAGTCATAACCTTTTGTAGTGAAAATTCTTCATCTGTTGACTCTCTCGAGTTTATCTTCCACCTGTCACCTTCGAGCACATTGACACTTGTGTCGTGTCAAGCCTTTTTGTTTTTGTTTTGTTTCTAAAACCTTTGTGTTTATTTTGTTGATATTTTGTTGTCCTTGTGGCGTGATTGCTTATTTGAGTTCTTTCGTTGATGATAGATTGTTCGGAGTGTGACGAGTAGAGTTATCTGGATCATGAGAGCAAAGAACTTCATCGAATGTATAAGGCAAGTTACACTTTGACCATACCTTATACTATATTTTTCATTATGCATTTAGCAATCTATCACCCTATGCATGTGTAGGACTAGTATATATACTTATGATGCAAACCTGGTAGGATAGCCATGTGATTTGATCTTGTATTCTTTGTCGCCCTAGTTCGTGTTGGTTATATATTGGTATGCTTGTAGACGGGGATTGGTTGAGATTACATTAAGTTATGTGAGGATTTAATAATTTGACTAGCAAACATTAAATAGAATTCACCTCTGGACGGGCGGGATGCATCTTGGAGGTTGCGCCTTCTTTAAGGGCAGGTTCAGGATTAAATGCTCCCAATGGTTGTGTATGGTTTGGAGGGAAGGCATCAGGGGGTTGTGCACCTTATCTAAGGCAATGCACCCATGAGAGTGCACCCTAAGTGGGCGCCGTCCAGGCTCAAAAATATCGGACAGACTTAGTGACTAGTAGCTTCCATGTACAACCACTGGCTATATGGGCTCTAGCTTAGTTGAGTATGTTGTGGGGAGCCTGGCCCTAGTAGCTAGAAGATGTAGATATGATAGGTGTACCGGCTACCAAAGGGTGGAGGTGACCTCTTATGAAAGACTTTGTCTCAATCTTCGGGTTGAGTCCAGTGGGGAAACTGTACAAACCTCTGTAGAGCGTACAAACTGATCATGATTAGCCGTGTCCCCGGTTATGGACAACATTGAACAACTAGGCATTACTGTTGATTGGATGGTCTTGACAGATGAATCATCTTAATAAAAGTTGAGTGGGAAAGATTTAATAAAGGGTTTGGGTTGGAACTGGTGCAGCCCAGTTCAACCTTATGTAGTAAGCTAAATTAAATTTTTGACTTAGGTAGATTGGGAAAAATCAGCTTTCTGCAAAATAAAACCATAATCCTTCCTTTGACTTATCCTTCATGTAGATGTAGGTCTGTTATATTTTTTTTTTCGTGTGACTTGCCGTACAAATCAGATGTACTGAACCGTTGTCGGGATGTAACCTTCAGTGTTGAAGGATTGTATACGACGAGTAACTGATGCGATGTAGGGTTACGATGTCTATACTCAACTGTGCCGGTGGAGTTGATGGACGTCGTGAAGCTTTTATTGTTTTTCCGTTGTATTCTATTTGTAAGCTAGCCTTGAGCTATGCAGGTATGATTAATTGTAATACTGGATCTTCGATGTAATATATATGACATGTGGTTTATTCTTGATATTATATCATGTACTGTGTGTTCTAGCTATTGATCCAGGGACTAGCACAGAATGCACAGGGACTTGGATTCTTAGCAAATCGGGTCGTTATGGATGGTATCAGAGCCCATGTTGACTGTAGGTCGTGACCCTAGAAAATGGACAGGAAAAGCTATAGAAACAAAATTATTTTATCACTCTTTGATTACTTACTCTCTCCACTAGTATCTCTCATATATTATTCAATTTTCTAAACTACTTGTCTTGTTTTATTGTAAATACCCCTCCGAATTGCTTATGCCCCTGAAGACATGACTTTTGAGAAGTACATCATCAACGTCGTGGATCAATTGAAGTTACGGCTGCCAGAACTAGTAGGAGTAACGTATGGGGTTCAATAAGTTTTGACACTACGAGAGGATTTACAAGATCAGCTTAGCTGAGAAGGATGAAGTTTAGATTCAGATCACCACTACTTTATGAAGTTAGATAAACGAATTTCGCGTAGCATGATGAGATCATATGTCTTGTACATATGAGCTTACTCTAGGTTTGCTTGTGTGGTGTGTCTTTTGAGTGGTTTATTGATTGTTGTGGTGTGTTTTGTTTTGCGTTTCTTCTACGTGAGTAGAATAAGTTTACGTTTCATTAGACCCCCATCTATTTAGTATGCTTCAAGACTGAAGGAGAAAAAATAACAAGATTAATAAGTTGGCAACTGACTCGACGATACGAAGATTTCTACGTCAACGCAAAGCTGAACCTATCAACATTGAAGACTTGAAGACCTGGAAGATTTAGGTCTCTACCGTTAGATCGTGTCTATGAGCTGTCATTTCTTGTTTTTATCGACAGCTACACATCAAAACTTATTTTCAAAACTTGGGTGATGTTTGTATGGGTATCTCTCTCTACCTCTCTCTACCTCGCTATCTACATTCTATTCCCCCTCATCCTCATCCCTAAACTGAAGAAGCTACTACAATGGTTGCTAATGTCAAGGCTGGAATAAAGATGGATGCAACTGGTGCTGAGTTCAAGGATAACCCCATGTGCCAGGATCTTACAACAAGAAAGCACAATCTTGCTGAAGGAAGGACCCTGGGGCAAGTTGTAGTACACTAGTACACGTTTATAGTAGTCTACGTAAACCCGAGTGTTGTGAAGAAATGATAGATGTTTGGTTGGCTTGCAGAACCAATGGATTTATCTGAATGCGGTTCAAGATCAAGAGGAACTTTCTGCAATGCCTGTGAGGATGACCGAGTGTTAGATTGCGAGATTTGCTAAGCCATATACAAGGTAATGATTTGGGTGCGAAATGGGTTGGCCCCCATGACGACTACCCTTATTATTCGCTCTTGCAATGCGGGATAGTAAATTTTGAGTGATTTGCCTATAGCTAAGAGACGACGATGTTAAGCCTGAACCATAGAATGGTACAATGTTTGACCCCTGTAGAAGATTATCGTTAATAATAGTAGGTTATACGGTGAGTATAGACCAAGACCATTTCCTGCAGGTATCCCGTAAAAGTATTTTTGTTGACCACCATGAGGGAATCGATAGTTGCTTAGTGTTGACATTTGACCTGCCAACCAATGAGGTACGGTATATGGAATACTCCTCTTTTCCTAGGGATTCAAGACCTCAAAGGAGTTGGTGAAATCTCTATGAAGGAGTTCATCGGTGGAGCAAGACTCGTCAAGAGTATGACGTACTCCTTTTAAGGGTGGTAACATCCTAGCTCATCGGAGGATCGGTGGACTGTCATGAAGACCCAAACCCTAACCTTTTCTTTCTAGCCACTTCGAATCTCGGGGACGAGATTCCATTGAAGGGTGGTAGTTTGTAACATCCCAAAATTTTCCATATTTTGGAATGTTAATAAATTAAATAATACTGTTTGTTTTGCTTGATATGTTTTATTTTCACTAAGACTTAAAACTTTCGGAGTTTGTTGAGTATTAAAATGAGAGGGAATAAAAGGACTTTCCTATTGTTGGTGTTTTATTTCATATTTTTCTGATGTGTATTTATTTTTGTAATATTGTTTGAAGTTTCGGATTTTAAATTAAAAAGAAAACCCGGACCCAGCCGGCCCAGTAGTTGTTTTCCGCTTGCGGACGCAATTAGAGCCCAACTCGGATAAAAAAACTATTATTCTCTGCCTATAAATAGTTTTCGAATTTTTTTCTTTTTGCTTTTATTTTTGGAAACCCTAGTTTTTTTCCCGCGGGACACGCCTCCGCGCCGCCGCCGGAGTCAGCCGCTGCGACCACCGCCGACTGCGCCGGTAACCGCCGCCGACCGCCGCCGGCCGGCCGCTCGTGCGCTTGCACGCGCCGCGCCGCCCCGGAACCGCCCGTGCACGCGCCTCCACCCAGCCACACGGCGCTGCCGCCGTCGCCCCGCCGCGATCCGCGACCTCGCCGGAGGACGGCCGGAGTGACGCCGCCGCCAACCCCGCCGCTGAGCTCGCCGGAGCACGGCCGGAACCGCGCCGCGGCCGCCACACCGCCGCTGGAACCGCTGCCTCCACGCCGCCCCGCGACGCCCGCTGTGCCCACCTCTCCGCCGCACCGTCCCGCCTCCACACCTCTCCGGAGTCAACTCCGGCCAGATCCGGACCAAGGACCCAATTGCTTTTTGCGAAGATATTATAATTGCGAATAGGTCCTTTTTGCAGAGAAGACCCCGGCGCCGTACTCGGAATATCTCCCACACCGTGCATCGGATTGAGGTGAAACTTTTTCCCACACGCTCGTGTTGTTCTGTAATTTAGCATGGAATCAATTTTTGCACACTTTGCACACTTTTAAATTTGCATTTATTTCAAATTCAAATTCCGGAGGCCGTATCTTTTAAACCGTTGATCCAAATCGAGTGATTCTTTTTGCGTTGGATCACTCGTGTCCTGTACTTTCTGTCTGTATCATGTGTACACAAAATTTCACAAGTTTCTTGATCTGTTTAAAGTCAAATTCAATTCAATTTTGCACTTACTATGACCTGTGTTGTATTATTCCGTTTCACGTGATTCTTTTTGCATATCGGATCATTGAGACATGTTATCGGTAAGGTTCACACACTTTTCATGTGGGCATGATATTCACCTTGAATTCATAAATGTCCATGACCACAATTCCTTACCGATGAATCTGTATCTGTTGACTCTCTCGAGATCACGTCCACTGATCACCTTCGAGCACACCGACACCCTTGCACTTCAAAACCTTTTTGTTTTGTTGCTAAAACCTTTGTGTTTTTTTGTTGATCTTTTGTTTGCCTCGTGATGTGATTGCTTATTTGAGTTCCTTCCGTTGCGATAGATTTCTCGGAGTGTGACGGGTAGAGCTGACTAGACCGCGAGAGCGAAGAACTTCATCGAATGGAAAAGGCAAGTTACACTTTGACCATACCTCAGCCTATATTTTGTATTATGCATGTAGCAAATTATCACTCTATGCATGTGTAGGATTATATATTAGTTATGATTTAAACCTAGTAGGATAGCCATATGTTATGACCTTGTATTTCATTGTCGCCCTAGGATCGTGGTTGTTATTTACTGCTATTGCTTTGTAGACAGGGATTGGTTGAGTTATCATTGAGCTATGTGAGGATTAATGACTTGACTAGCAAACTTACATAGAAATCACCTCTGGGAGGGCAGGGAATGCATCCTGGGGCTCGTGCCTTGGCTAAGGAGGGACCAGGGCTAAATGTTTCCCGAATGGTTGTTTTGGTGGTGAACCGGGTGCGTCATGGTATCTACCCTCTGAACGCAGTGGGCGCCGTCCAGGCTCAAAAAGATCGGACAGACAGTGTGACTAGTAGCTTCCATGTACAACCACTGGCTATATGGGCTCTGGCTTAGATGAGTAAGATGTGGGGAACCTGGCCCTGGTAGCTAGCTGATGTAGATATGATAGGTGTACCGGCTACCAAAGGGTGGAGGCAACCTCTTCTGAAAGACTATGTCTCAATCTTCGGGTTGAGTCCAGTGGGGAAAGTGTACAAACCTCTGCAGATTGTAAAAACTGATCATGATTAGCCGTGTCCACGGTTACGGACAACTTTGAGCAACTGGGCATTATTGTTGTTGGATGGTCTTGACAGATATTTCACCTTAATAAGAATTTGAGTGGGAACTATTAATAAAGGGATGGTTGGAATTGGTGTAGCCCAATTCAACCATACTTAGGACTATCAAGATAAATTAAAATTTGATTAGTTGTAGTATGTGAGGGAAAAATCAGCTTTCTGCAAAATAAAACCATAAGCTTTTCCTTTGACTTATCCTTGCATGTAGATGTAGGTCTGTTATATCCTTTTTCGTGTGACTTGCCGTACAAATCAGATGTACTGACCCGTTGTCGGGCTATAACCTTCATTGTTGCAGGATTGTATACGACGAGTAAGTGATGCGATGTAGGGTTACGATGTCTATACTCAACTTGCCGGTGGAGTTGATGGACGCCACGAAGCTTATATTGTTCTCCGCTGTATTTTATTTGTAAGCTAGCCTTGAGCTATGCAGGTATGCTTTATTGTAATACTGGATCTTCGATGTAATATATATGGCATGTGGTTTATCCTTGATATTACATCATATACTGTGTGTGCTAGCTATTGATCCAAGGACTAGCACAGAATGCACAGAGACTTGGAATCTTTAGTGAATCGGGTCGTTACAAACCTTCGGTGTTGCAGGATTTTATACGACGATTAAGTGATGCGATGTAGGGTTACGATGTCTATACTCAACTGTGCCGGTGGAGTTGATTGACGGCACGAAGCTCTTATTGTTTTTCCGCTGTATTCTATTTGTAAGCTAGCCTTGAGCTGTGCAGGTATGATTAATTGTAATACTAGATCTTCGATGTAATATATATGACATGTGGTTTATTCTTGATATTACATCATGTACTATGTGTGCTAGCTATTGATCCAGGGACTAGCACAGAATGCACAGAGACTTGGATTCTTAGCGAATTGGGTCGTTACAATAGTCCATCCCCTTTGGTGTCCCAAGATGTCACCTTTGGGATCATCGGTTCCGGACCATAATAGGTGCATACAACTCATAAATAGGATCAAGAACACAAACAAACTCATGAAAACACAAGTGGTTCAGATCTGAAAACATCACACTTGGGCCCAAACTGACAAGCATTAAGAGCAACAAGTTGTAGAAAAGAAGATAAACACGAAAGTCGATGATAGGCAACATGACCCCAAAAATCTGACGAACTATTACATGATCTAACTCATCCAATCATTACCATCCCTTTTGCCTACAGCAGGGAATTACTCACACATGAAAGGAGAAGTCATGGAGGGATGATGGAGTGGCGATGGTGATGACAATGGCGATGATATCCCCTCATCGGAGGCCAAAACAATGTCCAGATTAGCCCTCCCGAAGAAGAACAGAGGGTGGCAGCGGCTCCGAGATAGAAACAGGGAAAACGACTTCTGTTCTGGGGATTCCTCGTGACGATAATATATAGGGGGCTTGGTAGGGCACCAGAGGGGGAGGACCCACCCAGGAGGCCTCTCGGCGCGGCCAGGGGTGGGGCCGCACCAGCAGGGCGCCTAGAGCCCCCCTGGCTGCCCTCTGGCCCCACTTCTGGCTCAGGGTCCCTCCGGGTGCATGGATTTTCTGTGATTTTTCCTGGAATTTTCTGAGACACCTAAAAATCCATATTCCTGCAGATAAGAAAACCATACAGGCAGCTCTGCTGAAAACAACGTCAGTCCGGGTTAGCTTAGTTCAAATCATAAGAATGAGGACAAAACAGTAGCAAAAGTGTTTGGAAAAGTAGATATGTCTGAGACGTATCATTTGTCAATCCATGTATTGGAAAGATACTAAGGGCCTACTCGGTGAGATTGCATCCATAAAGTTGTGCAACGTGTGACTAGGTCACGGGGATAAATATCACGGAAAGAGTGAAATAAGATTGTCGATAACGAGATAGAACCATACATAGGATGTCATTGATCGAATCTCAGACTTATCTAGTATCGATGAGAAAGGGAATGCTATACGACGTAAGGTCCAAATCGGTGTTAATATCCGGAATGCACATGGGTCATTATGCGCATCCAGGTCCCGCTGATGATCATTGACCGTAGCCTCATCTCGGTCATGACTGGAGTTTTCTCGGACTGTAGGGTAACACACTTAAGTGCTCGATGTTACCGGAGACCTTTTCGGAACTATCGGAGTTATCGGAGAATAAGGGAAGACATACCGGAAAAGTTCTGTGTTGGTCCGAAGGATGTTCGGAGTGAGCCGGAAGGTGTTTCAGATCACCGGGAGAAGAAATAATACATTTTATTTGTTAATTAAATGAATTAATAATTAAAAACATTTTATTTATAATAAAGATTGCAATGGGCCTTATTTATGAAAGAAGCCCATTAGGGGAATAAAAGGGGAAAGGAAAAAGAAAAAAAAGAAGGGGGAGACGCCATGGGCCCTAGAGCCCATCTGGGGTGCGCCCCCTCCCCTCCTTGGCCGGCCACCCCCGCCCCCCCCCCCCTTGGCAAGGGACTTTAATCCCACATTGCTAAGGGAGGGGGTTGACTCCCTCCCCTCCCCCTATATATATATATGTGGTGGGTGGCTTTATTTAATACACACATAAATTTGTGAGAAAAAAAATATAACTCCGAATTGAGATCGGTTTTCTCGGGTCTTCTCCACTCCCTCGTCTCTTCCATGGTGGGCTCCCCTTATTTGTAGCCTATAGTGGGATTGACACTTCTCCACCAAACAGACGTTGTCGTGCTTCTGAAACTCCAGTTCCGGAGGTCTATCCTTTGCTGGATCGGAGATCGGAGGTCGTCATCGAGTTTTGTACGTGTGTAAGTACTACGAGGTTCTACACATGTGGCACTCCACCCGACAGGGTGCTAACCCAGCCAGGGGGTTGTGAGCTTCGATCGACTACATTGACCACGTTTGCGGGAACGTTTTCCGCGCAACGGACTACACCCCGAGGTATGTTATCCGCAAGTCTCTCCATTACGGTAATACAGCTAGATAGATCTTGGGGAATCGAGAACGCTAGTTAGAAAAATTATTGTTTTCTGCCGCGAACCCCAACAACATTAGTCAATCCAAAAGGCATAACCAACCACGTAAATAAACTGAATTTAGTTTTGAAAGCAGTTTTCCATTCATCACCTAGTTTCATATGAATTTGATGGTAACCACTACGAAAGTCCACTTTAGTAAACACGACTGAGCCACTAAGTTCATCAAGCACGTCATCTAATCTATGAATAGGACGACGATATCGAATTGTAATATTATTAATGGTTCTACAGTCAACACACATACACCAAGTACCATCTTTTTTAGTAACAAGTAAAACGGTACAACACATGGACTAAGTGATTCACAAATGTAACCTTTCTCAAGTAGTACTTGAACTTGTTGTTGAATCTCCTTGGTCTCCTATGGATTAGTCCGGTACGGCACACAGTTGGGTAGCGAGGCGCCAAGTAACAAATCAATTTTGTGTTCAATGCCCCTCATAGGTGGCAGCCCCGGTGGCACTTCCTTTGGAAAAACATCATGATACTCCTGCAAAAGGTTAGCAAAGACAGGAGGAAAATAAGGAGGCATATCCTCAAATGAAAACAAAGTTTCTTTGCAAATGAGAGCATAACATTCGCCCGTTTGTACAGCTAGCAGAGAAATTTCAGAATGTGTAGATAAGAATGAAGCACCTTTCATATTTATTTCGTTCGATGAACTAGGTTCAGATTTGTGCATCTTATTCACTTGCACTAACTAATGAACCACTTGTTGAGTTTCGAATTTAGCATGTTCAATATTTTTGTTTCTACTAGCCCTAGATAGATCATCTTTTAAAATTTTCTTAGGAGACATAGGGTGGAGAATTATTTTATATCCTTTATGTGTGAGAGTATATTGATTAGTTATACCATCATGTAAACATTGTATATCATACTTCCATGGCCTACGTAGTAACATAGAACAAGCTTGCATAGGCACAATATCACAGTCAATAGTATCATCGTATGAACCTAAAGAAAAAGGAACTCTCACCATATGTGTTACCTTTCGCTTTCAACCATCATTTAACCACTGAATGCAATAAGGATGTGGATGTTGTCATGAAGGTAGAGAGATCTTCTCCCTCCATCAATGATTATTCGAATTGAGCATTCATTGACGACTCCTTTGATGTGGAAGAGGTTGTGGCGTTGATCCTTCTTGGCTTTGAAAATCTGGTCACTAAGCACATGATGTGATATAAGACTCGTGTACTGATCAGCGTCTTCAGCGGTCACATGTACTTGTTCTTGCGTCGGCCTTGTGTCACCGTCTGCATTTTCAGCGAGCAAAGCATATGTTTATTCATCAAAATCACTAGCAGATTCACGAATGATCATGACATGCTTATTAGGGCACTTCTTTATGACATGTCCAAATCCTTTACAAGTGTGACATTGGATATCCCTTGTTCTTTGAGAGGAAACAATTGATGATGACAAACTTTTTTCTGGAGCTGATATGGTATTTTTCATTGAGGGAGATGTATGTGAGGATGAAGTGGATGAAGTACAGCCTGGCCGAGAGGATGCATGTGTCGGTGTAGATGTGCGATTGGGTGGGACAGTAGGATGCGCGAAGCCCACGAGGAGGTACGACCTGAAGAGAAATTAGAACGCCTTCTCGAGCGACCCTGCACTTCATGTTCAGTATGTATAGCAAGGTGAAACAAACGTGTCATTGAATTATAATCCTTATAAGAAAGTATGTCATATATATCTCTATTCAATCCCCCTAAGAATCTAGCCATAGAGGCATCCTCGTTCTCAACTAAACCACAACGTAACATGCCCATTTACAATTCTTGATAATATTCTTCCACAGACTTAGTTCCATGGTTTAAACTTTGTAGTTTATTGAGCAAGTCACGTTCATAATAAGAGGGAACAAAACGGTGTCGCATGATTAATTTCAAAGCTTCCCAAGTGGCAGGAATTTTATTAGGATGTTTACGACAATGTTCTCTCCACCAAACAGAAGCAAAATTACTAAATTCACTAGTAGCAGCCCTAACTCTTTTATCATTAGGAAAATCATGGCAAGCAAATTTTTGATCAAATAATAATTCCTAGTCAAGATAAGTATCTGGATCATATTTTCCTTCAAAACAAAGATCATATACCTCCGGCCTAGTCAAGTTAAGTACCCAAAGAGTCATCATGACCACATACCTCCGGACGGTGACATCGTCCCATGCCTTGTTGATTATTGCGTAGTCGCCGATGATCATAATCATTTTTGTGGTTAACTACGTCAGGATCCTCAGAATCACCATAGTAGTTATCATCTTGGATCTCCGCATGGGGGGCGACAGTCGAGTTGGCGTTGGGAGGACGGGGCTGGTCAACGGCACCAGTGTGTGTAAGAGGGTGGCTTGGGTGCCCTGGGGGCACCCGACGAGCTCGTTGTAGATCTGCGACTGCAAGACGTGGAGCAACAGTGGCGGCATCATCTAGAGGGATATCTTTAGCATAGAGACGTTGCATAATAGTAGCATGTGTTCGAGTGAAGGTATCAATGCTAATCTCGATTGACTTGAGCGGCATGTCCAATGCACCCTCAAACTCTGTGAACCGCTCGGTGTATGCGCGCATATCCATCTCGAGGCGTGCCATTGTTTCCTTCGCGTTGTCCTCGCCACATGCCATGGTTAGTAGGAAACAAAAACAAGATCACAAGTATATTTCTCCTATAATAACTACGGTACCATGGTGGTAAATGTCTCTCAACTCTCTAGCAATAATCCAAGCTCTTAACCGTTCTTACCGTGCTACAGTGGTTGTCGGTCGTTGGCGATGCCAAAAGTTATCAAAAGGTGGATATAGCGATTACCAAGTGACCGAACAAGGTATTGTATAGGAAGTGGAGCTTGGTGAAGATTATCTCAACTCACAACAGCAGTGGCACAATTAAGCAAAAAACAATGCAAGTTGAATATTGCTCAAACTCCTAACTAGTGTTGGCAGTCGACTAGTAAGAGATAAAATAATCTAAGCCCAGATACTGAATCAAATGAGAGGAAACCGATGAAAATAAATTAGCTCGAAATAGCTAGATATAAGTGAGGTATAAGCGTAGTGTATGGAAACCAAGAACAGCAGCAAACTAGTGTCCCGAATAGTTTGATCCAAAACAAATGCTAGCCGGTCTGATATATATATTTTGCTACTTTTTTTACTCTTTTTTTTTAGCTTTTTCTCACTTGTTTTCACTTTTGACAACCAAGATGATTTGCAATCTCAAACTATTGATAATAATTAAGCATGATGTAGATGAAGATTGAGGTTTCACTGTGGATCTGACAAGACGATAGTCCTACACGTCTCGTAGATGCAAATGGTAGCGATGGCTAAACAATACTCCCTTCGATCCATAATAAATTTCTCTTATTTTGTACTAAGCTAATACAAATTTTGTACTAAATGAGCGACACTTATTATAAATTCAAAAAAATACAATAAAACTCGAGTCTAAACCCTAGAAAAGCTAGCTATATATTGTAGACGTACAGAACGTGCGCCGTGTCAACGTAGCTGTTGCGGAGACCTGCAAACCGACTCGAGGTACGCGTCCTCGTAATTGGCTCCGTGTTAGCCGGCTAGCAAATAAAGCAAATCCGTAAGGGCACTCCCAATGTTAGTATCTTAGCGCGAAATCATAGGTATTTTGCTTATGTGGCATTGTACTTAATGAAGAAAGAGAGGGAGGTTGTATCTTAGCTAAGATACAACCCTTGCACGTGGCCATATGCAAAAAGCATGATTAGACCAATCACATTTATGCATGTAGCTAAAATCATTAAATAAGATACAACATCTAAGAAACAATGCATTGTGGAGGTTGTATCTTAAGTTTTTATTGCTCCTATGATATTGTGCTAAGAAACAATGCATTGGGAGAGCCCTAATATGCACGTAATGGCTAGTGGCCCACCTAATTGAAGTAGTACTTTACATGGTGTGTATGTGTACGTCATGGATGAATTAGCATGCCACGATTTGTGGTCGTGCCGATTGGGGCTCCAGTTCGGCCGGTCAAACGCGGACCGTCTGATTTCCGCGATTTAACGGTATAGATTTATGCGTACCCTTTTGTTTTTAACTGCAACATTTGCTGTACCTTTGCAACAATTGCGGTATTTTTGTAACTTTTTTGGTACACGGATGCAACATTTATATTTTTTGTGTTTTTGATAGAAAAAAATTGTGGTAACAAATTTTAATCGCTGATGGTAGCATTTTTTACTATCGGTTGCAACAAATAATCATAATCCGCCATCGCTAATCACTTTATAACTTTTTCATTGTAGCAAAAACTCTTAACAGTAGTAGCAAAAATACACAGCGGTGGAAGCAAAAATTTAAACGGTTGCAATATTGTGCGTAACAAAAACATACAATGGTGGTAGCAAAAACATACAACGGTTGTAGCAGAAAAAATAACGGTTGCAACAAAATTCATCGTCGCCGCTGTCGAGGTCGTAGCTCCGCAGTGGTGATGTAGCAAAAATCTTGGCCGATAGTAGCAAAAACATAAAACAGTAGAAATAAAATGATTCACTTGGTGCAACACTACATACTCAGATATTCCCCTGTACATTATGTGTTGTAGCAAAAACACCAGTTTATTCCTTTGTAGCAAAAATATGATATGGTTGTACCCAAAAAAAATGATGGTTGTCCACATGGCTTCTCATGGCCATGGCGGCGATGGTCGGCGACGGGGGGGCACGGGGAGGTGCGAGCTCACCGGAGGAGGACCCGGGCGGGCCCGGCTAGTCGAGGAGGCGCTGGATCTGGGCAAAGGAAGAACGCCGGCGAGGTCCCACGAGCACGGTGAAGAGCTCCTCGAGCAATGGCCACGACGGCGGGCGGCGGACGGCGGCGCGTGGCCTCGAACATGGCGGCGGGACGGCGACGCGAGGACGCAGACAGGACGGCGGGCAGACGACTCAAGGACCCTCGGCGATGGGCAGCAGCACGGACGCAGGTCTAATCTGAAACGCAAAAAGGAAGGCAGAACTGTGTGGTCGAAGCGACCGGCAAAATCACTACGGCCGGTCGGCCGTATCAGATCGTTTCCCTTTGTGGTCTTCTTATAGCTGCTCGTTGTTTGAACTGAACAACGTCCATCATCTTTCATCCTTGCACGAGTATGCCCTTCAACTCCCATGTTTCTAAGTACAAGTAAATCCATATGTGAGTGTGGCATCATATTCTAGGTAGTTAAATCATACATGCAAAGAAGTGAAAGCACCTGGTTATTTATTTGTCGCGCGCGCTCTAGTTACGTGTCCATGTGGTATTGACGTGGGAATCGCGAGAGATTTGATGTCCTCATCACAGGGTCAAAACATTGTTCCATTCTAAATTTTTGTCTTATCGTCGTTGTCAATTCTCTACTATAGGTAAATCACTCTAGATTTATCATCCCACATAGCGAATAATAAGAATATTCATCAGGGTGGCCAATCCATTCCGCATCCAAATCATTATCTTCTATATGGTTTAGCGAACCTCGCATTCTAACACTCGGGCATTCTCACAAGCACTACAAAATGTTGGATATATTAGCAATTTTCCAAGCAATTTAATCCCTAGATAAATCATGAACATGACGCATGCAAGATTAATCTCATACTGATACTTAACCATGCAACTCAGATCTACGTAGCTAACACATATATGTACGCAAACAATAAGCATGGCATAGATGAAAACAACGATGAACGGGGTGAGTAGATCATACCCTCCGTTCGGCCAGATTGCAGCAGCGGATGCGCTGCTAGCGGAAGCAAGTTCGTCGGCGGTCTTCTTGGCGGCGGCGGCTTCCTCCTGAGCGAGCTTCTCGGCGGAGGCCTTCTCAGCTTCGGTAGACATGGCGACGTAGAGGAAGTAGTCGAAGTAGACGAGCCGGAGCGGAAGCGAGCAGCCGCGTCGTAGACGCTCCCCAAAAACCTTATTGCTCCTCTCCCGGTGCAGGATCGCAAGGAGCACGGTTCAGGAGGCCTGCTCTCCCGCACAGCCGTGCACGCGGCGGACGGGATGGGATCGCCGGAGGCAGCGGTAGTGCGTGGAACGACGTGGGCGGTGCGCGAGGAAGAACAGATGCGATCTATTCTGTTATGTGGCAGCTAGGGTTGCCGCGGCTCCTTTTATACACAGCCGAGGTAGGGAGACGTGGGACTGGATACCCGCGATCGAGTCGGCCCACGATTGACGTCTCAGATCGTGCAGCGGTTAACTCGTGATTAATTGCATTAACTAAAAATTAATGCCAATTAATTAGCCGTTCCTGACTGGCAAAAATTAAACGCACACATGACATAGGTTTTAGCTCGGCTCGGCTCAATTCTGCAAACCGCGGCGCGCGCGCGTCATGACAAGGCAAGGCGTGGCGAGGTGGGCGGCGGAGGAGGAGCGCGCGTGAGCTCTCACTCTTCTACTTGCTCAATAGCATGTAGGAGAGCTCACCTTATAAAGAGGTGCAACTCACCCTCCACTTCCGGGGTGGGACTAAACTTAGCACCACACCCATGTCATTTTTCCCACATGGGCCCTTAGAGATTTTCTGAAATTGTTAGATGGGCCTAAAGCCCATGCCTTATTTCAACAATCCCCCACCAGATATCAAGGTCCCATGGTGTTGTCCTCAGTTCCAAACACTGTTTGATATATCAGTATTTTTAGTGGAGACCAATTAAGGTTGAACATCCACCTAGAGCAAAGAGTTACATTCCTTCGCAACTAAACAATGGACTATGCCTTGAATTGACAGTTTGGCGTAAAGAAGTTTCACTACTTGTCTTACCGATAGTAGGCTGTCGAAGGCTGACCCCGCGGGTGGAGAATATTAGTCACACTCCTTCCGATTCATGAGCTTCGTAGAGATTACCCTATCTCATAGACTGTGACCAGCAGTCGGTCTCATATAGGTGTGTTCTTCCAGAGATCGCTCTGTAGGATAGCATCTCGCTTATGAAAGCCTCGGAACACATTAAGACAAAAGTCAACCTACCATACAGTTACCGAGAGTATTGCATCTCCAACGGAGTGGGTAATAAAATTACTCTCCTCAGTTAACCACTAGCTTGTTTTCCCAGGTCCTATTTCACGGGATCTCCGATCATGTAGGTTGGGTTACCTCCACGGCAACTCATGTGGGTCTCATACCCATCTCCCTCAATGCATTGTCTATCACAATACGTGATAGACCTTTGGTGAAGGGATCTGCCAAATTCTTAGCCGATTGGTTGTAATCCAATGCTATTACTCCGGAGTTTCTCAAATGTCTGACAGACTTCAATCTCCTTCTTATATGCTTTGTGGATTGCATGTTGTCCTTTGAAATCTTTGCCTTAACAATCACCGTTTGATTATCACAGTTCATAAGGATAGCCGGAATCGGCTTTTCAACCACTGGCAAGTCCATCAAAAGCTCTCGAAGCCATTCTGCTTCAGTGCAGGATTTATCAAGTGTTATGAGTTCTGCTTCCATTGTCGACTTCGTTAAGATAGTCTGCTTGCAAGACTTCCATGAAACAGCGCCACCTCCAAGTGTGAACACATACCCACTTGTGGCCTTCATCTCATCAGCATCAGAAATCCAATTTGCATCACTATACCCTTCAAGTACCGATGGGTATCCGGTATAGTGAAGTCCATGGCTCATTGTACCCTTTAGATAGCGCATAACTCTTTCAATAGCATGCCAATGAACATCTCCCAGATTTGAGACAAACTAGCTCAATTTGCTCACAGCAAATGCGATGTCAGGCCTCGTAGCGCAAGGTAGGTACATGAGTGATCCAATCACTTGAGAATATCTCAACAGATCTACAGATGTGCCTTCGAACTTTCGAATCCGCACACTAGGATCATATGGCGTTGGAGAATATTTGCAATCTGAATATCCAAAGCGACTCAGAATCTTCTCAACGTAGTGGGATTGCAAAAGCGTAATTCCACCCTCATTATCTCTCAATAGCTTGATGTTCAAGATAACATCAGCCACACCAAGATCTTTCATCTCAAAGTTTTGAGATAGAAATGTCTTAACCTCCTCAATGACTTTGAGGTTGGTTCCAAATATCACTATGTCATCAACATATAAGCACAGTATAACTCCTTCGCCCCCACCATGGCGATGGTATACACATTTTGTCAGCTTCACTTACAAGGAAGCCAGCAGATGTCAAAGTTTTATCAAACTTCTCATGCCACTGCTTAGGTGCTTGCTTTAGGCCATATAAAGATTTCAATAGCTTGCACACCTTTCCTTCCTGACCATCTACTACAAAGCCATCTGGCTGTTGCATTTAGATTTCCTCTTCTAGCTCTCCATTTAGGAAATCCGTCTTAACGTCCATTTGATGGACGAGAAGACCATGCGAGGCAGCCAACGAGAGTAATACTCGAATGGTTGTCAGTCTGGCCACCGGTGCATAAGTATCGAAGAAATCTTCTCCTTCCTTCTGGGTATAGCCCTTAGCCACGAGCCTAGCCTTGTATTTTTCAATACTGCCATCAGGCCTAAGCTTCTTTTTGAACACCCATTTACATCCCACAGGTTTGCAACCATAGGGACGATCAGTGATTTCCCATGTTCCATTAGCCAAGATGGAATACATCTCGCTACGAACCGCATCTTTCCAGTAGTCAGCATCTAGTGATGCATAAGCTTCTGAAATAGAAGTGGGAGTATCATCCACGAGGTACACAATGAAATCATCACCAAAGGACTTTGCAGTCCTCTGTCTCTTGCTCCTAATAGGAGCTTCATCGTCCTCCTCCACAGGATTATCATCATGAGTTCGTTCATAATATTCCATCGGAACGGCGGGTTCAGGAATCTCATCATATTCCTGTCTAGAAGTGCTTTGCATATCTCTCATGGGAAATATATCCTCAAAGAATGTAGCATCTTTAGACTCCATAATCGTACTGACCTTCACGTCAGGTACCTCAGATTTCACCACTAGAAATCTATATCCAACGCTGTTCTTAGCGTAGCCCAGAAAAACGCAGTCCACGGTCTTTGGTCCAAGCTTACGCTTTTTGGGGATCGGCACATTTACTTTCGCCAAACAGCCCCAAGTACGCAAGTATGAGAGTGTCGTTCTTTTATTGTCCCATAATTCATAGGGAGTGATCACGTTATCCTTCACGGGAACCTTATTCAGTACATGACAAGATGTCAATACAGCCTCCCCCCACCATGCCTTGGATAAACCCGATGTATCTAACATGGCGTTAACCAAATCTGTTAGAGTACGGTTTTTCCGTTCGTCAACCCCGTTTGATTGGGGTGAATAGGGAGGCGTCCTCTCATGAATAATTCCATGTTCCGCACAGAAAGAATTAAAATAATTAGAAAAGTACTCTCCACCACGATCAGACCGAACCCGTTTAATCTTTTTCTCAAGTTGGTTCTCAACTTCTGCTTTATAGATTTTAAAGTAGTGCAGTGCCTCATCTTTAGTGTTTAAAAGATACACATAGCAAAATCTAGTGGACTCATCTATCAATGTCATGAAGTATTTCTTTCCACCTTTAGTCAACACACCATTCATCTCGCATAGATCAGAATGTATGAGTTCTAGTGGCGCCAAGTGTCTCTCCTCCGCAGCCTTGTGGGGCTTGCGAGGTTGCTTAGCTTGCACACATGCATCACACTTAGAACCTTTGGCTAAAGTGAAACTCGGGATTAAATTCATCTTAGCTAGCCGCGTCATACAACCGAAATTTACGTGACAAAGACGTGAATGCCAAATCTCAGATTCATCAACGATAGAATGTATATGATTCACGACATTATTACATAAATCCTCTAGGGAAAGGCGAAACAGACCTCCGCATTCATAACCTTTACCAATGAATAATCCATATCTAGACAAGACTGTTTTATTCGACTCGAATACTAATTTAAACCCTTCTTTACATAGAAGGGAGCCACTAACGAGATTCTTTCTGATATCGGGGACATGCTGCACGTTCTTCAGCCGCACGGTCTTTCCCAAAGTAAGCTTCAGATCGACCGTACCAACACCAAGAACAGAAGCATGTGCGTCGTTCCCCATCAGTACGGACCTGGTTCCTGTGGTCTGGTAAGAAGAAAACAAGGATATGTCAGCACACACATGAACATTTGCACCCGTGTCAACCCACCATTCAGTAGATTGATAAACTGAGAAAACAGTAAATGAATTACCGTACCCAGGTGCACCCTTGTCCGTGTTGCCCATGACCACATTGAATTGGAATTCTGCGCTGGCTTATTATACTTGTTCGGGCACTTATTAGCCCAGTGCTCCAGTGAGCCACAAGTGAAACAACCATCATCCTTCTTGTTGTTCTTCTTCCCCTTCTTCTTGAAGGTAGTATTCTGTTGGACCTTGTTCTTTCCCTTGAACTTATTCTGAAAGTTCTTCTGCTGCACCATGTTGGCAGTAAAAGTTCCCTCAGCCCCCTTTTGGTGTGAGTCTTTTGCCCTTGAGTTCTGCTCCACACTCAGATGGCCAATAACATCCTCAACTGAGAATCCTCGCCTCTGGTGCTTCAGAGTGGTGGCAAAGCTCCTCCAAGATGGAGGGAGTTTACCAATTATGCATCCCGCGACAAACTTGTCCGGTAGATCACACTTGAGGAGCTCAAGCTCTTTCACGATGCACTGTATCTCATGGGCCTGTTCCAACACAGGACGGTTCTCGACCATCTTGTAATCATGGAACTACTCCATAGCATACAACTCGCTCCCGGCATCAGTTGCTCCGAACTTTGCCTCGAGTGCACTCCATAAGTTCTTGGCATCACGCATATGTAAATACGTGTCGACTAATTTGTCTCCGATCACGCTAAGAACAGCTCCAACAAAGACGATGGAGGCGTCCCTGAACGCCTTCTCCTGTTGAGGAGTAATCGTTCCAGTGGGAGTCTCTCTAACGACCCAGAAGACATTCATAGAGGTGAGCCACAAAATAGTCTTTGTTTGCCAACGCATAAAATTTTGGCCTGTAAACGGGTTCGGTTTCAGTGTCGCAGCAAAACCAGGAGATGAAAATTGCCTATAAAAATAAGGTTTTTGGATTGTTGGATATATTAGCAATTTTCCAATCAATTTAATCCCTAGATAAATCATGAACATGATGCATGCAAGATTAATCTCATATTGATACTTAACCATGCAACTCAGATCTACGCAGCTAGCACATATATGTACGCAGAAAATAAGCCTGGCATAGATGAAAACAACGATGAACGGGGTGAGTAGATCATACCCTCCGTTCGGCCAGATCGCAGCAGCGGATGCGCTGCTAGCAGCAGCAAGTTCGTCGGCGGTCTTTTTGGCGGCGGCGGCTTCCTCCTGAGCGAGCTTCTCGGCGGCGGCCTTCTCAGCTTCGGTAGACATGGCGACGTAGAGGAAGTAGTCGAAGTAGACGAGCCGGAGCGGAAGCGAGCAGTCGCGTCGTAGACGCTCCCCAAAAACCTTATTGCTCCTCTCCCGGTGCAGGATCGCAAGGAGCACAGTTCAGGAGGCCTGCTCTCCCGCACAGCCGTGCACGTGGCGGACGGGATGGGATCGCCGGAGGCAGCGGCAGTGCGTGGAACGACGTGAGCGGTGCGCGAGGAAGAATAGATGCGATCTATTCTGTTATGTGGCGGCTAGGGTTGCCGCGGCTCTTTTTATACACAGCCGACGTAGGGCGACGTGGGACTGAATACCCGCGACCGAGTCGGCCCACGATTGACGTCTCAGATCGTGCAGCGGTTAACTCATGATTAATTGCATTAACTAAAAATTAATGCCAATTAATTAGCCGTTCCTAACTGGCAAAAATTAAGCGCACACATGACATAGGTCTTAGCTCGGCTCGGCTCAATTCCGCAAACCGCAGCGTGCGCGCGCGTCGTGACGAGGCGAGGCGTGGCGAGGGGGCGGCGGAGGAGGAGCGCGCGTGAGCTCTCACTCTTCTACTTGCTCAATAGCATGTAGGAGAGCTCACCTTATAAAGAGGTGCAACTCACCCTCCACTTCCGGGGTGGGACTAAACTTAGCACCACACCCATGTCATTTTTCCCACATGGGCCCTTAGAGATTTTCTGAAATTGTTAGATGGGCCTAAAGCCCATGCCTTATTTCAACACAAAATTATCTCCAAGATCTGAGTTTGGATTAAATCCATTGTTTCTACGTGCCGGACAAGAACTGCTATCGTTTCTTCACAACTCTCAGGTTTTACGTATACTAGCCTTAGCCCCTCCGACGCAGCGCCGCAGATTATTAATTAATTTATATAAATATATGAAAGAATGGAATTTGATAAGATAAATTTTAACATACAAAGATAACCATTCGATCTATCGATTATTAAAAACAATACATTGATTAAACGAAGCAAGGCAGTAAACACACTTAGCATAGATCAATGATGAGTAAGAAACAAACACTTATAATCTCAGACAACTTAGGAGAAGCACAGACACATTCTTAGCTAGTATGTGCTTTGTCGCTTTACTGGTTGCTCCAAGATTTCTTATCTTAATTTACTAAAAAAGAAGTTGGATAAAATAATTGATTCATCTACATCTCTAAAATCACTATGCTCCTTAAGATTGAAGCTCCCAGGATCGATTGCGGGTATCAATTTCGATGGTTGCTCTCGATTTTGATCGAGTCAAGCACTAGATGAGTTGGGCGGTTGATGGGGCCTTTCGGCCAGCGACAGAGGCATTGCTGCTGATCTGGGTGTCGGTCGTGGTTCCTCTAGAAAAAAAGGGTGTCGGTCATGGCGCCTGGGAGGGGGGAGGCGTGGTGTGGGCAGAATACGTGTCGCACGCTCGTCTTTCATCTTCGTCTCATGAGAGAGCACTATCTGGGAAGTCGTTCATGTCTCTTGCTCGCCCCGGCGGCTCATCCGTGGATCGGGATGTGCGCGAGACTGGTCCTCATCACAGGATCTCGAGCTCCTAAGCCAGACTGGTCCTCGACCTCTACCGTTCCTCAGCCACCGCCTCCACGGCTGCCAGTTCACGATCCAGCCCCACCGCGAGATCCCGGAGCTCCATCGTCCTTTCTTTGTATCTAACCGTCAGCGTCCAAAGCCTGCTTCCTTCCCAAACCCGGCTCTCTCGCGCGTTGTTGGTCGCCCAAGTGGTGGCTAGTCAACTCCCTAGCCTTTCTCTTGAAGAAACACCTCACAAGCAGCAAGGGAAGAAAGAGCATGAGAGGATGCACACCGAACCAGAGTACCAGACGCCTCGCAGACAAAATCTACGGTAAACTTCACTGTGTCTTTGCCGACACACCTCACCTACCTCCACGACATCTCGTGTGCATTCCACTGATCTCCTCCCCATGCCTCGTTTCTCGACTTGAGATTAGTGCCATGGAGATCTAATTTAGAACACTTTCAAAAATATAAACTCAACTTGAGAGTGTGCAACGAGCTACAATCCAAAAATAGCATGCAACTCTAATAAATACTAGTAAAAGGGTGGCTATTTTTGTGGGTTCGTAGTTCTTTAAGTTACCGTGCTGGCTCTGATTTTGAGAATAGGAGATTTGATTGGATAGAATGGTTGATATCCTCTCTACAACATTAGTAACATGTTAATGTTGGCTGGTTGTTGTCCCCTGCCAAATTCAGTTAAACTTGTCAACCAATTTATAAGAATATGAAATGGATTTTGTATCAGTGATGTTAGTCAATATTTGTCCTACTATTCTGAATTTAATTTGTGAAACTATAAATCGTGAAAATAGGAAATGGCAAGGATATGATGCTTATGTATTAAGGACAAGTAAAATTTGGTACATGGTCAAAAAAAAGGTAGAAGAAAACTAATCAGGTTCGGGTGGAGGCTCATTCTGGACGCCTGACAGCACTGAAGGTTGTTGTAGGAGGAAATCATCGTAAGGTCCTGAGAGATTAGCCTTGTAACGCCGTCTGGTGGAAGAACCCTCTGATCAAAGACTCTCATGTTGCAATCTTTCCTAATTATTTTTCCACTTCCTGACTTGTCAAATTAAAGGTATAGATGTTGGACCATAAGAAAGTGAGTTCCCACACTTGCTGCAAGGTGTTAAGTCTATGCGGGCCGGCCATCCGCTTATTGTCAGTAAGGCCTTGTGCTGATGGCTTGAATTTTTGACAAACTTACCCAAATCATTTCGAAGACCACCCATCACATTCAACTGTCAAGTAAGGCATGTCTCACTCACATATTGTTCATTTATATTTAACTTTATGGTAAATCTTTGAGTATGCATGTTGTATATGCAATTTTGAAACTTCTGTTTTTCTAGGTACTAGGTGATACGTCCAAAACGTATCTATAATTTTTGCTTACTCCATGCCTCTTTTGTGTGATATTGCTATGATATTGATGAACTTCCATACACTTTTGATCATATTTGGACTAACCTATTAACTCAGTGCACCCCAGTGCCAGTTCATGTTTTCTGCTGTTTTTGTATTTCAGGTTTTCCCATTATTTAAAGTGCCAGGAAAATTCCGGGAAAATATAGGAAAAATCAGCGTACGGGAACCTTCCACAAGAGCCCTAGTGTGGCCAGAGGGGGGCCAGGGGTGGCCTGGGCGGCCACCTGGCGCGGCCACCCCCTAGGCCGCGCCAGGGGGCGCCTGGTCCACCTCTAGCTGCCCCCCTTTGCCTATTTATTCCCCGTGACGAGAAACCCTCGGGGACATCACCTTTTTTCGCGATCTCTCCTCTGTTTCGCCGCCGCCGCGCTTCCAAGATCGCGAGCACCAGGAGACCTCTTCCCGGCACCTTGCCGGAGGGAGGAACCACCTCCGGGAGCTTCTCCACCACCATGGATGCTTCCCGGATGAACCGTGAGTAGTCCACCTTGGACCATGGGTCTATGATCAGTAGCTATGTGATGTTCTCCTCCCCTCTTTGTTCTTCATGGTTTAGAACTCGTGAGCTGCCCTACATGATCGAGGCACATATGTAATCTTTATGTTGTTGCTATGCTGAGTTTGCTGGGATCCGATGGATTATGAGACTATGTTCAGATTGTGTTTGAGTAATATATTTGATTCTCCTCCTTTATATGTATGTTCTTGAGTAATTCTTGCATGTTCTCCGTTGCTGTTTATTGCTTTGTCCAAGTAGTAGGTAGTGACTCCAAGAGGGAGCGTTATGCATGATTGTGGGTTCATGCCCCCCCGATGAATAGCTTGAGTGAAAGAAACATGAGTCTAGGGGATGTGTTGTTGCCACAAGGGATAAAACAACGATGCTTGTACTTGCGGGTGCAAGGATTGTTTACTTTACGCAAAGTACATTAATGCAGTTGTCTGTTACTTTGAGTTTACACTTTGGGTGGGATTCGCAAATTAATACTAGTGAGATGTTCTGGATAGATATCTCAAGGTGGATGATTAGTACGTAGATGCAGATGGATTTAGGTCTACTTGTCTTGGCATACCGCCCATGCTTTTGAGCCTCTTCCTTTCTTTATAGCATAGTTAGCATTGGTTTGCGCACATAATCCTGTCAATTGCCCAGTTGTAATTTGTTTACCTCGCATGACTATTTTATCTTCTTTTGGGAGAGAGACATCACTAGTGAACATCATGGGACCCCGGTCCATATTTCCAACACTGTTTACACCCACTATTTATTTACTGCTTTATTTACTTTTCTGTTGCTATCACTATCATTATTATCCCATGCGTTTGATCCTTTGTGAACAACAAGGCCGGAGGGATTGACAACCTCTCTGAACTCGTTGGGAGCAAATTTATCTGTTGTGTGTGCAGGTCCACGTCAACCGCCTAACTTCTGGCGCTGTTGTCACCTTCCTGTCGTTGATGGAGTCCTACTGGAGACAAACCTTGGTATCTCCACCGAGGGAAATTTGCTGCTGTCTACATCTCAACCTTCCACTTTGGGTAACCAACGAGGGGCGAGAAGCCATCACTAGGCAATATATTTTCAATGAAGATGGCACGCCACCAGAAAAGGTATATAAGGTGTTATTAAGTTTTCTTAACTTTGATGTTGATGGTGAATTTATAATGACCCACTTGCCCTCTTCACCCGATCCTCTAGCTGTTATTTTGCATCAGCCACCTCTAGATCATCAAGTCGTTGTCATCCATCTTTATCTCTAGCCGCCATGCTCCATCGCCGGCATCCTCTCCCTCCGAGTTTTTATTGTCTGAAGGTAATTTCACTTCCACCAGTTGTATGAACAAATTGTTGTTGTATGCTTATCCTAGTGTATGGTGGTGTTGCTGCTGAAGATTTTCTCAAATCAAGCTTTAAAAGTTATATGTCATGCAGTGTTCTGACATATCATTGTGAGTGAGGGTGTAACTAAAGTTGTCTTAGTAGAAAAACTCTAGCTTAAGATCACATTTGATCATCTATTCTTTCTGTTTTAGATTAATAATTACATTTAACCTCAATTACCTCCTACTGTAGAATTCATATTCATCTGAATGGGAAAGAATATATTTCATTAAGATGAACATTGGGGTATGGTTTTTGTGTTCTTAGTTCTTGTAAAACTTACAATATAGTTTAGGTTGCCTTTTATAAGAAAGCAGATAATGAGGGTTAAATTTTTGAATCTCTAATGATTTCAGGTTATAAATATAATAGGCTATTTTTTTAATCTCCATGCCTTCGCAGTATGTGAAAAATATTTTTCATGTGATGGGGATGTGGGTGAGCAGGATGTGATCATTGTCCCTCTGCAACATAGTGTGTTCTTCTCAAAAAGATCTTCGCAAGGACGAAGGAGGTTGCTCTATATATTTTTCCATCGCGTCATATTTATGCTGGAGGCTGGAACTGTATTGCAGCCAGTTTGCACTCTATATGTAACTTGACCTCATAGTTCACGACATCTACTAACATTGTTGTGTGGACACATATATCTGATTGCATTATCAGCATCACTTTCAGTGGCAGCAAATATCCCAGGGAGGACCTCACAATGAAAGCTTCTAATAGATACAAATTGGAGGAGCCAGGGGGTTGCCATATTGATGGTCACTTGAAAGTACCTAGGCCTATATGTAGACGCATGACTTCACAGATGCGCTGCAAAATCTGTGGCCTTAAACTGAATGTCTGGTCTACAAAGGAAGTAAAAAACCAATGATTTGGTAAATAGGTGTGAGTACCACACCCACTTTACCTTGGTATTGCACCCGTATTTGTAAAGATTTTTTTCTGACATGTGAATATCAAGATAATGTTTGGCAAATTCATTAATGGAGTACAACAAGTTCATGAGTATCTCACATTTCTGCACTACTACTTAAACAAAAATCAACAATCAAGCATAGGGGAAGAAAATAGGACTTCGAAAATTTGTGTAGGCAAGCAAGAGTTGTGTTTCTACATGATTCATAGGTCAATGTTATGCCCTCTGCTTAGGTTTAACTAACATGTTTCCTATCTGATATGGCCTACCTGTCTATCAAATTGTAGAGTTATGCTACCTCTGTTCTAAAATATGAGAAATTTTGGTAGGCTAAAACAGCCCACCAAAACGTCTTATATTTCTGAACTGAGTGAGTATATGCCTAAACACGATTATTTATTTGTAAGAAAAATATAATATTGTTATTTATTCAAATTTATGTTATTTTTGCAGGTTTAGTCTGCTCTAGAAAAGAACAAAGCGGGTTTATGATCCCATTCCCATGGAGCACCTCTGGATCCACATTCGTTCATGTCTATCCTTGAGCCTACGGCATCATGCTTTCCCAGCACCAACTACATAGATTTTTTCCATATTAAAGTTGTTCAAGAGTGCACTACTAAGGAATAGCCTTATGGTGGCGCACTGTTTTTGAGTTTAGTGGCGCATTAGGGATGCGCCACTAACTACAAGCCACTAATAAGGGCTTAGAGGTGGCGCATTCTGGATGCGCCACCCCTAAGGCCCTTATGCGTGGCGCATCTCAGAATGCGCCACCTATAAGCTCTTACGGGTGGCGCATTCTGAAAATGTGCCACTATTAAATTTTTTAAATTTTGAATTTTGAATTTGGAAAACAATTTTTTATTTTTATTTTTTTATTTTTATTTTTTCTTGATCTCAGGTTAGTATGCTTAATGTCCGGCAATATGCTTAATCTCAGGTCAAACTAACCTCCGTGGTCAAACTTCCCCAAGGGTCACCCATCCTAGCACTACTCTAGCCCCAGCACGCTTAACTTCTCGGTTCTATTCAACTCTCACTCCAGCTTACCTAGCAGGCACTTGTTGATATATCTAACATATAAATCCTATTAAACCATGTTGATGTCTAGGACCTTGTTAATGTTCATGGGTATGCTAAAATTTTCAACATTTTTTGAAACTTTCTCGATGGGACCATTAGCATATTTTGAACTTTTTAAATTTTTTTTATTTTTAAAAAAAAAATTTAAATTTAAATTTTTTTAATGTTACTATCTAAAATTTTCAACTTTTTTTTAACTTCCCGATTTGTCCTCTAGCCTTTCTTTTAACTTTTTTTCTGTTAGGTTTTTGAGGATTCTAAAAATGTTCAACGGGTTACACCCAGTTGAATTTGGATATAACTTTTCGAGTAGATGATTTTTCATATAAAAAACTTTTTCATCGGAGGTCGTATGCAAAAGTTAAGCCCATTTTACGAAATTCTCGGGAGATTTTGCAAAAAAAGTCGAAATTCATATTTGTAAATTTTTCTAACAAATAGACCACATATCATTTGGGAAACTTATTTTCTTTTATTTTTTTGACATTTCTATCATTTTCTTTTATTTTTTTTCAAATTGAAAAGGCGGTCCACGGGGGGGGTATTTGGGAATTTTCCCGCGTAGTTTTTTCTTATTAGTGGCGCATATGGGAAATGCGCCACCCCTAAGAGCTTATGGGTGGCGCATTCTGGATGCGCCACTAATAATTCCTTAGGGGTGGCGCATTTTCAGAATGCGCCACCTCTAAGCTCTTAGGGGTGGCGCATTTCCAAAATGCGCCACCTATAAGGTTCTTAGGGGTGGCGCATTTCTCCAAATGCGCCATGTATAAGGGGATCCAGGGCTGGCCCACTCTTAGGGGTGGCGCATTTTTAAAAATGCGCCACCTATAAGGGCTTATAGGTGGCGCATTTTTTACCAGTGTGCCACCCCTTACAACATAGTGGCGCATTACATATAAAATGCGCCACTAATAAGCTTTCCATGTATAGCTATTTCCCTAGTAGTGGTGCTTTTGTAAGTCCATTATGTGGTAGGTAAAGACTATTATATGAAATATTCTAGATATTCTTATCTAGCTAACACATAGTAAAACAATGATTATGTATTATGTTTTGCATATGATCATCTTTTTGTGTTGGTTACACTTAGCTCACCCACTAGGTTCCTCTTCTAACTATGACAATCGGTGAGTGAAAATTCAAACAGACAACCGACATGTGGCTGGGTTCCTTAATATGTTGTTGGTTGGTTACATTCAGCAATCTTCCAGGATCTGTCAAATCAAGGCAGTGTGTTAGCCACTCTACAAGAAGACAACAGGCTCATCCACACCTTTTACCAGTTGAAAAAAAGTTGTAAAATCCTAAAAGAAAAAAATTCTAGCAAGATAACCCCAATGAAAAAAAGTGAATTTTTTTTTATCAAATCCTAAATCCTTCAACTGTGCAGCAAAGCGCGCCCTACCCTTCTAGTAGATATATCATATACAAATACCATGCACGTAGTCATATCATTCCCGAAAACCACGATCAGCCTGTGCATACATGCAACAACCAGCATCGACAAAATTGAAAATCAACACCTCATGCATGTTGGCATAGCCAATTTGACCAAATAAACAAATTACAGAATAAATCGCTAGTTGCACGTGCACCGCGATCATATCCCCTACTATTATTACACATTTCATTATGACATTAAATTATATAGATCGAAATATTTTAAAATTAAATACAAAAAGGATCCATAAATAGAGAATCAAGAATACGAACATCTTTGCATGTCAAATAGAGCACTCTTAGGTCTTTTTAGGGTATTCAACTTATAGTTACATGTGTTATCTCCTGATTTATAAGTTGAATACCCTAAAAATACGATGCTCGGTCCATGATCATTTAGCTTCTATAAAAATCGGTCCGACCTCTTCTTCAATGATTTATCATCGCTGAGCAGCATGTTCTCAGCGCTGCTCAGAGCCGTGACGACGTGTTCCACCTACATGTAGCGTTAAATGCAGGGCATCTTTTCGGGCGGGCAGGGGTACTCGAGCTGGGTAGTCAGGATGCGGATCGGCTTCATCGTTGTCGACCGGAGCAAGGGTTGATGTCGGCCTCCGGGTACCCTTTCCCGTCGCCATATATAGCCTAACACAACCAACCCTTACAGTCAAAGCGGCAAGTCAAATCATTTCCGAAACAACCGGAAACCGCATGCAAATAACCAAGAACAACCCCATATAACACATCACACACGTAAGAGGAAAGACAATAAACAAAACACAATAAAAAAGATATGTAGATAAGCACAATCCAATCACCATGCAGCCACTGAACTTGACCAATCTTAACCAATAAATAAAAAACAATCGCATGGCAACAGCCAACGACGTAAACTACATTCCAACGCATGCAAAACCTATAGCCCACGTCTCCAATCGCACACCGAAGAAAAATGGTAAAGCATTCCTACGTCCTCCATGCAAATTCAGTCCATGCAAAGCGCTAAAAGCACACAACAATGTACCAACCCACAGCGCAAACTAATTATATGTTAGGTGTCAATTATCTATTTGCCAGTAGACACAACGCCGCGTTTATTGATCTTTCTTGTATAATGTGGAATTGATTTATATAATTTAGAAATTTGTATAAACATAATTGACCGCGCTTCCTTGACACATTTCTGTTATATATGTTGGTTTTGTTATAGATAGTGAATTTCAATCTAAAATAACATAGCCATGTCTTACTCACAAAAAAGAAAGTGATAAATAGATGCAATAAATAATTTTTTAACACTACAAAGAAAACTGAAAAGGAGGATTGTGTGTACAGAAATATCCTTCTCCAAACGACAATGATACATGCATAGCCATTTTATATAAGAACAGAACACAAAGCATAATAACCAAACTGTTCACAGTTATTTATTTTCATGTATAATAAGTGAGTGAGAATAATCATTAATCTTTTCCCACAATGCTCCAACAAAATATGAACAGCCACGGGCCACCTATGCTTGACAAAACTACTAACCATGCTTTTCCAAATATCAACACTACCCAAAATAGCTGACTAATAAAAAATCATCTACGTTAAATGAAAAAATATCAAAAACTATGTGCTAATACGAAACATTTAAACACAGAAAAATAATTAAAAGCATCATCACCAAACAACACGAGAAGAAAAATTGAAAACAACATCTGATTCGCATGCGAGTAGACATGCTGTCCCTTAGATACCCACGAGGCCACGAACATGGTCACATCAACCTATGAATGCAACAATTGAAAAAGAGCATCTAACCAAATAAAACAGAAAGAGAAGAATATTACAGTGAGCTTTGTATTTGATTAGGATATTACAGTGAGCTTTGTATTTTATTAGGGCAATATGGCTGAGTGTCACTATTGCTTCCACGCAAGTGCAAGTGCAACATCCAGAATAGTGGATATAATTTCATTATGAAAAACTCCATGTCTATAAATATGACCAGAACCACTTGAGAAACACTATTAGGAAACTGGCTATCTGTGGCGCACCTATTTTCACTTTCTGTGGCGCATATGTGGGTGCGCCACAAAAAGCTCGCCACTAAAATTTGTTTTCTGTGGCGCATGTAGTCGTGCGTTCTGTGGCGCACCTAGCCCACATGTGCCACAGAAATATTTCTGTGGTGCACCTAGCCCACATGCGCCACAGATTTATTTTTCAAATTTCAAAAAAAAACTGGGCCGGATCTAGATCTGGCCACAGCCGCCGGAGGTGGGGGTTGCTGGAGGATGTGGGGTGGAGGAGGGGGGCCGCCGGAGATGATGGAGGAGGGGGAGGCCGACAGAGGTGGTGGTGGAGGAGGAGGGGGTCGCCGTAGGTGGTGGACAAGGAGGGGCTCGCCGGAGGATGTCTCCGGAGGTGGTGGTGGAGGAGGAGGTCGCCGTAGGTGGTGGAGGAGGAGGAGGAGATCACCGTAGGTGGTGGAGGAGTCCATGGACGGAGGTGGGGGAGGAGGAGGTCGCCGGTGGGTGGAGGAGGAGGAGGTCGCTGGTGAGTGGAGGAGGAGGCCATGGCCGGAGGTGGAGGAGGAGGAGGGAGAGAGGAGAAGGGAAGAAGGGGAAGTGGAGGAGAGGAGAAGTGGAGGAGAGGAGGAGGAGGCAGGAGAAGGGGAGAGGGGGAAGTGGAGGAGGAGGAGGGAGAGAGGAGAAGGGAAGAAGGGGAAGTGGAGGAGAGGAGAAGTGGAGGAGAGGAGGAGGAGGGAGGAGAAGGGCAGAGGGGGAAGTTGAGGAGGAGTAGGGAGGAGAAGGAATATTCGAATCCTGCCACACAATTATGTGGCGCACCACCTACATATGCGCCACAGAATTGTGTCCCAATATTTTCAAATTTTGAAATTTCTGTGGCGCACCCCTGTCAGATACGCCACAGAATTCTATGTTTCTGTGGCGCACGGGGACACATGCGCCACAGAAAGTCGACCACTTTTGCATGTGGTGGGCCCCGCACAAATTTCTGTGGCGCACCTAGTCTCCATGTGCCACAAAAATATGATTATCAGTGGCGCACATAGACTCCATGCGCCATAGAAATGTCTATATTTCTGTGGCGCACTGTGCACTATGCGCCACAAAAATATTTCTGTGGAGCACACACTTTTTGATGCACCACAGAATCCATTCCTAACTATAAGAAGTTTCGTAGTAATGTAAATTAGGAAGCACAACTCCTGCAATAGCTAACTTCCTGATAGAATAAAAAAGTAATATTTCTATAACATTTAGGATCATTTTAATAAAAAATGACATGGTATACCCAGATCGTGAAATGAAGTATTAATAAATTTAAAAACGCAGAATAATAACATGTGATAGCTAGGAAAAGATCATAAATTAAATTTGTTCGATTCAAGAAAAGATCATAAATTCTACTTTCATTCCAAGATTTGTTACATAATCAAAGAAAGAAGATTTGAGTGCTATTCGAAATTCAGAAGTCCATGCAACAAATGGGTTCCTTTCTTTTGCTACAATGAGAAGCATCATCTTGTGGGAACGAAAGAACTTAGTTGGCATACAATCATCATCATCGTCCTTGACGTGGTTTGAATCGAACCAAACATCCAAGTCCTCTACATCCTTGTGCCTGGCTCCATACACCTTCGAGAGCCGATGTGATAGAAACTGAAACTAACGTTAGTCAAACAAATTCTCAATGGGTTTAGAGACTTTATTATCTATCCAACTATATACATATGCATACAGTAATAAAGCGCCCTTTATCGAAAATATAATCCCATGCGTTTGTACATGGTAGAAATTTCAAATATACCAACACAAAAAATACCAAATATCTCTAAACTTCTCTCATATTTTACAATTTAAACTGTTCCATTAAGAACATGATCCCAACCATATTAGTAAAAATGAAGACATGCTTCACCTAGGCAGAGCACTTAAATTCTAAATGCGCCACTACCATCCTTGTGCTATATTAGGAACTCAAGACCAAAGATAAGCAATCATAAATTTGAACTTACCAAATGGAGAAAAGCTCATAGCAGTATAACAGAGAATAGATGTCAAGCCAAGAATTTTCTAATAATCACATAAATTTATGAACACTAAATCACATGTGAAGAGAATAGATGAAAAGTTCACTTGTTCAATTCAAAAAAGGTTATTTGTCATATGAAACTTCAGTAAAATTCCTTGTCAAGAATAGCCTGAAGACCTGCAACATAGAGGAGGGAAACCTTCAGAAACAAAAATGGCATCTCAAATATATATACTACTTAATAGTATTCGAAAGTCCAAACTGATACACTCAGAGAACACCTGGTGATTTTCTTTCCTCCTTGTGCTATATGATCAATGGAGCAATTGACCTGCATTATTATACAACCACATGATAACATATGTTAGTCAAATCTCAGAAAGAGAGACAACAATTTACTAAATTAGAGAAACTTGAAAGACCACACTACCTGTATAACAACATATGTTATAGGTGAATCTGAAAGAACATACAATAAATTCATCAGGATACGGGCACGGGAAGCGGTCGTTGAAGCCGAAGCACAACATCTCCGTGTCCAGCGCGATGAGGTCCACCGAGTTGAGGTTGCTCCACCGCCTCTTGAACATGTTGTCCGACATCACGATACGGTGCGTATACCTTTTTTGGAAGGCATAGTTGTAGAACAAAATTTTCTACAATATATATATATATAGGGTGGGTCTATTTTAACAACACCCCTTAAGACCTTATTCTAACAACAAAAGCTTATTCTGACAACACTACAATCTAACCCACGCCCGCGATTCGACCGCAGGAAAAATCCGTTTCGGCCCAACCCACCTACCCCCACCACTTCATCTCTCCTTCCCGCACCTCACGCACTCGTCCCACACCTCACGCTCGGAACCGCAACACTGTCCCCGCCGGCGCGCCGCCACGTCTTCCACGGCCGGCGCCACCCTCCCCCCCACCTCCTTTTCCCCCCAAATCGAGACCCACCCCAGCCCGTTCTTCCTCGTCGGGACGCCCGCGCCCCACCTACTTCCTACGGTCAGATCGAGAAGGGGCGAGGCGGTGCATCCAAATTGAGCAGGGGGCTCCCGGACGCCAGGCCCCGTGACTCCTGATCCCTCCATCGCGCCGGCCGCCCCAACCTCCCACCGCTCCTCCTTTTCACCTCGTCGTCCTTGATGCGCCCTGGCCCGACCCCCCTGGTGCCTCTCCAGCCACGATGGCCGCCGGATGCGGATCCAGCCGCGGCGAAGCAGACCCTCCGGCGGCATCCCCACGGTGCCACGGTGCCCCGCCTCCCGAATCAGGCCCGGTGCGTCGGCGCGCCATTGGAGCGGCCGCGCCCCACGGCGGCGCCCACCCCCTGCCCCCCCCCCCCACCCGTGCGGCGGCCCTGCCTGCTGCCTAGGCCGGCTGCGCCCCGCCCCCGGCTCTTCCTCCGACCTCGCCTTCCTGCGCCTGTGCGCCGCGCCGGTCTGATCCCGCGTGAGAAAGTCCATGGCGGCCCCCCCTCCCGCGCAGCTTCGCCGGCGAGCTGCTGGCCCGCTCCAGTTGCCCCCCTGCTCCGCCGCCTGGGCCGGGTGCTCGGCCGCTCCTCTTCCATGGCCTCTGGCTGGTTCCCCTTCCGCGTCGTTCCCCTCGGATGCTTGCAGTTTTCCCACGTCCTCGATGCGGTTCAGTTTGCTACGAGATGTGTTTGGATTTTTTTTGCATCCAATTGTGGAAGTTAAATTTTTTACATCCAATTGGGTTCAATAAACGATGCAGTTCGACTGTTGTGGGAGTTTTTAGTTTTGTTTTGTATGTATCATCTGTATTTATTTGTGTATTTTGATGTATGAATTTGCACGGGTCAACTTTGTAGTTGGTTTGCAAGAAACTAAAAAGATGGGCATGCAGTTCACCAACGATTGTGTTTGTACTCAGAAAAATGATACTGAAAGTGGACGGCCCTTCATGAAATTGTGTGCGATTCTCTTTTATTGCTATTACAGTGCGGTTTTCGTTCGTATGCATGCGATTTAGAATTTCAAATGCATTTAAAAAAAATGTAGTTCACTCACCTCGTCCTTGCAGTGCACGCTCGTTGCCAAAAAATAATGTTAAAAGTTAATAAAACATATGCAGTTCTCTTTGTCAATAAATGCAACCTGTATCGGTCGAATGCAGTTCACTACGTCGATTGCGGGTCCGTGAAAAAATACGCGTATTTCTCTTTGCCATGTGAAAAAATCATGTGCAGTTCTTTCTGTTGAAAAATGCAATCGGGTGCCCCGCGAATGCAGTTCACTCGCCGATTTTTTGTTCCGCGAAAAACACGAGCAATTCTGTTTGGCGATAATGCAGTGCGCTTGACTGTCGAATGCGGTGCGGTTTCCGGCGAATGGAGTTCACGTCGTCGATTTTGGGTCCGCGAAGAACGGAGTTCCGCGATTTACTAAAATTAGAGGATGTGTTTTACATACAAATGGAGCGCCTCGACGATAGCTATCCAATGTTTTATCTATTGCATCAATCGGACGAACGAATCAAACGAATTTAAGCAAAAACTCCCGCTGTCCAAAAGAGGGCAGCAACACCATTTTTCAAATTACTTCAAAACTGTGTGGAATATGGAAAATTGTTCAACATATGGATTAATCTACTACTCGAATCCAACGGTGTATCATACGCATCGATCGGACAAGCGGTTAAAAAGTTCTACTCTCTACAAGATCCACCGACGAAAAATAGAGTGTGCGCGTTTTATTGAAGCTAGATTTCTCTCAAATCCGTAGATAATTAGACAAAGTGTTCTACATACGGATGGAGCGCCTGATCGATATCTTTCCAACGGTATATCATTTGCATCATTCCGATGAACGGTTTAAGAGAAATCGCGAAAAAACTGCAGGTGTGAAAGTGGGTCGCCGCACCATTTTTGATACTGCTCTTAATCCGTGAAGAATGGGGGGAAGTTTTAAACATACGGAAGATGCTCCTTTTCCATACGAATCCAACGTTGTATCGTACGCTCAATTCCGACCAACGGTTAAAAAGTTATCGCGAAAATACATCATGAGGTTCGTTTTTACCCGAGCTGCAGTGCTTCAAATTCAGCAGTGCGGTTCTCTTTTGCGATACGATGCAGTTCGGAATGTTGTCGGAATAGTTATTCTGACAACGATGTCAGAATAGACCGGCTGTATATATATATATATATATATATATATATATATATATATATATATATATATATATATATATATATATATATATATATATATATATATATATATATACATATATACATATATATTAGTGAAGCTATTCATCACCCAGGGTACAGAATAATTTATTCTTCACCCGAGGTAATTTTACGAACCTTTCATAAAAAAATTACGTTTGTAATACAAATAGTTACATTAATATGGATTCACTTCATAAATTTTGACATAAAAAAACAAAAAAATTGGTCATAAGATCAAAAAAATTACATTTTATGTATATTTTACACCATCATTTTTACCTTTGTAATTTTACGTAATATAAAATATATTTTACGGCGATTATATTTTTTTACATTCTCTTTTTACGTATGAAATACGACGAAATTTACGAAATGTAGAATTACGGTGTATTGACGTGAAAACAGAGGGGGTGAAGAATAACTATTCCTCACCCAGGGTGACGAATAGTCAATCCAGTGCAAATCCTTCCAAAATACATCAACCGATACTAGTTCTATCAAAATTATAATACATCATTAATTCAAATAATCTCTAATCAAATCTTTCAGGGTCTGTATACGCTTGTATTTAATTCTGTACTGAAGAAGGTTGAGGTCTTGGTGCAATCTCCGTCTCCAGCTGATAATGGATGGCGCTTTGTTTTGAAAAATGAGATTGTTTCTTTGCATCCAAATGTGCCAGGTCCCCATGATGATAATGTCCATGGCAATTCCAGCAGGGAACGCCAACCTGGTGTTCAAAACTTCATCGTCAATAGATATGCCCCTGTGTATTTCAGTAGTGACAGAATCCCAGCAGCCAAGAGCAAATGGACAGTCCCAAAAGTGATGTTGTGTTGTTTCTTCAGTGTTAAAGTTGCATAAGACACAATTTTAGGATGGTACGTGAAAAGATTTCCTTCGTAGCAGATTCCTGGTGTTTATTCTATCATGTATGAGGATCCAGAAGAATATTTTATATCTCAAGATGGCAGCAGCTTTGCAAAGAAGTTTGAAGATTTGGTGTTTTGGTTCAAACTCAAAGTATGTGTGGTAAACTTTCATGGATGAGAATGTTGCATTGGGATGATTTATGTACCAAATATATTTCTCATTGTTTAGTTGGTGAGGTTGAAGCCAATTCTGTAGTTCTAAGAGCTGCTGATAGGCTTGCACTGATAAAGGTGTGTGGAAGTTTTCTGTGATATCAGTGTTGTTTAACATGTTTTCCAATGTCTGATTATGGTTGAGCACAAAAGAGAATAGCTCCGGATGGGTGTCTTTGATCATGCCATGCACCCAATCATCTTTCCACATCATAAGTGTGTTACCTTTTCCAATCTTGCATTGGTGTTTCTCTTTGAATGAAGTTCAGAGCTTAAGTATGTTTATCCACCATAAAGATCCCACATTGCTATTTGGGTCAAATCCATGTAGGTAGTAAGATTTCCATATCAGATTGACCCATGGCAAGTCCTGTTGATTGATGAATTTTGACATGTGCTTAAAAATCAAGCATTGGTTGTGTATCTATAAGTTCAGTACCCCAAGTCCCCCATTTTCCTTTGGCCTAGTCACTTTATCCCATTTGATCAATGCAGGTCCACTTTCATCCATACTATATTTTCTCCAGAAGCAATGTGTGATATATTTGTTAATTTGATCCATGATGCCCATGGGTATCGGCAGAGTGCACATGAAAAATGTGGGCAGACTGGAGAAAACTGATTTGATCAGTATAAGTTTTTTCCCCGAGGATAGTAATGTAGAGCATCCAGATAGTCTTCTCTCAATTCTCTGAAGTATTGGTATAAAATCCTCTCTTTTGGGTTTGGTGATGTTGAGTGGAAGCCTTAAATATGTGATTGGAAAAGAACCAATGGCACATCCCAAAATATCTGCAATCCTGTTCATTTGTGGGATATCTGTGTTGATAGGTACCTTGACAGATTTGCTAAACTTAACTCTGAGACCAGTGAAAAGATTGTAGTATCTGAGAAGATTTTTCAATTGGAGCATTTGAGGGGGGCTTGCCTGCATTATGAGTATGGTATCATCAGCATATTGGATAATAGGGAAATCTCCCATATTATGTTTAGGCAAAGGATGCTTGATTTTGCATAGCCTCATTCAGTATGTTCTGTAGAAGGTCAGCTGCTAACACAAATAGAAGAGGAGACAGTGGGTCTCCCTGCCTCACCCCTCTCTTGCACTTTAATTGCTTGCCAGGGATTCCATTCAATAGCACTGCTGAGGAACTAGTATTCAAAATCATGTCAATCCACATCATCCATTTGGGTCCAAATCCCTTAGCAATCAAAATATCTCTAATAGCCTGATGTTTAATGATGTCAAATGCTTTTTCAAAGTCTAGTTTGATAATGACCAATTCTTCTCCTGTTTGATTGCACTGATGAATGAATTCATATGTCCATGCAAGGCAATCCTGAATAGATCTGTGGTTGAGGAATCCATATTGCTTGCTATGAACCAGTTGAAGTATGATCTTCTGCAATCTGTTGGCAAGGAGCTTTGTGATAATTTTGATGGAGCAATTAAGCAGTGAAATGGCCCTGAAATCATTAGGTACAGATGGATTGTCCTTTTTGGGGATGAGTGCAATGAATGAGGAATTAATTCCTGTCAGTTCAATCCTACCATGGTATAAGTCATCCAACATTGTATAGAAATCATTTGCAATAATAGTCCAACATGCTTTAATGAAATTATTATTAAAACCATCTGGTCCAAGTGCCTTGTATGTTGGTAGTGCAGCAATAGTTTGATCAATTTCTTATTTTGTGAAAGGATCCTCAAGTGCTGAAAGGTCAATCTGATTGTGTAATAAGTATTCCAAGGCCAGAGGATTATGGGTTGGATTGGAGGTGCTCAATCTGTCTTTAAATTCTTTCCAAAAGACCTCTGCTTTAGCACTATGTGAAGTTTGAACAATGTTGTTGGAATCAGTGATAGATGAGACATGACTGTGTCTGTATTTGATAGTAGCTTCGGCTTTGAAGAATTTTGAATTACCTTCTCCTGTTTTAACCCATCTCACAGTAGCTCTTTGTTTCCAGTAGATATATTGCAGCTTCTATAGGTAGAGAAAATGTTGTTTGAGAATCTTCCTGCCATTCCATTCAGCACAAATAATTCCCTGAATTCCCCAATTCCATTAAGGCATGATATCAATTCATGTGTTGCTTTGATAGAATCTTTCATATGCAGTGTATGCATGGACCATATTTTTAATCCCTGTCTGAGTCTCTTGAATTTTGCAGTGATCCTTTGTACACTGTTCCTGCTCCTAATATCTTTTTCCCAGGTGGATTGTACATATTCCTTGAATCCTTCCATCTCAATCCAGTAATTTTCAAATCTAAAAATCTGTGGTTTAGGAATGTTTGTACCAATTTGAATTAAACAAGGTGTAGGATCAGATATGGGCCTGGAGAGTGGTATAGCCCATGTTTTTGGAAAGCTACCAGTCCAGGCTTTTGAAGTGAAAACCCAATCATGTTTTTGTAGGAGTGGTGCCTCCTGCATGTTGCTCCACGTGTATGATCTACTTTTCAGTGGGATTTCCACCAATCCCAACACATTGATGGCCTCATTGAAGTTCACCATATCATTGAAGTTGCCCCCTTCTCTATTTCTATTATTAGGGTATCTAATATAATTGAAATCCCCCATAAGAATCCATTTTGTATCCCCAGGCATATCAATATTTACCAGCCAGTTCAGAAATTCAGTTATTTTATCAGCCAGGCAAGGACCATATATGTTAGTAAGTATCCAGTGTTCTCCTGATAGTTTTGAGGTGAGTCTCATGGATATAGAGAATTCATTTTTGAATAGTGTCTCTCCATGGAAAAGTGCATCTTTCCATATGGTGATGATGCCTCCAAATGCACCAGTGGATGGAATAAAATCAAACTTTTTCAGAGCTCTGTTGCAAAATCTCTGAATATATCAGATGTCAAAAGTATCTCTCTTGGTTTCTTGCAAGCAAATCACATCACAATTTGTTTCTTGTATCTTATCATTTAGGGCTAACCATTTATCTTTATCATTGATGCCCCTAATGTTCCAATTCAATATATTCCAGTGAGTATTCATCATTGCAACATGTAACTGAATATCTGAATGTGATAGCTAATGTAAGTACCAGCATATCCATACTCATAAGGATGTAGTACCATAGTTCATTCCAAAATAACTGAAGCAGCAGAAAAGAGGTTCTGAGGTCTGCTCTTACATAGGAGTTCCATAGATACATAAAGAAGTGGTTCATATTTATTACATCCATCATATATAACTACTGCTCTGATAGGGTATTGAAGAGTAGGGGATGAACCAATTCTCAGGGCTTCTTTCCCTTCTGCTTCTTTCCTCCCTTGCTTTCTCTCTGCTTCTTGTTCTTCTGCAGTTCTTCCTCAGTACATTTTTTAGCATCCACCTTACAAAATGAGAAAGAGAGATTTTTAATGATTTTGGGAGCAATCTCTGGTAATTTTGCATTGCAGGGTAGGCAGTTCCTATCTTGGCATGTGTCCCTCTTAAAGCCCATGTTAAGTGTCTGAATTCTGCAACTCCTTCTTACCTTAAGTCCACAATAGGGGCCTTGTTCTTCCTCTTCCTCTGGTATTCAATGGCAAGTTCCTGAGCATGTGGATTGATGCCAGAGTTAGTGGGGGTAATCTTCCCAGGTTCCATGTGGTGTTCCTCCTCCTCTTCCTATGCAGGCAAGTTTTTACAAAGAATTGATGCATTATCAGGACAAGAATGAGGGATATGGAAAGTTGTGATCTTGGAGAGATCACAATCATCAACAATATCATGCCAGAGGGAGGAGTTGAGCAGATTAATGCACCAAGAAAAATTGTCAGGTGAAAGCAATGCTAGGACCAGGAAATCAAACCATTCAAGTGGTACCTGAGTAATGGTGGATTCCTCATGAGGTTGAGCAAAGTGATTAGTCCATAGTGCAAGGCCTTCAGCTGAAGGAACATTGTTTTGAGGTTGATGCATCAATGCTGCATCTAAAGAGGCATGTGACGCCCCCAAAATCAGACCGTGTACAGTAATCATACACGCAAGGTACACGATCGAGATCAGGGACTCACGATGTGATATCACAACACAACTCTACAAATAAAATAATACAAGCTGTTTAATACAAGCCAGGGGCCACGAGGGCTCGAATACAACAGCTCGAGAGCACAAAGTCAGCGGAAGCAATAGTATCTGAGTACAGACACAAGGATACAAGGTTGCCTTAAGAAGGCTAGCACAAATAACAACAGATCGAAAAGGCGAGGCCTCCTGCCTGGGAACCTTCAAGCTACTCCTGGTCAACGGGGAACTCGACGTCGTAGAAGGCATCGAGGATCTTCACGTTGCGGTGGTCGACATCGGGGATCTCCAGCTCCTGGGCTCCAACGTCGACTGCAGCGGCCGATCAGGCAAAACAGTAAAGGAAATAAAGCAGGTGAGTATCTAGTATACCCGCGAGTCTTACGTCCGCTACTAAGCAATATGCATTGTATCAACGGAAAGAAGAGGTTGTATATAGTGGACTGAAAGACAGAAATCCAGAGAAAGGATAAGAAGCTAGGCCTAACGAAGACTAGCATCTTCCGACGATGTCTTGCAGCATGAGGTAAGAATCAGCCAACAGTTTATATAAAGCATAAAGTAACAATGAAGCAGAAGTTGCTGCAACACTGAATAATAATAAGTTGTAATAATTAACAATGCCTCCGAGTTCACCTCCTCGACATCCCCGCGAGGAAAAGAACCCGGAACCATACAGTTTAATAATAGTTTCTAGTGGTAAGATCCAGCTTCAACATAAAGCGTCCTGTTACCGTGGACACGGCTATTCGAATAGGTTAATGTTCCCTGCAGGGGTGCACTTGTGTTACGCTACACGCACGGATCTCCAGGGTGGCGGGAACCCTATTAGGGAACGCTCCACCGAGGCTATCCGACACTTCATAGCCCATCTTTCAAACTCAACAGAGAGGTCATCCGCCGGTCTAAATCCTAAGTACGCTGGGCCTTGGACCCCAACCCGAACGTACTCCTGCACGGTGCGTGACTGGCCGGTGAAGTTGAAGCAAATCCAAATAAGACATCACCGCGCGAGCAAATAAGACAACACCACTTCCCGGCAATCAGCCCGCGGTACTGCTGACGTCTGAAGAGTCCTCGGACGACACTAAGAAGTAGAGGAGCCCATAACTCGTAGTTCCCACGGGTAGGTAGTGCGTACATGGCATATAGCCAACTCAAGACATTCACTGAACCATTTAGCATTTTAATTAACCTGCGTGACAACCGTTATCGTTGCCTCGACTTAACCGACCCGCGGACAACGACAGCAGCCAGGACCACCAGTACATCGGTGCCTGCCCTGTCGTCCCACCAAGTCACTGCGGTTACCAACAAGGTGAACCGTCTCCTTACCTTGTCTCGCGTGTGCTCCTGGGGGAGCTCGACTTTCGTAGTTTGGTAACTCTCGCGGCCAACGAGAAGGGGCCAAGCACACCGGTACACTGGTCGTACCCTCCCTGTCGTCCCGTCGCAATACCTCTCGCGGGCACCGCTGGGTCGCCCGACTTCTTACCTTTGAGGACACCAGTTGGTTCGAGTTCCTACCATTAAGTGAAACCAGGAGGAATCACCCTCGATGGCACACGTAAGAGGTTTGACAGAGACATCAACGGAATGAACTAAAGAGGTAAACCCCATATCATCCCGGTGATTCTACGCTACTGAGCCGACGAGAGTGAAATACGAGTCCATTCCACTCGTAAGCCAAACTCGAAGCGACTCGGCAGAGTCTCGCCGTTGTAGGTTCCCTAGGATGTCTGCATTGATTTGTACCTGTTGCAGTTGTATATATTTTGTATCCGCGTCACTCCCCTGAGTGGCCACGACCCTCTATTCTAAACCTAGCTAACAATGCGCAGGGTTTACTGCTGAATATAACCATAAATATAATAGGCAGCATAGGATAAAGGAGGTACATCAAGGGGCGACAAAATCAGGCTATGCAATTGAATAGGATTGTAACGTAGCAGCAGTAACAATGCCTAGTGCAAGAAATGTACGGAAAGATAGGCGATATCTGGGGAAGAGAATGGCTCTGCTTGCCTGGAAGCTCGACAGTAGCGGTACGGTCGTCGACGAAGTAGTCGTACCCGGCATCGATGTAGTCGACGGCAGCAGCGGGGTCTACCGAAGATCAAGGGGGGGAAGAAACAATAAATACACAACAATAATAGCAATACAAATGCAAGACATAACAGATGAATTGTAAACGGGGTTCTAACGCAGTACGACGCACATTGCTCGGAACGGAAATTCATCTGAGGATGAACTACCGACTCCGGGCGATTATCGGACTAGGTGTACGGAGGGGGAAGATATCATGCCGGAGGTGTCGTGGATATCCGACACACGTGTGGGTGGTGTATCCGGGTTAGTTGATCTATTCCGAACAACTTTCGTGTTCGGAATAAATTCATCCGGAGGGTTTATCGGTATCGGGCAATTATCGGACTGACGGCACCGGAGGGGGACGGTTCGATGTTCGTTGTGTTAGAGGGGTGTGATAGGAGTATGAGTAACGTATTCGTAATCGTGGATCCGTTCTGAGTAACTTTCGTATACAAAAGTTTTTCATCCGGACAACTTTTATCGGTACCGGAAATTATCGACAGACGGCCCGAAGGGGGGGGGGAATGTCGATGTCCGGTACGTTAGAGGGGGGTGGTAGACATACGGATAGCGTATTCGTATCCGTTATATTTTTCTGATCAATTTTGATGTATAAAGTTTTTGAATCTGACTTACGGTTTAAAAGATATTCAAATTCAAAGTTTTAAATCATTTAAAAGATTTTCTGGAATTAATTTTATTAATAAAGCAGTAACATTATCCACAACAGTTTGACTGGTCAAACCTGACCAGTGGGTCCTACATGTCAGTGACTCATTTTATATAATCCATTTAATTAAATCAAAAATGGTCACTGGGCCCACATGTCATACACACCTAACTAGTTATCTATTTACTTTTATTCTAAAAGACATGGGGCCCATCTGTCATAGGCCTAGTAACTAAACAGGGGGGTTTATTTCTATTTCAATTAAGTGGGGAGTTAAGCTAATAGATGATTAATCTTTAATTAACACAGGGCCGACCCCACATGTCATAGGGCTAGCGAGGGGGGTTAGGGGCCAATGCCCACGGGGGTGAGGCCGACGCCGGCGACGAGCACAACGCTCGCCGGGGACGCGCCTCAGAGGGCCAAAACGTGCGCGGCTAGGCCCGTTCGGTTGTGGGCGGTCGCGTGCACCCAGTTGTGCCGCAAGCCGGAGCAAGGGGCAGCCGGAGGGGCGACAACGCCGACGAGCAGCGGCCGCCGGAGCTCGACCTCGCGGAAAACGTCGAGGGAGATGGCTAAACGGAAGGGGGATAGGGGCGTTAGGCTTGGGGGCTCACAGTGAGCGCGCAGGGGGTCGGCAGTGCGCTTGGGGGAGTCCGGAGCGCGCGAATCGCCGTCAATGGCGATGATGACTGGAGGTAGAAGACGACCGCGGCTCGAGCGACAGGGGGCACTCCGGCTCGATTCCTTCTGCGGGTTGGGGAAGACGACTGGCGCGGTCTCGCCGGACACGCCGGCTGGAGCTGGGAAGGGCGGTGGCCGCGCGGGTTCATCTTGGCGCGTCCATGGCGTCTCGGCTAGAGGTGGGAGACGACGAGGCGCGCGAGGAGGGGGGGAGTGGCTAGGGTTTCGCCAAGGGGGGCACAAGGGCGTATATCACCCCGACGACGAGCTAGGGTTCGCGCTGGCGGCCATCTAGCGGCTCATCGCCGTCGGCGTGCTCTGCCATGGCGCCACGGCAGTGGGTGAACAGCACGGGGGGGAGGGGAGGGGTAGGTGGGCTGGCTTGGGCCGGTTGGGCTGGGACTGTGCACTCACTGCACCAGGCCAGTGGGCCACTTTGCTATTTATCTTTCTGTATTTCTTTTAGTTTTTTTTTCTTCTGTTAATATTTAATTGGCCATCAAAATGATTTTTATAAAAATTCCAATCAATTCTAATATTATGGTTACATCATACAAAGATGCCACAAAAGATTTGGATCAAATATAAAATCATTTGTATTTTCTATAATTATTTAATAATTAAAATGGGCTACTTTGCTACTGTTTTTAATTATTTATTTTATTTAAACAAACTAATAATTCTCCAATACATCACAACATTACCTACTGATTATTTCACATTTTATAAAATAGGTGCCACAATTTTTAGTGCATTTAAAATTCCTATTTGTTTATTAAATTTACCATGGCAATTTAACAATTCCCAACTATTGTTTTTATTTTAAATATTATTCCTTTATTTTACTATACCATTTTTAATAAAACAACCATTGTTATATTATCATGGCTTAAGATTTCTAGGCATTTTATAAATAGATTCCATTATTTTGGTCCAACTAAGATTTCCATTTTTATATTAACTTTCAAAATAATTTTTGATGACACCACAAGATTGGTTTCACAATCAACATAGACTTGTGATTATTCTAAAGACTAAGGGTGACTTGGTTTAAGTTTTTGCATGATGGTTATCAATCACCCATAAATTCTTGGAGCAATTCAATAGTCCACACAAATTTAAATTTTTTATCAGGGTTGGAATTTGACAGAGCTATGATCAAAGGTGATCATGGCTTGATCATCAACAGTAATGATCACTAACAGTGGAATCACTGTAGTGATTACTGTTACTGATTCTGAGGGTGTTACAAGGCATCAGATGAAGTGGCATGCATAGAAGAAAAAAAGGGAAGGGAAAACCAGGAGTGGCACAAAACGTTTCACCTGCAGATGAAGATGAAGGGAGATGAGAGGTGTTGGAGGAAGTGTCCAGTGCATAATTCTCATTGGGGTTCTCCATTGCTATGCCTTCCCTTGTGTTCTCCACAATGTCCTCCCTGGTATGCTCAGCAGGGGGTAAAACTTGTGCCTCAATGTATTTATTGATGTCTATTAAAACATTGCTCTGTTGGGGATCAGGGAGTGACTAGAGCAGGTTGGGTCCAACAGGATCAGAGGGTAAAGAACAAGTTTTAGTCTGAGTGATAAGAGGTGGAGTGATGGTTTCATTGATCTCAACATGAATGTGTTCCAATGCAGGCTGATCAGCATTGCTGTCTTGCTGGAGGAGGGAATTCAGTGCCTCAATATCTTTGTTATTAGCAGCAATGAGGTTGAGTGCAACTATGGCATGCTCTCTTTCCATTGCAGCATCATTAGTGTCCATAGCAGCATCAGTGGATGGTAGTGGGAGCACATCATCCTGTGTTGCCACACTTGTATGGAGCTGCAGTGTAGTATCCACAATAGGGTGTTCTGCCATGGCTTCCAGAACAGGAAGATTGAGGTCAAGTGCAGGCATGTCCTAAAGGGACAGCACTGGTTCAGAATTGGGGACCAGAGAATCCACATCCATCAGATTCATTTCTCCAGCAACAGATTCATTGGATGCAGCAGCATCAACAGCAATGTCAGTGATAGTCATATCACTGTCATGGAGTGGTGGTGCAGGTGGATTGTTCAGTGGCTCTGGAGCAGGCAATTCTTGGATCACAGGGGGGATAACATCCTCCATGGGATCAATCTGTGCATTGTGCTCGATGTTCCATCCTTGATTTACAACATTTATCTGGACATGCACATTATCATGAGCTGCAGGCATATGAAATGCCACTGTCCCAACCACAAAATTCCCTTGATTTGGATGGTGGAATTGTTCAGGAGGTCTTGGTTGTGGGTTGCCATCCCTGCTAGCATTGTGGTTCTTCTTTTGCAGGTGGTCCTCCCAAAGGTTTGTCTTGAAAGATCACTACAGGGCAAGTCCAGGACTGACTAATTAGATGGTCACCACCTGAGACCACAATGCTAGCAGGGATATCACGAAGAACATCCACTCTGACTTTAACCACCATTGCAGCATCAGTGGCTTTCACCCTATCCCATGTCAGCAGTTTACCAAAAGGAGAAATTGTAGTGTGCAGTTCATGAAAGTTCCTCAAATCAGCAGGATAACCAATAAGCAGCAGCCAAACCTCTCTATTCAGGTTGAAGTTCCTCGAGTTCATGCCCTCATTGTGTATTTTAAAAACCAGGTGAATATCATCAAGCAAAATCGTACTACGAACAATACAGGAATCTCTATCCGCAGTGCTTGTGAATCTTACATAAGCTTGCCCAAACGGACATCTAGAGATGCTAGTATATCCAATATGTCGTGCACCCAGATAATCTGCCAAGGTCTCACGCACATTGAAGAAATCCACTTCACCTTGGGGCATTGGAACAATGGTGGCGATGGCCAAGTCCTCATTGCGAGCTTCCATTGCGCCGTGGATGATCCTCAGGCGCGCCGGTCTGCCGTGGAACTCCACCAGGAAGCATCCCGCCGGCACAAATGGGCTAGGGTCGAAGTGGAAGGTCGCCATGGGGAGAGCAGAGGGGTGGATTGCAACAATGGAAGTGGAAGGTGTCAGGGGAATCGAGGCGTCGGGGGGGGGGGAGTGATTACTCTGCCCGTTGATGGGAAAACACAGATGGATTCATTGACCAGTGTGGCCGGCAGGGCCGTTGTGGTAGTTACTTCTTTTGTCTGATTTGGTCTAATTTGCTGCCTTGGAGGTGCCCCCAATATGGAAGTGGATGCCTGCTTTTGTGGAGTGAAGAGGCAATCTACAATCACGTGCCCATTGCGTCTGCATCCTCTGCACCTAATGTGATTTGTGCACTTGGGCCTGAAGTGATCCGATCCAAGGCAACGAGCGCAAAAAATATTCTTGTTGGGCTGGGCCCTGCCAGGGTGACTAGGTGCGTGACTAGCGTTGTGAATAGGCTGAGTTCCCGCCCTCCTTAATGGGATGTTATTGGGTGCAGTAATCACACCATTAGTCCCCAGAGGCGGATTAACTGGGTGTGATGAGAGCCTAGCAATACAGAATTTTGAATTGCAGGTGCACGAACACGAGGATCAACAGAGATTCTCGGTGACATGACTGCATTGCCGTATGAACGCTTGTTCTTTGAACAATCAACATGTACGGTGCCTGTACCTGTCCAGCTTCGAAGAATCATCCGTACCGCCGGCATCAATAACTGCAGCATGCTGTACGTGATGACGACAGCACACGCTCTACGAAGATGCCGACCAGGAGGTCGCATCCGGACGGCGGCGCGACGGCACCCACAGAAGCTTCGTCGCCTGCCAGGCCGAAGACGTATGAAGCGCGAGCTGGCAGCATCGTACTTGAGGCCGAGGTGGGTGTCGTTGGAGTGGACGCGAGCCTGGCAGAGCAGGCAGCTGGCGCTGGAAACATCGTCGCCTGCCAGGATGAATATGAAGCGCGCGTTAGTGGTGACGAACCTAAGGCCGAAGTCGGCGTCATCAGGGTGGACATGGGCACAGCCGAGCAGGCAGCTGGCGTTGGAGGCGAGCCAGTTGTCGACGCAGTTGAAGTGGAAGGTATGGTGGTAACCCAGGAGCAGGACACCCACCATCACGCCCCACAGTTTTTGTACGTACCATAATTTTGCCTCAAACTGAACTCGAATGTTAGATAAAAGAGAACATCCCGTATTTATAGGACCAAAAAGCTCCAGAAAGCATGTCCAAAGCGGCAGCGTGAAGCACCCAGAAGCCATGCCAAAAGCGGCAGTAAAGATGCACATAAACATGTAACCCCACCGCAACAGCAGGACGCTAGGAATGAAAAAAAGTACGTATTTATCTCCAGTTTTCCAATCTAAACAAAAACAGAGCATCCTTATCCATGAATCAACCATCACGTGGTCAAATCAAAAGTCATGCACATGCATATATGCTAAAGCCACACCATAACGCACCCTGACTCCACATGAACAGTCTAAGCACGTAGACACATCAACCCATGCATATGCAACCATACTACAACCACACAATAGTGTACCTTATCACAACCCAAACAAATTAAAGGTGTAGGTGTCAACTTAGGATTGGCCACTAACTACACAAAAAGAATCTCAAAAAAACCATAAAACAGAAACAACTTTAGGTATAGAATAGTTAGTACTACGACAATGTCCGTGCGTTGCAACGGGAACATAACCAATCATGTTAAACATATATAACATATATCTATACATCAAACATTAGTGTTGACTTATGTTTTGAGCTAAATCACTCATATTCCTCCACCCACTATATTCACCTACCGTTCCAAGCTCATCACCACCTTCAATGACACAGTTGACCGACAATTAAATTTCAGTGTAAGATGATATTTTTTATTATCTTAAAGAAAATCAATACACGAGAAATAAAATCAGTACACGAGAAGAAAAAATCAATAGCTTCAGGTAGGATTTAAAATGCATCATGTTATAACACACATTGAAGATACAAACACCAAAAGTTTGTAATAAATAAAGGTAATCAACTCATAATCCATCTCTAATTATAAAAAATCTTTAAAGATATTCACAAACTAAAAGGCATTGGCCTGTAGAAAGGATTATAATTGCCTACAAATTTATGCAGATAAAGAATATACACTTATAATTTCATTTTCCTTTACAAAACCAATTACACTGTGGAATGATAGAATCTAAATGCTACAGCACGCACAACTTTAAATTTAGAATTGATGGGAGTTGTAACATGGCCTCCTTAACATATGGTGCAGGCAAGCTACCGAGATTATTTCTGTAGTTTCTCCTTGCATCCTGCACCAACACCAACCTCGTCTCCCTCCAGATCCGCTCGGACAGCGCGTGGTCCTTCTCCCGCCTCCCGCTGCCGGCCTCGCCACCTCCACCTCGTCCAGCTGCTGCCCCGGCCTCCCTTCTATGAGGATCTGCCGCGACCCCGTCCATCGCCATCGGGGGATTCTTCGCCCGCCTCCCGCACGGATCTGGCGCTTGGTGTATCGCCCTGAGTCCCTGTCACCTCTCCCGCGTGGTCCGTCGTCTGGCACGGTCCGCTGGGCGTCGCCTCCCTGCCAGTAGCTCCCCTCCGCCCCTCCCCGCTGCCGGCTTCGCCGCCCCCCTCGTTCGCTCCAGGTGCAGCACCATCATCCACCTCGCGCAGATGTGGCGCCACCGGGAGTGTCGCCCACACCTCTCTGTCGTTCTTCATGCGTGGATCTAGCGCCCTCTGTCCAAATTTAGCGCATGGAGTCTATCCTCTGCCATCCCATCACCCTCCCGCGCCGGCAGCGCCTCCCTCCGCCTTCCCCGATCCGGTATGGCCAGCATCAACACATGCATGCTGCGGAGTTGTAGATGAGGTGGTCACGCTGCTTCGGGTGAAAACCCTCTGTCGGTTTTGGCCGGTGTCGACAACGGCGACGCTGATGGGCGCCGCATCCCTCGTTGGAGACTTTGTTGGGAAGTCTTTGCAGTTCATCTCCATCTTACGCGTTCCGGACGAAAGCCTAGATCCAGTTTTGGATAGGACGACGATGGTGTCTGTGACGTCGCGACCCTCTTTGGGGTGTCATTTTGGTGCATGAACTACATGGCCGTTGTTTGATGTCTCGGTGCAGCCCGAGCCGCTCTTCGTCGAGGTCTATTGATTGCTCCTGAAGATCGTCCAAGTTGGAGGTGCTGATGTCTTCTTTGAAAGACGGGTTAGCGAGCCTCCGATCCACCCTTGGATCACCTCATTTCTATCAACGCCCCTCCCTTTCTTCGAGTGACGTCGATTGATGGCGACCAGACAACCAGCGGCCTTGGTGTTCGCCGCACTGGTTATATGAAGATGAAGCTAATGCCCACCGATTCGATTGGTCACGAGCCCGATGTCGACCTTGTACCCCTCCCCGGCTCCACTTTCTATAGTTTCTTGTAGTTTGTGGCCTCTTCTTCTAGAAGAAGTGTACTTTTCCTCTTTCTCTTCTTTCTTTTGTATCATTTGTACTTTTTTACTCCTTTTAATGAATGAAATCAGCACTGGCGTTGCTTTTCGTAAAAAAAACACCAACATGGCAAACACCACTATGAAGCTCACAACATTAACAGGAGCTTTGTAAGTTGATGAACAGACAAACTCATTTGCATTGAACATCAACCTCCATGAGCCTCTCCTCTGCCTCCTCATATATGTCTCCTCCGCCACATTGGATGTTCGCTCTCGGGTGGTTCGCACAGTTCTTTGTCGCGGGCCGCTCGCGCTAGTTGCAGGTGGCGTCGATGGTTGGCAAACAAAGAGCAACCACAGGGCGGCATCGCGGCAGCAACAACCGCACCGTTCTCCTCCTCACCATTAAGATGCGCTCTTGTAGACACGGACGCCCTCCTCACGCATCCTCGTGGCGCTGCACGGATGTTGCTAAGGATGAAAAGAAGAAGAGTTCAAAATATGTGTGATGTGCTGATTACGGTAGGTGAGCAATTGCAGTAACAGATGGCTCTTTAACATTAGAATAAAAAGACACAAACACATATGGTATTTATGGATATAGTCACCAGGAGCAGTTCTCATCGAATTGTTTTGAAGAGCATCTCTTGTTCCTTCATCAACAACTTTAATATCATGCTTTACCAGTACATGTTTATAGCCCCCATGTTCCTTCTGCACACACGAGCTAGATGAAAGCTAGTCACATGATGGATGCACAAGATTTGAAGTCCCAATGTACAAGAAAAGTTGTGTTACCACAAATGCTAGTTTAATCATACCTTTAGTTCCAAACAGGACAACACCAACCTCGTCGCTCCTATTATAAAAAGATAAACATTTATAAAAAATACCTCAATGCCGAAAGTACTATGCATACATAAATTTATAAAAAGCACAACTATTTTCTTATTCTAAACAAGTTATTTTACTGTGTTTCTTTTGAGCAATGACAAATGACAAAGAAAGTACTATGGTGCTACTTATGTACGTACGCAATGACAAACAACCAGCTGTAACATCTATTTTGGATTTCATCATCGAATAATATGAAACCTTGTATAAGTTGTTAGGTGCAGATCAGTAGGTTGGGGAAAACAATGATCTTCAGAGGAAATGTGGTGCATACTATTTAGAGATATCTGGAGCACTACTGGCCGGGCTACATCGAACATGACACTCACCCAAAGGAGCAGCAATAAACCAAATCCAACGATGCTTGACTGAGTTATAGAAACAACAGTATTATCCAAGCTGCATCCTTGGGCAGGATCCAACCTACAGCGAGCGGAAACTTTCTTAGCAATTTGAAGATGCACCTTGAACAAGTTAAAATCCAATGTATTCTGAACGAAGTGAGAAAGCTATAAAACATGAATTTAGGTGAAATGAAACATGAATTGCAGGGTTCTGTGGGATAAAAAAAATCATTTGGTGCTGCTGCTATGCTGCTTATCTGTAGAATCTACATGTTAGTGATTGATAAAGAAAACATGGAATCTTGTATTAGTTGCTAAGCACAAAACATCTTGTCAATACCCCCTAACAGAATTATCAATGGATAGTAAGTACATTATTCTACAGGACAATGAAGTTGTAGAAGCAATATTAATCAAACAACACATCTCTATTGTACCAAAGAAAAGAAGTAATTCATATGAATCAGATCAATATGGCCGTCGTGCTAACCTTGATCTAGCTATAAGGAGTTCCTTGCTGTGGCAACGGTGAGGCCAATAATTAATCTTGGCACTTCAAGATTAAAGAACCAATCAAGAACTTATTATCCAAGAACAATACTGAAACCCTAGAAATTAAGAGATGAGGGAATGGAGAAAAAGAGGAGGAGCGCTGCCGATCCGAAGAGAGAGGAAACGAGAGGAGGACGAGTGGCACCTCGATCTGAAATTCTTAATGGTGTAAGTGGAGGAGGGATTTGAAGGAAAGTGGTGTCGGCTCCGGCAATCACCAAAAAACAAAAAGAAAACAATCATCGCTAGGCGTTGGTGCTATCGATGGGGGATATTACGGGGAAAGAAGGCACATCGGGTGCGTGGGAAAGGAGATAAAGAAGGAAATTGATTTGTGTGAGATTTTGATAAGTTGTGATTGTCAAAAATCAGTGGGAGGTCGTACGAAGGGAGGGGGGGGGACGACCGAACGACTACGTACTCCCTCTTTAGTAGTAAAGGTTCCAATAAGATCGTCCATTGATAAAGTCATAGCTTTCTTCAGGGTTCTTCTGGGGATACTCACTGCTTTCACCATCTCCCTTGAAAGGATCGGAATATCGACTAGAGGGCAGGGGGTGAATAGGCGATTAACAATTTTTTTTCGCTTTTCTTAAAAAATTAAGACTCAACAAGAACGATATGTTATCTAGATGTGCAACTAAGTGAGCAACGTATATGAAAACTAATGCAACACTATATGAGCAAGCAAGATTTAATCAATGAAATAAACTTGCACAAAGTAAAGGTAAAGGGGAACACGGGAGACAAGAATATGTTGCCGAAGTTCCTTCTCTTTCAAGAAGTACGTCTCCGTTCTGAGAGGGTGCGGAGAAAAATGCTCACACGAAGCCAACGAGGACCGCCCTATTTCTCCTCACGCTCTTACCAATGCAAGATGCCATGATCCACTACGCGGTGGCCTTGAAGGCGGCGACCGAACCTTCACAAACAAGGTTTGGGCAATCTCCACAACTTAATTGGAGGCTCCCAATTCGAGGAGACCTCTTCCGTCTAGGGCACGAACGCGCCAAGAGTAACAAGATCCACAAGGGATTAATGGGGGAATCAAATATCCTTTGGTGGAAGTGTAGATTGGGACCTCCTCTTCCAAACCCTAGAGAATCAACAAGTTTTGATGGCTAGGGAGGGAGATCGGGAAAGAATGGAGCTTGGGCGTCAATGGAGGAGAGATAAATAAATGTGGTGAGCCAACTTGGGCAAGAAGACCCCCTTTTATTGGTGGGCATAAAAACAGCCGTTGGCAGCCCACCAACCACGGTACTACCGCTCAGCGAGCAGTACTACCGCGGTGCGGTATTACCGTACCGGGAGCGGTACTACCGAGGCGCAGTGTCGTGCCCCACTACCGTGAGTATAGAGGACTTACAGTAGTGGGTGCGGTACTGGACTCCTCTACTACCGCATCGGGAGCGGTACTACCGCCCCACGGTACTACCGAGGCGCGGTGTCGTGCCCCACTACCGTGTCCAGAGGACTTACGATAGTGGGTGCGGTACTGGACTACGGTACTACCGTACCGGGAGCGGTACTACCTCCCCACGGTACCACCAAGGTCTAGTGTCGTGCCCCACTACCGTGAGTACAGAGGACTTACGGTAGTTGGTGCGGTACTGGACCATGGTACTACCTTGGTGCAGTACTACCGCACACTGAGCGGTACTACCGCCCTGGCAGAGCCAGGGAGCCCATGCCACCAAGCTAAACTCCTCAAAGACGCAATAGAGAATATGTGGGTGCGGAGAGTGTGTATGTGTGATGATTCCACCCACCATTGCACACCGGATCCCCTCTTAATAGTACGGTTTTCCTACGACTCAATTCACCAAAAATAAATAGAAAGGTAAACTCCGTCTGCACGCTCCATCAACCGAGGGGAAGATAACCGTCTTGTGCCATGAATATAATTGTCTGAAATACTCACCGCACACAGTTAATCCGCAATTGTATTGTCATCAATCACTAAAACCAACCAAGGGGAAATATGCACCAATTCAAATATGTCTTTGGAATGCAAGACACACACATTAGGATGAACACTCCCCTATATTTTATAGACTAGGCCAAACTAGCTAGCAACAAGAAATATGTGAGCATAAAGATAATATGGAACATAAGATAGCATCACATAACTAGACATAAAAAGTACGGGACATATGATAGCGTATGTCTCACACCATACATATAATAAGTCTAACAAGACGAATTAAAATCAAACGCAAATAAAACGGAGTTCACAAGCGGGGAAAATGAGACAGAGAAAACACGCTTGTGATTCACCAACCCTAGAAACTAAAAATCCCGAAGTCCTAAACTCTGTCCCCCTTTGGCATCGAGACGCAAAAAAGCAGAGAGCGACCTAGTGCCGCAAGGTGATGGACTGCTCGTCATACTCCTCGTCCTCGGAAGCCTCAGACTCCTCGTCTGCCTCATTCTCCTCAGTAGCAGGCTGCGGCGCGGTGAAAGAAGAGCCATGCACATCATCTGCAAGATCCCAATCGCTGAACTTGGAGATCCACTTGTCCTCTGGAGTGATGTTCTCCTCGGACCCTGCCTTCGGTGTCATGACCTGGTACCAGGATCCATGGCACACGGGGAGGGTGGGGATCGATCCCACTTGTCCTCTGGAGTGATGTTCTCCTCGGACCCTGCCTTCGGTGTCATGACCTGGTACCAGGATCCATGGCACACGGGGAGGGTGGGGATCGATCCCACCGGAGGGGGACGAAGAAGACGACACAGAGTCGGCACACCGGGGGTGGGTGCCGGGGCTGGCGGCGCTGCTGCCAGGAGAGTGAGAGAATCAACTGAATGGGTATGGGGAGGAACTCCCCGTACCCGTTCACTTTTAACCCTCTCTGATGCAAAGGTAGTACCGTACCTGGCGCGGTAGAACCGCTTGCGAGGTAGTACCGTCCCACGGGTGGTAGTACCGTTGGCAGCAGGACTGCACAGTCCAGAAACAACAAGGGGACATGGGAAAATGCATCTAGAGGGTCTTAGGAGGATGGGCTTGGGTTGGAGACACTCAACACAACAAATGGGCAGGGACACTCCGAGATCAAGATATCAAAAGCGCACGAGCAAAATCGGAGTGACCAAAATGCAAAGACCAAAAACAAACGTAAAAAATGAACCAACCTTCCCAAGGGGAGGGGCGGCGGCGGAAGCCACCATGTTTGAGATTATTTGGTATGACACCACAAAGATGTATCTTGGGTTCATTGCCAATGCTCTCCTTTGAAACACCGTTGCCATTTTGGTTGACTATGAAAGCCACCGAAAATGACCATAGTGAAAGAAATTTATCTCTTTCCACATAATAGGTGGAGTAGTTGCTCATTATTTAAGCAACACTCCCCCTATGTCCATGCCTACATCCAAACTAGATACTATGTTGAGATAGGGTGTGTGGGCAAGTTTCTCAAACCACATCACTCGAATCAATGATATTTAGCTCATGCCTTAACTCTCAAAATCTTGCTTCATCCAAAGGCTTGGTGAAAATATCCGCAAGTTGATCTCCGGTGCCCACATATGAAAGAGCAATATCACCCCGCTTCACATGATCTCAGATAAAATGATGACGAATCTCAATATGCTTCGTCTTGCTATGTTGAACGGGTTTGTAGGAGATCTTGATGGCACTTTCTTTTTCACATAAGAGAGGCACTTCGTCACAAGTGACACCGTAATCCTTTAAAGTTTGCCTCATCCATAATAATTGTGCACAATAACTTGCGGCAACAATGTACTCGACTTCAGTGGTTGAGAGAGAGACACACAATTTTGCTTCTTGGAAGACCAACATACCAAAGACCTACCAAGGGTTCTTTGGCTACTGAAGCAGAACTAAGTCCGTGAGTCAGCTTTACTTGTTCCTCAAGTAAAGTTGCGCATTGATGACAAATCCGACCGTTGTGGACACGTGTCAAGCTGTCACCTCGGGTTAGTTTGGTCATTCCGCACCTCGGGATCGCCAACTATAAATACGCCGCCCCTCCTCCATTTTCGGGTGGCTGCTCCAAGAATATTCCTGAGAGAGACTGAAGAGAGCACCCAAAAAACGCCACCGAAGCAAAACCCAAAATCCATAATACTGAAGCCTAAGTCCCATTGATTTGAGTAGATTTGAGATGACTTAGGTGAAAGCTTGCTAGCCTTTTTATCTTGGAGAACTGCAATTCTCCTAGACGGTTAGAGTGTTTTTCTTCAGAGAGCGAAGAGTAATTGTCGCCTCGAAGTCCAGTTTGTCAAAGGTTTCGGTGATTTCCTCAATAATCAACCACGAGTGAAGAACTGACCAAGCTCAAGGAGTTTGGTGCAGTGGAGCAACAGACGGAGAGAGATTTGCTCCAGGTGTTCAATCACCAGTCCCTCCAACCAAACGTAGCGCTTTGCAGAGCGTGAACTGGTCGAACAAACATCGCCGAGTCCCAGTTCGTTTTACTTCAAGAATTTACCTTCAGTATTGCATTTTCTTCGCAGTTATGCTTCAATGTGTTTTGATTCACTGCATTTAGTTTCGCTTCCAGTTTTACTTCGCTATTCCGCACTACTTATGCTTCACTTCAAAAGTTTCAGTCGAAAATATTGAAGTGATCATTCACCCCCTCCCCCTCTGATCACATACTTGGACTTTCAATTGGTATCAGAGCTAGTCACTCCCTACACTCTGTGTGTTTTGGATTAACCTCCTGGAGTGTCTTCAAGTATGTCTTGCGCAGCTATTCGCTCCGGCGAACCTATTCCTGTTTTCAATGGGAAGGACTACCCGTACTGGAAGGACAAGATGAAGAGAAATATCATGGCTATCAACTCAACTGCCTGGCAAGTTGTCTTGTATGGAGTCACTGTTGCCGATGAGAAGGCCATCACCCCTGAAGAAGCAAAACTGATTGATCTTGATTCCGAAGTTTGGGTTTTCATCACCAATCACTTGACACCAGAAAAGTATCATGAAGTGAAGAATATTCCATCTGCCAAAGGTGTCTGGGACTATCTTGAAAAGATTGGTGAAGGTGTTTCTACCCAGAAGGATGCCAGAATTGACACACTCCGAAGCAAATTCTATCGCTTCAAGAGAAACGAGGGTGAAAAAGTCAGCTCCATTTACAGCAGACTCACAGCTCTTGCTAATGAGTTGATTTCCCTCGGTGCTGATGACATTACTCCTCACTCAGTTGTAAGAACCTTGCTTCGCTCATTGGATGACTCGTTTGATCACATTGTGCTGATGATCAAGGAAAGGACTGATTTCAGACGTCTTGTTGCCGCTGATATTCTTGAGAGACTCAATACCTTTGAAATGGAAGAAGATGAGAAACGTGACATAAATGTCTCTCGAAGAAAAACTCATGCCTTGAAAGCAAAAGCTTCGCGTCATTCTTCACCCGAAGTCAGTTCTGCTTCAGGTATCGAATCAGATGATCCTGCAAGCATTGGAAAAGATTTAGCACTGATCATGAGACGCTTCAACCGCTTCCAGAGAAAAGGTTTTTCTTCACCGAAGAAGAGTTATTCTTCAAGAAGATCAACTCACTCATCTCACCGCTCATCCTCAAGAAGCTCTCATCGAAGGACAACTGCTGCTACAAGTGCAAGAAGCCAGGTCACTACATTGCTGATTGCCCTCTGTGGGAAGCTGAAAACAAAGCAAAGCATTCGCTCAGAGACTCCTCAACCAAGTCCCACAGATCTTCCAGAAGCTATGAATCCAAGAGACATGACTCCAGTTCGAGAAGAGATAAGAAGAAAGATTCTGATGATGACAAGAGGAAGAAGTATCATAAGAAGCGTGAGGGTTCTTCATCGAAGACTTACTCGTCTCGGCGAAGCGGCTCTCACCGTGCCAAGGCCTATCTGGGAAAGGAGATGAACTCTGAAGACGAAGCATCTGGGTCCGAAGCTGAATCAGGCTCAAGGTCTGGGTCTGGGTCCGAATCAGATGGCGTTGTTGGTTTGGCATTCGCTTCAGCAGATGCTTCGACAAAAGCTTCGAGCTCATTCTTCACCAACAACAGTAGTGAAGATGAATCTCCTGCATATTGCTTCATGGCCAAGGCGAAGGTATCTTCATCCAAAATCTAACTATGATACTTCTGATTGTTCTTCATATGACAGTGATTCAATGATAAGCTATGCTAAACTTGCTAAAATTGCTTCAATCCAACAAGATGAACTTGATTCTCTAAGCAAAACAATTAAGAAATCAGAAACTCTGTTGATCGATGAGATAGAGAAAGGTCAAACTTTGACTAATGAGCATGCTGCTCTAAAAGAAAAGTTTGAAGAATTATCCTCTCGGCATGATCTTCTTTCAGTTGATTATGAGAAGCTCACCTATGAATTTCTTCAGAGGAAAATGGCTCTCGAAAAATCAGAAAGAGGCTCATGAAGAGTTGGAAAATGTCAATCTCTCTCTCATGGCTCAACAAGGTTCTGAAGCAAATCATAAAACTGAATCGCCTTGTTTGGATTGTTTGGAACGAAGAAAAATTGATTCCAAAGGCAAAGCTCCTATTGTTATTGATGATACTAATGCCTCTGATGAGGAAAATCCTGCTGTTATCGAGGAACTCCTCAGGTTGAAAAACTTATTTGAAACAGGCATGTTCAAAAGTATGCAAGGTCACCAGTATCTCTGTGATATCCTGAGGAAGGCTCTCCTTCACAGGAATCCCAGGAATGAAGGTGTTGGTTTCGAGAGAAAGATAAACCCTGATGGCACCTATTGGGAACCTGAGCAGTATCCTAAGACTGTTTGGGTCCTTGCGAAGGGGAACCCCATTGATATAGCTAACCTTTCAGGTTTTGACTGCAAGATGAACAAAGCTATTGTAGACGAATCACTTGATTCAGACTACAAGCTCATCAAAGATGAACAGGGAAAGGTTACAGCTGAGTATGTTGGTACTCCTCCTAAGAATGGCTTCTATAAGAGGAAAATATGGGTGCAGAAAGCACTTGTGGAAAAACTGCCTGCTAACCATACCATGCAGGGAAAGTCTTCGGTACCACCGAATCATTTCTATTCTCTTGAAACGAGAAATGATCCATTGGTGCCCGAATCAAATGTTCCGCAGAAGCAATACTATCGCACTGGTCGTCATACTTATCGTCCTCATAATAATCATACTAAGATTGCATATGCTCCTGCTTATGCTAACCATTCGCAGAGGACTTACATTTATGGTGTGCTTGATGGTACACCGAAGCAATACACTCCTGTTCTCTTTAATATTGCTTCAACCAGTGCTTCAACATCTTCTCAGTCACCTGCTCGTTTGTGGGTGGTTAAGAAGAACTAATTCTTCTGCAGGGCTATGTCTCTGGTGGATCCGAATGGGTCATGGATAGTGGTTGCACAAATCATATGACCGGAGACAAGGAGTTATTCACCGAAGAAAAACTATCTCACTCTTCTCAGAAGTATATTACCTTCGGTGATAACAACAAGGGTAAAGTTTTAGGTTTGGGTAAGGTTGCCATATCGAAAGATAAGCACATTGACAAGGTTATGCTAGTCCAATCACTTGGATATAATATTATGTCTATTTCTAAGTTATGCGATATGGGTATGCTTGTTCTATTTTCTGCTTCGCGTTGTGTTGTCTTTTCACAAGATGATTATACGTTTGTCTTCGAGGGTTACCGAAAAGGAGATTTATACATTGTTGATTTTTCTTCGGGCCCTGCTGTATCCACATGCTTAATGGAAAAAGCTTCATCTGGTTGGTTATGGCATCGAAGACTTGGTCATGCAGGGATGAGAAATCTTCATAACTTAGTGAAGAAGAATCATGTTATTGGCCTTAGCGAAGTAAAATTCGATAAGGATCGTCTTTGCAGTGCTTGTGAAGCTGGTAAAATTACGAAGAAACATCATTCAGCGAAGACTATCATGACTACCACTCGTCCTCTTGAATTGCTTCATATGGATCTTTTTGGTCCTCAAAATTATGCAAGCCTGGGAGGAAATAAATATGGTCTAGTTATTGTTGATGATTTCTCTCGTTATACTTGGGTTTTATTTTTAGATGACAAGAGCAAAGTTGTTGAAATCTTCAAGTCATTCGCCAAGAGAGCTCAAACAGAATATGAATTATCTCTGAAGCATATCCGAAGTGATAATGGAACTGAATTCAAAAATACTCATATTGAAGATTTTCTTGATGATCATGGTTTTACTCATGAGTTCTCTGCTGCTTATACACCTCAACAGAATGGTGTTGTCGAAAGGAAGAATAGAACTCTCATTGAGATGGCCAGAACCATGCTTGCTGAATACAAGACTCCTATTAGGTTCTGGGCCGAAGAAATTAACACAGCTTGTCATATCATCAACAAGGTTTACCTTCACAAGTTTCTGAAAAAAACTTCACATGAGCTTATCACTGGTATCAAACCTAATGTTTCGTACCTTAGGGTATTTGGTGCTCCATGCTTTATTAGAGATATGAATCATAGCTCCAAATTTTCCCCTAAGGCACATGAAGGTTTTCTCTTAGGTTATGGCTCAAACTCTCACAGTTACAGAGTCTATAACTCTCACTTTGGGAAAGTTATGGAAACTGTGAATGTGAGATTTGATGAAACTAATGGCTCTCAAAAAGAGCATTTGCCTCATGAAATAGATGAACCTCCTCTTGATGAAGTGATCAGGTCCATGGCCATTGGAAAGATTCGCCCTGTTGAAGCCAATGCTCGTCAAGCAAATAGGGATGATGATGGTCCAATGTTCCCACACATAGCCCGGGGCGCTGGAGATCAACATCCCGAAGCTAATGATGAACAGGACAATGAAGAGCAAAGGAACGAAGGAAATGCAAATCCCGAAGGAAATGCTGATGCTGAAGGTGAAGCAGATCCTGAAGCTGAAGCAGATCCTGAAGCTAATGCAGATCCTGATGTAGAAGCTGAGCCTGAAGCAAATGATTCAACTTTATCACGAGTCCGAAGACGAGTTGATGTGGATTCGATCCTTGAAGAAATTCATCAACCAGGTCGTCCCACAACTCGCTCTCGTACTCGTTTGGCTAACTTCTGTGGAAACTTCTCTTTTGTCTACATGCTAGAACCTTCAAAGTTTGATGAAGACATGAAGGATCCAGATTGGTTAACTGCCATGCTTGAAGAACTTAACCAGTTCGAGCGAAACAAAGTCTGGTCCTTAGTTGATAGACCTGATCCCACGAAGCACAACATCATTGGTACAAAGTGGATTTTTCGCAATAAGCAAGATGAAGAAGATATAGTGGTAAGGAACAAAGCACGTCTGGTAGCACAAGGTTACACCCAAATCGAAGGTATTGATTTCGGCGAAACTTATGCTCCAGTTGCTCGTCTCGAATCCATTCGTGTTATGCTTGCTTTTGCAAATTTCAATGGTATTCTGCTTTATCAAATGGATGTGAAAAGTGTTTTTCTTAACGGAGAAATCGAGGAAGAAGTGTATGTTCTGCAGCCTCTAGGTTTTGAAGACCCGAAGAAACCCGACATGGTGTACAGGTTACACAAGGCCCTCTATGGGTTGAAGCAAGCACCTCGTGCTTGGTACGACACATTGAAGGATTTCCTTCTGAAGAAAGGCTTCAAACCAGGAACAACTGACCCAACGCTTTTCACTCGATCTTATAATGGTGATTTGTTTGTATGTCAAATATATGTAGATGATATCATTTTTGGATGCACTAACACTGAAATCAGCGAAGAATTAGCCAAAATGATGTCGAAGAAATATGAGATGTCTATGATGGGTGAATTGAAGTTCTTCCTTGGACTTCAAATCCGTCAACAGAAGAATGGCACCTTTATTTCTCAAGAAAAATATCTCAAGGATTGCCTGAAGAAGTTTGGTCTTACTGAATGCAAAACTATTAGGACGCCTATGCCTACCAATGGCTTCTTAGATGCAGATGAGAAGGGAAAAGCCTTCGAACAGAAGAAATATCGGTCTATGATTGGATCCCTTCTATATCTTTGTGCATCTAGACCTGACATTATGCTTTCAGTATGTATTTTTGCTCGTTTTCAGGCCAATCCAAAGGAATCACATCATACTGCTGTAAAGCGAATTCTTCGTTATCTTGCTCACACACCTACCTTGGGGTTGTGGTATCCCAAGGGAGCTCAGTTTGATATTATTGGCTATTCTGATTCAGACTGGGCTGGTGATCGTGTGGATAGGAAATCAACTTCAGGGACTTGTCATTTCCTTGGAAGATCACTTGTGTGTTGGGCTTCAAAGAAGCAAAACTGTGTGTCAATATCTACTGCTGAAGCCGAATACATTGCTGCTGGGTCATGCTGTACTCAAATTTTATGGCTGAAGCAAACGCTGAAGGATTATGGTATTCATGTGAAGAAAATCCCTCTCCTATGTGATAATGAGAGTGCAATCAAAATTTCTCACAATCCTATACAGCACTCTCGCACGAAGCATATTGACATTCGCCATCATTTTCTTCGTGATCATGTTCAGCGTGAAGATATTGTTATTAGTCATGTCAGAACTGAAGATCAACTGGCAGACATTTTCACGAAACCATTGGATGAGAAAAGGTTCTATACGTTAAGGTGTGAGCTCAATATATTGGACTCACGACATGTACTGTAAGACCGAACCTTTTTTACTTCTGTATATATTCATTTACTTCATTACTTACCTAATTAGTTTCGTTGTTTGTTTTTGCTTCGTTTACTTTATTTTATTTCTCTTGAATTTAGTCCCCTATGCTTATCACCTTTTGCTTCATTTGGTTTTTCTTCGAGGTGATAAGTTTCGGAACCTACCCTTTCTATTCTTTTTCTTTCTTAATCTGCCTGTCCAAAATGGTTGAGCACAATTGAAACGGAAAGTATTTTTCTTCGAACATCATTGAGTTCCAAATCAAATGCTTCCAATTCTCATCGAAGTTTTACTCAAGTCGAGGACTTCTTCTTCGATCGTTGAGATCCCGTCAAATCCGGGTCGTTGAGATTTTCTCGCGATACGCCACGAAATCCTCGCCGTAGAATCCGGAGAGACAGACGCTGGGGGCCGTTTGATCTGATCTGACAGCTCCTGTCAGACCGGCCTATATAAGGCATCCCACCCCAGCGAATCCATCCCACATCCTCATTCGCATCTCCCCGGAACCCTCTCTCTCCTGAGCGCCGCCGAGCTCTTCGTCCCCGTCGCCGTTCTTGCCGCTTCACTGCCGGAAGAGCGCCGCCGTGGACTTCACGTCGTCGACGAGCACGTCCTCACCGCTCATCGCCACCGTAGCTGCTCGACGCCACCGAGTTAGGGTACGCCGAGCCTCGATCCAATCTCTATCTCTTCTGTTCTTCAGTTTCCAGATTGGATCCGAGTTCTTAGTCTGTTGTTTTGGGATGAATTCCTTAGGTTTCTTTGATCCGTTGGATCGTTGCACTGTTGGGAAATTTGTTTCTGCTGGCCAAAGGTTTCCATCCCGATTCAGGTTAGAAGTTAGGGTTAGAATCCATATGTTCTGTGTTAGGGTTTCAGCTCAACATGCGTGAGGTTAAGTCTAGCTCAGAACAGACCAGAATCTCTACCCAAATTCTTCACTGAATCTCTTGTCAAAACTTTTGTTTTTGGATCGAAACTCTTGCTGGTGCTCATTCCATACTCGCCTTTTTTCCCCTCGCTACCTTTGTTATTTTCACAGGATGTCTGCTGAGTTAGGCTTCGGAAATGAGTCACCCAATCTTGACCACATCAACGAAGCAGAACGGTCTGCTCCAAAGAAGAAAGGAGGCAGAACGAAGGAAACCAACAATGCCAAAGGCATCCCCGAATCCATTCGCATTGCTCTGGGATATGACACGCCTCCTGGAGAAACCAAGGATCAGCGCAAGAATCGCTTGCAAAACATTCGCCGGTACTGGGCTGTTAGATGGTAAAAGTACAAGAGCATCCCTACCTAGAAGTGGGCTATGCAGTTTGCCTTTAGTCCACCCTATCAGTATACTTCGGCCATGTGCAGTCAGTACACCGAAGAGAATCGCCACCTATGCTACCCAGTTCCACCGAAGCTTCCTCACCCCAACACTCTTAAGACACCAGATGATTATCCAGAAGAGCAAGAACGTTTGAGGATTGCTGCTGAAATAAAGAGACTGAAAGAAGAGAAGAAGGCAGCCAAGATGGCTGAAGCTGAAGCCCATGATGAAGGGCCAAGAACGAAGAAGAAGAAGAAGAAGCTGAAGAAGAAATCTGCTTCTCCTCCCCCTGCTACCGCAGAAGATGAAGAGCATGTCAGGCTAGAGCAAGCTGCTCTGGAAGATTCAATTATGGACGAATCAAATGCTGCTGACAACGAATTAGAATTCGAATTCGAAGCAGATGATGAATCTGATGATCCTGCTCCCCCCAAGAAGCAAAGACTTCAGATCCCTCTGAAGAAGAAGCCCGGAGAGAAACCTGATGCTAAGGGGCTTAAGTTTCAAGACCCCAAGGACAAGTATTCTGCTCGCCCCACCATTGATTTATCAAACTTGGTGGTTTCTAAGCCTTTGGCCTCCAAGCCACCGGCTGATGCCCTCAACACTGAGAGGCGAACTAAGCAGAAGCACGACCCCTCCAAGAAACAACCTGCAAAGGCTTCAGCATCAACGAAGCCCAAGCAGTCTGCTGCAACAAACCCTTCAGTGAAGCACAAGCTCACTGAAGAAGAATTGAGACAGAAAGACCTCGAAGAGGCACTTGAGCGCAACATTCTTGCCAGAAGCTCAGCTGAGAAGAAGAAGGCAGATGAGGATGCTGCCAGAAAGGAAAAGGAGTTGGACTCTGCCAGGTTGGCTGCAGAGAAGGCTGAGACGAAGCGCAAGCTCGCCGAAGCCGCAAAGAACGAAGAAAAAGCTGCCGCTGAAGCTAAACAGCTGGCCGACAATGAAGCTGAACGAAAGGCTACATTAGATGGCCTCAGGACAAAGAAAGCTGATAAAGCTGCTAGGGAAAGTCAGAAGAAGTCCATTGTTGATATGACTCCCCCCACTGAAGCTATTCCAGCAAAGCAGAAAGGCATATCTATGCCTGAAGCTCAAGATGAAGCTGATCGCCTCAGTGACCATCAGTTCCCTGACCCACGTGAAGGCGATCTCTGGGATCAGTTGGGCATCACTGAAGCCCTTTGGGAGAAGTGTGCAGCTGAAGATCCTGATGCTGTTGATCTTGGAGAAGTTTACATCTCCAGATCTATCGAAGCAATGATCACCACAATGATCAGTCAGCTGAAGGATCTGCATTCAAGAGATAGGGCTGAAAACAAAAAGATTCACAACTATCAGAAGCGAGCTGAATCAGAACCTAATGAAGAATTCAAACGACACGCCCTGAAGTTGCTTCAACAAGTGAAGGATGTCAATTCCACCACCAAGAACAACATCAAAATCTTCAAAGGAAAAATCAAGGCCGCTGTGGATGATATGGTGAAGACCCATAATGCATCCATTATGGAAAGAGATTCGCGGAAACGCAAGGCTTCGCCCGAAGTTGAACGTGTTGTTGCTCCGGCACCATCTCCTAATCCTGCTGCATCTAAGGCATCAGGTCCTTCACCCAAGAAGAGAACCACCAAGAAGCGCAAGGTTACCTTGGCTTCAGCCGCAGACATGGATACCAGTGATGAACAGCCTCAGGAAACTCCTGAAGCAGTTCCCACTCCTACACCGAAGCCAAAGCCATCCAAGCCCACACCTAAGCCTTCATCTCCACCCACTAAGACTCCCACGCCTCCTCCTACCAGAACCACCCCCAAACAAACTCCACCACAAAGAGCTCCTATCCCAACTCCAACGCCTGCATGAACCCCCACACCAATTTCACCTCGTGTTCCCACACCCATCCGTGCTCCTACCCCCGAACCACAAAGGATTCCCACTCCACCAGTTGCTGCCGCACCACCTCCATCATCTCCCCGTGAAGCTAATGCTCCATCACCAACCCACTCCAGAACTCATATATCCCGAGACTTTTCCCCTGCCAGAACAGTTCAAGATTCTGAAGCACATGTGCCCAATACCGAAGCCCATGACGATGAAGAAGAAAAAGTACAGATTCTGAATGTATCGCAAGAGCAAGCGCTTATAGTCGCTCAATCTGCTGGCCCTTCAAGAGCCAACTCAATTGCTCCTCTGCAAAGGATTCGCGCGCGTTCGCGCCCCTGCCAATATACCCAGCTTGACTCCAATTACCCTCATGAAACTTTTCCTATATTCAAGGGTGCTGGTTATTCTTCAAGGCATGGACCGGAATTCAACTTGGAACAACATCGGAAGCGCCATCGGTTCTTTGGTGTCAGTCCATATGCTTCAGACCGCACCGCTGATGATCTTCGCTTTTGGACTGCCGAAAAACAAATCCTTTACACCAAAGTCTTCTGTCAGCAAGGATTTTTGTTTAGGAATAAGTTTCTGGACATGCGAAGTCTTTCCACTGCCACTTGCTTTCAGAACGTTCTCGAAACTATAGAAAATCAGAATTTGACTCGGTTGTTTGCTTTGAGCACTCCCTTCAATTCTGAGCTCATCAAAAAATTCTATGCAACTCTATACGTTTCTGGTGATGCAAGTGAACCCAACTCATGGACGCTGGAATGGATGATACAAGGCAAAGTCTTCAGGATGTCCTCTGCTGAATTCATGGAAATTGTCAATATTCCAAGGCATTCTGGAGTTCATGAAAAGATTCACTTAGAACCTGATCTGACTGAAGAAGAATTTTCTACTCTGTTGGACCCCGAAGTCACTGCAAGCTACATTCCTGAAAACATTCCCCCGAAGCATTTGAACTTCATTTCAAGGACTTGGTTCTACATCTTGTCCAACTCATTGATCCCTTTGAGTACTGCTTCGGAAGAATCGAACATTTATCCAGAGACAAGACATGCTATTATGAACCTCACTCATGGTCTTCTCTTTGATTTTGAAGACTGCTTCATTAGGAACTTGGTTCATGCAGCAGAGCTATCGTTCACACTGAAACCTTATGCTCCCTGGCTTCAAGTTGTTTGTGACTACGGCAGGAACGAAGAATTTGTGGCTCTCCATCACCCGAAGCTTTTCTCGCCACCAGTGCGTGACTCTTTGGCACTATTGAGAAAGCCCAATGATCCTTTTGCTACATATGTTGGTGTGTGCCATGAAGTCAATGAGCAAAACTTATCCAAGAAGTTCCAGAAAGACTGTCATCATTTTGAAGTTAACCTTCGATCGCAGAAAATGCTTGAAAACTATATTGAAGCCAATCAGCGCCAAATGCAATTTCTCGCTGATGAGATCAACAGAGTTGGCAACATTGTACTTAACAACAATCAGTATTTGCGTGTTCTCAAACGCCATTCCTGGAAGGGGATCCGGAAGTTCAACTCTGTCAAAGGCCTTCGTAAAGATCGCATCTACAAAGAGTATGAGCACCTCCAGCGAAACTTTTCCCGTGATGATACGGTGGACCTCCCGAATCAGAAGATCCCTCCCCTGCACAAGATTGATGAAGTATTCTTCGTCAACAAACCTGAACCCATCCGGCCTGATACCGTCTCTGAGAATGACTCCTTCACTTCAAAGGACGACGACGGCCTCGACGACAGCGACCTCGACTTCAACCTCATCACTCAGACAATCCACGAAGTTATTCCTACGTCTTCTTCCGAAGAAGAATCCTCAGGCGACCAGTCTTCGTCGGATGAGTCTTCGTCAAGCACAGCTTCGTCGGGTTCTCAGGGTGCTGATGCCGCGCAATAGATCTCTCGAACCTTTTCTCAACCTTTTGTCCAATCATTGACAAAAAGGGGGAGAATGAGGGCATCGATGAGTTAGTTTTGCATCGGGGAAAGGGTTTTGCTATTTGCTTTTGCTTCGTTTGGTTAAGTTACAACAAACATTCCATTCCTTTCGATTGGGTTGTAACTTAAGTTTAACTTCGGTCATGCTACTCCTGTGCTACACTCAAGTTTTAATAACCCTTTGCTTGCAAGTATTGCTTCGTATCTTCTATCTTGCAGATGCTTATTATTTTCTAAGTCACAGGTCATTGGAAGCAATTGTATACATTCCTGGATATATATCTTCAAATGCAATTGTATTCGCTAAGATATCTGTTTTGCTCTCCACCGAAGAAAATTATCTCAAGCATTAACTTCGATTATATAAATCTTTGATGCTTGCATTCAGGGGGAGCCAAAAACTTCATATCTTAGAGTTTGTCCCATCACTTCACAAAAACTTCAATATCTTTTATCGATGCCTGTTTTGTCAACAATAGTCCAAAAAGGGGGAGATTGTAAGAGCAAAGTTTTTGCCCCGTGTGTTTTGGATATTGTTGGACAAGACAGTAGAGGAACTAACAATGTTTTCTAGTATAAACAGTTGCATAGGTTCCTGAAGGACAAGCTAAGTGATAAAGCTTCAGGAAAGGTCTTCAAGTTATCGAAGCATAACCCACGGAGCGAAGCTTAATCACGAAGGTTGACCCCCAAAAATGAAGGTGTCCTGAAGCTCTACTCATTGAAGGAAATGAAGAGGACGGCGCAAGACTTAGATGTTTTTGTGTAGTTCTTTTTCAGTTCTTTGATTCATAGGACAAACCGTACTATCAAGAGGGGTATTTAGTTTGTGGACACCGAAGTCATTGAGAAAATGCTCAGATCAAATCCAAACCAAGTGAGAAGCCTGAGCGAAGAAATCTCATGTGCACTAAGTTAAGTTTCGGTAGCAAAGACTTCGTTCTTTGGCTACTGAAGCAGAACTAAGTCCGTGAGTCAGCTTTACTTGTTCCTCAAGTAAAGTTGCGCATTGATGACAAATCCGACCGTTGTGGACACGTGTCAAGCTGTCACCTCGGCTTAGTTTGGTCATTCCGCACCTCGGGATCGCCAACTATAAATACGCCGCCCCCTCCTCCATTTGCGGGTGGCTGCTCCAAGAATATTCCTGAGACAGACTGAAGAGAGCACCCAAAAAACGCCACCGAAGCAAAACCCAAAATCCAGAATACTGAAGCCTAAGTCCCATTGATCTGAGTAGATTTGAGATGACTTAGGTGAAATCTTGCTAGCCTTTTTATCTTGGAGAACTGCAATTCTCCTAGACGGTTAGAGTGTTGTTCTTCACAGAGCGAAGAGTAATTGTCGCCTCGAAGTCCAGTTTGACAAAGGTTTCGATGATTTCCTCAATAATCAACCACGAGTGAAGAACTGACCAAGCTCAAGGAGTTTGGTGTAGTGGAGCAACGGACGGAGAGAGATTTGCTCCAGGTGTTCAATCACCAGTCCCTCCAACCAGACGTAGCGCTTTGCAGAGCGTGAACTGGTCGAACAAACATCGCCGAGTCCCAGTTCGTTTTACTTCAAGCATTTACCTTCAGTATTGCATTTTCTTCACAGTTATGCTTCAATGTGTTTTGATTCACTGCATTTAGTTTCGCTTCCAGTTTTACTTCACTATTCTGCACTACTTATGCTTCACTTCAAAAGTTTCAGTCGAAAATATTGAAGTGATCATTCACCCCCTCCCCCTCTGATCACATACTTGGACTTTCACCTTGGGATACCACAAGCCAAAGTTTGGGGTATGAACCAAATATCGAAATATTATTTTGATGGCCAATACATGGCTTTCCTTTGGTGCGTATTTAAATCTTGCACACACACCCACACTCAACATAATATCCGGCCTATATGCAAAAAGATACAGCAAAGAACCAATCATAGAACGATACTCCCTTTGGTCTACCTCTTTGCCATTCGGTTCGAGGTCAAGTTGACACTTGAGGGGCATGGGGGTCTTGGCTGTAAGGCCCGATATGCGATACTGTTCCAGATCTAGATGTTTCCATCCAGATCCTGGGATGAAGCACATATCGGTCCCACCGCGACATATGACAATGTCATATGCCCCGGATTTCCAACATGATATCACAACATTACAGTCACAAGGATACAAAATCTCATACAATTAGCATAAAACTTCCTTAATAAAATACATCAGCGGAAGAGAGATGTCTGAGTACAGACTACAATCAAATGCCTGGTGGCCAAGGTAAAACACACCATTCCCGTAACCACACGGGTCCAGGCTCCCCGCAGGGATCCTCCTAACTAGTCGTCGTCGAGTCTCCGTGAAGGCGTCCAGAAGAAGGGTTGTCGAGCTCCTCTGTAGTCCAAGATCATTGCATAACATGCGTAAAAGAGATAATAAAGGGGTGAGCTATATTAACAATTCTTGTAACTAACTTCGTACGGTAAGATGGGGGTAGTGGTTGAGGTTGTAGCCGCAGTAGCATTATATAAGTGGCTAACGTTCTATTTAGAGTAAGATGAGAACCAAGCATTCGATGAGGAATCGCTTCCGAAAAGTCTTGCTATCAGCTACTTACGCAAACATAACACCTATCCTATCCTTATCCTCCCCTTCGCAACCCGACAAAGAAGAAGCAGTCAAGGAACACACACGTTGATCAAGTTATTAAGATTATCTCAGTTGTTGTTGTCTATGAACAAGGAGTAGGTGTCAAGTCATCCATAACCGTGGACACGACTTCTCGAAAAGATTTAACCCTGCAGGGGTGTACCAACTGACCATTACAAGCCTCCGCACGCACGCCCATCTCTCTCAGTTGCTACCCATCACAGGCAACCATTTTATGATTTAGTTCCGAGGTATCCGAAACGACAGGTCCCTCTAACTAACAACGCACAAATCCGGGTGGCCCCCGGGGAGTCGACATATCCAAGAGCCGGTCACGCCCTCAGATCGGACTCTTCCGTATGGCTAAGGTCGGGATTATCCTCACCTTAACTCAGAGGTTTCCCTAGCTCACTAGTGTGGACCAACAGAGGAACTCTGTCTCCGCTGGCCCGAGTTGTTTTAAAACTGCTGGGGGACCAACAAAGCACACACACAGTTTCAAATGGTAAATCATCTTTGGCCACCACTAGAATTGTTTGGAGCTAGGTAGGTAAGAAGAGGGGACCCCATAGCATCCCACACGCGGTTAGGCATTCTCGTCAAGAGACACAATACCCAGAACTCGGGTCCTAGATGACTCGAATGGAAAAAAGCTTCGGGACGGGATAGCCTAGACCTTCCATCCTTCGTCGAATATAGTCAACATTATAATAATCATATCATCCACAACAATATAATAATGTGATAGCCCAATCCAAGGAGTGACAGTGGAACAGTTGTAGCATCCTAAGCATGCCTACTTAGCAGGGGTTAATCAAGCAAGGTACATGGCCAAACAATGGTTTGCTAGGATGTGGAGGAACATGGTTGTTTGGGTTTTAATATGGAGGCTTAAATGTTAGGTGGTAGGATCAAGAAACCGTTCTATCCTATACCTAGGCACAAAGTGAGCTGAAAGTTAGAAGCATGATATATGCTCCTCCTTACCTATGAGATGACGCCGCCAAAGGTGTAGTCGATCGCAAACTCACATCGTCTCCGAGAGTACCCGCGGGAGCACACAAGAAGTAAACACTGGAAATAAAATCAACGAAGATGCATCTATTATTACGAAGCAATCATGATCAAGCATCAACAAGAATGCAACACAAGACACAACAATACGATACAGATCTACCGTCGAGAGCTGTTACTAACAGGTTAAGTGAAGTATCGGTCACACACGACGATACCGCACATTTATCATCGGTTCAAGTTGTTTAGCTACACAACATGAGCAAAGGTTGTTAATATGGCATATCACTCAAGCATGACACATCACACAATCATGCCAAGAGGTGAAGCATAAATAAACTATCTAATCTAGTCACTTTAAGTGGGGAGGGGGTAAAACCTATACATGGCAACTATTACGGACCCCACGATAATTATTGCATTTAGTACTGTTCTGCCTAAACATAATTTTACTATTTTTGTTAGCAAGAAAGAGCATCATATTCAAAATCTACACAAAATTCTAGTCAAGTTACATGTAAGGAGCATTTTATTCAGAGCCACGGTTAAAAAGTTATCGAATAAACTAGTTACGGTGGCATGCGGTGTAATTAGCAGGTAACAGCATGTAAACAAGTTCAAACATGGCAAAGAGCAACATTTCATTAATCTGCGCACAAAACAGACCAAGTTTGATGTAAAAACTAATGCAAACCGAGCTACCGTTTAAAAGATACATGCATCGCAAAATCCTATATTTTAATATATTTATTAATGGACAAAAAAATAGCTAAATGCTTACTGGGCCGAAACAGCAGCAAACATGCTATAAGGGGGGGGGGTTCGAGCTCGGGGCTACTCATCCATGGCGGGCTAGGCTCGCCCGGATCGGCCACGGCATGGGCACGGGAGGCCTGGGAAGGCTAGGGGATGACTAAGGACGACGGAGGGCGGCCGCAGGGCGCCGAATCTAGCCGGATCTGGGCCGTGGCGGCTGTGGGGGCCGACGAGCTCGGAGCTCCGAGACATGGCATCCATGGAGGCCATGGCATGTTCCTGCACGGGGATGAAGAGAGAGTGAGGGAGGAAGGAGAGGAGAGGAGGGCGCGGAGAGAGGAGGAGGAGGTCGGCGCGGTGGCGGCTCGGGCTCGCCGGAGCGACGCAGGGAGCGGCGGTGGCCATGGCCGTGGGGAGGAGCTCGGGAGCGCGGCGTGGCGCGCCGCGCGGGCTGGCCGCGGGCCGGTGGTGGCAGTTGCGGGCCCGGCGCTGCCCGACGGCGCTGGAGGTGGAGGCTGGCCAACTTGGGGGCGACTGGATGGCTATGGGAAGAATTTTAAGAGGATTTCGGGGTGTGGCTGAAAATTCCATTAGAGGAAACCCTACAAGGGCTAGGAGAGTGTGGTGGTCTATTTATAGGCTGGCCTGGCTGGCTAGTTTACGCAAACTCCCTCGGCTTCTCTCCCGCGCGTCCGATAGTCCACATTTCTGACCGCCGGGAGTCCATACGACCTCCGATTCAGACGAAATATTGAACCACCCGCTCAGCGCGGCGAGCCCGTCAGTCCTACCTCACTTGGATACAGTTCCGAGAACATTTTTCCGGCGCCCCATAAAATAATCCGTTTATTAAATAAACGGGGTTTTTGTTCCGATGGCGATGGCTGGACTCGTGCCAAAAGTTGCGACGGTGCTCGGGTGAAACCTGATGTCGCAAAGGTCGTGTGTCGTTGGGAAAAAGGTTCGGTCCTGCATTCGATACGAGAAAGAGGGGGGGGGGAGAATATTCACTGATTAATAAATCGGCAAAGCAAACACTGCAAACAACACATGCAATCAACAAAGAAATACAACAAACAATTTTTTTAATTTCGCTGAAAATCTCGGGCTATTACGAAACACCACCACCAACAAGGGATCTCGTCCCGTGATCCTGGATGATCTGGAGGAGAGGAGGGGAGATAAAAGAGAGTCGACGTTTCTCAACACCACCAACAAGGGACTCTGCTCCATGTCGACGACGAACTTCTGTCGAGAAAACTTTCTGCAGTGAGATGGCGACATCCAAAAATGAAACCATCATGTGTCAAGAGGAAGAACGACAACGAGAACCGGATCAAAAGGATAGTGTTCCCACTCAAAATCGTGAAGACACCATGCAATAAGACGGACGACAATGGATGACCAAGATGTTATCCGGAGTTGGAGAAGCTAAAGGTACTACATGAATTCCAAAACCTGAGATCGGAATCGAGACAATACGCTTCAAGCAAGGCATTGTAAAGGTTCTGAAACTCCACACACTCGAGATCCTAAAGTTTAAAAGGGGATAAGGCGAGAGTAAAACACTTACGACACTTGTCCTGACCAGAGCAAGGGTAAGGAGTAAAAAGATTCCTACTCTCCGATAACTATCTTAGTAGCTATTAAAATAGTTTTTGAACTAGACTCAACTTCGGCCAGAGAAGGGATCCTACGGCCGGTAAGGCTCTGATACCAAGTTTTAAGGCCCGATATGCGATATTGTTCCAGATCTAGATGTTTCCATCCAGATCCGGGGATGAAGCACATATCGGTCCCACCGCGACATATGACAATGTCATATGCCCCGGATTTACAACATGATATCACAACGTTACAACCACAAGGATACAACATCGCCTTAATAAAATACATCAGTGGAAGATACATGTCTGAGTACAGACTACAATCAAATGCCTAGTGGCAAAGGTAAAACACACCATTCCCGTAACCACACGGGTCCAGGCTCTCCGCCGAGATCCGCCTAACTAGTTGTCGTCGAGTCTCCGCGAAGGCGTCCCGAAGAAGGGTCGTCGAGCTCCTATGTAGTCCAAGATCGTTGCATAACGTGCGTAAAAGAGATAAGAAAGGGGTGAGCTATATCAACAAGTCTTGTAACTGACTTCTCACGGTAAGATGAGGGTAGTGGTTGAGGTTGCAGCCGCACTAGCATTATATAAGTGGCTAACGTTCTATTTAGAGTAAGATGAGAACCAAGAGTTCGATCAGGAATTGCCTCCAACAAGTCTTGCTATCAGTTACTTACGCAAACATAACACCTATCCTATCCTTGTCCTCCCCTTCGCATCCCGACGAAGAAGAAACAGTCAAGGAAAGCACACGTTGACCAAGTTATTATAATTATCTCAGTTGTTGTTGTCTATGAACAAGGAGTAGGTCTCAAGTCGTCCATAACCGTGGACACGGCTTCTCGAAAAGATTTAACCCTGCAGGGGTGTACCAATTTCCCATTACAAGGCTCCGCACGCACGCCCATCTCTCTCAGTTGCTACCCATCACAGCGAACAATTTTATGATTTAGTTCCGAGAGATCCAAAACGACAGGTCCATTTAACTAAAAACGCACAAATCCGGGTGGCCCCCGTGGAGTCGACACCCAATCCAAGAGCCGACCGCGCCCTCGGATCGGACTCTTCCGTATGGCTAAGGTCGGTGTTAGCCTCATCTGAAGTCAGGGGCTTCCCTAGCTCACAAGTGTGGACCAACAAAGGAACTCTGTCTCCGCTGGCCCGAGTTGTTTTAAAACTGCTCGGGGCCCAACCAAGCACACACACGGTTTCAAATGGTAAATCATCTTGGGACACCACTAGAAATGTTTGGATCTAGGTAGGTAAGAAGAGCGGACCCCATAGCATCCCACACACGGTTAGGCACACTCGTCAAGAGACACAATACCCGGAACTCGGGTCCTAAGTGACTCGAATGGAACAAAGCATCGGGGCGGGATAGCCTAGACCTTCCATCCTTCGTCGAATATAGTCAACATTATAATAATCATATCATCCACAAAAATATAATAATGTGATAGCCCAAACCAAGGAGTAACAATGGAATAGTTGTAGCATCCTTGTAAGGCCCGACATGCGGTACTGTTCCAGATCTAGATGTTTCCATCCATATCCGGGGACGAAACACATATCGGTCCCACCGCGACATATGACGAAGCCATATGCCCCGGATTTCCATCATGATATCACAACATTACAGCTACAAGAATACAACATCTCATACAATCGGCATACAACTGCCTTAAATACATTACATCAGCGGGAGATACATGTCTGAGTACAGACTACAATCAAATGCGCCTAGTGGCAAAGTTAAAACACACCATTCCCGTAACCACACGGGTCCAGGCTCTCCGCTGGGATCCACCTAACTAGTCGTCGTCGAGTCTTCGTGAAGGCGTATAGAAGAAGGGTTGTCGAGCTCCTCTGAAGTCCAAGATCGTTGCATAACATGTGTAGAAGAGAAAAGAAAGAGGTGAGCTATATCCAAAGTCTTGTAACTAACTTCTCACGGTAAGATGGGGGGTAGTGCTGAGGTTGCAGTCGCACTAGAAATATATGAGTGGCTATCGATCTATTTTACAGTAAGATGAGAACCAAGCATTCGATGAGGAATCGCCTCCAACAAGTCTTGCTATCAGCTACTTACGCAAACATAACACCTATCCTATCCTTGTCCACCCCTTCGCATCCCGACGAAGAATAAGTAGTCAAGGAACACACACACATTGATCAAGTTGTGAAGATTATCTAAGTTGTTGTTGTTGTTGTCTATGAACAAGGAGTAGGTCTCAAGTCGTCCATAACCGTGGACACAACTTCTCGAAAAGATTTAACCCTGCAGGGGTGTACCAACTGCCCATTACAAGGCTCCGCACGCACGCCCATCTCTCTCAGTTTCTACCCATCACAGGCAGCCATTTTATGATTTAGTCCCGAGAGATCCGAAACGAATGGTCCCTCTAACTAACAACGCACAAATCTGGGTGGCCCCCGGTGAGTCGACATCCAACTCAAAAGACGATCGCGCTCTCGAATCGGCCTCTACCGTATGACTCGGGTTTTGATAACCGGTGAGTTCTCACATGAGTCCGGGTCCTCAGCCGGCCAGGTTGGACCAATAGGGAAACCATGTCCCCACTGGCCCGGTTTGTTTAAAGAATATCTGCTAGGAGCGACCCGACAGACACACACACGGGTTTCAAATGGTAAATCATCTTGGGCCACCACTATAAATGTTTGAAGCTAGGTAGGTAAGAAGAGGAGACCCCATAGCATCCCACACGCGGTTGGGCACGCTCGTCAAGAGACACAATACCTGGAACTCGGGTCCTAGGTGACTCGAATGGAACAAAGCGTCGGGGCAGGATAGCCTAGACCTTCCATCCTTCGTCGAGTATAGTCAACATTATAATAATCATATCATCCACAAAAATATAATAACATGATAGCCCAATCCAAGGAGTAACAGGATAACAGTTGATAACATTCTAGCATGCATACTAAGCAGTGGCTGAGCAGCGAGCAATAGTAACATAGCCGAACAAGGTTTCCTGGGATGTGGAGGACATGGCTGTTTGGGCTTATTGACAGGCATAAATATGAAGTGGTAGGATCAAGAAATCGTTCTATCCTACACCGAGGCGCGAGTGAGCTAAAAGTTATAAGCATGATATATGCTCCCCCTTACCTGATGAGAAGAAGAAACCGAAGGTGTAGTCGATCGAAAGCTCGCAACGTCTCCGAGAGGTACCCGCGGAAGCACACAAGCAGTAAACACTGGAAAGGCAATCAATGCAGATGCATCTATTACTACGAAGCAATCATGAGAAAGCATCAACAAGAAGGAAACACGAGACAACGCACGGTATCACATCTATCGTCGAGAGCGGTTACTAACAGTTTAAGTGAAGTATTCCGTCACACATGACGAGACTGCACATTTAGAATGGTTCACGTTGTTTAGTTACACAACGTGAGAAAATTTTGTTAACATGGCATCTCACTCAAGCATGGCATATCACACAAACATGGCAAGAGGTGAAGCATAAGAAATCTACCTATACTAGTCAAGTTAAGCGGGTAAAACCCTAAGCAATGCATATCACTAATTACCCTGCGAGAATTATAACATTTGTTACTGTTCTTTCCTAAACCATATTTTATTATTTTTATTAGCAAGCAAGAGCAGCATAAACACAATCTACACAAAATTCTAGTCAAGTTACATATAAACAACATTTTAATCGGAGTTGTGGTTAAAAAGTTACGGCATATTACATTTACGGTGGCATGCGACGTAATTAGTAAGAAAACCACATGTAAAGAAGTGCAAACATGGAAAAAAGCAACATTTTATTAATATACACGAAAAACTAAGCAAGTTTCATGTTTAACGCGTCGTCATCCGAGCTACGGTCTAAAAGATACGGGCAACGCAAAAATATAACACGATCTACCAACTATTAATAAAAAACCTATCAAAAAAAACTAAACGGGCCGAAACAACAAAGAACTAGGCCTAACAGGCGGGCGCGTGACAGCTAAACTATGCTCACGAGCGCGAGATAACGAACGGGCCGGCCCAACAGTCAACAACAACAAAAAAAGAACAAAAAAAAGGGGGGCCTTACCAAGTGGGCCAAGCCCATGGAGCAGGTGGGCGCTGGATAGTGTTGAACGCGCTCATGGGCGAGAGGAGCGCATGCTGCAGTGATGGGCCACGGAGGCGCGCTGGGCCGCGCTGAGGCTTGTGCCGCATAAAGATCGGGCCCAGCCGGCGGTGCGGTTGGATCAGACGAGATCCCTCGATCTTGCTCCCGTGCCCAGCGGCGTGGACAACGGCTGGCGGCTTGGGGCCGGTGGAACTCCGGCGAGGGGCGTAGGTGAGGCGGGGTTCACGGTGAGGTCGAAGGAAGGGCGTGGGGTGCGGGACGCCGTGGATCCCGTCGGTGGCTGCAGGGTGCGCCGACGAGGGTTGCGGGGCAGCTGCTGCGAGCTCGGCTCCTGCTCGGGCCGACCATGGCTTGCGGCGGCGGCTCCGGCTGCGATCTGCGAGGAGAGGAGAGATAGAGGGATGATAGGAGGAGAGGAAGATTCATAGGGGCGAGGAGGCGACCTGGGGACGGCGGTGCACGCCGGCGGTGCGGCAGCGACCCTCGGTGAGGAGCTCGGGCAGGCTCGAGAGGCGGCGGCTGCAGATGGGATTCCGCGGCCGCGGCGGCGCGGGTCCGGCCCTGCGGGGCCTGGAGCGTCTTGGAGGCTGTGGAGGAGCTCCGTGGAGGCGTTGGGAGCCTTCCAATATGGATCTAACGGTCCAGATCGAGGGCTGGGACTAGGGTTTTCGGGGAGAGGGACTTGGGGGCAGAATTTGGGAAAAAATAGGGGGGGGGGGTGGCTGCAATTTTCCAGAGAGGGAAACCCTAGTGCTATGGGGAAGATGAGGGGTCCTTATATAGGCTAGTTGGTCTGGAGGATGACGAAAATACCCCTAATTTTATACTCGCTCCTACGTTACGCGTTTCTGACCGCAGAGGCTACGTCTGACCTCCGATTCGGACGAAATCTCGAACCACATGCTCAGCGCGGCGAGCCCGTCAATTCTACCTCACTTCGATACTTTTCCGAGAACATTTTTCCGGCGCCCAAATAAAATAATCCATTTGATTATTAAATGGGTTTTCGTTTCGATGGCGATGGCTGGTCCTGTGCCGGCTGTCGCGATGGTGCTCGGGTGTAACCAGGTGTCGCAAAGCTCGTGTGCCATGGTGGAAAGGTTCAGTCAGGCTTCCGATACGAGAAATAGGGGGAGAAATATTCAACAATTAATAATTCGGCGAAGCAAATACTGCAAACAATTCTAGCAATCAACAAAATAACGCAACAAACAAATTTTTTAATTAGGGTGGAATTTCTGGGCTGTTAAAATCCTAAGCATGCATACTAAGCAGGGGTTAAGCAAGCAAGGTACATGGCCAAACAATGGTTTGCTAGGATGTGGAGGAACATGACTGTTTGGGTTTTAATATGGAGGCTTAAATGTAAGGTGGTAGGATCAAGCAATCGTTCTATCCTATACCTAGTCACAAGTGAGTTGAAAGTTATAAGCATGATATATGCCCCCCTTACCTGTGTGATGACGATGCCAAAGGTGTAGTCGATCGCAAACTCACATCGTCTCCGAGAGTACCAGCGAGAGCACACAAGAAGTAAACACTTGAAAGACAATCAACGAAGATGCATCTATTACTATGAAGCAATCATGAGCAAGCATCAATAAGAAGGCAACACAAGACATGAAAATACGATACGGATCTACCGTTGAAAGCGGTTACTAACAGGTTAAGTGAAGTATCGGTCACACATGACGATACCACACATTTATCACCAGTTCAAGTTGTTTATCTACACAACATGATTAAAGGTTGTTAACATGGCATCTCACTCAAGCATGGCGTATCACACAATCATGGCAAGAGGTGAAGCATAATTAAAATATCTAATCTACTCACTTTAAGTGGGGGAGGGGGGTAAGACCTATACATGGCAACTATTATGGACCCCATGATAATTATTGAATTTTTTACTGTTCTGCCTAAACATAATTTTATTATTTTTATTAGCAAGAAAGATCATCATATTCACAATCTACACAAAATTCTAGTCAAGTTACATGTAAGGAGCATTTTATTCGGAGCCACGGTTAAAAATTTATCGAATAAACTAGTTACGGTGGCATGCCATGTAATTAGCAGGTAATAGCATGTAAACAAGTTCAAACATGGTAAAGAGCATCATTTTAATAATCTACTCGCAAAACAGAGCAAGTTTGATGTAAAATCTTCGCAAACCGAGCTACCGTTTAAAAGATAAAGACACCGCAAAATCCTATATTTTAATATATTTATTAATGGACAAAAAAATAGCTAAATGCTTATTGGGCTGAAACAATAGCAAACAGGCTATACAGGGGGGTTCGAGCTCGGGGCTGCTCGTCCACGATGGGCTGGGCTCGGCCGGATCGTCCACGACGCAGGCACGGGAGGCCTGGGGAGGCTAGGGCTAGGCCAAGGACGGCGGAGGGCGGCCGAAGTGCGCCTTTTTTGCGATCTCTCCTCTGTTCTGCCGCCGCCGCGCTTCAAAGATCGGGAGCACCAGGAGACCTCTTCCCGGCACCCTGCCGGAGGGAGGAACCACCTCCGGGAGCTTCTCCACCACCATGGATGCTTCCCGGATGAACCGTGAGTAGTCCACCTTGGACCATGGGTCTATGATGAGTAGCTATGTGATGTTCTCCTCCCCTCTTTGTTCTTCATGGTTTAGACCTCGTGAGCTTCCCTACATGATCGAGGCACATATGTATTCTTTCTGCTATTGCTATGCTAAGTTGGCTGGGATCCGATGGATTATGAGACTATGTTCAAATTGTGTTTGAGTAATATATTTGATTCTCCTCTTTTATATTTATTTTCTTGAGTAATTCTTGCATGTTCTCCGTTGCTGTTTATTGCTTTGGCCAAGCAGTAGGTAGTGACTCCAAGAGGGAGCGTTATGCATGATTGTGGGTTCATGCCCCCCGATGACTAGCTTGAGTGACAGAAACATGAGTCTAGGGGATGTGCTGTTTCCACAAGGGAGAAAACAACGGTGCTTGTACTTGCGGGTGCAAGGATTGTTTACTTTACGCAAAGTTCTTTAATGCAGTTGTCTGTTGCTTTGAGATTACACTTTGGGTGGGATTCGCAACTTAATACCAGCGAGATATTCTGGATAGATATCTCAAGGTGGATGATTAGTAGGTAGATGCAGATGGATTCCAGTCTACTTGTCTTGGCGTACCGCCCATGCTTTTGAGCCTCTTCCTTTCTTTATAGCATAGTTAGCATTGGTTTGCACACATAATCCTTTCAATTTCCCAGCTGTAATTTTTTTACCTCGCATGGCTATTTTATCGTCTTTTGGGAGAGAGACATCACTAGTGAACTTCATGGGACCCCGGTCCATATTTCCAATACTGTTTACACCCACTATTTATTTTCTGCTTTATTTACTTTTCTGTTGCTATCACTATCATTATTATCCCGTGCGTTTGATCCGTTGTAAACAACAAGGCCGGAGGGATTGAAAACCTCTCTGAACTCATTGGGATCAAAGTTATCCGTTGTGTGTGCAGGTCCACGTCAACCGCCTAACTTCTGGCGCCATTTTCACCTTCCTGTCATTGCTGGAGTCCTACTGGAGACAAACCTTGGTATCATCACCGAGGGAACTTTGCTGCTGTCTACATCTCAACCTTCCACTTTGGGTAACCAACGAGGGGCGAGAAGCGCTGTTGCCGGGAACGCAAGCAAAGCTATACCCGTCAACTCTCGCGCAATCAAAAGGAATTTCTGGCGCCGTTGCCGAGGACTCCGCTCTTCAAGATACGGGAGTTGCACACTATCTTTTATCGTTGCTTTTTAGTCTTGTTAGTTTACTTTTCAGTTTTTTCTTTAGTGTCCTTTATAAAAAATCGAAAAAATAGTTATCTTGCTTGCTGCTGCTATGGGTTCCTCCGAGAACACCAAGTTGTGTGACTTCACTAGTCATAGCAACAGTGACTTTATCTGCAGTCCTATTGCTACACCTGCCACTTCAGCACCTTCTTATGAGATTAAACCTGCTTTGCTGAACCTTGTTATGAAAGATCAATTCTCCGGTGCTGGAGATGATGCTGCTTTGCACTTAAATAATTTTGTTGAGCTCTGTGATATGCAAAAGTACAAAGAAGTAGATGGTGATACTGTTAAGCTTAAGCTTTTTCCTTTCTCCTTGAGAGGAGGAGCTAAAATCTGATTTCAATCCTTGCCTAGGAATAGCATAGATTCTTGGGATAAGTGCAAGGATGCTTTTATTGGGAAGTACTATCCCCCTGCTAAGATTTTCCAATTGAGGAGTAATATTATGAATTTTAAGCAATTGGATAATGAACATGTTGCCCAAGCTTGGGAACGCATGAAATCTCTTGTTAAGAATTGCCCTACGCATGGTTTGACTACTTGGATGGTTATCCAAACTTTTTATGCAGGCTTGAACTTTACCTCGCGGAACTTGCTAGATTCGGCCGCGGGAGGAACCTTTATGTCAACAACGCTTGGTGCTGCCACAAAAATACTCGATGAGATGATGACCAACTATTCCCAATGGCACACCGAAAGAGCTCCAACAGGTAGGAAGGTAAACTCTGTCGAGGAGATCTCCTCCCTAAATGAAAAAGTTGACTTGATTATGTCTCTACTTACCAAGCAATCTCCTATTGATCCTCATGATGTTCCTTTAAATTCTTTGATTGCTCAAGATCAAGTAGATGTGAACTTTATCTCTAGAAACAACTTCAATAACAATGCTTATAGGAGTAATTTTGGTAGCAATCCTATACCGTTCCCCTCCAACAACTATGGGAACAACAACACTTATCCTAGCACCAAGAACTCCACTTCTGAATTAGAGAGTATGCTTAAAGACTTCATCACTACCCAAAAAACCTTCAACAAGAGTGTAGAGGAAAAGCTAGACAAATTAGATAATCTCTCGTCGAAGGTAGAAAATTTAGCCCATGAAGTAGAATTGCTTAAAATTAGAACTTCTCCTCTTGAGGAGAGGAAGGTCACTCCTAGGAACGCTATTCAAGTGCAAATTAATGAAAAAATTAGGATGATGGTTAAACTTAAAGAGAGATGGGCTAGAGAAAAGGAGGAAGAAGATAGAATTAAGAGCCTTCCTACAGACCATACCATTTCTACTATCCAAGTTGTTGAGGATATCCAAACTCTTAGCACCCAATGCACCCCTAGTCCCATAGGACCTATTAATGGTGACGCTATGACCTCAACCGTAGAAGAAGAAACTCCTATGACTATAGAAGCTACCAAACAAGTGAGCCTAAAGGACACCACTACCACTTTACTTGATAGTAGTGAACTTTATTTTGATAATTGCACCCTTTCTGAAGTTATTCGTTTCCTTCACAAGATGTCTAGAGACCCCCACACTAGCACACTTAATCTTGCCTTCGCGGAGCATATCACTAATGCTCTCATTAAATCTAGGGAGGAGAAGCTTAGGGTATAAGCCTCCATACATAGAAAGATAGAAGATGGTTGGGATCCTATGATTAAAATTAAGTTGAATAACTTCTCTTGCTATGCTTTATGTGATGTTGGAGCTAGTACCTCCGTTATGCCCAGAAGAATGTATGATATATTTGAATTGAAACCTTTTGATCCTTGTTCTTTTGGTGTTCATCTTGTCGATTCTTCCATAAAGAGACCTTTGGGGAAGATCGATGATGTTATTATCATTGTCAATGACAATTATGTTCCCGTTGATTTTACTATTATGGACATTGAATGTGAACCTTCTTGTCCAATTATTTTGGGACGTCCTTTTCTTCGCACCGTAGGTGCTGTTATTGATATGAAAGAAGGGGTTATAAAATTCCAATTCCCTCTCAAGAAAGGGATGAAACATTTGCCTAGAAAAAATATTAAGTTACCTTTTGAGTCCGTCACATGGGCTAGTTATTTTCTTGATAAGACTTGATCCTTTTTGCATCATGCCTAGCTAATGGCTTTAAAGAAGCGCTTTCGGGAGGCAGCGCACAACGAATTTAGGTTTTCCTTTTTGTGTTTCTTCTGTTTTTAGTGGTCTTGATGATTGTTACTACTGTAGCAACATCATTATATCTTTAATTTTCAATCTTTGTGCCATTTATAGCCTCATATGACAAGGGAAGTGAAAGTTGTGACATGCTGTCCAGAAAACAGATTCTGTTCTCGTGACGAAAAAAATCATACAAAAATCCCATTTCATCTTTTTGAGCTGAAATATTTACACAGCATGCTCTATAAAATCTCGGAACTTTCGTATATTCTGAGTTTTTTGATTTTAGTTGCAGAAGTATCCCTAAAAAATTCTTTACTACCTGCTGGTCTTTTTTTCACAGATTCTGTCCTGTTTTGCCTTTTCTTCGTTTTGCAAACCTTAAGCTTGTTTTTTCTGCGCAAAAACTTTTTGGCAATCTTGAGAAACAGTATGTCTTCAAGAATATCCTTATTTCCAGTAGAGGAAAAAATATTTTATTATGGGTACTAACCTCGCTAATCAGATTATGATGAGTTATGTATGAAGGGAGTTTTCAAGTGTGTGAGGGAAGATGATAAAAGAAGATTCATTAGTGTCAAACGCTCAAGCTTGGGGATGCCCCCATGCATCCCCAAGAAATATTCAAGGAGACTCAAGCGTCTAAGCTTGGGGATGCCCCCGTGCATCCCCTTCTCCATCAACATTTATCAGTTCGTCCTTCGTTCCACTATATTTTTATCACTTCATGTGTTATGTGCTATGCTTGGAGCGTCTTGCTCTTTATTTCCTTTTTAGTTTTATTTAGCTTTGCTTTCTGTTCATAACAAGTTAGAACCCAGACTTCTTTGTGTGGGAGAGAAACACGCTCCACTTTCAAAATATAGAACACAACATAGGATCTTCATGCTTATCTTTGTTGTGTGGGTTCTTTATCTTTTTCATAGCTACTGTCATGCTTAGCTCTTAGTTTTCATGTTTATCTTTTTAAGAGATTTTAGTTAGTTTTTTTCTGGAACTCTCTTGAGTTTTCATGTTTATCTTGTTTAGAGAGTTTGCCTGTTGCACTGAGTTGTGTGTCTTGACTTGGAGTAGGTAATTGAGGTTGCTATTCTTTTGTAGTAGTAACTTGCAATTGTTTTGAGGTATTGCTTTGAGTAATGTTTGAAATTTTGGTGTGAAGAGCTTTACCATATTAGTGATAGATGTCGTATTTTGGGCAATCCGTGTTTATTTTCAAAAAACCTACAAAATTAGTTGAGAACTTTAGCTACTAGATGGATCACTACTCTTTGGAGGGATCAAATATTAGAGTACACTCACGTACCATGAGTCGAGGATGCGCAAGGATAACCAAACCCCCATACACTCCTCCTCGGGGTACTTGTCTCTTTGTGAACCTCGTTATTAGATTGAGAGTTACCGATAATAAGTGCATGAGTTCTTCGGACTAATGTGAGTATTCGAAAGTTTACACTTCCACCTTCCCATATTTTGCTAGCCTCTCCTGTTCCGTGCATTGCCTCCTTCTCACTCCGAGAGTTGGCGTCCACCTTCGCCGGTACATCCAAATCCTTGGCACGATACGCTCTGTCATCATAAACCCCCTTATATCCTTCCTCAGAACAGCCACCATACCTACCTATCAAGGAATTTCCATAGCCTTTCCGAGATACATTGCCATGCAACATCCACCTTTTCATGACTTGATCTTCATGTCATACATGCTTTTGCCTGATCGATGAGCCGCATGCTAGTTGGGCCTTGACCTAATCATTGCTACATGACGCGCTAGTATCATTGCATATCCTGCTACACTGGCAGAGGCATACATTTGCATACTTCATGATAGTTTCATTTTCTTTATTTTGAGTACTTTTGTAAAGTGTGAAAGATCTTCTATACTTCTTGTAATATATAGAGTGTTGCCCCTAAAGTGAGGAAAAGATCCCAAAGAGGACAAAATCAAAAGATCCCAAAGAGGACAAAATCAAAAGATCCCAAAGAGGACAAATGAGAGAAACAGAAAGAGCCATTGAGGCCACCAAAAAAATACAAAAAATAGAAAAAAGAGAAAAAGAAATAAAAAGAGAGAAGGGGGCACACTACTATTCCTTTTGAGAAATCCAAACTCGTACTCCATCCTATATCTTGTACTCCATAGAGATTATCATTCATGCATATAGCTATGTGGGGACATTCACACTATAGAACTTGGCTTGTATATTCCAATGATGAGCCTCCTCAAATGAGCTCTAGGTCTTCTTGAGCAAGAAAGTTGGATGCACCCCCACTAGTTCTATTGGAGAGCTTACCTTAGCTCATATGTGCATCCGTTGCATGGCAATCCCTACTCCTCACATCATATCTATCATTTGGCTTTCTCTCGCCTATGATTGTCCTCATTGATGTGAGCCTTTCACACCTTTTTTTCTTCCTCCTCCACCATATTCTCTCTTTGCCATCCTAAGTGTCAACTTTCTTGCTTACGCTCATCCATTGAATGAGTGCTCAAAATTTCGAAAAGGAGTGGATCATTTTGACTTGTACCTGGCTAGTGGTATGGGGATGAGTCAAGATAAGATTCCAAAGAAGACCAAGTGTGAAACTTTAGTAGATTGAGTTCTCAACACAAAAATACTTTTTCTCGTATATCCCTATCCCCTTTCTTGCATGCAAACACCATTTGGAGACATTCGAGTCACGGACAGCGAGAGCTCTGTCACCTTTATGTTCTTATGTTGCTTATTTTCAATGCTAATATAGACTCTTGCCTGTTATGACTTGAATCGAATTACATCCCTTGATTGCTTTACTTTAAAGTTCTTATATGGTTGGTAGAATGTCACCACAGAAATTATGTTTGTTATCATTTACCTACTCGAGGACGAGAAGGAATTAAGCTTGGGGATGTTGATACGTCCAAAACGTATCTATAATTGCTGCTTGCTCCATGCCTCTTTTGTGTGATATTTCTATGATATTGATGAACTTCCATACACTTTTGATCATATTTGGACTAACCTATTAACTCAGTGCACCCCAGTGCCAGTTCCTGTTTTCTGCTTTTTTTGTATTTCAGGTTTTCCCATTATTTAAAGTGCTAGAAAAATTCCTGAAAAAATATAGGAAAAAATCAGCGTACGGGAACCTTCCAGAAGAGCCCAAGTGGGGCCAGAGGGGGGCCAGGGGTGGCCCAGGCGGCTACCCCCTAGGCCGCGCCAGGGGAGCGCCTGGGGCCCCTGGTCCACCTCTGGCTGCCCCCCTTCGCCTATTTATTCCCCGTGACGAGAAACCCTCGGGGACATAACCCTTTTTCGCGATCTCTCCTCTGTTCTGCTGACGCCGCGCTTCCAAGATCGGGAGCACCAGGAGATCTCTTCCGGGCACACTGCCGGAGGGAGGAACCACCTCCGGGAGCTTCTCCACAACCATGGATGCTTCCCGGATGAACCGTGAGTAGTCCACCTTGGACCATGGGTCTATGATCAGTAGCTATGTGATGTTCTCCTCCCCTCTTTGTTCTTCATGGTTTAGACCTCGTGAGCTGCCCTACATGATCGAGGCACATATGTAATCTTTCTGTTGTTGCTATGCTAAGTTTGCTGGGATCCGATGGATTATGAGACTATGTTCAGATTGTGTTTGAGTAATATATTTGATTATCCTCTTTTATATTTATGTTCTAGAGTAATTCTTGCATGTTCTCCATTGCTGTTTATTGCTTTGGCCAAGAAGTAGGTAGTGACTCCAAGAGGGAGCGTTATGCATGATTGTGGGTTCATGCCCCCCGATGACTAGCTTGAGTGACAGAAACATGAGTCTAGGGGATGTTCTGTTGCCACAAGGGAGAAAACAACGGTGCTTGTACTTGCGGGTGCAAGGATTGTTTAATTTACGCAAAGTTCTTTAATGCAGTTGTCTGTTGCTTTGAGTTTACACTTTGGGTGGGATTCACAACTTAATACCAGCGAGATGTTCTGGATAGATATCTCAAGGTGGATGATTAGTAGGTAGATGCAGATGGATTTCAGTCTACTTGTCTTGGCGTACCGCCCATGCTTTCGAGAATCTTCCTTTATTTATAGCATAGTTAGCATTGGTTTGCGCACATAATCCTGTCAATTGCCCAGCTGTAATTTGTTTACCTCGCATGGCGATTTTATCTTCTTTTGGGAGAGAGACATCACTAGTGAACATCATGGGACCCCGGTCCATATTTCCAATACTGTTTACACCCACTATTTATTTTCTAATTTATTTACTTTTCCGTTGCTATCACTATCATTATTATCCCGTGCGTTTGATCCTTTGTAAACAACAAGGCCGGAGGGATTGACAACTCTCTGAACTCGTTGGGAGAAAAGTTATCTGTTGTGTGTGCAGGTCCACGTCAACCGCCTAACTTCTGGCGCCGTTGTCACCTTCCTGTCGTTGCTGGAGTCCTACTGGAGACAAACCTTGGTATCTTCATCGAGGGAAATTTGCTGCTGTCTACATCTCAGCCTTCCACTTTGGGTAACCAACGAGGGGCGAGAAGAGATATTGCCGGGAACGCAAGAAAAGCTATACCCGTCAACTCTTGCGCCATCAGCTGGCTAGCTTGGGGGCGACGTGGACACCATTTGGGCCGTTAGATCTTGGATCTGATGGCTAAGATCGCCTGGTGGCTAGGGTTTCAGATCTTGAAGGCTGTGGGCAGAATTTTTAGAGGATTTTGGGGTGTGTCTGCAAATTCCATTAGAGGAAACCCTACAAGGGCCAGGGGAGTGTGGTGGTCTATTTATAGGCTAGCCTGGCTCGAAAGTTTATGCAAACGCCCCCGGCTTCTCTCTCGCACGTCCGGTACTCCATATTTCTGACCGCCGAGAGTCCATACGACCTCCGATTCGGACGAAATCGCAAACCACGTGCTCATCGTGGAGAGCCCTTCAGTCCTACCTCACTTTGATACCGTTCCGAGAACATTTTTTAGGCACCCCATAAAATAATCCGTTTATTAAATAAACGGGGTTTTCGTTCCGATGGCGATGGCTGGACTCGTGCCGGAAGTTGCAACGGTGCTCGGGTGAAACCCGGTGTCGCAAAGGTGCCGTGCCATTGGGAAAAATGTTCTTTCCCGCATCCGATACGAGAAAGGGGGAGGGGGAGAATATTCACCGATTAATAAATCGGCGAAGCAAACACTGCAAACAACACAGTCAATCAACAAAGCAACGCAACAAGCAATTTTTTTAATTTGGGGTGAAAATCTTGGGCTGTTACATTGGCCCCCTTGAGATCATCATACTTGAATCTCTGGAGCATTTCTTGAGTGTATTTTTCTTGGTTGATGAAGGTTCCTCTTAGCAATTGCTTCACTTCGATACCGCGGAAGAGCTCCAACTCTCCCATCATAGACATCTCAAACTTGTCGGTCATTAGCTTAGCAAACTCTTCATTAAAAGATTGGTTAACCGAACCAAAGACAATATCATCAACATATAGTTGGCATATGAACAATTCCCCACCAACCCTCTTAGTAAAAAGAGTAGGATCGATTTGACCAATTTCAAACCCATAATCGACTAAGAACTCGGTTAGGTGCTCATACCAAGCTCGCGGTGCTTGCTTGAGGCCATAGAGCGCCTTATCGAGTTTAAATACATGATCTGGGAACTTGGGATCCTCAAACCTGGGGGGGTGCTTGAAATATACCAACTCATTAATGGGACCATTAATAAAAGCACTTTTCACATCCATTTGATATAGCCTGAAGCTATGATGAGAAGCATAAGCAAGAGCAATACGAATGGATTCAAGGCGAGCCACGAGGGCAAAAGTTTCACCGTAGTCAATACCTTCGACTTGGGAAAAACCTTGTGCCACCAACCTTGCATTGTTCCGCACAACAATACCATGTGCATTTTGCTTGTTCTTGAATATCCACTTGGTCCCAATGACATTATGATCACCTTTGGGCCTCTCCACTAATGACCACACCTTGTTGCGCTTGAAGTTATTAAGTTCATCATGCATGGCCTCAAGCCAATCTGAGTCTTCAAGCGCCTCAACTACCTTTTGGGGTTCCACACAAGAAACAAACGCATTATGGGCACACAAATTTCTTAATTGACTACAAGTGGTTACCCCTTTTCTTGGGCTTCCAAGCACTTGATCCACCGAATGATCTTGAGATGAAAGCTTGGATGCAATCTTGGCCGCACGGCGTGCTATAGTTTCCTCAAGTGATTCTTGAGAATCCTCTTGAGGGTTATATTCAAGATCTTGAGCACCATCAAGAACTTGCTCATCATCTTGAGCTTGCCCTTTCATGAGAACTTGATATTGGTCATAATTTGGTGCACCACCATCATCAATGATTTGATCTTGACCTTGATCTTGTTCGGTTGGGGAGGTCCTTCATTTTGTTCTTGGTTTGCTTGTTGATCTTGTGAAGATGATGGGTCCACATGATTAGAGCATTGTCCTTCTCCTTCCACCACAAGGGGTTCCTCAATGGGTAGGATATGACCCACACCCATTCTTCTTATGGCTTGAGGATGAATTTCATCATGTACAACCAAAAGATCACTTTGCTCCACTTGGGAGCCATTATGTTCATCAAACTCCATGTTACTAGATTCTTCAACAAGCCCGAAGGACTTGTTGTAGACTCTATAAGCGTGAGATTTTGAAGCATAACCAACAAATATGCCCTCATGTTTTTTCGACTCAAATTTAGTCAAACGAGCACCCTTTTTTGAGAATGAAACACTTACACCCGAAGACCCAAAAATACTGGATGTTGGGCTTCTTTCCGGTGATAATTTAATAGGGAGTCTTGTTCAGGATTTTGCGGAGATAAAGACGGTTGGTTGCATGGCAAGCGGTGTCGATGGCCTCCGCCCAAAAGTTGTATGGACTCTTGAACTCCGCCATCATGGTCCTTGCCGCATCAATGACAGTCCGATTCTTCCTCTCCGCAACACCATTCTTTTGAGGGGTATAAGCAGCGGAATATTGATGTTTGATCCCCTCATCACCAAGAAATTCATCCAATGTGTAATTCTTGAAATCGGTGCCGTTCCCACTTCTAATGGCATATATCTTTGAATTGTGTTGACGTTGGGCTTCATAGGGAAACTCGCTGACGGTTTGTTGGGTCTCACTCTTCCTCTTGAAGAAATAAACTCCTGTATATCTTGAATAGTCATCCACAATCACCAAGAAATATTTCTTTCCGCTAGGACTATCATATGTGGGAGGCCCAAAGAGATCCATGTGAAGGAGCTCCAAAGGCCTCTTTGTGGAAATGATATTCTTTATGGGATGTTTCTTCTCATGGAAAGATAACACTTGTTAGTCCAATGACATGCTTACCTTTAAGAAGTGTTTGAAACGACCTCATATTGACGTGGGCTAGACGGCGATGCCAAATCCACCCCACATCAACTTTAGCCATTAGACATATGGCGGTTTTGGTGGGGACTCGTGAGAAATCCACCACATACATACCGTCTTCCACATGACCAACAAAGGCTACTTTAAGAGTTTTAATCACATCACGGTGATCATGTCCACATCAAAGAAAGTACAAAGGCCCATCTTGGCAAGTTGACGAACAGAAAGTAAATTGAAAGCACAAGTCTCGGTTAGTAATACATTCCCGATGGTGGTATCCGGAGAAATGATTACTTTGCCGAGACCCAATACCTTAGACGTTTTTGCATGACCAAATTGGACTTGGGTGTCACAAGATGATTGAAATCGACGTCCACCAACAAGTCCTTTCTTCCGGTCATATGACTTGTATCCCCGCTATCAAGTATCCATGAACCTCCACCGGAAGCCGCCACCTACATGAGATCAATGCTTGGGTTTAGGGACCCATTCATGAATGGGTCCTCTTGCGTCAGTAACTAGGGTCTTAGGAACCCAAATAGACCAAGCAATGTATTCATCATAAGAACCAAGAAATTTGGCATAAACACGCCCATCATTAGTACAACCAAGAATATAAGAAGGGTTAGTAGGACAGACAAAGTCATTGGGGATGGCATTTCCCCTTTTGGATACATCACCCTCAATGGACTTTTCCACTTTCTCTTTAGGATTATACCCTTCCTTGACAAAGGTTATCTCCTTGGAGGGAGAGGAGACCTTGCCCTTCTTCTTCTTCTTCTTCGTGTTCTTCTTCTTCTTCTTTGATGTACTAGCACCAAAACCAATTCCTTCTTTACCAATGACCTCCTTTTGAGAACTCAAAAGATGATTTCCTGATTTCTCTCCTTGAATGCAAGAGACAAGTCCCTTCTCAAGATGTGCCTTCAATCTAGAATTTTCCTCAACAAGAGGAGCATGCTCACAACAAGGGTTAGAATAACTTGGTTTCTCAAGAACAATGATAGGAGGAAAAGTAGTAATCTCTTTAGTGAGTTGAATGTTCACTTCCTCATGTGCCTTCTTGAGAATCATAAGTTCATGCTTTAAGGATTTTTGATCCTTTTTTACTTCCCCATGATCCGCAAGAAGTCTTTCATGAGCCTCAACTAGTTCTTTATTTTTAGTTTTGAGATCACAAGAAATAACATTGGCATGTTTAAGGTCAAGTTTTAGCTTAGCAATATCACTATCATATGTCTCCTCAAGAGAAACCTTAAGCTCACGCTCTTCCTCAAGAGATTGAGATATATTTCCTATCTCATCCGCATAGTCATGACTATGCCCTTGCATCTTGGTGATGGTTCCATCAAGTTGCTCAATGTGAGCATGAGCTCCACCTGATTGTTCCAAGAGGGTCACAAAGTGCCTCTTGGTCTCACCTTTTAGATTTGACATGAAGAGCTCAAACTCATTTTCCTACTTTCCCTTGGTCTCCTCATTTTCGTCCACACAATCAAAAGATGAGTTAGTGGAAATAAACGGTTTAGAGGGAGGAGTTACCAAGGTAGTCTTGGCCATAAGGCACTTATGGATGATGTGAGGGTTCTCGTTGGGGGATTTGAAGAGTGATGTTGATGGAGGGGGCTTGGTGACGATAGAAATGGTAGTCGTTGCCACAATCTCACCGCCTTCATCATCGTCTTCATCAGAGAGAGATTCTTCATGAGCCACAGATGCTCGTTGAGGCTTATTCTTCACAAATGTCTTTTTTGATGGTGACTTGTACTTGTCCTTCCGGATAAGCTTGCCACCATGGTCTTCTCTCTTCTCATACAGACAATCTACAATGAAGTGACTCACATTTCCACAATTGAAACATGTCCTTATCCTTTGGCCCTTAGACTTGAAGCTACTTGAGTTTGACTTGAAGTTCTTCTTGTTGCCCCAAAATTGCCTTGATGCAAGAGCCATGTGCTCATTGAATGCATACTTGGTTCTTCTGGACCAACTTGTTCTTCATCGTCTGCAACACACACTTGAACCTTCTTGGCCTTCAAAGAAAGAGATGGCATTTTGTTGATACCTTGGTGAGCCAACTTTATGTCGGCCGTGGAGTTCAAGATTTACATGGATATGAACTCATCCAAGACTTGTTGAGCGGTCAAGGAATTGAAGTCCGACCTTTGAAGAATGACTTGTGTGATGGAGTGTCTATAGGGGAGTATGGCCGTGATGAACTTCCTCTTGATCCAACCATCATCGGTGTCCATGCTCCCATTATCCGTCATAAGGTTGGCAAGAGCAACAAGTCTCTGACAAAGTGGTCGGCTTGATCTTGAACTTCGTCAAACTTGGAGCTTCGAATGCTTGAGCTCCCCAGCATTGTCCTCTCAAGAAAATCCCATGTCTCCTTGGCCGTGGTGAGCTTCCGGCAAAGTTTCTCTTGCTCAATTTTTAACCCCTTTGGGATCATGAGCAAGGAATGATTGTTGAGAGTGTTGTTCCTCCATTCTCTTGGAGTCATGTTATTGCGGTCATGGACATGAAATCCTTCTTCGGTGATAGAATTCTTCCAAAGAGCCTCTCATATGATTCTTCATACGGAAATCCCAAAGAGAATACTTATCTTTGTCAAGAATGGGTGATGGACCTACATGCTCGAAATGAGGTTCGAGAAGGGGTAAACTCAAATATTTTGGAGGAGGGGGAACGACGGCGTGAATACCTGATCAATTCCCGGGAGAGGAATGGGAGGTATAACACTGCTACCATCATCATGAACTTTAGAGACGATATGTCTCTCTCCCAACTTTGGAATGTTGGGTATGATGGTGGTGTTGTCCGTTGGGGGCATACGGGACATTAGGACCCGAAGCATGTTCGACATCTCACTCATGTGAGATTTTATGGAGGAGATGCCTTCATTATACTCAACACGAGAAATAGATGACGAGTCATCCTTCACGAACGTGTTGGTAAATCCCTCGGTGCCCCCATGCTCCTCCACGATCGGAACATCCGTTTTCTCCCCCAAGTTGAGATCTTCCTATTTATCCCCTTGCGCCAAACTCTTAAGGCGGTAAAGCCCTTAATAAGATACGAGGCTCTGATACCAATTGAAAGAATCGGAATGTCGACTAGGGGTGGGTGAATAAGAGACTAACACTTTTTTCTCTTTTCTTAACAAATTAAGGCTCAATAACAAAGTTAGGTTGTCTAGATGTGCAACTAAGTGAGCAACCCATATGCCAACTAATGCAATACTATATGATCAAGAAAGATATAAGCAATTAAATAAACTTGCACAAAGTACGTCTCCGTTTGGAGAGGGTGCGGAGAAAAATGCTCACACGAAGCCAACAAGGGCCACCCTATTTCTCCTCAAGCTCTTACCAATGCAAGATGCCGTGATCCACTATGCGGTGGCCCTGAAGGTGGCGACCGAACCTTTACAAACAAGGTTGGGGCAATCTCCACAACTTAATTGGAGGCTCCCAACTCAACCACGAAGCTTCACCACAATGGAATATGGCTTCGAGGCGACCTCTTCCGTCTACGACGCCAACGCGCGCAAGAGTAACAAGATCCACAAGGGATTAATGGGGGGAATGAAATATCATTTGATGGAAGTGTAGATCGGGGCCTCCTCTTCCAAACCCTAGAGAATCAACAAGTTTTGATGGCTAGGGAGGGAGATTGGGCAAGAACGGAGCTTGGGCGTCAATGGAGGAGAGAGCAATAAATGAGGTGAGTCAACTTGAGGAACAAGACCCCCTTTTATAGGTGGGCATAAAAACAGCCATTGGCAGCCCAGCAACCACAGAACTACCCCTCAGCGAGCGTTACTATCGCGGTGCGGTAGTACCTTACCGGGGGTAGTACTACCGGCCCACGGTACTACCGAGGACCAGTGCCGTTCCCCACTACCGTGAGTACAAAGGACTTAGAGTAGTGGGTGTGGTACTGGATTCCGGAACTACCGTGGTACGGTACTACCGCACGGGGAGCGGTACTACCACCCCACGGTACTACCGAGGCCCAGTATCGTGCCCCACTACCGTGAGTCCAGAGAACTTACAGTAGTTGGTGCGGTACTAGACTACGGTACTACCGCAGCAGGAGCGGTACTACCACCCCACGGTACTACCGAGGCCTAGTGTCCTGCCCCACTACCGTGAGTACAGAGGACTTACGGTAGTGGGTGCGGTATTGGACCACAATACTACCGTGGTGTGGTACTACCACACACCGAGCGGTACTACCGTCCTGGCAGAGCCAGGGAGCCCATGCCACTAAGCTAAACTCCTCCAAGACGCAATAGAGAATATGTGGGTGCAGAGAGTGTGTATGTGTGATGATTCCGCCCACCATTCCACATCGGATCCCCTCTTAATAGTACTGTTTTCCTACAACTCAATCACCAAAAAGAATTCGAAAGGAAAACTCCGTCTTCATGCTCCATCAACCGAGGGGAGGATAACCGTCTTGTGCCATGAATATAATTATCTGAAATTCTCATCGCACACGGTTAATCCGCAAATGTATTGTCATCAATCACTTAAACCAACCAAGGGGAAATATGCCCTATCATCCCTACTTGGATCTCTGGGATGCATTCTTCTGCTCTATATTCTTGACATCTTTAACGGGCGCCGTGTTATCTGTGATGTAAGGCTTCTTCTACGAATCTCGAAACATCTTCTTCTTCTTTGTTCAGTTTTTTCTTCTTGCACGTTTGTCGCAATGAGAAAAATAGAACGCTATATCTTCGCTAATAGCGCGCTATATCATATGGGGAGATTCAAAGCTATATTTTTGGGATGCTATTTACGAAATAACACGCTATACCACGCTAAAACAGGATAGCATGTAGCATTCTATATCGCGCTAATCCGACACTTGTCCCAACACCTAGTCTCCAACTATCCACTTCTCCATTCTCCATTCGACCACGTGCTCCTATGCGCCAGCGGTTGCTGCTTCCTCCAACTAGACCGGTCAACTCCCATTCCTTGCTGATTTTTCCTCGTTCACGGTGGCGCGATGTCACAACCAGTTGTGCCACCATCAAGTGAGGAATCTGGAAAGATCTTTGTGTTTCCATATCTCTGATGTGTGTATTCAATATGGATGTTTGCTAGATGTTAGTGTGTTTCCTTTGGTTGTGATGCAAACTTGCAAGCTATCTATGGTAGCGTCTAGTATCTGACTGACCATCACTTTATTAACTACCTATCTACTCGGAGTACTCCCATGGTCGTCAAGAAGAGGTTTATACCTATTAATGGACCTGATTCTTAATAATTATTTTTTTGTTTTTCTACTACTCCATGTCTTCTTGATGTTAGTATACCTTAAAACTGTTTAGTCTTTTATTATTGAACTATATTCCTTATTCATGTTGGAATCCTTCATTTTAAACCTATATTTGGCATTATTTTTCCCAAACGCTATGTTAAATGTAGCATTCTTAGCATGCTATAACTTGTATATCTTCCGAAGCAGGCTGCCGCTATTTTATATAGCACACTATTTTTTCTTTCATTGGTTCATCGTAGTCTTTACAGCAGAAACCATGTGCACAACGTCCTTCCTTGTTACAATGCCAACACAGGACCCTTCTAGAGACCTTGTGTTTCTTCCTCGACCTTTCTATGTTGCTCCAATCTTCTATTTCTTGTTGGTCATACTCCACTTCTATTATCGGGAATTTACGCATATACTCTTTCCCATTCTTCCTGCAATTTTGTGAAATATGTTCTTCTCCACATGAATAGCATGACTTGGCGCAAACTGCAGTTGAGGTTTCTTCAAGTGGGTCTTTAACATCTTCCTTCATCATAAATACTTTCACCTGGTTTTTGAGGGCTTCTTTCATTCTTTCCTTCTTCGTGGGAGATTCCATGAAATCCTAGAAAATCATCCTCATTACTTCCATATGTTGTTGGATTCCTTGTTGTACCATGGGGTAAAAGTGACACTGAGAAGGGTAATGAGTAGTTCCTTCACACAAGAAGCAGGTAATCTGTCTAGTGGGACATTCCAGTTGTGTGATGATACGTCCCAAACGTATCTATAATTTTAGCTTGCTCCATGCTTATTTTGGTGATATTACTATATGTTTTGAAGCACCTTCATATCATTTACAACATATTTTGGATTGACCTACTAATTCAGGGTCCAATGCCAGTGTCTATCTGTTTTTCCATGCATTGCAGAAAAAGGTGAAAAGTAAAATTGCTCGGAGAATTTCAGAAAATACACCAAAAAATATCCACATGAGAAGACTCCAGAAGCCTAAAGGGCCCCTCGATGGGCGCGATCCCCTAGCAGGCGCCTCCCTGGCATGACCAAGGGGCCACCCCTGATGGCACTGGATAGTGCTCCTCGTTTCTACCCCAAGTGGAAGGTTGAGATGTAGACAACAACAAATTTTCCTTGGTGAAGATACCAATGTTTATGTCTCTAGTAGGACTCCAAGTGCAACAAGATGGTGGCAGGAAAACAATGGCGCCGCTTACAACCTAGTGGTTGCTTACTTGACCTGGACCTGCACACAAAACCGAATTACTTTGCTCCCAACGAGTGAGAGGTTGTCAATCTCTCCGGTCTTGTTGTTTACAAAGGATCAAACACAAGGGTGGAAATAGTAGTGGTGATTGCAACGAAAAGTAATAAAGGCAGTAAAGATTAACGGTGTAAGCTATGGTGGAAATATGGATCGGGGTCTCATGACTTTCACTAGTGATGTCTCTCTCCCAAAAGACGATAAACAACTATGCTGGGTGAACAAATTACATCTAGGAAATTGACATAATTATAAACGCACCACAATGCTAGTTATGCTACAAGAAAGCTAGAGGCTCAATCATATGGGCAGTACGTCGAGACGAAAAGACCGTTTATTCAGCAACATCTACTTACTAATCATCCACCTTGAGATATCTATCCAGAACATCTCGCTGGTATGAATTACGAACCCCAGCCAAACAGTATGATCAAAGAAACATACAACTACATTAACACACTATGCGTAAGGTAAACAATCCTTGCAACCGCAGTTACAAGCACCGTTGTTTTCTCCCTGGTGGAAAAAACACATCCCTAGTCTCATGTTTCTATCATTCAAGCTAGACATCGGGGGGCATGAACGCACAATCAAGCATAATGCTCCCTCTTGAGTCACTATCTACTACTTGGACAAAGAAACAAACGCAACGGGGAACATGGAACAACACTAAAGAACTAAAATATAAAAAGGTAAGCCAAATATATTACTCATCACAATCTGAACATAATCTCATAATCCATCGGATCCCAGCAAACATAGCATAGCAACACAGAAACTAATACATAAGTACCTTGATCATATAGGGATGCTCACAAGGGCTAAACATGGAAGCACAAGATTGGAGAGAAGACATCATCTAGCTACTGATCATGGACCCATGGTCCAAGGGGGACTACTCACGACGCATCTTGGAGGTGATTATGGTGATGGGGAAGCCTCCGGATGTCAATCCTCCCTCCGGGAGCGTGCCGGGACAGGTTCTTCTGGTGATCCCGAGATCGGAATCGCCACGGTGGCGGAACAGTAGATGAAATTCCGTGACAGGGTTCTCACTGTAGGTTTTTCGGTCAACGGCAGAATATATGCCAAAGGGGAGCCTGAGGGGTGGCCCCCTTGGCCTAGGTGGCCAGGTGGAGAGGCCACGCCCTGGCTGTGCAAAGGAGGCGCCTGGCCAGTGGGTGCCTGATGACCCACAACCGTAAGGGATCGAGATAGTCTTCGCGGGTAAGTTAACCCAATTTATTGATTCAACACACGGGGAGCCAAAGAGTATTTATAAGCTTTGAAAGTTGAGTTTTCAATTCAACCGCACCTGAAATATACTTGCTTGCAACAAAAGATAAGTGGTAATGGTAATATGATAGTGATGGTGGCGACAGCAAAAAAACAGCAAAAGTAACAACTAATGACCAGCAGGATTGAAAACACTGTAGGCTAGGGAGACGGATGGTTGGGCGCTACATGGATGAGAGTAAACATGTAATAGATTCTAACACGGGGCAAGGCACACAGAAAAGCAATGATCATCTAGGCAAATATCAAACATTAGGCATGTATCCCGTAGGTAGTTGTGCGTTCTTGCAATAAGAACTTGCACAACATCTTTTGTCCTACCATCCCGCTACGAACGGGGCCAAAGGGAACTTATGGAGATTAAGGTGCTCCTGTCAAAGAGCACCGGAACAAAGCAATAAAATCAATGGATACATGGAATCCTCAAATCATGGACCATCCCCTTTGGTGTCCCAAGCTGTCACCTTTGGGATCGCCGGTTTCGGACCATAATAGGTGCATACAACTCATAGATAGGATCAACAACACAAATATATTCATGAAAACACATAGGGTTCAGATCTGGAAACATGGCACTCGGGCCCAAAGTGACAAGCATTAAGAGAAACAAGTTGAAGCAAAGAAGATAAACACCAAAGTAGATGATAGGCAACATGCCCCTAACAATCTGACGAACTATTACATGATCAAACTCATCCAATCCCTACCATCCCCTTTGCCTACAGCAGGGAATTACTCACACATGTGAAGAGAAGTCATGGAGGAGGGATGGATTGGTGATGGTGATGACGAGGGCGACGATCTCCCCTCTCCGGAGGCCAAATCAGCCTCCAGGTTAGCCCTCCCGAAGAAGAACAGAGGGTGGCGGCGGCTCCGCGATGGAAACTGGAAAAGCGACTCCTGTTCTGGGGTTTTCCCGTCACGAGAATAAATAGGAATCGAGGTAGGGCACGAGAGGATGTGGAGGCCTCCAGGTGGCCCCCCGGCGCGGCCAGGGGTGGGTCCGCGCCAGCCAGGCGCCTGGGGCCCTTGTGGCCCCCCTCTGGCCCCACTTCTGGCTGGTGGAAGCTTCTGGTGCGTGGATTTTCTGTGAATTTTCCCGGAATTTTCTGAGATACCTAAAAATCCATTTTTCTGCACACAATAAAACCATACAGGCAGCTCTGCTGAAAACACCGTTAGTCCGGGTTAGTTTCATCCAAATCATGCAAGAATGAGGACAAAACAATAGCAAAAGTGTTTGGAAAAGTAGATACGTTTGAGACGTATCAACTCCCCCAAGCTTAGCATATTGCTTGTCCTCAAGCAATTCAGTTCAACGAACTGGACGCGACAAAGAAAACTTTGATGAACTCTTTTGCTTCATTAGATGTATATAAGCATGTACTACGAAAAGAGTTTTGTCACAACCCCAATTTAGGCAAGTGCTAGGGTTTGAGTTCCCTTTGCATCATGTGAAAAATTCAAAAAGAAAATAAAAAATGGGGAATAGAAAAACCCTGAGAAATTAAATCAAATGGCCAGATAAAAATCTTTTTCCAAAAATCATTTGAATGTTTGGAAAATTCCTATAAATGGTACTGATCATTTTAAAAATGGTTTGGGAGCAAATCCCATGCTCATGGAATTTTCTAATATTCAAACAGTGGCTTTGGAAATTAAATAAAACCCTATTTGATTTGAAGTTCAAATTATTTGAATTTAAAAAATTCTCAAATTTTATAAGTGGCTAGCTCTCTTTTTTATGAGGCCATATAAAAAATTGTGGCATTTTATAAAATGCCTAGCTATTTTTATTAGCTAGGTCAAACATATTGCAGAAATAATAAAAAAGAAAAGAAAGCAGAGAGCTTACTTGGCGCCACAGGCGAGGCCCACCTCGCCTTGGCCACGGCCCATCCCACCGAGCCGCTGTCGTCTTCCTCCCCGCCCCTCCAAGCACCTCGCTGGAGAGGCAGAGCACGGACACGGCGCCACGACGACGCCGAGCCGCTTCTAGGCCTCCCCCTCCCTCTCTCTTGCGTCTCGCGTCGCCACAACCCCCCCGCACCCCCTGCCTCGCTCTGAACCCCTCCCCCTCTCTCTCCGGCGGGTCCCTGTGAAGAACCCGAGCACCCTGCAGAGCGCCGCCGCCACCCAGTCGTGGCCAACGGCCTCCTCTCGCCGAGATGACGTGTCTAGGAGCACCGGAATCATCGACTTCGTCTTCCGGCGCACCCAATCGAGTCTTGAAGCTCTGGAGCCGACGCCTTCGTCGCCGAGTCGCCGCCGGACGCAGAGGAGATCGAGCTCAAATTCGCCACAGTCAAGCCCCCTCCAGCTCCGCCGTCTACGCCGTTGGCTCCAGGGTGAGCTCCTCGTTCGAACGCCCCTATCCCCAGCCTCTCCCGTGCCCGAATTCTTCTGGTCGCCGTCGACAGTAGTCCGACCGCCGCGCCCGACGACGTAGCCGTGGCCTGAGGCCACGCCTTTGACCCCTGCCTACTCCATCCGTCGCGGACGACCGAGAGCTGCACGCCTGTACCCTCACTTCTTCTCCCCTTGGCCTCTGTCGCCGTTTCCAACTGAGCCCGAGACCGGCCGCTGCGCAAGTCGACGCAGGCGTCAACTCCGGCCACTCCCAGCCTTCCCCGAGCCCATGGCTTAATGCGGACGAGCAAGGGGTGCCTCCCCATGCTTCCCCCGTGCCAAACCGTGGCCGGAAGGCCACCCCGGCGTGTCGCCGCCGTGCACAGTGGCCGCCGCCGGTTAACCGCCGGTGGGCGGTTTAGTTTAGGTGCTAATGAACCCCCTGGTGAGACTGACCCGTGGGCCCAAGGCCACTAATTAACCCCTGGTTAATTTAACTAACTGGGTTTAACCCGCCCCCCACTGACAGAAGGGCCCCACTCGTCAGCTGCCCCCTGACGTCAGCACTACGCCAGGCTGACGCAATAAAGGTTTTAAATCGATTTAATAAATCAGAGAAATTCCAGAAAATGCAATAAACTTTGGAAATTCATAATTAATTCATCCTAACTCCAAATATAGCAAATAATATGTCTAAAATTATCAGAAAAATACAAGGATTATGAATATGCAATTTGTTTTCATGTTTGACCATTTTAAAATGGGTGAACAATAGCAAACATGCATATGGATCCTTTTCAAATTCAAATTTGGGGTGATTTTGCAATTGACTTTGCAACACACTTATTTTGAATGAATTCATCCACACATCAGAAACATTACTTCAACTTTACCACATCACTTCATGATCAACATTTTCAAATGAACTTTCATGCATTCAAATGCATTTGAAATTCATCGATAAATCAACTGGAGTTTGAATTAGCATTGAAATGCAATATACTCCTTTTAAATGGAATGCTCAACACATCAGTACCTTGAACATCACCATTTCAATCTTATACATGTGATTGTGCATTGTACATTATGTTGATCCTATGATTGTCATGTTGCTGATAGAAGTGGATCCGGAACTCGAGGTCACCCCCTTCGTTGAAGACCCCGTGACTGAACCTCGTCAGCAAGGCAAGCAAACCCCCATTGATCATGTCGATAAAATACCACTTCCCTCTCATGTCTCGCTTATGCATTGTTTAGGATGATCACCATGATAACTTTTTTTATCGCATAGTTGAACCCATGTCCTTTGCATGACCTATCATCTTGTCACAGTAGTAAGCAAACCACAATCCTGGCAGATGTAGGAGTTGATTGATATCATGTGCCCCCTGCAACTGTTATTGCTTATTGCATGCTTAGTGGTACAATGAGGTTGCTTATGATGTGAGTCGGTATGATGATAAACATGGTGTTGATGAAAGTGAAATGTGTTGGTGAATCCACCCTAATACAAGGTGAACGATGAGAGGCTGTGTAGGAGTACACAGTGGGTTGTCTCGTTGAACACCGCCCTAGTACGAGTTCTTGTGTGGTGATCCAAGATGAAGAGTACAACCACACGTTGGGCTCACTGACCCCTCTCGGCTTACTAACTCATCCCCTTCGATGTCCAGATGTCGCAGTAGTTCGGATTTCTGTAGGTATTGTGGCCTGGTAGCCAAGTGAGAGAACGGCTCATCCGAGACCGGCTTTCGCACCACGCACACATCGTCTGGGTCCACTTCGGTAAACCGGCCGGGTTCACGATAGTGGAAGACAACCCAGATAGGCGGCTTTCTTGGACTAGATCGGCTATGAGGTAACGGTTGTGGTGGCATCCTCGCTGTCATCTCTTGAACGGTGACACGCAAAAGGCGGTAACTGATGGCACGTGTGTGTAGCGGTACACCCCTGCAGGGTTAACAAAACTATTCGAATAGCCGCGTCCGCGGTTATGGACTGCTTGGAAAGCTTAGCTTGATTATTAGACAACTTGAAATGGATACTTCTAAAATACACCAAGATAAGCGTGAGTGCTATGGTGTGTTTCTCGTGGGGAAGTCGAGGAAGTAACCATAGTGGTGTATTGGTTGAAGAGATGTAGTGGACTCGTGTACGCTTCTTACCTCAAAAGTCTGGTACTCGTAGTTCAGGATTAGCCAAGTCAAAGATGGCACTTCTGCAAGTGAACCCCACCTCCCTTTACCTTGATACATATGCATGAGTAGTATAGCTCCTATGTAAGTCTTGCTGAGTACGACTTTGTACTCACGTTTGCTTAATCTATGGTTTAGATGAACCCACCGACCCCGATGGTGGCTTCTACCCGAAGCTCGAAGAATGATGACTCAGACCAAGACCAAGCTAGTGTAGTCCCAGTCAGACGACTGGTTCCCTCGTGGAGGGCTTGTTTTTAGATAAGGCTTCTCTAAGCCATTTGTTAAACTTGTCTGTACTCAGACCTACTTTGCTTCTGCATGCTTGTTGTAATGTTGGATCACATGCTTGTGATCTCTGTGTGCACTCTGTAAGAGTTTTTAATAAAGATATATACTTTGTAGAGAATTGCAATGATACCTACTGTTCATACAAGGCATGTGTGCTGCGTGTATGTTTATAACATGCATGTCTTTGTACGGGTTTTCGAGACCTTAGTTGTGATCTGGCTGGCGGTCTTTTATACACCAAGTGGCCCTTAGATGTGTGCAGCTTGGGGCATCGCGATGCGATTGTTCGAGACTCTGTCTCGTGCACACTTTGATATATGATCGAGCCCGCCCTAGACCCCGACTAAGTGATCGGGCTGGAGTAAGTCTATGTAAGGGTTATAATACAATCAATAGTATTGTTGAGGCGACTTGTCTATGAGTATGGGAGTTCATCACCCATATCATTTAGACTTGTGAGCGGACGATGAGGACCCATTTCAGTTGATCATCCGGCCTGGATGGGATGCCCCTCACGTTCGATGCTTTCCGAGAACGTTCTGTGCTTGGCCTTGTCTGCTGAGACAAGTAGGTATGGTTCTCGGCTCTCCATATGATTGTGTTGTAGCGAGGCTTGCATACGCTAACCCCGGGTCCCGACAGACTTGGTATCAGAGCAGGACTGACTGTAGGACTAGTAGCCTTGGACGAAGTTGAGTCTAGCTTGCTATAGTTATATAGTTACTCTGGGTATATAAGGGAACAACATAAGGCTTCTTTTTTCTCCTTACCCCCTTCGTTCTGAGTTCTGAGTCACCCTCATCTTATTCTACGGGAAGATAGGACTAGGATCTTCTTTGTCTGATTAGAACATCTCGTTGATTGCTTCCTCATAGCCGTAGGAAAGTTGTGATCGGTTTGTTAGAGTGGTTATGCTCCCTGTTTTATTACATCGTATGTAAGTGCTGTTTCCATGTTGGAAGAAATTGTCATTTCTTACAATTACAGCCGTTATCCTATCCGAGTCATTCCAGGTTTCTTCATAATCTGATGCATTTGCAAAAATCCTTCTCCCCCTTTCGGTTGTCTTTCCAGAAGAATTCTAGGTGGCATGCCCGACAGTTCCATAGAGTTTGATGTAGGTTTTATTCTAGAAACCTATAGTGTTTCAATTGCAGCTCTTTCTCCCACTTTGGATGTCTTCTAGCCACAAGAACCACACTAACCATCGTGTTGGGGTACTTTGCTACTCTGACATATCTGTTGTAGCCCCTAGTAAACCATGGTCATCCTCAGGAAAACCATCCAGTAACCAAAACTCCTTAGACCTAGCCACCCGACAGATGTGTAGAGTTTATAGTGGATCTTGTTCCAGGAACCGCACCAATTTCTAGACGCCCATACAAAATGGCCCCACGTGAGTTGGCTGAGCTTAAAACCCAACTGGAAGCTTTGTTGGAGAAAGGCTTCATCCGCCCTAGCTCATCGCCATGGGGTTGCCCTGTTCTGTTCGTAACGAAGAAAGATGGAATAGAAAGGATGTGTGTAGACTATCGCCCGCTAAATTTAGCGACGATAAAGAACAAGTACCCTTTGCCCAGGATCAATGATCTTTATGATCAACTTGCAGGATCCTCTGTCTTCTCCAAGATGGATTTGAGATTAGGTTATCATCAAATCAAAATCCGAAACGAGGACATTCCCAAAACGCCTTTTACTACTCGTTATGGTCTTTACGAGTACACCGTCATGTCCTTTGGTTTAACCAATGCCCCCGCCACTTTTTCACGCATGATGAACTTGATCTTCATGGAGTATTTGGACCAGTTCGTGGTAGTTTACCTCGATGACATCCTTATATACTCGAAGAACGAAGAAGAACATGCCGAACACCTAAGGCTGGTATTGATGAAACTTAGAGAGCATCGCTTGTATGCTAAATTCTCCAAGTGTGAATTTTGGCTACCAGAAGTGACCTACTTAGGCCACGTGATTTCTGCAAAAGGCATTGCTGTGAATCCCGAGAGAGTTTAGGCCGTCCTTGACTGGACTCCACCTGAATCGGTTAAGCAATTTAAGAGTTTTCTTGGCCTAGCCAGCTATTGCCGTCGCTTCGTCGAGAATTTTTCTAAAGTTGCAAAGCCTCTAACTGAAATCCTCAAGAAAGATAAGAAATTCCTATGGACTCCCAAGTGCGAGGAAAGCTTTCAAGAGCTAAAAATAAGATTGACTTCTGCACCCGTACTTGCACCTCCAGACACCAAAAAGGATTTCGAGATCTATTGTGACGCATCACGGCAAGGGTTAGGATGCATACTTCTGCAAGATCGACATGTGGTAGCTTATACTTCACGCCAGTTGCGGCCACATGAAGAGAACTATCCTACCCATGACCTTGAACTCGCTACCGTAGTTCATGCCCTAGCAACTTGGCGACATTACCTCCTTGGTAACCGTTGCGAGATTTATTCCGACCACCAAAGCCTCAAATATATTTTCACCCAGCCAGATCTTAATCTCAGGCAAAGACGCTGGATTGAGTTGATAAAAGATTACGACGTAGGAATTTCTTACACCCCAGGCAAAGCCAATGTCATGGCTGATGCACTAAGTCGTAAGTCGTACTGTAACAACCTCATGTTACAGCAGTATCAACCACTTCTTCATGAGGAATTTCGAAAGCTTAATCTCGAGATTGTTCCTCGTGGATCTCTTTTCAACTTGGTGGCGAAACCCACTCTTGAGGATCAAATTATAGTTGCCCAAAGGCGTGCACGAGGTGATCGCCGGATCAAGGAGAACATTGCTAGAGGAGTTGCTAAATGTTTCTCCACAGATAACGGTATTCTTTGAAAATCGTTTGGTAGTACCTAAGAATAGGGAACTAAGGCAACTCATCCTCAAAGAAGCCCATGACACACCCCTCTCGATTCATCCCGGTAGCACAAAAATGTACCGAGATCTACGCCAGAGATTTTGGTGGACTAGGATGAATAGAGACATTGCTCAATTTGTTGCCGAATGTGATGTTTGTCGTCGCATTAAGGCAGAACATCAAAGGCCTGCTGGCACACTTCAACCTTTGTCTATTCCCGAGTGAAAATGGGACAAAGTCGGTATGGACTTCATCACCGGTTTCCAAAAACCCAGAAAGGAAACAATGCCATCTTCGTTGTCATAGATAGGCTTTCCAAAGTTGCTCACTTCCTTCCGGTTCGCGAGTCTATAACTGCTAGCCAGTTAGCGGACTTGTACATCTCTAGAATTGTATCCCTTCATGGTGTTCCTTTTGAAATCAATTCTGATCGCGGTAGCCTTTTCACCTCTAGATTTTGGGGAAGCTTTCAGAATGCTATGGGAACTCATCTCTCCTTTAGTACGGCTTTCCATCCTCAGTCTAGAGGTCAAGTCGAAAGGGTTAACCAGATTCTTGAAGACACGCTCAGAGCTTGTGTTATCTCATTCGGAAAGAATTGGGAGAAGTCTCTTCCATTCGCCGAATTTGCTTACAACAATAGTTTTCAATCTAGTCTGAACATGGATCCTTTTGAACTCCTATATGGACGACGATGTCGAACACCACTAAACTGGTCAGAAACCGGTGAAAGACAATTCTTTGGACCGGATATGATCAAGGAAGCAGAAGAGCAAGTTCGCATTGTTCGTGATCAATTGTAAGCAGCCCAGTCTCGTCAGAAAAGCTACTATGATCGTCATCATAGGCGAGAGAGCTACAATCTGGATGAGAAGGCTTACCTTCGGGTTACTCCTCTGAAGGGAACCCAAATATTTGGTATCAAAGGCAAGTTGGCCCACGTTACATCGGACCTTTCCGCATTCTTGCCAGACGTGGAGAAGTTGCCTACCAACTTGAACTACCCCCGCACCTTTTCCGAGTACATGATGTATTCCATTTGTCACAACTCAGGCGTTGCTTTAAGGACCCCATCCGCGAAGTCGACCATGAGGCGCTTGATCCCCAAGATGACCTTTCTTATCGAGAATACCCTGTTCGTGTTCTTGATTCAGCATAGCGTGTCACTCGCCGAAAGAAGATCAAGTTTTTGAAAGTTCAGTGGTCACATCACTCTGAGAAAGAAGCCACGTGGGAAAGAGAAGACCGTCTCCATGCCGAGTACCCCTCCTTCCTCCCGCAGACTTCTGAATCTCGGGACGAGATTCTTTTGAGTGGGGGCGAGTTGTCACAACCCCAATTTAGGCAAGTGCTAGGGTTTGAGTTCCCTTTGCATCATGTGAAAAATTCAAAAAGAAAATAAAAAATGGGGAATAGAAAAACCCTGAGAAATTAAATCAAATGTCCAGATAAAAATCTTTTTCCAAAAATCATTTGAATGTTTGGAAAATTCCTATAAATGGTACTGATCATTTTAAAAATGGTTTGGGAGCAAATCCCATGCTCATGGAATTTTCTAATATTCAAATAGTGGCTTTGGAAATTAAATAAAAACCTATTTGATTTGAAGTTCAAATTATTTGAATTTCAAAAATGCTCAAATTTTATAAGTGGCTAGCTCTCTTTTTTATGAGGCCATATAAATAATTGTGGCATTTTATAAAATGCCTAGCTATTTTTATTAGCTAGGTCAAACATATTGCAGAAATAATAAAAAAGAAAAAAAAGCAGAGAGCTTACCTGACGCCACAGGCGAGGCCCACCTGGCCTTGGCCACGGCCCAGCCCACCGAGCCGCTATCGTCTTCCTCCCCGCCCCTCCAACCACCTCGCTGGAGAGGCAGAGCACGGACACGGCGCCACGACGACGCCGAGCCGCTTCTAGGCCTCCCCTCCCTCTCTCTTGCGTCTCGCGTCGCCACACCCCCCCCCCCGCACCCCCTGCCTCGCTCTGAACCCCTCCCCCTCTCTCTCCGGCGGGTCCCTGTGAAGAACCCGAGCACCCCGCAGAGCGCCGCCTCCGCCCAGTCGTGGCCAACGGCCTCCTCTCGCCGAGATGACGTGTCCAAGAGCACCGGAATCATCGACTTCGTCTTCCCGCGCACCCAATCGAGTCTTGAAGCTCTGGAGCCGACACCTTCGTCGCCGAGTCGCCGCCGGCCGCAGAGGAGATCGAGCTCAAATTCACCGCAGTCAAGCCCCCTCCAGCTCCGCCGTCTACGCCGTTGGCTCCAGGGTGAGCTCCTCGTTCGAACGCCCCTATCCCCAGCCTCTCCCGTGCCCGAATTCTTCTGGTCGCCATCGACAGTAGTCCGGCCGCCGCGCCCGACGACGTAGCCGTGGCCTGGGGCCACGCCTTTGACCCCTGCCTACTCCATCCGTCGCGGACGACCGAGAGCTGCACGCCCGTACCCTCACTTCTTCTCCCCTTGGCCTCTGTCGCCGTTTCCAACTGAGCCCGAGACCGGCCGCTGCGCAAGTCGGCGCCGGCGTCAACTCCGGCCACTCCCAGCCTTCCCCGAGCCCATGGCTTGATGCGGACGAGCAAGGGGTGCCTCCCCGTGCTTGCCCCATGCCAAACCGTGGCCGGAAGGCCACCCCGGCGTGTCGCCGCCGTGCACAGTGGCCGCCGCCGGTTAACCGCCGGTGGGCGGTTTAGTTTAGATGCTAATGAACCCCCTGGTGAGACTGACCCGTGGGCCCAAGGCCACTAATTAACACCTGGTTAATTTAACTAACCGGGTTTAACCCCCCCCACTGACAGAAGGGCCCCACTCGTCAGCTGCCCCCTGACGTCAGCACTACACCAGGCTGACGCAATAAAGGTTTTAAATCGATTTAATAAATTAGAGAAATTCCAGAAAATGCAATAAACTTTGGAAATTCATAATTAATTCATCCTAACTCCAAATATAGCAAATAATATGTCTAAAATTATCAGAAAAATACAAGGATTATGAATATGCAATTTGTTTTCATGTTTGACCATTTTAAAATGGGTGAACAATAGCAAACATGCATATGGATCCTTTTCAAATTCAAATTTGGGGTGATTTTGCAATTGACTTTGCAACACACTTATTTTGAATGAATTCATCCACACATCAGAAACATTACTTCAACTTTACCACATCACTTCATGATCAACATTTTCAAATGAACTTTCATGCATTCAAATGCATTTGAAATTCATCGATAAATCAACTGGAGTTTGAATTTGCATTGAAATGCAATATACTCCTTTTAAATGGAATGCTCAACACATCAGTACCTTGAACATCACCATTTCAATCTTATACATGTGATTGTGCATTGTACATTATGTTGATCCTATGATTGTCATGTTGCTGATAGAAGTGGATCCGGAACTCGAGGTCACCCCCTTTGTTGAAGACCCCGTGACTGAACCTCGTCAGCAAGGCAAGCAAACCCCCATTGATCATGTCGATAAAATCCCACTTCCCTCTCATGTCTCTCTTATGCATTATTTAGGATGATCACCATGATAACGTTTCTATCGCATAGTTGAACCCATGTCCTTTGCATGACCTATCATCTTGTCACAGTAGTAAGCAAACCACAATCCTAGCAGATGTAGGAGTTGATTGATATCATGTGCCCCCTGCAACTGTTATTGCTTATTGCATGCTTAGTGGTACAATGAGGTTGCTTATGATGTGAGTCGGGATGATGATAAACATGGTGTTGATGAAAGTGAAATGTGTTGGTGAATCCACCCTAATACAAGGTGAACGATGAGAGGCTATGTAGGAGTACACAGTGGGTTGTCTCGTTGAACACCGCCCTAGTACGAGTTCTTGTGTGGTGATCCAAGATGAAGAGTACAACCACACATTGGGCTCACTGACCCCTCTCGGCTTACTAACTCATCCCCTTCGATGTCCAGATGTCGCAGTAGTTCGGATTTCTGTAGGTATTGTGGCCTGGTAGCCAAGTGAGAGAACGGCTCATCCGAGACCGGCTTTTGCACCACGCACACATCGTCTGGGTCCACTTCGGTAAACCGGCCGGGTTCACGATAGTGGAAGACAACCCAGATAGGCGGCTTTCTTGGACTAGATCGGCTATGAGGTAACGGTTGTGGTGGCATCCTCGCTGTCATCTCTTGAACGGTGACACGCAAAAGGCGGTAACTGATGGTACGTGTGTGTAGCGGTACACCCCTGCAGGGTTAACAAAACTATTCGAATAGCCGCGTCCGCGGTTATGGACTGCTTGGAAAGCTTAGCTTGATTATTAGACAACTTGAAATGGATACTTCTAAAATACACCAAGATAAGCGTGAGTGCTATGGTGTGTTTCTCGTGGGGAAGTCGAGGAAGTAACCATAGTGGTGTATTGGTTGAAGAGATGTAGTGGACTCGTGTACGCTTCTTACCTCAAAAGTCTGGTACTCGTAGTTCAGGATTAGCCAAGTCAAAGCTGGCACTTCTGCAAGTGAACCCCACCTCCCTTTACCTTGATACATATGCATGAGTAGTATAGCTCCTATGTAAGTCTTGCTGAGTACGACTTTGTACTCACGTTTGCTTAATCTATGTTTTAGATGAACCCACCGACCCCGATGGTGGCTTCTACCCGAAGCTCGAAGAATGATGACTCAGACCAAGACCAAGCTAGTGTAGTCCCAGTCAGACGACTGGTTCCCTCGTGGAGGGCTTGTTTTTAGATAAGGCTTCTCTAAGCCATTTGTTAAACTTGTCTGTACTCAGACCTACTTTGCTTCTGCATGCTTGTTGTAATGTTGGATCACATGCTTGTGATCTCTGTGTGCACTCTGTAAGAGTTTTTAATAAAGATATATACTTTGTAGAGAATTGCAATGATACCTACTGTTCATACAAGGCATGTGTGCTGCGTGTATGTTTATAACATGCATGTCTTTGTACGGGTTTTCGAGACCTTAGTTGTGATCTGGCTGGCGGTCTTTTATACACCAAGTGGCCCTTAGATGTGTGCAGCTTGGGGCATCGCGATGCGATTGTTCGAGACTCTGTCTCGTGCACACTTTGATATATGATCGAGCCCGCCCTAGACCCCGACTAAGTGATCGGGCTGGAGTAAGTCTATGTAAGGGTTATAATACAATCGATAGTATGGTTGAGGCGACTTGTCTATGAGTATGGGAGTTCATCACCCATATCATTTAGACATGTGAGCGGATGATGAGGACCCATTTCAGTTGATCATCCGGCCTGGATGGGATGCCCCTCACGTTCGATTCTTTCCGAGAACGTTCTGTGCTTGGCCTTGTCTGCTGAGACAAGTGGGTACGGTTCTCGGCTCTCCATATGATTGTGTTGTAGCGAGGCTTGCATACGCTAACCCCGGGTCCCGACAAGTTTAGCAAGTATTGAAACAATGCTATAAGGACAATGCACGAAGCAATTCTTCTTTCATGTGATCAATCACAAACAACTAAAAGTAAATAATATGCTACTGAAAATTAAGACAAGATCACAATGCACATAGCTTGAACATACTTGAGTGAAATTTCGCTAGCCTCCATGAGTGAAGCAAAACATAAATGCATAAACTCCTCCGGAGTTTTAAAGGTGACTAGAACTCAGTATTTCAGACTAGCAATAACATAAGCATGCAGAAGACAATGTAATACTTTGAGACAATGCATATTACACTAAGAATGACAATTATGCTCTCATAGTTGGTGCTTTGAAGAAAGAAGAGGAGACTCTTGAACCGTGGCTTTTGGTGGCAAGTTTGAAAACCCGTGGTTGGAAGCAAAGACTAAACATGTGCCAGAGCTCTTAGTTTTGAAAACAGAGACAAAAACATTTTTGAGAAGTGCAACTTTCCAGTCAACGGTGAACGGTAAAGGTCTCTCAATATCTCCCATGCCAACTATATTAATAATTTTTTTCTTACACATATTCCCTTATCCATCTATCATTTGACAATCTATGGAACCTTATTTTGCCTCAAGTCTGGAAGGAAGCTCGTTCCATCTATCATTAGCAGCACTTGGTCCATTTCATTCCATCATCAAGTATGGGGGAGGTTTAACTTTCCCTTTTTTTTATAAATGACTAGTTAAAACTTCCGTCAATATTTTTGGCATGATAGATACTGATTTTTCCTCACCGCACCATGAGCTTGTACGGTTACAAAACGGAAGCTTTTGAATAAATTTCGAGATGGCAGAAGAAAGTATGAGTTAGGGGTGGCCGGTAAATACCACATATAGGAAGGTATGGTGGACTCATATGGAATAACTGGTTTCAAGGATTTTGGATGCACAAGCAGAATTCCGCTTAGTGCGAGCAAAGGCTAGCAAAAGACTGGGAAGCGACCAACTAGAGAGCAATAACTGTCATAATCATGCAGAGCGACAAAGCAACATTGAATCGGGCATGAAAGTGATATAACTATTCTGAAACAAAAAGAGCATCAAGGCATAATAGACTTTTTAGTCATAAACATGTGTGAACATGTGCCAAGTCAATCCAAAAATTCTCCGAAGGGAAATACCACTTTAGTATGCCAAACCATGAACAATGCAATGCATGTAAATCATTTCAACAACACATTATGTACTCTAGATATTTGAGATTAGCCACAAGGAAAGCATGAACACTGGGAAAGCATTGTAAACATAGCACTATGTCGCTACAAGCTAGTCTCTAGATCATAAGTACAGGCATATGTACAAAAGTAGAAACAAGAAGAGTTCATACTGGTTTTCCTTGTTGCTTCCCTTCCGTCGATCTTCGTCATTACTGCCTTGTCACTTGCACGATCGAACGTGGGAAATATAATGAAATTCCCTCACGGACTCGAGCTGAACTCTGAAAACAAAGAAAACTAAAGAGAGAAAGGAAATCTTTTTGGGTTTTTAAAGGTTTAAACGAGAACAAAAGAAAAAATCTTTTTGTTGTTTTTGCAAAGAAAGAAAGAAAGAAGAACGGGAAAAAACTTCGAAAAGATCAAAGCGAACAAAAAATAAAACGGATAATACAATGGAAAAGTGAGAAGGGCACGTACTCCCCCAAGCTTAGGCTTTTGGCCTAAGTTGGTAGTAGCTAATGTCCCCAGGAGCCTCTTGCTCCAGGGTGGTACTGGTGAGTCCAAGGGTAGTATGAGGCTTCCAACGTGTACACCGAAGTTCTCGGATCCTCCCACGTAGAAGGATCTGTGCTCCAAGCAGAGGAAGACCCTTCACCAAACTGGGTGACGGTCTCCCCCTAGAAAGGTGGTAACTCACCATGCTCCTCCTCGTCGGGCACAACCCCCTCCATGGGGTTATGAAACTGATGCTGGACCACGAACTCATCGAACTGGATAACATCAAAGGACCATCCGTTCCTGCGAGAAAAATTGAACAAAAGAGGTGCAGGTAGACGGATCTTGCGTTCCGTGGTGGCTTCGAAACGCAAGCTATAATCAAGGTTACCAAACTCGGAAGTCATGGTAACAAACTTATGCCTTTTCATAGCAGCAAGATCAAAACTCAAATAAGTAAAAGGCTTATCATCAGGGTGTGGGGTGCCATTAAGAGACTCCAGGATAAGTGTGGCGTAAACGCCACCAAATAAATCTCCCTTGTTACCGTTCATAGCAAGGCGTCGAGCAATTAAGGCACCCACATTATAATCAAACCTCCCTGAGAGGGCGGTTTCCAGGATAGAAATATCCGGCACAGAAATGTTGCTCGTGTTGTCACGAGCTAACACCCCTCTATCAATATAATACGCAAAATACCTGAGGTGTGGGAATAAGATGCTGGAGATTTTTGACCGGTGAATATCCCTCGTATCCATGCTACAGAGAGAGTTGAAGACGGTTCTCAGCTCGGAGGGCTGAGAGCTTATCTTCGCCGTCAGTCCAACGTTCGGCACACCTATTATTTCACAAAACTTTTCCAAAGGCATGGTCAAAATATTATTGTAAATTTTAAACTCAACAGTACCAGTATCAAGGTTATATCTAAAACTGTTAATGAAACAGGAGGTGAGTTTTTGATACTGAGCAACACGCCACGTTGAGAGCCGCGTCAGACCTGCATTAGCACAAAGATTATAGAACTCCTCCTTAATTCCTGCAGCTTCAAGGAATTCATTGCACGGGAAAGTCATTGTACGTGCTGGATTTGTGTCCTCCAACAACTCTAAGGGCACATGATCCTCGTTGTAGCTCACCCTAGCAGTCGAGGGTGAAGCTGCAGCTCTTGTAACTCGATCGGAGCGCTCGGGCCTTTTCTTACCAAGCCACCCCTTTGCTCTTCCTAGAAAACTCATTTCTGAAATTTTTGACAAATTACAAAAACAAGGATTTAAACAAAGTGAGTTAAGGCAAACTACTCAACCCACTTACCTAAGGCAAAAACTTGGAAAATAAACTTCTACACATGCAAGCAAGCTCATCTAAACAACACCAAGAACTACTAGATACTCACAAATGAAGCCACCAACCAAAAATCTATTTGGAGGAGTGGAGGAGTTATATACCATGGAGTATTTGCTCATAATCTCAGCTCAAATGATGGGTTGTGGGGAGAGATCGAAAATCACCTCCACGAACAGCAAGAACGCAAGTTCCAGGGCCAGAACTCGTGTTTTTGGAGAGAAAGAGAGAGAGAGAGGAAGAAGACTCACCTGGATGTGGGGCCTGTGGGCCCCAGGCGCCCTATGGGCGCGGCTAGGGGGCAGACCGCGCCAGCTGGCCGCCTGGGCCACTGGTGGCCCCCCCTAGTCAGCCCCAGGTACCTTTGGATCACTCCCGGCATCAAAATTTTTATTTTTATTTTTCTGGTATTTTTCTGAAAACTTCACTGTTGAAAATTTCTCGGAGCTCAAAAAGCTGCGAAACTTTCTGAAAACTTAAAGCGGTGATTAGTATTGTGAAGCTTCAAAAACACAAAAACTTGGTACAACAAATAGAATAAAAGCTAAAGCAAATGAAAACATAACAAGCTTAACTTTTTACCTATATAAAACAAGCTCACTAGTAAGGTTGATCAAGTCTTACCAACAAACTGGCGATATATAGAACAAGAAGTCTCACCTCTTATGAAGTGATCATTGCACCTTTACTTTAATGGACATTGTCCCCACCATAATGGTTTTGTATTTGTGGTGCACATGTAGTGGACAGTCCCATTCTCCAATCTTCACGGTCTCAACATTCTCTATAGAGTTAAGGCCATGTCTCTTGTCGATCTTCTTTGGAAAATACACCGTGTGTTCTTTATCATCAATGTTGAAAGTGACCTTTCCTTTATTGCAATCAATAATAGCACCTGCAGTGTTAAGAAAAGGTCTACCAAGAATAATGGACATGCTCCCATCCTCGGGCATGTCAAGCACAACAAAATCTGTAAGGATCAAACAGTTAGCAACTTCAACGGGAACATCCTCACAAATACCAATGGGGAAAGCTGTTGATTTGTCAGCCATCTGAAGAGAGATATCTGTAGGGATTAGTTTCTCTAAACAAAGCCTCTTGTAAAGAGAGAAAGGCATAACACTCACTCCTGCACCAAGATCGCATAAAGAAGTTCTGACGTAATTATTCTTTATGGAGCAAGGAATGGTGGGTATACCTAGATCACCAAGCTTCTCAGGAATCTTTCCACTGAAAGAGTAGTTAGCAAGCATAGTAGATATTGCCTCATTAGGAACTTTTCTTTTATTTGTGACAATATCTTTCATATATTTCGAATAGGGAGGTAACTTAATAGCATCAGTCAAAGGGATTTGAAGAAAAAGAGGTTTCATCCATTCACAAAACTTATTGTAATGCTCCTCTTCTTTAGATTTGAGGGACTTACCTGGAAAGGGCATGGGTTTCTGTATCCATGGTTCTCTTTCCTTCCCATGTCTTCTTGCGATGAAGTCTTCTCTAGAGTACTTCTTGCGTTTATCAGGTGTTTCTTCTTCTCTTACCTCGGGAGAATCATTCTTTTCAGTGTCCTTTTCTTCAGGGTCGGCACCGTCTTCTGTTTCAGCATCGGAGGTAGATATGCTGTTAGGATCAACAACTGGCTTTTCACTTGTAATAGGATCATCGGGATTGTCATCCTCCTTGTGTTTCTTCTTCTTCTTTTTCTTCAGAGAGCTAACAGTCTCGTCTTCTTCTTGTACTTGAGAATCTTTCTCGATCCTCTTTGGATGCCCCTCAGGATAGGGTGGGTCCTGGGTGTGTGTTCCACCCCTAGTTTTGATGCCATAAGCTTGTATGCCCTGTTTGTCATTATTAGCAAGAAAATCTGTTTGTACATTAGAAATTTGTTCAAGCTGAGTTTGAACCATATGAAAATGCTTAACAAGACACTTAACATCATTAACTGTTCTTTCTAGAACACCACACAAACTTTTGATAGCAAGAAAGTTATCATGCAACTGACTTTGTATCCTCCTATTAAAATGGTCTTGCTTAACAATAAAATTATCAAGCTCATCTAAGCATTAGTCGGGAGGCTTACCTTTAGGGATGTCACTTTCAGTAAAGTCTAATAGAGAGTGTACCTCTACCAAGGGAGGGCGAGTAGTAGGCTCACACAACTTCTCAATAGGCGGTAAATTCTTCACGTCTTCGGCTTTAATACCTTTCTCCTTTATAGACCTCTTTGCTTCTTACATATCTTCGGGGTTCAGAACTAGCATGCCCCTCTTTTTCGGTGGTAGAAGTGGTTCAGGAACGGACCAATCTTCATAGTTCTTGGCAATTTTGCACATTAATTCTTCTGCATCGTCCGGTGTTCTTTCCCTGAAAACACAACTATCACAACTATCCAGGTAGGATCTGGATTCATCGGTTAAACCAACGTAAAATATATCAAGCAGTTCATTCTTGGGGACTCCATGTCCCGGCATAACCTTAAGTAAATCACAAAACCTCCCCCAAGCTTTAGGGAGGTGCTCATCCTGCAATTGTTTAAAGTTATAGATTCTTTGCAAAGTAGCATGTTGCATATGAGATGGGAAATATTTATCAACAAAGAATTGGACTAAGTCCTGAGGACTGTTAATGGAACCATAGGGTAGTGCATCGTACCATGATTTAGCGTCTTCCTTCAAAGAAAAAGGAAAAAGTTGGCCACATAGAAGTTTCATATCTTCTCATCAGTAGTGAATAGGTTACCTAGCTCAGCGAGTTTGGTCAAGTGTGCTATAGCATCATCATTTTCTCTGCCAAAAAAGGGGGTCATCCTTGACTGTATATATAAGTGAAAGATCAACAGAGAAATCATAATCAGGATCAATGATGCATATAGGGGATGTGGCAAATTTAGGACCAGGAATAACTTTTTTATTCATGGAGTGCTTTTTGAGCAACTCCTTAACCGCACCAGGTTCAGAGTCGACACACTCTCTGAGTTCCCTGCAAAAATCATCATCAAGAGTAACATAATCATCATCAAGGATTCTCTCCTTGAGTTCATCTAAGCACGGGTAACCAAAGGTTTTGCAGGTAGGAATATAGGTAGCAGAGGTCTTGATCTTGGATTCTGTTGCAGCCTTAGCAGTCTGAGTTTCAATATAGTAACCAAGAAAAGTAGTATCATCAAGAGTAGTGGAAGCATCATCAAAAGCATTGGACATAGTGACAGACTCAGTAGAAGCATCATGTGGTGGTGGTGAAGAAAACTTACTCATAACAGAAGGTGAATCATGTGTAGCACTAGTGTTCAGAACAGTACCTTTTCTTGTACGGGATGGTAAGATCGGAACCTTGGGGTCTCCTTTCTTACCCATAGCGGATGATGTGCAGTAGGAAGGATACTTCAAGTAGAATTGTAAATATTGCTACGCTCCCCGGAAATGGCGCCAGAAAATGGTACTTGATGACCCACAACCGTAAGGGATCGAGATAGTCTTCACGGGTAAGTTAACCCAATTTATTGATTCGACACACGGGGAGCCAAAGAGTATTTATAAGCTTTGAAAGTTGAGTTGTCAATTCAACCGCACTTGAAGTATACTTGCTTGCAACAAAAGATAAGTGGTAATGGTAATATGATAGTGATGGTGGCGACAGCAAAAGTAAACAGCAAAAGTAACAACTAATGACCAGCAGGATTGAAAACACTGTAGGCTAGGGAGACGGATGGTTGGGCGCTGCATGGATGAGAGTAAACATGTAATAGATTCTAACACGGGGCAAGGCACACAGAAAAGCAATGATCATCTAGGCAAATATCAAACATTAGGCATGTATCCCGTAGGTAGTTGTGCGTGCTTGCAATAAGAACTTGCACAACATCTTTTGTCCTACCATCCCGCTACGAACGGGGCCAAAGGGAACTTATGGAGATTAAGGTGCTCCTATCAAAGAGCACCAGAACAAAGCAATAAACTCAATGGATACATGGAATCCTCAAATCATGGACCATCCCCTTTGGTGTCCCAAACTGTCACCTTTGGGATCGCCGGTTCCGGTCCATAATAGGTGCATACAACTCATAGATAGGATCAAGAACACAAATATATTCATGAAAACACACAGGGTTCAGATCGGGAAACATGGAACTCGGGCCCAAAGTGACAAGCATTAAGAGCAACAAGTTGAAGCAAAAAGATAAACACCAAAGTAGATGATAGGCAACATGCCCCTAACAATCTGACGAACTATTACATGATCAAACTCATCAAATCCCTACCATCCCCTTTGCCTACACACATGTGAAGAGAAGTCATGGAGGAGGGATGGATTGGTGATGACGATGGCGACGATCTCCCCTCTCCGGAGGCCAAACCATCCTCCTGATTAGCCCTCCCGAAGAAGAACAGAGGGTGGCGGCGGCTCCGCGACGGAAACTGGAAAAGCGACTCCTGTTCTGGGGTTTTCCCGTCACGAGAATAAATAGGAGTCGAGGTAGGGCACGAGAGGAGGTGGAGGCCTCCCTGGCGCCCCCCCGGCGCGTCCAGGGGTGGGGCCGCGCCAGCTAGGCGCCTGGGGCCCCTGTGGCCCCCCTTTGGCCCCACTTCTGGCTGGTGGAAGCTTCTTGTGCGTTGATTTTCTGTGAATTTTCCCGGAATTTTCTGAGATACCTAAAAATCCATTTTCCTGCACACAATAAAACCATACAGGCAGCTCTGCTGAAAACAGCGTTAGTCCGGGTTAGTTTCGTCCAAATCATGCAAGAATGAGGGCAAAACAATAGCAAAGGTGTTTGGAAAAGTAGATACGTTTGAGACGTATCAGTGCCCCCCCTCGGGGCCCCCTTCGGGCTTCTGGAGACTTCCGACTTAGAGGTATTTTTTCTGGAATTTTTTGAGAACTTTTATTTTTGTCCTTTTTCTGCAATGCACGGACAATTAAAGACAGAAACTGGCATTGGGCACTGAATAAGTAGGTTAGTCCAAAATACGTTGTAAATGATATGAAAGTGCATCAAAACATATAGCAAAGTCGGCCATATAAACATGGAATAAGCAGAAATTATATATACGTTTAGGGCGTACCAACATCCCCAAGCTTAATTCCTGCTCGTCCTCGAGCAGGTAAATGATAACAAAGATAATTTCTGTGGTGACATGCTACCAACAAAATTTTGAATTTTAAAGTATAGCAAGCAAGATATGCAATTCAAGTCAAGACAATAACAAGCAAGAGTCTATATCTAGTATTGAAACTAGCAAAGTAAGAACATAAAGGTGTAAAAGCTCTCATTGTCCGTGACTCGATGTCTCCAATCGGTGTTTTCGTGCAAGAAATCGGAGAGGGGTTTAGAGCATGAAAATACTAGATAATTAATTGAGAACTCAATCTACTAAAACTTCACACTTGGTCTCCTTCGGAATCTTATTGTGTCTCATCCCCACACCACTAGTCAGACACAAGTCAAACTGATCCTCTCCCTTAGACTTTGAGCACTCATGCAATGAATGAGCGCAAGCAAGATAGTTGGCACATAAATGGCAAAGAGAATAATGATGGGGAAGGAAGACAAAAAAGGTGTGAAAGTATCACATCAATGAGGACAACCATAGGCGAGAGAAAGCCAAATGCTAGATATGATGTGAGGAGTAGGGATTTCCATGCAAGGGATGCACATATGAGCCATGGAAAGCTCTCCAATGGAACTAGTGGGGATGCATCCAACTTGCTTTCTCAAGAATACCTAGAGCTCATTTGAGGAGGCTCATCATTGGAATATAAAAGCCAATTTCTATAGTGTAAGGATGTAACAACCCAAAACTAGCAAATTCCTGCAAAAATTTCATTTTTATTTTTCCCATTGGGGATAAAAATTTGCACATCTATTCTTTGCAATAGTCCATGTGAAAGAAAAATTCCAGCTCTTATTTTTCCCATTTTCTTTTCTTTTCTTTGTTTGTTCCTTTTCCATTTATCTACTCTTATTTTCTTAAAGGATTAAAAGCAGAGAATTCTCCTCAGTGCATTGGACCCTTTCCTTCCTCCCAGCTCACCAAACCAAACCCCAAGTCCCAGCGCAACCTGTCTCCCCCTCCAGCCAAGCCGAGCCCCACCTGCCACCCCCTCCACCTCTCCTTCCCCTCACCTTTTTCCCTCTCAACAGAGAAAGAAGAGAGAGGAGCTCGGTGGTGGATACCCTCTCCTAGCCTCTCTCTCCCTCCCCCTTTTAAGCCCCTCTCGCCCCCGAACCCTAGCCCATCTGCCTCTCCTCCAGCCACCGCCATCACCTCCTTCCCCTCTTTTTCTTCTCTGTAGCCCCATGGACATGATATACATGACCTCGTTTTTATCGAGCCCCTACACCCGATCATCATCGCCATGGAGGCGGTCATCTTCCTCCTCCGCAGATCGTTAAGGAGTAGAGAGTTGAGCCCGGCGTGTCTTGACTCCCTCGGCGCCGTCTTCGACCTCCGCAGCCCGGCGTCGTCCTCCCCTTCATCTCCTTCCCTGAGCCGATCGCCTCGTCCTCAAGCCGACGTCTTCCCAAGCGAGTTATCGACCACGTGCCCCTCCCTGTGAGTCGCTGTTTTCTCCTCCTCCTTTTCCTGTCTCGCGTAAGGATCGATAGCTCACCGTAGAGTTTGTTTTGTTCAGTCCGTCGCGTCCCGCTCATGGCCACCGAGTTCTTGCCGTGTGTCCTGCGTGCCCGGAGCACGTGTGTGTGCCCTCCTTCTACTCTAGATTGTCCAGCAGCTAGCCGAGGCACGCCAGCGATGGCATGTGCACGTCCCGTGCGCGCTTAGCGCAGCCCCCGGCTGATCCGTGTTCTCTGTCGCTGGAGAGCGAGAACAACTTCAGTTTCGTCAGGTTTCTATCGTGCTTCTTCTTCAGGTTCAGAGTTAGCGTCAAACCTGCTTTATGTTCGTTCAGTTTCCCGCTGTGCTAAGCTCGATTGAGTGGTTGACGGGCATGTCCCCCGGCAAATCCCATGGTCAGGGACACTGGGTTAGTCATGAGAGGCACAGGTTGGACGGTAGCTCGTCCGCTAACAGGAGGATACGTTCCTTCTCGATAATATTTCTTGGAGATGATGATTACAGGGGAGCCAAGGCTAGTGCGCACAAGGCTAGGGTTATAGATTGTGTATTCCTTGTCCTTTGACGTCTCCCCTCCAAGCCCTTATATACTAGGCTAGGTCTCGGGGAGTCCGTCCTGGATTAAGATGAGGTTTCCTAACCCTGAACTTGTTCCGTACGGCATGTTTGCACCTTCCTTATAAGTCGCGGACTCCTACGTCGGTGCCAGTAGTGGGCCAAGGCTGGGCCCAGGCGGCATCTTTGTGGGCCTTCTGCCTCGGGTAAACCGGGTAGGCTCATCCGTAGGAGTCATGGGGTCACCCCCTCGTCAGTAGCCCCCGAGTGCCTGGGGGACTCGAAGAGGCACGCAGGGACTCGAATCCATTCTTTGCGTCATTTTGATGTATGAACGGTTCAACCGCGGGTCGCTGGCAGTCTGGGGCCATGACAAAACCTATTTCGAGGGATGCTAAGCTGAAAGGGCCCAAGGAGTCGACTGATCGAGCCTTGGTGAATTGCACTAGTGGAAAAAACCGCAGTAGCCCAATCAAACCCATGTTCCTCGACATGAGCCTGAAACACTGGTGTCAAGCAAAAGTCATGCCGCTGCAGGTCTTACAGTGATCAGTTGCCGCCAGTAAAGTTCATAGCCTAGGCGTGTCCGCCCGGATTTTTCTATCATGCAAGCGCAATGGAAAGGTTGGGAGTGAAATCGCTCTGCGGCAAGTCCCAGCCCGGCCGATCTGCGCAGTGGTGTCTTACCTACACGCTAAGCTTGCGTGGCATCTTGGCAGAGTGTGTCGTGTTCCAGGAATATGTATTTTTTATTGAGGCGCGGAGCCTTGTTGATAATGCACCCACTTGGAATAAACAATCAAGTGGGCTGTTTTAGCAGTCACTCGTGGAGCTTGGTCGAGTGCTCGGGCGAGGAGTATTGTTAGAGGAGTATTTTCTCAGGAGGTCGTCGAGTGCTCGGGTACGTGGAGTTTGCGAGTAATCACTCGAGTATCATTTTTTTCTCTCGGGGTGAGGGATCACCCGATACTCTGGGTCTGCTCGATCTGGCGAGTGCAGGTCTTCTCATCTTGTGTCGTGGTGAGGGAGCACCCGAAACTCTCATGGGTGCGAGTAATCACTCGATCACGTTTTTACTTCTAGGTGATGGAGCACCCGAAACTCTCGTGGAGATGCTCCCGATGGGAGTAAAATGTTTTGCCTATCGGAAAAAGATTTAAAAAGTTGAAATTTTGAGGCTGGGAAACGTACTCGATACGCCTTGTGACGATGGCTTGGTTTTTCTGGTATCTTTGACCATTGTAACCTGCCGAAGGAAATAACTTGGCGCTGTCCCGCCGAAATTTTCTCTTCGTGTGATTATGGTCCTCTTTTTGCGCGCGTAGTGGGCGGTGCTGTTGCTGCGCCGTTTGGGTTTTCCATGTTTTTCGCCTGCCGTGGGATCGTGCCACGTTTACTGGCTGCTGGGATTGAACGGTGCCCCTGCTCGCCTAGCTGGTGGTTAAATGTAACACCCCGGATGTCACACTATAGTAATCACTATTACTGTTGCTCATCACTGTTGCAAACCCTGCTTGATCATTTTGAAACCAAAACAAATTCCAAATGTCTTTTGGTGGATATGAAATATAATGTTGCAATTAAACTTTCTTCAGAAATTATGAAACCCCTTTTGAAAAATCCCAAATATTCAGTGGACCATTATAAACCAACATGGAGTATTTATTGGGCTATGGAAAAATGCAAACAAAGATTTACAGCAGCAAAACAGCACCATTTGCAACTTGCAAATTCCAAACAATTATCAAAATATTTTATAAAAATCCAAAACTTTTTGTGGCCTTTCTGTATATTGAAAAACTGATATACATACTGGTTTCATGTCATACAAAAATGTCTAGACTAATAAAACAAATAACAACTAGAAAATAGAGCACAGAAAAGAAATAAAGGAATAAAAAACCCTATGTCTCGCTCATGGGCAAAGCCCCCCGTGTCCATCCCACCCCGACCCGTTTTCCTCTTCTTCTACCTCTCCCTGTTCCTCTGGCACTCCATGGGAACCCGACCGAGCTGACTCATCACTCCCGCACCCGCTCGCCCTCCTGGTCGCTATAGTGCTGCGGACGAAGATAAAGATCCCCGAGAAAAGTGGATCGAGCCCCGCCCTTCCTTTTCCCCCTCGCGGTGGTCACTCTTCCGCCATGGTTACTCTGTGTGACACCGGTATGAGCTCTCCCCCGTAGCTGCCTCCACTGCCTCGCCTCGCCTCCGAGTCAGGAAGCTCCGCCAACTTCTTCTCCTTCGTCCCCGACCCCGCGCCCGAGCCGAAAGCCACTGCCTCGGCCGAATCAGGCTCCTCCTCCCGGCGGACCGCCGCGGCCATTGCCGCCGATTTCCACTACTGCTGCTACTACACCTCAACCAGACCCTCTGGCGTCCTCCAGGTGAGAAACTACGCTAAGACCCCTCCATTTTGAGCTCGAATTCGAGCTGTAGTTCGGGTTTCCTGTCACCGAGCTTCGGCCGCCGCCTGCACGTTTGCCGCTGTCACTGTGGTCCATCCCAGCCCGCACAAGTGGAAGAAATGGGTGCGGCGCATCGTTAGGAAGCCATAGGAACAAACATAGCTCGTTTTGGTCAATTGTGTGCAGCGCTAGGTCGCCGGCCATGGCACTGCTCGCCGGCGGCATAGCCGGCTGTGGTTTGTGCCACTGGTACGTGGGCCCAGGGCCCTGCTAATCTTCTATTAGGCCTAAGTACCCCCTGGTTAATTAGCCCCTGTAAAGTTAATATAATACCCCCTAGACATATGACATGTGGGCCCTGGCACTTAAGCTAATCACTAGATTAATTTAAATGATTATTAACACTAGTGTGTATGACATGTGGACCCCATTGATTATATAGATTAAATAAATTGGATCTTAATATATGTGTCTATTACACATGGGACCCACTGGTTAGTTTGACCAGTCAAACTCCCCTTAAGTATGACAAGTGGGCCCCATCTGTTAGCACTGTTTGGACAAGTTTGTGGATAATGTTGCTAATTAAATAATAAAATAAATTCAGAAATTCTTTGAAAATCGATTTAAACTTTGAAATTCAATATCTTTTAATTCGTAACTCCGAAGAAAATATTTTATACATCAAAATTGATCAGAAAAATGCAACGAATATGAATACATTATCTATATGTCAACCACCCCCCTCTTACATACCGAATATCGAACCTTCCCCCTTCGGGCCGACTGTTCGATGATTTGCCCGATACCGATAAACTATCCGAATGAATTTATTCTGATCACGAAAGTTGTTCAGAATGGATCAACTAACACGGTTACACCTTTCACATCTTTGTCGGATGTCCACGACACCTCCGACATGGTACCTTCCCCCTCCGGTCACCCTGTCCGGTAATTACCCGGAGCCGATAATTCACCCCCGGATGAATTCCCGCTCCGAGCATAATACTTTGCCCTGCATTAGAACACCGTTACCTTTGCTTATGTCATGCCATGCATATGTTTGTTTATGATTGTTGTGTATTTACTGTCCCCCCTTATCTTTGATAGACCCCGCTGCTGTCGACTACACCGCTACTGCGTACGACTACTACGTCGACGACCGTACCCCTAAAACCGTCGAGCTTCCAGGCAAGCAGAGCCATTCTCTTCCCCAGATATCGCCTACCTTTCTGTACTTTCTTGCACTAGGCATTGTTACTTCTGCTGCTACGATTACAATCCTATTCAATTGCATAGCATGATTTTTTCGGCCCTTGATGTACCTTCCTTATCCTATGCTGCCTGCTATATCTATATATTATATTCAGCAGTGAGCCCTGTGCATTGTTAGCTAGGATTAGGTAGAGGGCCATGGCCACTCAGGGGAGTGACGCGGATACAAAATATATACAACTGCAATAGGTACGGATCAATGCAGACACCCTAGGGAACCTACAACGGTGAGACTCTGCCGAGTCGCTTCGAGTTTGACTTACGAGTGGAAGGACTAGTATCTCACTCTCGTCGGCTCAGTAGCGTAGCATCACTGGGATGATACGAGGGTATTCCTCTTTAGTTCATTCCACTGGTGTCTCGGCACCACCGGGGTGATACGAGAATATTCCTCTTTAGTTCATTCCGCTGATGTCTCTGTCGAACGTCTTTAAGTGTGCCATCAAGGGTGATACCTCCTAGTTTCACTTAATGGTAGGCACTCGAATCAACTGGTGTCCTTATGGGTAAGAGTCGGGCGACCCAACGGTGCACGCGAGCGGTATATTTTCGGGAGCCACAGGGAGGGTACGACCGACGTTACTGGCGTGCTTGGACCCTGCTCGTATCTCGCGAGAGTTACCAAACCACGAAAAAGTAGAGCTCTACCAAGAGCACAAACGAGACAAGGTAAGGAGACGGTTCACCTTGTTGGTAACCGCGCGCTTTGATGGGACGACAGGGAAGGCCCCAATGTTACCGGTGGACCTTGTTGCTGTTCGTTGATCGTTATGTTGTTAGTCAGACAGCGATTACGGTTGTCTGCGAGATAATATTAAAATGGTAAATGGTTCGGCGGATGACTTGAGAGACCCGTTGGTCTGTATGCACTACCTACATGTGGGATAAGGAGTTAGGGGCTCCCCTGCGTCGTAGTTTGTCCAAAAGCTCTTCAGACGTCAGCAGTACCACGGGCTGATAGCCGGGAAGCGGTCTTGTCTTCTTTGCTGTAGCAGGTGTGTTTGGATTTCTTTTGCTTCACCGGCCAGTCTCGTACCGTGCAGGAGCGTGCAAGGGTGAGGGACCTAGACCCCTTGGCGCATTGGATATAGTCCGGCGCATGGCCTCTCTGCTGAGCCTAGGATGGGCTGCGATGTGTCGGATAGCCTCGGTGGGGCATTCCCTAACAAGGTGTACGCCATCCTGGAGATCCGAGCGTGCAGGCTGAACAGTAGTGCACCCCTGCAGGGAGTTTAATCTATTCGAATAGCCGTGTCCACGGTAATAGGACGCTTTATGCTGAAGCTGGATCTTACAACTAGAATCTACTACTATTAAACTGTATGGTTCCGGGTTTTCTTCCTCACAGGGAAGTCGAGGAGGGGAACTCGGAGGCATTATTATTATTAATCATTACAACTTATATTATACAATGTTGCAACAACTTCTGCTTCGTTGTTATTTTATTACTTTATATAAACTGTTGGCGGATTCTTTCCTTGTGCTGCAAGACACGTCAGAAGATGCTAGTCTTCGATAGGTCTAGCTTCTTACCCTTATTCTGATTTCTACCGTGCAGTCCACTATATACAGCCTCCCCTTTCCATTGATACAAATGCATAATGCTTAGTAGCGGACGTAAGACTCGCGGGTATGCTAGATACTCACCCTTGCTTTATTTTCCCCTTTTATGTTTTGCCTGATCGGCCGCTACAGTCGACGTTGGAGCCTTAGAGCCCAGGAGCAGGAGATCCCCGATGCCGACCACCGCAACGTGAAGCTCCCCGATGCCTTCTACGATGTCGAGTTCCCCATTAACCAGGAGTAGTTTGGAGGTTCCCCGGCAGGAGGCCTCGCCTTTTCGATCTGTTGTTATTTGTGCTAGCCTTCTTAAGGCAACCTTGTATTATTGTGTCCGTACTCAGATACTATTGCTTGTGCTAACTTTGTGCTTTCGAACCTCGTGGCCCCTGGCTTGTACTAAACACTTTGTATTATTTTATTTCTAGAGTTGTGTTGTGATATCTCACGGTGAGTCCCTAATCTCGACCGTGTACCTTGCGTGTATGATTACTGTACACAGTCTGATTTCGAGGGCGTCACAAGTTGGTATCAGAGCCGACTGCCTGTAGGACACCCCCTTCCAACTCCTTGGTCGAAGTCAGGTCTAGTCTTTGCAAAACTACTTTACTAACAGTGTCGTGTGGCTTATCGGCCCACGTCGCAAAACTGGGTGGAATTAGGATCTTTTTCTCCGCATCTTTACTCTGGGACTCTTATCTCTCTTCTCTTTTGGGTTAAAGATTTTGCTAACTCTGACTTTAGGTTCTCGTGACTTCTTCCTCCCGGAGAGCCCTCATCACAGATGATGACTTGATTAACCGGTAGATGCTGAAGATACTCCCCGATGAGTTGTCGAGACCCTATGTGCCGATCACCTTTACAATTCCCTGGCACCGCTAGGTCCTTATGTATAACCACATACACCTTTCGTTCATCCATTCAATCCCAGTTGCTCTTGTATTCACAAGATACATCGAAATACTTTAAGTTGTTTCGGGAATCGTTTGAGCCTGATGCCTTGCAGCTTCTTTTCACCCTGCGGATAAGTCCTCCCATTTACCGAGGATCCGTTCATCCTAAGTTGTCCGTGATTCCCAAAATACTTTGAAATACTATTCGATCTCGCGACAATCCTCGGCAGCCTACTGCTTTGAGATTCTTCTTACCTGCTTGCACTATGATTAATCTCGTTTTTCTTGTAGACTTTAATGACCTCCCTTGGCATTGCCATTCTGATCTGTTGAATCTTCGTGTGTCCTAGTGCACGCAATCATCAGTGATCCCTATTAATCCATTCTTCTGGCTCAGACGTCATTCCGGACATGAGATGGTTCTCGGTAAATCAAACCTTAATTGATTAACCGTCAAGCTTCTATTCAACTTATTCATGTTTGATTGATGTATCTGAGTCTTATAAACCGATATGGAAGTCATAATTCCTTTGTACCTAAACATCGAATTATTCCGATGCTTCTATCTCCAATGTTTTGGCATTCTTTCTTCTTATGGTTGAGTACAGATACTCACACCAGACTCTCTGTACCTCTACCTGACCTTTTGGGTGGATTACTACATGCAGTTCCTTTGTGTCCTAAATGATTGAAGAGCTTCCCCTGATACGAAATGCCTTTGGTGAACAGTATCGTCTGGTCCGTTTCATCAGCCTTCTGCTTTCAAACTTGTATAACTTGTTCCTATTGTTTGTCGTATAGATTCGTAAAATGTCCCTATGGGTTGTATCCATGCTTCATCCATCTGTGTGAACCCATGAACTTCTATGGGTCATACCCTACTGGTGTTATGCCAGATAAATTTTTGAACGCTACAAATTCATCGACAGCGAGAAGTGAATGAAAGGTATTGCATTGAAGAAGTGGGAGTCGACCTTGAACTTTTGTTCATGCCCAGGGATACGATGTAGAACTTATCATGAAAGCTTCTAGATAAAGTAATTGTCCCCTTGGTGGAAATTTTGGTGCACCTATGATCCTCCATTCTTCCTTCGAGTATTACCCCCCTGGCGTCTCGAGGATATCATGCCTTTGCACTACATCTTATGAATTGTGATGAAACAACGCCTATCCCTGTCATAGCCATTTCATGGTTCTGGGTTGTGGTCAACCGAGAACCCCCGAATATTTTTGCTTCACCATTCCTTTGGCTTGATGTCGTCGTTGTTCGATTGTACTTTCTTGAAAACCTTTTGACATGATGTGTCGTGGTCATCATCGACTTCTTGGCTTCTACCAAGTGTTAATTGAATTCATGGTGAGAAATACCATCCTTGCCCCTCAATGATTTGTGTTATCATCGACCACATCCGTTGACTCCCTACCAATACAAACTTGGTCTGCTTTCCCTTGGGAAAGATATACAACCGATACTGGTGTATCATCACATTTTCCTTTTCCATTGGTCTGTTTAACCGTCCTTGTGGTATAACTTATCTGAGCAGTGATAATTCCATGCTGATGTAAACACTTCGGTGTACTACTTTGTCCGTACAACCTGTTACTACTGTTGATAACATTTCGCTAACCACCGACGGACGAGAACTTTGCCTATTGGTTCGCCTCGTCTTAACGAGCAGGAAAATGGTTCTCTTCGTCCCTCGCCCTTGGCACTGACGTTGTTGATGACATAGCTAATAGTTGTTCTCTAACTTACCTTGCAATTTGATCACATTGTTTGTCACCACCCTTCTTATTCAATGTGGGCCCATCACCCATAGTTCCACAGGATCGAAACCTGGCTCTCTTGTACCTTTCTGTTCTCGAGATTATTCCTCTTGCTTGACCTCGTATGCAAATCACGAGTCCTCTACCTTGTGATATTCAGTTCGATATCAGACTCAGTGCTTATGCCTGATGCTCTGGACCCTTTCTCATCCCCCGTTATCATCGTCGAATTCTTGCATATCCGCTTGAAAACTTCTCATGCCTTCTTTTGTTTCTCTCGATGTATGTCCCTGAGTTTAACTCGTGAGATACTTGGTATCCCATTACCTTGGACAACCTCGGTTGATTAACCGGGTACCGATCCGACCCCCTTAAGTTTTTACTCCTAGCCTATTCGTAAGTACGATGAAGACCCTGATGGAAGGATGACAACTCGTCGAGAGGAACTGATGCAGAGCAATAAAGACATCAACGAGGAGGATTAAACTTATTCGAGAAGGACAAAAAGCACCCGAAGATTCGTTAGAATACGAAACCGAAACCTTACCCCTTGCACTACTTTTAATTCTTGGGACGAGAATTCTTTGTAGTGGGGGAGATTTGTAACACCCCGGATGTCACACTACAGTAATCACTATTACTGTTGCTCATCACTATTGCAAACCTTGCTTGATCATTTTAAAACAAAAACAAATTCCAAATGTCTTTTGGTGGATATGAAAAATATTGTTGCAATGAAATAATAAAAGAAATTCATAAATTCTTTTAAAATTGATTTAAACTTTGAAATTCAATATCTTTTAATCCGTAACTCCGATGAAAATATTTTATACATCAAAATTGATCAGAAAAATGCAACGAATACGAATACACTATCTGTATGTCAACCACCCCCTCTTACATACCGACATCGAACCTTCCCCCTTCAGGCCGACTGTCCGATGATTTGCCCGATACCGATAAACTATCCGGATGAATTTATTCTGAACACGAAAGTTGTTCAGAATGGATCAACTAACACGGTTACACCTTTCACATGTTTGTCGGGTGTCCACGACACCTCCGGCATGGTACCTTCCCCCTCCGGTTACCCTGTCCGGTAATTACCCGGAGCCGATAATTCACCCCCGGATGAATTCCCGCTCCAAGCATAATACTTTGCCCTGCGTTAGAACAACGTTACCTTTGCTTATGTCATGCCATGCATATGTTTGTTCGTGATTGCTGTGTATTTACTGTCCCCCCTTATCTTCGATAGACCCCGCTGCTGTCGTCTACACCGCTGCTGGGTACGACTACTACGTTGACGACCGTACCCCTACAATCGTCGAGCTTCCAGGCAAGCAGAGCCATTTTCTTCCCCAGTTATCGCCTACATTTCCGTACTTTCTTGCACTAGGCATTGTTACTGCTGCTGCTACGATTACAATCCTATTCAATTGCATAGCATGATTTTGTCGCCCCTTGATGTACCTTCCTTATCCTATGCTGCCTGCTATATCTATATATTATATTCATAAGTGAGCCCTGCGCATTGTTAGCTAGGATTAGATAGCGGGCCGTGGCCACTCAGGGGAGTGACATGGATACAAAATATATACAACTGCAACAGGTACGGATCAATGCAGACACCCTAGGGAACCTACAACGGTGAGACTCTGCCTAGTCGCTTCGAGTTTGACTTACGAGTGGAAGGACTCGTATCTCACTCTCGTCGGCTTAGTAGCGTAGCATCACTTGGATGATACGAGGGTATTCCTCTTTAGTTCATTCCGCTGGTGTCTCGGCACCACCAGGGTGATACGAGAATATTCCTCTTTAGTTCATTCCGCTGATGTCTCTGTCGAACGTCTTTAAGTGTGCCATCGAGGGTGATACCTCCTGGTTTCACTTAATGGTAGGCACTCGAATCAACTTGTGTCCCTAAAGGTAAGAGTCAGGCGACCCAACGGTGTCCGCGAGCGGTATATTGTCGGGAGCGACAGGGAGGGTACGACCGGCGTTACTGGCGTGCTTGGCCCTTGCTCGTATCTCGCGAGAGTTACCAAACCACGAAAAAGTCGAGCTCTACCAAGAGCACACGCGAGACAAGGTAAGGAGACAGTCCACCTTGTTGGTAACCGTGCGCTTTGATGGGACGACAGGGCAGGCCCCCGACGTTACCGGTGGCCCTTGTTGCTGTTCGTTGTCCGTTGTGTTGTTAGTCAGACAGCGATAACGGCATTCTGCGAGATAATATTAAAATGCTAAATGGTTCGGCGGATGACTTGAGAGACCCGTTGGTCTGTACGCACTACCTACACGTGGGATAAGGAGTTATGGGCTTCCCTGCGTCGTAGTTTGTCCGAAAGATGTTCAGACGTCAGCAGAACCACGGGCTGATAGCCGGGAAGCAGTCTTGTCTTCTTTGCTGCATCAGGTGTGTTTGGATTTGCTTTTGCTTCACCGGCCAGTCTCGTACCGTGCAGGAGCGTGCAAGGGAGAGGGATCTACACCCCTTGGCGCATAGGATATAGTCCGGAGGATGATCTCTCTGCCGAGAATAGGATGGGATGCGATGTGTTGGATAGCCTCGGTGCGGCATTCCCTAACAAGGTGTACGCCACCCTGGAGATCCGAGCGTGCAGGCTGAACAGTAGTGCACCCCTGCAGGGAGTTTAATCTATTCGAATAGCCGTGTCCACGGTAACAGGACGCTTTATGCTGAAGCTGGATCTTACCACAAGAAACTACTACTATTAAACTGTATGGTTCCGAGTTTTCTTCCTCGCAGGGAAGTCGAGGAGGGGAACTCGGAGGCATTATTATTATTAATCATTACAACTTATATTATACAATGTTGCAGCAACTTCTGCTTCGTTGTTACTTTATTACTTTATATAAACTGTTGGCTGATTCTCTCCTTGTGCTGCAAGACACGTCAGAAGATGCTAGTCTTCGATAGGTCTAGCTTCTTACCCTTATTCTGATTTCTACCTTGCAGTCCACTATATACAGTCTCCCCTTTCCATTGATACACATGCATAATGCTTAGTAGAGGACGTAAGACTCGCGGGTATGCGAGATACTCACCCTTGCTTTATTTTCCCCTTTTATGTTTTGCCTGATCGGCCGCTGCAGTCGACGTTGGAGCCTTAGAGCCCAGGAGCAAGAGATCCCCGATGCCGACCACCGCAACGTGAAGCTCCCCGATGCCTTCTACGACGTCGAGTTCCCCATTGACCAGGAGTAGTTTGGAGGTTCCCCGGCAGGAGGCCTCGCCTTTTCGATATGTTGTTATTTGTGCTAGACTTCTTAAGGCAACCTTGTATTACTGTGTCTGTACTCAGATACTATTGCTTCCACTAACTTTGTGCTTTCGAGCTGTTGTATTCGAGCCCTCGTGGCCCCTGGCTTGTACTAAACAACTTGTATTATTTTATTTGTATATTTGTGTTGTGATATCTCACCATGAGTCCCTAATCTCGATCGTGTACCTTGCGTGTATGATTACTGTACACGGTCTGATTTCGGGGGCGTCACATTAAATACCGAGCGGCTGAGTAAATTTTAGGTTTTACCCAGCCATTGCCTTCTCCCCTCGCTGCTAGATTTCCCCTGTTCTTAAGCCTTCTCCTTCCTCCTGTTGCTGCTTGCTGTGGGATTGATGACAACGCGCTCCCGTGCTGCTCCGAAATCGGCCAAGATGTCTGGCAAGTGGGAGCGCTCGACTTTTGGGGTAGCAGATCTCGGCCCACGGATTGCTGATGGTTTGGTGGCTGGAGTTGCCGTGCGGATTCCGGGGGATGAACCTGTTCCCGCTCCCACGATAGATGGGCGGGTGTTCTTTCAGGCGTTCTTCCCTCGCGGGTTTGCCCTTCCGATTCACCCTTTTGTTCGTGGTTTGCTGTACACCTATAGGCTTCAGCTGGACAATTTGACTCCCAATGGGATTTTGCACATTGCTTGCTTTATCACCCTTTGTGAGGCTTTCTTGGGGATCTATCCCCATTGGGGGCTCTGGAAGCACCTCTTTTGTATAAAGAGGACGAATTCTGAGTATGCTGTAGGGCAGGTGGGTATGTCCATTATGGAATCCAAATCGTACTTTTATTTGGAGATGCTTGACTCCGTCAGTGCTTGGCGGAAAAGTTGGTTCTATCTGAAGGATCAACACGTTGATGGGCAGCGATTTGGTCTTGCTCCTTTAATTCTGAAGCGCGGGTAGTCAAGCAGGCTTCATGGTCCCATTCTTTGTCTGCAAAAGAGTCATCTGAAGTGGCTCCATTCTTGGAGAGGGTTGCCCTGGTGAAGGACAACTTGACCGGTGGGCAGCTCATCTCTGTTTTTATTGGGAGGCGCGTTCAACCATTGCAGTCTCGAGCCTGTCCCATGTGGCAATATGAAGGACTCGAGGACTCAACGAGGTTCTCCCGCCAAGAGCTTGATGCCGATGGCCTCCTGGCCCGGATCCAGTATGTGACCAAATGCTCGAGCGTTTCCGAGATGGGTTTCGTCATTCCTTATTCTTCTGATCAAGCGCTGCAGCAGGTTCGCGTTTTTGAATTTCTCGTATTGCTTGAGATGCTTGTTTGACTGCTTGATGATGATGCTATTTGCTTTAGTAGGATCATGTTCCTGTGTTGTGCAACCCTCCGCAGCCGGAGGATGCTTATATTCGCAAGGAGCCGGATGCTTCCGCTGCTGACGATGTTGCGCCGAGTGCTGGTGCCAGCGTGCTCGCGGGTGCCACTGGTGCTGACGAGTCCACGGGGGTCGAGCTGCCGGGGACCAGGGATAGTAAGGAATCGAGGCCCTTTCGTGTCAAGCGGTCACGGCCTTCGGGCATCGAGGATCTTGACGCGACGAGTGGTGCTGTTCCGCTGTCTGTACCGTCTGCTGAGCCGTGTCCTTCTGTCGCTGAGTGCAAAAGGCCCAGGTTTGGGAGGTTATTGCGCGCTGGCTCTGCGTGTGGCGGGTAATCATATTCTTGTCTTTGTTGATGCTGGTTTTTCTCTGTTCTTTTGTCTGATGGCTTTTATCTTGCAGCGCTGCGACTGCTCCGGCTGCTTCCTCCTCTAGTGCGGCTGCTGTCGACCTGCAATCGACTAACTCTGGACTAGCTGCCAAGCATACTGGGGATTCGTCGGCTACTGTTGGTCCGCTCGTACCATCGGTGACTTCTGCCGTCCCGGCTGCGGGTGTGATTCCTGCTGCCGCTCCGCCTGTGGCATCTGGTGTTGTTGCTCCTGATGCTGAGCCTGCTTCTCCAGATCGTACTTACTTGGGCTGTCTTGATCTTGGTGTTGAAGATAAATTCTGCTTTTTCGACCGCATAGCTGGGCTGGTGAGTTTGTTTCCTGTTTTCTTGTGCAGTTTTTGTCATCGGGGGCACGACAGTGCTCCCGATGGGAGTAGCCCCCGAGGCTGCAGGAAAGTGCTTGCGGTTTCTTGCAGTCTTGCCTTGGCTCTGTTTTTCCTTTGTGTCATCATTGGGAGCACGGCCAGTGCTCCCGATGGGAGTAGCCCCCGAGGCTGCAAGCAAGCGCTTGCGATTGGTTGTAGTCTTGCTTTGGTTCTGACTTTTAATATTCGATTTCTTCGAGTAGTCGGTGTTCCAGCACTGTGAGCGTCTGTTCGTCGAGGCCGAGCGTTGGCAGCAGGCCCACAATTCTGCCCAGGATGCCTAGTCTGCCATGAGTAGTGAGTATTTCTTCCTGTGCTGCCGCGCTTGAACTGCTGGGTCTTCGATTCTGAGTGTTGTCTTGTTTTTTCAGACCGTCGTCAAACTGCCAAGAAGCAGGCCGAGAAGGCGGAAAGAACGGTTTCCAACCTTAAGGCTGCTTTGGCTTCCAAGGAGAAGGAGATGCACGATCAGCACGAGGAACTGATGCGCCTGCGTCGGGCTGAGGATGCGCTTGTGCAGGTGGAGGCGGTCGAGTGCAAGCGTCTTAGGGTCTTGGCGGACTCGCTTGTGTGTAGGTCGTTGTTCCGTTGCTGGGTGCTTTGCCTCCTCCCTCCTTTTGTAGTGATTTTTTTGCCTGGTGCAGCCTCTACGGGTGCGAGTGCGACGAAGGTGGTTGCATCGGACTCTGGAGTTCTCCGGGGGGGCGTGGATGCCATGTCGGCCGCTGTTGATGTTGCCAAGGGGTCTGTGCCAAGGCTTCCAGTCTTGTGGGTCTTGTTCATGAGCACCTCATGCCGGAGGGTGCGAAGGTACCTGCTGGTCTGGACGCCCGTGTTGCTGCATTTGGTAATGGCGGGGATCTCTTGGAGGAGCTAGTTGGGGAGACCATGGTGAGTGGTCTTTCCACGTCCCTTGTTGTTCTTATGGAGCACGGAGTTGCTATTGACGACTCTCTGGTTGAGACTGTCCCTGCTTATACCGAAGAGCAGAGCGTGCGAGCCACTGTTCTGGCTCGTCGCCTGTAGGAGGTTGTGGATGGTCAGTATCCCTCCTCTGTAGGCAAGGGGGGGTCGTAGCCATGTCGTGTCGTATGAAACTTTCTTGTTGTAATATGCCCCCTAGTGGTTGTGGATCTGTGCTACCTTGATTGAAGTTACTGTTTGGCCATCCCTGCTGTTGTGCATGATTGTCTTTTCTTTTTGTTCGTTTTGCGGTAGGCCGCCCCGGGCGTGCTTCGGTCTTAGAGTTCTTTGAAGGAGTACGCTCGCGAGGGCGTGTATGAGTCCGTGTGCTTGAGGCTGAGGGACGCTGAGCGGGAGGTTGTTCGCTTGAAGGGGGCTGTAGCAGTTCATCGTTCCAAACGCGAGCGTGCTGAGGCCGTGCTGGATTTTCTTGCTTCGTGGGTGGTAAAGCTGTCCGAACTTCTGCGAGGTGAGTCTTGCTGATTGCTCGACTGCATTTAGTAGCTTTCCTGTCGTCGTCTTGATTTTGATTCTGTTTTTTGAAGTGCTGTCGGGGCGCCCCCGGGATGAGGAGAAGGCCGTCTAGTCGGGGCTGGCTCGGTTGGATGATCCTGAAGTGCAGGCGGACAATCCTTTCTGGGCAGATGGGGATCGTGCTCGATCATTTGCTGTGCTTCGCCTTCGAGCTGAGCGGGTGTCGGTTGCTTTGCGGTACTGTCAACAGGTGCTGGGCGGCATCCACGCTGAGTTCTATCCGCTACAGGTGGTGCCATCGTCCTTTGAGACGCTTTGCCGCGTGTTTTCTCAGCCTGTAGAGTTGCGTCGCGTGATGAATCACCAGATTCATGCTGGAGCCCGTGCTGCCTTGGGCTTGATCCATAGTCATTGACCAGGGGCTGATATTTCTCAAGTGGTGGCGGGACCTCCAGGTGGTAGGGATTACCCGATGAATGAGCATTACTCGGCGGTCGATGAGCCTGCGTGCTGAGTAGTGGAGCGGGTTTGTGAAGAGTATGATCGTTATCTAGGTGCCCTTATTAGCCTAGGGGTTAGATGCTTCCTTTCTTTGTATATGTTTCTTCTTGGTGTGCTGTATTCCTTTGCAGTAGAGGGTTGTGTTGTTGTGGCGAGCCCTTGTGTGTCGCGATTGCGAAGGACGCCTTGGGGTTGACTGCTGCAATGAGCCCCCGAGTGCCAGTTTTGTTTAAGGCCGCGATTGCGAAGAACGCCTCGGGGGTTGGCTGCTGCAGCGAGCCCCCGAGTGCCAATTTTGTTTAGGTTGCGGTTGCGAAGAACGCCTCGGGGGGTGGCTGCTGCGGCGAGCCCCCGAGTGCCAATTTTGTTTAGGTTGTGGTTGCGAAGAACGCCTCGTGGGGTGGCTGCTACGGCGAGCCCCCGAGTGCCAATTTTGTTTATGTCGCGATTGCGAAGAACGCCTCGGGGGGTGGCTGCTGCGGCGAGCCCCCGAGTGCCAATTTTGTTTATGTCGCGATTGCGAAGAACGCCTCGGGGTGTGGCTGCTGCGGCGAGCCCCCGAGTGCCAGTGAATCAATTTTTGGAAAAACATTTTTCAATATTCGTCCTGGTGTTTCTTACATTTAGTAAGAATGGGGGGGGGGTCTGATGAGGACAGTCCCCTTTATTAAAAACGGCGGCGTGGTGGCCTTAAGGGCTAGATGGCTTCTTCTCCGAGTGCTCGGGTCCTCCGGGTAGTGGCTTCTTCTACGGGAGCGCTTCTTCTGCGGGAACCGGGGTCTCGCTGGCTTGGTGGGCTCCAAAGGCCTCTGATATCTTGTGGAATTCCTTGTCGCAGCGGTCGGACCTGACGAAACTGCCGCTGATTGTGATGACCCCATGGGGGCCTGACATCTTTAGCTTAAGGTAGGCGTAGTGAGGCACTGCCATGAAGCGGGCGAAGGCCGATCGTCCGAGGATTGCGTGGTACTGCGACTTCCAGTCGACCACTTCGAAGTCTAGGATCTCCTTGCGGAAGTTAGTCGCATCACCAAAGACCACTTCCAGACTTACTTTTCCAAGAGGGTAGACTGCTTTTCCTGGCACAATCCCGTGGAAGGTTGTGCTTGAGGATTTCAGCGCGGAGCTCTGGATTATCATTTCTTCGAGTGTTCTTGTGAAGATCATGTTGATCCCGCTGCCGCCATCCATGAATACTCGTGACATGTCGTAGTTCCCAATTCTGGCCTCGAGCACGAGCGCGGCATGTCCTGGCCGAGGGATGGCAGGCGGGTGGTCCTCCCGAGAAAAGGTAATATCTGTCTCGGACCCGCGCAAGTACTCCGGGACAGCGGGGTGTGAGGGGGCTGCGAGGAAGACTTGTCTTGTGACCTGCTTCTGCTGCCTATTTGAAGGCCTGCCTTCTTGTATCATGTAGATCCTGCCGTGGGCTTCTGGGTACTGCTCCTCTGCATCTGGTGTCCTGCGCCGTTGCTGGATTGTGGCCACTTGCCTTGCTGGTAGGGGAGGGGCTGGTGGTGCGTCGTGGGCGATGGGCCCGACTGCTATGCTCGCGAGTGGATGGGCCGCTGTTGTCGCGGATCGGCTTTTTTCCTCTGCCAACTCGTTGAAGCTTCTGCAGTTCCTGAGGGTGTGTCCTGATCTGAGCTCCCCTCGTTCATTTCTGAATCCGTGTATCGAGCACGGTCAGTCGAGTTGTTCTTTGGCCGAGCGGTATGTTCTAGTGCTGTCGCGCGACTGCCTCGTCCTCCAGTCTCGTTTCTGAGCTTGGGGCGCGTCTTCGAGGTTGAATCTGCGCTGTATTCTGCTATCCTCATGATGCCTGCCATCTCTGTCGTCTGGGAAGCCGGCGGCAACCATGTCGGGTCCTCTGTCGTCGTAGAAACTGTGCCTGGGTCGCTTCCTTCGACGGTCGAGTCCTCTTTCTCCGTTGTGGTACTCATAGTCGTGTTCTGAGCGTGCGATGTGGATTTCTGTTACGTTGCGAACGGAATCCTCGCCGTCCGCCCAGCTGTTGGCTTGCTCCAGCAGCCGTGCGAGTGTTCGGACTTTCATCTGCCCGAGCTGTTCCTTGAATTCGATGTGCTGCAGGCCTCGCCTGAACGCGTCGATTGCGCTTTCGTCTTATATGTCTTCTGCTGAATTCTGGAGTATGGTCCACCGCTGGATGTAGGTTCGCAGGGTTTCCCTTGTTCCTTGCTTGCATGCCCCCAGCTCCTCGAGCGATGTCGGTCTCTTGTATTTGGATTTGAATTTTTCTATGAAGGCTTCACGGAACTGCCTCCATTTGCTGATGGATCCTCACGGGAGATTCTTCAACCAGTGTCGTGCCGAGCTCTCGAGCATGAGCTGCACATACTGCATTGCCGTGACGTTGGTCCCTCGTTGGAACTTGACTGTTGTTAAGTAGTCGTCGAGCCACGCCTCTGGCTCCTCGAATCCATTGTATTTGAGCGTTGTGGAGTTCAATTTGAACCCGCTCGGCATTCGCGTCTCGCGTATGGAACGCGTGAAGCATAGTGCTCCACATGGCTCGATTTCTTCGTCGAAGGCTTCTTCGTCCGAGTAATCTTCACATGATGCGGCTTCCTGTTTTTGCCGGAGCGTTTGCGCCAGTCGTCGCTGCCGTCATCGTCATCGGGTGAGCTAGGGTCCCTGTCTGGTGTCCTTTCACGGGTCGGTCACCTTGCACTTGATTTTTTTGGTGCTGAGGCGGCGATGACGTCTTTCATTATCTGCAAGGCTATTGAAGTGTTGTGGTCCGGTCTGTTCTGCCTATTTTTCTGGGCGCGAGACAGGTAGTCTTGAGCGCTTATGAGGGCTTCTTATGGTGTGAGGGGTTCCTCTTCGTCATCCTCCTCTTCTAGCTTGAAGTCGTCGTCGAGCTTCCGGACCACCCTCTTCTTGTCTGTTCGTCGCAGGTTGCAGAATTTTGATTTATTGCGGAGGGGGGAGCCGTGATCCGGAGAGTCGTCCCTTGGGGGTGGCTTGCGATTGCTTTTCTGCTCGGCGGCCACCTTTTCTTGCTTTTCTAGCTCTAGGCGCTGTTGTCTCGCTCGCTGGGTTAGCTCGCTTTCCAATTTGTTGTATGCCCTGAGCTCATCTCTTGTTGCGCTTGACGGTAGTAACTTCTCATGTTCGACTGCATCCTTTACTCTGGCCATTGATTATTTGGACAGGTAGATTCACTCTTTGGGTGGGTCGTCCACCGCCGCACTCGGGGTTTGTTGCTTACTGCTTGATGGTTTGTCTCCTTTGTGGTTGCTCTGTTCTTGTCCCTATGGTAATTTCGTTGGTATGCTTCCCACTTCTCCCAGCTTCACGACAATCTTACCGGCGGTTCTAGGCGCTTTTGTGTTGTCGTTGGCTTGGCGAGTGTTCGAGTCGTCGTCTTGGTCCTCGCCGATTGCTGGTGGTGCGTCGACTTCTGCCATGAACACCGGGGATGGTGTCCTGGTCGCCTTATTGCTCGTGCGTGTGATGCTTCTTTTCCAGGCCGAGGGTTCGCCCATGCGATCGCGGGTGATGTGTAGCCTTGGTTTGGGTGGGCACTCGCGGCTGGCTCGAAGGGTGGCCGCGCGGGTGGCGACTGCGTCGATTGCTGCTGTAGATGTCGTCGCGGTTGCTCGGACGTCGTCCGTGAGGCGGAGAGCGCCCCAGTGGTTGATGTAGATCCGATATGCTCCGAAGATCAGGTTAATGCCGGAGCGTAGGTCGGCGAAAACTGGTCGGAGTGTCAAGAGGTGAGCCGTGAAGCCGAGGGAACCTAACAGATCGGATTCTGCCTCGGTCGTCGGATCGAAGGGTGCTGGTGAAGTCATCGCGTCCGCGGGTGTTGAAGATGCTGGTGAGGCCGCCGAGATCGCGTTCCCAACCTGTGCGGTTCCCACAGACGACGCTAATTGACGTGTATGTCCCCCGGCAAATCCCATGGTCAGGGACCCTGGGTTAGTCATGAGAGGCACAAGTTGGACGATAGCTCGTCGGCTAACAGGAGGATACGTCCCTTCTCGATATTATTGCTTGGAGATGATGATTACAGGGGAGCCAAGGCTAGGGCGCACGAGGCTAGGGTTACAGATTGTGTATTCTTGTCCTTTGACGTCTCCCCTCCAAGCCCTTATATACTAAGCTAGGTCTCGGGGAGTCCGTCTTGATTACAGATGATGTTTCCAAACCCTGAACTTGTTCCGTACGGCAAGATTGCACCTTCCTTATGATTCGCGGACTCCTACGTCGGTGCCACTAGTGGGCCAAGGCTGGGCCCAGGCGTTATCTTTGTGGGCCTTCTGCCTTCGGGTACACCAGGTAGGCTCCTCCGTAGGAGTCGTGGGGTCACCCCCTCGTCAGTGGTGAAGTGGCGTTGGTGGGCGTGGGATTGAATCCCCATCCGCGCAAGGCGCCCCCTTTTTCTGTATTTTTGCATCGCACGAACGTTGCAGGTTCAGTTTCGTCATAAAATCATTTTCTTCAGTTTCAGATGGCGCAAAGCCTGTTATTTGTTGCTTCTGTATCTTTTCTTGTCAAGTTGGCTTTAATAGCCCAGTGGTGTGGGCGTCCTGGTTCTATCCAGGAGGTCCCTTGTTCGATACCCCTTGGGAGCGAATTAAATACCTCTTTTTATTGTTGATTTTTGTTGCTCCTTGTAATGGGCTCGGCCCAGCTGCTAACTGTCGCCCGTGGAAGCTCAATAGAGCTAGCCTGCGAGGGTTTTTGGCCACTTCGACCGAGAGCCCGACCAGGGAGGTTTCCCTCCTTTTCTTTTTGGAGTTTTATTTAAATCTGCTCCCGTTTTTCATTTTGTGTATCATGTGCATTCTTGCTCCAAATAATTCATATCATACATGGTTTTGGGGTAGAAAAATATGAGGAACAAAATGGTGTTGTTCGCTCCATTTGAGCTTGCATTATTCGGTGATGGTGCATTCTTCGCATAACCCCTCGTATGTTGCACATGGTGCAATTCCTCCTTTCTTTTCTCGTGTTTCGAGCTCCATAGTTGTTGCGTTGATCGTAGTTTGTCGATAGCATAGTATCGTTCTTGCTTTCTTTGCTTGCAATAGATTGCATTAGGTGCATCATATTATGCCAAGTCATTTACATCTAGTTAAGTTATGGAATCCCGCCTCGAGGTTTTTCTCAAGTGTGGGAAATTCTTGTTCGTGTTATGTCCTATGCTTATGCCATGATCATGAATTATAACAATTATAACATAAGGATCCTTAGGATCCATAATTCACCTACATAATGCATAAGAAGGTTGTCGGGAGCATTGCACCCTTGCTACCCGACCTTCGTTAACTTTGTTTATTCTTATATTCATGCCATGATATTAAAATTACATGCATCATACTTGACCATGCTTGTTTGTTCATTGCTTGCTTGTGTTGCCCCATAGTGATAGTGGTATCTCCGTTGAATGTCTTTCCAGTGTTTCCTTCTTGTGTGTTCCCGTGGATACCTTCGGGGACGTTGCCAGTTTTGATCGACTACACCTTCGGAATCAGACTTATCAACAGGCTAGGACTATACATTAATTATGATCCATTATATTATAACTAGCAGTTTGCATGCTAGTCTAGGATAGGTTCGATGTTTGATCCTACCACATGTTTACAACCTCTCTTAAACCGATACAACCATGTCCCCTCCTAGAAAACCATGTACTTCTATGTTACTATTGCTTGTTTCTCATCCCTTGCTTAGTATGCCTTCTTAGGATGCTACGAATGTCACCCCATTACTCCTTGGATTGGGCTATAACACTATTATATCATTGTCGATGATGTGATTATTATAAGGTTGACTATATTCGACGAAGGATGGAAGGTCTAGGCTATCCCGCCTCGATGCTTTGTTCCATTCGAGTCACCTAGGACCCGAGTTCCGGGTATTGTGTCTCTTGATGAGCATGCCTAAGCGCGTGTGGGATTCTATGGGGTCCCCTCTTCTTACCTACCTAGCTCCAAACATTTCTAGTGGTGGCCGAAGCTGATTTACCATTTGAAAACGTGTGTGTGACTGGTTCGCGTCCAGCAGTGTTTAAACAAACCGGGTCAGTGGGGACAGTGTTTCCTATTGGTCCAACCTTGGCCAGCGAGGGCCCGGGCCTCAGTTGAGTTCCCCGGCAACCCACACCCTGTTGAGACGGAAGAGTCCGATTCGAGAGCGCGACCGGCTTTTGGATTTGGTGTCTACTCCCTGGGGCCCAAAGAGATTCATCGTTGTTAGTTTGAGAGATTATGACCTCCGAATATCTCAGAAAAAAATCTTCAATGAGTGTCTTTAACGGGCCCGACTGAGAGAGCCGGCATACATGTGGAGCTTATAATGGTCAGTTGGTACACCCCTGCAGGGGTAAATCTTTTCGAGAAGCCGTGCCCACGGTTATGGACGACTTGAGACCTCCTCCTTGTTCATAGATAACATCAACTAAATCATAACTAAAACTTGATCAACGTGTGTCTGCCTTGACTGCTTCTTCTTTTTCGGGATGCGAAGGGGAGGACAAGGATAGGATAGGTTTTATGTTTGCATAAGTAGCTGATAGCAGACTTGTTGGAGGCGATACCTCATCGAATGCTTGGTTCTCATCTTACTCTAAATAGATCGTTAGCAACTTCATATATTTCTAGTTCGGCTTCAACCTCAACCATTACCCGCATCTTACCGTGAGAAGTTAGTTATCTGACTTGTTGATATAGCTCACCCCTTCTTCTCTCTTTTATGTACTCTATGCAAACAATCTTGGACTACAGAGGAGCCTGATGTCCCTCCTTCCGGACGCCTTGCAGATACTTGACAATGACTAGTTAGGCGGATCCCGGCGGAGAGCCTGGACCCGTGTGGACATGGGAATGGTGTGTTTTACCTTTGCCACTAGGCATTTGATTGTAGTCTGTACTCAGACATATATCTTCCGCCGATGTATTGTATTAAGGCAGTTGTATGCCGATTGTATGAGATTTTGTATCCTTGTAGTTGTAATGTTGTGATATCATGTTTAAATCCTAGAAATATGGCGTCGTCATATGTCGCGGTGGGTCCGATATGTGCTTCGCCCTCGAGTTTGGACGGAAACGTCCAGATAAGAAACAGTACCGCATATCGTGTCTTAAATCAACTGATTTTTTTAGTTTTCGAAAATAATCACGTTGAACCAAAATACGACACCTATCACTAACATGCTTGAGCTCTTGACACACACAAGTCCAAACATTACTTGAAGCAATACCTCAAAACTATTGAAACTTACTACTAAACTAGCATAGCAACCTTGATTGTCTACTCAAAGTGAGACACACATTCAGTGCAACAGGCCAACTCTCTAAACAAGATAAACAAGAAACTCAAAAAGTATTAAAAACAATATCCCAAATCAAAGCTCTTAAAGATAAACATGAAAAACACGAGCTAAGCATGACAACAACTAGAAATAAGAACGAACACTCAACAAAGATTGGAATGAAAACTATGAGCATTCTAGGCAAAATTGGAGCGTGTTTCTCTCCCAAATAACGCAAAGTTGAAGAAGCGCAAAATTGAAGAAGCACAAAATAGGGCAAAATCTAGGAAAAACAAAACAACAGGTAGAAATAATTTTTTCGGGGCACTTTTGTAACTCAAGTAAAAAAACTCAAAACAGGTTCTAGGTAGCCAATTGTATATAACATACTTTAAAAAAATCAGATAAAAATCGGATCTGGTGATTTTACACGAATTTTATTCCTGGGCCAGACAGTCTATTTTCTGGATAGCATGTCACAACTTTTGGTTCACTCGTCACCAGAGGCTAAAACTTGTTGGGTAACGGGGCAGAAAACAAAAAATTTCCTACCTACGAAACCCGAACCCAAGATCTATGCTATGTAGATGTATGTAACGAAGGGAATCAACGTTCTTACCATTGAAGAACGAATGAGGGAAACATTCTACAAACGGTTGTCATAGACTCAGAACCTACGACCTCCCTGTCGTGTAGAATACCTCCAGCGATGAAGTAGCACCACAAGTGTAGTGCCTCGCGGGATTACACATGTAGGTGCAATCGATGTTCCCTCCGGGCTCCGAACTAGGTGAGTAGCAGAAAGAAGACATATTAGCAGAAAGAGCGACGACCTACGTTCGGTGGAGCACTCCCAACCAAGTGCAGACTCCAAACAAGGGGAGTCCACTCGAGGTAGGAGAAATAGAGAGGAGAAATCAATATGATTGTGTGGAAAAAGGGGAACCCTACCCCTCCTTATATAGGACAAGGACGGGGCATCCTCCTCCCCTTCCTCATCTGGGACTAAACCCCCAAGGGGGGAGGCGCGCCAGACAAGGGGGTGGGCCCCTCACTTGGCGCATGGCCCAAGGGGAGAACCCCTGTAAGGCCCCCGATGCGATGCTAACTCAAGTTAGTCGCTTTCGCATCCCGCTCGAGTTAGTAGCGCATAAAAGGCCATCGACTCACGACACTCGCACTTGTGTCGCTATTGGATTCTCGACAACAGATATAAGAACAATGAACTTTATACTACTAAATAAATATAGAGTCCAGGGCATACATCGTCACTGGTACTTATACATCATCTCAGAGGTCCATGGACCCAACAGTACATCATGCAACAATCAGAAGACAAACACGACCGAGTACGGTCAAAATCCAAATGGCCCTAGAGAGGGCTACACATAAACAAGTCCACCCATGGAACGTCGGAACCCAACTGTAGGATCTACTGAGCGAAGTCATCCTCGTCGTCCTCCTCCGGTGGCACCTCCACGAAGTAACGTCCAGTGCTCGGGTCAAGGTAGTAATCAACTGCAGCGGCCGATCAGGAAAAACAGTAAAAGCAGAAAGGAAACAAGGGGTGAGATTATATCATTACAGGATAACTAACTTCCTACGGTAAGACAAAGTATTTGGAAAGGTTGCAGCCGTACTAGCATATATGGTGGCTATCGTTCTATTAAAATAGAGGTAAGATCCAAGAATGCGCGTGACATCGTGTCATAAGTCTGCTATTCACCTACTTACGACAAACATTACTCAACCTTGATCCTCTCTCGGTCCCCCTGGACGAAGAAAGGAAGCCATGGCACAAACACGGTAGGCAAGTTTTAATTATGATCCAAATTGATGTTATTCTATGAACAAGGAGTAGGTCTCAAGTCGTCCATAACCGCGGACACGGCTTTTCGAAAATATTTAACCCTGCAGGGGTGTACCAACTTCCCATCTTAGGCTTCGCATGTACTCCCAGATTCCACATGCCTAGGTAAGCGCCTGAAACTCCGGAACGTCAGAGTCCCTCTAACTAACAACGCACAATTTCGGGTGGCCCCCGGGGAGTCGACATCCAATCCAAAAGCCGGCCGCGCTCTCGGATCGGCCTCTTCCGTATCAACAGGGTTTGGGTTACCGGTTAAGCCTCACATGAGGACCGGGCCCTCACCGGTCAGTCTTGGACCAATAAGGGAACCATGTCCCCACTGGTCCGGGTTGGTTTGCAAACAGCTGGGGTACCACCAACACTCACACTTAGCAAATGTAAATCAACTCGGGCCACCACAAGGATTGTAGGAAGCTAGGTAGGTAAGACAAGGGACCTCATAGAATCACACAGACGATTAGGCACGCTCGCCAAGAAACACAATACCCGCAACTCGGGACTTAGGTGACTCAAATGGAACAAAACACCTAGAGGGAACAACCCAGTCTCCCATCATTCGTCAAATATAAATTAACAACACAGTAATAAATATCAACCAACTTCTTTTTAACATGATATCCCAACCAAAGTATAGGGTAAGCAGCAAGTTTTCCTAATCATACTAAGCAATGGCTGAGCAACGGTAACTTAGCAATACAATGTTCTGCTGGGATGTGGGGATCATGGCTGTTTGGTTTTGATTGTTGCATAAGCAAGGTGGATAGGATCAAAACAACGTTCTAGACTACAGCTAGGCAGGTAGGCATAAAGTTATAAATTAATGGTATAGATCTCCCCCTTGCCTGGGAAATCGGTCGACTTTGCAGACGTAGCAGGGTCCTCGGGCTCGGTGTCGGAAATCTCCACGTAAGTCTCCTCGGCAGCCTCAGGTGCTAACATAAGGTACCGGCAAGGAAAACACACAAGTAAACATCGGGACCAACAAAGTTCAAGCATGGATGAGATGATCAAGTTAAATTGACATGGTGTGACCCTATCTACTCAAATTTAAATGGAGGTGTTGACGACACGTCAACAACTTCATATGCAATTACTTATATTTTTATGGCTTTGTTCATAGCCTTAAATTTTGGTGTAAATATCATGGCAACATGGCATGTCATGAGCAAAAAAACAAGTTATCAAAGTAAAAGCATCGTAAAAATTAAACTAACGATTCCGGAGACGGAGAAGTGTCGGTGAAGCTGACACCAAGAGAGGTTTCAACAGGTGAAAAGATTCCCAGCCACTTGCATATGAAAATATACTAGGGTCTGGTCCAAAGATGCAAAGATTCATGGTGACATGGAAGGAGACATTGATTGAACAAGAGAACAAGATCAACATGCACTGAAGTTGAAAGGAAAGCAAAGAAAAGTGGGCAAGGAAAAATTGAAATGGTCAAGTGTTTACACCATGTCCATTTGAGTTGTACAGAACACCAAATGGACATCACCATTCAATTCCCTGGATTTTGCTACCCCAAAATCATATATGGTATGCCACACTTCGAATTTGCAAATCACTTTGCAATTTCAAAAGACATGAGGGGATTTATTGCAAAATTTCCCTCACTCCCAAAGTTTAGAGGGGCAAAATGAAAAAAGGACATCACCATTGTCATAAGTGGGCAAATCTACCCCAAATTCATATATGGGATGCTATGCTTGGGGTAAAATGCTCAAAAGCCCAAATTCAGATTTGAATTTGAATTCAAATCAAATTTGGAATTTAAAAAGAAAAGAAAAAACAGAAAAAGGAAAAGAGAAAGGACTCAGCCACGTTGGGATGGTCTCGGGAAAATCCGGCCCACTCCAAAACATACAGTGGGCACAACCCATTGTCCACTCGGGCAACTCCTCACTGACGCGAGGGGCCAAGTCGTCAGCCTCCTGGAATAAAAGGAAAAAAATGGGGGGGGGGCATTGCGCTTGCTGGGTCTCGAACCCACGCCGCGCCCTTCTCCACTCGCCCCCTAGACCACTACGCTGCGATGAGTTTACTAAACATAGACGCGATGCAGACAAGATAAGTTAACACTGGGTGGTTAACTGAACCCAAACAACACCCGACAAGCACCCGCTGCAGAGGAACTCCGGCGACCTCACGTCGGCGTCGGGGCGTCTCCGGCGTGAACACTCATCACGATATGGAGAGGGCACATCCATGATTACTTGGGTGCCCTTGGAATGGAAAGTGGACTAGCCGAGGCGATGCTAGGCTCAACTGAAGTTGGTGGCGCACGGCGGTTCTGAACCCTGACAGAAGCGCAGTACGTTGACGCGGCGAACTTCCGGCGAGGCTAAGCTCACACACGCTGCTCCGGTGACCCAGCGGCTACACGCTGCACGTAGCCGTGACATGAAACTACTCGCCAGCCTCTCGATCTGGCCCCTAACTCCACGACGGCGACAATACGCTCGACAGAAAACAGGGCGACGCCACTGTAACCGCAAACTTCAGACACCGGCGAGTTCAGTTACCAAAGCATGCGCAAGGGTCCTCCTTTGAGGCCATCCGCGTGGTCAGAGCATGCATGGAGAACGTACGAGCTCACCTCTGGGCACGCCATGGACAGGACGGCCACGGTGGCTCGACGGCGACGAGTTGCGCGGCTGGAAACCTACGGCTAACGCAGGTACGGAGCTACGCAGTACTACGGGAAAAAGGGAAGGCTCGAGCTCACCTTGTGGGTCACGTCGAGTGCCCCAGCCTTGCCGTAGAGGAAGAAGGCGGGCTTGAGGACGACGAGGCGGTGCGGGTTCCCCGGTGACGTCCACGGCTCCCTGCCGAATCCTTGCCTCCCTATGGTTCCTGCGACCAGGAACGGATCAAGAACACGCAGGGGAAGTTGCAAGCAAGCGCACGGTCAAGGATTGCAGAAGACGGCGAGGAAATTGAAGAAACCGGCTGGCGGCCATGGTGGAACAGGGGAGGACCTCGAGGACGCACCAGGCGGCGGTGGCGGAAATTGGAGGGAGGAAGGGGGAACCTAGGGTTCCCAGAGCCGGCTCGGGTCCAGATTATAAGGGGGAGTCCCCCTGGCCACGCTGACCGTCATTGACGTCGATGCCGCGCCGGCTATGATAGAGGAGGTCGGAGGGGACCTCAGCCACGGTGGAAAGGCGGCCACTGTGGCCCCTTCGATGGTGATCCCACGGCCAAGTCTACTCCAGCGTACCGCTTTGCTGGCTGGGTCCAGTTGGGCTGCGGGGAAAAGAGGCCCAGGTGGGCTGGGCCTGTGCCAGAAAAGGAAGAAAAGGGAGAAGAAAGCCCGCCCCTGCTGACCTTTTCCATTGAAACAAAAACAGAAAAGGGTTTAGGGTTATTCAGAAATATTTACAAGTTTTAAAAATACATAAAAATATGTAAATTGACCCTTGCAATATTGGGCAATTTCTAAAATTGGTTTGGGCATTTTTGCAACAAGAAAAATGTGGGCCACTTTTGGAATTAAAAAAAACTTTGAACTACACCCCACATTCTTGGTGATGGCAAAAATAATTTGAGGATTGTAAACCCTTGCCCAAGCAAATGAAATGGCTATGCCAAGTTTGAGGTTTAGGGGAGATCAAAAGCAAATGGAACAATTCACCCAACATCCTTCTTTAACCACTTTGTTTGAATTCAAAAGCAATTGAAATGAGTTCAAAACCCAATGTCATTTGGAATCATCACATGGAATTACATCAACTAGCATCATGCCAAGTTACAAGGTCATCAGACAAAGTAATATTCCATGATGATATACAATTATTGCAAATGGGCTGTTACAGCACTCCCCCACCAACACAGGATCTCGTCCCGAGATCTAAGCCTGAAATAACTCCGGATACTCGGAACGGAGATGATCTTCACCCTCCCACGTTGCTTCCTTCTCCGAATGATGTGCCCACTGGACCTTCATGAACTTGACGGTCTTGTTGCGAGTCTTGCGCTCGGACGTCTCAAGGACACGGACTGGACGCTCTGAGTAGGAAAGGTCCGCACTCAGCTGTATCTCGCCCAAGTCAATGGCCTGCTCTGGCTGCTTGAAGCACTGCTTTAGCTGGGACACATGGAACACGTCATGCACTATGGACAGACTCTCTGGAAGCTCGAGCCGAAAGGAAAGAGGTCCTCTAGTCTCAAGGATGCAGAAAGGTCCTACAAATCTTGGAGCGACCTTTCCTTTGATGCCGAAGTGGTGAGTTCCCCTCAACGGAGACACTCTCAGGTATGCCCAATCACCAACCTGAAACGCTACACCACGGTGCCTTTTGTCTTCATAGGCCTTTTTCTTAGACTGAGCTGCCTTTAGGTGCTCTCGGACAACCTTCACTCAGTCCTCTGCCACCTGGATCACATCTGGACCGAACAACTGCCTCTCTCCTGTCTCGGACCAGTTCAAAGGTGTCCTGCACTTGCGGCCATACAATACTTGCCTGATAGCTGTTGTTGTAAGAAAACTTAGCATACGGCAAGAACTCTTCCCACTTCATGCCAAAGGACATGACACATGCTCGAAGCATGTCCTCGAGGATTTGGTTCACGCGCTCGACTTTCCCACTTGTCTGAGTGTGATAAGCAGTACTGAACAACACTGTCGTACCAATTGCCTTTTGAAAGGCCTACCAGAACTTAGAGGTGAAAAGGCTGCCTCTATCGGAACTGATCTTCTTGGGAATGCCATGCAAATATACAACTCTTGTGGTGTACAAATCCGCCAACTGAGCTGCTGAAATGGAGTCCTTCACTGGAAAGAAGTGGGAAACTTTGGGAAGATTGTCAATGACAACAAAGATGGCATTGTTCTTCTTCTGAGACAAGGGAAAGCCTGTGATGAAATCCATCTCTATGTGATCCCATTTCCACTCCGGAGTCTCAAGTGGCTGAAGCAACCCTGCAGGCTTCTGGTGCTGTGCCTTCACTCTCCTGCACACATCACACTGAGACACGTAACCGGAAACATCCCGCTTCATACGAGTCCACCAAAAGCTTTGCTTGAGATATTGATACATTTTTTGTACTGCCAGGGTGAATAGACAGCTTGGAATTATGGGCTTCCTTCATGATGACCTCTCTGAGATCTCCCTCCTTGGGAACAACAACTCGCTCTTCGAACAGCACGGTGCCGTCATTATTCACTGAAAATCAACCGTACTTTGGAACTGAGGCGGCACTACCCTGTTTGACCTCTTGTATCATTGAGCTGCCAGACTGAGCTTCACGGATCTTCTCATGGATAGTGGGATCTATCACAAGGTTGGCAAGGTAGCCTGCTGGAACTAGCTCCAGATTGAGCCTGCGAAAGGACTCACACAAATCAGGGTGGACCTTCTGCACCTGGATATTATTGCAATCACCCATGCGGCTCAGCGCATCAGCTATGACATTCGCCTTGCCAGGCGTGTACTGAATATCAACTGTGTACTCAGTAATGGTTTGAAGCCATCTTCTTTGCCTCAAGTTCAGATTTGGCTGAGTGAACAAGTACTTCAGACTCTTGTGGTCGGTGAACACATCCACCTTCCTCCCTAAGAGGAGGTGTCGCCAACTGATCAAAGCGTGCACAACTGCTGCAAGCTCCAAGTCGTGCGTGGGATAATTCCTCTCACTCGTCTTCAACTGCCATGAGGTATAGGCCACAATATTCCCGCCTTGCATCAAAACTCCACCTAGACCTTGCAACGAGGCATCAAAAAATACCTGAAAAGGCTGTGAATCATGTGGCGACGTGAGAATTGGAGCTCTAGTCAACTTCTCTTTCAACTCCTCGAAGGATGACTGGCAAGCTGGCGACCAAGTGTACCGTTTTCCCTTGCACAACAATTCAGTCATTCGCTTTGCTATTTTGGAGAAATTCTGCACAAATCTTCTGCAATAGCTGGCGAGGACGAGAAAACTCCTTAGCTGCTTCACATTCTTAGGCGGAGCCCACTCTTGGATAGTGCAGACTCGCTCTGGATCAACCACAATTCCCTCAGCAGAAATAACATGGCCAAGAAAACTGACCTTGTCGGGCCAAAACTCACACTTGGAAAACTTGGCATAGTACCGGTGCTCTCTCAGCTTCTGCAGCACCAGGCGCAGATGTTCCTCATGTTCAGCCTCTGACTTGGAATAGACAAGCATGTCTTCGAGGTAGAGGATTACAAACACATGAAGCCATTCCTGGAACAAATAGTTCATAGCTCTCATGAATGTTGGAGGGGCGTTTGAGAAGCCGAAAGTCATGACTGTGACCTCATACAACCCATAACGTGTGTTGAACGCGGTCTTAGGAATGTCCTCTTCACGAACACGGATTTGATGATACCCCATCCTCAAGTCAAGCTTGGAAAACACCTTTGCCCCATTCAACTGTTCGAACAGATCATTGATGCGGGGAAGAGGGTATTTGTTCTTGATGGTCTTCTTGTTGATACCACGATAGTCCTGGACCAAGAGGCTAGTCCCGTCTTTCTTCTTGACAAACAAAGTTGGTGCACCCCAAGGGGAAGTGCTGGCGCGGATAAAACCGCCTGCCTCCAACTCTGTCAACTGCTTCTTTAGCTTAATCAACTCTCCCGAACACATCTTGTACGGATGCCGAGAAATCGGCTGAGTACCAGGCTCTAGCTCAATAACGAACTCAATAGCTCGAACTGGGCGAATTCCTGGCAACTCCTCTGGAAAGACGTCTGAGAACCCACAGACAACTTTGACTTCTTCGAGAAAAGGTGTGACTCCTGCGTTCAAGGCGTACAACTGGGCTGCTCTTGTCATTGAGCCACAAGTGTACAAGACTTCTGCGCCTGAATCATGTGTCAGCTTCACGAATCTGGTCGGACAGTCAATATTGGCCTTGTGCTGCACAAGCCAATCCATGCCCAAGATGACATCAATGTTGGAACGGGTCAACACGATCAAAGAAGCTGAGAAGAGAAGTCCCTGGATATGAATCTCCACATCTGGGACAAAGGCAGACGTATTCATCTTGGAACCCGGAGAAACAATGGATAGTTGCTGAGATAAACCTTGCAGATGTAACTCATCACGCTCAACAAAAGCTCTGGATACGAAAGAGTGGGAAGCTCCGGAATCGAACAAAACTGTCGTAGAAACTGAACTAACAAGCAACCTACCAAGAACGATCTCTGAAGACTGCTGCGCATCTGTCATCATCACATTGTTCACCTGAACTGCACGTGGCTGTGCCTTCGCCATCGCAGTGCTCAGAGTAGAGCGAGGTGGAGGCGGTGGGAGACGAGCAAAGCGCGGATCGGTGCACTTGGGAGAAGTGTGCCCCGGCTCTCCGCACTTGTAGCAGATCACGCCTGATCTGGGCTAGGGCTGCGGCCTGGGTGGCCTCGCGTGTTGTGGTGTAGAGCGAGGCCCCTGCTGAACTGGGACGGGAGGGCGGGAAAAAGTGTGGACAACTTCCTGCTGGAACTGTTGTCTCTGCGGTGGCGCCTCTGTGACCCAAGTATTTGCCTTCTTGTGGACCATCACTGTGGAGCTGTGCTCTCTCTGGCGCTTCCTGTCTGCGTCCCACTCTGCTCTGGCTGACTCCTGGCGGATAGCCTGATCCACGAACTGCGAGAACTGTGTGGGGTTGCACTGGGTGAGTGCGTACTTGACCTCTGTGCTGAGACCCCCACGGAATCTGGCAATGTGCTTGGCCTCTGTGCAGACCTCCTCCGGAGCGTACCTGGCGAGCCTGACGAAGGCAGGTTGTACTACTGAACTGACCTGTCACCCTATCTCAGAGCCAAGAAATCCTCTCGTTTCCTGTCCATCAAGCCACTCGGAATATGTGCTGCTCTGAAGTCTGCAACCAAGTCTCCCCACGTGATGATAGCATAGCCCTTGTTGGCTTTGTAGGTATCGTACCAGCTGGCTGCTGCACCCTGAATCTGGAAGGAGGCGAAGGTGACGTAGTCAACTGGTCTGACACTGTTTGCATTGAAGTTCTTCTTGATCTCTGCGATCCAATCATCCGCCTCCAGCGGGTATCGAGGCTCTGAAAACCTGGGGGGGGGGTTTGATAGCAAGGAACTGCTGCAGAGTCATATGCTGTGGCCGATCACTCCTCTTGGAAGTCTGGTTCTGGAGCATCTGTAAGATCACAGCTGTGCCCTGAGACACTGCCGTCATAGCCTCCCCAAGGAGAGGGTTCTCCGGCGGAGGCATGTTTGCTCTTGGCATCCTGTATACAGGAACACTTATGAGAACATGGTAGAAACATCGACGAAGCTAGAAGATAAAGCAATATTGACAACAAAACTTCCTCACGAGGTATGAGGAAGCCGAAGGCTGAAAATCCACCAAGGTTAACTCGGAAAATCGAAAGCTAGGTGCTACTTGAATCCCCAAACCGAGACCATCCGAATCCAAGATAATAATCTGCTAGCGAGCACAGAACAATATATACGAGTAGTTGAAGAGCTAAACGTTGAGACATCTGCTCTGAGCGGCCCGCCGAAGCGGTCTCCTATAGGGGGAGGAACCACATTCGGAGGATGCCAACCATCCCTGTATAGGAGTTTCACCTGAGGTACGCCGTAAGAGAGGTGGATCTGTCAACCCCATGTGGAGGCTCAGTGTTCTCAACGTACGCCAACCCTTCTCGTCGCTAGCAAAAAATTATAGAGGAATCGGAGCCTCATGTAAACGAGAACCTAGATTTGTTTTGAAAGGGGATAATTTGTAGAGATAAAACATCGTTTCACTTCCTCACGGAAAAAGGGATGGGAGGGTGGGGTAAGAAGAAAAAGAAAGAGTTCCTACTCTCCGATTTTTCCTTAGTAACTACAAAATAGTTTCTAGACTCAACTTCAGCAAATAAGGGGTCCTACAGTCAGTCCTGCTCTGATACCAAGTTGTAAGGCCCCCGATGTGGTGCTAACACAAGTTAGTCGCTTTTGCGTCCCGCTCGAGTTAGTAGCGCATAAAAGGCCACCGACTCACGACACTCGCACTCGTGTCGCTATCGGATTCTCGACAACAGATATAAGAACCATGAACTTTATACTACGACATAAATATAGAGTCCAGGGCATACATCGCTGCTGGTATTTATTACATCATCTCAGAGGTCCATGGACCCAACAGTACATCATGCAACAAGCGGAAGACAAACACGACCGAGTACGTTCAAAATCAAAATAGCCCTAGAGAGGTCTACACATAAACAAGTCAAGTCCACCCACGGAACGTCGGAACCCAACTGTAGGATCTACTGAGCGAAGTCATCCTCGTCGTCCTCCTCCGGTGGCACCTCCACGAAGTAACGTCCAGTGCTCGGGTCAAGGTAGTAATCAACTACAGCGGCCGATCAGGAAAAATAGTAAAACCATAAAGGAAACAAGGGGTGAGATTATATCATTACATGATAACTAACTTCCTACGGTAAGACAAAGTATTTGGAAAGGTTGCAGCCGTACTAGCATATATGGTGGCTATCATTCTATTAGAATAGAGGTAAGATCCAAGAATGCACTTGACATCGTGTCATAAGTCTGCTATGCACCTACTTAGGACAAACATAACTCAACCTTGATCCTCTCTCGGCCCCCCTGGACGAATAAATGCAGCCAAGGCACACACAAGGTAGGCAAGTTTTAATTATGATCCAAATTGATGTTATTCTATGAACAAGGAGTAGGTCTCAAGTCGTCCATAACCGCGGACACGGCTTTTCGAAAAGATTTAACCCTGCAGGGGTGTAACAACTTCCCATCATAGGCTTCGCATGTACGCCCGGTTTCCACTTGGCTAGGTAAGCGCCTGAAACTCCGGAACGTCAGAGTCCCTCTAACTAACAATGCACAATTCCAGGTGGCCCCCGGGGAGTCGACATCCAATCCAAAAGCCGGCCGCGCTCTCGGATCGGCCTCTTCCGTATCAACAGGGTTTGGGTTACCGGTTAAGCCTCACATGAGGACCGGGCCCTCGCCGGTCAGTCTTGGACCAATAAGGGAACCATGTCCCCACTGGTCCGGTTGGTTTGAAAACAGATGGGGTACCACCAACACTCACACGTAGCAAATGTAAATCAGCTCGGGCCACCACTAGGATTGTATGAAGCTAGGTAGGTAAGACAACGGGACCCCATAGAATCCCACACACGATTAGGCACGCTCGCCAAGAAACACAATACCCGGAACTCGAGACCTAGGTGACTCAAATGGAACAAAAAACCTGGAGGGAACAGCCCGATCTCCCATCCTTCATCAAATATAAATTAACATCATAATAATAAATATCAACCAACTTCTTTTTAACATGATATCCCAACCAAAGTATAGGGTAAGCAGCAAGTTTTCCTAATCATACTAAGCAATGGCTGAGCAGCGGTAACTTAGCATTATAATGTTTTGCTGGGATGTGGGGATCATGGCTGTTTGGTTTTGATTGTGGCATAAGCAAGGTGGATAGGATCAAAACAACATTCTAGACTACAGCTAGGAAGGTAGGCTGGAAGTTATAAAGTAATGGTATAGATCTCCCCCTTGCCTGGGTAATCGGTCGATGGAGCAGACGCAGCAGGGTCCTCGGGCTCGGTGTCAGAAATCTCCACGTAAGTCTCCTCGGCAGCCTCAGGTGCTAATGTAAGGTACCGGCAAGGAAAACACACAAGTAAACATCGAGACCAACAAAGTTCAAGCATGGATGAGATGATCAAGTTAAATAGACATGGTGTGACCCTATCTAGTATAGGGTAAGCAGCAAGTTTTCTTAATCATACTAAGCAATGGCTGAGGAGCGGTAACTTAGCAATACAATGTTCTGCTGGGATGTGGGGATCATGGCTGTTTGGTTTTGATTGTGGCATAAGCAAGGTGTTTAGGATCAAAACAACGTTCTAGACTACAACTAGGCAGGTAGGCAGGAAGTTATAAAGTAATGGTATAGATCTCCCCCTTGCCTGTGTAATCGGTCGACGGAACAGACGTAGCAGGGTCCTCGGGCTCGGTGTCAGAAATCTCCACGTAAGTCTCCTCGGCAGCCTCAGGTGCTAACGTAAGGTGCCGGCAAGGAAAACACACAAGTAAACATCGAGACCAACAAAGTTCAAGCATGGATGATATGATCAAGTTAAATAGACATGGTGTGACCCTATCTAGTCAAATTTAAATGGAGGTGTTAACGACACGTCAACAACTTCATATGCAATTACTTATATTTTTATGGCTTTGGTCATAGCCTTAAATTTTGGTGTAAATATCATGGCAACATGGCATGGAATGAGCAACAAAACAAGTTATCAAAGTAAAGGAATCGTAAAAATTAAACTAACGATTCCGGAGATGGAGAAGTGTCGGTGAAGCTGACACCAAGAGAGGTTTCAACAGGTGAAAAGATTCCCAGCCACTTGCATATGAAAATATACTAGGGGCTGGTGCAAAGATGCAAAGATTCATGGTGACATGGAAGGAGACATTGATTGAACAAGAGAACAAGATCAACATGCACTGAAATTGAAAGGAAAGCAAAGAAAAGGGGGCAAGGAAAAATTTAAATGGTCAAGTGCTTACACCATGTCCATTTGAGTTGTACAAAACACCAAATGGACATCACCATTCAGTTCCCTGGATTTTGCTACCCCAAAACCATATATGGTATGCCACACTTTGAATTTGCAAAGCACTTTGCAATTTCAAAAGAAATGAGGGGCTTTATTGCAAAATTGCCCTCACTCCCAAAGTTTAGAGGGGAAAAATGAAAAAAGGACATCACCATTGTGACAAGTGGGAAAATATACCCCAAATTCATATATGGGATGCTATGCTTGGGGTAAAATGCTCAAAAGCCCAAATTCAGATTTGAATTTGAATTCAAATCAAATTTGGAATTTAAACAGAAAAGAAAAAACGGAAAAATAAAAATAAAAAGGACTCAGCCACGTTGGGATGGTCTTGGGAAAATATGTCCTACTCCAACACATATAGTGAGCTCAACCCACTGTCCACTCGGGCAACAATTCACTAACGCGAGGGGCCAAGTCGTCAGCCTCCTGGAAAAAAGGAAAAAATAGGGGGTGGGGCATTGCGCTTTCTGGGTCTCGAACGCACACCTCGCACCCTTCTCCACTTGCCCCCTAGATCACTGCGATGCGATGCGTTTACTGAACATAGACGCGATGCAGAAAAGATAACTTAACCCTGGGTGGTTAACTGAACCCGAACAGCACCCGACAGGCACCCGCTGCAGAGGAACTCCGGCGACCTCACGTCGGCGTCGGTGCTTCTCCGGCGTGACCACGCAGCATGAGATGGAGAGGGCACATCCACGATCACATGGGTGCCCTTGGAACTGAATGTGGCCTAGCCGAGGCGAGGTTAGGCTCAACTGAAGTTGGTGGCGCACGACGGTTCTAAACCCTGACAGAAGCGCACTACGTTGACGCGGCGAACTTCTGGCGAGGATAGGCTCGCACACGCTGCTCCGGTGACCCAACGGCTGCATGCTGCGCGTAGCCATGACATGCAACTACTCGCCAGCCTCTGGATCTGGCCCCTAACTCCACGACAGCGATGCTACGGTCGACAGAAAACAGGGCGGCGCCACTGTAACCGCAAAATTCAGACACGGGCGAGTTCAGTGACCAAGGCATGCGCAAGGGTCCTCCTTTGAGGCCATACGCGTGGTCAGAGCACGCCTGGAGCACGTACGAGCTCACCCCTGGGCACGCCATGGACAGGGCGGCTGCAGTGGCTCGACGGTGACGAGTTGCGCGGCAGGAAACCTACGGCTAACGCAGGCACGGAGCTACGCAGTAATACAGGCAAAAGGGAAGGCTCGAGCTCACCTTGTGGGTCACGTCGAGTGCCCCAGCCTTGCGGTAGAGGAAGAAGGCGAGCTTGAGGACGAGGAGGCGGTGTCGGTTCCCCCGCGACGTCATGGCTCCGCGCCGAATCCGTGCCTCCCTCTGGTCTCTGCGACTTGGAATGGATCAAGAACACGTAGGGGAAGTTGTAAGCAAGCGCACGGTCAAGGATTGCAGAGGACGGCGAGAAAATTGAAGAAACCGGCCGGCGGCCATGGCGGAACAGTGGAGGACCTCGAGGACGCACCAGGCGGTGGCAGCGGAAATTGGAGGGAGGAAGGGGGAACCTAGGGTTCCCAGAGCCGGCTCGGGTCCAGATTATAAGGGGGGAGGCCCCCTGGCCACGCTGGTCGTCATCGACGTCGACGCCACGCCGGCTGTGCGAAAGGAGGTCGGAGGGGACCTCAGCCATGGTGGAAAGGCGGCCACTATGGCCCCTTGGATCATGATCCCACGGCCAAGTATACTCCAGCGTACCACTTCGCTGGCTGGGTCCAGTTGGGCTGCGGGGAAAAGAGGCCCAGGTGGGCTGGGCCTGCGCCAGAAAATGAAGAAAAGGGAGAAGAAACCCCGCCCCTGCTGACCTTTTCCATTTAAACAAAAACAAAAAAGGGTTTAGGGTTATTCAGAAATATTTACAAGGTTTAAAAATACATAAAAATATGTAAATTTACCCTTGCAATATTGGGCAATTTGTAAAATTGGTTTGGGCATTTTTGCAACAATAAAAATGTGGGCCACTTTTGGAATTCAAAAATAGTTTGAACTACACCCCACGTTCTTGGTGATGGCAAAAATAAGTTGAGGATTGTAAAACCCTTGACCAAGAAAAAGATATGGCTATGCCAAGTTTGAGGTTTAGGGGAGATCAAAAGAAAATGGAACGATTCACCCAACATCCTTCTTTAACCTTTTTCTTTGAATTAAAAAGCAATTGAAATGAGTTCAAAACCCAATGTCATTTGGAATCATCACAGGGAATTACATCAACTATCATCATGCCAAGTTACAAGGTCATCAAACAAAGTGAAATTCCATGATGATATACAATTATTGCAAATGGGTTGTTATAACCCCCTCCTTCCCCTAATGGGCCTCAAATAGGCCCATATGCCTTTTTCCAAATTTTATTTATATTTAAATATATTGTAATATTAATTCTGTTAATTAAATAATAAAACATTATTAAACTTTATTTTGAACCTTTCAAAATGTCCAGAACAACTTCCGGCGCCTTTCGGAACAATACCAAATCTATCCTTAATGCATCAATTACCCTTAAGTGTGAAAGCCTACGGTTCGAGAAACAACAGACATGATCGAGACACTCTCTGATCAATGGACATCATCCGGGACATGGTTACAATTCTGGAAAGCCCATGCGCTTCCATCGAATTAACTTCATCGTTGTTGAACCGTTACGATAAGACTTGATCCCTTTGTCATACAAGACTTTTTTTGTCCGAGGTTTGATCGTCGATATCCTTATACCTAGTTCATCCTCATTTCCAACAAACAAGTGTACTCGTATGTGCATATTGCATCTCCTGTGACCTAGTCACTTGCTTGCAAGCTATTGAAGCAATATCACCGAGTGGGCCCAGAGTACCTATCCGTCACTCGGATGGACAAATCCCTCTTTGATCTATTTCATACTCTCCTCAACATATCTACTTCAGATTACCCAAGATACAGCTTAACGGTTACCTAATTTCAGTGTGACGGTTAATGTACTCAAAGCATCATGATAGATAGTAATTATGTATGATCATCACGGTCTAAGGATTGAGTCACTATATTATTATGTGATCGCAATGCTGAACTATGTGACTGGATCACATTGGAATGCTTTAGGTGGGTGTGTGTCCATCACATCATTCTCCTAATGATATTACCTCATTATCAATAGACTAATATGTTTTCGTGATCAGGAAACCTTCACCATCGATTTCGTAATGAGCTAGTATGCCTGAGTTAACAAGGGACATGGTTGTTTATATACTACACGTGTATTAATGTTTCTTCTTGATACAGTTCCAACACAGTATAAAACGTATTATGAACAAATAGATATGTGACAAATAAATTTATTAATTTTCCTCGAGGGCACATATCCAACAATCTCCCACTTGCACTAGAGTACAAATTACACTAGTTTAAATCATGTATGTATCTACCACCAATAGTCTCTCGGTGTTGCTCAAACTTGCTTTGTGGAATAGGTTTAGTAAATGAGTCTGTAGCGTTCAGATCCGTATGTATTTTGCAAATACTAGTATGATGATCCTTGACGTAGTCCCGCATCACATGGAAACGTCGGAGAATATACTTGGATGTAGAGTGAGTTCTTGGTTCCTTTGCATTAGCAATGGCACCCGTATTATTGCAATGAATGCTAACCGGTTCAATGCAGCTAGGGAAGACACCAAGCTCGATGACGAACTTATTTGGCCAATGTGCTTAATTTGACGCTTCACAAGCGGAAATAACTCCGACTCCATTGTGGATTGGGTGATGACTAACTGCTTGCCGCTCCTCCAGCTTATCGCGCCACCATTCAACATGAACACATATACTGTTTGGGATTTCGAGTCATCTAGATCCGTGCTAAGACTAGCATCGACGTAACCCATTACAGCGAGCTCTTCTTCAGATCCTCCATAGACGAGAAACATATCCTTTGTTTTTCTTAAGTACTTAATGATGTTCTGTGCTACAATCCAATGACCCATCTAGGGATTACTTTATAAACGATTAGTCAGACTAATCGCTAGAGACAAAGCTGGTCGAGTACACAGCATAGCATACATTATAGAACCTATGGATGAAGCATAGGTCTTTAAGGACATTTCCTCCCTTTCTTTTGCTGTTGATGGGCATTGAGTCACACTCAATTTACTTCCATTCATAACTGACAAGAGACCTCTCTTGGAGTTATCCATATTGAACTTCTTCAATACTTTCTCAAGGTAAGTCCTCTGACTCAGTGCTAATAGGCTCCTTGATCTATCTCTATAGATTTTAATCCCTAATATATATGCAGCTTCACGTAGGTCCTTCATGCAAAATTTTCCATTCAAGTATTCCTTCACACTCTCTAAGAATTTATATCATTCCCTATCAACAATATGTCATCCACATATAACACTATGAATGCTACAGATCTCCCACTCTCTTTCTTATAAACGCAGAATTCTTCGACATGTTGGACAAATCCAAAAGCTTTGATCATCTTATCGGTTAAGATTCTAGCTCCGAGATGTTTGCTTCAATCCATAAATGGACCGTTGAAGTTTGCATACTTTACCAGCGTCCTTAGGATAAAAAAATCCTTCCGGTTGTACCATATAAAAATCTTCCTCAATGTTTCCATTAAGGAACGTGGTCATTAATTCCTAGTAATATCCGGATATAATTTAGCATCACTATGGGAGAGAAGGTCTCTTCATAGTCAACTCCTTGAATTTGTCGGAACCCTTTCATGACAAGTCGAGCTTTATAGATAGATACGTTTCCGTCTGCGTCAGTCTTTTTCTTGAATATTCATTTATTCTTGACGGCCTTTCGGTCCTCGGGAATATCCACCAAAGTCCATACTTGGTTGGCATACATGGAGTCTATCTCGGATTTCATGGCTTCTAGCCATTTCTCGCACTCGGGTCCTTCCACTACTTCTTTGTAGTTCACAGGTTCGTCAGGTTCATTTAACATGACTGCATTAACAAGTTGTCCGTAAAACTGTGTTGCATAATGTATTCTTGACGAACTGCGTGGTACAATAAGATACTAAACATTTTCTTCATGATCATCGTGTATGTCATGATCGTCTTGCATATCAGAATAACCGTTCTGATCAGCTCCCACTAGGGAAGATGGTTCTGGAATGATTTCCGTTGCCATGTCTTCCACTTGGAGTGATTGGGCAATCATCTCGTCGAGGTGTATTTTCCTCCCACTCAATTCTTTTGAAAGAAACTCTTTCTCAAGAAAGTGTCGAGTCTTGGTGATACGTCCCAAACGTATCTATAATTTCTGCTTGTTCCATGCTTATTTGGGTCACATTGCTATGTGTTTTGCTACACTTTCATACCTTTTTACACATATTTGGACTAACCTACTAACTCAGTGCACCCAGTGCCAGTTTATGTCCGTTGATGTCTATGAATTGCATGTCTATACCCATATTTATAGTTCCCAAAAAAATCCAGGAAAAATATGTAAAAAATTACCGTTCCAGAAGACTCTGAATGCCTGAAGGAGAGCCGGAGGGGCCCCACCCCCTCCCAGGCAGCAGTGGGCGCATCCCCACCCCTGGCCGCACCGGGAGGCCGCTTGGGAGGAGGGCACCTCCCATGGTGCCCCGTTCGTCTATTATTTACCCCTCGGTACAGAAACCCTGAAAAGAGATCCCGCATCGCGAATTTCACTTCTGTCCCGCCGCCGTCATGATCCCGATATCGGGATCGCCAGAAGACCTCACCCCAGCACCCTGCCGGAGGGAGGATTGATCTCCGGGAGCTTCTCCACCGCCATGAGCGCTTCACGGATGTGCCGTAAGTAGTCCCCCTTAGACCATGGGTCCATGACTAGTAGCTATGTGATGTCTTCTCTCCAATCTTGTGCTTCAATTCTTAGCCCTTGTGAGATGCCCTACATGATCAAGGCATCTATATAATATTTCAGCTGTTGCTATGCTGTGTTTGCTGGGATCTGATGTATTATGAGATTATGTTCAGATTGTGATGAGTTATATATTTGGTTCTCCTTTTATATTTTTTCTTCAGTATTTCTTTCATGTTCTCCGTTGCTTTTTATTGCTTTGGCCAAGTAATAGATAGTAACTCCAAGACAGAGCGTCATGCTTGATTGTGGGTTCATGCCCCCTGATGTCTAGCTTGAGTGATAGAAACATGAGACTACGGGGTGTGCTTTTTCCACCAGGGAGAAAACAAAGATGCTTGTAACCATAGTTGCAAGGATTGTTTACCTTATGTATTTTGATAATGCAATTGTCTGTTGCTTTGGGTTCACACTTTGGGTGGGGCTCGCAACTTAATACCAGCGAGATGTTCTGGTTAGATATCTCAAGGTGGATGATTAGTAAGTAGATGCTGAGGAATAAATAGTCTAATTGTCTTGGCGTACTTCCCATACGATTGATCCTCTAACTTTCTTGTAGCATAATTAGCATTACGGTTCATTTATAATTCTCTCAATTTCCCAGCTGTAATTTGTTCACCCATTTTAGCTGTTTTATCATCTTTTGGGAGAGAGACATCACTAGTGAACATCATGGGACCTCGGTCCATATTTCCACCATTGTTTACACCTTCACTCTTTTGCTTTTTTATTTCCTTTTTCGTTGAAGCACCATCACTATTTCCACCGTGCGTTTTATCCTTTGTAAATGACAAGGCCAGAGAGATTGAAAACCTCTCTGAACTCGTTGGGAGCAAAGTTATTTGCTTTTGTGTGCAGGTCCACTTTTTTCTGTCAGCGCCAGAGCAGCAGACACCTACTTGTTGATCCTCGGAGTCCTCCTGGTTTGATAAACCTTACAGTCCTCGTGTAAGGGAAATTTGCTGCTACTAAATCCTAACCTTCCACTTGGGGTAACCAACGATGAGCACTACTTCAGTTCCATCACTTGGCAACAAACGTTTTGCCCTCAGTCTGGTTGTAGAAGGTGTATCCAACACTTTCCTTTGGATATCCCACAAAGATGCACCTTTCTTCCTTTGATTCTAGTTTTTCAGGATGTAGTTTCCTAACATAGGCCTCACAACCCCAAATGTTCATGTGAGACAACTTGGGTTTCTTGCCATGCCATTCCTCAAATGGAGTCACTTTATGGATTCTGACGGTACCCTATTAAGAGCATCACCGACAGTTTGTAACGCATACCCCCAGAAGGACACATGTAAGTTGGTATGAGACATCACCAATCGCACTCTATCCAATAGTGTTCAATTACGTCTCTTGGACACACCGTTTCACTGTGGTGTTCCTGCCGGCGTAATTTGTGGTACAATGCCACAAGTCTTAAGATGATCGCCAAACTCGTGACTCAAATACTCGCCACCTCGATCGAATCGAAGGTGCTTGATTTTTTTTCCGAGATGATTCTCGACCTCACTCTCAAATTCTTTGAACATTTCAAAGGTTTCAGACTGATGTTTCATCAAGTATATATACCCGTATCTACTCAAGTCATTAGTGAAGGTCACGAAGTAACGAAGACCATTACGTGTGGAGACGTTCATATGTCCACATACATCAGTATGTATGATCCCTAATAAGTATGCCGCATGCTCCATTATCCCATTGAATGGAGTCCTTGTCATTTTCCCCATTAGGCATGTTTCACATGTATCAAGGGATCAAATATCCAATGTCTGCAGAAGTCCATCAGTATGAATCTCCTTCATGCGTTTTATACCAATATGACCAAGTCAACAATGCCACACCGTCATGTGTTCTTCGCCACTAGGCTTTAATCTTTTGGCCTCTATGTTATTGATATGATTCACATGACAATCGAGATTCAGTATGAATAAGCCATTATCCTCCGGTGCGTGAACATAAAAGACATCATCCTTATAAATCGCACAACCAATTGTATCGGAATTAAAATAATAGTGGTCTCGCTTCAAGCAAAAACCACTAACGATGTTCACATTCAATGCGGGTACATAGTAGCACTTATTCAAAATATAACCTAATCCCGAAGGGAGACTAAGATGCTTCGTGCCGACTGCCACCACTTCAAATTGACAGTCGTTTCCCACGTGCATCATCACTTCATTTCTTGACAAGCGTCGCTTATTCCGTAGTCCCTGAATGGAGTTGGAAATGTGAGCAACAAATCGTGTATCAAATATCCATGATGTGCTCCCATCGCTTGTTAAGAAAATATCAATAACATGTATATCTAATATACCTTTGTCTCTTCTGACAATCTTGCCAACTGTCGGGACCCGGGGTTAGCGTATGCAAGTCCCGCTACGACATAGTCATATGGAGAGCCGAGAACCGTACCCACTTGTCTAAGAAGACAAGGCCAAGCACAGAACGCTCTCGGAAAGCATCGTACGTGAGGGGCATCGCATCCAGGCCAGATGATCAACTGAGATGGGTCCTCATCGTCCGCACACAAGTCTAATGATATGGGTGATGAACTCCCATATTCACAGACAAGTCGCCTCAACCATACTATCGACTATCTCATAACTCTTACATAGACTTACTCCAGCCCGATCACTTAGTCGGGGTCTAGGGCGGGCTCGATCATACATCAAAGTGTGCATGAGACAGAGTCTCGAACAATCGCATCGCGATGCCCCAAGATGCGCACATCTAAGGGCCACTTTGTGCATGAAAGACCGCCAGCCAGATCACAACTAAGGTCTTGAAAACCCATACAAAGACATGCATGTTATAGCATACACACAGCACACATGCCTTGTATGAACAGCAGGTATCATTGCAATTCTCTACAAAGTATACATTTTATTGATAACTCTCACAGAGTGCACACAGAGATCACAAGCATGTGATCCAACATTACAACAGACAAGCAGAAGCAAAGTAGGTCTGAGTACAGACAAGTTTAACAAATGGCTTAAGAATCCTTATTTAAACACAAGCCCTCCACGAGGGAACCAGTCGTCTGACTGGGACTACACTAGCTTGGTCTTCAGTCGTAGAGCTCGATGAAGAAGCCACCTTCGTGGTCAGTGGGTTCATATAAAACATAGAATAAGCAAAAGTGAGTACAAAGTCGTACTCAGCAAGACTTACATAGGAGCTATACTACTCATGCACATGTATCAAGGTAAAGGGAGGTGGGGTTCAATTGCAGAAGTGCCAGCTTTGACTTGGCTAGTCCTGAACTACGAGTACCAGACTTGAGGTAAGAAGCGTACACGAGTCCACTACATCTCCAACCAATTACACCACTATGGTGCCTTCCTCGACTTCCCCACGAGAAAGCACGCCATAGCACTCACACTTATCTTGGCAAGTTTTAGAAGTATCATGTTCAAGTTTTCTAATAATCAAGCTAAGCTTTCCAAGCAGTCCTTAACCGCGGACGCGGCTATTCAAATAGTTTTGTTAACCCTGCAGGGGTGTACCGGTACACACACATGATCATCAGTTACCGCCTTTGTACTCGACACCGGTCAAGAAGTGTCGGCGAGGATGCTCAGCACAACTGTTACCTCATAGCCGATCTAGTCCAAGAAAGCCGCCTACCTGGGTTGGCTACCACTATTGTGAACCCGGCCGGTTTACCGAAGTGGACCCAGATGATGTGTGCGTGGTGCATAAGCCGGTCTCGGTTGAGCCATTCTCTCACTTAGCAGCTAGCCCACAAACCTACCAGAACTCCGAACTATTGCGACATCTGGACATCGAAAGGGATGAGTTAATAGGTTGAGAGGGGTCAGTGAGCCCAATGTGTGGTTGTACTCTTCATCTTGGATCACCACACAAGAACTCGGACTTAGGGCGGTGTTCAACGAGACAACCCACTGTGTACTCCTACACAGCCTCTCATCGTTCACCTTGTATTAGGTTAGATTCACCAACACATTTCCACCAACATCAACATGATCACTGCCATCCCGACTCACATAAAAATAACATCATTGCATCACTCTAAGCATGCAATAAGCAGTAACAATTGCAGGGGCCACATGATATCAACCAACTCCTACAGTTGCTAGGATTGTGGTTTGCTTACTACTGTGACAAATGATAGGTCATGCAAAGGAATGGGTTCATCTATGCGGTAGAAACGTAGCATGGTAATCATCCTATACAATGCATAAGAGAGAGATGAGAGGGAAGTGGGATTTTATCAACATGATCAATGGGGATTTTCTTGCCTTGCTGACGAGGTTCAGGTTTAGGGTCTTCAACGAAGGGGGCTTCCTCCTGTTCCGGTTCCACTTCTACTCGACAAACAACAAACAAGGAAGCAATATAAATACAATGCACAATCACATGGTTGAAGGTTGAAACTTGATGTATATGCTTCTAATGTGTGGGGAATTTCCATTTAAAAGGAGTGTACTGCAAATTCACTCCAAATTTGAATTTGAAAAGGATCCATATGCATATATGCCCCTGTTCACCCATTTTAAAATGGTCAAACATGAAAACAAAGTCCATATTCAGAATACTTGATTTTTTCTTATAATTTTAGACATATTATTTGCTATATTTGGAGTTATGATGAATTAATTATGAATTTCCGAAGTTTAAGCTATTTTCTGCCTTTTCTGAAAATCTTTTAAATCGAAAAACCTTTATTGCATCACTGCTGCGTCATGCTGACGTGGGGGGGGGTGTCTGACCAGTGGGGTCGGTCTGTCAGCCTCTGGGTTAATTATCCCGGCTGGTTTAATTTAACCAGTGGCTAATTAAGCCACTGGGGCCCAGTTTCAGTGGCTAAGAGGGCTGGTTAGTGGTTAATCTAACCATGGCCACGTCATGGGCTGCCGGCGGCTAAACGCCGGCGTCACCAGACGCGGCGGCGCTCACAGGGAAGGAGTTCCCGACCACCATTTGGTGCGCCACTTGCACCAAATTGAAGCCCATGCAGTCGCACGTCGCAAGGAAGGTCCAGGAGACCACGGGGGCCACCGGAGGGACACCGACGATGAGCAAAGGCGGAGGCAACAGCACGGCCGTGGTGTGGATCTTGCTGCGGTGCATCAAATGAGCCACGGGTGGGCGCGTTCGAAGCAGCCGATCAAGACGGAGGTGATGGACATGGCCTCAAGCTCGAACGTGTAGCGGTTGCTCGCCGATGACGACCATGGCGGCGAGGTACTCCGGCTTCCATGGCAGAACACGAAGGAGACACGGATTGGGGGCTCAAGCAGAGGGGTTTTGACCGTGAGCTCACCAGAAACTCGACGGAGATGGCGGCGAAGGTTGAGGTGGCTCGACGGCGACGTAATCGACGATGAGTTCTTGCGGGTCCGGCGGCGTCTCGGTGAAGAATATGTCGGCTCGGGGGCGTCCGAGCTCTTGATCTACTGCATGGCGACGGAGTCGAAGATGGGGAAACTTCTGGACAAGCTCTCAGGAGATCTAGCTCGCCGTGGCCGCGTCTTCTACAGCGGGGTGCTCCGGTGAAGCTTCGAGCGGCGACGAAATCGAGCACGGGAGGAGGGGGAGGAAGCTAAGGAGGGGGGGAATGGAGCTCGGCGGCTGAGAGGCGTCTCCAGGCGGGATAACGATGCCTGGGAGGCCTCCAGGCAGGCTGGTGGCGTGGCGGCCGCGGCATGCTCGCCACCGAGGAGCTTGCCGCCGCGCTGGAAGACGCCAAGCTGGGGAGTGGGCCTGGGCTGCGGTGCAGTAAGTTGGGCCGAGGAGGCCCAGGTAAGTGGGCCACTTTCCCTTTTCTTTTTTCTTTCTATTTTTCTTCTGACATTTGTTTTGGCTAGCTAAAATTAAATACCTAGCCATTTTTTAAAATGCTAGAACTTTTTATATGGCCTCATAATAAAATAGACTAGCCATTTATAAAGTTTGGCACTTTTTAAAATTCAAATGATTTGAATTTTAAATCAAATAGGGGTATTTGATTAATTCCAAGGCACTGTTTGAATATTTGAAAAATCCATGAGCATGGGGTGGGTGCCACATCACTTGATATGTGATCACACTCATTTATAAGAATTTTCAAAAATCAAACATGAATTTTTGGAGAAGATTTATTTCTGGCCATTTGAATTAATTCAACTAGGGGGGTTCCTTCTCCCATTTGAGTTTGAATTTGACTTCAATTGAATTCTTTGAAATTTTTAACATGATGCAAGATGACTTTGATCCTAGCACATTACCTAACAGAGGGTTCTGACAACTCGCCCCCACTCAACAGAATCTCTTCCCGAGATTCAGAAGTCTGCGGGAGGAAGGAGGGGTACTCGGCACTGAGACGGTCTTCTCTTTCCCACGTGGCTTCTCTCTCAGAGTGGTGTGACCATTGCACTTTCAGAAACTTAATCTTCTGACGACGAGTGACACGCTCTGCGGAATCAAGAATACGAATGGGGTATTATCGATACGAAAGGTCATCTTGGAGATCAAGCGTTTCATGGTCGACTTCGCGGATGGGGTCCTTGAAGCAACGCCTGAGTTGTGACACATGGAATACATCATGTACTCGGGAAAGGTGCGGGGGTAGTTCAAGTTGGTCGGCAACTTCTCCACGTTTAGCTAGAATGCGGAAAGGTCCGATGTAACATGGGGCCAACTTGCCTTTGATACCGAAACGTTGGGTTCCCTTCAGAGGAGTAATCCGAAGGTAAGCCTTCTCATCCAGATTGTAGCTCTCTTGCCTATGATGACGATCATAGTAGCTTTTCTGACGAGACTGGGCTGCTTTCAATTGATCACGAATAATGCGAACTTGCTCTTCTGCTTCCTTGATCATATCTGGTCCAAAGAATTGTCTTTCACCGGTTTCTGACCAGTTTAGGGGTGTTCGACATCGTCGTCCATATAGGAGTTCAAAAGGAGCCATGTTCAGACTAGATTGAAAGCTATTGTTATAAGAAAATTCGGCGAATGGAAGAGACTTCTCCCAATTCTTTCCGAATGAGATAACACAAGCTCTGAGCATGTCTTCAAGAATTTGGTTAACCCTTTCGACTTGACCGCTAGACCGAGGATGGAAAGCTGTACTAAAGGAGAGATGAGTTCCCATAGCATTCTGAAAGCTTCCCCAGAATCTAGAGGTGAAAAGGCTACCACGATCAGAATTGATTTCCAAAGGAACACCGTGAAGGGATACAATTCTAGAGACGTACAAGTCCGCTAACTGGCTAGCAGTTATAGACTCGCGAACTGGAAGGAAGTGAGTAACTTTGGAAAGCCTATCTACCATAACGAAGATGGCATCATTTCCTTTCTGGGTTTTTGGAAAGCCGGTGATGAAGTCCATACCGACTTTGTCCCATTTCCACTCTGGAATAGGCAAAGGTTGAAGTGTACTAGTAGGTCTTTGATGTTCTGCCTTAATGCGACGACAAACATCACATTCGGCAACAAATCGAGCAATGTCTCTCTTCATCCTAGTCCACCAAAATCTCTGGCGTAGATCTCGGTACATTTTTGTGCTACTGGGATGAATCGAGAGGGGTGTGTCATGGGCTTCCTTGAGGATGAGTTGCCTTAGTTCCCTATTCTTAGGTACTAGCAAACGATTTCCAAAGAATATCGTTCCTTTGCTATCTGTGAAGAAACATTTAGCAACTCCACTAGCAATGTTCTCCTTGATCCGGCGAACACCTCGTGCACGCCTTTGGGAAACTATGATTTGATCCTCAAGAGTTAGTCTCGCCACCAAGGTAGAAAGATAGCCATGAGGAACAATCTCAAGATTGAGTTTGCAAAATTCCTCATGAAGAAGGGTTTGATACTGTTGTAACATGAGGTTGTTACAATACGACTTACGACTTAGTGCATCAGCCATGACATTGGATTTGCCTAGGGTGTAAGAAATTCCTACGTCGTAATATTTTATCAACTCAATCCAGCGTCTTTGCCTGAGATTAAGATCTGGCTAGGTGAAAATGTATTTGAGGCTTTGGTGGTCGGAATAGATCTCACAACGATTACCAAGGAGGTAATGTCGCCAAGTTGTTAGGGCATGAACTACGGCAGCGAGTTCGAGGTCATGGGTAGGATAGTTCTCTTCATGTGGCCGCAACTGGCGTGAAGCATAAGCTACCACATGTCTATCTTGCAGAAGTATGCATCCTAACCCTTGCCGTGACACGTCACAAAAGATCTCGAAATCCTGTTTGGTGTCTGGAGGCGCAAGTACGGGTGCAGAATTCAATCTTCTTTTCAGCTCTTGAAAGCTTTCCTCGCACTTGGGAGTCCATAGGAATTTCTTATCTTTCTTGAGGAGTTCAGTTAGAGGCTTTGCAACTTTAGAAAAGTTCTCGACGAAGCGGCTGCAATAGCTGGCTAGGCCAAGAAAACTCCTAACTTGCTTAACCGATTCAGGTGGAGTCTAGTCAAGGACGGCTTGAACTCTCTTGGGATTCACAGCAATGCCTTTTGCAGAAATCACGTGGCCTAAGTAGGTCACTTCTGGTAGCCAAAATTCTCACTTGGAGAATTTAGCATACACGTGATGCTCTCTAAGTTTCATCAATACCAGCCTTAGGTGTTCGGCATGTTCTTCTTCGTTCTTCGAGTAGATGAGAATGTCATCGAGATAAACTACAACAAATTTATCTAAGTACTCCATGTAGATCGAATTCATCATGCGCGAGAAAGTGGCGGGGGCATTGGTTAAACCAAAGGACATGACGGTGTACTCGTAAAACCATAACGAGTAGTAAAAGCCGTTTTGGGAATGTCGTCGTTTCGGATTTTGATTTGATGATAACCTAATCTTAAGTCCATCTTGGAGAAGACAGAGGATCCAGCAAGTTGATCATAAAGATCATTGATCCTGGGCAATGGGTACTTGTTCTTTATCGTCGCTAAATTTAGCGGGCGATAGTCTACGCACATCCTTTCTGTTCCATCTTTCTTTGTTACGAACAGAACGGGGCAACCCCATGGCGATGAGCTAGGGCGGATGAAGCCTTTTTCCAACAAAGCTTCAAGTTGGGTTTTAAGCTCAGCTAACTCACGTGGGGCCATTTTGTATGGGCGTCTAGAAATTGGTGCGGTTCCTGGCATAAGATCCACTATGAACTCTACACATCTGTCGGGTGGCATGCCCGGCAGCTCTTCAGGAAAGACATCCGGGAAGTCACGAACCACCGGAATATCTTCAAGGTCGGGAAGGGGATGTACATTCAAAGAATGCACCTGGGTTATTGTTCTGGGTGAGGTATAGTTGACTGTCTTGCCTGAAGGGTGGGTTAGTTTTACGGATTTGCCTTTGCAATCCAGGTAGGCATTCTGTCTTGATAGCCAATCCATGCCAAGGATGACATCAATGTCTGAAGACTTGAGGGCTATGAGTGAAGCAAGGAATACTAAACCCTCAATTGCAATTTGATTACCATGGCTTACTCTATTAGTTTGCCATCTTGACCCTAGAGTTTGCATAATCATGGGGGTGGACAATTCAATAAAGGATAACTCATGACGAAGTGCATAACTTTCCGACATGAACGAATGATATGCTCCTGGGTCGAAAAGAACGGAAGTAGGAACATAATTGACTGGAAGCGTACCATGAATGACGTCAGTAGTGTCGTCAGTCTCTTCAGCGGCAATCTGATTCACACGTCCACGAGTGGCGGGAGGAGCGGGTTTGGCGGTGTAGACCTTCTGGGGTGGCTTGCCACGACCATTGTTGTTGCCTCCGGCACGGGGTGGAGCATTCTGATTCTGCAGCTGGTTCTGGGGACACTCGCGGGAGTAGTGGCTTGCCTGACCACACTTGTAACAAGCTCCAAAGACAGTGTATGGAGCTGGGTTGTTCGGTGGAGCTGGGTGGAACGAAGCTCGTGGATGAGGCACCACATAGGATGGCCTCGGTGGGTTGTTCTGGCGAAACATACTGTTGGGGATCCAGATCTAGCGCTTCTGAGAAACGGAACTGGATGAACCATCATCCCTAGGGTGCTTGCGGAAGTCATTGGGGGTGTTCATGTCCTCCGCCTTGATGGCCTTGTTGACAAGGACCTGGAAGGTGGCGAAGTCATGCAGGTTGAGCTCACGACGGAGTCCAAAATTGAGTCCATCTCTCTCTTGCTTCTTGGAGTCAGTGGAGACCTCTTCAGTAGCATAATGAGCCAGTCGGTTGAACTCACGACTAAACTCGTCAACAGTCCTTCTGCCTTGGGTGAGGTTGCAGAACTCCTCACGGTTGCGGTCCATAAGACCCTTTGGAATGTGGTGCTCGCGGAAGGAAGTGCAGAACTCATCCCAAGATGTGGGCGGTCCAACGGGACGCATGTTTAGGAAATTCTCCCACCAAGAGCTAGCTGCACCCTCGAGGTGATAGGTGGCATAGCTGACCTTGTCGCCATCTGCAACATGGCCTGCTTGGAGCTTCCTCTCGATGCTGCGAAGCCAGTCATCGGCGTCAAGGGGCTCGGTGGAGTAGCTGAAAACCGGGGGATGAAGCCGGATGAAGTCGTTCAAAGACACCAACTCGTTGCGCTGCTGAGTGGTGTTGCGGGGAATGACCTCCAGCAAATGGTGAGAGTCTCGGCGGTTCCTCTCAACCTCCATCAAAACCTGAACCATCGTGGGTGGGGGTGGAAGGTTGCCTTCCTCCTGTTCATTCCCACGACCCTGGGCACGACCAAGCTGGCCACGGGTTCCTTGAGACATCCTGAAGGTGAAAACCAAAGTCAAACAGAGTTGATTGGAAGAGTTTAAACAAGGTATTGAAGGTACTGGAAGAATTACAGAGCAAAGGAAGTAATCATCTTGACAACATGGTGATAAAAGCATACAAGCCATATATTCACAAGCTCTCATACAAACCATACATCATTTTAGTACAAGCTCCAAGCTAATACAAACGTGATGAAGATGATACATACTTCAGAGGCACTCTGACTTCCTATACATTATTTATCTAAGCCTCTGGAACTTAGAACACCTTGCGTACAATATACTAATATACTACTACATCCTCACTAAAGTAAGACCACAGGTAGTCTCACTCATCTCCATCTCCATAGTAGTCCTCGTAAAAGTTACCCGCGTAACCCGGTAGCTGAAGGTGACCATCGGAAAACACGGAGGCCTGTGGACCTTGATATCCATTTGGGCAAGGATGGGGCCTAGGTCCAGCGTAGGGTGGAAGCAGAGGACCACGGGGTGGAAAAATGCCTCCAATCTCGGGCCAAGCAACTCGAGAAGGCATCTGCGTCCTGACTGGGTAGATAGCATCATACTCGACTGATCCAACACTCATGAAGGGTGCCAAGAGTGTCAGTGCTCGATACAGACGGGCACGGGTGGCGTGAAGCTCAAAACGAAGGGCGCATGCATCACGATCTCTATCACAAGCGTGCCGAGCAGTGATCTGAAGCAAAGTATCCTCCAGTGAGTAATCTGTGTACAATCCGGTGTAATACCCCTCTTCTCCTGGAAGTGCAGCAGGGATATAGCGGAAAGGTGATCCTGCAAGCAGTGCATGCTCCTCTCTCAGCAGGGTAATACATGAGTATGCAGCATCCTGCACAGCCATGTTCTCGGTGACACCAATACCATGTCCAAAAAGGACAGGCTGAGAGACTCCAATGTGGTGCGGGTAAATCCTGACAGTGCAGTGGAACTGAGTCTGGTTGAAGTCAAGGAACTGCTCCTCAACGGTGTACTCAGGATACCATCGATAGACAATGAAGGGCATCATCTCGGTGAGCATGGCTGGATGCCCACGCACATCGAGGCACCGGGTCAGACGAACAATCTGCCGAGGGGGAAGATCCGCCATCTGAAACAGAAAGAAGGAGTTTGCAAATGCATCAGATTATGAAGAAACTTGGAATGACTCGGGCAGCATAACGGCTGTAATTGCAAGAAAAAGACAATTTATTACAACATGGAAACAACACTTACATACGATGTAATAAATCAGGAAGCACAACAACGCTAGTAAACCAAACACAACCTTCCTATGGCTACAAGGAAGCAAGCAACGAGATGTTCTAATCAGACAAAGGTGAGCCTAGTCCTATCTTCCCGTAGAACCAGATGAGGGTGACTCAGAACTCAGAACGATGAGGGTAAGGAGAAAAAGAAGCCTTACATTGTTCCCTTATATACCCAGAGTAACTATATAACTATAGAAGGCTAGACTCGACTTCGGCCAAGCCTGATAATCCTACAGGCAGTCCTGCTCAGATACCAAGTCTTTCGGGACCCGAGGTTAGCGTATAGAAGTCCCGCTACGACATAGTCATATGGAGAGCCAAGAACCATACCCACTTGTCTAAGAAGACAAGGCCAAGCACAGAACGCTCTCGGAAAGCATCGTACGTGAGGGGCATCCCATCCAGGCCGGATGATCAACTGAGATGGGTCCTCATCGTCCGCACACAAGTCTAATGATATGGGTGATGAACTCCCATATTCAAAGATAAGTCGCCTCAACCATACTATCGACTATCTCATAACTCTTACATAGACTTACTCCAGCCCGATCACTTAGTCGTGGTCTAGGGCGGGCTCGAGCATACATCAAAGTGTGCACGAGACAGAGTCTCGAACAATCGCATCGCGATGCCCCAAGCTGCGCACATCTAAGGGCCACTTGGTGCATTAAAGACCGCCAGCCAGATCACAACTAAGGTCTCGAAAACCCATACAAAGACATGCATGTTATAGCACACATGCCTTGTATGAACAGCAGGTATCATTGCAATTCTCTACAAAGTATACATTTTATTGATAACTCTCACAGAGTGCACACAGAGATCACAAGCATGTGATCCAACATTACAACAGACAAGCGGAAGCAAAGTAGGTCTGAGTACAGACAAGTTTAAGAAATGGCTTAAGAAGCCTTATTTAAACACAAGCCCTCCACGAGGAACCAGTCGTCTAACTGGGACTACACTAGCTTGGTCTTCAGTCGTCGAGCTCGATGAAGAAACCACCTTCGGGGTTAGTGGGTTCATCTAAAACATAGAATAAGCAAACGTGAGTACAAAGTCGTACTCAGCAAGACTTACATAGGAGCTATACTACTCATGCACATGTATCAAGGTAAAGGGAGGTGGGGTTCAATTGCAGAAGTGCCAGCTTTGATTGGCTAGTCCTGAACTACGAGTACCAGACTTGAGGTAAGAAGCGTACACAAGTCCACTACCTCTCCAACCAATTACACCACTATGGTGCCTTCCTCGACTTCCCCACGAGAAAGCACGCCATAACACTCACACTTATCTTGGCAAGTTTTAGAAGTATCATGTTCAAGTTGTTTAATAATCAAGCTAAGCTTTCCAAGCAGTCCTTAACCGCGGACGCGGCTATTCGAATAGTTTAGTTAACCCTGCAGGGGTATACCGCTACACACGCATGATTATCAGTTACCGCCTTTGTACTCGACACCGTTCAAGAAGTGTCGGCGAGGATGCTCACCACAACTGTTACCTCATAGCCGATCTAGTCCAAGAAAGCCGCCTACCTGGGTTGGCTACCACTATCGTGAACCCGACCGGTTTACCGAAGTGTACCGAGATGATGTGTGCGTGGTGCATAAGCCGGTCTCGGTTGAGCTGTTCTCTCACTTAGCAGCCAGGACACAAACCTACCAGAACTCCGAACTATTGCGACATCTGGACATCGAAAGGGATGAGTTAATAGGTTGAGAGGGGTCAGTGAGCCCAATGTGTGGTTGTACTCTTCATCTTGGATCACCACACAAGAACTCGGACTTAGGGCGGTGTTCAATGAGACAACCCACTGTGTACTCCTACACAGCTTCTCATCGTTCACCTTGTATTAGGGTAGATTCACCAACACATTTCCACCAACATCAACATGATCACTACCATCCCGACTCACATAAAAATAACATCATTGCATCACTCTAAGCATGCAATAAGCAGTAACAATTGCAGGGGCCACATGATATCAACCAACTCCTACAATTGCTAGGATTGTGGTTTGCTTACTACTGTGACAAATGATAGGTCATGCAAAGGAATGGGTTCATCTATGCGGTAGAAACGTAGCATGGTAATCATCCTATGGGTTTGCTTGCCTTGCTGACGAGGTACGGGTTCAAGGTATTCAACGAAGGGGGCTGCCTCCTGTTCCGGTTCCACTTCTACTCGACAAACAACAAACAAGGAAGAAATATAAATACAATGCACAATCACATGGTTGAAGGTTGAAACTTGACGTATATGCTTCTGATGTGTGGGGAATTTCCATTTAAAAGGAGTGTACTGCAAATGAATTGCAAATTCACTCCAAATGTGAATTTGAAAAGGATCCATATGCACATATGACACTTTTCACCCATTTTAAAATGGTCAAACATGAAAACAAAGTCCATATTCAGAATCCTTGAATTTTTCTGATAATTTTAGACATATTATTTGCTATATTTGGAGTTAGGATGAATTAATTATGAATTTCCAAAGTTTAAGCTATTTTCTGCCTTTTCTGGAAATCTTTTAAATCCAAAAACCTTTATTGCGTCACTGCTGCGTCATGCTGACGTGGGGGGCGGGTCTGACCAGTGGGGTCGGTCTGTCAACCTCTGGGTTAATTATCCCGGCTGATTTAATTTAACCAGTGGCTAATTAAGCCACTGGGGCCCAGTGTAAGTGGCTAAGAGGGATGGTTAGTGGTTAATCTAACCATGGCCACGTCACGGGCTGCCGGCGGCGAAACGCCGGCGTCACCAGACGCGGCGGCGCTCACGGGGAAGGAGTTCCCGGCCACCATTTGGTGTGCCACTTGCAAGAAATTGAAGCCCGTGTTGTCGCACGTCGCAGGGAAGGTCCAGGCGACCACGGGGGCCACCGGAGGGACGCCGGCGACGACCGAAGGCGGCGGCAGCAGCACGGCCGTGGTGCGGATCTTGCTGCGGTGCACAAAATAAGCCACGGGTGGGCGCGTTCGAAGCAGCCGATCAAGGCGGAGGTGATGGACTTGGCCTCAAGGTCGAACGTGTAGCGGTTGCTCGTCGATGACGACCGTGGCGGCGAGGTACTCCGGCTACCATGGCAAAACACGAAGGAGACACGGATTGGGGGATCAAGCAGAGGGGTTTTGACCGTGAGCTCACCAGAAACTCAACGGAGATGGCGGCGAGGGCTGAGGTGGCTCGACGGCGACGTAATCGACGATGAGTTCTTGTGGGTCCGGCGGCATCTCGGTGAAGAATACGTTGGCTCGGGGGCATCCGAGCTCTTGATCTACTGCATGGCGATGGAGTCGAAGACGGGGAAACTTCTGGACAAGCTCTCAGGAGCTCTAGATCGCTGTGGCCGCGTCTTCTATGGCGGGGTGCTCTGATGAAGCTTCGGGCGGCGACGAAATCGAGCACGGGAGGAGGGGGAGGAAGCTAAGGAGGGGGGAATGGAGCTGGGCGGCTAAGAGGCGTCTCTAGGCGGGATAACGATGCCTGGGAGGCCTCCAGGCAGGCTGGTGGCATGGCAGCCACGACATGCTCGCCACCGAGGAGCTTGCCGCCGCGCTGGAAGACGATAAGCTGGGGAGCGGGACTGGGCTGCGGTGCGGTAAGTTTGGCCGAGAAGGCCCAGGTAAGTGGGCCACTTTCCCTTTTCCTTTTTCTTTCTTTTTTTCTTCTGACATTTGTTTTGGCTAGCTAAAATTAAATACCTAGCCTTTTTCTAAAATGCGAGAACTTTTTATATGGCCTCATAATAAAATAGACTAGCCATTTATAAAGTTTGGCACTTGTTAAAATTCAAATGATTTGAATTTTAAATCAAATAGGGGTATTTGATTAATTCCAAGGCACTGTTTGAATATTTGAAAAATCCATGAGCATGGGGTGGGTCCCACATCACTTGATATGTGATCACACTCATTTATAAGACTTTTCAAAAATCAAACATGAATTTTTGGAGAAGATTTATTTCTGGCCATTTGAATTAATTCAACTGGGGGGGGGTTCCTTCTCCCATTTGAGTTTGAATTTGACTTCAATTGATTTTTTTGAAATTTCTAACATGATGCAAGAAGACTTTGATCCTAGCACATTACCTAACAGAGGGTTCTGACACCAGCCTTCTTATCCTCTAGGTACCTGGGTGATGAGGACATCTCTACTAATGTTACACCCACATCTTCACCAACTACACATACTGGACCAGTTACTAGAGCACGTGCACGTCAACTAAATTATCAGGTACTTTCGTTTCTTTTGAATCCTTCTAATGTTCATGAACAAATGATGCTGCCTAAATTAGATACTTTTGTTTTGCTTATGAATGAAGGACCTAGCATGGACAAGAAGGACGGTCATTGGAGCGGGATCAAGCATGGAGAAGGAGGTGCGCGCGCGGGGAAGAACAATGGAGCTTCCAGTGGGGATTTTCGCACTTTGAAGCCACCATAAGGCATGCATGAAGGCTTGGACGAAATACACGAGATGCCACTTCATTATTTTCGTCCAAGAGCAATTATAGGTGCTGCGTCACCTTAATATTGGGCTGGGCCCATGTAATTTCGAAATACCACATTATAGGCTGTTTTTAGAGTCCGTATGTGTGGGGAAACCGAGTTAGGGTTGTTTTCGGACCCCACCTCCAAGGGGTCACGAAAATCCCCTCTGTTCCCCCATATATACAGCCCTTAGGGCGTCGTTTAGACTTGGGTTTTAATTAGATATAAGTTAGCCATAGCCGCAACTTCGAGCTCTTCGTTTGTGTCATCCGACCAGGCCAAGACCTCATTGGAACCCCAACTTTCGTAATCATTCATCTTATATTCGCAATATCCAGATTGCAATTCTTAGTTCTTGCTTGTTCTTCGATTGCTTGCAGGAATTAGACCTTCGTGGTTAGGTTGATCGTGCATCCGCGGGATCAATAACCTCTCGGAGTTGGTTTAGCGATCGCTAAGGCGCAACGTCTTCGCACGTTCGTAGTCGGATCGTGAAAGTCGCCTCCACCATAATCGATCTCCACCATCTCATCGAAACATCGGGACACCTTCGCCTCTATCAAGTGGTATCAGATTTCCAGGTTGCTCGGTGAGATTTACCAGTTTTCGTAGTCTAGATTGGTTCTGTTCTTCATACCTACAGTCCACGACAAAGCCAACAAAAAAAATTAGGGTTAGATCATCACGTCCCAAAACAGTCCGAGCCTTTGTCCAGTTTTCTTTACAGTAGTTTGCATTGTTGAATTTGCGGTTTCTGGACCTAAGGAACGTATGGGAAAAAAAAAGAGTCTGGCACGCTTTCCAGAGCAGTTTTTAGGCCAAAAATTTCAGGGGTAAAAAAATTTCGTGCCCATACGTTCCTTAGGTCCAGAAACTCGTTTTGAGACGTTCGCCACCATAGTGATTTTTTCGCCCTTTTTCAGCCCCCGCAGTCCCGCATCGCCAAAAAAAAAAGCAAAAAAAAAGAGAAAAAAATTCAGAGTGTGCTTCACAGTTGTTACGTGCCGCGCCGTGCTTTTGTTGGTGTTTTAGGCTCGCGTCTCTAGTACGGTCTAGCCTAGGATCAGCACAGTACCGACGTTGAGTGTTTATTCAGCTTTGCATCTCTGTTTTGATTACTGTTGAGTTTTTCCTACCATACTTGTCAGCCTTCCTACAGCTCCACATATATTCTACATCGTGCGTTTTGACACCTCCTGGCCATCGCTCTACCATATCTCTGAGAGTTTTGACCCGTTGGTTGTACATCACCACCTGGTGCTAGGTAAGAATCGGTAAGAACGTAAGAAAAGCTTCACGGATTTGTGCTTTCCACCACCCCACATCCATCCCATTAGTAGCAGTAGGATCATATTCCTGTGTGTTTTCTATTTCTGCTAACCATGCCAGGATCACATGATGAAGTGGCGCGGGATGCACCCGATTGGGAGAACATGACAAACAAGGAGCTACATGATAAATTTGCACGTATGATGTCTCAACAGGTGCAGGACATCGAGACCAGATTTACAGAGGCGATTGATGGCGTGGAGAAGATGATCGACACCAAGATCGACGCCAAGTTTACTGAGTTGATCGCACGCCTACCTTCAGCACAGCCACAGCCACCGCCACTACCACGTGCACGACGTATTCTGTTTCCGCGAGGACAAGCTGCTGGTATTGGTGATCCTCCTGCTGCTGCAGTTGCTGCTACTGCTGCTGCTGCTGCTGCTTCTGACGTCGGCCAGGACGACAACTACGAGGGTGATTACGAGGTGGAGGTGGAACAGGAAGCGGCCTATGAGCAGCCAGCTGGACGTCCACGTCCCAACATTCGCCACGGTCGACACCCACCACCCCCTCAGGTACGCGATGATGAACATGTGCCTAAACTTAAATTGAATCTTAAGCCGTTTGAGGGTAGATATATTCCTGATGCTTATCTTACTTGGGAGATAGAAACTGAACAACGTTTTACATGTTTACAATATCCTGAGAATAGACGTGTTACTGCTGTTGTTTGTGAATTCACGGGCTTTGCATCTATTTGGTGGTCTGAACATTGTAGATTGCATGCTAATAATATTCCAACTACTTGGGATGCTTTAAAAGATGCTATGCGTACTCGCTGGGTTCCCCCTTATTATCAACGTGAATTGTTACAAAAATTACAGCGTTTGAGACAAGGAAAAAATTCTGTAGAGGAATATTATCAAGAATTACAAACTAGATTGATTAGATGTGGCCTGGTAGAGGATAATGAAGCTATGCTTGCACGTTTTATGGGTGGCTTAAACAGGGAGATACAAACTATTCTAGAATACAAGGACTTTGCTAGTATCACTCGTTTGTTTCATCTTGCTTGTAAAGCTGAACGTGAAGTGCAGGATCGACAGGCCGCTACGAGACCTAACTTTTCTGCAGGACGAAATACATCATGGACATCGCGTGGAGCTTCTACATCCACACGTCCTGCTGCGCCACCATCTACTTCCGCCGCTCATTCTTACAGGGAGCCACCAAAACAGCTAGCGCCACCATTCAAGGGTGCACAGAGTGGTCCAGCGGCGAGTTCTTCTTCATCCATGGCGTCCACAGGGCAAGCACGAGATCGTGATATTAAATGTCGCAGGTGCCAAGGTGGAGGTCACTTCGCAAAAGACTGTCCCTCCAAGCGTGTGATGACTATTACGGCGGATGGTGGGTATGAGTCAGCGAGTGACTATGATTAGGAGACTCTAGTTCTCATTGCTCATGAGGAACAGGGTGCCCATGATGATGCTCATGATATAGAGTATATGACTCCTGATGATGCAGATAAATATGCTAGTTTGGTTGCTCAACGTGTATTAAGTGTGCAGGTAACGAAGGCCGAGCAAAACCAGAGGCATAATTTGTTCCACACAAAGGGAGTGGTGAAAGAACGTTCGGTTCGCATCATCATTGACGGAGGGAGTTGCAACAACTTGGCTAGCATGTGTCTAATGAAATTAAATTGACTAGTCCAACTTTGCTTGCTACTAAGGTTGATATTTCGGATTTGGATGTTAGTCAATATGTGTGCTATGCTTTTGTGTGCAAAGAAGCCTTGTTTTCATTTGAGGAATTGCCTCCTTCTTTGCCTCCTGTTGTCACTGACCTTTTGCAGGAGTTTATTGACGTCTTTCCACAAGACGTACCACCGGGATTACCACCTATTCGAGGGATTGAGCATCGGATTGACTTAATTCCCGGTGCTTCACTGCCCAACCGTGCGCCATACCGTACCAATCCGGAGGAGACGAAGGAGATTCAGCGTCAAGTACAAGAGCTACTCGACAAAGGTTACATACGTGAATCCCTTAGTCCTTGTGCTGTTCCTGTTATATTAGTGCCTAAAAAGGATGGAACATGGCGTATGTGTGTTGATTGTCGAGCCATTAATAATATTACTATTCGTTATCGTCATCCTATTCCTAGGCTAGATGATATGCTTGATGAATTAAGTGGCTCTACCATGTTTTCCAAAGTTGATTTGCGTAGTGGATACCATCAAATTCGCATGAAATTAGGAGATGAATGGAAAACGGCATTTAAAACTAAGTTTGGATTATATGAGTGGTTAGTCATGCCTTTTGGGTTAACTAATGCACCTAGCACTTTCATGAGATTAATGAACGAGGTTTTACGTTCTTTCATTGGACGATTTGTGGTAGTCTATTTTGATGATATACTGATTTATAGCAAATCTTTGGAGGAACATTTGGATCCTTTACGTGTTGTTTTTATTGCTCTACGTAATGCACGTTTGTTTGGTAACCTTGGGAAGTGCACCTTTTGCACCGACCGAGTATCGTTTCTTGGCTATGTTGTTACTCCGCAGGGAATTGAAGTTGATAAAGCCAAGATTGAGGCGATTGAGAGTTGGCCGCAGCCCAAAACGGTCACACAAGTGAGGAGTTTTCTTGGCCTCGCTGGATTCTATAGGCGTTTTGTGAGAGATTTCAGCACCATTGCTGCACCTCTCAATGAGCTTACACGCAAGGATGTGCCTTTTACTTGGGGTACCGCACAGGAAGAAGCCTTCACGGTCTTGAAAGAAAAGTTAACACATGCTCCTTTGCTCCAACTTCCTGATTTTAGTAAGACTTTTGAGCTTGAATGCGATGCTAGTGGTATTGGTTTGGGAGGTGTGTTATTGCAAGATGCTAAACCTGTTGCTTACTTTTCTGAAAAATTGAGTGGGCCTAGTCTGAACTATTCTACTTATGATAAGGAATTATATGCTCTTGTTCGGACATTAGAAACTTGGCAACATTATTTATGGCCCAAAGAATTTTTTATACATTCTGATCATGAATCTTTGAAACACATAAGAAGTCAAGCAAAACTTAATCGTAGACATGCTAAGTGGGTTGAATTTATTGAGACTTTCCCTTATGTCATTAAACACAAGAAGGGGAAAGATAATATTATTGCTGATGCTTTGTCTCGTCGTTATACTATGCTTTCACAACTTGACTTCAAGATATTCGGTTTGGAGACAATCAAAGATCAATATGTACATGATGCGGAATTTAAAGATGTTTTGCAGAATTGTAGAGAGGGTAGAACATGGAACAAGTTTATGCTTAATGATGGGTTTGTGTTCCGTTCTAACAAGCTATGCATTCCAGCTAGCTCTATTCGTCTTTTGTTGCTACAGGAGGCGCATGGAGGAGGATTAATGGGACACTTTGGCGTGAAGAAGACGGAGGACGTACTTGCTACACATTTCTTTTGGCCAAAGATGAGACGGGATGTTGAGCGTTTTGTTGCTCGCTGCACTACATGTGAAAAAGCTAAGTCACGACTCAATCCTCATGGTTTATACATGCCTTTACCTGTACCTAGTGTTCCGTGGGAGGACATATCCATGGACTTTGTTTTAGGCTTGCCTCGAACAAAGAACGGGAGGGATAGCATATTTGTTGTCGTGGATAGATTTTCTAAGATGGCACATTTTATACCATGTCATAAAAGCGATGATGCTGCTAATGTTGTTGATTTATTCTTTCGAGAGATTATTCGCTTACATGGTGTGCCCAATACTATTGTCTCGGATCGTGATACTAAGTTTCTTAGCCATTTTTGGAGATGCTTATGGGCTAAGTTGGGGACTAAACTACTTTTTAGTACTACATGTCATCCCCAAACTGATGGACAAACTGAAGTAGTCAATAGGACTTTGTCTACTATGCTTAGGGCTGTTTTAAAGAGTAACTTAAAAATGTGGGAAGAATGTTTACCTCATATTGAATTTGCTTATAATCGTTCATTTCATTCTACCACTAAAATGTGCCCTTTTGAGATTGTTTATGGTTTTCTACCTCGTGCACCTATTGATTTGCTTCCTCTTCCATCTTCGGAGAAGGTTAATTTTGATGCTAAGCAACGTGGTGAATTGATATTAAAAATGCATGAGTTAACTAAAGAAAACATTGAGAAAATGAATGCTAGATACAAGATTGCTGGTGATAAGGGTAGAAAGCATGTTGTGTTTGAACCAGGAGATCTTGTTTGGTTACATCTACGTAAAGATAGGTTTCCTGATTTGCGCAAGTCTAAGTTAATGCCACGAGCTGATGGTCCCTTTAAGGTTTTACAGAAAATTAATGATAATGCATATAAACTTGAGCTACCTGCAGATTTTGGGGTTAGTCCCACATTTAACATTGCAGATTTGAAACCTTATTTGGGAGAAGATAATGAGCTTCCGTCGAGGACGACTTCAATTCAAGAAGGAGAGGATGATGAGGACATCTCTACTAATGTTACACCCACATCTTCACCAACTACACATACTGGACCAGTTACTAGAGCACGTGCACGTCAACTAAATTATCAGGTACTTTCGTTTCTTGCGAATCCTTCTAATGTTCATGAACAAATGATGCTGCCTAAATTAGATACTTTTGTTTTGCTTATGAATGAAGGACCTAGCATGGACAAGAAGGACGGTCATTGGAGCGGGATCAAGCATGGAGAAGGAGGTGCGCGCGCGGGGAAGAACAATGGAGCTTCCAGTGGGGATTTTCGCACTTTGAAGCCACCATAAGGCATGCATGAAGGCTTGGACGAAATACACGAGATGCCACTTCATTATTTTCGTCCAAGAGCAATTATAGGTGCTGCGTCACCTTAATATTGGGCTGGGCCCATGTAATTTCGAAATACCACATTATAGGCTGTTTTTAGAGTCCGTATGTGTGGGGAAACCGAGTTAGGGTTGTTTTCGGACCCCACCTCCAAGGGGTCACGAAAATCCCCTCTGTTCCCCCATATATACAGCCCTTAGGGCGTCGTTTAGACTTGGGTTTTAATTAGATATAAGTTAGCCATAGCCGCAACTTCGAGCTCTTCGTTTGTGTCATCCGACCAGGCCAAGACCTCATTGGAACCCCAACTTTCGTAATCATTCATCTTATATTCGCAATATCCAGATTGCAATTCTTAGTTCTTGCTTGTTCTTCGATTGCTTGCAGGAATTAGACCTTCGTGGTCAGGTTGATCGTGCATCCGCGGGATCAATAACCTCTCGGAGTTGGTTTAGCGATCGCTAAGGCGCAACGTCTTCGCACGTTCGTAGTCGGATCGTGAAAGTCGCCTCCACCATAATCGATCTCCACCATCTCATCGAAACATCGGGACACCTTCGCCTCTATCACTGGGGCGGTTGGCATTTCCAGTGGCCATCACCCTTGCACTAGTACCACTCAATGCCAGGCTTGGGTTTGGGTTTGGGTTCATTCTGATGAGTGACAACTGGCTTTCCACCCTTCTTCGGGATTCCCTTCTTTCCCTTCTCCCTCTTTCCGTACTTCTTGAATTCAACGGTCTTGTTGGCCATGAACACAGTGTGCTCCTTCTTGATCTCAAACTCAACATTTTTCAGCATGGAGAAAAACTCAGAAGGGGTCTTAGACATCCCCTGCGTGTTGTAGATTAGCACAAAACCTTTGTAGCTAGGGGTCAGTGATTGCATCACCCTGTCAACACCATGTTCATTCGGTATCTGACATTCTAGAGCGTTCAAACGTTGAACGTAGACAGCCATTTTTACCACGTTCTTACAAACACTGCTATGCTCATCCATCTTTGCCGAGAAGAAGGCTTCAGAAGCCTTGTATCATTCAACACTGGCTTGTGGTGCAAAGATGGCCTTAAGGTCACTGATTATCTCATAAGCACCCATCCTCTCAAAGCGTTTATGCAGCTCAGCCTCCATGGAGTAAAGCATGCCACTCTGTACAAGGTTGTAATCATTCGAATTGGAGAGGTAGACGTTCTTCTCACCCTGCCTAGTGTCGGCTCGTGGTGCGTCAATTTACAGTGCCTCTAGTATGTATGCCATCTTGAGGGGAACGAGGAGAATCCTCAGAGTGCAGAACCAATTGGTGAAGTTTGACCCATCGGTTTTCAATTTGTCTTTCTCTAGGATTGACCCTAAGTTCAATTAGGGGCGCGGTGCAGCCATCTACAATGGTTATGTGCAAAAATACATATTTAAACTTTGTTCACAATTTGGAGTTCAATTTTAATTAATTCTAAAATTCCCACTTAGTTAAACATCCCTCAAAATTTACTAAGTGATTACATGATCCTCATTTCATGATCGTCCTCAAATATCACAACAGCCGACGACACATCTCCCTAGGTAGGCCCTCATTCCAATCACATCCGTTATGTGACTCATGCTTAAACTTTTGGTCATCCATGTTCCAAGCCCATATCTACATATGTTGAGCTTGGCATTATGACATATGCGAGGCTTGCCAAACTCAACCTACTGCGAACGCTTACGTATGTGTGATAGCGGATCGTCGCGACATACCTATCATAAAGAGATCCTTCCAGACGGTGCCCACTAAGGGAGAACACAATGTTGTTATTGTGAGGGATTATCCTATTATGCTACCACCGTAATATCTGGCATATTAGCAAAATAGGAAGTAAAAAACTATAAATTATACATGCTATGATCCCCCTTCATGCAAATTAAATTTAAACGCCTTCTACTTTAATTTTGCAAGTTTTACGTGGCTCCTAGGTTTCGAGAGAGAACCATTTATATCCTGCGAAAAACATGCCACAACACCAATCCCGCAATTGTCTCTATTACGCCCCTGTCGGGGCCCTCCGTTGCAAACATCTTCGCGTCGCTAATGTTAGAGAGACAGGCACCCCCAGCCACTTATATGGTACAAGCCATATGCCAAGCACGAACCAGTCTCGCGTAGACGTGTAAGGTCGGTTAGGGCCGCCTCATCAGGACATTGCCGCAACGCTAAACGAATACACGTGGGAGGGTGACAATTGAAGAGTTGATGCTCACATACTAGATGTGTTCTACGCATACAGTACATCTATGGATAGCCTTGCTCTGATACCACTGTTGGGTAACGGGGAAGAAAATAAAAAATTTCCTATCTACAAAATTCGAACCAAAGACCTACGCTATGAAGATGTATGTAACAAAGGGAATCGGTGTTTATACCTTTGAATACTGAACGAGGGAAAGTTTCTACGAATGTGGGTGGCATAGACTCTGAACCTATGAACTCCCAGTCGTGTAGAAGACCTCCAACAATGAAGTAGCACCACAAGTGTAGTGCCTTGCGGGATTACACACGTATGGTGTAATCGATGTTCCCTCCGGGCTCCGAACCAGGCGAGAAGCGGAAAGAAGACGGATTCGGATCCCGACTCCCACAGAGCGACGAATTACGTATGGTGGAGAACTCCCAACCAAGTGCAGACTCCAAACAATGGGAGCCTAGTCGAGGTAGGAGAAAGAGAGAGGAGACCTCAATATGATTTTGTGGAAAAAGGGGATCCCTACCCCTCCTTATGTAGGCCAAGGAATGGGGCATCCTCCTCCCCTTCCCCATGTGGGACTAAACCCCGAAGGGGGAAAGGTGCGTAGGCCAAGCAGGTTGGGCCCCTCCCTTGGCTGATGGCCCAAGGGGGGAAACCCTCCTTCCCCTAATGGGCCTCAAACAAGTCCATATGACTTTTTCCAAAATTTAATTATATTTAAAATTATTTTAATATTTAATTCTGTTAAATAAATAAGAAAGCATTATTAAACTTTATTTTGAACATTTCAAAATATCGAGATCAACTTCCGGCACCTTCCGAAACAATTCCAGTGTTCTCTCTTATTTCACCGATGATCCCAAATCTATCCTTAATGAACCAATTACCCTTAAGTGTGATACACTACGGTTCGGGTAACATCAAACATGATCGAGACACTCTATGATCAATGACCATCATTCAGGACCTGGTTACAATCCTTGATAGCCCCTGCGCTTCCATCGAATTAACTGCATCGTTGTTGAACCTATAACGATAAGAATTTTCATACAGTACTTTGTTTGTCCGAGGTTTGATCGTCGGTATCCTTATACCTAGTTAATCTTCATTTCCAACAAAAATTTTTACTCGTTTGTGCCTATTGCATCTCTTGTGACCTGGTCACTTGCTTGCAAGTCATTGATGCAATATCACTGAGTGGGCCCAGATTACCTATCTGTCACTCGGATCGACAAATCCCGCTTTGATCTATTTCGTACTCCTCAACATATCCACTAAGGAATACCCAAGACACACCTTTACGGTTACCATATTTCAGTTCCACGGTTAATATACTCAATGTTGGGGTTCGCGGCAAAAAACAACAATTTTTCTAACTAGCGTTTCCCATTACCCAAGATCTATCTATTTGTATTACCGTAACGGAGAGACTTGCGGATAACATACCTCGGGGTGTAGTCCGTTGCGCGGGAAACGTTCCCGCAAACTTGGTTGATGTAGTCGAACGAAATTCACAGCCCGCTGGATGTGTTAGCACCCTGTCGGGTGAAGTGCCACACATGTAGCACATTATAATACTCGCACACGTACGGAACTCAATGACGACCTCCTATCTCCGATCCAGCGAAGGTGGCGGAAGTAGACCTCTGGAACCGGAGTTTCTGCAACAAGAAGGCGTCCGTTTGGTAGAGAAGTCTCAATCCCACTACATGCTCCAAACAAGGGGATTCCACCGTAGAAGAGACGAGGGAGTGGAGAAGACCGGAGAAAACCGATCTTGATTCTGGATTATATTTATTTCGCCACGAATTTATCTATTCGGTATTATATTTATTTATCCACGAATTTATTGATCTAAAGAACATATTCATGATAACCTTCTAAATTTAACAAAGATTTAACTAATACGCCATGATTATCATCTGTGGCATATTTCCTCCTTTTAAAGTGTTTTCATAGAGATACATGTTTCCGTTGCATCACTCTGATAATATGAAGGCAAGGTCTAGTAGCCCGGTCAAAGTATCCACTATCTCCCATTGGTTTGTGTGTCGAGAACCTTCTTCTCGTATTACCAATCCAGCAATATAAGTGTTGCTATTCTGGAGAATGTGTTATTTTAGTTGCTTGCATTTTTAATACAAAGAAATTCTTTCTTTAGACACTTTCTAACACCATCATCGTATGGAGTCATCTGTCTCATTAGGTTCGGGATGGTTTCCTTATTCATGAAGTGGTTGTTTTTAACTTAATGAATTAACCAATCTTGTTCGATAAAAATATTAGTGCAAGGGAAAAAACGTTTAGACCATACTAAATTTAGTATAACTAAGAATAGTTTAAGTGGCTAAGCACTTTAAACTTCCATCATAATTTGTGGCATCTTTTCCACAAGTCTCCCATTATGTCAACTTTCATACTCATCACTTAGATCATATCACATTGATCTGTATTCTTCTATTCTACTTCATGCTATGATTCCTGAATCTTAGTTTTATGATCTGAATTGAATACAATGTTCAATTAATCATGCAAAGTATTTAATGATAATTCATGCGCTTAATTAGTACATCATTTATGTATAATGATTAGAACAAGTTCTACTTTGCTAGAATCTTGTCATTGGTCATCTTAAATGCACAAGTTAATAGATCGCGTATCTAATGACTTCATCAATTATGAATTCATCTTATGCAATTAAATCATGAATTCCTTGTCATTAGCCATCTTATTTGATAATAAATTCACAAGTTAAGAGATCGTGTATCTAATGACTTCATGCAATTTGACTCTAATCATGACTTTTGACTTGTTGTCATTCAAGACAACTTTATCATTAAACATTGAATATCACTTGACAATATTGGTGTTTTATAAATGCTTCCATCACAACATAAATCAAGAAGCAATCAAAGTATAAGTACACTTTATTCATTTAAGATGGAACAACTGATTTGTCTCATAGATGAATAATATTATCTCGCGAGATGCAAGACACACTACTAAGTGTTCATATGAAAATTGATTACATAAGATTTATCTAATACTCTAAGTATATTCCTATGATTTATGTGTTGGTGAAATCTTGCTGGCCATCAACTGTTTTGGTCGCCACAATCGTTGATCGCACCTTTTCCGTCCATGCATCGGCAGGTCCTGTTTTCATAAAACAGAATAAGTATGAGATACTCATTTATTGCAAGTGTTGTATAAAGGGAACAAAAATATTTATAACAAGTATATCAAGTATACACCTTCTCCATCAACAACTTCTGCTTCAATGGGTTCAACCTCCAGATATTTAAGCTTGTCCATGAAATCAGGGAATTTGAGGCTTTCTCCTCTTCCGACATAGCCATGGACACAGTATGTATAACCTTGTGGAAGCGAGTGTAACACCGTGTATATCGAAGACTCGTCTGTGGTCCAGTAGTCAAAGTCTTCTATGAGGCTCAGATGTATCTAATTCATCATGGTGACGTGTGATTTCAGACATGTCTTCCTGTCTACCTTTGTATAAAGAAGCTCACTTTCTAACTCAAATCCGTCTACTCTGAACTGATGTCTAAACAATGACTTCAGCATGTCAATTGTGTCAAACGTATCCATATCCTCATACTGATCACGTAAATGTTACAGAATGCAAATTTTTATGACACTTTTAGCTGTGGCGTAAGTCCTTCGACGATTTTGGTAATCAATCATTACTTGCTTATCCATGTTGTTTACTAGAGGATTTCCCACCGGCTCTTTTGTTATGAACGAGAGGTTTTCCCTCTTGAGCACAGTTCTAAGGCACAGGTAGCGACTAACGAAATTTGACACATCCTCTTTAAGTCTTTCACCATGTAGGAAAGAAACCAATTCATGATACTGTGTCCTTTCCATTTTCTACAAACATAACTGCAAGGAAAAACAATTAAGACTAGTTCACAACAATGAGTTCATAATAATCATATTATAAATGAGCTCACACTAAAACAATCATCCCTAAGAAGTTTTAGTGATTACATGATCCAGATTCACTATCCGCCCTCGAATATCACCCGGCCGACGGATTAGTTTCAAAGGTAGACAACTACTTGTGCGATCACATCATGCATGTGACTCATGCTCGATCTTTTGATCTCTAGTATTCCGAGGCCATATCTGCATATGCTAGGCTTTCCAAATTGACCTCAGTGTTATTGCTTCTTAGCAAGGCCATATCTGCATATGCTAGGCTTGCCAAACCCATCCTCATGGGAACGCCGTTTATTATGTGAGACTCCCAATGTATGGTATGCCGGCCATAAGGGAGAACCTTCCAGGTGGTGCACACTTTGGTAGAATACTTGTGTTTGGTATTTTTTAAGGGATCATCTTATTTTATGCTACCCTCTTTTATCCTATACTAGCAAGTTTTAAGATGTTTGAACATGGTGGAACTGAGTCTACAATGTCTCCATTTGAGTTTGTTTTATCATGATGAACGTTTACTACTTTCTAGTAACACATAGCAAAGCTTTCACTACATCAAGATCAAACAAACAATAGCCCCCAAAAGCAATATAAAGTCAGACGCCTCTATTTTGTATATTGCATGTTCTACGTGGCTGCTAGGGCTTTCATAGATAAACTGATTTTAGCCTACGAGACAACCACAACGCTGATTATACGATTGTCTCTATTACACCCCAGACGGGGCCCTCCGTTGAAAATGCTATATCCGCTAAAGTAAGAGAGGCAGACACCCCCGGAGCCACTTTATACGGTGAAAGCCATATGTCAATCTTGGAACCAGTCTCGCATAAGAATACGCACAAGGTTAGTCGAGGGCCGCTTCATCAAACAATGCCAAAGATATGAACAAGTGCACGTGAGAGGGTAACAATCAAAGAATCAACGCCCAGATCCCCGATGTGTTCAATCCGTACAGTAATACTAAGCATAGACCTAGCTCATGATACCACTGTTGGGGTTCGCGTCAGAAAACAATAGTTTTTCTAACTTGCGTTTCCCATTTCCCAAGATCTATCTATCTGTATTACCGTAACGGAGAGACTAGCAGATAACATACCTCGGGGAGCAGTCTATTGCGCGGGAAACGTTCCCGCAAACGTGCTTGATGTAGTCGAATGAAGTTCACATCCCCCTGGATGTGTTAGTACCCTGTCGGGTGAAGTGTCACACATGTATCACCTTGTAGTACTCGCACATGTACGGAACTCAATGGCGTCCTCCAATCTTCGATCCAGCGAAGGTGGCGGAAGTAGACCTCCGGAATCGGAGTTTCGGCAGCACGACGACGTCCGTTTGCTGGATAAGTCTCAATCCCACTACAGGCTCCAAACGAGGGGAGACCATCGTGGAAGAGACGAGGGAGTGGAGTAGACCGGAGAAAACCGATCTCGATTCGGGATTATATTTATTTCTCCATGAATTTATTGATTTTTGGCTTCATTAAATAAGTGCACCCTCTTCATCTATATATGAGGGGGGTGAAGGGAGTCAACCCCTCTCCCATAGCAGTGTGGGACCAATCCCTTGCTAGGGGAGAGGTCGACAGCCAAGGGGGTGGGGGCGCACCCCTCATGGGCCCAAGGTCCATGGCGCCTTCCTCTTTTTGTTCATTTTCCCTTTTATTACCTAATGGGCTTCTTTCACAAATAAGGCCCATTACACTTTTTAATTATAAAAAAATGTTTTTAATTAATTCATTTTATTTATAAATAAAACATATAATTTCTTCTCCCGATGTCTGGAACACCTTCTGACTCACTCCAAACATCCTTCGGACCAACATGGAACATTTCCAGTATGTCTTCCCTTATTCTCCGGTAACTCTGATAGTATCGGAAAGGTATCTGATAAGATCGAGCCCTTAAGTGTGTTACCCTATGGTCCGAGAACTCCAGTCATGACCGAGACGAGGCTACGGTCAATGATCATCAGCGGGACCTGGATTCCCATAATGACCCCTGTGCATTCCGGATATTAAACCCATCGAACCGTCATGTCGTATAGCATTCCCTTTTCCATCAATACTAGATTAGTCCGAGATTCGATCAATGACATCCTATGTCTGGTTCAACCTCGTTACAAACAACTCTTATTTCACTCGTTCCATGCTACTCATCCCCGTGACCTAGTCACATGCTGTGCAGCTTTATGGATGCAATCTCACCGAGTGGACCCTGAGTATCTTTCCATTACATGGATTGAAAAATCCCACTCTTGAATAAAAACTCCTCAACGTATCTCAATGGAATACCTAAGATACACCTTTGTGACCAACATATTTCAGTCAGGTGGTCGGTGTAGGTTAAAGCATCCGAGAAGATAGTGATTATGCAGGATCTCACAGTCTTAGGAACGGTCTACTGCGTTCTTTAATTGCAACACCAAACCTTTATGATTCGATCATGTTGCAATGCTTACATTGGTTAATGTTCATCACGTCATTCATCAAATGAGGTGATCTCATAGTCAATTGACTTGATTGTTCATGATCGCGAAACCACGATCATCAGTTGACCATGAACTAGTTATTGAGAAAGAGGCTAAATAGGAACGTTGGTTGTTTGTATACCACACCTGTATCATTGTTTCACTGATACAGTTCTAGCACAGTATGAAACTGGTTAGGAACTTTCTTAGATATATTGGAATAATAAAATATTATTTTCCTCTAGAGCATATATCCAACACTCAAACCATCCGGATAGATAGCAATTATGTATGGTCATCACGGTCTAAGGATTGAGTCACTATGTTATTAATTGATGCCAATGCTGAACGATGTGACTGGATCAAATCGTAATGATTTAGGTGGGTGCATGTGTGTCCATCACATCATTCTCCTAATGATATGACATCATTATCAATAGACTATTATGTTCTCATGATCAGGAAACCTTGATCATCGATTGCCCAATGAGCTAGTATGCCTGAGTTCACGTAGGACATGGTTGTTAATATAATACACATGTATTAATGTTTCCACTTAATACAATTCTAGCATAGTATAAAACGTATTATGAACAAATAGATATGTGAAAAATATCTTTACTAATTTTTCTCTAGGGCACATATGCAACAAAACTTGGCACAAAGCTTGAATATTAAGATACAATGATGTTGCTACAGTAGTAACAAAGCATCAAGAGCACTGAAACTAAAAGTAAAAACATTTTGGGATGCCTCCCAATAAGCTCTTTCTTTTATGACTTTGAGCAAGGCATGAAGCAAGAAGATCAAGTTTTATAAATATCAAAAGAATAACTTACCCGTATAAAGGACTCAAAAGTTAACTTTATCTTCTTTCTAGGGAAATGTTGCATGCCCTTCTTAAGGGGAAATTGGAATATTATAGTCCCTTCTTTCATGTCAACGAGAGCACCAATGGTGCGAAGAAAAGGCCGTCCCAAAATAATTGTACATGAGGGATCACACTAAATGTCCATGACAAGAAAATCAACGGGAACATAATTATCATTGAAAACAATAAGCACATCATCTATTCTTCCTAAAGGCTTTTTAACGGAAGAATCAACAAGATGAACACCAAAAGAACAAGGATCAAAAGGGTTCAATTCAAGCATATCATACATTATTTTGGGTAAAACAGAGGCACTAGCTCCAACATCACATAAAGCAAAGAAAGAAAAGTTATTCAATTTTATCTTGACCATAGGATCCCAACCATCTTCTAGTTTTCTAGGAATATAAACTTCTAGTTTAAGTTTCTCCTCCTTAGCTTTGATAAGAGAATTAGTGATATGCTCGGTGAAGGCAATGTTAAGTGAACTAGTGTGGGGGTCTTTGGCCATTCTTTGCAAAAAATTAATAACTTTAGAGAGGCTGCCATTGTCAAAGTCAAGTTCTCTAAAGAAAAACTCTACAAAGAAGGAATTCTTGCAATTATCCGAAGTGTCTTTCTCATAAAGTGGTAACGAAAGGAAACACTTCTTTGCTTTCCCACAAAGTGAGCAGTCAAAGAATTTAAGTTTGAATTGGCGACTATCCATCCCATGAGGTTTTTATTCATAAGATACCCTCTCATAATTTCCCAAGTGAGAGAGAGAGAGCATCTTCTCCTCTCTCAGAAAATTGTTCTGTTAAATCATACTTGAGGGTAGGTCTACTAATTGGAGTGCAGATGTAATAACTATCGTGATGAAAAACATAATTGCAAAGATTAAGATCATTAGAAGTGTACCAACTAGGAGTTCCGTTCCTAGGGAAAGTTTCAATGCTAGTGGAACCCATAGTGACAGTAGCAAGCAAGAACAAAGCAACTATTTTTTTGGTTTTTTGGTGTAAGACTAACAAACAAAAGAAAAAAATGTAAAGTAAACTAACAAGACTAAAAAGCAAAGATAAAAGGTAATTTTCAAGTCCCCTATCTTGAAGACTGGAATCCCCGGAAACGGGACAAAAAATTACTTTGATGGGTGTAGATACCACCTCCTTGTTGGTTACCCAAAGTGGAAGGTTAAGATGTAGTAGGAGTAAATTACCTTGGTAAAGATTCCATGGTTTGTCTCCAGAAGGATTCCAAGATCAACAAGAAGGTGGGAAGAAAAAACTTGCGCCGTTTTACAACCTTGAGGTTTCTTACTTGACTTGGACCTGCACACAAGACGCAAATAACTTTGCTCCCAACAAGTTCAGAGAGGTTGTCAATCTCTCCGACCTTGTTGTTTACAAAGGATCAAAACACAGGGGAAATAATATTTGGTGCAACTTAAAGGAAACAAAAGAAGTAAATTAGAGCGGTGTAAACTATGATGGAAATATGGACCGGGGTGTCGTGACTTTCACTAGTGATATCTCTCTCCCAAAAGACAGTAAACAACTATGTTGGGTGAACAAATTAAATCTGGGCAATTGAGAGAATTATAGACGCACCGCAATCCTAATTATTCTACTAGAAAGTAATCAGGCTCAATCGAATGGGCATTACATTAAAACAAGTAGACCGTTTATTCATCAGCATCTACTCACTAATCACCCACCTTGAGATATCTATCCAGAACATCTCGCTGGTATTAAGTTGCGAAGCCCAACCAAATTGTAGGCTCAAAGCAACGGACAACTGGCTTAACACTTGAATAGCTTCCTTCAAAAGGATTTCCGCTTGCTCGGTGAATGTCGTGTAATGTGAGCAATCCATGCAACACGTAGTCACAAGAACCACTGTTTTATCCCTGGTGGCAACAACACATCCCCTAGTCTCATGTTTCTGTCACTCAAGCTAGACATCGGGGGGCATGAAACCACAATCAAGAATAACAATCCCTCTTGGAGTTGTAATGTACTACTTCGCCAAAGCAAAAAACGCAACAGGGAACATGCAGGAACACTAAATAACTAAAATATAAAGGTAAACAAAATATATTACTCGTCACAAACTGAACATAATCTAATTATCTATCGGATCCCATCAAATACAACATAACAAAGCAGTAATTAATACATAGGTGACTTGATCATGATAGGCAGCTCACAAGGGCTAAACATTGAAGCACAAGATTGGAGAGAAGACATCATCTAGCAACTGATCATGGACCCTGGTCCAAGGGGTACTACTCATGGCGCATACCGGAAGCGATCTTGGTGATGGAGAGGCTTCCGGAGGTGAATCCTCCCCCCGACAGCGTGCGGGGGCATGTTCTTCTAGCAATGCCGAGATGGGATTCGCCGCAGAGGCAAAACAATAGATGAAATCATGTGACTGGGTTTTTCTCGTGGAAATAACTTAAAGACCCAGAAGAATTAGCAAGAAGGCCTTGAGACCAAGACAAAGAGAGAGAGTCGGCATGTGGGCTGTCTCACCGAAGGGAAGGCCCAGAAGAAAGTATCGGCCTCCGAGCCGACCGACCTACAAGACGAAGACTACCGCTAGAAGGAAGGAGTCCAAGCTACCTTGAAGAACAAGACAAGCAATCAAAAGAGATGGAATAGGAATCCACCTTATTTATAGTCGGTTTCCTTGGAAAGCCCTAGGACTCTGCGTTTATATAAGTCGAGGCCTTGGGACGTTCTAGAGGCGAATCAATCTAGCATAGTTCTTGAGACAACGGCGAAACCTAGCACCCTTCTAATCGAGATCTCCCACATATAATAAGAGAAAAGCAGGAGTAGGTCTTTACCTCATCGAGGGGCCAAACCTGGGTAAATCCATGTGTTTCTCGTGTTCCGATCTACGGATCGACTCTCCCTCACGTACTCGTAGCTAAGTTCCACAATCAAGTTCTCTATGAGGACATTTGGCGTGATTTTCCCACGATAGTTGGCACCCCCACCGTGGGGCCTACGCACAAAGATGTCGAGATCCAGGAGGGAGCTCGACGCGACGCGGAGGCCATCGATGACCATACGACCGAAAGCTGGCGCAACCAGCTCTACACCAAACATTGTTGCTGGAGTCTCGGAAGTGGATCTCGATCATGAGATCCCCATCGATTCAACCCTCCCCTTCATCAACCGATGCGACCAACTGGTGTCAACTCCGACTCAGGCTCGCACGACCAATCATGAGGGACGACTCACAAGAGACGTCACCTACGCCCTAATTGGTTTCCCCCAAGGGACCCATGGACCAGAGGATCCAGACGCAACCATGAAGGAGGCCCGAAACGGCACGGGAGGAATAGCCGCCGACTCGAGACGACGTGCCAAGATCAACATCGACGTTGCGGCTTCGGCCACCGAAACCGATTTCCTTGAGACAGGACCTCGGGTTCCCATTGCGCCTACTCGCCCCTTCAATACCCAAGCCATGGCTAGGTCCGGACCAAAGCCGGACGACGACGCCTTGACTGAGCATATGAGTCGACCCCCAGATCACACTACTAATATCTTCGTCGGATTCATCACCGGATCTCCTATAGAGTCGCATGATACCATTGAGATCTCCGACGAAGACAACTCCAAAGAAGACAATGACAGGGCACAAGTCGATGTCAAGTCATCCTCGGGCGCGGGAGGAAGTACCAACACAAGGCCGACCCGACTCTTTTAAAATCATGGATTAAATTCTAACAAGGAGGAATATTATCCTCTCCCCATCCCATCGCGACGCTCAGATGTACTAACTCGAAGGGAAGGCGAGGAGACCTCAGAAGCAGAACCATCTGAGTATAAAGCTTAGAAGGAGACCAATCCGGCTCCCGTCGACCTAGTGGTGTTGGCCGCAACCCTGAATTCCCTGCATACACTCCTACAGAAAGATACCACTTCAGAAAACCAAGCCCTTCTCAACGCGTTGATAGCAGAGCACAAGGAAGAGGTGGGACGACTACGCGCGGGGATTGAACGAAGAAGGAATATGCCAACTCAGGCAGCCAATCCACCCAACAATAAAACTCATACACAAAACTGCTACCAAAGACCTGCAATCGGTCGTCACGAAAAGCAGCGATAGAACAACATGCGCAGTACATAGTAAGTTTCCCGCACATTCATAAAAACCAAAGTCGGAACCCAGCAAGGGTCAGCAGAATCACATCAAGAACCCACATGCCACAATTACCCAAGCCACGGTACTCCAATGCCACACCGTGTAACACCATACGAGCAGGCCATGGATGGGCCCTGCCCCAAACATAGCAAACCTACTCGACCGGTGAACCACGCCTGGAGGCACTGCTACTACATGGAAGGCTTCAAGCAGGAATACCTGGAACACAACAAACAAAATTCACCCAAGGAACAAACTTCCGACTACTATCAAAGTCACCATGATCAGACCACCCAACATTTTCCTTGCCTCGGCCAAGCAAAAATCAAGGGGGGAGAAAGCCAAGGAGCCGGAGTCCGGCATCATCCCTACCAAAGCCCGCCAGAACATCGGATGAACCTCCAGTCGCCCAACTATAGCAGGCTTTTCCACGTTTTCACCAACAATCAAAATGGAAATATGGATGCCACGCAACAGATAGCTTCAAGACGGTCAGGTTCGGACAATACCAACCAGGCAAAACAGATGGCAATCAAAACAAAGATAGACCACTGGCCAGGAGCGGAAAACCTGGAGGCATTGCGTCTAGTCATCAGCACACAGATAGCCGACTTCATGCTAAATAAAGTCCTCATGGACGGCGGAAGTCGGGTCGCCATACTATATTACAACACTTTCCTTCATCTTGGCATAACCGATGAACACCTTGGACTTTTGAACACCACACTATGGAATCATACCAGGAAGGTCGAATCACCCAAAGGGACGGTTACCGAAAAAGTAACCTTTGGAGACATCACAAACTTCCGACAGCTCGTACCATGCCATCCTTGGCAGGACATCATACATTAAGTTTATGGCAAGACCCTGCTACCTCCACCTCCAACTAAAAATGTCTGGTCCACAAGGCATCATCACGATACAAGGAAGCCAGGATATAGCCCTATCTTATGAGAAAAGCACCATCTCCTGCGCTACAGCAGACCATGGAGGCGGGATTTCACATCCAACCTCGGAGACGGACCTCAACAAACAGTAGAAGGAAACTCATATCAACAAGGAGGACGAAGTCGCCCCTAAAAGTCTCAACAAGACAACCAACATGGCATGTCATTCTGCCCAATATTCGAACGATACCCAACCTTGACAAAAGAAAGCCGGCCACCACTACCATCATCTGCACTGTGGACCAAGTAGCCGAATCCATTGTCCCCCTACACTCTTGCAATAAAAACTTTTTCTTTTTTATGCAAATTTACTATTTCCCTTCAGATCAGCTACCCTGATTCTGAAAAAAACGCATGTAAGCTCGATGCAACTCGCACTTATATGACCTGGATCTATCGCCTTTGGTTCACTCAAGCCCGACAACGTAGCTTTTTTGAATCTGAACCGAAGAAGCATAGCACCAGAACAAGTCATGAAAAGCCGACTTACAGGGAAGTTCATACCAACGCGCACCAATATGACACGACAATTCCTTTTCATAAGTCACTCAAAGGCATATTATCAGAGAGCCGGTCGACCCTGAACTTATCTGATCAAAGGATGTCATTATCATGCACACAGTTGACTTCCATGCGTCATGCATTTACATTCTGCATACAAGTTTTTACAGCATTTATCAAACCATGATTTACAAAAATATCTGATACGACATAAATCTTGGAGTCTTATACAAAATTATCAACGTGAAGACACATCTGGCAGGGGAAGACTTTATTTTCATTTTTACACACGAGCCGGGATCCTCTCAGCTCTGGCAGAAGACCCGATGGAAGAAATTCTACCAGCAACCTTCTGGGACATCGCTTGGGGAGCTGGCATTATACGCCTCCGGTTATCGTCACCATCACCAGGTTCAAACACATCCAAATTTAGCCCATCCGAATTCACGGTGGCATGCCTTCGCACGCCCTTTTCTACCCGACTGTAATCAGCCGGCTCGTACCTCGAGCCGTCAGCCTTGAACTGCGGAAAACCAAGATCGAGCCTGCCCGGGACGATACTTGGATGATAAATTTTTCATAGTCAGGGTCTGCATCACGCCCTTCCGGAAAGCCGTTTTTTTTCACCTCCTCCACCCATTCCGAGGCCCTGGAGAGTTCATGCAGAAAGTTGCTATTCAAAGCTGGGTCTGACAAGCGTCCTAACAAAGCCTTGATGACCCGACAACCACCAAGATGCATACTAGCTACGAGGTCAGTGATGATGGACAAGTCATCACCACCTCTCTTTAGCAAAGAACGCATTTACCCTGGAAATTTTTCTCAAAAATAAGAATAAGGACAGGGTAGATCCCCTCCGAGTACAAAAAAAGTGAGGAGGAAAACAACTTACTTAAAACAATGTCGCCCAAATCCGAAAGACGCCGGCGCAAACTCTCTAATCATGACCGAGCAACCTGTGAGTCGGCCACAACCCCCTCCCTGGCTTGCTCTTTGGATAGCACATCAGCCCTTAGAATATCCAACTCCCGAAGGTGCCCATTACGGAACTGCCAGACCTCCTCTTCAACTTTCTTTCGCCGGCTCGTCTCAGCGGCTAGATATTCCTGCAGTTTAATTTCTGTCTCGGAAGACTGTGATACCAAAGCCTACAAGCAAAAAAATTCAAAAAATTACGGAACAAATCTAGTCACCCTACCTTACTCACAAACTGATTCCCCGCAACTGAGCAAAGTCACTTACGCCAAATCATGGGGCCTGGAATACCTCATAAGCAGGCTTCATCTTTACAAGAAAATTCTCCTGTTCACCGAACCGGGTCATCACACCCGCGTACATACTAGGAAAAGACATCTCTCCATGAGTCGGTGCCTTTCCTGGAGAAGCAACCAAACCGTCCTGTAGCATCAGAGCATGATCACCTACTAATCAACTAGTCCCTAAGAAAGTCGCAGGCATGGATGTTGAAGGTGTCGCCATCGCCAACTGACTCAAACTAGTGGCCTTATCCACATTAAGGGCGACCCCTCGCCCAGTTGGCAAAGATTCGGCAGCGGGAAAGGAAACCATGTCCTCTAATCCAGACAGCTTATCTGGTACGATTCGTCCCCAGCGCAATCAAACAAGAAGTTACCAAAAGGTACAACGACTAGCATGTCAAAATTGGCGGGATAAAGATAAGCTACCCAATAGCCACTTTGAAATTATCAAAATCCTTGTCCTCCGACGCATCGGATGATGGTGCTCTAACTCAGCTACTATCCCCTCTTAAGGTAGGGTCCTTGTAACTCGACAAACGAGCTCGAACCTCCCTATCAGTAAGATGGGGGCTCGCGCTCGGAAAGGAAGCCAAACTCTTCTCATGACAACGCTTCCTTCCTCCCGCTACCTATAAAATTGGTAAGTAAAAGGAATTCCCCAAAAAATACGAAACTATAGGCGCAAAGGCCTATCATTGTAAATACCTTTTCACCCAAAGGGGCTACATCCGACTCCCCGCCGTCACTCATCGGAGGGTCCGCCCCATCATCTCTTGTTCTTCCTGATAAATCGACTAAGCACGGTCATCATAATGATTCAAAAGGTCGACACAAGGAATAGGTAAATAAGGAAAAGGAAGAAAATTACGGACCCTCTCCGACTTTTCTTCTTCATCCTCATCATCCTCTTCAATTTCCTCTACAGAAGTCGAAGAAAGAGTGGTGGACCACCATGGATCGTCGACCTGCGAAAGGATATAAATTCTAAGAAAATTGCACTTCACCAAAGGTCTGAAGTGGTAAAATACGGTACCTGAGGAGATCGGTTACGATTCCAGAAGGGAGTCAGACCCACTTGATTGATCGCCGCAACCGACTCTCCAAGGATCTTCTTCACAGATAGAATCACTTCAGTCGTCCCTAGGGCTACTTGAGTAGAACTCATCTCATCTCCTGGACCAAAATACTCACATAGGAGCCGGGAACGCATGCTTAAGTGTTGGATCTGCCATACAATCCAACACTTCACCAAATCGATGGAACTTAAGCCATGGAATAAACGTAAATCGACCCCCCGAAGAACCGGCTCAAGCTTCTTCTTGTCCTTCACGCTGGGCCAGGAATTCAGAATTGGAGAATATGTAAGTTAGTCTTCATGGAAGGCAGGTAATGGCGGCTCACCCTCTGGGCTAGTATCCTTGCAATAGAAGAAAGATCTCTTCCATTCCTTGACCCGACTATGGAGTTTCCTCTTTGGGAAATTACAGAGAGCATGCTGCTGGATGGAGACAATTCTGCATTCCCCAGGGTGACCTCCGCATCGTTTGGTCGGTTTGTTCCCATAGAAAAACTCCTGGAACAAAGGAATTGATGGCTCCACTTGGAGGTACACCTCACAGAAAATTGTGAGGTTGCTAATATTCAAAACAGAGTTGGCCGATCAATCTTGAGGGCACTACCTGAAGAAATTCAGAAGACTGCTGAAGAAGCGAGACCCGGAAGGACGAAAACCACGAGTGACATGATCCGCAAATACCACGACCTCGTTTTCCTTGGGTTGAGGCCGAGTCTCATTAAGAGGAAATCGCCACCCAATGGATTTCTGGGGAGGAAGTAATCCACGAGCGTGAAGCTCGGTGAGGCATTCTAAGCCCAATGAGGACCCGAACTAGTCGGCGTTCAGAGTAGTTTTTTCCTAGTACTCAGCCATTCCGGCAACCTTTTTCTTGGTGGATATCTCAGCCTTCCTAGTGGCAGCATTTCCAGACATTGTCTGGGGTGGACATCAAAATAAAATAGCAGAGTAAGATACTGTAGGAAATCACATTTTAAACCCTAAGAGAGTAATAAAAGCATCGCAAATCGACCATGGAATATCGCAGCTAGATTCGACCAATAACTCTTTGGGGATGAGGATAGAATCCATAGATTTTTTAGTCAAATAAAGATCCACTTAGGATACTCAAAGCCACTAGAAAAATACGAACAAGGTGGCCCAAGATTGGGAAATAAATGGACATGCAAGAGTTTAGAAAAAAGGAAAACCTACAAATTCGAAGATTGGCACATGATCCTCGTTGATTAGAATAGAAGAGAATCGTCGTCCAATTAAGGAAATTCATGGTTACTTCGCTCAAAACTCTGAAGAAAGCAGAGGAGGAAGACGAAGGATGAGAAAAATATGTGAATAATGAAGGCGAAAATACATCTTATTTAGGAGGAACCCGATTCAAACAACAGTGCAAAAAAACATGCATTATGAATAAATGAAGGCCCCTCGGTCCTCGCACATGAAGTTAGTAAGGGCATCGCCTCGATTTTGGTGCGAGGAAAAAGATTGCATGCAAGATTCTATGGATATAACCCTTAGGAATCAAGCGACACGTGTACTGTCAAGAAATCCGTTGATTTATCTTCCGTGTCCACGAAGCATGTATTTCTGAAGATAAGATCATCCTAAAGTCGGCTTTACGCTAATCTTAGGGGCTACTGTCGGGGGGATAACTAACAGACCCAAAAGAATTAGCAAGAAGGCCTCGAGACCAAGACGAAGAGAGAGAGAGATTCGGCCTGTGGGCCAGCTCACCGACCTGCCAGACGAAGACTGACGCTAGAAGTAAGGAGTCCAAGCTACCTTGAAGAAAAAGACAAGTGATAGAATAGGACTCCACATTATTGATAGTCGGTTTCCATGTAAAGCCCTAGCAATCGGCATGTATATACGCCGAGGACTTGGGACGTCCTAGAGGCGAATCAATCTAGCATAGTTCTTGAGACACCGGTTTTTGTAATAGCCAACTAGTAAAAAAAGGCAAATAAAGTATATGATAATGAGGTGCAGCAAGTGGCCCAATCCTTTTGAACACAAAGGATAAGCCGAAAGATTCTACTTATAAAGGCTAAAGCACTCCCGAGGACACATGGGAGGGGTAGTCAAGTTACTTTCATTATGTTCTGCCTAGTACTATGTATTGTTTTGTAACAACCCAAAACTATAAAATTCCAAATAAGTTTGCGCTTTTAGTTTTTCCCCTTGGGGTGAAAATTTTCACAAATGTTCTTTGCAATAAGCCATGTGATAGGAAAATGATCAAGCATTTTTCTGATTACTTAAGTGCATTGTTTTCTATTTTTTTGCATTTCTCCTTCTTTTTTTAGGGGTAAGAAACACTTTATTCCACCGGAAACAAAGTGCGAGGGATATAAACCGGATCATGGGGATCCAACATCCAACCTTGAGCTAAACTAGAAGCAAACTTAACTAAGTTGTGGGCATCGGGGTTATAAGATCTCCTGTCAGAACCCTCTGTTAGGTAATGTGCTAGGGTTAGCCAGTACTCTTGCATCATGTTTTTTTTTCAAAAGAAATCCTTGAAATCAAATTTTCAAAAGCAAATGGGAGAAGGAACCCCCCCCAGATGAATTAATTCAAAAGGCCAGATAAAAATCTTCTCCAAAAATTCATGTTAGATTTTTGAAAAGACTTATAAATGAGTGTGATCACATATCAAGTGATGTGGGACCCACCCCATGCTCATAGATTTTTCGAATATTCAAACAGTGCCTTGGATTTAAAGAAATACCCCTATTTGATTTAAAATTCAAATCATTTGAATTTTAAAATTGTTGAAACTTTATAAGTGGCTAGTCTATATTATTATGAGGCCATATAAAAAATTTCAGCATTAAATAAAATGTTTAGCTATTTTATTTAGCTAAACAGAACAAATGTCAGAAAAGAAAAAGAGAAAAGGGATCAGAAAGACTTACCAGACGCCCAGGCGAAGCCGGCCCATCCAGCCCACCCGGCCCAAACGGGCAGCGGGGTCTTCTTCCCCGCCCCGCGCCTCTAAGTTGCTCGGTGGAATGCCACCGAGCCAGCCGTGGAGGCCACATCGCCGTCGAGCGCCTTCCAGGCCTCCCCGTGCCCCCTTCTCGTGCCTGGAGACGCCTCTCTCCCGTCCTGATCCATTCCCCCCTCCATAGCTTCCTCCTCCTCCTCCCGTGCTCGATTTCGTCGCCGCCCGAGGACCGCCGTGGAGCACGCCGCCGAGTCCACGCAGCCAACGTCGTCCCCGAGCCGTTCCGCCGTGTCCAGGAGAACCGCAGCAGGCGTCTTCGTCGTTCCCCTCAATCAATCGAGCCCGAGCGCCTCAGCAGACGTCGCCAGCTTCATCGAGGAGTCGCCGGACCCGCGAGCTCGCCGTCGTCGATTCGCCGTCGTGGAAGCCTCCCCGAGCTTTCCCCAAGCTCCTAGCACCCCGTAGCCTCTCTAGCCGAATCCGCCATTGGAACCGAGCTCCTCGCCGCCATGGTTGAGCTAGAGCTCGCCCTCGTGCTCCTCGCGACGCCCCAGTGCGCGCGTTTGACTCGCGGGCGTTCCAGCTTTCGGACGCACGCAAGATCAGCCCAAGCCGTGCACCCTAGCCTCTTCCCCAACCTCGCCGTCGTTCTGTTTCCGCCCAGCACGTCGCCGTCGTCGCTCCCGACCTCCCCGTGACCCCCTGTTGCTTCCAGACGACGCGGACGACGTTGCTGCACCCGTTGATGTCCTCCCCGTAGCCTCCCGTGGCCCCTAGCCCATTCCGGCGAGTGCGCCGCCGTGGCTAGGCCGCCGGCATTTAGCCGCCGGTGGGTTAGCCAACCCCATCCCCCCCCCCCCTGTTAATCACCCCTCTAATGACCCCCTGGGTCACTGACTAGTGGGCCCAGTGGCTTAATTAAGCCACTGGTTAAATTAACCCAGCGGATTATTTCAACCAGCCACTGACAGGTGGGACCCCCTTGTCAGCCCCCCCCCTGACGCCAGCCTGAGGTCAGCATGACGCAATAATGATTTTTCCAGAAAATCAAATTGAGTTAAAGAATTCCAGAAATTCCAGAAAAGACCCCAAACTTTGGAAATTCATAGAAAATTCATATTAACTCCAAATTGGACAAATAATATATGAAAAATGATCAGGAGAAAATAAGCTATCCAGAAATGCAACTTTCAACTATGTTTGAGTTGATTTTAAAATGGGACCAGTAGCATATGTCATTTGGTTTATTTGAAATTAATTCAAATTCAAATCAAATGCTTTTGCAACTTGGACCATGGAATTATGCTACATTTCAGCCACACATCAGAGGCATATCATACACATTTGAAGATGATTCAAAATGATCAAGATTAATGTTGAATTCAAATGTGGAGTTTGAATTTGCAATTCAATTTGCAATATACTCCATTTAAATGGAATGCTCAACACATCAGTACCATGAACATCACCATTTCAATCTTATTCATGTGATTGTGCATTGTACATTATGTTGATCCTATGATTGTCATGTTGCTGATAGAAGTGGAGCCGGAACCCGAGGTCACCCCCTTCGTTGAAGACCCCAAACCCGAACCTCGTCAGCAAGGCAAGCAAACCGCCATTGATCATGTCGATAAAATCCCACTTCCCTCTCATGTCTCGCTTATGCATTGTTTAGGATGATCACCATGATTCGTTTCTACCTCATAGATGAACCCATTCCTTTGCATGACCTATCATTTTGTCATAGTAGTAAGCAAACCACAATCCTAGCAAAGGTAGGAGTTGTTTGATATCATGTAACCCCTGCAAATGCTACTGCTTATGGCATGCTTAGTATGATACCATGGTGTTACTGTGATGTGAGTCGGGATGGTAGTGATCATGTTGATGATGGTAGAAAAGTGTTGGTGAATCGACCCTAATACAAGGTGAACGATGAGAGGCTGTGTAGGAGTACACGGTGGGTTGTCTCGTTGAACACCGCCCTAAGTCTGAGTTCTTGTGTGGTGATCCAAGATGAAGAGTACAACCACACATTGGGCTCACTGACCCCTCTCAACTTACTAACTCATCCCTTTCGATGTCCAGATGTCGCAATAGTTCGGAGTTCTGGTAGGTCTGTGGCCTGGATGCTAAGTGAGAGAACGGCTCACCCGAGACCGGCTTATGCACCACGCACACATCACTTGGGTCCACTTCGGTAAACCGGCCGGGTTCACGATAGTGGTAGCCAACCCAAGTAGGCGGCTTTCTCGGACTAGATCGACTATGAGGTAATAGTTGTGGTGAGCATCCTCGCTGGCACCCCTTGAATGGTGTCGAGATCAAAGGCGGTAAATGATGGTCATGTGTGTGTAGCGGTACACCCCTGCAGGGTTAACAAAACTATTCGAATAGCCGCGTCCGCGGTTATGGACTGCTTGGAAAGCTTAGCTTGATTATTAGATAACTTGAACTGGATACTTCTAAAACACACCAAGATAAGTGTGAGTGCTATGGCGTGCTTTCTCGTGGGGAAGTCGAGGAAGGCACCATAGTGGTGTAATTGATTGGAGAAAGTAGTGGACTCGTGTACGCTTCTTACCTCAAAGTCTGGTACTCGTAGTTCAGGACTAGCCAAGTCAAAGCTGGCATTTCTGCAAGTGAAACCCCACCTCCCTTTACCTTGGTACATGTGCATGAGTAGTATAGCTCCTATGTAAGTCTTGCTGAGTACGACTTTGTACTCACATTTGCTTAATCTATGTTTTAGATGAGACCACTGACCCCGAAGGTGGCTTCTTCATTGAGCTGGACGACTGAAGACCAACTAGTCTAGTCCCAGTCAGACTACTGGTTCCCTCGTGGAGGGCTTGTGTTTAAATAAGGCTTCTTAAGCCAATTGTTAAACTTGTCTGTACTCAGACATAATTTGCTTCCGTTTGTGTTGTAATGTTGGATCACATGTTTGTGATCTCTGTGTGCACTCTATAAGAGTTATCAATAAAATTGTACACTTTGTAGAGAATTGCAATGGTACCTACTGTTCATACAAGGCATGTGTGCTGCGTGTATGTTTATGACATGCATGTCTTTGTATGGGTTTTTGAGACCTTAGTTGTGTTCTGGCTGGCGGTCTTTCATACACCAAGTGGCCCTTAGATGTGCGCAGCTTGGGGCATCGCGATGCGATTGTTCGAGACTCCGTCTCGTGCACACTTTGTGTTATGATCGAGCCCGCCCTAGACCCCGACTAAGTGATCGGGCTGGAGTAAGTCTATGTAAGAGTTATGAGATAGTCGATAGTATGGTTGAGGCGACTTGTCTTTGAATATGGGAGTTCACCACCCATATTATTAGACTTGTGTGCGGACGATGAGGACTCATCTCAGTTGATCATCTGGCCTGGATGGGATGCCCCTCACGTACGATGCTTTCCGAGAACGTTCTGTGCTTGGCCTTGTCTACTTAGACAAGTGGGTACGGTTCTCGGCTCTCCATATGACTATGTCTTAGCTGGACTTGCATACGCTAACCCCGGGTCCCGACAGACTTGGTATCAGAGCAGGACTGACTGTAGGACTAGTAGCCTTGGCCGAAGTGGAGTCTAGCTTGCTATAGTTATATAGTTACTCTGGGTATATAAGGGAATAACGTAAGGCTTCTTTTTTCTCCTTAACCCCTTCGTTCTGAGTTCTGAGTCACCCTCATCTTATTCTACGGGAAGATAGGACTAGGTTCTCCTCTGTCTGATTAGAACATCTCGTTGTTTGCTTCCTTGTAGCCGTAGGAAAGTTGTGACCGGTTTGTTAGAGTGGTTATGCTTCCTGATTTATTACATTGTATGTAAGTGTTGTTTCCATGTTGTAAGAAATTGTCTTTTTCTTGCAATTACAGCTGTTATGCTGTCCGAGTCATTCCAGGTTATCTCATAATCTGATGCATTTGCAAACCCCTTCTTTCTGTTTAAGATGGCAGATCTTCCCCCTCGGCAGATTGTTCGTTTGACCAGATGCCTCGGTGTGCGTGGCCATCCCGCCACGTTGATCTAGATGATGTCCTATGTGGGATATCGGTGGTACCCTGAGTACACCGTCGAGGAGCAGTTCCACGACTTCAACCAGACGCAGTTCCACTGCATTGTCAGGATCTACCCGCACCACGTTGGAGTCACCCAGCCTATCCACTTTGGACATGGCATTGGCGTTACCGAGAACATGGCTGTGCAGGATGCTGCATACTCATGTATGAACGTGCTGAGAGAGGAGCATACTATGCTGAGAGAGACCTCTTTCCGCTATATCCCTGCTACACTTCCAGGAGAAGAGGGATATTACACCGGACTCTACTCAGATCACTCTGCAAAGGATCCCGCACTTCAGATGACTGCTAGGTTTGCTAGTGATCGAGATCGTGATGCACGCGCTCTCCGTTTCGAGCTCCACGCCACCCGTGTTCGTCTGTATCGAGCACTGGCCCTTTTGGCACCCTTTATGAGCGTGGGATCAGTTGAGCATGATGTTATCTACCCAGTGAGGACTCAGATGCCTTCTCGAGTTGCTTGGCTCGAGATTGGAGGCATTTTTCCACCCCGTGGTCCTTTGCTTCCACCCTACGCTGGACCTAGGCCCCATCCTTGCCCAAATGGATATCAAGGTCCACAAGCCTCCGTGTTTTCCGATGGTCACCTCCAACTACCGGGATACGCGGGTAACTTTTATGAGGACTACTATGGAGATGGAGATGAGTGAGACCGCTTGTGGTCTTACTTAGTGAGGATGTAGTAGTATCTTAATATATTGTACGCAAGGGTCTAAGTTCCAGAGGCTTAGATAAATAATGTATAGGAAGTCAGAGTGCCTCTGAAGGATGTATCATCTTCATCATGTTTGTATTAGCTTGGTGCTTGTACTAAAACGATGTATGGCTTGTATGACAGCTTGTGAATATATGGCTTGTATGCTTTATCACCATGTTGTCAAGATGATTACTTCCTTTGCTCTGTAATCCTTCCTGTACTTCAATACCTTGTTCAGACTCTTCAAATCAACTCTGTTTGACTTTGGTTTTTCACCTTCAGGATGTCTCAAGGAACCCGTGGCCAGATTGGTCGTAACCAGGGTCGTGTGAATGACCAGGAGGAAGGCAACCTTCCACCCCCACCCACGATGGCTCAGGTTCTGATGGAGGTCGAAAGGAACCACCGAGACTCTCACCACCTGCTGGAAGTCATTGCTCGCAACACCACTCAACAGCGCAATGAGCTGGTGTCCCTGAACGACTTCATCCGGCTTCATCCCCCAGTTTTCAGTTACTCCACCGAGCCCCTTGACGCCGATGACTGGCTTCGCAGCATCGAGAGGAAGCTCCAAGCAGGCCGTGTTGCAAATGGTGACAAGGTCAGTTATGCCACCTATCACCTTGAAGGTGCAGCTAGCTCTTGGTGGGAGAACTTTCTGAATATGCGTCCCGTTGGACCGCCTGCATCTTGGGAGGAATTCTGCACGTCCTTCCGTGAGCACCACATTCCCAAGGGTCTTATGGACCGCAAGCGTGAGGAGTTCTGTAACCTCACCCAAGGCAGAAGGACTGTTGACGAGTTTAGTCGTGAGTTCAACCGACTTGCTCGTTATGCAACCGAAGAAGTCTCCACCGACTCCAAGAAACAAGAGAGGTTCCGTCGTGGCCTCAACACTGGACTCTGTCGTGAGCTCAACCTTCATGACTTTGCCACCTTCCAGGTTCTTGTCAACAAGGCCATCAAGGCAGAGGACATGAACACCCCCAACGACTTTCGCAAACATCCTAGAGACCACAGTTCATCCAGTTCTGGCTCCCAGAAGCGCAAGATCTGGATCCCAAACAGCATGTTCCGCCAGAACAACCCACCGAGGCCATCCTGTGTGGCGCCTCATCCACCAAACCAGTTCCACCCAGCTCCACCAAACAACCCAGCTCCACGCACTGTTTTCGGAGCCTGTTACAAGTGTGGTCAGGCAGGCCACTATTCTCGTGAGTGTCCCCAGAACCAGCTCCAGCATCAGAATGCTCCACCACGTGCCAGAGGCAACAACAACAACAATGGTCGTGGCAAGCCACTCCAGAAGGTGTACACCGCCAAACCCGCTCCTCCCGCCACTCGTGGACGTGTGAACCAGATCGCCGCTGAAGAGACTGACGATACCACTGACGTCATTCTTGGTACGCTCCCAGTCAATTATGTTTCTACTTCCGTTCTTTTCGACCCAAGAGCATCTCATTCATTCATGTCGGAAAGTTATGCACTTCGTCATGAGTTACCCTTTGTTGAATTGTCCACTCCAATGATTATTCAAACTCCAGGGTCAATATGGCAAACTAATAGAGTAAGCCATGGTAATCAAATTGCAATTGAGGGTTTAGTATTCCTTGCTTCACTCATAGCCCTCAAGTCTTCAGACATTGATGTCATCCTTGGCATGGATTGGCTATCAAGACAGAATGCCTACCTGGATTGCAAAGGAAAATACGTGAAACTCACCCACCCTTCAGGCAAAACAGTCAAGTTGAAAGTGCAATATATCGACCAGAGGGGGGGTGAATGGGAGATTTTCAAATTTACTACAGGATTTTGTTTTTCTTCAGGACTGAAGCAATCATGAAGCTGAAGAAGTAACCAAAATCATGAAGAAATAAAACTTTCCAGAATGTAATCATTAGGGCAGCACATCATAATGCAACCGAAATAAATCAATTCAGATAAGCAGAAGTGCTTCAGATCCATAGTATGAAGACAAATAGCAGAGGGAGAGCTGAAGCACAGGAAGTCACCATAGATACTGAAGACATAATACTGAAGCTTAAGAGATTGAAGAGATGTCACCAGTAATTGAAGACATTGGTTTGGTAGACCAGTTCAAGTTGCTGTGACAACTCTACGTCTGGTTGGAGAGGCTGAGATTCAACTCAGAAGACATCGTCTTCACCTTGTTCTCCTTGAACTAAAGTCCTCAGACTCCGTCCAATAACTCAGGTGAGTCTTCAAGGTAGACTCCCGAAACCTTCACAGACTCAGTCACTCCGGGAAGTCACAATTGCATCTTGACTTCCTACAACTGAAGACTACTACACCGGCTGGAAGATCACAGTCTTCAAGAGTAAAAAGCTTCGGATCACTCGAACCGACTTCCTCAGAAATGCTCAACTACTCAGGCTGGTGGTTTTACTCACAAAGGTTCTTCAGTTTCCTCAGGGTGGGTTGCTCTCAAATGACAAGTGTCAGTTTTCCTCTTGGAGCATCCAACCCACAAATGGGGCTGGGGGTGGCTATTTATAGCCGCGGAGCAACCCGAGGTGAATGGACATAAATGCCCATGCATGCAATTACTCTCATGCCCTCGGAACAGACCGTTGCTAGACAGGTTCTAGCCTCTCACCACGCAACACGTGGCACGGTCAAAGTATTCTCTCTCCAGACTCCTCAACCGAAGTTAGTTACCTCAGTGTCCTGAAGAACAAAGTCTCAGACACATGAGGACCGAACTTCTACTGTAGGAGAAAACTCTTCAGGAGAACTGCACTCGCAGTTTCCAGACTCCTCAACCGAAGACAGATTCCTCAGTGTCCTGAAGAACAACGTCTCAGACACCTGAGGACTGAACTTCTACTGCAGGAGATTTCCTCAGGGTTTTTCTTCAGGATTCCTAACTGAGCACTTCCTCGGACCTTCGGAACTCGTTTTCTTCAACCCCTCCAACAGTGCGGTGTTTCCTATGACTCAAGAAATATAAAAAGTCTTAATCGAAGAATACGCTTCAACTTCGTCTTCAGCGCAAACGTCCTCAGGATTGTCTTTAGCTTCAGCTTCAAACGAGCGCTTCAACCGAACGCTTCAGGATCCTGTTTCCTCAGGATTTTGCGCGACTTCATTCTTCAGGAAACGCACCATTTTCTTCAATGTTCCTCAACATTTTGGGGGGTCAAGATTGGTGGTTAAACACCTCATCAGGGACTGTTCTCCTGTGTATACTCACAAACACATCAGTCCCTTAACCGTTTTGACATCAAACTCCAACACCTCAAGGGGAAGGCACTTGATGCACTTACAATCTCCCCCTTTTTGGTGATTTGATGACAATCAGGTTAAGCTTCAACGGGGGTAAGATTATGAGTTTGAAGAAAAGAAACTTTGAAGAACATTTTTTAACTTTAAACTGAATATAGTGAAGCTCCCCCTGAGGATATACATATAAGTTGAAGAATGTTTAATATCAAAAGCATTTTGAGGTATATGAGGAGCTCCCCCTATATCCAGGTATTTTTGTATGAGTGCATGTTCTGAAATGTTTGAAGATTTAACCACCGCACTGATATAGATGTTTGCAGAGACAATCACATGCATATATGATAAATGTGAGAAAATAGCATGAGATAACTGAGAAAAAGTATCAGGCAAACACCAAAATAACAGTTTACAACTCATTACAAAAATGTCTGAAGACCGAGAGTTGTAACTGAAGAACCCCATAACTAAGACCCGCTTGAAGACTAACAGACTTCTCCCCCTTTGTCATATAATGAACAAAAAGGGAAAAACTGAAGCTAACGCCCGTTGGTAGTTGCTTCAAGGCTGAGGTGAGTCACGCCTGAGGCAGTCCGTTGCGGTATGAGGGCAGGCAGCTGTGTCTTCAGCTTCTTCAGCAGTCATCTCTTGGTTTGAGGAATAAGAAGCCATGGCCGGAGGAGGAGTCGTGCAGCGTCTGAATTGCCTCGGTGGTTTGATTGCTGGAATCGGAGGCTTTTGAAGATCCAACTGTGCAATGTCTTCAGGAGTGAGTACTTCATTCATGAAGGCATCAAGATGTTGATATGTATGATGAGTATACTGATGTACTTTCTTCACTGAAGAATGTGTCTGAGCCATATAGCTGAGGATCTGAGAAAACTGACGCTTTACCCAGTCATGATTTCTGTCAACTTTCTGATGAAGGCTAATCAGAAGCTCTCGATCAGTCATCACTCGAGCCTGAGTTGTATCCTCAGTTGAAGCATGAGTGCGGGTTTCATCAGTTGTGCGAGACTGAGGATGACGAATATTTCCAGCGAGGGAATTGGTCGGGAGAACTTCTTCATAAAAGAGGCCTTTGCCTTTGTCATTTGTGGAAATTGTATGCTGAAGCACTTCGACAGGTGGCAGATAGGTCCTGTGATTCGGGTGATCAGGTTGATACTCAATTCTTGTGACTGCGCGGATGAGCTTCATGATCCATGGCGCGTATGGCTTCAGGATGTGTGGATTCTGTGCAGCATTAGCAAGAGTTCTGAAGAAGTCAGGGACGTTGATTGGCCCAGACATGCAGAGGTTCTGAAGGATGTTCTTCATGACACCAACAACTTCTTCAGCTGAGGATTCATAGCCTTTGATGGGGCAGAAGGTTTTCGCCAGAATCCGATACAATGTACTCGGTAGATACTGAAGCTCAGAGACTGGAAACGTTGTGCGAGCTGGGGCTTCACGGGCCTGAGGCTTCATGAGCATGTTCATCAGGTCATCACGAAGAATCTGAGACCCATAGGAGCAGGCCGCAGGGGAAGTGCACTGAGGCAACTAAGGTATCTCAATTGCGTCAGGAACAGTGATGGTGTAGTGATGATGCTCAGTCATCCACTCGAGGGTCCAGGTGTTGATATCTAGAGGATTTTCTGAAACATACAAAGTGGCATAAAACTGAAGCACAAGCTCTTCATTCCAGTGTATGCATTCAGAGCAGAATTGAAGCAGCTTGGCATGATGCAGATCCTGAAGCACATTGTTGAAGCAGGGAAGAGCTTCCATATCCATCAGAGGAATGTGCTTGTGAGGAAACAGTTTGTTTTGCTTGTAGAGCACTGAAGCATAGTAGTTCTTCTGAGTGGCAGTCCAGAACCTCAGCAGCTTGCGAGGTGGAGCAGAGTGATACGGATTTTGAATCCCCTCTTGAAAGAAACTCATGGCGTTGAAGAAATCAGTAGCATCAAAGCTTGGAGTATCATCAGCTTCAAGGTCACGGAAGAATGGTCGCTTCTGCTTTGGACACAAGGACCGAGCTTGAAATGGGCCTTGAGGTGGGGAAGGCACTTGAGGCACTTCAATCTAAAGAGTAGCTTGAGGATGAGGCGGAGTCGCTGCAGATGCATCAGGCACAGATGTGTTAATGTCCTTGGGGAGACGAGGTGATGTGGCCTGTTTGTCTTCAGAGCCATCCTTCGAGGCTTCAGCATTTGTACTGGTTTCTGCTTTAGGAGGGGCAGTTGTGCTTTGGTCGGCTTCAGCTTCAGTTTCAGCAGCAGGTGGGTCTGGCTGAGGATCAGCAGTTGTAGTGTCAGCTGCATCAGTATTAGCAGCAGAATTTGTTGGAGCACAAGAGGCTTCGGGGTCATCAGCATCAGACGCTGAGGACGATGCACCAACAGAGGCTTCAGACTGCAGAGAAGTGTCAGGAAGCACCTCGGTCACTGTGTTGGAGTGAGGTTCAGGTGAGAAGACAGTATGAGTGGGTGAGTTTGTCAGCTCATAGTCCTCATCATAAATGCGAGGAGTTCCATCATCCATAATATCAACGTCCATGTCTTCAACCTCAGTGATAACTGGTGGCGGTGGGGACGGTGGAGTTGGAACAAAGGGTGTTGCAGCAGGGGGTGGAGTGAAGACAATTAAGCTGCGCTGAGGATTTTGAGGTGGAGTTGAGGCAGCAGTGATATGAGTGGTGGTATCAGCTGGCTGTGTTGTAGGAGGAGCTGAGGAAATGGGTGTAGCATCAATGGGATCCTCAACAGCAGACTTCTTTGCAGCAGGTGGGGTTGAGGGTTGTGCTTCAGGCGTGCGCTTGAGGCTTTTGGCAGAGGTATCAGCAGGCTGTCGAAGCTTCATCAACTTGGTCATCTGTTGTGAGATCCGTTCCTTGGATTGACCAATATAAGCACGATTGGCAGCGAACTCAATGTTGAGACGTTGAACTTCGCATTGATTCTCAGTAAACTCCTGAGGAGTAACTTCAGTGATAGGTTTCTTCTTGAAGTCACTGTGGACTTTCTTCAGTTTGGCCTTCAACTGTTTCTGAAGATCACGTTGATGAATCTCATTTATGAGGAACTGTTAAACATAGAACTTGATGTCTTTCGGAATGTCCAAATCATCAAGCGGAGTGTCAGGCTTAACAGACCAAATTTCAATGTACTCCAAGATCTTCTTGGGATCAAGGAGAAGCGGGATTTCTGAACCCGTTGCTTCAGCTTTGCGTCTGGCCGCAGCACGCACGTATTCAATCTTATCAGCTTCAGTGGCGACGAAGCCAGCCAGATCCTCAAATTCATCTTCATCATCAGAAGATTGAGGAGTATGATGGATGGCGCCACGCATAGCAGTTTTCTTTGGTGAAGGACGAGGGCCCCGTTGAAGAACAGTTTTGGTCTTCAGGTGATGCTGAGGCATTGTGGTTGAGGCCTCAGGAGCACCAGATTCATCAGTGCGTATTCTTGAAGAGGGGGCAGCACCATCTGTTCGTTGACATGAGGAGCCAACAGCTTGAGGCTTAGTTGAGGTCTTAGAGAAAGGTTTCATGCCCGGAGCCTTTTTGCGGTGCTGAGGCGGAGGTTGTTTTCTAGGTTGAGACTGATCTTGAGGCGGAATTTGTATTGAAGCAGTCATGTCACGGACCAGATTTTTGACACGGCTGCGAGAGCGTTTGAGGTAAAGCTCATATGCCGCAGGAAAGTCTTCAGGTCTGCGCAGTGTGGTTGGATCAGGAACAACACCAGGAGCTGGTGGAGGTCGAGCCTTGATACCCAAGGTCTTTAGGGGCGGATTGACTACGAACATTTCCTCATGTTGAGGATTCAGCCATTGGTAGGCCACCCAACGCTTGGCCCATTCTCTTGTGATTTTCTGAACCCGTTTCTTACGTTGTTCACTGGTTTCTCTTTCGGGAGTCTTCAGCTTTTCATATAGCTTTAGGGGCAGGTCTTTTGCGGTATCAGTGATTTTACGTTGAGGAGCCATTTTCTTCAGCTGAGGAGACTGAGGAATTGTACGTTCGAGCTGAGCTGCAAATGAAGTGAGACTATGAGAACCATGCGATTCCTCAGCAGACATGTACCTGTGACAGAATTAAGTTGCGAGGGAAGTGGGGTACGGTTATATGCGTTCATGAGGAATAGGTTGAGTAAAACAAAGGATTGAGGCATAGGTACAGGTTTCAGTGAGCTAGCAGCACAGTGGAGGATGAACAGTACTGAGGAATGTTGTGCTGAGGAATAAACCACTGAGGAATAAGCATACCAGACTTGAGGCGAATGCTGAGGAACAATGTGTCTTCGTCCCCGGCGACGGCGAACTCCGGCGATGTTAGCGCTCGAGCGTGAGGAGCTCAAGGGCGGCAATGCGAGAGTGAGGGAGGCGTTGGGGGGTAAATGACCGGGGGGGGAGGGAAGAGAGCTATTTATAGAGGGGTGGGAGCTGAAGAGGTTGCGAAATTTGTGGACGAGAGAGCCCCTAATTGTTGGGATCCTCAGTGAATATCGTGATAGTGGATAATTACGACGTGCGGTAAAATCGCAACAAATTGAAGACAGTTGTAACAGAAAATCCGTGATTTGAGGACATTGAGGATAATGGCTGAAGACAAAGACAAATGGTCTCAGGCAAATGATGATGACATGTCCCATGCTAGGGGAATATAATTTCCTGATGAACGCATATGAGATAGACAGATTAGATAAGTGAGCACAGAGAGATGGGTCCGATCACGTTCACCTAGTTGAAGAAGCAAAAACTGAAGATCAATAACTATAGGTGAACGCTGTTGAGGACAAACACGATAATCATCAGAAATGAAGACTTCGAATCTTGAGGAAGATCAATAACATCAAATCCTGAGGTAGTTGAGGATCACCCAATCCTGAGGTGTTTGGGCGGTGGCGCTACCCACCTTATAGGGAATGAGACACTTGATACCATACAATTGTCGTATGGATCTTGAGTCAATTCCACGTTAATTTCTTCACACATAGCAAGGTAGTTCCTCATGAGTTGAGGAGTACGACGCATCGTGTGTTGTGCATCAGGATTCTTCAATATTGTTTAAGCGTTAGGATGTGTGTCCATTCACTGGACGTTTGAGGAATCTAAGATATTTAGCTCACACCTCAGAGTGCTAAATCGCTTCTCATCCAAAGGCTTAGTGAATATATCAGCAAGTTGATCTTCAGTCTTCACGTGGCTGATGACGATATCTTCCTTCAAGACATGATCCCGACGAAAGTGATACCGTATCTCAATATGCTTCGTCCTCGAGTGCTGTACTGGGTTCTGAGAGATCTTGATGGCGCTCTCATTGTCACATAGTAGTGGTACTTTCTTCAGGTTGATGCCGTAGTCCTTCAGGGTTTGCTTCATCCAAAGAAGCTGTGAGCAGCTTGCACCAGCAGCAATGTATTCAGCTTCAGCGGTGGAGAGGGAGACGCAGTTCTGCTTCTTCGATGCCCAGCATACAAGAGAACGTCCGAGGAAGTGACATGTTCCTGAGGTAGACTTCCGATCCACTCGATCTCCAGCATAATCTGAGTCTGAGTACCCGACGAGATCCAGCTGTGTGCCTTTTGGATACCATAAGCCAAGCGACGGGGTGTGAGCCAAATATCGAAGAATTCGTTTCACCGCTTGGTGATGCGATTCCTTTGGTGCCGCTTGGAATCGGGCACACATGCAAACGCTCAACATTATATCAGGCCTGGATGCACATAGATATAGCAGTGAACCTATCATGGAGCGGTATACCTTTTGATCGTACTCCTTGCCATTTTCATCGGGGCCAAGTTGTCCGTTTGTAGGCATCGGTGTCTTGATGCCCTTGCAGTCTTGCATCCCGAATTTCCTCAGGCACTCCTTGAGGTACTTCTCCTGAGAGATGAAGATGCCGTTGCGTGGTTGACGAATTTGGAGTCCTAAGAAGAACTTCAGTTCGCCCATCATCGACATCTGATACTGTTCACTCATCAAGAATGCAAACTCTTCACTGTATTTCTTGTTAGTGCATCCAAATATTATGTCATCAACATAAATTTGACATATGAATAATGCATCTTCATATCGTTTTGTGAAGAGAGTTGGATCGAGGGAACCAGATTTGAAGCCCTTGCTGATGAGGAAGTCCCTTAGTGTGTCATACCAAGCCCGAGGGGCTTGCTTCAGTCCATAGAGAGCTTTCTTCAATCTGTACACCATATCAGGCTTCTTGGCGTCTTCGAAACCTGGAGGTTGAGCAACATATACTTCTTCCTCGATATTACCATTGAGGAAGGCACTTTTCACATCCATTTGATATAACTTGATATTATGATGATTAGCGAATGCAAGCATAATACGAATAGACTCAAGTCTAGCTACAGGAGCGAAGGTTTCACCGAAGTCGATCCCCTCAACTTGAGTATATCCTTGAGCTACGAGACGAGCTTTGTTCCTGATGACTTGTCCATCTTCATCAAGTTTGTTGCGGTAGATCCACTTCGTGCCGATGACGTTGTGAACTCTAGGATCAGGACGTTTGACTAGTTCCCAAACATCATTCAGTTTGAACTGAAGAAGTTCGTCTTGCATTGCCTGAATCCATTCCGCTTCACGGAATGCCTCGGAGACTTTGGTGGGCTCTGAAATTGATACAAACGAGAAATGCCCACAAAAGTTAGCTATACTATTAGCTCTTGCACGAGTAAGAGGACCTGGTAGGTTGATGTCAGCGAGGATTTTGTCCACTTGAACTTCATTTGCCACACGAGGAAGTCGAGGTGGATGATCTTGAGGTGCATCTTCGTCACTGCAATCAGATTCGTTTGCATCAGCTTCGGGTGCTTCAGGAACTTCAGGGGTGTCAGGTGCCTCAGGATCTGGATCATCATCAGAATTATTCGCTTCAGGATTTGGTTGTTCTTCAGGAGCAGGAGGTACGTGGATTTCTTCAGGATGATCCACAGGAATGATGTCACCAGCACCCATCTTCTTGATCTGTTCTTCAGGTGGTGCTTCACCTAAATCATGTGGCAGGTGCTCTCTTTGGGAGCCATCAGACTCATCAAAACGCACGTCTACAGTTTCAACAATTTTATAATGACTAATGTTGAAGACTCTGTAGGTGTGCGAGTTGATACCATAGCCAAGCATGAAACCCTCACATGCTTTGGGTGCAAATTTGGACTCGTGATGAGGATCACATATCCAGCAAGGTGCACCGAATACTTTGAAGTAACTTACATTGGGTTTCTTACCGATCATTAACTCGTATGAAGTTTTATTGAAGAACTTATGAAGATACACTCGATTGACGATGTGGCATGCGGTGTTGATTGCTTCAGCCCACCACTTGAGTGGAGTATTGTACTCAGCCAGCATCGTGCGAGCCATCTCGATGAGGGTTCGATTCTTTCTCTCAACAACACCATTTTGCTGAGGAGTGTATGGCGCTGAGAATTCATGAGTAATTCCCAAGTCATCGAGGAATTCTTCCACACCGAAGTTCTTGAACTCAGTGCCGTTGTCGCTTCGAATGTGCTTGATCTTCAGGTTGTAGTTGTTCATGACTCGCTGAGCGAAGCACTTAAGAATTGCTGGAGTTCCTGACTTATAGAGAAGAAAATGCACCCAAGTGTATCGTGAGAAGTCATCAACAATAACAAGACCATACATATTACCTCCAAAGCTCGAATACTTTGGAGGACCAAATAGATCCATGTGAAGTAATTCCGGTGGTCTCGTAGTGGTCATGATGGTCTTCGCTGGGTGGTTGGCCTTGGTCATCTTTCCAGCTTCGCAGGCTCCACAGAGCCGGTCCTTTGTGAATCTGATTTCCTCAATCCCGAGGACATGTTTCTTCAGTACCAGCTTCTGAAGATTTCTCATTCCAGCGTGGCCGAGTCTTCGATGCCATAGCCAGCACTCTGAGGCTCGTGCCATGAGACATGTAGCAACCTGAGGACCTTTAGAGAAATCTACAATATACAGGTCACCTTTCCTAATCCCACTAAAGACAGTGGATTTATCGCTAACCATGAAGACAATACAACCATGTTTTCCGAAGAGAACAGCGAGATCAAGATCACACAGCATAGATACAGACATCAAGTTGTACCCAAGAGATTCAACAAGCATGACTTTATCAATGTGTTGGTCTCGAGAGATAGCCACTCTACCGAGACCCAATACCTTACTTTTACCTTTATCAGCGAAGGTGATGGTTTTCTTTGAAGAAGGACTTAGTGATGATTCCATAAGAAGATTTTTGTCACCAGTCATGTGATTTGTGCATCCACTATCCATCACCCATTCAGTCTTTTCCTGCAAATGAATTAGTATCTCATACAGCAAGTTATGAGCCAGTTTCAGTTTGAGGAGTTTAAGATTCATCAGAATTAATTCCTCAGGATGTTCGTCAGGATTGATTCTCTGAAATCAAACAATATAATTATCCTTCAACTGACTCATTTGTTATTGTCCTGGGCATATGATCTGCATAAATTGTAATTGCCTCAGGACATGTCCCTGCACGGATGATTAGTTCTTAACCACCCACATCTTTATGGGTGGTCTTGAGGCACATGAGGATTGATGAGGATAATGAGACTTAATGGGGTGTGTGATGACAATATCAGGATAAACAAATGAATAAGCATTCTTATGAGGAGCTTCCCTGTGAACAAAATGGTTAGCAGATACATGATTATAATCATTTCCTTTTGAGGTATCGTCCTCAGATGATATCCTCAGCTCATTTGCATCTGCATTCACGGGAAGGTTAGTGATGAGGTCCTTTGGCACCCAGATCTGCTTGACTGGAGGACCGTTCCTGCAGTTAGTTCCAATGTATCTGGCAAATACCTCACCATTACAATTTTTAAACAGTTTATAGTTTGAGTCAAATGACTCAATCATCATATCTGAAGAAGAATCATCATAACCAGATAAGGTATAGGGGTCAGGAGGAGGCATCATTGCCCGAACCCAGATGGTCTCAGGATATTGTTCAGGTTTCCAGTAAGACCCATCAGGGTTGAGTCTCCGAGTGAATGCAATGCCTTCTTTCCTCGGGTTTCTGTTGAGGATCTGTTTCTTGAGAATGTCACAGAGAGTCTGATGTCCTTTCAGACTCTTGAACATGCCTGTTTCCAGTAGATTCTTCAACCTAGCATTTTCTTCAGCAATGTCTATGGTATCCTCAGATGAGGGGTTAGGTACCACAGAAGTAATAGAGATAACAGAGTCTGAAGACATTGAAGAACTAGACACAGAAATGATTTGATCACGTTCAATGCATTTTAAACAGGGAGGATTGAATCCTTCTTGTGGCATGATGATCTGTTGCGAGAGGAGTGACTCATTTTCTTTCCCCAGATCGTCATGAGACATCCTTACACGTTCAATTTCTTGTTTCCTCATGAGGAACTCATGAGATAGTTTTTCATGATCGGTAAGGAGTGTCTCATGGCGATTGAACAAGTCATCAAACTTTGACTGAAGAATTTTTGATTCATCAGTCAACTTTTGAGTCTTCGTCATTTCCTCAACCAACATATCATCACTTTTGTTTAATGAGATCTCAGTCTTTTCAAGTGCACGTTGTTGCTTAGACGCAAGTTTAGCAAGTTTGGCATAGTTTTCATCAGGTTCTTCATCAGAGGGTTCATCTGATGATGAGTAAGAAGATACCTTAGAGGACTTGGCCATGAAGCAGAAGGAAGGAGTTGTGTCTTCAGCTTCATTAACAGCATGTGATGGGCCAGAGTCCTCAGTGCTGAAGATTGACTTTGAGACAAGTGTCGTGGCAAGAGCCAAACCAGCCACACCCTCAGATTCTTCAGATTCTTCTTCCTCAGCATCAGGGTTGGAACCAGATTCTTCCGAGTCCAATTCTTTCCCGAGATAAGCGCGAGCCTTACGGGAGCTACTGTTCCGGTATCCAGTAGACTTTGAAGATCTTGAGGATTTCTTCTTTGTCTTTTCGTCAGAACTTTCATCTTTCCCTTTCTTCTTCTTCTTCAGTTTAGCTTCTTTTTCCCATTGAGGAAAATCAGCGATGTAATGCCCAGGTTTCTTGCACTTGTGACAGACTCTCTTTCTAGCTTCGGCAGAGTCATCATCTTTGCTTTTTCTTGATAACGACCTTGAGGAGTTTCCGAAGCGATTCTTCTTCGTGAACCTTTGAAAATTCCTGGTAAGGAGAGCAAGTTCACGGCTGAGAGTCTCAGGATTATCAGTATCAGCCTCAGACTCTTCATCAGGGGACACTCTTCGTGCTCTAGCTTTTAGCGCGCGGACCTTAGGCGTGGAGCTGTATAAGTCTCGTTTTTCAGAGAGCTTCAGTTCATGAGCATTGAGGCGCTCGAGAATATCCGCAGGGTCCAGAGTCTTGAAGTCTAGCCTTTCTTGAAACATCAGTGATAGGAACTCAAATGAGTCATCCAGTGACCTCAACAGTTTCTTCACAACTTCATGATCTGTGATATCAACAGCACCAAGAGCCTGAAGTTCATTGGATATGTCAGTGAGTCTGTCAAAGGTTTGTTGTACGTGCTCATTATCTAGCCTCTTGAACCGATTGAAGAGACTGCGGAGTGTATCAATTCGTGAGTCTCGCTGAGCTGAGACTCCTTCATTAACTTTAGACAGTCTCGTCCATATTTTCTTTGCAGTATCCAGACCACTGATACGGTTGAACTGCGCCTTATTGAGATGACCACCAATGATGCTTCGAGATTTTGCATCAAGCTGCCAGTTTTTCTTGACTACATCAGGAGCAGTCATCAGATTTGCTTCAGGGATGCCTTGATCAACAATGTCCCACAGATCCTTGTCAATGGCTTCAAGATGCATCCTCATCTTGTTCTTCCAGTATGGGTAGTCAGTTCCATCGAAGATGGGGCAGTTTGAGGCAACGCTCATTGTACCTGAGGTCGACATAACTAAAACTCCAGGTGGTTAAACCGAATCACACAGAACAAGGGAGTACCTTGCTCTGATACCAATTGAAAGTGCAATATATCGACCAGAGGGGGGGTGAATGGGAGATTTTCAAATTTACTACAGGATTTTGTTTTTCTTCAGGACTGAAGCAATCATGAAGCTGAAGAAGTAACCAAAATCATGAAGAAATAAAACTTTGCAGAATGTAATCATTAGGGCAGCACATCATAATGCAACCGAAATAAATCAATTCAGATAAGCAGAAGTGCTTCAGATCCATAGTATGAAGACAAATAGCAGAGGGAGAGCTGAAGCACAGGAAGTCACCATAGATACTAAAGACATAATACTAAAGCTTAAGAGATTGAAGAGATGTCACGAGTAATTGAAGACATTGGTTTGGTAGAACAGTTCAAGTTGCTGTGACAACTCTACGTCCGGTTGGAGAGGCTGAGATTCAACTCAGAAGACATAGTCTTCACCTTGTTCTCCTTGAACTAAAGTCCTCAGACTCCGTCCAATAACTCAGGTGAGTCTTCAAGGTAGACTCCCGAAACCTTCACAGACTCAGTCACTCTGGGAAGTCACAATTGCATCTTGACTTCCTCAGACTGAAGACTACTACACCGGCTGGAAGATCACAGTCTTCAAGAGTAAAAAGCTTCGGATCACTCGAACCGACTTCCTCAGAAATGCTCAACTACTCAGGCTGGTGGTTTTCCTCACAAAGGTTCTTCAGTTTCCTCAGAGGTGGGTTGCTCTCAAATGACAAGTGTCAGTTTTCCTCTTGGAGCATCCAACCCACAAATGGGGCTGGGGGTGGCTATTTATAGCCGCGGAGCAACCCGAGGTGAATGGACATAAATGCCCATGCATGCAATTACTCTCATGCCGTCGGAACAGACCGTTGCTAGACAGGTTCTAGCCTCTCACCACGCAACACGTGGCACGGTCAAAGTATTCTCTCTCCAGACTCCTCAACCGAAGTTAGTTACCTCAGTGTCCTGAAGAACAAAGTCTCAGACACATGAGGACCGAACTTCTACTGCAGGATAAAACTCTTCAGGAGAACTGCACTCGCAGTTTCCAGACTCCTCAACCGAAGACAGATTCCTCAGTGTCCTGAAGAACAACGTCTCAGACACCTGAGGACTGAACTTCTACTGCAGGAGATTTCCTCAGGGTTTTTCTTCAGGATTCCTAACTGAGCACTTCCTCGGACCTTCGGAACTCGTTTTCTTCAACCCCTCCAACAGTGCGGTGTTTCCTATGACTCAAGAAATATAAAAAGTCTTAATCGAAGAATACGCTTCAACTTCTTCTTCAGCGCAAACGTCCTCAGGATTGTCTTTAGCTTCAGCTTCAAACGAGCGCTTCAACCGAACGCTTCAGGATCCTGTTTCCTCAGGATTTTGCGCGACTTCATTCTTCAGGAAACGGACCATTTTCTTCAATGTTCCTCAATATTTTGGGGGGTCAAGATTGGTGGTTAAACACCTCATCAGGGACTGTTCTCCTGTGTATACTCACAAACACATCAGTCCCTTAACCGTTTTGACATCAAACTCCAACACCTCAAGGGGAAGGCACTTGATGCACTTACACAAGTATACCTCACCCAGAACAAGAACCCAAGTTCTTTCCTTGAATGTACTTCCCCTTCCCGAACTTGAAGATATTCCGGTGGTTCGTGACTTCCCGGATGTCTTTCCTGAAGAGCTGCCGGGCATGCCACCCGACAGGTGTGTAGAGTTTATAGCGGATCTTGTTCCAGGAACCGCACCAATTTCTAGACGCCCATACAAAATGGCCCCACGTGAGTTAGCTGAGCTTAAAACCCAACTGGAAGCTTTGTTGGAAAAAGGCTTCATCCGCCCTAGCTCATCGCCATGGGGTTGCCCCGTTCTGTTCGTAACGAAGAAAGATGGAACAGAAAGGATGTGCGTAGACTATCGCCCGCTAAATTTAGCGACGATAAAGAACAAGTACCCATTGCCCAGGATCAATGATCTTTATGATCAACTTGCAGGATCCTCTGTCTTCTCCAAGATGGATTTGAGATTGGGTTATCATCAAATCAAGATCCGAAACGAGGACATTCCCAAAACGGCTTTTACTACTCGTTATGGTCTTTACGAGTATACCTTCATGTCCTTTGGTTTAACCAATGCCCCCGCCACTTTCTCACGCATGATGAATTCGATCTTCATGGAGTACTTAGATAAATTTGTTGTGGTTTATCTCGATGACATTCTCATCTACTCGAAGAACGAAGTAGAACATGCCGAACACCTAAGGCTGGTATTGATGAAACTTAGAGAGCATCGCCTGTATGCTAAATTCTCCAAGTGTGAATTTTGGCTACCAGAAGTGACCTACTTAGGCCACGTGATTTCTGAAAAAGGCATTGCTGTGAATCCCGAGAGATTTCAGGCCGTCCTTGACTGGACTCCACCTGAATCGGTTAAGCAAGTTAGGACTTTTCTTGGCCTAGCCAGCTATTGTCGTCGCTTCGTCGAGAACTTTTCTAAAGTTGCAAAGCCTCTAACTGAACTCCTCAAGAAAGATAAGAAATTCTTATGGACTCCCAAGTGCGATGAAAGCTTTCAAGAGCTAAAAAGAAGATTGACTTCTACACCTGTACTTGCACCTCCAGACACCAAAAGGGATTTCGAGATCTATTGTGATGCATTACGGCAAGGGTTAGGATGCATACTTCTGCAAGATTGACATGTGGTAGCTTGTGCTTCACGCCAGTTGCGGCCACATGAAGAGAACTATCCTACCCATGACCTTGAACTCGCTGCCGTAGTTCATGCCCTAACAACTTGGCGACATTACCTCCGTGGTAATCGTTGTGAGATCTATTCCGACCACCAAAGCCTCAAATATATTTTCACCCAGCCAGATCTTAATCTCAGGAAAAGGCGCTGGATTGAGTTGATAAAAGATTACGACGTAGGAATTTCTTACACCCCAGGCAAAGCCAATGTCATGGCTGATGCACTAAGTCGTAAGTCGTATTGTAACAACCTCATGTTACAACAGTATCAACCACTTCCTCATGAAGAATTTCGCAAGCTCAATCTTGAGATTGTTCCTCATGGCTATCTTTCTACCTTGGTGGCGAAACCAACTCTTGAGGATCAAATCATAGTTGCCCAAAGGCGTGCACGAGGTGTTCGCCGGATCAAGGAGAACATTGCCAGCGGAGTTGCTAAATGTTTCTCCACGGATAGCAAGGGAACGGTATTCTTTGAAAATCGTTTGGTAGTACCTAAGAATAGGGAACTAAGGCAACTCATCCTCAAGGAAGCCCATGACACACCCCTCTCAATTCATCCCGGTAGCACAAAAATGTACCGAGATCTACGCCAGAGATTTTGGTGGACTAGGATGAAGAGAGACATTGCTCAATTTGTTGCCGAATGTGATGTTTGTCGTCGCATTAAGGCAGAACATCAAAGACCTGCTGGTACACTTCAACCTTTGTCTATTCCCGAGTGGAAATGGGACAAAGTCGGTATGGATTTCATCACCGGCTTTCCAAGAACCCAGAAAGGAAACAATGACATCTTCGTTGTCATAGATAGGCTTTCCAAAGTTGCTCACTTCCTGCCGGTTCGCGACTCTATAACTGCTAGCCAGTTAGCGGACTTGTACATCTCTAGAATTGTATCCCTTCACGGTGTTCCTTTGGAAATCAATTCTGATCGTGGTAGCCTTTTCACCTCTAGATTTTGGGCAAGCTTTCAGAATGCTATGGGAAACCATCTCTCCTTTAGTACAACTTTCCATCCTTAGTCTAGCGGTCAAGTCGAAAGGGTTAACCAAATTCTTGAAGACATGCTCAGAGCTTGTGTTATCTCATTCGGAAAGATTTGGGAGAAGTCTCTTCCATTTGCCGAATTTTCTTAGAACAATAGTTATCAATCTAGTCTGAACATGGCTCCTTTTGAACTCCTTTATGGACGATGATGTCGAACACCTTTAAACTGGTCAGAAACCGGTGAAAGACAATTCTTTGGACCGGATATGATCAAGGAAGCAGAAGAGCAAGTTCGCATTGTTCGTGATCAATTGAAAGCAGCCCAGTCTCGTCAGAAAAGCTACTATGATCGTCATCATAGGCAAGAGAGCTACAATCTGGATGAGAAGGCTTACCTTCGGGTTACTCCTCTGAAGGGAACCCAACGTTTCGCTATCAAAGGCAAGTTGGCCCCACGTTACATCGGACCTTTCCGCATTCTTTCCAAACGTGGAGAAGTTGCCTACCAACTTGAACTACCCCCGCACCTTTCCCGAGTACATGACGTATTCCATGTGTCCCAACTCAGGCGTTGCTTCAAGGACCCTATCCGCGAAGTCGACCATGAAACGCTTGATCTCCAAGATGACCTTTCTTATCGAGAATACCCCGTTCGTATTCTTGATTCCGCAGAGCGTGTCACTCCTCGTCAGAAGATTAGGTTTCTGAAAGTGCAATGGTCACACCACTCTGAAAGAGAAGCCACGTGGGAAAGAGAAGACCGTCTCAGTGCCGAGTACCCCACCTTCCTCCCGCAGACTTCTGAATCTCGGGACAAGATTCTTTTGAGTGGGGGCGAGTTGTCAGAACCCTCTGTTAGGTAATGTGCTAGGGTTAGCCAGTACTCTTGCATCATGTTTTTTTTTCAAAAGAAATCCTTGAAATCAAATTTTCAAAAGCAAATGGGAGAAGGAACCCCCCCCAGATGAATTAATTCAAAAGGCCAGATAAAAATCTTCTCGAAAAATTCATGTTAGATTTTCGAAAACTCTTATAAATGAGTGTGATCACATATCAAGTGATGTGGGACCCACCCCATCCTCATAGATTTTTCAAATATTCAAAGAGTGCCTTGGATTTAAAGAAATACCCCTATTTGATTTAAAATTCAAATCATTTGAATTTTAAAATTGTTGAAACTTTATAAGTGGCTAGTCTATATTATTATGAGGCCATAAAAAAATTTCAGCATTAAATAAAATGTTTAGCTATTTTATTTAGCTAAACAGAACAAATGTCAGAAAAGAAAAACAGAAAAGGGATCAGAAAGACTTACCAGACGCCCAGGCGAAGCCGGCCCATCCAGCCCACCCGGCCCAAAGGGGCAGCGGGGTTTTCTTCCCCGCCCCGCGCCTCCAAGCTGCTCGGTGGAATGCCACCGAGCCAGCCGTGGACGCCACGTCGCCGCCGAGCGCCTTCCAGGCCTCCCCGTGCCCCCTTCTCGCGCCTGGAGACGCCTCTCTCCCGTCCTGATCCATTCCCCCCTCCATAGCTTCCTCCTCCTCCTCCCGTCCTCGATTTTGTCGCCGCCCGAGGACCGTCGTGGAGCACGCCGCTGAGTCCACGCAGACAACGTCGTCCCCGAGCCGTTCCGCCGTGTCCAGGAGAACCGCAGCAGGCGTCTTCGTCGTTCCCCTCAGTCAATCGAGCCCGAGCGCCTCAGCAGACGTCGCCAGCTTCATCGAGGAGTCGCCGGACCCGCGAGCTCGCCGTCGTCGATTCGCCGTCGTGGAAGCCTCCCCGAGCTTGCCCCAAGCTCCTAGCACCCTGTAGCCTCTCTAGCCGAATCCGCCATGAGAACCGAGCTCCTCGCCGCCATGGTTGAGCTAGAGCTCGCCCTCGTGCTCCTCGCGACGCCCCAGTGCGCGCGTTTGACTCGCGGGCGTTCCAGCTTTCGGACGCACGCAAGATCAGCCCAAGCCGTGCACCCTAGCCTCTTCCCCAACCTCGCCGTCGTTCTGTTTCCGCCCAGCACATCGCCGTCGTCGCTCCCGACCTCCCCGTGACCCCCTGTTGCTTCCAGACGACGCGGACGACGTTGCTGCACCCGTTGATGTCCTCCCCGTAGCCTCCCGTGGCCCCTAGCCCATTCCGGCGAGTGCGCCGCCGTAGCTAGGCCGCCGGCGTTTAGCCGCCGGTGGGTTAGCCAACCCCATCCCCCCCCCCCTGTTAATCACCCCTCTAATGACCCCCTGGGTCACTGACTAGTGGGCCCAGTGGCTTAATTAAGCCACTTGTTAAATTAACCCAGCGGATTATTTCAACCAGCCACTGACAGGTGGGACCCCCTTGTCAGCCCGCCCCTGACGCCAGCTTGAGGTCAGCATGACGCAATAATGATTTTTTCCAGAAAATCAAATTGAGTTAAAGAATTCCAGAAATTCCAGAAAATACCCCAAACTTTGGAAATTCATAGAAAATTCATATTAACTCCAAATTGGACAAATAATATATGAAAAATGATCAGGAGAAAAGAAACTATCCAGAAATGCAACTTTCAACTATGTTTGAGTTGATTTTAAAATGGGACCAGTAGCATATGTCATTTGGTTTATTTGAAATTAATTCAAATTCAAATCAAATGCTTTTGCAACTTGGACCATGGAATTATGCTACATTTCAACCACACATAAGAGGCATATCATACACATTTGAAGATGATTCAAAATGATCAAGATTAATGTTGAATTCAAATGTGGAGTTTGAATTTGCAATTCAATTTGCAATATACTCCATTTAAATGGAATGCTCAACACATCAGTACCATGAACATCACCATTTCAATCTTATTCATGTGATTGTGCATTGTACATTATGTTGATCCTATGATTGTCATGTTGCTGATAGAAGTGGAGCCGGAATCCGAGGTCACCCCCTTCGTTGAAGACCCCAAACCCGAACCTCGTCAGCAAGGCAAGCAAACCCCCATTGATCATGTCGATAAAATCCCACTTCCCTCTCATGTCTCGCTTATGCATTGTTTAGGATGATCACCATGATTCGTTTCTACCTCATAGATGAACCCATTCCTTTGCATGACCTATCATTTTGTCATAGAAGTAAGCAAACCACAATCCTAGCAAATGTAGGAGTTGTTTGATATCATGTAACCCCTGCAAATGCTACTGCTTATTGCATGCTTAGTATGATACCATGATGTTACTGTGATGTGAGTCAGGATGGTAGTGATCATGTTGATGATGGTAGAAAAGTGTTGGTGAATCGACCCTAATACAAGGTGAATGATGAGAGGCTGTGTAGGAGTACACGATGGGTTGTCTCGTTGAACACCGCCCTAAGTCTGAGTTCTTGTGTGGTGATCCAAGATGAAGAGTACAACCACACATTGGGCTCACTGACCCCTCTCAACTTACTAACTCATCCCTTTCGATGTCCAGATGTCGCAATAGTTCGGAGTTCTGGTAGGTCTGTGGCCTGGATGCTAAGTGAGAGAACGGCTCACCCGAGACCGGCTTCTGCACCACGCACACATCACTTGGGTCCACTTCGGTAAACCGGCCGGGTTCACGATAGTGGTAGCCAACCCAAGTAGGCGGCTTTCTCGGACTAGATCGGCTATGAGGTAACAGTTGTGGTGAGCATCCTCGCTGGCACCCCTTGAATGGTGTCGAGATCAAAGGCGGTAAATGATGGTCATGTGTGTGTAGCGGTACACCCCTGCAGGGTTAACAAAACTATTCGAATAGCCGCGTCCGCGGTTATGGACTGCTTGGAAAGCTTAGCTTGATTATTAGATAACTTGAACTGGATACTTCTAAAACACACCAAGATAAGTGTGAGTGCTATGGCGTGCTTTCTCGTGGGGAAGTCGAGGAAGGAACCATAGTGGTGTAATTGATTGGAGAAAGTAGTGGACTCGTGTATGCTTCTTACCTCAAAGTCTGGTACTCGTAGTTCAGGACTAGCCAAGTCAAAGCTGGCATTTCTGCAAGTGAAACCCCACCTCCCTTTACCTTGGTACATGTGCATGAGTAGTATAGCTCCTATGTAAGTCTTGCTGAGTACGACTTTGTACTCACGTTTGCTTAATCTATGTTTTAGATGAGACCACTGACCCCGAAGGTGGCTTCTTCATTGAGCTGGACGACTGAAGACCAACTAGTCTAGTCCCAGTCAGACGACTGGTTCCCTCGTGGAGGGCTTGTGTTTAAATAAGGCTTCTTAAGCCAATTGTTAAACTTGTCTGTACTCAGACATAATTTGCTTCCGTTTGTGTTGTAATGTTGGATCACATGTTTGTGATATCTGTGTGCACTCTATAAGAGTTATCAATAAAATTGTACACTTTGTAGAGAATTGCAATGGTATCTACTGTTCATACAAGGCATGTGTGCTGCGTGTATTTTTATAACATGCATGTCTTTGTATGGGTTTTCGAGACCTTAGTTGTGTTCTTGCTGGCGGTCTTGCATACACCAAGTGGCCCTTAGATGTGCGCAGCTTGGGGCATCGCGATGCGATTGTTCGAGACTCCGTCTCGTGCACACTTTGTGGTATGATCGAGCCCGCCCTAGACCCCGACTAAGTGATCGGGCTGGAGTAAGTCTATGTAAGAGTTATGAGATAGTCGATAGTATGGTTGAGGCGACTTGTCTTTGAATATGGGAGTTCACCACCCATATTATTAGACTTGTGTGCGGACGATGAGGACTCATCTCAGTTGATCATCCGGCCTGGATGGGATGCCCCTCACGTACGATGCTTTCCGAGAACGTTATGTGCTTGGACTTGTCTACTTAGACAAGTGGGTACGGTTCTCGGCTCTCCATATGACTATGTCTTAGCTGGACTTGCATACGCTAACCCCGGGTCCCGACATCTCCACTAAAAAACACACTCACAAGATTTAAAAAGGCTAATATTTCTATCTAACTCCACCACAATAGAACCATGCTTCCCTCCGGAGACCTCCTCGATATCCCTTACTACGTTCTTAGCATCACATGAAATAATGATTTTAGTCACCAGCAGATCAAGTGTTAGGGCTTGGGAGTCTATGCATACCAAGTCTTCAAGACAAGCAGGATCCGTGACTTCCGGAATCACAACAGCGGAGGATCCCATGAAGTTCCCATTACTGTCTCTACCTAGTGCTCCCGCTGAGACTACTTTACCATCTCTGGAGAGGACCCCGTAAAACTGGATGTGCATAATTCCATCACCCCGTGGTTTCCATCTCCATTGAATAAGTGAAGAGCTCCCAGCCATCTGACTTGGTGATTGAGTTGTGACAGATTTCAACTCATTATGATAAAACTTTATGAAATGGTGCATGGACGGTGGGCTTTGATGGATGTCCTCATGTATCATCTTCCTTTGTGCGTGCCAAGTCGCCCATAGAGTGACAAAAACTGAAGTTGCTTGACCATGATTTAAGGAGTCCATGACCTCTGCCAGCCAGCGCTTAGCACTAGGTCCTCTGATTGTCATGATATGCTCCACTAGCTCTTCATCATCGAGTGCCCACAGACATCTGGCAACATTGCACTCCAATAACGAATGACTCCACGAGTCTGGCATCCCACATAGCGCGCAATCCTCAGAACCTGTCATCTTGCGATGCTTCCGGACATCCTCCGTCGGTATTGAGTGCTTGGCTAGCCTCCATATAAAATGCTTAACTTTTCCCGGGACCTGAAAATTCCAGAGAGACTTCCATGCTCTAGCCTCAACCTCAAAATTGGAATGATCCGGTCTACCCTCCAGCCAGTTCTCTCATTGCATTTTAAGTTGAACCAACATCAGATAAGAAGATCGGACATTGAACTCACTCCTATTATCATGTACCCATTCCCAGCGATCTTCCAGACCGATGGTACAGCGAGGAATCCCCCAAATTATGTCCAGATCAACTGGTAAAAAAGAACTCTGAAAAACATCAGTGCGCGATGAGGTCGTGGTCTGATCAATAAGCTCATGCACTGTAAGGCCCGATATGATGTACTGTTCTAGATCTAGATGTCTCCATCCATATCCGGGGACAACGCACATATCGGTCCCACCGCAACATATGACAATGCCATATGCCCCGGATTTCCAACATGACATCACAACATTACAGCTACAAGGGTACAACATCTCATACAATCGGCACACAACTGCCTTAATACATTGCATCAGCGGAAGATACATGTCTGAGTACAGACTACAATCAAATGTCTATTGGCAAAGATAAAACACACCATTCCCGTAACCACACGGGTCCAGGCTCTCCGCTGGGATCCGCCTAACTAGTCGTCGTCGAGTCTCCGCGAAGGCGTCCAGAAGAAGGGTCATCGATCTCCTCTGTAGTCCAAGATCATTTGAATAACGTGCGTAAAAGAGAGAAGAAAGGGGTGAGCTATATCAACATGTCTTGTAACTAACTTGTCGCAGTAAGATGGGGCTGGTGGTGAGGTTGCAGCCGCACTAGCAATATATGAGTGGCTAACATTCTATTTAAAGTAAGATGAGGACAAAGCATTTTATGAGGAATCGCCTCCAACTAGTCTGCTATCAGCTACTTACGCAATCATAACACCTATCCTATCCTTGTCCTCCCCTTCGCATCCCGATGAAGAAGAATCAGTCAAGGCACACACACATTGATCTATTGGGGTTCACAACGGAAAACACAAACTTTTCCTTACTAGCATTTCCCAGAACCCAAGATCTAGCTAGCCGTATTACCGTTACGGGAAGGAGTGCGGAATAACATACCTCGGGGTGTAGTCCGTTGCGCAGGAAATGTTCCCGCAAACGTGGTTGATGTAATCGATCAAGGTTCACACCCCCCTGGCTGTGTTAGAACCCAGATGGGTGTAGTGCCACACGTGTAGCACCTCGTAGTACTCGCACACGTACGAGACTTGATGATGACTGTCACAACCCCAAGTTAGGTATGTGCTAGGTTAAGCTTAGGCCTTTGCATCATGTAAAAATTTCAAAAAGAAATTCAAAAATGGGGAAAAGAAAAGCCCTAAAGAATTTAATTCAAATGGCCAGACAAAAATTTGTTCCAAAAATTCCTCTGGTATTTTTGAAAACTCTTATAAATATGCATGATCACATATAAAGTGAAGTGGGTCCCACTGCATGCACCAAGATTTTACAAATATTCCAAATTGAGCTTTGGAAATTAAATTAAACCCTATTTGAATTAAAGTTCAAATAATTTGAATTTTAATAATGACCAAATATTTTATGTGGCTAGCTCTGTTTATTATGAGGCCATATAAATTAATTTGGGCATTTATAAAAATTCCTAGCTATTTTTTTGCTAGGTCAACCGATTTACAGAAGAAATAAAAAGAAAAGAGAAAACAGAAAGGAGAGAGCTTACCTCTCGCCCTAGGTGAGGCCCAGCCGGCCCAGCCCAGCTGGAGCCGTTGTCTTCTTCTCCAGGCAGCCAGGCAGCTGCGGGCCCGGCATGCCCGTGGCCGTGGCCACCTCCACCTCCTCCTAGCCATGCAGCTACTCCCTTCCCTTTCTCCTCTCGCTATGGACGCCCTAGAAGGCTCCCGAAGCAGTTCCCCCCTCTCCCTTGATCTCTCTCTCCCTCCCACGACGAATTTCCGCGGAGACCCGAGAGCCTGCCGGAGCGCCGACGAGGAGATCCCGTGGCCACCGTGCCCTTCAAGCTCCGCCAACTTGTCCAATGTCCTCCCCTCCTTCGACTTCGTCACCCTGAACTGTTGATTCGAGCCGAGAGCCTTCGCAGACGACGCGAGCCTCGAGTCTTCACCGCCGGCCGCCGCAGCTCCGGCGACAAATCGAGCCCTCTCCGGTCCCTCCCCGATGACGTCGCGCTCGTCTTCGTCTTCAGGGTGAGCGCGCGCTTCTTTTTCCTCTAGCCGAGCTCCATCCCGTGGCCGCTATCGCCGTGCTCGTCGAGCACCGAAGCTCCGGCCGCCGCGAGCTTGAAGTAGCCGTGGCCCCGAGCCTCTCCTTGAGCTCCAGCTCACGCCACTAGACGCGGACGGCCCGTAGCCACCTCCCAGTGCCTCCTTAACCCACTCCCGTGCCAAAACAGCAGCTCCGGCGAGCACTCCGGTGAGCCCGAGCCGGCGAGGCCATTAGCGCCGTTAACCCGAGCTTAATTAACCCCCCCACCAGAGGCTGACCAGTGGGCCCAGGGCTTAATTAACCCCTGTTTAATTTAAACAGAGAGGGAATTAAGTCCCAGGTCACTGACCAGTGGGGCCCTTCTGTCAGTGGCCCCCTAACGTCAGCCTGGTGTCACAGTGATGCAATAAATCTTTTTCCAGAAAATTATAATTGAATTTAAGAATTACAGAAAATCCAGAAAATTCGCAAAACTTCAATAAATCATAGAAAATTCATTTTAACTCCAAATTGGACAAATAATATGTCTAAAATTAACAGAAAAATACAAGGATTATGAATATGCAATTTGTTTGCAGGTTTGACCATTTTAAAATGGGTGAACAGTAGCAAACATGCATATGGATCCTTTTCAAATTCAAATTTGGAGTGATTTTGCAAATGATTTTGCAACACCCTTAATTCAAATGGATTCATCCACACATCAGAAACTTTATCTCAACTATACCACATCACTTCATGATCAACCTTTTCAAATGAACTTTCATGCATTCAAATGCATTTGAAATTCATCGATAAATCAAATGGAGTTTGAATTTGCATTTGAAATGCAATATACTCCTTTTAAATGGAATGCTCAACACATCAGTACCTTGAACATCACCATTACAATCTTATTCATGTGATTGTGCATTGTACATTATGTTGATCCTATGATTGTCATACTGCTGATAGAAGTGGAGCCGGAATCCAAGATCACCCCCTTCGTTGAAGACCCCGTGACTGAACCTCGTCAGCAAGGCAAGCAAACCCCCATTGATCATGTCTATAAAATCCCAATTACCTCTCATGTCTCGTTTATGCATTGTTTAGGATGATCACCATGATAACGTTTCTACCGCATAGTTGAACCCATATCCTTTGCATGACCTATCATCTTGTCACAGTAGTAAGCAAACCACAATCCTAGCAGATGTAGGAGTTGGTTGATATCATGTGGCCCCTGCAACTGTTACTGCTTATTGCATGCTTAGTGGTACAATGAGGTTGCTTTTGATGTGAGTCGGGATGATAGTGAACATGGTGTTGATGAAAGTGAAATTTGTTGGTGAATCTACCCTAATACAAGGTGAACGATGAGAGGCTGTGTAGGATTACACAGTGGGTTGTCTCGTTGAACACCGCCCTAAGCCCGAGTTCTTGTGTGGTGATCCAAGACGAAGAGTACTACCACATGTTGGGCACACGGACCCCCGCTCAACCTACTAACTCACCCCTTCTCAGTTCAATGAGTCGCATTAGTTCGGAGTTCTGGTAGGTCTATGGCACGGTCTGCGAAGTGGAAGAACGGCTATTCAGACCGGCTTGGGACCCTGCACACATCTTCTGGGACCACATAGGTAAACCGGCCGGGTTCACGATGTGGATTCCAGCCCAGATAGGCGTCTCCATTGAATTTGAGTTGGGTGTGAGGTAAAAGTTGTGGGAATTATCCTCGCCGGCACCTCTTGAACGGTGTCGAGTACAAAGGCGGTAACTGATATTTTCATGTGTGTAGCAGTACACCCCTGCAGGGTTAATAAACTATTCGAATAGCTGCGTCCGCGGTAAGGGACTACTTGGAGAGCTGTGCTCGATTATTAGACAACTTGAACTGGATACTTCTAAAACACACCAAGATAAGCGTGAGTGCTATGGTGTGCTTCTCGTGGGGAAGTCGAGGAAGTAATCATAGTGGTGTAATTGGTTGAAGAGATGTAGTGGACTTGTGTATGCTTCTTACCTCAAGTATGGTACCCGTAGTTCAGGACTAGCCAAGTCAAAGCTGGCACTTCTGCAAGTGAAACCCCACCTCCCTTTACCTTGATACATGTGCATGAGTAGTATAGCTCCTACGTAAGTCTTGCTGAGTACGAATTTGTACTCACGTTTGCTTATTCTATGTTTTAGATGAACCCACCGGCCCCGATGGTGGCCTCTAACCGAAGCTCGAAGAATGAAGACTCAGACCAAGACCAAGCTAGTGTAGTCCCAGACAGACGACTGGTTCCCTCGTGGAAGGGCTTGTTATAGAGAAGGCTTCTCTAAGCCATTTGTTAAACTTGTCTGCACTCAGACCTACTTTGCTTCCTCATGTTTGATGTAATGTTGGATCACAGACTTGTGATCTCTGTGTGCACTCTGTAAGAGTTATTAATAAAGATGTATACATTGTAGAGAATTGCAATGATACCTGCTGTTCATACTAGACATGTGTGTTGCGTGTATGTTTATAACATGCATGTCTTAGTATGGGTTTTCGAGACCTTAGTTGTGATCTGGCTGGAGGTCTTTTATACACCAAGTGGCCCTTAGATGTGCGCATCTTGGGGCATCGCGATGCGATTGCTCGAGACTCTGTCTCGTGCACACTTTGAGGTATGATCGAGCCCGCCCTAGACCCCGACTAAGTGATCGGGCTGGAGTAAGTCTATGTAAGGGTTATAATACAATCGATAGTATGGTTGAGGCGATTTGTCTATGAGTATGGGAGTTCACCACACATGTCATTTAGACTTGTGTGCGGACGAGGAGGACCCATTTCAGTTGATCATCCGGCCTGGATGGGATGCCCCTCACGTTCGATGCTTTCCGAGAATGTTCTGTGCTTGGCCTTGTCTGCTTAGACAAGTGGGTACGGTTCTCGACTCTCCATATAATTGTGTTGTAGCGAGGCTTGCATACGCTAACCCCGGGTCCCGACAATGACCTCCGATCTCCGATCCAGCGAAGGTGGCGGAAGTAGACTTCCCGAACCGGAGTTTCGGCAGCACGACGACCTCGGTGTAGCGGAGATGCCTCAATCCCACTATAGGCTCGAAACACGGGGGCCCACCGTGGAAGAGACGAGGAAGGGCAGAAGACCGGAGAAAACCGATCTCGATTCGGAGTAATATTAATTTTCTCATGAATTTCTGTGTATTAAATATGTGCACCGTGCCCATCTATATATAGGCAGAGGGGAGGGAGTCAATCCCACTCCCCTAGCAAGGTGGGACTAAAGTCCCTTTCTAGGGGGAGGTGGCCGGCCAAGGGAGGAGGGGGCGCACCCCTCATGGGCCATAGGGCCCATGGAGCCTCCCCTTCCTTTCCTTTTTTTTTCTTTTTCTTTTTCCCTTTTTGCCCCTAATGGGCCTCTTTCATAAATAAGGCCCATAAGACTTTTTAATATTAAATAAAATGTTTTTAATTATTAATTCAATTAACTAAGAACTAAAACATATTATTCCTTCTCTCGGTTATCCGGAACACCTTCTGGCTCATTCTGAAACTCCTTCGGGTCTTCACGGAACTTTTCCGGTGCTGCTTCCTTTATTCTCCGGTAACTCCCATAGTTCCGAAAAGGTCTCTGATTTCAACGAGCCCTTAAGTGTGTTACCCTACGGTCTGAGAACAATCCAGTCATGACCGAGATGTGGCTACGGTCAGTGATCATCAGCGGGACCTGGATGCCCATAATGACCCCTGTGCATTCCGGATATCAATACCGATTGGAACTTACGTCGTATAGCATCCACTTCGTCTGTGATACGGGATTAGTCTGAGATTGGATTAATCACATCTTATGTCTGGTTCAACCTCGTTATGACAAATCCTTATTCACTCGTTCCCGTGATATTCATCCCCGTGACCTAGTCACACGCTGCGCAGCTTTATGGATGGAATCTCACCGAGTGGGCCCTGAGTATCTATCCATCACATGGATTGAAAAATCGCGCTCTTGTAACAATACTCCTCGACATATTTCCATGGAATACCCAAGATACAACCGTTATGGCCCGCATATTTTAGTTAGGCGGTGGAATATAAGTCAAAGCATCCGAGAAGATAGTAATTATGCAAGTACTCACGGTCAAAGTAACGGTCTACTACGTTCTGTAATTACAACACTGAACCTTCATAAGTTTGATCATGTTGTAATGCTAATACGTCCCAAACGTATCTATAATTTCTGCTTGCTCCATGCATGTTTTGTGTGATATTTCTATGATCTAGATACACTTTCATACACTTTTGATCATATTTGGACTAACCTATTAACTTAGTGCACCCTAGTGCCAGTTTATGTTTTCTGCTATTTTCTATTTCCGTTTTCCTCTTATAAAAAGTGCTCCAAAAATTCGGGAAAATCAGATAAAAAATCAGCGTTCCGGATTCACCGAAGAAGTGCCAGAGGGGCCCCACCTGGTGCCCAGGCGGCCACCCCGCGCGGCCTAGTGCTTGGCCGCGCCAGGAGACATCGTGGGCAACTGGTTGGCCCCGGTGCCCCCCTTTGGCTCCTATTTATTCTCCCATCGCAAAAACCTTGATTCCAGATACCTTTTCTCCAAAAGAAGTTCTCATCTCCGCCGCCATCGCCAACAAGCTTCGGGGGACCAGAGTTCCTGTGTCGGCACCCTGCCGGGACGGGGAAGTGCCCCCGGATTCATCTCCATCATCGTTGCTTCCTCCCTCCATGAAGCGGGAGTAGTTCCTCCTCGGGGCTAAGGTTTCTACCAGTAGATATTTGGTCAATTCTCTCCCATGATGTGATCTTCGTTGTGGTCATAGGCTATGTTAATCTAGGGTGATCCCATGATATTTCCCCTTCCTCTATGTATTGGATTGATGTACTCACTTGATCTTATCTAGTATAATCCCCGAGATCAAGGTGACAGTGGTCTATTGGACATTGATTAGAAGAATATTTTCATGATTGATTTCCTCTTTTGTGTGTTGATTGAAGATTGAGAGTCTCTTGGTGCTTGTCTTTGTCTATCCTTGAGATATGTTCTGGTGATTATGGTACTCTCTTTGGATGGTCCGGTGACATTGGGAAATCCATAGATTGACAACTATGAACTCTAAGGTGTTCTTTTGTAGCCCTAAATAATTCTCGTCTTCTCTTGACCACAAAGGAATGACCTCTGAGTATGTCTCCACTACATGTTTTATGGGAAATATCATGTGATTAGACTATGTTAATGTTGTTGGGAGTTTCCACTAGTGAAAGTATGAAGCCTAGGCCTTGTTTCCATCATCGTTACACCGTTTGCGCTCACTTTTGTCACATGTGTGTTTGTTGCACTTTTTATTACAGATTTATATTACCTTGCTTTGCCACACCTATCACCCATATTTTCCAATCTCTTCGCCGAACTAGTGCACCTATACAACTCCTAGTTGTATTAGGTGTGTTGGGGACACAAGAGACTTCTTGTATCTTAATTTTAGGGTTGCTTGAGAGAGACCATCTTCAACCTCTGCTTCCCTGAGTTTGGTAAACCTTAGATCATCCACTTGAGGGAAATTGCTGCTGTCCTACAAACCTCTGCGCTTGGAGGCCCAACCTAGTCTACAAGAATAGAAGCGTGCGTAGACATCAAGCTATTTCTGGCGCTGTTGCCGGGGAGGTAAGCGTTTGAAGGTATATCTTTAGATCTTGCAATTAAATCTTTTCATTTATTTTTTTAATTTTTCAATAGTTAGGCTGATGGAAAACAACAAAAATATTATGAGAGAGCTTTATGAGCTCTACCTTGAGTTGGGACATGAAGTGTTTTAAGAGAAAATCAAAAAGCCTATGGAGCTTTATTATTTGCATAACACTCATGATAGTAGTAATGTTATTTGTATGTCTTCTTTGAATACTTTTGATGCTAATGATATGCAAAGCTATAAGCTTGAGGATGCTACGTTTTATTAAGATGATATTTTTAGCCCCCCAAGTTTTGATGAGGAAATTTATTTTGATGATACTTTGCCTCCTATCTATGATCATTATTCTTATGACTCTTATGCTATAAATAATAAATGTTTACAAGTGTATCATGATAAGAATGATTCATGTGATAGCTATTTTCTTGAGTTTGCTCCCACTATTACTAATGAGAAGGATTTTGCTTATGTGGAGAGTAATAAATTTTCTATGCTTGTGGATCATGATAAGAATTTTTATGTGATACTTATGTTGTTGAGTTTATTCATGATCCCACTGAACATTATTATGAGAGGGGAACATATGCTTATAGATATTTCCATGATAATTTTTTTGAAGTTGCACTTATTTTTGCTTCCTATGCTAATATCTTTATGCTTCAATGAGTTATTTATCTACAAGATCCCTTTGCAAAGGAAGCATGTTAGAATTAAATGTGTTTTGTACTTCCTTCTTGAGGCTCTCTTTTGTTCTTCAACTCTTATTCCTACGAGAGCATCATTAAAATCTTAAACCTATCTTTATGGCTATAAAGAAAGAGCTCTAGGGAGACAACCCTTGTTATCTTTAGTTTGAGTTCTTACTTCTATTTTTAGTGGTCTTGATGATTGTTAATACTGTAGCAACATCATTGTATCTTTATTTTCAAGCTTTGTGCCAAGTTATAGCCTCATATGACAAGGGAAGTGAAAGTTGTGACATGCTGTCCAGAAAACAGATTCTGTCTTCGTGACGAGAAAAATCGGATAAAATCACCAGTTCATCTTTTTGAGCTGAAATTTTTACACAGAGTTCTCTATACAATAACGGAACTTTCTTATGTTCTGAGTTTTTTGATTTGAGTTGCAGAAGTACCCCTAAAAAATTCCTTACTACCTGCTGTTTTATTTTTCGCAGATTCTGTCACGTTTTGTCTCTCCTATTTTTTGCAAACCTTAAGCTTGCTTTTTCTTTGAAAAAACCTTTTGACAATCTTCAGAAACAGTAAACATATATTTATTAAGGGTACTAACCTCTCTAATCATCTTATGATGAGTTATGTATGAAGTGAATTTTCAAGTTTGCGATGGAAGATGATGAAAGAAGATTCGGGAGTGTCAAGCGCTCAAGCTTGGGGAATCCCCCATGCATACCCAACAAATACTCAAGGAGACTCAAGATTCTAAGCTTGGGGATTCCCCCGTGCATCCCCTTCCCCATCAACAATCATCAGTTCGTCCTTCGTCTCACTATATTTTTATCACTTCATGTGTTATGTGCTATGTTTGGAGCGTCTCGCTCTTAGGTTTTAGTTTTAGTTTTCTTTAGCTTTGCTTGATGTTCATAACAAGTTAGACCCCATCTTAGTTTGTGTGGGAGAGAAACACGCTCCACTTCCAAAATCTAGAACACATCATAGGATTCTTCATGCCTATCTTTTTGCTGTTGTGTGTTCTTTATCTTTCCGTAGCTACTGCCATGTTTAGTTTTAGTTTAAGTTTTAGTCTTAGTTTGTCTTTACCAAGAGCCTTGGCTTTTGTTTAGTTTGTTGCTGGAGCTCTCTTTAGTTTTCATGTTTATCTTGTTAACAGAGTTGGTTGTTGCACTGAGTTGTGTCTTGTCTTGAGAGTAGGTAATTGAGGTTGCTATTTAATTTTAGTAGTAACTTGCAATAGTTTTGAGGTATTGATGTGAGTAATGTTTGAACTTTTGGTGTCAAGAGATCTAGCCTATTAGTGACAGGTGTCGTATTTTGGGCAATCCATGTTTATTTTACAAACCTACAAAACTAGTTGAGAAATCTAGCTACTAGATGGATCACTAATCCTGGGAGGGATCGGATATTAGAGTACACTCACGTACCATGAGTCGAGGATGCGCAAGGATAACCAAACCCCCATACACTCCTCCTCGGGGTACTTGTCTCTTTGTGAACCTCCTTATTAGATTGAGAGTTATCGATAATAAGTGCATGATTTCTTCGGACTAATGTAAGTATTGAAAGTTGACACTTCCACCTCCTCATATCTGCTAGCCTCTCCCGTGTCGTGCATTGCCCTCTTCTCACTCCGAGAGTTGGCGTCCACCTTCGCCGGTACATCCAAACCCTTGGCATGATATGCTCTATCATCATAAACCTCTTTATATCTTCCCTCAAAACAGCCACCATACCTACCTATCAAGGAATTTCCATACCTTTTCCGAGATATATTGCCATGAAACAACCACCTCTTCATGACTTGATCTTCATGTCATACATGTTCCTGCTACACTGGCAGAGGCATACATTGCATACATCATGATAGCTACATCTTCTTTATGTTTGACTACCTTGTAAAGTGTGAAAGATCTTCGATACCCTCTTGTAAATTAGAGTGTTGCCCTTAAGTGAGGAAAAGATCCCAAAGTGGAAAAAATAAAAGATCCCAAAGAGGACAAATGAGAGTTAAATAGAAAGAGCCATTGAGGCCACCAAAAAATAAAAAAAATAGAAAAAGGAGAAAAAAGAAATAAAAAGAGAGAAAGGGGCAACACTACTAGCCTTTTGAAAGATCCACACTAGTACTCCCTCTTATCCTTGTATTCCATAGAGATGATCATGCATATAGCTATGTGGGGACCTTCACACTATAGAACTTGGCTTGCATATTCCAAGGATGAGCCTCCTCAAAAGAGCTCTAGGTATTCATGAGCCAGGAAGTTAGATGCACCCCCACTAGTTCCATTGGGGAGCTTTTCAGCTCACATGTGCATCCGTTGCATGGAAATCCCTACTCCTCACATCATATCTATCATTTGGCCTTCTCGCCTATGATTGTCCTCATTGATGTGATCCTTTCTCACCCTTTTTGTCTTCCTCCTCCACCATATTTCTCTCTTTTCCATCCTAAGTGTCAACTCTCATGCTTACGCTCATCCATTGCATGAGTGCTCAAAATATCGAAAAGGAGTGGATCAAATTGACTTGTACCTGGCTAGTGGTCTAGGGATGAGTAAAGATAAGACTCCAACGAAGACCAAGTGTGAAACTTTAGTAGATTGAGTTCAAAACACAAAAATACTTTTCTCTCGTATTCCATATCCCTCTTCTTGCATTCAAACACCATTTGGAGACATTCGAGTCATGGATGGCGAGAGCTCTTGCACCTAATGTTCTTTTGTTATTTGCTTCAATGCTAATATAGACTCTTGCATGTTATGACTTGAATTGAATCACATACCTTGATTACTTTACTTTTCAAAGTTCTTATATGGTTTCTAGCATGTCACCATATAAATTATACTTGTTATCATTTACCTACTTGAGGACGAGCAGGAATTAAGCTTGGGGATGTTGATACGTCCCAAACGTATCTATAATTTCTGCTTGCTCCATGCATGTTTTGTGTGGTATTTCTATGATCTAGATACACTTTCATACAATTTTGATCATATTTGGACTAACCTATTAACTTAGTGCACCCCAGTGCCAGTTTCTGTTTTCTGCTGCTTTTCTATTTCAGTTTTCCCCCATAAAAAAGGACTCCAAAAATTCGGGAAAAATCAGATAAAAAATCAGCGTTCCGAAAGCTTTCGGATTCACTAAAGAAGGGCCAGAGGGTCCCCACCTGGTGCCCAGGCGGCCACCCCGCGCGGCCTAGGGCTTGGCCGCGCCGGGACGCCTCATGGGCGACTGGTGCCCCCCGGTGCCCTCCTTTGGCTCCTATTTATTCTCCCGTCGTAAAAACCCTGATTCCAGAACCCTTGTCTCCAGAAGCAATTCCAATCTCCGCCGCCATCACCAACAAGCTTTGGGAGACCAGAATTCTTGTGCCGGCACCCTGCCGGGACGGGGAAGTGCCCCCGGATTCATCTCCATCTTTGTTGCTTCCTCCCTCCATGAAGCGGTAGTAGTTCCTCCTCGGGGCTAAGGTTTCTACCGGTAGCTATGTGGTCAATTCTCTCTCCCATGATGTGATCTTCTTTGTGATCATAGGCTATGTTAATCGAGGGTGATCCCATGATATTTCCCATTCCTCTATGTATTGGATTGATGTACTCACTTGATCTTATCTAGTATAATCCTCAAGACCAAGGTGACAACGGTCTATTGGACATGGATTCGAAGAATATTTTCATGAGTGATTTCCTCTTTTGTGTGTTGGTTGAAGATTCAGAGTCTCTTGGTGCTTGTCTTTGACTATCCTTGAGATATGTTGTGGTGATTGTGGTACTCTCTTTGGATGGCCGCGGTGACATTGGGAAATCCATAGATTAAGAACTACGAATTCTGAGGTGTGATTTTGTAGCCCTACATAATTCTCGCCCTCTCTTGACCACAAAGGAATGACCTCCGAGTATGTCTCCATTGCATGTTTTATGGGAAATATCATATCATTAAACTATGTTAATGTTGTTGGGAGTTTCCACTAGTGAAAGTATGAAGCCTAGGCCTTGTTTCCATATTTGTTACACCGTTTGCGCTCACTTTTGTCACATGTTTGATTGCTGCACGTTTTATTACAGATTTCTATTACCATGCTTTGCCACATCTATCACCCATATTTTACACTTTCTTCGCCGAAATAGTGCACCTATAAAACTCCTAGTTTTATTAGGTGTGTTTGGGACACAAGAGACTTCTTGTATCTTAATTGCAAGGTTGCTTGAGAGAGACCATCTTCAACCTCTATACTTCCCTGAGTTCGATAAACTTAAGGTCATCCACTTGAGGGAAATTTTTGTTGTCCTACAAACCTCTGCGCTTGGAGGCCCAACATAGTTTACAACAATAGAAGCATGCGTAGACATCAAATGCTTACGTTGGGTAATGTTCATCACGTCACTCATCCAGTGAGGTGATCTCATAGTCAAGAGACTTAATTGTCCATGATCGCGAAACCACGGCCATCATGTTGATCATGAACTAGTTATTGAAATAGAGGCTAACTAGGAACACTGAGGGTTTCTATACCACACTTGTATCATTGTTTCACTTGTACAGTTCTAGCACGGTATGAAACTTGTTATGAACTTGCTTAGATATATTGCAATAATCCTATATTATTTGCCTCTAGAGAATATATCCAACAGTCTCCCACTTGCACTAGAGTGCTAATAATCTAGCTGCATTTTCCCGGTCATAATCATCTTATCGCATAAGTGTTCAATGATCATGCTTGCTCATGGAAGAGGTTTCATCAACGAACTGCACCAATTCAGATTCGTATGTTTCCTTTGCAACTGGTATTGGTCAACTGGTTTGACATGCCACTCATTATCATATAATTGTTGGATATAAGTTTCGCGGGAGAGTGAGACTATTATTTCAAAGTATCCTCCAATGATCTTTTGGTTCAGTCTTCAGAAGACTTATCCTTAGTCATATATATCGGGAAATACACTCAGCCAGAAGTCCAAACTTCTTACTCTAAACTTTTATCCATACGTCTACTTTCATTAAGTAGTATTGTGTTTGTAGTGTCGTGAATCTTGCTCACATTTCTTTCATATCTTCGGTGATGTCTCTAATTCTATATAGACCCATAATATGGCTTGCAATTGTAATCTTGCATTACATTCAATTCTATTATCCTTTCTATATTTTAGAGCATAGTCCTCATTATTCCTCATTTACTGAATGCATGGACTTTATTTCAGATTTTGTGATTTACTCATAAAGCACATCGGAATCTGTTCTTCTTTCAAGAACTTTTCAGTCATTCTGTTGTTGGATTCAGAACACATGTTTTATGGTAGAATCATATGTCAAAGCACATATAAGATCACATGTCCAAGTACATGGTGCATCTCTATTCTTCCATTAAGACATTGCTTGTGATATTTGGATTTTCAGCCTTTATATAATTTCTAGCCCTAAGAACCTATTTCTTGTCTAGAACATTATTACAACCTTTACTTTGGTTCATTATCCGTATCTTAATCTATCATTATAGATTTCACCGTGTAACGTGTTAGTACTTCACATAAAAGAAGATTCTTGTAATCTTGTTATGCTGCCTTATGCTCTATATATATATATCATAATGCACATATGTATATGAGATGATTCTCTATATACACAAATCAATGCATGTCCATATATATATTTATGAGATCATTCTTCACACATATCAAAACATATATGTTTGAGACGATGATCATGCTCCGACTCAAATATATCCATCATATGCTCATATACTTGTGGTTCAGCTTTTATCAAGTTAATGTCTTTATTCTTATGTCTTACAAAAAAATAATTCTCTCAAAGCTCCCACTCAGAAAATTCCCTCTGCATTCCAAATTTCTTGGAAGTCTTCAAAGCTTCCACTCAGTTTCATGAAACTGCAGGCCCACTCAATATTTTGATCATCATAAAATCACTTCATCAAATCAAGGTTGAGGGTTTCCTGTCTTGAGGCACTATAGTCCATCCTTTAACGAAATAAAATTTCGTCACGCCTATTGCAATTCACTTTCAAATCCTAAGTTTGAAAGAGACGCAATTCCAGGCTATGGCCTAATTGTAGTGTAAATGAAATATTTTATTGGTTAAGGCATTCCTAGGTTTCCGTGGTCAATCATTATTGAACTTTGGTCATAATAGTTTTATGAGCCAAATAATGCCTTATGTCGGTTACATTATTCTCAATAATTTTCCAGTTTTATCGAGAATATGAAATAACCGATTTATTTCACAGGACGTGAGCCATCCTATATGTAACTCAATATTATTTCATTTCTCCTCATGTTCTAGGCTACCATCATTCCTTTGCATTTTAAGCAGTTTTATTCCTTTTGTTTCATTAAGAAGACTCATGATTATTGTTCTGTATAGAACGTATTTTGACAACCTTCTAAATTCAACTAAGGCTTCAACTCATATACCAAGATCAATCATCTATGGCACATCCTTCCTCTTAAAGTTTTCTTACAGCAGAACACGCTTCCGTTGCAATACTTTGATATTCTGAAGGCAAGGTCCAGTACCCCGGTCAAAGTTTCCACTATCTTCCATTGGATCCGTGTAGAGAAACTACTTCTCACACTACCAATTAAGAAATACAAGTTTTTCTATTCAGGGAAAACGTGTAATTTCAATTGCTTGCATTTTAACACAAATAAATTCTTTCTTTAGCAACTTTCTAACACTATCATTTATGGGGCTATCTTGTCTCATTAGATTCGGAATGGTTCCTATTTCATGAATTGGGTGTTTTAACTTAATGAATTAAACAACCTTGTTCGATAATATTCTTTAGTAGTGCAAGGGGAAAACATTTAGACCATACTACATTTTAGTATGACTACGAATGGTTTAAGTAGTCTAGCACTTTCAGCTTCCATCGTAATTTGTGGTACAATTTCCACAAGTTTCCCATTATGTCAATATTTAATACTTATCACTTAGATCATAGCGTAGTGATTTGTATTCTTATATTCAACTTCACACTGTGATTCCTTAATCTCAGTTTTATGATCTCAATTGAATACAATGTTCAATTAATCATATGAAGTTATGAATGATAACACATGTGCCCATTTAGTCCATCATTTATGTATAATGATTGGCACCAGTTCTGCTTGCTAGAACTTTGTCATGGTCATATTTAATGCAGAGGTTCATAGATCGTGTATCTAACCCATCTCATGCAATCAACACCCGATAATAAATGCACAATTTAAATCATATATTTAATGACTTCATCAGTTATGAAATCACCTTATGCAATTAAATCTAATCATGACTTTTGACTTGTTGTATTCAATACAACTTTATCATTAAACATTGAATATCACTTTGCCAATAACAACAGTATTATAAATGATTTCTATCATAATATAAATCAAGACGTAATCAAAGTATAAGCACACTTTATTCATTCAACCAGAACAACTGACTTGTCTCATTACGTGAATAACTTTGTCTCGCGAGATGCAAGACACTCAACTAAGTATTCATACTATAATGATTACATAAGATTTATCCAATACTCTAAGTATTTCCTATGATAGATGTCTCGGTAGATTCCATGCTGGCCATCAACTGTCTTGGTTGCCATCAAGCCTTGATTCCACCTCTTCCCGTCCATGCAACGACAGGTCTTGTTTTCATAAAACAGAATAAGTATCAGATACTCATTAACTGCAAATGTTGTATAAAGGGAACAAACATTTATAAAGTATATCAAGTATATACCTTCTCCATTCATCCTCGATGGGTGCAATGTTCGTGCCCAAGAGATCAGTCATGAAATTCCAGAGACTCATATTAGCTCCTCTTCCGACATAGCTTTGAACATAATCACCATAACTCGGTGGAAGTGAGTGCAATAACGTGTTTATCGCAAACTCTTCTGTGGTAGATTCATTCATTGTCCAATATTCATAGTCCTCCACCAGGGTCAGGTACATCTGATGCATCCTGTCTAAGTGGTCACTCAGGCTAGTGCATTCTTCCATCTTTGTAGATAAAAACTTGCTTTCTAACTCAAATCTGGCCACTTTGAATTCACGTATGAACATTGTCTTTATCGTGTCCATCATCTCATAAGAGTCAGTGTCCTGAAACTGAATGCTCAAATCTTATGACATGATGAAAATCATGACATACCTGACTACGGAGCGCTTATGTCGGCGAGCATAGTGATCAAGTATCTCCTGGTCGCCAATATGGTTGTCCGGATGTTCTTCCATATGCATTTCTATTGTGAACAAGATGTCAGCTCTCTTGAGCGAAGTCCTAAGGCGTGAGTACCAGTCAGCAAAGTTTGACCCATGTACTCTAAGTCTATCACCCTCCATGAAGAAAGATAATTCACGTTGCTCTAGTTCATTCATTTTCTACAAACATAATTGCAAGGAACAGAATTAAGACTAGTTCACAACAATGAGTTCATATAAAAACATTATAGATGAGATTGCACTAAAACAATCATCCCTAAAAAGTGTTAGTGATTACATGATCCAGATTCACTGCCCGCCCTCGAATATCATGCGGCCGACGGGTCAGTTTCAAAGGTAGACAACAACTTGTGCGATCACATTAGGTATGTGACTCATGCTAGATCTTTCGATCTCTAATATTCCGAGTCCATATCTTAATATGCTGGGATCGCCAAATTGGCCTCTGTGTTATATGCTGCTCAGCAAGGCCATATCTGCATATTCCAGTCTTGCCGAACATAACCTCTTTCGAACGCCGTTTAATATGTGTGACACCCGACATGTACGGAATGTCGTCCATATGGGTAGAATACTTGTGTTTGGCTTTTGTTAAGGGATCATGTTATCACATGCTACCATCGTGTATCCTATACTAGCAAGTTTTAAGATGTTGGACTATGGCAACACTAAGTCTACAATGTCTCCATTTGAGTTTCCTTTATCATGATGACGTTTAGTACTTTCTAGTAACACATATCAAAGCTATCACTACATCACAATCAAAACAAACGATAGCCCCCACTTAGCAATACAAAGTTTACACGATCTAGTTGTATATTGCATGTTTTACGTGGCTGCTAGGGCTCTCATTGTTAAACATGTTTTAACCTACGAGTCAACCACAACGCTGACTATACGATTGTCTCTATTATACCCCGTAAGGGGCCCTCCATTGCAAATGCCACATCCTCTAAAGTAGAGAGACACACACACCCAGAGACACTATATACGGTACAAGCCGCATGTCAAGCGTGGACCCAGTCTCGGGTAAGAGTACGCGTAAGGTCGGTCGGGGGCCGCTTCATCAAATGGTGTCGCAGATGTAAACAAGTACACGTGGGACGGTAACAATCATACAATAAATGCCCACATCCCCGATGTCTTCTATCTGTACAGTAATACTAAGAATAGACCTAGCTCCGATACCACTGTTGGGGTTCGCAGCGGAAAACACAATTTTTTTCCTAACTAGCATTTCCCATAACCCAAGATCTAGCTAGCCGTATTACCGTAACAGAAAGGAGTGCAGAATAACATACCTCGGGGTGTAGTCCGTTGCGCGGGAAACGTTCCCGCAAACGTGGTTGATGTAGTCGATCAAGGTTCACAGCCCCCTGGCTCTGTTAGCACCCGAATGGGTGTAGTTCCACACGTGTAGCACCTCGTAGTACTCGCACACGTACGAGACTCGATGACGACCTCTGATCTCTGATCCAGCGAAGTTGGCGGAAGTAGACCTCTGGAACCGGAGTTTCAGCAGCACGACGGCCTCCGTGTAGCAGAGATTACTCAATCCCACTATAGGCCCCAAACATGGGGGCCCACCGTGGAAGAGACGAGGAAGGGGAGAAGACCGGAGAAAACCGATCTCGATTCGGAGTAATATTTATTTTCTCACGAATTTCTGCGTATTAAATATGTGCACCCTTCCCATCTATATATAGGCAGAGGGGAGGGAGTCAACCCCTCTCCCCTAGCAAGGTGGGACTAAAGTCCCTTGCTATGGGGAGGTGGCCGGACAAGGGAGGATGGGGGGGGGCGAAACCCCTCATGGGCCCTAGGGTCCATGGCGCCTCCCCTTCCTTTCCTTTTTTTTCTTTTTCTTTTTCCCTTTATTCCCCTAATGGGCCTCTTTCATAAATAAGGCCCATAGCACTTTTTAATATTAAATAAATTGTTTTTAATTGTTAATTCAAATAATTAATAACTAAAACATATTATTCCTTCTCCCGGTGATCCGGAACACCTTCCGGCTCATTCCGAAACTCCTTCGGGTCAACACAAAACTTTTCCGGTGCTGCTTCCTTTATTCTCCGGTAACTCCGATAGTTCCGAAAAGATCTCCGATTTCATAGAGCCCTTAAGAGTGTTACCCTACGGTCCGAGAACACTCCATTCATGACCGAGATGAGGCTACGGTCAATGATCATCAGCGGGACCTGGATGCCCATAATGACCCCTGTGCATTCCGGATATCAATACTGATTGGACCTTACGTCGTATAGCATTCCCTTTATCTGCGATACTGGATTAGTCCGAGATTTGTATCGATGACATCCATCCTATGTCTGGTTCAACCTTGTTATGACCAATCCTTATTTACGCGTTCCCGTGATATTCATCCCCGTGACCTAGTCACACGCTGCGCAACTTTATGGTGTGAATCTCACCGAGTGGGCCTTGGGTATCTATCCATCACATGGATTGACAAATCCCACTCTTGTAACAATACTCCTCAACATATATCCACGGAATACCCAGATACAACCGTTATGGCCCGCATATTTCAGTCTGGCTGTGGGATGTAAGTCAAAGCATCCGAGAAGATAGCAATTATGCAAGTACTCACGGTCAAAGGAACGGTCTACTACGTTCTGTAATTACAACACTGAACCTTCATAAGTTTGATCATGCTGTAATGCTTATGTTGGGTAATGTTCATCACGTCACTCATCCAGTGAGGTGACCTCACAGTCAAGAGACTTAATTGTCCATGATCGCGAAACCACGACCATCATGTTGACCATGAACTAGTTATTGAAATAGAGGCTAACTAGGAACAATGGGGGTTTCTATACCACACCTGTATCATTGTTTCACTGATACAATTCTAGCACGGTATGAAACTGGTTATGAACTTTCTTAGATATATTAAAATAACCATATATTATTTGCCTCTAGAGCATTTATCCAACATGATTAAGTTATAGTTATGATTCAATTAATGTTATCTATGAACAAGACGTAGGTTCCAAGTCGTACATATTCGTGGACAGGGCTTCTCGAAAATATTTAACCCTGAAGGGGTGTACCATACTGCCTATTACAAGGCTCCGCATGCACGCCCAGCAATCTTAGTTTCTACCCATCACAGGCAACCATTTTATGATTTAGTTCAGAGAGATCCGAAACGATAGGCCCCTCTAACTAACAACGCACAAATCCGGGTGGCCCCCGGGGAGTCGACACCCAACACAAGAGCCGGCGGCACCTTCGGATCGGACTCTTCGGTATGGCTAAGGTCGGGGTTAGCCTCACCTGAACTCAGGGGATTCCCTAGCTCACCATTGTGGACCAACAGAGGAACTATGTCTCCGCTGGCCCAAGTTGTTTAAAATCTGCGAGGGGATCCAACCTTGAACACACACGGGGTTTCAAATGGTAAATCAGCTCCGACCACCACTAGAAATGTTTGGAGCTAGGTAGGTAAGAAAAGGGGACCCCATAGTATCCCACACACGGTCAGGCACGCTCAGTCTAAGAACCAATACCAGCAACTCGGATCCTTGGGTGACTCGAAAGGAACAAAGCGCCAAGGGGGGATAGCCTGACCTTCCATCCTTCATCGAATATAGTCAACATTTATAATAATCATATCATCCATAACAATATAATAATGAGATAGCCCAATCCAAGAACTAACAGGAGAGCAGTTGATAGCATCCTAGCATGCATACTAAGCAGTGGATGAGCACCGAGCAAAGTAACACAGCCGAACAAGGTTTGCTGGGACGTGGAGGACATGGCTGTTTGTGTTTATTTGAGAAGCATGAATATGAAGTGGTAGGATCAAGCAATCGTTCTATCCTATACCTAGGCACAAGTGAGGTGAAAGTTATAAGCATTATATATGCTCCCCCTTACCTGATGAGAAGACGAAACCGAAGGTGTAGTCGATCGCAAGCTCGCATCGTCTCCGAGAGTAACCGCGGGAGCACACAAGAAGGAAACACTGGAAAAAGGCAATCGACGAGCAAACATCTATTACTACGAAGCAATCACCAACAAACAACATCTAGAAGACAACATGAGACAACGCACAATATCGCATCTATCGTCGAGAGCGGTTACTAACAAGTTAGGTGGAGTATTCGTCACACACGACGATACCACACATTTAGAATGGTTCAAGTTGTTTAGCTACACAACATGAGAAAAAGTTTTTAACATGGCATCTCACTCAAGCATGGCATAGCACACAAACATGACAAGAGGTGAAGCATAAGGTAAAGTATCTGTGCTAGTCAAGTTAAGTGAGGCATAACCTAAACATGGCATTCCACTAAGTGCCCCATGATGATTAAAGCATTTGGTACTGTTCTTCCCTAAACCATATTTTATGTTGGTTAACAACAGCAAGCAATAGCACAAACAAAATCTACATGAAAATCTAATAAAGTTACATGTAAAGAACACCCCAAACGAAGTTACGGTTAAGAAGATACAAGCATCACAAGTTATGAACACAATCTGCCAACATCAGATAGCACACTTGAGAGCAATCGACCAACATTCTAAAGGTTGCAAACATGCACCAAAATGATGTGGGTCAACAGTATACATGACAAGGAAGGCATGTCAACAAATTTTCATGTATATGAGCATCAAGAACAATTAATTGTAGCTCAAGCAAAAAGCAAGAATATACTACTGGTCTAGGGACTTGTGAAAATCAGGGCATGTGACAGCAAAAAACCGGGTTGCACTTTAGGAGCTTGATAACTATATGAACAGAAACCATATCATGGAAGAAAATCATGGCATCAAAGTACACATAACAAGGAGAAAATAATTACATTGGAGCTAAAGCATATGAGGCATGGGTCACTAACTATAAGGCATCAAAGTTGCAACATTATATAAACAACAGCACATGTTAACGAGGTCACCACTTTAGAGCAAGATATAAAATAGCTACAACATGCAAACATGACAAAGGAATGCATCTAAATGATGTACACATGATGCTTAACACACACAAGAAAGAATCAATAGCATAGGCCTCATGGATGTGACACAACCATCAACAAAACTTTGAACAAACTAACAGCAGCAGTAGTAAACAATCTGGTGCCCACTTCGACAGTGATTTACATCAACTAGATGGCCTCAAATCAATTACGTGACTAAAGGAAAACAGTGGAGCACACAAAACTTAGCACTTTTCCTTTTGGGCGCATCGCTATATAGGCTACAGATCGATGGCTAGCTTCGTTGCAAAACAGATAAGAAGCAACAGTTTACTGTACTTAGCAGAAAAATAGAAAAAAGGAAAAATAGAGAGAAAAGGAAAAAAAGGGTATGTGCCTCACCCTAGTGGGCCGAGGCCCATCTGGCCGAGGTGGCGGCGCATAGTGGGGATCGCCCATGGGCGAGGACACGGTGCGGGCTGCGGCACTAGGCCGCTGGGTTGCTCTGGCCCACGACGGCAACAAGATGGCTCGGCCTCTCACGGCGGCGGCAGCAGCTACAAGATGGCGGCGGCCCGATCAGGTGTGGAGGTGCGATGCAGAGGGGCGGCAAGGGCTCTGGGCATCGCTGGCGGCGGGATGACGTGGATCCGGTCGGCAGTCGCCGGAGGCAAGGCGCAAGGGCGGCGGCGCGCTCAAGGTGGCCTTGGCGGCTCGGTGATGGCTTCTCGCCCCTCGTTGGTTACCCAAAGTGGAAGGTTGAGATGTAGAAAACAGCCAATTTCCCTCGGTGAAGATACCAAGGTTGTTCTCCAGTAGGAGTCCGACAATGACAGGAAGGTGACAACGGCGCTAGCAATTAGGCGGTTGACATGGACCTGCACACACAACAGATAACTTTGCTCCCAACGAGTACAGAGAGGTTGTCAATCCCTCCGGCCTTGTTGTTGACAAAGGATCAAACGCACGGGATAATAATGATAGCGATAGCAACAGAAAAGGAAATAAAGCAGAAAATAAATAGAGGGTGTAAACAGTGGTGGAAATATGGACCGAGGTCCCATGATGTTCACTAGTGATGTCTCTCTCCCAAAAGACGATAAAATAGCCATGCAAGGTAAAAAAATTACAGCTGGGAAATTTACAGGATTATGTGCGCAAACCAATGCTAACTATGCTACAAAGAAAGGAAGAGGCTCAAAAGCTTGGGCGGTATGCCAAGACAAGTAGACCGAAATCCATCTGCATCTACCTACTAATCCTCCACCTTGAGATATCTATCCAGAACATCTCGCTGGTATTAAGTTGCGAATCCTTGCACCCACAAGTACAAGCACCGTTGTTTTCTCCCTTGTGGCAACATCACATCACCTAGACTCATGTTTCTATCACTCAAGCTAGTCATCTGGGGGCATGAACCCACAATCATGCATAACGCTCCCTCTTGGAGTCACTACCTACTACTTGGCCAAAGCAATAAACAGCAACGGAGAACATGCACAAATTACTCCAGAACATAAATATAAGAGAGGAGAATCAAATATATTACTCAAACACAATCTTAACATGGTCTCATAATCCATCAGATCCCAGCAAACTCAGCATAGCAACAAAGTAAAGATTACATATGTGCCTCGATCATGTAGGGCAGCTCACGAGGACTAAACCATGAAGAACAAAGATGGGAGGAGAACATCACATAGCTACTGATCATGGACCCATGGTCCAAGGTGGACTACTCATGGTTCATCCGGTAAGCATCCATGGTGGTGGAGAAGCTCCCGCAGGTGGTTCCTCCCTCCGGCAGTGTAAGGCCCGATATGCGGTACTGTTCCAGATCTAGATGTTTCCATCCAGATCCGGGGACGAAGCACATATCGGTCCCACCGCGACATATGACGAAGTCATATGCCCCGGATTTCCAACATGATATCACAACATTACAGATACAAGGATACAACATCTCATACAATCGGCATACAACTGCCTTAATACAATACAACAGCGGAAGATATATGTCTGAGTACAGACTACAAGATAAAGCCTACTGGCAAAGAGAAAAACATCGATCCCATAACCACACGGTTCCAGGCCCTCCGCCGGGATCCTCCTAACTAGTCGTCGTCGAGTCTCCACGTGAAACGTCGGTCACCATACCTGTTGTCGATCAAGCATCCTGAAAAGAGTTTGGGGGTAGTATCATGAGTACAGAAGTACTCAGCATCCAACTGTAGTGGTCATCTGAGCCAGCAAGGACTTCATCACTCGTCATTCTAGGACAACTAGTAGTTTACGGTAAGGATGGGGTAAGTGGTGAGGTTGCTGCCGCACTAGCATTTATGAAGTGGCTAAAGATCTAGAGAGTAAGATAAGAAGCCAAGCATTCGATGAGGAATCGCCTCCAACAAGTCTTGCTATCAACTACTTACGCAAGCATAACACTTATCATATCCTTGTCCTCCTCTTCGCATCCCGACGAAGATAAAGCAGTCAAGGCACACACACACATTGATCAAGTTATATTAAGATTATCTCAGTTGTTGTTGTCTATGAACAAGGAGTAGGTCTCAAGTCGTCCATAACCGTGGACACGGCTTCTCGAAAAGATTTAAGCCTGCAGGGGTGTACCAACTGCTAATTACGAGGCGTTGCATGCTCGCCCATCTCTCTCAGTTGCTACCCATCATAGGCAACCATTTTATGATTTAGTTCCAAGAGATCCGAAATGACAGGTCCCTCTAACTAACAACGCACAAATCCGGGTGGCCCCCGGGGAGTCGACACCCAATCCAAAAGCTGGCCACGCTCTCGGATCGGACTCTTCCGTATGTCCAAGGTCGGGTTTAGTCTCACCTATATAACAGGGGACTTCCCTAGCTCACCAAGTGTGGACCAACAGAGGAACTAAGTCTCCGCTGGCCCGAGTTGTTTGAAAACTACTGGCAGCTGACCAGCACACACACGGTTTCAAATGGTAAATCAGCTTGGGCCACCTCTAGAAACGTTTGAAGCTAGGTAGGTAAGAAGAGGGGACCCCATAAAATCCCACACGCGATTAGGCACGCTCAGTCTTAAAACCAATACCCGGAACTCGGATCCTAGGTGACTCGAATGGAACAAGGCGTCGGGGCGGGATGGCCTAGACCTTCCATCCTTCGTCGAATATAGTCAACATTAATAATAATCATATCATCAACAACAATATAATAATGTGATATCCCAAACCAAGGAGTAATAGGGTAACATCGTAGCATCCTAAGCATGCATACTAAGAAGGGGCTGAGCAACGAGCAATAGTAACATAGCCGTACAAGGTTTGCTGGGAAGGGACATGGCTGTATCGGTTTGAAAGAGGCTGTAAACATGTGGTAGGATCAAACATCGAACCTAACCTAGACTAGCATGCAAACCGCTGGGTGAAATAGAATGGATCATAAGTAATGTATAGTCCTTGCCTGTTGATAAGTCGGGTCCCGAAGGTGTAGCCGATCGCAAGCTCGCATCGTCTCCGAGAGGTACCCGCGGGAGCACACAAGAAGTAAACACTGGAAAGCAATCAACGAGAAAGAACTCTATTACTACGAGGCAAACACGAGCAAGCATCAACAAGAAGCAACACGAGACATCGCACCTACCGTCGAGAGCGGTTACTAACAATTTAAGTGGAGTACTCGTCACACACGACGAATACCGCACGTTTACGGTGGTTCAAGTTGCTTAGCTACAGGTGATCAACCAACAGTTATTAACATGGAAACTCAAGCAAACATGGCATAGCAAACAATCATGATAAAATGTGAAGCACAAAGTAAACTATCTATGCTAGTCAATTTAAGTGAGGCACAACCTAAACATGGCATAACACTAAGTGCCGCACGATGATTAAAAGATTGTGTACTGTTCTGTCCTAAACCATATTTTAGGTTAGTTAACAACATCAAACAATAGCATAAACACAAAGTACACGAAAAACAAATCAAGTTACATATAAAGAACACCCCAAACGGAGTTACGGTTAAAAAGATATAAGCAAAACAAGCTATGCACACATGCTGTATAAACAGGGGTAAATCTATATGCAAAAGTGCAGCAACATGACATAGCAATACATGGGATGAAAGTAGACATGATGCTTATCAATATGCAATTGGAATCACTCAATTCCGATAAACGGTCGCGACACACTCGTCGACCGAAGTTGCAACAAAATAACAGTTTCAGCAACAGCAGCACAATAACATCAGGGTAGCTACTTTGGAGCAAGATACAATCATGATGCAGAAAGCAATTATGGCATGTGAATGCATAGAACTGAAGTAGAAACAATGCTTACCAGGATGCAAAAGGAATCAATCAATTCCGATGAACGGTTGCGAAGAAATCGTCACCCGAAGTTGCAATAAAATAATAACAGCAACACTTAACAGGAAAAAAAGCAATTAACGGTCTGATGCCTACTTCAAAGCAGAATTAAACTCTCTAGACGGCCTCAAACGGAAAAACTTTCTACATAAGAACGCTAGAGCACGCAAAACTGAGCAACTTTTATTTTGGGGGCACGTTCATCGGAGCTACGGTTTACTCGCAAATTACTGTGCAAAACTGAAACAGCAGCAAAATATCAGGGATTTAGAAAAAATTACAGAGCAGAGGAAAAAAAATACACGGGCTGTCTCACCCATGGGCTGAGCCCATCTGGCTGGGCTGAGGAGGCGGCCTGGGCTAGGGCGCCCGCTGCTGGGCCGTGGCGGTTGGGTGGCCCACCTGGCCGGTGGATGGAGCCGGCCCAGGCGAGGAGGAGGTGCTCGGCCTCGAGCTCCTGAGCGGGCTCGGCCATGGCGAGGCCAGCCGGCGCCCATCCGGCGCAGGCTGCTGGAGCGAGGAGGCCAGGCGGGGCAGGGACGCAGGCGCCGCGGGCGACGGCGGGAGGCCGGAGCAGGCGTGGAGGCGGCGGAGTGGAGCTCGAGCCGGCGGCGCCTTTCCTGGCCATGGCGCTCGGGCCGGACCTGCGGGAAGAGAAGGAGAGGCAGAGGGTGAGAGGGAGAGGGAGAAGAGGAGAAAGGGAGAGGAGAAGGGGGGCGCCGCGGTGGAGAGGCTAACCGGGGTGGCTCCGGTGGCCGGCCGACCGTGGAGGGCTCGGGCTGCGGCTGCGGCATCTCCATGGGTTGGGGCGCGGTTGGAGAGAGAGAGGAGAGAGAGAAGGTGGAGAGAGCAGGCTTGGGACGATCTGGGCCGTCGGATCCCAGATCGGACGGTCCAGATCTGAGAAAAACTAGGGTTTGTTGGAAAATTGGGAAAATGCGAAAATTGGGCTATTGTGAGGGGGGTGTCTGCAAATTTGTGGCTAGGGAAACCCTAGAAATGGGGTGGGAGTGTGGTGGTCTTTATATAGCCCCGATGGCTGGCAGTTTACAAAAACATCCCCGGTTTTTCTCTCGCGCGCGCGTTGCTCACGTTTCTGACCGCCGGGGGTCCGCAGTACCTCCGATTCGGGTAAAACTTCGAACTGCGCGATCAGTGCGTTGAGCCGGCGGCGTTCACCTCGCGCTGGAACCGTTCCAAGAACACTTTACGGTGCGCTATAAAAATATCCCGTTTAATTATTAAACGGGGTTTTTCGTTCCGTTGGCTGCGGCTGGTCTCGTGCAGTTTTCGCGACGGTGATCGGGTGAAACCCGGTGTCGCAAAGGTCGAGTGTCAGGGTGGCAAAGGTCGGTCTCCGTCCCGTACGAGATAAGAGGGGGGAAAATAATCGCCGATCGATAAATCGGGGATGCAAACACCGCAAACCAATCAGACAATCAAACAAATCACACCGAAAACAAAATTTTTGATTTTTCTGAAAACTTGGCTGTTACAATACAACACCACCAACAAGGGATCTCGTCCCGAGATCCTGGACGATCCGGGGGAGAGGGGGAGAGAAAAGAAAGTCGACAATCTTCAACGCCACCAACAAGGGACTCTGCTCCATGTCGACGTCGAACTTCTGTCGAGAAACTTTCCGCAACGAGACGACATCGTCGAAAAAAAAACGAAACCTTCAGTTACAAGAGGAAGAACGATCGCGAAAACCAGATCAAGGGATAGTGATTTTCGACGCAAGTCGTAAAAACACCGGGCAAAATGAGGGAGGGGAAAGGACGACCCAGATGATATCCTAAACCGGAGAAGCTGAAGGTACTACATGAATTCCCACCTGAGCTCGGAATCGAGACAATACGCTGCAAGCAAGGCATTGTAACGGTTCCGAAACTCGACACACTCGAGATCCTAAAGTTTGAAAGGGGATAAGTCGAGAATAAAACACTTACATCACTTGTCCTGACCAGAGCAAAGGTAATGAGTAAAAAGATCCTACTCTCTGACAACTAACTTAGTAACTACAAAATAGTTTTTGTCTAGACTCGACTTCGGCCAGAAAAGGGATCCTACGGTCGGTAAGGCTCTGATACCAAGTTGTAAGGCCCGATATGCGGTACCGTTCCAGATCTAGATGTTTCCATCCAGATCCGGGGACGAAGCACATATCGGTCCCACTGCGACATATGACAAAGTCATATGCCCCGGATTTCCAACATGATATCACAACATTACAGATACAAGGATACAACATCTCATACAATCGGCATACAACTGCCTTAATACAATACAACAGAGGAAGATATATGTCTGAGTACAGACTACAAGCAAAAGCCTACTGGAAAAGAGAAAAACATCGATCCCATAACCACACGGGTCCAGGCCCTCCGCTGGGATCCGCCTAACTAGTCGTCGTCGAGTCTCCACGTGAAACGTCGGTCACCATACCTGTTGTCGATCAAGAACCCTGAAAAGAGTTTGGGGTAGTATCATGAGTACAGAAGTAGTCAGCATCCAACTGTAGTGGCCATCTGATCCAGCAAGGACTTCATCACTCGTCATTCTAGGACAACTAGTAGTTTACGGTAAGGATGGTGTAAGTGGTGAGGTTGCTGCCGCACTAGCATTTATGAAGTGGCTAACGATCTAGAGAGTAAGATAAGAAGCCAAGCATTCGATGAGGAATCGCCTCCAACAAGTCTTGCTATCAACTACTTACGCAAGCATAACACCTATCATATCCTTGTCCTCCTCTTCGCATCCCGACGAAGAAGAAGCAGTCAAGGCACACACACACATTGATCAAGTAATATTAAGATTATCTCAGTTGTTGTTGTCTATGAACAAGGAGTAGGTATCAAGTCGTCCATAACCGTGGACATGGCTTCTCGAAAAGATTTAACCTTGTAGGGGTGTACCAACTGCCCATTACGAGGCGTTGCATGCTCGCCCATCTCTCTCAGTTGCTACCCATCATAGGCAACCATTTTATGATTTAGTTCCAAGAGATCCGAAACGACAGGTCGCTCTAACTAACAACGCACAAATCCGGGTGGCCCCCGGGGAGTCGACACCCAATCCAAAAGCTGGCCACGCTCTCGTATCGCACTCTTCCGTATGGCCAAGGTCGGGTTTAGTCTCACCTATATAACAGCGGACTTCCCTAGCTCACCAAGTGTGGACCAACTGAGGAACTAAGTCTCCGCTGGCCCGAGTTGTTTGAAAACGACTGGCAGCTGACCAGCACACACACGGTTTCAAATGGTAAATCAGCTTGGGCCACCTCTAGAAATGTTTGAAGCTAGGTAGGTAAGAAGAGGGGACCCCATAAAATCCCACACGCGATTAGGCACGCTCAGTCTTAAAACCAATATCCGGAACTCGGATCCTAGGTGACTCGAATGGAACAAGGCGTCAGGGCGGGATAGCCTAGACCTTCCATCCTTCGTCGAATATAGTCAACATTAATAATAATCATATCATCAACAACAATATAATAATGTGATATCCCAAACCAAGGAGTAACAGGGTAACATCGTAGCATCCTAAGCATGCATACTAAGCAGGGGCTGAGCAACGAGCAATAGTAACATAGCAGTACAAGGTTTGCTGGGAAGGGACATGGCTGTATCGGTTTGAAAGAGGTTGTAAACATGTGGTAGGATCAAACATCAAACCTAACCTAGACTAGCATGAAAACCGCTCGTTGAAATAGAATGGATCATAAGTAATGTATAGTCCTTGCCTGTTGATAAGTCGGGTCCCGAAGGTGTAGCCGATCTCAAGCTCGCATCTTCTCCGAGAGGTACCCGCGGGAGCACACAAGAAGTAAACACTGGAAAGCAATCAACGAGAAAGCACTCTATTACTACGAGGCAAACACGAGCAAGCATCAACAAGAAGCAACACGAGACATCGCACCTACCGTCGAGAGCGGTTACTAACAATTTAAGTGGAGTACTCGTCACACACGACGAATACCGCACGTTTACGGTGGTTCAACTTAGCTACAGGTGATCAACCAACGGTTATTAACATGGCAACTCAAGCAAGCATGGCATAGCACACAAACATGATAAAAGGTGAAGCACAAAGTAAACTATCTATGCTAGTCAATTTAAGTGAGGCACAACCTAAACATGGCATAACACTAAGTGCCGCACGATGGTTAAAAGATTTGGTACTGTTCTGTCCTAAACCATATTTTAGGTTGGTTAACAACATCAAACAATAGCATAAACACAAAGTACACGAAAAATAATCAAGTTACATATAAAGAACACCCCAAACGGAGTTACAGATAAAAAGATATAAGCAAAACAAGCTATGCACACATGCTGTATAAACAGGGGTAAATCTATATGCAAAAGTGCAGCAACATGACATAGCAATACATGGGATGAAAGTAGACATGATGCTTATCAATATGCAATTGTAATCACTCAATTCCGATAAACGGTCGCGACACACTCGTCGACCGAAGTTGCAACAAAATAACAGTTTCAGCAACAACAGCACAATAACATCAGGGTAGCTACTTTGGAGCAAGATACAATCATGATGCAGCAAGCAATTATGGCATGTGAATCCATAGAACTAAAGTAGAAACAATGCTTAACATGATGCAAAAGGAATCAATCAATTCCGATGAACGGTTGCGAAACAATCGTCACCCGAAGTTGCAATAAAATAATAACAACAACACTTAACAGGAAAAAAAGCAATTAACGGCCTGATGCCCACTTCAACGCAGAATTAAACTATCTAGACGGCCTCAAAAGGAAAAACTTTCTACATACGAATGCTAGAGCACGCAAAACTGAGGAACTTTCGTTTTGGGGGCACGTTCATCGGAGCTAGGGTTTACTCGCAAATTACCGTGCAAAACTGAAACAACAGCAAAAATTATAGAGCAGAGGAAAAAAAATACACGGGCTGGCTCAACCATGGGCTGAGCCCATCTGGCTGGGCTTAAGAGGCGGCCTCGGCTGGGGCGCCCGCTGCTGGGCCGTGGCGGTTGGGTGGCCCACCTGGCCGGTGGATGGAGCCGGCCCAGGCGAGGAGGAGGCGCTCGGCCTCGAGCTCCCGAGCGGGCTCGGCCATGGCGAGGACAGCCGGCGGCCGTCCGGCGCAGGCTGCTGGAGCGAGGAGGCCAGGCGGGGCGGGGACGCAGGCGATGCGGGCGACGGCGGGAGGCCGGAGCAGGCGTGGAGGCGGCGGAGTGGAGCTCGAAACGACGGTGCCTTTCCTGGCCATGGCGTTCGGGCCGGACCTGCGGGAAGAGAAGGAGAGGCAGAGGGTGAGAGGGAGAGGGAGAAGAGGAGAAAGGGAGAGGAGAAGGGGGGCGCCGCGGTGGAGAGGCTGGCCGGGGTGGCTCCGGTGGCCGGCCGGCCGTGGAGGGCTCGGGCTGCGGCTGCGGCATCTCCATGGGTTGGGGCGCGGTTGGAGAGAGAGAGGAGAGAGAGAAGGTGGAGAGAGGAGGCTTGGTACGATCTGGGTCGTCGGATCCCAGATCGGACGGTCTAGATCTGAGAAAAACTATTGTTTGTTGGAAAATTGTGCAAAATGCGAAAATTGGGCTATTGTGAGGGGGGTGGCTGCAACTTTGTGGCTAGGGAAACCCTAGAAATGGGGTGGGAGTGTGGTGGTCTTTATATAGCCCCGGTGGCTGGCAGTTTGCAAAAACATCCCCGGTTTTTCTCTCGCGCGCGCGTTGCTCACGTTTCTGACCGCCGGGGGTCCGCAGTACCTCCGATTCGGGTAAAACTTCAAACTGCGCGATCAGTGCGTCGAGCCGGCGGGGTTCACCTCGCGCTGGAACCGTTCCGAGAACACTTTCCGACGCGCTATAAAAATATCCCGTTTAATTATTAAACGAGGTTTTTCGTTCCGTTGGCTGCGGCTGGTCTCGTGCGGTTTTCACGACGGTGATCGGGTGAAACCCGGTGTCGCAAAGGTCGAGTGTCAGGGTGGCAAGGGTCGATCTCCGTTCCGTACGAGATAAGAGGGGGAAAATAATCGCCGATCGATAAATCGGGGATGCAAACACCGCAAACAAATCAGACAATCAAACAAATAACACCGAAAACAATTTTTTTGATTTTTTTGAAAACTGGGCTATTACAGGCAGGGTATCGGGAAGAGTGCTCCCAGTGCTCCCGATCTTGGAAGCGCTTCGGCGGTGGAACGGAGGAGAGATCGTGAAAAAGGGTTCTCTCCTCGAGGGTTTCGGGACGAGAGAGATATATAGGCGAAGGGGGGGAGCCAGAGGTGGACCAGGGCCCCCAGGCGCCCCCCTGGCGCGGCCTAGGGAGTGGCCACGCCTGGTGGCCACCTAGGCCACCCCTGGCTCCCCTCTGGCCCCACTTTGTCTCTTCCCTAAGCTCCCTGTACGCTGATTTTCCTATATTTTTCCCAAAAAATTTCTGGCACTTTAAGTAATGGGAAAACCTAAAATACAAAAATAGTAGAAAACAGGAACTGGCATTGGGGTGCACTGAGTTAATAGTTTAGTCCAAATATGATCAAAAGTGTATGGAAGTGCATCAATATCATAGAAATATCACACAAAAGATGCATGGATCAAGCAGAAATTGTAGATACGTTTTGGAAGTATCAACATCCCCAAGCTTAATTGTAGAACTTTTAAGTAAATCAATTAAGGCATGTAATTCAATTCAAGTCATAAAAGGAAGAGTCTATATTAGCATTGAAACAAGAAACATAAGAACATAAAGGTGCAAGAGCTCTCGCTGTCCGTGACTCGAATGTCTCCAAATGGTGTTTGCGTGGAAGAAAGGGGATAGGGATATACGAGAGAGTAAAACATAGTTTTTATTGTTGAGAACTTAATCTACTAAAGTTTCACACTTGGTCTTCTTTGGAATCTTATCTTGACTAATCCCCAGACCACTAGCCAGGTACAAGTCAAAATGATCCACTCCCTTTCGATAATTTGAGCACTCATGCAATGTATGAGCGTAAGCAAGAAAGTTGACACTTAGGATGGCAAAGAGAGAAAAATGATGGAGGAGCAAGACAAAAAAGTGTGAAAGGCTCACATCAATGAGGACAATCAGAGCCGAGAGAAAGCCAACTGATAAATATGATGTGAGGAGTAGGGATTGCCATGCAATAGATGCACATATGAGCTAAGGTAAGCTCTCCAATGGAACTAGTGGGGGTGCATCGAACTTGCTTGCTCAAGAAGACCTAGAGCTCATTTGAGGAGGCTCATCATTGGAATATACAAGCCAAGTTCTACAGTGTGAAGGTCCCCACATAACTATATGCATGAATGATAATCTCTATGGAGTACAAGATATAAGATGGAGTACGAGTGTGGATCTCTCAAAAGGAATAGTAGTGTGCCCCCTTCTCTCTTTTTATTTCTTTTTCTCTTTTTTCTATTTTTTTGTATTTTTTTGGTGGCCTCAATGGCTCTTTCTATTTAACTCTCATTTGTCCTCTTTGGGATCTTTTGATTATGTCCTCTTTGGGAAATTTTCCTCACTTTAGGGGAAACACTCTATATATTACAAGAAGTATAGAAGATCTTTCACACTTTACAAAAGTACTCAACATAAAGAAAATGAAACTATCATGAAGTTTGAAAATGTATGCCTCTTCCAGTGTATCATGATATGCAATGATACTAGCGCGTCATGTAGAAATGATTAGGGCAAGGCCCAACTAGCATGCGGCTCATCGATCAAGCAAAAGTATGTATGACATGAAGATCAAGTCATGAGAAGGTGGATGTTGCATGGCAATGTATCTCGGAAAGGCTATGGAAATGCCTTGATAGGTAGGTATGGTGGCTGTTTTGAGGAAGGATATAATGAGGCTTATGATGATAGAGCGTATCGTGCCAAGGATTTGGATGCACCAGCGAATTATGCGCCAACTCTCGAGGTGAGAAAGGGAAATGCACGGTACCGAAGAGGCTAGAAAAATATGGCTAGGTGTAAGTGTCAACTTTCGAATACTCACATTAGTCCGAAGAACTCATGCACTTATTATCGGTAACTCTCAATCTAATTAGGAGGTTCACAAAGAGACAAGTACCCCGAGGAGGAGTGTATGGTGGTTTGGTTATCCTTGCGCATCCTCGACTCATGGTACATGAGTGTACTCTAATATTCGATCCCTCCAAAGATTAGTGATCCATATAGTAGCTAAAGTTCTCAACTAATTTTGTAGGTTTTTCGAAAATAAACACGGATTGCCCAAAATACGACATCTATCACTAATAGGCTAAAAATCTTGACACCAAAAGTTCAAACATTACTCATGGCAATACCTCAAAACTATTGCAAGTTACTACTACAATTGAATAGCAACCTCAATTACCTACTTCAGGTCAAGACACAAAACTCAGTGCAACAGGAAAACTCTCTAAACAAGATAAACATGAAAACTCAAGAGAGTTCCAGCAACAAACTAAACAAAAGCTCTTAAAAACATAAGCATGAAAATTAAGAGCTAAACATGACAGCAGCTACGAAAAAGATAAAGAACACACACAGCAAAGATAAGCATGAAAATCATATGTTGTGTTCTAGGGTGAAGTGGAGCGTGTTTCTCTACCACACAAATAAATCTGGGTTCTAACTTGTTATGAACAGCAAGCAAATCTAAAGAAAACTAAAAAGGAAATAAAGAGCAAGACGCTCCAAGCATAGCACATAACGCATGAAGTGATAAAAATATAGTGGAATGAAAGACGAACTGATAATTATTGATGGAGAAGGGGATGAATGGGGGCATCCCCAAGCTTAGATGCTTGAGTCTTCTTGAATATTTCTTGGGGGTGCACGGGGGCATCACCAAGATTGAGCGTTTGACCCTCCTGAATCTTCTTTTATCATCTTCCCTCGCACAGTTGAAAACTCCATTCATACATAACTCATCATAATCTGATTAGCGAGGTTAGTAACCACAATAAAATAATTGTTCTCTACTGGAAATAAGTATATTCTTGGATAGCTACTGTTTCTCAAGATTTCCAAAAGGTTTTTTCAAAGAATAAGCAAGCTTAAGGTTTGCAAAACGAAGAAAAGGCAAAACAGGACAGAATCTGTGAAAAATAGACCAGCAGGTAGTAAATAATTTTTTAGGGGTACTTCTGCAACTAAAATAAAAAAACTCAGAACATGTTCCGTGATTGTATAGAGCACGCTGTGTAAAAAAATCAGCTCAAAAAGATGAACTGGGAATTTTCTATGATTTTTCCCGTCACGAGGACAGAATCTGTTTTCTGGACAGCATGTCACAACTTTAAATTCCCTTGTCATATGTGGCTATAAATGGCACAAAGCTGAAAAGTAAAGATACAATGATGTTGCTACTATAGTAAAAAACTTCAAGACACAACAAAAGCAAAATATACCTAATTCGTTGTGGGCTGCGTCCCAAAAGCGCTTTCTTTTATGCCTTTAAGATAGGCATGATGCAAAAAGAGAAAATCAAGTTTTATCAAAAGTAAGAGAATAGCTAGCCCGTGTAACGGACTCAAAAGGTAACTTAATCTTCGTTCTAGGGAAGTGTTCCATCCATTTCTTGAGAGGGAATTGGAATTTTATATTCCCTTCTTTCATATCAATGACAGCACCAACGGTGCGAAGAAAAGGGCTTCCCAAAATAATTGGACATGATGGTTCACATTCAATGTCCATAATAGTAAAATCAACGGGGACATAATTTTCATTGACAATGATAAGAACATCATCGATCTTCCCAAAGGTTTCTTTACGGAAGAGTCAACAAGACGAACACCAAAAGAACAAGGATCAAAAGGTTTTCATTTAAACATATCATACATTCTTTTGGGCATAACGGATGTACTAGCTCCAACATCACATAAAGCATAGCAAGAGAAGTTATTGAACTTAATTTTAATCATAGGATCCCAACTATCTTTTAGCTTTCTAGGTATGGAGGCTTCTACCCTAAGCTTATCCTCCCTAGCTTTAATGAGAGCATTGGTGATATGCTCCGTGAAGGCAAGATTAAGTATGATAGTGTGGGGATCTCTAGACATCTTGTGAAGGAAACCAATAACTTCAGAAAGGGTGCAATGATCAAAATCAAGGTCACTACTATCAAGTAAAGTGGTAGTGGTGTCCTTTAGGCTCACTTGTTTGGTAGCTTCTATAGTGACAGGAGTTTCTTCTTCTACGGTTGAGGTCATAGCATCACCATTAATAGGTACTATGGGACTAGGGGTGCAATGGGTGCTAAGAGTTTGGATATCCTCAACAACTTGGATAGTAGCAACGGTATGGTGTGTAGGAAGGCTCTTAATTCGATCTTCTTCCTCCTTTTCTCTATCCCATCTCTCTTTAAGTTTAGCCATCATCCTAATGTTTTCATTAATTTGTACTTGAATAGCGTTCATAGGAGTGACCTTCCTCTCCTCAAGAAGAGAAGTTATAATTTTAAGCAATTATACTGCATGGGCTAAATTGTCTACCTTCGACGAGAGATTATCTTGTTGAAGGCTTGTTGAAGGATTTTTGGGTAGTGATGAAGTATTTAAGCATACTCTCTAGTTCAGAAGTGGAGTTCTTGGTGATAGGATAAGTGTTGTTGTTCCCATAGTTGTTGGAGGGGAACGGTCTAGGATTGCTACCAAAATTACTCCTATAAGCATTGTTATTGAAGTTGTTTCTAGAGATAAAGTTCACATCTACTTGATCTTGAGCAATCAAAGAATTTAAAGGAACATCATGAGGATCAATAGGAGATTGCTTAGTAAGTAGAGACATAATCAAGTCGACTTTTTCATTTAGGGAGGAGATCTCCTCGACAGAGTTTACCTTCCTACCTGTTGGAGCTCTTTCGGTGTGCCATTGGGAATAGTTGGTCATCATCTCATCGAGTAGTTTTGTGGAAGCACCAAGCGTAGTTGACATAAAGGTTCCTCCCACGGCCGAATATAGCAAGTTTCGCGAGGTAAAGTTCAAGCCTGCATAAAAAGTTTGGATAACCATCCAAGTAGTCAAACCATGCGTAGGACAATTCTTAACAAGAGATTTCATGCGTTCCCAAGCTTGGGAAACATGCTCATTATCCAATTGCTTAAAATTCATAATATTACTCCTCAATCGGATAATCTTAGCTGGGGGGTAGTACTTCCCAATAAAAGCATCCTTGCACTTATCCAAGGAATCTATGCTATTCCTAGGTAAGGATTGAAACCAGATTTTAGCTCCTCCTCTCAAGGAGAAAGGAAAAATCTTAAGCTTAATGATATCACCATCTACTTCTTTGTACTTTTGCATATCACAGAGCTCAACAAAATTATTTAAGTGCAAAGAAGCATCATCTCCAGCACCGGAGAATTGATCTTTCATAACAAGGTTCAACAAAGCAGGTTTAATCTCATAAGAAGGTGCTGAAGTGGAAGGTGGAGAAATGGGAGTGCAGATAAAGTCACTGTTGTTATGACTAGTGAAGTCACACAACTTGGTCTTCTCGGTGGAACCCATAGCAGCAGCAAGCAAGGTAACTATTTTTTTGATTTTTGATAAGGGACACTAAAGTAGAAACTGGAAGGTAAACTAACAAGACTAAAAAGCAAAGTTAAAAGATGGTGTGCAACTCCCCTATCTTGAGGAGTCGAGTCCCCGGCAACGGCGCCAGAAATTAGCTTTGACGGCTTCTCGCCCCTCGTTGGTTACCCAAAGTGGAAAGTTGAGATGTAGACAGCAGAAAATTTTCCCTCGGTGAAGATACCAAGGTTTGTCTCCAGTAGGACTCCGACAACGACAGGAAGGTGACAACGGTGCCATCAATTAGGCGGTTGACGTGGACCTACACACACAACAGATAAGTTTGTTCCCACCGAGTACAGAGAGGTTGTCAATCCCTCCGACCTTGTTGTTTACAAAGGATCAAACGCACGGGATAATGATGATAGCGATAGCAAAAGAAAAGGAAAAAAAGCAAAAAATAAATAGCGGGTGTAAACAGTGGTGGAAATATGGATCGGGGTCCCATGATGTTCACTAGTGATGTCTCTCTCCCAAAACATGATAAAATAGCCATGCAAGGTAAACAAATTACAGCTCGGCAATTGACAGGATTATGTGCGCAAACCAATGCTAACTATGCTACAAAGAAAGGAAGAGGCTCACAAGCTTGGGCGGTATGCCAAGACAATTAGACCAAAATCCATCTGCATCTACCTACTAATCATCCACCTTGAGATATCTATCCAGAACATTGACACCTACTTGCATAATTCGGAGTCCGCCGGTTCGATAACCTTGGTATATTCATTGAGGGAAACTTTCTTCTATGCTAAAACTCAACCTTCCACTTGGGGTAACCAACAAGGGGCGAGAATCCATCAAGCTAAATTCTGGCGCCGTTGCTAGGGACTCCAATCTTCAAGATAGGGGAGTTGCACACTATCTTTTATCTTTGCTTTTTAGTCTTGTTAGTTTACCTTTTAGTTTTTATCTTAGTGTGTTTTATCAAAAAGCAAAAAAAAATTGTTTTATTTGTTCTTTCTTGCTGCTACCACTATGGGTTCCACTGAAAACACTAAGTTGAGTGAGTTTACTAGTCACAACAACAATGACTTTATCAGCACTCCTATTGCTCCACCTGCCACTTCAACACCTTCTTATGAAATTAAACCTGTTTTCTGAATCTTGATATGAAAGATCAATTCTCCAGTGTTGGAGATGTTGCTGCTTTGCACTTGAATAATTTTATTGAGCTTTGTGATATGCAAAAGTACAAAGAAGTAGATAGTGATATTGTTAAAATTAAGCTTTTTTCCTTTCTCCTTGAGAGGAGGAGCTAAAGTGTGCCTTCAATCCTTGCCTAGGAATAGCATAGATTCTTGGGATAAGTACAAGGATGCTTTTATTGGGAAGTACTACCCACCCACTACTAGGAGAAAGGCTAGTAGTAGCGCCCCCTTTTGGCTCATCAGTAGCGCCCCCAGGTGCGCTACTGATAGCACGCTAGAACTAACTTGTAGTAGCAGCGCGCACGGGCAAACACTACTGCTACGTAGGGTTAGCAGTAGAGCCTCCTGGCGGAGGCGCTACTAATAGCTATAGCTGCATCGCCTGCATCTGTCAGTCGCTACTAGTAATATTTTTCAATTTTTTTTCATTTCTTCCTATTTTCTCCTATTTGTTTGTACAGGTTTTATAGTATAATGCACACCTCAATATCTCATACACAAAATAGTGTAAATCGATCATCTCATATATATTATCACATGCTCATAATATCAAACACAAAGAATAGAGAACAACTTGTCTCCATGAAAGCTATAATATCCAACACAAAGATTTTTCCTATTTTAACTTCGATAACCTAATTTTTCCAATTCTCTACTATATATATATATATATATATATATAGGACCTAATCAACACGCGGAGGTGAAAGGAAATAAAACCAAAAATAACGTCCATATTCTCCAACATAGAGAATAGAGAACAACTTGTCTCCAGGTTGTGGTTTCTTCTGCACCCGTATCTTCAACCATGCTTTGATTTTGACACAGCCATAGAAATATGGAATATGGATGGTGTTTATGAAAATACTAATTTTAAATTCAAACATACTCCTTCTGTTCCATATTAATTGTCGCCGAAATGGATCTATCCAGCACTATAATACATATAGATGCATCCATTTCAGCGATAGTTATTATGAAACGGAGGTAGTATTATCTAAAAATGCTATATCGATGCTACATATGAATTAGAGATGTCTTATGTTATTGCCTTATTTGAGTATAAATATGTTGATTATAGAAGTATCTATCTCTACATTTTTGAAAACTTATTGTAGAAGTTCGTATACAAGACTATAAATTCCATCATCATTTGAAGTGTATAATCGTTAATATTTTTATATCCAGTAAGATTTTTACGTTGTATATTTCGATGACACACAATATTAGAAAGATAGACTTTGAAATCTATCTCTAACATTATCCACATTTGATGCAAAATTATATAAATCTAATTACATTTAACATGTCATGTACAATATATTTATTCCACAACTTCCGGGGAAATTTGAAAAAAATTGCGAGACAAACTAATACCTCTAATTGATAAATTTATAACAGCTATATTTATATGAAACTCCCATGATTTTTTTAAGCTAACACATAGGCTAGTTTCTCTAGACCACGGACTGAAGAAAGGTAGCACTCTAGTAAGTTGATGTTATTTTTGACACCAGCACATGCCTATTCCTACCCAAATCTAACCTGATTGTATTCGTTTCTAATACAAACATGTTTACTGTGTATTTTTCCATGAATATTATAGTTCCTTTTCTTACATAATTCATTTTGAATTAGTTACTGCGGTTTTCACATGGTGTTTCATTATGAAAGCCAAATTGCTAACATTAGTTTTCTTTCCATAATTCATTGTAAAAATTTAATATTTTTTAAATTGTTAACCCGTTTTTATTTTTTAAACAAAATAGGCTCACATTCTTTAAATCGTCATGCAATTTCAATTTAACTGATCAGCTATTTCAAGTTTGAAAATAAAAATTGACTCTTGACATCTCCCATGATATATCAGACGATGCAACATGGCTGCTATGTGATTTGACATCTCCTCGCTGATTGGCTCTAGCCAGTTTTTTTCTTTTTGTTAAGAATGGTTCTGGCCTGATTGCGATGTGACAACACGATCTTAGCAGATGATTTGCAAAAAAAAAACGTCTTAGCTTATGCTTCCTTATTCTACGCTAACACTGATGCGTCCTTATTTTGTGAAATATACATCCGTGTTATAGGAATATTCAATTCCCAGCGTGGGCTTATATGCACCTAGTTAAAACTAAAATGATACTAAAAGGTCAAAAAACAAAAAAATTGTGAAATTTTTAGTGGTGAAAGATTTTTAAGTGCGAGATGTTCGTGTAAAATTTTAAATAGTTTGGATATTTGGAGAGTTCTTAACAACAAAAAATCGAAATATACATCCGTCTTATAAGGATATTCAATTCCGAGCCTGAGCTTATATGCACCCAGTTAAAACTAAAATAATTAAAAAAGTAAAAAACAATGTGAAATTTTTAGTGGTGAAAGATTCTTATGTGTGAGATGTTCGTGCAAAATTTTAAATAGTTCGAATATCTGGAGACCAAAAAAATCAATTTGAATAGTGCATAAACAATAAACCTTTTTATAGACCGCAAATTTGTATTTTTGGTGAGAGCTTCCTAGATGTTCGAACTTCTTCAAATTATGCACGAACATCTTGCACATAGGTTGTTGGAGCTAACTCTCTCAACTCCCTGAAACTCTCTCTCTGCTGCGTCGCACAGCTCACAAAAGATACAAAGGATTTTTGCCTTGCGCTGTGTCACACAGCCATAAGTTTTCTTCTCTATTCTCTTAATCAAACAAACTGGATTACAACGCTTTAAGTAGCTAGCTCGCACACGCTGCCAGGCCACAACTGCCCGGCTCTTGTGCACACGACCTGTTCCACTAACCAACTAATCCATGACCTATTCTTATGGCACTAACACACCATGCATAACAACTTCCTAGATAACTTGTGCAGCCCGTTAGTTTCAGATCTTTGCATGCAGCAGCTTCACACCGCACGTTGGAGTCTCTCCATGCATGCTCTTCAAACTGAAACCATCAGGTGTACGCCTCGCACGTACCTCTGCACAGACACACTACTACATGCAAATACGAAAGTAAACATGCAGGTACGGAAGACATCAAGATTATGGCTAACATTCAACCCCGTAATCTTGATGTCCATTCTTCACGCAGAAATTTCAGAGAAGAGCCGGTCCGTCGATGCCGTAGCCGGCCAGCAGCGCCTTTTCCTCATTCTCCTTCTTCTTCTCCGGACACTCCCAAGCAAAATGCCCAAAGTCGTCACAATTGTAGCACTGTACCTCGCTCTTGTCTTTGCGCCCTCCACCACGGCCATGTCCGTGGCCGCGACCCCGTCCTCGCGACGGGTCGTTCCTCTTTGCCATGAGAAGTTGCTCTTCTCCCGCCCCTTGACGAGCTCCTCGTGCGCCTGGAGTGAACCAATGGCCTCCTCCAAGGCCATCTTGTTGGTGTCGCCGAACAACGCAATTGACGATGCAACGTGGATGAACTTGTTGGAGACGGCTCGGAGAAGCTTCTTCACAGCGTACTTCTCCTCCATCGGATCACCAAGCTCATGAATGCGCCCCACGAGCACCATGAACCTCGCTGCGAAGTCATCCACGGACTCCGCGTCACCCATCTTGAGACCATCAAACTCCGAGCGCAAGGACTGAATCCTCACCTCTCGGACGCGCTCGATGCCCACGTGCATGGAGCGTAGAGCGCCCACACATCAGCCGCGGTCTCCTTCTCCGCAACTCACAGCAGCATCATGTCGTCGATCGATTGGGAGATGATCGTCATGGCAATCTCGTCCTTGCCGGCGTCGACCTCCTTGGACGAGTCCTCGCGATCAACGGCGCCCCACGCACCGTTGGCTCGCAACAGGTACTTCAACCTCATCGCCCACGCCGCGTAGTTCGTCCTTGTTAGCAGCGGGAACGGGAGCTTCCCCGCCGCCGCCGTCGTCGCCGTTGTAGCGGCCACCACAATCGCTGCCGAGTCGCTCGGCACCATGGCTCCACTCGCTGAAGCATCACGCGGCATCGTCTTCGTCATCTCCTAGCCCGGAACGAACCTCACTCTGATGCCAATTGTTGGAGCTAACTCTCTCAACTCCCTGAAACTCTCTCTCTGCTGCGTCGCACAGCTCACACAAAAGATACAAAGGATTTTGGCCTTGCGCTGTGTCACACAGCCACAAGTTTTCTTCTCTATTCTCTTAATCAAACAAACTGGATTACAACGCTTTAAGTAGCTAGCTCGCACACGCTGCCAGGCCACAACTGCCCGGCTCTTGTGCACACGACCTGTTCCACTAACCAACTAATCCATGACCTATTCTTATGGCACTAACACACGCATGCATAACAACTTCCTAGATAACTTGTGCAGCCCGTTAGTTTCAGATCTTTGCATGCAGCAGCTTCACACCGCACGTTGGAGTCTCTCCATGCATGCTCTTCAAACTGAAACCATCAGGTGTACGCCTCGCACGTACCTCTGCACAGACACACTACTACATGCAAATACGAAAGTAAACATGTAGGTATGGAAGACATCAAGATTATGGCTAACATAGGTATCTTTCATCACATTGTTTTTTACTATTATGCCTGAGCTCATCTACCCCTCGGAGCCAAAACGCCATGTCCCGTGTTATAGACTTATAGTAAATCGTGTGCTACTTTTTTTAGAAATGTCGTCATACATTAATAACGGAATAAATCATGTATGTATCAGCTTAAAAATCATGTATGTATGAGACGCAAAAAATTGCTTGTGTTATTATTATATGCAACTTTAATATAAATATGCAGATGACATAAGCAATGATGTCATTTTTTGCACTTTGGATGCTAAGACAAATCCGATTTCACCACGCTATATTGTTGTTGGCCTCTTGCCTTATTGCCTATATAAACGTGATTTTTTCTGGAAGGTACATGAATGTGTGATAACCGGTCTGATTTCTTTTCTTTTTGCCAACTCAATCATGTCCGGCTAACATGTGTGCTTTTTTTCACCGTCACAATTATATTTGGTTCAGGTGCACAAATATATCTATTAGGACGTGACAGATTGCCCTATTTGTACGTAGTAACATTATTTGTATGTAACGTTTATATCTTTAAATCTTAACCCTTAACATTGTAAATCAATGGTTGATATTATTTAATATATGTGGATGAATGTGATGGCTTCTTTGTCTCTTGTTTTAATTATATAATAGATGCCTTTTTTGACAATATAGGTTACTGATAGAATGATAAAAATCTTACCAGGCTATTCCATTTAGGCAAATAGTCCTCCAACTTAAGGACAAATGGCACGTATGGTACAAAAGGACGTCCAGCCTTATAATAGTTTGCATACGAAGGTAACAATTTGAGAACTTCGATAAATGCGTATTATTCATTCTTACTTAGGTTGAAGCCACCATTATAGAAGGTATTATAAATAATATTCCGTACTTCTTCGGTGGCAAGAACATAAGCTGGCAATTGTAAATGAGTTGTCAACATTTGGAAGCAAAGAAAATAAGTTGTAGAATTAACAAAATTGTTGTTTAACAAACTCACATGAACATCGAACTGGAATCATGTCGCCTAGTTCGATCGAAATTTCATCATCACGAAAAACATTGGAGCCTCGACGGCAACGTCCAAGATCAAATGTTATTTTCATATTATCATAAAATTCATATGTCTTGCATAATGCATCCCATTTTGAACAGACAAAGAATGTGGCATCTGGTTCATTAAAGATTTTAACCTTAAGAATGTAATGTTTCGTCTTAATCTTAACTTCTTTTGTAGTAGTTTCATCAAAATCTTGAATATTCATCTTGTCACAAACGTGGCGTCTTGCAAAGCAAGGGATGCACTAGTTGAATTAGGAAAAAATGATACGTTAAAACATAAACTTAAGTCATGCATGCACCATAAGAAGAACATGTTGTTTGAGTTGCATACCGTATGATTTTGGAACCCAGAGCTAAGCGTGAGGAAGAAGTATGTGTCTGCTTCATCCAACACAACATCGTTGCATCGACCCGACTCGTCGTGACAATACTCGCACTTGGGAGACATTCTTTGTGTTCATAATGTATTTTAATCACCGACATTCTAAAAATGGTGAACTCGAATAAAAATGCAACAATAATATTTTATCATATAATATCACTAATACATCTCGAATAATCTAGTCAATGCAATAATAATATCACTACTACATCTCAACTACAACATCTCGGAAATTCACTACTACATCAAACTCGACAACGACCCGGAGCCAAGCCGCGGGCGGTAAACACCCAAAGATAAGGAACCGCCACAGGAACATAGCTCAGGTGAGAGCCGTGAAGAATGTGCCAGGTATTAGCCGTGGAGAACCCGGCGTCCAACGCAACCAAGTAGCGACGGACGTGCTTGTCCTCCTCCCTGACCCGGCGACGTACCACCTCCTCGGGGGCCGGCTCCCTCTGCACCGACTATGGCCCACTTGAACGCCACCTAAGAAGATTCGGGTCGACGACAGGACCCGGAATCCTCACCAAGCAGCGCGCCCCGGAAACCACCTCCCAGTGCCAGCCCGGGGGAGCCCAGTCCCGGGAATTGCGCATCCCGTCAAGCACGTGCTCTCAGCCGCATCGACGGGGATGCGGGCCAGGCATCATTGCTAAAAGTAGGAAAATGATTCTAGAATATGTCATTAAATTCCTTCTACTCATAGTGAAAAATTTATACTAACTAACAAATTAACAAAAGAGAATATGGGATGGTACAATCCCAATTAGTGCCTCATATTTAGATTGGACACATAAGCGAATCAGGGGGGAGCGTGGCAGCTACCCAAGTAGGATGCACAAGTTTCGTAATTGTACATATTACAAGGGTAGATGCACGCTCTCCCCCAATGTCACATAATGTCACAATATATTTAAATCATTGCCATTCTAAAAAATAGCAAAAGTAATGATTAAAATTAATTTGATGTTGGAACACCTATTATTTCCCGTTTCGACAAATCTCAAGCACTCGATATGTCCTACTTTTCTAGCACAAGTCATGCCGAAATCCATGGAAATTTTCGGCATGACATTTGCTAAAAATTCAACATATCGAGCGCCTGAAATTTGCCAGAACATAAATGAATCAACATTCCGGCAAAACATAGTCCACTCATATCCCTGCATCACGATAACAACAACAAAAAACTTGAGGCATGTCCTCTTCAAAAATATTTATCAACCCAAACTAATTCTCCTCATTAACAATTAGCTCAAACAAAACATCATTAAGAACAAATTCTACATTTTTCCCAAATTGTGCTAACATTAAACCAATCTCTCTATTCTAAAATCATTTATCTATCTAAAATCATCTATCTTGATCTATCTAGCTATCTATCAAAAATCATCTATCTATCTATCTATCTATCTATCTATCTATCTATCTATCTATCTATCTATCTATCTATCTATCAATCAATCAATCAATCAATCAATCAATCAATCAATCTATCTATCTATCTATCTATCTATCTATCTATCTGTCTGTCTATCTATCTATCTATCTATCTATCTATCTGTCTATCTATCTATCTATCTATCTATCTATTAATCTATCTATCTATCTATCTATCCATCTATCAATGTATCTATCTCTCTATCCGTCTATCTATCTATTCATCTATCCATCTATCTAACTATCAATCCATCTATCTATCTATCTAAAATCAATGAATGGGAGGGGGAGCAAGGAATCAACCTAGTGTGCACGGCCGGGAGCGGCGGGTCGGGGCAGCGGCAGGTCCGGGCGCGGCTGGTCGGGTGACGATCCTCAACTGTAGGGGATTGTTTGTAGCGTTTTAGATAAATAAGAGTGTCGAACCCAACAAGGAGCAGAAGGTATTGGTAAGTGACTTTGGTAAATAAATGGCTGCAGGAACTGAAAGATAACTTTTTAGGGGTTTTTGGTATAAGCAACAAGAAGGTAAAAGCGAGCAAAGTAGAAGGCACTGAGGAGCAACAAGTGGCCCAATCCTTTTGAGCAAAGGATAGGCCTAGCAACTGAACTTATAAAGGCTAAAGCGTTCTTGAGGACACACGGGAGAAATAATCATGTGCTTTCTCCATATTCCGCATCAGTACTATGCGCTGAGTTGATAAGTGTTGAGTGGTGGATCTATGCTAGTACACCCTCTAGAATAAGATAAGTGCACTCTTATGATTAAACATCTTGCAAGAATCCGCAAATTCAAGATAGTAATTAAGGCGAAAAGCCTAACCATAGCAATACGATCGATGATCCATTGTTCCCTTGTGCAAAAGCGTGCGAACTGGGGTTCAGGTTTCTGTCACTCCGGCAACCCACCGTAATAATTCTTTATACACAATTCATTCCCCTAGGTCCTTAATAAGGCGAAGTGTTGAGTGTTCGACTCACACAACACCACTAGGAAAGTAACAACACAACTTAAATATCAATTAACACATATTACTTCAACATCATATGACTACTAGCAACTAGACTTCTACCATGTCCTCAAGAACTAAAGTAACTACTCATAAGACATAACAGAGATCATCATCAGTGGGGATAAATAGATGATAAACAATCTGGACACAATGATATTTCTCCTACAAAACTCAATAGCATTCATCACACGGTAGCAATCAACACCGGTAGAGTAGAGAGGATAGATAGTACGGATTACAACACAAGTTGAACTTGTGAGATGAGATGGGATGGTGGTGGAAATGGTGCTGATGTTGGGGATGATGTTGCTGATGATTTCGATGATTCCCGTGATGATGGTGATGACGATGGAGATGATCTCCCCTTCTGAGAGGTCTTCTCCCCGGCGAAATCTTCCCGCCGGAGATGTCTTTTCTCCTCTGTTGATTTCCGCCACGAAGCGGAGGTGGAACTTGCGAAACTCCTCTATCTTTAGGGTTTTCGGACGATGGGGGATAAATAGACCAGATGGGGAGCCTGGGGTGGCCCCAGGGGTCCAAGCGGCCACGGGGGAGCCTGGGCTCCTGGTGCCCCCGCTCTGGTCTCCGTTTTGCGTGTCCCCGTCATTCATATGGAATATGACCTCCGTCGATTTTCAGGTAATTTGGAGGTCTTCTCTTTCAGTAAATCAGCGTCCACTTTTCACCACTGAATCATGCGTCTGCTGCTTCGGCATCGGAAAGTTGCAAACTGCGTAAAACAAGCCAAAACAACATAAGAATAACATCATAACATGAAATATATCAACGAATAGGAAAGAATTACTATATAAAATAGTGATGCATTTTGGGCGTATCAACTCCTCGAAGCTTAGACCTTGCTTGTCCCCAAGCGAATACTGAGATCGGTAAACCTGTCCACAAGTTTAGAGAGTGAAATGTCGATAAATAAAATACGGACAAGAAGCATCATGATTCCTTCACCAAACTCAAGCATCCTCAACAGTAACCACAACTCTTAAGGCCCTTATGAAAAAGTAATAACAATTATAATCAAAAGTAGGGTTGAGAAAACTCATCAAATTATGGCAAACATATCCTTGGTCAAAGGACAACTAATAACTTTTACTTTTACTCTTTCTCTTTATAATGAAACAATTTGAAGTCTTTGAAAGAACATGTTATTAGGCCAGATGGGGAGCCTGGGGTGTCCCCTAGTTCCCATGGCCCCCCTCTTGGACTTTGATCGAGGTAAGAAGTTTCAAGCAGAGGTGCGGAGAAAGCTTGGACATCCAGTTGTCTTCTCCCCTGGGTTTCATCACAAATAATTGAAGCTGGTGGTCTCTTTCAGTCGTGCTTCTTTCCGTTTGAGTGTGCACACGGTTAGCATTGCATTTCATGCTTCTTTTGGTGGCTACTCTTAGGGTTTTCGAGTGCATCATCTGCGAGATAGATCATTTGAGTTCTCTCTAGCTTCCAAGTCAATTGGTATCGAGGTTTCCAATGCTGGCCGTGTTTCTTGCAATGATTTCGAGATGGTATTCTGCCTCTGGGGTAACGGTGGCCCAAATTGGAGGCGCTAGGAAGAAAAAATATATAAGGAAGAAGATGATAAATGGACCACGGTCCGCCATCGTAGAAACCCTGCCAACGGTGATCACCGGACTCCAACATCTGGACAAAGGGAATCGGTCTTCAACAGGCTTCCAAATTTGAATCAGCCTTCAATGCCCGCTTATTCATCCATCTCCAATGCTCCTAATGGCTTGGTCGGCCGCTTGGAGCAGGTTAACCCTGGGTTTAATTCCTTGGATGGTGCGGGCACATTCATTTCTTGCTTTGCATGTGGAGAAGAGGGGCATGTAGCAAGATTTTGTAGGAAACCGAGGCTACCTGGACTCCTCTCGTGTCTTAAGTTCGGCACGTTCCCATGCCCACCTGTGGAAGCTTGGGGCCCTGGCGTCATTAATGACTGGTTTGCTGCGATTGGTCCGGCCCCAAGTGTCAAGATATTCTCTAATTTCAGGGAACTTTGTGAGGGATTTCCCCTAATTTTCGGCCCAGACGAGTGCTTGCCTCTTCGGCTCCTTCCTCTTCTAGCTCTGCTGCTGCCGCCCCTTATTCCCTAGTGGAGGTGCCCGTGGTCAGCTGCCTCGCCATGGCAAACATCCCCATCAAACCAGAGCCCTTCGTCCCCCATGGACAGGAGATTCTCCATGTGCCTGACCGCAATGGCGTCTCCCGTGTGGTCGTTCCACGTCGAGCTCGCCGACACGAGCATTGGGCCATCGTCATAATCAATCCCCGCCCTGCTGAGGTACTCTTCCCCGATGTTAGTGCTATTGTTCATGAGTTCCTAGAGCAAGAGGTAGAACTCGAGATGCGTGATACTCAACTCTGTGCTTTCGGTGAGGCCTATGTTCGCATGAGGCTTGTCAAAGACCGCGACTGGTTGGTTCATCAGAGCCCGCATGAGTTTGGGGATGTTTATATTTCCTTCAGTAAGCACAATGAAGGAAGAAACTGGAGAAGAGTAAACTTCAACAGAGTTCGTTGGATTCTTCTGATTGGGGTCCCCTTTGATTTCATCACCACTGAAGACATTGCAATGGATGTGAGTAGGTTTGGTAAACTCATAAGATGGGAAAATGATGAAGAAAATAAAGGAAGGGTGATTTCCAAGGTTAGGGTTAATGATTAGGATGAAATCCCCAAGAGCATCAGGTGGAGTGAAGGGGAGCGTTTTGAAGAGGATGGTTGGTCCTCCTCTGTGGAAATTCTTCAGCAAGAACTTCTGGGTGGGGGACCTGCTGATGAAGACCCAATGCCACCACCTGGATTGGACCCACACCCACTTCCACTCGAAAACTTGGATTTCCCAGGCTTTCATTCAATTGCTATGGATAATGGCGTCTTACCTGATGCTCCAGTGGAAGATGAAGATGTTGAAGATCATTGGGCCTTTCAGTTCCATGGCCCAAATCACATTCAAAGCAACCCCAATGTTAACCCTGTTGTGCCTGCAAATGAAGGGATTAGTGACATAACTTCTGTGGCTTCTGGGAGCTCATTCAATATGATACCAGGAGATAATGCACATAACTTGCATGAGGATCAGTTCTTGCCTCTGCTGCCTGCACCAATTGTTCCTGGTGGAATTGGCCTGCTCAATATTCAGATGGCTTATGGGAATGAAGATCTGGAGGAAGAACAAAACCAATTAGAAGAGGGTGACTTGCAGACACATTCTCCGAACAACATCAATTTACCCCAAGATGCCTCCCCAGGCCAGCAAGATCAGATACTGGAACTACAACTTGATATTCTTGTAGAGAATATACCATGAAATGAGGTGGCTGAGAATATTGCTCCTCAAGCTGATCCCCTTGAAGTTGAGATTGAGGACTTGGGCATTGCACGCGGAGAATCACCTGGATATGCAATTTTGAGCCATGTCCCTGAGCCTCAGCTGCATGTTGTGGAGTCAGATAACAGTAACATGGAGCTTTCTACCAAGAGCATGGTACCAGAAGCTTCTGACACCATAGGGAGATGCTCAGCCCCTATCAATTCTGGGTAGGAGGTGCTCTCTTATTTCACCACCAATGGACTCATTGCTGCTGGATTAGAATCTCCAATTCAGTCTGACATGGCCCAGAGCAGCAGCAATTATGAGCATACCACTCTTTTGGTGCAAGCTAGCTTCAGATAGCTCAACTTGAAGGGCAGATGACTAAGATCTCACCTGCAGAAGCTCCAATTGAGGGTGAGATTTCTCCAACTTTTAACCTTTCCTCCCATGAACCTGCTTCCTCCTCACATTTGAATAGAGACTCAAATGCTCTTGCTTACACCCAAATAAACTCTGAGCTCTCCATTGACATGGAATATAAGTTGTTCAATGAAACCCTTGAGAAAGTTGGTATATCTTCTGCCTCAGGTTCTGTTAATGACTTTGACACTTCATTTGGATCTCCTAAAAATGTCTGTTCATCCTTAGAAGGCATGGAGATGTGGAAATTACACTCTTCTCCAAGAGATTCAGAGAGTGCACAGCTTGCAAGAGTTCCTGTAAGTTGGTTTAACTTTATTGTGCACATGCTTACATCTCCAGATGATACGTCCAAAACGTATCTATAATTTCTTCTTGCTTCATGCCTCTTTTTTGTGATATTGCTATGATATTGATGAACTTCCATACACTTTTGATCATATTTGGACTAACCTATTAACTCCGTGCACCCCAGTGTCAGTTCCTGTTTTCTACTGTTTTTGTATTTCAGGTTTTCCCATTATTTAAAGTGCCAGAAAAATTCCGGGAAAAATATAGGTAAAATCAGCGTACGGGAACCTTCCAGAAGATCCCAAGTGGGGCCAGAGGGGGGCCAAGGGTGGCCCAGGCGGCCACCCCCTAGGACGCGCCAGGGGGGCGCCTGGGGCCCCTAGTCCACCTCTTGTTGTCCCCCTTCGCCTATTTATTTCCCGTGACGAGAAATCCTCGGGGACAGAACCCTTTTTCGTGATATATCCTCTGTTCCTCCGCCGCGCTTCCAAGATCGAGAGCACCAGGAGACCTCTTCTCGGCACCCTGTCGGAGGGAGGAACCACCTCCGGGAGCTTCTCCACCACCATGGATGCTTCCCGGATGAACCGTGAGTAGTCAACCTTGGACCATGGGTCTATGGTCAGTAGCTATTTGATGTTCTCCTCCCCTCTTTGTTCTTCATGGTTTAGACCTCGTGAGCTGCCCTACATGATCGAGGCACATATGTAATCTTTCTGCTGTCGCTATGCTGAGTTTTCTCGGATCCGATGGATTATGAGACTATGTTCAGATTGTGTTTGAGTAATATATTTGATTCTCCTCTTTTATATTTATGTTCTTGAGTAATTCTTGCATGTTCTCCGTTGCTGTTTATTGCTTTGGCCAAGTAGTAGGTAGTGACTCCAAGAGGGAGCGTTATGCATGACTGTGGGTTCATGTCCCCCGATGACTAGCTTGAGTGACAGAAACATGAGTCTAGGGGATGTGATGTTGCCACAAGGGAGAAAACAACGGTGCTTGTATTTGCGGGTGCAAGGATTGTTTACTTTATGCAAAGTTTTTTAATGCAGTTGTATGTTGCTTTGAGTTTACACTTTGGGTGGGATTCGCAACTTAATATCAGCGAGATGTTATGAATAGATATCTCAAGGTGGATGATTAGTAGGTAGATGCAGATGGATTTCGGTCTACTTGTCTTGGCGTACCGCCCATGATTTTGAGCCTCTTCCTTTCTTTATAGCATAGTTAGCATTGGTTTGCGCACATAATCATGTCAATTGCCTAGCTGTAATTTGTTTACCTCGCATGGCTATTTTATCTTCTTTTGGGACAGAGACATCACTAGTGAACATCATGGGACCCCGGTCCATATTTCCAATATTGTTTACACCCACTATTTATTTTCTGCTTTATCTACTTTTCCGTTGTTATCACTATCATTATTATCCCGTGTGTTTGATCCTTTGTAAACAACAAGGCCGGAGGGATTGACAACCTCTCTAAACTCGTTGGGAGCAAAGTTATCTGTTGTGTGTGCAGGTCCACGTCAACCGCCTAAGTTCCGGCGCCGTTGTCACCTTCCTATCGTTGCTGGAGTCCTAGTGGAGACAAACCTTGGTATCTACACCGAGCGAAATTTGTTGATGTCCACATCTCAACCTTCCACTTTGGGTAACCAACGAGGGGCGAGAAGCGATGTTGCCAGGAACGCAAGCAAAGCTATACCCGATAACTCTTGCGCCATCACCAGACCAGTATGAGCATGCCCAAAAATTGCTAAAATCCCCTCCATGGAACATGATCACTGAAAATGATTCTGAGGATAACTTCATCTTCCATATTCCTGATAAATGCCCTGTCTCTTAGGCCCCTCCCTGCAGATCTGCTGAAAGGAATAAGAAAGAGGTTAACAAGGAAGACAAAGAGAATGAGCAGAGACCCATGAATGCAAAATTGCAGGAGGGAGGACCCCATGGAATCATCTCCAAAGATAAAAGAGGGAAATCTGTCCTACTTGACACTGAGGTGAGAAGAAGTGACATAATCAGAACAATCAATGATGGTTTCAAAGTGAAACCTTGCCCAGATATTAACTGCCTCTCTTGTAATGCTTCTCCTCCTAAATTGCAAAAGAAAGTTGTTAAAAACTTGTCTGCTTCCTTTTGCAAGGTTGCTGACAATGACCTGGAGGAGAAACTCTCCAAGAGGCCCAAGAGGAAGTCTAAGGAGGAGATGGCCAAGGTTTCCAAGTCCAAGGAGGAAACTAGCTCAACTAGTCTTTAATGATTAGTCCAATCTTAGAAATGTTTGACAAGTGGAATAAACTTCCACTTCTAGAGAACTGTGATTGCTGGAAACTTCTTTTGGTGTATTTGAACTGTAATAGTCTGCCAAGAACCTCCCAATGCTATGTACATGACTACTTGAAATACGTGAACCATGTATGGACCCTTTATGGTGAAACTATCTGCAATCTACTCTCTTAGACTGGCATGGGGAATGAGAATGTTTCTTATTCTAGTTGGAATCTTTTGTGTTATTTCAATGAATAACAACGTAACCTGGAATATCCTAAACTGTAATGTTAGGGGAATCAATGCTAAAGACAAATGGAATGCTATCAGTAATAAGATAGAGGAGAGATATTGTGCTGTAGTCTTCTTACAGGAAACAAAAAGAGAGGAATTTGATCTTCGGTACTTGAGAAAGTTTTGCCCTAAAAGGATTTCTAAATTTGTCTTCCTACCATCTGTGGGGGCCTCTGGAGGAATCCTAACTGCATGGAATGATGCCATTCTGGAGGGAGAAATGGTGTTTCAAAACAAATTCTCCCTTTCTGTGCAATTCACTAACAGGCTTTCAAATCAAACTTGGATATTGACCAACATATATAGACCATGTTCATAGGAGGATAAAGTTGAGTTTCTCCAATGGTTTAGAAACATTAACATGCCTGAGGAGAGTGAATGGATCATCATGGGTGACTTAAACTTTGTTAGATCACCTGAAGACATGAATAGACCTGGAGGTGACATCCATGATATGCTTGTGTTCAATGAGGCCATCAGCAAACTGGGACTAACTGAACTTCCCCTCAAAGGCAGACAATTCACCTGGAGCCACATGCAGGAGAATCCTTTGCTAGAAAAGTTAGACTGGTTCTTCACTTCAGCATCTTGGGCAACCTCATACCCCGCCACCACTACCCTTCCCCTGGCTAAACCAATTTCTGATCATCTCCCCTGCATGATTAAAATTGAGTCTAGGATCCCAAAATCAAGAATCTTTAGATTTGAAAATCACTGGATGAAACATACTGACTTCATGCCTATAGTTCAAACTGCTTGGAACATCCCTGTTGGATATTCAGATGCTGCAAAAAAATCAATGCTAAACTCAAGAATGTCAGAAGAGCCCTGAAACTTTGTGCCAAGACACTTCCAACCCTGAAGATTGAGATTGGTAAAATGAATGAGTACATTTTCCTCTTAGACTTCTTCGAAGAATTCAGAGATCTTACTGTTGAGGAATGGAATTGCAGAGTGTTGCTGCAAGAGTATCTCCTGGAACTTCTTGATAACCAGAAAATCTATTGGCAATAGAGAGGGAAAATCAACTGGGTCAGGTTGGGGGATGAGAGCTGAGACTTCTTTCATGCTAAATCTACTCTAAACCACAGAAATAACTCAATTGCAGTTCTGCATGACAACAACCATGTTGATGTTTTTGACCATGATGGGAAAGCAGCTCTCCTTTCAAATAGCTTCAAAAATAGAATGGGCTTTTCTAATGGGATAAACATGCACTTTGATCTCAGAGAGTTATTTCACAGTTCCTATGACCCTGAAATTCTACAACAACTTGAGTTACCTTTCTCTCCGGAGGAGATCAAGACAGTCATTGAAGAGCTCCCAAATGGCAAGTCCCCTATCCGTGATGGTTTTAATAATGAATTCATAAAAAAGTGTTGGTGCATCATTGGCCCTGACATGGTGGAACTGATCCATGCTTTTCATGCTGGTACAATATCACTTGAGAGTATCAACTCCTCCTTCATCACTCTCATACCCAAGATTGCAAACCATTGTTGTGCTTCTGACTTTAGGCCAATCTCTCCGCTGAACAACACCCTAAAGATCCTAACCAAGTTACTTGAAAATAGACTCCAGAAAGTGATCCTAAAGCTAGTGCATATCAATCAATATGGCTTCCTGAAAAATAGAGCCATCCAAGATTGCATTGGTTGGGCATTTGAATACCTCCACCTTTGTCATAAATCAAATGTGGAGACCTTCCTCCTCAAGATAGACTTTGAGAAAGCTTTTGACACCATAGAGCACCAAGCAATTATAGAGATCCTTAAATCAAAAGGTTTTGGTAGCAAATGGATCCACTAGATGGAGATGCTCTTCAACTCTGCTACATCTGCTGTCCTTCTTAATGGAGTTCCTGGCGAAAAGTTCTACTGAAAGAGAGGGGTGAGGCAAGGAGACCCCCTGTCCCCCCTCCTGTTTGTTTTGGCTGCTGATCTTCTCCAATCCATCCTTAATAGAGCTCAAGCCTTGGGATTACTGTCTGCCCCAATGCAAAGCAATGCCTTCCCTGAATTCCCAATTGCCCAATATGTTGATGATACACTGATTGTGCTCAAGGCAGATTCTAGGAAACTGATTTGTCTAAAGGCCCTCCTGAATACCTTTCCTGATGCCGCTGGTTGGAAAGTGAAATATCATAAATCTTACTTGGTTCCTATCAACATAGATGACCTGAGGGTGGATCATTTTACCAATACTCTCAATTGTCAGAGAGGCCATTTTACAATAACCTACTTGGGAATTCCCTTAGGCACTCAGAAACCAAAACTGGAGCATCTCATGCCCAAAGTCAGAAGAATTGAAAAAAGGATTTCTGGTATAGCTAATTTCTAGACCTATGCAGATCAACAAATACTTGAGACACTATCTTTGGAGAGGTTCAAACATGGAGGATAAGAAACCTTCTCTTGTGGCATGGTCATCAGTTTGTAGGCCTAAAAACCAGGGTGGACTGGGAGTCCTTAACATCAATGCCCAAAACAATGCCCTACTCCTAAAAAAGCTGCACAAATTCTTCAACAACCATGACATCCCATGGGTTAAGCTGGTTTGGGAAGCCTACTAAAGCACTGTACATCTCCCAGGTAGTCAAGTGGTGGGGTCTTTTTTGTGGAAAGCACAAACTGCACTCCTGGACCAGTTTAAATGTATGGCTAAATGCACAATTGGAAATGGAGCATCTGCATCATTCTGGTTTGACCTCTGGAGCACTCAATGCATGCACATTCAGTTGCCTCACATTTCCTCTTATATGGAGGACCTTTTCCATTATTGTTCAAGAGTTCCTGGCTACTGAATATATGGAGGACCTTTTCCATCTCCCCCTTTCAACCCAAGCCTTCTAGGAGTTCCAGAGCATTGACTCACTTTGTCAAGAGTTCAATCTGAGAAGCAACTCTACTAGTAGTAACCAATGGAGCTACATTTGGGGTAGCAAGAAGTTCAGCACTGCCAGAGCTTATAGTTCCTTGATTGGAGTTAAGTCTGCACCACCACACTACAACTGGATCTGGGCAACCAGTTGCCAACCAAAGCATAAAGTCTTCTTCTGTTGCTAATACAAGATAGACTAAACACAAGGAACCTCCTTAGAAGGAAAACTTTCCATCTGCAGACTTATAACTGTGCAACACTCAATTGCCAAACTGAACAAACACTGCATCACCTATTCTGGACATGCCCATTTGCATCATCTTGCCGGGACTTCGTTTTCCCAAACAGAATCATCAATGCCTCAATTCTTGAATCTATTGCTGACATGAAGCTTAAACTGAATGTCCCATTCTCAGTACATATCATAATCATTGGTGCTTGGTGCATCTGGATGGCAAGGAATGAAAGAATCTTCAGAAACAAGGCCCCCTCCATGTTACACTGGAAGGAACACTACTTTAGTGAACTGAAACTCTTGAGATTAAGGATCAAAAGAAAATATTCAGAGTCATTCAAAGAATGGCTTGAATCTGTAATATAAATTTCTTTTGCTCTTTCTGGGCTTAGCTCAAGGCTTGTAAATTCTTGTTATTCTTTTAATGAAGTAAAAGTTGTAGTGGGGTTTTGCCCAACTGTTTCCCCCCTCAAACAAAACTTACATATCAAAAGATAATGTCAACGATGATGTAGCATGGCAAAACTTAATGCAGCATTATATGAATGAATCGTCATCAACATCAAGTGTCTGTTCTCTTTAAGGAAGGAGGGAAGTGGGTAAACTGACTCAACATAAAAGTAAAAGAAAGGTCTTGTTATAGGCAACCAGGGAAAACTCATGTGCTATCCTTAAATCAAACAGAATGAAAATAAATTTTGGGGGGTGCATAGTTTGTCAAAGAATGCTAATAGATAGCTCAATTACTTCTCAAGATGGAAAAGTTTCGAGGAACTGATCCCAAGTGGGGACGATCACATCCCCTTAATCTCCTTCGTTTATCACTGCCAAAGTTTCTGATTTCTCATAGAGAAAGCGCGAAGGAGGGTTTGTTTGTTGTATTATCTTTCGAGTCGGGCGCATGATGGCGCGAGGGTTGACGGGTGTAGTCTTCTCGCCCTTCGTTGGTGAGCCCCAAGTGGAAGGCGTGATGCAGCACAGCAGCAAATTTCCCTCGGTAAAGATACCAAGGTTTGTCTCCAATAGGACTCCAGAGATGATAAGTAGGTGTCAGCGGCGCAACTGGCGCGGACCTGCACACAGACACAGATAACTTTGTTCCCAACGAAGTTCAGAGAGGTTGTGAATCTCTCCGGTCTTGTTGTTTACAAAGGATAAAACGCAAGGGATAATAATAGCAACTGGAAAGTAAATGCAGAAAAGTAAATATAGCGTGGAAACAATGATAAGGATATGGACCGAGATACGTGATGTTCGCTAGTGATGTCTCTCTCCCAAAAGACGATAAAATTGCTATGCGAGGTAAACAAATTACAGAAAGGCGACAGGATTATGAACGCACCGCAATGCTAACTATGCTACAAAAGAAAGGAAGAGGTTCAAAAGCACAGGCAGTACGCCAAGGTTAGTAGACCGAAATCCATCTGCATCTACTACTAATCATCCACCTTGAGATATCTATCCAGAACATCTCGCTAGTATTAAGTTGCGAGCCCCACCCAAAGTGTAAACCCAAAGCAACAGACAACTGCATTAAAAAGAACTCTGCATAAAGTAAACAATCCTTGTAAGCGCGGTTACAAGCGCCGTTGTTTTCCCCCTTGTGGCAACAACACATCCCCTAGACTCAAGTTTCTGTCACTCAAGCTTGTCATCGGGGGGCATGAACCCACAATCTAGCACAACGCTCCCTCTTGGAGTCACTACCTACTACTTCGCCAAAGCAATAAACAACAACGGGGAACATGCAAGAATTACTTAGGAACAAAAATATAAGAGATAAAAACCAAATATATTACTCAAGAACAATCTGAACATAATCTCATAATCCATCAGATCCTATCAAACTCAACATAGCAGAAGCAGAAATATTACAAAGGTGCCTCGATCATGTTGGGCAGCTCACGAGGTCTAAACAATGAAGATAAAAGAGGGGAGGAGAACATCACATAGCTACTGATCACGGACCCATGGTTCAAGGAAAACTACTCACGAGACATCCGGGGGGCATCCATGGTGGAGAGGACACTCCCGGAGGTCAATCCTCCCTCCGGCAGAGTGCCGGGAAGAGGTCTTCTGGTGCTCCTGATCATAGGAAGCGCGACGGCGGCGGAACAGAGGCGAGTTCGCAGAATAGGGTTCTGCTTCTGGGGTTTTCCCGTGACGGGGGATAAATAGGCGAAAGGGGGCAGCCAGAGGTGGGCCAGGGGCCCCAGGCGCCCCCCTGGCGCGGCCAGGGGTGGGGCCGCGCCGGGTGGCCGCCTGGGCCCCCCTGGCTCCCCTCTGGCCCCTCCCGGGCTCTTCTCGAAGCTTCCGTCACGTTGATTTTTTATCTGAATTTTCCTGAATTTTTCTGGCACTTTTTATATGGGGGAAAACTGAAATAGAAAAACAGCAGAAAACATGAACTGGCACTGGGGTGCACTGAGTTAATAGGTTAGTCCAAATATGATAAAAAATGTATGAAAGTGTATCTAGATCATAGGAATATCACACAAAACATGCATGGAGCAAGCAGAAATTATAGATACGTTTTGGACGTATCAACATCCCCAAGCTTAATTCCTGCTCGTCCTCGAGTAGGTAAATGATAACAACATAATTTCTGTGGTGACATGCTAGCAAGCATATAAGAAGTTTGAAAAGTAAAGCAATCAAGGCTAGAAATTCAATTCAAGTCATAACATGCAAGAGTCTATATTAGCATTGAACTAAGTAACAAAAGAACATTAGGTGCAAGAGCTCTCGCTGTCCGTGACTCGAATGTCTCCAAATGGTGTTTGCGTGCAAGAAGGGGGATAGGGAATACGAGAAAAAAGTATTTTTGTGTTGAGAACTCAATCTACTAAAGTTTCACACTTGGTCTTCTTTGGAATCTTATCTTGACTCATCCCTAGACCACTAGAAAGGTACAAGTCAATTTGATCCACTCCTTTTCGATATTTCGAGCACTCATGCAATGGATGAGCGTAAGCACGAGAGTTGTCACTTAGGATGGCAACGAGATAAATTTGGTGGAGGAGGAAGACAAAAAGGATGAGAAAGGATCACATCAACGAGGACAATCATAGGCAAGAGATGCCAAATGATAGATATGATGTGAGGAGTAGGGATTACCATGCAACTGATGCACATACGAGCTAGGAAGCTCTCCAATGGAACTAGTGGGGGTGCACCTAACTTGCTCGCTCATGAAGACCTAAAGATCTTTTGAGGAGGCTCATCTTTGGAATATGGAAGCCAAGTTCTATAGTGTGAAGGTCCCCACATAGCTATATGCATAATGATCATCTCTATGGAGTACAAGGATATAAAGGGAGTACTAGTGTAGATCTCTCAAAAGGATAGTAGTGTTGCCCCTTTCTCTCTTTTTATTTCTTTTTCTCTTTTTCAATTTTTTTGTATTTTTTTGATGGCCTAAATGGCTCTTTCTATTTAACTCTCATTTGTCCTCTTTGGGATCTTTTAATGTGTCCACTTTGGGATCTTTTCCTCACTTAAGGGCAACACTCTATTTTACAAGAAGGTAAAGGAGATCTTCACACTTTACAAGGTACTCAAAATCATAAAGAGATGTAACTATCATGATATATGCAATGTATGCCGCTGCCAGTGTAGCAGGAACGTATATGACATGAAGATCAAGTCATGAAGAGGTGGAAGTTGCATGGCAATGTAACTCGGAAAGGCTATGGAAATGCCTTGATAGGTAGGTATGGTGGCTGTTTTGAGGAAAGATATAAGGAGGCTTATGATGACAGAGCGTATCATGCCAAGGGTTTGGATGTACCGGCGAAGGTGGACACCAACTCTCGGAGTGAGAAGAAGGCAATGCACGGCACGGGAAAGGCTAGGAAAATATGGGAAGGTGGAAGTGTCAACTCTCAATACTTACATTAATCCGAAGAACTCATGCACTTATTATCGGTAACTCTCAATCTAATAAGGAGGTTCACAAAGAGACAAGTACCCCGAGGAGGAGTGTATGGGGGTTTCGTTATCCTTGCGCATCCTCGACTCATGGTACGTGAGTGTTCTCTGATATTCGACCCCTCAGAAGAGTAGTGATCCATCTAGTAGCTAGAGTTCTCAACTTGTAGGTTTTGAAAATAAACACGGATTGCCCAAAATACGAAACCTATCACTAATAGGCAAGAGCTCTTGGCATAAAAAATTCAAACATTACTCACATCAATACCTCAAAACTATTGCAAGCTACTACTAAAATTAAATAGCAACCTCAATTACCTACTTTCAAGACAAGACACAACTCAGTGCAACAACCAACTCTCTTAACAAGATAAACATGAAAACTAATGAGAGTTCCAGCAACAAACTAAAACAAAAGACAAGGCTCTTGCTAAAGACAAACTAAAACTAAGACTAAACATGGCAGTAGCTATGAAAAGATAAAGAACACACAATAGCAAAAAGATAGGCATGAAGAATCCTATGATGTGTTCTAAATTTTGAAAGTGGAGCGTGTTTCTCTCCCACACAAATTAAGACAGGATCTAACTTGTTATGAACAGAAAGCAAAGCTAAAGAAACTAAAAATAAAAACTAAGAGCGAGACGCTCCAATCATAGCACATAACGCATGAAGTGATAAAAATATAGTGAGACGAAGGACGAACTGATGATTGTTGATGGAGAAGGGGATGCACGGGGGCATCCCCAAGCTTAGACGCTTGAGTCTCCTTGAATATTTATTGGGTATGCATGGGGGCATCCCCAAGCTTGAGCGCTTGACACTCCTGGATCTTCTTTCATCATCTTCCATCGCACACTTGAAAACTCCCTTCATACATAACTCATCATAAGCTGATTAGAGAGGTTAGTACCCTTAATAAATAAATTTTCTCCACTGGATATAAAGATATTCTTGAAGAGATACTGTTTCTCAAGAGTGCCAAAATGTTTGTTCAAATAAAAAGCAAGCTTAAGGTTTGCAAAAGTTAGGAGAGACAAAACGTGGCAGAATCTGTGAAAAACAGAACAGCAGATAGTAAAGAATTTTTTAGGGGTACTTCTGCAACTCAAATCAAAAAACTCAGAACATACGGAAGTTTCGTAATTGTATAGAGCATACTTTGTAAAAATTTCAGCTCAGGAAAATGAACTGGGATTTTTCTGGAATATTTCTGGTCACGAGGACAGAATCTGTTTTCTGGATAGCATGTCACAACTTTTACTTCCCTTGCCGTAAGAGGCTATAACTTGGCACAAAGCTGAAAAATAAAGATACAATGATGTTGCTACAGAAGTAACAATCATCAAGACACAACAAAAGAAAAAATAAAAACCTAAATTCGTTGCGGGCTGCCTCCCGAAAGCGCTTCTTTAAAGCCATTAGCTAGGCTTAGTGCAAAAGAAGAATCAAATTTTATCAAGAGAAAGAGAATAACTAGCCCCAGTAACGGACTCAAAAGGTAACTTGATTTTTTTTCTAGGGAAGTGTTCCATCCCCTTTTTAGATGGGAATTGGAATTTTATATTCCCCTCTTTCATGTCAATAACCGCACCAACAGTGCGAAGAAAAGGACGTCCCAAAATAATTGGACATAAAGGTTCACACTTTATATCCATAACAATAAAATCAACGGGAACATAGTTGTAATTGACAATGATAATAACATCGTCGATCTTCCCTAAAGGTTTCTTTACGGAAGAATCAACAAGACGAACACCAAAAGAACAAGGCTCAAAAGGTTTCAATTCAAACATATCAAATATTCTTTTGGGCATAACGGAGGTACTAGCTCCAACATCACATAAAGCATAGCAAGAGAAGTTATTTAATTTAATTTTGATCATAGGGTCCCAACCATGCTCTAGCTTCCTAGGTATGGAGGCTTCTACTCTAAGCTTCTCCTCCCTAGCTTTGATGAGAGAATTTGTGATATGCTCCGTGAAGGCAAGATTTAGTGTGCTAGTGTGGGGGTCTCTAGACATTTTGTGTAGTAAACTGATAACTTCTGAGAGGGTACAACTATCAAAATCAATATCACTACTATCAACGGTGGTAGTAGTGTCATCTAGGCTCACTTGTTTGAAACCCTCTATGTTCATAGGAGTTTCTTCATCTATGGTTGAGGTATTAGCATCACCATTAATAGGTCCAACGGGACTAGGAGTGCATTGGGTGCTAATAGTTTGGGTGTGCTCAACAATTTGGATAGTGGCAACTGTGTGGTGTGTAGGAAGGCTCTTAATTCTATCCTCTTCCTCTTTTTATCTAGCCCATCTTTCTTTAAGTTTAGCCATCATCCTAATGTTTTCATTGATTTGTAACTGGATAGCATTAATAGGAGTGGCTTTATTCTCCTCAAGAGGGGAGGTTCTAATTTTGAGCATCTCAATATCAAGGGCTAAGCTTTCTACCTTCAAAGAGAGATTATCTATTTTAGATAATTTCTCTTCTACATTCTCGTTGAAGGCTTTTTGGGTAGTGATAAAGTCTCTAAGCATGCTTTCTAATTCAGAAGAGGGGTTCTTGTTGCTAGGGTAGGTGTTGTTGTTCCATAGTTGGATGGAAACGGTCTAGGATTGCTAGCAAAATTTCCCCTATAAGCATCGTTGTTGAAGTTGTTTCTAGCAATAAAGTCCATATCTACTTGTTCTTGAGCAACCAAAGAATTTAATGGAACATCATGAGGATCAATAGAGGGTTTCTTGGTAAGTAGAGACATAATTAAGTCAACTTTTTCATTGAGGGAGGTAGTTTCCTCGACAGAATTTACCTTCCTACCTGTTGGAGTGCGTTCGGTGTGCCATTGGGAATAATTGGTCATCATTTCATCGAGAAGCTTCGTGGCAGCACCAAGTGTAGTTGACATAAAGGTTCCTCCCGCGGCCGAATCTAACAGGTTCCGCGAGGTAAAGTTCAAGCCTGCATAAAAAGTCTGGATAACCATCCAGGTAGTCAAACCATGTGTAGGGAATTTCTTAACAAGTGATTTCATTCGTTCCCAAGCTTGGGCAACGTGTTCATTATCCAATTGCTTAAAATTCATAATATTACTCCTCAATTGGATAATCTTAGCAGGAGGGTAGCACTTCCCTATAAAAGCATCTTTGCACTTATCCCAAGAATCTATGCTATTTCTAGGCAAAGATTGAAACCAGATTTTAGCATCTCCGCTTAAAGAGAAGGGAAACAGCTTGAGATTAACAACATCACCTTCTACTTCCTTATACTTTTGCATATCACATAATTAAAAAAAATTATTCAAGTGTAAAGCAGCATCATCTCCAGCACCAGAGAATTGATCTCTCATAACAAGGTTTAACAAAGCAGGTTTAACTTCATAAGAGGTAGCTGAAGTGGCAGGTGTGGCAATGGGAGTGCAGATAAAGTCTTGGTTGTTGTGACTAGTGAAGTCACACAACTTGGTGTTTTCAGTGGAACCCATAGTACCAGCAAGTGTGGCAGATTTTTTTGTAATTTTTCATAAAACACACAAAGGTAAAAACTGAAAGATAAACTAACAAGACTAAAAAACAAAGGTAAAGGGTAGTTTGCAACTCCCCTATCTTAGCACTTGGAGTCCCCGGCAACGGCGCCAGAAATTTTCTTGATGGCGCGAGGGTTGACGGGTGTAGTCTTCTCGCCCTTCGTTGGTGAGCCCCAAGTGGAAGGCGTGATGCAGCACAACAGCAAATTTCCCTCGGTAAAGATACCAAGGTTTGTCTCCAGTAGGACTCCAGAGATAATAAGTAGGTGTCAGCGGCGCAACTGACGCGGACCTGCACATAGACACAGATAACTTTGTTCCCAACGAAGTTCAGAGAGGTTGTCAATCTCTCCGGTCTTGTTGTTTACAAGGGATAAAACGCAAGGGATAATAATAGCAACTAGAAAGTAAATGAAGAAAAGTAAATATAGCGTGGAAACAATGATAAGGATATGGACCGGGATACGTGATGTTCGCAAGTGATGTCTCTCTCCCAAAAGGCAATTGACAGGATTATGAACGCACCGCAATGCTAACTGTTCTACAAAAGAAAGGAAGAGGTTCAAAAGCACAGGTAGTACGCCAAGGTAAGTAGACCGAAATCCATCTGCATCTACTACTAATCATCCACCTTGAGATATCTATCCAGAACATCTCGCTGATATTAAGTTGCGAGCCCCACCCAAAGTGTAAACCCAAAGCAAAAGACAACTGCATTAAAAAGAACTCTGCATAAAGTAAACAATCCTTGTAACCGCGGTTACAAGCACCGTTGTTTTCCCCCTTGTGGCAATAGCAGTTCCCCTAGACTCATGTTTCTTTCACTCAAGCGTGTCATCGGGGGGCATGAACCCACAATCTAGCACAACGCTCCCTCTTGGAGTCACTACCTACTACTTGGCCAAAGCAATAAACAACAACGGGGAACATGCAAGAATTACTTAGGAACAAAAATATAAGAGATAAAAACCAAATATATTACTCAATCACAATCTGAGCATAATCTCATAATCCATCAGATCCTATCAAACTCAACATAGCAAAAGCAGAAATATTACAAAGGTGCCTCGATCATGTTGGGCAGCTCACGAGGTCTAAACAATGAAGTTCAAAGAGGGGAGGATAACATCACATAGCTACTGATCACGGACCCATGGTCCAAGGAAAACTACTCACGAGACATCCGGGGAGCATCCATGGTGGAGAGGAGACTCCCGGAGGTCAATCCTCCCTCCGGCAGGGTGCCGGGAAGAGGTCTTCTGGTGCTCCCGATCTTCGGAAGCACGGCGGCGGAGGAACAGAAGCGAGTTCGCGGAATAGGGTTCTGCTTCTGGGGTTTTCCCGTGACGCGGGATAAATAGGCGAAAGGGGGCAGCCAGAGGTGGGCCAGGGGCCCCAGGCGCCCCCCTGGCGCGGCCAGGGGTGGGGCCGCGCCGGGTGGCCGCCTGGGCCCCCCTGGCTCCCCTCTGGCCCCTCCTGGGCTCATCTCGAAGCTTCCGTCACGCTGATTTTTTATCTGAATTTTCCCGAATTTTTCTGGCACTTTTTATATGGGGGAAAACTGAAATAGAAAAACAGCAGAAAACAGGAACTGGCACTGGGGTGCACCGAGTTAATAGGTTAGTCCAAATATGATCAAAAATGTATGAAAGTGTATCTAGATCATAGCAATATCACACAAAACATGCATGGAGCAAGCAGAAATGATAGATACGTTTTGGACGTATCAGCGCACTCATGCCAGTTCCTCCTCGTATTATGGGTTTGTAGATTAGACATGAAATATCAGGGTAAAACCTGTACAACTTAAAAATATCATTAATTACCTACTACTACCTCATTAGCTAAACAAGAGGCACAAAACAGAAGATTTTGAACCTTCAAGGATAACACATTAATTCTATACTTTTATAAGTGGTAGGGGAATACCACGAATAGGAAGGTATGATGGACTCACACGGAGGATATTGGTTTCAGGGTATGGATGCACAAGCAGAAATCTTCTAGGCAAAGAGTTTGGCTAGCAAAGGCTGTGAGAGAACAGAAAATTAATGCTAACTTAGATGCAAAGTATATAAAGCATAAATATTAAGGTAAGCATAACACATCAAGTTGTCTTCCTTGTCAACATAACACTTCATGCGTAACAACATAAAGGTTATGGTTATGTCGCTACTTGAGAAAACATGCATGTTGTGATGACCAAAGCTATGCTTGCCAAAACTTAAATAAAGTTTTCAAAGCCATACCTGATATAAGGTCCCATAAGAATCATCATATAAGGCCGATTGCGTGAAGAGAATACCGAGTGCAGCGAAGGAACCAATAGACTTCCCATTAATACTCCATCATAGACGACTCCACACTCACAGATACAAACTCTTCACAGAAGGAGTGATAGACTTCAATGCAAACACCTATTTCATATAATAGCTTCCCTAGACATGATACGACTCTACTTGACTCTAAAAGACTAAGATAAAGATAAAGATACCGGGCACTCCCCCAAGCTTGGAACAAGCTAAGGGGATGCCATTACCCGAGGAGATTTACTCCTCATGCTTGTTGTTGTTCTTCACGTAGTCCTGGACAAAGCGCTTCCATGGTAGAGGTTCTCCCGTCTCATGAGAGGCTTTAGTCTCCAAGATCTTGCTTCCAGCACCTAAACCCATGCGCATAAACTTTAGTTCATACTCATAGTTCTGGTTGTGCAGATCGTAAATCTGCCCTTGGAGCTCATCAATGCTTTATTCTGCCAAGGTGATGCTTGACCACATCCCCCTCATCTCCTTCTTGCAGAACATTTTTAGCTCGTTGATGAGGTCGAAGTTGGCTTCAACACCACGCTACAAACAACCAGGTCCCTAGTTAACTCTAGTATATTAGTTTATTGTGCAATTGATGATCAAGGTTTCATGAGTATCAAGACACATACTGATACGTCCCAAACGTATACATAATTTTTTCTTTCTCCATGCTTCTTTTGGTAATATTTCTATATGTTTTAATGCACTTTCCTATCACTTAGAACATACTTTGGAATAACCTACTAATTCAGTGCCAAGTGCCAGTTTCTTTCTGTTATTGTCCATCCATTGCAGATAAAGGACAAAAATAAAAGTACTCGGAAAATTCCATAAAAAATACCAAAACAATATCCATGAAGGAAGACTCCAGAATCCTGAAGGGGGCCCCTGGGACCCACCCCCTGGCCAGGCGCCTCCCTCGCGAGGCCAGGGCGGTTGTCGCGCCACCTGGCTGCCTGGGCCAGGGTGCCACCCCTTAGGTCCCCCTTTTGTATATATTTATCCCTCATCCCAAAAACGTCCAGAGAACCCCCCCCCCCGTCACACGACTTTATCTACTGTTCTGCGTCCGCGACGATTCTTATCTCGGGATCGCAAGAAGAACCTGTCCCGGCACGCTACCGGAGGGAGGATTGACCTCCGGAGGCTTCTCCATCTCCATGATCGCCTCCGTGATGCGCCATGATTAGTCCTCTTTGGACCATGGTTCATGATCACTAGCGAGATGATGCCTTCTCTCCAATCTTGTTCTTCAATGTTTAGTCCTTCTGAGATGCCTATCATGATGAAGGCACCTATGTATTAATTCCTGCTTTGCTATGATGTGTTTGCTGGGATCCGATGGATTATGAGATTATGTTTAGTTTGTGACGAGTAATATATTTGGTTTACCTATATATTTTAGTTCTTGAGTGTTCTTGAATGTTCCCCGTTGCGTTTTTCACTTTGACCAAGTAGTAGATTGCTACTCCAAGAGGGAGTTTAATGCTTGATTGTGGGTTCATGCCCCCCGATGTCTAGCTTGAGTGACAGAAACATGAGACCATGGGATGTGATGTTGTCACCAGGGGTAAAACAGTGGTGCTTGTGACTTCGTGTTGTAAGGATTGCTTACATTAGGCATAGAGTGTTAAGGAAGTTGTCTCTTGCATTGAACTAATAGTTTGGTTGGGGTTCACAACTTAATACCTACGAGATGTTCTGGATAGATATCTCAAGTTGGATGATTAGTGCGTAGATGCTGATGAATAAACGGTCTACTTGTCTTGTGTAATTCCCATACAATTGAGCCTCTTTACTTTTTAGTAGCATAATTAGCATTGCTGTGCGTTTATAATTATGTCAATTGCCTAACTATAATTTGTTCACTCAACATAGTGTTTACTGTCTTTTGGGAGAGATACATCACTAGTGAAAGTCATGACACACCGGTCCTTATTTCCATCATAGTTTAAACTGTTCTCATTTACTGCTTTTGTTTCCTTTCCATTGCACATTTATTATTTCCCCCATGTGTTTTGATCCTTTGTAAACAACAAGGCCAACTTGTGTGCAGGTCTTGGCAGCAAAGTTACTGATCATTTGACAACCTCTCTAAAGCCGTTGTGACTTTCTTGTTGCTCATGGAATCCTAATGGATTGATAACCTTGGTATCCTCACGGAGGGAAATTTGCTGCTATCTATATCATAACCTTCCACTTGTTTTAACCAACGAGGAGGTGTTATTTACACCCATCAAGAAAATTTCTGGCGACGTTGCCCGGCATTCCCGTCTTCAAGATAGGGGAGTTGCACACTACCTTTTACCTTTTCTTTTTAGTCTTGTTAGTTTACTTATAGTTTTTATCTTTGCTTGTCCTATATCAAAACCGCAATAAAATAGTATGTCTAGTCCCTTACTTGCCATAAATATCTATATTCTTTGAAACCAGATCTTATTGGAAGAGAGGATTCACTAAGGATCAACTAGAATATTACAACGAATACCGCTTTTCTCAAAAAGGGATACACTTATGGAGACTAATACATCAATTGTATGATTATGCTAGAAACTTGTGCTTAATATATGATATATCTTCCTGCAGGGAAGAATCTTGTTGCTTTATGAGGCATAAACACTTGGCTTTCCAATGTGATTACAATGATGATGAAACTTAGCTTCTTATGCTAAGGTAAATTATGATTTTATGATGCAGAACAAATAGAAGAATTTGTTGCTTTTAAAGGAGCCTATGAAATTACTTCTTTTCTTGAAAATATTGATGATGACCCTTACAAATCTGAGAGCCTTGCTAAACTTAAGTATTTCTTTGAAAATTACAATGTAAATTATTATATTACTGAATATCTTGAGAGAATCTCTACCCCAGACGAAGAGACTAATGTTTTACAGGACTCTATGGAAGAAGAAACTGAAAGTTGCTTGGATGACAAAGAAGAGGAGACTGACAAACAAAAGGAGGAAGAATGTAGCCACCCATGTCTACCTTTTAATGAGAGTAACTCTTTGACTATTACTTTCTATGATTTACCTCCATGCTTACCAAAGGAGGATGAATAATATATTGATGAGTGTTATGATCCTATGGATTCTTTTGAAATATCCCATTTTGATGAAGTTGATGCCTTTTATAATTGTGGCCATGATGCCACTATGGATGATGCTTACAGAGATTAACTTGCTATGTTTCCTCATGTTAAGCATGAATTTTTTTTCTATTGCACCCACAATTTATTGTCCTATTATATTTTTGAATTCTCCAAGTCATATTCCGGGGAATTTTTTCACATATTAAGGCTTTATACGTCTCAAACGTATCGATAATTTCTGCTCGCTCCATGCATGTTTTGTGTGATGTTGCTATGATCTAGATACACTTTCATACACTTTTGGTCATATTTGGACTAACTTACTAACTCAGTGCACCCCATATAAAAAGTGCTCCAAAATCCGAAAAAAATCATATAAAAAATCAGCGTGCCGGAAGCGTCCAGTGCCCGAAGGAGGGCCAGGGGGCCACCACCAGGTGCCCAGGCGTCCACCTGGCGCGGCCAGGGGCCTAGCCGCGCCAGGGGGGCACCTGGACCCCTGGTGGACCCCCTAGCTGCCCCCCTTCACCTATTTAATCTCTGTCATGGGAAAGCTCCTAAGCGAGAACCCTATTTCGCAAACTCGCCTCTGTTCCACCGCCGCCACGCTTCCAAGATTGGGACCACCGTCTGGACCCTTCCCGGCACCCTGCCGGAGGGAGGAACGACCTCCGGGAGCTTCTCCTCCACCATGGACGCTTCCCGGATGTGCCGTGAGTAGTCTACCTTGGACCATGGTTCTGTGATCAGTAGCTATGTGATGTTCTCCTCCCCTCTTTGTTCTTCATGGTTTAGACCTCGTGAGCTGCCCTACATGATCGGGGCATATATGTAACTCTTCTGCTGTTGCTATGCTGAGTTTGATGGGATCTGATGGATTATGAGATTATGTTCAGATTGTGATAGAGTAATATATTTGGTTTTTATCTCTTATATTTTTGTTCCTAAGTAATTCTTGCATGTTCTCCGTTGCTGTTTATTGCTTTGTCCAAGTAGTAGGTAGTGACTCCAAGAGGGAACGTTATGCTCGATTGTGGGTGCATGCTCCCTGATGACACGCTTGAGTGGCAGAAACATGAGTCTAGGGGATGTGTTGTGGCCACAAGGGGGAAAACAACGGTGCTTGTAACCGCGGTTGCAAGGATTGTTTACTTTACGCAAAGTTCTTTTTAATGCAGTTGCCTATTGCTTTGTGTTTACACTTTGGGTGGGGCTCGCAACTTAATACCAGCGAGATGTTCTGGATAGATAGCTCAAGGTGGATGATTAGTAGTAGATGCATATGGATTTCGGTCTACTTATTTTGGCATACTGCCCATGCTTATGAGCCTCTTTCTTTGTTTTTTAGCATAGTTAGCATTGCGGTGCGTTTATAATCCTGTCAATTGCCCATCTGTAATTTTTTTACGTCGCATAGAATTTTATCGTCTTTTGGGAGAGAGACATCACTAGTGAACATCACGGGACCCCGGTCCATATTCTCATCACTGTTTACAAGATTATTTCCTTTTCAGTATTTACTTTCATTTGCTATCATTATCATTATCCTGCGTTTTTTATCCTTTGTAAACAGCAAGACCGGAGAGATTGACAACCTCTCTGAACTTTGTTGGGAGCAAAGTTATTTGTGTCGTGTGCAGGTCCAGGTCAAGGAAGCAACGTTTGTCGTAAACGGTTCCATTGTTTTCTTGCCACCTACTTATCATCGCCGGAGTCCTACGGGAGACAAACCCTATCCTCTACATAGGGGAAATTTTCTTCTATCCTACATCTCACCTTCCACTTGGGTAAGCAACGAAGGGCGAGAAGCTATTATCATCTCTCGCGTATCAAGGCTCATTGTGATGAGTTGCATTTATCTTAAGATCCTAAAGAATGTATTGAAAATAATACACATATGCTTGTAGGTCACGAACAACATGCTTTATGTGATAGTTATATTGTTGTGTTTGTTCATGATACTATTGAAAAATATTTTTAGAGAGGAAAGTTTGGTTGTAGAACCTTTCATGTTACAAAAACACCTCTCTTTATGATGAAAGTTTCGAAGTTGTTCTTGTTTCCCCTTCCTATGATTGTTAATTTGTGCTTTCATGATTTATTTTTTTACAAGTTTCGCATGCATAGAAAGTGGTTGAGACTTAAATGTGTTTCATATTTTCTTCTTTATACTATCTTTTGCTTCAAATTCTTATTATTATAAGAGCATCTTTTATAATCCTTATGCCTAGCTAAAGGCATAAAAGAACGCACTTATTGCGAGGCAACCCAAAATATCTTTTTTACTTTCAGTTTATTAGTCTTGATGCTTTGTTATTATTGTAGAAACATCATTGCATCTCTATTTCCAAACTTTGTGCCAAGTTTTAGCCTTTGTTGACAAGTGAAAGAAAAGTCGTGACGTGTTGTCCACACAACAGATTATGTCTTCCCCACGAAATAATTCGTGTAAAATCACCAGATCATCTTTTTCATTTGAATTGTTTTCATAGCATGCTCTATACAATTGCTAACCTTCCACCAGGTCTGAGTTTTTTGATTTGACCTAGACAAGAGCCTCGAAAAATAATAATTATTACCTGTTGTTCAGTTTTTCCCAGATTCTGCCCTGTTTTGCGCTTCTTCGATTTTGCAAATCTTGCGCATGCTTTTTCTTTGCGAAAACCTTTTGGCAATGTTGAGAACTAGTAGACCTTGTTGAAAATCTTTGTTTCCAACAAAGGCTAAGTGGAATTAATTTATTTAAGGCACCAACCACTCTAATCAGTTTACGATGAGTTTATATGAAGGGATTTTTAAAGTGTTCGAAGGGAGATGATGAAAGAAGATTCAGGATTACCAAGAGCTTAAGCTTGGGGATGCCCCCGTCACCCTCACGAAATATTCAAGGAGACTCAAGCATCTAAGCTTTGGGATGCCCCCGTGCGTCCCCTTCTTCATCAACACTCATCAGTTCGTCCTTCTCCACACTATATTTTTATCACTTCATGTGTTATGTGCTATGATTGGTGCATCTTGCATTTAATTTTTTGCTTGCTTTGTTAAGTTTAGTTTTGTTTTCTGATCATAACAAGTTGTACCCTAGCATGACTTGTTTGGGAGAGATACACGCTCCACTTTTGCCTAGAATGCTCATAGTTTTAATTCCAATATTTGTTGAGTGTTCATTCTTATTTCTAGCTGCTATCATGTTTAGCTCTTGTTCTTCATGTTTATCTTTAAGGGCTTTGATTTAGGATATTGTTTTTAGTACTCTCTTGAGTTTCATGTTTATCTTGTTTAGAGAGTTGTCCTGTTGCACTAAATGCGTGTCTTACTTTGAGTAGGTAATCAAGGTTGTTATGCTAGTGTAGTAGTAACCTACAATAGTTTTTGAGGTATTGTTTTGAGTAATGATTGGACTTCTGTGTGTCCAGAGCTCAAGCCAATTAGTGATATGTGTAGTATTTTGGTACGACGTGCTTATTTTCGAAAACTACAAAAATTAGTTTAGAACTCTAGCTACTATATGGATCACTAACCTCTGGAGGGGTTGTAATGTATAGAGTACCCTCACGTTATCATGGGTCGAGAATGCACAAGGATAACCAAGACCCCATACACTCCTCTTAGGGTTCTTGTCTCTTTGTGCAACTCCTGACTTGATAGAGAGTTACCGATAATAAGTGGATGAGTTCCTTTGACTAATGCGAGCATCCGATTCTAGGCACTTCCACCAGCCATATTTTGCTAGCCTCTTCGGTATCATGCATTGCCCTTTCTCACATAGAGAGTCGGTGCAAACTTCGTCGGTGCATCTAAATACTTGGTATGATACACTCTTTCATCATAAGCCTCATTATATATTCCTCAAAACATCCACCATACGTACCTATCAAGGCATTTCCATATCCTTTCTGATATACTTTGCCATGCAACATCCATCTTCTCATGAATTGATCTTTCATTGTCATACATGCTTTTTCTTGATCGTAGAGTCGCATGCTAGTTGAGCCTTTCCCTTATAATTACTACATGATGCGCTAGTATCATTGCACATCCTTCTACACTGGCAGCGGCATACATTTGCATACATCATGATATATTTTCAGTTTACTTCTGTAAAAGTGTGTTGATCTTCATCATCCTTTTAATATATAAGTGTTGCCCTTAAGTGAGGAAAAGATCCAAATAGGAAACAAATAAAAGATCCAAAAGAGGACACATTAAAAGATCCCAGAGAGAGGACAAATGAGAGATAAATAGAAAGAGCCAAAGAGGCCTCAAAAATAGAAAAAAATAGAAAAAAGAGATAGAAAATAAATAAATAAAAAGAGAGAAGGGGGGCAACACTACTATTCCATTTTAAAAGATCCACACTTGTGCTTCAAAGTAGCACTTGTACTTCATAGAGAGTTTTCATATCATTCATACATAACTTTGTGGGGACCTTTACACTATATAACATGGATTGTATATTCCAATGATGAGCCTCCTCAAAAGAGCTCTAGGTCTTCGTGAGCAAGCGAGTTGGATGCACCCCCACTAATTCCATTGGAGATATTTCATACTCATAGATCATTTGTGCATCTCTTGCATGGAAATATCTACTCCTCACACCATATCTACCATTAGGCCTACCCTAGCCTAAGGTTGTCCTCGTTGGTGTGAGACTTTCATACTTCTTAAACTTCCTTCCCCATCATTCATTCTCTTCGCCATCTGATTCGTCTCAAACATATCCATATTTTTTTCTTGTTCCATGCTTATTTTGTGTCATTGCAACATATTTTTTCCATGATTTTGAATCATTTATTGGTCTAACCTACTAATATAGAGCCCAATGACAGTTTTTGTCTGTTTTGTCTTTGAAATGCAGAAAAGGTCCAAAAATGAAGTTGCTCAGAAAATTCCCAAAAAACACCAAAATTCTTATTCATCGGAAGAGTCCTCCAACTAGAGGAGGAGGTTTGGGGGAGGCCCACACCCTCCAGGTAGCCTTAGGGCGCGGCCAGTGAGGGACCCGCACCACCTGGCCGGGCGGGCAAGGTGGGGCCCCCTCGGACTCCCCTTTGGCATATATTTACCCCCAACGCAAAAACCTGAGATATCCCATCATTTTTTTCCAGAAGAGATCCCGAGCTCCGCCGTCATAAAACCTAGCTTCGGGCGTCACCAGGATCCTACTCCGACATCCTAGTCATAAAAACCAGTGGCCCTAGAGGTCATCTTTTTTTTGAAGATTCCTAGAGGTCATCTTCATCAACCCAGATTCGCTCTATGATTCTTCTTGAGTAGTTCCCCCTTGGACTATGGGTTCTTGGCAGTAGCTATGTGGTATCTTTTCCCCCTAGATCTTCGATACAAAGTTCTCATGAGCTACCCTACATGATTGAGATCCATATGATGTAATTTGTGTTGTCTTTGTTGGGATCCGATGAATTGTTACCTTGTTCGGTCCTAAGAAGATTATGAATTATTGTTGCTGCAATTTGTTGTTCATAATGCTTGTTACTAGTGCACGAGTAGCAGGATTTCAGATCTGAGCACGTTATGGTTGCATGATTATGATTGTTATTCTAGATCTTATCTACGGTTGTATGCACCTGTTATAGTACGGAATCGGCGATCCCAATGGTGACAACCTGGGACACCGAAGAAGATGGGCTATAATTTGAGGATAACATGTGTTCATAGAGTGTTGATGCTTTGTTCTGGTGCTCTTTGTCAGGAGCACCTTAATCTCCATAATTCCTTTTGGCCCCATTGGTAGCGGGATGGTGGGACAAAAGATGTTGTGCAAAGTTCATATTGCAAGCACGTACAACTACATACGGAATACATGCCTACATATGGTTCTTAGACTAGGATGGTCTAGTTTGTTCTTTGGCTAGAGTTAGTGCAATTTTTTCAATTGCCCAACTGTATTTTGTGCACCCAACACTTGTTATTTTACTTGGAGAGTTACCACTAGTGAAACCTTGAACCCCGATCTATATTTCATCTTTATTTCCTTCCTTGTTACTATTGCTCTCTTTGCTGCTACTACTTTGTTACAGCTTTGTGGTGTTGGTGATTGGGGAAGTCTTAAAGGATACACCCCTCAACACACCATTGCTACTTATATCTTGTCTAGTGCGTTTTCAGGTGTGGTTGGAATGACAACTCAACTGCTAAGGCTTATATGTATTATTTGGCTCCCCTTGTGTCGAATTGATAAATTGGGTTATACCTACCCGCGAAGACTCTTGCGATCCCCTGCACTGGTGGGTTATCAAGGCTATTTTTGGGCGTCATTCCCAGGGAGCATAGCTTTACTTATCATTTCACTTGATAAGTACATTTTTTCTTATTACTCTGTTTGCTTACAATGGTTACTTTCTTGGAGACTAGATCTTATATGGCAAGGTGGATTCACGGAGTATCAACAAGAATATTGCAAGGAATACCGCTTGTCTCAAAAAGGGATACACTTATGGAGACTAATACATCAATTGTATGAGTCTGCTAGAAACTTATGCTCAATATATGATATATCTTTCAGCAGGGACAAATCTTGTTTCTTTATGAGGCATAGACACCTTTCTTTCCAATGTGAGTACAATGATCATGAAACCTTAGCTTCTTATGCTAAGGGAAATTATGATTTTTATGATGCAGAACAAATATAAGAAATTTTTACTTTTAAGGGTGCCTATGAAACTACTTCTTTTCTTGAAAATATTGATGATGCCCCTTACAAATCTAAGAGTCTTGATATACTTAATTATTTCTTTGAGAATTTTGATTGTAATTCTTATATTACTGACCATCTCAAAAAGTTCTCTCTAGAAGAGGAAGAGACTAATGCTTTGCATGACTCTATGGAAGAAGAAATTGCTGAAACTGAAAGCGCATTGGATGCAAAAGAGGAGGAGAGTGACAAAGAAAGGGAGGAAGAATGGAGTCGCTACCCATCTCTACCTACTAACGAGAGTAACTCTTTGATTCTTACTGTATATGATTGCCCTCCATGCTTACCGAAGGAGGATGAATGCAATAATGATTGCTATGATCCTATGGATTCTTTTGAAATATCCCTGTTTGATGAAATTGATGCTTGTAACACCCCTAGTGGCATGCCACAGTAATCACTTTTACTAATGACTAATCCTTTTTATTAACCATGCCTTGATCATCATTGATCCAAACCAAATTCAAAATCTTCTTTGGATAGAATTAAAAACAATGTGGGAATTAAAGTGAAACCAAAATTTGTGCAACCAATATTATTAAATGCCTGAAAACCAGTAGGTCCTAATAAAATAGAATTGGGGATTTATTACCTTATTTAAGTGATTTAAATAACTTCAAACAGTAGCTAAAAGAGCCCTAATAAGTCCTTCGCGTTTTATATAATACTCGAGTGAATTTATTTAGCAGCCAGACTTTTTGTATCAGTGTAATAAATGGTTAGAACAGTATTGGAACAAGTGACATGTTTCACAAAAATCCATTTAGTGGCTAAACAAAATAAATAGCTAGGTGGAACACATCAAAATGAAATAAAAAGAAAAGAGTTATCCTATGCCTAAGGCAATAGCCACTTGGACCAGCCGTCCCAACCCACCCCCCTCCCTCTTTCTCCCTCCTCCACTGTTTCTGTGGGCACCCTGGACTATATGTCCGAAGTGGCCAGCTGTGCATACCGTCATGCTCCCATGATCAGTGTCGCATGACGCACAACTCGACAATGGATATCACAGTCACAAGTTCATACAGTACCGAAGACAATATCATACAATAATACAGTCTTACATGGCTTCATCGGGCTCAAATAGTAGCGGAAATGCAAAAGAAAGATAGATAGTAGCGGCACAATCCACATCGTAGTTCAGAGCGTAGCACGTCCTAGTAATCGTCAGTCGCATCATCGTCAAATACCTGCTCCTCCAAGCCTTGCCGATGAATAACCAGGGACAAAGCCGTGAGTACATACAAAGTACTCGCAAACCACCAAAACAAAAGAACAAATATTTTTGTATAGGAAAATAATGGGATGGATAAATGGTGGAGTTTATCATGGGGGAACCTAACTATTCAATATTAGTTAAGTTGGCAACATCTTATTCTTGGCAAATTTTGATCACACAATCATATTTGATTTAATCATGTCCAACCTTTTTCATGATATCAACATCATCATCGTGAACCATATTCTTAGTACTAGAATTTCTCATCTATTTCCCCAAAAAGTGTGGCCTCACTAGCTGTCCATGACCATGAACTCCGGCTGCTCGAATAGTTTTCACTCTGTAGAGGCTGTACATTTTACCCACAACATTCGATACATTCGTCGTGAGTCCCCACGGATCGTCATACCTCAGTATGCAGTTTTTGGATAATCGACCATAGTCTTTCCCTTGTCTATCCTAGTACAGGTGAATCTACCCCTTTCGTACTACATGGACTGTCCGCGTATCAGGTCATGCTCCTCTTGGACCCATGCCTGCACCGTATTCGAAGAGCACCAAGGTTACCTCAGACGTCAAGCCTAGAGAATTTCACCACTCGACTTCGAGGGCTATCCGATTCGTGGAATAAAACATCCATGTGTAGTTCTAAGACCCCCGTACTAAAATAAACAAGCTGCCAACTAGCCCTGTCCCATACCAGAGTATTATGGTTGTACTTTAAGGCTAGGTTTCGGCGACACTTATAGAGAGTCCCTCCAGACTTCGAATATGTTCAACGATGTTTCCAAAAACCACAGTCTTGGCCATCACATCTTCTTAGATGTATGCCATCACATTAGGATGGAGCAAGATTAACCGAATTATTATGTTGTCATTAGTTCTATAGCAAGGCTAGGGATAGTACATCAAGATGATTGGGTTTAATTCATTCTTCCCAAATAGGTAAGGTATAAGGTATGTGGTGGTTCACCTAATAAAACTAATACAATCCCAACCCAAAATGGTATAATAGTAGCATGATACATAATATGGTACAAATAAAGTAAAAATGTAGGACAAGGGTTATGTTTTTGAAGATGGCTTGCCTTCCTCGACGGTGTCTCCTGGTACAACGTCTTTGGCTTGGGAGGAGTCTTCACCTGCAATGTCAAGCGTCTCGTCTACGCGTTGCGAAAAGGTAAACACACGGTTACAACCACGACATTTACAAACAAGGCATTCAAACCAAGCATTCAACATATTGCAAACATGACACTCAAATCAAGCATTAAAATAACATAGAACACCCTTAGCACTTAATATATCAACACATGAATAACTCTAAAAAGTGTATTAAGATTTACTCATGGTTCAACATAATATGTAGGCAGAATTTTTACAGCAAGTTTAACAAGTTAATAAGGCTAAGCAATAAAATTGAAGATTAAATAAACACACTTGATAGGATCTAGACAAATCATTTCTATTTATTAAAGGCCTGATTTTTTTATTGACTTTTAATTTATTAACTAAACTATAATTTTCTCCTGTTGAAATAAGCTCATAATGAAATTAACATCGAATTATTTTATTAATAGAGAATAAATTTAAATTATCCGAAACATGGAATATTAGCAATATTTATAAAGTCGATCTTAATTTATTTCTGCAAGCAGCAATTTTTATTTGCACAGAAAATTAAGGCATAATTATAGCATCATAATAAAATTTACTTAAAAAATTTCTGACGTGCCAATATTTTACTAAAAATATTTAGTTATACGCAAAACTAATAAAGAAAATAATTCTTGTTGGGCTAGGGAAATAATTCGCTTTTGGTGAAAGTCTTCACTGAGTTGGCCTAGTTCTGTTAATGTTGTCTATAGTTTTTTGATTAAACATATTTTAATTTTCTAAATGCACAATAAATAGGTACTAAACACAGACAAATTTAATAAAACGATGTAGATTTAATTTTATTAACAGTAAATTTATTAAAAATTAATCTAATCAGTATAGTAATAGGTTCATTAATTTAATAATGACAATTTTATTTCAAGAGAAATTTAAATCTACTTATAAAGAAAAACAACGTATATTTACATGGGAGTAAAAACTTTAATATTGTATTTTTAGCATTAACAGAGATTTAAATATAATTATATTAAGCTATCATAACATCAAATAAATATTAATAATAATAATATGGTATTTCGTTTTCTGCAAACAAATTCATCTAAGAATATAAATATATATAGGATATTAACATAAGCATAACACAATTTATTTCGTATTTTTCTGATGTTTATTTATTTTGCTATAAATATTTTAGTTTCTGCTATTTAAATAAACGACAAAAAAGAGTGGGGTGGCGGGCCCAGGCTTATATCTCTGCCTCGCCCTATGGCATTTTTCCTTAGCCGCCCGAGCGTGTGTACTAGGCGCTGTGTTTTTTTGTTTTTTTAAGGACGAAGAGGTACGGGGCGTCCTGGGCCGTTGGATCTAGAGGGATCGGACGGCCCCTGGTCGTCTTCCCCGCGGGTTCGGTCCTGGGCATGCATGGCGCCTGCATGGGGGTCAGGGAAGGCAAGGGAGCTCACCTGGTTGCTCCGGTAGGCGACGATCACCGTAGACAGGCGTCGGGTGTGTGAGCCGGCGTGGCAAACCCGTTTTTGTGGAGAGGGGCGTACGGGTACGTCGGGAACGAAGGCGGCTCGGGGTAGACGTGGGCGGAGGCAGCGCTGTGCGGGCTTGGGGCAGCGGCGTCGGCTTCTCCTAGCGGCGGCTCCTCGCCGTCGTGGGGGCTGGGAGGCGCTCCGGCCTCTGCTCCCCTCCTACCTCTTCCTTCTCCTCTTCCTTCCTTCTCTTTCTTCATCCTCCTTTCTCCTCCTTCTACTTGCTTCTTTCTCTCTCGGTTCGGAGCCTTGTGGCTAAGATGGGGTGGCTAGGGGAGAGCTGGGACGCTAAGGGAGAGCAGAGAGAGCAAGGTGGAGTGGAGACCAGGGCATGGATCACCTCTCCTCGGTCGAGCTTGCCGTGCTCGGGCTCGAGCTTCTCCTGGACGGGAAGAGAGAGGGAAGGGCAGTGCTTCGAACCTTGAGCTAGCTACTGCGGGGAAGGGGAGGACTGGAGTGGTGCGGTTTGGGGAGGGCCTAGGGGGCTGCTTTTATAGGGTAAGGGCGGAGCACCGTGGACGCAGTCCATGGTGGCCATGGCGGGGCAAACCAGGGAGGCTAGGGAAATCCGTGGGCACAAAACCGGAGGAGGGGACTCGAGAAAGCTTCTGGTGCTGGATGCAAGAGAAGAGGAGGATCGGATGGGAGGCTCGGAGGTGGTTTTCTCTGGTGGTATTCACTGTTCGCAGGTTCGGATGGTTGTTTTTTCCGGGCTGGCAAGGAGAGGTGTCGTGGACAGGGGTCAGGCTGGCGTGCAGCGGGAGAGAGGGCAACGACGAGCGGGGTGGTGGTCCATGGGCTCGCCGTCCATTGGCTGGCGAGGGCGGTGCCAAGACGTTGCCGGGGGGATGCAACCTGGGTGCGGGCGAGCAGAGGCGTCCATGGCGTGTTCGGGCAGCTTTCAGCTGACGTGCTTGTCTCAAATAGGGGAGGTGCAGCAGGGGGAGGGCTTAGCCAGGGGAGAGAGTTTTACCGACAGAGGAAGAGATGTACCGAGAAGGAGAGAGAGGAGAGGCTTCGGTCTCTCTCTCCAAAGTCGAATCATCTCCAAATCCTTGGTAGGAAAGGAAACGTGGAGAGAGGGTGGGCTAGGGCTAGGTGTGTGGTTAGGGTAGTTTAGGTGTTGTTTATATTTAGTTTAAATGAAATTTCATTAAAAAAATTATAGGATGGACAAAATTGCATTTAAGGTGTTCGTGAAAATTCCTCAAAGGCATAGGAATTTAATTTTCTAGAAATTTTCAGAAGTTCATGGATTATTAAGTTGCTTTAGGTGATCACAAGATCATTAGTGATCCTCCTATAGTTTGAAATTGTTCAAACATAACCTTTGTTTTGGTTTACTATAACCCGCGTATATTATTTTGGTAGTGACTTTGTGTGGTCTAAAGTATTTTAAAATAGTTTAATTCCCTACAATACTTGAGTTCCACACGTACACTTCATAATGTTAAACAAAACAACAACAAAAGCAAGACAAACAAATTAACACATGAACAATGTGAGTAGGTGCAAAATTGCTAGGTGATGTGAGATTTAACTATATAGATGCTAGGGTTTAGTGATTCCTAAAAGATTATTATTATAATTATTATTCGTAAAATATATTAGGTTTCACACTCCTCATTTGTTTATTTAACAAACTAGTGCAAAAGTTAACAAGAAGGAAAACACAATAATAAAGTGCAGTGGTGCAAGCATACTAAATGGTACTAGTGTTTGAGTTATTACTATGTTTGATGATGTTCATTTGATGTGATCATCTTAAGAAGATTTAGCTATGTGGGGAAGAAATGGTCTTTAGCATAACTACTAGCTTATCTTAGCACATGCAACAATCTTCATGATCACCACTACAAGTGCATCTACAAGCAACCTCATTGTTTGGGAAATAAATATTTTAATGATGCTAGTTTTCTATGGTGGTTACATGTTAGTATTACAATATGTTTGGTATGTGCTAAATATTTTTATTGGTTATTTCCTTTTAGCATGGCAAGGGAAACAACAAATCATGGCATGACAAGCATTACAAGCAACAAGCAAGCATAAAATGAAAATCATACTAATATCACATCACAACTTAGCAAGGTTTTTTTTGACCCTAAATTTTATACTCTAATTAAATGTTAATAAAGTTGGGAAGTAACAGTTTCCCTTTGTGCGTGGCACACATCCAACCGCCATGGCCGCCGATGGCTCGTTATCGAGCATCCCACAGCTCCCCTTCGTGGATAAGAGCCCCAACGCCCCTTCCCTCCGTAAACTCTATCCCCCTAGATCTTCCTCGTGCCGCCTCCCTCTCGCGCCTCCCTCTCTGCCCTTGCTCGCCACGGCCATCGTCGCCTCCGTTCGCCCCTGATCCAGCCCGAGGCCACCTCGAGCTCCAGAAGAACGCCTAGGAGCACCGTGGAGTTTGTCTTCGTCGACCACGCGCACTAAATCGAGCTTACGAATCGAGCACTCTCCTACGTCGGCCTCCCAAGACACCTTCGTCGATCGCCGCCTCCACACGCTAGCTCCGGCCTCCCCAACGTCTCCGAGATCTCGCGCTTGAACCCCCTGTGAGCTTCCCTTCGTTTACCTAGTGCCCCCATGCTCGATTTAATCTGCTAGCCACGATTCCACCATGGACAGAGCTCCCTGTGGATGCGCTCATTGCCACCGTAGCCGCACTTCGTCCATGCACCGGTCGTCCCATAGCTGCGCTCACGCGTGTCCGCGTGGCCGCATTTCCCCCACCCCGCTCTCCCACTGCCGCCGCTCGCCCATCGTACGGCCGCCGCCGCATCTGGTCGCCGTTGAGGATATGCGCGCTAAAGCTTCTCTCCGCGCTCGGCCTCGCGCACGCCCGCGCCCAGTGCACTCTCGGATACTCTAAAACTTCCAAGATAAGTGTGAGTGCTTTGGGTTGCTTCCTTGTGGGAAGTCAAGGAAGAATCCGTGGTGGTGTATTGATGTGGTGATCAAGATTAGATGGACTCGAGTGCGCTTCTCATCTCAACTCTATGTAGTCGTAGTACAGGATAGCCAAGTCAAAGATTTCTGCATTACAACCCCACTTGTCTTTACCTTGATACATGAGCATGAGTAGTATAGTTCTCATGTAATTCTTGCTGAGTACGTCTTTGTACTCATGTTTTCTTAATTTATGTTTTAGATACGAGACCACTGACCCTGATGGTTGCCTCCCCCTCAAGCTTGACGCCAACGAAGTCATGTAGTTCCAGACAACAGCCTGGTCCCTCTGGAGGGTCGTTATGTTTTCTTAAGGCTTCTTAAGCCATTTGTTAACCTTTTCTTTACTAATACATAATTTTCTTCCGTTGTTGTTTGATGTAATGTTGGGTCACAGTCATGTGATCTCTGCTTGTAATACAACTACTATGTCTGCTCAATTTAGCAGATGCAATAAAGTCTATGAGTTTGTACAGTTCATGTTGTGTTACCTACTGTTATACACTTGGCATGCATGCTGCGTGTATGTTTGTATCATGCATGTCATGTGTGGGGTTCGATAGCTTAGTTATGCTCTCGCCGACGGTCTTTCCTACAACCAGGTGGATCTGAGTTGTGCGCAGCTTGGAGCATCGTGATGCGATTGCACGTAAATCCGTTATGTGGCATACTTCGTTGTACGATCGAGCCCGACCGAGACACCGACTAATTGAATCAGGTCGGAGTTGTCTATGTAAATATTCTGCCTCAATTGATAATATGGTTGAGGCGACTTATCTATGAGTATGGGATTTCACCACCCATAAGCATTTAGACTTTTGAGCAGATGATGAGGACCCATCTCAGTTGATCATATGGGCCTGGATGGGATGCCCCTCATGTTCGAGCTTTCCGAGAGTTTCTTGTACTTGGCCTTGTCTTCTTAGAAAAGTGGGTATGGCTCTCGGCTCTCCATGTGATTGAGTTGTGACAAGAATTACATATGCATATCCCGGGTCCCGACAGACTTGGTATCAGAGCAGGACAGTCTGTAGGATTATCAAACCTTGGCCGATGTCGAGTCTAGCATTCTATAGTTACTTTGGGTATAAGGTCACAACGTAAGACTTCTTTTTTCTCCTTACCCTCATCAATCTGAGTGCTGACTCACCGTCATCTTGTTCTACGGGAAGATAGGAGTAGGCTCATCTATGTCTTTTACTAGGACATCTCATTGATTGCTTATTTGTAGATGTAGAAGTGTTGCGGTCTTCCAGAGTCATCATTCCATAGTGTTCTTAGCGAAGTGATATCTGTTATCTTGCAGGTTGTCTCATATTCCATCCCGATACAGCCGTTATGTTGTCCGACTGTGACTTCGATGCCGTTGCATTATAGTCTTGTCGTCTTAGCTTAGTATTATGTCATAAATCCTATTCTGATTGTTGATTCTTATCACACAGAATGTCAGGTGGAAATTTTTGTGTTGATTTCAGTCTTGGTAATAGAGATGATGGTGATCCTCCACCACTGCCTTCTACCGAGTAAATCATGATGGAGGCTGAGAAGAATCGTCGTGTCAGACACGCCTTCTTGAGCGTATTGAGAATAACACTTCTCGTCAGCGTAATGGTGTTGTTACCATCCAGGACATCATCCTCCTTAACACGCAAGTATTCCGATGTTCTTCCGAGACCCTTGATGATGATGATTGGCTTTGTTCCCTCGAGCGTAAGCTTGACCCATGTTTCTCCAAGTGATCGTGTGCTATTCGCGGCATACTTTCTAGAAGGCACTGCTCTTTAGTGGTGGAAGAATTTCGTAGCAATGCAACCTGTAGGTCACTTGGTGACTTGGCAGGAGTTCTGTGATGATTTCCGAGGGTATTATATTCCGGATCAGCTGATGGAGCGCAAGAGGGAAGAGTTCTGCAATCTATCTCGGGGAAATATTACTGTTCATCAGTATATGACTGAGTTCAATCTTCTTTCTTGTTATGCCCCTGAGAAGATATCAACCGATGCCAGGAAGCAGGAAAGGTTCCGCACGGTACTTAGCCCTATCCTTCATCATGATTTCAATCTCCTTGAATTTTTAAACATCGAGGATTTAGTCAATAGATCATTCAGAGCTGAGCATGGAAATGAGGTCTTTGAAGAGTCTCGCAAGCGTGATCGTGATCTTGCTTCATCTTCTAGTTCAGGTTCTCAGAAACATCAAATTTGGATCCCATATAGTGCCCTCCCTTCGCACTTGATTCCAATACCATCCCCCATGGAACGTTGACCTCCTCCACCAAGCAAGAAACCTGATAAATATAGTAGAGAGCATGCCATCCAAACTCCAGAACCTAACATCCGATTGTGGTACAAGTGCGGTAATCCTGGCCACATTGCACGAGAATGTTCCTCCTCGTCCAAAACATAAAGCCAAACCACCAAAGTCTTCCAAAGCCAAGTCCAATGTTGTTGAATACAGTCGTGTGAACCATGCCACCATCAAAGAAGCCCAAGAGGACACTAAGGTTGTACTCGGTACACTTCCTGTGAACTCCAAACCTTCTTTTGTTCTACATCAACTCATAGACAAGATTCTGAAGCTTCTCATTCCTTTTTGTCTGAAAAGTTCGCACTCCTGCATGAAATTTCATTTGAGGAGTTTCCTACCTCTTTCATGATGAAAACTCCAGGATCCACATGGCGTACCAGTAATGTAATCGTGATAATGAAATTGCTGTTAAGGATCTTGTATTCCTTGCTTCTCTCATAGCCCTCAAATCTTCAGATATCGATATCATCTTAGGTATGGATTGGCTGTCAAAACACCGTGCCAAGATTGATTGTGCCACTAAATCAGTTCAACTCACTCATCCTTCGGGCAAGATAGTCCATTTCACATCTCAAAGTTCAAAAACCCAGCTATATTCGTTGAATGAACATCCCCTTCCTAACCTTGAATATATTCCTATAGATTGTGACTTTCCGGATGTCTTTCCAGAACAGCTTCCAGGAATGCCTCCTGACAGATGTGTAGAATTCATTGTAGATCTTGTCCCAGGAACCGCCCCAATTTCTAGATGCCCATATAGAATGGCCCCACATGAGTTAGTTGAGCTCAAAATCCAACTTGAAGCTCTGTTGGAAAAAGGCTTCATCCGCCCTAGCTCATCGCCATGGGGTTGCCCCGTTCTGTTTGTAATGAAGAAAACGGAACGGAAAGGATGTGCGTAGATTTATCGCCCGCTTAATCTAGCGACAATAAAGAACAAGTACCCAATTCCCAGGATCAATGATCTTTATGATCAACTTGTTGGATCCTCAGTCTTCTCCAAAATGGATTTGAGATTAGGTTATCATGAAATCAATATCAGAAATGAGGACATTCCCAAAATGGCTTTCACTACTCGATATGGTCTTTACGAGTTCACCGTCATGTCCTTCGGTTTAACCGATGCCCCTCGCCACTTTCTCGCGCTTGATGAATTCAATCTTCATGGAGTACTTAGATAAATTTGTTGTAGTTTATCTTGATGACATTCTCATCTAATCGAAGAACGAAGAAGAGCACGCAAAACATCTTAGGCTAGTATTGATGAAACTTAGAGAGCATCACCTTTATGCTAAGTTTTCAAAATGTGAATTTTGGTTACCAGAAGTGACCTATCTAGGCCACGTGATTTCTGCAAAAGTCATTGTTGTCAATCCCGAGAGAGTTCAGGCCGTCCTTGACTAGACTCCACCTGAATCGGTTAAGCAAGTTAGGAGTTTTTTTGGCTTAGCAAGCCATTGTCGCCACTTCATTGAGAACTTCTCCAAAGTTGCAAAGCCTATAACTGAACTCCTCAAGAAAGATAAGAAATTCGAATGGACCCACAAGTGCGAGGAAATCTTTCAAGAGCTGAAAAGAAGATTAACTTCTGGACCCATACTTGCGCCTCTAGACACCAAAAGGGATTTCAAAATCTATTGTGATGCTTCACGTCAAGGGTTAAGATGCATTCTTATGCAAGACCGGCATGTGGTAGCATAAGATTCGCGCCAATTGCATCCATATGAAGACAGTTACCCTACCCATGATCTTGAACTCGCTGCCATAGTTCATGCCTTGAAGAATTGGCGACATTACCTCCTTGGTAATCGTTGTGAGATCTATTCCGATCACCAAAGCCTCAAATACATCTTCACCCTGCCAGATCTTAATCTCTGGCAAAGACGCTGGATTGAGTTGGTTAAGGATTATGAATTAGGGATCTCTTACACTCCAGGAAAAGCCAATGTCATGGCTGATGCACTAAGTCGTAAATCCTATTACAATAACCTCGTGTTGTCGCAAAGTCAACCACTTCTCTATGAGGAATTTCAAAGGCTCAATCTCGGGATTGTTCCTCATGGATCCTTTCCACCTTGACAGTGAAAGAAACTCTTGAGGATCAAACCGTAGCTGCCCAGAAACATGATAGTGGTATCCAAGAGATCAAAGCGAACATTGCTAGCGGAAGTGCTAAATGTTTCTCTATAAATGATCAAGGAACGATATTCTTTGAGAATCGTTTTGTAGTCCCAGAAAGCCACAACCTAAAATAGTTGATCCTTAAGGTAGCTCATGATACTCCCCTCTCGATTAATCTCGGTAGCACAAAAATGTACCGAGATCTACGCCAGAGATTTTGGTGGACCGGTATGAAGCGGGAAATCGCTCAATATGTTTCTGAATTTGATGTTTGTCGTCGCATTAAGGCAAAACATCAAAGACCTACTGGTACTCTTCAACCTTTGCCTATACCTGAGTGGAAATGGGATAAATTCATTATGGATTTCATCACTGGATTTCCAAAGTTGCTCATTTCCTTCCTATTCGCGAGAGTATAACTGCTAGCAAGTTAGCGGACTTATATGTCTCCCGGATCATCTCTCTCCATGGTGTTCCTTTGGAAATCAATTCATACTGTGGAAGTCTTTTCACCTCTTGATTTTGGGAAATTTTTCAAAATGCTATGGGAACCCATCTCTCCTTTAGCACTGCTTTTCATCCCTAGTCAAGTGGTCAAGTAGAAAGAGTCAATCAAGTACTTGAAGACATGCTCAGAGCCTGTGTTATCTCATTCGGAAATAATTGGGAGAAATCTCTTCCATTCACCGAGTTTGCTTATAACGACAACTTCCAATCTAGCTTGGGCATGGCACCTTTCGAATTTCTCTATGGACGAAAATGTCGAACACCATTGAACCGGTCAGAAGCCGGTGAAAGACAATTCTTTGGTCCGGATATGATCCAGGAAGCAGAAGAGAAGGTTCGCATTGCTCGTCTGCAATTGAAAAGAGCCTAGTCTCGTCAGAAAAGCTACTATGATCGTCATCATAGACCAGAAAGCTACGAGCTGAACAAGAAGGCTTACCTCTGGGTTACTCCTATGAAGGGAACCCATCGCTTCGGTATAAAAGGAAAATTGGCCCCACGTTACATTGGTCCTTTTAACATTCTCGCTAAACGTGGAGAAGTTTCCTACCAACTTGAACTACCCCCGCATATTTCTCAGGTTCACGATGTCTTCCACATATCTCAAATCATGCGTTGCTTCAAGGATACTATCCGCGAAGTAGACCACGGAACGCTTGGTCTCCAAGAAAACCTATCATATTGAGAGTATTTTGTTCGTATCCTCGATGAAGCTGAGCGCACCACCCGACGTAAGAAGATCAATTTCCTCAAAGTGTAGTGGTCCAACCATTCTGAGAAAGAAGCCACCTGTGAACGAGAAGATCGTCTTCGAACTGAGTACCCCACCCTTTTCCCGACGACTTCTAAATCTCGGGATGAGATTCTTTTGAGTGGGGGCGAGTTGTCACAATCCTAGTTTTGGTATGTGCTTTTATTACTAGTTTTGAGGCATCGTGTTTAAATTCTTTTGTTTAATAATTGGGGATTTTGGAAAAAACTCAAAATGAAATTAAATAAAAGGCCAGACAAAAATATTTTTCCAAGAACGTTCTGAACTTTTTGAAAATCTCTATAAATGGGAATGATCACATTTCATGTGATGTGGGTCCCATCTCATGCTCATGGAATTTTCGATTTTTTTTAAACAGAAGCTTGGAAATTAAATAATATTCATATTTTCTTTGGAATCAAATATTTTGAAATCCAAAAATTCCAAAACAGTGGGAGTGACAAGGTATATGTCACTTAAGTCCATATATAATGCTTTGGAATTTTTATAAAATGAATTGATATTTTATTCAACTCAAAACAAAAAAAACAAAAAAACAATAAAAGAAAAGAGAGAAACCTACCTTGCTTACCTTCTAGCCCACCTGGACCAGAGGCTTGGCCCAGCCCAGCTGGCCTCCCTTGCCAGAAGGAGGGATAGACGAGCCGCGCGCCTCCTTTGCCACAAGGAGGGACAGACGAGTCGTGCGCCTCGCATGGCTGCCACCTCCTGGTGGCCACGCAACTGTTCCCCTCATCTATATCCAGCGCCAAGGAGCCCCTCGGAGCCCCCTGTTCCCCCCCTCTCTCTGACCGTGTTCCCCTATCCTCCCTTGCCGTTTTCGCACAAACCCGAGCTCCACCGCGGAGCGTCGCCGTGCATAGACGCGACCAACAGCCTACTTGCTCCTCGCCATCGTGTACTCTAAGACCGCCGTCGACGTCTTCGTCGAGCACCGCTTCCAATCTAGCCGAAACATCTCTAAGGCTGCCGCCCTTTCCTCGACTCGCCGTCGGCCACCATGGAAACCGGCGAGCGATTACGCCGCCACCGCAGCTCCTTCGCCTGTCCCGTCTTCTGGAAAATGCATGGAACAAGCAGAAATTATCGATACGTTTGAGACATATCAACATCCCCAAGCTTAATTCCTGCTCGTCCTCGAGTAGGTAAATGATAACAGGCACAATTTCTGTGGTGACATGCTAGCAACCATATAAGAACTTTGAAAAGTAAATTAATCAAGGTATGTAATTCAATTCAAGTCATAACATGCTAGAGTCTATATTAGCATTGAAACAAGCAACGGAAGAACATTAGGTGCAAGAGCTCTCGCTGTCCGTGACTTGAATGTCTCCAAATGGTGTTTGCTTGCAAGAAGGTGGATAGGGAATACGAGAAGAAAAAGGTGTTTTTGTTGAGAACTCAATCTACTAAAGTTTCACACTTAGTCTTCTTTGGAATCTTATCTTGACTCGTCCCCAGAACACTAGCCAGGCACAAGTCAATTTGATCCACTCCTTTTCGATATTTTGAGAACTCATGTAATGGATGAGCATAGGCACGAAAGTTGACAATTAGGATGGAAAAGAGAGAATATGGTGGAGGAGGAAGACAAAAAGATGAGAAAGGCTCACATCAATGAGCACAATCATAGGCGAGAAGGCCAAATGATAGATATGATGTGAGGAGTAGGGATTGTCATGCAACGGATGCACATATGAGCTGAAAAGCTCTTCAATGGAACTAGTGGGGGTGCATCTAACTTGCTCGCTCATGAAGACCTAGAGCTCTATTGAGGAGGCTCATCCTTGGAATATGCAAGCGAAGTTCTATAGTGTGAAGGTCCCCACATAGCTATATGCATGATCATCTCTATGGAGTACAAGGATAAGAGGGAGTACTAGTGTGGATCTTTCAAAAGGATAGTAGTGGTGCCCCTTTCTCTCTTTCTATTTCTTTTTATCTTTTTTATATTTTTTTGTATTTTTTGGTGGCCTCAATGGCTCTTTCTACTTAACTCTCATTTGTCCTCTTTGGGATCTTTTCCTCACTTAAGGGCAACACTCTAATTTTTACAAGAGGGTATAGAAGATCTTTCTAACTTTACAAGGTACTCAAATCATAAAGAAGATGTAGCTATCATGATGTATGCAATGAATGCTGCTGTCAGTGTATGGCATGAAGATCAAGTCATGAAGAGGTGGATGTTGCATGTCAATATATCTCGGAAAGGCTATGGAAATGTCTTGATAGGTAGGTATGGTGGCTCTTTTGAGGAAATATATAAGGAGGTTTATGATGACAGAGCGTATCATGCCAAGGGTTTGGATGTACCGGCGAAGGTGGATGCCAAATCTCGGAGTGAGAAGAAGGGAATGCACGACACGTGAAAGGCTAGCAAAAATGAGGAGGTGGAAGTGTCAACTTTCAATACTCACATTAGTCTGAAGAACTCATGCACTTATTATCGGTAACTCTCAATCTAATAAGGAGGTTCACAAAGAGACAAGTACCCCGAGGAGGAGTGTATGGGGGTTTGGTTTTCCTTGCCCATCCTCGACTCATGGTACGTGAGTGTACTCTAATATCCGATCCCTCCAAAGATTAGAGATCCATCTAGTAGCTAGAGTTCTCAACTAGTTTTGTAGGTTTTTGAAAATAAACACGGATAGCCCAAAATACGACACCTATTACTAATAGGCTAGAGCTCTTGACACCAAAAGTTCAAACATTACTCACATCAATATCTCAAAAATATTGCAAGTTACTACTAAAATTAAATAGCAACCTCAATTACCTACTTTCAAGACAAGACATATATCAGTGCAACAACCAACTCTCTTAACAAGATAAACATGAAAAATAAAGAGAGTTCTAGAAACAAACTAAACAAAAGCCAAAGCTCTTGCTAAAGACAAACTAAAACTAAAACTAAACATGGCAGTAGCTACGAAAAGATAAAGAACACACAACAACAAAAGATAGACATGAAGAATCCTATGATGTGTTCTAGATTTTGAAAGTGGAGCGTGTTTCTCTCCCACACAAAGTAAGACGGGGTCTAACTTGTTATGAACAGCAAACAAAGCTAAAGAAAACTAAAAATAAAACCTAAGAGCGAGACGCTCCAAGCATAGCACATAACGCATGAAGTGATAAAAATATAGTGAGACGAAGGATGAACTGATGGTTGATGGAGAAGGGGATGCACGCGGGCATCCCCAAGCTTAGACGCTTGAGTCTCCTTGAATATTTGTAGGGGATGCATGAGGTCATCCCCAAGATTGAGCGCTTGACACTCCCGAATCTTCTTTCATCATCTTCCATCGCACACTTGAAAACTCCCTTCATACATAACTCATCATAAGGTGATTAGAGAGGTTACTACCCTTAATAAAATATTTTTCCCCATTGGATATAAAGATATTATTTAATATCTACTCTTTATAAAGATTTCCAAAAGGTTTTTGCAAAGAAAAAGCAATCTTAAGGTTTGCAAAAGCTAGGAGAGACAAAACGTGACAGAATGTGTGAAAAACGGAACAGAAGGTAGTAAAGAACTTTTTAGGGGTACTTCTGCAACTCAAATCAAAAAAACTCAAAACATAAGAAAGTTCCATGATTGTATAGATCATGCTGTGTAAAAAAATCAGCTCAAAAAGATGAACTGGTGATTTGATCTGATTTTTCCCGTCACGAGGAAAAAATCTGTTTTCTGGACATGATGTCACGGCTTTCACTTCCCTTGTCATATGAGGCTATAACTTGGCACAAAGCTTGAAAATAAAGATACAATGATGTTGCTACAGTAGTAACAATCAGAAAGACCAATAAAAACAAAAGTAAAAACATCTTGGGTTGCCTCCCAACAAGCGCTTTCCTTTATGCCTTTAAGCTAGGCATAAAGATTTTAAAAGATGCTCTCATAAGAATAAGGATTTGAAGCAAAAGAAAGCATCAAGAAGAAAATATGAAACACATTTAAGCCTAACCCACTTCCTATTCATTGGCATCTTGTCAGAAAATAAATCAAAGAAGCACAAAGAGATAAGCATAGGAAGGTGGGACAAGAAAATTTTCAAAACTTTCAACATAAAGAGAGGAGTTTTTGTAACATGGGAGTTTCTATAACCAAACTTTGCTCTCTCAAAATAATTTTCAGTAGTATCATGAACAACATAAAGAATATAACTATCACATAAATTATATTGTTCATGAACTACAAGAACACGCGTATTGTTTTCAACATGATTTTTAGGATCATAAGATAAATGGAACCCATCACTTTGAGCTTTGATAAAAGGAAAATTCTCCAGAGTTGGAGATTTCAAATGGATAATAGGGACATCAATTGTGGGTGCAATAGTAACAATTTCATGCTTGACGTAAGGAACTATATCAAGTTCATCTTCGCAAGCAAAATCCATATTGGCATCATGGCCATTAACAAAGGAAGTATCAAAATCTTCAGAAAGGGATATTTCAAGTGAGTCCTGGGAAACATTGGATTCCTCATCAAAGCAATCATTAGCCTCTTCTAGGGCAGCAAACATTTTATTTTTAAAATCCTCAATATAAGCATTGGAAGAATAATTCTCGAAGAAATAAGCAAGAACTGCAAAGTTTTCGGACTTGTGACTAGTATCATAATACTTTTCAATCAAAGAAGAAATCTCATAAGCACCTTTAAAAGCAACAAACTCTTCAATCTCTTCCCCCTAAGCCTTGACCTAACCAACTACCCCCTCCCCTGCTCGCACAGCAACCATTCCCCCCCTAGCCATCGCCTCACCGGAGCCCTCGCCCCTTCCCCTCGACACCAGAGCCTCCCTCGACGCCACTGCGGAGGAGCCCACCAGAGCCGTCATCCCGGAGCCCCCCGACGCACCCAGTCGCCGCCGCGCCTCTGCCTCGCCTCCGGCGGCCGCCGCATTCAAGCACGCACCTTCCCGAGCCCCTGTCGTCGATGCCTCCTCCCCGCGGTGAGCAGCCGCCTCTCATCCTCCCCTGTTCCAAGAAGCACTAAGGTCATCCCCCGCTCCCCTGTTCTACATCGATCCATTCAAACCAAAGAGAACATAGGGGAATTAGAATTGCTAAGAGTTTGGATCCCTGCAAAACAACTATGGGTAGGACTTTGGATCAGGATAGGAATTTAGAATTTTGTGCAGACCCTAGAGAACAGAGGGGAATTTTGTATCAAATATGTTTGCTAGAATTGCTCTGTAAAAAAGTCCCTAAAATGAAGTTTATAGCTTAATGAAAACTTTTCTAGATAAATGGATGTATATGAAATGGTCCTGGTTACAATGCATGATTGGCTTGTTTATCATATGAAAAAACACAAGCAAGTGTAGAATTTTTTCTTCAATAAATCACTGGATTTAATTGTAAGAGATTATATGCTTAGAGAAATGAAATTTGTCCTTTGGTGATCAATAACATGGAACTTTTTCTCACTGGATTTAATTGTAAGAGATTATATGCTCTGTTCTAGCTGCTGCTGCCTGTAGCTGTTGTTTGGTGCTGCTAAGTGCTTCTGCTGGACTCCATTTGACAGCCCCAAAACCCCAACAAAACAATATCAAAAATAAGAAAACTTGATATGAGCTGAAAGTAGACATAACCAGCTACAGTTTGTTCCCCTCTTGATATGCACATTACTCACATCCATAATTAACCAAGGACCCAAGGCCCAGCTAGTTTCTTCCCATTGGCAAAAGTCTAACTTCCTTTTTTTGTCTTTCCATACCAGTTGATCAACATCTTCTTGTTCTTACAGCACAATGTAAAACCATGCATGAGCTGCTATTTTTGTTACTACTACTGTTAGTTTTTATTTATTATTAACTTGCTTGCTAGGCACAAATTACATGGTGCCAAGGATAGATTTGCATGACTGGGTAAAAAAGCATGACTGGGTAAAAATTCATGACCAAGTACTATTGGTGGCTAATGTTATATATTTTGGCGTGTTAAGCATGTGTTGTTTGTGCTTGCTTGCTTTTATGTTGTTACTTTTATTATGAGCTTGATAGTGTTTTCTTGACATCTTAGCTTCTGATTGTGTAAGTTTCAATTCCTAGGAGTGTTTAGTCTTGAATGAATGAAGTTAAGCCTCTGAAAAATTGCTTAGTCACTACTTTAACCTTGCATGGGGAATTAATAGTGATGTGGATGCCAAACTGTTTTTGTGGTTAATGTTTTTACCTTGCTTGACAAACTTGTTGTTTGAGGCTAGCATAAATATGATAATTAGTTTTCTTATTGACTATAATGTTTTTGAATACTATTTGAATATTGTCTGAATATCTATATATATGCTGGTTGTGCCTACATGTAGGCATTTTTTTGTGCAGGTACAAATCATTATCCCCTTTCTCCCGAAATGTTAATTAACTTCCGTTTCGGTTGAGAATGGGGCACTCTCATGTTAAGAAAAATTGCAAAGGTCATGCCAAATTTTTCCGTGAATTCGTGCATGACCTTTGCTATTTTCCTTAACATGGGAGTAGTTGCATTTATTTATTGTGCTAATTAATTAAGTAGTTGCATTTCTTAATATTGTACTAGTGCAAATATGTCGACCGGAGCCGACGCCGACCCTTCTTCTCAGCCGGGAAAAAAAGGAAGAAATTTTGGGAATACTCCTAGGAGGAGGTCGAGGAGCATAGAGAAGAGGAAGTACCTCCGGGCGAGGAGGAGTATGAGGAGTAGATAGAGTCGGAGTCCGACTAATCGGAGGAAGACATGGAGGAGGAGGCCGGTACAGACAGCGAGAGGAACACCGGCGAAGATGATGCGACCGGTGGCTCCAACACATATGGTAGTGTGAGAACCCTTTGTTAGGTAATGTTCTAGGGTTAGCAAGTCTTTTGCATCATGTTAAAAATTTCAAAAGAAATCTTTAAAATCAAAATCAAAAGCAAAATGGGAGAAGGAACCCCCCCCCCAAATGAATTAATTCAAAAGGCCAGATAAAAATCTTCTCCAAAAATTCATGTTAGATTTTTGAAAAGTCTTATAAATGAGTGTGATCACATATCAAGTGATGTGGGACCCACCCCATGCTCATGGATTTTTCAAATATTCAAACACTGCCTTGGAATTAATTAAAAACCCCTATTTGAGTTAAGATTCAAATTATTTGAATTTTAAAAATGTTGAAACTTTACAAGTGTCTAGCCTAGTATATTGTGATGCCACATAAAAAGTTTCAGCATTTAATAAAATGCCTAGCTATTTATTTGCTAAGCAAAACAAATTTACAGAAAAGAAAAAGAAAGCAGAAAAGGGAAAAAGGACTTACCTGGAAGCAGCCCAGCTAGCTCCCCGCAGCCCACCTGGCCGGCCCAGCCCAGCCTCCCCGCTTGGCGTCTTCCTCCCCACGCCCCGAAGCTGCTCGGTGGAATGCATGCAGCACTCCACCGACGCCACCGACGAGCCCGGCCACGCAGCTGCTTCCCCCTCGTCCCTATCGCGTTCCGTGGACGTCTGGAAGACTCCACGACCCACTCTCCCCTTTCCCAGCTCACCCCGTGCTCTTCCTCTGCGAAACCCGACGACCACCGAGCGCCGCCGTCGCCATGGCTCCGAGCCCACGCGGCCAGTGAGCTCCTCAGTGCAAGACTAGGTTCCCAACGTGCTCCCCGACGACGACTACCTCCTCTGGCAGAAGAAATCGAGCCCCGGAGCTCTGTAGCTGACGTCCCCTTCTTCGTCTTCGCCTCCGGCCACCGCGCGACATCGACGAATTCGTCACCGTCAAGGCAACCCCGACCTCGCCGTCGCGTTCTTTGCAACCGTGGTGAGCAGGCGCTTCGATCCCCTCTGTTTCCCCCTTCCAATCAGTCCTCTACCACGAGCTGCCATGAGAGCCGAGCAAGGTGGCCGCCAAGGTTGAACCTACGGTCGCTCCCGTGCTCCCAAGTCCTGCCCAGCACGCGCGTTTGGCTCCTGGAGTTCGTAGCAATCGAACGCAACCCTCCCGGCTTCCAAACGTGCCCTCTAGCTCCACTTCCGACCTCGGCGTTGTTCTGCTTCCGCCGGAGTAGTCGCCGCCGTCCATCCCGACCTTCCCGTGACCCCCTGATGCTTCCTCTCGACGCGGGCGACGATGCTGGACCCGTTGGTGGTCTCCTCTTCCTCTCCCGTGGCCTCTAGCCGATTCCGGCGAGACGCCGCCGTCCCCGTCGTCGCCGCCGGTTAACCGCCGGTGGGTTATCCATTAATCACCCCCTAATGACCCCCCACAGACGATGACAGGTGGGGCCCTGGACCCCTTAACCCCCTGTTAGTTTAAATCAAACGGGGATTAACCCAGACCCACTGACGACCCTGGCGCACCAGTCAGCCCCCCCCTGACGTCACCCTTGCTCAAGCCTGACGCAGTAATTGTTTTTCCAGATTAAAAAGAATTAAAGAAATTCCAGAAAATCCAGAAAATAGCCCAAACTTTGGAAATTCATAGAAAATTCATATTAACTCCAAATTGGACAAATAATATATGAAAAATGATCAGGAGAAAATAAGCTATCCAAATATCCAACTTTCAACTTTGTTTGAGTTGATTTTAAAATGGGACCAGTAGCATATGTCATTTGATTTATTTGGAATTTATTCAAATTCAATTCAAATGATTTTGCAACTTGGACCATGGAAACTTGATACTTTTCAACCACACTTCAGAGGCATATCATACACAATTCAAAATGTTTCAAATTGATCCAACAATGTCACATGTAACTTGGCTAAGTTTGAATTGAAATTGGAGTTTGAATTTGCAATTCAATTTGCAATATACTCCATTTAAATGGAATTGCCTCACACATCAAAGCATATACATCAAGATTCAACCTTCCATCATGTGATTGTGCATTGTATTTACTTTACTACCTTGTTTGTTGTTTGTCGAGTAGAGGTGGAACCGGAACAGGAGGCTGCCCCCTTCGTTGAAGACCCAGAACCCGAACCTCGTCAGCAAGGCAAGCAAACCCCCATTGATCATGTCGATAAAATCCCAATTCCCTCTCATGTCTCGCTTATGCATTGTTTAGGATGATTACCATGATGCGTTTCTACCGCATAGATGAACCCATTCCTTTGCATGACCTATCATTTTGTCATAGTAGTAAGCAAAACACAATCCTAGCAAATGTAGAAGTTGATTGATATCATGTGGCCCCTGCAATTGTTACTGCTTATTGCATGCTTAGAGTGACCCCATGATGATACTGTTATGTGAGTCGGGATGGTTGTGATCATGTGGATGTTGGTAGCAAAGTGTTGGTGAATCTACCCTAATACAAGGTGAACAATGAGAGGCTGTGTAGGAGTACAAGGTGAACAATGAGAGGCCCTAAGTCCGAGTTCTTGTGTGGTGATCCAAGATGAAGAGTACAACCACACATTGGGCTCACTGACCCCTCTCAACCTATTAACTCATCCCTTTCGTTGTCTAGATGTCGCAATAGTTCGGAGTTCTGGTAGGTCTGTGGCCTGGATGCTAAGTGAGAGAACGGCTCATCCGAGACCGGCTTATGCACCACGCACACATCACTTGGGTCCACTTCGGTAAACCGGCCGGGTTCACGATAGTGGTAGCCAACCCAAGTAGGTGGCTTTCTTGGACTAGATAGGCTATGAGGTAACAGTTGTGGTGAGCATCCTCGCTGGCACCCCTTGAATGGTGTCGAGATCAAAGGCGGTGAATGATGATCATGTGTGTGTAGCGGTACACCCCTGCAGGGTTAACAAAACTATTCGAATAGCCGCGTCCGCGGTTATGGACTTCTTGGAAAGCCTGGCTTGATTATTAGACAACTTGAACTGGATACTTCTAAAACACACCAAGATAAGTGTGAGTGCTATGGCGTGCTTTCTCGTGGGGAAGTCGAGGAAGGCACCATAGTGGTGTAATTGGTTGGAGAAACTAGTGGACTCGTGTACGCTTCTTACCTCAAAGTCTGGTACTCGTAGTTCAGGATTAGCTAAGTCAAAGCTGGCACTTCTGCAAGTGAAACCCCACCTCCCTTTACCTTGATACATATGCATGAGTAGTATAGCTCCTATGTAAGTCTTGCTGAGTACGACTTTGTACTCACGTTTGCTTAATCTATGTTTTAGATGAAACCACTGACCCCGAAGGTGGCTTCTTCATCGAGCTGGACGACTGAAGATCAAGCTAGTCTAGTCCCAGTCAGACGAATGGTTCCCTCGTGGAGGGCTTGTGTTTAAATAAGGCTTCTTAAGCCATTTGTTAAACTTGTCTGTACTCAGACATAATTTGCTTCCGCTTGTGTTGTAATGTTGGATCACATGTTTGTGATCTCTGTGTGCACTCTATAAGAGTTATCAATAAAAATGTATACTTTGTAGAGAATTGCAATGATACCTACTGTTCATACAAGGCATGTGTGCTGCGTGTATGTTTATAACATGCATGTCTTTGTATGGGTTTTTGAGACCTTAGTTGTGATCTGGCTGGCGGTCTTTCATAAACCAAGTGGACCTTAGATGTGCGCAGCTTGGGGCATCGCGATGCGATTGTTCGAGACTCCGTCTCGTGCACACTTTGTGGTATGATCGAGCCCGCCCTAGGGCCGGACTAAGTGATCGGGCTGGAGTAAGTCTATGTAAGAGTTATGAGATAGTCGATAGTATGGTTGAGGCGACTTGTCTTTGAATATGGGAGTTCACCACCCATATCATTAGACTTGTGTGCAGACGATGAGGACCCATCTCAGTTGATCATCCGGCCTGGATGGGATAACCCTCACATACGATGCTTTCCAAGAACGTTCTGTGCTTGGCTTTGTCTGCTTAGACAAGTGGGTACGGTTCTCGGCTCTCCATATGACTATGTCTTAACTGGACTTGCATACGCTAACCCCGGGTCCCGACAGACTTGGTATCAGAGCAGGACTGACTGTAGGACTAGTAGCCTTGGCCGAAGTCGAGTCTAGCCTTCTATAGTTATATAGTTACTCTGGGTATATAAGGGAACAACGTAAGGCTTCTTTTTCTCCTTACCCCCTTCGTTCTGTGTTCTGAGTCACCCTCATCTTATTCTACGGGAAGGTAGGACTAGGCCCTCCTCTGTCTGATTAGAACATCTCGTTGTTTGCTTCCTTGTAGCCGTAGGAAAGTTGTGATCGGTTTGTTAGAGTGATTATGCTTCCTGATTTATTACATCGTATGTAAGTGCTGTTTCCATGTTGTAAGAAATTGTCTTTTTCCTGCAATTACAGCCGTTATGCTATCCGAGTCATTCCAGGTTTATCTCATAATCTGATGCATTTGCAAACTCCTTCTTTCTGTTTCAAATGGCAGATATTCCCAGTCGGCAGATTGTTCATTTGACCAGGTGCCTCGGTGTGCGTGGCCATCCCGCCACGTTGATCGAGATGATGTCCTATGTGGGATATCAATGGTATCCTGAGTACACCGTTGAGGAGCAGTTCCTTGACTTCAACCAGACCCAGTTCCACTGCATTGTCAGGATCTACCCGCACCACGTTGGAGTCACTCAGCCTATCCACTTTGGACATGGCATTGGCATGACCGAGAACATGGCTGTGCAGGATGCTGCATACTCATGTATTACCTTGCTGAGAGAGGAGCACACTATGCTGAGAGAGACCTCATTCCACTATATCCCTTCTGCACTTCCAGGAGAAGAGGGATATTACACCGGACTCTACTCAGATCACTCTGCAGAAGATCCATCACTTCAGATGACTGCGAGGTTTGCTAGTGACTGAGATCGTGATGCACGCGCTCTCCGTTTTGAGCTTCACGCCACTCGTGTTCTTCTGTATCGAGCACTGACCCTTTTGGCACCCTTCGTGAGCGTTGGATCAGTTGAGTATGATGCTATCTACCCTGTGAGGACTCCGATGCCTTCTCGAGTTGCTTGGCCCGAGATTGTAGGCATTTTTCCACCCCGTGGTCCTTTGCTTCCACCCTATGCTGGACCTAGGCCCCATCCTTGCCCAAATGGATATCAGGGTTCACAGGCCTCCGTGTATTCCGATGGTCACCTTCAGCTACCGGGATATGCGGGTAACTTTTACGAGGACTACTATGGAGATGGAGATGAGTGAGACCGCCTGTGGTCTTACTTAGTGAGGATGTAGTAGTATCTTAGTATATTGTACGCAAGGTGTCTAAGTTCCAGAGGCTTAGATAAATAATGTATAGGAAGTCAGAGTTCCTCTGAAGGATGTATCATCTTCATCACGTTTGTATTAGCTTGGTGCTTGTACTAAAACGATGTATGGTTTGTATGACAGCTTGTGAATATATGGCTTGTATGCTTTTATCACCATGTTGTCAAGATGATTACTTCCTTTTCTCTGTAATCCTTCCAGTACTTCAATACCTTGTTTAGACTCTCCCAATCAACTCTGTGTGACTTTGGTTTTCAACCTTCAGGATATCTCAAGGAACCCGTGGCCAGCTTGGTCGTAACCAGGGTCGTGGGAATTACCAGGAGGAAGGCAACCTTCCACCCCCACCCACGATGGCTCAGGTTCTGATTGAGGTTGAGAGGAACCGCCGAGACTCTCACCATCTGCTGGAAGTCATTGCTCGCAACACCACTCAGCAGCGCAACGAGTTGGTGTCCCTGAACGACTTCATCCGACTTCATCCCCCGGTTTTCAGTTACTCCACCGAGCCCCTTGACGCCGATGACTGGCTTCGCAGCATCGAGAGAAAGCTCCAAGCAGGCCATGTTGCAAATGGCGACAAGGTCAGCTATGCCACCTATCACCTTGAAGGTGCAGCTAGCTCTTGGTGGGAGAACTTCCTGAATATGCGTCCCGTTGGACCGCCCGCATCTTGGGATGAATTTTGCACTTCCTTCCGCGAGCACCACATTCCCAAGGGTCTTATGGACCGCAAGCGTGAGGAGTTCTGCAACCTCACCCAAGGCAGAAGGACTGTTGACGAGTTTAGTCGTGAGTTCAACCGACTTGCTCGTTATGCTACCGAAGAAGTATCCACCGACGCAAAGAAGCAAGAGAGGTTCCGTCGTGGACTCAACTCTGGACTCCGTCGTGAGCTCAACCTAATTGACTTTGCCACATTCCAGGTCCTTGTCAACAAGGCCATAAAGGCAGAGGACATGAACACCCCCAACGACTTTCGCAAACACCCTAGAGACGATGGATCATCCAGTTCAGGCTCCCAGAAGCTTAAGATCTGGATCCCCAATAGTATGTTCCGCCAAAACAACCCACCGAGGCCATCCTATGTGGCGCCTCGTCCACCAACTCAGTTCCACCCAGCTCCACCAAACAACCCAGCTCCACGCACTGTCTTTGGAGCCTGTTACAAATGTGTTCAGGCAGGCCATTATTCTCGTGAGTGTCCCCAGAACCAGATCGAGAATCAGAATGCTCCACCCCGTGCCGGAGGCAACAACAATGGTCGTGGCAAGCCCCCCCAGAAGGTCTACACCGCCAAACCCGCTCCTCCCGCCACTCGTGGACGTGTGAACCAGATTGCCGCCGAAGAGACTTACGACACCACTGACATCATTCTTGGTACGCTCCCAGTCAATTCTGTTCCTACTTCCGTTCTTTTCGACCCAGGAGCATCTCATTCATTCATGTCGGAAAGTTATGCACTTCGTCATGAGTTATCCTTTGTTAAATTGTCCACCCCAATGATTATTCAAACTCCAGGGTTAAGATGGCAAACTAATAGAGTAAGCCATGGAAATCAAATTGCAATTGAGGGTTTAGTATTCCTTGCTTCACTCATAGCCCTCAAGTCTTCAGATATTGATGTCATCCTTGGCATGGATTGGCTATCAAGACAGAATGCCTACCTGGATTGCAAAGGCAAATCCGTGAAACTCACCCACCCTTCAGGCAAAACCGTCAACTATACCTCACCCAGAACAAGGTGTCAGAACCCCAAAGTAGGTTTGTGTTTAACCTAGCTTGCATTTTTGCATCTTGAAAAAAAATTGCAAAAGAAAAGGAATTGGGGAAAAGAAAAGCCCTAAATGAATTAAATAAAAAGGCCAGAAATAAATCTTTTTCCAAAATTCTTTTGGATGTTTTGAGAAATCCTAAAAATGAGTGGAATCATTTTAAAAGTGATTTGGGATTAAACCCATGCTCATAGATTTTTCAACAATTCAAATAGTGGCTTGGAAATTAAATCTTTTGTCTATTTGAATTGAAATTCAAATAAATTGAATTTCAAAAATTCCCAAAACTTGGGGCTGACTTCTATATAGTCACCTACGTTTTATAAAAATATTTGGGGATTTTTATAAATGCCCTAGCTATTTTATTTTAATGGGCAATACAAATAACAGAAAACAAAATAAGAAAACACAGAGAAGACTTACCCCTCGCCCACGGGCGAAGCCCACATGGCCCGGCCCACCCAGCTCCCTGTCGTCTTCCTCCTCTTGACAGAAGGAGCGCAGCCAGCGCCGTGCACTGCGTGGCGGGCATGCCTACCCCTCCTCGCCGCCTCCTGCTTCCCCCTCCTCTTCTCCTTCGCCCTGGAGACGCCTGGGAATCTCCCAGTTCCTTTCCCCCCTCGCGCTGGCCTTCTTCTCTCTCTCCCTCGGCAAATCTCGCGACACCCGAGCCCCAGCCGGAGCACGCCGACGTGGAACGCGCGGCCACCGTGCCCCATTCGCCGCGCAACCGTGTCCAGACACACCACGGCCGTCGACTTCGTCAAGCCGCTACATCAATTCGAGCCCGGAGGCCCCAGCGACGACGCCCTCTTCTCCAGTTCGCCAGCGGCCACCGTGGACGTCGTCGACGAATTCGCCGCGTCCAGTCCCTCTCCGTCTTCCCCGAGCACTTCATCATACTCCTCGTGAGCTCCCGCTCGTTTTCCCCCTCCTAGCTCTCTCCCCCGTGTTCTGCAGCGTGAGTTCGCCGGAGCCAGTGGCCAGCCGCCGCTTCCCGTCGTCGTAGCCATGGCTCCAGGCCTCCTCGAGGTCCCCGGCGTACTCCACTCGAAGCGCACGAGCGTGAGACACGCACCCGTGCCTCCATCTCCCTCTCCCGTGGACGGAGCCGCTCTCCCGTGGAGCGCCGCCGTGCCGGAATATCAAAACCCCAACTAGGGTAAGTGCTAGGGCTTGTTTGACCCTTTTGCATCATGAAAAATTCAAAAGAAATTCAAAAATGGGGAAGCAGAAAGCCCGGAGAATTTATTTGAAATGGCCAGATAAAAATCTTTTTCCAAAAATCATTTGAATGTTTGACAAAATCCTATAAATGATGCTGATCATTTTAAAAGTGGTTTGGGTATTTTCCCATACTCATGGAATTTTCTAATATTCAAATAGTGCCCTGGAAATTAAATTTGACCCCTATTTGATTTGAAATTCAAATGTATTGAATTTCAAAAATGCCCAAATTCCATATGTGACTTGCTACTGGTCACCTAGGATTTATAAAAATGTTTGGGCATTTTACAAAATTGCTCTGCTATTTATTTTGGGGCAAAACCAATTACAGAAAAGGAAAACAGAAACAAAACACAGAGAAAAGGAAAATTCAAAGCCAGCCCACCCTACAGGCCTCGGGCCCAACTTAACGAACCGCGGCCCAGGCCCACCTGGCCCTTGTCGTCTTCCCCGCCGCGTCGACAAGCTGCTCGGTGGCGAGCATGCCGACGCCGGCGAGGGCCACGTCCCCCCTGGACCCTCCCCTGGCTTCTAGGCGCGCCACGAGTACGCCCCAGGACCCCCGCACCTTTCCCCCCTCTCACTGCTCGTCTCCCCTGCCTCCTCTCGCCGTCTTCGTCACGAACCGAGCGCACCGGAGAGCGCCGCCGCGCGCTGCCGCGGCCAGAAGCCACCCCAAGCCGCCCTGACTTGTCCAGAAGCACCAGCATCGCCGTCTTCGTCTTCCCGCAGATCCAATCGAGTCGTGCGAGCTCTCCAGACGACGGCCAACCCAAGATCTTGCCGCCGGCCGCCTTCGACTCCGACGAGGAATTCGTCACCACCGTAGCCCCTTCGACTCCGGAGCCATCACCAACGCGTTGCTGGTGAGCTCACGGTCATTTTGCCTCTATCCGCGCCTTGCCCCACTGCCCGTAGCTAGTTCTCACCGGAGCAGAGCTACGGCCGCCGCCATTGTCGTCGTGGACGAGCTCCACAGCCCTCCCCGAGAACCCCCAGTAGCACCATTCGGTGCGGGAGACCGCGAGGAGCGCGCCCGTGCCCTCCGTTTCCTTTCCCGTGGCTGAAAAGCCTACTCCGGCGAGGCGCCGCTGCGTATGCAGCCGCCAGCGGTTAGCCGTCGGCCATTAGCACCTAATGACCCTGCTAATCCCACCCCGAATCCATGACAAGTGGGCCCCAGGCCACCCCTAACCCACTGTTAGTTAAGCTAACAGAGGGGATTAACCCCCCTGAGGCTGACTTAGGGGCCCCACCGGTCAGGAGCCCCCACACGTCATGCTGAGGTCAGCATGACGCAATAAACCAAATTCAGTTTTTAAAAGAATTAAATAAAACAGAGAAAAATCCAGAAAATGAGTTAAACTTTGGAAATTCATAACTAATTCATATGAACTCAAAATTGGACAAATAATATATGAAAAATGATCAGCATAAAATTCTCTATCCAATTATGCAACTTTCAACCATGTTTGAGTTGATTTTAAAAGGGGACCAGTAGCTTTTGCTATTTGGTTTAATTGGAACTAATTCAAATTTAATTCAAATCCAATTCAAATTTTAACCATTGAAATGCACATATGATCACTTGTACTTCAGAAGCTTATCCCACACATGATGACATGGTATACATTGATCAAACATTAGCAAATGCAATTTGACCTAATTTGAATAACCTTTGGAGTTTGATTTTGAATTAACTTTTCAAATCAACTTAAATTAACATGTGGCAAATTGAACCTAGATCAAACCAATACCTTTCACATCATGGACAACATAATCATGTGATTGCGCATTTCAATTCAATGTTGTCCCCCTTTGTTGATGTTTGTACCGGTATCAGCTTTTCCGAAACGGTGACCACCCCCGAAGAAGAAGACCACCGTTAAACCAGTGTATCGTCAGCAAGGCAAGCAAACCCCATTGATCATGTCTATAAAATCCCAATTCCCTCTGAGTCTCACTTATGCATGTCTAGGAGATCACTTTGTATCGATTCTACCGCATAGTTGAACCCATATCCGATGCATGACCTATCATCTTGTCACAGTAGTAAGCAAACCACAATCCTAGCTGACATAGGAGTTGATTGATATCATTAAGCCCCTGCAACTGTTACAGCTTATTGCATGCTTAGTGTTACATGAGGTTTCTTTTGATGTAAGTCGGGATGATGGTGAACATGGTGTTGATGAAAGTGAAACTGTGTCGGTGAATCCACCCTAATACAAGACGAACGATGAGAGGCTGTGTAGGAGTACACAGTGGGTTGTCTCGTTGAACACCGCCCTAAGCATCGAGTTCTTGTATGGTAATCCAAGACAAAGAGTACAACCACACATTGGGCTCACTGACCCCTCTCGGCCTAGTACCTTGATCCGTGTCGACGTCCAGGAGTCACATTAGTTCGGGCTTTCCATTTGGCATCTGCATAGAAAAAAAAATGAAGGAATGGTTGCATCATCCTAGATATGTGGGTGCACCTGTGAGGCAGGAAAACCATCTGCTAAAGGTGGCGTCTCGGTCAATTACATTGTCTGAGTCTGTTTCATTGATCCGGCCGGGCTCTCGAGCGGTAGCAACTCAGGTAGTCGACTCCTGGAATAGACCGGTTGTGAGCGAAGTGTCGTGGTGAACATCCTCGCTGTCACCTCTTGAACGGTGGCGAGACCTGGCGGTAACCAATGGTCATGTGTGTGTAGTTTACACCCTTGCAAGGTTAACAAAACTATTCGAATAGCCGCGTCCGCGGTTAAGGACTACGTGGAACCTGTACCTGATTATTAGACAACTTGAATGGATACTTATAAAACTCGCAAGATAAGCGTGAGTGCTATGGTGTGCCTCCTCGTGGGGAAGTCGAGGAAGTAACCATAGTGGTGTATTGGTTGGAGATGTAGTGCACTCGTGTACGCTTCTTACCTCAAGTCTGGTATTCGTAGTCAGGACTAGCCAAGTCAAAGCTGGCACTTCTGCATGTTGAACCCCACCTCCCTTTTACCTTGAAACTTGAGCATGAGTAGTGTAGTTATGATGTAAGTCTTGCTGAGTATGACTTTGTACTCACGTTTTCTTATTCTATGTTTTAGATAAGAACCGGACCCCCGATGGAGTCACCTTCGTGAAGCTCGACGTTGACTAAGTTAGCATAGTCCCAGACAGCAGTCTGGTCCCTCGTGGAAGGGCATGTTTGTTTACAAGGCTTCTCTAAGCCATTTGTTAAACTTGTCTGTACTCAGACCTAATTTGCTTCCGTTGTATGATGTAATGTTGATCACAGACATGTGATCTTTGTATGCTCTATGTGTATATCAATAAAGAGTACTTTGTAGATTTATGTGATGATACCTGCTGTTCATACTAGGCATGTGTGCTGCGTGTATGTTTATAACATGCATGTCTTAGTATGGGTTTTCGAGACCTTAGTTGTGATCTGGCTGGCGGTCTTTTATACACCAAGTGGCCCTTAGATGTGCGCAGCTTGGGGCATCGCGATGCGATTGCTCGTGACTCTGTCACGTAGCACACTTTGTGTATGATCGAGCCCGCCCTAGACCCCGACTAAGTGATCGGGCTGGAGTAAGTCTATGTAAGAGTTAGGATCCAATCGATAACATGGTTGAGGCGACTTGTCTATGAGTATGGGATTCACCACCCATAAGCATTTAGACTTGTGAGCGGACGTTGAGGACCCATCTCAGTTGATCATCCGGCCTGAATGGGATGCCCCTCACGTTCGATGCTTACCGAGAACGTTCTGTGCTTGGCCTTGTCTGCTTAGACAAGTGGGTACGGTTCTCGGCTCTCCATGTGATTGTATCGTGACTGGAATTACATACGCTAACCCCGGGTCCCGACAGGCTTGGTATCAGAGCAGGACTGTCTGTAGGCTTATCAATCCCTTGGTCGAAGTCGAGTCTAGCATTCTATAGTTATATACTTACTTGGGTATATAAGGGAACAACGTAAGGCTTCTTTTTACTCCTTACCCTCATCGATGTGAGTTCTGAGTCACCCTTATCTTTTCTACGGTATGATAGGACTAGGCTCATCTATGTCTGACTAGAACATCTCGTTGAGTGCTTCATTGTAGCTGTAGGACAGTTGTGGTCGTCCAGAGTCATCGTTCTGTTGAGTTCCTTGAAGAAGTTCTGCCTAATTTCTTCAAGGTTGTTTCATTTTCCATCTCGGTGTAGCCGTTATGCTGCCGGATTTATCCCATGTTTCTGTGGATCATTGCCTTTGCATTATAATCCTTTCCGCCTTCATCATGTCTTGTTATCCTTGAATCTATCATTCGACCTGTTCTGATTGTTGATTTTTTTATCACACAGGATGTCAGGTGGAACTCGTAGTGCTGTTCGTCGGAATCGAGACCGTGTTCGGAATCGAAATGATGATTAACCTCTACCATCGCCTTCGGTGACGGAAATCATGATGGAAGCTGAGAAGAATCAACGTGATCAAACATGCCTTCTGGAGCTCATCGAGCAGAATACCTCACGTCATCGTAATGTGGTCGTGAGCATTCAGGACTTCATCCTCCTCAAGCCACCGGTATTCCGATGTTCTTCTGAGCCCCTTGAAGCTGATGATTGGCTCCGTTCCATCGAGGGTAAGCTTGATACTGCACATGTTGCTCCCGATGATCGAGTTATATTCGCGGCATACTTTCTGGAAGGTGCTGCCGCTGAATGGTGGGAGAACTATGTTGCTATGCAGCCAGATAGTCACATAGTGACTTGGCAGGAGTTCTGTGTTGCCTTTCGAAGGTACCACATTCTAGATGAGTTGATGGAGCGCAAGAAGGAAGAGTTCTGCAATTTGACTCAAGGAGAGATGTCCATGCACGAGTATGTGAGAGAGTTCAACCGTCTTGCTCGGTATGCCCAAGATGAGATCACCACCGATGCCAGAAAGCAGGCAAGGTTCCGTAAGGAACTTAGCCCCATCCTTCGTCATGATCTCAACCTCATCGAATTTGCCACCTTTGAGGATTTAGTCAACAGATCCTTCAGATCTGAGCATGGCAATGAAATTTCGAAGAGTCCCGCAAGCATGCTCTTGAGCTTGCTTCTTCTTCCAGTTCAGCCCCTCAGAAACGCCGAATTTGGATTCCAACCAGAGCCATACCTCAAAACTTTTTGCAGAGACCAACCTCCAATATATGTCATCCACCCCAACACATTATTCCACCCCGGAATGATGGTGTGCAGCTAAGCAATCCCACTCCCAGAAATTCAGACAGGGTATGCTTTAAGTGTGGTCTTCCAGGCCATTACTATCGTCAATGCCCTCAGGTCTTGATGGCACCACGTCATTCTCGACCCAAACCTCCAAAGAAACCAACCACCAAAGCTTTTCCAGCAAAGCCTTCATCCACTTGTAGTGGTTGTGTGAACCAAATCTCAGTGGAGGAAACCACTGATGCTTCTGACGTCATTCTTGGCACACTCCCAGTCAATTATGTCCTCGCCTCCGTTCTTTTCGATCCAGGAGCTTCTCATTCATTCATGTCGGAGAGTTATGCACTTCGTCATGAATTCCCTTTTGAAGAAATGTTTTCTCCAATGATCATTCAAACTCCTGGTTCAAAGTGGCAAACTAATAGAGTAAGCCATGGCAATCAAATTGCAATTGAGGGTTTAGTATTCCTTGCTTCTCTTATAGCCCTCAAGTCTTCAGACATTGATGTCATCCTAGGAATGGATTGGTTATCAAGGCAGAATGCTTTCCTTGATTGTAGAGCCAAGTCAGTTAAACTCACCCATCCTTCAGGCCAGACCATTGACTACACATCACCCAGCTCTAGAATCCAGATGCATACTTTGAATGTGCTTCCACTTCCAGACCTTGAAGATGTTCCGGTGGTTCGTGACTTCCCGGATGTCTTTCCTCAAGAGCTGCCGGGAATGCCACCCGACAGGTGTGTAGAATTCATAGTGGATCTTATACCAGGCACAACCCCAATTTCCAGACGCCCATATAGAATGGCCCCACATGAGTTAGCTGATCTAAAAACCCAACTTGATGCTTCGTTGGCAAAAGGCTTCATCCGCCCTAGCTCATCGCCATGGGGTTGCCCCGTTCTGTTCGTAACGAAGAAAGATGGAACAGAAAGGATGTGCGTAGACTATCTCCCGCTAAATTTAGCGACGATAAAGAACAAGTACCCACTGCCCAGGATCAATGATCTTTATGATCAACTTGCAGGATCCTCTGTCTTTTCCAAGTTGGATTTGAGATTAGGCTATCATCAAATCAAAATCCTAAACGAGGACATTCCCAAAACGGCTTTCACTACTCGTTATGGTCTTTACGAGTATACCGTCATGTCCTTCGGTTTGACCAATGCCCCCGCCACATTCTCGCGCTTGATGAATTCGATCTTCATGGAGTACTTAGATAAATTTGTTGTGGTTTATCTTGATGATATTCTCATCTACTCGAAGAATGAAGAAGAGCCCGCAGAACATCTTAGGTTGGTATTGATGAAACTTAGAGAGCACCGCCTTTATGCCAAGTTCTCCAAGTGTGAATTTTGGCTACCAGAAGTGACCTACTTAGGCCACGTGATTTCTGCGAAAGGTGTTGCAGTCAATCCCGAGAGAGTTCAGGCCGTCCTTGAATGGACTCCACTTGAATCGGTTAAGCAAGTTAGGAGTTTTCTTGGCTTAGCAAGCTATTGCTGCCGCTTCGTCGAAGTTTGCTAAAGTTGCAAAGCCTCTTACTGAACTCCTCAAGAAAGATAAGAAATTCCAATGGACCCCCAAGTGCGAGGAAAGCTTTCAAGAGCTAAAAAGAAGATTGACTTCTGCACCCGTACTTGCACCTCAAGACACAAAAAGGGATTTCGAGATCTATTGTGATGCTTCACGGCAAGGGTTAGGATGCATACTTATGCAAGATCGACATGTGGTAGTTTATGCTTCACGCCAGTTGCGGCCACATGAAGAGAACTACCCAACCCATGATCTTGAACTCGCTGCCATAGTTCATGCCCTGAAGACTTGGCGACATTACCTCCTTGGTAATCGTTGTGAGATCTATTCCGACCACCAAAGCCTCAAATATATTTTCACCCAGCCAGATCTTAATCTCAGTCAAAGATGCTGGATAGAGTTGATAAAAGATTATGACTTAGGAATTTCTTACACACCAGGCAAGGCCAATGTCATGGCTGATGCACTAAGTAGTAAGTCGTATTGTAACAACCTCATGTTACAACAGTATCAACCACTTCTTCATGAGGAATTTCGAAAGCTCAATCTCGAGATTGTTCCTCGTAGATCTCTTTTCAACTTGGTGGCGAAACCAACCCTTGAGGATCAAATCGTAGTTTCCCAAAGGCGTGCACGAGGTGTTCGCCGGATCAAGGAGAACATTGCTAGCGGAGTTGCTAAATGTTTCTCCACAGATAGTAAAGGAACGGTATTCTTTGAAAATCGTTTGGTAGTACCTAACAATAAGGATCTAGGCAACTCATCCTCAAAGAAGCCCATGATACACCCCTCTCAATTCATCCCGGTAGCACAAAAATGTACCGAGATCTACGCCAGAGATTTTGGTGGACCAGGATGAAGAGAGACATTGCTCGATTTGTTGTTGAATGTGATGTTTGTCGTCGCATTAAGGCAGAACACAAAAGACCTGCTGGTACATTTCAACCTTTACCTATTCCCGAGTGAAAATGGGACAAAGTCGGTATGGACTTCATCACCGGCTTTCCAAAAACCCAGAAAGGAAACGATGCCATCTTCGTGGTCATTGATAGACTTTCCAAAGTTGCTCACTTCCTTCCAGTTCGCGAGTCTATAACTGCTAGCCAGTTAGCGGACTTGTACATATCTAGAATTGTGTCTCTTCACGGTGTTCCTTTGGTGATCAATTCTGATCGTGGTAGACTTTTCACCTCTAGTTTTGGGGAAGCTTTCAAAGTGCTATGGGAACTCATCTATCCTTTAGTACAGCTTTTCATCCTCAGTCTAGCGGTCAGGTCGAAAGGGTTAATCAAATCCTTGAAGACATGCTCAGAGCTTGTGTTATCTCATTCGGAAAGAATTGGGAGAAGTCTCTTCCATTCGGCGAATTTGCTTATAACAATAGTTTTCAATCTAGTCTGAACATGGCTCCTTTTGAACTCCTCTATGGAAGACGATGTCGAACACCCCTTCACTGGTCAGAAACTGGTGAGAGACAAATCTTTGGACCGGATATGATCAAGGAAGCAGAAGAGCAAGTTCGCATTGTTCGTGATCGTTTGAAAGCCGCACAGTCTCGTCAGAAAAGCTACTATGATCGTCATCATAGAAAGGAGAGCTACAATCTGGATGAGAAGGCTTACCTCCGGGTTACTCCTCTGAAGGGAACCCAAAGATTCGGTATCAAAGGCAAGTTGGCCCCACGTTACATCGGACCTTTCCGCATTCTTGCTAAATGTGGAGAAGTTGCCTACCAACTTGAACTACCTCCGCACCTTTCCCGAGTACATGATGTATTCCATGTGTCACCACTCAGGCGTTGCTTCAAGGACCCCATCCGCGAAGTCGACCATGAAACGCTTGATCTCCAATATGACCTTTCTTATCGAGAGTACCCCGTTCGTATTCTTGATTCAGCAGAGCGTGTCACTCGTCGTCAGAAGATCAAGTTCCTCAAAGTGCAATGGTCACATCACTCCGAGAAAGAAGCAACCTGGGAAAGAGAAGACCGCCTCCGTGCCGAGTAGCCCACCTTCCTCCCGACGACTTCTGAATCTCGGGACGAGATTCTTTTGAGTGGGGGCGAGTTGTCAGAACCCTAACTAGGGTAAGTGCTAGGGCTTGTTTGACCCTTTTGCATCATGAAAAATTCAAAAGAAATTCAAAAATGGGGAAGCAGAAAGCCCTGAGAATTTATTTGAAATGGCCAGATAAAAATCTTTTTCCAAAAATCATTTGAATGTTTGAAAAATTCCTATAAATGATGTTGATCATTTTAAAAGTTGTTTGGGTATTTTCCCATACTCATGGAATTTTCTAATATTCAAATAGTGCCCTGGAAATTAAATTTGACCCCTATTTGATTTGAAATTCAAATGTATTGAATTTCAAAAATGCCCAAATTCCATATGTGACTTGCTACTGGTCACCTAGGATTTATAAAAATGTTTGGGCATTTTACAAAATTGCTCTGCTATTTATTTTGGGGCAAAACCAATTACATAAAAGGAAAACAGAAACAAAACACAGAGAAAAGGAAAATTCAAAGCCAGCCCACCCTACAGGCCTCGGGCCCAACTTAACAAACCGCGGCCCAGGCCCACCTGGCCCTTGTCGTCTTCCCCGCCGCGTCGACAAGCTGCTCGGTGGCGAGCATGCCGACGCCGGCGAGGGCCACGTCCCCCCTGGACCCTCCCCTGTCTTCTAGTCGCTCCACGAGTACGCCCCAGGACCCCCCGCACCTTTCCCCCCTCTCACTGCTCGTCTCCCCTGCCTCCTCTCGTCGTCTTCGTCACGAACCGAGCGCACCGAAGAGCGCCGCCGTGCGCTGCCGCGGCCAGAAGCCACCCCAAGCCGCCCTGACTTGTCCAGAAGCACCAGCATCGCCGTCTTCGTCTTCCCACGGATCCAATCGAGCCGTGCGAGCTCTCCAGACGACGGCCACCCCAAGATCTTGCCGCCGGCCGCCTTCGACTCCGACGAGGAATTCATCACCACCGTAGCCCCTTCGACTCCGGAGCCATCACCAACGCGTTGCTGGTGAGCTCACGGTCATTTTGCCTCTATCCTCTCCTTGCCCCACTGCCCGTAGCTAGTTCTCACCGGAGCAGAGCCACGGCCGCCGCCATTGTCGTCGTGGACGAGCTCCACAGCCCTCCCCGAGAACCCCCAGTAGCACCATTGGGTTCGGGAGCCCGCGAGGAGCGCGCCCGTGCCCTCCGCTTCCTTTCCCGTAGCTGAAAAGCCTACTCCGGCGAGGCGCCGCTGCGTATGCAGCCGCTGGCGGTTAGCCGTCGGCCATTAGCACCTAATGACCCTGCTAATCCCACCCCGAATCCATGACAAGTGGGCCCCAGGCCACCCCTAACCCACTGTTAGTTAAGCTAACAGAGGGGATTAACCCCCCTGAGGCTGACAGAGGGGCCCCACCGGTCAGGAGCCCCCACACGTCATGCTGAGGTCAGCATGACGCAATAAACCAAATTACAGTTTTTAAAAGAATTAAATAAAACAGAGAAAAATCCAGAAAATGAGTTAAACTTTGGAAATTCATAACTAATTCATATGAACTCCAAGTTGGACAAATAATATATGAAAAATGATCAGCATAAAATTCTCTATCCAATTATGCAACTTTCAACCATGTTTGAGTTGATTTTAAAAGGGGACCAGTAGCTTTTGCTATTTGGTTTAATTGGAATTAATTCAAATTTAATTCAAATCCAATTCAAATTTTAACCATTGAAATGCACATATGATCACTTGTACTTCAGAATCTTATCCCACACATGATGACATGGTATACATTGATCAAACATTAGCAAATGCAAGTTGACCTAATTTGAATAACATTTGGAGTTTGATTTTGAATTAACTTTTCAAATCAACTTCAATTAACATGTGGCAAATTGAACCTAGATCAAACCAATACCTTTCACATCATGGACAACATAATCATGTGATTGTGCATTTCAATTCAATGTTGTCCCCCTTTGTTGATGTTTGTACCCGTAACAGCTTTTCCGAGACGGTGATCACCCCCGAAGAAGAAGACCACCGTTAAACCAGTGTATCGTCAGCAAGGCAAGCAAACCCCATTGATCATGTCTATAAAATCCCAATTCCCTCTCAGTCTCGCTTATGCATGTCTAGGAGATCACTTTGTATCGATTCTACCGCATAGTTGAACCCATATCCGATGCATGACCTATCATCTTGTCACAGTAGTAAGCAAACCACAATCCTAGCTGACATAGGAGTTGATTGATATCCTGAAGCCCCTGGAACTGTTACAACTTATTGCATGCTTAGTGTTACATGAGGTTGCTTTTGATGTGAGTCGGGATGATGGTGAACATGGTGTTGATGAAAGTGAAACTGTGTCGGTGAATCCACCCTAATACAAGGCGAACGATGAGAGGCTGTGTAGGAGTACACAGTGGGTTGTCTCGTTGAACACCGCCCTAAGCATCGAGTTCTTGTATGGTAATCCAAGACAAAGAGTACAACCACACATTGGGCTCACTGACCCCTCTCGGCCTAGTACCTTGATCCGTGTCGATGTCCAGGAGTCACATTAGTTCGGGCTTTCCATTTGGCATCTGCATAGAAAAAAATGAAGGAATGGTTGCATCATCCTAGATATGTGGGTGCACCTGTGAGGCAGGAAAACCATCTACTAAAGGTGGCGTCTCGGTCACTTACATTTTCTGAGTCCGTTTCGTTGATCCGGCCGGGCTCTCGAGCGGTAGCAACTCAGGTAGTCGACTCCTGCAATAGACCGGTTGTGAGCGAAGTGTCGTGGTGAACATCCTCGCTGTCACCTCTTGAACGGTGGCGAGACCTGGCCGTAACCGATGGTCATGTGTGTGTAGTTTACACCCTTGCAAGGTTAACAAAACTATTCGAATAGCCGCGTCCGCGGTTAAGGACTACTTGGAACCTGTACCTGATTATTAGATAACTTGAATGGATACTTATAAAACTCGCAAGATAAGCGTGAGTGCTATGGTGTGCCTCGTCGTGGGGAAGTCGAGGAAGTAACCATAGTGGTCTATTGGTTGGAGATGTAGTGGACTCGTGTACGCTTCTTACCTCAAGTATGGTATTCGTAGTCAGGACTAGCCAAGTCAAAGCTGGCACTTCTGCATGTTGAACCCCACCTCCCTTTTACCTTGAAACTTGAGCATGAATAGTGTAGTTCTGATGTAATTCTTGCTGAGTATGGCTTTGTACTCACGTTTGCTTATTCTATGTTTTAGATAAGAACCGGACCCCCGATGGAGTCACCTTCGTGAAGCTCGACGTTGACTAAGTTAGCATAGTCCCAGACAGCAGTCTGGTCCCTCGTGGAAGGGCATGTTTGTTTACAAGGCTTCTCTAAGCCATTTGTTAAACTTGTCTGTACTCAAACCTAATTTGTTTCCGTTGTATGATGTAATGTTGATCACAGACATGTGATCTTTGTATGCTCTATGTGTATATCAATAAAGAGTACTTTGTAGAGTTATGTGATGATACCTGCTATTCATACTAGGCATGTGTGCTGCGTGTATGTTTATAACATGCATGTCTTAGAATGGGTTTTCGAGACCTTAGTTTTGATCTGGCTGGCGGTCTTTTATACACCAAGTGGCCCTTAGATGTGCGCACCTTGGGGAATCGCGATGCGATTGCTCGTGACTCTGTCACGTAGCACACTTTGTGTATGATCGAGCCCGCCCTAGACCCCGACTAAGTGATCAGGCTGGAGTAAGTCTATGTAAGAGTTAGGATCCAATCGATAACATAGTTGAGGCGACTTGTCTATCAGTATGGGATTCATCACCCATAAGCATTTAGACTTGTGAGCGGACGTTGAGGACCCATCTCAGTTGATCACCCGGCCTGAATGGGATGCCCCTCACATTGGATGCTTACCGAGAACGTTCTGTGCTTGGCCTTGTCTGCTTAGACAAGTGGGTACGGTTCTCGGCTCTCCATGTGATTGTATCGTGACTGGAATTACATACGCTAACCCCGGGTCCCGACACGGAATGCCACCGGCGTTTAGCCGCCAGTCGGTTAAACCTAACCGACTCCTAAATCCCCCCTCCTCTCGCTGACCAGTGGGCCCAAGCCCCCCTAATGACCCTGCTTAACCTAATCTAAACCGGGTTTAACCCCAGAGCCACTGACAAAGGGACCCCACACGTCAGCCCCCCCCTTGCGTCATGCTGACGTCTTAATGACGCAGTAAAGATTAAATCAAATTGTTTAATTCAGTAAATTCCAGAAATTGTCTGAAACTTTGAAAAATCATAGAAAATTCATTTTAACTCCAAATTTAACATATAATATATGAAAAATTATCAGGAGAAAATCCTCTATCCAAATTTCCAAATTTCAGCTATTTTGGAGTTGATCTTAAAAAGGGATCAGTAGCTTTTGAAATTTGATTTAATTGGAATTATTTCAAATTCAAATCAATTGCTATTCCAACTTCAAACTTTGAAATGCACCACACATCACTTGTACTTCAGAAGCATTTCACACACATGACCATTTGGTTTCAAATGAACAAACATTAGCAAATGCAAGATGACAAAATTTAAATAACATTTGGAGTTTGAATTTGAATTTACTTTTCAAATCAAATTCAATTAAAATGTGGCAATTCAAACATAGGTCACATCAGCACCTTGCCATGCTTTGTTTTACATATTGTTTGTGCATTGTATTATTTTTATTGTGCTTTACTTCCAGTGCTTCGGTGATTGCATCTTCTCGGTAGAGTTGATCTCGGAGACGAGTTCAACCTCACGTCGGAAGAGTGTTACATCGTGATCGTCAGCAAGGCAAGCAGCCCCCTCTTTGATCATGTCTATAAAATCCCAGTTCCCTCTCATTCTCGCAAATGCATGTTTACGATGTCACCATGATACGTTCTACCGCTAGTTGAACCCATTCCTTTGAATGACCTATCATTTTGTCACAGTAGTAAGCAAACCACAATCCTAGCAGATGTAGGAGTTGGTTAATATCATGTGGCCCCTGCAACTGTTACAGCTTATTGCATGCTTAGAGTTGTTACCTGAGGCTATTTTTGATGTGAGTCGGGATGGTAGTGATCATGTGAATGATGATGGTAACGTGTTGGTGAATCTACCCTAAACAAAGGTGAACGATGAGAGGCTGTGTAGGAGTACACAGTGGGTTGTCTCGTTGAACACTGCCTTAGGCCCGAGTTCTTGTGTTGTTATCCAAGACAAAGAGTACGACCACACATTGGGCTCACTGACCCCTCTCGGCCTAGTACCTCACCCCGGACCAGTCCAGGAGTCGCAAGTAGTTCGGCCTTTAACGATCTCAAGCAGGTGGAACCAAGGTAAGTGGTTGGCGTAGGTTGTGGGCACGTTGAATCAAGTGATCATGATCGAGTTGAGCCTGATGGCGGTCACACAACGTTTGAGTCCTCATCGGAACAATCGGCCGGATTCCGACTGTGGTCCCAACTCAAATAGGCGACTCCCTAGGACTAGAGATGGTGCCATGAGTGAAGTGTCGTGGCAGCATCCTCGCCGATACTCACTTGAAGGGTCCATCCCCAGGCGGTAACTGATGAGGCGTGTGTGTAGCAGTACACCCCTGCAGGGTTAATGAACTATTCGAATAGCCGTGTCCGCGGTTATGGACTACTTGGAGACCTTTACTTGATAAGAGATAACTTGAACCGGATACTTCTAAAACACACCAAGATAAGTGTGAGTGCTATGGCGTGCTTCCTCGTGGGGAAGTCGAGGAAGGCACCATAGTGGAGTATTGATTGGAGACTGTTACTTGGACTCGTGTACGTTCTTACCTCTCTCTGGTACTCGTAGTTCAGGATTAGCCAAGTCAAAGCTGGCACTTCTGCAAGTGAAACCCCACCTCCCTTTACCTTGATACATGTGCATGAGTAGTATAGTTCCTATGTAAGTCTTGCTGAGTACGACTTTGTACTCACGTTTGCTTATTCTATGTTTTAGAGACGACACCACTGACCCTGATGGTGGCCTCTACCTCGAGCTCGACGTGGACCAATGTCGTATAGTTCCAGGCAGCAGCCTGTGCCCTTTGGAGAATCGTTGTACTTTTCTTTCAGGCTTCTTAAGCCATTTGTTAAACTTGTCTTTACTAAGACATAATTTTCTTCCGTTGATGTTTGATGTAATGTTGGATCACATCCATGTGATCTCTGCTTGTAATATAACTACTATGTCTGCTCTGTTTAGCAGAAGTTATAAAGACTATGAGTTTGTCGAGTTCATGTTGTGATTACCTGCTGTTTACACTGGACATGTATGCTGCGTGTATGTTTATAACATGCATGTCTTAGTGTGGGGTTCGATAGCTTGGTTGTGTTCTTGCCGGCGGTCTTTTATACACCAAGTGGCCCTTAGATGTGCGCAGCTTAGGGCATCGCGAAGCGATTGCTCGTGACTCTGTCACGTGGCACACTTTGTTGTATGATCGAGCCCGCCCGAGATCCCGACTAAGTGATCGGGCTGGAGTAAGTCTATGTAAGGGTTATGATCCAATCGATAACATGGTTGAGGCGACTTGTCTGTGAATATGGGATTCACCACCCATATCATTAGACTTGTGTGCGGACGATGAGGACCCATCTCAGTTGATCATCCGGCCTGGATGGGATGCCCCTCACGTTCGATGCTTACCGAGAGTGATCTGTGCTTGGCCTTGTCTGCTTAGACAAGTGGGTACGGCTCTCGGCTCTCCATGTGATTGTATTATGACCGGAATTACATACGCTAACCCCGGGTCCCGACAGACTTGGTATCAGAGCAGGACTGCCTGTAGGATTATCAAACCTTTGGCCGATGTCGAGTCTAGCATTCTATAGTTATATTGTTACTTTGGGTATAAGGGAACAACGTAAGACTTCTTTTTTCTCCTTATCCTCATCGATCTGAGTTCTGAGTCAACCTCATCTTATTCTACGGGAAGATAGGACTAGGCTCATCTATGTCTTTACTAGGACATCTCTTTGATTGCTTCTTTGTAGCTGTAGGAGTGTTGTGGTCCTTTCTGAGCCATCATTCCATAGTGTTTCTGTGGAAGTGATGTCCGTTATCCTGTAGGTTGTCTCAATTTCCATCCCGGTGCAGCCGTTATGCTGTCCGTTTGTGACTTTGATGCTATTGCATTATAGTCTTCTATCTTAGCATAGAATTGTGTCCTAAATCCTATTCTGATTGTTGATTCTTATCACACAGAATGTCAGGTGCAAATCAAGGTGTTGATCCCAGTTCCAGTTATATAGACGATGAAGAACCTCCACCACCAACCTCAACGGCAGAAATCATATTGGAGGCTGAACAGAATCGTCGTGATCAGACACGTCTTCTCAAGCGCATTGAGCAGAACACTTCTCGTCAGCATGTTAGTGTTGTTACCATCCAGGATTTCATTCTCCTCAACCCGCCAGTATTCCGATGTCCTTCCGAGCCCCTTGATGCCGATGATTGGCTTCGTTCCCTCGAGCGTAAGCTTGAGACAGCCCATGTTGCTCCCGATGATCGTGTGTTATTCGAGGCATATTTTCTGGAAGGTGCTGCTCTTCAGTGGTGGGAAAACTTCGTGGCAATGCAACCAGTTGGTCACGTGGTGACTTGGCAAGAGTTCTGTGATGAATTCCGTGGATATCATTTTCCGGATCAGCTGATGGAGCGCAAGAGAGAAGAATTTTGCAATCTGAACCAAGGAAAGATGACTGTTCATGAGTATAGGACTGAGTTCACTTGTCTAGCACGTTCTGCCCAAGAAGAAGTATCCACCGACGCCAAGAAACAAGCAAGGTTCCGCAAGGGACTTAGCCCCGTCCTTCGTCATGACCTGAATCTTCACGAGTTCGTCAACTTCAGGGACTTGGTCGACAAATCCTTCAACGCCGAGTATGGAAATGAGTTGTATGAAGAGTCTCGCAAGCGTGATCGTGAGTTTGCCCAATCTTCTGGCCCATTTTCTCGGAAACGCCGTGTTTGGATTCCCTTCAGTGACGTCAGTCGTTCTATAAGTGCTTCTAGACCATCAACCACCATATATCGTCCACCTCAACCCAATCTTCCTCCTTGGCATTTTGTTGGACAATCAAGTGCTCAAGTTCCTTTCATTCCACGTGGTGTTTGTTTCCAATGTGGACAATCAGGTCACAATGTTCGAGAGTGTCCCCAAAATCATGTAGCCACCACACCTAAACCAAAGCAAGCCTTTCGTCGTGGCAAGCCACTAACCAAGACTTCCAAGGTCAAGCCTCCTGTTTATGAACATGGTTATGTGAATCATGTATCCATTCTAGATTCCCACAAGTTAACCGATGTTGTACTCGGAACCCTTCCTGTCAATTCCACCCCAGCTTCGGTTCTTTTTGACCCAGGAGCATCTCACTCATTCATATCCCAGGACTTTGCACTGTCACATGACATCTCTTTTTCGATGTTATCCACCCCCTTAGTTGTGCAAGCCCCTGGATCCAGATGGCACACCACCATGGTGAGTCATGAGAATGAAATTGCAATTGAGGGTTTAGTATTCCTTGCCAAACTTATAGCGCTCAAGTCTTCAGACATTGATGTCATCTTAGGTATGGATTGGTTATCAAGACAGAATGTTGTCCTTGATTGTAAAGCCAAGTCAGTGAAACTAACCCATCCATCAGGCCAAACAATCAAGTACACCTCACCAAGCTCTAAAACCCAGGTGCATTCTTTAAATGTGCTTCCTCTTCGAGACCTTGAAGATATTCCGGTGGATCGTGACTTCCCAGATTTCTTTCTAGAAGAGCTGCCAGGAATACCACCTGACAGATCTGTAGAGTTTGTGGTAGATCTTATCCCAGGAACCGCACCAATATCCAGACGCCCATATAGAATGGCCCCACGTGAGTTAGCTGAGCTTAAAATCCAACTTGAAGCTTCGTTGGCAAAAGGCTTCATCCGCCCTAGCTCATCGCCATGGGGTTGCCCCGTTCTGTTCGTAACGAAGAAAGATGGAACAGAAAGGATGTGCGTAGACTATCGCCCGCTAAATCTAGCGACGATAAAGAACAAGTACCCACTGCCCAAGATCAATGATCTTTATGATCAACTTGCAGGATCCTCTGTCTTCTCCAAGATGGATTTGAGATTAGGCTATCATCAGATCAAAATCCGAAACGAGGACATTCCCAAAACGGCTTTTACTACTCGTTATGGTCTTTACGAGTACGCCGTCATGTCCTTCGGTTTAACCAATGCCCCAGCCACTTTTTCGCGCTTGATGAATTCGATCTTCATGCAGTACTTAGATAAAAAATTTGTGGTTTATCTTGATGATATTCTCATCTACTCGAAGAACGAAGAAGAGCACGCAGAACATCTTAGGCTGGTATTGATGAAACTTAGAGAGCATCGCCTGTATGCTAAATTCTCCAGTGTGAATTCTGGCTACCAGAAGTGACCTACTTAGGCCACGTGATTTCTACAAAAGGCATTGCTATCAATCCCGAGAGAGTTCAGGCCGTCCTTGACTGGACTCCACCTGAATCGGTTAAGCAAGTTAGGAGTTTTCTTGGCTTAGCAAGCTATTGTCACCGCTTCGTCGAGAACTTTTCTAAAGTTGCAAAGCCTCTGACTGAACTCCTCAAAAAGAGAAGAAATTTGAATGGACTCCCAAGTGCGAGGAAAGCTTTCAAGAGCTAAAAAGAAGATTGACTTATGCACCTGTACTTGCGCCTCCAGACACCAAAAAGGATTTCGAGATCTATTGTGATGCTTCACGGCAAGGGTTAGGATGCATACTTCTGCAAGATCGACATGTGGTAGCTTATGCTTCACGCCAGTTGCGGCCACATGAAGAGAACTATCCTACCCATGATCTTGAACTCGCTGCCGTAGTTCATGCCCTAACAACTTGGCGACATTACGTCCTTGGTAATCGTTGTGAAATCTATTCCGACCACCAAAGCCTCAAATACATTTTCACCCAGCCAGATCTTAATCTCAGGCAAAGACGCTGGATTGAGTTGATAAAAGATTATGACTTAGGAATTTGTTACACCCCAGGCAAAGCCAATGTCAGGGCTGATGCACTAAGTCATAAGTCGTATTGTAACAACCTCATGTTACAACAGTATCAACCACTTCCTCATGAGGAATTTCGAAAGCTAAACCTCGAGATTGTTCCTTGTGGATCTCTTTTCAACTTGGTGGCGAAACCAACCCTTGAGGATCAAATCATAGTTGCCCAAAGGCGTGCACGAGGTGTTCGCCGGATCAAGGAGAACATTGCTAGCGGAGTTGCTAAATGTTTCTCCACAGATAGCAAAGGAACGGTATTCTTTGAAAATCGTTTGGTAGTACCTAATAATAGGGAACTAAGGCAACTCATCCTCAAAGAAGCCCATGATACACCCCTCTCCATTCATCCCAGTAGCACAAAAATGTACCGAGATCTACGCCAGAGATTTTGGTGGACTAGGATGAAGAGAGAAATTGCTCAGTTCATTGCTGAATGTGATGTTTGTCGTCGCATTAAGGCAGAACATCAAAGACCTGCTGGTACTCTTAGACCTTTGCCTATCCCCGAGTGGAAATGGGATAAAGTCAGTATAGATTTCATCACTGGCTTTCCAAAAACCCAGAAAGGAAATGATGCCATCTTCGTTGTCATTGATCGACTTTCAAAAGTTGCTCACTTCCTTCCCGTTCGTGAGTCTATAACTGCTAGCCAGTTAGCGGACTTGTATGTCTCCCGAATCGTGTCACTTCACGGTGTTCCTTTGGAAATCAATTCAGACCGTGGTAGTCTTTTCACTTCTCGATTTTGGGAAAGTTTCCAGAATGCTACGGGATTCCACCTGTCCTTTAGCACCGCTTATCACCCGCAGTCCAGTGGTCAAGTAGAAAGGGTCAATCAAATTCTCGAAGACATGCTCACAGCTTGTGTTATCTCTTTCGGAAAGAAATGGGAGAATTCTCTTCCTTTTGCCGAATTTGCGTATAACAATAGCTTCCAATCTAGTCTGGGCATGGCTCCTTTTGAATTTCTCTATGGACGGAAATGTCGAACACCCCTAAACTGGTCAGAAACCGGTGAAAGACAATTCTTTGGACCGGATTTGATTCAGGATGCAGAAGAGCAAGTTCACATTGTTCGTGAGACATTGAAAACAGCCCAGTCTCGTCAGAAAAGCTATTATGATCGTCATCATAGGGAAGAAAGCTATAATCTGGATGAGAAGGCTTACCTTCGGGTTACTCCTCTGAAGGGTATCCATCGCTTCGGTATCAAAGGCAAGTTGGCCCCACGTTATATCGGTCCCTTTCGCATTCTCGCCAAACGTGGAGAAGTTGCCTACCAATTGGAACTACCCCCTCACCTCTCCCAGGTTCATGATGTCTTCCACGTCTCTCAACTCAGGCGTTGCTTCAAGGACCCCATCCGCGAAGTAGACCACGAAACGCTTGATCTCCAAGATAACCTTTCATATCGAGAGTACCCTGTTCGTATTCTTGATGAAGCCGAGCGTAGCACCAGACGTCAGAAGATCAGATTCCTCAAAGTGCAGTGGTCACATCATTCAGAGCAAGAAGCCACCTGGGAACGAGAGGATCGTCTACGAGCTGAGTACCCCACCTTCCTCCCGACGACTTCTGAATCACGGGACGAGATTCTTTTGAGTGGGGGCGAGTTGTCAGAACCCCAAAGTAGGTTTGTGTTTAACCTAGCTTGCATTTTTGCATCTTGAAAAACAATTGCAAAAGAAAAGGAATTGGGGAAAAGAAAAGCCCTAAATGAATTAAATGAAAAGGCCAGAGATAAATCTTTTTCCAAAATTCTTTTGGATGTTTTGAAAAATCCTAAAAATGAGTGGAATCATTTTAAAAGTTATTTGGGATTAAACCCATGATCATAGATTTTTCAACAATTCAAATAGTGGCTTGGAAATTAAATCTTTTGTCTATTTGAATTGAAATTCAAATAAATTGAATTTCAAAAATTCCCAAAACTTGGGGTTGACTTCTATATAGTCACCTAGGTTTTATAAAAATATTTGGGGATTTTTATAAATGCCCTAGCTATTTTATTTTAATGGGCAATACAAATAACAGAAAAGAAAATAAGAAAACACAGAGCAGACTTACCCCTCGCCCACGGGCGAAGCCCACCTGGCCCGGCCCACCCAGCTTCCTGTCGTCTTCCTCCTCTTGACAGAAGGAGCGCAGCCAGCGCCGTCCACTGCGTGGCGGGCATGCCTCCCCCTCCTCGCCACCTCCTGCTTCCCCCTCCTCTTCTCCTTCGCGCTGGAGACGCCTGGGAAACTCCCAGTTCCTTTCCCCCCTCGCGGTGCCTTCTTCTCTCTCTCCCTCGGCAAATCTCGCGAGACCCGAGCCCCAGCCGGAGCACGCCGACGTGGAACGCGCGTCCACCGTGCCCCATTCGCCGTGCAACCGTGTCCAGACGCACCACGGCCGTCGACTTCGTCAAGCAGCTACATCAATTCGAGCCCGGAGGCCCCAGCGACGCCGCCCTCTTCTCCAGTTCGCCGCCGGCCACCGTGGACGTCGGCGACGAATTCGCCGCGTCCAGTCCCTCTCTGGCTTCCCCGAGCACTTCATCATCCTCCTCGTGAGCTCCCGCTCGTTTTCCCCCTCCTAGCTCTCTCCCCCGTGTTCTGCAGCGTGAGTTCGCCGGAGCCAGTGGCCAGCCGCCGCTTCCCATCGTCGTAGCCATGGCTCTTGGCCTCCTCGAGGTCCCCGGCGTACTCCACTCGAAGCGCACGAGCGCGAGACACGCACCCGTGCCTCCATCTCCTTCTCCCGTGGCCGGAGCCGCTCTCCCGTGGAGCGCCCCGTGCCGGAATGCCACCGGCGTTTAGCCGCCAGTCGGTTAAACCTAACCGACTCCTAAATCCCCCCTCCTCTCGCTGACTAGTGGGCCCAAGCCCCCCTAATGACCCTGCTTAACCTAATCTAAACCGGGTTTAACCCCAGAGCCACTAACAAAGGGACCCCACACGTCAGCCCCCCCCCCCCCTTGCGTCATGCTGACGTCTTAATGACGCAGTAAAGATTAAATCAAATTGTTTAATACAGTAAATTCCAGAAATTGGCTGAAACTTTGAAAAATCATAGAAAATTCATTTTAACTCCAAATTTAACATATAATATATGAAAAATTATCAGGAGAAAATACTCTATCCAAATTTCTAACTTTCAGCTATGTTGGAGTTGGTCTTAAAAAGGGATCAGTAGCTTTTGATATTTGTTTTAATTGGAATTATTTCAAATTCAAATCAATTGCTATTCCAACTTCAAACTTTGAAATGCACCACACATCACTTGTACTTCAGAAGCATTTCACACACATGACCATTTGGTTTGAAATGAACAAACATTAGCAAATTCAAGTTGACCAAATTTAAATAACATTTGGAGTTTGAATTTGAATTTAATTTTCAAATCAACTTCAATTAAAATGTGGCAATTCAAACATAGGTCACATCAGCACCTTGCCATGCTTTGTTTTACATATTGTTTGTGCATTGTATTATTTTGATTGTGCTTTACTTCCAGTGCTTCGGTGATTGCATCTTCTCGGTAGAGTTGATCTCGGAGACGAGTTCAACCTCACGTCGGAAGAGTGTTACATCGTGATCGTCAGCAAGGCAAGCAGCCCCCTCTTTGATCATGTCTATAAAATCCCAGTTCCCTCTCATTCTCGCAAATGCATGTTTAGGATGTCACCATGATACGTTCTACCGCTAGTTGAACCCATTCCTTTGCATGACCTATCATTTTGTCATAGTAGTAAGCAAACCACAATCCTAGTAGATGTAGGAGTTGGTTGATATCATGTGGCCCCTACAACTGTTACAGCTTATTGCATGCTTAGAGTTGTTACCTGAGGCTATTTTTGATGTGAGTCGGGATGGTAGTGATCATGTGAATGATGATGGTAACGTGTTGGTGAATCTACCCTAAACAAAGGTGAACGATGAGAGGCTGTGTAGGAGTACACAGTGGGTTGTCTCGTTGAAGACTGCCTTAGGCCCGAGTTCTTGTGTTGTTATCCAAGACAAAGAGTACGACCACACATTGGGCTCACTGACCCCTCTCGGCCTAGTACCTCACCGCGGACCAGTCCAGGAGTCGCAAGTAGGTCGCCCTTTAACGATCTCAAGCAGGTGGAACCAAGGTAAGTGGTTGGCGTAGGTTGTGGGCACGTTGAATCAAGTGATCATGATCGAGTTGAGCTTGATGGCGGTCACACAACGTTTGAGTCCGCATCGGAACAATCGGCCGGATTCCGACTGTGGTCCCAACTCAAATAGGCGACACCCTAGGACTAGAGATGGTGCCGTGAGTGAAGTGTCGTAGCAGCATCCTCGCCGGTACTCACTTGAAGGGTCCATCCCCAGGCGGTAACTGATGAGGCATGTGTGTAGCAGTACACCCCTGCAGGGTTAATGAACTATTCGAATAGCCGTGTCCGCGGTTATGGACTACATGGAGACCTTTACTTGATCATAGATAACTTGAACCGGATACTTCTAAAACACACCAAGATAAGTGCGAGTGCTATGGCGTGCTTCCTCGTGGGGAAGTCGAGGAAGGCACCATAGTGGAGTATTGATTGGAGACTGTTACTTGGACTCGTGTACGTTCTTACCTCTCTCTGGTACTCGTAGTTCGGGATTAGCCAAGTCAAAGCTGGCACTTCTGCAAGTGAAACCCCACCTCCCTTTACCTTGATACATGTGCATGAGTAGTATAGTTCCTATGTAAGTCTTGCTGAGTACGACTTTGTACTCACGTTTGCTTATTCTATGTTTTAGAGACGAGACCACTGACCCTGATGGTGGCCTCTACCTCGAGATCGACGTGGACCAATGTCGTATAGTTCCAGGCAGCAGCATGTGCCCTTTGGAGGGTCGTTGTACTTTTCTTTCTGGCTTCTTAAGCCATTTGTTAAACTTGTCTTTACTAAGACATAATTTGCTTCCGTTGATGTTTGATGTAATGTTGGATCACATCCATGTGATCTCTGCTTGTAATATAACTACTATGTCTGCTCTGTTTAGCAGAAGTTATAAAGACTATGAGTTTGTAGAGTTCATGTTGTGTTTACCTGCTGTTTACACTGGACATGTATGCTGCGTGTATGTTTATAACATGCATGTCTTAGTGTGGGGTTCGATAGCTTGGTTGTGTTCTTGCCGGCGGTCTTTTATACACCAAGTGGCCCTTAGATGTGTGCATCTTGGGGCATCGCGATGCGATTTCTCGTGACTCTGTCACGTGGCACACTTTGTTGTATGATCGAGCCCGCCCGAGATCCCGACTAAGTGATCGGGCTGGAGTAAGTCTATGTAAGGGTTATGATCCAATCGATAACATGGTTGAGGCGACTTGTCTGTGAATATTGGATTCACCACCCATATCATTAGACTTGTGTGCGGACGATGAGGACCCATCTCAGTTGATCATCCGGCCTGGATGGGATGCCCCTCACGTTCGATGCTTACCGAGAGTGATCTGTGCTTGGCCTTGTCTGCTTAGACAAGTGGGTACGGCTCTCGGCTCTCCATGTGATTGTATTATGACCGGAATTACATACACTAACCCCGGGTCCCGACAAAAGGAACCAAGTGCATTCTTTGAATGTACTTCCCCTTCCCAAACTTGAAGATATTCCGGTGGTTCGTGACTTCCCGGATGTCTTTCCTGAAGAGTTGCCGGGAATGCCACCTGACAGATGGGTAGAGTTTATAGTGGATCTTGTCCCAGGAACCGCACCAATTTCTAGACGACCATACAAAATGGCCCCACGTGAGTTATCTGAGCTTAAAACCCAACTGGAAGCTTTGTTGGAAAAAGGCTTCATCCGCCCTAGCTCATCGCCATGGGGTTGCCCTGTTCTGTTCATAATGAAGAAAGATGGAACAGAAAGGATGTGCGTAGACTATCGCCCGCTAAATTTAGCAACGATAAAGAACAAGTACCCACTTCCCAGGATCAATGATCTTTATGATCAACTTGCAGGATCCTCTGTCTTCTCCAAGATGGATTTGAGATTAGGGTATCATAATATCAAAATCCGAAACGAGGACATTCCCAAAACGACTTTTACTACTCGTTATGGTCTTTACGAGTACACCGTCATGTCCTTTGGTTTAACCAATGCCCCCGCCACTTTCTCACGCATGGAGTACTTAGATAAGTTTGTTGTGGTTTATCTCGATGATATTCTCATCTACTCGAAGAACGAAGAAGAACATGTCGAACACCTAAGGCTGGTATTGATGAAACTTAGAGAGCATTGCCTGTATGCTAAATTCTCCAAGTGTGAATTTTGGCTACCAGAAGTGACCTACTTAGGCCACGTGATTTCTGAAAAAGGCATTGCTGTGAATCCCGAGAGAGTTCAGGCCGTCCTTGACTAGACTCCACCTGAATCGGTTAAGCAAGTTAGGAGTTTTCTTGGCCTAGCCAGCTATTGCTGTCGCTTCGTCGAGAACTTTTCTAAAGTTGCAAAGCCTCTAACTGAACTCCTCAAGAAAGATAAGAAATTCCTATGGACTCCCAAGTGCGAGGAAAGCTTTCAAGAGCTAAAAGGAAGGTTGACTTCTGCACCCGTACTTGCACCTCCAGACACTAAAAAGGATTTCGAGATCTATTGTGACGCATCACCGCAAGGGTTAGGATGCATACTTCTGCAAGATCGACATGTGGTAGCTTATGCTTCACGCCAGTTGCGGCCACATGAACAGAACTATCCTACCCATGACCTTGAACTCGCTGCCGTAGTTCATGCCCTAACAACTTGGCGACATTACCTCCTTGGTAATCGTTGTGAAATCTATTCCGACCACCAAAGCCTCAAATACATTTTCACCCAGCCAGATCTTAATCTCAGGCAAAGACGCTGGATTGAGTTGGTAAAAGATTAAGACGTAGGAATTTCTTACACCCCAGGAAAATCCAATGTCATGGCTGATGCACTAAATCGTAAGTCGTATTGTAACAACCTCATGTTGCAACAGTATCAACCACTTCTTCATGAGGAATTTCGCAAGATTAACCTTGAGATTGTTCCTCATGGCTGTCTTTCTACCTTGGTGGCAAAACCAACTCTTGAGGATCAAATCATAGTTGCCCAAAGGCGTGCACGAAGTGTTCGCCGGATCGAGGAGAACATTGCTAGCGGAGTTGCTAAATGTTTCTCCACAGATAGCAAGGGAACGGTATTCTTTGGAAATCGTTTGGTAGTACCTAAGAATAAGGAACTAAGGCAACTCATCCTCAACGAAGCCCATGACACATCCCTCTCGATTCATCCCGGTAGCACAAAAATGTACCGAGATCTACGCCAGAGATTTTGGTGGACTAGGATGAAGAGAGACATTGCTAAATTTGTTGCCGAATGTGATGTTTGTCGTCGCATTAAGGAAGAACATCAAAGACCTGCTGGTACACTTCAACCTTTGTCTATTCCCGAGTGGAAATGGGACAAAGTCGGTATGGACTTCATCACCGGCTTTCCAAAAACCCAGAAAGGAAACAATGCCATCTTCGTTGTCATAGATAGGCTTTCCAAAGTTGCTCACTTCCTTCCGGTTCGCGAGTCTATAACTGCTAGCCAGTTAGCGGACTTGTATGTCTCTAGAATTGTGTCCCTTCACGGTGTTCCTTTGGAAATCAATTCTGATCGTGGTAGCCTTTTCACCTCTAGATTTTGGGGAAGCTTTCAGAATGCTATGGGAACTCATCTCTCCTTTACTACAGCTTTCCATCCTCAGTCTAGCGGTCAAGTCGAAAGGGTTAACCAAATTCTTGAAGACATGCTCAGAGCTTGTGTTATCTCATTCGGAAAGAATTGGGAGAAGTCTCTTCCATTCGCCGAATTTGCTTATGACAATAGTTTTCAATCTAGTCTGAACATGGCTCCTTTTGAACTCCTATATGGATGACGATGTCGAACACCACTAAACTGGTCAGAAACCGGTGAAAGACAATTCTTTGGATCAGACATGATCAAGGAAGCAGAAGAGCAAGTTCGCATTGTTCGTGATCAATTGAGAGCAGCCCAGTCTCGTCAAAAAAGCTACTATGATCGTCATCATAGGCAAGAGAGCTACAATCTGGATGAGAAGGCTTACCTCCGGGTTACTCCTCTGAAGGGAACCCAACGTTTCGGTATCAAAGGCAAGTTGGCCCCACGTTACATCGGACCTTTCCGCATTCTTGCTAAACGTGGAGAAGTTGCCTACCAACTTGAACTACCCCCGCACCTTTCCCGAGTACATGATGTATTCCATGTGTCCCAACTCAGGCGTTGCTTCAAGGATCCCATCCGCGAAGTCGACCATGAAACGCTTGATCTCCAAGATGACCTTTCTTATCGAGAATACCCCGTTCGTATTCTTGATTCCGCAGAGCGTGTCACTCGTCGTCAGAAGATTCGGTTTCTGAAAGTGCAATGGTCACACCACTCTGAGAGAGAAGCTACGTGGGAAAGAGAAGACCGCCTCAGTGCCGAGTATCCCTCCTTCCTCCCGCAGACTTCTGAATCTTGGGACGAGATTCTGTTGAGTGGGGGCGAGTTGTATGAACCCTCTGTTAGGTAATATGCTAGGGTTAGCAAGTCTTTTGCATCATGTTAAAAATTTCAAAAGAAATCTTTGAAATCAAAATCAAAAGCAAAATGGGAGAAGGAACCCCCCCAGATGAATTAATTCAAAAGGCCAGATAAAAATCTTCTCCAAAAATTCATGTTAGATTTTTGAAAAGTCTTATAAATGAGTGTGATCACATATCAAGTGATGTGGGACCCACCCCATGCTCATGGGTTTTTCAAATATTCAAACAGTGCCTTGGAATTAATTAAAAACCCCTATTTGAGTTAAAATTCAAATTATTTGAATTTTAAAAATGTTGAAACTTTACAAGTGTCTAGCCTAGTATATTGTGATGCCACGTAAAAAGTTTTAGCATTTAATAAAATGCCTAGCTATTTATTTTCTAAGCAAAAAAAAATTACAGAAAAGAAAAAGAAAGCAGAAAAGGGGAAAAGGACTTACCTGGAAGCAGCCCAGCTAGCTCCCCGCAGCCCACCTGGCCGGCCTAGCCCAGCCTCCCCGCATGGCGTCTTCCTCCCCACGCCCCGAAGCTGCTCGGTGGAATGCATGCAGCACTCCACCGACGCCGCCGACGAGCCCGGCCACGCAGCTTCTTCCCCTTCGTCCCTATCTCGTTCCGTGGACGTCTGGAAGACTCCACGACCCACTCTCCCCTTCCCCAGCTCACCCCGTGCTCTTCCTCTGCGAAACCCGACGACCACCGAGCGCCACCGTCGCCATGGTTCCGAGCCCACGCGGCCAGTGAGCTCCTCAGTGCAAGACTAGGTGCCCGACGTGCTCCCCGACGACGACTACCTCCTCTGGCAGAAGAAATCGAGCCCCGGAGCTCTGTAGCCGACGTCCCCTTCTTCGTCTTCGCCTCCGGCCACCGCGCGCCATCGACGAATTCGTCACCGTCAAGGCAACCCGGACCTCGCCGTCGCGTTCTTTGCAACCGTGGTGAGCAGGCGCTTCGCTTCGATCCCCTCTGTTTCCCCCTTCCAATCAGTCCTCTACCACGAGCTGCCATGAGAGCCGAGCAAGGTGGCCGCCAAGGTTGAACCCACGGTCGCTCCCGTGCTCCCAAGTCCTGCCCAGCATGCGCGTTTGGCTCCTGGAGTTCGTAGCAATCGAACGCAACCCTCCCGGCTTCAAAACGTGCCCTCTAGCTCCACTTCCGACCTCGCCGTTGTTCTGCTTCCGCCGGAGTAGTCGCCGCCGTCCATCCCGACCTTCCCGTGACCCCCTGATGCTTCCTCTCGACGCGGGAGACGACGCTGCACCCGTTGGTGGTCTCCTCTTCCTCTCCCGTGGCCTCTAGCCGATTCCGGCGAGACGCCGCCGTCCTTGTGGTCGCCGCCGGTTAACCGCCGGTGGGTTATCCATTAATCACCCCCTAATGACCACCCACAGCCGATGACAGGTGGGGCCCTGGACCCCTTAACCCCCTGTTAGTTTAAAGCAAACGGGGATTAACCCAGACCCACTGACAACCCTGGCCCACCAGTCAGCCCCCCCTGACGTCACCCTTGCGCAAGCCTGACGCAGTAATTTTTTTTCCAGATTAAAAAGAATTAAAGAAATTCCAGAAAATCAAGAAAATAGCCCAAACTTTGGAAATTCATAGAAAATTCATATTAACTCCAAATTGGACAAATAATATATGAAAAATGATCAGGAGAAAATAAGCTATCCAAATATCCAACTTTCAACTTTGTTTGAGTTGCTTTTAAAATGGGACCAGTAGCATATGTCATTTGATTTATTTGGAATTTATTCAAATTCAATTCAAATGATTTTGCAACTTGGACCATGGAAACTTGCTACTTTTCAACCACACTTCAGAGGCATATCATACACAATTCAAAATGTTTCAAATTGATCAAACAATGTCACATGTAATTTGGCTAAGTTTGAATTCAAATTGGAGTTTGAATTTGCAATTCAATTTGCAATATACTCCATTTAAATGGAATTGCCTCACACATCAAAGCATATACATCAAGATTCAACCTTCCATCATGTGATTGTGCATTGTATTTACTTTGCTACCTTGTTTGTTGTTTGTCGAGTAGAGGTGGAACCGGAACAGGAGGCTGCCCCCTTCGTTGAAGACCCAGAACCCGAACCTCATCAGCAAGGCAAGAAAACCCCCATTGATCATGTCGATAAAATCCCAATTCTCTCTCATGTCGTGCTTATGCATTTTTTAGGATGATTACCATGATGCGTTTCTACCGCATAGATGAACCCATTCCTTTGCATGACCTATCATTTTGTCACAGTAGTAAGCAAACCACAATCCTAGCAAATGTAGGAGTTGATTGATATCATGTGGCCTCTGCAATTGTTACTGCTTATTGCATGCTTAGAGTGACACCATGATGATACTGTTATGTGAGTCGGGATGGTAGTGATCATGTGGATGTTGGTAGAAAAGTGTTGGTGAATCTGCCCTAATACAAGGTGAACGATGAGAGGCTGTGTAGGAGTACACGGTGGGTTGTCTCGTTGAACACCTCCCTAAGTCCGAGTTCTTGTGTGCTGATCGAAGATGAAGAGTACAACCACACATTGGGCTCACTGACCCCTCTCAGCTTACTAACTCATCCCTTTCGATGTCAAGATGTCGCAATAGTTCGGAGTTCTGGTAGGTCTGTGGCCTGGATGCTAAGTGAGAGAATGGCTCATCCGAGACCGGCTTATGCACCACGCACACATCACTTGGGTCCACTTCGGTAAACCGGCCGGGTTCACGATAGTGGTAGCCAACCCAAGTAGGCGGCTTTCTCGGACTAGATCGGCTATGAGGTAACAGTTGTGGTGAGCATCCTCGCTGGCACCCCTTGAATGCTGTCGAGATCAAAGGCGGTAAATGATGATCATGTGTGTGTAGCCGTACACCCCTGCAGGGTTAACAAAACTATTCGAATAGCCGCGTCCGCGGTTATGGACTTCTTGGAAAGCTTAGCTTGATTATTAGACAACTTGAACTGGATACTTCTAAAATACACCAAGATAAGTGTGAGTGCTATGGCGTGCTTTATCGTGGGGAAGTTGAGGAAGGCACCATAGTGGTGTAATTGGTTGGAGAAAGTAGTGCACTCGTGTACGCTTCTTACCTCAAAGTCTGGTACTCGTAGTTCAGGATTAGCTAAGTCAAAGCTGGCACTTCTGCAAGTGAAACCCCACCTCCCTTTACCTTGATACATATGCATGAGTAGTATAGCTCCTATGTAAGTCTTGCTGAGTACGACTTTGTACTCACGTTTGCTTAATCTATGTTTTAGATGAAACCACTGACCCCGAAGGTGGCTTCTTCATCGAGCTGGACGACTGAAGATCAAGCTAGTCTAGTCCCAGTCAGACGACTGGTTCCCTCGTGGAGGGCTTGTTTTTAAATAAGGCTTCTTAAGCCATTTGTTAAACTTGTCTGTACTCAGACATAATTTGCTTCCGCTTGTGTTGTAATGTTGGATCACATGTTTGTGATCTCTGTGTGCACTCTATAAGAGTTATCAATAAAAATGTATACTTTGTAGAGAATTGCAATGATACCTACTGTTCATACAAGGCATGTGTGCTGCGTGTATGTTTATAACATGCATGTCTTTGTATGGGTTTTCGAGACCTTAGTTGTGATCTGGCTGGCGGTCTTTCATAAACCAAGTGGCCCTTAGATGTGCGCAGCTTGGGGCATCGCGATGCGATTGTTCGAGACTCCGTCTCGTGCACACTTTGTGGTATGATCGAGCCCGCCCTAGACCCGGACTAAGTGATCGGGCTGGAGTAAGTCTATGTTAGAGTTATGAGATAGTCGATAGTATGGTTGAGGCGACTTGTCTTTGAATATGGGAGTTCACCACCCATATCATTAGACTTGTGTGCGGACGATGAGGACCCATCTCAGTTGATCATCCGGCCTGGATGGGATAACCCTCACGTACGATGCTTTCCGAGAACGTTCTGTGCTTGGCCTTGTCTGCTTAGACAAGTGGGTACGGTTGTTGGCCCTCCATATGACTATGTCTTAACTGGACTTGCATACGCTAACCCCGGGTCCCGACAGGTAGCCAGTCGAAGAAGCGAAATCGGAAATCGACCAAGGTCGGCACCATCAGGCAAGAGTTTACCGCCGTGACCGCCGTTGGGATTCCTACACATCCCAAACATTTTTCGGAAGGGTACGACCTTCAAGTCGCGGCGATCCTCCGAAACATAGTGCCGATCACGAGATTATCCTCAGGAGTCGTGACAATAGTCATTATTGTCAGCTCCTTATCAACAAGCTGCACAGACGATACAAGTTCCCGGAGTCGTACAATAACACCAAACTCAAAGGGAACAAAGTAAACAACTGGGCCCTCAGGAAGATGAGCAAGGACTTGTACAGTTGGAAAACCTGGGTGAAGGAGGCTATTATTGAGAACAACAAAACATGGGAGGAGATCAAGGAGAAAGAGCCGTTGATCGACAAAGCTACCGACAACCTTTTCAAGGTTAGATGTGAGTCTGAGGCAGCCAAGGCCGCGAGTGCAAAGGGAAAGGCGATGCGGTCGCAAGTCATAGGTAACCTTTTTTTCGGAGCTGGTGGTTACAGAAGTTCCAAGACTAAATGGGACAAGGAGGATGCCGAGTACGCCTCTGCAGGCATACCTAACCCCTTCGAGCAATACAAAAGTTATCCGCATACCGAATTCTTTGTGAGGGCCCAGAGCTATAAGGACAAAGAAACCTCAAAGAAAATTGTCGATCCTAAGGTTCAGGAGTTTATGACTGCCGTGGTAAGTAGTTTACCACGCGACCTTGTCGATTGAATTCTCTGGTGAAGTTCACTATTTCTTAATGTTTCACATTCTTTCTGCAGCAAGCGGAAATGAAAATCGCCTCATCGTAGGAGTTGTCGGTTAATCCGGCCGGCCCGTGGGACACCTCCTTTAACAGGGCGTTGAACAAGGTCAAGAAGGTTGACAACATGGCGACGAAGCCAACGTCAGCCGGCCGTGTGGTCGGATTTGGTGCGGACCTAAATTGTTCCGAATATTGTGGGAAACCGGTGGAGCAGTCGGGCTCGAGGAGGCGCAAGGCGAGAAGGACCAAAGAAGACGACGCTTATGTTCGTGGAGTGGAGGAGAAAGTGAACATGCTTCCGCAGCTTGTCCAGGACGAAGTGGCAAAGACGATGAAGGCCATCCTTCCAGATATGATGCAGTCACTGGCGAACTGGCAAGCGCGTGGTGGACAAGGGCCCCTACCAGTCCCCAGTATGGTCGGCAGCAACTCGTGCACCGCGGAGGCAGTCCCGAATCCTGCCGTATTGGTAGCTCCCGCACCGACACCCGCCGTATTGGTGACTCCTTCCTCCAACACCGTGGCGCCAGACGTGATGGTGACTCCTCCAGCCACGACCGAACAACCGGGGCATAACAATAATGCACCTGACGGCAGCCAAAATAGGGCGGCCGACGCCACGGGAGGCAGCGCGCCCTCCGTCTCTTGCATGCCCGCCGTCGTCGACGGGGTCGCTTCATTGGCCGACCTCAACGCCCTCAAGGTAACTATAAGCGTCTACAACTCAAACGAGGACTTCATCTCCTTTCCCTTTTTGACCGGAATATCTCGGATGCCCTACATGCATATATCTCTTTCGCAGGAGGACACTCCATGCATTCTATTACAAGTCGTGGACGAAGAGTTGAAGGATGGTGCCAAAGGTAAAATCCTTCAACCACAAAATTGAATCATGCACAATATACCGATGGCACCGGAGATGCATAGGGTTTAAATCTCTCACGTGATTTCGGGCTACGAGAGAGTTGAACCTCCCATTCAACCCCCCGGACACGATGAGGACGAGCCGACTATCCTCAGTGATTGTTTCGGCCAAATATGCCTATGGCCGAAGACCCAAATGCGTTTAATGATAGGGGAAGGGGGCACCACACCTGGGACAACACCGGTAGTCGTCATGCCAGCGCCACGTGATCCCATCGGCCCACAACAAAAAGACGATGCCTTGATGATGATATCCTCGCCAACCAGTTCACCAACACTTTATTTGATGAAGGTGATGACTTATTCATGCCTCCTGTTGAAGGAGACTACCACTAGCATGATGAGAAAGCTTGCAATCCAGCTGATCCTGCGGCGAAACCTGCTTGATCCACGCGTCTCTTGGCTACTTCTCAGTAGATGTCTCCAGCAGCTTGCGCCTTCACCGAGCCTCAAGATGATGCCACAAGGAGATCAATTCCCATCCCATCCACACTCCATAAGGAGGCCACTGAGCAGAGAAAGGCCGGTAACTGCTCGAAATCAGAAAAGAAGAAGGGACGGAAAAGAAAGAAGAGCACTTCGAGCAGCCAACCTTCGATGCCGATCCGGGCTCAGGACGGGCCACCAAGACCCAAGGATCTCTCGTTTGAAATCCATGTGGCTGGTAGGGCGATGCTACCTAATGACGTGCTCAAGCTTAGAACTTCGGATATGCAGAGTGTGCATCACAGTGTTATGGCATTAGAGAAGATGCTTCTTCGAGAACAGAATCCCTCGTACCCATTTTTCATGGCCAAGGTACCACTCAACATGGGCTTCATCAACAATATACCCGCAGATATGATAATCCTGCGGTTTTCAGAGATCTACAATTTGTATCATCTCAAGCGGCTGGACCATTGTCTTATCCGTCTGTTCTCGATCAGCCTTTCTATGAGTATCATGAGAGATTGGACCCCGAGTGTCGCGATATTGGACCCCATCTACCTGCGTGAAAGAATCTTGATGGACGACGGGGACGCGACTCTCGCGGCGGCGTACATCAGAGACTTCATGCTAGAGAACGCCAGCAAGGATTCATTTCTCACGACCTACTCTCCCAAGTAAGTCATTCGCTCACCGCTGTAGTATATATGCTTTCTTAGCTTTCCATTGTCCTCTTCCAACATTCCTTTTGGATTGTTTTAATTATGAAGTGAGGATCAAGACTGCGTGCTCATCTGCTTTCCACCGCAACACTGGCATGCCGTGTATTTAGACTCGGGGGAGTGTGAAGAAGAAAAATTACAAGTATATCATGAGAGTTTTGGATGATGCTCTTGCCGGCTAGAAAGAAGCCGGAGGCAAGATCGTGAAGCACAAGTTTAGGAAGCATCAGCCTGGCGTGAGCATGTTCAACCATGTAGCGCAGTTCCCGTGTGTCAAGCAGCCGGCTGGCAGTGTGAGTGATGCATACTACGCTCTCCATCACATGCGGGCGATTGTACAGGAACAACGCAACCTTACGCTGCCAAGTCATCTAAAAGCGTGGGCCGAAAGGAAGGCGGAAATCGCTGATGAAAATCTTAAGCAGGAGTTCTTTCACATCCAAGCGGAGATGGGGACTATGATCCGTCAGGAAGTACAAATGAAGGGGTCGATCTTCCACTCCAACATTGCACCATCCAATGGGGAGATAGAAGCCCTCCTAAAGGCCTTGCGTGACACAAGACCTTTCATGACGAAAGAAGGATGCCGCCCATTCCCTGAGCTGAATCAGAACAAGTGATTAATTTATGTTATATATGATAGTCGTTTAATGAATGTGTGCCCTACATGTAATTTGGATGTACTCTTTGTGTACTAGATGATAGTGTCAAATACTTTTGGTGGTCTTTGTGTATAAAGGTCACTCCATATGCAATTTTATGCATATGTGCATGCTCCTGGCCATTGATCGATTTTCTTTATGTTGTTGATCATAAGAATAGATGCTATATTGTGTCGTTGTCCTTTGCTATGAATTCATATGGATGTGGCCTCTAAATCTTTGTTTTGTGCAGGTTGAAGATCAAACAAGAGATGATGAAGAAAGTACCTTTCTGTTTTCAATAATTGTTGGGCTCATTGTAATATCGTGATGGATGTAATCTTGTGAATCTTGTTGGCCTTTAAACCTTAGACGATTATGGATGTAATCTTGTAAACCTTTGTAATAAGAATTGTAATGCAATTTTTTTGTATCAATAATTGTTGGGCTCATTGTAATATTGTCTTTTTGATTTCTATAATATGATTAAAAATATCTGTAATGTGTGTAATTATGTACTGTTTTTTTGTTTTTTGTAATTCTTTTTTTCTGTAATATATTTAGTGGTGCATTATGATTAGTCTTAGTGGCGCACCAGAAATGCGCCACCCCTAAGGATCCTTAGGCGTGGCGCATTTCAGAATGCGCCACCCCTAAGAGCTTAGAGGTGGCGCATTTTGAAATGCGCCACGCCTAAGAGCCTTAGGGGTGGCGCATTCAGAATGCGCCACCCATAATCCCTTATTAGTGGCGCATCCATAATGCGCCACTAAAGCCCTAAAATGGACGCCACTATAAGGGCTTTTCCTAGTAGTGCGTCGTCGCTGTCCCGTGTCGGCCGAGGTTCCCACGACCGTCGCGCCCTGACCACGGGAGCCTGCGCAACCAGCCGCCCCGCGCGCCCGGCGTCCACCCACGGCCGCGGCAACCGCACCGCACGCCCGCGTCCCCCTCGCGTCTGTAGCAGGCCGAAGCCGCCGGCACTGGCCACGGCCGGGCCGCCGCGGCGCTCCCCTGCTCGCGCCCACGGGACAGAGAGATACAGAGGAGGAGAGAGATAAGAGTAGAGGAGATAAGAAAGGGGAGGAGAGATAGAGGCCTGACGCGTAGGCCCCACTCGTCAGCGAAACCAGCCCGGGCCCGCGCCAAGTGGAAACGTATTTTTGGAGTACGCTTTGCCACTTCGAAGGCGTATTTTGTTGTTGCCTAGGTCGGAGTACACTTTCTCGAGGCGAAAGCGTATTTCGTATTACGGCGGGTGGAAGTACGCTTTCCTTTTCAGAAAGCGTATTTTCGTCAATACGCTTTCAGCGACAGCCCCAGGAAGCCAGAAGTAATTCAGGATTTGCAGATCAGCCCCTGGTTTCTTCTCCCTCGTAACTTCGCGACCGTAACTCCGATCGAGGTGATTCAAAAGCCCAGGTTCAGCTTTTTCTGAGCCCGTTGTGAGGGTGCAACTTTCATGATGTTTTGACATTGTTAAAATGACCCTTTTCCCCCGGTTGTCATTAGGCCTTATCGGAGAATCGTTTGATCCGCCGAATCTTTTTGGAAGGCGATCGCACGTCGACCCGTTATATTCATCGACCCCCCAAGGAAGCAAGCCATCTGATATATGCTCTAAAGAATTGCTCCGTGTTGTTCTTCTGTGTCTTTAATTATGATCATGTCATGTCGCATTAGTGATTGATTGAACCATGATATGCTGATTTGATTCGACATGCTTGCTTGATAGGGATCATGCCATGCTCAATGGTTATGATCATGCCCATGATGTTCATGTCATGGTCATGCTAGTATTCTGTTCATGTTAATCTATCCATTCTTTTGTGTTGAACCTATGCATAGCTTATGCCTTTATCATGTTCAGGTGATATCATGCTAGTTGCCGCACATGCTTGGTAGTAGTGGTAGTATCATGTTCATATTGCTATGATAGATTCATGTGGGTCTGACTTAGATCACGTGGGCTCAGTTAATAATGAACACGGGTTAACCGTTGATCAAGTGCCACCGAACCGAGGTTTACTAGTGCAGCCACACTTGCCTGTATGGGAACGCCTTAGCTTAGTCTATCGGTGTGCTCTCTTATGCATATCACCAAGGTGGGAAGGTTATGCGCGCGCGCTACCCTGATCAGTAGGCGGCGATAATCTTGAAAGACGGTTTGGTTTGTTTTGTGCGCAGTCCCCGTTTGGGAAAATATTGTTTTCCATGAGATGGCGGGTGTCTTGAGGACACAGGGGTACCCAAGGCATGGCTTGCGAAGCATGTCGGGTGATACGGTAAGGGAGGCACGTGGTAGAACGGTCTCGTTGGAGAAGTCCTAGTCCACTCCTATGGTACGAGTTCCGATGTTCCTGTGGAACAAGTTCCAAGGAACTAGATGGAGGAAGAGCTCCATAGCATGGGTAAAGTGCACAACCTCTGCAGAGTGTTACAAATCTATTTGAATAGCCGGGTCCACGGTATTGGACACAGTTCATACTAGGTCTCACTTGGGATCAACATGAAATTGGTTTAGTGATCGTGTCAAGTACGTGGTCATGCAATGACCCTTATAAGTTCGGTAGTCATGCGATGATTGTACCCGTTGAGTGCTCGTGCGACGACCCGTTGATTGGTCATGCGATGGCGTGATGAGTTGGGTGGTCATGCGATGACCCCTAACCGTTGATTGGTTGTGCGATGACCCGTATAAGTTGTTGGTCATGCGATGACCCTCAACCCGATCGTTGAGTCTGTATGTCTCCGAGGTAAGCTACATGATCATGCGATGATCATGAGTAGCCCATGTGTTGATTTATATTGCATTAGTCTTACTCATGGTAGTATGTTCATTTCATCATGTTAGCATCGCTTGAACTGTTAATGCCATACTAAAATTGCTCTAATAACTAATGCATGCCTGAATGTCATCGATTGCTTTGCTTGGTTCATATGTTACTTGGTTTGCTTGTTTGCGAGTACATTCAAACATACTCACATGGATTTGTCCCTGGCTATTCGCGTAGCCAGATCTACAGGTTTACCTAAGGACCCGTCTTCCCCTAGAAGAAGTTAGAGCGTTCGCGAGCTAGGAGATTAACCCAGTCAGATCCCTATGGATTGGAGCCGCTCCAAGTCCGTGCTGCCTTAGATAGTGTATATTCCGCTGCCCGCATCTCTCTAAGGAACCATCTATGGTTGCAATATATTGATTCAAGCCACTGTGGCTAATGAATCCTTTTATAGTTGTGCCTATGTTCTTGATACATGTTGTAAGCACGCACACAAGAGTGATTCATGGGCTGGTGTGTGGGCGATGTTCGTCTGTGTACAGTGGTATTCAGGCGGAGCGTCACACTTGTCCTTTAAGGAGGTTTGGACTCCTTCCTTCGTTGTCCACCTTCATCTTGTAAGTCAGTCGGCTCATAGGCTGAACATTTCTTCTAGGCCTTCCCTTCCACGAGCCGGCCCATAGGACGCCTCCCTTCATCTTATAGTGCCTCTTGCTGATCCTGTCGGGTCTATGAATCATCCCCCTGACAGTATCCCCCAATGTTCCTGCGGAGCTGGCTACGTGACAATCTTCCATAAGAATGAATCATTAAGAGATAAGGTAGCAACAATGAGTTTCCAATCCCTCAACGTGACATCATGACTTAATGAGTATACCCATTAGATACGAAATCCACATGTAGTCCGCATTTTTCTAAAATCGAGGCGCCTCCTGATCGTTTAGTCACGTCATGCATGGAGATCGAGGAAATCGCACTTATTACGCTGTGCGTCTTGCACTGTTGGTTGAGCTTGTGTCCTCATATATAGGATTCAGCTTTACCTTCCTAGTTCCTATGCTCGCACTTCTTGCTTCCCCCAGCTTCTTACTCTCGCCTGGCCTGCTCCTTGAAGAACTCAAGGGCGTCCGGGGGTGAAGTACTACACAGCGCGCACCGAGCTCGGCATTTCCAGCATCCAGCCTCTTCTTCCAAACACGGGACCATGCCATTCTTGTTCGTCCGATCCGTAAGTATTCTTCTATATATCTTTATTTCCTTTCTCTTTTGCCGGAGGATTAGAAGCTTTTCCATCCATTCCCTCTATGAATCTTGAAACTATAAGCGTAATTCCCATCGCTCTATCTGTATCCTGACGCTTATGATTAGTGTAATAGGGTAATACTTTTGTACTTCTCGTTTCAATAGATCTATTATTCATGCTTATATCAGCGAAATTCCTTCGTAGTATTTTTTATCGTCGTCTATGCAATTGTCGAGTGCCTTTTACCAATGTTTTGACTTTTATATTTAATTTCGTAGTCTTTTAGCCGATTACCAAATGTTAAAAGACGGGGCTACGAAGAAGGCTGAGCAGTCCAAGAGGAAATAAAAGATTGCTGCGACAAAATCTAAGTACAGTCTTGCTTGTGATTGGGCCAAGTCTATCGTGTAGAAGCTCGTCTTATCGAGTTTGAAGATGAGGGACTACTCCCCTCTAGAGAGTCCATTAGTTGGCGATCCCCAAGGATCGAGACCTGGCCTCAACCTAAGGAAGATAAGGTTGTGATTTTTGTGACCACGTAACACGGGGTTTCTGTCCTCCCGGGTCCTCATTTTTCCATGAGTTGCTTAATTTTTACGGTTTGCATCCTCAACATTTGGGTACCAATTCTATCGTCAACATTGGGAATTTCACAATGCTCTATGATGTTTATTTGCAGAGGAAGCGCTCGATTCGTCTTTTACAGAAATTTTTCTATTGCAATAAGTAGACAGAAAGCAGCGGGGGTCAGAAATAATCCAAACAATGCATTTAAATTTCCAAATGAGATCAGAAAAAATTGAAATTTTAGGACCTTGGTGTGAATTCTTAATGTTGAACACATAAAAAGTTTGGGGTTTGAAGGATTTAAAAATAATGTGGTTCATTCATGAAGTGTGCACCGGTAGGAGAATTATACAATTGTATGTGCTATAGTCTTATCGCAAACATACATTATTGTATACCCGAATGGGATGATACGAAAAACTTTCGTTAGGTGAGTTGACCAAGTACGTGTCAGATGATCACACCCATTTCAACAATATAAACTGTTTGAAATATACTTGAATAAATATCCAACCAATCAGGTCGCGTAACCAGCTTCTCGCGGATCGTGGTAAGATCCAACGACTGTCGTTCGGCGCTACGGTTACATCCAGCGGTCATAGTTGTGCGCTACGGTTACGAGATATCCTCCAAGATTTTCTCATTGATTTACCACCATTCAACTAATGCATTTTGTACCGAAAGTGTATATAGTTTTTTTATATTCCTCTCAAATTTTTACCAGCTACCATGTAGGTCAAATAATGACAATGTTGGGGTCTAGATCCCCGGGGTATCATCCAAGAAGATATGTTGATTGTTAACCCAAGAAATCTCGTTGCGGCTTGCAGAGCACCTTCGGGAAGATATGAGCAGGCCCCCAAGGCGTGAGGGCCCACCTCTGACCGCCACCGCCCGACCAGGAGGCTAGGGCATTGGTGCAGATAAAGACAAACTCCACCGAGTCATAGAGAAGCCTCGCCACCTTCCCCACACATGGATCAACATGTCCTAGGGGACCCCTCGTCATCACCCCTTCCCAGAAGTAGCGCTATCACACCACGTGTGCCTTGTACGCTAGCAATTGGCACCATGTGACCATCCCCTTGAGCTATAAAAGGGAGAGATTGGCCATCAGAGATGGGAGCCCCCTTTGTAATAGCAATAGGACATCCTACACATATAAAGATCAGACATGCAAGAGTAGGGTTTTTAGTCTCGGGACATCTTGAACCTGGGTAAAAACACTCGGTGTATACTTGTATGTGCCTACCATTTCCGTTTCGACGCCACCGCGACCTCCGGACGCGTCCACACCGGCAACAACTGGTTCGGCGGGGTGCGTTCCCGCATATGGCGTTGGGGCTTTGACACCCCATGCCTTCCCGGAATGGAAGGACCTCTCCTAGAGGATTCTGACATTTGGCGCTATAAGGTGTGCTAGCGATCACGTCGGCCATGATTTTCGCGACCGCCCCTCAGCGGGGTCATCTACCGACGAAGAAGCACCGGGTGCAGGTCCCTGAGAGCAACTCAGCAGTGTAACCACGGCCAGGTATCTCGCTACACATTCCCCCCTGCGCTCAGCACCCTGAAGATCCTCTGATCTTGCCCCGGGCGTCGAGCTGGAGTACGCATGTGAGCCCATGGTGTGAATCCCCTTATCTTCCCCATCGTGCTCACCTACGGTGTCACCTGGATTCGTCTCCTCCGGGAATGAAATTGCCTGCGGACGAACTGATTGAGAATGTTGCAGATGCCCAGGGATCACCGTACCCATGCACGGAGACACGTCCCGAGAATGGTCTCCTAGAGGCGACCCCGGTGCCTCGACGTATGGGAAGCTTGAGCCTTGCTACCCCTGTCCTTCTCGGCAAAGTTCCGGAAGGGTACCAAAAAGGGCGCTAGGGATGGTCCGGATTTGTGTGGATTATGCTCTGGGTCCATCCTAGAGCCTGGTACAAAGTTCCTGCATTGCATCCACCCCCCGGGAGCATGCGCAGACGTATTGTTACCGGAAAAGTCCTACCGGTCGCCGCGTCACGGAAACCCGATTTTCCGTGTCCCCAATCCTTGGGAACTTCATATCTCTGAGAAGTTGTTCCTAGGATTGGGATCAGAGTTCCCGGAAGTCCTTCCCCATCTCGGGGTTCGATTACCGGATGCTGCTATCAACACGCCTGCAAAGTGCGTTAGACTGTGCTTTGCTTCGGGAAGATGGCGGGGTTAGTTCAACGACCACCCCTTGAGTGGCGTACTCCCCGGCCTCCGTTAGGAACGCATGCCCAGAACCTTAGCCGGGTTCACAACATTCACATAGAACAATTCATAAGATATCAAATGAAGCCATCGTTTCCAAATATTATGCGGCACGCATCATGGAAGACATGCCATTCTGTACTATTATTACAATCCAAGCAGTTCAACACAATGAAGGTACGAGCAAGGTAACAAAATAAACACCTGGAATTACCTCCTCCGGGTCATCATGATGCTGATCTTCTCGGCGTGCTTGCGGAATCTTTCCTCCGCACGATTCAGCTCCTCCTGGTCTGGGATACTTGTGTACATAGTGTTCTGGTTCAAATCCAGGTTGTGAAACTGTAGACGTGCGAAGGCCCACCTGCAAACATCCGAGCACACCTCATGGACTATCCGGGCCGCCGCTCTATGTGTCCCTTATGGTACGCATCCAACACCTCTGCCGCGCTGAGATAAAAGGTCGTGAGGCCCCCAACGCCACAATCCTGCGAGTCGCCAAGATATCCCACGTGGGCACGCTGCATCGCGGAGAGCACTACCACGAGCTTGTCTGCCATGCTCCGGAGAGACGCCAACCCCTGCTCGCTCGATCCCAAGTGCTTCACGTACTCCCCCTTCAGGGTGTCATACGCCTTTTGAGTGGAATCCAGCATTAGGCGTACGTGGGTTTGCTCCTCCTTCACGTGCGATATCTCCCCATCCTTCTCGACGTTGGTAGCCTCTAGCTTCTGGATGGAGGCCTCCTTTCAAGCCATCATTCTCCTCTTTCATCAGGCATGTGGCCTCCGCTTGCCCCCCCTGGGTGGCCTCCATCTCCTTATTGGATAGATCCGTTAGATAGCTGCGTGCCTCGACGAGTGTTGTGGTCAAGGCCTTTTCCCGGAGGGTGAGGGAGTGGCTCTCGGCTTTCAGATCCTCCATCTGCTGTTCTTGGGCCTTCGTCTCCTCCTGCAAATCCTTCCATATGCGCACCCTGTCCGCCTCCCGTCTTTCCATAGTCGTGTAGACCTCCTCTAGCTGAGCGGCCCAAGTAGACAGTGCCTTCCTGCTGTTGGATATTAACTTGGTCACAAACGCCTCCCTGGAAAACACCCCTTGAGCCCAGCCAGTCACTTGCTTCTCTCGCTCGAAGTGCTTGTTCCGGAGCTCGTCGTACATCTTTTGGCTATTGATCCCGAACTCCTCCCCAATTGGAGTTCTTATGTCGTCTAGATCAACCGCCTCTGGAGCCCTTTCTCGGAGAGCCTCCTCCAGATCCTGTACGCTGGCCCAACATTACTTCCATTTGTATGTCACTAACACAGACGCCGCGATGTTAGCCTGCGAACGACAAGCATACGTTTAGTGCCATCTTCCGGAAGAAAGGAAGTGGTTAAGGCTTATCGGAATGGGTGTGCTACGACAGTGCGCGTATCTGTATCACACTGAAGCATCCGTCTTTCACCTTTGCCACAGAGGGGCACTCTCCTCCTGGGGGTCCTGTCGTGGGAAAGTCACGGAAGATGTCCGAAGATTCGAATTTAGCATGGGACCTTTGCGGCGAGGCGATTTCATGAAGAGGGTCGACATTGACAAGAGACTCGATGATTTACCCAGGTTCAGTCCCTCTTTGTCTCGAGGTAAAAGCCTACTCCTGCTTCTTATTATTATGGGTTCCGACTCTCGAAAGAAGAGTCGGTCGATCAATTAAAATAGAGTCGGTTCGTAAACTTAGTCTCGATAAGATCAAGGTTACGCCGACAAGTGTCTACTCCTATCTTGGATTGAAATTGTTCTTGACCCTGGATCCCATGGACCTCGGCTTATAAAGGTACTGGGTCCCGGGACTCCGCGAGTCCGACTACGACACGAGGTGGAGTCCAATTCTACTTTACATATATGCTATACAAGGTAAGTCGAATTCCTTCTACGGCTTCGATCATCTTTCCTTGGCGCAGCCGCCACGTGGCCGGGTCTTCTTTCGTGGGCCTTTTGTAGAAGAGTCTGCCCATGGATCTAATGCCGGGTCATGGGCTTGATCTATCCCCCGACATTAGCCCCCAGGATTGGTGTGATGCTTCAGTCTTCGCAGCAATCTTCTTATCACCATCATGGTTGCTGACTCCTTTAATTGGTTCAACCGACTCTCCTATCTTTTGAGAGTTGCAAAGAGTTGGTATCCATTTTCTTGGACTTCAAGGAAATCTATTTTCATAGATCCGACTCTTATAACTAACCCGACTCATATTCTTTGATGATTTAAGCTGGCTCTACTTTTTAATAGTAGATCCGACCTTTCCGTATTTCTTGGAATCTTCAGTCAGGTTTACCCCGATTCTGATGGCACAATCAATGCCCATTAGATTCGATTGCGAAAATCGAGGGATTTCCTGCCGTTAGACATCATCATGCCACACCTCGTGTTCTGGGACACTTTCTTTTATAAATAGGCTTCCGTTTTCCCATCTACTCATTCTATCCCGTATGCACTCTTTCCTTCGTCGCCTTCTTCCTTGCGCATCGAATGTCCCGAGCTGCGCCTCCATTGCTGCGGCGAGCCTCCTCTTCCTTCGACGTTCTGCAAGAACTGAACTAGGGTCGTGCCACTCTCGCGCGTTTCTCGAGTAAGTCTCCATCCTCTACCTCTTGTCGCGGCTGTTTCTGTTCATCACCATTGTTGCGGATCTTGAAGCTTTAACTGTTTGGATAATCCGAGGCACCTTTAGTGTTAGACTGTACTATGCATGTTAGTAAATACGGTAGGACCCTTTATAGATCTCTTCCCATCTACTGCTTTAATTTAAAGGCCACTGCAGATCCGTAGTTTCTCAGTTGTTTCTCGTTGGTTTTCCTGGGCCCGGTAGATCTATATGTTTCATCATAATTTGCGAAACGTGTTTGCGTAGTTGTCGTAGAGTCGATTTCGATCCGACTTTGTAGATTCTTGCTAGGGTTACTTTTGACTTGTCTTAGTTCCCCTTAGCCGGCTCAGCCCATTTTTATTCTTTCACTATTTAGGTCCGACTCCCACGCTATGGGTAAGAAAGTTGGAGCCATCAAAAAGACAGCAGGCAAGAAGACACCGGTCCCAAAACCACCAACCCAGAGAACATGTGTAGAGGCAAACCGGGCCAAGAGCCAAGTGACTCAAGAGAAATTAGATAACATGGTGGCAGATGGAATTCTCTAGCCCCAAAATGAGATTTAGTGGCGGGTTTCTGGAGATTAGACCCGGCTAGAACCTAAGGAAGGTGAAGTCGTGGTTTTCGCTGAACATGTGACCCAGGATTTTTGCCCTCCTGGGTCTAAATTCTTCATTGCTACAAGCTGCACCCTCAAGAATTGAGTGCCAACTCGGTTCTCAACATTTTTCACTTCCAAGTGTTCTATGAGGCTTATATGCAGATCAAGCCGACTTTGAGTTTGTTTTCTGAGTTCTATTACTGTAATCGGCAAACGGAATATAGTGGTGGTCCGGCTCTAGAATGTGGTGGAGTCACCATTTAGAAGTGGGCCAAGTCGATCTTCCCTGCTCCCAAGCTAACAAGCAAGGTGAAGAACTAGCAAAAGTCCTACTTTTACTGAACTTTGAAGGATATCCCTGATGAGCATCCTCTGCCCGGCTTTCGTGAGAGTCGATTGGTGTTCCATGACGGGTTGAATCTTTTTCCCAAAGAAAATCATCAAAAGAAGAATGAGCTGCTCATTCCTCAGATGAGGTCTATGATGGCCCACGGGCTCACTAACAGGACTTAACCCGGTGCTAGGTGGGTTGGAAAATCCAACCCCTCAGCATAAGGGACCGTCTTATGTGCTAATAAACTTGGAAAGATGATCCTATGTGTTTCTCTCATAATGAGCTTTCTCCCGAGGAGTTGGTAAGGGCTTGCAGGAAATTTCTTCCGGAGCGTATCGATGACCTCAAGAAAGTCGTCCTTGCTTCGTTCTGTAAAGATAATCCGGCTCGACTGGTATGTCTGTTACATATTTCTTTTACTCGATTTTTGTTCAAGTGTTTGATCTTTCGACTTCTTTGTTTCCAGGAGGAGGACCCATGGTGGAATGCTGGTCAGGATCTTGAGGCTATTGCTAAGAGTCCGAGTCATACGATAGGAGTCGGATAATCTTCCCTTTTCTTGTGGTGAACTTCTTCTCCTTACCTCTTGTTGTTCTTTGTAGGAGGAATCGGATGATCATGAGAATGAAGAAGAGGATTAAGAGGAGGTACAGGATAAGGCTCCTCCTGCTGAGGCCGAATCTCAAAAGGAGAGTTAGAATGTGGATACACCGGTATGTATCTTGCCGGCTCTTTAAAATTTTGTTAGTAGGATTTATTTATCCTTATGTTGTATCTTGTATCATAGGTACAAGGCTCAAAGAGGCTTACCCGTAGAACCGACTCGGGGGACCCTCTCTTAGTTATGGAAAATGAGCCTCGACTTGTTCGAGGAAAAACTACTGATGTATCGACTCCTTCTCATAAGTCGGAAGATCTTAGGGATGAGCAGCCGCAAGCCGACAATTCTTCTTATAAGGGATCATCTGTCCAAGCATCCTTCCCAATCAACCGTGGGTAGGTTCCTTTTATTATGATGCTGACTTATCAGTATATATGTGTTTTTTTGACGAGTCGTGTCTCTTTCTTTGAGCATTCCTCGGATTAATCCCAAGGACCTGTACGACTCTGAAGTTGTAAAGGAGTCGGAAGATTTGCCTGGAAGTTTGCCAGAAACTATTGTTTTTTGAGGAATTGAAGAAGGCTGGCTTGAATGAGTCGAGTCCTTTGGGTCTCTACAAGGATACTTCTCCCACTGCTAATATCAGGAAACCACAGACTCAAGCTGAAACTGTTGAGGCGGCTCCAAGTTCTACCCCGACTCCTTTGGAGAGGGTGATTGTTGATGATGTAGTGATGATAAAAGGGACTCACCAGGGAGTCCCACCTGCTCAAACAGTCTTGACGAAAGTCTTGGGTAATAAAGAGCAGGTGGTGAGTCGGCCTCATGAGTTGATATATGAAAAGACTTCACTTGAGGAATAATATAGGCGGTCATTGGCTTGCACAACTAGGCAATATAGTATAGTCCTTCAGCTTCTTCGGCACAATGAGGTATAGTTTTTTCTTTCGTACTCTGTTGTCTTGTTTATGCATCTGTAGCCCCCATAAGCCGACAGTATTTGTTGACGGTCATGCCGGGTTATGTAGAAAAATATTTCCTATCATAAGTCAGTTTAGCACTTTTTTGAGCTGTAGCCCCCATGAGCCGGTGAGATATTATTGTCTCTCGCCGGGTAATAAAAATTGTTTGAAGGTGTAGCGCCCAAGTAGCTGGTTAAGAAGTGTTTGTCGGAGTAGATACTTAGTCGTATAATTGTGTTTGACAGACTATTGCTTTGAAATCTGGTAATGATGTTGTTTAGATTGAAGAAAACTATAGAGCTGATTCGGCGAAGCGTGAGCAAACTGAAAAGGAGGTTGACCGACTCCTTTAATTTTTTAAGAAAAAAGATGAAGAACTGAGTCAGGCTAAGGCCGACTTAGCTGAAATTTAAGGTGCCTTGACAAAGGCATGTGATGACGTGACGGATCAACGTAATGTGGCCGAGAAAAAATTAGATTCGGCTGAGAAAAAGCTGGAAACGCTGAAAGGCAGCATCAGCCGACTCGTGTCAGCAATTTTTGGTAAGTCGGAAAGGCCTTTGGTAATTTCTGTTTTCCTGACTTTCTTTGTTGTTTTGCTGACTTTGTTATGTTTGCTTGTCTATTTGTAGGCAAAGAGCATGATATTGTGAAGGAGTCGCATGCCATAAAGTTGAATTGTACCTTTGCCATCGTCAATCAATTGTTTGAAGGCACCTGTAAGGCCATAGGTGCAACTCAGCCGAAGCCCCCCAAGTATGAAGAGAGTGACTAATATGATAGGGCCTCTTTCAGTTGTTCCTGAATGGGTGAAGCTTGGTAAGCGCTCAGATTGATATATGGGTGTGATGCGAGGCCTGGAGCTTGCCAAAGCCTATCACCCTAGTCTAAAGCCGTAACTACTGGCTGCCGGCTTCCCCGAGTTTAAAGATGAAAATTCGAAGTTCACCAAGGAGGATCACGCAAAAGTTCGCTGAGAGACTCGCGTAGCTGCTACCAAGATAGTTTACATGATGGATCTGGATTCTTTGGAAGCCGGATATGATGATTTCAATAAGAGGCACCGAGTCAATCTGCCTTTTCCGACCGAGTTTGCTCTTCTTCCGTCCCCGAAGAAAGTCCTAGAGCCGGCCGGTTCTGTCGAGCCGACTTCAAGTGCGGAAGAGGATGAGCTGAAGATGGATGACATATCTGATGCAGACTTAGTTGAGATGTGTAATGTCCTCATGTCATCTGCAGGTGGTGTCGGGTCGTCGTCACAGAGCAAGGTCGGTGATCAAGCATAGGGTTTATGCGATCGACTACGAAATTTTTTATGATACATTTGATGAGGCCGTATTTCCGGGTTTTTAATATTGGGAAACATGTCCCGTGGTGTGTAACCAGTGTGTTGGTCAAGTACTTCTTATGTTATTTTTCCTTGGATTTTTTCCTTGTGGCCTTTGAATGGTGATCCTTTTATGATGCAAGTCGGCTTTTATCCTTTGCTTGTTATGATTGTATCCAGATGTCGTAGGCAGAAGAGTCGGCATGTGTGCCCTGATGCTAGACCTTTTGATAAACAATTTTTTGAAGTGTTACTCCCAACAGTCGGTGTACGCATCTGGGTGATGTACCGAGTCTTTGCTTGATTAGAAACTTTTTGTAGTGTAGTCCCCATGAGCCGGTATATGCATCTAGGTGTTGTGCCGAGTCACATAGGTCTAACTTTTATCTGTGAGAAAAAAATGTTATTTGTTAATTGAGCATGATGCTTTGTATGCAAGAATGAAATGCAAAGGCTAGTAGAAGTCAACTTAAACCTCATCGTCTCGCGTTGAGAGAGATTATTCAGGAGTCGAACTTCTCTTTAAAACCAGCTTATATGACTAGTGTGCCCGGCTCTTAGGACTAAATTTGAAAGGCGTTTTTTGTGTAAGCCCCCAAAGTTTAGAGCAACCGGGTTCGCATTAGTCATATGAGCTTGACTTGTACAGGCCGGGTGGCGTGGGTGGCCATGTCATGTATATGCCGGGATTTATTCGGTTAAGAGTCGATGGGAGCCATCAAACCCCCCTACTGCCCTTGATTAAGTCATACACATGAGAAATTTTACATATATATGTCGGCTTCTCTGGCAAGAGTCGATAAGTATCATTGTGCTCCCCGAGTTTCCTTATTAATAAATATACATGCTCAGAGCCGATAGAGGGTTGATCAAGCCCCCAGGTCTTTGAGAAAAGGTGTAAAAATATGTAATTGATGCAAAATGATGCGATGTATATGATGAGATATGAAGATATCGAAAACAAGAAAGTCAATCATGATGAGAGTCGACTATGGATAAGTGTGGCGAGAACCGGTGGAACGAGAGTCGACTTCATTTATAGTTGGAGCCGGTTGCGATGGAAATCAAATTTATTTACGGCGAAAGCCGGTTGCGATGAAAATCGACTTTATTTCTGGCGAAAGCCGGTTGCGATGAAAATCAACTATTGTTATGGCGAAAGCCGGTTGCGATGAAAATCGACTTTATTTATGGCGAAAGTCGGTTGCGATGAAAATCGACTTTTAAAAACATGGAGATAGCCTAGTACGATGAAAATCGACTTATATTGGGAGTAAGAAATGGACATCCGGCTCTTATTGTGGGCGGGTCCATGTTCTTGATCTCTTGTAGTAGCATGAGGCGGCTGGGCCGCCCTCATACTGGTTTGCCTTTTGGATGTTTTCCTCAATTAGGCGTCTGTAGTCTTGCATGAAATAGCACTGATCATAGGTATGAGTAGCAGGACGACCGGTTTTAGGGTGCTTTGGGAAAGCTTCTTGGATGGCTTGTGCGCAGTCCCGGTATTTTACTTCCTGCTGTGATGGTTGTTCGTAGCTCTGGGCATAATTGCCGCCGTGTCTTTGCAGGTGGCGTCTGTGCTATTTATTGCGTGTGCGGATTTGGCTTCGGATTCCCCCGTATCTAGCTTCATTGGACTCGGCATAGCTAATGACAGCATCTACAATCCCCATCAGGTCTTCGCCTACTTCCTTTATGTGCTTTAATGATGAGGACATGACTACCCTAGTTACAGCCACAACTCCTGCTAATATACCTACTAGACCAATTACTAGAGATTGTGCACACCAATTAAATTATCAGGTACTTTCGCTTCTTGGTAATGTTTCTAATGTTCATGCGAATATGATGCTGCCTAACTTCGATATATTTCTGTTGCTGACAAATGAAGGGCCTAGCATGGACAAGAAGAATGAGCATTGGAGCATGTTTAAGCATGAAGATAATGAGGACATAATTATCATGGGTATGACCATTAATTCCTCTATATTTGATCAAGAAATGAAGTCAATACAAAGGGGCATGATTGTTTGCTGTACAAGAAGTTATTTCACGTCACTTTTGGCCCAAGAGAAGATAGAGACCAAGTCTTTCACGTCATGGACTCAGATTCGGACTGCAGAGATATACCCAACTTCAAACAGCCGCCGTTTCTACATACGAACTCGAAATTGGGTGATTCTTTTTTCTGGTGATAGCTTATCTCGTCTAGTTTCCAACGCAATTAGTTTCACCTTAAAATTCCTTCGGAGCGTGGAGATATTACGAAAACGGTGTGGCCCAGCAGCAGAATCCGAATCAAAGTCCAACTCAATAGGTGTTGCATCACCTCCACATGGGCCCAAGTGCCTTGTACGACCTAGGTTTAGTTTTAGGACTCCTTGGGACGTCCTTCCACCCCCTTGGCCTCCACCCTTTAGTCCTATATAAGTAGATCAACCCCTAGGGTTTTCTTTGGATTTCTTTTAGTTAAAAAGACTGCTTAGCTAATTGCTGCATCTTCGTGTACTCGGTTTGTGTCCAACGACCAGATCAAGACCGCTTTCGGAATCCCAACTTTATTCATACTTCATCTACATATTCGCAATATTCAGATTGCTTTATCATAGTTCTTGCTTGTTCTTCGATTGCTTGCAGGCACTAGACCTTCGTGGTCAGGTTGATCGTGCTCCGACGTGGTCAATAACCTCCGGAGATTGGTTTAGCGATTGCTAAGGCGCGACGTTGTTGCACGTTCGTAGTCGGATCGTCAGAGTCGTCTCCACCAAATCGATAGTTATCTCTCATCGAAAGATCGGGACACCTCCGGAACTATCATTTAATGTCTTGGTTATATGTATAATCCAGTGACTTATCAACTCTTGGGGTCCGTTGTTCTGTAATTGCTGTGAGAGGCGGTCTTGAGCTTCTGCGAGGTTTTGATGTTCCCAAACTATCGCTTTTTGCAGCCTTGTGGTTTTTCCTGATATTCCTCTAGTTCCTGATCAGAGTTGTTTCTATTTCGACTCAGTTGCTGCCATACGTTGGTGGTTTGCGTGTCTGAGTCGTCTGATGGATTCTGGATATTGTCGGCTTTGTAATTTTCATAAGCCGGGCTCCTATCTTCTGAGGAGTGTGGTCGTCCACGAGTGTGTGTAGTGTAGACGGCTCCTTCCCGAGGGGATTTGAGGTACGGAGAATATGGATTGTACTACTTCAGGTCAGATCCGATTCCACCTTTTTTAACATATCAGATTGACCTGGTGTCTTCAGGTCAGGTATGATTCGGAATCAGAAATATTTTCTGTTGCGCCGTGAGTCGGGATCTTAATGTCATGTTCCGTCTCTGGGGACCCACCAATAAATCCTACGAAGGTATGGTGGGGGCGGTGCTTGGCTGAATCATGCCTTGAGAGTCGATTATTTGTCGATAGGTGACTGCTGCGTTTTTCAGGCCGCAGGGCATAGCGGCAAGCCGGCGCAAGGTCTCCGTGAAGGCTTCAGGATCCGGCTCTGGTTCAACTCTATAAGTTTGGCCGATGAAGATGTGGATAGATCCAATTTGGACCCGATATCCTGATATGATGGAATCGGCTTCGGCTGCCCAAGTTGAATTGTTGATGCAGATCTTTCCGTGCCGGCTTCTGGTGATCCGTCCAGCGACAAATGCCTCCATGCCTTGTAGAGCTCCCTCCAGAATCTCAACACCTGCGAGCGCAGGCCCCACGGTGGGTGCCAACTTTCGTGGGAAACTCACGGCAGATGTTCGAAGAGTCGAACTTAGCATGGGACCTTTGCTGCGAGGCGATTTCATCGAGAGGGTCGACATTGACAAGAGACTCAGCGATTTACCCAGGTTTCAGCCCCTCTTTGTCTCGAGGTAAAAGTCTACTCCTGCTTCTTATTATTATGGGTTCCGACTCTCGAAATAAGAATCGGTTGATCAATACAAGAGAGTCGGTTCGTAAACTTAGTCTAGATGAGATCTAGGTTACGCCGACAAGTGTCTAGTCCTATATTGGATTGAGATTGTTCTTGACCCTGGATCCCATGGACCTCGGCTTATAAAGGTACCTGGTCCCGGGATTCCGTGAGTCCGACTCCGACACGAGGTGGAGTCCTATTATACTTTGCAAATATGCTACATGCTATACAAGGTAAGTCAAATTCCTTCTACGGCTTCGATCATCTTTCCTTGGCACAGCCAGCCCGTGGCCGGGTCTTCTTTCGTGGCCCTTCTGTAAATGAGCCGTCCCATGGATCTAATGCCGGTTCATGGGTGTGATCTATCCCCCCGACAGGTCCCATCCCTTGTTGAGGGTCAGGCCCGGTTAGGTTCATCCTCTCTGGCTCGGGGGCCGTCTTGCTGCCTTGGTACACTACCACCTCTAGAGGACACCCTCACTCCCCGCTTGAGGGGCTAGAGGAACCGCCAGCGGCGTGTCGGTGGGAACTCCTCCTGCGAGTGCCAAGTTAACACTGAAGACAATTGCTACTCTAGGAGTTGAGTGTCCTAGGGAAACACGCGTACCTTGTGCAAGGGGCGACGCTCCCTTCATAACCGGAGACCCTGCTGAAATGTGCTCCGCTTCTGTTGCCTGCCTCGTCCCTGCCTCCTGCTGAGGTTCTCGCCATGCTTCGGACGATTGCTCTGATGTGTAAACCCTTTTCATCCTGTCCTCGACAACCTCGTCCCTGCGACTGAAACTTAAGGGTTAATATTTACGTTCGAAGATGTAAGGAAAAGCGTGCATAGGCATGACTTACTCATCGTCCTAGGAGGGGACAACTTCGAATCCGGGAGGCCGATCCTCCAATCATCATCCCGCAAGACAGGATCTGCCGAGACCTCCCCTTGCTTCCGGGAAGTTCCACCTAGCGGCATCCGGGAAGCCGACCTCTTGCAGGTAGATGAAGACACGCCCCTTTTTGGCGCTGCACCCCTGATCGCAGCTGGCGCCTCAGCCACTTAGGCCTCGTCAGGGTCCGTCGGCGGCAAATCCCCGCCGATTAAAGGAGCATGAACCGGCGTCTGTGGCTCCTCCTCCTCGTCCTCCTCTTCCTCACTGCCTCTAGCCAGGGTAACGTCGACCATCACCCCCACTTTCAGTGGGCAGCCCTAGCCTCGACTCCTCCGAGGAGCTCTCCTCTGAGTCCTCCTCGTACTCTTATGGAGCATGCTCCGGGTTCTCCTCCACCGCGGGCCTCTTGTCGCAAACAGCCGCATTTTTCCATGTTGACCTCCACATGGACGAGCTGCCTATGAGGTTCACGACTTCCGGTACTGCCGTAGGCGGCTGCGTGCCTGCCCCCCGATTGCTCCTTGAGAAATTCCCCTTCGTTTGGCTTCCGGGGGCCGCCTCCTGATAACCCTCAACTGTAGGGGATCGAGATAGTCTTCGCGGGCAAGATAACCCAATTTATTGATTCAACACTTGGGGATACAAAGAATACGTACAGGCTTTGACAATTGAGTTGGCAGATCAACCGCACCTGAAATAAACACTTGCTAGGAACACGACTAAGTAGTTGATGGAGGCGGGGATGGATCCACGGCGGAACTTTGCGGTGGTCGGAGCAGAGCGGTGAAGATGGCGGTTGCGTGCAGAGCTCCGTTGCTCGATTATATGCGCAGTCCGACGAGAAGACAATGGCGGAGAGATTGGGCACGGTCCTGCAGTATGTCGTCGTCGTTGGCCGCGCGTGTGCGTCGTCGTGCTCCGGCGACCTCCACTATCGTCTTCGAAGGGGAGCTTGCTCTGGAGAGGGGGAAAAGAAGAGGCACTTCTTCCAAACGTCTCTGGACGAGAAGATAGACTCGGGGGAGGCGTGGAGCGTCAACGGCGTCTCGGTGGCAGTCGCTGCCCCTGGCATGCTCGACAGCTTGCTGTTTGGGGTCGACGACAGGGGACTTAGCGGCTGGGCCAACTAGCTGTGCTGCGGTGCGTTAAGTTGGGCCGAAAGCCAGGTTAGTTTTCCTTTTCAGTTTTCTTCTGTTTTCCTTTTCTGTAATTTTTTTTGGCTTGCTATTTTAAATAGCTAACCATTTTATAAAATGCCCCAAATTTTTATATGGACTTCTAATGCATATAGCTAGCCACTCACCATGTTTGGGTATTTTTGAAATTCAAATAATTTGAACTTCAATTCAAATAGGGGTCTAAATTTAATTCCATGCGCCTATCTGAATATTTTAAAAATCCATGAGCATGGGATTGGATCAAAATCACTTTATATGTGATCACACTCATTTATGAGACTTTTCAAAAATGAAAAAGGAATTTTCGGAGCAACTTTTATTGTGGCCATTTGAACTAAATTCATCTGGGGGGTGTTCTCTCTCCAATTTCAATTTCTTTTGATTTTTTTTACATGATGCAATGTGAGTCTTGATCCTAGGACATACCTAACACAGGGTTCTGACACTGTAGGCTAGGGAGATGGATGGTTGGGCACTGCTTGGATGAGAACAAACATGTAATAGATTCTAACACGGGCAAGGCTCACAGAAAAGAAAGGATAATCTAGGCAAATATCAAACATCAGGCATGTATCCCAAGGTAGTTGTACATGCTTGCAATAAGAACTTTGCACAACATCTTTTGTCCTACTCTCCCGCTACGAACGGGTCCAATAGGAACTTAGGGAGATTACGGTACTCCTGTTAAAGAGCACCGGAACAAAGCATTAACACTTCATGGATACACGGAATCCTCAAATTATAGTCCATCCTCTTTGGTGTCCCAACCTGTCACCATTGGGATCGCCGGTTCCGGACTATACTAGGTGCATACAACTCATAAATAGGATCAAGAACACCAACAAACTCAAGAAAACAAAGGGTGATCAGATCTGAAATCATGGCACTCGAGCACAAATTGGCAAGCACTAAGAGAACCAAGTTGTAACAGAGATGATAAACACGAAGTAGATGATAGGCAACATGCCCCCAACAATCTGATGAACTATTGAATGATCTAACTCATTCAATCCCTACCATAATCTAGGAAAATATCAAACATCAGGCATGTATCCGAAGGTAGTTGTACATGCTTCCAATAAGAACTTTGCGCAACATCTTTTGTCCTACTCTCCCGCTACAAACGGGGCCAATAGGAACTTAGGGAGATTAAGGTACTCCTGTCAAAGAGCACCGGAACAAAGCATTAACACTTCATGGATACACGGAATCCTCAAATTATAGTCCATCCCCTTTGGTTTCCCAAGCTGTCACCATTGGTATCGCTGGATCCGGACTATAATAGGTGCATACAACTCATAGATAGGATCAAGAACACCAACAATGTCAAGAAAACAATGGGTGATCAGATCTGAAATCATGGCACTCAGGCCCAAAGTGGCAAGCATTAAGAGAAACAAGTTGTAACAGACATGATAAACACCATGTAGATGATAGGCAACATGCCCCCAACAATCTGGTGAATTATTACATGATCTAACTCATCCAATCCCTACTATCCCCTTTGCCTACAGCAGGGAATTAGTCACACATGAGAGAAGGAGTCATGGAGGGGTTATGGAGAGGCGATGATGATGACGATGGAGACGATTTCCCCCTCACTGAAGGCCAAAACAACCTCCAGATTAGCTCTCCCGGAGAAGAACAGAGGGTGGCGGCGGCTTCGCGACGTAGATTGGAAAAGTGAATTCTGTTTCGGAGTTTCCTCGCCGAGGGAATAAATAGGGCCAAGGTAGGGCACCAGGGGGTGTGGGACCCACCCAGTAGGGCAGGTGGCGCGGTCCATTTCATTCCACCTATCATTAGCAGCATTTGGTCCATCTCATTTCATCATCAAGTATGGGGGAGGTGTAACTCTCATATTTTTTTATTGACTAGTTAAAAGTTCCGTCAAAATATTTTTGGCATGAAAGATACTGATTTTCCCTCACCGCACCATGAGCTTGTACGGTTCCAAAAGGGAAGCTTTCGAATAAATTTCGAGATGGCACAAGAAAGTCTAAGTTAGGAGTGGCCGGTAAATACCACATATAGGTAGGTATGGTGGACTCAAGTGGAATAACTTGTTTGAAAAGGAGTTTGGATGCACAAGCAGAATTCCGCTTGGTGCGAGTGAAGGCTAGCAAAAGACTGGGAAGCGACCAACTAGAGAACAATAATTGTAATTATCTTGCAGAGCGACCAAGTAACATTGAATTGGGAATGAAAGTGATATAACTATTCTGAAATAAAAAGGTCATCAAGGCAGAACATACTTTTTAGTCTGAACATGCGTCAACATGTGCCAAGTCGATCCAAGAATTCTCCGAAGTGAAATGCCACTTCAATATGCCAAACCATGAACAATGCAATGCATGTCAATCATTTCAAGCAATACATTATGAACTCTAGATATTTGAGACTAACCACAAAGAAAGCATGAACCACTGGGAAAGCATTCTAAACATAGCACAATGTCGCTACAAGCTGGTCTCTAAGCATAAGTAAAGGCATATGTACAAAAGTAGAATAAAACAGAGTTCATAAAAGCTTTCCTTGTTGCATCTCTTCCGTCGATCTTTGGCATTACTGCCTTGTCACTTGCACAATCGAACGTGGGAAATATATAATCAAATGCCATAACAGACTTGAGCTGAACTCTGAAAACAAAGCAAACTAAAGAGAGAAAGAAATATTTTTGGGTTTTTGCAAAATAAAAGAACAAAGAAGAATAGGCAAAAACTTCGAAAATATCAAAGCGATCAAAACGGAAGATACAATGGAAGAGGAGGACAGTATGTACTCCCCCAAGCTTAGGCTTTTGGCCTAAGTTGGGCTCATCTATTGCGGTCCCGAGGAGCCTTGTAACAGCCCAGATTTCACAAAAAATAAAAATTTTGTTTTCGGTGTGAATTGTTTGATTGTCTGATTTGTTTGCGGTGTTTGCATCCCCGATTTATCAATCGGCGATTATTTTTACCCCTCTTATCTCGTATCGGACGGAGACCGACCCTGGCCACCCTGACACTCGACCTTTGCGACACCCGGTTTCACCCGATCACGTCGTGAAAACCGCACGAGACCAGCCGCAGCCAACAGAACGAAAAACACCGTTGAATAGTAAACATAATATTTTTATAGCGCGCCGGGAAGTTTTCTCGGAACGGTTCCAACGCGAGGTGAACGCCGCCGGCTCGACGCGCTGATCATGCAGTTCGAAGTTTTACCCGAAACGGAGGTGTTGCGGACCCCCGACGGTCAGAAACATGAGCACCGCGCGCGCGAGAGAAAAATCGGGGATGTTTTTGCAAACTGCCAGCCACCTGGGCTATATAAATACCACCACACTCCCACCCCTTTCTAGGTTTTCCCCAGCCACAAAACTGCATCCATGCCCTCCACTTTGCCCAATTCTGCCCAAAATATCCCCATTTTTCGTCCAACAAGCTCCAGTTGCTCCCGGCTGTCCAATCGGGCGATCGGAGAGCTCCGGGCGTGCCACGTCGCCCCGAAGGAGTCTCCTCCCACCTCCAGCACATGGGCATCCCGTGGATGCCTCCGTCGAGCTCTGGGCGCCGCCAGCCGCTTGGCCCGCGGCCTCTTCTCTCCTCCTGCGCCCTCTCCCTCCTCCCTTGCCTCTCCTCCTCACCATTCCCTCCCCTCTCTCTCCGAGGACGCCGCCGGATGCGACAGCCGCCGCGGAGCATCACCGCGTCGCAATGGACGGGCATGGCCGGAGCCCGAGCCAGTCTCGGCCCGCAGCCGGATCCGGCTGGAACCGCGTGGATCCGTGCCACCGGCCTCCCTCCGCTGCCCCACCGCCCCTCCAGGGCATCCTCGGCCAACCGCTCGACATCGGCGAGCGCAGCCGCCGCTGCTTCCGGTTCCGCTCGGGAGGATCCACCCATCGCAGGCGCGCCCACTTGGGCCGGCCGAGCCTCCAGCGCCTACGCGGCCCAGCTCGGCCAAGGCCCAAGCCAGCAGCCCACTCGCCCACACGGCCCATCCGCGCCAGGCCGAGCCCATGGTAGCCCCCTTCTCTTTTTTTTTCTCTGTAAACTAACCTTGTAATTTTTTGGTAAAATATTGTGCTGCCGATTCCGTTTTGCAAATCGATTTCCCGTTGACTCGTAGCTTCGAATGAAGTGATTCTTTTTTTTGGTTGTGCTTTGTGTGATCTATAGTTCATCTTTAGGAAGTTATTTATTTTGAGTTCATCTTGAATATGTATTTGTGTGTTGAACAGGGCACCAGATCGTTAAGTTGCTAATCTGCTGTTAACTACTGCTGCTGTTATTTTGGTCAAACTTTGGGTGATGCTTGTGTCAAATCCATGATGCCTATTGCATTGATTCTTTTTTCCTACGTGTCGAGTGTCATGTGTACTTCATTCCCATGCTTTAACTTGTCATGTTTGGGTGCTTTAGCTATATTATATCTTGCTCCAAAGTGGTGACCTTGATGTTAATGTGCTGCTGTGCTGAAAACTGTTAATTTGTTGAAAGTTCGGGTGACGGTTGCGTCGCAATCATTTATTGGAATTGAGTGATTCCAATTGCATATTGTTAAGCATCATGTCTACTTCCATTATATGTACTGCATTGTTATGATATGTTTGCTGGTCATATAGTTATTGAGCTCCAAAGTTGCTATCCCGCTGTTTTTGACAGCCATCTCTGTTTTTCTCTAAGTCTGTAACGTTCCGATGCCATGTTGCATGCTTAATATCTTTTGATCTATGATGCCTATTTACATGATTATTTTTTCCATGCCTTCCCTGTCATGGCTACTTTATTTCCATATCATTTGTGAGCATGTTTGCATTCATTATCCTGTTTATGCATTGCTCTAAAGTGTGCTTCGTGATGTTGGCAGATTGTGCCCGTAACTTGTTTTGCTTGTACTCCCTCCGATCCATAATAAGTGTCGCTCATTTTGTACTAAGCTAGTACAAACTTTGTACTAGATGAGCGACACTTTTTATGGATCGCAGGGAGTATCTTTTTAACCGTAACTCCGTTTGGGGTGTTCTTTATATGTAACTTGATTAGTTTTCGTGTACTTTCTGTTTATGTTATCGTTTTCTGTTGCTAACCAACCTAAAATATGGTTTAGGACAGACAGTAATAAATCATTTAATTTTCGTGGGGCACTTAGTGTTATGCCATGTTTAGGTTGTGCCTCACTTAAATTGACTAGCATAGATAGTTTCCTTTATGCTTCACCTCTAGACATGTTTGTGTGGTATGCCATGCTTGCTTGATTTGCCATGTTAACAACCTTTGTTGATCACCTGTAGCTAAACAACTTGAACCTTTCTAAATGTGCGGTATCGTCGTATGTGACGAGTACTCCACTAACCAGTTAGTAACCGCTCTCAATGGTAGGTGCGATGACTCGTGTTGCCTTCTTGTTGATGCTTGCTCGTCTTTGACTCGTAGTAATAGATGGTTTCTCGTTGATTGCCTTTTCCAGTGTTTACCGTCTTGTGTGCTTCCATGGGTACCTTCGGAGACGATGCGAGCTTGCTATCAACTACACCTTCGGAACTCGACTTATCAACAGGAAAGGACTATACATTACTTATGATCCATTCTATTTCAACCAGCGGTTTGCATGCTAGTCTAGGTTAGGTTCGATGTTTCATCCTACCACATGTTTACAACCTCTTTCAAACCGATAGAGCCATGTCCCATCCCAGCAAACGTTGTACTGCTATGTTACTATTGCTCGTTGCTCAGCCCCTGCTTAGTATGCATGCTTAGGATGCTACGATGTTACCCTGTTACTCCTTGGTTTGGGCTATCACATTAGTATATTGTTGTTGATGATATGATTATTATAATGTTGACTATATTCGACGAAGGATGGAAGGTCTAGGCTATCCCGCACCGACAATTTTTTCCATTCGAGTCACCTAGGATCCGAGTTCAGGTTATTGGTTTTAAGACTGAGCGTGCCTAACCGCGTATGGGATTTTATGGGGTCCCCTTTTCTCACCTACCTAGCTTCAAGCATTTCTAGTGGTGGCCCAAGCTGATTTACCATTTGAAACCGTGTGTGTGTTGGTCAGCTGCCAGTAGTTTTTAAACCAACTCGGACAAGTGAGGACATAGTTCCCTTGCTGGCCCACCTTGTTCAGCTGAGGACCCGATTTCCCATGTGTGATTAACCGGCTATCCAAACCTGCGACAGATGGTAGAGACCGATTCGAGAGCGCGGCCGGCTTTTGAGTTGGGTGTCGACTCACTGGGGGCCACCCGGATTTGTTCGTAGTTAGTTAGAGGGACCTGTCATTTCGGATCTCTCGGAACTAAATCATAAAATGGTGGTCTATAATGGGTAGCAACTGAGAGAGATGGGCGTGCGTGCGGAGCCTTGTAATGGGCAGTTGGTACACCCCTGCAGGGTTAAATCTTTTCGAGAAGCCGTGTCCACGGTTATGGACGACTTGAGACCTACGTCATGTTCATAGGCAACAACAACTGAGATAATCTTAATATAACTTGATCAACGTGTGTGTGCCTTGACTGCTTCTTCTTCTTCGGGATGCGAAGAGATGGAAAAGGATAGGATAGGTGTTATGTTTGCGTAAGTAGTTGATAGCAAGACTTGTTGGAGGCGGTTCCTCATCGAATGCTTGGCTTCTTCCCTTACTCTCTAGATCGTTAGCCACTTCATAAATGCTAGTGCGGCAGCAACCTCACCACTTACCCCTTCCTTACCGTAAACTACTAGTTGTCCTAGAATGACGAGTGATGAAGTCCTTGCCGGGTCAGATGACCACTACAGTTGGATGCTGATGAAGTCCTTCTGTACTCATGATACTACCCCAAACTCTTTTCAGGGTTCTTGATCGACAACAGGTATGGTGATCGACGTTTCACGTGGAGACTCGACGACGACTAGTTAGGAGGATCCCGGCGGAGGGCCTGGACCCGTGTGGTTATGGGATCGATGTTTTTCTCTTTGCCAGTAGGCTTTTGATTGTAGTCTGTACTCAGACATATATCTTCCGTTGTTGTATTGTATTAAGGCAGTTGTATGCCGATTTTATGAGATGTTGTATCCTTGTATCTGTAATGTTGTGATATCATGTTGGAAATCCGGGGCATATGGCTTTGTCATATGTCGCGGTGGGACCGATATGTGCTTCGTCCCCGGATCTGGGTGGACACACCTAGATCTTGAACAGTACCGCAGATCGGGCCTTACAACTTGGTATCAGAGCCTTACCAACCGTAGGATCCCTTTTCTGGCCGAAGTCGAGTCTAAACAAAAAACTATTTTTGTAGTTACTAGGTTAGTTGTCGGAGAGTAGGATTATTTTTACTCCTTACCATTGCTCTGGTCAGGACAAGTGTCGTAAGTGTTTTATTCTCTCTTATCCCTTTCAAACTTTAGGATCTCGAGTGAGAGGAGTGTCGGAACCGTTACAATGCCTTGCTTGCAGTGTATTGTCTCGATTCCGATCTCAGGTTTGGTAATTCCTGTAGTACCTTTAGCTTCTCCGATTTTGGGTATCATCTGGGCCATCCATTGCCATCCCTCCTTTTACCGGTGTTTTCACGACTTGCGTCGAAAATAACTATCCCTTTGACCAGGTTTGACTGTCGTTCCTCCTCTTGACACCGACAGTTTCGTATTTTCGACGATGTCGTCTCTATGCGGAAAATTATCTCGACAGAAGTTCGACGTCAACATGGAGCAGAGTCCCTTGTTGGTAGTGTTGAAGATCGTCGTCTCCCTTTTCTCTCCCCCTATCCCCCGGATCGTCCTCGATCTCGAGACAATATCCCTTGTTGGTGGTGTTGTATTGTAAAACCCCAGATTTCACAAAAATTAAAAATTTTGTTTTCGGTGTGAATTGTTGGATTGTATGATTTGTTTGCGGTGTTTGCATCCCCGATTTATCGATCGGTGATTATTTTCCCCCCTCTTATCTCGTATCGGACGGAGACCGACCCTTTCCACCCAGACACTCGACATTCGCGACACCGGGTTTCACCCGATCACGTCGTGAAAACCGCACGAGACCAGCCGCAGCCAACTATAACGCCCCGGTCACACACCGGTTCTCGACCGTTACACCTGGCGGGATCTAGACTATCCCCACAGGCCAACACTAGTCTTTCCTGCGCAGTTTTTCCTCTCTCGTGCGCACCCGAGAACAACTTCCCGGTCGGTCACCCATCCTCAAATTGCTCCAAGCCAAGCATGCTTAACCTTGGAGTTCTTTGGATCTGGGCTCCCGGAAAAGAAGGTGCACCTTGTAGATATGAGTAGTCTTTCATTCCTACTAAGCCAGGATGTCACACACACCCACTCAAAGGAACCAACGTCCTCGTCGGCCCACAGGAACGTTCCCTCTTGGCACACGTCTGTGCGTCCAGTGCCGACAGATGGCTCACCCATGTTCGCGCATTGACCCGCACACGCCCGTATAACTGCGAGAGTCGGCTCTGATACCATTTGTAACGCCCCAGTCACACACCGTTTCTCGGCCGTTACACCTGGCGGGATCTAGACTATCCCCACAGACCAACACTAGTCTTTCATGCGCACTTTGTCCTCACTCGTGCGTACCCGGTCGGTCACCCATCCTCAAATTGCTCCAAGCCAAGCACGCTTAACCTTGGAGTTCTTTGGATCTGGGCTCCCGGAAAAGAAGGTGCACCTTGTTGATATGAGTAGTCTTTCATTCCTACTAAGCCAGGATGTCACACCAACGGAACGAAAAACCCTGTTTAATAGGTAAACGGGATATTCATATAGCGCGCCGAGAAGTTTTCTCGAAACGTTTCCAACGCGAGGTGAACGCCGCCGGCTCGACGCGCTGATCGTGCAGTTCGAAGTATTACCCGAATCGGAGGTCCTGCGGACCCCCGGCGGTCATAAACGTGAGCACCACGCGCGCGAGAGAAAAACCGGGGATATTTTTGCAAACTGCCAGCCACCTGGGCTATATAAAGACCACCACACTCCCACCCCTTTCTAGGGTTTCCCTATCCACAAAATTGCAGCCATCCCCTCCACTTTGCCCAATTCTGCCCAAAATATGCCCATTTTTCGTCCAACCCTAGCTCCATTTGCTCCCGGCCGTCCGATCGAGCGATCGGAAGGCTCCGGGTGTGCCACGTCACCCCGAAGGAGTCTCCTCCCACCTCCAGCACGTGGGAATCCCGTGGATGCCACCGCCGAGCTCCGGGCGCCGCCGATCGCCGGGCCCGCGGCCTCTTCTCTCCTCCTGCGCCCTCTCCCTCCTCCCTTGCCTCTTCTCCTCACCGTTCCCTCCCCTCTCTCTCCCAGGACGCCGCCTAACGAGACAGCCGTCGTGGAGCATCACCGCGTCGCCATGGACGGGCATGGTCAGAGCCCGAGCCGAGCTCGGCCCGCCGCCGGATCCGGCTAGAACCGCGTGGATCCGCGCCAGCAGCCTTCCTCCGCTGCCCCAGCGCCCCTCTAGGGCCTCCTCGGCCAACCGCTCGACGCCGGCGAGCATAGGTGCTGCTGCTGCCGGTTCCGCTTGGGAGGAGCCAGCCGTCGCAGGCGCGCCCACGTGGGTCGGCCCAGCCTCCAGCGCCTGCGCGGCCCAGCTCGGCCAGGGCCCAAGCCAGCAGCCCACTCGCCCGCACCGCCCATCCGCGCCAGGCCGTGCCCATGGTAGCCCCCTTCTCTTTTTTTTCTCTGTGAACTAACCCTGTAATTTTTTCTAAGTCTGGTAAAATATTGTGCTGCTGATTCCGTTATGCAAATCGATTTCCCGTTGACTCGTAGCTCCGAATGAAGTGATTTTTTTTTGTTTTGTTGTTCTTTGTGTTCTCTAGAGTTCATCTTTAGGAAGTTATTTATTTTGAGGTCACCTTGAATATGTATTTGTGTGTTGAACAGAGCACCAGATCGTTAAGTTGCTAATCTGCTGTTAACTACTGCTGCTGTTATTTTGTTCAAACTTTGGGTGATGCTTGTGTCAAATCCATGAGGCCTATTGCATTGATTATTTTTCCTATGTGTTGAGCATCATGCGTACTTCATTCCCATGCTTTAGCTATATTAAATCTTGCTCCAAAGTGGTAACCCTGATGTTAATGTGTTGTTGTGCTGAAAACTGTTAATTTGTTGCAACTTCGGGTGACGGTTGCGTCGCAACCGTTTATCGGAATTGAGTGATTCCAATTGCATATTGTTAAGCATCATGTCTACTTCCATTATACGTATTGCATTTTCATGATATGCTTTCTGGTAATATATTTATTTAGCTCCAAAGTTTCTATCCTGCTATTTTTGACAGCCACCTCTGTTTTTCTCTAAGTCTGTAACGTCCCGATGCTATGTTGCATGCTTAATATCTTTTGATCTATGATGCCTATTTTCATGATTCTTTTTGCCATGCCTTCCCTGTCACGTCTAATTTAGTTCCATATCATTTGTGAGCATGTTTGCATTCATTATCCTGTTTATGCATTGCTTTAAAGTGTGCTTCGTGATGTTGGCAGATTGTGCCCGTAACTTGTTTTGCTTGTATCTTTTTAACCGTAACTCCGTTTGGGGTGTTATTTATATGTAACTTGATTAGTTCTTCGTGTACTTTGTGTTTATATTACCGTTTGCTGTTGTTAACCAACCTAAAATATGGTTTAGGACAGAACAGTACTAAATCATTTAATTATCGTGGGGCACTTAGTGTTATGCCATGTTTAGGTTGTGCCTCACTTAAATTGACTAGCATAGATAGTTTCATTTATGCTTCACCTCTTGACATGTTTGTGTGCTATTCCTTGCTTGCTTGAGTTTCCATGTTAACAACCTTTGCTGATCACCTGTATCGAAACAACTTGAACCTTTCTAAATGTGCGGTATCGTCGTGTGTGACGAGTACTCCACTTAACCTGTTAGTAACCGCTCTCGACGGTAGGTGCGATGTCTCGTGTTTCCTTCTTGTTGATGCTTGCTCGTGTTTGCCTCGTAGTAATAGATGGTTTCTCGTTGATTTCCTTTTCCAGTGTTTACCGTCTTGTGTGCTTCCACGGGTACCTTCGGAGACGATGCGAGCTTGCGATCAACTACACCTTCGGAACCCGACTTATCAACAGGCAAGGACTATACATTACTTATGATCCATTATATTTCAACCAGCGGTTTGCATGCTAGTCTAGGTTAGGTTTGATGTTTGATCCTACCACATGTTTACAGCCTCTTTCAAACCGATACAGCCATGTCCCTTCCCAGCAAACCTTGTACTGCTATGTTACTATTGCTCGTTGCTCAGCCCCTTCTTAGTATGCATGCTTAGGATGCTACGATGTTACCCTATTACTCCTTGGTTTGGGCTATCACATTATTATATTGTTGTTGATGATATGATTATTATAATGTTGACTATATTCGACGAAGGATGGAAGGTCTAGGCTATCCCGCCCGACGCTTTGTTCCATTCGAGTCACCTAGGATCCGAGTTCAGGTTATTGGTTTTAAGACTGAGCGTGCCTAACCGCGTATGGGATTTTATGGGGTCCCCTTTTCTCACCTACCTAGCTTCAAGCATTTCTAGTGGTGGCCCAAGCTGATTTACCATTTGAAACCGTGTGTGTGCTTGTCAGCTGCCAGTAGTTTTTAAACCAACCTGGACCAGTGAGGACATAGTTCCCTTTTTGTCCCACCTTGTTCAGTTGAGGACCCGGTTTCTCATGTGTGATTAACCGGCTATCCAAACCTGCGACAGACGGTAGAGACCGATTCGAGAGCGCGACCGGCTTCTGAGTTGGGTGTCGACTCACCGGGGGCCACCCGGATTTCTTCGTTGTTAGTTAGAGGGACCTGTCGTTTCGGATCTCTCGGAACTAAATCATAAAATGGTTAGCTATAATGGGTAGAAACTGAGAGAGATGGGCGTGCGTGCGGAGCCTTGTAATGTGCAGTTGGTACACCCCTTCAGGGTTAAATCTTTTCGAGAAGCCGTGTCCACGGTTATGGATGACTTGAGACCTACGTCCTGTTCATAGGAAACAACAACTGAGATAATTTTAATATAACTTGATCAACGTGTGTGTGTGCCTTGACTGCTTCTTCTTCGTCGGGATGCGAAGACGAGGAAAAGGATAGGATAGGTGTTCTATTGGCGTAAGTAGTTGATAGCAAGACTTGTTGGAGGCGATTCCTCATCGAATGCTTGGCTTCTTACCTTACTCTCTAGATCGTTAGGCACTTCATAAATGTTAGTGCGGAAGCAACCTCACCACTTACCCCTTCCTTACCGTAAACTACTAGTTGTCCTAGAATGACAAGTGATGAAGTCCTTGCTGCGTCAAATGACCACTACAGTTGGATGCTGAGTACTTCTGTACTCATGATTCTACCCCCAAACTCTTTTCAGGGTTCTTGATCGACAACAGGTATGGTGATCGACGTTTCACGTGGAGACTCGACGACGACTAGTTAAGCGGATCCCGGCGGAGGGCCTAGACCCGTGTGGTTATGGGATCGATGTTTTTCTCTTTGCTAGTAGACTTTTGATTGAAGTATGTACTTAGACATATATCTTCCGCTTTTGTACTGTATTAAGGCAGTTGTATGCCGATTGTATGAGATGTTGTATCCTTGTATCTGTAATGTTGTGATATCATGTTGGAAATCCGGGGCATATGGCTTTGTCATATGTCGCGGTGGGACCGATATGTGCTTCGTCCCCGGATCTGGGTGGACACACCTAGATCTTGAACAGTACCGCATATCGAGCCTTACAAGCCTCCTGCTCTGGGTTAATGGTAAGTCCAAGGGTTGTATGAGCCCTCCGGTGCGTACACCAAAGTCCTCAGATCCTCCCATTAGGAAGGTCCCTCATCCCAACCAGAGGAAGACCCTCCGTCCCATGGGGCGACGGTCTCCTCCTAGACGGGTGGATACACCACGCGCTCCTCCTCATCTGGTGCAACCCCCTCCATGGGGTCGTGAAACTGGTATCTCCCCATGATCTCATCAAACTGGGTATCTAAAAAGCGGTATCCATTCCTGCGAGAAAAATCAAACACAAGTGGTGCAGGTAGATGGATGATGCGTTCCACATCGCCCTCAAACCGCAAAATATAATCAAGTGCATATCGGTCGGAGGCCCTAGTAGCAAATAAATGCCTCTTCATGGCAAGTAAATCAAGACTAATAAAAGGAAAAACTGTATCATCTGGGCACGGTTCTCCTTGGAGAAACTGCAAAAGAAGTGTGTCATAGACGTCACCAAAGTGATACCCCTTGTTGCTATTAGCAGCAAGGCGTCTAGCAATCAGCGTGCCCACATGATACTCGTGATTCCCTGAGAGGGCGTTCGCCATGATAGCAGTATCAGGCGAAGAAGTGTTGCTCGTGTTGTCTCGAGCCAACACCTCTCTAGCAATATAATACGCGAAATACCTGAGATGAGGAAACAAAATATTGGAGATCTTCTAACGGTCAGTGTTCCTCACTTCAGTGTTTCACAACGAGTCGAGAAGGGTCTTGAGTGAAGCAGTTTGATAATTTTTCCTCCTCTTCTCTCCTCTGTCGGGCAAACCTAAAGCTTCACAAAAGGTACTCATAGACATGGTTAGTAACCTTTCATAAATCTGAAATGCAACAGCATGACTTTCAGGATAGAATCTGAAACTGTTAATAAATATAGCAGTGAGCGTTTCATACAAGCCGTGTCAAACCTGCTCTGGCACACAGGGCGTTGAACTCCTCCTGTATACCGGCATCCGCCATGAAATCTATGCATGGAAATGCCATGGCCTTTGCTGGTGATGCATCCAACAGCTCCAAGGGAACGATTTCTTCATTGTAGCTCACCCTCGTAGTTGAAGGTGAAGCTGTGGACCGCTTAACACGGCTAGAGCGCTCGGGTTTCTTCTTCCCAAGCCATCTTCCTAGCCTATCCATTTCTGAATTTTTGAAAAATCACAAAAATGAAGATTTAAGCAAAACTAGTTTGGGCACAACATTCTACTTAATGTACCAAGACTCAAACTAGCAACAAAACTTGGAAAATAAATTTCTACACAAACATTTAAGCTCAAATAAACAACACCAAGAACTACTAAATACTCACTAATGAAGCCACCAACTAGAAAACTAATTGGAGGGGTGAGGGATTCAAATACCAAGGAGTATTTTTTCCAAATTTCAGCTCAAACGAGTGGCTGTAGAGGGAGATCGAAGTTCCGTGCTCAAGAACAGAAAGAACACAAAACCAGAGCAAGAACACGAGTTTTTGGGGAGAAAGAGTGGAAGAAGAAATGCCAGCAGTGGGTGCTTGTGGGCCCCAGGAGGGTGTGTGGCGCGGCCAGGGGCTGGGCCGCGCCACCTGGCCTCCTGGGCCAGGTGTGCACCCCCCTGGTCAGCCACAGGTACTCCCCGATGGCTTTTTACCTAGAAATTTTTATTTTGAATTTTCTGGAATTTTCTGGGCAACTTCACTGTAGAGAATTTTTCAAAGTTCAAAAAGTTGCAAAAACTTTCGTGAACTTGGGGAAAAAGTTAGAACAAGTGAAGCTTTAAACAAAAACTTTGGGTACATCAAGGAGAATAAAAGATAAAGGAAATGAAAACATAACAAGCTCAACTTTTTGCCTATATAAAACATGCTAGTTAGCAAGGTTGATCAAGTCTTACCAACAAACCGGCGATATATAGAGCAAAAAGTCTCGCCTCTTATGAAGTGATCATTGCACTCTCAATTTGATGGACATTGTCCCTAACATAATTGTTTTGTATTTGTGGTATACATGTAGTGGACAATCCCATTCTCCAATCTTCACGGTCTCGATATTCTCAATGGAGTTAAGGTCATGCCTTTTGTCGATCTTTTTTGGAAAATACACAATATGTTCTTTGTCATTCACGTTGAAGGTAACGTTCCATTTATTGCAATTAATAATGGCACCTATGGTGTTAAGAAAAGGTCTACCAAGAATAATGGACATGCTCCCATCCGCGGGCATGTCAGGCACAACAAAATTAGTAAGTATTAAGCAATTGGCAACTTCAACAGGAACATCCTCACAAATACCGATCGGGACGGTCATGGACTTGTCGGCCATCTGAAGAGACACATCTGTAGGAATTAGTTTATCTAAACAAAGCCTTTTGTAGAGAGAAAAGGGCATAACACTCACTCCTACACCAAGATCACATAAGGAAGTTCTAACATAATTATTCTTTATGGAGCAAGGAATGGTGGGTATACATGGATCACCGAGCTTCTCAGGAATCTTGCCACTGAAAGATTAGTTAGCAAGCATAGTAGATATTGCCTCATTAGGAACTTTTCTTTTATTAGAAACAATATCTTCCATATATTTAGAGTAAGGAGGTAACTTAATAGCATCAGTCAAAGGAATTTGAAGAAAGAGAGGTTTCATCCACTCACAAAATTTGTTGTAGTGCTCTTCTTCTTTGGTTTTGACAGACTTACTTGGAAAGGGCATGGGTTTCTGTACCCATGGTTCTCTTTCCTTCCCATGTATTCTTGCGATGAAGTCTTCTCAAGTTTATTTCTTGCGTTTGTCGGGTGCTTCTTCTTCTCGAACTTCGGGTGGATCATTCTTTTCACCGTCCTTTTCAGGCTTACCACTGTCTTCAGTCTCAGCATCGGAGTTATATATATACTATTTGGATCAATAACAAGCTCTTCACTTGCAATTAGATCATTGGAATTGTCAGCTTCTTTGTGCTTCTTCTTCTTCTTCTTCGGAGAAGTAACAATTTCTTCTTCCTGCATTTGAGAATCTTGCTCGATCCTCTTCGGATGCCCCTCTGGATAGAGAGGATCTTGAGTGCTAGTTCCACCTTTTGTTTTAATCCCGAAGGCCTGTATATCCTGTTTGGCATTGTTAGCAAGGAAATATTTTTGCACATTAGAAATTTGTTCAAGCTGAGTTTGAACCATATGAAAATGCTCAACAAGAAATTTAACATCATTAATTGTTCTTCCTAGAACATCAAGCAAACTTTTGATAGCAAGAGTATTATCATGCAACTGACCTTGTATCTTTTCATTGAAGTGACTTTGCTTCATAATAAAATTATCAAGCTCATATAAACATTGGTCAGGAGGCTTACCTTTAGGAATGTCACTTGCATTGAAATCTAAAAGAGAGTGTACCTCTACCATAGGTGGGTGAGTGGTAGGCTCACACAGCTTCTCAATTGGAGGTAGATTCTTCACATCTTTAACTTTAATACCTTTCTCTTTTATAGACTTCTTTGCTTCTTGCATATCTTTGAGGCTTAGGACAATCATGCCCCTCTTCTTTGGTGGTGGAGGTGGTTCAGGGACGGACCAATCTTCGTGGTTTTTGGCAATCTTGCCCAACAATTCTTCTGCATCGTCCGGTGTTCTTTGCCTGAAAACACAACCAACACAACTATCTAGATAGGATTTAGATTTATCGGGTAGACCAGCATAAAATATATCAAGCAATTCATTCTTAGGGATCTCATGTCCCGGTCTAGCCTTCAACAAACTTCAAAATCTCCCCCAAGCTTTAGGGAGATGCTCATCCTGCAACTATTTAAAGTTATAATTTCTTTGTAAAGCAGCATGTTGCATATGAGCAGGAAAATACTTATCAATGAAAGATATAGCCATGTCTTGAGGACTTTGAATGGAACCACATGGTAGTGCATCATACCATGCTCTAGCATCTCATTTCAAGGAAAAATGAAGAAGCTTGGTCACATAAAAGTTCCGGATCCTTTCATCAGTAGTAAACAAGCTACCCAACTCAGTGAGTTTGGTGAGGTGCTCGATAGCATCATCATTTTCGCTTCCATAAAAGGGATCAGCTTCAACTGTGGATATAAGTGAAAGATCAACAGATAAATCATAATCAGGATCAGTGATGCATATAGGAGACATAGCAAAAGTAGGATCAGGAGTAAACTTGTTCTTCAAGGAGTGCTTTGCTTGAAACTTCTTTATAGCAGCAGGGTCAGAATCAGTACATTCACTAAGATCCCTTCATAAATCATCATCAAGTATAACATAATCATCCTCAAGGAGTTTCTCCTTAAGGCCAGTAAGATCATGAGTTTTTCCAATAGGGGTTTTGGTAACAGGAATTTCAACTCCCGAGAATCGGGCAACAACAGCAATCTGTTCTTCAATAAAAGAACCAAGTGAACCAGTAGTTTCAAAGGTAGTGAAAGCATCATCAAAAGTGTCTGAAATATTGCCAGACTCAGCAGAAGTAACATGTAACTGAGGTGAATCAAACTTACTCATAACTGAAGGTGAATCAAGTTTAGCACTAGTGCTAAGAGTAGTACCTCGTCTCGTACGGGATGGTAAGATCGGAACCTTGGGGTCTCCTTTCTTACCCATAGTGGATAACGTGCAGCAGGCAGGACATTTTAAGTAGACTTGTAAATAAAGCTATGGTCCCCGACAACGGCACCAGAAAACAGTACTTGATAACCGTCAACTATAGGGGATCGAGACAGTCTTCGCGGGCAAGATAACCCAATTTATTGATTCGACACTTGGGGACACAAAGAATACGTACAGGCTTTGACAATTGAGTTGTCAGTTCAACCGCACGAGAAATAAACACTTTCTTGCACGAAAGTATTAGTAGCAACGGTAATATGGTAGTGGTAGTGTAGGTGATAATAGTGATGATAGTGGTGGTGAAACAGCAAAAGTATAACAACGAAAGTAAACAACTAGTAACAAGCATAAAGAAACACTGTATGTCGGGACCCGGGGTTAGCGTATGCAAGTTTTATAAGTATCCATTGAAGTTGTCTAATAATCGAGCACAGCTTTCCATGTAGTCCCTTACCGCGGACGCGGCTATTCGAAGAGTTTATTAACCCTGCAGGGGTGTACTGCTACACACATGAAACTATCAGTTACCGCCGGGATCTGGTCACCCTTCAAGCGGGTGTCGGCGAGGATAATGTCCACAAATTTTACCTCACAGCCAACTCTAAGTCCAATGGAGACACCTATCTGGGCTGGATTCCACATCGTGAACCCGACCGATTTACCGATGTGGTCCCAGAAGTTGTTTGCAGGGTCCAAGGCCGGTCTGAATAGCCGTTCTTCCACTTCGCAGACCGTCCCACAGACCTACCAAAACTCCGAACTACTGCGACTCATTGAACCGAGAAGGGGTGAGTTAGTAGGTTGAGCGGGGTTCCGTTTGCCCAACATGTGGTAGTACTCTTTGTCTTGGATCACCACACAAGAACTCGGGCTTAAGGCGGTGTTCAACGAGACAACCCACTGTGTACTCCTACACAGCTTCTCATCGTTCACCTTGTATTAGGTTAGATTCACCAACACATTTCCACCATATTCAACATGATCACTACCATCCCGACTCATAAAAGGGTAACCTCATTGTAACTCTAAGCATGCCATAAGCAGTAACAGTTGAAGGGGCCACATGATATCAATCAACTCCTACATCTGCTTGGATTGTCGTTTTGCTTACTACTATGACAAGATGATAGGTCATGCAAAGGAATGGGTTCATCTATGAGGTAGAAACGTATCATGGTAATCATCCTAAACAATACATAAGCGAGACTGAAAGGGAAGTGTGATTTTATCTACATGATCAATGCGGGTTTGCTTGCCTTGCTGACGAGGTTCAAACATAGTGTCTTCCACGAAGGGGGTGGCCTCCGGTTCCGGCTCCACCTCTTTCGATAGAAAACAACACAAATAAGCAATCAATATAAAGGAAATTCACAATCACATGAACAAATGTTATAACATGGTGTAAGGGGTGCTGATGTGTTGCCAATTCCATTTAAATGAAGTGTATTGCATTTAATTTGCAAATTCAAACTCCATATTTGAATTTAAAAGGTTTCATATGCATGTTTGCTTCTGTTCACCCAATTTAAATTGGTCAATCATGGAAACAAAGTCCATATTTATAATCCTTGCATTTTTTTGATAACTTTACATATATTATATGTTTAATTTGGAGTTAAAATGAATTAGTTATGAATTTCCAAAGTTTAATTCATTTCCTGCCTTTTCTGGATTATTTTAAATGATTTAACAGTTTATTTCGTCAGCATGACGCAAGGCTGACGTGGGGGGGGGCTGCTGACAGGTGGGGCCACCATGTCAGTGTCTCTGTTTAATTAACCGATTTGATTTAAGTTAATAGGGGATTAACTGGGCAGGGGGCCCACTGGTCAGTGGCCTAAGGGGTGGATTAGGGGGTGGGTTAGTGGCTAATCACGCCACCCAAGTGGACTCACCGGCGGCATGTCGCCGGCGACCAAAATCCACGGCGGTGACGCTTGGGATGGCGTTCTCGTGGCCCAAATCGAGCGCTGCGACCACTGAGACGCAGCTCTTGGCGCCACACATCGAATGGGACCAAGAACAGGGCCTGGGGGGTACGGCATCGTCGTCGGCGACGATGCCTAACGGCGGCGGAGCCACTGGCTCGAGGCGAATCTCGCTGTGGTGCGCCATTTGAAGCGGGTGTATGTGCAAACAGAGCAGCGGAGCAAGGGGATCAAGATGGACATGGCTGCGGGGTTCTAGGGTTCACGGGTGCTCGTCGACGAACTGCTCGGCGGCGAGGAGCTACGTCTCCCATGGTGGAATGGCACAGAGGGCGAGCGGGGCTTGGCTGGGTTAGGGGAAAAGCTCACCGTGGTGCTAGGAACACGACTAAGTAGTTGATGGAGGCGGGGATGGATCCACGGTGAAGTAATCGACGGCCGAACTTTGCGGTGGTCGGAGCAGAGCGGGGAAGATGGCGGTTGCGTGCAGAGCTCCGTTGCTCGATTATATGCGCAGTCCGACGAGAAGACAATGGCGGAGACATTGGGCACGGTCCTGCAGCATGTCGTCGTCGTTGGCCGCGCGTGTGCGTCGTCGTGCTCCGGCGACCTCCACTGACGTCTTCGAAGGGGAGCTTCCTCTGGAGAGGGGGAAAAGAACAGGCGCTTCTTCCAAACGTCTCTGGACGAGAAGATAGACTCGGGCGAGGCGTGGAGCGTCAATGGCGTCGCGGTGGCAGTCGCTGCCCCCGGCATGCTCGACAGCTTGCTGCTTGGGGTCGACGACAGGGGACTTAGCGGCTGGGCCAGCTAGCTGCGCTGCGGTGCGTTAAGTTGGGCCGAAAGCCAGGTTAGTTTTCCTTTTCCTTTTTCTTCTGTTTTCCTTTTCTGTAATTTGTTTTGTCTTGCTATTTTAAATAGCTAACCATTTTATAAAATTCCCCAAATTTTTATATGGACTTCTAATGCATATAGCTAGCCACTCACCAAGTTTGGGCATTTTTGAAATTCAAATAATCTGAACTTCAATTAAAATAGGGGTCTAAATTTAATTCCATGCTCGTGTCTGAATATTTTAAAAATCCATGAGCATGGGATTGGATCAAAATCACTTTATATGTGATCACACTCATTTATGAGACTTTTCAAAAATGCAAAAGGAATTTTCGGAGCAACTTTTATTGTGGCCATTTGAATTAAATTCATCTGGGGGGGTGTTCTCTCTCCCATTTCAATTTCTTTTGATTTTTTTTACATGATGCAAAGTGAGTCTTGATCCTAGGACATACCTAACAGAGGGTTCTGACACTGTAAGCTGGGGAGATGGATGGTTGGGCACTGCTTGGATGAGAACAAACATGTAATAGATTCTAACACGGGCTAGGCTCACAGAAAAGAAAGGATAATCTAGGCAAATATCAAACATCAGGCATGTATCCCAAGGTAGTTGTACATGCTTGCAATAAGAACTTTGCACAACATCTTTTGTCCTACTCTCCCGCTACGAACGGGGCCAATAGGAACTTAGGGAGATTATGGTACTCCTGTTAAAGAGCACCGGAACAAATCATTAACACTTCATGGATACACGGAATCCTCTAATTATAGTCCATCCCCTTTGGTGTCCCAAGCTGTCACCATTGGGATCGCCGGTTCCGGACTATACTAGGTGCATACAACTCATAAATAGGATCAAGAACACCAACAAACTCAAGAAAACAAAGGGTGATCAGATCTGAAATCATGGCACTCGAGAACAAATTGGCAAGCACTAAGAGAACCAAGTTGTAACAGAGATGATAAACACCCAGTAGATGATAGGCAACATGCCCCCAACAATCTGATGAACTATTAAATGATCTAACTCATTCAATCCCTACCATAATCTAGGAAAATATCAAACATCAGGCATGTATCCGAAGGTAGTTGTACATGCTTCCAATAAGAACTTTGCACAACATCTTTTGTCCTACTCTCCCGCTACAAATGGGGCCAAAAGGAACTTAGGGAGATTAAGGTACTCCTGTGAAACAGCACCGGAACAAAGCATTAACACTTCATGGATACACGGAATCCTCAAATTTTAGTGCATCCCCTTTGGTGTCCCAAGCTGTCACCATTGGGATCGCCGGTTCCGGACTATACTAGGTGCATACAACTAATAAATAGGATTAGGAACACCAACAAACTCAAGAAAACAAAGGGTGATCAGATCTGAAATCATGGAACTCGGGCAGAAATTGGCAAGCAATAAGAGAACCGAGTTGTAACAGAGATGATAAACACCAAGTAGATGATAGGCAACATGCCCCCAACAATCTGATGAACTATTACATGATCTAACTCATTCAATCCGTACCATTCCCTTTGCCTACAACAGGGAATTACTCACACATGAGAGAGAGAGTCATGGAGGGGTGATGGAGAGGCGATGATGATGACGATGGCGATGATTTCCCCCTCACCGGAGGCCAAAACAGCCTCGAGATTAGCTCTCCTGGAGAAGAACAGAGGGTGGCGGCGGCTCCGCGACGTAGATTGGAAAAGCGACTTCTGTTTCGAAGTTTCCTCGCCGAAGGAATAAATAGGGTCAAGGTAGGGCCCCAGGGGGTGTGGGACCCACCCAGGAGGGCTCGGGCCATGACGACGATGAAGCCCGCGGCGGCAGGTTCTTGTCCACGGCGGGGAACAGCGACGAGGGGTCGGGGAGGAGTGCAGGAAGTGGGCGAATAACCACGATCTCACCAGGAGCGTGTTGAGGGGCACGGCGGGGCCGGAGTCAGGCTTTCCGTTGAGGAATTCCTCGCCGGCGTTGCGGCGGCCGGCGGAAAAGTTCTGATGCGGGCGTCACCCTTGTGTTGGCCTTTGGCTCGAATCAACAGCGCAAGTGGACGAAGTCGAGGATGGGGAAGACGTTGGACATGGCGTCTCGGGCTATCTCGGCCTGTGTCCGCGTCAGAGCACGGCGGCGCTCTGGCAAGGCCTCGGGTGCGCGCGATACAGCGAGGAGGAGGAGGGAACACGGCCAGAGCAGGGGAAAAACGAGTAGGTGGTTTCCAGGGTGTGCGGTGCCGAGGGTATAGGGTCGGGGCTAAGAAGGAGATGGCCGCGGCGTCGCCGGCATGGCCGCCACGCAGCTGCGCGCCTACCTGGCCAGGGAGGAAGACGACCCTGCCCCTGGGCTGGGCCACCTCCTTGAGTTGGGCTGCAGGTAGGTGGGCTTTGCCCTTTTTCTGTTTTCTATTTTTATTTCTTCTTTGTTTTTGTGTTTTGATTTGATTTATAAACTAAAATTTTTTATAAAATTCTAAAAACTTTTATGTGAGCCTATAGGACATATGTAAGTGCACTCACAAAGTTTCAGAATTATTGAAATTATATTTAAATAATTGCAATTGCAACTACAACGATTTTTGTCTTGCCTTTTATTAAAAATATTTTGGGGCTTTTTACTTCCCCATTTCTTTTACTTTTGCAAAAAATTTCGTGATGCAAAAATGTAAGGTAGATCAAACACAAGCCTAAGTTAGGGTTCTGACAACTCGCCCTCACTCAAAAGAATCTTGTCCCGTGTCAGAACCCTCTGATAGGTATGTTCTAGGATCAAGTCTCACTTTGCATCATGACAAAAATTTCAAATTGAAATTGAAATGGGAGAGAAAACACCCCCACATGAATTTAATTCAAATGGCCACAATGAAAGTTACTCCAAAAATTCCTTTTGCATTTTTGAAAATTCTCATAATTGAGTATGATCACATATAAATTGATTTGGATTCAAACCCATGCTCATAGATTTTTCAAATATTCAAATAGGTGCTTGGAATTAATAAATACCCATATTTGAATTTGAATTCAAATATTTTGATTTAAAAAATGTTCAAACTCTGGATATGACTAGCTACTGATCATGTAATTCCATATAAAACATTTGAGCATTTATAAAAATGCCTAGGCATTTTATTTTCTAAGCTAAACAAAAATGCAGAAAACAAATAGAAAAGAAATAAGAAAAAGGGAGCAAACCTGGAAGAAGCCCAACTTAAGCCCTAGGCCCAGCTAGCCGGCCTAGCCCAGTCTCCCCCGCTTGTCTCTTCCTCCCCGCGCCCCGAAGGTGCTCGGTGGAATGCATGCACTCGCCGCCGACACTGCCTTGCCACCTCCTGCTCGCCGTGGACATCCCCGAGCCCTCTAGACGCGCCACGACGACGCCTTGGACTACCTGCATCTATTCACCCTCTCCCAGCCACTTTCCCCCTCGCCCTGGCCGTTTCTTCCATCATCCGAGCGCCACCGCAGATCGCCGACGTGCATGTCCGAGGCCAACGACCGAAGTGGTGTCCAACGTGCTCCTCGACATCGAATACCTCTCCGTGCTGAAGCAATTGAACTGGGAAGCTCCACAGGCGCCGTCCCCATCGTCTTCCTCCTTGCCGGCCGCCGTGAGTCGCAGCCGAAATTCTTCCCTGTCGAGCCCTCCCCGACCACACCGTTGCCTCCGTCGAGTTTCTGGTGAGCCTCTGCTTCTTCCGGAATATTCCCGCGTTCCCCCGTGCCCTCTAACCCGAGCCGCCATGGAAGCCGAGCTCCACTACCGCGTGAGTCGTCGCTGGCAACGCTCCGGTGACCAAATGGTCACGCAGAGGTGCCCATTCTTCTCTCCGCTGTTCACTGGTGCCTCTACACCCAAAAGTCCTCTCGTTTGCAACCTCGAGCGACGCCAGCACCCACACCCGAGCTCCGACCGCCGCAACTCCTCGTTGCCGGCCTCGTCTTCGGCCAACCCGTGGCCTCCCACCTACCCTAACCAATGCGCATGAGCAAGGGCTCGCGTTTGGTTCCTCTTGCGCACCAAACAGTGGCCCAAGCCGTCGTCTGTTTGTGCTCCGCCGTGGCTTTTTTCCACCGGCGTCGAGCCGCCGGCGAGGCCGACGTGGCCCGCTTAATTAGGGGCTAATCCCCCTGTTAGTTGACCCTAGGTCAATGACATGTGGGGCCCCCTATCCCTTAACCCCCTCTCTGTTAATTTTAACAAAGGGATTAACCCCCACTTTGGCTGATAGGCCGACCCCACCAGTCAGCCCCCCTACGTTAGCATGAGGTGATGCTGACGCATTAAGCTGTTAAATCATTTAAAATAATCCAGAAAAGGCAGAAAATGCAATAAAATTTGGAAATTCATAGAAAATTCATACAAACTCCAAATTAAACAAATAATATATTAAAAATGATCAGAAAAATGCAAGGATTATGAATATGTAATTTTTTTTCAGGTTTGACCATTTGAAAATGGGTGAACAGTAGAAAATGTGCATATGGCAGAATTTGAAATCAAATTTGAAGTTTGAATTTGCAAATCTTTTGCAATACACTTCATTTAAACGGAATTTTCCACACATCAGCAACATATACATCATATTATACCACTTGATCATGTGTATGTGCATGGTACATTATTTTGATAGCTTGTTTGCATTGTTTGCTATCGAATAGAGGTGGAGCCAGAACCCGAGATCACCCACTCAGTTGAAGACATCGTATTCGAGCCTCGTTAGCAAGGCAAGCAAACCCCAATTATCATGTCTATAAAATCCAACTTCCCTCTCAGTCTCGCTTATGCATTGATTAGGATGATCACCTTGTTATCGATTCTACCGCATAGTTGAACCCATATCCGATGCATGACCTATCATCTTGTCACAGTAGTAAGCAAACCACCATCCTAGCTGACATAGGAATTGTTTTATATCATGTGGCCCCTGCAACTATTATTCTTATTGCATGCCTAGAGTTTACAATGAGGTTACTTTTATCTGAGAATCGGGATGGTAGTGATCATGGTGTTGATGAAGGTGAAAACGTGTTGGTGAATCCACCCTAATACACGGTGAACGATGAGAGGCTGTGCAGGAGTACACAGTGGGTTGTCTCGTTGAACACTGTCTTAGTTCGGGTTTTCCATTTGGCATGCATAGAAATATAAAGGAAATGAAATCTGGCATTCATGGTAGGGCTTGTAGCCCATGGCTTGTCAAGCGGAGAACCGTCCGTCGAGGTGGGCTTGTCAGTCGTGCCTACATGGATTGAGTCCTGACTGGAAGCTCGGCCGGAATTCCAGTTGGGGTTGGAACTCAGACAATTGACTACTTGGACTAGAACGGTGCCATGAGGTAAGTGTCGTGGTGAACATCCTCGCCGGCACCCCTTGAATGGTGACGAGTACTTGCCGGTAACTGATGGTCATGTGTGTGTAGCAGTACACTCCTGCAGGGTGAAAAAACTATTCGAATAGACGCGTCCGCGGTCATGGACTACATGGAAAGCTATGCTTGATTATTAGACAACTTCAACGGATACTCTAAAACTTGCCAAGATAAGTGTGAGTGCTATGGCGTGCTTTCTCATGGGGAAGTCGAGGAAGTATCCATAGTGGTGTATTGGTTGGAGACTTGGTAGTGGACTCGTGTACGCTTCTTACCTCAAGTCTGGTAATCGTAGTACAGGACTAGCCAAGTCAAAGCTGGCACTTCTGCATGTTGAAACCCCACCTTCCTTTACCTTCAAACTTGAGCATGAGTAGTATAGTTATGATGTAAGTATGACTTTGTACTCAAGTTTGCTTATTCTATGTTTAAGATGAGAACCCAAACCACGACGGAGTCACCTTCCTGAAGCTCGACGTTGACTAAAGATAGTATAGTTCCAGACAGCAGTCTTCTCCCTCGTGGAAGGTCTATGTATGTTTACAAGGATTCTCTAAGCCATTTGTTAATCTTGTCTATACTCAGACCTAATTTGCTTCCGTGGTTTGATGTAATGTTGGATCACAGACTCGTGATCTCTTTGTGTACTCTATGTATAAGTCAATAAAGATATACTTTGTAGAGTTCATGCAATGTGTACCTGCTGTTTACGCTGGACATGTATGTTGCGTGTATGATTAGAACATGCATGTCTTAGTGTGGGGTTCGATAGCTTAGTTGTGTTCTTGCCGGCGGTCTTTTATACACCAAGTGGCCCTTAGATGTGCGCAGCTTGGGGCATCGCGATGCGATTTCTCGTGACTCTGTCACATGGCACAATTTGATGTATGATTGAGCCCGCCCGAGATCCCAAGTAGGTGATCGGGCTGGAGTCTGTTTATGTAAGTGTTATAATTCAATCGATAATATGGTTGAGGCGACTTGTCTATGAGTATGGGATTTCACCACCCATCATCATTTAGACTTGTGAGCGGGCGATGAGGACCCATCTCAGTTGAACATCCGGCCTGGATGGGATGCCCCTCATGTACGATGCTTTCCGAGAGTGTTCTGTCCTTGGCCTTGTCTACTTAGACAAGTGGGTATGACTCTCGGCTCTCCATATGATTGTGTTGTAACAGGAATTACATATTCTAACCCCGGGTCCCGACATCCCAAGATTCCGAAGTCGTCGGGAAGAGGGTGGGGTACTCAGCTCGTAGACGATCCTCTCGTTCCCAGGTAGCTTCTTTCTCTAAATAATGTGACCAATGCACTTTGAGGAATCTGATCTTTTCACATTGGGTGCTATGCTCGGCTTCATCAAGAATACGAACAGGGTACTCTCGATATGAAAGGTATCTTGGAGATCAAGATTTTCGTGGTCTACTTCGTGGATGGGGTCCTTGAAGCAACGCCTGAGTTGAGAGACGTGGAAGACATCATGAACCCTGGAGAGGTGAGGGGGTAGTTACAATTGGTAGGCAACTTCTCCACGTTTAGCTAGAATGCGAAAGGGACCAATGTAACGTGGAGCCAACTTGCCTTTGATACCGAAGCGATGGGTACCCTTTAGAGGAGTAACCCGAAGGTAAGACTTCTCATCCAGACTATAGCTTTCTTCCCTATGATGACGATCATAATAGCTTTTCTAACGAGACTGGATTGTTTTCAATTTCTCACGAACAATGCGAACCTGCTCTTCTGCATCCTGAATCATATCCGGTCCAATGATTTGTCTTTCACCAGTTTCTGACCAGTTTAGGGGTGTTCGACATTTCCGTCCATAGAGAAATTCAAAAGGAGCCATGCCCAAACTAGATTGGAAGCTATTGTTATACGCAAATTCGACAAAACGAAGAGAGTTCTCACATTTCTTTCCGAAAGAGATAACACAAGCTCTAAGCATGTCTTCAAGATTTTGATTAACCCTTTCTACTTGACCACTGGAGTCTGAAATTGGCTGCAACATGTTCTTTGTGAGTCTTTGTATATATCATGTTGGCATCCACACTACTGGAATTCACCTATTAGCCGTCTGCCTCGGCGGACGGCAAACACCTATATGGCTGACGGCAAAGTCCTTTGCCGTCTGCCCCCGCACGGTAAAGCACCAGTCAACTATTTCTTCGGGAAAGAGGTGCTTTGCCGTTTGCGGGAAATCGACGGACGGCAAACCACCTTTGCCGTGCGCATTTGTGAAAGCAGATGGCAGAGTGGGCGTGACGGCGAACCTTCGCCAGCCGGCTCCGTCAGGCCGTTAACGGCGGGGTTTGCCGTCTACTAACAGACGACAAACTTTGCCGTCTGCCTCAAAACTAGCCGCCGGCCGGCCGGCTCCGTCAGGCCGTCTACTGACAGACGGCAAACCTCCAAACTTTGCCGCCTGCCTTGCTTGGGGAAGACGGCATAATGACCAAATGGTCACCCAGCTGTTGCCAAATTGCCCAGCTGGGCGCCACGTGTCCCCTTTGCCAACTGCAAGTAGACGGCATTGCCGTCTGCCTACAGACGGAAAAGAGCCTGGGTAGCCCCTGTTTTTTTTTGTTTTTTTATAATCCCTGCATTTGACAAAACTGATATACATATACCATATCAACATCTCCAACAGTACCATATCATCAACATCATTTGCAACAGTACCATATCATCATCTCCAACATTACCATATCATCACCATTTGCATAAAAGTTCAACAACAAACACTATATCCATACAAGTTCAACAAAGAACAAACACTATATCCATACAAGTTCGAGATAAAGATGCAAATCTACAAAGTACATATATAGGCTAGCATCATTCCATGTGTGCTTTCATTGTCCAAGATGCAAATATGCAAAATGAAAGAAAATTCATGTTATATATGAAGCTAAGATGGTTATGTTGAATTAAAACGAAAATAAGAAGAAAAGGACAGAGAAGGAGACCAAGAAGAAGAAGAAGAACAACAGGAGGTCATCCTTCTCTTCTTCTTTTTCTTCTTCTTCTTCTTCTTCCATGTGTGCTTTCTTTTGAGAAAACAAAGCTAACATAAGCAATTGTGAACAAATTAAGCTAGATTTAGCATATTTTGAGGAAATTAAGCTAACTTTAGCAATTTTGAACAACTAAGCAAACTTTAGTATTTGTTGAGCCAATTTAAGCTAGTTTTAGCATTTTTGACCCAATTAAGCTAACTTTAGCATTTGGTGAGCAAACTAAGTTGACTATGTAAGTTTTTGAACTAACTAAGCTAATTATGTCTTTTATGTGCAAAATATGCAAAGTATGGCATTTTTTGATTAAATATAGGATTTTATAAGCTAAATATGCATTTTCAAACTAACTAAGCATTAATAAAGCAAAATAAAAGACAACTTACCGGAGTGTAGCCCTCAAGGCTGAGGTGGCTGAGAAGCATCCGTCGGGTTGGCCGATGTTGACGGTGGAGAAGGGTCATGGGACGCAGCCCGAGAGTTATGTTGCACGAAAAGATCAACTAGAGGATAGCACGACGCCACTCAATATGGTATTGATGATCATCGAAAGATACTCACCGTCCCCACAGGAGAAATGATCGGCATCGGTGGAGCGGCCTGACCAGTCTTCTGGCACATAGTCTGCACATTTGTTTTTCATGAGTCAATCATATTAATTAGTAATATAAACAAAAATTATAACATGCATTCTTTGGGTGAATATGAACAAGCGACTTACCACGAAGAGCTCATACAAGGCCCGGTTCGATGCATCGTGTCGTGCCTCGGCCTCCTCGAGAGCCTTCGCCGTCCTCTCCTCCGCCAGCCGCTCTCTCTCCGCTGCCTTCTCCTCTGCCAACCGCTCCTTCTCCTCTAGTAGCCGCTGGGTGTTCTGTCGCTCTTTCTCAAAAGCTTCCTGCAACCCCACTCCTCTAGTTAGCATTGTAATATTCAATGAGAGAAAACAAGAATGCAAGAGTCCTTATGGATAACCTAGATAGCGAGGTCGACTGGCCGCGGACGAGTCCTTATAGCAGGAGAAGAACTCGTTTGGCGTGCCTTGATCTCAGGAAGAGTCTTATCACACCTAATCAAATTATCTCAAATGGCCATGGCGCCATGGCGCCATCCGCCACCAGAGATCATCACCAGCTCCGGGTCAATAGGCTTCTCAATCGGGGTGTAAGCCTCCCCGTGCTTCTCCTTCGCCACCTCAGTATAAGCCTTGAGCTTAATATAGGCGGAAATGTTGGTGAAAGTCGAAGGAGTGGCGAGATCCGACTCTGAGAGCGCCTTGGCCTTCTTGTACGACGTTGTATGGGACATGCCATACATGTCGAACACCTGAGGCACCTCCGTTTTATTATGCTCCTCCCAAAAGACAAAGCAAAGCATGATATTAGTAAGTGGGTTCCTAAAAGACAAAGCAAAGTAGAATTTGCACATACCCATTTATGCCCGTAACCAGCTAAGTTAAGGCTGCCTTGATGGTGTGCCACACCAACCATTTGGGCGCGCCGGTCCTTGGCATTGTTGTGGACGGCCAACCAGGCATCTGAGCACCAGTGGTCCACAATGACCTCCCAACAATCGATCTTGTCCGCACACCATCTCGGCGGAGCCTAAGTTAGTAAACAAGGAAACTAATAAGTAGCCTAGATAGGAATCAAATCAAGCAAACTATTCAAGACTTAAGAAGGGTTACCGTCATGTACTGGGCCCTGGTCAGAAACTTCTTGCGGCAGTCCTTCTTGCTAGGCTTGCGCCCTTGCTTGGCGTAGTAGTCACGGACCGCCTGCACTCGCATCTCGTGCCTTGTGTTCTGCAAGAGGCGCGTGGCCTCTGCAACTATCACGTCCTCCGCCTCCTGCTCCTTGGACTCATCGACCTTGTAGTAGACCTGCAATAGCACGAGACAACACCGATGAGTGCACCAACTAGCTATTGTCAAGATTTTATTGTGTGAAACAGAAATTACCCAAAAGCCGTTGATCACCATGTCGGCTCTGGTGTGGCATTCGACCCCGTTGATGGTCATATCCGACGGGGCCGGGGCAGCACAATAGTGCTCCCATTTGAGTCCAGGCTGCGGAACCTCATCAGGTCCGGGCAATTGAACCAGCCCCGGGAAGTTCTCCCTGACGAGCACACCAAGGATGGAGTTGGGATTGCAGACACCATTGCCGTATATCCAACCCCTACAGTATAAAAAGACAAAGCCATCAGATAGACATAAGTATAGAAGGTACCGAAAGAGAGTATAAGTGCACTTACGTCTCTCCATCAGGCGTAATCAACCACTTATGGGCGGAAGTCACCGGCACGGACGGGAGCCGTGTACCCCCACGCTGGTACACGGTGGTACCCTCAGCCACCTCCTCCTCATCCGTAGTGTCCAGCTCGGCATCAGCCTCCCCCTCAGGCGTGTGCTGCTCCGGCTGGTCCGGCCAGGGACTCCAGGTCGTGCGGGTGGATGTAGCCTCCTCCTCCACCTCAGGCTGGTGGATCGGAGTGTACGAGGAGGGATACACCCTGCAGTGCTCTAGTGAATCAGCCGGAGGTGGCGGCGAGGAAGCAGCAGCAGGTGTCCGTCTCCCTTTCCCGCGACCACCACCTGCTTTGCCTCTCCCAGCCTTCTTCCGACCTCCTCTCCCCCTGGGCACCTCATCAATAGAAGGAGGAGGCGAGGAAATACTCTCGAGAAAAGACCTCCGTAGAGCCAGAGGTGGGAGCGCATGACCCCTCCCTCGCGAGCCTGAGTTGTCGCCCTCCATATCTCTCACGAACCTGCCAAGAATTAAAATAAAATAATTAGTACAATGAGAAAAAGAATTAATAATACAAAATTAATTACTGCAATAATGAGAATATATATATATATATAATTAAAGTTGAGATTCATACAACTAACAATAGTCGGGATCATCGGTATCTTCTCCGCGATCAATTGAAGGATCGTCATCACTATCACGCGTGTCGTCGATAATGACGGCCTCATCAGGTTCAACAACACCAACATTTGGAAGGCCTTTATGTAAACGGTCAAGCATGGACAGGTCATCTGGAGCAGTAACCTATTCTTCTTCAGGCTCTTCAACATCATCGTTAGCGGGTTCACTCTCATTGTCTTCTTCCATGTTCTGGGGTTGCGTAGAGTGGTTTCGGAAACTTTTTTTATCACGCGTGTTTCTTGGAAGAATTCTCCTTCATATGTCCCTGGGTCAATGTGGGGTACATAATCCTCTTCATTGGGGGGAGGTGGTCTAATATGAGGTGGCACATCATAAACGACATCCCAACCTTTCAGGTTTTCAACCGTTTGGCAGGGGTAGGATAGATAGAAAACCTGTTGAGCCGTAATATAGACATCGGGGACATTAAAATGGGTGTCTTGTCGAATTTCGACTAGACCTACATGTTCATGAGTTCTTCTAGTCCTCGACGGGAGAAACCAATGACATTTGAAGACAACGACGTTGGGAGGATTTTCACCATAGAATAGAAGTTCGTACATTGCTTCAACTCTTCCATAATACTCAATACCTCCGTCGCCGACAGCAGAGACACCCGAATTTGTACTTTTTCGATCGGCCATTTTTCGCTCTTTATCAACGGTACGAAAGCGATACCCGTTGATGTCGTATTTCTCAAATACACGGACCTTATTGTCAAAACCTGTCGGGACCCGGGGTTAGCGTATGCAAGTACAGTTAAGACATAGTCATATGGAGAGCCGAGAACCGCACCCACTTGTCTACGCAGACAAGGCCAAGCACTGAACATTCTTGGAAAGCATCGTACGTGAGGGGCATCCCATCCAGGTTGGATGATCAACTGTGATGGGTCCTCATCGTCCGCACACAAGTCTAATGCTATGGGTGGTGAACTCCCATATTCAAAGACAAGTCACCTCAACCATACTATCGACTATCTCAAAACTCTTACATAGACCTACTCCAGCCCGATCACTTAGTCGGGGTCTAGGGCGGCCTCGATCATACCACAAAGTGTGCACGAGACGGAGTCTCGGACAATCGCATCGCGATGCCCCAAGCTGCGCACATCTAAGGGCCACTTGGTGTATGAAAGACCGCCAGCCAGAACACAACTAAGGTCTCGAAAACCCATACAAAGACATGCATGTTATAACCATACACGCAGCACACATGTCTTGTATGAACAGTAGGTACCATTGCAATTCTCTACAAAGTGTACATTTTATTTATAACTCTTCTAGAGTACACACAGAGATCACATACATGTGATCCAACATTACAACATAAAGCGGAAGCAAATTATGTCTGAGTACAGACAAGTTTAACAAATTGGCTTAAGAAGCCTTATTCAAACACAAAGCCCTCCACGAGGGAACCAGTCTGTTGACTGGGACTAGACTAGCTTAACTTCAGTCGTTCAGCTCGATGAAGAAGCCACCTTCGGGGTCAGTGGCGTCATCTAAAACATATAATAAGCAAACGTGAGTACAAAGTTGTACTCAGCAAGACTTACATAGGAGCTATACTACTCATGCACATGTATCAAGGTAAGGGAGGTGGGGTTCACTTGCAGAAATGCCAGCTTTGACTTGGCTAGTCCTGAACTACGAGTACCAGACTTGAGGTAAGAAGCGTACACGAGTCCACTACTTTCACCAACCAATTACACCACTATGGTGCCTTCCTCGACTTCCCCACGAGAAAGCACGCCATAGCACTCACACTTATCTTGGTGTGTTTTAGAAGTATCCGGTTCAAGTTATCTAATAATCAAGCTAAGCTTTCCAAGCAGTCCATAACCGCGGACGCGGCTATTCGAATAGTTTTGTTAACCTTGCAAGGGTGTACCGCTACACACACATGACCATCATTTACCGCCTTTGATCTCGACACCATTCAAGGGGTGCCAGCGAGGATGCTCACCACAACTGTTACTTCATAGCCTATCTAGTCCAAGAAAGCCGCCTACTTGGGTTGGTTACCCCAATCGTGAACCCGGCCGGTTTACCGAAGTGGACCCAAGCGATGTGTGCGTGGTGCATAAGCCGGTCTCGGTTGAGTCGTTCTCTCACTTAGCATCCAGGCCACAAGCCTACCAGAACTCCGAACTACTGCGACATCTGGACATCGAAAGGGATGAGTTAATAGGTTGAGAGGGGTCAGTGAGCCCAATGTGTGGTTGTACTCTTCATCTTGGATCACCACACAAGAACTCGGACTTAGGGCGGTGTTCAACGAGACAACCCACCGTGTACTCCTACACGGCCTCTCATCGTTCACCTTGTATTAGGTCGATTCACCAACACTTTTCTACCATCATCAACATGATCACTACCATCCCGACTCACATCACAGTAACGACATGGTAACATACTAAGCATGCAATAAGCGATAAGAATTGCAGGGGCCACATGATATCATTCAACTCCTACAGTTGCTAGGATTGTGGTTTGCTTACTACTGTGACAAAATGATAGGTCATGCAAAGGAATGGGTTCATCTATGCGGTAGAATCGTAACATGGTGATCATCCTAAACAATGCATAAGCGAGACACGAGAGCGAAGTGGGATTTTATCGACATGATCAATGGGGGTTTGCTTGCCTTGCTGACGAGGTTCGGGTTCTGGATCTTCAGCGAAGGGGGTGACCTCTTGCTCCGGTTCCACCTCTACTCGACAAACAAAGCACGAAGTAGCAATCAATATGAATGCAATGCTCAAGCACATGATTGAATGTTAAAGCTTGAAGTATAAGTTTTGATGTGTGAGGCAATTCCATTTAAGTGGAATATATTGCATTTAAAATGCAAATTCAAACTCCACATTTGAATTTAACATTATCCAAGTAATATGTCATATAGTTTGATCATTTTGAATCATCTTCACTTGTATAAGATATGCTTCTGATGTGTGGTGAGACGAAGGGGCACAGGGGCGACCTCGAGCTCATCCATGGCGGCGAGGTACTTCGGCCTCCATGGCGGATCGTAAAGGAGACAACGAAGAGGGGCAGGGAGAGAGGGGTTTGGACCGCCTGCTCACCAGGAACTCGATGGAGGTGGCGGCTTGAGCTGGGAGGGCTCGACGGCGACGAAATCGACAAAGGCGTCCTTCGGTTCCGGCGACGGCTCGAGCTCGATTCCGGCGGCTAGGAGGGCTCCGAGTTCGATTCGCTGCACTGGGAGACGTAGTCGACGAGGAGGAGGAGGATGGACAGCACGGCGCAGCTCGGGGACGTCGTTGGCCACGCGGGCTTCAAGCTATGGCGACGGCGGCGTCCTGTTCTTCGTGGGGTTCAGCGAGAGAGAGGAGGATAGGCACTGGGGAGGGGCGGCATGAACTCACGGCGTCTCCAGGCGCGTCCAGGTGCGAGAAGTGGCCACGGGGAGGGCCGGAAGCTACTCGGCGTCGAGGTGGCGTCACCAGCTAGCTCGGTGGCATTCCACCGAGCAGCTTGGAGGCGCGGGAGGTGGAAGAAGACCCCCGTGCCCTTTTGGGCCGGCTGGGCTGGGGTGGGCCGACTTCGCCCAGGCGCCAGGTAAGTCTTTTCCTTTTCTGTTTAATCTTTCCTTTCTGTTTTTCTGTAATTTGTTCTGTTTAGCTAAAATAAATAGCTAAACAATTTATTAAATGCTGAAAACTTTTATGTGGCCTCATAATAAAATAAACTAGCCACTCATAAACTTTCAACATTTTTAAAATTCAAAGGATTTGATTTTAAATCAAAAAGGGGTATTTCTTTAATTCCATGGTACTGTTTGAATATTTGAAAACTCTATGAGCATGGGATGGGTCCCACATCACTTGATATGTGACCACACTCATTTATAAGACTTTTCAAAACTCTAACATGATTTTTTGGAAAATATTTTTATCTGGCCTTTTGAATTAATTCATCTGGGGGGTGTTCCTTCTCCCATTTTGATTTTGAATTTGATTTCCAAGATTTCTTTTTGAAATTTTGAGATGATGCAAAGGCACTAGCTAACCCTAGCACATACCTAACAGAGGGATCTGACAACTCGCCCCCACTCAAAAGAATCTCGTCCCGAGATTCAGAAGTCCGCGGGAGGAAGGAGGGATACTCGGTAAGGAGACGGTCTTCTCTTTCCCATGTGGCTTCTCTTTCAGAGTGGTGTGACCATTGCACTTTCAGAAACCTAATCTTCTGACGACGAGTGACACGCTCTGCTGAATCAAGAATACGAACGGGGTATTCTCGATAAGAAAGGTCATCTTGGAGATCAAGCGTTTCATGGTCGACTTCGCGGATGGGGTCCTTGAAGCAACGCCTGAGTTGGGATACATGGAATACATCATGTACTCGGGAAAGGTGCGGAGGTAGTTCAAGTTGGTAGGCAACTTCTCCACGTTTAGCAATTATGCGGAAAGGTCCGATGTAACGTGGGGCCAACTTGCCTTTGATACCGAAACGTTGGGTTCCCTTCAGAGGAGTAACCCGAAGGTAAGCCTTCTCATCCAGATTGTAGCTTTCTTGCCTATGATGACGATCATAGTAGCTTTTCTGACGAGACTGGGCTGCTTTCAATTGATCACGAACAATGCGAACTTGCTCTTCTGCTTCCTTGATCATGTCCGGTCCAAAGAATTTTCTTTCACCGGTTTCAGACCAGTTTAGTGGTGTTCGACATCGTCGGCCATACAGGAGTTCAAAAGGAGCCATATTCAGACTAGATTGAAAACTATTGTTATAAGAAAATTCGGCATATGGAAGAGAATTCTCCCAATTCTTTCCGAATGAGATAACACAAGCTCTGAGCATGTCTTCAAGAATTTGGTTAACCCTTTCGACTTGACCACTAGACTGAGGATGGAGAGTCGTACTAAAGGAGAGATGAGTTCCCATAGCACGTTGGAAGCTTCCCCAAAATCTAGAGGTGAAAAGGCTACCGCGATCAGAATTGATGTCCAAAGGAACACCGTGAAGTGATACAATTCTGGAGATGTACAAGTCCGCTAACTGACTAGCAGTTATAGACTCGCGAACCGGAAGGAAGTGAGCAACTTTGGAAAGTCTATCTATGACAACGAAGATGGCATTGTTTCCTTTCTGGGTTCTTGGAAAGCCGGTGATGAAGTCCATACCGACTTTGTCCCATTTCCACTCAGGAATGGACAAAGGTTGAAGTGTACCAGCAGGTCTTTGATGTTCTGCCTTAATGCAACGACAAACATCACATTCGGCGACAAATTGAGCAATGCCTCTCTTCATCCTAGTCCACCAAAATCTCTGGCGTAGATCTCGGTACATTTTCGTGCTACCGGGATGAATTGAGAGGGGTGTGTCATGGGCTTCTTTGAGGATGAGTTGCCTTAGTTCATTATTCTTAGGTACTACCAAACGATTTCCAAAGAAAACCGTTCCCTTGCTATCTGTGGAGAAACATTTAGCAACTCCTCTAGCAATGTTCTCCTTGATCCGGCGAACACCTCATGCACGCCTTTGGGCAACTATAATTTGATCCTCAAGGGTTGGTTTCACCACCAAGGTTGAAGGATAGCCATGAGGAACAATCTCAAGATTGAGGTTGCGAAAGTTCTCATGAAGAAGTGGTTGATACTGCTTTAACATGAGGTTGTTACAGTACGACTTACGACTTAGTGCATCAGCCATGACATTGGCCTTGCCTGAGGTGTAAGAAATCCCTACGTCGTAATCTTTTATCAACTCAATCCAGCGTCTTTGCCTGAGATTAAGATCTGGCTGGGTGAAAATATATTTGAGGCTTTGGTGTTCGGAATAAATCTCACAACGATTACCAAGGAGGTAATGTCGCCAAGTTGTTAGGGCATGAACTACGGCAGCGAGTTCAAGGTCATGGGTAGGATAGTTCTCTTCATGTGGCCGCAATTGGCGTGAAGCATAAGATACCACATGTCGATCTTGCAGAAGTATGCATCCTAACCCTTGCCGTGATGCATCACAATAGATCTCGAAATCCCTTTTGGTGTCTAGAGGTGCAAGTACGGGTGCGGAAGTCAATCTTCTTTTTAGCTCTTGAAAGCTTTCCTCGCACTTGGGAGTCCATAAGAATTTCTTATCTTTCTTGAGGAGTTCAGTTAGAGGCTTTGCAACTTTAGAAAAGTTCTCGACGAAGCGACGGCAATAGCTGGCTAGGCCAAGAAAACTTCTAACTTGCTTAACCGATTCAGGTGGAGTCCAGTCAAGGACGGCATGAACTCTCTCGGGATTCACAGCAATGCCTTTTTCAGAAATTACGTGGCCTAAGTAGGTCACTTCTGGTAGCCAGAATTCACACTTGGAGAATTTAGTGTACAGGCGATGCTCTCTAAGTTTCATCAATACCAGCCTTAAGTGTTCGGCATGATCTCCTTCGTTCTTCGAGTAGATGAGAATATCATCAAGATAAACTACAACAAATTTATCTAGGTACTGCATGAAGATCGAATTCATCAAGCGTGAGAATGTGGCGGGGGCATTGGTTAAACCAAAGAACATGACGGTGTACTCGTAAAGACCATAACGAGTAGTAAAAGCCGTTTTGGGAATGTCCTCGTTTCGGATTCGGATCTGATGATAACCTAATCTCAAATCCATCTTGGAGAAGACGGAGGATCCTGCAAGTTGATCATAAAGATCATTGATCCTGGGCAGAGGGTATTTGTTCTTTATCGTTGCTAAATTTAGCTGTCGATAATCTACGCACATCCTTTCTGTTCCATCTTTCTTCTTTACGAACAGAACGGGGCAACCCCATGGCGATGAGCAAGGGCGGATGAAGCCTTTTGCCAACGAAGCATCAAGTTGGGTTTTTAGCTCAGCTAACTCATGTGGGGCCATTTTATAAGGGCGTTTGGAAATTGGTGCGGTTCCTGGAACAAGATCCACTATAAATTCTACACATCTGTCGGGTGGCATGCCCGGCAGTTCTTCAGGAAAGACATCCGGGAAGTCACGAACCACCGGAATATCTTCAAGTTCGGGAAGGGCAAGTACATTCAAAGAATGCACTTGGTTTCTTGTTCTGGGTGAGGTATAGTTAACGGTTGTGCCTGAAGGGTGGGTGAGTTTCACGGATTTGCCTTTGCAATCCAGATAGGCATTCTGTCTTGATAGCCAATCCATGCCAAGGATAACATCAATGTCCGAAGACTTGAGGGCTATGAGTGAAGCAAGGAATACTAAACCCTCAATTGCAATTTGATTACCATGGCTCACTCTATTAGTTTGCCATCTTGACCCTGGAGTTTGAATAACCATCGGGGTGGACAATTCAACAAAGGGTAACTCATGACGAAGTGCATAACTTTCCGACATGAATGAATGAGATGCTCCTGGGTCGAAAAGAACGGAAGTAGGAACAAAATTGACTGGGAGCGTACCAAGAATGACGTCAGTGGTGTCGTCGGTCTCTTCAGCGGCAACCTGGTTCAGACGTCCACGAGTGGCGGGAGGAGCGGGTTTGGCGGTGAAGACCTTCTGGGGTGGCTTGCCACGACCATTGTTATTGTTGTTGTTGCCTCCGGCACGTGGTGGAGCATTCTGGTGCTGGATCTGGTTCTGGGGGCACTCGCGAGAGTAGTGGCCTGCCTGACCACACTTGTTGCAAGCTCCGAAAACAGTGCGTGGAGCTGGGTGGTTTGGTGGAGCTGGGTGGAACTGGGTGGTTGGACGAGGCGCCACATAGGATGGCCTCGGTGGGTTGTTCTGGCGGAACATGCTATTTGGAATCTAGATCTTGCGCTTCTGGGAGCCAGAACTGGATGAACTGTCATCTCTAGGATGTTTGCGGAATTCGTTGGGGGTGTTCATGTCCTCTGCTTTGATGGCCTTGTTGACAAGGACCTGGAAAGTGGCAAAGTCATGAAGGTTGAGCTCGCGACGGAGTCCACTGTTGAGGCCACGACGGAACCTCTCTTGTTTCTTGGAGTCGGTGGAGACTTCTTCAGTTGCATAACGAGCAAGTCGGTTGAACTCACGACTAAACTCGTCCACGGTTCTTCTGCCTTGAGTGAGGTTACAGAACTCCTCACGTTTGCGGTCCATGAGACCCTTGTGGATGTGGTGCTCGCGGAAGGACGTGCAGAACTCCTCCCAAGATGCAGGTGGTCCAACGGGGCGCATATTCAGAAAATTCTCCCACCAAGAGCTTGCTGCACCTTCAAGGTGATAGGTGGCATAATTGACCTTGTCGCCATCTGCAACATGGCCTGCTTGGAGCTTCCTCTCGATGCTGCGGAGCCAGTCATCGGCGTCAAGGGGCTCGGTGGAGTAACTGAAAACCGGGGGATGAAGCCGGATGAAGTCGTTCAGGGACACCAGCTCATTGCGCTGCTGAGTGGTGTTACGTGCAATGACTTCCAGCAGGTGGTGAGAGTCACGGCGGTTCCTCTCGACCTCCATCAGAACTTGGGCCATCGTGGGTGGGGGTGGAAGGTTGCCTTCCTCCTGGTCGTTCGCACGACCTTGGTTACGACCAATCTGGCCACGTGTTCCTTGAGACATCCTGAAGGTGAAAAACCAAAGTCAAACAGAGTTGATTGAAGAGTCTAATCAAGGTATTGAAGTACTGGAAGGATTACAGAGCAAAGGAAGTAATCATCTTGACAACATGGTGATAAAGCATACAAGCCATATATTCACAAGCTGTCATACAAACCATACATCGTTTTAGTACAAGCACTAAGCTAATACAAACGTGATGAAGATGATACATCCTTCAGAGGCACTCTGACTTCCTATACATTATTCATCTAAGCCTCTGGAACTTAGACACCTTGCTTACAATATACTAGGATACTACTACATCCTCACTAAGTAAGACCACAGGCGGTCTCACTCATCTCCATCTCCATCTCCATAGTAATCCTCGTAAAAGTTACCCGCGTATCCCGGTAGCTGGAGGTGACCATCGGAAAACACGGAGGCTTGTGGACCCTAATATCCATTTGGGCAAGGATGGGGCCTAGGTCCAGTGTAGGGTGGAAGAAAAGGACCACGGGGTGGAAAAATTCCTCCAATCTCGGGCCAAGCAACTCGAGAAGGCATCTGGGTCCTCACTGGATAGATCGCATCGTACTCCACTGATCCCACACTCACAAAGGGTGCCAAGAGCATCAGTGCTCGATACAGACGAACACGAGTGGCGTGGAGCTTGAAACGAAGAGTGCGTGCATCACGATCTCTATCACTAGCAAACCTAGCAGTCACCTGGAGTGCTGGATCCTCTGCAGAGTGATCTGAGTAGAGTCCGGTGTAATATCCCTCTTCTCCTGGAAGTGCAGCAGGGATATAGCGGAAAGAAGTCTCTCTCAGCATGGTGTGCTCCTCTCTCAGCAGTGTAATACATGAATATGCAGCATCCTGCACAGCCATGTTCTCGGTAACGCCGATGCCATGTCCAAAGTGGATAGGCTGGGTGACTCCAATGTGGTGCGGGTAGATCCGGACGATGCAGTGGAACTGCGTCTGGTTGAAGTCGTGGAACTGCTCCTCGATGGTGTACTCAGGGTACCATCGATATCCCACATAGGACATCATCTCGATCAACGTGGCGGGATGGCCACGCATACCGAGGCACCTGGTCAAACGAACAATCTGCCGAGGGGGAAGATCTGCCATCTGAAACAGAAAGGAGTTTGCAAATGCATCAGATTATGAGATAAACCTGGAATGACTCGGACAGCATAACGGCTGTAATTGTAAGAAATGACAATTTCTTTCAATCATGAAAACAGCACTTACATAATACGATGTAAGAAATCAGCATTATAACAATGCTAGGAAAACCTGACACAACTTTCCTACGGCTATAAGGAAGCAAACAACGAGATGTGCTAAACAGACAGAGGAGAGCCTAGTCCTATCTTCCCGTAGAACAAGATGAGGGTGACTCAGAACTCAGAACGAAGGGGTAAGGAGAAAAATGAAGCCTTACGTTGTTCCCTTATATACCCAGAGTAACTATATAACTATAGCAAGCTAGACTCAACTTCGGCCAAGGCTACTAGTCCTACAGTCAGTCCTGCTCTGATACCAAGTCTGTCGGGACCCGGGGTTAGCGTATGCAAGTACTGTTAAGACATAGTCATATGGAGAGCAGAGAACCGCACCCACTTGTCTAAGCAGACAAGGCCAAGCACTGAACATTCTTGGAAAGCATCGTACGTGAGGGGCATCCCATCCAGGCCGGATGATCAACTGTGATGGGTCCTCATCGTCCGCACACAAGTCTAATGATATGGGTGGTGAACTCCCATATTCAGAGACAAGGCGCCTCAACCATACTATCGACTATCTCAAAACTCTTACATAGACCTACTCCAGCCCGATCACTTAGTCGGGGTCTAGAGCGGCCTCGATCATACCACAAAGTGTGCACGAGACGGAGTCTCGGACAATCGCATCCCGATGCCCCAAGCTGCGCACATCTAAGGGCCACTTGGTGTATGAAAGACCGCGAGCCAGAACACAACTAAGGTCTCGAAAACCCATACAAAGACATGCATGTTATAACCATACACGCAGCACACATGCCTTGTATGAACAGTAGGTACCATTGCAATTCTCTACAAAGTGTACATTTTATTTATAACTCTTATAGAGTACACACAGAGATCACATACATGTGATCCAACATTACAACATAAAGCGGAAGAAAATTATGTCTGAGTACAGACAAGTTTAACAAATTGGCTTAAGAAGCCTTATTCAAACACAAAGCCCTCCACGAGGGAACCAGTCTGTTGACTGGGACTAGACTAGCTTAACTTCAGTCGTTCAGCTCGATGAAGAAGCCACCTTCGGGGTCAGTGGCGTCATCTAAAACATATAATAAGCAAACGTGAGTACAAAGTTGTACTCAGCAAGACTTACATAGGAGCTATACTACTCATGCACATGTATCAAGGTAAGGGAGGTGGGGTTCACTTGCAGAAATGCCAGCTTTGACTTGGCTAGTCCTGAACTACGAGTACCAGACTTGAGGTAAGAAGCGTACACGAGTCCACTACTTTCACCAACCAATTACACCACTATGGTGCCTTCCTCGACTTCCCCACGAGAAAGCACGGCATAGAACTCACACTTATCTTGGTGTGTTTTAGAAGTATCCGGTTCAAGTTATCTAATAATCAAGCTAAGCTTTCCAAGCAGTCCATAACCGCGGACGCGGCTATTCGAATAGTTTTGTTAACCTTGCAAGGGTGTACCGCTACACACACATGACCATCATTTACCGCCTTTGATCTCGACACCATTCAAGGGGTGCCAGCGAGGATGCTCACCACAACTGTTACTTCATAGCCTATCTAATCCAAGAAAGCCGCCTACTTGGGTTGGTTACCACAATCGTGAACCCGGCCGGTTTACCGAAGTGGACCCAAGCGATGTGTGCGTGGTGCATAAGCCGGTCTCGGTTGAGCCGTTCTCTCACTTGGCATCCAGGCCCAAAGCCTACCAGAACTCCGAACTACTGCGACATCTGGACATTGAAAGGGATGAGTTAATAGGTTGAGAGGGGTCAGTGAGCCCAATGTGTGGTTGTACTCTTCATCTTCGATCACCACACAAGAACTCAGACTTAGGGCGTTGTTCAACGAGACAACCCACCGTGTACTCCTACACGGCCTCTCATCGTTCACCTTGTATTAGGTCGATTCACCAACACTTTTCTACCATCATCAACATGATCACTACCATCCCGACTCACATCACAGTAACGACATGGTAACATACTAAGCATGCAATAAGCGATAACAATTGCAGGGGCCACATGATATCATTCAACTCCTACAGTTGCTAGGATTGTGGTTTGCTTACTACTGTGACAAAATGATAGGTCATGCAAAGGAATGGGTTCATCTATGCGGTAGAATCGTAACATGGTGATCATCCTAAACAATGCATGAGCGAGACATGAGAGGGAAGTGGGATTTTATCGACATGATCAATGGGGGTTTGCTTGCCTTGCTGACGAGGTTCGGGTTCTGGATCTTCAGCGAAGGGGGTGACCTCTTGCTACGGTTCCACCTCTACTCGACAAACAAAGCACGAAGTAGCAATCAATATGAATGCAATGCTCAAGCACATGATTGAATGTTAAAGCTTGAAGTATAAGTTTTGATGTGTGAGGCAATTCCATTTAAGTGGAATATATTGCATTTAAAATGCAAATTCAAACTCCACATTTGAATTTAACATTATCCAAGTAATATGTGATATAGTTTGATCATTTTGAATCATCTTCACTTGTATAAGATATGCTTCTGATGTGTGGTGAATTAGATCATAATTCCATGGTCCAAGTTGCAAGATCAAGTGATTTGAATTTGAATTAAATTCAAATAAACCAAATGACATATGCTACTGGTCCCATCATAATTCCATGGTCCAAGTTGCATATTTGGAAAGATAATTTTCTCCTGATCATTTTTCATATATTATTTGTCCAATTTGGAGTTAATATGAATTTTCTATGAATTTGCAAAGTTTGGGGTATTTTCTGGAATTTCTGGATTTAATAAACTATTTTTCTTTTCTGGAAATTCAATTAAATGATTTACTGCGTCAGGCTGACGTCAGGCTGGCGTCAGGGGGGGGGGGGCTGACATGTGGGGCCACCCTGTCAGTGGCTGGGTTAACTTAACCCGTGGGTTAAATTAATCCAGTGGCTTAATTAGGCCACTGGGCCCACTGGTCAGTGACCCAGGGGTCACTAAATAGGTGATTAGTCGGGGGGGTGTTAACGCTGACTCGCCGGCGGCTTGACGCCGCCGACTGGACCACGGCGGCGCTGCACGGGAACTCGATTCCGTCCACGGGAGGGGAAACGGAGGGCACTGGCTTGCTCCTGGAGGTCGTCCGCGTCTTCTGGAGGCATCGGGGGTCCACGGGGAGCTCTGCATCGACGACGGCGACGACTCCGGCGGTAGCAGAACCATGGCGAAGTCGCAGGCGACGCTACCGTGCACGATTCGGGCTGAAATCGCTCGCGTTCGAAAGTTAACATGCTCAGGAGCCAAACGCGCGCTCTGGCTGAGACGAAGGGGCACAGGGGCGACCTCGAGCTCATCCATGGCGGCGAGGTACTTCGGCTTCCATGGCGGATCGTCAAGGAGACAACGAAGAGGGGGAGGGAGAGAGGGGTTTGGACCGCCTGCTCACCAGGAACTCGACGGAGGTGGCGGCTTGAGCTGGGAGGGCTCGACGGCGACGAAATCGACAAAGGCGTCCTTCGGTTCCGGCGACGGCTCGAGCTCGATTCCGGCGGCTAGGAGGGCTCCGAGTTCGATTCGCTGCACTGGGAGACGTAGTCGACGAGGAGGAGGAGGATGGACAGCACGGCGCAGCTCGGGGACGTCGTTGGCCACGCGGGCTTCAAGCTATGGCGACGGCGGCGTCCTGTTCTTCGTGGGGTTCAGCGAGAGAGAGGAGGATAGGCACTGGGGAGGGGCGGAATGAACTCACGGCGTCTCCAGGCGCGTCCAGGTGCGAGAAGAGGCCACGGGGAGGGCCGGAAGCTACTCGGCGTCGAGGTGGCGTCACCAGCTAGCTCGGTGGCATTCCACCGAGCAGCTTGGAGGCGCGGGAGGTGGAAGAAGACCCCCGTGCCCTTTTGGGCCGGCTGGGCTGGGGTGGGCCGACTTCGCCCAGGCGCCAGGTAAGTCTTTTCCTTTTCTGTTTAATCTTTCCTTTCTGTTTTTCTGTAATTTGTTCTGTTTAGCTAAAATAAATAGCTAAACATTTTATTAAATGCTGAAAACTTTTATGTGGCCTCATAATAAAATAAACTAGCCACTCATAAACTTTCAACATTTTTAAAATTCAAAGGATTTGAATTTTAAATCAAAAAGGATTATTTCTTTAATTCCAAGGTACTGTTTGAATATTTGAAAAATCTATGAGCATGGGATGGGTCCCACATCACTTGATATGTGATCACACTCATTTATAAGACTTTTCAAAACTCTAACATGAATTTTTGGAAAATATTTTTATCTGGCCTTCTGAATTAATTCATCTGGGGGGTGTTCCTTCTCCCATTTTGATTTTGAATTTGATTTCCAAGATTTCTTTTTGAAATTTTGACATGATGCAAAGGCACTAGCTAACCCTAGCACATACCTAACAGAGGGATCTGACAAAACCATTAGCGACTTGTCTCAATTCGGCGTCCATAGGCTTCTCATTTGTCTATAAGTTTTATAGGAAAGGATTGGTATATTAGTGAAAAATAGGTCGAACCAACAAATGAAACCCTATATATGAATGATAGTTACCGTTCGTTTGAACCAAGAGATGAAACCAGGATTGCCATCTCCTTGATTGGCAAGAAGCTCATACTCTGCGATAGAATCACTTTCAATAACCACTCCATTCGATAATTTGGCGACGTATCGACTATATGAATTCAGGGGAATTAATAAGAAACAAGAATTATTAGAAGTTGCGAAACAATGTACGTACCGAGCACTTACTCGAGGTCTGGTCGCACTTCTGTTAGGTTGGTGAAGATATAGAGTGTAAGAGTCCTCCATTCTTTGATATCCAAAATCTTATTTCTCGAAGCACCAACAGGTCTGAGCTTCCCTTTGAATAGGCTGAGGTTGGATTGACGCCATTGGGGGTCGCCAGTATTGTATCGAGGCTTTGGATTATGCAAATGGCGATTTTTGGCTTCATAATGTGCTGTCACGAAGTTTGCCGCCTCCTAGGTAATGAAAGCCTCGGCCATCGATGCTTCAATTCTATGTTTATTTTTACATTTTGCTCGAAGCGTCTTCTGCATTCTCTCTGTTGAATAGCACCAACGATTTTGCACAGGGCCCCCTAATCTTGCCTCGGTCGGGAGATGCAATATCAAATGCTGCATCGGATTAAAAAACCCCGGTGGAAAGATCTTCTCTAACTGTCAGAGCAACTCCGGCGCCATATCTTCCATGTCTTCTAGCACGCCATCGGATAGTTCTTTAGCACAAAGAACACGAAAGAAATAGCTCAGTTCTGCCAGTACTAGCCACTCTTCCTCGGGGATATAGACGCGCAACATCACCGGCATTACCCGCTCAAGCCATATGTGCCAATCATGACTCTTCAGCCCAAATATTTTATGTTTTTCGGGACTCGGTCCCCTCCTCATATTCGCTGCATACCCATCGGGGAACATCAAACTGTTTTGCACCCACAAGAGAATTTCCCTGATATGCCCCCTTTCAAGATTGAACCAGGCCCTTCGCTTGGACCAATTCTTCTTTCCTTTCGGCTGTCGCATGTTCTGTGAGGGTCTATCACATAGAGTCTCCTGGTCGACTCTAGCTTTAGGATTATCCTTTGACTTCCCATCTATGCCGAAAAATGTACCAAACATGGCCTCGCCGATATTTTTTTCAGTGTGCATCACGTCAATATTGTGTGGAAGTTCGAGGTCTTGGAAGTAGGGGAGATCCCAGAAGCATGTCTTGTGAGTCCAGGCGTGTTCCGAATTATATCCCTTAAAATACCCGGGACGTTTTGGATCAGGCTCAAGAGAGTTCAACTGTGCCAAGACATGTTCGCCCGTCATCGTAGGTGGTGCCAGGTTTTTGACAACTTTGCCTTTGATGAAGTTCTTCTTGTCTTTTCTAAAAGGATGCTTAGGAGGCAGAAACTGTCTATGCAAGTCGAAGCAGGAATACTTGCCACCCGCCTTCAGCCAATGAAACTGAAGAGCAGCCTTGCATGTTGGGCACCCGAACTTTCCATGAACACAGAAGCTAACGAAAAGCGCATACGCCGGCAAGTCATGCATCGAGTACTGGTACCAAACATGCATTTTGAAGGTCTTTTTGCTAGCTGCATCGTATGTCTTGAACCCTTTGTCCCAAGCTTGTTGCAATTCCTCCTTAAGCGGTTGCATGTACACATCCATATTCTTCCCCGGATATTTGGGCCCTGGTATTATCAACGTCAGGAAAATGTTCTTCCTTTTCATAATCTTTGAGGGGGGGAGATTGAGTGGCATGACAAATATAGGCCAACAACTGTATGAGGCTGCCATGACACCGAAAGGATTGAACCCATCTGTGCCGACGGCGATTCGGCAATGCCTTGGCTCCTCAGCTTTTTCCAAATGTTTTTCATCAAAGTGCTTCCATGCTGAACCATCCGATGGGTGAGTCAACATCGGCTTCCCATCTGCATCAAATTCTGTTCTCTTCCCATGTTTGTGCCATGTCATATGTCTGACTGTCTCTTCCATCATGTAAAGGCGTTAAATTCTTGGTATCACTGGAAGATACCTAAGAACATTTATGGGTATTTTGTTCTGCGTCTTCTCACCTTGACCATTGTCTACCACAACATACCTGGATGACTTGCATTTGGGACAATAGTCTTCGTCTGCATACTCTTTCCTAAATAAAGCACATCCATTTTCACAAGCATGTATCTGCTCATAGGGCATCTTAAGTACCTTGAGGATTTTATCCGATTGGTACAGGTTTGCAGGCATAACATGATCTTTTGGTAGAAACCACCCAATTAGGGTCGTGATCGCATTGTAGCAATCTGTGCCCAAGTTGAATTGTGCCTTCAAAGCCATAACTGTGCGATGGCATCGAGCTAACAAAGCTCAGTGTGAGCATGAAACGGACGTTTCGAAGACTCCAACATCTCATAGAAGGCCTTCGCAGATTCCTCCATCTCATCGTCCTCATCCCGCGCATCGTCAAAGTCCTGCACCATGTCTTCGATCCCGGTTCCGTACTCATCCGTGCGCTGACGGACCACCTCCTCTCTCCGTTGTCTGCCAGACTCGCCATGGAAGCTCCACACCGTATAACCAGGATTATAACCCCACTTCTGCAAGTGTTTACCCATATCCACCTCTGTCGCCTGTTTATAATTGTCGCACCTAACGCAGGGGCACCAGGTTTTTCTCTTCCCATTTGCAAACGCCGCTCTCAAAAACTCCTTGGTTTTCATTGCCCATTCATTGCTGATCTCTTTCTGATTAGGGCGACCAGTGTACATCCACGCACGATCATCGCTCATCTTTTCGCTACAGCTATCTACTAAACAAAAAATATACCAATTTATTACGTCCACTTTTTATTGCTTTTATCATACATAGCTACTGCATATGCAATTAACCTACACACTAATAGGTAAAGATAGGTCCTAATCCCACCCGAGTATGTATGTAGATTGGGTCGGTTCCCATGCTTTGGTCCCGATCCGACGCTGTATTTCGGCAGCACCTCCCCGCTGTTCTCCTAATACACGTCTCGACAACAAGCCGAGAGGTTGTGTATCCGGAGAACAACAGGGAGGCGCTGACAAAATACCGCGTCGGATCGGGACCAAAGCATGGGAAACCGACCCAATCTACATACATACTCGTTCTGTCCATGGATAACGTTGGACAATTCAAAAGAATCACTATTATAAATATGCAAATTAATGCATATTTATAACTGTAACCCTTTCGAACGGGAGACGCATACTGGTTACGCGACTGTATTTACCTAGCTACTAGTGTCATCGACACGAAGGCCGGAACAAAGCAAATGAAGGGGGAAGAAGATATCAAGCTACCTTCAGCCTTCGGTGACGAGAGAGAGGGCCGAGGAGAGGCTAGGGTCATCGGTGAGGATCTGCGAGGATGGGTCCGGTAAGGGATACGTTAGTGATAGGCGAGGGGAGGGATCATTAACATTTTATTTTTCCTAACAAATACTAAATTTAACTAACCATAATACTACAATATATACACTAACTAACTACAATACTATAAACTCTTCTTCTTTCTCCTCTTCATCTCTTCCTCTTCTTCTTCTTCTTTTTATTCTGTTTCTTTTATTTTTATTTTTCTTCATCTATTTCTTTTCCTTTTCTAAATCTTCATATTTTTCCTACTCTTCTTTCTCCTATCCTTTTTTTTATTCTAGTTCTCTTATACTTCTTCTTCTTATTCTTATTCTTCTTCTTCTTCTTTTGTTTCTCCTCTTTTTCTTCTTCTTCCTTTCTTCTTCTTCTTCTTCTTCTTCTTCTTCTTCTGCTTCTTCTTTCTCCTCTTCTTCTTTTTCTTCTTCTTCTTCTTCTATTTCTCATCTTCTTCTTTTTCATCTTCTTCTTGTTCTATTCTTCTTCTTATTCCTTCTCCTCTTCTAATTATTTTTTTCTAATTCTTTTCCTTATTCTAATTATTTTTCTTTTCTAAAATGAACTAACTACAAAAGACTAACTAAATGCTAATACTAATACTAATAACAGAAAAACCTAATACTAATAGTAATACTAAGTAAACAACAAAAAACCTAATACTAACTAAAAAACAGAAAAACCTAACAATACTAATACTAATAACAGAAAAACCTAATACTAATAGTAATACTAAGTAAACAACAAAAAACCTAATACTAACTAAAAAACAGAAAAACCTAACAATACTAATACTAATACTAATAACAGAAAAATCTAATACTAATAATACCTAGAAAAAAATAAAAAATAGAGGGTCGGGGATCTCAGGCTCACTGGCGGCGGTGGGGGAGGTGGCTGCGGGTGGGGGGGAGGTGGCGCCGGCGACGAGGATGGCTGCCGGTGCGGGGTGGCACCGGCGTCGAAGGCGGCGTCTTCACCTGCGGCGGAGGTGCTCTGCGAATCCCAGCGTAGCGGCAAATGTTAGAGGGGGAGAGGGGGGAGAGGAGAGAGAGGAGGGAGGAGGAGAGGGGCTGGCGGCAAGGATTACCGGCGGCGGGCGGCCGTGGGCGGCGGGGACAGGGACGGTGCGGCGACGGCGTCAGGCGAGAGGAGAGAGGCGGCGCAGGGAGAAGTGGATGAAGTGAGAGAAAGAGAGGAGGCCTCACGGGCAGTTAACGCCCCAGGGGTTTGCCGTCTGCCCCCTGACGGCAAAAGTATTTTTGCCATCCGGGGGCAGACGGCAAACCCCCGGGCCGTTAAGTGCCATCCAAGGAGTGGGCTGGGTGGGGCCACCGGGCTCTTTGCCGTCTGTGCACAGACGACAAAGGTCTCTTTGTCGTCCGCCTAGGCGAAGCAGACGGCATCCAACCTGTTTGCCATACGTCATACTTTTGCCGTCTGCATTTAGCGTTGCAGACGGCACACTACCTGTTTGCCGTCCGCCCCGACGAAATGCAGACGGTAAAGGGCATGACACATGGCAAACTGAGCATTTCCAGTAGTGCCACATTGATTGGATCACCTGCCATATAATGCTTGAGTCTTTGTCCATTCACAACTTGAGGTTTGGTGCCTTCAAAATTATTGATCTTGATTGCACCAGACCGATATACTTCTTCGATATGAAAAGGTCCTTCCCATCTGGAAAGTAGTTTACCTGGAGCAAAACCTGAAACGAGATCTAAACAACAAAACTTTATCACCAAAATTAAAATCACGTTTCAGAATTCTTTTATCGTGCCACTTATTTACCTTTTCCTTGAACATTTTAGCGCTCTCGTAAGCTTCACTCCTCCACTCATCTAGAGAAGTCAAGTTCATGAGACGCTTTTCACCGGCTAACTTTGGGTCAGCATTTAGCTCTCTGACAGCCCAGAAAGCCTTGTGCTCTAACTCTAATGGTAAATGGCAAGCCTTGCCATAGACCATTTTATACGAAGACATGCCCATGGGGTTTTTGTAAGCAGTTCTATACGCCCACAAAGCATCTCCTAACTTCTTTGGCTAGTCCTTTCTAGAACTATTTACTGTCTTCTGTAAGATCAACTTGATCTCCCTATTGGTGAGCTCAACTTGCCCACTAGTTTGAGGGTGGTATGGTGATGCCATCCTATGATTGACATCGTACTTGGCTAGAGCTTTCCTAAAAGCTCCATACGTGAAGTGTGACCCTCCATCTGTCATGAGGTACCTTGGTACTCCAAACCTAGGAAAAATTACATCCTTGAGAATTTTCAAAGATGTCTTGTGATCAGCACTCTCAGTGGTTATTTCTTCAACCCACTTGGGTACATAATCAAAAACAACTAAGATGTGTGTGTACTTGTGTGAAGGAGGAAAAGGACCCATAAAATCAAAACCCCAACAATCGAAAGGTTCGATAACTAGTGAGTAATTAATAGGCATCTCATTTCTCCTGCTAATGTTACCAACTCTCTGACACTTATCGCACGATAGAACGTACCTTCGGGCGTCCTTAAAAAGAGTTGGCCAATAAAAACCTGATTGTAAAACTTTATGTGCGGTCCTTTCACCGGCATGATGTCCTCCTTAGGGACTATCGTGACATTGTCGAAGAATGTCCTGCTGCTCGTGCTCCGGTATACACCTTCTTACGATCCCGTCCGCACCTTGTTTCTAAAGATGTGGATCATCCCAAAAGTAGTGCCTCAAATCCATGAAGAATTTCTTCCTCCACTGAAATGTAAAACCCGGAGGAAAAAACTTTGCAACGATAAAATTAGCATAATCTGCAAACCAAGGGTCGGAATGAGAGTGTACTTTTACAACAACAAGTTGTTCATCTGGAAAACTGTCGTTGAATGGAACAGGATCGTGCGATATATCATCCATCCTTGAAAGATTATCCGCCACCGGATTGTCTTCTCCTTTTCTATCGACAATCTGCAAATCAAATTCTTGAAGGAGTACCCATCTAATGAGTCTTGGTTCGGCGTCCTTTTTCTACATAAGATACTTAATGGCGGCATGGTCAGTATGAATAATAACTTTAGAATCAACAATATACTGCCTAAACTGATCACAAGCAAAAACCACTGCCAAGAATTACTTATCGGTAGTACCATAATTCTTTTGAGCACTATCAAGTGGCTTGCTGGCATAGTGGATGACATTCAACTTCTTGTCAACCCTTTGTCCTAAAACAACTCCAACAACAAAACCACTAGCATCACACATAATTTCGAATGGCACATTCCAGTCAGGTGGTTGTACTATAGGAGCGGTTATCAAGGCTTTCTTAAGAACTTCAAAAGCTTCCTTAAAATCTTCATCAAATACAATAGGAGAATCCTTCTGGAGAAGATTGGTAAGGGTTCTCGAGGTCTTAGAAAAGTCCTTGATAAATATTCTATAGAAACCAGCATGACCTAGAAAACTACGAATACCTTTGATGTCCCTTGGATAGGGCATCCTTTCAATAGCTTCAATTTTTTCCTTGTCCACTTCAATTCCCCTTTCGGAAATCTTGTGTCCAAGAACTATCCCTTCGTTAACCATGAAATGGTACGTCTCCCAATTGAGAACCAAATTCGTTTCTTCACATATCTGCAAAACTTTATTAAGATTGTGGAGACAGTGGTCAAAGGAGTTTCCACAGAAGGAAAAGGCGTCCATGAAAACTTCTACAATCTCCTAACAGAAACCATGAAATATTGCAGACATACACCTCTGAAAAGTAGCAGGTGCATTACACAAAAAAAGGCATACGCCTATAAGCATAAGTACCGTAAGGACACGTAAAGGTGGTCTTCTCTTGATCCGCGGTGTTAACGTGAATCTTGGAGAAGCCAGAATACCCATCAAGATAGCAGAAGTGGGTGTTTTTAGACAGCCGCTCGAGCATCTGATCAATAAAGGGCAGAGGATAGTGGTCCTTCCTAGTGGCCTTGTTCAACTTCCTGAAATAAATACACATTCTATATCCAATAATAGTCCTCTGAGGTATTAGTTCATTTTTATCATTAGGAACAACAGTCATACCTCCTTTCTTACGAACACAATGAACGGTACTTACCCACTTACTATCAGCTATAGGATAGATGATACCTGCGGCTAGAAGTTTGAGAACCTCCGTCCTAACCACGTCCTTCATATTTGGGCTCAACCGTCGTTGATGATCAACAATTGGTTTAGCATCGGGCTCGAGATTGATAGTATGTTGGCAAATGGATGGACTAATACCCATGAGATCATCAAGAGTATAGCCAATAGCACCTCGGTGTCTGCGGAGTGTCTCCAATAATCGCTCTTCTTCATACCCTGAAAGGTTAGAATTGATAATAACAGGATACTTTCTTTTCATCTAAATAAGCATACTTGAGCGTATCGGGTAGTGGTTTTAGATCAAACACCGGGTCTTCTTTTGGTTGCGAGAGGATTCCTAAAGGTTCAACCAGGAGGTTGTGCTTCATGATAGGAGTTTGTCTTAAAAATATGTCTTCTAGTTCATCCCTCTCCAGGATATGTATGTCATTCTCGTGGTCTTCCATAAATTGCTGCAAAGTATCATCAGGAGAAATAGCAATAGAAGCAATTTCTTCAATAATTTTTTCATTACTTGACAAGTCAGTACCACGAGGCTGCTTAGAAAACTTAGAAAAATTAAATTCATATGCTCACCGTTGAATTCAACAGAAACTTTACCTTTCTTGCAATCTATTATAGCTCCACAAGTGATGAGGAAGGGCCTACCAAAGATAATAAGGCAAAAACTATCTTGCATTGAACCAAGTACAAGAAAGTCAGTAGGATATTTTACCTTCCCGCAGAGTACTTCAACATCTATCACAATCCCAAATGGAGAGATTGTTTGTTTATTTGCAAGATGGATCGTGACATCAATGTCCTCGATCTCACACGGCTGAATCTCGTGCATGATCTCTTGATAAAGTGTGAAGGGAATAGAGCTGACGCTAGATCCCAAATCACATAGTCCACAGTAATTATGATCTCCTATTTTGACAGATACAACTGGTGTACCTGAAATTGGGCCTTTGTTCTTGGCTGTGACAATGTTAGTGGAAACAGCACAAAAACTAATAGTGGAATGACCATTGCAACTTGACCATTGGTTACCAGATCCTTGACCATTGCAACTTGAGGCTTGACCTTGATCATGTCCTTAGGTTCGTCAGTGGTCCTTCCGTTTTTATTTAGAATACCTGTAACAAAAGAATGCTCCTTTATCCTTGAGGGATAAGGAGGCTGTTCATACACAACTGCAGGTAAAACAGGATCAGTAACATTAATCTCAATAGGTGACTCCTTGAAAGGTCTATGATGTTGACTCTCCTTCTTCTTAGAAGAATTAATATGAGAAGAAAAGTCCTTGCAAAAGTCAACCATTAGCTGGGAATCAAGACCAATTTTAGAGCAAAAGGTATCAAAGTAATCAGTCTTCACATAACTCTCCATGTAGTCATGCTCATAGTTTAAAGCCGGTTCAATACCTTTATCAATTTCACTGTCTTCAGTGTTCTTCTAGATCCTTTCTATAAGATCCCATTTTTCTTCCATACTTCTGGTCTGGAATACCCCGCTAGAGGAGGCATCCAACATCTCCCTGTCCTGACGAGAAAGCCTGGCATAAAAATTTGTAAGTATAATTTCCTTGGGGAGCTCATGGTTTGGGCATTTGAGCATCAGGGACTTCAGTCTCCCACAAGCTTGAGCGATGCTCTCTCCGTCGTGAGACCAAAAGTTGTAGATGTAGTTCCTGTCTTGGTGAATTTCACGAAGAGGATAAAACATTTCATAAAAGAGAGACATAAGCTCTGGCCATTCAAGCAGATCAGAGTTATCGAGTAGCTTATACCAATCTGAAGCTTTATCTTTGAGTGATACGGAGAATAGGTTCTTCATGATGAACTCCATTGTTACACCTGCAAGCTTAAATAAAGAACATAATTTTGATAAATATAGCAAGTGTTCTCCCGGATGTCCTTCTCATGTATAACGATTAGCCAAGACATAATCAATAATACCATATGGTATTTTATAGGGCACAATTTCAATAGGGGTAGGGTGACCACCACAGTCGTGGGGAGGCTCCGTACCAGCAATGAACCAACAGTAGAAGAGTCCATAAGGACTGAAGGTAACAACAGAAGATAAAGGTTTCCTTATCGGCCTCACTTACCAATAGCGCTACACTCCCTGGCAACAGCGCCTGAAAAGCTCGTTGATGGAGGTGAAGTTAATAGGTTTAGTGGGATTGACTCCCCTGTTAACCGCGCCAATAAAAAATTCTTGATAACCCACAAGTCTAGGGGATCAATTTTAGCTTTTAGATAAATAAGAGTGTCGAACCCAACGAGGAGCAGAAGGTGCTGATAAGGGACACTGGATAAGGAAAGGCTGCACACACTCAAAGGTAAATATTTAGGGGTTTTTGGTTTAAGAAACAGAAAAGTAAAAGGCAAGCAAAGTAAACAGGGTAACTGAGGAGTACCAAGTGGCCCAATCCTTTCAAAAGGATAATCCTAGGAACTAAACTTATAAAAGCTAAAGCGTTCTCGAGAACACACGGGAGAGATAGCCAAATTACTTTCACCATACTCCGCCAAGTAATATGTATTGTGTTGATAAGTGTTGGTGGGTGGATCACTGCTAGTACACCTTTTAGACTAAGATAAGTGTACTCTTATGATTACACACCTTGCAAGCATCCGCAAATACAAGGTAGTAATTAAGACATAAGCCTAACCACAGCATTACGATCAAGGATCCATAACTCCCTTGTGCAAAAGTGTGCGAACTGGGGTTCAGGTTTCTGTCACTCCGGCAACCCACCATAAGCACCTTTGTGCACAATGTATTCTTCTAGGCCCATGAAAGGTGAAGTGTTAATTGTTCGACTCACATAACACCTTTAGAGAAATAACAACACAACTTAAGTATCAAACAACACATAACACTTCAACATCATATGAATACTAACAACTAGACTTCTCCCTTGTTCTCAAGAACTAAAGTAACTACTCACAAGACATAAAAGAGATCATGATCAGAGGTGATAGATGGGTGGAAAACAATCAGGACACAATGATATTTCTCCAACAAAACTCAATAGCATACACCACAAAGTAGTAATCAACACCAACAGAGTAGAGATGATAGATAGTACGGATTACAACACAAGTTGCAATTGTGAGATGAGATGGGATGGAGATGGAGATGGAGATGGTGCTGATGTTGGGGATGATGTTGATGATGATCTCGATGATGCCCGTGACGATGATGATGATGAAGGCGACGATCTCCCCTTCCGAGAGGTGATCTCCCCGCCTGTAACAGCCCAGATTTCACAAAAATTAATTTTTTTTGTTTCGGTGAGAATTGTTTGATTGTCTGATTTGTTTGCGGTGTTTGCATCCCCGATTTATCGATCGGCGATTATTTCCCCCCCCCCTCTCTTATCTCTTATCGGACGGAGACCGACCCTTGCAACACAGACACTCGACCTTTGCGACACCGGGTTTCACCCGATCACCGTCGCGAAACCCGCACGAGACCAGCCGCAGGCAACGGAACGAAAAACCCCATTTAATAATTAAACGGGATATTTTATAGCGCGTCGGAAAGTGTTCTCGGAACGTTTCTAGCGATAGGTGAACGCCACCGGCTCGACGTGCTGATCGCGTAGCTCGAAGTTTTACCCGAATCGGAGGTACTTGTGACCCCCGACGGTCAAAAACGTAGACACCGCGCGCGAGAGAAAAACCGGGGATGTTTTTGCAAACTGCCAGCCACCTGGGCTATATAAAGACCACCACACTCCCACCTCTTTCTAGGGTTTCTCTATCCACAAAATTTCAGCCACACCTCCAGATCTAGTCCAAATTTTCGTCCAAAAGCCCCCATTTCCCGAAACCCTAGATCCCAGCTAATCTCAGCCATTGGATCTGGAGATCAGTGGCTCCTGGCGTGCCACGTCAGCGCCCGGGTCTTCCCACCTCTCTCTCTCTCTCTCCTCTCACCTCCTTGCACCCCTCCTCGTCTCCCGTGGAGACCCGCATGCGTCACCGCCGCTTCCTCCGGCCGGCTGCCGCGTCAGCCAGCAGTCGTGCCCGGCCTCCTCTCCTTTCTCTCGCGCCTGTTCTCCCCCTCTCACCCTCATCTCTCGCCTGCAGGAACCGGCATTGGAGCTGCCGCCATTGGAGCTGACTCGAGCCGGGCCAAGCTCGCCGCCGCCTTCCTTGCCTCGCCACCCCGGGAGCCTCGTCGCCGCCCTCTGCTGTAGGAGCCGCCTGCCGCGGCCCTTGCCGGACCCCCGCCTGCGCCGCCTCGGCCGCTCGTCGTCGCCGCCAACGAAGCCGCCTACCGCCGGTGGCTGGAACTGCACTGGATCGGGAGGATCCCGAACCGGCCACCCTAGCGTGCCCACGTGGGCCTCCTCCTCCACATGGGTCAGCCCACCTAAGAGCCTGGCCGCCACAGCCCATCCCGCGCGGCCCAAGCCGAGCGAGCTTCTCTAGCCGGCAGCTGGGCCGAGCCCGTTTGGGGTGAGGCCCCCTTTTTTTCCCTGTCTGGTTTTTTCTTTTTATCTATTTTGTTAAGTCTGTTAAATATTGCTGCTGGTACTGTGTTGCGACGATATTTGCGAGTAATCCGTAGCCTGTATGACGTTGCGCCCAAATAGGAAATTGCTTAGAATTGTGTGTAATTCAATCCATCTTTTGTGACAATTTTGATTTGAGGACATCTTGATGTTGTTAATCACTGTTGAAGTGGACATCAGACTGTTAACTGTTACAAATTTCTGTCATGTGCTGCTGCTGTTATTTTATTGCAACTTTGGTTGATGATTGTGACATATCCATGAGTCCTATTGCATTGATACTTTTTGCATACTGTTAAGAATCATGTCTACTTCCATTATATGTATTGCATTGTCATGATATGCTTGCTGGTCATCTAGTTATTGAGCTCCAAAGTTTCTATGCTGCTGTTTTTGGCAGCCACCTCTGTTTTTCTCTAAGTCTGTAACGTTCCGATGCCATGTTGTTTGCTTAATATCTTTTGATCTATGATGCCTATGACCTTGATTCTTGTTTGTACCTGATCACCATCATGCCTACTCCATGCTCATATATTGCTATGTCATGTTGCTGCACTTTTGCATATATTTTTGATCCTGTTTATACAGATTAAAAATAATAGTTTCTGCCCTGTTTTCGTGATTTTCAGTAAGTCCTTGACCAGTAATGTTTTATTGCATTTTGCATGAGCTATAATTAGTTGTTCATGATGCCTTTTTGCATGATTCTTTTTGCCATGCCTTCCCTGACATCTCTACTCTAGTTTCATATCATTTGTGAGCATGTTTGCATTCATTATCCTGATTATGCATTGCTCTAAAGTGTGCTTCCTGATGTTGGCAGATTGTGCCCGTAACTTGTTTTGCTTGTATCATTTTAACCGTAACTCCGTTTGGAGTGTTCTTTATATGTAACTTGATTAGTTTTTCATGTAATTTGTGTTTATGCTATTGTTTGATGTTGTTAACCAACCTAAAATATGGTTTAGGACAGAACAATACCAAATGCTTTAATTGTTGTGCGGCACTTAGTGTTATGCCATGATTAGGTTGTGCCTCACTTAAATTGACTAGCATAGATAGTTTACTTTGTGCTTCACCTCTTACCATTTTTGAGTGCTATGTCGTGCTTGCTTGAGTTGCCATGTTAACAACCTTTGTTGATCACCTGTAGCTGAACAACTTGAAAGTTTCCAAACGTGTGGTATCGTCGTGTGTGACGAGTACTCCACTTAACCTGTTAGTAATCGCTCTCGAAGGTAGGTGCGATGTCTCGTGTTGCCTTATTGTTGATGCTTGCTCGTGTTTTCTTCGTTGTAATAGATGCTTACTCGTTGATTGCTTTCCAGTTTTTACCTCTTGTGTGCTTCCGCGGGTACCTCTCGGAGACGATGCGAGCTTGCGATCAACTACACCTTCGGAACCCGACATGTCAACAGGCAAGGACTATGCATTACTTATGATCAATTCTATTTCAACCAGCGGTTTGCATGCTAGTCTAGGATAGGTTCGATGTTTGATCCTACCACATGTTAACAACCTCTTTCAAACCGATACAGCCATGTCCCCTCCCAGCAAACCTTGTACTGCTATGTTATTATTGCTCGTTGTTCAGCCCCTGCTTAGTATGCATGCTTAGGATGCTACAAATGTTACCCCTGTTACTCCTTGGTTTGGGATATCACACTATTATATTGTTGTGGATGATATGATTATTATAAATGTTGACTATACTCGACGAAGGATGGAAGGTCTAGTCTATCCCGCCCCGACGCTTTGTTCCATTCGAGTCACCTAGGACCTGAGTTCCGGGTATTGTGTCTCTTGACGAGCGTGCCTAACCGGGTGTGGGATTTTATGGGGTCCCCTCTTCTTACCTACCTACCTTCAAACATTTCCAGTGGTGGCCCAAGCTGATTTACCATTTGAAACCGTGTGTGTGCTGGTCGGACGCCAGTAGTTTTCAAACCACCCTGGGCCAGGAGGACTTGTTACTTGGCTGGCCCACCTTGTCCGGCTGAGGACCCGGTTTCCCATGTGTGATTAACCTGCTATCCAAACCTGCGACAGACGGTAGAGACCGATTAGAAAGCGCGGCCGGCTTTTGATTTGGGTGTCGACTCACCGGGGGCCACCCAGATTTGTTCGTTGTTAGTTAGAGGGACCTGTCGTTTCGGATGTCTCGGAACTAAATCATAAAATGGTTGCCTATGATGGGTAGCAACTGAGAGAGATGGGCGTGCGTGCGGAGCCTTGTAATGGGCAGTTGGTACACCCCTGCATGGTTAAATCTTTTCGAGAAGCCGTGTCCACAGTTATGGACGACTTGAGACCTACTCCTTGTTCATAGACAACAACAACTGATATAATCTTAATATAACTTGATCAACGTGTGTGTGTGCCTTGACTGCTTCTTCTTCGTCGGGATGCGAAGAGGAGGACAAGGATAGGATAGGTGTTATGTTTGCGTAAGTAGTTGATAGCAAGACTTTTTTGAGGCGATTCCTCATCAAATGCTTGGCTTCTTACCTTACTCTCTAGATCGTTAGCCACTTCATAAATGCTAGTGCGGCAGCAACCTCACCACTTACCACATCCTTACCGTAAACTACTAGTTGTCCTAGAATGACGAGTGATGAAGTCCTTGCTGGGTCAGATGACCACTACAGTTGGATGCTGAGTACCTCTGTACTCATGATACTACCCCAAACTCTTTTCAGGTTCTTGATCGACAACAGGTATGGTGATCGATATTTCACGTGGAGACTCGACGACGACTAGTTAGGCGGATCCCGGCGGAGGGCCTGGACCCGTGTGGTTATGGGGATCGATGTTTTTCTCTTTGCCACTAGGCATTTGCTTGTAGTTTGTACCCAGACATGTACCTTCCGCTGATGTATTGTATTTAAGGCAGTTGTATGCCGATTGTATGAGATGTTGTATCCTTGTATCTGTAATGTTGTGATATCATGTTGGAAATCCGGGGCATATGGCTATGTCATATGTCGCGGTGGGACCGATATGTGGTTCGTCCCCGGATCTGGATGGAAACATCTAGATCTGGAACAGTACCGTATATCAGGCCTTACAACTTGGTATCAGAGCCTTACCGACCGTAGGATCCCTTTTCTGGCTGAAGTCGAGTCTAGACAAAAACTATTTTGTAGTTACTAAGTTAGTTATCGGAGAGTAGGATTCTTTTTACTCCTTACCCTATACTCTTGAAAGGACAAGTGTCGTAAGTGTTTTATTCTCGCCTTGTCCCCTTCAAAACTCTAGGATCTCGAGTGTGTGGAGTATCGGAACCGTTACAATGCTTTGCTTCGGAAGTATTGTCTCGATTCCGAGCTCAGGTGGGAATTCCTGTAGTACCTTTAGCTTCTCCGATTTCGGATATCATCTGGGTCGCCCTTTTCCATCCCTCCTTTTGCCGGGTGTTTTCACGACTTGCGTCGAAAAGCACTATCCCTTTGACCAGGTTTTAGCTATCGTTCTTCCTCTTGACGCTGATGGTTTCGTTTTTCCGACGATGTCGTCTCTCTATGGAAATTTATCTCGACGGAAGTTCGACGTCGACATGAAGCAGAGTCCCTTGTTGGTGGTGTTGAAGATCGTCGACTCTCTTTTCTCTCTCCCCTCTCCCCCGGATCATCCAGGATCTAGGGACGAGACCCCTTGTTGGTGGTGTTGTATTGTAACAGTCCAGATTTCACAAAAATTAATTTTTTTTGTTTCGGTGAGAATTGTTTGATTGTCTGATTTGTTTGCGGTGTTTGCATCCCCAATTTCTCGATCGGCGATTATTTTCCCCCCTTATTATCTCGTATCGGACGGAGACCGACCCTTGCCACCCTGACACTCGACCTTTGCAACACCGGATTTCACCTAATCACCGTCGCGAAACCCGCACGAGACCAGCCACAGCCAACGGAACGAAAAACCCCCGTTTAATAATTAAACGGGATATTTTATAGCGCGCCGGAAAGTGTTCTCGGAAAGTTCCTAGCGCTAGGTGAACGCCACCGGCTCGACGCGCTGAGCGCGCAGCTCGAAGTTTTACCCGAATCGGAGGTACTGCGGACCCCCGGCGGTCAGAAACGTAGACACCGCGCGCGAGAGAAAAACCGGGGATGTTTTTTCAAACTGCCAGCCACCTGGGCTATATAAAGATCAGTACACTCCCACCACTTTCTAGGGTTTCCCTAGCCACAAAAGTGCAGCCACATCGCCAGATCTGGTCCAAATTTTTGTCCAAAAGCCCCCATTTCACGAAACCCTAGATCCCAACTAATCTCAGCCATTGGATCTGGAGATCAGTGGCTCCTGGCGTGCCACGTCAGCGCCCAGATCCTCCCACCTCTCTCTCTCTCCTCTCACCTCCTTGCTCCCCTACTCGTCGCCCGTGGAGACCCGCATGCGCCGCCGCCGCCGATTCCTCCGGCCAGCCCCCGCGTCAGCCAGCACTCGCGCCCGGCCTCCTCTCCTTTCCCCCACACCTGTTCTCCCCCTCTCACCCTCATCTCTCTCCTGCAGGAACCGGCCGCAGCCAGTACAGGCCGCCGCCGCCATTGTAGCTGACCCGAGATGGGCCAAGCTTGCCGCCGCCTTCCTTGCCCCGCCGCCCCGGGAGCCTCGTCACCGCCCTCTGCTGTAGGAGCCTCCTGCCGCGGCCCTCGCCGGACCCCCGCCTGCGCCGCCTCGGCCGCTCGCCGTCGCCGGCAACGAAGTCGCCGCTGTCGCTGGTGGCTGCAACTGCACGGGATCGGGAGGATCTCGAACCGGCCACCCCAGCGCACCCACGTGGGCCTCCTCCTCCACATGGGCCGGCCCACCCAAGAGCCAGGCCGCCACATCCCATCCCGCGCGGCCCAGGCCGAGCCAACCTCTCCAGCCGCCAGCTGGGCCGAGCCCGTTTGGGGTGAGGCCCCCTTTTTTTTCCTGTCTGTTAAATATTGTTGCTGGTACTGTTTTGCGACGAAATTTGCGAGTAATCCGTAGCCCGTATGACGTTGCGCCCTAAAAGGAAATTGCTTAGAATTGTGTGTACTTCAATCCATCTTTTGTGAGTATTTTGATTTGAGGCCATCTAGATGTTGTTAATCACTGTTGAAGTGGACATCAGACTGTTAACTGCTACAAAATTCTGCCATGTGTTGTTGCTGTTATTTTACTGCAACTTTGGTTGATGATTGTGACACATCCATGAGTCCTATTGCATTGATTCTTTTTGCATATTATTAAGCGTCATGTCTACTTCCATTATATGTATTGCATTGTCATGATATGCTTGTTGGTCATCTAGTTATTCAGCTCCAAAGTTTCTATGCTGTTGTTTTTGACAGCCACCTCTGTTTTTCTCTAAGCCTGTAATGTTCCGATGCCATGTTGTTTGCTTAATATCTTTTGATCTATGATGCCTATGAACTTGATTGTTGTTTGTACCTTATCACCATCATGCCTACTCCATGCTCATATATTTCTATGTCATGTTGCTGCACTTTTGCATATATTTTTGCTCATGTTTATACAGCTTAAAAATAACAGTTTCTGCCCTTTTTTCGTGATTTTCACTAAGTCCTTGACCAGTAATGTTTTATTGCATTTTGCATGAGCTATAATTAGTTGTTCATGATGCCTTTTTGCATGTTTCTTTTTTCCATGCCTTCCCTGACATGTCTACTCTAGTTGCATATCATTTGTGAGCATGTTTGCATTCATTATCCTTTTTATGCATTGGTCTAAAGTGTGCTTCCTGATGTTGGCAGATTGTGCCCGTAACTTGTTTTGCTTGTATATTTTTAACCGTAACTCCGTTTGGAGTGTTCTTTATATGTAACTTGATTAGTTTTTCGTGTAATTTGTGTTTATGATATTGTTTGTTGTTGTTAACCAACCTAAAATATAATTTCGGACAGAACAATACCAAATGCTTTAATTGTTGTGCGGCACTTAGTGTTATGCCATGATTAGGTTGTGCCTCACTTAAATTGACTAGCATAGATAGTTTACTTTGTGCTTCACCTCTTGCCATGTTTGAGTGCTATGTCGTGCTTGCTTGAGTTTCCATGTTAAAAACCTTTGTTGATCACCTGTAGCTGAACAACTTGAACCTTTCCAAATGTGCGGTATCGTCGTGTGTGACGAGTACTCCACTTAACCTGTTAGTAATCGCTCTCGACGGTAGGTGCGATGTCTCGTGTTGCCTTCTTGTTGATGCTTGCTCGTGTTTGCTTCGTAGTAATAGATGCTTGCTTGTTGATTGCTTTCCAGTGTTTACCTCTTGTGTGCTTCCACGGGTACCTGTCGGAGACGATGCGAGCTTGCGATCAACTACACCTTGGGGCCCCGACTTATCAACAGGAAAGGACTATGCATTACTTATGATCAATTCTATTTCAACCAGCGGTTTGCATGCTAGTCTAGGATAGGTTCGATGTTTGATTGTCGGGACCCGGGGTTAGCGTATGCAAGTCCCGCTACGACATAGTCATATGGAGAGCTGAGAACTATACCCACTTGTCTAAGCAGACAAGGCCAAGCACAGAACGTTCTCGGAAAGCATCGTACATGAGGGACATCCCATCCAGGCTGGATGATCAACTGAGATGGGTCCTCATCGTCCGCATACAAGTCTAAATGATATGGGTGATGAACTCCCATATTCACAGACAAGTCGCCTCAACCATACTATCGACTATCTCATAACTCTTACATAGACTTACTCCAGCCCGATCAATTAGTCGGGGTCTAGGGCGGGCTCGATCATACATCAAAGTGTGCACGAGACAGAGTCTCGAGCAATCGCATCGCGATGCCCCAAGCTGCGCACATCTAAGGGCCACTTGGTGTATAAAAGACCGCCAGCTAGACCACAACTAAGGTCTCGAAAACCCATACAAAGACATGCATGTTATAAACATACACGCAGCACACATGCCTTGTATGAACAACAGGTATCATTGCAATTCTCTCCAAAGTATAAATTTTATTGATAACTCTCACAGAGTGCACACAGAGATCGCAAGTATGTGATCCAACATTACAACATTCAACGGAAGAAGAGTAGGTGTGAGTACAGACAAACTTAAAAAATGGCTTAAGAAGCCTTATTTAAACACAAAGCCCTCCACGAGGGAACCAGTCTGCCGCCTGGGACTACACTAGCTTGGTCTTGAGTCGTCGTGATCAAGGAAGAATCCACCTTCGGCGTCAGTGGGTTCATATAAAACCTAGAATAAGAAAACGTGAGTACAAAGTCGTACTCAGCAAGACTTACATAGGAGCTATACTACTCATGCACATGTATCAAGGTAAAGGGAGGTGGGGTTCAATTGCATAAGTGCCAGCTTTGACTTGGCTAGTCCAGAACTACGAGTACCAGACTTGAGGTAAGAAGCGTACACGAGTCCACTACATCTCCAATCAATTACACCACTATGGTGCCTTCCTCGACTTCCCCGCGAGAAAGCACGCCATAGCACTCACACTTATCTTGGTAAGTTTTATAAGTATCCAGTTCAAGTTGTCTACTAATCAAGCTAAGCTTTCCAAGCAGTCCTTAACCGCGGACGTGGCTATTCGAATAATTTTGTTAACCCTGCAGGGGTTTACCGCTACACACACATGACCATCAGTTACCTCCTTTGTACTCGACACCGTTCAAAAAGTGTCGACGAGGATGCTCACCACAACTGTTACCTCATAGCTGACCTAGTCAAGAAAGCCGCATACCTGGGTTGACTACCACTATCGTGAACCCGGCCGGTTTACCGAAGTGGACCCAGATGATGTGTGCGTGGTGCATAAGCCGGTCTCGGTTGAGCCGTTCTCTCACTTAGCAGCTAGGCCACAAACCTACCAGAACTCCGAACTACTGCGACATCTGGACATCGAAAGGGATGAGTTAATAGGTTGAGAGGGGTCAGTGAGCCCAATGTGTGGTTGTACTCTTCATCTTGGATCACCACACAAGAACTCGGACTTAGGGTGGTGTTCAACGAGACAACCCACTATGTACTCGTACACAACCTCTCATCGTTCACCTTGTATTAGGGTAGATTCACCAACACATTTCAACCATCATCACCATGATCACTACCATCCCGACTCACATAACAGTATCATCATTGTATCACTCTAAGCATGCAATAAGCAGTAAAAATTGCAGGGGCCACATGATATCAATCAACTCCTACATTTGCTAGCATTGTGGTTTGCTTACTACTGTGACAAATGATAGGTCATGCAAAGGAATGGGTTCATCTATGCGGTAGAAACGTAGCATGGTAATCATCCTAATCAATGCATCAGCGAGAAATGAGAGGGAAGTGGGATTTTATCGACATGATCAATGGGGTTTTGCTTGCCTTGCTGACGAGGTTCAGTCTCGGGATCTTCAACGAAGGAGGAAGCCTCCTGTTCCGGTTCAACTTCTATCGACAAACAACAAACAAGGTAGCCAAGTAAATACAATGCACAAGAACATGGTTGAAGGTTGAAACTTGGTTTGCATGCTTCTGATGTGTGAGGCAATTCAATTTAAATGGTGTATATTGCACATGAATTGCAAATTCAAACTCCAATTTGAATTCAATTTAGCCAAGTTGCAAATGCTATTGTTTGATCAATGTAACTCATCTTGAAATGTGTATGATATTCCTCTGATGTTAAAGTGAAATGTGGCATGTTGCTAAGGTTCAAATTGCAAAAGCATTTGAATTTAATTTGATTAAATTCCAATTAAACCAAATAGAAAATGCTACTGGTCCCATTTTAAATTCAACTCAAACATAGTTGAAAGTTGTATATTTGGATAGATTATTTTCTCCTGATCATTTTTCATATATTATATGTTAAATTTGGAGTTAATATGAATTTTCTATGAATTTTCAAAGTTTGGAATAATTTCTGCCAATTTGTAACAGCCCACATGTAATAATGCCAAACACCATGTATTTTTGCTTTCCTATGACTGGACTTGTAATGGTCATGGTGATTTTTGTGTGTGAGCTTCATATGTTGGTCTTGTCTTGTGCCATGTGGTTGGTGATCATGGCTTCATCTTGGTGATGTTTTGCAACTGTTGTTGGTTATGTCTGACCTCATGGCACCTATCACCTTCATCATTCTTGGTTCACTCACTTTTGTGATGTCATGGGCTAACAAGTTGGCCAAGAGAATTTTGACATCAATATGGACAGTGCCCTGGTTCAAAGTGGAATGAAAAATTAAAGGGCCACATTTTTTTTATTGTTGTCAAAATTGGTCAAACCAATTTTGTAAAATCCCAAATATTACAGTGGGTGAGTTTTCCCAAATCTTGGAATTTTTGCTTGGGCACAAAGTTCCCAAAAATCCCAAATGCGCGTTTTCTATTGAGAAAATGGACTGCTTCTAACTTGGGGATTTTTTTCCTTTGCATGTAAATTTGGGAAACCAATTTTGTGTGAACCAGCTGGATTTTAGGGGCATTTTAAAATTCGTTGGAATATTTTTAAAAATGCCCTAGCCCCTCTCCTTTCTCTTTTTCTCGTGCTGTTTTTCTTTGCCATGGAAAAAAAAAGGAAATACAGGAGCTGGGCCTCCTTCTCTTTTCTCCCAGCCGGCCAGGCCACCTGGGCCGTTTTCCCCTCGGCCCGCGCTGGAACGAAGCGGTACGCCCCCTGTCTTCTTCCTCTTTCCAGCGGGGCGACCTCCTTTGCCCCTCCTCTCTCTCACAGAGCTTGCCACGGCGGCGAGTGGAGCCCCAGCTCCAGGGAGAGGCGCCCCCCTCCTTTTAAGCGCCGCGAGAGGAGCCCCAGGAAACCCTAGGAACCATTCCCGTAGCCCCCTTCTCACGCCGCCACCGCCATGGCGACTTCGGGGCTCCCTTGTTCTTTAGTGGCCGCTGGATGGGTTCGGTGAATTCGCCGAGCTCCGACGCCGTCTTCGTTCAGGGGGTCGTGCTGCGCGCCTTCAGCGTCGTCTTCGTCCTCTTCGACTCGTGGATCCGCGAAGGAGCAAGGCGGCCCGCTTCTTCCTCCTCTGCAGCCACGGACCACCTCCGTCCCGACACTGCAGTTTGACTTCTTCCACTCCCCGGACGCCGAGCTCGTCTCCAACCTCCCCCATGTGAGGATCCATTGCCCTTTCCGCCGCGTTCCTCCTCGCTAGTTGGTTAGCAGCACAGTAGCAGAACGCCTCCGCGAGCCGGAGTGCCGTGCCCGCGTACGGTCGTCGTGGCCCGATCCGCGTCGCCGTCGAGCAGGAGCTGCACCCCGCGTGCTCTGCGTGCGGCCAGTGCGTGCGCAGCGCAGCCGGGGGCCGTGCACGTCGACAAGCCAGCGCCTTTTTCCGTTTCCAAGCAGATGCGCCGCCCCTTTTTCGGACGAGCCTAGCGACGCCGCCGTGGAGCCCACGATCCGACGCCAAGGTGATTTGGACTCCTGGATGTCCCGTCTGGACATCCCCGGCGTCAGTGGAGTCGTCGGTGGGCTGGAGTGGACGCCCTCGTCGCCGGAAGTCCGCCGCGTGCGAGCTGCCTGAAGAAGTTCAGTCCGCAGCGCAACAGCGTGTTTCTCCTTCAGTTAACTCCTGGAGAGGATATGTCTTCTCTGAGTCGCGCTTCTGAACGTGAGCCACTTCGTAGTCGAGCTAGTGGGCGCGTTTAAGGAGGACCGCGAGGTCGCGGGTTCGAATCCGCCGGGGGCTAGCCCCCGTTTTTCTTTTTGTTGAGCGTTGTCGTCGAAGGGGTGGCTCGGCCCAAGGGAGGGATACTGGGTCAGCCCAGTATGCGTCCAGAGGAAGCAGCCCAGTGGCCAAGCCCTCCTTTTCTTTTTTTTTATTTAGTTGTTTTCTTCTTTTCTGTTTTATATCTTTTCTAATTTAAAATTCAATTGAATTTGCTTTTCAAATTCAATCTGAATTTGGTCAACTTCTCAAACAGAGGCATCCCATATATCAATTTGGGGTAATTTGAGCTACTGATTGCAGTGGTGATACTCATTTTTACAATTGGCCCCTTTATTAAATAAAGCTTGGTCAAAAGTACAATAAGCCCCCTGTTTAATTCCTATTCTGCCAAGTTTGGTCCAAAATTCAAATGGCCCATGCCATATATGAATTTTAGGTAATTTTGAGCAAGGAATTGCCTGGTGATGATGTTTTTCTCATCTGAACCTTTTCAAAAATTCATGATGTGCAAATTTTGCACTCAGCCCCCTGAACTTCAGCTGAAATTGCATCTGCCATTGCAAATTCAAACTGAGACATGTCATATATGTTTTTGGGGTATTTCTCTGCAAGGAGTCCAGTGGTGATGTTTTCTTGTTGTGTTGAGCAACTTTTGAGACAAGGTGTGATCACCTGGTCCAGAAGCTTCAGGTCTGTCTGCATGCAACATTCCAACTTCAGTGCATTTGAAATGTTGTTCGTCTGATCTTTTCAAGTCAGTTCCATGCCATCTTTTCTTCTGGTCAGCCTTAACATACTATCATATGCTATGTGGCTGACCTTCAACAGTTGTTGCACCTTCTTAAGTGTCAATTTCACCGACACTACTCCATCTCCGGAATCATTGTTTTACTTTCATGTTATTTAAATTCTTGCAATGCTTGTTGATCTTGTCATGCCATCATGCTATTTACACCTAAGTTAAGGCTCAGACCAAATCCATTACAATCTAAAAAAAATGCATATGAAAGTGATGACTTGTCGTCATCACCTTCATTTAAACCTGACTAGACAGGGTCATACCATGTAAATAAAACCTGATCATGCCATCCTTGTTTTAGTTGCTTCAGTTGCTTACTTGTGTGCTTTTTCCCTGCCGGTACCTTACGTTAGCACCTGAGACCGCTGAGGAGACTTAAGTGGAGCTGTCCGACGCCGAGCCCGAGGGTACCGTGAGTGCTGCTTCGACTACCTTACCAGGCAAGGGGGAGATCTGTGTCATTACCTTATAACTTCTGCTCATGCCTAGCTGTAGATCTAGAACGTTATTGCTTAATCCTATCTACATTATATGCCATGTTTAAACCCATACAGCCATGATCCCCACATCCCAGAAAACCATTGTTCTGCTAAGTTACCGCTGCTCAGCCATTGCTTAGTATGGATGGAAAACTTGCTGCTTACCCTATATATTTATGGTTGGGATATCATGTTACAAAAGAAGTTGGTTGATATTTATTACTGTTAAATGATGTTAACTTATATTCGACGAAAGGTGGCAGGCTGGACTATTCCCGTCTGGTGTTTTGTTCCATTTGAGTCACCTAGGACCCGAGTTCCGGGTATTGGTTCTTTGATCGAGCGTGCCTAATCGCGTGTGGGGTTTTATGGGGCCCCCTTGTCTTACCTACCTAGCTTCGTACATTCTAGTGGTGGCCCGAGCTGATTTATATTTGCAATGTGTGTGTGCTGGTTGGATCCCCAGTTGTCTCCAAACCAAACCAGGGCCAGGAGGACATAGTTTCTTGGCTGGCCCAAATAGACCGGCTGAGGACCCGGTCTCATAAGAGAACTAACCGGTAATCCAAACCCGAGTTATACGGTAGAGTCCGATTCGAGAGCGTGGCCAGCTTTTGAGTTGGGTGTCGACTCCCCGGGGGCCACCCGGATATGTGTGTTGTTAGTTAGAGGGACTCTGACGTTCCGGAGTTTCAGGCGCTTACCTAGCCAAGTGGAAACCGGGCGTACATGCGACGTCTATAATGGACAGTTGGTACACCCCTGCAGGGTAAATCTTTTCGAAAATCCGTGTCCGCGGTTATGGACTACTTTGAGCCTACGTCTTGTTCATAGAATAACTTCAATATTAAATTATGCTAAAAACTTGACAAACCGTGTGCGTGCCTTGGTTGTCTTTCTTCGTCCAGGGGGACCGAGAGAGAAACGAGGTTGTGTTATGTTTGCGTAAGTAGGTGGATAGCTGACTTACGACACGTTGTCAACGTGCTTCTTGGATCTTACCTCTATTCTGGTAGAACGTGTAGCCCCCTTATATGCTAGTACGGCTGCAAACTGCCTTTACCTTTACCTTACCTGTAGCATTAGTTATTCCGTAATGACATGTTCTCACCCCCGTTTATTTTCCGCCTTTACCGCTTTGCCTGATCGGCCGCTGCAGTGGACTACTACCTCGACCCCAGCACTGGACGGTACTTCGTGGAGGTGCCCCCGGAGGACGACGACGAGTACGACTACATCGACTAGTAGGATCCTTAGTTGGGCTCAGACGTTCCCGTGGGTGGATTTATGTGTAGTCCTCTCTAGGGCAATTTGGATCTTGACCGTACCCGGTCCACACTTTGCTTCCGCTTGATGTATTGATGAGATGTACTCATGATATTGTTGTATTATTAGACAGTGGCGTTGTATGCCCTGCTCTATTTATCTCTATATGTATTTCCTCTCTTGTAGAGTTGTGTTTTCATACCTGTTGTCGAGGATCCGGCAGCGACACGAGTGCGAGTGTCGTGCGCCGGTGGTGTTTGATGCGTTTCTAACTCCGACCGGACGCGAAGGCGACTAGTTAGAGTTAGTACCGCATCAGGGGCCTTACAACTTGGTATCAGATCAGGACTGACTGTAGGACCCTTTACTGGCCGAAGTTGAGTCTAGAAACTATTTTGGTAGTTATATAGGAAAAATTCCGGAGAGTAGGACCTCTTTCTGTTTTCTCCTTATCCCACCCTCCCACCCCTTTTTCCGTGAGGAAGTGAAACGATGTTTTGTCTCTGCAACTTATCCCCTTTCAAAACAATCTAGGTTCTCGTTTACATGAGACTCCGATTCCTCTATAATGTTTTGCTAGCGACGAGATGTGTTGGCGTCTTTGAGACCACTGAGCCGCCACTTGGGGTCGACTGCTCTACCTCGCTTACGGCGTACCCCAGGTGAACCGTCCATACAGGATTGGCGGGCATCCTATGGTAATATGGATGTGGTGTCTTTCTCCTATGGACGACCGTGATGGCGGGCCGCTCAGGGCAGATGTCTCATTGTCCAGGTTTCCAACCGCTCGTATATATTGTTGTGTGCTCGCTAGCACATTATTATATTGGATTCGGGTGTTCTTGGTTTGGGAATTCCAGTAGCACCTAGTTATCGACTTTCCGGGTTAACCTTGGTCGAATTTCAGCCTTCGGCTTTCTCATACCTCGTGAGGAAGTTTTGTTGACAATTTTGCTTTAACTTCTGATTACTTCAATGATTCGTTCATGTTCTCATAAGTGTTCCTGTATACAGGATGCCAAGAGCGAACATGCCGCCGCCAGAGAACCCTATCCTTGGGGAGGCTGTAGCTGCAGTGGCTCAGGGCACAGCTGCGATCCTTCAGATGCTGCAGAACCAGGGTGCTCAGAGGAATGATCGTCCACAGTACACTACGCTGCAGCAATTCCTTGCGATCAGCCCTCCCAGGTTCTCCGAGGCTCGAGACCCGCTGGAGGCGGATGACTGGATGGCAGAGATCAAGAAGCACTTCAAGGCCAACACCGTCAGACCCGTCGACTACGTCACCTTCGCCTCCTTCCAGCTTCAGGGTGCCGCAGGCAGTTGGTTCTCGACGTACAAGGAGAACAAGGGTGATGCAGAGATCACGTGGGATGACTTCGTCAAGGATTTCAGAGCTGCTCATATTCCCAGTGGACTGATCGAGAGGAAGCGCGAGGAGTTCTTAGCTCTGAGGCAGGGGGACAGGTCTGTGCAGCAGTATAACCTGGCCTTCGTCAGGCTTGCCAGGTACGCTCCAGAGGAGGTCTCGTCAGAAGCCAAGCGCATTGCCAGGTTCCGCTGTGGTCTTGCCCCGGACATCAAGTATGCGCTCACCTTGTCCACGCCAAGCCTGTTCTCAGAGTTCGTCGACCAGGCTATCAGACAGGAGTCAGCTGAGGCAGAGCGTTCCGCAGAGAAGAGGAAGCAGAGAGAGCACAGTTCAGCAGTGATGGTCCACAAGAAGGCCAAGTCCTGGGTTACAGAGTCACAGCCTCAGCCGCAGCGTCAGCAGTTCCAGCCGAGGGGGGCAGTTGTCCGCACTTTTGCCCGCCCTCCCGTCCCAGTGCAGCACGGACCTTGCTCTACTCCACCCTACGCGAGGCCGCCTGCTCCACAGGGCCACCCCAGGCCAGAGATCACGTGCTTCAAGTGTGGCAAGCCGGGCCACAAGTCTCCGCAGTGCACCGACCCTCGTTACGCCAGGCTGCCTCCGCCCCCACCTCGCTCTACATCGAGCAACGCGATGGTGCGGGCCCAGCCACGAGCACTCCGTGTGAACAACGTGACCGTCGCAGAGGCCCAGCAGTCGTCTGAGATTGTGCTTGGTAGGTTGCTTGTATGTTCAGTTCCAGCGACAGTTTTGGTTGATTCCGGAGCTTCCCATTCCTTCATGTCCGATGCTTTTGCTAGTTCACTTGACCTTCCGCGTGAGAGGTTGCCTATTCCTCTAGCAATTGCTTCTCCAGGTTCGAGGATGCAGTCAGCGGGCAGCATCCCAGATGTGCAGATTTGTATCCAAGGAGCCATCTTTTCCTCGTCTTTGATTGTCTTGCCCCGTTCCGACATTGATGTTATCTTGGGCATGGATTGGCTTGTCAAGTACAAGGCCAAGATTGATTGTCCGTCCAAGACCGTGTTGCTGACGCACGATTCAGGCGCAGAGATTTGGTACACTTGTGGCTCGACAGTGGGATCAGAACAGTTGTACGCTCTGAACGCTGGAGTTGCTCCATTGATCGAGGAGGTCAGAGTTGCTCGAGAGTTCCCAGATGTCTTTCCAGAGGAGTTGGCAGGTATTCCACCCGTGCGTGCTATAGAGTTCATGATCGAGCTAGAACCTGGTACACAGCCGATATCTCGGCAGCCGTACAAGATGTGTCCGGAAGAGCTGATTGAGTTGAAAGAGCAGTTGGTGAAGCTCGAGAAGGATGGGCTCATTCGTCCGAGCACTTCCCCTTGGGGTGCCCCGTGTCTTTTTGTGAAGAAGAAAGATGGTACTAGTCGGTTGGTTCAAGACTACCGTGGTATCAACAAGAAGACGATCAAAAACAAATACCCTTTGCCCAACATCAATGACTTGTTTGAACAGTTGCATGGAGCAAAGGTGTTTTCAAAGCTTGATCTAAAGATGGGGTACCACCAGATTCGTGTCCGTGAGGAGGACATTCCTAAGACAGCCTTCCGCACTCGATATGGCCTGTACGAGTTTACGGTCATGACATTTGGCTTTTCAAACGCGCCTCCAACGTTCATGAGGGCCATGAACTATCTCTTACAAGAGTGGCTAGATGTGTTCGTACTCCTCTACCTCGACGACATCCTTGTCTTTTCCAAGTCCGAGGCTGAGCATGAGGAGCATCTCAGATTGGTGTTGCAGAAGTTGAGAGATCACCAGTTTTATGCCAAGTTCTCCAAGTGTGAATTCTGGATAAACAAGGTCAACTTTCTTGGCCATGTCATTTCCTCAGAGGGCATTGCTGTTGACCCAGACAGAGTCCGGACGATTCAAGATTGGACTCCGCCGAAAAATGTCAAGCAGTTGAGGAGCTTTCTCGGACTTGCCAGCTATTGCAGGAAGTTTGTCGAGAATTTCTCCAAGACAGCAAAGCCAATGACCGAGCTGTTGTGCAAGGGCAAGAAGTACGTGTGGTCACAGGCTTGCCAGGCAGCTTTTGATGAGTTGAAGATAAGGCTGACCACAGCTCCGATCCTTACGCCGCCAGATGAGTCACAGCCGTTTCAAGTTTTCTGTGATGCCTCATTGAATGGCCTTGGCGGAGTATTGATGCAGGGAAAGAGTATTGTGGCGTACACCTCCAGACAGTTGAAGCAGGCTGAGAGGAACTATCCGACCCACGATCTTGAGCTGGCTGCAGTGATTCATGCGTTGGTTACTTGGCGACACCTCCTCCTAGGGAGGAAGGTTGATGTGTTCACTGATCACAAAAGCTTAAAGTACTTGTTCACGCAGCCTAACTTGAACTTGAGGCAAAGGAGGTGGCTTGAGACTATTACTGAGTACTCCGTGGATATTCAGTATACGCCTGGCAAGGCGAATATTATAGCTGATGTGTTGAGCCGCAAGGGTGATTGCAACAGTGTCCAGGTGCAGAAGATACACCCTGATTTGTGTGAGACCTTTCGAAGGCTCAATCTTGAGCTAGTTCCAGCAGGCTATCTAGCCAACCTTCTATTAGAGCCCACTATCCGTGAGAAGATTCGTGAAGCTCAGTCCGGTAGCTTGATGATTCAGAAAGTCAAGCAGGGTATCACCGCCTCAGTTCCGAAGTACGGTTGCTATTCAGTGCATAATGACGGCACCGTGATGTTCGAAGAGAGAGTTGTTGTTCCCAAAGAGGGAGGTCTCAGAGAGGACATCTTGAAGGAGGCCCATGACTCAAAGCTTTCTATCCACCCTGGTAGCACCAAGATGTATCAGGACCTCAAGCAGAGCTTTTGGTGGACTCGTATGAAGCGGGATGTTGCCCGTTTTGTCTCCCAGTGTGATGTGCGCAGGAGAGTGAAGGCACAGCATCAGAAGCCTGCAGGGCTACTTCAGCCACTTGAAATTCCGGAGTGGAAGTGGGATCACATAGAGATGGACTTTGTCACGGGTTTTCCGAGGTCTCAGAAGGGAAACAATGCTATCTTTGTTGTCATTGATAACTTGTCCAAGGTTGCTCACTTTCTGCCTGTCAAGGAGACTGTCTCAGCTAGCCAGTTGGCAGAGCTGTACACCGCAAGAATTGTTTCGTTGCACGGCATTCCCAAACAGATAAGTTCTGATCGTGGAAGCATCTTCACATCATACTTCTGGAAGGCCTTTCAAGAGGCATTGGGTACGAAGATTCTCTTCAGTACCGCGTATCACCCTCAGACCAGTGGGCAGGTTGAGCATGTGAATCAAATCCTCGAAGACATGCTTCGGGCATGTGTCATCTCGTTTGGCATGAAGTGGGAAGAATGCTTGCCGTATGCTGAGTTCTCTTACAACAACAACTATCAAGCAAGTCTGCAAGCAGCGCCGTTTGAAGTGTTGTATGGTCGCAAGTGCAGGACACCTTTGAACTGGTCCGAGACAGGTGAGAGGCAACTGTTCGGTCCAGATGTGATCCAAGAGGCAGAGGACAGAGTGAAGATTGTCCGAGAACATCTAAAGGCAGCACAGTCTAGGCAGAAGGCCTATTATGACAAGAAGCACCATGGTGTTGACTTCAAAGTTGGTGACTTCGCTTACCTCAAAGTGTCTCCACTTCGAGGCACTCACCGCTTTGGGATCAAAGGCAAGTTGGCTCCCAGGTTCGTCAGTCCGTTCCGCATCCTCGAGACTCGGGGACCTCTTACGTTCCGCCTCGAGCTTCCAGACAGTTTGGCTATGGTGCATGATGTGTTCCACCTGTCTCAGTTGAAGAAGTGTTTCAAGCAGCCAGAGAAGGCAGTGGACTTGGGCGAGATCCAGCTCAGTGCGGATCTTTCTTACTCAGAGTGTCCAGTCCGTGTTCTTGACTCGTCCGAGCGCAAGACTCGCAACAAGACCGTCAAGTTCCTCAAGGTGCAATGGGCACATCACTCAGAGAAGGAAGCAACGTGGGAGCGTGAAGACCATCTCCGTTCTGAGTATCCCGAGCTTTTTCTTGCTTAGATCTCGGGACGAGATCCTGTGTTGGTAGGGGAGAGCTGTAACAGCCCACATGTAATAGTGCCAAACACCATGTATTTTTGCTTTCCTATGACTGGACTTGTAATGGTCATGGTGATTTTTGTGTGTGAACTTCATATGTTGGTCTTGTCTTGTGCCATGTGGTTGGTGATCATGGCTTCATCTTGGTGATGTTTTGCAACTGTTGTTGGTTATGTCTGACCTCATGGCACCTATCACCTTCATCATTCTTGGTTCACTCACTTTTGTGATGTCATGGGCTAACAAGTTGGCCAAGAGAATTTTGACATCAATAAGGACAGTGCCCTGGTTCAAAGTGGAATGAAAAATTAAAGGGCCACATTTTTTTTATTGTTGTCAAAATTGGTCAAACCAATTTTGTAAAATCCCAAATATTACAGTGGGTGAGTTTTCCCAAATCTTGGAATTTTTGATTGGGCACAAAGTTCCCAAAAATCCCAAATGCGCCTTTTTCTATTGAGAAAATGGACTGTTTCTAACTTGGGGATTTTTTTCCTTTGCATGTAAATTTGGGAAACCAATTTTGTGTGAACCAATTTTAGGGGCATTTTAAAATTCGTTGGAATATTTTTAAAAATGCCCTAGCCCCTCTCCTTTCTCTTTTCTCCCAGCCGGCCAGGCCACCTGGGCCGTTTTCCCCTCGGCCCGCGCTGGAACAAAGCGGTACGCCCCCTGTCTTCTTCCTCTTTCCAGCGGGGCGACCTCCTTTTCCCCTCCTCTCTCTCACAGAGCTTGCCACGGCGGCGAGTGGAGCCCCAGCTCCAGGGAGAGGCGCCCCCCCTCCTTTTAAGCGCCGCGAGAGGAGCCCCAGGAAACCCTAGGACCCATTTCCGTAGCCCCCTTCTCCCGCCGCCGCCGCCATGGCGACTTCGGGGCTCCCCTGTTCTTCAGTGGCCGCCGGATCGGTTCGGTGAATTCGCCGAGCTCCGACGCCGTCTTCGTTCAGGGGGCCGTGCTGCGCGCCTTCAGCGTCGTCTTCGTCCTCTTCGACTCGTGGATCCGCGAAGGAGCAAGGCGGCCCGCTTCTTCCTCCTCTGCAGCCACGGACCACCTCCGTCCCGACGCCGCAGTTCGACTTCTTCCACTCCCCGGACGCCGAACTCGTCTCCAACCTCCCCGATGTGAGGATCCATTGCCCTTTCTGCCGCGTTCCTCCTCGCTAGTTGGTTAGCAGCACAGTAGCAGAACGCCTCCGCGAGCCGGAGTGCCGTGCCCGCGTACGGTCGCCGTGGCCCGATCCGCGTCGTCGTCGAGCAGGAGCTGCACCCCGCGTGCTCTGCGTGCGGCCAGTGCGTGCGCAGCGCAGCCGGGGGCCGTGCACGTCGACAAGCCAGCGCTTTTTTCCGTTTCCATGCAGATGCGCCGCTCCTTTCTCCGACGAGCCTAGCGACGCCGCCGTGGAGCCCACGATCCGACGCCAAGGTGATTTGGACTCCTGGATGTCCCGTCTGTTCATCCCCGGCGTCAGTGGACTCGCCGGTGGGCTGTAGTGGACGCCCTCGTCGCCGGAAGTCCGCCGCGTGCGAGCTGCCTGAAGAAGTTCAGTCCGCAGCGCAACAGCGTGTTTCTCCTTCAGTTAACTCCTGGAGAGGATATGTCTTCTCCGAGTCGCGCTTCTGAACGTGAGCCACTTCGTAGTCGAGCTGGTGGGCGCGTTTTTGGAGGACCGCGAGGTCGCGGGTTCGAATCCGCCGGGGGCTAGCCCCCGTTTTTCTTTTTGTTGAGCGTTCTCGTCGAAGGGGTGGCTCGGCCCAAGGGAGGGATACTGGGTCAGCCCAGTATGCGTCCAGAGGAAGCAGCCCAGTGGCCAAGCCCTCCTTTTCTTTTTTTTATTTATTTGTTTTCTTCTTTTCTGTTTTATATCTTTTCTAATTTAAAATTCAATTGAATTTGCTTTTCAAATTCAATCTGAATTTGGTCAACTTCTCAAACAGAGGCATCCCGTATATCAATTTGGGGTAATTTGAGCTACTGATTGCAGTGGTGATACTCATTTTTACAATTGGCCCCTTTATTAAATAAAGCTTGGTCAAAAGTACAATAAGCCCCCTGTTTAATTCCTGTTCTGCCAAGTTTGGTCCAAAATTCAAATGGCCCATGCCATATATGAATTTTAGGTAATTTTGAGCAAGGAATTGCCTGGTGATGATGTTTTGCTCATCTGAACCTTTTCAAAAATTCATGATGTGCAAATTTTGCACTCAGCCCCCTGAACTTCAGCTGAAATTGCAACTGCCATTGCAAATTCAAACTGAGACATGTCATATATGTTTTTGGGGTATTTCTCTGCAAGGAGTTCAGTGGTGATGTTTTCTTGTTGTGTTGAGCAACTTTTGAGACAAGGTGTGATCACCTGGTCCAGAAGCTTCAGGTCTGTCTGCATGCAACATTCCAACTTCAGTGCATTTGAAATGTTGTTCGTCTGATCTTTTCAAGTCAGTTCCATGCCATCTTTTCTTCAGGTCCGCCTTAACATATTGTCATATGCTATGTGGCTGACCTTCAACAGTTGTTGCACCTTCTTAAGTGTCAATTTCACCGACACTACTCCGTCTCCGGAATCATTGTTTTACTTTCATGTTATTTAAATTCTTGCAATGCTTGTTGATCTTGTCATGCCATCATGCTATTTACACCTAAGCTAAGGCTCAGACCAAAGCCATTACAATGTAAAAAAAAATGCATATGAAAGTGATGACTTGTCGTCATCACCTTCATTTAAACCTGACTAGACAGGGTCATACCATGTAAATAAAACCTGATCATGCCATCCTTGTTTGAGTTGCTTCAGTTGCTTACTTGTGTGCTTTTTCCCTGCCGGTACCTTACGTTAGCACCTGAGACCGCCGAGGAGACTTACGTGGAGCTGTCCGACGCCGAGCCCGAGGGTACCGTGAGTGCTGCTTCGACTACCTTACCAGGCAAGGGGGAGATCTGTGTCATTACCTTATAACTTCTGCTCATGCCTAGCTGTAGATCTAGAGCGTTATTGGTTAATCCTATCTACATTATATGCCATGTTTAAACCCATACAGCCATGATTCCCACATCCCAGCAAACCATTGTTCTGCTAAGTTACCGCTGCTCAACCATTGCTTAGTATGGATGGAAAACTTGCTGCTTACCCTATATATTTATGGTTGGGATATCATGTTACAAAAGAAGTTGGTTGATATTTATTACTGTTAAATGATGTTAACTTATATTCGACGAAAGGTGGAAGGCTGGACTATTCCCGTCTGGTGTTTTGTTCCATTTGAGTCACCTAGGACCCGAGTTCCGGGTATTGGTTCTTTGATCGAGCGTGCCTAATCGCATGTGGGGTTTTATGGCGCCCCCTTGTCTTACCTACCTAGCTTCGTACATTCTAGTGGTGGCCCGAGCTGATTTATATTTGCAATGTGTGTGTGCTGGTTGGATCCCCAGTTGTCTCCAAACCAAACCAGGGCCAGGAGGACATAGTTTCTTGGCTGGCCCAAATAGACCGGCTGAGGACCCGGTCTCATAAGAGAACTAACCGGTAATCCAAACCCGAGTTATACGGTAGAGTCCGATTCGAGAGCGTGGCCAGCTTTTGAGTTGGGTGTCGACTCCCCGGGGGCCACCCGGATATGTGTGTTGTTAGTTAGAGGGACTCTGACGTTCCGGAGTTTCAGGCGCTTACCTAGCCAAGTGGAAACCGGGCGTACATGCGACGTCTATAATGGACAGTTGGTACACCCCTGCAGGGTAAATCTTTTCGAAAAGCCGTGTCCGCGGTTATGGACTACTTTGAGCCTACGTCCTGTTCATAGAATAACATCAATATTAAATTATGCTAAAAACTTGACAAACCGTGTGCGTGCCTTGGTTGTCTTTCTTCGTCCAGGGGGACCGAGAGAGAAACGAGGTTGTGTTATGTTTGCGTAAGTAGGTGGATAGCTGACTTACGACACGTTGTCAACGTGCTTCTTGGATCTTACCTCTATTCTGGTAGAACGTGTAGCCCCCTTATATGCTAGTACGGCTGCAAACTGCCTTTACCTTTACCTTACCTGTAGCATTAGTTATTCCGTAATGACATGTTCTCACCCCCGTTTATTTTCCGCCTTTACCGCTTTGCCTGATCGGCCGCTGCAGTGGACTACTACCTCGACCCCAGCACTGGACGGTACTTCGTGGAGGTGCCCCCGGAGGACGACGACGAGTACGACTACATCGACCAGTAGGATCCTTAGTTGGGCTCAGACGTTCCCGTGGGTGGATTTATGTGTAGTCCTCTCTAGGGCAATTTGGATCTTGACCGTACCCGGTCCACACTTTGCTTCCGCTTGATGTATTGATGAGATGTACTCATGATATTGTTGTATTATTAGACAGTGGCGTTGTATGCCCTGCTCTATTTATCTCTATATGTATTTCCACTCTTGTAGAGTTGTGTTTTCATACCTGTTGTCGAGGATCCGGCAGCGACACGAGTGAGAGTGTCGTGCGCCGGTGGCGTTTGATGCGTTTCTAACTCCGACCGGACGCGAAGGCGACTAGTTAGAGTTAGTACCGCATCAGGGGCCTTACACAATTTCTGAATTGAATTAAATAGAAAAGGGATTTTTGCATCAGCATGACCTCATGTTGGCGTCAGGGGGTCTCTGACCACTAGGACCCACATGTCATTCTCTGTTATGTTAACTAAAACGTTTTAATTAAATTTGAACTAATCCAGAGATTAGTCGTCAGGGCCTGGGGTCCACATGTTAGCCTCACTAGGAGTGGGATTAGTGGTTAAACTCGCTGGACACGTCAACCTCGACGGCGGCTAGTCGCCGGCGACTTCTAGAGACGGCGGTGTCCGCGGAGACGGCGCTCCCGTGGCCCAAATCGAGCGCTGGAACAACTGAGACGTAGTTCTTGGTGCCGCGCGTCGAATGGGACCAAGAACAAGGGCTGGGGTGCCCTGTAGGCTCACCGACGACGAGCTTTCCGGCGACAGTGGTAAGGCTGCGAGCCAAAACTCGATACGGTGCACTAAAAGGAGCGGGGTTAGGCGCGTTTCAAGAAGAGGAGGACGGCGGTTGCGAAGGACATGGCCCCGAGCAGGATTGCTTCACGGGTGCTTGCAGACGAGCACCACGGCGGCGTTGAGCTACGACTCCCATGGTGGATCCGGCTACAACTTCGTGGAGGGCGCGGGACCAGAGGGGTTTTGCTCAGAAGCTCACCCTGAGTGCAACGGCGGTGACGGCTTTCTCGAGGAGTTCCTGGTGATGGAGAATCCGGCGATGGCGCGCTATTGCCGTAGTTGAAGAAGACGACCCGATTCCTTGGCTCTAGGGGCTCCGCGCTCCTGATTTCTTGTAGGGTGGCGAAGACGAAGACGGCGAGGAGGATGGACAAGCTGTGGGGACATAGCTCGGGCTCGGCCTTCGAGTCGCCATGGCCATGGCCTACAGTGTTCTCGGGGTTCCTCGAGGGCGAGCTGTGGAGAGGCGGAGAGGCGAAGGGAGGAGGGGGAATGGACACACGGCGTCTCCAGCAGCTGCAAGGCGCGTCTTGGATGCTCCAGAGGGGCAGGTGGCGACGTGCGCGGCTAGCTCGGTGGCATTCCACCGAGAAGCTTGGAGGCGCGGGGTCGGGGAAGAAGACCCCTGTGCCCTTTTGGGCCGGCTGGGCCGGATGGGCTGGCTTCGCCCAGGCGACAGGTAAGGTTTTCTGTTTTCTTTTCTGTTTAATCTTTCCTTTCTGTTTTTCTTTTCTGTAATTTGTTTTTCCTATTAAAAATAAATAGCTAGGCATTTTTATAAATGCTCAAAATTAATATATGGACTTACATGACCAGTAGCTAGTCATTCCCAACTTTTGAACATTTTTGAAATTCCAAATATTTGAATCTCAATTCAAATAGGGGTTTTTGATTAATTCCAAGGTCCTGTTTGAATATTTGAAAAATCCATGAGCATGGGGTGGGTCCCACATCACTTGATATGTGATCACACTCATCTATAAGACATTTCAAAAATCAAACATGAATTTTTGGAGAAGATTTACTTCTGGCCTTTTGAATTAAATCATCTGGGGGGGTTCCTTCTCCCATTTTGCATTTGAATTTGATTTCAATTGATTTCTTTTGAAATTTTTAACATGATGCAAAGTGACTTGTTAATCCTAGCACATACCTAACTTGGGGTTGTGACAACTCGGCCCCACTTAAAAGAATCTTGTCCCGAGATTCAGAAGTCTGCGGGAGGAAGGAGGGATACTCGGCACGGAGAAGGTCTTCTCTTTCCCACGTGACTTCTCTCTCAGAGTGGTGTGACCATTGCACTTTCATAAACTTAATCTTCTAACGATGAGTGACACGCTCTATGGAATCAAGAATACGAACGGGGTATTCTCAATAAGAAAGGTCATCTTGGAGATCAAGCATTTCATGGTCGACTTTGCGGATGGGGTCCTTGAAGCAACGCATGAGTTGTGACACATGGAATACATCATGTACTCGGGAAAGGTGCGGGGGTAGTTCAAGTTGGTAGGCAACTTCTCCACTTTTAGCAAGAATGCTGAAAGGTCCAATGTAACGTGGGGCCATTTTGCCTTTGATACCGAAACGTTGGGTTCCCTTCAGAGGAGTAACCCGAAGGTAAGCCTTCTCCTCCAGATTGTAGCTCTCTTTCCTATGATGACGATCATAGTAACTTTTCTGACGAGACTGGGCAGCTTTCAATTGATCACGAACAATGCGAACTTGCTCTTCTGCTTCCTTGATCATATCCGGTCCAAAGAATTGTCTTTTACCGGTTTCTGACCAGTTTAGGGGTGTTCGACATCGTCGTCCATATAGGAGTTCAAAAGGAGCCATGTTCAGACTAGATTGGAAACTATTGTTATAAGAAAATTCGGCGAATGGAAGAGACTTCTCCCAATTCTTTATGAATGAGATAACACAAGCTCTGAGCATGTCTTCAAGAATTCGGTTAACCCTTTCGACTTGACCGCTAGACTGAGGATGGAAAGCTGTACTAAAGGAGAGATGAGTTCCCATAGCATTCTGAAAGCTTCCCCAAAATCTAGAGGTGAAAACGCTACCACGATCAGAATTGATTTCCAAAAGAACACCGTGAAAGGACACAATTCGAGAGACGTACAAGTCCACTAACTGGCTAGCAGTTATAGACTCGCGAACTGGAAGGAAGTGAGCAACTTTGGAAAGCCTATCTATGACAACGAAGATGGCATCATTTCCTTTCTGGGTTTTTGGAAAGCCGGTGATGAATTCCATACCGACTTTATCCCATTTCCACTCTGGAATAGGCAAAGGTTGAAGTCTACCAGCAGGTATTTGATGCTCTTCCTTAATGCGACGACAAACATCACATTCGGCAACAAATCTAGCAATGTCTCTCTTCATCCTAGTCCACCAAAATCTCTGGCGTAGATCTCGGTACATTTTTGTGCTACCGGGATGAATCGAGAGGGGTGTGTCATGGGCTTCCTTGAGTATGAGTTTCCTTAGTTCCCTATTCTTAGGTACTACCAAATGATTTCCACAGAACATCGTTCCTTTAATATCTGTGGAGAAACATTTAGCAACTCCGCTAACAAAGTTCTCCTTGATCCGAGAAACACCTCGTGCACGCCTTTGGGCAACTATAATTTGATCCTCAAGAGTTGGTTTCGCCACAAAGGTAGAAAGATAACCATGAGGAACAATCTCAAGATTGAGCTTGCAAAATTCCTCATGAAGAAGTGGTTGACACTGTTGTAACATGAGGTTGTTACAATATGACTTACGACTTAGTGCATCAACCATGACATTGGCTTTGCCTAGGGTGTAAGAAATTCCTACGTCGTAATCTTTTATCAACTCAATCCAGCATCTTTGCCTGAGATTAAGATCTGGCTGGGTGAAAATGTATTTGATGCTTTGGTGGTCGGAATAGATCTCACAACGATTAACAAGGAGGTAATGTCGCCAAGTTGTTAGGGCATGAACTACGGCAGCGAGTTCAAGATCATGGGTAGGATAGTTCTCTTCATGTGGACGCAACTGGCGTGTCACAACCCCAAGTTAGGTAAGTGCTAGGGTTTTATTGTGCCTTTGCATCATGCCAAAAATTCAAAAGAAAATTCAAAAATGGGGAAGCAGAAAGCCCTGAGAAATTAATTCAAATGGCTAGATAAAAATCTTTTTTCCAAAAATCATTTGAATATTTGGAAAATTCCTATAAATGATGGTGATCATTTTAAAAGTGGTTTGGGTATTTTCCCATGCCCATGGAATATTCTAAAATTCAAACAGTGCTCTGGAAATTATAGTTTACCCCTATTTGAATTGGAATTCAAATGTTTTGAATTTCAAAAATGCCGAAATCCTAAATGTGACTAGCTACTGGTCACTTAGTATTTATAAAATTAGTTGGGCATTTTTATAAAATATTTTGGTATTTTTTTATCAGAACAAACAAATGAAAGAAAAACAAAAACAGAAAGAAAAATAGAAAAGACAAAAAGGCCAGCCCAGCCTACCTGGCCCACCTGGCCCAGCAAAGGCGGCCCAGCCCACAGGGGCAGGGTCGTCTTCTCCACCAGGCCAGGCAGGCAGGCAGCTCGCCGGCGAGCCGGCATGGCTGCCAGGCAGCTACCTGGCTGCCCCCCCTGGCCTTACCTGGCGACGTGGAGGTGTCTGGAAGCCGCCATCCCTTTCACCCTCCTCTCTGGAACTCGTCCCCCTCTCCCTTCGCCATTCTCGTCGCCGCCCGTAGCTCCTCGTCGCCGGCCTTCGTGTGTCTACGTGGCCACCGTGCCCCTCGAGCTGCGCCGAGCTGTCCAAGGAGATCCCCGCGGCCGTCATCGTCTTCGCGCCAGATCAATTTGCGCCGAGAGGCTTCAACGGCGACGCCACCTCCAACATTCCATCACCGGCGGCCGCGAGCTTTGTCGACGAATTCCGGCGCCACCAGTTCGTTCCCGGCCTCCTCGAGCCCGCCGTCACGCTCCTGGTGAGCTAAGCTCCATTTTACCCTGTCCAGTGCCCCTCCCCGTGGCCTCCTTCGCCGTCGTCATTTCTCCAGTGCTCCGGCCGCCGCGGACCTTGACGCCGTCGAGGCCTCAGGCCTCCCTTGAGTGCCCTGAGGGCTCTAGGAGACGCGGTCGAGCGAGGGCTTCCGTTTGGAACCCCCAGCTCCCGCTCCCGTGCCCTCTGTACGAGCGGCGCCGTGCGCTGAGCTCGCCGCCGGTTAACCGCCGGTGGGCAGTTTAGATTAGGAGTTAATCCCTCCCGTAATCCCCTGTTGAACCCACTAACAGTGGCCCCCACCCCCTAATCTAATCAGGATTTAAACTTAAACCACGGGATTAAACCCCTCTCCCACTGACATGGGGGCCCTAGCAGTCAGACCCCTCGCACGTTATGCTGATGTCAGTATGACGCAGTAAACCTTTTTCCAGAGTTTTAATTTATTCCAGAAATTACAGAAAATGGCCAAAACTTCAATAAATCATATAAAATTCATACTAACTCCAAATTGGACAAATAATATGTCTAAAATTATCAGAAAAATACAAGGATTATGAATAGCAATTTGTTTTCATGTTTGACCATTTTAAAATGGGTGAACAGTAACAAACATGCATCTGTATCCTTTTCAAATTCAAATTTGGAGTGATTTTGCAAATGACTTTGCAACACCCTTAATTCAAATGGATTCATCCACATATCAGAGGTTTTACCTCAACTATACAACTTCACTTCATGATCAAACTTTTCAAATGAACTTTCATGCATTCAAATGCATTTGAAATTCTTCGATAAATCAAATGGAGTTTGAATTTGCATTTCAAATGCAATATACTCCTTTTAAATGGAATGCTCAACACATCAGTACCATGAACATCACCATTGCAATCTTATTCATGTGATTGTGCATTGTACATTATGTTGATCCTATGATTGTCATGTTGCTGATAGAAGTGGAGCCGGAACCCGAGATCACCCCCTTCGTTGAAGACCCCGTGACTGAACCTCGTCAGCAAGGCAAGCAAACCCCCATTGATCATGTCGATAAAATCCCACTTCCCTCTCTTGTCTCGCTTATGCATTGTTTAGGATGATCACCATGATAACGTTTCTACCGCATAGTTGAACCCATATCCTTTGCATGACCTATCATCTTGTCACAGTAGTAAGCAAACCACAATCCTAGCAGATGTAGGAGTTGGTTGATATCATGTGGCCCCTGCAACTGTTACTGCTTATTGCATGCTTAGAGTGATACCATGATGATACTTTTATGTGAGTCGGGATGATGGTAAACATGGTGTTGATGAAAGTGAAACGTGTTGGTGAATCTACCCTAATACAAGGTGAACGATGAGAGGCTGTGTAGGAGAACACAGTGGGTTGTCTCGTTGAACACCGCCTTAAGTCCGAGTTATTTTGTGGTGATCCAAGAAGAAGAGTACAACCACACATTGGGCTCACTGACCCCTCTCATCCTAGTACCTCACCCCGTTCGAACCCCAAGAGTCGCAGTAGTTCGGAGTTCTGCTAGGTCTGTGGCACGGTCTGCGAAGTGGATGAACGGCTTTTCAAGACCGGCTTGGGACCCTGCACACATCGTTTGAGGCTGTACTGGAACCTTGGCCAGACTTCCATACGGATCCCCCTCAGATAGGCAACTCTCTTGACTAGAACGGAGCTGTGGGCGAAGTGTTGTGGTGGCATCCTCGTTGTCACCTCTTGAACGGTGACATGCAAAAGGCGGTAAATGATGACACGTGTGTGTAGCGGTACACCCCTGCAGGGTTAACAAAACTATTCGAATAGCCGCGTCCACGGTTAAGGACTGCTTGGAAAGCTTAGCTTGATTATTAGACAACTTGAACTGGATACTTCTAAAACTCGCAAGATAAGCGTGAGTGCTATGGTGTGCTTCTCGTGGGGAAGTCGAGGAAGTAACCATAGTGGTGTAATTGGTTCAAGAGATGTAGTGGACTCGTGTACGCTTCTTACCTCAAGTCTGGTACTCGTAGTTCAGGACTAGCCAAGTCAAAGCTGGCACTTCTGCAAGTGAAACCCCACCTCCCTTTACCTTGATACATGTGCATGAGTAGTATAGTTCCTACGTAAGTCTTGCTGAGTACGATTTTGTACTCACGTTTGCTTAATCTATGTTTTAGATGAACCCACCGACCCCGATGGTGGCTTCTACCCGAAGCTCGAAGAATGAAGACTCAGACCAAGACCAAGCTAGTGTAGTCCCAGTTAGACGACTGGTTCCCTCGTGGACGGCTTGTTTTTAGATAAGGCTTCTATAGGCCATTTGCTAAACTTGTCTGTACTCAGACCTACTTTGCTTCCGCTTGTCTGTTGTAATGTTGGATCACATGCTTGTGATCTCTGTGTGCACTCTGTAAGAGTTATTAATAAAGATGTATACATTGTAGAGAATTTCAATGATACCTGCTGTTCATACAAGGCATGTGTGCTGCGTGTATGTTTATAACATGCATGTATTTGTATGGGTTTTCGAGACCTTAGTTGTGATCTGGCTGGCGGTCTTTCATACACCAAGTGGCCCTTAGATGTGCGCAACTTGGGGCATCGCGATGCGATTGCTCGAGACTCCATCTCGTGCACACTTTGATGTATGATCGAGCCCGCCCTAGACCCCGACTAAGTGATCGGGCTGGAGTAAGTCTATGTAAGGGTTATAATACAATCGATAGTATGGTTGAGGCGACTTGTCTATGAGTATGGGAGTTCACCACCCATATCATTTAGACTTGTGTGCGGACGATGAGGACCCATTTCAGTTGATCATCCGGCCTGGATGGGATGCCCCTCACGTTCGATGATTTCCGAGAACGTTCTGTGCTTGGCCTTGTCTGCTTAGACAAGTGGGTACGGTTCTCGGCTCTCCATATGATTGTGTTGTAGCGAGGCTTGCATACGCTAACCCGGGTCCCGACAGACTTGGTATCAGAGCCAGGTTGACTATAGGATTATCAGCCTTGGCCGAAGTCGAGTCTAGCCTTCTATAGTTATATAGTTACTCTGGGTATATAAGGGAACAACGTAAGGCTTCTTTTTTCTCCTTACCTCATCGTTCTGAGTTCTGAGTCACCCTCATCTTATTCTACGGGGAGATAGGACTAGGCTCACCTCTGTCTGATTAGAACATCTCGTTGTTTGCTTCCTTGTAGCCGTAGGAAAGTTGTGTCCGGTTTCCTAGCATTGTTGTAATGCTGATTTCTTACATCGTATTATGTAAGTGTTGTATCTACATTGAAAGAAAATTATTTTCTTACAATTACAGTCGTTATGCTGTCCGAGTCATCCCAGGTTTCTACATAATCTGATGCATTTGCAAAATCCTTCTATCTTTTTCGGTTGTCCTTTTAGAAGAACTTCTAGGTGGCATTCCCGACAGTTCCATAGTGTTTGATGTAGGTTTTGCTCTTGAAACCTATAGTGATTCAATTGCAGCTCTAACTCCCACTTTAGATGTCTTCTAGCCAGAAGAACCACACTAACCATCGTGTTGGGGTACTTTGTTACTCTGACATATCTGTTGTAGCCCCTAGTAAACCATGGTCATCCTCAGGAAAACCATCCAGTAACCAAACTCCTTAAACCTAGCCACCCGACAGATGTGTAGAGTTCATTGTAGATCTTGCCCCAGGAACCGCACCAATTTTCCAGACGCCCATACAAAATGGCCCCACGTGAGTTAGTTGAGCTTAAAACCCAACTGGAGGCTTTGTTGGAAAAAGGCTTCATCCACCCTAGCTCATCGCCATGGGGTTGCCCCGTTCTATTCATAACGAAGAAAGATGGAACAGAAAGGATGTGCGTGGACTATCGCCCGCTAAATTTAGCGACGATAAAGAACAAGTACCCACTGCCCAGGATCAATGATCTTTATGATCAACTTGCTGGATCCTCTGTCTTCTCCAAGATGGATTTGAGATTAGGTTATCATCAAATCAAGATCCGAAGCGAGGACATTCCCAAGACGGCTTTCACTACTCGTTATGGTCTTTACGAGTTCACCGTCATGTCCTTCGGTCTAACCAATGCCCCCGCCACTTTTTCACGCATGATGAACTCGATCTTCATGGAGTATTTGGACCAGTTCATCGTGGTTTGCCTCGATGACATCCTTATATACTCGAAGAACATGCCGAACACCTAAGGCTGGTATTGATGAAACTTAGATAGCATCGCCTGTATGCTAAATTCTCCAAGTGGGAATTTTGGCTACCAGAAGTGACCTACTTAGGCCACGTGATTTCTGCAAAAGGCATTGCTGTGAATCCCGAGAGAGGTCAGGCCGTCCTTGACTGGACTCCACCTGAATCGGTTAAGAAAATTAGGAGTTTTCTTGGCCTAGCCAGCTATTGTCGTCGCTTCGTCGAGAACTCTTCTAAAGTTGCAAAGCCTCTAACTGAACTCCTCAAGAAAGATAAAAAATTCCTATGGACTCCCAAGTGCGAGGAAAGATTTCAAGAGCTAAAAAGAAGATTGACTTCTGCACCTGTACTTGCACCTCCAGACACCAAAAAGGATTTCGAGATCTATTGTGATGCTTCACGGCAAGGGTTAGGATGCATACTTCTGCAAGATCGACATGTGGTAGCTTATGTTTCACGCCAGTTGCGGCCACATGAAGAGAACTATCCTACCCATGACCTTGAACTCACTGCCGTAGTTCATGCCCTAACAACTTGGCGACATTACCTCCTTGGTAATCGTTGTGAGATCTATTCCGACCACCAAATCCTCAAATACATTTTCACCCAGCCAGATCTTAATCTCAGGCAAAGACGCTGGATTGAGTTGATAAAACATTATGACTTAGGAATTTCTTACACCCCAGGCAAAGCCAATGTCATGGCTGATGCACTAAGTCGTAAGTCGTATTGTAACAACCTCATGTTACAACAGTATCAACCACTTCTTCATGAGGAATTTCGAAAGCTCAATCTCGAGATTGTTCCTCGTGGATCTCTTTTCAACTTGGTGGCGAAACCAACCCTTGAGGATCAAATCATAGTTTCCCAAAGGCGTGCACGAGGTGTTCTCCGGATCAAGGAGAACATTGCTAGCGGAGTTGCTAAATGTTTCTCCACAGATAGTAAAGGAACGATATTCTTTGGAAATCGTTTGGTAGTACCTAAGAATAGGGAACTAAGGCAACTCATCCTCAAAGAAGCCCATGACACACCCCTCTCGATTCATCCCAGTATCACAAAAATGTACCGAGATCTACGCCAGAGATTTTGGTGGACTAGGATGAAGAGAGACATTGCTCAATTTGTTGCCGAATGTGATGTTTGTCGTCGCATTAAGGCAGAACATCAAAGACCTGCTGGTACACTTCAACCTTTGCCTATTCCCGAGTGGAAATGGGACAAAGTCGGTATGGACTTCATCACCGGCTTTCCAGAAACCCAGAAAGGAAATGATGCCATCTTCGTGGTCATTGATCGACTTTCGAAAGTTGCTCACTTCCTTCCAGTTCGCGAGTCTATAACTGCTAGCCAGTTAGCGGACTTGTATGTCTCTAGAATTGTGTCTCTTCACGGTTTTCCTTTGGAAATCAATTCTGATCGTGGTAGCCTTTTCACCCCTAGATTCTGGGGAAGCTTTCAGAGTGCTATGGGAACTCATCTCTCCTTTAGTACACCTTTCCATCCTCAGTCTAGCGGTCAAGTCGAAAAGGTTAACCAAATTCTTGAAGACATGCTCAGAGCTTGTGTTATCTCATTCGGAAAGAATTGGGAGAAGTCTCTTCCATTCGCCGAATTTGCTTATAACAATAGTTTTCAATCTAGTCTGAACATGGCTCCTTTTGAACTCCTTTATGGACGACGATGTCGAACACCCCTAAACTGGTCAGAAACCGGTGAAAAACAATTCTTTGGACCGGATATGATCATGGAAGCAGAAGAGCAAGTTCGCATTGTTCGTGATCAATTGAAAGCAGCCCAGTCTCGTCAGAAAAGCTACTATGATCGTCATCATAGGCAAGAAAGCTACAATCTGGATGAGGAGGCTTACCTTCTGGTTACTCCTCTGAAGGGAACCAAAAGATTCGGTATCAAAGGCAAATTGGCCCCACGTTACATCGGACCTGTCCGCATTCTTATTAAACATGGAGAAGTTGCCTACCAACTTGAACTACCCTCGCACCTTTCCCGAGTACATGATGTATTCCATGTGTCCCAACTCAGGCGTTGCTTCAAGGACCCCATCCGCGAAGTCGACCATAAAACGCTTGATCTCCAAGATGACCTTTCTTATCGAGAATACCCCGTTCGTATTCTTGATTCCGCAGAGCGTGTCACTCGCCGAAAGAAGATCAAGTTTCTGAAAGTTCACTGGTCACACCACTCTGAGAGAGAAGCCACGTGGGAAAGAGAAGACCGTCTCCGTGCCGAGTACCCCTCCTTCCTCCCGCAGACTTCTGAATCTCGGGACGAGATTCTTTTGAGTGGGGGCGAGTTGTCACAACCCCAAGTTAGGTAAGTGCTAGGGTTTTATTGTGCCTTTGCATCATGCCAAAAATTCAAAAGAAAATTCAAAAAATGGGGAAGCAGAAAGCCCTGAGAAATTAATTCAAATGGCCAGATAAAAATCTTTTTCCAAAAATCATTTGAATATTTGGAAAATTCCTACAAATGATGGTGATCATTTTAAAAGTGGTTTGGGTATTTTCCCATGCCCTTGGAATATTCTAAAATTCAAACAGTGCTCTGGAAATTAAAGTTTACCCCTATTTGAATTGGAATTCAAATGTTTTGAATTTCAAAAATGCCCAAATCCTAAAACTGACTAGCTACTGGTCACCTAGTATTTATAAAATTAGTTGGGCATTTTTTAAAAATGTTTTGGTATTTTTTTTATCAGAACAAACAAATGAAAGAAAAACAAAAACAGAAAGAAAAATAGAAAAGACAAAAAGGCCAGCCCATCCTACCTGGCCCACCTGGCCCAGCAGAGGCGGCCCAGCCCAAAGGGGAAGGGTCGTCTTCTCCACCAGGCCAGGCAGGCAGGCAGCTCGCCGGTGAGCCGGCATGGCTGCCAGACAGCTACCTGGCTGCCCCCTGGCCTTACCTGGCGACGTGGAGGCGTCTGGAAGCCGCCATCCCTTTCCCCCTGCTCTCTGGAACTCCTCCCCATCTCCCTTCGCCATTCTCGTCGCCGCCCGTAGCTCCTCGTCGCTGCCTTCGTGTGTCTACGTGGCCACCGTGCCCCTCGAGCTGCGCCGAGCTATCCAAGGAGATCCCCGCGGCCGTCATCGTCTTCGCGCCCGGTCAATTTGCGCCGAGAGGCTTCAACGGCGACGCCCCCTCCAACATTCCATTGCCGGCCGCTGCGAGCTTCGTCGACGAATTCCGGCGCCACCAGTTCGTCCCCGGCCTCCTCGAGCCCGCCGTCACGCTCCTGGTGAGCTAAGCTCCATTTTACCCTGTCCAGTGCCCCTCCCCGTGGCCTCCTTCGCCGTCGTCATTTCTCCAATGCTCCGGCCGCCGCGGACCTTGACGCCGTCGAGGCCTCAGGCCTCCCTTGAGTGCCCTGAGGGCTCTAGGAGACGCGGTCGAGCGAGGGCTTCCGTTTGGAACCCCCAGCTCCCGCTCCCGTGCCCTCTGTACGAGCGCCGCCGTGCGCTGAGGTTGCCGCCGGTTAACCGCCGGTGGGCGGTTTCGATTAGGACTTAATACCTCCCCTAATCCCCTGTTGCACCCACTGACAGTGGCCCCCACCCCCTAATCTAATCAGGATTTAAACTTAAACCACGAGATTAAACCCCTCTCCCACTGACATGGGGGCCCCAGCAGTCAGACCCCCCCCACGTCATGCTGATGTCAGCATGACGCAGTAAACCTTTTTCCAGAGTTTTAATTTATTCCAGAAATTACAGAAAATGGCCAAAACTTCAATAAATCATAGAAAATTCATACTAACTCCAAATTGGACAAATAATATGTCTAAAATTATCAGAAAAATACAAGGATTATGAATATGCAATTTGTTTTCATGTTTGACCATTTTAAAATGGGTGAACAGTAGCAAACATGCATATGGATCCTTTTCAAATTCAAATTTGGAGTGATTTTGCAAATGACTTTGCAACACCCTTAATTCAAATGGATTCATCCACATATCAGAGGTTTTACCTCAACTATACAACATCACTTCATGATCAAACTTTTCAAATGAACTTTCATGCATTCAAATGCATTTGAAATTCTTCGATAAATCAAATGGAGTTTGAATTTGCATTTCAAATGCAATATACTCCTTTTAAATGGAATGCTCAACACATCAGTACCATGAACATCACCATTGCAATCTTATTCATGTGATTGTGCATTGTACATTATGTTGATCCTATGATTGTCATGTTGCTGATAGAAGTGGAGCCGGAACCCGAGATCACCCCCTTCATTGAAGACCCCGTGACTGAACCTCGTCAGCAAGGTAAGCAAACCCCCATTGATCATGTCGATAAAATCCCACTTCCCTCTCATGTCTCGCTTATGCATTGTTTAGGATGATCACCATGATAACGTTTCTACCGCATAGTTGAACCCATATCCTTTGCATGACCTATCATCTTGTCACAGTAGTAAGCAAACCACAATCCTAGCAGATGTAGGAGTTGGTTGATATCATGTGGCCCCTGCAACTGTTACTGCGTATTGCATGCTTAGAGTGATACCATGATGATACTTTTATGTGAGTCGGGATGATGGTAAACATGGTGTTGATGAAAGTGAAACGTGTTGGTGAATCTACCCTAATACAAGGTGAATGATGAGAGGCTGTCAAGGATTACAAAGTGGGTTGTCTCGTTGAACACCGCCTTAAGTCCGAGTTCTTGTGTGGTGATCCAAGAAGAAGAGTACAACCACACATTGGGCTCACTGACCCCTCTCATCCTAGTACCTCACCCCGTTCGAACCCCAAGAGTCGCAGTAGTTCGGAGGTATGGTAGGGCTGTGGCACGGTCTGCGAAGTGGATGAACGGCTTTTCAAGACCGGTTTGGGACCCTGCACACATCGTTTGAGGCTGTACTGGAACCTCGGCCGGACTTCCATACGGATCCCCCTCAGATAGGCGACTCTCTGGACTAGAACGGAGCTGTGGGCGAAGTGTTGTGGTGGCATCCTCGATGTCACCTCTTGAACGGTGACATGCAAAAGGCGGTAAATGATGACACGTGTGTGTAGCGGTACACCCCTGCAGGGTTAACAAAACTATTCGAATAGCCGCGTCCGCGGTTAAGGACTGCTTGGAAAGCTTAGCTTGATTATTAGACAACTTGAACTGGATACTTCTAAAACTCGCAAGATAAGCGTGAGTGCTATGGTGTGCTTCTCGTGGGGAAGTCGAGGAAGTAACCATAGTGGTGTAATTGGTTCAAGAGATGTAGTGGACTCGTGTACGCTTCTTACCTCAAGTCTGGTACTCGTAGTTCAGGACTAGCCAAGTCAAAGCTGGCACTTCTGCAAGTGAACCCCCACCTCCCTTTACCTTGATACATGTGCATGAGTAGTATAGTTCCTACGTAAGTCTTGCTGAGTACGATTTTGTACTCACGTTTGCTTAATCTATGTTTTAGATGAACCCACCGACGCCAATGGTGGCTTCTACCCGAAGCTCGAAGAATGAAGACTCAGACCAAGACCAAGCTAGTGTAGTCCCAGTCAGACGACTGGTTCCCTCGTGGAGGGCTTGTTTTTAGATAAGGATTCTCTAAGCCATTTGTTAAACTTGTCTGTACTCAGACCTACTTTGCTTCCGCTTGTCTGTTATAATGTTGGATCACATGCTTGTGATCTCTGTGTGCACTCTCTAAGAGTTATTAATAAAGATGTATACATGGTAGAGAATTGCAATGATACCTGCTGTTCATACAAGGCATGTGTGTTGCGTGTATGTTTATAACATGCATGTATATGTATGGGTTTTCGAGACCTTAGTTGTGATCTGGCTGGCGGTCTTTCATACACCAAGTGGCCCTTAGATGTGCGCAACTTGGGGCATCGCGATGCGATTGCTCGAGACTCCGTCTCGTGCACACTTTGATGTATGATCGAGCCCGCCGTAGACCCCGACTAAGTGATCGGGCTGGAGTAAGTCTATGTAAGCGTTATAATACAATCGATAGTATGGTTGAGGCGACTTGTCTATGAATATGGGAGTTCACCACCCATATCATTTAGACTTGTGTGTGGACGATGAGGACCCATTTCAGTTGATCATCCGGCCTGGATGGGATGCCCCTCACGTTCGATGCTTTCCGAGAATGTTCTGTGCTTGGCCTTGTCTGCTTAGACAATTGGGTACGGTTCTCGGCTCTCCATATGATTGTGTTGTAGCGAGGCTTGCATACGCTAACCCGGGTCCCGATAGACTTGGTATCAGAGCTAGGTTGACTGTGGGATTATCAGCCTTGGACGAAGTCGAGTCTAGCCTTCTATAGTTATATAGTTACTCTGGGTATATAAGGGAACAACGTAAGGCTTCTTTTTTCTCCTTACCTCATCGTTCTGAGTTCTGAGTCACCCCCATCTTATTCTACGGGGAGATAGGACTAGGCTCACCTCTGTCTGATTAGAACATCTCGTTGTTTGCTTCCTTGTAGCCGTAGGAAAGTTGTGTCCGGTTTCCTAGCATTTTTGTAATGTTGATTTCTTACATCGTATTATGTATGTGTTGTATCTACATTGAAAGAAAATTATTTTCTTACAATTACAGCTGTTATACTGTCCGAGTCATCCCAGGTTTCTACATAATCTGATGCATTTGCAAAATCCTTCTATCTTTTTCGGTTGTCCTTTTAGAAGAACTTCTAGGTGGCATTCCCGACAGTTCCATAGTGTTTGATGTAGGTTTTTCTCTAGAAACCTATAGTGATTCAATTGCAGCTCTTGCTCCCACTTTAGATGTCTTCTAGCCAGAAGAACCACACTAACCATCGTGTTGGGGTACTTTGTTACTCTGACATATCTGTTGTAGCCCCTAGTAAACCATGGTCATCCTCAGGAAAACCATCCAGTAACCAAACTCCTTAAACCTAGCCACCTGACAGATGTGTAGAGTTCATTGTAGATCTTGCCCCAGGAACCGCACCAATTTTCTAGACGCCCATACAAAATGGCCCCACGTGAGTTAGTTGAGCTTAAAACCCAACTGGAGGCTTTGTTGGAAAAAGGCTTCTTCCACCCTAGCTCATCGCCATGGGGTTGCCCCGTTCTGTTCGAAACGAAGAAAGATGGAATAGAAAGGATGTGCGTCGACTATCGCCCACTAAATTTAGCGACGATAAAGAACAAGTACCCACTGCCCAGGATCAATGATCTTTATGATCAACTTGCTGGATCCTCTGTCTTCTCCAAGATGGATTTGAGATTAGGTTATCATCAAATCAAGATCCGAAGCGAGGACATTCCCAAGACGGCTTTCACTACTCGTTATGGTCTTTACGAGTTCACCGTCATGTCCTTCGGTCTAACCAATGCCCCCGCCACTTTTTCACGCATGATGAACTCGATCTTCATGGAGTATTTGGACCAGTTCATCGTGGTTTACCTCGATAACATCCTTATATACTCGAAGAACGAAGAAGAACATGCCGAACACCTAAGGCTGGTATTGATGAAACTTAGATAGCATCGCCTGTATGCTAAATTCTCCAAGTGGGAATTTTGGCTACCAGAAGTGACCTACTTAGGCCACGTGATTTCTGCAAAAGGCATTGCTGTGAATCCCGAGAGAGTTCAGGCCGTCCTTGACTGGACTCCACTTGAATCGGTTAAGCAAGTTAGTAGTTTTCTTGGCCTAGCCAGCTATTGCCGTCGCTTCGTCGAGAACTTTTCTAAAGTTGCAAAGCCTCTAACTGAACTCCTCAAGAAAGATAAAAAATTCCTATGGACTCCCAAGTGCGAGGAAAGCTTTCAAGAGCTAAAAAGAAGATTGACTTCTGCACCTGTACTTGCACCTCCAGACACCAAAAAGGATTTCGAGATCTATTGTGATGCTTCACGGCAAGGGTTAGGATGCATACTTCTGCAAGATCGACATGTGGTAGCTTATGCTTCACGCCAGTTGCGGCCACATGAAGAGAACTATCCTACCCATGACCTTGAACTCGCTGCCGTAGTTCATGCCCTAACAACTTGGCGACATTACCTCCTTGGTAATCGTTGTGAGATCTATTCCGTCCACCAAAGCCTCAAATACATTTTCACCCAGCCAGATCTTAATCTCAGGCAAAGACGCTGGATTGAGTTGATAAAATATTATGACTTAGGAATTTCTTACACCGCAGGCAAAGCTAATGTCATGGCTGATGCACTAAGTCGTAAGTCGTATTGTAACAACCTCATGTTACAACAGTATCAACCACTTCTTCATGAGGAATTTCTAAAGCTCAATCTTGAGATTGTTCCTCGTGGATCTCTTTTCAACTTGGTGGCGAAACCAACCCTTGAGGATCAAATCATAGTTGCCCAAAGGCGTGCACGAGCTGTTCGCCGGATCATGGAGAACATTGCTAGCGGAGTTGCTAAATGTTTCTCCACAGATAGTAAAGGAACGATATTCTTTGGAAATCGTTTGGTAGTACCTAAGAATAGGGAACTAAGGCAACTCATCCTCAAAGAAGCCCATGACACACCCCTCTCGACTCATCCCAGTATCACAAAAATGTACCGAGATCTACGCCAGAGATTTTGGTGGAATAGGATGAAGAGAGACATTGATCAATTTGTTGCCGAATGTGATGTTTGTCGTCGCATTAAGGCAGAACATCAAAGACCTGCTGGTACACTTCAACCTTTGCCTATTTCCGAGTGGAAATGGGACAAAGTCGGTATGGACTTCATCACCGGCTTTCCAAAAACCCAGAAATGAAATGATGCCATGTTCGTGGCCATTGACCGACTTTCCAAAGTTGCTCACTTCCTTCCAGTTCGCGAGTCTATAACTGCTAGCCAGTTAGCGGACTTGTATGTCTCTAGAATTGTGTCTCTTCACGGTGTTCCTTTGGAAATCAATTCTGATCGTGGTAGCCTTTTCACCTCTAGATTCTGGGGAAGCTTTCAGAGTGCTATGGGAACTCATCTCTCCTTTAGTACAACTTTCCATCCTCAGTCTAGCGGTCAAGTCGAAAGGGTTAACCAAATTCTTGAAGACATGCTCAGAGCTTGTGTTATCTCATTCGGAAAGAATTGGGAGAAGTCTCTTCCATTCGCCGAATTTTCTTATAACAATAGTTTTCAATCTAGTCTGAACATGGCTCCTTTTGAACTCCTTTATGGACGACGATGTCGAACACCCCTAAACTGGTCAGAAACCGGTGAAAGACAATTCTTTGGACCGGATATGATCATGGAAGCAGAAGAGCAAGTTCGCATTGTTCGTGATCAATTGAAAGCAGCCCAGTCTCGTCAGAAAAGCTACTATGATCGTCATCATAGGAAAGAAAGCTACAATCTGGATGAGGAGGCTTACCTTCGGGTTACTCCTCTGAAGGGAACCAAAAGATTCGGTATCAAAGGCAAATTGGCCCCACGTTACATCGGACCTTTCCGCATTCTTGCTAAACGTGGAGAAGTTGCCTACCAACTTGAACTACCCTCGCACCTTTCCCGAGTACATGATGTATTCCATGTGTCCCAACTCAGGCGTTGCTTCAAGGAACCCATCCGCGAAGTCGACCATAAAACGCTTGATCTCCAAGATGACCTTTCTTATCGAGAATACCCCGTCCGTATTCTTGATTCCGCAGAGCGTGTCACTCGCCGAAAGAAGATCAAGTTTCTGAAAGTTCAGTGGTCACACCACTCTGAGAGAGAAGCCACGTGGGAAAGAGAAGACCGTCTCCGTGCCGAGTACCCCTCCTTCCTCCCGCAGACTTCTGAATCTCGGGACGAGATTCTTTTGAGTGGGGGCGAGTTGTCACAACCCCAAGTTAGGTAAGTGCTAGGGTTTTATTGTGCCTTTGCATCATGCCAAAAATTCAAAAGAAAATTAAAAAATGGGGAAGCAGAAAGCCCTGAGAAATTAATTCAAATGGCCAGATAAAACTCTTTTTCCAAAAATCATTTGAATATTTGGAAAATTCCTATAAATGATGGTGATCATTTTAAAAGTGGCTTGGGTATTTACCCATGCCCATGGAATATTCTAAAATTCAAACAGTGCTCTAGAAATTAAAGTTTACCCCTATTTGAATTGGAATTCAAATGTTTTGAATTTCAAAAATGCCCAAATCCTAAAAGTGACTAGCTACTGGTCACCTAGTATTTATAAAATTAGTTGGGCATTTTTATAAAATGTTTTGGTATTTTTTTTATCAGAACAAACAAATGAAAGAAAAAAAAACAGAAAGAAAAATAGAAAAGACAAAAAGGCCAGCCCAGCCTACCTGGCCCACCTGGCCCAGCAGAGGCGGCCCAGCCCAAAGGGGAAGGGTCGTCTTCTCCACCAGGCCAGGCAGGCAGGCAGCTCGCCGCCGAGCCGGCATGGCTGCATGACAGCTAGCTGGCTGCCCCCATGGCCTTACCTGGCGACGTGGAGGCGTCTGGAAGCCGCCATCCCTTTCCCCCTCCTCTCTGGAACTCCTCCCCCTCTCCCTTCGCCATTCTCGTCGCCGCCCGTAGCTCCTCGTCGCCGGCCTTCGTGTGTCTACGTGGCCACCGTGCCCCTCGAGCTGCGCCGAGCTGCCCAAGGAGATCCCTGCGGCCGTCTTCGTCTTAGCGCCCGTTCAATTTGCGCCGAGAGGCTTCAACGGCGACGCCACCTCCAACATTCCATCGCCGGCCGCCGCGAGCTTCGTCGACGAATTCCGGCGCCACCAGTTCGTCCTAGGCCTCCTCGAGCCTGCCGTCACGCTCCTGGTGAGCTAAGCTCCATTTTACCCTGTCCAGTGCCCCTCCCCGTGGCCTCCTTCGCCGTCGTCATTTCTCCAATGCTCCGGCCGCCGCGGACCTTGACGCCGTCGAGGCCTCAGGCCTCCCTTGAGTGCCCTGAGGGCTCTAGGAGACGCGGTCGAGCGAGGGCTTCCGTTTGGAACCCCCATCTCCCGCTCCCGTGCCCTCCGTACGAGCGCCGCCGTGCGCTGACGTCGCCGCCGGTTAACCGCCGGTGGGCGGTTTAGAATAGGAGTTAATCCCTCCCCTAATCCCCTGTTGCACCCACTGACAGTGGCCCCCACCCCCTAATCTAATCAGGATTTAAACTTAAACCAGGAGATTAAACCCCTCTCCCACTGACATGGGGGCCCCAGCAGTCAGACTCCCCCACGTCATGCTGATGTCAGCATGACGCAGTAAACCTTTTTCCAGAGTTTTAATTTATTCCAGAAATTACAGAAAATGGCCAAAACTTCAATAAATCATATAAAATTCATACTAACTCCAAATTGGACAAATAAAATGCCTAAAATTATCAGAAAAATACAAGGATTATGAATATGCAATTTGTTTTCATGTTTGACCATTTTAAAATGGGTGAACAGTAGCAAACATGCATATGGATCCTTTTCAAATTCAAATTTGGAGTGATTTTGCAAATGACTTTGCAACACCCTTAATTCAAATGGATTCATCCACATATCAGAGGTTTTACCTCAACTATACAACATCACTTCATGATCAAACTTTTCAAATGAACTTTTATGCATTCAAATGCATTTGAAATTCTTCGATAAATCAAATGGAGTTTGAATTCGCATTTCAAATGCAATATACTCCTTTTAAATGGAATGCTCAACACATCAGTACCTTGAACATCACCATTGCAATCTTATTCATGTAATTGTGCATTGTACATTATTTTGATCCTATGATTTTCATGTTGCTGATAGAAGTGGAGCCGGAACCCGAGATCACCCCCTTCGTTGAAGACCCCGTGACTGAACCTCGTCAGCAAGGTAAGCAAACCCCCATTGATCATGTCGATCAAATCCCACTTCCCTCTCATGTCTCTCTTATGCATTGTTTAGGATGATCACCATGATAATGTTTCTACCGCATAGTTGAACCCATATCCTTTGCATGACCTATCATCTTGTCACAGTAGTAAGCAAACCACAATCCTAGCAGATGTAGGAGTTGGTTGATATCATGTGGCCCCTGCAACTGTTACTGCGTATTGCATTCTTAGAGTGATACCATGATGATACTTTTATGTGAGTCGGGATGATGGTAAACATGGTGTTGATGAAAGTGAAACGTGTTGGTGAATCTACCCTAATACAAGGTGAATGATGAGAGGCTATCAAGGATTACACAGTGGGTTGTCTCGTTGAACACCGCCTTAAGTCCGAGTTCTTGTGTGGTGATCCAAGAAGAAGAGTACAACCACACATTGGGCTCACTGACCCCTCTCATCCTAGTACCTCACCCCGTTCGAACCCCAAGAGTCGCAGTAGTTCGGAGTTCTGGTAGGGCTGTGGCACGGTCTGCGAAGTGGATGAACGGCTTTTCAAGACCGGCTTGGGACCCTGCACACATCGTTTGAGGCTGTACTGGAACCTCGGCCGGACTTCCATACGGATCCCCCTCAGATAGGCCACTCTCTGGACTAGAACGGAGCTGTGGGCGAAGTGTTGTGGTGGCATCCTCGCTGTCACCTCTTGAACGGTAACATGCAAAAGGCGGTAAATGATGACACGTGTGTGTAGCGGTACACCCCTGCAGGGTTAACAAAACTATTCGAATAGCCGTGTCCGCGGTTAAGGACTGCTTGGAAAGCTTAGCTTGATTATTAGACAACTTGAACTGGATACTTCTCAAACTCGCAAGATAAGCGTGAGTGCTATGGTGTGCTTCTCGTGGGGAAGTCGAGGAAGTAACCATAGTGGTGTAATTGGTTCAAGAGATGTAGTGGACTCGTGCACGCTTCTTACCTCAACTCTGGTACTCGTAGTTCAGGACTAGCCAAGTCAAAGCTGGCACTTCTGCAAGTGAAACCCCACCTCCCTTTACCTTGATACATGTGCATGAGTAGTATAGTTCCTACGTAAGTCTTGCTGAGTACGATTTTGTACTCACGTTTGCTTAATCTATGTTTTAGATGAACCCACCGACGCCGATGGTGGCTTCTACCCGAAGCTCGAAGAATGAAGACTCAGACCAAGACCAATCTAGTGTAGTCCCAGTCAAATGACTGGTTCCCTTGTGGACGGCTTGTTTTTAGATAAGGCTTCTCTAAGCCATTTGTTAAACTTGTCTGTACTCTGACCTACTTTGCTTCCGCTTGTCTGTTGTAATGTTGGATCACATGCTTGTGATCTCTGTGTCCACTCTGTAAGAGTTATTAATAAAGATGTATACATTGTACAGAATTGCAATGATACCTGCTGTTCATACAAGGCATGTGTGCTGCATGTATGTTTATAACATGCATGTCTTTGTATGGGTTTTCGAGACCTTAGTTGTGATCTGGCTGGCGGTCTTTCATACACCAAGTGGCCCTTAGATGTGCGCAGCTTGGGGCATCGCGATGCGATTGCTCGAGACTCCGTCTCGTGCACACTTTGATTTATGATCGAGCCCGCCATAGACCCCGACTAAGTGATCGGGCTGGAGTAAATCTATGTAAGGGTTATAATACAATCGATAGTATGGTTGAGGCGACTTGTCTATGAGTATGGGAGTTCACCACCCATATCATTTAGACTTGTGTTCGGACGATGAGGACCCATTTCAGTTGATCATCTGGCCTGTATGGGATGCCCCTCACGTTCGATGCTTTCCGAGAACGTTCTGTGCTTGGCCTTGTCTGCTTAGACAAGTGGGTACGGTTCTCGGCTCTCCATATGATTGTGTTGTAGCGAGGCTTGCATACGCTAACCCGGGTCCCGACATGTCGTGAAGGATAAGCTACCACATGTCTATCTTGCAGAAGTATGCATCCTAACCCTTGCTGTGAGGCGTCACAAAAGATCTCGAAATCCTTTTTGGTGTCTGGAGGCGCAAGTACGGGTGCAGAAGTCAATCTTCTTTTTAGCTCTTGAAATCTTTCCTCGCACTTGGGAGTCCATAGGAATTTCTTATCTTTCTTGAGGAGTTCAGTTCGACAATAGCTGGCTAGGCCAAGAAAACTCCTAACTTTCTTAACCGATTCAGGTGGAGTCCAGTCAAGGACGGCCTGAATTCTCTCGGGATTCACAACAATGCCTTTTGCAGAAATCGCATGGCCTAAGTAGGTCACTTCTGGTAGCCAAAATTCACACTTAGAGAATTTAGCATACAGGCGATGCTCTCTAAGATTCATCAATACCAGCCTTAGATGTTCGGCATGTTCTTCATCGTTCTTCGAGTAGATGAGGATGTCATCAAGATAAACTACAACAAATTTATCTAAGTACTCCATGAAGATCGAATTCATCATGCGCGAGAAAGTGGCGGGGGCATTGGTTAAACCAAAGGACATGACGGTGTACTCGTAAAGACCATAACGAGTAGTAAAAGCCGTTTTGGGAATGTCCTCGTTTCGGATTTTGATTTGATGATAACCTAATCTCAAATCCATCTTGGAGAAGACAGAGGATCCAGCAAGTTGATCATAAAGATCATTGATCCTGGGCAATGGGTACTTGTTCTTTATCGCCGATAGATTTAGCAGGTGATAGTCTACGCACGTCCTTTCTGTTCCATCTTTCTTCGTTATGAACAGAACGGGGCAACCCCATGGCGATGAGCTAGGGCGGATGAAGCCTTATTCCAAGAAAGCTTCAAGTTGGGTTTTAAGCTCAGCTGGGCCATTTTGTATGGGCGTCTGGAAATTGGTGCGGTTCCGGGCATAAGATCCACTATGAACTCTACACATCTGTCGGGTGGCATGCCCGACAGCTCTTCAGGAAAGACATCCGGGAAGTCACGAACCACCGGAATATCTTCAAGGTCGGGAAGGGGAAGTACATTCAAAGAATGCACCTGCGTTCTTGTTCTTGGTGAGGTGTAGTTGACTGTCTTGCCTGAAGGGTGGGTTAGTTTCACTGATTTGCCTCTGCAATCAAGGTAGGCATTCTGCCTTGACAGCCAATCCATGCCAAGGATTACATCGATGTCTGAAGACTTGAGGGCTATGAGTGAAGACGGAATACTAAACCCTCAATTGAAATTTGATTACCATGGCTTACTGTATTAGTTTGGCATCTTGAACCTGGAGTTTGAATAATCATTAGGGTGGACAATTCAACAAAAGATAACTCATGACGAAGTGCATAACTTTCCGACATGAATGAATGAGATGCTCCTGGGTCGAAAAGAACGGAAGTAGGAACATAATTGACTGGGAGCGTACCAAGAATGACGTCAGTGGTGTCGTCGGTCTCTTCGGCGGCAATCTGATTCACACGTCCAAGAGTGGCGGGAGGAGCGGGTTTGGTGGTGTAGACCTTCGGGGGTGGCTTGCCACGACCATTGTTGTTACCTCCGGCACAGGGTGGAGCATTCTGATTCTGGAGCTGATTCTGGGGACACTCGCGAGAGTAGTGGCCTTCCTGACCACACTTGTAGCAGGCTCCAAAGACAGTGCGTGGAGTTGGGTTGTTCGGTGGAGCTGGGTGGAACGAAGCTGGTGGACGAGGTGCCACATAGGATGGCCTCGGTGGGTTGTTCTGGCGAAACATGCTGTTCGGGATCCAGATCTTGCGCTTCTGAGAGCCTGAACTGGATGAACCATCGTCTCTAGGGTGTTTGCGGAAGTCATTGGGGGTGTTCATGTCCTCTGCCTTGATGGCCTTGTTGACAAGGACCTAGAAGGTGGAAAAGTCATGCAGGTTGAGCTCACGACGGAGTCCAGAATTGAGTCCACGGCGGAACCTCTCTTGCTTCTTAGCGTCGGTGGAGACCTCTTCAGTAGCATAACGAGCCAGTCGGTTGAACTCACGACTAAACTCGTCAACAATCCTCCTGCCTTGGGTGAAGTTGCAGAACTCCTCACACTTGCGGTCCATAAGACCCTTTGGAATGTGGTGCTCATGGAATGAAGTGCAGAACTCATCCCAAGTTGTGGGCGATCCAACGGGACGCATGTTCAGGAAATTCTCCCACCAAGAGCTAGCTGCACCCTCGAAGTGGTAAGTTGCATAGCTGACCCTGTCACCATCTGCAACATGGCCTGCCTAGAGCTTCCTCTCGATGCTGCGAAGCCAGTCATCGGCGTCAAGGGGCTCGGTGGAGTAGCTGAAAACCGGGGGATGAAGTCGGATGAAGTCATTCAAGGACACCAACTCGTTGCGCTGCTGAGTGGTGTTGCGGGCAATGACCTCTAGCAAATGGTGAGAGTCTCGACGGTTCCTCTCAACCTCCATCAGAACATGAGCCATCGTGGGTGGGGGTGGAAGATTGCCTTCCTCCGGATCATTCCCACGACCATGGGCACGACCAAGCTGGCCACGGGTTCCTTTAGACATCCTGAAGGTGAAAACCAAAGTCAAACAGAGTTGATTGGAAGAGTCTAAACAAGGTATTTAAGGTACGGGAAGAATCACAGAGTAAAGGAAGTAATCATCTTGACAACATGGTGATAAAAGCATACAAGCCATATATTCACAAGATGTCATACAAACCATACATCGTTTTAGTACAAGCTCCAAGCTAATACAAACGTGATGAAGATGATACATCCTTCAGAGGCACTCTGACTTCCTATACATTATTTATCTAAGCCTCTGTAACTTAGAACACCTTGCGTACAATATACTAAAGACACTACTACATCCTCACTAAAGTAAGACCACAAACGGTCTCACTCATCTCCATCTCCATAGTAGTCCTCGTAAATGTTACCCACGTAACCCGGTAGCTGAAGGTGACCATCGGAAAACACGGAGGCCTGTGGACCCTGATATCCATTTGGGCAAGGATGGGGCCTAGGTCCAGCATAGGGTGGAAGCAGAGGACCAAGGGGTGGAAAAATGCCTCCAATCTCGGGCCAAGCAACTCGAGAAGGCATGTGTCCTGACTGGGTAGATAGCATCATACTCCACTGATCAAACACTCAAAAATGGAGCCAGAAGTGTAAGTTCTCGATACAGCCGGACACGGGTGGCGTGAAGCTCAAAACGAAGGGCACGTGCATCACGATCTCTATCACAAGTGTGTCGAGCAGTGATCTGAAGCAAAGGATCCTCCAAAGAGTGATATGTGTACAGTCCGGTGTAATACCCCTCTTCTCCTGGAAGTGCAGCAGGGATATAGTGGAAAGGTGAGCCTGCAAGCAGTGCATGCTCCTCTCTCAGCAGGGTAATACATGAGTATGCAACATCCTGCACAGCCATGTTCTCGGTGACACCAATGCCATGTCCAAAATGGATAGGCTGGGAGAATCCAGTGTGGTGCGGGTAGATCCTGACAATGCAGTGGAGCTGGGTCTGGTTGAAGTCAAGGAACTGCTCCTCAACTGTGTACTCAGGGTACCACCGGTATCCAATGAAGGACATCATTGGATACCCACGCACACCGAGGCACCTAGTCAAACGAACAATCTGCCGAGGGGGAAGATCTGCCATCTGAAACAGAAAGAAGTAGTTTGCAAATGCATCAGATTATGAAGAAACTTGGAATGACTCGGGCACCATAACGGCTGTAATTGCAAGAAAAAACTATTTCTTACAACTTGAAAACAGCACTTACATATGATGTAAGAAATCAGGAAGCACAACAACGCTAGTAAACCGAACATAACTTCCCTACGGCTACAAGGAAGCAAACAACGAGATGTTCTAGTAAGACATAGATGAGCCTAGTCCTATCTTCCCGTAGAACAATATGAGGGTGACTCAGAACTCAGAACGATGAAGGTAAGGAGAAAAAAGAAGCCTTACGTTGTTCCCTTATATACCCAGAGTAACTATATAACTATAGCAAGGTAGACTCGACTTCGACCAAGGCTGATAATCCTACAGTCAGTCCTGCTCTGATATCAAGTCTGTCGGGACCCGGGGTTAGCGTATGCAAGTCCAGCTACGACATAGTCATATGGAGAGCCGAGAACTGTACCCACTTGTCTAAGCAGACAAGGCCAAGCACAGAACATTCTCGGAAAGCATCATACGTGAGGGGCATCCCATCCAGGCCGGATGATCAAATGAGATGGGTCCTCATCGTCCGCACACAAGTCTAAATGATATAGGTGGTGAACTCCCATATTCACAGACAAGTCGCCTCAACCATACTATCGACTATCTCATAACTCTTACATAGACTTACTCCAGCCCGATCACTTAGTCGGGGTCTAGGGCGGGCTCGATCATACATCAAAGTGTGCACGAGACAGAGTCTCGAGCAATCGCATCTCGATGCCCCAAGCTGCGCACATCTAAGATCGCCAGCCAGACCACAACTTAGGTCTCGAAAACCCATACAAAGACATGCATGTTATTAACATACACGCAGCACACATGCCTTGTATGAACAGCAGGTATCATTGCAATTCTCTAAAAAGTATACATTTTATTGATAACTCTCACAGAGTGCACACAGAGATCACAAGTATGTGATCCAACATTACAACATTCAACGAAAGCAGAGTAGGTCTGAGTACAGACAAACTTAACAAATGTCTTAAGAAGCCTTATTTAAAAACAAAGCCCTCCACGAGGGAACCAGTCTGCTGACTGGGACTACACTAGCTTGGTCTTTAGTCGTCGAGCTCGAGGAAGAATCCACCTTCGGGGTCAGTTGGTTCATCTAAAACATAGAATAAGCAAACGTGAGTACAAAGTCGTACTCAACAACACTTACATAGGAGCTATACTACTTATGCACATGTATCAAGGTAAAGGGAGGTGGGGATCAATTGCAGAAGTGCCAGTTTGACTTGGCTAGTCCTGAACTACGAGTACCAGACTTGAGGTAAGAAGCGTACACGAGTCCACTACATATCCAATCAATTACACCACTATGGTGCCTTCCCCGAGTTCCCCACGAGAAAGCATGTCATAGCACTCACACTTATCTTGGTAAGTTTTATATGTATCCAGTTCAAGTTGTCTAATAATCAAGCTAAGCTTTCCAAGCAGTCCTTAACCGTGGACGCGGCTATTCGAATAGTTTTGTTAACCCTGCAGGGGTGTACCGCTACACACACATGACCATCAGTTACCGCCTTTTTACTCGACACCGTTCAAGAAGTGTCGGCGAGGATTCTCACCACAACTGTTACCTCATAGCCGATCTAGTCCAATAAAGCCGCCTACCTGGGTTGGCTACCACTATCGTGAATGCGGCCGGTTTACCGAAGTGGACCCAGATGATGTGTGCGTGGTGCATAAGCCGGTCTCGGTTGAGCCGTTCTCTCACTTAGCAGCCAGGCCACAAACCTACCAGAACTCCGAACTACTGCGACATCTGGACATCGAAAGGTATGAGTTAATAGGTTGAGAGGGGTAAGTGAGCCCAATGTGTGGTTGTACTCTTCATCTTGGATCACCACACAAGAACTCGGACTTAGGGCGGTGTTCAACGAGACAACCCACTGTGTACTGCTACACAGCCTCTCATCGTTCACCTTGTATTATGGTAGATTCACCAACACATTTCCACCATCATCAACATGATCACTACCATCCCGACTCACATAACAGTATCATCATTGTATCACTCTAAGAATGCAATAAGCAGTAACAATTGCAAGGGCCACATGATATCAATCAACTCCTACATTTGCTAGGATTGTGGTTTGCTAACTACTGTGACAAATGATAGGTCATGCAAAGGAATGGGTTCATCTATGCGGTAGAAACGTAGCATGGTAATCATCCTAATCAATGCATAAGAGAGACATGAGAGGGAAGTGGGATTTTATCGACATGATCAATGGGGTTTTGCTTGCCTTGCTGACGAGGTTCAGTCTCGGGATCTTCAACGAAGGTGGCAGCCTCCTGTTCCGGTTAAACTTCTACTCGACAAACAACAAACAAGGTAGCAAAGTAAATACAATGCACAAGCACATGGTTGAAGGTTCAAACTTGGTTTGCATGCTTCTGATGTGTGAGGCAATTCCATTTAAATGGAGTATATTGCACATGAATTGCAAATTTAAACACCAATTTGAATTCAATTTAGCCAAGTTGCAAATGCTATTGTTTGATCAATGTAACTCATCTTGAAATGTGTATGATATGCCTCTGATGTTAAAGTGAAATGTGGCATGGTGCTAAGGTTCAAATTGCAAAAGCATTTGGATTTAATTTGAATAAATTTCAATTAAAACAAATACCAAATGCTACTGGTCCCATTTTAAATTCAACTCACACATAGTTGAAAGTTGTATATTTCGATAGATTATTTTCTACTGATCATTTTTCATATATTATATGTTAAATTTGGAGTTAATATGAATTTTCTATGAATTTTCAAAGTATGGAATAATTTCTGCCAATTTCTGAACTGAATTAAATAGAAAAGGGATTACTGCATCAGCATGACCTCATGCTGGCGTCACGGGGTCTCTGACCACTGGGACCCACATGTCATTCTTTGTTCTGTTAATTAAAACGTTTTAATTAAATTTGAACTAATCCAGAGATTAGTCAGGGCCTGGGGTCCACATGTCAGCCTCACTGGGAGTGTGATTAGTGGTTAAACTCGCCGGACACGTCAGCCTTGCCGGTGGCTAGTCGCCGGCGACGTCTAGGGACGGCAGTGTCCGCGGAGACGGCGCTCCCGTGGCCCAAATCGAGCGCTGCAACCACTGAGACGTAGCTCTTGGTGCCGCGCGTCGAATGGGACCAAGAACAGGGGCTGGGGTGCCCTGTAGGCTCACCGGCGACGAGCTTTGCGGCGACAGTGGTATGGCTGCGAGGCAAAACTCGCTGCGGTGCACTAAAAGGAGAGGGGTTAGGCGCGTTTAAAGCAGAGGAGCACGGGGGTTGCGAAGGACATGGCCCCGAGCTCGATTGCTTCATGGGTTCTTGTGGACGAGCACCGCGGCGGCGTTGAGCTACGACTCCCATGGTGGATCCGGCTACATCTGCGGGGAGGGTGCGGGACCAGAGGGGTTTTGCTCAGAAGCTCACCCTGAGTGCAATGGCGGTGACGGATTGCTCGGGAGTTCCTGGTGATGGAGACTCCGGCGATTGCGCGCTGCTGCCGCAGTTGAAGAAGATGACCCGATTCCTTGGCTCCAGGGGCTCCGCGCTCCTGATTTCTTGTCGGGTGATGCAGACGAAGACGGCGAGGACGATGGACAAACTGCGGGGACCTAGCTCGGGCTCGGGCTGCGAGTCGCCATGGCCATGGCCTACGGTTCTCTCGGGGTTCCTCGCGGGCGAGCTGTGGAGAGGCGGAGAGGCGAAAGGAGGAGGGGGAATGGACGCACGGCGTCTCCAGGAGCTGCAAGGCGCGTCTAGGAGGCTCCAGAGGGGCAGGTGGCGGTGTGAATTGTTTGATTGTCTGATTTTTTTACGGTGTTTGCATCCCCGATTTATCGATCGGCGATTATTTTTCCCCCTCTTATCTCGTATCGGACGGAGACCGACCCTTGCCACCCTGACACTCGACCTTTGTGACACCGGGTTTCACCCGATCACCGTCACGAAAACCGCACGAGACCAGCCGCAGCCAACGAAACGAAAACCCCATTTAATAATTAAATGGGTTATTTTTATAGCGCGCCGGAAAGTGTGCTCGGAACGGTTCCAGCGCAAGGTGAACACCTCCAGCTCGACGCGCTGATCGCCCAGTTCGAAGTTTTACCCGAATCGGAGGTACTGCGGACCCCCGGCGGTCAGAAACGTGAGCACCGCGCGCGCGAGAGAAAAACCGGGGATGGTTTTGCAAACTGCCAGCCACCCGGGCTATAAATAGACCACCCCACCACTTAGGGTTTCCCTAAGCCACTAGCTAGCCCCAGATCTCAGTTTTTCCCGGCCGTTGGATCGCGCGATCGGGGGGATCGTGTTGCGCCACGTCACCCTAGCCATCTCCCACTCCAACCTCTCCTCTCTATCTCCTGGAACCGCCGCCGCCCGAGGAGACAGCCGCCGCCGGCCTCCCTCTCCCCGCCGGCCACCGCACCACTTCCCTCTCCCTCTCTTCCCTCTCCTCTCCCCTCCTCCTCTGGTGCTCACCGCCTCCCCCTTCCCCTCCTCGCAGGTGCACCCAGGGGTGACAGCCTCCGCTGCCATTGGAGGCCGAGGCGGATCTCGGGTCGCCGCCGGACCCCGCCTCTAGCGCCTCCCCTCCTCGTCCCGGATCCGCCCCTCGTCGGAGGCCACGGCCTCACCGGCCGGCGAACCCCCTCCGCCGCCGCCTGCAACTCCCGTCGGGAGCGAGGCGAGCTCCCGCTCGCACGCACCAGCCGACCAGGTGGGCCCAGCCTGCTCCAGCCAGGCGGCCCACTTCGGCCTCCCTGGCCCAGGCGCCTCCCAGGCCGGCCTCCTCACCAGCACAGGCCGAGATGGGCCAAGCCCATGGGTGAGCAGCCCCCTGTTTTTTTTTTCTTTCCTTTTATTAATTTTTCTAAGTCCCTAAAAATTTGCTGCTGATCTGTTTTTGCGCAGTAGTTTTCCGTTAATCCGTAGCTCCGATGAACATGCCCCCAAAACGAAAGATGCTCAGTTTTGCGTGCTCTTGAGTTCGTATGTAGAAAGTTTTTCTGTTTGAGCTCATCTTGATTGTGTAATTGTGTGCTAAAGTGGGCATCAAGCCGTTAAACTGCTTTTAATAGCTGTTAAGTGCTGATGTTATTATTTTATTGCAACTTCGGGCGACGATTGCTTCGCAACCGTACGTCGGAACTGAGTGATTCCTTCTGCATCCTATCAAGCATTGTTTCTACTTCAGTTCTATGCATTCACATGCCATAATTTCTTGCTGCATCATGATTGTATCTTGCTCCAAAGTGGTGATCCTGATGTTAATGAGCTGCTGTTGCAGAAACTGTTATTTTGTTGCAACTTCGGGTGACGGTTGCTTCGCAAACGTACGTCGGAATTGTGTGATTCCAATTGCATATTGTTAAGCATCATGTCTACTTTATTTCCATGTCATTTGCGGGCATGTTTGCATTGATTATCCTGTTTATGCATTGCTCTAAAGTGTGCTTCGTGATGTTGGCAGTTTGTGCCCGTAACTTGTTTTGCTTGTCTCTTTTTAACCGTAACTCCCTTTGGAGTGTGCCTTATATGTAACTTGATTAGTTTTTCATGTACTTTGTGTTTATGCTTATGTTTTCTGTTGTTAACCAACCTAAAATATGGTTTAGGGCAGAACAGTACCAAATGCAATATTTATCGTGGGGTCCGCAATAGTTTGCCATGTCTAGGATTTCACCCCACTTAAATTGACTAGCTTAGGTAGTTTATTTATGCTTCACCTCTTGTAATGTTTGTGTGCTATGCTTTCTTGAGTTGCCATGTTAATAACCGTTGGTTGATCACCTGTAGCTAAGCAACTTGAACCACCGTAAACGTGCGGTATCGTCGTGTGTGACGAGTACCCCACTTAAATTGTTAGTAACCGTTCTCGACGATAGATCCGTATCGCGTTGTCGTGTCGTGTGTTGTCGTCTTGATCTTGTGTTGCCTCATAGTAGTAGAGTGCTTGCTCGGTGATTGCTTTCCAGTGTTACCCTCTTGTGTGCTCCCGCGGGTACCTCTCGGAGACGATGCGAGCTTGCGATCGACTACACCTTCGGAACCCGACTTATCAACAGGCAAGGACTATACATTACTTATGATCCATTCTATTTCAACCAGCGGTTTGCATGCTAGTCTAGGTTAGGTTCGATGTTTGATCCTACCACATGTTTACAGCCTCTTTCAAACCGATACAGCCATGTCCCTTCACAGCAAACCATGTACTGCTATGTTACGTTTGCTCGTTGCTCAGCCCCTTCTTAGTATGCATGCTTAGGATGCTACGATGTTACCCTGTTACTCCTTGGTTTGGGATATCACATTATCATTATTATTATTGTTGTTGATGATATGATTATTATAATGTTGACTATATTCGACGAAGGATGGAAGGTCTAGCCTATCACGCCCCGACGCTTTGTTTCATTCGATTCACCTAGGATCCGAGTTCCGGGTATTGGTTTTAAGACTGAGCGTGCCTAACCGCGTGTGGGATTTTATGGGGTCCCCTTTTCTTACCTACCTAGCTTCAAACATTTCTAGTGGTGGCCCAAGCTGATTTTCCATTTGAAACCGTGTGTGTGCTGGTCAGCTGCAAGTTTTTTACAAACCAACCCAGACCAGTGAGGACATAGTTCACTGGCTGGCCCACCTTGTTCGGCTGAGGACCCGGTTTCCCATGTGTGATTAACCGGCTATCCAAACCCGAGATAGACGGTAGAGACCATATCAAGAGAGCGGTCGGCTCCTGATCTGGATGTCGACTCACCGGGGGCCACCCGGATTTGTTTGTTGTTAGTTAGAGGGACCTGTCGTTTCGGATCTCTTGGAACTAAATCATAAAATGGTTGCCTGTGATGGGTAGCAACTGAGAGAGATGGACGTGCGTGCGGAGCCTTGTAATGGGCAGTTGGTACACCCCTGCAGGGTTAAATCTTTTCGAGAAGCCGTGTCCACGGTTATGGACGACTTGAGACCTACTCCTTGTTCATAGACAACAACAACTGAGATAATTTTAATATAACTTGATCAATGTGTGTGTGTGCCTTGACTGCTTCTTCTTCGTCGGGATGCAAAGAGGAGGACAAGGATAGGATAGGTGTTATGCTTGCGAAAGTAGTTGATAGCAGACATGTTGGAGGCGATTCCTCATCGAATGCTTGGCTTCTTATCTTACTCTTTAGATCGTTAGCCACTTTATAAATTCTAGTGCGGCAGCAACCTCACCACTTACCCCATCCTTACCGTAAACTACTAGTTGTCCTATAATGACGAGTGATGAAGTCCTTGCTGGGTCAGATGACCACTACAGTTGGATGTTGAGTACCTCTGTACTCATGATAATACCCCCAAACTCTTTTCAGGGTTCTTGATCGACAAAGGGTATGGTGATCGACGTTTCACGTGGAGACTCGACGATTAGTAGTTAGGCGGACCCCGGCGGAGGGCCTGGACCCGTGTGGTTATGGGATCGATGTTTTCTCTTTGCCACTAGGAATTTGGTTGTAGTCTGTACCCAGACATGTATCTTCCGCTGTTGTATTGTATTTAAGGCAGTTGTATGCCGATTGTATGAGATGTTGGTTCCTTGTATCTGTAATATTGTGATATCATGTTGGAAATCCGGGGCATATGGCTTTGTCATATGTCGCGGTGGGACCGATATGTGCTTCGTCCCCGGATCTGGATGGAAACATCTAGATCTGGAACAGTACCGCATATCGGGCCTTACAACTTGGTATCAGAGACTTACCGACCATAGGATCCATTCTCTGGCCGAAGTCGAGTCTAGACAAAATTTATTTTGTAGTTACTAAGTTAGTTATCGGAGAGTAGGATTCTTTTTACTGCTTACCTTTGCTCTGGTCAGGACAAGTGACGTAAGTGTTTTACTCTCGACTTATCCCCCTTCAAACTCTAGGTACTCGAGTGTGTGGAGTATCGGAACCGTTACAATGCCTTGCTTGAAGCGTATTGTCTCGATTCCGATCTCAGGTGGGAATTCCTGTAGTACCTTTAGCTTCTCCGGTTTCGGATATCATCTGGGTCATCCATTGCCATCCATCCTTTTGCCGGTGTTTTCACGACTTGCGTCGAAAAGCACTATCCCTTTGACCAGGTTTGACTATCGTGCCTCCTCTTGACAGCGACGGTTTCGTTTTTCCGACGACGTCGTCTCTCTGCGGAAATTTATCTCAACCGAAGTTCGACGTCGACATGGAGCAGAGTCCCTTGTTGGTGGTGTTGAAGATCGCCGTCTCTCTTTTCTCTTCCTCCCCTCTCCCCCGGATCGTCCTGGATCTCGGGACGAGATCCCTTGGTGGTGTTGTATTGTAACAGCCAAGTTTTTGCAAAAATTAAAAAAAATTGTTTTCGGTGTGAATTGTTTGATTGTCTGATTTGTTTGCGGTGTTTGCATCCCCGATTTATCGATCGGCGATTATTTTCCCCCTCTTATCTCGTATCGGACGGAGACTGACCCTTGCCACCCTGACACTCGACCTTTGCGACACCGGGTTTCACCCGATCACCGTCGCGAAAACTGCACGAGACCAGCCACAGCCAACGGAACGAAAACCCCGTTTAATGGTTAAACGGGTTATTTTTATAGCGCGCCGGAAAGTGTGCTCGGAATGGTTCCGGCGCAAGGTGAACGCCTCCGGCTCGACGCGCTGATCGCGCAGTTCGAAGTTTTACCCGAATCGGAGGTACTGCGGACCCCCGGCGGTCAGAAACGTGAGCACCGCGCGTGCGAGAGAAAAACCGGGGATGTTTTTGCAAACAGCCAGCCACCCGGGCTATAAATAGACCACCCAACCACTTAGGGTTTCCCTAAGCCACTAGCCAGCCCCCAGATCTGATATTTTTAACCCCATTTTCGCACAACCCTAGATCTCAGTTTTTCCCGGCCATTGGATCGCGCGATCGAAGGGATCGTGTTGCGCCACGTCACCCTAGCCAACTCCCACTCCTACCTCTCCTCTCTCTCTGCTGGAGCCGCCGCCGCCCGAGGAGACAGCCGCCGCCGGCCTCCCTCTCCCCGCCGGCCGCCGCACCACTTCCCTCTCCGTCTCTTCCATCTCCTCTCTCCCTCCTCCTCTAGTCCTCACCGCCTCCCCCTTCCCCTCCTCGCAAGTGCAGCCAGGGGCGCCAGCCGCCGCTGCCATTGGAGGCCGAAGCGGATCTCGGGTCGCCGCCGGTTGCAGGCTCCCCAGCCGCCGGACCCCGCCTCTAGCGCCTCCGGTCCTCGTCCCAGATCCGCCCCTCGTCGGAAGCCACGGCCTTGCCGGCCCGCGAGCCCCCTCCGCCGCCGCCCTTCAACTCCCGTCGGGAGCGAGTCGAGCTCCCGCTCGCACGCACCAGCCGGCCAGGTAGGCCCAGCCCGCTCCAGCCAGGCGGCCCACTTTGGCCTCCCTGGCCCTGGCGCCTCCCAGGCCGGCCTCCTCAGCAGCACAGGCCGAGATGGGCCAAGCCCATGGGTGAGCAGCCCCCTGTTTTTTTTCTTTCCTTTTATTAATTTTTCAAAGTCCCTGAAAATTTGCTGTTGATCTGTTTTTGCGCGGTAGTTTCCCATTAATCCGTAGCTTCGATGAACGTGCCCCCAAAACGAAAGTTTCTCAGTTTTGCGTGCTCTAGCGTTCGTATGTAGAAAGTTTTTCCGTTTGAGCTCATCTTGATTGTGTAATTGTGTGCTAAAGTGGGCATCAGGCCGTTAAACTGCTTTTAATAGCTGTTAAGTGTTGCTGTTATTATTTTATTGCAACTTCGGGCGACGATTGCTTCGCAACCGTACGTCGGAACTGAGTGATTCCTTTTGCATCCTGTCAAGCATTGTTTATAATTCAGTTCTATGCATTCACATGCCATAATTGCTTGCTGCATCATGATTGTATCTTGCTCCAAAGTGGTGATCCTGATGTTAATGTGTTGCTGTTGCTGAAACTATTATTTTGTTGCAACTTCGGGCGACGGTTGCTTCGCAACCGTACGTCGGAATTGAGTGATTCCAATTGCATATTGTTAAGAATCATGTCTACTTTATTTCCATGTCATTTGCAGGCATGTTTGCATTGATTATCCTGTTTATGCATTGTTCTAAAGTGTGCTTCGTGATGTTGCCAGTTTGTGCCCGTAACTTTTTTTGCTTGTATCTTTTTAACCGTAACTCCGTTTGGAGTGTGCCTTATATGTAACTTGATTAGTTTTTCGTGTACTTTGTGTTTATGCTATTTTTTGTTGTTGTTAACCAACCTAAAATATGGTTTAGGGCAGAACAGTACCAAATGCAATATTTATCGTGGGGTCCGCAATAGTTTGCCATGTCTAGGATTTCACCCCACTTAAATTGACTAGCTTAGGTAGTTTATTTATGCTTCACCTCTTGTAATGTTTGTCTGCTATGCTTACTTGAGTTGCCATGTTAATAACCGTTGGTTGATCACCTGTAGCTAAGCAACTTGAACCACCGTAAACGTGCGGTATCGTCGTGTGTGACGAGTACCCCATTTAAATTGTTAGTAACCATTCTCGACGATAGATCTTTATCGCGTTGTCATGTCGTGTGTTGTCTTCTTGATCTTGTGTTGCCTCGTAGTAATAGAGCGCTTGCTCGTTGATTGCTTTCCAGTGTTTACCCTCTTGTGTGCTCCCGCGGGTACCTCTCGGAGACGATGCGAGCTTGCGATCGACTACACCTTCGGAACCCGACTTATCAACATGCAAGGACTATACATTACTTATGATCCATTCTATTTCAACCAGCAGTTTGCTTGCGAGTCTAGGTTAGGTTCGATGTTTGATCCTACCACATGTTTACAGCCTCTTTCAAACCGATACAGCCATGTCCCTTCCCAGCAAACCATGTACTGCTATGTTAGGTTTGCTCGTTGCTCAACCCCTGCTTAGTATGTATGCTTAGGATGCTACGATGTTACCCTGTTACTCCTTGGTTTGGGACATCACATTATCATTATTATTTTTGTTGTTGATGATATGATTATTATAATGTTGACTATATTCGACGAAGGATGGAAGGTCTAGGCTATCCCGCCCCGATGCTTTGTTCCATTCGAGTCACCTAGGATCCGAGTTCCAGGTATTGGTTTTAAGACTGAGCGTGCCTAACCGCGTGTGGGATTTTATGGGGTCCCCTTTTCTTACCTACCTAGCTTCAAACATTTCTAGTGGTGGCCCAAGCTGATTTACCATTTGAAACCGTGTGTGTGCTGGTCAGCTGCCAGTTGTTTACAAACCATCCCGGACCAGTGAGGACATAGTTCCCTTGCTGGCCCACCTTGTTCGGCTGAGGACCCGGTTTCCCATGTCTGATTAACCGGCTATCCAAACCCGAGACAGACGGTAGAGACCAGATCGAGAGAGCGGCCGGCTCCTGAGCTGGATGTCGACTCACCGGGGGCCACCCGGATTTGTTCGTTGTTAGTTAGAGGGACCTTTCTTTTCGGATCTCTTGGAACTAAATCATAAAATGGTTGCCTGTGATGGGTAGCAACTGAGAGAGATGGACGTGCGTGCGGAGCCTTCTAATGGGCAGTTGGTACACACCTACAGGGTTAAATCTTTTCGAGAAGCCGTGTCCACGGTTATGGACGACTTGAGACCTACTCCTTGTTCATAGACAACAACAACTGAGATAATTTTAATATAACTTGATCAACGTGTGTGTGTGCCTTGACTACTTCTTCTTCGTCGGGATGCGAAGAGGAGTACAAGGATAGGATAGGTGGTATGCTTGCGAAAGTAGTTGATAGCAGAATTGTTGGAGGCGATTCCTCATCGAATGCTTGGCTTCTTATCTTATTCTGTAGATCGTTAGACACTTTATAAATGCTAGTGCGGCAGCAACCTCACCACTTACCCCATCCTTACCGTAAACTACTAGTTGTCCTAGAATGACGAGTGATGAAGTCCTTGCTGGGTCAGATGACCACTACAGTTGGATGCCGAGTACCTCTGTACTCATGATACTACCCCCAAACTCTTTTCAGGGTTCTTGATCGACAACAGGTATGGTGATCGACGTTTCACGTGGAGACTTGACGATTACTAGTTAGGCGGACCCCGGCGGAGGGCCTGGACACGTGTGGTTATGGGATCTATGTTTTCTGTTTGGCACTAGGCATTTGGTTGTAGTCTGTACTCAGACATGTATCTTCCGCTGTTGTATTGTATTTAAGGCAGTTGTAAGCCGATTGTATGAGATGTTGTATTCTTGTATCTGTAATGTTGTGATATCATGTTGGAAATCCGGGGCATATGGCTTTGTGATATGTCGCGGTGGGGCCGATATGTGCTTCGTCCCCGGATCTGGATGGAAACATCTAGATCTGGAACAGTACCGCATATCGGGCCTTACAACTTGGTATCCGAGCCTTACCGACCGTAGGATCCATTCTCTGGCTGAAGTTGAGTCTAGAAAAAATTTATTTTGTAGTTACTAAGTTAGTTATCGGAGAGTAGGATTCTTTTTACTCCTTACCTTTGCTCTGGTTAGGACAAGTGACGTAAGTGTTTTACTCTCGACTTATCCCCCTTCAAACTCTAGGATCTCGAGTGTGTGGAGTATTGGAACCGTTACAATGCCTTGCTTGCAGCGTATTGTCTCGATTCCGATCTCAGGTGGGAATTCCTGTAGTACCTTTAGCTTCTCCGGTTTCGGATATCATCTGGGTCATCCATTGCCATCCATCCTTTTACCGGTGTTTTCACGACTTGCGTCGAAAAGCACTATCCCATTGACCAGGTTTGACTGTCGTTCCTCCTCTTGACACCGACGGTTTCGTTTTTCCGACGACGTCGTCTCTCTGCGGAAATTTATCTCAACCGAAGTTCGACGTCGACATGGAGCAGAGTCCCTTGTTGGTGGTATTGAAGATCGTCATCTCTCTTTTCTCTTCCCCCCCTCTCCCCCCGGATCGTCCTGGATCTCGGGACGAGATCCCTTGTTGTTGGTGTTGTATTTTAACAGCCAAGTTTTTGCAAAAATTAAAAAAATTTGTTTTCGGTGTGAATTGTTTGATTGTCTGATTTGTTTGCGGTGTTTGCATCCCCGATTTATCGATCGACGATTATTTTTCCCCCTCTTATCTCGTATCGGACGGAGACCGACCCTTGCCACCCTGACACTCTACCTTTGCGACACCGGGTTTCACCCGATCACCGTCGCGAAAACCGCACGAGACCAGCCGCAGCCAACGGAACGAAAACCCCGTTTAATAATTAAACGGGTTATTTTTATAGCGCGCCGGAAAGTGTGCTCGGAATGGTTCCAGCGCAAGGTGAACGCCTCCGGCTCGACGCGCTGATCGCGCAGTTCGAAGTTTTACCCGAATCGGAGGTACTGCGGACCCCCGGCGGTCAGAAACGTGAGCACCGCGCGCGCGAGAGAAAAACCGGGGATCTTTTTGCAAACTGGCAGCCACCCGGGCTATAAATAGACCACCCAACCACTTAGGGTTTCCCTAAGCCACTAGCCAGCCCCCAGATCTGATATTTTTAACCCCATTTTCGCACAACCCTAGATCTCAGTTTTTCCCGGCCGTTGGATCGCGCGATCGGAGGGATCGTGTTGCGCCACGTCACCCTAGCCATCTCCCACTCCAACCTCTCCTCTCTCTCTCTGCTGGAGCCGCCGCCGCCTGAGGAGACAGCCGCCGCCGGCCTCCCTCTCCCCGCCGGCCGCCGCACCACTTCCCTCTCCCTCTCTTCCCTCTCCTCTCTCCCTCCTCCTATGGTCCTCACCGCCTCCCCCTTCCCCTCCTCGCAGGTGCAGCCAGGGGCGCCAGCCGCCGCTGCCATTGGAGGCCGAAGCGGATCTCGGGTCGCCGCCGGTTGCAGGCTCCCCAGCTGCCGGACCCCGCCTCTTGCGCCTCCCCTCCTCGTCCCAGATCCGCCCCTCGTCGGAAGCCACGGCCTCGCCGGCCGGCGAGCCCCCTCCGCCGCCGCCCTTCAACTCCTGTCGGGAGCGAGGCGAGCTTCCGCTCGCACGCACCAGCCGGCCAGGTGGGCCCAGCCCGCTCCAGCCAGGCGGCCCCACTTTGGCCTCCCTGGCCCAAGCGCCTCCCAGGCCGGCCTCCTCACCAGCACAGGCCGAGATGGGCCAAGCCCATGGGTGAGCAGCCCCCTGTTTTTTTTCTTTCCTTTTATTAATTTTTCAAAGTCCCTGAAAATTTGCTGTTGATTTGTTTTTGCGCGGTAGTTTCCCGTTAATCCGTAGCTTCGATGAACGTGCCCCCAAAATGAAAGTTGCTCAGTTTTGCTTGCTCTAGCGTTCATATGTAGAAAGTTTTTCCGTTTGACCTCATCTTGATTGTGTAATTGTGTGCTAAAGTGGGCATCAGGCCGTTAAACTGCTTTTAATACTTGTTAAGTGCTGTTGTTATTATTTTATTGCAACTTCGGGCGACGATTGCTTCGCAACCGTACGTCGGAACTGAGTGATTCCTTTTGCATCCTGTCAAGCATTGTTTATACTTCAGTTCTATGCATTCACATTCCATAATTTCTTGCTGCATCATGATTGTATCTTGCTCCAAAGTGGTGATCCTGATGTTAATGTGTTGCTGTTGCTGAAACTATTATTTTGTTGCAACTTCGGGCGACGGTTGCTTCGCAACCGTACGTCGGAATTGAGTGATTCCAATTGCATATTGTTAAGAATCATGTCTACTTTATTTCCATGTCATTTGCGGGCATGTTTGCATTGATTATCCTGTTTATGCATTGTTCTAAAGTGTGCTTCGTGATGTTGCCAGTTTGTGCCCGTAACTTTTTTTGCGTGTATCTTTTTAACCGTAACTCCGTTTGGAGTGTGCCTTATATGTAACTTGATTAGTTTTTGGTGTACTTTGTGTTTATGCTATTTTTTGTTGTTGTTAACCAACCTAAAATATGGTTTAGGGCAGAACAGTACCAAATGCAATATTTATCGTGGGGTCCGCAATAGTTTGCCATGTCTAGGATTTCACCCCACTTAAATTGACTAGCTTAGGTAGTTTATTTATGCTTCACCTCTTGTAATGTTTGTCTGCTATGCTTACTTGAGTTGCCATGTTAATAACCGTTGGTTGATCACCTGTAGCTAAGCAACTTGAACCACCGTAAACGTGTGGTATCGTCGTGTGTGACGAGTACCCCATTTAAATTGTTAGTAACCATTCTCGATGATAGATCTGTATCGCGTTGCCGTGTCATGTGTTGTCTTCTTGATCTTGTGTTGCCTCTTAGTAATAGAGTGCTTGCTCATTGATTGCTTTCCAGTGTTTACCCTCTTGTGTGCTCCCACGGGTACCTCTCGGAGACGATGCGAGCTTGCGATCGACTACACCTTCGGAACCCGACTTATCAACAGGAAAGGACAATACATTACTTATGATCCATTCTATTTTAACCAGCAGTTTGCATGCTAGTCTAGGTTAGGTTCGATGTTTGGTCCTACCACATGTTTACAACCTCTTTCAAACCGATACAGCCATGTCCCTTCCCGGCAAACCATGTACTGCTATGTTACGTTTTCTCGTTGCTCAGCCCCTGCTTAGTATGTATACTTAGGATGCTACGATGTTACCCTGTTACTCCTTGGTTTGGGATATCACATTATCATTATTATTATTGTTGCTGATGATATGATTATTATAATGTTGACTATATTCGACGAAGGATGGAAGGTTTAGGCTATCCCGCCCCGATGCTTTGTTCCATTCGAGTCACCTAGGATCCGAGTTCCAGGTATTGGTTTTAAGACTGAGCGTGCCTAACCGCGTGTGGGATTTTATGGGGTCCCCTTTTCTTGTCTAACTAGCTTCAAACATTTCTAGTGGTGGCCCAAGCTGATTTACCATTTGAAACCGTGTGTGTGCTGGTCAGCTGCCAGTTGTTTACAAACCATCCCGGACCAGTGAGGACATAGTTCCCTTGCTTGCCCACCTTGTTCGGCTGAGGACCCGGTTTCCCATGTGTGATTAACCGGCTATCCAAACCCGAGACAGACGGTAGAGACCAGATCGAGAGAGCGGCCGGTTCCTGAGCTGGATGTCGACTCACCGGGGGCCACCCGGATTTGTTCGTTGTTAGTTAGAGGGACCTTTCGTTTCGGATCTCTTGGAACTAAATCATAAAATGGTTGCCTGTGATGGGTAGCAACTGAGAGAGATGGACGTACGTGCGGAGCCTTCTAATGGGCAGTTGGTACACACCTGCAGGGTTAAATCTTTTCGAGAAGACGTGTCCACGGTTATGGACGACTTGAGACCTACTCCTTGTTCATAGACAACAACAACTGAGATAATTTTAATATAACTTGATCAATGTGTGTGTGTGCCTTGACTACTTCTTCTTCGTCGGGATGCGAAGAGGAGGACAAGGATAGGATAGGTGGTATGCTTGCGAAAGTAGTTGATAGCAGACTTGTTGGAGGCGATTCCTCATCGAATGCTTGGCTTCTTATCTTACTCTCTAGATCGTTAGACACTTTATAAATGCTAGTGCGGCAGCAACCTCACCACTTACCCCATCCTTACCGTAAACTACTAGTTGTCCTAGAATGACGAGTGATGAAGTCCTTGCTGGGTCAGATGACCACTACAGTTGGATGCTGAATACCTCTGTACTCAGGATACTACCCCCAAACTCTTTTCAGGGTTCTTGATCGACAACAGGTATGGTGATCGACGTTTCACGTGGAGACTCAATGAAGACATGTATGGGATCGATGTTTTCTCTTTGCCACTAGGCATTTGGTCGTAGTCTGTACTCAGACGTGTATCTTCCGCTGTTGTATTGTATTTAAGGCAGTTGTATGCCGATTGTATGAGATGTTGTATCCTTGTATCTGTAATGTTGTGATATCATGTTGGAAATCCGAGGCATATGGCTTTGTCATATGTGGCGGTGGGACCGATATGTGCTTCGTCCCCGGATCTGGATGGAAACATCTAGATCTGGAACAGTACCGCATATCGGGCCTTACAGCCACTAGGCATTTGCTTGTAGTTTGTACCCAGACATGTACCTTCCGCTGATGTATTGTATTTAAGGCAGTTGTATGCCGATTTTATGAGATTTTGTATCCTTGTCTCTGTAATGTTGTGATATCATGTTGGAAATCTGGGGCATATGGCTATGTCATATGTCGCGGTGGGACCGATATGTGCTTCATCCCCGGATCCGGATGGAAACATCTAAATCTAGAACAGTACCGCATATCGGGCCTTACACCGCCGGAAACTTCCCGCCGGAGATGGCTTTTCTCCTCAGTAGGTTTCCGCCCCGTCGCGGCGGCGAAACACAGAAACTCTTCTCTCTTTAGGTTTTTCACCCCAGGGGGGTCTTATAGGCGATAGGGGCACCGAGGGGGGCCACCAGGCATCCAGGAGGGTGCCTGGCGTGGCCAGGAGGGGTGCCACGCCAGGCACCCTTCTGGCTGCTTGGTGGGTCCCCTCACCTCCATCCTCGATGATCCCTAGTCAATCTTCATAAAAACACTCCCCGTAAATTTTCATCGTATTTGGACCCTATCTGATTAAGCAACTTGGTGTCCACTTTTCACCACTGAATTCTGGTTCTGCTGCTTCGGCACCTGGAAGTTGTAAACTGTGTAATACAAGCCAAAACAACATAAGAACAATACTTTAAAGTGGAATATATGAATGAATAGGATTAAATTACAATATAAAATAATGATGAATTTTGGACGTATCAAAAGCCAGTGATAAAATCCATACTGACTTTATCCCACTTCCACTCGGGGATAGGCAAAGGTCTAAGAGTAACAGCAGGTCTTTGATGTTTTTCCTTAACGCGATGACAAACATCACATTCAGCAATGAACTGAGCAATTTATCGCTTCATCCTAGTCCACCAAAATCTCTGGCGTAGATCTTGATACATTTTTGTACTACCAGGATGAATCAAGAGGGGAGATTCATGGGCTTCCTAAAGGATCAGCTTTCTATGGTTCTTAGTCTTCGGTACTACTATCCTGTTCTCGAAGTATACAATACCTTCATTGTCTAGGGTAAAACATTTCGCCTTACCACTAGCAATGTTTGATTTGATGAGTCGGATACCTCGAGCACGGTTTTGTGCAGCTTTGATTTGATCCTCAAGAGTTGGTTTCACTACTAAGGTGGAAAGGAATCCATAAGGAACAATCTCAAGATTAAGCTTTTGAAGTTCCTCATAGAGAAGTGGTTGATACTTTTGTAACATGAGGTTGTTACAATACGACTTACGACTTAGTGCATCAGCCATGACATTGGCCTTTCCTGGGGTGTAAGAAATTCCTAATTCATAATCTTTTATCAACTCTATCCAGCGTCTTTGCGTGAGATTAAGATATGTCTGGGTGAATATGTATTTGAGGCTTTGGTGGTCAGAATATATCTCACATTGATTACCAAGGAGGTAATGTCGCCAAGTCTTCAGGGCATGAACTATGGCAGCGAGTTCAAGATCATGGGTAGGATAGTTCTCTTCATGTGGACGCAACTGGTGTGAAGCGTATGCTACCACATGATGATCTTGCATAAGTATGCATCCTAACCCTTGCCGTGAAGCATCACAATAGATCTCAAAATTCTTTTTGGTGTATGGGGGTGCAAGTACGGGTGCAGAAGTTAATCTTCTTTTTAGCTCTTGAAAGCTTTCCTCGCACTTGGGGGTCCATTAAAATTTCTTATCTTTCTTGAGGAGTTCAGTTAGATGCTTCGAAACTTTGGATAAGTTCTCAACGAAGCGGCGGCAATAGCTTGCTAAGCCAAGAAAACTCCTAACTTGCTTAACCGATTCAGGTGGAGTCCACTCAAGGACGGCCTGAACTCTCTCGGGATTGACAGCAATGCCTTTGGCAGAAATCACATGGCCTAGATAGGTCACTTCTGGTAGCTAGAATTCACACTTTGAGAATTTTGCATATTAGCAATGCTCTCGAAGTTTCATCAAAACCAGCCTAAGATGCTCAACATTTTATTCTTCGTTCTTCGAGTATATAAGGATGTCATTGAGGTAAACTACGACAAACTTTTCCAAATACTCCATGAAGATCAAATTCATCAATTGTTGATCGGGCCTCAAGATGGGTCACTTCTGGTAGCTAGAATTCACACTTTGAGAATTTTGAATATAGGCGATGCTCTCGAAGTTTCATCAAAACCAGCCTAAGATGCTCAACATTTTCTTCTTCGTTCTTCGAGTATATAGGGATGTCATTGAGGTAAACTACGACAAACTTTTCGAAATACTCCATGAAGATCGAATTCATCAACCGTTGATCGGGCCTGAAGATGGGTCACTTCTGGTAGCTAGAATTCACACTTTGAGAATTTTGCATATAGGCGATGCTCTCGAAGTTTCATCAAAACCAGCCTAAGATGCTCAACATTTTCTTCTTCGTTCTTCGAGTATATAAGGATGTCATTTAGGTAAACTATGACAAACTTTTCCAAGTACTCCATGAAGAACGATAAATTTTCCTCAAGATGGATCTCTCCCACCCCCACGTCGCCACCCCTAAACCCTAGTCACCCCATCCAAGATCCTCGTTGATCGGGCCTCTTCATCAACTTTTGGCTCCGATCATAGTCTCCGGCGTCTCCTCCTCGTTGCATTCATATCCATCTCATGGTTGTTTATGCATCCCTCCAGATGGGTTTGGATCTGGCTCCCGGTGTGGAGTTTCCCGAGGAGGTTCGACGCACTTGTTTCTCTACGGTTAATCCGAATTCGAATTCTGGCAACTTAAAAATGGTGGCGGATTTTGGTCGTACCTCCTTCAAGTTGACGGAGGATTCTTCCACGGTGGCTCTTGAATCCATCACTGGTGGTAGATGTGATGCCCTCAAAGTGTCCATTTTACGTGATCGGGTTTTCAGCTTCACGGTGGCCAATAAGAAGATTGGTTTTCTCCTTACCGATCGTCGTAAATTTGTTTGCCCTCATTTTATCTGTTATTTTTATTTTTGGAATTATGGAGGGCCTCAATGGACCTATGAGTTCAAGCTCTGGAAAAAACAATGCAAGGAGGAATGGACTCTGGTTAGTCCATCTAAGAAACGTGCTCAAGCTGGGACTATTCACACGCAACTTCCCATTGAGTACACACCAGATTTATCCTCTAATATTGGGACTCGCGCCACCTCCCTCCCTTTCCCAAGCGACTCCGCGGAGAAAACCCCACCTGCCGCTTGCGCTTCGCCGCCCAGCACCGATCTTGCCGTTCCACCTTGCTCCCACTGCCGCCCGAGCTCGACATCCATGGCGGTCTACGAGCATAACCCCCATCGCTTCCTCCCCGCTGGCCACCAAATCATTGATGGAGGGGCCAACCGCCTGCCGTGCACTTTCGTCACTACGGGTTCTAGGCCGGAGCGGCGACAAGAGGACTTCATGGTGGCAGAGATTTTGCCACCACCACCTTCCGAGGCATTGGGGCCAGCCAGAGAGGAACCTTGGTTGAGTTATGAGATAGTCGATAGTATGGTTGAGGCGACTTGTCTTTGAATATGGGAGTTCACCACCCATATCATTAGACTTGTGTGCGGACGATGAGGACCCATCTCAGTTGATCATCCCGCCTGGATGGGATGCCCCTCACGTACGATGCTTTCCGAGAACGTTCTGTGCTTGGCCTTGTCTGCTTAGACAAGTGGGTACGGTTCTCGGCTCTCCATATGACTATGCCTTAACTGGACTTGCATACGCTAACCCCGGGTCCCGACAGACTTGGTATCAGAGCAGGACTGACTGTAGGACTAGTAGCCTTGGCCGAAGTCGAGTCTAGCCTTCTATAGTTATATATTTACTCTGGTTATATAAGGGAACAACGTAAGGCTTCTTTTTTCTCCTTACCCCCTTCGTTCTGAGTTCTGGGTCACCCTTATCTTATTCTACGGGAAGATAGGATTAGGCTCTCCTCTGTCTGATTAGAACATCTCGTTGTTTGCTTCCTCATAGCCGTAGGAAAGTTGTGATCGGTTAGCTAGAGTAGTTATGCTCCCTGTTTTATTACATCGTATGTAAGTGTTGTTTCCATGTTGTAAGAAATTGTCTTTTTCTTGCATTTACAGCCGTTATGCTGTCCGAGTCATTCTAGGTTTATCTCATAATCTGATGCATTTGCAAACTCCTTTCTATTTCAGATGGCAGATCTTCCCCCTCGGCATATTGTTCGTTTGACCAGGTGCCTCGGTGTGCGTGGCCATCCCGCCACGTTGATCGAGATGATGTCCTATGTAGGATATCGATGGTACCCTGAGTACACCGTCGAGGAGCAGTTCCACGACTTCAACCAGACGCAGTTCCACTGCATTGTCCGGATCTATCCGCACCACGTTGGAGTCACTCAGCCTATCCACTTTGGACATGGCATTGGCATTACCGAGAACATGGCTGTGCAGGATGCTGCATACTCATGTATGACACTGCTGAGAGAGGAGCACACTTTGCTGAGAGAGACTTCTTTCCGCTATATCCCTGCTGCACTTCCAGGAGAAGAGGGATATTATACCGGACTCTACTCAGATCACTCTGCAGAGGATCCAGCACTTCAGGTGACTGCTAGGTTTGCTAGTGATCGAGATCGTGATGCCCGCGCTCTCCGTTTTGAGCTCCACGCCACCCGTGTTCGTCTGTGCCGAGCACTGACACTTTTGGCTCCCTTTGTGAGCATGGGATCAGTTGAGCATGATGCGATCTACCCAGTGAGGACTCAGATGCCTTCTCGAGTTGCTTGGCCCGAGACTGGAGGCATTTTTCCACCCCGTGGTCCTTTGCTTCAACCCTACGCTGGACCTAGGCCCCATCCTTGCCCAAATGGATATCAGGGTCCACAAGCCTCCGTGTTTTCCGATGGTCACCTCCAGTTACCGGGATACACGGGTAACTTTTATGAGGACTACTATGGAGATGGAGATGAGTGAGACCTCCTGTGGTCTTACTTAGTGATGATGTATTAGTATCTTATTATATTGTAAGCAAGGTGTCTAAGTTCCAGAGGCTTAGATAAATAATGTATAGGAAGCCAGAGTGCCTCTGAAGGATGTATCATCTTCATCACGTTTGTATTAGCTTAGTGCTTGTACTAAAACGATGTATGGTTTGCATGACAGCTTGTGAATATATGGCTTGTATGCTTTATCACCATGTTGTCAAGATGATTACTTCCTTTGCTCTGTAATCCTTCCAGTACTTCAATACCTTGTTTAGACTCTCCCAATCAACTCTGTTTGACTTTGGTTTTCCCTTCAGGATGTCTCAAGGAACCCGTGGCCAGGTTGTCGTAACCAAGGTCGTGGGAATGACCAGGAGGAAGGCAACCTTCCACCCCCACCAATGATGGCACAAGTTCTGATGGAGGTCGAGAGGAACAGTCGTGACTCTCACCACCTGCTGGAAGTCATTGCACGCAACACCACTCAGCAGCGCAATGAGTTGGTGTCCCTGAACGACTTCATCCGACTTCATCCCCCGGTTTTCAGTTACTCCACCGAGCCCCTTGACGCCGATGACTGGCTTCACAGCATCGAGAGGAAGCTCCAAGCAGGCCGTGTTGCAACTGGTGACAAGGTCAGCTATGCCACCTATCACCTCGAAGGTGCAGCTAGTTCTTGGTGGGAGAACTTTCTGAATATGCGTCCCGATGGACCACCTGCATCTTGGGAGGAATTCTGCACGTCCTTCCACGAGCACCACATTCCCAAAGGTCTTATGGACCGCAAGCGTGAGGAGTTCTGTAACCTCACTCAAGGAAGAAGGACCGTTGATGAGTTTAGTCGTGAGTTCAACCGGCTGGCTCGTTATGCTACCGAAGAAGTCTCCACCGACTCCAAGAAACAAGAGAGGTTCCGTCGCGGCCTCAACACTGGACTCCGTCGTGAGCTCAATCTTCATGACTTTGCCACATTCCAGGTCCTTGTTAACAAGGCCATCAAAGCAGAGGACATGAACACCCCCAACGACTTTCGCAAACACCCCAGAGATGATGGCTCATCCAATTCTGGCTCCCATAAGCGCAAGATCTGGATCCCAAACAGCATGTTCCGCCAGAATAACCCCCCGAGGCCATCCTATGTGGCGCCTCGTCCACCCACCCAGTTACACCCCGCTCCACCAAACAACCCAGCTCCACGCACTGTTTTCGGAGCCTGTTACAAGTGTGGTCAGGCAGGCCACTATTCTCGTGAGTGTCCCCAGAACCAGCTCCAACATCAGAATGCTCCACCCCGTGCTGGAGGCAACAACAGCAACAATGGTCGTGGCAAGCCACCCCAGAAGGTCTACACCGGCAAACCCGCTCCTCCCGCCACTCGTGGACGTGTGAACCAGATCGCCGCCGAAGAGACTGACGACACCACTGACGTCATTCTTGGTACGCTCCCAGTCAATTTTGTTCCTACTTCCGTTCTTTTCGACCCAGGAGCATCTCATTCATTCATGTCGGAAAGTTATGCACTTCGTCATGAGTTACCCTTTGTTGAATTGTCCAACCCAATGATTATTCAAACTCTAGGGTCAAGATGGCAAACTAATAGAGTGAGCCATGGTAATCAAATTGCAATTGAGGGTTTAGTATTCCTTGCTTCACTCATAGCCCTCAAGTCTTCAGATATTGATGTCATCCTTGACATGGATTGGCTATCAAAGCAGAATGCCTACCTGGATTGCAAAGGCAAATCCGTGAAACTCACCCACCCTTCAGGCCAAACCGTCAACTATACCTCACCCAGGACAAGAACCCAAGTGCATTCCTTGAATGTACTTCCCCTTCCCGAACTTGAAGATATTCCGGTGGTTCGTGACTTCCCGGATGTCTTTCCTGAAGAGCTGCCGGGAATGCCACCCGACATATGTGTAGAGTTTATAGTGGATCTTGGCCCAGGAACCGCACCTATTTCTAGACGCCCATACAAAATGGCCCCACGTGAGTTAGCTGAGCTTAAAACCCAACTGGAAGCTTTGTTGGAGAAAGGCTTCATCCGCCCTAGCTCATCGCCATGGGGTTGCCCCGTTCTATTCGTAACGAAGAAAGATGGAACAAAAAGGATGTGCGTAGACTATCGCCCGCTAAATTTAGCGACGATAAAGAACAAGTACCCATTGCCCAGGATCAATGATCTTTATGATCAACTTGCAGGATCCTCTGTCTTCTCCAAGATGGATTTGAGATTAGGTTATCATCAAATCAAAGTCCGAAACAAGGACATTCCCAAAATGGCTTTTACTACTCGTTATGGTCTTTACGAGTACACCGTCATGTCCTTTGGTTTAACCAATGCCCCCGCCACTTTCTCACGCATGATGAACTCGATCTTCATGGAGTATTTGGACCAGTTCGTCGTGGTTTACCTCGATGACATCCTTATATACTCGAAGAACGAAGAAGAACATGTCGAACACTTAAGGCTGGTATTTATGAAACTTACAGAGCATCGCCTATATGCTAAATTCTCCAAGTGTGAATTCTGGCTACCAGAAGTGACCTACTTAGGCCACGTGATTTCTGCAAAAGGCATTGCTGTGAATCCCGAGAGAGTTCAGGCCGGCCTTGACTGGACTCCACCTGAATCGGTTAAGCAAGTTAGGAGTTTTCTTGGCCTAGCCAGCTATTGCCGTCGCTTCGTCGAGAACTTTTCTAAAGTTGCAAAGCCTCTAACTGAACTCCTCAAGAAAGATAAGAAATTCCTATGGACTCCCAAGTGCGAGGAAAGCTTTCAAGAGCTAAAAGGAAGATTGACTTCTGCACCTGTACTTGCACCTCCAGACACCAAAAAGGATTTCGAGATCTATTGTGACGCATCACGGCAAGGGTTAGGATGCATCCTTCTGCAGGATCGACATGTGGTAGCTTATGCTTCATGCCAGTTGCGGCCACATGAAGAGAACTATCCTACCCATGACCTTGAACTCGCTGCCGTAGTTCATGCCCTAACAACTTGGCGACATTACCTCCTTGGTAACCGTTAGGAGATTTATTCCGACCACCAAAGCCTCAAATATATTTTCACCCAGCCAGATCTTAATCTCAGGAAAAGACGCTGGATTGAGTTGATAAAAGATTACGACGTAGTAATTTCTTACACCCCAGGCAAACCCAATGTCATGGCTGATGCACTAAGTCGTAAGTCGTATTGTAACAACATCATGTTACAACAGCATCAACCACTTCTTCATGAAGACTTTCGCAAGCTCAATCTTGAGATTTTTCCTCATGGCTATCTTTCTACCTTGGTGGCGAAACCAACTCTTGAGGATCAAATCATAGTTGCCCAAAGGTGTGCACGAGGTGTTCGCCGAATCAAGGAGAACATTGCTAGCGGAGTTGCTAAATGTTTCTCCACAGATAGCAAAGGAACGGTATTCTTTGAAAATCGTTTGGTAGTACCTAAGAATAAGGAACTAAGGCAACTCATCCTCAAAGAAGCCCATGATACACCCCTCTCAATTCATCCCGGTAGCACAAAAATGTACCGAGATCTACGCCAGAGATTTTGGTGGACTAGGATGAAGAGAGACATTGCTCAATTTGTTGCCGAATGTGATGTTTGTCGTCGCATTAAGGCAGAACATCAAAGACCTGCTGGTACACTGCAACCTTTGTCTATTCCCGAGTGGAAATGGGACAAAGTCGGTATGGACTTCATCACCGGCTTTCCAAGAACCCAGAAAGGAAACAGTGCCATCTTCGTTGTCATAGATAGGCTTTCCAAAGTTTCTCACTTCCTTCCGGTTCGCGAGTCTATAACTGCTAGCCAGTTAGCGGACTTGTACATCTCTAGAATTGTATCCCTTCATGGTGTTCCTTTGGAAATCAATTCTGATCGTGGTAGCCTTTTTACCTCTAGATTTTGGGGAAGCTTTCAGAATGCTATCGGAACTCATCTCTCCTTTAGTACAGCTTTCCATCCTTAGTCTAGCGGTCAGGTCGAAAGGGTTAACCAAATTCTTGAAGACATGCTCAGAGCTTGTGTTATCTCATTCGCAAAGAATTGGGAGAAGTCTCTTCCATTTGCCGAATTTGCTTATAACAATAGTTTTCAATCTAGTCTGAACATGGCTCCTTTTGAACTCCTATATGGACGACGATGTCGAACACCACTAAACTGGTTAGAAACCGGTGGGAGACAATTCTTTGGACCGGACATGATCAAGGAAGCAGAAGAGCAAGTTCGCATTGTTCGTGATCAATTGAAAGCAGCCCAGTCTCGTCAGAAAAGCTACAATGATCGTCATCATAGGCAAGAGAGCTACAATCTGGATGAGAAGGCTTACCTTCGGGTTACTCCTCTGAAGGGAACCCAACGTTTCGGTATCAAAGGCAAGTTAGCCCCACGTTACATCGGACCTTTCCGCATTATTGCTAAACGTGGAGAAGTTGCCTACCAACTTGAACTACCTCCGCACCTCTCCCGAGTACATGATGTATTCCATGTGTCCCAACTCAGGCGTTGCTTCAAGGACCCCATCCGCGAAGTCGACCATGAAACGCTTGATCTTCAAGATGACCTTTCTTATCGAGAATACCCCGTTCGTATTATTGATTCCGCAGAGCGTGTCACTCGTCGTCAGAAGATTAGGTTTCTGAAAGTGCAATGGTCACACCACTCTGAAAGAGAAGCTACGTTGGAAAGAGAAGACCGTCTCAGTGCCGAGTACCCCACCTTCCTCCCGCAGACTTATGAATCTCGGGACGATATTCTGTTGAGTGGGGGCGAGTTGTCAGAACCCTCTGTTAGGTAATGTGCTAGGATCAAGTAACCTTGCATCATGTCAAATTTTCAAAGGAAATCAACTTCAAAATCCAAATGGGAGAAGGAACACCCCCCAGATGAATTAATTCAACAAGGCCAGATAAAAATCTTCTCCAAAAATTCATGTTAGATTTTTGAAAAGTCTTATAAATGAGTGTGATCACATATCAAGTGATGTGGGACCCATCCCATGCTCATAGATTTTTCAAATAATCAAACAGTGCCTTGGAATTAAAGAAATACCACTATTTGATTTAAGATTCAAATTATTTGAATTTTAAAAATGTTGAAAGTTTATGAGTGGCTAGTCTATATTATTATGAGGCCACATAAAAGTTTTCAGCATTTAATAAATGTTTAGCTATTTATTTTAGCTAAACAGAACAAATGTCAGAAAAGGAAAATAGAAAAGAAATCATAAATCCTTACCTGGCGCCCAGGCGAAGTCAGCCCACCCCAGCCCAGCCGGCCCACAGGGGCAGGGGCGTCTTCTTCCCCTCCCGAGCCTCCAAGCTGCTCGGTGGAATGCCACCGAGCTAGCCGGGGACGACACGTCGCCGTCGAGGAGCTTCCAGGCCTCCCCGTGGCTTCTTCTCGCACCTGGAGACTCCCCGCAGCCTCCGCAGTCCTTTCCCCCCTCCACGAGCTGCCTCCCCTCCTCCCTCGCCCGTTTCTTCGTCGCCCGAGAAGAACGCCTGAGCGCCGTCGAGCCCCCGCGTGGCCACCGTGCCCTAGAGCTCAATCCAGCAAGTCCACCGTGCTCCTCGTTGTCGTCTTCATCGACCTGCGAAAGGAATCGAAGCAGGACGCCTCCACGAGCTCGCTAGCTTCGTCGTCTTCATCGCCGGCCGCCGTGGATCGACTTCAAATTCCGGCAGCTCCAGCGCCTCCCCGAGCAAGCCACCCCTCCAGTTAGATTCAGGGTGAGCTCACGGCCGGAACCCCTCACTTCTCCCCCTCGTTTGATTCCTCTAGCCGGATCCGCCATGGACGCAGGAGCTCGTCACCGCCATGGTCGTCGTCCTCCTCGCTCCAGTGCTCGTCGTGAACCCACAGTGCACGCGTTTGACTCCTGCACGTGCTAGCGTTCGAACGAGCCCCGAATCAACTCCAACCGTGCACCACAACGTCATCTACGACCTCGCCGGTTCTCTGTTTCCGCCAGAGTCGTCGCCGTCGTCGATTCCGAGCACCCCGTGACCCCCTGTTGCCTCCAGAAGACGCGGACGACCTCCAGGAGCAAGCCGGGGCCCTCCGTTTCCCCTCCCGTGGCCCCTAGGCCATTCCGGCGAGTGCGCCGCCGTGGCCAGGCCACCGGCGTCAAGCCTCCGGTGGGTTAGCCCTTAAGCACTTGGCTAATGACCCCCTGGGTCACTGACCAGTGGGCCTAGTGGCTTAATTAAGCCACTGGATTAACTTAAACCACGGGTTATTTAACCCAGTCACTGACAAGGTGACCCCACATGTCAGCCCCCCCCTGACGTCAGCAATTGCGCAATAAATCAATTTAAATGAATTTCCAGAGATTATTTGAATTAAAAGAATTCCAGAAATTCCAGAAAATACCCCAAACTTTGGAAATTCATAGAAAATTCATATTAACTCCAAATTGGACAAATAATATATGAAAAATGATCAGGAGAAAATTATCTTTCCAAATATGCAACTTTCAACTCTGTTTGAGTTGAATTTAAAATGTGATCAGTAGCATTTTCTATTTCATTTAAATGGAATTAAATCAAATTCAAATCAAATATTTTTGCAACTTGAACCATGGCAACATGCTACATTTCAATCACACATCAGAGGCATATCATACACATTTGAAGATGATTCAAAATGATCAAACCATATCACATACAACTTGGTTAATGTTGAATTCAAATGTGGAGTTTGAATTTGCATTTCAAATGCAATATACTCCATTTAAATGGAATGCTCAACACATCAGTACCATGAACATCACCCTTTCAATTTTATTCATGTGATTGTGCATTGTACATTATGTTGATCCTATGATTGTCATGTTGCTGATAGACGTGGAGCCGGAACCCGAGGTCACCCCCTACGTTGAAGACCCCGAACCCGAACCTCGTCAGCAAGGCAAGCAAACCCCCATTGATCATGTCGATAAAATCCCACTTCCCTCTCATGTCTCGCTCATGCATTGTTTAGGATGATCACCATGTTACGATTCTACCGCATAGATGAACCCATTCCTTTGCATGACCTATCATTTTTTCACAGTAGTAAGCAAACCACAATCCTAGCAAATGTAGGAGTTGTTTGATATCATGTGGCCCCTGCAATGTTACTGCTTATTGCATGCTTAGTATGATACCATGTTGTTACTGTCATGTGAGTCGGGATGGGAATGATCACGTTGATGATGGTAGAAAAGTGTTGGTGAATCGACCCTAATACAAGGTGAACGATGAGAGGTTGTGTAGGAGTACACGGTGGGTTGTCTCGTTGAACACCGCCCTAGTACGAGTTCTTGTGTGGTGATCCAAGATGAAGAGTACAACCACACATTGGGCTCACTGACCCCTCTCAACTTACTAACTCATCCCTTTCGCTGTCCAGATGTCGCAATAGTTCGGAGTTCTGGTAGGTCTTTGGTCTGGTTGCTAAGTGAGAGAACGGCTCACCCGAGACCGGCTTATGCACCACGCACACATCACTTGGGTCCACTTCGGTAAACCGGCCGGTTTCACGATTGTGGTAACCAACCCAAGTAGGCGGCTTTCTCGGACTGGATCGGCTATGAGGTAACAGTTGTGGTGAGCATCCTCGCCGACACCTCTTGAACGGTGTCGAGTACAAAGGCGGTAAATGATCATCATGTGTGTGTAGCGGTACACCCTTGCAAGGTTAACAAAACTATTCGAATAGCCGCGTCCGCGGTTATGGACTGCTTGGAAAGCTTAGCTTGATTATTAGATAACTTGAACCGGATACTTCTAAAACACACCAAGATAAGTGTGAGTGCTATGGCGTGCTTCCTCGTGGGGAAGTCGAGGAAGACACCATAGTGGTGTATTGTTTGGAGAAAGTAGTGGACTCGTGTACACTTCTTACCTCAAGTCTGGTACTCGTAGTTCAGGATTAGCCAAGTCAAAGCTGGCACTTCTGCAAGTGAACCCCACCTCCCTTTACCTTGATACATGTGCATGAGTAGTATAGCTCCTATGTAAGTCTTGCTGAGTACGACTTTGTACTCACGTTTTCTTAATCTATGTTTTAGATGATGCCACTGACCCCGAAGGTGGCTTCTTCATCGAGCTGGATGACTGAAGACCAACTAGTCTAGTCCCAGTCAGACGACTGGTTCCCTCGTGGAGGGCTTTGTGTTTAAATAAGGCTTCTTAAGCCATTTGTTAAACTTGTCTATACTCAGATATAATTTGCTTCCGCTTGTAATGAAATGTTGGATCACATGTATGTGATCTCTGTTTGCACTCTATAAGAGTTATCAATAAAATTGTACACTTTGTAGAGAATTGCAATGGTACCTGCTGTTCATCCAAGGCATGTGTGCTGCGTGTATATTTATAACATACATGTCTTTGTATGGGTTTTCGAGACCTTAGTTGTGTTCTGGCTGGCGGTCTTTCATACACCAAGTGGCCCTTAGATGTGCGCAGCTTGGGGCATCGCGATGCGATTGCTCGAGACTCCGTCTCGTGCACACTTTGTGGTATGATCGAGCCCGCCCTAGACCCCGACTAAGTGATCGGGCTGGAGTAAGTCTATGTAAGAGTTATGAGATAGTCGATAGTATGGTTGAGGCGACTTGTCTTTGAATATGGGAGTTCACCCCCCATATCATTAGACTTGTGTGCGGACGATGAGGACCCATCTCAGTTGATCATCTAGCCTGGATGGGATGCCCCTCACGTACGATGCTTTTCGAGAACGTTCTGTGCTTGGCCTTGTCTGCTTAGACAAGTGGGTAGGTTTCTCGGCTCTCCATATGACTATGCCTTAACTGGACTTGCATACGCTAACCCCGGGTCCCGACAATGGTACCCTCGGAAATCATCATAGAACTCCTGCCAAGTCGCCACGTGACCTACGGGTTGCATTGCTATGAAATTCTGCAACCAATGAAGAGCAACACCTTCCAGAAAGTATGCCTCGAATAGCACTCGATCACTGGGAGCAACATGGTATGTCCCAATATTACGCTCGAGGGAACGAAGCCAATCATCGGCATCAAGGGGCTCAAAAGAACATCGGAATACTGGCGGGTTGAGGAGAATGAAGTCCTGGATGGTAACAACACTATGATGTTGACGAGAAGTGTTCTGCTCCATAAGCTCTAGAACACGTGTCTGATCACGACGATTGTGATCAGCCTCCATCATGATTTCCTCTGCAGAAGGCAGTGGTGGAGGATCTTCATCATCTCTATTACCGGGACTGAAACCAACACAACGATTTCCACCTGACATTCTATGTGATAAGAATCAACAATCAGAATAGGATTTATGATATACTTCTAAGCTAAGACAACAAGACTATAATGCAACGGCATCGAAGTCACAGTCAGACAGCATAACGGCTATGTCGGGATGAAAAATGAGACAACCAGCAAGAAAAGGGAAATCACTTCCCTAAGAACACTATGGAATGATGACTCTAGAAGACAACAACACTCCTACAGCTACAAAGAAGCAAACAACGAGATGTCCTAGTAAAGACATAAATGAGCCTAGTCCTATCTTCCCATAGAACAAGATGAGGGTGAGTTATAACTCAGATCGATGGGGTAAGGAGAAAAAAGAAGTCTTACGTTGTTTTCTTATACCCACTGTAACTATAAGACTATAGAATGCTAGACTCGACATTGGCCCAGGGTTTGATAATCCTACAGAAAGGCCTACTCTGATACCAAGTCTGTCGGGACCCGGGGTTTGCGTATGTAATTCCTGTTACAATCATATGGAGAGCCGAGAGCCGTACCCACTTGTCTAAGAAGACAAGGCCAAGCATAGAACACTCTCGGAGAGCATCAAACGTGAGGGGCATTCCATCTAGGCCGGATTATCAACTGAGATGCGTCGTCATCGTTCGCTCACAAGTTTAAATGATTATGGGTGGTGAAATCCCATACTCATAGACAAGTCACCTCAACCATATTATCGATTGAATTATAACACTTACATAAACAGACTCCAGCCCGATCACCTAGTTGGGATCTCGGGCGGGCTCAGTCATACAACAAAGTGTGCCACGTGACAGAGTCACAAGCAATCACATCGCGATGCCCCAAGCTGCGCACATCTAAGGGCCACTTGGTGTATAATAGACCGTCGGCAAGAACTCAACTAAGCTATCGAACCCCACACTAAGACATGCACGTTATAATCATACACGCAACATACATGTCCAGTGTAAATAGAAGGTAATCACAACATGAACTCTACAAACTCATAGTCTTTATAACTTCTACTAAACAGAGCAGACATAGTAGTTGTATTACAAGCAGAGATCACATGGTTGTGATCCAACATTATATCAAACATCAACGGAAGCAAATTATGTCTTAGTAAAGACAAGTTTAACAAATGGATTAAGAAGCCTGAAAGAAAATACAACGACCCTCCAGAGTGCACAGGCTGCTGTCTGGAACTATACGACTTAGTCCACGTCGAGCACGAGGTAGAGGCCACCATCAGGGTCAATGGTCTCCTCTCCAAAACATAAAATAAGAAAACGTGAGTACAAAGACGTACTCAGCAAGACTTACATAGGAACTATACAACTCATGCTCAAGTATCAAGGTAAAGGGAGGTGGGGTTTCAATGCAGAAGTGCCAGCTTTGACTTGGCTAGCCCTGTACTACGAATACCAGAATGAGGTAACGAGCGTACACGAGTCCAAGTATCAAGTCTCCAACCAATACACCACTATGGTTTCTTCCTCGACTTCCCCACGAGGAAGCACTCCATAGCACTCACACTTATCTTGGCAATTTTAGAGTAACCATTGAAGTTGTCTATGATCAAGTAAAGGTCTCCAAGTAGTCCATAACCGCGGACACGGCTATTTGAATAGTTCATTAATCCTGCAGGGGTGTACTTCTACACACATGCACGCATCAGTTACCGCCTGGGAGTGGACCCTTCAAGCGAGTACCAGCGAGGTTGTTGCCAAGACACTTCACTCACATCACCATCTCTAGTCCTAGGGAGTCGCCTATTTGAGTTGGGACCACAATCGAAATCAGACTGATTTTTCCGATGCGTACTCAAACGTTGCGAGGCTGCCATCAAGCTCAACTCAATCATGATCACTTGATTCAACGATCCCACAACCTACGTCCACCACTTACATTGATGCACCTGCTTGAGATCATTAAAGTTCGAACTACTTGCGACTCCTGGACCTCGTCTTGGGTGAGGTACTAGGCCGAGAGGGGTCAGTGAGCCCAATGTGTGGTCGTACTCTTAGTCTTGGATAACTACACAAGAAATCGGGGTTAAGGCGGTGTTCAACGAGACAACCCACTGTGTACTCCTACACATCCTCTCATCGTTCACCTTGTTTAGGTCAAATTCACCAACACGTTACCACCATCATTCACATGATCACTACCATCCCGACTCACATCAATGTAGCCTCATTGTAAACTCTAAGCATGCAATAAGAGGTAACAGTTGCAGGGGCCACATGATATCAACCAACTCCAACATCTGCTAGGATTGTGGTTTGCTTACTACTGTGACAAGATGATAGGTCATGCAAAGGAATAGGTTCAACTAAGCGGTAGAACGTATAAGGGTGACATCCTAAACATGCACAAGAGAGAATGAGTGGGAACTGGGATTTTATCGACATGATCAAAGAGGGGGTGCTTGCCTTGCTGACGATCACGATGTACTAGTCTTCTGAAGTGAGGTTGAACTCGTCTCCGAGATCAACACTATCGAGAAGATGCAAACACTTGAAGCACTGAAAATAAAGCACACATTCGATAAATTGCAATGCACAAACAATATGGCATGATATGAAGATGAACATGGGTGTCTTATTGTCATTATGTTCATGTGAAAAGGTTTATATGGCAAGGGTTTAAGTTGGAATAGTCATAGCTTTTAATTTGAATTATTTCCATTTAAGCCATATAGCAAAAGCTACTGGTTCCATATTGTAATCAACTCAAACATGGTTGAATTTCGATAGAGAATTTTCTTCTGATCATTTTTCATATAAAAACCATTTCATTTGGAGTTACGGTTTAAAAGATATTCAAATTCAAAGTTTTGAATATTTTTTGCCTTTTCTGGATTAAATTAAATTAAAAGGATTATTGCATCAACACTAGGTCATGCTGACGTCAGCGGCGTTGACTGGTCCAACTGACCTGTGGGGCCGACTGTCATTGTCTCAGGTGGTTAATCACTGGTTTAATGTAAACCGGCTGGCTTAATTAGGAACTAGGGCCCACATGTCAGTGACAGCTAGGGGGGTTAAGTGCTAAACTAATCCGGCCGGTTGGGGTTACGTTACCGACGACTCTGTACACGGCGGCGTGTCGCCGTAATCCGGCTACAGGCCACGGGGAGGGGAACGGAGGGCATCCGCGTGTGCCCCATGCTCATGCGCATCGCGTGGAGCACACGGGAAACCTCGAGGAGGCCTCGGGCCACGACAGCGATGAGGCCCGCAACGGCCGGTTCCTGTCCACGGCGGGGAACGACGACGAGGGGTCGGGGAGGAGCGCAGGAAGGGGGATAAGAACCACAAGCTCACCAAGAGCGTGTTGAGGGCCACGGCGGGGCCGGAGTCGGGCTGTCCGTTGAGGAATTCCTCGCAGGAGTTGCGGCGGCCGGCGGCAAAGTTCTGATGCGGGCGTCACCCTTGTTGGCCTTTGCCTCGAATCAACAGCGCAGGTGGACGAAGTCGAGGACGGGGAAGACGTTGGACATGGCGTCTCGGGCTATCTCGGCCGGTGTCCGTGTCAGAGCACGGCGGCTCTCTGGCGAGGCCTCGGGTGCGCGTGATACAGCGAGGAGGAGGAGGCAACGTGGCCAGAGCAGGGAAAAAACGAGCAGGTGGTTTCCAGGGCGTGCGGTGCCGAGGGTATAGGGTCGGGGCTAAGCAGGAGGTGGTCGCGGCGTCTCCGGCATGGCCGCCACGCAGCTGCGCGCCTGCCTGCCCAGGGAGGAAGACGACCCTACCCCTGGGATGGGCCACCTCCCTGAGTTGGGCTGCAGGTAGGTGGGCTTTTCCCCTTTGTTCTGCTTTTTATTTTTATTTCTTCTCTGTTTTTGTGTGATTTGATTTATAAACCAAACCATTTTATAAAAATCTAAAAACTTTTATGTGAGCCTGTAGGACATATATAAGTTCACTCACAAAGTTTCAGAATTATTGAAATTATATTTAAATAATTCCAATGGAAAATGCAATAATCATTTAATTTCCAAGGGCATTTTGGACTTTTTGAGAATTCCATTGGCATGGAGTGGGACCCACTTCACTTGAAATGTGATCATGCCCATTTATGAGATTTTTCAAAAAGTTCAAATCATTTTTGGAAAAAGATTTTTGTCTGGCCTTTATTTAAAATATTTTGGGGCTTTTTACTTCCCCATTTATTTTACTTTTGCAAAAAAATTCATGATGAAAAAATGCAAGCTAGATCAAACACAAACCTAAGTTAGGGTTCTAACAACTCGCCCCCACTCAAAAGAATCTCGTCCCGAGATTCAGAAGTCGTCGGGAAGAGGGTGGGGTACTCAGCTCGTAGACGATCCTCTCGTTCCCAAGTAGCTTCTTTCTCTGAATGATGTGACCACTTCACTTTGAGGAATCTGATCTTCTGACGTCTGGTTCTACGCTCAGCTTCATCAAGAATACGAATAGGGTACTCTGGATATGAAAGGTTATCTTGGAGATCAAGCATTTCATGGTCTACTTCGCGGATGGGTTCCTTGAAGCAACGCCTGAGTTGAGAGACATGGATGACATCATGAACCTGGGAGAGGTGAGGGGTTAGTTCCAATTGGTAGGCAACTTCTCCACGTTTAGCGAGAATGCGAAAGGGAACAATGTAACGTGGAGCCAACGTGCCTTTGATACCGAAGCGATGGGTACCCTTCAGAGGAGTAACCCGAAGGTAAGCCTTCTCATCCAGACTATAGCTTTCTTCCCTATGATGACGAGACTGGGCTGTTTTCAATTTCTCACGAACAATGCGAACCTGCTCTTCTGCATCCTGAATCATATCCGGTCCAAAGAATTGTCTTTCACCAGTTTCTGACCAGTTTAGGGGTGTTCGACATTTCCGTCCATAGAGAAATTCAAAAGGAGCCATGCCCAAACTAGATTGCAAGCTATTGTTATACGCAAATTCGGCAAAAGGAAGAGAGTTCTCCAATTTCTTTCCTAAAGAGATAACACAAGCTCTGAGCATGTCTTCAAGAATTTGATTAACCCTTTCTACTTGACCACTGGACTGCGGGTGATAAGCGGTGCTAAAGGAGAGGTCGGTTCCCATAGCATTCTGGAAACTTTCCCAAAATCAAGAAGTGAAAAGACTACCACGGTCTGGATTGATTTCCAAACGAACACCGTGAAGAGACACAATTCGGGAGACATACAAGTCCGCTAACTTGCTAGCAGTTATAGACTCGTGAACAGGAATGAAGTGAGACACTTTGGAAAGTCGGTCAATGACAACGAAGATGGCATCATTTCCTTTCTGGGTTTTTGGAAATCCAGTGATGAAGTCCATACTGACTTTATCCCACTTCCACTCGGGGGTAGGCAAAGGTCTAAGAGTACCAGGAGGTCTTTGATGTTTTGCCTTAACGTGAAGACAAACATCATATTCAACAATGAACTGAGCAATTTATCGCTTCATCCTAGTCCACCAAAATCTTTGGCGTAGAACTTGATACATTTTTCTACTACCGGGATGAATCGAGAGGGGAGATTGATGGGATTCTTTAAGGATCAGCTTTCTAAGGTTCTTATTCTTCGGTGCTACTATCCTGTTCACAAAGTATACAATACCTTCATTGTCTAGGGTAAAACATTTAGCCTTAGTAGTGCATCAAGTGCCCTCCCCTTGAGGTTTTGGAGTTTGATGAAAAAACGGTTAAGGGACTGATGTATTTGTGAGTATACACACGAGAACAGTCCCTGATGAGGTTTTTAACCACCAATGTCGACCCCCCAAAAATGTTGAGGAACATTGAAGAAACAAAGGTTTTCTTGAAGAACGTATTGGCGCAAAATCCTGAGGAAACAGGGTCCTGAAGACTTGGAATCCTGAAGAAACTGGATCCTGAAGAATTGTGATCCTGATGAAAGTTGCACCATACTAATGACATGTCAAGATGAAGATCAAGCTGAAGCGTAGTCTTTCGTTAAGTCTTTTTCTTTCTTGAGTCGTAGGAAAACATCGTACTGTTGGTGGGGTCGAAGAAAACGAGTTCCTAAGGTCTGAGGAATTGCTCAACTAGGAATCTTGAAGAAAAACCCTGAGGAAATCTCCTGCAGTAGAAGTTCAGTCCTCGGGTGTCAGAGACGTTGTTCTTCAGGACACTGAGGTAACTAACTTCGGTTGAGGAGTCTGGAGATCGCCAGTGCGAATCTTCTAAAAATCGTGAGGAGAGAGAATACTTTGACCGTGCCACGTGTTGCGTGGTGAGAGGCTAGAACTTGTCTAGCAACAGTCATTTCCGAGGGCATGAGAGTAATTGCATGCATGGGCATTTATGTCCTTTCACCTCGGGTTGCTCTGCGGCTATAAAAAACCAACCCCAACCCCATTTGTGGGTTGGATGCTCCGAGAGAAAAACTGACACTTGTCATTTGAGAGCAACCCACCTCTGAGGACACTGAAGAACCTAAGTGAGGAAAACCACCAGCCTGAGTAGTTGAGCATTTCTGAGGAAGTCGGTTCGAGTGATCCGAAGCTTTTTACTCTTGAAGACTGTGATCTTCCAACCGGTGTAGAAGTCTTCAGTATGATGCAGTCAAGATGCAATTGTGACTTCCTAGAGTGACTGAGTTTGTGAAGGTTTCGGGAGTCTACCTTGAAGACTCACCTGAGTTATTGGACGGAGTCTGAGGACTCTAGTTCAAGGAGAACAAGGTGAAGACTATGTCTTCTGAGTTGAATCTCAGCCTCTCCAACCAGACGTAGAGTTGTCACAAAAACTTGAACTGGTCTACCAAACCAAAGTCTTCAATCACTGGTGCGATCTCTTCAACCTCTTAAGCTTTAGTACTTGCTATGTTGACTTCTTATGCATCAGTTCTCCCTCTGCTCTTAGTCTTCATACTATGCATCTGAAGCACTTCTGCTTATCTCATTTGATTTATTTCTGTTGCAATGTGATGAGCTTCCCTAATGATTACATTCTGTGAAGTTTTATTTCTTCATCATTTTGGTTACTTCTTCAGCTTCGTATTTCTTCAGTCCTGAAGAAAACCAAAATCTGGTAGTAAAATTGAAAATCTCCCATTCACCCCCCTCTGGTCGATATATTGCACTTTCAACCACTAGCAATGTTTGCTTTGATGAGTCGGATACCTCGAGCACGTTTTTGTGCAGCTTTGATTTGATCCTCAAGAGTTGGTTTCACTACTAAGGTGGAAAGGAATCCATAAGGAACAATCTCAAGATTAAGATTTCGAAGTTCCTCATAGAGAAGTGGTTGATACTATTGTAACATGAGGTTGTTACAATATGACTTACGACTTAGTGCATCAGCCATGACATTGGCCTTGCCTGGGGTGTAAGAAGTTCCTAATTCATAATCTTTTATCAACTCTATCCAGCGTCTTCTCCTGAGATTAAGATCTGTCTGGGTGAATATGTATTTGAGGCTTTGGTGGTCGGAATAGATCTCACAACGATTACCAAGGAGGTAATGTCGCCAAGTCTTCAGGGCATGAACTATGGCAGCGAGTTCAAGATCATGGGTATGATAGTTCTCTTCATGTGGACGCAACTATCGTGAAGCGTATGCTACCACATGAAGATCTTGCATAATTATGCATCCTAACCCTTGCCGTGAAGCATCACAATAGATCTCAAAAAAAAATTGGTGTCTAGGGGCGCAATTATGAGTGCAGAAGTCAATCTTCTTTTTAGCTCTTGAAAGCTTTCCTCGCACTTGGGGGTCCATTCAAATTTCTTATCTTTCTTGAGGAGTTCAGTTAGAGGCTTTGCAACTTTGGAGAAGTTCTCAACGAAGCGGCGGCAATAGCTTGCTAAGCCAAGAAAAATCCTAACTTGCTTAACCGATTCAGGAGGAGTCCGCTTAAGGACGGCCTGAACTCTCTCGGGATTGACAGCAATGCCTTTAGCAGAAATCACGTGGCCTAGATAGGTCACTTCTGGTAGCCAGAATTCACACTTTGAGAATTTGGCATATAGGCAATGCTCTCGAAGTTTCATCAAAACCAGCCTAAGATGCTCAACATTTTCTTTTTCGTTCTTCGAGTATATAAGGATGTTATTGAGGTAAACTACCACAAACTTGTCCAAATACTCCATGAAGTTCGAATTCATCAAGCGCGAAAAAGTGGCTGGGGCATTGGTTAAACCGAAGGACATTGCGGTGTACTCATAAAGACCATAACGAGTAGTGAAAGCCTTTTTTGGAATTTCCTCGTTTTTGATTTTGATTTGATGATAGCCTAATCTCAAATCCATCTTAGAGAAGACTGAGGATCCAGCAAGTTGATCATGAAGATCATTGATCCTGGGAAGTGGGTACTTGTTCTTTATCGTCGCTAGATTTAGCGGGCGATAATCTAAGCACATCCTTTCTATTCCATCTTTCTTTGTTACGAACAGAACGGAGAAACTGTTGGATATGTGCCCAAGAGGCAAATTAGTAAAGATATTTGTCACATATCTGTTTGTTCATAATACGTTATATATTGTGCTCGAACTGTATTAAACGGAAACATTAATACACGTGTGATATATAACAACTTGGTCCCTAGTTAAACTCAGGCATACTAGCTCATTGGGAAATTGATGATCAAGGATTCCTGATCATGAGAACATAATAGTCTATTGACAATGAGGTCATATCATTAGGAGAATGATGTGATAGACACACACCCACCTTAAGCATTGCAGTGTGATCAAGTCACATAAGTTCAGCATTGCGATGACTTAATAACATAGTGACTGAATCCTTAGACCGTGATGATCATACATGATTGCTATCTATTAGGATGCTTTGAGTGCATTAACCGTTACACTGAAACATGGTAACTGAAAAGGTGTATCTTGGGTATCCCGAAGTAGATATGTTGAGGAGTATAAAATAGATAAGAGCGGGATTTTTCAATCCGAGTGACGGATAGGTACTCTGGGCCCACTCGATGGTGTTGCATCAATAGCTTGCAAGCAAGTGACTAGGTCACAAGAGATGTAATATTCACAAAATAGTAAACATGTTATATTGGAGACAAGGAAGAACTAGGTATTGGATACCGATGATCATACCTCGGACAAACATAGTACCGAAGCGCAAAGGGATCAAGTCATATTGTTAACGGTTCAACAACGATGAAGTTTATTCGATGGAAGCGTAGGGGCACATCAAGGATTGTAACCAGATCCCACATGATGTTCATTGTTCAGAGAGTGTCTCGATCATGTCTACTATTTCCCGGACCGTAGGGTGTCACACTTAAGGGAAATCGATGCTTTAAAGATTCATTCCGGATCATCGGTGAAAAGAGAGAAAACACCGGAAATGTACTGGGAGGTGCCGGAAGCTGTTCCGGATATTTTGAAATGTTCAAAATAATATATATTAATGTTACATATGTTTTATTATTTAATTGACAGAATGAACTATTAAAAATTATTTAAATAATTAATTAAAAAGGTGAAAAGGTATTTGGGCCTTAAAAGGCCCATGAGGGGAAGGGGGAGCCTCCCCCTTGGGCTTGGCACCAAGGAAGGGGCCCATCCCCCTCCTAGCCGTACCACTCCCCCTCCCCTTGGGGGTTTAGTCCCACATGGGGGAAGGGGTGGGGGTGCCTTTTTCAACACAACATTGAGTTTCTCTCTCTCTCTTTCTCCGACCTAGAGCGGACTCCGCTGGTTTAGAGTTTGCACCTGGTTGGGGGTTTCACCATCATCCGGATGCTGTCGTGCTGCCGAAATCGGGATCCGGATCAATCTTCTTTCTGCTGCTCTTCTGGTTCGGAGCCCGGACGGACGTCGGTTGCACCGTACGTGTGTAATCCCGCGAGGCAATACACGTGTGGTGCTACTTCATCGTCGGAGGTTCTTCAACACAACAGGAAGGTCATAGGATCAGAGTCTACGCCAACCACGTTCGAGGAACGTTTCCCTCTTTCGGTCTTCAAAGTTATGAACACCGATTCCTTCCGTTACATACATCAGCATAGCATAGATTTTGGGTTCGGGACTCATAGGTAGAAATTTTTTGTTTTCTGCGCCGATCCCCAACAGTGGTATCAGAGCAAGGCTATGCGTAGATGTATTGTACGGGTAGAACACATCTAGGATGTGGGCATCAATTCTCCAATTGTTACCATCCCACGTGTACTCGTTTAGCATTGCGGCAATGTCCTGATGAAGCGTCCCCGACCGACCTTACGCGTTTACGCGAGACTGGTTGCACGCTTGACATATGGCTTGTACCATATAAGTGGCTGGGGGTGTCTATCTCTCTAACATTAGCGACGCGAAGACGTTTGCAACGGAGGGCCCCGATAGGGTTGTAATAGAGACGATTGCAGGATCGGTGTTGTGGCTTGTTTTCGCAGGATAGAAAGTGGTTCTCTCTCGAAACCCCTTAGCAGCCACGTAAAACTTTCAAAAGATAAAGTAGAAGGTGTTTTAACTTTAATTTGCATGTAAGGGGGGATCATAGCTTGTATGATTTACAGTTTTACTTCCTGTCTTGCTAATATGCTAGATATGCGACGATAGCATGATAGGATAATCTCTCTCATTACCCTGATTGTATTCTCCCTTAGTGGGCACCGCCTAGAAGGATCTCTTTATGATAGGCAGGCCGTGACGATCGGGTGTCATACATACATTAGCGATCGCATGAGGTTGGGTTTGGCAAGTCTAGCATATGCAGATATGGCCTTGCTGAACAGCCATACACTAAGGTTCGACTGGCAGGCTTGACATATGTAGATATGAGCTTGGGATACGGATGACCGAAAGGTTAAGCATGAGTCATATAACGGATATGATTGGCATGATGGCCTACCTAGGGAGATGTGTCATCGGCCTTGTGATATTCGAGGACGATCATTCAAAGTAGGATTATGTTAATCACTTAGTAAATTTGGACAGATGTTTAACTAAGTTGGAGTTTTAGAATTAATTAAAATTGAACTCCAATTATGAACAAAGTCTAAATATGTGTTTTCCAAATAACCATTGTAGATGGTTGCACCTCGCCCCTCATTCAACTTAGGGTCATTCCTAGACAAAGACAAACTGAAAACCGATGGGTCAAACTTCACCAACTGGTTCCTCACTCTGAGGATTCTCCTCGTTCCCCTCAAGATGGCATACGTACTAGAGGCCGCGTTAGGTGACGAACCACAGGCAGACGCTAGTCAGGATGAGAAGAAGGTCTACCTCTCCAAGACGGATGATTACAACCTTGTCCAGAGTGGAATGCTTTACTCCATGGAGGCTGAGCTGCAGAAACGCTTTGACAGGATGGGTGCATATGAGATAATCACCGACCTCAAGGCCGTCTTTGCACCCCAAGCCAGGGCTGAATGTTATGAGGCTTTTGAAGCTTTCTTCTCAGCAAAGATGGATGAGCACAGCAGCGTTAGTGAGCACGTGGTCAAGATGTCTGGCTACGTTCAACGCTTGAATGATCTGGAATGTCAGATTCCAGATGAACTAGCTGTTGATAGGGTGCTGCAGTCGCTGCCCCCTAGCTACCAAGGCTTTGTGTTGAACTACAACATGCAGGGGATGACTAAGACCCCTTCTGAGTTGTTCGCCATGCTAAAAAAGGCTGACGTTGAGATCCAGAAGGAGTATGCTGTATTCATGGTCAACAAGTCCGTTGAATTCAAGAAGTCTGGCAACAAGGAGAAGGGAAAGAAGGGAAGCCCAAAGAAGGGTGACAAGCCAGTTGTCACTCCTCGTAAGGCACCCAAACCTGGACCCAAGCCCGGCGTTGAGTGCTTCTACTGCAAGGGTGATGGTCACTGGAAACGCAACTGCCCCAAGTAACTAGAGGATAAGAAGGCTGGCAAGATTGTCAGAAGAGACAAAGGTATATTTTATATACACTTTATAGATCTTTTCTTAAAAAGCGTCGGGAACAAATCCTGGATATTTTATACAGGATCTGTTGCTCATATTTCTAACTCCTCTCAGGGGCTATGGAATAGGCGACGCTTGATGAAAGATGAAGTGACGATGCGCGTGGGAAACGGCTGCCGGATTGAAGTGGTGGCGGTCGGCACGAAGCATCTTAGTCTCCCTTCGGGTTTAGTTTTGATTTTGAATAAGTGCTACTATGTACCCACATTGAGTGTGAACATCGTTAGTGTTTCTTGCTTGAAGCTAGACCACTATTCTTTTAAGTCAGATAAAATTGGTTGTGCGATTTATAAGGATGGTTTGTTTTATGTTCACGCACCGGAGAAAAATGGCTTATTCATTCTTAATCTCGATTCTGATATACTTCATATTGATAACTTAGAGGCCAAAAGATTAAAACCTAGTGGCGAAGAACACATGACGATGTGGCATTGTCGACTTGGTCATATTGGTGAAAAGCGCATGAAGAAGCTTCACGATGATGGTCTTCTAGAGTCATTGGATTTTGGATCCCTTGACACATGTGAACCATGCCTTTTGGGCAAGATGACAAGGACTCCATTCAATGGAACAATGGAGCATGCGGAAGACTTGTTAGGGATCATACATTCAGATGTATGTGGACCTATGAACGTCCCCACACGCAATGGTCTTCTTTACTTCGTGACCTTCATAGATGACTTAAGCAGATATGGGTATATCTACTTAATGAAACATAAGTCTGAAACCTTTGAAAGGTTCAAGGAATTTCAGAGTGAGGTCGAGAATCAACTCGGGAAGAAAATCAAGCACCTTCGATCCGATCGAGGAGGCGAGTATTTAAGTCACGAGTTTGGCGATCATCTTAAGACTTGTGGCATCGTACCACAACTTACGCCGACATGAACACCTCAACGTAACAGTGTTTCTGAGCGACGTAATCGAACTCTATTGGATAGCGTACAATCGATGATGTCTCATACCAACTTACATGTGTCATTCTCAGGGTATGCATTAGAAACTGCCGCTTAAATTCTTAATAGGGCACCGTCCAAATCCGTAAAGACAAAACCATTTGAGGAATGGCATAGCAAGAAACCAAAGTTGTCTCACTTGAAGATTTGGGGTTGTGAGGCTTATGTTAGGAAACTTCAGCCTGAGAATCTCGAATCAAAAGCGGATAAGTGCATCTTTGTGGGATATCCAAGGAAAACCGTTGTATACACCTTCTACAACCAGTCTAAGGGAAAAACGTTTGTCGCCAAGACTGGATGCTTTCTTGAGAAAGAGTTACTTTCGAAAGAATTGAGTGGGAGGAAAATAGACCTCGACGAGATGATTGACCAATCACTCCAAGTGGAAGAAATGGAAATGGAAGTTGTTCCGGAACCATCTTCCGTAGTGGGAGCTGAAGAGAACGGTCATCATGATATTCATAACGATCGTGACATACATGATGATCATGATCAAGATGAGGAGGATCCTATTGTACCCCACAGGTCATCAAGAGCCCGAGTAAAAACTCAGTTTTATGGGCAACTTGTCAATACAGTCATGTTAAATGAACCTGTCGAACCTGCGAACTACAAAGAAGCAATGGAGGGAACCGAGTCCGAGAAATGGCTGGAAGCCATGAAATCCGAGATAGACTCCATGTATGCCAACAAAGTATGGACTTTGGTGGATATTCCCGAGGACCGAAAGGCCGTCGAGAATAAGTGGATATTCAAGAAAAAGACTGACGGAGACGTAAACGTATCTGTCTATAAAGCTCGACTTGTCGCAAAAGGTTTCCGACAAATCCAAGGAGTTGACTACGAAGAGACTTTCTCTCCCGTAGCGATGCTAAAGTCTATCTGGATATTGCTCACAATTGCTGCCTATTACAATTATGAAATATGGCAGATGGATGTGAAAACCGCGTTCCTAAATGGCAACATTGAGGAAGAGTTGTATACGGTACAACAGGAAGGTTTTATTTATCCTAAGGACGCTGGTAAGGTATGCAAACTTCAACGGTCCATTTATGGGTTGAAGCAAGCATCTCAGAGCTGGAATCTTCGTTTTGATGAGGTGATCAAAGATTTTGGATTTGTCCAAAATGAATAAGAATTATGTGTTTATAAGAAAGCGAGTGGGAGCTCTGCGGCATTCCTAGTACTATATGTGGATGACATATTATTGATAGGGAATGATGTGAAATTTCTAGAGGGGGTAGAGGAACATTTGAATGGACAATTTTCCATGAAGGACCTAGGTGAAGCTGGATACATATTTGGCATTAAAATCTATAGAGATAGATCAAGACGCCTATTAGCACTGAGTCGGAGAACTTACCTTGAGAAGATATTGAAGAGGTTCAATATGGATAACGCCAAGAGAGGCCTCTTGCCCGTTATGAAAGGAAGTAAATTGAGTGTGACTCAATGCCCAGCAACATGAAAAGAAAGGGAGGAAATGTCATCAAAGCCCTATGCCTCAGCCATAGGTTCTATCATGTATGCTATGCTGTGTACTCGACCAGATGTGGCCCTGGCGGTTAGTCTGACTAATCGTTTCCAAAGTAATCCTAGAATGGATCATTGGATTGCAGTGAGGAACGTCCTTAAGTACTTACGAAGAACTAAGGATCTGGTTCTTGTCTATGGAGGATGTGTAGAAGAGCTCGCCATAACAGGTTACGTCGATGCTAGTCTTGGTACTGATCCCGATGAATCAAAATTCCAGATGGGATACGTGTTTTATGTTGAATGGTGGTGCGATTAGCTGGAGGAGAGGCAAGCAGTCAGTCGTCGCCCAATCTACGATGGAGTCGGAGTATATTGCCGCTTGCGAAGCGTCAAATGAAGCGCATTGGCTGAAGAATTTCGTCATCGAGCTTAGCGTATTCCCTAGTTGCACTGACCCTGTTAGCATTTATTGCGACAATACGGGTGCCATTGCTAACGCATATTCTCCGGCGTTTCCATGTGACGCGGGACTACGTCAAGGATGGTCATACTAGGATTTGCAAAATACATACGGATCTGAATCCGTCAGACCCAATGACTAAACCTCTTCCATAAGCCAAGTTTGAACAACACCGAGAGAATATTGGTGTTAGATGCATACCTGATGTAAACTAGTTTAATTTGTACTCTAGCGCAAGTGGGAGACTGTTGGATATGTTCCCTAGAGGAAAATTAATAAAGATATCAGTCACATATCTGTTTGTTCATAATACGTTATATATTGTGCTAGAATTGTATTAAGCGGAAACATTAATACACGTGTGATATATAACAACCTGGTCCCTAGTTAAACTCAGGCATACTAGCTCATTGGGCAATTGATGATCAAGGTTTCCTGATCATGAGAACATAATAGTCTATTGACAATGAGGTCACATCATTAGGAGAATGATGTGATGGACACACACCCACCTTAAGCATTGTAGTGTGATCAAGTCACACAAGTTCAGCATTGCGATGACTTAATAACATAGTGACTGAATCCTTAGACCGTGATGATCATACATAATTGCTATCTATTAGGATGCTTTGAGTGCATTAACCGTTACACTGAAACATGGTAACTGAAAATGTGTATCTTGGGTATTCCGAAGTAGATATGTTGAGGAGTATGAAATAGATCAGAGCGGGATTTGTCAATTCGAGTGACGGATAGGTACTCTGGGCCCACTCGGTGGTGTTGCATCAATAGCTTGCAAGCAAGTGACTAGGTCACAAGAGATGTAATATTCGTAGACGAGTAAACATGTTATGTCGGAGACGAGGAAGAACTAGGTATTGGATACCGATGATCATACCTCGGAAAAACATAGTACCGAAGCACAAAAGGATCAAGTCATATTGTTAACGGTTCAACAGCGATGAAGTTTATTCGATGGAAGCGTTGGGGCACATCAAGGATTGTAACTAGATCCCACATGATGGTCATTGGTCAGAGAGTGTCTCGATCATGTCTACTGTTTCCCGGACCGTAGGGTGTCACACTTAAGGGCAATCGATGCATTATGGATTGATTCGGGATCATCGGTGAAAAGAGAGAAAAACCCGAAAATGTACCGGGAGGTGCCGGAAGCTGTTCCGGATATTTTGAAAGGATAAAAATAATATATATATTAATGTTTAAATATGATTTATAATTTAATTGACAGAATTAAATATTAAAAATGATTTAAATAATTAATTAAAAAGGTGAAAAGGTATTTGGGCCTTAAAAGGCCCATGAGGGGAAGGGGGAGCCTCCCTCCTTGGGCTTGGCGCCAAGGGAGGGGCCCATCCCCCCGCCTAGCCGCACCACTCCCCCCCCCCCTTGGGGGTTTAGTCCCACATGGGGGAAGGGGAGGGGGTGGGCCCCTCCTTGGCCTATATAAGGAGGGGTGGAGTGCCTTTTTCAACACAACACTGAGTTTCTCTCTCTCTCTCTTTCTCCGACCTAGAGCGGACTCCCCTGGTTTGGAGTTTGCACCTGGTTGGGGGTTTCACCATCATCCGAACGCCGTCGCGCTGCCAGAATGAAGATCCGGATCAATCTTCTTTCCGCTGCTCTTCTGGTTCGGAGCCCGGAGGGACGTCGGTTGCACCATACGTGTGTAATCCCGCGAGGCACTACACGTGTGGTGCTACTTCATCGTCGTAGGTTCTTCAACACGACAGGGAGGTCGTAGGATCAGAGTCTACGCCAACCACATTCGAGGAACGTTTCCCTCTTTCGGTCTTCAAAGGTATGAACACCGATTCCTTCCGTTACATACATCAGCATAGCATAGATCTTGGGTTCGGGACTCGTAGGTAGGAAAATTTTTGTTTTCTGCGCCGATCGCCAACAGCAACCCCATGGCGATGAGCTAGGGCGGATGAAGCCTTTTGCCAAAAGCTTCAAGTTGGATTTTGAGCTCAGGTAACGCACGTGGGGCCATTCTATATGGGCGTCTGGATATTGGGGCGGTTCCTTGAATAAGATCTACCACAGACTCTACAGATCTGGTAGGTGGTATGCCTGGTAGATCTTCCGGAAATACATCCGGGAAGTCACGAACCACCGGAATATCTTCAATGTCAGGAAGGGGAAGCACATTCAAATAATGCAACTGGGTTCTAGAGCTTGGTGAGGTGTATTCGATTGTCTGGCCTGAAAGATGGGTGAGTTTAACTGACTTGGCTTTACAATCAAGGACGTCATTTTTATCTTGATAACCAGTCCATTCCTAGGATCACATCAATGTACGAAGACTTGAGTGCTATAAGTGAAGCATGGAATACTAAATCCTCAATTGCAACTTCATTTTCATGACTCACCATGGTGGTGAGCCATTCAGATCCTGGGGTGCGCACTACTAAAGGAGTAGATAACATGGAAAACGAAATATAATGCGACTATGGGAAACCCTGGGACATGAATGAACGAGATGCTCCTGGATCAAAAAGAACAGAAGCTGGGATGGAATTGACAGGAAAGGTTCCGAGTACAACATCGGTTGCCTTATGGAAATCCTCAATGGATACATAATTCACATAACCATGTTCATAAGCACGAGGCTTGAAATTGGAAGATTTGGGTGGTGGCTTACCGCGACGAAAGGTCTTCTTGGGATTAGGAATGGTGGCTACATGATTTTAGGGACACTCTCGAACATTGTGACCTGATATTCCACATTGGAAACAAATACCACGTGGAATGAAAGGAACATGAGCACTTGATTGTCCAACAAAATTCCATGGAGGAATATTGGGTTGAGGTGGACGATATATGGTGGTTGATGGTCTAGAAGCACTTACAGCATGACTGACATCACTGAAGGGAATCCATACACAGCGTTTTCGAGAACCTGAGCTATAAGATGGTGAAACTCACGATCATTCTTACTAGACTCTTCATACAACTCATTTCCATACTCGGCCTTGAAGGATTTGATTACTAACTCCTGGAAATTCACGAACTCATGAAGATTCAGGTCATGACGAAGGACGGGGCTAAGTCCCTTGCGGAACCTTGCCTGCTTCTTGGCATCGGTGGATATCTCCTCTTGGGCATAGCGTGCTAGACGAGTGAACTCAGTCCTATACTCATGAACAGACATCTTTCCTTGGGTCAGATTGAAAAATTGTTCTCTCTTGCGCTCCATCAGCTGATCCGGAATATGATACCCTCAGAAATCATCATAGAACTCCTGCCAAGTTGCCATGTGACCTCCGGGTTGCATTTCTATGAAATTCTCTCATCACTGAAGAGCAGCACCTTCCATAAAGTATGTCGCGAATAGCACACGATCACTGGGAGCAACATGGGTTGTCTCAAGATTATGCTCGAGGGAACGAATCCAATCATCGGCATCAAGGGGCTTAGAAGAACATCGGAATACTGGCGGGTTGAGGAGAATGAAGTCCTAGATGGTAACAATACTATGATGCTGAAGAGAAGTGTTCTGCTCAATACGCTTTAGAAGACGTGTCTGATCACGATGATTCTGCTCAGCCTCCATCATGATTTCCTCTGCAGAAGGCGGTGGTGGAGGATCTTCATCATCTCTATTACCGGGACTGAAACCAACACAAAGATTTCCACCTGACATTCTGTGTGATAAGAATAAACAATCAGAATAGGATTTATGATATACTTCTAAGCTAAGACAACAAGACTATAATGCAACGGCATCGAAGTCACAGTCAGACAACATACCGTCTATGTCGGGGTGAAAAATGAGACAACCAGCAAGAAAAGGGACATCACTTCCCTAAGAACACTATGGAATGATAACTCTAGAAGATAAAAACAATCCTACAGCTACAAAGAAGCAAACAACGAGATGTCCTAGTAAATACATAGATGAGCCTAGTCCTATCTTCCCATAGAACAAGAGGAGGGTGACTCAGAACTCAGATCGATGGGGTAAGGAGAAAAAAGAAGTCTTACATTGTTCCCTTATACCCAATGTAACTATATAACTATAGAATGCTAGACTCGACATCGGCCAAGGGTTTGATAATCCTATAGACAGTCCTGCTCTGATACCAAGTCTGTCGGGACCCGGGGTTTGCGTATGTAATTCCTGTTACAACACAATCATACGGAGAGCCGAGAGCCGTACCCACTTGTCTAAGCAGACAAGGCCAAGCACAGAACACTCTCGGAAAGCATCAAACATGAGAGGCATCCCATCCAGGCCGGATGATCAACTGAGATGGGTCCTCATCCTCCGCTCACAAGTTTAAATGATTATGGGTGGTGAAATTCCATATTCATAGACAAGTTGCATCAACCATATTATCAATTGAATTATAACACTTACATAAACAGACTCCAAGCCCGATCACCTAGTCGGGATCTCGGGCGGGCTCAGTCATACAACAAAGTGTGCCACATGACAGAGTCACGAGCAACCGCATCGCGATGCCCCAAGATGTATAAAAGACCGCCGGCAAGAACTCAACTAAGCTATCGAAGCCCACACTAAGACATGCATGTTATAATCATACACGCAGCATACATGTCCAGTGTAAACAACAGGTAATCACAACATGAACTCTACAAACTCATAGTCTTTATAACTTCTGCTAAACAGAGCAGACATAGTAGTTTTATTACAAGCAGAGATCACATGGTTGTGATCCAACATTACATCAAACATCAACGGAAGAAAATTATGTCTTAGTAAAGACAAGTTTAACAAATGGCTTAAGAAGCTTGAAAGAAAATACAACGACCCTCCAGAGTGCACATGATGCTGTCTGGAACTATACGACTTAGTCCACGTCGAGCTCGGGGTAGAGGACACCATCAGGGTTAATGGTCTCGTCTCTAAAACACAAAATAAGCAAACGTGAGTACAAAGACGTAGTCAACAAGACTTACATAGGAAAAATACTACTCATGCTCAAGTATCAAGGCAAAGCAAGGTGGGGTTTCAATGCAGAAGTGCTAGCTTTGACTTGGCTAGCCCTGTACTACGAATACCAGAATGAGGTAAGGAGCGTACACGAGTCCAAGTATCAAGTCTCCAACCAATACACCACTATAGTTACTTCCTCGACTTCCCCATGAGGAAGCACACCATAGCACTCACACTTATATTGGCAATTTAAGAGTAACCATTGAAGTTGTGTATGATCAAGTAAAGGTCTCCAAGTAGTCCATAACCGCAGACACGACTATTCGAATAGTTCATTAATCCCGCAGGGGTGTACTACTACACACACGCACGCATCAGTTACCGCCTGGGAGTGGACCCTTCAAGCGAGTACCGGCGAGGATGTTGCCACGACACTTCACTCACAGCACCATCTCTAGTCCTAGGGAGTCGCCTATTTGAGTTGGGACCACAATCGGAATCCGGTAGATTTTTCCGATGCGGACTCAAATGTTGAGAGACTGCCATCAATCTCAACTCAATCATGATCACTTGATTAAACGAGCCCACCACCTACGTCCACCACTTACCTTGATGCACCTGCTTGAGATCGTTAAAGTTCGAACTACTTGCGACTCCTGGACCTGGTCTGGGGTGAGGTACTAGGCCGAGAGGGATCAGTTAGCCCAATGTGTTGTCATACTCTTAGTCTTGGATAACAACACAAGAACTCGGGCTTAAGGCAGTGTTCAACGAGACAACCCACTGTGTACTCCTACACAGCCCCACCATCATTCACATGATCACTACCATCCCGACTCACATCAAAGTAGCCTCATTGTAAACTCTAGGCATGCAATAAGAGGTAACAGTTGCAGGGGCCACATGATATCAACCAACTCCTACATCTGCTAGGATTGTGGTTTTCTTACTACTTTGACAAGATGATAGGTCATGCAAAGGAATAGGTTCAACTAATTGGTAGAACGTATCATGGTGACATCCTAAACATGCATACGCGAGAATGAGAAGGAACTGGGATTTTATCGACATGATCAAAGAGGGGCTGCTTGCCTTGCTGACGATCACGATGTACTAGTCTTCTGACGTGAGTTTGAACTCGTCTCCTATATCAAATCTACCGAGAAGATGCAAAAACTTGAAGCACTGAAAGTAAAGCACACATTCGATAAATTGCAATGCACAAACAATATGGCATGATATGAAGATGAACATGGGTGTATTATGCTCATTATGTTCATGTGAAAAGGTTTGCATGGCAAGGGTTTAAGTTGGAATAGTCATAGCATTTAATTTGAATTATTTCCATTTAAGACATATAGCAAAAGCTACTGGTTCCACATTGTAATCAAATCAAACATGGTTGAAAGTTTGTTATTTGGATAGAGAATTTTCTTCTGATCATTTTCATATAAAAATCATTTCAGTTGGAGTTATGATTTAAAAGATATTCAAATTCAAAGTTTTGAATATTTTCTGCCATTTCTGGATTAAATTAAATTAAAAGGATTATTGCATCAGCACTAGGTCATGCTGACATCAGCGGCGTTGACTGGTCCAACTGACCTGTTGTGGCACCCTTCTCAGAGGACTGGAACGCCCCGTGCTCCAGCCCAGAGATCAAGTCTTCTGGAACACGACACTGCTTGATATAGAACTGAACAACTTTCTGTTACCGAAGATAGGGGTACACAAGGTCTATTACAATGCTAGCGGAGACACAGCTTGCTCCTCACGCTAGCCTCGGCTCTACACCAAGCAGCAGCATAAATCTCTAGAAACGGAATATAACTCGGCAGTGGAACAACAACGGCGGCGATGAACTCCAATCCACAGGGACACTGGCTGGGACACCTCCTAGCTCGCAAACACCGGGAACGTCGTCCTACGCATCCAAAGCACGGCCTGCAAATCTAGCATGACACGCCAGGTCAATACATTGAATGTACTTGCAACCTCACAAAAACCAAAGCAACAAGGCAAAACAATAACATGGCATTAGTAGGTTCAAACATATTATCAACATTTAGACTAATGCACAGACAATCATCGTTTAAGTTCACATGGACCCCACATGATCATCGCATGATCATGTGGCTTACCTCGGAGTCCTAACAGACTCAAGCACCGGGTCACCTCGTGACATAACCACTTCCACGGTCGTCGCACGACCAAACGGGTCATCGCATGACCAATCACTTACCACAGACATACCACCGAACTCTTGTTGATCTCATGGTCTGACCTAGTATGAACTGTGTCCATTACCGCGGACGCGGCTATTCGAATAGATTTGTGACTCTGCAGAGTTTGTGCACGTTACCCACACTATGGAGTTCTTCCTCCATCCAGTACCTCAGAACTTATCTCACAGGATCCTTGGAACTCGTACCGTAGGAGTGGACTAGGACTTCTCCAACAAGACCGTTCCATTGCGTGTCCCTCTTACCTTATCACCGACATGCTTCGCAAGCCATGGCTTGGGTAGCCCCTGTGTCCTTCCAATACTGGCCATCGCATGGCCCTGACCATCGCATGGTCCATAAACTTGTCCCCCCCGCAGGGACTGTGCGCATATCAACAAAATGGCTCTCAAGACTATCGCCGTTTACCCGGCCAAGGAAACTGCCACGCATAGCCTTCCCTCTTTGGTGATACGCATAAGAGAACCCACCGGTAGACCGAATCAAGGCCTGCCCATACAGGAAAATGTGGTTGCACGGATAAGTTCGGTTCGGTGGCACCTGATCAACTTGTCATGAAGCATGTCTCCAATAGAAAACACAAGTATCAGGTGCAACATGAGTAGCATCAGATCATAACAATGCATAGCATACTAGCATATTAATTTCAGATATGATCAAACACATTTTAGATGGTGAACTTATCCGTGTTACAAAGATTAAGTTATTAACATGGCAACATTATGAATGCAGTTGAGCATAACTTAGGCATAGCATGGACTAACATAGAGATAACATGAGAAACTTAACATGGTGTTGGTATGTTGTGGTTAAGATGATTCAGGACATAACATGGCAATGACATAATAAAAGTATAGCATGGATGTAACATGGCAAGACATAGCATAGTGTTGACACCGGTTCTTGGCACGACAATAAACCTATATAAGATTACCTCAAATGAAGAAGTGCTCTACATGAAAAAGTTGAGTATTGTCAATATGAACAACTTTGTAGTTCGAGCCCTGATCATCCGATTCCATCTCAAGGGCCGAAACTATGTTGGGAGCGATAAGATCCAGGTATTCGAAGTACTATTCGGCCAATTAGTCCTTTAAGACATCATCAAATGGAAAACTATTCTACATGGTGCGGCTTGGTCTCGTCGAACCGGTCAATTTTGGTTTTTGAATCATCTCAATCCGAGTTCGTATGCAAAAGTTACAACCCTCGGAGTACAACCCTGTCAAAGAGCAAAAAGTGACGCCTGGAGTCAGACACCTATACGATTGATGTCTGATGGAAAGCGTGAGAATTTCGGACCTCAAGATGGCCCCGAATCAAAAAACGTTCAACATGAAAATTCTTGGAAATTTCGAGGGCTACAACTTTGATGTTTTGAGTTTTTTCATCCGAGGTCGTTTACAGCCCTGAAACTACCAAAAACCGAACTGCTGTCCTAGGCCCACTTGTAATCCGAGTTCGGTTAAGTTTGGAAAGATTTGGACGGGATTTTGAGTCCTTTTCTTGCACGAAAGTCCATCCTCCTCATATATAGATGAGGTGACGGCCGATTGAAACAACACACAATCGCAAAACACAACAAACCCTACCTTTACATCTAATCTGCCGTGTTCTTTTTCTCGTTCTTCGTCTACTCTTGTTCTTGCAGGAAGACGAATCATGGAGCTCCAGGGGCGTCCAGGACGACCTAGGGCAGCCAATCGTCGCCGAGTTCTCTGACGGGGTCCCTCCCGAGAGCTTGGGGCATCTGGTTCAAAAAGAGCCAACCGGATTGTCTTGCGTATCGCGCTTCCGGTTGGCCTCCCACGGTGCGAGCTGCGGAGTATCTCCCTCGGCGTCGGGGTACACGTGACGTGTTCGTGTAGGGCGCAATTCAGCGTCAACACACTTTTTGGCGACTCCGCTGGGGAAAAGTTTCAAGAAATCATCATCAAACATGTCCAAGTCAGCAGAGATCAACGCCGATAACATCATTAGGCCGAGTCTTGATGAATTATCGGAGGAACATCGCCAAGCATATGAAGCCATCAAGAAGCAGCGCAAGGAGCAGCGCATTGAAGCTTATGAAGCGCTCATGAAGCAGTAAGAGGAGGAGGATATGCAAGCTTTTCTTGTGAGTTTGGATAAAGATCGCCGAGGCAACATCACTCCGGTTGGAGAAATCAAGCTCGGAGAAATCAAGCTCCCTCCTCTCAATGGCAATCTAGAAGAAATCACTGTGAGTAAAAATTTTACTAAAGAGCAACTCGCTGTGATTGAAAGTTTGGTTAGCAAGGGTAATGATATGGCGTATAATGCGTTCATAGGAAATAACAATGCTCAGAAAAATAAGACTCCATCATGTAGTAATAAAGTTGGTGTGTTCATTAGCCCAGAAAAAACTAATCCAACCTTGCCCATTTCATCGGCCCCTCCTATGCAACAATATTATAATATGCCGATGAATTCTTATCCTAGCCAAACCAATCAACTTGTGACTGCACCTACCTACCCTAACCCTATTCTGAGTGCAACCGATTCGGCGCCAATGCCGAATTACTTTGCAACATCACCTATAGGGGCAGGCACGTTTTGTCTTCAACCGAACTATAGTTCGGCGCCCATAGCACAAGTTGCACCAATAGCTAGTACCCAAGTTGCTCCTATACCACTAGCATTGACACCTACCACAGATCCTATTTTAGCCAAGCTAAGGGAGGATTTGCATAAGATGTTTCAAGATACTTTCGGAAGCGAGCCGAAAGTAAAAAGTAGTGTATATCAAAAGCCTTATCCCGCACACTTCGATGCAGTGTTGTACCCTCAAGGTTACAAGGTTCCTGATTTTGTTAAGTTTAGTGGAGAGGGTACAAAAACAACTCGGGAGCATGTTAGTCAGTATTTGGCACAGTTGGGTGAGGCCGGTTCCATAGAAGAATTGAAAGTGCTTCTATTTCCCCTATCTTTAACCGGCACCGCTTTTTCATGGTTTGCTGCTTTGCCACATGGCTGTATTCTTTTATGGTCACAATTAGAACAAAAATTTCATGATCATTTTTATAGTGGCGACAATGAGCTTAAGTTGTCACATCTTACATCGGTTAGGCAAAAACATGATGAATCGGTCACTGATTATGGCAAAAGATTTAGAGATATAAAAAACCGATGCTATAGCCTAGTGATAACTGAGAGAGATTTGGCATATTTGGTTCTTAATGGTTTGAAACCCCACATCAAAGAGAGGCTAGAAAGTTATGAGTTCTTAAATATTAACCAAGTTTTGCAGAAAGCTTTGGCCCAAGAGAGCCGAGTTAAAGAGGTTCATAAATCAACAACCGACCGTCCTAGGATGCATATGGTTGACTACAATGATGATAATTCAGATGATGAGGTTGATGTCTATACCACTGAGTTTGTTTGGTCATCAAAGGCCAAACCTTACTCGTGCAATGCTCTTAAGCCGATTCGCAAGAATCGTGATGAGGAGATGAAGTTTACCTTTGATATAGCCAAGTGTGATAGGATATTTGATGCTTTGTTACAAGATAAAATGATTAGAATATCTCACACTTTACCGCCGTTTGAAGAACTAAAACGGCGTGCTTATTGCAAATATCACAATTCTTTCTCACATGCTACTAATGATTGCAATGTTTTCCGGAGACATATACAATCGGCCATTAATGAAGGACGATTGAGTTTTTCTGAGATGCAGGTTGACAAGCAACCCTTCCCGATGAACACCATAGACTTGGAAGGAAAAAAGGTGTTGATTCGGCCTGATATAGCCGAGTTAGCCAACAAGAATAACGTGGTCATTGGTGAGTCCGGAAAGGAAAATGAGGACAACAGGAACTCGGGAAGACAGGTTGTGCTTGACAAGCAACCCGATGGCAAGGAAGTAATAAAGATCACCATAAAAAATCCTACGCTCGGGGGGCAATCACAAGTGCAAGAGGATGCTCATGATAAATTTGTCAAACCCAAGAATTCAGAAGTTGGCAAGAGGAAAAGGAATGAAGCTAGGCGCAAGCGAATCAAGCCATCTTTTGATATGTTGCTATCCAAGTATGTCAATCAAGTGGCCGGTTCTAGCTCTAATCGGCCATCAACTTCAAAGCATTCAAGATCACCTCCGCAAGAAAGTCGACGCTATGCAAGGCCATATGGGTCATCAACGGTGGTTGGGGGCAGCCGCCAATGGGACCATATTACATGGGAGGCTTCAACGGTGGTTGGGGGCAGCCGCCAATGGGACCTTATGCTTTTTATATGGGGTGGTCATCACCTAATAGGCTCACTCGTGGGAGGTTTTCTTATTCTTCAAAAGGACATTTTAATCAAGGTGATAGTCGGCCATCGCAAGATTTTCCGAGCAAAGTCAATAAAAAAGTGTGGCGTGCTAAGTCACATGGTGCGGAAGTTTCAGAATCTGACAAGCGGAAGGAGATCCAAGGGCCGATTGTTCATAATCTGGCTAATTCTAATGATGACATTGTTGTTGCTCAGCAAGATTCCATGGCTAATGATCAAGAGGCTAGAACAAGCGCGGCCAAGTACAGGGATTCCAAATATGCTCAACCTAAGTGGTGTCCTCCCGGTTTAACTAAGACCATGAAGAGGAGATTGCAACGTATGAGGAACCATGAGAAGGTGGAGAACGAAAAGGAGAAGCAAAAGGACGAATTAATTAATGGAATTTGGCCCATGGTACCTGCAAAACAAATATGGAGGCCTAAACAAAAGGAAAACACAAGTGCTTCTATGTTAACTGCAACAACACCTACACCACCAAATAAGGATGATGTTGTCCCTATTACATCGTCCATGCCACTTGTTACCTCTTCTTCAACCGAAGAGACTTTAAGTCCAGTATAAACCTTAGGAGATGAGGATGATATGGAAGATTATGAATCTGCGCCGGCTCGGGAAGGTATGGATATTAATATGGTGTATTACTTACCTGCCGAATTTCGTGCTGTAGATGAACAAGGAGATGTGGCTCAGCTAGATTTTGGTCCTAAAAATGCTATATTTGAGAAGCCAAAAGATCCGGTGAAACATTTAAAGCCGTTATACCTTAAAGTTCACATTAATGGGTCACCGGTTGCAAAGATGCTAGTTCATGGTGGTGCTGTGATAAATCTTATGCCCTACACGGTCTTCAAAAGGCTGGGATTACATGATGATGCATTGATGAAAACCAACATGGTGCTTAATGGATTTGAGGGTAAAGAAAAGACAGAGGCCAAAGGCGTAATATGTATGGAACTCACTGTGGGAAGCAAGACTTTGGCCACCACATTCTTCGTCGCCGAAGTGCAAGGTAACTATAATGTCATATTAAGCCGTGATTGGGTTCATGCTAATCAATGTGTGCCATCCACCATGCACCAATTCTTGATACAATGGGTTGAAGACGAAGTGGAAGTTATTCATGCGGACAACTCGGCTTGTGTTGCTTTGGCCGATGCGTCTATAGATTGGAATCATCCGGATGTTACTTTCTTATCAGGACGTGATCTATCGGAGTTTGATTTCCTTAGTGCTACAAGGAACGGATTGATACCTATCTCTCTAAAACCGATTGGTGGTAATCGGCTTCAGAGTACATACTTGTCATCCTAAGCATGCACATGTCCGATAAGTAATTATCTCCCTTAGAAAACATATGGCCGATGGAGTGTTGACATCGTCCTTAGAACAAACATGGGCAAGTTATTTTTCGGCACACAAGTTTTGCCGAAAAACAGGGGGGCATGTGTTGACACCGGTTTTTGGCACGACAATAAACCTATATAAGATTACCTCAAATGAAGAAGTGCTCTACATGAAAAAGTTGAGTATTTTCAATATGAACAACTTTGTAGTTCGAGCCCTGATCATCCGATTCCATCTCAAGGGCCGAAACTATGTTGGGAGCGATAAGATCCTGGTATTCGAAGTACTATTCGGCCAATTAGGCCTTCAAGACATCATCAAATGGAAAAATGTTCTACATGGTGCGGCATGGTCTCGTCGAACCGGTCAATTTTGGTTTTTGAATCATCTCAATCCGAGTCCGTATGCAAAAGTTACAACCCTCGGAGTACAACCCTGTCAAAGAGCAAAAAGTGACGCCTGGAGTCAGACACCTATACTATTGATGTCTGATGGAAAGCGTGAGAATTTCGGACCTCAAAATGGCCCTGAATCAAAAAACGTTAAACATGAAAATTCTTGGAAATTTCGAGGGCTACAACTTTGATGTTTTGAGTTTTTTCATCTGAGGTCGTTTACAGCCCTGAAACTACCAAAAACCGAACTGCTGTGCTAGGCCCACCTGTAATCCGAGTTCGGTTAAGTTTGGAAAGATTTGGACGGGATTTTGAGTCCTTTTCTTGCACGGAAAGTCCATCCTCCTCATATATAGATGAGGTGACGGCCGATTGAAACAACACACAATCGCAAAACACAACAAACCCTACCTTTACATCTAATCTACCGTGTTCTTTCTTCTCGTTCTTCGTCTACACTTGTTCTTGCAGGAAGACGAATCACGGAGCTCCAGGGGCGTTCAGGACGACCTAGGGCAGCCAATCGTCACCGAGTTCTCTGACGGGGTCCCTCCCGAGGGCTTGGGGCGTCTGGTTCAAAAAGAGCCAACCGGATTGTCTTGCGTACCGCGCTTCCGGTTGGCCTCCCATGGTGCGAGCTGTGGAGTATCTCCCTCGGCGCCGCGGGTACACGTGACGTGTTCGTGTAGGGCGCAATTCAGCGTCAACACATAGTAGTAGCATATTCAAGGATGTAATGGCAATGATAACGTCAGTCATAAAATGGCAACATGATCACGGTCACCGATATAAGCATATCACCTTAAAGAAATTTAAAAGCACGTCAAAGCTTTGCAAAGGTGTAAAGGGTATTGTGGCTTGCCTTTCACCAGAGTGGTGTGAAACACTCCTGGTCTTCGACACCGACACACCCTGCAAAACCCGGACAAGAAAAGCACGACGAGAAGGGGGGTCAAACAACTTTTGCTTGACCAGAAAATAAGAACAAAGAACCATGGCATAAGACCTATGCCAACACGAATAGAGCTCGAGACAAAACCAACGCAAAAAAAAATCACCTCGTTTGGACTCCCGGTTGCGGAGATATGACCGGGGAAAGATCAGGGGCTAGTTTTTGGTGGAATACGTTTTCTGCACAGAGAAAACGTATTTTGGGACTGAAGGAGATGAAATACGCCTTCGCAGCAGTGAAAGAGTATTCTGTCTAGTGGAAGGGGAAAATACGCTTTCTTCAAACGAAAACGTACTTTTGGGAAAATCCTCTCCACTTGAAGGAAACCGGCCTGCGACCTGTCTCACTTCCACACGGCGCCCACCCATCAACTCTCCTCCTCTCTCCTCCCCTGTATCTCCTCTGCTTCTCCAGGACGGGGAGAATGGGGCACGCTGGCCGGCCCAACGCCGGCGATGGGAGGAGCGATGGCCGGCTCACGCAGGAGGAGAACTCCACGTCGCGCCCGTAGGCGGTCGCGCTGGACCTGGGGGCTCCCGGGACTGGCGAGAACCTCGGCCGGGAGGACGGCGGACACAGTCGCCACTGGACTCGGCGAGGCAACCGGGGGCGGGGTTCCGGCGGGATCTTGGAAGGCAGCGACGCAGAGGGGTAGTTAGGGTGGAGCGCAGGTGCGGTCCAGGGGGAAAGGGGCGGCTCCGGTGGCGCCAATTTGGCCGGAGCTTGTCGGCGACAATGGAGGTAGTGTGGGAGCAGGGCGTGCTACGCGATGAATTGGAAGGAGGAGGGGAGCTGGGAGAGGCCGTGGAGGATGTGGGGAGCTGTTGGGTGCTCGGGGAGGGCCCTTCTTATAGGGGGAGGTGGATGCGGAGCTCGGACCGCGACAATGCCGAGCGGCCGGGGCGTGCGGTGAGCTGGCGATGCTCGAGAGCGACGGGACGGGTGGCGTGGAGCGAGCATGCTCATCAAAGCCGGGCGGCGCGGCTAGAAAACCGGAATACGACGGACGCACACAGTGGTAGGATGTGGACGCGTCGGGCACGTGCGGAGAGCGGCCAGAGCACGCCACATGCTTGCTACCCATGCGCACTGGTGTTTAGGATAAGATCTTGCGTGGCCAAAGTTTTCCAGGGTGAAGTCCTTTAACTGTAGATCACCACTATTCAAAAAGTTTGGCTAAAGGTGCTCTAGATTGACCACACATTTACTGACAAGTTGGATGCAGCAATCTTGCAGAAGAAGATAAGATCAAATGGTGCTTGGGGGTGCATGAGAGATTGTCACAGGGGCTTAGGGTTGGAAGGACTATGGTCTGCTGAGTTTGGGCTGAAAATAATCAATGTACATGGTACATCCTTTGCAAATTCACCATGGAGGCAGAAGTTGTTTGTACTGTGGTATGGCTACCACATGGCTCCCCTAAGCATGAATTTTGGCTGAGCTTAATCATACATTAGGGTGAGTATGTGTGCCAAGTATCACCTCAAATGGAGCAATGTAGCTAGTACTTCCTTTGCAAATGTCCAAATAGGCCAGAATGCAAAGTTGAATCTAGCATCTGAATTGGCTGAAAATTGGTGTAGCTGGGTTGTTTGGGTGGGTGCACATTTGTATAAAATTTCATGGCCATTGGACAAGCCTAGATAGCACTTGCTTCACAAGGTGTCCCGCTGACCAGAAACTTAAACATGACCATTTACTCACATGGGTAATGGGCATTGGCTCAAATCTGGTTTGGTAGAGTTATTTGGTGGTAGGATCATGCTCAAGAAGTTTCAAGGAAAATGGGTTCACCTATCATGCACTTGCTTCACAATGCCCCCTTGCTGCACCAGAACTTTGGGAATTTATTATGGGAGTTTGGCGAAGCAAATGGTGGTGGAATTTGGTGGAGATCAAAGATATGATCATATGAGCTTGGACAAAAAGTTTCACCAGCAATTGACCAAGAGAAGTGGCACTCCCTTCACAAAGCTCCATTCTTCCCCCACAGACAAATGAATTTTTCTAGAGGAAAAATCCACTTCGGCCATGCAATCTTTTTGGAGAATTTGGCAAGATATGACATATGTGAATTATTTGTGGATCTATGGAGCAATATAAATAGGGGTTGCTTCACAAACCTCAAATAATGGGAATATTCCTTTTATTGGAAAAAGGAATATAAGGCTTGAATATATGGTGGCTTGGATGAGGTGGGTCAATGGAATCGCAATGGCATGGATTGGAAACAAGGGATACTTGAGCATGGAAAGAAATTATGCTCAATTTGAAGTCCAACGAGGTGCTCAAAATCAAACCAATAGCAAATCCAGAAATAAATCAGAAAAGTTTTTGAAAAAAGAAAGTTCCAAAATCCAGGGTGACACACCTATGGGGCCCAGCTGTCATTGTCTCAGGTGGTTAATCACCGGTTGAATTTAAACCGGATGCCTTAATTAGGAACTAGGGCCAACATGTCGGCGACGGGCTAGGGGGTTAAGCACTAAACTAATCCAGCCGGCTCGGATTACGTCGCCGGCGGCTCTGTACGCGGCGGCGTGTCGCCGGAATCCGGCTATAGGCCACGTGGAGGGGAACGGAGGGCATCCGTGCGTGCCCCGTGCTCGTGCGCATCGCGGGAAACCTCGAGGAGGCCGCAGGCCACGACGCCGATGAAGCCCGCGGCGGCCGGTTCTTGTGCACGGCGGGGAACGGCGACGAGGGGTCGGGGAGGAGCGCATGAAGGGGGAGAAGAACCGCGAGCTCACCAGGAGCGTGTTGAGGGGCACGGCGGAGCCGGAGTCGGGCTGTCCGTTGAGAAATTCCTCGTCGGAGTTGCGGCGGCCGGCGGCAAAGTTATGATGCAGGCGTCACCCTTGTTGGCCTTTCGCTCGAATAAACAAAGTAGGTGGACGAAGTCGAGGATGGGGAAGACGTTGGACATGGCGTCTCGGGATATCTCGGCCGGTGTCCGCGTCGGAGCACGGCGGCGCTCTGGCGAGGCCTCGGGTGCGCGTGATACAACGAGGAGGAGGAGGGAACGCGGCCACAACAGGAAAAAAACGAGCAGGTGGTTTCCAGGGCGTGCGGTGCCGAGGGTATAGGGTCGGGGCTAAGTAGGAGGTGGCGGCGGCGTCGCCGGCATGGCCGCCACGCAGCTGCGCGCCTGCCTGGTCAAAGAGGAAGACGACCCTGCCCCTGGGCTGGGCCACCTCTCTGAGTTGGGCTGCAGGTAGGTGGGCTTTGCCCCTTTTTTCTGTTTACTATTTTTATTTCTTCTCTGTATTTGTGTTTTGATTTGATTTATAAACTAAACCATTTTATAAAATTCTAAATTTTTTTACGTGAGCCTATAGGACATATATAAGTCCACTCACAAAGTTTCATAATTATTGAAATTATATTTAAATAATTCCAATGGCAAATACAATAATTATTTAATTTCGAAGGCCATTTTGGAATTTTTGAGAAATCCATGGGCATGGAGTGGGACCCAGTTCACTTGAAATGTGATCATGCCCATTTATGAGACTTTTCAAAAAGTTCAAAGCATTTTTGCAAAAGATTTTTGTCTGGCCTTTTATTAAAAACATTTTGGGGCTTTTTACTTCCCCATTTCTTTTACTTTTGCAAAAAAGTTCATGATGCAAAAATGGAAGCTAGATCAAACACAAACCTAAGTTAGGGTTCTGACAGCAATGGCTCTCGCCATATATAAAGTCGACTTTGGTCGCAACGGCTCTCACCATATATAAAGTCAACTTCGGACGCAACGGCTCTCGCCATATATAAAGTCGACTTCGGTCGCAACGGCTCTCGCCATATATAAAGTTGACTTCGGTCGCAACGGCTCTCGCCATATATAAAATCGACTTCTGTCGCACCGGCTCTCGCCATATATATAAGTTTATACTCGTCGCATTGGCTCTCGCCATATATATATAAGTTGACTTTCGTTGCATCGTCTCTCACCACATTCAGATGCTCATACGGACTTGGAGTTGGCACATATTATTCCGGGTTGCGGAAGGAAACATATTCCAGCACTCGAATGGACACTCAATTTGGAAGCTGGGAACACAACCCATCATATCATATCTACCGTATTCAGCAAATTCGTATTCATCGGTTTTTATCAGCAAGCAAAAATTTGCTGGCTTCAAAAAAAATTGCCGATATAATACTTGCCGACTTCAGAGAATAAGCAAGAAATTGTAAGTCCCAGGTTTCTGTAGGCAAGACAACCCGGCACTTGGGGTCTACACTACTTCGAAGCAAATTTCACAAGTACAATTCCCAGGTTGCTGCAAGAAAGAAAACCCGACACTTGGGGGCTACACAATCAAGGCTATTTTATATACAAAACTCCAAGTCATCACGAGATCATAAACTCGGAGCTCGAGGGCTACAGGTGATATGGACATAAAAAAATTCTCGTAAATTTTTCTCGAGTCCATTTGACAAGACACGAAAGAGCAAAAAGCAACATTGAACTCAAACGTGGAAGATCTCAAAATTGAATCATATCTGGTTCATTGACATGAATCAGTGGAACAAGCCGGCGTATTGGTTTGGCCTCCAGTCCCGGTATTTATCCTAACTATTCATTATATTGAAAGTTTACCATGGACGCGCACCTAGTGTTCTCTTCTACGACAATCTCATCGCCAAGGACAAGCAAAGAAAAAATGAAGCCCACACCAAGATTGCGTCCAAGCTAAACTTGGGGCTACTGTCGGGGGGATTACTCACAGCTAAGACCCGACAGAAGACAGGTCCTGGAGACTAGAGTCGGTTGACATGAATCACCTCCATGAGTTGGCAGCCAGGTGACTCTCCTCACCATGAGTAGGCAGCCAGGTGACTCTCCTCAACATGAGTAGGCAGCCAGGTGACTCTCCTCAACGGGAGTAGGCAGCCAGGTGATTCTCCTCACCAGGAGTCGGCCACGGAGAACGTCACTCCCCTCCACATGAGTCGGCCACGGAGAAGGTGAATCTCCTCCACAGGAGTCGGCCAAGGAGAAGGTGACTCTCCTCCACAAGGGTCGGCAATGGAGAAGGTGACTCTCCTCTACAGGATTCGATCAGACAAGGTGACTCTCCTTTACAGGAGTAGGCATAACGGAGACTCTCCTCTTTGGAGTCCAGTTAACTTGGAAGATTACAAGACTTAGAGTAGGAATCAGATTGGTATCTGACTTTTAATACAAGACGAGACTAGTTTGTATCAGAGTAGGATTCTACATGTAAGCCTCCCCCTTCCACCTATATAAGGAGGGGTAGGGCGCCCATAGAGGCCAAGTTCACCAGAGTAGGCTTTCGCCCCCGGTGTAGGATTCCGCAATAGTAGCCTTCTGAGAGAGTAGATTTCCGCAAGAGTAGGCTCTCGACATGAGAGTAGGCTCTCGATATGAGAGTAGGTTTTCGCCATGACAATAGATTCTCGACATGAGAGTAGGCTCTCGATATGAGAGTAGGCTTTCGCCATGAGAGTAGATTCTCGACATGAGAGTAGGCTCTCGATATGAGAGTAGGCTTTCACCATGAGATTAGGCTTTCTCCATGAAAGTAGGCTTTCTCCATGAAATTAGGCGTTCGCCAGAATACAAGTGTAAGAGAGTAGGCGACACGCCAGCGACTCCCTATAAGAAAAGGAATAAGACTTGGCCGCAAACAACATGTAGGTTCTTAACCGGACGGTGTTTCCCGGGGCCTGAAGCTGTTTAAAATTGTGTTTTCTCTCTCTGTGATGTTTTTCTTCCTCGTACACTCGTAGCAAAGGCCCCATAATCAAGTCCGACTCTACGGACATCTGCCGTGATTTTCCCACGACGGAACTACTACACATTCATGCGTCCTTGTCCCGGTTGGTCCAATACTTGAAGTTTATCAGCGACGACACTATCCACATACGTTCTAACTGACGACTATTCGATTAGGCCGTGTTTGGATTCAAGTCACAACCCAGCATAGGAGAGCTGTCCAACTGAAAATGAAATATATCAGGTACGTTCTCAAGACGGAGTCATGAGAACTAGCAAGGAAAACACAACCAGGCTTAATAAACGTCCCTTCGTCATGGCCAATGCGCACCGGTGATATTTTCAGCAGGCGAGGATAACTATGGCCGAAAAAGATTGAGTGATCTCCTAAGTTGATGATCGTCCGAATTGTACTTCGAGGTCCAATCGGGATGACCATACATAAATCCCGTATACGTAGCAGACTGCATTATCGAAATAACGAAATCTCCGGTTCAGTCGAATTTCAGATATGTCCCAGGAGACAGATAGAGCAACACGCACGAGTAGCAATGTGCGTACTGAAAATTCGCCATTAATAGGAACGAGGTACCATTGCACACCCCAATTGTCCATCCGGCTGTCAGAATCCTCAAATTGATGCGTCCCTCGAATTAAAAGTGGGGGTTGCATCGAACCTGCTGGTCAAACGATGCAGCATCTGACTAAAGTATGAACCAACAATGAAGCAAATAATAAATATATATATATGTAAAAGCCTTGTACCTCCATCATCTGGATCCCACATGTAACAAGTACCACTGTTCTTCACGGCGTAGTACCGGCCCACATCTTCAAACTCCAAAGGACTAAGATGGGGTGTGCCGAGCATGTACCATGTTAATTTGGAGTCGTCATCCATGCTACTAACGGTGATGGCAATCCTCTTGTCGAAGACGGCGGTGAGAGCGTAGTCTTCGGTGCCACGATAGAATGGTGGCACTACAATGGCTATCTTCATAAAAGAAAGTTCTATGAGATCATAGTTGAAACTCCGTCTCACAGTTCTAAGAGATGTGAATGGAGGCTCATCAACTGTCATTCCAGTGTACATGTTGTGCAACTGGATGCCTTCGTTACCTAGAAGAAAGGCCAGCCAGTCACCGTTCGCACCAACCCAAGCCTGTGGTATAGTTGGATCGTCAAAAAACTTCACAGGCTAAGAGAAATTATTATTTTTAAAGAAAGACGTACATGAGATCACCTACCTGAGCGTGGGAGAGAATCGTCGTTTGATAAGAAATGTTATCAAGATGGGTGATGGTGCACTTTTCTCTCAGCGGTTGTTCCTGCTCCGATGCCATGTATAGATCATATACTGCAGCTTGCTCCATTACGCAAGGAAGCCCAAGAACGAACTTCATCTCCTCAATTCTACCTAGGACGAGGCGCATAACCCTCGGGGCACATGACACAAACCTTGTGACGCTCAACATGTCCGCTCTAGCGTTGTTGGAGACCACAGTTGTAAGGATATTGTCGGGGGGATGGATTAGGACCACAACCCGGCATTAGGTCTATGGGCCGACTCACCTAAGGAAGGCCCACGAAAGAAGACCCGATCACGAGCCGGTCGCATCAAGCATGAAGATCGAAGCCATAGAAGGAATTCGACTTACCTTGTATAGCACGTAGCAGATTTGTAAAGTAGAATAGGACTCCACCTCGTGTCAGAGTCCGACTCGCGGAACCCTGGGACTCGGCGCCTTTATAAGTCGAGGTCCATGGGATCCAGGGTCAAGGAAAATCTCAATCTAAGATAGGACTAGACAGTTGTCAGCGTAACCTGGAATCCCTCGAGATCCAGGTTGCGAATCGACTCTCTTGTAATCAATCAATCGACTCTCCTTTTGAGATTCGGAACCCATAATAATAAGAAGCAGGAGTAGGCCTTTAGCTAGAGACAAAGAGGGGCAGAAAAGTGGGTAAATCGCCGAGTTTCTTGTCCATGTCGACTCTCTCCACGAAATTGCCTCGCAGCAAAGGTCCCATGCTAAGTTCAACTCTTCGGACATCTTCCTTGACTTTCCCACGACAGTTTGTCCCCACCGTGGGGCCTGCGCTTGCAGGTGTTGAGATTTTGGAGGGAGATCTACAAGGCATAGAGGGATTCATCGCTGGACGAATCACTAGAAGCCGGCACGGGAAGCTGTACATCGACAACTCAACCTGGGCCCCTGAAGCCGACTCTTTCGAATAAGGACATCGTGTCCTGATCGGGTCTATCCACATCTTCATCTGCAGGATGGACGGATCTTAGACAGAGCCAGATCCCGAAGTTCCCATCGAAACTTCAAGACGGCGACATGCCGACTCCAACAGCACGTTCCTCGGATTCATTGATGAGTCTCCAGAGTCGGAGCGCTCTGTCGAGTCCCCAATGTACGACGCTTCGTAAGCACTGACTGACGCTTACTCATATCCAAGTGAAGGAAGAATCTCGGATGAGGGGTCCTTCCGATCCGTGGGGAACAACAGACTCGGCACCGGTCTGCCAGAATAGAACCTGGATTATCCTCACTTTGAACCTCCATATTGTGCCAAAGTGTTCATGGCCGAGATCGGAGGACTGGAGAGTCAAGCGACCCAAAATCAAGGCGCAGAGTCGGCGGCCGCCGCGTCTCCTAACGCAAATAGGGACCCGGCAGCCCGCTCGTCAGCACAAATACCCACTGGAGCCAAAGCCCTCGCAGATGCCCTAAAATCTCTTGATAAGGCCTTGACCACAATGGTAACAACGTAGAATCAGGAGGCCTGGAAGACAAGGGTTAACAAACTCAAGCAACAGACAGTCAACTTACGGAGGGAAGTCAACATCGAAAAAGAACAGATGGTTGAAAGAGAAGCCCGGATCGTCCAGGAAGCCGCGCGCCACTGGGGAGAGTTGGATCTGATAGACGCCCAGCGATTGAGCCTCACTCATACGCGCCCACAGGGATACACGATTCAACTCCCCCTTGGCTACCAAGGGCGAATGCTATTCCACAGCCTTGTCAAATTGACTCCCCCAGGATTCACGCCTCCTAGACAGCCGTCTCCTTCCCCACACCAAGACCTCTTCCATACAACTCCTCACCACTTTGACAACCACATGGCTAATGTCATGGCGGCGACCCGTTACCTCATCAATGCGCCAATTCATGAAGACAACCGAGCAGATCGTGCCGCCCGCGAGGCCGTCTACTTCCTGAAGAATGTGATCACACAGCAAGGCCAATACTCACAAAGGGGTCCCATACATACATGGAACTCCATATCGAAGTGTGATCCGACAAGAAGAGTCGCCGACTCCGGCATCCTCGGGCAGCCAGCGCCACCACAGAGTACCTCTGAGCCCTCAGGGGGCACTAAGAATCATGGACCTACCGGCTCCCAACACCAACCAACGTGTAGGGCCGGTGGCCCAATTCCCCCCACAGGAACCGAACACTGAGTTCGTCAGCAGATCCGTGGGTAATCGATGTCTCGTATCGGCTTTGAGGAACACACGCTTGCCCCCAGATTTCAAAGGATCGTGCAAGATCCCAAACTACATGGCTGACATGGACCCAACGGCTTGGATAGAAAGCTACGATCTCGCCATGGACATGCTATAAGCCGGCGAACAAGTCTGTGCTCGTTACTTCACAATGATGTTGGAAGGGCCGGCTCGAACATGGTTCGAAAATCTTCCAGAGAATTCCATCACCTCTTGGGCGGATCTTAGAGAATAGTTCATCAAGAATTTTCAAGGCACCTGCTAGCGAGCCACCACAATAGTCGACTTGGAGCATTGTGTCCAGAAAGAATGAGAGTCGGCCCTAAGCTGGGCACGACGAGTCGCAGATATAGTCCATTCCTCAGACACTAGCACTGCACAGACAACATGGATCATCTTGGAAAGAAACTGCAAGTTCAAGCCTTTAGTACACAAACTTGGCCGACTCACAAGGACGGTCAGTAACATGGGAGAGCTCAGGAACTCGGTCATCAAGTATGCCGAGTCTAACAAATCCAAGGATGCTGATCAGGAAGAGGACAAAGCCGCCCAGAACAAAAAGAACAACGGCAAGGGATCTCAGATCCAGAACCAACAGACCAAGCGACGACTTGACCAGAAGACTTCCGAATTGGTAGCCAACACAAATGTCGGCTCCCAAAGGCAGAAGCAGGGGGGCAACAACTACCGCAAGTCGGAACGAAATTTCCAGCCCCCAGTCAGCTTTGAAGAAGCTCTGAAGAGACCCTGCCCACAACACAACAAACCCGACCGTCCAGCCAGTCACACTTGGGAAGATTGCAACTTCATGAAAGTGTTTGCACGTCGCGGAGGTTAGGTCCTGTAAGGCCCAATATGCGGTACTGTTCCAGATCTAGATGTTTCCATCCAGATCCGGGGACGAAGCACATATCGGTCCCACCGCGACATATGACAATGCCATATGCCCCGGATTTCCGACATGACATCACAACATTACAGCTACAAGGATACAACATCTCATACAATCGGCATACAATTGCCTTAATACATTACATAAGCGGAAGATACATGTCTGAGTATAGATTACATTCAAATGCCTAGTGGCAAAGGTAAAACACACCATTCCCATAACCACAGGGGTCCAGGCTCTCCGCCGCGATCCGCCTAACTAGTCGTCGTCGAGTCTTCGCGAAGGCGTCCAGAAGAAGGGTCGTCGAGCTCCTCTGAAGTCCAAGATCGATTGCATAATGTGCGTAAAGGAGAAAAGAAGAGGTGAGCTATATCAACAAGTCTTGTAACTAACTTCTCATGGTGAGATGGGGGTAGTTTTTGAGGTTGCAGTCGCACTAGCAATATATGAGTGGCTAACGATCTATTTTTAGAGTAAGATGAGAACCAAGCATTCAATGAGGCATTGCCTCCAAAAAGTCTGCTATCAGCTACTTACGCAATCATAACACCTATCCTATCCTTGTCCTCCCCTTTGCATCCCGGCGAAGAAGAAGCAGTCAAGTCACACACAGATTGATGAGGTTATTAAGATTATCTCAGTTGTTGTTGTTGTCTATGAACAAGGAGTAGGTCTCAAGTCGTCCATAACCATGGACACGGCTTCTTGCAAAGATTTAACCCTGCAGGGTTGTACCAACTGACCATTACAAGGCTCCGCACGCACGGCCATCACTCTCAGTTTCTACCCATCACATGCAGCCATTTTATGATTTAGTCCCGAGAGATCCGAAACGACAGGTCCCTCTAACTAACAACGCACAAATCCGGGTGGCCCCCGGGGAGTCGAAACCCAATCCAAAAGACGACCACGCTCTCGGATCAGACTCTTCCGTATAATAAAGGTCGGATTACCGGTAAATTATTACATGAGGTCTGGTCCTAGCTGATCAGGTGGACCAACAGGAAAACCATGTTACCACTAGCCCGGTTTGTTTTAAAAACTGCGAGGGGATCCAACCAAGCACACACACGGGGTTCAAATGGTAAATCAGCTTGGGCCACCACTAGAAATGTTTGAAGCTAGGTAGGTAAGAAAAGGGGACCCCATAGTAACCCACACGCGAATAGGCACGCTCGTCAAGACACCATACCCGGAACTCGGGTCCTAGGTGACTCGAATGGAACAAAGCGTCGGGGCGGGATAGCCTAGACCTTCCATGCTTCGTCGAGTATAGTTAACATTATAATAATCATATCATCCACACCAATAAATATAATAGTGTGATAACAAAAAACAAAGGAGTAACAGGGGAACAGTTGATAACATCCTTGCATGCATACTAAGCAGTGGCTGAGCATCGAAGAATAGTAACATAGCCGAACAAGGTTTGCTGGGATGTGGAGGACATGGCTGGTTGGGTTTATTTGAGAGGCATGAATATGAAGTGGTAGGATCAGGAAATCGTTCTATCCTACACCTAGGCGCGAGTGAGATGAAATTTATAAGCATGATATATTCTCCCCCTTACCTGATGAGAAAACGAAGCCGAAGGTGTATTCGATCGCAAGCTCGCATCATCTCTGAGAGGTACGCGCGGAAGCACACAAGAAGGAAACACTGGAAAAAGGCAATCGGTGAGCAAGCATCTATTACTACGAAGCAATCACGAGCAAGCATAAAAAATAAGGCAACACGAGACAATGCGCTACGTTATCGCATCTATCGTCGAGAGCCGTTACTAACAGGTTAAGTGGAGTACTCGTCACACACGACCATACCGCACATTTTAAATCGGTTCAAGTTGTTTAGCTAACCAACATGAGAAAAAAGTTGTTAACATGTCATCTCACTCAAGCATGGCATATCACACAATCATGACAAGAGGTAAATCATAAATTAAACTATATACGCTAGTCAATTTTAGTGGGGCAAACTCCTAAACATGGAAAACTGCTAAGTACCCCACGACAATTTATAGTTTTACTACTTTTCTGCCCTAAACCATATTTTACATTTGTTATTAGCAATCAAGAGCAGCATAATCAAGTTCTACACGCAATTCTAGTCAAGTTACATATAAAGAACATTTTTATCGGAGCAACGGTTAAAAAGTTACAGCCTATTACATTTACGGTGGCATGCGGCGTAATTAGCAGTGAAACAACATGTAGACAAGTACAAACATGGAAAATAAGCACGTGCTATTAATCTACACGAAAAACTAAGAAAGTTTTACGTTGGAACCATCGCAATCCGAGCTACGAGCAAAAAGATACGGGCATCGCAAGATTGCAACACAATGTGCCAAAATTAATTAATCCTGAAAAAGAAAAAGAAAAACACCTAACGGGCCGAAACTCCACTGGACTAGGCCTAAACAGCAGGGCACAATTTAGCTATATGGCGCACATGCGAGATATAACAGAAACAACTAACAAGGGCCTGGCCCAACAACAACTGAAAAAGAGGTGATTGGTCCTCACCTCACGGGCCAAGGCTCTGACCAGAGTGAGCGGCGGATAGACAGTCCACGCTCAGGGCAGAGGAAGGCTTCAGACCGGGGGCAGAGGCAGCTGGGCCGCGGTGGCGTGGCCGGCCCACATCTCGGTGGCGGCTGGAGGCTGTGTCGGGGTCGTGCCCTATCCCGTCTTGGTCGACGACGGCGGCGCTCCAGCGGCAGTCTGGCGAGGCTCTGGCGAGCGAGGTGGCACGGAGGGGGCCCGACGAGGAGGCGCTTGGCTGTGGCGACAGTCCATGGCGACGCGGGTCCAACGGCTGCTGGCCATGGCGAGCGCGGCGACATGGACCTCCCTGGCGGCGGCACCGATCTTGAGGCCATGGCGGTGGCGACTCCGACAGCCTGTGGTTGTAGAGAGGAGAGGGGAGGTCAGGGGGATGCAGTGGGGAGGAAGCCCCGGTGGTTCACATCGGCGTACAATTGGGCTTGGCTAGCCCGCAACGGCGGCTCCCTGGCCCTGCAGGCCCCGTTTTCCCTGGCAGGCTGGCTAGGGTGACGTGGCCGTCATCTGGGCCACTGGTTGCCTGATCTGAGGGCTGGAATTGCCTCAGATCTAGGGTTTCGGGGTGAGAGGGATCTACGGGAAAATTTGGGGAATTTTTCAGGGGGGTTGGTGCAAATATTATTAGGGGAAACCCTAGAAGGCTAGGGGAGAGGGGTGGTCTCTATATAGGCTGGGATGGCTAGCGGGTTTACGAAAATTCCCGCGGTCTCTCTCATGCGTGTCTGATAATCCACGTTTGTGACCCTCGGGAGTCCATACGACCTCCGATTCGGACGAAATCTCGAACCACGCGCTCAGCGCGGCGAGTCCGTCAATCGTACCTCACTTCGATACCTTTCCGAGAACATTTTCTGGTGCCCAATAAAATAAATCATTTAATTATTAAACGAGGTTTTTTTATTCCGATGGCGATGGTTGGTCTTGTGCCGAAAGTTGCGACGGTGCTCGGGTGAACCTGGTGTCGCAACGGTCGTGTGACGTGGTGGAAATTGGTTGGTCACGGATACCGGTACGAGAAGGAGGAGACTAATAAATCGGCGAAGTACTACAAACGATTCTAACAAGAAATAAAATACAACAACAAACTAATTTTTTAATTTGAATGGAAATCCCGGGCTGTTACAGATCCCGCCTTGTTCAGGTGGAGCAGCCGTTCAAAACCACAATAACCAAAACTTTGGCCATCAGGGAGCCGGTGCAGCACCGCAATACCAAGGACCCCAGGGAAGAGGACAGCAAAACCAATCGGGACTCGCTGGATTCCAACCAAACCCAAAGCAGTTCCAAGACCACTCAACTTTTCATGTCTTCACCACCAGCAGCTGCCGGAGGGACATGAAGCTGCAGCAGAGAGCCGCTATGTCAATGGCCGCTGAACCGGCTTGTCCCAGGTGGCTGAACTGGTCCAAACAACCAATCATATCAACGAGGGATGACCACCCACCAGTGGTAGAAAACCCGGGCTCCCTAGCCCTGGTAGTTTCTCCAAAAATCGGGTGCTACACACTCGACAAAGTACTCATGGATGGAGGAAGGAGCATCAACATCCTCTACTACGAGACGTTCCGAAGGATGGGATTGACTCACAAGCAGCTGCAAACCTCTAACACCGTGTTTCATGGAATATCCCAAGGAATTCGGCGCGCCCAATAGGCAAAATCTACCTGGAGACAGCCTTTGGAACCGCTGAAAATATACGCTCACAGATCATACCCTATGAGGTAGTGAAGCTCGAGAACCCATATCACGCCATCTTAGGCAGACCGTCTTATGCCAGATAATGGCTCGACCATGCTATGTCTACCTGAACCTCTCAATGTCGGGTCCCTACGACCCAATCATAGTAGACGGGAGCCGGTCCAGGGCTACGGAGTGAGATGAGCAACACGTCAAGTTTGCCAAGTCGGCTAGTGCCAAAGAGGACATTTCAAAATTTCAGGAGAAAGTAGACCCGACAGACTCCCCCATCCTGAAGAAACCGACTCCCGACAACAACCCCAAGTTCCACCCGGTTGAAGACACAAAGTAAGTCGACTTTGTCCCCGGTGACGCCTCCCAGCAGTTCATCATTGGGACTGGGTTATCTGAAAAATAGGAAGGCGCGCTCATCGAGTTCCTCCGTGTGAATTGGGATGTCTTCACATGGAAACCTTCTGACATGCCAGGCGTCCCGAGGGAACTCGCTGAGCACCACCTAAATATTGACCCAAAACTAAAGTCGGTCAAGCAATTCCTTCATTGTTTCAATGACGAGAGGAGGAACGCCATTGGGGAAGAGATAGCACGACTCCTTGCCGCCGGGTTCATTATGGAAGTTTTCTATCCGGAGAGGCTTGCAAACCCGCTCCTCGTTCTAAAAAAGAACGGGACTTGGAGTATGTGCATTGACTACAACGACTTAAACAAGGCCTGCCCAAAAGGATCCCTTTGCATTACCTCACATTGATCAAATCATCGACTCTACCGCGGGATGCGAGCTCCTGTGTTTTCCTCCAGAAGCTTGCCTCAGTGAAAGGAGTCCAACGGCTCCCAGGGTGCGTAGCTGCCCTGAGTCGGTTCATAAGCCGACATGGAGAAAAAGCGATCCCACTATACCGACTCGTACGAAAGTCGGAGAAATTCGTATGGGATGATGGCGCTGATCAACCCCTGGAGGCATCGACGAAACAACTTTCCCAGGCTCTGATTCTGGCGGCTCCCAAGCTAAAAGAGCTGATGTTGCTCTATATTTCATCCAACAATCGAGCAGTCAGTGCCGTGGTTGTGTTTGAACGTATTGAAGCCGGAAAAGAGCACCCTTTATAGAGGCCAGTCTATTATGTTAGTGAGGTTTTGACTTCATCAAAGCAACGCTACCCTCATTGGCAGAAACTGGTCCTAGGTGTATTCATGGCGAGTCGGAACCTCGAACATTACTTCTAGGAGCAGCCCATAACTGTAGTCAGCTCAACACCGCTTGCAGATATCATCCAGAACCGGGAGGCCACGGGAAGGATTGCAAAGTGGGCTATAGAGTTGGGGGCTTACCACATCAAATATGAGCCACGCACGGCCATCAAATCTCATGCGCTGGTCGACTTCATCAATGACTGGACAGAGATCCAAGCACCCCCAGAAAAGCCTGTTACTAAATACTAGATAATGCACTTTGTTGGGAGTCGGCAGCTCCAAGAGTCAGGAGCCGGCGTAGTCCTCACCTCTCCCAAAGGAGAGACATTTTTCTATGTCTTGCAGCTATAGTTCACTTGCACCAACTACGCAGCAGAATATGAGGCCCTACCCCATGGGTTGGGGCTGTCTTGTGAGATGAATATAAGCCAGATAATATGCTACGGCAATTCCAACCTTTCCCAACAAGTGTCGGGAAATGAAACTCCAACGACGCCACCATGGCAGATTATCGGCGAGAGGTGGAAAGAAAAGTTGGTTTCTTTGTTGGGTACCAAGTGGATTATGTGGAGAGCAAGCAAAACGAAGTTGCAGACGCACTATCCCGACTCGTTTCTCAACGAAAGCCGGTTCCACCAAATGTTTCCTTGACTTCCTGACAAAGCCATCCGTGCAAATATCAACGGAGCAAGACATAGCGGAGCCGGATCTAGAACCGGCTCTGGTGGCCGCGATACATGCTACTCCCTTATGGGTTATGCCTTATTTGGATTACAAGACCCGGGGAATCCTACTTGCTGATGAGGTAGAGGCCAAACAAATCGTCAGGAGAAGAAAATCTTTTGTACTGGTCAACGGTGAGTTACATCGACGAAACCCTACAGACGTCTTTCAGAGATGTGTGTCACCACAAGAAGGCAGAGAAATCCTCAATGAGATACTGATGGCGTGGAAGTGATAATGGCTTCTCGCCCTTCGTTGTTTAGCCCAAGTGGAAGGTGAGATATAGGATAGCAGCAAATTTCCCCTATGTACAGGATAGGGTTTGTCTCCCGTAGGACTCTGGCAATGATAAGTAGGTGACAGCGGCGCAACTAACGCGGACCTCCACACAATACAATTAACTTTGCTCCCAACGAAGTTCAGAGAGGTTGTCAATCTCTCCGTTCTTGTTGTTTACAAAGGGTCAAACACACGAGGGATAATGATAATGATAACAACTAAAAGTAAATACGAGAAAATAAATGAGCTTGTAAACAGTGATGAGAATATGGACCGGCCCACCGTGATGTTCACTAGTGATGTCTCTCTCCCAAAAGACGATAAAACTTCTATGCGAGGTAAACAAATTACTGATGGGAAATTGACAGGATTATAAATGCACCGCAATGCTAACTATGCTACAAAAGAAAGGAAGAGGCTGATGTCAGATCCCTCTGTTAGGTATGTGCTAGGGTTAGCTAGTACCTTTGCATCATGCAAAAGTTTCAAAAAGAAACCTTGAAAATCAAATTCAAAATCCAAATGGGAGAAGGAACACCCCCCGAGATGAATTAATTCAAAAGGCCAGATAAAAATATTTTCCAAAAATTCAAGTTAGAGTTTTGAAAAGTCTTATAAATGAGTGTGATCACATATCAAGTGATTTGGGACCCACCCCATGCTCATAGATTTTTCAAATATTCAAACAGTACCTTGGAATTAAAGAAATAACCCTATTTGATTTAAAATTCAAATCTTTTGAATTTTAAAAATGTTGAAAGTTTATGAGTGGCTAGTTTATTTTATTATGAGGCCACATAAAAGTTTTCAGCATTTAATAAAATGGTTTGGTATTTTTTTATCAGAGCCAAAACAAATTACAGAAAAGAAAGGAAAGATTAAACAGAAAATAAAAGGAACAGCTTACCTGTCGCCCAGGGGCGAGGCCCACCTCTCCAGCCGGCCCAGCCCACCTGGACCCTCCCCTGTCGTCTTCCTCCCCGCGCCCCCAAGGTGCTCGGTGGAAAGCCACCGACGCCACCGACGCCACCGCGACGCCCCGCAGCCCTCCACCTGCCTCCCCGGCAGCCTTCTAGCGACGTGGAGAACCCTCCGAGCTCATCCTCTCCATTTCCCCCCTGGAAACCTCCTCCCCCTCTCCTCTTCGCGAGTTCATCGACGTCCGAGAGCTCACTGGAGCGCACCGCCGTGGAAACCCATGGCCACCTTCCTCCTAAGCCGCTGCCACCTTGTCCAGGACGCGCGTCGTCGTCGTCTTCATCGCCGTGTGCAAGCAATCGAAGCTAGGAGCCCCGAGAACGTCGTCCTCTTCACCGAGCCGCCGCTGAACCCGCAAGAGCTCGTCGTCGATTCCGCCGCAGCCAAAGCTCCTCCGGCTTCCTCGAGTCCGTCTCCGCAACCAGGGTGAGTAGACGCGCTTTTCCCCTCATCTTGCCGCTTGAATCCGTGCCCGAATCGTGATTCCGACGAGGTACGAGACAAAGCGCCGCCGCTCGTCGTCGAAGTCATTCACCAGAGCCCCCGTTTGACCCCTGGATGGCTCCACTAGCTCCGCACACACCCCAGCTTCGTTTCCATGCTCTCGGTGTCCAAATCCGTGCACAATTTGAAGAACCCGACGAGTCCAGTGCACGACTTCCGCCGCCGCTCGTCGCCGATGACGCTCCGGTGATCCCCGTGGCTCCCTGATGACTCCACCCGATGCGGACGACCTCAAGGAGCAAGATGCCATCCTCCCCGTGCTCTCCCGTGGCCGTTTGGTCACTCCGGCGACCACGCCGCCGTGTCCAGTGCCGCCGGCGACTAGCCGTCGGTAGGCTAGGTTAATTAGGGGGGCTAACCCCTGTTTAATTAGGCCATTGGGCCACTGACAGGTGGGGCCAGCCACTAATTAACCCTTGGGGTTAATTTTAATCAGGGGATTAACCCCCACTTTGGATGACAGGTGGGACCCCTTTGTCAGTTTGACTGGTCAAACTCCCCTGCTGATGCAATAAATCAAAATTGTTTAAAAAGAATTCCAGAAAATCCAGAAAATACCCCAAACTTTGGAAATTCATAGAAAATTCATCCTAACTCCAAATATAGCAAATAATATATGAAAAATGATCAAGAGAAAATTATCTTTCCAAATATGCAACTTTCAACTATGTTGGAGTTGATCTTAAAATGGAACCAGTAGCATATGTCATTTGCTTTATTTGAAATTAATTCAAATTCAAATCAATTGAATTTGCAACTTGGACCATGGATTTAAGCTATACTTCAACCACACATCAGAGGCATATCTTACACATTTGAAATTAATTCAAATTGATCAAGCTATATCATATATAACTTGGTTAAGGTTGAATTCAAATGTGGAATTTGAATTTGCATTTAAAAATGCAATATATTCCACTTAAATGGAATTGCCTCACACATCAAAACTTATACTCCAAGCTTTAACATTATATCATGTGCTTGAGCATTGCATTCATATTGATTGCTACTTCGTGCTTTGTTTGTCGAGTAGAGGTGGAACCGGAGCAAGAGGTCACCCCCTTCGCTGAAGATCCAGAGCCAGAATCTCGTCAGCAAGGCAAGCAAAACCTCATTGATCATGTCGATAAAATTCCACTTCCCTCTCATGTCTCGCTTATGCATTGTATAGGATGATCACCATGTTACGATTCTACCGCATAGATGAACCCATTCCTTTGCATGACCTATCTATTGTCACAGTAGTAAGCAAACCACAATCCTAGCAAATGTAGGAGTTGAATGATATCATGTGGCCCCTGCAAATGTTATCGCTTATTGCATGCTTAGTATGATACCATGTTGTTACTGTGGTGTGAGTCGGGATGGGAATGATCATGTTGATGATGGTAGAAAAGTGTTGGTGAATCGACCCTAATACAAGGTGAACGATGAGAGGCTGTGTAGGAGTACACAGTGGGTTGTCTCGTTGAACACCGCCCTAAGTCCGAGTTCTTGTGTGGTGATCCAAGATGAAGAGTACAACCACACATTGGGCTCACTGACCCCTCTCGACTTATTAACTCATCCCTTTCGATGTCCAGATGTCGCAGTAGTTCGGAGTTCTGGTAGGCTTGTGGCCTGGATGCTAAGTGAGAGAACGGCTCATCCGAGACCGGCTTATGCACCACGCACACATCGCTTGGGTCCACTTCGGTAAACCGGCCGGGTTCACGATAGTGGTAGCCAACCCAAGTAGGCGGCTTTCTTGGACTAGATAGGCTGTGAGGTAACAGTTGTGGTGAGCATCCTCGCTGGCACCCCTTGAATGGTGTCGAGATCAAATGCGGTAAATGATGGTCATGTGTGTGTAGCGGTACACCCTTGCAAGGTTAACAAAACTATTCGAATAGCCGCGTCCGCGGTTATGGACTACTTGGAAAGCTTAGCTTGATTATTAGATAACTTGAACCGGATACTTCTAAAACACACCAAGATAAGTGTGAGTGCTATGGCATGCTTTCTCGTGGGGAAGTCGAGGAAGGCACCATAGTGGTGTAATTGGTTGGTGAAAGTAGTGGACTCGTGTACGCTTCTTACCTCAAAGTTTGGTACTCGTAGTTCGGGACTAGCCAAGTCAAAGCTGGCATTTCTGCAAGTGAACCCCACCTCCCTTTACCTTGATACATGTGCATGAGTAGTATAGCTCCTATGTAAGTCTTGCTGAGTACGCCTTTGTACTCACGTTTGCTTAATATATGTTTTAGATGACGCCACTGACCCAGAAGGTGGCTTCTTCATCGAGCTGGACGACTGAAGTTAAGCTAGTCTAGTCCCAGTCAGCAGAATGGTTCCCTCGTGGAGGGCTTTATGTTTGAATAAGGCTTCTTAAGCCAATTTGTTAAACTTGTCTGTACCCAGACATAATTTGCTTCCGCTTCGTGATGTAATGTTGGATCACATGTATGTGATCTCTGTGTGTACTCTATAAGAGTTATAAATAAAGTTGTACACTTTGTAGAGAATTGCAATGGTACCTGCTGTTCATTCAAGGCATGTGTGCTGCGTGTATGTTTATAACATGCATGTCTTCGTATGGGTTTTCGAGACCTTAGTTGTGTTCTGGCTGGCGGTCTTTCATACACCAAGTGGCCCTTAGATGTGCGCAGCTTGGGGCATCGCGATGCGATTGTTCGAGACTCGGTCTCGGGCACACTTTGTGGTATGATCGAGCCCGCCCTAGACCCCGACTAAGTGATCGGGCTGGAGTAAGTCTATGTAAGAGTCTAGAGATAGTCGATAGTATGGTTGAGGCGACTTGTCTTTGAATATGGGAGTTCACCACCCATATCAGTAGACTTGTGTGCGTACGATGAGGAACCATTACAGTTGATCATCCGGCCTGGATGGGATGCCCCTCACGTACGATGCTTTCCGAGAATGTTCAGTGCTTGGCCTTGTCTGCTTAGACAAGTGGGTGCAGTTCTCGGCTCTCCATATGACTATGTCTTAACTGTACTTGCATACGCTAACCCCGGGTCCCGACAGACTTGGTATCAGAGCAGGACTGACTGTAGGACTAGTAGCCTTGGCCGAAGTTGAGTCTAGCTTGCTATAGTTATATAGTTACTCTGGGTATATAAGGGAACAACGTAAGGCTTCTTTTTTTCTCCTTACCCCCTTCGTTCTGAGTTCTGAGTCACCCTCATCTTGTTCTACGGGAAGATAGGACTAGGCTCTTCTCTGTCTGACTAGAACATCTCGTTGTTTGCTTCATTATAGCTGTAGGAAAGTTGTGTCAGGTTTTCCTAGCATTGTTATAATGCTGATTTCTTACCTCATATTATGTAAGTGCTGTTTGCATATTGAAATAAATTGTCATTTCTTACAATTAGAGCCGTTATGCTGTCCGAGTCATTCCAGGTTTATCTCATAATCTGATGCATTTGCAAACTCTTGCTTTCTGTTTCAGATGGCAAATCTTCCCCCTCGGCAGATTGTTCGTTTGACCAGGTGCCTCGGTGTGCGTGGCCATCCCACCACGTTGATCGAGATGATGTCCTACGTGGGATATCGATGGTACCCTGAGTACACCATCGAGGAGCAGTTCCACGACTTCAACCAGACGCAGTTTCACTGCATTGTCCGGATCTACCCGCACCACGTTGGAGTCACCCAGCCTATCCACTTTGGACATGGCATTGGTGTTACCGAGAACATGGCTGTGCAGGATGCTGCATATTCATGTATTACCCTGCTGAGAGAGGAGCACACTTTGCTGAGAGAGACTTCTTTCCGCTATATCCCAGCTGCACTTCCAGGAGAAGAGGGATATTACACCGGACTCTACTCAGACCACTCCGCAGAGGATCCAGCACTCCAGGTGACTGCTAGGTTTGCTAGTGACAGAGATCGTGATGCACGCGCTCTCCGTTTTGAGCTCCACGCCACTCGTGTTCGTTTGTACCGGGCACTGACGCTCTTGGCACCCTTTGTGAGCGTGGGATCAGTGGAGTACGATGCGATCTATCCAGTGAGGACCCAGATGCCTTCTCGAGTTGCTTGGCCCGAGATTGGAGGAATCTTTCCACCCCGTGGTCCTTTGCTTCCACCCTACACTGGACCTAGGCCCCATCCTTGCCCAAATGGATATCAAGGTCCACAAGCCTCCGTGTTTTCCGATGGTCATCTCCAGCTACCGGGATACGCGGGTAACTTGTATGAGGATTACTATGGAGATGGAGATGAGTGAGACCGCCTGTGGTCTTACTTATTGAGAATGTAGTAGTATCCTAGTATATTGTAAGCAAGGTGTCTAAGTTCCAGAGGCTTAGATAAATAATGTATAGGAAGTCAGAGTGCCTCTGAAGGATGTATCATCTTCATCACGTTTGTATTAGCTTAGTGCTTGTACTAAAACGATGTATGGTTTGTATGACAGCTTGTGAATATATGGCTTGTATGCTTTTATCACCATGTTGTCAAGATGATTACTCCCTTTGCTCTGTAATCCTTCCAGTACTTCAATACCTTGATTAGACTCTTCAAATCAACTCTGTTTGACTTTGGTTTTTCACCTTCAGGATTTCTCAAGGAACACGTGGCCAGATTGGTCGTAACCAAGGTCGTGGGAACAATCAGGAGGAAGACAACCTTCCACCCCCACCCACGATGGCCCAAGTTCTGATGGAGGTCGAGAGGAACCGCCGTGACTCTCACCACCTGTTGGAAGTCATCGCACGCAACACCACTCAGCAGCGCAATGAGCTAGTGTCTCTGAATGACTTCATCCGGCTTCATCCCCCGGTATTCAGTTACTCCACCGAGCCCCTTGACGCCGATGACTGGCTTCGCAGCATCGAGAGGAAGCTCCAAGCCGGCCGTGTTGCAGATGGCGACAAGGTCAGCTATGCCACCTATCACCTCGAAGGTGCCGCAAGCTCTTGGTGGGAGAATTTTCTGAATATGCGCCCAGTTGGACCACCTGCATCTTGGGAGGAGTTCTGCACGTCCTTCCGCGAGCACCACATCCCCAAGGGTCTCATGGACCGCAAGCGTGAGGAGTTATGTAACCTCACCCAAGGTAGGAGGACCGTTGACGAGTTCAGTCGTGAGTTCAACCGACTTGCTCGTTATGCAACTGAAGAAGTCTCCACCGACTCCAAGAAACAAGAGAAGTTCCGTCGTGGCCTCAACAGTGGACTCCGTCGCGAACTTAACCTTCATGACTTTGCCACCTTCCAGGTCCTTGTCAACAAGGCCATCAAGGCAGAGGACATGAACACCCCCAATGACTTTCGCAAACACCCTAGAGAGGAAGGTTCATCCAGCTCTGGTTCCCAGAAACGCAAGATCTGGATCCCAAATAGCATGTTCCGCCAGAACAACCCCCCGAGGCCATCCTATGTGGCGCCTCGTCCACCCACCCAGTTCCACCCAGCTCCACCAAACCACCCAGCTCCACGCACTGTTTTCGGAGCTTGCTACAAGTGTGGTCAGGCAGGTCACTACTCTCGCGAGTGCCCCCAGAACCAGGTCCAGAACCAGAATGCTCCACCACGTGCCGGAGGCAACAACAACAACAACAATGGTCGTGGCAAGCCACCCCAGAAGGTCTTCACCGCCAAACCCGCACCTCCCGCCACTCGTGGACGTCTGAATCAGATTGCCGCCGAAGAGACTGACGACACCACTGACGTCATTCTTGGTACGCTCCCAGTCAATTTTGTTCCTACTTCCGTTCTTTTCGACCTAGGAGCATCTCATTCATTCATGTCGGAAAGTTATGCACTTCGTCATGAGTTACCCTTTGTTGAATTGTCCACCCCGATGGTTATTCAGACTCCAGGGTCAAGATGGCAAACTAGTAGAGTGAGCCATGGTAATCAAATAGCAATTGAGGGTTTAGTATTCCTTGCTTCACTCATAGCCCTCAAGTCTTCAGACATTGATGTCATCCTTGGCATGGATTGGCTATCAAGACAGAATGCCTATCTGGATTGCAAAGGCAAATCCGTGAAACTTACCCACCCTTCAGGCAAAACCATCAACTATACCTCACCCAGAACAAGAACCCAAGTGCATTCCTTGAATGTACTTCCTCTTCCGGAACTTGAAGATATTCCGGTGGTTCGTGACTTCCCGGATGTCTTTCCTGAAGAGCTGCCGGGCATGCCACCCGACAGATGTGTAGAGTTTATAGTGGATCTTGTTCCAGGAACCGCACCAATTTCCAAACGCCCATATAAAATGGCCCCACATGAGTTAGCTGAGCTAAAAACCCAACTTGATGCTTCGTTGGCAAAAGGCTTCATCCACCCTAGCTCATCGCCATGGGGTTGCCCCGTTCTGTTCGTGAAGAAGAAAGATGGAACAGAAAGGATGTGCGTAGACTATCGCCCGCTAAATTTAGCGACGATAAAGAACAAATACCCGCTGCCCAGGATCAATGATCTTTATGATCAACTTGCAGGATCCGCCGTCTTCTCAAAGATGGACTTGAGATTAGGTTATCATCAAATCTGAATCCGAAACGAGGACATCCCCAAAACGGCTTTTACTACTCGTTATGGTCTTTACGAGTACACCGTCATGTCCTTTGGTTTAACCAATGCCCCCGCCACATTCTCACTCTTGATGAATTCGATCTTCATGGAGTACCTAGATAAATTTGTTGTAGTTTATCTAGATGACATTCTCATCTACTCGAAGAACGAAGAAGATCATGCCAAACACATAAGGCTGGTGTTGATGAAACTTAGAGAGCATCGCCTGTACGCTAAATTCTCCAAGTGTGAATTCTGGCTACCAGAAGTGACCTACTTAGGCCACGTGATTTCTGCAAAAGGCATTGCTGTGAATCCCGAGAGAGTTCAGGCCGTCCTTGACTGGACTCCACCTGAATCGGTTAAGCAAGTAAGGAGTTTTCTTGGCCTAGCCAGCTATTGCCGTCGCTTCATCGAGAACTTTTCTAAAGTTGCAAAGCCTCTAACTGAACTCCTCAAGAAAGATAAGAAATTCTTATGGACTCCCAAGTGCGAGGAAAGCTTCCAGGAGCTAAAAAGAAGATTAACTTCTGCACCCGTGCTTGCACCTCCAGACACCAAAAGAGATTTCGAGATCTATTGTGATGCATCACGGCAAGGGTTAGGATGCATACTTCTGCAAGATCGACATGTGGTAGCTTATGCTTCACGCCAGTTGCGGCCACATGAAGAGAACTATCCTACCCATGACCTTGAACTCGCTGCCGTAGTTCATGCTCTAACAACTTGGCGACATTACCTCCTTGGTAATCGTTGTGAGATTTATTCCGACCACCAAAGCCTCAAATATATTTTCACCCAGCCAGATCTTAATCTCAGGCAAAGACGCTGGATTGAGTTGATAAAAGATTACGACGTAGCAATTTCTTACACCCCAGGCAAAGCCAATGTCATGGCTGATGCACTAAGTCGTAAGTCGTACTGTAACAACCTCATGTTACAGCAGTATCAACCACTTCTTCATGAGAACTTTCGCAAGCTCAATCTTGAGATTGTTCCTCATGGCTATCTTTCAACCTTGGTGGCGAAACCGACTCTTGAGGATCAAATCATAGTTGCCCAAATACGTGCACGAGGAGTTCGCCGGATCAAGGAGAACATTGCTAGCGGAGTTGCTAAATGTTTCTCCACAGATAGCAAGGGAACGGTATTCTTTGGAAATCGTTTGGTAGTACCTAAGAATAGGGAACTAAGGCAACTCATCCTCAAAGAAGCCCATGACACACCCCTCTCAATTCATCCCGGTAGCACAAAAATGTACCGAGATCTACGCCAGAGATTTTGGTGGACTAGGATGAAGAGAGACATTGCTCAATTTGTTGCCGAATGTGATACTTGTCGTCGCATTAAGGCAGAACATCAAAGACCTGCTGGTACACTTCAACCTTTGTCTATTCCCGAGTGGAAATGGGACAAAGTCGGTATGGACTTCATCACAGGCTTTCCAAGAACCCAGAAAGGAAACAATGCCATCTTCGTTGTTATAGATAGGCTTTCCAAAGTTGCTCACTTCCTTCCGGTTCGCAAGTCCATAACTGCTAGTCAGTTAGCGGACTTGTACATCTCCAGGATTGTATCACTTCACGGTGTTCCTTTAGAAATCAATTCTGATCGCGGTAGCCTTTTCACCTCTAGATTTTGGGGAAGCTTCCAACGTGCTTTGGGAACTCATCTCTCCTTTAGTACGGCTTTCCATCCTCAGTCTAGCGGTCAAGTCGAAAGGGTTAACCAAATTTTTGAAGACATGCTCAGAGCTTGTGTTATCTCATTCGGGAAGAATTGGGAGAATTCTCTTCCATATGTCGAATTTGCTTATAACAATAGTTTTCAAGCTAGTCTGAACATGGCTCCTTTTGAACTCCTTTATGGACGACGATGTCGAACACCACTAAACTGGTCAGAAACCGGTGAAAGAAAATTCTTTGGACCGGATATGATCAAGGAAGCAGAAGAGCAAGTTCGCATTGTTCGTGATCAATTGAAAGCAGCCCAGTCTCGTCAGAAAAGCTACTATGATCGCCATCATAGGCATGAGAGCTACAATCTGGATGAGAAGGCTTACCTTCGGGTTACTCCTCTGAAGGGAACCCAACGTTTCGGTATCAAAGGCAAGTTGGCCCCACGTTACATCGGACCTTTCCGCATTATTGCTAAACGTGGAGAAGTTGCCTACCAACTTGAACTACCTCCGCACCTTTCCTGAGTACACGATGTATTCCATGTGTCCCAACTCAGGCGTTGCTTCAAGGACCCCATCCGCGAAGTCGACCATGAAACGCTTGATCTCCAAGATGACCTTTCTTATCGAGAATACCCCGTTCGTATTCTTGATTCAGCAGAGCGTGTCACTCGTCGTCAGAAGATTAGGTTTCTGAAAGTGCAATGGTCACACCACTCTGAAAGAGAAGCCATGTGGGAGAGAGAAGACCGTCTCAGTGCCGAGTACCCCACTTTCCTCCCGCAGACTTCTGAATCTCGGGACGAGATTCTTTTGAGTGGGGGCGAGTTGTCAGATCCCTCTGTTAGGTATGTGCTAGGGTTAGCTAGTACCTTTGCATCATGCAAAAGTTTCAAAAATAAACCTTGAAAATCAAATTCAAAATCCAAATGGGAAAAGGAACACCCCCCCAGATGAATTAATTCAAAAGGCCAGATAAAAATATTTTCCAAAAATTCATGTTAGAGTTTTGAAAAGTCTTATAAATGAGTGTGATCACATATCAAGTGATGTGGGACCCACCCCATGCTCATAGATTTTTCAAATATTCAAACAGTACCTTGGAATTAAAGAAATAACCCTATTTGATTTAAAATTCAAATCTTTTGAATTTTAAAAATGTTGAAAGTTTATGAGTGGCTAGTTTATTTTATTATGAGGCCACATAAAAGTTTTCAGCATTTAATAAAATGGTTTGGTATTTTTTTATCAGAGCCAAAACAAATTACAGAAAAGAAAGGAAAGATTAAACAGAAAATAAAAGGAACAGCTTACCTGTCGCCCAGGGGCGAGGCCCACCTCTCCAGCCGGCCCAGCCCACCTGGACCCTCCCCTGTCGTCTTCCTCCCCGCGCCCCCAAGGTGCTCGGTGGAAAGCCACCGACGCCACCGACGCCACCGCGACGCCCCGCAGCCCTCCACCTGCCTCCCCGGCCGCCTTCTAGCGACGTGGAGAACCCTCCGAGCTCATCCTCTCCATTTCCCCCCTGGAAACCTCCTTCCCCTCTCCTCTTCGCGAGTTCATCGACGTCCGAGAGCTCACCGGAGCGCACCGCCGTGGAAACCCGTGGCCACCTTCCTCCTAAGCCGCTGCCACCTTGTCCAGGACGCGCGCCGTCGTCGTCTTCATCGCCGTGTGCAAGCAATCGAAGCCAGGAGCCCCGAGCACGTCGTCCTCTTCACCGAGCCGCCGCTGAACCCGCAAGAGCTCGTCGTCGATTCCGCCGCAGCCACAGCTCCTCCGGCTTCCTCGAGTCCGTCTCCGCAACCAGGGTGAGTAGACGCGCTTTTCCCCTCATCTTGCCGCTTGAATCCGTGCCCGAATCGTGATTCCGACGAGGTCCGAGACCAAGCGCCGCCGCTCGTCGTCGAAGTCATTCACCAGAGCCCCCGTTTGACCCCTGGATGGCTCCACTAGCTCCGCACACACCCCAGCTTCGTTTCCATGCTCTCGGTGTCCAAATCCGTGCACACTTTGAAGAACCCGACGAGTCCAGTGCACGACTTCCGCCGCCGCTCGTCGCCGATGACGCTCCGGTGATCCCCGTGGCTCCCTGATGACTCCACCCGATGCGGACGACCTCAAGGAGCAAGATGTCGTCCTCCCCGTGCTCTCCCGTGGCCGTTTGGTCACTTCGGCGACCACGCCGCCGTGTCCAGTGCCGCCGGCGACTAGCCGCCGGTAGGCTAGGTTAATTAGGGGGGCTAACCCCAGTTTAATTAGGCCATTGGGCCACTGACAGGTGGGGCCAGCCACTAATTAACCCTTCGGGTTAATTTTAATCAGGGGATTAACCCCCACTGTGGATGACAGGTGGGACCCCTTTGTCAGTTTGACTGGTCAAACTCCCCTGCTGACGCAATAAAACAAAATTGTTTAAAAAGAATTCCAGAAAATCCAGAAAATACCCCAAACTTTGGAAATTCATAGAAAATTCATCCTAACTCCAAATATAGCAAATAATATATGAAAAATGATCAGGAGAAAATTATCTTTCCAAATATGCAACTTTCAACTATGTTGGAGTTGATCTTAAAATGGAACCAGTATCATATGTCATTTGCTTTATTTGAAATTAATTCAAATTCAAATCAATTGAGTTTGCAACTTGGACCATGGATTTAAGCTATACTTCAACCACACTTCAGAGGCATATCTTACACATTTGAAATTAATTCAAATTGATCAAGCTATATCATATATAACTTGGTTAAGGTTGAATTCAAATGTGGAATTTGAATTTGCATTTAAAAATGCAATATATTCCACTTAAATGGAATTGCCTCACACATCAAAACTTATACTCCAAGCTTTAACATTATATCATGTGCTTGAGCATTGCATTCATATTGATTGCTACCTCGTGCTTTGTTTGTCGAGTAGAGGTGGAACCGGAGCAAGAGGTCACCCCCTTCGCTGAAGATCCAGAGCCCGAATCTCGTCAGCAAGGCAAGCAAAACCTCATTGATCATGTCGATAAAATCCCACTTCCCTCTCATGTCTCGCTTATGCATTGTGTAGGATGATCACCATGTTACAATTCTACCGCATAGATGAACCCATTCCTTTGCATGACCTATCTATTGTCACAGTAGTAAGCAAACCACAATCCTAGCAAATGTAGGAGTTGAATGATATCATGTGGCCCCTGCAAATGTTATCGCTTATTGCATGCTTAGTATGATACCATGTTGTTACTGTGGTGTGAGTCGGGATGGGAATGATCATGTTGATGATGGTAGAAAAGTGTTGGTGAATCGACCCTAATACAAGGTGAACGATGAGAGGCTGTGTAGGAGTACACAGTGGGTTGTCTCGTTGAACACCGCCCTAAGTCCGAGTTCTTGTGTGGTGATCCAAGATGAAGAGTACAACCACACATTGGGCTCACTAACCCCTCTCGACTTATTAACTCATCCCTTTCGATGTCCAGATGTCGCAGTAGTTCGGAGTTCTGGTAGGCTTGTGGCCTGGATGCTAAGTGAGAGAACGGCTCATCCGAGACCGGCTTATGCACCACGCACACATCGCTTGGGTCCACTTCGGTAAACCGGCCGGGTTCACGATAGTGGTAGCCAACCCAAGTAGGCGGCTTTCTTGGACTAGATAGGCTGTGAGGTAACAGTTGTGGTGAGCATCCTCGCTGGCACCCCTTGAATGGTGTCGAGATCAAATGCGGTAAATGATGGTCATGTGTGTGTAGCGGTACACCCTTGCAAGGTTAACAAAACTATTCGAATAGCCGCGTCCGCGGTTATGGACTACTTGGAAAGCTTAGCTTGATTATTAGATAACTTGAACCGGATACTTCTAAAACACACCAAGATAAGTGTGAGTGCTATGGCGTGCTTTCTCGTGGGGAAGTCGAGGAAGGCACCATAGTGGTGTAATTGGTTGGTGAAAGTAGTGGACTCGTGTACGCTTCTTACCTCAAAGTCTGGTACTCGTAGTTCAGGACTAGCCAAGTCAAAGCTGGCATTTCTGCAAGTGAACCCCACCTCCGTTTACCTTGATACATGTGCATGAGTAGTATAGCTCCTATGTAAGTCTTGCTGAGTACGCCTTTGTACTCACGTTTGCTTAATATATGTTTTAGATGACGCCACTGACCCAGAAGGTGGCTTCTTCATCGAGCTGGACGACTGAAGTTAAGCTAGTCTAGTCCCAGTCAGCAGACTGGTTCCCTCGTGGAGGGCTTTATGTTTGAATAAGGCTTCTTAAGCCAATTTGTTAAACTTGTCTGTACCCAGACATACTTTGCTTCCGCTTCGTGATGTAATGTCGGATCACATGTATGTGATCTCTGTGTGTACTCTATAAGAGTTATAAATAAAGTTGTACACTTTGTAGAGAATTGCAATGGTACCTGCTGTTCATTCAAGGCATGTGTGCTGCGTGTATGTTTATAACATGCATGTCTTCGTATGGGTTTTCGAGACCTTAGTTGTGTTCTGGCTGGCGGTCTTTCATACACCAAGTGGCCCTTAGATGTGCGCAGCTTGGGGCATCGCGATGCGATTGTTCGAGACTCGGTCTCGGGCACACTTTGTGGTATGATCGAGCCCGCCCTAGACCCCGACTAAGTGATCGGGCTGGAGTAAGTCTATGTAAGAGTCTAGAGATAGTCGATAGTATGGTTGAGGCGACTTGTCTTTGAATATGGGAGTTCACCACCCATATCAGTAGACTTGTGTGCGTACGATGAGGAACCATTACAGTTGATCATCCGGCCTGGATGGGATGCCCCTCACGTACGATGCTTTCCGAGAATGTTCAGTGCTTGGCCTTGTCTGCTTAGACAAGTGGGTGCGGTTCTCGGCTCTCCATATGACTATGTCTTAACTGTACTTGCATACGCTAACCCCGGGTCCCGACGGACTTGGTATCAGAGCAGGACTGACTGTAGGACTAGTAGCCTTGGCCGAAGTTGAGTCTAGCTTGCTATAGTTATATAGTTACTCTGGGTATATAAGGGAACAACGTAAGGCTTCTTTTTTTCTCCTTACCCCCTTCGTTCTGAGTTCTGAGTCACCCTCATCTTGTTCTACGGGAAGATAGGACTAGGCTCTTCTCTGTCTGACTAGAACATCTCGTTGTTTGCTTCATTATAGCTGTAGGAAAGTTGTGTCAGGTTTTCCTAGCATTGTTATAATGCTGATTTCTTACCTCATATTATGTAAGTGTTGTTTGCATATTGAAATAAATTGTCATTTCTTACAATTACAGCCGTTATGCTGTCCGAGTCATTCCAGGTTTATCTCATAATCTGATGCATTTGCAAACTCTTGCTTTCTGTTTCAGATGGCAAATCTTCCCCCTCGGCAGATTGTTCGTTTGACCAGGTGCCTCGGTGTGCGTGGCCATCCCGCCACGTTGATCGAGATGATGTCCTACGTGGGATATCGATGGTACCCTGAGTACACCATCGAGGAGCAGTTCCACGACTTCAACCAGACGCAGTTTCACTGCATTGTCCGGATCTACCCGCACCACGTTGGAGTCACCCAGCCTATCCACTTTGGACATGGCATTGGTGTTACCGAGAACATGGCTGTGCAGGATGCTGCATATTCATGTATTACCCTGCTGAGAGAGGAGCACACTTTGCTGAGAGAGACTTCTTTCCGCTATATCCCAGCTGCACTTCCAGGAGAAGAGGGATATTACACCGGACTCTACTCAGACCACTCCGCAGAGGATCCAGCACTCCAGGTGACTCCTAGGTTTGCTAGTGACAGAGATCGTGATGCACGCGCTCTCCGTTTTGAGCTCCACGCCACTCGTGTTCGTTTGTACCGGGCACTGACGCTCTTGGCACCCTTTGTGAGCGTGGGATCAGTGGAGTACGATGCGATCTATCCAGTGAGGACCCAGATGCCTTCTCGAGTTGCTTGGCCCGAGATTGGAGGAATCTTTCCACCCCGTGGTCCTTTGCTTCCACCCTACACTGGACCTAGGCCCCATCCTTGCCCAAATGGATATCAGGGTCCACAAGCCTCCGTGTTTTCCGATGGTCATCTCCAGCTACCGGGATACGCGGGTAACTTGTATGAGGATTACTATGGAGATGGAGATGAGTGAGACCGCCTGTGGTCTTACTTATTGAGAATGTAGTAGTATCCTAGTATATTGTAAGCAAGGTGTCTAAGTTCCAGAGGCTTAGATAAATAATGTATAGGAAGTCAGAGTGCCTCTGAAGGATGTATCATCTTCATCACGTTTGTATTAGCTTAGTGCTTGTACTAAAACGATGTATGGTTTGTATGATAGCTTGTGAATATATGGCTTGTATGCTTTTATCACCATGTTGTCAAGATGATTACTCCCTTTGCTCTGTAATCCTTCCAGTACTTCAATACCTTGATTAGACTCTTCAAATCAACTCTATTTGACTTTGGTTTTTCACCTTCAGGATGTCTCAAGGAACACGTGGCCAGATTGGTCGTAACCAAGGTCGTGGGAACAATCAGGAGGAAGACAACCTTCCACCCCCACCCACGATGGCCCAAGTTCTGATGGAGGTCGAGAGGAACCGCCGTGACTCTCACCACCTGTTGGAAGTCATCGCACGCAACACCACTCAGCAGCGCAATGAGCTGGTGTCTCTGAATGACTTCATCCGGCTTCATCCCCCGGTATTCAGTTACTCCACCGAGCCCCTTGACGCTGATGACTGGCTTCGCAGCATCGAGAGGAAGCTCCAAGCCGGCCGTGTTGCAGATGGCGACAAGGTCAGCTATGCCACCTATCACCTCGAAGGTGCCGCAAGCTCTTGGTGGGAGAATTTTCTGAATATGCGCCCAGTTGGACCACCTGCATCTTGGGAGGAGTTCTGCACGTCCTTCCGCGAGCACCACATCCCCAAGGGTCTCATGGACCGCAAGCGTGAGGAGTTCTGTAACCTCACCCAAGGTAGGAGGACCGTTGACGAGTTCAGTCGTGAGTTCAACCGACTTGCTCGTTATGCAACTGAAGAAGTCTCCACCGACTCCAAGAAACAAGAGAAGTTCCGTCGTGGCCTCAACAGTGGACTCCGTCGCGAACTTAACCTTCATGACTTTGCCACCTTCCAGGTCCTTGTCCACAAGGCCATCAAGGCAGAGGACATGAACACCCCCAATGACTTTCGCAAACACCCTAGAGAGGAAGGTTCATCCAGCTCTGGTTCCCAGAAACGCAAGATCTGGATCCCAAATAGCATGTTCCGCCAGAACAACCCCCCGAGGCCATCCTATGTGGCGCCTCGTCCACCCACCCAGTTCCACCCAGCTCCACCAAACCACCCAGCTCCACGCACTGTTTTCGGAGCTTGCTACAAGTGTGGTCAGGCAGGTCACTACTCTCGCGAGTGCCCCCAGAACCAGGTCCAGAACCAGAATGCTCCACCACGTGCCGAAGGCAACAACAACAACAACAATGGTCGTGGCAAGCCACCCCAGAAGGTCTTCACCGCCAAACCCGCACCTCCCGCCACTCGTGGACGTCTGAATCAGATTGCCGCCGAAGAGACTGACGACACCACTGACGTCATTCTTGGTACGCTCCTAGTCAATTTTGTTCCTACTTCCGTTCTTTTCGACCCAGGAGGATCTCATTCATTCATGTCGGAATGTTATGCACTTCGTCATGAGTTACCCTTTGTTGAATAGTCCACCCCGATGGTTATTCAGACTCCAGGGTCAAGATGGCAAACTAGTAGAGTGAGCCATGGTAATCAAATAGCAATTGAGGGTTTAGTATTCCTTGCTTCACTCATAGCCCTCAAGTCTTCAGACATTGATGTCATCCTTGGCATGGATTGGCTATCAAGACAGAATGCCTATCTGGATTGCAAAGGCAAATCCGTGAAACTTACCCACCCATCAGGCAAAACCATCAACTATACCTCACCCAGAACAAGAACCCAAGTGCATTCCTTGAATGTACTTCCTCTTCCCGAACTTGAAGATATTCCGGTGGTTCGTGACTTCCCGGATGTCTTTCCTGAAGAGCTGCCGGGCATGCCACCCGACAGATGTGTAGAGTTTATAGTGGATCTTGTTCCAGGAACCGCACCAATTTCCAAACGCCCATATAAAATGGCCCCACATGAGTTAGCTGAGCTAAAAACCCAACTTGATGCTTCGTTGGCAAAAGGCTTCATCCGCCCTAGCTCATCGCCATGGGGTTGCCCCGTTCTGTTCGTGAAGAAGAAAGATGGAACAGAAAGGATGTGCGTAGACTATCGCCCGCTAAATTTAGCGACGATAAAGAACAAATACCCGCTGCCCAGGATCAATGATCTTTATGATCAACTTGCAGGATCCGCCGTCTTCTCAAAGATGGACTTGAGATTAGGTTATCATCAAATCTGAATCCGAAACGAGGACATCCCCAAAACGGCTTTTACTACTCGTTATGGTCTTTACGAGTACACCGTCATGTCCTTTGGTTTAACCAATGCCCCCGCCACATTCTCACTCTTGATGAATTCGATCTTCATGGAGTACCTAGATAAATTTGTTGTAGTTTATCTAGATGACATTCTCATCTACTCGAAGAACGAAGAAGATCATGCCAAACACATAAGGCTGGTGTTGATGAAACTTAGAGAGCATCGCCTGTACGCTAAATTCTCCAAGTGTGAATTCTGGCTACCAGAAGTGACCTACTTAGGCCACGTGATTTCTGCAAAAGGCATTGCTGTGAATCCCGAGAGAGTTCAGGCCGTCCTTGACTGGACTCCACCTGAATCGGTTAAGCAAGTAAGGAGTTTTCTTGGCCTAGCCAGCTATTGCCGTCGCTTCGTCGAGAACTTTTCTAAAGTTGCAAAGCCTCTAACTGAACTCCTCAAGAAAGATAAGAAATTCTTATGGACTCCCAAGTGCGAGGAAAGCTTCCAGGAGCTAAAAAGAAGATTAACTTCTGCACCCGTGCTTGCACCTCCAGACACCAAAAGAGATTTCGAGATCTATTGTGATGCATCACGGCAAGGGTTAGGATGCATACTTCTGCCAGATCGACATGTGGTAGCTTATGCTTCACGCCAGTTGCGGCCACATGAAGAGAACTATCCTACCCATGACCTTGAACTCGCTGCCGTAGTTCATGCTCTAACAACTTGGCGACATTACCTCCTTGGTAATCGTTGTGAGATTTATTCCGACCACCAAAGCCTCAAATATATTTTCACCCAGCCAGATCTTAATCTCAGGCAAAGACGCTGGATTGAGTTGATAAAAGATTACGACGTAGCAATTTCTTACACCCCAGGCAAAGCCAATGTCATGGCTGATGCACTAAGTCGTAAGTCGTACTGTAACAACCTCATGTTACAGCAGTATCAACCACTTCTTCATGAGAACTTTCGCAAGCTCAATCTTGAGATTGTTCCTCATGGCTATCTTTCAACCTTGGTGGAGAAACCGACTCTTGAGGATCAAATCATAGTTGCCCAAAGACGTGCACGAGGAGTTCGCCGGATCAAGGAGAACATTGCTAGCGGAGTTGCTAAATGTTTCTCCACAGATAGCAAGGGAACGGTATTCTTTGGAAATCGTTTGGTAGTACCTAAGAATAGGGAACTAAGGCAACTCATCCTCAAAGAAGCCCATGACACACCCCTCTCAATTCATCCCGGTAGCATAAAAATGTACCGAGATCTACGCCAGAGATTTTGGTGGACTAGGATGAAGAGAGACATTGCTCAATTTGTTGCCGAATGTGATACTTGTCGTCGCATTAAGGCAGAACATCAAAGACCTGCTGGTACACTTCAACCTTTGTCTATTCCCGAGTGGAAATGGGACAAAGTCGGTATGGACTTCATCACAGGCTTTCCAAGAACCCAGAAAGGAAACAATGCCATCTTCGTTGTTATAGATAGGCTTTCCAAAGTTGCTCACTTCCTTCTGGTTCGCGAGTCCATAACTGCTAGTCAGTTAGCGGACTTGTACATCTCCAGGATTGTATCACTTCACGGTGTTCCTTTAGAAATCAATTCTGATCGCGGTAGCCTTTTCACCTCTAGATTTTGGGGAAGCTTCCAACGTGCTTTGGGAACTCATCTCTCCTTTAGTACGGCTTTCCATCCTCAGTCTAGCGGTCAAGTCGAAAGGGTTAACCAAATTTTTGAAGACATGCTCAGAGCTTGTGTTATCTCATTCGGGAAGAATTGGGAGAATTCTCTTCCATATGCCGAATTTGCTTATAACAATAGTTTTCAAGCTAGTCTGAACATGGCTCCTTTTGAACTCCTTTATGGACGACGATGTCGAACACCACTAAACTGGTCAGAAACCGGTGAAAGACAATTCTTTGGACCGGATATGATCAAGGAAGAAGAAGAGCAAGTTCGCATTGTTCGTGATCAATTGAAAGCAGCCCAGTCTCGTCATAAAAGCTACTATGATCGCCATCATAGGCATGAGAGCTACAATCTGGATGAGAAGGCTTACCTTCGGGTTACTCCTCCGAAGGGAACCCAACGTTTCGGTATCAAAGGCAAGTTGGCCCCACGTTACATCGGACCTTTCCGCATTATTGCTAAACGTGGAGAAGTTGCCTACCAACTTGAACTACCTCCGCACCTTTCCCGAGTACACGATGTATTCCATGTGTCCCAACTCAGGCGTTGCTTCAAGGACCCCATCCGCGAAGTCGACCATGAAACGCTTGATCTCCAAGATGACCTTTCTTATCGAGAATACCCCGTTCGTATTCTTGATTCAGCAGAGCGTGTCACTCGTCGTCAGAAGATTAGGTTTCTGAAAGTGCAATGGTCACACCACTCTGAAAGAGAAGCCACGTGGGAGAGAGAAGACCGTCTCAGTGCCGAGTACCCTACTTTCCTCCCGCAGACTTCTGAATCTCGGGACGAGATTCTTTTGAGTGGGGGCGAGTTGTCAGATCCCTCTGTTAGGTATGTGCTAGGGTTATCTAGTACCTTTGCATCATGCAAAAGTTTCAAAAAGAAACCTTGAAAATCAAATTCAAAATCCAAATGGGAAAAGGAACACCCCCCAAGATGAATTAATTCAAAAGGCCAGATAAAAATATTTTCCAAAAATTCATGTTAGAGTTTTGAAAAGTCTTATAAATGAGTGTGATCACATATCAAGTGATGTGGGACCCACCCCATGCTCATAGATTTTTCAAATATTCAAACTGTACCTTGGAATTAAAGAAATAACCCTATTTGATTTAAAATTCAAATCTTTTGAATTTTAAAAATGTTGAAAGTTTATGAGTGGCTAGTTTATTTTATTATGAGGCCACATAAAAGTTTTCAGCATTTAATAAAATGGTTTGGTATTTTTTTATCAGAGCCAAAACAAATTACAGAAAAGAAAGGAAAGATTAAACAGAAAATAAAAGGAACAGCTTACCTGTCGCCCAGGGGCGAGGCCCACCTCTCCAGCCGGCCCAGCCCACCTGGACCCTCCCCTGTCGTCTTCCTCCCCGCGCCCCCAAGGTGCTCGGTGGAAAGCCACCGACGCCACCGCGACGCCCCGCAGCCCTCCACCTGCCTCCCCGGCCGCCTTCTAGCGACGTGGAGAACCCTCCGAGCTCATCCTCTCCATTTCCCCCCTGAAAACCTCCTTCCCCTCTCCTCTTCGCGAGTTCATCGACGTCCGAGAGCTCACCGGAGCGCACCGCCGTGGAAACCCGTGGCCACCTTCCTCCTAAGCCGCTGCCACCTTGTCCAGGACGCGCGCCGTCGTCGTCTTCATCGCCGTGTGCAAGCAATCGAAGCCAGGAGCCCCGAGCACGTCGTCCTCTTCACCGAGCCGCCGCTGAACCCGCAAGAGCTCGTCGTCGATTCCGCCGCAGCCACAGCTCCTCCGGCTTCCTCGAGTCCGTCTCCGCAACCAGGGTGAGTAGACGCGCTTTTCCCCTCATCTTGCCGCTTGAATCCGTGCCCGAATCGTGATTCCGACGAGGTCCGAGACCAAGCGCCGCCGCTCGTCGTCGAAGTCATTCACCAGAGCCCCCGTTTGACCCCTGGATGGCTCCACTAGCTCCGCACACACCCCAGCTTCGTTTCCATGCTCTCGGTGTCCAAATCCGTGCACAATTTGAAGAACCCGACGAGTCCAGTGCACGACTTCCGCCGCCGCTCGTCGCCGATGACGCTCCGGTGATCCCCGTGGCTCCCTGATGACTCCACCCGATGCGGACGACCTCAAGGAGCAAGATGCCGTCCTCCCCGTGCTCTCCCGTGGCCGTTTGGTCACTCCGGCGACCACGCCTCCGTGTCCAGTGCCGCCGGCGACTAGCCGCCGGTAGGCTAGGTTAATTAGGGGGGCTAACCCCTGTTTAATTAGGCCATTGGGCCACTGACAGGTGGGGCCAGCCACTAATTAACCCTTCGGGTTAATTTTAATCAGGGGATTAACCCCCACTGTGGATGACAGGTGGGACCCCTTTGTCAGTTTGACTGGTCAAACTCCCCTGCTGACGCAATAAATCAAAATTGTTGAAAAAGAATTCCAGAAAATCCAGAAAATACCCCAAACTTTGGAAATTCATAGAAAATTCATCCTAACTCCAAATATAGCAAATAATATATGAAAAATGATCAGGAGAAAATTATCTTTCCAAATATGCAACTTTCAACTATGTTGGAGTTGATCTTAAAATGGAACCAGTAGCATATGTCATTTGCTTTATTTGAAATTAATTCAAATTCCAATCAATTGAGTTTGCAACTTGGACCATGGATTTAAGCTATACTTCAACCGCACTTCAGAGGCATATCTTACACATTTGAAATTAATTCAAATTGATCAAGCTATATCATATATAACTTGGTTAAGGTTGAATTCAAATGTGGAATTTGAATTTGCATTTAAAAATGCAATATATTCCACTTAAATGGAATTGCCTCACACATCAAAACTTATACTCCAAGCTTTAACATTATATCATGTGCTTGAGCATTGCATTCATATTGATTGCTACTTCGTGCTTTGTTTGTCGAGTAGAGGTGGAACCGGAGCAAGAGGTCACCCCCTTCGCTGAAGATCCAGAGCCCGAATCTCGTCAGCAAGGCAAGCAAAACCTCATTGATCATGTCGATAAAATCCCACTTCCCTCTCATGTCTCGCTTATGCATTGTATAGGATGATCACCATGTTACGATTCTACCGCATAGATGAACCCATTCCTTTGCATGACCTATCTATTGTCACAGTAGTAAGCAAACCACAATCCTAGCAAATGTAGGAGTTGAATGATATCATGTGGCCCCTGCAAATGTTATCGCTTATTGCATGCTTAGTATGATACCATGTTGTTACTGTGGTGTGAGTCGGGATGGGAATGATCATGTTGATGATGGTAGAAAAGTGTTGGTGAATCGAACCTAATACAAGGTGAACGATGAGAGGCTGTGTAGGAGTACACAGTGGGTTGTCTCGTTGAACACCGCCCTAAGTCCGAGTTCTTGTGTGGTGATCCAAGATGAAGAGTACAACCACACATTGGGCTCACTAACCCCTCTCGACTTATTAACTCATCCCTTTCGATGTCCAGATGTCGCAGTAGTTCGGAGTTCTGGTAGGCTTGTGGCCTGGATGCTAAGTGAGAGAACAGCTCATCCGAGACCGGCTTATGCACCACGCACACATCGCTTGGGTCCACTTCGGTAAACCGGCCGGGTTCACGATAGTGGTAGCCAACCCAAGTAGGCGGCTTTCTTGGACTAGATAGGCTGTGAGGTAACAGTTGTGGTGAGCATCCTCGCTGGCACCCCTTGAATGGTGTCGAGATCAAATGCGGTAAATGATGGTCATGTGTGTGTAGCGGTACACCCTTGCAAGGTTAACAAAACTATTCGAATAGCCGCGTCCGCGGTTATGGACTACTTGGAAAGCTTAGCTTGATTATTAGATAACTTGAACCGGATACTTCTAAAACACACCAAGATAAGTGTGAGTGCTATGGCGTGCTTTCTCGTGGGTAAGTCGAGGAAGGCACCATAGTGGTGTAATTGGTTGGTGAAAGTAGTGGACTCGTGTACGCTTCTTACCTGAAAGTCTGGTACTCGTAGTTCAGGACTAGCCAAGTCAAAGCTGGCATTTCTGCAAGTGAACCCCACCTCCCTTTACCTTGATACATGTGCATGAGTAGTATAGCTCCTATGTAAGTCTTGCTGAGTACGCCTTTGTACTCACGTTTGCTTAATATATGTTTTAGATGACGCCACTGACCCAGAAGGTGGCTTCTTCATCGAGCTGGACGACTGAAGTTAAGCTAGTCTAGTCCCAGTCAGCAGACTGGTTCCCTCGTGGAGGGCTTTATGTTTGAATAAGGCTTCTTAAGCCAATTTGTTAAACTTGTCTGTACCCAGACATAATTTGCTTCCGCTTCGTGATGTAATGTTGGATCACATGTATGTGATCTCTGTGTGTACTCTATAAGAGTTATAAATAAAGTTGTACACTTTGTAGAGAATTGCAATGGTACCTGCTGTTCATTCAAGGCATGTGTGTTGCGTGTATGTTTATAACATGCATGTCTTCGTATGGGTTTTCGAGACCTTAGTTGTGTTCTGGCTGGCGGTCTTTCATACACCAAGTGGCCCTTAGATGTGCGCAGCTTGGGGCATCGCGATGCGATTGTTCGAGACTCGGTCTCGGGCACACTTTGTGGTATGATCGAGCCCGCCCTAGACCCCGACTAAGTGATCGGGCTGGAGTAACTCTATGTAAGAGTCTAGAGAGAGTCGATAGTATGGTTGAGGCGACTTGTCTTTGAATATGGGAGTTCACCACCCATATCAGTAGACTTGTGTGCGTACGATGAGGAACCATTACAGTTGATCATCCGTCCTGGATGGGATGCCCCTCACGTACGATGCTTTCCGAGAATGTTCAGTGCTTGGCCTTGTCTGCTTAGAAAAGTGGGTGCGGTTCTCGGCTCTCCATATGACTATGTCTTAACTGTACTTGCATACGCTAACCCCGGGTCCCGACAGCTGATAAGCATGGGCAGTACGCCAAAATAAGTAGACCGAAATCCATTTGCATCTACTACTAATCATCCACCTTGAGATATCTATCCAGAACATCTCGCTGGTAATAAGTTGCGAGCCCACCCAAAGTGTAAACCCAAAGAAACAGACAACTGCATTAAAAAGAACATTGCGTAAAGTAAACAATCCTTGCAACCACGGTTACAAGCACCGTTGTTTTCCCCCTTGTGTCCACAGCACATCCCCTAGACTCATGTCTCTCTCACTCAAGCGTGTCATCAGGGGGCATGTACCCACAATCGAGCATAACGTTCCCTTTTGTAGTCACTACCTACTACTTGGACAAAGCAATAAACAGCAACGGAGAACATGCAAGAGTTACTTAGGAACAAAAATATAATAGATAAAAACCAAATATATTACTCTATCACGATCTGAACATAATCTCATAATCCATCAAATCCCATCAAACTCAACATAGAAACAGCAAAAGAATTACATATGTGCCTCAATCATGTAGGGCAGCTCACGAGGTCTAAATTATGAAGAACAAAGAGGGGAGGAGAACATTACATAGCTACTCATCACGGACCCATGGTCCAAGGTAGATTACTCACGACACATCCGGGAAGCGTCCATGGTGGAGGAGAAGCTCCCGAAGGTCAATCCTCCCTCCGGCAGGGTGCCGGGAAGGGTCCTAACGGTGCTCCCGATCTTGGAAGCGCGGCGCCGGCGGAACAGAGGCGAGATTGCGATATAGGGTTCTCCCTTCGGAAGTTTCCCGTGACAGAGAATAAATAGGCGAAGGGGGGCAGCCACGGGGGCCACCAGGGGTCAAGGCGCCCTTCTCGCGCGGCCAGGCCCCTGGCCGCGCGTGGTGGCCACCTGGACACCTGGTGGTTGCCCTCTGGCCACACTTTGGTGATTTTGGAAGACTCCGTTGCGCTGATTTTTTATCCGATTTTCCCGAATTTTTGGAGCATTTTTATTATGGGGGAAACCTGGAATAGAAAAACCGTAGAAAACAGGAACTGTTACTGGTCGCACTGAGTTAATAGGTTAGTCCAAATATTATCAAAAGTGCATGAAAGTGTATCTAGATCATAGCAATAACACACAAAACATGCATGGAATGAGCAGAAATTATCGATACGTTGGAGACGTATCAACATCCCCAAGTAGGTAAATGATAATAAACATAATTTCTATGGTGACATGCTAGCAACTATATAAGAAATTTGAAAAGTAAAGCAATCAAGGTATGTAATTCAATTCAAGTCATAACATGCACGAGTCTATATTAGCATAACATTATACTACTAGGGAATAGCCTTTTAGTGGCGTGGCGCATTTCTGAAATGCGCCACTAATAAGCCCTTAGGGGTGGCGCATTTTAAAGATGCGCCACCATTAAAAAAATTGAATTTTGAATCTGGATTACGATTTTTTTTCTCGTTTTTTTGCTCATTTTTTGTTTGAATGATTTGTCCCGTTCATCTAGCCACTTTGTTTGCTCATTTTTATTCTCTGTCCCGTTCATCTAACTTTTTTTGCTCAGGATGTAGGGCGCCATGGAGGAAGAGACGAGGAGGAGGAGGAGCCAAGAAAGGGGAGCAGGAACCATGAGGAGTAGGAGCCATGGAGGAGGGTAGGAGGAAGAAGAAAGGGGAGGAGGAACCTTGGATGAGTAGGAGCCATGGAGGAGGGGAGGAGGAAGAAGAAAGGGGAGGAGGAACCTTGGATGAGTAGGAGCCATGGAGGAGGGGAGGAGGAAGAAGAAAGGGGAGGAGGAACCTTGGATGAGTAGGAGCCATGGAGGAGGGGAGGAGGAGGAGCCATGGAGGAGGGGAGGAGGAGGAGCCATGGAGGAGGGGAGGAGAAGGAGGGCGCCATGGAGAAGGTGGAGAGGAGGAGGGGATGGTGGAGGAGAGGAGGATAAGAATGAAGAGGTAAGGAGAAGAAGGAATCCGGCCGGGTTATATATACTCTTAGTAGTGGCGCATATAGAAAAATGCGCCACCCATAAGAACCTTAGGGGTGGCGCACCTAGCAAAATGCGCCACTAATAAGTTTTGAGTTTTTATCAAAAAATTTGGCCTCCAGATCTTAAAAGCATCATAACTTTTTTCTGTTAGGTTTTGTGGATTCTAAAAATGTTCAACGGGTTCCACCCGATTGAATTCTGATATAACTTTTCGAGTAGATGATTTTTCATATAAAAAACTTTTTCATCGGAGGTCGTATGCAAAAGTTATGCCCATTTTACACAATTCTCGAGAGATTTTGCAAAAAAAGTCGAAATTCATATTTTTTAATTTTCCTAACAACTAGACCACATATCACATGGGGAAACTTATTTTCTTTTATTTTTTTGACATTTCTATCATTTTCTTTTATTTATTTTTCAAACTAAAAAGGCGGTCCACGAGGGGGGGTGTATTTGTGTGTTGGGAATTTTCCCTCACATTTTTTTCTTATTAGTGGCGCATATGCAAGATGCGCCACCCCTAAGAGCTTATGGGTGGCACATTCTGAATGCGCCACTAATAATTCCTTAGGGGTGGCGCATTTTCCAGAATGCGCCACCCTTAAGCTCTTAGGGGTGGCGCATTAGCAGAATGCGCCACCTATAAGGTTCTTAGGGGTGGCGCATTTCTCCAAATGCGCCACGTATAAGGGGATCCAGGGCTGGCCCACTCTTAGGGGTGGCGCATTTTGAAAAATGCGCCACCTATAAGAGCTTATAGGTGGCACATTTTTAACCAGTGCGCCACCACTTACAACATAGTGGCGCATTACATAAAAAATGCGCCACTAATAAGGTTTCCATGTATAGCTATTTCCCTACTAGTGTTAGGTGCAAGAGCTCTCGCTATCCTTGACTCGAATGTCTCCAAATGGTGTTTGCGTGCAAGAAGGGGGATAGGGAATACGGTAACAAAAAGGTATTTTGTTGAGAACTAAATCTACTAAAGTTTCTCACTTAGTCTTCTTTGGAATATTATCTTGACTCGTCCCCATACCACTAGCCAGGTACAATTTAATTTGATCCAGTCCTTTTTTATATTTTGAGCACTCATGCAATGAATGAGCGTAAGCACGAGAGTTGACACTTAGGATGGCAAAGAGAGAATATGGTCGAAGAGGAAGACAAAAAGGTGAGAAAGGCTCACATCAATGAGGACAATCATAGGCGAGAAGGCCAAATGATAGATATGATGTGAGGAGTAGGGATTGCCATGCCACGGATTCACATATGAGCTGAAAAGCTCTCCAATGGAACTAGTGGGGGTGCATCTAACTTGCTCGATCCTGAAGACCTAGAGCTCTTTTGAGGAGGCTCATCCTTGGAATATGCAAGCCAAGTTCTATTGTGTGAAGGTCCCCACGTAGCTATATGCATGATCATCTCTATGGAGTACAAGGATAAGAGGGAGTAGTAGTGTGGATCTTTCAAAAGGATAGTAGTGTTGCCCCTTTCTCTCTTTTTATTTCTTATTCTCTTTTTTCTATTTTTTTGTATTTTATGGTGGCCTCAATGGCTCTTTCTATTTAACTCTCATTTGTCCTCTTTGGGATCTTTTATTTTGTCCACTTTGGGATCTTTTCCTCACTTAAGGGCGACACTCTAATTTACAAGAGGGTATCGAAGATCATTCACATTTTACAAGGTACAAAAATCATAAAGAAGATGTAGCTATCATGATGTATGTAATGTATGCCGCTGCCAGTGTAGCAGGAACAAGGATGACATGAAGATCAAGTCATGAAGAGTTGGATGTTTCATGGCAATATATCTCGAAAACGGAAGGGAAGTGCCTTGATAGGTAGGTATGGTTGCTGTTTTGAGGAAAGATATAACTAGGTTTATGATGACAGAGCGTATCATGTCGAGGGTTTGGATATACCGGTGAAGGTGGACGCCAACTCTCGGGGTGAGAAGGAGGCAATGCACGACATAGGAGAGGCTAGCAAATATGAGGAGGTGGAAGTGTCAACTTTCAATACTTACATTAGTCGGAAGAACTCATGCACTTATTATCGGTAACTCTCAATCTAATAAGGAGGTTCACAAAGAGACAAGTACCCCGAGGAGGAGTGTATGGGGGTTTTGTTATCCTTGCGCATCCTCGACTCATAGTACGTGAGTGTACTGTAATATCCGATCCCTCCAAAGATTAGCGATCCATCTAGTAGCTAGAGTTCTCAACTAGTTTTGTAGGTTTTGGAAAATAAACACGGATTCCCCAAAATGAGACACGTATCACTAATAGGCTAGATCTCTTGACACCAAAAGTTCAAACATTACTCACATCAATACCTCAAAACTATTGCAAGTTAATACTGAAATTAAATAGCAACCTCAATTACCTACTTTCAAGACAAGACATAACTCAGTGCAACAACCAACTCTCTTAACAAGATAAACATGAAAACTAAAGAGAGTTCCAGCAACAAACTAAACAAAAGGCAAGGTTCTTTCTAAAGACAAACTAAGACTAAAACTAAACATGGCAGTAGCTACGAAAAGATAAAGAACACACAAAAGAAAAAAGATAGGCATGAAGAATCCTATGATATTTTCTAGATTTTGTAAGTGGAGCGTGTTTCTCTCCCAAACAAATTAAGACAGGGTCTAACTAGTTATGAACAGCAAGCTAAGCTAAAGAAATCCTAAGAGCGAGACGCTCCAAGCATAGCACATAACGCATGAAGTGATAAAAATATAGTGAGACGAAGGGCAAACTGATGATTGTTGATTTGAGAAGGGGATGCACGGGGGCCTACCCAAGCTTAGACGCTCGATTCTTCTTGAATATTTGCTGGGGATGCATGGGGGCATCCTCAAGCTTGAGCGATTGACACTCCCGAATCTTGTTTCATCATCTTCCATCGCCCACTTGAAAACTCCCTTCATACATAAATCATCATAAGCTGATTAGAGAGGTTAGTACCATTAATAAATAAAATTTTTATATTGGATATAAAAATATTCTTGAAGATCTACTGTTTCTCAAGATTGCCAAAAGATTTTTGCAAAGAAAAAGCAAACTTAAGGTTTGCAAAAGTTAGGAGAGACAAAACGTGGCAGAGTCTGTGAAAAACATAACAGTAGGTAGTAAAGAATATTTATGGGTACTTCTGCAACTCGAATCAAAGAAATCAGATCATACGAAAGTTCCGTGATTTTATAGAGCACTCTGTGTAAAAGCTTCAGCTCAAAAAGATGAACTGGTTTTTCCCTTCACGAAGACAGAATCTGTTTTCTGGGCAACATATCACAACTTTCACTTCCCTTGTCATATGAGGCTATAACTTGGCACAAATCTTGAAAATAAAGATACAATGATGTTGCTACAGTAGTAACAACCATCAAGACCACTAAAAACAGAAGTAAAAACATCTTGGGTTGCCTCCCAACAAGCGCTTTCTTTTACGCCTCGAGTCGACCTCGTCTTTGCCACCCTGCAAACGGAATCGAGTCGAGGTCGTCCACACGTAGCGCACGACCACCGTTCCTCTTCTGCATCGTCGTCGCTCCGCCGTCGCGATTCGCCTGCAGCACGCCTTCCCCGAGCAGCTTAAGCACACCTACAGGCTCCCTATAAGCTGGTCCGCCGCCGCCAACCCCTCTCGTTGCTCCGCTTGCCCCCTAACCGCTAACGCCATTAGAGCCGAGCTCTTTCGCCGCCGTGTATGACCTCGGGCTTGCTCTCGGGCCGCACTGCGCACGCCAATGACACCGTGGTGCCCGTAGGGAACCGTAGGTTCCATCCCGCTCGTTTGCGCGATTTGGTTCTACGCCGGAGCCGGAGTTCCTCTCTGACCCGAGGACGACCGCCGCCGTCCTTGACCGTGACCTCGTCTCCGGCCATCTCCTGTCGCGGGACGACTACCACTCGACGCACCTCAGACGTGGCTCTCGAGCGCGCCCACCCACGCCCGCTCTCATCGCCGGAATCGAGCCCACGCTTGTCGCCGACCTCACTGGCCTCGCCGGTGTTGACATGGGGTCACTACGGGGTGGGCCCCCTCTGTCAGTTGTTTGATTAGTGCCTAAACACTCACTGACAGTGGGCGCAAGGCCATTAGTAAAAAGCTAATTTAAAATAACTGTTAGATTATAACCCTGTTAGAATGACTAGTGGGCCCCTGGCCTTTTAAATAAATAAAACTGTTAATTATGTCTCTGTTACAATGACATGTGGGCCCTGGCCCTATTTAAATTGATTAATTGTTTTTATTATCACTGTGAGGCTGACCAGTGGGACCCACTGGTCAGGTTTGACCAGTCAACCGTTGTGGATAATGTTAGTATTTAATTAATAAAATAAATTCAGAAAATATTTTAAAATGATTTAAAATTTGGAAATTCAATATCCTTTAAACCGTAAGTCAGATTCAAAAACTTTATACATGAAAATTGATCAGAAAAATATAACGAATACAGATACGATATCCGTATGTATACCCCCCCTCTAACTTACCAAACACCGACATTCCCCCCCTTCGGGCCGTTTGTCGAAAATTCCCGGTACCGATAAAAGTTGCCCGGATGAAAAACTTTTGTATACGAAAGTTACTCAGAACGGATCCACGATTACGAATACGTTACTCATACTCCCACCACACCCCTCTAACACAACGAACATCAAACCGTCCCCCTCCGGACCGTCTGTCGGATAAATTGTCCGGTACTGTTAGAGTACCCGGATGAATTTATTTCGAACACGAAAGTTGTTCGGAATAGATCAACTAACCCGGATACACCACCCACACATGTGTCAGATGTCCACGACACCTCCGGCATGATACCTTCCCCTCCAGATCATCTGTCCGGTAATCACCCAGTACTGATGGGTCATCAACGGATAAATTCCCGCTCCGCCGAAAAATACTTAACACTACGTTAGAACCCCGTTTACAATTCATCTGTTATGTCTTGCATTTGTATTGCTATTATTTTTATGTATTTATTGTTTCTTCCCCCCCCCCTTAATCTCCGGTAGACCCCGACGCTGCTGTCGACTACACCGTTGCCGAGTACGACTACTTCGTCGACGACCGTACCGCTACTCCCAAGCTTCCAGGCAAGCAGAGCCATTCTCTTCCCCAGATATCGCCTATCTTTCCGTACATTTCTTGCACTAGGCATTGTTACTGCTGCTTCTACGATTACAATTCCTATTTAATTGCATAGCCTGATTTTTGTCGCCCCTTGATGTGCCTTCCTTTATCATATGCTGCCTATTATTATTATTATCCATTATTCAGCAGTGAGCCCTGCGCATTGTTAGCTAGGATTAGATAGAGGGCCGTGATCACTCAGGGGGGTGGACGCGGATACAAATATTATAACTGCACAGGTACGGTACAATGCAGACACCGTCTAAGGCCCCTATCTGGGTTATGCCTAGTCACCTCAAGTGTGAGCTATCAAGGAGTAATCCTTGTACTCCACTCGAGGCTGACTTTGTCTTACTGCCTTAGGGTCCTGAACGGCGATTTTCCTGCAGGTAAGAAGTCGGGCGACCCAACGGTTCCCGCGAGAGGTATTGCGACGGGACGACAGGGAGGGTACGACCAGTGTATCGGTGTGCTTGGCCCCTGATCGTTGGCCGCGAGAGTTACCAAACTACGAAAGTCGAGCTCCTCCAGGAGCACACGCGAGGCAAGGTAAGGAGATGGTTCACCTTGTTGGTAACCGCAGTGACTTGGTGGGACGACGGGGCAGGTACCGATGTACTGGTGGTCCTGGCTGCTGTCGTTGTCCGCGGGTCAGTTAAGTCGAGGCAACGATAACGGTTGTCACGCAGGTTAATTAAAATGCTAAATGGTTCAGTGAATGTCTTGAGTTGGCTATATGCCATGTACGCACTACCTACCCGTGGGAATTACGAGTTTATGGGCTCCTCTGCTTCGTAGTGTCGTCCGAGGACTCTTCAGATGTCAGCAGTACCGCGGGCTGATTACCGGGAAGTGCGCTGTCTTCTTTGCTCGAGCTGTGTTGTTTTTGTTACGGCTTCCCGGCCACCCACGCACCGTGCAGGAGTACGTCAGGGTTGGGGTCCAAGGCCCTGAGTACTTAGGATTTAGACCGGCGGATGGCCTCTCTGTTGAGTTTGAAAGATGGGCTATGAAGTGTCGGATAGCCTCGGTGGAGCGTTCCCTAACAAGGTTCCCGCCACCCTGGAGATCCGTGCGTGTAGCGCAACAGAAGTGCACCCCTGCAGGGAAGATTAATCTATTCGAATAGCCGTGTCCACGGTAACAGGACGCTTTATGCTGAAGCTGGATCTTACCACTAGAAACTATTATTATTAAACTGTATGGTTCCGGGTTTTCTTCCTCGCGGGGATGTCGAGGAGGTGAACTCGGAGGCATTGTTAATTATTACAACTTATTATTATACAATGCTGCAGCAACTTCTGCTGCATTGTTACTTTATGCTTTATATAAACTGTTGGCTGATTCTTACCTCATGCTGCAAGACATCGTCGGAAGATGCTAGTCTTCGTTAGGCCTAGCTCCTTACCCTTGCTCTGGATTTCTGTCTTTCAGTCCACTATATATAGCCTCTTCTTTCCGTTGATACAATGCATAATGCTTAGTAGCGGACGTAAGACTCGCGGGTATACTAGATACTCACCTGCTTTATTTCCTTTACTGTTTTCCCTGATCGGCCGCTGCAGCCGACGTTGGAGCCCAGGAGCCGGAGTACCCCGGAGGCGCCTACTACGACGTCGAGTTCCCCGTTGACTAGGAGTAGTTCGGTGGATCCCAGGCAGGAGGCCTCGCCTTTTCGATCTATATCTCTGATGTGATTTAAGCTAGCCTTCTTAAGGCAAAACTTGACTAACTATGTCTGTACTCAGATATTATGGCTTGTATGACTTATGTATTCAGGTCCGCGTGACCCCCTCTATTGTAACATATTTGTTTATCCTTTTGTGTTTAGTGTTGTGCTGTGATATTATCACCGTGGCACCCTAATCTCAGTCGTGTACCCTGTGTGTATGATTATTGTACACGGTCTGATTTTGGGGGCGTCACAACCCCCTTACACATTCGAGGATATGATGAACCAGCCATGCAAGATGCACAGCGGAGTCGGCAAGCGCGCATCGCACACCACTCGGCAAGGCATCTGGGTAAAACGTCTATCAGAAGGAGGAGCAGGAAACCTCCCACCACCACCACCCCCAGGTCCACCACCACCAAATGCGCATAATCATTTCCCGCGCCAAGATGCAGGATACATGATCTTCACAAGCGAGTCAGACAACAAGGGAAGTCGGAGAGACCGTGACCAGGAAGTCAATGCCACCATGCCAGAAGTCCCCCGGTACATGAATTGGTCGGACATCATCATCACATGGAGCAGGGAAGACCATCCAGGCCTGATGCCGAATCCGAGCAACTATGCACTAGTGGTATATGAATTTCTGGCAGCACCAAAATACTCATGCCGATTTACTAGAACACTCAGCGATGGGGGCAGCGCCATCAACATTCTATACCATGACACCATGATCAAGCTCGGCATCAGCGAGAGTGACCTGCAGCCCAGTCAGACAACATTCCATGGCATTGTTCCTGGCCTCTGATGCACTCTATTGGGCCGCATTCGGCAGGAAGTCATGTTTGGCACGGAGGAAAATTTTTGTCGCGAGCCGATCTGGTTCGAGGTGACCGATCTAAGCAGTACATATCATCTTTTGATCGGATTTCCCGCAATCACGAAGTTCATGATGAATGTTTTACAGCCATACCTGAAGATGAAGCTCCCAGGGCTGAATGACATCATCACTGTGCGCGGAGACTACAAGAAGTCCCTTGAGTGCTCATCCGCCGGTTCCAAACTGGCCGATTCCCTGATCAACAAGGTCATGGAAATGGCTCAAGCTCTGATGAAGGCACCCCTGCCGAGTGCGAAGAGCAAGAGATCATACGATGAGACATTTTTCAAGTAGCCAAGGACAGCAAGAGGATTTCTCTGGACCCCTCCAATCCGAGCAAGTGCTTGATCGTTGGAGCTGGATTGAGCAACAAATAGGAAGGCGAGCTCATCGAGTTCCTCCGTGAGAACCAGTACATCTTTGCATGGTCTCCACAAGACATGACTGGAGTACCGAGGGAACTCGTCGAGCACAAGCTTCACATCCGACCTAGATCCAAGCCGATCAAGCAGCCACTTTGGCGTTTTTCTGAAGACAAGAGAAGATCAATCGGCGAGGAGATCGTCATGTTGCTCGCAGTTGGTTTCATCATGGAAGTGTACTATCCGGACTGGTTAGCAAACCCAGTTCTGGTTATGAAGAAGAATGGAACTTGGGGCATGTGTATCGATTACATTTTCCTGAACAAGATCTACCCCAAGGATCCTTTTGCTTTGCCCCATATTGATCAATTAATTGATTCGACGGGTGTCTATCAGCTCTTATCTTTTCTAGATGCCACAACTGGCTATCACCAAATCAAATTTTCTATAGAAGATCAAATAAAAAAAATATTTATCACCCCTTTCGGGGCGTACTGCTATATCACCATGCCTTTTGGCCTAAAAAATGGCGGCGCGACATATCAGCGTACTATGCTGCGATGTGTCCGACCTCAGCTCTGCCGGAACATTCATGTATATGTAGTTGACCTTGTGGTCAAGTCAGTCCAAGGGTCAACCCTGTTGGAAGATCTCCGAGAAATGTTTGAAAATCTGCACACTTAAAAGATCAAGCTCAATCCAGAGAAGTGTGTGTTCGGCGTTCCAGCCGGAAAAATGCTCGGATTCTGAATGCAACCCTGAGAATATTGCAGCAATCAAGCGGATGAACAATCCCAGAAATCTCAAGGACGTCTAGAAGATCACCGGATGCCTGGCCTCACTCAGCCGATTCCTCAGTTGGCTACGAGAGAAATCAATCCCTCTGTACCAACTGATGAAGAAGAAAGATAAGTTCACCTGGACCCCGCAAGAGAACGGTGCATTCAAAGAGCTCAAGCATATGTTATCCACTACGCCAGTGCTAACAGCTCCGATTGATAAAGAGCCAATGATGTTATACATCGCAGCCACCACTCGGGTGATCAGTATTGTCATGGTGTTTGAGGGTCCTGAAAATGACAGAGCACAGTCGGTCCAGAGGCCAGTATACTATGTCAAGTAAGTGCCCTCAACCTCCAAGAAAAACTACCCCCATTACCAGAAGATATTCTATGGTGTGTACATGGCGGCAAAAAGACTCAAGCCTTACTTCCAGGCGCATCAGATTACGGTTGTCAGCTCGACACCACTAGCAGAAATCATAGGCAATCGGGATGCATCTGGTCGAGTGGAAAATGGGCCATAGATATTGCAAACCATGGCATCAAGTATGAGCCATGCACTTCAATCAAATCCCATGCCCTGGCAGATTTACTCGTTGATTGGGCATAAACCCAGTATGATCCCCCCTTTCCGGACTCGAACTTCAAGCAAATTCACTTTGATGGTTCCAAGATGAATTCCAGACTATGGGTTGTCATTGTTCTCACCTCTCCAAAGGGTGATCAGCTCAGATATGTGTCGCAGATCCATTTCGCAGCATCAAACAACGTAGCCGAGTATGAAGCACTGGCTCACGGTATCCGACTGTCCAAAGAGATTGGCATTCGGTGGTGTCGGGACCCGGGGTTAGCGTATGTAATTCCAGTCACAACTCCATCACATGGAGAGCCGAGAGCCGTACCCACTTGTCTAAGCAGACAAGGCCAAGCACAGAACACTCTCGAAAAGCATCGTACGTGAGGGGCATCCCATCCAGGCCGGATGATCAACTGAGATGGGTCCTCATCGCCCGCTCACAAGTATAAATGATTATGGGTGGTGAAATCCCATACTCATAGACAAGTCGCCTCAACCATGTTATCGATTGAATCATAACTCTTACATAAACAAACTCCAGGCCAATCAGTTAGTCGGGGTCTAGTGAGGGCTCGATCATACAACAAATTGTGCACGTGACAGAGTCAAGAGCAATCGCATCACGATGCCCCAAGCTGCGCACATCTAAGGGCCACTTGGTGTATAAAAGACCGCCAGCCAAATCACAACTAAGGTCTCGAAAACCCATACTAAGACATGCATGTTATAACCATACATGCAGCACACATGTCCAGTATGAACAGCAGGTATCATCACATAACTCTACAAAGTACTTCTTTATTGACTTACACATAGAGTATACAAAGATCACATGTCTGTGATCAACATTACATCATACAACGGAAGAAAATTAGGTCTGAGTACAGACAAGTTTAACAAATGGCTTAGAGAAGCCTTGTAAATAGACATGCCCTTCCACGAGGGACCAGACGACTGTCTGGGACTATGCTAACTTAGTCAACGTCGATCTTCAGGTCGGTGACTCCATCGGGGTCTGGGTTTCCATCTAAAACATAGAATAAGCAAACGTGAGTAAAATATCGTACACAGCAAGACTTACATCAGAACTAAACTACTCATGCTCAAGTATCAAGGTAAAGGGAGGTGGGGTTTCATCATGCAGAAGTGCCAGCTTTGACTTGGCTAGTCCTGTACTACGAGTACCAGAATGAGGTAAGAAACGTACACGAGTCCACTACCAAGTCTCCAATCAATATACCACTATGGTTACTTCCTCGACTTCCCCACGAGGATCACACCATAGAACTCACGCTTATCTTGCGAGTTTTAGAATCCATTCAGGTTGTCTAATAATCAAGCACATCTTTCCAAGTAGTCCATGACCGCTTACGCGGCTATTCGAATAGTTTTGTTAACCCTGCAGGGGTGTACCGCTACACACACATGACCATTGGTTACCGCCAGGTCTCGCCACCATTCAAGGGGTGTCGGCGAGGATGTTCACCACAACACTTCGCACACAGCTCCGTTCTAGTCCAAGGACTCAAACCATGTTCCAAACCCAACTGGAGTTCCGACCGAGCTTCCAGCCAGGACTCAAACCATGTAGGGACGACTAACAAGCGCACCTCGACGGATGGATCTCCGCTTGACAAGCCATGTTCCACAAGCTCTACCATTAATGCCACATTTCATTTCCTTTATCTTTCTATATATATGCCTAATGGAAAACCCGAACTAGGTGTGACTCCTGGACTTGGATCGGGGTGAGTTACAAGGTAGAGAGGGCTCAGTGAGCCCAATGTGTGGTTGTACTCTTCGTCTCGGATTACCATACAAGAACTCGGGCTTAAGGAGGTGTTCAACGTGACAACCCACTGTGTACTCCTACACAGCCTCTCATCGTTCACCTTGTATTAGGGTAAATTCACCAACATAGTTTCACTTTCATCAACACCATGTTCACTATCATCCTGACTCACATCAAAAAAATGCTCATTGTAAACTCTAAGCATGCAATAAGTAGTAACAGTTGCAGGGGCCACACGATATCAATCAACTCCTATGTCAGCTAGGATTGTGGTTTGCTTACTACTGTGACAAGATGATAGGTGATGCATCGGATATGGGTTCAACTATGCGGTAGAATCGATACAAGGTGATCTCCTAAACATGCATAAGCGAGACTGAGAGGAAATTGGGATTTTATAGACATGATCAATGGGGTTTGCTTGCCTTGCTGACGATACACGGGTCTTAACGGTGGTCTTCTCCTTCGGGGGTGATCACCGTCTCGGAGGCACTGTTACAAAGGGGGGCAACATCAAAATAAAATGCGCAAGCACATGACCATGTTGTCCATGATGTGAATGGTATTGTTTTGCGGCACATTTGATTTAAATTAAGTGTATTGCATTTGAAATGCAAATTCAAACTCCACATATGAATTTCATATTAGCCAAATTGCATTTGCCATTGTTTGATATTTGTAAACCATTGTCACAACCCTAGTTTTGGTATGTGCTTTTATTACTAGAAATAATTGCATCATGTTTAATTTTCTTGGTTTAAGAATTGGGGATTTGGAAAACCCTCAAAAAGAATTTTAAATAAAAGGCCAGATAAAAAGGTTTTCCAAAATTCCTCCAAACAATTTTGAAAAGTCCTATAAATGAGTATGATCATTTTAAAAATGATTTGGAGTCAAACCCATGCTCATGGAATTTTCAAATATTCAAACAGAGGCTTGGAAATTAAATTTAAATGCTATTTGAATTGGATTCAAATTATTTGAACTCCAAAAAATCCTGAAAACTTGGGTGTGGCTTTATTTCAGTCATATATAGTCCCAATAAAAATACCAGGGTTTTATAAAAATGTTTTGTTATAAAAACAAAAAAAAACAAAACAAACAGAAACAAAATAAAAGAAAAAGGGAAAGGAACTCACCTCACTTACCTCGGGCCCATCTGGCCCAGCCAACTAGACAAAGCCGGCCCAGCCCGCCATGGGCACCCCTGTCTTCTTCCCTAGGCAGGCAAGCACAGTGGTGCGTGGCGACCATGCCATGGCCGCCGATGCCACCTCCTGCTTCCCCTAGCCTACCCCCCTCGCCTTTGGACGCCTGGAGACTTCCCACGCTGTCCCCATCCGTTTTCCCCTCCCCTCGTAGTCTCTCTCGCCCTCTTTCTCGCCTCCCGCGCCACGTCCGAGAGCCCGACGACGTCGCCGACGTGCACCACCGCGGCCACCAGCATCCCCTCGCAGCGCAAGGTTGTCCAGAAGACCCACCGTCGTCAGCTTCGTCTCCTGGAGCATTCAATCGAGCAAGAGAGCCCCGACAGCCATCGCAATCTTCATCGTCTTCCCCTACGGTCGCCGAGTCTTTGTCGCCAAATTCAAGGCCACCGCAGCTCCTCCGGCTCCTTCATCCTCTCCACTGCAACCCCGGTGAGCCCGCGGTCCGTTTCCCCCATCCCGCATCCGTCCTCGTGCCCCGGTGCCCTCCTTCCCTCACCAGCCGAGCGGCGCCGCCGCGGGCTTGCTCGCCGTCGCGCCCTCCAGCTGCCCCTTGGCCGCCCACCTGCCCCACTGGATGCGCGTGAGGGCGGGGGACCATTTGGTGGTCTCCCCGTAGCCTCCCATGGTCGGAGACGCCGGCTCCAGTGAGCGCCACCGTGCGGTTTGGCCACCGGCGGCTAACCGCCGGCCGGCCAGTTTGATTAGGGGGCTAACCCCTGTTTAGTTAGGCCTTACGCCACTGACAGGTGGGGCCAGCCCCCTCTAAATCAACTCAAAATTTTAATTAAACGGGGTTAATCCTAGAGTCAATGACAGATGGGCCCCGCGTGTCAGATTGACTGGTCAGCGCCCCAATGACGTCATCCTGATGTCACGCTTGCGCAATAAATCCTTTTTCTTATTTAACAGAATTCCAGAAAATCCAGAAAATAGCCCAAACTTTGGAAATTCATAGAAAATTCATATTAACTCCAAATTGGACAAATAATATATGAAAAATGATCAGGAGAAAATAAGCTATCCACATATCCAACTTTCAACTTTGTTTGAGCTGAATTTAAATTGGGATCAGTAGAATTTTCTATTTGATTTAAATGGAATTAAATCAAATTCAATTCAAAAGTTTTTGCAACTTGAACCATAGCAACATGCTACATTTCAACCACACATCAGAGGCATATCATACACATTCCAAAATGTTTCAAATTGATCAAACAATGTCACATGTAACTTGGCAAAGTTTGAATTCAAATTGGAGTTTGAATTTGCAGTTCAATTTGCAATATACTCCATTTAAATGGAATTGCTTCACACATCAAAGCATATACATCAAGTTTCAACCTTCCATCATGTGATTGTGCATTGTATTTACTTTGCTACCTTGTTTGTTGTTTGTCGAGTAGAGGTGAAACCGGAGCAGGAGGCTGCCCCCTTCGTTGAAGAACCCGAACCCGAACCTCGTCAGCAAGGCAAGCAAACCCCCATTGATCATGACGATAAAATCCCACTTCCCTCTCATGTCTCGCTTATGCATTGTATAGGATGATTACCATGCTACGTTTCTACCGCATAGATGAACCCATTCCTTTGCATGACCTATCATTTGTCACAGTAGCATGCAAACCACAATCCGAGCAACTGTAGGAGTTGACTGATATCATGTGGCCCCTGCAATTGTTACTGCTTATTGCATGCTTAGAGTGATACCATGATGATACTGTTATGTGAGTCGGGATGGTAGTGATCATGTTGATGATGGTAGAAAAGTGTTGGTGAATCGACCCTAATACAAGGTGAACGATGAGAGGTCGTGTAGGAGTACACGGTGGGTTGTCTCGTTGAACACCGCCCTAAGTCCGAGTTCTTGTGTGGTGATCCAAGATGAAGAGTACAACCACACATTGGGCTCACTGACCCCTCTCAGCTTACTAACTCATTCTCTTCGATGTCCAGATGTCGCAGTAGTTCGGATTTCTGTAGGTATTGTGGCCTGGTAGCCAAGTGAGAGAACGGATCATCCGAGACTGGCTTTCGCACCACGCACACATCGTCTGGGTCCACTTCGGTAAACCGGCCGGGTTCGCGATAGTGGAAGACAACCCAGATAGGCGGCTTTCATGGACTAGATCGGCTATGAGGTAACAGTTGTGGTGGCATCCTCGCTGTCATCTCTTGAACGGTGACACGGAAAAGGCGGTAACTGATGACATGTGTGTGTAGCGGTACACCCCTGCAGGGTTAACAAAACTATCCGAATAGCCGCATCCGCGGTTAAGGACTGCTTGCAAAGCTTATCTTGATTATTAGACAATTGAACTGGATACTTCTAAAACTCGCAAGATAAGCGTGAGTGCTATGGCGTGCTTTCTCGTGGGGAAGTCGAGGAAGGCACCATAGTGGTGTAATTGGTTGAAGAGATGTACTGGACTCGTGTACGCTTCTTACCTCAAGTCTGGTACTCGTAGTTCAGGACTAGCTAAGTCAAAGCTGGCACTTCTGCAAGTGAAACCCCACCTCCCTTTACCTTGATACATGTGCATGAGTAGTATAGTTCCTACGTAAGTCTTGCTGAGTACGATTTTGTACTCACGTTTGCTTAATCTATGTTTTAGATGAACCCACCGACCCCGATGGTGGCTTATACCCTAAGCTCGAAGAAGGAAGACTCAGACCAAGACCAAACTAGTGTAGTCCCAGTCAGACGACTGGTTCCCTCGTGGAGGGCTAGTTTTTAGATAAGGCTTCTCTAAGCCATTTGTTAAACTTGTCTGTACTCAGACCTATTTTTCTTCCGCATGTTTGATGTAATGTTGGATCACAGACTTGTGATCTCTATGTGCAGTCTGTAAGAGTTATTAATAAATATGTATACATTGTAGAGAATTGCAATGATACCTGCTGTTCATACTAGACATGTGTAATGCGTGTATGTTTATAACATGCATGTCTTAGTATGGGTTTTCGAGACCTTAGTTGTGATCTGGCTGGCGGTCTTTTATACACCAAGTGGCCCTTAGATGTGCGGAGCTTGGGGCATCGCGATGCGGTTGTTCGTGACTCCGTCACGTGCATACTTTGATGTATGATCGAGCCCTCCCTAGACCCCGACTAAGTGATCGGGCTGGAGTAAGTCTATGTAAGGGTTATAATACAATCGATAGTATGGTTGAGGCGACTTGTCTATGAGTATGGGAGTTCACCACCCATATCATTTAGACTTGTGTGCGGACGATGAGGACCCATTTCAGTTGATCATCCGGCCTGGATGGGATGCCCCTCACGTTCGATGCTTTCCGAGAACGTTCTGTGCTTGGCCTTGTCTGGTTAGACAAGTGGGTACGGTTCTCGGCTCTCCATACGATTGTGTTGTAGCGAGGCTTGCATACGCTAACCCCGGATCCCGACAACCATGTGATCATCTGTGTGATATGTCTCTGATGTGCAAGTGATCATGTTTGCATTGCAATGGTTCAAATTGGAATAGCATTTGAATTTAATTTGAATTAATTCGAATTAAGCAAAATAGCAAAAGCTACTGGTCCCATTTTAAAATCAACTCAAACAAAGTTGAAAGTTGTATATTTGGATAGATAATTTTCTGCTGATCATTTTTCATATATTATTTATCCAATTTGGAGTTAATATGAATTTTCTATGATTTATTGAAGTTTTGGCTATTTTCTGTAATTTCCGGATTTTCTTTAATTCTTTTAAAATTATAGAATATGATTTATTGCATCATGTTGATGCAAGCATGACATCAGTAGGGGGTTGACCAGTGGGGCCGGGGTGTCAGCCTCAGTGGGTTAATTCCCTGCGGTTAGTTTTAAACAGGGGGTTAGATTAGTGGATGGCCCCCACCTGTCTATGTGTTGGGGGGGTGGCTAAGGGGGTATTAACCCCTAACTAAACCGCCCACTAGCAGTTAACCGGCGGCGGCCACTGTGCACGGCGGAGAAACGCCGGGGTGGCCTTCCGGCCACGGTTTGGCACGGGGAAAGCACGGGGAAGTGTCCCTTGCTCGCCCCCATCACCTCCTGCCCACGGGGAGGCATGGGGTGCGCCGGAGCCTTGCCGGTGTTGAGGCACGCGGCGGCCGGAGCACTGCACAGGCGAGCTCGGTGATTAGGGGCACGGGAGGAGGCGCGGAATCGGGCCAACGACGCAGGAGCTCACCCTGGTCAAGAAGGAAGGCTCGGGGAAGCCAGCGGTGCATCGCAGGCGACGAATCGATCACCGGGGTCCATGGCGGCCGACGGCGTTCCGGTGAAGATGGCGTCGTCCTCGGAGCTGCTGGGCTTGATTCCTTGCTCTTGAAGACGAAGTCAATGGCGATGGTCTTCCTGGACACGGTGGGGAGGTTCGGTTCGGCCGTGGGCCACGGCTGCGCGGCCGCACGCTCCGGCGAGCTCACTGGCGGCGGCGAAATCGCGAGGGGGAGAGAGCTAGAGGGAGCCAGAGGAGAGGGGAAGTGACGGGGGGCTTCTGGAGACCTGCGTGGAGCGAGGAGAGAGTAGTGGAGGGCCTAGAAGCCTCTCGGCGGCCACGGCGGCGTCGCCGGCTCCCTCCCAGCTCGCCACCGAGCTGTTGAGGAAGACGACAAGGGGGGATGGGTTGTGGGCTGGGCCATCTGGGCCATGGGGGCTTAAGTTGGGCCAGAAAGGCCAGGTAAGCCCCTTTTTTTTTCTTTTGTTTTTCCTTTTCTGTAATTTGTTCTGTTTTGATAAAACAAATACCAAAACATTTTATAAAAATCCCAAAACTTTATTTTGGACTTATGTGACATATAACTAGCCACTTATAAAGTTTGGGGATTTTTGAAATTCAAATAATTTGAATTTCAAATCAAATAGGGTATTTAATTAATTTCCAAGCCCTATTTGGAATTTTTTACAAATCTTGGTGCATGCAGTGGGACCCACTTCACTTTATATGTGATCATGCATGTTTATAAGACTTTTCAAAAACAACAGAGCAATTTTTGGAAGCAATTTTTGTCTGGCCATTTAATTAAATTCTTTAGGGCTTTTGTTTTCCCCATTTTTGAATTTCTTTTGAAATTTTTGCACGAAGCAAAAGAGCACTTGAACCCTAGCACATACCTAAACTAGGGTTGTGACAACTCACCCCCACTCAAAATAATCTCGTCCCGAGATTCAGAATTCGTTGGGAGGAAGGAGGGGTACTCGGCACGGAGGCAGTCTTCTCTTTCCCATGTTGCTTCTTTCCCGGAGTGATGTGACCATTGCACTTTCAGAAACTTGATCTTCTGGCGACGAGTGACACGCTCTGCTGAATCAAGAATACGAACAGGGTACTTTCGATAAGAAAGGTCATCTTGGAGATCAAGCGTTTCATGATCGACTTCGCGGATGGGGTCCTTGAAGCAACGCCTGAGTTGTGACACATGGAATACATCATGTACTCGGGAAAGGTGCGGGGGTAGTTCAAATTGGTAGGCAACTTCTCCATGTTTAGCGCGAATGCGGAAAGGTTCGATGTAACGTGGGGCCAACTTGCCTTTGATACCAAATCGTTGGGTTCCCTTCAGAGGAGTAACCCGAAGGTAAGCCTTCTCATCCAGATTGTAGCTTTCTTGCCTATGATGACGATCATAGTAGCTTTTCTAATGAGACTGGGCTGCTTTCAATCGATCGCGAACAATGCGAACTTGCTCTTCTTCTTCCTTGATCATATCCGGTCCAAAGAATTGTCTCTCACCGTTTTCTGACCAGTTTAGGGGTGTTCGACATCGTCGTCCATAGAGGAGTTCAAAAGGAGCCATGTTCAGACTAGATTGGAAACTGTTGTTATAAGCAAATTCGGCAAATGGAAGAGATTTTTCCCAATTATTTCCGAATGAGATAACACAAGCTCTGAGCATGTCTTCCAAGATTTGATTATCCCTTTCAACTTGACCGCTAGACTGAGGATGGAAAGCTGTACTAAAGGAGAGATGAGTTCCCATAGCATTCTGAACGCTTCCCCTGAATCTAGAGGTGAAAAGGCTACCATGATCAGAATTGATTTCCAAAGGAACACCGTGAAGAGACACAATTCTAGAGACGTACAAGTCCGCTAACTGGCTAACAGTTATAGACTCGCGTACTGGAAGGAAGTGAGCAACTTTGGAAAGTCGGTCAATGACAACGAAGATGGCATCATTTCCTTTCTGGGTTTTTGGAAAGCCGGTGAAGAAGTCCATACCGACTTTGTCCGATTTCCACTCAGGGATAGGCAAAGGTTGAAGTGTGCCAGCAGGACTTTGGTGTTCTTCCTTAATGCAACGACAAACATAACATTCGGCAACATATCGAGCAATTGCCCTCTTTATCCTAGTCCACCAAAATCTCCGGCGTTGATCTCGGTACATTTTTGTGCTACCGGGATGAATCGAGAGGGGTGTGTCATGGGCTTCTTTGAGGATGAGTTGGCCTAGATCCTTATTCTTAGGTACTACCAAACGATTTTCAAAGAATACCATTCCTTTGCTATCTGTGGAGAAGCATTTAGCAACTCCGCTAGCATTGTTCTCCTTGATCCGGCGAACACCTCGCGCACGACTTTAGGTAACTATGATTTGATCCTCTAGGGTTGGTTTCGCCACCAAGTTGAAAAGAGATCCACGAGGAACAATCTCGAGGTTGATCTTTCGAAATTCTTCATGAAGAAGTGGTTGATACTATTGTAACATGAGGTTGTTACAATACGACTTACGACTTAGTGCATCAGCCATGACATTGGCTTTGCCTGGGTGTAAGAAATTCCTCAGTCATAATCTTTTATCAACTCAATCCAGCGTCTTTGCCTGAGATTAAGATCTGGCTGGGTGAATATGTATTTGAGGCTTTGGTGGTCGGAATAGATCTCACAACGATTACCAAGGAGGTAATGTCGCCAAGTTGTCAGGGCATGAACTACGGCAGCGAGTTCAAGATCATGGGTAGGATAGTTCTCTTCATGTGGACGCAACTGGCGTGAAGCATAAGCTACCACATGTCTGGCTTGCATAAGTATGCATCCTAACGCTTGTCGTGAAGCATCACAATAGATCTCGAAATCCCTTTTGGTGTCTGGAGGCGCAAGTACGGGTGCGGAAGTCAATCTTCTTTTCATCTCTTGAAAGCATTCCTCGCACTTGGGAGTCCATTCAAATTTCTTATCTTTCTTGAGGAGTTCAGTTAGAGGCTTTGCAACTTTGGAGAAGTTCCCCACGAAGCGGCGACAATAGCTTACTAGGCCAAGAAAACTCCTAACTTGCTTAACCGATTCAGGTGGAGTCCAGTGAAGGACGGCCTGAACTCTCTCTGGATTGACAGCAATGCCTTTTGCAGAAACCACGTGGCCTAAGTAGGTCACTTCTGGTAGCCAAAATTCACACTTGGAGAATTTAGCATACAGGCGATGCTCTCGAAGTTTCATCAATACCAACCTAAGATGTTCGACATGTTCTTCTTCGTTCTTCGAGTAGATGAGAATGTCATCAAGATAAACTACAACAAATTTATCTAGGTACTCCATGAAGATCGAATTCATCATGCGCGAGAAAGTGGCGGGGGCATTGGTTAGACCGAAGGACATGACGGCGAACTCGTAAAGAACATAACGAGTAGTGAAAGCCGTGTTTGGAATGTCCTCGTGTCGGATCTTGATTTGATGATAACCTAATCTCAAATCCATCTTGGAGAAGACAGAGGATCCTGCAAGTTGATCATAAAGATCATTGATCGTGGACAGTGGGTACTTGTTCTTTATCGTCGCTAGATTTAGCGGGCGATAGTCTACGCACATCCTTTCTGTTCCATCTTTCTTCGTTACGAACAGAACTGGGAAACCCCATGGCGATGACCTAGGGCGGATGAAGCCTTTTGCCAACAAAGCTTCGAGTTGGGTTTTAAGCTCAGCTAACTCACGTGGGGCCATTTTGTATGGGCGTCTGGAAATTGGGGCGGTTCCTGGGGCAAGATCTACAATGAAATCTACACATCTGTCAGGAGGAATTCCTGGCAGTTCTTCAGGAAAGACATCCGGGAAGTCGCGAACCACCGGAATATCTTCAAGGTCAGGAAGGGGAAGCACATTCAAAGTATGCATCTAGATTCTAGAACTGGGTGATGTGTAGTCAATGGTCTGGCCTGAAGGATGGGTAAGTCTAACTGACTTGGCTCTACAATAAAGAAAACATTCTGTCTTGACAACCAATCCATTCCTAGGATGACATCAATGTCTGAAGACTTGAGGGCTATGAGTGAAGCAAGGAATACTTAACCCTCAATTGAAATTTTATTGCCATGGCTTACTCTATAAGTTTGCCACTTTGAACCAGGAGTTTGAATGATCATTGGAGAAAACATTTCTTCAAAGGGGAACTCATGACGAAGTGCATAACTCTCCGACATGAATGAATGAGAGGCTCCTGGATCGAAAAGAACGGAGGAGGGAACATGATTGACGGGGAGCGTACCAAGGATGACGTCAGAAGTATCAATAGCTTCCTCAACTGATATTTGGTTCACACAACCACCAACAGTGGCTAAGGACTTTGCTTGCAAGGAGTTGGAGGTGGATTTCGGTGAAGACTTATCTTTGGAAGACTTGGGTGGGGTGGCATCATATCTTGGACGAGGATCAGCTTTCACCGACAAGGAACATTTCCGTGCAATGTGGCCAGGCTGACCACACTTGTAGAAATTATGGTGTCAGGGGGTGGAGCAAGGATGGCAGGCTCACTACCATAACTACTGGGATTCATGTTTGGTTGAGGAGGTTGAGGCACCATATAGGATGGCCTTGCAAAAAGGTGTGAAGGAATGGCACTAGTTTGAATCCTAATCCGGGGTTTCTAAGGGGCCGAACTATAAGATGAAGCAAACTCACGAGCATGCTTGCGTGACTCTTTGAACACCTCATTTCCATACTCAGCTCTGAAGGACCTATTGACTAAATCCTCAAAGTTGACAAACTCATGAAGATTGAGATCATGATGAATAATAGGGTTAAGTCCCTTGCGGAACCTTGCTTGATTCCTAGCATCAGTGGATATCTCCTCTTGGGCATAACGAGCAAGATGGTTGAACTCGGTCATATACTCGTGGGTGGACCTATCTCCCTGAGTAAGGTTGCAAAACTCTTCCTTCTTTTTTTCCATCATCTCATCCAGAATGTGGTACCCCTGGAAGGTATCACGGAATTGCTGCCAAGTCACTACGTGACCATCATGTTGCATTGCAACATTGTTCTCCCACTATTCACCAGCAGCACCTTCCAAGAAGTATACCGCAAACATCGCAAGATCATTGAGAGCAACATGCGCCGTCTCAATCTTACGCTCGATGGAACGGAGCCAATCATCAGCTTCAAGGGGCTCGGAGGAACATCGAAATACTAGTGGCTTGTGGAGGATGAAATCCTGAATGCTGACAACCACATTGCGCTAACGAGCGGTATTCTGCTCGATGAGCTCCAGAAGGCGTGTTTGATCACGTCGATTCCGTTCAGCTTCCATCATGATTTCCGCCACAGAAGGCGGTGGAGGAGGTTCATCATTACTTAGATTCCGATCACGGTCTTGATTGCGAAGAACAACACTACGAGTTTCACCCGACATCCTGTGCAATGAAGATCAACAATCAGAACAGGTTGTACGATGGAATCAAAGATAAGAGGACATGACTAGGAGGAAAATATTGTAATGCAAAGGCAAAGTTTCCAAGAAACATGGAATAAATTGGGCAGCATAACGGCTACACCGGGATGAAAAATGAAACAACCTTAAAGAGATTGGATAGAACTTCTTCAAGGAACTCAAATACGGAGACTCTAGACGACCACAACAATCCTACGGCTACAAGGAAGCACTCAGAGAGATGTTCTAGTAAGATATAGATGAGCCTAGTCCTATCTTCCCGTAGAAAAGATGAGGGTGACTCAGAACTCAGATCGATGAGGGTAAGGAGAAAAAGAAGCCTTACGTTGTTCCCTTTATACCCAAGTAACTATATAACTATAGAATGCTAGACTCGACTTCGACCAAGGGTTGAATATTCCTACAGGCAGTCCTGCTCTGATACCAAGTCCGTCGGGACCCGGGATTAGTGTATGTAATTCCAGTCACAACTCAATCACATGGAGAGCCGAGAGCCGCACCCACTTGTCTAAGAAGACAAGGACAAGCACAGAACACTCTCGGAAAGCATCGTACGTGAGGCGCATCCCATCCAGGCTGGATGATCAACTGAGATGGGTCCTAATCGCCCGCTCACATGTCTAAATGATTATGGGTGGTGAAATCCCATACTCATAGACAAGTCTCCTCAACCATGTTATCGATTGAATCATAACTCTTACATAAACAGACTCCAGCTCGATCATACAACAAAGTGTGCACGTGACAGAGTCACGAGCAATCACATCGCGATGCCCCAAGCTGTGCACATCTAAGGGCCACTTGGTGTATAGAAGACCGCCAGCCAGATCACAACTAAGGTCTCGAAAACCCATACTAAGACATACATGTTATAATCACACACGCATCACACATGTCTAGTATGAACAGCAGGTATCATCACATAACTCTACAAAGTACTTCTTTATTGACTTACACATAGAGTATACAAAGATCACATGTCTGTGATCAACATTACACCATACAACGGAAGCAAATTAGGTCTGAGTACAAAAAAGTTTAACAAATGGCTTAGAGAAGCCTTGTAAACAGACATGCCCTTCCACGAGGGACCAGATTGCTGTCTGGAACTATACTAGCATAGTCAACGTCGAGCTTCAGGTCGGTGACTCCATCGGGGTCTGGGTTTCCATCTAAAATATAGAATAAGAAAATGTGAGTTCAAAATCGTACTCAGCAAGACTTACATCAGAACTAAACTACTCATGCTCAAGTATCAAGGTAAAGGGAGGTGGGGTTTCATCATGCAGAAGTGCCAGCTTTGACTTGGCTAGTCCTGTACTACGAGTACCAGAATGAGGTAAGAAACGTACACGAGTCCACTACCAAGTCTCCAATCAATACACCACTATGGTTACTTCCTCGACTTCCCCACGAGGAGCACACCATACCACTCACGCTTATCTTGCGAGTTTTAGAAGTATCCATTAAAGTTGTCTAATAATCAAGCACAACTTTCCAAGTATTCCATGACCCCGGACGCGGCTATTCGAATAGTTTTGTTAACCCTGCAGGGGTGTACTGCTACACACACATGACCATCGGTTACCGCCCGGACTCGGCACCATTCAAGGGGTGTCGGCAAGGATGTTCACCACAACACTTCGCACACAGCTCCGGTCTAGTCCATATAGTCAACTGTCTGAGTTCCAAACCCAACTGGAGTTCCGGCCGAGCTTCCAGCCAGGACTCAAACCATGTAGGCACGATTGACAAGCCCACCTCGACGGATGGTTCTCCGCTTGACAACCCATGTTCCACCAGCCTACCATGAATGCGACATTTCATTTCCTTTATCTTTCTATGCATATGCCGAATGGAAAACCAGAACTAGGTGTGACTCGTGGACTTGGATCGGGGTGAGTTACTAGGTCGAGAGGGGTCAGTGAGCCCAATGTGTGGTTGTACTCTTCGTCTCGGATTACCATAGAAGAACTCGGGCTTAAAGCGGTGTTCAACGAGACAACCCACTGTGTACTCCTACACAGCCTCTCATCGTTCACCATGTATTAGGGTAGATTCACCAACATAGTTTCACTTTCATCAACACCATGTTCACTATCATCCCGACTCACATCAAAAACATCCTCATTGTAAACTTTAAGCATGCAATAAGCAGTAACAGATGCAGGGGCCACATGCTATCAATCAACTCCTATGTCAGCTAGGATTGTGGTTTGCTTACTACTGTGACAAGATGATAGGTCATGCATCGGATATGGGCTCAACTATGCGGTAGAATCGATACAAGGTGATCTCCTAAACATGCATAAGCGAGACTGAGATGGAATTGGGATTTTATAGACATGATCAATGGGGTTTGCTTGCCCTGCTGACGGTGGTCTTCTCCTTCGGGGGTGATCACCATCTCGGAGGCACTGTTATCGGCACAATCATCAACAAAGGGGGGAAACATCAAAATAAAATGCACAAGCACATGACCATGTTGTCCATGATGTGAATGGTACTTTTTTGTGGCACATTTGATTTAAATGAATTGTATTGCATTTGAAATGCAAATTCAAACTCCACAGATGAATTTCAAATTAGCCAAATTGCATTTGCCATTTTTTGATATTTGTAAACCATGTGATCATGTTTGTGATATGTCTTTGATGTACAAGTGATCTTGTTTGCATTGCAATGGTTCAAATTGGAATAGCATTTGAATTTAATTTGAATTAATTCCAATTAAGCCAAATAGCAAAAGCTACTGGTCCCATTTTATAATCAACTCAAACAAAGTTGAAAGTTGTATATTTGGATAGAGAATTTTCTGCTGATAATTTTTCATATATTATTTGTCCAATTTGGAGTTAATATTAATTTTCTATGATTTATTGAAGTTTTGGCTATTTTTCTGTAATTTCCGGATTTTCTTTAATTCTTTTAAAATTCTGGAAAATGATTTATTGCATCATGTTGATGCAAGCATAACATCAGCAGGGGGCAGACCAGTGGGGCCGAGGTGTCAGCCTCAGTGGGTTAATTCCCTGCGGTTAGTTTTAAACAGGGGGTTAGATTAGTGGCTGGGCCCCACCTGTCTTTGTGTTAGAAGGGGTGGTTAAGGGGGGGTTAACCCCTAACTAAACCGCCCACCGGCGGTTAACCGGCGGCGGCCACTGTGCACGGCGGCGACACGCCGGGGTGGCCTTCCGGCCACAGTTTGGCACAAGGGAAGCACGGGGAGGTGCCCCTTGCTCGCCCCCATCACCTCCTGCCCACGGGGAGGCATGGGGTGCGCCGGAGCCTCGCCGGCGTTGAGGCACGCGGCGGCCGGAGCACTCACAGGCGGGCTCGGTGATTAGGGGCACGGGAGGAGGCGCGGAATGCGGCAAATGATGCAGGAGCTCACCATGGTCACGAAGGAAGGCTCGGGGAAGCCAGCGGTGCAGCGCAGGCGACGAATCGATCGCCGGAGTCCATGGCGGCCGACGGTGTTCCGGCGAAGATCGCGTCGTCCTGGGGGATGCTGGGCTTGATTCCTTGCTCTTGAAGACGAAGTCGATGGCGATGGTCTTCCTGGACACGGTGGGGAGGTCCGGTTCGGCCGTTGGCCATGGCTGCGCGGCCGCACGCTCCGGCGAGCTCACTGGCGGCAGCGACATCGCGAGGGGGAGAGAGCTAGAGGGAGCCAGAGGAGAGGGGAATTGACGGGGGTGTTCTGGAGACCTGCGTGGTGCGAGGAGAGTGCAGGGGAGGGCCGAGAAGCCTCTCGGCGGCCACGGCGGCGTCGCCGGCTCCCTCCCAGCTCGCCACCGAGCTGGTTGAGGAAGACGACAAGGGGGGCTGGGTGGTGGGCTGGGCCATCTGGGCCGTGGGGGCTTAAGTTGGGCCAGAAAGGCCAGGTAAGCCCCTTTATGTTTTTCTTTTGTTTTTCCTTTTCTGTAATTTTTTCTGTTTTGATAAAACAAATACCAAAACATTTTATAAAAATCCCAAAACTTTAATTTGGACTTATGTGACATATAACTAGCCACTTATAAAGTTTGGGGATTTTTGAAATTAAAATAATTTGAATTTCAAATCAAATAGGGTATTTAATTAATTTCCAAGCCCTATTTGGAATTTTTGACAAATCTTGGTGCATGCAATGGGACCCACTTCACTTTATATGTGATCATGCATATTTATAAGACTTTTCAAAAATAACAGAGCAATTTTTGGAAGCAATTTTTGTCTGGCCATTTAATTAAATTCTTTAGGGCTTTTCTTTTCCCCATTTTTGAATTTCTTTTGAAGCAAAAGAGCACTTGAACCCTAGCACATACCTAAACTTGGGTTGTGACAATAGAAGACGGCGCTGGACTCGTAGGATACGTCAGGGGCGGCGAGGGAAGGCCGTTCGCAACGCGTGTTCGACGGCGGCGCTCCGACAGTTTTCTGTTGGAGCGAGAATGGCGTCACAGAGGGATGGGGATGAACCGTAGCTAGGGGGTAAGGAGTGGGGGGCTTGTATCCCGCTGCGTGGCGCTAGGAGGGGCCAGGGGAGGGCCTAGAAGCCTCTGGTGGCCACGGCGGCGTCGCCGTGCTCTCCCAGCTCGACACCGAGCTGGTTGAAGAAGAAAACAAAAGGGGAGGTGGGCTGGGGGGGAATGAGTTTGGCCAGATGGCCAGGGGGCTTCTTCCTTTTCTTTTTATATTTCTGTATATAGGTTGGCCCCACTATTTAAAATAGCTAGGCATTTTTAGTAAATTCCCAAATAATTTTATAAACCCTAGGTGACCAGTAGCTAGTCACATTTAGGATTTGGGCATTTTTGAAATTCAACTTATTTGAATTTCAAATTAAATAGGGGTTCTTTTAATTTTCCAAGGCACTGTTTGAATTTTAGAAAATTCCTTGAGTATGGGAATGAACCCAAACCACTTTTGCAACGATCAACATAATTTATGGGAATTTTCCAACTATTCAAATGATTTTTGGAAAAAGATTTTTATCTGGCCATTTGATTTAATTATTTAGGGCTTTTCTTTTCCCCAATTTTGAATTTCTTCTTGAATTTTTCATGATGCAAAGGGATCAAGCAACCCTAGCACTTACCCTAGTTGGGGTTCTGACAGGCGGATCCTATGCTATGGAGATTCCGATCTGGTGGTGCAGCAATGCACCGGAAGTTGGGATGCAAAGGATGCAAACATGGCGAGCTATAGATTCCTTCTGCGGCAGCTTTGTGGTTTCTTTGAGGGATGTGAATTCCATCACGTTCCCCGAGCTGAAAATGAAGCAGCAGATGCACTGTCCAAATTGGGATCCACCAGAAAATACATTCCAACAGGCATCTCCTTGGAGCACATCCAGAAGCCATCTAGCAAGCCTTCCCCAGAATCAGAGTCCATCTTTATTCCGGTTGTGGGAACCCCAGACTATATGTCCGAAGTGACCAGCTGTGCATACTGTCATGCTCCTTTGATCAGTGTCGCATGACACACAACAAAGCAATGGATACATCAGATCACATGTTCATACAATATCGAATACAGAGTCATACAACAACAAAGTCTTACACGGCCTCATTGGGCTCATATAGCAGCGGAATAAGCAAAAGCAGGATAAGTAGTAATGGCACAATCCACACGGCAGTTTAGAGCATAGCACGTCCTAGTAACCGTTGATAGCATCATCGTCAAATACCTGCTTCTCCAAGCCTGGCCGATTGAATAACCAGGCACAAAGCCATGAGTACATACAAAGTACTCGCAAACCACCTAAATAAAGAAAGAAAGTTTTGCATACGAAAATAATGGGATGGTTATATGGTGGAGTTTGTCATAGGGATTCCTAGCTACTCAATTTAAATAAAGTTGGCAAACTTTAATCTTAGCAAGTTTTATTTTTCCACAATGGGATTGTTTTAATCTGATCTAACCCTTCCAAAAATATCAACATCATCATCGTGAACCATAATCTCAGTACTAGAATTTCTCATCTATTTCCCACAAAGTGTGGCCTCACTAGCTATCAATGACCGTGGACTCCGGCTACTCGAACAGATTTACACTCTGCAGAGGGTGTACACTTTTCCCACACAATTCAATACATCCGTCATGTCATCCATGAATCATCACCTCAGTATGCGGGTTTCAGATAATTGAACAAAACCTTTCACCATTAACCCTAATATGAGCTCCTACCCAATGAGTATATTCCCTCAGCCTCCGATGGCAGCCCATGATCTTCTTGGGAACAATGTCTCCATGCAGTAGAGGGGCTCACCTTGTCTTCCGAGGCCTCGGGGGTCCGCAGTCCCCTGGTTTGGTTCTCCCAATCTCTGGGCGGAATCCGGTTTCAAGGGATGCATCCCTCATAGAAGTTTTGAGGTAGCTCATGTTAGACCCAACGGCTTCCGGTAAAGCCCTGTCCCATATCAGGGTAATGTGGTTGCACAGGAGGCTAGGTATTAGCGGCACTTCTAGAGAGTCCTTTAAGACTTTGAATATGTTCAACGATGTTTCCAACAACCACAATCTTTTCCATCACATATTCTTAGATGTATGCCATTTGTTTCAGGTGGAGCGAGATTAACGAAATTCTTATTATGATGATACATAACTTGATACAAAAGAATGTGCAAAAATGTAGGACAAGGGTTTGAGTTTTGAAGATGGCTTGCCTTCCTCGGCAGTGTCTCCTCGTACGGCGCCTTCGGCTTGGGAGGAGTCATAACCCGCAACGTCAAGCGCTTCGTCTACGCATTGCGGAAAAATGTAAACACACATTACAATCACAGCAATCATACAAAGCATACAAGCAATAACACTCAGACATAATCAGAACATTATAACATCACAACAAGATCATCAACAAGGTTGTAGCAATTTAAATATGGTTTATCGTAACATGATGATTGCTACATAAGGTAACAAGCAATTATATCACAAGTTGCTAATCAAGTAAAAATTATTTTATTAGCTTTAGTTTATCATGGGGTTAAGCAAGCATTTAACACATATAGTAGCAAGTTTTAATTCATAAAAAATTAATACATGATTCAACATAATAAATATTTATAACACCATGGTAGGATAACTTTGTTATTAGTAGGTGAAGCAATTAACAAGATTAAACAATCTTTCAACATGCAAAGTAAAATGGTTATTAAATTCTACAACACCACATTCCTAAAGATTTACAATTTGAACAAAGGTATTGTGATAATTATCATGAATTTACTAACAACAAGATTAAAGTTAAACAATTCCTAACTAAAGGTGATGATCTTACTTATTTTATTTAATAAGTCATTTTTTATTATCATCCAATAAATTAACCACAAATAGCTACTGTCCAGATGCAAATTTAATACAATGCTAACAATTTAATATCTGTAACAGAAATTTTATGAAAATTAACTAACAAACAATATAATAATAAAATGCCACAATTTTAATTAAGCAATTTTTTTGGAATTTTACGACTGTGAAGCATGGGCTCCACATTAGTTTATTGCATGGGAGAACCAAGAGTTCTCAAAGAATAATACATGGAAATAAAAGCAGGAAAAGTAAACACAGGAAAGTAATCTAAACCTACCCTATTCTAATGCAAAGAATTAATCCAAGAAAGCAACCTAATTTTAGGATCTCCCTGAAATCTATGTGAAAGCAGGGTGATATCATGCACAAAGTGCCTTCTCCAGGACTGAGAAGAAGCTCTCTCATTCCTGAAGGTCTTCCCATTTCTGACTATCCAAATACACCAAGCAGCTGTAAGCATGAACTCCATGAAGAAAGGCTATCCAAAAGAGCCTCTGGCCTTCTGTAAGGAGTGCAAAGATCCTTTGGCCCCCAGGTGATTTCCAGATAGTTCTAGACTCTATAGATGAAGTTGCAAGTAAAGACCAGATGTAATCTTTCTTCCAGATCATGAGTGGGGAAAAGGACACAAGAGTTGTCCTCATGAGATGATCTCAAGTGTCTTCTGATCAAAAGATCCTTAGTGTTCAGTCTGTCATACACCAGAAGCCAACCAAAGACTTTGATCTTCATGGTACATTTTCTCTTCCAGATCCAGGAGAAAGACTGATCATCTGGGATATTAGTATGCATAAGCTTGTAAAACCCCTTGGCCGTGTAACCATGCTTTCCAGGCCAGCTCCAAGAATCCTAAGCCCGAGGATCTCTCTGATGATCATTTAACCAATCTCTGAGAATGAAGTATTCAGAAGCAGCTTGTTGTGAGAGAGGAAAATAAAACAGATGAGACTCATCCTCCATGCTCAGAAAATCTAGTACATAAAATTTTTCATCCTTCATTAAGGAGAAAAGAGGAGGCAATCTGTTCCTCAGTGATCTGGAGGAGCCATTGATTTTCCATCCATCAGACCAAAAAAGGGCAGAGTCTCCAGCATTGACCATGCTAGAAGCCACAGGTCTATATAGGTCCTTCATCTTGAACTCATCTTTCCACCAAAAGGATCCACAAAGAATAGTTGCATGGGGTTTGCATGGGCGTCCAAGAACAATTGGGGGACATTGCCACTTTAATAAGTGTTCCAGATAAGTGAGACCCAAGGAATATTTTCCTTATTATAAAACTTGTGCAAATGCTTCAGTAGTAAAGCTTTGTTTTGCAATTGCAGGTTGATGATTCCCAACCCTCCTTTCTTTTTAGGCCTGCACACTAACTCCCAAGCAGCAAGAGATTGTCCAGGAGTATCAGAATTACCTCTCCATAGGCATTATGTCTGAATTCTCTCTAGCTGCTTGAATATACCCTGAGGAATAGCAAGACTGCAAAGGTGATAAATTGGTATGGAGGATAGAATAGAATTTAGCAACTGTAGCCTTGCACCTTGATTCAGCATAGTATAACTAGCAGATAGTCTTCTTTCCACCCTGTCAACCAAAGGCATTAGGTCCTGAATTTTTGGCATGGTAGTACCAAGAGGTAACCCAAGGTATGTGAAAGGCATCTGTCCAATGGAGCAGTCAAAAACCTCATCCAAGTGAGTAGTCAAAGTCTCATCAACATTTAGAGGGATCAGAGATGATTTATTAAAGTTTACTTTGAGCCCAGTGGAAGCATGGAATCTAATAAGAATTTCCTTGATTGTCAACATCTGAGATTCATTAGCATTAACCACCATGATTGTGTCATCAACATACTGGATGATGGGGTAATTAGGATCATGGGATGGAATAGGCTGTGTCAAGATTTGATCATGAAGCATTTTATTGACTACTGACTGTAGAGGATCAGCAGCCAGCACAAAAAGGAGAGGGGACAGAGGATCCCCCTGCCTAACCCCTCTTTTGTAGTAGAACTGTTTAGCAGGCACACCATTCAACAAAATAGATGAAAATCCAGAGCCCAGAATCTCTTTGATCCATTTCTGACAAAACCCCCTATGTTCCAAAACCTGAAGAACAACATCATGCTCAATGGTGTCAAAAGCCTTTGCAAAATCCAGCTTCATAATTAACAATGGCCTTTGTGACTTCTTAGATTGATGGATATATTCAAAAGCCCATGCTAAGCAATCCTGAATGGACCTGGACTGAAGAGAGCCATACTGATTCAAGTGCATACACTGGAGAATAACCTCCTGAAGTCTATTGGCAAGTAACTTTGTGAGAAATTTCAGGCAGGTATTAGTTAGAGAGATAGGCCTAAAATCATTTGGACGGACATGTGCTAGCATTTTTGGGATCAAGGAAATTAAGGAACTATTGAGACATTCCAACTTGAGAGTTCCATCAACAAACTATGAGATAAAACTCATGAAATCAGATTGGATGATAGGCCAACATTTCTTGAGGAACAGGCCATTGAAACCATCAGGCCCAGGTGCTCTATCCACAGGAAGATCTTTAATAACCTCATTAATATCAGCTTGGGTGAAAGGGGAAGCCAGTTCCTGCAAACCTTCCACAGGGGCAATTAGCTCAGAGAGATTGAACTCCATTTGAATGCCTTGGGAAACCCCCATTCTGCTTTTCTAAGCACTCCACGATAGGTTGGCCATCTGTTCATGATTAGTGAGAACTGAACCATCAGGAGCATGTAGTGAGGAGATAGAGTTTTTCCTCATTCTTTCATAAGCCATGACATGGAAGAATTTTAAATTCTCCTCCCCCACTTTGATATCTCTGATAGTACATCTCTGCCTCCAATATAAAAACTGAATCCTAAGAAGTTTTTCATGATGTGATTTCATAATTTTCCCGAAGTTGAATTCAGGTCTAGTTAAAGGTCTAATTTCCTCCAGAGTGTCAAAGGCCAGCACAACATTGGAGCACTTCAGAATGACCTTCTTAAGAGAGGCCATATTGGATGCCCATTTTTTAGGGCATATCTGATCCTTTTAAATTTCTTGGACAAAGTGGTGGCAGCAGAATTGGCCATCACAGGAGCATTCCAAGCATTTTGCACACATTCCATAAAGCACTACTGGAAATTTGTAGTTTGCCATGTGTAAACGTCTTTGCCGTCTGCATTCCATTGGGGCAGACGGCAAAGAGATTGGTTGCCGTCTTCTACCCTAACTATAGACGGAAAACATCCGACATTTGGAAAACTGGTAGTATGCCATCTGGTTTGCGCGGGAAGACGACAAAGTTGCCTGTGATGTCAGTCTGCAGACGGCAGAGTCTGCAGGTAGGTCCGCCCAGGCTGCGTTCCGAGTGGCGGTTAACGGCAGGGGATTTTCCGTCTGCCCACAGACGGCAGAATTGCTTTTTCCATCTGGCGACAGAAGACAAAGCCGTGGTACCGTTAACAGGGCACGGCCTGCCCCCATGCACCTTCCTCCCTCTCTCCCATGCCTCCATCTTTCTCCCTCGTCGTCGCCGCCGCCGCCGCCCTGCACCTGCCCCGCAAGGCCGCCGGTGAGGCCCGCGCCCTGCCCTCCCCACATCGCCGCCGGTGAGGCCTGCCCTGCGCTCCCCACCGTCGCCGTGGCCCCGCCACCACCCGCCCCAGCCCGCCCCTCTCTCGTCGGATCTCCACCGCCCGCCCTGCCCTACCCACGCCGCCACTGCGCCCTCCCCCGCCATCGGACCTTCCCGCTGCCGTCGTCCCCACCGCCGTCGTCCCCCACTCCGGCAGATGAGCCGCCTCCTCCTCTCTGTTTTTTACTTAATTTGTAGTTAGTTTATTTTGTTCTAGTTAGTTTTAGTTAGTTAGTTGTAGTTAGGTTAGTTAGTTTTAGTTAGAATTTTAGATTTTAGATTTTTTTACGTTTTACTTAGTTGTATTTAGTTTTAGTTAGAATTGTAGTTCTGTTAGTTGCTAGTATATTGCAATATGCTAAAAATATAAAGGATAATAAAGATTAAATGTAAAGAAAAAAATAAAAGGAAAAGATGTATTAGTGTTGTTCACATTGTAGTTTAGTGTTAGGTTAGTCATATTTTAGATTAGAAATTTTAGTTAGCTTAGTATTGTTACTGTTTTTAATATAAGTTAGTTAGTTTTTTATTGTACTGTTTTTAATAGATTTTAGATTAGTAAATTTTAGTATTGTATTAGTTAGTCTATTGTAGTTAGTTAGTTTTATTTAGTTTTACTTATTAGTTGTAGTTAGTTTTTTTATTTAAATTTAGTTAGAAGAAGGAAAAGAATTAGAAAAGAAAAAAATTAGAAAAGGAGAAGGAAGAAGAAGAAGAAGAAGAAGAGAAGAAGAAGAAGAAGAAGAAGAGGAGAAATAGAAGAGGAAGAAAAAGAAGAAGAGGAGAAAGAATAATAAGAAGAAGAGGAGAAGGAAGTAGATGAAGAAGAATAGGAGAAAAAAGAATAAGAAGAAGAGGAGAAGGAAGAAGAAGAAGAAGAAGAAGAAGAAGAAGAACAACAAGAAGAATAGGAGAAATAAGAAGAAGAAGAGAAGTAGACCAAAAAGAATAAGAGGAGAAAGAAGAATTGGAAAATAAGAAGATTTAGAAAAGGAAAAGAAATAGATGAAGGAAAATAAAAACGAAAGAAATAGAATAAGAAGAAGAAGAAGAAGAGGATAAGGATGTAGAGGTAGAAGATGTAATTACCGGGACAGAATGTCTGTATTGATCGGTTGCTTTTTAATGTGAAGTACTTTCCCCGCGAGGGTCTGGTGTTCGACGACCTCCCCTTTTGTTCGACGATCTACCCCTGCACTCGAGGGTGAGCAGAACATGTCCTATCCTCCTGATTCCCCTTCCTTTGCTCTGTTCTGGTCTTTGTGCCGATGACACTAGCTAGTTATAGGTAGATTCAATATACAATCGCGTAACCAGTATGCGTCTCCCGTTCGAAAGGGTTACAGTATAAATATGCATTCATTTGCATATTTATAATAGTAATTCTTTCGAATTGTCGAACTTTATCCATGGACAGTCCGAGTATGTGTAGATTGGGTCGTTTTTCCATGATCTGTTCCTTATCGGACGTGGAATTTTGTCAGCGCCTCCATGTTGTTCTCCGGATACACAACCTCTCGGCTTGTTGTCGAGACGTGTATTAGGAGAACAGTGGGGCGGTGCTGCCGAAATTCTGCACCGGGTCGAGAGTAGAGCATGGGAAAATGAACACAATGTACACATACTCGGGTGGGATTAGGACCTATCTTTACCTATTAGTGTGTAGGTTAACTAATTGCATATGCCGTAGCTATGTATAAAAGCAATAAAAAGTGGACGTAATAAAATTGACAAACTTGTATATTTGTTGTTTAGTAGCTAGCTAGTGACAAGATGAGCGATGATCGTGCCTGGATGTACACCGGTCGCCCTAATCAGAAAGAGATGACCACTGAATGGGAAATAAAAACCAAGGATTTTCTGAGAGCAGCGTTTGCAAATGGTCAGAGAAAAACCTGGTGCCCTTGTGTTAGGTGTGACAACTATAAACAGGCGACAGAGGTGGATATGGGTAAACACTTGCAGAAGTGGGGTTTTAAGCCTGATTATACGGTGTGGACTTTTGTCGGGACCCGGAATATGCGTATGTAATTCCAGTCACAACTCAATCATATGGAGAGCCGAGGGTCATTCCCACTTGTCTAAGCAGACAAGGCCAAGCACAGAACACTATCAGAAAGCATCGTACGTGAGGGGCATCCCATCCAGGCCGGATGATCAACTGATATGGGTCCTCATCACCCGCTCACAAGTCTAAATGTTTATGGGTGGTGAAATCCCATACTCATAGACAACTCGCCTCAACCATATTATCGATTGAATTATAACTCTTACATAAACAGACTCCAGCCGATCACTTAGTCGGGGTCTCGGGCGCGCTCGATCATACAACAAAGTGTGCCACGTGACAGAGTCACAAGCAATCGCATCGCGATGCCCCAAGCTGCGCACATCCAAGGGCCACTTGGTGTATAAAAGACCGCCGGCAAGAACACAACTAAGCTATTGAACCCCACACTAAGACATGCACGTTATAACCATACACGCAGCATACATGTCTAGTGTAAACAGCAGGTACTCATTGCGTGAACTCTACAAAGTATATCTTTGTTAACTTACACATAGAGCATACAAAGATCACATGTCTGTGATCAACATTACATCATACAACGGAAGCAAATTAGGTCTTAGTACAGACAAGTTTAACAAATGGTTTAGAGAAGCCTTGTTCAACATACATGCCCTTCCACGAGGGACCAGACCGCTATCTGGAACTATACTAGCTTAGTCAACGTCGAGCTTCAGGAAGGTGACTCCATCGGGGTCTGGGTTTCCATCTAAAACATAGAATAAGCAAATGTGAGTACAAATTCGTACTCAGCAAGACTTACATCAAAACTATACTACTCATGCTCAAGTTTCAAGGTGAAGGGAGGTGGGGTTTCATCAAGCAGAAGTGCCAGCTTTGACTTGGCTAGTCCTGTACTACGAGTACCAGACTTGAGGTAAGAAGCGTACACGAGTCCACTACGAGGTCTCCAACTAATACACAACTATGGATTCCTCCTCGACTTACCCACGAGGAATCATACCATAGCACTCACGCTTATCTTGCGAGTTTTAGAAGTATCCATTCAAGTTGTCTAATAATCAAGCACAGCTTTCCAAGTAGCCCCTTATTCCAAGTAGCCCCTTACCGCGGACGCGGCTATTCGAATAGTTTTGTTCACCCTGCAGGGGTGTACTGCTACACCCATGAAACCATCAGTTACCGCCGGGATCTCGTCACCCTTCAAGCGGGTGTAGGCGAGGATAATTTCCACAACTTTTACCTCACAGCCAATTCTAATCCAGGAATAAACCATCTGAGTTGCTCACCGCTCAAGAGTCCAGCCGGGTCAATGATACGGACTCAGACGATGCAGGCGACCGAGACGCCACCTTAGCAGATGGTTTTACTGTCTCACCGGTCCACCCACATATCTAAATGATGCAAACTTTCATTCATTCTTTTTCTATGCATATGCCAAATGGAAAACCCAAACTATTGACTCCTGGACTTGAACTGGGGTGAGTTAGTAGGCTGAGCGGGGGTCCATGTGCCCAACATGTAGTAGTACTCTTCGTCTTGGATCACCACACAAGAACTCGGGCTTAAGGCGGTGTTCAACGAGACAACCCACTGTGCACTCCTACACAGCCTCTCATCGTTCACCTTTGTTTAGGGTGGATTTACCAACACGTTAACAACAACAACACTGTGAACATTCCATCCTGACTCACAATCAAAGTAACCTCATTGTATCACTAAGAAGCAATAAGCAGTAACAGTTGCAGGGGCCACATGCTCATCATTCAACTCCTATATCTGCTAGGATTATGGTTTGCTTAATACGGTGCAAAAATGATAGGTCATGCATCGGAATGGGTTCAACTATGCGAAGGAACGTGTCTCGGTGATCTCCTAAACATGCATAAGCGATACTGAGAGGGAAGTGGTATTTTATAGACAAGATCAATGGGGTTTGCTTGCCTTGCTGACGATACATTGGTTTATCGAACTTCTTCTTCGGGGGTAATCTCCATCTCGGAAACACTGTTATCGGAACAATCATCAACAAAGGGGGGCACAAATAAAGTACAATGCTCAAGCACATGTTAATGTTGTGACATGAGGTATAGGGTACTGGTTTGTGGTACATTCCATTTAATTGAAGTGTATTGCAAAGAATTTGCAAATTCAAACTTCAAATTCCAATTCAAAGTATGCCATATGCATGTTTGCTACTGTTCACCCATTTTAAAATGGTCAAAAATAGAAACAAGTTGCATATTCATAATCCTTGCATTTTTGTGATAATTTTTCATATACTAAATGTTTAATTTGGAGTTAGTATGAATTTTCTATGATTTTCTGAAATTTAAATGTTTTTCTGCCAATTTCTGGATTATTTTAAATGATTTCACAGCTTATTGCGTCAGCATGACGCAAGGCTGACGTGGGGGATGCTGACAGCAGGGGCTCACCTGTAAGTGTCTAGGGTTTAATCCCCTCTCTGTTTAAACTAAACAGAGGTTAGTTAAGGGGCCTGGGCCCACTCTCAGTGGGGGTTAGAGGGTGATTAAGGTGGGTTTAGGTTAATTAACCAGACACGCCGGTGGTTAGCCGCCGATGGCAACAGTGCACGGCGGCGCTCGCGGGGAGGGTGATCCCGGCCACCAAATGGCACGGGATTAGCTCCCGGAGGCGTCTCGCGCTCGTGCGCGTCTAGGGGTGCAAGAGGGGGACCTCTAGGAGGCATGTGGCCACGGCGGCAACGACTTTGGGCGGCGGCCAGGCACTGACCTCGACGAGATCGACGAGGAGGCATCGGGGAGGATCACGGGAAGTGGGAGAGCAACCGTAAGGCTCACCTGAGTGTGTAGGCGAGCTCTACGGGGCGGGGAAGAACTGGCGGAGGAGCAATTCCTACCTGCCTTCCTGGCTGTCCTGGGAAGAAGACGGGGCTTCCCTTTCGGGCTGGGCCGAAATGGCCACTGGGCCCAGGTGAGTGGGCTCTTTTCCTTTTCCAATTTTTCTCTGTTGTATTTTCTGTTTTCTTTTTCTGCCATTTGTTTTGCCCCAAATAAAATAGCAAGGCAATTTGTAAAATCTTGAAAACTTTTATGTGGGCTTATAATATATATAACTAGCCACTCATAAGTTTTGGAGATTTTTGAAATTCAAACAATTCGAATTTTAATTCAAATTGGAGTTTAATTTAATTTCCAAGCACTGTTTGGAATTTTTGAGAAATCTTGGTGCATGAAGTGGGACCCACTTCACTTTATATGTGATCATGCATATTTATAAGACTTTTCAAAAATACCAGAGTAAATTTTGGAAGAAATTTTTATATGGCCTTTTGAATTAAATTCTCTAGGGCTTTTCTTTTCCCCATTTTTGAATTTCTTTTGAAATTTTCACATGATGCAAAGGCACAATCAAACCCTAACACTTACCCAAGTTGGGGTTCTGACAACTCGCCCCCACTCAAAAGAATCTCGTCCCGAGATTCAGAAGTCGTCGGGAGGAAGGTGGGGTACTCGGCACGGAGGCGATCTTATCTTTCCCATGTTGCTTCTTTCTCGGAGTGATGTGACCATTGAACTTTGATAAACCTGATCTGCTGACGACGAGTGACACGCTCTGCTGAATCAAGAACACGAACGGGGTACTCTCGATAAGAAAGTTCATCTTGGAGATCAAGCGTTTCATGGTCAACTTCGCGGGTGGGGTCCTTGAAGCAACGCCTGAGTTGTGACACATGTAACACGTCATGTACTCGGGAAAGGTGCGGGGGTAGTTCAAGTTGGTAGGCAACTTCTCCACGTTTAGAGAGAATGCGGAAAGGTCCAATGTAACGTGGGGCCAACTTGCCTTTGATACCGAATCGTTGGGTTCCCTTCAGAGGAGTAACCCGAAGGTAAGCCTTCTCATCAAGATTGTAGCTTTCTTGCCTATGACGACGATCATAGTATCTTTTCTGACGAGACTGGGCTTCTTTGAATTGATCACAAACAATGCGAACTTGCTCTTCTGCTTCCTTGATCATATCCAGTCCATAGAATTGTCTTTCACCGGTTTCTGGCCAGTTTAGGGGTGTTCGACATCGTCATCCATAGAGGAGTTCAAAAGGAGCCATGTTCAAACTAGATTGGAAGCTATTGTTATAAGCAAATTCGGCAAATGGAAGAGATTTCTCCCAATTATTTCCAAATGAGATAACACAAGCTCTGAGCATGTCTTCGAGAATTAGGTTAACCCTTTCGACTTGACCGCTAGACTGAGGATGGAAAGTTGTACTAAAGGAGAGATGAGTTCCCATAGCATTCTGAAATCTTCCATAGATTCTAGAGGTGAAAAGGCTACCACGATCAGAATTGATATCCAAAGGAACACCATGAAGAGACACAATTCTAGAGACATACAAGTCCGCTAACTGACTAGCAGTTATAGACTCGCGAACTGGAAGGAAGTGAGAATACTTGGAAAGCCTATCAACGACAACGAAGATGACGTCATTTCCTTTTTGGGTTTTTGGAAAGACGGTGATGAAGTCCATACCGACTTTGTCCCATTTCCACTCGGGAATAGGCAATGGTTTAAGAGTACCAGCAAGTCTTTGGTGTTCGGCCTTAACGCGGCGACAAACATCACATTTGGCGATGAACTGTGCGATTTCTCTCTTCATCCTAGTCCACCAAAATCTCTGGTGTAGGTCTCGGTACATCTTTGTGCTACCAGGATGAATAGAAAGGGGAGTGTCATGGGCTTCCTTAAGAATTAGCCTCCTAAGATTGTGTTTTCGTGGTACAACTAATCGAGTGCCAAAGAAAATGACATCTTGATCATTTATGGAGAAACATTTAGCAACTCCTCTAGCAATGTTCTTCTTGATCTTTCGAATACCACTATCACGTTTCTGGGAAGCTATGATTTTATCCTCAAGGGTTGTTTTCGCCACCAAGGTAGAAAGAAAGCCATGAGGAACAATCTCAAGATTGAGCTTGCAAAATTCCTCATGAAGAAGTGGTTGACACTGTTGTAACATGAGGTTGTTACAATATGACTTACGACTTAGTGCATCAGCCAAGACATTGGCTTTGCCTGGGGTGTATGAAATTCTTAAGTCATAATCTTTTATCAACTCAATCCAGCGTATTTGCCTGAGATTAAGATCTGGCTGGTTGAATATGTATTTGAGGCTTTGGTGGTCGGAATAGATCTCACAACGATTAACAAGGAGGTAATGTCGCCAAGTCTTCAGGGCATGAACTACGACAACGAGTTCAAGATCATGGGTAGGATAGTTCTCTTCATGTGGCTGCAACTGGCGTGAAGCATAAGCTACCACATGTCTATCTTGCATAAGTATGCATCCTAACCCTTGCCGTGAAGCATCACAATAGATCTCGAAATCCCTTTTGGTGTCGAGAGGCGCATATACGGGGGAAGAAGTCAATCTTCTCTTTAGCTCTTGAAAGCTTTCCTCGCACTTGGGGGTACATTGGAATTTCTTATCTTTCTTGAGGAGTTCAGTTAGAGGCTTTGCAACTTTGGAGAAGTTCTCAACGAAGCGGCGGCAATAGCTTGGTAAGCCAAGAAAACTCATTACTTGCTTAACCGATTCAGGTGGAGTCCAGTCAAGGACGGCCTGAACTCTCTCGGGATTGACAGCAATGCCTTTCTCAGAAATCACGTGGACTAAGTAGGTCACTTCTGGTAGCCAAAATTCTCACTTAGAGAACTTGGCATATAGGCGATGCTCTAGAAGTTTCATCAATACCAACCTAAGATGTTCTGCGTGCTCTTCCTTCTTCTTCGAGTAGATGAGAATGTCATCAAGATAAACTACAACAAATTTATCTAGGTACTCCATGAAGATTGAATTCATCAAGCGCGAGAATGTGGCGGGGGCATTGGTTAAACCGAAGGACATGACGGTATACTCGTAAAGACCATAACGAGTAGTGAAAGACGTTTTTGGAATGTCCTCGTTTCGGATTTTTATTTGATGATAGCCTAATCTCAAATCCATCTTGGAGAAGATAGAGGATCCAGCAAGTTGATCATAAAGATCATTGATCCTGGGCAGTGGGTACTTGTTCTTTATCGTCGCTAGATTTAGCGGGCGATAGTCTACGCACATCCTTTCTGTTCCATCTTTCTTCGTTACGAATAGAACGGGGCAACCCCTTGGCGATGAGCTAGGGCGGATGAAGCCTTTTGCCAACGAAGCATCAAGTTAGGTTTTTAGCTCAGCTAACTCATGTGGGGCCATTTTATATGGACGTCTCGAAATTGGGTTTGTGCCTGGTATAAGATCAACTATGAACTCTACACACCTGTCGGGTGGCATCCCCGGCAACTCTTCAGGAAAGACATCCGGGAAGTCACGAATCACCAGAATATCTTCAAGGTTAGGAAGGGGAAGCACATTCAAAGTATGCATCTGGATTCTAGAGCTGGGTGATGTGTAGTCAATTGTCTGGCATGAAGGATGGGTGAGTTTAACTGACTTGGCTTTACTATCAAGGACAACATTCTGTCTTGATAACCAATCCATGCCTAGGATGACATCAATGTCTGAAGACTTGAGGGCTATAAGGGAAGCAAGGAAAACTAAACCCTCAATTGCAATTTGATTGCCATGGCTTACTCTATTAGTTTGCCACTTTGAACCAGGAGTTTGAATTATCATTGGAGAAAAAAATTCATCAAAAGAGAATTCATGACGAAGTGCATAACTCTCCGACACGAATGAGTGAGAAGCTCCTGGATCGAAAAGAACGGAGGCGGGAACATGATTGACTAGGAGTGTACCAAGGATGACGTCAAAAGTTTCAATAGCTTTCTCAACTGAGATTTGGTTCACACAACCACTACTAGTGGCTGAAGGTTTTGCTTGAAAGGGTTTGAAGGTTGATTTCCTTGAAGGCTTACGTCGAGAATGACGTCGTTTCATCAAAACCTGAGGACACTGACGGAGGTAATGGCCTGGCAGACCACACTTGAAACACACCCTGCCTGAATTGCTAGGGGCAGGATTACTTGATGGCACACCATCATTCCTGGGAGGAATAATGTGTTGAGGTGGATGGTATATATGGGATGGTGGCCTCTGAAGAAGGTTTTGAGGTATGGCACTAGTTGGAATCAATATTCGGCGTTTCTGAGGGGCTGAACTTGAAGAAGGAGCAAGCTCACGGGCATGCTTCCGAGGTTCTTCGAACACTTTATTGCCATGCTTAGCTCTGAACGATCTGTTGACTAAATCCCCAAAGGTGGCAAATTCAAGGAGGTTGAGATCATGGCGAAGGATGGGGATAAGTCCCTTACGGAACCTCGCCTGCTTTCTAGCATCGGTGGTAATCTCATCTTGAGCATAATGAGAAAGACGGTTGAACTCTCTCACATACTAATGAATGGACATCTCTACTTGAGTGAAAGTGCAGAACTCTTCCTTCTTGCGCTCCATTAACTCATCTAGAAGGTGGTACCCTCGAAAGGCATCACAGAACTCTTGCCAAGTCACTACATGACTATCAGGTTGCATTGCCACATAGTTCTCCCACGATTCAGCAGCAGCACCTTGTAGTAAGTGTCACGTGCACACTTTGTTGTATGATCGAGCCCGCCCTAGACCCCGACTAAGTGATCGGGCTGGAGTAAGTCTATGTAAGAGTTAGGATCCAATCGATAACATGGTTGAGGCGACTTGTTTATGAGTATGGGATTCACCACCCATAAGCATTTAGACTTGTGAGCGGACGATGAGGACCCATCTCAGTTGATCATCCGGCCTGAATGGGATGCCCCTCACGTTCGATGCTTACCGAGAACGTTCTGTGCTTGGCCTTGTCTGCTTAGACAAGTGGGTACGGTTCTCGGCTCTCCATGTGATTGTATCGTGACTGGAATTACATACGCTAACCCCGGGTCCCGACAGACTTGGTATCAGAGTAGGACTGTCTGTAGGCTTATCAAACCCTTGGTCGAAGTCGAGTCTAGCATTCTATAGTTATATAGTTATTTGGGTATAAAGGGAACAACGTAAGGCTTCTTTTTCTCCTTACCCTCATTGATCTGAGTTCTGGGTCACCCTTATCTTTTCTACGGGATGATAGGACTAGGCTCATCTATGTCTTACTAGAACATCTCGCTGAGTGCTTCCTTGTAGCCGTAGGACAGTTGTGGTCGTCCAGACTCATCGAGTTTTGAGTTCCTTGAGGAAGTTCTGTCCAATCTCCTCGAGGTCGTCTTGTTTTCCATCCCGGTGTAGCCGTTATGCTTCCGGATTTATCCCGAGTTTCTGTGGATCTTTCCTTCGCATTATAATCTTTTCCGCCTTCATCATGTCTTGTTATCCTTGAATCCATCGTACAACCTGTTCTGATTGTTGATCTTTATCACACAGGATGTCAGGTGGAACTCGTAGTGCTGTTCGTCGGAATCGAGACCGTGTTCGGAATCTAAATGATGATGAACCTCTACCACCGCCTTCTGCGGCGGAAATCATGATGGAAGCTAAGAAGAATCAACGAGATCAAACACGCCCTCTGGAGCTCATTGAGCATAATACCGCTCGTCAGCGTAATGTGGTTGTGAGCATTCAGGACTTCATCCTCCTCAAGCCATCGGTATTCCGATGTTCTTCTGAGCCCCTTGAAGTTGATGATTGGCTCCGTTCCATCGAGCGTAAGCTTGAAACTGCACATGTTGCTCCCGATGATCGAGTTATATTCGCGGCATACTTTTTGGAAGGTGTTGCTGCTGAATGGTGGGAGAACTATGTTGTTATGCAGCCAGATGGTCACCTAGTGACTTGGCAGGAGTTCTGTGATGCCTTTCGAGGGTACCACCTTCTGGATGAATTGATGGAGCGCAAGAAGGAAGAGTTCTGCAATCTCACTCAAGGAGAGATGTCCATTCATGAGTATGTGAGAGAGTTCAACCGTCTTGCTCGGTATGCCCAAGATGAGATCACCACCGATGGCAGAAAGCAGGCAAGGTTCCGCAAGGGACTTAGCCCCATCCTTCGTCATGATCTCAACCTCGTCGAATTTTCCACCTTTGAGGATTTAGTCAACAGATCCTTCAGAGCTGAGCATGGCAATGAAATTTTCGAGGAATCTCGCAAGCATGCTCTTGAGCTTGCTCCTTCTTCAAGTTCAGCCCCTCAGAAACGCCGAATTTGGATTTCAACCAGAGCCATACCTCAAAACCTTCTTTAGAGGCCACCACCAAATATATGCCATCCACCCCAACACCTTATTCCACCCCGGAATGATGGTGTGCAGCTAAGCAATCCCACTCCCAGCATTTCAGACAGGGTATGCTTTAAGTGTGGTCTTCCAGGCCATTACGATCGTCAATGCCCTCAGGTCTTGATGGCACCACGTCATTCTCGAACCAAGCCTCCAAAGAAACCAACCACCAAAGCCTTCCCAGCAAAGCCTTCATCCACAAGTAGTGGTTGTGTGAACCTAATCTCAGTTGAGGACACCACTGCTGCTTCTGACGTCATTCTTGGCACACTCCTAGTCAATCATGTCCCCGCCTCCGATCTTTTCGATCCAGGAGCTTCTCATTCATTCATGTCGGAGAGTTATGCACTTCGTCATGAGTTCGCCTTTGAAGAAATGTTTTCTCCAATGATCATTCAAACTCCTGGTTCAAAGTGGCAAACTAATAGAGTAAGCCATGGCAATCAAATTGCAATTGAGGGTTTAGTATTCCTTGCTTCACTTATAGCCCTCAAGTCTTCAGACATTGATGTCATCCTAGGAATGGATTGGTTATCAAGGCAAAATGCTTTCCTTGATTGTAAAGCCAAGTCAGTTAAACTCACCCATCCTTCCGGCCAGACCATTGACTACACATCACCCAGCTCTAGAATCCAGATGCATACTTTTAATGTGCTTCCACTTCAAGACCTTGAAGATGTTCCGGTGGTTCGTGACTTCCCGGATGTCTTTCCTGAAGAGCTGCCGGGAATGCCACCCGACAGGTGTGTAGAATTCATAGTGGATCTTATACCAGGCACAACCCCAATTTCCACACGCCCATATAGAATGGCCCCACATGAGTTAGCTGAGCTAAAAACCCAACTTGATGCTTCGTTGGCAAAAGGCTTCATCCGCCCTAGCTCATCACCATGGGGTTGCCCCGTTCTGTTCGTAACGAAGAAAGATGGAACAGAAAGGATGTGCGTAGACTATCGCCCGCTAAATCTAGCGACGATAAAGAACAAGTACCCACTGCCCAGGATACTTGATCTTTTTGATCAACTTGCTGGATCCTCTGTCTTCTCCAAGATGGATTTGAGATTAGGCTATCATCAAATCAAAATACGAAATGAGGACATTCCCAAAACGGCTTTCACTACTCGTTATGGTCTTTACGAGTGTACCGTCATGTCCTTTGGTTTGACAAATGCCCCCGCCACATTCTCGCACTTAATGAATTCGATCTTCATGGAGTACCTAGATAAATTTATTGTGGTTTATCTTGATGACATTCTCATCTACTCGAAGAACAAAGACGAGCACGCAGAACACCTTAGGTTGGTATTGATGAAACTTAGAGAGCACCGCCTTTATGCCAAGTTCTCCAAGTGTGAATTTTGGCTACCAGAAGTGACCTACTTAGGCCACGTGATTTCTGCGAAAGGTGTTGCAGTCAATCCCGAGAGAGTTCAGGCCGTCCTTGACTGGACTCCACCTGAATCGGTTAAGCAAGTTAGGAGTTTTCTTAGCTTAGCAAGCTATTGCCGCCGCTTTGTCGAGAACTTTTGTAAATTTGCAAAGCCTCTTACTGAACTCCTCAAGAAAGATAAGAAATTCCAATGGACCCCAAGTGCGAGGAAAGCTTTCAAGAGCTGAAAAGAAGATTGACTTCTGCACCCGTACTTGCACCTCCAGACACCAAAAGTAATTTCGAGATCCATTGTGATGCTTCACGGCAAGGGTTAGGATGCATACTTATGCAAGATCGACATGTGGTAGCTTATGCTTCACGCCAATTGCGGCCACATGAAGAGAACTATCCTACCCATGATCTTGAACTCGCTGCCGTAGTTCATGCCCTGAAGACTTGGCGACATTACCTCCTTGGTAATCGTTGTGAGATCTATTCCGACCACCAAAGCCTCAAATATATTTTCACCCAGCCAGATCTTAATCTCAGGCAAAGACGCTGGATAGAGTTGATAAAAGATTATGACTTAGGAATTTCTTACACCCCAGGCGAGGCCAATGTCATGGCTGATGCACTAAGTCGTAAGTCGTATTGTAACAACCTCATGTTACAACAGTATCAACCACTTCTTCATGAGGAATTTCGAAAGCTCAATCTCGAGATTGTTCCTCGTGGATCTCTTTTCAACTTGGTGGCGAAACCAACCCTTGAGGATCAAATCGTAGTTACCCAAAGGCGTGCACGAGGTGTTCGCCGGATCAAGGAGAACATTGCTAGCGGAGCTGCTAAATGTTTCTCCACAGATAGTAAAGGAACGGTATTCTTTGAAAATCGTTTGGTAGTACCTAAGAATAAGGATCTACGGCAACTCGTCCTCAAAGAAGCCCATGACACACCCCTCTCAATTCATCCCGGTAGCACAAAAATGTACCGAGATCTACGCCCGAGATTTTGGTGGACTAGGATGAAGAGAGACATTGCTCAATTTGTTGTTGAATGTGATGTTTGTCGTCGCATTAAGGCAGAACACCAAAGACCTGCTGGTACACTTCAACCTTTGCCTATTCCAGAGTGGAAATGGGACAAAGTCGGTATGGACTTCATCACCGGCTTTCCAAAAACCCAGAAAGGAAATGATGCCATCTTCGTGGTCATTGATAGACTTTCCAAAGTTGCTCATTTCCTTCCCGTTCGCGAGTCTATAACTGCTAGCCAGTTAGCGGACTTGTACATCTCTAGAATTTTGTCTCTTCACGGTATTCCTTTGGTGATCAATTCTGATCGTGGTAGCCTTTTCACCTCTAGATTTTGGGGAAGCTTTCAGAGTGCTATGGGAACTCATCTATCCTTTAGTACAGCTTTCCATCCTCAGTCTAGCGGTCAAGTTGAAAGGGTTAATCAAATTTTGGAAGACATGCTCAGAGCTTGTGTTATCTCATTCGGAAAGAATTGGGAGAAATCTCTTCCCTTCGCCGAATTTGCTTATAACAACAGTTTTCAATCTAGTCTGAACTTGGCTCCTTTTGAACCCCTCTATGGACGACGATGTCGAACACCTTTAAACTGGTCAGAAACCGGTGAAAGACAAATCTTTGGGCCGGATATGATCAAGTAAGCAGAAGAGCAAGTTCGCATTGTTCGTGATCGATTGAAAGCCGCTCAGTCTCGTCAGAAAAGCTACTATGATCGTCATCATAGAAAGGAGAGCTACAATCTGGATGAGAAGGCTTACCTTCGGGTTACTCCTCTGAAGGGAACCCAAAGATTCGGTATCAAAGGCAAGTTGGCCCCACGTTACATCGGACCTTTCCGCATTCTAGCTAAACGTGGAGAAGTTGCCTACCAACTTGAACTACCCCCTCACCTTTCCCGAGTACATGATGTATTCCTTGTGTCACAACTCAGGCGTTGCTTCAAGGACCCCATCCGCGAAGTCGACCATGAAACGCTTGATCTCCAAGATGACCTTTCTTATCGAGAGTACCCTGTTCGTATTCTTGATTCAGCAGAGTGTGTCACTCGCCGTCAGAAGATCAAGTTCCTTAAAGTTCAATGGTCACATCACTCCGAGAAAGAAGCAACATGGGAAAGAGAAGACCGTCTCTGTGCCGAGTACCCCACCTTTCTCCCGACGACTTCTGAATCTCGGGACGAGATTCTTTTGAGTGGGGGCGAGTTGTCAGAACCCCAACTAGGGTAAGTGCTAGGTTTGTTTGTCCCTTTGCATCATGCAAAAATTCCAAAAGAAATTCAAAAATGGGGAAAAGAAAAGCCCTGAGAAATTAATTCAAATGGCCAGATAAAAATCTTTTTCCAAAAATAATTTGAATGCTTGGAAAATTCCTAAAAATGTTGCTGATCATTTTAAAAGTGGTTTGGGATCAATCCCATGCACATGGAATTTTCTAATATTCAAACAGTGGCTTTGGAAATTAAATAAACCCCTATTTGAATTAAAATTCAAATGTTTTGAATTTTAATAATGTCCAAATTTTATGAGTGGCTAGCTATTTGTATCCTAAGCCCACATAAAAGATTTGGGTATTTTATAAAATGCTGTGCTATTTTTATTTCAGGGCAAAACATATTTACAGAAAAGGAAAAACAGAAAGAAAAAGATTAAAAGAATTAGAAAAGAGGAAACCCCCTGGCCATTCGGCCCAACTTACCTTTTCAGTCCAGCCCACCAGCGCCCCGGTGTCGTCTTCCTCCCCGGCGCCCGAAGCAGCTCGGTGGCGAGCCGAGCGTGGTGGACGCCACCGAGGCTCGCCTAGGCCAGCCCGAGGCGTCTCCTTGCGCCACGCGGAGCCAGAGACCCCCCCGAGCCTATCCCTCTCCTCTAGCTCACCCTCCTCCCCACCTCCGCTCGTTTCCGTCGACAGCAGGGAGCTCGTCGGAGCACAGCAGCATGCGCAGACGTGGCCACCGAGGCCCTCTCGCCAAGGCGCCGTGTCCAGAAGACTTGCAGACGTCGGCTTCTTCCTCCAGCGCACGGAATCAAGCCCGCCTGCCCCGTGGACGACGTATTCGTCACCGCCATCCCCCGGCCACCGTGGAATCCCGGCGATCGATTCGCCGTCTCCGTCGCTTCCTCGAGCTCGGCTACCTCTCTAGTGCACTCCGGTGAGCCTTGCGACCTTTTTCCCTAACCCAGCGCTCGTTCTAGTCGCCCCGGTCGTCGTCTCCTTCGAGCAGCAGCTCCGGCCGCCGCGCAAGTCGTCGCCGGCGTGGCCCGGGGCCTCCTCAAGGTCCCCCGCGTGCTCTACGCGACGCGCACGAGAGAGGGGAACCCTCCAGTTCTTTCCCCGTGCCCAGCCGTGCCCGGGAACGCTGTCCCGAGTGGGCGCCGCCGTGACCCGTGGTCACCGGCGGTTAGCCGCCGGTCAATAGTGCTAATGACCGTGTTAATCCCATGCCTAACCCCTTCCAGTGTCACTGACTGGTGGGCCAGCCCCCCTTAACCCCTCTGTTAAGCTAACTAAACCGGGTTTAACCCCTCTGTGACTGACCAGCCGACCCCACATGTCAGGCCCCCTGGTGACATCAGCACTGCGTCATGCCGACGCAATAAAGAATTTTCCAGAGAATTAAATTAATCCAGAAAATTACAGAAAATTGTTAAACTTTGGAAATTCATAGAAAATTCATATGAACTCCAAATTGGACAAATAATATATGAAAAATGATCAGCATAAAATTCTCTATCCAAATATACAATTTTCAACCATGTTTGAGTTGATTTTAAAATGGGACCAGTAGCTTTTGATATTTGGTTTAAATGGAATTAATTCAAATTTAATTCAAATCCAATTCAAATTTTAACCATTGCAATGCACATATGATCACTTGTACTTCAGAAGCTTATCCCACACATTATGACATGGTATACAATGATCAAACATTAGCAAATGCAAGATGACCTAATTTGAATAATATTTGGAGTTTGATTTTGAATTAATTTTTCAAATCAACTTGAATTAACATGTGGAAAATTGAACCTAGATCAAACCAATACCTTTCACATCATGTGACAACATAAACATGTGATTGTACATTTCAATTCAATGTTGTCCCCCTTTGTTGATGATTGTGCCAGTAACAGCTTTTCCGAGACGGCGATCACCCCCGAAGAAGAAGACCACCGTTAAGAACCGTGTATCGTCAGCAAGGCAAGCAAACCCCATTGATCATGTCTATAAAATCCCAATTCCCTCTCAGTCTCGCTTATGCATATTTAGGAGATCACTTTGTATCGATTCTACCGCATAGTTGAACCCATATCCGATGCATGACCTATCATCTTGTCACAGTAGTAAGCAAACCACAATCCTAGCTGACATAGGAGTTGATTGATATCATGAAGCCCCTGCAACTGTTATAGCTTATTGCATGCTTAGTGTTAATGAGGTTGCTTTTGATGTGATTCGGGATGATGGTGAACATGGTGTTGATGAAAGTGAAACTGTGTTGGTGAATCCACCCTAATACAAGGTGAACGATGAGAGGCTGTGTAGGAGTACACAGTGGGTTGTCTCGTTGAACACCGCCTTAAGCATCGAGTTCTTGTATGGTAATCGAAGACAAAGAGTACAACCACACATTGGGCTCACTGACCCCTCTCGGCCTAGTACCTTGATCCGTGTCGACGTCCAGGAGTCACATTAGTTTGGACTTTCCATTTGACATGTGCATAGAAAAAGAACGAAGGAACTGGTTGCATCATATAGATATGTGGGTGCACCTGTGAGGAAGGAAAACCATCTGCCAGAGGTGGCGTCTCGGTCACCTACATTGTTTGAGTCCGTTTCGTCGATCCGGTCGGGCTCTCGAGCGGAGGCAAACTCAGATAGTCGACTCCTGGAATAGACCGGTTGTGAGCGAAGTGTCGTGGTGAACATCCTCGCTGTCACCTCTTGAACGGTGGCGAGACCTGGCGGTAACCGATGGTCATGTGTGTGTAGTTTACACCCTTGCAAGGTTAACAAAACTATTTGAATAGCCGCGTCCGCGGTTAAGGACTACTTGGAACCTGTACCTGATTATTAGACAACTTGAACTGGATTCTTCTAAAACTCGCAAGATAAGCGTGAGTGCTATGGTGTGCTTCTTCGTGGGGAAGTCGAGGAAGTAACCATAGTGGTGTATTGGTTGGAGATGTAGTGGACACGTGTACGTTTCTTATCTCAAGTCTAGTACTCGTAGTTCAGGACTAGCCAAGTCAAAGCTGGCACTTCTGCATGATGAAACACCACCTCCCTTTACCTTGATACTTGAGCATGAGTAGTATAGATCTGATGCAAGTCTTGCTGAGTACGACTTTGTACTCACGTTTGCTTATTCTATGCTTTAGATAAGAACCGGACCCCGATGGAGTCACCTTCATGAAGCTCGACGTTGACTAAGTTAGCATAATCCCAGACAGCAGTCTGGTCCCTCGTGGAAGGGCATGTTTGTTTACAAGGCTTCTCTACGCCATTTGTTAAACTTGTCTGTACTCAGACCTAATTTTCTTCTGTTGTATGATGTAATGTTGATCACAGACATGTGATCCTTGTGTGCTCTATGTGTATATCAATAAAGAGTACTTTGTAGAGTTATGTGATGATACCTGCTGTTCATACTAGGCATGTGTGCTGCGTGTATGATTATAACATGCATGTCTTAGTATGGGTTTTCGAGACTTTAGTTGTGATCTGGCTGGCGTTCTTTTATACACCAAGTGGCCCTTAGTTGTGCGCAGTTTGGGGCATCGCGATGCGATTGCTCGTGACTCTGTCACGTACACACTTTGTTGTATGATCGAGCCCGCCCTAGACCCCGACTAAGTGATCGGGCTGGAGTAAGTCTATGTAAGAGTTAGGATCCAATCGATAACATGGTTGAGGCGACTTGTCTATGAGTATGGGATTCACCACCCATAAGCATTTAGACTTTTGAGCGGATGATGAGGACCCATCTCAGTTGATCATCCGGCCTGAATGGGATGCCCCTCACGTTCGATGCTTACCGAGAACGTTCTGTGCTTGGCCTTGTCTGCTTAGACAAGTGGGTACGGTTCTCGGCTCTCCATGTGATTGTATCGTGACTGGAATTACATACGCTAACCCCGGGTCCCGACATAACAACCACATTGCGTTGACGAGTGGTATTCTGCTTAATGAGCTCCAGAAGGCGTGTTTGATCACGTCGATTCAGCTCAGCTTCCATCATGATTTCCGCCGCAGAAGGCGGTGGTGGAGGTTCAGCATTACTTCGATTCTGATCACGGTCTCGATTGCGACCAACGTCACTACGAGTTCCACCTGACATCATGTGTGATAAAAATCAATAATCAGAACAGGTTGTACGGTGGAATCAAAGATAAGAGGACATGACTAGGAGGAAAAGATTGTAATGCAACAACAATGACTACAAAAGGACCACGTGATAACTCGGGCAGCATAACGGCTACACCGGGATGAAAATTGAGACAACCTTGAAGAGATTGGACAGAACTTCTTAAGGGAACTCAACAAAACAATGACTCTAGACGACCACAATAATCCTACAGCTACAAAGAAGCTACCAATGAGATGTTCTAGTAAGACATAGATAATCCTAGTCCTATCTTCCCGCAGAAAATATGAGGGTGACTCAGAACTCAGATCGATGAGGGTAAGGAGAAAAATAAGCCTTACGTTGTTCCCTTTATACCAAGTAACTATATAACTATAGAATGCTAGACTCGACTTCGACCAAGAGTTGAATAATCCTACAGACAGTCCTGCTCTGATACCAAGTCTGTCGGGACCCGGAATATGCATATGTAATTCCAGTCACAACTCAATCATATGGAGAGCCGAGAGTCGTTCCCACTTGTCTAAGCAGACAAGGCCAAGCACAAAACACTCTCATAAAGCATCATACGTGAGGGGCATCCCATCCAGGCCGGATGATCAACTGAGACGGGTCCTCATCCCGCTCACAAGTCTAAATGATTATGGGTGGTGAAATCCCATACTCATAGAAAAGTCGCCTCAACCATATTATCGATTGAATTATAACACTTACATAAACAGACTCCAGCCCGATCACTTAGTCGGGGTCTCGGGCGGGCTCGATCATACAACAAAGTGTGCCACATGACAGAGTCACGAGCAATCGCATCGCGATGCCCCAAGCTGCGCACATCTAAGGGACATTTGGTGTATAAAAGACCGCCGGCAAGAACAAAACTAAGCTATCGAACCCCACACTAAGACATGCACGTTATAACCATACACGCAGCATACATGTCTAGTGTAAACAGCAGGTACTCATTGCATGAACTCTACAAAGTATATCTTTATTGACTTACACATAGAGCATACAAAGATCACATGTCTGTGATCAACATTACATCATACAACGGAAGAAAATTAGGTCTGAGTACAGACAATTTTAACAAATGGCATAGAGAAGCCTTGTTCAACATACATGCCCTTCCACGAGGGACCAGACTGCTGTCTGGAACTATATTAGCTTAGTCAACATCGAGCTTCAGGAAGGTGATCCATCGGGGTCTGGGTTTCCATCTAAAACATAGAATAAGCAAATGTGAGTACAAAGTCGTACTCAGCAAGATTTATATCAGAACTATACTACTCATGCTCAAGTTTCAAGGTAAAGGGAGGTGGGGTTTCATCAAGCAGAAGTGCCAGCTTTAACTTGCCTACTCCTGTACTACGAGTACCAGACTTGAGGTAAGAAGCGTACACGAGTCGACTACCAAGTCTCCAACCAATACGCGACTATGGATACCTCCTCGACTTCCCCACGAGGAATCATACCATAGCACTCACGCTTATATTGCGAGTTTTAGAAGTATCCATTCAAGTTGTCTAATAATCAAGCATAGCTTTCCAAATAGTCCCTTACAACGGACGCTGCTATTCGAATAGTTTTGTTAACCCCACAGGGTTGTACTTCTACACAGATGAAACCATCAGTTACTGCTGGGATCTCGTCACCCTTAAAGCGGGTGTCGGCGAGGATAATTTCCACAACTTTTACCTCACAGCCAATTCTAATCCAGGAATCAACCATCTGAGTTTCTCACCGCTCAAGAGTCCGGCCGGGTCAACGATACGGACTCAGACGATGCAGGCGACCGAGACGCCACCTTAGCAGATGGTTTTACTGTCTCACAGGTCCACCCACATATCTAAATGATACAAACTTTCATTCATTCTTTTTCTATGCATATGCCAAATGGAAAACCCGAACTAGTGACTCCTGGACTTGAACTGGGGTGAGTTAGTAGGCTGAGCGGGGTTCCATGTGCCCAACATGTGGTAGTACTCTTCGTCTTCGATCACCACACAAGAACTCGGGCTTAAGGCGGTGTTCAACGAGACAACCCACTGTGCACTCCTACACAGCCTCTCATCGTTCACCTTTGTTTAGGGTGGATTCACCAACACGTTAACAACAGCAACACTGTGAACATTCCATCCCGACTCACAATCAAAGTAACCTCATTGTATCACTAAGAAGCAATAAGTAGTAAGAGTTGCAGGGGCCACATGATCATCATTCAACTCCTATATCTGCTAGGATTGTGGTTTGCTTAATACGGTGACAAAATGATAGATCATGCATCGGAATGGGTTCAACTATGGGAAATAACGTCTATCGGTGATCTCCTAAACATGCATAAGCGAGACTGAGAGGGAAGTGGGATTTTATAGACATGATCAATGGGGTTTTCTTGTCTTGCTGACGATACACTGGTTTATCGAACTTCTTCTTCGGGGGTGATCTCCATCTCGGAAACACTGTTATCGGAACAATCATCAACAAAGGGGGGCACAAATAAAGTACAATGCTCAAGCACATATTAATGTTGTGACATGAGGAATAGGGTACTGGTTTGTGGTACATTCCATTTAATTGAAGTGTATTTCAAAGAATTTTCAAATTCAAATTCAAATTATGCCATATGCATGTTTGCTACTGTTCACCCATTTTAAAATGGTCAAGCATAGAAACAAGTTGCATATTCATAATCCTTGCATTTTTCTGATAATTTTTCACATATTAAATGTTTAATTTGGAGTTAGTATGAATTTTCTAGGATTTTCTGAAGTTTAAATGTTTTTCTACCAATTTCTGGATTATTTTAAATGATTTCATAGTTTATTGCGTCAGCATGACGCAAGGCTGACGTTGGGGCTGCTGACAGCAGGGGCCCACCTTTAAGTGTCTAGGGATTAATCCCCTCTCTGTTTAAAATAAACAGAGGTTAGTTAGGGGGGCCTAGGCCCAATGTCAGTGGGGTTTAGGGGGTGATTAAGGGTGGGTTTAGGTTAGTTAACCAGACACGCCGGCGGTTAGCCGCCGGTGGCTATAGTGCACGGCAGCGCTCGCGGGGACGGTGATCCCAGCCACCAAATGGCACGGGATTAGCTCCAGGATGGGTCTCGCGCTCGTGCGCGTCTAGGGGTGAAAGAGGGGGACCTCTAGGAGGCACGTGGCCACGGCGGCGACGACTTTGCGCGTCGGCCGGGCACTGACCTCCACGAGATCGACGAGGAGGCATCGGGGAGGAGCACGGGAAGGGGAAGAGCAAACGCGAGGCTCACCTGAGTGCGTAGGCGACCTGTACGGGGCGGGGAAGAACTGGTGGAGGAGCAATTCCTCTCCGGAGTTCGCGGTGGCCGTCGGTGAGATGATGATGCTATCGTCGTTTCATAAGCTCCCAGGGCTCAATTCACTGCACGGCTCGACGAAGGCGATACTGGCGGAGCTTCTGGACAGCTTTCGGCGACGAGTGGGGCACGGTGGTCGTGTAAAGACACGACGGCGGCGACGTCGGGCTCTCGGTTGCCGCGGGATCTTGACGGAGAAGAGGGTGAGAGAGTCCAGAGGAGGGGGAAACTGGCTTGGGGCTTCTCCGGTGCGTCCACGACGCCGGATAGGTTGAAGGGGGCAGCCAGGTAGCTGCCTGGCGGACATGCGGTTCCAGCCGACGACCTGCCTTCCTGGCTGTCCTGGCAAGAAGACGGGACTTCCCTTTTGGGCTGGGCCGAAATGGCCACTGGGTCCAGGTGAGTGGGCTCTTTTCCTTCTCCAATTTTTCTCTGTTGTATTTTCTGTTTTCTTTTTCTGCCATTTGTTTTGCCCCAAATAAAATAGCAAGGAAATTTGTAAAATCTTGAAAACTTTTATGTGGGCTTATAATATATATAACTAGCCACTCACAAGTTTTGGAGATTTTTGAAATTCAAACAATTTGAATTTTAATTCAAATTGGAGTTTAATTTAATTTCCAAGCCCTGTTTAGAATTTTTGAGAAATCTTGGTGCATGCAGTGGGACCCACTTCACTTTATATGTGATCATGCATATTTATAAGACTTTTCAAAAATACCAGAGGAAATTTTGGAAGCAATTTTTATCTAGCCTTTTGAATTAAATTCTCTAGGGCTTTTCTTCTCCCCATTTTTGAATTTCTTTTGAAATTTTCACATGATGCAAAGGCACAATCAAACCCTAACACTTACCCAAGTTAGGGTTCGGACAACTTTCCATGGCGAGTCTGCCGGACCCAGGAGAGAGGAGGTAGTCCGCCAGCGCAGGGACGAGTACGGAACCGGGATCGAAGACATGGTGTAGGACTTTGACGATGCGCGGGATGAGGACGACGAGATGGAGGAAATTACGAAGGCCTTCTATGAGATGTTGGAGTCCTCAAAACGTCCTCTCCACGCTCACACTGAGATTTGTTAGCTCGATGCCATCGCACAAGTGATGGCTCTGCAGGCACAAGTCAACTTGGTCATAGAATTCTACAATGCTATCATGACCCTATTTGGGAGGTTTGTACCAAAAGATCATGTTATGCCTGCAAACCTGTACCAGTCGGATAAGATCCTCAAGGTACTTAAGATGCCCTATGAGAAGATACATGCTTGTGAGAATGGATGTGCTTTATTTAGGAAAGAGTATGCGCAGGAAGACTATTGTCCCAAATGCAAGTCATCCGGGTATGTTGTTGTAAACAATGGTCAAGCTGAGAAGACGCAGACCAAAATACCCATAAATGTTCTTCGCTATCTTCTAGTGATACCAAGAATGCAACTCCTTTACATGATTTAATAGACATCCAGACAGATGACATGGCACAAATATGGGAAGAGAACGGAATTTGATGCAGATGGGAAGCCGATGTTGACTCACCCATCAGATGGTTTAGCATGGAAGCACTTCAATGAAAAACATTGGAAAAAAGCTAAGGAGCCAAAGCATTGCTGAATCTCCGTCAGCAAGGATGGGTTCAATCCTTTCGGTCTGATGGTAGCCTCATATAGTTGTTGGCCTGTATTTGTCATTCCATTCAATCTACCCCCCTCAGAGATTATGAAAAGGAAGAACATTTTCCTGACATTGATAATACCAAGGCCCAAATATCCGGGGAAGAATATGGATGTGTACATGAAACCGCTTAAGGAGGAATTGCCACAAGCTTGGGACGAAGGGTTCAAGACATACGATGAAGCTAGCAAAAAGACCTTCATAATGCATGTGTGGTACCAGTACTCAATGCATGACCTGCCGGCGTATGCGCTTTTCTCTAGCATGTGTGTTCATGGAAGGTTCGCATGCCCAACATGCAAGGCTGCTCTTTAGTTAGGCGGGCTGCAAGTATTCCTACTTCGACTTGCATAGACAGTTTCTGCCTCCTAAGCAACCTTTAATAAGAGACAGGAAGAACTTCATCAAAGGCAAAGCTGTTAAAAACCTGGCAGCACCTACGATGACGGGTGAACAGGTCTTGGCTCAGTTGAACTCTCTTGAGCCTGATCCAGAACGTCCCGGGTATTTCAAGGGATATAATTCGGAACACGCATGGACTCAGAATACATGCTTCTGGGATCTCCCCTACTTCAAAGACCTCGAACTTCCACAAATCATTGATGTGATGCACACTGAAAAGAATATCGGTGAGGCCCTATTTGGTACATTTTTTGGCATAGATGGGAAGTCAAAGGATAATCCTAAAGCTAGAGTCAACCAGGAGACTCTATGTGATAGACCTTTACAGAACATGCGCCAGTTGGAAGGAAGGAAGAATTGGTCGAAGCCAAGGGCCTGGTTCAATCTTGAAAGGGGGCATATGAGGGAAATTCTCTTGTGGGTGCAAAACCGTTTGATGTTCCCCGATGGGTATGCAGCGAATCTGAGGAGGGGAGCTAGTCCAGAAAAATTGAAAATATTTGGGCTCAAGAGTCATGATTGGCACATATTGTTGGGGAACGGGGCAGAAAAAAATAATTTTTCATAACCTACTCGTCCCAAACCTAAGACCTATGCTATGGCGATGCAAGTAACGGACGAAAATAGGTCACATACCAGTATGTAGTCCGTTAAGAGGGAAACGTTCCCGCGTGAACGTCGTTGATGTAGTCGTACCCGTCGATCCTCGATGCGGCGGAGATCCTTGACGACTCCAGAAGCCACCCGGTCCTTGTAGACCGATGACGGGATTACGTCCCCGTCGGAACGTTGTCGGTGAAGACGTCGCAACACGGCCTCGACGATGAAGAAGCACCACAAGTGTAGTGCCTCGCGGGATTACACACATACAGTGTACCCGACGTCCCTCCAGGCTCCGAACCAGGTGAGCAGCGGAAAGAAGATGGATTCGGATCCCAGCAGAACGACGGCGTGCGTATAGTGGAGAAACCCCCAACCCAGAGCAGCCTCCAGACAAGGGGAGTCCGCTCAAGGAAGGAGAAAATAGAGAGAGAGATCAACAGAATTTTTCTGTATTTTTCTGGAATTTTCTGTGTTAAAAAAGAGACACCCTCCACATCTATATATAGAGGGAAAAGGGGTACGCAGGCACTTCCGTAGGCGAGGTGGTACTATGACCAACACGCCTTGTGCACGCATGCATGCATTGGCCGCCGGCCACATGCGCACACATGCATGGCCTTGGCGTGAGGCCTAGTGGCCAAGTGGCACATGGGCAAGCCCATGGCGCCCACTCTTTTTTTTACTTTTTCTAAATAATAAAACATATTTAAATAACTTTCCGAACAATTCGGAACTACGGAACTTTTTCCTTCTCCCCTCCGAAACGATTTCGGAGTTCTCTCTTATTTCTCCGGCGATCCCGAATCTATCCTTATTGCGTCGAATACCCTTAAGTGTGACACCCTACGGTCTGGGAAATAGCAGACATGATCAAGACACTCTCTTGATCAATGACCATCGATCAGACCTGGTTACAATCCTAGATGGCCCCTGCGCTTCCATCGAATTAACTTCATCGTTGAACCGTTAACGTTGAGTCCTGATCCCTTTGTCATACGGTACTTTGTTTGTCCGAGGTTTGATCATCGGTATCCAATACCTAGTTCATCCTCGTTACCGACAAACATATTTACTCGTTCCTGTGATATTGCAACCCCGTGACCTAGTCACACGTTTGCGCAAACTTTATGATGCAATATCACCGAGTGGGCCCAGAGTACCTATCCGTCACTCGGATGAACAAATCCCGTTTTGATCTATTTGCATACTCATCAACATATCTACTTCGGAATACCCAAGATACACCTTTATGGTTACCATGTTTCAGTGTAACGGTTAATGCACTCAAAGCATCCTTGTAGATAGCAATTATGTATGATCATCACGGTTTTAAGGATCGGGTCACTACGTTTATAGGTATCGCAATGTTGAACTATGTGACTGGATCACATTGCAACACTTCCGGTGGGTGTGTGTCCATCATGTCATTCTCCCAATGACATGACCCCATTGTCAATAGACTGTTCACATCTCATGATCAGGAAAGCTTGATCATCAATTGCCCAATGGACTAGTATACTAGAGTTAACTAGGGATCTGGTTGTTTGTATACCACACGTGTATTAAATTTTCCACTTAATACAGTTATAGCACAGTATAAAACTTATTATGAACTAATGGAATATGCCAATAAACATATTTTATTTGCCTCTAGGGCACATTCCCAACACATATGGCTTGAGCGGGTAATCTCGGTGATGTTGCGCGGCTATATCGCGAGGAAGAATGGCTACTACTGGTAGAACTGAGCTATTTCTTCCGTGTTCTTTGTGCTAAAGAACTATCCGATGGAGTGCTTGAAGACATGGAAGTGATGGCGGCGGAGTTTCCCTGCAAGTTAGAAAAGATCATTCCACCGGTTTTTTTAATCTGATGCAGCATTTGATATTGCATCTCCCGACCGAGGCAAGATTGGGTTGCCCTGTGCAAAACCGTTGGTGCTATTCAACCAAGAGAATGCAGAAGACGCTTCGAGCAAAATGTAAAAATAAATGTAGAATTGAAGCATCCGTGGCCGAGGAATTCATTACCGAGGAGGCGGCAATCTTCATGACAGCACACTATGAAGCCAAAAATCTCCAGTTGCATAATCCAAAGCCTCGATACAATACTGGCAACCCCGAACGACGTCAATCCAACCTCATCCTATTCAAAGGGAAGCTTGGATCTGTTGGTGCTTCGAGAATTGTTAGTTGTATGAATCCCCCGAGCCATCATGCATCCTCCATATTTACGACGACACGCGTGATAGTGATGATGATCCATGAATTGATCCCAGAGAAAAGACGGATGATCCCGACTATTGTTAGTTGTATGAATCCCAACTTTAAATATATGTATATATATTCTCATTGTAGTAATTATTTTTTTCTTTATAGTAGTCTTATTTCTTTTTCTCATTTGTACTAATTTCTTTTACTATGCTTTCTGGCAGGTTCGTGATAGATATGGAGGCCGAGACCTCCGCGGGTGGTTCTTCGTCACGAGGTAGGGGCCAGGGTACTGCGCTCGCACCAAGGACTCTACGGAGGTCTTTGCTCGAGAGTATGTCCTCGCCTCCTACTTCTGAGGTGCCCAAGGGTAGAGGAGGTCGGACGAAGAGGGGCGGGAGAGGAGGCAGAGAAGGTGGTGGTCGCACGAGAGGGAGGTGGACAGCTGCGCCTTCCTCGCCACCACCTCCGGCACAGGGTGGATCCCTCCTCGGAGAGTCCCGTGGTGGAGGAGGAGGCTACGTCCCAGCGCAAGTCCTGGGGTCCGTGGCCGGAGGTGGAGACGCCCGAGGGGGAGGTTGGTGAAGAGGGGCAGGTTGGTGAAGAGAAGGCGGCTCCCACTGATGATGAGGCTGAGGGGGCTGAGGGTAACACCTTGTACCAGCGTGGGGGTACACAGCTCCCGGCTAAGCCGGTGACTCCCGCCCATAGGTATTTGATTACGCCTGATGGAGAGTCGTAAGTGCACTTAATTACTCCCTTTGATCCATAATAAGTGTCGCTCATTTTGTACTAAGCTAGTACAAACTTTGTACTAGATGAGCGACACTTATTATGGATCGGAGGGAGTACTTTGTTTCAGTACGCCGAGGTTTATGCAAATATCTGATGGATTTTTTACTTTTTACTATTGCAGGGGTTGCGCATACGCCTGGGGTGTCCGCAATCCCAACGGCATCCTTGGTGTGCTCATCAGGCAGAATTTCCCGGGGTTGGTTCAGTTGCCCGATGATGATTCGCCTCCGCAGCCTGGACTATTTTGGGAGCACTATATAGCCGCCGACGCCCCGTCAAATACGACCGTCAACGGGGTCGAATGCCACAGCAGAGTGGACATGGTGTTGAGCGGCTTTTGGGTAATTTCTCTTTCACACAATGAGAACTTGATAATAGCTAGGTAGTTGGTGCACTCATCAGTGTTGTCTCGTGCTATTAATTGCAGGTCTATTACAAGGTAGAAGAGTCCATGGAGGAGGAGGCGGGAAAGGTGCTCATCCAAGAGTACAGGCGCCTCTTGCAGAACACAAGGCACGAGATGCGAGTGCAGGCGGTCCGTGACTACTACGCCAAGCGTGGCCTTAAGCGTAGCATGTCGTAATGCCGAAAGAAGTATCTTTTGAGGGACCAGTACATGATGGTAACCCCTTCTTGCGTCTTTTAGTTTCGTTGATTTGATTCCTAGCTAGCTAAGCCTATAATAGGTAATCTTCTTGTTTACTAACTTAGGCGCCACCGAGATGGTGTGCGGATAAGATGGATTATTGGGAGGTCATTGTGGACCAGTGGAGCTCATAAGCCTGGTTGGCCACCCACAACAATGCCAAGGACCGGTGCGCCCAAATGGTTGGTGTGCCACACCATTGAGGCAGCCGCAACTTAGCTGGTTACGGGAAAAAATGGGTATGTGTGCTTTGCTAATATTGTCTTTTACGCACCCACAACTTAGTCGTTTACTAATATTGTGCTTTGCTTTGTCTTTTAGAGGGAGCATTATAAAACAGAGCCGCTTGGGGTGTTCGACAATTATGGCATGACCCATACAACGTCGTACAAGAAGGCCAAGGCACTCTCAGAGTCGGATATTGCCACTCCGTCGAATTTCACCAACGTTGCCGCCTACGGTAAGATGAAGGATTATACCGAGGTGGCGAAGGAGAAGCACGGGCAAGTTTATACCCCGGTTGGGAAGCCTATTGACCCGGAGCTGGTGATGATCTCTGGTGGGGGAAGGCGCCATGTCGCCATGGCCATTGGAGATAAGTTGATTCGGTGCAATAGGACTCTTCCTGAGATCAAGGCGCGCCTAACGAGCTCTTCTCCTGCTACAAGGACTCGTGCGCGGCCAGTCGATCTCGCTATCGAGGTTAGCCATAAGGACTCTTTCATTCTTGTGTTCTCTCATCGTATATTACAGTGCTAACTACAGGAGTGGGGTTGCAAGAAGCTCTTGAGAGAGAGCGACAGAATACCCAGCGGCTACTCGAGGAGAAGGAGCGGTTGGCGGAGGAGAAGGCAGCAAAGAGAGAGAGCGGTTTGCGGAGGAGAAGACGGCGAAGGGTCTTGAGGCCGCGGCACGCCACGATGCATCGAATCGTGCCTTGTCCGAGCTCATCGTTGTAAGTCACTTGTTCATATTCACCCAAAGAATGCATGTTATAATGTTTGTTTATATTAGGAACTAATATGATTGACTCGTGGAAAACAAATGTGTAGACTATGTGCGAGAAGAATGGCCAGGCCGCTCCACCGATGCCGATGATCTCTCCTGTGGGGACGGTGAGTATCTTTCAATGATCATCAATACCTTATTGAGTGGTGTCATGCTAACCACTAGTTGATATTTTCGTGCAGCATAACTCTCGGGCTGCATCCCATGACCCTTCTCCCCCGTCAACCTCGGGAAACCCGACTGATGCTTCTCAGCCACCTCAGCCTTGAGGGCTACACTCTGTTAAGTTGTCTTCCATACATACCTTTAGAATTCCTATATTTATCCGAAAAATGTCATACTTTGCTTATTTTGCACCAAAAGGGCATAATTAACTTGTTACTTCAAAAACTGACATAGTCAACTTAGTTAGACATAGTTATCTCAAAACATATCATAGTTAGCTTAGTTATGTCAAAAAGACATACTTAGCTCAACAAATGGTATAATTAGCTAAGTCGGCTCAAAAATGGCATTATTAGCTAAGTTAGCTAAAAAATAATATAATTAGCTAAGTTAGCTAAAAAATAATATAATTAGCTAAGTTAGCTCAAAAATGGAGGCTATTTCTTCCTCTCCTTCTTTCTTCTCTTCTTTCTTCTTCTTATTCTTCTTCTTATTCTTCTTCTTATTATTATTCTTCTTCTTCTCCTATGTTATTCTTCTTTTCCTCTTAATATTGATTTAGTTCAATACATTCTTTAGCTAGTTGCATATATAAAGTTTAGTTTTGGTTTCCTTTTTTTACATAACTAACATGATTTCATTTCATTTTTCAGATTTCGATGAGATATAGCCTTTGGAGACTTTGGAGATTTTACCTTTTTGGAAACTTGTATATATGATCTTGTAGGATACTTCTATATGTGATGGTTTACTTGCTATGTGTCGGAGACTTGTGAGTTTTCCAATGCAATGCATATTATCTTGTTTGGACTATATATGTGAAGCCTTTTGTGCTTTGTTTGTGATATATATGTGTGATGAAGCCTTTTGTGCTATATATGTGTGATGAAGCCTTTTGTGCTATATATGATGCACTTTGTGATATTTAGCAAATGCACTTCTGTGCTGTTTATTTGTGTTGTTCTATATTTGTTTCGAAATGCAGAGATGGCCAGAAAACAGAAGAAGAAAAAACAGAACACAGAGCCTTTGCCGTCCGCATGCAGTCGGCAAAGGTGACACGTGGCACCCAGCAATGCAATCTGGCAACAGACTGGGTGCCATTTGGTCAGTATGCCGTCTGTATAACCCTGACAGACGGCAAAGAGCATCACTATGTCGTCTACCCGACAGACGACAATGATCTAACGAGAGGTGACATCCTGATGACGTCACCATTTCTTTGCCGTCTATCGGTAGACGGCACACCTCGCTGTTAACAGCCTCAGGGAGGGGATTGTAATCTTTTTTCATTCAGGCTCTCGTTGCCGTCTACTTCCCAGTATACGGTCGGCAAAGGTCTTTGCTGTCCGTCTATTATATGCAGACGGCAACGCACCTCTTTGCCGAAGAAACGGCTGACAGGAGATGTGTCGTCCGGGGGCAGACGGCAAAGAGCTTTGCCGACAGCTAAAGGTGTGTTTGTCGTCTTCCATGGAAGATGGCAAACAAGAGAATTCCAGTAGTGAAGCCAGGAAACTCAGCCCAAAAAATTTCAAACCTGAAGAGTTTACTTTTGGGGATAGCTGTATCAATGGACACAATACAGGGCACATGATCAGATGAGGTCTTGCCCATGGGTATGACAATAGTGTTTGGGTAAGTAGAAATCAAAGAGTTGGATGTAAATAACCAGTCTAGTTGTTCCAATAATAGATCATCCTGCATGTTAGACCAAGTATAAGCTTTGCCTTTGAGGGGTAACTCAAAAATCCCAAGGTTCCAAATAACCTCATTGAACAAGAAATTATCATTGAGATCACCCCAAGGCATGTTTCTGTTCTCTAAGGATCTGATGAAATTGAAGTCCCCAAGTAGTAGCCAGTTTTCACCATCAGGGATAGAGAGGTCATATAACCATTGTACAAACTCATCCCTCAGAGGAACCTGACAAGGCCCATAAACTGAGACCAAAGTCCAAACTTCAGCATTATGGATGGAGGTGAAACAGATTGTAATGCCAAAATGGTTGGAATCCACAAGAATCCCATTGAACATGGAGGAACACCATACCACAATTAGCCCACAAAAGGCCCCCACAGAAGGGGAAAAAGCAATGTTATCAAATCTGCGAGGACAAAACTTTCTAACCAGTCAAAGATCAAATGATTCAAATTTAGTTTCTCGCAGACAGATAATAGAACATCCACTTTTATCAATTTTAGCACGCACATCCCGCTGCCTCTCATCAGAGTTCAAACCACGCACATTCCAGCACATAACACGCCAATTACGATAATGAGTACTCTTTATAATTAACGATATGTTTTTACAGACATGAAATTATCCAGTGCTGACAGACCAAAAGACCCAGACAGTTATCCATAAGTTCAGAGATAACGGGAAACTAGAACTAATAAACCACTCGCACACATGAAAATTAAAAGGCGTATTAATCATGATGCACATCTGGATTATTGGCAGTGGACGTCCCATCCATAGGCTTGGACATGGTGATGTCTTCTAGAGCAATGCCAAGGGAGACGCCAATATCCTGCATTGCCCGGATAGGGGTGGGTGGAGGGATGTGAGCCTCATCTTTAGACTGTGGAGCACTGGGAGCATGTAGTCTTGGTTTCTTGGCATTTGGCTGCCTCAAAGGGCTGGACTTCATAGGAACTGCAGATATAGGCTTGAAACCAGACTTCTTGGCACAGCTCCTGGTGATCCTACGCGTGGAAAATCTTCCTCATCACGCACCAAAGGAGGGCGATTGCGGCGCTTCTTGCCCATAGTGGGCTCCTGGGCGGCAACAAACGGAAGAAAAGACACTGAAGAAGGTAAAGTGATGGGGGTTACAAACGCAGAACTATCCACAGGATGACCCTGAGAAAATTCAATTCTCAGAGGCTCAGAGTGCAGCACCTGACCCTCTTTAACGATCGAATTCTGGAGTTGCAGTAAGCAATCACCAGCAGGTGGAAGTGACGATGGGAGCATGCTGTCACCTTTAGGGATAAACCTTGCACTAATAGTGGGAAGTAGATCAGACATAGCTCTTTCTAGGATCTTCTGAGAAGGAAGCACTGGTCCAAACTGAACACGTTCCACAATTTCCTGAATTGGATCAAGGACAATGACTTGTGGCTGATATGGCACAACTGCCCAGTCCTCAGCAGTGTAGACTGGCTCCTGAACCTCCTGGTGAACATGCTCCACATGAGGCGCCTGAACTTCAATCACATCTGATTCAGACGAGGTACTAGATCCCAAAGAAATATTGATCTCCATTGAATTCTGATCCTGCGGGGGCATATCATCTTGAGCCACAGGTTCATTCTTAGCTGCCTCCTCTGCATTCTAGGAAGGCAAGCCATCATACTCTTCAGGTGCAACATCATTGTTGTCATGTTCCTATTGCTGTTGCTGCTGCATTGCCCCTTCATTCTAGCCCAAAGCAGGGTATGGTGGAGCACGCCAAACAGGAGCAGGAGGTGGTATATGACCTGGCATGGGATGTGGGTTTCTGTCAAGTGGCATGAAATTTTCATCCGCAGGCAGGACAACATCAGCAAAATGTGCAGTGAGGATATAAATAGGTGCAGTCCAGGAAACCGCCGTGCCTCTCCATGGAGCAAATTCCCGAAAGACCACATCACGCGGCACCATAGCATTTTCAGGGAAAGATGCATGAACCAGAGAGCGGACCATGCGCCTGTCAGTGTGATCCCACTCGATAAACTGACCGAAAATACCAATAACTTCAGATAAGTAACGAGTGTTTCTGTAATCCAGAGGGACTCCAATAAGCATGAGCCATCAAGTGCGATACCCATGGAGAACCTGAAACCCTTCTCCTTCATTATGCGGAATGAATCTAACAAAAAAACTCATCTCTATCTTCATCAAAACCAAGCGCAAACGATTCATGCTGAACAAAAGTTGCGCGGACAACCGGATTCTCTACTCCAAACAGGCCTGCCCCCTGAAACCAAGTCTGGGCGGAGGGAGCAATCACCTGAAGCTCATGGGTGAGTAAGTGCAGCACTTGTTCTCGTCTGACGCCGACCAAGTGCGAAGGCGGCGGCGGCTCAACAATCGCCACCATGTAATGCTCATGCATCTGGGGAGGCAGCTGTGAAGCAGTGTAGAACGTCCGAGGAAACCTCTCAGGATCCCATCCACAATGGCATGGCCATCAGGAAGGAATCGACGAGGATCTAGCTCAAAGTTGGCCATGTACTCAGTGGAGCAATGCGGCGAACTAGACGGTGCAGCACTGCGAGGCGTCTCAGGGGAGCAAGGCGGCAATGAGAAAGAAATAGGGGAGCTGCCATCGCTTATATTAGGGCTTTCTTCCTGAGGGCAAGAGTGTACTGCGGTGAAACCGAACCGTCAGGAGAGGAGAAAGCTGAGACTTGACTCCCAAAGGTTTTGATCGGACTTTGGTCACCCAGATAGGAGATGCATTGATGATGTCTGGACACTCTTTTTTAACTTGACCGGACCGGAAGCACAGTCTGCAATGCACCCGGTTAGTACACGCGTCCGTTGCATGGCCCATGCTAATGCAATTTTGGCAGTCCCAGAAACTAGCGGCCATCTCCTCAATCATCTCATCAAAGCTTTGTAATTGCTTAACTGCCTCTTTAGGTGAAGGAAACTTAACCGGAGAATCACAATCAGAATCATAGTCCACGAACCGGATCAAAGGAGATTGTGGTGTCCCGTTCTCATCCGTAGTCAATCCAGTCATACCATCCCTATATTCTATCTCCACATAAGTTATATTTTTCCCGGAACTAGAGTCCAAAGATAAGGAATGTGATCCCGAAGAATCCGGGTGAGTCTCAACAGACTCCGAGCAAATAGCGGAAGCAGAAAAACTACCAAACTTTATCGCTGGATGGACGGAGAATGCCGGTGGAAGTGGAGGCGAGGGAGGGATAGCATGAAATGATGTGTTGACATGAAGGTGTGAGATTTGATGATGAGTAAAAGAATAACCAGCTTCAAGGACTGCTTGAGTGCCCCTTCCCGTAGGGAGAAAAAGATAACCCTTACAAGCTTCATAGTTCATGAAGGTTGCAAATTTCACCTTCTTGTTCTTGGAGGCCGGGGATTTTATCGCCGATTTGGGTGGAGATTTCTCCATAGCAGCTAAACCTAGTCTAGCATGACGTTTGAAGGGACTGACTAGAGTCCCTTCCTCATCACATTCCACTTGCTAACGTCTAAATTACTTCTTCCAATCAGGACCATCATTACCCCAAATATGAAACAAACAGTGAAACTAAGGGCAAACAAAAGTCTTCTGATGATAGATGAAAAATAAAACTTCCTTGAAAGATACATGAAAGCCATAAGCCCTATCTTTCAAGTGAAAAACCTTAAGATTGGAACAAAAATCTCCAATGGCAGCTTCCAACGCCAAACTGACGGTATCCTCATCCAAACGAAAAGAGTGTCCACGAAAGATACCACCAGGGTGAAATGACCAGAGTCATCGGGGTGTACCGTGCGTTTGAATTGGCGATGAACATGTTTCGCCAACTTGATGCCCGGGGAAAAGTCTAGGCCCAAGGAGATTGATGCATGGAACGCCATAAAATGGATATCAGTCGATGCAGAAGAGAGCGGCGATGAGGATGGTGGGAGCTGGCGTCAAAACTCTTGGTTGGACGTGGAGATCGCCGGCGATGAGGTGGCGCCTAGTGTTAAGGCGGTGGGAGCGGGGTGGGAGCCATTTTCTATCGGGCGTACAAGCACCATCGGAGTTTGTAATTAATTATGCAAATTTAGATTCTAACAATGCAGAAAAATAGAGCAGAAATTATTTTGGTAAAATAGAGCAGAAATTATAATAAGCATATTTCTTTTGATAAAATTATTTTGGTGTTGTCGAGTTAATAAAAATAAAAATAAATAAAGCAGTTGGCCCTGTGCTAACCGATGACCACGGGCATTTCTCTCTAGTGGGCCAAGCCCTAGCGCAGCGGCTGCTGTTTTTTTTTTCTCTGTTGTTTTTTTGACGGGCGAAGGTGTACAGAGAGATCCTAGGCGATGGATCTGGGATGATCCAACGACCCAGGGCCATCTCCTTCCTCCCGCTTGGTTTGGGCACGGGATGAACTCCCATGGCGCCCAGGGGCGATGGGGCGCTCATCGAAGACCTTGCTGGCGTTGGATGACGGCGTGGAGGGGCTGCGGACGTGCGGGAGGGCCTCAGGGCTCCATTTTTGTGCTCGGGGGCTACCTCCAACGCCGGGAATGGAGGCGGCTTGGGGATCGCTCGGGGTACAACTAGGATAATGGACTCTAGCAGCGCGGGGTCCCCGCGTTGCTGATAACACGCTGCTGCTAACTTCCATCTCCAGCGCGGGTACCCCGCGCTGGAGATAATATGTAGTTAGCAGCGCAGCCCCAGTGCCCGCGCTATGGGTGTGTATGTCCGTTTGATGCGCTCCTTTCAATCCCGTGCTGTAAGTGCTAATTTTCAGTTCAGGCTACCCGCATTGCTACTGGTCTCAGAACACGCGCTGCTGATATTTTCATATTTTTTTATTGTTTTATCCTGATTATTTTCTTTGTATTTATACTGTTTTTTAAATATTTCCGCATATAAAGTAACATCACACAAGTAGCAGCACACACATTGGTTGTGATTCAACATATTACAATTATCAACATAGTGACAAACAGATCATCATGAAATATACAAGTCTCCGATACAATTCTTACATGCTTGTTTCACGATGGATCGAAACTACAATATTTTTCTATACAAGATAAAAGCCATCGCGATAAAAAAGAAAGTGACGGGGATGTACCCCGGCAAATCCCATGGTCAGGGACCCTGGGTTAGTCATGAGAGGCACAGGTTGGACGATAGCTCGTCGGCTAACAGGAGGATACGTTCCTGCTCGATATTATTGATTGGAGATGGCCATTAGAGGGCAGCCAAGGCTAGGGTTTACAGATTGTGTATTGCTTCCCTCGGATGGCGGACAAGCGACACATGGGGCACGATTTAGCCAGCTTCAGGCCCCCGGAGGGAGAACCCTACATGCTGCTTGTGTGATCTTGTATTGATGATGATGTACAGAGGTGCCGCGAGGGCTTTGGTGGAGAGAGACCTGTCTAGTCCTATGCGTGGGGGTTGAGAGCTTGTGTGTTTAGATGATCTAGAAAGGTTCCCCTGGCTCTCTTTAAATAGATAGCTAGCTAGGGGTTTACATGAGTCCTAGTCGACTACAAGTAAGAGTCCTTGTCTTGCTCCTCAAGTCTTCCGCTTCACGTCTTATTCCATCATGTCGGTGTCCACGAGTGGGCCCCTAGTGGGCCGCCAGCCATGAAACGCACCAGGTACCCTCACGTAGAGGAGTCATGGGGGTATCCCCTCGTCAGTAGCCCCCGAGTGCCTGGGGGACTCGAAGAGTCGCGTAAGGACTCGAATCTGCAATAGCCGCCATAGTGCGTGCCGGTCATGTGCTAATGAGCAGTCGAAGATGTCGTGATTACGCTCCCGATGGGAGTATTTGGATGAAGCATCAAAATTGCAGTCCGGTTCGTCTTCTTGTTTCATCGTCAGGTGGGGAGAAGTTACCCAGTCGAGCGGTCGTCGGGTGCGCTCCCGATGGGAGTAGCCCTCGAGGCTATGTGCGACTCGTAGAGTCGCGCATAGGCTCAAGTTGTTTTTAAGCTAACCCCTTCATTCTTGTCGGATGCGTGAGTAGTGCTCGTCAGGTGCGCGTCAGTGCTCCCAATGGGAGTAGCCCCCGAAGCTATGTTCGACTGCTTGCAGTCGAGCATAGACTCAAGACTTCTTCGTCGTCGAGTAATTTTCATCCGAGGAAGTGCTCGACTCGGGTCTTGCGTCGTAGACGTGAGTTGTTATAGGGATCAGTCGTGGACGAGGAGGTTGACGTCGCCGCGTCATGACGGCACCCAGCCCCCGAGCATCTGCTGAGAAGGAGAATAAGGTGTAACTGTATTAAGGTGTACTTGTGCGAAAAACAATTGTAAGGTACGTGACTTGTAGATATTGCACTTTTGTCGAGTGGAAAATGTAGCTGCATATACGGTTTAAGCGTGTCTTTTTGTGAGTAGGCCCTCCAGCAGCAAACTCCTGATGGGTAACAGGGACGCGATGCCAGACTTTTGAACCCGGAGACAAGAGCGGCCTTTTGGTACCCAGCCTCACTATTTTGACGAACGCGAATAAACAACATATAAAACTGAGCATGATCCAAAGAAAGATTTTGTAGCCCTCAGATGTTTTTGCACGAATGTGTAGTTTTTTTGGCGACTGATCGAGAATGTATAAAGGTTTTGGAATCATAGAATAAGAGTGTAAAGAAAACTTAGTTGTAGGATCGAGGCGGCGGAGGATGTCGAAGATGAGCAGTCGACGATGAGCAGTCGACGAGGCGAGAACGGAGTCGATGTGACGGCGATTACGACGTTCAGCCCCCGAGTCCGCGAGCCCCCGAGTGTTGAGGCGGCGGAGTTGCGTGGCGAAGTCGTCATGATGAATTTATCCGGCGAGTGACGAGAGGACTCGATGCGGTGATTCCTGCGCGATGGAGCTCGGTACGGGAGAGCCCATACAAAGGAGCTCGGCGCAGAATGTTTTGTGTGCTTGGAGTCGACGGTGCGGCAAGTGACCGAGAAGGACTCGGCGCGCCTGGCGGAGTCGACGTGACGAAATTTCGTGGCGTGTATCCGCACTGGAGCCGATGAAGTTGATGTCGTTGTTGATGTTGAAAAAGTGCCAGCCCCCGAACATCGAGTGCACGTCGTGATTTGTCCGTGGTTGATGTAGAGGACGGAGTCGATGCCACGGCCGTGGTCGTTGTCGCGCCTGAAGTCGATGTAAAGGACAGAGTCAATGTGGCGGACGGAGTCGATGCCTTGCCCGTAGACGTGCGCAGCCTGATTCTGCAATCTGTTGCGGCGACGGTTTCGATTGCGTTTTTTTTCTTCGATCTGGATCTTCATAGTGAATCATTGTTGATGTAGTCGCCGAGTCGTCAAGTTGTCGATTTCTCATCGTGTGCTGTTGTTATAGCGGCTTGAGTCGATGTAGAAACATTGGTGAGTCATCCATGGCATGTCGAGTTGGAGTAGAAGCCTTGTGGGTCAAGATTGAACCCGAATTCGCGATTGGAAATTCGCGATCTCGCGTAGATCCCAAAACGCGTTGCAGTGCTAGAGCCTTTGACGGAGATCTAACCGTTGAAATTTTCTGAAATTTTTTGTGCTGATGAGGGATTGAATCCCGCATGCTTTCACCGGAGGGATATTCAAGTTGATGTCCGAGCCAATGTCAGGAATTTTTGTGCTGGAGTCGCGCAGACTTCCGTCATATTCCGAGAGTGCATCAGTGCGCGGGTCGCCGACGGAGATCCAGCCGTTGTAATTTCCTGAAATTTTTAAAGATTTTCCAAAATTGGATTTCGCATCCTTCCACCGAAGGGATCGTCGAGATGAGCTTCGAGTAGCCGTCACGGTTGCCCACAACTTAGACGTTTGTTTGTCCTGTAGGCTGCGCGTGAGCGCTTTTGTTGATGTCGATCTTCGAGTGGCGCGCTCGAAAATTTTCTTGTTTTCTCCATGAGGTTGATGTAGATCTTGATGTAGTTGTTGAAGAAGCCCTTGAGTTGTGACTTGCTGGAGACGGGACCGCCGAGATCGTGATTCCAACCTGTGTAATTCCCACAGACGGCGCCAATTGACGGGGATGTACCCCGGAAAATCCCATGGTCAGGGACCCTGGGTTAGTCATGAGAGGCACAGGTTGGACGATAGCTCGTCGGCTAACAGGAGGATACGTTCCTGCTCGATATTATTGATTGGAGATGGCGATTACAGGGGAGCCAAGGCTAGTGCGCACAAGGCTAGGGTTTACAGATTGCGTATTGCTTCCCTCGGACGGCGGACAAGCGACACATGGGGCACGATTTACCCAGCTTCAGGCCCCCGGAGGGAGAACCCTACATGCTGCTTGTATGATCTTGTATTGATGATGATGTAAAGAGGTGGCGCGAGGGCTTTGGTGGAGAGAGATCTGTCTTGTCCTATGCGGGGGGGTTGAGAGCTTGTGTGTTTAGATGATCTGGAAAGGTGCCCCTGCCTCTCTTTATATAGATAGCAAGGTAGGGGTTTACATATGTCCTGGTCGACTACAAGTAAGAGTCCTTGTCTTGCGCCTCAAGTCTTCGGCTTCAAATCTTATTCCATCATGTCGGTGTCCACGAGAGGGACCCTGGTGGGCCGCTAGCCATTACACGCACCAGGTACCCTCACGTAGAGGAGTCGTGGGGGTATCCCCTCGTGAGAAAGCAAATAGGAGGTAGTTTTTTAGCCCGTTTTTTTCTCTCTACATCTAGTACCATGAACCTCAAGTAGCTAGCTTCGGCCTCGATTTTGCTTTGGAATCCTTTGTAGTTGCTACCTCGGAAGCAGTTGACTTGGGCGTGACACTCTCACCACTAATCGTAAACCCCCGGACGCCTCCCAATGTACACGGCATACGACTTCTTCTTCATCGATCTATATGTCAGAAAAAAAACTCAAAATATGTTGATGATATAATATAACAAAGCAAGATGAATAAAATAGTTAAAATATTATAAAATACAAGCGACCACATAGTAAAACATAACAAAGTTCACCATACCCAAACTAGAGTGCTACACAAGTTTAAAATAACCGATTACATCACAAAGTTCATCATCAAGAAATTCAAAGTTTCTCTCTACACGAAAGAGACAATATCGTGATCATCAATCATCACTTTCGAATATCCGAAAGGACACAACCTAGCTTTGTGAAAGGCCTTGGGTCTTGACCCTGCCAATATTTGCTAGTGTCGACGGATTCACGGCACTGTGGCCCCGCGTAAAACATGCCATCCTTCTCGACGACATCTTTCATGATGATCGTCGCGAGTGAATTTTGGATGCAGTAGAATTCAATTCTGAGAGCATCATCCTTCGTTCTTGATAGGTTATTGGCCTAGTCGATGACATGTCTATCGGATCCCGTTTTTCTTCTAAGAATTTGTTGATCCCTTTTGAAGTCATTCATATGATGGATGACGTAGAATTCATCCTTCTCACTTTTTGTCGGTTGCTGGAGGCAGCAAAAGTTAGTATTATAGCTGAAACATGCAACGCCTTGTCTCTTTTTGTGGGTTCTGATGTAGCCAGCCTTGTTTCCAAAGGTGAAGAGAGCTCTATCGAGAACTTTTTTGATGTGGGTATAGTCTTTCTTCTCCTGGTTCTCTGTTGATTCCAAATAGAATGCGTCGGATACTTGCGGGAATAATACGATAAGGATGCAATGCCCACTGCGTAAAAATAATTTAACAACAAATTAACATCCATATGCATACGTGTGAAGTAATAGTTGGATGCGTTAATAACGTGTCTCACGAATCACTTACAAGGGATGATACGGCAGAAGAATAATCTCCTTGTCCTTATTGTCCAGCATGAATTTTGTGATGTATTGCTCAGCTCCCTTGTGTTCCTCGTCCCCCATATTCAAGAAGCTCTCACACATGTAGTATGGGTCCTCTACCGCTATTTTTTAAAGTTCCTCCTTCTTCACCAGGTAGTTCAAATGTAGCGCATAAAGGCGGACGAAGGTAAAATCAACCCGTCTCATGTGTAACATCTCGAACATGTAATCAAGCCGAAGAAAGATCAAGTCAGCGGTGCTAATATGGTTGAAGTCTAAGCCTAAGGGAACATTAGCCACGTAAAGAGGGTATCCTGTTGTGCGATTAGGGGCTCGAAGAAGATTTAGCTCCATAGAGAAGACATGGTCATGCAGTCAACTAATATCCGGTGTTAAGCCCTTGAGTGCATTCGCCGGTAGCATCAGCCTACCTTCTATATGGAGCACCGGCGCATCACGAACCGGTAAACTGTCTTTAACCCGGGTCACCGGTGGCTGCTGGCTCATGTAAGCAGAATTACCGCCTTTCTTCCCTCTCTTCCTATGCTTCGTCTTGGTTGTGTTTCAGAAAAACCCGCACGAATGCCCGTTAGCATTGTGTTCGGGCTTAGTATGTTTGGTGGCTTCTCGGCTGCTTTGTCCTCGGCATCGGGAGGCGTGTCCTACAGGGACCATTTTCCGAACAAAGACTTCTTGCACTGAAGTCTAGCATGTTCCTTTTGGGTTTGGTCGGGCATTTCATCAAGATCCATATCCTCGAGGTTGAGCTCAAAATCATCATCAGGTTCAGCTTCATCATAGGTATGGTTGAGGTTGAGGTATTGGTCAGGGTTCGCATCCTCCATGTTATCAGGTGATGGATCCACGGGGGCGGCATGATGAGCCACCAGGACTGTTGAAACTCCTTCACGTCCGCTGCCGTGATCGCCCAAGCCAAAGGATGGTAACTTCATAGGTGGAGTAAAACTGGCATTTCCTTGGGTCGGCGTCGCACCGGCAAGTTCCGCACAGATAAGAACCTTCGGCCACAATATCACCCAACCCTTGGATCCTCCAAGATCGGTCGGTCGTACTTCTCCTGTACCAGGAACGGGAAGAGGCAACTTAGAGTACTCGTTTGATAGCAAACGATACACCATAACTTTGAAGGCGTCGTCGGGCATGGGAGTGTGGTGGAAGACCCGGTCCAATGGATTCATGAGTGAAGCCTTCGCAACATCCACTACCTGGCCGTCGAGGTTCAATAGGAGGGTGCATGGAGTATCGTTGCCCTGTGAAGACATGTGTGACGTCAGAGATCGAATGTCAAAGAAATGTAAGATTGAATATGTTGATGAGAGCGATACGCATAGTTACCTTGATAGCTTCGAGCTTAACTAATGGGGAAGGCCCGTGGGGTATGCCAGAGAAGCAGGAGGGGCTGCTATGAGCGACAGTGGATGGTGCGACGAGTTCGTGCCCCGTTGCATGTGCGGGTGCGAAGTTGGTGTTCGCCAAGTTACTCCCGATGAAGCTAGTAAGGGGAATTTCTTTCGTCCACTTCTGCATAGCTGGCACCAAGGCAGAAAAATGAGATTTAAGCTTTTCCCTGACCTCTTCTCTCGCTGCAGCTACGGCTGCCGCAACCAGGTTAGCCTTGTTCTGTTCCGCCTCAGCCTTGGCCTCTTCTCTGGCTTTCCGCATGGCTTCCTCAACCACCTTGTGCACAACATCAAGGGTCACGATTTTGAGCCTTCTTCTCTGCTTACGTGTCTCCTTATCCTCCTTGTAGTAGTAGTTCCAGGAGGCCCTCACTCCGGCGTCGGCTACACGTCCATACTCCGGCGGGTCATGCAAGGGCTTTCCCTTCACTTTGTTCAACGCCTGGTTGAAAGGGGTGTCCCACGCGTACTTCGACGTCTGAGACGATGACTCTCTTTCTGATGCAAGCCGTATACGCTCCCTCTACAAAAAGATCGACGTGAACCATTAGCGACTTGATCATTAGAATCTAATTAAGGTGGTAAATAAAAAATTACCATTTCTTTCATGACATTCATCGTCGGGGTGTCCGTAGTCCATTCCCCAGTTACCAGGTCTCCTGTATACCGGGCCCTAAAGTAGTCACGTGCGAGCGGATCCTTGAACTCCTCCCAGGGGTCTGGCTCCCGCGGACCTCCCAGACATGTCGCGCCCTACTTATCCCACACCCTCCTCTTCCCAGTGTAACCACGGCTTCCGAGGCGTGGGATCCCGACGCTCTTCTTCTGAAGAATGTTGAAATATTCCAACCTCACATGGGTTTCAGGGTCTTTGCAATGAGCCTTGATGTTTTTGTAGCTTCTTCCTTTATAGACGGAAAGTGACCCTTGATCGTCTCATACAATGAACCTTCTTTAGCAATCTCTACTTTTACCATCTATTTCCAGTTTCTCAAAGCTTTGCTACACTTATTGAGGGCTTTTGAATTTATCCCCTGCATATTATAATCTTTCCACGGAAGGACTGCTTCATTCCGGCCAGGTAACTTGAATCTCCCATGAATCTTCTCTAGGAGGTGGTTCTCCAAAGCTCCTCCGTGTACTTCTCTAATGTTGGTTTGACTGATATTGACTTTTTCGCGAAGGATGCACGCCACATCGTTGCCGTAGCATGCCGACACCTCCGACGGACTTACGATGTCGAAGGTGCCAGGGTGCACCTCGTGGACATCAAGTCTTCCAACGCGGAGCTTGTTTGGGGGTCGGGGTTTCTGCTTCCTCTTGGTCCTGGCACCATCTGTGGTCTGGTTAGCACAATCCGTGGTCTGGTTGGCACCATCTGTGTCGGTGGTCTCGGTGTTTCCCCCCTTTGTGTTGTCGCTGTCAGAAGCACGCTCTTTGATGCGAAGGGGTTGTCGGGCCTGCAGCCCGGAGTGCTGACTAGTTATATAGTCGAAAAATGCTGAAGGTTGTTCGGGTTGCTTAATAGGGCGGGCGTCGTCGTCATTAGCAATGTTTCCTATAGGACTCAATTTTGCGGTTTAATTGTAGAAAACAATGACAAAGTAATAATAAAAATTGCAAAATGGCCTATGTTTTGCCGGAAGGTCGTTCAATTTCCATGGCGGAAAATCCCGGGCACTCGATATGTCCTACTTTTCTAGCACAAGTCATGCCGAAATCCACGAAAAATTTCGGCATGACCTTTTCTAAAAAATGGACATAGAGAGCGCCTGGAATTTGCCAAAACGGAAATGAATATACATTCCGGCAAAACATAGGCCACTCGGAACCCTGCAAACATAATTTTTGTGAAGGCACAATGGCCACAGCACAATGACCACAGAAAAATATAAATAAATATTATGTTGCTCCTCAATTGGTATTAACAAATAAGAACACATACATAAACTAAAGCATATATACCACAAAAGAACTTGTTTTCTATATAGCACAAAAATTAAATGAAGCAAATATTATTTTTTCTATGCACAGATGTTATATTTGTTTGATCTTTGCCCTAATTTTCTTAATTAAAATGCTAAGTACAGATCCTCCATTGCCACATTGCAACTCTCAATTTGCTTAACTAACAACTAACAATTTTCACCCATCAATTTTATTAACTAACAATTTTCACCCCTCTAACACATTGCTTAACTAACAACTATGGCCATGGGGATCGGGGAGAGCAGGGATGGTAGAGGGATCACCGGGCATGGTGGAGGCAGAGGGCGAGGAGAGCCGGCTGTGAGGTGGCCGGCAGGGGACGCCCTAGGGTTGGAGGCGGCGAGGCGCCCTAGGGTTGCTGGCGGCCGGAATCGAGGGAGAGGGTGAGGACGAGCGGCGTTGAAGGGGAGATGGCGATGGCGAGCAGGAGCGACGTCGAGGGGGCGACAGCGAGGAGCAGCCTCGAGGTGGGGGCGACGGCCTGGAGTGGCGTTGACGTCGACGGTAGTGCGAGTGAGAGTGTCGTGTGAGTGAGTGCGGACACGGGCATGGGTGACCCCTGTTTGTAATGGTACAAAATCATTTACAGCGCGGGTATGCAACGCCGCGCTGTAGATGTTTGTCATCTGAAGCACGGGTTTACCTACACCGCACTGTAGATGTTCTATCATCTGAAGCGCGGGGAAAACTACACCGCGTTGTAGATGTACCAACTGAAGCGCGGGCTAGCGTAACCCGCGCTGTAGATGCTTATTTATTTATTCTGTCTTTTTTGTAATTAAGGTTATGGTTAAGTTGTAGTGTTATTAGGGTTAGGGGTTTGATTAGGAGGTTAGTGTTCTTAGGATTAATTAGGTTGAATGGGGGTCACCATATTAAGCAATGACACAATATATATAATATTAATTATGTGCTTATTATACAACATGATTACATCATATAATAAGTGCTTATACAAAAAACTTTTCCGGTACTAATAGTTTCTCCTGAGATGATCAACTTCGACGACGTTTTTCTTAGTCATCTTCTTTCCTTTCTTTTTCGGTGCCGAATAATTTAGCCCCTCATCGTGACTTTTCCTTTTCCAAGGATTACGAACTTTCTTAGGTAATGTAGTTTTGCTTCTTCTTTTGACGTATGGTTCATCGTCGTCGTCATCTTCCCTCATCGGGTCACCATATTTGTTATAGTCCTCCTCATTGGCAACTCCATCAATTCCGGCGATGTTCCTTTTTCCTCTCCTCACGACAACACAGTTGGGGTTGTTTGGGTCGGTTATGAATAAGCATTGGGTCACATGCTTAGCATGTACCCATGGCTCATTTTTTGCGGTGACATTCATAGTACCTCTCTTGGAGTCAGGTATAGACATTGTGGTGTAATCACGATTCTCTCTTTCGGCGCTCCTAGCCCATCAGACACGGAGCATCGTCACGTTGTACTTTCTAGAGTACTCAAGGTCCCAGATCTCTTCTAGCCTTCCGTAGAATCTGTGAGAACCCTCTGTTAGGTAATGTGCTAGGATCAAAGTCACTTGCATTCATCTCAAAAATTTCAAAAGAAATCATTGAAATCAAAATCAAAAGGAAAATGGGAGAAGAAACCCCCCAGATGAATTAATTCAAAAGGCCAGATAAAAATCTTCTCCAAAAGTTCATGTTAGATTTTTGAAAAGTCTTATAAATGAGTGTGATCACATATCAAGTGATGTGGGACCCACCCCATGCTCATTGATTTTTCAAATATTCAAACAGTGCCTTGGAATTAATTAAAAACCCCTATTTGAGTTAAGATTCAAATTATTTGAATTTTAAAAATGTTGAAACTTTATAAGTGGCTGGTCTATATTATTATGAGGCCATATAAATTTTTTCAGCATTTAATAAAATGCTTAGCTATTTATTTAGCACAGCAAAACAAAAGACAGAAAAGAAAACAGAAAAGAAAAAGGAAAAGGACTCACCTGGAAGCAGCCCGACTTACCCCCCCAGCCTCCAACTGGCCCAGCCCAGCCCACCTAGCTCTTGTCGTCTACCTCCACGACGACAAGCAGCTCGGTGGCCGGCATGCCGTGGCCACCGACGCCATCCCGACGAGCTGGCTGCTTCCCCGCCTTCTTTCGCGTGTCCAGGAGAAGCCTCTGGACGTCCTCGACTCTCTCCCTCTCTCGCCGCACTCTCTCAAGCTCCCTGTGCATTTCCCCCAAATCCCCCGAGAGCAGCCGCCGTTCGTCGACACAAGAACTCGTAGCCAACGCCGGAGTTAGGCGAGGAGACCCTGTCCATCGTGCGCAGCGTCGCTGTTTACCCCGATCTGGAGAAGATGGCGTCCTAATCGAGCCCGAGGACGACGCACGCTTCACCGAGAGCTCGCCGGACCCGCAAGCCGCCGTCGTCGATTACTCCGGCCACAGAGCTCCTCCGACCACACCAGCGCCTCCACTGCAACCGTGGTGAGCTTCTACTTCACCCCATCTACTACACGGCCACCCTCTTGGCCCGTACCGTGTTTTGCCATTAAGGCCGGAGCTTCTCGCCGCCGGGATCCATGGAGACGACCCCCTGTTGCGCAATCGAGCCCGCCTCCTTGTCTGACGTCTTCGCAGTGCTCCAAAGCTTCAATTGAGACCACGTCTGCTTCTGTTGGTGCACCGCAGCGACTTCCACCCCGGACCCGTGACACAGCGGCCGCCTGAGCACGTCGTCGACGAGCTTCCGGCGACTCCCGAGCCTCCCCGTGCGTGCGGGATGAACTGCGCGTGCATGGGCTCCGTTTTGGTGTCCTTGGCTTGCCAAATGGTGGCCTGTGCCACCGTCTTGCGCAACGCCGCCGCGTCGGTTGGTCGCCGGCGTTGAGCCGCCGGTGAGCTGACGTGGCCGGCGTGGTTAGACACTAACCCCCCCCCCCCCTAACACTCACTGTCAATGGGCCCCAGTGGCTTAATTAGCCACTGGTTAATCTAATCCAGCCGGGTTATTTAACCCAGCCACTGACAGGCCGACCCCACACGTCAGGACCCCCCGACGTCACCCTTGCGCAAGCATGACGCATAAATGAATTTCCAGAAAATAAAATGAATTAAAGAAATTCCAGAAAATCCAGAAATTAGCCCAAACTTTGGAAATTCATAGAAAATTCATATTAACTCCAAATTGGACAAATAATATATGAAAAATGAATAGGAGAAAATAAGCTATCCAAATATCCAACTTTCAACTTTGTTTGAGTTGAATTTAAATTGGGATCAGTAGCATTTGCTATTTGATTTAAATGGAATTAAATCAAATTCAATTCAAAAGTTTTTGCAACTTGAACCATGGCAACATGCTACATTTCACTTACACATCAGAGGCATATCATACACATTTCTAAATGATTCAAATTGATCAATCAAAATGTCACGTGTAACTTGACTAAATTTGAATTCAAATTGGAGTTTGAATTTGCAATTCAATTTGCAATATACTCCATTTAAATGGAATTGCCTCACACATCAAAGCATATACATCAAGTTTCAACCTTCCATCATTTGATTGTGCATTGTATTTACTTTGCTACCTTGTTTGTTGTTTGTCGAGTAGAGGTGGAACCGGAGCAGGAGGCTGCCCCCTTCGTTGAAGACCCCGAACCCGAACCTCGTCAGCAAGGCAAGCAAACCCCCATTGATCATGTCGATAAAATCCCACTTCCCTCTCATGTCTCGCTTATGCATTGTATAGGATGATTACCATGCTACGTTTCTACCGCATAGATGAACCCATTCCTTTGCATGACCTATCATTTTGTCACAGTAGTAAGCAAACCACAATCCTAGCAAATGTAGGAGTTGATTGATATCATGTGGCCCCTGCACTTGTTACTTCTTATTGCATGCTTAGAGTGATACCATGTTGATACTGTTATGTGAGTCGGGATGGTAGTGATCATGATGATGATGGTAGAAAATTGTTGGTGAATCTACCCTAATACAAGGTGAACGATCAGAGGCTGTGTAGGAGTACACGGTGGGTTGTCTCGTTGAATACCGCCGTAAGTCCGAGTTCTTGTGTGGTGATCCAAGATGAAGAGTACAACCACACATTGGGCTCACTGAGCCCTCTCAGCTTACTAACTCATCCCTTTCGATGTCCAGAAGTCGCAATAGCTCGGAGTTCTGGTAGGTCTGTAGCCTGGATGCTAAGTGAGAGAATGGCTCGCCCGAGACCGGCTTATGCACCACGCACACATCACTTGGGTCCACTTCGATAAACCGGCCTGGTTCACGATAGTGGTAGCCAACCCAAGTAGGCGGCTTTCTCGGACTAGATCGGCTATGAGGTAACAGTTGTGGTGAGCATCCTCGCCGACACTTCTTGAACGGTGTCGAGTACAAAGGCGGTAAATGATGATCATGTGTGTGTAGCGGTACACCCCTGCAGGGTTAACAAAACTATTCGAATAGCCACGTCCCCGGTTATGGACTGCTTGGAAAGCTTAGCTTGATTATTAGACAACATGAACCAGATACTTCTAAAACACACCAAGATAAGTGTGAGTACTATGGCGTGCTTTCTCGTGGGGAAGTCGAGGAAGGCACCATAGTGGTGTATTTGGTTAGAGAAAGTAGTGGACTCGTGTACGCTTCTTACCTCAAGTCTGGTACTCGTAGTTCAGGACTAGCCAAGTCAAAGCTGGCACTTCTGCAAGTGAAACCCCACCTCCCTTTACCTTGATACATATGCATGAGTAGTATAGCTCCTATGTAAGTCTTGCTGAGTACGACTTTGTACTCACGTTTGCTTAATCTATGTTTTAGATGAACCCACTGACCCGAAGGTGGCTTCTTCATCGAGCTGGACGACTGAAGAACAAGCTAGTCTAGTCCCAGTCAGACGAGTGGTTCCCTCGTGGAGGGTTTGTGTTTAAATAAGGCTTCTTAAGCCATTTGCTAAACTTGTCTGTACTCAGACATAATTTGCTTCCGTTTGTGTTGTAATGTTGGATCACATGTTTGTGATCTCTGTGTGCACTCTATAAGAGTTATCAATAAAAATGTATACTTTGTAGAGAATTGCAATGATACCTATTGTTCATACAAGGCATGTGTGTTGCGTGTATGTTTATAACATGCATGTCTTTGTATGGGTTTTCGAGACCTTAGTTGTGATCTGGCTGGCGGTCTTTCATACACCAAGTGGCCCTTAGATGTGCGCAGCTTGGGGCATCGCGATGCGATTGCTCGAGACTCCGTCTCGTGCACACTTTGTGGTATGATCGAGCCCGCCCTAGACCCCGACTAAGTGATCGGGCTGGAGTAAGTTTATGTAAGAGTTATGAGATAGTCGATAGTATGGTTGAGGCGACTTGTCTTTGAATATGGGAGTTCACCACCCATATCATTAGACTTGTGTACGGACGATGAGGACCATCTCAGTTGATCATCCGGCCTGGATGGGATGCCCCTCACGTACGATGCTTTCCGAGAACGTTATGTGCTTGGCCTTGTCTACTTAGACAAGTGGGTACAGTTCTCGGCTGTCCATATGACTATGTCTTAACTGGACTTGCATACGCTAACCCCGGGTCCCGACAGAATCTTTCAAGTACGCCATCGCCGTTCATGGATTCCATCATCACCCCTGAGTTCTGATAATCACTTTTTTATCTTTCTCCTCAGTGCAGAATGTGTAACCGTTGATGTCGTATGCCTGATAAGTGGCGAGGTTGATCGCGGGTCCATGTGCTAAGGCGTATATTAGACTTTCGTCATCCGTACAACCCTGTTGCGGAGGATTAGCCAGAACGTGATCTTTGAACCAACACAAGAAAGAAGAGTTGTGCTCTCTAGTAACTTCGGCGTCAGTCTTAGTTATCCCCAGGTCAAGGTGGTACTTTTCAGTGATGTCTTTGTGAAGTGCCAAGAAAGGATCTATTAGTTGTAGATGTTGTAGAACTACTAATTTTGCTCTATAAAAATCTGTGCGTCGTCCCGAATAGTCCACATGCAATTCCTTTGAGCCAGAGATGTGACCTACTCATTCCAGTCTGCCAAGGTGTTTCTTGACGGGAAAACCTACAACGGGGTTTTCGACACCTAGATAACTCTCGCAGAAAGAAATGCACTCATGGGTGAGATAGCCCTGTACGATGCTTGCATCCGGATGGGGCATGTTACGAACGAAGCCTTTTAGGAAGCCATTGATCCTTTCGAATGGCATCATGCTGTGCAGGAATTTCGGGCCGACGTCGATGATGTCGTCGACAATATGAACACACAGATGCACCATGACGTCAAATAATGCATGTGGGAAATACATCTCAAGCTCACATAATATGTCAACGATCTCTTCTTGTAACCTTTGGAGATGCTTCAAACTGATCGACTTTCGAGAGATTGTGTCAAAAAGTAGCATGGACCAATAAGTGTATCACGGACGTGCTTATCCATTATCCCTCTAAGTGCAACTTGGAGTATTTGGGTCATCATCATGTGATAGTCATGAGACTTCATCCCGCTCAACCTTTTCTTCTTAATGTCTAGATATCTGCTTATCTTTCCACTAAACTGGAACTAACTTTGATTCCAACAAGGCACTTGAAAAATCGATCGATCTCCTTTTTACTTAAGGTGAAGCAAGAGGGGGGGGGGCAATAATGTTCTTTCTTATTCTTGGCTTTTTTTCCCATGTCCATCTCCGTCTGCGTCTCCTCCCGGGGTGCTCCGTGAAGATCTTCCCTTATACCCAAGATTTTCAAGTCAGTTCTTGCCTTTGGCCCTTCCTTAGTCTTCTTTGACATGCTCCGAAGTGTGCCAAGCAAGCTCTCGAGAAATTTTTTCGTGATATGCATTTGATCAAGGCTATAAGGAGTGTCGAGGATCTTCCAATATGGCAAATCCCAAAAAACATACTTCGTTTTCCATACCCTCAAGAACGGCTCCAGTGCCTTTTGCTACTTTCCCGGTGAGTGGCACTCTTCCCAATCATCCAGCAACATTTTGATTTTGGTGCCGCTCCTCTTACGTGGAGGTCCTCTCTTCTCAACCTCTCCATTGAACAGATATCCACGCTTTCTCCCGGGTCATCTGGTTCTAGCCATCTTCGATGCCGCATGTACATGGTATTCGAGGAACCGAGTGTGGGTAGCTACAGAGACGATGTATCATCCATGCACCTTGTGCATCTGCAATGTCCGTTGCACACCTGTCGTGAGACATATACGTAACCGAGATAGTCATGCACCGTCGTGAGCAACGTGGCTTTCATCATGAAATATTCTCCTTTGAAAGTGTCCCATGTCCTGACCCCAGGGTTCCATAACACTTGCAACTCCTCTTTCAGTAGCTCAAGATATATATTTATGTTGTTTCCCAGTTGTTTCGGCCCTTGAATCAGCATACTCATGTGTATGTATTTTGTCTTCATGCACTTCCAGGAAGGAATGTTGTCCATCCATAGAGACACAGGCCATGAGCTATGATTGGTGTTCTGGTTGCCATACAGATTCATGCCATCGGTACTCACACCAAGTACGATATTCCGTGGATCAGCAGCGAAATACGCATCTTCTCCTTTTAGTGCTCTCCACTGGCTAGCATCTCCGTGGTGTCTCAACTTTGGCTCATCTCCATCATCTGACTTCTTTCGTTCATTCTGCCAGCGCATTAGCTCTGATTCTTTACGATCAACGAAATACCTTTGCAGATGGGCAATCAATGAAAAGTACCACACAACTTTCTAAAGATTTTTTGTCTTTCCATCCTTCTTGTATTGAGATACATTGCACTTTGGACAAATGGTTTTTTCTGCGTTCTCGTTCTGATTAATGATGCAATAGTTAACGCATGCATGGTATCTAACGTGTGGCAAATCAAGAGTGCACACGATTTTCTTGGCTTCCTCGATACTAGTAGGGCACATGTTCCTCTTGGGATAAGTTTCTTTTAGAAAATTCAAATGCTCATCGAGGCTTGTGTCACTCCATTTTATTTTTTCCTTCGTCTTTGGAAGACCAAGCATGAAACTCAAGCGGGTGTCCTGTTGTTGGAAACCTTCATACAATGGAGTATTAGAGTCTAACTCCAGTTATGCCAGCTTGGCCTCCTCTCTAGAAGCAGCTCTTTCACTAGTCGTATTCTTGCGAAGCAGTTCTCGAACATGAGGGTCTTGCATGACTGAACTTAGTACAAACGAATCAGATTGTTGCGTTCCACCGTCTTCTCCATGTCCACCATCTTGTTCTTCATTTATGACATCTTCTCCATGTCCGGCATCTTCTTCATGTACGACACCTTCTCCATGTCCGGCATCTTCTTCATGTACGACATCTTCTCCATGTTCGGCATCCTCAAAATCCTCTTCACATATCCATCGAGTGTATCCATTCATGAAACAATGCATGACCAGGTGCGCCTTCAAATGACCACCTTTAAAAGGGTCTATCCAGACTTGTTCTTTGCATTTTGTACACAAGCATCTTATCTCCTTGCGATTATTTTCATGCATGTCGGCCACCGCGGCTTCCAAAAATCTTTTCATGTTCATTAAATTCTTCTTCATGTTGCCTGCACGGTGTAAATTAATACAAAATAATTTTTTTATAAGCATGCATATATATGCATAAACTCTCTTACGAAAATTCGGCATGACCTTCCCTAAAAAAGGACATATAGAGTTTGCCCGAAATTCGCCGAAACGGAAATAAATTGATATTTCGGCAGAACATAGGCAAATTTCATCATGTCATACGCGCACATCATTCGATGATTCGACAAATACATAACCAACTTGATCATCATCATGTCACACATAATCCAATTAGTTAAACTCTCTCTCAAGTGGTGTCATACACACAAAAAGTCATCATTTTCAAAGAGCACAACTTTTTGCCCACCTAAATATGAAAGATGATCTCCTTGCTAGCTAGTTGGGAGGAAAGATGATAAAGAGAGGACATGAGAGTGTGGGAACTAGTTGGTGGGAGACAAGGAAATGCAAGAGTGTAAAAGAGAGCTAGCTACATCACATATGTAGGAGTGAGAAAGATGAGCAAAGGAAAGAGTGTGGGGAGCCATGTTTAATGGAGGTGGTGGAGAGAAAAGAAGAGTGGTGTGAGGAGTAAGGAGAGGAAGAAGAGTGTGAGGAGGAAAGGGAGAAAAAGTGACGGAAAGAGAGCATTTAATGCTCTTAGCGCACAATCAACAGCGTGGGGCACGAATGCGTGCCTCAACTAACCTAGCAATCTACAACGCGGGGTAGCTGACATGCGATGCTGGTAGGTGGGACCACAAAACTGGGCCAGGGCTAGCGACATTAGCAGCGCGTGTCTGGTCACCCGCGCTGTAAAGGACAGAAACATCTACACCGTGGCTCAGGAGACCCACTCCTTCTAAAGTGTCTCGGCATGGACGCTAAAGTTGGGAAAACTATTTAGCAGCACGGGCTTCTTTGTGCGCGCTGCTAATTCCTATATATCTGAAGCGTGGTACAAATACACTGCACTGCTAAAGTTCTGTTGCAGCGCAGGCTTTGTATCCCGCACTGCTAATGTACATTCTTGTATGGCCATTGTCCTAGTAGTGGTAGCCGAGGAAGGCCTGGTCCTGCGGAGCTTCAGCCCGGGTACGAGGGGCGGAGCCTCGCCGGCCTCCCACGGTCCGAGCCAGAGAGGCGCGGCCTCCTCCTCGCAGTGCACTCCTCCTTGGAGATGCTTGCTCATCCTTTCCTCTTCCCTTCCCTTCTCCCTTCCTCCTCCTTACTTATCTTTCTTCTTCTGTTCTTTCCTCTCGGGGTCGAGCAGGGGATGGCAGGAAGAGCTGCTGGCTAAGTTGGTAGTGGAGAGGGGCGAGAGGAGGTGTGGATTTGTGAGGGCAAATAGGCGGTGCGAGTGCAAGCTCGGGCGGAAAACTGGCGAGCGGGGCGTGGCAACGGGCGGGAACGCCAGGGTGGCGATCAACGGCTTCGTCCCGTACTGGCCGAGAGAGGTGGTGCTTGTCGTTGTGGGGGAGGTGTGGCCTGGGCGCTAATGACCCACAACCGTAAGGTATCTATTGCAGCATTTCCGATAAGTGAGTGTCGAACCCAACGTGGAGCGAAACGTATTGATAAGGGATTTTGGACAAGGAATAACCGCAAGCAATGAAAGATAACTTTTTAGGGGTTTTCGATATAAGCAACAATAAAAAAAAGCAAGCAAAGTAAATAGTGCTGAGGAGCATCAAGTGGCCCAATACTTTTGAGCAAAGGATAAGCCTGGCAACTGAACTTATAAAGACTAAAGCGTTCTTGAGGACACATGGAGAGGTAGTCACGTTCTTTCGCCATACTCCATATTGATAACATGTTTCGTGTTGATAAGGGTTGACTGGGTGGATCTATAATAGCACACCTTCTAGACTAAGATAAGTGCACTCTTATGATTAAACAACTTGCAAGCATCCGCAAGTACAAGATAGAAATTAAGGCGAAGCCTAACCACAACAATAAGATCAAGGATCCATTATTCCCTTGTGCAAAAGTGTGCAAACTGGGGTTCAGGTTTCTGTCCCACTGGCAACCCACCGTAAGCATTCTTTATACACAATGTATTCCCCTAGGTCCTTAATAAGGCGAAGTGTTGAGTGTTGGACTCACACAACACCACTAGGAAAATAACAACACAACTTAAATATCAAACAACACATATTACTTCAACATCATATGACTACTAACAACTAGACTTCTCCCATGTCCTCAAGAACTAAAGTAACTACTCACAAGACATAAAAGAGATCATGATCAGAGGTGATAAGTAGGTGGTAAACAATCTGGACATAATGATATTTCTCCAACAAAATTCAATAGCATTCACCACAAAGTAGTAAGCAACACCGGTAGAGTAGAGAGTACAACTCAAGTTGCAATTGTGAGATGAGATTGGATGAAGATGAACATGATGCTGATGTTGGGGATGATGTTGATGATGACCTCGATGATGCCCGTGACGATGGTGATGACGATGGCAATGATCTCCCCTTCTGGGAGGTGATCTCCCCTTTTCTTCTCTGTAGCTTTCCGCCACGGAGCGGCGGCGGAACTCCATAAAAACTCCTATTTTTAGGTTTTTCGGATGACAAAGAGTATATAGGCCAGAGGTGGGATCCGGGAGTGGCCCCAAGGCTCCAGGTGCCCTCCCGGCACGGCCAGGGTGGGGGCCGCGCCAGGTGGCCGTCTAGGGCCCCTGTGGCCCCCCTCTGGTCCCTCTTTTGCGTGTCTCTGTCAATCCTCTCAAAAACACCCCCCGTCGATTTTCAGGTAATTTGGAGGTGTTCTTCTTCAGCAACTCAGCGTCCACTTTTTACCGTTGAATCTTGTGTCTGCTTCTTCGGCATCGGAAAGTTGCAAACTATGTAAAACAAGCCAAAACAACATCAGAACATCATCGTAATGTGAAATATATCAATGAATAAGGATAAATTACGATGTAAAATAGTGAGGCATTGTGGACGTATCAACTCCCCCAAGCTTAGACCTCCCATTTCCCCAAGCGAAAACTGAGCTCGGTAATCCTTTCCACAAGTTTAGAGAGTGAAGTGTCGATAAATAGAATACGGACAAGAAGCATCATGATTTCTTCACCAAACTCAAACATCCTCAACAGCAATCTTCAACTCATAAGGCCCTTATAAAAGAGTAATAACAATTATAACCAAGAGTAGGGCTAAGGAAACTCATCAAATCATGGCAAACATGTCCTTTGGTCAAAGAACAACTAATAGCTTTTACTTTTGCTCTTTCCTTTTATATTTTGATGAGATCAATTGAAGCTTTTGAAAGAACATGCTTTTAGGCATGAAGTGAAAATGTTAACACAAAGGAAGATGTTTCCTTCAGCCAGGCTTAACAAACAACTTACTTATCAAATGATAATATCAACAAGGATGCGGTAAGACAAATCTTAATGCAACTTTATATGAATGAATCCTTGTCACATCAAGTGTCTGTTCTCTTTTAAGAATAGAAAGAAGTAGGAATAACTGACTCAACCCTAAACTAAAAGATAGGCCCTGCTCTAGGGAACTAGGGAAGACTCAAGTGCTATCCTTAAATCAAACAGAATGAAAACAAGTTTTGAGAGGTGCAGGATTTGTCAATGAATGCTAATAGATAACTCAATTACTCCTCAGATTGGATAAGTTTCGAGGAACGGCTCCCACACGGGGACGATCACATCCCCGCAATCTCCTTTGTTTATCACTACAAAAGTTTTCTGATTTCTCATGAACAAAGCGTGACGGAGGGTTTGTTTCTTGTTTTATCTTTTGTGAGTTGGGCGCACTCATGTCAATTCCTCCTCGTATAGGTTTGCAGATAGACATGCAATCCCGGGATAAAACCTGTCCAACTTAATAAGATCATGAATTAACTACTACTTCCTCATGAGCTAAAACAGGGGCACAAAATAGAAGATTTTGAACATTTAATGATAACACATAAATTCTATACTTTAAGAGTGGTAGTGGAATACCACGAATAGGAAGGTATGGTGGACTCGTATGGAAGATATTGGTTTTAGGGTAAGGATGGACAAGCAGAATTCCGCTTAGTACAGAGGTTTGGCTAGCTAGCAAAGGCTTTGAGAGAACAGACAATTGATGATGACTTAGATGCAAGGCAATATAAAGCATAAACATTAAAATAAGCATAGCACATCAAGTTGTCTTCCTTGTCAACATAACACTTCAAGCATAATAACATGAAGGGTTTGGCTATGTCGCTACTTTGAGAAAATCATGCTTGTTGTTATGACAAAAGCTATGTTTGCCAAGATTAAATAAAATTTTCAAAGCCATACTTGATATAAGGTCAATACTCCCCATAAGAATCAACATAAGGTCGATTGCGTGAAGAGAGTACCGAGTGCAGCGAAGGAATCAATAGACTTCTCATTAATATTCCATCATAGACGACTCCACACTCACGGATACATAACTCTCCAAAAAGGAGTGATAGACCTCAATGCAAACACCTATTTTATAAGATAACTTCCCTAGACATGATACGACTCTACTTCACTCTAGAAGACAAAGATAAAGATAAAGATGCCACGCACTCCCCCAAGCTTGGAACAAGCTAAGGGGATGCCATTACCCAAGGAGATTTCACTCCTCATCCTTTTTCTTGTTGACCATGTACTCCTTGGGGAAGCACTTCCATGGAAGCTGTTCTCCAGTCTCAAAGGACATTCCCGTCTCCAGGATCCTGCACTCAGCACCCAAACCCATGTGCAGAAACTTTAGTTCAAACTCACAGTTTTGGTTCTGCAGATCATAGATCTGTGCTTGAAGCTCATAAACTTTTTCTTCTAGTGCGGCCAAACTTGACCACATCTCCTTCATCTCCTTCTTGTGGGAAGCCTCTATTTCGTTCATGATGTCGAAGTTAGCTTCAACACCACGCTCCACCATCTTCTTGAACTTGAAGACCTCATGTTCCATCTCCTTCAGCCGCTCCTCGGTGCTCCCTTCCTTGACTAGTCCCTTCAAATCCTCCTTGTGGAGGTCACCGTCCTCCACACGAAGAATGTGGGGGTGCTTCTTCACCTCAGCAAGGTAAGGGTTGATGACGTTGACGATGAACTTGTCCTTGGGGGAACTTGGGGAAGCCTTGGAACCTAGGTCTAGCTGAAAGATTTTCTGGCAGAAACAGAGCGAACATAAAACACACGAACTCGCGAGATACGTTGCCGGAACAATCCGGGAAAATATATAGAAAAAATTTCTTCACAAAAAGGAAGGTAACGAGCCAAAGCGGGGTCGGAGACGGAATCCTGGGTGCCCAGGCGGCCTCCCGGCGCAGCCAGGGGGTAGGCCGCGCCAGGGGGCGCCTGGGCTCCCTGGAGCTTGTCTTTGGCTCCACTTCGCTCTCAAATTTTCCTAATTTTACAAAAACTCATAATATGGGATTTTTATGCGGTTCGCAATGTTTCCTTACCGTAATACATACCTTTCCTTATTCTGCTTCTGCTCGTGTCTGAAACAGGGCTGCAACATGTTCTTCATGAGTTGTTTTGTATACCAAATCCACATCAACATTACAGGGTCTCCTGCTATGTAATTCTTAATTCTTTGCCCATTCACAACTTGAGGTTTGGTATCTTCGAAATTGTTAATCTTGATTGCACCCGAGCGGTAGAATTCCTCAATATGAAATGGCCCTTCCCACCTGGAAAGTAGTTTACCTGGAGAAAACCTGAAACAGGATCTAAACAACAAAACTTTATCACCAACATTAAATTCACGTTTCATAATCCTCCTATCGTGCCACTTCTTTACCTTTTCCTTGAACATTTTAGCGCTCTCACAAGCTTCACTTCTCCACTCATCTAGGGAAGTCAAGTTCATGAGACGCTTTTCACCAGCTAATTTTGGGTCAGCATTAAGCTCTCTAATAGCCCAGAAAGCTGTGTGTTTTAATTCTAATGGAAAATGGAAAGCTTTTCCATAGACCATCTTGTAGGGAGACATGCCCCTAGGGTTTTTGTAAGCAGTTCTATACGCCCACAGAGAATCTCCTAACTTATTTGACAAATCTTTTCTATTTCTATCAACTATCTTCTGTAAGATCAACTTGATCTCTCTATTGGTGAGCTCAACTTGCCCACTAGTTTGAGGGTGGTACGGTGAAGCAATTCTATGATTGACATCGTACTTGGCTAAAGTTTTTCTAAAAGCTCCATGCATAAAGTGTGAACCCCCATTAGTCATGAGATACCTGGGTACTCCAAACCTAGGAAAAAATACATCCTTGAGCATTTTCAAAGATGTCTTGTGATCAGCACTTTCAGTGGGGATTGCCTCTACCTACTTGGTTACATAATCAACAGCAACTAAAATGTGAGTGTACTTGTGCGAGGGAGGAAAAGTACCCATAAAATCAAAACCCCAGAAATCAAAAGGCTCAATCACTAGAGAGTAATTCATAGGCATCTCATTCCTTCTACTAATATTACCAACTCTCTGACACTTATCACAGGATAAGACATAATTTCTAGCATCCTTAAAGAGAGTAGGCCAATAAAAACCTGATTGAAGAACCTTATGTGCAGTCCTCTCACCCGCATGATGTCCACCATATGGACTATCGTGACATTGTTTGAGAATGTCCCTCTGCTCGTGTTCCCGTATGCATCTCCTCACGATCCCATCTGGACCTTCTTTGAAAAGATGTGGGTCATCCCAAAAGTAATGCCTCAAATAGTGGAAGAACTTCTTCCTTTGCTGAAATGTTAAACCTGGAGGCAAAAACTTTGCAACGATAAAGTTAGCATAATATGCAAACCAAGGATCGGAGAGAGATTGTCTTTTTACAACAGCTAGCTATTCATATGGAAAAATGTTGTTGACTGGAATGGGATCATGCGGTATATCTTCCATCCTTGAAAGATTATCCGCCACCGGATTGTCTGCTCCTTTCCTATCGACAATCTGCAAATCAAATTCTTGAAGAAGGAGTACCCATCGGATGAGTCTTGGTTTGGCATCCTTATTCTCCATAAGATACTTAATGGCAGCATGGTCAGTATGAATAATAATCTTAGAATCAACACTATACTGCCTAAACTTATCACAAGCAAACACTACTGCTAAGAATTCCTTCTCAGTAGTAGCATAATTCTTTTGAGAACTATCAAGGGTTTTGCTAGCATAATATATAACATTCAATTTCTTATCAACCCTTTGCCCTAAAACAGCTCCAACAGCAAAATCACTAGCATCACACATAATTTCAAAGGGTAAATTCCAATCAGGTGGTTGCACTATAGGAGCGGTTATTAAAGATTTCTTAAGAACTTCAAAGGCTTCCTTACAATCTTCATCAAAAACAAAAGGAACATCCTTCTGCGGAAGATTAGTGAGGGGTCTTGAAGTCTTAGAAAAGTCTTTAATAAATCTTCTATAGAAACCAGCATGACCGAGAAAACTACGAATACCTTTGATGTCCCTTGGATAGGGCATCCTTTCAATTGCTTCGATCTATGCTCTGTCCACCTCAATTCCCCTCTCGGAAATCTTGTGGCCAAGAACAATTCCCTTGTTGACCATAAAGTGGCACTTCTCCCAGTTAAGCACCAAATTTGTCTCCTCACATATTAAGGTTGTGGAGACAATGGTCAAAAGAGGTTCCATAGACGGATAAATCGTCCATGAATACCTCCAAAATTTCTTCGCAAAAACCATGAAAGATAGCAGACATACACCTTTGAAAAGTAGTAGGGGCATTACATAAACCAAAAGGCATGCGCATGTAAGCATAAGTACCATATGGACAAGTAAAAGATGTCTTCTCTTGATCAGTTGTGTTAAAATGAATTTGAGAGAAGCCAGAATAACCATCAAGATAACAAAAGTGAGTATTTTTGGATAACCTTTCAAGCATTTGGTCGATGAACGCCAATGGGTAATGTTCCTTCATGGTTTCCTTGTTCAGCTTCCTGTAATCAATACACATTCTGTATCCAATAATAATTCTCTGAGGTATTAGTTCATTCCTATCATTAGGAACCACAATTGTACCTCCTTTCTTCGGAACACAATGAACCGGGATTACCCACTTACTATCAGCTATAGGGTAGATAATACCTGCGGCTAGAAGCTTGAGAATCTCAGTCCCTACAACATCCATCATCTTCGGATTCAACCGTTGTTGATGATCAACAACTGGTTTAGCATCTGGCTCAAGGTTGATGGTATGTTGGCAAATAGATGGAATGATCCCCTTAAGGTCATCAAGGGTGTAGCCAATTGCACCTCGATGTTTGCGAAGTACTTCCAATAGTCGCTCTTCTTCATACCCTGAAAGTTTATAATTAATGATAACAGGATATACTTTCTTTTCATTTAAATAAGCATATTTGATTGTATCAGGAAGAGGTTTAAGATCAAACACTGGATCTTCTTTTGGTCTCGATAAAATTACCAAAGGCTCAATTGGAAGGTTGTTCTTTCGGATAGCAGGTTGTCCTAAGAATATTTCGTCCAGCTCATTTCTCTCCTGCATATGCAAATCATTCTCATGGTCCTCCATATATTGTTGTAAAGAATCATTAGGAGGAATAGCAATGGAAGCAATATCTTCAATAATCTTATCATTATTAGGCAAGTTAGTACCACGAGGCTGCTTAGAGAACTTAGAAAAATTAAATTCATATGACTCACCATTAAATTCAACGGAAACTTTACCTTTCTTGCAATCTATTATATCTCCACAAGTCCTGAGAAAAGGTCTACCGAAAATAATAGGACAAAAATTATCCCTTATTGAACCAAGTACTAGAAAGTCGGTAGGATATTTTACCTTTCCGCATAATACTTCAACGTCTCTCACAATCCCGATAGGAGAGATAGTTGCTCTGTTTGCAAGATGAATAGTAACATCAACTTCTTCAAGTTCACAAGGTGAAATCTCATCCATGATCTCTTGATAAAGTGAATACGGGATAGCACTAGCACTCGATCCCAAATCGCATAGCCCATAATAATTGTGATCGCCTATTTTAACAGATACTATTGGAGTACCTGAAATTGGGCCTTTATTCTTGGTTGTGACAAGGTTACTTGAAACAGCACAAAAGTTTATATTGGAATCTAAAGCATTATTAGTAACAAGATCCTTAACCAATGCAACTTGAGGATCGACCTTGATCTGGTCCTCAGGTTCATCAATTCTTCTCTCACTTTTATTTAGTATGCCTATCACAAAAGAGTGCTCCCTTATCCTTGCGGGAAAAGGGGTTTTTTCATATATAACTGCAGGCAAAATAGGGTCAGCAACATGAATATCAATAGGTAATTCTTTGAAGGGTTTATGATGTTGATCCTTCTTCTTCCTAGAAGAGTCAATATGAGAGGCAAAGTCCTTACAAAAATCAATCATTAGATGGGAATCAAGACCAATCTTAGATAAAAAGGTATTAAAGTAATCAGTTTTCACATAGCTCTCTATGTAATCATGCTCATAATTTATAATGGGTTCAATACCTTTATCTATTTCCCAGTTTTCGGTATTCTTCTGGATCCTTTCAATGAGATCCCATCTTTCTTCAACGCTTTTTGTCTGGAATACCCCACTAGAGGAGGCATCCGTCATCTCCTTATCCTGACGAGAAAGTCGAGCATAAAAATTTGTAAGTATAATTTCCTTGGAGAGCTCATGAATAGGAAATTTGAGCATTAGGGATTTCAATCTCCCCCAAGCTTGAGCGATGCTTTATCCGTCATGAGACCTAAAGTTATAGATATAATTTATGCCTCGATGAATTTCATGAAGAAGATAAAACTTGGTATAAAAGAGAGACATAATCTCTTGCCAATCAAGCAAATGATAGTTATCGAGAAGCTTATACCAATCTGAAGCTTTATCTATAAGCGATACGGAGAACAATTTCCTCATGACAAACTCCATTGATACACCTGCAAGCTTAAATAGTGAACATAGTTGTGACAAATATAGCAAGTGTTCACTGGGATGTCTGTCTCCTGCATAACGATTAGCCAAAACACAATCGATAATACCAGTTGGTATTTTATAAGGCACAATTTCAGCAGGCGGAGGGACAACCACCATAGATGTGGGGCGTTTCCCCGTAAGCAACGATCCAATAGCTAGGTTGTCCATACGGACAAAGGGCAGCAACAACAAAATAAAAACAACAATATAAAAATTTCCTTACCAGCTTCACTTACCAATAACTCTATGCTCCCCGGCAACAGCGCCAGAAAACGGTACTTGATGACCCACAACCGTAAGGGATCTATTGCAGCGTATTTGATAAGTAAGAGTGTCAAACCCAACGAGGAGAGAAAGGTATTGATAAGTGATTTTGGACAAGGAATAACTGCAAGCAATGAAAGATAACTTTTTACGGGTTTTCAATATAAGCAACAATAAGACAAAAGCAAGCAAAGTAAATAGTGCTGAGGAGCAGCAAGTGGCCCAATCCTTTTGAGCAAAGGATAAGCCTGGCAACTGAACTTATAAAGACTAAAGCGTTCTTGAGGACACATGGAGAGGTAGTCACGTGCTTTCGCCATACTCCGTATTGATAACATGTTTCGTGTTGATAACTGTTGAGTGGTTGGATCTATACTAGCACACCTTCTAGACTAAGATAAGTCCACTCTTATGATTTAACAACATGCAAGCATCCGCAAATACAAGATAGAAATTCAGGCGAAGCCTAACCACAACAATAATATCAAGGATCCATTATTTCCTTGTGCAAAAGTGTGCAAACTTGGGTTCAGGTTTCTGTCACACCGGCAACCCACCGTAAGTATTCTTTATGCACAATGTATTCCCCTAGGTCCTTTATACACACACAACACCGCTAGGAAAATAACAACACAACTTAAATATCAAACAACACATATTACTTCAACATCATATGACTACTAACAACTAGACTTCTCCCATGTCCTCAAGAACTAAAGTAACTACTCACAAGACATAAAAGAGATCATGATCAGAGGTTATAAATAGGTGGTAAACAATCTGGACATAATGATATTTCTCCAACAAAACTCAATCGCATTCACCACAAAGTAGTAATCAACACCGGTAGAGTAGAGAGGATAGATAGTATGAGTTACAACGCAAGTTGCAATTGTGAGATGAGATTGGATGAAGATGAAGATGGTGCTGATGTTGGGGATGATGTTGATGATGATCTCGATGATGCCCGTGACGATGGTGATGACGATGGCGATGATCTCCCCTTCCGGGAGTGATCTCCTCGGCGGAATCTGCCTGTCGGAGAGCCCTTTTCTTCTCTGTAAGTTTCCTCCACGGAGCGGCGGCGGAACTCCGTAAAAACTCCTCTTTTTAGGGTTTTCGGATGACGAAGAGTATATAGGCCATAGGGGGAAGCCGGGAGTGGCCCCAGGGCTCCAGGCGCCCTCCCGGCGCGGCCAGGGTGGGGGCCGCGCCAGGTGGCCGCCTGGGGCCCCTGTGGCCCACCTCTGGTCCCTCTTTTGCATGTCTCCGTCAATCCTCCCAAAAACACCCCCGTCGATTTTCAGGTAATTTGGAGGTGTTCGTCTTCAGCAACTAAGAGTCCACTTTTTACCGCTGAATCCTGCGTCTACTGCTTTGGCACCGGAAAGTTGCAAACTGTGTAAAACAAGCCAAAAGAACATAAGAACATCATCGTAATGTGAAATATATCAATGAATAAGGATAAATTACGATGTAAAATAGTGATGCATTTTGGACGTATCAGGCGCGGGCGCGCAGAGGCGTCCATAGCTTGCTCGGGAAGCTTTGCGCTGGCGTGTAGAGAGGCATTTCCTCGGGACTTTGCGAGGTGTGCTGCAACTGCAGGTGCTCCTCGGGAGTGTGCAAATGGGGCAAGGGCAGCAGGCTATGGCGTATGAGAGAAGGAAACGAGGGGGAGGGAGCCTTGTCCACCGAGAGAGACTGGAGAGGCTTCGACCTCTCACTCCCATCCTCTCTAGATCCTCGGTATCCAAGGAAACGTGTAAATAGAGGGCGAGGGTTAGGTGGGTGGTTTAGTGTAGTTTAGGTGCTTTTTAGATTTAGTTTAAATGATTTTTCATTTAAAAATTCTTCTATGGGAAAGGCTGCATGTAAGGTGTTTGTAAAAATTCCTCAAAGGTATTTGAATTTGAATTTCTGCAAAAATACAAAATTTCTTGTATTTTTAAGTTGTTTAGATGATCACAAGATCATTAGTGATCTTTCCCTAGTTTTAAAATGATTAAACCAAATCTTTGTTTTCATTACCATAATCTACGTATATTATTTTGGTACTGACTTTGTGTGAGCTAAAATAATTTAATCCTATCAAATTGCTGAGTTCCATAGGTACACTTCAACATTTTAAACAAAAAAACAAAAAAATCAATGCAAAAGAATCAATAGATCAACAACATGTGTGGATTTAAAAGTGCTAAGTGATGTGAGAGTTTTAGCTATATAGACACTAGGGTTTTGGGGTGATCTTGCTTATGATCATGCCGACATGATGAACAAGATAGTGTGGTGGTGGCCTATACTACTCAAAAAGTGAATTTACCACATATCATCATCACACAAGTTCCTCTTAGAACTTCATCATGATCAACACTAGGCACAGATAATTAGACATGAATTCAAACATTACACTACTACACAGGAGAAGTTTTTGTTGGGCCTCATTTTTTTGCTCATCACTAGTGGCTTATATAACATGCTATAAATTTTGGGGTGTGACAGACATTCCCCGCTTATAAATAATCTCGTCCCCGAGATTCCAAAGCTAAGGCATAAGGAGGTAAGGAATGTCGTTCCGAGGGTAATCATCATGCTCGGTCTTGAGGTATCTGGGTTTGTGTCATCGGGTAGTAAGGTTTTTTTTACCCATGAGGCAAAAAGGGGTTTCCTTATGATAGGTTATGTACTTATTTCTATCCATGGAACTATGATTTATGTCTACAAGAATATGGGCCCGTAGGGAACTTCCGAATACTTCCGGGGCTGAGGTAGGTTGTGTACTTTAGGCAAATTCTCCTACACGATCCTGAACCTTGTATTGGAACGATGTCAAGGGGCAGGCTACTTCTACTCGAGAATCCCCTTACCAGTGTCGTTGTTCAAATGAATAACTAATGGCATGCTCGTGGAACACTGGGTAGCTCTGGGTTGGTTTTGGTTACGGTGGTGAAGAGCTGTGGAATCTACTTCCATTTATAAGTATTTATCCTGATTGATCCAAGTAGAAGGGTTAACTTTATATCTTGGTCAGATCTCGTCTTGGCTATTTGTTTCTCTTTGAGGATATTCCCTCTAATGTGAGTAGGTTAAGCTAAGGGCAAGGATGGGTTCATACTCATCGAAAAGTCCACAAGTAAATGGTTAAGTAGGTTGGCGTTTCACTTTCTAAATTGTTGCTTCTGGTTGGTGGTACGGATCCTTTGGTAGGGGCTTCAACTACATCTAGATCTCTCGTGACTATCAATAGATGAAGTGTTATTGAGTTGTTTAACCTGTCATGATGGTGAATACCGTCATCATATTCCTTGATCACTAACACCTTGAGTTGTATGAATCTGTCGAACTTCGCCTCAGAGGGGTATGGGAGTTTTAACTTCACCTGCTCCTTTGTTATCATCGGGTTTATGAGAGTATGCAAACTTGTTGCTAGGGTCTTACCTAGCTTGCATTGGTTCTCTTAGCATAGATTTACTATTGCATATAGCAAGGCGAATAATAAGAGTATTGGGGGCCAATCCATGTCGCACTCAAATCATTACCTTGTATGTATTCTAGTGAATCCGGTGCTCTAATACTGGGTCTTTCATTCGGGTCGTGCAGACTCGTCTGCTTTGAACTTTGTTGGGATAATCCTCTTGTTCTATAATCCATGGCTAACAAGAATTGCTAACTCCATGGGCGAATTTACATGTAGTCTTCTCCAAAATGTTGTTACTTTGGTTCCAACACATGCCACTTCCCAAAGTTTACCTAGAGGGTCTGCAAAAGGTCTCCTAGGTGGGGTATTGGTCTCAACAACATTTCAGTACGGTCCGGGAGGGTTGTAACACACAAACATGCGGATGTGGTCGTAATGTGGTGTCGAAGAGGCACACAAGAGACACATGCCACCAAACAGTTCATAATGAAATTAGGGGTTGTTCTAGTACCAAGGTAGGCCTAATACTCAAGGAAGATGGGTTTAGTCAATCTATAACAACTTAGTTTATCTATACGTCCGAAGGTGGTTGTATTTGGGTCTTGATCCTTCCTTGTAGTGGTAAGGATTGTGGTGGTGAAAAAGTTGTTGCTACAAAAAATCTTGTGTCCTCATGGTTCGCTCGGGACGATGGTGATAGTAGCTTGGTGGGCTATGCTTCTATTTCCTCCAATAAACATCCTTATCTTCTTGTTCCCTTAATACTCCTCTTGATTCAATCCTAGATACCAAGATGATCTTCCTCCAAGTATTTTTTACTCGCCAAGTTCTACCGAGAAAATTATCTACTCCTCAATTTTTCACCATGCTAAGAGTCATTGACCACCAAATATTTCTTGGAAATAAACTCATCTATTATGCTCTAATTCAACCGATGTCCCAAGCCTATCAATCCGATACATTCACGTTTATGCTACTAGGGTATAGGTATATTTCTCCTAAGATCTTTACTCTATCGAAATAAAGTCCAGTCAAGACTAATTAATCTATCATATGCTTAGGTTTTCTCGCTAAGTATTATCATCCCCAATTTTTGATATCTGCTAAATAAATCCAAGTATTTCCAAGGTTTATATGGGCATAAATATTCTAACAACAATCTGATAAATATTCCAATTCATCATCCTAATTTATTATGAATCAATCTTCCTTAACTAATTCCAAGATGTTCCAAAGTTATTGGAAAGTTTTATTCCTAACATGATCTCAATAATTACTTCATGGCTAAATTTGAGCAGACTGTGGTTATGCTTATAAGTCATCTAGGATGTGGCCTATGTCCAGTCTAACTCCAAATCATGATTCAAATGGTGCCACGAGATTTATGTTATAACCACAAATATACTTTTACTCATATCAATATGTCCCAATATTCCACCAACTTAGTTATACTGGCTAATCTAATTCCTATACCCCAATAAGAATCTAGAGACAAGGATAATCTATTCTCCTAATCTTTGCAGCTTCGTTGATGATACTATCTACTACTAGATACTCCAAGCATGAAATTTAATATTATATAACTACTCAAATTATTTTACCTATAAGGATCTTCAGGTCCTACTAAATATCCACCAAAAGTTGGGGGTCCTCGGCTGGTTGTCCTCAATATTGATCAGAATATCACCTAGGTAAATCCATTTAATTATCTGTCACAACCCTAGTTTTGGTATGTGCTTTTTATTTCTAGAAATAAGGCATCATGTTTAAATTTCATTTATTTAATAATTGGGGATTTGGAAAAGCCTCAAAAAGAATTAAAGAAAAAGGCTAGGTAAAAAGTTTTTCCAAAAATCTTCCAATTTTTTTTGAGAAGTCCTATAAATGAGTGTGAATTTTAAAAATGATTTGGAGTCAAACCCATGCTCACGGACTTTTCAAAAAATCAATTAGAGGCTTGGAAATTAAATTTAAATGCTATTTGAATTGGATTTAAATATTTTGAATTGGATTCAAATAATTTGAATTCCAAAAATCCCAAAAATGTGGGAGTGACTAGGTATGTGTCACATAAGCCCATATAAATTGCTCTGGGATTTTTATAAAATGAATTGATATTTAATTCAATTCAAAACACATAATACAGAAAAAAAAGAAAAAAAGGCCGAAGGCCACCTACCTCTGCCTTACCTGGCCCAACTGAGCAGAAGTCGGCCCAGCCCACCAAGGGTATCCCCGTCTTCCTCCACTGGCCAGGAAGGCAGGCAGGACGCCGGCGAGCCCGGCATGGCCGCCAGCGAGCTACCTGCTTGCCACCGAGGCCTCCCTCACCCTCTTCTCGTCGCCAGGAGAAGGCCCTGGATGCCTAATCCATTTCGCCCTCCTCTCCCAGGTCGCTCCCCTCCCTTTCTCTCCATTTCCCGCACGTGTCGAAGCTCACCGGCGGCCGCTGTCGTGCGCAGACGTGCCCCCCATGCCTCCCGCGCCAAGCCATGATATCCAGGAGATGCGCAACGACGAGCCGCACCTCCCCGTAGCAGGATTCGAGCCCCCTCGCCTTGAAGACGACGCCCACGACCTCCGTCTCCGTTACGGCCGCCGACACGCCGTCATCAAATTCGCGGACACCGCAGCTCCTTCGCCCCTCCTTTCTATGCCAGCGCGATCCCGGTGAGCGCGTGCTTCTTTTCCCCCATCCCGAGCCCCTCAACACACCCCGGTGCCCTCCTTCCCTCACCAGCCGAGCGGTGCCTCCGCGGGCTAGCTCGCCATCGCGCCCTCCGGCTGCCCCTTGGCCGCCCACCTGCCCCACTAGACGCGCGTGAGCGCGGGGAACCATTTGGTGGTCTCCCCGTAGCCTCCCGTGGCCGTAACCGCCTGCTGCGTGGGCGCCGCCGCGTCCAGTGGTCACCGGCGGCTAGACTCCGGCAGCGGCCGACGTGGCCGTTTAGATTAGGGGCTAACCCCCGTGGTAAGTTGACCCTGGGTCACTGATTGGTGGGGCCCAGCCCCCTAACCTCTGTTAGTTTCTAATTAAATCGGGGTTAACTCCCTGTGTCAATGACAGGTGGGTCCCAGGCGACAGTTGACCAGTCAACCCCCCTGCGTCATGATGCCGTCAGCCTGGCGCAATAAATAAATTTCTCTAATTAACAGAAAATGCAAAAAACTATTAAATCTTTGGAAATTCATATCTTTTAATATATAACTCCAAATTAAAAGTGTAATATATGAAAAATCATCAGAAAAATGAAAGGATTCCAAATATCATATTTTCATAGATGAAAAATACATCTATGATGATGGACCAGTAGAATTTAGCTATTTGGGTTATTTGGAATAATTCAAAATAAATGTTTAAATCATTTCAATTTAAATCTTTGCAATGCCAACCTTAATACTTGCACATCAGAGGCATATCATACAGATGACCACATGGTTTACCATATCCAAACATTAGCAAATGCAACTTGGGATAATTTGAACAACATTTGGAGTTTCAATTTGAATTCCTTTTTCAAATCAACTTCAATTAACATGTGACAAATTGAATCTAGGTCACATCAGTACCATGCCATGATTCATTTCTTGAATGTGCATTGCAATGTGATGTTTACATTGTTGTTGTCTTGGGGTTTGTTTCTTCTCGATAGATCCAACGCCGGACGTAGTCCCTGTTTTCTCCGAAGAGTGGCATCCCCGAGTCCCGACAATAAGGCAAGCAAACCCCTTTTGATCATATCTCTAAAAACCCAGTTTCCATCTTGTTCTCTTATGCATGATTAGGTGATTCACATGTTACCGTTCTATCGCTAGTTCAACCCATCCTTTGCATGACCTACCATTGCTGCCACAGTATTAAGCAAACCTCAACCTAGCATATACAAGATTTGTTGTGTTCATCATGTGGCCCTTCATCCATGATGAGTTATGCCATGCTAGAGTTGTTTGCAATGAAGATGATCCATCTAGGTGATGTATTGGGATGGTAGTGAACACATGCAACAACACTACAAGAAATATGCTAATACACGACGGCATATTTTCGTCATTACATCGTCACAGTTCTTAATTTACAACCATCTTACGACGAAAAATCAAGCGTCGAAAATGCGGCGTCAAAAACTGAAAGCAACGACATTTTGGTCGAAATCGTCGTAACTTTCACGACGATATCTGGATCGTCGTAACCCTTACGAAGATTCTAAATCGTCGTTGGCGAGCTAACCGAATCCTACATGGCAGTCCTACGTGGCAAAATTGCGACGAAATCAAAACGTCTTAGATCAAATTCAGCCCAATCCATTCTGATGGTCAATTTGGGCCGAGCCCAATAACTCTAGCCTTTTATGGTCCATTTTCGTTTGGGCCATAGCCTCTTTACAGCCTTTTTATTTTAGGAGTTTTTGCCATTTTGATTATCTATTTTTACTTTTTAGCCATTTTTCTGTTTATAAAAAAATGGGCCAGAACCTACTTACGGAATTTCTATTTGGCAATTCAATTTTTTCATTATTAAAGCAAAGCTATGAATTATTATTTTTGCATCTACTTATTTCTGGGCCATGGCCACTTTGCATACAGAACAACCAATATAGTTTTCTGCCATTTTCGGATAAGGCAAATAAACAGGAATTTTATTAACTATAAATTACACAATAAGTTCAATTCTTCAATGACAAACTTCACAGAACTGCAATACATCGCATAAGAAGGAACATTACATTCACCATTACAGAAAAAGCCAGGAACACACATTTCACAAGAAAATAAGTAGCAAAATATATGATGCGAAGAGGTCGTCGTTCTTGTTCTTGGGAACAGTGGAAGGTGTTGTCCTTGCGCTTTCAGCACTCTCTTTAGTGTCTGCCCAAACACATATATTATTTTTTTCTAGCAGTGTGTCACCAATTCACTAACAAATCCATATCTTTAAAACAGAATTATCATTAGATATATTTGCATAGGAAAATAACTGCAGTTCTAAGGTAACTTGTTTAAATTAGAGCATTTTGTTTAACTTGCTCAATCTAGGAGTCTAATAAGAACCAAGATATCTTAAGTAGATTGAATAAAATGCTTCTGTATTTTTACGTATGAATAAAAAACTAAGCCAAACTACTTATAAACAGTGAGCATGCAACTGTGGGTGCAGTTTTAAGTTAAAATAGGCGCTACTCTCAGGAGCAAACGGTATTTTAGTGGACAAAGTGTTTCGGTTTAGCCCTGAATTTTTTTCGTGTTCTTACAATAATATTACAACAGCACAACCCCCTAAACAGGTTCAATTCAACACAACATGAAGGGATTTGATTTGGAGAGAATTTACTAGACAGAAAATCGAGAAGTAACAACAATGTCAAATAACGAGAGCATGGTAGTCTTATGCTTCTCTATAACCTTCAAATATAATAGTCACTACAGTAGGCTCGCCATTAAAATGTTTTTAGCACATAAACTTCAAGTAGGGTAAGTATCATCATTATGAAGTATTCCAAAGATTGAGTGGAGCAGCTAAGCATATGGAACTCCCCTCTAGTTTCCACTGATCTATTTATAAATTCAACTTCCACATCAAGATTCACGAATAATAAGACAAAACTAGACATTCAATAATTTGGAATAACAACACAACAGTCCAGATTATTGATTTTGGAAACAAGTATTAGCTGGAGAATTTTTTAGTTAAATTGAATAACATACAAATAAAGAATCCTAAAATATGCAAGAGAAATTCTGCAGCTGTTCTTTTGAACCACACGATTGAAGTGCTTATGGAAAGTTCTTGTATAAACCGATATAAGATAGGACACATACGTGTTGCAATCTAGTAACATGTGTCCCTTTTCAAGATTAACGTCCCTTTCAGTTCTACATCTCAACTTCTCACCTACAGTATCTAGCCCAACAAGAATTGTACAGGCATGGTTAACATAAAGACATGGTAATTCAGGCTCTGTTTGGCATTTTGGTTGCTTTTCAATATCATGTATTCGTTTATTTCTTTTTTGGATGGAGCAGAACACATCTTTCATAGATTTAGCAGCAAAATGTTACTGGAACTAACTAGCTAGATTCCAAAGCACAGCACAACATATCTCCATAAATGCAAACTGGCCCTTAGTAAGAACATGGAAATCTACTCTATTCTAGAATAGAGTGAAGTTAATAGGCAGCCAACTCTTGTTCAAAAACTTGACATCCATTGCTGAAATTTCATATCGTAGCAAGCAAAGGAGAGGAACTTACCCCAAAGTGGTGGAGAAAAATTGATGCCGCAACAGTAAGAATAATTGCTGCCACTGTACAAGCTTTCAGAAATCTATTGCAGTCCAGCGAGCACATAACAAAAAAATCTAATAAGATGACACTTCGCCAAATGCAAAACAATAGTTAGAGATATTCGAATAGTGAGCTTACACTGTAAAGATACACGCCAAGAGTAAGTTGACAGCATCATCCAGCACAAAGGATGAATGCAAAGGAGACGAGGAAGACACAAGTTAGTCAAACACTTGAAACAATTTGCAGGATATAAGAAAGATAGATATTGATAACTACTCAAGAGTGCAATAATCTAATATAAATACTTAAACTGGACCAGAGGGTAACTGCTCATTGCAGAGCTTTAATAATTCATGCAGACAGTAGAAAACCCTACAACAGATTGAAACCAAATAAAGCATCGCAATCTAAATTCTCATGGGAAGGAAGGAAGAACAAGGAGATACCCTGAGGCGCTCAGAGAGGATGGAGGGTGTGATCTGCTTGTACTTGGGGATCTGCTGGCTTGAGTGGATTGACGCCATCCTGATGAGTCCCCTCTCAATCAGGTTGTTGATAGCTGTGTGAGCCAGAGACCTGTTGATCTGCAAGTAGATAAACATAGGCTGAGATCATAGAGATCAAATAAACATACAATGCACTAATATAGTATGGGAGAGGAACCAACTTATTTAGCAGTCGAAGTCATACTATTTTCACTATGGTGAGCTCCCAAAACTGGGTAGCCAAAGTTAAAATTCTAGTACGGCACCGCCAGAACGAAATAAATTACAACATCACAGGTTTCAAACTGCAAGCAGTGCTATGCGCTTCAAAAGATAGTCAATTCCTGTAATCTACAGAAATGATTTAAACATAAACCGAACAGTGATTCAAGGAGAGGACGATTAAGCATTCACAATAGAATATACAAAAAAAATGCAAACCGAGTTGTGGCAGGCCAAGACTCCATAAGTGGTCTAGGTGAAACAGAGACGAGTAAGTGCTCGCAGTGCAAAAGTACGACGACAGACAAGTTTCAAGGGTAAAAAAACTGATGAAGAATTCTTTTTTTTTCTCATTTCATTTCATTTCTCATGCAATTGAGATCGTAAATTTCAGTCCCATTCTAGAAACAAAATCTAACACCACAAACTACATACAATGCGTACCAAGCCAAAAGGATACAAGGCTACTATCATGGACATATATCGTGAATTTGCATCCTATTTAACAAATATATACATCAAGCAAGATAGCCACAAAAGAACATCATCTACTCCATTCTAAACAAGCTAATCAACCATCTTTGAACCAACAGACTCCCGACGCTTCATTGTTCTACCACTGGGATCTAGTAAACGAACAAACTAATAACTATTCAAGTTGACCAGGCACAAGTCCACACCGAAGAATCAAATCAGATCAACAGTATTATTAAATCCATGAGAAGTAGACAGCCGATCTATCTATGCATGCATACCTTTGGAGTTGCGCAGTGTCTTCAGGACGGTCTTGTAGCCGAGCGTGTACTTGCCGCTCTTCATCACAAGCTGCAGGTTGTTGTTGATGTTCTCCCCGCTCTTCTTCTGTAGCACCGGTCAATCAATCAACCGAGAAAAAAAACAGTGAGAAGATCTCCCGGAAACAGGAGAAGAACGGCGAGAAATCCACCGGGAAAACGAATCAGATCGAAATGTGGATAGGGGCGGCGGGCGGGGATCTAGTAGAGTTCATACCGCCTTCTTGGTCGGAGCCATCGCTTCGAGCGGCCACGGCGAGTGTCAGGCAGAGGACGATGTCGCCGACTGCGGGGAAGGGGAGGAAGTCGCCCTCCATGGCGTCATCCCGGGAAGAAGCACACGGAGGTAGTCCTCCTCCTCTGCCGGTGCGAGGTTGTGTTGAAGGAGTTCGATAACAGCGTGGATGCGGAAGCACCGGTGTGGCCGTGGCGGATCTGGCCGCGCTCGGGTGGATCTGGGGCCTCCCTGCCCGATGGAGAGGTGAGTGGAGTGTGGAGCCCTGGTTCTCCGGTGGGGGAGAGGTGGAGATTGGAGAGCTGGGGGCGACGGATGGATCGAGCGTGGAGAGAGGTGGCGGCGTGTCTGCGAGGGTGGGGTGGATCGAGATCGAGAGTGGAGATGTGGGGGACTGGGGGGTGGCTTTGGGAGAGCGTGGAGAGATGGGGGAGGCTGAGAGAGAGAGAAGAGGTGGGTTAGGGTTAGCTATCAGGCGTGGGGTGGGCCGTTGGATCAAAACAAGATGAAGGGTGGTCATTGCTTGATCCGTGGGAGGTTTTTTCAACCAATCCAAAAAGACTACTATTGAAAAATACTTCTGTAATTAGAAAACTCAGTAAAGTATTCGAATATACTCGGTAACCTATATATGATACTTGGATCCATTTTTGTTCACTATACTTGCACAAAGAAAACAAATTTTATGTTTTGAGTATCAAAAACAGGAGTTTTTTGTGAAGAAACTATCAAATGTATGTTCGCAAATTATACCAAACTATTCTAAAAAAATATTAGACCATATTTTATGTACAATTAATCAAATAGTTGCATGTAAAATGTTTTTCATACACTCTCATAAAAAAGACAAATCTGTCCGGGTTAAATTTAAACTATAGATGCTTCATCGTTTCCTAAAAAAACATTTTTAGGTACCCGAGTAGCCATTTCATCAGAGATTCGCTAAGAGTTTTCCAAGATTCCACCCGTAGCTAAGAGCATCCATGCCCACCCGTAGGTTTTGTCTTTTTCTTCCTTTTTAGTTATTTCTCTAGAACAATTCTATTTTTAGTTTAATTTTGAATTAAAAATTCAAACTTAAACAGCAAAAATAATTATAACTATTATATAATTATTATAATAATCTGTTTGGGTTTTATTTAATTTTTATATAAGGTTAATTTTATTATTACTATTATCTCAATAACAATTAATTATCTTTTCCCTTTTTAAATATTTTAACAAAATACCTTCTGCTATAGAAGTAATTTTATTTATTTAAATAATAATTAAGTACAAAAGAAATAATTCATTTAAGAAATGTTTAATTATTGCTAAGTTTTAGTGGTGATCATTATTGGCTATTTTTTATGTAGAACCTACCAAATCTTTATTGCAAAATTGTACCAAACCAATTAACAAAAATATTAGACCATATTTATGTATAATTCATCAAATAGTTGGATGTAAAATGTTTTTCATACATCTCTCATAAAAAGACAAAATTTCACAGATTCAGCTGGAACTAGGTCAAATTTAAAATACAGGCGCTAGATAGTTTACTCATTATTTATCACAAAAATAATTTCTAGGAAAACAAGTAGCTATTTCATCATAGATCTACGAACATCAAATAGATGGATAAGGTGGGATCGAATGGACCCCACGAGTGACATGTAAGCATAGTTAGAACAGGTTACACCATTATTATAATCGTCGTAAATGTTATGACGATCTAAATAGGTCGTAATCGGCTAAAAATAACTCTGTAAGCTGTGTGGCTCAGTTTACGACGATTTCATCTTATGCGCTTATGACTTTCTTGACTCACATCATCGTAATTTTATAGGGATTTGACTCCCCTCAAACGATTTTTGACCATCTCGTATGAAATCGTCATAGATTTATGACGAATTCATCCACGACAACTTATAGAACGTCATGTATGAGCATATTTCTTGTAGTGCAAGGTGGTAACGCGTTGATGAAGTCACTCTAATATAAATGAACAATGAGAGGTTATGTAGGAGTACAGAGTGGGTTGTCTCATTTACACTTCCCTAGGCCTCGAGTTCTTGTGTTGTGATCCAAGACACAGATTACTACCACATGTTGGGCTCATTGACCCCTCTCGACCTATTAACTCGCCCCGACTATGGTCCAGGATTCGCATGGGTTATTGCTTCTTCGATTTGATTTTGTGCCGGAGTGGGAGGAGATGCACGGTTACTTTGTAGCACGGTTTTAGGCAAGCGCAGTTCCATCCGTCGAGGTGGGCTTGTCGGACCGTCCATACATCGTCTGGGTCCTGAACGGAAACCTCGGCCGGATTCCCGATTGGGGTACATACTCAGATAGGCGATCCCCTGGACTAGAGTTGGAGCCGTGAGGTAAGTGTCGTGGTACTATCCTCGCCAACAGCGCTTGAAGGTGACGAGTTCTAGGCGGTAAGTGGTAGCTACGTATGTGAAGAAGTACACACCTGCAGGGTTAATGAACTATTCGAATAGCCGTGTCCGCGGTTATGGACTACTTGGAGATCTTTACTTGATTATTAGACAACTCAAATGGAGACTCTAAAAATCGCAAGATAAGTGTGAGTCTATGGGTTGCTTCCTCGTGGGGAAGTCGAGGAAGGATCCATGGTTTTGTATTGATGTGATGATCAAGATTAGATGGACTCGTGTGCGCCTCTCATCTCAACTCTATGTAGTCGTAGTACAGGATAGACAATTCAAAGCTTTCTGCATTACAACCCCACTTGCCTTTACCTTGATACCTGAGCATGAGTAGTATAGTTCTGACGTAAGTCTTGCTGAGTACGACTTTGTACTCACGTTTGCTTATTCTATGTTTTAGAGAAGAGAGCACTGACCCCGATGGTGGCCTCCCCCTCAAGCTCGACGTCGACGAAGTAATGTGGTCCCAAACAGCAGCCTGGTCCCTTTGGAGGGTCGTTGTGTTTTCTTAAAGGCTTCTTAAGCCATTTGTTAACCTTGTCTTTACTAAGACATAACTTGCTTCCGTTGTTGTATGATGTAATGTTGGGTCACAGTTATGTGATCTCTGCTTGTAACACTACTATATCTGCTCTGTTTAGTAGATGCAATAAAGCTATGAGTTTGTAGAGTTCATGGTGTGTTACCTGTTGTTTACACTAGACATGTATGTTGCGTGTATGATTATAGCGTGCATGTCTTAGTGTGGGATTCGATAGCTTAGTTGAGTTCTTGCCGGCGGTCTTTTATACTCCAAGTGGCCCTTAGATGTGTGCAGCTTGGGGCATCGCGATGCGATTGCTCGTGACTCTGTCACGTGGCACACTTTGTTGTATGATTGAGCTCGCCCGAGATCCCGACTAGGTGATCGGGCTGGAGTCTGTTTATGTAAGTGTTATAATTCAATCGATAATGTGGTTGAGGCGACTTGTCTAAGAGTATGGGATTTCGCCACCCATAATCATGTAGACTTGTGAGCGGACGATGAGGACCCATCTCAGTTGATCATCCGGCCTGAATGGGATGCCCCTCACATTTGATGCTTTCCGAGAGTGTTCTGTGCTTGGCCTTGTCTGCTTAGACAAGTGGGTACGGCTCTCGGCTCTCCATATGATTGTGTTGTAACAGAAATTACATATGCAAACCCTGGGTCCCGACAGACTTGGTATCAGAGCAGGACTGCCTATAGGATTACTAAACCTTGGCCGAAGTCGAGTCTACCATTCTATAGTTATATAGTTACTTTGGGTATATGGGAACAACGTAAGGCTTCATTTTTCACCTTACCCTTATCGATCTGAGTTCTGAGTCACCCTCGCCATTTCTACGGGAAGATAGGACTATGCTCTTCTATATCTATACTAGAACATCTCCTTGTTTGACTCTCCATAGTTGTAGGAATGTTTTGGTTGTCTAGAGTCACCATTCCATCAAGCCTTTTGAGAAGGTTCCGATCTTTCTTGCAGATTGATTCATTTTTCCAAACCGTTACACCCGTTATGCTGTCCGATTTGTCCCGTGTTTCTAGTGATTCCAATGCTTTTGCATTACAATCTTGTCCGCTGTTAAATTATGTCATCTTTGCTTATGATTACATCATAAATTCTACTCTGATTGTTGATTTTTATCACATAGAATGTTAGGTGGGACTAGATTTGTTGAATCTGGTCACGGTAATCAAAGTGGTGATGATGATCCTCCTTCTCCGCCTTCTGCAGCGGAAATCATGATGGAGGCTGAGCGAAATCGACGTGATCAAACACGCCTTTTGGAGCTCATTGAGAAGAACACTTCTCTCCAGCGAGATGCGGTAATATCCATCCATGATTTCATCCTTTTGAACCCGCCGGTATTCCGATGTTCATCTGAGCCCCTTGATGCCGATGATTGGCTCCGTTCCGTCGAGCATAAGCTTGAGACGGCGCATGTTTCTCCAGATGATCGTGTGATTGTCGCGGCATACTTTCTGGAAGGTGCTGCTGGTGTATGGTGGGAAAGTTTTTTTGCAATGCAGCCTGATGGTCACATAGTGACTTGGCATGAGTTCTGTTATGCCTTCCAAGGGTACCACATTCTGGATGAGTTGATGGAAATAAAGAGGGAAGAGTTCTGCAACCTATCTCAGGGAAATATGACTGTTGATCAGTATAGGACTGAGTTCAATCGACTTTCTCGTTATGCCCCTGAGAAGATATCAACCGATGCCAAGAAGCAGGCAAGGTTCCACAAGGGACTTAGCCCTGTCCTTCGTCATGATCTCAATCTCCATGAATTTTTCAACTTCAAGGATTTAGTCAATAGATCATTCGGAGCTGAGCATGGAAATGAGACCTTTGAAGAGTCTCGCAAGCGTGATCGTGATCTTGCTTCATCTTCTAGTTTGGGTTCTCAGAAACGTTGAATTTTGATCCCAACTAGTGCCATCCCTTCACACTTGATTTCAAGACCATCTCCACAAAGAAAGAAAACCCAGAAATATCGTAGAGAGCTTGCCACCCAAACTCCACAACCTAACACCCGAGTGTGCTACAAGTGTGGTAATCCTGGCCACATTGCACGACAGTGTTCATTGCATGAGAATGTTCCTCCACATCCAAAACATAAAGCCAAAGCTAAGCCACGAAAGCCTTCCAAATCCAAGTCCGCTATTGCTGAATACGGACGTGTGAACCATGCCACCATCAAAGAAGCCCAAGAGGATACGAAGGTTGTACTCGGTACACTTCCTGTTAACTCCAAACCTACTTCTGTTCTATTTGATTCTGGAGCTTCTCATTTCTTTTTGTCTGAAAAGTTCACACTCCTTCATGACATTTCATTCGAGGAGTTGCCTACCCCTTTCATGATTAAAACTCCAGGATCCATATGGCGTACCAGTAGGGTAAGTCATGACAATGAAATTGCCGTTGAGGATGTTGTATTCCTTGCTTCTCTCATAGCACTCAAATCTTTAGATATCGATATCATCTTAGGTATGCATTGGTTGTCAAAACACCATGCCAAGATTGATTGTGCCACTAAATCTGTTCAAGTCACTCATCCTTCCGGCAAGATAGTCCATTTCACATCTCAAGGTTCAGAAACCCAGCTATATTCGTTGAATGAACATCCCCTTCCTAACCTTGAAGATATTCCGATAGTTTGTGACTTTCCGGATGTCTTTCCAGAAGAGCTGCCAGGAATGCCTCCTGACAGATGTGTAGAATTCATTGTAGATCTTATCCCAGGAACCGCCCCAATTTCTAGACGCCCATATAGAATGGCCCCACATGAGTTAGCTGAGCTTAAACTCCAACTTGAAGCTTCATTGGCAAAAGTCTTCATCCGCCCTAGCTCATCCCCATGGGGTGGCCCCGTTCTGTTCGTAACGAAGAAAGATGGAACAGAAAGGATGTGCGTAGATTATCGCCCGCTTAATCTAGCGACGATAAAGAACAAGTACCCACTTCCCAGGATCAATGATCTTTATGATCAACTTGCTGGATCCTCAGTCTTCTACAAAATGGATTTGAGATTAGGTTATCATCAAATCAAAATCAGAAACGAGGACATTCCCAAAACGGCTTTCCCTACTTGTTATGGTCTTTATGAGTACACCGTCATGTGCTTCGGTTTCACCAATGCCCCAGCCACTTTTTCGCGCTTGATGAATTCAATCTTCATGGAGTACTTAGATAAATTTGTTGTAGTTTATCTTGATGATATTGTCATCTACTCGAAGAACGAAGAAGAACATGCTGAGCATCTAAGGCTGGTATTGATGAAACTTAGAGAGTATCTCCTTTATGCTAAGTTTTCCAAATGTGAATTCTGGCTTCCAGAAGTGACCTACCTAGGCCACGTGATTTCTGCAAAAGGCATTTCTGTGAATCCCGGGAGAGTTCAGGCCGTCCTTGACTGGACTCCACATGAATCGGTTAAGCAAGTTAGGAGTTTTCTTGGCTTAGCGAGCTATTGTCGCCGCTTCGTTGAGAACTTCTCCAAAGTTGCAAAGCCTCTAACTGAACTCCTCAAGAAAGATAAGAAATTCGAATGGACCCCCAAGTGCGAGGAAAGCTTTCAAGAGCTAAAAAGAAGATTGACTTCTGCACCCGTTTTTGCGCCTCCAGACACCAAAAGGGATTTCAAAATCTATTGTGATGCTTCACGGCAAGGGTTAGGATGCATACTTATGCAAGATCGACACTTGGTAGCATATGCTTCACGCGAGTTGCGTCCACATGAAGAGAACTATCCTACCCATGATCTTGAACTCGCTGCCGTAGTTCATGCCCTGAAGACTTGGCGACATTACATCCTTGGTAATCGTTGTGAAATCTATACCGATCACCAAAGCCTCAAATACATATTCACCCAGCCAGATCTTAATCTTAGGCAAAGACGCTGGATAGAGTTGATAAAAGATTACGACTTGAGTATCTCTTACACCCCAGGAAAATCCGATGTCATGGTTGATGCACTAAGTCGTAAGTCGTATTGTAACAACCTCATGTTACAACAGTATCAACCACTTCTCTGTGAGGGTTTTCGAAAGCTCAATCTCGAGATTGTTCCTCATGGATTCCTTTCCACCTTGGTAGTGAAACCAACCCTTGAGGATCAAATCAAAGTTGTTCAACAACGTGCTCGAGGTATCCGATATATCAAACAAAACATTGCTAGAGGTAAGGCCAAGTGTTTTACCCTAGACCATGAGGGTACTGTGTAATGCAAGAATAGGATAGTAGTTCCGAAGAATAGGAATCTAAGGCAGTAGATCCTTAAGGAAGCCCATGACACCCCTCTCCTCGATTCATCCTGGTAGTACTAAGATGTATCAAGATCTACGCCAGAGATTTTGGTGGACTAGGATGAAGCAAGAAATCGCTCGTTATGTTGCTGAGTGCGATGTTTGTCGTCGTGTGAAAGCAGAGCATCAAAGACCTGCTGGTACTCTTCAACCTTTAGCCATTCCTGAGTGGAAATGGGATAAAGTCAGTATGGATTTCATCACTGGCTTTCCAAAATCTCAAAAGGGAAACAATGCCATCTTCGTGGTCATTGACCGTCTTTCCAAAGTTGCTCATTTCCTTCGTGTTCGCGAGAGTATAACTGCTAGCCAGTTAGCGGATTTATATGTCTCCCGGATCGTTTCTCTCCATGGTGTTCCTTTGGAAATCAATTCAGACCGAGGAAGTCTTTTCACCTCTTGATTTTGGGAAAGTTTTCAAAATGCTATGGGAACCCATCTCTCTTCTAGCACCGCCTTTCATCCCCAGTCAAGTGGTCAAGTAGAAAGAGTCAATCAAGTTCTCGAAGACATGCTCAGAGCCTGTGTTATCTCATTTGGAAAGAGTTGGGAGAAATCTCTTCCATTCGCCGAGTTTTCTTATAACAACAGCTTCCAATCTAGCTTCGGCATGGCACCCTCTGAATTTCTCTATGGACGAAAATGTCGAACACCATTGAACTGGTCAGAAACCGGTGAAAGACAATCCTTTGGACCGGATATGAACCAGGAAGCAGAAGAGAAGGTTTGCATTGTTCGTGAGCAATTGAAAACAACCCAGTCTCGTCAGACAAGCTACTATGATCGTCATCATAGGCCAGAGAGTTACGAGCTGGACGAGAAGGCTTACCTCCGGGTTACTCCTCTGAAGGGAACCCATCGCTTCGGTATCAAAGGGAAATTGGCCCCACGTTATATAGGCCCCTTTCGCATTCTATCTAAACGTTGAGAAGTTTCCTACCAACTTGAACTACCCCCGCAACTTTCTCAGGTTCACGATGTCTTCCACGTATCTCAACTCAGGCGTTGCTTCAAGGACCCCATGCGCGAAGTAGACCATGAAATGCTTGATCTCCAGGAAAACCTTTCATATCGAGAGTATCCTGTCCGTATCCTCGATGAAGCTAAGCGCACCACCCGCCGTCAGAAGATCAAGTTCCTCAAAGTGCAGTGGTCCAACCATTCTGAGGAGGAAGCCACATGGGTACGAGAAGATCGTCTTCGAGTCGAGTACCCCACCCTCTTCCCAACTACTTCTGAATCTCGGGACGAGATTCTTTTGAGTGGGGGCGAGTTGTCACAACCCTAGTTTTGGTATGTGCTTTTTATTTCTAGAAATAAGGCATCATGTTTAAATTTCCTTTATTTAATAATTGGGGATTTGGAAAAGCCTCAAAAAGAATTAAATAAAAAGGCCAGGTAAAAAGTTTTTCCAAAAATCCTCCAAACATTTTTGAAAAGTCCTATAAATGAGTGTGATCATTTTAAAAATGATTTGGAGTCAAACCCATGCTCATGGATTTTTCAAAAATTCAATTAGAGGCTTGGAAATTAAATGTAAATGCTATTTGAATTGGATTCAAATAATTTGAATTCCAAAAATCCCAAAACAGTGGGAGTGAATAGGTATGTGTCACATAAGCCCATATAAATTGCTCTGGGATTTTTATAAAATGAATTGATATTTAATTCAATTCAAAAAACATAATAGAGAAAACAAAAAAAAGAAAAATAAAAAAAGGCCGAAGGCCACCTACCTCTGCCTTACCTGGCCCTAGTGGGAAGAAGTCGTCCTAGCCCGCCAGGGGCATCCCCGTCTTCCTCCACTGGCCAGAAAGGCAGGCAGGACGCCGGCGAGCCCGACATGGCCGCCAGCGAGCTACCTGCTTGCCACCGAGGCCTCCCCCGCCCTCTTCTCGTAGCCAGGAGAAGGCCCTGGACGCCGAATCCATTTCCCCCTACTCTCGCAGGTCGCTCCCCTACCTTTCTCGCCATTTCACGCGCGTGCCGAAGCTCACCGGCGGCCGCTTTCGCGCGCAGACGTGCCCCCCGTGCCTCCCGCGCCAAGCCATTATGTCCAGGAGATGCGCGACGTCGAGCCGCACCTCCTCGTAGCAGGAATAGAGCCCCCTCGCCTTGAAGATGACGCCCACGACCTCCGTCTCCGTCACGGCCGCCGGCACGCCGTCGTCAAATTCGCGGCCACCGCAGCTCCTTCTACCCTCCTTTCTACGCCAGCGCGATCCCGGTGAGCGCGCGCTTCTTTTCCCCCATCCCGAGCCCCTCCACACGCCCCGGTTCCCTCCTTCCCTCACCAGCCGAGCGGCGCCGCCGCGGGCTTGCTCGCCATCGCACCCTCCGACTGCCCCTTGGCCGCCCACCTTCCCCACTAGACGCGCGTGAGCGCGGGGAACCATTTGGTGGTCTCCCCGTAGCCTCCCGTGGCCGGAGCCGCCTGCTGCGTGGGCGCCACCGCGTCCAGTGGCCGCCGGCGGCTAGACGCCGGCAGCGGCCGACGTGGCCGTTTAGATTAGGTGCTAACCCCCGTAGTTAGTTGACCCTGGTCACTGACTGGTGGGGCCCAGCCCCGTAACCTCTGTTAGTTTCTATTTAAATTGGAGTTAACCCCCTGTGTCAATGACAGGTGGGTCCCAGGCGACAGTTGACCAGTCAACCCCCCTGCGTCATGATGACGTCAGCCTGGCGCAATAAATCAATTTCTCTAATTAACAGAAAATCCGGGAAACTATTAAATCTTTGGAAATTCATATCTTTTAATCTATAACTCCAAATTAAAAGTGTAATATATGAAAAATCATCAGAAAAGTGCAAGGATTCCAAATATCATATTTTCATAGATGAAAAAGACATCTATGATGATGGACCAGTAGCATTTAACTATTTCGGTTATTTGGAATAATTCAAAATAAATGTTTAAATCATTTCAATTTAAATCTTTGCAATGCCAACCTTAATACTTGCACATCAGAGGCATATCATACACATGACCATATGGTTTACCATATCCAAACATTAGCAAATGCAATTTGGGATAATTTGAACAACATTTGGAGTTTGAATTTGAATTCCTTTTTCAAATCAACTTCAATTAACTTGTGACAAATTGAACCTAGGTCACATCAGTACCATGCCATGATTCATTTCTTGAATGTGCATAGCAATATGATGTTTACATTGTTGTTCTCTCGGTGTTTGTTTCTTCTCGATAGATCCATCGCCGGACGTAGTCCCTGTTTTCTCTGAAGAGTGGCACCCCCGAGTCCCGACAATAAGGCAAGCAAACCCCTTTTGATCATATCTATAAAAACCCAGTTTCCCTCTTGTTCTCTTATGCATGATTAGGTGATTCACATGTTATCGTTCTATCGCTAGTTGAACCCATCATTTGCATGACCTACCATTTCTGCCACAGTATTAAGTAAACCTCAACTTAGCAGATACAAGATTTGTTGTGTTTACCATGTGGCCCTTCATCAATGATATGCTATGCCATGCTAGAGTTGTTTGCAATGAAGATGATCCATCTGGGTGATGTATCGGGATGGTAGTGAACACATGCAACAAGGTGGTAACATGTTGATGAAGTCACCCTGATATAAGTGAACAATGAGAGGCTGTGTAGGAGTACACAGTGGGTTGTCTCATTTACACTGCCCTCGGCCCCGAGTTCTTGTGTTGTTATCCAAGACACAGATTACTACCACATGTTGGGCTCATTGACCCCTCTCGACTTATTAACTCACCCCGACTATGGTCCAGGATTCACATGGGTTATTGCTTATTAAATTTGATTTTGTGCCGGAGTGGGAGGAGATGCACGGTTACTTTGTAGCACGGTTTTAGGCAAGCGCAGTTCCATCCGTCGAGGTGGGCTTGTCGGACCGTCCATACATCGTCTGGGTCCTGAACGGAAACCCCGGCCGAATTCCCGATTGGGGTACATACTCAGATAGGCGATCCCCTGGACTAGAGTTGGAGCCGTGAGGTAAGTGTCGTGGTACTATCCTCGCCGACACCGCTTGAAGGTGACGAGTTCTAGGCGGTAAGTGGTAGCTACGTATGTGAAGAAGTACACCCCTGCAGGGTTAATGAACTATTCGAATAGCCGTGTCCGCGGTTATGGACTACTTGGAGATCTTTAATTCATTATTAGACAACTCAAATGGATACTCTAAAAATCGCAAGATAAGTGTGAGTGCTATGGGTTGCTTCCTCGTGGGGAAGTCGAGGAAGGCACTACAGGAAATATGCTCATACATGACGTTCTATAAGTTGTCGTGGATGAATTCGTCATAAATCTATGACGATTTCATACGAGATGGTAAAAAATCGTTTGAGGGGAGTCAAATCCCTATAAAATTACGACGATGTGAGTCAAGAAAGTCATAATCGCATAAGATGAAATCGTCGTAAATTGATCCACACAGCTTATAGAGTTAATTTTAGCCGATTATGAACTATTTAGATCGTCATAACATTTACGACGATTATAATAATGGCGTAACCTGTTCTAACTATGCTTACATGTCACTCGTGTGGTCCATTCGATCCCACCTTATCCATCTATTTGATGTTCGTAGTTAGGTCTTTATTATTGTCAAACTTTTGGTAGATCTATGATGAAATAGCTACTTGTTTTCCTAGAAATTATTTTTGTGATAAATAAAGAGTAAACTATCTAGCGCGTGTATTTTAAATTTGACCTAGTTCAAGCTGAATGTGTGAAATTTTGTCTTTTTTATGAGAGATGTATGAAAACCATTTTACATCCAACTATTTGATGAATTATACATAAATATGGTCTAATATTTTTGTTAATTGGCTTGGTACAATTTTGCAATAAAGATTTGGTAGGTTCTACATAAAAAATAGCCAACAATGATCACCACTAAAACTTAGCAATAATTAAACATTTCTTAAATGAATTATTGCTTTTTTAATTAATTATTATTTAAATAAATAAAATTACTTCTATAGCAGAAGGTATTTTGTTAAAATATTTAAAAAGGGAAAAGATAATTAATTGTTATTAAGATAATATTAATAATGAAATTAACTTAATAAAAGTTAAATAAAACCCAAACAAATTATTATAATAATTATATAATAGTTAAAATTATTTTTGATGTTTAAGTTTGAATTTTTAATTCAAAATTAAACTAAAAATATAATTGTTCTAGAGAAATAACTAAACAGGAAGAAAAAGACAAAACCTACGGGTGGGCATGGATGCTCTTAGCTACGGGTGGAATCTTGGAAAACCCTTAGCGAATCTCTGATGAAATGGCTACTCGGTTACCTAAAAATGATTTTTAGGAAACGATGAAGCGTCTATAGTTTAAATTTAACCCGGACAGATTTGTCTTTTTTATGAGAGTGTATGAAAAACATTTTACATGCAACTATTTGATTAATTGTACATAAAATATGGTCTAGTATTTTTGTAAAATAGTTTGCTATAATTTGCGAACATACATTTAATAGTTTCTTCACAAAAAACTCCTGTTTTTGATACTCAAAACATAAAATTTGTTTTCTTTGTGCAAGTATGTTAAAATAGTGAACAAAAATGGATCGAAGTATCATATATAGGTTACCGAGTATATTTGAATTTAATAGATATTTTGAGGATTTATGTGACAAAAATTAACCACAAAAAAAACTTTACTGATTTTTCTAATTACAGAAATATTTTTCAATAGTACTATTTTTTGATTAGTTGAAAAGACCTCCCACGGATCAAGCAATGACCACCCTTCATCTTGTTTTGATCCAACGACCCAGCCCACGCCTAAGAGCTAACCCTAACCCACCTCTTCTCTCTCTCGCAGCCTCCCCCATCTCTCCACGCTCTCCCGAAGCCGCCCCCCAGTCCCCCACCTCTCCACTCTCGATCTCGATCCACCCCGCCCCCGCAGACACGCCGCCACCTCTCTCCACGCTAGATCCATCCATCACGCCCAGCTCTCCAATCTCCACCTCTCCCCCACCGGAGAACCAGGGCTCCGCACTCCAATCACCTCTCCATCGGGCAGGGAGGCCCTAGATCCACCGGAGCGCGGCCAGATCCGCCACCGTCACACCGGTGCTTCCGCATCCACGCTGTTATCGAACTCCTTCAACACAACCGCGCATAGGCAGAGGAGGACGACTACCTCCGTGTGCTTCTTCCCAGGATGACGCCATGGAGGGCGACTTCCTCCCCCTTCCCCGCAGCCGGCGACAGCGTCCTCTGCCTGACACTCTCCATGGACGGGAGCCTCTGCCTGACACTTGTCGTGGCCGCTCGAAGCGACGGCTCCGACCAAGAAGGCGGTACGAACCCTACCAGATCCCCGCCCGCCGCCCCTCTCCCCATTTCGATCTGATTCGTTTTCCCGGTGGATTTCTCGCCGTTCTTCTCCTGTTTCCGGGAGATCTTCTCACTGTTGTTTTTCTTGGTTGATTGATTGATGGGTGCTGCAGAAGAAGAGCGGGGAGAACATCAACAACAACCTGTAGCTTGTGATGAAGAGCGGCAAGTACACGCTCGGCTACAGGACCGTCCTCAAGATACTGCGCAACTCCAAGGGTATGCATGCATAGATAGATCGGCTCTCTACTTCTCATGGATTTAATAATACTGTTGATCTGATTTGATGCTTCGGTGTGGACTTGTGCCTGGTCGACTTGTATAGTTATTAGTTTGTTCTTTTACTAGATCCTAGTGGTAGAACAATGAATGGTCGGGAGTCTGTTGGTTCAAAGATGGTTGATTAGCTTGATTAGAATGGAGTAGATGATGTTCTTTTGTGGCTATCTTGCTTGCTGTATATATTTGTTAAATAGGATGCAAATTCATGCTGTATGTCCATGATAGTAGCCTTGTATCCTTTTGTCTCGATACGCATTGTATGTAGTTTGTGGTGTTATATTTTGTTTCTAGAATGGGACTGAAATTTACAATCTCAATTGCATGAGAAATGAAATGAAATGAGAAAAAAATGAATTCTTCATCAGTTTTTTTACCCTTGAAACTTGTCTGTCGTCGTACCGTTGCACTGTGAGAACTTACTCGTCTCTGTTTCACCTAGACCACTTATGGAGTCTTGGCCTGCCACAACTCAGTTTGCATTTTTTCTATATTCTATTGTGAATGCTTAATCGTCCTCTCCTTGAATCACTGTTCGGTTTATGTTTAAATCATTTTTGTAGATTACAGGAATTGACTATCTTTTGAAGCGCATAGCACTCCTTGCAGTTTGAAACCTATGATGTTGTAATTTATTTCGTTCTAGCGGTGCCGTACTAGAATTGTAACTTTGGCTACCCAGTTTTGGGAGCTCACCATAGTGAAAATAGTATGACTTCGACTGCTAAATAAGTTGGTTCCTCTCCCATACTATATTAGTGCATTGTATGTTTATTTGATCTCTGTGATCTCAGCCTATGTTTATCTACTTGCAGATCAACGGGTCTCTGGCTCCCACTGCTATCAACAACCTGATTGAGAGGGAACTCATCAGGATGGCGTCAATCCCCAAGTACAAGCACATCACGCCCTCCATCCTCTCTGAGCGCCTCAGGGTATCTCCTTGCTCTTCCTTCCTTCCCATGAGAATTTAGATTGCGATGCTCTGTTTTGGTTTCAATCTGTTGTAGGGTTTTCTACTGTCTGCATGAATTATTAAAGCTCTGCAATGAGCAGTTACCCTCTGGTCTAGTTTAAGTATTTATATTATATTATTGCACTCTTGAATAGTTATCAATATCTATCTTTCTTATATCCTGCAAATTGTTTCAAGTGTTTGACTAAATTGTGTCTTCCTCGTCTCCTTTGCATTCATCCTTTGTGCTGGATGATGCTGTCAACTTACTCTTGGCGTGTATCTTTATAGTGTAAGCTCATTATTCGAATATCTCTTACTATTGTTTTTCATTTGGCGAAGTGTCATCTTATTAGAATTTTTTGTTATGTGCTCGCTGGACTGCAATAGGTTTCTGAAAGCTTGTACAGTGGCAGCAATTATTCTTACTGTTGCATCATCAATTTTTCTCCACCACTTTGGGGTAGTTCCTCTCCTTTGCTTGATACGAGATGAAATTTCAACAATGGATGTCAAGTTTTTGAACAAGAGTTGGCTGCCTATTAACTTCACTCTATTCTAGAATAGAGTAGATTTCCATGTTCTTACTAAGGGCCAGTTTGCAGTTATTGAGATATGTTGTGCTGTTCTTTGGAATCTAGCTAGTTAGTTCCAGTAACATTTTGTTGCTAAATCTATGAAAGATGTTTTCTGCTCCATCCAAAAAAGAAATAAACGGATACATGATATTGAAAAGCAACCAAAATGCCAAACAGAGCCTAAATTACCATGTCTTTATGTTAACCATGCCATTACAATTCTTGTTGGGCTAGATACCGTAGGCGAGAAGTTGAGATGTAGAACTGAAAGGGACATTAATCTTGAAAAGGGACACATGTTACCAGATTGCAACACGTATGTGTCCTATCTTATATCGGTTTATACAAGAGCTTTCCATTAGCACTTCAATCGTGTGGTTCAAAAGAACAGTCGCAGAATTTCTCTTGCATATTTTAGGATTTTTTTATTTGTATGTTATTCTATTTAACTGAAATATTCTCCATCCAATACTTGATTCCTAAATCAATAATCTGGACTGTTGTGTTGTTATTCCAAATTATTGAATGTCTAGTTTTGTCTTATTATTTCTGAATCTTGATGTGGAAGTTGAATTTATAAATAGATCAGTGGAACCTAGAGGGGAGTTCCATATGCTTAGCTGCTCCACTCAATCTTTGGAATACTTCATAATGATGATACTTACCCTACTTGAAGTTTATGTGCTAAAAACATTTTAATGGCGAGCCTACTGTAGTGACTATTATATTTGAAGGTTATAGAGAAGCATAAGACTTCCATGCTCTCGTTATTTGACATTGTTGTTACTTCTCAATTTTCTGTACGGTAAATTCTCTCCAAATCAAATCCCTTCATGTTGTGTTGAATTGAACCTGTTTAGGGGGTTGTGCTGTTGTAATATTATTGTAAGAACATGAAAAAAATTCAGGGCTAAACCGAAAGACTTTGTCCACTAAAATACAGTTTGCTCCTGAGAGTAGCGCCTATTTTAACTTAAAACTGAACCTACAGTTGCATGCTCACTGTTTATAAGTAGTTTGGCTTAGTTTTTTTTTCATACGTACAAAGACAGAAGCATTTTATTCAATCTACTTAAGATATATTGGTTCTTATTAGACTCCTAGATTGAGCAAGTTAAACAAAATGCTCTAATTTAAACAAGTTACCTTAGAACTGCAGTTATTTTCCTGTGCAAATATATCTAATGATAATTCTGTTTTAAAGATATGGATTTGTTGGTGAATTGGTGACACACTGCTAGAAAAAAATAATATATGTGTTTGTGCAGACACTAAAGGGAGTGCTGAAAGCGCAAGGACAACACCTTCCACTGTTCCCAAGAACAAGAACGACGACCTCTTCGCATCATATATTTTTCTACTCATTTTCTTGTGAAATGTGTGTTCTTTCCTTTTTATGTAATGGTGAATGTAATGTTCCTTCTTATGCGATGTATTGCAGTTCTGTGAAGTTTGTCATTGAAGAATTGAACTTATTGTGTAATTTACAGTTAATAAAATTCCTGTTTATTTGCCTTATCCAAAAATGGCAGAAAACTATATCGGTTGTTCTGTATGCAAAGTGGCCATGGCCCAGAAATAAGTAGATGCAAAAATAATAATTCATAGCTTTGCTTTAATAATGAAAAAATTGAATTGCCAAATAGAAATTCCGTAAGTATGTTCTGGCCCATTTTTTTATAAACAGAAAAATGGCTAAAAAGTAAAAATAGATAATCAAAATGGCAAAAACTCCTAAAATAAAAAGGCTGTAAAGAGGCTATGGCCCAAATGAAAATGGACCATAAAAGGCTAGAGTTATTGGGCTCGGCCCAAATTGACTATTAGAATGGATTGGGCTGATTTTGATCTAAGACGTTTTGATTTCGTCGCAATTTTGCCACGTAGGACTGCCACGTAGGATTCGGTTAGATCGCCAACGACGATTTAGAATAGTCGTAAGGGTTACGACGATCCAGAAATCGTCGTGAAAGTTACGACGATTTCGACCAAAACGTCGTTGCTTTTAGTTTTTGACGCCTCGTTTTTGACGCTTGATTTTTCGTCGTAAGATTGTCGTAAATTAAAAACTGTGACGATGTAATGACGAAAATATGTCGTCGTGTATTAGCATATTTCTTGTAGTGAGGATCCATGGTGGTGTATTGATGTGGTGATCAAGATTAGATGGACTCGTGTGCACCTCTCATCTCAACTCTATGTAGTCGTAGTACAGGATAGCCAAGTCAAAGCTTTCTGCATTACAACCCCACTTGCCTTTACCTTGATACCTGGGCATGAGTAGTATAGTTCTGACGTAAGTCTTACTGATTACGAATTTGAACTCACGTTTGCTTATTCTATGTTTTAGAGGCGAGACCACTGACCCCGATGGTGGCCTCCCCGTCAAGCTCGACGTCGACGAAGTAATGTAGTCCCAGACAGCAGCCTGGTCCCTTTGGAGGGTCGTTGTGTTTTCTTAAAGTCTTCTTAAGACATTTGTTAACCTTGTCTTTACTAAGACATAACTTGATTCCGTTGTTGTATGAAGTAATGTTGGGTCACAGTTATGTGATCTCTGCTTGTAACACTACTATATCTGCTCTGTTTAGCAGATGCAATAAAGCTATGAGTTTGTAGAGTTCATGTTGTGTTACCTGCTGTTTACACTAGACATGTATGCTGCGTGTATGATTATAACGTGCATGTCTTAGTGTGGGATTTGATAGGTTACTTGAGTTCTTGCCGGCGGTCTTTTATACACCAAGTGGCCCATAGATGTGCGGAGCTTGGGGCTTCGCGATGCGATTGCTCGTGACTCTGTCACATGGCACACTTTGTTGTATGATTGAGCCCGCCCGAGATCCCGATTAGGTGATCGGGCTGGAGTCTGTTTATGTAAGTGTTATAATTCAATCGATAATGTGGTTGAGGCGACTTGTCTATGAGTATGGGATTTCACCACCAATAATCATTTAGACTTGTGAGCGGACGATTCGGACCCATCTCAGTTGATCATCCGGCCTGAATGGGATGCCCCTCACGTTCGATGCTTTCCGAGAGTGTTCTGTGCTTGGCCTTGTCTGCTTAGACAAGTGGGTACGGCTCTCGGCTCTCCATATGATTGTGTTGTAACAGAAATTACATATGCCAACCCCGGGTCCCGACATTATCTAATTTCTTTCAACCAACCGACTTACATAAGGGCCTAGAGATCCGCCAACTTTTTCTTGTGCACCCAATAAGCATAAGGAAATCTTCCTTTCCAAAGAACCTAATACAATGATCTTCCCTTCGATAAACCTGTATCACAAAAATCCTTATAATCCATTCGGAACACATGTTCGTTTGGCGTCCTTAGTCTTCTTGGACATCGGTCTCACTTGGTTTAAAAAATCAGTTTGAAGAGGATAAGAGATATAAGATTTTTAACAAAATAGTTCCTCCTAACTTACGTCTATGCTAACTAGGCTGCTATAGTCTGAACAGAGGCTCTGATACCAAGTCTATGGGCACCCCGGACTATATGTCTGAAGCAACCAGCTGTGCATACTGTCATGCTCACCTGATCAGTGTCGCATGACGCACAAATCAACAATGGATACATCAGATCACATGTTCATACAATACCGAATACAAAGTCATACAACAACAATGTGTTACACGGCGTCATCGGGCTCAAATAGCAGCGGAATAAGCAAACGAAGGATAAATAGTAATGGCACAATCCACACGGCAGTTCAGAGCATAGCACGTCCTAGTAACCGTCGATAGCATCATCGTCAAATACCTGCTCCTCCAAGCCTGGCTGATTGAATAACCAGGGACAAGAAAGTTTTGCATACGAAAATAATGTGATGGATGTATGGTGGAGTTTGTCATAGGGATTCCTAGCTACTCAATTTAAATTAAGTTGGCAAACTTTTGATCTTGGCATGTTTTACTTTCCCACAATGGCATTGTTTTAATCTGGTCCAACCCTTCCAAAAATATCAACATCATCATCGTGAATCATAATCTCAGTACTAGAATTTCTCATCTATTCCCCACAAAGTGTGGCCTCAATAGCTTTCAATGATCATGGACTCCGGCTACTCGAATAGATTTACACTCTGCAGAGGTTGTACACTTTACCGACACAATTCAATACATCCTCCGTGTCATCCACGAATCGTCATACCTCAGTATGAGGGTTTCGGATAATTGAACAAAACCTTTCACCATTAACCCTAATATGAGCTCCTACCCAATGAGTATATTCCCTCATCCTCCAATGGCAACCCATGTCCCTCTTGGGAATAATGTCTCCATTGAGTAGAGGGACTCACCGTGTCTTCCGGGGCCTCGGGGATCAGCGAACCCCTAGTTTGGTTCTCCCAATCTCTGGGCAGAATCCGGTTTCAAGGGACGCATCCCTCATAGCAGTTGTGAGGTAGCTCATGTTAGACCCAATGGCTTCCGGTAAATCCCTGTCCCATATCAGGGTAATGTGGTTGCACAGGAGGCTAGGTATTAGCGTCACTTATAGAGAGTCCTTCAAGACTTCGAATATGTTCTACGATGTTTCCAACAACCACAATCTTGTCCATCACAGCTTCTTAGATGTATGCCATTTGTTTCGGGTGGATCAAGATTAACCAAATTCTTAAGTTGTACTTAGATCTTTAACAAGGCTAGGGCACGGTCTTGATAGTATATCAAGATCATCGGGGTTTTATTTTATTTCTCACAATAGGTAGGTTATGAGGGTTTGTGGGGTTCTTACCTACTACAACTAATACAATCCCAACCCAAGATGATATAATATTTTTATGATACATAACATGATACAAAATAAAGTAGAAAATGTAGGAAAAGGGTTTGAGTTTTGAAAATGGCTTGTCTTCCTCAGTGGTGTCTCCTGGTATGGCGCCTTCGGCTTGGGAGGAGTCTTCACCTACAACGTCAAGCACTTCGTCTACGCGTTGCGGAAAAATGTAAACACACATTACAATCACAGTAATTATACAAAGCATACAAGGAATAACACTCATACATAACCATAAAATTATAACATCACAACAAGATCATCAACAAGGTTGTAGCAATTTAAATATGGTTTATCTTAACATGATGATTATTACATAAGGTAGCAAGCAATTATATCACAAGTTGCTAATCAAGTAAAAATTATTTTATTATCTTTAGTTTATCATGGGGTTAAGCAAGCATTTAAAACATAAAGTAGCAAGTTTTAATTGACAAAGAATTTAATACATGATTCAACATAATAAATATTTATAACTGCATGGTAGGATAACTTGGTTATTAGTAGGTGAAGCAATTAACAAGATTAAACAATCTTTCAACATGCAAAGTAAAATGGTTATTAAATTCTACAACACCTCATTCTTAAAGGTTTACAATTTGAACAGGGGTATTGTGATAATTATCATGAATTTACTAAGAGCAAGATTAAAGTTAAACAAGTCCTAACTAAAGGTGATGATCTTACTTATTTTATTTTATTATCATCAAATAAATTATCCACAAAAAGCTACTTACCAGATGCAAATTCAATATAATGCTAACAATTTAATATTGCTAAGAGAAATTTTATGTAAATTAACCTAACAAACAATAAATAACAAATGCCAAAATTTTAGTTAAGCAAATTTAGATTCTAACAATGCAGAAATATAGAGCAGATATTTAGAAACAGAAAACAATTTGTTTCATGTTTTTATGACTTATATATTTTTAAAAAAATTATTTTGGTGATGCCGAGTTAATAAAAAGAAAAATAAATAAAGCAGCCGACCCTCTTCTAACCGACGCCCATGGGCAATTCTCTCTAGTGGGCCGAGCCCTAGCGCAGCAGTTGCTGTTTTTTTCTTCTCTCTGTTGTTTTTTTTACGGGCGAAGGGGTACAGAGAGATCCCGGGAGTTGGATCTGGGATTATCCAATGGCCCTGGGCCATCTCCTTTCTCTCGCTAGGTCTGAGCACGGGATGAACTCCCATGGAGGCCAGGGGCGATGGGCGCTCACCGGAGACCTCGTCGGCGTTGGATGATGGCGTGGAGGGGTGGCGGACGTGCAGGAGGGCCTCAGGGCTCCATTTTTGTGCTCGGGGGCGACCTCCAACATCGGGAACGACGGTGGCTTGGGGCCAATGTTTTGGGTACCGGGCGAGATTTTTGGTAACCGCCCGGTTACCACCGTTCTCGCCACCCCTCGAGAAAACTGCAACTCGAGTAAAAACTACCGAAATTTTTGAATATTTTGAATTTAAATTCTCAGTTCCTTACTAACAAGGCTTGGAACAATAGTGAGACAGTTACACAGTGTTGTCGGACTGGTATGGAGTCTGGCCCGTGTAGTTCAGCGCTGAGGTCGCTGGTTCGATCCATGATTTCTCGTTCTTTTACTTTTTTTAGGTAAAAAAGGGGAAAAATATTGCGTTTAGCGGGGATCGAACATGGGACTTGACAAAATAAATGTGCTAAGCATGTAGCCATTGTGCTATCAATACGTTCTCTAATAGGAACAGATAAATATGTTTGTAAATAAGTATAAAAATTGAATTCAAATTTTGATTTAAAATTTTGTCCGAGATTTCCCGAAATTTTACAGGTACCGCGACTATCGGGATTTTCGCCACGAACGAGAAAAAAAGTTCCATTCGGTATTCAAAACCTTGCTTGGGGCTGGCTCGGGGTAGCCGAGGGCGGCCTGGTCCTGCGGAGCTTCATCACGGGGGACGAGGGGTGGAGCCTCGCCGGCCTCCGGCGGTCCGAGGCAGAGATGTGCGGCCTCCTCCTCGCGGTGCACACCTCCTTGAAGATGCTTGCTCCTCCTTTCCTCTTCCCTTCCCTTCTCCCCTCCTCCTCCTTTCTCCTCTCTCTGCTTCTGCTCTTTCATCTCGGGCTCGAGCTGGGGATGGAAGGAAGAGCTGCTCGCTAAGGGGATAGTGGACAGGGGCGAGTGGAGGTGTGGAGTTTTGAGGGCGCTCGGTGACTCTTTATATAGGCAGTGCGAGAGCAAGCTCGTGCGGGAAACTGGCAAGCGGGGCGTGGCAGCGGGCGGGAATGCCAGGGTGGCGATCCATGGCTTCGCCACGTACTGGCCGAGAGAGGTGGTGCAAGTCGTTGTGGGGGAGGTGTGGCCTGTGCGCGGACGAGCAGAGGCGTCCATGGCTTGCTAGGGAAGCTGTGAGCAGAGGCATGCTTCAGCTGAAGGTGCTCCTCGGGAGCGTGCAAAGGGGGCAGGGGCAGCAGGCTATGGAGTAGGAGAGAAGGAAATGAGGGGGAGGGAGCCTTGTCAACCGAGAGAGACCAGAGAGGCTTTGGCCTCTATCTCCCATCCTCTCTGGATCCTTGGTATCCAAGGAAACGTGTAAATAGAGGGCTAGGGTTAGGTGGTTGGTTTAGTATACTTTAGGTGCTGTTTAGATTTAGTTTAAATGATTTTTCATTTAAAAATTCTTGTAGGGGCAAGGCTGAATGTAAGGTGTTTGTAAAAAAGCCTCAAACGTATTTGAATTTGAATTTCAGGAAAATCAAAATTTCTTGTATTTTTTATTTTTTTAGATGATCAGAAGATCATTAGTGATCTTTCTCTAGTTTTAAAATGTTAAACCAAATCTTTGTTTGCATTACCATAATCTACGTATATTATTTTGGTAGTGACTTTGTATGAGCTAAAATAATTTAATCCTATCAAATTGTTGAGTTCCATAGGTACACTTCAACATTTTAAACAAAAAAACAACAAAAAAATCAATGCAAAAAAATCAACAAATGAAAAGCATGTGTGGATGCAAAAGTGCTAAGTGATGTGAGAGTTTTAGCTATATAGACGCTAGGGTTTTTGGGTGATCTTGCTTATGATCATGTCCAAATGATGAACAAGATAGTGTGGTGCTGGCCTATACTACTAAAAAAAGTGAATTTACAACATATCATCATCACACAAGTTCCTCTTCGAACTTCATCATGATCAACACTAGGCACACATAATCAGACATGCATTCAAACATTACACTACTACAAAGGAGAAGTTTTTGCTGGGCCTCATTTTTTTTTCTCATCACTAGTGGCTTATATCACATGTTATAAATTTTGGGGTGTGACACCGGCTGACCTGAAGATGGAAGAGATTGAAGAAGAAAAATCATCCAAGAAGCCAAGTTTTGCGGTGCATTCGGCCTCACTAGGGGCTGCCGATTGTGCACCAGTGGCTGCTGTCGTCAGCTTGGTGACTGATGTGGTCAGGCAAGATGCAGTCGGCTCTACTTCCTCCGAGCAACCAGCAGTCGAAGCCGAAGCACCTGTTTTAGCAACAGTCGATGTAATGGTGATCGTCACCGCACCTTCATGGGCAGACATTAGTAGAAAACAAGGCTTTGGTTCAGGCCTCTCCAGCCCTTTAGTCCCGGTTGTGCCAGGAACGGGACCCATGGGGGGCATACGTCCCAGTTCGCGCGCCCAGGGGCCCCGCCGGGCCTCGTGGAGCATTGGTCCCGGTTCGTCCGGATCCTTATGTCCCGGTTCCAGACATGAACTGGGACCAATGGGCCTCGGAGGGAATTGGTCCGAATTAATTTCTCGAACCGGGACTAAAGGCCATGTGGCTATATATACCCCTCCCGGAGAAGAGCACTCCACTGCCCTGTTTTTTCCTAGAGTGTGAGTTGAGGGCTTTGTGGTGCTCTAGCTCACCTCCTATGCACATGAGGTGTTCGATGAAATGCCCGAGCCACACTACTTAAGCTTTGCCCTCTCCAAGCTCGACCTCCAAGCTCCATTTTTCTCAAGATTTGTCTAGGTTCAGCGATCTATCACGTCTTGTTCCCGTCTTACCCACCGTCGATCGCCCGTGCCGATCTCGTCGCCGGCACCATCGTGGTAAGCCTCTTATTCTTATCTTGTTTCTAAAAGAAAATCATTCTTACTTGTATTACTTCTCTAATTTTCTTATTTTTATTATTTCTTGTTATTATATAGTGCGATGGTTATGGTATCCGCACATGTCGGCCTACGTCCATTCTATGATTCGGATGTTGTATATATTATCTTTTATAACTATTTGGTTCATTTATTATTTATGACAATTATGCCGACCAATGTGACATAGAATTTATTTATCTAGGAAGTATGTGAACCGTAAATTCCAACCGACCCTATTGTCGAGAGGTTCAATTTAGTTGAAGAATAAAACAATTACTTGAAGGAAAAATAAAAAAAATGGAGGAGGAGAAGATTATATTGGAGTTGCATGTTGCGGATGTCGTAGATGGTCACAAGATCAAGATGGATGCAATGCGCTTGAAGATGAGAAAGATTAGAAAATATGCCATTCATAGCGAGGCTTGGTATCATTATGCCGTTGGATCAATTGTTATCTAGGTTGCGATTATGATCGCATTTGTTGTTGCATTGAAATGTTTTACATAGTTTTAATGTATGGTTTAATTAGATGCTCTGGAGAGCTATATGTTGTTCAATTAGAACTATGTATGTACTTTGGTTTTAATGTGATGATGAACTTCTATTAATTTGGTCACTTATATATTCATGATGTTCTTTCTTGGTTTTTGACACGCTTAATTATATATAATGCACGCAGATGAACCGGCAATGGATGTACGATGACAGACACACCTCTCAGTACATTAAGGGCGTGTATGATTTTCTCGAACTGGCTGAGGCAAACAAGCATAATTGTTTTATGTGTTGTCCATGCCCTACATGGGGGAATACGAAGTCTTACTCTGACTGGAAAACCATTCATGCCCACCTGCTTTATATGGGATTCATGCCACACTATAATGTTTGGACCAAGCACGGAGAAATAGGGGTTATGATGGAAGACGATGAATAAGAAGAGTACGATGACAACTATGTTCCCCTGAATACAGTGATCAAGAGGAACCGGACGATGTGCCTGATGATGATCTTCGCCGTGTCATTGTTGATGCAAGGAGACTGTGTGAAAGTGAAAAGGATAAGATGAAGTTTGATCAGATGTTAGAGGATCACAAAAAAGGGTTTTACCCCAATTGCGGAGAGGGCATCACAAAGCTCGGTACCGTTCTGGAATTGCTGCAGTGGAAGGCAGACAATGCTGTGTCTGACAAAGGATTTGAGAAGCTACTGAAAATAGTTAAGAAAAATCTTCCAAAGGATAACGAATTGCCCGACACTACGTACGCAACAAAGAAGGACATATGCCCTCCAGGATTGGAGGTGCAGAAGATATATGCATGCCCTAATTACTGCATCCTCTATCGCAGTGCGTACGAGGATTTGAATGCATGCCCGGTATGCGCTCCATTGCGGTATAAGATCAGACGAGATGACCCTGGTGATGTTGATGGCGAGCCCCGCAGGAAGAGGGTTCCTTCCAAGGTGATGTGGTCTGCTCCTATAATACCACGGCTGAAACGTCTGTTCGGAAACAAAGAGAATGCGAGGTTGTTGTGATGGCACAATGAAGACCGTAAGAAAGACGGGAATTTGAGACACCCCGCTGATGGGTCACAATGGAGAAAGATCGAGAGAAAGTATCGGGCTCACTTTGGAAATGACCCAAGGAACATATGGTTTGGTTTAAGCGCGAATGGCATTAATCCTTTCGGGGAGCAGAGGATCAATCACAGCACCTGGCTCGTGACTTTATGTATGTTTAACCTTCCTCCTTGGATGTGCATGAAGCGAAAGTTCATTATGATGGCAATTCTCATCCAAGGCCCTAAGCAACGCGGAAACGACATTGATGTGTACCTAAGGACATTAGTTGAAGAACTTTTATAGCTGTGGAATGGAAACGGTGTACGTGTGTGGGATGAGCACAAACAGGAGGAATTTGACCTGCATGCGTTGCTATTTGTAACCATCAATGATTGGCCTGCTCTTAGTAACCTTTCAGGACAGACAAACAAGGGATACCATGCATGCACGCACTGTTTAGCTGACACCGAAAGTATATACTTGGACAATTGCACGAAGAATGTGTACCTGGGGCATCGTCGATTTGTTCCGGCCAACCATCAATGTCGTAAGAAAGGCAAGCATTTCAAAGGTGAGGCAGATCACCGGAAGAAGCCCTCCATGCGTACCGGAGATCACGTACTTGCTATGGTCAAACATTTACACATAATATTTGGAAAGGGTCCCGGCGGACTATCTGTTCCGAATGACGACGAGGGACGCGCACCCATATTGAAGAAGAAATCTATATTTTGGGACCTACCCTACTGGAAACACCTAGATATCCGCTCTTCAATCGATGTGATGCACGTGACGAAGAAACTTTGAGTGAACCTGCTAGGCTTCTTGCATGTGTATGGTGATACTTCTCAAACGTATCTACTTTTCAAAACACTTTTGCTATTGTTTTGCCCTCATTCTTGCATGATTTGGACAAAACTAACCCGGACTAATGATGTTTTCAGCAGAGCTGTCTGTATGGTTTTATTGTGTGCAGGAAAATGGATTTTTAGGTGTCTCGGAAAATTCCAGGAAAAATCAGAGAAAATCCACGCACCCGAAGGACCGTTGTACCAGAAGTGGGGCCAGACGCCAGCCAGGGGGGCCCCAGGCGCCCTGCTGGCGCGGCCCCACCCTTGGACGCGCCGAGAGGACGCCTGGAAGGGTCCACCCCCTCTGGTGCACTACTTCGACTCCTATTTATTCCCGTGGCGAGAAAACCCCAGAACAGAAGTTGTTTTCCCAAATTCTCGTCGCGGAGCCGTAATCACCCTCTGTTCTTCTCCGGGAGGGTTAATCTAGAGGCTGTTTTGGCCTCCGGTGACGGGAGATCATCTCCATCGCCATCATCATCACCACTCCATCCTCCCTCCATGACTTCTCCTTTCATGTGTGAGTAATTCCCTGCTGTAGGCAAAGGGGATGGTAGGGAGTGGATGAGTTATATCATGTAATAGTTTATCACATTGTTGGGGGCGTGTTGCCTATCATCTAGATTGGTCTTTATCATCTTTGCTTCAACTTGGTGCTCCTAATGCTTGTCACTTTGGGCCCGAGTGCCATGTTTTCAAATCTGAATCCTATGCGTTTGCATGAATATATTTGTGTTCTTGATCATATCTACAAGTTGTATGCACCTATTATAGTCCGGAACTGGAGATCCCAAAGGTGACAGCTTGGGACACCAAAGGGGATGGACTGTAGTTTGAGGATTCCGTGTATCCATTGATTGTTAATGATTTGTTCCGGTGCTCTTTGACAGGAGCACCTTAATCTCCATAAGTTCATTTTGGCCCCGTTCGTAGCGGGATGGTAGGACAAAATATGATGTGCAAGTTCTTATTGCAAGCACGTACAACTACCTGTGGGGTACATGCCTAATGTTTGATATATGCCTAGATGATCATTGTTTTTCCTGTGTGCCTTGCCCCAAGTTAAATGCCTGAAGTATCTCATCCATGCAGCGCCCAACCATCCATCTCCCTAGCCTACAGTGTTTTTAATTCTGTTGGTTACTAGTTGTTTGCTTTTGCTGTTTTACTGTCGCTGTTTCACCACCACTATTTCCGTTACTACTATAACTTCCACATCGCAGTTATTATTAATATCTTGTTGCAAGTAAGTGTATTTCAGGTGCGGTGGAATTGAAAAGTCCACTGTCAAGGCCTGTGGATATTCTTTGGCTCCCCTTGAGTCGAATCTATAAATTGGGTTATTCTTACCCGCGAAGACTATCTCGATACCCTACAGTTGTGGGTTATCAAGGCTGTTTTCTGGCGCCGTTGCCGGGGAGCGTAGCTTTATTTACAAGTCTGCTTGAAGTATTTAACCTGCTGCAATTTATCCGCTATGGGTAAGAAAGAAGACCCCAAGGTCCCGATCTTACCATCCCGTACAAGAAAATGTACTGTTCTGAACACTAGTACTACACTTGATTCACCTTCAGTTATGAGTAAGTTTGCTTCACCTTCACCACATGATGCTTCTACTGAATCCGTTACTATGTCCGATACTTTTGATGATGCTTCTACTACTATTGATGATATTGGTTCACTTGGTTACGCTCTTGAGAAACAGATCGCTGCTGCTGCTAAAAAATCTGGAATTGAAATTCCTTTTACTCGCTACCCTATTGGTGGAACTTACGATTATCCTGATTTGAGTAAACTCAAGGAGAGACTCCTTGATGATGATTATATTATACTTGATGTTGATTTATGCAGGGAGCTAACAGAGTTTGTCGACTCTGACCCTGATGCTATTAAGAAGCTTCTCGAAAAACACTCCGTGAAGAACAAGACCGTTCCTTATCCTGAATTTGCTACATCTCTTATGTGCATCAATGATCCTGATTATAATTTCTCTGTTGATCTTTCACTTATATCTATGGTTGAAGCTGACCCCTTTTATGGCAGAGAAAATGATGATGCTATTGCACACCTGACCAAACTCACTGAGTTGGGTGGCCTGCTTACTACGTATGAAAAGATACGAAACCTATATGGTACTAAACTTCTTCCTTTCTCTTTGAAGGAAGGTGCTAAAGCATGGTATGATGCACTACCGTATGGTTCCATTAGGAGTCCTCAAGACTTAGATCACTATTTTGTTGATAAGTACTTTCCTGATCATATGGAACATGCTGCTTTACAAAAAAAATATAACTTTAAACATTTGCAGGATGAGCACCTCCCTAAAGCTTGCGGGAGGTATTGCAGTCTGATCCAGGCTAGACCGGGACATGGAGTCCCTAAGAATGAATTAATTGATATATTCTATGCTGGTCTAACTGATGAATCCAGATCCTATTTGGACAGCTGTGGTAGTTGTGTTTTCAGGAAAAGAACACCGGACGATGCAGAATAATTAATGGGCAAGATTGCCAAGAACCACGAAGATTGGTCCGTCCCTGAACCACCTCCACCACCAAAAAAGGGGAATGCTCATCGTAAGCCCCGAAGATATGCAAGAAGCAAAGAAGTCTATTAAAGAGAAGGGTATTAAAACTGAAGACGTGAAGAATCTACCCCTTATTGAGAAGTTGTGTGAGCCTACCACTCACCCTCCTATGGTAGAGGTACATTCTCTTTTAGATTTCAATGCAAGTGATATCACTCATGGTAAGCCTCCTGATCAATGTTTAGATGAGCTTGATCATTTTATTATGAAGAAAAATCACTTTAATGAGAGGATACAAAGTCAGCTACATGATAATTCCCTTGCTATCAAAAGCTTGCTTGATGTTCTAGGTAGAACATTTAATGATGTTAAATGTCTTGTGAAACATTTCATATGTTTCAAACTCAGCTTGAACAAATTTCTAATATGCAAAAATATTTGCTTGCTAACAATGCCAAATAGGATATACAAGCCTTCGGGATTAAAACCCGAGGAGGAACTAGTACTCAAGATCCTCTCTATCCAGAGGGGCATCCGAAGAGGATCAAGCAAGATTCGCAAATGGAGGAAGAAGAAATTGTTAGTTCTCCGAAGAAGAAGAAGAAGCACAAAGAAGCTGACAAATCCAATGATACAATTGCAAGTGAAGAGCTTGTTATTAATACAAATAGTATATCTACCTCCGATGCTGAAACTGAAGACGGTGCTGAGCCTGAAAAGGATGGTGAAAAGAATGATCCACCCGAAGTTCGAGAAGAAGGAGCACCCGACAAATGCAAGAAATACACTAGAGAAGATTTCATCGCAAGAAGAAATGGGAAGGAAAGAGAACCATGGGTACAGAAACCCATGCCCTTTCCAAGTAAGCCTCTCAAAACTAAATAAGAAGAGTGTTACAATAAGTTTTGTGAGTGGATGAGACCTCTTTTTCTTCAAATTCCTTTGACTGATGCTATTAAGTTACCTCCCTATTCGAGATACATGAAAGATATTGTTACTAATAAAAGAAAAGTTCCTAATGAAGCAATATCTACTATGCTTGCTACCTACTCTTTTAGTGGCAAGATACCTGAGAAGTTTGGTGATCCAGGTATACCCACCGTTCCTTGCTCCATAAAGAATAATTATGTTAAGACTTCTTTATGTGATCTTGGAGCAGGAGTGAGTGTTATGCCTTTCTCTATTTACAAGATCCTTTGTTTAGAGAAACTAATCCCTACAGATATCTGTCATCAGATGGCTGACAAGTCAACATCCGTACCCATTGGTATTTGTGAGGATCTTCCCGTTGAAGTTGCTAATTGTTTGATCCTTACTGATTTTGTCGTGCTTGACATGCCCGAGGATGGGAGCATGTCTATTATCCTTGGTAGACCTTTTCTGAACAGCGCAGGTTCTATTATTGATTGCAATAAAGGAAAGGTTACTTTCAATGTGAATGATAAAGAACGCACGGTCTATTTTCCGAAGAACATGGACAAAAGGCATGGCCTCAACTATATAGAGAATATTGAGACCGTGAAGATTGGTGATTGGGATTGTCCTCTACATGTGCACCACAAATACAAAACCATTATGGTGGGGACAATATCCATTAAAGTGAAGGTACCCTGAATGCTTCATAGTAGGTGAAACTTTTTTCTCTATGTATTGCTAGTTTGGTAGTAGGACTTGATCAACCTTGTTATTAAATGAGTTTTATATAAGTAAAAAGTAGAGGTTGTTATGTATGCATTTCTTTTAGCTTTATCTTTCTTGATGTACCAAAGTTTTATATTTTTGAAGCTTCACGTAGCTAATCACTATTTCAAGTTCTCAGAAAATTTTGCAGCTTTTTGAACCTCGAAATTTTTTCAACAGTGAAGTTGTCAGAAAAATTCCAGAAAAATGAAAATAAAAATTTCCATGCCGGGAGTGACCCAGAGGCACCTGGGGCTGACCAGGGGGGGGGGCACCAGTGGCATAGGAGGCCAGCTCGCGCGGCCTGCCCCCTGGCCGCGCCCACAGGGTGCCTGGGGCCCACAGGCCCAACCTGCAGGTATTTATTCTTCCTCTCTCTCTCTCCAAAAACATGAGTTCTGCACTTTGTTCTTGCGTTCTTGCTATTCTTGGAGGCGATTTTCTATCTCTCTCTTCAGCCCATCATTCGAGCTGAGATTTTGAGCAAATACTTCCTGGTATGTGACTCCTCCGCCCCTCCAATTAGATATTCGATTGGTAGCTGCATTAGTGAGTATTTAGTAGCTCTTGGTGCTGTTCATATGAGCTTGCAAGAATGTGTAGAAATTTATTTTCCAAGTTTTGATGCAAGTTTATTACTTAGGGAAGTGAGTAGAGTAGTTTTCCTCAACTCATTTTTCTTAAATCCTTGTTTTCGTGAATTTTAAAAAATTTCAGAAATGAGTTTCTTCGGAAAAGCAAAAGGATGGCTTGGGAAGAAGAAGCCCGAGCACACTGATAGAGTAACTAGAGCTGCAGCTTCATACTCAGCTGCTAGGGTGAGCTACAATGAAGATGTTGTGCCCCTGGAGTTGCTGGAAGATACAAGTCCAGCACGGGCAATGACGTTTCCTTGCAACGATTTTCTTGAAGCGGCAGGTATTAAGGAGGAGTTTGATAACCTTTGTGCTAATGCAGGTTTGACACGGCTTGCAACATGCCGTGTTACTCAATACAGTAAACTCACCTCCTGTTTTATTAACAATTTTGGATATAATCATGATGCTGGTCTTATTGAGTTTAAAATTTACTTTGATTCTTTGGCCATGTCTTTGGAAAGATTTTATGGAATAATAGGTGTACCGAACTGTAACAGCCCATTTGCAATAATAAGAAATTAGCATGATATTGTACCTTGTCTGGTGACTTTGTAACTTGGTATGATGCTAGAGTTTGACATTTCATGTGGTGATTTAAATTTAAATTGGGATTGGAGCCCTTTTGGTTGGTTTGAGTTTGCATCCAAAATGGTTCAAGAAGGGTGTTTGAAGATATTTCAATGTTGCATGCATGCTCTCCTTGACCCCAAACTTGGCATATCCAATTCTTTCCCCTTGCCAAGCTTTTTAAAACCCTTGGAACATTTTTGCCAACTCCATGATTGTGGGCCACAGTTCAAAGTGGTTTGAATTTTCAAAATGCACCCACAATTTTAGTTGCTCCAAAAATGGCCAAACCAATTTCAGAAATTGGAGAATATTGCAAGGATCATTCTACATATTTTTATGTAATTTTAAGCCGTGTAATTAATCCTGGAAAACTCTTAATCCTTTCTACTTTTTTTTTGGAAAAGGACAGGCAAGTGGGTTCCTTTTCTTCCCTCTTCCTGTTGCAGGCCCAGCCCACCTGGGCCTCTCCCTCCTACTCGGGCTAGAGCCCAGCCGCGAAGGGGTAAGTGGAGTGCGCCTGAGTCGTTCGATCTGCATCCGAGGGCCCTCCTCCTTCGTCTTTCCAGCGTGGATAGAGGTCCCCTCCCCCCTCCTCTCTCACGAGCACGTCCGGCCACCGGAAGTGCCTCGGGGAACCTAGGGTTCCCCTCCTCCAATCTTCCCCCTTGGCTCGTCGCCGCCGCGCTCAATTGCTTCGATCCGCCCCGCCACTGACGCAGGTGACCGGAGTGCAATTCACCGCCGTTGATTCGTGTCGTCGTCCGCGAGTTCACGCTCGCCCTCCTGCAGACTTTTCTGACCCCTTCCCGTCGGCATCGTGGTTGCAGGAGCTCCACCGCGATCCCACGAAGAAGCACCCCCGCGGAGCAGTCGTTCTGCCTCGCCGTCGACCGTCCGCTTTGGCATCCCATTCAAGGTGTCAAGGCCGTCCCCGAGCACCCAAGGTGAGCCTTTTGTGCCCCCCCTGCTCCCTCGCTCGCTCGCTAGTAGATAGCCCCGTAGTGTTACGTTTCCGGCGGCCGTGTCGCGGGTCTCGGCCAGTCCGGTGGTCACCGTGACCATGGCGTCGCCGTGGTGTGCGCGGACGTGCTTTGTGCACGTCCATGACGCGTCTGTGACCTCAAAGGAGATGGCTTGCGCGTGTTTCAAATTTTCATCGCCGATGTCTGAAGAACGCGCAGTAGACAGTGGCGCCGCCGTGATCTTCAGTCGATCATTGCGTCGTCGTCGTGGAGCTAGAGGTCGGATCTGGAGTACAGATTCGTACGTGTAGGTTCCAGCTTCGTTTGGGACACCGTAGCGCGGCCGGAGTTGGTCTGTGCGCACCACTAGGTTCACCGGAAGATCGCCGGGATTGCGCGGGTTCTAAATCTTCAGAGCAGGCCGTCGCCTCTCTGATCCCGTGAGGATTCCGGCGAGGTAGGAGTAGGTTGGTGGACATGGCATGCACAGTTGTGCTGAGGGAGGTGCCCTCCCGAGATTCCCCTTGGTAGCTCTCGAGGAGGCAGCCCATGTGGGCTATGCCCTCTCTTTTCTTTTTTCTTTTCATTTTCTTTTCTGTTTAATTTTCAATTTGGATTTGATTTCAAATTCAAAATTGAATTTAAAACTTGTAGCTTAATTTTGGGCACCCCATATATGTTTCTGGGGTAGTTTGAACCACTGAACACAGTTGTCGGGACCCGGGGTTAGCGTATGCAAGTACAGTTAAGACATAGTCATATGGAGAGCCGAGAACCGCACCCACTTCTCTAAGCAGACAAGGCCAAGCACTGAACATTCTCGGAAAGCATCGTACGTGAGGGGCATCCCATCCAGGCCGGATGATCAACTGAGATGGGTCCTCATCGTCCGCACACAAGTCAAATGATATGGGTGGTGAACTCCCATATTCAAAGACAAGTCGCCTCAACCATACTACCGACTATCTCAAAACTCTTACATAGACTTACTCCAGCCCGATCACTTAGTTGGGGTCTAGGGCGGGCTCGATCATACCACAAAGTGTGCACGAGACGGAGTCTCGAGCAGTCGCATCGCTATGCCCCAAGCTGCGCACATCTAAGGGCCACTTGGTGTATGAAAGACCGCCAGCCAGAACACAACTAAGGTCTCGAAAACCCATACAAAGACATGCATGTTATAAACATACACGCAGCACACATGCCTTGTATGAACAGCCATTGCGATTCTCTACAAAGTGTACATTTTATTTATATCTCTTATAGAGTACAAACAGAGATCACATACATGTGATCCAACATTACAACACAGGCGGAAGCAAATTATGTCTGAGTACAGACAAGTTTAACAAATGGCTTAAGAAGCCTTATTTAAACACAAAGCCCTCCACGAGGAAACCAGTCTGCTGACTGGGACTAGACTAGCTTAACTTCAGTCGTCCAGCTCGATGAAGAAGCCACCTTCGGGGTCAGTGGTGTCATCTAAAACATAGATTAAGCAAACGTGAGTACAAAGGCGTACTCAGCAAGACTTACATAGGAGCTATGCTACTCATGCACATGTATCAAGGTAAAGGGAGGTGGGGTTCACTTGCAGAAATGCCAGCTTTGACTTGGCTAATCCTGAACTACGAGTACCAGACTTGAGGTAAGAAGCGTACACGAGTCCACTACCTTCACCAACCAATTACACTACTATGGTGCCTTCCTCGACTTCCCCACGAGAAAGCACGCCATAGCACTCACACTTATCTTGGTGTGTTTTAGAAGTATCCAGTTCAAGTTATCTAATAATCAAGCTAAGCTTTCCAAGCAGTCCATAACCGCGGACGCGGCTATTCGAATAGTTTTGTTAACCTTGCAAGGGTGTACCGCTACACACACATGATCATCATTTACCGCCTTTGATCTCGACACCATTCAAGGGGTGCCAGCGAGGATGCTCACCACAACTGTTACCTCATAGCCTATCTAGTCCAAGAAAGCCGCCTACTTGGGTTGGTTACCACTATCGTGAACCCGGCCGGTTTACCGAAGTGGACCCAAGCGATGTGTGCGTGGTGCATAAGCCGGTCTCGGTTGAGCCGTTCTCTCACTTAGCATCCAGGCCACAAGCCTATCAGAACTCCGAACTACTGCGACATATGGACCTCGAAAGGGATGAGTTAATAAGTTGAGAGGGGTCAGTGAGCCCAATGTGTGGTTGTACTCTTCATCTTGGATCACCACACAAGAACTCGGACTTAGGGCGGTGTTCAACGAGACAACCCACTGTGTACTCCTACACAGCCTCTCATCGTTCACCTTGTATTAGGGTCGATTCACCAACACTTTTCTACCATCATCAACATGATCACTACCATCCCGACTCACATCATAGTAACATCATGGTATCATACTAAGCATGCAATAAGCAGTAGCATTTGCAGGGGTTACATGATATCAAACAACTCCTACAGTTGCTAGGATTGTGGTTTGCTTACTACTGTGACAAAATGATAGGTCATGCAAAGGAATGGGTTCATCTATGCGGTAGAATCGTAACATGGTGATCATCCTATACAATGCATAAGCGAGACATGAGAGGGAAGTGGGATTTTATCGACATGATCAATGTGGTTTTGCTTTCCTTGCTGACGAGGTTCGGGTTCTGGATCTTTAGTGAAGGGGGTGACCTCTTGCTCCGGTTCCACCTCTACTCGACAAACAAAGCACGAAGTAGCAATCAATATGAATGCAATGCTCAAGCACATGATTGAATGTTAAAGCTTGAAGTATAAGTTTTGATGTGTGAGGCAATTCCATTTAAGTGGAATATATTGCATTTAAAATGCAAATTCAAAGTCCACATTTGAATTCAACATTAACCAAGTTATATGTGATATAGTTTGATCATTTTGAATTATCTTCAAATGTGTATGATATGCCTCTGAAGTGTGGTTGAATTATATCTTAAATCCATGGTCCAAGTTGCAAACTCAATTGATTTGAATTTGAAATAAATTCAAATAAACCAAATGACATATGCTACTGGTCCCATTTTAAATTCAACTCAAACAGAGTTGAAAGTTGCATATTTGGAAAGATAATTTTCTCCTGATCATTTTTCATATATTATTTGCCCAATTTGGAGTTAATATGAATTTTCTATGAATTTCCAAAGTTTGGGGTATTTTCTGGATTTTCTGGAATTCTTTTACTCATTTTGATTTTCTGGAAAAGCATTACTGCGTCATTATTGCATCAGCATGACATCAGGGGGTTTGACCCGAGTCAAACTGACAAGGGGTCCCACCTGTCTGTGATACAGGGGTTAATCCCGTGGTTAAAATTAATTAAACGGAGGGATTAGGGGTTGGGGCCCAGTAATCAGTGGGTTTAGGGGTGTGATTAGGGGTGGGTTAGGGTTAACTCGCCGGCGGTTAGCCGCCGGTGGCACTGGCACGGCGGTGTGGTCACCGGAGTGAGCCAGAGGCCACGGGAGAGCACGGGGAAGGCTCCATTCGACTCAGCAACGTCTCGCGCATCATCTGGAGGCAACGGGGGTCCTCGGGGTGGTCGAGAGCGACGACGGCGACGACTCCGGCGGCAGCAGAACGGCGGTGAGGTCGTAGCCGAGGCTAGGAAGCATGGCTTGGGGTGATTTTGGTTGCGTTTGAAAGCTGGCACACGTGGGAGTCAAACGCGTGCACTGGGGGTTCACGACAAGCACGGGGGCGAGGAGGACGACGACCATGGCGGCGAGCTTGCTCGGGATCCATGGCGGATTCAGTTGTGGGGAAAATGAGGCGCTGCACACTTAGGTAAAGGTGAAGGAGCTCACCCTGAAGCTAATGGAGAAGACGGTGAGGCCGGGGATGCTGTGTAGTCGAGGAATTCGACGACGGCGACTCACGGGTCCGGCGAGCTCTCGATGAAGCTGGCGTCGATTGCTGAGGTGCTCGGGCTCGATTGCTTGAGGGGAACGACGAAGACGTCTGCTGCGGTTCTCCTGGACACGGCGGCACGGCTCGGGGACGACGGTGGCTACGTGTTCTCGACGGCGTGCTCCACGGCGGTCTTCGGGCGGTGGTGAAATCGGGCGCAGGATGAGGAGGAAGACGAAGAGGAGGAGGGGAAACGAAGCAGGGCGGCTCCAGGATGCGTCTGGACGAGGAGATAAGCTCGGGGGGGCCTGGACGCTCGAAGGCGTCGCGGTGGCGTCCACGGCGTCGGCGCCTCGCCACCGAGCTGCTTGGCAGCGCGGGGTGGAAGACGACAAGGGGATTCGCGGGCTGGGCTGCGGAAGAGGTAAGTTGGGCCGGGGTGGCCCAGGTAAGTGGGCTACTTTCTGTTTTTCTTTTCCTTCTGTTTTTCTCTTCTGATCTTTGTTCTGTGTGGCTAAATAAAATAGCTAAACATTTTATTAAATGCTGAAAACTTTTATATGGCCTCATAATAATATAGACTAGCCACTCATAAACTTTCAACATTTTTAAAATTCAAATGATTTGAATTTTAAATCAAAAAGGGGTATTTCTTTAATTCCAAGGTACTGTTTGAATATTTGAAAAATCTATGAGCATGGGGTGGGTCCCACATCACTTGATATGTGATCACACTCATTTATAAGACTTTTCAAAACTCTAACATGAATTTTTGGAAAATATTTTTATCTGGCCTTTTGAATTAATTCATCTGGGGGGTGTTCCTTCTCCCATTTGGATTTTGAATTTGATTTCCAAGATTTCCTTTTGAAAATTTGACATGATGCAAAGGCACTAGCTAACCCTAGCACATACCTAACATAGGGATCTGACAACTCGCCCCCACTCAAAAGAATCTCGTCCCGAGATTCAGAAGTCTGCGGGAGGAAGGAGGGGTACTCGGTACTGAGACGGTCTTCTCTTTCCCATGTAGCTTCTCTTTCAGAGTGGTGTGACCATTGCACTTTCAGAAACCTAATCTTCTGACGACGAGTGACACGCTTTGCGGAATCAAGAATACGAACGGGGTATTCTCGATAAGAAAGGTTATCTTGGAGATCAAGCGTTTCATGGTCGACTTCGCGGATGGGGTCCTTGAAGCAACGCCTGAGTTGGGACACATGGAATACATCATGTACTCGGGAGAGGTGCGGAGGTAGTTCAAGTTGGTAGGCAACTTCTCCACGTTTAGCAATAATGCGGAAAGGTCCGATGTAACGTGGGGCCAACTTGCCTTTGATACCGAAACGTTGGGTTCCCTTCAGAGGAGTAACCCGAAGGTAAGCCTTCTCATCCAGATTGTAGCTTTCTTGTCTATGATGACGATCATAGTAGCTTTTCTGACGACACTGGGCTGCTTTCAATTGATCACGAACAATGCGAACTTGATCTTCTGCTTCCTTGATCATATCCAGTCCAAAGAATTGTCTTTCACCGGTTTTAGACCAGTTTAGTGGTGTTCGACATCGTCGTCCATAAAGGAGTTCAAAAGGAGCCATGTTCAGACTAGATTGAAAACTATTGTTATAAGAAAATTCAGAAAATGGAAGATAATTCTCCCAATTCTTTCCGAATGAGATAACACAAGCTCTGAGCATGTCTTCAAGAATTTGGTTAACCCTTTCGACTTGACCGCTAGACTGAGGATGGAAAGCTGTACTAAAGGAGAGATGAGTTCCCAAAGCACGTTGGAAGCTTCCCCAAAATCTAGAGGTGAAAAGGCTACCACGATCAGAATTGATTTCCAAAGGAACACCGTGAAGGGATACAATTCTGGAGATGTACAAGTCCGCTAACTGGCTAGCAGTTATAGACTCGCGAACCGGAAGGAAGTGAGCAACTTTGGAAAGCCTATCTATGACAACGAAGATGGCATTGTTTCCTTTCTGGGTTCTTGGAAAGCCGGTGATGAAGTCCATACCGACTTTGTCCCATTTCCACTCGGGAATAGACAAAGGTTGAAGTGTACCAGCAGGTCTTTGATGTTCTGCCTTAATGCGACGACAAACATCACATTCGGCAACAAATTGAGCAATGTCTCTCTTCATCCTAGTCCACCAAAATCTCTGGCGTAGATCTCGGTACATTTTCGTGCTACCGGGATGAATATAGAGGGGTGTGTCATGGGCTTCCTTGAGGATAAGTTGCCTTAGTTCCTTATTCTTAGGTACTACCAAACGATTTCCAAAGAAAACCGTTCCCTTGCTATCTGTGGAGAAACATTTAGCAACTCTGCTAGCAATGTTCTCCTTGATCCGGCGAACACCTCGTGCACGCCTTTGGGCAACTATAATTTGATCCTCAAGAGTTAGTTTCGCCACCAAGGTAGAAAGATAGCCATACGGAAAAATTTCAAGGTTGAGCTTGCGAAAGTCCTCATGAAGAAGTGGTTGATACTGCTGTAGCATGAGGTTGTTACAGTACGACTTACGACTTAGTGCATCAGCCATGACATTGGCTTTGCCTGGGGTGTAAGAAATTGCTACGTCGTAATCTTTTATCAACTCAATCCAGCGTCTTTGCCTGAGATTAAGATCTGGTTGGGTGAAAATATATTTGAGGCTTTGGTGGTCGGAAAAAATCTCACAACAATTACCAAGGAGGTAATGTCGCCAAGTTGTTAGAGCATGAACTACGGCAGCGAGTTCAAGGTCATGGGTAGGATAGTTCTCTTCATGTGGCCGCAACTGGCGTGAAGCATAAGCTACCACATGTCGATCTTGCAGAAGTATGCATCCTAACCCTTGCCGTGATGCATCACAATAGATCTCGAAATCTCTTTTGGTGTCTGGAGGTGCAAGCACGGGTGCAGAAGTTAATCTTCTTTTTAGCTCTTGAAAGCTTTCCTCGCACTAGGGAGTCCATAAGAATTTCTTATCTTTCTTGAGGAGTTCAGTTAGAGGCTTTGCAACTTTAGAAAAGTTCTCGACGAAGCGACGGCAATAGCTGGCTAGGCCAAGAAAACTCCTAACTTGCTTAACCGATTCAGGTGGAGTCCAGTCAAGGACGGCCTGAACTCTCTCGGGATTCACAGCAATGCCTTTTGCAGAAATCACGTGGCTAAATAGGTCACTTCTGGTAGCCAGAATTCACACTTGGAGAATTTAGCATACAGGCGATGCTCTCTAAGTTTCATCAATACCAGCCTTAAGTGTTCGGCATGATCTTCTTCGTTCTTCGAGTAGATGAGAATATCATCAAGATAAACTACAACAAATTTATCTAGGTACTCCATGAAGATCGAATTCATCAAGCGTGAGAATGTGGCGGGGGCATTGGTTAAACCAAAGGACATGACGGTGTACTCGTAAAGACCATAACGAGTAGTAAAAGCCGTTTTAGGAATGTCCTCGTTTCGGATTCGGATCTGATGATAACCTAATCTCAAATCCATCTTGGAAAAGACAGCGGATCCTGCAAGTTGATCATAAAGATCATTGATCCTGGGCAGTGGGTATTTGTTCTTTATCGTCGCTAAATTTAGCGGGCGATAATCTACGCACATCCTTTCTGTTCCATCTTTCTTCTTTACGAACAGAACGGGGCAACCCCATGGCGATGAGCTAGGGTGGATGAAGCCTTTTGCCAATGAAGCATCAAGTTGGGTTTTTAGCTCAGCTAACTCATGTGGGGCCATTTTATAAGGGCGTTTGGAAATTGGTGCGGTTCCTGGAACAAGATCCACTATAAATTCTACACATCTGTCGGATGGCATGCCCGGCAGCTCTTCCGGAAAGACATCCGGGAAGTCACGAACCACCGGAATATCTTCAAGTTCGGGAAGGGGAAGTACATTCAAAGAATGCACTTGGGTTCTTGTTCTGGGTGAGGTATAGTTGATGGTTTTGCCCGAAGGGTGGGTGAGTTTCACGGATTTGCCTTTGCAATCCAGATAGGCATTCTGTCTTGATAGCCAATCCATGCCAAGGATGAAATCAATGTCTGAAGACTTGAGGGCTATGAGTGAAGCAAGGAATACTAAACCCTCAATTGTTATTTGATTACCATGGCTCACTCTACTAGTTTGCCATCTTGACCCTGGAGTTTGAATAACCATTGGGGTGGACAATTCAACAAAGGGCAACTCATGACGAAGTGCATAACTTTCCGACATGAATGAATGAGATGCTCCTGGGTCGAAAATAACGGAAGTAGGAACAAAATTGACTGGGAGCGTACCAAGAATGACGTCAGTGGTGTCGTCAGTCTCTTCAGCGGCAACCTGGTTCAAACGTCCACGAGTGGCGGGAGGAGCGGGTTTGGCAGTGTAGACCTTCTGGGGTGGCTTGCCACGACCATTGTTGTTTTTGTTGTTGTTGCCTCCGGCACGGGGTGGAACATTCTGGTGTTGGAGCTGGTTCTGGGGACACTCGCGAGAATAGTGGCCTGCCTGACCACACTTGTAACAAGCTCCGAAAACAGTGCGTGGAGCTGGGTGGTTTGGTGGAGCTGGGTGGAACTGGGTGGGTGGACGAGGCGTCACATAGGATGGCCTCGGTGGGTTGTTTTGGCGGAACATGCTATTGGGGATCCAGATCTTGCGCTTCTGGGAGCCAGAACTGGATGAACTGTCATCTCTAGGATGTTTGCGAAAGTCGTTGGGGGTGTTCATGTCCTCTGCCTTGATGGCCTTGTTGACAAGGACCTGGAAGGTGGAAAAATCATGAAGGTTGAGCTCGCGATGGAGTCCACTGTTGAGGCCACGACGGAACCTCTCTTGTTTCTTGGAGTCGGTGGAGACTTCCTTAGTTGCGTAACGAGCAAGTCGGTTGAACTCACGACTGAACTCGTCAAATGTTCTTCTGCCTTGAGTGAGGTTACAGAATTCCTCACGTTTGCGGTCCATGAGACCTTTGGGGATGTGGTGCTCGAGGAAGGACGTATAGAATTCCTCCCAAGATGCTGGTGGTCCAACTGGGCGCATATTCAGAAAATTCTCCCACCAAGAGCTTGCTGCACCTTCAAGGTGATAGGTGGCATAGTTGACCTTGTCGCCATCTGCAACATGGCCGGCTTGGAGCTTCCTCTCGATGCTGCGGAGCCAGTCATCGGCGTCAAGGGGCTCGGTGGAGTAACTGAATACCGGGGGATGAAGCCGGATGAAGTCGTTCAGAGACACCAGCTCATTGCGCTGCTGAGTGGTGTTGCGTGCGATGAATTCCAGCAGGTGGTGAGAGTGACGGCGGTTCCTCTCAACTTCCATCAGAACTTGGGCCATCGTGGGTGGGGGTGGAAGGTTATCTTCCTCCTGGTTGTTCCCACGACCTTGGTTACGACCAACCTGGCCACGGGTTCCTTGAGACATCCTGAAGGTGAAAAACCAAAGTCAAACAGAGTTGATTTCAAGAGTCTAATCAAGGTATTGAAGTACTGGAAGGATTACAGAGTAAAGGAAGTAATCATCTTGACAACATGGTGATAAAAGCATACAAGCCATATATTCACAAGCTGTCATACAAACCATACATCGTTTTAGTACAAGCACTAAGCTAATACAAACGTGATGAAGATGATACATCCTTCAGAGGCACTCTGACTTCCTATACATTATTTATCTAAGCCTCTGGAACTTAGACACCTTGCTTACAATATACTAGGATACTACTACATCCTCACTAAGTAAGACCACAGGCGGTCTCACTCATCTCCATCTCCATAGTAATTCTCGTAAAAGTTACCCGCGTATCCCGGTAGCTGGAGGTGACCATCGGAAAACACGGAGGCTTGTGGGCCCTGATATCCATTTGGGCAAGGATGGGGCCTAGGTCCAGTGTAGGGTGGAAGCAAAGGACCACGGGGTGGAAAAATTCCTCCAATCTCGGGCCAAGCAACTCGAGAAGGCATCTGGGTCCTCACTGGATAGGTCGCATCGTACTCCACTGATCCCACGCTCACAAAGGGTGCCAAGAGTGTCAGTGCTCGATACAGACGAACTCGGGTGGCGTGGAGCTCAAAACGGAGAGCACGTGCATCACGATCTCTGTCACTAGCAAACCTAGCAGTCACCTGGAGTGCTGGATCCTCTGCAGAGTGATCTGAGTAGAGTCCGGTGTAATATCCCTCTTCTCCTGGAAGTGCAGCTGGGATATAGCGGAAAGAAGTCTCTCTCAGCAAAGTGTGCTCCTCTCTCAGCAGGGTAATACATGAATATGCAGCATCCTGCACAGCCATGTTCTCGGTAACGCCGATGCCATGTCCAAAGTGGATAGGCTGGGTGACTCCAACGTGGTGTGGGTAGATCCGGACAATGCAGTGGAACTGCGTCTGGTTGAAGTCGTGGAACTGCTCCTCGATGGTGTACTCAGGGTACCATCGATATCCCACATAGGACATCATCTCGATCAACGTGGCGGGATGGCCACGCACACCGAGGCACCTGGTCAAATGAACAATCTGCCGAGGGGGAAGATCTTCCATCTGAAACAGAAAGGAGTTTGCAAATGCATCAGATTATGAGATAAACCTGGAATGACTCGGACAGCATAACGGCTGTAATTGTAAGAAATGACAATTTCTTTCAATATGCAAACAACACTTACAGAATACGATGTAAGAAATCAACATTACAACAATGCTAGGAAAACCGGACACACTTTCCAACGGCTATAAGGAAGCAAACAACGAGATGTGCTAATCAGACAGAGGAGAGCCTAGTCCTATCTTCCCGTAGAACAAGATGAGGGTGACTCAGAACTCAGAACGAAGGGGGTAAGGAGAAAAATGAAGCCTTACGTTGTTCCCTTATATACCCAGAGTAACTATATAACTATAGCAAGCTAGACTCAACTTCGGCCAAGGCTACTAGTCCTACAGTCAGTCCTGCTCTGATACCAAGTCTGTCGGGACCCGGGGTTAGCGTATGCAAGTACAGTTAAGACATAGTCATATGGAGAGCCGAGAACCGCACCCACTTGTCTAAGCAGACAAGGCCAAGCACTGAACATTCTCGGAAAGCATCGTACGTGAGGGGCATCCCATCCAGGCCGGATGATCAACTGAGATGGGTCCTCATCGTCCGCACACAAGTCAAATGATATGGGTGGTGAACTCCCATATTCAAAGACAAGTCGCCTCAACCATACTACCGACTATCTCAAAACTCTTACATAGACTTACTCCAGCCCGATCACTTAGTCGGGGTCTAGGGCGGGCTCGATCATACCACAAAGTGTGCACGAGACGGAGTCTCGAGCAATCGCATCGCGATGCCCCAAGCTGCGCACATCTAAGGGCCACTTGGTGTATGAAAGACCGCCAGCCAGAACACAACTAAGGTCTCGAAAACCCATACAAAGACATGCATGTTATAAACATACACGCAGCACACATGCCTTGTATGAACAGCAGGTACCATTGCAATTCTCTAAAAAGTGTACATTTTATTTATAACTTTTATAGAGTACAAACAGAGATCACATACATGTGATCCAAAATTACAACACAGGCGGAAGCAAATTATGTCTGAGTACAGACAAGTTTAACAAATGGCCTAAGAAGCCTTATTTAAACACAAAGCCCTCCACGAGGAAACCAGTCTGCTGACTGGGACTAGACTAGCTTAACTTCAGTCGTCCAGCTTGATGAAGAAGCCACCTTCGGGGTCAGTGGCGTCATCTAAAACATAGAGTAAGCAAACGTGAGTACAAAGGCGTACTCAGCAAGACTTACATAGGAGCTATGCTACTCATGCACATGTATCAAGGTAAAGGGAGGTGGGGTTCACTTGCAAAAATGCCAGCTTTGACTTGGCTAATCCTGAACTACGAGTACCAGACTTGAGGTAAGAAGCGTACACGAGTCCACTACCTTCACCAACCAATTACACTACTATGGTGCCTTCCTCGACTTCCCCACGAGAAAGTACGCCATAGCACTCACACTTATCTTGGTGTGTTTTAGAAGTATCCGGTTCAAGTTATCTAATAATCAAGCTAAGCTTTCCAAGCAGTCCATAACCGGGGACGCGGCTATTCGAATAGTTTTGTTAACCTTGCAAGGGTGTACCGCTACACACACATGATCATCATTTACCGCCTTTGATCTCGACACCATTCAAGGGGTGCCAGCGAGGATGCTCACCACAACTATTACCTCATAGCCTATCTAGTCCAAGAAAGCCGCCTACTTGGGTTGGTTACCACTATCGTGAACCCGGCCGGTTTACTGAAGTGGACCCAAGCGATGTGTGCGTGGTGCATAAGCCGGTCTCGGTTGAGCCGTTCTCTCACTTAGCATCCAGGCCACAAGCCTATCAGAACTCCGAACTACTGCGACATCTGGACCTCGAAAGGGATGAGTTAATAAGTTGAGAGGGGTCAGTGAGCCCAATGTGTGGTTGTACTCTTCATCTTGGATCACCACACAAGAACTCGGACTTAGGGCGGTGTTCAACGAGACAACCCACTGTGTACTCCTACACAGCCTCTCATCGTTCACCTTGTATTAGGGTCGATTCACCAACACTTTTCTACCATCATCAACATGATCACTACCATCCCGACTCACATCATAGTAACATCATGGTATCATACTAAGCATGCAATAAGCAGTAGCATTTGCAGGGGTTACATGATATCAAACAACTCCTACAGTTGCTAGGATTGTGGTTTGCTTACTACTGTGACAAAATGATAGGTCATGCAAAGGAATGGGTTCATCTATGCGGTAGAATCGTAACATGGTGATCATCCTATACAATGCATAAGCGAGACATGAGAGGGAAGTGGGATTTTATCGACATGATCAATGGGGTTTTGCTTGCCTTACTGACGAGGTTCGGGTTCTGGATCTTCAGCGAAGGGGGTGACCTCTTGCTCCGGTTCCACCTCTACTCGACAAACAAAGCACGAAGTAGCAATCAATATGAATGCAATGCTCAAGCACATGATTGAATGTTAAAGCTTGAAGTATAAGTTTTGATGTGTGAGGCAATTCCATTTAAGTGAAATATATTGCATTTAAAATGCAAATTCAAACTCCACATTTGAATTCAACATTAACCAAGTTATATGTGATATAGTTTGATCATTTTGAATTATCTTCAAATGTGTATGATATGCCTCTGAAGTGTGGTTGAATTATATCTTAAATCCATGGTCCAAGTTGCAAACTCAATTGATTTGAATTTGAAATAAATTCAAATAAACCAAATGACATATGCTACTGGTCCCATTTTAAATTCAACTCAAACAGAGTTGAAAGTTGCATATTTGGAAAGATAATTTTCTCCTGATCATTTTTCATATATTATTTTCCCAATTTGGAGTTAATATGAATTTTCTATGAATTTCCAAATTTGGGGTATTTTCTGGATTTTCTGGAATTCTTTTAATCATTTTGATTTTCTGGAAAAGCATTACTGCGTCATTATTGCATCAGCATGACATCAGGGGGTTTGACCCGAGTCAAACTGACAAGGGGTCCCACCTGTCTGTGACACAGGGGTTAATCCCGTGGTTAAAATTAATTAAACGGAGGGATTAGGGGTTGGGGCCCAGTAGTCAGTGGGTTTAGGGGTGTGATTAGGGGTGGGTTAGGGTTAACTCGCCGGCGGTTAGCCACCGGTGGCACGGGCACGGCGGCGTGGTCACCGGAGTGAGCCAGAGGCCACGGGAGAGCACGGGGAAGGATCCATTCGACTCAGCAACGTCTCGCGCATCATCTGGAGGCAACGGGGGTCCTCGGGGTGGTCGAGAGCGACGACGGCGACGACTCCGGCGGCAGCAGAACGGCGGCGAGGTCGTAGCCGAGGCTAGGAAGCATGGCTTGGGGTTATTTTGGTTGCGTTTGAAAGCTGGCACACGCGGGAGTCAAACGCGTGCACTGGGGGTTCACGACAAGCACGGGGGCGAGGAGGACGACGACCATGGCGGCGAGCTTGCTCGGGATCCATGGCGGATTCAGTTGTGGGGCAAATGAGGCGCTGCAAACTTAGGTAAAGGTGAAGGAGCTCACCCTGAAGCTAATGGAGAAGACGGTGAGGCCGGGGATGCTGTGTAGTCGAGGAATTCGACGACGGCGACTCACGGGTCCGGCGAGCTCTCGGTGAAGCTGGCGTCGATTGCTGAGGTGCTCGGGCTCGATTGCTTGAGGGGAACGACGAAGACGTCTGCTACGGTTCTCCTGGACACGGCGGCACGGCTCGGGGACGACGGTGGCTACGTGTTCTCGACGGCGTGCTCCACGGTGGTCTTCGGGCTGCGGTGAAATCGGGCGCAGGATGAGGAGGAAGACGAAGAGGAGGGGGGGAAACGAAGCAGGGCGGCTCCAGGATGCGTCTGGACGAGGAGATAAGCTCGGGGGGGGGGGGGCCTGGACGCTCGAAGGCGTCGCGATGGCGTCCACGGCGTCGGCGCCTCGCCACCGAGCTGCTTGGCAGCGCGGGGTGGAAGACGACAAGGGGATTCGCGGGCTGGGCTGCGGAAGAGGTAAGTTGGGCCGGGGTGGCCCAGGTAAGTGGGCTACTTTCTGTTTTTCTTTTTCCTTCTGTTTTTCTCTTCTGATCTTTGTTCTGTTTGGCTAAATAAAATAGCTAAACATTTTATTAAATGCTGAAAACTTTTATATGGCCTCATAATAATATAGACTAGCCACTCATAAACTTTCAACATTTTTAAAATTCAAATGATTTGAATTTTAAATCAAAAAGGGGTATTTCTTTAATTCCAAGGTACTGTTTGAATATTTGAAAAATCTATGAGCATGGGGTGGGTCCCACATCACTTGATATGTGATCACACTCATTTATAAGACTTTTCAAAACTCTAACATGAATTTTTGGAAAATATTTTTATCTGGCCTTTTGAATTAATTCATCTGGGGGGTGTTCCTTCTCCCATTTGGATTTTGAATTTGATTTCCAAGATTTCTTTTTGAAAATTTGACATGATGCAAAGGCACTAGCTAACCCTAGCACATACCTAACAGAGGGATCTGACAACAGTGGTGATGACCATTTTGAAATTTGCCCCCTCAAATTTCTGTGATGTTGGCACAAATGCAAATAGGCCCCTCTTTTCTTTTGTTTTTGCAACCACTTCCCCAAAACTCAAATATGGCAACCCATATATGAATTTTGGGTAGTTTTTCCCAAGGATCAACATGGTGACAGTTGCTTTGCCATTTGAGATTTTCCTGAAAAGCAAGTAGTGCAACTTTGCACTCAGGCCCCTGAATTCATTTGAATTTGCAACTATGCTTTGCAAATTCAAATGGAGCGATACCTTAGATGGTTTTGGGGTAGAAAAATGCAGGGATTCCAATGGTGATGTACATGTGATGTTTTGAGAAACTCAATTCGACATGGTTTGAAACACCTAGCCATATCAACCTGTTTCCTTCCTTCTATTCTTTCAACTTCAGTGCATGTTGAATCTTGATCATCTTTTCATTCCAAGTCTCTTTTCATGTCATCTTCAAGTCTTGCATCAAAAACCATCCCCTATCATATTGTCATATGCCATGTGGCTGGGTTCCTTTCTTTTGTTGCACCTATCCGATGTCAAAATCATCAACATCTCTCCGTCTCCGGAATCGATGTTTTACTTTTCACGATGTAATTATTTCTGTTAGTTGCATTGTTGTTCATGTCATGTTGCCATGTTACTTACACCAAATTAAGACTAAGAACAAAACCATTTTACGTAAATAAATTGCATATGAAGTTGTTGACGTGTCGTCACCACCTTCATTTAAATCTGACTAGATAGGGTCACATCATGTCGATTAATCTTGATCATACCATCCTTGCCTCTGCATTGCACCCATTGCTTACTTGTGTGCCTTTTCCTTGCCGGTACCTTACGTTAGCACCTGAGACTGCCGAGGAGACTTACGTGGAGGTTTCCGACAGCGAGCTCGAGGACCCTGCTACGTCTGCCTCGTCGACCGATTACCCAGGCAAGGGGAAGATTTATACCATTACTTGATACCTTTCTGCATACCTGCCTAGTTGTATTCTAGAACGTTTGTTTGATCCTATCCACTTGTTCATGACACATTCAAAAACTCAAAAAAACATGATCCCCACATCCCAGCAAAACATTGTATTGCTAAGTTACCGCTGCCCAGCCATTGCTTTGTATTAGTAGGAAAACTTGCTGCTTACCCTATGCTATGGTTTGGGATATCATGTTATTAAAGAAGTTGGTTGATATTTATTATTATTATGATGTTAATTATACTGAGGAATGATGGGAGACCGGGCAGTTCCCGCCAAGTATTTTGTTTCATTTGAGTCACCTAGGTCCCGAGTTCCGGGTATTGTGTTTCTTGACGAGCGTGCCTAATCGTGTGTGGGATTCTATGGGGTCCCCTTGTCTTATCTACCTAGCTTCATACAGTTCTAGTGGTGGCCCGAGCTGATTTACTATTTGAAAACGTGTGTGTGCGTGGTTGGTACCCCAGCTGTTTTCGAAACAACCCGGACCAACGGAGTCATAGTTCCTCTGGTTGGTCCACACTAGTGAGCCAGGGAGGTCCCCTATTATATAGGTGAGACTAAACCCGACCTTGGCCATACGGTAGAGACCGATTCGAGAGCGCGGTTGGCTTTTGAGTTGGATGTCGACTCACCGGGGGCCACCCGGAATTGTGCGTTGTTAGTTAGAGGGATTCTGACGTTCCGGAGTTTTAGGCGTTTATCCAGCCAAGTGGAAACCGGGCGTACATGCAAAGCCTATGATGGGCAGTTGGTACACCCCTACAGGGTTAAATCTTTTCGAAAAGCCGTGTCCACGGTTATGGACAACTTGAGACCTACTCCTTGTTCATAGAATAACATCAATTTGAATCATAATTAAAACTTGCCTACCGTGTGAGTGCCTTGGTTGCTTTTCTTCGTCCAGGGGGACCGAGAGAAGATCCAGGTTGTGTTATGTTTGAAGTAAGTAGGTGAATAGTGGACTTATGACACGATGTCAAGTGTATTCATGGATCTTACCTCTACTCTAATAGAACGATAGCCACCATATATGCTAGTGCGACTATAACCTTTACCTTTACCTTGTCTTACCGTAGGAATTTAGTTATCCTGCAATGATATAATCTCACCACTGTTTCGTTTTGTGATTTTACTGTTTTTCCTGATCGGCCGCTGCAGTTGACTACTACCTCGACCCGAGCACTGGACGATACTTCGTGGAGGTGCCCCCGGAGGACGACGATGAGGATGACCCCGTTCATTAGATCCTATAGTTGGGTTTCGACGATCCGTGGGTGGACTATTTATGTGCAGCCCTCTCTAGGGCGATTTGGATCTTGACCGTACTCGGTCATGATTGTCTTCCGCTTGTTGCATGATATACTGTTGGGTCCACGGACCTCTGAGATGTTGTAATAAATACCAGTGGCAATGTCTGCCCTGGACTCTATATATTTATGTCTTAGTATAAAGTTCATTGTTCTTATGTCTGTTGCCGAGAATCCGGCAGCGACACGAGTGCGAGTATCGTGAGTCGGTGGCCTTTTATGCGCTACTAACTTGAGCGGGACGCGAAAGCGACTAACTAGAGTTAGCATCGCATCGGGGGCCTTACAACTTGGTATCAGAGCAGGACTGACTGTAGGACCCCTTACTGGCCGAAGTTGAGTCTAGAAACTATTTTGTAGTTATTAAGGAAAAATCGGAGAGTAGGAACTCTTTCTTTTTCTTCTTACCCCACCCTCCCACCCCATTTTCCGTGAGGAAGTGAAACGCTGTTTTCTCTCTACAACTTATCCCCTTTCAAACAAATATAGGTTCTCGTTTACATGAGGTTCCGATTCCTCTATAATCTTTTGCTAGCGACCAGAAGGGTTGGCATACATTGAGAACACTGAGCCGCCACTTGGGGTTGACAGCTCCACCTCTCTTACGGCATACCTCAGGTGAAACTCCTATACAAGGATGGTTGGAATCCTCCGGATGTGGTTACTCCCCCTATAGGAGACTGCTTCGGCGGGCCGCTCAGGGCAGATGTCCCAACGTTCAGGTCTTCAACCACTCGTATATGTTGTTGTGTGCTCGCTAGCAGATTATTATCTTGGAGTTGGATGATCTCGGTTTGGGGATTCCAATAGCACCTAGCTTTCGACTTTCCGGGTTAACCTTGGTGGAAATTCAGCCTTCAGCGTTCTCATACCTCGTGACGAAGTTTTTTTGTCAATATTGCTTTATCTTCTGGTTTCTTCAATGTTTCAACCATGTTCTCATAAGTGTTCCTGTATACAGGATGCCAAGAGCGAACATGCCGCCGCCAGAGAACCCTCTCCTTGGGGAGGCTGTGACCGCAGTGGCTCAGGGCACAACTGCAATCTTACAGATGCTGCAGAACCAGACTGCCTAGAGGAATGATCGACCACGGTACACCACTCTGCAGGAGTTCCTTGCTATCAACCCCCCTAGGTTCTCCAAGGCTTGAGACCCGCTGGAAGCAGATAATTGGATCGCAGAGATCAAGAAGCACTTCAATGAAAACACCGTCAGACCAGTCGACTACGTCACCTTCGCCTCCTTCCAGCTTCAGGGTGCAGCAGCCAGCTGGTACGATACCTACATGGCCAACAAGGGCGATGCTGTCATCACGTGGGCAGACTTCGTCATAGACTTCAGAGCAGCACATATTCCGAGTGGCTTGATGGACAGGAAGCGAGAGGAGTTCTTGGCTCTTAGACAGGGTGACAGGTTAGTTCAGGAGTACAACCTGGCCTTCGTCAGGCTCGCAAGGTACGCTCCAGAGGAGGTCAGCACTGAGGCTAAGAGGTTTGCCAGGTTCCGTGGCGGTCTCAGCATAGAGATCAAGTACGCACTCACCCAGTGCAGCCGCACACTGTTCTCACAGTTCGTGGATCAGGCTATCCGCCAGGAGTCAGCCAGAGCAGAGTGGGATGCAGACAGGAAGCGCCAGAGAGAGCACAGTTCCGCAGTGATGGTCCAAAAGAAGGCAAAGACTTGGGTCGTAGAGGCACCACCGCAGAGACAGCAGTTCCAGCAGAGGGGGGCAGTTGTCCTCACTTTTTCCCGCCCTCCCGTCCCAGTTCAGCAGGGGCATCGCTCTACACCACCACACGCGAGGCCACCCAGGCCGCAGCAGCAGCCCAGGCCAGGCGTGATCTGCTACAAGTGCAGAGAGCCGGGGCACATGTCTCCCAACTGCACTGATCCGCGCTTTGCCCGGCTCCCACCGCCTCCACCTCGCTCTACTCTGAGCACTGCGATGGTGAAGGCACAACTACGTGCAGTTAGAGTGAACAACGTGATACTCACCGATGCTCAGCAGTCTTCAGAGATCGTTCTTGGTAGGTTACTTGTGTGTTCAGTTCCAGCGGCAGTGTTGTTCGATTCCGGAGCTTCTCACTCCTTTGTTTCCAAGTCCTTTGCACGCGCACATGATTTGCAGTCAGAGATGATGCCATCGCCTATGGCTATCTCTACCCCGGGCTCTAAGTTGAGTTCAGCTGTGAAAGTTCCTGATGTGCAGATCCAGATTCAGGGTCTCCTTTTCTCCGCTTCCTTGCTTTTCCTTCCACGTTTCGACATTGATGTCATTTTGGGCATGGATTGGCTTGTGCAACACAAAGCCAATATTGATTGTTCAACCAGATTAGTGAAGTTGACACATAATTCAGGTGTAGAAGTCTTGTACACCTGTGGCTCTATGACAGGACCAGCACAGTTGTACGCCTTGAACGCAGGAGTTGCACCTTTGCTCCAAGAAGGCAATGTTGTCTGTGAGTTCCCAGACGTCTTTCCAGAGGAGTTTCCAGGAATTCCCCCAGTTCGAGCTATTGAGTTCTTTATTGAGCTAGAGCCTGGTACTCAGCCGATTTCTCGGCATCCGTACAAGATGTGTTCGAAGGAGTTGATTGAGCTCAAGAAGCAGTTGAAAGAGTTGGAGGCAGGCGGTTTTATCCGCGCGAGCACTTCCCCTTGGGGTGCACCAGCTTTGTTTGTCTAGAAGAAGGATGGGACTAGCCACTTGGTCTAGGACTATCGCGGTATCAACAAGAAAACCATCAAGACAAGTACCCTTTACCCCTCATCAATGATCTGTTCGAACAGTTCAATGGGGATAAGGTGTTCTCCAAGATTGACTTGAGGATGGGGTATCATCAAATCCGTGTTCGTGAAGAGGACATTCCCAAGACCGCGTTCAACACACGTTTTGGGTTGTACGAGTTCACAGTCATGACTTTTGGCTTCTCAAATGCCCCTCCGACATTCATGAGAGCTATGAACTATTTGTTCCAAGAATGACTTGATGTGTTTGTGATCCTCTATCTCGACGACATTCTTGTCTATTCCAAGTCAGAGGCTGAACATGAGGAACATATATGCCTGGTGCTGCAGAAGTTGAGAGAGCACCGGTACTATGCCAAGTTCTCCAAGTGTGAGTTTTGGTTGGACAAGGTCAATTTTCTGGGTCATGTCATTTCCGCTGAAGGAATTGCGGTTGATCCAGAGCGAGTCCGCACTATTCAAGAGTGGGCTCCGCCGAAAAATGTGAAGCAGCTAAGGAGTTTTCTCTGCCTCGCCAGTTATTGCAGGAGGTTTGTGCAGAATTTCTCAAAAATAGCAAACCCAATGACCGAGATGTTGTGCAAAGGCAAACGGTACACTTGGTCACCAGCTTGCCAGTCAGCCTTCGAGAAGTTGAAAGAGAAGTTGACCACAACTCCAATTCTCACGCCGCCAGATGAGTCACAGCCTTTTCAGGTGTTTTCTGATGCCTCCGTGCAAGGTCTAGGGGGAGTTTTGATGGAAGGCAGGAATATTGTGGCTTATACCTCACGAGTGTTGAAGACAAGTGAGAGGAATTATCCCACGCACGACTTGGAGCTTGCAGCAGTTGTGCACGCTTTGATCACTTAGCGACACCTCCTCTTAGGGAGGAAGGTGGATGTGTTCACCGACCACAAGAGTCTGAAGTACTTGTTCACTCAGCCAAATCTGAACTTGAGGCAAAGAAGATGGCTTGAAAACATTAATGAGTACACAGTTGATATTCCGTACACGCCTAGGACGGCGAATGTCTTAGCTGATGCGCTGAGCCGCAAGGGCGATTGCAATAATATCCAGGTGCAGAAGATCCACCCTAATTTGTGTGAGTCCTTTCGAAGGCTCAATCTCGAGCTAGTTCCAGCAGGCTACCTTGCCAACCTTGTGGTAGAGCCCACTATCCATGAGAAGATTCGTGAAGCTCAGTCTGGCAGCTCAATGATACAAAAGATCAAGGAGGGTATTGCCGCCTCAGTTCCAAAGTACGGTTTCTTTTCAGTGCATAATGACGGCACTGTGTTGTTCGAAGAGCGAGTTGTTGTTCCCAGGGGAGGGAGATCTCAGAGAGGTCATCATGAAGGAACCCCATGATTCCGAGCTGTCTATTCACCCTGGCAGTACAAAGATGTATCAAGATCTCATGCAAAGCTTTTGGTGGACTCGTATGAAGCGGGATGTTGCCCGTTACGTGTCTCAGTGTGATGTGTGCAGGAGAGTGAAGGAACAGCACCAGAAGCCTGCAGGGTTGCTTTAGGCACTTGAGATTCTGGAGTGGAAATGGGATCACATAGATATGGATTTCAACACAGGCTTCCCCTTGTCGCGGAAGAAGAACAATGCCATCTTTGTTGTCATTGACAATCTTTCCAAAGTTTCCCACTTCTTTCCAGTGAAGGACTCCATTTCATCAGCTCAGTTGGCGGATTTGTACACCGCAAGAGTTGTATCCTTGCATGGCATTCCCAAGAAGATCAGTTCTGATAGAGGCAGCCGTTTCACCTCTAAGTTCTGGCAGGCCTTTGAAAAGGCGATTGGTACGACAGTGTTGTTCAGTACCGCTTATCACCCTCAGACAAGTGGGCAAGTCGAAAGCGTGAATCAAATCCTCGAGGAAAAGCTTCGAGCATGTGTCATATCCTTTGGCATGAAGTGGGAAGAATGCTTGCCGTATGCTGAGTTCTCTTACAACAACAGCTATCAGGCAAGTCTGCAGACAGCGCCGTTTGAAGTCTTGTATGGCCGGAAGTGCATGACACCTTTGAACTGGTCCGAGACAGGTGAGAGGCACCTGTTCGGTCCAGATGTGATCCAGGAGGCAGAGGACAGAGTGAAGATTGTCTGAGAGCACCTAAAGGCAGCACACTCTAGGAAGAAGGCCTATTATGACAAAAGGCACCGTGGTGTAGCGTTTCAGGTTGGTGATTGGGCGTACCTGAGAGTGTCTCCGTTGAGGGGAACTCACCGCTTTGGTATCAAAGGAAAGCTCGCTTCAAGATTTTTCGGACCTTTCCGCATCCTTGAGACTAGAGGATCTCTTGATTTTCGGCTCGAGCTTCCAGAGAGTCTGTCCATGGTGCATGACGTGTTCCATGTGTCCCGGCTAAAGCAGTGCTTCAAGAAGCCAGAGCAGGCCATTGACATGGGCGAGATCCAGCTGAGTGCGGACCTTTCCTACTCAGAGCATCCAGTCCGTGTTCTTGAGATGTCCGAGCGAAAGACTCGCAACAAGACCGTCAAGTTCATGAAGGTGCACTGGGCACATCATTTGGAGAGGGAAGCAACGTGGGAGCGTAAAGATCATCTCCGTTCTGAGTATCCTGAGTTGTTTCAGGCTTAGATCTCGGGATGAGATCCTATGTTGGTGGGGGAGTGCTGTAACAGCCCATTTGCAATAATAAAAAATTAGCATGATAGTGTACCTTGTCTGATGACTTTGTAACTTGGCATGATGCTAGAGTTTGACATTTCTTGTGGTGATTTAAATTTGCATTGGGATTGGAGCCCTTTTGGTTGGTTTGAGTTTGCATCCAAAATGGTTCAAGAAGGGTGTTTGAAGATTTTTCAATGTTGCATGCATGCTCTCCTTGACCCCAAACTTGGCATAGCCAATTCTTTCCCCTTACCAAGCTTTTTGAAGCCCTTGGAACATTTTTGCCAACTCCATAATTGTGGGCCACAGTTCAAAGTGGTTTGAATTTTCAAAATGCACCCACATTTTTAGTTGCTCCAAAAATGGCCAAACCAATTTTAGAAATTGGAGAATATTGCAAGGATCATTCTACATATTTTTATGTAATTTTAAGCCTTGTAATTAATCCTGGAAAACTCTTAATCCTTTCTGCTTTTTTTTTGGAAAAGGACGGGCGAGGGGGTTCCTTTTCTTCCCTCTTCCTGTTGCAGGCCCAGCCCACCTGGGCCTCTCCCTCCTTCTCGGGCTAGAGCCTAGCGGCGAAGGGGTAAGTGTAGTGCGCATGAGCCGTTCGATCTACATCCGAGGGCCCTCCTCCTTCGTCTTTCCAGCGTGGACAGAGGTCCCCTCCCCCCTCATCTCTCACGAGCGCGTCCGGCCACGGGAGGTGGAGCCCTCCGGCCAGGGAGAGCGGGAGCTCCCTATTTGAGGCCACTGGAAGCGCCCCGGGGAACCTAGGGTTCCCCTCCAATCTTCCTCCTTGGCTCGCCGACACCGCGCTCAATTGCTTCGATCCGCCCCGCCACTGCCGCCGGTGATCGGAGTGCAATTCACCGCCGTTGATCCATGTCGTCGTCCACGAGTTCACGCTCACCCTATTGCAGACTTTTCTGACCCCTTCCCTTCGGCATCGTGGTTGCAGGAGCGCCACCGCGATCCCACGACGAAGCACCCCCGCGGAGCAGCCGTTCTACCTCGCCGTCGACCGTCCGCTCGGGCATCCCCTTCAAGGTGTCGAGGCCGTCCCCGAGCACCCCAAGGTGAGCCTTTGGTGCTCCCCTGCTCCCTCGCTCGCTCGCTAGTAGATATCCCCGCCGTGTTACGTTTATGGCCGTCGTGTCGCGGGTCCCGGCCAGTCCGGTGGTCACCGTGACCATGGCGTCGCCGAGGTGTGCGCGGACGTGCTCTGTGCACATCCAGGACGCGTCTGTGACCTCAAAGGAGAGGGCTTGCGCGTGTTTCAACTTTTCCTCGCCGATGTCTGAAGAACGCGCAGTAGACAGTGGCGGCGCCGTGATATTCAGTCGATCATTGCGTCATCATCGTGGAGCTAGAGGTCGGATCTGGAGTACGAATGCGTACGTGTAGGTTCCAGCTTCATTTGGGACACCGTAGCGCGGCCGGAGTTGGTCTGTGCGCACCGCTAGGTTAACCGGAAGATCGCCGGGATTGTGCGGGTTCTGGATCTTAAGAGCAGGTCGTCGCCTCTCTGATCCCCTGAGGATTCCGGCGAGGTAGGAGTAGGTTGGTGGCCATGGCATGCACAGTTGTGCTGAGGGAGGTGCCCTCTCGAGATTCCACGTGGTACTCTCGAGTAGGCGGCTGGAGTGCGACGCCAGGTTCGCCGGAAGTTGTCGCCGCGTCGGGTTCAGAGGACGCTTTCATTTTTCTTCAGTGTTTGCGCGGGTTCAGTTTCAACAGGGAGGCAGCCGCTTGGGCCTAGGAGAAGAGAAGTTGCCTTTGGCCCAAGTTCCAGGAGAGCGCGACCTTTTCCTTTTTTTTGTGATTTTTCTATCCCAGCCGAGCTGGGCCGAGGAGGAGGGATGGGCTCTGGCGCCCGAGGCAGCCCATGTGGGTTGTGCCCTCTCTTTTCCTTTTTTTTCATTTTCTTTTCTGTTTAATTTTCAATTTGGATTTGATTTCAAAGTCAAAATTGAATTTAAAAATTGTAGCTCAATTTTGGGAACCCCATATATGTTTCTGGGGTAGTTTGAACCACTGAACACAGTGGTGATGACCATTTTGCAATTTGCCCCATCAAATTTTTGTGATGTTGGCAAACATGCAAATAGGCCCCTCTTTTCTTTTGTTATTGCAACCACTTCCCCAAAACTCAAATATGGCAACCCATATATGAATTTTGGGTAGTTTTTCCAAAGGATCAACATGGTGACAGTGGCTTTGCCATTTGAGATTTTTCCTGAAAAGCAAGTAGTGCAACTTTGCACTCAGGCCCCTGAATTCATTTGAATTTTCAACTGTGCTTTGCAAATTCAAATGGAGCCATACCTTAGATTGTTTTGGGGTACAAAAATGCAGGGATTCCAGTGGTTATGTCCATGTGATGTTTTTAGCAACTCAAGTGGACATGGTGTGAAACACCTAGCCATATCAACCTGTTTCCTTGCCTTCTATTCTTTCAACTTCAGTGCATGTTGAATCTTGATCATCTTTTCATTCCATGTCTCTTTTAATGTCATCTTAAAGTCTTGCATCAAAAACCAGCCCCTATCATATTGTCATATGCCATGTAGCTGGGTTCCTTTCTTTTGTTGCACCTATTCGATGTCAAGATCATCGTCATCTCTTCGTCTCCGGAATCGATGTTTTACTTTTCACGTTGTAATTATTTCTGTTAGTTGCATTGTTGTTCATGTCATGTTTCCATGTTACTTACACCAAATTAAGGCTAAGACCAAAGACATTTTACGTAAATAAATTGCATATGAAGTAGTTGACATGTCGTCACCACCTTCATTTAAATCTGACTAGATAGGGTCACATCATGTAGATTAAACTTGATCATACCATCCTTGCCTGTGCATTGCACCCATTGCTTACTTGTGTGCCTTTTCCTTGCCGGTACCTTACTTTAGCACCTGAGACTGCCGAGGAGACTTACGTGGAGGTTTCCGACACCGAGCCCGACGACCCTGCTACGTCTGCTCCGTCGACCGATTACCCAGTCAAGGGGAAGATTTATACCATTACTTGTTACGTTTCTACCTACCTGCCTAGGTGTATTCTATAACTTTGTTTGATACTATCCACTTGCTCATGCCACATTCAAAAACCAAACAACCATGATCCCCACATCCCAGCAAAACATTGTATTGCTAATTTATCGCTACTCAGCCATTGTTTAGTATGAGTAGGAAAACTTGCTGCTTACCCTATGTTATGGTTTGGGATATCATGTTATTTAAAGAAGTTGGTTGATATTTATTATTATTATGATGTTAATTATAATGATGAATGATGGGAGACCGAGCTGTTCCCGCCAGGTGTTTTGTTCCATTTGAGTCACCTAGGTCCCGAGTTCCGGGTATTGTGTTTCTTGACGAGCATGCCTAATCGTGTGTGGGATTCTATGGGGTCCCCTCGTCTTACCTACCTAGCTTCATATAGTTCTAGTGATGGCCCGAGCTGATTTACTATTTGCAAATGTGTGTGTGCTTGGTTGGTACCCCAGCTGTTTTCCAAACAACCCGGAAGAACGGAGACATAGTTCCTCTGGTTGGTCCACACTGGTGAGCTAGGGAAGTCCCCTGTTATATAGGTGAGACTAAACCCGACCTTGGCCATACAGTAGAGACCGATTTGAGAGCGCGGTCGGCTTTTGAGTTCGATGTCGACTCACCGGGGGCCACCCGGAATTGTGCGTTGTTAGTTAGAGGGACTGTGACGTTCCAGAGTTTCAGGCGTTTATCCAGCCAAGTGGAAACCGGGCGTACGTGCGAAGCCTATGATGGGCAGTTGGTACACCCCTACAGGGTTAAATCTTTTCGAAAAGCCGTCTCCGCGGTTATGGACGACTTGAGACCTACTCCTTGTTCATAGAATAACATCAATTTGAACCATAATTAAAACTTGCCTACCGTGTGAGTGCCTTGGTTGCTTTTCTTCGACCAGGGGGACCGAGAGAAGATCCAGGTTGTGTTATGTTTGACGTAAGTAGGTGAATAGTGGACTTATCACACGATGTCACGTGTATTCATGGATCTTACCTCTACTCTAATAGAACGATAGCCACCATATATGCTAGTGCGACTGCAACCTTTACATTTACCTTGTCTTACCGTAGGAAGTTAGTTATCCTGTAATGATATAATCTCACCCATGTTTCCTTTTGTGCTTTTACTGTTTTGCCTGATCGGCCGCTGCAGTTGACTACTACCTCGACCCGAGCACTGGACGATACTTGGTGGAGGTGCCCCCGGAGGACGACGATGAGGATGACCCCGTTCAGTAGATCCTATAGTTGGGTTCCGACGATCCGTGGGTGGACTATTTATGTGCAGCCCTCTCTAGGGCGATTTGGATCTTGACCGTACTCGGTCGTGATTGTCTTCCGCTTGTTGCATGATATACTGTTGGGGTCCACGAACCTCTGTGATGTTGTAATAAATACCAGTGGCGATGTATGCCCTGGACTCTATATATTTATGTCTTAGTATATAGTTAATTGTTCTTATATCTGTTGTTGATAATCCGGCAGCGACACGAGTGCGAGTGTCGTGAGTCGGTTGGCTTTTATGCGCTACTAACTTCAGCGGGACGCGAAAACGACTAACTCGAGTTAGCACCGCATTGGGGGCCTTACAGGAACGTTGAGCGAACGACAAAGATAAACACTCCGCCCACCGAGCTGAGAACGCTCTTCAACTCTCTTTGCAGTCAAGATACAAGGGATATCTGATGTTCAAAAATTTCCAGCATCTTCTTTCCCCACCTCAGGTATTTTGCATATTATATTGCTAGAGGGGTATTAGCTCGTGACAACACGAGCAACATTTCTCCGCCGGATATTGCTATCCTGGTGTAACAGCCCACATGTAATAAGTTGCTATGACCATGTATTTTTACTTTCTCTGTTGAACTTGTAACTTGACATGGTGGAAGTTGACATCTTTTCATGTGATGATTTAAATTGCCATTGAGGTTGGAGTCAGTTTGGATTGGTTTCTGTTGAATGCAAAGTGGTTCAAGAAGGGTGCTGTTAGATTTTTCCTTGCCACATGCTAACTTCACTTGACACCAAACTTGACCTAGTCATTTCTTCCCATATGGCAAGGGTTTTAAAACTCTCAAGGCATTTTTGCCACCTACAAAAGCAGTAGCCCTAGTTGAAAGTAATTTGAATTCAAAAACAGGGCCACATTTTTGTTGTTGCCAAAATTGGTCAAACCACTTTTGAAAAATCCAGAAAAATGCAAGGATTAAGAATTTCAAACTCATGGAATTTTGAACCTTTTATTTTTCTCTCAAAAACTCTTCAAAGTCCTTTTCTATTTAATTTTAAATAGAAAAGGTACTGTTTTACTTGTGAACATTTTTCACTGCATGCAAAAAGGGTCAAACCAATTTTGGATGATCAAATATCTTTTTAGGGGATTTATAAAAATATTTGGAATATTTTTCTGACCCCTAATCCCCTCTTTTTCTTTTATTTCTCCCTGCTGCTCATTTTTCTTCTGGAAACGGGCTGTTTTCGCTTTATCTCTTCCCTCCAGCCCAGCTGGGCCGCTGGACTCAGCCCACCAGGGCGCGCCCGTTTTCTTTCTTTTTCTTTTCTTCTCCCTCTCGCTGCCAGCTCGGGCCCGCTTGTCATCCCCCTCCCTCCTTCACCTTTCCAGCACGCACATGGCGCCGTGGGGAGACGCCTGGACCTGCTGCGTCCACGTCGCCTCCCCCTCTCCCTATAAGAGCCCCCCCCTCCTGGTGGCCTAGGGTTTAGCTCCCCCTCGAGTTGCGCCGCCGCCGCCTCTCCCGATCCCCTCCTCTGTTCCGGCCAGTTCCGCCATGGACAGGAGGTCCATGGTTTGAACCCCGTGCAGCACAGGTCGCCTGCGTCCACGACGTCGGCATCAAGGGCCAGCACGATCGCCGCCGAGCCCGCTCAACTCCGTTTGCCCGCTGTGAGCTCGATTTCTTCCTCCCCTGTTTCTGCTAGGTCCGTTCCGCCATGATTTTTCCATCGAAGCGTAGCGTCTGTCCATAGCGCGGCGAGCTCGCCTTGGCCGTAAAATGGACTCCCGGCACACCCAGCTCCGTCCAGCAGCGAGCGGTGGAGCCGTGGAGCTCTGTAGGAGATGGCATCGACCTCTGAATTCGCCGCGCGTGAAGCTGTCGCCTGTACCTCGTCTGACAGTGGCAAAGCGTCGCCCTTTTCTTCTTCAGAGCACACGGGCCTGCTTCTTTCGCGAGATGCAGAACAGGCACAGGGCGCGAGTTGATGCCGTGCGTTTTCCCCCGTGTTGGAGACCTAGATCGAGATTAAACGCGTGCACGATCACATCTTGCTGCTCGTCGTCAGTCGACTGAACCGAGTTCAGTTCGGTTTGTGTTCGAATTCAGTCATGGCGCCTGTAGTTAGATCTTCTTCAGTGCGTGTTGGTTCCTGACACAACTCGTTCAGTAGCCGAGTTGGTCGAACACTTGGTGCTGCAGCGCGAGGGCGCGGGTTCGAATCCTCCTGGGTTCGATTAACCCATCCTTTTTTTGCTCCTTTGGAGTGGCCGAGCGAGCCGCTGGGCCAGGCCCATTAGGTCCTAGCGTGCGCAGGAAGCCAGCAGCGGTGGGCTGCGAACTGGATTCAGCCCAAGTGGGCTGGACCCTTTTTTCTTTTTAATTTTAGTCTTTTCTATTCTGTTTTAAATCAATTTGAATTTGAATTTCAAAATTCAAATCTGATTTTTCCCAAGTTTTCAAACAGCGACATATTATATGTGTTTTTGGGGTTTTTGGAGCTACTGAACACAGTGGTGATGTTAGTTTTTGCATTTGACCCCTTCTGATTGAAGTTTGGTCATTTTGCAAATAAACCCCCCTGTTGCTTTTATTTATTTTGGAAATCGGTTCCAGTTTAACATTACCCATATCATATATGATTTTTGGGTAGTTTTGCACAAGGAGTTGCATGGTGATAATGTTTTCATCAACTGAACCTTTTTCAAAACTCATGTGGTGCAATTTTGCACTCAGCCCCCTGAAATTCAGTTGAATTTGCAACTGCTTATGCAAATTCAAATGGAGGCATATTATATATGTTTTTGGGGTACCTTTCTGCAAGGAGTTCAGTAGTGATGTTTTCTTGTTGTGTTGAACAACTTTTGAGACAAGGTGTGGTCACCTGGTTCAGAAGCTTCCTGTCTGTCTGTCTACAACATCTCAGCTTCAGTGCATCTGAAATGTTGTTCGTCTGATCTTGTCAAGGCAGTTCCATGCCATCTTTTTCTTCAAGTCAGCCTTAACATATTGTCATATGTTATGGGGCTGACCTTCAACAGTTGTTGCACCTTCTTAAGTGTCAATTTCACCGACACCACTCCGTCTCCGGAATCATTGTTTAATTTCATGTTATTTAAATTCCTGTAATGTTTGTTGTTCATGTCATGCTATCATGCTATCTACACCTAAGTTAAGGCTTAGACCAAAGCCATTACAATGTAAATAAATTGCATATGAAAGTGATGACTTGTCGTCATCACCTTCATTTAAACTTGACTAGACAGGGTCATATCATGTAAATAAAACTTGATCATGCCATCCTTGTTTGAGTTACTTCAGTTGCTTACTTGTGTGCCTTTTCCTGCCGGTACCTTACGTTAGCACCTGAGACCGCCGAGGAGACTTACGTGGAGCTGTCCGACACCGAGCCCGAGGGTACCGTGAGTGCTGCTTCGACTACCTTACCAGGCAAGGGGGAGATCTGTCTCATTACTTTATAACTTTCTGCTCATGCCTAGCTGTAGATCTAGAACGTTGTTGCTTGATCCTATCTACATTATATACCATGTCTAAACCCATACAGCCATGATCCCCACATCCCAGCAAACTATTGCTCTGCTAAGTTGCCGCTGCTCAGCCATTGCTTAGTATGGATAGAAAACTTGCTGCTTACCCTATATATTTATGGTTGGGATATCACGTTATAAAAGAAGTTGGTTGATATTTATTACGGTTAAATGATGTTAAGTTATATTCGACGAAAGGTGGAAGGCTGGACTATTTCCCGTCTGGTGTTTTGTTCCATTTGAGTCACCTAGGACCCGAGTTCTGGGTATTGGTTCTTTGATCGAGCGTGCCTAATCGCGTGTGGGGTTACCTTTGCTTACCTACCTAGCTTCGTACATTCTAGTGGTGGCCCGAGCTGATTTACATTTGTAATGTGTGTGTGCTGGTTGGATCCCCAGTTGTTTCCAAACCAAACCAGGGCCAGGAGGACATAGTTTCTCGGCTGGCCCAAATAGACCGGCTGAGGACCCGGTCTCATAAGAGAACTAACCGGTAATCCAAACCCGAGTTATACGGTAGAGTCCGATTCGAGAGCGTGGCCAGCTTTTGAGTTGGGTGTCGACTCCCCGGGGGCCACCCGGATATGTGTGTTGTTAGTTGGAGGGACTCTGACGTTCCGGAGTTTCAGGCGCTTACCCAGCCAAGTGGAAACCGGGCGTAAATGCGACGTCTATAATGGACAGTTGGTACACCCCTGCAGGGTAAATCTTTTCGAAATCCGTGTCCGCGGTTATGGACTACTTTGAGCCTACGTCCTGTTCATAGAATAACATCAATGTTAATTATGCCATAAAACTTGACAAACCGTGTGCGTGCCTTGGTTGTCTTTCTTCGTCCAGGGGGACCGAGAGAGAAACGAGGTTGTGTTATGTTTGCGTAAGTAGGAGGATAGCTGACTTACGACACGTTGTCAACGTAACTTCTTGGATCTCATCTTTATTCTAATAGAACGTGTAGCCACCATATATGCTAGTACGGCTGCAAACTGTCTACACCTTTACCTTTCCTATAGCGTTAGTTATTCCGTAATGATATGTTCTCACCCCCGTTTACTTTTCCGCTTTTACCGCTTTGCCTGATCGGCCGCTGCAGTGGACTACTACCTCGACCCCAGCACTGGACGATACTTCGTGGAGGTGTCCCCGGAGGATGACGACGAGTACGACTACTCCGACCAGTAGGATCCTTTAGTTGGGCTCAGACGTTCCCGTGGGTGGATTTATGTGTAGCCCTCTCTAGGGCAATTTGGATCTTGACCGTACTCGGTCCATACTTGCTTCCGCTTGGTGTATTGATGCGATGTACTCATGATATTGTTGTATTAGACAGTGGCGTTGTATGCCCTGCTCTATTTATCTCTACATGTATTTCCTTTCTTGTAGAGTTGTGTTTTCTATACCTGTTGTCGAGAATCCGGCAGCGACACAAGTGCGAGTGTCGTGCGCCGGTGGCGTTTGATGCGCTTCTAACTCCGACCGGACGCGAAAGCGACTAGTTAGAGTTAGTACCGCATCAGGGGCCTTACAACTTGGTATCAGAGCAGGACTGACTATAGGAGCCTTACTGTCCGAAGTTGAGTCTAGAAACTATTTTGGTAGTTATATAGGAAAAATTTCGGAGAGTAGGACCTCTTTCTGTTTTCTCGTTATCCCACCCTCCCACCCCTTTTTCCGTGAGGAAGTGAAACGATGTTTTGTCTCTACAACTTACCCCTTTCAAAAAACAATCTAGGTTCTCGTTTACACGAGACTCCGATTCCTCTATAATGTTTTGCTAGCGACGAGATGTGTTGGCGTCTTTGAGACCACTGAGCCGCCACTTGGGGTTGACTGCTCTACCTCGCTTACGGCGTACCCCAGGTGAAACGTCCATACAGGATTGGCGAGCATCCTATGGTAATATGGATGTGGTGTCTTTCCCCTATGGACGACCGTGATGGCGGGCCGCTCAGGGCAGATGTCTCATTGTACAGGCTTCCAACCGCTCGTATATATATTGTTGTGTGCTCGCTAGCACATTATTATATTGGATTCGGATGTTCTTGGTTTGGGAATTCCAGTAGCACCTAGTTATCGACTTTCCGGGTTAACCTTGGTGGAATTTCAGCCTTCGGCTTTCTCATACCTCATGAGGAAGTTTTGTTGTCAATTTTGCTTTAACTCTGGTTACTTCAATGATTCGTTCATGTTCTCATAAGTGTTCCTGTATACAGGATGCCAAGAGCGAACATGCCGCCGCCAGAGAACCCTATCCTTGGGGAGGCTGTAGCAGCAGTGGCTCAGGGCACAGCTGCGATCCTTCAGATGCTGCAGAACCAGGGTGCTCAGAGGAATGATCGTCCACAGCACACCACACTGCAGCAGTTTCTTGCGATCAGCCCTCCCAGGTTCTCCGAGGCTCGAGACCCGCTGGAGGTGGATGACTGGATTGCAGAGATCAAGAAGCACTTCAAGGCCAACTCCGTCAGACCCGTCGACTACGTCACCTTCGCCTCTTTCCAGCTCCAGGGTGCTGCAGGCAGTTGGTTCTCGACGTACAAGGAGAGCAAGGGCGAGACAGAGATCACGTGGGATGACTTCGTCAAGGAGTTCAGAGCTGCTCATATTCCCAGTGGTCTGATCGAGAGGAAGCGCGAGGAGTTCTTAGCTCTGAGGCAGCGGGACAGGTCTGTGCAGGAGTATAACTTGGCCTTCGCCAGGCTTGCCAGGTACGCTCCAGAGGAGGTCTCGTCAGAGACCAAGCGCATTGCCAGGTTCCGCGGTGGTCTTGCCCCGGACATCAAGTATGCGCTCACCTTGTCCACGCCGAGCCTGTTCTCAGAGTTCGTCGATCAGGCTATCAGACAGGAGTCAGCTGAGGCAGAGCGTTCCGCAGAGAAGAGGAAGCAGAGAGAGCACAATTCAGCAGTGATGATCCACAAGAAGGCCAAGTCCTGGGTTACAGAGTCACAGCCTTAGCCGCAGCGTCAGCAGTTCCAGCCGAGGGGGGCAATTGTCCGCACTTTTGCCCGCCCTCCCGTCCCAGTGCAGCACGGACCTCGCTCTACTCCACCACACGCGAGGCCGCCTGCTCCACAGGGCCAGCCCAGGCCAGAGATCACGTGCTTCAAGTGTGGCAAGCCGGGCCACAAGTCTCCGCAGTGCACCGACCCTCGTTACGCCAGGATTCCTCCGCCCCCACCTCGCTCTACACCGAGCAACGCGATGGTGCGGGCCCAGCCACGAGCAGTCAGGGTGAACAACGTGACCGTCGCAGAGGCCCAGCAGTCGTCCGAGATTGTGCTTGGTAGGTTGCTTGTATGTTCAGTTCCAGCGACAGTTTTGTTTGATTCCGGAGCTTCCCATTCCTTCATGTCCGATGCTTTTGCCAGTTCACTTGACCTTCCGCGTGAGAGGTTGCCTATACCTCTAGCAATTGCTTCTCCAGGTTCGAGGATGCAATCAGCGGGCAGCATCCCAGATGTGCAGATTTGTATCCAAGGAGCCATCTTTTCCTCGTCTTTGATTGTCTTGCCCCGTTCCGACATTGATGTCATCTTGGGCATGGATTGGCTTGTCAAGTACAAGGCCAAGATTGATTGCCCGTCCAAGACCGTGTTGCTGACGCACGATTCAGGCGCAGAGATTTGGTACACTTGTAGCTCGACAGTGGGATCAGCACAGTTGTACGCTCTGAACGCTGGAGTTGCTCCATTGATCGAGGAGGTCAGAGTTGTTCGAGAGTTCCCAGATGTCTTTCCAGAGGAGTTGCCAGGTATTCCACCCGTGCGTGCTATTGAGTTCATGATCGAGCTAGAACCTGGTACACAGCCGATATCTCGGCAGCCTTACAAGATGTGTCCGGAAGAGCTGATTGAGTTGAAAGAGCAGTTGGTGAAGCTTGAGAAGGATGGGCTCATTCGTCCGAGCACTTCCCCTTGGGGTGCCCCGTGTCTTTTTGTGAAGAAGAAAGATGGTACTAGTCGGTTGGTTCAAGACTACCGTGGTATCAACAAGAAGACGATCAAAAACAAATACCCTTTGCCCAACATCAATGACTTGTTTGAACAGTTGCATGGAGCAAAGGTGTTTTCAAAGCTTGATCTAAAGATGGGGTACCACCAGATTCGTGTCCGTGAGGAGGACATTCCTAAGACAGCCTTCCGCACTCGATATGGCCTGTACGAGTTTACGGTCATGACGTTTGGCTTTTCAAACGCACCTCCGACGTTCATGAGGGCCATGAACTATCTCTTCCAAGAGTGGCTAGACGTGTTCGTACTCCTCTACCTCGACGACATCCTTGTCTTTTCTAAGTCAGAGGCTGAGCATGAGGAGCATCTCAGATTGGTGTTGCAGAAGTTGAGAGATCACCAGTTTTATGCCAAGTTTTCCAAGTGTGAATTCTGGATGAATAAGGTCAACTTTCTTGGCCATGTCATTTCCTCAGAAGGCATTGCTGTTGACCCAGACAGAGTCCGGACGATTCAAGATTGGACTCCGCCGAAAAATTTCAAGCAGTTGAGGAGCTTTCTCGGACTTGCCAGCTATTGCAGGAAGTTTGTCGAGAATTTCTCCAAGATAGCAAAGCCGATGACTGAACTGTTGTGCAAGGGCAAGAAGTACGTTTGGTCACAGGCTTGCCAGGCAGCTTTTGATGAGTTGAAGATAAGGCTGACCACAGCTCCGATCCTTACGCCGCAAGATGAGTCACAGCCGTTTCAGGTGTTCTGTGATGCTTCGTTGAATGGCCTTGGCGGAGTATTGATGCAGGGAAAGAGTATTGTGGCGTACACCTCCAGACAGTTGAAGCAGGCTGAGAGGAACTATCCGACCCGCGATCTTGAGCTGGCTGCAGTGATTCATGCGTTGGTTACTTGGCGACACCTCCTCCTAGGGAGGAAGGTTGATGTGTTCACCGATCACAAAAGCTTAAAGTACTTGTTCACGCAGCCTAACCTGAACTTGAGGCAAAGGAGGTGGCTCGAGACTATTACTGAGTACTCCGTGGATATTCAGTATACGCCTGGCAAGGCGAATGTCATAGCTGATGCGTTGAGCCGCAAGGGTGATTGCAACAGTGTCCAGGTGCAGAAGATACACCCTAATTTGTGTGAGGCTTTTCGCAAAATCAATCTTGAGCTAGTTCCAGCAGGCTATCTAGCCAACCTTGTGGTAGAGCCCACTATCCGTGAGAAGATTCGTGAGGCTCAGGCTGGTAGTTTGATGATCCAGAAAGTCAAGCAGGGTGTTGCCGCCTCAGTCCCGAAGTACGGTTGCTTTTCAGTGCATAATGACGGCACCGTGATGTTCGAGGAGAGAGTTGTTGTTCCCAAGGAAGGAGGTCTCAGAGAGGTCATATTGAGAGAAGCCCATGACTCAAAGCTGTCTATCCACCCTGGTAGCACCAAGATGTATCAGGACCTCAAGCAGAGCTTTTGGTGGACTCGTATGAAGCGGGATGTTGCCCGTTTTGTCTCCCAGTGTGATGTGTGCAGGAGAGTGAAGGCACAGCATCAGAAGCCTGCAGGACTACTTCAGCCAATTGAAATTCCGGAGTGGAAATGGGACCACATTGAGATGGATTTCATCACCGGGTTTCCTCTGTCGCAGAAGAAGAACAATGCCATCTTTGTTGTCATTGATAACTTGTCCAAGGTTGCTCACTTTCTTCCTGTCAAGGAGACTGTCTCAGCTAGCCAGTTGGCAGAGCTGTACACCGCAAGAATTGTTTCGTTGCACGGCATTCCCAAACAGATAAGTTCTGATCGTGGAAGCATCTTCACATCAAACTTCTGGAAGGCCTTTCAAGAGGCATTGGGTACGAAGATTCTCTTCAGTACCGCGTATCACCCTCAGACCAGTGGGCAGGTTGAGCGTGTGAATCAAATTCTTGAGGACATGTTGAGGGCATGTGTCATCTCGTTTGGCATGAAGTGGGAGGAATGCTTGCCATATGCTGAGTTCTCGTACAACAACAGCTATCAAGCAAGTCTGCAGGCAGCACCGTTTGAAGTGTTGTATGGTCGCAAGTGCAGGACACCTTTGAACTGGTCCGAGACAGGCGAGAGGCAGTTGTTCGGTCCAGATGTGATCCAAGAGGCTGAGGACACAGTGAAGATTGTCCGAGAGAACCTAAAGGCAGCACAGTCTAGGCAGAAGGCCTATTATGACAAGAAGCACCGTGGTGTTGACTTCAAAGTTGGTGACTTCGCATACCTCAAAGTGTCTCCACTTCGAGGCACTCACCGCTTTGGGATCAAAGGCAAGTTGGCTCCCAGGTTCGTTGGTCCGTTTCGCATTCTCGAGACTAGGGGACCTCTTGCGTTCCGCCTCGAGCTTCCAGACAGTTTGGCTATGGTGCATGATGTGTTTCACCTGTCTCAGTTGAAGAAGTGTTTCAAGCAGCCAGAGCAGGCAGTGGACTTGGGCGAGATCCAGCTCAGTGCGGATCTTTCTTACTCAGAGCGTCCAGTCCGTGTTCTTGACTCGTCAGAGCGCAAGACTCGCAACAAGACCGTCAAGTTCCTCAAGGTGCAGTGGGCACATCACTCGGAGAAGGAAGCAACGTGGGAACGTGAAGATCATCTCCGTTCCGAGTATCCCGAGCTTTTTCTTGCTTAGATCTCGGGACGAGATCCTGTGTTGGTGGGGGAGAGCTGTAACAGCCCACATGTAATAAGTTGCTATCACCATGTATTTTTACTTTCTCTGTTGAACTTGTAACTTGACATGGTGGAAGTTGACATCTTTTCATGTGATGATTTAAATTGCCATTGAGGTTGGAGTCAGTTTGGATTGGTTTCTGTTGAATGCAAAGTGGTTCAAGAAGGGTGCTGTTAGATTTTTCCTTGCCACATGCTAACTTCACTTGACACCAAACTTGACCTAGTCATTTCTTCCTATATGGCAAGGGTTTTAAAACTCTCAAGGCATTTTTGCCACCTACAAAAGCAGTAGCCCTAGTTGAAAGTAATTTGAATTCAAAAACAGGGCCACATTTTTGTTGTTGCCAAAATTGGTCAAACCACTTTTGAAAAATCCAGAAAAATGCAAGGATTAAGAATTTCAAACTCATGGAATTTTGAACCTTTTATTTTTCTCTCAAAAACTCTTCAAAGTCCTTTTCTATTTAATTTTAAATAGAAAAGGTACTGTTTTACTTGTGAACATTTTTCACTGCATGCAAAAAGGGTCAAACCAATTTTGGATGATCAAATATCTTTTTAGGGGATTTATAAAAATATTTGGAATATTTTTCTGACCCCTAATCCCCTCTTTCTTTTATTTCTCCCTGCTGCTCATTTTTCTTCTGGAAACGGGCTGTTTTCGCTTTATCTCTTCCCTCCAGCCCAGCTGGGCCGCTGGACTCAGCCCACCAGGGCGCGCCCGTTTTCTTTCTTTTTCTTTTCTTCTCCCTCTCGCTGCCAGCTCGGGCCCGCTTGTCATCCCCCTCCCTCCTTCACCTTTCCAGCACGCACATGGCGCCGTGGGGAGACGCCTGGACCTGCTGCGTCCACGTCGCCTCCCCCTCTCCCTATAAGAGCCCCCCCCTCCTGGTGGCCTAGGGTTTAGCTCCCCCTCGAGTTGCGCCGCCGCCACCTCTCCCGATCCCCTCCTCTCTTCCGGCCAGTTCCGCCATGGACAGGAGGTCCATGGTTTGAACCCCGTGCAGCACAGGTCGCCTGCGTCCACGACGTCGGCATCAAGGGCCAGCACGATCGCCGCCGAGCCCGCTCAACTCCGTTTGCCCGCTGTGAGCTCGATTTCTTCCTCCCCTGTTTCTGCTAGGTCCGTTCCGCCATGATTTTTCCATCGAAGCGTAGCGTCTGTCCGTAGCGCGGCGAGCTCGCCTTGGCCGTAAAATGGACTCCCGGCACACCCAGCTCCGTCCAGCAGCGAGCGGTGGAGCCGTGGAGCTCTGTAGGAGATGGCATCGACCTCTGAATTCGCCGCGCGTGAAGCTGTCGCCTGAACCTCGTCTGACAGTGGCAAAGCGTCGCCCTTTTCTTCTTCTGAGCACATCTTGCTGCTCGTCGTCAGTCGACTGAACCGAGTTCAGTTCGGTTTGTGTTCGAATTCAGTCATGGCGCCTGTAGTTAGATCTTCTTCAGTGCGTGTTGGTTCCTGACACAACTCGTTCAGTAGCCGAGTTGGTCGAACACTTGGTGCTGCAGCGCGAGGGCGCGGGTTCGAATCCTCCTGGGTTCGATTAACCCATCCTTTTTTTGCTCCTTTGGAGTGGCCGAGCGAGCCGCTGGGCCAGGCCCATTAGGTCCTAGCGTGCGCAGGAAGCCAGCAGCGGTGGGCTGCGAACTGGATTCAGCCCAAGTGGGCTGGACCCTTTTTTCTTTTTAATTTTAGTCTTTTCTATTCTGTTTTAAATCAATTTGAATTTGAATTTCAAAATTCAAATCTGATTTTGCCCAAGTTTTCAAACAGCGACATATTATATGTGTTTTTGGGGTTTTTGGAGCTACTGAACACAGTGGTGATGTTAGTTTTTGCATTTGACCCCTTCTGATTGAAGTTTGGTCATTTTGCAAATAAACCCCCCTGTTGCTTTTATTTATTTTGGAAATCGGTTCCAGTTTAACATTACCCATATCATATATGATTTTTGGGTAGTTTTGCACAAGGAGTTGCATGGTGATAATGTTTTCATCAACTGAACCTTTTTCAAAACTCATGTGGTGCAATTTTGCACTCAGCCCCCTGAAATTCAGTTGAATTTGCAACTGCTTATGCAAATTCAAATGGAGGCATATTATATATGTTTTTGGGGTACCTTTCTGCAAGGAGTTCAGTAGTGATGTTTTCTTGTTGTGTTGAACAACTTTTGAGACAAGGTGTGGTCACCTGGTTCAGAAGCTTCCTGTCTGTCTGTCTACAACATCTCAGCTTCAGTGCATCTGAAATGTTGTTCGTCTGATCTTGTCAAGGCAGTTCCATGCCATCTTTTTCTTCAAGTCAGCCTTAACATATTGTCATATGTTATGGGGCTGACCTTCAACAGTTGTTGCACCTTCTTAAGTGTCAATTTCACCGACACCACTCCGTCTCCGGAATCATTGTTTAATTTCATGTTATTTAAATTCCTGTAATGTTTGTTGTTCATGTCATGCTATCATGCTATCTACACCTAAGTTAAGGCTTAGACCAAAGCCATTACAATGTAAATAAATTGCATATGAAAGTGATGACTTGTCGTCATCACCTTCATTTAAACTTGACTAGACAGGGTCATATCATGTAAATAAAACTTGATCATGCCATCCTTGTTTGAGTTACTTCAGTTGCTTACTTGTGTGCCTTTTCCTGCCGGTACCTTACGTTAGCACCTGAGACCGCCGAGGAGACTTACGTGGAGCTGTCCGACACCGAGCCCGAGGGTACCGTGAGTGCTGCTTCGACTACCTTACCAGGCAAGGGGGAGATCTGTGTCATTACTTTATAACTTTCTGCTCATGCCTAGCTGTAGATCTAGAACGTTGTTGCTTGATCCTATCTACATTATATACCATGTCTAAACCCATACAGCCATGATCCCCACATCCCAGCAAACTATTGCTCTGCTAAGTTGCCGCTGCTCAGCCATTGCTTAGTATGGATAGAAAACTTGCTGCTTACCCTATATATTTATGGTTGGGATATCACGTTATAAAAGAAGTTGGTTGATATTTATTACGGTTAAATGATGTTAAGTTATATTCGACGAAAGGTGGAAGGCTGGACTATTTCCCGTCTGGTGTTTTGTTCCATTTGAGTCACCTAGGACCCGAGTTCTGGGTATTGGTTCTTTGATCGAGCGTGCCTAATCGCGTGTGGGGTTTTATGGGGCCCCCTTGTCTTACCTACCTAGCTTCGTACATTCTAGTGGTGGCCCGAGCTGATTTACATTTGTAATGTGTGTGTGCTGGTTGGATCCCCAGTTGTTTCCAAACCAAACCAGGGCCAGGAGGACATAGTTTCTCGGCTGGCCCAAATAGACCGGCTGAGGACCCGGTCTCATAAGAGAACTAACCGGTAATCCAAACCCGAGTTATACGGTAGAGTCCGATTCGAGAGCGTGGCCAGCTTTTGAGTTGGGTGTCGACTCCCCGGGGGCCACCCGGATATGTGTGTTGTTAGTTGGAGGGACTCTGACGTTCCGGAGTTTCAGGCGCTTACCCAGCCAAGTGGAAACCGGGCGTACATGCGACGTCTATAATGGACAGTTGGTACACCCCTGCAGGGTAAATCTTTTCGAAATCCGTGTCCGCGGTTATGGACTACTTTGAGCCTACGTCCTGTTCATAGAATAACATCAATGTTAATTATGCCATAAAACTTGACAAACCGTGTGCGTGCCTTGGTTGTCTTTCTTCGTCCAGGGGGACCGAGAGAGAAACGAGGTTGTGTTATGTTTGCGTAAGTAGGAGGATAGCTGACTTACGACACGTTGTCAACGTAACTTCTTGGATCTCATCTTTATTCTAATAGAACGTGTAGCCACCATATATGCTAGTACGGCTGCAAACTGTCTACACCTTTACCTTTCCTATAGCGTTAGTTATTCCGTAATGATATGTTCTCACCCCCGTTTACTTTTCCGCTTTTACCGCTTTGCCTGATCGGCCTCTGCAGTGGACTACTACCTCGACCCCAGCACTGGACGATACTTCGTGGAGGTGTCCCCGGAGGATGACGACGAGTACGACTACTCCGACCAGTAGGATCCTTTAGTTGGGCTCAGACGTTCCCGTGGGTGGATTTATGTGTAGCCCTCTCTAGGGCAATTTGGATCTTGACCGTACTCGGTCCATACTTGCTTCTGCTTGGTGTATTGATGCGATGTACTCATGATATTGTTGTATTAGATAGTGGCGTTGTATGCCCTGCTCTATTTATCTCTACATGTATTTCCTTCCTTGTAGAGTTGTGTTTTCTATACCTGTTGTCGAGAATCCGGCAGCGACACGAGTGCGAGTGTCGTGCGCCGGTGGCGTTTGATGCGCTTCTAACTCCGACCGGACGCGAAAGCGACTAGTTAGAGTTAGTACCGCATCAGGGGCCTTACACCTGGCAAACCCCCTCTCAGGGGAAACTATGTATAATGTGGGTGCCTTGATTTCTCGCCGACTTGCCCTTAATGGAAACAAGGGAGATCTCTTTGGAGGCGTTTATGCCACACTTATTCTTGAGTCTCTCGAGCGCACCCCACATCCTGATGATGAGCCTTTTCCTTTTATAAACTTTGACCTTGCTTCTATGAGGAGGCATGAGTTTGTTACCAGGACTTCCGAGTTTGGTAACCTTATTTATATTCTGAGGTTTGGACTAATCGATATTCGGGAGATCCGTCTACCTGCTCCATTTAGGTTTGATTCTACTCACAGGAACGGATGGTCCTTCAACGTCACCCAGTTCGATGAGTTTGTGGCCCAGCAGCAGTTCCCTAACCCCATGGAGGGGGTTGTGCATGATGAAGAGGAGGAGCTCGTTACCCAGTGGGGTGAAGGGTCTTCTTCCGCTTGGAGCGCGGAGCCTTCTTCGTGGGAGGACCCCAGGACTTCGGTCTATGCGCCTGAAGCCCCGTACGACCCGTGGACACACCAGTACTACCCTGGAGCTGGAGGCTCCTGGGGACCACAGTAGCAGTTACCAACTTAGGCCAAAAGCCTAAGCTTGGGGAAGTACGTGTCCTTCTCACTTCTTCCATTGTATTATCCATTTTATGATTGTTCATTTTGACCTTTTCAAAGTTTTTGCCTATTCTTCTTTGATTCCTTCTTTGCAAAAACAACAAAAAGATTTTCTCTTTCTTTTTCTTTCGTTTAACCTTTGAAAAATCCAAAACAATTTATTTTCTCTCTTTAGTTTGCTTTGTTGCAGAGTTCAGCTCGACTCGGTCATGGCATTTGCACTTGATTATATTTTCTTACATCCAATCGTGCAAGAGACGAGGTAGTGATGACGAAGATCGACGAAAGGGATGCAACAAGGAAAACCGGTATGAACTGTTGTTGTTTCTACTTTTGTACATATGCTTGTACTTATGATTTAGAGACCAGCTTGTAGCAACATAGTGCTATGTTTACAATGCTTTCCCAGTGGTTCATGGTTTCTTTGTGGCTAATCCCAAATAACTAGGGTATTTAATGTGTTGATCAAATGATTTACATGCATTGCATTGTTCTTGGTTTGGCATACTGAAGTGGTATTTCCCTTTGGAGAATTCTTGGATTGACTTGGCACATGCTTACACATGTTAAAGACTAAAAAGTCTGTTATGCCTTGATGATCTTTGAATTTCAGAATAGTTATATCATTTTCATGCCCAATTCAATGTTACTTTGTCGCTCTGCATGGTTATTACTATTATTGCTCTCTAGTTGGTCGCTTCCCAGTCTTTTGCTAGCCTTCGCTCGCACTAAGCGGAATTCTGCTTGTGCTTCCAAAATCCTTGAAACCAGTTATTCCATATGAGTCCACCATACCTTCCTATGTGGTATTTACCGGCCTTCCTAAGAAAGACTTTCTTGTACCATCTTGAAATTATTCAAAAATACTCCTGTGTTGTGCCTCTGCTTTAGCTCATGAGGAAGTAGTAGGTGATTCGTGGCCTTCTTATGTTAGACATGTTTTATCCTGGGATTGCATGTCTAATCTGCAAACCGCTAATACGAGGAGGGACTGGCATGAGTGCTCCTAGCTCACGAAACATAATCACAACCAACAAACCCTCCTGCACGCTTTGTTTATGAGAAATCAGAAAATTTGGTAGTGATAAACAAAGGAGATTAAGGGGATGTGATCGTCCCCATCTTGGGAGTCGTTCCTCGAAATATGTCTAGCGTAAGAGGTGATTGATTTGTCTACTAGCATTCGTTGACGAATCATGCACCGTCCAAAAATCCTTTTTATCTCTGTTTTAAAAAACCAAGAGCTCTGGTACATGTTTAGTCTTTGCTTCCAGCCACGGGTTTTCAACCTTTCCATCAAAATCCACGGTTCAAGAGTCTCCACCTTCTTTCTTCAAATCACCAACTATGAGAGCATAATTGTCATTCTGAGTGTAATGTGCATTGTCCCAAAGTACTACACTGTCTTCTGCATGATTGTGGTATTACTTATTCTGAAGTTTTTAGTTCTAGTCTCCTTTAAAATTCCGGAGGAGTTTCTGCATTTATGTTTTGCTTCACTCATGGAGGCTAGCGATATACCACTCTAGTATGTTAAAGCTTTGTGCATTGTAGTCTTGTCTTGATTTTCAGTAGCATATTATTTACTTTTAGTTGTTTGTGATTGTTCACATCAAAAAAGGATTTCTTCGTGCATTGTCCTTATAGCATTATTTCAATACCTTATAGACTCTTTTCGTAGTACATGCTTATATACATCTAATGAAGCAAACGAGTTTGCCAAAGTTTTCTTTGTCGCGTTCAGTTCGTTGAACTGAATTTCTTGAGGACAAGCAATATGCTAAGCTTGGGGGAGTTGATACGTCTCAAACGTATCTACTTTTCCAAACACTTTTGCTATTGTTTTGCCCTCATTCTTGCATGATTTGGACGAAACTAACCCGGACTAACGATGTATTCAGTAGAGCTGTCTGTATGGTTTTATTGTGTGCAGGAAAATGGATTTTTAGGTGTCACATAAAATTCCAGGAAAAATCACAGAAAATCCACGCACCCGAAGGACCATTGTGCCAGAAGTTGGGCCAGAGGGCAGCCAGGGGGGGCCCAGGCGCGGCCCCACCCCTAGCCGCGCTGGGAGGCCGCCTGAGAGGGTCCACCCCCTCTGGTTCCCTACTTGGACTCCTATTTATTCCCGTGGCGAGAAAACCCCAGAACAGAAGTTGTTTTCCCAATTCTCGTCGTGGAGCCGCCGCCACCCTCTGTTCTTCTCCGGGAGGGCTAATCTGGAGGCTGTTTTGGCCTCCGGTGAGGGGAGATCATCGCCATCGTCATCATCATCACCACTCCATCCTCCCTCCTTGACTTCTCCTTTCATGTGTGAGTAATTCCCTGTTGTAGGCAAAGGGGATGGTAGGTATTGGATGAGTTATATCATGTAATAGTTTATCAGATTGTTGGGGGCATGTTGCCTATCATCTAGATTAGTGTTTATCATCTTTGCTTCAACTTGTTGCTCTTAATGCTTGTCACTTTGGGCCCGAGTGCCATGTTTTCAGATCTGAACCCTATGTGTTTTCATGAATATATTTGTGTTCTTGATCCTATCTACAAGTTGTATGCACCTATTTTAGTCCGGAACCGGCGATCCCAAAGGTGACAACTTGGGACACCAAAGGGGATGGACTATAGTTTGAGGATTCCGTGTATCCATTGATTGTTAATCCTTTGTTCCGGTGCTCTTTGACAGGAGAACCTTAATCTCCGTAAGTTCCTTTTGGCCCCATTCGTAGCGGGATGGTAGGACAAAAGATGTTGTGCAAGTTCTTATTGCAAGCACGTACAACTACCTATGGGGTACATGCCTAATGTTTGATATATGCCTAGATGATCACTGTTTTTCCTGTGTGCCTTGTCCCAAGTTAAATGCATGAAGAATCTCATCCATGCAGCGCCCAACCATCCATCTCCCTAGCCTAAAGTGTTTTTAATTCTGCTGGTTATTAGTTGTTTGCTTTTGCTATTTTATTGTCGCTGTTTCATCACCACTATGTACATTACTACCATCACTTCCATATCGCAGTTGTTATTAATATCTTGTTGCAAGTAAGTGTATTTCAGGTGCGGTGGAATTGACAACACCACTGTCAAATCTTGTTGATATTCTTTGGCTCCCCTTGAGTCGAATCTATAAATTGGGTTATTCTTACCCGCGAAGACTATCTCGATCCCCTACAGTTGTGGGTTATCATATGGGAAGATAAAAGATACACCGGAGGCACGGGAGGACCTGCAACGTTTGCACGATAAATACGGCATGCCTCCAAAACAGTATGAAGGTCCTGCCAGCTACACTCTTACCAAAGAAGAGAAGGAAATCTTCTTTGAATGCCTGCTCAGTATGAAGGTCCCTTCTGGCTTCTCGTCGAATATAAAGGGAATATTAAATATGTCTGAGAAAAAGTTTCAGAACCTAAAGTCTCATGACTTCCACGTGATTATGACGCAACTGCTTTCGGTTGCATTGAGGGGGCTTCTACGAGAAAACGTTCGATTAGCCATTGTTAAGCTATGTGCATTCCTCAATGCAATCTCTCAAAAGGTGTTCGATCCAGAAATCCTACCAAGGCTAAGGAGTGATGTGGCCCAATGTCTTGTCAGTTTCGAGCTGGTGTTCCCACCATCCTTCTTCAATATCATGACACGCGTCCTAGTTCATCTAGTCGTCGAGATTTTCATTCTGGGCCCCGTATTTCTACACAATATGTTCCCCTTTGAGAGGTTCATGGGAGTCCTAAAGAAATATGTACGTAACCGCGCTAGGCCAGAAGGAAGAATCTCGATGGGCCATCAAACAAAGGATCTCATTGAGTTTTGTGTCGATTTCATTCCTGGCCTTAAGAAGATTGGTTTCCCTGAATCGCGGTATAAGGGGAGACTCACTGGAAAAGGAACGATTGCAAGGGACTCAATAATATGCAGGGATGGACATTCTTGGTCTCAAGCACACTACACAGTTCTACATAACTCTATCTTGGTGGCCCCGTATGTCGATGAACACAAGAACAGTCTGCGCTCCAAATACCCGGAGGAGTGTGACGACTGGATTACACATGAACACACCAGGACTTTCGGCGATTGGTTGGAAACACGTGTCAGAGGTGACAACACTATTTGTGATGAGTTGTTCTCGTTGTCTAGGGGACCATCTTCAACTGTATTGACTTACAAAGGATACAAGATAAATGGGAATACATTTTACATGATCGCCCAAGATCAAAAGAGCACCAACCAAAACAGCGGTGTCCGCTTTGATGCAGCAACCAAGAGGGAAAATGACACATATTATGGTTACATAGTGGACATATGGGAACTTGACAACGAACATGATTTTAAGGTCCCTTTGTTCAAGTGCAAATGGGTCAATCTGTCAGGAGGCGGGGTACAAGTAGACCCACAGTAAGGAATGACAACAGTGGATCTGAATAATCTTGGGTACACAGACGAACCATTCGTCCTAGGCAATGATGTGGTGCAGGTTTTCTATGTGAGGGACATGTCTACCAAACCGAGAAAAAGAAAATATAAGGAAGCGAATACATCATACAATGAGCCAAACGCCACATAGTTCTTGCAGGAAAAAGAGACACCGTGGGATTGGAGGGCAAGACAAACATGTCTGGAGATTATGAAAATTTCCATGAAATTCCTCCCTTCAAAGTCACGGCTCATCCAAGCACCCTGTTAAGCGATGAAGAATATCCATGGTTACGGTGCAATAAATAAAGGACACAAGCAAAGAAAAAGTGAAGACTGATGATCTCAAAAAGGGTTGAAATTTTAGTATGTGGCTTTGAATGGTGCATATTGAATGCACAAAAAGTCTTGAGGTCAATTAAGTTTAGAAAAATGAAATGCCTTTGTAACAGATGAGTTTTCGTCTGAACCCCTCGTACACCGAATGAGGTGGTCCAGTTTGGGCACGAAGTGCATCCAATTTTTGTTGTAATCCTATCAACTTTTGCACACATGTTATGTGGGTCAAATGATGACAGAATGCCAAGTTTCAACCTATTCTGAGTTCATTTGTAGTGCTTTCCAATTTCAGGGTCATTTAGCTCAAAATAAATCATTAAATGCATGAAAAATAGCAAATGAAGTCAGAAAGGGTTGAAATTTTAGTATGTTTCTTTTAATGGTGCATATTGAATGCACAAAAATTCTTGAGTTCAAATACGTTTAGAAAAACCAAATGCCTTTGTAAAAAATGAGTTTTCGTCTGAAACCCTCGTACTTCGAAATAGATGGTCCAGTTTGTACACAAAGTGCATCCAATTTTTGGCGTAATCGTCTCAACTTTTATACGCATGTTATGTGGGTGAAATGATGATACCATACCAAGTTTCAACCTATTCTGAGTTCATTTGTAGTGCTTTCCAATTTCAGGGTCATTTAGCTCAAAATAAATCATTAAATGCATGAAAAATAGTGTTGAAATTTTAGTATGTGGCTTTGAATAGTGCATATTGAATGCACAAAAGTTCTCGAGTTCAAAAAAGTTTAAAAAAAAGGAAATGCCTTTGTAAAAGATGAGTTTTCTTCTAAAACCCTCGTACTTCGAAAGAGATGGTCTAGTTTGTACACAAAGTGCATCCAGTTTTTTCCGTAATCCTCTTAAATTTTGCACACATGTTATGTGGGTCAAATGATGATAGCATGCCAAGTTTCAACCTATTCTGAGTTCATTTGTAGTACTTTCCAATTTCAGGGTCATGTAGCTCAAAATAAATCATTAAATGCATGAAAAATAGCAAATGAAGTCAGAAAGGGTTGAAATTTTAGTATGTGGCTTTGAATGGTGCATATTGAATGCTCAAAAAGTCTTGAGTTCAAATAAGTTTAGAAAAATGAAATTCCTTTGTAATAGATGAGTTTTCGTTTGAAACCCTAGTACTTCGAAAGAGATGGTCCAATTTGTACATGAAGTGCATCCAGTTTTTGCCGTAATCCTCTCAACTTTTGCACACATGTTATGTGGGTCAAATGATGATACCATGCCAAGATTCAACCTTTTATAGGTTCATTTGTAGTGCTTTCCAATTTCAGGGTCATTTAGCTCAAAATAAATCTAACAGGTGAGTTCATTTGTAGTACTAGCTAGTACATTTGGCACATCTTTATTTCTTCTGCTTATGCGCATGAAACCTAGAAGATATGGTGGCATGGTGGTGGCGCGGGAAACTTAAAACATTCAACAACTTAACATCTCAAACCTACAACATTTTATTGTAGAACTAGTGGCGACTGGCATTGCGTAGAGTCCTCTTCCACGCGCTTTTAACCTCACACGATTCTGAATCCAGCCAATTCGGAAGAAGCACACGGATCGCGTGTTTCTTTCAATCGCTTGTGAGTCATTCGATCAGGCTTGTGAGCCGTTGGATCAGGCTTGTCGTTGCCTATATATAGCCCACCTCTAGGACATGTTCGACATTCAGTTCATCGGCCGAATACAAACCATTCGTATTCGCCTGCATACGTTCGACGGTGCATTTGATATGCTTGCACTAATGAGCCACCGTCGGGCTGTATGCAGGAGAAATCGTGTGTTTTGTTGATCTTATATATATCTAGCTACAAATCTTTCACTTCATCGACCAAATACAAATCATTCAGATTCCCTGCATACGTCCAACGGTGCATTTGATATGATTGCACTCATGAGCCACTGTCGGGTTGTATGAAGGGGAAACCTTGTGTTTTGTTTGAATGGAAAACAATAACAAAAAATTATAGAAATTCCATTATAGGATGTCAACGGAAGAATACTCCATATCCTGTACACAGTCAAGGAAAATTTCAGACGGACCACGCTTGGTTGGCAGATCTAGCAAGTCTACCGACCAGGCGTGGACAGTTTGAAATACCCATACGGAATTTTCATCCCATACGGGGTTTCAGACAGTCCATGCCTCGTGGGCACATCTGCAATCTGCCAACCAATCGAGGTCCATCCGAAATTTTTCCGGACAGACTACATGATACAATGAATTTCTCCATGTACGACCTTTAGTGAACTTGTTATGCTACGGTAAGTCCACGCAGACCCGTGCTTATAAACAGGTCTAACTCCACTTCGGCTAGCGAGGTGGTACTAATTTTAGAGGTGGAACCGTGGTTATAGGGGACCTTTAGTACCGGTTCTAGGTACCAACCGATACTAAAGGTTAGTTAGTGGTTAATTACGGTAGGGAGAGGCCTTTATTACCGGTTGGAGGCACCAACCGGGACTAAAGGTCCTTTTTTAGAAAAAAAATGCCACCTACTGGGCAGACACGGCCTGGATACGACTAGAAACCCAATAATGGGAAAGAATCCAGGCCGGCATCAGGCCCAGCAAGCCCACCGGAAAGGAGTAACAGAGTAGGCCGGCAAGCCTGCGATTGAGAGGAGCTCGAAGTGGTACGTGCATCAGCGCTTATAAACCACTATGGATGTCCCTCGACTAGCGAGGTGGGACTAAACATCCCACCGCACCGCGGCAGCGCACATTTCGTCCCGGTTGGTGGCACCAACTGGAACGAAAGGGGGCCTTTGGTTCCGGATGGTGCCATCAACCGGAAGGAAAGGTGGGCATTGTACCGGTTCGTGCCACCAACCGGTACCAAAGGTCTCTGTTTCCCGCCATTTGGGCTGCTGAAAAAGACCTTTGGAACCGGTTGGTGGCACCAACGGGGACCAAAGGTGGGCATTGGTATCGGTTGGTGCAATGAACCGGGACCAATGCTCTCTATATATAACTGGCACTTAGGATATTTCAGCTCTCATCTCGCCATTTTCCCCCGACGACGCCGGAGACGAAACCGACGCCGTCAGGCTGCCCAACCGCCGCGCTGCACCGCCGTACCGTCCTCGACGACGGCGACGACCTCACTGGCGCCATCCCCGCTGTGAGCGTCTCGCCATCCCCCCCTCTCCTCTCTTGCATTTCCCGCCTGCCGCCGCCACGCCATAGCCGGGAGGGGACCTCCTCCTGTGCGCCGCCTTCCAGCCGCCCCTCGCCGCCGGACATGACGTCAATGGCCATGGCCATGGTGTGCGTGCCATGGAGATGGCTGCAGTGGGTGGTGGGGAGAAGAAAAAAATAAAAAGTTTTTTTAATTAAAATAAAACGGAGAAAAGAAAACATAAAAGAATTGTTTTTGTTCTCTAATTTTTTTTCTTTTTTATAAGTCTCAATTTCAGTAAGTTAAAATGTTCTAGTATTGGGGGGGAGAAGAAAAGAGGTAGAAGGAAGAAGGAAAAAGAAAAAGAAGGAGAGGAAAAAAGAAAAATAAGAAGAGAAAGAAGAGGAGAAGAAGAGGGAGAGGAAGATAAAAAAGAGGAGAAGAAATCTTCTTCTCCTCTATTCCTTCTTCTTCTCATTTTTTTCTCCTTCTCCTCTATTTTAAAAAATCGGGAACCAGAGGGGTGTCTAGGATCGCCGAGCGGTCGAGGGTCGGGAACTACGCGTCGGTACGTAGATCCAAATCGTGAACTCTCTTCTTTCTTCTTTTCTAGCAGCCTTCCGTATCTGGATCGAGCCAAACTTCAGTAACGAGACGAGGCCCGAAGAAAAAGTTACGGCCGGATGAAAGGTTCACGATCACCAGCATCAGTACAGATGGCCAACCGATTGAACCCAGCCGGACCAAGGAAGCATTTTCCGCTCAGTGTGGGGTTCTTGTTAGGGACATGATCCTGATCACCATCCACCAGTGTGGAGACCCTGAAGTGTATTTTGTCACCGATAGACAGAAAGATGATCTTTGGACCGCGCTTCACGAGGGGGTGACCCCACGACTCCTGCGTGTGAGGATACCTGGTGCATACGAAGATAAGAGGCCCGATGGAAGCTTCGACAGGCCCACGACTAGCCTGCTCTAGGCACCGACGTAGGAGTCTGCGACCATATACGGAAGTCAAGACTTGGCGTTCAAGGAAAGGCTAGAATTAGGAAATCGTCCCTATAACCTGAGACGGACTCCTCGAGACCTAGCCTAGTATATAAAGGCCGGGAGGGGGGACGTCTCAGGACATCCAATCTACAATCAACACCTCTGGTCTTGCACGAACTCTCCTAGACTTCCACTGTAATCGCCCCCTCGCATAATACAATTGTGCAGGAAGTGCTTCTCCTGTTAGTCGACGAGTATCACCAACCTGTTTTCTCTCTCTACGATCAAACCCAAGTTCCCTGACGATGGGATTTGCCGAGGCTGATCCTCGTCAATTGGCGCCGACTATGGGGACTACACAGGTTGGAATCACGATCTCGGCGGTCCCATCTCCAGCAAGTCGCAACTCAAGGGCTCGAACAAGATCCAACCCACTCGAGGAATTCAAGTTCATCGCAAACCTCTCCATCGCTCCAGCAAGATTGCTCGGCCCGTAGGCGGACCAAGTCCAATATTTTGGCGACTACCAAAGTCGTCATCGACGAAGAAGAACTCGGCGATCCAGAAGTCAAGCACAATCCACGACCGCGAAGCCAACATGGACGTAGGAACAAGCACAAGAATTCTGCGCAGGAATCCCACTCGAGGAGTCGCAACATGTGACGGAAGCCTCGCCAGCCAATCGAAGACCCGCCTCCACCCGGGCACCCACCACGGGACAGGATAGCAACTCCGAAACTCAGACCGGCGAGTACTACGACCCAGATCGAGGACCATTTGAATTCGTCAAGTTCATTCGGAACTACTCGATCAAAGACGGAATAGAGCTTGACCCAAGCTTCCACTCCCGCACAGAAGACCACTCGCAGTCGTTCCAGGTCATGAGAAGAAGAAGGCACGCTGGCTCAAGCAAGCTTTCAGCCAAAGAACAGCTGGACAGACCCTGCACACTCCATTGTTTCGAGGACGACTGGGGACGTCTCAGATCAAGCCACACCTTAAGAGATTGTCGTCTATTCGCCAAACTCTCCAACAGCCTCAAGGAGGGGAAGCAACCCGAAGCCAAACGGGCCCGCGGAGCCGAGCAGTCTCCAACACCAAATACAGAAGAGCAATACCCCATGTCCCACGGAAGAGTATGCATGATCCAAGAAGGGCGACGCTCAAAAAAAAACAGGATGCCCACACCCTGCAAACCCGAGCAGCCGAGGGCCTAAAAACAATAGAAATCTACTAGCTATACGGCCAAGAAACCAACATCACCTTCTCAAAAATAGATCACCCACCCGCAATTCCAAGTCCAGGGCACGCACCATTGTTCCTCAACGCTCACATCGGCGGCTACGACATGGTCAAAATCTTCATGGACGGAGGCAGCAGCTTAAACATAATCTTCACCAGCACCTTATGGAAGATGCTAATTCCGCGGTCAGTCTGGAAAAAGTCAGATGTCACAATCTACGGCGTAGTTCCAGGGGAAGCAACTAACTCCCTCGGAATAATCGAGATCGATGCATCTTCGGTAGCAAGGGAAACTTGGCAAGGAAAGTCCTCGAGTTCGAAGTGCTCGACTGGCAATCCCAATACCACACCATACTAGGACGACCCGCATTTGCGCAATTCATGGCGGTCCCGCACTATGCATACCTAAAGCTCAAAATGCCAGGGCCCTCAGGAGTCATCACGGTCAAAGGGAGCTTTACAAAATCAGACCAGTGCGACCGCGACTTCCATGAAGTTTCCGACACGTTTGGAGCTCAGCAACAACTCGAAGAAATAGCCATGGTAACAGAAACGAGCGTCTTTCCACTAGCAAGCATAAACGAGTCAAAGGAACTCAACCGCGACTTCAGCGTAGATAGCGACATAGTCACCCACCAAGTTCACCCAACGGACCTGGAAAAGATGGTCCAAATCGATGCCCATCTCCCAGAAGAGCAAACAGCCACCCTCATGGCCCTCCTTCGTGAAGAGTGGAAAATCTTCGCCTGGTGCCCAACCGACATGCCTGGAATCCCATGAGAGTTCGCAGAACACGCACTACACATACATCCAAACACCAAACCAGTAAAACAGCCGTTGCGCCGATTCTCAAAACCCAATCGCAGAGCCATTGGAGAAGAGATCAACCGTCTGCTCGACGCACATTTCATTCGAGAGACGAACAAGGCCACCTGGATCGCAAACCCAGTCTTCGTACCCAAAAAGGACACCGACGTGCTGCGGATGTGCGTCGACTATGGGCCCCTCAACAAACACTGCCCGAAGGACCACTTTCCCCTGCCAAGGATAGAACAGATAATCGACTCCACCGCGGGATGCGAACTCCTATCTTTCCTCGACGCCTACTCATGGTACAACCAAATCATAATGAAGGAAGAAGACGAAGAACACACCTCGTTCATCACACCCTATGGTGTATTCTGCTACAAAACAATGCCTTTCGGATTGAAAAATGCCGGAGCCACGTACCAACGAATGATGCAAGCGTGCCTGAGAGATCAAATCGGCAGAAACTTACAAGTCTATGTCGACGACATCGTCATCAAAACATACAGCACAGACACACTACTCGACAACCTCCGCGAAACCTTCGCCGCTCTCAACAAGTACAGAATCAAGCTCAACCCAAAAAAGTGTGTGTTTGGCATCCCAACCGGGAAACTACTCGGGTACATGGTCTCCTCTTGAGGAATCAATGAAAACCCTGAAAAAGTCCAAGCAATCGCCAAGATGCAAGAACCAGTCAACATCCGGGGTGTATAGCAACTCACAGGAAAACTCGCAGCACTGAGCCGCTTCATCAGCAGGCTGGGAGAAAGGACCCTACCATTCTACCAGCTGCTCAGAAAAGGAGAAAAAATCGAGTGGACTGAGGAAACCCGCAACGCATTCGAAGACCTAAAGAAGACCCTCTCGACACCACCAATCCTGGCGGTGCCCAAGGAGAAAGAACCAATCTACTTCTACGTAGCGACACGCAGCAGCGTAGTCAGCACGGCGCTCGTCGTCGAGCGCATGGAAGAAAGAAAAATCCAAAGAATCCAAAGGCCAATCTACTACCTAAGCATGCTCCTCACAAAATCTCAATAGCGGTACCCGCACTACCAGAATCTCGTATACGCCATCGTCATGAATTCAAGGAAAGTAACGCATTACTTCGACGAGCACCGCATCATGATCGTGAGCAGCGCACCACTCGTGGGCATCCTCAACAATCCCAGAGTAACTGGCCGTGTCGCCGAATGGAACATCGAGCTCAGTCCCCGTGATCTACAATTCAAGAACCAAACGGCGATCAAAGCCCAAGTACTCCCAGATTTTCTGGTCGAGTGGACAGAACTGCAAACACCCAACCCCCCAGACCTGTCCAACTCATGGACAATGTTCTTCGACGGGTCAAAAAGACATCAAGGAGCTGGAGCAGGCGTCGTTCTAATCTCCCCCAAAGGAGCAAAACTCAGATACGTACTTCAGATCAACTTCAGCAATGCGTCAAACAATGAAGCAGAATACGAGGCACTACTCCATGGCATGCGCATGGCGAAAGCTTGCGGCACCACTCGCCTCTCAATCTACAGCGACTTCAACCTCGTCGTCCAGCAGGCAATTAGAGACTATGAAGCAGTCGCAGAAAACATGATGTCTTATCAGAAGCTCTACAACACCCTGGAAGGAGGATTCGACAGCTGCAAGCTAAACTACATCTCCAGAGCAAATAACACAGAAGAAGACGAGCTCGCAAACATTGGATCAACCTGAGGACCCTTACCTCCAGGCGTGTTCCTCGAAAGCATCAGCCAGAGGTCAATCAAAACCAAGGCTGGCAGATTGAATAACCAGGGACAAAGCCGTGAGTACATACAAAGTACTCGCAAACCACCTAAATAAAGAAAGAAAGTTTTGCATACAAAAATAATGGGATGGATGTATGGTGAAGTTTGTCATAGGGATTCCTAGCTACTCAATTTAAATTAATTTGGAAAACTTTTAATCTTAGCAAGTTTTATTTTCCCACAATGGCATTGTTTTAATCTGGTCGAACCCTTCCAAAAATATCAACATCATCATCGTGAACCATAATCTCAGTACTAGAATTTCTCATCTATTCCCCACAAAGTGTGGCCTCACTAGCTTTCCATGATCGTGGACTCCGGCTACTCGAATAGATTTACACTCTTCGGAGGTTGTACACTTTACCCACACAATTCAATGCATTCGTCGTGTCATCCACGAATCGTCATACCTCAGTATGCGGGTTTCGGATAATTGAACAAAAGCTTTCACCATTAACCTTAATATGAGATCCTACCCAATGAGTATATTCCCTCAGCCTCCGATGGCAGCCCATGTCCCTCTTGGGAACAATGTCTCCATTGAGTAGAGGGACTCACCGTGTCTTCCGGGGTCTCGGGGATCCGCAAACCCCTGGTTTGGTTCTCCCAATCTCTGGGCAGAATCCGGTTTCAAGGGACACATTCCTCATAGTAGTTGTGAGGTAGCTCATGTTAGACCCAATGGCTTCCCGTAAATCCCTGTCCCATATCAGGGTAATGTGGTTGCACAAGAGGCTAGGTATTAGCGGAACTTATAGAGAGTCCTTCAAGACTTCGAATATGTTCAACGATGTTTCCAACAACCACAATCTTGGCCATCACAGCTTCTTAGATGTATTCCATTTGTTTCGGGTGGAGCAAGCTTAACCAAATTCTTAAGTTGTGCTTAGTTCTTTAACAAGGCTAGGGGATGGTCTTGATAGTACATCAAGATCATCGGGATTTTATTTCATTTCTCCCAATAGGTAGGTTATGAGGGTTTGTGGGGTTCTTACCTACTACAACTAATACAATCCCAACCCAAGATGATATAATATTTTGATGATACATAACATGATACAAAAGAAAATAGAAAATGTAGGAAAAGGGTTTGAGTTTTGAAAATGGCTTGCCTTCCTCGGTGGTGTCTCCCGGTATGGCTCCTTCGTCTTGGGAGGAGTCTTCACCTACAACATCAAGCGCTTCGTCTACGCGTTGCGGAAAAATGTAAACACACACTACAATCACAGTAATCATATAAAGCATACAAGCAATAACACTCATACATAACCAGAAAATTATAACGTCACAACAAGATCATCAACAAGGTTGTAGCAATTTAAATATGGTTTATCTTAACATGATGATTATTACATAAGGTAGCAAGCAATTATATCACAAGTTTCTAATCAAGTAAAAATTATTTTATTAGCTTTAGTTTATCATGGGGTTAAGCAAGCATTTAAAACATAAAGTAGCAAGTTTGAATTCACAAAGAATTTAATACATGATTCAACATAATAAATATTTATAACTTCATGGTAGGATAACTTGGTTAGTAGTAGGTGAAGCAATGAACAAGATTAAACAATCTTTCAACATGCAAAGTAAAATGGTTATTAAATTCTACAACACCACATTCTTAAAAGTTTACAATTTGAACAGGGGTATTGTGATAATTATCATGAATTTACTAAGAGCAAGATTAAAGTTAAACAAGTCCTAACTATAGGTGATAATCTTACTTATTTTATTTAATAAGTCATTTTTTTTATTATCATCAAATAAATTAACCACAAATAGCTACTTACCAGATGCAAATTTAATACAATGGTAACATAAATTTTTGAAAATTAACCTAACAAACAATAAATAACAAATGACCAAAATTTTAATTAAGCAAATTTATATTCTAACAAATGCAGAAAAATAGAGCAGAAATTTAGAAACGGAAAACAATTTGTTTCATGTTTTTATGACTTATATATTTTTTAAAAATTATTTTGGTGATGCCGAGTTAATAAAAAGAAAAAGAAATAAAGCAGCCGACCCTCTTATAACCGACACCCATGGGAAATTCTCTCAAGTGGGCCTAGCCCTAGCGCAGCAATTGCTGTTTTTTCTTCTCTCTGTTGTTGTTTTTTTACGGGCGAAAGGGTACAGAGAGATCCCGGGTGTTGGATCTGGGATGATCCAATGGCCCATGGCCATCTCCTTCCTCCCGCTAGGTCTGGGCACGGGATGAACTCCCATGGAGGCCAGGGAGATGGGGCGCTCACCGGAGACCTCGCCGGCGTTGGATGATGGCGTGGAGGGGTGGCGGACGTGTAGGAGGGCCTCAGGGATCCATTTTTGTGCTCGGGGGCGACCTCCAACTTCGTGAACGGAGGCGGCTTGGGGCCAAGGTTTTGGGTACCGGGCGAGATTTTCTCTAACCACACGGTTACCAATGTTCTCGCCACCCCTCAAGAAAACTACAACTCGAGTAAAAACTACCAATTTTTTTGAATATTTTGAATTTAAATTCCCAGTTTCTTATTAACAAGGCTTGGAACAATAGTAAGATAGTTACACAGTGTTTTCGGACTGGTATGGAGTCTGGCCAGTGTAGTGCAGCACTGAGGTCGCTGGTTCGATCCATGATTTCTCGTTCTTTTTATTTTTTTAGGTAAAAAGGGAAAAAATATTGCGTTTAGCGGGGATTGTACATGTACTTGACAAAACAAATGCGCTAAGCATGTAGCCATTGTTCTATCAATACGTACTCTAATAGGAACAGATAAATATGTTTATAAATAAGTATTAAAAAATTGAATTCAAATTTTGATTTAAAATTTCGTCCGATATTTCCCGAAATTTTACGGGTACCGCGGCTACTGGGATTTTCTCCGCCCACGAGAAAAAAGTTCCATTCGGTATTCAAAACCTTGCTTGGGGTGGCTCGGGGTAGCCGAGGGTGGCCGGGTCCTGCGGAGCTTCAGCCCGGGGACGAGGGGTGGAGCCTCGACGGCCTCCGGCGGTCTGAGACAGAGATGCGCGGCCTCCTCCTTGCGGTGCACACCTCCTTGGAGATGCTTGCTCCTCCTTTCCTCTTCCCTTCCCTTCTCCCTTCCTCCTCCTTACTCCTCTCTCTGCTTCTGTTCTTTCATCTCGGGCTCGAGCTGGGGATGGCAGGAAGAGCTTCTTTCTATGGGTGTAGTGGAGAGGGCCGAGTGGAGGTGTGGAGTTGTGAGGGCGCTGGGTGACTCTTTATATACGCAGTGCGAGATCAAGCTCGGGCGGGAAACTGGCAAGTGGGGCATGGCAGCGGGCACGAACGCCAGGGTGGAGATCCATGGCTTCGTCACGTACTGGCGGAGAGAGGTGGTGCAAGTCGTTGTGGGGGAGGTGTGGCCTGGACGCAGACGAGAAGAGGCGTCCATGGCTTTCTAGGGAAGCTTTGAGCAGAGGTTGTCTTCAACTGCAGGTGCTCCTCGGGAGCGTGTAAAGGGGGCAGGTGCGGCAGGCTATGGAGTAGGAGATAAGGAAACGAGGGGGAGGGAGCCTTGTCAACCGAGAGAGACCAGAGAGCCTTCAGCCTCTCTCTCCCATCCTCTCTGGATCCTTGGTATCCAAGGAAACGTGTAAATAGAGGGCTAGGGTTAGGTGGGTGGTTTAGTGTAGTTTAGGTGTTGTTTAGATTTAGTTTAAATGATTTTTCATTTAAAAATTCTTGTAGGGGCAAGGCTGAATGTAAGGTGTTTGTAAAAATGCCTCAAAGGTATTTGAATTTGAATTTCTAGGATTTCAAAAGTTCTTGTATTTTTAAGTTTTTTAGATGATCAGAAGATCATTAGTGATCTTTCTCTAGTTTTAAAATGTTAAACCAAATCTTTGTTTTCATTACCATAATCTACGTATATTATTTTGGTAGTGACTTTGTGTGAGCTAAAATAATTTAATCCTATCAAATTGTTGAGTTCCATAGGTACACTTCAACATTTTAAACAAAAAACAACAACAAAAGCAATGCAAAAAACTACAGATGAAAAATATGTGTGGATGCAAAAGTGCTAACTGCTGTGAGAGTTTTAGCTATATAGACGCTAGGGTTTTGGGGTGATCTTGCTTATGATCATGTCGAAATGATGAACAAGATAGTGTGGTGCTGGCCTATACTACTCAAAAGAGTGAATTTACAACATATCATCATCATACAAGTTCCTCTTAGAACTTCAGCATGATCAACAGTAGGCACACATAATCAGACATGCATTCAAACATTACACTACTACAAAGGAGAAGTTTTTGTTGGGCCTCATTTTTTTGCTCATCACTATGGCTTGTATCACATGCTATAAATTTTGGGGTGTGACACCGGCCGACCTGAAGATGGCAGAGATTGACGAAGAAAAATCAGCCAAGAAGCTAAATTTTTCGGAGCATTCATCAGCTTGGGGACTGATGTGGTCAGGCAAGATGCAGTCGGCTCTACATCCTCCGAGCTACCAGCAGTCGAAGCTGAAGCACCTGTTTCACCAGCAGTCGATGTAATGGTGATCGTCACCGCACCTTCATGGGCAGAAACTAGTAGAAAACAGGGCTTTGGTTCTGGCGTCTCCAGCCCATTAGTCCTGGTTGTGCCACGAACCGGGACCCATGGGGGGTATATGTCCCGGTTCGTGCGCCTAGGGGCCCAGCAGGGCCTCGTGGGGCATTGGTCCCGGTTTTTCTGGACCCTTATGTCCCGGTTCCAGACATGAACCGGGACCAATGGGCCTCGTGGGGCATTGGTCCCGGTTCATGTCTGGAACCGGGACTAAAGACCATGTGGCTATATATACCCACTGCCCTGTTTTTTCCTGGAGTGTGAGGGGAGGGCTTTGTGGTGCTCTAGCTCACCTCCTATGCACATGAGGTGTTTGATGAAATTCCCGAGCCACGCTACTTAAGCTTTGTCCTCTCCAAACTCGACCTCCAAGCTCCATTTTTCTCAAGATTTCTCTAAGTTTAGCGATCCGTCACGTCTTGTTCCCGTCTTACCCATCGTCGATCTCCCGCGTCGATCTCGTCGCCGACACCACCATGGTAAGCCTCTTATTCTTATCTTATTTGGAAAATAAAATAATTCTTACTTTTATTACTTCTCTAATTTTCTTATTTTTATTATTTCTTGTTATTATATAGTGCGATGGTTATGGTATCCGCACATGTCGGCCCTCGTCCTGTCTATGATTCGGATGTTGTATATATTATCTTTTATAACTATTTGGTTCATTTATTGTTTATGACAATTATGCCGACCAATGTGACATAGAATTTATTTATCTAGGAAGTATGTGAACTGTAAATTCCAACCGAACCTATTGTCGAGAGGTTAAATTTAGTTGAAGAAGAAAACAATTACTTGAAGGAAAAATACAAAAAATGGAGGAGAAGATGATATTGGGGTTGCAAGTTGCGGGCGTCGTAGATGGTCACAAGATTAAGATGGATGCAATGCGCTTGAAGATTAGAAAGATTAGAAAATATGCCATTCATAGCGAGGCTTGGTATCATTATGCCGTTGGATCAATTGTTACCTAGGTTGCAATTATGATCGCATTTGTTGTTGCATTGAAATGTTTTACATAGTTTCAATGTATGGTTTGATTAGATGCTCTAGAGAGCTATATGTTGTTCAATGAGAACTATGTATGTACTTTGGTTTTAATGTGATGATGAACTTCTATTAATTTGGTCACTTATCTATTCATGTTGTTCTTTAATGGTTTTTGACACACTTAATTATATATAATGCACGCAGATGAACCGGCAATGGATGCACGGTGACAGATACACCTCCCAGTACATTAAGGGTGTGCATGATTTTCTCGAACTGGCTAAGGTAAAAAAGCAGAATGGTTTTATGTGTTGTCCATGCCCTACATGTGGGAATACGAAGTCTTACTCTGACTGGAAAACCATTCACGCCCACCTGCTTTATATGGGATTCATGCCACACTATAATGTTTGGACCAAGCACGGAGAAGTAGGGGTTACGATGGAAGACGGCGAAGAATAAGAGTACGATGACAACTAGGTGCCCCTGAATACAGTGATGCTACAATGGGGGAAGCTGAAGATCAAGAGGAACCGGACGATGTGCCCGATGATGATCTTCGCCGGGTCATTGTTGATGCAAGGAGACAGTGTGAAAGTGAAAAGGAGAAGATGAAGTTCGATCGGATGTTAGAGGATCACAAAAATTATTGTACCCCAATTGCGAAGAGGGCATCACAAAGCACGGTACCGTACTGGAATTGTCTGACAAAGGATTTGAGAAGCTACTGAAAATATTTAAGAAAAAACTTCCCAAGGATAACGTATTTCCCGTCACTATGTACGCAACAAATAAGGACGTATGCCCTCTAGGATTGGAGGTGCAGAAGATACATGCATGCCCTAATGACTGCATCCTCTACCGCGGTGCGTACGAGAATTTGAACGCATGCCCGGTATGCGGTGCATTGCGGTATAAGATCAGACGAGATGACCCTGGTGATGTTGACGGCGAGCCCCGCAGGAAGAGGGTTCATGTCACGGTGATGTGGTATGCTCCTATAATACCACGGTTGAAACGTCTGTTCAGAAACAAAGAGCATGCAAGGTTGTTGCGATGGCACAATGAAGACCGTAAGAAAGACCGGAATTTGAGACACCCCACTGATGGGTCACAATGGAGAAAGATCGAGAGAAAGTACCGGGCTGACTTTGGACATGACCCAAGGAACATATGGTTTGATTTAAGCGCGAATGGCATTAATCCTTTCGGGGAGCAGAGGATCAATCACAGCACCTGGCATGTGACTCTATGTATGTTTAACCTTCCTCCTTGGATATGCATGAAACGAAAGTTCATTATGATGCCAATTCTCATCCAAGGCCGTAAGCAACTCGGAAACGACATTGATTTGTACCTAAGGCCATTAGTTGAAGAACTTTGAGAGTTGTGGAATTGAAACGGTGTACGTGTGTGGGATGAGCACAAACAGGAGGAATTTGACCTGCATGCGTTGCTGTTTGTAACCATCAATGATTGGCCTCCTCTTAGTAACCTTTCAGGATAGACAAACAAGGGATACCATGCATGCACGCACTGTTTCGCTGACACCGAAAGTATATACTTGGACAACTGCAGGAAGAATGTGTAGCTGGGGCATCGTCGATTTGTTCCGGCCAACCATCAATGTCGTAAGAAAGGCAAGCATTTCAAAGGTGAGGCAGATCACCGGAAGAAGCCCGTCATGCGTACCGGTGATCACGTAATTGCTATGGTCAATGATTTACACGTAATATTTGGAAAGGGTCCCGGAAGACTATCTGTTCCGAATGACGACGAGGGACGCTGATGTGCGAGGTGATGATAGTGATTTGTCGCCCTTCGTTGGTAAACCCCAAGAGGAAGGTGTGATGTAGCACAGCAGAAAATTTCCCTCAGTAAAGATACCAAGGTTGGTCTCCAGTAAGACTCCGGAGATGATAAGTAGGTGTCAGCGGCGCAACTGACGCGTACCTGCACCCAGACGCAAATAACTTTGTTCCCAACGAAGTTCAGAGAGGTTGTCAATCTCTCCGGTCTTGTTGTTCACAAAGGATCAGACACAAGGGATAATGATAGTAACTGAAAGTAAAAGCAGAAAAGTAAATGAGTGTGGAAACAGTGATAAGGATATGGACCGGGATACGTGATGTTCACTAGTGATGTATCTCTCCCAAAAGACGATAAAACTGCTATGCGAGGTGAACAAATTACAGAAGGGCAATTGACAGGATTATGAACGCACCGCAATTCTAACTGTGCTACAAAAGAAAGGAAGAGGCTCAAAAGCATGGGCAGAACGCCAAAATAAGTAGACCGAAATTGAACTGCATCTACTACTAATCATCCACCTTGAGATATCTATCCAGAACATCTCGCTGGTATTAAGTTGCGAGACCCACCCGAAGTGTAAACCCAAAGCAACAGACAACTGCATTAAAAAGCACTTTGCGTAAAGTAAACAATCCTTGCAATCGCGGTTACAAGCACCGTTGTATTTCCCCTTGTGGCAACATCACATCCCCTAGACTCATGTTTCTGTCATTCAAGCGTGTCATCAGGGGGCATGAACCCACAATCGAGCATAACGTCCCCTCTTGGGGTTGCTACCTACTACTTGGCCAAAGTAATAAACATCAACGGAGAACATGGAAGATAAGAACCAAATATATTACTCAATCACAATCTGAACATAATCTCATAATCCATCAGATCCCATCGAACTCAGCATAGCAACAGTAGAAAGATTACAAAAGTGCCTCGATCATGTAGGGCAGCTCACGAGGTCTAAACCATGAAGAACAAAGAGGGGAGGAGAACATCACATAGCTACTGATCACAGACCCATGGTCCAAAGGAAACTACTCACGATACATCCGGAAAGCATCCATGGTGGAGAGGAGACTCCCGGAGGTCGGCCCTCCCTCCGGCAGGGTGCTGGGAAGAGGTCTACTAGTGCTCCCGATCTCGGAAGAGCGGCGACGGTGGAACAGAGGCGAGATCGTGAAAAAGGGTTCTTCCTCCGAGGGTTTCTCGTCACGGAGAATATATAGGCGAAGGGGGGCAGCCAGGGGGGACACCAGGGGTCCAGGAGGCCCCCTGGCGCGGCCAGACCCTAGGGCGCGCCACCAGGGTGCCTGGGCCCCTGGTGGTGGCCCTCTAGCCCCACTCAGGTCCTTCCGGAAGGTTCTTCTGCGCTGATTTTTTATCTGATTTTCCCGAATTTTTGGAGCACTTTTTATATGGGGGAAAACTGAAATAGAAAAACAGCAGAAAACAGGAACTGGCACTGTGGTGAACTGAGTTAATAGGTTAGTCCAAATATGATCAAAAGTGTATGAAAGTGTATCTAGATCATAGCAATATCACACAAAACATGCATGGAGCAAGCATAAATTATAGATACGTTTTGGACGTATCAGACGCGCACCCATATGGAAGAATAAATCTATATTTTGGGACCTACCCTACTGGAAACACATAGATGTCCGCTCTTCAATCGACGGGATGCACGTGACGAAGAACCTTTGTGTGAACCTGCTAGGATTCTTCCGCGTGTATTGGAAGACAAAAGATAGACCGGAGGCACGGGAGGACCTGAAACGTTTGCACGAAAAAGACGGCATGCCTCCAAAACAGTATGAAGGTCCTGCCAGCTACGCTCTTACCAAAGAAGAGAAGGAAATCTTCTTTGAATGTCTTCTCAGTATGAAGGTCCCGTCTAGCTTCTCGTCGAATATAAAGGGAATAATAAATATATCCGAGAAAAAGTTTCAGAACCTAAAGTCTCATGACTTCCACGTGATTATGACACAACTGCTTTCGTTTGCATTGAGGGGGCTTCTACCAGAAAACGTTCGATTAGCCATTGTTAAGCTATGTGCATTCCTCAATGCAATCTCTCAGAAGGCGATCGATCCAGAAATCCTACCAAGGCTAAGGAGTGATGTGGCTCAATGTCGTGTCAGTTTCGAGCTGGTGTTCCCACCATCCTTCTTCAATATCATGACACACGTCCTAGTTCATCTAGTCGACGAGATTTTCATTCCGGGCCACGTATTTCAACACAATAAGTTCCCCTTTGAGAGGTTCATGGGAGTCCTAAAGAAATATGTACGGAACCATGCTAGGCCAGAAGGAAGCATCTCCATGGGCCATCAAACAGAGGATGCCATTGGGTTTTGTGTCGACTTCCTTCCTGGCTTTAAGAAGATTGGTCTCCCTGAATCGCGGTATGAGAGGAGACCGAATGGAGAAGGCACGATTGCAAGGGACTCAATAATATGCAGGGACGGACATTCTAGGTCTCAAGCATTCTACACAGTTCTACATAACTCTATCTTGGTGGCCCCGTATGTCGATGAACACAATAACAGTGTGCGCTCCAAACACCCGGAGGAGTGTGACGACTGGATTACACATGAACCCATCAGTACTTTCGACGATTGGTTGGAAACACGTGTCAGAGGTGACAACATTGTTTGTGATGAGTTCTTCTCGTTGTCTAGGGGACCATCTTAAACTATATTGACTTACAAAGGATACAAGATAAATTGAAATACATTTTACACGATGACCCAAGATCAAAAGAGCACCAACCAAAACAGCGGTGTCCGCTTTAATGCAGCAACCAAGAGGGGAAAGGACACATATTATGGTTACATAGTGGACATATGGGAACTTGACTACGGACATGATTTTAAGGTCCCTTTGTTTAAGTGCAATTGGGTCAATCTGTCAGGAGGCGGGGTACAGGTAGACCCACAGTAAGGAATGACAACAGTGGATCTGAACAATCTTGGGTACACAGACGAACCATTCGTCCTAGCAATGATGTGGCGCAGGTTTTCTATGTGAGGGAGATGTCTACCAAACCGATAAAAAGAAAAGATATGGAAGCGAATACATCATACAATGAGCCAAACGCCACATAGTTCTTTCAGGAAAAAGAGAAATCGTGGGATTGGAGGGCAAGAAAGACATGTCTGGAGATTATGAAAAGTTTCATGAAATTCCTCCCTTCAAAGTCAAGGTTGATCCAAGCACCCTGTTAGGCGATGAAGAATATCCATGGTAACGGCGCAATAAGTAAAGGACGCAAGAGAAGAAAAAGTGAAGACTGATGAAGTCAGAAAGGGTTGAATTCTAGTATGTGGCTTTGAATGGTGCATATTGAATGGTTCAAATTAGTTTAGAAAAATGAAATGCCTTTGTAACAGATGAGTTTTCGTCTAAACCCCTCGTACTTTGAAAGAGATGGTCCAGTTTGTGCATGAAGTGCATCCAATTTTTGCCTTAATCATTTCAACTTTTGCACACATGTTATGTGGGTCAAATGATGATACAATGCCAAGTTCAACCTATTCTGAGTTCATTTGTAGTGCTTTCCAATTTCAGGGCCATTTAGCTAAAAATACATTATTAAATGCATGAAAAATAGAAAATGAAGTCAGAAAGGGTTGAAATTTTATTATGTGGATTTGAATGGTCCATATTGAATGTTCAAAAATGTCTTGAGTTCAAATAATTTTAGAAAAATGAGATACCTTTGTAACAGATGAGTTTTCGTCTGAAACCCTAGTACTTCGAAAGAGATGGTCCAGTTTGTACACGAAGTGCATCCAAATTTGGTCGTAATCCTCTCAACTTTTGCACACATGTTATGTGGGTGAAATGATGATACCATACCAAGTTTCAACCTATTCTGAGTTCATTTGTAGTGCTTTCCAATTTCAGGGTCATTTAGCTCAAAATAAATCATTAAACGCATGAAAAATAGCAAACGAAGTTAGAAAGTGTTGAAATTTTAGTATCTGGCTTTGAATGGTGCATATTAAATGCACAAAAGTTCTTGAGTTGAAATAAATTTAGAAAAATGAAATGCCTTTGTAAAAGATGAGTCTTCGTCTAAAACCCTCGTACTTCGAAAGAGATGGTATAGTTTGTACACGAAGTGCATCCAGTTTTTGCCGTACTCCTCTGAAATTTTTCACACATGTTATGTGGGTCAAATGATGATACCATGCCAAGTTTCAACCTATTCTGAGTTCATTTGTAGAACATTCCAATTTCAGGGTCATCTAGCTCAAAATAAATCATTAAATGCATGAAAAATAGGAAATGAAGTCAGAATGGGTTGAAATTTTAGTATGTGGATTTGAATGGTGTATATTGAACGCTCAAAAAGTCTTGAGTACAAATAAGTTTAGAAAAATTAAATGCCTTTGTAACAGATGAGTTTTCGTCTGAAACCCTAGTACTTTCAGAGAGATGCTCCAGTTTGTACAATAAGTGCATCCAGTCTTTGTTGTAATCCTCTCAACTTTTGCACAGATGTTATGTGGGTCAAATGATGATACCATGCGAAGTTTCAACCTTTTCTAGGTTCATTTTTAGTGCTTTCCAATATCAGGGTCATTTAGCTCAAAATAAATCTAACAAGTGAGTTCATTGGTAGTACTAGCTAGTACATTTGGCATATCTTTATTTATACTACTTATGCGCGAGAAACCTAGAAGATATGGTGGCATGGTGGCGGCGTGGGAAACTTTAAACATTAAACAACTTAACATCTCAAACCTGGAACATTTTATTGCAGAACTAGTGGCGACTGGCGTTGCGTGGAATCCTCTTCCACCCGCTTTTAACCTCACACGATTCTGAATCCAACCAATTCAGAAGAAGCACACGGATCACGTGTTTCTTTCAATCGCTTGTGATTCGTTGGATCAGGCTTGTGAGCCGTTGGATCAGGCTTGTCATTGCCTATATATAGCCCAACTCTAGGACATGTTCGACATTCAGTTCATCGGCCAAATACAAACCATTCAGATTTGCGAGCATACGTTCGACGGTACATTTGATATGCTTGCACTAAAGAGCCACCGTCGGGCTATATGCATGCGAAATCGTGTGTTTTGTTGATCTAATATATATCTAGCTACAAATGTTTCACTTCATCGACCAAATACAACTCATTCAGATTCCCTGCATACGTCCAAAGGTGCATTGGATATGCTTGCACTCATGAGCCACTGTTGGGGTGTATGCAGGGAAACCTTGTGTTTTGTTTGATTGGAAAACAATAAAAAAAGTATAGAAATTTCATTATAGGACGTCAACGGAAGAATACTCCATATCCTGTACACAGTCAAGGAAAATTTCAGACGGACCACGCTTGGTTGGCAGATCTAGCAAGTCTACCGACCAGGCGTGGACCGTCTGAAATACCCGTACGGCATTTTCGTCCCATACGGGTTTTCAGACAGTCCATGCCTCGTGGGCACATCTGGCAAATCTGCCAACCAATCGAGGTCCATCCGAATTTCTCCGTGTACGGCCTTTAGTGAACTTGTTATGCTACGATAAGTCCATGCAGACCCGTGCTTATTAACAGGTCTAACTCCACTTCGGCTAGCGAGGTGGTACTAAGTTTAGCGGTGGAACCGTTGTTACAGGGGATCTTTAGTAAGGGTTCTAGGTACCAACCGGTACTAAATGTTAGTTAGTGCTTAATTACGGTAGGGAGAGGCCTTCAGTACCGGTTGGAGCCACCAACCTTGAATAAAGGTCCTTTTTTAGAGAAAAAATGCCACCTACTGGGCTGACACGACCTGGATACGACAAGAAACCAAATAATGGGCCAGGATCCAGGCCCGCATCAGGCCTAGCAGGCCCACCGGCTAGGAGTAACAGAGTAGGACCGAAAGCCTGCGATTGAGAGGAGCTCGAAGTGGTATGCGCATCAGCGCTTATAAACCACTCCGGCTGTCCCTCGACTAGCCAGGTGGCACTAAACATCCCACCGCACCGCGGCAGCGCACGATTCGTCCCGGTTGGTGGCACCAACCGGAACGAAAGGGGACCTTTGGTTCCGGTTGGTGCCATCAATCGGAATGAAAGGTGGGCATTGGTACCGGTTCGTGCCACCAACCGGTACCAAAGGTCTCTGTTTCCCGCCATTTGGGCTACTTAAAAAGACCTTCGGAACCGGTTGGTGGCACCAACCAGGACCAAAGGTGGGCATTGGTACCGGTTGGTGCTACGAACCGGGACCAATGCTCTCTATATATAACTGGCACTTAGGATTTTTTAGTTCTCATCTCGCCATTTGTCCCCGAAGACGCCGGAGATGAAACCGACGCCGTTAGGGTGCCCAACGGCCGCGCCGCACCATCCCTGACGACGGCGACGACCTCGTCGGCGCCATCCCCGTTGTGAGTGTCTCGCCACACACCCTCTCCTCTCTTGCATTGCCAGCCTGCCGCCGCCGCGCCATAGCCGGGAGGGGAACTCCTCCCGTGCGCCTCCATCCGTCCGTCCCTCGCTGCTCCGGCTGCGCCTCTCCGCCCTCGCCGCCGGCCATGGCGTGCGTGCCATGGAGATGGCTGCAGTGGGGGTCGGGAGAAGAAAAAAATAAAAAAGTTTTTTTAATTAAAAGAAAACATAAAAGATTTTTTTTGTTCTCTCAATTTTTTTCTGTTTTATAAATTTCAATTTCAGTAAGTTAAAATGTTCTAGTGTTGGGGGGGGGGAAGAAGAAAAGAGGTAGAAGGAAGAAGGAAAAAGAAAAAGAAGGAGAGGGAAAATGAAAATTAAGAAGAGGAAGAAGAGGAGAAGAAGAGGGAGAGGAAGAAAAAGAAAGAGGAGAAGAAGAAGGAATAGGGGAGAAGAAGAAAAAAAATCTATTTTTCTTCTTCTCCTCTATTCCTTCTTCTTCTCCTTTTTTTCTCCTTCTCCTCTATTTAAAAAAATCGGGAACGAGAGGGCTGTCGAGGATCGCCGAGCGGTCGAGGGTCGGGAACTACGCACTGGCCGTACGTAGAGCCAAATCGGGAACTCTCTTCTTTCTTCTTTTCTAGCAGCCCTCCGTATCCGGATCGAGCCAAACTTCAGTAATGAGATGAGGGCCGAAGAAAAAGTTACGGCCGGATGAAAGGTTCACAAGCACCAGCATCAGTATAGATGGCCAACCGATTGAACCCAGCCGGACCAAGGAAGCATTTTCTGCTCAGTGCGGGGTTCCTGTTAGGGACATGATCCCGATCACCATCCACCAATGGAATAAGCCGAAGGGCGGAGACCCTGAAGTGTATTTTGTCACCGATAGACAGAAAGATGATCTTTGGACCGCGTTTCACGAGGGGGTGACCCCACGAATCCTGCGTGTGAGGATACCTGGTGCATACGAAGACAAGAGGCCCGCTGGAAGCTTTGACAGGCCCACGACTAGCCTTCTCTAGGCACCGACGTAGGAGTCTGCGACCATATACGGAAGTCAAGACTTGCCGTTCAAGGCAAGGCTAGAATTAGGCAATCGTCCCTGTAACCTGAGACGGACTCCTCGAGACCTAGCCTAGTATATAAAGGCTGGGAGGGGGACGTCTCAGGACATCCAATCTACAATCAACACCTCCGGTCTTGCGCGAACTCGCCTAGACTTCCACTGTAATCGCCCCCTCGCAGAATAAAATTGACCAGGAAGTGCTTCTCCTGTTAGCCGACAAGTATCGCCAACCTGTTCTCTCCCTACGATCAAACCCAAGGTCCCCGACCATGGGATTTGCCGAGGCTGATCCTCATCAATTGGCGCCGACCGTGCGGACTACACAGGTTTGAATCACGATCTCGGCAGTCCCATCTCCAGCAAGCCGCAACACAAGGGATCGAACAAGATCCAACCCACTCGAGGAATTCAAGGTCATTGCAAACCTCTCCATCGCTCCACCAAGATCGCTCGGCCCGCAGCCGGACCAAGTCCAATATTTTGGCGACTACCAAAGTCGTCATCAACAAAGAAGAACTCGGCGATCCAGAAGTCGAGCACAAGCCACGGCCGCCAAGCCAACCAGGACGCTGGAACAAGCACAAGAATTCTTTGTAGGAATCCCACTCGAGGAGTCGCAACATGTGACGGAAGCCTCGCCAGCCACATGAAAACCCGCCGCCACCCGGGCACCCACCACGGGACAGGATAGCAACTCCAAAACTCAGACCGGTGATTACTACGACCCAGATCGAAGACCAAATGAATTCGCCAAGTTCATTCGGAACTACTCGATCAACGACGGAATGGAGCTTGACCCAATGATCCACTCCCGCAAAGAAGACCAGTCGCTGTCGTTCCATGTCATGAGAAGAAGAAGGAACGCTCGCTCAAGCAAGCTTTCACCCAAAGAATAGCTGGACGGACCCTGCACAATCCATTGTTTCAAGGAAGACTAGGGACGTCTCAGAGCAAGCCACACCCTAAGAGATTGTCGTCTGTTCGCCGAACTCTCCAACAACATCAAGGAGGAGAAGCAGCGCGAAGCCAAACGGGACCGAGGAGCCGAGCAGACGCCAGCACCAAATATAGAAGAGAAATACCCCATGTCCCAGGGACTAGTCTGCATGATCCAAGAAGGGCGACCCTCAAAAGCAAAATAGGCCGCCCATACTCTGCAAACCCGAGAAGCTGAGGGCCTAAAAAGAACAGAAATTTACCAGCTATACGGCACATAAACCAACATCACCTTCTCACAAAGCGATCACCCACCCGCAATTCCAAGGCCAGGGCATGCACCATCGGTCCTCAACGCTCAGATCGGCGGCTACGACATGGACAGAGTCTTCATGGACAGAGGTAGCAGCTTAAACATAATCTTCACTAGCACCTTACGCAAGATGCTGATTTCGCGGTCAGTCTAGAAAAAGTCAGATGTCATAATCTACGGTGTAGTTCCAGGCGAAGCAACTAACTCCCTCGGAATAATCGAGCTCGATGTCCTCTTCGGCAGGAAGGGAAACTTCGCAAGGAAGGTCCACGAGTTCGAAGTGCTCGACTGGCAATCCCAATACCACGCCATACTAGGACGACCCGCATTTTCGCAATTCATGCAGGTCCCACACTATGCATACCCAAAGCTCAAAATGCCAAGGCCCTCAGGAGTCATCACGGTCAATGTGAGCTTTCTAAAATCAGACCAGTGCGACCGTGACTTCCATGAAGTTTCCGACACGTTTGGAGCTCAGCAAATACTCGAAGAAATAGCCATGGTAACAGACAGGAGCGTGTTTCCACTACCAAGCAAAAGCGAGTCAAAGGAACTGAACCGTGACTTCTGCGTCGACAGCGACACAGTCACCCACCAAGTTCACCCAACGGACCTGGAAAAGACGGTGTGAATCTATGCCCATCTCCCAGAAGAGCAAACAGCCGCCCTCATGGCCCTCCTTCGTGAAGAGTGCAAAATCTTTGCCTGGTGCCCAGCCGACATGCCTGGAATCCCACGAGAGTTCGCAGAACACGCACTACACATACATCCAAACACCAAACCAGTAAAACAGGCGTTGCGCCGATTCTCAGAACCCAAGCGCAGAGCCATTGGAGAGACTAAGAAGGCCATTTGGATCGCAAACCCAGCCTTGGTACCCAAAAAGGACACTGACGTGCTGCGGATGTGCGTCGACTACGGCCCCCTCAACAAACACTGCCCGAAGGACCAGTTCCCCTGCCAAGGATAGACAAGATAATCGACTCCACCGCGGGATGTGACCTCCTATATTTCCTCGACGCCTACTCAGGGTACAACCAAATCAAATTGAAGGAAGAAGACGAAGAACACACCTCGTTCATCACCCCCTATGGTGTATTCTACTACAAAACAATGCCTTTAGGATTGAAAAATGCTGGAGCCACATACCAACGGATGATGCAAGCGTGCCTGAGAGATCAAATCGGCAGAAACGTCCAAGTCTATGTCGACGACATCGTCATCAAAACATACAGCGCAGGCACACTACTCGACCACCTCCGCGAAACCTTGGCCGCTCTCAACAAGTACAGAATCAAGCTCAACCCAAAGAAGTGTGTGTTCGGCGTCCCAGACGGAAATTTACTCGGGTACATGGTCTCTGCTCGAGGATTCGAAGCTAACCCTGAAAAAGTCCAAGCAGTCGCCAAGATGCAAGAACCAGTCAACATCCGGGGCGTACAACAACTCACAGGAAAACTCGCAGCACTGAGCCGCTTCATCAACAGGCTGGGAGAAAGGACCCTACCATTCTACCAGCTACTCAGAAAAGGATAAAAATTTGAGTGGACTTAGGAAGCCCGCAACGCATTCGTAGACCTAGAGAAGACCCTCTCCACACCACCAATCCTGGCGGTGCCCAAGGAGCAAGAACCACTCTACCTCTGCATAGCGGCACGTAGCAGCGTAGTCAGCACATCGCTCGTCGTTGAGCGCATGGAAGAAGGAAAAATCTAGAGCATCCAAAGGCCAATCTACTACTTAAGCATGCTCGTCACAAAATCTCAGCAGCGGTACCCACACTACCAGAAGCTCGTATACGCCATCGTCATGACTTCAAGGAAAGTAACGCATTACTTCGACGAGCACCGCATCACGATCGTGAGCAGCGCACCACTCGCGGACATCCTCAATAATCCCGGAGCAACTGGCAGATTCGCTGAATGGAACATCGAGCTCAGTCCCCGCGATCTACAATTCAAGCACCCAATGTCGATCAAAGACCAAGTACTCCCAGATTTTATGGTCGATTGGACAGAAGTGCAAATGCCCCCCCCCAGACCTGTCCAACTCATCGACAATGTTCTTCGACGGGTCAAAAAGACAGCAAGGAGCTGGAGCAGGCGTCGTTCTAATCTCCCCAAAGGAGCCAAACTCAGATACGTACTTCAGATCAACTTGAGGAATGCCTCAAACAACGAAGAAGAATACGAGGCACTACTCCATGGCATGCGCATGGCCAAAGCTTGCGGCGCCACTCGCCTCTCAATCTACGGCGACTCCAACCTCGTCGTCCAGCAGGAAATGAGAGACTGTGAAGCAGTCGCAGAAACACATGATGGCTTACCAGAAGCTCTACAACACCCTGGAAGCAGGATTCGACGGCTGCAAGCTAAACTACATCTCTAGATCAAATAACACAGAAGCAGACGACCTCGCAAACATTGGATCAACCCGAGGACCCATCCCTCCAGGCGTGTTCCTCGAAAGCATCAGCTAGCGGTCAATCAAAACCAAGCCACCCGCACCGGAGGAAGTCACAGAGGACGACGACGCAAACGAACCAACACAAGTAGCAGATGCGAACCCAACAGACGACGCAGGCAACGAAGCAGCTGAAGAAGCTGAACCAGCCGCGCCCGAAAGCCCAGCTTGGAGAAAACAGTTCCTTCGATTCCTAATCGGAGGCACCTTACCACAAGACGTCGCAGAAGCCCGGAGCATGAGCCGATGATCTAAAGCATTCACAGTAATCAACGGACAGCTCTACAAGCACAACATCTTAGGTCCTCCAAAAGTGCTCGAGATCCACGAAGACACTTGCGGGCACCTGATACACGAGATAACTTCTCGCCCTCGTTGTTTACCCCAAGTGGAAGGTGAGATGTAGAGTAGCAGCAAGTTTCCCTTAGCGAAGATGCTAAGGTTTGAAGTATCGAACCAGTAGGACTCCAACATATAAAAGTAGGTGGTGAAGTGAACAATAGTGCCATTTACAACTTAAGGTTGCTTACTTCACCTGGACCTGCACACAGAACAGATAGCTTCGCTCCCAACAAGTACAGAGGAGTTGTCAATTCCCGCGGCCTTGTTGTTTACAAAGGATAAAACCCACGGGATAATAATGATAGTGATAGCTACGGAAAAGTAAATACTGAAAGTAAATTGAAGGTGTAAACAGTATGAGGAATATGGACCGGGGTACTATGATGTTCACTAGTGATGTCTCTCTACCAAAATACGATGAAATAGCCATGCGAGGTAAACAAATTACAGTTGGGCACTTGACAGGATTATGTGCGCAAACCAATGCTAATTATTCTATGCAGAAAGGAAGAGGCTCTAAAGCATGGGCGGTACGCCAAGACAAGTAGACCTAAATCCGTCTGCATTTTCCTACTAATCATCTACCTTGAGATATCTATCCAGAACATCTCGCTGGTATTAAGTTGAGAATCCCACCCAAAGTGTAAACTCAAAGCAACATACAACTGCATTAAAGAACTTTGCGTAAAGTAAACAATCCTTGCACCCGCAAGTACAAGCACCATTGTTTTCCCCCTTGTGGCAACAACACATCCCCTAGACTCATGTTTCTGTCACTCAAGCTAGTCATCGGGGGGCATGAACCCACAATCATGCATAACACTCCCTCTTGGAGTCACTACGTATCACTTGGCCAAAGCAATAAAAAAGATGGAGAACATGCAAGAAGTACTAAATAACTTAAATATAAAAGAAGAGAATCAAATATATAACTCAATCACAATCTCAACATAATTTCATAATCCATCGGATCCCAGGAAACTCAACATAGCAAAAGCAGAAAGATTACATATGTGCCTCGATCATGTAGGGTAGCTCACGAGGTCTAATCCATGAAGAACAAAGAGAGGAGGAGAACATCACATAGCTACTGATCATAGACCCATGGTCCAAGGTGAACTACTCACGGTTCATCCGGGAAGCATCCATGGAGGTGGAGAAGCTCCGGGAGGTGATTCCTCCCTCCGGCAGGGTGCCTGCGAGAAGACTTCTGGTGCTCCCGATCTTTGAAGCGCGGCGGCCGCGGAACAGAGGAGAGATCGCGAAAAAGGGTTCCGTCCTCGAGGGTTTCTCGTCACGGGGAATAAATAGGCGAAAGGGGGCACCCAGAGGTGGGCTAGGGCTCCAGGCGCCCCCTGGCACGGCCAGGGTTAGGGCCGCGCCCTCTGGCCACCTCTCGGGCTCTTCGCGAAGCTTCCGATACGCTGATTTTTCCTATATTTTCCCGGAATTTTTCTGGTACTTATAATAAGGGGGAAACCTGAAATAGAAAAATAGCAGAAAACAGGAACTGGCACTGGGGTGCACTGAGTTAATAGGTTAGTCCAAATATGATCAAAAGTGTATGGAAGTTCATCAATATAATAGCAATAGCACACAAAATAGGCATGGAGCAAGGAGAAATTATAGATACGTTTTGGATGTATCAACATCCCCAAGCTAAATTCCTGCTCGTCCTCGAGTAGGTAAATGATAACAACATAATTTCTGTGGTGACATGCTAACAACCATATAAGAACTTTGCAAGTAAAGCAATCAAGGCATGAAATTCAATTCAAGTCATAACAGACAAGAGTCTATATTTGGCATTGAAGCAAGCAACATAAGTACATAAAGGTGCAAGAGCTCTCGCTGTCCGTGAGTCGAATGTCTCCAAATGGTGTTCGCGTGCAAGAAAGCAGATAGGGATATACGAGAAAAAAATATTTTTTAAGTTGAGAACTTAATCTACTAAAGTTTCACACTTGGGTCTTCTTTGGAATCTTATCTTGACTCATCCCCAGACCAGTATCCAGGTACAAGTCAAAATGATCCACTCCCTTTCAATATTTTGAGCACTCATGCAATGGATGAGCGTATGCAAGAAAGTCGACAATTAGGATGTCAAAGAGAGAAAAATGATGGAGGAGGAAGACAAAAAATGTGTGAAAGGCTCACATCAATGAGGACAATCATAGGCGAGAGAAAGACAAATGATAGATATGATGTGAGGAGTAGGGATTGCCATGCAATAGATGCACATATGAGCTAAGGTCAGCTCTCCAATGGAACTAGTGGGGGTGCATCCAACTTGCTTGCTCAAGAAGACCTAGAGCTCATTTGAGGAGTCTCATCATTGGAATACACAAGCCAAGTTCTATAGTGTGAAGGTCCCCACATAGCTATATGCATGAATGATAATCTCTATGGAGTACAAGATATAAGATGGAGTACGAGTGTGGATCTCTCAAAAGGAATAGTAGTGTGCCCCCTTCTCTCTTTTTTATTTCTTTTTCTCTTTTTTCTATTTTTTTCTATTTTTTTGGTGGCCTCAATGGCTCTTTCTATTTCTCTCATTTGTCCACTGTGGGATCTTTTAATTTTGTCCACTTTGGGATCTTCTCCTCACTTTAGGGGCAACACTCTATATATTACAAAATGTATAGAAGATCTTTCACACTTTACAAAGTACTCAAATCATAAGAAAATGTAACTATCCTGAGTATGCAAATGTATGCCTCTGCCAGTGTAGCAGGATATGCAATGATACTAGCGCGTCATGTAGCAATGATTAGGGCAAGGCCCAACTAGCGTGCAACTCATCGATCAAGCAAGTAACATGTATAACATGAAGATCAAGTCATGAGAAGATGGATGTTGCATGTCAATATATCTCGGAAAGGCTATGGAAATTCCTTGATAGGTAGGTATGGTGGCTGTTTTGAGGAAGGATATAAGGAGGCTTATGATGACAGAGCGTATCGTGCCAAGGATTTGGATGTACCGGTGAAGATGGACTCTAACTCTCTGAGTGAGAAGAAAGCAATGCACGGCACAGGAGAGGCTAGCAAAATATGGGAAGGTGGAAGTGTCAACTTTCGAATACTCACATTAGTCCGAAGAACTCATGCACTTATTATCGGTAACTCTCAATCTAATAAGGAGGTTGCACAAAGAGACAAGTTTCCCGAGGAGGAGTGTATGGGGGTTTGGTTATCCTTGCGCATCCTCGACTCATGGTACGTGAGTGTACTCTAATATTCGACCCCTCAGAAGAGTAGTGATCCATCTAGTAGCTAGAGTTCTCAACTAATTTGTAGGTTTTTGAAAATAAACACGGATTTCCCCAAATATGACATTTATCACTAATAGGCTAAAGCTCTTGACACCAAAATTCCAAACATTAATCAAACAATACCTCAAAACTTTTGCAAGTTACTACTACAAAAGAATAGCAACCTCAATTACCTACTTCAAGTCAAGACACAAAACACAGTGCAACAGGAAAACTCTCTAAACAAGATAAACATGAAAACTCAAGAGAGTTCCGGCAACAAACTAAACAATAGATCTTTGAAAAGATAAGCATGAAAGCTAGGAGCAAAATATGACAACAGCTATGAAAAGATAAACAACAAACACAGCAAAGATAAGCATAAAAAGTCGTATGTTGTGTTCTAAATTTGGGAAGTGGAGCGTGTTTCTCTCCCACACAAAGAAAGCTGGGCTCTAACTTGTTATGTACAGAAAGCAAAGCTAAAGAAAACTAAAAACAAAACCTAACAGCGAGACGCTCCAAGAATAGCACATAATGCATGAAGTGATAAAAATATAGTGAAACGAGAGACGAACTGATAATTGTCGATGGAGAAGGGGATGCAAGAGGGCATCCCCAAGCTTAGATGCTTGAGTCTCCTTGAACAGTTCTTGGGGATGCATGGGGGCATCCCCAAGCTTGAACGCTTGACACGTCTTAATCTTCTTTCATCATCTTCCCTAACACACTTGAAACTCCCTTCATACATAACTCATCATAATCTGATTAGCGAGGTCAGTACCCATAATAAAATATTTTTTCTCTACTGGAAATAAAGATAACCTTGAAGAGCTACTGTTTCTCAAGATTTCCAAAAGAATTTTCAAAGAAAAATCAAGCTTAAGGTTTGCATAACGAGGAAAAGGCAAAACAGGACAGAATCTGTGAAAAACAGACCAGCATGTAGTAAAGAATTGTTTAGGGATACTTCTGCAACTCAAATAAAAAAACTCAGAACATACGAAAGTTTCGTAATTGTATAGATCACACTGTGTAAAAAATTTAGCTCAAAAAGATGAACTGGGATTTCTTTTTGATTTTTCTAGTCACGAGGACAGAATCTGTTTTCTGGACAGCATGTCACAACTTTCACTTCCCTTGTCGTATGAGGATATAAAAGGCACAAAGCTTGAAAAGTAAAGATACAATGATGTTTCTACAGTAGTAACAATCATCAAGACCACTAAAAAGAGCAGAAAAAAAAAGGAAAACCTAAATTCGTTGCGGGCTGCCTCCCGAAAGCGCTTCTTTAAAGCCATTAGCTAGACTTAATGCAAATAGATCAAGTCTTTTCAAGAAAATAACTAGCCCGTGTGACGAACTCAAAAGGCAACTTAATCTTTTTCCTAGGGAAGTGTTCCATCCCTTTCTTGAGAGGGAGTTGGAATTTTATAATCCCTTCTTTCATATTAATAACAGCACCAATGGTGCGAAGAAAAGGACGTCCCAAAATAATTGGACAAGAAGGTTCACATTCAATGTCCATAATAGTAAAATCAACGGGAACATAATTGTTATTGACAATGATAAGAACATCATCTATCATCCCCAAAGGTTTCTTTACGGAAGAATCGACGAGACGAACAGCAAACTAACAAGGATCAAAAGGTTTAAATTCAAACATATCATACATTCTTTTGGGCATAACAGAGGTACTAGCTCCAACATCACATAAAGCATAGCAAGAAAAGTTATTCAACTTAATTTTAATCATAGGATCCCAACCATATTCTAGCTTTCTAGGTATGGAGGTTTCTAGCCTAAGCTTCTCCTCCCTAGCTTTAATGAGAGCATTAGTGATATGCTCCGTGAAGGCAAGATTAAGTGTGATAGTGTGGGGGTCTCTAGACATCTTGTGAAGGAAACGAATAACTTCAGAAAGAGTACAATTATCAAAATCAAGGTCACTACTATCAAGTAAAGTGGTAGTGGTGTCCTTTAGGCTCACTTGTTTGGTAGCTTCTATAGTCATAGGAATTTCTTCTTCTACGGTTGAGGTCATAGCATCAGCATTAATAGGTCCTATGGGACTAGGGGTGCATTGGGTGCTAAGAGTTTGGATATCCTGAACCACTTGGATAGTAGCAACAGTATGGTGTGTAGGAAGGCTCTTAATCCTATCTTGTTCCTCCGTTTCTCTAGCCCATCTCTCTTGGAGTTTGGCCATCATCCTAATGTTTTCATTAATTTGCAATTGGATAGCATTCATAGGAGTGAACTTCCTCTCCTCAAGGGGAGAAGTTCTAATTTTAAGCAATTCTACTTCATGGTTTAAATTGTCTACCTTCGATGAGAGGGTATCTAGTTTGTCTAGTTTTTCCTCTACACTTTTGTTGAAGGATTTTTAGGTAGTGATAAAATCTTTAAGCATACTCTCTAATTCAGTAGTGGTGTTTTTGGTGCTAGGATAAGTGTTATTGTTCCCATAGTTGTTGGTGGGGAACGGTCTAGGATTGCTACCAAAGTTACTCCTATAAGCATTGTTGTTGAAGTTGTTTCTAGAGATAAAGTTCACATCTACTTGATCTTGAGTAATCAAAGAATTTAAAGGAACATTTTGAGGATCAATAGGAGATTGCTTGGTAAGTAGAGACATAATCAAGTCAACTTTTTCATTTAGGGAGGAGATCTCCTCGATAGAGTTTACCTTCCTACCTGTTGGAGCTCTTTCGGTGTGCCATTGGGAATAGTTGGTCATCATCTCATCGAGAAGTTTTGTGGCAGCACCAAGTGTAGTTGAAATAAAGGTTCCTCCCACGGCCGAATCTAACAAGTTCCGCGAGGTAAAGTTCAAGCCTGCATAAAAAGTCTGGATAACCATCCAATTAGTCAAACCATGCGTAGGGAAATTCTTGACAAGATATTTCATGCGTTCCCAAGATTGGTAAACATGTTCAATATCCAATTGTTTAAAATTCATAATAAAGCTCCTCAACTGGATAATCTTAGCAGGGGGATAGTACTTCCCAATAAAAGCATCCTTGCACTTATCCCAAGAATCTATGCTATTCTTAGGCAAGGATTGAAACCAGATTTTAGCTTCATCCCTCAAGGAGAAAGGAAAAAGCTTAAGCTTAACAATATCACCATCTACTTCTTTGTACTTTTGCATATCACAAAGCTCAATAAAATTATTTAAGTGCAAAGCAGCATCATCTCTAGCACTAGAGAATGTATCTTTCATAACAAGGTTCAACAAAGCAGGTTTAATCTCATAAGAAGGTGCTGAAGTAGCAGGTGTAGTAATAGGAGTGCAGATAAAGTCACTGTTGTTGTGACTAGTGAAGTCACACAACTTGGTGTTCTCAGAGGAACCCATAGTAGCAGCAAGCAAGATAACTATTTTTTTGATTTTTGATAAAAGAAACTAAAGAAAAAACTGAAAGGTAAACTAACAAGACTAAAAATAAAAGATAAAAGATAGTGTGCAACTCCCCTATCTTGAAGAGTGGAGTCCCCGGCAACAGCGCCAGAAATTTTCTTGATACACGAGATAACTTCTCGCCCTCGTTGGTCAGCCCAAGTGGAAGATGAGATGTAGCGTAGCAACAAGTTTCCCTTAGAGAAGATGCTAAGGTTTGAAGTATCGAACCAGTAGGACTCCAACAGATACAAGTAGGTGGTGAAGTGAACAATGGCGCCGTTTACAACCTAAGGTTGCTTACTTCACCTGGACCTGCACACACAACAGATAGCTTTGCTCCCAACGAGTACAGAGGAGTTGTCAATTCCTCCGGCCTTGTTGTTTACAAAGGATAAAACGCACGGGATAATAATAATAGTGATAGCTACAGAAAAGTAAATACGGAAAGTAAATTGAAGGTGTCAAAATTATGAGGAATATGCACCGGGGTACTATGATGTTCACTAGTGATGTCTCTCTCCCAAAAGATGATAAAATAGCCGTGCGAGGTAAACAAATTACAGCTACCTCTCTTTGGTTTTCTATGATACAGATGTCTTATTATGTTAATGACTTTGTGTGGGTTAAAGTATTTTAGAATTATTTCATTTTCTAAAATTATTGCATTCCACGTGCACACTTCATAATGTTCAATAAAAGAACAATAAAAACAAGGCGCTAGAGTCATCACATAAACAATGTGAGTGGGTGCAAAAGTGCTAAGTTATGTGAGGTTTAACTATGTAGATGCTAGGGTTAAGTGAGTCCTATAAGATTATTATTATTATTCCTAAAATATATAAGGTTTCACACTCCTCATGTTTTTTTAGAAAACTAGTGCAAAAGTTAACAAGAATGGCAAACACAATCATAAAGTGGGATGGTGGACGAATGCTAAATGATACTAGGGTTTGCTTGATTATTATGTTTGATGATGTTTTTTTTATGTGATCATCTTAAGATGATTTGTATACATGGGGGAGAGATGATCTTCACCACAATCACTTGTTTATCTATGCACCAGAAAACAATCAATACTACATGCATGATTTTGTACTTTGCATTAAATGCAAACAACATGATCACCACATGTTCATCTTTCGACTAAATGCAAGATCATGATCATATCTAAACATACGCACATTCAAATATTCATTCATCATCACACCACTGCAAGACAAAAGTTTTTGTTGGCCCTCAATTTTTGGTCATCCACTAGCTGCTTTTATCACATGCTATAATTTTTGGGGTTTGACACCTCGCCTACTGACGCACCCGCTTGACGACTGGCTTGACGTCGAGCTCATCTCCAGAACTAGAAGAGCAAGCACCACCAGCCGAGGAGTCGGCAGAAGATGAAGCCAAAGGAGAAGCAGCAGAAACACCCCTCGATCCACCAGAACTATCAATACTTGTTTCTTCCCTGAATGGATCCAGACGATTGCCACCAGCATCAAATGCACGAAGAATGAGAGTATCTTCACCATCAAAACGACAACAAAGACTATCCCCATATCGCAAGCTTAGCCGCCGGGAGAACGACCTCTAGCCAGAATCAAGAAAAATCAAGAAGGAGCTATCAACAGAAAGCTCCAACCAAGCAGCAGATCGAGCACACCCTTGAAGCCAGAGCCACAAACCCCTCAGATTAAGCTCAGAAATCATGGAGGAAAATGAGAATGGAAGAGGGATCTGAGTAGAAGTGCGACTAAGAATGCGCAGAAGGAAGTCATAGAGCCAAACACCCTCATCTGCACAAGACGAAGAAGGCGTCACCACAACTCCATGGCGCCCACCACGCGAAGAGCGAGGGGTACGACCACCACGACCGCGCAAGCCACGACCTAGGCCAACCGCACAACCACCCAGCTTGGGAGCCATAGGAAGAAGAAGAAGAAGATGGGAGAAGAATGGATGCCAATCCCAGGCAAACAGCAACAGGTATTTATAACACAGCTCAGGGGCAAACCAGGAAAAATGCATAAGCCCAGGCGGCGCCATCATTGAATCAAAGACCAAGCACGCCGGGCCTTACGAATTCCAAGACAAGATGCTTTCACATGGTCAGCAATATTTAAAGGACACGTCAAATCTCGCCTATTTCCCATACACGCCTTCGAAATCCAACGGGCACCAGGCAGCACGGCATTCAAGTCGTCATTATGACTGGCCAGAAGACGCGACGGATCAAAGACCAAGAAGCATCATAGGTCACCAAATAGCATGAAAACTCCTATCAACGCGACATCCCAAGAAGGACGGATCAAGATAAAAGCAATTGAAAACAACAAAAGACTGGCAAAGGCTACCTATCTCTCGGTGCCAAAATATTCCGATTCCAAAATCTTTTACTCCCATCGGGATTACCTTTATTAAAACAGAGTAAGATCTAAAAATTTCAAGAGTCCGGGTGCTCCCTCACCTAGAAGGCAAAGACGTGCTCGAGTGTCCACTCGCACCAAATCAAGATATCTACAGATTTTCGGGTGCTTCCTCACCCAGAAGACAAAGACATATTCGAGTGACCACTTCGTCCTAACAGAGACGATGCATTTTTATGAGTTCGGGTGCTTCCTCACCTTGAAGACAGTAAAGCATTCGAGTGACTAATCGCGAAGACTCAACAAGTATTTGACAAAATGATCTACTCGCGCACTCGACGACATTCCGAGTGGGCGCTTTCTTTTTTTCCTCGCCTGAGTTCGCAAAAATCTCCGCGAGTGACTACTAACAACTCGCTTGATCGTTTATTCCAAGTGGGTGCATCTCTAATTAGGCTCCGCGCCTCTATAAAAAATGGTGCCTGGGCTGCGACATGCTGTACCCAGATGCCACGCAAGCTTAGAGCGTAGGTAGGACCCCGAAGCACAGACGGCCGGTCTGGGACTTGCCACAGCGCGACTTCATTCCCGACATTTTCCATGCGCTCGCATGATTGAGAGATTAGCCGATAACGGACGCGTTAAGGCTATTCACGGAGACCGGCAACATTGATCCTATAAGACCTGCAACGGCATGAACTTTTCTAGACACCGGCCGTTCCCAAGTTCGTGTCGAGGGACATGGGCTTGATTGGGCTACTGAGGTATTTTCCACTAGCGCAATTCACCAAGGCTCGACCAGTCAATTACCTTGGGCCCTTTCAGCTTATCATCCCTAGAAATAAACATTTGTCATGGCTACAAATGCTAGCGACTCGCAGCAGCGCTGCGCATATGAAAGCAAACGAGGATGACTACCTCAAAGCCCGACCGTTCTGGGACAAGGTTGAAAAGGACCTTCTTGAGAAAGGGATCGTACCAGAGACATTGAACTGGTCATAGCGTGGAAGGAATTGGTTCTTCGGGGTTGGGGGAACCTTGCACCCTGAAACAAGGAAGTGCTCTTGGAAAAACGAACAACTGACAATACCGATCACCAAGATTCGGGAGTTAATCGCCAAAATGGAGGCAGTGATGTTTGTTCCCGACAGAGAGAACGACGAGCTCACAAAGGCCCTCAGGAATCCTGAGCACCCAGGACGAACACGAGGCACGCCAGGCTCTGTTCCGTAGAAGCATGGGTTTCTCGACACAGGTGGTTACAGAAGCTGAATGCAAGAGTACAAGCGCTAGAGGAGAGGCATCGAGCTGACAAAGCTACCCTAGATGCTACCCCGCCATCTCAGCGGAGAAGCAGTGTGGCTTCCACTGAGCTCATTGCGCAGCCTGATTTGACGGCTCCCAGGTACCCCGTCGATGAAATTACGGAGTCTCTATAATGCCACCTTAAGAAGGAATTGATGCACCTCAAACCCACAGTGGCTATCGGCCATGTTGCACCTCCTCGACCCAACGGAACTTTAAATTGTCGTCCGATTCAACAAGCCTATGCTGTTGTGATGGTCGATGAAATACAGGAGAGATTTGAGGAGCTCGAGCTTGACTACCCTACCGGCGAAGATGGAACTCTCCTGGATAATGCTCTGAGGACTTCATGTCTATGGACGAAAGAATTCATCAAGCTTCCGAACTTGATGGCGCCTCCGCCTCCTGATCCTCCGGCGAGTAAGGGCCCGCCTCCTCCTCCGCCTCCGATGAGTAAGGGCCCGCCTCCTCCTCCGCCTCCAACGAGTAAGGGCCCGCCTCCACCTCCGGCGAGTGATCAGGGCATGCCTCCTCCTCCGGCGATTAAGGGCCCGCCTCCTCCTCCGGAGAGTGATCAGGTCACACCTACTTCTCCGCGTCCTCCTCTGGTGAGTGATCAGTGCACGCCTCCTCCTCCGTCTTCTTCTCTTCCCGCGTCGGCGCATCCGAGCAGCCCGCCTCCTCCTCCGCCTCGTCAGCAAGAGCCGAAGAGAGATGTCGTCGTCGCTCTGGCTTCTCCGGCGCCTCTTAAGCAACAAAGAAAAAGAGACATCGCCGCTCCGACGTCTAGCAATACAACCGGTGGCGGGAAGCCATACCAATATGGTCCACCATCTCTAAGGCCTCTTAAGAAGTTACCATACGAGAAGAGCTCGGAGGAAACTGCGGAGATCGTTCAAGCCGAAGTGGATGCATTTTTGAAAAAGAAAAAACCAACTCCGCCTCCGAAGAAATATGAGGTGAAAGCGAAGCGCACTTTGGATGCCTTGAAGCGACCAGCACTGGCTCCGCTGGATGACAACCATGTCCGCATTCTTAAAAAGAAAAAGCAAGAAGTGCGCCGGCTTGGAACCACTGCAACTGAAAAAAGGAGAGAACAACAAATTGCAATAGGGAAAAAATTCCCCAGATCGGCGAACAGGCAAACCAATCGTGCCCCCCGCTGCAAGTGTCTAGAGATATCGTCGTCGCAAATCTGCCGGCCGGGATGGTGCCCGGTACCAATCCTGGTGATTATTTTCCGGCCGGGATGGTGCCTGGTACCAATCCTCGTGATTACCTCCCCGACGATACACATTTTTGTGCACTGGAGGTGGACGAACACAAATTCCGGTACGGGTATCCTCTCGTCAGACCTGATCAACAACTACCAACGATGATGCAAAGATTCCACCAGTGGTACATGGACACCTGCAAGAAGTCTGAGTTGGATAGTGTGATCATTATGGTTGAATACAAGCACGACCTCGTTGGAATTGACGTGTTGCTGGTTCCATTTGAGGAGTTATTCCAATTTTTCAATCGAAAGGCCATCGATAAAGTAATCGTCATTTTCTACTGTCTATAAGTACTACTTATTTAATTAAGTCTATATATATAGCTAAGCTCTTTCATTGCATGTACATATAATTCACTATATCATGCAGATTGAAGATTGTCGAATGCAAGAAAAGACAAATCTATAATATTGGGTTCATTAACCTAAATCTCTTTAATCATTGGGAGATTGAACAGGATCCCAAACAAGCCGATGCCATCTTGCTACAATCGTTGCTTCAACATCAAAACAAACAAAAAATAATCTTTCCTTACATCTTCGAGTGAGTGTTACTATGCATATTAGGTTTTCCTTATTTACTCGAGGTTATAGTAATGTAATTGATGAGTTATGCATGCGTGCGCAGCTTCCACTTTATTGTCCTAGAGATTATGCTTGTGGAGGGACTAGTAACCGTCTTAGACTCAAGACGAAAAGATCCCAAGACGTATGCGGTCATCACTGAAATGCTTAAGAAGTAATTTCAATCGATCATTATCGCACCATTTCGGAAACTTTGATCATTTCCTGATATCAGGCAATAATTATTTTCTATGTCTAGCAGGGTTTGGATACAGTTCACCAAAAAAGCTCTAGGACTGACGAAGGAGCTGACATTTACATGCCCAAAAGTAAGTACTACTAGCTAGTTCCGCCCATCTCCCATTATATTGATTCTAGCTAGTTTCATCAATACCATTTATATAATGCTTGGTCATCATCTTGATTGACCTCTATTTCTCGTAAAGTTGTTGTGGCAGGATGAAGGGACTAATATTTTTGGATACTACGTTTGTGATTACATGTACAATGCGACGATCTCTAAGAATGCCAGCTACTCTAAGGAACAATTTAAAGTGCGTAAGCAATAATATTCACAATTTTATTTTATTACCATCCTTTGTGTTGAGTTTCATTCATATATATTTATTGACCATCTTCTTCGAATTAGCTTTGGGAGCTGCTGGAACAACTCCTACCACAAGATGCCTATAATAGCAATTCAAGAGGAATTGGCGGGATTCTTTCTTGACCACGTCATCAGGAAAGGCGGAAAATACCATATGGAACTTGATCTCAGATGTTAGGGGTATTGCAAGAGATCTTATATTCTATATATGTAGCCAGTAGCGTCGGATAGATATATGAAAACTTGTTGTTCGAACAATCTCTCGAAGAAGGAGAGGTCGACCACTTCTCTATGTAATGTTCATGACGATCTTCTGTACTTAATTGTTTAATTCCTTCGTTTGCTTACTAGCTAGCATGTCGACCAAGTCCCCTCTATACGTATAATACGTAGCGTCGACCAAGCACGGAGATAAGAGAGGACACCTCTCTCTATTAATTAGCTAGCTAACACGAAACCGCTAAATTAACCCTACAAAACCCCCATTCCCCCCATTTCAAAAGAAAACAAAACCCCAGCCCCTGAACTGCTGACGCGTGGAAGCCTTTTGGTCCCGGTTGGTGTTACTAACCGGGACAAAAGATCAAGCCGCAGAGGCCACGTGGAGACCCATCTGTCCCGGTTCGTGGGAAAACTGGTACTAAAGGTTTTGGGCATTAGTTACGACCCTTTAGTCCCGGTTCCGTAACCGGGTCAAATGGGCCTCTGGAACCGGGAAAAATGGGGCCTTTTTCTACCAGTGAGAACCCCTAAGAGATTTCTTGGTTGATGGAACTCTCCCCCAAGACAACTTAGAAGCTCGGCAGATCGAACGCCGATCTAGAGCATACACCATCATCAACTATGAGCTAGTGCGTCGCAGTGTAACTGGAGTTTGTCAGCGCTGCGTTGAAGAGGACAAGGGGATGGAGCTACTGCGAGATATTCAGCATGGTGAGTACGGCCACCACGCATCAGCTACAACAATAGTTGCGAAGGCTTTCCGCCATGGTTTCTACTGGGCACCTGCGAAAGCAGCGGCAGAGGAGTTAGTAAAACATTGCAATGGTTGCCAGAGATTTAAATCCAAAAGTCATCAACCGGCCTCAACAATCAAAACAATCCCGATCACCTGGCCCTTCGCAGTCTGGGGATTGGACATGGTCGGACCATTCAAAACATCCGGAGGCCGCATGACACATTTGCTGGTGGCAGTGCACAAGTTTACCAAGTGGATCGAGGAAAGGCTGATCAAGAAGCTAGATGGACCGACTGCAGTAAGGTTGATAGGGGATATTGCAACCAGATATGGATTGCCGAACAACATCATCACTAACAATGGCACAAACTTCGCAAAGGGGACGTTAACTTGGTATGCATCCCAGCAAGGCATTCTGTTGGACGTGGCATCCGTAGCTCACCCGCAATCAAATGGTCAAGAAGAGAGAGAAAATGGCCTCATTCTATTTGGGATCAAGCCAAGATTGGTCGAGCCATTTGAGAGAGTATATAGAGCATGGATTGATGAGCTGCCAGCCGTGCTTTAAAGTCTGTGCACCACACCAAACCGTTCAACTTGATTCACTCCCTTCTTCCTCGTATATGGCGCGGAGGAGATCATTCCCTCTGATATCGAGTTTGACTCACCTCATCACGCCATGTACACGAAGGCAGAAGCCAAGGAAGCTCGAGAGGACGACGTCGATCTGAAAGAAGAAGCATGTCTCCTGGCTATGACCAGGTCGGCTATATACCAGCACAAGCTGCGCCACTACCACAACAAGAAGATCCATCCCCTAGCTTTTTCTTAGGGTGACTTGGTGCTCCTCCGAATCTAGAAATCGGAGGGCCAGCACAAGTTTTCCACCCCTTGGGAAGGTCCATTCATCGACAGTCGAGCACTCAAGAACAATGCATACTACCTAATCGACTGCAGAAAACCTACTCGATACGTGGATACTTCAGAAACAGAAATGGAGCATCCCTGGAATGCCGACGTATTATGTACGTTTTACAGTTGAACAATATCGTTGTATTCTTACCTTGCAATATTATCAATGAGAATCACCGTGCGTCCATGAGACTGCATTCGGTTGAAGCTAAGCGATAAAACATGTGCATTCAACATTTATATTGTAACAACCCAGAAATTCCACCCTAATTAAAAAAAAGTTGCTTTATTTTGATGCTTATTAGAATTGTTTGTAGTATTTGTTACGCCGATTTATTAATTGGTGATTATATTTCCCCCTCCTTCTCTTACCGGCATGCGTGACCGATCCTTTCCATCATGGCACACGACCTTGCGTCACCAGGTTTCACCCGAGCACCGCCGCGACATATGGCACAAGACCAACCATCTCCATCGGAATGAAAAACCCATTTATTTAATAAATGGATTATTTTATCGGGCGGTTACCGTAATACTCGTTTTGGGCGCGTAACGTTCTAGACGACGTCAGTTTATCGTCGTGACATTGTGTTTCAAATTTTAGGCGATTCTGACTTCGTATGGTAGGTGAACGTTCGGAGGTGCCAGGCATAGTAGCCGGTATATCTCCAGCGCGTATTTATAAAATGACGCGCGTGCTTACCTCCCAGATTACCCTCTTATCTTCTATGCTTAGCCCATCCAAAACCAGGCCCAAATCCCCTCTAGCTAGCCCATTTTATACCCATTTAGCCTCCCCTAAACACCTGCTATAAATAGACAAGCCTTCCTACCAAATCTGGACAAACCCTAGCTCCTACTCCTCAGAATCCACACCTCCCCAACCCAGCGCCATCACCTCTCAGCTCCAGCCCTCCCCACCAACCAAATGTCACCCAAATTTGGCGGCCCAATCCAGACCGTTGGATGCAAATCGGACCACCCACGTTTCGACACGTCAAAAGATCAGACTCCCACGCCCGAGCTGCTCCTCCCCGCTCCCGACCTCCACGCACGAGCGCGTCCCGGCCGCTGATACACGAGATAACTTCTCGCCCCCGTTGGTTACCCCAAGTGGAAGGTGAGATGTAGATAGCGGCAAATTTCCCTGAGCAAAAATGCTAAGGTTGAGTATCGTCCAGGAGGACTCCAACAGATAAAAATAGGTGGTGAAGTGAACAATGGCGACTTTTACAACCTAAGGTTGCTTACTTCACCTGGACCTGCACACACAACATATAGCTTTGCTCCCAACGAGTACAGAGGAGTTGTCAATTCCTCCGGCCTTGTTGTTTACAAAGGATAAAAGGCACGGGATAATAATGATAGTGATAGCTACGGAAAAGTAAATACTGAAAGTAAATTGAAGGTGTAAACAGTATTGGTAATATGGACCGGGGTCCCATGATGTTCACTAGTGATGTCTCTCTCCCAAAAGACGATAAAATAGCCATGCGAGGTAAACTAATTACAGCTGGGAAATTAACAGGATTATGTGTGCAAACCAATGCTAATTATGCAAAACAGAAATGAAGAGGCTCAAAAGCATGGGCGGTACGCCAAGACAAGTAGACCGAAATCCATCTTCATCTACCCACTAATCATCCACCTTGAGATATCTATCTAGAACATCTCGCTGGAATTTAGTTGCGAATCCCAACCAAAGTGTAAATTCAAAGCAACAGACAACTGTATTAAAGAACTTTGCGTAAAGTAAACAATCCTTGCACGTGCAAGTACAAGTACCGTTGTTTTCCCCCTTGTGGCAACAGCACATCCCCTAGACTCATGTTTCTGTCACTCAAGCTAGCCATCTGCATGAACTCACAATCATGCATAACGCTCCCTCTTGGAGTCACTACCTACTACTTCGCCAAAGCAATAAACAGCAACGGAGAACTTGCAAGAGTTACTCAAGAACATAAATACAAAAGAAGAGAATCAAATATATAACTCAATCACAATCTGAACATAATCTCATAATCCGTCGGATCCCAGCAAACTCACCATAGAAACAGCAGAAAGATTACATATGTGCCTTGATCATGTAGGGCATCTCACGAGGTCTAATCCATGAAGCACAAAGAGGGGAGGAGAACATCACATAGCTACTGATGGACCCATGGTCCAGGGTGGACTACTCACGGTTCATCCAGGAAGCATCCATGGTGGTGGAGAAGCTCCCGGAGGTGATTCCTCCCTCCGGCAGGGTGCCAGGAAGAGGTCTTCTGGTGCTCCCAATCTTGGAAGCGCGGCGGCGGCGGAACAGAAGAGAGATCGCGAAAAAGGGTTCCGTCCCCAAGGGTTTCTCGTCATGGGGAATAAATAGGCTAAAGGGGGCAGCCAGAGGTGGGCCAGGGGCTACAGGCGCCCCCCTGGCGCGGCCAGGGCCATGGCCGCGCCCTTTGGCTGCCTGGGCCCCCCTGGCTCCCCTCTGGCCCCTCTCGGGTGTAACAGCCCAAAAACTAAAAAAATCCAGAAAAATTTGCATTTTTTTTCCCATTGGGGATGAAAATTTGCACAATGATTCTTTGCCAAAATCCATGTGACATAAAAATGCTCAAGCATTTTTCTGATCATGTAAAAGGATTTCCCTTTTTTTTTCTTTCTTCTTTGCTTTCATTTCTTTCTTTGTTTTCTTGCCATTTTTCCCCAAGCCATCCTGTTGATCCCCTCATTGAAATCTTCTGCAAATAATCATGTTTTGCCATGATTTAGCCCCTGCCCAATTCCCAAGATTTTAGCCCTTCTAGAAAATGGGGTTGTAGTTCAAAATGCATTTGAAATAATTTAAATGCCTTTTAAATACTTAAACATATTTGACCCAAATCATTTTCTAAAAATTCTATAGTTGCTGAGGATTCATAATCATATTTTTATATGATTTTTAGAATTCATTTTCTATTTCTTTTGCCCTTTTCTTCTGCTATCTTTTAATTAAAGAATGAAATGCAGAAAAAGGATTCCAGTGAGTTTGGGCCGAATCTTCTTCTCGCTTGGCCCATCTTCCTTAGCCGCAGCCCATCTCCTTTAGACCCCACCTGTCATCCTCCTCCTTCTCTCTTTTCCCCCATGCCTTTTTCCCTCTCCCCTCACGGCCATGGCCGAGAGCAGCACATGGGTGGAGCCCCATGGCAGCCTCCTCCCTGTCCCCTTCTTAAGCCCCACGAAGCCCCTCTGCAAACCCTAGGCCTCCCCTTCTATCCCTCTCCCCGCCGCCAGCCTCCCTTCCCCTCTCTGTTCCTCTTCTTCCCCGTGCAGCCGCCATGGACAGGAGGTCCATGGCCTCGTTTTCGTCAACACCCTGCGCCCGATCAACACCACCATGGAGGCGATCATCTTCCTCCTCCTCTGCAGCGTGTCTAGGAGCAGGGAGTTGAGCCCTGTCTGCCCCGAGCCGCCGCCTGCCTCTGCATCTTCTTCCGAGGGCCTCCTCCTCGAGCCCGATCGTCGACTCCAGCGACCGCCCCTCTGTGAGCCTCCCCTTCCCCCTATACCTCTCACCATGTAGCCCGCGCGTAGGACGCCAAGATCGCACCCATGGCCTCGCTGATAGCAGCCCGTGCTCCATGATCCTGTAGCCGTCGCCGCTGCCATGTTCTGCCCTTGGCCGTGCTTGCCGTGCCTAGTTCGCACTCCCTCCCGTTCAAGCGCTCGAGCGCGCGTGTTCGGCGTAGCTAGCGCACGCCCGTGGCCATCTCGAGCACATCCCGTGCAGCCAGTGGCCACGCCCAGCGCGCCGTGTGGAGTTCTCGCCCCGGTTATCCTCTGTTTATCTGTGAACGCGTAGGTGTCGTCAGGCAGCAGCCCTTCGATTTTTCGTCAGATTTGTTTCAGTTTCAGTTAGCGCCGTGTAACTTGTTCATATGTTTTTAGTTTTGCTTCTTAACGTAAACGGTGTATTGGCGCAGTGGTTCGGCGCCCGATTTGCATCCGAGAGGGCATGGGATCAAATCCGAGAGGCCGCAAGGACGCCGTTTTTATTTTTGCAGCGTGTAACCTCTGTTCTCCGTCAGGTGTTACATGGTTTTCTTCAGTTTCAGCTTTCGCCGGGAAGTAGGTTTATGTGCTGTAGAAGCATTTCTGAAACATGACCTGATTGCCTAGTCCACTGGTCTGGGCGCTGTGGTTGTTTCCGTAGGGTCCTGGGTTCGATCCCCACCTGGAGCAAAGGCTCTCCCTTTTTATTTGTTTTTGCAGTGTTGTCGATTTCTTCAGTTTTTGGCTTCAGATCAACCCACCCTCCTGTGTATTTTGCATTCAGTTTGGATCCCAAACATAGTAGCAGCAGTACTGCAGTGGTTTGGGATACGAGCTAGGTTCCGTGAGGTCACTGGTTCGACTCCCCTTGGAGGCAAATTAAACCCCATTTTTTTTTCTCTTTTGCTGCAGCTCGAGTTGGGCTCGGCCCAGTTACAAGTCTTGCCCGTGGGCGCTCAATAGAGCACACCCGCGAGGGTTTGGGCCTGCTTTGGCTGAAACCAGCCCTTGGAGATTTCCCTCCTTTTTATTTTGGTGATTTATTCGAATTCATTCAAATCTGTCCTGTTTTTGTGTTGTTCGTGAGGTGTGCATTTTTTCCCCAACTATATCATGTCATATATTTTTTTGAGGTAGAAAAATGTGAGGAAGATGGTGGTGCTGTTCATTTTATTAAATGGGCATGCATTATTTTGGTGAGGGTGCATTTTGCACGTAAACCCCTCACGTGTTGCACTTGGCTTCGCTTGTTTCGATCGCCGTAGTTCCGCGATGACCGTAGCTTGCCGTTAGCTTTGTCACGATTTTTATTTTATTGCTTGTAATAGATTTCACTCATTAGGTGCATCATACCATGCCATGTCATTTTCATGTATTTAATTTAAGGAACCCCACGTCGAGGTCTACCTTCGTGAGTGGGCAATTTTTATGTTCATGCCATGTTCTATATTCCTTGCTCTTGCCATGATCATGCATTTTAACAACTATAACATAAGGATCCTTCGGATCCATAATTCACCTACATAATTCATAAGAAGGTTGTCGGTAGCATTGCACCCTTGCTTCCCGATGCTTCATTTAAACTTCCCTATTCTTATGTTCATGCCATGATATTAAAATGACATGCATCATACTTGATCTTGCTTGCTTATTTATTGCTTGCTCGTGATTGCTTCGTAGTGATAGTGGTATCACCGTTGATTGCTTTCCAGTGTTTACTTCTTGTGTGCTCCCGCTGATACTCTCGGAGACAATGCGAGCTTACGATCAACTACACCTTCGGAACCCGACTTATCAACAGGCAAGGACTATACATTACTTATGATCCATTCTATTTCAACCAGCGGTTTGCATGCTAGTCTAGGTTAGGTTCGATGTTTGATCCTACCACATGCTTACAGCCTTTTTCAAACCGATACAGCCATGTCCCCTCCCAGCAAACCATGTAATGCTATGTTACTACTGCTCGTTGCTCAGCCCCTGCTTAGTATGCATTCTTAGGTTGCTACGATGTTACCCTGTTACTTCTGGTTTGGTATTTCACATTATTATTATTGTTGTTGATGATATGATTATTATAATGTTGACTATATTCGACGAAGGATGGAAGGTCTAGGCTATCCCGCCCCAACGCTTTGTTCCATTCGAGTCACCTAGGACCCGAGTTCCGGGTATTGGTTTTAAGACTGAGCGTGCCTAATCGCGTGTGGGATTTTATGGGGTCCCCTTTTCTTACCTACCTAGCTTCAAACATTTCTAGAGGTGGCCCAAGCTGATTTACCATTTGAAACCGCATGTATAATTGGTCTACAGCCAGTGGTTTTAAAACAACTCGGGCCAGCAGAGACATAGTTACTTTGTTGGTCCACACTGGTGAGCTAGGAAAGTCCCCTGTTATATAGGCGAGACTAACCCCGACCTTGGCCATACGGAAGAGTCCGCTCCGAGAGCGTGGCCAGCTTTTGGATTGGGTGTCGACTCCCCGGGGGCCACCCGGATTTTTTCGTTGTTAGTTAGAGGGACCTGTCGTTTCGGATCTCTTGGAACTAAATCATAAAATGGTTTCCTATAATGGGTAGCAACTAAGAGAGATGGGCGAGCATGCGACGCCTCGTAATGGGAAGTTGGTACACCCCTGCAGGGTTAAATCTTTTCGAGAAGCCGTGTCCACGGTTATGGACGACTTGAGACCTACTCCTTGTTCATAGACAACAACAGCTGATATAATCTTAATATAACTTGATCAACGTGTGTGTGCCTTGACTGCTTCTTCTTCGTCGGGATGCGAAGAGGAGGACAAGGATAGGATAGGTGTTATGTTTGCGTAGTAGTTGATAGCAAGACTTGTTGGAGGCGATTCCTCATCAAATGCTTGGCTTCTTATCTTACTCTCTAGATCGTTAGCCACTGTATAAATGCTAGTGCGGCAGCAACCTCACCACTTACCCCATTCTTACCGTAAACTACTAGTTGTCCTAGAATGACGAGTGATGAAGTCCTTGCTGGGTGAGATGACCACTACAGTTGGATGCTGAGTACCTATGTACTCATGATACTACCCCCAAACTCTTTTCAGGGTTCTTGATCGACAACAGGTATGGTGACCGACGTTTCACGTGGAGACTCGACGACGACTAGTTAGGCGGATCCCGGCGGAGGGCCTGGACCTGTGTGGTTATGGGATCGATGCTTTTCTCTTTGCCAGTAGGATTTTGATTGTAGTCTGTACTCAGACATGTATCTTCCGCTGTTGTATTGTATTTGAGGCAGTTGTTTGCCGATTGTATGAGATGTTGTATCCTTGTATCTGTAATGTTGTGATATCATGTTGGAAATCCGGGGCATATGGCTTTGTCATATGTCGCGGTGGGACCGATATGTGCTTCGTCCCCGGATCTGGGTGGAAACACCTAGATCTGGAACAGTACCGCATATTGGGCCTTACATCGGGCTCTTTGCGAAGCTTCCGGTACGCTGATTTTTCCTATATTTTTCCCAGATTTTTTCTGGTACTTTTCATAAGGGGGAAACCTGAAATAGAAAAACAGCAGAAAACAGGAACTGGCACTGGGGTGCACTGAGTTAATAGGTTAGTCCAAATATGATCAAAAGTGTATGGAATTTCATCAATATCATAGCTATATCACACAAAAGAGGCATGGAGCAAGCAAAAATTATAGATACGTTTTGGACGTATCAACATCCCCAAGCTTATTTCCTGCTCGTCCTCGAGTAGGTAAATGATAACAAGCATAATTTCTGTGGTGACATGCTAACAACCATATAAGAACTTAAGTAAAGAAATCAAATCATGCAATTCAATTCAAGTCATAACAGACAAGAGTCTATATCTAGTATTGAAACAAGCAACATAAGAACATAAAGGTGCAAGAGCTCTCGCTGTCCGTGACTTGAATGTCTCCAAATGGTCTTTGCGTGCAAGAAAGGGGATAGGGATATATGAGAAAAAGTATTTTTATGTTGATAAATCACTCTACTAAAGTTTCACACTTAGTCTTCTTTGGAATATTATCTTGACTCATCCCAGACCACTAGCCAGGTACAAGTCAAAATGATCCACTCCTTTTCGAAATTTTGAGCACTCATGCAATGGATGAGCGTAAGCAAGAAAGTTGACACTTAGGATGGCAAAGAGAGAATATGGTGGAGGAGGAAGACAAAAAGGTGTGAAAGGCTCACATCAATGAGGACAATCATAGGCGGGAGAAAGCCAAATGATAGATATGATGTGAGGAGTAGGGATTTCCATGCAACGGATGCACATATGAGCTAAGGTAAGCTCTCCAATGGAACTAGTGGGGGTGCATCCAACTTGCTTGCTCAAGAAGACCTAAATCTCATTTGAGGAGGCTCATCGTTGGAATATACAAGCCAAGTTCTATAGTGTGAAGGTCCCCACATAGTTATATGCATAAATGATAATCTCTATGGAGTACAAGATATAAGGAGTATGAGTGTGGATCCCTCAAAAGGAATAGTAGTGTGACCCCTTCTCTCTTTTTATTTCTCTTCTTTTTTTCTCTTTTTTCTATTTTTTCATTGTTTTTTTTGTTTTTTTTGGTGGCCTCAATGGATCTTTCTACTTGACTCTCATTTGTCCTCTTTGGGATCTTTTAATTTGTCCTCTTTGGGATCTTTTAGTTTTGTCCACTTTGGGATCTTTTAATTTTGTCCACTTTTGGATCTGTTCCTCACTTTAGGGGAAACACTCTATATATTACAAAATGTATAGAAGATCTTTCACACTTTACAAAGTACTCAAATCGTAAAGAAAATGTAACTATCCAGATGTATGAAAATGTATGCCTCTGCCAGTGTAGCAGGATATGCAATGATACTAGCGCATCATGTAGCAATGATTAGGGCAAGGCCCAACTAGCATGCGGCTCATCGATCAAGCAAGTAGCATGTATAACATGAAGATCAAGTCATGAGAAGATGGATGTTGCATGGCAATATATCTCGGAAAGTCTATGGAAATGCCTTGATAGGTAGGTATGGTGGCTGTTTTGAGGAAGGATATAAGGAGGCTTATGATGATAGAGCGTATCGTGCCAAGGGTTTGGATGTACCGGCGAAGGTGGACTCTAACTCTCTGAGTGAGAAGAAAGCAATGCACGGCACAGGAGAGGCTAGCAAAATATGCGAAGGTGGAAGTGTCAACTTTCGAATACTCACATTAGTCCGAAGAACTCATGCACTTATTATCGGTAACTCTCAATCTAATAAGGAAGTTTCACAAAGAGACAAGTATCCAGAGGAGGAGTGTATGGGGGTTTGGTTATCCTTGCGCATCCTCGACTCATGGTACGTGAGTGTACTCTAATATTCGACCCCTCGGAAGAGTATTGATCCATCTAGTAGCTAGAGTTCTCAACTAATTTGTAGGTTTTTGAAAATAAACACGGATTGCCCAAAATACGACATCTATCACTAATAGGCTAAAGCTCTTGACACCAAAATTCCAAACATTACTCAAAACAATACCTCAAAACTTTTGCAAGTTACTACTACAAAAGAATAGCAACCTCAATTACCTACTTCAAGTCTAGACGCAAAACTCAGTGCAACAGGAAAACTCTCTAAACAAGATAAACATGAAAACTCAAGAGAGTTCCGGCAACAAACTAAACAAAAGATCTTTGAAAAGATAAGAATGAAAGCTAAGAGCAAAACATGACAGCAGCTATGAAAAGATAAAGAACAAACACAGCAAAGATAAGCATGAAAAAGTCCTATGTTGTGTTCTAAATTTGGGAAGTGGAGTGTGTTTCTCTCCCACACAAAGAAGGCTGGGCTCTAACTTGTTATGAACAGAAAGCAAAGCTAAATAAAACTAAAAACAAAACCTAAGAGCGAGACGCTCCAAGAATAGCACATAATGCATGAAGTGATAAACATATAGTGAAACGAGAGACGAACTGATAATTGTCGATGGAGAAGGGGATGCACGAGGGCATCCCCAAGCTTAGATGCTTGAGTCTCCTTGAATAGTTCTTGGGGATGCATGGGAGCATCCCCAAGCTTGAACGCTTGACACTTCTTAATCTTCTTTCATCATCTTCCCTCGCACACTTGAAAACTCCCTTCATACATAACTCATCATAATCTGATTAGCGAGGTCAGTACCCATAATAAAATATTTTTCTCTCTACTAGAAATAAAGATAACCTTGAAGAGCTACTGTTTCTCAAGATTTCCAAAAAGGTTTTTCAAAGAAAAAGCAAGCTTAAGGTTTGCAAAACGAGGAAAAGGCAAAACAGGACAGAATCTGTGAAAAACAGACCAGCATGTAGTAAAGAATTGTTTAGGGATACTTCTGCAATTCAAAAAAAACTTAGAAAATACGAAAGTTTCGTAATTGTATAGATCACGCTGTGTAAAAAATTCAGCTCAAAAAGATGAACTGAGATTTTTTTTTATTTTTCTAGTCACGAGGACATAATCTGTTTTCTGGACAGCATGTCACAACTTTCACTTCCCTTGTCGTATGAGGATATAAAAGGTACAAAGCTTGAAAAGTAAAGATACAATGATGTTGCTACAGTAGTAACAATCATCAAGACCACTAAAAACAGAAGAAAAACAAAAAGGAAAACTTAAATTCGTTGCGGGCTGCCTCCCGAAAGCGCTTCTTTATTGCCATTAGCTAGGCTTAATGCAAATAAATCAAGTCTTTTCAAGAAAATAACTAGCCCGTGTGACGGACTCAAAAGGCAACTTAATCTTTTTCCTAGGGAATTGTTCCACCCTTTCTTGAGAGGGAGTTGGAATTTTATAATCCCTTCTTTCATATCAATAACAGCACCAATGGTGCGAAGAAAAGGACGTCCCAAAATAATTGGACAAGAAGGTTTACATTCAATGTCCATAATAGTAAAATCAACGGGAACATAATTGTTCTTGACAATGATAAGAACATCATATATCTTCCCCAAAGGTTTCTTTACGGAAGAATCGACGAGACGAACACCAAAATAACAAGGAGCAAAAGGTTTCAATTCAAATATATCATACATTCTTTTGGGCATAACAGAGGTACTAGCTCCAACATCACATAAAGCATAGCAAGAAAAGTTATTCAACTTAATTTTAATCATAGGATCCCAACCATATTCTAGCTTTCTAGGTATGGAGGCTTCTAGCCTAAGCTTCTCCTCCCTAGCTTTAATGAGAGCATTAGTGATATGCTCCGTGAAGGCAAGATTAAGTGTGCTAGTGTGGGGGTCTCTAGACATCTTGTGAAGGAAACGAATAACTTCAGAAAGAGTACAATTATCAAAATCAAGGTCACTACTATCAAGTAAAGTGGTAGTGGTTTCCTTTAGGCTCACTTGTTTGGTAGCTTCTATAGTCATAGGAATTTCTTCTTCTACGGTTGAGGTCATAGCATCAGCATTAATAGGTCCTTTGGGACTACGGGTGCATTGGGTGCTAAGAGTTTTGATATCCTCAACGACCTTGATAGTAGCAACAGTATGGTGTGTAGGAAGGCTCTTAATCCTATCTTCTTCCTCCTTTTCTCTAGCCCATCTCTTTTTGAGTTTGGCCATCATCCTAATGTTTTCATTAATTTTCAATTGGATAGTATTCATAGGAGTGAACTTCCTCTCCTCAAGGGGAGAAGTTCTAATTTTAAGCAATTCTACTTCATGGGATAAATTGTCTACCTTCGACGAGAGGGTATCTAGTTTTTCTAGTTTTTCCTCTATACTTTTGTTGAAGGATTTTTGGGTAGTGATAAAATCTTTAAGCATACTCTCTAATTCAGAAGTGGTTTTTTTTAGTGCTAGGATAAGTGTTGTTGTTCCCATAGTTGTTGGTGGGTAACGGTCTAGGATTGCTACCAAAGTTACTCCTATAAGCATTGTTGTTTAAGTTGTTTCTAGAGATAAAGTTCACATCTACTTGATCTTGAGCAATCAAAGAATTTAAAGGAACATTTTGAGGATCAATAGGAGATTGCTTGGTAAGTAGAGACATAATCAAGTCAACTTTTTCATTTAGGGAGGAGATCTCCTCGACAGAGTTTACCTTCCTACTTGTTGGAGCTCTTTCGGTGTGCCATTGGGAATAGTTGGTCATCATCTCATCTAGAAGTTTTGTGGCAGCACCAAGTGTAGTTGAAATAAAGGTTCCTCCCATGGTCGAATCTAACAAGTTCCGTGAGGTAAAGTTCAAGCCTGCATAAAAAGTCTGGATACCCATCCAAGTAGTCAAACCATGCGTAGGGCAATTCTTAACAAGAGATTTCATGCGTTCCCAAGCTTGGGAAACGTGTTCATTATCCAATTGTTTAAAATTCATAATAAAGCTCCTCAACTGGATAATCTTAGCAGGGGGATAGTACTTCCAGATAAAAGCATCCTTGCACTTATCCCAAAAATCTATGCTATTCTTAGGCAAGGATTGAAACCAGATTTTAGCTTCATCCCTTAAGGAGAAAGGAAAAAAGCTTAAGCTTAACAATATCACCATCTACTTATTTGTACTTTTGCATATCACAAATCTCTATAAAATTATTTAAATGCAAAATAACATCATCTCTAGCACCAGAGAATTGATCTTTCATAACAAGGTTCAGCAAAGCAGGTTTAATCTCATAAGAAGGTGCTGAAGTAGCAGGTGTAGCAATAGGAGTGCAGATAAAGTCACTGTTGTTGTGACTAGTGAAGTCACACAACTTGGTGTTCTCAGAGGAACCCATAGCAGTAGCAAGCAAGATAACTATTTTTTTATTTTTGATAAAAGACACACAAAAAAAACTGAAAGGTAAACTAACAAGACTAAAAAGCAAAGATAAAAAATATTGTGCAACTACCCTATCTTGAAGAGTGGAGTCCCCGGCAACGGCGCCAGAAATTTGCTTGATACACGAGATAACTTCTCGCCCCCGTTGGTTACCCCAAGTGGAAGGTGAGATGTAGATAGCGGAAAATTTCCCTTAGAAAAAATGCTAAGGTTGAGTATCGTCCAGGAGGACTCCAACAGATACAAGTAGGTGGTGAAGTGAACAATGGCGCCGTTTACAACCTAAGGTTGCTTACTTCACCTGTACCTGCACACACAACAGATAGCTTTTCTCCCAACGAGTACAAAGGAGTTGTCAATTCCTCCAGCCTTGTTGTTCACAAAGGTTAAAATGAACTGGATAATAATGATAGTGATAGCTACAGAAAAGTAAATACTGAAAGTAAGTTGAAGGTGTAAACATTATTGGTAATATGGACCGGGGTCCCATGATGTTCACTAGTGATGTCTCTCTCCCAAAAGAGGATAAAATAGCCATGCGAGGTAAAAAAATTACAGCTGGGGAATTGAGAGGATTATGTGCGCAAACCAATGCTAATTGTGAAAAACAGAAAGGAAGAGGCTCAAAAGCACGGGCGGTACGCCAAGACAAGTAGACCAAAATCCATCTGCATCTACCCACTAATCATCCACCTTGAGATATCTATCCAGAACATCTCGCTGGTATTAAGTTGCGAATTCCACCCAAAGTGTAAACTCATAGCAATAGACAACTACATTAAAGAACTTGGCGTAAAGTAAACAATCCTTGCACCCGCAAGTACAAGCACCGCTGTTTTCCCCCTTGTGGCAATAGCACATCCCCTAGACTCATGTTTCTGTCACTCAAGCTAGTTATCGGGGGGCATGAACCCACAATCATGCATAACGCTCCCTCTTGGAGTCACTACCTACTACTTGGCCAAAGCAATAAACAGCAACGGAGAACATGCAAGAGTTACTCAAGAATAAATACAAAAGAAGAGAATCAAATATATAACTCAATCACAATCTGAACATAATCTCCTAATCCATCGGATCCCAGCAAACTCAGCATAGCAATAGCACAAAGATTACATATGTGCCTCGATCATGTAGGGCAGCTCACGAGGTCTAATCCATGAAGAAAAAGGAGTGGAGGAGAACATCACATAGCTACTGATCATGGACCCATGGTCCAAGGTGGACTACTCACGGTTCATCCGGGAAGCATCCATGGTGGTGGCGAAGCTCCCGGAGGTGATTCCTCCCTCCGGCAGGGTGCCGGGAAGAGGTCTTCTGGTGCTCCCGATCTTGGAAGTGCGTCAGCGGAGGAACAGAGGAGAGATCACGAAAAAGGGTTCCGTCCCTGAGGGTTTCTGGTCACGGGGAATAAATAGGCGAAAGGGGACAGCCAGAGGTGGGCCAGGGGCTCCAGGCGCCCCCTGGCGCGGCCAGGGGCGTGGCCGCGCCCTCTGGCCGCCTGGGCCCCCCTGGCTCCCCTCTGGCCCCTCTCAGGCTCTTCGCGAAGCTTCCGGTACGCTGATTTTTCCTATATTTTCCCGGAATTTTTCTGGTACATTTAATAAGGGGGAAACATGAAATAGAAAAACAGCAGAAAACAGGAACTGGCACTGGGGTGCACTTAGTTAATAGGTTAGTCCAAATATGATCAAAAGTGTATGGAAGTTCATCAATATCATAGCAATATTGTCACAACCCCAAGTTAGGTATGTGCTAGGTTAAGCATAGGCCTTTGCATCATGATAAAAATTTAAAAAGAAATCAAAATGGGAGAGAGAACACCCCCCAGATGAATTAATTCAAATGGCCAGATAAAAAGTTGCTGCAAAATTTCCTTTTGTATTTTTGAAAACTCCCATAAATGAGTGTGATCACATATCAGGTGATGTGGGACCAAACCCATGCTCATGGATTTTTCAAATATTCAAACAGGAGCATGGATTTAAATTTAAAACCCTATTTGAATTAAAGTTAAAATAATTTGAATTTTAAAAATGTTCAAAATTTATAAGTGGCTAGCTATATATATCTAGAGGCCACATAAAAATTTGGGGCATTTATAAAAATGCCTAGCTATTTTTTATTGCAAGGCACAACAAATTTCAGAAAAGAAAACAAAAAAGAAAAGAAAAGGGACTTACCTGGCCGAAGTGGCCCAACTCATCGCCCAGCGGCCCACCACCCTGGCCCATCCCACGAGCTCGTCTGTCGTCTTCTTCAAGCTGCTCAGTGGCGAGCCGAGAGCGCGCGGCGGCCGCCACCGCGACGTCGAGCACGTTCCAGACGTCCCCGAGCCCTATCCTTGCGCCACAGTGACGCCTAGAAGCCGTGCATCCTTCTCCTCCTCTCGCCACAGCCTCTCCTGCCCCCTGTGCGTTTTCCCCAAACCACCCGAGCGCCGCCGCAGTTCGTCATCAACGGGAAACGCAGCCAACACCGTAGCTAGACCAGAAGAGCTTGTCCATCATGCGCAGCGTCATCAACTTCCTCGATCTGGTGAAGATGGAGGTCTAATCGAGCCCGAGGCCGTCGCAATCCTCACCATCGTCTCGCCGGAGCCGCCGCACGTCGTCGTCAAATTAGTCGCCTACAGAACCTCCCCGGCCTCGCCATCACCACCAGCACACTCTTGGTGAGCTTCTAATTCAACCTAGCTATCCCAGGGTCTCCCTCCCGTACTCTGTCGCCGTTTTCCATGAGGAACGAAGAGCACCGCCGCCATGAACGACGAGGAGGAGGTTCCAGTACCCCTCCGCCACCCCCGTGATGTCCAACGTGCTCCTGGCACCTCCAGGAGTCGTTTGATGCACCTCAAGCATTATGAATATGCAACTTGTTTCTATGTTTGACCATTTTAAAATGTGTGAACAGTAGCAAACATGCATATGGATCCTTTTCAAATTCAAATTTGGAGTGAATTTGCAAATGACTTTGCAAAACATTTATTTTAGATGGATTCATCCACACATCAGAAGCTTTATCTCAACTATACAACATCACTTCATGATCAACCTTTTCAACTAAGTTTTTCATGCATTCAAATGCATTTGAAATTCATCGATAAATCAAATGGAGTTTGAAATTGCATTTCAAATGCAATATACTCCTTTTAAATAGAATGCTCAACACATCAGTACCATGAACATCACCATTACAATCTTATTCATGTGATTGTTCATTGTACATTATGTTGATCCTATGATTGTCATGTTGCTAATAGACGTGCAACCGGAATCGGAGGCCACCCCCTTCGTTGAAGACACCGTTATTGAAACCTTGTCAGCAAGGCAAGCAAACCCCCATTGATCATGTCGATAACATCCCAATTCCCTCTCATGTCTCGCTTATGCATTTTATAGGATGATTTCCATGCTACGTTTCTACCGCATAGATGAACCCATTCCTTTGCATGACCTATCATTTGTCACAGTAGTAGGCAAACCACAATCCTAGCAACTGTAGGAGTTGATTGATATCATGTGGCCCCTACAATTGTTACTGCTTATTGCATGGTTAGAATGATACCATGTTGATACTGTTATGTGAGTCGGGATGGTAGTGATCATGATGATGATGGTAGAAAGGTGTTGGTGAATCTACCCTAATACAAGGTGAACGATGAGAGGCTGTGTAGGAGTACACCGTGGGTTGTCTCGTTGAGCACCGCCCTAAGTCCGAGTTCTTGTGTGGTGATCCAAGATGAAGAGTACAACCACGCATTGGGCTCACTGACCCCTCTCAGCTTACTAACTCATCCCCTTCGATGTCCAGATGTCGCAGTAGTTCGGATTTCTGTAGGTATTGTGGCCTGGTAGTCAAGTGAGAGAACGGCTCATCCGAGACCGGCTTTCGCACCACGCACACATCGTCTGGGTCTACTTCGGTAAACCGGCCGGGTTCACGATAGTGGAAGACAACCCAGATAGGCGGCTTTCATGGACTAGATCGGCTATGAGGTAACAGTTGTGGTGGCATCCTCGCTGTCATCTCTTGAACGGTGACACGCAAAAGGCGGTAACTAATGACACGTCTGTGTAGCGGTACACCCCTGCAGGGTTAACAAAACTATTCGAATAGCCGCGTCCACGGTTATCGACTGCTTGGAAAGCTTAGCTTGATTATTAGACAACTTGAACTGGATACTTCTAAAACACACCAAGGTAAGCGTGAGTGCTATGGTGTGCTTCTCGTGGGGAAGTCGAGGAAGTAACCATAGTGGTGTAATTGGTTGAAGAGATGTAGTGGACTCGTGTACGCTTCTTACCTCAAGTCTGGTACTCATAGTTCAGGACTAGCCAAGTCAAAGCTGGCACTTCTGCAAGTGAAACCCCACCTCCCTTTACCTTGATACCTGTGCATGAGTAGTATAGTTCCTACGTAAGTCTTGCTGAGTACGACTTTGTACTCATGTTTGCTTATTCTATGTTTTAGATGAAACCACCAACCCCGATGGTGGCTTCTCCCCGAAGCTCGAAGAATGAAGACTCAGACCAAGACCAAGCTAGTGTAGTCCCAGTTAGACGACTGGTTCCCTCGTGGAGGGCTTGTTTTTAGATAAGGCTTCTCTAAGCCATTTGTTAAACTTGTCTGTACTCAGACCTACTTTGCTTCCGCATGTTTGATGTAATGTTGGATCACAGACTTGTGATCTCTGTGTGCACTCTGTAAGAGTTATTAATAAAGATGTATACATTGTAGATAATTGCAATGATACCTGCTGTTCATACTAGACATGTGTGCTGCATGTATGTTTATAACATGCATGTCTTAGTATGGGTTTTTGAGACCTTAGTTGTGATCTGGCTGGCGGTCTTTTATACACCAAGTGGCCCTTAGATGTGCGCAACTTGGGGCATCGCGATGCGATTGTTCGTGACTCCGTCACGTGCACACTTTGATGTATGATCGAGCCCGCCCTAGACCCCGACTAAGTGATCGTGCTGGAGTAAGTCTATGTAAGGGTTATAATACAATCGATAGTATGGTTGAGGCGACTTGTCTATGAGTATGGGAGTTCACCACCCATATCATATAGACTTGTGTGCGGACGATGAGGACCCATTTCAGTTGATCATCCGGCCTGGATGGGATGCCCCTCACGTTCGATGCTTTCCGAGAACGTTCTGTGCTTGGCCCTGTCTGCTTAGACAAGTGGGTACGGTTCTCGGCTCTCCATATGATTGTGTTGTAGCGAGGCTTGCATACGCTAACCCCGGGTCCCGACAAATATCACACAAAAGAGGCATGTAGCAAGCAGAAATTAAAGATACGTTTTGGACGTATCAGCCGCCACCTCGCCGCATGTGCTCGTCCACCTCCAACATTGCTCCGGCGAGCCATCGACACCGTAGGTCTGCCACCGCTGCGCCGTGCGCCCTCCTCTCTCTTCTCTTTCCCTTTTTTTCTTCCCCATCTAACTCTTCTCTCTCCCCCGTGTTCTTGCCGCCATGAAATCGCCGCCCTGGAGCTTCGCCAAGCGCCCCGAGACCTCGCCTGTAGCGGGGTCTCGAGACCTCCTGCCATATCCGCACCGTTCCGACTTCCCCCGCCTGTGCCCCGCCTTCCTCGCCGGAGCTCTGGCCATCCCCGCCGCCTTCTCGGCTCTACCCGAGCATAGGACCAGGACGCCGCTCGTCTGGTCGCCCGTGCGCTCATGTGGGCATGCGTCTCACCCCGGCCCACCACCGCCTAGGAGGCTAGCTAGCTTCCCCGTCCCGCGGCTATTCCAAGCCCAAACGAAATCCGACAATCCGTCGGTCACCTCTGCGAGATGGGCCTCGGCCCGTGGTGAGGACGTCCCCTTCCCTTTTTATTTTGTTATTTTCTGTTGCTTTAATTGGGCTTGGCCCAGTTTGCTCGCTGCTGTGTTGCGCCATGTGCGCCGTTTAGTTAGGCTTCTCTCGGCTGTGTAGGACCATTTATAGTCTCTGAAGTCATTCAACATGTGACGATGGCTCTCCCACCTGCACGTCGCCGCCCCTAAACCCTATCCACTCCATCCAAGATCCTCGGTGATTGGGCCTCTTCATCAACCTTTGGCTCCGATCATCATCTCCGGCGTCGCCTCCTCATTGCATACATAGCCATCTCATGGAAGTTTATGCAGCCCTCCAGAAGGGTTTGGATCTGGCTCCCGGCATGGAGTTCGCTGAGGAGGTTCGACGCACTTGTTTCTCTTCGGTTCATCTGAATCAGCACTCTGGCCACTTCACAATGGTGGTGGCTTTTGGACGTAACTCTTTCAAGTTGACTGAGGATTCGGCGGCGGTAGCACTGGAGTCTATCACTGGCGGCCGATGTGATGCACTTAAAGTGTCCATCCTACGTGATTGGGTGTTCAGCTTCACGGTTGCGAATAAAAAGGTTGGATTCCTTCTCACTAGTCGTCGTAAATTTGTTTCTCCTCAGTTCATTTGCTACTTCTACCTTTGGAACTACGGAGGACCTCAATAGACATATGATTTCAAGCGATGGCAGAAGCAATGCAATGAAGAATGGACTCTTGTTAGTCCGTAAGAAACGGGTTCAAGCGGGTTTGAATGCTCTACGTTCATTCCCTAAGAAATCCGCGATGAAGGTTGGACCTCCTAAGGGTAAATCTTTACGTTTTGCCACCATCATTGATTATGACGCTTGCAAGAGCTACAATTTCCGTGTGCAACCTGAGGTACGTAAAGAGATCGTTCACGCGGGCTATGAGTTGCTTCACGATGAGTGTCCACCTCCCTCGCCACCGCCAGCGGTGCACTGGACGACGGCGGCGCCGATCATCCAATTTGGGACAGTTCCGCTTTCCATGGGGAGGAATCCCGAATCTTCGGGATCAGATAATGTGCAACAAAATTTGTTGCCTTCCTTGGAGCGATGTGTTGCACTAGTTTTGGAGGAACAAACCGTAACAAATCTAGCAAAATCTCAACAGGAGCCACGGCAAGATTCGGTCATGAGGGATGCCTCTTCAATGCAATCTCCGGATGCATTTGAAGCCATGGTGGATGACATGGTGGCCCGGATCATGACATGTTCTATCTGCAAAGTGCAGGGCCACTTGTCATCGGTGTGTCCCTCTACTAGGGTGTGCATGGCGTGCAACCGTTTGGGCCACCGCCAAAGGGACTGCGATTTGATTGCACGTCAGGAGGGTCGCATTTGGAGACCTGTTTCCATGCAGCTTCACATTGAGTCCACACCGGTTCATATTGGGACCTGCGCCCCTTCTCCTTGCCTTGTTGATTCGCACTCCTCCAACGAGAAAACCCCCGTCGCCTCTTGCGCTCCGCCGCCCACCTTCGAATCGCCGCTGCCTAGATCGAAGAGTACGCTAATGGCTGTATACGAGGTCCACCCCCACTGCTTCCTCCCGGCCAGACACGTCATCGTCGACGGCGGACCAACTCGCCTCCCTCGCACTTTCGTCACGGCGGGAAGAAGACCAGAGAGGCGCCACGAAGAATATGTCGTAGCTGAGGTAATGCTGCCGCCCTTGCCTGAACAGATGGGTCAAGTTCGCGAAGAGGTGGCCGACTTTCTCCAAGCTCGAGGAATCATGGTGCGCTCAGTTCAGCCATGGTTCCTGGGGGTTGGCTTGTTTCAGTTGAGGGATGCTGCGGTAAGATACACGCTTACTCAGCACGCCCCCTTCGAGCTTGGGGACGACAGATTTGTCATGTTCTTCAATCACGACCAGGGCGAGGTATTCCGTGGTGCGGATGATTTCCGCACTGGATGGATTATGCTCATAGGGGTGCCGCTGGACTACCGCAACACCCAGAATCTGACTGAAGCCATTAATACTTCTGGTAAGTTCCATTCTTGGAACTCTGAGGATCCCTATCTGGTGCGATCGGTGATTCATGCGTCGTTCCCCTCTACTGCACTTGTACCACGGGACATTGTATTTGGAGATTATGCGGAATGGGGTGGTAATAGAGTGAACTGGACTGCGGCGTGCTATGCGCTGGGAGCAGACTGCGCAAATCAAATGTTGCCAGATGAGGATCAGATGCCCCTCAATGGCAATCCTCACCCCTTGCCAGGGCAGTTCCAGCCGGACAATATTCCTTGGGTGCTGCCCATGTTTCCTGAGATTGGTTGGAATGATGTTCCTGCACCTCCGCCTGAGAATCACCAAGATGACCATAATGAGGCCCCTGGCTAGGGACAGGTTGTATGGGGGGACGATGCCCCAAATGTTGAGGTACAGCAGGAGCAACCAGGGGTACCGGATCAGGACCAACAGTCCATGGTGCTTGATCACCCTGAATTGTTTGAATCTGTGGAGAAGCTCATTCTAGAAGTGATTCATATCCCTGACAATGTGGAACAGGCTCATGCCCCGGTTCAGGAGGACCCCAACCTTGCTCTGGTTGTTTATCAGCCACCAACAATCCCGCAGCAGTAGATTTTTGTTGGAATGATCAACATTGTGGCGGGCCCTCCTCTTCCTCCGGAGATGATCTGGAGCAGAGCTTTCTCCATACTGCTTCCTAAGATAAGTGTCATGCAGATCCCCAAGCCGCTATCATTTTCTCCTGTACTGCCTCTGGTTTGCTCGAAGCGTTCTTGGGCGATGGCTTTTGATGAGGAAACCATGGAGCTGTCCATTTCATACATTGAGGAGGAGGATAACCTAGTGGCACTTGTTTTTGCTCCTTCTCTGCCTCTAGAGGAGGTGCCACAGGTCACACGTTTTACCAGCCCTCCTCTGAAGAAATCTGGAGCAACTCGACGCAAGAAGAAGAGCACTCCGGTGGTAGAGACCTCTGTTCGACGTTGCACCAGAAGCACTATCAAGAGGGATAGGTTCAAGGCGGGAAACTTTGCTGAACTCCCAATGGCCCCTAAAAATAAAAAGCCCAAGACAAAGCCCATTCAATTGGTGCTTGAGGAGCCTGTGGAAGAACCAGCCCAAGGCCCAGCACAAGAGGAGATGCCATCTATACCACCAATGCCAGTCAGGGTCATACAGGCCATTGGGGCAGATCTTCAAATTGATGCATCTCTGCTTTCTGAAGAGAAGCTTATGGTGACCTCTTCTTCTGATGCGACCACCGGCAAGGATGCAAATGTTTAATGCATCTTTCTATTTTTGGGTTTGGCAAGCCTCTAAATTGGCCAGTTGTTATGAAACTTCGGGGCAATACTTTTTTGGGCGTAGCCCCTGTTTTTGTGGGTTGTTAGCTTTAATGTTTACAGTTAATTTTATTTACTGCTGCTGGGTTCTCTATGGATAGTACAACTACTCTCAATTGGAATGTTCTTTGTTGGAATGTTTGAGGTCTCAATTTTGAAGCTCGACAAAGAGCAGTTAGAGCGAAAGTCGAGGAAAGTCAGTGTGCCATCATCTGCTTGCAGGAAACTAAATGTGCCACAATTGATAGAAATTTGATTCAGGCTCTTTGTCCTCGGCGTTTTGATCAATTTGCTTTCGTTCCATCAAGGGGAGCCTCTGGGGGTATTCTCACAATTTGGAACTCTAGCATGTTTGAGGGATTCCTAGTGGAGTCTCAGGACTTTGGACTGGTAATTAATTTCACTTCCAAACATAATACTGAGACCTGGACATTGGTCAATGTTTATGGTCCTTGTGAGAAACATAGCAGGGATAATTTTGTGGACTGGCTTTATCATTTACCTATCCCTTTTGATGCTAACTAGATGATACTTGGTGATTTCAACTTCATCAGATCTATGGAGAATAGGAATCTGCCTGGAGGGGACATGAATCACATGTTCATCTTTAATGAAATCATTGGTCATCTTGGGCTTCTTGAGCTTCCTTTAAAAGGTAGAAGGTTCACTTGGTCTAATATGCAGGATAATCCACTCTTGGAACAGCTTGATTGGGTTTTTACTTCCTCCAATTGGATTACATGTTATCCTTCATCTCAAGTGCTTCCTTTGGCTAAAAATGCTTCTGACCATGTGCCATGTATGGTTGTCATCAATACATCCATTCCTAAGGCCAATATTTTCAGATTGGAGAATTACTGGGTGGAGATGACTGGTTTTATGGATTGTGTGAAAAACTCCTGGGAGATTCCATCCTCTAAATGCCATTCTGTGGCAATTATAGTGGACAAATTCAAAAGGCTCAGGAAGGCTTTGAAGCACTGGCAAAGGGGACTCTCCTCCCTTAAAATGTTGATTTCCAAATGAAATAGAATGATATTCATTTTGGATTGTTTGGAGGACATTAGATCACTATATGTTCCTGAAGCCAATTTTAGGAAGATTGTGAAAGTGCATCTAGAGAAGCTTTTGTTCTGGCAACACTTGTACTGGAAAAAAAGATGTACAAAAAGATATGTGAAAGTGGGTGAGGAAAATTCTAAATTCTTCCAAGCAATGGCTTCAGAAAGGCACAGGAGGAATTCCATTGCCTCTTTGAACTTATCTGATGGAATTGTCTGTGATCAACATGATACAATTGTTGCCACTTTCTGGTCTGCTTTCAAGAACAGGATGGGGGTGGCCAAAGGCATTATCATGAGCTATGATCTGCATGCCTTATTGCATCAGGTGGAGGATTTGGATTCCCTTGTGGGTCCTTTTGGTAAAAAGGAGATGTATGACACTGGGCATTCCATGCCTACTGATAAATCACCGGGGCCTGATGGCTTCAATGGTAAATCCCTTAAAACCTGCTGGCCTATCATTTGCAATGATTTCTATAACTTGGCTGCTGAGTTCCACACTGGCACTGCCTACTTGGAGGGTCTCAATAGTTCTTACATCACCCTAATTCCTAAGAAAGCTAGTCCTAAAACTGTGAATGATTTCAGACCTATTTCCCTCACTAGTGTTGGTATTAAGTTCCTCACTAAGATGGCGGCAAATAGATTGCAAAGGGATATTCGAAAGTGCATTCACAAAAACCAATATGGCTTTATCAAGGACAGATCTATTCAGGACTGCATTCTTTGACTCTGGAATATCTACATCAGTGCAACCAGTCTAAGAGACCACTTGTGCTGCTTAAAATTGACTTTGAAAAGGCTTTTGATTCTAGTGAGCACTCTGCTATCCTTGAGATTCTCAAATATAAAGGGTTTCCCCTGAAAAGGAGGATTTGGGTGCAGCAGCTATTGGAGAGTGGGTCCTCATCTGTCCTGCTTAATGGAATTCCTGGGAGACAGTTTAAATGCAGAAGAGGAGTTAGGCAGGGTGATCCTCTGTCACCCCATATTTTTTTCCTTGCTGCTGATTTGTTGCAGTCAGTGATCAATGATCTTCTCCAAAAGGGACTCCTCAGCCTACCCATTCCTTGCCATGAAACTGATTTCCCTGTTGTGCAATATGCTGATGATACCATCTTGGTGCTGCCTGCTGATGTCCAACAAGTTTTGGTGTTGAAAGAGGCTCTACAGAGATTTTCTGAGACTACTGGCCTAGAGATCAACTACAACAAATCATCAATGATCCCCATTAACATTGACGAGGTTACTCTCTCCCAATTGGCTGCTTCTTTTGGCTGTCAAGTGGGGAAATTTCCCTTCACTTACCTGGGTCTCCCAGTTGGAACCACTAGACCTAAAATGGTGGATCTTCTGCCTCTGGTTGACTGCATGGAGAGAAGACTTACTGCTAGCTCTTGCTTTCTTTTTGCGGGAGGAAAATTACAGTTATTAAACTCAGTCATCTCCTCTTTGCCCATATATTTCCTTTGCTCTCTGCATATACCCATTGGTATAATTAAACAACTTGAAAGGATACAGAGGAAGTGCCTGTGGAGGAAATATGGTCAGGACTCTGGTAAATCTTTGGCTGCTTGGGAGCTGGTTTGCAGACCCAAAAATAATGGGGGGCTGGGTATCTTAAACTTGCAGCTGCAGAATCAGGCCCTGCTTATGAAGCATCTGAAGAAATTTTATAACAAAGAGGAGGTGCCCTGGGTGGCTCTCATCTGGAATTCATACTAGCATCAAAGAGTACCCCATGCAACTGAGCTCTGTGGTTCTTTCTGGTGGAGGGATGTAGCCAAATACATGGATAGTTTTGTGGCTGTTTCCAAGATCCAGATTGGCCCTGGGGATTCTGTTCTGTTGTGGCAGGATCAATGGATTGAACAGATGAATAGATCACTAGCTAATTAATTTGCTAGATTGTTCTCCTATGCTAAGGACCCTCTGATTTATGTCCAGGAGGTTTTGGGTACAACTGAGCTCACTGAACTGTTCAATCTTCCACTTTCTGCTCAGGCATATGAGGAGCTCATGGAGCTAACCTTGATACTTCAAAATCACACTTCACAGTTGGCTTCAGATTGCTGGACCTGGAGGCATAGTTCTAAGGATCCATACACTTCAAAGAAATTCGATACCATGGTTCATCCTCCTATTCAATCCAACCCTCTGCTCCAATGGATCTGGTAATCTTGTTGCATCCTCAAAACTAAGGTTTTTGCATGGCTAGTGATTATGGATCGTCTAAACACCAAGGACATGATCATCAGAAGGCACTGGCATGTTGAGGGAGGGCCAGAATGTGTGTTATGCCCCACTCAACACCTGGAGAACCAAGATCATTTGTTCTTCCACTGTAACTTTAGTGCTAGGATATGGACATATCTTCAAATTGATTGGTCTTTGGGGACTGATATGGTGCAGGTAGCAACAAAAGCTAGAGAGGCTTTTCAGAAACCTTTCTTTGTTGAGGTTGTGTTCACTGCCTGGTGGAATATCTGGATGGTCAGGAATGCCAAATGCTTCAAACATGAGAGGCCATCCTTTACAAAGTGGAAAATGGGCTTCATCCATGACCTTACTTTGCTTAGTTACAGGATCAAATCTAGGTTTAAAGAGGAACTACTTAGATGGATTGACTTTCTGCCCCCTTGAGGGCCCATTTGTTTTAAGCTTTGTTGTAAATTCTGTAAATATTGTGTGGCATTAATAAAATGCTGCGGGGTGTTCTACCCTTCAGTTTTAAAGCTTCAAAAATGATTATAACTGTTTTTCTATTTTAATAAAATGGAAAAATGTGTTTGTATTTTGCAACGGCGATATCATTTTAACTGTTTGTTGGGTCGAGACGAGTTCTACATCAATCTTTCTTAGATTCTCACGTAGATTAATAAAATGGTTCTCATTGCCATGTTTTTACTTGTTTACATATTGTTTCACTGCTATTTACATTGCTTGCCACCGTAAATGTAATAGGCCGTAACTTTTTAACTGTTGCTCCGATAAAAATATTCTTGATATGTAACTTCACTAGAATTGCATGTAGATTGTGATTTTGATGCTCTTGCTTGCCAATAACAAATATAAAATATGGTTTAGGACAGATCAGAACCAAATACTTTAATTGTTATGGGGTACTTAGCCGTTTGCCATGTTTACGGTGTTACCTCATTTAAACTTGACTAGCATAGATAGTTTACTTTATGCTTCACCTCTTGCCATGATTGTGTGTTATGCCATGCTTGAGTGAGATTCCATGTTAACAACCTTTGTTCATCTTGTGTAGCTGAAAAACTTGAACCATTGTAAGCGTGAAGTATCGTCGTGTGAGATCGATACTTCACTTAACCTGTTAGTAACCACTCTCGACGATTGATGCGATATCGAAATGTGTTGCCTCGTGTTGCCTTCTTGTTGTTTCTTGCTTGTGGTTGCTTCGTAGTAATAGATGCTTGCTTGTCGATTGCCTTTCCAGTGTTCCTTCTTGTGTGCTCCCACAGTTACCTTCGGAGACGTTGCGAGCTTGCGATCGACTACACCTTCGGAACCCGACTTATCAACAGGCAAGGACTATAAATTACTTATGATCCATTCTATTATAACCAGCGGTTTGCATGCTAGTCTTTGTTATCTTTGTTGTTTGATCCTAACACATGTTTACAGCCTCTCTCAAACCGATACGGCCATGTCCCCACCCAGCAAACCTTGAACTGCTATGTTACTATTTCTCGTTGCTCAACCCCTACTTAGTATGCATGCTTAGGATGCTATCACACTATTATATTATTGTGGATGATGTGATTATTATAATGATGACTATACTCGACGAAGGATGGAAGGTCCAGACAATCCCACCCCGATGCTTTGTTCCATTCGAGTCACCTAGGATCCTACTTCCAGTTATTGTGTATCTTGACGAGCGTGCCTAAGTGAGTGTAGGACTCCATGGGGTCCCCTTTACTTAGCTAACTAGCTCCAAACATTTCTAGTGGTGGCCCAAGCTAGTTTTCCATTTGCACCGTAGGAGAGGCGGGCAGGGGCCCGCAGGTTCTCAGAATAGGTTCTCGCGGGCCAGCAGGACAGTGTTCCTGTTGGTCCACACTTTGCGAAGCGCGGGATGCCTACCTGCTTTGCAATGTCATTCCAACCTGACGTGAGACGGAAGAGGCCAATTCGAGAGACGGTCGACTCTTGAGTTGGGTGTCGACTCTACCGGGGGCCACCAGGATTTGTTCGTTGTTATTTAGAGGGAATATGATGAACGGATCTCTCGAAACAACTCTTCAATGAGTTTCTTTAACGGGCCGGACTAAGAGAGCCGGCGTACATGCAGAGCTTTTAATGGGAAGTTGGTACACCCCTGCAGGGTTCAATCTTTTCGAGAAGCCGTCCACGGTTATGGACGAGTTTAGACCTACTCCTTGTTCATAGATAACATCAACTGAATCATAATTAAAACTTGATCAACGTTTGTGTGCCTTGACTGCTTCTTATTCGTCGGGATGCGAAGGGGAGGAAAAGGATAGGATAGGTGTTATGTTTGCGTAAGTAGCTGATAGCAAGACTTGTTGAAGGCGATTCCTCACCGAATGCTTGGCTTCTTATCTTACTCTCCCTATCGTTAGCCACTTCATAAATGCTACTGCGGCAACTATTGGGGCATGCGGTCCGCTACGCTAGCGCTAAATCAAAATTTTCTACCGCGCACAACCAAGATCACTGCTACTGGAGATGAACTAGATGATTAGGGTTTACCACTAGACGTGTAGTCACGGCAGCGGATGGAGAGTTGGTGATGCGCGTCGGCAGCTGCTGCTCGAATCCCTCGAATCGATCCCTCGTACCGATCCCACAAATGGAGTCCCGCGATCCGATCCCGCGAACAGTACGTCCAAGCGCCGCAGGTGCAGCGCCTCCAAGGGATGTGCATGTACAAGGAGGAGCTCCAGGCGGCGGAATGCTAGGTCCGACGGCTCGGCCTGGAGGTGGAGTGGCGGCTAGGGTTTTGGTCTGACCTCTACCCTTTCGGGGTTCACCCTAGCCCTTATATAGGCGCCCGTGGAATGGCCTCAACCCTTGAGGCAATCCGGACACTCCATCCATATTCCATTCGGATCACATCCGAATGGGATTCTTTCCTCTTAAGCGCGCGACCCTATAGGTTCACGCACACATGGACACGTCCCGAATCACATCCGGTTCGATAGTCGGTAGCAGTTCCTAGTAGAACGTGCCGACTCCCATATATGCATAAAGTCATAAGATGAACCATTACAAAGTGTCATATGCAACATTCCTTTTGCCTCACGATATATGTTGTCAAGCTCAAAGCGAGTACTTTTCAACCTTGTGATAGCTTGACCTTTTGTCTCGAAACCGTGATATAGATTCCTGAACCAGGTTAACACTTAACCCATATCACATGGCCATGCTTTCTGAATCTTATCACTCAAGAGGGCCCAGATAATATCTCTCCAAAGTGGAGGGGCAAATCCCATCTTGATCAACCATGTCTCGCGGCATGTATCATGACTCACTCGTAAGCTACCTTTATAACTACCCAGTTATGGTGTAGCGTTTGATAATCCCTAAGTGAGTCATTCCTCATCCCGAGAACATGCGAGGACCTCAGGTCTAGGACATGGCATATACATTGTATTGAGACTAACAGATGACAATATCTCGCTGCGTCTCAAAGTGGGTCTCTGTCCAACTCAGTGATGCCATCACTAAGTCCATACTATCGCTAGCATCTCCATGCTCATGACTTGTGAAACATAGTCATCAACCGAATCATATACTAGTCAAGGATATGTGTCCGCATAACCTTATCAACTAGGGACCATTAGAACAATCATCATAGAATATATAGTCTCACAAACAAGTCACATACTTATTGATACATATCAGTGATGATGTTCAAGGACAATACAAATAACTCAGGAATTCATAAGGAGATAACATCATAACATGATTGCCTCTAGGGCAAATTTCCAACAGTCTCCCTCTTGCACTAGAGTCAATTATTTAGGCATCTAAGGCCCATGGCTCTTACGTGCGCCTCATGCTTCGGCGTCGCGAGAGGCTTCGTCAAAGGATCAGCAACGTTTGCATCCCTGTGTACTTTGCATACATTTATATTACCATCATCTACGAATTGTCGTATGAGATGATAACGCCTTTCTATGTGCTTGGATTTCTGGTGATGCCTTGGCTCCCAGGCCTGTGCAATGGCACCACTATTATCACAATAGAGGTCCAACGGGTTTGCCGAGTCTGGAACCGCACCAAGTAGGGTAATGAAATCCCTTATCCAAACACCTTCCTTTGAAGCTTCTGAAGCTGCAAGGTACTCGGCCTCTTTTGCAGAATCAGCTACCGTCTCTTGCTTGGAACTCTTCCAGCTCACTGCACCTCCGTTCAGAATGAACACATAACCAGATTGCGAACGAAAGTCATCCTTGTCGGTTTAGAAACTAGCATCGGTGTAACCCTTTACAACAAGCTCATTCTCACCTCCATAAACTAGGAACATATCCTTAGTCCTTTTCAGGTACTTTAGGATGCTCTTAACTGCTGTCCATTAGCCTGGTATCTGCTCGTAGTTCTTAGAGCATAGGAAGCATCTAGACGAGTACATACCATAGCATACATTATAGACCCGATGGCCGAAGCATACGGAATATTATCCATGCGTCTTTGCTCATGAGGAGTCGATGGACCCTGAGTCTTGCTTAGATGAATGCATGTGACACAGGAAAGAACCCTTTCTTAGCCTCATGCATGTTGAACCTTTTCAACACCTTGTCAATATACGTACACTGTCAAGGATATGTGTCCGCATAACCTTATCAACTAGGGACCATTAGAACAATCATCATAGAATATATAGTCTCACAAACAAGTCACATACTTATTGATACATATCAGTGATGATGTTCAAGGACAATACAAATAACTCAGGATTTCATAAGGAGATAACATCATAACATGATTGCCTCTAGGGCACATCTCCAACAGTCTCCCACTTGCACTAGAGTCAATTAGTTAGGAATCTAAGGCCCATGGTTCTTACGTGCGCCTCATGCTTCGGCGTCGCGAGAGGCTTCGTCAAAGGATCAGAAACGTTTGCATCCGTGTGTACTTTGCATACATTTATATTACCATCATCTACGAATTGTCGTATGAGATGATAACGCCTTTCTATGTGCTTGGATTTCTGGTGATGCCTTGGCTCCCTGGCCTGTGCGATGGCACCACTATTATCACAATAGAGGTCCAACGGGTTTGCCGAGTCTGGAACCGCACCAAGTAGGGTAATGAAATCCCTTATCCAAACACCTTCCTTTGAAGCTTCTGAAGCTGCAAGGTACTCGGCCTCTTTTGCAGAATCAGCTACCGTCTCTTGCTTGGAACTCTTCCAGCTCACTGCACCTCCGTTCAGAATGAACACATAACCAGATTGCGAACGAAAGTCATCCTTGTCGGTTTGGAAACTAGCATCGGTGTAACCCTTTACAACAAGCTCATTCTCACCTCCATAAACTAGGAACATATCCTTAGTCCTTTTCAGGTACTTTAGGATGCTCTTAACTGCTGTCCATTAGCCTGGTATCTGCTCGTAGTTCTTAGAGCATAGGAAGCATCTAGACGAGTACATACCATAGCATACATTATAGACTCGATGGCCGAAGCATACGGAATCTTATCCATCCGTCTTTGCTCATTAGGAGTCGATGGACCCTGAGTCTTGCTTAGATGAATGCATGTGACACAGGAAAGAACCCTTTCTTAGCCTCATGCATGTTGAACCTTTTCAACACCTTGTCAATATACGTACACTGGCTTAATCCAATAAGCCTCCTTGATCTATCTCTATAGATCTTGATTCCAAAAATGTAAGCTGCTTCTCCCAAGTCCTTCATTGCAAAACTATTTTTCAATGAGTCCTTGACAACTTCAAGCATTGGAGTGTCATTCCCAATCAGTAATATGTCCTCACATATAAGATTAGAAATATGATTGAGCTCCCACTAAACTTCTTGAACACACAAGGTTCCTTTTCATTCTCGATGAAGCCAAACGATTTGACAACCTCTTTAAAACGAATATTCCAACTCCGAGATGCTTGCTTCAATCCATAAATGGATTTCTGAAGTTTGCATACCTTACTAGCATTCTCTGGATCGACAAAACCCTCGGGATGTATCATATACACGTCCTCTTCTAGATTTCCATTAAGGAAAGCTGTTTTGACATCCATTTGCCATATCTCATAATCAAAATAGGCAGCTATAGCAAGAATAATCCAAACTGATTTAAGCATCACTACAGGCGAGAAGGTCTCGTTGTAGTCAATTCCTTCAACTTGTCAAAACCCCTTCGCGACAAGTCGAGCTTTGTGGATTTGAACATTTCCATCCATATCAGTTTTCTTCTTAAAGATCCATTTGCACTCAATGGTTCTTGCACCATTTGGCAGATCAACCATGCTCCAAACTTGATTGTCATCCATGGACTTTAACTCGGATCTCATGGCCTCAACCCATAACTCGGAATCTGGATCCACCATCGCTTCCGCATATGTCAAACGCTCATCATTTTCCAACAACAATACATTGCTTGCATTACACAGCCTTTCTGACCTTCGTGGTGCGGTTGCTACTTCAACCACGAGTTCACTGACTGGCTCTGCCATAATGGCATCACTTGTCGTGTCTTCCCTGAGTGGTTTATCTCGAACCTCTTCGAGTTGCACCGTCCTCCCACTAGCCTTCCTACTGAGAAACTCTTTCTCAAGGAAGGTACCATGTCGAGCGACAAACACTTTTCCCTCTTGTCGGTTGTAGAAGTAATACCCTAAGGTTTCCCTTGGATATCCCATGAATATGCACTTATCTGATTTGGGTGCGAGCTTGGCCGACTGAAGTCGCTTGACAAACTCTTCACAACCCCAAATCTTTAGAAAAGACAAACTATGACGCTTCCCAGTCCATATCTCAAATGGTGTCCTATCTACGGATTTAGATGGTACTCTGTTTAGTGTGGAAGCTGCAGTTTTAGAGCATGACCCCAAAATGACAACGGTAGATCTGACTGACTCATCATAGATCGAACCATGTAAAACAAGGTGCGATTCCTCCATTCCGATACACCATTTTGAGGCGTTCCAGGAGGAGTGAGTTGTGGAACTATTTCACGACTCTTGAGATGACCATCAAACTCTTGACTCAAATATTGACCTCCACGATCTGATCGTATAAGTTTGATCGTCTTGCCGAGTTGATTGTCTACTTCATTCTGAAACTCCTTGAACTTTTCAAAGGTTTCCGACTTGTGCCTCATCAAGTAGATATATCCATATCTGCTCAAGTCATTGGTGAAAGCCACGAAGTACTGGTAACCACCTCTAGCAGTCGTGCTCATTGGTCCACACACATCAGTATGTATGAGTTCCAACAAGTCGGATGCCCTCTCGCAACTCTTTTTAAAAGGTGTCTTGGTCATCTTGCCGAGTAGGCACGATTCTCATGTCTCGAATGATTCAAATTCAAACGAATTTAAAAGTCCATCATCATGGATCTTCTTCATGCTCTTTTCACTAATATGAACAAGCCGATAGTGCCAAAAGTAAGTTTTCTTCAGATCGTTAGGTTTAAGCCTCTTGGCATTTATATTATAGACAGGTTCAGCTTCAAGATTCAAAATAAATAACCCATTCACAACAGGCGCCAAGCCATAAAACATCTTATTCAAATATATAGAACAACCATTGTCCTTAATAATGAATTCATAACCTTGTCTCATCAAACATGAGGCAGAAATAATGTTTCGACTTAACGATGGAACATAATAACAATTATCAAGCTCCATTAGAAATCCAGAAGGTAAATTAAGTTGCATGGTGCCGATGGCTAATGCAGCAACTCTTGCTTTATTCCCGATGCGAATGTCAACTTCTCCTCTTGCGACATCTCTAGTTATTTTTAGTCCCTGCATCGAGTTGCAAATGTGAACAAACGATCCGGTATCATATACCCAAGAACTATTAGAAATATCCGCAAGATAAATTTCTATAACATATACGACAAGTGTACCTGTAGAAGACGTACTCCCACTGCTCTTGCGCTTGCTGGCGAGCCACTTGTTACAGTTCCTCTTCCAGTGACCATTCTCCTTGCAATAGAAGCAAATGGTCTCCGCGTTAGGTCCAGGCTTAGGCGCCGGGGCTGGAGTCGAGATCACATCCTTGTCCTTTCCCTTTGCGTTAGCCTTCTTCTTGGTCCATGACTTCTTGAACTTGGCCGTGTTATGCACCATCAACACTTGATGTGTGCCCTTCTTAATGTCCTTCTCTGCTATCTTAATCATCCCATGCAATTCAGTGGGCTTCTTTTCCATGCCATGCATATGAAAGTCCGTAATGAACGAGTTATAGCTTGGTGGAAGAGAACCCAGAATTGTATCTGTAGCTGACTCAGGAGTCAACGGATGCCCAAGAAGATCCAAAGCTTGCATGTATCCCATCATTTTGATTACACGCGGGCTCAGTGGATCACCCTCTTTCAGCTTGCAATCCATCAGGGATCGCCAGACGTTGAACCTTTCGTTCCTAGCCTGAACCTGAAACATGCCCTTAATACTCTAGATCATATCGAAAGCCCTAATGTCTTCGAACTGCTGTTGCAGCTCGGGCTCCATAAAAGCCAGCATGAGGCAGCTGATCTCAGTAGACTCATCCTTGAGTTTACGATAGGCATTCTTAGCCGCAGCGGTGGAATTATCAGCCGGTTCCTCTGGAAGCGGTTCCTCTAGAACATTTTCCTTTTTATCATGCTTGAGAACAATTCTCAGATTTCTATACCAGGTGGTAAAGTTTGTTCCATTCAGTTTATCTTTCTCAAGGATGTATTTCAACGCAAAACTGGTAACTAGAGCAGGTGGTGCCATTGATCTACAACATAAAATGCAAAATACTAAGACATGTATTCATGAAGAGCAATTCATATTAAACGCTTTAATAAAATTACTCCCACTAAGTTCAACATCCCTCTAGTTGACACTAAGTGATTCAGGATCCGATGGGGCGAATTGACTAGTGAGCTTTTGCATCACTTCTAGCCGACTCGACCTACCAGTAAGCAACTCCTTGCTAATCGTATCAACCATATGACTCCTGTTTGTTGATGCGGATCACATACACACCAACACCTATGCCCCGAAGCCCAAAACTGTTTTGATAGCCTCGACAAGTTAACCAAGTGCTATGCGTGTAAGTGTCCGACACAAACCCATCATGCCAAGGAGATCTAGCAGCACCCTAATTTTATAGGCCTACTACTAAACATACATGACATGTCATGTGCAGCAATTGGGGAGGAAAATTTTACTTGACATTCTGTGAGGGATCATCCTACTTAAAACATCTACCATGTCAAAGAAAGATGCATAAAGAGATAAACTTTCACATGCAGTTTATACAAGTGATATGGTATAACCCCTTTATCATAGCGCATGGTGATCTCCATCTCCATGTGCGCGAACCTCCCATGGCGATCTCCATCTCCATGTACGGTTGTCCTCGTGGTAATCTCCATCGCCACGCCATGGTGTCAACCGCCAAGTGTTACATAAGTTACTATGCTATTACAAACTAATAGCTATGAAAGTAAATTACATTACATGGCTCCACAAGTTGACACACAGGTCATTAATACAATAATGAGACAACTATATGGCTCCAGCCGGTTGTCAAAACCATGACACGCAGGCCATGAATATTAACATACACAATGGGCGATACCAAATCACAATCATACCCTGCAAAACCAGGTTAGACGTTCTACCGCCGTCTAAACCTCTTTTAGCACATGTTTTTCATATCTTTTCATTCTGCATCGTTTGGTAGGTCACGGAGCTCAATCGGAGTTCATATGACCAAGATATGGCCTCTGAACTGAACCTGCTCACAGATTTCTGGATAGCGCAGATCATATCTACGCCGTGTCCTGATCCGTGTCCCAGATCAATCACCTAGTGATATCCGCGTGCCACAATAGGATTTACGGCTCACTGTCTATCCCAATGGCGGATAACCGACCTCTAGGGATAAGTTGTGGCACAACCTAAGTAGCTCGCGCCTCGGGAAAGATCATGAAATCAAGAACCTCAAACATGCAAAACCATTCTGATCTACCACCACATGATCCGATCTACATATCTCCATATGAAATTCTATCACGAATTCATCACCACGCAACAGAGGCTCTGATACCACTGTTGGTGCACACGGTCCGCTACGCTAGCGCGAAATCAAAATTTTCTACTGCGCACAACCAAGATCACTGCTACCTGAGATGAACTACATGATTAGGGTTTACCACTAGACGTGCAGTCACGGTAGCGGAAGGAGAGTTGTTGTTGCGCGTCGGCGGCTACTGCTCGAATCCCTCGAACCGATCCCTCGTACCGATCCCACGAACGGAGTCCCGCGATTCGATCCCACGAAAATTTCGTCCAAGCGCCGCAGGTACAGTGCCTCCAAGGGATGTGCACGTACAAGGAGGAGCGCCGGGCGGAGGACTGCTAGGTCCGACTGCTCGGCCTGGAGGTGGAGTGGTGGCTAGGGTTTTGGTCTGACCTCTACCCCTTCGGGGTTCACCCTAGCCCTTATATAGGTGCCCGTGGAATGGCCTCAACCCTTGAGGCAATCCGGACCCTCCATCCATATTCCATTCGGATCACATCCGAATGGGCTCCTTTCCTCTTAAGAGCGCGACCCTATAGGTTCACGTACAAATGGACACGTCCCGAATCACATCCGGTTCGATAGTCGGTAGCGGTTCCTAGCAGAACATGCCGACTCCCATATATGCGTAAAGTCATAAGACGAACCATTACAAAGTGTCATATGCAACAGTTTTTTTGCCTCACGATATATGTTGTCAAGCTCAAGTCGAGTACTTGTCACCCTTGTGATAGCTTGACCTCTGTTCTCGAAACCGTGATACAGATTCCTGAACCAGGTTAACACTTCACCCATATCGCATGGCCATTCTTTCTGAATCTTATCACTTGAGAGGTCCCAGATAATATCTCTCCAATGTGGAGGGGCAAATCCCATCTTGATCAACCATGTCTCGCGGCATGTATCATGACTCACCCGTAAGCTACCTTTATAACTACCCAGTTACGGTGTAGCATTTGATAGTCCCTAAGTGATTCATTCCTCATCCCGAGAACATGCGAGGACCTCAGGTCTAGGACATGGCATATACATTGTATTGAGACTAACATATGACAATATCTCGCTGCGTCTCAAAGTGAGTCTCTGTCCAACTCAGTGATGCCATGCTAATGACTTGTGAAACATAGTCATCAACCGAATCATATCCTAGTCAAGGATATGTGTCCGCATAACCTTATCAACTAGGGACCATTAGAACAATCAGCATAGAATATATAGTCTCACAAACAAGTGACATACTTATTGATACATATAAGTGATGATGTTCAAGGACAATACAAATAACTCGTGAATACATAAGGAGATAACATCATAACAAGATTGCCTCTAGGGAATATCTCCAACAGAAGCAACCTCACCACTTACTCCATCCTTAAAGTGAACTACTAGTTATCCTAGAATGACGAGTGATGAAGTCTTTGCTAGGTCAGTTGACCATTACAGTTGGATGTTAAGTACATCTGTACTCATGATACTACCCCGAAACTCGTTTCAGGGTTCTTGAATCGACAACAGGTATGGTGATCAACGTTTCACGTGGAGACTCGACGACAACTACTTAGGAGGATCCCGACGGAGAGCCTGGACCCGTGTGGACGTTGGAATGGTGTGTTTTACCTTTGCCACTAGGCATTTGATTGTAGTATGTACTCAGACATGTAACTTCCGCTGATGTATTGTATTGAGGAAATTGAATGCCGATTGTATGAGATGTTGTATCCTTGTAGTTGTAATGCTGTGATATCATGTTGGAAATCCGGGGCATATGGCAGTGTGATATGTCGCGGTGTGATCGATATGTGCTTCGTCCCCGGGTCTGGATGGAAACATCTAGATCTTGAACAGTACCGCATATCGGGCCTTATAGAGAGGAAGTCAACGACTACTCAATTCACAATTCATCCGAGAGACGAAGAAAGCCACCTGGGTCGCAAACCCAGTTCTCGTGCCATAAAAGGAAAATGATGTACTCCGCATGTGCATCGACTACGCGCCCGTCAACAAGAATTTCCCAAAGGACCACTTCCCTCTCCCAAGGATTGACCAGATCATCGACTCAATTACAGGATGCGATCTGTTTTCCTTTCTTGACGTCTACTCAGGATACAACCAAATAAGGATGAAGGAAGAAGACGAAGAGCACACCTCATTCATCACACCCTACGGTGTATTCTGCTATAGGATGATGCACATGGGGCTGAACAATGCCAGAGCCACGTACCAGCGGATGATGGATGTTGGGGATCGGCGCAGAAAACAACAAATTTCCTACCTACGAGTCCCGAACCCAAGATCTATGCTATGCGGATGTATGTAACGGAAGGAATCGGTGTTCATACCTTTGAAGACCGAAAGAGGGAAACATTCCTCGAACGTGGTTGGAGTTGACTCTGATCCTACGACCTCCCTGTCGTGTTGAAGAACGTCCGACGATGAAGTAGCACCACACGGGTAGTGCCTCGCGGGATTACACACGTACGGTGCAACCGACGTCCCTCTGGGCTCCGAACCAGAAGAGCAGCGGAAAGAAGATTGATCCGGATCCCGATTCCGGCAGCGCGACGGCGTCCGGATGATGGTGAAACACCCAACCAGGTGCAAACTCCAAACCAGGGGAGTCCGCTCTAGGTCGGAGAAAGAGAGAGAGAGAAACTCAATGTTGTGTTGAAAAAGGCACCCCTACCCCTCCTTATATAGGCCAAGGAGGGGCTCCACCCCCTCCCCTTCCCCCATGTGGGAATAAACCCCCAAGGGGGGGAGTGGTGCGGCTAGGAGGGGGGATGGGCCCCTCCCTTGGCGCCAAGCCTAAGGGGGGAGGCTCCCCCTTCCCCTCATGGGCCTTTTAAGGCCCAAATACCTTTTCACCTTTTAAATTAATTATTTAAATCATTTTTAATATTTAATTCTGTCAATTAAATAATAAAACATATTTAAACATTATTATATATTATTTTGAACCTTTCAAAATATCTGGAACAGCTTCCGGCACCTCCCGGTACATTTCCGGTGTTTCCTCTCTTTTCACCGATGATCCCGAATCAATCCTTAATGCATCGCTTGCCCTTAAGTGTGACACCCTACGGTCGGGGAAACAGTAGACATGATCGAGACACTCTCTGACCAATGACCATCATGTGGGATCTGGTTACAATCCTTGATGTGCCCCTACACTTCCATCGAATAAACTTCATCGTTGTAGAACCGTTAACAATATGACTTGATCCCTTCGTGCTTCATTACTATGTTTTTCCAAGGTATGATCGTCGGTATCCAATACCTAGTTCTTCCCCGTCTCCGACATGACATGTTTACTCATCTGTGAATATTACATCTCTTGTGACCTAGTCACTTGCTTGCAAGCTATTGATGCAACACCACCGAGTGGGACCAAAGTACCTATCCGTCACTCGGATTGAAAAATCCCGCTCTGATCTATTTCATACTCCTCAACATATCTACTTAGGAATACCCAAGATACACCTTTTCAGTTACCATGTTTCAGTGTAACGGTTAATGCACTCAAAGCATCCTAATAGATAGCAGTAATGTATGATCATCACGGTCTAAGGATTTAGTCACTATGTTATTAAGTCATCGCAATGCTGAACTTATGTGACTTGATCACACTGCAATGCCTAAGGTGGGTGTGTGTCCATCACATCATTCTCCAAATGATATGACCTCATTGTCATTAGACTATTATGTTCTCATGATCAGGAAACCTTGATCATCAATTTCTCAATGAGCTAGTATGCCTGAGTTTAACTAGGGACCAGGTTGTTATATATCACACGTGTATTAATGTTTCCGCTTAATACAGTTCTAGCACAATATATAATGTATTATGAACAAACAGATATGTGACAAATATCTTTATTAATTTGCCTCTAGGGTACATATCCAATAGTCTCCCACTTGCACTAGAGTACAAATTACACTAGTTTACATCAGGTATGTATCTAACACCAATAGTGTCTCGGTGTTGTTCAAACTTGGCTTGTGGAAGAGGTTTAGTCATTGGGTCTGACGGATTCAGATTCGTATGTATTTTGCAAATCCTAGTATGACCATCCTTGACGTGGTCCCGCGTCACATGGAAACGCCGGAGAATATGCTTGGCTGTAGAGTGAGTCCTCGGATCCCTTGCGTTAGCAATGGCACCCGTATTGTCGCAATAAATGCTAAAAGGGTCAGTGCAACTAGGGAATACGCCAAGCTCACTGACGAACTTCTTCAGCCAATGCGCTTCATTCGACGCTTCGCAAGCGGAAATATACTCCGACTCCATCGTAGATTGGGCGACGACTGACTGCTTGCCGCTCCTCCAGCTAATCGCACCACCATTCAACATAAACACGTATCCCGTCTGGGATTTTGAGTCATCGGGATCAGTGTCAAGACTGGCATCAACGTAACCTGTTACGGCGAGATCTTCTTCACATCCTCCATAGACAAGAACCAGATCCTTAGTTCTTCGTAAGTACTTAAGGACGTTCTTCACTGCAATCCAATGATCCATTCCAGGATTACTTTGGAAACGATTAGTCAGACTAACTGCCAGGGCCACATCTGGTCGAGTACACAACATAGCATACATGATAGAACCTATGGCTGAGGCATATGGCTTTGAGGACATTTCCTCCCTTTTTTTGTTGTTGCTGGGCATTGAGTCACACTCAATTTACTTCCTTTCATAATGGGCAAGAGGCCTCTCTTGGCGTTATCGATATTGAACCTCTTCAATATCTTCTCAAGGTAAGTTCTCTGCCTCAGTGCTAATAGGCGTCTTGATCTATCTCTATAGATTTTAATGCCTAATATGTATGCAGCTTCACCTAGGTCCTTCATGGAAAATTTTCCATTCAAATATTCCTTTACCCCCTCTATAAATTTCACATCATTCCCTATCAATAATATGTCATCCACATATAGTACTAGGAGTGCCACAGAGCTCCCACTCGCTTTCTTATAAACAAATAATTCTTCTTGATTTTGGACAAATCCAAAAGCTTTGATCACCTCATCAAAACAAAGATTCCAGCTCCGAGATGCTTGCTTCAACCCATAAATGGACCGTTGAATTTTGCATACCTTACCAGCGTCCTTAGGATCAAAATAACCTTCCGGTTGTAGCATATACAACTCTTCCTCAATGTTGCCATTTAGGAACGCGGTTTTCACATCCATCTGCCATATTTCATAATCGTAATAGGCAGCAATTGCTAGCAATATCCGGATAGACTTTAGTCTCTTCCTAGTCAACTCCTTGAATTTGTCAGAAACCTTTTGCGACAAGTCTAGCTTTATAGACAGATATGTTTCCGTCTGCGTCAGTCTTTTTCTTGAATATCCACTTATTCTCGATGGCCTTTCGGTCCTCGGGAATATCCACCAAAGTCCATACTTTGTAGGCATACATGGAGTCTATCTCGGATTTCATGGCTTCCAACCATTTCTCAGACTCGGGTCCCTCCATTGCTTCTTTGTAGTTCACACGTTCGTCAGGTTCATTTAACATGAGTGCATTGACAAGTTCCCCATAAAACTGAGTTTTTACTCGGGCTCTTGATGACCTACGGGGTACAATAGGATCCTCTTCATCTTGATCATGATGATCATGTATGTCACGATCGTTATGAATATCATGATGACCGTTCTCTTCAGATCCCACTACGGTAGATGGTTCCGGAACAACTTCCATTGCCATTTCTTCCACTTGGAGTGATTGGTCAATCATCTCGTTGAGGTCTATTTTCCTTCCACTCAATTCTTTTGAAAGAAACTCTTTCTCAAGAAAGCATCCAGTCTTGGCGACAAACGTTTTTCCCTCAGACTAGTTGTAGAAGGTGTATCCAACGGTTTCCCTTGGATATCCCACAAATATGCACTTATCCGCTTTTGATTCGAGTTTGTCAGGCTGAAGTTTCCTAACATAAGCCTCACAACCCCAAATATTCAAGTGAGACAACTTTGGTTTCTTGCCATGCAATTCCTCAAATGGTGTTGTCTTTACGGATTATGACGGTGCCCTATTAAGAATGTAAGCGGAAGTTTCGAATGCATACCCCCAGAATGACATAGGTAAGTCGGTATGAGACATCATCGATCGTACGTATCCAATAGAGTTTGATTACGTTGCTCAGAAACACCGTTACGCTGAGGTGTTCCTGCCGGCGTAAGTTGTGGTACGATGCCAGAAGTCTTAAGATGATCGCCAAACTCGTGACTTAAGTACTCGCCTCCTCGATCGGATCGAAGGTGCTTGATTTTCTTCCCGAGTTGATTCTCGACCTCACTTTGAAATTCCTTGAACCTTTCAAAGGTTTCAGATTTATGTTTCATTAAGTAGATATACCCATATCTTCTTAAGTCATCTGTGATGGTCACGAAGTAACGAAGACCATTGCGTGTGGGGACGTTCATAGGTCCACCTACATCTGAATGTATGATCCCTAACAAGTCTTCCGCACGCTCCATTGATCCATTGAATGGAGTCCTTGTCATCTTGCCAAAAAGGCATGGTTCACATGTGTCAAGGGATCCAAAATCCAATGACTCCAGAAGTCCATCATCATGAAGCTTCTTCATGCACTTTTCACCAATATGACCAAGTCGACAATGCCACATCGTCATGTGTTCTTCGCCACTAGGTTTTAATCTTTTGGCCTCTACGTTATCAATATGAAGTATATCACAATCGAGATTAAGAATGAATAAGCCATTTTTCTCCGGTGCATGAACATAAAACACATCATCCTTATAAATCGCACAACCAATTATATCTGACTTAAAAGAATAGTGGTCTCGCTTCAAGCAAGAACCACTAACGATGTTCACAATCAATGCGGGTACATAGTAGCACTTATTCAAAATCAAAACTACTCCCGAAGGGAGACTAAGATGCTTCGTGCCGACCGCCATCACTTCAATCCGGCAGCCGTTTCCCACGCGCATCATCACTTCATCTTTCATCAAGCGTCTCCTATTCCGTAGCCCCTGAGAGAAGTTAGAAATATGAGCAACAGATCCTGTATCAAATATCCAGGATTTGTTCCCAGCGCTTGTTAAGAAAAGATCAATAACGTGTATATCAAATATACCTTTGTCTCTTCTGACAATCTTGCCAGCCTTCTTATCCTCTAGGTACTTGGGGCAATTGCGTTTCCAGGGACCATCACCCTTGCAGTAGAAGCACTCAACGCTGGGCTTGGGTCCAGGTTTGGGTGCCTTACGAGGAGTGACAATTGGCTTGTCACCCTTCTTCGGGCTTCCCTTCTTTCCCTTCTCCTTCTTGCCAGACTTCTTGAATTCAACGGTCTTGTTGACCATGAATACAGCATGCTCCTTCTTGATCTCAACCTCAGCAGTTTTCAGCATGGCGAACAACTCAGAAGGGGTCTTAGTCATCCCGTGCATGTTGTAGTTCAACACAAATCCTTTGTAGCTAGGGGGCAGCGACTGCAGCACCCTATCAACAGCAAGTTCATCTGGAATCTGACATTCTAGAGCATTCAAGCGTTGAACGTAGTCAGACATCTTGACCACGTTCTCACTAACACTGCTATGTTCATCCATCTTGTCGGGACCCGGGGTTAGCGTATGCAAGTCCAGTTAAGGCATAGTCATATGGAGATCCGAGAACCGTACCCACTTGTCTAAGCAGACAAGGCCAAGCACAGGACGTTCTCGTAAAACATCGTACGTGAGGGGCATCCCATCCAGGCCGGATGATCAACTTAGATGGGTCCTCATCGTCCGCACACAAGTCTAATGATATGGGTAGTGAACTCCCATATTCAAAGACAAGTCGCCTCAACCATACTATCGACTATCTCATAACTCTTACATATACTTACTCCAGCCCGATCACTTAGTCGGGGTCTAGGGCGGGCTCGATCATACCAAAAAGTGTGCACGAGACAGAGTCTTGACCAATCGCATCGCGATGCCCCAAGCTGCGCACATCTAAGGGCCACTTGGTGTATGAAAGACCGCCAGCCAGATCACAACTAAGGTCTCGAAAACCCATACAAAGACATGCATGTTATAAACATACACGCAACACACATGCCTTGTATGAACAGTAGGTATCATCGCAATTCTCTACAAAGTATACAATTTTATTGATAACTCTTATAGAGTGCACACAGAGATCACAAACATGTGATCCAACATTACAACACAAGCGGAAGCAAATTATGTCTGAGTACAGACAAGTTTAACAAATGGCTTAAGAAGCATTAATTAAACACAAGCCCTCCACGAGGGAACCAGTCGTCTGACTAGGACTAGACTAGTTGGTCTTCAGTCATCCAGCTCGATGAAGAAGCCACCTTCGGGGTCAGTGGTCTCATCTAAAACATAGATTAAGAAAATGTGAGTACAAAGTCGTACTGAGCAAGACTTACATAGGAGCTATACTACTCATGCACATGTACCAAGGTAAAGGGAGGTGGGGTTTCACTTGCAGAAATTCCAGCTTTGACTTGGCTAGTCCTGAACTACAAGTACCAGACTTTTAGGTAAGAAACGTACACGAGTCCACTACTTTCTCCAATCAATTAGAACACTATGGTGCCTTCCTCGACTTCCCCACGAGAAAGCACGCCATAGCACTCACACTTATCTTGGTATGTTTTAGAAGTATCCAATTCAAGTTGTCTAATAATCAAGCTAAGCTTTCCAAGCAGTCCATAACCGCGGACGCGGCTATTCGAATAGTTTTGATAACCCTGCAGGGGTGTACCGCTACACACACATGATCATCATTTACCGCCTTTGATCTCGACACCATTCAAGGGGTGCCAGCGAGGATTCTCACCAAAACTGTTACCTCATAGCCGATCTAGTCCAAGAAAGCCGCCTTCTTGGGTAGGCTACCGATATCGTGAACCCGGCCGGTTTACCGAAGTGGACCCAAGTGATGTGTGCGTGGTGCATAAGCCGGTCTTGGATGAGCCGTTCTCTCACTTAGCATCCAGGCCACAAGCCTACCAGAACTCCGAACTATTGCGACATCTGGACATCGAAAGGGATGAGTTAATAAGTTGAGAGGGGTCAGTGAGCCCAATGTGTGGTTGTACTCTACATCTTGGATCACCACACCAGAACTCGGACTTAGGGCGGTGTTCAACGAGAAAACCCACCGTGTACTCCTACACAGCCTCTCATCGTTCACCTTGTATTAGGGTCGATTCACCAACACTTTTCTACCAACATCAACATGATCACTACCATCCCGACTCACATCACAGTAACAACATGGTATCATACTAAGCATGCAATAAGCGATAACATTTGCAGGGGCCACATGATATCAAACAACTCCTACATTTTCTAGGATTGTGGTTTGCTTACTACTGTGACAAAATGATAGGTCATGCAAAGGAATGGGTTCATCTATGCGGTAGAAACGGAGCATGGTAATCATCCTAAGCAATGCATAAGCGAGACATGAGAGGGAAGTGGGATTTTATCGACATGATCAATGGGGGTTTTCTTGCCTTGCTGACGAGGTTCGGGTTCAGGGTCTTCAACGAAGGGGGTGACCTCGGGCTCCGGCTCCACGTCTATCAGCAAAATGACAATCATAGGATCAACATAATGTACAATGCACAATCACATGAATAAGATTGAAATGGTGATGTTCATGGTACTGATGTGTTGAGCATTCCATTTAAATGGAGTATATTGCAATTTGAATTGCAAATTCAAACTCCACATTTGAATTCAAATTAACCAAGTTGCATGTGACATCGTTTGATCATTTTGAATCATCTTCAAATGTGTATGATATGCCTCTGATGTGTGGTTGAATTGTAGCATAATTCCATGGTCCAAGTTTCAAATTCATTTGAATTGAATTTGAATTAATTCCAAATAATTCAAGTTGAAAGTTGCATATTTGGAAAGATAATTTTCTCCTGATCATTTTTCATATATTATTTGTCAAAAATGGAGTTAATATGAATTTTCTATGAATTTCCAAAGTTAGGTGTATTTTCTGGAATTTCTGGAATTCTTTAATTCAATTAATCTCTGGAAATTCATTAAATCGATTTATTGCGTCATGCTGACGTCAAGCTGGCGTCAGGGGAGGGCTGACATGTGGGTCCAGGGTGTCAGTGACTGAGTTCAATTAACCGGTTGGTTAATCTAATCCAGTGACCTAGGGGGTCATTAGGCGGGTGATTAACGGGGGGGGGGGGGGGGTTGGGCTAACCCGCCGGTGGCTAAACACCGGCGACCAGACCGCGGCGGCGCTCTGCGTTCTCCCTCTCCTGGCCTCCATTCTCTGCGCCGAGACCACAGGAATGCAGCCCAAGCATTCGCGCGTCACCTGGTGCACGCGGTTGACCTTGGGGGCGACCAAATCGACGACGGCGAAGACCTTCCGCGGCGGCCGTGGCACGGGCTCGGGGTGAAACTCGCAGAAGAGCACCATTGAAGCCAACGTTGGGCGCGTTCGAAGCAGAAGACCACGGCGGAGGTGAAGGACAAGACGGCAAGCACGATTGATTAGCAGAAGCTCGCCGACGACGACCGTGGCGGCTCGGTACTCCGGCGACAATGGCTAACGGTGACAGAGGAAGCAATCGAGGGGGAGAGGTTGGGGGTTTTGACCGTGAGCTCACCAGGAACTCAACAGAGGTGGTGGCGATGGCTGGGGTGGCTCGACGGCGACGGAATCGACGAAGTCGTGCGGCGGCCGTAGACGAAGACGACGACACGATTCAGCAGCTCCAGGGGGCTTCAGCTCCTCCTATTCAGTTTGAAGACGAAGACGACTACGGTGAAGACGATGGACAAGATCCGGGGGCTTCTCGGCGTCGATGGCTACGCGGGGGCTCGACTGCGCTCCGGCGTTCTTCTCGGGCGACGACGAATCGGGCGAGAGAGGAGGGGAGGGAGCTCGTGGAGGGGGGGAATGAACGTGGCGTGCTCGAGGGCGTCTCCAGGTGCGAGAAGAGGCCACGGGGAGGCCTAGAAGCTCGAAGGCGTCGTGGTGGCGTCCACGGCTGGCTCAGCCGCTCCAGCGAGCTGCTTTGGCGCGCGGGGAGGAAGACGACAGGGGAGTTCGCGGGTTGGGCTGCGGGAGAGGTAAGTCGGGCCGAGGTGGCCCAGGTAAGTGGGCTACTTTCTGATTTTCTTTTTCTTTCTGTTTTCTTTTCTGACATTTGTTTTGCTGAGCTAAAATAAATAGCTAGGCATTTTATTAAATGCTGAAAAATTTTATATGGCCCGATAATAATATAGACTAGCCACTTATAAAGTTTCAACATTTTTAAAATTCAACTGATTTGAATTTTAAATCAAATAGGGGTATTTCTTTAATTCCAAGGCACTGTTTGAATATTTGAAAAATCTATGAGCATGGGGTGGGTCCCACATCACTTGATATGTGATCACACTCATTTATAAGACTTTTCAAAACTCTAACATGAATTTTTGGAGAAGATTTTTATCTGGCCTTTTGAAATAATTCATCTGGGGGGTGTTCCTTCTCCCGTTTTGATTTTGAAATCGAATTTCCTTTGATTTCTTTCATGAATGCAAAGTGAAATTGATCCTAGCACATTACCTAACAGAGGGTTCTGACAAATCGCCCCCACTCAACAGAATCTCGTCCCGAGATTCAGAAGTCTGCGGGAGGAAGGTGGGGTATTCGGCACTGAGACGGTCTTCTCTTTCCCACGTAGCTTCTCTTTCAGAGTGGTGTGACCATTGCACTTTCAGAAACCTAATCTTCTGACGACGAGTGACACGCTCTACGGAATCAAGAATACGAACAGGGTATTCTTGATAAGAAAGGTCATCTTGGAGATCAAGCGTTTCATGGTCGACTTCGCGGATAGGGTCCTTGAAGCAACGCCTGAGTTGGGACACATGGAATACGTCATGTACTCGGGAAAGATGCGGGGGTAGTTCAAGTTGGTAGGAAACTTCTCCACGTTTGGCAAGAATGCGGAAAGGTCCGATGTAACGTGGGGCCAACTTGCCTTTGATACCGAAACGTTGGGTTCCCTTCAGAGGAGTAACCCGAAGGTAAGCCTTCTCATCCAGATTGTAGCTCTCTTGCCTATGATGACGATCATAGTAGCTTTTCTGACGAGACTGGGCTGATTTCAATTGATCACGAACAATGCGAACTTGCTCTTCTGCTTCCTTGATCATATCCGGTCCAAAGAATTGTCTTTCACCGGTTTCTGACCATTTTAAAGGTGTTCGACATCGTCGTCCATAAAGGAGTTCAAAAGGAGCCATGTTCAGACTAGATTGATAACTATTGTTATAAGCAAATTCGGAAAATGGAAGAGACTTATCCCAATTCTTTTCGAATGAGATAACACAAGCTTTGAGCATGTCTTCAAGAGTTTGGTTAACCCTTTCGATTTGACCGCTAGACTGAGGATGGAAAGCCGTACTAAAGGAGAGATGAGTTCCCATAGCATTCTGAAAGCTTCCCCAAAATCTAGAGTTGAAAAGGCTACCGCGATCAGAATTGATTTCCAAAGGAACACCATGAAGGGATACAATTCTAGAGATGTACAAGTCCGCTAACTGGCTAGCAGTTATAGACTCGCGAACCGGAAGGAAGTGAGCAACTTTGGAAAGCCTATCTATGACAACGAAGATGGCATTGTTTCCTTTCTGGGTTTTTGTAAAGCTGGTGATGAAGTCCATACTGACTTTGTCCCATTTCCACTCTGGAATAGGCAAAGGTTGAAGTGTAACAGCAGGTCTTTGATGTTCTGCCTTAATGAGACGACAAACATCACATTCGGCAACAAATTGAGCAATGTCTCTCTTCATCCTAGTCCACCAAAATCTCTGGCGTAGATCTCGGTACATTTTTGTGCTACCGGGATGAATTGAGAGGGGTGTGTCATGGGCTTCCTTGAGGATGAGTTGCCTTAGTTCCCTATTCTTAGGTACTACCAAACGATTTCCAAAGAATACCGTTCGTTTACTATCTGTGGAGAAACATTTAGCAACTCCGCTAGCAATGTTCTCCTTGATCCGACGAACACCTCGTGCACGCCTTTGGGAAACTATGATTTGATCCTCAAGAGTTAGTTTCGCCACCAAGGTAGAAAGATAGCCATGAGGAACAATCTCAAGATTGATCTTGCGAAAGTCCTCATGAAGACGTGGTTGATACTGTTGTAACATGAGGTTGTTACAATACGACTTACGACTTAGTGCATCAGCCATGACATTGGCTTTGCCTGGGGTGTAAGAAATTACTACGTCGTAATCTTTTATCAACTCAATCCAGCGCCTTTGCCTGAGATTAAGATCTGGCTGGGTGAAAATATATTTGAGGCTTTGGTGGTCGGAATAAATCTCACAACGATTACCAAGGAGGTAATGTCGCCAAGTTGTTAGGGCATGAACTACGGCAGCGAGTTCAAGGTCATGGGAAGGATAGTTCTCTTCATGTGGCCGCAACTGGCGTGAAGCATAAGCTACCACATGTCGATCTTGCAGAAGTATGCATCCTAACCCTTTCCGTGATGCGTCACAATAGATCTCAAAATCCTTTTTGGTGTCTGGAGGTGCAAGTAAGGTGCAGAAGTCAATCTTCTTTTTAGGTCTTGAAAGCTTTCCTCGCACTTGGAAGTCCATAGGAATTTCTTATCTTTCTTGAGGAGTTCAGTTAGACGCTTTGCAACTTTAGAAAAATTCTCGACGAAGCGACGGCAATAGCTGGCTAGGCCAAGAAAACTCCTAACTTGCTTAACCGATTCAGGTGGAGTCCAGTCAAGGACGGCCTGAACTCTCTCGGGATTCACAGCAATGCCTTTTGCAGAAATCACGTGGCCTAAGTAGGTCACTTCTGGTAGCCAGAATTCACACTTGGAGAATTTAGCATACAGGCGATGCTCTCTAAGTTTCATCAATACCAGCCTTAGGTGTTCGGCATGATCTTCATCGTTCTTCGAGTATATAAGGATGTCATCGAGGTAAACCACGACGAACTGGTCCAAATACTCCATGAAGATCGAATTCATCATGCGTGAGAAAGTGGCGGGGGCATTGGTTAAACCAAAGGACATGACGGTGTACTCATAAAGACCATAACGAGTAGTGAAAGCCGTTTTGGGAATGTCCTCGTTTCGGATTTTGATTTGATGATAACCTAATCTCAAATCCATCTTGGAGAAAACAGAGGATCCTGCAAGTTGATCATAAAGATCATTGATCCTGGGCAATGGGTATTTGTTCTTTATCGTCGCTAAATTTAGCGGGCGATAGTCTACGCACATCCTTTCTGTTCCATCTTTCTTCGTTATGAACAGAACGGGGCAACCCCATGGCGATGAGCTAGGGCGGATGAAGCCTTTCTCCAACAAAGCTTCCAGTTGGGTTTTAAGCTCAGCTAACTCACGTGGGGCCATTTTGTATGGGCGTCTAGAAATTGGTGCGGTTCCTGGGGCAAGATCCACTATAAACTCTACACATCTGTCGGGTGGCATGCCCGGCAGCTCTTCAGGAAAGACATCCGGGAAGTCACGAACCACCGGAATATCTTCAAGTTCGGGAAGGGGAAGTACATTCAAAGAATGCACTTGGGTTCTTGTTCTGGGTGAGGTATAGTTGACTGTTTTGCCTGAAGGGTCGGTGAGTTTGACGGATTTGCCTTTGCAATCCAGGTAGGCATTCTGTCTTGATAGCCAATCCATGCCAAGGATGACATCAATATCTGAAGACTTGAGGGCTATGAGTGAAGCAAGGAATACTAAACCCTCAATTGCAATTTGATTACCATGGATTACTCTATTAGTTTGCCATCTTGACCCTGGAGTTTGAATAATCATTGGGGTGGACAATTCAACAAAGGATAACTCATGACGAAGTGCATAACTTTCCGACATGAATGAATGAGATGCTCCTGTGTCGAAAAGAACGGAAGTAGGAACAAAATTGACTGGGAGCGTACCAAGAATGACGTCAGTAGTGTCGTCAGTCTCTTCGGCGGCAATCTGGTTCACACGTCCACGAGTGGCGGGAGGAGCGGTTTTGGCGGTGTAGACCTTCTGGGGTGGCTTGCCACGACCATTGTTGTTGTTGCCTCCGGCACGTGGTGGAGTATTCTGATGCTGGAGCTGGTTCTGGGGACACTCACGAGAATAGTGGCCTGCCTGACCACACTTGTAACAGACTCCATAGACAGTGCGTGGAGCTGGGTTATTTGGTGGGGCTGGGTGGAACTGGGTTGGTGGACGAGGCGCCACATAGGATGGCCTCGGGGGGTTGTTCTGGCGGAACATGCTGTTTGGGATCCAGATCTTGCGCTTCTGGGAGCCAGAACCGGATGAACTGTCGTCTCTAGGGTGTTTGCGGAAGTCGTTGGGGGTGTTCATGTCCTCGGCCTTGATGGCCTTGTTGACAAGGACCTGGAATGTGGCAAAGTCATGCGGATTGAGCTCACGACGGAGTCCAGTGTTGAGTCCGCGACGGAACCTCTCTTGTTTCTTTGCGTCGGAGGAGACTTCTTCGGTAGCATAACGAGCAAGTCGGTTGAACTCACGACTAAACTCGTCAACAGTCCTTCTGCCTTGAGTGAGGTTGCAGAACTCCTCACGCTTGCGGTCCATAAGACCCTTGGGAATGTGGTGCTCGCGGAAGGACGTGCAGAATTCCTCCCAAGATGCAGGTGGTCCAACGGGATGCATATTCAGAAAGTTCTCCCACCAAGAGCTAGCTGCACCTTCAAGATGATAGGTGGCATAGCTGACCTTGTCACCAGTTGCAACACGGCCTGCTTGGAGCTTCCTTTCGATGCTGCGAAGCCAGTCATCGGCGTCAAGGGGCTCGGTGGAGTAACTGAAAACCGGGGGATGAAGTCGGATGAAGTCGTTCAGGGACACCAACTCATTGCGCTGCTGAGTGGTGTTGCGAGCAATGACTTCCAGCAGGTGGTGAGAGTCTCGGCGGTTCCTCTCGACTTCCATCAGAACCTGTGCCATCGTGGGTGGGGGTGGAAGGTTGCCTTCCTCCTGATCATTCCCACGACCTTGGTTACGACCAACTTGGCCACGGGTTCCTTGAGACATCCTTAGGTGAAAAACCAAAGTCAAACAGAGTTGATTGGGAGAGTCTAAACAAGGTATTGAAGTACTGGAAGGATTACAGAGCAAAGGAAGTAATCATCTTGACAACATGGTGATAAAGCATACGAGCCATATATTCACAAGCTGTCATACAAACCATAAATAATTTTAGTACAAGCACCAAGCTAATACAAACGTGATGAAGATGATACATCCTTCAGAGGCACTCTGACTTCCTATACATTATTTATCTAAGCCTCTGAAACTTAGACCCTTGCGTACAATATACTAAGATACTACTACATCCTCACTAAGTAATACCACAGGCGGTCTCACTCATCTCCATCTCCATATTAGTCCTCGTAAAAGTTACCCGCGTATCCCGGTAGTTGAAGGTGACCATCGGAAAACACGGAGGCCTGTGGACCCTGATATCCATTTGGGCAAGGATGGGGCCTAGGTCCAGCGTAGGGTGGAAGCAAAGGACCACGGGGTGGAAAAATGCCTCCAATCTCGGGCCAAGCAACTCGAGAAGGCATCTGAGTCCTCACTGGGTAGATCGCATCAAACTCAACTGATCCCACGCTCACAAAGGGTGCAAAGAGTGTCAGTTCCCGATACAGACGAACACGGGTGGCGTGGAGCTCGAAACGGAGAGCGCGTGCATCACGATCTCTGTCACTAGCAAACCTAGTAGTCATCTGAAGTGCGGGATCCTCTGCAGAGTGATCTGAGTAGAGTCCGGTGTAATATCCCTCTTCTCCTGGAAGTGCAGCAGGGATATAGCGGAAAGAGGTCTCTCTCAGCAAAGTGTGCTCCTCTCTTAGCAGTGTCATACATGAATATGCAGCATCCTGCACAGCCATGTTCTCGGTAACGCCAGTGCCATGTCCAAAGTGGATAGGCTGAGTGACTCCAACGTGGTGCGGGTAGATCCTGACAATGCAGTGGAACTGGGTCTGGTTGAAGTCGTGAAACTGCTCTTCGACGGTGTACTCAGGGTACCACCGATATCCCACATAGAACATCATCTCGATCAACGCGGCGGGATGGCCACGCACACCGAGGAACCTGGTCAAACGAACAATCTGCCGAGGGGGAAGATCTGCCACCTGAAACAGAAAGGAGTTTGCAAATGCATCAGATTATGAGATAAACCTGGAATGACTCGGACAGCATAACGACTGTAATTGCAAGAAAAAGACAATTTCTTACAACATGGAAACAGCACTTACAAACGATGTAATAATTCAGGGAGCATAACCACACTAACAAACCGATCACAACTTTCCTACGGCTACAAGGAAGCAAACAACGAGATGTTCTAATCAGACAGAGGAGAGCCTAGTCCTATCTTCCCGTAGAATAAGATGAGGGTGACTAAGAATTCAGAACGAAGGGGGTCAGGAGAAAAAAGGAGCCTTACGTTATTCCCTGATATACCCAGAGTAACTATATAACTATAGCAAGCTAGACTCAACATCGGCCAAGGCTACTAGTCCTACAGTCAGTCCTGCTCTGATACCAAGTCTGTCGGGACCCGGGATTAGCGTATGCAAGTCCAGTTAAGGCATAGTCATATGGAGAGCCGAGAACCGTACCCACTTGTCTAAGCAGACAAGGCCAAGCACAGAACGTTCTCGGAAAACATCGTACGTGAGGGGCATCCCATCCAGGCCGGTTGATCAAATGAGATGGGTCCTCGTCGTCCGCACACAAGTCTAATGATATGGGTGGTGAACTCCCATATTCAAAGACAAGTCGCCTCAACCATACTATCGACTATCTCATAGCTCTTACATATACTTACTCCAGCCCGATCACTTAGTCAGGGTCTAGGGCGGGCTCGATCATACCACAAAGTGTGCACGAGACAGAGTCTTCAGCAATCGCATCGCGATGCCCCAAGCTGCGCACATCTAAGGGCCACTTGGTGTATGAAAGACCGCCAGCCAGATCACAACTAAGGTCTCGAAAACCCATACAAAGACATGCATGTTATAAACATACACGCAGCACACATGCCTTGTATGAACAGTAGGTATCATTGCAATTCTCTACAAAGTATACAATTTTATTGATAACTCTTATAGAGTGCACACAGAGATCACAAACATGTGATCCAACATTACAACACAAGCGGAAGCAAATTATGTCTGAGTACAGACAAGTTTAACAAATGGCTCAAGAAGCCTTATTTAAACACAAGCCCTCCACGAGGGAACCAGTCGTCTGACTAGGACTAGACTAGTTGGTCTTCAGTCGTCCAGCTCGATGAAGAAGCCACCTTCGGGGTCAGTGGTCTCATCTAAAACATAGATTAAGCAAACGTGAGTACAAAGTCGTACTCAGCAAGACTTACATAGGAGCTATACTACTCATGCACATGTACCAAGGTAAAGGGAGGTGGGGTTTCACTTGCAGAAATGCCAGCTTTGACTTGGCTTGTCCTGAACTACGAGTACGAGACTTTGAGGTAAGAATCGTACACAAGTCCACTACTTTCTCCAATCAATTACACCACTATGGTGCCTTCCTCGACTTCCCCACGAGAAAGCACGCCATAGCACTCACACTTATCTTGGTGTGTTTTAGAAGTATCCAATTCAAGTTGTCTAATAATCAAGCTAAGCTTTCCAAGCAGTCCATAACCGCGGACGCGGCTATTCGAATAGTTTTGTTAACCCTGCAGGGGTGTACCGCTACACACACATGATCATCATTTACCGCCTTTGATCTCAACACCATTCAAGGGGTGCCAGCGAGGATGCTCACCACAACTGTTACCTCATAGCCGATCTAGACCGAGAAAGCCGCCTACTTGGGTAGGCTACCACTATCGTGAACCCGGCCGGTTTACCGAAGTGGACCCAAGTGATGTGTGCGTGGTGCATAAGCCGGTCTCGGATGAGCCGTTCTCTCACTTAGCATCCAGGCCACAAGCCTACCAGAACTCCGAACTATTGCGACATCTGGACATCGAAAGGGATGAGTTAGTAAGTTGAGAGGGGTCAGTGAGCCCAATGTGTGGTTGTACTCTTCATCTTGGATCACCACACCAGAACTCGGACTTAGGGCGGTGTTCAACTAGACAACCCACCGTGTACTCCTACAAAGCCTCTCATCGTTCACCTTGTATTAGGGTCGATTCACCAACACTTTTCTACCAACATCAACATGATCACTACCATCCCAACTCACATCACAGTAACAACATGGTATCATACTAAGCATGCAATAAGAGATAACATTTGCAGGGGCCACATGATATCAACCAACTCCTACATTTGCTAGGATTGTGGTTTTCTTACTACTGTGACAAAATGATAGGTCATGCAAAGGAATGGGTTCATCTATGCGGTAGAAACGTAGCATGGTGATCATCTAAACAATGCATAAGCGAGACATGAGAGGGAAGTGGGATTTTATCGACATGATCAATGGGTGTTTGCTTGCCTTGCTGACGAGGTTCGGGTTCGGGGTCTTCAACGAAGGGGGTGACCTCGGGCTCCGGCTCCACGTCTATCAGCAACATGACAATCATAGGATCAACATAATGTACAATGCACAATCACATGAATAAGATTGAAATGGTGATGTTCATGGTACTGATGTGTTGAGCATTCCATTTAAATGGAGTATATTGCAATTTGAATTGCAAATTCAAACTCCACATTTGAATTCAAATTAACCAAGTTGCATGTGACATTGTTTGATCATTTTGAATCATCTTCAAATGTGTATGATATGCCTCTGATGTGTGGTTGAATTGTAGCATAATTCCATGGTCCAAGTTGCAAAATCATTTGAATTGAATTTGAATTAATTCCAAATAATTCAAATGTCATATGCTACTGGTCCCATTTTAAAATCAACTCCAACATAGTTGAAAGTTCCATATTTGGAAAGATAATTTTCTCCTGATCATTTTTCATATATTATTTGTCCAAAATGGAGTTAATATGAATTTTCTATGAATTTCCAAAGTTTGGGGTATTTTCTGGAATTTCTGGAATTCTTTAATTCAATTAATCTCTAGAAATTCATTAAATCGATTTATTGCGTCAGGCTGACGTAAAGATGGCGTCAGGGGGGGGCTGACATGTGGGTCCAGGGTGTCAGTGACTGAGTTCAATTAACCGGTTGGTTAATCTAATCCAGTGGCTTAATTAACCCGCCGGGGGGGGGGGGGGGGGGGTTGGGCTAACCCGCCGGCGGCTAAACGCCGGCGACCAGACCGCGGCGGCGCTCTGCGTTCTCTCTCTCCTGGCCTCCATTCTCTGCGCCGAGACCACAGGAATGCAGCCCAAGCATTCGCGCGTCACCTGGTGCACGCGGTTGACCTTGGGGGCGACCAAATCGACGACGGCGAAGACCTTCCGCGGCGGCCGTGGCACGGGCTCGGGGTGAAACTCGCAAAAGAGCACCATTGAAGCCAACGTTGGGCGCGTTCGAAGCAGAAGACCACGGCGGAGGTGAAGGACAAGACGGCGAGGACGATTGATTAGCAGAAGCTCACCGACGACGACCGTGGCGGCTCGGTACTCCGGCGACAATGGCTAATGGTGACAGAGGAAGCAATCGAGGGGGAGAGGTTAGGGGTTTTGACCGTGAGCTCACCAGGAACTCAACAGAGGTGGTGGCGATGGCTGGGGTGGCTCGACGGCGACGGAATCGACGAAGTCGTGCGTCGGCCGTAGACGAAGACGACGACACGATTCATCAGCTCTAGGGGGCTTCAGCTCCTCCTATTCCGTTTCAAGACGAAGACGACTACGGTGAAGACGATGGACAAGCTCCGGGGGCTTCTCGGCGTCGATGGCTACGCGGGGGCTCGACGACGCTCCGGCGTTCTTCTCGGGCGATGACGAATCGGGCGAGAGAGGAGAGGAGGGAGCTCGTGGAGGGGGGGAATGGACGTGGCGTCCTCCAGGGCGTCTCCAGGTGCGAGAAGAGGCCACGGGGAGGCCTGGAAGCTCGAAGGCATCGAGGTGGCGTCCACGGCTGGCTCAGCCGCTCCAGCGAGCTGCTTTGGCGCGCGGGGAGGAAGACGACAGGGGAGTTCGCGGGCTGGGCTGCGGGAGAGGTAAGTCGGGCCGAGGTGGCCCAGGTAAGTGGGCTACTTTCTGATTTTCTTTTTCTTTCTGTTTTCTTTTCTGACATTTGTTTTGCTGAGCTAAAATAAATAGCTAGGCATTTTATTAAATGCTGAAATTTTTTATATGGCCCCATAATAATATAGACTAGCCACTTATAAAGTTTCAACATTTTTAAAATTCAACTGATTTGAATTTTAAATCAAATAGGGGTATTTCTTTAATTCCAAGGCACTGTTTGAATATTTGAAAAATCTATGAGCATGGGGTGGGTCCCACATCACTTGATATGTGATCACACTCATTTATAAGACTTTTCAAAACTCTAACATGAATTTTGGGAGAAGATTTTTATCTGGCCTTTTGAAATAATTCATCTGGGGGGTGTTCCTTCTCCCATTTTGATTTTGAAATTGAATTTCCTTTGATTTCTTTCATGAATGCAAAGTGAAATTGATCCTAGCACATTACCTAACAGAGGGTTCTGACACATCTTTGCTGAGAAGAAAGCTTCAGAATCCTCATAAAGTTCAGCCCTGGCTTGGGGTGCAAAGACGGCCTTGAGGTCGGTGATTATCTCATATGCACCCATCCTCTCAAAGCGTTTCTGCAGCTCAGCCTCCATGGAGTAAAGCATTCCACTCTGGACAAGGTTGTAATCATCCGTCTTGGAGAGGTAGACCTTCTTCTCATCCTGACTAGCGTCTGCTGGTGGTTCGTCACCTAACGCGGCCTCTAGTACGTATGCCATCTTGAGGAGAACGAGGAGAATCCTCAGAGTGCAGAACCAGTTGGTGAAGTTTGACCCATCGGTTTTCAGTTTTTCTTTGTCTAGGAATGACCCTAAGTTGAATGAGGGGCGAGGTGCAGCCATCTACAAAGGTTATTTGCAAAACACATATTTAGACTTTGTTCATAATTGGAGTTCAATTTTAATTAATTCTAAAACTCTCACTTAGTTAAACATCTCCAAATTTACTAAGTGATTAACATAATCCTAGTTTGAATGATCGTCCTCGAATATCACACGGCCGACGAGACATCTCCCTAGGTAGGCCATCATGCCAATAATATACGTTATATGACTCATGCTTAACCTTTCGGTCATCCGTATCCCAAGCTCATATCAACATATGTCAAGCCTGCCAGTCGAACCTTAGTGTATTGTTGTTCAGCAAGGCCATATCTGCATATGCTAGGCTTGCCAAACCCAACCTCATGCGATCGCTAATGTATGTATGACACCTGATCGTCACGGCCTTCCTATCCTAAAGAGATCCTCCAGGCGGTGCCCACTAAGGGAGAATACAATCATGGTATTCAGAGAGATTATCCTATCATGCTACCGTCGCATATCTAGCATATTAGCAAGACAGGAAGTAAAACTGTAAATTATACAAGCTATGATCCCCCCTTACATGAAAATTAAAGTTAAAACGCCTTCTACTTTATATTTTGCAGGTTTTAGGTGGCTGCTAAGGGGTTTCTAGAGAGAACCACTTTCTATCCTGCGAAAAAAAGCCACAACACCAATCCTGCAATCGTCTCTATTACACCCCTGTCGGGGCCCTCCGTTGCAAACGTCTTCGCGTCGCTAATGTTAGAGAGACAGACACCCCCCAGCCACTTCTATGGTACAAGCCATATGTCAAGCGTGGAACCAGTCTCGCGTAAACGCGTAAACAAGTACACGTGGGAGGAAAACAATTGGAGAATTGATGCCCACATCCTAGATGTGTTCTACCCGTACAATAAATCTAAGCATAGCCTTTCTCATGATACCACTGTTGGGGATCGGCACAGAAAACAAAAAATTTCCTACCTACGAGTCGCAAACCCAAGATCTATGCTATGCTGATGTATGTAACAGAAGGAATCGGTGTTCATACCTTTGAAGACCGAAAGAGGGAAACGTTCCTCGAACGTGGTGGGCGTAGACTCTGATCCTACAACCTCCCTGTCGTGTTGAAGAACCTCCGACGATGAAGTTGCACCAATCGTGTAGTGCCTCGCGGGATTACACACGTACAGTGCAACCGACGTCCCTTCGGGCTCCGAACCAGAAGAGCAGCGGAAAGAAGATTGATCCGGATCCCGATCTCGGCAGCGCGACGACGTCCGGATGATGGTGAAACCCCCAACCAGGTGCAAACTCCAAACCAGGGAAGTCCGCTCTAGGTAGGAGAAATATATAGAGAGAGAAACTCAATGTTGTGTTGAAAAAGGCACCCCCACCCCTCCTTATATAGGCCAAGGAGGGGCTCCACCCCCTCCCCTTCCCCCATGTGGGACTAAACCCCCAAGGGGGGGAGTGGTGCAGCTAGGAAGGGGGATGGGCCCCTCCCTTGGCGCCAAGTCCAAGGGGGGAGGCTCCCCCTTCCCCTCATGGGCCTTTTAAGGCCCAAATACCTTTTCACCTTTTTAATTAATTATTTAAATCATTTTAATATTTAATTCTATCAATTAAATAATAAAACAAATATAAACATTAATATATATTATTTTGAACCTTTCAAAATATCCGGAACACCTTCCGGCACCTCCCAGTACATTTCCGGTGTTTTCTCTCTTTTCACCGATGATCCCGAATCAATCCTTAATGCATCGATTGCCCTTAAGTGTGACACCCTACGGTCCGGGAAACAGTAGACATGATCGAGACACTCTCTGACCAATGACCATCATGTGGGATCTGGTTACAATCCTTGATGTGCCCCTATGCTTCCATCGAATAAACTTCATCGCTGTTGAACCGTTAACAATATGACTTGATCCCTTTGTGCTTCGGTACTATGTTTGTCCGAGGTATGATCGTCGGTATCCAATACCTAATTCTTCCTCATCTCCGACATAACATGTTTACTCGTCTGTGAATATTACATCTCTTGTGACCTAGTCACTTGCTTGCAAGCTATTGATGCAACACCACCGAGTGGGCCCAGAGTACCTATCCGTCACTCGGATTGACAAATCCCGCACTGATCTATTTCATACTCCTCAACATATCTACTTCGGAATACCCAATATACACCTTTTCAGTTACCATGTTTCAGTTTAACGGTTAATGCACTCAAAGCATCCTAATAGATAGCAATTATGTATGATCATCACGGCCTAAGGATTCAGTCACTATCTTATTAAGTCATCGCATTGCTGAACTTATGTGACTTGATTACACTGCAATGCTTAAGGTGGGTGTGTGTCTATCACATCATTCTCCTAATGATATGACCTCATTGTCAATAGACTATTATGTTCTCATGATTAGGAAACCTTGATCATCAATTGCCCAATGAGCTAGTATGCCTGAGTTTAACTAGGGACCAGGTTTTTATATATCACACGTGTATTAATGTTTCCGCTTCATACAGTTCTAGCACAATATATAACGTATTATGAACAAACAGATATGTGAAAAATATCTTTAATAATTTTCCCCTAGGGCACATATCCAACAATGGAGTCATGCCTCCGAGATCAAATTGGCACGAACGTCCAAGTCTATGTCGACGACATCATGATCAAAACATACATCGCAGACACACTACTCGACGACCTCCAAGAGACCTTTGCAGCGCTGAACAAGTACATGATCAAATTCAACCCAAAGAAATGTGTGTTCGGCGTCCCGGCCTGAAAATTTCTCGGGTACATGGTCTCTGCCTGAGGAGTCGAAGCGAACCCACAAAAAGTCAAAGCACTCGCAAGGATGCAAGAACCAGTTGACGTCAAGGGCCTCCAGCAACTTACCGGACGACTCGCGGCCCTGAGCCGCTTCACCAGCAGATTGAGAGAAAGAACCCTGCCATTTTACCAACTACTTAGAAAAGGAGGAAAATTTTAGTGGGCCGAAGAAGCTCGGAACGCATTCGCAGACCTCAAGAAAACTCTATCAACCCCACCAATTTTTGCAGTACCAAAGGAGCGGGAACCTCTGTATCTCTACATAGCACCACCAAGCAGCGTGATCAGCACCGCGCTTGTCATCCAGCGTTCGGAAGAAGGAAAAATGTAAAGCATACTGTCGGGACCCGGGGTTAGCGTATCCAAGAATCGCTAACACACAATCATATGGAGAGCCGAGAACCGTACCCACTTGTCTAAGCAGACAAGGCCAAGCACAGAACGTTCTCGGAAAGTATCGAACGTGAGGGGCATCCCATCCAGGCCGGATGATCAACTGAGATGGGTCCTCATCGTCCGCACACAAGTCTAAATGATATGGGTGGTGAACTCCCATAATCATAGACAAGTTGCCTCAACCATACTATCGATTGTATTATAACCCTTACATAGACTTACTCCAGCCCGATCACTTAGTCGGGGTCTAGGGCGGCCTCGATCGTACATCAAAGTGTGCACGTGACAGAGTCACTAGCAATCGCATAGCGATGCCCCAAGCTGCGCACATCTAAGGGCCACTTGGTGTATAAAAGACCGCCAGCCAGATCACAACTAAGGTCTCGAAAACCCATACTAAGACATGCATGATATAATCATACACGCATCACACATGTCCAGTATGAACAGCAGGTATCATTGCAATTCTCTACAAAGTATAGTGCACACAGAGATCACGAGACTGTGATCCAACATTACATAAAACATGTGGAAGCAAAGTAGGTCTGAGTACAGACAAGTTTAACAAATGGCTTAGAGAAGCCTTATCTATAAACAATCCCTTCCACAAGGGAACCAGTCTGCTGACTGGGAATACACTAGCTTGGTATTCAGTCGTCGAGCTCGAGGAAGAATCCACCTTCGGGGGCAGTGGGTTCATCTAAAACATAGAATAAGCAAACGTGAGCACAAAGTCGTACTCAGCAAGACATACATAGGAGCTATACTACTCATGCACATGTATCAAGGTAAAGGGAGGTGGGGTTCAATTGCAGAAGTGCCAGCTTTGACTTGGCTAGTCTTGAACTACGAGTACCAGACTTGAGGTACGAAGCGTACATGAGTCCACTACATCTGCAATCAATTACACAACTATGGTGCCTTCCTCGACTTCCCCACGAGAAACCACGCCATAGCACTCATGTTTATCTTGGTAAGTTTTATAAGTATCCAGTTCAAGTTGTCTAATAATCAAGCTAAGCTTTCCAAGCAGTCCTTAACCGCGGTCGCGGCGATTCGAATAGTTTTGTTAACCCTGCAGGGGTGTACCGCTACACACAGGTGTCATCAGTTACCGCCTTTTGCGTGTCACTGTTCAAGAGATGACAGCGAGGATGCCACCACAACTGTTACCTCATAGCCGATCTAGTCCATGAAAGCCGCCTACCTGGGTTGGCTACCACTATCGTGAACCCGGCCGGTTTACCAAAATGGACCCAGATGATGTGTGCATGGTGCATAAGCCGGTCTCGGCTGAGCCGTTCTCTCACTTAGCAGCCAGGCCACAAACCTACCAGAACTCCGAACTACTGCGACATCTGGACATCGAAAGGGATGAGTTAATAGGTTGAGAGGGGTCAGTGAGCCCAATGCGTGTTTGTACTCTTCATCTTGGATCACCACACAAGAACTCGGACTTAGGGCGGTGTTCAACGAGACAACCCACTGTGTACTCCTACACAGCCTCTCATCGTTCACCTTGTATTAGGGTAGATTCACCAACACATTTCCACCATCATCAACATGATCACTACCATCCCGACTCACATAACAGTAACAACATTGTATCACTCTAAGCATGCAATAAGAAGTAACAATTGCAGGGGCCACATGATATCAACCAACTCCAACATTTTCTAGGATTGTGGTTTGCTTACTACTGTGAAAAATGATAGGTCATTCAAAGGAATGGGTTCATCTATGCGGTAAAAACGTAGCATGGTAATCATCCTATAAAATGCATAAGCAAGACATGAGAGGGAAGTGGGATTTTATCGACATGATCAATGGGAGTTTTCTTGCCTTGCTGACGAGGTTCAAACACGTGTCTTCAACGAAGGGGGTGATCTCGGCAAATTCAAACTCCATTTGATTTATCGATGAATTTCAAATGCATTTGAATCCAAAATGTTCATTTGAAATGGTTGATCATGAAGTGAAGTTGTAAAGGTGAGGTAAAGTCTCTGATGTGTGGATGAAACCATTTAAAAGAAGTGTGTTGCAAAGTCATTTGCAAATTCACTCCAAATTTGAATTCAAAAGAATGCCATATGCATGTTTGCTACTGTTCACCCATTTTACAATGATCAAACATAGAAACAAGTTGCATATTCACAATCCTTGTATTTTTCTGATAATTTTAGATATATTATTTGTCCAATTTGGAGTTAATATGAATTTTCTATGATTTATTGAAGTTTAAGCTATTTTCTGGAAATTATTTGATTTATTTTAAAAAAAATAAAACCATTTACTGCGTCAGCATGAGTTCATGCTGGCGTCAGGGGGTCTCTGACCAGTGGGTCCCACTTGTAAGTGACTATTGTTTAATTAAACTGTTTAAACTGATTTAAACTTAACCCAGGGATTAGCCAGGGGGCTGGGCCCACATGTCATGGTCACTGGGGGTGGGTCCAAGGTTAATTAAGCTGGGTTTATGGCTAATGGCGGGGGGGTCGTCGGCGGTAGCACTGTTGCTTGCCGGATTTTATCGGGATGGCGATTTAGAGCAAGGGGAGACAAGGGAAGGGCATGGGTGGGTTCCTTGTCGTCTCCCGCGTCGGATGGTGGCAGCTGGGGCTCGAGGGGAGGTGCAGAGGGACGGCGGCGTCTCCCCCGGCGGAAGCAGAACAACGGCGAGGTCGGAAGTGGAGCTAGAGGGCACGGTTTGAAACCGGAATGGTTACGTTCGATTGCTACGTACTGCTGGAGCCAAACGCGCGCGCTGGGCAGGACTTGGGAGCACGGGAGCGAGCGCGGGTCCAACCTTGGCGGCTACCTTGCTGGGCTCTTATGGCAGATCGATCTAGAGGACGAATTGGAAGGGGAAAACTATGCGCCTGCTCACCACAGATGTGAAGGACGCGACGGCGAGGTCGGGGGTGCCTTGAAGGTGACGAATTCGTCGATGGCGCGCGGCGGCCGGAGGCGAGCACGAAGAAGGGGACGGCGATCCTAGGGCTTCCCGGCTCGATTCCTTCTGGGCATCAGCGTAGTCGACGACTGCGAAGACGATGGACATGCTCTTGAGGCCTAGCTCGGGCTCCGGCCACGAGTTTTCATGGCGGCCACGCTGCTGATCTTCTCGGGCGTCGACGAACTCACGCGGGGAGAGGGGGAGTGGATGCGGCGTGTCCTGCGCGTCTCCGTGGCACGTCTTGGAGCCCTAGGAGGGTCCGGGAAGGCAAGCAGGAGGTCGCCGACGTCGACATGCCCTCCAGCGAGCTGCTTGCCTCGCTGGGGGAAGACGACAAGGGGAGCTGCGGGCTTGGGCTGCTGGAACGGTAAGTTGGGCCGAGAGGCTCAGGTAGGTGGGCTCTTTTCGTCTTTTCTATTTCTTCTCTGTTTTCTTCTGTTTTTTTTAACTGCTAAATAAAGTAGAAAACCATTTTATAAAATGCTGAAACTTTTTACATGGCCTCATAATAAGTATAGCTAGCCACTTATAAAGTTTGGGCACTTTTAAAATTCAATTCATTTGAATTTTAAATCAAATAGGGTTTTTTGATTAATTACAAGGTCTTGTTTGAATATTTGAAAAATCCATGAGCATGGGGTGGGTCCCACATCACTTGATATGTGATCACACTCATTTATAAGACTTTTCGAAAATCAAACATGAATTTTTGGAGAAGACTTATTTCTGGCCTTTTGAATTAATTCATCTGGGGGGTGTTCCTTCTCCCATTTAAGTTTGAATTTGATTTCAATTGATTTCTTTTGAAATTTTTAACATGATGCAAAGTGACTTTCTAATCCTAGCACATACCTAACTTGGGGTTGTGACACATACAGAGGCCAATCAACTACCTCAGCGAGGTCTTAAGAAAGTCCTAGAAGTGGTACCCGCACTACCAGAAGCTCGTGTATGCCATCATCATGACATCAAGGAAAGTAACACACTACTTCGACAAGCACTTCATCACGATCGTCAACACATCACCACTCGCAGACATTCTGAACAACCCAGGAGCAATGGGTCGAGTCGCCGAATGGAACATCGAGGTCAGCCCTCGCGACCTTCAATTCAAGCACCCAACAGCGATCAAAGCTCAAGTACTCCCAAACTTTCTGGTCGAGTGGATGGAAGTACAAACACCCGGTCCTCCAGACCTCTCCAACTCATGGAAGATGTTCTTCGATGGGTCTAAACAGCACCAAGGGGCTGGAGAAGGCATTGTGTTAGTCTCACCCAAAGGTGATAAGCTCAAATACGTACCCCAGATCAAGTTCAGCAAAGCGTAAAACAACAAAGCGGAGTACGAGGCACTACTGCATGGCATGCGCATGGCGAAAGCCTGCGGTGCCACTCGCCTCGTAATCTATGATGTTTCCAATTTCGTCGTCCAGCAAACAATGAAGGACTGTGAAGAAGTCACAGACAACATGTCAGCCTACCAGAAGCTCTACAACATCTTAGAAGGAGAATTCGATGGATGCGAGCTCAACTACATCTCTAGAGCAAGCAACATAGAGGCAGACAAGCTCGCCAACATCGGGTCAACCCGAGGACCAGTCCCCCAGGAGTTTTCCTCGAAAGAATCGGCCAAAGATCGATCAAAATCAAGGCACAAATACCAGAGGCAACCTTAGAATGTGGCAGCACAACCGAGCCCGCACAGGTAGCAGCAGCAGATCCAGTCGCCAACGAAGAAGCTAATAACACACACGAGGAGGGTGAGCCCGCAGAACTCTAAAGCCCAGTTTCGACAAGACCCTTCCTCAGATTCCTGATACAAGCCACCCTGCAGCAAGATGTCGCAGAAGCCCGACGAATCAGCCGACAATCAAAGGCATTCACCATAATCAATGGACAACTCTACAAGCACAACATCTCCCAAGTACTCCAAAAATGCATTGAAGAGGAAGACGGCAAAGCCTTACTACTCGAGATCCACGAAGGCACAAGCGAGCACCACGCGAGCAGCCGCACACTCGTGGCCAAAGCCTTCCGAGCAAGTTTCTACTGGCCAACCGCAACGCGAGCCGCGGAAGACATCGTGCAATGCTGCATCGAATGTCAAAATTTCGCCAGTCGGCCCCAGGCCCCAGCATCCAAGCTAAAGACTGTACCACTATCATGGCCCTTCGCCACATGGGGGCTCGACATGGTAGGGCCACTCAAGAAATCCAAAAAAGGCGGCAGAACACACCTCGTGGTAGAAGTTGGCAAGTTCACCAAGTGGATTGAAGCAATGCCAATCACCAGCTCGACAGCCCTCACAACAATCAACTTCATCAAGTCTATCATTTTTCGATTCGGTGTGCCGCACAACATTATCACGGACAACGGAACAAACTTCACAGCAACAGACTTCCAGAACTTTTTCCAGGAGCTGGGCATCAAAATAAACTACGCCTCAGTCGCGCACCCGCAATCCGACGGACAGGTAGAAAAAGAAAATGGCCTAGTATGCGGCGGAATCAAAAAACGGATCCTCGCACTACTCGAGAAGATCGCAGGCAACTGGATAGAAGAACTCCCAGCGGTTCAATGGATCCTACGCACTAATTCCAACACTACAACCCAATATACACCATTTTTCCTTGTGTACGGAGCAGAAGCAGTGCTACCGCACGACCTCAAGTTCGGAGCTCGTCGAATCACAGTGTACGAAGAGGAAGAGGTAGAAGACGCACTCGAAGATGACAAAGACGTCGCAGACGAGGCAAGGGACATAGATCTCGCAAAGTCAGAAGGATACCAATACAAACTATGCACTTATCAAAACAAATTCTTGAGAACAAGAACTTTCCATGAAGGTGATCTCGTCCTATGACTAATACAAGAAAAGGTCCACAAGCTCGCCACACAGTGGGAAGGATCATTTATAGTATCTGATGTCATAGGAGGAGGAGCATACAGACAAAAGAACCCGAAGACCAACGAAGACTTGGGGAACCCATGGAACGTGGAAAACTTGCACCTCTTCTACCCATAAATTGCTCACTTGGCAACATCCCCCGGCAATGCAAAGATCGGAAGAAGTGCCGACAGGAAACTTATGTAAAAAACTTGAAGTAATAGAAAATATGTTGCCCAGACGAGACCATTCAAAGCACCCGGCTATTTGAATTGAACTTCAAATGTTTTGAATTTCAAAATTCTCCAAAACTTGGGAGTGACCAGTACTAGGTCACATATGTCCAAGATAAAAATTTGGGGATTTTAAAAAATGCGTTGATATTTTTCAGAGCAAAGCAAATTAAACAGAAAGCATAAAAAGAAAAATAAAAAAAAGGGGCAGAGCCCACTTACCTGCATCCCAACTCAGGGAGGTGGCCCAGCCCAGGGGCAAGGGCGTCTTCCTCCCCGAGCCAGGCAGGCAGGCAGCTCGCCGGCGAGCCTGGCATGGCTGCCAGGCAGCTGCCTGGCTGCTGCCGCCCCCTTTAGCGGCGCCGTGGACGCCCGTGCTTCTCTCCTTCCACTTCCCCCTACTCTGGAACCCTCTCCCCTCTCGCCTCGCCGTTTTCTCCGCCGCACCGAGAGCCCGACGTCGCCGCCGACGTGCGCCAACGTGGAGAGAGGCCACCCCTCGCCGCGCCAGCGTGTCCGTTGTGCTCCTCTCCGTCGTCTTCGTCACCCCGTGCGTTCAATCGAGCCGACGAGCCCCTGAGGACGCCGCCCCCTTCACCAACTCCCCGCCGGCCGCCGTGCCTTGCTCCGGCGAATTCGACGCCGACGCAGCTCCTTCGACCCCGCCGTGCTCCTCTTCAGTCTCAGGGTGAGGCCCCGGTTCTTTTCCCCCTAACCCCGCTCGCTCTAGCCCCCGGCGTCACCAGCTCCATCGAGCCCGAGCTCGGCCGCCGCGTCCCCCTGCTCGCCGGCGTGTTCTCGACCTCCCCTTGGCCCCCCCATGGCGTCCACGTGAACTGCGCGTTCGAGAGGAGTCGAACGGCGCCTTCCTCGTGGCCTCCCGTGGCCGGAGCCGCCGTCCGGAGCGGACGCCGCCGCGTCCAGAGGTCGCCGGCGGCTAACCGCCGGCTGGCCTGGCTAATCCCCCTCTAATTGACCCCAGGGATCAATGACAGGTGGGTCCTAGCCCCCCTAATCCCCTGTCAATATTAATTAAAACGGGTTAAATCCTAGAGTGATTGACAGGTGGGTCCCAGGCGTCAGTTTGACCAGTCAGCGCCCAGTGATGTCATCATGATGTCATGCTTGCGCAATAAATCCCTTTTTCTATTTAACAGAATTTCCAGAAAATGCTTAAATCTTTGAAATTCAATAACTTTTAATCCATAACTCCAAATCAAATAAATTATATGTGAAAAATCATCAGAAAAATTCAAGGATTCCAAATATCTTAATTTCATGGATGAAAAACACATCTATGATCATGAACCAGTAGCATTTAGCTATATGGCTTATTTGGAATAATTCGAAATAAATGTTTAAATCATTTCAAATTAAATCTTTGCAATGCCAACCTTATCACATGAACATCAGAGGCATATCATGCACATGACCACATGGTTTACCATGTCCAAACATTAGCAAATGCAACTTTGGCTAAATTTAACCACATTTGGAGTTTGAATTTGAATTTCTTATTCAAATCAACTTCAATTAAATTGTTACAAATTAAACACAGATCACATCAGTACCATGCCATGTTTCATTCTTGAATGTGCATTGCAATGTGATGTTTATACTTTGTTGTCTCGGTTTTTGCTTCTTCTCGATAGATCCATCGCCGGACATAGTCCCTGTTTTCTCCAAAGAGTGGCACCCCCCGAGTCTCGATAATAAGGCAAGAAAACGCCCTTTGTAAATATCTATAAAAACCAAGTTTCCCTCTTGTTCTCTTATGCATGTTTAGGTGATTCACATATTACCGTTCTTCCGCTAGTTGATCCCATCCTTTGCATGACCTATCATTGCTACCACAGTATTAAGCAAACCTCAACCTAGCAGATACAAGATTGTTTGTGCTCATCATGTGGCCCTTCATCCATGTTATGCTATGCCATGCTAGAGTTCTTTGCAATGGAGCTGATCCATCGGGTGATGTATCGGGATGGTAGTGAACACATGCAACAAGGTGGTAACGTGTTGATGAAGTCACCCTAAAATAAGTGAACAATGAGAGGTTGTGTAGGAGTATACAGTGGGTTGTCTCATTTACACTGCCCTAGGCCCCGAGTTCTTGTGTTGTGATCCAAGACACAGATTACTACCACATGTTGGGCTCATTGACCCCTCTCGACCTATTAACTCACCCCGACTAAGGTCCAGGATTCACATGGGTTAACTTTATTCTATTTTCTTTCCTAACGTAGGACGGTTTTAGGAAAGCGCAGTACCATCCGTCGAGGTGGGCTTGTCGGACCGTCCATACATCGTCTGGGTTCTGAACGGAAACCCCAGCCGGATTCCCGATTGGGGTACAACTCAGATAGGCGATTCCCTGGACTAGAGTTGGAGCCGTGAGGTAAGTGTCGTGGTACTATCCTCGCCGACACCGCTTGAAGGTGACGAGTTCTAGGCGATAAGTGGTAGCTACGTATGTGAAGAAGTACACCCCTGCAGGGTTAATGAACTATTCGAATAGCCGTGTCCGCGGTTATGGACTACTAGGAGATCTGTACTTGATTATGAGACAACTCAAATGGATACTCTAAAATCTCAAGATAAGTGTGAGTGCTTTGGGTTGCTTCCTCGTGGGGAAGTCGAGGAAGGATCCATGGTTGTGTATTGATGTGGTGATCAAGATTAGATGGACTCGTGTGCGCCTCTCATCTCAACTCTATGTAGTCGTAGTACAGGATAGTCAAGTCAAAGCTTTCTGCATTACAACCCCACCTGCCTTTACCTTGGTACCTGAGCATGAGTAGTTTAGTTCTGACGTAAGTCTTGCTGAGTACGATTTTGTACTCACGTTTGCTTATTCTATGTTTTAGAGTCGAGACCACTGACCCTGATGGTGGCCTCCCCCTCCAAGCTCGACATCGACGAAGTTATGTAGTCCCAGACAGCAGCCTGGTCCCTCTGGAGGTTCGTTGTGTTTTCTTAAAGGCTTCTTAAGCCATTTGTTAACCTTGTCTTTACTAAGAAATAATTTGCTTCCGTTGTTGTATGATGTAATGTTGGATCACAGTGATGTGATCTCTGCTTGTAACACTACTATATCTGCACTGTTTAGCAGATGCAATAAAGCTATGAGTTTGTAGAGTTCATGTTATGTTACCTGCTGTTATACACTTGGCATGCATGCTGCGTGTATGTTTTTATCGTGCATGTCATGTGTGGGGTTCGATACCTTAGTTATGTTCTCGCCGGCGGTCTTTTATACACCTAGTGGCCCTTAGATGTGCGCATCTTGGGGTATCGCGATGCGATTGCTCGTGACTTTGTCACGTGGCAAACTTTGTTGTATGATTGAGCCCTCCCGAGATCCCGACTAGGTGATCGGGTTGGAGTCTGTTTATGTAAGTGTTATAATTCAATCGATAATATGGTTGAGGCTACTTATCTATGAGTATGGGATTTTACCACCCATAACCATTTAGACTTGTGAGCGGGCGATGAGGACCCATCTCAGTTGATCATCCGGCCTGGATGGGATACTTTCCGAGAGTGTTTTGTGCTTGGCCTTGTTTGCTTAGACAAGTGGGTATGACTCTCGGCTCTCCATATGATTGAGATGTGACTGGAATTACATATGCAAATTCTGGGTCCCGACAGACTTGGTATCAGGGAAGGTCTGTCTGTAGGATTATCAAACCCTTGGTCGAAGTCGAGTCTAGAATTCTATAGTTATATTGTTACTTTGGGTATAAGGGAACAACGTAAGACTTCTTTTTTCTCCTTACCTCATCGATCTGAGTTCTGAGTCACCCTCATCTTTTTTATGGGAAGATAGGACTAGGCTCATCTATGTCTTACTAGAACATCTCTTTGTTTTCTTCCTTGTAGCCGTAGGAAAGTTGTGTTCGGTTGTCTAGAGTCGTTGTGCTCCTATTTTTGAACTTCTTATGTAAGTTCTATTGAAAATTGAGAGGATTTCCATTTCTCTTGCAATTACAGCCGTTATGCTGTCCGACTCATTCCAGGTTTCTTCATAATCTGATGCAATTGCAAAATCCTTCTCTCTATTTCTTGTGTCTTTCCAGAAGAGTTGCTAGGTGGAGTTGCTAGGTGGCATGACAGATAGTTTCATAGAGTTTGTTGTAGGTTTTCTTCTGTAAACCTATATTGATGCATTTGCAGTTCTTCCTCCCACTTTAGATGTTTCCTAGCCAGAATAACCACACTGACCATCGTGTTGGGGTACTTTGCTACTCTGACGTATCTTTTATCGAGTAAGCCATGGCAATCAAATTGCAATTGAGGGTTATTATTCCTTGCTTCTCTTATAGCCCTCAAGTCTTCAGACATTGATGCCATCCTAGGAATGGATTGGTTATCAAGACAGAATGCTTTCCTTGATTGTAAAAGCCAAGTCAGTAAAACTCACACATCCTTCAGGCCAGACAATTGACTACACCTCACCCAGTTCTAGAACCCAGATGCATTCTTTGAATGTGCTTCCCCTTCCTGACCTTGAAGATATTTCGGTGGTTCGTGACTTCCCTGATGTCTTTCCCGAAGAACTTCCAGGGATGCCCCCTGACAGATGTGTAGATTTCATCGTAGATCTTATGCCGGGCACAAGCCCAATTTCTAGACGCCCATACAAAATGGCCCCACATGAGTTAGCTGAGCTTAAAATCCAACTTGAAGATTTGTTGGCAAAAGGCTTCATCCGCCCTAGCTCATCGCCATGGGGTTGCCCCGTTCTGTTCGTAACCAAGAAAGATGGAACAGAAAGGATGTGCATAGATTATCGCCCGCTAAATCTAGCGACGATAAAGAACAAGTACCCACTGCCCAGGATCAATGATCTTTATGATCAACTTGTTGAATCCTCGGTCTTCTCTAAGATGGATTTGAGATTAGGCTATCATCAAATCAAGATCCAGAACGAGGACGTCCCCAAGACGACTTTCACTACCCGATATGGTCTTTACGAGTTCACCGTCATGTCCTTCGGTCTAACCAATGCCCCCGCCACTTTCTCGCTCATGATGAATTCAATCTTCATGGAGTATTTGGACAAGTTCGTCGTGGTTTACCTCGATGACATCCTTATATACTCGAAGAACAAAGAAGAACATGTCGATCATCTTAGGCTGGTATTGATGAAACTTCGAGAGCATCGCGTTTATTCCAAGTTCTCTAAGTGCGAATTTTGGCTACCAGAACTGACATACTTAGGCCACGTGATTTCTGCGAAAGGCATTGCTGTCAATCCCGAGAGAGTTCAGGCCGTCCTTGACTGCACTCCACCTGAATCGGTTAAGCAAGTTAGGAGATTTCTTTGCTTAGCAAGCTCTTGTCGCCGCTTCGTTGAGAACTTCTCCAAAGATGCAAAGCCTCTAACTGAACTCCTCAAGAAACATATAAAATTCCAATGGACTTCCAAGTGCGAGGAAAGCTTTCAAGAGCTGAAAAAAAGATTGACTTCTGCACCCGTACTTGCACCTCCAAACACAAAAAAGGATTTCGAGATCTATTGTGACGCTTCAAGGCAAGGGTTAGGATGCATACTTATGAAAGATCGACATGTGGTAGCATACGCTTCACGCCAGTTGCGTCCACATGAATAGAACTATCCTACCCATGATCCTGAACTTGCTGCCGTAGTTCATGCCCTGAAGACTTGGCGACATTACCTCCTTGGTAATCGTTGTGAGATCAATTCTGATCACGAAAGCCTCAAATATATTTTCACCCAGCCAGATCTTAATCTCAGGAAAAGACGCAGGATAGAGTTGATAAAATATTATGACTTAGGAATTTCTTTCACCCCAGGCAAAGCCAATTTCATGGCTGATGCACTATGTTGTAAGTCGTATTGTAACAACCTCATGTTACAACAGTATCAACCACTTCTTCATGAGGAATTTTGACAGCTCAATCTTGAGATAGTTCCTCAAGGTTTTCTTTCTACCTTGGTGGCGAAACCAACTCTTGAGGATCAAATCATAGTTGCCCAAAGGCGTGCACGAGGTGTTCGCCAGATCAAGGAGAACATTGCTAGCTGAGCTGCTAAATGTTTCTCCACATATAGTAAAGGAACGGTATTCTTTGAAAATCGTTTGGTAGTACCTAAGAATAGGAATCTAAGGCAACTCATCCTCAAAGAAGCCCATAACACACCCCTCTCGATTCATCCCGGTAGCACAAAATGTACCGACATCTACGCCAGAGATTTTGGTGGACTAGGATGAAGAGAGACATTGCTCGATATGTTGCCGAATGTGATGTTTGTCGTCGCATTAAGGCCGAAAACCAAAGACCTGCTGGTACTCTTCAACCTTTTCCTATTCCCGAGTGGAAATGGGACAACGTAGGTATGGACTTCATCACCGGCTTTCCAAAAACACAGAAAGGAAATGATGCCATCTTCGTGGTCATTGATCGACTTTCCAAAGTTGCTCACTTCCTTCTAGTTCGCGAGTCTATAACTGCTAGCCAGTTAGCGGACTTGTATGCCTCTAGAATTGTGTCTCTTCACGGTGTTCCTTTGGAAATCAATTCTGATCGTGGTAGCCTTTTCACCTCTAGATTCTGGGGAAGCTTTCAGAATGCTATGGGAACTCATCTCTCCTTTAGTACAGCTTTCCATCCTCAGTCTAGCGGTCAAGTTGAAATGGTTAACCAAATTCTCGAAGAAATTCTCATGGCTTGTGTTATCTTTTTCAGAAAGAATTGGGAGAAATCTCTTCCATTTGCCGAATTTTCTTATAACAACAGTTTCCAATCTAGTCTGAACATGGCTCCTTTTGAACTCCTCTATGGACAAAGATGTCGAACACCCCTAAACTTGTCAGAAACCAGCGAAAGACAATTCTTTGGACCGCATATGATCAAGGAAGCAGAAGAGCAAGTTCGCATTGTTCGTGATCGATTGAAAGCCGCCCAATCTCGTCAGAAAAGCTACTATGATCGTCATCATAGACAAGAAAGCTACAATCTTGATGAGAAGGCTTACCTTCGGGTTACTCATCTGAAGGGAACCCAATGATTCGGTATCAAAGGCAAGCTCGCCCCACGTTACATTGGAACTTTCCGCATTTTTGCTAAACGTGGAGAAGTTTCCTACCAACTTGAAGTACCCCCGCACCTTTTACCGAGTACATGATGTATTCCATGTGTCACAACTCAGGCGTTGCTTCAAGGACCCCATCCGCGAAGTCGACCATGAAACGCTTGATCTCCAAGATGACCGTTCATATCAAGAATACTCGTTCGTATTCTTGATTCCGTAGAGCGTGCCACTCGTCGTCAGAAGATCAAGTTTCTGATAGTGCAATGGTCACACCACTCCGAGAAAGAAGCTACATGAGAAAGAGAAGACCGCCTCTATGCCGAGTACCCCACCTTCCTCCCGACGACTTCTAAATCTCGGGACGAGATTCTTTTGAGTGGGGGCGAGTTTTCACAACCTTCTTTTAGGTATGTGCTAGGGCTAGCTTGTGCCTTTACATCATGTAAAAATTTCAAAAGAAATTCAAATGGGGAAAACAGAAGCCCCGAAGAAATTAATTCAAATGGCCAGATAAAAAATATTCCGAAAATCCATTTGAATATTTATAAAACTTCTAAAAATGTGCTTGATCAAGTTCCATGTGTTGTGGGACCCAGCTCATGCCCATGGAATTTTACAAAAATCCAAATAGGGCTTTGGAAATTAAAAAAACCCCTAATTGCTTTGAAATTCAAATTATTTGAATTTCAAAAATGCCCAAAAGTTATGAGTGGCTAGTGGCATGACACTTAAGGCCATATAAAAACTTTGGGGATTTTATAAATTGCCCTGCTATTTATTTGGGGCAAAACAGATGGCAGAAAAAAGAAAACAGAAACAGAAATAGAAAGAAAAAGAAAAACCTAAGGCTAGCCCACCCTACCAGGCCCCGGCCCAACTAACCCTTTTCCCGGCCCAGGCCCAGCAGAGCTTGTCGTCTACCCCAAGCAGCTCGCTGTCGAGCATGCCGGGGGCGACGACCGCCACCGCGACGCCGGAGGGCTTCTAGGCCACCCCTTGCCTCCTCCTCTCGCCACGCAAGACTCCAGAAGAGCCCCAACCCGTTCCCCCTCCTCTACCTCGCTCTACTCCCCTCTCTCTCAGGAATCCCGCGCGCAACCGTGACCATGTCGGAGCGCCACCGCGCATAGACGCGGCCCACGACCCCCTTTAGCCGTGCCGCCGTGTCCTACCGCACCAGCGCCGTCGACCTCGTCTGCAACCACGCGGAATCGAACAAGGAGGCCCCATGGACGCCACCCGCTTCAACGACTCCCGCCGGCCACCATGAACGACAACGACGGATTGCGCAGCCGCCGGTCACCCTCCGGCCTCCTCTCGCTCACAATAGTGCACACGGTGAGAAGCCGCATCGAAACCCTCTATCTAGTTCTCCTCCCCGTGACCCGCAGCGCATTTCCGCCGTTCCAGTGCTCCGGCCACCGCAACTGTTGTCGCCGCCGCTGCTCCAGCGCTCCCCAGTGACCCCGTTGTTTCCTGGGTGACGCGCGCCTTCCCACCTGAACACGTAGCTGATCGCGGCGCTCGTTTTTCTGCACGGAGCCGTCGTCGCCGTGTGCGTCGCCGCACTGGATGTCATCGGAGGCTAGCCGCCGGTAGGCCATGATGTGGCATGGTTAGTTTAACAACTAACCCCCACGGGAGCCAATGACAGGTGGGCTCTGCCCCCTTAAAACCACTTTTAGTTAATTTAACCACAGGGTTAACCACAGAGACACTGACATCAGGGCCCCACATCTCAGCCCCCCCTTGCTTCAGCATGACACCACCATTGTCGGGACCTGGGGTTAGCGTATGCAAGATTCGCTACAACACAATCATATGGAGAGCCGAGAACCGTACCCACTTGTCTAAGCAGGCAAGGCCAAGCACAGAACGTTCTCGGAAAGCATCGAACGTGAGGGGCATCCCATCCAGGCCGGATGATCAACTGAAATGGGTCCTCATCATCCGCACACAAGTATAAATGATATGGGTGGTGAACTCCCATACTCATAGACAAGTCGCCTCAACCATACTATCGATTGTATGATAACCCTTACATAGACTTACTCCAGCCCGATCACTTAGTCGGGGTCTAGGGCGGGCTCGATCATACATCAAAGTGTGCACGTGACAGAGTCACGAGAAATCTCATCGCGATGCACCAAGCTGCCCACATCTAAGGGCCACTTGGTGTATAAACGACCGCCAGCCAGATCACAACTAAGGTCTCGAAACCCATACTAAGACATGCATGTTATAATCATGCACGCATCACACATGTCTAGTATGAACAGCTGGTATCATTGCAATTCTCTACAAAGTATACAACTTTATTGATAACTCTTACAGAGTGCATACAGAGATCACAAGTCTGTGATCCAACATTACCTCAAACATGCGGAAGCAAATTATGTCTGGGCACAGACAAGTTTAACAAATGGCTTAAGAAGCCTTATTTAAACACAAGCCCTCCACGAGGGAACCAGTCTGGTGACTGGGACTACACTAGCTTGGCTTCAGTCGTCGAGCTCCAGGAAGAGTCCACCTTCGGGGTGAGTGGGTTCATCTAAAACATAGAATAAGCAAATGTGAGTACAAAGTCGTACTCAGCAAGACTTACGTAGGAGCTATACTACTCATTCACATGTATCAAGGTAGAGGGAGGTGGGGTTCATTGCAGAAGTGCCAGCTTTAAATTGGCTAGTCATGTACTACGAGTACCAGACTTGAGGTAAGAAGCGTACACGAGTCCACTACATGTCTCCAACCAATTACACCACTATGGTGCCTTCCTCGACTTTGTCACAACCCTAGTTTTGGTATGTGCTTTTTATTTCTAGAAATAATTGCATCATGTATAAATTCTATGGTTTAAGAATTGGGGATTTGGAAAAGCCTCAAAAAGAATTTAAATAAAAGGCCAGATAAAAAGTTTTTCCAAAAATCCTCCAAACATTTTTGAGAAGTCCTATAAATGAGTGTGATCATTTTAAAAATTATTTGGAGTCAAACCCATGCTCATGGATTTTTCAAATATTCAAATAGAGGCTTGGAAATTAAATTTAAATGCTATTTCAATTGAAATTCAAATGTTTTGAATTTCAAAAATCTCCAAAACTTGGGAGTGACTACCTATATGTCACATAAGTACAAATAAAATATTTGGGGTTTTATAAAAATGCTTTGGTATTTTTTTCCTAGGCAAAACAAATAAAACAGAAAGCAATAAAAAGAAAAAAAAGAAAGAAAAGGGGCAAAGCCCACTTACCTGCAGCCCAACTCAGGGAGGTGGCCCAGCCCAGGGGCAGGGGCGTCTTCCTCCCCGAGCCAGACAGGCAGGCAGCACGCCGGTGAGCGCGGCATGGCCGCCAGGCAGCTGCCTGCTCCCCTCGGCCACGTCCTCGATCCTGGAGGCATCCAGAGGCTCCCCTCCTCCATTCCCCCCTTCCTATGGACCTCCTCCTCTCTTCCCCTACGGCCGCCGGACCTCGTTTTCAAATTTATCGCCGCCGCCGCTCTTTGGTCCATCTCGACCACCCGGTCGTACTCACGGTGAGGCCCCGGTCCGTTTCCCCCTAGCCGCGTTCATTTTGGCACCCGGAGTCGCCGTCTTCCTCTCGACCGAGCATGGATCGCCGCTGGCGTGGTCGCCACCGTGCCTCCAGTGCCTCCCGCGGTCGCACGGCTAGCCAGGGAGACGCGCGCGTGCGTGCTACGTCTCCTGGTGGTCGCGGCGCCCCGATCCGTGCCCGGAGCCGCCGTCCAGGAGCACGCCGTCGCGGCTGCAGGCCACCGGCAGCTAACCGCCGGCCGTGCCGACATGGCCGGGTTGATTAGGGGCTAACCCCCCTGGTTAGTTGGCCCTAATCCACTGACAGTTGGGGCCCTGGCCCCCTTAACCCCCCTGTCAGTTTAACTAAACGGGGATTAACCCCAGACCCACTGACAAGGTTGGCCCACTCGTCAGCCCCCCTGCGTCAGCATGACGTAGGCATGACACAGTAAAGCCTTTTTCTTTTTACAGATAATCCAGAAAATCCTAGAATTTGATTAAATCATTGAATTTCAATAACTTTTAAACCATACATCCAAATCAAAAGTGTTATATATGAAAAATCATCAGAAAAATACAAGGTTTATAAATATGATATTTTCATAGATGAAAAACACATCTATGATGATGGACCAGTAGCATTTAGCTATTTGGGTTATTTGGAATAATTCAAAATAAATGTTTAAATCATTTCAAATTAAATATTTGGAATGCCAACCTTATCACATGAACATCAGAGGCATATCATACACATGACAACATAGTTTACAAAGACCAAACATTAGCAAATGCAACTTTGGCTAATTTGAACAACATTTGGAGTTTGAATTTGAATTCCTTTTTCAAATCAACTTCAATTAACATGTGAAAAATTGAACCTAGATCACATCAGTACCATGCCATGATGCATTTCTTGTTTGTGCATTGCAATGTAATGTTCATACTTGTGTCTCGGTGTTTGCTTCTTCTCGATAGATCCATCGCTGGACGTAGTTCCTGTTTTCTCCGAAGAGTGGCACCCCCCCGAGTCTCGACAATAAGGCAAGCAAACCCCCTTTGATCATGTCTAGATAAACCCATTTTCCCTCTTGTTCTCTTACGCATGATTAGGTGATTCACATGCTACCGTTCTACCGCTAGTTGAACCCATCCTTTGCATGACCTATCATTGCTGCCACAATATTAAGCAAACCTCAACCTGGCAGATACATGTTTGTTTTTGTTCATCATGTGGCCCGTCATCCATGATATGCTATGCCATGCTAAAGTTGTTTGCAATGAAGTTGATCCATCTGGGTGATGTATCGGGATGGTAGTGAACACATGCAACAAGGTGGTAAGGTGTTGATGAAGTCACCCTAATATAAGTGAACAATGAGAGGCTGTGTAGGAGTATACAGTGGGTTGTCTCATTTACACTGCCCTAGGCCCCGAGTTCTTGTGTTGTGATCCAAGACACAGATTACTACCACATGTTGGGCTCATTGACCCCTCTCGACCTATTAACTCACCCCGACTATGGTCCAGGATTGACATAAGTTAATTGTTTTTCTATTTGATTTCATAACGTAGCACGGTTTTAGGCAAGCGCAGCACCATCCGTCGAGTTGGCTTTGTCGGATCATCCATACATCGTCTGGGTCCTGACCGGAAATCCCGGCCGGATTCCCGATTGGGGTATATACTCAGATAGGCGATCCCCTGGACTAGAGTTGGAGCCGTGAGGTAAGTGTCGTGGTACTATCCTCGCCGACACCGCATGAAGGTCACAAGTTCTAGGCAGTAAGTGGTTGCTACGTATGTGAAGAAGTACGCCCCTGCAGGGTTAATGAACTATTCGAATAGCCGTGTCCGCGGTTATGGACTACTTGGAGATCTTTACTTGATTATTAGACAAGTCAAATGGATACTCTAAAAATCTCAAGATAAGTGTGAGTGCTTTGGGTTGCTTCCTCGTGGGGAATTCGAAGAAGGATCCATGGTGGTGTTATGATGTGGTGATCAAGATTAGATGGACTCGTGTGCGCCTCTCATCTCAACTCTATGTAGTCGTAGTACAGGATAGCCAAGCCAAAGCTTTCTGCATTACAACCCCACTTGCCTTTACCTTGATACCTGAGCATGAGTAGTATAGTTCTGACGTAATTCTTGCTGAGTACAACTTTCTACTCACGTTTGCTTATTCTATGTTTTAGAGACGAGACCACTGACCCTGATGGTGGCCTCCCGCTCAAGCTCGACGTCGACGAAGTAATGTAGTCCCAGACAGCAGCCTGGTCCCTCTGGAGGGTCGCTGTGTTTCCTTAAAGGCTTCTTAAGCCATTTGTTAACCTTGTCTTTACTAAGACATAATTTGCTTCCGTTGTTGTATGATGTAATGTTGGGTCACAGTTATGTGATCTCTTCTTGTAACACTACTATATCTTCTCTGTTTAGCAGATGTAATAAAGCTATGAGTTTCTAGAGTTCATGTTGTGTTACCTGCTGTTTACACTAGACATGTATGCTGCGTGTATGATTATAACGTACATGTCTTAGTGTGGGATTCGATAGCTTAGTTGAGTTCTTGCCGGCGGTCTTTTATACACCAAGTGGCCCTTAGATGTGCGCAGCTTGGGGCATCGCGATGCGATTGCTCGTGACTCTGTCACGTGGCACACTTTGTGGTATGATTGAGCCCGCCCGAGACCCCGACTAAGAGATCGGGCGATGAGTCTGTTTATGTAAGTGTTATAATTCAATCGATAATATGGTTGAGGCGACTTGTCTATGAGTATGGGATTTCACCACCCATTTAGAGTTGTGAGCGGGCGATGAGGACCCATCTCAGTTGATCATTCGGCCTGGATGGGATGCCCCTCACGTTCGATGCTTTCTGAGTGTGTTCTGTGCTTGGCCTTGTCTGCTTAGACAAGTGGGTACGACTCTCGGCTCTTCATATGATTGAGTTGTAGCAGGAATTACATACGCAAACCCCGGGTCCCGACAGACTTTCCCACGAGAAAGCACGCCATAGCACTCACGCTTATCTTGGCAAGTTTTTAGATGTATCCACTTAAGTTGTCTAATAATCAAGCACAGCTTTCCAAGTAGTCCCTTACCGCGGACGCGGCTATTCGAATAGTTTATTAACCCTGCAGGGGTGTACAGCTACACACATGAAACGATCAGTTACCGCCGGGATCTCGTCAACCTTCAAGCCGGTGTCGGCGATGATAATTTCCACAACTTTTACCTCACAACCAACTCAAATTCAATGGAGACGCCTATCTGGGCTGGAGTCCACATCGTGAACCCGACCAGTTTACCGATGTGGTCCCAGAAGATGTGTGCAGGGTCCCAAGCCGGTCTGAATAGCCGTTCTTCCACTTCGCAGACCGTGTCACAGACCTACCATAACTCCGAACTACTGCGACTCATTGAACTGAGAAGGGGTGAGTTAGTAGGTTGAGCGGGGGTCCATGTGCCCAACATGTGGTAGTACTCTTCGTCTTGGATCACCACACAAGAACTCGGGCTTAAGGCGGTGTTCAACGAGGCAAGCCACTGTGTACTCCTACACAGCCTCTCATCGTTCACCTTGTATTAGGGTAGATTCACCAACACATTTCCACCATCATCAACATGATTGCTACCATCCCGACTCACAAAAGAGTAACCTAATTGTAACTCTAAGCATGCAATAAGAAGTAACAGTTGCAGGGGCCACACGATATCAACCAACTCCTACATGATATCACCCAAGCAAACTTGGTCAAGCATGAAAATAAAGTGCATATTCAGAATCCTTGCATTTTTCTGATAATTTAAGACATATTATATGTCCAATTGGGAGTTAAAATGAATTAGTTGAGAATTTCCAAAGTTTAATTCATTTTCTGGATTTTCTGGATTTCTTTTAATTTGGAAAAAGGGATTTTTGCATCATGCTGGCATCATCATGACGTGGGGGGGTGCTGGTAGGTGGGGCCACCTTGTTAGTGTCTAGGTTAAATAACCCGGCTGGTTTAATTTAACCAGTGGCTAATTAAGCCACTGGGGCCCAGTGACAGTGGGTTAGGGGGTCATTAGCGGGGTGGGGTTAGTGCTAATGACGCCGGCCATGTCAGCGCTTCCGGCGACACCCGATGCGGCGGCGATGCATTGTACGGCGACTCCGGCGAACAAATGGCACGCGACGACCACCATTTTGAAGCTCCTACTCGCGCGCGTCGAACGGGGCAAGGATGGAGTGCTGGGGCTCATCGGAACGTCGCCGGCGTCATGTCTGGCGGCGACGGCGCCACGGTCGTGGGCAGCGTGACGAAACCGAGCGCAACAAGACGCGCCCGTTGGCTCGCTGCACTCCTGGAGAGCCCAGGAATACGACGGACACCTCGATGCGGGCACAAGAGCACGGGAGAAAAATCTTAGTCAGCCATGGCGGCGATGGAGCTCGGCTCCCATGGCGGCATGAGATAGAGGACGAACACGGAGAGATTGAGTTGGGGGTTTGGTGCGCCTCCTTACCACGGTTGCAGCGGACGCGGCGGGGAGGTCGGGGAAGCTTCAATGGTGAGGCAATCATAGATGGCGCGCGGCGGCCGTAGACGAGGACGACAACGGGGTTCGGCTGCCCCGGGGCATCTGGGCTCGATTGCTTCTGCACGGAGACGTAGTAGACGTCGAGGAACATGTTGGACACGACTTCGTGGCTTGAGGAGCTCACTGGCCACGCCTTCTCAGAGCCATGGCGACGGCGGCTTTCAGGTGGCGAAGAAATCCAGCGAGAAAGATCTTGGGAGTGGCAGGGAAGAGGGGGAAGTGGTCGAGGGCGCTTCGGGACGTCTCCAGGCGTCGAGACGTGGATGCGGGGAAGCAGGAGGTGGCGTGGAGCTCGTCCGCGGCGTCGGTGGAGTGCTGCATGCATTCCACCGAGTAGCTTGTGGGCGCGGGGAGGAAGACACCAAGGAGGGAGGTGGGCTGGGCCTGCTGCTGGGCCGGCTAGGCTTGAGTTGTGCTGCTTTTCTAGGTAAGCCCTTTCCTTTTTCTTTTATGTTTTCTTTTCTGATAATTTGTTTTCCCTGCTAAGTAAAATAGCTAGGAATTTTCTAAAATGCCCCAATTTTTATGTGGACTTGTAATGCATATAGCTAGCCACTTATAAAGTTTGGGCACTTTTAAAATTCAAATAATTTGAACTTTAATTCAAATAGGGGTTTAAATTTAAATCCATGCTCCTGTTTGAATATTTGAAAAATCCATGAGCATGGGATTGGTCCCACATCACTTGATATGTGATCACACTCATTTATGGACTTTTCAAAAATGCAAAAGGAATTTTTGGAGCAACTTTTATTCTGGCCATTTGAATTAAATTCACCTGGGGGGTTTCTTCTCCCATTTCATTTTCTTTTGAAATTTTTAACATGAATGCATGTTGATGCTAAACCCTAGCACATACCTAACTTGGGGTTATCTCAGTTGTTGTTGTCTATGAACAAGGAGTAGGTCTCAAGTCGTCCATAACCGTGGACACGGCTTCTCGAAAAGATTTAACCCTGCAGGGGTGTACCAACTGCCCATTACAAGGCTCCGCACGCACGTCCATCTCTCTCAGTTGTTACCCATCATAGGCAACCATTTTATGATTTAGTTCCAAGAGATCCGAAACTACAGGTGCCTCTAACTAACAACGAACAAATCTGGGTGGCCCCCGATGAGTCGACATCCATCTCAGGAGCCGGCCGCGCTCTCGATCTGGTCTCAACCGTCTATCGCAGGTTTGGATAGCCGGTTAATCACAAATGGGACACCGGGTCCTCAGCCGGACAAGGTGGGCCACCAAGGGAACTAAGTCCTCACTGGTCCAGGTTGGTTTGTAAACAACTGGCGGCCGACCAGCACACACACGGTTTCAAATGGTAAATCAGCTTGGGCCACCACTAGAAATTTTTGAAGCTAGGTAGGTAAGAAAAGGGGACCCCATAAAATCCCACACGCGGTTAGGCAAGCTCAGTCTTAAAACCAATACACGGAACTCGGGTCCTAGGTGACTCGAATGGAACAAAGCGTCGGGGCGGGATAGCCTAGACCTTCCATCCTTCGTCGAATATAGTCGACATTTATAATAATCATATCATCAACAACAATATAATAATGTGATATCCCAAACCCAGGAGTAACAGGGTAACATCGTAGCATCCTAAGCATGCATACTAAGCAGGGGCTGAGCAACGAGCAATTGTAACATAGCAGTACAAGGCTTGCTGGAAGGGGACATGGCTGTATCGGTTTGAAAGAGGCTGTAAACATGTGGTAGGATCAAACATCGAACTTAACCTAGACTAGCATGCAAACCGCTGGTTGAAATAGAATGGATCATAAGTAATGTATAGTCCTTGCATGTTGATAAGTCGGGTTCCGAAGGTGTAGTTGATCGCAAGCTCGCATCGTCTCCGATAGGTACCCGCGGAAGCACACAAGAAGTAAACACTGGAAAGACAATCAACGGAGATGCAACTATTACTACGAAGCAATCACGACCAAGCAATGAACAAACAAGCACGATCAAGTATGATGCATGTCGTTTTAATATCATGGCTTGAACATAAGAATAGGCAAGTTTAGATGAAGCATCGGGAAGAAAGGGTGCAATGCTACCGACAACCTTCTTATGCATTAGGTAGGTGATTAATGAATCCGGGGGATCCTTATGTTGAAGTTGTTACGATGCATGATCATGGAAGATGCAAAAGACTAGAACATAATATTAGCAAGAATTGCCCACACATGAGAATAAACCTCGAGGTGGGGTTCCTCAACATAACATATATGAACGTAGCATGGCATATTATGATGCAACTAATGCAATCTCTTACAAGCAACGAAATAAAGAGCGAGACAACGCTACCGGCAAGCTACGATCATCGCGGAACTACGGTGATCGAAAAACGCGAAGCCAAGAGCAACATGTGAGGGGTTTACATGAAAAATGCACCATCACAAAAATAATGCATGCCCATTTAACAAGAAGAACAGCACTATCATCTTCCTCATATTTTTCTAGCCCAAAAACATATATGACATGATTAAAATGGAGCTAGGATGCACATTTGAGATGCTACGCAAAAACCGGACAGATTTGGTTCAAATCAAAAGGATTTGAATTAATCCAAAGGAAAAAAAGGAGGGAAACCTCTCTGTTGGGCTTCCCTCGGCCGAAGTGGCCCAGTAGCGCTGCACGGGTTGGCTATCTGGCGCCCACAAACAAAGAAATACGGCGGGCGGAGCCCATCTCAAACATGGAGCAAAACAGGGAAAAAAGAAAAAAAGGTGGGTTTAATTCGTCTCCAGGGGGAGTCAAACCAGGGACCTCCTGGATGCAACCAGGTCGCCCACACCACTGGGCTAAAGATCATTTGACAAACACACCAGAGACTTAGGGAACATAAGTCAACATCATGGTGTTCACTAAATCAAATGCAAAAACAGAGGAAAAAAGGGGGCGCTGAATTGCTCCCAAGGGGAATCGAACCCCAAACCTCACGATTGAAATACCACGGTGACAACCACTGCAGCACTTGCCCGAATCATGTCAGACCCGAATACTGAAGCAACATATGCTTGCATGGCGCTAACTGAAGATCCAACGAAAAACAACAACAAAACTGACGAACTGAACCTGATCGAGCACGGGTTACAGGTCGAGCTGCAGGGAGTGAGGTGCTACGCGGGATGGAGAGGGGCATGGGCAGAGGACCAGACCTGGAGGTGCGGCGGCGCTGGCGTTGGGTGCGGTGGCGAGGTCTTGGAGCGGCGACGTGCTCGGGCCGTAATCCATGGCTGCGGCGGCGTCAAGGCTCCCGGCGGCTGCGTCCTGTGGCAGATGCGCAGGAGGTGAGGACGGAGGAGAAGGAGAGAGGCGCGACAGAGGGTGGAGGAGGCGACCAGGGCGGCGGCTCGGGTCCTGGAGCGGTCGTCCATGGGAGGCCGCGGGGGCGAGCTCCGGGTCCTTGGCTCCTATGGCGGCCACGGCTGTGGGGTTCGCCAGCGTCGGGCGCTCCATGGCGTCAAGGGGAGCGGCGGCGCCTCCGACAGTGGCGCACGGCGGCGCGGTCTCTGTGCAGGTGAGGCAGAGGGGGTGAGGAGGCGCGGAAGGCGGCCGAGCGCGGAGGACGGCGAATCCGGCTGCCGGGGTCGCCGGCGTGGACCTTTGAGGCGGGGCGCGACTCCCATGGCCGGCACGAGCTCACGGAGCTTCATGGCCATGGTGGCTTCTCTGCACGGGGAGACAGAGGGAGGACGTGAGGAAGAAGAAGGGGACGGAGAGGAGGAGGGCACCGAGGAAGAGGGTCACCGGAACGGCGGCTTTCTCGCCGGAGGTCTCAGGTGCGGCGGCGGCTCCACGGGTGTGGGCGGCTGCGCGTGCGAGGAGAGGTTGGACGAGGAGCTCCCTGGGCCGTCGGATCGCGACATCTGACGGTCCAGGATTGATCTGGATCAAATTTGCTAGAAAAATGGGCAAAAGCGAAAATTGGGGCTAATGTGAGGGGGGTGGCTGCAAAAATTTAGGCTAGGGAAACCCTAGAAAAGGGGTGGGAGTGTGGTGGTGTTTATATAGCCCCGGTGGCTGACAGTTTGCAAAAACATCCCCGGTTTTTCTCTCTCGAGCGCGGTGCTCACGTTTCCGACCGCCAGGGGTCCGCAGTACCTCCGATTCGGGTAAAACTTCGAACTGCGCGATCAGTGCGTCGAGCCGGAACCGTTCTGAGAACACTTGCCAGCGCGCTATAAAAATAACCCGTTTAATAACCGTTTAATTATTAAACGGGGTTTTCGTTCCGTTGGCTGTGGCTGGTTTCGTGCGGTTTTCGCGACGGTAATCGGGCGAAATCCGGTTTCGCAAAGGTCGAGTGTCAGGGTGGCAAGGGTCGGTCTCCGTCCGGTACGAGATAAGAGGGGGGAAATAATCGCCGATCGATAGATCGGAGATGCAAACACCGCAAACAAATCAGGCAAACAAATCAGGCAATCAAACAATTCACACCGAAAACAATTTTTTTAATTTTTGTGAAATCTGGGCTGTTACAAGCTCCAGGAAGAATCCACCTTCGGGGTCAGTGGGTTCATCTAAAACATAGAATAAGCAAACGTGAGTACAAAGTCGTACTCAGCAAGACTTACGTAGGACCTATACTACTCATGCACATGTATCAAGGTAGAGGGAGGTGGGGTTCATTGCAGAAGTGTCAGCTTTGACTTGGCTAGTCCTATACTACGAGTACCAGACTTGAGGTAAGAAGCGTACACGAGTCCACTACATGTGTCCAACCAATTACACCACTATGGTGCCTTCCTCGACTTCCCCACGCGAAATCACGCCATAGCACTCACGCTTATCTTGGCAAGTTTTATAAGTATCCATTTAAGTTGTCTAATAATCGAGCACAGCTTTCCAAGTAGTCCCTTACCGCGGACGCGGCTATTCGAATAGTTTATTAACCCTGCAGGGGTGTACTGCTACACACATGAAACGATCAGTTACCGCCGGGATCACGTCACCCTTCAAGCGGGTGTCGGCGAGGATAATTTCCACAACTTTTGCCTCACAACCAACTCAAATTCAAGGGAGACGCCTATCTGGGATGGAGTCCACATCGTGAACCCGGCCGGTTTATCGATGTGGTCCCAGAAGATGCGTGCAGGGTCCCAAGCCTGTCTGAATAGCCGTTGTTCCACTTCGCAGACCGTGCCACAGACCTACCAGAACTCCGAACTACTGCGACTCATTGAACTGAGAAGGGGTGAGTTAGTAGGTTGAGCGGGGGTCCATGTGCCCTACGTGTGGTAGTACTCTTCGTCTTGGATCACCACACAAGAACTCGGGCTTAAGGCGGTGTTTAACGAGACAACCCAATGTGTACTCCTAAAAACCTCTCATCGTTCACCTTGTATTAGGGTAGATTCACCAACACATTTCCACCATCATCAACATGATTTCTACCATCCCGACTCACAAAAGAGTAACCTCATTGTAACTCTAAGCATGCAATAAGAAGTAACAGTTGCAGGGGCCACATGATATCAACCAACTCCTGCATTTGCTAGGATTGTGGTTTGCTTACTACTGTGACAAAATGATAGGTCATTCAAAGGATTGGGTTCAACTATGCGGTAGAAACGTTATCATGGTGATCATCCTATTTCATGCATAAGCGATACTGAGAGGGAAATGGGTTTTTATCGACATGATAAATTGGGGGGGGGGGGGGGGGGTTGCTTGCCTTGCTGACGAGGTTCAGTATCGGGGTCTTCCACGAAGGGGGCAGCCTCCGTTTCCGGTTCCACTTCTACTCGACAAACAACAAACAAGGAAGCAATATAAATACAATACAAAATCACATGATTGAAGGTTGAAACTTGATATATATTCCACTGATGTGTGAGTGATTTAATTCAAATGAAGTGTATTGCAAAGGTTTTGCAAATTCAAACTCCATTTTGAATTTAAAAGGAATGCATATGCCTTGCTTCCACTGTTCACCCAAGAAAAATTGGTAAAACATGAAAACAAAGTGCATATTCAGAATCCTTGCATTTTTCTGATAATTTTAGACATATTATATGTCCAATTTGGAGTTAAAATGAATTAGTTATGAATTTCCAAAGTTTAATTCATTTTCTGGATTTTCTGGATTTCTTTTAATTTGGAAAAAGGGATTATTGCGTCATGCTGGCATCAGCATGACGTGGGGGGGTGCTGACAGGTGGGGCCACCTTGTCAGTGTCTGGGTTACATAACCCGGCTGGTTTAGTTTAACCAGTGGCTAATTAAGCCATTGGGGCCCAGTGTCAGTGGGTTAGGAGGGTCATTAGCGGGGTGGGGTTAGTGATAATGACGCCGGCCACGTCAGCGCGGCCGGCGACATGTCGAAGACGACACCCGACGCGGCGGCGATGCACTGTACGGCGACTCCGGCGACCAAATGGCATGCGAGGACCACCATTTTGAAGCTCCTGCTCGCGCGCGTCGAACGAGGCAAGGAAGGAGTGCTGGGGCTCACCGGAACGTCGGCGGTGTAAAGTCTGGCGGCGACGGCGCCACGGGCGTGGGCAGCGTGACGAAACTGAGCGCAAGAAGACGCGCCCGTTGGCTCGTTGCACTCCTGGAGAGCCCAGGAACACAACGGACACCTCGGTGTGGGAACAAGAGCACGGGAGCGAGCTCGGAGTCAGCCATGGCGGCGATGGAGCTCGGCTCCCATGGGGGCATGAGATAGAGGACGAACACAGCGAGATTGAGTTGGGGGTTTGGTGCGCCTGCTCACCACGGTTGCAGCGGACGCGGCGGGGAGGTCGGGGAAGCTTCAACGGCGAGGCAATCGACGATGGCATGCGGCGGCCGTAGACGAGGACGACGACGGGGTTCGGCTGCTCTGGGGCATCTGGGCTCGATTGCTTCTGCACGGAGACGTAGTCGACGTCGAGGAACACGTCGAACATGGCTTCGTGGCTTGAAGAGCTCACTGGCCACGCCTTCTCGGAGCCATGGCGACGGCGGCTTTCGGGTGGCAAAGAAATCTGGCGAGGAAGAGCTTGGGAGTGGCAGGGAAGAGGGGGAAGTGGTCGAGGGCGCTTCGGGACGTCTCCAGGCGTCGAGACATGGACGCAGGGAAGCAGGAGGTGGCGTGGAGCTCGTTGGCGGCGTCGGTGGAGTGCTGCATGCATTCCACCGAGCAGCGTGTGGGCGCGGTTAGGAAGACGCCAAGGAGGGAGGTGGGCTGGGCCTGCTGCTGGGCCGGCCAGGCTTGAGTTGGGTTGCTTTGCCAGGTAAGCCCTTTACTTTTTCTTTTCTGTTTTCTTTTCTATTAATTTGTTTGCCCTGCTAAGTAAAATAGCTAGGCATTTTCTAAAATGGCCCAAATTTTTATGTGGACTTGTAATGCATATAGCTAGCCACTTATAAAGTTTGGGCACTTTTAAAATTCAAATAATTTGAACTTTAATTCAAATATGGGTTTAAATTTAAATCCATGCTCCTGTTTGAATATTTGAAAAATCCATGAGCATGGGATTGGTCCCACATCACTTGATATGCGATCCCACTCATTTATGGGACTTTTCAAAAATGCAAAAGTAATTTTTGGAGCAACTTTTACTCTGGCCATTTGAATTAAATTCATCTCGGGGGGTTTCTTCTCCCATTTCATTTTCTTTTGGAATTTTGAACATGAATGCATGTTGATGCTAAACCCTAGCACATACCTAACTTGGGGTTGTGACAAGCATGACGCAATAAACTCTTTTCCAATTAAAAGAAAAGCCAGAAAAATCGAGAAAATAGATTAAACTTTGAAATTCAATAACTTTTTAATCCTAACTCCAAATTTAATAAATAATATATGAAAAATTATCAGAAAAATGCAAGGAATTTGAATATGCAATTTGTTTTCATGTTTGACCATTTTAAAATGGGGGAACAGTAGAAAATGTGCATATGGCATAATTTGAAATCAAATTTGATGTTTGAATTTGCAAACCTTTTGCAATACACTGCAATTAAATGGAATTTGCCACACATCAGTACCATATACATCATGTTACAACAACTTATCATGTGCTTGTGCATTGTACTTTCGATGTATGTTCCCCCTTCGTTGATGATTGCTATCGATAACAGCGTTTCCGAGACGGACTACGTTCCTTAAGAAGAAGGTCAGTAAACCCATGTATCGTCAGCAAGGCAAGCAAACCCCATTGATCATATCTATAAAAACCCAGTTCCCTCTCAGTCTCGCTTATGCATGTCTAGGAGATCACCTTATTATAGATTCTACCGCATAGTTGAACCCATATCCGATGCATGACTTGTCATCTTGTCTCATAGTAGTAAGCAAACCACAATCCTAGCTGACATAGGAGTTGATTGATATCATGTGGCCCCTCCAACTATTACTGCTAATTGCATGCTTAGTGTTACAATGAGTTTACTTTGATGTGAGTCGGGATGATAGTGATCATGGTGTTGGTGAAGGTGAAGCTGTGTTGGTGAATCTACCCTAATACAAGGTGAATGATGAGAGGCTGTGTAGGAGTAAACAGTGGGTTGTCTCGTTGAACACCGCCTTAAGCCCGAGTTCTTGTATGGTAATCCAAGAAAAAGATTACACCCACACATTGGGCTCACTGACCCCTCTCGGCCTAGTACCTTAGTTCGTGTTGACGTCCAGGAGTCACATTAGTTCGGGCCTTCCATTTGGCATATGCATAGAAAAAGAGTGAGTGGAAATGTTGCATCATCCTAGATATGTGGGTGGATCTGTGAGGCAGTGAAACCATCCCCGGATGGCGTCTCGGTTTCCTACATTGTCTGAGTCCGTATCGTTTACCCGGCTGGACTCTCGAGCGGAGCTACTCAGATAGTCGACTCCTGGAATAGACCGGTTGTAAGCGAAGTGTCGTGGTGAACATCCTCGCCGGCACCCCTTGAATGGTTACGAGACCTGGCGGTAAGTATGGTCATGTGTGTGTAGTTTACACCCCTGCAGGGTTAACAAAACTATTCGAATAGCCGTGTCCGCAGTTATGGACTACTTGGAACATGTACCTGATTATTAGAGAACTTGAATGGATACTCTAAAACTCGCAAGATAAGAGTGAGTGCTATGGCGTGCTTCCTCGTGGGGAAGTCGAGGAAGTAACCATAGTGGTGTATTGGTTGAAGACTTGGTAGTGGACTCGTGTACGGTTCATACCTCAAGTCTGGTACTCGTAGTACAGGACTAGCCAAGTTAAAGATGGCACTTTTGCATTCAAACCCCACCTCCCTTTACCTTGATATTTGAGCATGAGTAGTATAGTTCTGATGTAAGTCTTGCTGAATACAACTTTGTACTCACGTTTGCTTATTCTATGTTTTAGATGAGAACCCAGCCCCCGATGGAGTCACCTTCCTGAAGCTCGACGTTGACTAAGTTAGTATAGTTCCAGATAGTAGCCTGGTCCCTCGTGGAAGCGCTTGTATGTTGAACAAGGCTTCTCTAAGCCATTTATTAATCTTGTCTGTACTCAGACCTAATTTTCTTCCATTGTTTGATGTAATGATGGATCATAGTTATATGATCTTTGTGTACTCTATGTGTAAGTCAATAAAGATATACTTTGTAGAGTTCATGCAATGTGTACCTGCTGTTTACACTAGACATGTATGTTGCATGTATGATTATATCATGCATGTCTTAGTGTGGGGTTCGATAGCTTAGTTGTGTTCTTGCCGGTGGTCTTTTATACACAAAGTGGCCCTTAGATGTGCGCAACTTGGGGCATCGCGATGCGATTGCTCGTGACTCTGTCACGTGGCACACTTTGTTGTATGATTGAGCCCGCTCGAGATCCCGACTAGGTGATCGGGCTGGAGTCTGTTTATGTAAGTGTTATAATTCAATCGATAATATGGTTGAGGAGACTTGTCTATGTGTATGGGATTTCAACACCCATAATCATTTAGACTTGTGAGCGGGCGATGAGGACTCATCTCAGTTGATCATCCGGCCTGGATGGGATGCCCCTCACGTTCGATGCTTTCCGAGAGTGTTCTGTGCTTGGCCTTGTCTGCTTAGACAAGTCGGTACGACTCTCGGCTCTGTATGTGATTGAGTTGTGACTGGAATTATAAATGAATTTTCGGGTCCCGACAGAGGATCCACGACAGCTACTGGGCAGGATAATTTCTAAAGTCTTCACCCGATCACAAGTGATCACCTAAAGACTCGGCGAATACTCCCATCGGGAGCGCTGCTGCGCACCCGACGAATACTTCAGAATGGCAGAGCATACTTAAAGCGGGCCAGACTAAGCCTAACCCCGACTCTACAAATCAAACATAGCCTCGGGGGCTACTCGCATCGGGAGCGTTGCCGCGCACCAGCTAAAGTAATGTTTCACAGCGAGGACAAGCGCTTGAAGACAGTTTTGTCATAAGGTAAAACATCCAAAGGTGGATTCATTACGAAGACCAGTCATTCAAAGACCATTTCAATACAAAGCCAAGCACCCGAAGGCCGTTTTTATTACATATCAGAAAAACACGAGCCCCAATACAAGGTTCCACGTGATGTATCAAAGATTACAAGCCACGACAATCGATCAGCTATCCAAAGATTACAAGTCAAAGCACTTGAGCCGCTACCCAAAGATTACAAAACCAATCATCCCAAGGAATTATGACTTCTACATGTGTGCTCATGCTGAGATAATTGGCACTTTGGTCCACATCTTAACAAGCATCATCACAGACAAAGTAAGCCTAAGTCTGCAAGGAGCCACTCGACGCCTTCGTGAGCCTGGTGACCTTTCCTATCAACGCACCTGCTTTCTCGACGGATTGACGTACGACTCCTCCTTAGAACTAGAAGAGCCAGAAGAGGAAGCCACAGGAGAAGAAGCCAAAGTGCCTCTCGACCCACCGGAGCTGTCACTGCTTGTTTCCTCCCAGTACGGATCCAGACGATTGCCACCAGCATCAAAGGCACGAACGGTGAGAGTATCTTCGCCATCAAACCGACATCAAAGGCTATCCCGGGCACGCAAATTCAGTCGCCGAGAAAACAACCCCCAACCAGGCCCTAAGAAAACCAAGAAGGAGCTATCGATCTCAAGTTCTATCCATACAGGAGAGCGAGGGCACCCTTGAAGACGGACCCGAAAGGCCCTCGGGTTGATCTTAGAAACAATGGAAGGAAAAGAAGACGGAAGAGGGATTCAGCTAGCAGTTGGGCTAAGAATATTCAGCAAAAAATCATAGCACCAAACGCCCTCCCTCTCGGAGTAAGAGGAAGGTGTGGCAGCCGTTCTTCCACGCCCACGGCAGGAAGAGCGAGGCGTACGGCCACCACGACCCCACCGTCGACGACTTAGGCGAGCCATACCGCAAGAAGAACCAGCTCAGGAATGCTATGCTCTGGTGGTTTGCTGAAACTAGAAGAAGGAAGAAAGGAGAATGGAGAGATAGTGCCGAACAAAACGCAAGCAATAGATATTTATAGCCACACCAGGGGCAAGCCAGGAAGCCGCATGGAAACACAATCGGCACTGTCATTAACTCAACGCGGGAACGCGCGATGGTACGGAGTCCAAGGAAAGATTCCTCCTCGCATTTTCAAATAATTTTAGAGGAGCCATCAAACCCTCGCGCTCTTCTCATACACGCATCGGAAACCCAAACGTCCGCAGCGCCACAAGATGTCATTATGACTACACAAAGGACGTTACTGTTCAAAAGCAAGTCCCCGTCATCAAGCACATCATTGCAGAAATCCGACATTACAACAGTCTAGACAAGAACGATTCAAGACAAGTCATTGCAAAAGAAGAACAGTGGAAAGATTCCCTAGTTTCTCTTTCAAACTTTTGACCGCACCTTAAAAAATTTACTCCCATCGGGAGCGCCCCATATTTATAAAAAACTGAGTAAGGACCAAACCCTAAGGACGTGTGTGGTCACTTCCCTCCATCAAGAGCAAACATATCTATAGAGTTCAGGTGCTCCCTCACCTCGCAGGCCGCAGCGCACTCGAGTGTTCACTCGCTCCACCCAGGACTAGAAAATCTATAGAGTTCGGGTTCTCCCTCACCTAGAAGATGATGAAGTGCTCGAGTGATCACTCTCACTTGAAAGAAAAACATGGTAAAACATCCAAGAAACCTATTCGCCTGAGCACTCTAAAGTGCTATGCAGATGCATACATGATCAGCCCACTTGATTACCGTTCGAGTGGGTGCGTCCCTTATCAACTCCTCTCTTGAGTTTGTCAATACTCCGCGAGTGACTACTACTCGTCCAGTTGATTTTTTTCCAAGTGGGTACATATCTAAATTAGGCTCCGCGCCTCATAAAAATGATGCATGGGCGGCGATACACTGCACACTAGATGTCGTGCAAGCTTAGCGCGTAGGTACGACCCCGCTACGCAGACGGTCGGGCCGGGACTTGCCACAGCTACGACTTCACTCGTGATGTTTTCCCATGCGCAATGCATGGAGAAGTTGAGCCAATGACGGACGCATAAAGGCTATTCTCTGAGACTGGCAGCATTGATCCTATAAGACCTGCAGCGACATGGACTTGCTAGGCACCAGTTGTCTCCCAAGTTCGTGTCTAGGGACGCGGCTTGATTTTGGGATTTGGAGGTGTTTGCTACCAATTCACCAAGGCTCGACCAGTCGACTACCTTGGGCCTCTCTAGCTTATCATCCCTCAAATAAACTATCTTTTATGGCTAACAGCCGATGAATCGCAGCTGCGCTGCACACTTGAAGATAATTCGAGTCCCCCAGGCTCTCGAGGGCTACTAACGAGGGGGTGACCCCACGACTCTTACAGATGAGAGTACCTAGTGCGTATCAAGCTAGAGGGCCCGCTAGAAGCCTCGACCGGCCCACACCTGGTCCACTCGAGGCAACCGTCATAAGGAGTCCTTCACGATCATGGAAACCGCAACTTGGCATCCAAGACTGACGATAGATTAGGAAACCCTCTCTGTAAACCTAGATGGACTTCTTGCGACCTAGCCTAGTATATTAAGGATGGGAGAGGGGACGTCTAGGGCATCAAATCTCATAGCAACACCCTCCGGTCCCGATCGATCTCGCTTGGACCTCCACTGTAATTGTCACAATTATAATACAATCGAGCAGGAAGTGATTTCTCCTATTAGCCGACGAGTATCGCCAACCTGCGCATCTCCTCTACGATCTAACCCAGGGTTCTTAACCATGGAATTTGCCAAGGTCAATCCTCGTCACCGCTGCCAGCGAGGAAAGAAGCCCGGAGCCTCAAGCTCCCACCGTCCCAACGGACAAATAGCGTCCCGGAGGAAGTCCTCAACACATTGGGGACTCCGTCCGGTTGGTGACCAAGAAGTCGAAGCCTGGCGAGCTCGCCCCGGCGGCTGTGTCAAAGAAAGTCCATATTTAGGGGGATGGGAGTTGCACTGTCTCCATTGGTGCTGATCTCTCTCCTAAATAGGAAACCGCGCTCATCGCCGTCCTCCGAGAACACACCAGTATTTTCACGTGGGAACACTCCTATCTTCCCGGAGTTCACAGGGAGGTGATTGAGCACAAACTAGAAGTAAAGCCAGGAGCCAAGCCTGTGAAGAAAAAAGTCCATCGTCAAGGCCCTGATCGGCAGGAATTCATTTCAAAAGAAAGCCAGAAGATGATCAAGGCCGGGTTCATTCGAGAGGTCCTGTACCCCACATGGCTGGACAACCCTGTTGTTATCTCCAAGGAGAATGGAAAGAAGAGGTTCTCCATCGATTACAGCGATGTCAACGATGTCTGCCCGAAAGATCCTTTTCATCTCCCTCGCATCGATCAAATCGTGAACTCAACAGTGGAGTGTGCTCGGTTGTCATTCCTGTATGCCTACGTCGGCTACCACCAGATCGAGTTGGCAGTTGAAGACGAAGAGAAGACATCGTTTATCACCCCATGCGGCACATACTGCTACATATGCATGCCTTTCGGGGTGAAAGAATGCGGGCTCCACCTTCTAGAGAGCCATCCACGCTGGCCTAGGTCCACAGTGAAACCACAATGTCGAGGCCTACATGGACGACATTGTGGTCAAGACCAAGCAACAAGACACACTTGTCGAGGACCTGTGAAAAAGCTTCCGCAATATTGAAAAGATGCAATTGAAGCTGAATCTGGAGAAATGTGTCTTCGAGGTGCCTTCCAGCAAGCTCCTCGAGTTTTTGGTGTCCCATCGCGGCATTAAAGTAAACCTCGACAAGATCCAGGCGATCGACCAAATGCAGGCCCTGAAACGCATCAAGGATGTCCAGAGGTTGAACGGGTGCATCACGGCTCTCGGAAGGTTCATCTCCCAGTTAGCCGAGAGGGCACTCCCGTTCTTCAAGCTGTTGAAGAAATATTGTCCCATCGAGTGGACCCCAGAAGTCCAAGCTGCGTTTCAAGACCTGAAGAAGTACCTCGCCACGTGAACCCTTATTGCTGTACATCTCGGCCACATCGCAAGTGGTAAGCGGAGCATTGATGGTTGAGAGCAATCTAGAAGAAGAACCAAGTGGAGAAGCGTCCGAAGTAAACAACTCGCCAGAGCTATCTTCTGCAGCCGAAGCCCACAGGGACAAGGTTCCCACCCGGAGGATAGTCCAGAAGCCGGTTTACTTCATCAGCACCATGCTGAGAGATGCAATACGCCGATACGCTCAAGTCAAAAAATCTTCTCGGAGTCCTCGTAGCTTCCCGGAAGCTCAGGCACTACTTTCAGGAGCATCCAGTCCGAGTAGTGACCAGCCTCCCACTCGAGCGCATCCTAAAAACCTGAGGAGCTACCGACCGGATTGTGGAATGGGCGTTGGAGCTATCCGGTTTTGACCTCACATTTGTAAACTCCTCAACCATCAAGAGAATAGCATTGGCAGATTTCATTGCTAAGTGGACTCCAACTCCAAAAGATGATGAGGCCTCCAGAAAGCATCGTCATTTCCCGGTAACAAAGACAACAATGAGTGGACCCTGTACTTTGACGGATCTTTCTCTCTGTAGGGGGTCGGGGCCGGCGATGTCCTAGTCTGCCCTACCGGGGAGGTGCTGAAGTATGATGTGCAGATGTTGTACGAGGGAGAGGCCTCCACCAATAACAAAACCGAGCACAAGGGGCTGCTCGCCGGTTTGAGAGCCGCTAGGGTTCTCGGAATCAGGAGGCTCCCAGGCAAAGGCGAATTTCAGCTGGTAGTCAACCAAGTCAAGGACGATTACGGAGGCCACCAAATGCAGGCATACGTCAATGAAGTCCGCAAGCTTGAAGTCGGGACCCAGAATATGCGTATGTAATTCTAGCCTAAACTCAATCACATGCAGAGCCGAGAGACATACCCAATCAAAATAAAAGAAGAGGCTCCGGTATATCGTTCTCTCGGAAAGCTCAAACAAGAGGGGCATCCCATCCAGGCCCTAATGATCAACTGTGATGGGGATCAACATCGTTCTCTCACAAGTCTATCTGATTATGGGTTGTGAAGTCCCATACTCATGGACATGTCGCCTCAACCATGTTGGTGATTGAACCTTAGCATCTACATAAACAGACTCCAGCCCGATTCACTTAGTCGGGGTCTCGGGCGTTCTCGATCGTACAACAAAGAGTGCCATGTAACGGAGTAACGTGCAATCGCATTGCGATGCTCCAAGCTGCGCGCAACTCAAAGCCACCTAGGTGTAAGAAAGAGCACCGATGAGAGAACAACTAATCTACCGAACCCCACACTAAGACATGCAATTTATAACCATACACGCAACATACATGTCCAGTGTAAACAACAGGTACTCATCACATCAACTCTGCAAAGTAAACATATCTATTGACTTACATAGAGTACACAAAGTGATCACATCATTGCGATCCAACATTCATACAACCAACGAAAGAAACATAGGTCTGAGTACAGACAAGTTTAACAAATGGCTAAGAGAAGCCTTATTCAATATACAAGCCCTTCGACGAGGGACCAGATTGCTATCTAGGACTACACGAGCTTATTCATCGCCGAGCTCCAGGTAGAATCCACCTTCGGGGTAAGTGGGTTCATCTAAAAACATAAATAAGCAAACATGTCGGGACCCGGGGTTAGCGTATGCAAGTCCAGCTAAGACATAGTCATATGGAGAGCCGAGAACCGTACCCACTTGTCTACGCAGATAAGGCCAAGCACAGAACGTTCTCGGAAAGAATCGTACGTCAGGGGCATCCCATCCAGGCCGGATGATCAACTGAGATGGGTCCTCATCGTCCGCTCACAAGTCTAATAATATGGGTGGTGAACTCCCATATTCAAAGACAAGTCGCCTCAACCATACTATCGACTATCTCATAACTCTTACATAGACTTACTCCAGCCCGATCACTTAGTCGGGGTCTAGGGCGGGCTCGATCATACCACAAAGTGTGCACGAGAGGGAGTCTCGAGCAATCGCATCACGATGCCCCAAGCTGCGCAGATCTAAGGGCCACTTGGTGTATGAAAGACCGCCAGCCAGAACACAACTAAGGTCTCGAAAACCCATACAAAGACATGCATGTTATAAACATGCACGCAGCACATATGCCTTGTATGAACAGCAGGTATCATTGCAATTCTCTACAAAGTATACATTTTTATTGATAACTCTTATAGAGTGCAAACAGAGATCACAAACATGTGATCCAACATTACAACACAAGCGGAAGCAAATTAGGTCTGAGTACAGACAAGTTTAACAAATGGCTTAAGGAGCCTTATTTAAACACAAGCCTCCACGAGGGAACCAGTCGTCTGACTGGGACTAGACTAGCTTGAACTTCAGTCGTCCAGCTCGATGAATAAGCCACCTTCGGGGTCATTGGGTTCATCTAAAACATAGATTAAGCAATCGTGAGTACAAAGTCGTACTCAGCAAGACTTACATAGGAGCTATACTACTCATGCACATGTATCAAGGTAAAGGGAGGTGGGGTTCAATTGCAGAAGTGCCATCTTTTACTTGGCTAGTCCTGAACTACGAGTACCAGACTTTGAAGTAAGAAGCGTACACGAATCCAATACTTTCTCCACCCAATTACACCACTATGGTGCCTTCCTCGACTTCCCCATGAGAAAGTACGCCATAGCACTCACACTTATCTTGGTGTATTTTAGAAGTATCTAGTTCAAGTTATCTAATAATCAAGCTAAGCTTTCCAAGCAGTCCATGACCGCGGACGCGGCTATTCGAATAGTTTTGTTAACCCTGCAGGGGTGTACCGCTACACACACATGATCATCATTTACCGCCTTTGTACTCGACACCATTCAAGGGATGAGTTAGTAGGTTGAGAGGGGTCAGTGAGCCCAATGTGTGGTTGTACTCTTCATCTTGGATCACCACACAAGAACTCGGACTTAGGGCGGTGTTCAACGAGACAACCCACCGTGTACTCCTACAAAGCCTCTCATCGTTCACCTTGTATTAGGGTCGATTCACCAACACTTTTCTACCAGCATCAACATGATCACTACCATCCCGACTCACATCACAGTAACAACATGGTATCATACTAAGCATGCAATAAGCGATAAACAATTGCAGGGGCCACATGATATCAACCAACTCCTACATTTGCTAGGATTGTGGTTTGCTTACTACTGTGACAAAATGATAGGTCATGCAAAGGAATGGGTTCATCTATGCGGTAGAAACGTTTCATGGTGATCATCCTAAACAATGCATAAGCGAGACATGAGAGGGAAGTGGGATTTTATCGACGTGATCAATGGGGGTTTGCTTGCCTTGCTGACGAGGTTCGGGTTCTGGGTCTTCAACGAAGGGGGAAGCCTCCTGCTCCGGTTCCACTTCTACTCGACAAACAACAAGCAAAGTAGCAAAGTAAATACAATGCACAATCACATGATGGAAGGTTGAAACTTGATGTATATGCTTTGATATGTGAAGCAATTCCATTTAAATGGAGTATATTGCAAATTGAATTGCAAATTCAAACTCCACATTTGAATTCAACTTAGTCAAGTTGCATGTGACATTGTTTGATCATTTTGAATCATCTTCAATTGTATAAGATATGCCTCTGATGTGTGGTTGAATATAGCCTAATTCCATGGTCCAAGTTGCAAAATCATTTGAATTGAATTTGAATTAATTTCAAATAAGCCAAATGACATATGCTACTGGTCCCATTTTAAAATCAACTCAAACATAGTTGAAAGGTGCATATTTGGAAAGATAATTTTCTCCTGATCATTTTTCAAATATTATTTGTCCAATTTGGAGTTAATATGAATTTTCTATGAATTTCCAAAGTTTGGGGTATTTTCTGGAATTTCTGGAATTCTTTAATTCAATTTGATTTTCTGGAAATTCATTTAAATGACTTATTGCGTCATGCTGACAACATGATGGCGTCAGGGGGGGGGGCTGACATTTGGGTCCAGGGTGTCAGTGACTGGTTGATTTAATCCGCTGGGTTAATTTAATCCGGCCACTGGTCAGTGACACCAGGGAGGGATTAGTGACTCGTCGCCGGCGACTCGCAGACGCGGAGGCGTCCAAGGAAACGGTGCTCCCGTCGACGAATTGAAGCGCTGAGACCACCATCTTGAAGCCCTTGCCGTTGCGCGTCGAAAGAGACCGATCCCAAGTGCTGGGGTGCCCTGTACGCTCGCCGGCGTCGAGTTCTGCGGCGACGGAGCTACGGCTGTGATCGGGAATTTGCTACAAGGCGTGAATTGAGGCGGGGCTATGCTGGTTTGAAGAAGTGGAGTACGGGGAACGTGATGGACATCACGGCGAGCTCGATTGTTTAGTGGTTGGTCGTCACCATGGATCCCGGCAGCGAGGAGCTTCGGCTCTCATGGCGGTCATGGCTAGAGGAAGCAATCGAGAGGGGGAGGATAGGGGTTTTGATCCCGAGCTCACCAGGAACCCAACGGAGGTGGTGGCGATGGCTGGGGTGGCTCGACGGCGAAGTAATCGACGAAGTTGCGCGGCGGCCGTAGACGAAGACGACGACGCGATTCGGTAGCTGCAGGGGGCTTCAGCTCCTCCTATTCCGCTCGAAGACGAAGACGACTGCGGTGAAGACGATGGACAGGGTCCTGGGGCTTCTCGGCGTCGATGGCTACGCGGGGGCTCGACGGTGCTCCAACGTTCTTCTCGGGTGTCGACAAAACGGGCGAGGGAGACGGGGAGGAAGCTCGTGGAGGGGGGGAATGGAGTGGGGAAGCTTCTGGGCGTCTCTAGGCGTGGAGATGTGGCACGGGGGAAGGAGGAGGTGGCCAGGCACGGCGGCGGCCTCGGCATGCCGGGCACGCAGCTGCCTGGCTGCCTGAGGAAGACGACAGGGGAGGGGAGGTGGGCTGGAACTAGTTGGGCCTCTTTGAGGTAAGCCCTTTTTCTTTTTCTTTCTGTTTTCACTTCTGACATTTTTTCTGTTTAGCTAAATAAAATAGCTAAACATTTTATTAAATGCTGAAAACTTTTATATGGCCTCATAATAAAATAGACTAGCCACTTATAAAGTTTCAACATTTTTAAAATTCAAATAATTTGAATTTTAAATCAAATAGGGGTATTTCTTTAAATCCAAGGCACTGTTTGAATATTTGAAAAATCTATGAGCATGGGGTGGGTCCAACATCACTTGATATGTGATCACACTCATTTATAAGACTTTTCAAAAATCTAACTTGAATTTTTGGAGAAGATTTTTATCTGGCCTTTTGAATTAATTCATCTGGGGGGTTCCTTCTCCCATTTTGCTTTTGAATTGATTTCAAAGATTTCTTTTGAAATTTTGACATGATGCAAGGTTACTTTGACCCTAGCACATTACCTAACAGAGGGTTCTGACAACTCGCCCCCACTCAACAGAATCTCGTCCCGAGATTCAGAAGTCTTCGGGAGGAAGGTGGGGTACTCGGCAGTGAGACGGTCTTCTCTTTCCCACGTAGCTTCTCTTTCAGAGTGGTGTGAACATTGCACTTTCAGAAACCTAATCTTCTGACGACGAGTGACACGCTCTACGGAATCAAGAATACGAACGGGGTATTCTCGATAAGAAAGGTCATCTTGGAGATCAAGCGTTTCATGGTCGACTTCGCGGATGGGGTCCTTGAAGCAACGCCTGAGTTGGGACACATGGAATACATCATGTACTCGGCAAAGGTGCGGGGGTAGTTCAAGTCGGTAGGAAACTTCTCCACGTTTAGCAATAATGCGGAAAGGTCCGATGTAACGTGGGGCCAACTTGCCTTTGATACCGAAACGTTGGGTTCCTTTTAGAGGAGTAACCCGAAGGTAAGCCTTCTCATCAATATTGTAGCTCTCTTGCCTATGATGACGATCATAGTAGCTTTTCTGACGAAACTGGGCTGCTTTCAATTGATCACGAACAATGCGAACTTGCTCTTCTGCTTCCTTGATCATATCCGGTCCAAAGAATTGTCTTTCACCGGTTTCTGACCAGTTTAAAGGTGTTCGACATCGTCGTCCATATAGGAGTTCGAAAGGAGCCATGTTCAGACTAGATTGAAAACTATTGTTATAAGCAAATTCGGCAAATGGAAGAGACTTCTCCCAATTCTTTCCGAATGAGATAACACAAGCTCTGAGCATGTCTTCAAGAATTTGGTTAACCCTTTCGACTTGACCGCTAGACTGAGGATGGAAAGCTGTACTAAAGGAGAGATGAGTTCCCATAGCATTCTGAAAGCTTCCCCAAAATCTAGAGGTGAAAAGGCTACCGCTATCAGAGTTGATTTCCAAAGGAACACCATGGAGGGATACAATTCTAGAGATGTACAAGTCCGCTAACTGGCTAGCAGTTATAGACTCGTGAACCGGAAGGAAGTGAGCAACTTTGGAAAGCCTATCTATGACAACGAAGATGTCATTGTTTCCTTTCTGAGTTTTTGGAAAGCCGGTGATGAAATCCATACCGACTTTGTCCCATTTCCACTCGGGAATAGACAAAGGTTGAAGTGTACCAGCAGGTCTTTGATGTTCTGCCTTAATGCGATGACAAACATCACATTCGGCAACAAATTGAGCAATGTCTCTCTTCATCCTGGTCCACCAAAATCTCTGGCGTAGATCTCGGTACATTTTTGTGCTACCGGGATGAATCGAGAGGGGTGTGTCATGGGCTTCCTTGAGGATGAGTTGCCTTAGTTCCCTATTCTTAGGTACTACCAAACGATTTCGAAAGAATACCGTTCCTTTGCTATCTGTGGAGAAACATTTAGGAACTCCGCTAGCAATGTTCTCCTTGATCCGACGAACACCTCGTGCACGCCTTTGGGCAACTTTGATTTGATCCTCAAGAGTTGGTTTCGCCACCAAGGTAGAAAGATAGCCATGAGGAACAATCTCAAGGTTGAGCTTGCAAAAGTCCTGATGAAGAAGTGGTTGATACTGTTGTAACATGAGGTTGTTACAATACGACTTACGACTTAGTGCATCAGCCATGACATTGGCTTTGCCTGGGGTGTAAGAAATTACTACGTCGTAATCTTTTATCAACTCAATCCAGCGTCTTTGCCTGAGATTAAGATCTGGCTGGGTGAAAATGTATTTGAGGCTTTGGTGGTCAGATAAATCTCGCAACGGTTACCAAGGAGGTAATGTCGCCAAGTTGTTAGGGCATGAACTACGGCAGCGAGTTCAAGGTCATGGGTAGGATAGTTCTCTTCATGTGGCCGCAACTGGCGTGAAGCATAAGCTACCACATGTCGATCTTGCAGAGGTATGCATCCTAACCCTTGTCGTGATGCGTCACAATAGATCTCGAAATCCTTTTTGGTGTCTAGAGGTGCAAGTACTGGTGCAGAAGTCAATCTTCTTTTTAGCTCTTGAAAGCTTTCCTCGCACTTGGGAGTCCATAGGAATTTCTTTTCTTTCTTGAGGAGTTCAGTTAGAGGCTTTGCAACTTTAGAAAAGTTCTCGACGAAGAGACGACAATAGCTGGCTAGGCCAAGAAAACTCCTAACTTGCTTAACCGATTCAGGTGGAGTCCAGTCAAGGACGGCCTGAACTCTCTCGGGATTCACAGCAATGCCTTTTGCAGAAATCACGTGGCCTAAGTAGGTCACTTCTGGTAGCCAAAATTCACACTTGGAGAATTTAGCATACAGGCGATGCTCGCTAAGTTTCATCAATACCAGCCTTAGGTGTTCGGCATGTTCTTCTTCGTTCTTCGAGTAGATGAGAATGTCATCGAGATAAACCACAACAAATTTATCTAAGTACTCCATGAAGATCGAATTCATCATGCGTGAGAAAGTGGCGGGGGCATTGGTTAAACCAAAGGACATGATGGTATACTCGTAAAGACCATAACGAGTAGTAAAAGCTGTTTTGGGAATGTCCTCGCTTCGGATTTTGATTTGATGATAACCTAATCTCAAATCCATCTTGGAGAAGACAGAGGATCCTGCAAGTTGATCATAAATATCATTGATCCTGGGCAGTGGGTACTTGTTCTTTATCGTCGCTAAATTTAGCGGGCGATAGTCTACGCACATCCTTTCTGTTCCATCTTTCTTCGTTACGAACAGAACGGGGCAACCCCATGGCGATGAGCTAGGGCGGATGAAGCCTTTGTCCAACAAAGCTTCCAGTTGGGTTTTAAGCTCAGCTAACTCACGTGGGGCCATTTTGTATGGGCGTCTAGAAATCGGTGCGGTTCCTGTGGCAAGATCCACTATGAACTCTACACATCTGTCGGGTGGCATTCCCGGCAGCTCTTCAGGAAAGACATCCGGGAAGTCATGAACCACCGGAATATCTTCAAGTTCGGGAAGGGGAAGTACATTCAAGGAATGCACTTGGGTTCTAGTTCTGGGTGAGGTATAGTTGACGGTTTTGCCTGAAGGGTGGGTGAGTTTCACGGATTTGCCTTTGCAATCCAGGTAGGCATTCTATCTTGATAGCCAATCCATGCCAAGGATGACATCAATATCTGAAGACTTGAGGGCTATGAGTGAAGCAAGGAATACTAAACCCTCAATTGCAATTTGATTACCATGGCTTACTCTATTAGTTTGCCATCTTGACCCTGGAGTTGGAATAATCATTGGGGTGGATAATTCAACAAAAGATAACTCATGACGAAGTGCATAACTTTCCGACATGAATGAATGAGATGCTCCTGGGTCGAAAAGAACGGAAGTAGGAACATAATTGACTGGGAGCGTACCAAGAATGACGTCAGTGGTGTCGTCAGTCTCTTCGGCGGCAATCTGGTTCACGCGTCCACGAGTGGCGGGAGGAGCGGGTTTGGCGGTGTAGACCTTCTGGGGTGGCTAGCCACGACCATTGTTGTTGTTGCCTCCGGCACGGGGTGGAGCATTCTGATTCTGGATCTGGTTCTGGGGACACTCACGAGAATAGTGGCCTGCCTGACCACACTTGTAACAGGCTCCGAAAACAGTGCGTGGAGCTGGGTTCTTTGGTGGAGCTGGGTGGAACTGAGTTGGTGGACGAGGCGCCACATAGGATGGCCTCGGTGGGTTGTTCTGGCGGAACATACTATTGGGGATCCAGATATTGCGCTTCTGGGAGCCTGAACTGGATGAACTGTCGTCTCTAGGGTGTTTGCGGAAATCATTGGGGGTGTTCATGTCCTCTTCCTTGATGGCCTAGTTGACAAAGACCTGGAATGTGGCAAAGTCATGCAGGTTGAGCTCACGACGAAGTCTAGTGTTGAGTCCACGACGGAACCTCTCTTGTTTCTTGGAGTCGGTGGAGACTTCTTCGGTAGCATAACGAGCAAGTCGGTTGAACTCACGACTAAACTCGTCAACGGTCCTTCTGCCTTGGGTGAGGTTGCAGAACTCCTCGCGCTTGCGGTCCATGAGACCCTTGGGAATGTGGTGCTCGCGGAAGGACGTGCAGAATTCCTCCCAAGATGCAGGCGGTCCAACGGGACGCATATTCAGAAAGTTCTCCCACCAAGAGCTAGCTGCACCTTCAAGGTGATAGGTGGCATAGCTGACCTTTTCGCCATTTGCAACACGGCCTTCTTGGATCTTCCTCTCGATGCTGCGAAGCCAGTCATCAGCGTCAAGGGGCTCGGTGGAGTAACTGAAAACCGGGGGATGAAGCCGAATGAAGTCGTTCGGGGACACCAGCTCATTGCACTGCTGAGTGGTGTTGCGAGCAATGACTTCCAGCAGGTGGTGAGAGTCTCAGCGGTTCCTCTCAACCTCCATCAGAACCTGAGCCATCGTGGGTGGGGGTGGAAGGTTTCCTTCCTCCTGGTCATTCCCACGACCCTGGTTACGACCAATCTGGCCACGGGTTCCTTGAGACATCCTGAAGGTAAAAACCAAAGTCAAACAGAGTTGATTTGAAGAGTCTAATCAAGGTATTGAAGTACTGGAAGGATTACAGAGCAAAGGAAGTAATCATCTTGACAACGTGGTGATAAAAGCATACAAGCCATATATTCACAAGCTGTCATACAAACCATACATCGTTTTAGTACAAGCACCAAGCTAATACAAACGTGCTGAAGATGATACATCCTTCAGAGGCACTCTGACTTCCTATACATTATTTATCTAAGCCTATGGAACTTAGACACCTTGCTTACTATATACTAAGATACTACTACATCCTCACTAAGTAAGACCACAGGCGGTCTCACTCATCTCCATCTCCATAGTAGTCCTCATAAAAGTTACCCGCGTATCCCGGTAGCTGGAGGTGACCATCGGAAAACACGGAGGCTTGTGGACCCTGATATCCATTTTGGCAAGGATGGGGCCTAGGTCCAGCGTAGGGTGGAAGCAAAGGACCGCTGGGTGGAAAAATGCCTCCAATCTCGTGCCAAGCAACTCGAGAAGGCATCTGAGTCCTCACTGGGTAGATCGCATCAAACTCAACTGATCCCACGCTCACAAAGGGTGCCAAGAGTGTCAGTGCTCGATACAGACGAACACGGGTGGCGTGGAGCTCAAAACGGAGAGCGCGTGCATCACGATCTCTATCACTAGCAAACCTAGCAGTCACTTGGAGTGCTGGATCCTCTGCAGAGTGATCTGAGTAGAGTCCGGTGTAATATCCCTCTTCTCCTGGAAGTGCAGCAGGGAAATAGCGGAAGGAGGTCTCTCTCAGCATGGTGTGCTCCTCTCTCAGCAGGGTAATACATGAATATGCAGCATCCTGCACAGCCATGTTCTCGGTAACGCCAATGCCATGTCCAAAATGGATAGGCTGAGTGACTCCAACGTGGTGCGGGTAGATCCTGACAATGAAGTGGAACTGCGTCTGGTTGAAGTCGTGAAACTGCTCTTCGACGGTGTACTCAGGGTACCACCGATATCCCACATAGGACATCATCTCGATCAACGTGGCTGGATGGCCACGCACACCGAGGCACCTGGTCAAACGAACAATCTGCCGAGGGGGAAGATCGGCCATCTGAAACAGAAAGGAGTTTGCAAATGCATCAGATTATGAGATAAACCTGGAATGACTCGGACAGCATAACGGCTGTAATTGTAAGAAATGACAATTTCTTCCAATATGAAAACAACACTTACATACGATATAATAAATCAGGAAGCATAACCACTCTAACAAACCGGTCACAACTTTCCTACGGCTACAAGGAAGCAAACAACGAGATGTTCTAATCAGACAGAGGAGAGCCTAGTCCTATCTTCCCGTAGAATAAGATGAGGGTGACTCAGAACTCAGAACGAAGGGGTAAGGAGAAAAAGAAGCCTTACGTTGTTCCCTTATATACCCAGAGTAACTATATAACTATATCAAGCTAGACTCAACTTCGACCAAGGCTACTAGTCCTACAGTCAGTCCTGCTCTGATACCAAGTCTGTCGGGACCCGGGGTTAGCGTATGCAAGTCCAGCTAAGACATAGTCATATGGAGAGCCGAGAACCGTACCCACTTGTCTAAGCAGACAAGGCCAAGCACAGAACGTTCTCGAAAAGCATCGTACGTGAGGGGCATCCCATCCAGGCCGGATGATCAACTGAGATGGGTCCTCATCGTCCGCACACAAGTCTAATAATATGGGTGGTGAACTCCCATATTCAAAGACAAGTCGCCTCAATCATACTATCGACTATCTCATAACTCTTACATAGACTTACTCCAGCCCGATCACATAGTCGGGGTCTAGGGCGGGCTCGATCATACCACAAAGTGTGCACGAGACGGAGTCTCGAGCAATCGCATCGCGATGCCCCAAGCTGCGCACATCTAAGGGCCACTTGGTGTATGAAAGACCGCCAGCCAGAACACAACTAAGGTCTCGAAAACCCATACAAAGACATGCATGTTATAAACATGCACGCAGCACACATGCCTTGTATGAACAACAGGTATCATTGCAATTCTCTACAAAGTATACATTTTTATTGATAACTCTTATAGAGTGCAAACAGAGATCACAAACATGTGATCCAACATTACAACACAAGCGGAAGCAAATTATGTCTGAGTACAGACAAGTTTAACAAATGGCTTAAGAAGCCTTATTTAAACACAAGCCCTCCACGAGGGAACCAGTCGTCTGACTGGGACTAGACTAGCTTGAACTTCAGTCGTCCAGCTCGATGAAGAAGCCACCTTCGGGGTCAGTGGGTTCATCTAAAACATAGATTAAGCAAACGTGAGTACAAAGTCGTACTCAGCAAGACTTACATAGGAGCTATACTACTCATGCACATGTATCAAGGTAAAGGGAGGTGGGGTTCAATTGCAGAAGTGCCATCTTTGACTTGGCTAGTCCTGAACTACGAGTACCAGACTTTGAGGTAAGAAGCGTACACGAGTCCAATACTTTCTCCAACCAATTACACAACTATGGTGCCTTCCTCGACTTCCCCACGAGAAAGTACGCCATAGCACTCACACTTATCTTAGTGTGTTTTAGAAGTATCCAGTTCAAGTTATCTAATAATCAAGATAAGCTTTCCAAGCAGTCCATGACCGCGGACGCGGCTATTCGAATAGTTTTGTTAACCCTGCAGGGGTGTACCGCTACACACACATGATCATCATTTACCGCCTTTGTACTCGACACCATTCAAGGGGTGCCGGCGAGGATGCTCACCAAACTGTTACCTCATAGCCGATCTAGTCCGAGAAAGCCGCCTACTTGGGTTGTCTACCACTACCGTGAACCCGGCCGGTTTACCGAAGTGGACCCAAGTGATGTGTGCGTGGTGCATAAGCCGGTCTCGGGTGAGTCGTTCTCTCACTTACCATCCAGGCCACAGACCTACCAGAACTCCGAACTATTGCGACATCTGGACATCGAAAGGGATGAGTTAGTATGTTGAGAGGGGTCAGTGAGCCCAATGTGTGGTTGTACTCTTCATCTTGGATCACCACACAAGAACTCGGACTTAGGGCGGTATTCAACGAGACAACCCACCGTGTACTCCTACACAGCCTCTCATCGTTCACCTAGTATTAGGGTCGATTCACCAACACTTTTCTACCATCATCAACATGATCACTACCATCCCGACTCACATCACAGTAACAACATGGTATCATACTAAGCATGCAATAAGCGATAAAAAATTGTAGGGGCCACATGATATCAACCAACTCCTACATTTGCTAGGATTGTGGTTTGCTTACTACTGTGACAAAATGATAGGTCATGCAAAGGAATGGGTTCATCTATGCGGTAGAAAAGAATCATGGTGATCATCCTAAACAATGCATAAGCGAGACATGAGAGGGAAGTGGGATTTTATCGACATGATCAATGGGGGTTTGCTTGCCTTGCTGACGAGGTTCGGGTTCTGGGTCTTCAACGAAGGGGGCAGCCTCCTGCTCCGGTTCCACTTCTACTCGACAAACAACAAGCAAAGTAGCAAAGTAAATACAATGCACAATCACATGACGGAAGGTTGAAACTTGATATATATGCTTTGATGTGTGAAGCAATTCCATTTAAATGGAGTATATTGCAAATTGAATTGCAAATTCAAACTCCACATTTGAATTCAACTTAGTCAAGTTGCATGTGACATTGTTTGATCATTTTGAATCATCTTCAATTGTATATGATATGCCTCTGATGTGTGGTTGAATATAGCCTAATTCCATGGTCCAAGTTGCAAAATCATGTGAATTGAATTTGAATTAATTTCAAATAATCCAAATGACATATGCTACTGTTACCATTTTAAAATCAACTCAAACATAGTTGAAAGTTGCATATTTGGAAAGATAATTTTCTCCTGATCATTTTTCATATATTATTTGTCCAATTTGGAGTTAATATGAATTTTCTATGAATTTCCAAATTTTGGGGTATTTTCTGGAATTTCTGGATTCTTTAATTCAATTTGATTTTCTGGAAATTCATTTTAATGACTTATTGCGTCATGCTGACAACATGCTGGCGTTAGGGGGGGGCTGACATGTGGGTCCAGGGTGTCAGTGACTGGTTGATATAATCCGCTGGGTTAATTTAATCCAGTGGCTTAATTAAGCCACTGGGCCCACTGGTCAGTGACACCAGGGAGGGATTAGGGGGTTAACTTAACCCGGCCACGTCATCTCGCCGGCGACGAGCGGCTGCGACTCGCAGACGCGGCGGCGTCCAAGGAAATGGTGCTCCCGTCGACGAATTGAAGCGCTGAGACCACCATCTTGAAGCCCTTGTCGTTGCGCGTCGAAAGAGACCGATCCCAAGTGCTGGGGTGCCCTGTACGCTCGCCGGCGTCGAGTTCTGCGGCGACGGAGCTACGGCTGTGATCGGGAATTCGCTACAAGGCGCGAATTGAGGCGGGGCTAGGCTAGTTCGAAGAAGTGAAGTACAGGGAACGTGATGGACAACACGGCGAGCTCGATTGCGTAGTGGTTGGTCGTCGCCATGGATCCCGGCGGCGAGGAGCTTCGGCTCTCATGGCGGTCATGGCTAGAGGAAGCAATCGAGAGGGGGGAGGTTAGGGGTTTTGATCCCGAGCTCACCAGGAACCCAACGGAGGTGGTGGCGATGGCTGGGGTGGCTCGAGGCGAAGTAATCGACGAAGTTGCGCGGCGTCCGTAGACGAAGACGACGACGCGTTTCGGCAGCTCCAGGGGGCTTCAGCTCCTCCTATTCCGCTCGAAGACGAAGACGACTGCGGTGAAGACGATGGACAGAGTCCTGGGGCTCCTCGGCGTCGATTTCTACGCGGGGGCTCGACGGTGGTCCGACGTTCTTCTCGGGTGTCGACGAAACGGGCGAGGGAGACGGGGAGGAAGCTCGTGGAGGGGGGGGGAATGGAGTGGGGAAGCTTCTGGGCGTCTCCAGGCGTGGAGATGTGGCACGGGGGAAGCAGGAGGTGGCCAGGCACGGCGGCGGCCTCGGCATGCCGGGCACACAGCTGCCTGGCTGCCTGAGGAATACGACAGGGGAGGGGAGGTGGGCTGGGCCGGCTGGGGAACTTGTTGGGCCTCTTTGAGGTAAGCCCTTTTTCTTTTTCTTTTTGTTTTCACTTCTGACATTTGTTCTTTTTAGCTAAATAAAATAGCTAAACATTTTATTAAATGCTGAAAACTTTTATATGGCCTCATAATAAAATAGACTAGCCACTTATAAAGTTTCAACATTTTTAAAATTCAAATAATTTGAATTTTAAATCAAGTAGGGGTATTTCTTTAAATCCAAGGCACTGTTTGAATATTTGAAAAATCTATGAGCATGGGATGGGTCCCACATCACTTGATATGTGATCACACTCATTTATAAGACTTTTCAAAAATCTAACATGAATTTTTGGAGAAGATTTTTATCTGGCCTTTTGAATTAATTCATCTGGGGGGGTTCCTTCTCCCATTTTGCTTTTGAATTGATTTCCAAGATTTCTTTTGAAATTTTGACATGATGCAAGGTTACTTTGACCCTAGCACATTACCTAACAGAGGGTTCTGAGAAAACATGAGTACAAAGTCGTACTCATCAAGACTTACATCAGATTGATACTACTCATGCTCAATTTTCAAGGTAAAGGGAGGTGGGGTTTGTAATGCAGAAGTGCCATCTTTGACTTGGCTAACCTGTACTATGATATGGAGTTTTGGGGTTCGGGGCAGAAAACACAAAATTTTCATAACCTACGATACCCAATCCCAATACCTATGATATGGCGATACAAGTAAACGATGGAATTAGATCACATACCAGTATGTAGTCCGTTAAGCGGGAAACGTTCCCGCGTGAACGTGGTTAGTGTATTCGTACCGGCAATCCCCGATGCTGCACAGCTCCACTTTGACTTCGATAGCCACCCGGTCCTTGAGACCGATGACGGGTTTGCATCCCCGTCGGAACGTTGTCGGTGAAGACACCGCGATACAGCCACGGCGATGAAGTAGCACCACAAGTGTAGCGCCTCACGGGATTACACACATACGGTGAACCTTACGTCCCTCCTTGCTCCGAACCAAAAGGGCAGCGGAAAGAAGATGGATTCGGATCCCGATTCCAGCAGCACGACGAAGTGCGTATGGTGGAGAAATCCCCAACCAAGTATAGACTCCAAACAAGGGGAGTCCACGCAAGGAAGGATAAAGGAGGAAGAGATCAACATAATTTATCTATAGTTTTCTGGAATTTTCTGTGTAGAAAAAGGAGCACCCTCCACATCTATATATAGAGGCAAAGGGGGTGCGCTAGCACATAGCTAGTCGGGTGGTACTAATACCACGACCACCATATGCCTTGGACGGCCACACCTTGCATGCACGCATGCGTGGTGGCTTGGTGCCAAGTGACCACATGGGCCTAGCCCATGGCGCCATGGCCACTCCCTTTTTTTTCTTTTTTCTTTTTCTTGTCTTTCTTTCAAAGAAAAAAACAAAGTTTTTTTCCCCTAATGGGCCCAAAGTGGTCCATTAGGGATTTTCCATTATACTTAATTATTTAAATTATATTTTAATATTTAATTCATAATTAAATAATAAAACATATCTAAATAACTTCCCGAACAATTCGGAACCTCGGTACTTTTTCCGTCTCTCCTCCGAAACGATTTCGGAGTTCTCTCTTATTTCTCCGGCGATCCTGAATCTATCCTTAATGCGTCGAATACCCTTAAGTGTGACACCCCACGGTCCAGGAAACGGTAGACATGATCAAGACACTCTCTCAATCAATGAACATCGATCAAACATGGTTACAATCCTAGATGGCCCCTGCGCTTCCATCGAATGAAACTTCATCGCTGTTGGATCCGTTTAACGTTGAGTATTATCCCTTTGTCCTATAGTACTTTTCTTGTCCGAGGTTTGATCGTCGGTATCCAATATACCTAGATCATCCTCATTACCTACAAATATGTTTACTCGTTCCCGTGATATTACAACCCTCGTGACCTAGTCACATGATTGCACTTTTTATGATGTAATATCACCGAGTTGGCCCAGAGTACCTATCCGTCACTCGGATGGACAAATCCTTCTTTGATCTATTTGCATAATCATTAACGTATCTATTCGGAATATACAAAGTGCACCTTTATGGCCAGCATATTTCAGTCAGGCGGTGGGTTACAAATCAAAGCATCCTCATAGATAGTAATTACGTATGATCATTATGGTCAAGGGATCTGCTCACTACGTTGGAGTTATCGCAATGTTGCACTTATGTGAGTCGATCACATTCAAACACTTCTGGTGGGTGTGTGTCCATCATACCATTCTCCCAATGATACGACTCCATTGTCAACAACTTAATTGCTCATGATCAGGAACCCTTGATCATCAATTGCCCAATGGACTAGTATACTAGAGTTAACTAGGGACCTGGTTGTTTAATACCACACGTGTATTAATGTTTCCGCTTAATACAGTTATAGCACAGTATAAAACTTATTATGAACTAATGGAATATGCTAATAAAACATATTTTATTTGCCTCTAGGTCACATTACCAACAGTATCCCACTTGTACTAGAGTACAAATAATTTAGTTGCATTTTTTGTGGATCATAACTCCATATCATCTATATGGTTATAGATCATGCTTTCTTTTGGAAAAGGTTGTATCAACGGTCTGCGTACCATTCAGATTCGTAGGTCCTCTGCAAACCGTTAATGTAACCTAGTTTGACATTCCTTTCATTATCCGTTATAATGATGAGGTATATATATCTGGCAGTAGAGTGAGACTTTTTTTGTTGTGTTTCAGCAATGACATCCGGTGGGTCACGAGGACTTTCCCATAGTCATGCACACTGAAACTCACTCAGTCAGAAGTCGAACTTCTTAAGCCAAAATATAACTCCTGCCACTTCTAAAGCAGCCACATTAATGTAGATTTAATCCTTAGTGCATTGTATGCAACTTTGATGTCTAACCATGTTTCTTTCAACTTAGGCATTCATTAATATGATATCTCAATTTTCTAGGTTAGTGTCACAACTTGACCCAGCATAACATTTATGCTCAAGTCCACTATCCTTTACAAATTAGAGATGTATCCTCAGTTCTCTCCAGACACTGAACGATAGACTTAACTCGTTGTTCAATGATTTACTCATAAATCATATCCAACATGTTCTTCTTGCTAAGAACTTGGGTCACATTACATCGAGTACATAACTCTGGTTCTATATGAAAGAACCTATGACAAAGGCATAGAGGATGTCACACATCCATATCTTTCCATTATTTAACCATTGTTCTTGTACTGAGATCAACTCGATACTTCTCTTGGATAAAAAAGTAAGAAGTACTTCTTGACTTGTCCCATTCTGAACTCCTTCAGAATGTTATCCAGGAAAGTATTCCGAGTCAATGTTATTAAACGAATTAATCTATCTTAATAGATTTTCAATGGTTAACTTCATTCATGAAAGATTCCCATAACCATTAATACCAACTACACCATTCTTAATATGTTATACATATATGAGAATGTTGTCATGCTCCCACTCAAATATGTCATGCACATATTAAGTCCAGGATAACACTCACATAGCTCCCACTCAGATATGTCAGTTACATATAAGGTAAGGATACCATCCACATAGATCCTACTCAAATATGTCAGACACATATAAGACTAGGATAATACTCCCATAGCTCCCACTCAAAATATGTCGTCTACATATTAAGTTTAGGAAACTATTCAGCTCCCACTCAGTTTCATTATCGTTAGTTTCTCCTCTAATTTTAGAGCCTTCGTTCCGGAACATATTACGTTATGCTACTCTGACATCTGGAGGCAAGGTCAATTACCTCGGTTAAATTTTCACTTTTATTCCATTAACACATTCATCAAGAACATTTCTTGATAAACACCAAAACACTTAGCAACACAAGTTTTGCTCTTTTGGTTCTAGTTGTGGAAGACGCATCCATAGTTGTCGAAGGATACACTACAAAGATAATTTATCATATAAATCAAGCTTCCTAGAAACCACAACACGCCATAACATATATAGTGTTGGTTTCCACGAACTCAGATGGTTCCCTATACTGAACCGAGTGTTTGCATATTAAATTAATAACTCTAAACAATAATAACGCAGCTTGGTAAGACATAACTTAGCCAAACACTATTCAATAGAGTATGATTACAACGTTCAGGAACATCAACAGTATTGAACTGTTCCAAGCATTGTAATTTTTGGAACAACTTTCACACAAGTCCGTATGGCCAAGGCTAACTCAAAACATTTGTCACTTTGATCAGCTCGTAGAGACTTGTTGTTCTTGTTAATTTAATATCCGTATTCATTCTGAAATCCATTTGATCATATCAAATTATTTCAGACTCATGTGTCATTAGTGAATACACATATTCATCTAAGTCCACATCTTAAGTTCAAGAAATAATGAAATTCACTACTTGTTGAAATATGATACATCACAATGTATGATATACAACAATTATCGCAAACTCTGTTTTACCAGAATGCGAGGTTTCAGTCATCTCACCTATGAGGCATGGTTTGCATGTGTCAAGAGATCAAGTATCTCAAGACTTCATCATACCATTCATGACTTAAAAGGTAGTGTCATTATCAAGTTTGGATAATTTTTGGCATTACAATATTTTTTATAAATGATCAAACTACTATCATCAATATAAGAATAAACCATTCATAATCGTAATGTGACCATAAAAGATATCATTCATAAAAGGAGAACAACTGACTTGATTTTGAATAATATGAATAATGGACTTCGCGAGATGCAAGACACACTAATAAAGTTCACATTCAAACGATCATAAATTTATTCATATATTAATCAAATGATCGATGTAAAGGGAGAGTGTTGTCGACTATCAACTATCTTGATTATCATCAACACACATTGTCACCTCATCCCTTCCAAGACACTCTGTAAGAAGTAAGTTCAAGCATCTAGTACTTAATGATCCGCGAATTAGTGTTTTGTGGGGAAAGACATTTATAACTTGTATATGAAATATAATTTCTCCGCCAATGACTATTCATGCATTTGTTCTACCTTTAAAGTTCTCAACTTGAACCATGACCTCATGACAGGTGAACGATTCTCCTTCATGACATTGTCTAGACATGGTCTTTTTAGCTGGGTGGAAGCGGATGCAACTCCCCAGTTAACGCAAAGTAACCAGTCATTCAGTAGTCCAAGTTATACACAAGGTGTTCATGTATCTTATACATTTTCCATGTGACTTTCTCAGCAGGTTGTTCATTCCACCATGGTTGAAAGAAACCCAGTCCATATACTCATATTCCATTACTCTGATTTGTGACCTAGTGCTTTTAAGTTCACCTAGCACGTCATACATGTCGGTTAACATGCATTCACAATTCAGATTCATAGAATGAAGTATGGTGTATTGGACAATCATTCATAAGTGACGGTGAGTACGATACTCATCATGATCTTCCTAAATTACATAGTTATCTGGTGTATCTCCTAGCAGTTCTCGTATTATGTTTAGCAAGTCATTACTAACGAGTATGTCTCTAACGGAGTTAGTAACACTCAATGAAGTAAGAACCATTTATGTTAACTTCTATATCACACTAAAAGAGCCATAGTTTTAAACATCTTGGGTATGACATTATCTACAGTGATATTTGCCAAGACATGAAGATTAAGTTCATAATATGGAGTTCATGTTTTTAAAACCATTCTGGAACTCCCACTCAGACAAACATCCCTCATAGTTTATTCTAAGTGATTACACGATCCTTGAGAACTATACCTCCCCCGTGTGACACGACCATCAGTATATTCTCAAGGTAGGCCATCATGCCAATCACATCATCTATGTGAATCATGCTCGACCTTTCGGTCTCTTGTGACCCAAGGCCATATCTGCATATGCCAGGCTCGCCACAATAACCTTAGTGATTCTATGCCGCGTATGCAAAGCCATGTTTCTGGACATGCTAGGCTTGCTCCACCCATCTCTTGCGAACGTAAAAATGTTTGACATCCGTGTGACACGTGAGGCCTCCATAATGAAGAACTTTCCAGATGGTGCTTCACTAAGGAAGGACACTTTGTCGGATTTGTGAGGGATCATCTGATGTTACGAGAGTTTACTTCTCGCCCCTCGTTGGTTAACCAAAAGTGGAAGGTGAGATGTAGCGTAGAGGAAAATTTCCCATAGCGAAGATGCTAAGGTTGAATGTTGAACCAATAGGACTCGAACAGATACAAGAAGGTGATGAAGTGAACAATGGCGCCATTTAAAACCGAGGTTGCTAACTTCACCTGGACCTGCACACACAGCAAATAACTTTTCTTCCCAACGAGTACAGAGGAGTTGTCAATTCCTCCGGCCTTGTTGTTTACAAAGGATAAAACACACGGGATAATAATCATAGTGATAGCAACGGAAAAGTAAATAAAGCAGTAAATTGATAGCGGGTGTAAACAGTATTGGAAATATGGACTGGGGTCCTATGATTTTCACTAGTGATGTCTCTCTCCCAAAAGACGATAAAACAGCCATGCGAGGTAATCAAATTACAGTTGGGCAATTGACAGGATTATGTGCGCAAACCAATGCTAACTATGCTACAAAGAAAGGAAGAGGCTCAAAAGCATGGGCAGTACGCCAAGACAAGTAGACCGAAATCCATCTGCATCTACCTACTAATCATCCACCTTGAGATATCTATCCAGAACATCTCGCTGGTATTAAGTTGCGAATCTCACCCAAAGTGTAAACTCAAAGCAACGGACAACTGCATTAAAGAACTTTGCGTAAAGTAAACAATCCTTGCACCCGCAAGTACAAGCACCGTTGTTTTCTCCCTCGTGGCAACATCAAATCCCCAAGACTCATGTTTCTATGACTCAAGCTAGTCATTGGGGGGCATGAACCCACAATCATGCATAACGCTCCCTCTTGGAGTCACTACCTACTACTTGGCCAAAGCAATAAACAGCAACGAAGAACATGCAAGAATTACTCTAGAACATAAATATAAAAGAGGAGAATCAAAACTATTACTCAAACACAATCTGAACATAATCTCATAATCCATCAGATCCCAGCAAACTCAGCATAGCAACAGAAGAAATATTACATATGTGTCTCGATCATGTAGGGAAGCTCACAAGGTCTAATCCATGAAGAACAAAGAGGGGAGGAGAACATCACATAGCTACTGATCATAGATCCATGGTCCAAGTTAGACTACTCACGGTTCAGCCGGGAAGCATCCATGGTGGTGGAGAAGCTCCCGGAGGTGGTTCCTCCCTCCGGCAGGGTGCCGGGAAGAGGTCGTCTGGTGCTCGCAAGCTTGGAAGCGCGGCGGCGGTGGAATAGAGGAGAGATCGCGAAAAAGGGTTCTCGTCACGGGGGTTTCACGTCACGAAGATTATATGGGCGAAGGGGCAGCCAGGGGGGCCACCAGGGGTCTAGGCGGCCCCCTGGCGCCGCCCCACCGCAGGGCGCGCAGGGAGGGCGCCTGGGGCCCTGGTGGGTCCCCTCTGCCCCCCCCTCGGTGATTCTCGAAGCTTCCGTATCGCTGATTTTTATTGGATTTTCCCGAATTTTTTGAGCACTTTAATATGGGGGAAACCTGAAATAGAAAAATAGCAGAAAACAGGAACTGGCACTGGGGTGCACTTAGTTAATAGGTTAGTCCAAATATGATCAAAAGTGTATGGAAGTTCATCATTATCATAGCAATATCACACAAAAGAGGCGTGGAGAAAGCAGAAATTATAGATGCGTTTTGGACGTATCAACATCCCCAAGCTTAATTCCTGCTCGTCCTCGAGTAGTTAAATGATAAAATCATAATTTCTGTGGTGACATGCTAACAACCATTTAAGAACTTTTATGTAAAGCAATCAAGGCATATAATTCAATTAAAGTCATAACAGGAAAGAGTCTATATTTAGCATTGAAACAAGCAACATAAGAACATAAAGGTGCAAGAGCTCTCGCTGTCCGTGACTCGAATGTCTCCAAATGGTGTTTGCGTGCAAGAAAGGGGATAGGGATATACGAGAAAAACATTTTTGTGTTGAGAACTCAATCTTCTAAAGTTTCACACTTGGTCTTCTTTGGAATCTTATCTTGACTCATCCCCAGACCACTAGCCCGGTACAAGTCAAAATGATCCACTCCTTTTCGACATTTTGGCACTCATGCAATGGATGGGTGTAAGCAAGAAAGTTGACACTTAGGATGGAAAAGAGAGAATATGGTGGAGGAGGAAGTCAAAAATGTGTGAAAGGCTCACATCAATGAGGACAATCATAGGCGAGAGAAAGCCAAATGATAGATATGATGTGAGGAGTAGGGATTGCCATGCAACGGATGCACATATGAGCTAAGGTAAGCTCTCCAATGGAACTAGTGGGGGTGCATCCAACTTGCTTGCTCAAGAAGACCTAGAGCTCATTTGAGGAGGCTCATCATTGGAATATATAAGCCAAGTTCTATAGTGTGAAGGTCCCCACATAGCTATATGCATGAATGATAATCTCTATCGAGTACAAGATATAAGAGGGAGTACGAGTGTGGATCTCTCAAAAGGATTATTAGTGTGCCCCCTTCTCTCTTTTTATTTCTTTTTCTCTTTTTTCTATTTTTTGTATTTTTTTGGTGGCCTCAATGGCTCTTTCTATTTCTCTCATTTGTTCTCTGTGGGATCTTTTAATTTTTTCCTCTTTGGGATCTTTTGATTTGTCCTCTTTGGGATCTTTTCCTCACTATAGGGGAAACACTCTATATATTAGAAAAAAGTATAGAAGATCTTTCACACTTTACAAAAGTACTCAAATCATAAAGAAGATGTAACTATCATGATGTATGAAAATGTATGCCTGTGCCAGTGTAGCAGGATATGCAATGATACTAGCGTGTCATGTAGCAATGATTAGGGAAAGGCCCAACTAGCATGCGGCTCATCGATCAAGCAAGTAGCATGTATGACATGAAGATCAAGTCATGAGAAGATGGATGTTGCATGGCAATATATCTCGGAAAGGCTATGGAAATGCCATAGTAGGTAGGTATGGTGGTTGTTTTGAGGAAGGATATAAGGAGGTTTATGATGACAGAGCGTATCATGCCAAGGGTTTGGATGTACCGGCGAAGTTTGACGCCAACTCTCGGAGTGAGAAGGAGGCAATGCACGGCACAAGAGAGGCTAGAAAAATATGGGAAGGTGGAAGTGTCAACTTTCGAATACTCACATTAGTCCGAAGAACTCATGCACTTATTATCGGTAACTCTCAATCTAATAAGGAGGTTTCACAAAGAGACAAGTACCCCGAGGAGGGTCGGCGGCGGGGTCAACTGCCGAAGCTCTGGGGAGGGGCGATGGAGGGGAGTCTGTAGGGTGTTAGTGACGGGCGTGGGGCCTGCGAATCCGAACGGAGGCAAGGCCATGGAGGCGGCGGTGTCCTGGTCACCCCGACGAGCTTCGCGGGCGCCATGGCAGCTCCGAGCGCCATAGCCATGGAAGGCGGTGGCGCAGGGCGTCCTGGGGAGAGAAGGAGATGTGAGGGAGGAGAGGTGAGAGAGGAGAAGGACGCGGGGCACACCGTGGCGACGTGCGACGCGGCGGCCGGAGATGGCCGGCGTCGAGGCGTCCACGGGAGGTGGCGGATGGCCGCGGGCTTCCAGGCCCGGATCGATCAGGAGGGGGCGGCTCTAGGGCCCTGCGGGGCCCGGATCGGGTGGGGAGGCTGGTTGTGGAAGAACTAGGACAGTCTGAGCCATAGATCTTGCGGATCGACGGCCGAGAGCAATTTGGGAGCTAGGGTTTCGGAAATTTGACGCAATTTGGGGCAGATTTGAGTTTTGTGTGGGGGTGGCTGCAATTTTTGCTTGGGGAAAACCCTAGGAAGGGGTGGGAGTGTAGTGGTCTTTATATAGCCGAGGTGGCTGGCAGTTTGCAAAAACAGTCCCGGTTTTTCTCTCGTGCGCGCGGTGGTTACGTTTCTGACCGCCGGGGGTCCTCAGGACCTCCGATTCGGGTAAAACTTCAAACTGCGCGATCAGCGCATCGAGCCGGTGGCGTTCACATCACGCTGGAACCGTTTCGAGAACACTTTCCAGCGCACTATGAAAATATCTCGTTTACTTATTAAACGGGGTTTTTCGTTCCGTTGGCTACGGCTGGTCTGGTGCGGGTTTTCGCGACGGTATCGGGTGAAACCCGGTGTCGCAAAGGTCGATTGTCAGGGTGGAAAGGGTCGGTCTCCGTCCGGTACGAGATAAGAGGGGTGAAATAATCGCCGATCGATAAATCGGGGATGCAAACACCGCTAACAAATCAGACAATCAAATAATTCACACCGAAAACAAAATTTCTATTTTTTGTGAAATCTGGGCTGTTACAATACAAAACCACCAACAAGGGATCTCGTCCCGAGAACCTGGACGATCCGGGGGAGAGGAGGGGAGAGAGAAGAGAGATGACGATCTTCAACACCACCAACAAGGGACTCTGCTCCATGTCGACGACGAACTTTCGCCGAAAACTTTCCGCAGGGAGATGGCAACGTCGAAGAACGAAGCCATCAAGAGATCAAGAGGAAGAACAATAGTTGAAAGCGAAGATCAAGGGAAGCATTCTCACTCTGATCGTGAGGATACTAGGCAAAAAGAATGAAGTCAATGGACGACCAAGATGTTTACCCAGTGTCGGAAGAACTAAAGGTACTATAGGATTTCCCAAACCTGAGATCGGAATCGAGACAATGCGCTGCAAGCAAGGCATTGTAACAGTTCCGAAACTCCACACACTCGAGATCCCAGAGTTTTAAAGGGGATAAGTTGAGATTAAAACACTTACGACACTTGTCCTGACCAGAGCAAAGGTAAGGAGTAAAAGATTCCTACTCTCCGATAACTAACTTAGTAACTACATAATAGATTTTGTCTAGACTCGACTTCGGCCAGAAAAGGGATCCTACGGTCGGTAAGGCTCTGATACCAAGTTGTAAGGCCCGATATGCGGTACTGTTCCAGATCTAGATGTTTCCATCCAGATCCGGGGACGAAGCACATATTGGTCCCACGCGACATATGACTTAGCCATATGCCCCGGATTTCCAACATGATATCACAACATTACAGATACAAGGATACAACATCTCATACAATCAGCATACAACTGCCTTAAATACAATACAACAGCGGAAGGTACATGCCTGAGTACAGACTACAATTAAATGCCTACTGGCAAAGAGAAAAACACCGATCCCATAACTACACGGGTCCAGGCCCTCCGCCGGGATCCCCCTAACTAGTCATCGTCGAGTCTCCACGTGAAACGTTGATCACCATACCTGTTGTCGATCAAGAACTCTGAAAAGAATTTGGGGGTAGTATCATGAGTACAGAAGTACTTAGCATCCAACTGTAGTGGTCATCTGACCGAGCAAGGACTTCATCACTCGTCATTCTAGGACAACTAGTAGTTTACGGTAAGGATGGGGTAAGTGGTGAGGTTGCTACCGCACTAGCATTTATGAAGTGGCTAACGATCTAGAGAGTAAGATAAGAAGCCAAGCATTCGATGAGGAATCGCCTCCAACAAGTCTTCTATCAACTACTTACGCAAGCAAAACACCTATCCTATCCTTGTCCTCTTCTTCGCATCCCGACGAAGAAGAAGCAGTCAAGGCACACACACGTTGATCAAGTTATATTAAGAGTATCTCAGTTGTTGTTGTCTATGAACAAGGAGTAGGTCTCAAGTCGTCCATAACCGTGGGCATGGCTTCTCGAAAAGATTTAACCCTGCAGGGGTGTACCAACTACCCATTACAAGGCTCCGCACGCACGCCCATCTTTCTCAGTTGCTACCCATGATAGGCAACCTTTTTATGATTTATTCCCAAGAGATCCGGAACGACAGGTCCCTCTAACTAAAAACGCACAAATCCGGGTGGCCCCCGGTGAGTCAACATCCAACTCAAAAGTCGGTCGCGCTCTCGAATCGGCCTCTACCATCTGGACGAGGTCGGGTTAGCTACCCAAATAGATGTGGGCAGCCCCCTAGCTTCCAGGTGTGGACCAACAAAGAAACCATGTCTCCGCTAGCCCAAGTTGTTTTAAAGAATATCTGCCAGGAGTGACCCAACAGACACACACACGGTTTTCAAATGGTAAATCAGCTTGGGCCCCCACTAGAAATGTTTGAAGATAGGTAGGTAAGAAAAGGGGACCCCATAAAATCCCACACGCGGTTAGGAACGCTCAGTCTTAAAACCAATACCCGGAACTCGGATCCTAGGTGACTTGAATGGAACAAAGCGTCGGGCCGGGATAGCCTAGACCTTCCATCCTTCGTCGAATATAGTCAACATTATAATAATCATATCATCAAAAACAATATAATAATGTGATATCCCAAGCCAAGGAGTAACAGGGTAACATCGTAGCATCCTAAGAATGCATACTAAGCAGGGGGTGAGCAACGAGCAATAGTAACATAGCAGTACAAGGTTTGCTGGGAGGGGACATGGCTGCATCGGTTTGGAAGAGGCTGTAAACATGTGGTAGGATCAAACATCGAACCTAACCTAGACTAGCATGCAAACCGCTGGTTGAAATAGAATGGATCATAAGTAATGTATAGTCCTTGCCTATTGATAAGTCGGGTTCCGAAGGTGTAGTTGATCGCAAGCTCGCATCGTCTCCGAGAGGTACCCACGGAAGCACACAAGAAGGAAACACTGTAAAGAAATCAACGAGCAAGCATCTATTACTACGAAGCAAACACGAGAAAGCATCAACAAGAAGGCAACACGAGACATCGCAACGATCGCGTCTATCGTCGGAAGCGGTTACTAATAGGTTAAGTGGAGTACTGGTCACACACGACGGTACTGCACGTTTTACGATGGTTAAAGTTGTTTAGCTACACAAGGTGAACAAAGGTTATTAACATGACATCTCACTCAAGAAGGCATAGCACACAAACATTTCAAGAGGTGAAGCACAAAGTATATATCTATGATAGTCAATTTAAGTGGGGGTAAAAACCTATACATGGCAAACTATTGCGCACCCACGATAAAATGGAATTTGGTACTGTTCTTCCCTAAAAAATATTTTATATTTGTTAACAGCAACAAACAATAGAATAAACACAATCTACATGCAATTCTAGTCAAGTCACATATAAAGAACATTTTAAACGGAGCAACAGTTAAAAAGTTATGACAATTATCAGGCAAACAACATGTAAACAAAGTCAAAAATGGTACAGGAGCACATTTTATTAATCTACACAAAATTCTAAGAAACTTTCATGTTTAAATAGTTGCAATCCGAGCTACCGTTAAAAAGATACGGGCAACGGAAAAAAAATCAGCAATTTTATTAAACCAAAGAAAAAAAAAGACTACACGGGCCAAAACAGAGCTGGGCCGAGCCCAACTAGCAGGAAAAAAAAGAAAAAGAAAAAGAAAAAAAGGCACCTCACTTTAGTGGGCCTCAGCCCAGGACGCAAGGGGGCGGGGGATAGGCACCGAGCGCACAGGGCGTAGAGTAGCGCTGCGGGCCAGCTCGAGCTGGGCTAGGGCGAGGCCGACTGGGCCATGGGGCGTCGCCGGCCCACTGCGGCGTCCACGTGAGCGTGCGGGCGTGCGAGCTCGGGCTCGTCCGAGCGAGGAGGGTCGGCGGTGGGGTCAACTGCCGGAGCTCCGGCGAGGGGCGATGGAGGGGAGTCTGCAGGGGGTTAGTGACGGGCGTGGGGCCTGCGGATCCGGACGGAGGCAAGGCCATGGAGGCGGTGGTGTCCTGGTCACCCCGACGTGGTTCACGGGTGCCATGGCAGCTCCGAGCGCCATAGCCATGGCAGGCGGAGGCCCAGGGCGTCCTGGGGAGAGAAGAAGGAGAGGTGAGGGAGGAGAGGTGAGAGAGGAGAATGCCGCGGGGCTCACCGTGGCAACGTGCGACGCGGCGGCAGGAGATGGCCGGCGTCGAGGATCGGGTGGGGAGGCTCGCTGTGGACGAACTGGAACGATCTGAGCCATAGATCTTGCGGATCGACGGCTGAGAGCAATTTGGGAGCAAGGTTTTCGGAAATTTGAGGCAATTTGGGGCAGATTTGAGTTTTGTGAGGGGGTGGCTGCAATTTTGGCTTGGGGGAAACCCTAAGAAGGGGTGGGAGTGTGGTGGTCTTTATATAGCCCAGGTGGCTGGCAGTTTGCAAAAACTTCAAACTGTGCGATCAGCTCATCGAGCCGGTGGCGTTCACCTCGCGCTGGAACCATTTCGAGAACACTTTCCGGTGCGCTATAAAAATATCTCGTTTACTTATAAAACGGGGTTTTTCGTTCCGATGGCTACGGCTGGTTTGGTGCGGGTTTTCGCGACGGTATCGGGTGAAACCCGGTGTCGCAAAGGTCGAGTGTCAGGGTGGCAAGGGTCGGTCTCCGTCCGGTACGAGATAAGAGGGGAGAAATAATCGTCGATCGATAAATCGGGCATGCAAACACCAATAACAAATCAGACAATCAAACAATTCAGCAGCACGATGGCGTGCGTATGGTGTAGAAATCCCCAACCAAGTATAAAATCCAAACAAGGGGATTCCACGCAAGGAAGGAGAAAGTAGGAAGAGATCAAAAGAATTTAACTGTTTTTATTTTGGATTTTTCTGTCCAGAAAAAGGAGGATACTCCACATCTATATATAGGGGCAAATGGGGTGCGCTAGCACATAGCTAGGAAGGGTGGTACTAATACCACGACCACCATATGCCTTGGCCGGCCATACCTTGCATGCACGCATGCGTGGTGGCTTGGGGCCATGGCTACTCCCTTTTTTTCTTTTTTTTCTTTTCTTTCTTTCAAAGAAAAAACAAAGAGCTTTTTCCCCTAATGGGCCCAAAGTGGCCCATTAGGGATATTCCGTTATACTTAATTACTTAAATTATATTTTAATATTTAATTCATAATTAAATAATAAAACATATCTAAATAACTTTCCGAACAATTCAGAACCTCGGAACTTTTTCCGTCTGTCCTCCGAAACGATTTCGGAGTTCTCTCTTATTTCTCCGGCGATCCCGAATCTATCCTTAATGCGTCGAATACCCTTAAGTGTGACATCCTATGGTCCGAAAAACAACAGACATGATCAAGACACTCTCTTTATCAATGACCATCAATCATACATGGTTACAATCCTAGATGGCCCCTGCGCTTCCATCGAATGAAACTTCATCGCTGTTGGATCCGTTTAACGTTGAGCATTATCCCTTTGTCCTATGGTACTTTCCTTGTCCGATGTTTGATCGTCGGTATCCAATATACCTAGTTCATCCTCGTTACCGACAAACATGTTTATTCGTTCCCGTGATATTACAACCCTCATGACCTAGTCACATGATTGCAATCTTTATGAGGTAATATCACCGAGTGGGCCATGGGGTACCTATCCGTCACTTAGATGGAAAAATCCAGTTTTGATCTATTTGTATACTCATTAACGTATCTATTCGGAATACCCAAAGTGCACCTTTATGGCTAGCATATTTCAGTCACGCGGTGGGTTACAAATCAAAGCATCCTCATAGATAGTAATTACGTATGATCATTATGGTGAAAGGATCTGCTCACTACGTTGTAGTTATCGCAATATTGAACTTATGTGACTCGATCACATTGCAACACTTCTGGTGGGTGTGTGTCCATCATACCATTCTCCCAATGATACGACTCCATTGTGAACAGCTTAATTGCTCAAGATCATGAAACCTTGATCATCAATTGCCCAATGGACTAGTATAATAGAGTTAACTTGGGACATGGTTATTTTATACCAAACGTGTATTAATTTTTCCTCTTAATACAGTTATAGCATAGTATAAAACTTATTATGAACTAATGGAATATGCTAATAAAATACATTTTATTTGCCTCTAGGGCACATTACCAACAAGGAGCGTACTCGATTCCATCTATCCAAGTTTTCCAATCGATACACCACTGTGGAACCTTCCTCTACTTCCCACGAGAAAGCAAACCGTAGCACTCACACTTATCTTGGCAAGTTCTAGAGTAACCATTGAAGTTGTCTAATAATCAAGCACATATTTCCAAGTAGTCCATTACTTCGGACGTGGCTATCCGAATAGTTTCCTCACCCTGCAGGGGTGTACTACTACACACACATGACCATCATTTACCTGCCAAGTACTCTTCACCATTCAAGGGGTACCGGCAAGGATGTTCACCATGACACTTACCTCACGGCTCCGATCTAGTCCAAAGAGTCACATATCTGTGGGGGTCCGCATGGAAGTCGGTCCTGGTTCCAGCTACGGCCTCAGACGATGTGTGCATGGTCCCAAGCTGGTCTGAATAGCCGTTCTCTCACTTTGCAGACCGTGCAACAACCCTACCAGAAATTGCAAACTATTGCGACTCCTCGTCTCGAAACGGGGTGAGTTAATAGGTCGTGAGGGGTCAGTGAGCCCAATGTGTGGTTGTACTCTTTGTCTTGGATCGACACACAAGAATTTGGACTTAAGGCGGTGTTCAACGGGACAACCCACTGTGTACTCCTACACAACCTCTCCTCGTTCACCTTGTTTAGCACAAATTCACCAACATGTTACCACCATCATCAACATGATCACTACCATCCCGACCCTTATAAGAGTAACCTCATTGTAACACTCTAAGAATGCAATAAGAAGTAACAGTTGCAGGGGCCACATGATCAACAATCAACTCCTAAATCTGCTAGGATTTTGGTTTTCCTACTAATGTGAGAAAATGATAGGTCATGCAAAGGAATAGGTTCAACTATGCGATAGAAACGCATCATGGTAAGATCCTAAACAATGCATAAGAGAGAATGAGAGGGAACTAGTTTTATCAACATGATCAATGGGGTTTGCTTGCCTTGCTAACAGGGATCGTACTGAGAGTCTTCAACTACAGGGGTGAACTCGAGTTCCGGCTCCACATCTATTCAATAGAAATCAACACAAAGATAGTAATCAATACGAAAGAACAATGCAAGAACACATGATCAAGTGTGATAATGTGGTGTAAGGGGTGCTGATGTGTTGAAGATTCTATTTAAATGAAGTGTATTGTAATTGAGTTGCAAATTCAAACTCCATGTATGATTTTAGAATGAACCATATATGCATTTTCTTCTGTTCCTCCACTTTAATGTGGTTTGTCGTGAATACAGATTCCCTATTTGGAATAATTCAGTTTTTCTTATAATTTTTCATATATTAAATGTGTAATTTGGAGTTACGATTTAAAAGTTATAGCATTTCAAACTTTATAACATTTTCTGGATTATTTCTTAAATAGAAAAATGGAATTACAACGTAAGCATTGAGTCATGCTTGCGTCACCAGTTGACTGAAATCAAATTGACCAGTGGGCCAGGGCTGTTAGTTTCACTTGATTAATTCCCGGTTAGGTTAATTTAACAGGGGTGATTAAGGGGTCATGGCCCACATGGTAGTGACTTAGAGGGGAGGGTTAAATAGTGGCTAATGGCTGGCCACGTCAGCCTCACCGGCGGCGAGTCGCCGGCTCCATCGGTTATTTTGTGTGCTGAGGCCACCTACATGTTTCCCGTGCAAGTGAGCATCACCCCGAGTACACATGCGGCACGGGGATGGCCGGAATCCTCGTCGGCAACAAGTTCCGCGACAGTCGGGCTCGGCTGAGACGAGGACGATGATGCACTGCACAAAAATGTACTCGGGGAGAGGGGAAAATAGTGCATGCTCACCATGAACACGCTGGTGATGTCGGGGAGGACATAGGGGGCTTGACGACAGCGAATAGGCGTCGGCGAGTTTGAGGCTCCAGCGAAGGATCGATGATGATTCTGGCGGCTCGGGGTCTATTTGGCTCGTGATCTCCTGCAGGTCGATGAAGACGAGGAGGAGGAGGAGGGAGGACACAGACGGAGAGTCTGAGGCGCATGGTAACCGGAGTTTCCACGACGGCGTGCTCCGGTTCGCGTCGGCCTCATTTGGGAACGAGAGAGGAAGAAAGGGGGACAACACTGGAGTGGGTGAAGTGACTCACGACTGTTAGGCGGTGTCTCTGGAAAGACTAGAAGACCTGAGGCGTCCAGGAAGCTCCTAGGTGGCCTCCATGGCGTTTGGCTCGCCACGGAGCAGCTTCTGGGCGCGGGGACGAAGAAGTCAAAGCACGGGCTGGGCTGGGCCGGCCAGAAGGTATGTTGGGCCGCGGCCAGGTATGATTGGCCTGGTTTCCCTTTCTCTTTTATTTTATTTTCTGGTTTTTGTCTTACCTTGGTAAAACTACCATAGCATTTTATAAAATCCCCAAAATTTTATATTGGTCTTAGGTGACATATATATAGCCACTCCCAAGTTTTGAAGAATTTTGAAATTAAAAATATTTGAATTCAAATCCATCTAGGGTTTTATTTAATTTCCATGTCCTTTTTGGACTTTTTGAAAAATCATAGATGATGGTATGCGTTCCACTTCACTTGATATGTGATCTTGCTCATTTATAGGAGTTTAAGTTCAAAGGAATTTTTGGAAGGAATTTTTGTCTGGCCATTTGAATAAAATTCATTTGGGGATTTTATCTTTCCCCATTTCAATTTCTTTTTTAAATTTTTACAGGATGCAATGAAGCACTTGAATCCTAGCACATAACTAATAGAGGGTTATGACAACTCACCCCCACTCAAAAGAATCGCGTCCCGAGATTCAGAAGTCGTCGGGAGGAAGGTGGGGTACTCGGCACAGAGACGGTCTTCTCTTTCCCATGTGGATTCTTTCTCAGAGTGATGTAACCATTGCACTTTGACAAACTTGATCTTCTGATGACGTATGCTACGCTCTACTAAATCAAGAATACGAATGGGGTACTCTCGATAAGAAAGATTATCTTGGAGATCAAGCGTTTCATGGTCGACTTCGCGGATGGGGTCCTTGAAGCAACGCCTGAGTTGTGACACATGGAATACATCGTGTACTCGAGAAAGGTGGGGGGTAGTTCAAGGTTGTAGGAAACTTCTACACGTTTAGCAAGAATGCGGAAAGGTCCAATGTGACGTGGGGCCAACTTGCCTTCGATACCGAATCGTTGGGTTCTCTTCAGAGGAGTAACCCGAAGGTAAGCCTTCTCATCCCGATTGCAGCTTTCTTGCCTATGATGATGATCATAGTAGCTCTTCTGATGAGACTTGGCGGCTTTCAATTGATCATGAACAATGCGAACTTGCTCTTCTGCTTCTTTATCAAATCCGGACCAGAGAATTTTCTTTCACCGTTTTCTGACCAGTTTAAGGGTATTCGAAATCTTCATCCATAGATGAATTCAAAAGGAGCCATGTTCAGACTAGATTGGAAACAATTGTTATAAGAAAATTCGGTGAATGGGAGAAACTTCTCACAATTCTTTATGAAAGAGATAACACAAGCTCTGAGCATGTCTTTGAGAATTTAGTTAACCCTTTCAACTTGACCGCTAGACTAGGGATGGAAAGGTGTACTAAAGGAGAGATGAGTTCCCATAGCATTCTGATAACTTTCCCAAAATCTAGAGGTGAAAAGGCTACCACGGTCAGAATTGATTTCCTAAGGAACACCATGAAGAGACACGATTCTACAGACATGCAAGTCCACTAGCTGGCTAGCAATTATGGACTCGCGAATGGGAAGGAAGTGAGCAACTTTGGAAAGTCGATCAATGACAACGAAGATGGCATCATTTCCTTTTTGGGTTTTTGGAAAGTCTGTGATGAAGTCCATACTGACCTTGTCCCATTTCCACTCAGGAATAGGCAGTGGTTGAAGAGTGCCAGCAGGTCTTTGATGTCCGACTTTAATGCAACGACAAACATCACATTCAACAATGAACTGAGAAATTTGTCGGTTCATCCTAGTCCACCAAAATCTCTGGCGTAGGTACTGGTACATCTTTGTGCTACCAGGATGAATTGAAAGGGGAGTGTCAGGAGCTTCCTTAAGAATCAGCCTCCTATGATTATGCTTTTGTGGTAAAACTTACCGAGTGGCAAAGAAAACGACACCTTGATCATTTATGGAGAAATATTTAGCAACTCCGCTAGCAATGTTCTTCCTGATCTCTCGAATACCACTATCACTTTTCTGGGCGGCTATGATTTGATCCTCAAGGGTTGGTTTCGCCACCAAGGTAGATAGGAAGCCATGAGGAACAATATCGACATTGATCTTTCGAAATTCCTCATGAAGAAGTGGTTGATACTGTTGTTGTTGGATATGTGCCCTAGAGACATATTAATAAAGATATTTGTCACATATCCGTTTTTGTTCATAATACATTTTATACTGAGCTATAACTGTATTACTTGGAAATACTAATACAGGTGTAGTATAAAACATAGGTCCGTAGTTTAAATCGGGTAAACTATCTCATTGGGAAATTGATTGATCAAGCTTTCCTGATCATGGCGACACTTAAGTCCATTGACAATGAGGTCATGTCATTAGGGGAATGATGTGATGGACATACACCCACCTAAAGTATTGCAATGTGATCGAGTCACATAGTTCAGTGTTGCGATGACTTTGTAACGTATGTCTTAGTCCTTAGACCGTAATGATCATACGTAATTCTCATTTATGAGGAGACTTTGATTTGTATCCCACCACCTGACTGAAATATGCTGGCTATAACGATGCACTTCGAAATAGATGGTTGATGAGTATGTTAATAGATCAGAGCGGGATTTGTCAGTCCTTGTAACAGGACAGATACTCTGGGCCCACTCGGTGATATTTCATCAATAGCTTGCAAGCAGGTGACTAGGTCACGGGAGATGCAATAGGCACGGATGAGTAAACTTGTTTGTTGTGAACGAGATGTGAACACAGTATGTGGGATACTGATGATCGAACCTCGGACAAACAAAGTACCGCAGCAAAAAGCGATTACGCCGTATCGTTAACGGTTTCCAAAAGCGATTGAAGTTCATTCGATGGAAGCGCAGGGGTTGTCAAGGATTGTAACCAGGTCTAACTGACTAGTCATTGGTCAATGAGAAGAGTCTCGACCATGTCTGTTGTTTCCCGGACCGTTAGGTGTTACACTTAAGGGCAATCGATGCATAGGACAGTTTTGGGATCAATCGGTGAAATAGGAGAAATCACCGGAATAGTTTTTGAGGAGGACGGAAGTTGTTCCGGACATTTTGAATGGTTCAAAATAAAGTTTAATTTGTTTTAATAATGTTTTATTATTTAATTAAATATTTAAACATATTAAAATAATTTAAAAAATGGAAAAAGGCTATATGGGTCTATGGGGCCCATTAGGGGAGGAAGGGGTCCCCCCCCTTGGGCTTGGCGCCAAGGGTGGGGCCCATTCCCCCCCCCTTGGCCGGCGCACTCCCCCCCTTGCGAGTTTAGTCCCACATGGGGGAGGGGAGGAGGATGGCACCCCCCTTGGCATATATAAGGAGGGGTCCCTTTTTCCAACACACAATTATTCCTCTCTCTCTCTCCTTCTCCTTCCTGGAAGTGGACTCCCCTTGTTTGGAGTCTGCACATGGACTGTAGTTCTCCACCATAAGGCAGGCCGTCGCTCTGCTGGAGTCAGGATCCGAATCCGTCTTTCTTCTGCTGCTCGGCTGGTTCGGGGCCCGGGAGGAACATCGATTGTACCATACGTGTATAATCTCTTCGAGGCACTACACCTGTGGTGCTACTTGATCGTTGGAGGTCAACCGGGAGTCATCCTCGCCGGTGGTCTACTACACGACAGGGAGGTCATAGTTCCAAGTCTACGCTAGCCACGTTCGCAAGAACGTTTCCCTCTTTCGGTCTTCAAAGGTATGAACACCGATTCCCTCTGTTACATTACATCGCCATAGCATAGATCTTGGGTTCGGGTTCCATAGGTATGAAAAATTTGTGTTTTCTGCCCCGTATCCAATAGTGTTATCATGAGCTAGCTAATGCATAGATGTATTGTACGGTGTCAGAACCCCAAAGTAGGTTTGTGTTTAACCTAGCTTGCATTTTTGCATCTTGAAAAAAAAATTGCAAAAGAAAAGGAAATGGGGAAAAGAAAAGCCCTATATGAGTTAAATAAAAAGGCCAGAAATAAATCTTTTTCCAAAATTCTTTTGAATGTATTGAAAAATCCTCAAAATGAGTGGAATCATTTTAAAAGTGATTTGGGATTAAACCCATGCTCATAGATTTTTCAACAATTCAAATAGTGTCTTGGAAATTAAATCTTTTTTCTATTTGAATTGAAATTCAAATAAGTTGAATTTCAAAAATTCCCAGAACTTGGGATTGGCTTCTATATAGTCACCTAGGTTTTATAAAAATATTTGGGGATTATTATAAATGCCCTAGCTATTTTATTTTAATGGGAAAAACAGACAACAAAAATGAAAATAAGAAAAGAACAGAGAAAGCCTTACCTTTCGCACAGGGCAGAGCCCACTTACCTTTTGCCTCGTCCCAGCCCACCAGACGCGTTGTCGTCTTCCTCCTCCCCGGCAAGCAGCTCGGTGGCGTGCTTGCCGCCGTGCACGCCACCGAGGTCACCTAGGACCTTCCCCCCTGCCTTCTCCTCGTGCCACCGCGGCGCCTGGAAGCTCACAGTTCTTTTCCCCCCTTCGCAGGTTCTTCTCCCTCTCTCCTCTGCCAATTCCGCGCCACCCCGAGAGCTCACCGGAGCGACCACCGTGCGCCCGCGTGGCCACCGGCTCCCTCCCGTCGAACCGCAGTGTCCAGAAGACCCGCAGAGGAGCTCTTCATCGAGCTACGGCCTCAATTCGAGCCCGGAGGCCCCAGGGACATCGCCCCCTTCTCCAGTTCGCCGCCGGCCACCGTGGACGTCTTCGACAAATCAACCCTGGCCAGCTCCTCTCCGGCCTCCCCGAGCTCGTCGTCGCCTTCCTCGTGAGCTCCCGCTCGATGTCCCCCTCCTAGCTCTCTCCCCCGTGTTCTGCAGCGCGAGTTCGCCGGAGTCAGTAGCCGGCCGCCACTTCCCGTCGTCGTAGCCGTGGCTCAGGGCCTCCTCGAGGTCCCCTGCATGCTCCAGGAGAAGCGCACGAGCGCGAGGCACGCTCCCGTGCCTCCATCTCCCTCCCCCATGGTCGAAATCCCACTCCGGCAGAGCGCCGCCGTGGCCTAGGCCACCGGCGTTTAGCCGCCGGTCTGTTAGCCCTAACCGAGCCCCTAATCCCCTCTCTCCTCTCACTGACAGTGGGCCAGCCCCTTATTTTAAACGGGGTTTAATTTAAACAGAGAACTAACTAACCCAGTGAGGCTGACACGTGGGGCCGCCCTGTCAGTTGACTGGTCAAACCCTGGCGTCAGCATGACCTAGTGATGACGCAGTAAAGATTAAATCATTTAATTTATTCAATAAATTCCAGAAAATAAGCAAAACTTTGAAATTGAATAACTTTTAAACTATAACTCCAAATTCAAAGTGTAATATATGAAAAATGATCAGGAGAAAATCCTCTATCCAAATTTCCAACTTTCAGCTATGTTGGAGTTGATCTTAAAAAGGGATCAGTAGCTTTTGCTATTTGATTTAATTGGAATTATTTCAAATTCAATTCAATTGATATTCCAACTTCAAACTTTGAAATGCACCACACATCACTTGTACTTCAGAAGCATTTCACACACATGACCATTTGGTTTCAAATGAACAAACATTAGCAAATGCAAGTTGACCAAATTTAAATAACATTTGGAGTTTGAATTTGAATTTACTTTTCAAATAAACTTCAATTAAAATGTGGCAATTCAAACATAGGTCACATCAGACCTTGCCATGCTTTGTTTTACATATTGTTTGGGCATTGTATTATTTTGATTGTGCTTTACTTCCAGTGCTTCGGTGATTGCATCTTCTCGGTAGAGTTGATCTCGGAGACGAGTTCAACCTCACGTCAGAAGAGTGATACCTCGTGATCGTCAACAAGGCAAGCAGCCCCTTCTTTGATCATGTCTATAAAATCCCAGTTCCCTCTCATTCTCGCAAATGCTTGTTTAGGATGTCACCATGATACGTTCTACCGCTAGTTGAACCCATTCCTTTGCATGACCTATCATTTTGTCACAGTAGTAAGCAAACCGCAATCCTAGCAGATGTAGGAGTTGGTTGATATCATGTGGCCCCTGCAACTCTTACAGCTTATTGCATGCTTAGAGTTGTTACCTGAGGCTAATTTTGATGTGAGTCGGGATGGTAGTGATCATGTGAATGATGGTGGTAACGTGTTGGTGAATCTACCCTAAACAAAGGTGAACGATGAGAGGCTGTGTAGGAGTACACAGTGGGTTGTCTCGTTGAACACTGCCTTAGGCCCGAGTTCTTGTGTTGTTATCCAAGACAAAGAGTACGACCACACATTGGGCTCACTGACCCCTCTCGGCCTAGTACCTCACCCCGGACCAGTCCAGGAGTCGCAAGAAGTTCGCCCTTTAACGATCTCAATGCAGGTGGAACCAAGGTAAGTGGTTGGCGTAGGTTGTGGGCACGTTGAATCAAGTGATCATGATCGAGTTGATCTTGATGGCGGTCACACAACGTTTGAGTCCGCATCGGAACAATCAGCCGGATTCCGATTGTGGTCCCAACTCAAATAGGCGACTCCCTAGGACTAGAGATGGTGCCGTGAGTGAAGTGTCGTGGCAACATCCTCGCCGGTACTCAATTGAAGGGTCCATCCCCAGGCGGTAACTGATGAGGCGTGTGTGTAGCAGTACACCCCTGCAGGGTTAATGAACTATTTGAATAGCCGTGTCCGCGGTTATGGACTACTTGGAGACCTTTACTTGATCATAGATAACTTGAACCGGATACTTCTAAAACACACCAAGATAAGTGTGAGTGCTATGGCGTGCTTCCTCATGGGGAAGTTGAGGAAGGCACCATAGTGGAGTATTGATTGGAGACTGTTACTTGGACTCGTGTACGTTCTTACCTCTCTCTGGTACTCGTAGTTCAGGATTAGCCAAGTCAAAGCTGGCACTTCTGCAAGTGAAACCCCACCTCCCTTTACCTTGATACATGTGCATGAGTAGTATAGTTCCTATGTAAGTCTTGCTGAGTACGACTTTGTACTCACGTTTGCTTATTCTATGTTTTAGAGACGAGACCACTGACCCTGATGGTGGCCTCTACCTCGAGCTCGACGTGGACCAATGTCGTATAGTTCCAGGCAGCAGCCTGTGCCCTTTGGAGGGTCGTTATACTTTTCTTTCAGGCTTCTTAAGCCATTTGTTAAACTTGTCTTTACTAAGACATAATTTGCTTCCGTTGATGTTTGATGTAATGTTGGATCACATCCATGTGATCTCTGCTTGTAATATATCTACTATGTCTGCTCTGGTTAGCAGAAGTTATAAAGACTATGAGTTTGTAGAGTTCATGTTGTGACTACCTGCTGTTTACACTGGACATGTATGCTGCGTGTATGTTTATAACGTGCATGTCTTAGTGTGGGGTTCGATAGCTTAGTTGTGTTCTTTCCGGCGGTCTTTTATACACCAAGTGGTCCTTAGATGTGCGCAGCTTGGGGCATCGTGATGCGATTGCTCGTGACTCTGTCACGTGGCACACTTTGTGGTATGATTGAGCCCGCCCGAGATCCCGACTAAGTGATCGGGCTGGAGTAAGTCTATGTAAGGGTTATAGTTCAATCGATAACATGGTTGAGGCGACTTGTCTATGAGTATGGGATTCACCACCCATAAGCATTAGAGTTGTGAGCGGACGTTGAGGACCCATCTCAGTTGATCATCCGGCCTGGATGGGATGCCCCTCGCGTTTGATGCTTACCGAGAGTGATCTGTGCTTGGCCTTGTCTGCTTAGACAAGTGGGTACGGCTCTCGGCTCTCCATGTGATTGCATTATGACCGGAATTACATACGCTAACCCCGGGTCCCGACAGACTTGGTATCAGAGCAGGACTGCCTGTAGGATTATCAAACCTTTGGCCGATATCGAGTCTAGCATTCTATAGTTATATAGTTACTTTGGGTATAAGGGAACAACGTAAGACTTCTTTTTTCTCCTTATCCTCATCGATTTGAGTTCTGAGTCAACCTCATCTTATTCTACGGGAAAATAGGACTAGGCTCATCTATATCTTTACTAGGACATCTCGTTGATTGCTTCTTTGTAGCTGTAGGAGTGTTGTGGTCCTTTCTGAGCCATCATTCCATAGTGTTTCTGTGGAAGTGATGTCCGTTATCCTGTAGGTTGTCTCAATTTCCATCCCGGTGCAGCCGTTATGCTGTCCGTTTGTGACTTTGATGCTATTGCATTATAGTCTTCTATCTTAGCATAGAATTGTGTCCTAAATCCTATTCTGATTGTTGATTCTTATCACACAGAATGTCAGGTGCAAATCAAGGTGTTGATCCCAGTTCAGGTAACATAGACGGTGAAGAACCTCCACCACCAACCTCAACGGCAGAAATCATGTTGGAGGCTGAACAGAATCGTCGTGATCAGACACGTCTTCTCGAGCGCATTGAGCAGAACACTTCTCGTCAGCATCTTAGTGTTGTCACCATCCAGGACTTCATTCTCCTCAACCCGCCAGTTTTCCGATGTCCTTCCGAGCCCCTTGATGCCGATGATTGGCTTCGTTCCCTCGAGCGTAAGCTTGAGACAGCCCATGTTGCTCCAGGTGATCGTGTGCTATTTGCGGCATATTTTCTGGAAGGTGCTGCTCTTCAGTGGTGGGAAAACTTCGTGGCAATGCAACCAGTTGGTCACGTGGTGACTTGGCAAGAGTTCTGTGATGAATTCCGTGGATATCATATTCCGGATCAGCTGATGGAGCGCAAGAGAGAAGAATTTTTCAATCTGACCCAAGGAAAGATGACTGTTCATGAGTATAGGACTGAGTTCACTCGTCTAGCACGTTATGCCCAAGAAGAAGTATCCACCGACGCCAAGAAACAAGCAAGGTTCCGCAAGGGACTTAGCCCCGTCCTTCGTCATGACCTGAATCTTCACGAGTTCGTCAACTTCAGGGACTTGGTCGACAAATCCTTCAAGGCCGAGTATGGAAATGAGTTGTATGAAGAGTCTCGCAAGCTTGATCGTGAGTTTGCCCAATCTTCTGGCCCAGTTTCTCGGAAACGCCGTGTTTGGATTCCCTTCAGTGACGTCAGTCATGCTGTAAGTGCTTCTAGACCATCAACCACCATATATCGTCCACCTCAACCCAATATTCCTCCTTGGAATTTTGTTGGACAATCAAGTGCTCAAGTTCCTTTCATTCCACGTGGTGTTTGTTTCCAATGTGGACAATCAGGTCACAATGTTCGAGAGTGTCCCCAAAATCTTGTAGCCACCACACCTAAACCAAAGCAAGCCTTTCGTCGTGGCAAGCCACTACCCAAGACTTCCAAGGTCAAGCCTCCTATTTATGAACATGGTTATGTGAATCATGTATCCATTCTAGATTCCCACAAGTCAACCGATGTTGTACTCGGAACCCTTCCTGTCAATTCCACCCCAGCTTCGGTTCTTTTTGACCCAGGAGCATCTCACTCATTCATATCCCAGGACTTTGCACTGTCACATGACATCTCTTTTTCGATGTTATCCACCCCCTTAGTTGTGTAAGCCCCTGGATCCAGATGGCACACCACCATGGTGAGTCATGAGAATGAAATTGCAATTGAGGGTTTAGTATTCTTTGCCTCACTTATAGCCCTCAAGTCTTCAGACATTGATATCATCCTAGGAATGGATTGGTTATCAAGACAGAGTGCTGTCCTTGATTGTAAAGCCAAGTAAGTGAAACTAACCCATCCATCAGGCCAGACAATCAAATACACCTCACCAAGCTCTAAAACCCAGGTGCATTCTTTAAATGTGCTTCCTTGAAGATATTCCGGTGGTTCGTGACTTCCCGGATGTCTTTCCAGAAGAGCTGCCAGGAATAACACCTGACAGATCTGTAGAGTTTGTGGTAGATCTTATCCCAGGAACCGCACCAATATCCAGACGCCCATATAGAATTGCCCCACGTGAGTTAGCTGAGCTTAAAATCCAACTTGAAGCTTCGTTGGCAAAAGGCTTCATCCGCCCTAGCTCATCGCCATGGGGTTGCCCCGTTCTGTTCGTAACGAAGAAAGATGGAACAGAAAGGATGTGCGTAGACTATCGCCCGCTAAATCTAGCGACGATAAAGAACAAGTACCTACTGCCCAGGATCAATGATCTTTATGATCATCTTGCAGGATCCTCTGTCTTCTCTAAGATGGATTTGAGATTAGGCTATCATCAGATCAAAATCAGAAACGAGGACATCCCCAAAACGGCTTTTACTACTCGTTATGGTCTTTATGAGTACACCGTTATGTCCTTTGGTTTAACCAATGCCCCCGCCACATTCTCGCGCTTGATGAATTCGATCTTCATGGAGTACATAGATAAATTTGTTGTAGTTTATCTTGATGACATCCTCATCTACTCGAAGAACGAAGAAGATCACGCAGAACATCTTAGGCTGGTATTGATGAAACTTAGAGAGCATCGCCTGTATGCTAAATTCTCCAAGTGTGAATTCTGGCTACCAGAAGTGACCTACTTAGGCCACCTTATTTCTGAAAAAAGGCATTGTTGTCAATCCCGAGAGAGTTCAGGCCGTCCTTGACTGGACTCCACCTGAATCGGTTAAGCAAGTCAGGAGTTTTCTTGGCCTAGCCAGCTATTGCCGTCGCTTCGTCGAGAACTTTTCTAAAGTTGCAAAGCCTCTAACTGAACTCCTCAAGAAAGATAAGAAATTCTTATGGACTTCCAAGTGCGAGGAAAGCTTTCAAGAGCTAAAAAGAAGATTGACTTCTGCACCCGTACTTGCACCTCCAGACACCAAAAAGGATTTTGAGATCTATTGTGATGCTTCACGGCAAGGGTTAGGATGCATACTTCTGCAAGATCGACATGTGGTAGCTTATGCGTCACGCCAGTTGCGGCCACATGAAGAGAACTATCCTACCCATGATCTTGAACTCGCTGTCGTAGTTCATGCCCTAACAACTTGGCGACATTACCTCCTTGGTAATCGTTGTGAGATCTATTCCGACCAGCAAAGCCTCAAATACATTTTCACCCAGCCAGAACTTAATCTCAGGCAAAGACGCTGGATAGAGTTGATAAAAGATTATGACTTAGGAATTTCTTACACCCCAGGCAAAGCCAATGTCATGGCTGATGCACTAAGTCGTAAGTCGTATTGTAACAACCTCATGTTACAACAGTATCAACCACTTCCTCATGAGGAATTTCGAAAGCTCAACCTCGAGATTGTTCCTCGTGGATCTCTTTTCAACTTGGTGGCGAAACCAACCCTTGAGGATCAAATCATAATTGCCCAAAGGCGTGCACGAGGTGTTCGCCGGATCAAGGAGAACATTGCTAGCGGAGTTGCTAAATGTTTCTCCACAGATAGCAAAGGAACGGTATTCTTTGAAAATCGTTTGGTAGTACCTAAGAATAGGGAACTAAGGCAACTCATCCTCAAAGAAGCCCATGATACACCCCTCTCCCTTCATCCCGGTAGCACAAAAATGTACCGAGATCTACGCCAGAGATTTTGGTGGACTAGGATGAAGAGAGAAATTGCTCAGTTCATTGCTGAATGTGATGTTTGTCGTGGCATTAAGGCAGAACATCAAAGACCTGCTGGTACTCTTAGACCTTTGCCTATCCCCGAGTGGAAATGGGATAAAGTCAGTATGGATTTCATCACTGGCTTTCCAAAAACCCAGAAAGGAAATGATGCCATCTTCGTTGTCATAGATAGACTTTCCAAAGTTGCTCACTTCCTTCCAGTTCGCGAGTCTATAACTGCTCGCCAGTTAGCGGACTTGTATGTCTCCCGAATCGTGTCACTTCATGGTGTTCCTTTGGAAATCAATTCAGACCGTGGTAGTCTTTTCACTTCTCGATTTTGGGAAAGTTTCCAGAATGCTATGGGAACCCACCTCTCCTTTAGCACCGCTTATCACCCGCAGTCCAGTGGTCAAGTAGAAAGGGTCAATCAAATTCTCGAAGACATGCTCAGAGCTTGTGTTATCTCTTTCGGAAAGAAATGGGAGAATTCTCTTCCTTTTGCCAAATTTGCGTATAACAATAGTTTTCAATCTAGTCTGGGCATGGCTCCTTTTGAATTTCTCTATGGACGGAAATGTCGAACACCCCTGAACTGGTCAGAAACCGGTGAAAGACAATTCTTTGGACCGGATTTGATTCAGGATGCAGAAGAGCAAGTTCGCATTGTTCGTGAGAAATTGAAAACAGCCCAGTCTCGTCAGAAAAGCTATTATGATCGTCATCATAGGGAAGAAAGCTATAATCTGGATGAGAAGGCTTACCTTCGGGTTACTCCTCTGAAGGGTACCCATCGCTTCAGTATCAAAGGCAAGTTGGCCCCACGTTATATCGGTCCCCTTCGCATTCTCGCCAAACATGGAGAAGTTTCCTACCAATTGGAACTACCCCCTCACCTCTCCCAGGTTCATGATGTCTTCCACGTCTCTCAACTCAGGCGTTGCTTCAAGGACCCCATCCGCGAAGTAAACCACGAAACGCTTGATCTCCAAGATAACCTTTCATATTGAGAGTACCCTGTTCATATTCTTGATGAAGCCGAGCGTAACACCAGACGTCGGAAGATCAGATTCCTCAAAGTGCAGTGGTCACATCATTCAGAGAAAGAAGCCACCTGGGAACGAGAGGATCGTCTACGAGCTGAGTACCCCACCCTCTTCCCGACGACTTCTGAATCTCGGGACGAGATTCTGTTGAGTGAGGGCGAGTTGTCAGAACCCCAAAGTAGGTTTGTGTTTACCCTAGCTTGCATTTTTGCATCTTGAAAAAAAATTGCAAAAGAAAAGGAAATGGGGAAAAGAAAAGCCCTATATGAGTTAAATAAAAAGGCCAGAAATAAATCTTTTTCCAAAATTCTTTTGAATCTATTGAAAAATCCTAAAAATGAGTGGAATCATTTTAAAAGTGATTTGGGATTAAACCCATGCTCACAGATTTTTCAACAATTCAAATAGTGGCTTGGAAATTAAATCTTTTTTCTATTTGAATTGAAATTCAAATAAGTTGAATTTCAAAAATTCCCAAAACTTGGGATTGGCTTCTATATAGTCACCTAGGTTTTATAAAAATATTTGGGGATTTTTATAAATGCCCTAGCTATTTTATTTTAATGGGAAAAAAAGACAACAGAAATGAAAATAAGAAAAGAACAGAGAAAGCCTTACCTTTCGCACAGGGCAGAGCCCACTTACCTTTTGCCTCGGCCCAGCCCACCAGACGCGTTGTCGTCTTCCTCCTCCCCGGCAAGCAGCTCGGTGGCGAGCTTGCCGCCGTGCACGCCACCGAGGTCACCTAGGACCTTCCCCCCTGCCTTCTCCTCGTGCCACCGCGACTCCTGGAAGCTCACAGTTCTTTCCCCCCCCCTCGCAGGTTCTTCTCCCTCTCTCCTCTGCCAATTCCGCGCCACCCTGAAAGCTCACCGGAGCGACCACCATGCGCCCGCGTAGCCACCGGCTCCCTCCCGTCGAACCGCAGTGTCCAGAAGACCCGCAGAGGAGCTCTTCGTCAAGCTACGGCCTCAATTCGAGCCCGGAGGCCCCAGGGACGTCGCCCCCTTCTCCAGTTCGCCGCCGGCCACCGTGGACGTCTTCGACAAATTCGCCCTATCCAGCTCCTCTCCGGCCTCCCCGAGCTCGTCGTCGCCTTCCTCGTGAGCTCCCGCTCGATGTCCCCCTCCTAGCTCTCTCTCCCGTGTTCTGCAGCGCGAGTTCACCGGAGTCAGTAGCCGGCCGCCGCTTCCCGTCGTCGTAGCCGTGGCTCAGGGCCTCCTCGAGGTCCCCTGTATGCTCCAGGAGAAGCGCACGAGCGCGAGGCACGCTCCCGTGCCTCCATCTCCCTCCCCCGTGGCCGAAATACCACTCCGGCAGAGCGCCGCCGTGGCCTAGGCCACCGGCGTTTAGCCGCCAGTCTGTTAGCCCTAACCGAGCCCCTAATCCCCTCTCTCCTCTCACTGACAGTGGGCCAGCCCCTTATTTTAAACGGGGTTTAATTTAAACAGAGAACTAACTAACCCAGTGAGGCTGACACGTGGGGCCGCCCTGTCAGTTGACTGGTCAAACCCTGGCGTCAGCATGACCTAGTGATGACGCAGTAAAGATTAAATCATTTAATTTATTCAATAAATTCCAGAAAATAAGCAAAACTTTGAAATTGAATAACTTTTAAACTATAACTCCAAATTCAAAGTGTAATATATGAAAAATGATCAGGAGAAAATCCTCTATCCAAATGTCCAACTTTCAGCTATGTTGGAGTTGATCTTAAAAACGGATCAGTAGCTTTTGCTATTTGATTTAATTGGAATTATTTCAAATTCAATTCAATTGATATTCCAGCTTCAAACTTTGAAATGCACCACACATCACTTGTACTTCAGAAGCATTTCACACACATGACCATTTGGTTTCAAATGAACAAACATTAGCAAATGCAAGTTGACCAAATTTAAATAACATTTGGAGATTGAATTTGAATTTACTTTTCAAATCAACTTCAATTAAAATGTGGCAATTCAAACATAGGTCACATCAGCACCTTGCCATGCTTTGTTTTACATATTGTTTGTGCATTGTATTATTTTGATTGTGCTTTACTTCCAATGCTTCGGTGATTGCATCTTCTCGGTAGAGTTGATCTCGGAGACGAGTTCAACCTCACGTCAGAAGAGTGATACCTCGTGATCGTCAGCAAGGCAAGGAGCCCCCTCTTTGATCATGTCTATAAAATCCCAGTTCCCTCTCATTCTCGCAAATGCATGTTTAGGATGTCACCATGATACGTTCTACCGCTAGTTGAACCTATTCCTTTGCATGACCTATCATTTTGTCACAGTAGTAAGCAAACCACAATCCTAGCAGATGTAGGAGTTGGTTGATATCATGTGGCCCCTGCAACTCTTACAGCTTATTGCATGCTTAGAGTTGTTACCTGAGGCTAATTTTGATGTGAGTCGGGATGGTAGTGATCATGTGAATGATGGTGGTAACGTGTTGGTGAATCTACCATAAACAAAGGTGAACGATGAGAGGCTGTGTAGGAGTACACAGTGGGTTGTCTCGTTGAACACTGCCTTAGGCCCGAGTTCTTGTGTTGTTATCCAAGACAAAGAGTACGACCACACATTGGGCTCACTGACCCCTCTCGGCCTAGTACCTCACCCCGGACCAGTCCAGGAGTCGCAAGTAGTTCGCCCTTTAACGATCTCAATGCAGGTGGAACCAAGGTAAGTGGTTGGCGTAGGTTGTGGGCACGTTGAATCAAGTGATCATGATCGAGTTGAGCTTGATGGCGGTCACACAACGTTTGAGTCCGCATCGGAACAATCGGCCGGATTCCGATTGTGGTCCCAACTCAAATAGGCGACTCCCTAGGACTAGAGATGGTGCCGTGAGTGAAGTGTCGTGGCAACATCCTCGCCGGTACTCACTTGAAGGGTCCATCCCCAGGCGGTAACTGATGAGGCGTGTGTGTAGCAGTACACCCCTGCAGGGTTAATGAACTATTTGAATAGCCGTGTCCGCGGTTATGGACTACTTGGAGACCTTTACTTGATCATAGATAACTTGAACCGGATACTTCTAAAACACACCAAGATAAGTGTGAGTGCTATGGCGTGCTTCCTCGTGGGGAAGTCGAGGAAGGCACCATAGTGGAGTATTGATTGGAGACTGTTACTTGGACTCGTGTACGTTCTTACCTCTCTCTGGTACTCGTAGTTCAGGATTAGCCAAGTCAAAGCTGGCACTTCTGCAAGTGAAACCCCACCTCCCTTTACCTTGATACATGTGCATGAGTAGTATAGTTCCTATGTAAGTCTTCCTGAGTACGACTTTGTACTCATGTTTGCTTATTCTATGTTTTAGAGACGAGACCACTGACCCTGATGGTGGCCTCTACCTCGAGCTCGATGTGGACCAATGTCGTATAGTTCCAGGCAGCAGCCTGTGCCCTTTGGAGGGTCGTTATACTTTTCTTTCAGGCTTCTTAAGCCATTTGTTAAACTTGTCTTTACTAAGACATAATTTGCTTCCGTTGATGTTTGATGTAATGTTGGATCACATCCATGTGATCTCTGCTTGTAATATATCTACTATGTCTGCTCTGGTTAGCAGAAGTTATAAAGACTATGAGTTTGTAGAGTTCATGTTGTGATTACCTGCTGTTTACACTGGACATGTATGCTGCGTGTATGTTTATAACGTGCATGTCTTAGTGTGGGGTTCGATAGCTTAGTTGTGTTCTTGCCGGCGGTCTTTCATACACCAAGTGGCCCTTAGATGTGCGCAGCTTGGGGCATCGCGATACGATTTCTCGTGACTCTGTCACGTGGCACACTTTGTGGTATGATTGAGCCCTCCCGAGATCCCGACTAAGTGATCGGGCTGGAGTAAGTCTATGTAAGGGTTATAGTTCAATCGATAACATGGTTGAGGCGACTTGTCTATGAGTATGGGATTCACCACCCATAAGCATTAGACTTGTGAGCGGACGTTGAGGACCCATCTCAGTTGATCATCCGGCCTGGATGGGATGCCCCTCGCGTTCGATGCTTACCGAGAGTGATCTGTGCTTGGCCTTGTCTCCTTAGACAAGTGGGTACGGATCTCGGCTCTCCATGTGATTGCATTATGACCGGAATTACATACGCTAACCCCGGGTCCCGACATACGGGTAGAACACATCTAGGATGTGGGCATCGAATCTTCATTCGTTACCCTCCCACGTGTACTCATTTAGCATTGCGGCAATGTTTTATGAAGCGGCCCCCGACCGACCTTACGCGTTTATGCGAGACTGGTTCCACGCTTGACATATGGCTTGTACCATATCAAGTGGCTGGGGGGTGTCTGTCTCTCTGCATTAGGGATGCGAAGATGTTTGCAACGGAGGGCGTCGACAGGGGTGTAATAGAGACGGATGGGAGACGGTGTTGTGGCATGTTTTTCGCAGGATAGAAACGGTTCTCTCTCTCGAAACCCCTAGCAGCCACGTAAACCTTGCACAAGCTAAAGTAGAAAGGCGTTTGACTTTGCTTTGCATGAAGGGGGATCATAGTTTGTATGATTTACAGTTTTACTTCCTGTTTATGCTAGTATGCTAGATATGACGACGGTAGCACAAATAGGACCATCTCTCACAATACCAACATTGTGTTCTCCCTTGGTGGGCACAGCCTGGAAGGTTCTCCCATATGGCCGACATTCCGTACATACCGGATGTCACACATATTAAACTGCGTTCGCATGAGGTTGGGTTCAGCAAGCCTGGAATATGCAGATATGGCCTTGCTGATCAGCTAACATCAATGTTCGATTGGCAGGCTTGACGTATGTAGATGCGGGCCTGGACCACAGTAGATCGAAAGATCGAGCACGAGTCACATACCTGATGTGATTGGATTAGAGGCCTACCTGGGTCGCATACTGATGGCCGTGACGATCGGGGGAGGTATGGGGTCTGGGATTATGTAACCACTTAGTTAAATTGAGAGGTGTTTATCTAAGTGGGAGCTTTCTAGAATTTTGAAGATTAAATTGAAAAACTCCACATTATGAACAAAAATATAAATATGTATCCTTGTGAATCAAACTTTGTAGATGGCAGCACCATGCCCCTCGTTCAACTTAGGATCGTTCCTAGAGAAAGACAAACTAAAAACTGATGGGTCAAACTTCACCAACTGGTTCCGCACCCTGAGGATTCTCCTCGTTCCCCTCAAAATGGCATACGTACTAGAGGGTGCGTTAGGTGACGCACCAGCAGATGATTCCAGTCAGGATGAGAAGAATACCTGTCTCTCCAAGACTGATGATTACAACCTTGTCCAGAGTGGTGTGCTCTACTCCATGGAGGCTGAGCTGCAGAAACGCTTTGAGAGGATGGGTGCATATGAGATTATCACTAACCTCAAGGCGGTCTTTGCACCTCAAGCCAGGGCTGAACGGTATGAGGCTTCTGAAGCCTTCTTCTCAGCAAAGATGGACGAGCACGGCAGCGTGAGTGAGCACGTGGTCAAGATGTCTGGCTAAATTCAACGCTTCAATGCTCTGGAATGTCAGATTCCAGATGAACATGCTGTTGATAGGGTGTTGCAGTCGCTTCCCCCTAGCTACAAAGGCTTTGTGCTGAACTACAACATGCATGGGATGACCAAAAACCACTTCTGAGTTGTTCACCATGCTGAAGAGTGTTGAGGTTGAGATCAAGAAGGAGCATGCTGTCTTCATGGTCAACAAGACCACTGAGTTTAAGAAGTCAAGAAGGCGGGAGAAGGCTAAGAAAGGTGGCCCCAAAAGGGATGGCCAGTCATTTGTCGTTCCTCCCAAGGAACCTAAGCCCAAACCCTGAGTTGAGTGCTTCTAATGCAAGGGTGAAGGTCACTGGAAATGCAACTGCCCCAAGTACCTAAAGGACAAGAAGGCTGGCAAGGTCGCCAAGAGAGACGAAGGTATATTTGATATACATATTGTTGATCTTTTCTTGACAAGCGTCGGGAACACATCCTGGATACTTGATACAGGATCTGTCGCTCATATTTCTAATTCCGTTCAGGGACTAAGGAATAAGAGATACTTGCTGAAAGATGAAGTGACGATGTGCGTGGGGAATGGCTGTCAAATTGATGTGTTGGCGGTCGACACGAAGCATCTTATTCTCCCTTCGGGATTAGTTTTGGTTCTAAATAAATACTACTGTGTACCCGCATTGAGTGTGAACATCGTTAGTGGATCTTTCTTGAAGCGAGACCACTATTCTTTTAAGTCTAATACAATTGGCTGTTCGATTTATAAGGATGAAGTTTTTTATGTTCACGCGCCGGAGCAACGTGGTTTATTCATACTTGATCTCGATGGTGACGTGTGTCACATTAACAATATAGAGGCCAAAACATGAAAGCGTAGTGATGAAGAGCACATGATGATGTGGCATTTCCTACTTGGTCATATTGGTATAAAGCGCATGGAGAGGCTCCATAAGGATGGACTTCTCGATTCATTGGATTTGGATCCCTTGATACATGTGAACCATGCCTCATGGGCAAAATGACAAGGACTCCATTCAATGGGATAATGGATCGTGCGGACGACTTATTGGGAATCATACATACAGATGTATGTGGACCCATGAACGTCCCCACAGGCAATGGTCTTCGTTACGTCGTGACCTTTAATGATGATGACTTGAGTAGATATGGCATAAGTCTGAAACCTTTGAAAGGTTCAAGGAATTTCCGAATGAGGTCGAGAATCAACTCGGAAATAAAATCAAGCACCTTCAATCGGATCGAGGTGGCGAATATTTAAGTCACGAGTTTTGCAATCATCTGAAGTCTTGTGGCATAGTACCACAGCTTACGCCGGCAGGCACACCTCAGAGAAACGGTGTGGCTGAACGACATAATCGAACCCTATTGGATAGCGTACGATTGATGATGTCTCATACTGATTTGCTTGTGTCATTTTGGGGGTATGCATTAGAAACTGCCGCTTACGTTCTTAATAGGGCACCATCCAAATCCATAAAGATAACACCAGTTGAAGAATGGCATGGCACGAAACCTAAGTTGTCTCACCTGAAGATTTGGGTTTGTGAGGCTTATGTTAGGAAACTAAAGGCTGACAAACTTGAATCCAAGGCGGATAAGTGCATCTTTGTGGGCTATCCCAAGGAAACTTGTGGATACACCTTCTACAATCAGTCTGAGAGAAAAACGTTTGTTGCCAAGACTGCACACTTTCTTGAGAAAGAGTTTCTCTCGAAAGAGTTGAGTGGGAGGAAAATAGACCTCGATGAAGTGACTGACCAATCACTCCAATTGGAAGAAACGACCACATAAGTCGTTCTGGAACCTTCTTCCATAGTGGGAGCTGAAGAGAATGGCCAGAACGACATTCATAACGATCATGACATACATGATGATCATGATGAGAATGAAGAGGAACCTATTATGCCCCGTAGGTCATCAAGAGTCCATCAAACTACTGAGTTTTACGGACATCTTGTGAATGCAATCTTGGCTGATGAGTCAGATGAACCTACGAGTTACAAAGAAGCAATGGAGGGACCCGAGTCCGAGAAATGGCTTGAAGCCATGAAATACGAAATAGACTCCATGTACACCAACAATGTTTGGACTTTGGTGGATATTCCCGAGGACCGCAAGGTCGTCGAGAATAAATGGATTTTCAAGAAAAAGACTGACGCAGACGGAAACGTATCTGTCTACAAAGCTCAACTTGTCGCGAAGGGGTTCCGACAAATTCAAGGAGTTGACTGCGAGGTTCTCTCATGTAGTGATGATAAATTCTATTCGGATCCTACTAGCAATAGTTGCATATCATGATTACGAGATATGGCAGATGGATGTGATAACTGCATTCCTAAATGGCAACATTGAGGAAGAGTTGTATATGATGCAACCAGAGGGGTTTATCGATCCAAAGAATGTTAGTAAGGTGTGCAAGCTTCAACGGTCCATCTATGGGTTGAAGCAAGCATCTTGGAGCTGGAATCATCGATTTGATGAGGTCATTAAAGCTTTTGGATTTGTCCAAAACGTCGAAGAGTTCTGCGTCTATAAGAAAATGAGTGGGATCTCTGTAGCATTCCTTGTGTTATATGTAGATGACATATTGCTAATAGGGAACGCTAATAAATTGTTAGGAGAAGTGAAGGAATATCTGAATGGACAATTTTCCATGAAGGACCTTATTGAAGCTGCGTACATATTGGGGATTAAGATCTATAGAGATAGACCTAATCGACTATTGGCTTTGAGTCAGAGCACTTATATTGACAAGATGTTTAAAAGGTTCAGTATGGATAACTCCAAGAGAGGCCTCTTGCCAGTTATAAAAGTTGTCAAGTTAAGCGTGACTCAGTGACCGATCACAACAAAAGAGAAGGAGGAAATGTCCTCAAAACCCTATGCCTCAGCCATAGGTTCTCTCATGTATGCTATGTTATGTACCCGGCCGGATTTAGCGCTGGCTATTAGTATGAATAATCGCTACCAGAGTAACCATTAGATTATTTCTTAAATAGAAAAACAGAATTACTGCGTCAGCGTTGAGTCATGCTTGCATCACCAGTTGACTGAAATCAAACTGACCAGTGGGCCAGGGCTGTCAGTTTCACTGGATTAATTCCCGGTTAGGTTAATTTAACAGGGGTGATTAGGGCGTTAGGGACCACATGGCAGTGACCTAGAGGGGGTGTTAATTAGTGTCTAATGGTTGGCCATGTCAGCCTCACCGGCGGCGTGTCCGTCGGTTATTTGGTGTGTAGAGGAAACCTACATATTTCTCGTGCAAGCGAGCATCACCCCGAGTACACAGGTGTCACGTGGATGGCTGGAATCCTCGTCGGCGACGAGTTCCGCGGCAAATGGGCTCGGCCGAGACGAGCACGACCATATACTGCACAAAAATGGACTCGGGGAGAGGGGAAAATAGCGCATGCTCACCCCGAACACGCAGGTGACGTCGGAGAGGCCAGAGGGGGATTGACGTCGGGGAGCTTGCGCCTCCGGCGAAGGCTCAGTGACGATTCCCGTGGCCCGGGGTCTCTCTGGCTGGTGATCTCCTGCAGGTTGATAAAGACGACGATGGCGAGGAGGAAGGACAAGGTCGGAGAGTCTGCGGCGCTCGGTAATCTGAGTTTCCACGGCGGCGTGCTCCGGTTCTCGTCGTCCTTGTTTGGGAACAAGAGAGGAAGAAAGGTGGGACGGCTCTGCATTGGGGGAAGTAACGCACGACTGCTAAGCAGTCTCCGTGGCGCGATTAGAAGACCGGAGGCATCCAGGAAGCTCGTCGGTGGCGTCCATGGCGTTCGGCTCGCCACCGAGCTGTTTCTGGGCGCGGGGAAGAAGATAACAAAGCCCAGGCTGGGCTGGGCGGACCAGACGGTATGTTAGGACACGGCCAGGTAAGCTGGGTCTGGTATTCCTTTCTCTTTTATTTTGTTTTCTGCTTTCTTTTTTACCTTGGTAAAACTACCATAGCATTTTACAAAATCCCCAAACTTTATATTGGTCTTAGGTGACATATAGCTAGCCACTCCCATGTTTTGAAGAATTTTGAAATTCAAATTATTTGAATTCAAATCCAGCTAGGGTTTTATTTAATTTCCAAGTTGACGAGGGGGTGACCCCACGACTCCTACGGATAGGCCTACCCGGTGTCCTTGAAGATAGAAGGCCCATGAAGACCCTCCTGGACCCGCCTTGGACCGCTAATTGGCACCGACGTAGGAGTCTGCGACTCACAAGGAAGGTGCAATGACCTGTCGTATGGAGCAAGCTAGGGTTAGGAAATCTTACCTGTAAACATAGATGAACTCCCCAAGATCTAGCCTAGTATATAAGGGCTAGGAGGGGCGACACCAAAGCCATCCAATATCATTTTTACCCCTAGACTTGAGCGCTCCAGCCTTGGCATCCACTGTAATCGCATCTCCCTCATCAATAATATCGAGCAGGAATGTGTCCTCCTGTTTGCCGACGAGCTATCGTCCAACCTGTGCCTCTCATGACTAACCCAGGGTCCCTGACCATGGGATTTGCCGGGGTTGATCCCCGTCAATTGGCGCCATCTGTGGGAACCGCGCACGTTGGGAACGCGATCTCGGCGGCCTCATCATCATCGGCACTCATCAACTCGGCGGGTCCGGCAAGATCTAATTTGTTTGAGTCCCTCCGATTCACGGCCCACCTCCCGGCCCTCCAGCCAGTCTTTACCGATCTACACTCCGGCGTCAATCTGATCTTCGGAGCGTATCAGATCTACATCAACCATTTGGGGACTCTTCGCCTCACCGACAGCGTTCGTGCACCCACGGCAACACCCGCAGCAGTAACCGGAGCAGACGCCGCCCGCACGGCCAACCTATCTGGCAGCCGTAGCTACCCACCCAACTCAAGGCTCCACGCCACTCGCGACCGCTCGAGTGGAGCCCCAACATGGAGAAGCACCATCACACGTATCAGCAAGGAGGCGACAAGGACACCATCGCAGGTGTTCATGGCAGAAGTTGGCTCACCAGCGTCAGGTAACAACGGACGAGTCGACAACCCGGGCACTCGTCAAGACACCCCAACCACCAGCAGGGCGGCAGGTCCCGGCAACACCAATCAGATGGTCGTAAAACTAGGAGAACCGGGGTCCATACCGATGAAAGTCCCGGTGGAACAAGTACCCAGCAATCAAAAAAGCAGTCAGCCGCCAAGAAGCAAGCACCCGGCCAAGGCGGCCTGCCATCACACAGCAGGCAGCAAATCCCGGTTGCAGCGGCAGACGAACCACCCAAATTTTTTTTACTTTTCCAAGGAATTAATGGCAATGGTAAAGGAAGAAGTCGCCCGCGGCAGGATACTACCACCAGATGCCTCAAGGGACGAGCTAAGGGCATACAACAAGCTACCGGGCGAGCTAACCCAGCAGACGAGACAGTGGCTCCTAGCCATGGAGAAGCAAGAGAAGGCGGAACTCGAAAAGAAAAGCAGTCGCAGACAACCTCCCAGAAGTGACTCACCAGGCCGCGACTCACCAACCCGCAACAGATCGAAACTCAACAATCTGCGGAAGACGGAAAGGGAGAGAGTGGTGCGGAAACTCGAAGACCACTTCATATGAGAGGAAGACGACGACGAAGAAGAGCCCCTCTCTCTGGCAGAAGCACTCATAAGCGCCCAGGACTACCTGTCCCGTGCCCAGGAAAGCAAAAAGGGCAAGCCAGATCGCTACACTTCCATTGCTTTGCAGATAATGAAGGACGCCATCGATGCCTCGGTGCCTAAGAACTCCAGCACAAAACGGCAGACTCGCGAGCGGACACCGGACAGGGACCCCAGTTCACCAGACAACGACGATGACGACAACAGTAACGACGACAGGCGCAGACGCTCCGACAGGAACAAGAAGCACGACAGCGACGACAACAACAGGCGCCGCAGCACTCGATGAGATGCGTGAGATGACATCACACAGAACAGAGTCAACCGCAGCAGGCGAAGACGCGCAACACGCGAGGAATACTCGGACGAAGAGGCTTCCTACGAGGAAATCGAGCCATGTGGAGCACTATGCTTCACACGTGCCATACGTGAGACGCGAATGCCAAACGGGTTCAAACTGAACTCCACGACACTAAAGTACAATGGACTCGAGGAGCCGGAGGCCTGGCTCGACGACTACCTAACAGCAGTCAAGTTTCAGAGAGGAACCAAAGTCACGACAATGCAGTACGTGCAGCTCATGCTCGAGAGCTCCGCTCGACATTGGCTGAAGAATCTCCGGCGCGGATCCATCAGCTCCTTGAGCCAATTCCGAGGAGCCTTCATAGAAAACTTCAAATCCACATACAAGCGACCAACCTCACTCGAGGAACTGCGGGCATGCAAACAAGGAACGATGGAGACCCTGCGAGCATACATCCAGCGATGGACGATACTCAAGAATTCAGCGGAAGACATTTGGGACAAATGTGCGATCGACGCGTTCAGGCGAGGCCTACAACGCGTTGAATTCAAGGAGCAGCTCGGGCAGATGAAGGTCCAAACACTCGCACGGCTGTTAGAACTAGCCAATACCTGGGCGGATGGAGAATATTCTGTTCGTAATGAAACAGAAACCCACACTACACGATCAGAGTACGACTACGACTACAACGGAGATAGAGGAGCCGACAGAAGAAGGAAGCGACCCAGATGGAACTTCTACGAGGACAGAGGACCTGACATGGTCGCCGCCGGTTTCTCGGATGATCGGAACGACAGACACCGCGACGACAACAGGCCACAACGAAGAGACAACCCAGAAGACGAGCCCCAGGCTCAGAAACGAGAATGGAGGACAAGGCAGCCACGCAACGGCACTCGCGCATTCCGCTCCGCCAAAGAATAACTCGACGGACCGTGTTCTATACACGGAATCAGAAACGAGCGAGGAGAGCTCAGATCGTCCCACACCCTCAGGAATTGCAGAAGCTTCAACGAGTTGGCGGAGGAGAAAAGTGTCAGAACCCTAATTAGGATTGTGTTTAACCTAGCTTGCATTTTTCATCATGAAAAAAATTGCAAAAGAAAAGGAAATGGGGAAAAGAAAAGCCCTAAGTAAATTAAATAAAAAGGCCAGAAATAAATATTTTTCCAAAATTCTTTTGGATATGTTGAAAAGTCCTAAAAATGAGTGTGATCATTTTAAAAGTGATTTGGGATTAATCCCATGCTCATAGATTTTTCAAAAATCCAAATAGTGGTTTGGAAAATAAATCAATTGTCTATTTGAATTGGAATTCAAATAATTTGAATTTCAAAAATTCCCAAAACTTGGGGTTGACTTCTTTAGAGTCATCTAGGTTTTATAAAAATGATTTGGGAATTTTATAAAATGCCCTAGTATTATTTTTTAGGGAAAAACAAAAAGAACAGAAAGAATAAAAAGAAAACAGAAAAGGGCAGAGCCCACTTACCTACAGCCCAACTAGCCGAGGCAGCCCAGCCCAAGGGCAGCCTCGTCTTCTTCCTCAGGCAGGCACGCAGCTGCGTGCCGCGCATGCCCACGCCGTGGCCACCTCCTGCTTCGCCGTGGCGCGCCCCCTGCCTCCTTCTCCTCGCCGCTGGACGCCTGGAGACCCCCAGGTCTCTTTCCGCCTCTCTCTGGCCCTCCTTCTCTCTTCACCGACGGGATCCCGCGCAACCCCGAGCCCCCGCCGGAGCAAGTCGCCGCGCCTGCGTGGCCAACGACATCGAGGAGCTCCTCCGCCGTGTCCAACATCTTCCCCGGCGTCTTCTTCATCAATCTGCGCCTGGAATCGAACCGAGACGGCCCCTAGGAGACGACATCCTCGCCGGCGTTCTCTACTGCCCACCGGGCGCCATGGACAAATTCTCCGCCGCCACTGCCTCCCCGACCTCGCCGTGCTCCCCTTGGCGCTCCGGTGAGCCTCACGGTTCTTTTCCCCCTCCCAGTGCTCCTCCCCTCGCTCTCCTTCGCCTTCCCGCTGTGGACAGATCTCCGGTCGCCACCGGGCTCGTCGTAGCCATGGACAGGGGCCTCCTCGAGGTCCCCCTCGTGCTCCACCAGACGCGGAAGAGCACGGGACACCCCCTGGTGGCCTCCTCTGCCCCTCCCGTGGCCGGGAGCTCAACTCCGGCGAGGCGCCGTCGTGGCCAGAGGCCACCGGCGTCAAGCCGTCCATTAGCGCCACTAAACCAGCTCCTAATCCCCCTCCTATCCCTATGACACGTGGGCCCAAGGCCATTAACTGGTTTAATTAAATTAAACTAAACCCACTATTAACACAGAGACACTGACCAGTGGGCCCAAGTTGTCAGGGTTGCCCCACGTCATGCTGACATCGCCCTGATACAATAAACTGCAATGCTCATTTGAAATTCAACCAATGCAATGCAAAGGTGATCACTTACACTTCAGAAGCATTTCACATACATGATCACATGGTTTACAATGAACAAACTTTAGCAAATGCAACTTGGACCAAATTGAATACATTTGGAGTTTGAATTTGAACTTGCTTTTCAAATCAACTTCAATTAACATGTTGCAATTTAAACATAGGTCACATCAGTACCTTGTCATGCCATGTTTTGCATATTGATTGTGCATTGTATTATCTTGATTGTGCTTTACTTCTAGTGCTTCGCTGATTGCATCTTCTCGGTAGAGTTCAACCTCACGTCAGAAGGCTAGTACCTCGTGATCATCAGCAAGGCAAGCACCCCCTCTTTAATCATTTCGATAAAATCCCAGTTCCCTCTCATTCTCGCAAATGCATGTTTAGGATGTCACCATGATACGTTCTACAGCTAGTTGAACCTATTCCTTTGCATGACCTATCATTTTGTCACAGTAGTGAGCAAACCACAATCCTAGCAGATGTAGGAGTTGGTTGATATCATGTGGCCCCTGCAACTGTTACAGGTTATTGCATGCTTAGAGTTGTTACCTGAGGCTACTCTATTGTGAGTCGGGATGGTAGTGATCATGTGAATGATGGTGGTAACGTGTTGGTGAATCTACCCTAAACAAAGGTGAACAATGAGAGGCTGTGTAGGAGTACACAGTGGGTTGTCTCGTTGAACACTGCCTTAAGCCCGAGTTCTTGTGTTGTTATCCAAGACTAAGAGTACGGCCACACATTGGGCTCACTGACCCCTCTCGGCCTAGTACCTCACCCCGGACTAGTCAAGGAGTCGCAAGTAGTTCGCCCTTTAACGATCTCAATCAGGTGGAACCAAGGTAAGTGGTTGGCATAGGTTGTGGGCACGTTGAATCAAGTGATCATGATCGAGTTGAGCTTGGTGGTGGTCACACAACGTTTAAGTCCGCATCGGAACAATCGGCCGGATTCCGTTCGTGGTCCCAACTCAAATAGGCGACTCCCAAGGACTAGCGATGGTGCCGTGAGTGAAGTGTCGTGGCAACATCCTCGCCGGTACTCACTTGAAGGGTCCATCCCCAGGCGGTAACTGATGAGGCGTGTGTGTAGCAGTACACCCCTGCAGGGTTAATGAACTATTCGAATAGCCATGTCCGCGGTGATGGACTACTTGCAGACCTTTACTTGATCCTAGACAACTTGAATGGTTACTCTTAAAATTACCAAGATAAGTGTGAGTGTTATGGCGTGTTTCCTCGTGGGGATGTCGAGGAAGTATCCATAGTGGTGTATTGGTTGGAGACTTGTTACTTGGACTCGTGTACGCTCCTTACCTCTTTCTGGTATTCGTAGTACAGGACTAGCCAAGTCTAAGCTGGCACTTCTGAAGTGAAACCCCTCCTCCCTTTGCCTTGATACATGTGCAAGAGTAGTATAGTTCCTATGTAAGTCTTGCTGAGTACGACTTTGTACTCACGTTTTCTTATTCTATGTTTTGGAGACGAGACCACTAACCCTGATGGTGGCCTCTACCTCGAGCTTGACGTGGACCAGGTCGTATAGTTCCAGACAGCAGCCTGTGCCCTTTGGAGGATCGTAGTATTTTCTTTCAGGCTTCTTAAGCCATTTGTTAAACTTTTCTTTACTAAGACATAATTTGCTTCCGTTGATGTTTAATATAATGTTGGATCACAGCCATGTGATCTCTGCTTGTAATACAACTACTATGTCTGCTCTGTTTAGCAGAAGTTATGAAGACTATGAGTTTGTAGAGTTCATGTTGTGCTACCTGCTGTTTACACTGGACATATATGTTGCGTTTATGATTATAACGTGCATGTCTTAGTGTGGGGTTCGATAGCTTAGTTGAGTTCTTGCCGGCGGTCTTTTATACACCAAGTGGCCCTTAGATGTGCGCAGCTTGGGGCATCGCGATGCGATTGCTTGTGACTCTGTCACATGGCACACTTTGTTGTATGATCGAGCCCGCCCGAGACCCCGACTAGGTGATCGGGCTGGAGTCTGTTTATGTAGGTGTTATAATTCAATCGAGAATATGTTGAGGCGACTTGTCTATGTGTATGGGATTTCACCACCCATAATCATTTAGACTTGTGAGCGGACGATGAGGACCCATCTCAGTTGATCATCCGTCCTGGATGGGATGCCCCTCATGTTCGATGCTTTTCGAGAGTGTTCTGTGCTTGGCCTTGTCTGCTTAGACAAGTGGGTATGACTCTCGGCTCTCCATATGATTGAGTTGTGACTGGAATTACATACGCAAACCCCGGGTCCCGAAAAGCCGCTCCACGGCCGCAACAGTCCGACCACTCGCAAGCATAGCAGTCGGGCCGGTCGCCCACAACGTGCCACCAGCCCCTCCTCTGCCAACAAGACAGGTGGCCGCCATCCAGGAACGGCAAACGACACCAGAAGAAGAAGACCAGTACCCAGAAGCCCACGGGAGGATCTACATGATACCAGAAGGCAGGCCTTCCAACAGGCAGCAGAAAAAAGTCACCAGACAAGTCTTCCTGGCATCCTCCGCACACCCGGCCGTCCCAGAGTACCTGCGCGGGTCGGAGACAGAAATCGCCTTCTCCCGGGACGACCACCCTCCAGTCGTTTCCCAACCAGGGCACGCCGCGCTAGTACTCGAGGCTAGAATCGGAAACTACGACATGTCGCGAGTATTCATGGACGGCGGCAGTGGGATCACCATCATCTTCACCCGAACACTCGACGACATGCTCATCCAAAACAACGCACTCAAGTCCTCAGGCACAACCTTCCACGGGATCGTACCAGGAAAAGCAGTTTACCCCCTCGGAAGGATAAGCCTGGAGGTAGTCTTCGGGAACGCGACAAACTTCCACAAGGAAACGCTGGACTTTGAAGTGGTCGACTGGAAGTCGCAATACCACACAATCCTCGGGCGACCAGCTTTCGCTCGCTTCATGGCCATACCCCATTACGCCTACCTCAAGCTGAAGATGCCAGGCCCACAGGGGGTCATCACAATCAGCGGCAGTTTCTTCAGATCCGACCGCTGCGACAAGGAATTCCAAAAGATAGCAGAAGCCTTCGTAGCCCACCAAGGCAGCAGGACCACGGGACTCGCAGAAGAAGCGCTCCCGTAGAAGGAAAGGAACATCGCCCAAAGAACCCAAGCACTCGGAGACAAAGCTACCAGGCCTTTAAGGTCACTACATCATCGTTTTAAGGAAAAGGGATCTGTCTTCAATAGAACCCCCCCTTACTCTTTGTAAAAGACAGCAGGAAAAGTATTACATAAATATTTTTCCCCAAAATCTGTTGGCACTCGGGGGCTCGCCGAAGCAGCCACCCCCCGAGGCGTCCTCCGCAATCGCGGCGCACTAACTTGGCACTCGGGGGCTCGCCGAAGCAGCCACCCCCCGAGGCGTCCTCCGCAATCGCGGCACACTAACTTGGCACTCGGGGGCTCGCCGAAGCAGCCACCCCCCGAGGCGTCCTCCGCAATCGCGGCACACTAACTTGGCACTCGGGGGCTCGCCGAAGTAGTCACCCCCCGAGGCGTCCTCCGCAATCGCGGCACACTAACATGGCACTCGGGGGCTCACCGAAAGCAGCCACCCCCCGAGGCGTCCTCCGCAATCGCGGCACACTAACTTGGCACTCGGGGGCTCGCCGAAAGCAGCCACCCCCCGAGGCGTCCTCTTCAATCGCGGCACACTAACTTGGCACTCGGGGGCTCGCCGAAGCAGCCACCCCCCGAGGTGTCCTCCTCAATCGCGACACATTAACTTGGCACTCGGGGGCTCGCCGAAGCAGCCACCCCCCGAGGCGTCCTCCGCAATCGCGGCACATTAAACTTGGCACTCGGGGGCTCGCCGAAGCTGCCACCCCCCAAGGCGCTCTTCGCAACCGCGACACATAAAAACTTTTACACTCGGGGGCCTGCCGCGGCAACCCCCTGGAACGTCCCCCGCGACAAAACCAAGACATCATGGAATATACACCACCAAGAAGAAGCATATACAACGAAGGGAAGCACCTAATCTTCAGGCTCCAACTTCGCCTTAATAAGTGCACCCAGATGGCGGTCATTCTCTTCGCAAACTCGCTTCACAACCTGGCGCGCAGGTTTATCTACAGCCATGTAGTGCCCATTCATCGGATGATCCCTGCCGCCTGGAGGACCCGCCACCACCTGAGAAAAATCCACCCTCGGCCAATGACTATGGACCAAACCCAAAGCAGCTCGGGCTCCAGCACGAATCTGATGATCCATCACTCGACGTAACTCGGCAGGCCGAGAAAATACGCGACAGAGCCTCTCAAGGGACGAAGGAACCACCTCCAGCGGATAGAACTCAGCATGAATACCACCCACTACCCGCTGGCAGTATTTGAGAGCATCCGGCACCCGCTCAACTCGTAGACGAAGCAAAGCAAACGCTCGAGCATGAGCCCCATCCACCCAAAATGGATTGCTCGCCTGAACTCAGGGATCATCAAGCCGTGACATCTCCGACTGAACGACTCTCTCTTCATCCCGAGATCGCCCTGCCAGCACTTCAAAAGTCAAAAACCACGATCAAGACAGAGACAGTAAAACCTACTAAACGGAATCGAGCAACCAAGCAGAGGCGAAACTCACCCCGCAGGAGGTCGGACAACTTCACCACCCACGAAGCAAGGTTCTGAACCATGGCCTCGGCACGCTCGCGCCGAGTAAGCTGAACGGCTATGGATCCCTTCAGTCCAACAATCTCCCACTCAGGGTTCTTCAGTCGCAAGCAAACGGACTCGTAGGAAGCCTCCCGAGCGTCATCCTTCAGCGAATTCCAAGGACGAAGAACACCCAGAGTGGCCTACCACAGGATGAACAAAACAAAGATATCAAAAAGAAGCAAGAGGAACAGCTAAGCAGTCACTCAGATAAAGGTAGCAAAAGATCAACCATCACAACAGAGTCAGAAATTACAGACAAAGTTTCAAAGCGATGCAACACTATTGTGCCTCCCCTCACCTACGACAGGGGGATCCTGAGCATCTACAGCCTGTTGCAGGCGACGAGCCAGTTTATCGGCTCGGTCGTTCTACTCATCAGTATAGTCCGGGATGGTCTCAACCAAGGAATCATCAATGGAAATCCCATGCCCCATAAGGACGACAAGGGCCGTGGAAGAACCACTCACCACGCTCTCCGCAACTAGCTCCACCATACGCCCCCCCATCCGGGCCGAATTCAGCCACCCGAGCGCCCAGGCCATCAGGCACCTTTGAACCCTCAGGCATAAGGTGTTCGTGCGCAAGAACCACAAGATCGGAAGCCCGGGTGCAGACGTCCCCAACCACCGTAACAGCACCTGCAACAGCATCTACATCACCTTGAAGAACTCCAGACCCTGACGCAGCAGCTTCCATTGGTTTTGCACCTATAGCAGCTGCATCAAGCAAAGAAACGTCATCACGGGAAGACAGTAGGAACAACAAGACCAATGAATGAATGCCAAACTTACACACAAGCGAGTCCGCCAAAGCGCGAAGACGTTTGCCCTCAACTTCTTCCGCCCGCGCACGCGCGTCCTCAGCCTGACGAAGGCGAACCAGCTCCTTGTGTTGACCATGAAACTCCGCCTCCTTGGAAGCCAAGGTAGCCTTAAGAAGGGAAACCGTCCTCCCCGCCTTCTCGGCTTGCTCCTCGGCAGCCTGGCGATGGTCTGCGAGGCAAGACAGTACTCAAAACAAAAGACGCGGTGGCCAAAACTCAGCAGCGCAAGAATGAAAACTCACCGCTCATAGTAGACAAAGCATCCTGGGAAGAATCATGGGCCCGTTGCCAACGCTCAGCATCAATCACCAAACGCTCACAGTGTTGGAAAACAGGCTGCAAAATCTAGACAATCAGATGATAAGGAAAGACAAGACTACAAGCAAATGCAAGCAGTTACTTGTAGCCTCGGGGGCTACTCCCATCGGGAGCACCGCCGTGCCCCCAATGAAAAAGTCACACAGGTACGAATCAACTTACCAGCTTGGAGACGTGGTCGAAAACACGAGCCTTGTCTTCAATTGCCAGATCAAGCCGGCCAAAGTACGGGGGACAAAGTTCAGTAGGCTTGGACTCAGGAGCAACAGCACCAGGCGCCTAAAAAGAGGGCGCACCAGGAACTACACCCGCAGTCGGAACGGCAGGAGCCGCTGACGGCCCAGATTGACCAGCAGCAGCCGAGGGGTCCTCAAGATGCTTGGCTGCCGCCCTAGAGTCCGTCGACTTCAAGTCAGTAGTAGCTGCGCTCGTGCACGAAGCAGCCGGAGCAGTCGCAGCACTACAAGATAAGCATTATCGGACGCAGGAACAAGGAAAAGGGAACGGGCAAAATCCAGCAAATTCTTACCCGACACGCGCAGCACGAGGGCGCCCCAGCCTCCCAAGCCTGACCCTCTTCGGAGCAGCGGCCGGAGTAGCAGCCGAAGGGGAAGGCCCAGCAAACGGAGCAGCCGGTGGGACAGCATCACCCAATGCATCATGATCTTCAGCACTCAAGGGGCGTGACCGCTTCACGCGAAAGGGACTCGAATCTTCACTATCTCCAGTTTCCACCAGCTTCATCATCAACAGCTGGCGCAGCATCATCAGCTGCGGAAGCACCAGGTTCTTCAAGAATATTGGCGTCCTCCGGCTGCGGAGGATTAAACAGTGCCGGAGCATGGCCCTGCAAAGGGCACTCAAACCCTAGCACATACCCTAGCACATACCTAAACCCTAGCACATCCCCATTTTTGATTTTCCTTTTGAATTTTTGACATGATGCAAAGGGCACTCAAACCCTAGCACATACCTAAACTTGGGTTGTGACACTCCACCTCGGGCTCAAAGCCGTGGCACCCTTCGGCCTTCGCGGCCGCCATCAACGCCCGCAACACGGCAGACCCCGCCTTCCAGGAGGGCTCGGGGCCACGCGAGTATTCCCACAACATGGTTTACCCCTCGGATGGTTCGGTATCCCAGAACATCAGGCCTGAATTGGCTCCCGGACAGCCCATCTACGCCAGGCCAGACCGGGGGGCTACCGTCGGAGAGCAGGATCTCGCTCCACCAATCCGGAAAGCCTCGCCACCTGTCCCGAAAAGATCTCACATCAAGCGTCCCAGACTCACCCGGAAAGTGTTGGGATTCAGAGTAGAAAACAAAAAAAATTGGCACTACGAAACCAAGTCCCAAGATTGGATCTAGATAGATGCAAACAAGGATAGCGATATTGTTACTTTAACAACCGTTCAATGGTAGTTCTCTCGCGGTGGAAGGTGTTGTTGGAGAGTTGGAGAAGCTTGAAGAAGCGCAAGCCCACGAACTGATCTAATCCACGTGAAGTTCCTCGAACAAAGATCGAACGCACGATCTCTCTTCAGCTGATCCACACGTACGGTGTAGATGATCCGGCAGGGCTCCGTCGTCCAGTGCTCGGCGCCACCGGAGTAGATATGAGGGAGGAGCAGCCCTTCGGGGATATGGTGGTGTTTAGTCCTAAGAGAGAGAGCGGGGGGCAACCCTGGGGCAAAAGATCAATCTCAATTGTACTTGGGAGGTGCCCCCTTCTCATCTATTTATAGAGGGAGGGGAGGGGAGGCCATCTTGGAGGAGGGGGCAGCCCTGGGGGGGCCTAGGGTTTCCCCTCCCTTAGGGTGCGCCACAAGGGGGGAGGATTGAGGAAGCTTCCTCCTAGTCGCCTCCACCACTTGGGCCTCCTTGGTCCATGTGCTCCCTCCCCACTTGGGCCTTCCAAGTGAGAGGGGGCCCATTGATATTATACTCATTTTATTAATTCCAAAACAATTTAGGAATTCACAATAAATATTAAACATATTTAGACCATCTCGAAACTTTTCCGGTCCTCCAGTTTTACCCGGTCTTTCTCAAATCTCTTACCGGTACCTTACCGGGTCTCCGAAATGATTTCGGTTTTCTCACCGATCATAACTCGATCACTCCGAGACTTTTGCGGTGTGATAAATACATGGTCCTATCACTCTGGTACTCAATAGATCAACTACCCTTAAGTGTGTGACCCCATAAGGTCGGTAGGATACGGACATGAACCGAAAACTTCTTTCTCGCGGAACAATAACCGATAGCCGAGCCATGGACACCCATAAAGGTTCCCGCACCTACACGAATTTAAATTCGAGTGAATCGTAAGCTTAACATGCCAGTCCTATTTGCTTCACGATACTATGCAAAACCTGAGGTGAGATCTTTTAGTTATCCGCATGATTACCCATTAACCATTATACCAAGTAATCCTCCTTCCTGTTTTGTTTCATTTTTATCGTTTTGTATTCCGGTATCCCTTGTGATCAATTCACAGTGTCTGTCCAGACGATTTTGGATACCTTACTACCGAGAGGGCCCAAAGAAGTATCTCTCCATCGTTAGAGGAGCAAATTAAAAACTTGAATCATCAAGTCTCTTGACACACTTTCAGGTGTGAGTGATCAAAGCCTTTATAGCCACGCCTGTTACGATTGTTGTTTGGACATAGTCAAAACCCACCCTCCGGTATGAAGCTACAAAACATTCACATGGTCATTAAGGACACGTGCATATTAACTTTAGATGATTTTACTCATAACGTGGAAACGATGTGATCTCAACGTGAATCATACAATTGGGTTGATTCAGCACCCTTTTTCTGGCAACAATGTGCTCCCATGTGTTAACGTCAGTTTCAATGCCCTTTGATCAGGAAAACATTTCATCCATAACACACGAGTTAGTCCTAGAGGCAGAATAAGAACTCTTTGTGTTTATACTCCACACCTGCATATGATTTTTCCTCCGAAGGCAGTTAACATGCACTTGGCAAACCTCCGCATAGGCCATTGCAGTTATCGCACAGAAATATAAACATCAATAATGAACCAGGAATTATAATAATACAATTTATTATTGCCTCTAGGGCATAATTCCGACAGAAAGGCCCTCCTACGGCACCTTTCGGAAGAAGTATAGCCACCGCCTTCCTTAAGCGGTGGGGAGATAGGCGCGGTCCCACCACCTACAAAATATTCCAAGAAGCATTAAATGTGCTGCCCCCTAGCTTAGCGGACAGCTCCTGCAGCAGTGCCATATGCTCTGTTCGATCCTCGTACCAGCACAGCAAGGGCGGCGACCTCCACCCACGGGACCTGCACCCACAGCAAGCGCTTCGTTCGATCCTCGTACGTGCTAGAAGCCCGCGTGCCACCAAATCAACGCCACCTCATCGCCGCTGAAGAAGCCTCGTCTGGATGCGCCATTTTGGTGACCCCCTTTGCCTACAAAAGGGAGGCCCAGGCCATATAAAAAAGGATTGACCCCTACAGGACACACTGTTACGCGAGGAGCTGACATTTCCTTCCAGAAAGCGCTCTCGGCGTTGTAATCTTCACCAAGAAATTCAGACAAGCATGAGTAGGGTCTTATGTCTCCGGACGGCCTGAACCTAGATAAATCCCAGCGTGTCCCATTTGCGATGATGTCCCTTGTGTTCCGCATGCGCGTCCTGACAACATCACACTCGCAGGATCACCCCCGCGACATCTTGTAAGTCGGTTAGCTCATAGGACAAACCTTTCTTCTCGGCCTTCCCTTCCACGAGCCGGACCATGGGCCGACTCCCTTTATGTCAAATATAGAGGCCCACTAGCTGATCCTGCCAGGTCTATGAATCTTACCCCCGACAGTTGGGTCGATTGCCTTTGCTAGCTTGATGGATCGCTGCCTGATGCTTTCTAGGAAAACGCCGGGGGGTATCGGTCCGCGGTGGATCCGATGTTTGCGATTCTGTCAGCTTCCGTGTTGTTTGCTCTTGAGACGTAGTTGAGTTGACATCCATCAAAATCACCTTCTAGGATATTGTCAAGCTTCTGGGATGCTGACATGTTGTCTGTGACTACTTCACAATCTCGCATTGTTTGCTGGACGACAATATTGGAGTCGCCGTACATGAGAAGGCGAGTGGCACCGCTGGATTTTGTCATACGCATGCCATGGAGCAGGGCTTCGTACTCAGCTTCCTTGTTGTATGCCTTTTCAATGTTGATCTGGAGTATGTACTTTAGCTCCTCTCCCTTGGGGGAGATTACCACGATACCTCCTCCGGCTCCTTTCTACCTTTTTGACCCGTCAAAGAACATTTTCCATGAGTTTTAGAGGTCTGGAGGGCTGGGTGTTTGTACTTCCATCCACTCGATGATGAAATCAGGGAGGACTTGTGCTTTGATTGTTGTTGGGTGCTTGAAGCGTAGGTCACAAGGACTGAGCTCAATGTTCCACTGGGTGACTTGTCCTGTGGCGCCCGGGTTGTTGAGGATATCTGAGAGTGGTGCAATACTGACCACTGTTATTGGGTGCTCGTCAGAGTAATGTGATACCTTGCAGGAGGTCATAAAGTTGGCATAGACGAGTTTCTGATAGTGTGGCTATCTCTGATGGGCACGTGTGAGGACTTCGCTGAGGTACTAGATTGGTCTCTGGATGCCTTGTACTTTTCCTTCTTCAGTGCGCTCGACAACGACTGCAGTGCTTACGATGCTGCTTTGAGCTACGATGTAGAGGTATAGGGGTTCTCATTCCTTGGAGACTGCGAGGATTGGCGGAGTTGATAGGGTTTTCTTTAGGCCTTCGAATGCGTTTCACGCTTCCTCTGTCCACTCGAATTTTCCGCCCTTCATGGGTAGTTGGTAGAAAGGCAGGGTCCTTTCCCCTAGCCTGTTGATGAAGCGCCTTAGGGTGGTGAGTTGTCCTTTGAGTTGTTGTACTCCATTTATGTTGATGGGTTCTTGCATTGTGGCGAGTGCTTGAACTTTTCTGGGTTGGCTTCGACTCCTCGTGCGGACATCATGTACCCTAGTAGCTTGTCGGTTGGTACGCCGAAAACGCACTTCTTTGGGTTGAGCTTGATGCAGTAGTGGTTGAGTTCTCCGAAGGTTGTGCGTAGGTCTTCGAGGAGTGTGTTTGCTTGGTAGGTTTTGATGACGATGTCGTGTACATAGACTTAGACATTTCTTTCTATTTGATCTTTTAGGCATGCCTGCATCATCCGCTGATAGGATGCACCGGTGTTCTTGATTTCGAAAGGCATTGTCATGTAGAAGAAAATACCATAGGGTGTGATGAACGATGTGCGTTCTTCGTCTTATTCTTTCATCCTGATTTGGTTGTAGCCTGAATACATGTCGAGGAATGAGAGTAGGTCGCATCCTACAGTGGAATCAATTATTTGATCTATCTGTGGCAGGGGAAAGTGATCTTCCAGGTAGTGCTTGTTGACTGGATCGTAGTCGACACACATGTGTTGCACTTCAGTTTCCTTCTTGGTTACCAACATGAGGTTTGCCAACCACGTGGCCTTCTTTGTTTCGCGGATGAATTTTGCATCGATTAAACTATTAAAATCTTCTCCTATGGCTCTGCGTTTTGGCTCGGAGAATCGTCGTAGATCTTTTTTTCACTGGTTAGGTGTTTGGATAGATCTGTAGTGTGTGTTCCGCGAATTCTCTCCGGATTTTTGCATGTCGGCTGGGCACCAGGAAAATATTTTCAATTCTTCGCGGAGAAATTTTAAGAGAGCACTCGCCTGTTCTTCGGGTAAGTGGGCGTAGATTCGTACCGTCTTTTCTGGGATAGTCGGGTGCACCTGGTGAGTTATCGTGTCACTGTAAACACTAAAGTCTAGTGATCTCCTTAAGTTCGCTGCGACAGGCGAGTGAGAAATCCCTTCTATCTACTACCATGGCGATCTGCACGAGTTCCCGTTGTGCTCCGAAGGTCTTGGAGACTTGATGGAAATCTCAATCACATTTGTCTGATTTGAGAAAACATCCGTTGATCATGATGACCCCTGCTGGACCTAGCATTTTCAGCTTTAGGTAGGCGTAGTGTGGGATGGCCATGAATTGATCGCACGCTGGTCGGCCAAGTGTGGCATGGTATTGCGATTGTCAGTCGATTACTTTAAACTCGATGATTTCCCTTCTGAAGTTTTTCCTGTTCCCGAAGATGATGTCGAGAATGATTCTTCGGAGGGGGTGAACTGCTTCACCTGGTACGACACAATGGAAGGTGATGTCTGAGGTCTTTAATACGGATTGTGGAATTAAATTCATGCCTAAGGTGTTGGAGAAGAGGATGTTCATGATGCTTCCGCCGTTTATGAATACTCCTGACATGTCGTAGCCTCCTATTTGAGCTTCAAGGACCAGTGGGGCATGTCCCGGTCAGTGTATGACTTGCGGGTGGTCCCTTTGTGAGAAGGTGATGTTGACCTCCGAGTCACATAAGTAGTATGGTGCTTCTATTTTTCGTCCTGTTGCCATGTAGATTTGGAGGGTGTTTGCTTCTTCTTTATTTTTTGATGGGCCCCCTTCTTGAATCATGTGTACCCGACCTTGCGCTAACGGGTAGGTTTCTTCCTCATCAAGTGTTGATGTCGGGGTTGTTCCTCGAGTGCGCTTTGCTCTGTGTTGTATGTCTTTCTTGTGCGCCTTGGAGAGTTCACCGAAGAGTCGGCACTTTCCAAGGATATGGGTCGCTCTGAGCTCTCCTTCCTCTCCCACGTAAGAGTGGATTGTGCAGATCTCATCTAGCTGTTCTTGGAGTGGGAGAGTGTTCGAGTTTCCTATCTGCTTCTGCTTGACGTGTTGTTTGGTGTTGTTCTGCTGTTTGGCCTTGCGGGTGCATGTGCAATGCTTTTTGCGAGAGCGGTTGCTCGGGCACAACTCGACTCCGACGTGGATGAGGAAATCTCTGATTTGCTTGGAGACTTCTAGGGGCCTATCGTTGAAGTATTTACGGTCGACTAGGATTGCGTCTCGCTGGGGGGCACGGCTGACTTTTGGAGTTTTCGTGTTGTCGAGTGCTTGGGCCATCGAAAATTTTATATTGATTTCTGGCGCTTGGGCTGAAGTTGTTTGTGATCTTGAGGGTGCTTCCTTCGTCGATCAAAGGGTGGATTATTGCTAAATGTATCCCAGGAATCCTTCGAAGACTCGGGCCAGTTCTGCTTGCCGACCAGGAGCGTTCGATGGCGAGATCAGGAGGCGCGCGGTGAAGTTGATGGTTATGAGTAGATCGATTCCCACTCGGATTGTCGATGAAGTCGTCGAGTCGTCGGCTGCTTGTGATGGAACAACAAAGATCCTGAATCCAACATGTGTCTTCCCCACGGTCGGCGACAATTCACAAGGATCATCCTCGGCAAATCCCATGGTTGGGAACCCTTAGTTTTGATCATAGAAGAAGGAGTGCAAGGTTGGCAATCTCGTCGGCTAATAGGAGACAAGGATTATCCAGGTTCAGGGCCCTCAATCGGTAAAATCCCTACTTCCTGCTCGACGTATTATATGGTGGATGCGATTACAGTGGAGGTCCAACGAGATTGATCAAGCTAGAGATATTGCAATGGATATTGGATTTCCCTAGATGCTCCCTCTCCCAGCTTTTCTATACAAGGCTAGGTCTCGAGGAGTTCGTCTAGGTTTATGTAAGGCCCGATATGCGGTACTGTTCCAGATCTAGATGTTTCCATCCAGATCCGGGGACGAAGCACATATCGGTCCCACCGCGACATATGAAAATGCCATATGCCCCAGATTTCCAACATGTTATCACAACATTACAGATACAAGGATACAACATCCCATATAATCGACATACAACTTCCTTAAATACAATACATCAGCGGAAGATATATGTCTGAGTATAGACTACAATCAAATGCCTACTGGCAAAGATAAAAACATCGATCCCCATAAACACAAGGGTCCAGGCCCTCCGCCGGGATCTTCCTAACTAGTCGTCGTCGACTCCCCACGTGAAACGTCGATCACCATACCTGTTTTCGATCAAGAACCCTGAAAAGAGTTTGGGGACAGTATCATGAGTACAGAAGTACTCAGCATCCAAATGTAGTGGTCAACTGACCCTGCAAGGACTTCATCACTTGTCATTCTAGGAAAACTAGTAGTTTACGGTAAGGATGGGTAAGTGGTGAGGTTTCTGCCGCACTAGCATTTATGAAGTGGCTAACGATCTAGAGAGTAAGATAAGAAGCCAAGCATTCGATGAGGAATCGCCTCCAACAAGTCTTGCTATCAACTACTTACACAATCATAACACCTATCCTATCCTTATCCTCCTCTTCGCATCCCAACGAAGAAGAAGCAGTCAAGGCACACACACACGTTGATCAAGTTATATTAAGATTATCTCAGTTGTTGTTGTCTATGAACAAGGAGTAGGTCTCAAGTCGTCCATAACCGTGGACACGGCTTCTCGAAAAGATTTAACCCTGCAGGGGTGTACCAACTGACCATTACAAGGCTCCGCACGCACGCCCATCTCTCTCGGTTGCTAGCCATCACAGGCAACCATTTTATGATTTAGTTCCGAGAGATTCGAAATGACAACGAACAAATCCGGGTGGCCCCCGGGGAGTCGACACCCAACTCAAGAGTCAGTCGTCTCTCGAATTGGCCTCTTCCGTCTCACGTCAGGTTGGAATGACATCTGCAAAGCAGGTAGGCATCCCGCGCTCCGAAAAGTGTGGACCAACAGGAACAATGTCCCGCTGGCCCGCGTTGTTTTAAATCCACTGGCTGCAGACCAGTTAAGCACACGATTTCAAATGGTAAAATCAGCTTGGGACACCACTAGAAATGTTTGAAGCTAGGTAGGTAAGAAAAGGGGACCCCATAGCATCTCACACGCGGTTAGGCACGCTCAGTCTTAAAACCAATACCCGGAACTCGGATCCTAGGTGACACGGATGGAACAAAGCGTCGTCGATTATAGTCAACATTTATAATAATCATATCATCCACAACAATATAATAATGTGATAGCCCAACCAAGGAGTAACAGGATAACATCGTAGCATCCTAAGCATGCATATTAAGCATGGGCTGAGCAACGAGAAATAGTAACATAGCAGTACAAGGTTTGCTGGGAGGGGACATGGCCGTATCGGTTTGAAAGAGGCTGTAAATATGTGGTAGGATCAAACATCGAACCTAACCTAGACTAGCATGCAAACCGCTGGTTGAAATAGAACGGATCATAAGTAATGTATAGTCCTTGCCTGTTGATAAGTCAGGTTCCGAAGGTGTAGTTGATCGCAAGCTCGCATCGTCTCCGAAGGTACCCGCAGAAGCACACAAGACGGTAAACACTGGAAAGCAATCAACGAGCAATCATCTATTACTACGAAGCAAACACGAGCAAGCAACAACAAGAAAGGCAACACGAGACATCGCACCTACCGTCGAGAGCGGTTACTAACAATTTAAGTGAAGTACTCGTCACACACGACGATACCGCACGTTTAGAAAGGTTCAAGTTGTTTAACTACACAAGGTGAGCAAAGGTTATTAACATGGCATCTCACTCAAGCATGGCATAGCACACAAACATGACAAGAGGTGAAGCATAAATAAACTATCTAATCTAGTCACTTTAAGTGGGGGCAAAACCTATACATGCCAACTAGTGCGGACCCCACGATAATTATTGCAATTGGTACTATTCTGTCCTAAACCATATTTATATTTTTTATTAGCAAGCAAGAGCAGCATAAACACAATCTACATGCAATTCTAGTCAAGTTACATATAAGAAACATTTTAAACAGAGCAACGGTTAAACATTTATTACAGAACCAGTTTACAGTGGCAAGCAGTGCAATTAGCAGGTAAACAACATATAAACAAAGTCAAACATAGAAAAGGAGCTCAATTTATTAAACTAGACAAAATTCTAAGCAAGTTTCATGTTTTACGCGTCGCGATCCGAGCTACGGTCAAAAAGATACGGGCACCGTAAAATACTAACAATAATCTGCCAAAATAAACAGAAAAAGAAAAAAAAAGAACTAACGTCTCAGGGCCGAAAGCTACTGGGCCGGCCCAACTAACGGAACAGCAAAAAAAATTAAATAAATAAAAAAGGGGGCTCCTTCACCTTAGCGGGCCTTGGCACGGTCGGTGAGGGGGGGGGTGGCGCAGGATAGCACACCTCGCCCAGGGAGGAGGTTAGTGCAGATGTGGGGGCGCGTGGCTGGTCCGCGCGAAAATGGGCCGCCAGCCATCAGCCAGCCGTCTTCATCCCGATCGGGAGTGCATGCGGCGGCGACGGATCCCGTCGGCCGGAGCCACGACGAGGTGAGGAAGGGCGCGGGGGTGCGGGACACCGCAGCGGAGGTCGGATCCGGTGGGGAGGCCTTCCAGGGGCTGCGGAGCTTCGAGCTCGGGGTGGATCTCATGGCGATGGCGCTCCTCGGTGCGGTTTCGTCTCGCGGGAATCAGGGCGGCCACGCTGGGCTCGTCGGCCAGACGGGAAGGTGGCGGAGGCTGCGGGCGCTCGGGCGGGGGACGCTCCTTGGGCTAGGGAGAGCCTCCACGGGAGGTTGGCCTCTGGTGACGTGGCGCTCCTTGGAGCGTCCGATCTGGATCGAACGGACCAGATCAGATCGGCCCAAGAGGTGGGGGTTGGTGCTGCTGGTGGCTAGGTGGCGGCGGGGAAGAGGGTGTGCACGGAAAGTGAGGGACTAGAGCTAGGGTTTGTCCAGATTTGGTAGGCAGCACCTACTATTTATAGAAGGTGGCTGTTTAGGGTTGTTTTGGGCCACAAAATGGCCCGTTTCGGGTCCGATTTTTCGGGTGGGATAGAATCCGAAGATAAGCGGAGAATCCGGGGGTCCAGCTAAAGGCACGATCGGAATTTTGTAAATACGCCCCTCGGACTTATACCGGCTACTATGCCTGGCACATCCGAACGTTCACCTACCCGACGAAGTCGGAATCGCACGAAATTCGAAACACCGCCCGATAAAATAATAATCCATTTAAATATAAATGGGGGTTTTCGCGCCATTGGTCATGGCTGGTCTTGTGCTAGTTTCGCGACGGTGATCGGGTGAAACCCGGTGTCGCAAAGGTCGAGTGTCAGGGTGGCAAGGGTTGGTCTCTGTCCGGTACGAGATAAGAGGGGGAAAAATAATCGCCGATCAATAAATCGGGGATGCAAACACCGCAAACAAATCAGACAATCAAACAATTCACACCGAAAACAAAATTTTTAATTTTTGTGAAAACTGGGCTGTTACAGTTTACAAGGAGAGTTTCATATTCTATCTATTCTTGACTGCCATGTGTTGGACTCCATGTCGGTTGGGACTCCATGTCGGCGCAGTCGCTGGTACTTCGGGTGGGTCGATGTTGGGCCTCCCGAAGCCTTCTATGGGCCGCCAGCTATGACACGCACCAGGTACCCTCACGGTCAGGAGTCGTGGGGGTATCCCCTCGTCAGTGTCATGAATTTCACTAGCGATGTCTCTCTCCCAGAAGACCATAAACAACTATGTTGGGTGAGAAAATTACACCTAGTAAGGTGACAGAATTATAAACACACTGCAATGCTAATTATGCTACTAGAAAGTAAAGAGTCTCAATCGTATGGGAATTACAACAAAACAAGTAGACCGTTTATCCATCAGCATATACTCACTAATCATCCACCTTGAAATATCTATCCAGAACATCTCGCAGGTATTAAGTTGTGAACCCCAACATAATTGTAGGCTCAAAGCAACGGACAATTGAATTAACACTCTATGCATAATGTAAGCAATCCTTGCAACCGATGTTACAAGCACCGCTATTTTCTCCCTGGTGGCAACAACAAATCCCCTAGTCTCATGTTTTTGTCACTCAAGATAGACATCAGGGGGCATGAACACAAAATCAAGCATAATGCTCCATCTTGGAATTGCAATATTATACTTGGCCAAAGAAACAAACACAACGGAGTACATGCAAGAATACTAAGGAACAAAAATATAAAGGTAACTAAATATATTACTGATCACAAACTGAACATAATATCATAATCCATCATATCCCAGCAAACACAGCATAGTAAAATAGGAACTAATACAAAGGTGCATTCCTCATGATAGACAGCTCACAAGAGCTAAACATTGAAGCACAAGATTGGAGAGAAGACATCACATATCTACTGGTCATAGACCCATGGTCCAAGGGGACTACTCGTGGCACACCCCGGAGGTGATCATGGTTATGGAGAGGCCTTCGAATGTCAACCCTCCCTCCGAAAGAGTGTCGGGACATCTTCTTCTAGCGACCCAGAGATTGGAATCACTTCGGCAGCGAAACAATGGACGAAATTGCGTAACGGGGGGGGGGGGGTCCTCGAGGGTTTCTGTCTCGGGAGGTAAATATAGGACAGAGGAGGGCCTGAGGGGTGGCCCCCTGTCCCAGTCGGCCAGAGGGCGTAGCCACCCCCCTGGACGCGCCAGGAAGTCTCCTGCACAGGGGGTGTCCCCCCTCAGGGCCTCCTTAGGTCTTCTGGAGTCTTCTGTTGTGGATATTGTTTTCGTAATTTTTTGGAATTTTCCGAGCACTTTTTTGGACCTTTTTCTAAAATGCACATACAATAACAGACAGAAACTGGCACTGGGCATTGAATTAGTAGGTTTGTCCAAAATATGTTGTAAATGATATGAAAGTGCATCAAAATATATAGAAATTTCACCAAAATAAGCATGGAGCAATTAGAAATTATAGAAACGTTTGGGACGTTTCCCTCTTTCGGTCTTCAAAGGGATGAACACCTATTCCCTCTGTTCCTTACATCAGCTTAGCGTAGGTGTCATGGGGAAAACACGCTAGATGTCCTCATTGAAAAACATAGAGCGGGGCCTTTGCTACGAGTGGATACGAGGAGGAAGAGTCGATCGCGTGGAGAGTCAGAACAAGAGATACATAGGGATTTACCCAGGTTCGGGCCCTCGATGAGGTAAAGACCTACTTCCTACCTTTCTTGTATTAAATGTGGGAGATCTCGATTACAATAGCGCTAGAAGTCGTTGGTGCTTCGAAAACTAGACTAGGTTGATTTGCCCCTTGGGCTTCATTGAACCTCGACTTATATACACTCCGGGTCCCTGGATTTCACAATGAGTCTGACTACAATTCAAGGTGGAATCCTATTCTATCTCCTTGGAGATTATCTTCTCCCCAAGGCACTTCAGATCCTTTCCTTGTACGTGGGTCTTCATCTTCTCGGTCGGACAATTCATAGGCCGAGTCTTCTTTTGGGCCTTTTCTTTAACTAGCCGGCCCGTTGGGCGACACCTTTCGTCTTGAGCAATGAGACCTTCTTACTAGTTCTTTCGGGTCTCTGAATTATCATCCCGACAGTAGACCTCAAAATTGACCCGGAGGCGTCTTCGTGACAATCTTTTCGCAAAAAGAAGTCTTCATCCTCTAACCCGACAATTTTAGAGAGTCGGTAATCCATTCAAGTTTAGATTGTCTCTAGTAGGACTCCAAGGTCGAAAAGTAGGTGGTTCGGCAAGTGAGGTGCCGTTTGAAGATAATCACTTGCTTCTCCTGGACCGGCACACACACAGATTGTTGGGAAACGTAGTAGAAAACAAAAAATTTCGGCCTATGAATCAAGAACCCAAGATCATCCAAGAAGATTGCATACAAGGTTTTAGGTCATGGCTCACCAACCGATGTAGCGGAAGTAGAGTTGGTGAAGCTCGTGGACGTAGTGGAAGTAGATCTCGCAAGTTCTCCCACGAACAGTCCCTCGATCAATCCCACGAACAAGTCCCGCGATCTAGTCCCACGGACAAGTCCCATGAACAAGCTCCTCGAAGAAGGGTCGAAGGTACGACCCCTCCATTAGTATCCACACGTCCCGTAGCAGAAATCCAGCAGCGCTCTGCCGTCCAGAGATGAACGCCACCGAGAAAACTAGAGGGAGAAAACCCTAACGGATTCCGATCTAGAACAGCGTCTAAACCGGGGTCTAATTGTGGAGCAACGGGGTTTAGAGGAGGGAGGGTGGCGCATAGGCCTTGGGGACAAGTTGTGCTGCGCCCCCCACCCCTCCCACACATTATATAGGTGGCCAAGATGCCCTTGGGGCACAATAAGAGGGGTCGGGAGTCCAACTTGGACTCCCAAACTTCCCAAACCTTCCCACCGGAAACCTGCCATATTGGAGAGTTGGACTTTCCACCTGGAGGGGGATTCCTTCCCCTTGGTGTGCCCCCACCCCTTGGCTGGCCCGGGCAGCCTAGGTGGCTTGCCCCCCAAGGCTAGGGGCGCAGGGGAGTGGGTGGTACTGTCCGGAACCTTCTGGAACCTTCCATGACCTTCTAGAAGCTTCCAAGACCTTCCGGGACATACCGGGACCGTTTCGGGACATTCCGGACACTTCTGGAGCACTTCCAGGACCTTCCGAGACCGTTCTCGGACATTCCGGAGCCATCCGGATAGTTTCCAAGACCATCCGAGTTACAGTTTAAGCCACCGGATGACCGCGAAGGTTGTCGGGACGCCCAGCGATTATCCGAAAACTATTCCGGTTGATCCAGGACTTCCCCAGTACCATTCTCATATGTTCCGGAACCACCTGGGACTACTCCAGAGTGATCCGGACATAACCTTAAATACCCAGAACTACTTCTGGTTCCCTTATGAACAATTCCATAAATCTCCGGAACTACTTCCGGTACCCGTATGAACTATTCTGCTTTGCTTCCACTAAACCTTCTACCATACTAGTATTCTAGCAGACTACTGCTCGTTAAGTGTGTGACCCAATAGGTTCGGTATAATGCGGACATGACTCAGAACATCTTCCGGACATAGGTCAACAACCTTTTGTCAATAGCCAATAATCAACAGGGGAGCCATGGACACCCATGTTGACTCCCGCACATACACGAAGAAACTTCGAGTGAACCATTATGTTTAGTCATGTACCATTCCCTTTGCTTCGCGATATATGACAAAGTTAGAGGAGAGAAGTTTGGCACCCATGTGTAACAACTTTTGAACACAAGCCACTCGTTATCCTCTTTGCTCGTTTGTCCCTTTTCTCGTTATCGTATTCCGGTATCCCCGTGACTGAATCACAATGCATCTGGCCAGACTATAATGGATACCGTCATACCGAGTGGGCCCGAAGTGAATATCTTCTTCATCGTGAAGGAGAAAATCCCATTCTTGAACTATCACAGTCACTAGCCACACCATCTGACATACCCAGAACTTATTTTACTACTTCCCATTTACGGGAGGATTCATCTAAGAACCAAAGCATGTCTTCCTGTGTGAAGCAACTCGATACTCTCATGGTCTAAGGAATTACGTATATGATAACATTTCATGATATGACTTATAACGTAGTTACGATGTGATCTCTAAGTATATCATTCAATACTGGGGTCGGTTCAACATCATTGTTCTGCTAACAATATGTTCCCATTGCTACTGACATCCTTGTTACAAGAACAATGTCCATGATTAAGAAAACGTAATCATCAGTTAGCACATGAGCTGGTCTTAGAGGCTAAACCAAGAACTCTTGGTGTTTACATTTCCACACATGCAAATGAGTTTTCTTCTGAATCTCACAGTCAGGGTCATTGCAATTATAGCACAGAAATATAAACATTAATTACGAACATGGAAATATATATATAATAACATTTTATTATTTCCTCTAGGGCATATTTCCAACACAGATAACTTTGCTCTCAACGAGTTCAGAGGAGTTGTCAGTTCTTCCGGCCTTGTTGTTTACAAAGGATAAAATGCACGGGATAATAATGATAGTGATAGCAACTGAAAAGTAAATACTGAAAGTAAATTGATAGTGTAAACAGTGGTGGAAGTATGGACCGGGATCCCATGATGTTCACTAGTGATGTCTCTCTCCCAAAAAGTCGATAAAATAGCCATGCGAGGTAAACAAATTACAGCTGGGAAATTGACAGGATTATGTGCGCAAACCAATTCTAATTATGCAAAAAAGAAAGGAAGAGGCTCAAAAGCACGGGCGGTACGCCAAGACAAGTAGACCGAAATCCATCTGCATCTACCCACTAATCATCCAGCTTGAGATATCTATCCAGAACATCTCGATGGTATTAAGTTGCGAATCCCACCCAAAGTGTAAACTGAAAGCAACGGACAACTGCATTAAAGAAGTTTGCGTAAAGTAAACAATCCTTGCACCCGCAAGTACAAGAACCGTTGTTTTCCCCCTTGTGGCAACAACACATCCCCTAGACTCATGTTTCTGTCACTCAAGCTAGTCATCGGGGGGCATAAGCCCACAATCATGCATAACGCTCCCTCTTGGAGTCACTACCTACTACTTGGCCAAAGCAATAAAGAGCAACAGAGAACATGCAAGAGTTACTCAAGAACATAAATATAAAAGAAGAGAATCAAATATATAACTCAATCACAATCTGAACATAATCTCATAATCCATCGGATCCCAGCAAACTCGGCATAGCAACAGCAGAAAGACTACATATGTGCCTCGATCATATAGGGCACCTCATGAGGTCTAATCCATGAAGAACAAAGAGGGGAGGAGAACATCACATGGCTACTGATCATGGACCCATGGTCCAAGGTGTACTACTCACAGTTCATCCGGGAAGCATCCATGGTAGTGGAGAAGCTCCCGGAGGTGATTCCTCCCTCCGGCAGGGTGCCGGGAAGAGGTTTTCTCGTGCTCCCGATCTTGGAAGCGCGGCGGCGGCGGAACGGCGTCGACTCCGACCACGGCGTCGACTCCGTCCTCTACATCGACTCCGACCACGGCGTCGACTCCGTCCTCTACATGGACTACAGCCACGACATCGACTCCGTCCTCTACATCGACTACAGCCATGACATCGACTCCGTCCACAGCGTCGACTCTGTTCTCTACATCGACTACGGCCACGAAATTGATACCAATCGCGGCGTCGACTCCTTCCACTACATCGACTCCGTCCGCTACATCGACCCCGGCCGCGGTATCAAATCCATCCTCTACATCAGCTACTTGTCCCCAGAACACCAGTATCCAGTCGCCGCCACCAGAAGTAGTACCCGAATGCCGCCAATATCTACAAAGACTCGCAGGACATGTGGCTACCCTCCACCAGGACACGGCGGCTACAAGAGAACTTCGAGATCCATCCAACCAAGAAAATTCTGACCACAACTCCAAGAAAAGTCAACTCGTGCGTAGCCATAAATCCATCAGCCACACAATTTACCAGACGAGGACAAGATGCAATATACTAGACGGGGCCAAGTCTCTCGGCCATCCTGTTGCCATCATCACCACCTTCACGGAGAACCACAAGTTCGGCAACACAACGCGGGCACCTAAACAAAAGCGCGCACACCTTTGTTGCACTACTCCTCGTTGGATGACGACGAGTCCGAGGAGGATCAGTAGCGTTCGCCGTGTGCTTCAGAAAAACTAACCAAAAACCAGTTCAATCTGTTTCGCATTGATCAACTTTTCTACAAAATATTTCTTCTACCTCGCCATAATTATTTGCATATCAAATTGGAAATCACGGGTGTTCATCCCGTCGGTTCCGTCAGCCGCAGATAAACTTCGAATCCCTCAACTTCACCGACCACCATGGCAGTGGGCAGCCTCAACGGTGTCGGCGCAGACAGTTCGCTCCATAGAAAGGCACTGCATACCCTCTGGGGCTAGCACTTCGACATCGACGACGACAACAATGTCATCGCCACATCCGATGAGATGCCGACTTCGCCTCGTCTGCTCACTCAACAAGATGGACTCGGGGGATGAACGATGCAACCACCACTATGCCAAAATCGTCTGCTGCATCGATCCCGCCTTGTCATTCGACTCAAAATCGACAACTACGTCTGCGTCGCATCTACGCAAGATAAACACAATGCCAAGTACCTCTACTATGAGTCGAATTTTTCCCTTTTTAATTTTCAACCTGCTCCGGTCGCACTCGTCATCCTTTAGATATCTTACATCTTCTTGCAGCAAAGCGTTTTGCTGGGCCCCTCGAAGCAACTAAATGACTCGGGGCCAACATACACACAAATTTTGTAGGACATTGAAGACAAGTCGACAAATCTTCATCAACTATTTCTCGGCCACATGCCGCAACTTCTTCATGCCGACTCCGCCCAGCGCGTTGAGTCCTTTTCGACCACACGCTGCAACCTTTGTTGAACTCTTCAACTCATTCCTGATAAAATAACGCGAAACAGCTGCGCCCAACACTCGGGGGCTGCACCGTACAGGCCAAGAAACTGACATCGGGGTTAGCTTTAGAACAACTTGAGCCAATGCCCGACTCTACAAGTCGCACACAGCCGCGGGGGCTACTCCCATCGGGAGCGCTAGCGTGCACCCAACGAAGCACTGCCTTCTCATCCTACGCATCTCAGAGCGGATAATACCTCGGTGTTTTCCATCACCAACAACCCGGCGACTACGTCATCGGCACTCAACACATCGGCGACTCAAGAAGAGGTAGATCTGTTCGGTTCCCAGTCAAACGAATCTTTATCAATTGACCATCCTTTAACTTTCTTTTTCTAATTCAGTTTTTCTTTAATCTTCCATAAAATAAACTCCCATCGGGATCATGTTATTTCCCTGACTGCAGGAAGACGAAGCACTCTACGAAGGATTGAGTTCTCCCTCGCCTCAGAGTATCAAGAAACCGAAGCACTCTCTGAAGAGAAGAGTGCTCACTCTCTTCGGCATATCAAGCAACACGAAGCACTCTCTAAAGATTCGAGTGCTCACTCTCTTTGGTGTATCAAGCAACACGAAGTACTCTCTGATGATTCGAGTGCCCACTCTCTTCGGTGTATCAAGAAACACGAAGCACTCTCTGAAGATTCGAGTGCTCACTCTCTTCGGAGTATCAAGCAACCCAAAGCACTCTCTGAATACTCGAGTGCTCACTCTCTACGGTGTATCAAGCAACACGAAGCACTGTCTGAAGATTTGAGTGCTTCGCTCGCCTCAGAGTATTCAGCAACCTGAAGCGCTCTCGAGAGGTTTGGGTGCTCACTCTCTTCTGACGAAGCAAAGGTAGCATGGTACACATTACGAGGACTCGAGTGGTTACTCTCCTCAACGTATTCAGAACAAAACTCCTTCAAGGCTTGAGTGCTTACTCGCCCTTACCACAAAGTGCTCAAGTGACTACTCGCAAGAAGATAAAAGCCATAAGGAACAAGAAACGGACCCACTGAGCACTCGGACGCTCCGGGGGTCCTCACACTAAGTCCACTCGACGGTTTTCCGAGTGGGTGCACTCTATAATAATTCCCCGCCTGAGCACTCGGATGCTCCGCGGGTTCTCACACTACACGGCTTTCCACGTGAGTGCACTCTATACTAATTCCCCGCCTGAGCACTCGGACGCTCCGCGGGTGCTCATACTATATGTCCACTCGATCGTTTTCCGAGTGGGTGCACTCTAATCTAGTAACTCGCCCCTACTAAATGATCTAGGCTTCCATACACTGTACCCCAGATGCCACATGAGCTAGCGTGTAGGTATGACCCCGCTGATCTGTCGGTCGGGACGAGACTTGCCACAACGCGACTTCACTCCCGACGGTTCCATGCTCAGTGAATGATTAAATTTAACAACTAACAGATGCGTTAGGGTCTTATTCAGTATGATAAACTGGCGGAATGGATCCTATAAGCCCTCAGCACCTCGGGTCCATTAAGCTTAGCATCCCTCTCAAAACTATTTCTCATGAATAAAACATGTGGCTTACAGCTCGCCAAACGACAGGCACTACTACGGCTAATACAGCAGGTGCATGTGGGTTGAGCACCCTCATGACGCGGCGACGCCAACCTTCTTGTCCACAACCAGTCCCTACAAAAACTCACGCCTACGGCGCAAAACCGGAGTCGAGCATTTCCTCGGATGGAAATTACTCAACAACGAAAAATTCTTGAGTCTATGCTCGATTGTAAGCAGCCGATAGCCTCGGGGGCTACTCCCATCGGGAGCGTTGACGCGCACCTCACGAGCACTACTCGCACATCCGGCAAGAAAAATGGGGTTAGCTTAACAACAACTTGAGCCTATGCCCGACTCTACGAGTCGCACATATCCTCAGGGGCTACTCCCATCGAAAGCGCTGACGCCCACCTGACGATCGCTTCTCGCACATCCTACAACAAGATGAATTCGACTGAGAAACTTCTCTCCACCCGACGCTGAAATACGAGGAAGAACTCGGCTATAGTTTTGGTACTTCTTCCAAATACTCCCGTCGGGAGCATACTCACGACAACTTCGATTGTTCATCAGCAAATGATGTATGGATCCTCAGCAGAATCGATCACGTTACCTGTACAAGACCATTCATCCGACAAAGGTTTGAGTGCTCACTTGCCAAAACCCGTATGGTGACATGCACTACAGTAGGTAACGCAGATTGGAGTCCCTGCGGGACTCATCGTGTCCCCCAGGCAATCGGGGGAAAATGACGAGGGGATACCCCCAGGCATCCTCACCGTGAGGGTACCTGGTGCATCTCATGGCTGGGGGCCCACCAGAAGCCCACTCGGGCAAACCGACATGATGGAATAAGACATAAAGCCCAAGACATGAGGCGCAATACAAGGACTCATAATTGTAGTTGATTAGGACTCATGTAAACCCCTACCTGGCTATATATATAAAACGAGGCAGGGGCATCCCTCTACACAGATCTCTCTCCAAGCATAGATCTAGACAGGCAACACGCCTCCACCTTATCCTCGTGACCCCCCTATACATCATCATCAATACAAGATCAAAGACTCATCATGTAGGGTTTTACCTTCGGGGGTCTGAAGCTGGGTAAATCGTGCCCCATGTGTCGCTTGTCCACCGTATGAATCTTACCAATGCGCAGCCTCCTCTCTCTACGATCTAAACCCAGGGTTCCTAACCATGGGATTTTCCGAGGTCGATCGTCGTCAATCACGCTCCCTCTTGGAGTTACAATCTACTACTTGGCCAAAGCAACAAACGTAACGGGGAACATGCAATAACACTCAAGAACTAAAATATAAAGTTCAACCAAATAGATTACTCAGCACAAACTAAACATAATCTCATAATCCATCAGATCCTAGCAAACACAACGTAGCAAAACATGAACTAATACATAGGTGCCTTGATCATGATAGGATGCTCACAAGGGCTAAACAATGAAGCACAAGATTGGAGAGAAGACGTCACATAGCTACTGGTCATGGACCCATGGTCCAAGGGGGAGTACTCACGACATATCCCGGAGGTGATCATGGTGGTGGAGAGGCCTCCGAGGTCAATCCTCCCTCCGCCAGGGTGCCGGGACTGCTTTTCCTGGTGATCCCGAGATCAAAATCGCGGCGGCGACGGAATAGTGGACGAAATCGCGTAACGAGGTTGCTCACGAGGTTTTTTGGAGCGAGGACTAAATATAGGCGGAAGGGAACCCTAAGGGGTGGCCCGCCTAGCCCAAGCGGCCAAAGGGCATGGGCACCCCGTAGTCTCGCTGGTATTAAGTTGCGAATCCCACCAAAAGTGTAAAATCAAAGAAACGGACAACTTCATTGAAGAACTTTGCGTAAAGTAAACAATCCTTGCACCCGCAAGTACAAGCACCGTTGTTTTCCCCTTGTGGCAACAGCACATCCCCTAGGCTCATGTTTCTGTCACTCAAGCTAGTCATCGGGGGGCATGAACCCAAAATCATGCATAACGCTCCCTCTTGGAGTCACTACCTACTACTTGGCCAAAGAAATGAACAGCAACGGAGAACATGCAATAGTTACTCAAGAACATAAATATAAAAGAAGAGAATCAAATATATAACTCAATCACAATCTGAACATAATCTCATAATCCATCGGATCCCAGCAAACTCGGCATAGCAACAGCAGAAAGATTACATATGTGCCTCGATCATGTAGGGCGGCTCACGAGGTCTAATCCATGAAGAACAAAGAGGGGAGGAGAACATCACATGGGTATTGATCATGGACCGATGGTCCAAGGTGGACTACTCATGGTTCATCCGGGAAGCATCCATGGTGGTGGAGAAGCTCCCGGAGGTGATTCCTCCCTCTGGCAGTGTGCCGGGAATTGGTCTTCTGGTGCTCCCGATCTAGGAAGCGCGGTGGCGGAGGAACAGAGGAGAGATCGCGAAAAAGGGTTCCATCCCCGAGGGTTTCTCGTCACGGGGAATAAACAGCGAAAGGGGGCAGCCAGAGGTGGGCCAAGGGCTCCAGGCGCCCCCCTGGCGCGGCCAGAGGCCTGGCCGTGCCCTCTGGCCGCCTGGGCCCCCCTTGGCTCCCCTCTGGCCCCTCCAGGGCTCTTCGCGAAGCTTCCGGTACGCTGATTTTTCCTATATTTTTCCCGGAATTTTTCTGGTACTTTTAATAAGGGGGAAACCTGAAGTACAAAACAGCAGAAAACAGGAACTGGCACTGGGGTGCACTGAGTTAATAGGTTAGTCCAAATATGATCAAAATTTTATGGAAGTTGATCAATATCATAGCAATATCACACAAAAGAGGCATGGAACAAGCAGAAATTATAGATACGTTTTGGACGTATCAACATCCCCAAGCTTAATTCCGTCTCGTCCTCGAGTAGGTAAATGATAACAAGAATAATATTTGTGGTGACATTCTAACAACCATATAAGGACTTTGTAAGTAAAGTAATCAAAGCATGCAATTCAATTCAAGTCATAACAGGCAAGAGTCTATATCTAGCATTGAAATAAGCAACATAAGAACATAAAGGTGCAAGAGCTGTCGCTGTCTGTGACTCGAATGTCTCCAAATGGTGTTTGCGTGAAAGAAAGGGGATAGGGATATACGAGAAAAAGTATTTTTATTGTTGAGAACACAATCTACTAAACTGTCACACTTGGTCTTCTTTGGAATCTTATCTTGACTCATCCCTAGACCACTAGCCTGGTACAAGTCAAAATGATCCAGTACTTTTCGATATTTTGAGCAATCATGCAATGGATGAGCATAAGAAAGAAAGTTGACACTTAGGATGGCAAAGAGAGAATAAGGTGGAGGAGGAAGACAAAAAGGTGTGAAAGGATCACATCAATGAGGACAATCATAGGCGAGAAAAAGCCAGATGATATATATGATGTGAGGAGTAGGGATTGCCATGCAACATTGCCATGCAACATTGCCATGCAACAGATGCACATATGAGCTAAGGTAAGCTCTCCAATGGAACTAGTGGGGTTGCATCCAACTTGCTTTCTCAAGAAGACCTAGAGCTCATTTGAGGAGGCTCATCCTTGGAATATACAAGCCGATTTCTATAGTGTGAAGGTCCCCACATAGTTATATGCATGAATGATAATCTCTATGGAGTACAAGATACAAGATGGAGTAAGAGTGTGGATCTTCTTAAAAACAATAGTAGTGTGCCCCCTTCTCTCTTTTTTTCTCTTTCTCTTTTTTTTTGTTTTTCTATTTTTTGTATTTTTTGTATTTTTAGGTGGCCTCAATGGCTCTTTCTATTTGACTCTCATTTGTCCTCTTTGGGATCTTTTAATTTGTCCACTTTGGGATCTTTTAATTTTGTCCACTTTGGGATCTTTTCCTCACTTTAGGGGCAACACTCTATATATTGCAAAAAGTATAGAAGATCTTTCACACTTTACAAAGTCCTCGAATCGTAAAGAAAATGTAACTATCATGATGTATGCAAATGTATGCCTCTGCCAGTGTAGCAGGACATGCAATGATACTAGCGCGTCATGTAAAAATGATTAGGGCAAGGCCCAACTAGCATGCGGCTCATCAATCAAGCAAGTAGCATGTATGACATTGAGACCAAGTCATGAGAAGATGGATGTTGCATGGCAATGTATCTCGGAAAGGCTATGGAAATGCCTTGATAGGTAGTTATGGTGGCTGTTTTGAGGAAGGATATAAGGAGGCTTATGATGACAGAGCATATCTTGCCAAGGGTTTGGATGTACCAGCGAAAGTGGACGCTAACTCTCGGAGTGAGAATAAAGCACTGCACGACAAAGGGAAGGCTAGCAAAATATGGGAAGGTGGAAGTGTCAACTTTCGAATACTCACATTAGTCCGAAGAACTCATGCACTTATTATCGGTAACTCTCAGTCTAATAAGGATGTTCACACAGAGACAAGTACCCAGAGGAGTAGTGTATGGGGGTTTGGTTATCCTAGCGCATCCTCGACTCATGGTACGTGAGTGTACTCTAATATTTGACCCCTCAGAAGAGTAGTGATCCAACTAGTAGCTAAAGTTCTCAACTAATTTGTAGGTTTTTGAAAATAAACACGGATTGCCCAAAATACGACATCTATCACTAATAGGCTAGATCTCTTGACACCAAAAGTCCAAACATTACTCAAGACAACACCTCAAAACTTTTGCAAGTTACTACTACAACTGAATAGCAACCTCAATTACCTACTTCAAGTCAAGACACAAAACTCAGTGCAACAGGCAAACTCTCTAAACAAGATAAATATGAAAACTCAAGAGAGTTGCAGAAACAAACCAAACAAAATCTCTTTAAAAAGATAAACATGAAAGCTAAGAGCAAAGCATGACAGCAGCTACGGAAAGATAAAGAACAAATACAGCAAAGACAAGCAGGAAAAAGTCCTATGTTGTGTTCTAAATTTTGGAAGTGGAGCGTGTTTCTCTCCACAACAAAGAAAGCTGGGTTCTAACTTGTTATGAACAGCAAGCAAAGCTAAATAAAACTAAAAACAAAATCTAAGAGCGAGACGCTCCAAGAATAGCACATAACGCATGAAGTGATAAAAATATAGTGAAACGAGAAACGAACTCATAATTGTCGATGGAGAAGGGGATGCACGGGGGCATCCCCAAGCTTAGAAGCTTGAGTATCCTTGAATATTTGTTGGGGATGCATGGGGGCATCCCTAAGCTTGCACGCTTGACAATTCTTAATCTTCTTTCATCATCTTCGCTCGCACACTTGAAAACTCCCTTCATACATAACTCATCATAATCTGATTAGTGAGGTTAGTACCCATAATAAAATATATTTTTATCTGCTGGAAATAAAGATAATCTTGAAGAGCTACTGTTTCTCAAGATTTACAAAAAGTTTTTGCAAAGAAAAAGCAAGCCTAAGATTTGCAAAACGAAGAAAAGGCAAAACAGGACAGAATCTGTGAAAAACAGACCAGCATGTAGTAAAGAATTTTTTAGGGATACTTCTGCAACTCAAATCAAAAAACTCAGAACATACGAAAGTTTCGTAATTGTATAGAGCATGCTGTGTAAAAAATCAGCTCAAAAAGACGAACTGGGATTTTTCTCTGATTTTTCTAGTCACGAGGACAGAATATGTTTTCTGGACAGCATGTCACAACTTTCACTTCCCTTGTCGTATGAGGCTATAAAAGGCACAAAGATTGAAAATTAAATATATAATGATGTTGCTATAGTAGTAACAATCATGAAGACCACTAAAAACAGAAGGATAACAAAAAGAAAATCCTAAATTCGTTGCGGGCTGCCTCCCGAAAGCGCTTCTTTAAAGCCATTAGCTAGGCTTAATGCAAAAAAGATCAAGTTGTATCAATTGAACCATCATCAAGATCATCAAAAAGCTCTTCAATAATACAACCAATCTTAAGAGGTCTTTGAAATAAAGGCCTAAGAAAGATACTTCTAGGGATAAAAGAAAAAGGTGGAAAATCAATTGGAGTCTCATTCTCATTGAAGAGAGGTATTTCTTCCAAAGTTTTCACAGTTTCAACCCCTTTGGCAATAGATAAATTTTTTTTAAACGAGGAGACTTTGGAACGTAAATGAACCTAGGTTCCTTCTTTGCCGGAGTTTCCACCTTTTTGGTTTTGATTGAGGAGAAAGTAGTTCCTAGAGTGTCAATGATTTCCTCAATCTTATCAATCCTAGAAGGGTCCAAGTCATGGGATTTGATGGTCTCAAAGGTTTTGAAAATTTTATGCATGGAGCTATCTAGTCTATTCAAATTACCTTAAACCTTACGATCCAACTCACTTATTTTATTAATGCTTGGCATTTCTAGCTCCATTTTTTCAAGTTTTTTCATAATATGAACTAGGGTAATGTTCTCTTGAATGCTATCAACAGGGAGATTTCCAACAAGATTTTCCATAACACTAAGAGCTTCCCAAACTGGGGCTTCCATGAAATTCCCATTGATAGCAGTATCTAGAATAAACCTATTCCAAGAAGTAATTCCAAAATAAAAGTTTCTAAGCAGGATAGTAGTGGTTTGCTTCTTGGTGGCTCTTTTTCGAGAATCATTAATCCTATACCAGGCATCTTTCAGACTTTCACCACCTCTTTGTTTAAAGGTGAGCACTTCTGACTCACCAAAGGCAAAAGGACCAAACATATTGATATCTACTAGCAAGGTAACTATTTTTTTGATTTTTGATAAAAGAAACTAAAGCAAAAACTGAAAGGTAAACTAACAAGACTAAAAAACAAAGATAAAAGATAGTGTGCAACTCCTCTATCTTGAAGAGTGGAGTCCCCGGCAACGGCGCCAGAAATTTGCTTGATACACGAGATAACTTCTCGCCCTCATTGGTTAACCCAAGTGGAAGGTGAGATGTAGCGTAACGGCAAGTTTCCCTTCGCGAAGATGCTAAGGTTTAGATTGTCTCTAGTAGGACTCCAAGGTCGAAAAGTAGGTGGTTCGGCAAGTGAGGTGCCGTTTGAAGATAATCACTTGCTTCTCCTGGACCGGCACACACACAGATAACTTTGCTCTCAACGAGTTCAGAGGAGTTGTCAGTTCTTCCGGCCTTGTTGTTTACAAAGGATAAAATGCACGGGATAATAATGATAGTGATAGCAACTGAAAAGTAAATACTGAAAGTAAATTGATAGTGTAAACAGTGGTGGAAGTATGGACCGGGATCCCATGATGTTCACTAGTGATGTCTCTCTCCCAAAAGTCGATAAAATAGCCATGCGAGGTAAACAAATTACAGCTGGGAAATTGACAGGATTATGTGCGCAAACCAATTCTAATTATGCAAAAAAGAAAGGAAGAGGCTCAAAAGCACGGGCGGTACGCCAAGACAAGTAGAACGAAATCCATCTGCATCTACCCACTAATCATCCAGCTTGAGATATCTATCCAGAACATCTCGATGGTATTAAGTTGCGAATCCCACCCAAAGTGTAAACTGAAAGCAACGGACAACTGCATTAAAGAAGTTTGCGTAAAGTAAACAATCCTTGCACCCGCAAGTACACGAACCGTTGTTTTCCCCCTTGTGGCAACAACACATCCCCTAGACTCATGTTTCTGTCACTCAAGCTAGTCATCGGAGGGCATGAGCCCACAATCATGCATAACGCTCCCTCTTGGAGTCACTACCTACTACTTGGCCAAAGCAATAAACAGCAACAGAGAACATGCAAGAGTTACTCAAGAACATAAATATAAAAGAAGAGAATCAAATATATAACTCAATCACAATCTGAACATAATCTCATAATCCATCGGATCCCAGCAAACTCGGCATAGCAACAGCAGAAAGACTACATATGTGCCTCGATCATATAGGGCACCTCATGAGGTCTAATCCATGAAGAACAAAGAGGGGAGGAGAACATCACATGGCTACTGATCATGGACCCATGGTCCAAGGTGTACTACTCACAGTTCATCCGGGAAGCATCCATGGTAGTGGAGAAGCTCCCGGAGGTGATTCCTCCCTCCGGCAGGGTGCCGGGAAGAGGTTTTCTGGTGCTCCCGATGTTGGAAGCGCGGCGGCGGCGGAACGGCGTCGACTCCGACCACGGCGTCGACTCCGTCCTCTACATGGACTACAGCCACGACATCGACTCCGTCCTCTACATCGACTACAACCATGACATCGACTCCGTCCACAGCGTTGACTCTGTTCTCTACATCGACTACGGCCACGACATTGATACCGATCGCGGCGTCGACTCCTTCCACTACATCGACTCCGTCCGCTACATCGACCCCGGCCGCGGTATCAACTCCATCCTCTACATCGGCTACTTGTCCCCAGAACACCAGTATCCAGTCGCCGCCACCAGAAGTAGTACCCGAATGCCGCCAATATCTACAAAGACTCGCAGGACATGTGGCTACCCTCCACCAGGACACGGAGGCTACAAGAGAACTTCGAGATCCATCCAACCAATAAAATTCTGACCACAACTCCAAGAAAAGTCAACTCATGCGTAGCCATAAATCCATCAGCCACACAATTTACCAGACGAGGACAAGATGCAATATACTAGACGGGGCCAAGTCTCTCGGCCATCCTGTTGCCATCATCACCACCTTCATGGAGAACCACAAGTTCGGCAACACAACGCGGGCACCTAAACAAAAGCGCGCACACCTTTGTTGCACTACTCCTCGTTGGATGACGACGAATCCGAGGAGGATCATTAGCGTTCGCCGTGTGCTTCAGAAAAACCAAACAAAAACCAGTTCAATATGTTTCGCATTGATCAACTTTTCTACAAAATATTTCTTCTACCTCGCCATAATTATTTGCATATCAAATTGGAAATCACGGGTGTTCATCCCGTCGGTTCCGTCAGCCGCAGATAAACTTCGAATCCCTCAACTTCACCGACCACCATGGCAGTGGGCAGCCTCAACGGTGTTGGCGCAGACAGTACGCTCCATAGAAAGGCACAGCATACCCTCTGGGGCTAGCACTTCGACATCGACGACGACAACAATGTCATCGCCACATCCGATGAGATGCCGACTTCGCCTCGTCTGCTCACTCAACAAGATGGACTCGGGGGATGAACGATGCAACCACCACTATGCCAAAATCGTCTGCTGCATCGATCCCGCCTTGTCATTCGACTCAAAATCGACAACTACGTCTGCGTCGCATCTATGCAAGATAAACACAATGCCAAGTACCTCTACTATGAGTCGAATTTTTTCCTTTTTAATTTTCAACCTGCTCCGGTCGCACTCGTCATCCTTTAGATATCTTACACCTTCTTGCAGCAAAGCGTTTTGCTGGGCCCCTCGAAGCAACTAAATGACTCGGGGCCAACATACACACAAATTTTGTAGGACATTGAAGACAAGTCGACAAATCTTCATCAACTATTTCTCGGCCACATGCCGCAACTTCTTCATGCCGACTCCGCCCAGCGCGTTGAGTCCTTTTCGACCACACGCTGCAACCTTTGTTGAACTCTTAAACTCATTCCTGATAAAATAACGCGAAATAGCTGCGCCCAACACTCGGGGGCTGCACCGTACAGGCCAAGAAACTGACATCGGGGTTAGCTTTAGAACAACTTGAGCCAATGCCCGACTCTACAAGTCGCACACAGCCGCAGGGGCTACTCCCATCGGGAGCGCTAGCGTGCACCCAACGAAGCACTGCCTTCTCATCCTACGAAAAGAAGAACCTGACGCATCTCAGAGCGGATAATACCTCGGTGTTGTCCATCACCAACAACCCGGCGACTACGTCATCGGCACTCAACACATCGGCGACTCAAGAAGAGGTAGATCTGTTCGGTTCCCAGTCAAACGAATCTTTATCAATTGACCATCCTTTAACTTTCTTTTTCTAATTCAGTTTTTCTTTAATCTTCCATAAAATAAACTCCCATCGGGATCATGTTATTTCCCTGACTGCAGGAAGACGAAGCACTCTACGAAGGATTGAGTTCTCCCTCGCCTCAGAGTATCAAGAAACCGAAGCACTCTCTGAAGAGAAGAGTGCTCACTCTCTTCGGCATATCAAGCAACACGAAGCACTCTCTAAAGATTCGAGTGCTCACTCTCTTTGGTGTATCAAGCAACACGAAGTACTCTCTGATGATTCGAGTGCCCACTCTCTTCTGTGTATCAAGAAACACGAAGCACTCTCTGAAGATACGAGTGCTCACTCTCTTCGGAGTATCAAGCAACCCAAAGCACTCTCTGAATACTCGAGTGCTCACTCTCTACGGTGTATCAAGCAACACGAAGCACTGTCTGAAGATTTGAGTGCTTCGCTCGCCTCAGAGTATTCAGCAACCTGAAGTGCTCTCGAGAGGTTTGGGTGCTCACTCTCTTCTGACGAAGCAAAGGTAGCATGGTACACATTACGAGGACTCGAGTGGTTACTCTCCTCAACGTATTCAGAACAAAACTCCTTCAAGGCTTGAGTGCTTACTCGCCCTTACCACAAAGTGCTCAAGTGACTACTCGCAAGAAGATAAAAGCCATAAGGAACAAGAAACGGACCCACTGAGCACTCGGACGCTCCCGGGGTCCTCACACTAAGTCCACTCGACGGTTTTCCGAGTGGGTGCACTCTATAATAATTCCCCGCCTGAGCACTCGGATGCTCCGCGGGTTCTCACACTACACGGCTTTCCACGTGATTGCACTCTATACTAATTCCCCGCCTGAGCACTCGGACGCTCCGCGGGTGCTCATACTATATGTCCACTCGATCGTTTTCCGAGTGGGTGCACTCTAATCTAGTAACTCGCCCCTACTAAATGATCTAGGCTTCCATACACTGTACCCCAGATGCCACATGAGCTAGCGTGTAGGTATGACCCCGCTGATCTGTCGGTCGGGACGAGACTTGCCACAACGCGACTTCACTCCCGACGGTTCCATGCTCAGTGAATGATTAAATTTAACAACTAACAGATGCGTTAGGGTCTTATTCAGTATGATAAACTGGCGGAATGGATCCTATAAGCCCTCAGCACCTCGGGTCCATTAAGCTTAGCATCCCTCTCAAAACTATTTCTCATGAATAAAACATGTGGCTTACAGCTCGCCAAATGACAGGCACTACTACGGCTAATACAGCAGGTGCATGTGGGTTGAGCACCCTCATGACGCGGCGACGCCAACCTTCTTGTCCACAACCAGTCCCTACAAAAACTCACGCCTACGGCGCAAAACCGGAGTCGAGCATTTCCTCGGATGGAAATTACTCAACAACGAAAAATTCTTGAGTCTATGCTCGATTGTAAGCAGCCGATAGCCTCGGGGGCTACTCCCATCGGGAGCGTTGACGCGCACCTGACGAGCACTACTCGCACATCCGGCAAGAAAAATGGGGTTAGCTTAACAACAACTTGAGCCTATGCCCGACTCTACGAGTCGCACATATCCTCAGGGGCTACTCCCATCGAAAGCGCTGACGCCCACCTGACGATCGCTTCTCGCACATCCTACAACAAGATGAATTCGACTGAGAAACTTCTCTCCACCTGACGCTGAAATACGAAGAAGAACTCGGCTATAGTTTTGGTACTTCTTCCAAATACTCCCGTCGGGAGCATACTCACGACAACTTCGATTGTTCATCAGCAAATGATGTATGGATCCTCAGCAGAATCGATCACGTTACCTGTACAAGACCATTCATCCGACAAAGGTTTGAGTGCTCACTTGCCAAAACCCGTATGGTGACATGCACTACAGTAGGTAACGCAGATTGGAGTCCCTGCGGGACTCATCGTGTCCCCCAGGCAATCGGGGGAAAATGACGAGGGGATACCCCCAGGCATCCTCACCGTGAGGGTACCTGGTGCATCTCATGGCTGGCGGCCCACCAGAAGCCCACTCGGGCAAACCGACATGATGGAATAAGACATAAAGCCCAAGACATGAGGCGCAATACAAGGACTCATAATTGTAGTTGATTAGGACTCATGTAAACCCCTACCTGGCTATATATATAAAACGAGGCAGGGGCATCCCTCTACACAGATCTCTCTCCAAGCATAGATCTAGACAGGCAACACGCCTCCACCTTATCCTCGTGACCCCCCTATACATCATCATCAATACAAGATCAAAGACTCATCATGTAGGGTTTTACCTTCGGGGGTCTGAAGCTGGGTAAATCGTGCCCCATGTGTCGCTTGTCCACCGTATGAATCTTACCAATGCGCAGCCTCCTCTCTCTACGATCTAAACCCAGGGTTCCTAACCATGGGATTTGCCGAGGTCGATCGTCGTCAATCACGCTCCCTCTTGGAGTTACAATCTACTACTTGGCCAAAGCAACAAACGTAACGGGGAACATGCAATAACACTCAAGAACTGAAATATAAAGTTCAACCAAATAGATTACTCAGCACAAACTAAACATAATCTCATAATCCATCAGATCCTAGCAAACACAACGTAGCAAAACATGGACTAATACATAGGTGCCTTGATCATGATAGGATGCTCACAAGGGCTAAACAATAAAGCACAAGATTGGAGAGAAGACGTCACATAGCTACTGGTCATGGACCCATGGTCCAAGGGGGAGTACTCACGACATATCCCGGAGGTGATCATGGTGGTGGAGAGGCCTCCGAGGTCAATCCTCCCTCCGCCAGGGTGCTGGGACTGCTTTTCCTGGTGATCCCGAGAACAAAATCCCGGCGGCGACGGAATAGTGGACGAAATCGCGTAACGAGGTTGCTCACGAGGTTTTTTGGAGCGAGGACTGAATATAGGCGGAAGGGAACCCTAAGGGGTGGCCCGCCTAGCCCAAGCGGCCAAAGGGCATGGGCACCCCCTAGTCACGCCAGGCAGCCTTCTGGGTGAGGCTGCCCACCCCCCCCCCCCCCCCCGGGGGGGCCCTTTTGGCTCGAGGGCTCTTAAGTCTTGCATAAATTTTTATCTGATTTTTCTGGATTTTACTAAGCACTTTTATTTTTGACATTTCCTGCAATGCACGGACAATAGCAGACAGAAACTAGCACTGGGCACTGAGTTAATAGGTTAGTCCAAATATGTTGTAAAATATATGAAAGTAAATTAAAACATATAGCAATATCACCAAAATAAGCATGGAACAAGCAGAAATTATAGATACGTTTGGGATGTATCAACATCCCCAAACTTAATTCTTGCTCATCCTCGAGTAGGTAAATGACAACAAAGATAATTTCTGTGGTGACATGCTATCAAAAAAGATTTGAACTTTAAAGTACAACAAGTGAGGTAAGCAATTCAAGTCAAGACAATAACAAGCAGGAGTCTATATCTAGTATTGAAACTAGTAAAGTAAGAACATAAAGGTGCAAGAGCTCTCACTGTCCGTGACTCGAATGTGTCCAATCGTTGTTCCCGTGCAATAAAGTGGGAGATGGGTTTAGAGCATAAAAATATTGAATAGTTTTTGAGAACTCGATCTACTAAAACTTCACACTTAGTCTCCTTTGGAATCTTATTATTAATCTTTCCAAGACCACTGGCTAGGTACAAGTCAAACCGATCCTCTCCCTTTCGACTTTGAGCACTCATACAATGAATGAGCGCGAGCAAGATTAGTTGGCACTTAGGATGGAGAATACAAGAAATGGTGGGGAAGGAAGGCAAAAAAGTTTTGAAAGCCTCACCTCAATGAGCGCAATCATAGGCGAGAGAAAGCCAAATGATAGATATTATGTGAGGAGTAGGGATTGACATGCAACGGTCATGCAAAATTTTCACACTTGTAAATAGTATCGTAGTATCAATCAAAGAGACAATCTCATAAGCATCCTTAAAAGCAAAAAATTCTTCAATCTTTTCAACATCAAAGTAATCATAAACACCTTTAGCATAAGAAGATAAGATCTCATTGTCAATAAACTCACATTGGAAAGGAAGGTGTTTTCTGTCTATTTTAGAGGAGCAAGTAAAATCATAAATGTGTCAACAACCCTCAGCATATCAATAAGAAGTTTGTATTTGTCCCCATAAGTGTTTCCCTTTCACAGATAAGCGATGTTGCGTATAATGAGCATTGTCATACAATGATTTTCCCTTAACTAAGTTGGCTGGGTTTTTAGCGCGAGCACAAATAGATCGGAGACGATACAAGTGAAAAGTGTCCATCCTATACTATTTTTGTGGTTCCGCACCCATGATGAGGATACACTAGTGCAGAAGATAGCTATAACTATACTCCTTTCCCAGTCCCTTGAACGAAACTGTTTGAGATTCTTCCAACGCAAATTATAGAAATAAAAAAACATGTCCTCGAAACTGAACCGTTTGGGAAATGTACGCGAACGACCACAGTTCTAAAAATTATTGCGTGGGTGATGTAGGGTTGACGGGTCTTTGAAAATCGGTCTGGGATACCTAGAGTGAAAGCCCACGGTTACAAAGAATGGACCGCTAGCCCTTTATCGCAATCGTTAATGTTTCCTCAAATGTTTGGGATACCTAATCAATCAGGAACGCTTCTGAAATTCCTTTCCGCTATGGCTCCGCCGCATCCTCCACCTCCCACGAGGCTTGAAGGATCATCGACGCACAGAGGAATCGAGCTACCTTTCTGTGCTTTGCCCTCGCCGCATCCTGCATCGACCGCAAGGAGCGACGGCTCGACGAAGGGCGAAGGGGTCGAAATGACGTCGTCGGTTTTGCCTCCACCGCATCCTTCACCTCCACCTTCTCCCCACATGGATGTAGGCTTTAGAGGATTAGGAAATACGGCAGGAATCTATGTCCGGAGGACGAATGAGAGATGTGGTGAAGGTGTAGGACAGAGTCGGTAGTGGGGCGTGTACAGGGTGGAGGATATTTTCCTAGACAGGAACCGTAAAAGGCCACACCCAATGTTCATATATATAGGGCGGGCGGGCTGCGGGATAGTGCTAACTAGCACACGTATCCAAATTTCTCACCGTTTTCTTTGCAGTACAGATGGAAAAGCATACACATACATGAATAGAATCGTTTGCGTTATAAGAGCTGGTGGCTATAAACCCTAAAGTGCTTTGAAATCGAAAACCAATTCAAATGATGACTAATCAGTATGAGACTTTGCATGATGTAATCGTTTCACCAGACCGGAATGTTGTGTAAATTTGATATTATCTTGATAAAAAATAGGGGTACTTCTTGTACAAAATGGGCCATTCCTATCGAAATATCAGGGTTTCTATGTGAGACAACCACATTATAAAGACAACATGTTATTCTAAAATCCTTTAAGCCCCCTGTTTTTTATGTGTTAAGCAATGGGCACTCACACTAGGTTCCCAAAATTACAAACATCTTTCACTTCATTTGACATATATGATGCTCCAGGAGAATCATTTTCGAGAAAAATGACCCTGCAAATGAAAATCAATTGAAATGGACTCTAAATTGGATGAAACGTTGTGTGTTTTCATCATTTCACTAACAATATATGTGGTTAAATTTAAAGGTGGTTATGATAAAAACCAATGGTACTCCCTGTAATAAGTTGTACCCTTCACTTCGAAGCATCTGTGTTTCTATCGGAAACACCTGCGTTACAAGTATAACATATTATTTGTAAGTGATTTGAACCCCAAACTTTTTATGTGTTCAACACCAAGCATTCACACTAACATCCTAAATTTCAAGCATTTTGGACCTTGTTTGGTAAATATTACGCATTTAGTGCTTTATTTTGAGAAAAACGGCCATGAAATTGAAAGTCGATTAAAATGGCCTCCGAGTAGGATGATATTTGATATGCTGTCATCATTTCACGAACATGATATGTGGTAAAAAATTGAGAGGATTATGACAAAAACTGATGGCACTTCGTGTACAAAATTGGGCCATTCCCATCGAAATGTTAGGGTTTCGAGTGAAACAACAACATCAGAAAGACAACATGTCTTTCTAAAATCCTTTAACCTCCATTTGTTGTGTGTTTTCGGCATTAAACACTCACACCGGTATCCAAAAATTTCAAACATCTATGACTACATTTTACATATAAAATGTACCATGTGAATCATTTTCGAGCAAAAAAACCCTGCAACTGAAAATCAATTCAAACGGTCTCTAAATTGGATAAAACTTGGTGTATTGTCATCATTTCACCAACAATGTATGTGGTTAAATTTAAAGGTGGTTATGATAAAAAAACCAATGCTACTTCGTGTATGAAGTTGTACCATTCACTTCGAAACATTGGTGTTTCTACCAGAAACATCCGCATTACAAGTGCAACATATTATTTGTAAGTGTTTTGTACCCCAAACTTTTTATGTGTTCACCGTCAAGCATTCACACTAACATCCTAAAATTTCAAGCAGTTTGGACCTCGTTTGATAAATATTGTGAACTCACTGATATTTTTTAAGAAAAATGCCCATGAAATTGAAAGTCAATTAAAATGACCTCTAAACGGGACGGGATTTGGCATGCCGTCACCATTTCATGAACATGGTCCGTGGTAAAAATTTGAGAGGATTATGACAAAAACTGGTGTCACTTAGTGTACAAACTATATTAGTTCAATGTTGGTCGAACACTGAAAAAACCACGTTGACCGTCTCAAAAACCATCCGAAAAAAATCTCGTAACCATAGCGCACAACAGTGGCTATTGGATTTATCATTAGCGTCGAATGGTGGTCGTTGGATCTCAGCGCGATCCGCGAGGAGCTGGTTCTGCAACCTGATTGGCTGGCTTTTATCAAATTACATGCACACAGTTTACAATCAAGAAGCGTTTGGGATGCGAGAACGCAAGTGGCACGCCTCCTAACGAAGGCTTTCGTCCGAAGCTATCCAAATTTCTCACGGTTTGCTTTGAAGTACATACAGATAGAAAAGAATTCACATACAGAAATATAATCGTTTGCGTTGTAAGAATTGGTGGGTATAAACCCTAAATGACTTTGAAATCAAAAATCAATTAAAATGATGACTAATCAGTATGAGACTTTGCATGCTGTCATCGTTTCACCATACCGAAATGTTGTGTAAATTTGAGATTATCGTGATAAAAATAGGGGTACTTCGTGTACAAAATGGGCCATTCCTATCGAAATATCCGTGTTTCTATGTGAGACAACCACATTAAAAAGACAACATGTTATTCTAAAATCCTTTAGACCCCCAGTTTTTTATGTGTTAAGTAATGGGCACTCACATTGGGTTCCCAAGATTTCAAACATCTTTGACTTCATTTGACATATATGATGTACCAGGTGAATTATTTTCAAGCAAAACAACCCTTCAAATTAAAATCAATTCAAATGGTCTCTAAATTGGATGAAACTTTGCGTGTTGTCATCATTTCACCAATAATGTATGTGGTTAAGTTTAAAAGTTGTTATGATAGAAACCAATGGTACTCCGTGTACAAAGTTGTACCATTCACTTCGAAGCATCGGTGTTTCTACCGAAAACACTTGCATTACAAGTACAATATTATTTGTAAGTGATTTGAACCCCAAACTTTTTATGTGTGTTCAACATAAAGCATTCACACTAACATCCTAAAATTTCAAGCATTTTGGACCTCGTTTGATAAATATTACGCATTTAGTGCTTTATTTTTGAGTAAGATGCCCATGAAATTGAAAGTCGACTAAAATGACCTCTAAACGGGATGGGTTTTGGCATGCCATGTAGCATCCCAAATTTACTATTTCCCATGATTTACTAGTTATCATATGCATATTATGTTTTTGTGCATTTTGGATCTTATTTGGGTTTTATTGGATTTAATTATGAATGAAGTTTTTTTCTTTGGATAAAAACTCAATGAAAATTTTATTTACAGTTTTCTAAGATTTTAGAAATTTATTTTGTATTGTTTCGACTTATATTTTATTTTATAAAACTCCTTAAAGTTCAGGAAAAATATGTAAATAAATAAACAAAGCTACTCACGTTTTGTTTTTTTATTTTATTTTTAAAAACTAATGCGTTATGTTTTTCGGGTTATATTTATTAATTTATAAATACCTCAATACTCGGGTTTTTTTTAAATACTTCGCGAAAAAAAAGAAGGTGCCGGCCAGCCGGGCCAGCCAGCCACCGAGCTAGGCCAGGCCGACAGGCCAGCGGCCGAGCGAGTGGGCGAGGAAGCGCTGCTGCTGGCACGTGCGCACATGCGCTTCCTCGTTTGTCTCCAACGTGAAACCGAAGCAGAATCCAGAATGGACTCACTACGCCGGCAGCCGCCGTGTCCGCCCGGGACTCTTCTTGTCCCATAAATACCCCACGACCCCCTCCACCGATTCCTCACAAAATTTCGCAGCAAACCGCCCCAAATCGAGCTAATTCCGAGGTAGATCTATGTCCAACAGAGCTCCATTGTTGGACGAATTCGACACCGGTGAGCCTCCCCTTGACCCCAAATTCTGCAGGCCGACTTCTTTCTTCGTTGTGCATCTAATAGACATCTCTTCCCTCTTATATTCTTGTGCAAGATTGATCCCCAAATTGTACGCACACCGCGGGAGTTCATCGGAGCGCGCTCGATTCATCGCATCGCCACGCCCGTACGGACGACGCTGGAGATCATCATCACCACCATCGTGATCTCCTAATCAAGCCCTACATCCTAGACGTCCTCGTTGATGCCGAATATCGCCGGAATCGTCGTCTTTGTTGCGTCAAATCTACACGCCGCGGTTAGTAAAAACGGCGTTAATTTTTATCCGTTACTCCGTTTTAGATGAAACCAGTGCCAAAATCGTTGTTTTGAAACCCTCTTCATATTGGGTACTGTAGATCCAAGTTTTGAGAAAATTATTTTTCCGTTTCATCAAAAAAATCCTAAATCCTCTGCAAAATCGTTCTAGTAATATCTTTCTACTCGTAGATCCGTTTTGCGTGATTCCAAAGCCCACAGTTTTCTTTCGGACTCCTCTATCCAGTACCACCCTAAACTTTTATTTGTGATTTTCTAAAATAATCAGATCTGATCAGATTCAAAATCAAGTTTCTTTGGATCGTATCTTTTGTTTTACAACTCGGATTTGACTGATTCTTTTTGCAAACTAAAACCCTAGCTAAACCCTATATTCTAGATACCTTGCAACCCACCTTTGAAAAAATCATGATCTGTTTTGAAAAATATTTTATATGGTTTTTATTTTTGAGTTCTTGAACATTGTTTTGCTTTTGGTTGTGTATTGATTGTGTGTATCTTTGTTTGCTCATGATAGATTGCCCGGAGTGCGAAGCAGAGTACCACCAATCTTTAGAGTTCTTCAATCAACAGCAAGGCAAGTCATATCTTTGATCATATTCCCTATTATGTATGTTTTAACCCATTAGTTCTTCTTCTTTAGATTGCATGATAGTTTATGCTATGCTAGTACACCCAGTAGTTCATTGAGGTAGGTCTGATCCTTGAATCATTGTCACCATCGTATACTATGATATTAATATGCTAAGTAGACTTGGATTGGGAAGTGAATCATTATGAGGTATGAGTGATAATGTAGTAATTAGTACCAAGATAAAGTTAATGAACTACCTGGGTGGGATGGTTGCGAGTATCTTGGAGCTGGCCAAGGATGACTGCGGAAAGCCACCCAGGATCAAAAGGACTAATTGTGTTGTCATACCTAGAAGCTTACCTGTGCAGCCACAAGCTATTATGGGTTGTGGCATAGTTGAGTAGGTTGGGTAACCTCTTTCCGGGATAGACTAGCAGATGTAGATTTTTATAGGTGTACCGGTTTATCCAGCGGTTAAGGGGAAACACTTCTGAAAGACCATGTCTCGATCTTCCAGTTGTCATACACCATGCAGTGTGACGAACTACAAGGGATGCGATCGAGTCTTGTGGGGAAAAATGCACAAACCTCTGCAGAGTATAAAACTAATCGATTAGTCGTGTCCCCGGTTATGGACAATTTGAGCAACTAGTTGTAGTAATATTGATTTGTCATCATCTTTAATTAATTTATTGGTTTAATCACTTTGGGATAGATTGAGTGGAATTTCCCATATCAATTGTATGCTATTTGTAGAACTTAGTTATTATTATTCTATAGGCAAAATTACCTTTTTTGCAAAAATAAATGTAGAAGCTCCACCAGCCAAATTACATTTATTGTAGGGCTTTTACTTCTTTCTGTGATATGGCTTGCCGTACGATCAAAGTACTGACCCCTTTTGGGGCTGTAACTTACTTATGTTGTGGATTGTTTTGACGAGGAGTAAGGTGTGAATAGGTCGCTGTCTTATACTCAAATTTTGCCGTGGAGTCGGATGGACTCGCTACTACTACTATTATAGCTTCCACAAGTATTTAATTAGAAGGCCTTAAGCCCTAGTATTATTGTAATAATTACTTTATTCGATGTAATAAAGACATGTTTACTTCTGTTATTTCATCGAGTATTGTGTGTGCTAGCAAGCCGATCCAGGGACTAGCACGTTAATCACAGAGACTTGGTCCCTTCGGATCTGGTCGCTACAAGATGGTATCAGAGCCAGGTTGACTGTAGGACGTGACCTTAGGAATGGAAAAGCCATAGGATGAAAAATTTATTTTAAAACCCTCTATAGTTCTAATGATTCTCATACTCTTGCCTATTCACTTCTAATCTCTTCTCTCCTTACAAATATAGATCTCGATCACCAAGTTCGCTCAGCCTGATGAGACCAAACCTTTTTGACAAAGCCAGATGGAGATCGTGAAATTTTTGAAGATCGCCTTTCCTAGTTTCACCGGGACACTCATGACTACAGGACCAGGAGAAAAGTGCTGGAAGGTCCAAGTTCACATTCCAGGACGCACCTTTGGAAGGAAGATCAAGCCAATTAACTTCTCGGTGAAAGCACCAAACTGTAGCATGGTAAGAAGTCGCGCCGCAATGATGAACTTAGGCCGTATTCGACAGGAGTACCACGCAGATCTTCAAGGAACCCGCTTCGAGATGTATGGACGCCGAGATCATACTGGAGAATTAGTACGCACTGTTGAGGATACATCAATGGCATCCCACATTCAAGACTTTGGGGAACATGTTCAACCTGTGGAGGAATAAATGCTTCATTGCATGGACGTTATTGAGTGTTTGGAGGAGGAAGTTAAGAGAGTCCTTGAAGAGTATGAGGAGCAAATCGACACACTACAAGAAAGGAATGAAGAGTTGAAGCTCATGCTGGAGGAAGCAGAAGAACAACTTGACCAAGGAAAAAACCTTCAGGAGGATGACTCTGATGGATGCCTCGTCAGCAAAGATGAGGATTACCAGTCAGAGGAAGGGGAAAATGGAAATGATGTCTTGATGATCGATTCTTCTTCCGACTCAAACTAGTCATAGACCACCAGTATAGATTTTTTTATTTTAGTTAAAAGAGTAGAGTATCGATCTGTGAGTTTTCTTAGAGTTACCATGTCGACTCTTGTTACATGGCCCATCTTATTTACTTGTGTGAACCTTGATTTGAATGAGTGATTGATTGAAATTTCTTCCTATCATGTTGCATATGGGTAGTGTTATTCCCCTTAGGCCTATTTTCTATCTAGAACCTCATCTATTCTAACCCGACAGATGCCGCCAAGATGTACCCCTTCTGCTAGTGGATCAGGGAATGGAATTCCACCCGGCTTAGAGCAGTTGCTTCAGACCCAGAATCAGATGATGCAGCTTTTGATGCAGAATATGAATAACAACAACAACAACAATGCCCCACCACCACCACCACCTTTGGGAGACAGCCTCACCCGTTTCCTAAGGCTGAACCCACCTTTGTTCTCTAGCAGCCCAGAGCCAATTGTTGCAGATGGCTGGCTCCGCAATATGGGAAGGAAGCTAGCAACCGCTGGATGCACGGATGAGGAGAAAGTGAGATTTGCCTCGCACCAGCTAGATGGACCTGCAGCCGCATGGTGGGATAATTACACCACCACATACCCCATGGCGAATGTGACTTGGGACCAGTTCCAGCAGGTGTTCCGCAATGCTCATGTTTCAGCTGGAGCTATGAGTCTCAAGAAGAGGGAGTTTCGCAACTTACGCCAGGGAGGCCGTTCAGTGGCAGAGTATGTGGAGGAATTCAACAAGCTGTCCCGTTATGCTCCAGGAGATGTGGTCACAAATGCTACCAAACAGGAGGAATTTTTGGAGGGACTAAATGATGAGATTGGAGTTCAATTGACGGTGGCAACCTTTGCTAACTACCAGGAGATGGTGGATAAGGCTATCATTCTTGAAGTCAAGCATCAGATAATGGAGAATTGTAAGAGGAAGTATGTACATGGTAAGTATCATTCTGGAACTCAACATAAGTCCTGTTCCGCACCATTTTCAGGATATGGTGGAACAGGACACAATAAGTTTGGAGGGCACAACCATCATAATCATGGAGGTCATTCTCAGCATGGAGGCAATGGACACAACCATGGAAACCAGAGGAATGTCAATGGAGGAAATTGGAATCAGCAGCGTTCCAACCCATCTACACCCATGAAGAAGGACCTAAGCCACATCCTCTGCTTCAAGTTCAATAATAAAGTAAATTACGCCACAGATTGTCCCGACCTGAAGAATGGAAATGGCAATGGAGGTTCTGGAAACAAGAAGCCTAATCCTTTCAGCAAGGGGAAAGTGAACCATGTCAATGTGAAGGAATTCTATGAGCAGCCGGATGCCGTGTTTGGTAAGTTTTTACTAAACTCTCAACCAGTATTAGTTCTTTTTTACACTAGAGCATCGCATTCATTCATATCAAGGGTAGTTGTGGATAAGTATAAGTTTCCTACCATAGTCCTTAAAACCCCAATGTTATTAAGTTCGTCGGGAGCCGAGTCTAGGTCAATCACGGAATTTTTCGGTTACCCCTGACCATAGGAGGGAATAATTTCCCCACCGACCTGATAGTGTTGAAGTCGCAAGGTTTGGATGTAATCCTGGGTATGGATTGGATGTCGAAGTATAAAGGAAACATTGACTATATGAGGGAAGATCAATCTCACTCACCACACCCGAAGGGAAGAGGATCAAGTATGTGACCAAGAACAAGTTTAGAAGGACCCGGTTATATTCTCTTAAGGGGGTTAGCCTGGAGGAAGTGCCGATAGTCAAGGAGTACCCTTATTTATTCCCAGAGGAGTTTCCCAGAATGCCACCGGACCGGGATATCGAGTTTTTGATCGAGTTACTGCCAGGCACCGGACCTATATCCAATGGGCCCTATAGAATGCCCGCAAATGACTTGGAGGAAATTAAGAAGCAATTAAGGAGTTATTGGAAAAATGGTATATTCGCCCGAGTTCATCACCTTGGGAAGCCCCATTTCTTTTAGTGGAGAAGAAGGATGGATCTCTAAGGATGGTCGTGGATTATCGCTCGTTGGACGAGGTGACTATCAAGAACAAGTATCCACTACCGATGATCAATGATTTGTTTGACCAGTTGGAAGGAGCTAGTGTGTTTTCCAAGATCGATCTCTGATCGGGATATCACCAGTTGAAGATCTGTGAGAAGGATATAGCCAAGACCGCTTTCACCACGAGATATGGACTCTATGAGTGCACAGTTATGTCTTTCGGTCTAACCAATGCGCATGCATATTTTATGAACATGATGAACAAGGTATTCATGGAGTTTTTGGACAAATTTGTTGTGGTGTTCATTGATGATATTTTGGTTTATTCCAAGAATGAAGAGGAGCATGAAGAACACCTATGCTTAGTTTTAGAGGAACTCAGGGAACATGAACTTTATGCCAAGTTTAGTAAGTGTGTGTTTTTGTTGAAGGAAGTGGGATTTCTTGGACATGTTGTTTCAGGCGAAGGAATCGCAGTGGACCCCTCCAAGGTTGAAGCAGTCACAGAATGGCAGGCGCCCACATCTGTTGGTGAAATCCGTAGTTTTATTGGACTTGCGGGTTATTACAGGAGATTTATTGAGAGTTTCTCCAAGATTGCCAAACCCATGACGGAATTGTTGAATAAGGACACCAAGTTCGTGTGGACGGAGGAATGTGAAGCCAGTTTTCAGGAATTGAAGCGTTTGGTTACATCCCTAGTGTTGATTTTGCCCGATGTGCGCAAGGATTTTTAAGTGTATTGTGATGCCTCGCGGCAAGGACTCGGAGGCGTTCTCATGCAAGATGGAAAGGTTGTATGTTACACCTCGCGTCAGCTTCGACCTCATGAGTTGAACTATGCCACACATGATTTTGAGTTAGCAGCCGTAGTACATGCACTCAAGACTTGGAGGCATTTTCTTATTGGTAACAAGTGTGATGTATACACGGATCATAAGAGTTTGAAGTATATTTTTACGCAAAAGGAGTTGATCCTCAGGCGGAGGACGTGGTTGGAGCTTATCAAGGATTATGATATGAGTTTGCATTATCACCCAGGAAAGGCCAATGTAGTGGCAGATGCCCTGAGTCGGAAAAGTTATGTCAATACCCTTATATCAAGAGGTTTACCTCGGGAGTTGTGTGACGATCTCAGATACCTTCGAATGGAGATTGTTCCACGAGGATATGTCGCCACACTAGAAATTCAGTCCACGTTATCGGGAAAGATCCGGGAAGCCCAGAAGCTGGACAAGGGTATTGCAGAGATAAAGGAGAGAATGGAGAAAGGAAAAGAAGAAGGATTTCATGAAGATGAGTACGGAACATTATGGTTTGAGAAGCATATTTATGTGCCCAATGAGCCGGAGATCAGGAATTAATTCTCCAAGAAGCTCAAGATTCGCCTTACTCAATACACCCGAGAAACACCAAGATGTATTTGGACTTGAAGGAAAGTTTTTGGTGGACCGGGATGAAAAAGGATATTGCTGAGTATGTGGCTATATGTGATGTATGTCAGAGAGTGAAGGCGGAGCATCAGAAACCGACCGGATTACTTCAACCTTTGCCGATACCTGATTGGACATGGGACAAACTTGGTATGGATTTTATCACAGGATTACCCAGGACACGATCATGCTATGACTCTATTTGGGTAGTGGTTGACCGTTTGACCAAGGTGGCTCACTTCATCCCAGTGAAAACCACCTATACTAGTGCTAAGTTGGCTAAAATATACATGACCAGGATCGTATGTCTGCATGGAGTTCCGAAGAAGATTGTATCAGATAGAGGCACGCAATTTACCTCAAAGTTTCGGCATCAGTTACATGAAACCTTGGGAACTAGGCTGGAGTTTAGCACAGCTTTTCATCCACAGACAGATGATCAGACTGAGAGAGTGAATCAGATTCTGGAGGACATGTTGAGAGCTTGTGCATTGGATTATGGATCCAGTTGGGAGGATAATATGCCTTATGCGGAGTTCTCATACAACAACATATATCAAGCCAGTTTAAAGATGGCCCCGTTTGAAGCGTTGTATGGAAGAAGTTGTAGAACACCGTTGATGTGGGATGAAGTTGGAGACCGCAAGCTATTCGGACCAGATTTGATCAAAGATTCAAAAGAGAAGGTCAAGTTGATCCGTGATAGGCTGAAGATAGCTCAGTCTAGACAGAAGAGTTATGTCGATGCTAAACGCAAGGAAGTAACGTATGAAGTGGGAGATAGAGCATACCTTCGAGTGTCTCCGCTTCGTGGTATTAAGAGATTTTGAGTTAAAGGAAAGTTAGCACTACGATTTGTGGGGCCATATTAAGTCTTGGAACGCAAAGGAGAGGTTGCTTACAAGTTGGAATTGCCAGAAGGTTTGTCTGGAATTCACGATGTGTTTCACGTGTCCCAGCTGAAGAAGTGTCATGCAGAAATGGAAAATATTCTGTTGAGAGACACCGTGCCATTGGAGGCAATTCAGTTGGAAAGTGATTTGACATATGAGGAGAAGCCTGTCAAGATTATCGATACGGTAGACAGAGTCACTCGTACCAAGGTTATTAAATTTTGCAAAGTTCAATGGAGTCCCACACCGAGGAGGAAGCTGCTTGGGAGCGAGAAGAGGGTCTCAGGCAGGATCACCCACACCTTTTACTGACCAACCCGAATCTCGAGGGCGAGATTCACCTTAAGGGGGTAGGTTTTGTAACATCCCAAATTTACTATTTCGGATGATTTACTAGTTATCATATGCATATTATGTTTTTGTGCATTTTGGATCTTATTTGGGTTTTATTGGATTTAATTATGAATGAAGTTTTTTTTCTTTGGATAAAAACTCATTGAAAATTTTATTTACATTTTTCTAAGATATTAGAAATTTATTTTGTATTTTCCGACTTATATTTTATTTTTTAAAACTCCTTAAAGTTCAGGAAAAATATGTAAATAAATAAATAAAGCTACTCACGTTTTATTTATTTATTTATTTTTAAAAACTAATGCGTTATTTTTTTTGGGTTATTTTTATTATTTTTAAAATACCTTAATACTCAGTTTTAAAAAAAAGAACTTCGCGAAAAAAAAGAGGGCGCCAGGCCAGGTCGACAGGCCAGCGGCCGAGCGAGCGGGGGAGGCAACGCTGCTGCTGGCACGTGCGCACGTGCGCTTCCTCGTTCGTCTCCAACGCGAAACCGACACAGAGTCAAGAACGGACTCACAACGCTGGCGGCCGCCGTGTCCGCCCGGGACTCTTCTCCGGTTGCGCTCTGCCCACGAAATCTTGTCCCATAAATACCCCACGACCCCCTCCACCGATTCCTCACAAAATTTCGCAGCAAACCGCCCCAAATCGAGCTAATTCCGAGGTAGATCTAGGTCCAACGGAGCTCCATTGTTGGACGAATTCGTCACCGGTGAGCCTCCCCTTGACCCCAAATTCTGCAAGTCGACTTCTCTCTTCGTTGTGCATCTAATAGACATCATTTCCCTCTTCTATTCTTGTGCAAGATTGATCCCCAAATTGTATGCACACCGTGGGAGTTCATCGGAGCGCGCTCGGTTCATCGCGTCGCCACGCCCATACGGACGATGTTGGAGATCATCACCACCACCGTCGTGATCTCCTAATCAAGCCCTATATCCTAGAAGTCCTCGTTGAGGCCGAATATCGCCGGAATCGTCGTCTTCGCCGTAACTTTTTATCCGTTGCTAAATTTTAGACGAAACAAGTGGCAAAATCGTTGTTTTGAAACCCTCTTTATATTGGGTACTGTAGATCCAAGTTTTGAGAAAATTATTTTTCCGTTTGATCAATAAAAATTCCTAAATCCTATGCAAAACCGATCTAGTAATATCTTTTTACTCGTAGATCTGTTTTGTGTGATTCCAAAGCCCACAGTTTTCTTTCGGAATCCTCTATCCAGTACCACCCTAAACTTTTATTTGTGATTTTCGAAAATAATCTGATCTGATCAGATTCAAAATCAAGTTTCTTTCGATCGTATCTTTTGTTTTACAACTCGGATTTGACTGATTCTTTTTGCAAACTAAAACCCTAGCTAAACCCTATATTCTAGATACCTTGCAACCCACCTTTGAAACAATCATGATCGTTTTTGAAAAATCTTTTATTTGGTTTTTATTTTTGAGTTCTTGAACATTGTTTTGCTTTTGGTTGTGTATTGATTGTGTGTATCTTTGTTTGCTCACGATAGATTGTCCGGAGTGCGGAGCAGAGTACCACCAATCTTTAGATTTTTGCAATCAACAGCAAGGAAAGTCATATCTTTGATCATATGCCCTATTACCTATGTTTTAATGCATTACTTCTTATTCTTTAGATTGCATGATAGGTTATGCTATGCTATTAGTTCACTGAGGTAGGTCTGATCCTTACATAATTGTCTCCATCGTATACTATGATATTGATATGCTAAGTAGACGTGGATTGGCAAGTGAATCATTATGAGGTATGAGTGATAATGTAGTAATTAGAAACAAGATAAAGTTAATGAACAACCTGGGTGGGATGGTTGCGAGTATCTTGGAGATGGCCAATGATGACTGCGGAGAGCCACCCAGGCTTAAAGGGACTAATTGTGTTGTCATACCTAGAAGCTTACGTGTGCAGCCAAAAGCTATTATGGGCTCTGGCTTAGTTGACTAGGTTGTGTGACCTCTTTTCGGGATAGACTAGCAGATGTAGATTTTTATAGGTGTACCGGTTTACCCAGCGGTTAAGGGGAAACACTTCTGAAAGACGATGTCTCGATCTTCCAGTTGTCATACAACATGCAGTGTCACGAACTACAAAGGAGGCGATCGAGTCTTTTTGGGAAAAGTGCACAAACCTCTGGAGAGTATAAAACTAATCGATTAGCCGTGTCCCCGGTTATGGACAATTTGAGAAACTAGTTGTGGTAATATTGATTTGTCTCATCATCTTTAATTAATTTATTGGTTTAATCACTTTGGGATATATTGAGTGGAATTTCCCATCTCAATCGTATGCTATTTCTAGAACTTAGTTGTTATTATTCTATAGGCAAAATTAGCTTTTGTTTTGCAAAAATAAATGTAGAAGCTCCACCAGCCAAATTACATGTATTGTAGAGCTTTTACTTCTTTCTGTGATATTGCTTGCCGTACGATCAAAGTACTAACCCCTTTTGGGGCTGTAACTTACTTATGTTGCAGATTGTTCTGAAAAGGAGTAAGGTGCGATAGGTCGCTGTCTTATACTCAACTTTTGTCGTGGAGTCGGATGGACTCGCTACTACTACTATTATAGCTTCCGCAAGTATTTCATTAGAAGGCCTTAAGCCCTAGTATTATTGTAATAATTACTTTATTCGATGTAATAAAGACATGTTTACTTCTGTTATTGCATCGAGTACTGTGTGTGGTAGATAGCCGATCCAGGGACTAGCACGTTAAGCACAAAGACTTGGTCCCTTTGGATCTGGTCTCTACATGCCATCACCATTTCACGAACATGGTACGTGGTAATATTTTGAGAGGATTATGACAAAACTGTTGGCATTTGGTGTACAAACTGCATTAATTGAATGCTAGTGAAACACTGAAAACCCCCATTGACCGTGTCAAAAACTATCAGGAAAAATCTCGTAACCATAGCGCACAACAGTGGTCGTTGGATGTGACATTAGCGTCGAATGGTGGTCGTTGGATCTCAGCGCGATCCACGAGGAGCTAGTTCTGCAACTTGATTGGCTGGCTTTTATCTAAGTACATGCATACAGTTTAGATTGAAGAAGCGTTTGGGATGCAAGAACACAAGTGGCATGCCTCCTAACGAAGGCTTCCGTCCGAAGCTATCCAAATTTCTCACGGTTTTCTTTGAAGTAAGTACAACATATTATTTGTATGTGATTTGATCCCCAAACTGTTTATGTGTTCAACACCAAGCATTCACACTAACATCCTAAAATTTCAAGCATTTTGGACCATGTTTGGTAAATATTACGCATTTAGTGCTTTATTTTTGAGCAATGCCCATCAAATTGAATGTCGATTAAAATGACCTCTAAACGGGATGGGATTTGGCATGCCGTCACCATTCCACAAACATGGTACATGGTAGAACTTTGAGAGGATTATGAAAAAAACTGGTGGCACTTAGTGTACAAACTGCATTAGTTGATTGATGGTCAAACACTGAAAACCCCCGTTGACCGTTTAAAAAACAATCCGGAAAAAAACTCGTAACCATAGCGCACAACAGTGGCCGTTGGATGTAACCTTAGCGACGAATGGTTGTCGTTGGATCGCAGCCCAATCCGCGAGGAGCTGGTTCCACAACCTGATTACCTTGCTTTTATCAAAGTACAGGCACACAGTTTACAATGAAGAAGCGTTTGGTATGCGAGAACGCAAGTGGATTATGTCCAAATCTATACTCAATCCACATCGATCTAGCCATATTTCCCTACCTCTGGTGATTCAAGCACACAATCCATTCCTCAACCCATCAGTCGGCTTAGGTCTATAGGATGGGGACGTCGACTAACAACTAGATGGCTCGTAGGGCCGGCTTTGTTGCTGCCCCAGTGCCTGCCAGAGGCGGTGGTTCCGAGGATGCTGCCTAGAGCGCGGCCTTGCGCGCATTTGGAGCGAGGTATTATTTGGTGACCGATTGCTTCATTATCCCGACTGCCCTGATTATCACCGATTTCCTGGCTATTTCCATCTCGGTGGCCCGTCATGCCCGATTGGCGACCCCTTTTTACTGCAGTACTCCGGCCTTCTCTGTCTTGTCCATCCCGACCGCATCCGTCCAATGTGAAGCTACGGAAGCGGCCAGGGCGATCGAAAACACTAAGAGGGTGGCTTACGTCGCCATATTGGCGGTGGTAGCCGCCAGAAGAAAGACGGAATCCGCCAACAGGGCGGCGTCATATGTCGATGCCGCGAAGGCCTCTCTGCACCAGCTTATCGACGTTCAGGAGGCCAATAGGGAGGCGGCATACGTCGATGCCGCGGCGGCCTCTCTGGACCAGCAGCTCATCGACGTTCAGCGGGCCAACAGGGCGGCGGCATCTTCCAATGCCGCGGCGGCCTCTCTGGAGCAGCAGCTCAGCGACGTTCAGCGGGCCAACAGGGCGGCTGCATACGCCGATGCCTCGGAGGCCTCTCTGGACCAGCAGCTCATCGACGGTCAGAAGACCAACAGGGCGAAGGCATACGCCGATGCCTCGGAATCCTCTCTGGACCAGATAGACTAGTAGTATTTGTGTAATTAGGCGCCGGTCTTTTGTTATTCCAATAGATCTTGAGTAAGAGTTATGTTAAGTCCAGTACCTTGTTTAACTATTGAGCTGGTTCGATTTAGAAAGTTTGAGCTTTGATGATGACTCAGTTTTTTTCTCAAATTAATAGCTGCTCTTAATATATTCAATGCCATGGATGATGTTTTCTATAGTCAGGAAGATTTGCACCAAATTTCAATGGTTCCCATATGGATTTATTTCTAGTTTCGTCTGCGATACAACTTCTCCCGCCTATATCCTCCCCACCTACCCAAAAATTTCGCCAGTCGCGGGAGTATTTAAGCCGCCCCCTCCATACTTCCACCACCAAAGGCCGCATTCCCCCCCTTTTTGTACAAACCCTCCACTGCTCCTCCTAGCGTTGCGGCCTAGACAGCGCAGACAACTCCAGTGAAGTGCTACACGACGTAGCCCCACCCATGTTCCGCACACCGAGAGCGGCGGACTACACGGCGCACCCCCCCCCCCCCGTTCCTTATACCTCGCGCGGTGGCCTAGACTGTGTACGTCGGCCGCCCCCTGCCTTCCAGCCGCGCGGCTCTCCCTGTTCCGGTAAGATACCGCTCGCCCTCCTCATGCGCATGCTCTTACTACTCCATCGATCCTGTATGGCCCGACCACCAAATCATGGAGGATACACTTGATGTGGATGCCACCCTCACCGCACTCGCACTCCATTGCGTGCTTTCCTTGAATCCAGGTCCGGCAGTCGTCTGCTATGACGGTGTGGAGGGCAACCACGACGAGGAAACCTCGCTTCCTTCCTCCCAATGGGAAGGATCCCAGTGCCCTCTCCATCGGCGACGAGTAGGTCTTTATTAGCTTCCTAGATACATATGTTTAGTTTGATATGACACAAAGTTAAATTATATTCAGATCACCCTTTCCACATGCGTTGATCATGCCTTGCATCTATTTTTTTTCTCTTTTGATTGCATCTGAAATTTATTTTCTTTGGATTTCATCTGCAACTTCAAGTAATTGAAACCATACTCTGTATTATGTTATCATGCAATGTGATACCCAAGTTAATCAGCGATCATTAACTCATGAAAACCTACTCATTTCCTACATTTGTTAGGCATGTTGTAGTTACTTAGCTGGACTTTCCATGTCTTGAATATGTTGGATTGTATGGTGTATTATGTATGCACGAACCTATTTTCATTGACTGTGTGCCAATTCTTACATTACCTAATCATTATGTATTTTATGCAATTTCGGGGTAGTAATGGGTGACTCTGAGATTTACAACCGAGGTATGCACATGGTCTACATGGGTTATATCCCATTAGTGTACAAATGAAGGAGAAATGTCATTGCTCGTGTTCTAATATTTACATTTTGTTTGTAGCTCCTTCTGTCAAAGGACTAGATCCATTTTTTGACCCATTTTGCATCTGGGGAAACGAGGTGACCATGACTATCAATAAGGTCAAGAAACTTAGAAAAATTGTAGGATAAAGAAGCTGGCCATGAAAGACAACAAACTCTTTGTCTGCAAAATGAAGAAGATTTCAGTCTCCTATAGGATGGTACTAATTTAAGTTCCAACCATATTTTCCCCTATGCACATAATTTCCATACTGAAAACTATATTTATGCATATCTTTGTATTCAGTCTTTTCCGAAGCAGTTCACCAATGATTATCTATCAAACCACATGTATGGTCAAGAGGCAAGAAAGTTTTTTGTAAAACATCCGCGCAGTAATATTGAAGCCTTCCTGAAGAGGGCAAACGATGGACGGGCAATCATCCACAGGCGCTGGACTAAAGTTGCAAAGCCTTTAACATTATCGAAGGATCAATTCTTTCATTCCACTTCGACAGTTTTGCCAAATGAGATTCATCTGTCTATCTACCGACTATGATGTTGTACTTTGCAAAGGTTGTTTCTGTATTGTGTCCTGGTGTACTATCTGCTAGTTGTTACCATAGATTTCATGTTTATGTAATTCGGCCTACTTTACTAGCTGTTGGATGTACTGTGTGTCAGAACCCTCTGTTAGGTAATGTGCTAGGGTTAGCAAGTCTCTTGCATCATGTTAAAATTTCAAAAGAAATCTTTGAAATCAAAATCAAAAGAAAAATGGGAGAAGGAACCCCCCCCCCAGATGAATTATTTCAAAAGGCCAGATAAAAAGCTTCTCCAAAAATTCATGTTAGATTTTTGAAAAGTCTTATAAATGACTGTGATCACATATCAAGTGATGTGGGACCCATCCCATACTCATGGATTTTTTAAATATTCAAACAGTGCCTTGGAATTAGTCAAAAACCCCTATTTGAGTTAAGATTCAAATTATTTGAATTTTAAAAAATTTCAAACTTTATGAGTGGCTAGTCTATATTATTATGAGGCCATATAAAAAGTTTCAACATTTTATAAAATGGTTTGGTATTTTTATCAGAGCCAAAACAAAATTACAGAAAAAGAAAGGAAAGATTAAAAAGAGAGAAAAAGAAAAGGGAGCTTACCTGGCCATTCGGCCCAACTCGTCGCCCGCGGCCCAGCAAGCCAGCCCAGCCCGCAGCCCCCCGTTTGTCTTCTTCCCCGGCGCGGCAAGCATCTCGCTGGAGCGCATGCTGACGCCGGCGGCAGCAGCCTGCCTGCCTGGAGGCCTCCCAGGCGTCCTTATCACGCCAGGAGACGTCCCGTGGACGCCCGCTTCACTTCCCCCTCTTCTCCCCTGCTCTCGCGACCCCCTTCGTTTGATTACGTCGCCGACAGGAAGCTCACCGGAGCGCACCGCCGTGGAAGACGTGGCCACCGTGCCCTAGATCTCAAGCTGTTGTGTCCCTCGTACTCGCCGTCGTCGACTTCCTCTTCCCGAAGCAGGCGGAGCCGTGAATTGGACTCAAGCCACCGCAATCATCCTCGAGCCCTCGCCGGATCCGCGACTCGTCGTCGTCAAATACGCCGGCTACCTTCCCTCCCCGACTCCATCGACTGCACCGTTGCACTCCCCGCGTCTCGGTGAGATTTTCCCCTCAAGCCACGGCACCTCTCGCCTCCTCTAGCTCTTTCCGCCATGGACGCCGGAGCACGGAGCCGCCATGCTCGTCGTCGACGAGCCTACGCAAAGCTTTCGACCCTGTTACCCTGTCCGTTGTCACCGCAGAGCTCCTTTGGTTCGATCCAGCCTAAAACCGCCCCAAATGGTGCCCCGTAGCCGAGTTCACCTCGAGCCAGCAGCTCCGCCGCCGCTAGGGCTCGTTGTCGCCGTCAAACCATTGCCTCCCAGGCCCCCCACTTGGTTCCATACGATGCGCAGCACCAAGAGCGAAGTCTCGGTGGTTGCGGCGCTCGATTTGGACCACGGGAGCGCCTTTCCGTACAGCGCCGCCGCAGTTCTGGTCACCGGCGGCTAGCCGCCGGCAAGTCCAACGTGGCCGGGGTGGTTAGCCCTAATCCACCCCCCCTAATGACTCCCAGAGCCGATGACATGTGGGCCCAGCCCCTGACTAAACACTGGATTCAGTTTAAATCGTTTTAATTAAACAGTGAGAGGCTGACCAGTGGGTCCCAGCAGCCAGTGGCCCCCTGACGCCAGCATGAAGTCATGCTGACGCCATAAATGAATTTCCAGAAATTGAAATGAATTAAAGAATTCCAGAAAATCAAGAAAATAGCTCAAACTTTGGAAATTCATAGAAAATTCATATCAACTCCAAATTGGACAAATAATATATGAAAAATGATCAGGAGAAAATAAGCTATCCAAATATCCAACTTTCAACTTTGTCTGTGTTGAATTTAAAATGCTATCAGTAGAATTTGCTATTTGATTTAAATGGAATTAAATCAAATTCAATTCAAAAGTTTTTGCAACTTGAACCATGGCAACATGCTACATTTCACTTACACATCAGAGGCATATCATACACATTTCAAAATGTTTCAAATTGATCAAACAATGTCACATGTAACTTGGCTAAGTTTGAATTCAAATTGGAATTTGAATTTGCAATTCAATTTGCAATATACTCCATTTAAATGGAATTGCTTCACACATCAAAGCATATACATTAAGTTTCAACCTTCCATCATGTGATTGTGCATTGTATTTACTTTGCTACCTTGTTTGTTGTTTGTCGAGTACAGGTGGAACCGGAGCAGGAGGCTGCCACCTTCGTTGAAGACCCCGAAACCGAACCTCGTCAGCAAGGCAAGCAAAACCCCATTGATCATGTCGATAAAATCCCACTTCCCTCTCATGTCTCGCTTATGCATTGTATAGGATGATTACCATGATGCGTTTCTACCGCATAGATGAACCCATTCCTTTGCATGACCTATCATTTTGTCACAGTAGTAAGCAAACCACAATCCTTGCAAATGTAGGAGTTGATTGATATCATGTGGCCCCTGCAATTGTTACTGCTTATTGCATGCTTAGAGTTATACCATGATGATATTGTTATGTGAGTCGGGATGGTAAGGATCATGATGATGATGATAGAAAAGTGTTGGTGAATCTACCCTAATACAAGGTGAACGATGAGAGGCTGTGTAGGAGCACACGGTGGGTTGTCTCATTGAACACCGCCCTAAGTCCGAGTTCTTGTGTGGTGATCCAAGATGAAGAGTACAACCACACATTGGGCTCACTGACCCCTCTCAGCTTACTAACTCATCCCTTTCGATGTCCAGATGTCGCAATAGTTCGGAGTTCTGGTAGGCTTGTGGTCTGGATGCTAAGTGAGAGAACGGCTCACCCGAGACCGGCTTATGCACCACGCACACATCACTTGGGTCCAGTTCGGGAAACCGGCCGGGTTCACGATAGTGGTAGCCAACCCAGGTAGGCGGCTTTCTCGGACTAGATCGGCTATGAGGTAACAGTTGTGGTGAGCATCCTCGCTGGCACCCCTTGAATGGTGTCGAGATCAAAGGCGGTAAATGATGATCATGTGTGTGTAGCGGTACACCCCTGCAGGGTTACCAAAACTATTCGAATAGCCGCGTTCGTGGTTATGGACTTCTTGGAAAGCTTAGCTTGATTATTAGACAACTTGAACCGGATACTTCTAAAACACACCAAGATAAGTGTGAGTGCTATGGCGTGCTTTCTCGTGGGAAAGTCGAGGAAGGCACCATAGTGGTGTAATTGGTTGGAGAAAGTAGTGGACTCGTGTACGCTTCTTACCTCAATGTCTGGTACTCGTAGTTCAGGATTAGCCAAGTCAAAGCTGGCACTTCTGCAAGTGAAACCCCACCTCCCTTTACCTTGATACATGTGCATGAGTAGTATAGCTCCTATGTAAGTCTTGCTGAGTACGACTTTGTACTCACGTTTGCTTAATCTATGTTTTAGATGAACCCACTGACCCCAAAGGTGGCTTCTTCATCGAGCTGGACGACTGAAGATCAAGCTAGTCTAGTCCCAGTCAGACGACTGGTTCCCTCGTGGAGGTCTTGTGTTTAAATAAGGCTTCTTAAGCCATTTGTTAAACTTGTCTGTACTCAGACATAATTTGCTTCTCCTTGTGTTGTAATGTTGGATCACATGTTTGTGATCTCTGTGTGCACTCTATAAGAGTTATCAATAAAAATGTATACTTTGTAGAGAATTGCAATGATACCTATTGTTCATACAAGGCATGTGTGTTGCGTGTATGTTTACAACATGCATGTCTTTGTATGGGTTTTCGAGACCTTAGTTGTGATCTGGCTGGCGGTCTTTCATACACCAAGTGGCCCTTAGATGTGCGCAGCTTGGGGCATCGCGATGCGATTGTTTGAGACTCTGTCTCGTGCACACTTTGTGGTATGATCGAGCCCGCCTTAGACCCCGACTAAGTGATCGGGATGGAGTAAGTTTATGTAAGAGTTATGAGATAGTCGATAGTATGGTTGAGGCAACTTGTCTTTGAATATGGGAGTTCACCACCCATATCATTAGACTTGTGTGCGGACGATGAGGACCCATCTCAGTTGATCATCCGGCCTGGATGGGATGCCCCTCACGTACGATGCTATCCGAGAACGTTCTGTGCTTGGCCTTGTCTGCTTAGACAAGTGGGTACGGTTCTCGGCTCTCCATATGACTATGTCTTAACTGGACTTGCATACGCTAACCCCGGGTCCCGACAGACTTGGTATCAGAGCAGGACTGACTGTAGGATTAGCAGCCTTGGCCGAAGTCGAGTCTAGCCTTCTATAGTTATATAGTTACTCTGGGTATATAAGGGAACAATGTAAGGCTTCCTTTTTCTCCTTACCCCCTTCGTTCTGAGTTCTGAGTCACCCTCATCTTATTCTACGGGAAGATAGGACTAGGCTCTCCTCTGTCTGATTAGAACATCTCGTTGTTTGCTTCCTTGTAGCCATAGGAAAGTTGTGATCGGTTTGTTAGAGTGGTTATGCTTCCTGATTTCTTACATCGTATGTAAGTGTTGTTTCCATGTTGTAAGAAATTGTCTTTTTCTTGCAATTACAGCTGTTATGCTGTCCGAGTCATTCCAGGTTTATCTCATAATCTGATGCATTTGCAAACTCCTTCTTTCTGTTTCAGATGGCAGATCTTCCCCCTCGGCAGATTGTTCGATTGACCAGGTGCCTCGGTGTGCGTGGCCATCCCACCACGTTGATCGAGATGATGTCCTATGTGGGATATCGATGGTATCCTGAGTATACCGTTGAGGAGAAGTTCCTTGACTTCAACCAGACCCAGTTCCACTGCATTGTCCGGATCTACCCGCACCACGTTGGAGTCACTCAGCCTATCCACTTTGGACATGGCATTGGCATGACCGAGAACATGGCTGTGCAGGATGCTACATACTCATGTATTACACTGCTGAGAGAGGAGCACACTATGCTGAGAGAGACCTCATTCCGCTATATCCCTGCTGCACTTCCAGGAGAAGAAGGATATTACACCGGACTCTACTCAGATCACTCTCCCGAAGATCCAGTACTTCAGATGACTGCTAGGTTTGCTAGTGATCGAAATCGTGATGCACGCGCTCTCCGTTTTGAGCTTCACGCCACCCGTGTTCGTATGTATCGAGCACTGACACTCTTGGCACCCTTCGTGAGTGTTGGATCAGTTGAGTATGATGCTATCTACCAAGTGAGGACTCAGATGCCTTCTCGAGTTGCTTGGCCCGAGATTGGAGGCATTTTTCCACCCCGTGGTCCTTTGCTTCCACCCTACGCTGGACCTAGGCCCCATCCTTGCCCAAATGGATATCAGGGTCCACAGACCTCCATGTTTTCCGATGGTCACCTTCAGCTACCGGGATACGCGGTTAACTTTTACGAGGACTACTATGGAGATGGAGATGAGTGAGACCGCCTGTGGTCTTACTTAGTGAGGATGTAGTAGTATCTTAGTATATTGTACGCAAGGTGTCTAAGTTCCAGAGGCTTAGATAAATAATGTATAGGAAGTCAGAGTGCCTCTGAAGGATGTATCATCTTCATCACGTTTGTATTAGCTTGGTGCTTGTACTAAAACGATGTATGCTTTGTCTGACAGCTTGTGAATATATGGCTTGTATGCTTTATCACCACGTTGTCAAGATGATTACTTCCTTTGCTCTGTAATCCTTCCAGTACTTCAATACCTTGTTTAGACTCTCCCAATCAACTCTGTTTGACTTTGGTCTTTCACCTTCAGGATGTCTCAAGGAACCTGTGGCCAGCTTGGTCGTAACCAGGGTCGTGGGAATGACCAGGAGGAAGGCAACCTTCCACCCCCACCCACGATGGCTCAGGTTCTGATGGAGGTTGAGAGGAACCGCCGAGACTCTCACCATTTGCTGGAGGTCATTTCCCACAACACCACTCAACAGTGCAACGAGTTGGTGTCCCTGAACGAGTTCATCCGAATTCATCCCCCGGTTTTCAGTTACTCCACCGAGCCCCTTGACGCCGATGACTGGCTTCGCAGCATCGAGAGGAAGCTCCAAGCAGGCCATGTTGCAAATGGCGACAAGGTCAGCTATGCCACCTATCACCTTGAAGGTGCAGCTAACTCTTGGTGGGAGAACTTCCTGAACATGCGTCCCGTTGGACCGCCCGCATCTTGGGATGAATTCTGCACTTCCTTCCGTGAGCACCACATTCCCAAGGGTCTTATGGACCGCAAGCGTGAGGAGTTCTGCAACCTCACCCAAGGCAGAAGGACTGTTGACGAGTTTAGTCGTGAATTCAACTGACTTGCTCGTTATGCTACCGAAGAAGTCTCCACCGACGCAAAGAAGCAAGAGAGGTTCCGTCGTGGCCTAAACTCTGGACTCTGTCGTGAGCTCAACCTACATGACTTTGCCACCTTCCAGGTCCTTGTCAACAAGGACATCAAGGCAGAGGACATGAACACCCCCAACGACTTCCGCAAACACCCTAGAGATGATTGATCATCCAGTTCAGGCTCCCAGAAGCGCAAGATCTGGATCCCCAATAGTATGTTCCGCCAGAACAACCCACCGAGGCCATCCTATGTGGCGCCTCGTCCACCAACTCAGTTCCACCCAGCTCCACCAAACAACCCAGCTCCACGAACTGTTTTCGGAGCCTGTTACAAGTGTGGTCAGGCAGGCCACTACTCTCGCGAGTGTCCCCAGAACCAGATACAGAATCAGAATGCTCCACCCCGTGCCGGAGGCAACAACAATGGTCGTGGCAAGCCACCCCAGAAGGTCTACACCACCAAGCCCGCTCCTCCCGCCACTCGTGGACGTGTGAACCAGATTGCCGCCGAAGAGACTGACGACACCACTGGCGTCATTCTTGGTACGCTCCCAGTCAATTATGTTCCTACTTCCGTTCTTTTCGACACAGGAGCATCTCATTCATTCATGTCGGAAAGTTATGCACTTCGTCATGAGTTATCCTTTGTTGAATTGTCCACCCCCATGATTATTCAAACTCCAGGGTCAAGATGGCAGACTAATAGAGTAAGCCATCGTAATCAAATTGCAATTGAGGGTTTAGTATTCCTTGCTTCATTCATAGCCCTCAAGTCTTAGGATATTGATGTCATCCTTGGCATGGATTGGCTATCAAGACAAAATGCCTACCTGGATTGCAAAGGCAAATCCGTGAAACTCACCGACCCTTCAGGCAAAACCGTCATGTATACCTCACCCAGAACAAGAACCCAAGTGCATTCTTTGAATGTACTTCCCCTTCCAGAACTTGAAGATATTCTGGTGGTTCGTGAATTCCCGGATGTCTTTCCTGAAGAGCTGCCGGGCATGCCACCCGACAGATGTGTAGAGTTTATAGTGGATATTGCCCCAGGAACCGCACCAATTTCTAGACGCCCATACAAAATGGCCCCACGTGAGTTAGCTGAGCCTAAAACCCAACTGGAAGCTTTGTTGGAAAAATGCTTCACCCGCCCTAGCTCATCGCCATGGGGTTGCCCTGTTCTGTTCGTAATGAAGAAAGATGGAACAGAAAGGATGTACGTAGACTATCGCCCGCTAAATTTAGCGACGATAAAGAACAAGTACCCATTGCCCAGGATCAATAATCTTTATGATCAACTTGCAGGATCCTCTGTCTTCTCCAAGATGGATTTGAGATTAGGTTATCATCAAATCAAAATCCGAAACGAGGACATTCCCAAAACGGCTTTTACTACTCGTTATGGTCTTTACGAGTAAACCGTCATGTCCTTTGGTTTAACCAATGCCCCCGCCACACTCTCACTCATGATGAATTCGATCTTCATGGAGTACTTAGATAAATTTGTTGTGGTTTATCTCGATGATATTCTCATCTACTCGAAGAACGAAGAAGAACATGCCGAACACCTAAGGCTGGTATTGATGAAACTTAGAGAGCATCGCCTGTATGCTAAATTCTCCAAGGGTGAATTTTGGCTACCAGAAGTGACCTACTTAGGCCACGTGATTTCTGCAAAAGGCATTGCTATGAATCCCGAGAGAGGTCAGGCCGTCCTTGACTGGACTCCACCTGAATCGGTAAAGCAAGTTAGGAGTTTTCTTGGCCTAGCCAGTTATTGCCGTCGCTTCGTCGAGAACTTTTCTAAAGTTGCAAAGCCTCTAACTGAACTCCTCAAGAAAGATAAGAAATTCCTATGGACTCCCAAGTGCGAGGAAAGCTTTCAAGAGCTAAAAATAAGGTTGACTTCTGCACCCGTACTTGCACCTCCAGACACTAAAAAGGATTTCGAGATCTATTGTGACGCATCACGGCAAGGGTTAGGATGCATACTTCTGCAAGATCGACATGTGGTAGCTTATGCTTCACGCCAGTTGCGGCCATATGAAGAGAACTATCCTACCCATGACCTTGAACTCGCTGCAGTAGTTCATGCCCTAACCACTTGGCGAAATTACCTCCTTGGTAACCGTTGCGAGATCTATTCCGACCACCAAAGCCTCAAATACATTTTCACCCAGCCAGATCTTAATCTCAGGCAAAGACGCTGGATTGAGTTGATAAAAGATTACGACGTAGGAATTTCTTACACCCCAGGAAAAGCCAATGTCATGGCTGATGCACTAAGTCGTAAGTCATATTGTAACAACCTCATGTTGCAACAGTATCAACCACTTCTTCATGAGGAATTTTGCAAGCTTAACCTTGAGATTGTTCCTCATGGCTATCTTTCTACCTTGGTGGCGAAACCAACTCTTGAGGATCAAATCATAGTTGCCCAAAGGCGTGCACGAGGTGTTCGCCGGATCAAGGAGAACATTTCTAGCGGAGTTGCTAAATTTTTCTCCAGAGATAGCAAGGGAACGGTATTCTTTGAAAATCGTTTGGTAGTACCTAACAATATTGAACTAAGGCAACTCATCCTCAAAGAAGCCCATGACACACCCCTCTCGATTCATCCCGGTAGCACAAAAATGTACCGAGATCTACGCCAGAGATTTTGGTGGACCAGGATGAAGAGAGACATTGCTCAATTTGTTGCCGAATGTGATGTTTGTCGTCGCATTAAGGCAGAACATCAAAGACCTGCTGGTACACTTCAACCTTTTTCTATTCCAGAGTGGAAATGGGACAAAGTCGGTATGGACTTCATCACCGGCTTTCCAAAAACCCAGAAAGGAAACAATGACATCTTCGTTGTCATAGATAGGCTTTCCAAAGTTGCTCACTTCCTTCCGGTTCGCGAGTCCATAACTGCTAGCCAGTTAGCGGACTTTTACGTCTCTAGAATTGTATCCCTTCACGGTGTTCCTTTGGAAATCAATTCTGATCGCGGTAGCCTTTTCACCTCTAGATTTTAGGGAAGCTTTCAGAATGCTATGGGAACTCATCTCTCCTTTAGTACAGATTTCCATCCTCAGTCTAGCGGTCAAGTCGAAAGGGTTAAACAAATTCTTGAAGACATGCTCAGAGCTTGTGTTATCTCATTCGGAAAGAATTGGGAGAAATCTCTTCCATTTGCCGAATTTGCTTATAACAATAGTTTTCAATCTAGTCTGAACATGGCTCCTTTTGAACTCCTATATGGACGACGATGTCGAACACCACTAAACTGGTCAGAAACCGGTGAAAGACAATTCTTTGGACCGGACACGATCAAGGAAGTAGAAGAGCAATTTCGCATTGTTCGTGATCAATTGAAAGCAGCCCAGTCTCGTCAGAAAAGCTACTATGATCGTCATCATAGGAAAGAGAGCTACAATCTGGATGAGAAGGCTTACCTTCGGGTTACTCCTCTGAAGGGAACCCAACGCTTCGGTATCAAAGGCAAGTTGGCCCCACGTTACATCGGACCTTTCCGCATTCTTGCTAAACATGGAGAAGTTGCCTACCAACTTGAACTACCCCCGCACATTTCCCGAGTACATGATGCATTCCATGTGTCCCAACTCAGGCGTTGCTTCAAGGACCCCATCCGCGAAGTCGACCATGAAATGCTTGATCTCCAAGATGACCTTTCTTATCGAGAATACCCCGTTCGTATTCTTGATTCCGCAGAGCGTGTCACTCGTCGTCAGAAGATTAGGTTTCTGAAAGTGCAATGGTCACACCACTCTGAGAGAGAAGCTACGTGGGAAAGAGAAGACCGTCTCAGTGCCGAGTACCCCTCCTTCCTCCCGCAGACTTCTGAATCTCGGGACGAGATTCTGTTGAGTGGGGGCGAGTTGTCAGAACCCTCTGTTAGGAATGTGCTAGGGTTAGCAAGTCTCTTGCATCATGTTAAAATTTCAAAAGAAATCTTTGAAATCAAAATCAAAAGAAAAATGGGAGAAGGAACCCCCCCCAGATGAATTATTTCAAAAGGCCAGATAAAAATCTTCTCCAAAAATTCATGTTAGATTTTTGAAATGTCTTATAAATGAGTGTGATCACATATCAAGTGATGTGGGACCCATCCCATACTCATGGATTTTTCAAATATTCAAACAGTGCCTTGGAATTAATCAAAAACCCCTATTTGAGTTAAGATTCAAATTATTTGAATTTTAAAAATGTTCCATTTTTATGAGTGGCTATTCTATATTATTATGAGGCCATATAAAAAGTTTCAACATTTTATAAAATGGTTTGGTATTTTTATCAGAGCCAAAACAAAATTACAGAAAAAGAAAGGAAAGATTAAACAGAGAGAAAAAGAAAAGGGAGCTTACCTGGCCATTCGGCCCAACTCGTCGCCCGCGGCCCAGCAAGCCAGCCCAGCCCGCAGCCCCCCGTTTGTCTTCTTCCCCGGCGCGGCAAGCATCTCGCTGGAGCGCATGCCGACGCCGGCGGCAGCAGCCTGCCTGCCTGGAGGCCTCCCAGGCGTCCTTATCACGCCAGGAGACGTCCCGTGGACGCCCGCTTCACTTCCCCCTCTTCTCCACTGCTCTCGCGATCCCCTTCGTTTGATTTCGTCACCGACAGGAAGCTCACCGGAGCGCACCGCCGTGGAAGACGTGGCGACCGTTCCCTAGAGCTCAAGCTGCTGTGTCTCTCGTACTCGCCGTCGTCAACTTCCTCTTCCCGAAGCAGGCGGAGCCGTGAATTGGACTCAAGCCACCGCAATCGTCCTCGAGCCCTCGCCGGATCCGCGACTCGTCGTCGTCAAATACTCCGGCTACGTTCCTTCCCCGACTCCATCGACTGCACCGTTGCACTCCCCGCGTCTCGGTGAGATTTTCCCCTCAAGCCACGACACCTCTCGCCTCCTCTAGCTCTTTCCCCCATGGACGCCGGAGCACAGAGCCGCCATGCTCGTCGTCGACGAGCCTACGCAAAGCTTTCGACCCTGTCACCCTGTCCGTTGTCACCGCAGAGCTCCTCTGGTTCGATCCAGCCTAAAACCGCCCCAAATGGTGCCCCGTAGCCGAGTTCACCACGAGCCAGCAGCTCCGCCGCCGCTAGGGCTCGTCGTCGCCGTCAAACCAGTGCCTCCCAGGCCCCCCACTTGGTTCCATTCGATGCACAGCACCAAGAGCGAAGTCTCTGTGGTTGCGGCGCTCGATTTGGACCACGGGAGCGCCTTTCCGTACAGCGCCGCCGCGGTTCTGGTCACCGGAGGCTAGCCGCCGGCAAGTCCGACGTGGCCGGGGTGGTTAGCCCTAATCCACCCCCCCTAATGACTCCCAAAGCCGATGACATGTGGGCCCAGCCCCTCACTAAACACTGGATTAAGTTTAAATCGTTTTAATTAAACAGTGAGAGGCTGACCAGTGGGTCCTAGCAGTCAGTGGCCCCCTGACGCCAGCATGAAGTCATGCTGACGCCATAAATGAATTTCCAGAAATTGAAATGAATTAATGAATTCCAGAAAATCCAGAAAATAGCTCAAAGTTTGGAAATTCATAGAAAATTCATATCAACTCCAAATTGGACAAATAATATATGAAAAATGATCAGGAGAAAATAAGCTATCCAAATATCCAACTTTCAACTTTGTTTGAGTTGAATATAAAATGTGATCAGTAGCATTTGCTATTTGATTTAAATGGAATTAAATCAAATTCAATTCAAAAGTTTTTGCAACTTGAACCATGGAAACATCAGAGGCATATCATACACATTTCAAAATGTTTCAAATTGATCAAACAATGTCACATGTAATTTGGCTAAGTTTGAATTCAAATTGGAGTTTGAATTTGCAATTCAATTTGCAATATACTCCATTTAAATGGAATTGCTTCACACATCAAAGCATATACATCAAGTTTCAACCTTCCATCATGTGATTTTGCATTGTATTTACTTTGCTACCTTGTTTGTTGTTTGTCGAGTAGAGGTGGAACCGGAGCAGGAGGCTGCCCCCTTCGTTGAAGACCCCGAAACCGAACCTCGTCAGCAAGGCAAGCAAAACCCCATTGATCATGTCGATAAAATCCCACTTCCCTCTCATGTCTCGCTTATGCATTGTATAGGATGATTACCATGATGCGTTTCTACCGCATAGATGAACCCATTCCTTTGCATGACCTATCATTTTGTCAAAGTAGTAAGCAAACCACAATCCTAGCAAATGTAGGTGTTGATTGATATCATGTAGCCCCTGCAATTGTTACTTCTTATTGCATGCTTAGAGTTATACCATGATGATATTGTTATGTGAGTCGGGATGGTAAGGATCATGATGATGATGATAAAAAAGTGTCGGTGAATCTACCCTAATACAAGGTGAACGATGAGAGGTTGTGTAGGAGTACACGGTGGGTTGTCTCGTTGAACACCGCCCTAAGTCCGAGTTCTTGTGTGGTGATCCAAGATGAAGAGTACAACCTCACATTGGGCTCATTGACCCCTCTCAGCTTACTAACTCATCCCTTTCAATGTCCAGATGTCGCAATAGTTCGGAGTTCTGGTAGGCTTGTGGCCTGGATGCTAAGTGAGAGAACGGCTCACCCGAGACCGGCTTATGCACCACGCACACATCACTTGGGTCCACTTCGGTAAACCAACCGGGTTCACGATAGTGGTAGCCAACCCAGGTAGGCGGCTTTCTCGGACTAGATCAGCTATGAGGTAACAGTTGTGGTGAGCATCCTCGTTGGCACCCCTTGAATGGTGTCGAGATCAAAGGCGGTAAATGATGATCATGTGTGTGTAGAGGTACACCCCTGCAGGGTTAACAAAACTATTCGAATAGCCGCGTCCGCGGTTATGGACTGCTTGGAAAGCTTAGCTTGATTATTAGACAACTTGAACCGGATACTTCTAAAACACACCAAGATAAGTGTGAGTGCTATGGCGTGCTTTCTCGTGGGGAAGTTGAGGAAGGCACCATAGTGGTGTAATTGGTTGGAGAAAGTAGTGGACTCGTGTACGCTTCTTACCTCAAAGTCTGGTACTCGTAGTTCAGGATTAGACAAGTCAAAGCTGGCACTTCTGCAAGTCAAAGCTTGATACATGTGCATGAGTAGTATAGCTCCTATGGAAGTCTTGCTGAGTACGACTTTGTACTCACGTTTTCTTAATCTATGTTTCAGATGAACCCACTGACCCCGAAGGTGGCTTCTTCATCGAGCTGGACGACTGAAGATCAAGCTAGTCTAGTCCCAGTCAGACGACTGGTTCCCTCGTGGAGGGCTTCTGTTTAAATAAGGCTTCTTAAGCCATTTGTTAAACTTGTCTGTACTCAGACATAATTTGCTTCCGCTTGTGTTGTAATGTTGGATCACATGTTTGTGATCTCTGTGTGCACTCTATAAGAGTTACAAATAAAAATGTATACTTTGTAGAGAATTGCAATGATACCTACTGTTCATACAAGGCATGTGTGCTGCGTGTATGTTTATACCATGCATGTTTTTGTATGGGTTTTCGAGACCTTAGTTGTGATCTGGCTGGCGGTCTTTCATACACCAAGTGGCCCTTAGATGTGCGCAGCTTGGGGCATCGCGATGCGATTGTTCGAGACTCTGTCTCGTGCACACATTGTGGTATGATCGAGCCCGCCCTAGACCCCGACTAAGTGATCGGGCTGGAATAAGTTTATGTAAGAGTTATGAGATAGTCGATAGTATGGTTGAGGCGACTTGTCTTTGAATATGGGAGTTCACCACCCATATCATTAGACTTGTGTGCGGACGATGAGGACCCATCTCAGTTGATCATCCGGCCTGGATGGGATGCCCCTCACGTACGATCCTCTCCGAGAACGTTCTGTGCTTGGCCTTGTCTGCTTAGACAAGTGGGTACGGTTCTCGGCTCTCCATATGACTATGTCTTAACTGGACTTGCATACGCTAACCCCGGGTCCCGACACTGTGATTCCAGTAATTATGAAAATCCTGGTGACCATTACAAGCATATGAAAGATATTGTGTTATATATATATATGAATGTTCTTATATCAGTAATTAAAAAATATCCTAAAATATTTAAGATAAATACAATGCTAATTAAAGTGCGAGCGATTGGATCATTGCACACGGTTCTGCTTATAAGTTCGTCACTGATAGGTATGTACATCGCATACATTCGATAAGAAATCAGCGTTGGGGATTTATTTATAATTCCACACAATATTTTGTGCATAGCCATTTGTAATGTTCAGCGTACAACACACAAAGTTTGGACAAAAAGAACGTTTGGGATTTAATTCTGAAACCACACGAGCATTTGTGCACAAATGTTTGTCTAGGTGTCAACAACACAAATGTGTACTATATACAAACTGTATGGAATAGCTTTGGGTATCCCACGCAGTTCCTGACACACCAGCGTTTGGGATAGTATAACTCAACACAAACGTAGTTTCTGTATTAAACGTATGCATGGGATAATAATCTCAGACGGGCATTCGTGGATAAGTGTTTGCGATAAAAAGGTCATCTCAAACGTTCGAGTTATCTTATGCGTCTGCTCGGACTATCCATAGGAAACGGTTTCTAGCTATCGTATGGAATAGGCCCCCCTATCGCAATCGAGAGCAAGGGGATGATTCTGATTCCCATAGGCGATAGGTCCAAAAACCATTTGGATAGCTGTCGCGCGCACTAGTGATTGCATCAGTAGGCAGAGAAAGACAAAGACAAAAGGTAGCAACTAATTTTTTTAAGTTTTTCTTAAACACACACATGCAAAGAAAAAATTGGAAAGTAAAATAACAAGACTAAAACGCAAAGATAAAAGACAGTGTGCAACTCCCCTATCTTGAAGACTAGAGTCCCCGGCAACGGCGAAAGCAATTCGCTTGATGACACTGATTAAAGCCTCTTTGTTGGTTACCACAAGTGGAAGGTTAGGATGTAGTAGCACCAAATTTCCCTTACACGAGGAATGTAAGGTTTATCGAACTAGGAGGAATCCTAGGATCAACAAGTAGGTGTCTGTTTCTCTAGAGCTGACAGAACATGTGGACCTACACACAGACGTAAATAACTTTGCTCCCCATAAGTTAGAGAGGTTGTCAATCTCTCTGGTCTTGTTTATTACAAAGGATCAAAACACAAGGGTGGAAATAGTAGAAGCAATTGAAAAAGAAAGAAAAGAAGTAAATTTGAGCGGTGTAAACTATGATGGAAATATGGACCGGGGTCCCATGATTTTCACTAGTCATGTCTCTCTCCCAAAAGACGATAGCAACCATGCTGGGTGAACAAATTACAGCTTGGAAATTAACATAATTATTAACGCACCGCAATGCTCATCATGCTAAAGGAAAGTTAGAATCTCAATCATCTGGGCATTACACCAAAACAAGTAGACTGCTTATCCATCAGCATCTACTCACTAATCATCCACCTTGAGATATCTATCGAGAACATCTCGCTATTATTAAGTTGCGAACCCCATGCAATCGCTGGCTCAAAGCAACGGACGACTGCCTTAACACTCTATGTGTAATGTAAGCAATCCTTGCAATCGCAGTTACAAGCACCACTGTTTTCTCCCTGGTGGCAACAACACATACCCGAGCCTCGTGTTTCTGTCACTCAAGCTAGATGTCGGGGGGCATGAACCCACAACCATGCATAACGCTCCCTGTTGGAGTTACAATCTACTACTTGGCCAAAGAAACAAACATAATGGGGAACATGCTAGAACACTCAAGAACTAAACTAGAAAGGTAAACAAAATATATTGCTCATCACATACTTAACATAATCTCATAATCCATCGGATCCCAGCAAACACAACATAGTAAAACAAGAACTAATAGATAGGTGTCTTGATCACGATAGGCAGCTCACAAGGGCTAAACATTGAAGAACAAGATTGGAGAGAAGACATCATATAGCTACTGGTCATGGACCCATGGTCCAAAGGGGACTACCCATGGCACATCCCGGAGGCGGTCATGGTGGTGGAGAGGCCTCCGGAGGTCAATCCTCCCTCCGGCAGAGTGTTGGGACAGCTTCTCCTGGCGATCCCGAGAATGGAATCGCGGCGCCGGCTGAACAGTGGACGAAATCGCGTAACATGGTTTCTCACGAGGGTTTTAGGAGCATGGACTAAATATAGGCGGAAGGGCACCCTATGGGGTGGCCCCCCTAGCCCGGGCGGCCAGAGGGCGAGGCAAACCCCTGGCTGTGCCAGGCAGCCGCCTGGCTGGGGGTGGCCCACCTTGGGGGCCCTTCTGGCTCTAGGTCAATTCAATATTGCATATTATTTACGTGATTTTTCTGGAATTTTCCAAGCACCTTTATTATTTACATTTTCCTGCAATGCATGGACAATAGAAGTCAGAAACTGGCACTAGGAACTGAGTTAATAGGTTGCAAAAGATATGAAAGTGCATCAAAACATATAGAAATATCACAAAAATAAGCATGTAACAAACAAAAATTATAGATACATTTGGGACATATCACCACTCACAATCCAGTGAGCCACGACGGCATCTTCAATCACGATTTCGTGGTAAACATCAACTCTCGGATTCTTCCTCGCATCAAACTTCCCCTCTCCTTTGTCGTTGTCATGGCGGGTTTTGAGCCCTCGGGTCTATTTCTCCGCTCCGAAGGGTGGAAATTAGATTTGAGGATCAAACCTCTATGTTTTTACAGAAAGGGTGGAAAACCTTAGCTCGTTAGTACGATCCGCGCAGAGGAGATAGGATTTGCTGAAGATTTGATGGAAAAGATACTCTGCTGGTCAAGGATTTCAACGCTCACGGGGATCGCCTCGAATGTTGTGCAGAGAGTTCAAGTGAAGCCGTCTCCTAGAGTGAGGACGACTCCCAAACTCCTCTGGCCAGCAGTGGTAACCAAGGTGGCCAAGACATCACTAGCTCTAGCTCCGTCAACCTTCCATCTATTGGTGGCAACCGTGGAGGTCAGGGTGGTGATAGATGTTGGGGTTCGCAGCAGAAAATACAAATTTTACCTAACTAGCGTTTCCCATAACCCAAGATTTAGCTAGCTGTATTACCGTAAAGGACTGTGGAATAACATACCTCGGGGTGTAGTCCGTTTCGCGGGAAACGTTCCGGCAAACGTGGCTGGTGTAGTCGATCAAGGTTCACAACCCCCTGGCTGTGTTAGCACCCGGATGGGTGTAGTGCCACACGTGTAGCCCCTCATAGTACTCGCACACGTACGAGACTCGATGACGACCTCGGATCTCCGATCCAGCGAAGTTAGCGGAAGTAGACCTCCGGAACCAGAGTTTCAGCAGCACGACGGCGTGCATATACTGGAAACATCTCCAACCCAATAAAGACTCCAGACAAGGGGAGTCCGCTCATAGAAGGGAGAAAGAGGTAGAGAGAGATCAACATAATTTATCTATATTTTTCTTGTAATTTTCTGTGTAGAAAAAGGGGCACCCTCCACATATATATATATGGGGAAAGGGGGGTACGCATATATGTAGCTAGGAGATGTGGTACTAAAAGTACCACATGCATGCACGCATGCGTGGTGGCCGTCCGGCCACCCTTGGCCGTGGCGCACAAGGCCATGGAGACCAAGTGGCCTAGCCGTGGTGGCACATGGGCCAAGCCCATGGCGCCCATGGCCACTCCCCTCCTTTTTTTTCTTTTTATCTTATTTTTTTTCTTTCTTCTTTCTTTAAAGTAAAAACAAAAAACCAAAAGAATATTATTCCATTGATTATTTAAATTCTATTGTAATATTTAATTCATTTAATTAAATAATAAAACATATCTAAATAACTTTCTGAACAATTGGGAACCACGAAACATTTCCGTCTCCCCTCCGAAACGATTTCAGAGTTCTCTCTCATATCTCCGGTAACTCCGATAGTTCCGAGAAGGTCTCCCATTTCATCGAGCCCTGAAGTGTGTTACCCTACGGTCTGAGAACACTCCAGTCATGACCAAGATGAGGCTACGCTCAATGATCATCAACGAGACCTGGATGCCCATAATGACCCCTGTGCATTCCGGATATCAAAACCGATTGGACCTTATGTCGTATAGCATTACCTTTGTCATCGGTACTAGATTAGTCCGAGATACGATCAATGACATCCTATGTCTGGTTCAACCTCGTTACCAAGAAATCCTTATTCTCTCGTTCCATCATATTCATCCCCGTGACCTAGTCACACGATGCCCAGCTTTATGGACGGAATCTCACCGAGTGGGGCCTGAGTATCTATCCATCACATGGATTGAAAAATCCCGCTCTTGTAACAATAGTCCTCAACATATCTCAATGGAATACTGAAGATACAACCGTTAGGGCCAGCATATTTTAGTCAGGTGGTGGGATGTAAGTCAAAGCATCCGAGAAGATAGCAATCATGCAAGTACTCACGGTCAAAGGAACGGTCTACCATGTTCTGTAATTACAACATTGATCCTTCATAACTTTGATCATGTTGTAATGCTTACATTGGGTAATGGTCATCACGTCACTCATCCAGTGAGGTGACCTCACAGTCAATAGACTTAATTGTCCATGATCGAGAAACAACGATCATCATGTTGACCATCAACTAGTTATTGATATAGAGGCTAACTAGGAACGTTGGGTGTTTCTATACCACACATGTACCATTGTTTCACTGATACAGTTCTAGCTCGGTATGAAACTGGTTATGAACTTGCTTAGATATATTGGAATAATCATATATTATTTTCCTCTAGAGCATATATCCAACAGTCTCCCACTTAGACTAGAGTGCTAATAATCTAGCCGCATTTTCCCGATCATAATCATCTTATCGCATAAGTGATCATTGATCATGCTTGCTCATGGAAGAGGTTTCATCAACGAACTGCAGCAATTCAGATTCGTATGTTTCCTTTGCAACTGGTATTGGTCAACTGGTTTGACATGCCAGTCATTATCATATAATGGTTGGATATAAGTTTCCCGGGAGAATGAGACTATTATTTCAATGTATCCTCCAATGATCTTTTGGGTCAGTCTTCAGAAGACTTATCCATAGTCATATATATTGGGAAATACACTCAGCCAGAAGTCCAAACTTCTTACGCTAAACTTTTATCCATACGTCTACTTTCAATAAGTAGTATTATGTTTGTAGTGTCGTGAATCTTGCTCACATTTCTTTCATATCTTCCGTGATGTCTCTAATTATATATAGACCCATAATATGGCTTGCAATTGTAATCTTGCATTACATTCAAGTCTATTATTCTTTCTATAATTTAGAGCGTTGTCGTTAGTATTCGTCATATACTGAATGCATGGACATTATTCAGATTCTGCGTTTTACTCCTAAAGCACATCGGAATCTGTTCTTCATTCAAGAACTTTTGAGTCAGTCTTTTGTTGGATTCACAACACATGTTTTATGGTAGAATCATATGCCAAGAGCATATAAGATCACATGTCCAAGTACATGGTGCATCTCGATTCTTCCATCAAGACATTGCTTGTAATATTTGGATTTTCATCCGTTATATAATTTCTAGCTACATGAACCTACTTCTTGTCTAGAAGATTATTCCAACCTTTACTTTGGTTCATTATCCATATTTTAGGCCCTGTTTGGTTCAACTTTGTCAGTAAAATTTCAGAAATCCACAGCCGAACCAAAAAGGATTCCATCAAAAAGCAAACCTTCAAACGACCAGATTTCATCAAAACGCAGCCGGAAAATACACGTACGAGCGAACCAAAGAGCGAACCTTCGAACGATTTCTGAAAATCTGCTGCGGAAAATCAAAATCTTCCTGGGAGGTGCTTTCGATTTTCCGCAGCGGATTTTCTGCAGCGGATTTTCAGAAATCCAATGCCGAACCAAGCAGGTCCTTAATCTATCATTATAGATTTCACAGTGTAACGTGTTAGTACTTCACATAAAAGAAGATTCTTGTAATCTTCCTATTTTATCTGCCTTATGCTCTATATATATCATAATGCACATATGTATATGAGACGATTCTCCATATACAAAAATCAATGCATGTCCATATATATATTTATGAGATCATTCCTCACACATATCAATGCATATGTGTTTGAGATAATGATCATGCTCCCACTCAAATATATCTATCATATACTCATATATTTGTGGTCTAGCTTTCATAAAGTTAATTTCTTTATTCTTATGTCTTACATAACACTAATTCTCTCAAAGCTCCCACTCAGAAAATGCCCTCTGCATTCCAAGTTTCTTCGAAGTCTTCAAATCTCCCACTCAGTTTCATGAAACTGCAGGCCCACTCAATATTTTGATCATTACAAAATCACTTTATCAAATCAAGGTTGAGGGTTTCCTGTCTTGAGGCACTATAGTCCATCCTTTAATGAAATAAAATTTCATCACGCCTATTGCAATTCACTTTCAAATCCTAAGTTTGAACGAGACGCAATTCCAGTCTATGGCCTAATTGTAGTGTAAATGAAATATTTTATTGATTAAGGCATTCCTACGTTTCCGTAGTCAATTAATATTGAACTTTGGTCATAACAGTTTTATGAGACAAATAATGCCTTATCTCTGTTGAATTATTCTCAATGAATTTCCAGTTTATCAGGAATATGAAATAACCGATTTATTTCACAGGACGTGAGCCATCCTATATGCAACTCAATATTATTTCATTTCTCCTCGTGTTCTATGCTACCATCATTCCTTTGCATTTTGAGCAACTTTATTCCATTTGTTTCATTAAGAAGAATCATGATTATTGTTCTGTACAGAACGTATTCATGACAACCTTATAAATTCAACTAAGGCCTCAACTCATATACCAAGATCAATCATCTATGGCACATCCTTCCTCTTACAGTGTTGTTACAGTAGAACATGCTTCCGTTGTAATACTCTGATATTCTGATGGCAATGTCCAGTACCCCGGTCAAAGTTTGCACTAACTACTTCTCACACTACCAATTAAGCAATACAAGTTTTGCTATTCGGGAAAAAAACGTGTAATTTCAATTTCTTGCATTTTAACACAAAGAAACTCTTTCTTTAGAAACATTCTAACACCATCATTTATGGAGCTATCTTGTCTCATTAGATTCGGGATGGTTTCCTAATTCATGAAGTTGGTGTTTTAACTTAATGAATTAAACAACCTTGTTCGATAATAATTTAGTGAAATGGGAAAGAACATTTAGACCATACTACAGTTTAGTATAACAACGAATGGTTTAAGTAGTCTAGCACTTTCAACTTCCATCGTAATTTGTGGTACAATTTCCACAAGTCTCCCATTATGTCAATATTTAATACTTATCACTTAGATCATAGCATAGTGATTTGTATTCTTATATTCAACTTCACACTGTGATTCCTGAATCTCAGTTTTATGATCTCAATTTAATACAAATTTCAATTAATCATATGAAGTATTTAATGATAAAACACGTTCCCATTTAATATATCATTTATGTATAATGATTGGCACGAGTCCTACTTGCTAGAACTTTGTGATGGTCATGTTTAACACAGAGGTTTCTAGATCGTGTATCTAATCCATATCATGCAATCAAGTCATGACTTTCATACGATAATAAATGCACAAGTTAATAGATCATATATTTAATGACTTCATCAGTTATAAAATCACCTTATGCAATTAAATATTTGACTTGTTGTAATCAAGACAACTTTATCATGAAACATTGAATATCACTTGACAATAATAGCAGTATTATAAATGTTTTCTATCATAATATAAATCAAGACGTAATCAAAGTATAAGCACACTTTATTAATTTTACCACAACAACTGACTTGTCTCATTACATGAATAACTTTGTCTCACGAGATGCAAGACACTTAACTAAGTGTTCATACTATAACGATTACATAAGATTTATCCAATACTCAAAGTATCTCCTTATGATAGTTGTCTCGGTAGAATCCATGTTGGCCATCAACTGTCTTGGTTTCCATCAATCCTTGATTCCACCTCTTCCCGTCCATGCAACAACAGGTCCTGTTTTCATAAAACAGAATAAGTATCATATACTCATTAACTGCAAATGTTGTATAAGGGAACAAACATTTATAAAGTATATCATGTATATACCTTCTCCATCAACAACTTCTCCTTCAATGAGTTCAACTTCCAGATACTGAAGTCTATCCATGAAGTCAGAGAACTCGAGGCGTTCACCTCTGCCGACATAGCCATGCACATGGTCTGTATAGATTGGTGGAAGCGAGTGCAACACCGTGTATATCGCAGACTCATATGTGGTCCAATAGTCAAAGTCATCTACGAGGCTCAGATGTATATCATGCATCTTGGCCAAGTGTGCTTTCAGACAAGAGCCCTCTTCCATCTTTGTAGAAAGAAACTCATTTTATAAATCAAATTTTGCAACACTCAACTGATGTAAATACAATGACTTCAGCTGGTCTATCATGTCATACGTGTCCAAATCAGCATATTGGTGACGTAAATTTTTTGCGGAATGCGAACTTCTATGACACTCTAGCCATGGCATAAGTCCTTCGACGATATTGGTAATCACTCATTACTTGCTCGTCCATGTTGTTCACTGGAGGATTTCCCAGATGCTCTTTTGTTACGAACGAAAGGTTTGTTTTCTTGAGCACAACTCTAAGGCATAAGTACCAACTAATGAAATTTCATCCATCCTCTCTAAGTCTTTCACCATGTAGGAAAGTAATCAATTCATGATACTGAGACATTTCCATTTTCTACAAACATAAATTCAAGGAACACAATTAAGACTAGTTCACAACAATGAGTTCATATAATCACATTATAGATGAGCTCGCACCAAAAAATCATCCCTAAAAGGTTTTAGTGATTACATGATCCAGATTCATTGCCCGCTCTCGAATATCACACCTCCGACGGGTCAGTTTCAAAGGTAGACAACAACTTGTGCGATCACATTAGGTATGTGACTCATGCTCGATCTTTCGATCTCTAGTATTCCGAGGCCATATCTGCATATGCTAGGCTCGCCAAATTGACCTCCGTGTTATATGCTGCTCAGCAAGGCCATATCTGCATACGTCAGGCTTGCCGAACCCAACCTCTTTCAAACACCGTTTAATATGTGTGACACCCGATATGTACGGAATGTCAGTCATATGGGAGATCCTTCTAGGTGGTGCACACTTTGGTAGAATACTTGGGTTTGGATTTTGTTAGGGGATCATCTTATCACATGCTACCGTCGTGTATCCTATACTAGCAAGTTTTAAGATGTTTACTATGACAACACTAAGTCTATAGTGTCTCCATTTGAGTTTGCTTTATCATGATGACGTTTACTACTTTCTAGTAACACATAGCAAAGCTATGACTACATCACAATCAAACAAACAATAGCCCCCACTTAGCAATATAAAGTTTAGACGTTCTAGTTGTATATTGCATGTTTTACGTGCCTCCTAGGGCCTTCATAGTTAAACAGGTTTTAACCTACGAGTCAACCACAACGCTAACTATACGATTGTCTCTATTACATCCCGTACGGGGCCCTCCGTTGCAAATGCCACATCCGCTAATGAAGAGAGACAGACACCCCCAGAGCAACTTTATACGGTACAAGCCGCATGTCAAGCATGGAACCAGTCTCGCGTAAGAGTACGCGTAAGGTCGTTTGGGGGCCACTTGATCAAACAATGCCGCAGATGTGAACAAGTACACGTGGGAGGGTAACAATCATATAATCAACGCCCATATCCCGGATGTGTTCTATCCGTATAGTAATACTAAGCATAGACCTAGCTCTGATACCACTGTGGGGGTTTGCAGCGGAAAACACAAATTTTTGCTAACTAAAGTTTCCCATAACCCAAGATCTAGCTAGACGTATTACCGTAATGGAAAGGAGTGCGGAATAACATACCTCGGGGTGTAGTCCGTTGCGCGGGAAACGTTCCCGCAAACATGGCTGGTGTAGTCGATCAAGGTTCGCAGCCCCCTGACTGCGTTAGCACCCAGATGGGTGTAGTGCCACACGTGTAGCACCTCGTAGTACTCGCACACATATGAGACTCGATGACGACCTCCGATCTCCGATCCAGCAAAGGTAGTGGAAGTAGACCTCCGGAACTAAAGTTTCAGCAGCACGACGGCGTGCGAATAGTGGAGATATCTCCAACGCAATTCAGACCAAGCAAGGGGAGTCCGCTCATAGGAGGGAGAAAGAGGAAGAGATAGATCACCAGAATTTATCTGTATTTTTCTTGGAATTTTCTGTGTAGAAAAAGGGGTACCCTCCACATCTATATATAGGGGGAAAGGGGGGGTACTCATAAAGGTAGCTACGCGATGTTCTACTAAAAGTACAACATGCATGCACGCATGCGTGGTGGCCGGCCGGCCACCCTTGGCCGTGGCGCACAAGGCCATGGAGGCCAATTTTCCTAGCAGTGGTGGCACATGGGCCAAGCCCATAGCGCCCATGGCCACTCCCCTCCTTTTTTTCTTTTTCTCTTATTCTTTTTTATTTCTTCTTTCTTTAAATAAAAAACAAAAAACCAAAATAATATTATTCCATTGATTATTTAAATTATATTTTAATATTTAATTAAATTAATTAAATAATAAAAAATATCTAAATAATTTTCTGAACAATTCGGAACCACGGAACATTTCTGTTGTCACAACCCCAAGTTAGGTATGTGCTAGGATCAAGTACTACTTGCATCATGTGAAAAATTCAAAAAGAAAATCAAAATTGGGGAAAAGAAAAGCCCTGAGAATTTAAATCAAATAGCCAGATAAAAATCTTTTTCCAAAAATCATTTGAACATTTGGAAAATTCCTATAAATGGTGCTGATCATTTTAAAAATGGTTTGGGAGCAATCCCATGCTCATGGAATTTTCTAATATTCAAACAGTGCCTTGGAATAAAAGAAATACCCCTATTTGATTTGAAATTCAAATCTTTTGAATTTTAAAAATGTTGAAAGTTTATGAGTGGCTAGTCTATATTATTATGAGGCCACATAAAAGTTTTCAGCATTTAATAAAATGTTTAGCTATTTATTTTAGCTAAGCAGAACAAATGGCAGAAAGAAAAACAGAAAACAGAAAAGGAAAAAAAGGCTTACCTCAAACGGGCCCAACTCACCGAGGCAGCCCAGCCCAGGGACAAGGCCACCTTCTTCCTCGCGCCAGGCAGGCTGCTGCCGCCGTGGCGAGCATGCCGACGACGCTGGCCACCTCCTGCTTCCTCCCCATCCACGTAGTCGCGTCTGGACGCATCCTGGAACCGCCCCGCTTCATTCCCCTCCCTCCAGGAACACCTCCCCTTCCTCTCTCGCCCGATTCATCGCCCCCCGTGAAGCACGCCGGAGCACCGTTGAGCCCCCGCGTGGCCATTGACGCCGAGAAGCCCCAAGACCGTGTCCTAGTTGTTCCTCGTCGTCGTCTTCGTCGAGCAGTGCAAGGAATCGAGCCCGGACCCCGCGTAGACGCCAGATTCTTCCTCGAGTCCTCGCCGGCCGCCGTGAAGGAATTCGTCAATTCCGCCGCCGTTGAGCCACCCCAGCCCTCGCCACCACCTCTACTGAGTTCCTGGTGAGCTCGGGTTCAAAACCCCTAAACTTCCCCCTTCGATTGCTCCCTCTAGCCGGATCCGCCATGGAAGCCGAGCACGGTTGCCGCCGAGGTTGACCATGCGCTCGCTCCAGTGCGCTTCCGTCTTCACCAGTACGCCCGTAGAACTCCTGGAGTCCCCAGCAACCCAACGCGACCATGCTTGCTTCTCCCCGTGGACGTTTCAAAAGTTCTACTCCAAGCCGTGGCTCCGGCCGCCGCCAAGGTCGAAGCAGTCGACGAACGTGACCTCCCCGGCGACGTGCAGGTGGTGCTTTCGACGCAGCTCATCACGGGCTTTCGAACGGTGGTCTCGGCGCAGATAATGGAGGCCAGAAGAGGGAGAACGCAGAGCGCCGCCGCGGTCCAGTCGCCGGCGTTTAGCCGCCGGCGAGTTAGCCAAACCCCCCTCCCTTAATCACTCGCCTAATGACCCCCTGGGTCACTGACCAGTGGGCCCAGTGCCTTAATTAAGCCACTGGATTAATTTAACCCACGGGTTAATTAAATCCAGTCACTGACACCCTGGACCCACATGTCAGCTGACGCACTAAATCAATTAAATGAATTTCCAGAGATTATTTGAATTAAAAGAATTCCAGAAATTCCAGAAAATACCCCAAACATTGGAAATTCATAGAAAATTCATATTAACTCCAAATTGGACAAATAATATATGAAAAATGATCAGGAGAAAATTATCTTTCCAAATATGCAACTTTCAACTATGTTGGAGTTGATTTTAAAATGGGACCAGTAGCATATGTCATTTGGTTTATTTGAAATTAATTCAAATTCAAATCAAATGCTTTTGCAACTTGGACCATGGAATTATACTACAATTCAACCACACATCAGAGGCATATCATACACATTTGAAGAAGGTTCAAAATGATCAAACAATGTCAAATGTAACTTGGTTAAGTTTTAATTCAAATTGGAGTTTGAATTTGCAATTCAATTTGCAATATACTCCATTTAAATGGAATTGCTTCACACATCAAAACATATATATCAAGTTTCAACCTTCAACCATGTGTTTGTGCATTGTATTTATATTGCTTCCTTGTTTGTTGTTTGTCGAGTAGAGGTGGAACCGGAGCAGGAGGTTGCCCCCTTCGTTGAAGACACAGTTATCGAAACCTTGTCAGCAAGGCAAGCAAACCCCCATTGATCATGTCTATAAAATCCCATTTCCCTCTCATGTCTCGCTTATGCATTGTTTAGGATGATCACCATGATAACGTTTCTATCGCATAGTTGAACCAATATCCTTTGCGTGACCTATCATCTTGTCACAGTAGTAAGCAAACCACAATCCAAGCAGATGTAGGGGTTGGTTGATATCATGTGGCCCCTATAACTGTTACTGCTTATTGCATGCTTAGTGGTACAATGAGGTTTCTTATGATGTGAGTCGGGATGATAAACATGGTGTTGATGAAAGTGAAACGTGTTGGTGAATCTACCCTAATACAAGGTGAACGATGAGAGGCTGTGTAGGAGTACACAGTGGGTTGTCTCGTTGAACATCGCCTTAAGTCTGAGTTCTTGTGTGGTGATCCAAGAAGAAGAGTACAACCACACATTGGGCTCACTGACCCCTCTCATCCTAGTACCTCACCCCGTTCGAACCCCAAGAGTCGCAGTAGTTCGGAATTCTGGTAGGGCTGTGGCACGGTTTGCGAAGTGGATGAACGGCTTTTCAAGACCGGCTTGGGACCCTGCACACATTGTTTGAGGCTGTACTGGAACCTCGGCCGGACTTCCATACGGATCCCCCTCAGATAGGTGACTCTCTGGACTAGAACGGATCTGTGGGCGAAGTGTTGTGGTGGCATCCTCGCTGTCACCTCTTGAACGGTGACACGCAAAAGGCGGTAACTGATGACACGTGTGTGTAGCGGTACACCCCTGCAGGGTTAACAAAACTATTCGAATAGCCGCGTCCACGGTTAAGGACTGCTTGGAGAGCTGTGCTCGATTATTAGACAACTTGAACTGGATACTTCTAAAACTCGCAAGATAAGCGTGAGTGCTATGGTGTTCTTCTCGTGGGGAAGTCGAGGAAGTAACCATAGTGGTGTAATTGGTTGAAGAGATGTAGTGGACTCGTGTACGCTTCTTATCTCAAGTCTGGTACTCGTAGTTCAGGATTAGCCAAGTCAAAGCTGGCACTTCTGCAAGTGAAACCCCACCTCCCTTTACCTTGATACATATGCATGAGTAGTATAGCTCCTATGTAAGTCTTGCTGAGTACGATTTTGAACTCACGTTTGCTTAATCTATGTTTTAGATGAACCCATCGACCCCGATGGTGACTTTTACCCGAAGCTTGAAGAATGAAGACTCAGACCAAGACCAAGCTAGTGTAGTCCCAGTCAGACGACTGCTTCCCTCATGGAGGGCTTGTTTTTAGATAAGGCTTCTCTAAGCCATTTGATAAACTTGTCTGTACTCAGACCTACTTTGCTTCCGCTTTTTTGTTGTAATGTTGGATCACATGCTTGTGATCTCTGTGTGCACTCTGTAAGAGTTATAAATAAAGATGTATACTTTGTAGAGAATTGCAATGGTACCTGCTGTTCATACGAGGCATGTGTGTTGCGTGTATGTTTATAACATGCATGTCTTTGTATGGGTTTTCGAGACCTTAGTTGTGATCTGGCTGGCGGTCTTTTATACACCAAGTGGCCCTTAGATGTGCGCAGCTTGGGGCATCGCGATGCGATTGTTCGAGACTCTGTCTTGTGCACACTTTGATGTATGATCGAGCCCGCCCTAGACCCCGACTAAGTGATCGGGCTGGAGTAAGTCTATGTAAGGGTTATAATACAATCGATAGTATGGTTGAGGCGACTTGTCTATGAGTATTGAAGTTCATCACCCATATCATTTAGACTTGTGTGCGGACGATGAGGACCCATTTCAGTTGATCATCCGGCCTGGATGGGGATGCCCCTCACGTTCGATGCTTTCCGAGAACGTTCTGTGCTTGGCCTTGTCTGCTTAGACAAGTGGGTACGGTTCTCGGCTCTCCATATGATTGTGTTGTAGCGAAGCTTGCATACGCTAACCCCGGGTCCCGAGAGACTTGGTATCGGAGCAGGACTGACTGTAGGATTATCAGCCTTGGCCGAAGTCGAGTCTAGCCTTCTATAGTTATATAGTTACTATGGGTATATAAGGGAACAACGTAAGGCTTCTTTTTCTCCTTACCCTCATCGATCTGAGTTCTGAGTCACCCTTACCTTTTCTACGGGAAGATAGGACTAGGCTCACCTCTGTCTGATTAGAACATCTCGTTGATTGCCTCCTTATAGCCGTAGGATTGTTGTGGTTGTCCAGAGTCTCCGTATTTTGATGTTCCTTGAGGAAGTTCTGTCCAATCTCTTCGAGGTTGTGTCAATTTCCATCCCAGTGTAGCCGTTATGCTGCCGGATTTGTTCCGTGTTTCTTTGAATCATTGCCTTTGCATTATAGTCTTCTCCTTCTGAAATCATATCCTTTTATCCTTGCCTCCATCGTACAACATGTTCTGATTGTTGATTTTTATCACACAAGATGTCAGGTGGAACTCGGAGTGCTGTTCTTCGGAATTGAGACCGTGATCGGAATCGAAATGATGATGAACCTCCAACCCCGCCTTCTTCAGCGGAAATCATGATGGAAGCCGAGCGGAATAGACGTGATCAAACACGCCTTCTGGAGCTCATCGAGCAGAATACCTCCCACCATCGTAATGTGGTGGTCAGCATTCAGGACTTCATCCTCCTCAAGCCACCGGTATTCCGATGTTCTTCTGAGCCCCTTGAAGCTGATGATTGGCTCCGTTCCATCGAGCTTAAGCTTGACACTGCACATGTTGCTCCCGATGACCGAGTTATTTTCGAGGTATACTTCTTGGAAGGTGCTGCTCTTCAATGGTGGGAGAACCATGTTGCAATGCAGCCAGATGGTCACATAGTGACTTGGCAAGAGTTTTGTGTTGCCTTTAGAGGGTACCACATTCTGGATGAGTTGATGGAGCGCAAGAAGGAAGAGTTCTGCAATCTAAGTCAAGGAGAGATGTCCATTCATGAGTATGTGAGGGAATTCAACCATCTTGCTCGGTATGCCCAAGATGAGATCACCACCAATGCCAGAAAGCAGGCAAGGTTCCGCAAGGGACTTAGCCCCATCCTCCGTCATGATCTCAACCTCATCGAATTTGCCACCTTTGAGGATTTAGTCAACAGATCCTTCAGAGCTGAGCATGGCAATGAAGTTTTCGAGAAGTCTCGCAAGCATGCTCTTGAGCTTGCCCCTTCTTCCAGTTCACGCCCTCAGAAGCGTATGATCTGGATTCCTAATAATTTGTTTCCCCAAAACAACCCACCGAGGCCATCCCTTGTGCCGCCTCGTCCACCAACTCCACCAAACAACCCAGCTCCCCGCACTATCTTCGGAGCCTGCTTTAGATGTGGCCATCCTGGTCAGTACTCTCGTGAGTGCCCCGTCAACCAAAATGCTCCACCCCATGCCAAAGGAAACCCCACTGTTCGTGCCAAACCACCCCCGAAGGTTTCCACCGCTAAGCCATCCACCTCAGAAAATCTTGGACGTGTGAACCAAATCTCAGCTGAGGAAACTGATGGTACTTCTGACGTCATTCTTGGTACGCTCCCTATCAATTTTGTTCCCACATCTGTTCTTTTCGACCCAGGAGCATCTCACTCATTCATGTCGGAGAGTTATGCACTTCGGCATGATGTATCCTTTGAAGAAATTTTCACCCCTATGATCATTCAAACTCCTGGTTCCAAGTGGAAAACTAATAGAGTAAGCCATGGTAATCAAATTGCAATTGAGGGTTTAGTATTCCTTGCTTCACTCATAGCCCTCAAGTCTTCAGACATTGATGTCATCCTTGGTATGGATAGGTTATCAAGACAACATGCTTTTCTTGATTGTAGAGCCAAGTCAGTTAGACTTACACATCCTTCAGGCCAGACAATAGCTTACTCCTCACCAAGAACAAGAACCCAGGTGCATTCTTTGAATGTGCTTCCCCTTCCGGACCTTGAAGATGTTCCGGTGGTTCGTGACTTCCCGGATGTCTTTCCTGAAGAGCTGCCGGCAATGCCACCCGACAGAGGTGTAGAGTTCATAGTGGATCTTGCCCCAGGAACCGCACCCATTTCTAGACGCCCATACAAAATGGCCCCACGTGAGTTAGCTGAGCTTAAAACCCAACTGGAAGCTTTGTTGGAGAAAGGCTTCATCCGCCCTAGCTCATCACCATGGGGTTGCCCCGTTCTGTTCGTAACGAAGAAAGATGGAACAGAAAGGATGTGCGTAGACTATCGCCCGCTAAATTTAGCGACGATAAAGAACAAGTACCCACTGCCCAGGATCAATGATCTTTATGATCAACTTGCAGGATCCTCTGTCTTCTCCAAGATGGATTTGAGATTAGGTTATCATCAAATCAAGATCCGAAGCGAGGACATTCCCAAAACGGCTTTTACTACTCGTTATGGTCTTTACGAGTATACCGTCATGTCCTTCGGTCTAACCAATGCCCCCGCCACTTTCTCACGCATGATGAACTCGATCTTCATGGAGTATTTGGACCAGTTCGTCGTGGTTTACCTCGATGAAATTCTCATCTACTCGAAGAACGAAAAAGAACATGCCGAACACCTAAGGCTGGTATTGATGAAACTTAGAGAGCATCGCCTGTATGCTAAATTCTCCAAGTGTGAATTTTGGCTACCAGAAGTGACCTACTTAGGCCACATGATTTCTGCAAAAGGCATTGCTGTGAATCCCGAGAGAGTTCAGGCCGTCCTTGACTGGACTCCTCCTGAATCGGTTAAGCAAGTTAGGAGTTTTCTTGGCCTAGCCAGCTATTGCCGTCGCTTCGTCGAGAATTTTTCTAAAGTTGCAAAGCCTCTTACTGAACTCCTCAAGAAAGATAAGAAATTCCTATGGACTCCCAAGTGCGAGGAAAGCTTTCAAGAGCTAAAAAGAAGATTGACTTCTGCACCCGTACTTGCACCTCCAGACACTAAAAAGGATTTCGAAATCTTTTGTGACGCATCACGGCAAGGGTTAGGATGCATACTTCTGCAAGATCGACATGTGGTAGCTTATGCTTCACGCCAGTTGCGGCCACATGAAGAGAACTATCCTACCCACGATCTTGAACTCGCTGCCGTAGTTCATGTCCTAACAACTTGGCGACATTACCTCCTTGGTAACCGTTGCGAGATCTATTCCGACCACCAAAGCCTCAAATACATTTTCACCCAGCCAGATCTTAATCTCAGGCAAGGACGCTTGATTGAGTTGATAAAAGATTACGACGTAGTAATTTCTTACACCCCAGGCAAAGCCAATGTCATGGCTGATGCACTAAGTCGTAAGTCGTATTGTAACAACCTCATGTTACAACAGTATCAACCACTTCTTCATGAGGAATTTCGAAAGCTTAATCTCGAGATTGTTCCTCGTGGATCTCTTTTCAACTTGGTGGCGAAACCAACTCTTGAGGATCAAATCATAGTTGCCCAAAGGCGTGCACGAGGTGTACGCCGGATCAAGGAGAACATTGCTAGCGGGGTTGCTAAATGTTTCTCCGCAGATAGTAAAGGAACGGTATTCTTTGGAAATCGTTTGGTAGTACCTAAGAATAGAGATCTAAGGCAACTCATCCTCAAAGAAGCCCATGACACACCCCTCTCAATTCATCCCGGTAGCACAAAAATGTACCGAGATCTACGCTAGAGATTTTGGTGTACTAGGATGAAGAGAGACATTGCTCAATTTGTTGCCGAATGTGATGTTTGTCGTCGCATTAAGGCAGAACATCAAAGACCTGCTGGTACACTTCAACCTTTGCCTATTCCAGAGTGGAAATGGGACAAAGTCAGTATGGACTTCATCACCGGCTTTCCAAAAACCCCGAAAGGAAACGATGCCATCTTCGTTGTCATAGATAGGCTTTCCAAAGTTGCTCACTTCCTTCCAGTTCGCGAGTCTATAACTGCTAGCCAGTTGGCAGACTTGTACGTCTCTAGGATTGTATCCCTTCACGGTGTTCCTTTGGAAATCAATTCTGATCGTGGTAGCCTTTTCACCTCTAGATTTTGGGGAAGCTTCCAACGTGCTATGGGAACTCATCTCTCCTTTAGTACAGCTTTCCATCCTCAGTCTAGTGGTCAAGTCGAAAGGGTTAACCAAATTCTTGAAGACATGCGCAGAGCTTGTGTTATCTCATTCGGAAAGAATTGGGAGAAGTCTCTTCCATTCGCCGAATTTGCTTATAACAACATTTTTCAATCTAGTCTGAACATGGCTCCTTTTGAACTCCTTTATGGACGACGATGTCGAACACCTTTAAAATGGTCAGAAACCGGTGAAAGACAATTCTTTGGACCGGGCATGATCAAGGAAGCAGAAGAGCAAGTTCACATTGTTCGTGATCGATTGAAAGCCGCACAGTCTCGTCAGAAAAGCTACTATGATCATCATCATAGAAATGAGAGCTACAATCTGGATGAGAAGGCTTACCTTCGGGTTACTCCTCTGAAGGGAACCCAAAGATTCGGTATCAAAGGCAAGTTGGCCCCACGTTACGTCGGACCTTTCTGCATTCTTGCTAAACGTGGAGAAGTTGCCTACCAACTTGAACTACCCCCTCACCTTTCCCGAGTACATGATGTATTCCATGTGTCACAACTCAGGCGTTGCTTCAAGGACCCCATCCGCGAAGTCGACCATGAAACGCTTGATCTCCAAGATGACCTTTCTTATCGAGAATACCTTGTTCGTATTCTTGATTCCGCAGAGCGTGTCACTCGCCGGAAGAAGATCAAGTTTCTGAAAGTTCAGTGGTCACACCACTCCGAGAAAGAAGCTACGTGGGAAAGAGAAGACCGTCTCCGTGCTGACTTCTGAATCTCGGGACGAGATTCTTTTGAGTGGGGGCGAGTTGTCACAACCCCAACTTAGGTATGTGCTAGGATCAAGGTACTACTTGCATCATGTGAAAAATTCAAAAAGAAAATCAAAATTGGGGAAAAGAAAAGCCCTGAGAATTTAAATCAAATAGCCAGATAAAAATGTTTTTCCAAAAATCATTTGAACATTTGGAAAATTCCTATAAATGGTGCTGATCATTTTAAAAATGGTTTGGGAGCAATCCCATGCTCATGGAATTTCCTAATATTCAAACAGTGCCTTGGAATAAAAGAAATACCCCTATTTGATTTAAAATTCAAATCTTTTGAATTTTAAAAATGTTGAAAGTTTATGAGTGGCTAGTCTATATTATTATGAGGCCACATAAAAGTTTTCAGCATTTAATAAAATGTTTAGCTATTTATTTTAGCTAATCAGAACAAATGGCAGAAAGAAAAACAGAAAATAGAAAAGGAAAAAAAGGCTTACCTCAAACGGGCCCAACTCACCGAGGCAGCCCAGCCCAGGGACAAGGCCGTCTTCTTCCTCGCGCCAGGCAGGCTGCTGCCGCCGTGGCGAGCATGCCGACGACGCTGGCAACCTCCTGCTTCCTCCCTGTCCACGTAGTCGCGTCTGGACGCATCCTGGAACCACCCCGCTTCATTCCCCTCCCTCCAGGAACACCTCCCCTTCCTCTCTCGCCCGATTCATCGCCGCCCGTGAAGCACGCCGGAGCACCGTTGAGCCCCCGCGTGGCCATTGACGCCGAGAAGCCCCAAGACCGTGTCCAAGTTCTTCCTCGTCGTCGTCTTCGTCGAGCAGTGCAAGGAATCGAGCCCGGAGCCCGCGTAGACGCCAGATTCTTCCTCGAGTCCTCGGCGGCCGCCGTGAAGGACTTCGTCAATTCCGCCGCCGTTGAGCCACCCCAGCCCTCGCCACCACCTCTACTGAGTTCCTGGTGAGATCGGGTTCAAAACCCCTAAACTTCCCCCTTCGATTGCTCCCTCTAGCCGGATCCGCCATGGAAGCCGAGCACGGTTGCCGCCGAGGTTGACCATGCACTCGCTCCCGTGTGCTTCCGTCTTCACCAGTGCGCCCGTAGTACTCCTGGAGTCCCCAGCAACCCAACGCGACCATGCCTGCTTCTCCCCGTGGCCGTTTCGAAAGTTCTACTCCAAGCCGTGGCTCCGGCCGCCGCCAAGGTCGAAGCAGTCGACGAACGAGATCTCCCCGGCGACGTGCAGGTGGTGCTTTCGACGCAGCTCATCACGGACTTTCGAACGGTGGTCTCGGCGCAGAGAATGGAGGCCAGAAGAGGGAGAACGCAGATCGCCGCCGCGGTCCAGTCGCCGGCGTTTAGCCGCCGTCGAGTTAGCCAAACCCTCCTACCTTAATCACTCGCCTAATGACCCCCTGGGTCACCGACCAGTGGGCCAAGTGGCTTAATTAAGCCACTAGATTAATTTAACCCACGGGTTAATTAAATCCAGTCACTGACACCCTAGACCCACATGTCAGCTGACGCAATAAATCAATTAAATGAATTTCCAGAGATTATTTGAATTAAAAGAATTCCAGAAATTCCAGAAAATACCCCAAACTTTGGAAATTCATAGAAATTCATATTAACTCCAAATTGGACAAATAATATATGAAAAATGATCAGGAGAAAATTATCTTTCCAAATATGCAACTTTCAACTATGTTGGAGTTGATTTTAAAATGGGACCAGTAGCATATGTCATTTGGTTTATTTGAAATTAATTCAAATTCAAATCAAATGCTTTTGCAACTTGGACCATGGAATTATACTACAATTCAACCACACATCAGAGGCATATCATACACATTTGAAGAAGGTTCAAAATGATCAAACAATGTCACATGTAACTTGGTTAAGTTTGCATTCAAATTGGAGTTTGAATTTGCAATTCAATTTGCAATATACTCCATTTAAATGGAATTGCTTCACACATCAAAACATATACATCAAGTTTCAACCCTCAACCATGTGTTTGTGCATTGTATTTATATTGCTTCCTTGTTTGTTGTTTGTCGAGTAGAGGTGGAACCGGAGCAGGAGGCTGCCCCCTTCGTTGAAGACAGCGTTATCGAAACCTCGTCAGCAAGGCAAGCAAACCCCCATTGATCATGTCTATAAAATCCCACTTCCCTCTCATGTCTCGCTTATGCATTGTTTAGGATGATCACCATGATAACGTTTCTATCGCATAGTTGAACCCATATCCGTTGCATGACCTATCATCTTGTCACAGTAGTAAGCAAACCACAATCCTAGCAGATGTAGGGGTTGGTTGATATCATGTGGCCCCTGTAACTGTTACTGCTTATTGCATGCTTAGTGGTACAATGAGGTTTCTTATGATGTGAGTCGGGATGATAAACATGGTGTTGATGAAAGTGAAACGTGTTGGTGAATCTACCCTAATACCAGGTGAACGATGAGAGGCTGTGTAGGAGTACACAGTGGGTTGTCTCGTTGAACATCGCCTTAAGTCCGAGTTCTTGTGTGGTGATCCAAGAAGAAGAGTACAACCACACATTGGGCTCACTGACCCCTCTCATCCTAGTACCTCACCCCGTTCGAACCCCAAGAGTCGCAGTAGTTCGGAATTCTGGTAGGGCTGTGGCACGGTCTGCGAAGTGGATGAACGGCTTTTCAAGACCGGCTTGGGACCCTGCACACATCGTTTGAGGCTGTACTGGAATCTCGGCCGGACTTCCATACGGATCCCCCTCAGATAGGCGACTCTCTGGACTAGAACGGAGCTGTGGGCGAAGTGTTGTGGTGGCATCCTCGCTGTCACCTCTTGAACGGTGACACGCAAAAGGCGGTAACTGATGACACGTGTGTGTAGCGGTACACCCCTGCAGGGTTAACAAAACTATTCGAATAGCCGCGTCCGCGGTTAAGGACTGCTTGGAGAGCTGTGCTCGATTATTAGACAACTTGAACTGGATACTTCTAAAACTCGCAAGATAAGCGTGAGTGCTATGGTGTGCTTCTCGTGGGGAAGTCGAGGAAGTAACCATAGTGGTGTAATTGGTTGAAGAGATGTAGTAACCTTGATACATATGCATGAGTAGTATAGCTCCGATGTAAGTCTTGCTGAGTACGATTTTGTACTCACGTTTGCTTAATCTATGTTTTAGATGAACCCACCGACCCCGATGGTGACTTTTACCCGAAGCTTGAAGAATGAAGACTCAGACCAAGACCAAGCTAGTGTAGTCCCAGTCAGACGACTGGTTCCCTCGTGGAGGGCTTGTTTTTAGATAAGGCTTCTCTAAGAAATTTGTTAAACTTGTCTGTACTCAGACCTACTTTGCTTCCGCTTGTTTGTTGTAATGTTGGATCACATGCTTGTGATCTCTGTGTGCACTCTGTAAGAGTTATAAATAAAGATGTATACTTTGTAGAGAATTGCAATGGTACCTGCTGTTCATACGAGGCATGTGTGTTGCGTGTATGTTTATAACATGCATGTCTTTGTATGGGTTTTCGAGACCTTAGTTGTGATCTGGCTGGCGGTCTTTTATACACCAAGTGGCCCTTAGATGTGCGCAGCTTGGGGCATTGCGATGCGATTGTTCGAGACTCTGTCTCGTGCACACTTTGATGTATGATCGAGCCCTCCCTAGACCCCGACTAAGTGATCGGGCTGGAGTAAGTCTATGTAAGGGTTATAATACAATCGATAGTATGGTTGAGGCGACTTGTCTATGAGTATGGGAGTTCATCACCCATATCATTTAGACTTGTGTGCGGACGATGAGGACCCATTTCAGTTGATCATCCGGCCTGGATGGGGATGCCCCTCACGTTCGATGCTTTCCGAGAACGTTCTGTGCTTGGCCTTGTCTCATTAGACAAGTGGGTACGGTTCTCGGCTCTCCATATGATTGTGTTGTAGCGAAGCTTGCATACGCTAACCCCGGGTCCCGACATCTGTCTCCCCTTCGAAACAATTTCGGAGTTCTCTCTCATATCTCTCGTAACTCAAATAGTTCAGAGAAGGTCTCCGATTTCATCGAGCCCTTAAGTGTGTTACCCTACGGTCCGAGAACACTCTAGTCATGACCGAGATGAGGCTATTGTCAATGATCATCAGCGGGACTTGGATGCCCATAATGACCCCTGTGCATTCCGGATATCAAAACCGATTGGACCTTACGTCGTATAGCATTTCCTTTGTCATTGATATTAGATTAGTCCGAGATTCGATCAATGACATCCTATGTCTGGTTCAACCTCGTTACCGACAAATCCTTATTCACTCGTTCCGTGATATTCATCCCCGTGACCTAGTCACATGCTGCGCAGCTTTATGGATGGAATCTCACCGAGTGGGCCCTGAGTATCTATCCATCACATGGATCGACAAATCCCGCTCTTGTAACAATACTCCTGAACATATCTCAACGGAATACCCAAGATAGAACCATTATGGCTAGCATATTTCAGTCAGGCGGTGGGATGTACGTCAAAGCATCCGAGAAGATAGCAATTATGCAAGTACTCACAGTCAAAGGAACGGTCTACCATGTTCTGTAATTACAACATTGAACCTTCATAAGTTTGATCATGTTGTAATGCTTACATTGGGTAATGTTCATCACGTCACTCATCCAATGAGGTGACCTCACAGTCAATAGACTTAACTGTCCATGATCGCGAAACAACGATCATCATGTTGACCATGAACTAGTTATTGATATGGAGGCTAATTAGGAATGTTGGGTCTTTCTATACCGCACCTGTACCATTGTTTCACTGATAAAGTTCTAGCACGGTATGAAAATGGTAATGAACTTGTTTAGATATATTGGAATAATCATATATTATTTTCATCTAGAGCATAAATACAACAATAGATACTGAAGTTTTTGGAGGATGCTTGAAGACATCAAGACGACCTCAAGGCGTACTCACAAGTAGATCTAGCATTTCTTTTCCTTTGTCTATGATTATGCCTATTAGCGGTGTCAAGTCAATTGACTTTATGGAGCCGGCCGCTGCTTGATTAATTGTATCTTTCATGTAGGATTCGGATCCACGGACTCTTGGGGGTTCGCAATTCATAGTATTGGATTACAACGATGAGGATGAAGAACTCCTAGAAGATGAGGAGCATGATCACGGCAAGGGTTATAAAGAGAAACTGGAGGATTCCCTTGGAGACGAGGTACCTTTTCTCGTCGTGTATTATTCCCACCCCACGGATATTTTCGAGTTTCTAATACTCATATGTTTCAGCAGGGGAAACCAAAAAATACATGAAGGATTGAATCATCCATCTACGAGGACTGATATCGCCCGGATGACATAGATTCGCAAAGTCGACTTTCTCTTCCTCCACACATAAGCCGGACTGAGTCGTCTCCAGTAATAAATTTATCGTATGACGAGTCTTTAGACTTTTGGGTAGATGAGGGGTATGTCTTTATTTTTACACTTGTCTCCTTTGATGTTAGAAAGAGTATTGAACTTGTGATTTCTGTACCCAGAGTACGAGTTATTCAAGCAGATTTGTCGGGTCCCTCTAAGTCAATGGTTGGATGTCATGAAAAAGATGATCACAAGCCTGGTGATCAGCAAATATCGACTCCATTGGTAGAGGAGTCGTCTTTTCTTGAGTTGCATAATGGTCTAATAGGCCAGATGGATCGTCAACGAGACATCATCATGGACGGGGATAAGCCCCGGAAAATCCCATGGTAAGGGACCCTGGGATAGTCATATAGAAGGCACAGGTTGGACGATACTCGTCGGCTAACAGGAGAAGCACTTCATGCTCGATATTATTGCGTGAGGAGGCGATTACAAGGGACGCCAAGGCGAGTTCTCGCAAGGCCAGGAGAGTAGATGCGTATTGGATTTATCTCGACGTCTCCCCTCCCAGCCTTTATATATTAGGCTAGGTCTCGGGGAGTCCGTACTATGTTACAAAGATAATTCCCTAGTTCTAGTCTTGCCTTGTACGCCAAGTCGTGCCTTCCATACTAGTCGTGGACTCCTACGTTGGTGCTTGGTTGGGCCAGTCGTGGGCCTGTCGTGGCTTCCCAGCGGGCCTTCTGTCTTCATATGCACCGGGTATCCTCATACGCAGGAGTCATGGGGTCACCCCCTCGTCAGTAGCCCTCGAGTGCCTGGGGGACTCGAAGAGTCGCGCAGGGACTCGAATTCGTCAGCGCTTCACTGTTTGTAGGCGCGGCATTGCCGCGGGTCATTGGAAGTTTTGAGCCATGACAATACCTGTTTCGAGGGATTGCTAAGCTGAAAAGGGCCCAAGGAGTCGACTGATCGAGCCTTGGTGAATTGCGCTACTGGCAAATACCGCAGTAGCCCAATCAAGATCATGTCCCTCGACATGAACTTGGAACGACCGGTGTCTAGCAAATTCATGCCGCTGCAGGTCTTATAGGATCAATTGCTGCCCATCTAAGCAAATAGTCTGAGCGCGTCCGCTCGGCTCTTTCTATCATGCGAGCGCATGGAAAAGGCCGGGAGTGAAATCACTCTGCGGCAAGTCCTGGCCCGACCGTTTTTGTGTAGCGGGGTCTTACCTACACGCTAAGCTTGCGCGACATCTGGGTACAGTGTGTCGTAGCCCAGGCATAAATGTTTTTTGTAGAGGCACGAAGCCTGGTTAGGGATGCACCCACTTGGAATAAACAATCAAGTGAGCTATTTAGCAGTCACTCGCGGAGCTTGGAATGAACTCAGGCGAGGAAAATAAGAAAGCACCCACTCGGAAATTCGTCGAGTGCGTGAGTAGATCATGTTGTCGTATACTTGTTAAGTCCTTTGCGAGTGGTCACTCGAATGCTTTACTGTCTTCAGGGTGAGGGAGCACCCGAAATCTGAAAGTACGTTTGTTTTTTCTAGTGCGAGTGATCACTCGAGCACGTCTTTGCCTTCTGGGTGAGGGAGCACCCGAACTCGAATAAAGGTACTTCCGATGGGAGTAAAAGATTTTTGGAATAATATGACAAAAGCTTTGTGAGGAGCAGGATGTTGACCGAAGGTGCGTGTTGAAGACGCATTTGCTGAGATGTGACATTGCCGGCCCGCCTGACAGGTTGGGTCGCCGTGGCATGTGAAAGTGAAGTGACTTGACTCCTGCTGCCCGAAAATTTCGCGTTGTGCGATAATGGCCCTCATTTTTTGCGTGCAGTGGGCGGTATGGTTAGTAAGCTGGTTGAGTTTTTCGTGTTTCTCGGCTATCGTGGGATCGCTCCCGTCTGCTTGATTCCAAGACGAGCGGTGAAGATTTTCTTTCTTCGACTGCTGGTTAAATACCGGGGGTCATGTTTTTTTATGTTTTCATCCAGCCATTGATTTCTCCTGCCTTTCCTTCTTCTTCCTTCTTCGTTCTTTGTGCCGTTTGCTTGTTAAGATCCATGTCCAAGCGTCCTCGCAGTGCAGCACAGGAGTCGGCGAGGATGACTAGCAGATGGGAGCGGTTCATGACCATCAACGTAAAGGGATCTATTGTAGCGTTTTCGATAAGTAAGAGTGTCGAACCCAACGATGAGCGAAAGGTACTGATAGGTGATGGTGGACAAGGAATAACTGCAAACACTGAAAGATAACTTTTTAGGGGTTTCCGATATAAGCAACGATAAGATAAAAGCAAGCAAAGTAAATAGCACTGAGGAGTAGCAAGTGGCCCAATCCTTTTGTGCAAAGGATAAGCCTGGCAACTGGACTTATAAAGACTAAAGCGTTCTTGAGGACAAATGGAGAGGTAGTCACGTGCTTTCGCCATACTCCGTATCGATAACAAGTGTTGTGCTGATAAGTGTTGAGTGGGTGGATCTATGCTAGCACACCTTCTAGACTAAGATAAGTCCACTCTTGTGATTAAACATCTTGAAAGCATCCACAAATACAATATAGAAATTAAGGCAAAGCCTAACCACAGCGATAAGATCAAGGATCCAGTATTCCCTTGTGCAAAAGTGTGCAAACTGGGGTTCAGGTTTCTGTCACTCCGGAAACCCACCGTAAGAATTCTTAATACACAATGTATTCCCCTAGGTCCTTAAGAAGGCGAAGTGTTGAGTGTTCGACTCACACAATACCACTAGGAAAATAACAACACAACTTAAATATCAAACAACACAAATTACTTCAACATCATATGAATAGCAACTAGACTTCTCCCATGTCCTCAAGAACTAAAGTAACTACTCACAAGACATAAAAGATATCACGATCAGAGGTGATAAATATATGATAAACTATCTGGACATAATGGTATTTCTCCAACAAAACTGAATAGTATTCACCACAAAGTAGTAATCAATACCGGTTGAGTAGAGAGGATAGATAGTATGGATTACAACACAAGATGAACTTGTGAGGTGAGATTGGATAGTGGTGGAGATGGTGCTGATGTTGGGGATGATGTTGATGATGATCTCGATGATGCCCGTTACGATGGTGATGACGATGGCGATGATCTCCCCTTCCGGGAGGTGATCTCCTCGGCGGAATCTTCCCGCTGGAGAGCCCTTTTCTTCTCTGTAGGTTTCCGCCACGGAGCGGCGGCGGAACTCCGTGAAAGCTTCTCTCTTTAGGGTTTTCGCGTACCGAGGAGTATATAGGCCAGAGGGGGGGAGCCGGGAGTGGCCCCAGGGCTCCAAGCGCCCTCCCGGCGGCCAGGGGTGGGGCCGCGCCAGGTGGCTGCCTGGGGCCCCTGTGGCCCCCCTTTGGCCCCTCTTCTGTGAGTCTTCGTGAATCTCCTGGAAAATACCCCTCGTTGATTTGCACGTAATTTGGAGGTATTCTTCTTCAACAACTCAGCGTCCACTTTTTACTGCTGAATCTTGCGTCTGCTGCTTCGGCACCGGAAAGTTGCAAACTGTGTATAATAAGCCAAAACAACATAAGAACATCATCATAATGTGAAATATATCAATGAATAAGGATGAATTACAATATAAAATAGTGATGCATTTTGGACGTGTCAACTCCCCCAAGCTTAGACCTCGCTTGTCCCCAAGAGAAAACTGAGCTCGGTAAACCTGTCGACAAGTTTAGAGAGTGAAGTTTCAATAAATAAAATACGGACAAGAAGCATCATGATCTTATCACCAAACTCAAACATCCTAAAGAGCAATCTCCAACTCATAAGGACCTTATGAAAGAGTAATAAAAATTATAATCAAAAGTAGGGCTAAGGAAACTCATCAAATCATGACAAACAAGTCCTTTGGTCAAGGGACAACTAAATGCTTTTACCTTTGCTCTTTATCTTTATATTTTGAAAAGATGATTTGGAACTTTTTGAAAGAACAAGCTATTAGTCATGAAGTGCAAATGCTAACACAAAGGAAGATGTTTGCTTGACACATGCTTTTGCAAACAACTTATTTATCAAAAGATAATGTCAACAATGATATGGCATGGAAAAACTTTAATGCATCATTATATTGATGAATCTTCATCAGCATCAAGTGTCTGTTCTCTTTGGGGGAGGAGGAAGTAGGGAAAACTGACTCAACACAAAAGTAAAGGAAAATCCTTGTTAAAGGCAAGCAGGGAAAACTCAAGTGATATCCTTAGATCAAACAAAATGAAAATAAGTTTTGAGAGGTGCATGGTTTTTCAACGAATGCTAATAGATAACTCAATTGCTTCTCAGATTGGAAAAGTTTCGAGGAACGGTTCCCAAACGGGGATGATCACATCCCCACAATCTCCTTTGTTTATCACTAGCAAAGTTTTCTGATTTCGCATGAACAAAGCGTGAAGGAGGGTTTGTATGTTGTATTATCTTTTGTGAGCTGGGCGCACTCATGCCAGTTCCTCCTCGTATTAGTGGTTTGCAGATTAGACATGCAATCCCGGTATAAAACTTGTCCAACTGAAGAGGGTCATGAATTAACTACTACTTCCTCATGAGCTAAAATAGGGGCACAAAATAGAAGATTTTGAACATCTAAGGATAACACAAAAATTCTATGCTTTAGGAGTGGTAGTGGCTTACCACGAATAGGAAGGTATGGTGGACTCATACGGAAGATACTGGTTTCAGGGTATGGATGCACAAGCAGAATTCCGCTTAGTACAGAGGTTTGGCTAGCAAAGGCTTTGAGATGACAGACAATTGATGATGACTTGGATGCAAAGCAATATAAAGCATAAACATTAAAACAAGCATAGCACATCAAGGAGTGATAGACCTCAATGCAAACACCTATTTTATAAGATAACTTCCCTAGACATGATACGACTCTACTTGACTCTAAAATACAAAGATAAAGATAAAGATAGCGGGCACTCCCCCAAGCTTGGAACAAGCTAAGGGGATGCCATTACCCAAGGAGATTTACTCCTCATCCTTGTTCTTTTCGGTCACGTACTCCTTGGCGAAGCGCTTCCATGGCAGCTGTTCTCCAGTCTCAAAGGACATTCCCGTCTCCAAGATCCTGCACTCAACACCCAAACCCATGCGCAGAAACTTTAGTTCATACTCACAGTTCTGGTTCTGCAGATCATAGATCTGTGCTTGGAGCCCATAAACTTTTTCTTCTAGTGCGGCCAAACTTGACCACAACTCTTTCATCTCCTTCTTGTGGGAAGCCTCGATCTCGTTCATGATGTCGAAGTTAGCTTCAACACCACGCTCCACCATCTTCTTGAACTTGAAGACCTCATATTCCATCTCCTTCAACCACTCCTTGGTGCTCCCCTCCTTGACTGGTCCCTTCAGATCCTCCTTGTGGAGGTCACCATCCTCCACACGAAGGATCTGCGGGTGCTTCTTCACCTCATCGAGGTAAGGGTTAATGACGTTGACGACGAACTTGTCCTTGGGGGAAGTTGGGGAAGCCATGGCACCTAGGTCTAGCTGAAAACTTTCCTGGCAGAAACAGCTCGAAAAGAAAACACACAAAATTGCGAGATACGTTGCCGGAACGATCCGGGTAAATATATAACAAAAATCTCTCCACTTAGGCCTCAAATTTTCTATATTTTGCAGAAACTCGTAATCTGTAACTTATATGGCGGTTTCTGCTGGTGTCTGGAACAGGGCCGCAACATGATCTTCATGAGACTTTGTGTATACCAAATCCACATCAACATTAACAGGATCTCCTGCTATGTAATGCTTAAGTCTTTTCCCATTGACCACTTGAGGTTTGGTGCCTTCAAATTTTTTAATCTTGATTGCACCTGAGCGGTAGACTTCTTCAATATGAAATGGCCCTTCCCACCTGGAAAGTAGTTTACCTGGAGAAAACATGAAACGGGATCAGCATGATGTCCTCCATATGGACTGCCGTGACATTGTTTGAGAACGTCCTTCTGCTCGTGTCCCGGTACGCATCTTCTCACGATCCCATCTGGACCTTCTTTGAAAAGATGTGGGTCATCCCCAAAGTAATGCCTCAAATCATGAAAGAACTTCTTCCTTTGCTGAAATGATAAACCTGGAGGCAAAAACTTTGCAACGATAAAGTTAGCATAATCTACAAACCAAGGATCGGAGAGAGATTGTACTTTAACAACAGCTAGTTGTTCGTCTGGAAAACTGTCGTTCACTGGAATGGGATCATGCGGTATATCTTCCATCCTTGAAAGATTATCCGCCACCGGATTGTCTGCTCCTTTCCTATCGACAATCTGCAAATCAAATTCTTGAAGAAGGAGTACCAATCAGCTCCAACAACAAAATCACTAGCATCACACATAATTTCAAAAGGTAAATTCCAATCAGGTGGTTGTACTATAGGAGCAGTTATTAGAGCTTTCTTAAGAACTTCGAAAGCTTCCTTACAAACTTCACCAAAACCAAAAGGGATGTCCTTCTGGAGAAGATTAGTGAGGGGTCTTGAAGTCTTAGAAAAGTCTTTAATAAATCTTGTATAGAAACCAGCATGACCGAGAAAACTACGAATATGTCAGAACCCCAACTTGGGTAAGTGCTAGGGTTAGTTGGTAAGTTTGCATCATGCAAAATTTTCAAAAAAGAAATGCAAATGGGGAAAAGAAAAGCCCTAGTTCAATTTAATTCAAATGGCCAGATAAAAATTGCTTCCAAAAAATCCTCTGGTAAATTTGAAAACTCTTATAAATATGCATGATCACATATAAAGTGAAGTGGGTCCCACTGCATGCACCAAGATTTCTCAAAAATTCCAAAAAGGGCTTGGAAATTAAATTAAACCCCTATTTGAATTATAGTTCAAATTTGTTCAATTTTAAAAATGCCCGAACTTTGTAAGTGGCTAGCTATATGCATTCCAAGTCCACATAAAAATTTGGAGCATTTAATAAAATGTCTTGCTATTTTATTTGGGGCAAAACAAATGAAAAAAATAGAAAACAGAAACAAATACAGAAAAAAGGAAAAGAGCCCACCCACCTGGACCAACAGAGGCGGCCCATCCCAAAAGGGCAAGGTCGTCTTCTCCACCAGGCCAAGCAGCTACCTGGCTTCCTCCCTGCCCTTACCTGGCGACGTGGAGACGCCCTGGAAGCCGGCCATCCTTTTCCCCATCCTCTCTGGTGCTCTCCCGCCCCTGCATCGCCATTATCGTCGCCGCCCGAAGCATACGCCAGAGCACGTCGCCGCGCCCGCGTCTTCCCCGACTCCGGCACGGCCGCCGCTCGCCGTTGAGGATTCCGGCGCCTCCAGCCCTTCCCCAGCCTCGCCGACCCCTCCATCCGGTCCAGTGTGAGCATCCGCTTCCTTTCCCCCCACCCCGCGCTCGAATCCGTGTCCCACTCGCCGTTTGCCTCTCGACCGAGCTCCGGGTGCCGTGGAGCTTGAAGCCGGCGAGGCCCTGGGCCTTCCCAGTGTGCCCCGCGTGCACCAATCTACGTGCAAGGGCGCGAGGCCCCTGTCCGTGCCCTCCTCCGCCCCTTTCGCGCACTCCGGCGAGACGCCGGCCGCCCAGGCCATTAGGCCTTAATCCACCCCCATTAATCCCCCTAACAGTGAATCACAGGTGAGGCCATTCCCTAATTAACCCCCTCGGGTTATTTCTAACCAGGGATTAAATCCCACTGAGGCTGACAGGGATGGCCCACTGGCCAGAGCCTAGTGACGTCAGCCATGCGTCACAGTGACGCATTAAATAGAAAAATATTAAAAAAATTACAGAAATTGGCAGAAAAACATTTAAACTCAGAAATTCATAGAATATTCATATTAACTCCAAATTAAATAAATAATATATGAAAACTTATCAGAAAAATGCAAGGATTATGAATATGAAATTTGTTTTTATGTTTGACAATTTTAAAATGGGTGAACAGTAGCAAACATGCATGTGGCATAATTTGAATTTGAATTTGAAGTTTGAATTTGCATTCCAAATGCAATACACTTCAATTAAGATGAATTTGCCACAAACCAGTAGCATTCACATCATCTACAACTATATCATGTGCTTGTGCATTTACTTTCGATGTTGCCCCCCCCCTTTTGTTGATGATTGCTCCGGTAACAGCTTTTCCGAGACGGAGATCACCCCCGAAGAAGAAGTTCGATAAACCATTGTATCGTCATCAAGGCAAGCAAACCCCATTGATCATGTCTATAAAATCCTACTTCCCTCTTAGTCTCGCTTATGCATGTTTAGGAGATCACCGAGACACGTTCTTTCGCATAGTTGAACCCATTCCGATGCATGACCTATTATTTTGTCACCGTATTAAGCAAACCACAATCCTACCAGAGATAGGAGTTGAATGATGAGCATGTGGCCCCTGCAACTGTTACTTCTTATTGTTGCTTAGTTATACAATGAGGTTACTTTGATTGTGAGTCGGGATGGAATGTTCACAGTGTTGCTGTTGTTAACGTGTTGGTGAATCCACCCTACACAAAGGTGACCGATGAGAGGTTGTGTAGGAGTACACAGTGGGTTGTCTCGTTGAACACTGCCCTAGGCCCCGAGTTCTTGTGTTGTGATCCAAGACAAAGAGTACTACCACATGTTGGGCAAACGGACCCCCTCTCAACCTACTAACTCACCCCAGTTCAAGTCCAGGAGTCACTAGTTTGGGCTTTCCATTTGGCATATGCAAAGAAAAAAATGAATGAATGTTTGCATCATTTAGATATGCGGGTGGACCTGTGAGACAGTAAAACCATCTGCTAAGGTGGCTTCTCGGTCGCCTGCATTGTCTGAGTCCGTATCGTTGACCCGGCCGGACTCTTGAGCGGTGAGCAACTCAGATGGTTCATTCCTGGATTAGAATTGGCGGTGACGTAAAAGTTGTGGAAATTATCCTCGCCGACACCCGCTTGAAGGGTGACGAGATCCCGGCGGTAAATGATGGTTTCATGTGTGTACCAGTACACCCCTGCAGGGTTAACAAACTATTCGAATTGCCGCGTCCGCGGTCATGGACTACTTGGAAAGTTGTGCTTGATTATTAGACAACTTGAATGGATACTCTAAAACTCGCAAGATAAGTGTGAGTGCTGTGGCGTGCTTTCTCGTGGAGAAGTCGAGGAAGTATCCATAGTGGTGTATTGGTTGGAGACTTGGTAGTGGACTCGTGTACGCTTCTTACCTCAAGTCTGGTACTCGTAGTACAGGACTAGCCAAGCCAAAGCTGGAACTTCTGCATGTTGAAACCCCACCTCCCTTTACCTTGAAACTTGAGCATGAGTAGTATAGTTCTGATGTAAGTCTTGCCGAGTACGACATTGTACTCACGTCTGCTTATTCTATGTTTTAGATGGAAACCCAGACCCCGATGGAGTCACCTTCCTGAAGCTCGACGTTGACTAAGCTAGTATAGTTCCAGACAGCACTCTGGTCACTCGTGGAAGGGCATATATGTTGAACAAGGCTTCTCTAAGCCATTTGTTAAACTTGTCTGTACTCAGACCTAATTTTCTTCCGTTGTATGATGTAATGTTAATCACAGACATGCGATCTTTGTATGCTCTATGTGTAAGTCAATAAAGATATACTTTGTAGAGTTCATGCAATGAGTACCTACTGTTTACACTAGACATGTATGTTGTGTGTATGGTTATAACGTGCATGTCTTAGTGTGCGGTTCGATAGCTTAGTCGCAGCTTGGGGCATCGCGATGCGATTGCTCATGACTCTGTCACGTGGCACACTTTGATGTATGATTGAGCCTGCCCGAGACCCCGACTAAGTGATCGGGATGGAGTATGTTTATGTAAGTGTTATAATTCAATCGATAATATGGTTGAGGCGACTTGTCTATGAGTATGGGATTTCAGCACCCATAATCATTTAGACTTGTGAGCGGGCGATGAGGACCCATCTCAGTTGATCATCCAGCCTGGATGGGATGCCCCTCACGTACGAAGCTTTCCGAGAGTGTTCTGTTCTTGGCCTTGTCTTCTTAGACAAGTGGGTACGACTTTCGGCTCTCCATATGATTGAGTTGTGACTGGAATTACATACGCATATTCCGGGTCCCGACAGAATACCTTTGATGTCCCTTGGATAGGGTATCCTTTCAACTGCTTCGATCTTGGCTCTGTCCACTTCAATTCCCCTCTCGGAAATCTTGTGGCCAAGAACAATTCCCTCATTGATCATAAAGTGGCACTTCTCCTAGTTAAGCACCAGATTTGTCTCCTCACATCTCTGCAAAACTTTATTAAGGTTGTGGAGACAATGGTCAAAAGAGGTTCCATAGAGGGAGAAATCGTCCTTGAATACCTCCACAATTTCTTCACAAAAACCATGAAAGATAGCAGACATACACCTTCGAAAAGTAGCAGGGGAATTACATAAACTAAAAGGCATACGTCTGTAAGCATAAGTACCATAGGGACAAGTAAAAGTGGTCTTCTCTTGATCAGTAGTGTTAACATGAATTTGAGAGAAGCCAGAATAACAATCAAAATAACAAAAGTGAGTATTTTTGGATAACCTTTCAAGCATTTGGTCGATGAACGGCAACGGGTAGTGGTCCTTCCTGGTTGCCTTGTACAGCTTCCTGTAATCAATACACATTCGATATCCAATAATAATTCTCTGAGGTATTAGTTCATTCTGATCATTAGGAACCACAGTTGTTCGTCCTTTGTTTGGAACACAATGAACCGGTCTTATCCACTTACTATCAGCTATAGGGTAGATAATACCTGCGGCTACAAGCTTGAGAATCTCAGTCCTTACAACATCCATCATTTTTGGATTCAACTGTCATTGATGATCAACAACTGGTTTAGCGTCAGGTTCAAGGATGATGGTATGTTGACAAATAGACGGACTAATCCCCTTAAGGTCATCAAGGGTATAGCCAATTGCACCTTGATGTTTGCGAAGTACTTCCAATAGACGCTCCTCTTCATACCCTGAAAGGTTAGAATTGAAAATAACAGGATATACTTTCTTTTCATCTAAATAAGAATATTTGAGTGTATCGGGAAGAGGTTTAAGATCAAAAACTGGATCTTCTTTTGGTCTCGATAAAATTACCAAAGGCTCAATTGGAAGGTTGTTCTTTCGGATAGCAGGTTGTCTTAAGAATATTTCGTCCAGCTCATTCCTCTCCTGCATATGCAAATCATTCTCGTGGTCCTCCATATATTTCTGCAAAGGATCATTAGGGGGAATAGCAATGGAAGCAATATATTCAATAATCTTATCATTACTAGGCAAATCAGTACCACGAGGCTTCTTAGAGAACTTAGAAAAGTTAAATTCATATGGTTCACCATTGAATTCAACAGAAACTTTACCTTTCTTGCAATCTATTATAGCTCCACAGGTTCTGAGAAAAGGTCTACCGAAAATAATAGGACGAAAATTGTCCCTTACTGAACCAAGTACTAGAAAGTCGGTAGGATACTTTACCTTTCCGCATAAGACTTCAACGTCTCTCACAATTCCGATAGGAGAGATAGTTGCGCTATTTGCAAGATGAATAGTAACACCAACTTCCTCAAGTTCACAAGGTGAAATTTCCCAAATGATCTCTTGATAAAGTGAATACGGGATAGAACTAGCACTCGATCCCAAATCGCATAGCCCATAATAATCATGATATCCTATTTTAACAGATACTACTGGAGTACCTGAAATTGGGCCTTTATTCTTGGCTATGACAAGGTTAGTGGAAACAACACAAAAATTTATAATGGAATCTAAAGCATCATTAGTAATAAGATCCTTAACAAATGCAACTCAAGGATCGACCTTGATATGGTTCTCGGGCTCATCAATTCTTCTTTCACTCTTATTCATTATGCCTATCACGAAAGAGTGCTCCCTTATTCTTACGTGAAAAGGGGGATTTTCATATATAACTGCAGGCACAATAGGATCAGCAAAATGAATATAAATAGATGATTCTTTAAAGGGTTTATGATGTTGACTATTCTTCTTCTTAGAGGAGTCAATATGAGAGGCAAAATCCTTACAAAAATCAATCATCAGATGGGAATGAAGACCAATCTTAGAGCAAAAGGCATTGAAGGAATCAATTTTCACATAGCTCTCTATATAATCATGCTCATAATTTATAGTGGTTTCAATACCTTTATCTATTTCCCAATCTTCGGTATTCTTCTGAATCCTTTCAAGGAGATCCCATCTTTCTTCAATGCTTTTCGTCTGCAATACCCCACTAGAGGAGGCATCCAACATCTCCTTATCCGTACGAGAAAGTCTAGCATAAAAATTTGTAAGTATAGTTTCCTTGGGGAGCTCATAAATAGGACATTTGAGCATTAGGGATTTCAATCTCCCCCAAGCTTGAGTGATGCTTTCTCTGTCACGAGACCAAAATTTGTATATATAATTCCTGTCTCGATGAATTTCATGAAGAGGATAAAACTTGGTATAAAAGAGAGACATAAGCTCATGCCAATCAAGCAAATTAGAGTTATCGAGAAGCTTATACCAATCTAAAGATTTATCTATAAGCGATACAGAGAATAATTTCTTCATGACAAACTCCTTTGATATACCTGCAAGCTTAAATAGTGAACATAGTTGTGATAAATATAGCAAGTGTTCACTGGGGTGTCTGTCTCCTGCATAACGATTAGCCAAAACACAATTGATAATACCAGCTGGTATTTTATAAGGAACAATTTCAGTAGGGGGAGGTACAACCACCAAACATGTGGGGCGTTTCCCCATAAGGAATGATCCAATAGCTAGGTTGTCCATACGGACAAAGAACAGCAACAGAAAAATAAAAGCAATGATATAAAAATTCCTTACCAGCTTCACTTACCAATAGCGCTATGCTCCCCGGAAACGGCGCCAGAAAACGTAGCTTGATGACCCTCAACGAAAAGGGATCTATTGTACCGTTTTCGATAAGTAAGAGTGTCGAACCCAACGATGAGCGAAAGGTACTGATAGGTGATGGTGGACAAGGAATAACTGCAAACACTGAAAGATAACTTTTTAAGGGTTTTTGATATAAGCAACGGTAAGATAAAAGCAAGCAAAGTAAATAGCACTGAGGAGTAGCAAGTGGCCCAATCCTTTAGTGCAAAGGATAAGCCTGGCAACTGAACTTATAAAGACTAAAGCGTTCTTGAGGACACATGGAGAGGTAGTCACGTGCTTTCGCCATACTCTGTATCGATAACAAGTGTTGTGCTGATAAGTGTTGAGTGGGTGGATCTATGCTAGCACACCTTCTAGACTAAGATAAGTGAACTCTTGTGATTAAACATCTTGCAAGCATCCGCAAATACAAGATAGAAATTAAGGCAAAGCCTAACCACAACAATAAGATCAAGGATCCAGTATTCCCTTGTGCAAAAGTGTGCAAACTGGGGTTCAGGTTTCTGTCACTATAGCAACCCACTGTAAGAATTCTTAATACACAATGTATTCCCCTAGAGCCTTAAGAAGGCGAAGTGTTGAGTGTTCGACTCACACAACACCACTGCGATAATAACAACACATTTTAAATATAAAACAACAAAAATTACTTCAACATCATATGACTACTAGCAACTAGACTTCTCCCATGTCCTCAAGAACAAAAGTAACTACTCACAAGACATAAAGGAGATCATGATCAGAGGTGATAAATATATGATAAACAATCTGGACATAATGGTATTTCTCCAACAAAACTCAATAGTATTCACCACAAAGTAGTAATCAACACCGGTAGAGTAGAGAGGATAGATAGTACGGATTACAACACAAGATGAACTTGTGAGGTGAGATTGGATGGTGGTGGAGATGGTGCTGATGTTGGGGATGATGTTGATGATGATCTCGATGATGCCCGTGACGATGGTGATGACGATGGCGATGATATCCCCTTCCGGGAGGTGATCTCCTCGGCGGAATCTGCCCGCCGGAGAGCCCTTTTCTTCTCTGTAGGTTTCCTCCACGGAGAGGTGGCGGAACTCCGTGAAATCTTCTCTCTTTAGGTTTTTCGCGTAACGAGGAGTATATAGGCCAGAGGGGGGATCCGGGAGTGGCCCCAGGGCTCCAGGGGCCCTCCCGGCGAGGCCAGGGGTGGGGCTGCACCAGGTGGCCGCCTGGGGCCCCTGTGGCCCCTCTCAGGCCCCTCTTCGTCGCGTCTTCGTGAATCTCCTGGAAAATACCCCCCGTCGATTTTCAGGTAATTTGGAGGTATTCTTCTTCAGCAGCTCAGCGTCTACTTTTTAACGCTGAATCCTGCGTCTGCTGCTTCGGCACCGGAAAGTTGCAAACTGTGTACAATAAGCCAAAACAACATAAGAACATCATCGTAATGTGAAATATATCAATGAATAAGGATGAATTACGATATAAAATAGTGATGCATTTTTGACGTATCAGCGGTCTTCTTTTGGAACTGCAGATCTGGATGACTTGGTGGCGGACGGCCTGGTGGGGCATGGTGCCGCCCGGATTCCTGGGGATGAGGAGGTTCCTGCGCCCCGTCCAGATGAACGGGTATGCTTTCAGAGCTTCTTCCCTCATGGTTTTGCGCTTCCCATTCATCCTTTTCTCCGGGGGTTGCTTTGTGCCTATCAATTGCAACTGCATGACTTGACTCCCAATGGGATTCTGCATATTGCCTGTTTCATTACGCTCTGCGAGGGTTTTTTGGGGATCTATCCCCATTGGGGCCTCTGCAAACATCTTTTCAATGTGAGGAGGACGAACTCTGAATATGTCATTGTGGGCGTCGGTATTTCCATTAAGGAGAAGGCTGCCTATTTTGATCTGGAGAAGCTGGACTCCGTTTTTTCATGGAGGATGAGTTGGTTTTATCTGAAGGATCAATGCGTTGAATGTCAGCGGTTTTGTCTTGCCCCTTTCGATCCTGCTGCGCGGGCGGTTAAGCGGTATTCATGGGCACATCCTTTGTCTGCTCGCGAGGTGTCTCTTGTGGAGCCATTGGTGCAAAAGATACTGCTTTGAAGGATGAATTGACTGGTGGCCAACTTATCTCTTTGTTTGTCAGGAGACGCGTGTAGCCGCTTCAACATCGGGTGCATACCATGTGGCAATACACTGGGTCTGATGACTCGACCAGGTGTTCTCCCGATGACGGGGATCAACCCCGGCAAATCCCATGGTCAGGGACCCTGGGTTAGTCATGAGATGCACAGGTTGGACGATAGCTCGTCGGCAAACAGGAAGGCTCGCTCCTGCTCGATATTATTGATGGGGGAGATGCGATTACAGTGGAAGCCAAGGCTGGAGCGCTCAAGGCTAGGGTTACAGGTGGTATTAGATGTCTTTGGCGTCGCCCCTCCTTTCCCTTATATACCAGGCTAGGTCTCGGGGAGTTCATCTACGTTTATAGGTAAGCTTTCCTAACCCTAGCTTGCTCCGTACGGCAGGTCTTCGCACCTTCCTTGTGAGTCGTGGACTCCTACGTCGGTGCCATCTAGCGGGCCGAGGTTGTATCTTCATGGGCCTTTTGTCTTCATGGACACCAGGTAGTATTATCCGTAGGAGTCGTGGGGTCACCCCCTCGTCTGTAGCCCCCGAGTGCCTGGGGGACTCGAAGAGTCGTGTAGGGACTCGAGTACATTCATTTGTCGGTTTATTAGTATGCGCGGTTCATCCGCGGGTCGCTGGCAGTCTGGTGGCCATGACAAAACTTGTTTCGAGGGATGCTAAGCTGAAAGGGCCCAAGGAGTCGACGGGTCGAGCCTTGGTGAATTGCACTAGGGCAAATACCACAGTAGCCCAATAAAACCCACGTCTCTCGACGTGAAGATGGAACACTGGTGTCGAGCAAAAGTCCGGCCGCTTTCGGTCTTACAGTGTTCATTTTCCGCCAGTAATGTGCATTGCCTAAGGCGCGTCCGCCCGGAATTTCTATCATGCGCAGCGCATGGGAAAGGTTGGGAGTGAAATCGCTCTTCGGCAAGTCCCAGCCCGGCCGTACTTCGCAGTGGGGTCTTACCTACACGCTAATCTTGCGTGGCATCTGGGCACCGTGTATCGTGTTCCAGGAATGTGTGTTTTTGAGGCGCGGAGCCTTATAGCATTGCACCCGCTTGGAACAAAACATCAAGCTATCTGTTCACTCATTCACCCGAGGAGCTTGTTTTGAGTGCTCAGTCGAGGGGGTTTTCGCGAGTAATCACTCGAATGCCGTTTCGGCTCTTGAGGTGAGGGAGCACCTGAGACTCTTAGCGCCGTATGATCTTGGCGAATGCATGTTTGTTCTTGCGTCGGGTTGAGGGAGCACCCGCGACTCTTCGTGAGTGCGAGTGGTCACTCGAGCACTTTGCTGACCTTTAGGTGAGGGAGCACCCGGGACTCTTATGATGTACTCTCTCGATGGGAGTAAGATGTTTTTCTTCCTTGGGGAAAAGATCTGAAAGATGGAATCTCTGAGCCGTGATGTCCGTTGGTTTTCTTTGCTGCTCATCAGGATGACGATGCCTCTTCTTGATGGCTGTCAGGGATGCCTCGCTAGTGACCCGTCACGTCTTCGTGACCGGTCATAATGATGGCCGCTGTGGCGTGCAGCAGGCGCTGGTTGGGTTTCCGATACGTGCGTTGGGAACGCGTGTGAACTGGCGCGTCTCATGCACAGTGCGTCCAGTGGGAAAGCGTCTTGGTCTTGGAATTTGAGACGCCTGCGACGTTTGGTCTTTGGATTAATTTCTGTTGTCGTCTCGGCTTCTCCGTGGAAGGTTTTGTGTTCTATAAATAAGGCGTTCTCTTCCACTTTGTTTCACCTCCATCCAGCTTGCTCCTTTGCCCTTCCTTCTTCTCTTGTTCCTCTCATGGCTCCCAAGCGGGGTGTTGGCCGTCACCGTGTTCGTCGTGGTCGTGGTGGTCGTGCACCACGCTCATGCCGTGGTGGTCGTCATGGTGAGGCGCCAGTGCCTTCTTCCTCTCCCTTGGAGGAGGGTTTCTGGCGCTATGATTTTCTTTTGCATGTCCGTGGCCGGAGCGCCAGTCGTGGGCTTCTTCCTTCTTCTTTCTCCGCCATTGTCTCTGAACGTGGTTTGGCTTGCTTGCTTCTGCGTCTTCAAGGGAGCCGTCGATCTCCTTCTTATGTTGATTTGGAGGTTGATAGCTCCCGCTTGATTTTCCTTGGATCTGGCTGGAGTTTGTTTGCTCGGCGGTTGAATCTGCGAGATGGCGATATGCTCAGCTGTCACTTTGAAGGCGAGAGCACTGTCACTGTCCGCGCGTTCGATCCGAGCGGAAATATCATGGATCCTCACTGGCAGGAGTCGAGCAGCGACAACTCCACAAGGTCGAGGAGTCCTGCGCCTGCGTCAACCACGGCTCCGTCTTCTGGCGACTCCTCAGGTGGTGGTGGTGAGCCGTCTTCAACTACTTCCTCCTCTGGCTCTGAAGAGGACCTCGACGTCAAGCCATCGATCAAGCGGGTGCGGCAGGCGACCTTGTAGAACTGAAGGCGCCCTCATCTTCGCTGGTAACCCGGAGAGGAGGTTGTTCGTCCGGAGAAGAAGGCATGCGGCCGCGGCTGGAGAAGAAGCTGGTGGAGCAGGAGAAGAAGCTAGTGGAGCATCGACAAATAAGTCGAGCTTCACTCTTTTGTTATGTCATTGACATCTTCAGGTAGCTTGTTCTTCCTTTGTCTGTGGTGATGCTCTTTTACTAGGTTCAATTGCTCCTCTTGAGCACACATGTAGAAGTCTTAGTTCCTTGGGTGATTCCCTCTTGTAACAGGAGCTTCCTTCTATCCAAATGTAGTTGAATCCTTTTTGTACTGAAGTTGATCCTTATGATGTAAACTGTGCTTGATCCTTTGCAATTGAATTTATCTTTGGGCTTTTATGCAACCGAAAACTGTGTTCGAGTCCTTGGCGATCAGGAGCTGTCTTTGATTTCTTTGGAACTGAGAGTTGTGTTCGAGTCCTTTGCGATCGAGAGCTGTCTTCGAGTCCGTCCAATACTTTGCACTGCGGGTTCTATCGGGTGCGCGACAGCGCTCCCGATGGGAGTAGCCCCTGAGGCTACGCTTGAGTCGAAGGGTCGAGCGTAGGCTAAAATTTGTTTCCTTTGTCGTTAGTTTCTGTCTTTTACCGGGTGCGCGGTAGCGCTCCCGATGGGAGTAGCCCCCGAGTCTTTAGGTGATCGTTGGCGATCGGATGAAGACTAAATGAGCATGTGTCCTGTGCATCCTCCATCTGATTGTGGCCATGTCTTTCGATCCTTGTTTTCAGCAGGTGGGGCTAGCCGGTTATTTTTGCTTGAGCGTTTTTTAGGCTTCAGGCTGCGCGAATGGTCTTCGGGAGGCAATGGTCCTCGAGCTCCCGAGTGCTTGGATGTAGGGGTCGCGTGGGTGACGATAGCGTCCTTCGGGGGGATTGTACTCGAGACCCCGAGTGCTTTTGATGAAGATCGCGTAGGTGATAGCATCTCTCGGGGGGATTTTTCTCATAACCTCCCGAATGCTTTGAATAAGATCGCGTAGGCGATAGTGTCTCTCGGGGGGATTTTGCTCTTAAGCCCCCGAGTGCTTTGATTAAGATCGCGTAGGCGATAGCGTCTCTCGGGGGGATTTTGCTCTGAAGCCCCCGAGTGCTTTGGTTAAGATCGCGTAAGCGATAGCGTCTCTCGGGGTGATTTTGCTCTTAAGCCCCCGAGTGCTTTGATTAAGATCGCGTAGGCGATAGCGTCTCTCGGGGGGATTTTGCCCTGAAGCCCCCGAGTGCTTTTATTAAGATCGCGTAGGCGATAGCGTCTCTCGGGGGGATTTTGCTCTTAAGCCCCCGAGTGCTTTGGTTAAGATCGCGTAGGCGATAGCGTCTCTCGGGGGGATTTTTCTCTCTAAGCCCTCGAGTGCTTTGAGATGGCAGCATTTGGTCAACATTTATTTTATTGCGGTCGAGCGGCTACATGAGTTGCCAGTCATGTCTGACCGATGGGGACTATGGATAGAACAGTCGCAAGTTTGTTACGTTCCATGGGTTTCCCACGTCTTCGTCTGTCTTCGGGTTCTTCATCCTGTAGGCGCCACCTCGGATGACTTCTTAGACTATGAATGGTCCTTCCCATTGGGGGGAAAGTTTATGGACCTTCTCTTGTATCAGTCGTAGAACTAGGTCATCTTTGTTGAAGGTTCTAGTGCGCAGGCGACTGCTTTGGTAGGTGCGTAGCTTCTCTTGGTACCCCTCTGATTTTGTCAGGGCTGTGTCTCTTGCTTCGTCAGCCATATCTTTGTCATCTTGTAGTGCTTCTTTTGCTTCTTCTTCTTCGTATCTGGTGACCCGGGGTGCTCCGAACTTGAGGTCATGTTGTAGGACTGCCACTGCCCCGTACACCATGAAGAAGGGTGTGTACCGGGTCGCGGTGTTTGGTGTAGTACGTAGGCTCCAGAGGACCGCGGGGAGCTCTTCTACCCAGTTGCCTGCGGCTTGCTCGAGTGGTGCGAGGAGCCGTTTCTTGATTCCCCCGCAGACAAGGCCGTTTCCTTTTTCCACCTGTCCGTTGGACTGCGGGTGCGCGACTGATGCATAATTGATTTTGATGCCCAGTTCTTCGCAGAAGTTCTGAAATTCTGCGGCTGTGAAGTTTGTGCCGTTGTCCGTGATGATGTTGTGTGGCACTCCGAATCTGAAGATGATCGACTTGATAAAGTTGACAGCCGTGAGGGCTGTGGAGCTGGTGATGGGCACTGCTTCAATCGATTTAGTGAACTTGTCGACTGAACGAGCAGGTGTGTCCTTCCGCCCTTTGATGATTTCTTGAGTGGGCCCACCATGTCGAGTCCCCAGGTGGCGAACGGCCAGGATAGTGGTATGGTCTTGAGCTCTGATGCGGGAGCGTGTGGCCTGTTTGCGAATTTCTGGCAGGCGACACAACGTCGCACGATTTCTTCTACGTTTTTCATGGATGTGGGCCAATAGAACCCGTCTCGGAATGCTTTGGACACGAGTACTCGACTACTCGCATGGTGCCCGCAGGTGCCTTCGTGGATTTCAAGCAGTAGGGTTTTGCCGTCCTCTTCGTCGATGCACTTTTGAAGTATTTGGGTGATGTTGCGCTTGTATAGTTGTTTGTTGATCACCGTGAATGCCTTGGATCGTCGGCTGATGCGTCGTGCTTCGGCCACGTCTTGTGGTAGCGTACCTTCGATTAGGAATCGGAGGAACGGTTTTGTCCAGACGGGTCCTTCGGGCTTTGTCGGAGCTGTGCTGTCGGGAGTGCTGGTGCTTGTGCCTTCTGATGGGGTTACTGCTGCCACCTGCGCTAGTTCTGTTGCATCCTCATCGTCCGTGACTGCATCAGGTGCTGTTGCCTGTACGTTGATGGATCTCCGTCTAATGGTTTCGAGAAAAACGCCGAGTGGTACAGGTCCCCGGGTTGAACCGATGTTCGCAAGCTCGTCAGCTTCTGTGTTGTTGTCCCTGGTGATGTAGTTGAGCTTGTAACCGTCGAAACTTCCTTCGAGTTCATTGTAGAGCTTTTGGTAGGCCGCCATGTTTTCGGCTATTGCGTTGTAGTTTCTCATCGTCTGCTGGACGACGAGATTGGAGTCCCCGTAAATTATGAGGCGAGTGGCTCCGCATGTTTTGGCCATGCACATGCTATGGAGGAGTGCCTCGTATTCTGCTTCGTTGTTGGAGGCGTGACTGAAGTTGATCTGGAGGACATATTTCAGCTTTGTCCCTTTAGGGGAGCTTAGCACAATTCCTGCCCCAGCTCCTTGCTGTCTCTTGGACCCATCGAAGAACATTGACCATGAGCTTGATAGGTCTGGGGGGCCTCGTGTCTGAACCTCCGTCCACTCGACCAGGAAATCTGGGAGTACTTCGGCTTTGATGGCTGTTGGGTGCTTGAACTGAAGGTCCCGTGGCCTGAGCTCAATGTTCCACTCGGTGACTCGCCTGGTTGCTCCAGGGTTGTTGAGTATTCAGCGAGTGGTGCGTTGCTCACGATTTTGCTAGGGTGCTCGTCGAAGTAGTGGGACACCTTTCTTGAGGTCATGACGATGGGCAGTAGTAGCTTCTGATAGTGCGGGTAACGCTGCTGGGATTTGGTCAGGAGCATGCTGAGGTAGTAGATTGGTCTTTGGATGCTCTAGACCTTGCCTTCTTTGCGCGTTCGACAACGAGCGCTATGCTCACTACACTGCTACGTGCGGCCACGTAGAGGTATAGCTTCTCTCGTTCCTTAGGTACCGCCAGGATTGGTGGGGTCAAGAGTGTCTTTTTTAGGTCCGCGAATTCTTGGCGGGCTTCCTCCGTCCACTCGAATTTCTCTCCTTTCCTGAGCAGCTGATAGAAAGGCAGCGTGCGTTCTCCCAACCTGCTGATGAAGCGGCTGAGGGCTGCGAGTTTTCCAGGGAGCTGCTATACTCCTTTGACGTCGGTTGGTTCTTGCATGCGACTGATGGCTTGGACTTTCTCAGGGTTTGCCTCGATTCCTCGGGCGGAGACCATATAGCCAAGAAGTTTTCCCGCCGGTACGCCAAATGCGCACTTCTTTGGGTTGAGTTTGATTCTGTATTTGTTGAGCGCCGCGAAGGTTTCGCACAGGTCGTCGAGTAGTGTGGCTGCTTTGTAGTTCTTGATGACGATGTCGTCTACGTAGACTTGCATGTTTCTTCCAATTTTCTCCTTCAGGCAGGCCTGCAACATTCGTTGGTAAGTGGCGCCTGCGTTTTTGATCCCGAAGGGCATGGTCCTGTAGAAGAATACACCATAGGGGGTGACGAATGATGTGTGCTCTTCGTCTTCCTCCTTCATCCTGATCTGGTTGTATCCTGAGTAAGCGTCGAGAAAGGAAAGTAGATCGCACCCTTCTTTTGAGTCGATTATCTGATCGATTCTAGGAAGGGGGAAGTGATCCTTCGGGCAGTGCTTGTTGACTGGTCTGTAGTCGACACACATGCGCAGCACAGTCGTGTCTTTCTTGGGCACCATCACTGGGTTGGCTATCCAGGTGGCTTTCTTCGTTTCTCGGATGAACTGAGCATCGAGGTTGACTTCCTATCCGATTGCTCTGCGTTTGGGCTCCGAGAATCGTCTCAGCGCTTGCTTCACCGGCTTCGTGTTTTTCTTGATGCGTAGGGCATGTTCCACGAATTCGCGTGGTATCCCAGGCATGTCGGCTGGGCACCAGGCGAATATTTCCCACTCGTCTCGAAGGAAAGCGACGAGAGTCGTCGCCTTCTCCTTTAGTTGGTGGGCGTATACGCGGACTGTTTTGTCTGGGTCCGTCGGGTGCACTTGGTGAGTGGCTGTGTCGCTGTCGATGCTGAAGTCGCGTCCGTACTCCCTGGATTCGCTTCGGTTCACCAATGGGAAGGTACTCTTGTCCTTCACCATGGATATTTCTCTGAGTTCTTGTTCGGCTTCGAATGTGTCGGAGATTCTGTGGAAGTCGCGATCAAATTTATCTGATTTGATGAAGCTTCCGTTGATCGTGAGGACTCCTGATGATCCTGGTATTTTGAGCTTGAGGTAGGCGTAGTGTGGGATCGCCGACGTGCATTGCGAAGTTGCGTCGGTTGCCGAAGACAACCTCGAGTTCGATGACTCCAAGGGATGTGGCTGCTTCTCCTGGGACTATCCCGTGTAACTCGGTGCTTGATTTTCTCCATACTGATCGTGGGATCATCATCTTTTGCAGGGTGCTGGCGAAGATGATGTTCATGTTGCTGCCTCCATCCATGAAGACCCTATCCATGTCGTACCCTCCGATTTGTGCATCAAGTACTAGGGGCGCGTTCCCTGGTCTTGGGACTACGGGTGGATGGTCGTCCTATGAGAACGTGATGCTGGTCTCCGTGTCATGTAGCTGGTAGACTTCGACTATGTTTGTGCTCTCAGTTGCTCTAGCCTGCAGGGTGTGGGCGTTGCGTTGTGCTTGCGGTACCCTTCCTTCTTGGATCATGAGCACCTGTTTTTGCAGCGGGCTGTGATGTCCTTCCGGGCTTGAGGTCGGCGATTGTTCGGTTCGGCGGTTGTGCTTGTCTTCTTTCTGCTTCTCCTTCTTGAGGTCGTCGGCTAGCTCGTTGAACAGGCGGCAGTCTCTCAAAGTGTGACCTGACCTGACGCGTCCCCAGTCATCCTCGAAGCTGTGGATCGTGCAGGGTCCTGCTAGCTGCTCTCTAACCGTGAGTTTTCTAGATCCGGCGTGCCTCTTCCTTCTTGAGATTCCGAAGATCTGCTCGTGATCCTCCGGGTGTTCGTGGAAGCGAGGGTCGGTTTCGATTCCTCGACTCATGTCTTTGTTCTTGATGAGGTTGCCGAATTCATCCGTCCTTCGATCTGGGTCTTAGTACTCGCCTACAGGTGTCTCGGAGTCGCTATCATGGTTGGCGGCAGTTTCTCGCGCGACGGCGTGTTGTCGAGTGGTCGTTGGTTGTGCGGCTGCGTGATGTGGCTCGTTCATTGGGGCCTCGCCGTAGATCTCCCATGCGCGCCTTTTGGGTCCTCGATTCCTTCTTCCTTGGCGGTGGTTGTGCTGATCGCTGGATTCGATCTCGCAGTAATCGTCTTGATGTGCGGCGGGTGCCCGAGCGGTGGTTGGTTGTCGAAATATTTGCGAGTCCTCCGCTGCGCGTCGCGATTCGTCGAGTCGAATTCCTTCGTAGATGCCCCTCGCCAAACTTCTAGGTCGTCGACTCCTTCGGCGCTGGCGCTGCACTTGGCCGTTGCCGTAGTATCGGTCCTGGCACAATTGTAGTTCGAGTGGTCTTGATGGGGTGGCAGAGATGTCCGCCGTGATCCTGAATCCTTCGAGTGGGCTTGACCTGGTTCTTGCCTTTGAGTTGAAGCTTGGTGAAGACGGGACCGCCGAGATCGTGATCCCAACCTGTGTAGTTCCCACAGACGGCGCCAATTGACGGGGATCAACCCCGGCAAATCCCATGGTCAGGGACCCTGGGTTAGTCATGAGATGCACAGGTTGGACGATAGCTCGTCGGCAAACAGGAAGGCTCGCTCCTGCTCGATATTATTGATGGGGGAGATGCGGTTTCAGTGGAAGCCAAGGCTGGAGCGCTCAAGGCTAGGGTTACAGGTGGTATTAGATGTCTTTCGCATCGCCCCTCCTAGCCCTTATATACCGGGCTAGGTCTCGGGGAGTTCATCTATGTTTACAGGTAAGCTTTCCTAACCCTAGCTTCCTCCGTACGGCAAGTCTTCGCACCTTCCTTGTGAGTCGTGGACTCCTACGTCGGTGCCATCTAGCGGGCCGAGGCTATATATTCATGGGCCTTCTTTCTTCATGGACACTAGGTAGTCTTATCCGTAGGAGTCGTGGGCTCACCCCCTCGTCACCCGAGGAGTTCTCTGATGGTCACCTTTTGACCCGGGTTCAGCAAGTCACAAAGTGCACAAGTATTGGGGAATAGAGCCTCGTCTGTCCTTACTCTGCTGATTTGCCTCTTCCTCAGGTACTTGTCTTGAATTTTTATTTTTAATTTTGACTCATCTCAGTTGATTGCTGATGTTGTTTTGATCTATAGGATCACATTCCATTGTTGAACAATCCGCCGTAGCCTGAAGATGCGGATATACTTGGTGAACCTGGTGAGGCTGGAGCTGATCCTGTGCCTGGGAGTGACGGGGGTGCTTCGGGTGCTGATGCTATCGAGTCGGCGGGTGGTCGGCCATCAGTTGCGGAGGACTCTGAGGAATCGAGTCCTCTGCGTGTCAAATGCACTCGCCCTTTGAGCGCGAGTGGTCGTGATGCAGTGGATGACGGTGATTACTTACCAGCAGTCGTCAAGCCTGATGTATCGTGTCCTCCTACGGCTGCCTCGAAAAAACATAAGTTTGGGATATTGCTTCGCCCGAGCGCTGCACCTGCTGGGTTAGTAAAACTTTCCACTTTGTTTTTTTGGTGTTCATTGCCTTGACTTGTGTTCTGAAGATATGTTGTTTGTAGGACTGCTCCTACTCTGGCTGCTTCTTCTGCGAGTGTCGCTGTTGTTGGTGCTCCTTCGACTGATTCTGGTGCGGTGCCTGATCGGCTGGCTGGTTCTGCTACTCCTGTGGTGTCAGAACCCTCTGTTAGGTAATGTGCTAGGATCAAAGTCGTCTTGCATCATGTTAAAAATTTCAAAAGAAGTCATTAAAATCAAATTCAAGAGCAAAATGGGAGAAGGAACCCCCCTAGATGAATTAATTCAAAAGGCCAGATAAAAATCTTCTCCAAAAAAATTCATGTTAGAATTTTGAAAAGTCTTATAAATGAGTGTGATCACATATCAAGTGATGTGGGACCCACCCCATGCTCATGGATTTTTAAAATATTCAAACAGTGCCTTGGAATTAATCAAAAACCCCTATTTGATTTAAAGTTCAAATTATTTGAATTTTAAAAATGTTCAAAATTTGTAAGTGGCTAGTATATTATTTTGTGAGGCCATATAAAAATTATGAGCATTTAATAAAATGGTTTGCTATTTTTTTAGCTATCCAAAACAAATGACAGAAAATAAAAAACAGAAAAAGAAAAGGAAAACCCTTACCTGTCGCCCAGGCGAGAGCAGCCCAGCCAGCCCAGCCGGCCCACCAGGGGCAGCAGGGTCTTCTTCCCCGTCCCGTGCACCCAAGCTGCTCGGTGGAAAGCCACCGAGCCAGCCGTGGAGGCCACGTCGCCGCCGAGGACGTTCCAGGCCTCCCCGTGCCTCCTTCCTTCGCCTGGAGAAGCCCTGGAGCACGCCACGTCCTTTCCCCCCTCCTGGCTTGCTCTCCACTTCCCCCTCGCCGATTTCTTCCTCCACCCGAGCGCCGCCGTCGCCATGCCGTGAAGAACTCGTGGCCGCCGTCGTCCCTGAGCCACGCCAAGGTGTCCATCGCCTCCGCCGTCCTCGACTACGTCACTGTGCACAAGGAATCGTCCCGAGGAGCTTTGTAGCCGCCGCCCCCTTCATCGCCTTCGTCTCCGGCCGCCGCGAGTCGTCCTCGAATTCCGGCCAACTCCGAGCTTCCCCGAGCCCGCTAGCCATCCCGTCGCATTTGTGGTGAGCTTCTGCTCCTTTCCCCTAACCTAGCGCCCTCCCTATCGTTCTCTATCCACGACCGCCATGAACGCCGAAGCTTGCCGCCGCCACAGTTGAAGTCGAGGTCGTCGTCGTGCCCTTTTGGCTCAACTAGCGCGCACAGCAGCATCCCCTTGCTCTCAGCTCTTGTTTGCACCACGCCGCGGTCAAAATGCCGCTCTGGAGCGCGAAACCGACGCAGCCCTAGCCACGAACGCCGCCAAACTCGACGTCGACGTTGCTCCGGTGACCCCCTGAGGCTCTGGCCAGGTCCCATCGACGCGGACGACGACGCTGCACACGTTGGTGGTCTCCGTTCGTGCTCCCATGCCCGTTTGCAGGATTCCGGCGTGAACAGGACCTCGCTGGCGACGAGCTCGCCATTAGGGCTTAACCCCTGAGCTAATTACCCTGGCCCCACCCCCCAGTCTCACTGCCGTGTGGGCCCAAGGTCACACTTAACCCTCTGGTTAAGTTTAAATCGAATTAAACAGATTTAATTAACACCCAGAGGTTGACCAGTGGGTCCCCCTTGTCAGTGGCCCCCTGACGCCAGCATTGCATCACAGTGACGCAATAAGTCATTTTCCAGAATAAAAAGAAATCAAGAAATTTCAGAAAATCCAAAAAAAGGCTGAAACTTTGGAAATTCATAGAAAATTCATATTAACTCCAAATTTGACAAATAATATATGAAAAATGATCAAGAGAAAATAACCTATCCAAATTCCCAACTTTAAACTATGTTTGAGTTGAATTTAAAATGTGACCAGTAGCATTTTCTATTTGGTTTAAATGGAATTAAATGAAATTCATTTCAAATGCTTTTGCAATTTGAACCATATCAACAATACCACATTATACTTGAACTTCAGAGGCATATCATACACATTTCAAAATGGTTTAACTTGATCAAACAATGTCATATGCAACTTGGCTAAATTGGAAATCATATGTGGAGTTTAAATTTGCAAATTCATTTGCAAATACCCCATTTAAGTGGAATTGCTTCACACATCAAAGCATATACATCAAGTTTCAACCTTCAACCATGTGATTGTGCATTGTATTTACTTTGCTACCTTGTTTGTTGTTTGTCGACTAGAGGTGGAACCGGAACAAGAGGCTGCCCCCTTCGTTGAAGACCCCGAACCCGAACCTCGTCAGCAAGGCAAGCAAACCCCCATTGATCATGTCGATAAAATCCCACTTCCCTCTCATGTCTCGCTTATGCATTGTACATGATGATTACCATGCTACGTTTCTACCGCATAGATGAACCCATTCCTTTGCATGACCTATCATTTGTCACAGTAGTAGGCAAACCACAATCCTAGCAACTATAGGAGTTGATTGATATCATGTGGCCCCTGCAATTGTTACTGCTTATTGCATGCTTAGAGTGATACAATGATGTTACTATTATGTGAGTCGGGATGGTAGTGATCATGATGATGTTGGTGGAAAGGTGTTGGTGAATCTACCCTAATACAAGGTGAACGATGAGAGGCTGTGTAGGAGTACACAGTGGGTTGCTCGTTGAACACCGCCCCAAGTCAGAGTTCTTGTGTGGTGATCCAAGATGAAAAGTACAACCACACATTGGGCTCACTGACCCCTCTCAACCTATTAACTCATCCCTTTCGATGTCCAGATGTCGCAATAGTTCGGAGTTCTGGTAGGCTTGTGGCCTGGATGCTAAGTTAGAGAACGGCTCAACCGAGACCGGCTTATGCACCACGCACACATCACTTGGGTCCACTTCGGTAAACCGGCCGGGTTCACGATAGTGGTAGCCAACCCAGGTAGGCGGCTTTCTTGGACTAGATAGGCTATGAGGTAACAGTTGTGGTGAGCATCCTTGCTGACACCCCTTGAATGGTGTCGAGATCAAAGGCGGTAAATGATGATCATGTGTGTGTAGCGGTACACCCCTGTAGGGTTAACAAAACTATTCGAATAGCCGCGTCCGCGGTTAAGGACTGCTTGGAAAGCTTAGCTTGATTATTAGACAACTTGAACTGGATACTTCTAAAACACACCAAGATAAGTGTGAGTGTTATGGCGTGCTTTCTCGTGGGGAAGTCGTGGAAGGCACCATAGTTGTGTAATTGGTTGGAGAAAGTAGTGGACTCGTGTACGCTTCTTACCTCAAGTCTAGTACTCGTAGTTCAGGACTAGCCAAGTCAAAGCTGGCAATTCTGCAATTGAACCCCACCTCCCTTTACCTTGATACATGTGCATGAGTAGTATAGCTCCTATGTAAGTCTTGCTGATTACAAATTTGTACTCATGTTTGCTTATTCTATGTTTTAGATGAACCCACTGACCCCGAAGGTGGCTTCTTCATCGAGCTCGACGACTGAAGATCAAGCTAGTCTAGTCCCAGTCAGACACCTGGTTCCCTCGTGGAGGGCTTGTGTTTAAATAAGGTTTCTTAAGCCATTTGTTAAACTTGTTTGTACGCAGACCTACTTTGCTTCCGCTTGTCTATTGTAATGTTGGATCACATGCTTGTGATCTCTGTGTGCACTCTGTGGGAGTTATCAATAAAATGTATACTTTGTAGAAAATTGCAATGATACCTGTTGTTCATACAAGGCATGTGTGATGCGTGTATGTTTATAGCATGCATGTCTTTGTATGGGTTTTCGAGACTTAGTTGTGATCTGGCTGGCTGTCTTTCATACACCAAGTGGCCCTTAGATGTGCGCAGCTTGGGGCATCGCGATGCGATTGCTCGAGACTCCGTCTCGTGCACACTTTGTGGTATGATCGAGCCTGCCCTAGACCCCGAGTAAGTGATCGGGCTGGAGTAAGTCTATGTAAGAGTTATGAGATAGTCGATAGTATGGTTGAGGCGACTTGTCTTTGAATATGGGAGTTCATCACCCATATCATTAGACTTGTGTGCGGATGATGAGGACCCATCTCAGTTGATCATCCAGCCTGGATGGGATGCCCCTCACGTACGATGCTTTCCGAGAACTTTCTGTGCTTGGCCTTGTCTGCTTAGACAAGTGGGTATGTTTCTCGGCTCTCCATATGACTATGTCGTAGCGGGACTTGCATACGCTAACCCCGGGTCCCGACATGTGGCTTCAGGTGAGGGGACGACCCCTGTGACTGTAGGCGCGGAGGGAACTTCCGTGACTGCTCCGTCTGGGGGATCTGCTGCGGGTGCTGCGGCTCCTGGAAGGGACTTACACTAGATGTTAAACCAGTGATACCTAAGGAGCACTTCTTGGAGAGGCGGGATATTTCCGCTGAAGATAAGGCGAAGTTCTTTGATCGCATGGCGGAGCAGGTATGTGATTTCTGCGCTTTGTTGTAGTAGCCCCCGAGGCTGCAAGAAATCACTTGTCATTGGTTGTAGTCTTTAGCTTGTGTTTCCTTTTGTCGATCTTTATGAATATTGGGAGCACGGTAGTGCTCCCAATGGGAGTAGCCCCCGAGGCTGCGAGCAATCATTTGTGATTGGTTGTAGTCTTTAGCTTGATTTTCTTTTGTCGGTCTTATGAATGTTGGGAGCACGGCAGTGGTCCCGATGGGAGTAGCCCCCGAGGCTGCAAGCAATAATTTGTGATTGGTTGTAGTCTTTAGCCTTATTTTATTCTTTCCAAGGCTTTGACCGGTGCATTTACCTGAATTCATCGTTTGTTACGGATGTGCGAACGTGTGCTGACTAAGACTGATCGGTGGCGACGTGCTCATGTCTCGGTCCAGGGGAGCTTGACAGCTATGAGACATGAGATCTTGATTCTTGGCCTTTGTTCCTTTTGCAAGTTGGTTTTGTCTGATTGGTGTCCGTTCCGCAGGCCGTAAGAAAGGTGCTGACAAGCGGGCCGAGGCTGCAAAGAAGGAGCTTGCTGAGCCTCGGGCCGCTCTGGAGTCCAAAGAAAAGGAGCTGCAGGCGCAGCATGGTGAGCTCGAACGGTTGCGGCGGGTGGAGGAGCAGTTTCTCCAGGTCGAGAAGGCTGAGTGCGAGCGCCTGCAGAACTTGGCGGGCTCTTTAGCTTGTTTGTGGAATCTTCCTGTCTTCCGTTTACTGGGGTTTGTTTGTCTCTGAAATTGTTGGATATATAATATTTTTCCTTCTTCTAGGTTCTGCGGGTATTGGGGCGGTGGAGGTAGCTGCTGTAGGGTCAGGCGCTCTCCGTGGCTCCGTAGATGCTGTTTCGGGCGCTGTTGTAGCTGTTGGGGATGTCTGTGCTCGGGCTTCAACTATCCTGAAGCTTCTTCATGATCATATCTCCCGGATGAGGAGAAACGTGCCGAGGGTTTTGATTCTCTGGTTGCTTCCTTCGGTCCGGATGGTAATCAGCTGGAGGGCTTGGTTCGCGAGAACGTGGTGAGTGGGCTTGCCACGTCTATTGTTGTTCTTCTGGGCATGGTGTTCCCATTGAGGATTCCATGGTGGATAGTTTTCCTGATTATATGGACGAGCAGAGTGATCGAGCCACTCGGCTGGCCCGCCAGCTGCAGCTGGTCGCAGAGGCTGCAAACAATTCTTCAGCCGAGGAGTAGGGTGGACTTGTTTTTTTTTTTGAAAACTTCATCTATAACGAGGTAATATTTCATCTATGTGCTATAACGGCTGTAGCCCCCATGAGTCGGTATAATTGTTTTACCATTGTGTCAATGTCGGGACCCGGAATATGCATATGTAGTTCTAGTCACAACTCAATCATACGGAGAGCCGATAGCCATGCCCACTTGTCTGAGAAGACGAGGCAAAGTACAAGTCACTCTCGAAAAGCTCGAACATGAGGGGCATCCCATCCAGGTTCGGATGATCAACTAAGATAGGTCCTCATCGTTCGCTCACAAGTCTAAATTCTTATGGGTGGTGAAATCCCATACACATAGAGGGAAATGGGTTTTTATCGACATGGTCAATGGGGTTTTGCTTGCCTTGCTGACGAGGTTCGTACTGGGAGTCTTCAACTGCACGGGTGAACTCGGGTTCCGGCTCCACTTCTTTTAGATAGCAATCAAAGCACAAGTAACAATAAATATGAATGCAATCCGCAAGCACATGATCAAGTGGTGTAATAACATGTAAAGGGTGCTGAATTATTGAAGATTCCATTTAAACGAAGTGTACTGCAAAAGATTTGCAAATTCAAACTCCACATATGATTTCAATATAAGTCATATGCACATTTGCTTATATTCCTCCATTTTAAAATGGTTTTTTATGAAAACAGAGTGCAGATTCAGATTCTATGGAATTTTTTGATAATTTTTCATATATGAATTAATTCATTCTGAGTTATGGTTTAAAAGTATTGAATTTACATGTTTTTCCTTTTTTGGAATTATTTTATAAATGGAAAAGGATTTTACTTCGTTAGGGTGACGTCAGTGTGACACAGGGATGACCACAGTCAAACTGACTCGTGGGGCCTACATGTCAGTGTCTTCGTTTAATCCCCTGAGTTAATTTAATTGGGGGGCTTAATTAGCAGCCCTGGACCCGCATGTCATAGGCCCAGGTGGGGGTGTGATGGTACAAATTAACGCCCCCTCGTTGGTTACCCAAAGTGGAAGGTTGAGATGTAGACAGCAGCAAGTTTCCCTTAGCGAAGATCCAAAGGTTGAATGTGGAACCAATAGGACTCCAACAGATACAAGAAGGTGGTGAAGTGAACAATGGCGCCGTTCACAACACAAGGTTGCTAACTTCACCTCGACCTGCACACACAATAAATGAATTTGCTTCCCAACGAGTACAAAGGAGTTGCCAATCCTCCAGCCTTGTTATTTACATAGGATAAAACGCACGGGATAATAATGATAGTGATAGCAACGGAAAAGTAAGTGAAGCAGTAAATTGATAGCGGGTGTAAACATTGTTGGAAATATGGACTGGGGTCCTATGATGTTCAATAGTGATGTCTCTCTCCCAAAAGACGATAAAATAACCATTCGAGGTAAACAAATTACAGCTGGGCAATTGACAGGATTATGTGCGTAAACCAATGCTAATTATGCTATGAATAAAGGAAGAGGCTCAAAAGCATGGGAAGTACGCAAAGACAAGTAGACCGAAATCCATCTGCATCTACCTACTAATCATCCACCTTGAGAAATCTATCCAGAACATCTCGCTGGTATTAAGTTGCGAATCCCACCCAAAGCGTAAACTCAAAGCAACGGACAACTGCATTAAAGAACTTTGCGTAAAGTAAACAATCCTTGCACCCGCAGGTACAAGCACTGTTGTTTTCCCCCTTGTGGCAACAGCACTACCCCTAGACTCATGTTTCTGTCACTCAAGCTAGTCATCGGGGGGCATGAACCCACAATCATGCATAACGCTCCCTCTTGGAGTCACTACCTACTACTTCGCCAAAGCAATAAACAACAACGGAGAACATGCAAGAATTAGTCTAGAACATAAATATAAAAGAGGAGAATCAAATATATTACTCAAACATAATCTCATACTCCATCGGATCCCAGCAAACTCTGCATAGCAATAGCAGAAATATTACATATGTGCCTCGATATTAGATGCTTGAGTCTCCTTGATCATTTTGACTTGGACGTATTAGGGTGTTAGTGGCTAAAGATCCTCCACGTCACCACGGTCCTGTCGGTTATTTCCTTGCGAAACAGAACACGACGAGGTCACCGTTCCGGCCGGTTCCGGTGAATAGACGAGGCGCGGCGTGCGTTGGAAAGCTTGTGAACTAGCGCATCGATTGGTGTGCTCCGGCGAGTCGGGCGGAGTCAGGAACAATGGCGGTGACCTTAACGATGGCGACGGTATCACTATAGTGCACGAAAAGGAGCATTGGGAGAGGTAAAATCACCAGCTACTCACCAAGAACGCAATTTAGAAGACAAAAAGGTGGTGGAGGGGCTGGCGGCGATGAAATCTACGATGAATTCCAGTGGCCATGGACGAAGAAGACGGTCCAATTCAGTGGCTCCAGTGGCTCCGGGCTCACGATCTTCAGTTCGGGGAAGCTGAAGTTTACGGCGAGGCAGATGGACAAAGTTTAGAGGCTCGGGATGTCTTTTGGACACGCGGGAACTGCAGCACGCTCACCGGCGGCGCTCGGGCAGTGGCAAGAATCTGACGAGGAGAGAGGGGAGTGATCGTACAGGAGGGGGAAAGTGACGCGGAGCTTCGAGGTGGTCTCCGTGGCGAAGAGATAGGGCTCAGGGGGTCCTGCAAGAGCCTTGGTGTTAATGTGCGCCAGCCACGCGCTCTGCCTCCAGCAAGCTGCTTGGAGCGGCGGGGAGGAAGAGACAAGAAGAGGGAGTGGGCTGGGCCAAGCCAGGTGGGCTGCACAGAGGTAAGTGGGGCCTACTTTCCCTTTCTCTTTTTATTGTGTTTTCTTCTTTCTGTTTTGCCTTCGTAAAACGACCATAGCATTAATTTAGCCTTATGTGACATATAAATAGCCACTCCCAAGTTTTAAAGATTTTTGAAATTCAAAATATTTGAAATTCAAATTCAAATATGGGTATTTGTTTATTTCCAAAGCCTTTGTGGACTTCTTGAAAAATTAGTGAGCATGGAGTGTGGCCCACTTCACTTGATATGTGATCATGCCCATTTGTGGGTCTTTTCAAAAAAATCTGAGGATTTTTGGAGGGAAGTTTTTTTCTTGCCATTTTATTAAAATTCATTCGGGGATTTTATTTTCCTCATTTGGATTTCTTGTTGAAATTTTTACATGATGCAAAGTGACTTGCTATTCCTAGCTCATACCTAACTTGGGGTTGTGACAACTCGCCCCCACTCAAAAGAATCTCGTCCTGAGATTCGGAAGTCATTGGGACGAAGGTGGGGTACTTAGCACGGAGTCGGTCTTCTCTTTCCCATTTGGCTTCTTTCTCGGAGTGGTGTGACCATTGCACTTTTAGAAACTTGATCTTCTGACGACGAGTGCTACGCTCTGCTGAATCAAGAATACGAATGGTGTACTCTCAATAAGAAAGGTCATCTTGGAGATCAAGTGTTTCATGGTCGACTTCATGGATGGGGTCCTTGAAGCAATGCCTGAGTTGTGACACATGTAATACATCAAGTACTCGGGAAAGGTGCGGGGGTAGTTCAAATTGGTAGGCAACTTCTCCACGTTTAGCAAGAATGTGGAAAGGTCCAATGTAACATGGGGCCAACTTTCCTTTGATACCGAAGTGTTGCGTTCCCTTCAGAGGAGTTACTCGAAGGTAAGCCTTCTCATCCAGATTGTAACTTTCTTGCCTATGATAACGATCATAGTAGCTTTTATGATGAGACTGCGCGGCTTTCAATTGATCACGAACAATGCAAACTTGTTCTTCTGCTTCCTTGACAATATCCTGTCTAAAGAATTTTCTTTCGCCGGTTTCTGACTAGTTCAAGGGTGTTCGACATCTTCGTCCATAGAGGAATTCAAAAGGAGCCATGTTCAGACTAGATTGGAAACTATAGTTATAAGAAAATTCGGCGAATGGAAGAGACTTATCTCAATTCTTTTCGAAAGAGATAACACAAGCTCTGAGCATGTCTTCAAGAATTTGGTTAACCCTTTCAACTTGACCGCTAGACTGGGGATGGAAAGTTGTACTAAAGGAGAGATGTGTTCTCGTAGCATTCTGAAAACTTTCTGAGAATCTAGAGGTGAAAAGGCTACCACGATCAGAATTGATTTCCAAAGGAAGCCCATGAAGAGACACAATCCTAGAGACATACAAGTCCGCTAACTGTCTAGCATTTATAGACTCGCGAATGGGAAGGAAGTGGGCAGCTTTGGAAAGTCGATCAATAAAAACGAAGATGGCATCATTTCCTTTCTTGGTTTTTGGAAAGCCAATGATGAAGTCCATACTGGCTTTGTCCCATTTCCACTCGGGAATAGGCAATGGTTGAAGAGTGCTAGCAGGTCTTTGAGGTTCGGCCTTAATGCGATGACAAACATCACATTCCACAACATAACAAGTAATGTCTCGCTTCATCCTAGTCCACCAAAATCTCTGGCGTAGATCTCGGTACATCTTTGTACTGTCGGGATGAATCGAGAGGGGAGTGTCGTGAGCTTACTTAAGAATTAGTTGCCTTACATCCCTATTCTTAGGTACTACCAAACGATTTTCAAAGAATGGGGTTCCTTTACTCTCTGTGGAGAAACATTTAGCGGCTCCGCTAGCAATGTTCTCCTTGATCCGGCGAACACCTCCTACGCACCTTTGGGCAACCATGATTTGATCATCAAGGGTTAGTTTCGCCACCAAGTTAGATAGGAAGCCATGACGAACAATCTCAAGATTGAGCTTTCAAAATTCTTTATGAAGAAGCGGTTGATACTGTTGTAACATGAGGTTGTCACAATACGACTTACGACTTAGTGCATCAGCCATGACATTGGCTTTTCATAGGGTGAAAAAAATTCCTAAGTCATAATATTTTATCAACTCTATCCAGCGTCTTTGCCTGAGATTAAGATCTGGCTGGGTGAATATTTATTTGAGGATTTGGTGGTTGGAATAGATCTCACAACGATTACCAAGGAGGTAATGTCGCCAAGTCTTCAAGGCATGAACTACGACAACGAGTTCAAGATGATGGGTAGGATAATTGTCTTCATGTGGACGCAATTGGCATGAACCGTATGCTACCACATGTCGATCTTGCATAAGTATGCATTCTAACCCTTGCCGTGAGGCTTCACAATAGATCTCGAAATCATTTTTGGTCCCTGGATGCGCAAGTACAGGTGCAGAAGTTAACCTTGTTATTAGTATAGAAATTTTGAGGGCCAAAAAAAAACTTTTTTCTTGGAATAGTGTCATGGGTGGATGCATCTATGAACGTTGTGTGTTTAGAGATGATCATGATGTGTTGCATGTGGTTGAAAGAGGAACGTGTGTTATTATCATGAGTTTTTGATACACGTGTGTAGTATAGGTCAGTACCACTCTATCATGTTGATAATCTTAGCATGATCACAATTAAGATCAACATAAATCCCCTTGCATTTATATAGCTAAAACCCTCATATCATTTAGCAGTTTTGCACTTGCTCACATTATTTTCTTGTAGATTGTTTTGCACTTAGTTTTCATCCTTTTGTTAGGTAAATATATAAGGAATATAAAACGGTATATATTTTCTTTAATATAATTATAGTAATAATAAATTTTAACCACCACAAAATCCTAAAGCATTAACCTGGTGCTTGATAAAAATAGTTGAAAACCGTGATCAATTAAATTTTTAAAATGCCACAAACCATAATAAATTATATGATCATGATAACCCATATCTTAAAAACAAATATTAAGAATTCTAATAAAATTTCCTTTTAGGCATTTTCACAAAGACCTTATGTACATTTTCTGTAATTGTTTGAATTTTGGATACAAACCAAATTTAAAAAAAACTTTAAAACATTAAATAAACTAAGCCTAGTCTAGCCCTATCTCTCCACCTTGACTTGGTAGCTAAGGATTTGGAAAATATTGGAGGGAGGAGGAAGGAGAGGAGAAGGAGAGAGAAATAAGAGACAAGGAAGGAGGAAGAAGGAGGAGGAGAGGGCCGGCAAGGAGGCGCCCCCACTCTGCCTCGACGCCGGCGCAGCTCCGGAGACCTCCGGCCGCCCGCGAGTAGGACTTCGACGAGCTTCATGTCTACCCCGACTCCGACCCGCCTCCACCTCGCCTCTGACCGAGCTGTCCACGACAAGCTTCCCTGACCCCAAAAATGGAGTTGCTGTCGGTCGCCGTACCTCCCCGTCGCCGGCAAGGCCTCCGGTGAGAGCCCCTGCTCCCTGAGCGCCATGGCCCTGGAGGCCGACCCGTTCAGATCGAGCCCGTGGGGAAGAAGCCCCACGACCGTCAGATCGGGCAGGGATCCGACGGCCAGGAGGCCCACGTACCCCTTCGCGTTTTTATAAAAGAAAAAAAGAAAAAAAAACTTAACACAGAAACAGTAGTGCGCTCGGGCTCGGCCCACAGTGAAAAGATTGCCCGTGGGCGAGAGTTAACCCTGGGTCGGCCTGCCGCTGCCTTTTTTCTTTTTATTAAATCGTCAGAATATTAATAATTTTAGAAAATTGAATATATGTCAGAAAAATGTGAAAATATTGTGTGATGTTCCTAGAATTATGCTTTATTTTTCTGCATGTGTAGAATTGTGTTTTGCTAAAGTAAAATTGTGCTCATTTATTCTTATTTCTATTACTAGTTTAATTTGTATAGAATTTATGTTAGTAGTATTAAATTATTAGCTTATTATTAAAATTGCCTCTGGTTAGTAGCAAATTGATATTAATTTAGTTAATAAAAATAAAATAAATTTAAAAGTTGTTAGTGAATAAAATGGGTTAAAAACATTGCTTTTGGTTAAAGTTGTTTTATTTAATATTGATGTGAATAAATCCCCTAAAATTATCCTAATGCCTTGTTATAAATTTTAACCTTATTGAGGTGATATAAACGTTAAATCTTAATGAATAGAAAACCTTGAAATAAAATTGTCCTTTGTTGCTTGTGAATTTGTTTGAAAAATTGAGTTATGTTGTGCTTGCTATTGCCCCGTTGTAATAGTGTGAATTTCCTTGTTTCGCAACATGTAGATGAGACGATTGACCCTGCAGGACAAGACTACCTCCAAGATGCCCCCGAGACTGAACAGGAGACCACCGCCGACGAAGGAAATCCACCGTCAAAACTCAAACTCTTCATTACCCTTTTTACTTTTCTTTTTATCACTTATATTGTATCATGCTAGTATTATATTCATAGGGTTTGGGATTGTATTAGTTGTATTAGGAAAACTCCACACCACCCCATAGCCTACCTATTTGGGAAAAACTAAGTAGAACCACGATGATCCCGACATTCTGTCGAGACCATCACCCAGCTCTAGTAATTAGCATTACATAACAACAAGGATAGTCATACTTCACCCTACATGGTACGACATAAACCTAAGAAAGTGGTATGGCCGGGTTTGTGGAACATCGTCGGACATGGACAAAGTTTGGAGGGACTCTCTATTAGTGCCGCCAAAACCTAGCCTGATAGTACAACCACTATACTCTGGTATGGGACAGGGCTAGTTGGAAGCTTGTTTGTCTTAGTACGGGGTTCTTATAACTACGCATGGATGGGTGATTCCATGAATCCGATAGCCCTCGAAGTCGATGGGTGAAATTCGCTAGGCTTAGTGTCGGAAGGAACCTTGGTGCTCTTCGAATACGGTGCAGGCTTGGGTCCAAGAGGAGCATGACCTGACACACACGGATAGTCCATGTAGTACGCAAGGGGTAGATTCACCTGTACTAGGACAGGCAGGGGGAAGACTATGGTTGATTATCCGAGACCCACATACTGAAGTATGATGATCCGTGGGGACACACGGCGGATGTATCGAATGTGGTGAGTAAAGTGTACAACCTCTGCAGAGTGAAAACTATTCGAGTAGCCGGAGGCCACACTTTGTGGGGAATAGATGAGAAACCCCGGTACTGAGTTTATGTTTCGAGATGATGATTTTGATATTGTTGGAAAAAGGTTGAACTTGACTTATCCAAATTCATTTGTGGGAAATAAAATTTTCCAAGTTTAAAACTTTGCCAACTTAATAATAATTTTGAGTAGATAGGAAATCCCTATGAAAAACTCCACCATATAGCCATCCCATTATTTTTGTATGCAAATCTTTGTTTCTTTCTTTAGGTGGTTTGTGAGTACTTTGTATGTACTCACGGCTTTGTCCCTGGTTATTCAATCGGCCAAGCTTGGATGAGCAGGTATTTGAAGATGATGCTACCGACGATTACTAGGACGGGCTATGCTCTGGACTACCCTGTGGATTGTGTCGCTGCTATCTATCATGCTTCTGCTTATTCCGCCGCCATTTGATCCCGATGAGTCAATGTAAGATTATGTTATTTGTAGGACTTGTATTCGGTATTGTATGAACTTTGAGACTAACATATCCATGTCGAGTTGTGTGTCATGCGAGCTGATCATGGGAGCATGACCGTCTTTACAGTTGTTCGCTTCGGACATATAGTCCGGGGTTCCCACAGACTTGGCATCAGAGCCTCTATTCAGACTATAGAAGCCTAGTTAGCTAGGACGTTAGTTAGAAATATTTTTAATAAAACAAAATCTCTTATACCTCTTACCCCATTCAAAATGTTTTAATTCAAGCGAGACCGAAGATTAAGAGGGAATGGTGTCCCGAAAAAGATGAGAACTAGTGGAAGATTTTGCTTTAGTCCCCTACCCGAATTCGTGATCTTATGCTTGTTTGATTTGTGTGGCTTAGTATTTTGTTAGAGTGACCCTACCCCCACTTAGGATGACACTAACATGTGCACACTTACCTTGCGAAACAACCTCAGGATGTCAGGAATAAACCGCGCCAACCCAAGTGGATCCGGTGATGTGCCACCACCTGATCCGAACATGGCGCAACTTTTGCGACTGCTTATGGAGGAGCGCCAGGCCGCTCGTGACGAGCGCCAAGCAAACATGTCTGCACTCCAGCAGCTAGTACAGGCCGCCACCAATGCCAACCAAGGAGGTGGAGGAGCTTGTGGGAATGAGGAGCCCAGGTCTCGGCTCCGATATTTCTAGAACACCAACCCGTCGTTGTTCTCGTAGACGAAGGAGCCTCTGGATGCTGAGGATTGGCTCCCAACGATGGAGAACAATCTGGATGTCGCTGATGTTGGGAACAACGAGAAGGTCATGTATGACAACCACTACCTCACTGGCACCGCCAGGAGCTGGTGGGAAGGAGTGCGTGTCCGTCTTCCTGAAGGGCAAGTACTCACCTGGGCTGAGTTCTCCGAGAAGTTCAAGAAGGCGCATATCCCAACCACACTGATCAGGAGGATGAAGGACGAGTTCCTCCACCTCAAGCAAAGGGGCATGATTGTGGTTGGATATCTCGACCGCTTCACTCAGTTGTCGAGGCATGCCCCGGACGAGGTGGACACCGAGGAGAAGCGTAAGGACTGTTTCCTGGATGGACTGCATGATGAGCTGCAGGTTGTCCTCGTGGCCATGCAGTTCCCCGACCTTGAGTCTCTTGCCGATGCGGCTATCATGATGGAGGAAAAGCTCAAGATGGCCTCTCAGAACCGCAAGTGCCGCATGATGTAGTAGGGTGCATCTACCAATCCCCGACTGCGTCCGACACAGCCGCCAAGGCCAGCACCCCAGTATCAGAGGAGCCCTTACCAAGTGCCACGCCCCAGTGTTCCTGCTCTCCCTATTGGAGTTCCCCAAAACCCTGGAGTGATCTGTTTCGGATGTGGTCAGAAGGGCCACTATTCGATAGAGTGTCCCAATAAGAAGAATGCTGCTCCACGCCCCAATGCTCCAGCACCAGCCAGAGGGAACCCCGGCCGCAACAATGCCCAGCGCGGTGCGCCTAACGCCGCCAAGGGACGTCTGAACCATGTGCAAGCCGATGAAGCCCTGCAGGTAGCAGACGTTATCTTGGGTACGTTTGTAGTTAAGTCAGTATCTGCTCAAGTATTGTTTGATTCTCGTGCATCACACTCGTTTGTTATAAAGACATTTGTGGATAGAAGTTGTCACCTAGTGAAATGAGGAGGCCCATGATAGTACAAATACCCGGATCCAAAACCCGAGACTGTTTTGCTTGTTCTGGAGTTCCCATAGGGATTCATGAAGTCGAGTTCCGAGCTGACCTGATCGTGTTAGGGACAGAAGGTATAGATGTGGTACTTGGCATGAATTGGTTGTCCAGGTACCGAGGGTGGATAGATTTCACCCTGAGGATATTCAACCTCACGAGTGCCGATGGAGTTCAGATAGGGTACACCGACTAGGAAGACACTGCCCGAGCCTTCTGTCATCAGAGGGTCTCGGTGCCAGCACTTGAGGACGTGAAGGTTGTATGTGAATTTCCAGATGTCTTTCCGGAGGAGTTACCCGGTATGCCGCCTGATCGGGATATCGATTTCATCATCGAGTTAGTTCCTGGCACAACCCCCATTGCATAAAGACCGTACCGGATGAATACCGAAGAGCTAGTTGAATTGAAGAAGCAGCTGAATAACATGCTCCAGAAGAGACTGGTTCGATCCAGTGCTTCACCCTGGGGTTCGCCAGTTCTCTTCGTGGACAAGCGAGACGGCACCATACGCATGTGTGTGGACTACCGTAAGCTGAATGAGGTGACAATCAAGAACAAGTATCCGCTCCCTAAGATCGGGGATCTGTTCGACCAGTTGAATGGAGCCCGAGTCTTCTCCAAGATCGATCTAAGGACCGGATATCACCAGTTGAAGGTCCGCGAGTCGGACATCCCAAGGACAGCTTTCACGACCCTCTATGGTTTGTTCGAGTACACTGTGATGTCCTTCGGACATACCAATGCCCAGGCCTATTTCATGAACCTCATGAAGAAGATCTTCATGAAGTACCTCGAAAAGTTTGTTGTGGTGTTCATTGATGATATCCTGATATACTCCAAGACCGAAGAAGAGCATGCCGAGCATTTGCGCTTATTCCTCGAGACTTTGCGAGAGCACCAGTTGTACGCCAAGTTCAGCAAGTGCGAATTCTGGCTCAAGGAAGTCGGATTTTTGGGACATGTATTGTCAGAAGGAGGAATATCTGTCGACCCAGCCAAGATTAAGTCCATCATAGACTAAACATCTCCGACCACGCAGACCGAAGTTAGAGGATTCCTCGGACTAGCGGGATACTACCGCAAGTTCGTGGAAGGCTTGTCCAGCATTGCCCGCCCCATGACGCAACTATTGAAGAAGGACCAGAAGTTTGTGTGGACAGAGAAGTGTGAAGCCAGTTTCCAGGAATTGAAGAGGAGATTGGTATCTACACAAGTTTGTAAGATGCCTGACCTAACCAAGAGCTTTGATGTGTACTGTGATGCATCAAAGATTGGTTTGGGTTGTGTCCTAATGCAAGTGGGCAAGGTGGTCGAGTACCTGTCATGGCAGTTTAAGCCGCAGGAATTGAACTACCCCACCCACGACTTGGAGCTAGCCGCAGTTGTGCTTGCTCTCGAGAGATGGTGAAATTACGTAATGGGTCACCGTTGCGACATATACACAGACCATAAGAGCCTGAAGTACATATTATCTTAGAAGGGGTTGAACATGAGGCAAAGGAGATGTATCGAGTTGATCAAGGATTACGATCTGGAGATCCACTACCACCCCGGCAAGGCCAATGTGGTAGAAGATGCCCTCAGCCGCAAGCCTTGCACACTTAATGCAATGATCAGAGAGACGCAGCCAGATCTGCACAAGGAGTTCGAGAAGCTGGGTTTGGAGCTTGTTACACCCGGTTTTCTTGCTCACCTCGAGCTGATTCTGACTCTGTTTGATCAGATCAAGGGGGAACAGAAGGGACACGATAGTATCGAGGGAATCAAGATGAAGATTCCCCTCGAGAAGGCCCCAAAGTTCTCGGTAGATGATGAAGGAGTTCTTTGGTTCGATGGTCGATTGTGTGTGCCCGATGTAGAGGAATTGAAGATCATTATCCTGAAGGAAGCTCACGATACGCCTTACTTCATCCACACTGGATGGACTAAGATGTATCAAGACATGAAAGACTTGTTCTTGTGGCACGGTATGAAGCGTGAAATTGCCTTGAATGTCGCCAACTGCGACATCTGCCAGAGAGTGAAAGCAGAGCACCAATGACCTGCATGATTGTTGTAACCTCTCCGAGTTCCTGAATGGTAGTGGGAACAAATAGGCATGGACTTCATCACAGGACTACCGAGGTCGAGCAAGGGTCATGACTCTATCTGGGTCATTGTCGACCGACTCACCAAGGTAGCGCACTACATTCCCATGCGAACCACCTATCGAGGAGACCAGCTGGCAGACTTGTACATGTCAAGGATCATTTGTCTGCACGGAGTTCCAAAGGAGATTGTGTCTGACCGAGGTACCCAGTTTACCTCGAGGTTCTGGAAGCAAGTCCAGGAGGCACTAGGCACCAAGCTCACATTCAGCACAGCCTATCACCCGCAAACTGGAGGCTAGACCGAGCGAGTGAACCAGATACTAGAGGATATGCTCCGCGCATGTGCTCTAGCCTACGGTTCCAAGTGGGAGGACTGCTTTCCCTATGCAGAATTCTCCTACAACAACAGCTACCAGTCGTCTTTGTAGATGGCTCCATTTGAAGCTTTGTATGGGAGGAAGAGTCGCACACCCATAAACTGGTCTCAGACCGGAGAAGGGAAGATTTTTGGACCCGACGTTCTAAAGGAGGTAGAAGAGCAGGTCCACATGATTCGTGAGCGTCTCAAGACCTCCCAGTCTCGTCAGAAGATCTATGCCGACCCCAAGCGTCGAGAGGTGACTTTTGCAGTTGGATACTTTGTGTATCTCCGAGTCACCCCATTGAAGGGTATGCAATGATTCCATGTGAAGGGAAAGCTAGCACCTCGTTACATTGGACAATTTGAGGTGATATCCAAGCGAGGCCAAGTTGCTTATCAGTTGAGACTGCCAGCAGAACTATCCGATGTACATGACGTCTTCCACGTGTCACAACTCCGGAAGTGTCTAGAGGTGCCGGACAAGCCCGGTGTTTTCAAGAACATCAATCACCGCACGGTGGATGTCAACCAGGATCTCACATACTGCGAGACACCCCTTCGTATCCTGGAAGATGCCAACCGAGTCATCCGTAAGCGCGCGATCAAGTTCCACAAGGTCCAGTGGACAAATCACACAGAGGAGGAAGCCACCTTGGAACGGGAGGACTACCTCAAGCGCGAGTTCCCGCATCTCTTCACTAGCTTGTGAATCTCGGGACGAGGTTCTTTTCAAGGGGCGAATGTCTGTCACATCCCATCTTTTGTTTCCTTGTTATTAGTATAGAAATTTTGAGGGCCAAAAAAACTTTTGTCTTGGAATAGTGTCATGGGTGGATGCATCTATGAACGTTGTGTGTTTAGAGATGATCATGATGTGTTGCATGTAGTTGAAAGAGGAACGTGTGTTATTATCATGAGTTGTTGATACACGTGTGTAGTATAGGTCAGTACCACTATATCATGTTGATAATCTTAGCATGATCACAATTAAGATCAACATAAAACCCCTAGCATTTATATAGCTAAAACCCTCATATCATTTAGCAGTTTTGCACTTGCTCACATTATTTTCTTGTAGATTGTTTTGCACTTAGTTTTAATATTTTTGTTAGGTAAATATATAAGGAATATAAAACCGTATATATTTTCTATAATATATTTATAGTAATAATAATTTTTAACCACCACAAAATCCTAAGGCATTAACCTGGTGCTTGATAAAAATAGTTGAAAAACATGATGAGTTAAATTTTTAAAATTCCACAAACCATAATAAATTATATGATCATGATAACCAATATCTTAAAAACAAATATTAATAATTCTAATAAAATGTACTTTTAGGCATTCTCACAAAGACATTATGTACATTTTTTGTAATTGTTTGAATTTTGGATACAAACCAAATTAAAAAAAACTTTAAAACATTAAATAAACTTAGCCTAGTCTAGCCTTAGCCCCCTCTCTCTCCACCTTGATTTGGTGGCTAAGGATTTGGAAAATATTGGAGGGAGACCGAGACCCCCTCTCCTCTCTCTCGGTTCCTCACTGGATTCTCTCTCCCCCTCGTTAGCCCTTCCCCAACTGCACCTCCCCTGCCCACGCCGACCACCCCTCCCTTGTCTCGCTGACAGCCCTCGATCGCCAGGGTCATCAGAGACGCCATCATCACCTGTCCAACCTCCTGCACCTTGCATGCTCCCGAGATCCCGCTATAGCACGCACTGCTCGCTCCCGATGAGAGCCTGCCTCTCTCCACGCCACCCTACCGTTGCCAGCCAGAGAAACAGCCACCCGAGCCTACGAGGAAAGGAAACCTCCGGTGAAAACCATTCCTAAGCCTCGCCCCGAACCTACTCCTCTCTGGCGAACAGCTCTCGAACCTTCCCCGCGTTCCCGCCCAAGGACTTGCGCCCGTAGTTCTACCCTATACTCGCTGGTTTACCCTTGCACCGCCCGCTCCGGCCAGTGGGTAACGAGGCCACAGATCGTGCACTCGTTCTCATTCCCGTGCTCGCCCTTTCCTCGCTGTCTTCCTTCTTGCCCAGCGTACACCCCTCCCCTCGCCTATATAAGGAGGCCCTCGCCCGGCCTCTCCTCCACAACAGCTCACCCAGCCCCACACCACCTTGCCTCATCCAGCGAAACATGAGGAAGGAGAGGAGTAGCAAAGAGAAAGAATAGACGAGGAAGGAGGTGGAACGGGGAGGAGGAAGAAGGAGGAGGAGAGGGCCGGCGATTAGGCTCCCCTCTCTGCCTCGACGCCGGCGCATCTTCGGAGACCTCCGGCCGCCCGCGAGTAGGACTCCGAGGAGCTTCATGTCAACCCCGACTCCGAGCCGCCTCTACCTCGCCTCTGCACCGAGCTGTCCACGACGAGCTTCCCAGACCCCAAAATGGAGTTGGAGCGCCTCCGCGCACGCTCGCTATCGGTCGTCGTACCTCCCCGTCGCCGGCAAGGCCTCCGGTGAGAGCCCCTGCTCCCTGTGCTCCATCGCCCTGGAGGCCGACCCGTTCAGATCGAGCCCGTGGGGAAGAAGCCCCACGGCCGTCAGATCGGGCAGGGATCCAACGGCCAGGAGGCCCCCGTACCCTTTCGCGTTTTTTAAGAAAAAAAGAAAAAACTTAACACAACAACTGTAGTGCGCTCGGGCTCGGCCCACAGTGAAAAAAATGCTAGTGGGCGAGAGTTAACCCTGGGCCGGCCTGCTGCTGCCTTTTTTTCTTTTTAATAAAGCGTCAGAATATTAATAATCTTAGAAAATGGAATATATGTCAGAAAAATGTGAAACATTTGTGTGATGTTCCTAGAATTATGCTTTATTTTTCTGCATGTGTAGAATTGTGTTTTGCTAAAGTAAAATTGTGCTCATTTATTATTATTGCTATTGCTATTTTAATTTGTATAGAATTTATGTTAGTAGTATTAAGTTATTAGCTTATTATTAAAATTTCCTCTAGTCAGTAGCAAATTGATATTAATTTAGTTAATAAAAATAAAATAAATTTGAAAGTTGTTAGTGAATAAAATGGGTTAAAAACATTGCTTTTGGTTAAAGTTGTTTTATTTAATATGGATGTTAATAAATCCCCCAAAATTATCCTAATGCCTTCTTATAAATTTTAACCTTGTTGAGATCATATAAAAGTTAAATCTTAATAAATAGAAAACCTTGAAAATTGTTTTGTCCTTTGTTGCCTGTTAATTTAAAAAAAAATTTGAGTGATGTTGTGCTTGCTATTGCCCCGTTGTAATAGTGTGAATTTCCTTGTTTCGCAACGTGTAGACGAGACGATTGACCCTGCAGGACAAGACTACCTCCAAGTTGCCCCCGAGACTGACCAGGAGACCACCGGCGACGAAGGCAAGCCACCGTCGAAACTCAAACTCTTCATTACCCTTTTTACTTATCTTTGTATCACTTATCTTGTATCATGATAGTATATCTTTGCCGACGAAGGCAATTCTATATGTCCCATGCTGGCTCCAGTTCCTGTAGACCTGATGTCAGGTGGCTTCTGTATGCCTCGAAGTCCGTCGGCTCCCGGAGAATAGCCATCCCCCAAGTGCCGTGGTGAGGATCCCAGTCGGCTAGAAGACTTAGCTCTGGGTAGCAATAAGAGGACCTAGACTTTTGTCAGGTCTAAAACGTATTTTTAATGTGATGGAGAATTTTATCAAGGCAACACTTTTTTATTAAATATATATTTGGGAGAATTACGTTTGTTTTTGTCCATAGAATTGCTATTTTATTTTGTAAAGGTAAAAACTCATATAGAAGTCGACTGTACGCATAATAAGACAGTAGCCTTTAATCAAGTAAGTCCAGTGTCAGCCGGCTCCACAATAGGATGCCTCTAATTGACTTATGAAAATGAACTACTGGTCAGGTAGCTTGTGTATGTCGAAACTTCTTTGTAAGCCAGGGTCGCATGACTTATTATAGTGTTATGTTGACTCAGATTCAGTGTTAATGTCGCATCTTATAGAGCCGGTGTTGATTGATTCTAATGATGATATATCTAGGTCATATGAGTGTGATTATGCATCAAGCGTACAGGCAGTATGTAGTCGCAATAGACTAGATCAAGATGAACAAAAAAACAAAAATAAAATGATTTGTTGTCATCAAGATGTAAGAAATAGAGTCATCCTTCCTGAGGTTGACTTCATGTATTTTATTGACAAAAGGATAGAGGCAGCAGAAACATGATGTCCTCACCGTTGTTTCTTATGTGAAATAGGGGGGAGCTGGGTAGTGTTCCACGATCGGGGCATTTCTTCCCTAGACGTTCGTGACTTTGACGGCTCTCGTAGGTCTACTAGCTAGTAGGATCCATTGTGTAGGTTCTTTCTTACAACGAACGATCCCTCCCATGGTGATTATAGTATTTGCATGCCTTCTTTTTTCTATATGAGGCAAAGAACTAGGTCTCTGACGAGGATTGACCTCGGCAAATCCCATGGTTAGGAACCCTGGGTTAGATCGTAGAGGAGATGTGCAGGTTGGCGATACTCGTCGGCTAATAGGAGACAGGGATTTACCCAGGTTCAGGGACCTCGATCGGTGAAACCCCTACTTCCTGCTCTTTTGTATTATGATGGAGCCGATTAAACTGGAGGTTGAGGTGAGTTCGCTCGGGACCGGATGTGTTTCTATGAGATTGGATGCCCTAGACGTCCCCTCTCCCAGCCTTTATATACTAGGCTGGGTCGCAAGGAGTCCATCTAGGGTTATAGAGATAGTTGCCGAATCTAGTTTTAGTCTTGGACGTAATTCGTAGCTTCCATAGTCGTCGAGTACTCCTACGTTGGTGCCTCCAGTGGGCCAGTCATGGGTCGATCTAGGCTTCCACCGGGCCTTCTACCTTGATACGCACCAGCTACCCTAATTCGTAGGATTCGTAGGGTCACCCCCTCGTAAGTATCCCCCGAGTGCCTGGGGGACTCGAAGAGTCACGCGGGGACTCGAATCCTTAATCGCATGTCTTCATGCATGCAGCACTGCTACGAATCGTCGGTTGTTAGCTACAAAAGATAGTTTGTCCGAGGGATGATAAGCTAAAAGAGACCAAGATAGTCGACTGGTGGAGCCTTGGTGAATTGCGCTAGTAGAAAATACCTTAGTATCCCAATCAAGCCCGTGTCCCTCGACACGAACTTGGAAAATAACCGGTGTCTAGCAAAGTTCAGGACGATGCAGGTCTTATAGGATCAATGCCGCCGGTCTTAGAAAATAGCCTTAACGCGTACGTTATTGGCTCAACTTTATTCATGCATGTGCATGGAAAACATCGGGAGTGAACTCGCGCTCTGGCAAGTCCCGGCCCGACCGACTGCGCAGTGGGGTCTTACCTACGCTCGAGCTTGCACGACGTTTGCGGTGCAGTGTCTCTCCTGCCAAGCATAATTTGATGGAGGCGCGGAGCCTAGTTAGGGATGCACCCACTTGGATAAACAAATCAAGTGGAATAATAGGAGTCACTTCGCGGAGCATTTGCGAGCTCAGGCGCGGAGTCGATAAGAGATGCAACCACTCGGATAGTCGTCGAGTGAGACAATCGTGCAGACACCCATGGAGCACTCGAGTGCCTGGGCGGATTGTCCTCCTGGATACTGATCGGGTCTTGATGTTTGGTGCGAGTAGCCACTCGAGCACTTCATCATCTTCTGGGTGAGGGAGTAGCCAAACTATGTAGATGCATTAGTCCTTGCTGGTGAGAGTGATCACTCGATCACGTCATAATCTCCTGGGTGAGGGAGCACCCAAACTCCGTAGACTCATTTGTTCTTGATGGAGGGGAGTACCACTCGCTTCCTCGAGGCTTGGTCCTTGCTCTATTTTTAGCAAAGACAGGGCGCTCCCGATGGCAGTAAAAATTTAGATTGTGTTGAAAAAGTTTTGAATAAGTGACCAGAAAAGTAGGTAATCTTTCCAGTGCTTGGGTTTGGCAATGATTTGTCTTAAATCAATCCATCCTGCGCTGTCGTAATTTCAAGGGTCGTAATGATGCACTTGGTGACGTGTTTGATGGCGGTGGCTAGTTTGTGAGCCATCGCGTCTTCTGTTCGGTCATAATGACGTTCTGCGTTGGTGCTGCATGTTTCATTTATGGGAAACATGGGAGATTTGATGTTTCATTTATTAAGTATTTGTTAGATGTGAAGAGGCATCTTGCCTTGGACTCTGTATCGCCACGCGAGTTTGTCTTGATTTAATGATATTGTCGTTTGGATTTATGCATATTTTCCTTGCTTGCCCTTGGCATGCGCTATAAATACTTGTTGTTGTTTTCTTATGCTCGGCACTTGCTCTTCTCCCATCTCCTTCTCCTTGTTCCTTTCGATATGGTGCCCAAGTGTGGTCGTCGTGCAGTTTTTGTTAGTTCTTCTGGTGGCTTGGCTAGCCGAGGTCGTGGCCGGCGTGGTCGTGGTGGGCGTACGCCTCGCTCTTCCCGTCGTGGACGTGGTGGAGCTGCAATGGCGCTTCCCCCTTCTTCTGTGGAGGAGGGTGTCTGGCGCTACGACTTTTCTTTTGCGTGTTTTTAGACGGACTGCTGCTCGAATCAAGTTCCGTTTTCTTTTGCATCCATTGTTTTTTAGCTCAATTTGAGGGGTATTTGGCTTCGGCTTCAAGGACGTTCTCGAACTCCTTTATGGATGGAGCTTGAGGTTGATAGCTCGTTCTTGATTTTCTTGGTGTTTGGTTCGAGGTCGTTTTCTCGCAGGCTGAATTTGCGCGATGGTGATAGCCTTTGTTGTCGGTTTGATGGTGAAGATACTCTCACCGTCTGTGCTTTTCATGCTGGTGGCAATCGACTGGACCCGTACTGGGAGGACTCGAGCAATGACAGCTCTGGCGGGTCAAGGGGTACTTTGGCTTCTTCTCATGTGGCGTCATCTTCTGCCGACTCCTCGACTGATGGTTCTTGCTCTTCTAGTTCTAGGGAGGACTGGGATGTCAAGCCACCAACCAAGAGGGTGCGCTGATAGGCAATGTCGCTGGGCTCAGGAAGACGGCGGGTTGTTCCTTGCAGACTTCGGCTTACTTTGTCTGTGATGATGCTCATCGAGATGTTGACCAAAGTGCCAGTTTTCTCAGCATGTGCACACATGTAGAAGTCATAATTCCTTGAGATGATTGGTCTTGTAGTCCTTTGATATGTGGTAGCTTCTCGAGTGCATGTTCTTGTAATCCTTAGTGTATGTCAAAGAATTTTTCTTCGAGTGCTGAACTTTGCATCTCTCTGGTATGTAATGGGAACTGTCTTCGAGTTATTTTACCTTGTATCTCTTTGATATATAATGGAAACTGTGTTCGAGTACTTTGTCTTGCAGTCTTTTGTCCCTTTCAATGATATCAGGTGTGCGACAGCGCTCCCGATGGGAGTAGCCCCCGAGACTATGTTGGATTTGTAAAGTCGGCATAGGCTCAAAATATTCTTCCATGCTGCTCCATCTTGCGTTTGTACTGCAATTCTAAAATTCATTGGATGCACGGCAGCGCTCCCGATGGGAGTAGCCACCGAGTCTATAGGTGATCAATTGTGATCGGGTGAAGACTTAGAAACTGTTCTGCCCAGTAGTTGTTTTAATTCTTAGTTTCAGGCATCGATTGTGCTGGTGCCAAACTTGAGTAAGAGTTTATTCATAAGGCGAAACGAGCCCGTGCTCAGATCTCCAAGTGTAAAAGACGTTTCATTTCATCAGGACGAACGAGGGACGCCTTGGGGTTGCTAAAGTAGTAGTGTCGCATAAGCGAAGACCGCCTTGAGGGGGAGTCTGCACTCAAGTCGCCTGGTGTTGTAGTAGTATCGTTGCATAAGCGAAAAATGCCTCGAGGGGGGAGTCTGCGCTCGAGCCCCCGAGTTCCAGGGTATTATCGTCGCCTGAGTGAAAAAACACCTCGGGGGGGGGGGGGGGAGTCTGCGCTCGAGCCCCTGAGTGCCGAAATAGTGTCGTCGCGTGAGAGAAAGACGCCTCGAGGAGGGAGTCTGCGCTCGATCCCCCGAGTGCCGAAATAGTGTCGTCGTGTGTGCAAAAAATTCCTTGAGGGGTGAGTCTATGCTTGAGCCCCCGAATGTCAAAGTATTGTCGTTGTGTAAGCGGAAAACGCCTCGAGGGGGGATTCTGCGCTCGAGCTCCCGAGTGGCAAAGTATTGTCGTTGCGTAAGCGAAAAACACCTCGAGGGGGGACTCTGCACTCCAGCCCCCGAGTGCCAAAGTATTGTTGTCGCGTAAGAGAAATACGATGCGAGGGGGGGTTTGCGCTCGAGCCCCCAAGTGCCAAAGTAGTGTCGTTTTGGGAAAAACATATTTTGTAGCTTCAGATTTTTACATGAGTTTCCTATCGGTGATGTTGTCGATATTGCGTTGCTGGGAAAAAGTGCCGATGAGTAGTCTATGGGTAGAAGAGGTGCAACTTTGCCACGTTCCACGGGTTTCCCATGTCTTCATTTGTCTTCGGTTTCTTTATTCTGTAGGCTCCCGCTCCTATGACCTCAGAGACTATGAATGGTCTGTCCCACTGCGGGGCAAGTTTTGTGGACTTTTTCTTGTAGGAGTCGTAGGACGAGATCTCCTTCGCGAAAAGTACTTGTCCGCAGGCGGCTGCTTTGGATGTGCGCAACTTGTCTTGGTATCCTTCTGACCTTGCTAGGTTTGTGTCTCTTGCCTCGTCTGCGACGTCTTTGTCGTCCTCGAGTGTGTATTCTTCCTCTTCCTCTTTGTACCCCGTGATTCGAGGGGCTCCGAACTTGAGGTCGTGTGGTATTACAACCTCCGCCCCGTACACCATGAAGAACGGAGTATACTGGGTCGAAGAGTTAGGAGTGGTGCTTAGGCTCCATAGGACTGCAGGAATTTCTTCTATCCAATTGCCTTCGGCCTGCTCAAGTGGTGCGAGGAGCCGTTATTTTATTCTGCTTCATACTATGACATTTGCTTTTTTTCACTTGGCCGTTGGACCTAGGGTGCGCGACTGAAGAGTAATTGATCTTGATGCCCAGCTTGTGGCAGAAGTTTTGGAATTCTGCTGCTATGAAGTTTGTTCCGTTGTTAGTGATGATGTTGTGCGACACAACGAATAGAAAGATGATTCACTTGATGAAGTTGACTGTGGTGAGGGATGTCGAGCTGTTGATTGGCATTGCTTCAATCCATTTGGTAAACTTATCGACTGCTACTAGAATATGTGTTTTCTGCCTCCTTTTGGAGATTTCTTTAGTGGGCCTACCATGTCGAGTCCCCATGTGGCGAACGACCAGCAGAGTGGTATAGTTTTGAGTTCTGATGTTGGCGCGTGGGACCTGCTGGCGAATTTTTTACAGGCGATGCAGCATCGCGCGATGCTTCCGCATTTCGCATCGTTCTTGGCCAGTAGAACCCTACTCGAAAAGCTTTGGCCACTAGAGCGCAACTTCTCGCGTGGTGCCCGCAAGTGCCTTCGTGTATCTCGAGGAGTAGGGCCTTGCCGTCTTCCTACTCAATGCACTTTTGGAGTACTTGAGAGATGTTGCGCTTGTAGAGCTGTCCATTGATTATGGTGAATGCCTTGGATCGTCGTCTGATGCGTCAGGCTTCCACGATGTCCTACGGCAAGGTGCCTTGAATCATAAATCTGAGGAAAGGACTTGTCCAGGTTGGGCCTTCGGGTGTCGCTGGTTCTGCCTCCTCGACTGCGTTGTTGCCTTCTTTGTCAGCTGCCAGGTTTGCTGCTGCAACTTGTGCCGGTTCACTTGTGTTACCGGGTTCTACGGCTGCTCCCGGCGGGGGTATCTTGGTTTTGATTGATCTTTAGCTGATGCTCTCGAGGAAAACTCCTGGGGGAACTTGTGCTCGAGTTTATCCGATGTTCGCTAGCTCGTCTTCTTCTGTGTTATTCGCTCTGGCGACGTAGTTTAGCTCACATCCGTCGAAATCTCCTTCTATGATGTTGTAGAGTTTCTTGTATGCTAACATGTTGTCTGAGACTGCTTCACAGTCCCTCATTACTTGCGGGACAACAAGGTTGGAGTCATCATAGATTATGAGGCGAGTGGCGCCGCAAGCCTTTTCCATGCGAATGCCATGGAGTAGTGCTTCATATTCTGCTTCGTTGTTTGACGCCTTGCTGAAGTTGATCTGGAATACATATCTGAGCTTATCTCCTTCGGGTGAGATTATCACGACGCCTGCTCCGACCCCTTGAGGCCTTTTAGACCCGTCAAAGAACATCTTCCATGAGTTGGAGAGGTCTCGAGGACCGGGTGTTTGTATTTCGATCCAATCGACCAGAAAATCTGGAAGTACTTGGGCATTGATCATCGTTGGGTGCCTGAATTGCAGGTCACAAGGGCTAAGCTTGATGTTCCACTCAGTGACTCGACTTGTTGCTCTTGGGTTGTTGAGGATGTCGGCGAGTGGTGCACTGCTCACGACCGTGATGAGGTGCTTCTCGAAGTAATGATTTATTTTCTGTGATGTAATGACGATGGCATACACGAGCTTCTGGTAGTGCGGGTACCGCTGCTGAGATTTTGTGAGGACTTCGCTGAGGAAATAGATTGGCATTTGTATGATTTGCACTTTGCCTTCTTGCGCGCGCTCGACGAAAAGCGATTTGCTGACCACGCTATTGCGCGCCGCTATATAGAGGTATAGGGTTTCTCGCTCCTTCGGCATTGCCAGAATTGGTGGGGTCGAGAGGGTCTTCTTTAGGTCCGCGAATGAGTTCCGGGCTTCTTCAGTCCACTCAAATTTTCCTCCTTTTCTCAGTAGTTGGTAAAATGGCAGAGTCCTCTCTCCTAATCTACTGATGAAACGGCTCAGGGCTGCGAGTTTTCAGGTGAGTTGCTGGACGTCCTTGATGTCGATTGGTTCCTGCATCCTTGCGAGTGCTTGGACTTTTTCTGGGTTGGCTTCGACTCCTCGGGCAGAGACCATGTACCCGAGCTACTTTCCGGCTAGGACGTCGAACACGCAGTTTTTTGGGTTGAGTTTGATCCTGTATCTGTTGATTGCTGCGAAAGTCTCTAAAAGGCCGTCGAGTAGTGTGCTTGCGTTGTATGTTTTGACGACGATATCGTCGATGTAGACTTGGACGTTTGTGTCGATTTGGTCCCTTAGACATGCTTGCATCATGCGCTAGTATGTGGCTCCAGCATTTTTCAATTCGAAAGCAATTGTCTTTTAGCAGAATACACCGTAGGGGCTGATGAATGAGGTATGCTCTTCGTCTTCTTCCATCTTCCTGATTTGGTTGTACCCTGAGCAGGCGTCAAGGAAGGACAGCAGGTGGCATCTTGCAGTAGAGTCAATTATCTGGTCTATCCTTGGGAGAGGGAAGTGGTACTTTGGGAAGTGTTTGTTGGAGGGCCCATAGTCAACGCACATGTGTAGTACGTCGGTGTCTTTTTTAGGTACTAGAACTTGGTTTGCGACCCAGGTGGCCTTCTTCGTCTCCCGGATAAATTGGGTGTCGAGTAACTGGTTTACTTCTTCTCCAATGGCTCTGCGCTTGGGTTCAGAGAATCTGCGCAGCGCCTGTTTCACTGGTTTGGTGTTTGGGTAGATTTGCAGTGTGTGCTCTGCGAACTCCGGTGGTATTCCGGGCATGTCGGTCGGGCATCAGGAAAAAAAAATTCACTCCTCGCGGAGGAAAATCATGAGGGTTGTTGCTTGATCTTCTGGTAGGTGAGCGTAGATTCGGACCCTAGAGGCAATAATAAAATTTATTATTATAATTCCATGTTCATTATTAATGTTTATATTTCTGTGCTATAACTGCAATGGTCTATGCGGAGGTTTGCCAAGTGCATGTTAACTTCCTTCGAAGGAAACCCCATATGCAGGTGTGGAGTATAAACACAAATCGTTCTTAGTCTGCCTCCAGGACTAACTCGTGTGTTATGGATGACATGTATTCCTGATCATATGGCATTGAAAATGCCAGTAACACATGGGAGCACATTGTTGCCAGAATAAGGGTGTTGAACCGACCCAATTATATGATTTACTTTGAGAGCACACGTTTCCATGTTATGATTAAAATCATCTAAAGTTATATGCACGTGTCCTTAATGACCATGTGAATGTCTCTTAGCTTCATACCGGAGGGTGGGTTTTGACTCTGTCCAAACACCACCCGTAACAGGCGTGGCTATAAAGGCTTTGATCACTCACAACTGAAAGTGTGTCAAGAAACTTAACGATTGAAGTTGGGAATTTTCTCCTCTAACGATGGAGAGATACTTCTTTGGGACCTCTCAGTATTGCGGTATCCAACATCGTCTGGGCAGACACTATGAATTGATCACAAGGGATACCGGAATACTAAACAAGAAAAATGACACAAAATAGGAAGGAGGATGACTTGGTATAATGGTTAATGGTAAATCATGCGGATACCTAGAAGATCTCACCTCAGGTTTTGTATAGTATCGTGAAGAAAATAGGACTGGCATGTTAAGCTTACGGTTCACTCGTATTTATATTCGTGTAGGTGTGGGAACCTTTATGGGTGTCCATGTGGCTCCGCTATCGGTTATTGTTTCGCGAGAAAGAAAGTTTTCGGTTCATGTTCGTATCCTACCGAATCTATGGGGTCACACACTTAAGGCTAGTTGATTTGTTGAGTACTAGAGTGATAGGAGCATGTATTTATCACACCGTGACTCGGAGTGATCGGGTTATGATCGGTGAGAAAGTCGGAATCCTTTCGAAGACCCGGTAAGGTACCGGGAAGAGTTTTGAGAAAACTGGGTAAAACCAGAGGACTGCAAAAGTTCCGGGGTGGTCTAAATATGTTTAATATTTATTTATTGTGAATTCCTAAAAAAATTGGAATTAATAAAATCAATATAATATCAATGGGCCTCCTCTCACTTGGAAGGCCCAAGTGGGGAGGGAGCACATGGACTAAGGAGGCCCAAGTGGTGGAGGTGTTGATACGTCCCAAACGTATCTATAATTTCTGCTTGCTCCATGCATGTTTTGTGTGATATTGCTATGATATAGATACACTTTCATACACTTTTGATCATATTTCGACTAACTTATTAACTCAGTGCACCACAGTGTCAGTTCATGTTTTCTGCTGTTTTTCTATTTCAGTTCTCCCCCATATTAAAAGTGCTCCAAAAATTCGGGAAAAATCAGATAAAAAATCAGCGCAGAAGAACCTACCGGAATCACCTGGGTGGGGCCAGAGGGCCACCACCAGGGGTCCAGGCGGCCTGGTGGCGCGACCTAGGACTTGGCCGCGCCATGGGGGCGCCTAGACACCTGGTGGCCCCCCTGGCAGCCCCGCTTCGCCTATTTAATCTCCGTGACGGGATTCTTTCGAAGACAAAACCCTTTTTTGCGAACTCGCCTCTGTTCCGCCACCGCCGCGCTTCCAAGATCGGGAGCGCCAACAGATCTCTTCCCGGCACCCTGCCAGAGGGAGGATTGACCTTCGGGAGCCTCTCCTTTACCATGAGATATGGCAGATGGACGTCAAAACAGCTTTCCTGAATGGGAACCTCGAGGAGAATGTATACATGATGCAACCTGAGGGTTTTGTCGCACCAAAGGATGTTGGAAAGGTGTGCAAGCTTAAAAGATCCATCTATGGACTAAAGCAAGCATCACAGAGTTGGAATCTTCGTTTTGATGAAGTGGTCAAAGGTTTTGGCTTCATCCAGAATGGCGAAGAAGCTTGTGTTTACAAGAAAGTAAGTGCGAGCGCAATATCTTTTCTAATACTGTATGTAGATGACATATTGTTGATTGGAAATGACAAAGAATTTATTAACACTATAATGGATTCATTGAAAACTAGTTTTTCGATGAAAGACTTAGGTGAAGCCGCTTACATATTGGGCATTAAGATCTATAGAGATAGATCCCGGCGCCTGATAGGCTGAGCCAGAGCACGTATATAGACAAGGTTCTGAATAGGTTCAGAATGGAGAAATCAAAGAAGGGATTCCTCCCAATGTCACATGGTGTGGTAATCTGCAAGAGTCAGTGTCCTAAGAACACTGAGGAGCAGGTAGAGATGAGCACAGTTCCATATGCTTCGGCAATTGGATCTATTATGTATGCCATGATATGTACAAGACCAGATGTTTCCTATGCTCTGAGTATATGTAGCAAATACCAGAGCAACCCAGGTAATGCACACTGGTTAGCAGTCAAAAATATTTTTAAGTATCTAAACAAAACTAAGAATATGTTCTTGGTATTCGGAGGTGATGAAGAACTTGTTGTAAAGGGTTACACTGATTCAAGCTTCATGACAGATCCTAATGACTTCAAATCTCAATCAGGATATGTTTTCACACTCAGCAGGGGTGCCGTGAGCTCGAAAAGTTCTAAGCAGAATACAGTCGCGGATTCTACAACGGAGGCGGAGTACATCGCAGCTTCAAAAGCTACGAAGGAGGGATATTGGATTAAGAAATTCATCACTGAGCTCGGTGTGGTTCCTAGTGCTGAAGACCCCATGGAAATCTACTGTGACAATAGTGGAGCCGTGGCGCAAGCTAGAGAACCAAGGTCCCACCAGAAATCCAAACACATTGAACGTCGTTATCACAAAATCCGAGAGTTCGTTGACAAAGGATATGTGAAAGTATGCAAGATTCACACGAACCTGAACCTGTCAGATCCGATGACGAAGCCTCTTCCACTAGCAAATCATGAGCAACACCGAACAACCATTGGTGTGAGAGAACTTATGTAACTAGTATTATTGTATCTAGTGCAAGTGGGAGACCGTTTGATATATGCCCTGGAGGCAATAATAAAGTGTGTTATTATTTATATATTCATGTTCAGAATTAATGTTTATATTTCTATGCTATAATTCCAATGATCCTGACTATGAGATTCAGAAGAAAACTCATATGCATGTGTGGAAATGTAAACAACAAGAGTTCCTGGTTTTGCCTCTAAGACCAGCTCATGTGCTTATTGATGATTATGTTTTCTTAATCATGGAAATAGTTCTTGTAACAAGGATGTCAATAGCAATGAGAACATATTGTTAGCAGAAACAATGATGTTGAACCGACCCCGGTGTTAAATGATATACTTAGAGAACTCATCGTAAACAACGTTATAAGTCATATCATAAAATGTTATTGTATACATAGTTCCTTAGACCATGAGAATGTCAAGTTTCTTCACCCAAGAAGATGTTCTTTGGTTCTTAGATGAATCTTCCCATAAATGGGAAGTAGTAAAATAAGTTCTGGGTACATTGGACAGTGTGTCTAGTAACGGTGATAGTTCGAGACTGGGATTTGATCCTTCACGATGAAGAGATATAGACTCAGGGACCACTCGGTATAACGGTATCCATTCTCGTCTGGCTAGACACTTTGTGATTCAATCACGGGGATGCCGGTATACGTAACAAGGAATGAAGACAAACGAGCAATGAGGATAACGGATGGCTTGTGATCAAGAAGTTTTTTCACATGGGTGTTAAACTTCTCTCCTCTAACTTTGTCATATATCGCGAAGAAAAGGGAATAGTATACGATAAACAGAAAGGTTCACTCGAAGTCTTTTCGTGTATGTGTGGGAGTCAACATGGGTGTCCATGGCTCCGCTATTGATTATTGACGAATGACTGTAAGTCTGGAAAGCATTCCTAGTCATGTGCACATAATACCGAACCTATTGAGTCACACACTTAAAGTGCAGTAATCTGTTAGAATACTAGGATGATTGAAGGTTTAGTGGAAGCAAGTAAAGAGAAAATAATATGGCTAAGACACTTTGGAATTGTTTTAGATAAATTTAGTTCATATGAAAATGGTGTTGGGATAGTTTGCAGTCGACTGAAATAGTTTCGGTGATCGGTGGACAACTTCACAATATGTTGTGTTCACCAGACATGTTAACCATAACCCGAATTGTTCCGAAACCTATTTAGATAGCTCCGGAACATTCGTTAGAGGTTCCGGAAGGTCTTGGAAGTGCTCCAGAAGTGTCCGGAATGTCCCGAAACCATCCCGGTAGGTCCCGGAAGGTCCTGGAAGCTTCTAGAAGGTCACGGAAAGTTCCAGAAGGTTCCGGGCAGTACCACCCACTGTCCCCACCCCTATCTTGGGGGGCAAGCCACCTAGGCTGCCCTGGACGGCCAGGAGGTGAGGGTGCCACAAGGGGGGGGGATCCTACTTGGAGTAGGATTCCCCAATCCTATTTTGGAAGGAGTCCTAGTGGGAAAGTCCTAGGAGGTTTGGAGTCCAAGTTGGACTCCCCACCCCCTAGGCCGGCGCACCAAGCCCCTTGGCCACCTATATAAGGTTAGCCAAGGGGGGGAGGAGACACACAAGCCCCTGCACCCCCCCCCCCTTGCCCTAGTTTCTAGTTGCTCCACTTTAGACCCCGGTTTAGATTCTAATCTAGATCGGAACTCTCTACGGTTTTCTCTCTCTAGTTTTCTTGGAGGCGTTCTTCTCTGGACGGCGGAGCGCTGCCGGATTTTTGTGTCGGACATGTGGATACCGGTTGAGAGATCATAGCTTTGATCTTGCTTCGAGGATCATCTTCTTCTTCCTCGGAGAACTGTTCGAGGGAATTGACAAGGAGATCCGTTCATGGGAGAGATCGTGGGACGGATCGTGAGATCTTCTTCAACCCGCATCACCAACTCTTCTTCCGCCGCAATTGTTGGTGAGCATTGTCCTAAACCTTGTATGCAATCTATCATGGATGATCTTGGGTTCTTGACTCGTAGGCACGAAATTTTTGTTTTCTACTACGTTTCCCAACATAGGGTCACTCTAACTTAATACTAAACATTGCAATTCAAACAAGCATAAGATCATGCATTTGAGTAAGGCATACTAAACAAATACTGTAACTAGTTCTCACTTGGTTGGAACACTTCTTATTTCGGCACCATCTTTCTTCTTAGCCTTAGGTCTCGCTTGAATTATAACATTTTGAAAGAGGTAAGAGATATAAGATTTTTTTAGCAAAATATTTCTAACTAATGTCCATTCTAACTAGGCTTCTATGGTCTGAACAGTGGCTCTGATACCAAGTCTGTGGGCACCCCGGATTATATACCCAGAGCGGCCAGCTGCGCAGTGATGACCCTCAACTGTAGGGGATCGTGTGCAACGTTTTCGCGGGTAAGTTAACCCAATTTATTGATTCGACACAAGGGGAGCCAAAGAGTATTTATAAGATTTGACAGTTGAGTTGTCAATTCAACCGCACCTGAAATATACTTGTTTGCAACAAAATATTAATTGAAATTGTGGTATGATATTGATAGTCATAACGGCGAAAGTAAAACAGCGAAAAGTAACAACTAGTGACCAGCAGGATTAAAAATATTGTAGGCTAGGGAGATGGATGGTTTGGCGCTGCATGGATAAGAGTGAATATGTAATAGATTCTAACACGGGGCAAGGCACACAGAAAAACAATGATCATCTAGGCAAATATCAAACATTAGGCATGTATCCCATAGGTAGTTGTGTGTGCTTGCAATAAGAACTTGTACAACATCTTTTCTCCTACCATCCCGCTACGAACAGATCCAAAGGGAACTTATGGAGATTAAGGTGCTCATGTCAAAGAGCACTGGAAAAAAGAAATGAACTCAATGGATACATGGAATCCTCAAATTATGGACCATCCCCTTTGGTGTCCCAAGCTGTCACCTTTGGGATCGCCGGTTCCAGACCATAATAGGTGCATACAACTCATAGCTAGGATCAAGAACATAAATATACTCATGAAAACACAAGTGGTTCATATCTGAAAACAGGGCACTCGGGCCCAAAGTGACAAGCATTAAGAGCAACAAGTTGTAGCAAAGATGATAAACAACATAGTAGATCATAGGCAACATGCCCCCAACAATCTGACGAACTATTACATGATCAAACTCATCCAATCCCTACCATACCGTTTGCCTACAGCAGGGAATTACTCACACATGTGAAGAGAATTCAGGGAGGGAGGATGGATTGGTGATGGTGATGACGATGGCGACGATCTCCCCTCTCCAGAGGCCAAATCAGCCTCCAGATCAGCCCTCTCAAAGAAGAACAGAGGGTGTCATCGGCTCCGCGATGGGTTCTGGAAAAATGACTTTTGTTTCGGGGTTTTCCCGTCATGGGAATAAAAGGAGTCGAGGTAGGGCACCAGAGGCGGTGGGAGTTCAACAAGCGGCTTGCTGGCGCGGCCAGGGGTGGGGTCGCGCCAGAAGGGCGCCTGGGCCCTCCTGGCTGCCCTCTGGACCCACTTCTGGCTCCTGGCTCCTTCGGGTGCGTCGATTTTTTGTGATTTTTCCTGGAATTTTCTGAGACACCTAAAAATCAATTTTCCTGCACACAATAAGACCATACAGGCAGCTCTTCTTAAAACAACGGTAGTCTAGTTTAGTTCAAATCATGCAAGAATGAGGGAAAAACAATAGCAAAAGTGTTTGGAAAAGTAGATACATTTGAGACGAATGATGTCCCCCAAGATTGGCCTATTGTTTGTCCTCAAGCAATTCAGTGCAATGAACTGGACACGACAAAGAAAACTTTGAAAAACTCTTTTTCTTCATAAGATGTATATAAGTCGGTACTACGAAAAGAGTTTAGCAGGTATTGAAACAATGCTATGAGGACAATGCACGAAGCAATACTTCTTTCAAGTGATCAATCACAAAAAACCAAAAGTAAATATTATGCTGCCAAAAATCAAGACAAGATCACAATGCACATTGCTTGAACATACTAGAGTGGTATCTCGCTAGCCTCCATGAGTGAAGCAAAATATAAATGCAGAAACTCCTCCGGAGTCTTAAAGGAGACTAGAACTAAGTATTTCAGAACAAGCAATATGACAATCATGCAGAACACAATGTAGTACTTCGGGACAAGGCATGTTACACTAAGAATGACAACTATGCTCTCAATAGTTGGTGCTTTGAAGAAAGAAGGGAGACTCTCGAACCGTGGCTTTTTGATGGCGAGGTTGAAAACTCGTGGTTGGAAGCAAAGACTAAACATGTGCCAGAGCTCTTGATTTTGAAAATAGAGATAAAATTCTTTTGAGAAGTGCAACTTTCCAGTGAATGGTGAACGGTAAAGGCCTCTAAATATCTCCCATGCCAACTATATTAATACTTTTGCTTAAACTTTTGTTCCCTTATCCATCCATCATTTGACGGTCTATGGAACCTTTTATTTTGCCTCAAGTATGGAAGGAGGTTCTTGTTCCATCTATCATTAGCAGAATTTGGTCCATTTCATTCCATCATCAAGTGTGGGGGACGTGTAACTCTCCTTTTTTAAAATTTGACTAGTTAAAACTTTCGTCAAAATATTTTTGGCATGCTAGATATTGATTTTCCCTCACCGCACCATGAGCATGTACGGTTACAAAAGGGAAACTTTTGAATAAATTTCAAGATGGCACAAGAAAGTCTAAGTTAGGAGTGGACGGTAAATACCACATATAGGAAGGTATGGTGGACTCAAGTGCAATAACTGGTTTGAAAAAGGAGTTTGGATACACAAGCATAATTCCGCTTAGTGCGAACGAAGGCTAGCAAAAGACTGGGAAGCGACCAACTAGAGAGCAATAATTGTCATAATCATGCAGAGCGACAAAGCAACATTGAACCGGGCATGAAAGTGATATAACTATTCTGAAATAAAAAAGATCATCAAGGCATGATAGACATTGTAGTCATAAACATGCGTGAACATGTGCCAAGTCAATCCAAGAATTCTCCGAAGAGAAATACCACTTCAATATGCCAAACCATGAACAATGCAATGCAAGTAAATCATTTCAACAACACATTATGCACTCTAGCTATTTGAGATCAGCCACAAGGAAAGCATGAACATTTGGAAAGCATTGTAAACATAGCACTTATAGAGCGTCCTTCAAGACTTTGAATATGTTCAACAATGTTTCCAATAATAACCACAATCTTGGCCATCACATCTTCTTAGATGTATGCCATCATATTAGGGTGCAGCGAGATTAACTAATTATTAAGTTGCACTTAATTATCTACAAAGGCTAAATGATGGTCTCGATAGAGTATGCAAATCATCGGGGTTCTACTTTCATTTTTCCCAAATAGGTCGGATACAAGGGTATGTGGTGGTTGACCTAATACAACTACTATAATCCCATCCCAAAATGATGTAATAGTATGACCATACATAAACATGATACAAAAGAAAGTAGAAAATGTAGGACAAGGGTTTGAGTTTTGAAGAATGTAAGGCCCGATATGTGGTACTGTTCCAGATCTAGATGTCTCCATCTAGATCCGGGGACGAAGAACATATCGGTCCCACCGTGACATATGACATAGTCATATGCCCCGGATTTCCAACATGATATCACAACATTACAGATACAAAGATACATCATCTCATACAATCGGCATACAACTGTCTTAAATACAATATAACAGCGGAAGATACATGTCTGGGTACAGACTACAACCAAATTCCTAGTGGCAAAGAGAAAAACATCGATCCCCATAACCACACGGGTCCAGGCCCTCCGTCGGGATCCGCCTAACTAGTCTTCGTCGAGTCTCCACGTGAAATGTCGATCACCATACCTGTTGTCGATCAAGAACCCTGAAAAGAGTTTGCGGGTAGTATCATGAGTACAAAAGTACTCAGCGTCCAACTGTAGTGGTCATCTAACCCAGCAAGGACTTCATCACTCGTCATTCTAGGACGACTAGTAGTTTACGGTAAGGATGGGGTAAGTGGTGAGGTTGTTGCCAGACTAGCAATAATGAAGTGGCTAACAATCTAGAGAGTAAGATAAGAAGCCAAGAATTCGATGAGGAATCGCCTCCAATAAGTCTGCTATCCACCTACTTATGCAAGCATAACACCTATCCTTTCCTTGTCCTCCTCTTCGCATCCCGACAAAGAAGAAGCGGTCAAGGCACACACACGGTGATCAAGTTATATTAAGATTAACTCAGTTGTTGTTGTCTACGAACAAGGAGTAGGTCTCAAGTCGTCCATAACCGTGGACACGGATTCTCGAAAAGACTTAACCCTGCAGGGGTGTACCAACTGCCCATTACAAGGCTCCGCACACACGCCCATCTCTCTCAGTTGCTACCCATCACAAGCAACCATTTTATGATTTAGTTCCGAGAGATCCGGTACGACAGGTCCCTCTAGCTAACAATGAACAAATCCAGGTGGTCCCCAGTGAGTCGACATCCAACTCAAAAGCCGGTCGCGCTCTCAAATTGGCCTCTACCGTCTGGACGAGGTCGGGTTAGCTACCCAAACTAATGTGGGTAGCCCCCTAGCTCCCTGGGGTGGACAAACAAGAGGAACCATGTCTCCGCTGGCCCAAGTTATTTTAAAGGATATCTGCTAGGACCGACCCGATAGACATATATGCATGTTTTCAAATGGTAAATCATCTTGGGCCACCACTAGAAATGTTTGAAGCTAGGTAGGTAAGAAAAGGGGACCCCATAAAATCCCACAGGCGGTTAGGAACGCTCAGTCTTAAAACCAATTCCCGGAACTCGGATCCTAGGTGACTCGAATGGAACAAAGCGTCAGGGCGGGATAGCCTAGACCTTCCATCCTTCGTCGAGTATAGTCAACATTTATAATAATCATATCATCGACAACAATATAATAATTTGATAGCCCATACCAAGGATTAACATGGTAACATCGTAGCATCCTAAGCATGCATACTAAGCAGGGGCTGAGCAACGAGCAATAGTAACATAGCAATACATGGTTTGCTGGGAGGGGACATGGCTGTATCGGTTTGATAGAGGTTGTAAACATGTGTAGGATCAAACATCGAACCTATCCTAGACTATCATGAAAACCGCTGGTTGAAATAGAATGGATCATAAGTAATGTATTGTCCTTGCCTGTTGATAAGTCTGGTTCCGAAGGTGTAGTTGATCGCAAGCTCGCATCATCTCCGAAGGTACCCACGGAAGCACACAAGACAGTCAACACTGGAAAGAAATCAACGAGCAAGCATATATTACTACGAAGCAAACACGACCAAGCATCAACAAGAAGGCAACACGAGACATCGCACCTACCGTCGAGAGCGGTTACTAACAGGTTAAGTGAGGTACTCGTCACACACGAAGATACCGCACGTTTACAAGGGTTCAAGTTGTTTAGCTACACAATATGAGCAAAGGTTGTTAACATGGCATCTCACTCAAGCATGTCATATCCCACAGACATGGCAAGAGGTGAAGCATAAGATCAACTATCTATGCTAGTCAATTTAAGTGAGGCACAACCTAAACATGGCATACACTCAGTGCCCCACGACAATTTGAGGATTTGGTACTGTTCTTCCCTAAACCATATTTTAGGTTGGTTAACAACAGAAAAAAATAGCATAAACACAAAGTACACGAAATATTAATCAAGTTACATATAAAGAAAACTCCAAACGGAGTTACGGTTAAAAAGATACAAGCAAAACAAGTTATGCACACATGATGTTAACATCAGGGAGCACACTTTAGAGCAATGAAACAATTAGCTATAGATTGAAAACATGCATCAAAAGGACATGGAATTACAGTAGACATGGCAAGGAAGGCAGGGCAAAACGAATCATGCAAAAAGTCATCATGGTTCACTAGTTATAAGCAACACAAAAAGCTATAAAACATTACTGGTCTAGGACTTAGTGAACATCAAGAAAACATGGCAGAAACTGTTGTTTTCATGGTGTATAAACAGGGGCAAAGCTATATGGAAATGTGTAGTAACATGACATAGAAATATATGAGCATGGAGTAGGCATAATGATGCTCAGGTACAAAAAAAGAATCTAGGTCATAGGAATAACAGATCAAAAGATATTAAGCATGCAACATGGCATCAGAAAGTTACAGACCTGGTGAAAAACAGAGGTGGCTGTCAAAAACAGTGGAATAGCAACTTTGGAGCTAAACATAACTATGATCAGGAATGAAAACATGACAATGCAATACATGTAATGGAATTAGACATGGTGCTTAACAGTATGCAACAAGAATCAATGCAATAGGCCTCATGGATGAGTCAGAATCATCATGCAAACTTGCAATAAAATAACAGCAGCAGCACACGAGCACAAAATAATAGCAGTTAACAGTCTGATGCCCACTTCAACAGTGATTAACAACATCAAGATGGCCTTAAATCAAAAATCTCACAAAAGATGAATTGAAGTACACACAATTCTAAACAATTTTCCTTTTGGGCGCAATGTGAACCGAGCTACGGTTTCATCGCAAACTTCATCGCAAAATTGAATCGGTAGCACAATTTAAAAGACTTAGCAGAAATTGAAAAACATTCGCAGGGAAAAAATAAAAAGGGCCTCACTGATGGCCGGCCCAAGAGACGGCCTGGATCTGGCCTGACTGGATGGGCCGTCGTGGGAGGGAGGAGTTGGGCCGCACATGGCCGAGCTGGCCCATGTGGGCGCTCGCGACGGGGAACCCAGATCGGGGCCGATCCCGATCCCAACAGGTCGCGTCGCAGGCGGCGGCTGTCGTGGTTCCTCCGGCGAGGGGCGGCTGCAGGGCGTGCGCTGGAGACGAAGCAAGGATGCGGCGCTGGCTTCAGGGGTGGCCCGGCTGGATGCGCGCGCAGGGGAGGTCGCCGACGAGGTGGCCGCATCCATGGGCGACGCGAGCTCGCCGAGCTCTGCCATGGAGGCGGCGGCGGCGTCCTGTGGCGTCCTGGGAGAGAGAGGGGAGGGCACGATGAGGAGGAGAGGGAGAAGAGGCAGAGGAGGGGCGCGGGCTCACAGGCTGCGGCGGCGCGGCGTCTGTCCGGAGGCGCGGGCGGCAACGCCTCGGCCTCCGCGGGCATGGAGAGAGAGAGGGGAGAGAAACTGGAGGTAGGTGGAGGCTGGGTGGATCTGGGCCGTTGGATCGGCCGATCCAACGGTCTAGATCGCAGGGAGGCTAGGGTTTGCTAGAAAATTGGCAAAATTGCAAAATTTGGGTCTATTGTGAGGGGGATGGCTGTAATTTTTGCTAGGGGGCAAGCCTAGAGAGGGGTGGGAGAGTGGTGGTCTTTATATAGACCAGGTGGCTGGTAGTTTGCAAAAACATCCCCGGTGTTTATGTTTCTGACCGCCGAGGGTCCGCAGGACCTCCGATTCGAGTAAAACATCAAACTGCGCGATCAGCGCGTCGAGCCGGCGGCGTTCACCTCGCGTTGGAACCGTTTCGAGAACACTTTCCGGCGCGCTATAGAAATAACCCGTTTAATTATTAAATAGGGTTTTTCATTTCGTTGGCTGCGGCTGGTCTCGTGCGGTTTTCGCGGCGATGATCGAGTGAAACCAGGTGTCGCAAAGGTCGAGTGTCAGGGTGGCAAGGGTCGGTCTCTGTCCGATATGAGATAAGAGAGGGAAAATAATCGCCGATCGATAAATCGGGGATGCAAACACCGCAAACAAATCAGACAATCAACCAATTATAAAGAAAACAAAAATTTTAATTTTTGTGAAATCTGGGTTGTTACAAAGATGGCTTGTCTGCGTCGGTGGTGTCTCCATGTACAGCTTCTTCAGCTCGGGAGCAGTCTTCACCTACAACGTCAAGCGCTTCCTCTACGCGTTACGAAAAAATGTAAACACACATTATAATCACAGCAATCATACAAAGCATACAAGCAATAACACTCAGACATAACCAAAGCATTACAACAACATTAAAAAAAGATCATCAACAAGGTTGTAACAATTTTAATATGGTTTAGCTTAACATGATGATTATTACATAAGGTAGCTAGAAATTATATCACAAGTTGCTAATCAAGTAACAAATATTTTATTAGCTTTAGTTTAACATTGGGTTAAGGAAGCATTTATCATAGATAGTAGAAAGTTTTAATTCACAAAGAATTTAACACATGATTCAAAATAATAAATATTTATAACTCCATGATAGGATAACTTGCTTAATAGTAGGTGAAGCAATTAACAAGATTAAACAATCTTTCAACATGCAAAGTAAAATGGTTATTAATTCCTACAACACCACATCAAGGTTAAAGATTATAACAGGGCATTAAGACAATTATGATGAGAATTTTAACAGCAAGATTAAAATTAAACAAGCCTTAACTAAAGGTGGTGTTTTTCACTTAATTTATTCACTAACTTATTTTTATATTATTTTATTTTTGATAACTAAAGCCACCACAATTAGCTACTGAGCAGAGGAAATATTAAAAAAGTTCTAACAAATTAATATCACTAACATAAAGATTATGGAAATTAAACTAGCAATCAAATTAATAGAAAAAAGGCATAGTTTTAACTAAGCAAAACACAATTATAATCATGCAAAAAATCAAGAATAAATTAACAAACATTAAAAAAATTGTGTCACAATTTTTGGACTTATATTAATTTTTATGAAAGTATTTATGTTCTGCCATTTTAATAAAAACGGAAAAAGAACTGTATAGTTGGCCCTGGGCGAGTTCTTTCTGCAGGCCGGGCCTGTGTGCAGTGCGGTGGATGTGTGTGTGTTTATTTTAATCGAAAGGGTAAGTTTCCTCCCTGGACGTTGGATCAATTCAGATCTGACGGCCAGGGGTCGTCTTCTTCCTAGAGCGCAGCGGCTCGGCCTCTGCATAGCCATGGCGCGCAGGGGATGTTGGGGTGCTCACTGGAGGGCCTATAGGCGGCGGTCGACGGCGAAGGTCGGCGGGCATGCGACGCGGCTTGATGGTTCCATTTTTTTGGTCAGATGGCTCGATGTGGTGGCGAAGGCGGGCCGGTCGGGGAAGACGGATTGGAGTAGCGGCTCTTCCTGGAGTCTCCTCGTCGGAGGCTCCTTGCCGCCTTCTGCTCCGGTGACGGGCGGAGAGGGGGATTGTTGTCTTGCCCTCTCCTCCTCCTTTCTCTTCTCCTCCTTCCTTCTCTTCCTCCTCTTCCTCTTTATCCCTGATTTCTCTTATGTTCCTCTCTTTCTCTCGGGATGGAGCTGGGTGGCGAGGCAAGGTGGTGTGGTTGGGTGGCAGTGGTGTGCAGAGTGATCTAGGAGTGGAGGAGAGGGGTGTGTCGAGCGCTCCTTTGATAGGTGAGCGAAGGGGAAGCTGCAACGGGACGGGGGTGATGTGGCGATCCGCGAGCTCACGACGGACAGGGCGAGAGGGGCGGCAAGCGCGCGGGAGAGAGGCGAGGCGCGGGTAGAATCCACCGTGGACGTCGTCGTCCACACCGCATATGAGGGTTGGTGGTTACGCGTCTCGTGTCAGGCAACGTCGGAGATCTATGGTAGCGTGCATGGATTGGGCGGCCTCTCGCTTGGGCGGACACACCGCTTACGTCACTGCATGTGGGGAGAGAGGATGACATGCGGGGTCTGCTGGTCAGGGGATGGAGGTAGGAAAAGGGGCGTGGGATAAGGTAGAGGGGAATGGGCTACGGCCCAGTAGTGTAGGTCCTCTGTGTTTTTTTGTACTGTTAGGAATTTATTTGCTAAATTCTGCTTCGGTTGTCATTAAAGTTTGAAACAAAGTTTTAAGCTTAAATCTCCTAAATACTTTTGAAAACTACAGTAATATTATCCATATTTATTTAGTATATTTGGAGAATTGTTAATGATGTTAATAATATTATAACTATTGTATTAGTAGAAATTAACAATTAGCACTTTTAAAATATTTTAATTAAATACCTTCTACTATAGGGTTATTTTTAATTATTTATATCCTGATTAACCACACAAGCAATAGTCTATTTAGGCAATATTTTATCGCTGGTAATTTTTCTATAGTGATAAAATGTTATTATTACAATATGAGTGAAGTCAGCTAAACATTTTTATGGGTGAATTATTTAGCATGACAAGGAAAGTATAACCATAGCAACTAAAACAAGGAAAGTCAATAACAAGCTTAGCAAGCAAGACATGGCATAGAAAATAAAACAAAGCAAGACAAAAACAAACTTAGCAAGCAAGACATGGTATGACAAACATAGTAATTAAGGTAACAAGCATCAGACAGGAAATTCTACCACTATCACATCACAACTCATCAAAGTTTTTTTGGTACCCCTAATTTTTAGCATTCTAATAAAAAGACATAAAGGTTGGAATGTGACACAAAGGCTATCTCGAGGTATATTTTTACTACGGGGTGTGCCGCTTTCCCGGGGATGATCCCATGAAAGAACGTGGATGAGGGGTGTAGCTGTTTTCGGATTAGGCTCGTTTCCTGGAAGGTTTTGAAGTAGAGTATATTGATGTTTCTTCTGCCGTCCATGAGTACTTTTTCCAGGGTATATCCATAAACCTGGGGTGCTACCACCAAGGCTGGGGTTCATGGGGAGTGCACATGAGGGGGGTGATCGTTCCTGATCCATGTTATTATATGCTCAGACCACTTGATCCATCTGGGACAGCCGGCGCGGTCGAGACCAAGAGGTTCGCTGCATGTTGCGTGCTTTTCTTGTCCCTGTGATAGTTGCTAGTGGAGAAACCATTATACGAGGCGGCGCGAGCGAGCTCCTTAGGGTTTTCCTGGTAGCCGCAATTGGTCATGCTCACATGGGCTTAGCTCGAGCTCGTAACAATGAGGTTTTAGGGGTCAGATTCGCCTAGGATCTCGACGGAACCCTCCGGCCCCGGAGTTCCTTGGTCGAAACGGATCATAGAGTGCATGATGTTGCTTGAGGGCTGATATGTGTTGTCAATCGTGCGGGTATGAGCCGATGCAAATGTGGATCCACTGAATTGGTAGATGGAGAGGAAGACTCGTCCAATGGGAACCTCATAAACGAGATCCGCTTACGGGTCCTCGGCATTGATGTTGATGTAGAGCTTGCCATGTCGATGTCCAGTTGGTGAGCCGATCGTGATTGCTTCTACTCCACGGCGGACTTCCTCTGGGATCTCGACACTCTTGGGCGTAGGCCCCATGGTGGGTTCCAACTGTTGTGGGAAAAACACGTCAGATGTCCTCATTGGAGAACTTAGAGCGGAGCCTTTGCTACGTGTGCATACGAGGAGGAAGAGTCGATCGCTTGGAGAGTCGAAACAAGAGAGACACAGGGATTTACCCAGGTTCGGCCCCTTGATGATCCAAAGACCTACTTCCTGCCTTTCTTGTATTATATGAGGGATATCTCGATTACAATAGCGCTAGAAGTCGCCAGTCCTTAAAAAACTAGACTAGGCGATTCGCCCCTTGGACATCCCGGGACCTCGACTTATATACGCGACCGTAAAGGAGATAAGTGCTACTTTGTAGGTTATGCCAAAGACACCATAGGCTATTCTTTGTACCAACCATCCGATGGCAAAGTCTTTATTGCTAAAGGAGGAACTTTTCTTGAGAAAGAGTTTCTTAACAAAGGGGTGAGTGGGGGGAAAATACAGCTTGATGAGGTTAGTGAACCTTCGGAACTGAGGATTGAAATGATGGAAGTTGTTCTGGTAGTCACTCTGATGAAAGAACCAGTAGCTGCTGCAAGTGATGTAGGAACTTCTGAGAAGCTAGTGACTGAACCAAGGAGATCAGGCAGAGTGTGTCAGCTACCCGACTGGTACGCTAACGAAGTATTCATCTTGGAAGATGATGAGCCTGTAAAATACAAATAAGCGATGATGAGATCCAACTCTATTGAATGTCTACAAGTCATGAAATCCAAAATGGATTCCATGTACGAGAGTCAAGTGTGGGACTTGGTGATCCCTCCAGAGGGTGTGAACCAATTGAATTTAACGGATCTTCAAAAGAAAGACAACCGCGGATGGTAATGTCATCATCCATAAAGCTATGCTTGTAGCGAAATGGTTCCGACAAGTGCAAGGAATTAACTACGACGAGACTTTCTCGCCAGTAGAAATGCTTAAGCCTGTGAAGATTTTACTAGAAATTTCTTCATATTTCAATTACGAGATATGGCAGATGGACGTCAAAATGGCCTTCCTGAATGGAAACCTCCAGAAAAATGTATACATGATACAACCTGAGGGTCTTGTCGCACCATAGGATGTTGGAACAGTGTACAAGCTTAAAAGGTTTATCTATGAACTGAAGCAAGCATCACGGAGTTGGAATCCTCGCTTTGATGAAGTAGTCAAGGGTTTTGGCTTCATCTAGAATGGCGAAGAAGCTTGTGTTTACAAGAAAGTAAGTGGGAGCGCAATATCTTTTCCAATACTGTATCTAGACGACATATTGTTGATTGGGAATGATAAAGAATTTCTTAACACTATAAAGGAGTCATTGAAAGGTAGTTTTTCGATGAAAGATTTAGCCGAAGACGCATACATATTAGGAATTAAGATCTATAGGGATAGATATCGGCACCTGATAGGGCACAGCCAGAGCACGTATATTGACAAGGTTATGAAGAGATTCAGAATGGAGAGTTCAAAGAAGGGGCTACTCCCAATGTCACCTGGCACGGAACTCTGCAAGAACCAGTGCCCCAAGACCACTGGTGAGGAGGTAGAGATGAGGACAGTTCCATGTGCTTTGGCAATTGGATCTGTGATGTATGCCACGACATGTACAAGAACAAATGTTTCCTTTGCTTTGAGTTTGTAGAAAATAGCAGAGCAACCCAGGTAATGCACACTGGGTAGCAGTCAAAAATATCTTGATGTATCTGAACAGAACCAAGAACATGTTCCTTCTGTTCAGAGGTGATGAAGAACTTGTTGTAATGGGTTACACAGAAGCGACCTTCATGACATATCCGGACGACTTCAAATATCAATCAGGATATGTTTTCACACTCAATGGGTTGTCGTAGGCTGGAAAAGTTCTAAGAAGAATACGGTCTCTGATTCTACAATGGAGGCGGAGTATATCGCAGCTTCAGAAGCTTCGAAGGAGGGATATTGGATTAAGAAGTTCGTCATTGAGCTTGTTGTGGTTCCGGGTGCTGAAGAACCCATAGAGATCTATTGTGACAATAGTGGTGCCCTGGCGCAAGCTAGAGAACCAAGGTCCCACCAGAAGTCCAAACACATTGAATGTCGTTATCACAAAATCCGAGAGTTCATTGACAAAGCATATGTGAATGTATGAAAGATTCACACGGATATGAACGTGTCAGATCTGATGACGAAGCCTCTTCCATGAGAAAAGCATGAGCAACACCGGATAGCCATTGTTGCGCGAGAACTTATGTAAGTAGCATTATTGTATCTAGTGAAAGTGGGAGATTGTTGGATATATTCCCTAGAGGCAATAATATAGTGTGTTATTATTTATATTCAAGTTCATAATTAATGTTTATATTTGTGTGCTATAATATCAATGACCATGACTTTGAGATTCAGTAGAAAACTCATTTGCATGTTTGGAAATGTAATCCCCAAGAGTTCCTGGTTTAGCCTCTAAGACCAGCTCATGTGCTAACTGATGATTACGTTTTCTTAATCATGGACATTGTTCATGTAACAAGGATGTCGGTAGCTATGAGAACATATTGTTAGCAGACCAATGATGTTGAACCGACCCCAGCATTTAATGATATACTTAGAGATCACATCGTATATTTGTTCTTAGATGATTCCTTAGACCATGAGAGTATCTAGTTCCTTCACACAAGAAGATGTACTTTTGTTCTTAGATGAATATTCCTGTTACTGGGTTGTAGTAAAATAAGTTCCATGTACATCAGATAGTGTGTCTAGTAACTGCGATAGTTCAAGATTGGGATTTTCTCCTTCACGACGAAGAGATATTTACTTCGGGCCCGCTCGGTATGACGGTACGATTATAGTCTGGTCAGACGCATTGTGATGGATACCGGAATACGATAACGAGGAAAAGAGACAAACGAGCAATGAGGATAACATGTGGATTGTGTTCAAGAAGGTTCTACACATTGGTGCCAAACTTCTCTTCTCTAACGTTGTCACATATCGTGAAGCAAAGGGAATGGTACATGACTAAACATAAAGGTTCACTCGAAGCTTCTTCATGTATGTGTGGGAGTCAACATGGGTGTCCATGGCTCCGCTGTTGATTATTGGCTATTAACGCAAGGTTGTTGTCCTATGTCCGGAAGACGTTCCGAGTCATGTCCACATAATACCGAATTTATGGGGTCACACACTTAACGAACAATAATTTGTTAAAATACTAGAAAAGTTGAAGGTTTAATGGAAAAAAAAGAAGTTGTTCAAAGAGCACTAGATATGTCCGGATCAATCTGGAGTAGTCCCAGGTTATTTTCGAACATATGAGAATTGTACTGGGAAGTCCAGGATCAACCGGAATGGTTTCCAGATAATCGTTGGGCATCCCGACACATTTTCACGGTCATTGGATATAATAGATCGTAACCCGGATCATCCTGGAACCTATGGAGATAGTTCCGAAATGTCCGAAAATGGTCTCGGAAGGTCCTGGGAGTGTTCCAGAAGGTTCCAGAATGTCCCATAATGGATGAGAATGGTCTAAGAGGGTCCTAGAAGGTTCCCGAAGCTTCCAGAAGTTTTCAGACAGTACCACCTAACGAGGATTAACCTAGGCAAGTCCCATGGTTAGGTACCCTGGGTTTGATCGTAGAAGAAGGAGTGCAAAGTTGGTGATCTTGTCAGCTAACAGGAAACATGGATTTACCCAGGTTCAGAGCCCTCAATCGGTAAAACCCTTACTTCCTTCTCGATGTATTATATGGTGGAGGTGATTACAGTGGTGGTTTCGACGCGATTGCTCAAGCCAGATGTATTGCGGTGAGTATTCGATGGGCCTAGATGTCCCCTCCCCCAGTCTTTATATACTAGGCTGGGTCTCGAGGAGTCCATGTAGATTTCTAAAGAGACTTTCCTATTCTATCAAGTCTTGATCGCCAAGTCTTGGACTCCATGTCGATTTGGGCTCCATGTCGGCGCAGTCATCGGTGCTTTGAGTGGGCTGATCTTGGGTCTTCTGAAGCTTGTAGTGGTCCACCCATCTTGACACGCACCAGGTACCCTCACGGTGAGGAGTGGTGGGGGTGTCCCCTCGTCAGTAGCCCCCGAGTGCCTTGGGGAACCGAAGGGTGGAGCAAGGACTCCAATCTGTATTTGTTGTTTACTATGTGTCGCCTTTACGAGTTTCATGATATTTGTATGATGCATTTTGTAAGATTTGAGAGGGATGCTAAACTAAAGGGTCTGAGGCACTCGAAGGATCGAACTTTAGTGAATTGCGCTAGCCGCAAATACCACAATAGTCCATTTAAGCTCGAGTCCGCCAACACGAACTTGGAGAGACTCGTGTCAGTAAGGTCCAGGCCTCAGAGGGCTTACATGATCAATTCCGCCAGTTATACTTCTTAATTGACCCAACATGTCCGTCAGGATTTTCTTCATACACCTGGGCATGGTAACAACGGGAGTGAAATCGCGTTGTGGCAAATCCCGGCCCAGCCGTCGGATCAGCGGGGTCTAACCTACGCGTTCGCGGACGCGACTTCTGGGGTGCAGTGTATCGCAGGCTAGGTCTTAGTTGGGGTAAGTGCCATATAGAATGTATCCTCTCGGAAAATGATCGAGTGAACTTTTAGTATGAATCAGTTCTTGGTAAAGTGTCGACTGACCATCATAACCTATTTTCTTGCGTCTTCTTGCGAGTCAGCTCTCAAGCATCGAGTCGAATTCTTTTTTTCTGAATACGCCAGGGAGAGTGAGCACTCGAGCCTTTGTAGATTGTTGCGGGTTGCCTTTGAAAATTTGGGATAAGTAACACGCCCCAGATGGGAGTTTATTTGATGGAATCAAATCAAAGAAAATAGAAACCATTAGTGAAAAAAGGTAGAAGGACTCTGCTGGATGGATAGTGGTCCACCAATGTTGGTCAATATAACTCTGATACGCAAAGGCGGGTGAGCGATGCCTCTGTATAGATGAGATGTCACGGGGACTTTGATAGCTGTGAATGGTTGCTTGATGTGGTTAGAGACGATAGAACGTGTCATGTCGATGTAATTTCACGAGATGTGATGATGGCTCCTCGGTTTTCGTGCATAACAGGAGGCGTGGTTACTACGTCGGTTGAGATTTCCATGCCGCGTGCAAGGAGGGGGATCATCCCCCGTCGATTCGGTACCAATTTGAACGGTGGATAGATGGGCATGTGCTGCTGAGTATATAAAGGAGGCCATTGGTAAATTGGGATTTTATCGTGCCCTTTCCTTCTTGCATTCCTTGCTTCCTCTGTTCTTACGCCCTTGCTTTTGCGCCCTTGCTCTTCTTTCTTCTCCTGCGCCGCTCCTAGTTCTTCCGCCATGTCGAAAGCTACTGATTGCTCTAAGGCTTTGAAGGGCAGCCAGAAGGAAGCGGCGAAGAAGACCTTCGGCGCTTGGGAGCCCTCATTGTTCAAGGTTGGAGATCTGTCCACTCTACAGCAGGGAGGTCTTGTGGCGGAGGGTACCGCTCGGGTTCCTGGGAATGAAGATCTTCCCGCACCGCAAGGAGATTAGCGGGTATGCCTTAAAAGATTTATTCAGCGCGGATTTTCTCTTCCCGTCCATCCTTTTGTGTGGGCCTTGTTGTTCGTCTATCATGCGCAGCTTCATGATCTTACCCCTAATGCGATTTTGCACATAGCATGTTCTATGACGCTCTATGAATGTTTCCTAGGGGTGTACCCTCACGGGGGGCTCTGGAGGCATCTCTTCAACGTGAAGAGGTTTAATTACGAGTATGCCATCAGAGACATTACCATATCCATTAAGGCGAAGGATGCCTATTTTGATTTCGAGAAGCTGGATTTCGTCCAGGGTGCCAACAGTATGGTTTGGCACCGTTTGATCCTGTAGCTCGGGCGGTTAGGCGGTCGATTTGGGAGTATGAGTTGTCGCCGTCTGAACTGGAGACTGTGGAGCCATTGGCTCAATCTGTTGCAAAGTTGAAAGAACAGGTGGTTGGTTTTCTTATGATTTCCATCTTTGTGAAGAGGTGTGTGTAGCCACTACAATGGAAAGAGCAACCCATGTGGTAGTATACTGGGTGGAAGACTCGACAAGGTGTTTGCACGAGGATTTCTCGAGCCTGGAACTCGTGTTCCGAGTGCAACAGATCACCAAGTGCTCTAGTATTGTTCTGGAGAGTACCGTGGTTCCGTTCTCCGCAAAGCAGTTGCTTACACAGACATAGGGCTATGTATAATCACTTCTGCTTGTCTCCTAGCTTTTGCCTTTTGTTTCGATGTTGTGTTTTTGTCCCTATGCTATTGTAGGACCATGTTCCTTTTCTCGATAATCCCCAGCAGCCCGAGGTAATTGATATATGGTAGGAAGATGATGATGTGCCGGTTTCACCAGCAAATGTGGTTGTAGAAGGTGTTGGTCAGCCTTTGATTGGGGAGTCTGCTCGCCAACTTGTCGAGGAGGAGGATGACGTCTGAGTTCCAATGAGCGAACGGTTCAAGCTGTCTATTCCGTCGACGCTGGAGGTTTCCATGGATTCGTCGTATCCTGGTGCTGGGGAGAAAACGTTGAGCGCTTCTACTTCTGCCACCCGTCCTCCTCGGGGTAGTCATAAGAGGCTGAAGATGGGACTTACGCTTCGGCCGACGGCTACCGGCGTCAGGTTAGTATTGTGACTTTGCTGTTTTCTGTGCTAATTGCTCGATTGGCGTTGTTGGTTCTTATATGATGTAAGGCCCGATATGCGGTACTGTTCCAGATCTTGATGTTTCCATCCAGATCCGGGTACGAAGCACATATCGGTCCCACCGCGACATATGACAAAGCCATATGCCCCATATTTCCAACATGATGTCACAACATTACAGATACAAGGATACAACATCTCATACAAGCGGCATACAACTGCCTTAATACAATACAACAGCGGAAGATACATCTCTAGGTACAGACTACAAGCAAATTCCTAGTGGCAAAGAGAAAATCATCGATCCCCATAACCACACGGGTCCAGGCCCTCCGCCGGGATCCGCCTAACTAGTCGTCGTCGAGTCTCCACGTGAAACGTCGATCACCATACCTGTTGTCGATCAAGAACCCTGAAAAGAGTTTGAGGGTAGTATCATGAGTACAGAAGTACTCAGCATCCAAATGTAGTGGTCAATTGACCCAGCAAGGACTTCATCACTCGTCATTCTAGGACAACTAGTAGTTTACGGTAAGGATGGGGTAAGTGGTGAGGTTGCTTCCGCACTAGCATTTATGAAGTGGCTAACGATCTAGAGAGTAAGATAAGAAGCCAAGCATTCGATGAGGAATCGCCTCCAACAAGTCTTGCTATCAACTACTTATGCAAACATAACACCTATCCTATCCTTGTCCTTCTCTTAGCATCCCGGCGAAGAAGAAGCAGTCAAGGCACACACACACGTTGATCAAGTTATATTAAGATAATCTCAGTTATTGTTGTCTATGAACAAGGAGTTGGTCCCAAGTCGTCCATAACCGTGGACACGGCTTCTCGAAATGATTTAACCCTGCAGGGGTGTACCAACTGCCCATTACAAGGCTCCGCACGCACGCCCATCTCTCTCAGTTGCTACCCATCATAGGAAACCATTTTATGATTTAGTTCCAAGAGATCTGAAACGAAAGGTCCCTCTAACTAACAATGAACAAATCCGGGTGGCCCCCGGGGATTCGACACCCAATCCAAAAGCTGGCCACGCTCTCGGATCGTACTCTTCCATCTCAACAGGGTTTGGGTTACCGAGACGCCTCACGTGAGGCCTTGGGCCCTCGCCGGTCAAAGTTGGATCAACAGGGAAACCATGTCTCCGCTAGTCCGGGTTGTTTAAAAATTGCGAGGGGATCCACCAAGCACACACACGGGGATTCAAATGGTAAATCAGCTCGGGCCACCACTAAAATGTTTGAAGCTAGATAGGTAAGAAAAGGGGACCCCATAAAATCCCACACGCGGTTAGGCACGCTCAGTCTTAAAACCAATACCCGGAACTCGGATCCTAGGAGACTCGAATGGAAGAAAGCGTCGGGGCGGGATAGCCTAGACCTTCCATCCTTCGTCGAATATAGTCAACATTATAATAATCATATCATCCACAACAATATAATAATGTGATAGCCCAAACCAAGGAGTAACAGGGTAACATCGTAGCATCCTAAGCATGCATACTAAGCAGGGGCTAAGCAACGAGCAATAGTAACATAGCAGTACATGGTTTGATGGGAGGGGGAGATGGTTGTATCGGTTTGAAAGAGGGTGTAAACATGTGGTAGGATCAAACATCAAACCTATCCTAGACTAGCATGCAAACCGCTGGTTGAAATAGAATGGATCATAAGTAATGTATAGTCCTTGCCTGTTGATAAGTCGGGTTCCGAAGGTGTAGTTGATCGCAAGCTCGCATCGTCTCCGAGAGGTACCCGCGGGAGGCACACAGGAAGAAAACACTGGAAAGCAATCAACGAGCAAGCACTCTATTACTAAGAAGCAAACACGAGCAAGCATCAACAAGAAGGCAACACGAGACATCGCACCTACCGTCGACAGCGGTTACTAACAGGTTAAGTGGAGTACTCGTCACACACGACGATGCCGCACATTTACGGTGGTTCAAGTTGTTTAGCTACAGGTGATCAACAAAGGTTGTTAACATGGCAACTCACTCAAGCATGGCATAGCACACAATCATGGCAAAAGGTGAATCATAAATGAACTATCTAATCTAGTCACTTTGAGTGTGGGGTAAAACCTATACATGACAAACTATTGCGGACCCCACGATATTTATTGCATTTGGTACTGTTTTTCCCTATACAATATTTTATTATTTTTATTAGCAAGCAAGAGCAGCATAAACACAATCTACATGCAATTTTAGTCAAGTTACATATAAGGAACATTTTAATCGGAGCAACGGTTAAAAAGTTATTAAAGAAACAATTTACGGTGTCATGCGATGTAATTAGCAATCAAACAACATGTAAACAAAGTAAAACATGGCAACAAAGCACATTCTATTAAACTACACAAAAAACTAAGAAATTTCATGTTTTATGCGTCGCGATCCGAGCTACCGTTAAAAAGATACGGGCAACGCAAAATTTAATACAATCTGCCAAAATCTGGAATAAGAAAAAAAACAGGGAAAGAAACAAAAAGAGGCAGGCCTCACCATGGGCTCGGCCCAACAGTAAAATAGAAATAAAAAATAAAATAAAAGGGGCAGCTCACCTCTGGGCCGAGGCCCAGGCCGGCTGCTGGGCTGGGGGCAGCTTGGGCCGCGAGATCTGGGGCTGGCTGGGCTCACCGGCCCACGCTAGCGAGCGGCCATGGCGGTTGCGTCGTGCTCCTCCCGAGCGGAGCACCTCGTGGCCATGGCGGCGCTGGGGAGGTCCGGCGAGGCGGCCGGAGGGCACGGGGACGAGCGGGACGGGCACGGGGCGGAGGAGGCGGATCCGGCGAAGGGAGGCACAGTCGTGGCGGCGTGGCGAGGTTCTAGGGGCGGGGCCGAGCTCGGGGCAGGCGGTCATGGCGTCATGGCGGCCGGCAGCGCAGATTCCTGTGAGACAGAGAAGGAGAGGGATGAGGGAGAGGAGGCAAAGGGGAGAGGAGAAAAAGAGAAGGGAGAGAGGGAGGGCGCGGCTGGCGAGGTCGCTGGAGTGCGGCCGCGGCTGCCGACGACGAGGCGGCAGGGTGGCTCGGGCTCGGGGAGCCTCCACGGGAGAGGAGCTTGGGCGTGGGCTTCGGGCAGATCCACAGGGCGACGTGGCGCATTCAGAGCCACCGATCTGGAGATCCAATGGTTGTGGTTGCTTCACATCTAGGTTTTCGAGAATTGGGGCCAGATTGGGCAGATCTGGGTATTTTCCAGGGGGGTGGCTGCAATTTTGGACTAGGGAAACCCTAGAGAGGGGTGGGAGTGTGGTGGTCTTTATATAGCCCAGGTGGCTGGCAGTTTGCAAAAACATCCCCGGTTTCTCTCTCGCGCGCGATGTTTACGTTTCTGACCGTCGGGAGTCTGCAGTACCTCCGATTCGGGTAAAACTTCGAAGTGCGCGATCAGCGCGTCGAGCCGGAGGCGTTCACCTCGCGTTGGAACCGTTCCGATAACACTTTCCGGTGCGCTATAAAAATATCTTGTTTAATTATTAAACGGGATTTTTCGTTCCGTTGGCTGCGGCTGGTCTCGTGCGGGTTTCGTGACGGTGCTCGGGTGAATCCCAGTGTCGCAAAGCTCGAGTGTTAGGTTGGCAAGGGTCAGTCTCCGTCCGGTACGAGATAAGAGGGGGAAAAAATAATCGCCGATCGATAAATCGGGGATGCAAACACCGCAAACAAATCAGACAATCAAACAATTCACACCGAAAACAAATTTTTAATTTTTGCAAAATCTGGGCTGTTACATATGAGTCTTTCCAGAACCATTTCTGCCGCAGCTCCCTCTTCGGGTCCGTGTGCTTTGGCATCTTTCCCTCTGGTGGCTGCTTCGGACACTGTGACTGGTGTTATGGCGAGTCCTGTGTCGACTGCTCTGGAGCAAAGTGCTTGTGATGTCTTTTTTTAAGCTTTTATGATAGTGGGGACACTCCCCATTGCCTTTGTATTAACCAGGGCTATTAACAAAATTACATGTGGTGGAGCGAGGGAGGGAGAGTGAGGGGGGGGAGTGGCAAGGGGGGGAGTAACTAATACAAGCTAGAAGATCAGGAAAGAGAGAGTACAATTTGGGAGATGAAGGTATCTAGCCCTATCTTATTCCTATGTTTTAGCATTTCAAAATCAGTCTTGAATCTTGAAACCCAAGAGTCCACCGAGGGGGGGACACCTCTAAAAATTTTGTTGTTCCGTTCTTTCCACAGACTCCAAGCCGCCACCACGAAGACCTCCATAAACATGGGTTTATACCAAGCCTCCTTGCCAGCGTGCACCTTCTCTAGTCTGTTCCCCGCATCAGACCAAGTGAGGCCAAGATTGGTCCAACAAATCCGATTAAAAGTGTAAAAAAAGAACAGATGTCCCACCGTCTCCTCCGGGGCAGCTTCACATAGTGGACAACCATAGTCATCATTAGCAAGGGTGAAGTGTCTACGCCGGAGCATGTTGCGAGTGTTGAGGCGACCGGTCAGAAGAAGCCATACAAAAACTTTCCATTTATTCGTGCAGCTTGACCTCCAAATCCAGCCAAAGGCATCATCCACCACAACCTCCCTGAAGCAGTGGAGGTAAAATTGTCAAGAGGAGAACTGCTTGTTATTCCAGACGCAAACCCATTCGTCCGCAGTCCCAGGTTCCAGCAGGTCACTAAGCTCCTGGCTGGCCTGTGTCGAGATAGGCAACCTGAAGTTATCACCCAGAGTGGTAGAAGTAAGCAAAGACTGGACCGATACATCCTCGTTTCTGGAGAACGAGAAGATCCGCGGATGGCTGTCAGAGAGCACGCTGTGAGCCCAATGATCTTTCCATAACAAAACCGAAGACCCATCCCCAATCACAACCTTAGAGACAGCACAGTATACGGGGGCCAACTGAAGAATCTCTCGCCACCAGAAGGAGCCACACGGCTCGGCAGCATCGGGAATTTTACCCTCATAGTGCGCCAGACGAGTTCCACCCAGGGGATGATTTGGTGATTGTAGAATTTGTGTAGTTTTCTTAGCAAGAGGCCTTGGTTTTGTAACCGAAGATCAAGCACACCAAGCCCCCCCCCTTGGTTTTAGGTCTGCAAACCAGGGACCAAGCAGCGAGTAAGCACATCTTAGTGTTACCCTGATCATCTTTCTTGCTCCACTTGCAAAGCCTCCTTAACCTATCTAGGTGCTCAACGACCCGGGAAGGTAACTTCACTGAGAACATCGCATATATGGCAAGGGAGGTGACAACCGAGTTCACCAACGTCATCTTAGAACCGTAATCCAACAGAGACGGAGCTGTCGACAGTTTCCTTTCCACCGAGGAAACCAAGGGTATGAGGTCTGTCACCGAGGGCTTCGTAGTCCCTATGGGAAGCCCGAGATAGGTGAAAGGCATACTACCAACCGTGCCGCCCAGGAGAGCAGTCAGGGAGATGGTCAGATCGGGTGGTGTGTTTATGGGTACCAGAGTAGACTTCAGGAAGTTGATCTGCAGGCCGGCGGAATCGGCATAGTCTTGAAGGACCGCCTTGATCTTGCGCACTTGATCCACCTCAGGCGGCATGAATAAAATTGTGTCATCTGCGTACTGAATAACCGGGTAGTCCACCTCCCCATTTGGGATCGGTTGGGAAATCGTCCCTCGACGAAATTCCTCATTGATAGCTGATTGAGGCAAGTCGGCCGCAAGCACAAAAATCAACAGCGACAGAGGGTCACCCTTCCTAACCCCCCGTCTGCACTCAAACTGTCGCCCCGGAGTACCATTCAGAAGCACCGCTGATTTCGCCGATGAAAAAAGACAGTCAATCCATCCCAACCATCTATCATCAAAGCGCTTTGGCAAATTCTAGTTTAAGAACCACCACCCTCCTCCCCGATGACTGGCATTGATGTAGGTACTCAAACGCCCAAGCGATACAGTCTTGGATGGAGCGCCCCCGCAGAAATCCATATTGGTTACGATGGATGATCTTGAGGATCAGGCCTGAAGTCGATTAGCCAAAAAAATTGTGATTAGTTTAAGACAGTAGTTCAAAAGGGTAATCGGCCTATAGTCATTGGACGTCTCCGGCGATTGAATTTTCAGAATCAGAGTGATGAGCCATGTGTTCAGACTCTCAATGTTCAGGCCCCCTTCATAAAAGTCATAGAAGAACTGGTAGAAGTCCTCTTTGATGAGGTGCCAACATGATTTAAGGAATCCAGCCTCAAACCCATCCGGTCCAGGGGCCCGATCCGAGGGCATCTTCTTAACAACATCATCTATCTCCTCTTTGGTGAATGACACGGATAGAGAGTCCAGGCCTTGTACTTTCCTAATTATCTCCGAGAGATCAAACTTCATTTTCACCGGGTTCGAGTTGCCAAGATGCTCCTTGTAAGCCTGAAACAGGACTGCCTCTTTGGCGACATGATCCAGGAAAAATGTGTCGTCAGCCATTCGAAGAGAGGCAATGGAGTTACGCCTATATCTTTCAGTCGCAACCCGGTGAAAGAATTTCTTATTACCGTCCCCAAATTTGAAGTAACGAACTGTGCATCATTTCTTCCAGTAGGCCTTCTTAGACTCCAATAGGGCAAATAGGTGTTTTTTTTCAAAATCCCTCTGAAGTTCATTTCAGGCACAGAAAGAGGTAAGCGATCCACGAGGGAATCCTGTTCACCCAAAGTCCGGTTTGAGTTATCTATCCAAACATTAATGCGGGATAGACTATTACTCCAGCGCTTAATCTAATACCGGAGGCACTTCAGCTTTTTGCACAGCAAAGCTGCAGAGTTGGGGGCGTAGTGTGACCTACCCCACACAGACTGAACAACCTCGAAGAACCCCGGACTAGAAACCCAGAAATCCTCAAAGCAAAAAAGAGCAGGTTTGGGGATATGGGTTTGGATGCTGACATAGCACGGGGAGTGATCCGAGACAGGTTTCCCAAGTGGCATTACCATGGTATTGGGGTATTTTGTCGCTCAGTCAAGCGAAGTGAAATGCCAATTGAGTTGCTCAAGAAAGAACGCCCTTTGATCGGGAGTTCAACAAGCGATTGTGTCCGTTTAAAGTCGTTGAAGGTGAGCATGTCAGTAGGGTTCCCTCCTACCATATTACGGTTATCAGGAGATCTGATGTAGTTAAAGTCCCCAACCAACATCCAATCTTCCCCCCAGGGAATATCAAGATCAAAGAGACATGTTGTGTATGCATTACGGGCATCACCAGCGCATAGGCCATATACATTCACAAGCGTCCACAGATCCCCAGACTGGGTGGACGTAAAACAAATCCCGAGAGCAAATGATTCAGCAAAAAGAAGGGAGCTAGAGAACACCAAACTGGCCCACATAAAGCAGAGACGACCGGAGTTGCCCACGGACGGTACGAATTCATACATATCAAATTTCTTAGGGAAACAAAGTTTGATAAAATTTAGATCAAAGTACTCTCGCTTAGTTTCTTGCAGACAGAGTACAGAGCAACCACTAGTACCGATAGCATTACGGACCGCTAGTTTCTTGTCTTTGGAGTTAATCCCACAGATATTCCAGCACAAGACATTCCAGCATTTATTCCTAAACATAAAGGAAATAAAAGGAGAATAGCAAACTAGTATTTAAGCAGGGGGTTTTGGGCGCCCTGCAAGAAGCTTTTCAGCACTAAGCTCATCAAGAGGGATCCCACAGACCTGGGACCCAATGTTCTGCAGCGTATGGATGGGGTATGAGGCGGTGGTGCATCATCTTCCCCGTCAGACTTCACCACATTGAAACCCAATGTCGGCGGCAGGGTGTCGGAGCTAGAGGCTATAGTTGGAGCCTTCCTTGCTTTCACCTTAGAGACACCCTTCCTGGCATCAGAAAGAGTTAGGGCCTTGAATCCATCATACCTCGTAGAACGAGAGCTTCTTCTCAGTTGGGTAGTGACAACTGCCTCTTCTTCATTAGAAATCATTTGATTGAGCAACTCGCCTCCGTTCAGCTCCACTTGTTCAAAGGGAGGGAGAGGTCCACCGCTACAGGATGCAGGATCATCAGAGAGCTCCAAGAGCTCCAGCCTTGGCTGCATCAGGCTATCCCTTGGTTCATCATCTAAATACATAGTTCTAGCAAGAGGAGCCTAGCTATCTGTAGGGATATAGATCACATCAGAGATGGAGGACCTAGCCATCCGGCGAAGGTCAGCTGAGAACGGGCTAGAAGAGACCATATCATAGCACGCATACATGACCCCAGAGCAGAGTTGCAGCAACTGCAATGGCAGGAAAGTTTCAGTCTCTTCCTCAGATCAAGCAATGTGTTTCTGGTAGTGACCCACCGCAATGTTCCAAAGCAGCAACAGGAAAACAGGGTCCTCATAGATGTCCACAAATTGATCGACCCTACCAGCATGGATGAAGCGCGGCCCTTCACTAGCAAGCCCATGCAGAAGATTATCCACGGCCATCTCAACCTCAGACTCCGAGTAAACTGACCATCTCAACCTCAGCCCATGATGTTGGTGTAGTTCTTGTTGATCATCCAGCCATTGCTGAGCAGCCGAGAGATATGGGAGTTCAAACGGGTGCGATGAGGCATTCATCTGCGGGAGAGGGTCTTCATTGCCAGCTAATCTCGGGATCACCTGGCGTCCATTAAGGATATAAACCGGAACAGTCCAAGACCTTCCCATACTGGGCAAAGATCCCACTCGTCTGACAACTAAGCTGTGCGGAACCTGCACCAGATCGCTGATGAGCACTCGGACAAGGACACGTTCTTTGTTGTGGCCTGGGCGATGCCAAAGATCCAACTTGGCAAAACACTAGACCACCTTGTTGATGTAGTGGCCAGTCTGATACTCCATTGGGAAAGCAAGAAACAGCACCCAGGAAGAGTACGCAAATGGGCAGATACGCATGTTCGGACCTTCATCATGGGGAACAAAGGAGAAGAGCACATCATCACCCCAAGGATCAAGCTGATGAGGGCTCTCTCTGATGTACTGATCCCTTAGCATCACATCAGCAAAATACACCATGCCATCCTCGAGTGGTCCATCCATGTCTGATCCTCCTTCTTCCCATGAGGAGTGCACTCTTGAACAAGAGCTTCCATTGGAGGCCAAGGCAGCATACTTTGATCGCATGGCCGAATAGGTATGTTGACTGGTCAACGCCATGTTTCTGTAGTGCGTGTCTTTGCTAATTATCGGGTGCACGACTGCGCTCCTGAAGGGGGTAGACCCCGAGATTGCATGTAATCACCTGTGGTTGGACGCAGGCTTGCTTATTCCGACTGCTAATTGATTTCATTTTGTTGTCTTTTTCTTGTTGTAGCCGATTTTCAAGGTAGTTGACCGCGTTTTGAATAAGGTCGATCGGTATCGGGCTGAGCGTGACCAGGCTGGTGCTAAGCTGAGACGAATTGCTGGTGAGCATTGCTTTTTCGTGTGAGAATTTCTCTTTGTTCTACATATGTTTGATGGGTCTGGTTTCATTTTCGACTGGGAAGAAGGCCCCTGAAAAGAGGGTTGCTGAGCTGGAAGGGGATCTTGCTCTTCTGCATAGTGGCATGGAGGCAAAATAAAAGCACCTCGAGTCGTAGCGCGTTGAGGTTGAGTGCCTTTGTCTGGTGGGAGAGAAGCGGGAGCAACTGGAGCAAGCCGAAGCATCTGAAGCTGGGCGTCTTCGTACTCTCGCGAGTACTCTTGCGGGTAATTATGTCCTTCCTTCCTTTGTTGTTTTTCGTTTTTATGAATTTCCGTTGTTTGATGAATGTTCTCATTCAGGTGTAGTTGGGGCTGAGACGTCTACTGCTGCTTCGGAGGGGTCAGACGTCCTTCCTGGCGCTGTGAATGTCGTGGAAGGCGTTGTAGACATTGCAAAGGCTGCAGTTGGCCAGGCCTCGGACGATATCCAGATCCTGCATGAGGGCATTTTCCCAGAGAATGGTGTGCCTCAGGGTCTTGGTCCGATGGCGGGTGCTTTTGACAAGGACGGCGACTTCTTGGAGGGCTTCATCTGTGACAATGTGGTGAGTGGTCTTGAGACTGCGTTGATGATCTTGCTGGGCCATGGCGTGTCAATTGATTATGATACCGTGGTGTTAACTATTTCTGCGTACACTGACGAGCAAGGGCTTCGGGCTTTTGATTTGGCGCGTCATCTGCAAAAGGTTGTGGAGGAGCATGCTCACACTCGCGGTGACATCGAGTAGTTTTTAGGAACCTTTGTATCTGAAGATGCTGCATCTAATGGGATATTTTTTTTGTGTGTGTAATGAACTCCTTTTGCTTGAGGGAATGGTTTAATCTATTGATTGCAAATCCCCCGGGGCGTTTGGCTTTATTGTCTTGACTCTTGCTTTCTTTTGCGCTAGGCTTCCACAAGTACTTATCGTGCATGAAAGACTTTGAGGGAAGATGCCCGTGAGGATGCATACGAGTAGCTTCGTGTTCACCTCAAGGACGCTAAAATTGAGAATGTCTAGATGAAGGGTGTTGTTGTTGTTTAGTGCTTGATGTGAGAGCAGGTGGAAACTACATTGGATGGTTTGGTGAGCCGGATGTCCAAACTGTTTGATGTGATGGCAGGTCAGTTTTCGGGTACTTTGTCGTGTAGCTTTATTGGCGGTGTACTCCCTTTGCTAAGCTCATGTCTGCTAACTATCCTTGTAGTGGTGTCCGGCAAAACTTACCTTGAGTCGGAGGTGGCGCAAGATGAAATGTCTCGTCTGGAGGATCCCTTTTTTTTCAGGCGAATATCCCTCTATGGGCGAGTAGACATAGGGCTCGTGCCTTTGTTGTCCTTCGCGATCGTGCTAAGAAGGTCCCCAAGGTCGTAGAGTACTATCGTAAGCTTCATAATGTTTTGAACAAAATGTTCCCACTGGATCCGGTTCCGCAGACACTCGAGCAACTTTGTCATATATTTGCTCATCCTTTGGAGGTTCGTCGTATGGTGAAGTTGCAGATTCAGGCGAGAACTCGTTGTGCTCTGACGTTGGTTCGCTCGCATTGGTCGGGAGTGGATATTATGCAGGCGGCACAAGGTCCTCCTCGTGGCTGGGTGAACAGATTCCCGAACATTATGATGATGCGAATGCTCCTTCTGTACTTATAGTGGAGATGGTGATGGAGGAGACTGATCGAATAATTGGCGTCTGCTATAAGGTGAAGGAGGAGCCTGATGTGTAGGAACTACGTTGTTGTATCTATTATAACCCAGAGTGTAGTTGGTATCTTGTGAATATAAGGTACAACCCCCGAGTGTTGGTCGTGGCTTATTCTTGCAAGATATTACATGCCTTTGGTGACGCCTCATGTTGTCGACTTCTGTTTCTCCAATCTTGGCCTCTAGAGTTCATGTCATAGTTTCTTTGCTCGCGAACCTTTTGGGTGCGACCGACCCTCCGAGTGCTTTTTGGACTTGATTGGCATTGTGATGAGTAGGCTTCCAGTTTATTTCGTTTTTCTGATTACGGGTGTAGTTAACGCCTCGGGGGAGGTTTCGTTGCGCGAACCCCCAAGTGCCAAGTTGATGCGTCTGTTGTGTCGTGAGTGCGAAAAAATGCCCAGGTAAGGTCGTTATCGACTCGCGAGTGAGAAAAAACTCCTCTGAGGTGGCTTAGTTGCGTGAGCCCCCGAGTGCCGGGTGAGGCTGTTATCGAGTCGCGAGCGCGAAAAAATGCCTCGGAAGTACCTTTGTTGCGCGAGCCCCCAACTCCCAGTTAAGGTGTAAGATACTTGGAAAAAGCTTTCCTCTTTATTGCTTCTTTCCCCTGAAGTACTTACACTAATGGTTGATTAGCCTTTATTTTGATTGATGACTTAATAGCCCAAGGAATTAAAATGTGCGGCTAAGATATTGAGTAGAAAAAGCGTGAAGCGCTAATTTCTATTGTGTTGCTGCTATTCTGGTGGTTCCATAGATTCTTCAAGGTTTGGGGTAGCGTGGGTCTTTGATGGTCGCCGAGTCCGCTGCTGCGAGGTCTTGGTGTGCTTAGAAGGTTTTAGAGATCTTGTGGAATTCTCTATTGCAACGATCTGACCTGATGAAGCTTCCACTGATGGTGATGACTCCTCTTGGTCCAGGCATCTTGAGCTTGAGGTATGCATAGTGGGGGACGGACATAAATCGGGCGAAAGCTGGCCCGCCTTGGATTGTGCGGTACTACGACCTCCAATCGACTACTTCAAAGTCCAGTGCCTCCTTTCTGAAGTTGCTTTCGTTTCCAAAAATGACCTCAAGGCCGATTTTGCCGATAGGTTATACTACTTTTCCTGGTACGATGCCATGGAAGGTGGTGCTTGATTTCTTTAGTATGGAGGCTTCAAGGTTTTGTGTAGCACGGGTCTTTGATGGTCGACGGGTACGTTGTTGCGAGGTCTTGGTGTGCTCCGAAGGTTTTGGAGATCTTGTGGAATTCTTTGTCGCAATGATCTGACCTGATGAAGCTTCCACCTATGGTGATGACTCCTCTTGGTCCAGGCATCTTGAGCTTGAGGTATGCGTAGTGTGGGACGTCCATAAATCGTGCGAAAGTTGGTCGGCCTAGGATTGCGTGGTACTGTGACCTCCAGTCGACTACTTCAAAGTCCAGTGTCGCCTTTCTGAAGTTGCTTTGTAACATCCCAATATTTTCCGAATTTTGGAATGTTAATAAAATTAAATAGATAATGATTGTTTGCTTGATGAGTTTGATTACCTCTAGGATTTAAAACTTTTTGGAGTTTATTGAATATTAAAAAGAGAGGGAATAAAATGACTTTCCCTAATACTCATAATTGGTGTTTTGGAATTTATTATTTAAAACAAAACCAACAAAACAAAATGAGAGAAGGTAATATGACTCCTTCAACATATTAAAAGGTTGGGGAATGTTTTAAATCATTATTGGAATTCTTCTGAATATTCAAAACATTTTTCAACTCAAGGAAATTCATTTGAGAGAATATAAAATGACTTATCCCCTTTTAATAAAGTTGAAAAATAATTAGAATATTACTTTAAAGTTTATAAAATTTATTATGAGTATTATAAATAACTCTAAAATAATTTTAGAGATTTTATAATGCTAAGAGAGTTTTTATTGCATTAAAATGTTTTATTAAATATTTTAAAATAGTTGAAAAGGTATTCCAATGGGATATTTTTGTTTTCCCAAATTATTTATTGGTGTAACACTTTTAAAATTTATATTTTATTATTTAGAAATGGTTTGTCAATACTTTTGACCAAATAAAAATATTTTTAATAATTTATTGGATTTTATTTGATTTATGAAGAGTATTTTATATTTAAATAAAGTATTTAGAAAATGTTTTTATTTTAAATTTCCTTTTTGGAAAATGTATTCATTAAATAAACTTTCTTTGTATTATATGATGAATTTAGAAATTTATTTCGTATTTTTCCCATGAGTATTTATTTTTCTACAATTGTTTGAAGTTTCGGTTTTAAAAGAAAAGAAAATTGCGTACCGAGCCGGCCCAATAACCTTTTTCACCCGTGGACGCAGTAGAGCCCAAATGTCCCGTTTTGGTTTTTTTTCTCAGACTAAAAATAGTTTTCCTTTTATTTTCTTTTCTCTTTTTTCTAAACCCTAGCGGACCCCACGGCCGACCCCGCCGCCGCCGCCGGCTAGAACCTCCGCGCCGCCGACCGGAGTCGACGCCTCCGGCCACCACGCCGGGAGCCGCGCCGGCCGACCCCGCCGCCCGCCCTCCCCGGCACGTGCCACCGCCCGCTCCCCCGCCGCCCATGCCTCCCGTGCGCCACCGCCGGCCACTGCTCGCCGGAGCTCACCGCCGTGCCCGAGCAGCCGAGCCGAGCCGCCGCCGGCGACCACCGGAGGGGCGCCACGCCATCGCGCGCGGGAGCGCTGCGCCCGAGCCGCCGACGCCTCGGCCACTGCCGGGCCACCCCGTGCCGCGCCTCCCCACCCCCACGTCGCCGGAGCACGCCGCACCTCGCCGGAGTTCGCCGGATTCTGGCCAGATCTGGGCAAGGGAACCGATCGCTTTTTCTGAAGAAAAGATAATTGTGGTTCAGTCTTTTTTATAGAAAAGACCCCGTTCTCGCTTCCGCAATATCTCCCACACCGTGCGTCGGATTGAGGTGAAACTTTTTGCTACGCGCTCGTGTTGTTCTGTACTTTAGCATGGAATCAACTTTTCACACTTTGCACACTTTTGAATTTGAAGTTATTTCAAATTCAAAACTCATATTGCCGGAGGCCATATCTTTTATACCGTTGATCCAAATCGAGTTATTCTTTTTGCGTTGGATCACTCGTGTCATGTACTTTTTGTTCATAGTATGTGTAACAAAAAATTCAAATGTTTCTATATCTGTTTAAATTCAAATTCAATTCAATTTTGCACTTGTTATGACCTGCGTTGTGGCATTCCATTTCATGTGATTCTTTTTGCATATCGGATCATTTGAGACATGTTATCGGTAAGATTCATACACTTTTCATGTGGGCATGATATTCACCTCGAATTCATAAATGTCCATGATCACAATTCCTTACCGATGAATCTTTATATGTTGACTCTTTCGAGTTCACGTTCCACCGATCACTTTGAGCACCTCGACACTTGTACCGTGTCAAGCATTTTTGTTTTGTTGCTAAAACCCTTTGTGTTTGTTTGTTGATCTTTTGTTTGTGTTGTTGGTGTGATTTATTATTTGAGTTCCTTCGTTTGCGATAGATTTTCTCGGAGTGTGACGAATAGAGTTGACTGGACCGTGAGAGCGAAGAACTTCACCGAATGGAAAAGGCAAGTGATACTTTGATCATACTCACACCCATATTTTCTATATGCATTATGTTAAGTATATCACCCTATTGCATGATAGGTAGTTTACTTTACTGTTGCTGCAAAACCAGTTAGGATAGCCATATGTCTTGACTTGTATTTGTAGATCAACCTAGCCGTGTTGTTACTTTCTTGCTATACTTTGTAGATGTGGTTGGGTAGTGAGGATTTCATGGAGTACATGTGAGCTATTTTAATAAACTGTGTAGCAACTTTATAATAAATAGAAATCACTTCTAGACGGGCGGGTAAAAACCCGGTAGTCGTGCCTTGTCTAAGGACAGTGCCGGGGTTAAATGCACCCAATGGTTGTTTTGGTGGTGAACCGGGTGCGACATGGTGTCTACCCTCTATACGAAGTGGGCGCTATCCAGGCTCAAAAAGATCAGACAGGCAATATTACTAGTAGCTTCCGTGTACAGCCACTGGCTATATGGGCTCTGGCTTAGCACGAGTACGTTGTGGGGAACCTGGCCCTGGTAGCTAGCTGATGTAGATGTGTGTTAGGTGTACCGGCTACCAAAGGGTGGAGGCAACCTCTTCAGAAGGTCTTTGTCTCAATCTTCGGGTTGAGTCCAGTGGGGAACGTGTACAACCTCTGCAGAGCGTATAAACTGATCATGATTAGCCGTGTCCACGGTTACGGACGAACTTTGAGAAACTAGTTAGTACTGTTGATGAATGATCTTGACAGATGAACACTTCATAATAATTTTGGTGGGAAAGAGTAGCTTGGGTTGCTGTGTGTTTCAGGTAGAATTCAACTTAAAACTTTGACTAGTTTAGTTCAGGATAAAACTGGCTTTCGGCAAAACAAAACCATAAGCCTTTCCTTTGACTTATCCTTGCATGTAGCGATAGGTCTGTTATATATTTTTTCGTGTCACTTGTCGTACAAATCAGATGTACTGACCCGTTGTCGGGCTGTAACCTTCGGTGTTGCAGGATTGTATGCGACGAGTAAGTGATACGATGTAGGGTTACGATGTCTATGCTCAACTATGCCGGTGGAGTTGATGGACGCCACGAAGCTCTTTATTGTTCTACGCTGTATTTTATTTGTAAGCTAGCCTTGAGCTATGCAGGTATGCTTTAATGTAATACTAGATCTTCAATGTAATATATATGACATGTGGTTTATTCTTGATATTACATCATGTACTGTGTGTGCTAGCTATTAATCCAGGGACTAGCACAGAATGCACAGAGACTCCGGTTTGTGATGAGTCGGGTCGTTATAGATGGTATCAGAGCCCATGTTGACTGTAGGTCGTGACCCTAGAAAATGGATAGAAAAAGCCATATGAACAAAAATATTTTATCACTCTTTGATTACTTACTCTCTCCACTAGTATTTCTCATCTATTATTCATCTTCTAAAACCCCTCATCTTATTTTACTATAAATACCCCTCTGAGTTTCTTACCCCTGAAGACAAGACAATTAAGAAGTACATCATCAACCTCGTGGATCAATTGAAGTTATGACCACAAGAACGAGAAGAATACCCTATGAGGATAAATAAGTTTTGACACTACGAGAGGAATCTTTAAGATCAGCTTAGCTGAGAAAGATGAAGCTTAGAATCAGACCACCACCTTTTAGGTGAAGTTAGATGAACGAATTTCGCGTAGTATGATGAGATCGTATGTCTTGCACATATGACCTTACTCTAGGTGTTGTTTGTGTGTTTTGACTTTTGTGACTGTATTGTTTGTTATTATGTGTTACTGTCGAACGTAGGTGTGCACTAAGTGTACGTTGTTACCTTTTCATTGTTAGCTGGAGTTGTGGATCGATGCATGTTTGCTATGGATTGATTAGATTTGTAATGTCATGATTTGTTTTGTTAAGTTTTGTCTTGTACCCTGTGGCCCTGATATGTATTTGGTTGTTGTGGCGTGTTGTGTTTTGCGTTTCTTCTACGTGAGTAGAATAAGTTTATGTTTCAATAGACCCCTCATCTATTTAGTATGCTTCAAGACTGAAGGAGACATAACAACAAGAAGAATAACCTTGGAAAGTGACTCAACGATATGAAGATTGCTTCGACAACGCGAAACTGAAGCTACCATCATTGAAGACCTGAAGACTTGAAGACCTGGAAGATTCAAGTTTCTACCGTTAGATCGATCTGTGAGCTGTCATTTCTTGTTTACCGACAGCTACACATCAAAACTTATTTACAAAACTAGTGTGATGTTTGTATGGGTACCTCTCCCTATCTCTCTCTCTCTACCTCGCTATCTACATTCTATTCCCCCTCATCCTCATCCTTAAATTTAAGAAGCTACTACAATGGCTGCTAATGTCAAGGCTGGAATAAATATGGATGCAACTTAATGCTGAGTTCAAAGTTAACCCCTTCTGCCAAGATCTTACAACAAGCAAGCACAATCTTGCTGAAGGAAGAACTCTGGAGGAAGTTGTAGTCCACCAGTACACGTTTATAGCAGTTTGCGAAAACCTGAGAGTGGTGAGGAAACGATAGATGTTTTGGTTGGCTTGCAGAACCATGAATTTATCTGGACCCAGTTCAAGATAAGGAGGACTTCTGCAATGCTTGTGAGAATGACCGAGTGTTAGATTGTGAGATTCACTAAACCATATACAAGGAAATGATTTGGGTGCGGAATGGATTGATCACCATGACGACTACTCCTATTTTTCGCTCTTGCTATGCGGGATAGTAAATCTTGAGTGACTTACCTATAGCAGAGAGACGACGATGTTAATCCTAAACCATAGAATGGTACGATGTGTGACCCCTGTAGGAGATTACTGTTTGTGTTACCTAGTGAGTATAGACCAAGACCTTTTGCTGCAGGTATTCCGTAATAGTATTCTTGATGACCACCATGAGAGATTCGATAGTTGTTTAGTATTGGTGCCTGCCTTGTCAGCCATGAAGGTTCGGAATTTGGAAAACCACTCTTCTGATAAGGATTGAAGACCTCAAGGGAGTTGGTGAAATCTCTATGACTAATGTGACCGGTGGAACAAGACTCATGTATTCCTTTTAAGGGTGGTAGCACCCTAGCTCATCGGAGGCTCGATGGACTGTCATGAAGACCCGAACCCTAACCTTTCTTTCTAGCCTTCTCGAATCTCGAGGACGAGATTCCTTTTAAGGGTGGTAGTGTGTAACATCCCAAAAAAATTCCGAATTTTGGAATGTTAATAAAATTAAATAGATAATGATTGTTTTCTTGATGTGTTTGATTTCCTCTGGGATTTAAAACATTTTGGAGTTTATTGAATATTAAAAAGAGAGGGAATAAAATGACTTTCCCTAATATTCATAATTGGTGTTTTGGAATTTAATATTTAAAACAAAACCAACAAAACAAAATGAGAGAAGGTAATATGACTCCTTCAAAATATTAAAAGGTTGGGGAATGTTTTAAATCATTATTGGAATTCTTTTGAATATTCAAAACATTTTTCAACTCAAGGAAATTCATTTGAGAGGATATAAAATGACTTATCCCCTTTTAATAAAGTTGGAAAATATTTAGAATATTACTTTAAAGTTTTTAAAATTTATTATGAGTATTATAAATAACTCTAAAATTATTTCAGAGATTTTATAATGCTAAGAGAGTTTTTTTTTCATTAAAATGTTTTATTAAATATTTTAAAATAGTTGAAAAGGTATTCCAATGGGATATTTTTGTTTGCCAAATTATTTATTGGTGTAACAATTTTAAAATTTATATTTTATTATTTAGAAATGGTTTGTCCATACTTTTGACCAAATAAAAATATTTTTAATAATTTATTTGATTTTATTTGATTTATGAAGAGTATTTTATATTTAAATAAAGTATTTAGAAAAAAAATATTTTTATTTTCCTTTTTGGAAAATGCATTCATTAAATAAATTTCTTTGTATTATTTGATGAATTCAGAAATTTATTTCGTATTTTTCCGATGAGTATTTATTTTTCTACAATTGTTTGAAGTTTCGGTTTTAAAAGAAAAGAAAAATGCGTACCGAGCCGGCCCAATAGCCTTTTTCGCCCGTGGACGCAGTAGAGCCCAAGTCGGACCCGTTTTGGTTTTTTTCTCAGACTATAAATGGTTTTCCTTTTCTTTTCTTTTGTCTTTTTTTTAAACCCTAGCGGACCCCACGGCCGACCCCGCCGCCGCCCACATGTCACCCGCCGCCGCTGGCTGGAACCTCCGCGCCGCCGGCCACCACGCCGGGAGCCGCGCCGGCCGACCCTGCCACGCGCCCTCCCCGGCCCGCGCCCCCGCTGCCTGTGCCTCCCGTGCGCCACCGCCGGCCACTGCTCTCCGGAGCTCACCGACGTGCCCGAGCAGCCGCCGCCGGCAACCGGAGGGGCGCCACGCCATCGCGCGCGGGAGCGCTGCGCCCGAGCCGCCGACGCCTCGGCCACCGCCGGGCCACCCCGTGCCGCGCCTCCCCACCCCCACGTCGCTGGAGGACGCCGCACCTCGCCGGAGTTCGCCGGATTCCGGCCAGATCTGGGCGAGGGACCCGATCGCTTTTTCTGAAGAAAGGATAATTGCGGATCAGTCCTTTTTGCAGAAAAGACCCCGTTCTCGCGTCCGCAATATCTCCCACACCGTGCGTCGGATTGAGGTGAAACTTTTTTCTACGCGCTCGTGTTGTTTTGTACTTTAGCATGGAATCAACTTTTCACACTTTGCACACTTTTGAATTTGAAGTTATTTCAAATTCAAAACTCATATTGCCGGAGGCCATATCTTTTATACCGTTGATCCAAATCGAGTGATTCTGTTTGCGTTGGATCACTCGTTTCATATACTTTCTGTTTATAGTATGTGTACACAAAAATTCAAATGTTTCTAGATCTGTTTAAATTCAAATTCAATTCAATTTTGCACTTGTTATGACCTGCGTTGTGGCATTCCGTTTCACGTGATTCTTTTTGCCTATCGGATCATTTGAGACATGTTATCGGTAAGATTCATACACTTTTCATGTGGGCATGATATTCACCTCGAATTCATAAATGTCCATGATCACAATTCCATACCGATGAATCTTTATCTGTTGACTCTTTCGAGTTCACGTTCCACCGATCACTTCGAGCACCTTGACACTTGTACCGTGTCAAGCCTTTTTGTTTTGTTGCTAAAACCCTTTGTGTTTGTTTGTTGATCTTTTGTTTGTGTTGTTGGTGTGATTGCTTATTTGAGTTCCTTCGTTTGCGATAGATTTTCTCGGAGTGTGACAAATAGAGTTGACTGGACCGTGAGAGCGAAGAACTTCACCAAATGGAAAAGGCAAGTGATACTTTGATCATAATGACACCCATACTTTCTATATGCATTATGTTAAGTATATCACCCTATTGCATGATAGGTAGTTTACTTTACTGTTGCTGCAAAACCAGTTAGGATAGCCATATGTCTTGACTTGTATTTGTAGATCAACCTAGCCGTGTTGTTACTTTATTTCTATGCTTTGTAGACGTGGTTGGGTAGTGAGGATTTCATAGAGTACATGTGAGCTATTTTAATAAACCCTGTAGCAACTTTATAATAAATAGAAATCACTTCTGGACGGGCGGGTTGCATCCCGGTAGTTGTGCCTTGTCTAAGGGCAGTGCCGGGGTTAAATGCACCCAATGGTTGTTTTGGTGGTGAATCGAGTGCGACATGGTGTCTACCCTCTATACGTAGTGGGCGCCGTCCAGGCTCAAAAAGATCAGACATGCAATATTACTAGTAGCTTCCGTGTACAGCCACTGGCTATATGGGCTCTGTCTTAGCACGAGTACGTTGTGGGGAACCTGACCCTGGTAGCTAGCTGATGTAGATGTGTGTTAGGTGTTCCAGCTACCAAAGGGTGGAGGCAACCTCTTCAGAAAGTCTTTGTCTCAATCTTCGGGTTGAGTCCAATGGGGAACGTGTACAACCTCTACAGAGCGTATAGACTGATCATGATTAGCCGTGTCCACGGTTACTGACGAACTTTGAGCAACTAGTCAGTACTGTTGATGAATGATCTTGACAGATGAACACTTAATAATAATTTTGGTGGGAAAGAGTAGCATGGGTTGCTGTGTGTTTCAGGTACAATTCAACTTAAAACTTTGACTAGTTTAGTTCAGGATAAAACTGGCTTTCGGCAAAACAAAACCATAAGCCTTTCCTTTGACTTATCCTTGCATGTAGCGATAGGTTTGTTATATATTTTTTCGTGTCACTTGCCGTACATCTCAGAAGTACTGACCCGTTGTCGGGCTGTAACCTTCGGTGTTGCAGGATTGTATGCGACGAGTAAGTGATACGATGTAGGGTTATGATGTCTATACTCAACTATGCCTGTGGAGTTGATGGACGCCACGAAACTCTTTATTGTTCTCTGCTGTATTTTATTTGTAAGCTAGCCTTGAGCTATGCAGGTATGCTTTATTGTAATACTGGATCTTCGATGTAATATATATGACATGTGGTTTATTCTTGATATTACATCATGTACTGTGTGTGCTAGCTATTGATCCAGGGACTAGCAAAGAATGCACAGAGACTCCGGTTTGTGATGAGACGGGTCGTTACATGTTTTCATTTCCAAAACTGATCTCAAGGCTGATTTTGCTGAGAGGGTAGACTGCTTTGCCTGGTACGATGCCATGGAAGGTGGTTCTTGATGTCTTCAGTATGCAGGATGGGATGAACATCTCCTCCAAGGTTTTCGTGAATATGATGTTGATTCTGCTGCCTCCGTCCATGAACACATGTGACATGTCGTAATTTCTAATTCGTGCTTCGAGCACTAGTGCGGCGTATCCTGGTCAATGGATGTATTGCGGGTGATCTTCTCGGGAGAACGTTATGTTAATCTTCGATCCATGGAGGAACTATGGTATTGCGGGATATGAGGTGGATGCTAGGTAGACTTGTCGAGAGACCTGCTTCTGCTGCCTTTTGGAGGGGCATCCTTCTTAGATCATGCATATCTGTCCATGGGCGATTGGGTATGCGTCCTCATCTTCGGGTGCTTCTTGTCTTTTCTTAACGACGGTGACTTGTCTTGACGTCATGGGAGGAGCCGGCGGTGCATCATGTGTGATTTGCCCAGGGAGTATGTTTGTGAGTGGTTGAGGTGCTGGTGGAGCATTCCATCCATATTCTTCAGAGAGGTGGTTGAAATTCTCGCAGTTTCTCGGTGTATGCCCTGAACGGAATTCTCCTTGCTCGTCTTTCTACGCATGGAACTGGCAAGGTCCATCGATTTGGTCTTTCACCGAGCGGGGTGCTCAGGTGTCGTCGTGTGGTTGTCGGGGCCGCCATACGCGCTTTTGGTTGTGCGGTGATCCATCCCGGCTGTCTCTTATTGGTGGTCTCTTATCTTCACGGCGCATGCGATCTCTATCGTCTAGGAAGCCAGCCTTGACCATCTCGTCTCCTCTGTCGTCATAGAAATTTCGTCTGGGTCTATTTCTTCTTCGGTCCAAACTTCTATTGCCGCCCTAGTAGTCGTAGTCACGGTTTTCTCGGTTGGATGGGATGTCAGCTTCGTTGCATATGGAATCTTCTCTGTATCCCCATCTATTGGCATGCTCCAATAAATGGGTGAGAGTTCAGTCCTTGAGTTGTCCCAACTGCTCTTTGAAGGTTATGCGCTGGAACCCTCTTATGAATGCACCGATAACGCTTTCTTCTGATATGTCTTCTTTGGAATTCTTCAGTATGGTCCATCTTTGTATGTAGCTGCGCAATGATTCCCGAGACCCTTGCTTCCAGGCTCATAGTTCTTCGAGTGAGGCAGGACGCTTATAAGTGGATTTGAAGTTTTCGATGAAGGAGGATCGGAACTTTCTCCATGAGCTGATGGATCCACGGTTTAAGTTTTTCAGCCAATGTCTTGCTGATCCGTTGAGCATGAGCTTTACGTACTGCATGGTTGTGGTATTTGGGCCTCTTTGGAATTGTACTTCGGTTAGGTACTCGTTGAGTGATGTACGAGATGATGATAATGGTTTCTCGCCCTTCGTTGGTTACCCCAAGTGGAAGTTGAGATGTAGGATAGAAGCAAATTTCCCCTATGTAGAGGATAGGGTTTGTGTCGTCGATATGTGACGCCAGATGCCATGGAGATGGCTAAAGTGAGGGGAAGACGCAAGGAAGAAAGATGTCGATGGTGCCGGAATCGGGTTGGGCACAAACACGGTGAGGGACACCACGATGTACCCAGGTTCGGGGCTCTCCGGAGAGATAACACCCCTACTTCTGCTTCTTCTCTTATATATGAATGGAACCGAGCTACAATAACTGCTTCTCTATCTACTCAGGGGAAGATGAGCGCTGCCGTGGGCAAGGCTCTCTCCTGCTTCCCTGAGGAGTAAATACAAGCAGTGAATGAACTGAGTGACTTGTGAGTAATGGGGCGAATGAGCGGATCGTCCCCCACGCAGGAGGGGTACCCCGGGATCTTATAGCATGAGTCCGAGGTAAATCGGTAACTTCACTGCCGATTGGGCCCAGCTGTCATCCTCTAATCGGCTGGGGCCCACCGACTGCTCCTCTCCGGGTGATCCGGACCCGACGAGCGGCGGCCCATGCTGTAGGCTCGTAGGGCATGATGGTGAACAATGGAGCTAGGAGGTGCGGTCTTGTCGTCCTGTCCGCGGAATCGGCGGAGAGGTCGACACCGCATCTCTGCCAGATCTTTGATGAGACTTGGCTTCTCTGCCACCCCGATCTCTCGGGATTGCGCATTTATGACCTCGTACTTGTACCCGTGACCGATCTCCGGGTCAACTTCCCCAGGGGTAGCAGGTCATACCGATTGCGCCTGGGCCGACTGGTGGTTCCGGGCAAGGTCGATTGCTCCGGGCAATCTGCTGTGCTGATACCCACCTCGGCCCAGCTGCGGGCCAATCGGATAATTGTCTTGATGATGAAAAGGGTGGACCAGTTCCGCCTGGGCAGACTGCTGGCATTCGGTATGGCTGATTGCCTTGGAGCAATCGGCCGTACGCCTGCCCAGCTCGACCCAGCTGCAGCCGAATCGGTCCATCCTTGTGTCTTGAAAGGTTGCTTTCGCTTGGGTGAGCCTACCCGGGTACCAGTCCCCCGTCAGTAGCCCCTAAAGCTGTAAAGGTCCCACGGTCATTTGACTGCGGGGCCTTTGCAGTTTTTAATCTTTCTCCAGTATTTTCCGAATGCTACGGCCTCCTCGAGTGCGTCACTCCGATATCTTCGATCGACTCGGAGCTCACACTCGGCTGACCGAGATTTCATCCGATATGTTTTGAAACATCTCCGATTTCTGCTTTCACTTTTTGAGAATGGTATCCCTCTCCGATTACCTTCCAACGGTTACCTCCGATCTCTCTGGGATGCAGTCAATGGACCGGGGCCCATGACCCACGTGCGATTTTACGTAACTGCAGGCCTCGACCCCCACGTCGCACGCCTCGCTTCCCACGCTGGGATCTCCTGCGCTGGTTTGCCGGTTGGTCTTCCTGTGGGCTAGGCCACACCAGGCCACACGGCCGCAACCGGATCCCACTCCCCTTCCCCGCCGCCCTTATAAGCCATAGGGGAGGGCATGTGCCTCTTCCTTCTCTCATACTTCGTCTTCCTCCTCTGCCTCTTGCTCTCGCGCGCCATTGCTGCTCCGCTCGAAGCTCTCCCTTGCGCTCGCAGCTTCGCCTCCGCGCACGGGATCCGCTCCGGTCGCACACTCGCGTGCTTCTCCGCCACCGATGTGGTCTTTCCCCGCTACTCTCGCGCTTCTCGGCCTCTTTCTCCTTCCGCCCGCAAGCTCCGTGGCGCCTCGGCGAGATACCTCCCAGGCCAGCCGCGGGTGCTGGAGGGGTGCCACGGTCACCGCCGACGCCATCCAAGCTCTGGTTCGCTCCCGCAAGATGCCAGCTGAGGTCCAGTGGCGCGTTCCCGGCGCCGATATCGTGCCCACCGCGCGTGCTGGAGAGAGGGTCGTCTTCCTCGCTCAGTTTGAGCGTGGATTCGGACTCCCCGCCAGCACCTTCTTCCGCAACTTCCTCGACTTCCATCGCCTACAACCACATCACCTCACGATGAACTTCATCATGATCCTCTCTGGCTTCGTTACGCTGTGTGAGGGATATCTTGGCTGCCGCCCAAGCGTTGCTCTTTGGAAGCGGTTCTTCGACCTCCGAGCTCACAACGCTCGAACCGGGGCTGTGGTGCCGTCTGCCACGGAAGGTGGTGAGCCCACGTATCCGACCGACATGACCGACTGCGGCAGTTGCCTTGTCGCAGCCGGCAAACCTAGGTACAAGAGTCCCGAGATCGTCCAGTCATGTAAGAACTGGCAGACCTCCTTCTTTTACGTCAAGTCGCCCGATCAAGGCCCCGACCTCCTGAATCTGGCCGAGTTCTCCCTCGCCCGGCCGACTGAGAAACATCAGTGGTCGTTGAAGTATGGCGTCGGAGACCTTGACGTGGATGCTCAAGTCGCCAGGGTTGCTCAGCTGGAGCAAGAGGGACTCCTGCCGACTGATCTTGTTGCCGCTTGGCTTCAAGCCCGAGTGCTTCCTCTGCAGCGCCGAGTGCACCGCATGTGTGACATGTCGGGGCCCCGAGATCCCACTCGGCTCTGTACGTGGCGAGTGAAGCTCGAAGACCTTTGCGTCAGGATAAGGGCTATTACCTCCAACGCCTTGCCCGATCCTTTCCGCTTCGGCCTCGAGTACCTACACCGCCGACAGACACCACCCGTGGTATGTCCCGACTGGTCTCTTTCTCCGATTGCTTTTGCCTCATGCTCAATTTCTCTGACAACTTTCTTCTTCTTGATTAGCATTTCCTTCAATCCAACCTGATGGAGGACGGCCAAGTGGCCGGCACGTATGCCCCCGACTGCGAGGAAGACGACCCCGCAGACTTCGAATACAATGGTGAAGCTCCTTCCTCCGAGTCCGAAGATGACGACGCCGACGAAGGTGAGTCCTCTGGGGAGTCCTCCGAATCCGAGGATCCTGCTACCGACGCCGACGTCGAGGCCGCCGACCCCAAGAATGCCGACACCCGAACTGTGGCTCAAGGGGGTACGCCTGACCCTTCCCTTGCGCAATTTCTGGCCGAATGGAGTGATGACGATAGTGTCTCAAAGGTTGATAATCCTGATGCAGCTCCTCATGCCAAGCCGCCGAAGGTGCCGACTAAGCGCGCCTCGGCAACCAGCTCTTCTTCTTGTGCTTCGTCCAGCAAGGCCGCGAAGGCCGTGCCGACTGCACCCAAGGGTAAACAGCCTCGAGCGACGGCCACTCGGGTGCCGACTACTCAAGCGCCTCTGAACGTCACCCCGTTGAGGTGTCGGATGTCCATGGGTGCGCCGAGAACAATCGGGTATGCCCTTATCTTCATGCTTTGAGCCTCACTATTTTCTCTTGTACTGACTGACCTTTTCTTTCTCCTTTCAGGGATCCGATTGGTCTCGACGACATTGACACCGGCATTCCAGCCCGTGCCAACTTCATCTGCTGCATCTCCTGTTGCATCTGCTGCTGCTATCCACAAACGGACACCTGCTCCACTTTGCACCTCCAAGGACGCCGAGCGTGCCGCCAAGAAAGCTCGCCTCGAGACTGTCAAAAAGACTGCCACTTCTTCCATTGCTTCCAAAATCCCCCCAAGAACGGCCGACCAGGGAGTTACTGGTGGCGAAGGAGCGCAACCGGTTGATCCGATTGCCCCATCTCCGCCACGCCACTCTGACCTTGTCTCCGCCCCCATGACGACTGCTTCGCCAATTGTGGTTTCCGCGCTGCCGCTTATGACGACAACGCCACCGATTGTGGTGTCCGCGCCACCAATTATAACGACCACCCCGCCAATTGTGGTGTCTGTGCCGCCGATTATGATGACCACACAGCCAATTGTGATGGCTACATCGGCCTCGGCTCGTCCGATTGCGCCGCAGCCACAACTAGATGCCTCCAGCCTTTTGGCGACATCAGCACCAGCGACTTCTACCATCGTTACCTCTTCCGCTGCAACTCCAACTTCATCACGACCGCCGACTTCTTCTGCGTCGGAATTTCTGATGCGCTCGGTGGACCAATTCCGGGCCGAGTACTCTCGCACCCGCCATGTCGGCACCGAGCGCGATGCTTCACCGCGCTCCCAATATCCTTTGACGGCAGCCTATAGTCGGGTGAATGACTTTGCCACCGCCATTGCTCGGGACCTCCAACAGCTCGACCGCAATCATGCAGTAAGCTCTTCCACTTACCTTTATGATTCTCCTTCAATCGGGAGACTTTTCTTCCGGTGGGTGCGCGCAAGCGCACCCACTAGGTGTAGTCCCCGACATTCGGGCCGATTGTTAGCATTCGGTTCGGATCTTTTATGCTCTCTGCTTTTTCTCCTGCCTTCCTCCAATCGGGAGACTTCTCTTCCGGTGGGTGTAGTCCCCGTGATTGGGGCCGATTGTTAGCAATCGATTTGGATCTTCTTTTGGCTGTTGTATCTCTAAAGTTCATCTTGCTTGTCCTCTCAGGCTGTTATGGAAGAGAAACGTGAGATCTTTGAGAAACTCCTTGACACCTATGCCGCCAGCCTCCGAACTCTCGCCCAGGCCCAGCTCGAGGTCAACAATCAATCGGCCGAGATCAATAGGCTGAGAGGTAACTTCTGCATCATTCATGTCTTCTGTTCGACTGATTATTCCTCTTGTACTAACATCTGCATGCCTTCCTCTAGTTTCCGCTCCCATGGTGGGTGACCTTCAGGGCCGAATCGCCGAACTGACCGCTGAGCTTAGCCAACAAGGACCTGCGCTTGCTGCAGCCAGGCAAGAGACAAACCGTCTGAAGGGGGTGGAAGCCGACTTGACCCATACCATCAAGAGCCTCCACTCCGACATGGCTGCTCTTGAAAAGAAACATTTGAATGATTTAGCTGCGGTGACTACTGCTGGCGATGGGCTTGTCGCTGAGCGAGACGCAGCTGTAGCCGCCCGAGAAGCGCTGCAGGCCGAGAGGGATGAAGCTGTTTCCATGAGAGACTCCATCCGGAAAGACTGCGATGAGCATATTTCCAAATATGAGGAGTTGGAGAATTACAGTTATGAAGAAGCCACCCGACTGCGCCGCCGAGCTAAGGGTTTCTGTGACACGATGACCGAGATGGATGTCATCCTTAGCAATACGCGCTTCTTGCATCTGAGTACCTTTTTCGATTGCCTCCTATTTCTGTGTCATTACTCATACTTCTCTTCGTGGTGCAGAGGCCTGGCCTGAATCCGAAGCAGCTGCTTATGCAGCAGTAGCCAAATTCCGAGAGGAGACCATCGCGGCCAGAGGGACTTGCCAACTCGAAGATGATGTCTGGACTCGGCATGAGTATCTGATTGGCACTAAGGCCCGAATTCCTATCATCAAGGGGGTTGCGCTATCCTTCAAACTTGGCATTCTGAAAAATGCCGAATTGTTGTGGTCCCCGTCTGAGCTCAAGGTCGGACTTCAGAGAATGAAACATGCTGCCAGCTCCTCTGCCGAGGTCCGCAGATCGGACACTCTGGACGAAGAAGATTCTGACAAGGGAGATGCTCCGAATGCTACCACCGAGCAGACTCGGATTCTTCTGAAGGCCATCCCACGTCGGATCAACGTCCTGCTCAACTCCGCGGGTCGGACATGTGCTGAAACTCCTCTTCAGACTGTGCTGAGCTGGTACCCTCAAGTGAAGCTTCCCCAGCTCTTTAGCCTCAGAGAAAATGCTGCCGACTTTCTTGAGAGGACTTATACCAAGGTGAATCAGCTCGCCAGCACCATGGTGAACTGGTTTTCTCCCTATGACTACACTTCATATCTTGACGAGGGAGGGAACCCGCTCGCTGCAACTTCCATTTCTGGGCTGGCCGAAGAACATTCTGACAGCGGTTCGTCCCATACCTCTCCGAGGTCCAAGCATGTCGGGGCCACATCTTCTGACGCACAGTCGGAGGCGGATGCCACTGCTGCTCCGACTACAAGCTCTGCGCCATCAACTGCCCCGACTTCCTGAGCCGTGTCATCGACGACGTCATCTATCTCTTCCGCCGATGTTTGATCAGCCTTATCTTATTCTTGTTTTCAGATTAGCCGATTGTAAGACAATATTTTAATTCCGCCGCCACCCACTGGGTGTGGTTCGATGTAATGAACTTATTCGGCCTTGGGCCTGTTATTTCTATGCAATCTGATTGCTCGTTGCAAGTTTTATTTGTGCAATTGACTTTGCGTCTTTGTCGGTTTCTTTTATCGGTCTGCACTTGGGGGTGTCATGCCTTGTCCGTGTTGCTGCCGACATGCGGTCTGCAATCGGATCGAAGGTTGATTTCCAGCCAAGGTTCGATAAGTGTTTCGAATTTACACGACAAGGTTTAACGCAAAGGATTTTGCAATGTTAGGATCGGATTGCTCGCTGCCGGCTGCTCGGTGCACCGGTCTGTGGCGCAATCGGTGGCTAACTTAGTCAGCTATGCCCTTTTTAGAGCGTTTCGACTTGTGTCTCGGGAGTTTGTAATGCCGACTGCCCCAACTGCTGCCCTTCTCAATGCCATAACCACTCTCGTGGCTTGTGCTCAAGTCGGGTGCTAAGTTGAGTGCCAGCCCGCGGCCCCCGTGCCTCGTTGGCTTATTTTTCTGACCTCGTGGTCGGTCAGTCCCCGAGTACGTTATTCACGTTTCGGGTATGACGAAGCGTTGCCGACTTGGGCTAGCTTTTCGAATGAAATTATGCAAAAGTACTCGAACGCTCTTTTTTAGAGGCATGATAGCTTTACTGATTGTTTTGCCGAATGGCATACATAAATTTCTGCTGCTCAACTATAGACGGACATAAAAGCTCGGCGTTCCATGGCCGCTCCGTTTCTACTCCTGATGTCTCCTTGTGCCGAGTGCCCTTGGTGCAGTCAATAAAATAATAGGAGTTGTTCTTGAGTGCGCGGCTGATGACGAATGGTCCTTCCCAGGGTGAGGATAGCTTGTGCTGCCCGTCTGACTTCTGAATTCGGCGTAGCACCATGTCGCCTTCTCGGAAGGCGAGAGGGCGAATCTTCTTGCTGTGGTAGTGCTGCAACTTCTGCTGGAAGACTGCCGACCTGGACAAGGCCAGCAGGCAAGCTTCTTCCTTGAGATCGACGCCGTCTTCTCGTGCCTACTTAGCTTCTTCCTCGGTGTACAAGGCATGCCGAGGTGAATCAAACTCGATGTCGGATGGGATGATTGCTTCTGAACCATGCACCAGGAAGAAAGGAGTGAACCCAGTCGACCTGTTTGGTGTGGTCCTCAAGCTGAACAGTACTGTTGGGAGTTCTTCAATCCATGCTTCTGGTGCCCTTTCGAGTGGCTCCACCAATCGGGGTCTGATACCCGAGAGGATGAGACCAATGCTCTTTCTACTTGACCGTCCGACTAGGTATGTGCCACAGATGCAAGATCCAGCCGAATGCCTTGCTGAGATGCAAATCGGGCTAGTGCCCCCTTTGCGAAATTGGTGCCGTTGTCGGTGATGATGCTGTTAGGTACGCCATATCTGCACATGATGTCGGCCACAAAGCGAACCGCAGTCGGGCCATCGAGCTTTTTGATCGGGCGGGCTTCCATCAACTTGGTAAATTTATCCACTGCAACCAGGAGATGTGTCATGCCACTTCGAGCCCTCTTGAATGGACCAACCATGTACAAGCCCCACACCGCAAACGGCCATGCTATTGGGATTGTCTTCAATGCTGACGCTGGCTGATGACTTTTTGCCTTGAACCGCTGGCAGTCCTTGTAATATTTCACCAAATTCTCAGCCGCTGCGAGCGCCGTCGGCCAATAGAAACCATGTCGGAAAGCTTTGCTGGCGATGGCTTTTGCAGATGCGTGATGACTGCATTCACCTTGATGGATGTCTCTGAGCAATTCTAAGCCCCTGTCTTCTTCTACACATCTCTGAAAAACACCAGTTGCACTTTTGCGCACTAGCTCATTGTTGATTATTGTGTATGACCAAGATCGGCGGCTGATTTATCTTGACTCTGCTTCATCTTCTGGAAGGATTCCGTCTGCTAGGAAATCTCTAATCGGCTGTGCCGATGATGGCACACTGACGACTACCATTACTGCGGCCTGCTGGGGCACCTCTTCTTCTTGGATCTCAGCTTCTTGGCCATTGGCCTCTTGGATCTCGGCCTCTTGAACTTCTGTCATCTCGACTTCTGTTTCTGAACTTCTGACTGCGGCACCTGGAACGCATTCGGCAGCCCTTGGTGACGATTGCTCATCGGAGCTGGAACTTCTTCACTGCAATCGGCAGTGCCTAACTTCATTGGTTCTTCTGAGGCTATGCCATCTGATGCTGCCTCTGCTTGCTTTCCTTTGGCCTTACTCATCTTGCTACATTCGGCAGCCCCTGGCTTGCAATCAGCAGCCCCTGGTGCTGTTGAAACACCTTGGGCGCCTGACTGCTTCTTCAGAGCTATAATTTTTTCCGGTTGAGCTTTGTTTTCCTTCTTCAATGCTTCAAGGTCGGTCTCCGAAATGAAGATGGACTCAGATTCTGGGGATGGCATGATGGATGGCTTCCTGATGTGCTCAAGTGACAGGCCTGGTGGGATAGCTTGCCTTGTTGAGCCGAGCTTGGACAATGCATCTGCTGCTTCGTTGTTTGCTCTCGGCACATGGTGGAACTCACATCCTTCAAAGTATCCACTAATCTGCTGCACTAGGAAGCGATAGCTTGCCATATTTGCATCCTTTGCGTCCCAGGTGCCTGTGCACTGCTGTACTACCAGATCGGAGTCACCAAAGCACTCAATATTCCGAATGCCAATTTCCTTGGCCAGCTTGATACTATGCACCAGGGCTTCGTACTCGGCGACATTGTTTGATGCTGCAAAGTGAATCTGGAGCACATATTGCAGTTGATCTCCTCTTGGTGAAGTGAGCACTACGCCAGCCCCTAGGCCGCTCTTCATCTTGGATCCGTCAAAATGCATTCGCCAGAAATCTGATCCTGGGTGCTGTGGCATATATTGAGTTTCGGCCCAGTCCACCAGGAAATCGGCCAATGCCTGCGACTTGATTGCTGTTCTCGGCTCGTACTGGATGCCATGGTTGGCGATCTCGATTGACCATTTCGCCACTCTTCCGGTTGCATCTCTTCTTTCTATGATGTCGGCCAATGCAGCCGAGCTGACAACCGTGACCAAGTGGGCTTGAAAATATGGCTTCAATCTCTTGGCCGCCATGTATACTCCATAGCACATCTTCTGGTAGTGAGGGTAGTTTTGCTTGGACACCGAGAGCACTTCACTGATGTAATACACAGGTCGCTGAATCTGCTGTGCCTTGTCCTTCTCGGGCCGCTCCACCACCATGACTGCACTGATCACCCGATTGGTTGTCGCAATGTATAACATCATTGGCTCCTTCTCAATCGGGGCAGCCAGAATCGGCGCGGTGGAGAGCATGTGCTTGAGCTCTCGGAATGCTTCGGTTGCTTGAGGTGTCCAGGTGAACTTCTCCGTCTTCTTCATCAGCTGATACAACGGGATTGCTTTTTCACCCAGCTGACTGAGAAATCGGCTGAGTGATGCGAGGCAACCGGTGAACTTCTGCACTTGCTTCACGTTCTTGGGTTGCTCCATGCGCTCGATTGCGGCTATCTTCTCGGGATTGCATTCGATTCCTCTCTCAGAAACGAGAAATCCCAAGAGCTTGCCGGCTTGGACTCCAAAAACGCATTTCTCCGGATTGAGCTTGATCTGATAAGTTCTCAAATTTGCAAATGCCTCTCGGAGATCGTCTAGGAGTGTGACTCCCTTGGCCGACTTCACTACCAGATCGTCCACATAAACGTGGAGATTTCTGCCGAGTTGGGAGTGTGTACACCTCTGAATTGTGCGCTGATAAGTGGCACCTTCATTTTTCAACCCAAAAGGCATGGTGATATAACAATAAGCCCCGAAAGGGGTTATAAATGCAGTTTTTATTTGATCTTCCACAGCAAGTTTAATCTGATGATAGCCAGCTGTGGCATCCAGAAAAGACAACAGCTTGCAGCCGGCCGTAGAATCAATCACTTGATCGATACGGGGCAGAGCAAACGGATCCTTCGGGCACGCCTTATTTAAGCAAGTGTAATCGATACACATGCGCCAAGTCGTGTTCTTCTTCATGACGAGGACTGGATTCGCCAGCCACTCGGGGTAAAATACTTCCATGATGAAACCTGCCGCTTGCAGCTTCGCAATCTCTTCTCCAATTGCCCTTCTCTTATCTTCGGAAAAACGTCTCAGGGGTTGCTTGACCGCCTTCGAGCCTGGCCGAATGTGCAGCTTGTGCTCGGTGAGTTCTCTCGAAACACCAGGCATGTCTTGTGGAGACCATGCGAAGATGTCCCGATTCTCACGGAGAAACTCGACGAGCTCGCTTTCCTATTTATCGCTAAGTCCAGCTCCGACTACAACAAACTTAGTTGAGTCGAAGGGATCTAGAGCGATCTTCTTGCTGTCCTTAGCCGACTGAAAAGCTGATTCTTCATCTGCCCTCTTGGTTGGGCCGACTGGGAGTGGATTCTTGCTCTGCGCTTGCGCCATTGCAATCACCTTGCCGAGCTGACGCTTCTCTGTTTCGACCACCTGAGAATCAGCCAAACTGCTGCCAGCCGACGTGCACTCGAGGGACTTCCTGAAGTCCCCGGTGACGGTGATGACACCGTTTGGCCCTGGGATCTTCATCTTGAGGTATGTCTGCTGTGCATTGAACATGAACTTGGAAAATGCAGGCAGTCCTAACAGGGCATGATAAGGACTGCTGAGGTCGGCGACCTCGAACCAAATCGGCTCCCTCCTGAAGTTCTCCTCTGTGCCAAATATGACGTCCAGCCGAATGCGACCCATGGGGGTGCAAGACAATCCAGGGACGATCCCATGGAAAGTCGTTCGACTGCGCTCCAGATCCTTCTCGGTGAGCCCTAGCTTGGTCAAGGTATCTCTGTATAGAATGTTGACTGTGCTTCCTCCATCGACGAGCACTCAGGAGAACTTGCATGAGAACCTTGGTCCTGTGAACAGAGCATCAACCACCAGCGGATAATTGCCCGAATTCGGCAAGAAGGTGGGGTGATCTACTCTATCCCAAGATATAGGACACTCGGACCAATGCATGAACTGAGGAATCAGCGGCATGGTGGTATTGAATTCTTGAGCTCGAGCTCTTCGACTGCCCTTGTCGGTGGATTCGCTGGTGAAAATCATGTAGGCGGCGTCTTGCCGCGGGAACTGGTTCCGCTCCTGAGGTGGTCCTCTATTCTGGGGTGGTGGTGGGGGTGGAGGTTGTAAAGCTTCTCCCTTCGCAATCCTGCTCACAAAATCACACTGCCGAGTGGTATGCGCAGACGGCCTGCCGGGAGTGCTGTGCAATTTGCACGGTGCATCCATCATATCGTCAAATGTGTATTTGGGCTTTATCTGCCCCGGGGGCCTCACATTGGGTCTCATCTTTCGACTGCCCGCTGCAGCCCCTGGATCTTCTTCATTTTGAACAGCGGCCACCTGCCGACTGTCGTACTGTGTGTCTGGCTGCTCGTCCTTAGGCTTGCCATTGTTCTGCTGATTGTTGTTGTTGTTGCGGTTGTTCTCTCTTCTTTCCTTCCGACTAAGGCCTTGGTTCCCTGTGTCCGACTACGGAGCCCCTGGTGATTGAATTACACCTCCAACTCTGAGCTGGATAGGGCGCATCGCAGAATCGGATACAGCAAAGGAGTTGGCCACCTTCATGAGCTCGGCGAGCGATGTGAATCCTTGCGGAGCAACTTGTGCTTCAGCATTGAATCAGCCAGGTATCCATCCGTGAAGTACTGAATGACCTGGATCTCATGGACTCCTTCACATGAGTTCTTCAACTTGATCCACCAAGATAGGTAATCTCGGAGGGCTTCATCCTTGCCCTGCACACAAAGAGCCAACTGTCGCGGAAGGTTGGGCCGCTCATATGTGCTCGTGAAGTTGTGAATGAAAGCACTTGTAAAATCTTCCCAGCAATTTACACTGTCCTTTGGCAAACTATTCAACCAAGTCCGATCTGAACCCTGTAGCATCAGGGGTGCATAGAGAACTGCCACGCGCCGACAGCCCCCCGTAATGCGAACTGCCGTCAGGTAATCGGACAGCCAATCTTCTGGCTTCACAGAACCATTGTACTTGGGAGTATCTCTCGGCAGCGTGAAGCCTTTGGGAAACTTCTCGGTCCGGATGCGATGACCGAAACACGACGGGCCAACCTCTCCTTCTTCATCCTCTTGAGCCTCCTTCTTCAGGAGCTCAATGTGATGCCTGGCATCATTCTGACCGATTTGGCGGGGGCCAAGTCGGGCGCTGATTGCTGGTCTTGGTGCCGACTGCTGAGGCATGTCATTGCGCCTGCTGTTAACAGCTGGCTCTTCAATTCTTCTGCTTGCCGCTGGGGGTGGCCAATTGCTTCTGACCCTTCTTTCATTCCGAGATGGGGCCGGCTGATGCCTGTTCTGGCGCGATGCATTCGGTCGCTGGCTAGCTTCCGAAATCGGCCTCACAGTTCCCCTTGACGCCCTAGGTCCTGCATTCTGATTCTCCATTGCCATGAGCCTCTGCTCCTTTGCAGCTGCCAGCAGCTCACGCATTCGGCGCGACTGCTCTCGCCGCTCATCTCCCTCCAGGTCTTCTAGCTCGATTGCTATCTGCTCGGCCGCTCTCAGGTTTTTGTCCGGAGTGCTGTATGTCGGCCTCTGGATGAACGCCGATTGCGCCGGTTGCTCCGGCTGCACTGGCCTCCTTGGCCGCTCCGGTTGCTCAGCTCCGGACAGCTGCTGGTTGACTGCTCTACCTCTGCTTCTCAAATCTTCCAAGACCGCGGGCTCAATCAGCCGACGCGGTCCTGCATGCGCTGCGTTGTACTCCCTTGTGATGGCTCCCAGCCTGCGCTCCTCTGCCAGCACCTGCTCGGCTCTGCGCACAAGAGCAAGCCGTGCCGTCTCCAGCTCTGTGTGCACCTGATCGGGATCACCATTCCTGTTCACGGGTGTGTATAACACATCCCGCAACGCGCTGGTGCCGACTCTCTCTGCAGCCTCCGCTGCCTCCTTTGCTCTTCTATCCGCACTCATTGCACCACGATTGCACGATGAAGATGCTCCCGCCATCATGACAGCTGCGTGCACTCGGCCCTCCTCTCCGCCGGATGCTGCACTGCAGCCCCTGGTCGAGAGCGGATCCGTGACGCACGAGAAGACACGAATCTCCCTGGGATATGCCTCGGGGAAGATGCTGATGAAGAGGCGATGACTGCCGACCTGCAGCGACACACCGGGCGGCAGGGGTGCCCCGTCCCCATACCGCGCCGAATAGTCCACCACATAATCGATTGCCCCACGCCTAACAATCAGGCCAGAGGCCTGGCTACCGCCCGATGCGGAGGAAAATCCCGTCCGGATCTTTACTCCAGTCGACGCCTCGGTCTACCCCACGGTGGGCGCCAACTGTCGTCGATATGTGACGGCAGATGCCATGGGGATGGGTAAAGTGAGGGGAAGACGCGAGGAAGAAAGATGTCGATGGTGCCGGAATCGGGTTGGGCAAAAACACGGTGAGGGACACCACAATGTACCCAGGTTCGGGGCTCTCCGGAGAGATAACACCCCTACTCCTGCTTCTTCTCTTATATATGAATGGAACCGAGCTACAATAACTGCTTCTCTATCTACTTAGGGGAAGGTGAGCGCCGCCGTGGGAAAGGCTCTCTCTTGCTTCCCTGAGGAGTAACTACAAGCAGTGAATGAACTGAGTGACCTGTGAGTAATGGGGCGAATGAGCGGATCGTCCCCCTCGCAGGAGGGGTACCCCGGGCTCTTATAGCATGAGCCCGGGGTAAATCGGTAACTTCACTGCCGATTGGGCCCAGCTGTCATCCTCTAATCGGCTGGGGCCCACCGACAGCTCCTCTCCGGGTGATCCGGACCCGACGAGCGCCTGCCCATGCTGTAGGCTCGTAGGGCAAGATGGTGAACAATGGAGCTAGGAGGTGCGGTCTTGGCGTCCTGTCCGCGGAATCGGCGGAGAGGTCGACACCGCATCTCTGCCAGATCTTTGATGTGACTTGGCTTCTATGCCACCCCGATCTCTCGGGATTGCGCATTTATGACCTTGTACTTGTACCCGCGACCGATGTTCGGGTCAACTTCCCCAAGGGTAGCAGGTCATACCGATTGCGCCTAGGCTGACAGGTGGTTCCGGGCAAGGTCGATTGCTCCGGGCAATCGGCTGTGCTGATACCCACCTCGGCCCAGCTCCGGGCCAATCGGATAATTGTCTTGATGATGAAAAGGGTGGACCAGTTGCGCCTGGGCCGACTGCTGGCATTCGGTATGGCTGATTTCCTTGGAGCAATCAGGTGTACGCCTGCCCAGCTCGACCCAGCTGCAGCCCAATCGGTCCATCCTTGTGACTTGAAAGGCTGCTTTCTCTTGGGTGAGCCTACCCGGGTACCAGTCCCCCGACAGTTTGTCTCCCGTAGGACTCCGGAGATGATAAGTGGGTGGCAAGGAAACAATGGCACCGAATAAGACAAAAGTTGCTTCCTTGACCTGGACCTGCACACAACACAAATAACTTTGCTCCCAACGAAGTTTAGAGAGGTGGTCAATCTCTCCGGTCTTGTTGTTTACAAAGGATCAAAACACAAGGGATAATGATAATGATAGCAAATGAAAGTAAAAGCAGAAAAGTAAATGAGCGTGTAAACAATGATGAGAATATGGACCGGGGTCCCGTAATGTTCACTAGTGATGTCTCTCTCCCAAAAGACGATAAAACTGCTATGCGAGGTAAACAAATTACAGATGGGCAATTGACAGGATTATAAACGCACTGCAATGCTAACTATGCTACAAAATAAAGGAAGAGACTAAAAAGCATGGGCAGTACGCAAAAATAAGTAGACCGAAATCCAACTGCATCTACTACTAATCATCCACCTTGAGATATCTATCCAGAACATCTCGCTGGTATTAAGTTGTGAGCCCCACCCGAAGTGTAAACCGAAAGCAACAGACAACTGGATTAAAAAGAACTGTGCGTAAAGTAAACAATCCTTGCAACCGCGGTTACAAGCACCGTTGTCTTACCCCTTGTGGCAACAACACATCCCCTGGCCTCATGTTTCTGTTACTCAAGCGTGTCATCAGGGGGCATGAACCCACAATCTAGCATAATGTTCTCTCTTGGAGTTACTACCTACTACTTGGCCAAAGCAATAAACATCAACGGAGAACATGCAAGAATTACTTAGGAACAAAAATATAAAAGATAAGAACCAAATATATTACTCTATCACAATCTGAACATAATCTCATAATCCATCAGATCCCATCAAACTCAGCATAGCAACAGCAGAAAGATTACATATGTGCCTCGATCATGTAGGGCAGCTCACGAGGTATAAACCATGAAGAACAAAGAGGGCAGGAGAACATCACATAGCTATTGAGCAGGGACCCATGGTCCAAAGGAAACTACTCACGGCACATCCAGGAAGCGTCCATGGTGGAGGGAAAGCTCCCGGAGGTCGATCCTCCCTCCGGCAGGGTGCCGGGAAGAGGTCTGTTGGCGCTCCCGATCTTGGAAGCGCGACGGCGGCGGAACAGAGGCGGGATCGCGAAAAAGGATTCTCTCTTCGGAAGTTTCACGTCACGGGAGATATATAGGCGAAGGGGGCAGCCAGGGGGACACCAGGGGTCCAGGAGCCCCCCTGGCGCGGCCAAGTCCTAGGCCGCGCCAGGTGGCCACCTGAGGCCCTGGTGGGTCCCACCTGGTCCCCCTTCGGGACTCCGGAAGGTTCCTTCACGCTGATTTGTTATTTGATTTTCCCGAATTTTTGGAGCACTTTTAATATGGGGGAAAACTGAAATAGAAAAACAGCAGAAAACAGAAACTAGCACTGGGGTGCACTGAGTTAATAGGTTAGTCCAAATATGATCAAAAGTTTATGAAAGTGTATCTATATCATAGAAATATCACACAAAACATGCATGGAGCAAGCAAAAATTAATGATACATTTGGGACGTATCAACATCCCCAAGCTTAATTCCTGCTCGTCCTCGAGTAGGTAAATGATAACAAGCATAATTTCTGTGGTGACATGCTAGCAACCATATAAGAACTTTGAGAAGTAAAGCAATCTAGGTATGTGATTCAATTCAAGGCATAACATGCAAGAGTCAATATTAGCATTGAAACAAGTAAAAAAAGAATATTAGGTGCAAGAGCTCTCGCTGTCCGTGACTCGAATGTCTCCAAATGGTGTTTGCGTGCAAGAAGAGGGATAGGGAATACGAGAAAAAAAGTATTTTTTTACAACTCAATCTACTAAAGTTTCACACTTGGTCTTCTTTGGAATCTTATCTTGACTCGTCCCCAGACCACTATCCAGGTACAAGTAAATTTGATCCACTCCTTTTCGATATTTTGAGCATTCATGCAATGGATGAGCGTAAGCACGAAAGTTGACACTTAGGATGGCAAAGAGAGAAATAAGGTGGAGGAGGAAGACAAAAAGGGTGAGAAAGGCTCACATCAATGAGGACAATGATAGGCGAGAAAGCCAAATGATAGATATGATATGAGGAGTAGGGATTGCCATGCAACGGATGCACATAAGAGCTAAAAAGCTCTCCGATCGAACTAGTCGGGGTGCATGTAACTTGCTCGCTCATGAAGACCTAGAGCTCTTTTGAGGAGGCTCATCCTTGGAATATGCAAGCGAAGTTCTATAGTGTGAAGGTCCCCACATAGCTATATGCATGTAACAGCCCAGATTTCACAAAAAAAATTTGTTTTTGGTGTGAATTGTTTGATTGTCTGATTTGTTTGCGGTGTTTGCATCCCCGATTTATCGATCGGCGATTATTTTTCCCCCTCTTATCTCGTATCGGACGGAGACCGACCCTTGCCACCCTGACATCGACCTTGCGACACCGGGTTTCGCCCGATCACCGTCACGAAAACCGCACGAGACCAGCCGCAGCCAACGGAATGAAAAACCCCATTTAATAAGTAAACGGGATATTTTTATAGCGCGCCGGGAAGAGTTCTCGGAACGGTTCCAACGCGAGGTGAACGCCGCCGTCTCGATGCGCTGATCGCGCAGTTCAAAGTTTAACCCGAATCGGAGGTACTGCGGACCCCCGGCGGTCAGAAACGTGAACACCGTGCGCGCGAGAGAAAAACTGGGGATGTTTTTGCAAACTGCCAGCCACCTGGGCTATATAAAGACCACCACACTCCCACCCCTTTCTAGGGTTTCCCTAGCCACAAAATTGCAGCCACCCCCCTGAGTTTGCTCAGATCTGCGCAATTTATCCCAAAAATACCAAAAATTTAGCCTCCCTGCGATCTGGACCGTCGGATCGGCCGATCCAACGGCCCAGATGCGCCCTGGACTCCACCTCTCTCCTCTCTCTCTCCAAGGCGAGCCGCCGCCTCCGCTCCCAAGCCGGCGAGCCGCCGCACCCTTCCTTCTCCTCCCGCGCTCCCTTCTCCTCCTCTCCCTCTCACTCCTCTTCTCCTCCCGTCCTGCAGGTCGTCGCCGGCGAGCCCCCCATGGATGGCCCAAGCTCCACTGGCCGGCAGCCGCCGCTGCGCCACGGGAGAGCCACGCCGCCGGCCACCGCGCGGGTCCGGCCGACCCCAACCGCCCACTGCACGCCACCTCTGGCCGCCCCTCGCCCCCAGGAGCCTCGCCGCCTCGCCGGCAGGGTCACCGGCGGGCACCACCAGCCGCTCCGGTCCCAATCCGGATCGAGATCGGGCAGAGCCTCCACCGACCGGCCACCGCGAGTGGGCCCCGTGGCCCAGTCCAGCCCAGGCGCCTCCAGGCCATATCCACCAGCCGCCACCTCTGCCGTGAGATGGGCCTCGGCCCACTAGGTGCTTTTCTTTCTCTTGGCCCCTCCAATTTTTGCTGCTGATGTCTGTTTGCAACGTAATTTCCCGTTAATCCGTAGCTCCGATGAACGTGCCTCCAAAACGAATATTGCTCAGAATTGTGTGTACTCCAATCCATATTTTGTGAGCATTTACATTTGAGGTCATCTTGATTGTGTAATTGTGTGCTAAACAGGGCATCAGATCGTTAATTGCAACTGCTGCTGTTAAACTGTCTGAAAACTGTTGCTTGATTAAAACTTCGGGCGAAGCAACCGTACGTCGGAATTGAGTGATTCCTTTTGCGTTTCGTTAAGCATAGTTTCTACTTCAGTTTCACGCATTCACATGCCATAATTGCTTGCTGCATCATGATTGTATCTTGCTCCAAAGTAGCTACCCTGCTGTTAGTGTGTTGCTGTTTATATTTTGTTGCAACTTCGGTCGACGAGTGTGTCGCGACCGTTTATCCGAATTGAGTGATTCCAATTGCATATTGTTAAGAATCATGTCTACTTCCATTATATGTATTTCATTGCCATGATATGCTTGCTGGTCATATAGTTATTGAGCTCCAAAGTTGCTATGCTGCTGTTTTTGACAGCCACCCCTGTTTTTCTCTAAGTCTGTAACGTTCCGATGCCATGTTGCATGCTTAATATCTTTTGATCTATGATGCATATTTGCATGATTCTTTTTGCCATACCTTCCCTGTCATGTCTACTTTAGTTCCATATCATTTGTGAGCATGTTTGCATTGATTATCCTGTTTATGCATTGCTCTAAAGTGGGCTTCGTGATGTTGGCAGATTGTGTTCCAAACATGTTTTGCTTGTATCTTTTTAACCGTAACTCCGTTTGGAGTGTGCCTTATATGTAACTTGATTAGTTTCTCATGTACTCTGTGTTTATGCTATTGTTTGCTGTTGTTAACCAACCTAAAGTATGGTTTAGGACAGAACAGTACCAAATGTTTTAATCATCGTGCGGCACTTAGTGTTATGCCATGTTTAGGTTGTGTCTCACTTAAATTGACTAGCATAGATAGTTTCCTTTATGCTTCACCTCTTTCCATGTTTGTGTGCTATGCCATGCTTGCTTGAGTTTCCATGTTAATAACCGTTGGTTGATCACCTGTAGCTAAAAAACTTGAACCTTTCTAAATGTGTGGTATCGTCGTTTGTGACGAGTACTCCACTTAACCTGTTAGTAACCGCTCTCGACGGTAGGTGCGATGTCTCGTGTTGCCTTCTTGTTGATGCTTGCTCGTGTTTGCCTCATAGTAATATATGCTTGGTCGTTGATTGCTTTCCAGTGTTTATCGTCTTGTGTGCTTCCGCGGGTACCTTCGGAGACGATGTGAGCTTGCGATCCACTACACCTTCGGAACCCGAATTACTAAAATGCAAGGAGTATACATTACTTATGATCCATTCTATTTCAACCAGCGGTTTTCATGCTAGTCTAGGTTAAGTTCGATGTTTGATCCTACCACATGTTTACATCCTCTTTCAAACCAATACAGCCATGTCCCCTCCCAGCAAACCATGTACTGCTATGTTACGCGCATTGCTCAGCCCCTGCTTAGTATGCATGCTTAGGATGCTACGATGTTACCCTGTTACTCCTTGGTTTGGGATATCACATTATTATATTGTTGTTGATGATATGATTATTATAATGTTGACTATATTCGACGAAGGATGGAAGGTCTAGGCTATCCCGCCCCGACGCTTTGTTCCATTCGAGTCACCTAGGATCCGAGTTCCGGGTATTGGTTTTAAGACTGAGCGTGCCTAATCGCGTGTGGGATTTTATGGGGTCCCCTCTTCTTACCTACCTAGCTTCAAACATTTCTAGAGGTGGCCCAAGCTGATTTACCATTTGAAACCGTGTGTGTGCTGGTCAGCTGCCAGTAGTTTTCAAACAACTCGGGCCAGCGGAGACAGAGTTCCTCTGTTGGTCCACACTGGTGAGCTAGGGAAGTCCCCTATTATATAGGTGAGACTAAACCCGACCTTGGCCATACGGAAGAGTCCGACCCGAGAGCGTGGCCAGCTTTTGGATTGGGTGTCGACTCCCCGGGGGCCACCCGGATTTGTTCGTTGTTAGTTAGAGGGACCTGTCGTTTCGGATCTCTTGGAACTAAATCATAAAATGGTTGCCTACAATAGGTAGCAACTGAGAGAGATGGGCGAGCATGCGACGCCTCGTAATGGGCAGTTGGTACACCCCTACAGGGTTAAATCTTTTCGAGAAGCCGTGTCCATGGTTATGGACGAATTGAGACCTACTCCTTGTTCATAGACAACAACAGCTGAGATAATCTTAATATAATTTGATCAATGTGTGTGTGCCTTGACTGCTTCTTCTTCGTCGGGATGCGAAGAGGAGGACAAGGATAGGATAGGTGTTATGATTGCGAAAGTAGTTGATAGCAAGACTTGTTGGAGGCGATTCCTCATCGAATGCTTGGCTTCTTACCTTACTCTCTTGATCGTTAGCCACTTCATAATGCTGTGCGGCAGCAAACTCACCACTTACCCCTTCCTTACTGTAAACTACTAGTGGTCCTAGAATGACGAGTGATGAAGTCCTTGCTGGGTCAGATGACCACTACAGTTGGATGTTGAGTACCTCTATACTCATGATACTACCCCCCAACTCTTTTCAGGGTTCTTGATCGACAACAGGTATGGTGATCGACATTTCCCGTGGATACTCGACGACGACTAGTTAGGCGGATCCCGACGGAGGGCCTGGACCCGTGTGGTTATGGGATCGATGTTTTTTTCTTTGCCACTAGGCATTTGATTGTAGTCTGTACTCAGACATGTATCTTCCGTTGTTGTATTGTATTTGAGGCAGTTGTATGTCGATTGTATGAGATGTTGTATCCTTGTATCTGTAATTTTGTGATATCATGTTGGAAATACGGGGCATATGGCTTTGTCATATGTCGCGGTGGGACCGATATGTGCTTCTTCCCCGGATCTGGATGGAAACATCTAGATCTGGAACAGTACAACATATCGGGCCTTACAATGCATGACTGATCATCTCTATGGAGTACAAGGATAAGAGGGAGTACTAGTGTGGATCTTTCAAAAGGATAGTAGTGTTACCCCTTTCAATCTTTTTATATTTCTTTTTCTCTTTTTTCTATGTTTTGTATTTTTTTGGTGGCCTCAATGGCTCATTCTATTTAACTCTAATTTGTCCTCTTCGGGATCTTTTATTTTGTCCACTTTGGGATCTTTTCCTGACTTAAGGGCAACACTCTAATTTACAAGAGGGTATAGAAGATCTTTCACACTTTACAAGGTACTAAAATCATAAAGAAGATGTAGATATCATGATGTATGCAATGTATGCAACTGCCAGTGTAGCAGGAACATGTATGACATGAAGATCAAGTCATGAAGAGGTGGATGTTGCATGGCAATATATCTCAGAAAGGCTATGGAAATGCCTTGATAGGTAGGTATGGTGGCTGTTTTGAGGAAAGATATAAGGAGGTTTACGATGACAGAGCGTATCATGCCAAGGGTTTGGATGTACCGGCGAAGGTGGACACCAACTCTCGGAGTGAGAAGAAGGCAATGCATGGCACAGGAGAGGCTAGCAAATATGAGGAGGTGGAAGTGTCAACTTTCAATACTTACATTAGTCCGAAGAACTCATGCACTTATTATCGGTAACTCTCAATCTAATAAGGAGGTTCACAAAGAGACAAGTACCCCGAGGAGGAGTGTATGCGGGTTTGGTTATCCTTGTGCATCCTCGACTCATGGTACGTGAGTGTACTCTAATATCCGATCCCTCCAAAGATTAGCGATCCATCTAGTAGCTAGAGTTCTCAACTAGTTTTGTAGGTTTTGAAAATAAACACGGATAGCCCAAAATACGACACCTATCACTAATAGGCTAGAGCTCTTGACACCAAAAGTTCAAACATTACTCAGATCAATACCTCAAAACTATTGCAGGTTACTACTAAAATTAAATAGCAACCTCAATTACTTACTTTCAAGACAAGACACAACTCAGTGCAACAACCAACTCTCTTAACAAGATGAACATGAAAACAAAAGAGAGTTCTAGTAACAAACTAAACAAAAGCCAAGGCTCTTGCTAAAGACAAACTAAAACTAAAACTAAACATGGCAGTAGTTGCGAAAAGATAAAGAACACACAACAGCAAAAAGATAAGCATGAAGAATCCTATGATGTGTTCTAGATTTTGAAAGTGGAGTGTGTTTCTCTCCCACACAAAGTAAGATGAGGTCTAATTCGTTATGAACAGCCAGAAAATCTAAAGAAAACTAAAAATCAAACCTAAGAGCGAGACACTCCAAGCGTAACACATAACGCATGAAGTGATAAAAATATAGTGAGACAAAGGACGAACTGATGATTGTTGATGGAGAAGGGGATGCACGCGGGCATCCCCAAGCTTAGGCGCTTGAGTCTCCTTGAATATTTATTGGGGATTCATGGGGGCATCCCCAAGCTTGAGCGCTTGACACTCCCGGATCTTCTTTCACCATCTTCCATCGCACACTTGAAAACTCCCTTCATATATAACTCATCATAAGCTGATTAGAGAGTTTAGTACCCTTAATAAAATAATTTTTCCCCAATGGATATCAAGATATTCTTGAAGACATATTGTTTCTCAAGATTGCCAAAGGGTTTTTGCAAAGAAAAACCGAGCTTAAGGTTTGTAAAAGTAAGGAGAGATAAAACGTGGCAGAATTTGTGAAAAACAGAACACAAGGTAGTAGAGAATAATTTTGGGGTACTTATGCAACTCAAATCAAAAAACTCAAAACATACAAAAATTCCGCAATTGTATAGAGCATGATGTGTAAAATATTCAGCTCAAAAAGATGACCTGGTGATTTGATCCGATTTTTTCCGTCAAGAAGACATAATCTGTTTTCTGGAGAGCATGTCACAACTTTTGCTTCCCTTGTCATATGAGGCTATAACTTGGCACAAGGCTTGAAAATAAAGATACAATGATGTTGCTACAGTAGTAACAATCATCAAGACCACTAAAAACATAAGTAAAAACATCTTGGGTTGCCTCCCAACAAGCGCTTTCTTTTACGCCTTTAAGTTAGGCATAAGGCAAAAGAAGAATCAAAGGTCTCCAAGATCGTCGGAATCATAAAAACCTTCAAATTGATTTTCAACAAGCTCATTCTTCTTCTTCTAGGAAAGAGGTACTCACCATTCGCCTTACCGCATAAGCGTATATGCCCATTACCACTATCAATGAAGCCTTTCATAGCTCGGAGGAAGTCCCTTCCAAGCACGATGTTACTTTGGTTTGGCTCCATGATGAAGAAATCCATCGGTGCAATCCTATGAAGGAATGCAACTTGGATTTCTTTAACCTTTCCTTTAACCTCTGAAATATCTCCATTAGCATGTTCATGATAAGATGACAATTTATCCATATCTAGTTTCAAAGAATCATAGATTAATTTTGGCATAGTAGAAACCATGGATCCAATGTCACAAAAAGCAAGGAAGTCTTGGTTAGAGATGCTAATCCTAACAAAGGGCTCCCAATCATCATCTATCTCCAACATTTCTTTCTTGTTGGATTTAAGTTCTTCTACCTTCCTCAAGTCTAGAGCATCCATCCTCTTTTCAATAGTGGCAAGTCTATCTATAACAGTACCAATACTACGATCGTAAACAAAATAACTAGATAGACTATGCAAAATATCAAGAGCTCTAGCTTCATCACACTCTAAAAATTCTCCTTTAGCTATAATATAAAGAGAGTGTTTACACCACTTAAAAAGACCATGGTAAAAATTTCTAAGCACAATTTTTGTAGGTATCCAAGGCATAATTATTGTATGTGCTTCAGAAATTTTGTTCAATTCCTTCTTCATATTTTCTCCATCCCTTTGACGGAAATCGAGAACTTCCGATTCCCGCAAAGCACCAAGTCCTAACATGTTCTTCTAAACAAGGAGGACTACTAAAAGCAAGATAAATAAAAATTTTGTGATTTTTGATATAAGACACAAAGATAAAAACTAAAAGGTAAACTAACAAGACTAAAAAGTAAAGGTAAAATATAGTGGACAACTCCCCTATCTCATCACTCGGAGTCCCCGGCAATGGCGCCAGACATTTTCTTGATGTGCGAGATGATGATAATGGTTTCTCACCCTTCGTTGGTTACCCCAAGTGGAAGGTGAGATGTAGGAAAGCAGCAAATTTCCCCTATGTAGAGGATAGGGTTTGTTTCCCGTAGGACTCTGGAGATGATAAGTAGGTGGCAAGGACACAATGGCACCGAATAAGACAAAAGTTGCTTCCTTGACCTGGACCTGCACACAACACAAAGAACTTTGCTCCCAATGAAGTTCAGAGAGGTTGTCAATCTCTCCGGTCTTGTTGTTTACAAAGGATCAAAACACAAGGGATAATGATAATGATAGCAACTGAAAGTAAAAGAAGAAAAGTAAATGAGCGTGTAAACAATGATGAGAAAATGGACCGGGGTCCCGTGATATTCACTAGTGATGTCTCTCTCCCAAAAGACGATAAAACTTCTATGCGAGGTAAAAAAATTATAGATGGGCAATTGACAGGATTATAAACGCATCGCAATGCTAACTATGCTACAAAATAAAGGAAGAGGCTCAAAAGCATGGGCAGTACGCCAAAATAAGTAGACCAACATCCAACTGCATCTACTACTAATCATCCACCTTGAGATATCTATCCAGAACATCTCGCTGGTATTAAGTTGCGAGCCCCACGCAAATTATAAACCCAAAGCAACAGACAACTGCATTTAAAAGAACTTTGTGTAAAGTAAACAATCCTTGCAACCGCGGTTACAAGCACCGTTGTTTTCCCCCTTGTGGCAACAGCACATCCCCTAGACTCATGTTTCTGTCACTCAAGCGTGTCATCAGGGGGCATGAACCCACAATCTAGCATAACGTTCCCTCTTGGAGTTACTACCTACTACTTGGCCAAAGCAATAAACAGCAACGGAGAACATGCAATAATTACTTAGGAAGGAAAATATAAAAGATAAGAACCAGATATATTACTCTATCACAATCTGAACATAATCTCATAATCCATCAGATCCCATCAAACTCAGCATAGCAACAGCAGAAAGATTACATATGTGCCTCGATCGTGTAGGGCAGCTCACGAGGTCTAAACCATGAAGAACAAAGAGGGGAGGAGAACATCACATAGCTACTGATCACTGACCCATGGTCCAAAGGAAACTACTCATGGGACATTCGGGAAGCGTCCATGGTGGAGGGGAAGCTCCCGGAGGTCGATCCTCCCTCCTGCAGGGTGCCGGGAAGAGGTCTCCTCGCGCTCGCGATCTTGGAAGCGCGGCGGCGGCGGAACAGAGGCGAGATCGCGAAAAAGGGTTCTGTCTTCAGAAGTGTCACGTCACGGGAGATACATAGGCGAAGGGGGGCAGCCAGGGGGGCCACCAGGGGTCTAGGCGCCCCCCTGGCGCGGTCAAGCCCTAGGCCACGCCAGGTGGCCGCCTGGGCGCCTAGTGGGTCCCACCTGGTCCCCCTTCTGGACTCTGGAAGGTTCTTTCACGCTGATTTTTTATCTGATTATGCCCGAATTTTTGGAGCACTTTCAATATGGGGGAAAACTGAAATAGAAAAACGGTAGAAAACAGAAACTAGCACTGGGGTGCACTGAGTTAATAGGTTAGTCCAAAAATGATCAAAAGTTTATGAAAGTGTATCTAGATCATAGCAATATCACACAAAACATGCATGGAGCAAGAAGAAATTATCGATATGCTTGGGACGTATCATTGAGCCATCCTTCTAGTTCTTCGAGATCTTCATACTTAGGGTTTGTTGAGGTTAGCTTGAATCCACGGGGCATTCGAGCTTCGCGTATTTCTCGTGTGAACCAGAGCGCCCCGCACAGGCAAGAGTCCCTATCTGATTCTGAGACATCTGAATATTCTTCTCGAGCAGAACGCCTCTGACGTCCTCGGTTGATTTTGTTTTGTGTATGTCATCGCGAGTGTCGTGTCGTCGGTCGCCACGCTTTCGGTCCTTGTCGAGGTCAATTCGGCCGCGGTTTTTGTCACGGCCATCATGGTCGCGGCTATGGCGGTAGTCACCTTCGTCGTCGTCGTTGTCATCAGGCGAGCTTGGATGTCCCCTTGGTGATGGTTTGTGAGTATTTTTCCTTGTGTGTGCTTTGTTGGGCGCGGACACGGCGAGTGCTTCACTCATAAGTTTGAGTGCTCTCGTTGTGTTGTGGTGTGCTTCTTCTTTCTCACGAGTCTGTGTGCAGTGAAGAAATGTTTTTGTGGTGGCCAATGCTTCGGCTGGGATGAGTTGTTCTTCCTCCTCGTAGTCTTCGTCTTCAAGTTGGAACGTGTCAGTCAAATTATAGGTAACTACGTCTTTATGTTTGACCACAGGTCGTTGAGTATGGACTTGCACTGATAGGGTGATTTGAAACCAGAAGATTCTTCTGATTGCGCCTGACGCCTGGCACTTGATTCGTCAGCGTTCCTCAAGCTCGTGTCGCAGTCGTATGTTTCCTTCAGCGATGTCTCTTGACATTCTATTGTATTCCATGAGCTCGTCGTGTGGAGCATCTTGGGTTAACATTTTTGCATTTATAAATGTGGTTCGTACTCTGTACATGGCTTCTCTGTACAGGGTGATTGTTTCTTTGGAAGTTTTATTTTTAATCGATGCGGCTGGCGCCCTACGTGCGACTGGTACGGTGGGTGGCCTGCTGCACCCTGGTCGATCACTCGCGGGGTTGCTGCCGCCTGCATTGTTGTTTCTGGCTGGGGCAATCACAAGGATGTTGCCTCTGGTTCCCTGCTTTGGTGTGCCTATGGGTGCTCCAGGGTTGGTTGCTCTTGGCGGCGCACTCGCAGGATTACTTCCTCCTATCCTTATGTTGCATTGCGGTATGGTTCCGGGCGCTCCAAGGGTGACTGTTGATGGGGCATCATTGGCAGGTTCGTTGTTTCTGCCGACTAGGCTGGTTCCAGCGTAATTGTTGGGGTCGACGGTTTTTCTTTTGTCAGTTGGGGTCGGTTCGCCGGGGTTCGTCATGTACACCTAGAACGGTGCGCTGCTTGGTGGTGGGGTATTACTGCTATCGCAGCTTTCCCAACCGGCTGCTTCCTCTAGGTTATCGCTGCGAGTGTTGTTGAAGAGTTGACTGAGGAGGGTGGCGCGAATGACTCTGGGAGTTGTCGTGCGGGTGGGTGCCTTCGATTGGAATGGCTTAGCTTTGATCTTGGTTGTTCTCTATGTCGTGGTTGATGCTGCTGGCGATCAGGCTCGATCCGTGAGATGGAGAGTACCCCACCGATTGACATAGATGCAATATCCGCTGAAGGTTAGATCTGTGCCGGTATGCAGATCTGAGAATATGTACTGTATGATCGGAAGGTGCGTGACGAAACCAACGGACTCGAACAGATCTCGTTCTGCCCGATCCGTCGATGCGTTGAGTGATGATGAAGTTGTCGACTGCTGACGATGGAACCGTCGAGATCGTGAATCCAACATGTGTCTTTCCCACGGTCGACGCTAATTCACGAGGATTAACCTTGGTTGGTAAGTCCCATGGTTAGGGACCCTGGGTTTGATCGTAGAAGGAGTACAAGGTTGGTGATCTCGTCGGCTAACAGGAGGTAGGGATTTACCCAGGTTCAGGGCCCTCGATTGGTAAAACCCCTAATTCCTTCTTGATGTATTATATGGTGGAGGCGATTATAGTGGAGGTTCCGGCGAGATTGCTCAAGCCAGATGTATTGCGGTGAGTATTCAATGGGCCTAGATGTCGCCTCTCCCAACCTTTATATACTTGGTTGGGTCTCGAGGAGTCCATTTAGATTTACAAACAGACTTTCCTATTCTATCTAGTCTTGGTCATCAAGTCTTGGACTCCATGTCGGCACAGTCGTTGGTGCTTTGAGTGGGATAATCTAGGGCCATCCGAAGCTTGTAATGGGCCACCCATCTTGACACGCACTAGGTACCCTCATGGTGAGGAGTCATGGAGGTATCCCCTCATCACACCCACTGCACCCACCCCCTAGCTTGGGGGCAAGCCACCTGGGCTATCCCAAGTTTGCCAGGAGGTGGGGCGCCATGGGTGGAGAAATCCTACTTTAAGTAGGATTGCAATCCTCTTTGGGGTAGGAGTCCCCGGTGGGAAATTTTCCTAGGGGAGTTGGAGTCCAAGATGGACTCCTCCCCTAGGGTGGCCGGCCAAGGCTCCTTTGGCCACCTATATAAGGTGAGCCAAGGGGGGGGCGCACCAGAAGCCCCTGCGCCCCCATCTTCCCTAGTTTCTAGTTGCTCCACATTAGACCCTGGTTTAGACACTCTTCTAGATCGGAGTCTGCTAGGGTTTTCTCCCTCTAGTTTTCTTAGAGGCGTTCTTCTCTGGATGGTGGAGCGCTGCAAAATTGTTGTGCCGGACATGTGGATACAGGTAGAGGAATTATAACGTTGATCCTTCTTCGAGCAGCTTCTTCTTCCTCAGAGATCTAGTTCGTGGGACGGACCGAGGGACGTTTCGCCTGATGATTTGCGAGATCTACTTCAACTAGCTTCATCAACTCTACTTCCGCTACACCCGTTGGTGAGCTATGGCCTAACCCTTTTATGCCATCTTCATGGATGATCTTGGGTTCTTGCTACGTAGACGCGGATATTTTTTATTTTCAACTACGTTTCCCAACAATTATGTTCTCGGCAGTTTGGGTTTTTCGAAACAACGAACCACAAAAGTGGTAGGTTTGAGGAAAAGATTTAAATGTGGTAGTTTTGTAGCCTTGGCCCAGTTGTGGTAGTTTTATGCTATTTACTCTCTGAGGTTTGAAGATAAAAAAATGCTCATTTTCATGTTTACAAGCTTGATAATGCCTTATATGGACTAAAGCAAGCGCCCAGAGCATGATATTCTTGATTAAGTGCAAAATTGCAGAAGCTAGGATTTGTTGCATCCAAATCTAACACTTCGTTGTTTATTTTCACCAAGTTTCAAACCACCATCTTTTCTCTTATATATGTTCATGATAACATTTCTCCAACTAAGAAATAACAAGTTTAGTGAAGGATTTGAGTTTAGAGTTTCCCTTACAAGACTTAGGAGCCATACATTTCTCTTTAGGCATTGAAGTAACGAAGCACTAGCAGACAAAAGACCTTCTATGGCGTCCCAGAAAAGGCCTTTCTGGCATGGGAACCTACCACCAGCAATATTGCACCACTAATAACAAATATTGCGTTGGTAACCCATGACAGAAGTATATATTCTTATCTCGCGGCACACCATAGATAAATTTTTTGCACGTATATTAAATAACAAAATTGAAATACTAGAAGATTTATAAGCAATAAATAAAAGTAGCTCCACTAATAGATTTAACAAACTTTTCACAACTCCAAAAGTACCTCAACATCACATTACACAATTAAAGTACTTAACATATCAACAACTAATTAACTATGAATGATAACTTCGATCTTGCGAAGCTTCTCATTCTTCTCAAAATCGTTAATGATATTAGAGGCGTTCCTAGGCCAGAGCTCACTACTCTCGTACTCGAGATTGTTCACCTCCATCTAGAGCTTCACATTTTTATCCTTGACCTCAAGAAGGTCATGGATGAGGTTGGCCTTGTCCTCGAGGAGCTCGTTGCGCTCTTCTTTGAGCTTGCTGCCATCTTTCTCGAGGATCTCGATCCTCTCATTTTGAGACTTGATGATCATCTTAAGAACTTCCACGTTCGCGGACTTGTCGCGAAATTGGAACCGGTTTGCCTACAAAAAAGGATGGAAATTACATACTCATCATTGGCACTCACACATAGCAAACATTAAACATATAATATGAGAGTTAGTCCTTATGTTGTTGGCGGTATTGCTGCTGGTTTGGTCCTCCACAATGGCAAGTTGACCATCCATTTGCGCTGATAAAAAATAAAAATAAATATTTAAGCATGGAACATGGCAAGAACCTAACATGACATGATCTATGTATAATAATATGGCAAAAACATATATAACATGACATGATCTCTAATAACATGGCATTTTAATAGTGATTTTTATTCCTAAGACTAACACTAGGCACATATTTCTTTCTTCTTCTCTTGCACTAGCAGATTTTTATTCCTAAGAATAAACCTAGGCACATAATTATTTCTTCTTCTCTTGCACTGAACATAGCACTAGAACATCGCACTAGCAGATTTTTATTCATAAGACTAACACATAGCACTAGTAGATTTTTATTTCTAAGACTAACACATAGCACTATCAAATTTGTATTCCTAGGACTAACACATAGCGCTAGCACTAAGTAATAATAGTATAACTAACTAATTACTACTAACAGTACTAACTATTACTAACAATAGCAACTAACAATAACAATTAAAAGAAAAGGAGAAAAAAGGCAGCATTACCTGTACGTGCTTGGTGAACACGAGGAGGCGACAAGTCCGTCTCTGAAAGAGGGTGGTGGCGGCGGACCCGCACAGGAGCGTGGGCGCGGTGGCCGGATCTGCAAATAGAGGAAGAGATGAGAGGAGAGGTAGAGGAGGGATAGGGGGAGGAGGGGAGAGGGAGGAACGCGGGGTCGTACATGTGGCGGCGGCGACGGCAAGGCGAGGAGGGAGGGGTAGCGAGGAGGAGGGCTCGACCAGGAAGATAGATCTTGGAGAAAATATAGGAGGATGCCGCAGAGAGTAAGTTATAGCCTAATTGCTCGTGTGATATAGTTGAGCCCACGCGGCCACACCAACAATTACATTCAAACTATAAATATATTCACACATGTAAATATACGTTTATTTTTCATATACACTATAGGTTTAATTAAGAACGAAAATGTAAATAAAACAAACAAATATGAAAAACAAGATATTTCTTATATAAGAAATAAAAAATGAAAACAAATAATTGTATCTTTTTAATAAGCTGATATATATATATTATATATATATAGGGTGGGTCTATTCTACTAACACCCTCTAAGACCTTATTCTACTAACAAAATACCTTATTCTGCTAACACCCCCCCTAACCAATCTTCTAGCGCAGAGCGCTTCGTGGACAGCGGCCCCGATCCCCTCCCCGCCTTTTACCGGGGTAGCGCCCCGCGGCCGGTGGCGACCTGATCCCCTCCCCGCCTCCTAGCGCGGCAGCGGCCGGCGGCGAACGGCGGCGCCCACCCCCTTCCCCCGGGCTTCTTGCGCGAAGCGCCCCGATGCAGCGCCTCAGAGATGCACTGCCTCACCTGAGCGATCCTTCTTCTGCGGCGATGGCTAGGAAGCGACTCCGCTCCTCTCCTTCGAACCAACTGCCCCGAATCAACGGCGGAATCGCCGCGATGCGTTCCTCGGCAACGTACTGCCACAGGGGAAGCCTGGACAGAGGCGAATTCTTCCGCGATCTAGATGCGCCGCCGCCTCGATTCAGTGCGTCAGCTGCACACCCTTGCTGCAGATCGGAGCCTCCGGCATGGTAGATCTACCATCGTTCACCAAACTGAAGAATCCAGCCTCTATGCTGCATGGCAGGGGGAAGAGAACTGCAAGTAGGCCTTCTCTCATAACCTCGCAGTCGGCGTGGGCGACAATTGCAATGGTTATTTCGCCCATCCAACCTTCTCCGGCGATGATGCTAAAATTTCAAAAGGATCATGACTTCCCGCAGCGGAGGTGGACTGCACGTCACCAGCAGGCCGAGCTGCATCCGCAGAAGGAGAGAACTTCTCTCAATAGGAAGGTCACGCTTGCAGATAATGTAAGAAGTTCACATACCTAGTCCCCCTAGTTTAAAATATTATTAAAAAATGGGGGGAGACCCCCCCAACCCGCCCCCCCCCTTTTCTAGTACATTTCCTCTCAGTTCAACTAGTGCAGTTGGCTTCTACTATTAATAAGAAATTCAAATTGCAGTGCCCTCTTTGCGTCAACTTCATTGCCCATCTGTCTCCCCTGGAAAAAAAATCAATGATGAAAATTAAAAACAATGCAGTCCTCCATGGCTTACATATGTAGAGTGCTATGGTTAAAACTGAAGTGCATGTTTCTACCGGTTAATTAACTTCCAGTGCCCCTGCTATAGATTGAAAAATTGAAGTGTAATTTCTGGAGTTGCGTATAAAATGCAGTGTAGTTCACTGTTAGTATGTATAAGGCTTTGTCTTAATACTAAACTGCAGTTCACTGCCTATGTCCTCTGCAGGAAATTAATATGCCTCCAAACCAGAAGATGCCTCGATTGATTCACAACTCAAAACCCCTAAACTGCATTGGAAGAGAAGAGTGGGAGATGGCTGGATGGATAACACATGAAATACCTAAAGGTTTCTTTAAAACAAAAAACAGGACTGCATACTCTGTAAAGGAAGATGTAGAGGACAAAAATGAAAACAGTGAAGCAAAGAGCGCGCAAGATGAGGAGAACGACGATCTGATCTACATGGGGGCGCGCGCGCAGAAAAATGATGATGAGGATGATGATGAAGAGCAACTCGTAACAGTTATGCAGCCAAGGTACACACGCGTCTTTGAAACATTTGGCCAGGAGATAAGAACGGATCATATTGCACCTCCACAAATCAATGTTGAACCCCATCGAGTTCAGGAGCAACCAATTCATCAAGACAGAAGCAGTGGAATTCCACCAAGGCCACCTACCACGCAACAAAAGAATCAGAAGCCGAATCAAAGAGAGTCGCGAGCAACAGAAAAAGTAAACTTCTCAACACTTCTGCCTCCCAGGTATCCACGGTTACACAGATCTATTGTAACTCCTCCGTGTCCAATAAACATCGGTGAGCTGCAAACACCGTTGGAGAAGAAACAGTACACGCATGTAAGCTTCCTTGCCTTACTACTGCAGTTCACTTATGCATTCTTTTGCAGCCTGTGCATTCTTTGTTAACAAGAAAAACATTTCATGTTGGATGTGCAGAATGAGAACATGCTGCAAGAACTTGTGCATGTGAAAGGTATGCAGTTCACCTCTTACACTGCGGTGCAAAACTTCTACAACACGTTTGCAAGGCATGTAGGATTCGGCACACGCAAAGGGGGCAAATTCAAGACAAACAGCTACATAGTTTGCTCAAGGGAGGGCAAGAACAAGGAGACTGTGGAAGATTATGACAGAAAGCGAGAGAAAACAACGAAAAGAATTGGCTGCAAGGCGAGAATAAGATTGAAAAAATCAAGCATGTGTTTGTGATAGCACATATTGAGCTCAATCACAACCACAAGATGACTGAGAGCCCGGCTATGCTTCTGTACATGCACTAGCATTAGAGGGATGATCTGTTACTTGATAAACTAGTGAAGGACATGCAGAGTGACAACCTGACGCACACGCAGATGATGTCAACATTGTCAAGAGTGTCGGGAGGGCTGCACTTTATGGGGCGAACTAGCCATGACTGGTTGAACAAGTACGTTCACTAAACAAAAGAGATCTCTCATCTATTTGATGTAGTTCGCTTGTGCATTTCTGTGTGTCTAATGGTGCAAGTATATCCTTCTTTTGAACTGCAGGAAGTACTAGTTCACGAAGGAGGAGACAGAGGACGATGTGAAGAAACTACTTGCTTTCTTAGAGAATATGCAGCAAATAAACCCAGAGTTCTTCTACGATTACGAAAAAGACGTCGATAACTGTGTAAGAAACATCTTCTGGGCGAACGCGAGCTGTCAGGGATCCTACGAAGACTTTGGAGATTGTGTCACATTCGACACAACCTACAAGACCAACAAATTTCACATGCCTCTGGCCGTATTCGTTGGAGTCAACCACCACCTACAAAGTACAATATTTGCTATGGCTCTCGTCAGAGAAGAAACAATACCGACTTTTGAGTGGGTGTTCCGGACGTTCTTGCGTTGCATGAACAACAAGCGGCCAATCTGCATACTTACAGGTATGCTATAAGAAATGGGGTTAAATAACAATGCAGTTCACTGCGAAAGTTTTGTAGTCCATTTCTTCCATCCAACAAAAAATCGGCAAAAAAGTGTTAAGAAAAATGCAGTTCTCTCAATAAATCACTGCTTATTTTCAAAAACATGCAGATCAATGCCCCTCCATGGATGCAGCAATAAAGAGTACACTGATAGGCACGCTGCACAAGTTATGTCGTTGGCATATACTGAAAAAAATACAAGGATCACATGTCCTTATTGTACAAAGCGTATGGTACATTCAAAGATGAGTTGAACTATGTTATCAACCACCCACTAATGCCATCAGAGTTTGAACGCACTTGGCGTGAGCTCATGGAGAAGTAGAACCTGCAAAATGATGAAATTACGAAGGTGCTTTGGGAAGACCGGGAAGAATGGATATCAGCTTACTACAAGGAGGCGTTATATGCGCTGATGAGATCGACAAAGAGAAGTGAAAGCATGAACCAGATCTGGAAGAGAAACTTTGTTAGGGAAAGACACGACCTACGCATCTTTGCATCGTAGGTGGACAGGTGCATACAGACAAGGAAGGGCATCGAGCACGCGGAGACCATAGCTAACGTGGTATATAACCAGAGCAAACATTTCAAGCATCGAGCACGCTTTCTTGATTTTTTTTATGAAAAAACAGCTACTTAACTGGTTTCTTTGTTTGTTTGGTTTCGAGGTTCAGCTCTCCAAGATTTACACCAGGGCGGTCTTTGCTGACTTCTAGCAAAAGCACTACCGCAGCACTGCATTCAGATCAGAGCAGTCCCCTGACAACCCGACAAAATATTTGGCGTGCCACTACAACCAGTCTGATGATTTTTATTGGGCAACACATGAATTCCAAGTTGTTGCTGATGTGACGAACGGTATCTACGAATGCGAATGCAAGTTGTGGACACACACAGGTCAGTAAGGCAAAAGAATCAAAAATAAGCACACAAAAACATAATGGAGTTCACTTAGCACTGTTAACTAGAGATGAAAAAAAAACTTAGTGAAGTTCACTAGAAGAGAAAACCATGACATATTTATAATGCAGTTCACAACCCAAATGAATGTTTCATATTTATGTGAAAGTTTGCTGACACAAAACAATCAAAACAAAATTTTGCCGCAGGCATGTTCTGCGTGCAGATCTTTTGCATGTTAGATCAGCTGCGGGTGGACAAGATACCTGAAGAGTACATATTGAAGAGATACACACGGAACGCGCACCAAAATGCAACTTTTGACCGCAGAGACTATGCGCAAACTGATCCGGATGGGAGTTCGATGTTCTGTCGTAGGAGACTACTTGCAGAAACAGCAATGGACCTAGCAAACCGAGGTGTCAAATCGGATAGAGGGTACAACAGAGCTTTAGCTGGGATGAGAGCACTCATAGAAGATGTCGACGTACTAAACAAAGAAGAAGAAGCATAGAACATCAGGGATGCGTGGAGTGAAGAACAAGGAGATGAGCGCGAACATGTCGCTGATGGTGCAGCTCATAATATGGATGAAACAATTCTTCCCCCACCTATTTCAAGCACAAAGGGGAGAGAAAAAGAGAGCAAATCAGCAAATAAAAAAGCTGTATCAAAGGATAAAAGTCCTAAAAAAGAGCAAGCCTGAGACAGAACTGGACAGAGAAGAGCACTGGGAGTAAGGATGTCTAAATCATGCAATAAGATTGCGGGACACAACTCAAGAACATGTAAAAAGAGGCTAGAAAAAATCCAGGCTGAAAATGCCGCCACAGATCACCAAGCTGACCGGCAAGATGATATGACAAAGAGAAGACTATGTAGTGTCTGCAACAAGAGAGAGAGGCATAACGCGAGAACTTGTCCAAATAGAACAGAGGAAAAAGATGAAGAAGATCACGAAGAAGGTGGTGATGAGGAAGATGCTGACGAAGAAGAGATCGAAGAAGAGAACGAAGCATATGTAAATGAAGAGGAAAATGAGGAGGCAGAAGAGGAAGATGAGGAAGCAGAAGAAGAAGATGAAGACATCGAAAACCATCATCAAAATCGAGGGGGAGAGGCAGAATGCAGAAACCAACACATAGGCAAGCATCACAGTCACACGGGCGCATTACGAGGAGTAATGCGAACAACAAGAAGAAAACAGACTCAGCAACAACCATTGAAACAAATGCAGTGCACACATTGAGATGAAGCAGCAGGAACAGGACATAGCTCAACACATATACAGCTTTAGCTTTTACATATATTAACTTCATCCTTTTATGTATCGTATACGAGATATAGCTTGTGTTCAGTGGACTGCAAAAAAGACTTCAAGATCTAATGTGGAAGTCCAAATGAATAGATATAACATAAAACAGATATACTTTGTGTTCAATGCACTGCGGGTAGGCTTGAGAAAATACATTTCTCTTCTATATGAAGGAAATAAGATGAGAATGTCATTTTGAGAATGCAGTTCTCTTCTATATGAAGAAGCTGAGATGAGAATGTAATGTTGAAATGCAGTTCTCTTCGTCATATAGAATCTGAGATGAATAAAACAATATAGAATACAGTTACAAGAATTATGTCGAGTGAGACTAGGCTTCGCGGATATAGTGCAGTGCAGTGCGCTAAAAGTATACAGTGCAGTGCGCTTAGTGCAAAAATTTATGTCTTATAATACAAATTTTCCAGATTTTGAACCTCGATGACAAACACGTTGAAGTCCTCTTTGCGCTTCATGTGATAAGATGAGATGCAGTGTGGATACATATATTTAAATAATTGGCTGCAACTCATATGCACGAATGCAGTGCGCTACAAACATGTTTCAATCACAGGAGGAATTAGCTGAAATCTCTGTTATACATATTTGACACTGTCGTTGTCTGCCACAAAAGAAAAACACAAACTAACTAGACCGGAATATACAAAAGCACAGAGCGTGGTGTGAAAGTTTTGCAGATCCATAACTAAACACAACAACATACTATTTACAAAAAGTTTTGAAGTACACACAAATACATTAACACAAATAAAGCTCTTCTATCATTCTATGCCTCAGCCTGCTCCTGCGAATCCAGTTTTGGAGGAAGGCCAAGAGAAATGCAGAGATTTTTTAGCTCCTCCGGGAACTCGGTGACTAGGACCATGTTATCAGGGTGGAACAGAATCTGGAACAAGAACTCAGTCTTCCAGTCCTCAACAATAGCTTGCTGTGATGAAGCAAAAAAAATAAACCAAAACAAGATTTTGGGTAGAACAAAATCCATCTAAAAAAGAACTGCAAAAATCAGAGTACGGGAAAATTATTATTGAGTCAAAAAATAAGAAGCTTACATTACGCTTTTCGAGATTCACAATAAAGTTTTTGCCGTCGTAAAACTGAGCCATCTTCAGAACAAAGAAGCCACACTAGTTGGGGCCCTGTTCAGGGGCGCCCAAAAAGCTATCTTTCTTTGAAACATCAACCCAGTCTACCGACTCCTTTCTCTTGTACTCCTTTTCTTCGTAAACCTTCTTCAACAATGCATTCATCCTGATCATGTGGTGAATAAAAAACCAAAAATACAAATCACAAACTATTGTTCGACGCGCACGCAGATCAAAAAAGAAGAAGATGAAAAAGGGCACATTTTACCATTTCAATGTGGTCGCTGTGGTAGTCAGACTTATGCCACCTCGCTGTTTGATAAAATGGTCCGGTGTACCTCCTAGTGTCATGAATATCAAGGGTCTCACAGTGCCTATTCATCGTGCATAGCGAGTAATGTTGGTCTTTCATCCGTGGTAACAGAATCTGATTTTGTTTCATCAAAAGTATTTCGAGTTTGATGAGTGAAAAAGGATTAATGGAAAAATGGGAGAAAAAATAAGTACAGTAGGTTGATCAAGCAAATCTGAGAACTTACTAATATGCAATCAGGAAGGTTCTCATCATCACGAACGAAAAGTTTGAACTGCTTTGCTGCATCATCAACATGAAACTTTCTATGGAAAAAAGGCAACACAACGTTTCCATCTTTATCTCTATCCGTGTGATCATTCATTTGAAGCACATAATGTGAGTAGGTAATTCACAAAGAGAATTAATGCAGTTCCTCAAAAAACGTGTTTGTAATGTTAACAGAAGGAAAGAAATAACAACACAAAAATTAATTAAGTTCACTCCGGGACATAATGAAAAACAGATCACACTTCTCTAAAAGTATGCAGGTCACACCTCTACAATTTGTTTCATTTAAGCTGCATGGGTTAAAACAATAATGTATGCAGTTCAGTACATTGCTAAAACAAATTATTAGACACTATTAATGCAGTTCACTCTAGCAGAAAAAAGAAAAAAAGGGTAAAAGAGAAATACCATGATAAACAAAGGGGACAGAAGAACGTTCGACAGATCGATAAACCACATTAATATGTTGGTCATTCTTCTAGTATCTGATGATATGATCCATCAGTTCAAGTCCATGTAAATAGGTCTGGTGAAAGTTAAGAACATGTAGTCCACATTCACAGAATAGACTTCGATAGGATTCCTATGCATGAACAACGCGGACCTGCACAAATCAAACGGCGAGGGTGGGGGGATTAGGAACACAAAGGAAAAAACACACAACATTACACACATTAAAAATCAAGCAAAAATACTAACTGACGAGTATCAGCCTCGGCAAATCCCATGGTCAGGGACCCTGGGTTAGTCATAGAGAAGAAACAGGTTGGACGATACTCGTCGGCTAACAGGAGAAGCACTTCCTGGTCGATATTATTGCGTGAGGGGGCGATTACAAGGGAGTCCCAGGCGAGTCCTCGCAAGGCCAGGAGAGTAGATTGGATATTGGATGATCAAGATGTCTCCCCTCCCAGCCTTTATATACTAGGATAGGTCTCGGGGAGTCCGTATTAGATTACAGAGATAATTTCCTAGTCCTAGTCTTGCCTTGTGCGCCAAGTCGTTCCTTCCATATCAGTCGCGGACTCCTACGTCGGTGTCTTGATTGGGCCAGTCGTGGACCTGTCGAGGCTTTCCAGCGGGCCCTCTGTCTTCATACACACCACATATCCTCACACGCAAGAGTCACCCCCTCGTCAGTAGCCCCCGAGTGCCTGGGGGACTCACAGAGTCACGCAAGGACTCGAATTCGTCAGTGCTTTATCATCGCAGGCGCAACATAGCCGCGGGTCGCTGGCAGTTTTGAGCCATGACAATGCCTGTTTTGAGGGATTGCTAAGATGAAAAGGGCCTAAGGAGTCGACTGCTCGGGCCTTGGTGAATTGCGCTAGTGGAAAATACCGCAGTAGCCCAATCAAGCTCACGTCCCTCGACATGAACTTGGAACGACCGGTGTCTAGCAATGTCATGCAGCTGCGGGTCTTATAGGATCAATTGCCGAAGGTCTAAGCAAATAGCATGAGAGCGTCCGCTCGGCTCTTTCTATCACGCGAGCGCATGGAAAAGATCGGGAGTGAAATCGCTCTGCGGCAAGTCCCAGCCCGGCCGTTATGTGCAGCGGGGTCTTACCTACACGTTAAGCTTGCATGGCATCTAGGTAGAGTGTGTCGTAGCCCAGGTATAATTGTTTTTTGTATAGGCACGGAGCCTGGTTACCGATGCACCCACTCGGAATAAACAATCAAGTGAGCTATTAGTAGTCACTCGCGGAGCATATGAGTGCTCAGGCAAGAGGTCGTATAGGAAAGCATCCGCTCGGAATGTCGTCGAGTACGTGGGTAGTTTAGCCTGCTGAGCTTTTGCGAGTAGTGACTCGAGCGACTTTTGTTTTCGACGTGAGGGAACACCCGAACTCCACAGATGTGTTGTTTCCGCTGACGCGAGTAGTCCTGCGAGTGGATGTTCGCCTTTTTTTTTCGAGGTGAGGGAGCACCCGAAACTCTGTAAGTGCAAGTGGTTTACTAGGGCATATCCTCATCTTCTGGGTGAGGGAGCACCCGAACTCTCAAGCTTTTGGTCTTTTACTCTTCTTTCGATAAATATACTCCCGATGGGAGTAAAAGATTTTGGAATCAGAATATTTTGGCACTTAGAGATGGGTGTCCTTTGCCAGTCTTTTGTTTTTTCCAATTGTTTTTATCTTGATTCGTCCTTCTTATGATGTTGCGTGGATAGGCTTTTCCATGCTATTTGGTGATCTATGATGATTCTTGGTCTTTGATCCGTCGCTTCTTCTAGCCATAATGATGACTTGGACGCCGCGTTGCCTGGTGCCCGTTGGATTTCCAAGGTGTGTATGGGAAACAGGCGAGATTTGACGCGTCCTTTAAATATTGCTGACCGTGTGGAGGCATCTTTTCTTGGAATTCGTAACGCCCGACGTGTTTGGTCTTTGATTTAATGATGGCGCCTCCTGGGCTTCTGTATTTTTTTCCTTGTTTATCCCTGGGTTGCACTATAAATACCCGCTGTGTTATTGCCTGGACTTGGACATCCGCTCTTATCCCTTTCTTCTTCTTCTTCCTATGGCTCCCAAGCGGGGTGGTGGTGCTTCTGGCCGAGGTCGTGGCCGGCGTGGTCTTGGTGGCCGTACCCCTCGCTCTTCTCGTGGTGGGCGTCGTGGAGCTGCAGTGGTTGCCCTCCTCGTCTTGTGCGGATGAGGGTGTTTGGCGTTATGATTTTCTTCTGCGCGTTCCTAGTCGCACTGCTACTCGGATCCCTCTCCCATTCTCATTTGCCTCCATGATTTCTTAGCTTAGTCTGAGGGGTCTGTGGCTTCAGCTTCAGAGGTGCGCTCGACCTCCTGCTTGGGTTGAGCTTTCTGTTGATGGCTCCTTCTTGGTCTTCCATGATGCTGGCTGGAGATCGTTTTCGCAGCGGCTAAACTTGCGTGATGGGGATATTCTTTGCTGTCGTTTTGATGGTGAAGATACCCTCATCGTTCGTAATTTTGATGCCGGTAGCAACCGTCTGGACCCATATTGGGAGGAAACAAGCAGTGACAGTTCTGATGGGTCGAGTGGTGGTTCGCCTGCTTCTCTTGTGGCATCACCTTCGGCCGACTCCTCGGCTGATGGTGCTTGCTCTTCTAGTTCTAAGGATGAACTGGACGTCAAGTCAGTCGTCAAGTGGCTGCGTTAGTAGGCGAGGCACCTTGTAGAACTGGAGGACGGCGACTTGCTTCTTCGCGGACTGAGTTGCTACTTTGTCTGTGGTGATGCTCTACAAGATGTGGTACGAAAGTGCCAATTATCTCAGCATGAGCATACATGTAGAAGTCATAATTCCTTGGGATAATTGTAACCCGTCGGGTAGCTGCTCGAGTCCTTTTGTGGTGATAACTGTCCTTTGACTCCTTTGTAATGAAAACTGTGTTCGACTCCTTGGTAATGGAAACTGTCTTCGACTCCTTTGTAATGGAAATTGTCTTCGGTTCCTTTGTAATGGAAACCTGTCTTCGACTCCTTTGTAATGGAAAACTATCTTCGAGTCCTTTGTAATGGGAACTGTCTTCGACTCCTTTGTAATCAGAAGTTGTCTTTCGGGTGCGCGGTAGCGCTCCCGATGGGAGTAGCCCCCGAGGCTACGTTTGATTTGTAGAATCAAGCGTAGGCTGTGAGTTTTTGTCTACCTGGGATGTCCCTTCTTGTGGTTGTTTTTAATTTATTCCAGGTTTTTGTTCGGGTGCGCGTTAGCGCTCCCGATGGGAGTAGCCCCCGAGTCCTTATGTGATCGTTTGCGATCAGGTGAAGACTAAAGAACTTTGCGTTTTTTGATGCGATTCTCTTGTGAAAAACTCTTGGTGCTTCGGGGGGATCTTGTGTTCTGGTTTCCCAGTGCTTGCAGATAAGGTCGCATGAGCGGGGGTAGCATCTCTCGGGATGATTTTATGCTTGAGTTCTCGAGTACTTTTAAGTAAAGTCGCGTTTTAGCGAGGATAGCGTCTCTCGGGGGGGTTTATGATCGAGCCTCCGAGTGCTTTTAAGTAAAGTCGCATGAGCGAGGATAGCGTCTCTCGGGGGGAGTTTATGCTCGAGCCCCTGAGTGCTTTTAAGTAAAGTTGCATGAGCGAGGATAGCGTCTCTCGGGGGGAGTTTATGCTCGAGCCCCCGAGCGCTTTTAAGTAAAGTCGCATGAGAGAGGATAGCGTCTATTGGGGGGACTTTATGCTCGAGCACCCGAGTGCTTTTAAGTAAAGTCGCATGAGCGAGGATAGAGTCTCTCGGGAGGAGTTTATGCTCGATCCCCCGAGTGCTTTTAAGTAAAGTCGCATGAGCGAGGATAGAGTCTCTCTGGGGGATTTTATGCTCGATCCCCCGAGTGCTTTTAGGTGATAATGCTGTGGCCACACCATTTTATTTCTTCGGGTATTACATTGGTTGCTAATCGGTACTGCTGCCGGTGTCGATGTAGTGTTTGGAGGGCTATTGGTAGAACAAGCGTAGGTTCGCTACGTTTCATGGGTTTCCCCCGTCTTCATTGGTCTTCGGGTTCTTCAGTCTGTATGCGCCGCCTCCGATGACTTCCGAGATTATGAATGGCCCTTCCCATTGTGGGTCGAGTTTATGCACTTTTTCTTGTATCAGTCGCAAGACGAGTGTGACGCCCCCAAAATCAATCCGTGTACAGTAATCATACACGCAGGATACACGGCTGAGATTAGGGTGCCACGGTGAGAATATCACAGCACAACACTAAACACAAAAGGATAAACCAATATGTTACAATAAAGGGGGTCACGCGGACCCGAATACATAAGTTATACAAACCATAATATCTGAGTACAGACATAGTTAGTCAAGTTTTGCCTTAAGAAGTCTAGCACAAATAACATCAGAGATACAGATCAAAAAGGCAAGGCCTCCTGCCTGGGAGCCTTCGAAACTACTCCTGGTCCTGGTCAACGGGGGTCTCGACGTAGTAGTATCCTCCTCCGGGGTACTCCTGCTCCTGGGCTCCAACGTCGACTGCAGCGGCCGATCAGGCAAAACAGTAAAGAAAATAAAGCAGGTGAGTATCTAGTATACCCGCGAGTCTTATGTCCGCTACTAAGAATTATGCAGTTGTATCAACGGAAAGGGAAGGCTGTATATATAGTGGACTGAAAGACAGAAATCCAGAGCAAGGGTAAGAAGCTAGGCCTATCGACGACTAGCATCTTCCGACGATGTCTTGCAGCATGAGGTAAGAATCAGCCAATAGTTCATATAAAGCATAAAGTAACAACGAAGCAGAAGTTGCTGCAACATTGTATAATATAAGTTGTAATGATTAACAATAATAATAATGCCTCCGAGTTCACCTCCTCGACATCCCTGCGAGGAAGAAAACCTGGAACCATACAGTTTAATAGTAATAGTTTCTAGTGGTAAGATCCAGCTTCAGCATAAAGCGTCCTGTTACCGTGGACACGGCTATTCGAATAGATTAATCTTCCCTGCAGGGGTGCACTGGCGTAACTCTACGACGCTCGGATCTCCAGGGTGGCGGGAACCTTGTTAGGGAACGCTCCACCAAAGTTATCCGACACAAAGTAGCCCATCCTTCGGCAATCAACAGAGAGGTCATCCGCCGGACTATATCCTATGTACGCCGGGATTTGGACCCTAACCCGAACGTACTCCTGCACGGTGCGTGACTGGCCGGTGAAGCAAAATCAAAGCAAATACTAACACACCTGCTGCAGCAAAGAGAAGACAACACCACTTCCCGGCAATCAGCCCGTGGTACTGCTGACGTCTGAAGACCCTCGAACGAGACTACGATGCAGGGGAGCCCACACTCCTTATCCCACGTGTAGGTAGTGCGTACAAGCCAAAAGGCTACTCAAGACATCCGCCGAACCATTTAGCATTTTTAATTAACCTGTGTGACAACCGTTATCGTTGCCTCGACTTAACCGACCCGCGGTCAATGACAGCAGTCAGGACCACCAGTACATCGGTGCCTGCCCTGTCGTCCCACCAAGTCACTGCGGTTACCAACAAGGTGAACCGTCTCCTTACCTTGTCTCGCGTGTGCTCTTGGTAGAGCTCGACTTTTTCGTGGTTTGGTAACTCTCTCGAGATACGAGCAGGGGCCAAGCACGCCAGTAACGTCGGTCGTACCCTCCCTGTCGCTCCCGATAATATACCGCTCGCGGGCACCGTTGGGTCGCCCGACTCTTACCTTTAAGGACACCAGTTGATTCGAGTGCCTACCATTAAGTGAACCCAGGAGGAATCACCCTCAATGGCACACTTAAAGAGGTTTGACAGAGACATCAGCGGAATGAACTAAAGAGGTAAACCTCGTATAATTCTGGTGATGCTACGCTACTGAGCCGACGAGAGTGAAATACGAGTCAATTCCACTCGTAAGTCAAACTCGAAGCGACTCGGCAGAGTCTCGCCGTTGTAGGTTCCCTAGGGCGTCTGCATTGGTCCGTACCTGTTGCGGTTGTAATATATCGTTCCCGCGATCACTCCCAGAGTGATCACGGCCCGCTATCTAATCCTAGCTAACAATGCGCAGGGCTCACTGCTGAATATAATATATAGATATAGCAGGCAGTATAGGATAAAAAAGGTACATCAAGGGGCAAAAAAATAAGGCTATGCAATTGAATAGGATTGTAACGTAGCAGCAGCAGTAACAATGCCTAGTGCAAGAAAGTACGGAAAGGTAGGCGATATCTGGGGAAGAGAATGGCTCTGCTTGCCTGGAAGCTCGACGGTAGGGGTCGGGTCGTCGACGAAGTAGTCGTACCCGGCAGCGGTGTAGTCGGCGGTAGCAGCGGGGTCTACCGGAGATTAAGGGGGGGGGGAACAGTAAATACACATCAATAATATACAAACATATGCATGACATGACAGATGAAATGTTAACAGTGTTCTAACGCAGTGCAGTGCACGTTGCTCGGAGCGGGAATTCATCCGGGGATGAACTACCGGCTCCGGGTGATTACCGGACAAGTTGTCCGGAGGGGGAAGGGTTCACGCCGGAGGTGTCGTGGACATCCGACAAGGACAAGGGGGGTGTATCCGAGTTAGTTGAACCATTCCGGACAACTTTCGTGTTCGAAATAAATTCATCCGGGTACTTTTTATCGGTACCGGGAATTATCGACAGACAGCCCGGAGGGGGCGGAATGTCGATGATTGGTGTGCTAGGGGGGTGGGGTAGACATACGGGTAGCTTATTCGTATTCGTTATATTTTTCTGATCAACTTTCATGTATAAAGTTTTTCGATCCGATATACGGATTATTTTATGTGAATTTTCAAAGTTTAAATCACTTTTAAATCAATTTATAATCATTTTTGCATTTCTCTTATTTATTAAACAGAACATTATCCATAACAGGGTTGACTGGTCAAACCTGACAGAGGGGACCCACCTGTAAGGTTGACTGGTCAACTGACCAGTGGGTCCCACATGTGAGCCTCACAGTTAATAAAAATGGTTTTATTAATTCTAAAAATCCAGTGGACCCACATGTAAGTGACACAGTGCTAATCTAATCAATTTAATTAAATTAAAACGGCCAAGGGCCCACATGTCATATGTCCAGGGGGTTATCTTAGTTTTAATTAACAGGGGGTTATTAGGGACTAATTGGGGGTGGGGGTTTGTCCACGGCAGAGCCGCACGGGCTCGCCTGCGTCGAGGGGCTCAGAGGCGAGCCGTCCTGGCGAAAGGAACCACGGCGAGGAGGGGCGCAACCGTCCTCGACGAGGTGGGAAGGGGCAGCGCTCCACGGCCAGGTCAAGCGGCAGGGGAGCCGCGCAGCAGCGGCTGCGCACTTGGGGGGGGGGGGGTCCAGGCTGTCCATGAGTGACCGTGGGCGTGGCCAGGGCGCGCTGGGCGCGGGGTCGAGGCGCGGTGAGCGCGCCCAGCCATGGCGGTCCGGCGGCGAGAGACAGGGAGGGAGGGGAGGCGCTCGCGGACATGCTCACAGGGAGGGGGGGCCGTCGCGGCGGTGCAAGGAGGTGCGTAGGAGGGGGCGGCGTGGCTCGGGAGCACCGGGGTCGGGGGCGTGGCCGGGGCAGAGCTCGGGACGGGGGTTTGCTCCGCGGCGGCGGCTCCTTCGGCAGCGAGCTCCCGTGGGGGAAAGAGAGGGAGATGGGGGGATCTGAGGAGAGGGGGGGCGCTAGGGTTCCAGGTGAGGGCTCGGGGGCGCCGGGGTCTTAAGCCCCGCCGGGGGCGCGGGATGGCCGCCACGGAGGGGGGTTGCCGGCGTGGCACCGGGGATGGTCGACACGGCCTCCCCAGGTAGAAGACAACGGGGGGGGGGGGGGGGGGTTTGGGGGAGGGGAGGTGGGCTGGGTGGGCTAGGCTTAGATTTCTTTTCCCCTTTTTTTTTGCTTTTCTGTTTATTCCTTTTTGTATTTATTTTGTTACCTAGACATTTTTTTTGAAAAACTTTTAATGTGCCCCATAATTTATCATTCACCCTAGGTTAGTGCCACAAATAGTTTGGACAATTTTAAAAGTCATTTAATATTTGAATTTAATATTAAATGGTTATTTGGGGGTTTTTGGCTACTGCTTAGAATTGTTTGAAATTTTTCAGTGTCATGATAAATACCCAAAACCATATTGGCATGGTCCACTGATTATTTGGGATTTTACAAAAGTGGTTCCACAATTATTGGACAATGTTTTATTCATCACTTATTTTTTATAATCACTAAAAGGCATTTTAGGGTTTGTTTGAATTTTAATTCAAATGGCTTGGACTTTGTTTTCATCCATGATGATCAAGGTCCATGGTTCACATTGCTTGCAACAATATAAAAGGAGAATTTGAATTTGAACTGAACCAGTTGATCAAACAAAAGTTTTGAACAGTACAGATGAACAGTAACAGTGATTACTGTTCACTGACAGTGAGGGTGTTACAACGAGGTCTCCTTTGCTGAAGGTTCTGGTTCGCAGGCGGCTGCTTTGATATGTGCGCAACTTGTCCTAGTATCCTTCAGATCTTGTTATGGCTGTGTCTCCTGCTTCGTCTGTTGTGTCTTTATCGTTCTGTAGTGCTTCTTCTGCTTCTTGCTCTTCGTACCCTACGATCCGGGGGCTCCAAATTTTAAGTCGTGCGGCAGTACTGCTTCTGCCCCGTATACCAGGAAGAAAGGTGTGTACTGGGTCGAGCTGTTTGGGGTGGTACGCAGGCTCCATAGTACCGCGGGAAACTCTTCTACCCAGTTGCCTACGGCTTGTTCTAGTGGTGCGAGGAACCGTTTCTTTATTCCTCCACATACTAGGTTGTTTGCTTTCTCCACTTGGCCGTTGGATTGTGGGTGCGCGACTGATGCATAGTTGATTTTGATGCCCAGCTCCTGACGGAAGTTTTGGAATTCTGCTGCTGTGAAGTTTGTACCATTGTCTGTGATAATGTTGTGTGGTACGCCAAATCTGAAGATGATTGACTTGATGAAGTTAACTGCCGTGAGGGCTGTTGAGCTAGTGAATGGTACTCCTTCGATCCATTTGGTGAACTTGTCAACTGCGACTAGTATGTGTGTTCGTCCCCCTTTTGAGGATTTTTTGAGTGGGCCTACCATGTCGAGTCCCCATGTGGCGAATGGCCAGGACAACGGTATAGTTTTGAGTTCCGATGCTGGGGCATGTGGCCTGCTGGCAAACTTTTGGCAGGCGATGCAACGTCATACGATATCCTCCGCATTTCTTATGGAGGTCGGCTAGTAGAAACCTGCTCGAAAAGCCTTGGCCACGAGTGCGCGACTGCTCGCGTGATGTCCGCAGGTGCCTTCGTAAATCTCGAGCAGAAGGGCTTTGCCGACTTCTTCATCGATACACTTTTGGAGGACCTGAGAGATGCTGCGCTGATAGAGCTTTCTGTTGATTACTGTGAATGATTTGGATCGTCGACTGATGCGTCGGACTTCTGCAACGTCTTGTGGTAGGGTGCCTTCGATTAGGAATCGAAGGAATGGTTTTGCCCAGGCTGGGTCTTCGAGTGCGGCTGGCTCTGCGACTTCGGTTGCTTGGCTGCTTGTGTCATCGGCTGTGCTCGCTGCCTCCACCTGCGCTGGTTCATTTGTGTCATCGTCCTCTGCGACTGCCTCGGGCGCTGCTGGCTTTACTTTGATTGATCTCTGGCTGATGCTCTCGAGGAAAACGCCTGGTGGTATTGGTCCTCGAGTCGATCCGATGTTCGCAAGTTCGTCGGCTTTTGTGTTCTTTGCTCTAGAGACGTAGTTGAGTTCGCATCCGTCGAATCCTCCCTCAAGTGTGTTGTCGAGCTTCTGGTAGGCCATCATCTTGTCTGGGACTGCGTTACAGTCTCTCATCGCCTGCTGGACTACGAGGTTGGAGTCGCCGTAGATCGAGAGGCGAGTGGCACCGCAAGTTTTTGCCATGCGCATGCCATGGAGTAGTGCCTCGTATTCTTCTTCGTTGTTGGAGGCATTGCTGAAGTTGATCTAGAGGATGTATTTGAGCTTTGTTCCTTTGGGGGAGACTAGTACGACCCCTGCTCCGGCTCCTTTCTGTCTTTTGGACCCGTCGAAGAACATCGTCCATGAGATGGATAGATCTGGGGGGCCTGGTGTTTGGACCTCTGTCCACTCGACCAGGAAGTCTGGGAGAACTTGGGCTTTTATTGCTGTTGGGTGTTTGAACTGTAGATCTCGCGGGCTAAGCTCGATGTTCCACTCAGCGACTCGGCCGGTCGCTCCGGGGTTGTTGAGGATGTCCGCGAGTGGTGCACTACTCACGATTGTGATGGGGTGTTCGTCGAAGTAGTGCGATACTTTCCTTGAGGTCATGATGATGGCGAGCAGGAGCTTCTGGTAGTGCGGGTACCGTTGCTGGGGCTTTGTGAGCAGCGTGCTAAGGTAGTAAATTGGTCTTTGTATGCTCTGGATTTTGCCTTCTTCTGCGCGCTCGACGACGAGCGCCATGCTGACTACGCTGCTGCGCGCTGCTATGTAGAGGTACAGTTTCTCCCATTCTTTGGGCAACGCCAAGATTGGTGGAGTCAAGAGGGTTTTCTTTAGGTCTGCGAATGCATTGCGGGCTTCGTCGGTCCACTCGAATCTTTCTCCTTTTCTAAGCAGTTGGTAGAACGGTAGGGTCCTTTCTCCTAGCCTGTTGATGAAACGGCTCAATGCTGCGAGTCTTCCTGTGAGCTGTTGCGCGCCTTTGATGTTGGTTGGCTTTTGCATCTTGGCGATTGCTTGGACCTTTTCGGGGTTTGCTTCGATTCCTCGGGCAGAGAACATGTAACCGAGTAGTTTTTCGGCTGGGACGCCGAACACGCACTTTTTTGGATTGAGCTTGATTCTGTACTTGTTGAGGGTCGCGAATGTTTCGCGGAGGTCATCGAGTTGCGTGTTTGCGCTGTAGGTTTTGATGACAATGTCTTCTACGTAGACCTGGACGTTTCTGCCAATTTGGTCTCTCAAGTATGCTTGCATCATTCGTTGGTATGTGGCTCCTGCATTTTTTAGACCAAAGGGCATTGTTCAGTAGCAGAACACGTCGTAGGGGGTGATGAATGAGGTGTGCTCTTCGTGCTCTTCCTTCATCCTGATCTGATTGTATCCTGAGTATGCATAGAGGAAGGATAGGAGGTCGCATCCTGCTGTGGAGTCGATTAGCTGGTCGATTCTTGGCAGAGGGAACTGGTCTATTGGGTAGTGCTTCTTGACAGGTCCGTAGTCGACGCACATCCTCAGTACATCAGTGTCTTTTTTAGGAACCAAGACTGGGTTTGCAATCCAGGTTGCTTTCTTCGTTTCTCGGATGAACTATGCGTCGAGTAGTCGGTTGATTTCTTCTCCGAATGCTCTGCGCTTAGGTTCTGAGAATCGTCTTAGCGCCTGTTTTACTGGCTTGGTGTTTGTCTTGATGTGTAGCGCGTGTTCTGCAAATTCCCGCGGTATTCCTGGCATGTCGGCTGGGCACCAGGCGAAGATTTTCCACTCTTCGCGAAGGAAGGTAATGAGGGTGGTTGCTTGTTCTTCTGGGAGGTGGGCGTATATGCGGACCGTCTTCTCTGGGTCTGTTGGGTGAACTTGGTGGGTGATTGTGTCGCTGTCGATGCTGAAATAGCGGCCGAATTCTTTTGACTCGCTTAGGCTCGCCATTGGAAAAATGCTTTTGTCCGTCACCATGGCTATTTCTTCGAGTTTTTGTTGGGCTCCAAACGTGTCGGAGACTTTGTGGAAGTCGCGATCGCACTGATCCGATTTGGTGAAGCTTCCATTGATTGTGATGACTCCTGCGGGTCCTGGCATCTTGAGTTTGAGATATGCATAGTGCGGGACCGCCATGAATTAGGCAAACGCTGGTTGCCCGAGTATGGCGTGGTACTGCGACTGTCAGTTGAGCACTTCGAACTCGAGGACTTGTGTTGTGAAGTTGTGCTTGTTGCCGAAGATGACGTCGAGCTCGATTGTTCCGATGGAGGCGGCTGCTTCGCCCGAAACTACGCCATATATTGTGGTGCCAGACTTCTTCCAAACTGATCCTGGGATTAGCATCTAGGTGTAGGGTGCTGGCGAAGATTATGTTTAGGCTGCTGCCTCCGTCCATGAAGACTCTTTACATGCCGTAGCCCCCGATCTGGGCTTCAAGGACTAGGGGTGCATGCCCCGGCCTTGGGACTGCGGGCGGGTGGTCGCTCTGAGAGAAAGTGGTGTTGGTCTCGGCACCACACAGTTGGTAGATTTCTGCTATCTCTAGGCCCTCGGTCGCACGGGCCTGCAGGGTGTAAGCGTCCTGCTTTGCTTTTGAGGGTCTTCCCTCTTAGATCATGCAAATTCGTCCATGGTATGTAGGGTGTTGCCTTTCTGTACTTGGTGCTGTTGATTGCGCGCTTCTTCAGGTGCGCTTGGCTTCACGATAATTTTCCTCCTTCAGGATGTTCAAGAGTTTGGTGAATAGACGGCAATCTCCTAGGGTGTGGCTTGCTCTGAGGCGTCCCCACCCGTCTTCGAAACAGTGGATCGTGCAAGGTCCTTCCAGTTGCTCTCTGGCTGTGAGCTTACTGGAACCAGCGTGCCTTCTTCTCCTTGAAACTTGGAAAATCTGCGAGTGGTCTTCTGTTCGGTTGTGGAATCTTGGGTCAAGCTCTATCCCATCGCTGAGAGAGTGGTTTCGGATGAAGTTCGCGAATTCATCTGGTCTTCGATCTGGGTCGTAGTACTCGTCGGTCTGGGTTTCAGAGTCGCTGTCTTGTCGTGCGGCGGGAGTCCGGGTGGCGGCGGGTCGTCGAGTGGTTGGCGAGTCTCCTGTCACGCGCCGCGACTCTTCGAGTGGGATTCCCGTGTAGAGTCCTCGTGCCTTTCTTCTGGGTCGTCGAGTTCTTTTCCGTCGGCGGTAGATCTGGCAGTCGTCGAGATGTTGGGCTTGATTCGACTGCAGTCTAAGTGATCTTGGTGGGGCGATGAAGATGCTTGTGGTGAACTTGAACTCCTCGGGCGGGTTAGATCTGGCTCTAGCCCTCGAGTCCTGATTTGCTGCAGGCGGGACCGCCGAGATCGTGATTCCAACCTGTGTAGTTCCCACAGACAGCGCCAATTGACGAGGATCAGCCTCGGAAAATCCCATGGTCAGGGACCCTGGGTTAGTCATAGAGAAGGAACAGGTTGGACGATACTCGTCGGCTAATAGGAGAAGCACTTCCTGCTCGATATTATTGCGTGAGGGGGCGATTACAAGGGAGGCCAAGGCGAGTCCTCGCAAGGCCAGGAGAGTAGATTGGATATTGGATGATCAAGACGTCTCCCCTCCTAGCCTTTATATACTAGGCTAGGTCTCGGGGAGTCCGTATTAGATTACAGAGATAATTTCCTAGTCCTAGTCTTGCCTTGTGCGCCAAGTCGTGACTTTCATATCAGTCGCGGACTCCTACGTCGGTGTCTTGATTGGGCCAGTCGTGGGCCTATCGAGGATTTCCAGCGGGCCCTCTGTCTTCATACACACCAGGTATCCTCACACGCAGGAGTCATGGGGTCACCCCCTCATCACTAACGAAAAGAGAACTGACTCACTGTATTTCTGCCTGAATGCCCTGCTCACGACAAGTTGCAAGACTTTCCTCGCCTCCACAAGATAGCTGAATCTCGGAGGCTTCAACTTCTGTACCGGAGATCTAAACTTTGATGTCTTCTGCATAGGCCTCTTATTGGATAGAACTAGTGCCTCACTGTCGGTTGGGCGTTCCACAGCTGCGCTCCTGGTCCTCTTACGCACTGGTGCTGGCCTCATAAATCATCATCAGTATCTTCAGCATTCGGAGGGCTAACTGCTTTCTTCCCACGCTTGACCTTGACAGGAGATTTCTCAAGAGCTTTTTCATTCGAAGGGCCAGCAGCGCTCCTCGTCCTCTTACACACCAGTTCCTTTCCACGCTTGACGGGGGGTTCATCAAGGACAAAATTATGAATCGTTGGAGTGTGAACCTGACTTTCAAACAATGAAATTCCCCCTTGGTGTGCACCTTTGACAAAGCCTATGCGAAAAAAAGGGATAATGAGCAAAATGAAAAGAATCGTGAAGTTCACTAACAAAAAGGGGTATAATGCACCATAATTTACTTTTCCAATTTGGCCAAAGTAAATTACAGGAGAAAAAGTATAATGCAGTGCACTTTTCATATGAAAATACATATAACTTAATGAAGTGCAGTATGCTTTGAACAACTATTACATTCGTGCAGTTCATATAAAATCATTTTAACATGTGAATGAAGTTCTACTAAAACTTAACAAAGGTAGTGGACCTCCCCCTTAATGTATCAATGAAGTTCACTTAATAAAAAGGTTGTGTCGCTAAAAAAATGTAATAACCTGCTTTAAAAATTAATAGAGATGGTAGGTCCAGATAGCAATGCGACGAGGTCAGCCAACTATAGAGCATCGCCTTCCTGGTGTAGCCAATGTGCTCCTTCCCAAACTTGGCAATCACTACACCATCCCAGGTCTGCATTAATTGGAACATGTAAAATCCACAATCTTGCCTGCGAAAAAACAAAGGTAACACATTACTAATGCAGTTCACTCAATAAGGAAGTGCTTCTGAAGTTAGTAAAACAATGCAGCTCCCTACACATAAACCAAGGAAGAACAACTAATAACACATTAGTAATGCAGTTCACTCAAGGGGATGATGCTTTATAATTTAGTAAAACAATGCAGCTCACTACACAAAAAATTCAAGGAAGAAAAAGAAAGGAGAACAAGTACAAACCTGTTTTCCTACTGTGGGACATTAACATGCATCAGTACGAAGCCGTCAAGGCTGGGAGGGTTCAACGGCTCATCGCAGCTTGCGCTGACATCTTTCCAAACTTTTTTGATGTTCTTGACCATTTTCCTCAAGAATATTTGTAGAAGCACTGTCGGCACCATTGTATGAGTCGAGAAACTCAAAACGCTTCTTTGACAGGTTCAAAGTAACTGACGAGGGGGTGACCCCACGACTCCTATGGGTTAGCCTACCCGGTGTACACGAAGACAGAAGTCCCATAAGGATGCCGCCTGGGCCCAGCCTTGGCCCACTAGTGGCACCGACGTAGGAGTCCGCGACTCGTATGGAAGGTGCAAACCTGCCGTTGCGGGACAAGATTAGGGTTAGGAAACCTCATCTGTAATCTAGGACGGACTCCCCGAGACCTGGCCGACTATATAAAGGCTAGGAGCGAAGGCGTCAAGATCGACCAATACACAATCTGTAACCCTAGCCTTGTGCGCACTATCCTTGTCCTTCCTGTAATCGCCATCTCCAAGAAATAATATCGAGCAGGAACATCTCCTCCTGTTAGCCGATGAGCTATCATCCAACCTGCGCCTCTCATGACTAACCCAGGGTCCCTGACCATGGGATTTGTCGGGGTCCATCCCTAGCGCCGTCTGTGGGAACTACACAGGTTGGAATTACGATCTCTGCGGATCCGTCTTCAGCAAGCCACAACTCAAGAGCAAGAAACAGATCCAATCCACCCGGAGAACTAAAGATTACGGCAAACATCTCTGCCGCCCCATCGAGATCGCTCGGCCTGCAGCTCTGCCAAGACCAATACTATGGCGGCAACCGATTCCACCGCCAGCGAAGGAGAAATCGACGACCCAAAAGAAAGGCGCGAGAGATCTACGCAGAGATCCCAATCGGCGAACTAAAGCACGAAGCAGAGGACCCACCGACCACTCGACGACCTACCGCCACCCAGGCACCCGCCGCACAACAAGATGCCGACTCCGAGCTCGAGATCAGCGATCGTCAAGATCATCGCCAACGAAGAAGAAATCGACAACCTAGAAGACAGGCGCAAGGATTCTACGAAGAGACCCCACTCGACGAGTCGCACTATACAGCTACGCGCTCGCCGACCACTCAACGACCGCCGCCGCGCGGACAGCTATCTCCCGCCAGAGAAGGGACTCTGAGACTCAGACAGGCGAATACTACGATCCAGATCGAAGACCAGACGAATTCGCCAACCTCATAAGGAACCAGAATATGGGAGAGGGAATCGAAATCGACCCGCGAGTCCCCGAGTACCCGGCGGATCACGTGCATATCTTCCGAATCTCAAGGAGGAGACGGCACGCTGGATCCAGCAAACTAACGGTCAGGGAGCAGCTAGAAGGACCCTGCACGATGCACTTCTTCGAAGACGACTGGGGATACATCAGATCGGCTCATACTCTAGGAGACTGCCGCCTGTTCAAAAAACTCGCCGACTGCCTCATGGAAGAAAAACAATGAGAAGCCAAGCGCACCCGACGAACCGAGCAGTCGCCGACTCCAAGTCCCGAAAGACGATCCAACCCGACTCAAGGACAGGTGTACACGATCCAAGAAGGCAGGGTATCGCAAGCCCAACAGGACGCCTACACCCTGCAAGCCAGAGCAGCCGAGAACCTAAACACAGTCGAAGTCTACCAGCTACACGACGCAGAAACTAGTATCACGTTCTCCCAGAGTGATCACCCACCTATAGTCCCGAGGCCGGGACACGCGCCCCTGGTACTCGATGCTCAAATTGGAGGGTACGACATGGACAGAATCTTCATGGACGGAGGCAGCACCATGAACATAATCTTCGTCAGCACCCTACACAAGATGTTGATCCCACGACCAGTATGGAAAAAATCAAGCACCGTGCTATACGGAGTAGTCCCAGGAGAAGCGGCTACTTCCCTTGGAATAATCGAGCTCAAAGTTGTCTTTGGCAGCAAACGCAATTTCGCAAGACGCACCCTCGAGTTCGAAGTGCTCGACTGGCAGTCGCAGTACCACGCCATACTGGGACGTCCAGCATTCACGCAATTCATGGCGATTCCGCACTACGCTTACCTCAAACTCAAGATGCCAGGATCCGCGGGCGTCATTACAGTCAATGGGAGCTTTACCAAATCAGACCAATGTGATCGCGATTTCCACAAAGCTTCTGACACCTTTGGAGCCGAGAAAGAACTCACAGAAATAGCCATGGCAATAGAAAAAAGTATCTTTCCGCTAACAAGTCGAAGCGAGTCAAAAGAGTATGGGCGAGACTTCAGGATCGACAGCAACACGGTCACCCACCAGGTGCACCCGACGGACCCAGAAAAAACAATCCGCGTGTACGACCACCTCCCGGAATAGCAAGCGACTGCCCTCATCGCTTTCCTCCGTGAAGAATGGGAAATCTTTGCCTGGTGCCTAGCCGACATGCCAGGAGTACCGCACGAGTTCGCGTAACACGCGTTGCGCATCAAGCCAAACACCAACCCAGTGAAGCAAGCACTATGAAGATTCTCAGAACCCAAGCGCAAAGCAATCGGGGAGGAAGTCAACCGATTACTCGACGCCCAATTCATCCGAGAGACGAAGAAGGCCACTTGGATCGCCAACCCTGTGCTGGTCCCCAAGAAAGACACAGACGTGTTGCGAATGTGCGTCGACTACGGGCCAGTCAACAAACACTGCCCAAAGGATCACTTTCCCCTGCCAAGAATCGATCAGATAATCGACTCGACGGCAGGATGCGATCTACTATCGTTCCTCGACGCCTACTCAGGATACAATCAGATCAGGATGTAGGAAGAAGACGAAGAGCATACATCATTCATCACCCCTTACGACGTATTTTGCTACAGGACAATGCCCTTCGGACTCAAGAACGCCGGTGCCACATACCAGTGGATGATGCAAGCCTGCTTGAAAGAGAAAATCGGAAGAAACATGCAAGTCTACGTGGACGACATCGTCATCAAAACTTACAGCGCAAACACGCTACTCAACGACCTGCGCGAGACCTTCGCAACACTCAACAAGTATAGAATCAAGCTCAACCCGAAGAAATGCGCATTCGGCGTCCCAGCCGGGAAGTTGCTCGGGTACATGGTCTCCGCTCGAGGAATCGAAGCGAACCCCGAGAAAGTTCAAGAAATCGCCAGGATGCAGGAGCCAACCGACATCAAAGGCGTACAGCAGCTCACCGGAAGACTCGCAGCCTTGAGTCGTTTCATCAGCAGATTGGGAGAGCGCACACTGCCATTCTACCAGCTGCTCAGAAAAGGAGAGAAATTCGAGTGGACGGAAGAAGCCCGCAAAACATTCGCGGACCTGAAGAAGACACTCTCGACCCCACCAATCTTGGCGGTACCCAAAGTACAAGAAAAGTTGTACCTCTATGTGGCAGCACGCAACAGCGTGGTAAGCACAACACTCGTCGTCGAGCACACAGAAGAAGGCAAGGTCCAGAGCATACAAAGGGCGATCTACTACCTCAGCATGATCTTGACAAAATCCCAGCAGCGGTACCCGCACTACAAGAAGCTACTACTGTCCATCATCATGACCTCAAGAAAGGTGTCACACTACTTCGACGAACACCCTATCACAATCATGAGCAGTGCACCACTCGCGGACATCCTCAAAAACCCCGGAGCGACTTGTTGATTCGCCGAGTGGAACATTGAGCTCAGCCCACGAGACCTGCAGTTCAAGCACCCAACAGCAATCAAGGCCCAAGTCCTCCCAGATGTTTTGGTCGAGTGGGCGGAGGTCCAGACACCAGGCCGCCCGGACCTATCGAACTCCTGGACAATGTTTTTCGATGGGTCGAAAAGACAGCAAGGAGCTGGAGCAGGAGTCGTTCTGGTCTCCCCCAAAGGAACGAAGCTCAAATACGTCCTCCAGATCAACTTCAACCACGCCTCCAACAACGAAGTCGAATACGAGGCACTACTCTATGGCATGCGCATGGCCAAAACATGCGGTGCCACTCGCCTCGTAATCTACGGAGAATCCAACCTCGTCGTCCAGCAGGCGATGAAAGACTGCAATGCAGTAGCCGACAACATGGCGGCCTATCAGAAGCTCTACAACACGCTCGAAGGAAGTTTTGACGGTTTCGAGCTCAATTATATCCCCAGAACAAACAACACAGAAGCCGGCGAACTTGCAAACATCGGCTCGACTCGAGGACCAGTACCACCCGGCGTCTTCCTCGAAAGCATCAGCCAGAGATCCATCAAGGTAAAAACAGCAGCACCCGAGGCAGCTGTAGATGACGACACCACTGAGCCAGCACACGTGGCATCAGCGAGTCCATCTGAAGGCAGCAACATCCAAGCGGTCGAACCTACAGATCCAATAGCACTCGAAGGACCAACGTGGACAAAACCGTTCCTCCGTTTCCTAATCGAAGGCACACTACCGCAAGACGTCTCAGAAGCTCGGCGCATCAGTCGTTGATCCAAGGTATTCACAGTGATCAACAGACAGCTATACAAGCGCAGCATCACCCAGATACTCCAAAAGTGCATCGACAAAGAAGACGGCAAATCCCTACTGCTCGAAATCCACGAGGGTACCTGCGGGCACCACGCGAGCAGTCGAGTTCTCGTGTCCATAGCATTCCGAGGAGGGTTTTATTGGCCCACTGCGATGAAAAACGCAGAGGACATCGTGCGGCGTTGCATCGCCTGTCAAAAATTCGCCAGCAGACCGCACGCTCCAGCCTCAGAACTCAAGACCATACCACTATCATGGCCGTTCGCCACCTGGGGACTCGACATTGTGGGCCCGCTCAAGAAATCATCAAAGGGAGGAAGAACACACCTGCTAGTAGCAGTCGACAAGTTCACCAAGTGGATCGAAGCAGTGCCCATCACCAGCCCTCACGGCAGTAAATTTTATCAAATCAATAATCTTCAGGTTCGGCGTACCACACAACATCATCACGGACAACGGTACGAACTTCACAGCGGCAGAATTCTAGAACTTCTGCGAAGAACTGGGCATCAAAATCAACTACGCATCAGTCGCGCACCCGCAGTCCAACGGCCAGGTGGAAAAAGCAAGTGGCCTAGTATGCAGAGGAATCAAAAAACGGCTCCTTGCACCACTCGAGCAGGCCGCAGGCAACTGGGTAGAAGAACTCCCTGCAGTACTATGGAGCCTGCGCACTACCCCAAATACCGCAACCCAGTACACACCTTTCTTCATGGTGTACGGGTCAGAGGCAGTGCTACCACATGACCTCAAATTCGGGGCACCCCGGATCTCGGGGTACGAAGAAGAGGAAGCAGAAGAAGCACTGCAAGATGACAAGGACACAGCAAACGAAGAAAGAGACACAGCCCTAGCACGGTCAGAGGGGTACCAAGACAAGCTGCGCACTTACCAAAGCAGCCACCTGCGCACTAGAACCTTCAACAAAGGCGACCTTGTCCTACGGCTCATACAAGAGAAAGTCCACAAGCTTGCCCCCCAATGGGAAGGACCGTTCATAATTTCATAAATCATAGGAGGAGGCACCTATAGACTGAAGAACCCGAAGACTGACGAGGACATGGGAAATCCATGGAACGTAGCGAACCTACGCCTGTTCTACCCATAGTCTCCACCAGTCATGCTCAACTGGCAGCTCATGTAACCATTCGACGCAATAAAATGATGTTGCCCAAATAATACTACCTCAAAGCACTCGGGGGCTCGAGCACAGACTCCGCCGAGAGATGCTATCGTCGCTCACGCGATCTTTCACCAAAGCACGCAGGGGATCGAGCACAGACTCCCCCCGAGAAACGCTATCGTCGCTCACGCGATCTTTCACCAAAGCACTCGGGGCTCGAGTACAGACTCCCCCCGAGAGACGCTATCGTCGCTCACGCGATCTTTCACCAAAGCACTCGGGGGATCGAGTACAGACTCCCCCCGAGAGACGCTATCGTCGCTCACGCGATCTTTACTTAAAGCACTCGAGGGCTCGATTACTTACTCCCCCCGAGAGACGCTATCGTCGCTCACGCGATCTTTACTTAAAGCACTCGGGGGCTCGAGTACAGACTCCCCCCGAGAGACGCTATCGTCGCTCGCGCGATCTTTACTTAAAGTACTGGGGCTCGAGCACACCTCCCCCCGAGAAACGCTATCATCTCCCGTGCAGTCTGTAACTTAAAAATACGCAAGGGACCAAACAAAAACCCCACCGGAAGACGTCCACCTACGGAACTGACAAATGCCCGGAGAAATCAAAGGGAAGCCACGTCAATACACGACCAGCCCAGCAACCTGGCGGAGCACCAAGCACTTTGGAAAGAGATATAAACAGAGGAATCAAAACAAAGAAAATCCTTTAGCCTTCACCTGATCGCCAACGATCACCTAAAGACTCGGAGGCTACTCCAATCGGGAGCGCTGTCGCGCACCCGATATTACTGGCAGCAAACACAACAAACGGCAAAGGAGACAAATCTTAGTCTATGTTCGACTCTACAACTCGAACGTAGCCTCGGGGGCTACTCCCATCGGGAGAACTGCCGCGCACCCGATAGAACCCACGGTACAAGGATTTGATGGACTTGAAGACAGCTCTCGTTTGCAAAGGACTCGAAGACAGATTCCATTACAAAGACTCAAGCACAGTTCGCATTACAAGGACCCGAAGACCATTCTCAGTACAAAAGACTCGAGTACATTGGATAGAAGGAAGCTTTGATTACTCGAAGGAAATCCTCATTACATGGAGAACTATCCTAGTTACAAAAGACACAAGCAGCCGATAAGCCTACAGCATCAATCACCCAAGGAATTACGACTTTTACATGTGTGCCCATGCTGAGATAATTGGCACTAATACGACGAGCATCATCACAGACAAGGGAGGAGATGAAGAAGCTAGCTCATGATGCCAATGACATAACAAAAGGTGAAGCTCGACTTATTTGCGGAGCACCAAAGCCGATGCTCCACCAGCTTCTTCTCCAGCTCCACCCAAGCTTACGACGAAGATGACGCCGCTGCCTCCAGTTCTACAAGGTCGCCTGGCATGCCCTCTTGATCAGTGGCTTGACGTCGAGGTCCTCTCCAGAGATGGAGGGCACAGCATCACCACCCGAGGAGTCGCCAGAGGACGAAGATGTTGAAGACGTAGGCGTACGACTCCCCGACTTGCCGGAATTGTCACTGCTTGTCTCCTGCCAGTACGGATCCATGCGATTGCGGCTCGGGTCAAAAGCGCGGATGGTGAGAGTATTTTCTCCATCAAAGAGGCAACAGAGGGTATCACCATCACGCAAGTTCAAACGCCGAGCAAACGACTTCCAGCCAAAGCCAAGATAAATCAAGAGGGAACTGTCGGTCTCCAACTCAACATCAGAAGGAGGCCGAGAGCACCCCTGAAGACGAAGAAGCAGGCCATCCAGGCTACGCTCAGAAACAATGGCAGCAAATGAAGAAGGAAGAAGAATGCGAGCAGAGTTCCGGCCATGGATGCGTAGGAGAAAGTCGTAGCACCAAACACCCTCCTCTGAGGAAGAGGAGGAAGGAATCAACGCTGCACCACGACAGCCACCGCGAAAAGAGCGCGGAGTATGACCACCGCAGCCACGGCGAACCCGGCTGCGGCTAGTCATACCTGCACCGCGCTTTGGCCCCATGAGAAGATGAAGAAGAGAAACAAGATGGGCAGAGGACGAACATTGCTGCTAGATGAAAAAGAGGGGTCTATTTATAGTGCAAACCCAAAGGCACGCAAAAGCCCAGACGACAGGCAGCAACTAAATCAAAGACCAAGCGTGCCGGACGATTCGAATTCCAAGTCAAAGATGCTTTCACACGGGCGGCACTGTACGCTGGATGCGTCAAATCTCGCTTGTTTTCAATACATGCATCGGTAACTCAACAGGCGGCTGCAGCACGCCACAAAGGCCATCATTATGACCGGTCATGAAGACATGACGGTTCGCAGACAGAGCATCTTTGACGGTCCTCCAGCAAGGAGATCGTTATCCTTACCAAGAAGAGGTAAATTAAAGTGGTAGCGCAAAAGAAAATGCAGCCTGCAAGCACCGTTTTTACTGACTCAAATACATTTTTCAAATATATTTAAACTCCCATCGGGAGCGTATCCACCCATAAGAGTCTCGGGTGCTCCGTCACCTACAATAAAAAGACGTGCTCGAGTGATTACTCGCACCCATAAGAGTCTCGAGTGCTCCCTCACCTACAAGAAAAAGACATGCTCGAGTGATTACTCGCACTCATAAGAGTCTCGGGTGCTCCCTCACCTAGAAGAAAAAGACGTGCTCGAGTGATTACTCGCACCCATAAGAGTCTCGGGTGCTCCCTCGCCTACAAGAAAAAGACGTGCTTGAGTGATTACTCGCACCCATGAGAGTTTCGGGTGCTCCCTCAACCCGACACACTTGGACTCGTCAGATCGTACGGTCCCAGAGTATCGGGTGCTCCCTCACGCCGAGAGCGAAGGCCATACTCGAGTGATTACTTGAAGAAATCTGAGTACCCGAGAACTCAAAGACCTCCCGAGCAATTACTCCTCTACATTACTCCTCGCCCGAGCGCTCGACAAAGCTCCGCAAGTGACCGCTAAAATAGCTCACTTAATTGTTTATTCCAAGTGGGTGCATCACTAATTAGGCTCCGTGCCTCGATAAAAAATACATATTCCTGGAACACGATACACTGTGCCCAGACGCCACGCAAGCTTAGCGTGTAGGTAAGACCCCGCTGCGCAGATCGGCCGGGATGGGACTTGCCGCAGAGCGATTTCACTCCCAACCTTTTCCATGCGCTTGCATGATAGAAAAAGCCGGGCGGACGCGCCTAGGCTACGAACCTTACTGGCGGCAATTGATCACTATAAGACCTGCAGCGGCATCACTTTTGCTAAACACCAATGTTCCAAGCTCATGTCGAGGAACGTGAGTTTGATTGGGCTACTGCGGTATTTGCCACTAGTGCAATTTACCAAGGCTCGACCAGTCGACTCCTTGGGCCCTTTCAGCTTAGCATTCCCTCGAAACAGGTTTTGTCATGGCCCTAGACTGCCAGCGACCCGCGATTGAACCGTGCATACACCGAAACGACGCAAGAATGGACTCGAGTCCCTGCGCGACTCTTCGAGCCCCCCAGGCACTCGGGGGCTACTGACGAGGGGGTGACCCCCCTACTCCTATGGGTGAGCCTACCCGGTGTACCCGAAGATAGAAGGCCCATCAAGATGCCGCCTGGGCCCAGCCTTGGCCCACTAGTGGCACCGACGTAGGAGTCCGCGACTCGTATGGAAGGTGCAAACCTGCTGTTGCGGGACAAGATTAGGGTTAGGAAACCTCATCTGTAATCTAGGACGGACTCCACGAGACCTGGCCAACTATATAAAGGCTAGGAGGGGAGGCGTCAAGATCGACCAATACACAATCTATAACCCTAGCCTTGTGCGCACTAGCCTTGGTCTTCCTGTAATCGCCATCTCCAAGCAATAATATCAAGTAGGAACGTCTCCTCCTGTTAGCCGGCGAGCTATCGTCCAACCTGCGCCTCTCATGAATAAACCAGGGTCCCTGACCATGGGATTTGTCGGGGTCCATCCCCGTCAGTAACCAAGCAGTAGAGGCCTATCGCATCCTTCATTGTTGCGGGAGGATGATCAAATGTTGCAAACATAATCTGTATTAAAAAATAATATAACAAACCAGATGATAAAATAGAAAAACAGAAAACTTATTTCAAAATGAAAAAAATGGTCAAATGCGTTACCAAGTTTTTCTTGTCCACACGTTCCTCTTCCCGTGAAGAAAACATCTTTTTCAAATCTCTGTTTGTGGCACCGCCGTTCCAAATGGAACTCTGCCAAAAAGACAAAACAAAAGAGTTAATGTGACTACTAAAAAAATTATAGCACAATAAACTTGGATGAGGGAGATATATAAATTAATGAAAATGCTTACACATAGGTTGTACGGGACAATCATCGTTTGAGATCCTTTGATACTCTCAGCTAACATAGAGACGCCAATATTCACGAGGCGCGTGCTCAGCGTTCCATACGACCAATAAGACTCGCGAAACTGGCCGATAGTAATAACACCAAACTCGTCCTTGAATGCAACTAGATCCCTTCAGAAAAGAATAAAAAAGACCAGAAAAAAGTGATAAGGTGTGTGTCCATAAAAATAACATATTAAAATAACCGGGGTGTAAGAAAAAAATCATACTTCTTCTTATTATCCCTCCTAGCCCTCGTAACAGCATCATATAACTCGTTGTATCATCTAAGAAGAGCATGATCAATGCTCGAAGGAGTAACAACAGCTAATTCATCATCTGCATAAAAGAGTGAGAATGATATCAGAGAATAAAACAACACGGTCCATTAAACCAGGAAAGGAAAAAAAATAATGCAGTTCGCTTACCTTCGGTTTTAGAATCCACTTCATGCGGCTGCTGAGATCCATCTTCGCTGATCCTCAAGTGATCCATCCCGGTAATATCATCGTAAAGCGACGCTTGATTGCTCATGTCCTGAGAGAGTCTTGGTTGTTCCTCTTCGGAACCAATAAAAACTGTCTCGGCTGGGACTTTGGTTGTATCGGCTAGGTCAGCCAGATTGCCATCCGATTGCTCGGGGACACGAGGGGCGTCACAGAAATTATCAGGCACATCATCACCAAACAGCAAAAAATTTGGCCGTGCAACACCATCAAGGTCAGCGGCGGTCCCCGCAACATCAACTCCAACTCTAGGAGCTCCTTCTTTCTCTTCTGCCATTTCAACTGTACCACGAGGAGCTCCTTCACTCCCTTCTGGCTTATCAGCATCCACATTATCCTCCCTTCCTTGTCTCTCTTGTGCCTTATCAACCTCAATAGAACGCTCTCCTCCTTCTCTACTTTCTGCCTTATCAACCTCCGCAGTAGGCTCCTCTCCTTCTCTCGCTTCTACATTGCCATCCTCCATGGTGCGCTCAACTTGGATTTCAACATTTAATCCGCAGTCCTGATGAGTTAAATAAGACACATTACACAAAGAGAAGAATGCGGTTCACTAAGAAAACAGGCCATGAAGCTCCCATGAAGAATAAAAATAAAACACAAATGCAGTTCTCTATACCGAAAACATTTTTTTGTAATTTTTGTGAAATCTGGGTTGTTACAATACAACACCACCAACAAGGGATCTCGTCCCGAGATCCAGGATGATCCGGGGGAGAGGGGGGAGAGAAAAGAGAGACGACGATCTTCAACACCACCAACAAGGGACTCTGCTCCATGCCGACGACGAACTTCCATCGAGAAACTTTCCGTAGAGAGGACGGCAACGTCGGAAAACGAAACCATCAGGTGTCAAGCGGAAGAACGACACTTCAAAGCGACGATCAAGGGAAGCATTCTCACTGAACTCGTGAGGATACCGGGCAACAGGACTGAAGTCAACAGACGACCAAGATGTAAACCAGAGTCAGATAAACTAAAGGTACTACAGGATTTCCCAACCTGAGATCGAAATCGAGACAATACGCTGCAAGCAAGACATTGTAACGGTTCCGAAACTCCACTTACTCGAGATCCTAGAGTTTGAAGGGGGATAAGTCGAGAGTAAAACAATTATGACACTTGTCCTGACCAGAGCAAGGGTAAGGAGTAAAAAGTTTCCTACTCTTCAATAACTAACTTAGTAACTACAAAATAGTTTTTGTCTAGACTCCCCTTCGGCCAGAGAAGGGATCCTACGGTCGGTAAGGCTCTGATACCAAGTTGTAAGGCCCGATATGCGGTACTGTTCCAGATCTAGATGTTTCCATCTAGATCCGGGGACGAAGCACGTATCGGTCCCACCGCAACATATGACAATGCCATATGCCCCGGATTTCCAACATCATATCACAACATTACAGATACAAGGATACAACATCTCATATAATCGGCATACAACTGCCTTAATACAATACAACAGCGGAAGATATATGTCTGAGTACAGACTACAATCAAATGCCTACTAGCAAAGAGAAAAACATCGATCCCCATAACCACACGGGTCCAGGCCCTCCGCCGGGATCAGCCTAACGAGTCGTCGTCGAGTCTCCACGTGAAACGTCGATCACCATACCTGTTGTCGATCATATACCCTGAAAAGAGTTTGGGGGTAGTATCATGAGTGCAAAAGTACTCAGGATCCAACTGTAGTGGTCAACTGACCCAGCAAGGACTTCATCACTCGTCATTCTAGGACAACTAATAGTTCACGATAAGGATGGGGTAAGTGGTGAGGTTGCTGCCGCACTAGCATTTATGAAGTGGCTAACGATCTAGAGAGTAAGGTAAGAAGCCAAGCATTCGATGAGGAATCGCCTCCAACAAGTCTTAATATCCACTACTTACGCAAGCATAACACCTATCCTATCCTTGTCCTCCTCTTCGCATCCCGACGAAGAAGAAGCAGTCAAGGCACACACACGTTGATCAAGTTATATTAAGATTATCTCAGTTGTTGTTGTCTATGAACAAGGAGTAGGTCTCAAGTCGTCCATAACCGTGGACACGGCTTCTCGAAAAGATTTAACCCTACAGGGGTGTACCAACTGCCCATTACAAGGCTCCGCACGCACGCCCATCTCTCTTCGTTGCTACCCATCACAGGCAACCATTTTATGATTTAGTTCCAAGAGATCCGAAACGACAGGTCCCTCTAGCTAACAACGAACAAATCCGGGTGGCCCCCGGGGAGTCGACACCCAATCCAAAAGCTGGCCACGCTCGCGGATCGGACTCTTCCGTCTGGCCAAGGTCGAGGTAACTGATCCCCTCACATGTGGGCAGGCCTCTAGCTCACCAGGTGTGGACCAACAGAGGAACTATGTCTTCGCTGGCCCGGGTTATTTTAAAGGATATCTGCTAGGAGCGACCCAACAGACATATATGCATTGTTTGCAAATGGTAAATCAGCTTGGGCCACCTCTAGAAATGTTTGAAGCTAGATAGGTAAGAAAAGGGGACCCCATAAAATCCCACACGCGGTTAGGCACGCTCAGTCTTAAAACCCATACCCGAAACTCGAATCCTAGGTGACTCGCATGGAACAAAGCGTCGGGGCGGGATAGCCTAGACCTTCCATCCTTCGTCGAATATAGTCAACATTATAATAATCATATCATCAACATCAATATAATAATATGATATCCCAAACCAAGGAAGTAACAGGGTAACATCGTAGCATCCTAAGCATGCATACTAAGCAGGGGCTGAGCAATGAGAAATAGTAACATAGCAGTACAAGGTTTGCTGGGAGGAGACATGGCTGTATCGGTTTGAAAGAGGCTGTAAACATGTGGTAGGATCAAACATCGAACCTATCCTAGACTAGCATGCAAACCGCTGGTTGAAATAGAATGGATCATAAGTAATGTATAGTCCTTGCCTGTTGATAAGTCGGGTTCCGAAGGTGTAGTTGATCACAAGCTTGCATCGTCTCCGAAGGTACCCGCGGAAGCACACAAGACGGTAAACACTGGAAAGCAATCAACGAGCAAGCATATATTACTACGAAGCAAACACGAGCAAGCATCAACAAGAAGGAAACACGAGACATCGCACCTACCGTCGAGAGCGGTTACTAACAGGTTAAGTGGAGTACTCGTCACACACGACGATACCGCACATTTAGACTGGTTCAAATTGTTTAGCTACACAAGGTGAGCAAGGGTCGGTCTCCGTCCGGTACGAGATAAGAGGGGAAAAATAACCGCCGATCGATAAATCGAGGATGCAAACACCGCAGACAAATCACACAATCAAACAACTCACATCGAAAACAATTTTTTTATTTTTTGTGAAATCTGGGTTGTTACAATATACCTACCTACGATTAAATTTTATTTTTAGGTACGTGAGTATTAATCGTATTTGTCTAAAACTAAATACCCAACATGAAATGTACGCGTACATACCCAACAAAGTATGTATTGTACAATATCATGAAATGAAAAAATAATCGTGGGTATATATACCTATCAAAGATTAAAAATTATTTATAAGTATATGCGTACTCATCATATTTATCCATAACGAAATACCCCATAAAATATAGGTGTACATGTTGTAAGGTGCCCAGGCACCTAGATGCCCCAAATATATATATAACCCGTCTATTCTACTAATATTAGCAGAATAACTATTTTGCTAAGATTTCCGCACTGCATCGGACGCTAATGAGAACCGCACTGCTGACTTACGAGCACTGCAGCTCAGGTGAAACAGAACCGCATGAATTATTTTCTCTCTAACTTTTTAACCGATGATCGGAATTGAGCGTATGATACACCGTTGGATTCTTATGGAAAAGGAGCATCTTTCGTATGTTGAGCACTTCCCCCGATTTTTCACGGATTAAGAGCAGTTTCAAAAACGGTGCGACGACCCACTGTCGTAGCGGCATTTTTCCGTGTTTTCTCTTAAACCGTTTATTGAATGATGCAAACGATATACAGTTGGAAAGATATCAATCAGACGCTCCATCCATATCTAGAAAATTTTATCTAATTCGCTCCGGATTTGAGAGAAATCTAGCCGCAAAAAGACACGCACACTCTGTTTTTCGCCGCCGGATCTTGTAGAGATTCAAACTTTTTAACCGCTTTTCCGAACGATGCGTATGATACACCGTTGGATTTGTATGGAGTAGGAGAACAATCCATATGTTGAACACTTTTCCAAATTCCTCACGGTTTTGAAGTAATTTGAAAAACGGTGTGGTTGTCCACATTTGGGGCAGCAGGTGTTTTTGCGTAAATTCTTTTGATTCGCTTATCCGATTGATGCAATTGATACACCGTTGGATAGATATCATCGAGGCGCTCCGTTTTCATGTAGAACACACTTTCTAATTACTTACGGTTTAAAGTTGTGTCGATTCTACTAAAAACGCAGAACTCCGTTCTTTGCGGATTCGAAATCGACGAAATGAACTGCATTCGCCTGGCAGCCGCACCGCATCCGACGGGCAAGCGCACTGCATTATCACCAAACAGAACGCACTTGTTTTTCGAACCGCAAGAATCGTTTTCGCTCTAACTTTTTAACCGTTGGTCGCAATTGAGTGTATGATACACCGTGAATTCGTATGGAAAAGGAGCAACGTTCGTATGTTGAACACTTCCCCCGATCCTTCACGGATTAAGAGCAGTTTTAAAAATGGTGCGGCGACCAACTTTCGCAGCGGCAGTTTTTCCGCCATTTCTCTTAAACCGTTTATAGGATTGATGCAAATGATATACCGTTGGAAATATATCGATCAGGCGCTCCATCCATATGTAAAAACACTTTCTCTAATTCGCTACGGATTTGATAGAAATCTGGCCGCAAAAAAATGCGCACACTCTGTTTTTCGCCGGTGGATATTGTAGAGAGTAGAACTTTTTAACCGCTTGTCCGGTCGATGCGTATGATACACCGTTTGATTTGTATGGTGTAGGAGATTAATCCATATGTTGAACACTTTTCCAGATTCACCACGGTTTTGAAGTAATTTGAAAAATGGTGTGGCTGTCCATATTTGGGGCAGCGGGCGATTTTGCGTAAATTCTTTTGATTCTTGTATCCGATCGATGCAATTCATACACCGTTGGATAGATATCGTTGACTCGCTCCATTTTCATGTAGAACACACTTTCTAATACCTTACGGTTTAAAAGTTGTGTCGATTCTACTAAAAACGCGGAACTCCGTTCTTCGCGGACCCGAAATCGACCAAGTGAACTGCATTCGCCAGGCAACCGCACCGCATCCGACGGTCAAGCGCATTGCATTATCGCCAAATAGAACGCACTTGTTTTTCGCGGATCCGGAATCGGCCAAGTGAACTGCATCGGACGGCAACCGCACCGCATTTGTCGACACAGAGCACTGCACGCGCTAGATACTTGGGTTAGGTGGTTGTTAGCAGAATAAAAAAATTGTTAGTAAAATAAGCTCTTAAGGGGTGTTAGTAGAATATACCCACCCTATATATATATATATATATATATATGTGTGTGTGTGTGTGTGTGTGTGTGTGTGTGTATTTGGGACACCTAGGTGCCTGGGCACCTTACAACATGTACGCCTATATTTAATAGGATATTTCGTTATGGATAAATACGATGAGTACGCATATACCTATAAATAATTTTTAATCTTTGATAGGTATATATATACCCACAATTATTATTTTCATTTCATGATGTTGTACAATACGTACTTATGTTTGGGTATGTATGTGTACATTTCTTGTTGGGTATTTAGTTTTAGACAAATACGCTTAATACACACATACCTAAAAATAAATTGGAATCGTATGTAGGTATATATACCCACAACTAATATATACACATAAATAAAATCTTCAAAATTAAATTTAGAGGCGAGGAGCCTGGGCACCTAGGTGTCCCAAATGATATATGATGAGTCTGCTAACACCCCCTTAAGACTTACTAGTAGAATGCCCGTGCGTTGCAACGGGCTTTTAAAATATTTCGTCTTGGCATGTCTTTCAAATTCATTAGCCAACACTCAGGGTGAAAACCCTTGTTCAACTCGAGCGAACGCAGCGGCAACGAAGCAGTGTGTCGCATCTCTCTTAGGGAGAGACATCGACTAATGCTGGTGATCCTGGTTGTTGGGGTGTGTCCATAAACTTTTCAACCAATTATTGTTTTATACAATCTACATAATTCGAGTTGTTTTTATCATACATCATACAAAAACCACACTTTCATCAAACATGGTATTTTTAACCGATCAAAACCCATACAACAGAAAACTGATCGTCTGCAAATCTTTCATATTCTCTTTGACCCTAGACACAATCCAAAAAGAATATATAAATAAACGACCCCAAAATTAATGTGCAATTTGTACATGAAGTATTCTTAGCTACTGTTCATGATTTGACCCATCACGACTCAGGCTCATGATAGAACGCTTGTATTAAAGCCATAAGCTTCAAATACGCGCAAGACAAATAAACTCCTTGACCCCACTTCTTTGATGCAAATATTTGTAGATAACACACCAAGAAGACAGAGCTATAGGCAACATGGAAGTAGTTTGAAATTATTGAATCGGGCCTTTTGCACCTATGTATTGCTATAGAGTATTGCAGTGTGAAATTGGCGGAAAAAAGGAAGTACAAACTCACAATAGGAAAATTAGACGGCACCTATGGCCTCAATATTCACCTTCCAACCTTGCTATAAATATATACATGGGAGCATCCAGGTATGCAGTGCAACAATGAGATTTTATATGTATATACAGTGTTAAAAAAAAGTATGTATGTACACTGGATATTTGGTACAAACATCAATAGGGTGTATTTGAATTAAATAAATAAAAATTTGCTTGCTTTCCTTTTTGTAGATCAATGCAAATGTGGAGCATTTAAAATCTGGAACATTTGTAAAAGGTAATTAAATGAAAACTGCGTAAATCTCATCAATTGTGATCTTCCCAATCTGACATAACAATATTTTGCATACATTTTATCAAGCCAATTAGAGTGTTGTGTAAGATCCCAACTCCACAAGATAACATGGAGTACATATACAGGGGCAGCTACTCCCAGCGATGATCAAAATAAGCTAGTAAAAGGATTATTTCCCATTATACAATGGAAAAGGGACATAAATCTGGCAATTAAGAAAATTCGAACTTTCACAGTAAATTATAAACATCAAAGCAGTTATACTCTTGATTAATATAGTAGATATAGAGCTTATGATTTACTGAAGATGCAAGGACAAATTTAAATATCACACTTCAGAAAAATTTAGTAGAATTAAAGTGATGCTCGGTCAATAGATGCATGCATATAAATCAGTTTGCAAGTGTAAAAAATATTTTAGAGGGGTTTGATTTTAATTAATAGATGTACCATAAGTGTTTAAGAAAATACTAATTCCTAAATAGGGTCACTTTAAGATTGAGTTGAACCACTCATATTCCATGAATTGTCACTTGGAAAGAGATAACTGTTTGACTATCACATACAAAACTCAGGATTCATATTTCGTACATTTTGGATTTATACTGGAGAACTTTTGTCTATTTTACACAGTTAAATAGTACAGATACTCCAAGTGTCCAACTACTATCAAGATACCATTCACAATAAAAGGAGAACTGCAGTCTTCCACTCTAATATGACCAGATTCTAAACTCTCTAATGTGGTTGCAACTAAACACACCTACAGGCAGTGACATGGCACATCGATGTGTCAGATATATTATTTGTCTGACCAATTAATCCACTCAAAACACCGACCCGAGAATAAAAATATATAACTGTAAAATGACCAACCTCACCTACATGTATTTCGTTTGCCAGCACCCATCTCTGCTCATCCGGCCAATGGTCCTTCGCTCGCTATGAATCTGTGATTGTAGTTGCTGCAAGTGGGAAGAGGCCGGAGATAGTCCCTATCATGTAGGGGTCCACCTCCTAACCTCCTGCTGGATCAGGACGGCTATGTTATCTCTGTAGTTGTAGAAACAACATCCTCGATGTCAATCTTGGAGGGCTCGACCGCGTTGATGTGGATCTCGTCCGCATGGCAGAGTGATTCGGCGAGTATGAGGATAGTGTGTCGATTGTTGCAAGTCCGAGAGAACGCTTGACGAGGGGGTGACCCCACGACTCTTATGGATGGGCCTACCCGGTGTACCCGAAGACAGAAGGCCCACAAAGATGCCTCCCGGGCCCAGCCTTCGCCCACTAGTGGCACTGACATAAGAGTCCGCGAGTCATAAGGAAGGTGCAAACGTCCCGTGTGGTACAAGATTAGGGTTAGGAAACCTCATCTGTAATCCAAGACGGGTTCCCCGAGACCTAGCCTAGTATATAAGGGCTGGGAGGGGAGACGTCGAGATCAGCCAATACACAATCTGTAACCCTAGACTTGTGTGCACTAGCCTTGGCCTTCCCTGTAATCGCATCTCCAAGCAATAATATCGAGCAGGAACGTCTCCTCCTGTTAGCCGATGAGCTATCGTCCAACCTGTGCCTCTCATGACTAACCCAGAGTCCCTGACCATGGGATTTGCCGGGGTTGATCCCCGTCAATTGGCGCCGTCTGTGGGAACTACACAGGTTGGAATTATGATCTCGGCGGTTTCGTCTTCAGCAAGCCACAACTCAAGAGCAAGAACCAGATTCAATCCACCCGAAGAATTCAAGATCACGGCAAACATCTCTGTCGCCCCATCGAGATCGCTCGGCCTGCAGCTGTGCCAAGACCAATACTATGGCGGCAACCGAGTCCACCGCCAGCGAAGGAGAAATCGATGAGCCAAAAGAAAGGCGCGAGGGTTCTACGCAGAGATCCCGATCGACGAACTACAGCACGAAGCAGAGGACCTGCCGACCACTCGACGACCCACCGCCACCCAGGCACCCGCCGCACAACAAGACATCGACTCCGAGCTCGAGATCAGCGATCATCAAGATCATCGCCAACGAAGAAGAACTCGACAACCTAGAAGACAGGCGCGAGGATTCTACGAAGAGACCCCACTCGACGAGTCGCACTATACAGCTACGCGCTCGCCGACCACTCGACGACCCGCCGCCGTGCGGACAGCTGTCGCCCGCCAGGACAACGACTCTGAGACTCACATCGGCGAATACTACGACCCAGATCGAAGACCAGACGAATTCGCCAACCTTATAAAGAACCAGAATCTGAGCGAGGGGATCGAAATCGACTCGCGAGTCCACGAGCACCCGGCGGATCACGCGCAGATCTTCCGAATCTCAAGGAGGAGATGGCACACCGGATCCAGCAAACTCACGGTCAGGGAGCAGCTAGAAGGACCCTGCACGATCCACTGCTTCGAAGACGACTGGGGATACATCATATCGGGTCACACTCTGGGAGACTGCCGCCTGTTCAACGAACTCGCCGACAACCTCAAGGAGGAAAAACAACGAGAAGCCAAGCGCACCCGACGAACCGAGCAGTCGCCAACTCCAAGTCCCGAAAGACGCTACCACCCGCCTCAAGGACAGGTGTACACGATCCAAGAAGGCAGGGTATCACAAGCTCAACAGGACGCCTACACCCTGCAAGCCAGAGCATCCGAGAACCTAAACACAGTCGAAGTCTACCAGCTACACGACGTAGAAACTAGTATCATGTTCTCCCAGAGCAATCACCCACCTGCAGTCCCAAGGCCGGGGCACGCGCCCCTGGTACTCGATGCTCAAATTGGAGGGTACGACATGGACAGAATCTTCATGGACGGAGGCAGCAGCATGAACATAATCTTCGTCAGCACCCTACACAACAGGCTGATCCCACGATCAGTATGGAAAAAATCAAGCACCGTGTTGCACGGAGTAGTCCCAGGAGAAGCGGCTACTTCCCTTGGAATAATCAAGCTCAAAGTTTTCTTTGGCAGCAGACGCAATTTCGCAAGACACACCCTCGAGTTTGAAGTACTCGATTGGCAGTCGCAGTACCACGCCATACTGGGATGTCCAGCATTCGCGCAATTCATGGCGGTTCCGCACTACGCCTACCTCAAACTCAAGATGCCAGGATCCGCGGGCGTCATTACAGTCAACAGGAGCTTCACCAAATCAGACCAATGTGATCGCGATTTCCAAAAAGTTTCCGACACCTTTGGAGCCGAGCAAGAACTCACAGAAATAGCCATGGCGACAGACAAAAGTATCTTTCCACTAGCAAGTCGAAGCGAGTCAAAAGAGTATGGGCAGGACTTCAGCACCGACAGCGACACGGTCACCCACGAAATGCACCCGACGAACCCAGAAAAAACAGTCCGCGTATACGCCCACCTCCTGGAAGAGCAAGCGACTGCCTTCATCGCTTTCCTCCGTGAAGAATGGGAAATCTTTGCCTGGTGCCTAGCCGACATGCCAGGAATATCGCGCGAGTTCGCGGAACACGCGCTGCGCATCAAGCCAAACACCAAGCCAGTGAAGCAGGCACTACGAAGATTCTCAGAACCCAAGCGCAGAGCAATCGGGGAGGAGATCAACCAATTACTCGACGCTTAATTCATCCGGGAGACGAAGAAAGCCACTTGGATCGCCAACCCTGTGCTGGTCCCCAAGAAAGACACAGACGTGCTGCGGATGTGCGTCGACTAGGGGCCAGTCAACAAATACTGCCCAAAGGATCATTTCCCCCTGCCAAGAATCTATTAGATAATCGACTCGACAGCAGAATGCGATCTACTATCGTTCCTCGACGCCTACTCAGGATACAATCAAATCAGGATGAAGGAAGAAGACGAAGAGCATACATCATTCATCACCACTTACGGCGTATTTTGCAACAGGACAATGCCCTTCAGACTCAAGAACGTCGGTGCCACCTACCAGCGGATGATGCAAGCCTGCTTGAAAGAGCAAATCGGAAGAAACGTGCAAGTCTACGTGGACGACATCGTCATCAAAACTTACAGTGCAAACACGCTACTCGACGACCTGCGCGAGACCTTCGCAGCACTCAAAAAGTACAGAATCAAGCTCAACCCGAAGAAGTGCGCATTTGGCGTCCCAACCGGGAAGTTGCTCGGGTACATGGTCTTCGCTCGAGGAATCGAAGCAAACCCTGAGAAAGTTCAAGCAATCGCTAGGATGCAGGAGCCAACCGACATCAAAGGCGTGCAGCAGCTCACCGGAAGACTCGCAGCCTTGAGTCATTTCATCAGCAGATTGGGAGAGCGCACACTGCCATTCTACCAGCTGCTCAGAAAAGGGGAGAAATTCGAGTGGACCGAAGAAGCCCGCAAAGCATTCTCGGACCTAAAGAAGACACTCTCGACCCCACCGATCTTGGCGGTACCCAAAGAACGAGAAAAGTTGTACCTCTATGTGGCAGCATGCAACAGCATGGTAAGCACAACACTCATCGTCGAGCGTACAGAAGAAGGCAAGGTCCAGAGCATACAAAGGCCGATCTACTACCTCAGCATGCTCTTGACAAAATCCCAGCAGCGGTACCCGCACTACCAGAAGCTACTACTGGTCATCATCATGACCTCTAGAAAGGTGTCGCACTACTTCGACGAACATCCTATCACAATCGTGAGCATCGCGCCACTCGCGGAAATCCTCAAAAACCCCGGAGTGACTGGGCGAGTCGCCGAGTGGAACATCTATTTCATGATCTCACATCTTTGATGGAGGAGGGGGCGATGGTTGGGTGCCTATCGGGCTAGACCACACCCGCCTAACCGTTGGTGGAGCAAATCATCCTCTAGCCCGATGCATAGCGGTTGCCTACACAAAAGTTTAATTTTTAAAAATCCATAAGCTATATCAAGCACTTTCTGTTGACTATACGATTCTATTAGGAAATAGGAGATAGAGTAGGATTCTATTCTACCTTGACTTGTACTCTAAGTAGATCATTGTACTCCTATGTATATATGCCCATAAGGCTCAAGGAATACATCAACGCTTCCACCAATCCCTCTCTATCCTTCTACATGGTATCATCCTAATCCATCCAACCCTAGCCCCCGCCCCGCGCCGCCCCCAGCGCGAATCTCCATGATCACCGGCGCCGGGGGCCGCGCCACCAGTACCAGGGTTTGTCCACCGGTTTCGTGGACCGGCTGTCCTAGAGAGTCTTTTCTCCCGACCTCTTGATCCGGGTATTTCTCTCTTCTGCCAGTCATCTTGATCAGCGTCCTTTTTGGGCTTTCGATCTAAAATCGGCTTGCGTCGCCCACCGCCACCGTCGAATCCTCCGTGCCTCTACTCTGACACCGGCGCGACACCGTCTTCTCCACCAACACGACGGCTTCGTGCGACACGGAGGCCCGTAATGACCGCCTTCCGCGCGTCAGCCCACTCGTCGCCATAGCCGACCGTCACCGCCTATGTTTCGATTGGGAATCCTCCACCGCCATTATCGCCATCGTACCGACCAGCTCGCCCCACTCCTACTGGACCCGCACCGGCGTGACCCGCGCCGGTAGGACTTGTGCTGGTTGGATCTGCTCGGCCCCCATGTCGCCATCATCATGCCGAGCGGCGCCCCTTCACCTCGCGGGCGATCGGATTGATCGCTTTCCCACCCGCGTTCTCCCCGTCCGTGCCGCATCGACGACCCGTACAGTCGCTCGCGTGCGCCTCCGCAGGATTCCATGAAAAACACCTCCGAGTACGAGCGTCTATTCACCGATCGAGCAACGGGCGGCTGCAGCATCTCCCCTTAGGGCCGCATCACTGCCTCCCCGTGGTTCACTCGACGGCTGCCTCGACCTATGCGTTGCCGCTACGTCGCCCCTACGGCCCGCGGCGTCGTGGCACGCGGTCCACGTCGCCACTCCAAGGACGTCCCCGCGGATGCCCGTCGCCGCTGCTTCACCCTTTCGAGCCGTAGTGTCGCGACACGCGGTCAACGTTCCATGCACCATGTATTCAGCAGCTATCAAGGAAATTCATTTGATCCACGCATCATATTTACTGACCCATCATTGAGGAGGACGAACATGTGTTGTCGAAAAACCAGGAGTACGAAAGTACCCGTTGATAACGAGACGATGGAGATGCATATGGAAACGATGATGATGACGATCCGTCAGAGTCATGGACGGAGGTGCGGGCTAGGAGGGCAAATCGTCGGTCGCCTAAGCTCGATCGCTCTACCAGCCCGCGCTCACAGTGCTCGAGCTCCCTTCTCCTCCCTTGCAAAGGCTTCCCCTATGTGGCCTCACCTTCCCACGTTTTAGTTCCTCACCAAACATTGAGAGCTCAAATCTGTAAAGGAGAGCATCAGTGTCAGCATTGAGTTAATTAAACAAATCTTGAAAGTCACTCTTTATTTTACCAATGAAAAAGGGAATGGGAAGTACCAGATTTTTCGTGAGGAGGCGTCTATTGCTTGGTGTCCCTCATATCCCCCTCGTGGAACATCTATTTCATGATCTCACATCTTTAACTTCACTACCCTAAAATATAGGGTATGCATGTATGCTGTGTCATTTGCAAATTGAAGCAACATGGTCAACTCCTTAATGTACAAAACTAAACGTGATGGTAATTAATCTATGTTTTTTGCTCACATTTTATACAAAAAAAATACTATTGAAGTTTCAAACACATGTCACCACGAACTATGAAATACACAATCTAATGCATGCTACAAGCAGCAAATCATATCCATCCAGTGGCTTCATCTTTGTCCTAGTCAATTTGAAATATTCGGTTAAAGGCGAAACTCATATCTTGCAAATCTCAAGAAACACATACTGGTCCTTGAGCTTCTACTCCTTTTACTTATTTGTGCAAGCACTCATCATACCAGGTCCATTAATCATATCCATTGAACCGAAAGATTAGGATACCCAGTACTCAAATAATGTACAGAAAAACACTTTATCAGATTACAGTTTAGCCAATAAGACTCAGCATTGCCTTTATTTCAGAATTAGCCAACTGATGTGATAAAAAGATAATTCAGTTGATTTAGTACTATGATAAACATCTCCAATAAACATTTGAAATCATAACAAAAGAATTGCTTCTGTTTTGGAATCAATCAAACAAATAGGTATAACACAATAATATAAAAATTTGTTTGAACTTATTTTAATTTGAGCTTCCATACTAACAAAGTCGCTCCATAGTCCATACTCAAATTACCAAAGCTGCTGAACCGGAAGCATCCGTCTACAAATTAATTGGTACATCTAACAAGTTATCTGGAACAATGCAAGTTCTCTGGAACAATGCAACGCATAGGGGTCTGATTTATGCATGAATAGGGTTTGATTTTTTTTGCCAATGCTTCCGGTTTATGCCTATCGATGTATTGGCAGAAGAAAGGGTTGACGATCCCAAGATAGGGCAACACCCTGATTACAACGCTACGCCCCTCCTCCAAAGTGCTAGGTGTCCTGTAAGAAGCATCGTGAGACCCACTGACCTTTCCAGCGCACCGAGCCTAGCAGAGAGAGTGAGAACCTAGCTCACAAGAGGCACATGCAGAGCAAGCTGACAAAGAGCAGGCAGAAACGTGTGTCTTTGCTCTGCTCTAAAATACGACCAGCAACAACCGCTGGTGGTGCATGCACCTGCGTGAGGAAGGAGGTCACATGAGGGGATGGAAGGGAAGAAAATCAAATCGAACAATATGGCTAGAGTGTACCTTGATGAGCGGCTTCTCGGGCGAGAAGAAGCATGCGGATGTCATTGGCATCCTTCCTGTCAGCAGGGGCTAGACCCCTGGCAATCCCTCGCCCCCTCAACGATTTTCAGTATGTAGAGCCTGTTTGGGACTGCTCCGCTCCATAGAATTTAGCTTTTCTCCAAGAAATGCAAGTCAAACGGGATAACTTCATGATATGCCGCTCCACAAATAAACTAGAATCTAGGATACAACTCCCTGTTTTTTGTGAAGCTCCTCAAGGGGTGCTCCAGATAAAATCTAGAAGCTGGAGTTGGAGAGAAATTACCCACCACTGCCACCAGTAAGTGGATACCCCTTCATCAGCCAATCGGATAGATCTTTTCCATCAAATTTGTTATTCTTAAAGCTGGAGCTAGTTGCAAGCCAAACATGATAAAACTTTTCTTTTATAAATCTACAACTCCTACATAAAGCTGCTCTAAAATAAATTTAGTGGAATGGAGCTAATTTTTGTGGAGCGGAGTAGTCCCAAACATGCCCGTAGTATAGGGGTATAGTACTGTAGATAGGCTAATTAGCCGGACTTAATTACATCATTAGTCCATATATTAAGGATAATGATAACGCTCACACGTACGGCTGGGTCTCTTCCGCCCGAACGACCTCTCAACCGTTCGATCATCTGCACTAATCACTGCGCGCGGCTGGTGATAACGTCAGAAAATTAATTTAGTTTGGTCCGTGCGTACGTCCGAACGACTGGATTGCCATACAGATTAGTGCAGCTTTTAGATTTTTCAAACTTTAAAAAGTTTTATCTCTCAAATAAAAGATCCGTTCAAAATTTCGTTTGTACCATTAAATCCGTCGCGACGAGATCTTCGAAACAAGACCCCATATTGGCATGTTTCGACAACTTTTTTTTCCACCAAAAATTGCATGCTATTCACAATGAAACTGCCATGCAGTTTGTACTAAAATTGCCATGATTTTTTCATCTGTTTTTTCGCTTGATTTAAAGCTACCTTTTTTTCCAGATACTTTTCACTCATCGGCGAGCACCCCGGAGAGCTGCGTAGAGTAGATATCCGCCGGTCGAGAGGGGTGTGTGGGGGGGGAGGGGGGTTTAACGACCAGTGTACCCCGGGAAGATATCCGACGGTCAAGAAGGGGGTGGGGTGATGGTGCGCGGTATGACGGGTTCTTGGGATACATATGTGTCGGGGAGATTCTCCGGCGCACCTCAACTGCGACGGCGAGGGATGAGAATGTGGTTGGGGCTGGAGCAGTTGTCGGTGTTGTGGTGTTGTGGTGACGACGAATCTTCCATTCAACGACGACAATTTGTAGTAATGCATAGAGGATCCTAGAGAGTTGTAACGACGACTCGTGAACCCCGAGAAGATATCCGACGTTGCGAGGGGGGTTGATGCGCGACAACTCTTATTTGTAGTACATGGAAATTCTTAATTTTTTTGACATGGCAATTTTAGTAGAACATGGCAAAATCGCCATGGTTCCAATGTTGCAATAGGTTTTCAACCCAATAGGTTGGGATACATGGCAATTTCTGTTTGCAGGACATGGTAAATTTTATGCATAGGACATGACAATTCTTATTCATCAGACATGGCAATTCTTATTCGTAGGACATGACAATTCTTATTCATGAGACATGACAATTCTTATTCATCAGACATGACAATTATTATTCGTAGGACATGGCAATTCTTATTCATGAGACATGGCAATTCTTATTCATCATACATGTCAGTTCTTATTCGTAGGACATCGCAATTCTTATTCATCAGACATGACAATTATTACTAGTAGGACACAACAATTCTTATTCATTGGACATGTCAATTCTTACTAGTAGGACACGGCAATTCTTATTCATTGAACATGGCAATTCTTATTCATAGTACATGGTAATTCTTATTCATATGACATGGAAATTCTTAGTAGTAGGACATGGCAATTCTTATTGATAAGACATGGCAATTCTTATTCATACGGCATGGCAATTCTTAGTAGTAGGACATGGCAATTCTTATTGGTAAGACATGGCAATTCTTAGTAGTAGGACATGACAATTCTTAGTAGTAGGACATGGCATTTTTTGTTTGTACGACATGGCAATTCTTGTTTGTACAACATGACAATTTATTTTTCGTTTGAGAATGTAATTCTTTTTTTTTGTGAGATGGCAATTCTTGTTTGTTGGATATGAATTTTTTTTATTTTACGTGACATAGCATTCGTTATATATGGGACATGGTAATTCTTATTTGTACGACATGGTAATTTTTATATTGCGGAACATGAGCATGGCAAATGTGCCATCGACAATGGAGGCGGCAGCGGCAGCGAGCTACAATTAATGAGGTGACGACGGTAACAAGATACGACGACGACGACAATGACAAGTTGCGGCGATAACGGCGAGCTACTGTGATGACGTCGGCTAGAAGCTACGGCGACAGTGTCGAGCTACGATGATGACGACGACGATGACACCGAGCTGCGGAGACAGCGACGAAAGCGGCAAGTCGCGCGAGCTGCAGCGAGCGACGGCGGCGGCGAGCTACATCGGTGACAACGATGGTGGTGGCGAGCGACAACGGCGGCAAGCTACGGCGATAACGGCGAGACGGCGACGACAGCGGTGGCAAGCGACGACGACGACGGCGGGGCAAGAGACGGCGACGACGACGGCGGCAAGCTACGGCGATAACGACGAGACGGCGACGACGACGACGACGGCTGTGAGCAACGGCGACGACGGCTGCAAGCAACGATGAGCGACGGCGACGACAGCGGGGGCAAGCGATGGCGACGACGGCGGCAAGCTACGGCGATAACGGCGAGACGGCGACGACGACGGCTGTGAGCGACGGCGGCTGCGAGCTGGCAGCCAAGCTGCACGCGCAAAGCAAGGTCTGCATGCACGAAGTTGTACGTGGATGGATTGTAGCATTGGGCCTTGGATCGGTTGTGGGGAGGAGGAATCGTTCAGTAGAACCCTCTACGCAGAACGAACGTTTTCGTTCGGTGAAACGATCGTTCCGTCCTGACGATTTCATTCGGTCCAGCTACCCTTCCACCGAACGTGTGGCATATATCACGGTCTTATATTAAATACAGTTAAATCGAGAAGTTAAGCCCATTAGCCCATATAAATATACGATTGTGATCGCATTTTTATTTGCTTCAGCTTCGTCTGATCCTCCTTTCGATCCATCCACTGCATCAAAACTTGCTATTTCTACACTAGGGTTTAGTCCCTACCCTGCGTGGCTGCATCTGGGTTAAAAGGTGATTGCAATTGCATCAGGACGTGTTTTGTCGCTGCCGGCTGCCGCCATCGTCTCTACTCTCTTGTGTATGTTCTGTACAATGCTTTTCATTCCCGTTGGCTGCCGAATGTCCGCCGTTGTTTTATCTTAATCGCTCATCACGCCGCCGCCGGCTCCGTCATCAGTTATCGTGAGGATTTGTATAGGTACAGGTACAGATCCTTATTGCTACGTACTTGTTAGATCAGAGTTTTGCTTTTGCCCAATATGTAGTAGTATCTCTATCAATCTATGAATTATAATTTTAATGTTAGATTTGTGTTGTGTCTAAAATAATGGATTAATTTATTAATCAGATTTGATAGGGCACATCTATATGTGCTCTAAATAGTGCACATCTAAGTGGTTCAATCTAATCAAAAAAAAAGAAAAAAAAATATTTACACGAATCTCTATGTAAAATCAGTGATGCAGGACATAGATGTGCTCTACTTAAAACACATCTAGATGTGCCCTTTTTTTGTCTATGCAATAATCAAAGATAAAGAAAAAAGCACCAAAAATTAGGGGGGTAAATTCTTTTTTCAAGCTAGTTGTGTCAACCTTAAGCTCTAATATTATTGGTACCGAACATGTACCAAAAAAGGTACAATTGAAAGTACAAAAATATGAAAGCGACCTCGCTAAACGCCAGCAAATTTAAGCTAATAGATAGATAAGCTAATTTTATTGTTCTAAGTACATAATTTTATGCTTCATTGTTGTAAAACTTAATATTTCATCTAAGCATTGGTTTCTCGCCCCCCTTATGTTCAGATCCTGGCTCCGCCCCTGAAATGGTGCAAGCGGCTAGAGACAACCGCTGCCGCGTACGTGGCAGGAATGAGAAAAAGACCTGGGCAACGGCGACGGCGGCCGAGAGGCTGTCCGGTCCGGGTGCGCGCACCAAGTGCCTCCGCCAGCCGGGTCACCGTCCCTAGAACAAGGACGTGGACGTGGAACGGGCAGGAGTTGGCGCTGCCGCCGTCCGGGACACTCTAGCCGACACGCACAAAGCATCATCGTTAGGTCTGGGTCTGGATCTGTGAAGCCGTTGATCACTTGGCGCCAGGCCCACGAATCACGGCGACGGAGGAGGAGTACATTCGATTCCAGAGAACAACGGAGCTCAAGGAAACGCAGACGGACGGCACACGATCAACCAGAACGACGAACGGCGGTATCGCGCGCTCCTGCTTGCCATGGAGTTCAGGGTCCCAGCCTTTGGCGAGACCGTGTCGGATCTGGGATTGGGAGGGACTGGTAGGCCAGCGACGAGGTTCGAGGGAGAAGGGTCAGGCCAGTCGGCGGTGGGTGGCGGCGACGATGTGGAAATGAATAGGAAGCGGAGCCGGTTTCGGTCGGCATGGTCTGGAGTTTGGAAGGGGAACCGATGATTTAGGTGGAGATAATGATGGTCCAGGTTTTGTTTACTAAGAAAATTCGAGGGAGGTCAGAGTTTCCTTGGCTAAGAAAATCAGTGGGTATCCTTTCCTTCGTTCGATGATGGGAGTTGAGGATACGACGGTCATTCAACGGACGACGTACCAAGTGGTACTTTAGGAGTAGAGATTCCGGGTCCCAGCCTTTGGCGAGAACGTGTCGGATCTGGGATTGGGAGGGACTGGTAGGCCGGCGGCGAGGTTCGAGGGAGAAGGGTCAGGCCAGTCGGCGGTGGGTGGCGGCGACGATGTGGGAATGAATAGGAAGCGGAGCCGGTTTCGGTCGGCATGGTCTGAAGTTTGGAAGAGGAACCGATGATTTAGGCGGAGATAATGATGGTCCGGGTTCTGTTTACTAAGAAAATTCGAGGAAGGTCAGAGTTTCCTTCGCTAAAAAAATCGGTGGAGATCCTTTCCTTCGTTCGATGATGGGAGTTGAGGATACGACGGTGGACGACGTACCAAGTGGTACTTTAGGAGTAGAGGAGTAGAGATTATGCTAACAATATCCTTATTCTGTTAACAGCTTCGACACCGTTTTACGTCCCGACCTGAAACGTCAACCGCAACACAAAAACAGACAAATCCCCACCCCACACCGATTTTTTTAAATAATACGTTTTTTAATAATAAAATCAGTAATAGCACGCGATTTGGAAAAAATGAAAAATAGGTCGCTGTCGGCTGTAGTAGGGACGAAAGCGAATGATTCGGCTCGGCTATTGACGAAACGGATCGTTTCGGCCCTGGTAAGGCCGAAGCAGGTAGTCGGCCTCAGCTGCGCCGATCTGCATGGCTTGGGACGTGACTGCCGCTCGGGCCCCACCGTTTCGGCCCGGGTACGGCCGAAACAGCCTGGATAAGGCCGAAACCGGCCGCTCCCTCCCTCCTCCTTTCTTCTTCCTCTTGCTCTCACTCTTACCGAGCTCTCTCTCTCTCCTTCATTTTTCCCCTGACCGTGATCTCTCATAATAGCCAATAAAAATCAGATTTTTTTTAGTGGAATCAATAGAGGAGGCTGTAAACATCAAGGATCTGGCCATGGGATAGCTTTTGGTGGCGTTTTGGGTGATGTTTTTGGGTGAGGAGGTGGAGGTTTTTTTGCAACAATGGTGGACAGTAGTGGTGTGTGGTGGTGTTGTGGGGGTAGGAGAAGCGGTGTTGTGATGGTGGTGGTGCTCCTTTGAAGTCCGGCAGCAAGAAGAAAGTGTTCGCACGCATCAAGGGTAATCCCTAGTTTTTCTGTAATTTTACATACGCGTACATGGTAATATATTTAGATACATTTTATAGATGCGGCATATATTATTGTAGATGATATAGATAAATTTTTGTTGATATATTTAGTATATTTAGATAAATTTAGTTGGCTCATTTAGTATGTTTACATATATTTTAGGCGGTATAAATTTTGGGTAGTTTACATAAAATTTATTAGATGCGAGACATTTTATTTTAAGAGGTATAAATTTTCGGTAGTTTACATAAAATTTAGGTGGTTCATTTTCGGTGGTTTATATAAATTTTAGGTGATTCATTTAGTATGTAGTATTTGTAGATGGGCGATATTTTATTTAGGGGGTATAAATTGTAGGGCAGTATATGTATATATGTAGTATTTAATGATGGAATATATTTTTTAGGTGAGGAGTCATGTCTGAATTTGTAAATGTTGGTGTTTACTATGGTTCTGGTACTGTCCGTGCAAATGAGTCGGGTGTTGATCTCAGTGAATTACAGCACGTGGTGATACCGTTTTTGACAGATCCATAGAAAGTCAGAATTAGTGTGGTTCAGAACTATTTGACGGTGAATTTTGGGTTCGATCCTAATTTGTGGACCGTTAGGATTCAGTCATTATGGACCAAAGACCGTACAAATATTTGTTGGGAGTTGTTACCGCTAGATCGGACAAAACAGTGGTTGTCTTGGCTAGCATCATGCAAACGCCTAGGGACTCAACCCATCGTCCTAGTGTCCTTTGTGCCAAACCAGAATAATTTGGGACAAGATTGCGGCGGTCCTGAGCATTGTCAGAGTAGTGAGGCAACGGGGCAGATGAATGTATCTGGGTCGCAACCTTTTTATCAGTGCGGCTATGAAACACATACCACAGGACAAAGTAGTCAGTCATCAGAAGCTGTCGATATTGGCGAGGCTGATGGGGATGAGCAGGGGGAAGAATGCAGGAACAGATGGAGAGGGAAGACGAGGATGGCCTGGCGGTATATCTAGATTCAGATGAAGATGCTGCTGAACATGATGAGGAGGAGGATGATGAAGAGGATGAAGAAGAGGATGATGATGATGAGAATGAAGAGGATGTGCCTATTCCAGATTCCTGCAATTTGGACATGTCGACCGTCATGACTGTTAATGATGGACATGAATCATCGTGGGAGTATCGCATGAATAATGTTGAAATTGGAGCTCAGTATAGCACGAAGCAAGCACTACGGGAAGCTGTAACGAAGTGGGCATTAACCACGCAAAGGATTTTCCAAACTGGCGTATCAAATAAACAATATGTGACTATGACTTGTGTTGTAGAAGGGTGTCCTGCAAGGGTGCACGGCCATGTTCCGAAGTATGACATTAATTGGGTAGTGACGAGCGTCGTGGGCCACACATGTGTCCTTAAAAATATGAGGCAAGATCATCCAAACCTAACATCAACCCTCATTGCGCGACTCTTGTTCAATGAGATAATTCAGAAGAAAGACATGGAAGTAAAGGGAGTACAAAAAGCAGTTAAGGCAAGATGGAATTATGATATTCCGTATGGGAAGGCTTGGAGAGCTAAGCAGAGGGCTCTAGAGAATAGGTTTGGGACCTTTTTTGACTCGTATGATAATGTGGTCCGTCTTCTTCGCACATTGCAGGAGAGGAATCCTGGCACATATGTCAATGTCCAACACTTCACAAATGATACGATGCCAGGATATAAGATCTTGCACCGAGTGTTCTTCTCATTCAATATTTGCATAGAAGCTTTCAGATATTGCCGTCCGGTGTTGTGTGTGGATGGCACATTCCTCACAGGCAAGTACAAGGGGAAGATACTTACTGCAATAGGTGTTGACGGGAACCAACAGATCATCCCAATTGCTATGGCGTTCGTCGAGAGTGAGAACTATGAGAGTTGGTTATGGTTCTTCAGGCATCTAAAAATGGCAGTTATGAAGCATCGCCCAAATGTGTGCATCCTTCATGACAGACATGCTGGTATGCTGAAGACAATTAAGAAATTGCAGCAACCTACCATGGACGAGCCAACACCATGGATTGATTTGCAGAGCCGATGGTGTATGCCACAACCAAGTTACCAGTATGGGATGCCTCAATACGGGTGGAATCCATCTGCTGCTCCATTAAGTCAAGGCATGTGGCTAGGTATGTACTTTTCACTCTTCGTACTTATCAATAGGAAAAATAAAATGTACATAGTATTAACATTGCATCTACAGGGGGGGATGCCGAGTCTTCACATGATACGCATGGCGAGCACGACATGTACGTCACTCCACCTCCGCCCGTCACACAGGAGACACACACATGAGGAGGAGACGTTGCGCGGTCGAGGTTTGCGTGACCACCATTGATGAGGACATCCCTACTAACAACACATCTCCAGTTCGTCATGAAGAACAAGTTGATTCTACAAGGAAGAAGGATGATGAAATCGGAATTGGACCTATTACAAGAGCTCGTGCAAAGTTGATAGAACAACAGGTGAATTCGCTCTTAGTTGATTCTAACATGTTATACAATGAGAATTTTATACTGCCTAAATCTTTGTATGTTTGCATAATCAGGTATCATGACGAAGACGAGGATCCAGAAGGAGGATAAGATGAGACATGCTCCAACTTTCGGACGTCCGACCCATTTCGGACGTCCGACATCAGCGAGAAGGATGGCGACCTCCGTATCCAGAAGACCTCCAAAACCGAAGACGGATTTCCGACATATGACGGACGTCCGACATGAAGGTCCTCGAGAAGAACTCCCAATCCAGGACACCTCACCGCTAGAGTCGGATTTCCGACACGTTTCGGACGTCCGACGTGACAGACGTCCGAAACCCATCGGACATCCGAAACTGCCTGCGCGCAGATCAGACGGGCTGCGGCCCTTGTATCCCCCTAGCTTATAAATACCCAGCTCCCACGAGTTTTAGGGTTAGACCACGTTTAGATAAACCCTAGTTCTTGAGAATAGCTCCAATCTTTCATCTTGAATCATATACTTCAATACGTATCGATCTGAAGTGTTGCTACTGCAAGTTTTGTGTGATCTGTTGTTCCACTGGGAATTAGTAGATTGCAAATTACCGTCTCGTGGTCGACGGCTACGTTGCGCAAGTGTGTGAAGTTTTGAATATCCAAAGGGTAGAGAGCTGTCGCATTGGCAACAGGGATCTAGCGAGGAGAGTTCATCGACTACATACAAGTTATATATCATCGCCCTCATATTCACCGTCCGCTTACTGAGAAGATCGGGCCATCCCATATCATCTTGGTATCAGATTTCCAGTGTTTCCTCGGTAAGCATCCACCAAATCCATCTATTAGCTCGTTTTTTTTTTCGTCCTATCCAAAAAAAGCCATACAAAAATATTAGGGTTTCTAGTTTTGCGATAACTTAGATTGCATCGGAGTCATTGTTTTAGTTTGCTGTTTCGTGTGTTCTTCCCGAAATTTTCTCCACGGTGCGACATATTGTGTCCTAAAGAGAAAAGTTACTGTAGCAGTACTATAGCAATTTCGTCCAGTTTGGAATAGTGTCAGAAAAATAAATAAAAAACAGAGAAAGAAGTGTGATCAAAAAGAGTTATCCAAGCGTGCAAAGAGATATACAAGTGCTAGAAAGGACATATCATAGTGGTGATCTTTTGAGAGGCATGTCTTTCGTTTGTCTCCACTGTGTGAGTTTTTCTTTGGGTTTGTATCACACGATCAGGACTAGGACTTGACTTCAGTGTAGTTAGGGTACCATACCTATAGCTCCACCACATATATCATGCTTTGTCGTGTGTTCACTCTTTTACTCGGGTATTCACTTCATCACATCCGTGCACTAGTTCTCCATCCGAACGGGTACGCATTACTATTCACTTTGGAACAGTAAGATTCACCTTTTCTTGTCAGTTTTGAGTGAGTTGTGAGTGTCCACCAAAGGATTTTGTTTTAGTGCACTAACCTACTAATCATGTCTCAAAGTGGTTTTGATGTGATGCAGAAACAGGACAAGGATGCGCCAGTTACATGGGAGGCATATGAAGGTCTCCGTGATCACTTGACTGGGATGTTTACTAAATCCGCTGATGCGATTGATACAAATGTTCAAGCGGTCCAACTGAAAGTGGACGCGACTGAAGCTGCAGTCACCACTATGCAACAACAACTTGCTGCCATACAGCAGAGCCTACAACAAATGACAACATCTGTCACGGGCATCCAAGCAGCTATTGTACAACGCCAACCTGACGCTCATGAAGATGATGGTAGTGTCCATGGTGACAATGCTGATTTGAGGGGCAATCAGGGCCGCGGGCGTGGTGTTCTAGGGCCGGTTCGCCAACCTCCACTTGGTTTTGGTGCGCGCCGTCTACCCATTCAGGAAGAAGATATCTTGAGCAAGCCCAAGTTTAACATCCCCAAATTTGAAGGTTCCACGGATGTGGAACAGTACCTCACATGGGAGCTTAAGATGGAAAAATTATGGTGTTTGCATGATTATTCAGAGGACAAGAAGATCAAGATTGCTTCTTCCGAGTTTGACGGTTATGCCTTAAGTTGGTGGGAGAGTGTGTTGACCGAGATACAAGAAACCGATGGGCAGCCTATTCGTACATGGCGTGACATGAAGGCGACCATGAAAGCTCGGTTTGTTCCCACTAATTACTTACAGACAGTTTTTGATAAATTGCAACAATTGAAGCAAGGTACTATGTCCGTTGATGCATATTATATGGAGATGGAGATGTTGCTGCAACGTGCACGAGTCCGTGAAGAAGTTGAGATGACTATGCAACGTTTTCTCCATGGGCTGAAATTTAACATCAAGAGTATTGTGTGGCATCACCAATACTATAATATGAATGATTTATTGCATCTTGCAAGGGAGGCTGAATCCCAGCTTGCAGAAGAGGCACAACTGAAGTCAAGATACTCCACATCTAGCAGATTTTCTCCAAGGACACCGTCTGCCGCGCCTATGGAGAATTATGGTGCCAATACTCGAGCTTCTTCTTCAGTTTCCAAACCAGCCTCCAATGGTTCTATGGCCAAGAAGCCAGCGGCTCCTGCCACTAGTGCAGGCTCCAACATGTCTATAGCTCGCAATCGCGAGATCAATTGTCATGCTTGCGGTAATCCGGGTCACTTCAAGAGAGATTGCCCGAACAGAAAGGTCATGTTTGTGAATGAAGAAACCGGCGAGTATGAAACTGGTGATGATGAAGATCCTTCCGCATTCGATGACGAGGGATATCATAGTGAAGAAGGCATGGATGATTTTCCATCACATGCTCCTACCATTGTTGTGTCACAACGTGCTCTTATAGTGCAGCCACATGCTGATTCTCAGCGCTGTAATTTGTTCCAAACCAAGGCGCTCATTGGCCCCAACAAAGCTTGCAAAGTGATTATTGATGGAGGTAGCTGCCGCAACCTCTCAAGCAAGGAGTTATGTGCCAAGCTAAATCTGAAATACTTACCTCATCCGAATCCTTATTATGTCCAGTGGTTGAGTGACAGTGGTGAGATGAAGGTGAATCACATGGTGCGCGTAAATTTTGAGATAGGCCCACACAAGGATTCCATCGATTTTGATGTGGTGCCGATGACAGTTTGCCATCTTTTATTGGGTCGGCCGTGGTTATATGATCGCCATGTGCAACACAATGGCCGAGCCAATACATATCATTTGGAGTTCAAGGGCAAGAAAGTTAATCTCCATCCTATGTCCCCACAGCTTGTGAATGAGTCTCGTCAGAAGGTAGAGGTGAATTTAGAACCTACACGAGAGAACAATGTAATTGTTGTGAGAGATACTATAACGAAAAGTGCGAGAGAGCCTAGTTTGCTTACATTAGCCACCAAAGAAGACATGAGAGAATTTAGTGCGGATCCTACAGCCATACCTATTATCCTCATGTATAAAGGCGAGGTTTTGGTTTCTAATGATAACGATCCTATTTCTCCTGGTGTGTCTAATGTTTTGCAGGATTATGATGATGTGTTTCCGGCGGAGGTTCCAGCAGGATTACCACCCTTGCGTGGTATTGAGCACCAAATTGATCTTATTCCAGGTGCTACACTTCCCAACCGGGCACCATATAGGACCAATCCACAAGAGACGAAGGACATTCAGGAACAAGTACAAGCGCTTCTGGATAAAGGGTATATTCGTGTCAGTCTTAGCCCTTGTGCTGTTCCTGTTATTTTGGTTCCTAAGAAAGATGGTACATGGCGTATGTGCGTAGATTGTAGAGCTATAAATAATATTACTATTAGATATCGCCATCCTATTCCACGTTTAGAGGATATGCTTGATGAATCGAGTGGTGCTGCTATTTTCTCTAAAATTGATTTGCATAGTGGATACCATCAAATTAGGATGAAAGAAGGGGATGAATGGAAAACTGCTTTCAAAACTAAGTTCGGATTATACGAGTGGTTAGTTATTCCTTTTGGTCTTACTAATGCTCCTAGTACTTTCATTAGATTAATGAACCATGTTTTGTGAGAGTTTATTGGACATTTTGTGGTTGTGTATTTTGATGATATACTTAGTTACAGCCGCAATGAATTTGAACATGCTGATCATATTGGACCAGTTTTGCAAGTGTTGCGTGATGCTAAATTATATGCTAATCTTGAGAAGTGCACATTTGCAAAAGATAAGGTCATATTTTTGGGATATGTTGTATCTAAGCATGGGGTAGAAGTAGATTCTTCTAAAATTGAAGCAATTCAAAATTGGCCTACTCCCATGAATGTTAGTCAAGTACGAAGTTTTCATGGATTAGCTGGTTTTTATCGACGTTTTGTGAAAGACTTTAGTACTATTGCTGCACCGTTGAATGAATTGACTAAGAAAGGTGTGCCTTTTGTTTGGGGTGTTGCCCAAGATCTTGCATTTGATGAGTTGAAACGTTTGCTTACTTCTGCACCATTACTTGCATTACCAGATTTTACCAAGCAATTTGAAGTTGAATGTGATGCTAGTGGTATAGGCATTGGTGGTGTGTTGATGCAAGAAGGTAGACCTATTGCTTATTTCAGTGAGAAACTTTCTGGTGCTAGATTAAATTATCCTGTTTATGATAAAGAATTGTATGCACTTGTTAGAGTTCTTGAAGTTTGGCAACATTACTTATGGCCAAAAGAATTTATCATACATTCTGATCATGAAGCTTTGAAATACTTGAAGGCGCAATCTAACTTGCATAGGCGCTTAGCTAAATGGGTTGAGTTCATTGAGTCTTTTCCTTACATCATCAAATATAAGAAAGGGAAAGATAATGTTGTTGATGATGCTCTCTCTAGGAAGAACATGTTATTGACACATCTTGATGTTAAAATTCCTGGATTAGAGAGTTTGTGTGATTTATATGCAACTGATCATGATTTTGCTGAACCATATCGTTTGTGTTTGCTTCGGAATGCATGGGATAAGTTCCACATCCATGATAGATTTTTGTTTCGAGCTAACAAACTTTGTGTTCCAGAATCTTCTGTGCATTTGCTATTGTTGCAGGAATCACATGCAGGAGGATTGATGGGTCACTTTGGGCGTGAGAAGACATTACTCATGCTTGCTGATAATTTTTATTGGCCCAGGATGAGGCGTGATTTGAACAGGTTTGTTCGATGCCGCATTGTATGCAACACATCCAAGTCCAAGCTGAAGCCTCATGGTTTGTATACTCCACTACCGGCTCCTACCACACCTTGGGAAGATATTAGTATGGACTTTGTGTTAGGATTGCCACGCACTAAATATGGTCATGATAGTATATTTGTGGTAGTGGATAGATTTTCTAAGATGACACATTTTATTGCATGCCATAAGAGCGACGATGCGTCGCATGTTGCTAACCTATTTTTTAGGGAGATTGTACGCATGCATGGAGTGCCCAAGACAATTGTTTCTGACCGTGATGTGAAGTTTGTGAGCTACTTCTGGAAGACACTTTGGGGAAAGTTGGGGACAAAGTTGATGTTCAGCACTACATGTCATCCCCAAACTGATGGTCAAACGGAGGTGGTCCATAGAACATTGTCACAATTGCTACGAGCTATGATCAAGAAAAATCTGCGCGAATGGGAGGAGTGTTTGCCACATGTGGAGTTTGCTTATAACAGGGCAGTACACACGACTACCCAGCTTTGTCCTTTTGAGGTGGTGTATGGTTTTAATCCTATTACGCCATTTGATTTGCTGCCTCTTCCATTGCAGGAATGAGTTAATATGGAGGCATCAAAAAGAGTAGATTATGTAAAGAAGATTCATGAGAAGACTCGAGAGGCGATTGAGAAGCAAGGAAAGAACGTTGCTGCTGCAAGGAACCAGTCACGGAAGCAAGTTCTTTTTCATCCTGGAGATATGGTTTGGGTGCATCTGCGCAAGGACAGATTTCCAGAGTTGCAGAATTCCAAGTTGAAGCCATGTGGTGCTGGTCCTTACAAGGTGTTAGCCAAGATCAATGACAATGCCTACTTTATTGATATTCTCATTGCTGAGTTTGGTGGTGCTAGCAACAGTTTCAACGTTGTTGATTTGTCACCATACATGGGAGATGACCTTGGAGCGTCGAGGTCGACGCCTTTTGAAGGGGGGGGGGAGATGATGAGGACATCCCTACTAACAACACATCTCCAGTTCGTCATGAAGAACAAGTTGATTCTACAAGGAAGAAGGATGATGAAATCAGAATTGGACCTATTACAAGAGCTCGTGCAAAGTTGATAGAACAACAGGTGAATTCGCTCTTAGTTGATTCTAACATGTTATACAATGAGATTTTTATACTGCCTAAATCTTTGTATGTTTGCATAATCAGGTATCATGACGAAGACGAGGATCCAGAAGGAGGAGAAGATGAGACATGCTCCAACTTTCGGACGTCCGACCCATTTTGGACGTCCGACATCAGCGAGAAGGATGCCGACCTCCGTATCCAGAAGACCTCCAAAACCGAAGATGGATTTCCGACATATGTCGGACGTCCTACATGAAGGTCCTCGAGAAGAACTCCCAATCCAGGACACCTCACCGCCAGAGTTGGATTTCCGACACGTTTCGGACGTCCGACGTGACGGACGTCTGAAACCCATCGGACGTCCGAAACTGCCTGCGCGCAGATCAGACGGGCTGCGGCCCTTGTATCCCCCTAGCTTATGAATACCCAGCTCCCACGAGTTTTAGGGTTAGACCACGTTTAGATAAACCCTAGTTCTTGAGAATAGCTCCAATCTTTCATCTTGAATCATATACTTCAATTCGTATCGATCTGAAGTGTTGCTACTGCAAGTTTTGTGTGATCTGTTGTTCCACTGGGAATTAGTAGATTGCAAATTACCGTCTCGTGGTCGACGGCTATGTTACGCAAGTGTGTGAAGTTGTGAATATCCAAAGGGTAGAGAGCTGTCGCATTGGCAACAGGGATCTAGCGAGGAGAGTTCATCGACTACATACAAGTTATCTATCATCGCCCTCATATTTACCGTCCGCTTACTGAGAAGATCGGGCCATCCCATATCAACCATGGTCTGAATCGCTGGGAGCCTTCAGGGCGTCGGCAGCGTCCTCCGAGATAGCCGCGATATCGTAATCATACAGACCAGTGAGACATTTATGTATGCGACATTTATGTATGCGACTTATTTATGTATGAGACATTTATGTATCCGACTTATTTATGTATGAGACATTTATGTATCCGACTTATTTATGTATGAGACATATGCCTATTATATGTATGAGACATATGCCTATTATATTTTAGTGCTCAGTAATTTTATGAGGGATTCTCAGTCTTAAATTAAATGAAACTACTTAAACTGGAAGTAAGATACAACGTAGTGCTTATCGCTAATAGTACATAAAGTCGTCAACACTTTTTTTCCACGGTAAGTTTCCGCGCTTGTCTGGCATAAAGTCATCATCACTATCTTCAGTGGGCTTTGCTGATGCATCGCTTGATTTCTTCTTGTTGGATGACACTGATGCAACACTCTTACCTGTTTTTTTTTCACGGTAAGTTTCTTTGCTTGTCTGGCATAAAGTCATCATCACTATCTTCAGCGGGCTTTGCTGATGCATCGCTTGATTTCTTCTTGTTGGATGACACTGATGCAGCAATCTTACCTGTTTTTTTTTCATGGTAAGTTTCCGTGCTTGTCTGGCATAAAGTCATCATCACTATCTTCAGCCAGCTTTGGTGATGCATCACTTGATTTCTTCTTATTCTTCGAGCTTGAGCCTTCATCAGTTGATATAGATTTTGGCGGCGGAACAGAACCAAATAGAAGCTTGAACCATTCCAAGTTTTGATGATCGTAGTTCATTGTATCCCGGTCTACATTGTATCTCTATGATGCACAAATTTAAGAAAACGAATCAAAACGACAAACATAGTGATGATCTAAATATGAAATTTAAATTACCTTCTGAAACTTAATATAATCATCAGTTGGCATATCTATCATATGATGATCTTAATCTTCAAATGATCCTTGGAATCGCGCTGATTCATAGATTAATTCACAAAGTCTTTCCCACCTTGCACGCAGCCGAAAAAGCTCTAGACGAATGTCTTTGTGCTTCTACTTTGACAAGATGTTTGTCTCAACCTTTGCAAGTTGCTCTCACTGCTAACTAATTCTTCAAAAGATACACTTGGAGTTCCATGAACCCCTTTCTTCATTCTAACATCACCGATCAAAATAGCACGAGATATCTCTCGGGGAAATGGACGAGGATCACCCATGACTGCGAAATGAGAAGAGTGAATGAGGAGAAGAGGCAAATATGAGCTCTTTTTAAAGAACCGACGAGCCTCAGCGCCGAAAGCGTTTCAATACCTGTCTCCTCAGCGCAGGTGTCAGGAATCCCGTCCTTAATTTTCTCTATTTATCTTAATGCCTTGGCTTGTTAATCGTTGCAAATCTTGTCTATATAAATTGGTGCTACTTGATGTAAGAAAGCAGTATGGGACTATTAATAAACTGTACTTGTATAAAAGAAGTACTACATGGTGAGGGAGGAGACCCAACACTACAGCTTGGGCCGACCGTGGTGAGTTGAGCGATGGGACAACAACACGACATAACGAACTCTAGAGAGAAAACGAAACGTTTTTGTGGGTAAATTCATGGAAAGGTGAGGGGCTTTTTCTAAAAACACTAAGATGGACTAAGAAAGTCACCTCCCTTTATTATTAGGTAAAGATATATATATATATATATATATATATATATATATATAGGGTGGGTCTATTCTAACAACACCCCTTAAGACCTTATTCTAACAACTAATCCTTATTCTAACAACACCCCCTCCCAGCTTCCTGGCGTGGCAGCGCCCGATCCGGCGGCGAACCGCGACCACTCCCAGCTTCCCTGGCGCGGCAGCGCCTGATCCAGCGGCGACCCCCACCCCTACCCGCTTCCTGGCGCGGTAGCGCCCTGATTCGGCGACGACCCCTACCTCTCCCAGCTTCTTGGCGCGGCAGCGCCCCCGATCCAGCGGCGACCCGGACCCCTCCCAGCTTCCCCCACCAGTGGTGGCGCGGAAGGACGCAGAGAGACGCTATGCGGCGCAGATTCGGCGGATTCGGCGGATCCTTCCACAATTCAGCGCCGCCACCGCCTGCAGCACCACCACTGCCTCAGTTCCGATTTGCTAGCCTGCAAGATCCGCCGCCGTTCAGAAAATTGAGGCATCCAGCCGCGGTGATGCATGGTCGAGGGAAGCGAACTACAAGGAGGCCTTCTCCGGCAAACACGCAGTCGTCGTGGGAGCGAACTGCAATGGTCATATCGCCCATACAGCCTTCTCCAGCGACGATGGCGCAGGTTGAGAAGGTCCATGTGTTCCTGCAACGCAGCTGGGCTGCACGTCGACAACAAGCCGAACTGCAACTACAGAACAGCAGAACTGCTTTCAAGAGGAAGGTCGCGCCACCAACTAATGTAAGCAGTCCTACTACGTGATTTCATAATGCAGTGCTCTGTTTGTTTGCAATGCAGTGTGTTCTTGCGTCAAAAATGTGTTCATGTCTCTCCCCATGGCTTACAATATGTAGTAGTTTGTGAAAAATAATGCAGTGCACATTGTTATATGTTGTTGAGCACTGTGTCTTTCGACTGAACTGCATGGGAGTACATTGCATCCAAAAAAATATAGTTTCACACAAACTGAACTGCAAAAGTAACATTGCAGTTCAGTGCATTTTTTGCTTCTTGCATACAGAACTGACATATAGTATCTAAAAAAACAGTGCAGTTCACTATTCTTCAAAAAAATAAAAATAAAGTACCACTTTGGATTAGATACTAAGGTGCAATTCGATGCCTATTCTCCTATGCAGGATAAAGCTGTGCAGAGAAGCCAGAAGATGCAACGAGTGATTCACGACAATCAGCCCCTAAACTTCGTTGAGAGAGAAGAGTGGGAGATGGCCGCAAAGATAACACCAGAGATACCTAGAGGCTTTTTCAACACGACGAACAGAACTGCATACTCAGCAGAGGAAGATTTAGAGGACGAAGATGAAGACGGAATAGAACATAGCGGCCAAGATGAGGAGGACGATGACCTGATATACATGGGGCAGCAAGCGCAGCGAGACAACGATGATGACGACGATGAAGAGCAATTCATAACAGTTATGTAGCCAAGGTACACGGACGTTATTGCAACATTTTGTCACCAGATAAGAGTGGATGATATTGAGCCTCCACAAAACAATGTTGCGCATCCGGAAACCAATGTTGAACACGAGCCGGTTCGGGAGCAACCGGTTCGTCGACACAGAGACAGTGGGATTCCGCCGAGGCCGCCTGCCACACATCAAATGGATCAGCGCCCCGATCAGAAAAAGACACATGCAACAAAGAGAGTACAATTCTCATCACTTCTGCCTCCCCGAGATCCTCGATTACACAGGTCTGTTGTAACTCCTCCATGCCCAATAAACATTGGTGAGATGCAAACATCAATGGAGAATAAGCAGTACACACATGTAAGCTTCCTTGATTTACTGCTGCAGTTCACTTATGAAAACTTTTTCAGCCTGCGCGTTCTTTCATTAACAAAAAGAAAATCATTTTCATGTTGCGGTGTAGAACACGAGCTTGCTGCAAGAACTTGTGCCTGCGAAAGGTATGCAGTTCACCTCTTTCGCGGCAGCACACGAGTTCTACAACACATATGCGAGTCATGCAGGATTCGGCACACGAAAAAGGGGGACGCACATGACGAACAACTACATAGTTTGCTCGAGAGAGGGCAACCACCAAGAGACAGTGTCAGATTATGAAAGGAAGCGAGAAAAAACAACGAAAAGAACTGGCTGCAAGGCGAAAATAAGAGTGAAAAAAGATCAAGGATGTGTTTGTGATAGCACATGTTGAGCTCAATCACAACCACAAGATGATTGAAAGTCCAGCTATGCTTCAACACTTGCACTCGCATAAGAGGGATGATCCATTGCTTGATAAACTGGTAAAGGACATGCAGATCGACAACCTGAAGCACACGCAAATGATGTCGACCCTGTCGAGAATGTCAGGAGGGCTACAATATATGGGGCGCACTAGTCATGACTGGGTGAACAAGTACATACATTAAACTAGCTGATATCTCCTCTGCTTGATGCAGTTCGCTTGTGCATTTCTGTGTGTTGTTTAATGCTGAGGTATGTTCTGCTTTCAAACTGCAGGAAGTACCAGTTCGCAAAAGAGGAAACTGAGGACGATGTGAAGAAACTGCTAGATTTCTTTGAGAAGATGCAGGGAATAAATCCAGAGTTCTTCTATGATTACAACAAAGATGACGATAACTTTGTGCAAAACATCTTCTGGGCGAACGCAAGCTGCCGGGGTTCCTATGAAGATTTTGGAGATTGTGTCACATTTGACACGACATACAAGACCAACAAGTTTCACATGCCTTTGGGCGTGTTCGTTGGAGTAAACCACCACCTACAAAGTACAATATTTGCGGTGGCTCTCGTCAGAGACGAAACAATACCATCTTTCGAGTGGGTGTTCTGGACGTTCTTGCGTTGCATGAACAACAAGCGGCCAATCTGCATACTGACAGGTAAACTAAAAAATGCAGTTCAATGCTAGCTTTTTTGTAGTCCATTTCTTACATCCAAAAAACAAAAAAGAAAACGGAGAAAAAGCAAAAAAAAAGAAAAGAAATGCAGTTCTCTCAAACTAATTGACTGCTTGTTTTCAAAAAAGCATGCAGATCAATGCCCCTCAATGGATGCGGCGATAAAGAGTACGCTAATAGGCACGCTGCACAAGTTGTGCCGTTGGCATATACTGAAGAAATACAAGGATCATCTGTCCTTGCTGTACAAAGCATACGAGACATTCAAAGATGAGCTGACATCAGTTCTCAACCATCCGTTGATGCCATCGGAGTTTGAACGCGCTTGGCATGACCTCATGGAGAAGTATAACCTGCAGAATGATGAAATTATGAATGCGCTCTGGACAGACCGGGAAGAATGGATATAAGCTTACTACAAGGAGGTGTTATGTGCACGGATGACATCAACACAGAGAAGTGAAAGCATGAACCGGATCTTGAAGAGAAACTTTGTCAAGGAAAGACACGACCTACACATATTTGCGTCGCAGGTGGACAGATGCATCCAGACGAGGAAGGGAAACGAGCATGCACAGACCATGGCTAACGAGGTATGGTACAAAAAATCTTATTAAGCACATATACGAAGTTCAGACTCGCTAATGATTTTCCTTTGAACTTAAAAAATGCAGTTCTCTTTCCGTATGAACAAAAATGAGATGAAAAGTGTGATGTTAAATGCAATTCTCTTCTGTATATAAAAAATGCAGGCGGAAATTAAAACTACTACTCAGTTTGGTTTCGAGGTTCAACTATCCAGGATTTACACAAGGGCGGTCTTTGCTGACTTCAAGCAAACGCACTACCGGAGCACTGCATTCAGATCGGAGCAGTCCCATGACAACCCAACAAAGTATTTGGTGCGCCACTACAACCAGTCTGATGATTTTGACTGGGCAAGACATGAGTTCCAGGTTGTCGCAGATGTGATGAACGGTATCTACGAATGCAAATGCAAACTGTGGACACACACAGGTCAGTGAGACGAGAAAAATAAGGCACAAATTTTTTATGCAGTTCACAAACCCCAAATTATCTGTTACATATTTAATGGAAGTTTGCTCGCACTGACAACCAAAAAAATAAATGAATATTTGCTGCAGGGTTGTTCTGCGTACACATCGTTTGCATGTTGGATCAGCTGCGGGTGGACAGGATACCTGAGGAGTACATATTAAAGAGGTACACACGGAACGCGCGGCAAAATGCAACTTTTGACTGCAGAGACTACAAACAAACTGCTCCAGATGGAAGTTCAATGTTCGGCCGTAGGAGGCTACTTGTAGAAACAACCATGGACCTGTCAAACAGGGGTGTGATGTTAGATAGCGGGTTCAACAGAGCGTTATATGGGATGAGAGCACTCATAGAAGAAGTTGACGTGCTGAACGAAGAAGAGGCGGAGAACAACAAGAATGAACGAAGTGAGGAAAAGGAAGATGAGCACAAACATGACGCTGATGGTGCAGCTCCTACTGTGGAAGAAACAATTCTTCCCCCACCTGTATCAAACACAAAAGGGAGAAAGAAGGAGAGCAAGTCAGCAAATAAAAAAGCTGCAACAAAGGATGTAGGTTCTAAAAAGAAGAACAAGCCTGAGCCAGAGCTGGACAGCGAAGGGAGGCCACTGGGAGTGAGGATGTGAAAATCATGCGAAAAGATTGCGGGGCACAACTCGAGGACATGCAAGCAGAGGCTAGAAAAAATCAAGGCCAAAAATGCCACCGCATATGACCAAGCTGACCAACAAGAAGAATTGACAAAGAGAATACTGTGCAGCATCTGCAAAAACAGAGAGAAGCATAATGCAAGAACTTGCCCACAGAGAGAAGAAGCATAAGATGAAGAAGATGAGGAAGAAGATGATGATGAGGAAGAAGATGATGAAGAAGATGAGGAAGAAGATGATGATGAGGAAGAAGGAAAGGACGAAGAAGAAGATGAAGATGAAGACAACGAAGGACCAACGTCAACATTGAAGGGAAAGGGCATTAAGAAAACAGAGCATAGGCAAGCATCGCGGCCGCATGGGCGCATTACAAGGAATAACACGTTCAACAATAAGAAAACAAGTGGAGCGACAAACAATGAAGAAATTGCAGTGCACGCTTTGAGAAGAAGCAGCAGGAACATGACGTAGCTCAGCACACATACATTGTAGCCTTTTTACATACATCAACTTCATCCATTTATGTAGCATATAATAGAGATAACTTGAATTTAGTGGACAGCAAAAAAATAGACTTCGAGATATAATGTTGAAGTCCAACTTAATATATATTGCGCAAAAAACAGGTATACTTTGTATTCAATGCTCTGCTGGTGCGATTGAGGAAAATGCAGTTCTCTCTAGAAAATGAAATGCAGATGAGATATGAGTGTCATTTTAAACATGCAGTTCTATTCTGTTTTCAGAACAATGATAGATGATATAAAAAATGCAGTTCTCTTATGTGTGCAGAAGCTGGGATGGCAGTGTAATGTGAAAAAATGTAGTTCTCTACTGTTTGCAGAAGCTCATATGGAGAGGAAAAAGTAAATAATGTGGTTGTGAAAATAAACAATAATCTACATGTAGTAGAGACTCGGATTTTTCATGTGTACATTGCAGTCCGCTTACCGCGAACAATGCAGTGAGCCAGCATATAACCAGTGCAGTTCGCTTAATATATTTTTTTAAATGGAGCTCTTGATTAGCGCACAAATGTAGTTCTGTGTTCCAAAGAAAAAACTATTTTCCAAAACTTTTTGATTATCAAACACTGTAAAGCATTGAAGGCCCTCTTTTGCGCAATGCAGTGCGCTTTGCAAAAAAATGTTATATATTATATAGATATTTTGTTAACAAAGTGTGTGTGTGGGGGGGGATCCCCCCCACCCCCACCCCCAACCCACCAGCAAAACAAATCCTCCAATAAAAATATGTAAGGATAGTTTCCGCTGACAAAGATAAAAATTAGATGAAACTACATTATATACTTAGTCAAACAGAGTTGCTTTCTCCGTTATATTACATAGATGTACAGAGAAAGGACAACATCCGGGTGTTTAACAAATCCCATACATAATAAAAGGAGCGACAAAACTATTTCCAATGAAGTTTCTAAAAACATCATCAAACATGTCTGCTGTTGTTCTATGCCTCATCCTGCTCCTGCGAGTCAGGTTTGGCAGTGAGACCAAGAGACTTGCACATATTTTTTAGCTCCTCAGGAAACTCGCTCGGTAGGACCAGGTTGTCAGGGTGGAACAGAATCTGGAACAGGAACTCAACCTTCCAATCCGCGACATCAGCTTCCTGCGATCAAAAAACAGCAACAAGATAAAACGAAACAGCAACTGACAAAAAAGGTGATACTGTTGCAGACAGGAAGAGGAAATAAATGAAGGATTACATTGCGCTTTTCAAACTTCACAACAAAGCTTCTGCCGTCATAAAACTAAGCCATCTTCAGAACAAAAAAACCGCACTCATTGGGGCCCTGTGCAGGGGTGCCCAAAAAGCTAGCTTTCTTTGAAACATCAACCCAGTCTACCGACTCCTTCTTATTGTATTCATTTTCTCCATAAACCTTCTTCATCAAAGCAGTCATCCTGATCATCTGTTGAAAATACGACATACACAAATGCAATCAACAAGTACACATCACGAAAACTTTCGTTCAGCTCGTATACATGTGAAACCGAAAATATACAAAGATGAATAAAGCGAACATTTTACCATTTCAGTGCGGTCGCTGTGGTAGTCAGACTTACGCCACCTCATCGTTTCATCAAACGATCCGCGGTATCTCCTAGTGTCATGGATATCGAGGGTCTCACGGTGCCTGTTCATCGTGTATAAAGAGTAGTGCTCGTCTTTCATCCGTGGTAACAGGATCTGAATTGGTTTTCAACAAAGGTGTTTCTTAGTTTGAGTGGGGTGCAGGATTACTAGAAAAAAAATGACGCAAAAAATAAGAACAGCGAGATGAAAACCAGAAAATCTGAGAACTTACTAATTTACAATTAAGAAGGTTCTCATCATTGCGAACATATGCTTTGAACTGCCTTGCTGCATCTTCAACATTGAACTTAGTGTGCACAAAGGGCAACACGACGTTTCCGTGTTCATCTCTCTTCGCGTGATCATTCATTTGAAGCACATACTTAATTCATAAAAAAATGCATTAATGCAGTTCATCTAGGAAAAAATAAAAAAGGATCTTATAATGTAAGCAAAACAAAATGCAGTTCACCAGGCCAAAAAGCTAAAAAATAAAACAATTAAGAACACAACATATTAATGCAGTTCGGTCTGGATGAGTGAAATAAAGAGTTACATATGCAGTTCGTTAGTAAGTTCTGAGAAAACGACATTTCCTGAGCTTTGAATAAAATTATTCAAACAAGCTATCTTTTTTATTATACAGTGGCAATGCAGTGCACACCTAAAAGCAACATCTTTGTATTATATGCTGGCAATGCAGTTCACCTACAGAAAGAAAAAAATAAAAAAAGGGAGGAATGATAAATACCCTGATAAATAGAGGGGAAAGAAGAACGCGTTCACCAGATCGGTAAACCGCATTCATTCGCTGGTCAATATTCCAGTAATTAATGATATGATCCATCAAATCCGAGTCCATGAAACCGCCTTTGAAGAAAGTTAAGAACATTTAGTCAACAGACACAGTGTATACTTCGATAGGATTCTTGTACATGAACAGCGCGGACCTACTCAACAAAAACAACACAGCGAGTGAGGATAGGGTTAGGAACGCAAATAAAGGTACACAACAATAAATAACCGACATAGCTACAGCTATAAGCAAAGAAGAAAACTATAGAAAAAGGAACTGACTGGCTGTGTTTCTTCCTGAACACAGGGCTCGACACAAGTTCCAATAGTTTCCTCGCTTCCGCTAGAGAGCTGAACCTCGCAGGCTGCAACTTCTGTACCGGTGTTCTATATTTTGATGGCTTCTGCACAGCCCTCTTGTTGGATAGAATAACTGCCTCACTTTCATTTTAACGTTCCACAGCTGCACTCCTCGTCCTCTTGCGAACTGGTTGCGGAGTCATAAAGTCCTCATCAGTGCTTTCGGCCTTCGGAGGGCTGACTACCCTCCTGGTCCTCTTACTGGGTGCATTCTTCACAGGCTTTGCAGGAGATTGTGCACTCCTCGTCCTCTTACACACAGGTTCCTTTGCATCCTTGACAGGGGGGTCTTCAATAACATATTTCTTAATGCTTGGATTGTGGACCTGAGTTTCAAACAACGAAATTCCACCATGGTACGCGCCTTCATCAAAGCCTGCGAAAAAAAATCGTGAAATTCAATAACAAAAAAGGGAATAATGCAACATACTTACAGGGATTGTGTGATGCAGTGCACTTTTTCTATGAAGAAAAAACACATGAAACTTAATGCAGTGCACTTTCATGTACAAAACGATACAAGTTGTTACGTCCGTGCAGTCCATGTATAAATGATTATGATAATGATTATGCAATCCTATATTATACTAAAATAATTAACAAAACAAAGTAGGAATTCCCCCCGTTTTTGTGCCACATGAAGTTCTCTTAATAGAAAAAACTTTGTGCGGACGAAAAAAAAAGTAATAACCTACTTTAAAAATTAAAAGGGATGTCAAGTCCAGACAACAATACGAAGATGTCAGCCAACTGTAGAGCATTGCCTTCCGGATGTAGCCAATGTGCTCTTTGCCAAACTTAGCAACAGCTTCACCATCCCAGCTCTGCATGAATTGGAACATGAAAAATCCACAATCATGCCTGTAGAAAAAAAATAAACACATTAATAAATGCAGTTCACTCAAGAACGAATTGCTTTTCATACTAGTAAAACCAATGCAGTTCGCTATACCGAACGCTGATGCAGTTCTAAATAAAAGTATAAAAGTAGGGGAAAATGTGGTACTAATTTAGTAAAGAAGTTCCGCTCAATATACAAAAAAAAATGAACACAGAAACAACTTATAACACAATGGTTGTAATGCAGTTCTCTCAAAAGGAAAAAGAAACTAATGACACATTGTTAATGCAGTTCGCTCAAAACGGAGAAATGCTTCTGGGTTCAGTAAAGCAAAAGCATTACGCTATGCACACAAAAATATACAAATAAGAAAAAAGATAGAAGAACAAGTGCGAACTCGTTTCCCTGCTGTGGAACATTGACATGACTCAGCCCAAAGCCGCCAAGCGTGAGGGGATTCAACGGCTCATCGCAGCTTGCGCTGCCATCTTTCCAGACTTTTTTGATGTTCTTAACCATTTTCCTAAATACATTGCTTCCATGTTCACTTTTAGGGCCGTTTATTGAGTCAAGAAACTCAAATCGCTTTGCAGACAGGTTCAAAGTGACCAAGCAGTAGTGGCCAATCGCATCCTTCATTGATGCAGGAGGAGGATCAAATGTTGCAAACATAATCTGATTAAAAAATTGAATAGAACAAACCGGATGAGAACAAAGGAAAAAAAAGAAACTACATCTAAAAATGACTGGGAAGAGCAAAATGATGCAATACCAAAATTTTCTTGTCCACACATTCCTCTGCGCTTGAAGAAAACATCTTTTTCAAAGCCCTATTTGTGGAACCGCCGTTCCAAATTGAATTCTGTCGAAAAATACAAAACCAAGAAAGTTAATGTGGCCGCTGAAAAATAAGCACAATAAAACATAGGCGAGGGGAGGTGTGTGATAGAATTAAAGGAAACACTTACACATAGGTTATACGGGACAATCATAGTTTGTGATCCTTTGAACCTCTCAGCTAGCATAGATACACCGATATTTGCAAGACGAGTGCTCAACGTTTCATATGCCCAAAACGACTCGCCAACATGACCAACAGTAATATCAGCAAACTCGTCCTTGAATGCAACTAAATCCCTTTAGGAATATAAGAAAAAATCGCAACAAAAAGGTAATAAGCTGCATGTACCTTACAAAAATAAAAACAAAAAATAAAGCAGATATAAGGACGAAGAGAAAGAACATACTTCTTCTTCTTCTTATCCCTCCTAGCCCTCATAACAACATCAAATAACTCGTTGTATATCCTCAAAAGAGCTAGATCGATACTGGACGAAGTGACAACAGGTAATTCCTCATCTAAAAAACATAGAAAACCCCCAATGTCAGACAATAGAGCATAAAACACCATAAGTTTAGCCAGACTAGAACAAAAAATAATGCAGTTCACTTACCTTCGGTTTCGGAGTCCACATCCTGCACATCCGCGGAGACATCTTCGCTGAGAGTCAACTTATCCAAGCCAGTGACGTCATCGTCCAGAATGCTCATGTTCTGCACACTACTTGGCTGTTCCTCTTCAGATCCGATCAAAACAGTCTCACCTGTAGCTTTGCTTGTCTCACCTGGAACATCCAAATTGGTCCCAGCGAGATTGCCTTGAGGCTGCTCAGTGGCGCGAGGGGCAATATGAAAAATCTTGGGAATATTATCGCCAGACAACAAAACATATGGCGAAGCAACACGATCAATTCCGGCAGCTGTGCCCGAAGCATCAGCTACAGCTCTAGCTCCTTCGCTCTCTTCTGCAGTTTCGACTGTAGCGCAAGGATATCCTTCTCTCTCTCCAGCCTTCTCAGCATCCGCTACATCCTCCCTTCCTTCATCCCTTTCTGCATTATCGGCAACAACAGAATCCTCCCTTCCTTCTCTTTCTTCTTCCTTTTCAGCCTCGGCAGAGCCCTCGCCCGCTTCTCTGAAATCTGCCTTGTCAACCTCCACATTGGCATCACCTCCTTCTCTCACTTCTACATTGTGAGCCTCTGTAGTGCGCTCCCCTTGGATTTCATCATTTAACACACGGTCCTGATGAATTAAAACAAAAAATTAAACAAAATGATGCTGATGCAGTTCACTAAGCGAAAAAAGCGAAAAAACCAAAATGCACCACGCGTCAAATATAAAATAATAATAACATGAATGAAGTTCTCTGTGCTCACCAGACCATCGTCTTCTTCCGTCTCTCTGGACACGTAAGCCTCATCAACCTTGTCAGTGCCACCTTCTGCTTCCTTCCCATGAGTTTCAACAATTGTTTCGCGATCCTAAAAAAACAAAATGCAGTTCTATAAAACATATTATTTGTAGTTCACTGCTGAAAAAATGCTACTCCTTCTCTATTACATATTTTTTCAGGAAAATCCAGTTCGCTGACGCTGCTGGTGCATGTATAATTCTATAGTTTTTAAACTGCAAAACAAATAAACTGCAGTTCACTACCACTGTTTGTGCAGTTGTACTTCTTTGTTTTTAGACACTACGTAAAAGAATAAACTGCACTTCACTGTCGGTGCTAGTCCGCATATGAATCTTTGATTTGAGCACTACAATAACATTAAAACATAATGAAAATGTACAATAGAAAAGGTACAAAAAATTCAAACATTGTCTATGACGCCTTCGTCGACAAGATTGTCTCTAGCAGCATCAACAACAGGGGTTGCTGCCTATCAGACACGATATCTGGGTCAAAAGCACGTTGGTCGTCCGGGTCATTATTGGGCCGCGCGTTGCGTTAGAAGACTCTCCTCCGCACTGCAATAATAAAAAAGGATGCAAAAAACAAATGTCAATGGCATAGGAAAATAAAAGAATATTAAAAACAAAAGAAATACAAAAGCAGTTCACATATGACATGAAAAGAAGCATACATCAGCAGCAGCGCGATCAGACAAGGAAGCCCTAACAACATTTTCCCTCCTGTCCATTTCCTTCACAAGTGCCTCAGCTTCCTTCTCATACCTAGCGCACTTGACATCCTGGGAATGCTTGAACTAAACAAATGCCACCCTGACATTCGAAACTGACATATTAAGGAATTGAAGCTGCCCACAATCAAAATTGTGAGCGGCATCGATTTTTGCTTCAGAAGGTCCTTTGCCAGGAGTAAACAGTCCAACAATATTCCTCATCCGAGCGCCAGATGTTGGGAGATCGGAAGTTAAATTGATAACCCTGTCAAGAAGCTCGTCAACCTGGACGAAAATATTGCAGTCGTCATGAGCCTCGCCGTGAGAACCTCCACCAGACCCCCTAGTAACACCATCAACCCGCCTAAGTGGAGAACCCCTGGCAACACCATCAACCCGTCGAATGGGTGAACCCCTAGCAACACCATCAACCCGCCGAACGGGTGAACCCCTAGCAAGAGGCTCACGGAAGATGGGATGCAGTTCAGCGGCTGCAGTCCGCTTGTACACAATGTCCCCTATCGCCTTCCACTGAACAAAAAAAGAAAGCAGTGCACATGTAAGAAAATAAGAGGTTCACATTTAGCATTTCGAAAAAACAAAAAAATAAGATAATTACAAAACATAAAGAAACTAAAAATTGTGAACATACAGGAAACTTGCCAAACTTGTAGGTATCCAGATGAATCTTTCCCCTTACAATCATGTCGGCGTTGTGAATCTTCTTCAACTCCTGATGGGACAGAATTGCAGCACGTGGCGTGCGTGTATGCATAACAGATACATTGCGAAGATTCAAGCTATCAAGGTACATGAACAGAGGCACAATGGTGCAGCCCTCAACACATTTCTGCTTGCTCCCTTCAGAATTCCACTTGTACACTGCAGCCTGCAGCTCATCAACAACAAGCTGGCAAAAGTCCATCTCAGCGATGGAATCAAAGTTCAGGTTTTCAACCATGGCAGCTACCCTGGACAACCGAGTGGCAGGGCTGGGGCAAAGCAAACTCTGAAAAACAATGAGAAAGAAAACCTTCACAGCCATATCAACCTTCGCAGGATCATTAACCAAGTTACGGAGTAGTTCAAGCAGATCTTTCACATCTATGCTACGAGAGCGGTTAAAACCAAGCTCGTCCTTCAGAGTCGCCAGAGAATCATCATGGCCGCTTTCGGCAGGCCTAGGAGCGGTGCGAGTACCCATAGGGAACTCGAAAATGTGATGAACAGCCTCACGATTTATTTCCAGAACCTTGTTTGGCCGACAGTCTCGTTTCATCGTCTCGGGGTTGATCTTTCCCATCAACTTGCACATAAGCACACGAGACACATTCTTCTTCACTTTAAGATTGAAGACAATGCCAAAACCTGCTAGCTGAACCAAAATTTTGTGCGGCTCCTTCAACAAATCAACGACTTTACATACATTTGGGATAGACAGCCGAACAGTCTTGTTGAATCGCCATTCCCCCGTAGCATCGTCTTCGGTCTTCTTCCTTTTGGAACTCTTGCCAATCTACAAAAAAATAAATAAAGATGCAGTTCACGTTAGCATCTGAATGTTATCTTGAGAATGCAGTTCTCTTCTATATAAACAAGATGATATGACAATGTGCTATTAAAATGCAGTTCTCTTCTATATTTTGTTAAACCAAAATATGGGGGGCCCCCAACCTCCCCTTAAATCAACTCATATACAAAAATAAATGCAGTTCTCTTCTATATAAAAAACAAGATGATATGAGAATGTGGTATTAAAATGCAGTTATCTTCTATTTTTTGTTAAACCATATATGGTGGGGGGGGGGGTCCCCCCCAACCCCCCAACCCCCCCAACCTCCCCTTAAACAAACTCATATACAAAAATATGGGGGCCCCCAACCTCCCCTTAAACAAACTCATATACAAAATAAATGCAGTTCTCTTCTATATAAAAACAAGATGATATGAGAATGTGGTATTAAAATGCAGTTATCTTCTATTTTTTGTTAAACCATATATGGGGGGTCCCCCCCCCAACCTCCCCTTAAACAAACTCATATACAAAAATGCGGTGCGTTGCATATATATTACATTAAAACCTAGTGTAAACTGCTAGGTTTCATTTATACAATGTAAAAAGCTGATGCAGTTCACATCAGTAGCTCGAGTGACAAGGAGATAAATTAAAAGCAGCAATAAAAAGCATCAGAAAAAAAAGAGTGACAAACAGCAAGATACCTTCGCAACATCATTATCCTCCCCGTCAGAATCCTCCTCACCAGAGTCGTTGTCAAGCATTTCTGCAGCTGCCTTTAAGCGTGCACACTTGGATGGGCCATCAAAATCAGCACCAGAGTAATCGTCAGCACTTGGCCGCTTTCTTTGAACCTCGGCATAATTGGGCCTCTTTGAGCAATCAACCCGGGGACTGCGCCGTGGAGAGATTAAGGCTTCCTCTGCAACAGTGTTGAGTTTTCTCTTCAAAGTATTCTTTGAAGGGACAAACTTAGCAGACTTATTTGAGTCTGGAATCCTCCTTCCTATCTCCTTGCCCTCCTCAAACATTACTCGCTTCGCCTTGTGATCCTGCTTCGCCTTGTGCTCCTTATCGAAACGATTAGCAAGTGCAATCGCTTTCTGCCTTTTCCTCTCGTTGCCAGCTGCAATCTGATCGGGCACCATCCAATCCTGAGTCACTGGTTCTGTGCCATCAACAGATTACGACTGAGTATCGGTAATTTTAGGTACACCGGATGTCCCGTCCCCGACAACATCGGCTGAGAAATTACGGGTAATCAAATAGTTAACACCCCCACCACCAGACCCACCAGGGCATAAAACTGTAGGTGGAAGAAAGTATGTGTGTGAGAGGAAAAAGTAAACTAAATACAGCTAATATAAATTGGGCCACACATATATGGCAAAAAAGGCAATGTACATAAATGCAGTGCAATTTTACCAAAAAATATATAAAATATTTATGGAGACACAATAACTTGATGCAGTTCATTAGCATATGAAAAAAGAAAAAAACTTATTGCACTTCATTCCAAGACAATAAAATTAAAACAATTAACTAGCTGCAGTTCATATCAATTTCACAAACTTGTCTAAAACACATGTAGGTTTGTAAGTAAAATATATAATGCAGTTCTCCCATAACAAAAAAAGAAGATGCTATAAGATTTTCCTAACAACCTTATGGCGACAGGGGCAAACGAGACATTGTAAATTACCAGATGGAGCGGCCTCGCTAATTGGTGAGACATCAATGGGTGATGAAGAACCTGTAAAACAAAAAGATAAAAGAATCAGCCTGAAGCGTAGTGACAAAAAGAAAAGAAAAAGAACAAATGATATGCGAAAGCAGTTCACATACAATTTCCTCCAAACCTTGGACTTCTTCTAGTAGGAGAAGCCATGCTAAATCTGCAAACAACAACAGATAAAATAATCAAACCATAGAAAAGCACACCTGAGCGCGTACAGATAAAAAAACCCTAGGTGGACATTGCTAGGATTTCAAGGCCACTAATACCACAACCTTCTCTTAAAAACAAATGCATGTTGTGATTCGAGCCTGGAAAATGACAGTTAAAAAAGCAAAAAGAAGATGGTCGCTCCAAAACTAACCCTAGAAACAAATCGGGGACGACGATGACGATTTCCGGCGACGAAAATCGACGGAGAGGAAAGGATATCTATGGAGACACTAGACGGTAGGGACTAACCGTGGGACATTGTGATGAGCGGCGGAACAACAGGGCAATGGTGCAGCAGACGGCGGCGGCTGCGGGTGTCGTCCCTCTCAGCCGCGAGACCGAGAGGGGGTTTTTTCCCTGCGGGGGGCGGAGGGGAGAACGAGGAGGGGACGGAGAGAAGCAGAGGAGGCAGGGGGGTTAATGACTCCATCCGGGCCCACGAGTCAGCGACGCGCGTTATACATAAATAAAAAAATCTACCTTATCGGCCCACAAGTCATATACAGGAACCAACAAAGGCTCGATCTATTTTGATGATGCAGTTCGGTTAATGAAAATTGATGCGATTCGCCTCCAATCTCTTCAGTGGCTTCGTTTAAGAGCCGCCCACGAAAAATACGGGGCCACGATCTCTAGACTGAATCGAATCACCGCGCGCCCTGCTCCTCTATCTGCACGGTTCAAGAAAAGCACTAAGGCCACGATCACCACGATCCCAAAGGGCGCAACCACGATCGCCCCCACTCCCCGTGCCGGTTGGAGAAGAAGAACGTGGGCTGGGCAGATGTTGTTGCCGCTCCCCTTTAAATTCCAGTGTCTATAAGGCCCGATATGCGGTACTGTTCCAGATCTAGATGTTTCCATCCAGATCCGGGGACGAAGCACATATCGATCCCACCGCGACATATGACATAGCCATATGCCCTGGATTTCCAACATGATATCACAACATTACAGATACAAGGATACAACATCTCATACAATCGGCATACAACTGCCTTAATACAATACAACAGCGGAAGAAATATGTCTGAGTACAGACTACAAGCAAATGCCTAGTGGCAAAGAGAAAAATATCGATCCCCATAACCACACGGGTCCAGGCCCTCCGCCGGGATCCGCCTAACTAGTCGTCGTTGAGTCTCCACGTGAAACATCGATCACCATACCGGTTGTCGATCAAGAACCCTGAAAAGAGTTTGGGGGTAGTATCATGAGTACAGAGGTAATCAGCATCCAACTCTAGTGGTCATCTGTCGGGACCCGGAATATGTGTATGTAATTCCAATCACAACTCAATCACATGGAGAGCCGAGAGCCGTACCCACTTGTCTAAGCAGACAAGGCCAAGCACATAACACTCTTGGAAAGCATCGTACGTGAGGGGCATCCCATCCAGGCCGGATGATCAACTGAGATGGGTCCTCATCGCCCGCTCACAAGTCTAAATGATTATGGGTGGTGAAATCCCATATTCATAGACAAGTCGCCTCAACCATGTTATCGATTGAATCATAACCCTTACATAAAAAAACTTCAGCCCGATCACTTAGTCGGGGTCTAGGGCGGGCTCGATCATACAACAAAGTGTGCACGTGACAGAGTCACGAGAAATCGCATCGCGATGCCCCAAGCTGCGCACATCTAAGGGCCACTTGGTGTATAAAAGACCGCCAGCCAGATCACAACTAAGTTCTCGAAAACCCATACTAAGACATGAATGTTATAAACATACACGCAACACACATGCCTAGTATGAACAGCAGGTATCATCACATAACTCTACAAAGTACTTCTTTATTGACTTACACATAGAGTATACAAAGATCACATGTCCGTGATCAACATTACATCATACAACGGAAGCAAATTAGGTCTAAGTACAGACAAGTTTAACAAATGGCTTAGAGAAGCCTTGTAAACATACATGCCCTTCCATGAGGGACCAGACGGCTGTCTGGGACTATGCTAACTTAGTCAACGTCGAGCTTCAGGAAGGTGTCTCCATCGGGGTCTGGGTTTCCATCTAAAACATAGAATAAGAAAACGTGAGTACAAAGTCGTACTCAGCAAGACTTACATCAAAATTACACTACTCATGCTCAAATTTCAAGGTAAAGGGAGGTGGGGTTTCATCATGCAGAAGTGCCAGCTTTGACTTGGCTAGTCCTGTACTACGAGTACCAGACTTGAGGTAAGAAGCGTACACGAGTCCACTACCAAGTCTCCAATCAATACACCACTATGGCTACTTCCTCGACTTCCCCACGAGGAGCATACCATAGCACTCACGCTTATCTTGCGAGTTTTAGAAGTATCCATTCAAGTTGTCTAATAATCAAGCACAACTTTCCAAGTAGTCCATTACCGCGGACGCGGCTATTCGAATAGTTTTGTTAACCCTGCAGGGGTGTACCGCTACAAACACATGACCATCGGTTATCGCCAGGTATCGGCACCATTCAAGGGGTGTCGGCGAGGATGTTCACCACAACACTTCGCCCACAGCTCCGTTCTAGTCCAAGGAGTCAACTGTTTGAGTTCCAAACCCAACTGGAGTTCCGGCCGAGCTTCCAGCCAGGACTCAAACCATGTAGGCATGACTGACAAGCCCACCTCGACGGATGGTTCTCCGCTTGAGAAGCCATGTTCCACAAGCCCTACCATGAATGCCACATTTATTTCCTTTATCTTTCTATGCATATGCCGAAGGGAAATCCCGAACTAGGTGTGACTCCTGGACTTGGATCGGGGTGAGTTACTAGGTCGAGAGGGGTCAGTGAGCCCAATGTGTGGTTGTACTCTTTGTCTCGGATTACTATACAAGAACTCGGGCTTAAGGCAGTGTTCAACGAGACAACCCACTGTGTACTCCTACACAGCCTCTCATCGTTCACCTTGTATTAGGGTAGATTCACCAACACAGTTTCACTTTCATCAACACCATGTTCACCATCATCACGGCTCACTGCAAAAGCAGCCTCATTGTAAACTCTAAGCATGCAATGAGCAGTAACAGTTGCAGGGGCCACATGATATCAATCAAGTCCTATGTCACCTAGGATTGTGGTTTGCTTACTACTGTGACAAGATGATAGGTCATGCATCGGATATGGGTTCAACTATGCGGTAGAATCGATACAAGGTGACCTCCTAAACATGAATAAGCGAGACTGAGAGGGAATTGGGATTTTATAGACATGATCAATGTGGTTTGCTTTCCTTGCTGACGATACACGGGTCTTAACGGTGGTCTTCTTCTTTGGGGGTGATCACCGTCTCGGAACGTCTTTCACCGGAGCAATCATCAACAAAGGGGGCAACATCGAAAGTAGAATGCACAAGCACATGTTAAGGTTGTGACATGAAGTATATAACACTGATGTGTTGAATATTCAAGTTATTCGAAGTGTACTGAAATTGAATTGCAAATTCAAACTTCGAATTCAATTTCAAATTATGCCATATGCATGTTTGCTACTGTTCACCCATTTTAAAATGGTCAAACATGAAAAAAAAATTCATATTCATAATCCTTGCATTTTTCTGATAATTTTCATATATTATTTATTAAATTTGGAGTTAGGATTAAAAAGTTATTGAATTTCAAAGTTTATTCTATTTTCTAGAATTTTCTGAATTCTTTTTAATTCTTTTAAATAGAAAACTCCTTTACTGCGTCATGCTGACCTCAGCATGACGTGGGGGGCTTCTGGCCAGTGGGGCCCTCCTGTCAGTGGCTCAGGGGTTAACCCCGGTTTAATTAACCCTTGGTTAATTAGAGGGGGGGCCCTGGCCCACCTGTCAGTGAGGGTGGGGGTTAGTTTAGGGGGGTAGTTAAGCCCTAACTAACTGACCACATCACCTCTCGCCGGCGTTGAGCCGCCGGTGACCACGGGCATGGCGGAGAGGTCACCGGAATGGGCTTGCGGCCACGGGGTGGCACACTGAGGGAACTAGAGTGCTCCCCGTGCTCGGCCTCTTCACCCAGAACCCAGAGGGAGGCTCGGGGGTGGCCGGAGCCTCGCCGTCGTCGAGGTGCGGCGGCGGCCATGGCGCGGTGAAGAGGGGGACGATGGAGGAGGCCACGGGGCTGGGCACAGAGAGAGGGGAAATGCACAACAGCTCACCGTGATCACGACGGTGTCGACGGAGAGACCTGGGAGGGCGCGGTGGCGAGGGAATCCGGCGATGAAGCTCACGGTGGCCGGCGGTGGTTCGATGAAGATGGCGTCGGTTGTGGACCTCCTCGGCCTCGATTGGTTGCTCGGAAAGACGAAGGCGAGGGCGGCGAACTCCTTGGACAAGCTTTAGCGGCCAGACGAGCTCGGTGGACACGGTGGCGCGTGACGGTGAGCGGCGGTAAGCTACGGGTGGCGCGAGAACGGCGAGGAGGAGAGGTAGAGAGGAAATGGCGAGAGGGGGAGTGGACGCGGTGGCCTTCCAGGCGTCTCCAGGCGCCACGGGAAGACAGAGGGAGGCAGGTAGCTGCCTGGCACGCCCACGGCGGTCGCTGGCGTGCTGCCTGCCTGCCTGTCCTGGGGAGGAAGATGCATGTGCCCTCCCCAGGTGGGCTGGGCTGGGCCAGGAGGTGGGGAAGGTAAGGGGGCCTCTTCTCTCTTTTCTAATTTTCTTTCTGTTTTGTTTTTCTTTCATTTGTTTGCTCTGATAAATAAATACCAAAACATTTTATAAAAATACCAAAACTTTAATTTGGACTTATGTGACATATAACTAGCCACTCCCAAGTTTTGGAGATTTTTTAAATTCAATTAATTTGAATTTCAAATCAAATAGGGTATTTAATTAATTTCCAATCCCTATTTGGAATATTTGAAAAATCTTGGTGCATGCAGTGGGACCCACTTCACTTTATATGTGATCATGCATATTTATAAGACTTTTCAAAAATACCAGAGGAATTTTTGGAAGCAATTTTTGTCTGGCCATTTAATTAAATTCTTTAGGGCTTTTCTTTTCCCCAATTTTGAATTTCTTTTGAAATTTTCACATGATGCAAAAGACACAACCAACCCTAGCACTTACCCAAGTTGGGGTTCTGACAACTCGCCCCCACTCAAAAGAATCTCGTCCTGAGATTCAGAAGTCGTCGGGAGGAAGGTTGGGTACTCAACACGGAGGCGGTCTTCTCTTTCCCATGTTGCTTCTTGCTCGGAGTGATGTGACCATTGTACTTTCAGAAACCTGATCTTCTGACGACGAGTGAAACGCTCTGCTGAATCAAGAATATGAATGAGGTACTCTCGATAAGAAAGGTCATCTTGGAGATCAAGCGTTTCATGGTCGACTTCGCGGATGGGGTCCTTGAAGCAACGCCTGAGTTGTGACACATGGAATACATCATGTACTCGGGAAAGGTGCGGGGGTAGTTCAAGTTGGTAGGAAACTTCTCCACGTTTAGCAAGAATGCGGAAAGGTCCGATGTAACGTGGGGCCAACTTGCCTTTGATACCGAATCTTTGGTTTCCCTTCAGAGGAGTAACCCGAAGGTAGGCCTTCTCATCCAGATTATAGCTTTCTTGCCTATGATGACGATCATAGTAGCTTTTCTGACGAGACTGGGCGGCTTTCAATCGATCACGAACAATACGAACTTGCTCTTCTTCTTCCTTGATCATGTCTGGTCCAAAGAATTTTCTTTCACCAGTTTCTGACCAGTTAAGGGGTGTTCGACATCGTCGTCCATAGAGGAGTTCAAAAGGAGCCATGTTCATACTAGATTGGAAACTATTGTTATAAGCAAATTCGGCGAATGGAAGAGATTTCTCCCAATTCTTTCCGAATGAGATAACACAAGCTCTGAGCATGTCTTCCAAGATTTGATTAACCCTTTCAACTTGACCGCTAGACTGAGGATGGAAAGCGGTGCTAAAGGAGAGATGAGTTCCCATAGCATTCTGGAAGCTTCCCTAGAATCTAGAGGTGAAAAGGCTACCTCGATCAGAATTGATTACCAAAGGAACACCGTGAAGAGACACAATTCTAGAGACGTACAAGTCCGCCAACTGACTAGCAGTTATAGACTCGCGAACGGGAAGGAAGTGAGCAACTTTGGAAAGTCTATCAATGACCACGAAGATGGCATCATTTCCTTTCTGGGTTTTTGGAAAGCCGGTGATGAAGTCCATACCGACTTTGTCCCATTTCCACTCGGAAATAGGCAAAGGTTGAAGTGTACCAGCAGGTCTTTGGTGTTCGGCCTTAATGCGACGACAAACATCACATTCAGCAACAAATAGAGCAATGTCTCTCTTCATCCTAGTCCACCAAAATCTCTGGCGTAGATCTCGGTACATTTTTGTGCTACCGGGATGAATTGAGAGGGGTGTGTCATGGGCTTCTTTGAGGATGAGTTGCCTTATATCCTTATTCTTAGGTACTACCAAACGAATTTCAAAGAATACCGTTCCTTTGCTATCTGTGGAGGAACATTTAGCAACTCCGCTAGCAATGTTCTCCTTGATCCGACGAACACCTCGTGCACGCCTTTGGGCAACTATGATTTGATCCTCAAGGGTTGGTTTCGCCACCAAGTTGAAAAGAGATCCACGAAGAACAATCTCGAGGTTGAGCTTTCGAAATTCCTCATGAAGAAGTGGTTGATACTATTGTAACATAAGGTTGCTACAATACGACTTACGACTTAGTGCATCGGCCATGACATTGGCTTTGCCTGGGGTGTAAGAAATTCCTACGTCGTAATCTTTTATCAATTCAATCCAGTGTCTTTTCCTGAGATTAAGATCTGGTTGGGTGAATATATATTTGAGGCTTTGGTGGTCGGAATAGATCTTGCAACGATTACCAAGGAGGTAATGTCGCCAAGTTGTCAGGGCATGAACTACGGCAGCGAGTTCAAGATCATGGGTAGGATAGTTCTCTTCACGTGGACGCAACTGGCGTGAAGCATAAGCTACCACATGTCGATCTTGCATAAGTATGCATCCTAACCCTTGTCGTGAAGCATCACAAAAGATCTCAAAAATCCTTTTTGGTGTCTGGAGGTGCAAGTACGGGTGCAGAAGTCAATCTTCTCTTTAGCTCTTGAAAGCTTTCGTCGCACTTGGGAGTCCATTCGAATTTCTTATCTTTCTTGAGGAGTTCAGTCAGAGGCTTTGCAATTTTGGAGAAGTTCTCAACGAAGCGGCGACTATATCTTTCTAGGCCAAGAAAACTCCTAACTTGCTTAACCGATTCAGGCGGAGTCCAGTCAAGGACGGCCTGAACTCTCTTGGGATTGACAGCAATGACTTTTGCAGAAATCACGTGGCCTAAATAGGTCACTTCTGGTAGCCAAAATTCACACTTGGAGAATTTAGCATACAGGCGATGCTCTCGAAGTTTCATCAATACCGGCCTAAGATGTTCGGCATGTTCTTCTTCGTTCTTCGAGTAGATGAGAATGTCATCAAGATAAACTGCAACAAATTTATCTAGGTACTCCATGAAGATCGAATTCATCATGCGCGAGAAACTGGCGGGGGCATTGGTTAAACCAAAGGACATGACGGTGAACTCATAAAGACCATAACGAGTAGTGAAAGCCGTCTTAGGAACGTCCTCGTTTCGGATTTTGATTTGATGATAACCTAATCTCAAATCCATCTTGGAGAAAACAGAGGATCCTGCAAGTTGATCATAAAGATCATTGATCCTGGGCAGTGGGTACTTGTTCTTTATCGTCGCTAGATTTAGCGGGTGATAGTCTACGCACATCCTTTCTGTTCCATCTTTCTTTATTACGAGCAGAATGGGGCAACCCCATGGCGATGAGCTAGGGCGGATGAAGCCTTTTGCCAACAAAGCTTCAAGTTGGATTTTAAGCTCAGCTAACTCACGTGGGGCCATTTTGTATGGGCGCCTGGAAATTGGGGCGGTTCCTGGGGCAAGATCTACAATGAATTCTACACATCTGCCAGGATGCATTCCTGGCAGTTCTTCAGGACAGACATCCGGGAAGTCACGAACCACCGGAATATCTTCAAGGTCAGGAAGGGGAAGCACATTCAAAGTATGCATCTGGATTCTAGAGCTGGGTGATATGTATTCAATTGTCTGGCCTGAAGGATGGGTAAGTTTAACTGACTTGGCTTTACAATCAAGGAAAGCATTCTATCTTGATAACCAATCCATACCTAAGATAACATCAATGTCTGAAGACTTGAGGGCTATGAGAGAAACAAGGAATACTAAACCCTCAATTGCAATTTGATTACCATGGCTTACTCTATTAGTTTGCCACTTTTAACCAGGAGTTTGAATGATCATTGGAGCAAACATTTCTTCAAAGGCGAACTCATGACGAAGTGCATAACTCTCCGACATGAATGAATGAGAAGCTCCTGGATCGAAAAGAACGGAGGCGGGAACATGATTGACTGGGAGCGTACCAAGGATGACGTCAGAAGTATCAATAGCTTCCTCAATTGAGATTTGGTTCACACAACCACCAACAGTAGCTAAGGATTTTGCTTGCAAGGAGTTGGAGGTGGATTTCTGTGAAGACTTAGCTTTGGAAGACTTGGGTGGGGTGGCATCATGTCTTGGACGAGGATCAACTTTCACCGACAATGAACATTTCCGTGCGATGTGGCCAGGATGACCACACTTGTAGCAAACTCTGGTGTCAGGGGTTGGAGTAAGGATGGCAGGCTCACTACCATAGTTGTTGGGATTCGTGTTTGGTGGAGGAGGTTGAGGCACCATGTAGGATGGTCTCGCAAAAAGGTGTGAAGGAATGGCACTAGTTGGAATCCAAATCCGGCGTTTCTGAGGGGCCGAACTAGAAGATGGAGCAAACTCACGAGCATGCTTTCGAGACTCTTCGAACACCTCATTTCCATACTCAGCTCTGAAGGATCTATTGACTAAATCCTCAAAGTTGACAAACTAATGAAGATTGAGATCATGACGAATAACAGGGCTAAGTCCCTTGCGGAACCTTGCTTGCTTCCTGGAATCAGTGGATATCTCCTCTTGGGCATAACGAGCAAGATTGTTGAACTCGGTCATATACTCGTGGATGGACCTATCTCCCTGAGTAAGATTGCAAAACTCTTCCTTCTTTCTTTCCATCATCTCATCCAGAATGTGGTACCCTCGGAAGGCATCACGAAATTGTTGCCAAGTCACTACGTGACCATCAGGTTGCATTGCAACGTAGTTCTCCCACTATTCACCAGAAGCACCTTCCAGGAAGTATACCGCAAACATCACACGATCATTGAGAGCAACATGCGCCGTCTCAAGCTTACGCTCGATGGAACGGAGCCAATCATCAGCTTCAAGGGGCTCGGAGGAATATCGAAATACCTGTGGCTTGAGGAGGATGAAGTCTTGAATGCTCACAACCACATTGCGCTGACGAGCGGTATTCTGATCAATGAGCTCCAGAAGGCGTGTTTGATCACGTCTATTCCGCTCAGCTTCCATCATGATTTCCGCCGCAGAAGGCGGTGGAGGAGGATCATCATCACTTCGATTCTGATCACGGTCTTGATTGCGACGAACAACACTACGAGTTCCACCTAACATCCTGTGTGATAAAAATCAACAATCAGAACAGGTTTTACGATGGAATCAAAGATAAGAGGACATGATTTAGGAAGAAAGATCATAATGCAAAGGCAATGATTCATAGAAACACGGGATAAATCGGGCAACATAACGGCTACACCGGGATGGAAAACAAGAAAACCTCGAGAAGATGGGACATAACTTCTTCAAGGAACTCAAAGACACGAAGACTCTGGACAACCACAACTGTCCTACGGCTACAAGGAAGCAATCAACGAGATGTTCTAGTAAGACATAGATGAGCCTAGTCCTATCTTCTTGCAGAAAAGATGAGGTGACTCAGAACTCAGATCGATGAGGGTAAGGAGAAAAAGAAGCCTTACGTTGTTCCCTTTATACCCAAGTAACTATATAACTATAGAATGCTGTACTCGACTTCGACCAAGGGTTTGATAAGCCTACAGACAGTCCTTCTCTGATACCAAGTCTGTCGGGACCCAGAATATGTGTATGTAATTCCAATCACAACTCAATCACATGGAGAGCCGAGAGCCGTACCCACTTGTCTAAGAAGACAAGGCCAATCACAGAACACTCTCGGAAAGCATCGTACGTGAGGGGCATCCCATCCAGGCCGGATGATCAACTGAGATGGGTCCTCATCGCCCGCTCACAAGTCTAAATGATTATGGGTGGTGAAATCCCATATTCATAGATGGGTCTCCTCAACCATGTTAACGATTGAATCATAACCGTTACATAAACAAACTTCAGCCCGATCACTTAGTCGGGGACTAGGGCGGGCTCGATCATACAACAAAGTGTGCACGTGACAGAGTCTCGAGCAATCGCATCGCGATGCCCCAAGCTGCGCACATCTAAGGGCCACTTGGTGTATAAAAGACCGCCAGCCAGATCACAACTAAGGTCTCGAAAAACCATACTAAGACATGCATGTTATAAACATACACACAGCACACATGCCTAGTATGAACAGTAGGTGTCATCACATAACTCTACAAAGTACTTCTTTATTGACTTACACATAGAGTATACAAAGATCACATGTCTGTGATCAACATTACATCATACAACGGAAGCAAATTAGGTCTGAGTACAGACAAGTTTAACAAATGGCTTAGAGAAGCCTTGTAAACATACATGCCCTTCCACGAGGGACCAGACGGCTGTCTGGGACTATACTAACTTAGTCAACGTCGAGCTTCAGGAAGGTGTCTCCATCGGGGTCTGGGTTTCCATCTAAAACATAGAATAAGCAAACGTGAGTAAAAAGTCGTACTCAGCAAGACTTACATCAGAATTACACTACTCATGCTCAAATTTCAAGGTAAAGGGAGGTGGGGTTTCATCATGCAGAAGTTCTAGCTTTGACTTGGCTAGTCCTGTACTACGAGTACCAGAGTTGAGGTAAGAAGCGTACACAAGTCCACTACCAAGTCTCCAACCAATACACCACTATGGTTACTTCCTTGACTTCCCCACGAGGAGCACACCATAGCACTCACGCTTATCTTGCGAGTTTTAGAAGTATCCATTCAAGTTGTCTAAGAATCAAGCACAGCTTTCCAAGTAGTCCATTACCGCGGACGCGGCTATTCGAATAGTTTTGTTAACCCTGCAAGGGTGTACCGCTACACACACATGACCATCGGTTACCGCCAGGTCTCGGAACCATTCAAGGGGTGTCGGCGAGGATGTTCACCACAACACTTCGCCCACAGCTCCGTTCTAGTCCAAGGAGTCAACAGTCTGAGTGTCAAACCCAACTAGAGTTCCGGCCGAGCTTCCAGCCAGGACTCAAACCATGTAGGCACGACTGACAAGCCCACCTCGACGGATGGTTCTCCGCTTGACAAGCCATGTTCCACAAGCCCTACCATGAATGCCACATTTCATTTCCTTTATCTTTCTATGCATATGCCGAATGGAAATCCCGAACTAGGTGTGACTCCTGGACTTGGATCGGGGTGAGTTACTTGGTCGAGAGGGGTCAGTGAGCCCAATGTGTGGTTGTACTCTTTGTCTCGGATTGCCATACAATAACTTGGGCTTAAGGCGGTGTTCAACGAGACAACCCACTATGTACTCCTACATAGCCTCTCATCGTTCACCTTGTATTAGGGTAGATTCACCAACACAGTTTCACTTTCATCAACACCATGTTCACCATCATCCCGACTCACATCAAAAGCATCCTCATTGTAAACTCTAAGCATGCAATGAGCAGTAACAGTTGCAGGGGCCACATGATATCAATCAACTCCTATGTCAGCTAGGATTGTGGTTTGCTTACTACTGTGACAAGATGATAGGTCTTGCATCGGATATGGGTTCAACTATGTGGTAGAATCGATACAAGGTGATCTCCTAAACATGCATAAGAGAGACTGAGAGGGAATTGGGATTTTATAGACATGATCAATGGGGTTTTCTTGCTTTGCTGACAATACACGGGTCTTAACGGTGGTCTTCTTCTTCGGGGGTTATCACCGTCTCGGAACGTCTGTCACCGGAGCAATCATCAACAAAGGGGGCAACATCAAAAGTAGAATGCACAAGCACATGTTAAGGTTGTGACATGAAGTATATAACACTGATGTGTTGAAGATTCAAGTTAATCGAAGTGTATTGCAATTGAATTGCAAATTCAAACTTCAAATTCAATTTCAAATTATGCCATATGCATGTTTGCTACTGTTCACCCATTTTAAAATGGTCAAACATGAAAAAAATTGCATATTCATAATCCTTGCATTTTTCTGATAATTTTTCATATATTATTTATTAAATTTGGAGTTAGGATTAAAAAGTAATTGAATTTCAAAGTTTATTCTATTTTATGGAATTTTCTAAATTCTTTTTAATTCTTTTAAATAGAAAACTCCTTTATTGCGTCATGCTGACCTCAGCATGACGTGGGGGGCTTCTGGCCAGTGGGGCCCTCCTGTCAGTGGCTCAAGGGTTAACCCCGGTTTAATTAACCCTTGGTTCATTAGAGGGGGGGGGCCTGGCCCACCTGTCAGTGAGGGTGGGGGTTAGTTTAGGGGGGTGGTTAAGCCCTAACTAACCGGCCACATCACCTCTCGCCGGTGTTGAGCCACCGGTGACCACGGGCACGGCGGAGAGGTCGCCGGAATGGTCTTGCGGCCACGGGGTGGCACGCGGAGGGCACTAGAGTGCTCCCCGTGCTCGGCCGCTTCACCCAGAACCCACAGGGAGGCTCGGGGGTGGCCGAAGCCTCGCCGTCGTCGAGGTGCGGCGGCGGCCATGGCTCGATGAAGAGGGGGACGATGGAGGAGGCCACTGGGCTGGGCAGAGAGAGAGGGGAAATGCACAGCAGCTCACTGTGATCACGACGGTGTCGACGGAGAGACCTGGGAGGGTGCGGTGGCGAGGGAATCCGGCGATGAAGCTCACGGTGGCCGGCGGTGGTTCGATGAAGATGGCGTCGGTTCCGGAGCTCCTCGGCCTCGATTGGTTGCTCGAAAAGACGAAGGCGAGGGCGGCGAACTCCTTGGACAAGCTTTAGCGGCCAGACGAGCTCGGTGGCCATGGTGGCGCGTGACGGTGAGCGGCGGTGAGCTTCGGGTGGCGCGACAACGGCGAGGAGGAGAGGTAGAGAGGAAATGGAGAGAGGGGGAGTGTAAGGCCCAATATGTGGTACTGTTCCAGATCTAGGTGTTTCCACCCAGATCCGGGGACGAAGCACATATCGGTCCCACCGCGACATATAACAAAGCCATATGCCCCGGATTTCCAACATGATATCACAACATTACAGATACAAGGATACAACATCTCATACAATCGGCATACAACTGCCTCAAATACAATACAACAGCGGAAGATACATGTTTAGGTACAGACTACAAGCAAATGCCTATTGGAAAAGAGAAAACATCGATCCCATAACCACACGGGTCCAGGCCCTCCGCCGGGATCCGCCTAACTAGTCGTCGTCGAGTCTCCACGTGAAACGTCGATCACCAACCTGTTGTCGATCAACACCCTGAAAAGAGTTTGGGGGTAGTATCATGAGTACAGAGGTACTCAGCATCCAAATGTAGTGGTCATCTGACCCAGCAAGGACTTCATCACTCGTCATTCTAGGACAACTAGTAGTTTACGGTAAGGAAGGGGTAAGTGGTGAGGTTGCTGCCGCACTAGCATTTATGAAGTGGCTAAGGATCTAGGGAGTAAGATAAGAAGCCAAGCATTCGATGAGGAATCGCCTCCAACAAGTCTTGCTATCCACCTACTACGCAAACATAACACCTATCCTATCCTTGTCCTCCTCTTCGCATCCTGACGAAGAAGAAGCAGTCAAGGCACACACACGTTGATCAAGTTATATTAAGATGATCTCAGTTGTTGTTGTCTATGAACAGGACGTAGGTCTCAAGTCGTCCATAACTGTGGACACGGCTTCTCGAAAAGATTTAACCCTGCAGGGGTGTACCAACTGCCCATCACGAGGCGTCGCATGCTCGCCCATCTCTCTCAGTTGCTGGGAGGGGACATGGCTGTATCGGTTTGAAAGAGGCTGTAAACATGTGGTAGGATCAAACATCGAACCTAACCTATACTAGCATGCAAACCGCTGGTTGAAATAGAATGGATCATAAGTAATGTATAGTCCTTTCCTGTTCATAAGTCGGGTTCCGAAGGTGTAGTCGATCGCACGCTCGCATCGTCTCCGAGAGGTACCCGCGGGAGCACACAAGAGGTAAACACTGGAAAGCAATCAACGGTGCACCACTATTACTACGGAGCAAACACGAGCAAGCATCAACAAGAAGTAACACGAGACATCGCACCTACCGTCGAGAGCGGTTACTAACAATTTAAGTGGAGTACTCGTCACACACGATGATACTGCACGTTTACGGTGGTTCAAGTTGTTTATCTACAGGTGACCAAACAACGGTTATTAACATGGCAACTCAAGCAAGCATGTCATATCACACAAACAGGTCAAGAGGTGAAGCACAAAGTAAACTATCTATGCTAGTCAATTTAAGTGAGGCACACCCTAAACATGGCATAACACTAAGTGTCGCACGATGATTAAAACATTTGGTACTGTTCTGTCCTAAACCATATTTTAGGTTGGTTAACAACAGAAAACAATAGCACAAACACAAAGTACACGAAAAACTAATCAAGTTACATATAAAGAACTCTCCAAACGGAGTTACGGTTAAAAAGATATAAGCAAGACAAGTTATGCACGCAAGCTGTACAAACAGGGGTAAATCTATATGCAAAATGCAGCAACATGACATAACAATACATGGGATGAAAGTAGACATGATGCTTAACAATATGCAATTGGAACCACTCAATTTCGATAAACGGTCGCGACACACTCGTCGACCGAAGTTGCAACGAAATAACAGTTTCAGCAACAGCAGCACAACAACATCAGGATAGCTACTTTGGAGCAAGATATAAACATGATGCAGCAAGAAAATATGGCATGTGAATGCATGAAACTGGAGTAGAAACATTGCTTAACGCAACGCAAAAGGAATCAATGCAATAGGTCTCATGGATTTGTTACAATCATCATGCAAAGTTGCAACAAAATAATAACAGCAGCACAATAACAGGAATTTAAAGCAATTAACGGCCTCATGCCATGTTCAGCACACAATTACACAATTAAGATGAGCTCAAATGCAAATGCTCACAAAAGATGAATTAAAGTACACACATTCCTGAGCAACTTTCGTTTTGGGGGCAACGTCATCGGAGCTACGGATCACTCGCAAACTTCAACGCAATATCGAATCAGCAGCTAAATTACTCCAGACTTAGCAAAAATAACCAGCAGCAGAACAATTAGAAAAAAAAAAAGGGGGCCTCACCCCACATGGGCTCGGCCCAAGTGGCTGCTGGGCTCGGATCTGGCGCCTTGGGCCCTGGAGGCTGGCGGGCCACGCTGGCTTGGAGGAGGTGGCCGGCCCAGCTGGCCAGGGAGGCGACCGGGCTCGTCCCCGTGCCCGATCCCGACCGGGACGTGGTGGCCGGCGGCTGGCTCGACGCCGGCGACGAGCGGCGGGCTCCAGCGGCTCGGCGTGGCCAGGAATGGGGGCGGGCGGAGGAGGCAGGTGACCCGGCGGCGCGGGCCCTCGCGGATCCCGCCGAATCCGGCGACGGCGAGGCACCTGGTGGCGGCGGCCGAGCTCCTCTCGGCTCGGGCCATGGCGCCATGGGGCTGCGGCGCTGACCTGCAGAGGGAGAGGAGGGCGCATGAGGAGAGGGAAGGGGAAAGGAGAGAAGGGAGGAGAGGGAGGTCCGGTAGGGGCGCTCCGGTGGCCGGCTGTGGCCGAAGCTTGGCGGCGGCGCCTCCATGGCTGCGGGAGAGAGAGAGAGGAGAGAGGAGGGCTGGCTGGCTCGCGTGGATCTGGGCCGTCGGATCGCGAGATCTGACGGTCCAGATCGCAGGGGAGCACAATTTCGGGATTTTGGGTCAAAATGGGCAGATCTGAGCATTGTGAGGGGGGTGGCTGCAACTCTGTGGCTAGGGAAACCCTAAAATGGGTGGGAGTGTGGTGGTCTTTATATAGCATGGGTGGCTGGCAGTTTGCAAAAACATCATCGGTTTTTGTCTCGCGCGCACGGTGCTCACGTTTCTGACCGCCGGGGTTCCGCAGTACCTCCGATTCGGGTAAAACTTCGAACTGCGCGATCAGTGCGTCGAGCCAGCGGCGTTCACCTCGCGCTGGAACCGTTCCGAAAACACTTTCCGGGGCGCTATAAAAATATCCCGTTTAATTATTAAACGGGGTTTTTCGTTCCGTTGGCTGCGGCTGGTCTCGTGCGGTTTTCCCGACGGTGATCGGGTGAAACCCGGTGTCGCAAAGGTCGAGTGTCAGGGTGGCAAGGGTCGGTCTCCGTTCGATACGAGATAAGAGGGGGAAAATAATCTTCGATCGATAAATCGGGGATGCAAACACCGCAAACAAATCAGACAATCAAACAATTCACACCGAAAACAAAATTTTTAATTTTTGTGAAATCTGGGCTGTTACAGGGAGTGGACGCGGTGGCCTTCCAGGCGTCTCCAGGCGCCACGGGAAGAGAGAGGGAGGCAGGTAGCTGCCCGGCACGCCCACGGCGGTCGCCGGCGTGCTGCCTGCCTGCCTGTCTGGGGAGGAAGACACATTTGCCCTCCCCAGGTGGGCTGGGCTGGGCCAGGGGGTGGGGAAGGTAAGTGGGCCTCTTTTCTCTTTTCTAATTTTCTTTCTGTTTTGTTTTTCTTTCATTTGTTTGCTCTGATAAATAAATACCAAAACATTTTATAAAAATCCCAAAACTTTAATTTGGACTTATGTGACATATAACTAGCCACTCCCAAGTTTTGGAGATTTTTGAAATTCAATTAATTTGAATTTCGAATCAAATAGGGTATTTAATTAATTTCCAAGCCCTATTTGGAATATTTGAAAAATCTTGGTGCATGCAGTGGGACCCACTTCACTTTATATGTGATCATGCATATTTATAAGACTTTTCAAAAATACCAGAGGAATTTTTGGAAGCAATTTTTGTCTGTCCATTTAATTAAATTCTTTAGGGCTTTTCTTTTCCCCAATTTTGAATTTCTTTTGAAATTTTCACATGATGCAAAAGACACAAGCAACCCTAGCACTTACCCAAGTTGGGGTTCTCACATCATCTGACCCAGCAAGGACTTCATCACTCGTCATTCTAGGACAACTAGTAGTTTACGGTAAGGATGGGGTAAGTGGTGAGGTTGCTGCCGCACTAGCATTTATGAAGTGGCTAACGATCTAGAGAGTATGATAAGAAGCCAAGCATTGGATGAGGAATCGCCTCCATCAAGTCTGCTATCAACTACTTACGCAAACATAACACCTATCCTATCCTTGTCCTCCTCTTCGCATCCCGACGAAGAAGAAGCAGTCAAGGCCCACACACATGTTGATCAAGTTATATTAAGATTATCTCAGTTGTTGTTGTCTATGAACAAGGAGTAGGTCTCAAGTCATCCATAACCATGGACAAGGCTTCTCGAAAAGATTTAACCCTGCAGGGGTGTACCAATTTCCCATTACAAGGCTCCGCATGCACGCCCATCTCTCGCAGTTGCTACCCATCATAGGCAACCATTTTATGATTTAGTCCCAAGAGATCCGGAACGACAGGTCCCTCTAGCTAACAACGCACAAATCCGGGTGGCCCCTGGGAGTCGACACCCAATCCAAAAGCCGGCCACGCTCTCGGATCGGACTCTTCCGTATGACGCAGGTCGGATAGCCGGTTAATCACACATGGGAAACCGGGTCCTAGCTGATCAAGTGGACCAACAGAGAAACCATGTCTCCACTGGCCCAAGTTGTTTGAAAATCTGCCGGTCGCGGACCAGTCACACACACGTTTCAAATGATAAATCATCTTGGGCCACCACTAGAAATGTTTGAAGCTAGGTAGGTAAGAAGAGGGGACCCCATAGTATCCCACACGCGGTTAGGCACGCTCAGTCTCAAAACCAATACCCGGAACTCGGGTCCTAGGTGACTCGAATAGAACAAAGCGTCGGGGCGGGATAGCCTAGACCTTCCATCCTTCGTCAATATAGTCAACATTATAATAATCATATCATCAACAACAATATAATAATGTGATATCCCAACCCAAGGAGTAACAGGGTAACATCGTAGCATCCTAAGCATGCATACTAAGCAGGGGCTGAGCAACGAGCAATAGTAACATAGCAGTACAAGGTTTGCTGGAAGGCGACATGGCTGTATCGGTTTAAAAGAGGCTGTAAACATGTGGTAGGATCAAACATCGAACCTAACCTATACTAGCATGCAAACCGCTGGCTGAAATAGAATGGATCATAAGTAATGTATAGTCCTTGCCTGTTGATAAGTCGGGTTCCGAAGGTGTAGTTGATCGAAAGCTCGCATCGTCTCCAAAGGTACCCGCGGAAGCACACAAGACGGTAAACACTAGAAAGCAATCAATGAGCAAGCACTCTATTACTACGAGGCAAACACGAGCAAGAATCAACAAGAAGTCAACACGAGACATCGCACCTACCGTCGAGAGCGGTTACTAACAGGTTAAGTGGAGTACTCGTCACACACGACGATACCGCACATTTTGAATGGTTCAAGTTTTTTAGCTACAGGTGATCAACAAAGTTGTTAACATGGCAAGCACAGAAACATGGCATAGCACACAAACATGTCAAGAGGTGAATCATAAAGAAAACTATCTATGCTAGTCAATTTAAGTGAGGCACAACCTAAACATGGCATAACACTATGTGTCGCACGATGATTAAAACATTTGGTACTGTTCTGTACTAACCCATATTTTTGGTTTGTTAACAACAGCAAACAATAGCATAAACACAAAGTACACGAAAAACTAATCAAGTTGCATATAAAGAACACTCCAAACGGAGTTACGGTTAAAAAGATACAAGCAAAACAAGTTACGGGCACAATCTGCCAACATAAGGAAGCACACTTTAGAGCAATGCATAAACAGGATAATCAATGCAAACATGCTCACAAATGATATGGAACTAAATTAGACATGACAGGGAAGGCATGGAAAAAAGAATCATGCAAAAAGGCATCATAGATCAAAAGATATTAAGCAAGCAACATGGCATCAGAAAATAACAGACTTAGAGAAAAACAGATGTGGCTGTCAAAAACAGTGGCATAGCAACCTTGGAGCTAAAAAACTATATTACCAGCAAGCATATCATGACAAGGCAATACATATAATACAAGTAGACATGATGCTTAAAAATATGCAATTGGAATCACTCAATTCCGATAAACGGTTGTGACGCAACCGTCACCCGAAGTTGCAACAAATTAACAGTTTTCAGCACAGCAGCACATTAACATCAGGATCACCACTTTGGAGCAAGATTTAATATAGCTAAAGCACCCAAATATGACAAGTTAAAGCATGGGAATGAAGTACACATGATGCTTAACACATAGGAAAAAGAATCAATGCAATAGGCCTCATGGATTTAACACAAGCATCACCCAAAGTTGCAATAAAATAATAACAGCAGCACATAACAGCAATTTATAGCAGTTAACGGCCTGATGCCCACTTCAACAGTGATTAACAACATCAAGATGGCCTCAAATCAAAATGCTCACAAAAGATGGATTGAAGTACACACAATTCTAAGCAATTTTCGTTTTGGGCGCAACGCGATTCGAGCTACAGATTTACCGCAAATTACGTCGCAAAACAGATATAGCAGCATAAATTACAGGACTTTGAAAAATACCAGGGACTTAGCAGAAAAATTAGAAAAACATTAGGAAAAAAAGAGGAGGGGGCCGGCCTGGCTCACCATGGGTCGAGGCCCATCTGGCCGGCTGGTGGGCGAGAGGCGGCTGGGCCGTATCGGTTGGTGGGCCGCCGGCTGGTCCCGTGGCCTGTGGGGAGATGGCTGAAGCCGGCCTGGCCGGGCCGAGGAGGAGGCGGCCGGCGGCGCCGTTGTCGCCGGCGAGCAGGCAGCGGGTGGTGGCGTAGTCGAAGGGGCGCGGCCTCTCCGGATCCGGTCGCTGGGGTGGCAGGACGGCGCGGCGGGCGGCTACGTGGACGCGGGCAGCGAGGCCGAGCTCTGGCTGGCCTCCCATGGCGACGGTGGAGAGCTTCATGGCTCTGGCGGTGCTCCTGGAGGACAGAGGAGGGCACAGTGAGGGAGAAGAAAGGAAGAGGAGGTGCGATACGGGTCTCACCGGAGCGGCGCGTGAACGACGGTGGCGCTCGCCGGCCTAGGAGCCGCGGCGAAGTGGAGGTCGGGCGGCGGCACGGTGTTGCGGTCCAGGCGGGCCTGGCACGTCCCGGCGTCGCAGCGGGGGACCCTGCGGGGCCCGAGGCGGTGGGTGGATGGCTGGATGCATCCGGGGGCAACGTGGCTGCACGGGAGCCCTCGGATCTCAGATTCGACGGCTCCGGGGTGGCTGGGCTAGGATTTTGGGGATAAAATGGGCAGATCTGAGAATGTGTAGGGTAGTGGCTGCAATTTTGTGGCTAGGGAAACCCTAGAAAGTGGTGGGAGTGTGATGACCCTCAACGTAGAGGGATCTATTGCAATGTTTTCGATAAGTAAGAGTGTCGAACCCAACGAGGAGCGGAAGGTAGTAGCAAGTGACTTTGATAAGGAGATAACTGCAAGCACTGAAAGATAACTTTTTAGGGGTTTTCTCGGTAAGCGACAGGAAAGTAAAGACGAGCAAAGTAAAAGATACTGGATAGTAAAAAGTGGCCCAATCATTTCTGAGCAAAGGAGAGGCCTAGAAACTGAACTTATAAAAGCTAAAGTGTTCTTGAGGACACACGGGAGAGGTAGTCATGTGCTTTCGCCATATTCCGTATCGGCACTATGTGCTGTGTTGATAAGTGTTTGGTGGGTGGATCTATGCTAGTGCATCCTCTAGACTAAGATGAATGCACTCTTATGATTAAACACCTTGCAAGCATCCGCAAATACAAGATAGTAATTAAGGCAAAAGCTTAACCATAGCAATACGATCGGTGATCCATTATTCCCTTATGCAAAAGCGTGCAAACTGGGGTTTAGGTTTCTGTCACTCCGGCAACCCACCGTAAGCATTATTTATACACAATGCATTCTCCTAGGTCCTTGATAAGGCGAAGTGTTGAGTGTTCGACTCACACAACACCACTAGGAAAATAACAACACAACTTAAATATCAACCAACACATATTACTTCAACATCATATGACTACTAGCAACTAGACTGCTCCCATGTCCTCAAGAACTAAAGTAACTACTCACAAGACATAAAAGAGATCATGATCAGTGGGGATAAATAGATGATAAACAATCTGAACACAATAATATTTCTCCAACAAAACTCAATACCATTCACCACAAAGTAGTAATCAACACCGATAGAGTAGAGAGGGTAGATAGTACGGATTACAACACGAGTTGCAATTGTGGCAAGATTGGATGAAGATTGAGATGGTGCTGATGATGGGGATGGTGTTGATGATGATCTCGATGATGCCCGTGACGATGGTGATGATGATGGCGACGATCTCCCCTTCCTGGAGGTGATCTCCCCGGCGGAATCTGCCCACCAGAGATGGCTTTTCTTCTATGTAGGTTTCCGCCACGGAGCGGCGGCGGAACTCCGGAAACTCTCCTCTTTTTTGGGTTTTTTGACGACGAGGGGTATATAGACCAGAGGGGGGAGCCAGGAGTGGCCCCGGGGGTCCAGACGCCCTCCCGGCGCGGCCAGGGGTGGGGCCGCACCAGGTGGCCGCCTGGGCACCCTGTGGCCCCCCTCTGGTTGCTCTTTTGCGTGTCTTCGTGATCCTTATGGAAAACAGCCTCCGTCGATTTTCAGGTAATTTGGAGGTGTTCTTCTTCAGCAACTCAGCGTCCACTTTTTACCGCTGAATCCTGTGTGTGCTGCTTCGGCACCGGAAAGTTGCAAACTGTGTAATATAAGCCAAAACAACATAAGAATAGCATCATATCATGAAATATATCAATGAATAAGAAAGAATTACTATATAAAATAGTGATGCAATTTGGACGTATCAACTCCCCCAAGCTTAGACCTCGCTTGTCCCCAAGCGAATACTGAGCTCGGTAAACATGTCCACAAGTTTAAGAGAGTGAAGTGTCGATAAATAGAATACAGACAAGAAGCATCAAGGTTCCTTCATCATACTCAAGCATCCTCAACAGCAACCTCAACTCATAAGTCCCTCATGAGAAAGTAATAACAATTATAATAAAAAGCAGGGCTGAGGAAACTCATCAAATTATGGCAAACAAAACCTTGGTCAAAGGACAACTACAAACAATTGAAGCTTTTGAAAGGACAAGTTAGTAGTCATGAAGTGCAAATGCTAACACAAAGGAAGATGCTCTCTAGGCAAAATCTTTCGCAAACAACTTACTTATCAAAAGATAATGTCAACAAGGATATGGCATCACAAAACTTAATGCAGCTCTATATGGATGAATCCTCATCAACATCAAATTTCTGTTCTCTTAGGGAAAAGAAGGAAGTGGGAAAACTGACTCAACATGAAAGTGGAAGAAGGCCTTGTTAAGGGCAAGCAGGGAAAACTCATGTGCTATCCTTAAATCAAAAAGAATAAAAATATATTTTGGGGTGGTGCATAGTTTGTCAACGAATGCTAATAGATAGCCTAATTACTTCTCAAGATGGACAAATTTCAAGGAACGGCTCCCAAGTGAGGACGATCACATCCCCTTAATCTCCTTTGTTTATCACTGCCAAAGTTTCTGATTTCTCATAGATCAAGCGTGAAGGAGGGTTTTTTTGTTATATTATCTTTCGAGCTGAGCGCACCCATGCCAGTTCCTCCTTGTATTATGGGTTTGCATATTAGACATGCAATCCCGGGGTAAAACTTGTCCAACTTAAGAAGATCATGAATTACCTACTACTTCCTCATGAGCTAAACAAGAGGCACAAAACAGAAGATTTTGAACATTTAAGGATAACACATAAATTCTATGCTTATAAGAGTGGTAGGGGAATACCACGAATAGGAAGGTATGGTGGACTCATATGGAAGGTAATGGTTTCAGGGTATGGATGCACAAGCAGAAATCTACTTGGAAAAGAGTTTGGCTAGCAAAGGCTTTGAGAGAACAGACAGTTGATGCTAATTTAGATGCAAAACATATAAGGCATAAACATTAAGGTAAGCATAACACATCAAGTTATCTTCCTTGTCAACATAACACTTCAAGCATAATAACATAAAGGTTTTGGCTAAGTCGCTACTTGAGAAAACATGCATGTTGTCAAGACCAAAGCTATGTTTGCCAAAATTAAATAAAGTTTTCAAAGCCATACCTGATATAAGGTCAATACTCCCCATAAGAATCGTCATATGATGCCGATTGCGTGAAGAGAATACCGAGTGCAGCGAAGGAACCAATAGACTTCTCAGTAATATTCCAATATAGACGACTCCACACTCACGGATACAATCTCTCCACAGACGGAGTGATAGACCTCAATGCAAACACCTATTTCATATAATAAACTCCGTAGACATGATACGACTCTACTTGACTCTAAAAGACTAAGATAAAGATAAAGATACCGGGCACTCCCCCAAGCTTGGAACAAGCTGAGGGAATGCCATTACCCGAGGAGATTTACTCCTCATTCTTGTTCTTCTCAATCAGGTATTCCTTGGCGAAGCGCTTCCATGGTAGCTCCTCTCCAGTTTCGAAGGACATTCCCGTCTCCAGGATCCTGCACTCAGCACCTAAACCCATGCGCAGAAACTTTAGTTCATACTCACAGTTCTGGTTGTGCAGATCATAGATTTGCGCTTGGAGCTGATAAACTTTTTCTTCTAGTGCGGACAAACTTGACCACATCTCCTTCATCTCTTTCCTTTGGGAAGCCTCGATCTCGTTCCTAATGTCGAAGTTGGCTTCAACACCACGCTCCACCATCTTCTTGAACTTGAAGACCTCATGTTCCATCTCCTTCAGCCACTCCTCGGTGCTCCCCTCCATGACTAGTCCCTTCAGATCTTCCTTGTGGAGAACACCGTCCTCCACACGAAGGACCTGGGGGTGCTTGTTCACCTCAGCGAGGTAAGGGTTGATGACGCTGACGATGAACTTGTCCTTGGGGGAACTTCGGGAAGCCATGGCACCTAGATCTAGCTAAAAGATTTCCTGGCAGAAACAGATTTAAGAGAAAACACACGAAATCGCGAGATACGCTGCCGGAACGATCCGGGTGAATATATAGCAAAAATTTCTGCAACAAAAGGAAGGTAACGAGCCAAAGTGGAGTCGGAGACGGAGTCCTGGGTGCCCAGGCGGCCTCCCGGCGCGGCCAGGAGGTAGGGTGCGCCAGGGGGGCGCCTGGGCCCCCTGGAGCTCCTCTCCGGCTCCGCTTAGGTCTCGAATTTTCCTAATTTTGTAAAAACTCATAATATGGAACTTTTATGGCGGTTCGCGATGTTTCCTTACCGTAATACATACCTTTTCTTTATTCTGCTTCTGTCGGTGTCTGAAACAGGGCTACAACATGTTCTTCATGAGTTGTTGTGCGTATTATATTTACATCAACATTGACGGGATCCCCCGCCATGTAATGCTTGAGTCTTTGCCCATTCACAACTTGAGGTTTGGTGCCTTCAAAATTGTTAATCTTAATGGAACCAGACCGATAGACTTCTTCGATATGAAATGGCCCTTCCCACCTGGAAAGTAGTTTACCTGGAGAAAACCTGAAACGGGATCTAAACAATAAAACTTTATCACCAACATTAAATTCACGTTTCAGAATCCTCCTGTCATGCCACATCTTTACCTTTTCCTTGAACATTTTAGCGCTCTCGTAAGCTTCACTTCTCCACTCATCTAGAGAAGTCAAGTTCATGAGACGCTTTTCACCAGCAAACTTTGGGTCAGCATTAAGCTCTCTAACAGCCCAGAAAGCTTTGTGTTCTAATTCCAATGGCAGATGGCAAGCCTTGCCATAGACCATTTTATAGGGAGACATGCCCATGGGGTTTTTGTAAGCAGTTCTATGCGCCCACAAAGCATCTCCTAACTTATTTGACCAGTCTTTCCTATTTCTGTTAACTGTCTTTTGCAAGATCAACTTGATCTCTCTATTGGTGAGCTCCACTTGCCCAATAGTTTGAGGATGGTACGGTGACACAATTCTATGATTGACATCGTACTTGGATAAAGCTTTTCTAAAAGCTCCATGCGTGAAGTTTGATCCTCCATCAGTCATGAGATACCTAGGTACACCAAACCTAGGGAAAATTACATCTTTGAGCATTTTCAAAGATGTTTTATGATCGGCACTCTCAGTGGGGATTGCTTCAACCCACTTGGTCACATAATCAACAGCAACTAAAATGTGAGTGTACTTGTGTGAAGAAGGAAAAGGACCCATAAAATCAAAACCCCAGCAATCAAAAGGCTCAATCACTAGTGAGTAATTCATAGGCATCTCATTCCTCCTAATATTACCAACTCTCTGACATTTATCACAGGCTAAAACATAATTTCTAGCATCTTTAAAGAGAGTAGGCCAATAAAAACCTGATTGGAGAACCTTATGTGCGGTCCTCTCACCGGCGTGATGTCCTCCGTAGGGACTATCGTGACATTGCTTGAGAATGTCCTTCTGCTCGTGTTCCGGTATGCATATTCTCACGATCCCGTCTGGACCTTCTTTGAAAAGATGTGGGTCATCCCAAAAGTAATGTCTCAAATCATGAAAGAACTTCTTCCTTTGCTGAAATGTTAAACCTGGAGGCAAATACTTTGCAACAATAAAATTAGCATAATCTGCAAACCAAGGATCGGAAAGAGATTGTACTTTAACAACGGCAAGTTGTTCGTCTGGAAAACTGTCGTTGACTGGGATGGGATCATGCGGTATATCTTCCATCCTTGAAAGATTGTCCGCTACAGGGTTGTCTGCTCCTTTTCTATCAACAATCTGTAAATCAAATTCTTGAAGAAGGAGTACCCATCTGATGAGCCTTGGTTTGGCATCCTTCTTCGTCATAAGATACTTAATGGCAGCATGGTCAGTATGAATAATAACTTTAGAATCAACAATATACTTCCTAAACTTATCACAAGAAAACACTACTGCTAAGAATTCCTTCTCAGTAGTAGCATAATTCTTTTGAGCACTATCAAGGGTCTTACTGGCAGAATAAATAACATTCAACTTTTTTTCAACCCTTTGTCCTAAAACAGCTCCAACAGCAAAATCACTAGCATCACACATAATTTCAAAGGGCAAATTCCAGTCAGGCGGTTGTACTATAGGAGCGGTTATTAAAGCTTTCTTAAGAACTTCGAAAGCCTCCTTACAATCTTCATCAAATACAAAAGGAACATCCTTCTGGAGAAGATTAGTGAGGGGTCTCGAGGTCTTAGAAAACTCTTTAATAAATCTTCTATAGAAACCAGCATGACCGAGAAAACTACGAATACCTTTAATGTCCCTTGGATAGGGCATCCTTTCGATAGCTTCAATCTTCGCCTTGTCCACTTCAATTTCCCTTTCAGAAATCTTGTGGCCAAGCACGATCCCTTCATTAACCATGAAGTGGCACTTTTCCCAATTTAGAACTAAGTTTGTATACTCGCATCTCTGCAAAACTTTATGAAGATTGTGGAGACAGTGGTCAAAGGAATTTCCATAGACGGAGAAATCGTCCATGAAGACTTCCACAATCTCCTCACAGAAACCATGAAATATTGCAGACATACATCTCTGAAAAGTAGCAGGGGCATTCCATAAACCAAAAGGCATACGCCTATAAGCATAAGTACCATAAGGACAAGTGAAAGTGGTCTTCTCTTGATCGGCAGTGTTAACATGAATTTGAGAGAAACCAGAGTACCCGTCAAGATAGCAAAAGTGGGTGTTTTTCGACAGCCTCTCAAGCATCTGATCAATAAAGGGCAACGGGTAGTGGTCCTTCCTGGTTTCCTTGTTCAGCTTCCTGTAATCAATACACATTCTATATCCAATAATAATTCTCTGAGGTATTAGTTCATTCTTATCATTAGGGACTACAGTTGTCCCTCCTTTCTTAGGAACACAATGAACTGTACTTACCCACTTACTATCGGCTATAGGGTAGATAATACCTGCAGCTAGAATCTTGAGGATTTCAGTCCTCACAACATCCATCATCTTTGGGTTCAACCGTCGTTGATGGTCAACCACAGGTTTAGCGTCAGGCTCTAGGTTGATAGTATGTTGACAGATAGATGGACTAATTCCCTTAAGGTCATCAAGGGTATAGCCAATTGCACCACGGTGTTAACGAAGTACTTCCAATAATCGCTCTTCTTCATATCCTGAAAGTTCAGAGTTGATAATAACAGGATAAACTTTCTTTTCATCTAAATAAGCATACTTGAGCGTATCGGGAAGAGGCTTGAGATCAAACACCGGGTCTTCTTTTGGTTTGGATAGAATTCCTAAAGGTTGAACCGGAAGGTTGTGCTTCAGGATAGCAGGTTGTCTCAAGAAGATTTCGTCAATTTCATTTCTTTCCTGCATATGAGTATCATTCTTGTGGTCCTCCATGTATTGCTGCAAAGGATCATTAGGGGGAATAGCAATAGAAGCAATACTTTCAATAATTTTTAGCATTACTAGGTAATTCAATACCACGAGGCTGCTTGGAAATCTTAGAAAAGTTAAATTCATATGGCTCACCATTGAATTCAACAGAAAATTTACCTTTCTTGCAATCTATAATAGCTCCACAAGTTCTGAGAAAAGGTCTACCAAGAATAATAGGACAAAAACTATCTTGCACTAAACCAAGTACGAGAAAGTCGGTAGGGTACTTTACCTTTCCACATAGGACTTCTACATCTCTCACAATCCCAATAGGAGAGATAGTGGCTTTGTTTGCAAGATGAATAGTGACATCGATCTCTTCGAGTTCACAGGGTGAAATCTCAGTCATGATCTCTTGATAAAGCGAATAAGGAATCGCGCTAGCACTTGATCCCAGATCACAGAGCCCGTAATAATTGTGATCTCCTATTTTAACAGATACAACTGGTGTACCTGAAATTGGGCTTCTATTCTTGGCTGTGACAATGTTAGTTGAAACCGCACAAAAATTTATAATATAATCTGAAACATCATCAGTAACTAAATCTTTAACCATAGCTACTTGAGGATCGACTCTGATCTGGTCCTCAGGTTCGCCTGTTCTTCTCTCACCTTTATTTATGATGCCTGTCACAAAAGAGTGCTCCCTTATTCTTGAAGGAAAAGGGGGTTGTTCATATATAACTGCAGGAAAAATAGGATCAGCAACGTGAATATCAATAGGCACTTCTTTGAAAGGCTTATGGTACTGATCCTTCTTCATCTTAGAAGAATCAACATGAGAAGCAAAGTTCTTACAAAAATCAATCATTAGATGGGAATTCAGACCAATCTTAGAGCAAAAGGTATTAAAATAATCAGTTTTCACATAGCTCTCTATATAATCATGCTCATAATTTATAGCAGGTTCAATAGCTTTATCGATTTCCCAATCTTCAATATTCTTCTGGATCCTTTCGATGAGATCCAATCTTTCTTCAACGCTCTTTGTCTGAAATACCCCGCTAGAGGAGGTATCCAGCCTTTCCTTATCCTGGCGAGAAAGCATGGCATAAAAATTGGTAAGTATAATATCTTTGGGGAGCTTATGGATAGGACATTTTAACATTAGGGATTTAAGTCTCCCCCAAGCTTGAGCGATGCTCTCTCCGTCGCGAGACCTAAAGTTATAGATGTAATTCCTGTCTCGGTAAACTTCATGAAGAGGGTAAAACTTTGTATAAAAGAGAGACATAAGCTCTTCCCAATTGAGAGAATGTGAGTTATCGAGGAGCTTATACCAATATGAAGCTTTGTCTGTAAGCGATACGGAGAATAATTTCTTCATAACGAACTCCAGTGACACACCTGCAAGCTTGAATAATGAACATAGTTGTGATAAATATAGCAAGTGTTCACCTGGATGTCTGTCTCCTGCATAGCGATTAGCTAAGAAATAATCGATAATACCAGATGGTATCTTATAAGGCAAAATTTCAGTAGGGGCAGGAGTAACTACCTTAGTTGTGGGGCGGCTCCCCAAGAACAACGATCCAAGAGTAGGGGTGTTCATAAGGACAAAAATAGCAATGGCAAAACTAAAAACAAAAATATAAAAACTTCCTTACCAGCTTCACTTACTAATAGCGCTACACTCCCCGGCAACGGCGCCAGAAAACGTAGCTTGATGACCCTCAACGTAGAGGGATCTATTGCAGTGTTTTCGGTAAGTAAGAGTGTCGAACCCAACGAGGAGCAGAAGGTAGTAGCAAGTGACTTTGATAAGGAGATAACTGCAAGCACTGAAAGATAACTTTTTAGGGGTTTTCTCGGTAAGTGACAGGAAAGTAAAGACGAGTAAAGTAAAAGATACTGGATAGTAAAAAGTGCCCAATCCTTTCTGAGCAAAGGAGAGGCCTAGCAACTGATCTTAGAAAAGCTAAAGTGTTCTTGAGGACACACGGGAGAGGTAGTCATGTGCTTTCGCCATATTCCATATCGGTACTATGTGCTGTGTTGATAAGTGTTTGGTGGGTGGATCTATGCTAGTGCATCCTCTAGACTAAGATGAATGCACTCTTATGATTAAACACCTTGCAAGCATCCGCAAATACAAGATAGTAATTAAGGCAAAAGCCTAACCATAGCAATACGATCGGTGATCCATTATTCCCTTGTGCAAAAGCGTGCAAACTGGGGTTTAGGTTTCTGTCACTCCGGCAACCCACCGTAAGCATTCTTTTTACACAATGCATTCTCCTAGGTCCTTGATAAGGCGAAGTGTTGAGTGTTCGACTCACACAACACCACTAGGAAAATAACAACACAACTTAAATATCAACCAACACATATTACTTCAACATCATATGATTACTAGCAACTAGACTGCTCCCATGTCCTCAAGAACTAAAGTAACTACTCACAAGACATAAAAGAGATCATGATCAGTGGGGATAAATAGATGATAAACAATCTGAACACAATAATATTTTCCAACAAAACTCAATAGCATTCACCACAAAGTAGTAATCAACACCGATAGAGTAGAGAGGATAGATATTACGGATTACAACACGAGTTGCAATTGTGGCAAGATTGGATGAAGATGGAGATGGTGCTGATGATGGGGATGATGTTGATGATGATCTCGATGATGCCCGTGACGATGGTGATGACGATGGCGACGATCTCCCCTTCCGGGAGGTGATCTCCCCGGCGGAATCTGCCCGCCAGAGATGGCTTTTCTTCTCTGTAGGTTTCCGCCACGGAGCGGCGGCGGAACTCCGGAAACTCTCCTCTTTTTAGGGTTTTTGGACGACGAGGGGTATATAGAACAGAGGGGGGACCCGGGAGTGGCCCCGGGGGTCCAGGTGCCCTCCCGGCGTGGCCAGGGGTGGGGCCGCGCCAGGTGGCCGCCTGGGCACCCTGTGGCCCCCCTCTGGTTGCTCTTTTGCGTGTCTTCGTGATCCTTCTGGAAAACAGCCTCCGTCGATTTTCAGGTAATTTGGAGGTGTTCTTCTTCAGCAACTCAGCGTCCACTTTTTACCGCTGAATCCTGTGTCTGCTGTTTCGGCACCGGAAAGTTGCAAATTGTGTAAAATAAGCCAAAACAACATAAGAATAGCATCATATCATGAAATATATCAATGAATAAGAAAGAATTACTATATAAAATAGTGATGCAATTTGGACGTATCAGAGTGTGGTGGTCTTTATATAGCCCAGGTGGCTGGCAATTTGCAAAAACATCCCCGGTTTATCTCCCGCACGCGCGTTGCTCACGTTTCTGACCGCCGGGGGTCCGCAGGACCTCCGATTCGGGTAAAACTTCGAACTGCGTGACCAGCGCGTCGAGCCGACGGCGTTCACCTCGCACTAGAACCGTTCTGAGAACACTTTCCGGCGCGCTATAAAAATAACCCGTTCAATTATTAAACGGGGTTTTTCATTCCGTTAGCTGCGGCTGGTCTTGTGCGGTTTTCACGATGGTGATCGGGCGAAACCCGGTGTCGCAAAGTTCGAGTGTCAGGGTGGCAATGGTCGGTCTCCGTCCGGTACGAGATAAGAGGGGGGAAAAATAATCGTCGATCGATAAATCGGGGATGCAAACACCGCAAACAAACACTACATGAAATATGCTCATACAAGACGTTGTTTAAAAGGTCGTGGCTGAATTCGTCATAAATCTATGACGATTTCACCCGAGATGGTCGTGAACCGTTTGAGGGGATCACATCCATATATAAATTACGACGATGTGACTCAAGAACGTCGTAACCGCATAAGATGAGATCGTCGTAACTTTTACGACGATTATAAAAACGTAGTAACATGTGCTAACTATGTTGACATGTCATCCGTGGGTCCATTCTATCCCACCTCACCCATGTATTGAACTGTTTTTTTATATAACTTTTCTACTGGGCTATCTATTTTATCTCTCTTATATATTGGGCTGGTATTTTATCCTCCACGCTTGCTAATAGGCTGGTTTGTGGTGTGTTTAAAAGGCCCATATCGTGTGCCGACCGGTAATTAAATGGCAAAAAAATTGGTGGCACCGGGAGTCGAACTCACGAGCAGTCCGCCCAGAGAGGACGTTCCGCACCACTGCGCTAGCATTCGGTTTCTATTAAGTTATACAACTACATATCTATATACTAAATTTTGAATAGATAGAGAGATACAGTTTTAACAGGGATGCAGTTTTGGACTTAGGCGTTTTCAGAAAAGCATGTAGCAATTAAAAATACATTTTACAACAATACTAGTATTACCTCCGATCCATATTAATGGACTCAACTTTGTCTAGATTTGTATGTATCTAGTTAAGTATTTAGATTAGATGCATGTGTATCTAGACAAACTTAAGTCCATTAATATGGGTCGGAGGGAGTACTAATTTTAGGTCTTAGTTTATTTTTACTATTAAATCACCTAAGTGAGACTGTACAGTGGGGTCGACAGTTATAGCTGGAGAATTCTTTTCGGAAACGAGCGCGCTTCCCTCCCCTTTATCCCGCCTATCTTATCCCAAAACCTGTCCAAACCCTACCTTCATCGCGCCTCCCCTCCCTTGCTCTAACCCTATCCCTCAGCTGCCACACACTCCTTTGCTCGCATCTCACCCCACCGCTCCGAAGCAGCGCTCGGCGAAGCCGCCACTCCGAATCGTCGCCGTCAACGCGCTGTCACTGCCTCGCCTTCACCTCTCCGCAGAATCAACCCCCCATGGCCGACGCCGTGTCGGATCTGTAGAGCAAGGCGACGGAGGCCTTCGTGGTTTCGAGCTCTACACCCAGGCTAGCGTCGTCTTGTCCACCACCGCCCCCCTGATCTAGGCACACATGTCCACGGGGTTGCCAGATCTAGCCTCGGGGCAAGGTCGCCGGATCTCCTTTCCCCCATATCGCTTTCTCTCCCACGGTCTTGTTCTCTCTCTGCAGGTACCCCCGATATTATGCCTCATTGGAGCGTGGATGGAACCGATGGAGCGGCACCCAACACGCATCCAGCGTCTCCAACTTCGGGTACAGCTAGCAGCCCGTCAGATCTCGGTATGTTGCTTGCTTCTACCCCGTACCACTTGCTTCCTGTCTTACCAGGCCATCTGAGAGCGGTGATTTTGGAGACAGGCGTTCATATGCTTAACCTCTCACGTGGTAACTTGTGCTATTTGTCGCAGGAGAATTTGGGAGGAGGGGCTCACACGTGACTGATGTTGCTTAGTTGTAGATGAACTGTTCAGTTGATAGAAAATCCATACCACGCAAGTAGTGTATGATGGAATGAATGTACTAGTAGTAGTGTAAAGTTGATCTTGCTCCCGATTTGACGCAATGAAACCCCTGAAATCACACGCCCAGCCTGCAATCTAGTTTAAAACATCCATTTCATGTCTGCTCTTGTGAGTTATTAACATTTGGAAAGTTAACTGAATTGAAATTTAAACTTTTATCGGCCTGCTCATGAAGATATGGTGTAGAACTGTAGATTTCACATGAGTTGTTCGTACATATAATTTTGAAGTTGCACAAATTCGTGTAGTAGCCTTGTTTAGTATTATAATACCTTGTTGTCCAAGTGAACATTTTTTGCTTTTGAAATGACATCATAATATGTACTGATATATATGGGCTGGAACATGTAAGGTTGGATACTCTTCTATTTTTTTAACTAATTCTGCCTACTTATATTTTCTATTATCGCATTCACTTGTGATTTGCTTGCTGCAAACAACATAATTTTTACAGAGGTATTATCATCACAATTTTACTGTTTGATGCTGCCCATCTAAAAGTGCATGTGCTCATTGGGATTTACACATGGCATGTCTAGTGCTGCCCATCTGTAGGTCACCTCCCATTTGCACTTCTCTATCTTTGCCGGCAGTAGCCTCTCTGATGGTTAGACAGTGGTCTTGAATATCTATCTTTATAGTTTTCTAGACAACATGTATAGTTCATTATCTAATGCTACTGTTGGTGGTCAGGATTGGTTCATAATCTCTTGTGTGTACATGCCATCTATATATATGGGACTGAGAATGTGTTCTGCACTCTACAGTTCTAGTTCTATTTTATCTCCTAGTGGAATTGTTGCTTGCCTTTGATAGAGTTGGTTGAATGCTATAATTTTTGGGCAATGATGTGATGCCAGATTTTCAGTTCACTATTATACACTATGATAATATAAAATGTAATTTTTATTCTGTTGACTTAGGTTCTGTGACATGGACAACTATCCCGTTTCTCAGAATTACTGCTAATTTCATTATCTATCTTTGTAACTAAAGTTTTATTTCCTCATGGTGTAGAAGGTGAAGACTAGCGTTCAGAAGAAAAATGTCAATCCTGTTTGGAATAACACACTTTAATATTTGCTTTCATTTGGTACATGAATATTAGCTACAGCCTCACTTCTGTTCTAGATAAGTGTTTAAAATAGAAGAGGTACACCTACTATTTACTGTTAAATATTGTATAGAGTTTGCACACTCTATTAGGATGAGAAGTAAGATAAGCTTGCTACTGTCAAGATGGCAAGGACTTTGCTAGGCACAACAAATGCCATATCTCTATTTACTGATAGATGGTTGGAAGCTGACAGATCATGCATCAAGTATTAGGATGTGCCGATGTGGTGTCTTTCTTAGTAGGCTTATTTTCTTCTCCATGAGTTTTAAAAGGAAAGTGGACCAATGATCCCTTGTAAAGGCATACCTTTTTTGCTACTTTTTTCATGAGTTGTCTTTTGAACATATTATTATAACTGGATGCTGGCAACATATGTCTTTCACTGATAAGAGGTGCTTTGCAAAACTAACTTCCTTGATAATATAATACTCTCTGCTTTCTTTGAAAAAAACAAGGTTACTTCTTTCAGTATGCACTAATGCTTAGTTTTAGAAAACAAACAACTGTTTTTTTTAAAAGGCAGAAGCAACCTCACCAATTTCTAACATGGGGCTAAGCGTCTATTGACTGCAAGTTGTGTCTTGATCTGTTGACTGCAAGTTGTGTTTACTTATTTTCCCTTTCATGTATCTGTACCTCAAGTGCCTCAATTTAATAATTTGAACTCCAACTATGGCATGTACACACTATATTAGTGCATTGTCTGTTTATTTGATCTCTATGATCTCAACCTGTGTTTATCTACTTGCAGGTCAACGGGTCTCTGGCTCACACTACTATCAAGGACCTGATTGAGAGATGACACCATCCACTCAAGCCAGCAGATCCCCAAGTACAAGCACATCACGCCCTCCATCATCTCTGAGCGCCTCAGGGTATCTCCTTGTTCTTCCTTCCTTCCCATGAGAATATAGATTGCGATGCTCTATTTTGGGTTCAATTTGTTGTAGGGTTTTCTACTGTCTGCATGAATTATTAATGCTCTGTATTGAGCAGTTACCCTCTGGTCCAGTTTCAGTATTTATATTAGATTCTTGCACTCTTGAGTAGTTATCAATATATATCTTTCTTATGTCCTGCAAATTGTTTGAAGTGTTTGACTAACTTGTGTCTTCCTCGTCTCCTTCATGTTGGATGATGATTTCAACTTACTCTTGGCGTGTATCTTTATAGTTTAAGTTCATTATTCAAATATCTCTATTGTTTTGCATTTGGCGAAGTGTCATCTTATTCGATTTTTTTTGTTATGTGCTCGCTGGAATGCAAGAGGTTTCTGAAAGCTTGTACAGTGGCAACAATTACTGTATGCACTGTTAGTTTCAGTAACTTTGAGGAGAACCTAACAGTTTGGTTTCACATTTTTATTTCTACAATCCATTCATGCCCATAGTTGCTTGTTAGGGTTACTGTAACAATCATCATATTCAGTTAGGAGCACCACATGCTATAAAAATCATATTAAGAGTGCATGCACACAAAGATTGTTTTGTGTATCGACATGCGAGCCTACTGTAGTAACTATTATATTTGAAGGTTATAGAGCAGCATAAGATTTCCATGCTGTTGTTATTTGACCAAGTTGTTACTTCTGGATTTTCTGTCCAGTAAATTCTCTCCAAATCGAATCCCTTCATGTTGTGTTAAATTGAACCTGTTTAGGGGGTTGTGCTGTTGTAATATTATTGTAAGAACATGAAAAAAATTCAGGGCTAAACCGAAACCCTTCGTCCACTAAAATAAAGTGTGTTCCTGAGAGTAGCGCCTATTTTAACTTAAAACTGCACCTACAGTTGCATGCTCACTGTTTATAAGTAGTTTGACTCAGTTTTTTATTCATACGTACAAAGACATAACCATTTTATTCAATCTACTCAAGGTATCTTGGTTCTTCGTAGTCTCCTAGATTGAGGAAGTTAAACAAAATGGTCTAATTTAAAAAAGTTATCTTAGAACTGCAGTTTTTTTCCTATGCAAATATATCTAATGGTAATTCTGTTTTAAAGATAGGGATTTGTTGGTGAATTGGTGACACACTGCTAGAAAAAATAATATATTTGTTTGTGCAGACACTAAAAAGAGTGCTAAAGGCGCAAGGACAACACCCTCCATTGTTCCCAAAACAAGAACGACGACCTCTTTGCATCATATATTTTTCTACTCATTTTCCTGTGAAATGTGTATTCCTGGCTCTTTATGTAATGGTGAATGTAATGTTCCTTCTTATGCGATGTATTGAAGTTCTGTGAAGTTTGCTCATTGCAGAAATTGAACTTATTGTGTAATTTCCTATTAATAAAATTCCTGTTTATTTGCCTTAACCAAAAAATGGCAGAAAAATATATGGGTTGTTTTGTATGCAAAGTGGCCATGGCCCAGAAATAAGTAGAACAAAAAATAATAATTCATAGCTTTGCTTGAACAATGAAAAGATTGAATTGCCAAACAGAAATTCCTTAAGTAGGTTCTGGCCCATTTTTTTATAAACAGAAAAATGGCTAAAAATATAAATAGATAATCAAAAAGCCAAAACTCCTAAAATAAAAAGGCCGTAAAGAGGCTATGGCCCAAACGAAAATGGACCATAAAAGGGTAGAATTATTGGGCTCGGCCCAAATTGACCATCAGAATGGATTGGGCTGATTTTGATCTAAGACGTTTTGATTTCGTCGCAATATTGCCACGTAGGACTGCCACGTAGGATTGGGTTAGATTGTCAACGATGATTTAGGATCGTCGTAAAGGTTACGATGATCCAGAAATCATCGTGAAAGTTACGACGATTTCGACTAAAACGTCGTTGCTTTCAGTTTTTGACGCCTCGTTTTCGACGCGTGGTTTTTCGTCGTAAGATCGTCGTAAATTTAAAACCGTGACGATGTAACGACGAAAATATAGCGTCGTGTGTTAGCATATTTCTTGTAGTGAAATCATACAATCAAACAATTCATACCGAAAACATTTTTTTTAATTTTTGTGAAATCTGGGTTGTTACAATACAACACCACCAACAAGGGATCTCGTCCCGAGATCCAGGATGATCCGGGGGAGAGAAAAGAGTCGACGATCATCAACACCACCAACAAGGGACTCTGCTCCATGTCGACGTCGAACTTCTGTCGAGATAGATTTCCGCAGAGAGACGACATCGTCGAAAATACGAAACCGTCGGTGTCAAGAGGAGGAACGACAAAGATACCCAGATCAAAGGATAGTGTTTTCGACGCAAGTCGTGAAAACACCGGCAAAAGAATGGATGGAAATGGATGACCCAGATGATAACCGAAATCGGAGAAGCTAAAGGTACTACAGGAATTCCCAACCTGAGGTCGGAATCGAGACAATACACTGCAAGCAAGGCATTATAACAGTTCCGAACTCCACACACTCGAGATCCTAGAGTTTTGAAGGAGATAAGATGAGAATAAAACACTTACAACACTTGTCTTGACCAGAGCAAGGGTAAACGATTCCTACTCTCCGATAACTAACTTACAAAATAGTTTTTGTCTAGACTCGACTTCGGCCAGAGAAGGGATCCTACGGTCAGTAAGGCTCTGATACCAAGTTGTAAGGCCCGATATGCGGTACTATTCCAGATCTAGATGTTTCCATCTAGATCCGGGGACGAAGCACATATCGGTCCCACCGCGACATATGACATAGCCATATGCCCCGTATTTCCAACATGATATCACAACATTACGAATACAAGGATACAACATCTCATACAATCGGCATACAACTGGCTTAATACAATACAACTGCGGAAGATACATGTCTGAGTACAGACTACAAGCAAATGCCTAGTGGCAAAGAGAAGAACATCGATCCCCATAACCACACGGGTCCAGGCCCTCCGTCGGGATCCTCCTAACTAGTCGTCGTCGAGTCTCCACGTGAAAAGTCGATCACCATACCTGTTGTCGATCAAGAACCCTAAAAAGAGTTTGGGGTAGTATCATGAGTACAGAGGTACTCAGCATCCAACTGTAGTGGTCATCTGACCCAGCAAGGACTTCATCACTCGTCATTCTAGGACAACTAGTAGTTTACGGTAAGGATGGGGTAAGTGGTGAGGTTGCTGCCGCACTAGCATTTATGAAGTGGCTAACGATCTAGAGAGTAAGATAAGAAGCCAAGAATTCGATGAGGAATCGCCTCCAAAAAGTCTGCCATCAACTACTTACGCAAACATAACACGTATCCTATCCGTGTCCTCCTCTTCGCATCCCGACGAAGAAAAAGCAGTCAAGGACCACACACACGTTGATCAAGTTATATTAAGATTATCTCAGTTGTTGTTGTCTATGAACAAGGAGTAGGTCTCAAGTCGTCCATACCATGGACACGGCTTCTCGAAAATATTTAAACCTGCAAGGGTGTACCAATTGCCCATTACAAGGATCCGGACGCACGCCCATCTCTCTCAGTTCCTACCCATCATAGGCAAACATTTTATGATTTAGTCCCAAGAGATCCGGAACGACAGGTACCTCTACCTAACAACGCACAAATCCGGGTGGCCCCCGAGGAGTCGACACCCAATCCAAAAGCCGCCCACGCTCTCGGATCGGACTCTTCCGTATGACGTAGGTCGGATAGGCGGTTAATCACACATGGGAAACCGGGTCCTAGCTGATCAGGTGGACCAACAGAGAAACCATGTCTCCACTGGCCCAAGTTGTTTGAAAATCTGCCGGCCGCGGACCAGTCACACACACGTTTCAAATAATAAATCAGCTTGGGCCACCACTAGAAATTTTTGAAGCTAGGTAGGTAAGAAGAGGGGACCCCATAGTATCCCACACGCGGTTAGGCACGCTCAGTCTCAAAACCAATACCCGGAACTCGGGTCCTAGGTGACTCGAATGGAACAAAGCGTCGGGGCGGGATAGCCTTAGACCTTTTATCCTTTGTGATATCCCAACCCAAGGAGTAACAGGGTAGCATCGTAGCATCCTAAGCATGCATACTAAGCAGGGGCTGAGCAACGAGCAATAGTAACATAGCAGTGAAAGGTTTGCTGGAAGGGGACATGGCTGTATCGGTTTAAAAGAGGATGTAAACATGTGGTAGGATCAAACATCGAACCTAACCTATACTAGCATGCAAACCGCAAAATGGATCATAAGTAATGTATAGTCCTTGCCTGTTGATAAGTCGGGTTCCAAAGGTGTAGTTGATCGCAAGCTCGCATCGTCTCCAAAGGTACCCGCGGAAGCACACAAGACGGTAAACACTGGAAAGCAATCAACGAGCAAGCACTCTATTACTACGAGGCAAACACGATCAAGCATCAACAAGAAGGCAACACGAGACATCGCACCTACCGTCGAGAGCGGTTACTAACAGGTTAAGTGGAGTACTCGTCACACACGACGATACCGCACATTTTGAATGGTTCAAGTTGTTTAGCTACAGGTGATCAACAAAGTTGTTAACATGGCAAGCACAGAAGCATGGCATAGCACACAAACATGTCAAGAGGTGAAGCATAAAGAAAACTATCTATGCTAGTCAATTTAAGTGAGGCACAACCTAAACATGGCATAACACTAAGTGTCGCACGATGATTAAAACATTTGGTACTGTTCTGTCCTAAACCATATTTTAGGTTGGTTAACAACAGAAAAAACTAGCATAAACACAAAGTACACGAAAAACTAATCAAGTTACATATAAAGAACACTCCAAACGGAGTTACGGTTAAAAAGATACAAGCAAAACAAGTTACGGGCACAATCTGCCAACATCAAGAAGCACACTTTAGAGCAATGCATAAACAGCATAATCAATGCAAACATGCTCACAAATGATATGGAACTAAAGTAGACATTACAGGGAAGGCATGGCAAAAAGAATCATGCAAAAAGGCATCATAGATCGAAAGATATTAAACAAGCAACATGGCATCAGAAAATAACAAACTTGAGAAAAACAGATGTGGCTGTCAAAAACAGTGGCATAGCAACTTTGGAGCTAAAAAAATATATTACCAGCAAGCATTTCATGACAAGGAAATACATATAATGGAAGTAGACATGATGCTTAACAATATGCAATTGGAATCACTCAATTCCGATAAACGGTTGCGACACAACCGTCACCCGAAGTTGCAACAAATTAACAGGTTTCAGCACAGCAGCACATTAACATCAGGATCACCACTTTGGAGCAAGATTTAATATAGCTAAAGCACCCAAACATGACAAGTTAAAGCATGGGAATGAAGTACACATGATGCTTAACACATAGGAAAAAGAATCAATGCAATAGACCTCATGGATTTGACACAAGCATCACCCAAAGTTGCAATAAAATAATAACAGCAGCACATAACAGCAATTTATAGCAGTTAACGGCCTGATGCCCACTTCAACAGTGATTAACAACATCAAGATGGCATAAAATCAAAATGCTCACAAAAGATGGATTGAAGTACACACAATTCTAAGCAATTTTTGTTTTGGGCGCAACGCGATCCGAGCTACAGATTTACCGCAAATTCCATCGCAAAACAGATACAACAACATAAATTACAGGACTTAGAAAAATACCAGGGACTTAGCAGAAAATTTAGAAAAACATTAGAAAGAAAAAAGAGGAGGGGGCGGCCTGGCTCACCATGGGCCGAGGCCCATCTGGCCGGCTGGTGGGCGAGAGGCGGCTGGGCCGTATCGGTTGGTGGGCTGCCGGCTGGTCCCGTGGCCTGTGGGGAGACGGTTGAAGCCGGACTGGCCGGGCCAAGGAGGAGGCGGCCGGCGGCGCCGTTGTCGCCGGCGAGCAGGAGGCGGGTGGTGGTGCAGTCGAAGGGGCGCGGCGGATCCGGGCGCGGCCTCTCCGGGTCCGGTCGCTGGGGTGGCAGGACGGCGCGGCGGGCGGCTAGGTGGACGCGGGCGGCGAGGCCGAGCTCGGGTCGGCCTCCCATGGCGACGGTGGCGAGATTCATGGCTCCGGAGGCGCTCCTGGAGGACAGAGAAGGGCGCAGTGAGGGAGAAGAAAGGAAGAGGAGGTGCGGCACGGGTCTCACCGGAGCGGCGCGTGAACGACGGCGGCGCTCGCCGGCCTAGGAGCCGCGGCGAAGTGGAGGTCGGGCGGCGACGCGGTGCTGTTGTCCAGGCGGGCCTGGCACGGCCCAGCGGCGGTGCAGGGGGCCCTGCGGGGCCCGAGGCGGTGGGTGGCTGGCTGGATGCATCCGGGGGCGACGTGGCTGCACGGGAGCCCTCGGATCTCATATCCGACGGCTCCGGGGTGCTGGGCTAGGTTTTTCGGGATTTTGGGGATAAAATGGGCAGATCTGAGAATGTGTAGGGTGGTGGCTGCAATGTTGTGGCTAGGGAAACCCTAGAAAGAGGTGGGAGTGTGGTGGTCTTTACATAGCCCAGGTGGCTGGCAATTTGCAAAAACATCCCCGGTTTATCTCCCGCACGCGCGGTGCTCACGTTTCTGACCGCCGGGGGTCCGCAGGACGTCTGTTTCGGGTAAAACTTCGAACTGCGTGACCAGCGCATCGAGCCGACGGCGTTCACCTCGCGCTGGAACCGTTCTGAGAACACTTTCCGGTGCGCTATAAACATAACCCGTTCAATTATTAAACAGGGTTTTTCGTTCCGGTTGCTGCGGCTAGTCTTGTGCGGTTTTCGCGACGGTGATCGGGCGAAACCCGGTGTCGCAAAGGTCGAGTGTCAGGGTGGAAATGGTCGGTCTCCGTCCGGTACGACATAAGAGGGGGAAAAATAATCGCCGATCGATAAATCGGGGATGCAAACACCGCAAACAAATCGGGCAATCAAACAATTCATACCGAAAACAAAAAAATTTATTATTGTGAAATCTGGGCTGTTACAGCGTCCCACGCTTGATTGTTCACAAACTACTACGCTTCCCCCACTATTCCTCCTCATTACAGCCATGTCGTTCACCAAGATCTTCAAAGATGTCGAGGCGCACGGCAAGACAGTGCTCACGGTGGTCTACACCAACGACGTGAGCACCATGGAGATGTACATCAATGACTACAAGGAAGCTCTGCAGGGCCGTCGCCAGAAGATCGTCGGCATCGACGTCGAGTACACACCTGACAGGAGGGACGCCGCCCTGATTCAGCTCCCGATAGGCAAGGATCATGCGGTGCTCCTTTTCCAGGTATGCGCTACTATGGGCGAGAGATGCATCGCCTTCGACAAGTTCCTCGCTAACTCGAAGTAAGCACTTCTTTTATACTGGTGTAATACATAGTTGCAGGCCTGTGGATATCTCCTTGACTCTGTATGCAGTTCTGCTTGACGTCTGTATGTGGTTCTGTTTGCCGTCTGTATGCAGTTATCTAATGAATAACTTGTGGTCCACGTAGGTACGAGTTCGCTGGTTTCAGCATAGACCAGGATAAAGAAAAGCTTTCGCGGAGCAACCTGTATGTAACCAACTTCACCGACGTTCAGGAGAACTGGAGGGTGCCTGAAGGAACAAAGGAGCTCGACTCACTTGGCGATGTGTCAGCCGCCATCATCGACGACTACTACGCGGACATGAAGAGCAAGATGACGAACGAAGAGCACAACCACTGGAATGAAGTTCTCACCAAGAAGCACATTGAGTATGCTGCGAAGGACGCATACGCTGCGTTCTAGATATGGAACCGCATCACAATAGTGCAGGACGGCCTCGCACGCGCTATAAAGGAGCGGACCAAGAAGCGCCCGCGGGGATCCTGGGGCAAGGGGAGCTGGGGCAAGGGGAGCGCAGGATCACCTTCCACCTTCGGCTGGGCCGAGTGGAACTGATGATGCAGTCCATATGCTGGTAAAACCAAAGGGGTTCAAGTCACGAGTGCTCGAGTTATTTCCTTCTGCATAGGTCAAGAAAAGTTTTCTTTCGTTGTAGTTTTCTTTGGAACAATATTTGCTTGAGTGGTTTAGGTTTGCTTGATGATGTACTTTACTTGTTGTGAGCATAGAAACCCCTTGGTTTGTATATATGAACAATTTCCAGTTCTAAATGTGTTATCGAAGTGGTTCACATACAAAGGTTGATGCAGTCCTCTTTTATTACAACTGTAGTTCCGTGTGTGGTCTGCTTGGAAAAATGAAGCTATATGGGTGCTTCAATTCTGTATATCTCTTCAACTGCTGTTCACTTCTACTCTTGTTCACTCCTGAAAAGCAGTACACTTATAAAATCTTGTCGAAAAAGAAGGTAACATATCAAGAAGGAAACGCTTTCCATTCTCAGCAGAAAAGTGGACAAAAATATTAATAAAATGTTTAACTGCCTTTTTTCGAAAAATGTTTTCGCCATGCAAACTTACATGATAACTAGATGCCATACAGTATGGCACATTATTACAACAAAACTGAGCTAAAGCATATTTAACTTGATTTCCAAACAATTTGCATGCCTATAAAACATAGCCATGACAACATCCCCAGCCTGGAGACCAGATTCCTCCACCAATTCCTTCCAGCCATCTTTGAGAACCAAACAATCATCAGAGCCGACAGAGTACATGACGTCAACATTATGATACCCATTCTTGCTAAAAAAAGACCAGGTTGACACAACTTTCTGAAACCCTGACTAGACCAGAAGGAAATTTCTGCACAAGAAAAACAAAAAATTATAAAATAAAGTGTAGCACAGGAAATATTCAACAGATGTTGTTGTTTACAATCTTCATAATAAAAAAACTATATATAAAAGCAGTTCACTTAGAATACACAAAAAATTAAAAAATGCTTCTTCACAATCTAATTCTGCTGAAAGATATATATAAAAGCAGTTCACTAATGCTGCTCAGAGAAAAAAAACCTGTATATGAAAGCAGTTCACTTAAACTAACACAAAAAAATTAAAAAAATACTTCTTTCAGAAACTAAATTCTGCTGAAATCTTCATAATATAAAGATCTATATGAAAGCAGTTCACTACTGCTGCAAAAAATATATGAATCATACATACCCATGAATCATCGACATCAACTTGGGTCATTTGGTGGACGAATGGAGCTCTGAATCAAATGAATGGAGAGTACAGAAGGGAACAGAGAGCATTGTGCTGCTGCTTGTGATTCAGAACAAGGCCTTCAGAGAACACGCAGGTCTCTGATGCGCGAGGTGATGATAGTGATTTCTCGCCCTTCGTTGGTAAACCCCAAGTGGAAGGTGTGATGTAGCACAGCAGAAAATTTCCCTCAGTAAAGATACCAAGGTTTGTCTCCAGTAGGACTCCGGAGATGATAAGTAGGTGTCAGCGGCGCAACTGAAGCGGACCTGCACGTAGACACAAATAACTTTGTTCCCAACGATGTTCAGAGAGGTTGTCAATCTCTCCGGTCTTGTTGTTCACAAAGGATCAAACACAAGGGATAATAATAGCAACTGAAAGTAAAGCAGAAAAGTAAATGAGCGTGGAAACAGTGATGAAGATATGGACCGGGATACGTGATGTTCACTAGTCAGGTCTCTCTCCCAAAATACGATAAAACTTCTATGCGAGATGAACAAATTACAGAAGGGCAATTGACAGGATTATGAACGCACCGCAATGCTAACTATGCTACAAAAGAAAGGAAGAGGCTCAAAAGCATGGGCAGAACGCCAAAATAAGTAGACTGAAATCCATCTGCATCTACTACTAATCATCCACCTTGAGATATCTATCCAGAACATCTCGCTGGTATTAAGTTGCAAGCCCCACCCAAAGTGTAAACCCAAAGCAACAGACAACTGCATTAAAAAGCACCTTACGTAAAGTAAACAATCGTTGTAAGCGCTTTTACAAGCACCATTGTTTTCCCCCTTGTGGCAATAGCACATCCCCTAGACTCATGTTTCTGTCACTCAAGCGTGTCATCAGGGGGCATGAACCCACAATCGAGCATAACGTTCCCTCTTGGGGTTACTACCTACTACTTGGCCAAAGCAATAAACAGCAATGGAGAACATGCAAGAATTACTTTAAGAACAAAAATATAAGAGATAAGAACCAAATATATTACTCAATCACAATCTGAACATAATCTCATAATCCATCAGATCCCATCAAACTCAGCATAGCAACAGCAGAAAGATTACAAAGGTGCCTCGATCATGTAGGGCAGATCACGAGGTCTAAATCATGAAGAACAAAGAGGGGAGGAGAACATCACATAGCTACTGATCACGGACCCATGGTCCAAAGGAAACTACTCACGATACATCCGGGAAGCATCCATGGTGGAGAGGAGACTCCCGGAGGTCGGCCCTCCCTCCGGAAGGATGCCGGGAAGAGGTCTGCTGGAGCTCCCGATCTCGGAAGCGCGGCGGCGGCGGAACAGAGGCGAGATCGCGAAAAAGGGTTCTCTCCCCGAGGGTTTCTCGTCACGGAGAATATATAGGCGAAGGGGGCAGCCAGGGGGCCACCAGGGGTCCAGGCGCCCCCCTGGCGCGGCCAGCCCCTGGGGCGCACCACCAGGGTGCCTGGGCCCCTGGTGGTGGCCCTCTGGCCCGACTCAGGTTCTTTCGGAAGGTTCTTCTGCGCTGATTTTTTATCTGATTTTTCCCGAATTTTTGGAGCACTTTTTATAAGGGGGAAAACTGAAATAGAAAAATAGCAGAAAACAGGAACTGGCACTGTGGTGCACTGAGTTAATAGCTTAGTCCAAATATGATCAAAAGTGTATGAAAGTGTATCTAGATCATAGCAATACCACACAAAACATGCATGGAGCAAGCAGAAATTATAGATACGTTTTGGACGTATCAACATCCCCAAGCTTAATTCCTGCTCGTCCTCGAGTAGGTAAATGATAACAGCATAATTTTTGTGGTGACATGCTAGCAACCATATAAGAACTTTGAAAAGTAAAGAAATCAAGGTTAGAGATTCAATTCAAGTCATAACATGCAAGAGTCTATATTAGCATTGAAACAAGTAACAATAGAACATTAGGTGCAAGAGCTCTCGCTGTCCGTGACTCGAATGTCTCCAAATGGTGTTTGCGTGCAAGAAGGGGGATAGGGAATACGAGAAAAATATTTATTTGTTGAGAACTCAATCTACTAAATTTTCACACTTGGTCTTTTTCTGGAATCTTATCTTGACTCGTCCCCAGACCACTAGCCAGGTACAAGTCAATTTGATCCACTCCTTTTTAATATTTTGAGCACTCATGCAATGGATGAGCGTAAGCACGAGAGTTGACACTTAGGATGGCAAAGAGAGAAGTATGGAGGAGGAGGAGGAAGACAAAAAAAGAATGAGAAAGGCTCACATCAATGTGGACAATCATAGGCAAGAGATGCCAAATGACAGATATGATGTGAGGAGTAGGGATTGCCATGCAACGGATGCACATATGAGCTAGGAAGCTCTCCAATGGAACTAGTGGGGGTGCATCTAACTTGCTCGCTCATGAAGACCTAGAGCTCGTTTGAGGAGGCTCGTCCTTGGAATATGCAAGCCAAGTTCTATAGTGTGAAGGTCCCCACATAGCTATATGCATAATGATCATCTCTATGGAGTACAAGGATATAAATGGAGTACTAGTGTGGATCTCTCAAAAGGATAGTAGTGTTGCCCCTTTCTCTCTTTTTATTTCTTTTTCTCTTTTTTCTATTTTTTTGTATTTTTTTGAGGCCTCAATGGCTCTTTCTATTTAACTCTCATTTGTCCTCTTTGGGATCTTTTATTGCGTCCACTTTGGGATCTTTTCCTCACTTAAGGGCAACACTCTATTTTACAAGATGGTAAAGGAGATATTTCACACTTTACAAGGTACTCGAAATCATAAAGAAGATATAGCTATCATGATGTATGCAATGTATGTCGCTTACAGTGTAGCAGGAACATGTATGACATGAAGATCAAGTCATGAAGAGGTGGATGTTTCATGGCAATATATCTCGGAAAGGCTATGGAAATGCCTTGATAGGTAGGTATGGTGGATGTTTTGAGGAAAGATAAGGAGGATTATGATGATAGAGCATATCATGCCAAGGGTTTGGATGTACCGGCGAAGGTGGACACCAACTCTCGGAGTGAGAAGAAGGCAATGCACGGCACGAGAGAGACTAGAAAAATATGGGAAGGTGGAAGTGTCAACTTTCAATACTTACATTAGTCCGAAGAACTCATGCACTTATTATCGGTAACTCTCAATCTAATAAGGAGGTTCACAAAGAGACAAGTACCCCGAGGAGGAGTGTATGGGGATTTGGTTATCCTTGCGCATCCTCGACTCATGGTACGTGAGTGTACTCTAATATTCGATCCCTCCAAAGATTAGTGGTCCATCTAGTAGTTAGAGTTCTCAACTAGTTTTTGTAGGTTTTGAAAATACACACGGATTTTCCCAAAATACGACACCTATCACTAATAGGCTAAAGCTCTTGACACCAAAAGTTCAGACACTACTCACATCAATACCTCAAAACTATTGCAAGTTACTACTAGAATTAAATAGCAACCTCAATTACCTACTTCCAAGACAAGACACAACTCAGTGCAACAACCAACTCTCTTAACAAGATAAACATGAAAACTAAAGAGAGTTCCAGCAACAAACTAAACAAAATCCAAGGCTCTTGCTAAAGACAAACTAAGACTAAAACTAAACATGGCAGTAGCTACGAAAAGATAAAGAACACACAACAGCAAAAGATAAGCAGGAAGAATCCTATGATGTGTTCTAGATTGGAGTGGAGCGTGTTTCTCTCCCACACAAAGTAAGATGGGGTCTAACTTTTTATGACCAGCAAGCAAAACTAAAGAAAACTAAAAAAAATAAAACCTAAGAGCGAGACGCTACAAGCATAGCACATAACGCATGAAGTGATAAAAATATAGTGAGACGAAGGACGAACTGATGATTGTTGATGGAGAAGGGGATGCACGGGGGCATCCCCAAGCTTAGACGCTTGAGTCTCCTTGAATATTTATTGGGGATGCATGGGGGCATCCCCAAGCTTGAGCGCTCTACACTCCTGGATCTTCTTTCATCATCTTCCATCGCACACTTGAAAACTCCCTTCATACATGACTCATCATAAGCTGATTAGAGAGGTTAGTACCCTTAATAAAATAATTTTTCCCCACTGGATACAAAGATATTCTTGAAGAGTTACTGTTTCTCAGGAGTGCCAAAAAGTTTTTGCAAAGAAAAAGCAAGCTTAAGGTTTGCAAAAGTGAAGAGAGGCAAAACGTGGCAGAATCTGGGAAAACAGAACAGCAGGTAGTAGAGAATTTTTTCGGGGCACTTCTGCAACTCAAATCAAAAAACTCAGAACATACGAAAGTTTCACAATTGTATAGAGCATGCTGTCAAAACAATTCAGATCAAAAAGATGATATGGTGATTTTATTAGAATTTTTCTGTCAAGGGACAGAATCTGTTTTCTGGACAGCATGTCACAACTTTTGCTTCCCTTATCATAAGAGGCTATAACTTGGCACAAAGCTGAAAAATAAAGATACAATGATGTTGCTACAGTAGTAAAAATCATCAATACACAACAAAAGCAAAAAGAAACCTAATTCGTTGTGGGCTTCCTCCCAAAAGCGCTTTCTTTTATGCCCTTAAGCTAGGCATGATGCAAAAGATCAAGTTGTATCAATCGAATCATTATCAAGATCATCAAAAATCTCTTCAATTGTACAACTAGTCTTAAGAGGTCTTTAAAATAAAGGCCTAATGAAGATACTTCTAGGGAGAAAACCAAAAGGCGGAAAATCAATGGGAGATTCATTTATAAAATTATCAAAGAGAGGTATTTCTTCCAAAGATTTCACGATTTCAACTTCTTTGGCAATGGGTGGTTTATTTTTAGGTCGGGGAACCCTAGGGACATAATTGAACTTAGGTTCCCTTATTGCTGAAGTCTCTACCTTTCTTGGTTTGATTGAGGAAAATGTAGAGTATTAATGATTTCCTCAATCTTATCAATCCTAGAAAGATCCATATCACGGGATTTGATGACCTCCAAAGTTTTAATAATTTTAAGCATGGAGCTATCAAGCCTATTCAAATTCCCTTGAATCTTGCGATCCAACTCATTTATCCTAGTTATACTTGGTATTTCTAACTCTATCTTTTCAAGTTTCTTCATAATGTGAGCTAGAGTTATATCTTCTTGTATGCTAGCAATAGGGAGATTTCCAACAAGATTTTCAATAACATTAAGAGACTCCCAAATCGGGGCTTCTAGGAAATTCCCATTGATAGCAGTATCTAATATGAACCTACTCCAAGGAGTAATCCCGACATAAAAATTTCTAAGCAGGATAGTAGTGGATTGCTTCTTGGTGGCTCTTTTTTGAGAATCATTAATTCTATACCAAGCATCTTTTAAACTTTCACCACCTTTTTGTTTAAAGGTGAGAACCTCTATCTCAACAAAGGCAAAAGGGCCAGACATAATGACAACTACTAGCAAGATGATTAATTTTTTTTGTGATTTTTGATAAAGGACACAAAGATAAAAAATGAAAGGTAAACTAACAAGACTAAAAAACAAAGGTAAAGGGTAGTGTGCAACTCCCCTATCTTAGCACTCGGAGTCCCCGGCAACAGCGCCAGAAATCTTGCTTTATGCGCGAGGTGATGATAGTGATTTCTCGCCCTTCGTTGGTAAACCCCAAGTGGAAGGTGTGATGTAGCACAGCAGCAAATTTCCCTCAGTAAAGATACCAAGTTTGTCTCCAGTAGGACTCCGGAGATGATAAGTAGGTGTCAGCGGCGCAACTGACGCGGACCTGCACACAGACACAAATAACTTTGTTCCCAACGAAGTTCAGAGAGGTTGTCAATCTCTCCTGTCTTGTTTTTCACAAAGGGCAAAACACAAGGGATAATGATAGCAACTGAAAGTAAAATCAGAAAAGTAAATGAGCGTGGAAACAGTGATGAAGATATGGACCGGGATACGTGATGTTCACTAGTGATGTCTCTCTCCCAAAAGACGATAAAACTGCTATGCGAGATGAACAAATTACAGAAGGGAAATTGACAGGATTATGAACGCACCGCAATGCTAACTATGCTACAAAAGAAAGGAAGAGGCTCAAAAGCATGGAAGAACACCAAAATAAGTAGACCGAAATCCAACTGCATCTACTACTAATCATCCACCTTGAGATATCTATCCAGAACATCTCGCTGGTATTAAGTTGCGAGCCCCACACAAAGTGTAAACCCAAAGCAACAGACAACTGCATTAAAAAGCACCTTGCGTAAAGTAAACAATCCGTGTAACCGCGGTTACAAGCACCGTTGTTTTCCCCCTTGTGGCAACAGCACATCCCCTAGACTCATGTTTCTGTCACTCAAGCGTGTCATTAGGGGGCATGAACCCACAATCGAGCATAACGTTCCCTCTTGGGGTTACTACCTACTACTTGGCCAAAGCAATAAACAGCAACGGAGAACATGCAAGAATTACTTTAAGAACAAAAATATAAGAGATAAGAACCAAATATATTACTCAATCACAATCTGAACATAATCTCATAATCCATCAGATCCCATCAAACTCAGCATAGCAACAGCAGAAAGATTACAAAAGTGCCTCGATCATGTAGGGCAGCTCACGAGGTCTAAACCATGAAGAACAAAGAGGGGAGGAGAAAATCACATAACTACTGATCACGGACCCATGGTCCAAAGGAAACTACTCACGATACATCCGGGAAGCATCCATGGTGGAGAGAAGACTCCCGGAGGTCGGCCCTCCCTCCGGAAGGGTCCCGGGAAGAGGTCTGCTGGTGTTCCCGATCTGGGAAGCGCGGCGGCGGCGGAACAGAGGCGAGATCGCGAAAAAGGGTTCTCTCCCTGAGGGTTTCTCGTCACGGAGAATATATAGGCGAAGGGGGGCAGTCAGGGGGGCACCAGGGGTCCAGGCGCCCCCCTGGCGCGGCCATCCCCTGGGGCGCGCCACCAGGGCGCCTGGGCCCCTGGTGGTGGCCCTCTGGCCCCACTCAGGTCCTTCCGGAAGGTTCTTCTGCGTTGATTTTTTATCTGATTTTTCCCGAATTTTTGGAGCACTTTTTATATCGGGGAAAAGTGAAATAGAAAAACAGCAGAAAACAGGAACTGGCACTGTGGTGCACTGAGTTAATAGGTTAGTCCAAATATGATCAAAAGTGTATGAAAGTGTATCTAGATCATAGCAATATCACACAAAACATGCATGGAGCAGGTAGAAATTATAGATACGTTTTGGACGTATCAGTCTCCAGCATAGGCTCCATCCTTGCTAAGCAGCCACACGAGCAATCCATTTTACTGATGGGAAGAGGATATGGTTGGGGGCGATGGGGGGGAGAGAGATCACATATCTGATGGTAAGACGAGGGTGGGATTGGGGGAGGGGAGGGAACTATCACATGGCCTCCGCAGATAAGATAAGATGGGTCGCGATGGACCCAACTATATATATACACAGCGGACACCGAGAAAAAAATATGCAAAATAAGAACCAATGCAGTTCAAAGATATGATCAGATGCACTTCTATACGGTGATCAAATGCAGTTCACATTAAAGACCATTGCAGCTCGTTGTGCGTGCACATTAAAAACAAATTGCTAACTAACAAATTCGATCTGCCTAGATCCCTCTGCAATTCACGCAAACACGTAAACAACAACAATTAGAAAATGCGCAACATATCGAGCGTGCCTTTGACAAATCGTGGCACCAGTCGAAACGCGTCACGCGCCCGCTAGGGCAGAGTTCTTCGCCTACAGACAAAAATTCGGCGAGATAACCAACCAAATGGACGAATTAGCAACTCAATTCGTCGCGGATTAACACAAAATAGATTCGCGATCTTACAAAACACAATAAATTGCGGCATAATTGATCGTGAACCCGACAAAAACGATGACAGCGCGCTGCTCTCGACGAAGAACAGACACAATTCCGCCATCTACTTCGATTCCGGTGATTTTTTTCGCGAAAATTAGTGTTTTAGCACACAATACATCATCGTGGATTATCGTGAACGCGAGTAAACAAGCAGAGTCGATCAAACCTAGTTTGATACACTAGAACGCTGATGCAGTTCTCTGCACCCTCGTATGAGGTTGGAAACAGTAGACAGAAGCAGTGCGCGTAGCTTTCTCTTGCAGTTCAGAAAGTTGTCACGATAGTTATTCTGACATCGATGTCAGAATAGACCGGCTGTATATATATATATATACAAGCCGTTTATTCTACAATCGATGATAGAATAATATTCTGCAATAATCTTATACTTCTCAACAAAGCTATCCTGTACTTCTTTCTGCTTTTACTTCTGTACTTATTTTTGAATGAACATGTACTGCCTTTTATTATACCATAAATTTGCCTTATCAGTTCCTTTTCTGTAACATTTTTCCACATGAAGGTTAGGTGATTAGGTTGTTGTTGTTGTCAGGCTAAAGCGTTGTGTTGTATTATTTTTAATTAATTGTTTTAATATTGTTTTTGCAATTTTTGTATTTGTTTTGATATAGTTTTTTTGAGGTATCTTTTTTAATTTGTATTCTGTGAATATTGTTTTTATCTCTATGTGTTTTCGGAATGCTTTGGTTGGTTGTCTTATTTCTTTCGAAATTCAAAAAACAAAACTAGTCAGGACAAATTAACTCCAGCGGAGACGTTTGGTACAACATTTATTTTGTCTGCCACCCGCTCCGCCTAATCTGTCTCCCTTCCTCTTCTCTCACGCGTGACGCTCCCTACTCTCTCTCCATCAGTGCTCCTCGGCGAGGAATCCGCCGCACGATCTCCGCCGAGCAACCGCTGCTACGCTCAACAGCCGCCCGCTGCAACCGCGCGCACAATCCCCCTCCCCCTTATCAAGGTCCGTTGCGTTTTCTCTCTCCTTTCTCCCCCCCACTCCTGTCTGCGGCGCATGCTGTGTACAGCGCTCGGGAGAATCCGCGGCAGATGGCGTGAAGCCATGTTCGGTATCGCCGCCGCAGTCGCCGTCGCTGCCGTTGTTCTTATTTTGGTCTTCCATTTGCGCCTCTCGTTTCTCTCTAATGCTTGCTCATCTTCCGTGCAGCCGTTTTCGTCCGTAGTGGAGGGGAAGCGTGGTGGTTGCTTGCTAGGGTTTGCATATTGGTGAGTTGAAGTGCGCATTCGTCCTAGGAGGCCGATTTGGTTTCCGGAATCACGAGCATGGCGTCTCCACCCAACATCCCCGTTGCCGAAACGGCGCAAGGTTTGCCCCGCAGATGTAGTTTTTGGTTGGGATTGCGTTGTTGGTTTGAATGTAGATTTTTTCATTGTGAGTTTAGGTTTGTTTTGTTTGTGGTCAGTGTTATGTTCTCCACTATTTTGTAGTTTCGTATTGATCCCCACTTTTGTTGTTGAACTTCTCTTGTATAGCACATCTGTACTTCTTTTGCTTGACACTGCTTGTTCATGTGATGTGTTTTTTATTATGTTGTAGTGTGGTGAGTTCTAGTGTATAGTTAGTATTGTTGTGATTTAGGGTTTAGAAATGGTAACATGGAGTTTCTTCTAGACATATAATTTATGTGTTGAAATGTTTTTTGCTTGACACTGCTCATGACAATACTGGTTGACATTGCTCATGACAATACATTTCTATTTCTTTTCCTGATTGCTTTGTATTTTTCTAGCAGAATTGATGTATTGCTTTTTTAGTTTTCTTTGTACTTCAGTTGCATATTCTTGTAATGTTTCTCTAGCATTGGTGTTTTCTTGTACTTCTTTCTTTCATTTGTGTGGAACTTCTGTTGTTGTTGTTGTTGTACTGATTTATAGCTTTTGTGCAGCGGATACAGTTGACGGTGGTTGGAGCTTGTGAAATTAATTGCTTGCCTTCTTTGATTTTGTTTTGCAGGAGATCCTATTCGTCGTGCTGAAGATGATATATAAGATATTCTATCTAATATTCGCTTAGATTTTGAAGGAGAAGATGATAGTCGTAATGATCAGGTTGATCAGGCTGCGATTACGCCTGAGGACATTCCTGCTCGTAACCGGAGGTCTAAGGCATATAATGACAGGCAATGTCAGCCTCCGAGCAATCCTTGTAGTCCTATTGCAAGGGGTGAGGATGATATTGGCTCTTTGGAGCTTTCGGAGACGCAGTCACAGTCCGTTGATGGTACAGAGGCTGTGACTCAGCCTGAGGATGTGGCTGATCAGCTCGAGGCTGAGAAATTAAGGTTGGCAGAGAAAATAGAGGCAGCTCGGAATCGCAGGTCGAAGGCATTGCAAGATGTGCCAACTCAGTGTACGGATATAGTTGTCCATGATAGTGCTGGTGCTTATGATGCCCCCCCCAGTCCTGTGATCCCTGTAAAAGCAAATAGGAAAACTGTGAAGAAGACAAAGACACCTCCTGATGCACCAGTACGCAGAAGCCCGCGTGTTGTGCCTAGGCAATCACCTGATGGCGATGGTAAACAACAAAGTCCTAAATTTATTCAGAGAGGCAGCTCTGCACATCTTAATCCTGCTGCTGCGAAAAAAAGGCGAAGGCAGCTAACCAGGTTGTGTCCAAGGCAAAGGCACCTGCTGATAAGAAGAAGAAGGATGTCCTTAAGTGTAAGGAGAAGGTTTTGTCAAAGGGCAAGCAAACTACAGGTAGCCAAAAGAAGGTACCTCGTGCTACTCGCAAATCTGTGTGTTTCTCAGAGGAGGAGGATTTTGTCTGTGATGAGGGTGATGATGCTGATGAAGAAGGCGACGATGATGAATCTTATGTTTCTGAAGAGGGTTCAGATTCTGGAGATGACATCAGAAAGGTGTATTTTTATTTACTTAGATTTTGTTAAGTTTTCCTGCATATTATATTTCTGTACTTCCCTCTTATGTTATTCTTGAGCTGCCAATTGTGTATTTACTGTACTGCTTATATACTCCATTTAATATTCCCAGTATAGCTTTATTTGTACTTCCCCTTTTCTGTATAATTATTATCATCTTTATTTATTTGTGTTCTTTTTTAATGTTTTTCAGTATGAATTTGTGAAGAGGCCTTGCAAGAGGAAGAGAGGCGAGGAAGGTGCGCCTAGGAGCATAGTTGAAAAGGCGGCGAAAAAGCGCTTCAACACAATGGTTAGGTGCTCTTTGAAGGAGGTAGCACTTTGTGTTGCGTTGTTGAAGGAACGTCACATGAAAGTTCTTCATACTGCTGAACTTGGTCATATCATGGATTTCAAGATCAAATCCAACATTAATCGCCGTCTTAGTTGTTTCCTGATGTATAATATTGATCCTAGGACCATGATCCTTGATATTGGTGGCAATAAAGTTCTGGAGATCAATGCAGATGTCATTGAGAAGCTGTTTGCACTGCCTAATGGTGGCGACTCTCCTCCAAGGCCTTCGGAGGATTATGGTGCCGCTTTGGTGAACTTAAACGATGAGCTTGGGGTTCCAAGGAATAAAGATATAAAAACTGATGAGCTTCGGAATATTCTTGCGCAGCTTGTCGATGATCCTTCTAGGGATGGCCTTGCTCTGAAGGTGTTTGGTCTGATTTTGTAAAAAAAGTTTTTCTGCCCAGGGTATTCTCTGCGCGTCAAGAAGGAGGCGACAATGGTTGAAGACTTCGACATTGTCAAGTTGAAAAACATGCAGATTTGTCAGCTGATCGTTGATGAGCTGAGACTTGTTGTTGAAGCCTGGCAGAATGCAGGTGCAGACTGGAGACCTCTTCCTGGTTGTGTTATCGCACCCATTCTAGCATACTTGGACTGTCTGGACCACCACTCCATGGACCATAAGGATAAGAGGCTCCACCGCGCCATGTATATGGATCCTAAGAATCTTATGAAACTTGCCAACTTGGATATCGTGAAGAAAGGCGGTCCGGACCCTAGATCTTGGATCTTTGGCAAGTTGCCGGTGAGTTGTGTAGTACCAGCCTTTTTTAATGCAATTCTTTAGTTGTCAATAATATATTTTGGTGTTGCCCTGTTTTTATAAGTTAGTAATTAATCTTATGTGATGTTTGGGAGGTTGGTGTTGCGGGGAGGGGGGGTCTCCCCCCCCCATATTTGGTTAACAAAAATAGAATAGATAAATATGGAGACCACATCCCACTCACACACATAGTTATAATGTATGCATCTGTTTGTACTGCTTTTGCATATATATTTTGTACTGCTTTAACATTCATCTCTGTACTTCTTGTTCATAAATCTTTTGTACTTCTTTTTTCTATTGTTAGGTTATTAAGTTAGTAATTAATCTTATGTGATGTTTGGGAGGTTGGTGTTGGGGTTAGAGGGGAGGGGGGTTGGGGGGTCTCCCCCCCCCCATATTTGGTTAACAAAAATAGAATAGATAAATATTGAAACCACATCCCACTCACACACATAGTTATTATGTATGCATCTGTTTGTACTGCTTTTGCATATATATTTTGTACTGCTTTAACATTCATCTCTGTACTTCTTGTTCATAAATATTTTGTACTTCTTTCTTCTATTGTTAGGTTAATAAACTTTTTATCTTATTTAACTTTGTGTTTATTAGTGTATTATTTGTTGTATAACATTTTAATCCCTTTTTTTGAAGTGGAAGGGGCACAATGACATCGTTTATTTTAATGAAAGATTTGAAGTGATTGCCAACACTTCTTGTGTGTATCCCAAGAAGAGGAAGTTCGAACCGTCCTCAGGAACTGTTCACGCTAGTAGGCGTATGTCTGCAGGAATCAGTAGTGCAGCAGGTGTTTCATCTCAAGGAGTTGGTGGTACTGTGTTTGATTCCACTTTCAAAGAGCTTGATGCTGCAATAGCAAAGGCAGTTCAGTTGTCTCTTCAGATGCCTACCACAAGCACACGTCTGAGCAACACCGCTGGAGTTTTTCCCCCTGAGCTTGCATTTAATGAAGATGCTCACAGGATTGTGTTGAATGCTGAGGCTGCCAATCTTGATTACTTGCAGAAATCCTTATACCAGATCCAGGATGGTTTTGTAATGTACAAGACCATGCAAGATGTGTTGGGTCTCGCAGCAGAAAACAATAATTTTTTTAACTAGCGTCGCCCTTAACCCAAGATGTATCTAGCTGTAATGCCGTAACGGAAAGACTTGCGGAAACATACCTCGGGGTGTAGTCCGTTGCATGGGAAACGTTCCCGCAAACGTGGTTGATGAAGCCGTAAACCTTTCACAGCCCCCTGGTTGTGTTAGCACCCTGTTGGGTGGTAGTGCCGCACATGCAGCACCTCGTAGTACTCGCACACGTACGGACTCGATGACGACCTCCGTTCTCCGATCCAGCGAAGGTGGCGGAAGTAGACCTCCCAGAACCGGAGTTTCGGCAGCACGACGGCATCCGCGTAGCAGAGAATCCTCAATCCCAGCACAGGTTCCAGACAAGGGTACCCCGGCTTGAGAGAGATGAGAGAGGGTTGAAGACCAGTGAAAACCGATCTCAATTCAGAGTAATATTGAATTCTCTGCGATTTTTTCTGTCTTCAAGAAGTGCACCCCTGCCCATCTTTATATAGGCAGACGGAAGGAGTCAACCCCCCTTCCCTTGGCAATGTGGGACTAATCCCTTGCCAAGGGGGGAGGACGCGGCTAGGAGGAGCGGGAAGTGGGGCGCCACCCACATGGGCCCCAAGGCCCATCAAGGCCCCCCCCCTTTTTTTTCTTTTCCTTTTCCCTTTTTATTTTCCTCCTTCCCCTAATGGGCTTCTTTCACAAATAAGGCCCATTGCACTTTTTAATCTGAAATAAATTATTATTAATTATTAATTCACTTAATTAATAAAAAATACATATTATTTCATCTCCCGATGATCCGGACCTCCTTCTAGCTCACTCTGAACGTCCTTCGGACCAACACGGAACTTTTCCGGTATGTCTCTCTCTCTTCTTCGGTAACTCCGATAGTTCCGAAAAGGTCTCCGATATTCATCGAGCCCTTAAGTGTGTTACCCTACAGTCCGAGAACACTCCAGTCATGACCGAGAAAAAAGCTACGGCCAATGATCAATAGCGGGACCTGGATGCCCATAATGACCCCTGTGCATCCCGGAAGTAACCGATTGAAGCGTACACGTTGTATACCATCCCCTTTCTCATGCGATACTAGATTAGTCCAAGATTCGATCAATTGCATCCAATGCATTAGTTCTATCTTGTTACCGACAAATCTTATTCACTCGTTCCGTGATATTCATCCTTGTGACCTAGTCACACGCTGCGCAGCTTTATGGATGCAATCTCACCGAGTTGGCCATGAAGTATCTTTCCATTATATGGATTGACAAATCCCACTCTTCAATCAACACTCTTCAACATATCCCATCGGATAGCCCAAGATACACCTTTATGGTCACCATGTTTCAGTGTGACGGTTAATGCACTCAAAGCATCCTCAGAAGATAGCAATTATGCGTGATCTCACGGTCAAAGGAACAGGCTACTACTTTTTGTAATTACAATACTGAACTTTTACGATTTGATCATGTTGCAATGCTTGCATTGGGTAATGTTCATCACGTCATTCATTCAATGAGGTGACCTTACCTTCAATTGACTTGATTGTCCATGATCGTGAAACCACAATCATCAGTTGACGATAAACCAGTCATCATGAGAGGCTGACTAGGAACTCTGGTTGTTTCTATACCACACCTGTATCATTGTTTCACTGATACATTTCCAGCACAGTATGAAACTGATCATGAACTTATTTAGATATATTGGAATAATCATATATTATTTGCCTCTAGATCATATATCCAACAGTCTCCCACTTGCACTAGATAGCAAATAATCTAGCTGCATATTTTCTCGATCATAATCATCTTATCATATAAGTGTTTATTGATCATGCTTGCTCATGGAAGAGGTTTTGTCAACGATCTGTACCCGTTCAGATTCGTATGTTCCTTTGCAATAGGTATTGGTCAACTTGCTTTATATACCCTTCATTATCTAATAATCCTTGAATTATAAGTTTGGCGGGAGAGTGAGACTTCTTATTTTACAATATTCTCTAATGACAAAATGGTTTTAGTCCCTAGGACTCCCATAGTCATGTATACTGAAAAATACACTTAGCCAGAAGTCTACACTCCTTACGCTAAACTTTATTCAACCTTCTACTTCCTTAAGTAGATATTTATATTTTGTAGAGTTTTGGTTCGTGAAATTATAGCTCACATTTCCTTTCTATTCCTTTTGGTGATATCTCTAATTCATATAGACCCATAATAAGGCTTGCAATCGTAATGCAGTATTAAATTCAAGTATATTATCTTTTCTATCATTTAGAGTATTGTCCTTAGTTTCTCTTCAGATACTGAATGCTTGGACTTTGCTCAGGTTCTGTGTTTTGCCAACCAAGCACATCGGAACTTGTTCTTCTTCTAAGAACCTTTGAGTCATTCTGTTATTGGATTCACAACTTCCGTTTTATGGTAGAATCATATGTCAAAGTTCATATAGGATCACATGTCTTGAGACAAAGTGCATCCCTATTCTTCCATTAAAACATTATTTCGTGATATTAAGGTTTTACATCCTTTATATAATTCCTAGCCACAAGAACCTTTTCTTGTTTAGGATATCATTCCAATCCTTTTTTATGTTCATTACACGTGTCCTAATCTATCCTTATAGATTTTAGTGTGTGACACATATGTATTTCGTTCATATAAGATTCTCGTAATCCTTTCATCTTATTAGCCTTAATCTCCATATATATCAACGTATATATATGAGATTGTTTTCACATATATCATCGTATATATATGAAATTGACATTGTGCTCCCACTCAAATATATCCGACATATATCTGTAAGTAAGCTTTTATTAAGTTTCTATTCTAATTATGTCAGACATAATAATATTGCTCCCAAAGCTCCCACTCAGAAAATGCTCTCTGCATTCCAAGTTTTCAGGAAGTCTCCAAAGCTCCCACTCAGTTTCATGAAATTGCAGTCCATCTCAATATTTTGATTACTTCAAAATCACTTGATCAAATCAAGGTTGAGAGTTTCTGCCTTGAGGTACTATGGTCCATCTTATCGAAACAGTCTTTCGTTATGCCAATTGCTACTTCTCTTCAAATTCCACAACTTGAATGTGATGCAATTTCAAGCTATGGTCCCTTCATAGTGTTCGTGAATGAAATACCCATATTGATTTAGCATTACTACACTTATTTAGTCAATCATTATTGAATTTAGCCATAACATCTTTTATGTGCCAAATCATGCCTTTATGTGTTGCATCATTCTTAATAACTTCCTGGTTATTCGGAATGTGAAATAACTACTTTATTTCATAGGATGTGAGCCATCCCATATGCAACTCGATATGATTTCATTTCTCCTCGTTTCCTAGGTAACCATCAATCCTTCGTAATTTATGAGCAGTGTCCCTTTTGTTTCACTTAAGAAGACTCATGATTATTGTTCTGTACAGAACGTATTCATGACAATCTTCTTATTTTTAAACTAAGGCTTTAACTAATATACCATGATAATCATCAATAGCATATTTCCTCTTCTCATGGAGTCATTTCAGCGGAACGTTTTCTGTTGCGTTACTCTGTTATCTGAAGGCAGGGTCAATCACCCTGGTCAAAGAATTCACTTTTATCCCATTGGTTTATTCCTTGAGAACCATCTTCTCATTCACCAATTCAGGCAATACAGGTTTTTCTATTTGGGAAGGTGTGTTTTACAATTGCTCACAACTCTAATACAAAGAAAGTTATATCATATAAAACTTCTAGAAACTTTCTAACACCATCATCATATGGAGTCATCAGCTTCATTAAATTCAGAATGGTTTCCTTATTTCATGAAGTGGGTGTTTTAACTTAATAAATTATAACAACTTTGTTCATTCAAAATAGCATTAGCGTAAGGGTAATGTATTTAGACCATACTACATTTTAGTATGACTACGAATGGTTCAGGTGCTTGAGCACTTTAAACTTCCATCGTAATTTGTGGTATTACTTCCACAAGTCTCCCATTTATGTCAAATATAATACTTATCACTTTGATCACATCATGGTGATTCGTTTTCTTATATTTTACTTCACTGTGATTCCATAATCTCAGATTTATGATCTCAATTGAATCCTTGTTCAGTTAATCATGCGAAGCATCTTTAATGATTATTCATGCGCTTGGTTAATACATCATTTATGTACAATGTTTGGCGCAAGTTCTACTTTGCTAGAACTCCGTCATTAGTCATCTTGGTTGATAATAAATTCAAGAGTTAATAGATCGAGTATCTAATGAGTTCATCATTTATGAATTCATCTCATGCATTTAATCTAGTTATGACTATTGACCTTATTGTTATTCATAATAACTTAACCATTAAACATTGAATATCACTTGACAATTATGGTGTTTTATAAATGCTTCTATCATATTATAAACTCAATTGCAATCATAGTATAAGCACACTTTATTCATCAAACTGGAACAACTGACTTGTCTCAACACATGAATAACTTTGTCTTGCGAGATGCAAGACATATCACTAAGTGTTCATACTTGATTGATTACAAAAGATTTATCTAATACTCTAAGTATAATCCTATGATAGATGTCTTGGTTAAATCTTGGTGGCCATCAACTGTCTTGGTTGCCATCAATCCTGGATCGCACCTCTTCCCGTCCATGCAACGACAGGCCCTGTTTTCATAAAACAGAACAAGTATCAAATACTTATTAAACTGCAAATGTTGTATAAGGGAACAAACATTTATAACGAGTATATCAAACATATACCTTCTCCATCAACAATTTCTCCTTCAATGGGTTAAAACTCTAAATCTCGGAGGTTGACCATGAACTCAAAGAACTGAAGGCTTTCACCTCTTCCGACATAGTCATGGACAAAGTCTGTGTAACTCGGTGGAAGCGAGTGTAGCACCGTGTTAATAGCAGACTCCTCTGTGGTCCAATAGTTAAAGTCATCCACGAGTTTCAGATGTATCCCATGCATCTTGGCTACGTGAGTTTTCAGACAAGTGTTCTCTTCCATCTTTGTAGTAAGAAACTCATTTTCTAACTCAAATCTGGCCATTCTGAACTGATGTATAAACAATGACTTCATCATGTCGATTGTGTCAAACGTGTCCATATCCGCATATTGTTCACGTAAATCTTGCGGAAAGCTAGTTTCTATGACACTTTTAACCATGGCATAAGTCCTTCGACGATTATGGTAATCAAGCATTACTTTTTCATCCATGTTGTCTACTGGAGGGTCTCCCATACGCTCTTGTATCACGAACAAGAGGTTAGCTCTCTTGAGCACAGTCCTAAGGTATAAGTACCAATCAACGAAATTTGACCCATCATCTTTAAGTCTTTCACCATGTAAGAAAGTAACCAATCCATGATACTGATTCATGTCCATTTTAATTTTCTAAAAAATATTTGCAAGGAAAACAATTAAGACTAGTTCATAACAATGAGTTCATAATAATCATATTATAGATGAGCTCACACTAAAACTGTCATCCCTAAGAAGTTTTAGTGATTACATGATCCAGATTCACTATCCGTCCTCGAATATCACAACGGCCGACGGATTAGTTTCAAAGGTAGACAACTAGTTTGTGCGATCACATCCTATATGTGACTCATGCTCGATCTTTCGATCTCTAGCATTCCGAGGCCATATCTACATATGCTAGGCTCGCCAAATTGACCTTAGTGTTATATGCTGCTTAGCAAGGCCATATCGACATATGCTAAGCTTGCCAGGCCCAACCTCATGCGAACTCTAATGTATGTATGACACCCGATCGTCACGGCCTGCCTATCATAAAGAGAACCTTCCAGGTGGTGCACACTTCGGTAGAATACTTATGTTTGGCATTTTATAAGGGATCATATTATTTTATGCTACCGTCGTGTATCCTATACTAGCATGTTTTAAGATGTATGATCATGGTGGCACTAAGTCTAAAGTGTCTACATTTAAGTTTGTTTCATCATGATGAACGTTTACTACTTTCTAGTAACACATAGCAAAGCTATCACTACATCAAGATTAAGAAAACCAAAATAGCCCCCTCTGCAATATAAAGTTAGACGCCTATATATTTGTATATTGCATGTTTTACGTGGCTGCTAGGGCTTTTCATAGATCAACCGTTTCTATGAACATTGAACCACAACGCTGATTATAGATTGTCTCTATTACACCCCGTATGGGGCCCTCCATTGCAAATGGCATATCCGCTAAAGTAAGAGAGACAGAAACCCCCAGAGCCACTTTATACGGTACAAACCGTATGTCAAGCGTGGAACCAGTCTCGCGTAAGCGTACGCATAAGGTCGGTCGGGGGCCGCTTCATCATACAATGCCACAGATATAACAAGTACACGTGAGAGGGTAACAATCGTAGAATCAACGCCCACATCCCCGATGTGTTCTAACCGTACAGCAATACGAAGCATAGATCTAGCTCTGATACCACTGTTGGATCCCGCAGCAGAAAACAATAATTTTTCTAACTAGTGTCGCCCTTAACACAAGATCTATCTAGCTGTAATGTCGTAATGAAAAGACTTGCGGAAACATACCTCGGGGTGTAGTCCATTGCGCGGGAAAGGTTCCCGCAAATGTGGTTGATGAAGCCGTAAACCTTTCACAGCCCCCTGGTTGTGTTAGCACCCTGTTGGGTGGTAGTGCCGCACGTGCAGCACCTCGTAGTACTCGCACACGTACGGACTCGATGACGACCTCCGTTCTCCGATCCGGCGAAGGTGGCGGAAGTAGACCTCCCGGAACCGGAGTTTCGGCAGCACGACGACATCCGCGTAGCAGAGAAGCCTCAATCCCAGCACAGGTTCTAGACAAGGGGACCCCGGCTTGAGAGAGACGAGAGAGGGGAGAAGACCGGTGAAAACCGATCTCAATTCGGAGTAATATTGAATTCTCTACGAATTTTTCTGTCTTCAAGAAGTGCACCCCTGCCCATCTTTATATAGGCAGACAGAAGGAGTCAACCCCCCTTCCCTTGGCAATGTGGGACTAATCCCTTGCCAAGGGGGGAGGGTGCGGCTAGGAGGAGGGGGGAAGTGGGGCGCCACCCACATGGGCCCCAAGGCCCATGGCGCCCCCCCCCCTTTTTTTCTTTTCCTTTTTCCTTTTTATTTTCCTCCTTCCCCTAATGGGCTTCTTTCACAAATAAGGCCCATTGCACTTTTTAATCTGAAATAAATTATTATTAATTATTAATTCACTTAATTAATAAATAATACATATTATTTCATCTCCCAATGATCCGGAACTCCTTCCAGCTCACTCTGAACGTCCTTCGGACCAACACGGAACCTTTCCGGTACGTCTCTCTCTCTTCTCTGGTAACTCCGATAGTTCCGAAAAGGTCTCCGATATTCATTGAGCCCTTAAGTGTGTTACCCTACGGTCCGAGAACACTCCAGTCATGACCGAGACAAAGGCTACGGCCAATGATCAATAGAGGGCCCTGGATGCCCATAATGACCCCTGTGCATTCCGGAAGTAACTGAATGAACCGTACACGTTGTATACCATTCCCTTTGTCATGCGATACTAGATTAGTCCAAGATTCGATCAACTGCATCCAATGCATTAGTTCTATCTTGTTACCAACAAATCTTATTCACTCGTTCCGTGATATTCATCCTTGTGACCTAGTCACACGCTGTGCAGCTTTATGGATGCAATCTCACCGAGTTGGCCATGAAGTATCTTTCCATTATATGGATTGATAAATCCCGCTCTTGAATCAACACTCCTCAACATATCCCATCGGATAGCCCAAGATACACCTTTATGGTCACCATGTTTCAGTCTGACGGTTAATGCACTCAAAGCATCCTCAGAAGATAGCAATTATGCGTGATCTCACGGTCAAAGGAACAGGATACTATGTTCTGTAATTACAACACTGAACTTTTACGATTTGATCATGTTGCAATGCTTGCATTGGGTAATGTTCATCACGTCATTCATTCAATGAGGTGACCTTACCGTCAATTGACTTGATTGTCCATGATCGTGAAACCACAATCATCAGTTGACGATAAACCAGTCATCATGAGAGGCTGACTAGGAACTCTGGTTGTTTCTATACCACACCTGTATCATTGTTTCACTGATACAGTTCCAGCACAGTATGAAACTGGTCATGAACTTATTTAGATATATTGGAATAATAATATATTATTTGCCTCTAGAGCATATATCCCACAAGATGGTCACTGCAAGCCTTTAGAAGAGCATGCACAAAAGTATCTCATGGAGATTCTCAAGGGAGACGGTCCTGCTTCCGGCGGAGATGTTGCTGCCGCTGCTGCTACTGCCGGAGTGCATACATCTGCTGGTGGGGAAGGGGAAGACAATGATACTACCGTACCTCATGTTGATAAGGTGTGCTATCTTTTGTAAAAGTTTGTTGTTGTTTTGTTATGATCTCTTAATTCTGTGTTTTGTGTTAGGCGAGTACTGATGGGACCAATCTATCTCAAATTTGCGCCCCTGAGGATCATGGGGCGCCCAGGGTTTCGACGCCAGAAGATCCGCATGAGGAGACAGATGTTCAACTTACTGGCGATGTGGGAGATGTGAAGATACCAGAAGGTTGTGTTGCTGAAGCTGCACATGAAGATCCAGTTGAAGTTGCCGCTGGTCGCAGTGATTCTGCTACAGTCACAACTGCTGTTGAGAAGACATCCGCTGATTTTGATGCCGGCATTGAGTCCGAAGTTGTTCCTGTATCGGATGCACAAGAGATCCCACATGTTGATGCGCCGGATCTTGTAGCTAAAGTTCTGCCAACTTCTGCAGACCAAGAATACATAGGCAAGAACCAATAATGTCCACACCGATCTCTACGCTTTACACTTTTGCAGTTGCGATGATCTTGAAGTGTGTGATGTATGTTTATGGGAACTGGGTTTCTTTTGTGGAAAAAATGTACAATATGTGGTTTTGGAAACATTTTATGAAACTTGTAATGTAATTATATATGTGTAATCGATGTTGTGCTTTGTGTTCTGATGACTTTTTGCGCTTATTGTACTGCTTTTTAGTGTTGTACTTCTTGTTAGCTACAGTAGCTCAAGATCTGTACTGCTTGTTATCTGTACTACTTGTTATCTACAGTAGCTGAACTTTTCTTTGTGTCATCAGGTTCTGTACTTCTCTTATAGTTGTTTATGTACTTCCTCAACATTATGTCATGCTATAGATCTGTACTGCTTGCTATCTACAGTAGATGAACTTTTCTTTATGTCATCAGGTTTTGTACTTCTCTTATAGTTGTTTACGTACTTCCTCAACATGTATATGCTATACTTCTCTTAATGTTCTGCTTTTTCTGCAGGTTCTGATGATTTTGATGACTTGATACAAGATGAGGTTAACATTCCTGATTCTGTTGAAAGGTTTTACAATGCAGTTACTTCTATTGAAGAAAAGGACAAGATTGCGTATGTTTTGTATTCTTAATACCTTTGTTGTATCTTTTTTCATGCTTTATAATTTTTTTATTTGACATGTGTCCTTCTGATTATTATGTGGTACATATTAATTTTCATTAGAGAAGTTCTGTTTGAAAACAACTATTGCAAAGCTACTGTATTGGAAATTGCTACAGCGTTTCGGCCTGGTGGCATGCTTGGCTCCGAAGCAGCGTCTGTTGGGATCTACATCTTATCAGAGAGGTACAAAGAATATGAAAAGTTGGTTGTGCCCTACTGGATCACTGTAAGTTTTATTTCTTATATTTTAATATTTGGCTATCTTTTATTGCTTTCTCATTCCTTTTGTTACTGATCATTTTTGTTTATGCTTGCTTATTTTATATTTTTGTGCAGACTAAGTTGTACCGTGGAGATATATCTGCTCCTGTGATTAAATGGTTTTCAAATAGAGTCGGAGATGAGCGTATTGACAAGAAGGATATTGTGAGTAAATTATAAATCTGGTCAGCCTTGTGTGGGTGGATTCGTTATTTTTTTCTACTGACTTTTTGTTATTTTTCTTCTTCTTTATCTGTTTCGCAGATTGTTTTCCCAACGTTAGATCCGCCTCCTCCCAAAGGGCATCTAGCTGAGTCAGCTGGTATTGGTCACTGGATGACCATCAGCTTAGACATGAAAAGACGGTGCCTCCAGTACATTGATTCTCTGTACGGCAAGGATGACCAGGATGGGTGGACCATTTTCCTGAAAATGGTGAAGAATGTTAAGATTCTCTGGACGGCTGTTAGCAATAAAATGGATATCCATCTCAAACCTGCTAGTATCGACAGTTTTGAGACCAGATATATGACCACATAGAAACAAGAAGATGGGTGAGACATGTGCACATTTTGTCTTTTCATACACCTTTTGCGAGATGGATAACACTTTTTTCAGAGCACTCATATATATTTTTCCTCCTTTGCTGTGTATGAAGGTGTTCTTGTGGGTTTTTCATGCTCCCGACTGTTCAGTCGTGGAATGGTAAAGAACTTATGAACTTTGCACATGCTGACATCGCCAACATGAAGAAGACCATGCTTTATAGTTGGGCAATGTCTGGTCATTTCAATATTGATTTTAACAAGTTGTTCGGCTATCATCCAGGTTAGTTTGTACTAGTTTGTTTTTTGGTCTGATCATTATGTTATATAAAATTCTTACCTACACTGTCAGTTGCATCATTATTGTACTTCTTATAGCTGTTATATAGCCCTCATATCAGCAGTGTTATCTGTACTTCTTCTGCTAGTTGTTATGCAATTTTTGTGCTAGATCACTTTTATTTTTTGGTTTCACATGTCACTCATGATATTTTGTACTTCATTTTTTTATTTTTCCAAAGTTACATGTTTTTTTTTATTTTTGTCTTCGTCAATTTAACGCAAGTGAATGTATGAACGTTGGGGATGAAACATTTTCCCTGTTTGAGACCCAAATGGTTAAGCCTTCTCATGAAGTTATTACTATTAGTAGCCAAGAAGATGTCGAGGTTCTGAAAGATAAGCCCAGCAAGAAGAAGCCGGCTATAGAGTCTGATTCAGATTTCGAGAAGCTTGTTGTTGGACATGAATCTACTGATACCGATGACTTTGCCAGGCCAATAATAACCACAAGGTCTGGCAGGCTGGCTCATGGTAATCAGGGGATAAACTTTCCTCCCAAGAAGAAGAAGAAAGCCCCTGGGATTGACTCTGTGAAATTATTGTCCAATAAGCGTGCGCCAAAGAAAGCAAAGAAGTGGAGTCAGACTGTTGAGCAGCTAAGGCCCGTCGAGTACACTAATATCCAGAATGCTAGGCTTTTGAAGGATTTCATGCTAAGCAAGCATGCAATTGAGAAGTATAAACAGTGTTTCTTCTTCATCTTTCTAGTTTTGCTAGTTTTTTTAGATTTGTTAGTAGTATTGCCACTTTTTCCAATTCTCTTTTGAACATGCTTCTTGCTCAGCTATTCATGTCCTTCTCAATAGTATATTTTTATTCTTCGTATTTTTAATCTTCCTTTTTGCTGCAATGTTTTTTGTGCTTCAAAAGCAAGTACCCTACTTGGTTAGATAAGTTTTGTTTTGAAAATTCATAGTGGTTTAAGTACTTCACAAAGCTTTATTCTTGTACTTCTTGAGTTTGTATTTATGTACTCCCCTGTTTCCAACCTAAGTACTGCCATATATTGCTTGAAATGTACTGCCTTCATTAGCATCTTCAGAATTTTTGATGTAATTATTTTAATAGCATATATTAATTTAATGTGTTTATCTTCATTTTTGCCAACTGCAGAACAACTTTTGCTAGGTTCGTTCATGGTGTTGATGACACTGGTTTTGAGGTTGAGACAACTTTCACCGGTGAAGATTTCGTAAGGAATTTTGCCTCTTATGGGCAGCTCGAAGGCGAGATGATGGACTTTGTCATTTCTAGCTTTAATTCTGATGCAACCATGAGTCAAGTTTTTGCTTCTAGGAAGCGTGTACTTTTGAGCTCGTACTTCATTGCGGTAATGTTTTTTATTCTATTATCAAGTTTATCTTATTTTATGTGTTTTGTTATTGTTCTTTTGTATTGGTTCTGCACCCTGTATTTTCTGATCTTAAAGTCCTCCCCTTTGATGTGCAGTATGTTCTTCGAATGGATAATTTTATTGGCACAAAGAAGTTTGATATCGAGGCAGGAGTTAGCTCATTGCACAATTTGGTCAAGCCTTCACAGAATCTTTTGTTGGCAGACTTGGTTAGTATAGTTTGTTAATTTTTTTCATTTTTAGGTGTTAGAATCTTCCTTTTTCTATTGCTTTTTGTAGTGTACATAGTTGTTTGTTATGGCACTACTTCTTACACATCCGGTTGTTATTTTCTAAAACAGATCTTGCTCCCCAACTGCAAACCTGTTGGTAGTTCAAGGACTTTCCACCATTCCCTTTACTTTCTGAACAAATACCGTAAGATCTTTGATGTTGTGGAGTCATTAAATTGGCTGACAAGAAGCAGCACTCAAATAACCAAGAGTGAGTTCCAAAAATCTGATGTAAAAGAAGTTGTGAGTTTATGCTGTTTTGCTTTTTGGTTTATTATTTTTTCTTGTTCCATTTTTGAGATTTTAGTAAACTTCTCATCACACTTCAAGTTTTGAATTCACCTCTGTTTTAACAGGGCAAAAGGTTTGATGTTGTTATGCAGGCTGTTTATGGCAAAGAAGTGTGCAAGAAGAGAAATCTACCATGCTGGAGCAAGATTGCAGATAAACCCCACTACTTGTTGCCTGCGCATCAGGGAGTTAACGAGTGTGGTATCTATTGCCTCAAGTTTGCGTGCACGTTCGATGGTGATCGATGCATTGAGCACATCAAGAACTACGATGTTTGTCCCTGCAGACTACCCAGTTTTTAGTTTTATGAAGTGAAAAATAGTTTCTTCATATTGTTGTGTTGTCGCTCAGTGTGCTCACATTTTTATTTTTGTCGCAGGAACGTTCTGAGGACTGGAAGGCTGAGTACATGTTCAAAATTCTTTTCCATGAGGATAACAAGGTGCCTCTTGAGGACCTTCCGGAGGAAATCCAGTGCCTCTCCCCAACTTCTACGTTGTCAACACAGGGTGAAGAACTGTTGCTGATGTTAACTTAGCTCCCAGCTGATTGATTTGATGACGCACTATATGTAGCACGACTAGGATCTGTGTTAGAACAATGTGTCCTTGTAATCTACATTTTCTGTTTGCATGAAGAACTACTTAATTTATTCGTTTTAGCACTATGTTCTGAAGTTGTTATTTGTGAGCATATTGTCACGTTATCAGTACGCAAAACATCTTTGTTGGATGTGTGTTTTGTGTGATGCATTCTATATGCTGAAACATTTGGCAGAAACATTTTATAGTTGTTCACAACATGTTATCGTTACTTCCACTCTTTTTGCTTAATATTTGTACTTCCTACGGATGTATGTTCTATACTACTTTATTAACACAGATTTTTACTCAAATGTAATCTTATAGAATCATTTTTGTCCTGCAAGCATTAAGATCATGCACACATGATCAGCACCAGTTTTTTACTGTCAAATATTTTTTGTTAAATATAATAGAGAGATTCGAATTGTTATGGAGGAGGGGGCGTTGGGGGGGACCCCCCCCCCATACTTTGTCTTTTATGTTTTGTACCGTACCCGAGTGAACTTGTACCCCCATATGCGTTAGCGCGAGGCCGAGCCGGGGGGGCCTACGGCGAGCGCTAGCGAGGCGTAGGCCCACCCAGTGAGGCCGAGGCAGGAACGAGTCATAGCAGGCGACGACGCGGCGTGCCACGACGTCGCATGTGGAGGCGAGTCCGTCACTCCAGAGCCTCACCATCTATCGTAGGGGTGTGGGGGTGGTGTGGTTAGGCACAATTTTATATATTTTTCTAGAAGGAAAGGAAAACAGAAGTGATACAGAAACTCGTTTACTATATGCCCATATGCGTTAGCGCGAGGCCGAGCCGGGGGGCCTACGGCGAGCGCTAGCGAGGCGTAGGCCCACCCGGTGAGGCCGAGGCAAGAACGAGCTGTAGCAGGCGACGACGCGGCGTGCCGCGACGTCGCATGTGGAGGCGAGTCAGTCACACCAGAGCCTCACCATCTATCTTAGGGCTGTGGGGGTGGTGTGGTTAGGCACCATTTTATATATGTTTCTAGAAGGAAAGGAAAACAGAAGTGATACAGAAACTCGTTTACTATATGCCCATATGCGTTAGTGTGAGGCCGAGCCGGGGGGGCCTACGGCGAGCGCTAGCGAGGCGTATGCCCACCGGTGAGGCCGAGGCAGGAACGAGCCGTAGAAGGCGACGACGTGCCGTGCCGCGACGTTGCATGTGGAGGCGAGTCTGTCACACCAGAGCCTCACCATCTATCTTAGGGGTGTGGGGGTGGTGTGGTTAGGCACCATTTTATATATGTTTCTAGAAGGAAAGGAAAACAGAAGTGATACAGAAACAAGCTTACTATATGCGAAGTCGAGGCGGACGCCGAAGCGACGACGGACGCCGAGACGAGCCCGTGACAGTAGAGCATCAACATCTATTCTTAGGGGGTGTAGTACAAGTCATTGGCGTACTGCCTTGATTTTTTTTAAAGTACTTTCTTTTTCAAAATTATAGAACTGATGTCATATTAGTAACTGTATTTCCCTCAGAATTATGTTTGTACTTGTTGTTCTTTGTACACTGTACTTCTTTTTATCTTCCCATTTTTTAAAAATAAAACTTGGAAAGTCTGTTATGGGTTGTACAGAATCAGATGATTTTTCAATGTCATTGTCTTTGTATATATATCAGTCATGACTCACATTACCATATAAACTTACAGCAATATATCAAGTAAATTGTGCTCATCCAGCCAAATCAGCATTGTTTTAAGTCTCAAATTGTTTGCACATAGTAGTTGTAGTATATATCATCTATGTTCTGAGAGGAACATATAACACATGCAGCAATATGACAATTAAATATATTACACAAGCAAATCAACATTGCTTTAATCTAGAGCTACTCCTTGATGGTGCTTGCTTTTTTCTGTTCCTGCTGGTTGTGCTGGTGTTATTGTTGTTGTATCTTTCCTTTTTTGGGTGGGGGAGGTGGTGTTTGTTCTTCGTCTTCGGTGTCCTCTTCATCCATATCTTTGTCTTCGTCATCATGAGATTCTTCTTCCTCTTCTTGTCCTTCCTGATCATCGTCTTCATCATCATCATATTCTTCTTCTTCTTCATCTGCTGTAGTCGACATATTATTGTTCTTCTTAGACTTCTGATTTATCTTCTTTGCTATCGCCAAAGCATCTTTGATCACTGGACAGCTGAGAATGTCGTGCCCTAACCCTATTTGCTTGCATCCCTGGCATATCCTTTTGCTTTTTTTAGTCAGTTGTTTCTTTTCATTTTTGGGAATTTTTGTTGGACACGACCTAGCATTGTGCCCTGACCCAATCTCGCCGCAAATACCACATTTCCTCTTCCTTGTCCCAGATCTCTCATCTTTTTCTAGGTCTGGTTCTTCTTGCTTCATTTTCTTTCCAGCCGCCGACGGTCTTGATTCAGCTGTGTTCTTATACCTGCTGCCCTTAGTTTTTGATATGGGTGGAGGTAAGATAGCCTTAGTAACAGATTGAGCGTTGCATCCAGCACTAGGCAGGTCATCATTGTCATGCGATGTTCTTGTCATCTCCGTTGATAAGTCAGGCTCAAACTGGTTCATAGCTGGGCGAGTGCATGTATCATCATCATCATCAGCTGTTGTTGATGACCCCACTGCTTCAACCATGTCTAACACTTCTAGCAGGCCAGCTTTTGCTGTTACGTGCTGGTCGTCTGACTTGCCTCCTGTTCTCACAACTTTCAAAGCTATTTGGAGAAGCTCATTTTGTTGATGCAGGAACGACGACCCGTCAAATGATTCAGTCTTGTAGTCTCTCCTCTCAAATGTTTCCCTTGCCTTCGCTCTCGTAGTGTACCTCTTTAGGATGTATTTATCTGGCACACTCTTCAATCTCAGATGCTCAAGCATTGCAATTATGTGCACACAGAACAGACCTAGGAGCAGGTAGTAAAGTCACATTTAGTAAATAGTAAAGTCACATTTAGTATTTGGAATTGGACGTGTGAAAATTATTTTTGTTCTATGGTTGCTGTCTATATGTACCTGTATGCTCAAACATCTTGCACTCGCATCTGTATTCCTCTGTCTCAGTGTTTGCAATAACTTTGAACTCATGGTTTGACCATGAGAACGTATCGGTTGGCTCATGATAGGTCACCAGATAATTATGTTTGTCAACTGTAGGATCCTGGCTTGTTTTTATGCGGAAGAGTGTGCTCTTTTTAAGTTTTCTTCTGAACTCGGTGAATACGGATTTTGTATAGTGCTCACTGAACTGCTTCTCAAAACCTTAATGAGTTCTTGTCTTTGGTTCTGTCTGCAAAATATTTTAAACAAGTATGTCAGTATGGTTTGTATGCAAATATCTATTGCAAGAAGTTGTTGTACTTCTGTAACTATAATCGATGTACTTCTCCTATGTATTACTTATGTACTTCCCCCAAAACTGAAATTTAGCACTTCTCTTTATAAAGACAAGAGATTCTTGAAATTTGGTATCTTACCATTGATGCCAATGTCTGTGCATTCTCAACTTGCCTCCTGGAAAATATGCAGTTGTTTACTTGCTCAGCAAATCGGTGCAGGTTTTGGTCCTGTTTGACAAACCCTTTCTTGAGTATATAGTTCATACTTTCGCTGCGTTGAGTTGAAGTCATCCTTGCACAGAAAACCTCCTTGAAGTAAGTCGATATCCATTCCTTCCGGTCTGCCCACATGTGCAGAATCATGTGATCATCATGAAGCTTGTATTTATCAATGAGCTGGTGCCAAGCTGCCTCAAATTCAGTTGGCATCAGGGGCCAATTTATGATTTCCTCAAACTCAGCCTTGAAAGTGATGTGCAACTTGTACAAGTATGAAATGTGTGAGGTGTACTTGTTTCTTATATGCCACCTGCAAAACTTGTGTAGGGACCTTGTGAAAACTTGTTTGATTGCAGGGGTCATCGAAGGGCACTGGTCTGATTAGAAAATGCAAGGGGTAGGGTTAGTGTTAGCAATTTAGAACTTCTTCTAATGCTATGTGTGTATTGCTTGTATAGTAAAACTTGAACTTCTTTTTGCATAGTGTTCCTGAACTTTTGGTATTTCAAATTAAATACTTATAAACTGCTTACATAGTTATTTCATATAAAAAACTGCTTTTAGGTAAACTAACAACAATGTCAGTCTATATGTTCACCATATATATAAATTAGAATGTGTTGTACCTGTTAAAAATATTGTAGGTTGCTTCCCATTGTTGCACGCCAAGAAGGTTCTGAACAGCCAAGCAAAGGATTCTTCACATTCATCCCTTACAAGGGCACACACGAATACTGTTGACTGCAGATGATTGTTTACTCCCACAAATACTCCCAGAGGCATAAGGTACTGATTTGTCTTATAAGTGGTGTCAAATGTTATCGCATCACCAAAATCTTGGTACGCGCCCCTGCAGCTTGCATTAGCCCAGAAGATGTTCTTTATGCGACCGAACTCATCAATCTGGAAGTCGAAGAAGAATTCACTATTTACTGCTTTCATCTCAGCAAAGAATCCCAACAGCTTCTTGACGTCGTCGATGCTATCTTCCTTAGAGTTAAGAAGCTTCCTGCATTTTTCCATAACACACAAGGTTGTACACTGGTCAGTAGCATGTTTTTTTTGAATCTTGTGATGGTTATGAAATCACAAGCTGAAAAGATAGTGTATATCATTTTTTTGTTACCTGTTGATTAAATCGCGGCCGTGCAACGCCAAGAACTGGCCGCCACCGAGGGATCCATATAGGATTGACATAATGGTATGGTGCGGAACATTCTGGAACTGGAGGAACTTTACATAATCCAATATAGTGGGGTCAAATGACTCGTGGGAATGAAGAAACACAAGCATGCTAGGGCTCTGTATGAGTTGGTGGTTGTGCTCAAAATTGATGTCAACAATGACTACTGTATCATCGTGCTCATTCCCCTTTAATCGCAGCTTCGCCTTGCATCCACATCGCTTTGTCGTCTTGTCCCGCTGACGCTCAGCTTCAGAAACAGAGCTCGCGTGCTTCCCTTCACGTGTGCAGTACAAGTATCTATTGAAACCACTCTTTTGTCCAATCTTGTTCCAAAGCCAGCGTGCCTGGCGTATCTATTCTAGAACACTTTGCCGGCATCGAAGTCCTTGAAAAACATCCTCATCTTTGGTATAAGGTAATCTGGGAGGTCAGATTTCTGCAAAATAAATCCAAAATGTAGATGAAGATGCCTAATAAGTGAGTTCCATACAAAACAAATACACATAATTGTACTGCTTTGAAAGGACACTCTTGTACTGCCATGTAACACTATTCTTGTACTGCTTATGACACCTTCAATAATAAATGTTTTATTGTTCCAATCAACTGCACAGTGTCGGCGTGACAAACGTGCCGACCGGGTGCCAATACAGCACTGAGCAGATGATTGGAACAGTCATTTGCGTGTGTTCCCGCACTCCGTGTGTTTTTTATGATCCTTATACGAAAAGCACACTGTATAGACGCAATCATTTATTATTTTTACATAGTACTGCTTCCATTTTACATGAGTTACTACTTCTACAAGTAAAAAGGTACTGTTGTCCAACTATGTTTGTACTGCTTTTGTAAACAAGAGGTAGTAGAACTATGATAATGTAGTAATAACATCTGTTTATTATACTCACATGGATATACTTTCGATTCTCCTCCGGAGTTATGCAGTCTTCAGGTTCTATTGGACAAGGAGGTGTAACCACTGATTTGTGCAGCAGCGGGTCACGTTCCGTGTGCACTGGCAATTTATTTGACGTATTGTTGCGCACTGGTTGCTGCTTTGAAGTTGAAGAAGGTGGACGTGGAGGCAGCGTACGGCCACCCACACCTGGTTGCTTACGACTCGGAGGATGCAAAGCTGCTACTACAGGAGCAATTTTAGGGCGGCGATGTGTGGCGTTTCCAGCTGTGTCGCAAGCCGCATGTACTTTATGCATGTTGAGCGTACTTGTATCAGCATGCACTGGCTCCACATCCACATATGGTGGATGTAAAGCCCCAATCTCAAGTATTTTTGTTCGACTACGCTGCATACCTGAAACCTCACGCACAATACGCTCAATACGTGGTGGCACTTGTGGCCCAACACATTTTCTTGTATGGCCAGCTTTTGGCAATAGTGTTGATCCAGAGAAAACGAAACTGCTTGGAGGTTGCGGTGACGGCTCCATGTCGCTAGGATCAGGTGAATATCCGGTGACATAAAAATTTGGTGGGTCTTTCATTATGCACCTCAGAGGCACTGCATTCGTCACAAGTGGAGTAGCATCCAATGGCAAACCAGAATCATCAGCCTGAAAGTGGTCAGAAAATTGATGAGGAATTGTCAGATTTTCTCATGTCTGTACTGCTTCTTTACCTTATCTTTGTACTTCTTTGAAATCAAAACCTATACTTATTTTTCTGTTAACTATGAGCATTAATATAGTGAGACAAACCAAGATTTGTAAATTTGTAATTCCTCTCATAGATATTGATGTACTTCTTCAAAAAATGTAATAGGTACCCAGAATCCAAAATCAAGAGATAATGAATATAGTGACACAAGACCAATAGTTGCACTGCATTTTTATTTTGATGGACGACCTCACCTCAGTTGCAGCATAGGGATCGACGTTGTCCTGTGTAACAACAGGTGTAATCGCAGTTGAGTCAGTTTCTCACAGTTGAGTCAAACTTTGCTTAAATCTTGGAGACGTTCTCGTCTTCTTCATTTCATTGGCAATTTTTCTTGACCAAGTAGGAACTTTTGCTGCACGGGGTGGCATGATATCTCGCACTGCTTCATCGAAACGACAAAAAAATTATCAGAGCTCATCTAAATTGACACAAGGAAGTTTCTCTCTCGAAATCGATATGTACAATGCATAGTTTTGCACCTGATGTGATTTTCAGCCCTGCCGCTTCAATATGTTTGGTACTGTACACAGGGACCCTTTTGTACTGCCCAAAGCCTTCTAATCCACAGGTCCAAATAGCAGCTGCAAATGATCATATTTACCAAATTGGCATGGAATGCACCCTGTACTGCTATATACTACTTCTTCTAGCTATTTAGTACTGCTCTAAGTGTAACTACGGTACTGCCTCCCTAGCATGAATAACTCTCAGCAGGTATTACCCTGCTCGCATCATGTACTGCTCTGTACTTCTTCCTAAATAATGCAGGCACTTCCCATTGTTGCTATCTTTGTACTGCCCTTACTTTTCCACTCAGCAAGTCAAGAGGTAAACAATTTATCACTCATCTTTTCTAGCTCCGTTAACTCCTCGCCGCCTGTCGGAGTAAAAAGAACGCCACGATGAAGAGAAGTAGATTTTTACCTGGCACCGCCTGCCGGAGAAGAAGCTCGTGCTCGTGAGAAGACGGCGTGGATCGCCTCGCTGCTGCACCCGGCACCCGTACTCACCCCGCACCCGTAGAAGGTGGTTCACCGGGGCGTTGCCGCCGTTCGAGATCTCGTCGATCTCGCGCCGATCGCATCTCTGTCTCGCCGCCGGAGGGGAACCGGGGGCAGCCTCGCCGGGGAAGAAGGCGGTTAACCGGGGCTTCCTGCCTCGTCGAGGAAGAGAGGTGTGCAGAGGGGGTTGGTTGCCTCGCCGGGGCCGGGGAAGAAGGCGGTTAACCGGGGCTGCCTGCCTCGCCGGGGAAGAGAGGTGTGCGGCGGTGGTTGGCTGCCTCGCCGGGGCCGGGGAAGAAGGTGGTTAACCGGGGTTGCCTGCCTCGCCGGATCGGGAGCGTCGAGGGAAGGTGGGAAGGGGCAGCGAAGGAGAGGTGTGTGGCGGTGGAGCTCGGGATCGGGATGACCAGGTGGGGGATCTGTTTCGGGATCGGGGCAGGTGTTGCCTGGTCGGGTCGGTCCGGTCCGGTTCAAATCAGCCCTTATATAGGGGCCACCTATTGTAGAATACTATTCTACAATCAGTTGTAGAATAGTATATATATATATATATATATATATATATATATTCTGACAACATTCTGCACTGCAGTATTTTCGCAAAGAGAACCGCAATGCTGAATTCTGAGCACTGCAGTTCGGGTAAAACAGAACCGTATGCACCATTTTCGCTTCAACTTTTTAACCGTTTGTCGGAATTGAGCGTATGATACACCGTTGGATTCATATGGAAAAGCAGCATCTTCCGTATGTTTAACACTTTCCCCGATTCTTCACGTATTAACAGCAGTTTCGAAAATGGTGCGGAGATCCACTTTCACAGTTGCAGTTTTTTCGCGATTTCTCTTAAACCGTTCATCGGAATGATGTAAATGATATACCGTTGGAAAGATATCGATCAGGCGCTCCATTTCCATATGTAGAACACTTTGTCTAATTCGCTACGGATTTGAGAGAAATCTAGCCGCAAAAAAACGCAGCAACTCTGTTATTCGTTTTCGGATCTTGTAAAGAGTAGAAATTTTTAACCGCTTGTCCGATCGATGCGTATGATATACCGTTGGATTCTTCTGGAGTAGTAGATCAATCCATATGTTGAACACTTTTCCATATTCTACACGGTTTTGAAGAAATTTAGAAAACGGTGGCGCTGTCCTCTTTTGGGCAGCGGGAGTTTTTGCGTAAATTCGTTTGATTCGTTCGTCCGATTGATGAAATATATACACCATTGGATAGCTATCGTCGAGGCGCTCCATTTGTATGTAAAACACATCCTTTAATTCCTTCCGGTTTAAAAGTTGTGTCGATTTTAGTAAATCGCGGAACTCCATTCTTCGCGGACCCGGAATCGACGACGTGAACTGCATTGGCCGGGCGACCGCACTGCATTATCGCCAGATAGAACGCACGTGTTTTTCGCGGAACAAAAAAATCGGCGGGTGAACTGCATCCGCGGGGCACCCGATTGCATCCGACAGACAAGCGCACTGCATTATCGCAAAACAGAATTGCACGTGTTTTTTCGCGGATCCGAAATCGGAGAAGCGAACTGCATCATTCAGAGACCGGTTGCATTTGTCGATAGAGAGAACTGCACTTATTTTTTTAAAATTTCAACATAAATTTTTATCAACGAGCATGCACCGCAAGGACGAGGCGAGTGAACTGCATTTAATTGTCTAAACAGAGCTTCGCAGTTCATTTCGTAAAACTGAACCACGGGGCAAAAACGAATTGATCTGCGTGACTTTATTTATTTTATTCGCAACATACTTAATATCCATGAATTTCATTACACGAATCACTGAACTGGTTTAGACAAAAAACGTACATAATCAAACATGTGAGCGAATTGCATGATTATTTTCTTCAATTTTGTTTTTTTTAACGAGAGTGAATTGCAGAGGCAAGGAGGCAAGTGAACCACAAAATTATACAAAAAATAAACCATCCCATAAAACGAACTGCAATATTTTTTGACAGAAATAATGCACAATGCACTCTTATCTCTTTTTTACTTATCTTCACCACAACAAAGAGTAAAACGAACCGAAAAACCACACCATATACTTTCAAGTGCATGCAAAATAAAAAAGAACGACACTACAAAGTGCACTGCACGGGCGAGGTCATTGTGCATTGGCTGGGCATCTGCAGATGAGCAGATCGAACAACCCATCAGAAGCCGCAAGATCTGGGCATCTCGCCGGAGACGGCCGGACGGAGGGAAAGAAAAGAAGCAGTTTTTGTTGTGAACATTACCTGGTAGAGGGCGTCGCTTTGGAGCAGGCTCTTGTGTCCGACCTCGGAGTGGCGGGTCTTTTGCTCGCCACCGGCGCTGGCGGCCGCGGCGGCGCCGTTGGCGGCCTAGTCCTTGGGCACCGCGGCCGTGGCATTAGTGAAAACAGGATGCAACGTAGCGTAGCACAGCACGAGGCTGGATGGATGGGGAGACTTGGGCAGCTTGCACGGCCGGATGGTTCCAACGGCTGGATGGATCCAACACAAGATGTCGGCTGCGATGAGTTGGCCGGCGGCGACAGGAAGGGGTGGCCGGCAACGGAACAGCTGGCGGCTGGGAGGGCGGCCGCGTGCAGACTGGATCCAGCGACGGGGCAGCTTGGGGCGCCGGCTGGATTCCGCTAGAGATGCCGACGGGGCGGTCGTGGATCCGGCGACAGGGTCGCCTGGGGTGATGTGGAGCCGGCGGCGCGGTCAAGGACAGCGACGGGGCGTCCGGGGGCGCTGTGGATCCGGCGGCGGCGCTCAAAGGGCAGCGAAGGAAGAAGACGGGGCGGCCCGATGCAAACACCCGGCGACAAAGCCGGGCCAGCAGCGATGGATCCGGGCAGGAGCAGCCACGGACGAGGCTGGACGCGGAAGGAGACCGCGGAGCGACGGGACAGCCGCGGGAGTGACGCAGTCTCTTTTGTTGGCAGAATAAGAATGATGTTGTTAGAATAAGGTCTTAAGGGGTGTTGTTAGAATAGACCCAAATAAATGGGCAGGGTGGACCCCTCCAAAAAAAACTTTAATAAAAATAATATATCAGCAGCAGACATTGCAGCCAAGCACATTCTCATGTGTGCATGCAGCCATGAGTTGAAGAGCAGGCATGGGAGTGCAATTATGCATCAAATAAAAGTCAGATATTTGAACCAAGAAGAAGGCAAGAATACAATCAAGCCGACGGTGAAGACAACAATGTGAGTAAGTGCCATATGTTCATGGTGTTACTCATGTGATTGAAGACACTGGAGGCTAGCGAATTATTCACCAACAAACAAAGCCCACGTGAAAGCTTTCCACAAAGCAACCACGTGAAAGATTTCTTGAAAAGAAGAGAAGCCATCATCCTGTCGGACACGTTTGTGAAGGCATCCTTATCTAGTGGACATGTAAAGAGGAAGTGCACCATTTTAAATAAAGAGGAGAAGGCTATCAGACACATCTCCCGCGGCTATAAAAGGAGACCCTGGCCTCAGAAGCAAGACACGGAAAAACACTCAGAGTACGAGCACCAGAGCTGAGAAGAGCTAGCCAGAGCACTCCTTTCGTAGTAGTAGCACCGCTTCCTCTCTTGTAAGATAGCCACCATAATATCAACATTGTAAGATCTCCACCGAAGCTAATATTAAGGTAATTTCCTAGTTTGTGTAATCCCTTCGGGGCCTCCCGAAATGGAAAACCATATGTAAATTATGTTGTGGAAATGATGTAGTTTCTTGTCTCACTTGGTCTTTTTATTTATGAATTTATGGGACGAATTCTTATGCTAAGGATCCTATAGGAGAAACCTCTGCCGGTAGTTCTCTGTTTAGCCTAGTGTGGCGTTTGAATGAGAACCTTGTGGTCGTAGAGAAGTGTTCCCTTCGGGTGGAACTGCCTGGGAAGACGATAGGAATTTACCCCATAAATTTGCATATAAAACCATCAAGTGAACGTAATTAGCTACATCTGAAACAACATAATGAAAAATATGGTGAGTACCGAGTAGGACTTTAAACATACGCGTACACAGTCGTTCGCGATGTTGGCCTCGCCGGCCTTAATAAGATCCTGCATTATATCATAATTATCGCGCAAATATTAGCAAAAAATTAAATATTAGTGCGAATAGTAAAATACTATTTCAAATAGTGCATTGAATAGTGTACCCAATAGTGAATAGTAAACACACTATTGAAGATAAAAAGCATACACCCACATACTCCACCGTGCACACCTAACCCATATTAGTCTAATCCATATTAGTGAAGTAAAAATTTAATATTTTATCTATATTGTTGGTATCAGGTCCAGTGTTTAACCATTGAAAGATTAAAATATTTAAACTTAGAAGTTAACACAGGTACAATTATAAATACTAAGGAAAATATTAATATAAGGTGCAGAATAAATCCCTCTGAAGAACATATCTGGCATACTTCTCAAAGTCAGCTAAATATAATCGTCGATCTCATATATAAAATTTTTATATCGTGGGGAAAGAGGAAAGATCAACTACATCAAAAATTTGATAGTTTATTCAAAGAATACCAAAAACTCATAGAAAGGTATTCGGCGTTGAATAATAAAATTGATCTAGCTTTGCATAAGCTAGAGGAAGCAAAAGCGAAACAAAATATTGTCTGTAAGAATAACGACTATATTAAAGAAGAAGTTTTATCCATTGGAAAAAATATAGTCCACCATCCAAGTAAAAGTAAAGAATTGTCGCCAACGATTGAAATAAAACAGGATATTTCAGATATCAAAAACTTGGCGTTAGAAATAAAAGGTTTAATCCTTTCATAATTGTATGTCCGAATATAATCAAGCTCTAAAAGAAGTAACCAAATATTTATCTCCTCCTATCGGTTTCTCTGATCACGAATCGCCAAAAGAAGACTCCAAAGTAATAATAAGACAAAATAATACTATTCTCCAATTATTAATCCAGGTTTTGGATAAACTAAACAGTACACGAAGCAACAAAGATATCGTGCTAGCATCATCAGGAATAGTAGCCGCATCAAGGAATATTAACTCAGAAAAATGGATGTATCTAACAGCCTCTTTAGAAGAGACAGAAACCTCCAATTAGTAAGGCAAGACTCGAGACCGTTGGCCATAAAGCATAGACTATCATGCAAGCCTGCTGATATTGAAAGTTTAGAAGAAGTTGTCGATATACAGAGAGACCTAGAAAGATATCAAAAGGATACTTTAAGAAAAATAAAGCCACAACAGGTTTATCATATGGGTATGTTTGAAAGTAAGAGTGGTTTATACAGAATATCTAGAGAAGTAGAACTGAGTGTGTTGACACACCCAGTAGATTTAAGAATTGTAAGCAAGAATATTGAAAATGATCTTAAATATTGTGGTTATAAATATACTCAACAAGGTATGTATATCATAGGTATAAAGGGCATGACAAGAAAGAAATTAGGAGCTAAAGTATTAATAACACTACTGGATAGAAGATGGGATTCGGTAGATAAAGCAGCATTAGGCTTTATGGAAGGATATATGAATGAAAATAGATTAATAACATACATATCCCCAGACCTAATGATGCATGTAAAAGAATTTATTGAAAAAATGAGTTTTGGTTTTCAAACCAAAGGATATGAAGATTTTAAAGGTACAAATTTGTTGGTAAGCATAGAATTTATAGGAAGACTCACTAATAGAAGCAATTCTAGATATAGAGTTAATGTAAATGATGTAATTCATAGCATGCAGTCTAAAGGTATACAATTTATGAATCCTCTTAAAATTGGTTCCGAAGAAAGAGCAGGAGAGGAATGGAAGATAGGTGAACTAATAGAAAAGAAGGAGTTAAAACAACCTGAAAATTACATAAGCTACCAAAATTGTGAAGGTAGTAGCAGTATAAGGGTTATAAATTATAAATCTGCATCCATAGAAGAAACGGAATCTCTTATATCAGAATCAGAAGCTAGTGATGAAAAGAATAAAGGAGCGACCGAATTTATGGAAAAGGTTAATTTAGATGATGAAATAATTCATTGGGAAAATAAACTAAAGCATATAGAATGGGAATATAGTAATTCTATGACAAAGGATTGGCCGAAGATAAGAGAAAGAGAATTGTTTATCATTAGAGAAATTGCAAGAATAAAGAAATTAAAAAATGAGAAAAAAATTGCCAGTTTAGTTCAACCAAGCCAAACACCACCTCAGTACCAGAAAAGAAAGGAGATAGTAGTAATAATATTGCTATCATTGATAACAATAACAATAACAACAACAATAGTAACAAAGGTAAGAATATTGTTGAAATTCATAAAAATGAAGTAATTAGTGAAGAAGAGCAATGGGATATAAATAATAAGTTATTATTAGAAAGCTATGAGGAAGAAGAGGAATTAATGAGAGAAATGTGGATAGAAGATGAATATTATGATGATTCAGAACAAAATAGTGACTTTTATAATTCCCTAGATGAGGTTGGGCTACACAATTTAGAAAATGCTATGGAAGCAATGGAAGTAGAAAATAGTAATAAAAGAAGAAAGGGATATGGTGATAGTTCAGTAAAAAGAAAAGGTGAAAGGGAGAGACCAACCAGATCAGCTGGAAAATGGCCCCCAGAGAAAGATGACTATCAACCTACATATATTCCCGGACAATATAAATATATGGGTTCTCAAAGAAGAGATTTTGAAAAGCCAGTACAATTTCAAAATACTAGGAATGATGGTGCGATATTGAATTTAGCCGCCCATGACCCTATAGATTGGCCAAATATAGTTAGCATTTGGAAAGGGCTAATCGTGCAAAAATATATGCAAAACCAGTATAGTATAGGCACTAAGGTTGAAGATATGTTAACATATCTTGAGACATTTTTAAGAGAGTCAGTAAAAGTTCTATGGGAACAATGGGTAGAAACTTATCCTAATCAATATGAAGAATTAAAAAGAGTTGGAAGTAATCCAAATAACTTTGCAAATGTTATATCAAATATGATTATAGCAGAAGATCCAGAATTAGGCCATACATCATTACAAAATGAAAGGTTGAGAGAAATAGAAAAATTAACGTTAACTAGTTGGAAAGGCATAAAAGAATTTTCTCAACACTACTTATATAACGCTACAACCGCTAAGCAAGGTTTTAATAAAGGTGTAGTTGAAAGATATTTTAATAAATTACCTGATCCATTAGGATCTATAATATTTGAAGAATACAAGAAGGAAACAGCAGGAACGGTTTTAAACATATCACAGGCCATAACATATGTTTTTAAACATTTAAGAAAGGTATGTACAGATATACAAGCTCAAAGGTCTATGAAGAAATCAGATTACAATTTCTGTAATAACATTGTCCAAATACCAGTCACATATGGGGAAGAAAGGCATAGAAGCAAGAAACATTATAAACCCCAAATGCGAGATAATAGAAATTTCAGAACAAAGAATAGATATTTCCTAAGAAGGTCTGATAATAGAGCCCCTTTCTTACATAAGAGAAATGTAAGAAGATATAATCCAAGAAAATCTTATGATAAAACTTGTAGGTGTTTTATATGCAACTCACCTGACCATCTGAGTAAAACTTGTCCAAATAAGGATCAAAAAAGGTACTCTAGTAAATATGAAGAGCAAGAGAGAGTATTAATTATAGACAGCGTCAACGAAAATATTCTAGTATGTGATGATGAAATAAAAGATGATGAGTCAATATATTCAATCATAGAGACAGATGAAATAGAAAATCAAGTTTTAGAAGAAGAATCAAGCAGTGATGAGATAGATCTAATAGATGAATTAGCAGGTCTCAAAATTGAAATGATGAACCAAGTAGATTGTGAGCATGACTGGATTAGAGGAAAAGGTGATTATAATATTAAATGTGCCTTTTGCATATATTACCCAAGCCAAGAGAATAGGTCCACATGTAACTTATGTTTAAAGCAAGTTTGTGCCTCTTGCTTAAAGGCAAAAAATCAAGGTTGGAGACAGGAAATAGAATTAGAACCAGATGAATATATATTAAATAGAAGAGTTAGAAATCTAGAAAATAGAATAAATAAACTAGAAGAGGAGTTAGAAATATTAAAAGATAAGCTAGAATAAAATCTGACTGAAAAAGATAACGAAGAACATGAAAATATGGCTACTGGAAGCACAGAAATGAAGGAACAAATGGTCACAGTAAGAGATAAAAAAGGAGATAAGCTAATACAATTAAAAGATGCTATAACTAGTTTTGGAAACAAATATATTGTGCGATTACCATTCAAAGAAGTTCTAGGGATAAGAATCCCAGTCAGAATAGTACTAAAGCCAAATATTTCTTATAAAATATTAGCACTACTAGATACTGGTTGCACAAAGAATATCATTCATGACAAATACTTTGTGAGATGACCTGAAATAGTCAAAACTATAGACGACAAGATAGCCGAAGTATCCACATATATGTCAGGAATAAAGAAAATCCATAACCAACTAGCATATAATATTGAATCCTATATAAATGGCACAAAATATATCATAGATGAAATTACAATAAGAGATTTGTCAGTAATAAATGATGACATGATAATAGGATTAAGATTTTTACAACAATCTGTACAAACCACAATTATACATGAAGAGGGGGTTACATTTATCCCATTTCAAGATAATCTCCCATACATATCAGAGGTACGAAAGCAAAGAAAATCTACACAAAATGTAGAAATATCTAATTTAGAAGAGGAATATTGCACAGATTCCCAGGAATTCTGCAAAGAAGAAGAACTTAGTGAGACCATAGAAGAATATCATATATAAAATACACATACAGAATGTATAGGATTACAATCATTCTCACCAAATTGGTATAGAGATATTAAATCCAAAAAAGATATAGACAAAATTGTACAAAGACTAGAGAATATACAAATTATTGGAGAAATACCAATGAAACATTGGGATAAGAACTCCATAGTTTGCAAAATAAACATTATAAACCCAGACTATATAATTAAGTCGGGACCAATAGAATCTACTCCTAAAGATATTGAAGATTTTAAAATGCATATTGAAGAGCTACTAAAATTAAAAGCAATTAGAGAAAGCAGAAGTCCTCATCGATCTGCTGCCTTTATAGTTAGAAATCATGCTGAAGAAGTTAGAGGAAAATCTAAAGTGGTAATTAATTACAAAAGACTAAATGACAACACAGTAGATGATGCATATAATATACCTAATAAGCAAGAAGGGATCAATAGAATACAAGGGAGCAGATATTTCTCTAAATTTGATTTGAAAGCAGGGTTTTGGCAAGTTAAGATGTCAGAGGAGTCTATTCCTTGGACAGCCTTTACCTGTCCGCAAGGCCACTATGAATGGCTAGTAATGCCACTAGGGCTAAAGAATGCACCTGCACTATTTCAACGAAAAATTCAAAATATATTTAATGAAAATCAAGCACTTATATTGGTATATGTTGATGATTTGTTAGTATTCTCAAAATCATACAAAGAACATATAGCTCATCTTGAAGTTTTCTTTAGAAAGGTAGAGCAAAATGGGCTAATACTATCAAAGAAGAAGATGGAAATTTGCAAAGAGAAAATCAATTTCCTTGGGCATGAAATAGGAGAAGGGAAAATATATTTACAAGAACATATTGCAAAGAAAATTTTACAGTTTCCAGATAATATGAGTGATAAAAAAGTTTTACAACAATTTTTAGGAATTGTAAACTATGCAAGAAATTATATAGATAATTTAGCAAAGTTAGCAGGACCTCTATATGCTAAATTAAGAAAGAATGGTCAAAGATACTTTAACTCTGAGGATATAAAATTAGTAAAGGCCATTAAAGAAAAGGTCAAGAATTTAAAGCCTTTGGAATTGCCTTTAGAAGACAATTATTTTATTATTGAAACCGATGCATCTAAGGTAGGATGGGGTGCTATATTAAAACAGAAACCAAATAAATATTCCCCTAAGGCAGAAGAAAAGATCTGTAGATACGCTTCAGGAAGTTATAAATTAAAGACGGTAAATAATATTGATAGAGAAATTCTTGCAGTAGTCAATGCAATAAATGCTTTCAGATTATACCTCGGATTTAAAGAATTTACAGTACGAACTGATTGTGAAGCAATATGTAGATATTATAATCAAATTAATAGTAAGAAAAGCTCGACTAGAAGATGGGTCTTATTTGAAGATACCATAGCTGGAAATGGATATAGAGTAAATTTTGAGCATATTAAGGGAAAGGATAATACTTTGCCTGGCATATTTTCTCGTGCATCAATTTTACAGAAATGAAGAGAGAACTACTTCCAACTGGGAATGAATGCTTCATCTTTGGAGAAGAGAATAAATTGAAGATATTTCCGCCAAATTCATTCAATTTCAAGCCGAAGAATTATATTCGAATTGATGATATCCAGCGGTGCATACTTGATAATTTTTGGAATCAATATTGTAACAAAAGAGAAGACAAAGGGTACATGCTATCAATCCTGAATAGCCTTGCTGAATATTTTAACAAGATGAATCAAGTTTTTCCAAAATCAGCAAAAATTGAAGTCCCAAAGAAATTTGAAGGTCAAAAGGATGAAGCACTATACATCCTATTTGACGGAAATAAACCAGGAATATATATGACCTGGGAAGATGTTATGATTGAAAAAATAGATGCAAGAAAGAAAGGCGAAGATGTCACATTCAAGAAATATGATAATATAAATGAAGCATTAATGTGGGCAAGAAAAATAATAGGAGAAAATTACTATATAGACCCAAAGGCCAAAGAATATATTCAAATGAGAAGGACCAATGATAATATATCAAACCCGCCAACACCGAAAGACGCAAAAGCAGAACCATCAGGTTCAACGAATATCAAAGAAGAATGTTCCCCAAAATATCATACATATAAAGAATGCCTTCTAAAGGGAATTGACCCTTTGGATAGCGAATACATAGACCAAGAATTGGACAAAAGGTTTGAAGAATTTTCAAAAATAATGAAAAATGAATTAAAAGAACAAATATTAAATGAAATACGGATGGAAATGGACAACAAATTTGAAGAAATTAAAAAAGAATGTGACTCGAAATTTGACTTCAATATCTCAGAAGCTGATCAAATGGATATTGCAGGACATGGGCAACTACCTGAATAGCAACCATAAACAGCCACCTGCAAATATTCCGAATTTAGATTGATTTAAATTATGATATAAGTCTACATAAGTCTTAATATTTGATATGGAATATCAAATAAATGGGCAGGGTGGACCCCTCCAAAATATATATATATATATATCAGCAGCAGGCATTGCAGCCAAGCACATTCGCATGTGTGCATGCAGCCATGAGTTGAAGAGCATGCATGGTAGTGCAATTATGCATCAAATAAAAGTCAGATTTTTGAGCCAAGAAGAAGGCAAGAATACAATCAAGCCGACGGTGAAGACAACAATGTGAGTAAGTGCCATATGTGCATGGTGTTACTCATGTGATTGAAGACACTAGAGGCTAGCGAATTATTCGCCAACAAACAAAGCCCATGTGCAAGCTTTCCACAAAGCAACCACGTGAAAGATTTCTTGAAAAGAAGAGAAGCCATCATCCTGTCGGACACGTTTGTAAAGGCATCCTTATCTAGTGGACACGTAAAGAGGAAGTGCACCATTTTAAATAAAGAGGAGAAGGCTATCGGACACATCTCCCGCGGCTATAAAAGGAGACACTGGCCTCAGAAGCAAGACACGGAAAAGCACTCAGAGTAAGAGCACCAGAGCTGAGAAGAGCTAGCCAGAGCACTCCTTTCGTAGTAGTAGCACCACTTCCTCTCTTGTAAGATAGCCACCATAATATCAACATTGTAAGATCTCCACCGAAGCTAATATTAAGGTAATTTCCTAGTTTGTGTAATCCCTTCGGGGCCTCCCGAAATGGAAAACCATATGTAAATTATGTTGTGGAAATGATGTAGTTTCTTGTCTCACTTGGTCTTTTTATTTATGAATTTATGGGACGAATTCTTATGCTAAGGATCCTATAGGAGAAACCTCTGCCGGTAGTTCTCTGTTTAGCCTAGTGTGACATTTGAATGAGAACCTTGTGGCCGTAGAGAAGTGTTCCCTTCGGGTGGAACTGCCTGGGAAGACGATAGGAATTTACCCCATAAATTTGCATATAAAACCATCAAGTGAACGTAATTAGCTACATCTGAAACAACATAATGAAAAATATGGTGAGTACCGAGTAGGACTTTAAACATACGCGTACACAGTCGTTCGCGCTGTTGGCCTCGCCAGCCTTAATAAGATCCTGCATTATATCATAATTATCGCGCAAATATTAGCAAAAAATAAATATTAGTGGGAATAGTAAAATACTATTTCAAATAGTGCATTGAATAGTGTACCCAATAGTGAATGGTAAAAACACTATTGAAGATAAAAAGCATACACACACATACTCCATCGTGCACACCTAACCCATATTAGTCTAATCCATATTAGTGAAATAAAAATTTAATATTTTATCTATATTGTTGGTATCAGGTCCAGTGTTTAACCATTGAAAGATTAAAATATTTAAACTTAGAAGTTAGCACAGGTAGAATTATAAATACTAAGGAAAATATTAATATAAGGTGCAGAATAAATCCCTCTGAAGAACATATCTGGCATACTTCTCAAAGTCAACTAAATATAATCGTCGATCTCATATATAACTTTTTTATATCGTGGGGAAAGAGGCAAGATCAACTAGATCAAAAATTTGATAGTTTATTCAAAGAATACCAAAAACTCATAGAAAGGTATTCGGCGTTGAATAATAAAATTGATCTAGCTTTGCATAAGCTAGAGGAAGCAAAAGCGAAACAAAATATTGTCTGTAAGAATAACGACTATATTAAAGAAGAAGTTTTATCCATTGGAAAAAATATAGTCCACCATCCAAGTAAAAGTAAAGAATTGTCGCCAACGATCGAAATAAAACAGGATATTTCAGATATCAAAAACTTGGCGTTAGAAATAAAAGGTTTAATCCTTTCATAATTGTATGTCCGAATATAATCAAGCTCTAAAAGAAGTAACCAAATATTTATCTCCTCCTATCGGTTTCTCTGATCACGAATCGCCAAAAGAAGACTCCAAAGTAATAATAAGACAAAATAATACTATTCTCCAATTATTAATCCAAGTTTTGGATAAACTAAATAGTACACGAAGCAACAAAGATATTGTGCTAGCATCATCAGGAATAGTAGCCGCATCAAGGAATATTAACTCAGAAAAATGGACGTATCTAACAGCCTCTTTAGAAGAGACAGAAACCTCCAATTAGTAAGGCAAGACTCGAGACCGCTGGCCATAAAGCATAGACTATCATGCAAGGCTGATGATATTGAAAGTTTAGAAGAATTGTCGATATACAAAGAGACCTAGAAAGATATCAAAAGGATACTTTAAGAAAAATAAAGCCACAACAGGTTTATCATATGGGTATGTTCGAAAGTAAGAGTGGTTTATACAGAATATCTAGAGAAGTAGAACTGAGTGTGTTGACACACCCAGTAGATTTAAGAATTGTAAGCAAGAATATTGAAAATGATCTTAAATATTGTGGTTATAAATATATTCATCAAGGTATGTATATCATAGGTATAAAGGGCATGACAAAAAGAAATTAGGAGCTAAAGTATTAATAACACTACTGGATAGAAGATGGGATTCGGTAGATAAAGCAGCATTAGGCTTTATGGAAGGATATATGAATGAAAATAGATTAATAACATACATAGCCCCAGACCTAATGATGCATGTAAAAGAATTTATTGAAAAAATGAGTTTTGGTTTTCAAACCAAAGGATATGAAGATTTTAAAGGTACAAATTTGTTGGTAAGCATAGAATTTATAGGAAGACTCACTAATAGAAGCAATTCTAGATATAGAGTTAATGTAAATGATGTAATTCATAGCATGCAGTCTAAAGGTATACAATTTATGAATCCTCTTAAAATTGGTTCCGAAGAAAGAGCAGGAGAGGAATGGAAGATAGGTGAACTAATAGAAAAGAAGGAGTTAAAACAACCTGAAAATTACATAAGCTACCAAAATTGTGAAGGTAGTAGCAGTATAAGGTTTATGAATTATAAATCTGCATCCATAGAAGATACGGAATCTCTTATATCAGAATCAGAAGCTAGTGAATCTCTTATTGCAAACAGTGCATTGAATAGTGTACCCAATAGTGAATAGTAAAAACACTATTGAAGATAAAAAGCATACACACACATACTCCACCGTGCACACCTAACCCATATTAGTCTAATCCATATTAGTGAAATAAAAATGTATTATTTTATCTATATTGTTGGTATAATCATCACCCAGGGTACAAAATAATTTATTTTTCACCCGAGGTAATTTTACGAACCTTTCATAAAAAAATTATATTTGTAATACAAATAGTGGGTGACGAATAGTCAATCCCTAGGTGCGGAATAGTTATTCTTCACCTCCCTCTGTTTTGACATCAATGCACCGTAATTTTACATTTCATAAATTTTGTCTTATTCTTATACGTAAAAATAGAACGTAAAATATATTTTATATTAAGTAAAATTACAAAGGTAAAAATAATGGTGTAAAATATACATAGAATGTAAAATTTTTGATCTTATGACCAATATTTTTGTTTTTTTATGTCAAAATTTATGAAGTGAATCCATATTAATGTAACTATTTGTATTACAAATGTAATGTTTTTATGAAATGTTGGTAAAATTACCTCGGGTGAAGAATAAATTATTCTGTACCCTGGGCAGTGTTCCAAATATCGGCCAATATTCTGATATATCGCTTATCGGGGTCCTACCGATAGGATAAACACTTATCTTCATGATTTATCGCTCTGGCCGATATATCGTCTGTCAGACCGATTTTTACCAATTTTTTACCGATTTTTACAGAAGAGCGGCACCACGGTAGGATTTCTCTTCTCCCCTGATTATATTTCTCTAGTCATCAAATTTGGAGATGATATTAGGCAGTGCAACGGGTGATGCATGATTTTATCTCTCAAATTTATTAGTTGGTCCATTAGATGGCAGATTGTAATTATATTAGTTAATCATTTGTAAACTATGTAGATGGCTGATATTTGGAACACTGCCCAGGGTACAGAATAATTTATTCTTCACCCGAGGTAATTTTACGAACCTTTCATAATTTTTTTACATTTGTAATACAAATAGTTACATTAATATGGATTCACTTCATAAATTTTGACATGAAAAAACAAAAATATTGATTATAAGATCAAAAAAATTACATTTTATGTATATTTTACACCATCATTTTTTCCTTTGTAATTTTATATAATATAAAATATATTTTACGGCGATTATATTTTTTTACGTTCTTTTTCGTATGAAATAAGACAAAATTTACGAAATTTAAAATTATAGTGCATTGATGTCAAAACAGAAGGGGGTGAGGAATAACTATTCCTCACCCAGGGTGACGAATAGTCTCACAGAATAAGTACCCCTTAATAAGAAAGAGAATTAAATAAAACAAACAAATTTAAAAACATGAAACAAAATGAAAACCAAGTTGAAACAAAAATGAGGAAGAAAAAAATGGATTTGTAGCATTAGTGTTAACGAGAAAAAATGAAAACCAAATTTGAATAAAAATTGAACATTTTTATAATATACAATAATAAGCATATAATAATGCAATATTGTATGATGGCGTTAGATAAAATAACACCCCATAGATACTAGAAATAGTACTAGTGTTTTATATTATGCAGCGCCACATATGTCTTCGTTCTGTTGGGCATGATGGGACCCAATTATAAGTGGCATACCAAATAATTTCCGCCCTAGCAATATCATCATTGTTCTAGCGTGCAAAAAAATGAGATGCCAACACTATTTGAAAAAAAACACTGGCATGGATTAAATTTGTTGCGCCAACAACTAAAGTTGGGGATAAGCTTTTTTCTTCTAGTGAAAACTAGAGATGTTATTCAGTTATCACAAGGAAAATATGCAGCTGATATGTTAAGTAGAGTTGGCATGCAAGATTGCAAACCTTCACCAACGCCTCTGTCTAGCTCAGAACAATTGTCTTTGACAAAAGGAGAACTCCTGAATCAGGATACCAGCTATGCAAGTATAGTTGTGCACTTTAATATTTAATTCTTACTTGGCCTGATATTTTCTTTGCAGTATACAAAGTGTGCCAATTCATGCATGCACCTACCAGTGTTCATTGGGCAGTAGCAAAGCGTATTTTAAGGTATGTGAAAAATACATTTGTTCTTGGCTTGACATTCAATAAATCTTCTTCCACTCGCATTAGTGCCTTCTCCAATGCGGATTGGGTTGGTTGTCTAGATGATAGAAGATCAACAGGTGTTTTTGCTGTTTTCTATGGATCAAATTTAATTTCATAGTGTGCAAAGAAACAAGCCATTGTTTCAGGTCAAGTACAGAAGACGGGTATAAAGCATTAGAAAATGCAACAACTAATGTCATTTGGGTTCAATCTATACTGAAAGAACTTGGAGTGCCACAAGCTCAAGCTTCTTGTCTTTGGTGTGGTAATCTTGGTGCAACTTATCTATCTACTAATACAGTCTTCCATGCCAAGACTAAGCATATCAAAATAGATTTTAATTTTGTCAAAAAATGAGTTGCAGACAAACATTAGAGATCAGATTCATTCCCTTCAAGGAACAACTTGCGGATGGGTTCACAAGGGAATTGCCTGTTAGAAGCTTAGAAGAGTTCAACCGTAATATCAACTTGCGCAGTTGTGATTAAGGGAGTGTTAAATATCTTGTAACATGTTTTTTTTTGCGATAATAAATATCTTGTAACATGTTATGTAGGACTAACTAGAGATAGTTCAAGAGCTGTTAGAGATAGATCATGTTTATCTTTATTCTATCTTTCTTCTCTCTCACGCATGTAATCTCTCACGGAGTCCAACCGAACCAATCTATAAAGCCACGAGACTTCTCTCGTCGAGATCAATATATATACTGTGGGCTCTGTTTGAAGGGTTGAGACGCTTCACTATTTCCTACAGTATGGATCCAGCTTCGCATAGACCGGTTTCCGGAAGGGCGTTATTCAAAGCTTCTACCTTAGTCCAACGGCCCCTTCAAGATCACACTGATCAACAACAAATGGTTGACACAAAAATTAAACCAAGCCGCATTTACCATGTTTATTAACTAAACTTGCCATAGTCGACAACATACATTTATATGCAAATGGTTCACGGTTGTCATGCTTTCCAGCTGTTCAATGGTTAAGCCGATCCTTATGATTAATATTAATTTACAAGATGATTCACAAAAAAAGGAAAGGATGACTTTGAAAGACCTCTGAAAAAGTTCATCTATAACAGTAGGGTAGGAGGAAATGAGTTCTCATTACACCATTTCCTATTTGTTTAGCACTCATCAGATACCTTGACATGCTTTCTCGTGAGGTAGTCAACAAGCAACCCATTTTATCTTGCGATGTATCACGAGAAATGCAGGCGATTCATTTACACATATTTCGGTTCTTAACAGTCTGTACGTTTTGCTGCTGAAGGTTCACTAATCTTTAGTGGAATCATTCATCTGCTACTCAACTGTCACCGTCAATCTCTTCAGAAGCCAAGTTTTGGTTCATTACAAACCTCAGACTGTCACCCTCTTCAAGCTCCCACTGCTTTCTAAGTTCACCAATGGCTTTTGCTGCAGAGCTAGCTACAGCGTGATTGGAATCTTGAGCCAATCTCTGCAGTTAAAAGAAGGGTCGATCCATACTCAGGAAAAAACACTAACAACTTTACTTTTGAAAGTAAAAAATCAATATCTACAGCTCATGTAATGATAAGTGAGCATTATATAGAAAGGGCTTCCGTTTCAATGGCTTGGAGCTTTGATGGTGCAGAAGCGTACAATTAGATGGCGTGTAAAAAGAGAATCTCCCGTCTCTTCTCTTCTATTTCTTCTCTCCTGCTATAAAGAACTCTGTTCTGCTCCTCCTTTCGCACTCCCAGTACTTTTACCCGTGTCCCTCATGTTAGCATAGTCTAGCAGTACAGTATCGCATAGAATAAATGTTGAGGTGCAAGAGAGAAAACAGAAAAAGGCTTGCCTTCTTTTAATTAAGAGATAATCTCTTAACCCAATATCTCTCATCACATATTTAAGAAAATCTGTAACACGAGATTAGACTAAGATACAACGCATTGTATACGTTTTTCATTGCCATTTCTAGATTACATATCAAACTTAAGATGCGACTATCTTATCAAACACTGTACATGTTCTTAATTAGCTGCCACAGTTAGCGTTACTCTCTCTCAAATATATATATATATATATAGAGAGAGAGAGAGAGAGGGTGGGTCTATTCTACTAACACCCCTTAAGAGCTTATTCTACTAACAAAATTCTTATTCTGCTAACACCCTTCTAACCCAAGTTTCTAGCGCGTGCAGTGCTCTGTGTCGACAAATGCGGTGCGGTTGCCCGTCCGATGCAGTTCACTTGGCCGATTTCGAATCCGCGAAAAACAAGTGCGTTCTGTTTGGCGATAATGTAGTGCGCTTGCCTGTCGGATGCGGTGCGGTTGCCCGGCGAATGCAGTTTACTTGATCGATTTCGTGTCCGTGAAGAACGGAGTTCCGCGTTTTTAGTAGAATCGACACAACTTTTAAACCATAAGGAATTAGAAAGTGTGTTCTACATGAAAATGGAGCGCCTCCAACGGTGTATCAATTGCGTCAATCGCATAAGCGAATCAAAAGAATTTACGCAAAAACACCCGCTGCCCCAAATGTGGACAGCCACACCGTTTTTCAAATTACTTCAAAACCGTGAGGAATTTGGAAAAGTGTTCAACATATGGATTGTTCTCCTACTCCATACGAATCCAACGGTGTATCATACGCATCGTTCGGACAAGCGGTTAAAAAGTTCGAATCTCTACAAGATCCGGCGGCGAAAAATAGAGTGTGCGTGCGTTTTTTTGCGGCTAGATTTCTCTCAAATCCATAGCGAATTAGACAAAGTTTTCTAGCGCCTGATCGATATCTTTCCAACGGTATATCGTTTGCATCATTCCGATAAACAGTTTAACAGAAATCGCGGAAAAACTGCCGCTGAGAAAGTGGGCCGCTGCACCGTTTTTGAAACTGCTCTTAATCCGTGAAGAATCGAGGGAAGTGTTCAACATACGAAAGATGCTCATTTTCCATACGAATCCAACGGTGTATCATACACTCAATTCCGATCAACGGTTTAAAAGTTAGAGAGAAAATACTACATGCGGTTCTGTTTCACCCGAGCTGCAGTGCTCGTGAGTCAGCAGTGCGGTTCTCATTAGCGTCTGATGCAGTGCAGAAGTGTTAGCAGAATAGTTATTCTGATAATATTAGCAGAATAGACGGGTATATATATGTATACATACATACATACATACATACATACATACATACATACATACATACATACCGCCCATGATCAGCTCATGTGGGTGGTGGGCCAATCAGGTTCTCGAGCTTGCACGGGTCTTGGTCGAGTCGCCCCAATGCGTGTGCAGTGGTCATGGCTCTTCAAGAGAAAGCTCTCGACTTTCGTTGATGCCAACGAGGAGTTTTGGTAGCGTCATCGAGGATCCTTGATTCACCCCAGCCCCTAGTGAAAACCAGGGTCTCTTTCGCAAAAGAAACCTGGATCTGGCAACGTGCAACGGCGAGGTCGATGACATAATTTCCTTGTTGGAGGCATTGTTCTTGGGATCTGACACTAGGTTAGTCTTTTCTCCAACAAACTCTCAGAATGAAAGGATTTTCTGCAGAGTGGCAGGCTCTGGTCCATTATTTTGTTTCGGGAAGTAGTGTGGCTATTAAAGTCAATGATGACATTGGCAACTACTTCCAAACGAAGAAAGGATTGTGACAAGGCGACCCTCTATCACCCATACTATTTACCATAGTGGCGGATATGTTGGCTGTCATGATTGAGCGCGCAAAAGTTGATGGCCAAATTGAGGGAGTAGTTAACCATCTTGTGGATGGTGGACTATCTATTCTCCAACATGCGGACGATACAATTCTATTTATGGAAGATGACCTAGATAAAAGCAAGAAATCTGAAACTTATATTGTCAGATTTCCAATTGGCTGTCATGATTGAGCGCGCAAAAGTTGATGGCCAAATTGAGGGAGTAGTTAACCATCTTGTGGATGGTGGACTATCTATTCTCCAACATGCGGACGATACAATTCTATTTATGGAAGATGACCTAGATAAAGCAAGAAATCTGAAACTTATATTGTCAGATTTCCAATTTTCGGTTCTGAAAATAATTTTCCATAAAAGTGAACTGTATTGTTTTGGTGAGGCCCAACACGACGCACACTTGTACACAGAATTATTTGGTTGTAGACAAGGACAGTTTCCTATTAGCTATTTGGGGATACCGATTCATTATCGCAGACTAACCAACGCTGAATGGGAACACGTCGAGGAGAGACAAAAGAGGCTAAGAAGTTGGAAAGGAAAACTCTTATCTCTTGGTGGAAGATTGGTTCTCATAAATTTAGTACTCAACAATATGGTACTATATAGGATATCATTCTTCCAACTTCCAAAAGGAGTCTTACACAGATTGGACTATCTCCGATCTAGATTCTTTTGGCAAGGAGATAACGTGAAGAGGAAATATGGACTGGCGAAATGGAGTGTGGTTTGCAGACCCAAGGATCAAGGAGGCTTAGGAATCCATGACCTTGAGGTCAAAAACTCAGCTCTCTTGGGCAAATTGCTATTTAAGCTCTTGTCTCAGGAAGGTGTATGGCAAACCCTCCTTAAGAGGAAATATGTGGGACCAAAGGCAATATCCCAAATACTTTGAAAGCCCAGGGACTCACACTTTTGGGCCGACTTGATGGCCACAAAGAAACATTTGTTCCGTTTTGGCTCCTTCACTATTAATGATGGTTCGGAGATTAGATTCTGGGAGGATAAATGGCTGGGTAGTACCACTCTCCAAGAACAATATCCTGCTCTATACAACATTGTACGAAACAAGGGTGAGACTATTGCCACGTTCATGGAATCCTTCCCACCCAACATGACGTTCAGAAGAGATCTAATCGGCACTAGACTAGAATCGTGGAATACATTGGTACAACGCCTATCCACAATTCAGTTGTCACCTGGGGCCGATGTGTTTCGATGAAATCTACAACAAAGTGATAAATTCACAGTAGATGCTATGTATATAGCTTTAATCCAACCAGGTGTGCCAGTTGATAATAAGAAGAAGATCTGGCGTATGAAGATACCACTACAAATGAAAATATTTGCATGGTATCTTTGTAGGGAGTGATTCTTACTAAAGATAATCTTATCAAGAGGAATTGGCATGGTAGTTCATAACGTGTTTCCTATCATCATGACGAAATAATTAAGTATTTGTTCGTCCAATGCAAATTTGCTCGGTCTATTTGGTCAGTCATCCAAGTAGTTTTGCAAATTTGCTCGGTCTATTTGGTCAGTCATCCATGTAGTTTCTGGCATGTATCCCCATGTAGTGTTGCTAACATATTCGACAACTGGTTGCACGGGATTAACCACAGGTTTATAACTCTTCTTTGGGTGGGGGCGCCAGCCATTATTTGGTCGCTATGGCTATCTAGAAACAATAAGATTTTTAATGCAAAGATAACTTCCTTTTTGCAGGTCATGTACTGGTGTACCAGTATGCTCCGTTTATGATCGTCTCTACAGCGTGTGGAGCATCGCGACCTGTTTACGGAGGTCTATACACAGATGGAGGATACAACGAGGGATATTTTTCCCAACGTGGATGGCAGCATAATCTACGCCTTGGTCCGCCTCCGTCGACGATGATCAACAGCTCTACCTAGTGATGTAGTTTGCTAATTTTTTACCTTTTCTATTGTGTTCGAATTTGGAGTGGTTGTGTGCCTCCTAGTTATACAGAGGCCGGGTGTAATGCTTAAAACAATGAAGTAATAAAGCGCCCTTTATCGGAAAAGGTTGGCAGGCGAGCAGGTAACACTTGCCTTGCTCCAGCAGGAAGATCATTGGTGCGCATGCATCCTGCAAATGCGGCTACCATGGATGGCATGGTTAGTGAACCATGGAGGATCCTGTGTCATGGTATCTTGGAACCATGGGGTCACTCAAAAAATAACAGTTGATAGTTGCCAACGTGCGTTGCTATAGATGATGGATGTGGCAAGGTACGAGTGTATAGTGTTTGGGACGTGACTGGTGATTGGTGTCTTTTAGGCTTCAGCATTGTCACGATGTGAGTCCGCAACACCATCGACATTGTTTTCTTCTCCAAAGCAAGAGAGACACATTCCCTTCTTTTTAGAGTTTGATTCTTTGTCTATGTAGCAAGGAGTGCATCATGAGCACTTGTGTGGATGTCTTCTAGGCCAGAATATGTTTGGCGACATAGTTTGTAATATTTGTCAAGTCGTTGTTGGTTGTGGTCCTGCTTGGGTCTCTTAGGGAGTCTCCAACACCGACCCTCAAACCTTCAGATCGGACACTTCAGACGTGTTTTTCCATCCAATGCGGCCTTATATCCTTCCGTGGACGGGTTCGCATGTCCGTTTTCCTGCCAATCTGAATTGTGGTAGGTTTGTGGGAGTCGAAACCGTTGTCACGTAGGACACCGACACCCCCGGCCCACTCAAATCCCCTCCCGGATCAGTTTTTGTCCACTCCGCCACTGCTCCCCTCATTGCTCTGCACCCGCACCTTCCTCGTCTGGCTGTTATTGTATTCTTCGGCCGACGCCCAGCATTTCAAACTTCTCAAGCCTCCAGCAACGCGTCTCCCGACTCGTACTACGTTGCCGCCCACCTCGGATCCATCCGCGGCCAGGTACACTCTGCTTCCTTGTCGTCGCCGTCTGTCATGGATACCACGCCTGGCAGGTGTTCGATCAAATGCCATTGAGCTTCTTATTATCTTTTCATTGTTTCTATATATCATGATGGCACCATACTCGGTGATGGAGGACGAGCTACTGTGAGATCCGTGGTTGATTATGTCTGCGAACTTTGTAGGCATGAAGCAAGCGAGCGCGAGATGTTGGCAAGGCGTCCATTCTTCATTTCATGAGTAAAAGTACAATGGGAACTACGACTTGCACATGATCTATGACCGCAATGCAAAGTCGCTAGCCCATCGGTGATACACTATCTTCAACACCGTCAAGCTCTTGGCAAAGCGTCAATTCTTCGTTCATGAGTAAAAGTACAACGGACACTACGACTTGCACATGATCCACATCCATGGCCGCAATGCAAAGTCGCAAGCCCATCAGTGATATGCTATATTCAACACCGTCGACAAGAATTATTGTGCGGTTAGACAAGTGAAAGATATGTTGCAACCAGGCACCCCAGCTTTAAAGATCTTAAGTTTTTGTTAATTCTTGTTCTAAATGTGGATCAATTTATTGATTCACACTATGCTAGAACTGATGATCATCACATTGTATAGACTGAACAAACTGCATGTTGTACCAAAGAAACGAGGGCAGATCGTTTACAATGATGCGATGTTGGATGAAGCTGAGGAGGCAACCTGAGTGAGACAGCGTCCGCATATTATTCTGTGTAGAGCATCACTTTAATTGAATTCTTACAACTTATTGAAATCAGTGCATCTTTATTCGAACTAATGTACTATTTATGAATTAATGTATGGATGAATTATGCTATTTTCTATAATTATTTTGAGTGTTGAGGCTTAAAAACTGGGGATGAAAATTTACGGGAAAAGGTTGGATGGCCGACTCCCGTATCAGTGTCTGCGGACTGGTTCGGACCAGTCCGCGGATGGATACGGTGTCCGTTTTGGGGGGTCGGTGTTGGAGATGCCCTTAGACTTGTAAAGTTATAACTGTGTTGTTTTTCTTAATGCGTCGAGATGCATATTTTGTGTTTCCTTGAGGAAAAGTGAAAAATTAAATCATATTGCATGTCATGTCAAATGTACAGAGTGTCACCTATTTACAATTTGACGGAGTAACAGACGCAAAATGATTGGGGATCTTAAGGTTCAAGCCACATATAAGATATTCAGACATGAAGAACCCAACAGTTAAATGGTTCTCCTTTGGTAATACATGAGGAAATTTATGCTGACCTGCAACGCGCCCATTCCAGCATTCCCAAGGGTCCACATGGATGGAGCTGCAGCCAATGCATTAGCCAAAGCTTTCCTACAAGGAGAAATAGACCATAAGGAGATGTCAAAATTATCTAACAAAAGTTGGTGAAAATAAGATTATGCATTTACAACATCAGCATATTATGAAAGTCTTGCATAACGTTCTGTACAAACGCATATATAACATATTATTTTTAATCTTAGAGTAAGTTTTTTTTAATCTTTTCTTAACACTTTTAAAATTAAATAGTGGAGACACACAAAAAAACAGGCCCATGCTACTCCCGTGAGTGGCCAGGGTTGCCCTCCTCCCTCTGCCGACAATCTCTCCCCTCCCCCACTTCTCCTCCTTGTTGTCGTGGGGGAGGCCCGCGTGGCATGGACGGCAGCAAAGCCTCCCCTCCCTCTCACGTGGTTCGAGTGCACATGCTACCAAATCCCGTGGGGGCGCGGTGCGCATCTAGCAAGTCAAGGCGGCTCGGCTCCGGCCGTTTTGTGGCGTGGCCGTGGGGAAGGCCCTGGTCACAGGGCGGTGAGGCTAGACGGCGTGCTTGTGGGTTCCTGGGACAACGGCCTCTGCAACTGCGTAGCGCGTCCGATCTTCCCCGAGCGGTGTGAGCCGTTGGAAAGGGGACGCCTTTTACTCCTACCTGGGTGGGTGCATCGTGACGTGGGCGGCCGGTGGGTGTCTCAGACTTGGATGCTAAGGTGGCCACCCTGGATGGCGGCCTACATGGTTGGCTCTCCTGCAGGCACCATGGCGGTGGTGTTGGTGTTATCACCGGCGTTCATTATAGCCGGAGGAGGCCCAATGGCGCAGGCACTTAGGGGCTTGCCCCAACTTATCTTGTTATTTTATTAGCTCATAGGAAGATTATATAAACTCATGTACGGACCCGTTTTTGGATTAAGCAATAAAAAATCACAATTTCTCGGCTTCCCTCAAGAGCCGAGACCCCAAACCCTAGCCTCCCCCTGCGCCTCCTTTCTCCTCACGAGATCACGGCGCCCTAGCGCCGGCGGTCGCGCCCACAACCTCGCCAGCCCTCCTTCCATCCCTACAACCTGTGATCACGCCCTGGTAGGACCCCGGTTCCTATCAATCTGGTATCAGTTGTCTCGGGTGCGATCATGTCCACTACTCAGCCCTCCGCCACCCTTCCGCCGCCGGCCACCACCACGCCGTCGGTGACCTTCACGGCGGGCGCGCCGGCCTCGTCAGGGCCGATCGCCTCCTCTGCCTGGACGCTGCCGGGTTCCGCCCCCACCGTCTTCACCCCGGAAGAGATGACGGCTTCCTCCGAGAGCTCAGTCAGGCGGTTGCGGGCATCCGCACCTTCCTCTCTGGCCCCTATGCCCAGTAGCCGCCAGCCCCCTTCGTCCCCACCAGGGCGCCACAGCAGCAGCAGTTGCCGCCGTCGGCCTTCCCGTACGGCGGCTTGGGGACGACATCGGCCAAAGGCCTCACGTCGGCGCCTCCAGGGATGCCCATCCACCAGGTACGGTTTCCCCCGTCGCCATCCCCATTACCGGCGTGGCTCGCCGGGTCCCTCGGTCCGGTCTACACGACGACCTCGGGCCAACCATACTTGCCGCCGCCAACAGCGTCGCCCTCGGCCATGCAGTACGGCGGTCCCTCGGGTTCCTCCTGCCCGTACGACGGCGTGGATGGGCCCCTATTCCACGGCAGCACCCTGATGTCCGCCTACTCGGCTCCATCGCCCTCGTTGTTCCGCGTGGATGAGGCACACCCGACCGCCGTCCACGCCTAGCCGCCGTCGAGATTCTCCAACTGGGGTTCGCCACCTACGACGGAACCGTGGACTCCCTGAATTGGCTCAACCAATGCGACTAATTTTTCAAGGGGCAGCGCACGCTCGTGTCCGACCACACCTGGATCGCCTCGTATCACCTCCGGGGAGCAGCTCAGACGTGGTACTATGCCCTCGAACAAGACGAGGGTGGCATGCCACCATGGGAGCGATTTCGGGAGTTGTGCCTCTTGCGCTTCGGACCGCCGATCCGCGAGAGCCGGCTGGCGGAGCTTGGGCGCCTGCCATTTCTCTCCATGCTGCAAGACTTCGCCGACCGCTTCCAGGCGCTAGCGTGCCATGCTCCTGGCGTCTCGGCACGCCAGCGAGCCGAGCTCTTCGTTGGCGGTCTGTCGGACCACATCCGCGTGGAAGTGGAGATGCGCGGGCCACAGGAGCTCCAGACGGCCGTGTACTACGCCCGAGCTTTCGAGCGCCGCACGGTGGCCATGCAGCAGGCGCTACCATTCCGGTCCGCCCGCCAGGCCCCTCGGCCGACACCCCCCGCGCCGGGACGTCCTGCCCAGGCCCCCGCGGCGTCCAATGCCGCGACCGCGGCGCGGCCGTTCCGTCGGCTCACACCGACTGAGTAACTCGAGCGCCGTCGTCAGGGGTTGTGCTACAACTATGACGAGCCCTCGGGAATAAAAAATCACAAAATCAAAAAATGGTTTTACTAATTATATGAAGATCAACGTGAACTACAAATAGCACATGGTTACAAATTAGATGCAAGAAAGGAAAATGTAGTGAAATTAAATCACAAAATGCTGGTAAGCACCTGGTATTAACATCTGGAGAACTTGAACATTCAGCTATCAGGGAAACACTCTTTTTTCCATCCATGGCATCCAGGTCAATAAGAGCCGCTACTAATAATTCAAGCTTTGTAAACAGAAAAAAGATTATTGGAACATGCATATAGCAAGGTTCATGTTTTACTTATAGATGAGTTTAGACATGGCTCACCTCCTCGGGATTTGTGTAGTCGATACCATCAGCCTCAGACAAGGCGGATGCCATACTAAGATATGCATCCTGTGAAAAATAAATTAAGTACATATTAGCAAAGCAATGAGCACACTGCTAACAAGTAACAAGTTAATGAAGATACAACCTCTATGGCAGCGATGTGATCAGTAGAAACTTCGTGAGGGAACAGCTCAAGAATCTTCCCATTTTTCTCCAGTGTGATAAACCTTGTTGAATTTGTAAGGGAAACTGAACCATCCATTGGAAGTCTGCGAGTACACGTATAGTTTAAATAAGACTAATCCATAGTGAATATGCAACAGGGAAAGGTTACTACTTAAATATTACTTTTCTCTACGAAACTTTGCCTATAGAATTCATAAGAAAAAACTTACTGATATTGTAGTTTGTTTGCCATCATGTGATGAATATCCCGAACAAACTGCATTAAATATTATAATATTACATGCCAGTATAAGAATTTATAATCAGGATGGCATGGAAGTAATAGCTGCATGGTAATTGGCAACTAAGGATTATAATTGACCAAACTAGTTCGTATAATCTGGATCTAAACTGTAAGTGATTGTTTTGCGCAATAAATGCCTAATACTTTTATCATAGAGATTAGTAACTTGTGATCACGTATATCCTTTATGTATCACTAAGCTCCCTAATTTTAAAGATCTCACAATCAATTGAGGCCTTCAATTTGAGATTTGGTCTACGATTTTGATCTGGTCAACACGTTGTGCTTTGTGGACTGATCTGCCGATGGACGGGCCCGTTAGTAAATGGCTGGGTGGTGGAATGATGTTAGTCAATTCAGGGCAATGATTTCGAGCGCCAACAACAACTTTGAGTTTGTTTTGCTCAAGTCCCCATTGGTTAGCCAGTGTTGAACACGTTTCGCACATCTTGACCCAGGTGTCATCAATCGTGCCATGTGTTTCCGTTGCATTTCATCTCTAGGGGGCACAAGACTTTTACTGTTGCGATGGCTGTGTGCACGAAATAAAAAAACACGGAGGCAGAGAAATACTCTGTTGTTTTGCGATGGCATGAAGAGAAATCCTTGTTTTTTTATTTCTGATTTCAGATTGTCGTGTTGTATCCTGTAGTGCTGGTTTGTGATAATTGATCAACTATAGTTTCCTCATGATAATTTGCTTAAGTATTAGTACCACTGATACCATCACAGTAGGGGGCTGCCAGACCATTTTTACATGTCGTGGACGTTCATCTCGAGTAGGACCAGGTTGATGTCTGTTAGTGTGTTGAGTGTGATAGGTTATCGTGGCGTATGCGCATGAAGATGCCGCGGTCCATCGATAGAGGCGGCACAGCAAAGCGCGTGAAACGCTTCTATTAATAAGAATAAATGAACTGGGGCTACCAGGCATCACATATACTATTGTATCAGAGTGGCCACGTATAAACAGTGAGGCTCTTGGCTAGCTACTCATGGCTGGGAGCTGTTGTGGCAACTGAGTCCGGTTATCTATTAAAAAGATGAGTCTAGAAGTATCCAGTGTGTTTGTGTGTCCTAGTAATCCTAGTATAAGAGTCTGTTTGTGGGAAGGGTCTGGTTGTCTCTTAGATGACCCAGCCTAGTCTAGAAGTATCCAGAGGGTGTTATGTGTCCTAGTAGAGTGTTATGTGTTCTGGTAGAAGTGTCTCTTTGTGGGTGAACCCAGCCCACTCTAGAAGTATCTAGGATGACCTGAAGGGTCTATATAAGGATGTATCCCCCTTGTAAGGAGGCAAGCAATGAAATATCTAGTTCCTACCTATGCTTCTCTTCTACCCTTCTAATCCTCCAATCTTTCCCCACTACCCTTCTAATCCTCCAATCTTTCCCCACTACCCTTCTATGGTACCACGGCGCCTAAACGGTGACAACCCCTGCCTCTAGCGAGTAATCCACCCTACAACCTACGTAGCCAACGTCGGCTACAACATCTGGTATCAGAGCCTACCACCATGGCTGACGATGCGCCACAAAAGCAGACCAATCCCAATGATGAAGTCCTGGCAGCGATTGCCGCGCTGAGCGATAAATTCACCAAGGAGTTTGAATCGCTGAATTTGCGAGTCAGGGCACTAGAGGAGAGGTCAGTGGTGCAGAGAGGAGGCGATGGCATCTTGCAGCGCCCTTCATCCTTACCCTTCTTGAATGGCAACGAAGCAGATCTGGGCGCCAACCCGGTGACAACCATGACACCAACACCCACAATTTTAGCACAGAAGCAAGTACCATGCTCCCAGACATCATCGCCCAGGATGCACGGCCTACAAACTATGTCTTCCAATTTGCAAACAGGATTTGCTTTTCCTCCACAACAAATGCCACCTCGGCCTCCCAAGTTTGGTGTCCCACATGTTCAACCATCGATGGCTCATGCTGCTGATACTGTAGGAGTGCCTCGATACCACAAACTGGATTTTCCAACATTCAATGGCAAAGATGACCCGCTGGTTTGGTTGAACCGGTGTGAGCAATTTTTCTGGGGGCAACACACCGAAGAAGGCTATAAGGTATGGCTAGCAGCCTATCACATGATAGGAGCAGCGCAGGAATGGTATATCCAGCTCGAGCGTGATGAAGGGACCCCGTCTTGGACTCGCTTCAAGGAGTGTTGTAACCTAAGGTTTGGGCCTCCTATTCGGACCAATCCACTAGGAGAACTAGCACGCTTCCAACAAACAGGATCTGTTGCAGACTACATAGAAAGGTTTCAAGCACTACTTTGTCGAGTTGACCCCCTCTCAGTGCCGCAACAGGTTCAGATTTTCACATCCGGGTTGACTGATCTGCTACGAGTCGATGTGGAGCTTCAAAACCCTTCTGACCTACAAGTGGCCATGAGCCTAGCACGTGCATATGAGCAAAGAGCAACCATCATAGCTACAGCCTCAAATGAGAAGTCATCCAAGCCTACCGGACAGCAGCAAGATACTTCATGGAATGCTAAAGTTTCTGTTGGGGAAGAACACACGATCCGTCGATTGACAGCTGCAGATATTGCGGAAAGAAGGGAAAAAGGGATGTGTTTCAACTGCGATGAAAAATTCTCAAGAGGCCATCGTTGCCAACGCCTTTTTTACCTTGAAGTAAATGATGGCGATGACAAGGAAAATCCACCATGAACTACAGCTCGAGGACGAGCTGTATCTGCAAGGGGGGAGTAATGTTGTGGCAACTGAGTCCAGTTATCTATTAAAAAGATGAGTCTAGAAGTATCCAGTGTGTTTGTGTCCTAGTAATCCTAGTATAAGAGTCTATTTGTGGGAAGGGTCTGGTTGTCTCTTAGATGACCCAGCCTAGTCTAGAAGTATCCAGAGGGTGTTATGTGTCCTAGTAGAGTGTTATGTGTCCTGGTAGAAGTGTCTCTTTGTGGGTGAACCCAGCCCACTCTAGAAGTATCTAGGGTGACCTGAAGAGTCTATATAAGGATGTATCCCCCTTGTAAGGAGGCAAGCAATGAAATATCTAGTTCCTACCTATGCTTCTCTTCTACCCTTCTAATCCTCCAATCTTTCCCCACTACCCTTCTATGGTACCACGGCACCTAAACGGCGACAACCCCTGCCTCTAGCGAGTAATCCACCCTACAACCTACGTAGCCAACGTCGGCTACAACAGGAGCAGATTCTCAATTTTCCCTCAAGTTAAGGAAACCACCCTGGGGTATTTTGTAGAGGATGAAATTCAATGATCCATCCATTGGCTCATAACGTTGTGCACTAAAGATATCCTACCATGCATGATGAATAGAGCATTGTAGGTGTTGCTGTCCAAGAAACAACTTTCGACGGGAGGCATCCTCAGTGGCATGGTTAGTATAAAGTAGGTGAGGGTGTGTACGAGGGCTTATAGTGAAGGTCGCCATACACCGGCAAAGTCACAAAACACAACGATGTTTTTTGAATAGGTTCAGACGCCTTGTTGGAGCACGACCTACATCCTAAGAAGAGTCGCCGAGAGTGGAGCTTGGTGCACGGTACACTTAGGTTCCGTTGGGACGTAGACATTGGAGGGCTTTGCATTGAATTGGCTTGAATGTCAAATATCCCCGTGTGTTGATATTGAGCTTGACTGCCAATTCTAGTGTTTGGGTGTTCATGTATTCGGCACGTGGAATGCAAGGCAGCTTAGCAATGCTTATATATGTTTGGATAGTGAAATTGTTGAATCCCCCATATATAGGAGTATGGTCGTTATACTTTTATTCACATGTTTCAAAAAATGATTATTCGATGACATGGCATATATTTGAATGATTATATAGCACTCATGTGACAAGTCTTGTGTTGCATACATCGATTATCACGGAATGTAAAAATCAAAGCTAACATGTTGTAAAATTGCATTCAGTTATTATTTTGTGGGGGAAAATTGCATTCAGTTACTCATGAGCAAAGACATACACGCAACAGAGAGGAGAGAACATACACGGTGCCATGGTTGGACCTACATCTGCACAGTCAATGTCATAGGGGTCGCGTTATCGCGGTCGGCCACGCAGCCACTGAGGGCGCCGGCAGGAGGGTGTTGAAGTGTATATGTTGATTGTGTGCCCCTTTTCATCAGTTCGGACTTTTGGTTGTGTTGACAAGTGCATGAAGCTTGACATGGTATCAAAGCCTAAGGTCTTGAGTTTAAGTCCTAGCTTTCGCAATTTATCCAAATATTGTTGTTGCCCCCTCTTTATCCACGTATAGGCCTCTTGAGTCATACCTCTGAGTTTATTCACAAGTTGACTTCGTCACAAGTGAGAGAGGGTGTTGAAGTGTATATGTGGATTGTCTAGCCCTTTCCATCAGTTTAGACTTTTAATTGCATTGGCTAGTGCATGAAGCTTGACAGAGGGGACCAAGCGGATACCGATCCATCCATGATACAGCTAGTTGGCGCGCCGGTCATGAACATTAAGGAGTCCTCCATATCATCTCGGACTCGGACCACCCAGATCTCTATGGCCAAGCCTCCATCGCCGCAGATCCATTGTAGGAAATGTCGCCAGCAGACACCTCACAGGAGGCACAAGACGCAGTGGCAATGGGGCTCATGGGAGGTGGGTGAGGGGTGGATTGCCTTTGACTTTTGTTGACTGTCCATGTGGATTGCCATGTAAGACTTGTGTGGGACCCCCGGTATAATTTTAGTTATTTCCTCAACAGTAAGATGGTGTTAAAATGACATATTAATTGATTCGGTAAAAGCTACATGTTTGCATAAGCAAAGCCTGAGAAATTATACAGCATGTGTGCACAACTGAAGATAACTGATTTAATGTTTTCATTCTAAATTTTTGTCCTGAATGCATACTCACTGCCAATTACACTTTACTTAACATGTAAGTTGTAATTATGTTAGATATCTCATTGGATATTACATTAGCTAATTATGATTTTTCAGTCTACTGTCATTAACACATCTAATAATGTATAATGAGAAAAATTAGCAAGTGCCAGGAGGTTGCAGTGAGCACTGATGGATTTACCCAACTATTCAGATATTAAATGTCACTGTGTGTTGAAACACACAGGATTTGAAGACATTAGAGCTATATGAGCACTTAATGAAGCCACCTTTAAAGCCATGAAAGCATCCTCCATGGCACGTCGTCGAACAACCATGTCAGCTCGTCGCAGATCTGCCTGGGTTGCAAATTACTGCTGTATTAGATCAGCATGAAACCATGGATTAAACAGTAACATAGTAACATACTAATAGCATATTAGCATGGTTATTGCACGGGTACTCCAATGACATACATATACGTGCAGCTCTCTCGACAGCATGAATGAGAAATATATATTACTTAAATCTATTAATTATTTCCTACAAAATGAGTGAAGAAAGAACTTGTATACACCTACCTCCAAAGCACCATCACTCCAATGTTGATCTGCTGCTTTCTTCAAGTCCGACTGAGCTCGCTCCTTCAATATCTGATTATGTACAGAGGTCACACTGAAGTATTAGAAGTATAACGAAACCAATAGTACATAAAAGGCATATGATGTTGGAGTATAATATCCAGCACTCTCCCTTGGTTCGGACTTTTGGATGAATTGGTCGGAGCATGAATTTAATATGGTACTAGAGCCAATAGGTCTTGAGTTCAAGACCCTCACAACGAGTATTTAAAAAAAGATTATGCGGCCTACATCCATCCCACGTCTATAGACTCAAAAAACCTAAATGAGGGGGAGTGTTGAAATATATTGCCCGCCTCTCTCCATCAGTTCGGACTTTTGGATGAATTGGCTGGAGCATGAATTCAATATGGTATCGAAGCTAAGAGGTCTTGAGTTAAAGAACCTGCCAAGCGCAGTACTAAAAAAGCATTTTGTGGCCTAAATTGATCTCCAACTTGCAACCAAGAGATTCAGGGGGGTTTTTTTCGAGAAAACGCAAAGGACCTTTGTGTTTCATTTCCTTGAAAAGGTAGAAGTAGTTACAATCCTCCTAGGAGACATGGGGTACAACAGGGTGGAACACAATCAGTGAACATTCCAGGTTGTGGGCAAGAGGACCCGAAGTCCTCTAGCACCTGCCCTTGCCCAGGACGAAGATTCGTCCTTGATTCTGCCGATGAGTGTAGCAACTGAAGGACGGGCATTCTCGAAAACACACTGGTCCCTGTGCTTCCAGATCATCCAAGGTACGAGCAGGGTGATAGAAGCCATTTCCTTGCGCTGCAGCAACGGCATGCTTTGTGTCGCGTGCAGCCACCAGTCCATTAGCATGGCGTCATGGTCTGGTGCACGGATCTGTCACTCCCAACCCTGCTAGGACCTCATACCATGTTTGGTGGGCAAAGGTGCAGTCCAACAGGAGATGACGCATAGTTTCCGGGGCTTGTATGACATCCTGGCTTAATAGGAATGATAGGCTACTCATATCAACAAGGTGCACCTTCTTTTCCCCAAGGTGCTACTCCAAAGTTAAGTGTGCTTGGCTTGAAGCGATTTGAGGATGGGTGACCGACTGGGAAGTTCTTCCCAGATGTGCACGAGTGAGGACAAAGTGTGCAGGAAAGACTAGTGTTGGTCTGTCGGGATAGTCTAGATCCCGCCAGGCGTAACGGCCGGGAACCGGTGGCCGTGGCCAGGGCGTTACAGCTTGGTTGCATAGGAGGCAGAGGGTGTGGTGCTGCAATCCGCGGCGAGTAAGTCAGTCAGCAGTCCAGCAGCGATCCTGGTCGGCCAGCCAGTGGAAGAATTTTACCCGCAGCGGCGCCCAGCCTTTCCAGGCGAGCTTCCATGAATGGCAAAGTGTGGATCCATGGAAGGTGGCTAAGTAGCAGGATTTCGCAGAATAAGCGCCACCGGCAGACCACTTCCAGTGCAATCTTTTGGATGAATTGGTTGGAGCATGTATTCAATATATGAAACATTACATACGAGCAGATCTAGTACATACTCTCGCAAAATTGGTCAGGTGGGCAGCCCGCTCCTTCACACTGTTGTCAATCTTTCGGGTGTCCTTCCTTGCACGAGCTTTCAGGCAATTATACATTTAGATGAGAAATTATTTTTTACTGAAGGAAAATCTAATAGTTTGTTATGTGAGGGAGCATGTACCATCAAGCTTGAGAAACCCCAACCCTAATACAGCAACATCCTTAGATGCACGTTTGTTCAACCTTGTGATGCCACTAATAGCAAAAGGAATTCAGAAATTAGATTTCAGAATAGCAATACAGAGAAATCCATTTTTTTACCAGGCAAAATAATTATGTAAGTGAATATCAACGATGCACAAGGAACAAGAGTACCGTGAAAGCAAAAGAATGTCGCTCTGGGCTCTTTCATTCACGAACTTTGCATCATTGTACACAAATTCGCAAGCTTTAGACAGCCCTTGTGTAGAAAAAAGTGTTTTTTTCTGAGCTGCCACTAGACTATCTGAAAATTGCGACGTTCCTCTTGGATGCTCTTCAAACTCCCTGCAACAGAAGATTCAGAATATAGAACTAACAATGACAAGTTATATCCACTTAATGAGCACGTGGAGTTTACCGTATAGGATTTTAGAATTCTGGCACAGCACATCAGTTTATGTTGGAAGAAACTAGATATGTATGAATATAATGAAAACTACTTCTTCCGTTAACAATTACTGTAAGATATTTTAACTTTTTCTGAATCGGATGTGTGTAGACGTGTTTTAATGTGTTTATTTACTCATTTCAGTCCATATGTAGTCCATATTGAAATATCCAAAACATCTTATATTTATAAACGAAGGGGGTACTATATAAAACCAGAGGAAGTCTTCTGTGGCACTTAAATTATTTTAAGTTTTCGGATGACTCAGTTCAGTATTACAAGTCAAAAAAAATGACAAAGCATTCTGATAGTAGTCGTTAGCTTTACAATAATATTTTTGCATGAGTTCAGCATAAACAAAGTAAAATACAGTAAGAGTATTCAATATTATATTCATTTTTCATGCTAAAAAATACATGGATACTGACAGGCTATTCGTTTGTGTGTGTGTGTGGGGGGGGGGGGGATGGGGGGCAGTAAGTGTTGTTCTAAAGTTACCTGTAATGATTATTCCCATCTTCAGGACTGTTGCACTCTTTAGTTTCACTGCTACTACAAGAACCATAAGAACGGCACCGAACTCTCTGACCTTGTCGGAGCAGGGAACCATTGGACTTGCCATTCGTTTTCCAATGTCTACCATTTGGACAGAACCTGATGACTAAATGATATCCATTCATCCACTTCCCTACCTCTACCTCTTGTGGTATACAGTTTGATGCTCTGCAATGTAGTCCTTTAAGTTTACATGCCATTCTGTGTTTATCATTATAGCACACCCCAGAAGATGCTATGGTACCAGAGATTTGGCTAGCCATATGTGTGGACACTGTATGTTTACTACAGATTGTGAATCTTTGGCTGAAAAAATCCCAATTATGCCTTCATTAAGCAGATTTCCAATCAATTTGAAACTCTCATATTTCAGTACCTAATGTCAAACATTGGCATTAGTTTCATGTCAAAACAAATGAATAAACATAGAGCCAAGAGTGTACTTTGCAGTGCACAAACTTGTGTCTAGATAATACAGGTACAAATGATCATTTCTAGAGAAATAGTGAATAAATGCATCAAAGGTAACACTAGGAGATGTCTTTCAAGTAAGAAATAAGTTAAACGATAGTATGGCTTGTTAGATTTATAATATAGGTGGTCAATTGCAGCAACGATATATATGTAGTTTCTAATTCTAATAACTGGTGTGCATAGTATTTGTCAGGATTACAGCTACACATGGTATATCCTCTTTTTGAAGGGAAAAAAGGCTTCTTATAAGTCACTCCTACATTCGACCAGTCCATGGATTTCTTCCGTGACGCTTCTGCCAAAAATTTCAGTGAACAGGTAGTGAGCGTTTCACAAAGCAGACCCTGAAAACAACACCCGGCCTCTCACAGATCCAGACTCACTAGACAAACTGGAACACAAATCACACGCGCTACCCGCAGGAGCCATTGCTGCCTATGCCTAGCAAAGGAAAGCACATAAAAAGAAGTAGCGATGAGAAGGACGGCGGCTGCACATACTGTTTCATGCGAGGGAGTTTGGAGACCAGGGGAAGGACGAGAGGGAGGCAGATGGTGGGTGGGGGGAGATCAGGCGCGACAGAACAAGGAGCAAGGCAGAGGAGAGTATGTGAAGGAGATTCCGGAGGCGCAGGGAGGGCCACATATGTTGGGGGTCGCGAAGTGGCACTGTGGCAGTGGCATGGTAGCCACCAGCTGTCCCTGTGGCGGGAGAGAAGCCAACGCGCTGGGACCGCGTTCTCTGTCGACCATGCATCGCCCATCACATTAGGGTTAAACTAAGAAAATTGTCCGTGCGTTGTTGCACCAAACATAATAACGATTATACATGATGATTTATCTTAAAAGCATATATATAAAACGTGTCTTAGGGCCAGCTTTTTTGGGGGCTTCTCTCAGAAGTTGTCATCTCCCTAGCTTTTCTGAAAAACCGCCCTAAAAAGTTAGGGAGGCTTCCGGAATGCTAGGGAGAGGGGCATTCCGGAAGCCTCCCTAACTTTTTAGGGCGGCTTCTCCGAGGAGCTAGGGAGAGGGCAGCTTCTGTGAGAAGCCGCCAAAAGAACTGGCTCTTATTCAGTATCTCATCGGTGTATTGGGTGGATAAGTGTAATGCTCAACATCAACATTGCTGATCCATCCTTTGTTAAGCGAATTTGGGCGTTTACGTGAATGCACTTCACCATGTTGGTCTTTAGATCCATCCTATCATTGGGCTATGTAGAGACCCGATCGTCGTTGACGACACGTACAACACCAAGGCCTCCATCATCAATCGTCTTCCGTGTTAAAATAGGAAGTTGTGTTGTATATCAATTGTATTGTAACCCTTGATGTATTATAAATACAAGCCCAAGGCCACACCACGTTGGTGTCGAACCAACCATAATTTATGTTGTCTTACATGGTATCAGCCTAAACCCTAGGACCTAACCCTCGCTTCCGTCGTCGTCGCCGCCGCGCCCTCCTCCGCCTCCGCCGCCGCGATGAGTCAATCCCCTGTGACCCCTGCATCACCGGCGACTTCCGCACCGCCGGTCTCCTCTGTGCCGCTAGCCGCCGCCCCGTCGGCGCCCCCGGTGATCCCGTCGTTCTTGGCGCAGCTCCTTAATGGGGGGACGGCGCCTGGAACTCATGCCGGCTCTTCCTTCGGATCGCTTCTCACGCGATCGGCTGGGCCTATCTTCTCCAGCCCCGTCTCCTCAGTTGTTGTCGGTTCCTCGATATCCGCCTCCCGCGCCGACTCCATGGCGGCGTCGCCATGGTCTCCCGCCGCCTACCTCGCACCAGGGGCGATGCTGCACGCCCAGCCAAGTCTTGGCGCCCTAGTTCCTTACGGAACACCGGCGCCCACCTTCTCCAACAGTCAGGCGGTGCTTCCCTCGTCGGCCTCGCCTCACGGCGGTGCTGGCCTGCCGTACGTGACGTCGCCATCTGCGGCCTACCCAGCCCCGTCCTCGACGCTGGGCCATGTCGTGGCGCAGCCCACTGCCGCTCCTCTTGGCGCACAAGATGCTGGACCGGGGACGCCCGCTGCTCCGTTCCACTTCTCCCACCTTTTGACAGTACGGCTCAACGCCGACAACTACCTGTTGTGGCGTGCTCAGGTGCTACCCCTCCTCCGCAGTCACTATCTCGAGGGGTTCATCGACGGCACCACGCCATGCCCGCCTGCTGTGCTACAAGTCACCACCGCGGAGGGCCATCCTCTCATGGTGGCTAACCCTGCTCATCGTACATGGATGGCGCAGGATCAGGCTATTCTCGGCGCTATTCAGTCATCACTCACCCCTGCAGTTGCTGGCATGGTCCTTTTCGCCACCTCGGCCAGGGATGCCTGGGCCACCCTCGACTCTAGCTTCTCATCAAAGTCTGTGGCGCGCTCCATGGCTATCCGCAGCCAACTCGGTGAATTGAAGAAACTTGACTCCTCGGTCACGACCTTTTTCAATAAAGTCAAGGAATTAGCGGATGTTCTCTCCTCTATTGGGAAACCTCTCCGAGATGAGGAGTTCACCTCCTTTATTCTTCATGGCCTCGACGATGACTATGACTCGCTTGTGGAGAGCATTCATGGGCGCGACACCCCCATCTCGCCCCAGGATCTCTATGCGCGCCTACTCAGCACGAAACAACGACTAGCCGCTCGTCGCTCTACTGGTTTTTCCGAGCCCTCTGCCAACGCTGCCTTTCGTGGTGGCTCGCGTGCCTCGCAACCGTCTCGCTCCTCCGGCGCGCCTCAGCAGCAGACTCGGCAGGCCTGCCAGCAGCGTCCTAATGCCACGACGGGTGGTCGTGGCCGTGTTTGGCAGTGCCCCGCATGCGGTGCCAAGTGTCCTTGTCAGCTCTGTGGCCTGGATGGGCACCTTGCCTCCCGTTGCCATCATCAGTTCAAGCAAGATTTCTTGGGCATTGGGAATGATGGTCGTGGTAACGAGAAGCAGGCGGCCTTGGCTACACAGGGGTCTACATCATCCTACCCTGTGGATCCATCCTGGTACATGGACACTGGTGCCACGGAGCACCTGACGCATGAGCTTGCCAAGCTCAACTCGCGCGAGCCCTACGCCGGCTCCGACCAGGTTCGCACTGCTGATGGGTCAAGTATGCACATATCTCATACTGGTCAGGCTTTGCTCCCCACTCACACCTCTAAGATTCTTCTCCTTCGCCATCTTCTTTGTGTTCCCTCAGTCACTCGCAATCTACTCTCTGTTAAGAAACTCACTCGTGATAATAATGTTCTTGTGGAATTTCATCCTTTTCATTTTTTTGTCAAGGATCGAGCAACACAGGACGTCCTTCTTAGAGGTCGGACTCGCGAGGGTCTCTACTCACTTGATGTGCCAGCCATTCCTCAGGTGTTCAGTGTTGTTCGTGTCACGCCGTCGCAATGGCACTCTCATCTCGGTCATCCCGCCAGCCCCATAGTCAGTCATGTGCTACGTCGCCATGAGCTTCCCCTTGCGTCTAGTAATAAAGAGACTTCAGTTTGTGATGCATGTCAACAAGGCAAGAGTCATCAGTTGCCATTTACTGTTTCTAGTCATGTCGTTACAACTCCACTTGAACTTATTTATTCTGATGTGTAGGGTCATGCCCAAACCTCTGTTAGTGGTCATAATTATTATGTGAGTTTTATTGATGCTTACAGTCGGTTTACATGGCTTTATCTGCTTAAACGCAAATCTGATGTGTTCAATGTCTTTGTTCAGTTTCAAACTCATGTTGAACGTCTTCTCAAAACCAAAATTGTCCATGTTCAGTCTTATTGGGGGGGTGAATATCGCAATCTTAATTATTTTTTCCAGCGGCATGGGATTGCTCATCGGGTTGCTTGTCCGCATACTCATCAACAAAACGGTGCCGCTGAGCGCAAGCATCGTCACATTGTTGAGACTGGCTTGACTCTTCTTGCTCATGCCTCTGTGCCTTTTCATTTTTGGACTGATGCCTTCACTACTGCTTGCTTCCTCATTAATCGGCTTCCTTCGCGTCTTCTAAAAATGAAAACCCCCGTTGAGCTTTTGTTTCATGAGGTCCCTGACTATACTTTTCTTAAAGTGTTTGGGTGTGCATGTTGGCCTCATCTTCGCCCCTACAACAGTCGAAAACTTGAGTTTCGTTCCAAAAAATGTGTCTTCCTCGGCTATAGCTCCATGCATAAAGGATACAAGTGTCTCCATGTTCCGACAAACCGTGTCTACATCTCCCGTGATGTAGTTTTTGATGAGACTGTGTTTCCATTTGCCTCTCTTCCTTTGTCCGACACACAAACTTCATCATCACTTCACTCGTCTCCCACTTTGCCTGATCAGTTTGTTGATGCTGCATATTCGCCTATTTTGTTACCTAACCACGGTGCAGGAATCGGTCGCGGTGCTCGCTTGGAGCTCCTGGATGTTGTGGCTGCGTCACCCCCGGCTGCTCCCGTCGAGACGACTGTGCCCTGCATGCGCCATGCAGGGGCATCTATACCCGCTGTCTCGACGCCTGCCCGCGTCGGCCCGGTCTACGCTCCTCCAGCTGCGCCGCCCAACACCGCCCAGCGTCCCGAGTCGCCCCCTGCTGGGCCGCCTGGGACTCCGTCCGCCGGGCCTCCATCATCGCCACTCGTCGCTCCCCCGTCGCCGTCCCCAGCTGGGTCGCCACCCCTGTCGCCGCCTCCAGGTGGGCCATCTTCATCGACTGCTGCACCGCCGCCTGCCGGAACGCCACCCCCGGCGACTAATGCGCCTGCTCCTGCGCCTGTGGTACCTCGACCCCACACGCGCAGCCGCAGTGGCATCACCATACCCAAGGAACTGACGGCACTGTCGCGTGGCTTGCCGCATGTGTTGCCCATGCTGTTGCCGACCCACATGCCGAACCTCGACATTATTCTTCCGCCATGCATGTTCCTCATTGGCGTGATGCGATGGAACATGAATATCAGGCTCTTCTCAGGAATGGCACGTGGACGTTGGTTGCTCCCAAGTCTGGCATTAATGTGATTGATTGCAAGTGGGTGTTCAAAGTGAAGAAACATGCTAATGGATCCATTGAGAGATACAAAGCGTGTTTGGTCGCCAAAGGATTCAAGCAACGCTATGGCCTTGATTATGAGGATACATTCAGCCCAGTTGTCAAACCCACCACCATACGTGTTCTTCTCTCCTTGGCTGTCACTCGAGGTTGGTCTCTCCGTCAGCTCGATGTTCAGAATGACTTCCTTCATGGTGTCTTGGAAGAGGAGGTGTATATGCATCAGCCGCCTGGATTTGTTGATCCGCAGCGTCTTGATCATCTGTGCCGCCTGGTTAAGGCGTTGTATGGCCTCAAGCAGGCTCCTCGAGCATGGCATGCTCGTCTCAGCTCTGCGCTTCATGCACATGGTTTTGTTCCCTATACATCAGATACATTCCTTTTTCTGCTCCAACGTCCAGAGGTCACCATGTATCTTCTGGTTTATGTCGATGACATTATTTTGGTCTCCTCATCAGTCTCTGCAGCTGACCGCTTGGTTCTTTCTTTGGGTAAAGACTTTGCGGTCAAGGATTTGGGCCAACTGCACTATTTTCTTGGTCTCGAGGTGACTCATGATGCTACTAGTCTGACTCTCTCCCAGCAGAAGTACGCCCTAGATCTTCTCAGGCGTGCTGGTATGCTTCAGTGCAAGACTGCGGTTACTCCCATGTCTTCTTCGGATCACTTTACGGCTACTAATGGTTCTTTGCTGTCTCCTGAGGATGCTACTGAGTATCGGAGTATTGTTGGTGGTCTCTAATACTTGACTCTTACCAGACCAGACATCTCATATGCTGTGAATCGCGTATGTCAGTATCTTCACTCTCCACGGGATCCTCACTGGTCCGCTGTGAAGCGCATCTTGCGCTATATTCGTCTCACAGTATCCTATGGTCTTCAGCTGCGCTCTGCTCCCACTGGCCTCATTTCCGCATTTTCTGATGCGGACTGGGCCGGATGTTCTGATGATAGGCGATCAACGGGGGGATATGCGGTGTTCTTTGGACCTAATCTGATCGCGTGGAGTGCTCGTAAACAAGCTACAGTCTCTCGTAGTAGTACTGAAGCTGAGTATAAAGCAGTTGCTAATGCTACAGCTGAGATTATCTGGGTGCAGTCCTTGCTACGAGAGTTGCGGATTCCACAAGATCATCCTCCTGTTCTTTGGTGTGATAATATCGGTGCTACCTATCTGTCGTCTAATCCTGTGTTTCATGCCCGAACCAAGCACATCGAAGTTGACTATCACTTTGTGAGGGAAAGAGTTGCACAGAAGCTTTTGCAGATCAAGTTTATCTCGTCAAAAGATCAACTTGCCGACATCTTCACTAAGCCACTTTCCTTGCAGTTGTTTCAAGGTTGTAGGCGCAATCTTAACCTGTTAGATGTTAGATGACATGGTTAAGATTGAGGGAGGGTGTTAGAATAGGAAGTTGTGTTGTATACCAATTGTATTGTAACCCTTGATGTATTATAAATACAAGCCCAAGGCCACACCACGTTGGTGTCGAGCCAACCATAATTTCTGTTGTCTTACATTCTGCGACTTCACTGGTGACCTAGGCCCACGGAGCCACACCGAGCCTCCCTCCTCAGGCGTTTTGATCATGCGTAAAAACGACCAAAATTCATAACACGCTAGTTGCCCCGCAAGTTGTATGTTCTATATATATATTTTTATGTTTTACACCCGTTTAACTATTTTGTCAATCTCATAAATATAATGTAAGTTATGTCATCCTACTTTTAATTATATCTCATCTGTTTTGTTTACACCTACAACACATCCTTCCTTTAAATATTTCATATGTCCACATTTTATTTGATTCTACACAATTCTTCATTTAATTATACCACGTGTTTTATATGTTGGGATTCGGAGTAGAAAATAAAAAAATCGGCACTACGAAACCAAGTCCCAAGAAAGGATCTAGATAGATGCAAGCAATGGTAGCGATCTTGTTACCTTAACAACCGTTCAACGGTAGTTCTCTCGCAGCGGAAGAAATTGATGGAGAATTGGGGAAGCTTGAAGAAGCACAATCCCACGAACTGATCTAATCCACGTGAAGTTCCTCGAACAAGAGGCTTGCTTCAGTGCTCCCCCCTGGCGAAACTTTAAGACTCCGTTTTTTCCCCCACGTCAGGCCTGCCTAGCCCATATCCAAGCCCCGTATTACCCAAGTATTCGTACCGTATAGACCCACATCTGGGAGGACACCGTGGCGCACTACCCAAGTGATGCCCCACAGGCGTAAGGGATCGAGATAGTCTTCGCGGGTAAGTTAACCCAATTTATTGATTCGACACACGGGGAGCCAAAGAGTATTTATAAGCTTTGACAGTTGAGTTGTCAATTCAACCGCACCTGAAATATACTTGCTTGCAACAAAAGATAAGTGGTAATGGTAATAGGATAATGATGGTGACGACAGCAAAAGTAAACAGCAAAAGTAACAACTAATGACCAGCAGGATTGAAAACACTGTAGCTAGGGAGATGGATGGTTGGGCGCTGCATGGATGAGAGTGAACATGTAATAAATTCTAACACGGGACAAGGCACACAGAAAAGCAATGATCATCTAGGCAAATATCAAACATTAGGCATGTATCCCGTAGGTAGTTGTGCGTGCTTGCAATAAGAACTTGCACAACATCTTTTGTCCTACCATCCCGCTACGAACGGGGCCAAAGGGAACTTATGGAGATTAAGGTGCTCCTGTCAAAGAGCACCGGAACAAAGCAATAAACTCAATGGATACATGGAATCCTCAAATTATGGACCATCCCCTTTGATGTCCCAAGCTGTCACCTTTGGGATCGCCGGTTCCGGGCCATAATAGGTGCATACAACTCATAGATAGGATCTAGAACACAAATATATTCATGAAAACACATAGGGTTCAGATCTGAAAACATGGCACTCGGGCCCAAAGTGACAAGCATTAAGAGCAACAAGTTGAAGCAAAGAAGATAAACACCAATCTAGATGATAGGCAACATGCCCCCAACAATCTGACGAACTATTACATGATCAAACTCATCCAATCCCTACCATCCCCTTTGCCTACAGCAGGGAATTACTCACACATGTGAATAGAAGTCATGGAGGATGGATGGAGTGGTGATGGTGATGACGATGGCGACGATCTCCCCTCTCCGGAGGCCAAATCAGCCTCCAGATTAGCCCTCCCGGAGAAGAACAGAGGGTGGCGGCGGCTCCGCGACGGAAACTTGGAAAACGACTTCTGTTCTGGGGTTTTCCCGTCACGGGGATAAATAGGAGTCTCGGTAGGGCACCAGAGGAGGGGGGAGGCGCCCAGGCGGCCAGAGGGCGCGGCCCCACCCCTGGCCGCGCCAGGGGGGCGCCTGGGGCCCCCAGGGCTCCCCTCTGGTCCCACTTCTGGCTTCTGGCTCCTTCGGGTGCGTGGATTTTCTGGTATTTTTCTGGGAATTTTCTGGAACGTCTAAAAATCCATTTTCCTGCACACAATAAAACCATACAGGCAGCTCTGCTGAAAACAGCGTTAGTCCGAGTTAGTTTCGTCCAAATCATGCAAGAATGAGGGCAAAACAATAGCAAAAGTGTTTGGAAAAGTAGATACGTTTGAGACGTATCAACTCCCCCAAGCTTAGCATATTGCTTGTCCTCAAGCAATCCAGTTCAACGAACTGGACGCGACAAAGAAAACTTTGACAAACTCTTTTGCTTCATTAGATGTATATAAGCATGTACTACGAAAAGAGTTTAGCAGGTAATGAAACAATGCTATAAGGACAATGCACGAAGCAATTCTTCTTTCATGTGATCAGTCACAAACAACTAAAAGTAAATAATAAGCTACTGAAAATCAAGACAGGATCACAATGCACATAGCTTGAACATACTTGAGTGGCATTTCGCTAGCCTCCATGAGTGAAGCAAAACATAAATGCAGAAACTCCTCCGGAGTTTTAAAGGTGACTAGAACTCAGTATTTCAGACTAGCAATAACACAAGCATGCAGAAGACAATGTAATACTTTAGGACAATGCATGTTACACTAAGAATGACAACTATGCTCTCATAGTTGGTGCTTTGAAGAAGGAGGGGGAGACTCTCGAACCGTGGCTTTTGATGGCAAGGTTGAAAACCCGTGAAAGGAAGCAAAGACTAAACATGTGCCAGAGCTCTTGGTTTTGAAAACAGAGATAAAACTCTTTTGAGAGGTGTAACTTTCCAGTCAACGGTGAACGGTAAAGGTCTCTCAATATCTCCCATGCCAACCATATTAATGCCTTTTGCTTACACATATTCCCTTATCCATAAATCCCTTGATGGTCTACGGAACCTTTTATTTTGCCTCAAGGATGGAAGGAGGGTATCGTTCCATCTATCATAAGCAGCACTTGGTCCATTTCACTCCATCATCAAGTATGGGGGAGGTGTAACTCTCATATATTTTTTTCTTGACTAGTTAAAACTTCCGTCAAAATATTTTTGGCATGCAAGATACTGATTTCCCCTCACCGCACCATGAGCTTGTACGGTTACAAAAGGGAAGCTTTTGGATAAATTTCGAGATGGCACAAGAAAGTCTAAGTTAGGAGTGGCCGGTAAATGCCACATATAGGTAGGTATGGTGGACTCAAATGGAACAACTGGGTTTGAAAAGGAGTTTGGAAGCACAAGCAGAATTCCGCTTAGTGCGAGCGAAGGCTAGCAAAAGACTGGGAAGCGACCAACTAGAGAGCAATAACTATCATAATCATGCAGAGCGACAGATCAACATTGAATCGGGCATGAAAGTGATATAACTATTCTGAAACAAAAAGATCATCAAGGCAAAATAGACTTTTTAGTCGTAAACATGTGTGAACATGTGCCAAGTCAATCCAAAAATTCTCCGAAGGGAAATACCACTTCAGTATGCCAAACCATGAACAATGCAATGCATGTAAATCATTTCAACAACACATTATGTACTCTAGCTATTTGAGACTAGCCACAAGGAAAGCATGAACACTGGGAAAGCATTGTAAACATAGCACTATGTCGCTACAAGCTGGTCTCTAGATCATAAGTACAGGCATATGTACAGAAGTAGAAACAAGAAGAGTTCATACCGGTTTTCCTTGTTGCTTCCCTTCCGTCGATCTTCGTCATTACTACCTGGTCGCTTGCACGATCGAACGTGGGAAATATAATCAAATGCCATCACGGACTCGAGCTGAACTCTGAAAACAAAGCAAACTAAAGAGAGAAAAGAAATCTTTTTGGGTTTTTTTTAAGGTTTAAACGAGAGCAAAAGAAAAGAGAAAATCTTTTTGTTGTTTTTGCAAAGAAAGAAAGAAAGAAGAACAAGCAAAAACTTCGAAAAGATCAAATCGAACAAAAATAAAACGGATAGTACAATGAAAAAGTGAGAAGGGCACGTACTCCCCCAAGCTTAGGCTTTTGGCCTAAGTTGGTAGCAGCTAATGTCCCCAGGAGCCTCCTGCTCCAGGGTAGTACTGGTGAGTCCAAGGGTCGTATGAGGCTTCCGGCGCGTACACCGAAGTCCTCGGATCCTCCCACGAAAAAGGATCCGCGCTCCAAGCAGAGGAAGACCCTTCACCCAACTGGGTGACAGTCTCCCCCTGGAAAGGTGGGAACTCACCATGCTCCTCCTTGTCGGGCACAACCCCCTCCATGGGGTTATGGAACTGATGTTGGACCACGAACTCATCGAACTGGGTAGCATCAAAGGACCATCCGTTCCTGCGAGAAAAATCGAACAAAAGAGGTGCAGGTAGACGGATCTTGTGTTCCGTGGTAGCTCCGAAACGCAAGATATAATCAAGGTTACCAAACTCGGAAGTCATGGTAACAAACTTATGCCTTTTCATAGCAGTAAGATCAAAACTTAAATAAGTAAAATGCTTATCATCGGGGTGTGGGGTGCCATTAAGAGACTCTTGGATAAGTGTGGCGTAAACGCCACCAAATAAATCTCCCTTGTTATCGTTCATAGCAAGGCGTCGAGCAATTAAGGCACCCACATTATAATCAAACCTCCCCGAAAGGGAGGTTGCCAGGATAGCAATATCCGGCGCAGATATGTTGCTCGTGTTGTCACGAGCTAACACCCCTCTAGCAATATAATACGCAAAATACCTGAGGTGTGGGAATAAGATGCTGGAGATCCTTGACCGATGAATATCCCTTGTATCCACGCTATAGAGAGAGTTAGAGACGGTTCTCAGCTCGGAGGTCTGAGAGCTCATCTTCGCCGTCAGTCCAACATTCAGTACACCTATTATTTCACAAAACTTTTCCAAAGGCATGGTCAAAAGATCATTGTAAATTTTAAACTCAACAGAACCAACATCAAGGTTATATCTAAAACTGTTAATGAAACAGGAGGTGAGTTTTTGATACTGGGCAACACGACACATTGCGAGCCGCGTCAGACCTGCATTAGCACAAAGATTATAGAACTCCTCCTTAATTCCGGCAGCTTCAAGGAATTCATCGCACGGGAAAGTCATAACACGTGCTGGATTTGTGTCCTCAAACAACTCTAAGGGCACATGATCTTCGTTGTAGCTCACCCTAGCAGTCGAGGGTGAAGTTGCAGCTCTTGTAACTCGATCGGAGCGCTCGGGCCTTTTCTTCTCAAGCCACCCCTTTGCTCTTCCTAGTAAACTCATTTCTGAAATTTTTGACAAATTACAAAAACAAGGATTTAAACAAAGTGAGTTAAGGCAAACTACTTAACTCACTTACCTACGGCATAAACTTGCATCAAAACTTGGAAAATAAAATTCTACACATGCATGCAAGCTCATATAAACAGCACCAAGAGCTACTAAATACTCACAAATGAGGCCATCAATCAAAAATCTAATTGGAGGAGTGGAGGAGTTACATACCAGGGAGTATTTGCTCAAAATTTCAGCTCGAATGGTGGGTTGTAGAGAGAGATCGAAAATCTCCTCCAAGGACAGCAAGAACGCAAGAACTGGAGCAGAACTCGTGTTTTTGGAGAGAGAGGAAGGAGGAGGAAGAAGACATACCTAGAAGTGGGGCCTGTGGGCCCCAGGCGCCCTGTGGGCGCGGCCAGGGGGCAGGCTGCGCCAGCTCGCCGCCTGGGCCACTGGTGGCCCCCCCTGGTCAGCCCCAGGTGATTCTGGGTCACTCTCGGCATGGAAATTTTTATTTTATTTTTTCTGGAATTTTTCTGAAAACTTCACTGTTGAAAATTTCTCGGAGTTCAAAAAGCTGCAAAACTTTCTGAAAACTTAAAGCAGTGATTAGTATTGTGAAGCTTCAAAAATACAAAAAACTTGGTACAACAAAGAGAATGAAAGCTAAAGCAAATGAAAACATAACAAGCTTAAAATTTTACCTATATAAAACAAGTTCACTAGTAAGGTTGATCAAGTCTTACCAACGAACCGGCGATATATAGAACAAGAAGTCTCACTTCTTATGAAGTGGTCATTGCACCTTTACTTTAATGGACATTGTCCCCACCATAATGGTTTTGTATTTGTGGTGCACATGTAGTGGACAGTCCCATTCTCCAATCTTCACGGTCTCGATATTCTCTATAGAGTTAAGGCCATGCCTCTTGTCGATCTTCTTTGGAAAATACACCGTGTGTTCTTTATCATCAACGTTGAAAGTGACCTTACCTTTATTACAATCAATAATAGCACCTGCAGTGTTAAGAAAAGGTCTACCAATAATAATGGACATGCTCCCATCCTCGGGCATGTCAAGCACAACAAAATCTATAAGGATCAAACAGTTAGCAACTTCAACGGGAACATCCTCACAAATACCAATGGGGACAGCTGTTGACTTGTCAACCATCTGAAGAGAGATATCTGTAGGAATTAGTTTCTCTAAACAAAGCCTCTTGTAAAGAGAGAAAGGCATAACACTCACTCCTGCACCAAGATCACATAAAGCAGTTCTGACGTAATTATTCTTTATGGAGCAAGGAATGGTGGGTATACCTGGATCACCGAGCTTCTTAGGAATCTTGCCACTGAAAGAGTAGTTAGCAAGCATAGTAGATACTGCCTCATTAGGAACTTTTCTTTTATTAGTAACAATATCTTTCATATATTTCGAATAGGGAGGTAACTTAATAGCATCAGTCAAAGGAATTTGAAGAAAAAGAGGTTTCATCCATTCACAAAATTTATTATAATGCTCTTCTTCTTTAGATTTGAGGGACTTACTTGGAAAGGGCATGGGTTTCTGTATCCATGGTTCTCTTTCATTCCCATGTATTCTTGCGATGAAGTCTTCTCTAGAGTACCTCTTGCGTTTATCGGGTGCTTCTTCGTCTCTTACCTTGGGAGAATCATCCTTCTCCGCGTCCTTTCCTTCAGGCTCGACATCGTCTTCTGTTTCATCATCGGAGGTAGATATGCTGTTAGGATCAACAACTAACTTTTCACTTACCATAGGCCTCGGGCCCAACTCACCTGGCCGGCCTAGCCCACCTCTCCTCCCCTTGTCGTCTTCCCCGCCCGGAGCCAGAGCAGGCAGCTCGCCGCCGTTGCGAGCATGCCCGCGGCTGCCGAGCCTTCTAGGCCTCCTCTGTCCCCGTACGCGCGCCACGGAGAGCTCCACAATCCCCGCCCTCTTCTTCCCCTAGCTGCGGTTCATCTCTTCTTCTCTCCTGCGCGAATCTCACCGCGCCCGAGAGCTTTCCGTCGCCGTCATGCGTGTGCCACCGTGGCCACTTAGCTGCACGGGACGCACCAACTTGTCCAACGCCTCCGCCGTGGACGGCTACGACGGTCTGCACCTTCAATCAAGCCTGAACGGCTCCATCAGCGACGCCAGGGTCAACGCCTTCCCGCCGGCCGCCGAGATCTCCATCGCCAGAATTCGCTAGCTACGGAGCTCCTCCGCCTTCGTCGACACCTGCGTCTGCATCAGGGTGAGCTACACCGTCGAACGCCCCCTCCCTTGCTCTCTCTCGTGGTCGGGTTCGGGATTCCGGCGAGGTCAGTCCACGGCCGCCGCTCAGTGCTGTCGCCGACGGGGCTACAAGCCTCCCCGAGACCCCCCACTGGCACCCCTCGATGCGGGAGAGCACGAGGCACAGGCCTGTGCCTTCCACACGCGCTCCCGTGGCCGGAGCCGCCTTCTCCATTGGGCTCCGCCGCCCCCAGACGCAATAAATCAATTCCAGAAAATTAGAAATGGATTAAAGAAATTACAGAAATTCCAGAAAAATAGCCAAACTTCAATAAATCATAGAAAATTCATATGAACTCCAAATTGGACAAATAATATATGAAAAATGATCAGCATAAAATTCTCTATCCAAATATGCAGCTTTCAACCATGTTTGAGTTGATTTTAAAATGGGACCAGTAGCTTTTGCTATTTGTCTTAATTGGAATTAATTCAAATTTATTCCAAATGCAATTCAAATTTGAACCATTGCAATACACCACATCTCACTTGTACTTCAGAAGCATATCACACATATGATCACATGGTTTCAAATGATCAAACATTTTCAAATGCAATTTGGTTAAATTTAAATTCATATGTGGAGTTTGAATTTGCATTCCAAATGCAATATACTTCAATTAAATTGAATTTGCCACAAATCAGTACCCTTTACATCATGTCACAACTTAACATGTGCTTGAGCATTGTACTTTATTTGTGTCCCCCTTTGTTGATGATTGTGCCGGTAACAGCTTTGCCGAGACGGTGATTACCCCCGAAGGAGAAGACCACCGTTAAGACCCGTGTATCGTTAGCAAGGCAAGCAAACCCCATTGATCATGTCTATAAAATCCCAATTCCCTCTCAGTCTCGCTTATGCATGTTTAGGAGATCACTTTGTATCGATTCTACCGCATAGTTGAACCCATATCCGATGCATGACCTATCATCTTGTCACAGTAGTAAGCAAACCACAATCCTAGCTGACATATGAGTTGGTTGATATCATGTGGCCCCTGCAACTGTTAATGCTTATTGCATGCTTAGTGATACAGTGAGGTTGCTTTTGATGTGAGTCGGGATGATGGTGAACATGGTGTTGATGAAAGTGAAACTGTGTCGGTGAATCCACCCTAATACAAGGTGAACGATGAGAGGCTGTGTAGGAGTACACAGTGGGTTGTCTCGTTGAACACCGCCTTAAGCACCGAGTTCTTGTATGGTAATCCAAGACAAAGAGTACAACCACACATTGGGATCACTGACCCCTCTCGGCCTAGTACCTTGATCCGTGTCGACGTCCAGGAGTCACATTAGTTCGGGCTTTCCATTTGACATGTGCATAGAAAAAGAACGAAGGAAATGGTTGCATCATATAGATATGTGAGTGCACCTGTGAGGCAGGAAAACCATCTGCCAGAGGTGACGTCTCGGTCACTTACATTGTTTGAGTCCGTTTGGTTGATCCGGCCGGGCTCTCGAGCGGAGGCAAACTCAGATAGTCGACTCCTGGAATAGACCGGTTGTGAGCGAAGTGTCGTGGTGAACATCCTCGCTGTCACCTCTTGAACGGTGGCGAGCAAAAGGCGGTAACCGATGGTCATGTGTGTGTAGCTTACACCCTTGCAAGGTTAACATAACTATTCGAATAGCCGCGTCCGCGGTTATGGACTACTTGGAACCTGTACCTGATTATTAGACAACTTGAATGGATACTTATAAAACTCGCAAGATAAGCGTGAGTGCTATGGTGTGCTTCCTCGTGGGGAAGTCGAGGAAGTAACCATAGTGGTGTATTGGTTGGAGACTTTGATAGTGGACTCGTGTACGCTTCTTACCTCAAGTCTGGTATTCGTAGTTCAGGATTAGCCAAGTCAAAGCTGGCACTTCTGCATGATGAAACCCCACCTCCCTTTACCTTGATACTTGAGCATGAGTAGTATAGATCTGATGTAAGTCTTGCTGAGTACGACTTTGTACTCACGTTTGCTTATTCTATGTTTTAGATAAGAACCCGGACCCCGATGGAGTCACCTTCGTGAAGCTCGACGTTGACTAAGTTAGCATAGTCCCAGACAGCAGTCTGGTCCCTCGTGGAAGGGCATGTTTGTTTACAAGGTTTCTCTAAGCCATTTGTTAAACTTGTCTGTACTCAGACCTAATTTGCTTCCGTTGTATGATGTAATGTTGATCACAGACATGTGATCTTTGTATGCTCTATGTGTATATCAATAAAGAGTACTTGTAGAGTTATGTGATGATACCTGCTGTTCATGCTAGACATGTGTGATGCGTGTATGATTATAACAGGCATGTCTTAGTATGGGTTTTCGAGACCTTAGTTGTGATCTGGCTGGCGGTCTTTTATACACCAAGTGGCCCTTAGATGTGTGCAACTTGGGGCATCGCGATGCGATTTCTCGTGGCTCTGCCACGTGCATACTTTGTTGTATGATCGAGCCCGCCCTAGACCCCGACTAAGTGATCGGGATGGAGTAAGTCTATGTAAGAGTTAGGATCCAATCGACAACATGGTTGAGGCGACTTGTCTATGAATATGGGATTCACCACCCATAAGCATTTAGACTTGTGAGCGGACGTTGAGGACCCATCTCAGTTGATCATCCGGATTGGATGGGATGCCCCTCACGTTTGATGCTTTCCGAGATCGTTCTGTGCTTGGCCTTGTCTGCTTAGACAAGTGGGTACGGCTCTCGGCTCTCCATGTGATTGTATCGTGACTGGAATTACATACGCCTATTCCGGGTCCCGACGGACTTGGTATCAGAGCAGGACTGTCTGTAGGATTATTCAACCCTTGGTCAAAGTCGAGTCTAGCATTCTATAGTTATATAGTTACTTGGGTATAAAGGGAACAACGTAAGGCTTCTTTTTCTCCTTACCATCATCGATCTGAGTTCTGAGTCACCCTTATCTTTTCTACGGGATGATAGGACTAGGCTCATCTATGTCTTACTAGAACATCTCGTTGAGTTCTTCCTGGTAGCCGTAGGACAGTTGTGGTTGTCCAGAGTCTCCGTGTTTTGAGTTCCTTGAGGAAGTTCTGTTCAATCTCCTCAAGGTCATCTTGTTTTCCATCCCGGTGTAGCCGTTATGCTGCCGGATTTGTTCCAAGTTTCTGTGGATCATTGCCTTCGCATTATAATCTTTTCCGCCTTCATGATGTCTTGTTATCCTTGAATCCATCATTCAACCTGTTCTGATTGTTGATTTTTATCACACAGGATGTCAGGTGGAACTCGTAGTGCTGTTCGTCGGAATCGAGACCGTGTTCGGAATCGAAATGATGATGAACCTCTGCCACCGCCTTCTGCGGCGGAAATCATGATGGAAGCTGAGAAGAATCGACGTGATCAAACACGCCTTCTGGAGCTCATCGAGCAGAATACCGCTCGTCAGCGTAATGTGGTCGTGAGCATTCAGGATTTCATCCTCCTCAAGCCACCGGTATTTCGATGTTCTTCTGAGCCCCTTGAAGCTGATGATTGGCTCCGTTCCATCGAGCGTAAGCTTGATACTGCACATGTTGCTCCCGATGACCGAGTTATATTCGCGACATACTTTTTGGAAGGTGCTGCTGCTGAATGGTGGGAGAACTATGTTGCGATGCAGCCTGATAGTCACATAGTGACTTTGCAAGAGTTCTGTGTTGCCTTTCGAGGGTACCACCTTCTGGATGAGTTGATGGAGCGCAAGAAGGAAGAGTTCTGCAATTTGACCCAAGGAGAGATGTCCATTCACGAGTATATGAGAGAGTTCAACCGTCTTGCTCGGTATGCCCAAGATGAGATCACTACCGATACTAGAAAGCAGGCAAGGTTCCGCAAGGGACTTAGCCCCATCCTTCGTCATGATCTCAACCTCATCGAATTTGCCACCTTTGAGGATTTAGTCAACAGATCCTTCAGAGCTGAGCATGGCAATGAAATTTTCGAGGAGTCCCGCAAGCATGCTCTTGAGCATGCCCCTTCTTCCAGTTCAGCCCCTCAGAAACGCCGAATTTGGATTCCAACCAGAGCCATACCTCAAAACTTTCTGCAGAGACCACCATCCAATATATGCCATCCACCCCAACACATTATTCCACCCCGGAATGATGGTGTGCAACCAAGTAATCCCACTCCTAGCAATTCAGACAGGGTATGCTTTAAGTGTGGTCTTCCAGGCCATTACTATCGTCAATGCCCTCAGGTCTTGATGGCACCACGTCATTCTCGACCCAAGCCTCCAAAGAAATCAACCACCAAAGCCTTTCCAGCAAAGCCTTCATCCACTAGTAGTGGTTGTGTGAACCAAATCTCAGTTGAGGACACCACTGATGCTTCTGACGTCATTCTTGGCACACTCCCAGTCAATCATGTCCCCGCCTCCATTCTTTTCGATCCAGGAGCTTCTCATTCATTCATGTCGGAGAGTTATGCACATCGTCATGAGTTTCCTTTTGAAGAAATGTTTTCTCCAATGATCATTCAAACTCCTGGTTCAAAGTGGCAAACTAATAGAGTAAGCCATGGCAATCAAATTGCAATTGAGGGTTTAGTATTCCTTGCTTCTCTTATAGCCCTCAAGTCTTCAGACATTGATGTCATCCTAGGAATGGATTGGTTATCAAGGCAGAATGCTTTCCTTGATTGTAAAGCCAAGTCAGTTAAACTCACCCATCCTTCTGGCCAGACCATTGACTACACATCACCCAGCTCTAGAATCCAGATGCATACTTTGAATGTGCTTCCCCTTCCAGACCTTGAAGATATTCCGGTAGTTCGTGACTTCCCGGATGTCTTTCCTGAAGAGCTGCCGGTAATTCCACCTGACAGGTGTGTAGAATTCATAGTGGATCTTATACCAGGCACAGCCCCAATCTCGAGACGTCCATATAGAATGGCCCCACATGAGTTAGCTGAGCTAAAAACCCAACTTGATGCTTCGTTGGCAAAAGGCTTCATCCGCCCTAGCTCATCGCCATGGGGTTGCCCCGTTCTGTTCGTAACGAAGAAAGATGGAACAGAAAGGATGTGCGTAGACTATCGCCCGCTAAATCTAGCGACGATAAAGAACAAGTACCCACTGCCCAGGATCAATGATCTTTATGATCAACTTGCAGGATCCTCTGTCTTCTCCAAGATGGATTTGAGATTAGGCTATCATCAAATCAAAATCCGAAACGAGGACATTCCAAAAACGGCTTTCACTACTCGGTATGGTCTTTACGAGTACACCGTCATGTCCTTTGGTTTAACCAATGCCCCCGCCACATTCTCGCGCTTGATGAATTCGATCTTCATGGAGTACCTAGATAAATTTGTTGTGGTTTATCTTGATGACATTCTCATCTACTCGAAGAACGAAGAAGAGCACGCAGAACATCTTAGGTTGGTATTGATGAAACTTAGAGAGCACCGCCTTTATGCCAAGTTCTCCAAGTGCGAATTTTGGCTACCAGAAGTGACCTACTTAGGCCACGTGATTTCCGCAAAAGGCATTGCTGTCAATCCCGAGAGAGTTCAGGCCGTCCTTGACTGGACTCCACCTGAATCGGTTAAGCAAGTTAGGAGTTTTCTTGGCTTAGCAAGCTATTGTCGCCGCTTCGTCGAGAACTTTTCTAAAGTTGCAAAGCCTCTTACTGAACTCCTCAAGAAAGATAAGAAATTCCAATGGACTTCCAAGTGCGAGGAAAGCTTTCAAGAGCTAAAAAGAAGATTGACTTCTGCACCCGTACTTGCACCTCCAAACACCAAAAGGGATTTCGAGATCTATTGTGATGCTTCACGGCAAGGGTTAGGATGCATAATTATGCAAGATCGACATGTGGTAGCTTATGCTTCACGCCAGTTGCGTCCACATGAAGAGAACTATCCTACCCATGATCTTGAACTCGCTGTCGTAGTTCATGCCCTGAAGACTTGGCGACATTACCTCCTTGGTAATCGTTGTGAGATTTATTCTGATCACCAAAGCCTCAAATATATATTCACCCAACCAGATCTTAATCTCAAGCAAAGACGCTGGATAGAGTTGATAAAAGATTATGACTTAGGAATTTCTTACACCCCAGGCAAAGCCAATGTCATGGCTGATGCACTAAGTCGTAAGTCGTATTGTAACAACCTCATGTTACAACAGTATCAACCACTTCTTCATAAGAATTTCGAAAGATTAATCTCGAGATTGTTCCTCATGGATCTCTTTTCAACTTGGTGGCAAAACCAACCCTTGAGGATCAAATCATAGTTGCCCAAAGGCGTGCACGAGGTGTTCGCCGGATCAAGGAGAACATTGCTAGCGGAGTTGCTAAATGTTTCTCCACAGATAGCAAAGGAACGGTATTCTTTGAAAATCGTTTGGTAGTAACTAAGAATAGGGATCTAAGGCAACTCATCCTCAAAGAAGCCCATGACACACCCCTCTCAATTCATCCCGGTAGCACAAAAATGTACCGAGACCTACGCCAGAGATTTTGGTGGACCAGGATGAAGAGAGACATTGCTCGATATGTTGCCGAATGTGATGTTTGTCGTCGCATTAAGGCCGAACACCAAAGACCTGCTGGCACACTTCAACCTTTGCCTATTCCAGAGTGGAAATGGGACAAAGTCGGTATGGACTTCATCACCGGCTTTCCAAAAACCCAGAAAGGAAATGCTGCCATCTTCGTTGTCATTGATAGGCTTTCTAAAGTTGCTCACTTCCTTCCAGTTCGCGAGTCTATAACTGCTAGTCAGTTGGCAGACTTGTATGCCTCTAGAATTGTGTCTCTTCACGGTGTTCCTTTGGTAATCAATTCTGATCGTGGTAGCCTTTTCACCTCTAGATTTTGGGGAAGCTTTCAGAATGCTATGGGAACTCATCTATCCTTTAGTACAGCTTTCCATCCTCAGTTTAGCGGTCAAGTTGAAAGGGTTAATCAAATCTTGGAAGACATGCTCAGAGCTTTTGTTATCTCATTCGGAAAGAATTGGGAGAAATCTCTTCCATTCGCCGAATTTTCTTATAACAATAGCTATCAATCTAGTCTGAACATGGCTCCCTTTGAATTCCTCTATGGCCGACGATGTCGAACACCCCTAAACTGGTTAGAAACCGGTGAAAGACAACTCTTTGGACCGGATATGATCAAGGAATCAGAGGAGCAAGTTCGCATTGTTCGTGATCGATTGAAAGCCGCCCAGTCTCGTCAAAAGAGCTACTATGATCGTCATCATAGAGAGGAGAGCTACAATCTTGATGAGAAGGCTTACCTTCGGGTTACTCCTCTGAAGGGAACCCAAAGATTCAGTATCAAAGGCAAGTTGGCCCCACGTTACATCGGACCTTTCTGCATTCTAGCCAAACGTGGAGAAGTTGCCTACCAACTTGAACTACCCCCTCACCTTTCCCGAGTATATGACGTATTCCATGTGTCACAACTCAGGCGTTGCTTCAAGGACCCCATCCGCGAAGTCGACCATGAAAAGCTTGATCTCCAAGATGACCTTTCTTATCGAGAGTACCATGTTCGTATTCTTGATTCAGCAGAGCGTGTCACTCGCCGTCAGAAGATCAAGTTCCTTAAAGTTCAATGGTCACATCACTCCGAGAAAGAAGCAACCTGGGAAAGAAAAGACCGCCTCCGTGCCGAGTACCCCACCTTCCTCCCGACGACTTCTGAATCTCAGGACGAGATTCTTTTGAGTGGGGGCGAGTTGTCAGAACCCCAACTAGGGTAAGTGCTAGGGCTTGTTTGACTCTTTGCATCATGTAAAAATTCAAATGAAATCCAAAAATGGGGAAAAGAAAAGCCCTGAGAAATTATTTCAAATGGCCAGATAAAAATCTTTTTCCAAAAATCATTTGAATATTTGGAAAATTCCTATAAATGATGCTGATCATTTTAAAAATGATTTGGGATCAATCCCATGCTCATGGATTTTTCTAATTTTCAAATAGTGCCCTAGAAAATTAAAAGAACCCCTATTTGATTTGAAATTCAAATTATTTGAATTTCAAAAATGCTCAAATTCTACAAGTGACTTTCTATTGGACACCTAAGATTTATAAAAATGTTTGGGCATTTTACTAAAATGCCTAGCTATTTTATTCTAGGAAAAACAAAATAGCAGAAAATAGAAAACAGAAAGGAAAAAGAAGGAAAAAGAAAAAAAAGAATCCCAGCCCACACCCTTAGGCCTCGGGCCCAACTCACCTGGCCGGCCTTGCCCACCTCTCCTCCCCTTGTCGTCTTCCCCGCCCGGAGCCAGAGCAGGCAGCTCGCCGCCGTGGCGAGCATGCCCGCGGCTGCCGAGCCTTCTAGGCCTCCTCTGTCCCCGTACGCGCGCCACGGAGAGCTCCACAACCCCCGCCCTCTTCTTCCCCTAGCTGCGGTTCATCTCTTATTCTCTCCTGCGCGAATCTCGCCGCGCCCGAGAGCTTTCCGTCGCCGTCGTGCGTGTGCCACCGTGGCCACTTAGCTGCGCGGGACGCACCAACTTGTCCAACGCCTCCGCCGTGGACGGCTATGACAATCTGCACCTTCAATCAAGCCTGAACGGCTCCATCAGCGACGCCAGGGTCAACGCCTTCCCGCCGGCCGCCGAGATCTCCATCGCCGGAATTCGCTAGCTACGGAGCTCCTCCGCCTTCGTCGACACCTGCGTCTGCATCAGGGTGAGCTACACCGTCGAACGCCCCCTCCCTTGCTCTCTCTCGTGGTCGGGTTCGGGATTCCGGCGAGGTCAGTCCACGGCCGCCGCTCAGTGCTGTCGCCGACGGGGCTACAAGCCTCCTCGAGACCCCCCACTGGCACCCCTCGATGCGGGAGAGCACGAGGCACAGGCCTGTGCCTTCCACACGCGCTCCCGTGGCCGGAGCCGCCTTCTCCATTGGGCTCCGCCGCCCCCAGAGGCCACCGGCGGCTAACCGCCGGCCGTGCCGACGTGGCACGGTCATTAGGGGCTAAACCCCTAGTTAGTTAACCCCATGGGTCACAGACAAGTGGGCCCTGGGCCCCCTAATCCCCTGTCAAATTTTAATTAAAACAGAGACAATGACAGGTGGGTCCCAGGCGTCAGTTTGACCAGTCAGCACCCCCGACGTCAGCATGATGTCATGCTGACGCAATAAATCAATTCCAGAAAATTAGAAATGTATTAAAGAAATTACGGAAATTCCAGAAAAATAGCCAAACTTCAATAAATCATAGAAAATTCATATGAACTCCAAATTGGACAAATAATATATGAAAAATGATCAGCATAAAATTCTCTATCCAAATATGCAACTTTCAACCATGTTTGAGTTGATTTTAATATGGGACCAGTAGCTTTTGCTATTTGTCTTAATTGGAATTAATTCAAATTTATTCCAAATGCAATTCAAATTTGAACCATTGCAATACACCACATCTCACTTGTACTTCAGAAGCATATCACACATATGATCACATGTTTTACAATGATCAAACATTTTCAAATGCAATTTGGTTAAATTGAAATTCATATGTGGAGTTTGAATTTGCATTCCAAATGCAATATACTTCAATTAAATTGAATTTGCCACAAATCAGTACCCTTTACATCATGTCACAACTTAACATGTGCTTGAGCATTGTACTTTATTTGTGTCCCCCTTTGTTGATGATTGTGCCGGTAACAGCTTTGCCGAGACGGTGATCACCCCCGAAGGAGAAGACCACCATTAAGACCCGTGTATCGTCAGCAAGGCAAGCAAACCCCATTGATCATGTCTATAAAATCCCAATTCCCTCTCAGTCTCGCTTATGCATGTTTAGGAGATCACTTTGTATCGATTCTACCGCATAGTTGAACTTATATCCGATGCATGACCTATCATCTTGTCACAGTAGTAAGCAAACCACAATCCTAGCTGACATAGGAGTTGGTTGATATCATGTGGCCCCTGCAACTGTTAATGCTTATTGCATGCTTAGTGATACAATGAGGTTGCTTTTGATGTGAGTCGGGATGATGGTGAACATGGTGTTGATGAAAGTGAAACTGTGTCGGTGAATCCACCCTAATACAAGGTGAACGATGAGAGGCTGTGTAGGAGTACACAGTGGGTTGTCTCGTTGAACACCGCCTTAAGCACCGAGTTCTTGTATGGTAATCCAAGACAAAGAGTACAACCACACATTGGGATCACTGACCCCTCTCGGCCTAGTACCTTGAACCGTGTCGACGTCCAGGAGTCACATTAGTTCGGGCTTTCCATTTGACAGGTGCATAGAAAAAGAACGAAGGAAATGGTTGCATCATATAGATATGTGAGTGCACCTGTGAGGCAGGAAAACCATCTGCCAGAGGTGACGTCTCGGTCACTTACATTGTTTGAGTCCGTTTGGTTGATCCGGACGGGCTCTCGAGCGGAGGCAAACTCAGATAGTCGACTCCTGGAATAGACCGGTTGTGAGCGAAGTGTCGTGGTGAGCATCCTCGCTGTCACCTCTTGAACGGTGGCGAGCAAAAGGCGGTAACCAATGGTCATGTGTGTGTAGCTTACACCCTTGCAAGGTTAACAAAACTATTCGAATAGCCGCGTCCGCGGTTATGGACTACTTGGAACCTGTACCTGATTATTAGACAACTTGAATGGATACTTATAAAACTCGCAAGATAAGCGTGAGTGCTATGGTGTGCTTCCTCGTGGGGAAGTCGAGGAAGTAACCATAGTGGTGTATTGGTTGGAGACTTTGATAGTGGACTCGTGTACGCTTCTTACCTCAAGTCTGGTATTCGTAGTTCAGGATTAGCCAAGTCAAAGCTGGCACTTCTGCATGATGAAACCCCACCTCCCTTTACCTTGATACTTGAGCATGAGTAGTATAGATCTGATGTAAGTCTTGCTGAGTACGACTTTGTACTCACGTTTGCTTATTCTATGTTTTAGATAAGAACCCGGACCCCGATGGACTCACCTTCGTGAAGCTCGACGTTGACTAAGTTAGCATAGTCCCAGACAGCAGTCTGGTCCCTCGTGGAAGGGCATGTTTGTTTACAAGGTTTCTCTAAGCCATTTGTTAAACTTGTCTATACTCAGACCTAATTTGCTTCCGTTGTATGATGTAATGTTGATCACAGACATGTGATCTTTGTATGTGTAAGGCCCGATATGCGGTACTGTTTCAAATTCGGACGTTTCCGCCCGAACCCGAGGACGAAGCACATATCGGGCCCACCGCGACATATGACAAAGCCATATGCCCCGGATTTCCAACATGATATCACAACATTACAGATACAAGGATATAACATCTCATACAATCGGCATACAACTGCCTCAAATATAATACAACTGCGGAACATATATGTCTGAGTACAGACTACAAGCAAATGCCTACTGGCAAAGAGAAAAGCATCGATCCCATAACCACACGGGTCCAGGCCCTCCGCCGGGATCCGCCTAACTAGTCGTCGTCGAGTCTCCACGTGAAACGTCGATCACCATACCTGTTGTCGACCAAGAACCCTGAAAAGAGTTTGGGGGTAGTATCATGAGTACAGAGGTACTCAGCATCCAACTGTAGTGGTCATCTGACCCATCAAGGACTTCATCACTCGTCATTCTAGGACAACTAGTAGTTTACGGTAAGGAAGGGGTAAGTGGTGAGGTTGCTGCCGCACTAGCATTTATGAAGTGGCTAACGATCTAGAGAGTAAGATAAGAAGCCAAGCATTCGATGAGGAATCGCCTCCAACAAGTCTTGCTATCAACTACTTACGCAAACATAACACCTATCCTATCCTTGTCCTCCTCTTCGCATCCCAACGAAGAAGAAGCAGTCAAGGCACACACACGTTGATCAAGTTGTATTAAGATTATCTCAGTTGTTGTTGTCTATGAACAAGGAGTAGGTCTCAAGTCGTCCATAACCGTGGACACGGCTTCTCGAAAAGATTTAACCCTGCAGGGGTGTACCAACTGCCCATTACGAGGCTCCGCACGCACGTCCATCACTCTCAGTTTCTACCCATTATAGGCAACCATTTTATGATTTAGTTCCAAGAGATCCGGAACGACAGGTCCCTCTAACTAACAACGAACAAATCCGGGTGGTCCCCGGTGAGTCGACGTCCAGCTCAGGAACCGGCCGCTCTCTCGATCTGGTCTCTACCGTCTGTCGCAGGTTTGGATACCCGATTCATCACACATTGGGATAACCGGGTCCTCAGCCGGACAAGGTGGGCCAGCCAAGAAACTATGTCCTCCTGGCCCTGGTTGTTTTAAATAATATCTGCCAGGAGCTACCCGACAGACACACACACACGGTTTTCAAATGGTAAATCAGCTTGGGCCACCACTAGAAATGTTTGAAGCTAGGTAGGTAAGAGAAGGGGACCCCATAAAATCCCACACGCGGTTAGGCACGCTCAGTCTTAAAACCAATACCCGGAACTCGGATCCTAGGTGACTCAAATGGAACAAAGCGTCGGGGCGGGATAGCCTAGACCTTCCATCCTTCGTCGAATATAGTCAACATTATAATAATAATAATCATATCATCAATAACAATAATAATAATCAGGTGATATCCCAAACCCAGGAGTAGCAGGGTAACATCGTAGCATCCTAAGCATGCATACTAAGCAGGGGCTGAGCAACGAGCAATAGTAACATAGCAGTACAAGGTTTGCTGGGAAGGGGCATGGCTGTATCGGTTTGAAAGAGGCTGTAAACATGTGGTAGGATCAAACATCGCCTAACCTATTCTAGCATGCAAAACGCTGGTTGAAATAGAATGGATCATAAGTAATGCATAGTCCTTGCCTGTTGATAAGTCGGGTTCCGAAGGTGTAGTCGATCGCACGCTCGCATCGTCTCCGAGAGGTACCCGCGGGAGCACACAAGAAGTAAACACTGGAAAACAATCAACGGTGCACCACTATTACTACAGAGCAAACACGAGCAAGCATCAACAAGAAACAACACGAGACATCGCACCTACCGTCGAGAGCGGTTACTGACAATTTAAGTGGAGTACTCGTCACACACGACGATACCGCACATTTACGGTGGTTCAAGTTGATTAGCTACAGGTGACCAGACAACAGTTATTAACATGGCAACTCAAGCAAGCATGGCATAGCACACAAACAGGTCAACAGGTGAAGCACAAAGTAAACTATCTATGCTAGTCAATTTAAGTGAGGCACAACCTAAACATGGCATAGCACTAAGTGCCGCACGATGATTTAAAGATTTGGTACTGTTCTGTCCTAAAACATATTTTAGGTTGGTTAACAACAGAAAACAATAGCAATAACACAAAGAACACGAAAAACTAATCAAGTTACATATAAAGAACACCCCAAACGGAGTTACGGTTAAAAAGATATAAGCAAAACAAGTTATGCACACAAGCTGTATAAACAGGGGTACATCTATATGCAAAAGTGCAGCAACATGACATAGCAATACATGGGATGATATTAGACATCATGCTTAACAATATGCAACTGGAATCACTCAATTCCGATAAACGGTTGCGAAGCAATCGTCGACCGAAGTTGCAACAAAATAACAATTTCATCAATAGCAGCACAATAACATCAGGATAGCTACTTTGGAGCAAGATATAAACATGATGCAGCAAGAAAATATGGCATGTGAATGCATTAAACTGAAGTAGAAACATTGCTTAACGCAACTCAAAAGGAATCAATGCAAAAGACCTCATGGATTTCTTACAATCATCATGCAAAGTTGCAACAAAATAATAACAGCAGCTCAATAACAGGAATTGTAGCAGTTAACGGCCTGATGCCCACTTTGAACAGCAAAAACTATATCTAAACAACCTCAAAACAATTAACTCACAAAAGACGGATTAAAGTACACGCGATTCTAAGCAGTTTTCGTTTTGGGGGCAACGTCATCGGAGCTACGGATTACTCGCAAACTTCAACGCAATATCGAATCAGCAGCACAATAGTCACAGACTTAGCAAAATTTACAGCAGGTTCTAATAACAGAAAAAGGGTTTTTGGGCCTCACCCAGTTGGGCTCGGCCCAACTGGACGCTGGGGGGCTTGGCCTGGGCCTTGCGGGCTGCTGGATCTGGCGCCTGTGGTGGGCCGTGGGGGCAGCCGGCCCAGTTGGCCGGATCGGGGCGAACGGGCACGGGCGGGGAGCTCGGGCTCCTCCCGAGCTGCTGGCGGCGGCGGCTCCCGTGCCGGCCGGCCACCGGAGCGGAGCGAGGCGGGGCGCGGCGGAGGACGCAGGCGGCGGACGGGGCGCTGGAGGCCGGGATCCGGCTGGATCCGGCGACGGGGCAGCCTCCCGTGGCCTCAGGCGGCGGGGCACGGCGGCCCGAGCTCGGAGCTCGGCCGTCCATGGCGCGGCGGCTGGCGGGCGTCCTGTACAGGGGAGAGGGAAGGCAGTGAGCAGAGGGAAGGGAGAGGAGCACGGGGGAGGAGAGGACCTGGGCGGCGGCCTGCTCGACGGTGCTCGCCGGAGAGCGAACGGCGACGGGCGGCGCGGCGGTCTCTGCACGGGAGGAGCGGCGGTTGCTTGGCCCGGATCGGGCCCAGAGCGGGCTGGCGGCGGCCCTACGGGGCCCAGGCGCCTGGAGGCTGCGGTTGGGGTGACGTGGCTGCACCCGGAGCGTCGGATCGCAGATCTGACGGCTCCGGAGGGCTAGGGTTTCGGATTGGGAGAGGGATTTGGGGCAGATTTGGGGATTTTGTGAGGGGGGGTGGCTGCAAATATGCCATGGGGTAAACCCTAATTGGGTGTGGGAGGCTGGTGGTCTTTATATAGGCAGGTTGGCTGGCCAGTTGACGCAAACGCCCTCGGTACCCCTCTCGCGTGTCCGGTGATCGCGTTTGTGACCGCCGAAGGTGCATACGGACTCCGATTCCGACGAAATCTCGAACCACGCGCTCAGCGCGTCGAGCTCTTCGATCGTACCTCACTGCGGTGACGTTCCGACAACATTTTTCGGCGCCCCATAAAATAATCCGTTTAATTATTAAACGGGGTTTTTCGTTCCGTTGGCTGCGGCTGGTCTCGTGCGGTTTTCTCGACGGTGATCGGGTGAAACCCGGTGTCGCAAAGGTCGAGTGTCAGGGTGGCAAGGGTCGGTCTCCGTCCGATACGAGATAAGAGGGGGAAAATAATCTCCGATCGATAAATCGGGGATGCAAACACCGCAAACAAATCAGGCAATCAATCAATTCACACCGAAAACAAAATTTTTAATTTTTGTGAAATCTGGGCTGTTACAGTATGCTCTATGTGTATATCAAGAAAGAGTACGTGTAGAGTTATGTGATGATACCTGCTGTTCAAACTAGACATGTGTGATGCGTGTATGATTATAACATGCATGTCTTAGTATGGGTTTTCGAGACCTTAGTTGTGATCTGGCTGGCGGTATTTTATACACCAAGTGGCCCTTAGATGTGTGCAGCTTGGGGCATCGCGATGCGATTGCTCGTGGCTCTGCCACGTGCATACTTTGTTGTATGATCGAGCTCGCCCTAGACCCGTACTAAGTGATCGGGCTGGAGTAAGTCTATGTAAGAGTTAGGATCCAATCGACAACATGGTTGAGGCGACTTGTCTATGAATATGGGATTCACCACCCATAAGCATTTAGACTTGTGAGCGGACGTTGAGGACCCATCTCAGTTGATCATCCGGCCTGGATGGGATGCCCCTCACGTTTGATGCTTTCCGAGAGCGTTCTGTGCTTGGCCTTGTCTGCTTAGACAAGTGGGTACGGCTCTCGGCTCTCCATGTGATTGTATCGTGACTGGAATTACATACGCCTATTCCGGGTCCCGACATAGATTCATCGGTTAAACCAGCGTAAAATATGTCAAGCAGTTCATTCTTGGGGATTCCATGTCCCGGCATAACCTTAAGTAAATCACAAAACCTCCCCCAAGCTTTAGGGAGGTGCTCATCCTACAGTTGTTTAAAGTTATAGATTCTTTGCAAAGCAGCATGTTCCAGATGAGCTGGGAAATATTTATCAACAAAGAATTGGACAAAGTCTTGAGGACTCTTAATGGAACCATAGGGTAGTGCATCATACCATGATTTAGCGTCTTCCTTCAAAGAAAAAGGAAAAAAGCTTGGCCACATAGAAGTTTCGTATCTTCTCATCAGTAGTGAATAGGTTACCTAGCTCAGCGAGTTTGGTCAAGTGTGCTATAGCATCATCATTTTCTCTGCCATAAAAGGGGTCAGCCTCGACTGTAGATATAAGTGAAAGATCAACAGAGAAATCATAATCAGGATCGGTGATGCATATAGGAGACGTGACAAATTGAGGATCAGGAATAGCTTTGTTCTTCATGGAGTGCTTTTTGAGCAGCTCCTTAACAGCACCAGGGTCAGAGTCGACACACTCTATGAGTTCCCTGCAAAAATCATCATCAAGAGTAACATAATCATCATCAAGGATTCTCTCCTTGAGTTCATCTAAGCACGGGTAACCAAAGGTTTTGCAGGTAGGAATATAGGTAGCAGGGGTCTCGGTCTTGGATTCTGCTGCAGCCTTAGCAGTCTGAGTTTCAATATAGTGACCGAGAAAAGTAGCATCATCAAGAGTAGTGGAAGCGTCATCAAAAGTATCAGACATAGTGACAGACTCAATAGAAGCATCATGTAGTGGTGGTGAAGTAAACTTACTCATAACAGAAGGTGAATCAAGTGTAGCACTAGTGTTCAGAACAGTACCTTTTCTTGTACGGGATGGTAAGATCGGGGCCTTGGGGTCTCCTTTCTTACCCATAGCTGATGATGTGTAGCAGGCAGGATACTTCAAGTAGACTTGTAAATATTTCTATGCTCCCCGGCAACGGCGCCAGAAAACGCTGTTTGATGCCCCACAGGCGTAAGGGATCGAGATATTCTTCGCGGGTAAGTTAACCCAATTTATTGATTCGACACACGGGGAGCCAAATAGTATTTATAAGCTTTGACAGTTGAGTTGTCAATTCAACCGCACCTAAAATATACTTGCTTGCAACAAAAGATAAGTGGTAATGGTAATAGGATAATGATGGTGACGACAGTGTAAACAGCAAAAGTAACAACTAATGACCAGCAGGATTGAAAACACTGTAGGCTAGGGAGATGGATGGTTGGGCGCTGCATGGATGAGAGTGAACATGTAATAAATTCTAACACGGGGAAAGCCACACAGAAAAGCAATGATCATCTAGGCAAATATCAAACATTAGGCATGTATCCCGTAGGTAGTTGTGCGTGCTTGCAATAAGAACTTGCACAACATCTTTTGTCCTACCATCCCGCTACGAATGGGGCCAAAGGGAACTTATGGAGATTAAGGTGCTCCTGTCAAAGAGCACCGGAACAAAGCAATAAACTCAATGGATACATGGAATCCTCAAATTATGGACCATCCCCTTTGATGTCCCAAGCTGTCACCTTTGGGATCGCCGGTTCCGGGCCATAATAGGTGCATACAACTCATAGATAGGATCTAGAACACAAATATATTCATGAAAACACATAGGGTTCAGATCTAAAAACATGGCACTCGGGCCCAAAGTGACAAGAATTAAGAGCAACAAGTTGAAGCAAAGAAGATAAACACCAATCTAGATGATAGGCAACATGCCCCCAACAATCTGACGAACTATTACATGATCAAACTCATCCAATCCCTACCATCCCCTTTGCCTACAACAGGGAATTACTCACACATGTGAAGAGAAGTCATGGAGGATGGATGGAGTGGTGATGGTGATGACGATGGCGACGATCTCCCCTCTCCGGAGGCCAAATCAGCCTCCAGATTAGCCCTCCCGGAGAAGAACAGAGGGTGGCGGCGGCTCCGCGACGGAAACTGAGAAAACGACTTCTGTTCTGGGGTTTTCCCGTCACGGGGATAAATAGGAGTCTCGGTAGGGAACCAGAGGAGGGGGGAGGCGCCTAGGCGGCCAGAGGGCAGGGCCCCACCCCTGGCCGCGCCAGGGGGCGCCTGGGCCCCCAGGGCTCCCCTCTGGTCCCACTTCTGGCTTCTGGCTCCTTCGGGTGCGTGGATTTTCTGGTATTTTTCTGGGAATTTTCTGGAATGTCTAAAAATCCATTTTCCTGCACACAATAAAACCATACAGGCAGCTCTGCTGAAAACAGCGTTAGTCCGGGTTAGTTTCGTCCAAATCATGCAAGAATTAGGGCAAAACAATAGCAAAAGTGTTTGGAAAAGTAGATACGTTTGAGACGTATCACCAAGCCACCGTGGTGCACTACCCAAGCCACCATGGCGCACGGCCCCACCAGGCGCGTGGTCGTCGTATCAGTTAGGTTAGTCGCACCGTGATCAACGCAACTGCCCTAGATAGCTCCATCTTCCGGGACTCGGCGTTGAGCGCCGTCGTTCTCGTCTTCGCTGATCTGATCTCTTCTGCGCAGATCCCGTATGAGAGCGTCTTCCCCGGCATCCTCCAGAGGACCAAGGTACGGCATACCGCGACATCATTCAACGTGAGGTTCAACCTTCATTTCCTCTCGCCTCCATCGAACCGCCCGCCCCGCGCGTATAACTGATAATCTTTGTCGCTAGGTTTCCGAGATCGTGGAAGCCGCAGAACAGGGACGTTGAGATCCTAGATAGTCGTCTACCCACCTCGTCGGCAAATCTTAACAGTCATTCTTTCACGGACAGTAGGATTCCCTTGTAAATCTTTCTCCTCTATTTCGTGGGTGATCTAGGGTTCTATGCTTCATCATCCTCCCGTATTACTCATTTGTTGGTTATTCTTGGGCATTGGTTTACGAAATGGCCGACCCAATGATCTATAACGATATAGAGGAAGATGACCGACGTTTGAATATTTCGCCAGGCTATAGTTCAGATAGTGGATACTCGTCAGATGATTCTAGTTCAGAGTATGGAGATAATTCAGTGCGTGAGAACGACGTGGAAGGTGCTAATGTGAGTTTCATGTTTCGATGTCTTATTATGTTATAATGTTCTTTGAGTTAGTGATTTTAGCTCATTCTTTGTATTGATTTTTGTAGATAAACATCGATGGTCACAGTGTGAACAACAACAATGAGGTTTCGGTTGAGGAATACATTAATGGGGTATGTTGACATCATTTTATGTGTGATAAATAACCAATCCTCATGATGAAATGATAACGAATTATTCAAACTTTCAGCTATTTCCGGAAGATAGTGATGCAAATGACTATTACGGTGATTCCGACATGGAGAGTGGTTACGAAGAAGATACACTAGACACACATGATTCAGGGGAGTCCTCGGTTAATATGAGTGAGGTATGCATCCTCACCAGTAGCTTAGAAAAAAATCAAATTATGCAGATCAATGCATGGATTGATTCATAATAACATCTTACAATTAATGCAACTGTTCTGAATGTGTAGGTGACAGAGGTTGGTACTAATGAAAAAGTCATTATGAGAGGCCATGCAGAAGACAAGAGGGAAACTGTATGGAAGATAATGCAAATGACTTTTGTTGCTGAACCAGCTGCTTATGTTTTCTACAACAACTACGCAAGAGATAATGGATTTAGCATTAGGAGGGATAAGATTCGGAGGAGCAAAGGTGGTTCGAGAGAATGGAGGTTCAGGCGATATGTATGTACAAAGGAAGGGAAACATGACCCAAAGTTGTGTACCGGTGAGGGACGCTCCCGTAGGCTCAGAGGACTGTCTCGTTGCGGATGCAACGCACATCTTACCATAAAATTTGATAAAGAGAAGATGGTTTGGTATGTTTCAAGTTTTGATGACAATCACAATCACACACTAGCAAGTCAGGACGAGGTACCATTTCTTTGGTCACATAGAAAAAACAATGATTACCAGAAAGCTGAGATACAATCTTTGGTAGCTCAAGGGGTAAGAAAGAGTGCGATCATGGATTCATTTATTGGCAAAAGTGGATGGTACGACGGTGTAGGGTTCGTCAGGAGGGATCTGTACAACTCCTGTGCCAAGGAGAAGAGGAAGCTGCTTTCACAAGGTGATGGTTCCACTGTCATAGGTATTATGATGACCCAGAAGAAGAATGACCCTAGTTTTTTTTTCGAGCACGAGTTAGACGCCGAAGGGCGTCTGAACAGAATGTTCTAGTGTGATGCCCAATCCCGTCAAGATTATAATGATTTCGGTGATGTGATGGTTTTTAACAGCACGTATCAGATGAATAGGTACGGCATGCCTTTCATACCTTTTGTTGGTTTAAACCATCACCGGAAGACAACGGTTTTTGGATGTGGCATTGTTTCAGATGAGACCGAAGAGACATATGTGTGGCTGCTAAGAACATTCCTTAAAGCAACGTGTCAGCGGAAGCCAAAGAGTGTAATCACGGATGCCGACAATGCGATGATCAAATCTATTCTGAAAGTCCTACCTGATGTGTGGCACCGTATTTGCTCTTGGCATGTTGAAAATAATATGAAGACACACCTTTGTCATAAGTCACTAAATGAGTTCAGAAGTCTGTTGTACTACACCACGTCGACTAACATGTGGGAGGAAAGATGGCACGCGTTTGTAAGGAAATGGCAGACGAAATCCACAAAAACTTGGTTAAGGCGTATGTATAGGAAGAGGAGGCTGTGGGCGGCCTCGTATCTGGCCGGAGGATATTGGTTAGGGATGAAAAGTAACCAAAGGAGTGAGAGTTTGAACTCATGTCTTCACCTACACCTTGACGAAGAAATGACCCTAGTGGATATGGCTGTGCACTTTGAGGTTGCCAATGTCCGTATCCGTGAGAACGAGGCACGTGATGATTGCAAAGATTCACAGACTTTACCAGTACCGGTTACTAGCTCCAAGGAACTTGAGATAGCTGCTGCCAAAGTATTCACTACAGCAAACTTTTACATGTTGCAAGATGAGCTCAAGAAAATCAGCGGCATAGAAATTTTAGAACGAAACATTGGGGGAGAGTCGGTGACGTTCTTGGTGGCATGGAGAAATAACCACAAGAGTAAGTTTTTTACGTGGAATATAGACCTACAAATTTGGATGATGTGATTAGTTGCAGCTGCAAAAGGATGGTTTGAAAGGGTCTTCCTTGCAAGCATATTCTCCACGTACTGAGGGTCCTCAAATTTACTGAGATACCGAAATGTGTTGTTCTTCGTCGATTCTCAAAAGATGCCAGGGGCAGCATGCTTGCTAGGAGGCAGAGCGACCTGTTTTCATTTGGTTGGTTTGGGGCAGCTGAACGAATGAGATATAGCCAGGTAAGTGTTTTAGTGTCACAAGGTTTGCATGCTTCATGTAGACACCCGGCGTTGTTCCAACAGCTGCAAGACAGTTTAAGGGACATAATTACTAAGAGATATGAGTATGATGCAGCGTCAGCTGGGCAGAGTAGTTTTGCAAGGAAAAAGACAGAAAATACTGAAAGCATCCTACCTGTAGTTGGGGATCCTATTAAAGTATCTTCAAAAGGTGCTCCAAAGAAAAGCAGTAAACAAGTGCATGACAACCTCGCTGTGACCAAAAATGGCCGACCACTATCATTCGACGAGATCAAAAACCGGTGCGGCGCTTGCAGAGAGCGAGGACACAACAGACGCAGCAAGAGATGCAAGTTAAACCAGAAGTAAGCAATATATGTTCTCTTTATTAAAAAAATCAATATTTCAAATTTGACAATAATAATATATAAGTTCTTGACCTTTTTTCTTTACATGTCCAGGATTGTGGAAGAGCTACAACAATAGAAGAGCTACATTGCTGGTGGACATGCAATAGCATTTTACTAAGACTACCTATGTTTTTTATAAGATGTATTCCATACAATATGGTATTGCGACAGACAGAATAAGTGTAATGCTTTCAGAATTATTACATAAAATGATGTGCATTGCTCATCACCAAATATAAGTGCTTTGAATATTTTCGAAATGACAAGAAAAATCTTCCAGGACAAAATTTTGTTCCTGGCGGTCATCTCGTGTTGATTCCGCGTCAGGATCCGCCTTGGATCAGACGCTAGGATCCTCCTCGGATAGGCCGTCTCAGCAGGCACGTGCACAGAACGGAAGCGGGACCCGTAGGCCCATGCACATGTGCAACCATCCCCGTCCCAGGCCTGGCTCGCGGGGCCATTCGAGCGGGGCGTGATCGCCTCTGGCGTGACGCGCGCGCGGTGAGTGGAGGCGACCAGGCGCGCGCGTTGGTTACCATATACATAAAATAATGGGCTGGAACCCTAAAGATCCAAAATTCCAAATCTACTACGCGGCGATGACTGGCGGCGAAAAAGGGAGACGCGGCGCCGTCCCTTCGCAAGGACCTGTCGCCGGTGACTGCGTGCCTGCGGATCCCTGGCTCCGCATCCCCGACTCGCGCGTGTTCCCGCGGGAAGTATGGCAGCGCGGCGAGCCAGAGATGCGCCCTACCCGTGGGCGTGCCGTCATTGCGCGCACAGTTGGCATGGTTGCTTTGGAGAAGGAGTTCCGCAACTGTGCATTGTATGCCACGCTGCTTGGAGATGCTCGTGTCCTGGCGACGCCGGCGGCACTGGCTGCGGCCATTGATGCTCACTGCGCCGTCCGTCGGGTGAAGGTACAGGTTGCTTGCCCACCATATAACTTTTTCCTGCAATTCGAGTCGGAGGCCGACTGCACTCGTGTGGTGCACGTGTCAGAGAAGTTCAAGTGCGCAGGAGCTTGGGTTAGTTTCCAGCGGTGGCGTCGATCATCTCGTGGTACAAAGGTGAATTTCAAGTACAAGGCGCTGCTCAGTTTGGAGGGGATCCCGGAAGAGTGCTGGGATCATGACACTGTCAACTTAGTCCTCTCTGGTGTGGACGGTGAGCTAATACAAATTCTCCCGGCTAGTGATAAGTGGGTGCTGCCCTTAACTACGTGGCTACGCAATCCTAGTGATGTACCCAAGGTGTTGACTATGTCTATTCCTGCACCACCTAATGAAGAATGGAAGCCAGACTCGGACGATGAGAATTTTCATTCGCCTCCTGTACCCAGCTCTCCAAGAGACCGTGCAACTTTTGAATTTTCAGTTATCATTCATGTGAAGGAGGTCGTTGATCATGGTCCTTTGCTAGTTGAAGATTTGCATGACGATTATCTTCTAGGAGAAGGTGAAGACCTGAGCCGCAAGCACAAATTCAAAACTTGGCGAGGCAAGATAGATGGCACTGGGCCAGGTCCATATGGCAGTGCATAAAGTTATTCGTTGTGTCTCTTTTATTGTATTTTTTTTGAACAAAAGAAGGCTAACCTTCCGATTTAATAAAAAGAAATCATATGTCTTGTTATTACAGGCAGCAGAAAAGAAAAAGGAAACCAAACACCCCCATTTTTCGAGTATGAGGGCATAGAGGATTACACCTCCAGTAACCCATCCCCCATCTCCAAATCATGTGCTCACTACCCATGATGCAAGAGCTACCATCTAGAAAGCCTTCTAAGGCAGAAAAGTAAACTAGATAAGCGAAGTATAATGAGTGCATTACAGGGGGAATTTTTTGCCAACGAGAGCAAAATAAAGAACAGGCATCCCAAAAACAGGACCAACTGTTGGGGTTGTTTCAGCATCGACGGTTTATTCGCCATCTTCACTGTCTTCTTCCTCCTCCAACTTTAGTCTTGTATTCTACCTGTATGCATTCTCCATCGCATCTTCTCGAAGATCTCCCCCGCAATCTGATTATAGATCCTTGCTCCCTCCTGAAGCACCCTTTGGTCGTGTGGTTTTGTCTGTAAAACAGACCAATCAGAGATCAAATTAGCCACCAAATGAACAGGCACACTGGGATCAGTGACTTTGTCATTTTCAAAAATAGCTTTATTTCTTAATTTCCAAATATTCCAAAGAATAGCTGATATTCCAACTAGCATATTCTTTTTCGAACTCCCCCTGAACCTATTGATTCAGGGTCCTAATAAATCCTCCACATTTTCAGGATTTCTAGGAATGTTAAAAGCAAACCTCATGATGGTCCACATCATTTTTGCCAAGGAACACTCAAAAAACAAGTGATTAAATATTTTCATCATTACCACAAAAAACACAACAAGCACTCCCCTGCCAATTCCTTTTGATCAGGTTATATTTTGTTAGGATCGCATTTCTATTGACTAGCCATAGGAAAAAATTTATTCTGTATGGGATTTTTACTTTCCAAAAAAAATTGTGGATAGGTAACCCCATCTTCTACCAGATACCTGTACATAGACTTAACAGTATATCTCCTGTTTTTGTTAAGAGTCCAAATAATTCACTTGTTTTATCTATCTCATCTAGCTGAGTTAGAATTAGTTTTTTAAGATCTCTGTACCACACATTCATATTTCTGTGCCACCCTTTCAACTTTGCTCTAAGAGCTCTGATTTTATTCTGCCATCTATCAAGTTTAGATCCTTTTATCCCATTTGTTCTCCAAGTTTCAGTCACAATTTCATCAATGCCTTCTCTGATTAGCCAAGCATTTTCAAATTTAAAAATTGGGTCCAGTCTAGGTAAATCTCCAGACCAAACAAAAAGGGTAACATGGTCAGACAACTCTGTCCCAACCCCACATACAATGGTTAAGGGGTAATTATCATCCCATTCTACATCACATAGAACTCTGTCCAATTTTTCAAAGGTAGGGATTTTCTGGTTATTTCTCCAAGTATATTGTCTCCCATTAAGTGGTATAATTAACTCCTAATAAAATCCCTCCAGATTTCCCTCTGGAGGGAACATGGTGCCAATGGAAATCTCTACCAGCACACAACTTCTATCTATCATTTTCTGTTTCGCACATTTCAGCATTTTCTTACTGTATTTGCCATTGCATTCACTAAGATCAACGCCATCTCTAGCACCACAAGAATGACTGAGATACTTATTAACAGTGACAGGGAACTTACTCGCATTGCAGCTATGTACATCATCTCCAGAGCTCTCCCCTGCCAGCATCCAGAATCGGCTGCCGGCCGGGGAGCAACTCAAGAGCGGGGCGGCTGATCGGCCCCCTTTGCCAGCCGCGGAGAGCGACGCGGTCCCACCGCCGTCAGTCGTGGGGAACGGCGGGAAGAGCTTGTACTCCCCCCCCCAAATCCTGACGAACTGCACTTTGAATTCACTTCTTCTTTCCAGCACCAGAACTTTCCCGCACTGCATCCTCTCCTTCCATCTTCACATCCACGATCAACGGATTCATCCTCTCCCAGCTCTCCAGATCTATTGGCAGCTCCGGCTCTCCCCTCACCGGAACCTTCTGCAGATTTCCCCTCAGCATCACCATGTCTTCTTCCAGATTCATCTCTTGATCTATCATAATCGGCTTGCGAGTGCACCCAGGCGCCTCCAAATCCTCTTGTGGTTCCACCACAATCGGTCTGTCGGAGCTGCCAGGCGCTGAGTTCCCCCATATGGTGCGCCTGGATTTGTACTCCTTCCATCTCTCTCTCTGTTCTGGATTCGCAGATGCGGCTTCCTCCATGGCCCAGACCAGAGCCTGCACCGCCTGCACTCTTCCTGTTGGAAACATGCGGGTCAACTCCGACGGATTCGCCCTGACCATGGCCACCACTGATTCCCGGTACAGCTCCTGCATGTTCGAGAACCAAGAGCACACCTCCAGCGCCTTCCGCAATCGCACTGGATCTCCCGCCGCAAACTGCTCGGCCAGCACCATAGCTCTCGGATCTCGATCCATGGTGGTCTACTGCGGCGGCACGAAGAGAAGAAGGAGGAAGGGGGGGGGGAATTGGTCTGTGCGAGTCAGTTTCGCTTGGCCGCACCTTTTGTGTCTTTCCCACACGCCCCCTTGCTCCCATACCCCACCTCTCAGTCGGCCATGGCGGATTTCGATCCTTTTATTGTAATGTTAGTTCTATGATCAGTTTGAATGTGAACAAATCGATCTGCTGCTCAAATCGATCTCAATTATTGTACTTATGAGAAATCAAATAAAAGACATTTTTTCTTGAGTTTAACTGAGTGTGCTCTCAATTATTGTGCAATGCAATGTAATCCCTTCTCTAGTGAAGGCAATGTATCCACTTCATTCCACGGGGATAAAAACCACGCCTGGTACTGGTGGAAAAATTCCACCAAAAAAAGTACTTGTGGACAAATTCGAGCAAAGTATTTCAATCCAAACTCCGGTAGGAAAACCCGCTGTGTCTAGTACACCACGGGACAAAAAACCTACCCCCTAAACTACATAAGGCTCCTCATTTGATCATTTTCTCTGAGAGGGTGACGACCGTCTTTTTAACTTCCTCGAGATTGTTTGTACTTGATAGAAGAATTTGGGCAGCTTTAAGACTCCTAGAGCCGTTCACCTTTTCCTACAAAAAATATATTTATTTAAAACATGGACAGTTATATATGAAGGAACAAATTAAGTAGATGTTTACGAATCCATCAAAACGAACCTGGTTTACTTCTGCAGTCCAACGATCCCCATCCCAGTGTTCCATGCACTCCGTCACGAAAAGTCCACACGAGTTACTGCAATAAAATTATTGGAAAAATAAGTTATGCTAATTCACTATCCTTGCTATAACGCACATAATAACATGCACCAGAAATTCACTCATCAGTTTGCTTTGGCATATCATCAACTTGTACAATTGGCCATGTTAACACATCAGGATAGTTGGTATTCAAAATGATGTTTGCGTCCAGTATGTCATCTGCGATGGATGTTATCTGAAATATTTTGAACTTTAAGTCAAATGCATAAAATCATATTGTCGGACTTGGAACTAAATATGATTTGACACGTCAGGATAGGTGGCATTCAAAAGGATGCATAAAATCATACCAGTTCATTGACTACGCTTTGTATCTCACTTAGTTCATATCGAGAGTCCAGAACTTGGAACTTCTCCTTTGGTGTATGCATAACAACAGTCGCCCAGTGACTATTGGCTATGTTCAGCGGGAAGTATGCCTACACATGGGGAGGGAAATCAATTTATTAGCATTGATTATTACCATGTACATGTTGTGCATTGTGCGTACATGCAATTTTTACCTTGTCACGGATGAAATATTCCTCTGTAACTCTTAGAACAAGTCCATTCTTCTCAGCAGGAATGGTCTGCTTTGACTTTCGAGGTTTATACCCATTGTTATGCTTCCTTAACAGGAATCCTGTCCTCCATGCCGTAGATAAGTGCCGGTCATCTCCAACACGTAGAGACAAATCCGCAATGTAAGCATCAAGAACCTGCAAGGAATAACGGTTTTTGTCAACGGAATCAATATTGTGAAGAGACTAGTTTAGTAGTAGTTAACTGTATGACTTACATTTTTCGATAACCACTTATGGTGGAGGATAGCCTTAAGTCTTCTACTGTCCACTTTATCATTATGGGCATTCACATAAACCTCTAGGTCCGCATGGTCCTTGTGATTTGCGGCCGTTTCAACATAGTGCACCGCCGCAGAAATAAGACCCGGTGATAACGCCGAGGAGCCTTCAGGCATATCATTTCCCGTGCCAAACAAACCTGCAAGACATGTGATATGGTGTTCGTTAGTAATCTCATAGATGCAACAAAGATAAATTAATAACACTCCTCAATTAATAATAATGTCATGGCAGTACCTTTCTTGATACCACTACGAGTCTGACGCTTTACAGGTTTTTGAATCACATATGAATCATAGCGAACCGGTACCTTCGACTGCCGTTTTCATGTTCTTTCTTACTCCCGCCTGATTTACCACCGCGACGAACCGTGCGTTGGGCGGCTTGCAATATCTCTTTCTGCACCTCCGGTGAAGAGATAGGCACGTCCGGTGCGTAAGGCAATTCCTCATCATGCAAAGTCCATGGTTCTTCGGGAGTGCCATTGCCTTCCCATCCTTTCTGCTTTATCTTATATTTCTCTTTGGCAGGTGTGAGAAAGTCTTTCATGACATTGGGTTCTAATTTGACAGGTACAATATAACAAGCATTCTTCTCTTGCTCTTTAAGCGACTCACTTCCTGGCTTGTACATAAATTCTTTTTTTCTGGTTTGACTTGCCCATGTCCGGGGCCATTCTGGTAATACTCGCCTACATCCTCGTCTTCAACATCCTGGGACGAACAATCTACTGATGGTTTGTATGCGACGCCAGTCTTATTCATAATTGAAAGAACATTCTGCAATTGAAAATGAAAGTCATGTGTTGTTTCAATTGAAAAACTGCATCTACAATCTTTATAACATGTTGTGTGCTTCACCTGAGGAATACGTTGGATGTCTCCTCTAAAGTCCCTCATCTCCTGGATGAGCTGTTTGAGCAGAATATCAGTTTGTGAATCTTTTCTGACGACAGTCTTACGCGGTTGGACTTGTCTCTTCGAAGACTGTCCCTTGTGCCTAGAAAGATGAGGTGACTTTGTTGATGGCTCATTCCTATACTCCTCCGTTATATTATCTTCAATCTGCAGATTAATAACGTTAAGAAACTAGTAAATATGTATGAATTACTATATGCACAAAATAAGTATGGATTGCACAGAACGCATAACCTTCACATGGCCAAGACCGACACCACGCCCATTGTCGACGTCATATGTATCTCGCTTATTTGCGGCCGCCTCGGTCCAGTTCCTCATAAGGGGACGAGAGGACACACCCATAGCTAATGAAGGCTCGTCCTGTGGCTGCGCCTTCTCCCAATAGAGATACTGCATACAAAAAATAGTACAACTTAGATTCATAATTTTAATGCATTTGGGAATTTCATGTGATGGGAAACCATAGTGTACCTGCAGTAGTGGCAAGTTCCCTTTCGGCCACTGCCTAATCTATCTACCTTTCTTAACAAACTTGATGCTAGCCATAAGATAACCTAGTGTGAACGCATTCCAATTAATTTTATTAATCCGCACAACATCCTCAACTAACGCGTACATCTGCTTCTGAACAATCTTAGTAGCTGATGGCGCCAACACTGTCCCCAGTAGCACGAGGACAGACATACGAACGACATGATCACCTGCAGCTTCATTTTTATAATATATTCGATCAAGTCGTCGATATTGATATTGCCAGTTGTTTTGCTCAGAAAGTGTGGCGGGATACGATCATTTGCCACCTCTCCTTCCTCATCTAAGATAGATGAGGCGCTCAGTCCTGTATTGTTAAGCCCCGTGATGCACTCAACATCAACTGAAGTTAATGAAATTTCGCCAACACGTTCTTCAATGATGAATTTCCCAGAGGATAATTCATAGGCCTCCAACATATAGCTAAGCAAAGTAGTTCGCATCTTGATTGGGGGTATGTGCATCATACAACGCAGTGATGTGCTGCCAAGTTTGCCACGCTGGTCGACCGTCATAGATGCAACTAGTTTACACCACTTCTCTACGTTGCAAGCAATTTCCCCGAGAGGGTCCTCCATTCTGAAAAAAAAGACATGATGCATGAACACGTAAAATTGTCCATGTTACATGTGCTAAACTAAAGCATACTACCTGCGTTCCTGTGTGTAGGGCTTACTAGAGCTTACAGTGCGACCAAGGTGCAAAGCTAGAGGATTAGCTTCAATTTTCTTGTATTATCAGTGATCCTTTTTTTGAATGTAGGCAATTAAAAAGGCAATCAAAGCGACATAGAACCCCACAGAATAGGATAGGAGGCTAGCACCGCATGCTACAGCTGCATGCATATCACATCTATTAAACTAATCTAACTAAACTAAAATAAATATGTCTTTCATGTCCAGATTGCACAGGTTCAAGGCTTATAAATTGGTTGCTATACGAACTAAACCAACACTGCTCCTAAACCAAACATACGTATGTGGCGAAACATGTGGATTAGGAGGAGGGAATAGGGCGGGTAACATACATATCGCTCGATGGAGTTGACGCCGACGTGCGGAGTTGCTGTCTATGAGCACCGACAGAGGTCGCCGTCGATGTGCGGAGTTGCCGCCTATGACCACCGACGACGGAGAATACTGCTGTGGACTCAAGGTTTGGAGAGGTGGATCGGATCTACTAGGAGCGTGTTTAGGTTATCACGTCGCACGACCTCCGTGAAAGACGCAACCTACCGAATTTACCGTATATATCACGCATGCAGGATGGGCCCGGCTGCTTCCACCATGGGCATGAGACCAGGCATCGACCACGTGGGCAGCCCCTATTCGTAGCGGCCCAGTGAAAAAACACTTATTTTGTGTTAGTCTCAAAAACAAATTGATTTTGAAATCATAATGTAGAAAATGCATAACCCATAGGAAATGTTTGGAATTTTTCATGTGTGGTTGGTATGGTGTAGTTAAGCAGTGGAAAAAAGTTGGGATCATTCAGAGTGTTTGAAGATGGACTTGCTTCACAAAGTGGAAGCCGTAGGAGAAAGGTTCCGGTGTGGAGTGCGCGGTGATGCACACATTGGTCATCATGGCTGCATGATGGATTGGGGTGTTCATAAGTTGTTGTTTGTCATGTAGGACCTTTAACCAACCAGCCTCTACCCCAATGAGTGAAAGTCTAGGGGGGGTAGACTGTCGGGGGCCATTTTCCGGGATTTTTCGACCGGAAAAATGAATTGTGTGTAAATAATGTAAAATTTGCATACAATTGTGCATTTCATGTTGTTTTGATCATGTGAGTCCATAAAAAAAATATGGGTTGATTTCATGAATGTGAAAAAATGGAGGTGCTCCGATAGGGAGCCGTCCGGGCTAGTCTGGGACCCTCTTTTTAGACAAGTGGTTTTTTTGACCAACTCACAATTATCCCAAATTTCGGTGGTCACTTGTTGATGCTCATACCTGATACACCTCGTTGTGAAGGATCAATTTCAAAAGTTTATGAAAACTAAAGTCTAATATTTTTCACGGCAACTAGTACATAAATGATGACTCCATGCAATGGGATTTGTTTTTCTGACTTTTTTTCAATTTGTTTGAATTTTTTAAAAAACTGGCCAAATTTGATAGCATGGAAATTACTTGAAAGGTTTGGAATTTTTGAAAAGTAACAACTTTTCTATGATATAAGCACTACTTCTCAACCCAAAAATGATTTTTTTAGAAAACATTTAAACACAATATCAACCACTTGTAGTTCAAATTTGAATTACTCTGGGAAAATCATCGTAAACTCCATTAAAGGTGGGAAATTAGCTACACATGGAGGAAATTCATAAAATTTGGGCAGCATCCCTCAAATATGATCTAGTTTGTGTGAAAATTGTCATGTTGCACTTTTGGCAATTATTTCTTGATCCTCCTTCACAAAAAGTTGCCTCTGTAGGGAAAAAAATGTTTTTTTAAAACAAAATGAAACAAAAGTTGCATGACATTGTTTCCCATGACAACATACACCAATTCTCCAAATTTGGGGTCAATATCACAAACCATGCCATGGGATTGCTCAAAAACTAGCTCCTTTGGCTTGAAACCTATAGATGTTCATACCTGATACACCTCGTTGTGAAGGATCAATTTCAAAAGTTTATGAAAACTAAAGTCTAATATTTTTCACGGCAACTAGTACATAAATGATGACTCCATGCCATGGGATTTGTTTTTCTGACTTTTTTTCAATTTGTTTGAATTTTTTCAAAAACTAGCCAAATTTGATAGCATGGAATTTACTTGAAAGGTTTGGAATTTTTGAAAAGAAACAACTTTTCTATGATATAAAAACTACTTCTCTACCCCGAAATGATTTTTTAGAAAACATTTAAACACAATATCAACAACTTGTAGTTCAAATTTGAATTACTTTGGGAAAATCATCGTAAACTCCATTAAATGTGGGAAATTAGCTAAACATGGAGGAAATTCATAAAATTTGGGCAGCATCCCTCAAATATGATCTAGTTTGTGTGAAAATTTTCTGGTTGCACTTTTGGCAATTATTTCTTGCACCTCCTTCACAAAAAGTTGCTCCTGTAGGGCAAAAAAAATGAGTTTTTTAAAAAACAAAATGAAACAAAAGTTGCATGACATTGTTTCCCATGCCAACATGCACCAATGCTCCAAATTTGGGGTCAATATCACAAACCATGCCATGGGATTGCTCAAAAACTAGCTCCTTTGGCTTGAAACCTATATATGTTCATACCTGATACACCTCGTTGTGAAGGATCAATTTCAAAAGTTTATGGAAACTAAAGTCTAATATTTTCACGGAAACTATTACATAAATGATGACTCCATGCAATGGGATTTGTTTTTCTGTATTTTTTTTCAATTTGTTTGAATTTTTTTCAAAAATTGGCCAAATTTGATAGCTTGGAAATTACTTGAAAGGTTTGGAATTTTTGAAAAGTAACAACTTTTCTATGATATAGGCACTACTTCTCTACCCCGAAATGATTTTTTAGAAAACATTTAAACACAATATCAACCACTTGTAGTTCAAATTTGAATTACTCTGGGAAAATCATCGTAAACTCCATTAAATGAGGGAAATTAGTTACACATGAAGGAAATTCATAAAATTTGGGCAGCATCCCTCAAATATGATCTAGTTTGTGTGAAAATTGTCTGGTTGCAGTTTTGGCAATTATTTCTTGCACCTCCTTCACAAAAAGTTGCTTTTGTAGGGCAAAAAACAGAAAAATGATTTAAAAAAAAACAAAATGAAAAAAAAGTTGCATGAAATTGTTTCCCATGCCAACATGCACCAATGCTCCAAATTTGGGGTCAATATCACAAACCATGCCATGGGATTGCTCAAAAACTAGCTCCTTTGGCTTGAAACCTATAGATGTTCATACCTGATACACCTCGTTGTGAAGGATCAATTTCAAAAGTTTATGAAAACTAAAGTCTAATATTTTTCACAGCAACTAGTACATAAATGATGACTCCATGCCATGGGATTTGTTTTTCTGACATTTTTTTCAATCTTTTTGTTTTTTTTCAAAAACTGGCCAAATTTGATAGCATGGCAATTACTTGAAAGGTTTGGAATTTTTGAAAAGTTACAACTTTTCTATGATATAAGCACTACTTCTCTACCCCGAAATGATTTTTTAGAAAACATTTAAACACAATATCAACCACTTGTAGTTCAAATTTGAATTACTCTGGGAAAATCATTGTAAACTCCATTAAATGTGGGAAATTAGCTACACATGGAGGAAATTCATAAAATTTGGGCAGCATCCCTCAAATATGATCTAGTTTGTGTGAAAATTGTCTGGTTGCACTTTTGGCAATTATTTCTTGCACCTCCTTCACAAAAAGTTGCTTCTGTAGGAAAAAAATTATTATTTTTAAAAACAAAATGAAACAAAAGTTGCATGACATTGTTTCCCATGCCAACATGCACTAATGCTCCAAATTTGGGGTCAATATCACAAACCATGCCATGGGATTGCTCAAAAACTAGCTCCTTTGGCTTGAAACCTATAGATGTTCATACCTGATACACCTCGTTGTGAAGGATCAATTTCAAAAGTTTATGCAAACTAAAGTCAAATATTTTCAAGGCAACTACTACATAAATGATGACTCCATGCAGTGGGATTTGTTTTTCTGTCTTTTTTTTCAATTTGTTTGAATTTTTTTCAAAAACTGGGCAAATTTGATAGCATGGCAATTACTTGAAAGGTTTGGAATTTTTGAAAAGTAACAAATTTTCTATGATATAGGCACTACTTCTCTACCCTGAAATGATTTTTTAGAAAACATTTAAACACAATATCAACCACTTGTAGTTCAAATTTGAATTACTCTGGGAAAATCATCGTAAACTCCATTAAATGAGGGAAATTAGTTACACATGAAGGAAATTCATAAAATTTGGGCAGCATCCCTCAAATATGATCTAGTTTGTGTGAAAATTGTCTGGTTGCACTTTTGGCAATTATTTCTTGCACCTCCTTCACAAAAAGTTGCTTTTGTAGGGCAAAAAAAAGAAAAATGATTTAAAAAAAAACAAAATGAAACAAAAGTTGCATGACATTGTTTCCCATGCCAACATGCACCAATGCTCCAAATTTGGGGTCAATATCACAAACCATGCCATGGGATTGCTCAAAAACTACCTCCTTTGGCTTGAAACCTATAGATCTTCATACCTGATACACCTCGTTGTGAAGGATCAATTTCAAAAGTTTATGAAAACTAAAGTCTAATATTTTCACGGCAACTAGTACATAAATGATGACTCCATGCAATGGGATTTGTTTTTTTGACTTTTTTTCAATTTGTTTGATTTTTTTCAAAAATTGGCCAAATTTGGTAGAATGACAATTACTTGAAAGGTTTGGAATTTTTGAAAAGTAACAACTTTTCTATGATATAAGCACTACTTCTCTACCCCGAAATGATTTTTTAGAAAACATTTAAACACAATATCAACCACTTGTAGTTCAAATTTGAATTACTCTGGGAAAATCATCGTAAAATCCATTAAATGAGGGAAATTAGTTACACATGGAGGAAATTCATAAAATTTGGGCAGCATCCCTCAAATATGATCTAGTTTGTGTGAAAATTGTCTGGTTGCACTTTTGGCAATTATTTCTTGCACCTCCTTCACAAAAAGTTGCTTCTGTAGGGCAAAAAAAAGAAAAATGATTTAAAAAAAACAAAATGAAACAAAAGTTGCATGACATTGTTTCCCATGCCAACATGCACCAATGCTCCAAATTTGGGGTCAATATCACAAACCATGCCATGGGATTGCTCAAAAACTAGCTCCTTTGGGTTGAAACCTATAGATGTTCATACCTGATACACCTCGTTGTGAAGGATCAATTTCAAAAGTTTATGAAAACTAAAGTCTAATATTTTTCACGGCAACTAGTACATAAATGATGACTCCATGCCACAGGATTTGTTTTTCTGACTTTTTTTCAATTTGTTTGAATTTTTTCAAAAACTAGCCAAATTTGATAGCATGGCAATTACTTGAAAGGTTTGAAATTTTTGAAAAGTAACAACTTTTCTATGATATAAACACTACTTCTCTACCCCGAAATGATTTTTTAGAAAACATTTAAACACAATATCAACCACTTGTAGTTCAAATTTGAATTACTCTGGGAAAATCATCGTAAACTCCATTAAATGTGGGAAATTAGCTAAACATGGAGGAAATTCATAAAATTTGGGCAGCATCCCTCAAATATGATCTAGTTTGTGTGAAAATTTTCTGGTTGCACTTTTGGCAATTATTTCTTGCACCTCCTTCACAAAAAGTTGCTCCTGTAGGGCAAAAAAATGAGTTTTTTAAAAAACAAAATGAAACAAAAGTTGCATGACATTGTTTCCCATGCCAACATGCACCAATGCTCCAAATTTGGGGTCAATATCACAAACCATGCCATGGGATTGCTCAAAAACTAGCTCCTTTGGCTTGAAACCTATAGATGTTCATACCTGATACACCTCGTTGTGAAGGATCAATTTCAAAAGTTTATGGAAACTAAAGTCTAATATTTTCACGGAAACTAGTACATAAATGATGACTCCATGCAATGGGATTTGTTTTTCTGTATTTTTTTTCAATTTGTTTGAATTTTTTTCAAAAATTGGCCAAATTTGATAGCTTGGAAATTACTTGAAAGGTTTGGAATTTTTGAAAAGTAACAACTTTTCTATGATATAAACACTACTTCTCTACCCCGAAATGATTTTTTAGAAAACATTTAAACACAATATCAACCACTTGTAGTTCAAATTTGAATTACTCTGGGAAAATCATCGTAAACTCCATTAAATGAGGGAAATTAGTTACACATGAAGGAAATTCATAAAATTTGGGCAGCATCCCTCAAATATGATCTAGTTTGTGTGAAAATTGTCTGGTTGCAGTTTTGGCAATTATTTCTTGCACCTCCTTCACAAAAAGTTGCTTCTGTAGGGCAAAAAACAGAAAAATGATTTAAAAAAAACAAAATGAAAAAAAAGTTGCATGAAATTGTTTCCCATGCCAACATGCACCAATGCTCCAAATTTGGGGTCAATATCACAAACCATGCCATGGGATTGCTCAAAAACTAGCTCCTTTGGCTTGAAACCTATAGATGTTCATACCTGATACACCTCGTTGTGAAGGATCAATTTTCAAAAGTTTATGAAAACTAAAGTCTAATATTTTTCACGACAACTAGTACATAAATGATAACTCCATGCAATGGGATTTGTTTTTCTGACTTTTTTTCAATTTTTTTGAATTTTTTCAAAAACTAGCCAAATTTGATAGCATGAGAATTACTTGACAGGTTTGAAATTTTGGAAAAGTAACAACTTTTCTATGATATAAGCACTACTTCTCTACCCCGAAATGATTTTTTAGAAAACATTTAAACACAATATCAACAACTTGTAGTTCAAATTTGAATTTCTCTGCGAAAATCATCGTAAACTCCATTAAATGAGGGAAATTAGTTACACATGAAGGAAATTTATAATTTTTTGGCACCATCCCTCAAATACGATCTAGTTTGTGTGAAAATTGTCTGGTTGCACTTTTGGCAATTATTTCTTGGACCTCCTTCACAAAAAGTTGCTTTTGTAGGGGCAAAAAAAAAGAAAAATGATTTTTTTAAAAACAAAATGAAACAAAAGTTGCATGACATTGTTTCCCATGCCAACATGCACTAATGCTCCAAATTTGGGGTCAATATCACAAACCATGCCATGGGATTGCTCAAAAACTACCTCCTTTGGCTTGAAACCTATAGATGCTCATACCTGATACACCTCGTTGTGAAGGATCAATTTCAAAAGTTTATGAAAACTAAAGTCTAATATTTTCAAGGCAACTACTACATAAATGATGACTCCATGCAGTGGGATTTGTTTTTCTGTCTTTTTTTTCAATTTGTTTGAATTTTTTTCAAAAACTGGGCAAATTTGATAGCATGGCAATTACTTGAAAGGTTTGGAATTTTTGAAAAGTAACAAATTTTCTATGATATAGGCACTACTTCTCTACCCCGAAATGATTTTTTAGAAAACATTTAAACACAATATCAACCACTTGTAGTTCAAATTTGAATTACTCTGGGAAAATCATCGTAAACTCCATTAAATGAGGGAAATTAGTTACACATGAAGGAAATTCATAAAATTTGGGCAGCATCCCTCAAATATGATCTAGTTTGTGTGAAAATTGTCTGGTTGCACTTTTGGCAATTATTTCTTGCACCTCCTTCACAAAAAGTTGCTTCTGTAGGGCAAAAAAAAGAAAAATGATTTAAAAAAAACAAAATGAAACAAAAGTTGCATGACATTGTTTCCCATGCCAACATGCACCAATGCTCCAAATTTGGGGTCAATATCACAAACCATGCCATGGGATTGCTCAAAAACTAGCTCCTTTAGGTTGAAACCTATAGATGTTCATACCTGATACACCTCGTTGTGAAGGATCAATTTCAAAAGTTTATGAAAACTAAAGTCTAATATTTTTCACGGCAACTAGTACATAAATGATGACTCCATGCCACAGGATTTGTTTTTCTGACTTTTTGTCAATTTGTTTGAATTTTTTCAAAAACTGGCCAAATTTGATAGCATGGCAATTACTTGAAAGGTCTGGAATTTTTGAAAAGTAACAACTTTTCTATGATATAAAAACTACTTCTCTACCCCGAAGTGATTTTTTAGAAAACATTTAAACACAATATCAACCACTTGTAGTTCAAATTTGAATTACTCTGGGAAAAGCATCGTAAACTCCATTAAATGTGCGAAATTAGCTACACATGGAGGAAATTCATAAAATTTGGGAAGCATCCCTCAAATATGATCTAGTTTGTGTGAAAATTGTCTGGTTGCACTTTTGGCAATTATTTCTTGCACCTACTTCACAAAAAGTTGCTTCTATAGGGCAAAAAAATGATTTTTTAAATAACAAAATGAAACAAAAGGTGCATGACATTGTTTCCCATGCCAACATGCACCAATGCTCCAAATTTGGGGTCAATATCAGAAACCATGCCATGGGATTGCTCAAAAACTAGCTCCTTAGGCTTGAAACCTATAGATGTTCATACCTGATACACCTCGTTGTGAAGGATCAATTTCAAAAGTTTATGAAAACTAAAGTCTAATATTTTTCATGACAACTAGTACATAAATGATGACTCCCTGCAATGGGATTTGTTTTTCTGATTTTTTTTCAATTTGTTTGAATTTTTTCAAAAACTAGCCAAATTTGATAGCATGACAATTACTTGAAAGGTTTGGAATTTTTGAAAAGTAACAACTTTTCTATGATATAAGCACTACTTCTCTACCCCGAAATGATTTTTTAGAAAACATTTAAACACAATATCAACAACTTGTAGTTCAAATTTGAATTACTCTGGGAAAATCATCGTAAACTCCATTAAATGAGGGAAATTAGTTACACATGAAGGAAATTCATAAATTTTGGGCACCATCCCTCAAATACGATCTAGTTTGTGTGAAAATTGTCTGGTTGCACTTTTGGCAATTATTTCTTGCACCTCCTTCACAAAAAGTTGCTCCTGTAGGGCAAAAAAAATGAGTTTTTTAAAAAACAAAATGAAACAAAAGTTGCATGACATTGTTTCCCATGCCAACATGCACCAATGCTCCAAATTTGGGGTCAATATCACAAACCATGCCATGGGATTGCTCAAAAACTAGCTCCTTTGGCTTGAAACCTATATATGTTCATACCTGATACACCTCGTTGTGAAGGATCAATTTCAAAAGTTTATGGAAACTAAAGTCTAATATTTTCACGGAAACTAGTACATAAATGATGACTCCATGCAATGGGATTTGTTTTTCTGTATTTTTTTTCAATTTGTTTGAATTTTTTTCAAAAATTGGCCAAATTTGATAGCTTGGAAATTACTTGAAAGGTTTGGAATTTTTGAAAAGTAACAACTTTTCTATGATATAGGCACTACTTCTCTACCCCGAAATGATTTTTTAGAAAACATTTAAACACAATATCAACCACTTGTAGTTCAAATTTGAATTACTCTGGGAAAATCATCGTAAACTCCATTAAATGAGGGAAATTAGTTACACATGAAGGAAATTCAAAAAATTTGGGCAACATCCCTCAAATATGATCTAGTTTGTGTGAAAATTGTCTGGTTGCAGTTTTGGCAATTATTTCTTGCACCTCCTTCACAAAAAGTTGCTTCTGTAGGGCAAAAAACAGAAAAATGATTTAAAAAAAACAAAATGAAAAAAAAGTTGCATGAAATTGTTTCCCATGCCAACATGCACCAATGCTCCAAATTTGGGGTCAATATCACAAACCATGCCATGGGATTGCTCAAAAACTACCTCCTTTGGCTTGAAACCTATAGATGTTCATACCTGATACACCTCGTTGTGAAGGATCAATTTTCAAAAGTTTATGAAAACTAAAGTCTAATATTTTTCACGACAAATAGTACATAAATGATAACTCCATGCAATGGGATTTGTTTTTCTGACTTTTTTTCAATTTGTTTGAATTTTTTCAAAAACTAGCCAAATTTGATAGCATGACAATTACTTGACAGGTTTGGAATTTTTGAAAAGTAACAACTTTTCTATGATATAAGCACTACTTCTCTACCCCGAAATGATTTTTTAGAAAACATTTAAACACAATATCAACAACTTGTAGTTCAAATTTGAATTACTCTGGGAAAATCATCGTAAACTCCATTAAATGAGGGAAATTAGTTACACATGAAGGAAATTCATAAATTTTGGGCACCATCCCTCAAATACGATCTAGTTTGTGTGAAAATTGTCTGGTTGCACTTTTGGCAATTATTTCTTGTACCTCCTTCACAAAAAGTTGCTCCTGTAGGGCAAAAAAAATGAGTTTTTTAAAAAACAAAATGAAACAAAAGTTGCATGACATTGTTTGCCATGCCAACATGCACCAATGCTCCAAATTTGGGGTCAATATCACAAACCATGCCATGGGATTGCTCAAAAACTAGCTCCTTTGGCTTGAAACCTATATATGTTCATACCTGATACACCTCGTTGTGAAGGATGAATTTCAAAAGTTTATGGAAACTAAAGTCTAATATTTTCACGGAAACTAGTACATAAATGATGACTCCATGCAATGGGATTTGTTTTTCTGTATTTTTTTTCAATTTCTTTGAATTTTTTTCAAAAATTGGCCAAATTTGATAGCTTGGAAATTACTTGAAAGGTTTGGAATTTTTGAAAAGTAACAACTTTTCTATGATATAGGCACTACTTCTCTACCCCGAAATGATTTTTTAGAAAACATTTAAACACAATATCAACCACTTGTAGTTCAAATTTGAATTACTCTGGGAAAATCATCGTAAACTCCATTAAATGAGGGAAATTAGTTACACATGAAGGAAATTCATAAAATTTGGGCAGCATCCCTCAAATATGATCTAGTTTGTGTGAAAATTGTCTGGTTGCAGTTTTGGCAATTATTTCTTGCACCTCCTTCACAAAAAGTTGCTTTTGTAGGGCAAAAAACAGAAAAATGATTTAAAAAAAACAAAATGAAAAAAAAGTTGCATGAAATTGTTTCCCATGCCAACATGCACCAATGCTCCAAATTTGGGGTCAATATCACAAACCATGCCATGGGATTGCTCAAAAACTAGCTCCTTTGGCTTGAAACCTATAGATGTTCATACCTGATACACCTCGTTGTGAAGGATCAATTTTCAAAAGTTTATGAAAACTAAAGTCTAATATTTTTCACGACAACTAGTACATAAATGATAACTCCATGCAATGGGATTTGTTTTTCTGACTTTTTTTCAATTTGTTTGAATTTTTTCAAAAACTAGCCAAATTTGATAGCATGACAATTACTTGACAGGTTTGAAATTTTGGAAAAGTAACAACTTTTCTATGATATAAGCACTACTTCTCTACCCCGAAATGATTTTTTAGAAAACATTTAAACACAATATCAACAACTTGTAGTTCAAATTTGAATTTCTCTGCGAAAATCATCGTAAACTCCATTAAATGAGGGAAATTAGTTACACATGAAGGAAATTTATAATTTTTTGGCACCATCCCTCAAATACGATCTAGTTTGTGTGAAAATTGTCTGGTTGCACTTTTGGCAATTATTTCTTGCACCTCCTTCACAAAAAGTTGCTTCTGTAGGAAAAAAATTATTATTTTTAAAAACAAAATGAAACAAAAGTTGCATGACATTGTTTCCCATGCCAACATGCACCAATGCTCCAAATTTGGGGTCAATATCACAAACCATGCCATGGGATTGCTCAAAAACTAGCTCCTTTGGCTTGAAACCTATAGATGTTCATACCTGATACACCTCGTTGTGAAGGATCAATTTCAAAAGTTTATGAAAACTAAAGTCTAATATTTTTCATGGCAACTAGTACATAAATGATGACTCCATGCCTTGGGATTTGTTTTTCTGACTTTTTTTCAATTTGTTTGAATTTTTTCAAAAACTGGCCAAATTTGATAGCATGGCAATTACTTGAAAGGTCTGGAATTTTTGAAAAGTAACAACTTTTCTATGATATAAAAACTACTTCTCTACCCCGAAGTGATTTTTTAGAAAACATTTAAACACAATATCAACCACTTGTAGTTCAAATTTGAATTACTCTGGGAAAAGCATCGTAAACTCCATTAAATGTGCGAAATTAGCTACACATGGAGGAAATTCATAAAATTTGGGAAGCATCCCTCAAATATGATCTAGTTTGTGTGAAAATTGTCTGGTTGCACTTTTGGCAATTATTTCTTGCACCTACTTCACAAAAAGTTGCTTCTATAGGGCAAAAAAATGATTTTTTAAAAAACAAAATGAAACAAAAGTTGAATGACATTGTTTCCCATGCCAACATGCACCAATGCTACAAATTTGGGGTCAATATCACAAACCATGCCATGGGATTGCTCAAAAACTAGCTCCTTTGGCTTGAAACCTATAGATGTTCATACCTGATACACCTCGTTGTGAAGGATCAATTTTCAAAAGTTTATGAAAACTAAAGTCTAATATTTTTCACGACAACTAGTACATAAATGATAACTCCATGCAATGGGATTTGTTTTTCTGACTTTTTTTCAATTTGTTTGAATTTTTTCAAAAACTAGCCAAATTTGATAGCATGACAATTACTTGACAGGTTTGAAATTTTGGAAAAGTAACAACTTTTCTATGATATAAGCACTACTTCTCTACCCCGAAATGATTTTTTAGAAAACATTTAAACACAATATCAACAACTTGTAGTTCAAATTTGAATTTCTCTGCGAAAATCATCGTAAACTCCATTAAATGAGGGAAATTAGTTACACATGAAGGAAATTTATAATTTTTTGGCACCATCCCTCAAATACGATCTAGTTTGTGTGAAAATTGTCTGGTTGCACTTTTGGCAATTATTTCTTGCACCTCCTTCACAAAAAGTTGCTTTTGTAGGGCAAAAAAAAAAAGAAAAATGATTTTTTAAGAAACAAAATGAAACAAAAGTTGCATGACATTGTTTCCCATGCCAACATGCACTAATGCTCCAAATTTGGGGTCAATATCACAAACCATGCCATGGGATTGCTCAAAAACTAGCTCCTTTGGCTTGAAACCTATAGATGTTCATACCTGATACACCTCGTTGTGAAGGATCAATTTCAAAAGTTTATGAAAACTAAAGTCTAATATTTTCAAGGCAACTACTACATAAATGATGACTCCATGCAGTGGCATTTGTTTTTCTGTCTTTTTTTTCAATTTGTTTGAATTTTTTTCAAAAACTGGCCAAATTTGATAGCATGGCAATTACTTGAAAGGTTTGGAATTTTTGAATAGTAACAACTTTTCTATGATATAAGCACTACTTCTCTACCCCGAAATGATTTTTTAGAAAACATTTAAACACAATATCAACAACTTGTAGTTCAAATTTGAATTACTCTGGGAAAATCATCGTAAACTCCATTAAATGAGGGAAATTAGTTACACATGAAGGAAATTCATAAATTTTGGGCACCATCCCTCAAATACGATCTAGTTTGTGTGAAAATTGTCTGGTTGCACTTTTGGCAATTATTTCTTGCACCTCCTTCACAAAAAGTTGCTCCTGTAGGGCAAAAAAAATGAGTTTTTTAAAAAACAAAATGAAACAAAAGTTGCATGACATTGTTTCCCATGCCAACATGCACCAATGCTCCAAATTTGGGGTCAATATCACAAACCATGCCATGGGATTGCTCAAAAACTAGCTCCTTTGGCTTGAAACCTATATATGTTCATACCTGATACACCTCGTTGTGAAGGATCAATTTCAAAAGTTTATGGAAACTAAAGTCTAATATTTTCACGGAAACTAGTACATAAATGATGACTCCATGCAATGGGATTTGTTTTTCTGTATTTTTTTTCAATTTGTTTGAATTTTTTTCAAAAATTGGCCAAATTTGATAGCTTGGAAATTACTTGAAAGGTTTGGAATTTTTGAAAAGTAACAACTTTTCTATGATATAGGCACTACTTCTCTACCCCGAAATGATTTTTTAGAAAACATTTAAACACAATATCAACCACTTGTAGTTCAAATTTGAATTACTCTGGGAAAATCATCGTAAACTCCATTAAATGAGGGAAATTAGTTACACATGAAGGAAATTCATAAAATTTGGGCAGCATCCCTCAAATATGATCTAGTTTGTGTGAAAATTGTCTGGTTGCAGTTTTGGCAATTATTTCTTGCACCTCCTTCACAAAAAGTTGCTTCTGTAGGGCAAAAAACAGAAAAATGATTTAAAAAAAACAAAATGAAAAAAAAGTTGCATGAAATTGTTTCCCATGCCAACATGCACCAATGCTCCAAATTTGGGGTCAATATCACAAACCATGCCATGGGATTGCTCAAAAACTACCTCCTTTGGCTTGAAACCTATAGATGTTCATACCTGATACACCTCGTTGTGAAGGATCAATTTCAAAAGTTTATGAAAACTAAAGTCTAATATTTTTCACAGCAACTAGTACATAAATGATGACTCCATGCCATGGGATTTGTTTTTCTGACATTTTTTTCAATCTTTTTGTTTTTTTTCAAAAACTGGCCAAATTTGATAGCATGGCAATTACTTGAAAGGTTTGGAATTTTTGAAAAGTTACAACTTTTCTATGATATAAGCACTACTTCTCTACCCCGAAATGATTTTTTAGAAAACATTTAAACACAATATCAACCACTTGTAGTTCAAATTTGAATTACTCTGGGAAAATCATTGTAAACTCCATTAAATGTGGGAAATTAGCTACACATGGAGGAAATTCATAAAATTTGGGCAGCATCCCTCAAATATGATCTAGTTTGTGTGAAAATTGTCTGGTTGCACTTTTGGCAATTATTTCTTGCACCTCCTTCACAAAAAGTTGCTTCTGTAGGAAATTTCTTATTATTTTTAAAAACAAAATGAAACAAAAGTTGCATGACATTGTTTCCCATGCCAACATGCACCAATGCTCCAAATTTGGGGTCAATATCACAAACCATGCCATGGGATTGCTCAAAAACTAGCTCCTTTGGCTTGAAACCTATAGATGTTCATACCTGATACACCTCGTTGTGAAGGATCAATTTTCAAAAGTTTATGAAAACTAAAGTCTAATATTTTTCACGACAACTAGTACATAAATGATAACTCCATGCAATGGGATTTGTTTTTCTGACTTTTTTTCAATTTGTTTGAATTTTTTCAAAAACTAGCCAAATTTGATAGCATGGCAATTACTTGAAAGGTCTGGAATTTTTGAAAAGTAACAACTTTTCTATGATATAAGCACTACTTCTCTACCCCGAAATGATTTTTTAGAAAACATTTAAACACAATATCAACAACTTGTAGTTCAAATTTGAATTTCTGTGCGAAAATCGTCGTAAACTCCATTAAATGAGGGAAATTAGTTACACATGAAGGAAATTTATAATTTTTGGGCACCATCCCTCAAATACGATCTAGTTTGTGTGAAAATTATCTGGTTGCAGTTTTGGCAATTATTTCTTGCACCTCCTTCACAAAAAGTTGCTCCTGTAGGGCAAAAAAATGAGTTTTTTAAAAAACAAAATGAAACAAAAGTTGCATGACATTGTTTCCCATGCCAACATGCACCAATGCTCCAAATTTGGGGTCAATATCACAAACCATGCCATGGGATTGCTCAAAAACTAGCTCCTTTGGCTTGAAACCTATATATGTTCATACCTGATACACCTCGTTGTGAAGGATCAATTTCAAAAGTTTATGGAAACTAAAGTCTAATATTTTCACGGAAACTAGTACATAAATGATGACTCCATGCAATGGGATTTGTTTTTCTGTATTTTTTTTCAATTTGTTTGAATTTTTTTCAAAAATTGGCCAAATTTGATAGCTTGGAAATTACTTGAAAGGTTTGGAATTTTTGAAAAGTAACAACTTTTCTATGATATAGGCACTACTTCTCTACCCCGAAATGATTTTTTAGAAAACATTTAAACACAATATCAACCACTTGTAGTTCAAATTTGAATTACTCTGGGAAAATCATCGTAAACTCCATTAAATGAGGGAAATTAGTTACACATGAAGGAAATTCATAAATTTTGGGCACCATCCCTCAAATACGATCTAGTTTGTGTGAAAATTGTCTGGTTGCACTTTTGGCAATTATTTCTTGCACCTCCTTCACAAAAAGTTGCTCCTGTAGGGCAAAAAAAATGAGTTTTTTAAAAAACAAAATGAAACAAAAGTTGCATGACATTGTTTCCCATGCCAACATGCACCAATGCTCCAAATTTGGGGTCAATATCACAAACCATGCCATGGGATTGCTCAAAAACTAGCTCCTTTGGCTTGAAACCTATATATGTTCATACCTGATACACCTCGTTGTGAAGGATCAATTTCAAAAGTTTATGGAAACTAAAGTCTAATATTTTCACGGAAACTAGTACATAAATGATGACTCCATGCAATGGGATTTGTTTTTCTGTATTTTTTTTCAATTTGTTTGAATTTTTTTCAAAAATTGGCCAAATTTGATAGCTTGGAAATTACTTGAAAGGTTTGGAATTTTTGAAAAGTAACAACTTTTCTATGATATAGGCACTACTTCTCTACCCCGAAATGATTTTTTAGAAAACATTTAAACACAATATCAACCACTTGTAGTTCAAATTTGAATTACTCTGGGAAAATCATCGTAAACTCCATTAAATGAGGGAAATTAGTTACACATGAAGGAAATTCATAAAATTTGGGCAGCATCCCTCAAATATGATCTAGTTTGTGTGAAAATTGTCTGATTGCAGTTTTGGCAATTATTTCTTGCACCTCCTTCACAAAAAGTTGCTTCTGTAGGGCAAAAAACAGAAAAATGATTTAAAAAAAAACAAAATGAAAAAAAAGTTGCATGAAATTGTTTCCCATGCCAACATGCACCAATGCTCCAAATTTGGGGTCAATATCACAAACCATGCCATGGGATTGCTCAAAAACTACCTCCTTTGGCTTGAAACCTATAGATGTTCATACCTGATACACCTCGTTGTGAAGGATCAATTTCAAAAGTTTATGAAAACTAAAGTCTAAAATTTTTCACAGCAACTAGTACATAAATGATGACTCCATGCCATGGGATTTGTTTTTCTGACATTTTTTTCAATCTTTTTGATTTTTTTCAAAAACTGGCCAAATTTGATAGCATGGCAATTACTTGAAAGGTTTGGAATTTTTGAAAAGGTACAACTTTTCTATGATATAAGCACTACTTCTCTACCCCGAAATGATTTTTTAGAAAACATTTAAACACAATATCAACCACTTGTAGTTCAAATTTGAATTACTCTGGGAAAATCATTGTAAACTCCATTAAATGTGGGAAATTAGCTACACATGGAGGAAATTCATAAAATTTGGGCAGCATCCCTCAAATATGATCTAGTTTGTGTGAAAATTGTCTGGTTGCACTTTTGGCAATTATTTCTTGCACCTCCTTCACAAAAAGTTGCTTCTGTAGGAAAAAAATTATTATTTTTAAAAACAAAATGAAACAAAAGGTGCATGACATTGTTTCCCATGCCAACATGCACCAATGCTCCAAATTTGGGGTCAATATCAGAAACCATGCCATGGGATTGCTCAAAAACTAGCTCCTTAGGCTTGAAACCTATAGATGTTCATACCTGATACACCTCGTTGTGAAGGATCAATTTCAAAAGTTTATGAAAACTAAAGTCTAATATTTTTCACGACAACTAGTACATAAATGATGACTCCCTGCAATGGGATTTGTTTTTCTGACTTTTTTTCAATTTGTTTGAATTTTTTCAAAAACTAGCCAAATTTGATAGCATGACAATTACTTGAAAGGTTTGGAATTTTTGAAAAGTAACAACTTTTCTATGATATAAGCACTACTTCTCTACCCCGAAATGATTTTTTAGAAAACATTTAAACACAATATCAACAACTTGTAGTTCAAATTTGAATTACTCTGGGAAAATCATCGTAAACTCCATTAAATGAGGGAAATTAGTTACACATGAAGGAAATTCATAAATTTTGGGCACCATCCCTCAAATACGATCTAGTTTGTGTGAAAATTGTCTGGTTGCACTTTTGGCAATTATTTCTTGCACCTCCTTCACAAAAAGTTGCTCCTGTAGGGCAAAAAAATGAGTTTTTTAAAAAACAAAATGAAACAAAAGTTGCATGACATTGTTTCCCATGCCAACATGCACCAATGCTCCAAATTTGGGGTCAATATCACAAACCATGCCATGGGATTGCTCAAAAACTAGCTCCTTTGGCTTGAAACCTATATATGTTCATACCTGATACACCTCGTTGTGAAGGATCAATTTCAAAAGTTTATGGAAACTAAAGTCTAATATTTTCACGGAAACTAGTACATAAATGATGACTCCATGCAATGGGATTTGTTTTTCTGTATTTTTTTCAATTTGTTTGAATTTTTTTTAAAAATTGGCCAAATTTGATAGCTTGGAAATTACTTGAAAGGTTTGGAATTTTTGAAAAGTAACAACTTTTCTATGATATAGGCACTACTTCTCTACCCCGAAATGATTTTTTAGAAAACATTTAAACACAATATCAACCACTTGTAGTTCAAATTTGAATTACTCTGGGAAAATCATCGTAAACTCCATTAAATGAGGGAAATTAGTTACACATGAAGGAAATTCATAAAATTTGGGCAGCATCCCTCAAATATGATCTAGTTTGTGTGAAAATTGTCTGGTTGCAGTTTTGGCAATTATTTCTTGCACCTCCTTCACAAAAAGTTGCTTCTGTAGGGCAAAAAACAGAAAAATGATTTTAAAAAAAACAAAATGAAAAAAAAGTTGCATGAAATTGTTTCCCATGCCAACATGCACCAATGCTCCAAATTTGGGGTCAATATCACAAACCATGCCATGGGATTGCTCAAAAACTACCTCCTTTGGCTTGAAACCTATAGATGTTCATACCTGATACACCTCGTTGTGAAGGATCAATTTCAAAAGTTTATGAAAACTAAAGTCTAATATTTTTCACAGCAACTAGTACATAAATGATGACTCCATGCCATGGGATTTGTTTTTCTGACATTTTTTTCAATCTTTTTGTTTTTTTTCAAAAACTGGCCAAATTTGATAGCATGGCAATTACTTGAAAGGTTTGGAATTTTTGAAAAGTTACAACTTTTCTATGATATAAGCACTACTTCTCTACCCCGAAATGATTTTTTAGAAAACATTTAAACACAATATCAACCACTTGTAGTTCAAATTTGAATTACTCTGGGAAAATCATTGTAAACTCCATTAAATGTGGGAAATTAGCTACACATGGAGGAAATTCATAAAATTTGGGCAGCATCCCTCAAATATGATCTAGTTTGTGTGAAAATTGTCTGGTTGCACTTTTGGCAATTATTTCTTGCACCTCCTTCACAAAAAGTTGCTTCTGTAGGAAATTTCTTATTATTTTTAAAAACAAAATGAAACAAAAGTTGCATGACATTGTTTCCCATGCCAACATGCACCAATGCTCCAAATTTGGGGTCAATATCACAAACCATGCCATGGGATTGCTCAAAAACTAGCTCCTTTGGCTTGAAACCTATATATGTTCATACCTGATACACCTCGTTGTGAAGGATCAATTTCAAAAGTTTATGGAAACTAAAGTCTAATATTTTCACGGAAACTAGTACATAAATGATGACTCCATGCAATGGGATTTGTTTTTCTGTATTTTTTTCAATTTGTTTGAATTTTTTTTAAAAATTGGCCAAATTTGATAGCTTGGAAATTACTTGAAAGGTTTGGAATTTTTGAAAAGTAACAACTTTTCTATGATATAGGCACTACTTCTCTACCCCGAAATGATTTTTTAGAAAACATTTAAACACAATATCAACCACTTGTAGTTCAAATTTGAATTACTCTGGGAAAATCATCGTAAACTCCATTAAATGAGGGAAATTAGTTACACATGAAGGAAATTCATAAAATTTGGGCAGCATCCCTCAAATATGATCTAGTTTGTGTGAAAATTGTCTGGTTGCAGTTTTGGCAATTATTTCTTGCACCTCCTTCACAAAAAGTTGCTTCTGTAGGGCAAAAAACAGAAAAATGATTTAAAAAAAAACAAAATGAAAAAAAAGTTGCATGAAATTGTTTCCCATGCCAACATGCACCAATGCTCCAAATTTGGGGTCAATATCACAAACCATGCCATGGGATTGCTCAAAAACTACCTCCTTTGGCTTGAAACCTATAGATGTTCATACCTGATACACCTCGTTGTGAAGGATCAATTTCAAAAGTTTATGAAAACTAAAGTCTAATATTTTTCACAGCAACTAGTACATAAATGATGACTCCATGCCATGGGATTTGTTTTTCTGACATTTTTTTCAATCTTTTTGTTTTTTTTCAAAAACTGGCCAAATTTGATAGCATGGCAATTACTTGAAAGGTTTGGAATTTTTGAAAAGTTACAACTTTTCTATGATATAAGCACTACTTCTCTACCCCGAAATGATTTTTTAGAAAACATTTAAACACAATATCAACCACTTGTAGTTCAAATTTGAATTACTCTGGGAAAATCATTGTAAACTCCATTAAATGTGGGAAATTAGCTACACATGGAGGAAATTCATAAAATTTGGGCAGCATCCCTCAAATATGATCTAGTTTGTGTGAAAATTGTCTGGTTGCACTTTTGGCAATTATTTCTTGCACCTCCTTCACAAAAAGTTGCTTCTGTAGGAAAATTTTTATTATTTTTAAAAACAAAATGAAACAAAAGTTGCATGACATTGTTTCCCATGCCAACATGCACCAATGCTCCAAATTTGGGGTCAATATCTCAAACCATGCCATGGGATTGCTCAAAAACTAGCTCCTTTGGCTTGAAACCTATAGATGTTCATACCTGATACACCTCGTTGTGAAGGATCAATTTCAAAAGTTTATGAAAACTAAAGTCTAATATTTTTCATGGCAACTAGTACATAAATGATGACTCCATGCCTTGGGATTTGTTTTTCTGACTTTTTTTCAATTTGTTTGAATTTTTTCAAAAACTGGCCAAATTTGATAGCATGGCAATTACTTGAAAGGTCTGGAATTTTTGAAAAGTAACAACTTTTCTATGATATAAAAACTACTTCTCTACCCCGAAGTGATTTTTTAGAAAACATTTAAACACAATATCAACCACTTGTAGTTCAAATTTGAATTACTCTGGGAAAAGCATCGTAAACTCCATTAAATGTGCGAAATTAGCTACACATGGAGGAAATTCATAAAATTTGGGAAGCATCCCTCAAATATGATCTAGTTTGTGTGAAAATTGTCTGGTTGCACTTTTGGCAATTATTTCTTGCACCTACTTCACAAAAAGTTGCTTCTGTAGGGCAAAAAAATGATTTTTTAAAAAACAAAATGAAACAAAAGTTGAATGACATTGTTTCCCATGCCAACATGCACCAATGCTACAAATTTGGGGTCAATATCACAAACCATGCCATGGGATTGCTCAAAAACTAGCTCCTTTGGCTTGAAACCTATAGATGTTCATACCTGATACACCTCGTTGTGAAGGATCAATTTTCAAAAGTTTATGAAAACTAAAGTCTAATATTTTTCACGACAACTAGTACATAAATGATAACTCCATGCAATGGGATTTGTTTTTCTGACTTTTTTTCAATTTGTTTGAATTTTTTCAAAAACTAGCCAAATTTGATAGCATGACAATTACTTGACAGGTTTGAAATTTTGGAAAAGTAACAACTTTTCTATGATATAAGCACTACTTCTCTACCCCGAAATGATTTTTTAGAAAACATTTAAACACAATATCAACAACTTGTAGTTCAAATTTGAATTTCTCTGCGAAAATCATCGTAAACTCCATTAAATGAGGGAAATTAGTTACACATGAAGGAAATTTATAATTTTTTGGCACCATCCCTCAAATACGATCTAGTTTGTGTGAAAATTGTCTGGTTGCACTTTTGGCAATTATTTCTTGCACCTCCTTCACAAAAAGTTGCTTTTGTAGGGCAAAAAAAAAGAAAAATGATTTTTTAAAAAACAAAATGAAACAAAAGTTGCATGACATTGTTTCCCATGCCAACATGCACTAATGCTCCAAATTTGGGGTCAATATCACAAACCATGCCATGGGATTGCTCAAAAACTAGCTCCTTTGGTTTGAAACCTATAGATGTTCATACCTGATACACCTCGTTGTGAAGGATCAATTTCAAAAGTTTATGAAAACTAAAGTCTAATATTTTCAAGGCAACTACTACATAAATGATGACTCCATGCAGTGGCATTTGTTTTTCTGTCTTTTTTTTCAATTTGTTTGAATTTTTTTCAAAAACTGGCCAAATTTGATAGCATGGCAATTACTTGAAAGGTTTGGAATTTTTGAAAAGTAACAAATTTTCTATGATATAGGCACTACTTCTCTACCCCGAAATGATTTTTTAGAAAACATTTAAACACAATATCAACCACTTGTAGTTCAAATTTGAATTACTCTGGGAAAATCATCGTAAACTCCATTAAATGAGGGAAATTAGTTACACATGAAGGAAATTCATAAAATTTGGGCAGCATCCCTCAAATATGATCTAGTTTGTGTGAAAATTGTCTGGTTGCACTTTTGGCAATTATTTCTTGCACCTCCTTCACAAAAAGTTGCTTCTGTAGGGCAAAAAAAAGAAAAATGATTTAAAAAAAAACAAAATGAAACAAAAGTTGCATGACATTGTTTCCCATGCCAACATGCACCAATGTTCCAAATTTGGGGTCAATATCACAAACCATGCCATGGGATTGCTCAAAAACTACCTCCTTTGGCTTGAAACCTATAGATGTTCATACCTGATACACCTCGTTGTGAAGGATCAATTTCAAAAGTTTATGAAAACTAAAGTCTAATATTTTCACGGCAACTAGTACATAAATGATGACTCCATGCAATGGGATTTGTTTTTTTGACTTTTTTTCAATTTGTTTGATTTTTTTCAAAAATTGGCCAAATTTGGTAGCATGACAATTACTTGAAAGGTTTGGAATTTTTGAAAAGTAACAACTTTTCTATGATATAATCACTACTTCTCTACCCCGAAATGATTTTTTAGAAAACATTTAAACACAATATCAACCACTTGTAGTTCAAATTTGAATTACTCTGGGAAAATCATCGTAAAATCCATTAAATGAGGGAAATTAGTTACACATGGAGGAAATTCATAAAATTTGGGGAGCATCCCTCAAATATGATCTAGTTTGTGTGAAAATTGTCTGGTTGCACTTTTGGCAATTATTTCTTGCACCTCCTTCACAAAAAGTTGCTTCTGTAGGGCAAAAAAAAGAAAAATGATTTAAAAAAAACAAAATGAAACAAAAGTTGCATGACATTGTTTCCCATGCCAACATGCACCAATGCTCCAAATTTGGGGTCAATATCACAAACCATGCCATGGGATTGCTCAAAAACTAGCTCCTTTGGGTTGAAACCTATAGATGTTCATACCTGATACACCTCGTTGTGAAGGATCAATTTCAAAAGTTTATGAAAACTAAAGTCTAATATTTTTCACGGCAACTAGTACATAAATGATGACTCCATGCCACGGGATTTGTTTTTCTGACTTTTTTTCAATTTGTTTGAATTTGTTCAAAAACTGGCCAAATTTGATAGCATGGCAATTACTTGAAAGGTTTGAAATTTTTGAAAAGTAACAACTTTTCTATGATATAAACACTACTTCTCTACCCCGAAATGATTTTTTAGAAAACATTTAAACACAATATCAACCACTTGTAGTTCAAATTTGAATTACTCTGGGAAAATCATCGTAAACTCCATTAAATGTGGGAAATTAGCTAAACATGGAGGAAATTCATAAAATTTGGGCAGCATCCCTCAAATATGATCTAGTTTGTGTGAAAATTGTCTGGTTGCACTTTTGACAATTATTCCTTGCACCTACTTCACAAAAAGTTTCTTCTGTAGGGCAAAAAAATGAGTTTTTTTAAAAACAAAATGAAACAAAAGTTGCATGACATTGTTTCCCATGCCAACATGCACCAATGCTCCAAATTTGGGGTCAATATCACAAACCATGCCATGGGATTGCTCAAAAACTAGCTCCTTTGGCTTGAAACATATAGATGTTCATACCTGATACACCTCGTTGTGAAGGATCAATTTCAAAAGTTTATGAAAACTAAAGTCTAATATTTTTCACGACAACTAGTACATAAATGATGACTCCATGCAATGGGATTTGTTTTTTTGACTTTTTTTTCAATTTGTTTGAATTTTTTAAAAAACTAGCCAAATTTGATAGCATGACAATTACTTGAAAGGTTTGGAATTTTTGAAAAGTAACAACTTTTCTATGATATAAGCACTACTTCTCTACCCCGAAATGATTTTTTAGAAAACATTTAAACACAATATCAACAACTTGTAGTTCAAATTTGAATTTCTTTGGGAAAATCATCGTAAACTCCATTAAATGAGGGAAATTAGTTACACATGAAGGAAATTCATAAATTTTGGGCACCATCCCTCAAATACGATCTAGTTTGTGTGAAAATTGTCTGGTTGCACTTTTGGCAATTATTTCTTGCACCTCGTTCACAAAAAGTTGCTTTTGTAGGGAAAAAAAGAAAAATGATTTTTTAAAAAACAAAATGAAACAAAAGTTGCAGCCAACATGTATATGCTGACCCAACCAACGTGTACTGTAAGTACACACTGCTGGTGCTCAGGCAACCAACATGTATATGCATGCTCCCTGAGCCAACATCCGGTGAGGCCATCAACATTAGAACATAGTAGCTTAAACATAGTACTCCATTAAAAACTAACCAAGTTCAGCATACTCCATGCATAATTAACCCACCAAGCATGCATAAACATACTTCACTACTATCTACTAGTTCAGCAGTACGTGACCACACATTCAACACCAAAAGACATGAGCTTATACATAGGGTGCCTTAATTGTCGTAATGCGCCAGGACAGCTAAGAGTGCAACATGTTCGCCCTGATCACGGAGATCTTTAGCACCAGCACCCTGAGCGATAGCCTTGACATGGGCAAGCAGACCAGACCTTTGGCCATCCCTAGGGACAGGCTTGCCTCTTTTATGGAACTTGCAGAAATAGTCTCCACTTTTGGTCATGTAGGCAGAACATCCCTCCTTCCAGAGCTGGTCCTCCACCTGCATCGTGAATGACTTGTAGTTGTAGTCCTCCACTTCAGGTAGCTCGCCTTCAGAATCAACTTGAAACTTGTACTGCACAAAGCCAGCATCAAACAAACATGCAAAAAGTTAGTATTCATCCATCCCATGACCAGGACAATGAGATCACCTGCATGTTTTAACAAACTCACCGGGACATCGTCATCGGTGCTACTGTCCGAGTCAGAATAGGGATAAGGCTGCTTCCTCTTCTCTCCTCTCTTGCCAATCTGTTTCAGGAACAGGAGGAATCAAGTTATATTATAGCACACAATTACCATAAATTTATTAAAGACCTAGCATGCACGATATGGAAAATGAGCAAGAAAGGAACTTGTGGGTCATCTAATTATAGAATATCTATTTGTTGGAGTATTAATCATCCTAGTCCAAATGCATATTTTAATTGAAAAGATCTAAATTTTAGTACCCTACTGACCTATCAGTGCATCCGGTAATAAAATCTATATGAAATGATTTAGCTGTACTACATATTATTAAACACTCATAAAAAACAATGTACTTTAATGATTCCACTAACTAACAAAGTGGAATCAACAAATAGCTGTCAGAAATATATAAGTATCCTAGTTAGTACTACCAAAATGTAAGACCAAATGCATATTTTAAATACTGATGGCAGAAATATATAACCGTCCTACCTCATTATTAAACACTTGTTAAAGAGGATGTACACTGTCCTAGCTCATTACAAATGGAGTTAATTGCAAACATCTAAATTTGAGAGATATAAATGAATGGATGTATCTGCAATTATAAATGAATGTTAATTTGATAAATCTAAATGGATGTTATCTGCAATTATGAATGGATGTTAATTGCAAAGATCTAATTACTGATGACAGAAATATATAATTGTCCTAGCTATTATGAAACACTTTAAAAAAAAAGTACTCTCATGCACAGTTCATAAGAATGATCCAAGAAACTAATTGGTTATCTGCAATTATAAATGGAAGTATGATTGCAAAGATCTAATTTATAAATGGATGTCAATTGCAAAGATCTAATTTATAAATGGATGTCAATTGCAAAGATCTAATTTATAAATGGATGTCAATTGCAAAGATCTAAATTATAAATAGCAAAATCAAGGATAATTAAAGCAGGGGTAAATGGAAAATGCTAATTTAAAAATATATGTCAATAGCTATTATGAAACAATAATTAAACTAGAGATAACTGATACACGCAGATAACAATCAATACATAATCAAGGATTACATGTATGCTTCAATGGAATCAATTATATTGAATCAAATTATATAAAAAAACAGGGGTAAATGGTAAATTCTAAACAGTAATGAAGCTAAACACTAATGAAACACTTCCCAAATAGGATGTACATTAATGCTTCCACTAATTAACAAAGTGGAAGAAAGAAACAACTGTCAGAAATAAATAACTACTAGGTAATATGAAATGTTAAAGAACTAGTTATCGAACAGTAATTAAAAGAGCACTTGGTAAATCTTAAACACTTTCTTACAATGAACCAATATAGATGCATTCACACTACCAATCAAAACCAACAACAACACTTAAACAAGTCACTTTATTACAATCAAATCTAGTTATATCACAATCATGGATTAAGCAAGCTAGCACATAATATTTGGGTTAAAACAGAGATAATCATGGATGACATTTATGGTTCCATGCAAACAATTATATTGAACCAAATTATGAAACAATAATTAAAGCAAAGATAAATGATAAACACAGATAGCATCAATACATAATGAAGCATTACATGTATGGTTCCATGGAATCAATTAAATTGAATCAAATTATAAAAAATAATTAAAACAACGCTAAATGGTAAATGGTAAACACTATTTTCATACAACAATTTTAGTTCATTCTAATTCAGTTATCTTAGAAGCATGGATTAACCAAAAGTAGCACATAATCTTATTGTTTAACTAGCACAAGTTCAGATTTAAACAAATGCATATCTATTTTCATACAATAATTTTAGTTCATTCTAATTCAGTTATCTAAAAAGCATGGATTAACCAAACTAGCACATAATCTTTTCAGGTTTAACTTGCACAAGTTCAGTTAAAAAATGCATTTATATGTTCCATGCAATCAATTATATGCTAGCAAAACAGAGATAATCATGGATGACATTTATGGTTCAATGCAATCAATTATATAAAATTATGAAATAATAATTAAAGCAGAGATAAATGATAAACACAGATAACATCAAATACATATACAAGACACTTTCTTACAGTGAATGGATTGTGTTTAACCAAAATATGTACAACTGGATATGCATATGGCTTGCCAATAGCACACCTAACATAAATCAGTGTGTAAATCAAAATGCATATTTAACCCACATCATGAGCACTCATACATCATTTAAAATCTACCAAATCTAACCTAGTAACCATAAAGCATACAACAAATCTTTACAAACCCTAACTGCTCAACCAAGCATCAATTACAAGATCTAATAATTAGATTAGATCTGCCCTTCCAATTGCATTTATAGAAATCACAGTGACATAAAAGGGAGAGCCCACATCATGAGCACTCATACATCATCTAAAATCTATCAAATCTAAACTAGTAACCATAAAGCATACAACAAATCTTTACAAACCCTAACTGCTCAACCAAGCATCAATTACAGGATCTAATACTTAGATTTTATCGACACAAAACCCTAAGAAAATCGAACAAAATCAAAATGAAACCCTAACGGATAACTACAACCCAAATCAATGTATGCCTGGATAGATTTGAACTCACCTCATCCAGCAGTTCCTCTGATGGGCCCGCGTCATCACCACCGCCGGTGGCTGGAGCGTCCTCCTCCGCGACGGCGCCCGAGGCGGAGGATATGTCCGCCGTCATGACGCCCTTGCCTGCAGATTTCTCCACCGCCACGACCCCCGTCGCTGCAGAGATCCTCGCCTCCTGGTCGCCATACGGACCGCCTTCGTCACGGCCGCCGGTGCCTGCTGTTGCATCGGCCACCGCGACGCCCGTGGCCGCTGCAACCTCCGCCGCCACGGCGCCCGTGGCTGCCGCTACCTCCGCCTCCGTTGTTTCGACGGCGGTTGCTGCTGCAGACATTGCGCGGTTGCCGCCCTAGTCGTCGGCGTAGTGGGAGAAGAGTGGGCGGTGGCGTGCGGGTTTTTGCCGAATTGGGGGAGAATGGGAGCGTCAGGGTGGGTGATGCGGGCCATGCCCTTTTATACCGGCTGCCGCTTCGGTTCCAATGTGAACCCACCACCGCTGGCCCACCTGTCTGCCGCTGACGCTTCGGTTTCTTTTTTCCCTTTTCTTTTTTAGATAACGCCACGTCGATTCGTATGATACAAGTCAGCAGTACACGTCTGCGCCGTATAAATACGCGATACGAACTAGCGCAGCCCCGCGCGGCCCGTATGGGCTTTCTACAACGCGTAAAAAGAAAAAATAATTAAGTAGACCCGCCGCGGCCCTAATTGCGAAAGGTTACAATTTAATCACAGCCGTCCATGCTCTTTTGATCGTGACGACTTTCACCAAGGGGGGAGCACCGGAGCAGAAGTGCTCGAACAAAGATCGAACGCACGATCTTTCTACAGTTGATCCACACGTACGGTGTAGATGATCCGGCATGGCTTCGCCGTCCAGAGCTCGGCGCCGCCGGAGTAGAGAGGAGGGAGGAGGAGCCCTTCGGGGATATGGTGGTGTTTAGGTCTAAAGAGAGAGAGAGAGAGGGGGGCCCGCCCTTGGCAAAAGATCAATCTGAATTTTCCTCGGGGTGCCCCTTTCTCATCTATATATAGAGGGAGGGGAGGCCAACTTGGAGGAGGGGACAACTGTAAGGCCCGATATGCGGTACTATTCCAGATCTAGATATTTCCATCCAGATCCGGGGACGAAGCACATATCGGTCCCACCACGACATATGACAAAGTCATATGCCCCGGATTTCCAACATGATATCACAACATTACAGATACAAGGATACAACATCTCATACAATCGGCATACAACTACCTTAATACATTACATTAGCGGAAGATATATGTCTGAGTACAGACTACAATCAAATGCCTACTGGCAAAGAGAAAAATATCGATCCCCATAACCACACGGGTTCAGGCCCTCCACCGGGATCCGCCTAACTAGTCGTCCTCGAGTCTCCACGTGAAACATCGATCACCATACCTGTTGTCGATCAAGAACCCTGAAAAGAGTTTGGGGGTAGTATCATGAGTACAGAAGTACTCAACATCCAACTGTAGTGGTCATCTGACCCAGCAAGGACTTCATCACTCGTCATTATAAGACAACTAGTAGTTTACGGTAAGGATGGGGTAAGTGGTGAGGTTGCTGCCGCACTAGCATTTATGAAGTGGCTAACAATCTAGAGAGTAAGATAAGAAGCCAAGAATTCGATGAGGAATCGCCTCCAACAAGTCTGCTATCCACCTACTTACGCAAGCATAGCACCTATCCTATCCTTGTCCTCCTCTTCGCATCCCGACGAAGAAGAAGCAGTCAAGGAACACACACGTTGATCAAGTTATATTAAGATTATCTCAGTTGTTGCTGTCTATGAACAAGGAGTAGGTCTCAAGTCGTCCATAACCGTGGACACGTCTTCTCGAAAAGATTTAACCCTGCAAGGGTGTACCAACTGCCCATTACAAGGCTCCGCACGCACGCCCATCTCTCTCAGTTGCTACCCATCATAGGCAACCATTTTATGATTTAGTTCCGAGAGATCCGAAACGACAGGTCCCTCTAGCTAACAATGAACAAATCCGGGTGGCTCCCGGGGAGTCGACACCCAATCCAAAAGCTGGCCACGCTCTCGGAGTGGACTCTTCCGTCCGGCCAAGGTCGAGGTAACTGATCCCCTCACATGTGGGCAGGCCTCTAGCTCACCAGGTGTGGACCAATAGAGGAACTATGTCTCCGCTGGCCCGGGTAGTTTTAATGGATGTCTGCTAGGAGCGACCCGACAGACATATATGCATGGTTTCAAATGGTAAATCACACTAATAGGGAAATCATCTATGGCATATCCTTCCTTATACAGTGTCATTACAGCGGAACATGCTTCCGTTGCAATACTCTGATATTCTGAAGGCAAGGTCCAATACCCCGGTCAAATTTTCCATTATCTCCCATTGGATCCGTGTCGAGAGACTTCTTCTCGCATTACCAATAAAGCAACACACATTTTGCTATTCGGGGAGAATATGTAATTTCAATTACTTTTAGTTTTATTACAAAGAAATTCTTTCTTTTAAGAAACCTTATAACACCATCAGTTATGGAGCTATCATGTCTCGTTAGATTCAGGATGGTTTCCTATTCATGAAGTGGGTGTTTTAACTTAATGAATTAAACAACCTTATTCGACAATAACTATAGTGCTAGGGGAAAGAGCGTTTAGACCATACTACGGTTTAGTATGACTACGAATGGTTTAAGTAGTCTAGCACTTTCAACTTCCATCGTAGTTTGTGGTACAACTTCCACAAGTCTCCCATTATGTCAATATCAATACTTATCACTTCAGATTGTAGCGTAGTGATATGTATCCTTGTATTCTCACTTCTCACTGTGATTCCTGAATCTCAGTTTTATGATCTCAATTGAATACAACTTTCAATTAATCATATGAAGTCTTTAATGATAACTCACGTGCCCATTTAGTACATCATTTATGTATAATGATTGGCACAAGTTCTACTTGCTAGAACCTTGTCATGGTTATATTTATTGCAGAGGTTCATAGATCGTGTATCTAATCCATCTCATGCAATCAAGTTATGACTTTCATTCGATAATGAACTCACAAGTTAATAGATCATACATTTAATGAATTCATCAGTTATGAAGTCACCTCATGCAATCAAATCTTTGACTTGTTATAATCAAGACAACTTTATCATTAAACATTGAATATTTCTTGACAATAATAGCAGTATTATAAATGCTTTCTATCATATCATAAATCAAGACGTAATCAAAGTATAAGCACACTTTTATTCATAAAGATGGAACAACTGACTTGTCTCATTACATGAATAACTTTGTCTCGCGAGATGCAAGACACACAACTAAGTGTTCATACTATAATGATTGCATAAGATTTATCTAATACTCTAAGTATCTCCTATGATAGATGTCTCGGCGGAATCCATGCTGGCCATCAACTGACTTGATATCCATCAATCCTCGATTTCACCTCTTCCCGTCCATGCAACGACAGGTCTTGTTTTCATAAAACAGAATAAGTATCAGATACTCATTTACTGCAAATGTTGTATAAGGGAATAAACATTTATAAAGTATATCAAGTATATACCTTCTCCATCAACATCTTCTCCTTCAATGGGTTCAACCTCCAGGTACTGAAGTCTATCCATGAAGTCAGAGAACTCGAGGCTTTCACCTCTGCCGACATAGCCATGGAAATGGTCTGTATAGCTCGGTGGAAGCGAGTGTAACACCGTGTATATCGCAGACTCATCTGTGGTCCCATAGTCAAAGTCATCTACGAGGCTCAGATGTATCTCATGCATCTTGGCCAAGTGTGCCTTCAGGCAAGAGCCTTCTTCCATCTTTGTAGAGAGAAACTCACTTTCTAACTCAAACCTGGCAACTCTAAACCGATGCAAGTTTGATGACTTCATCTCATCGATCATATCATATGTATCCAAAACAGCATACTCCTCACACAAAGGTTGCGAAATGCTGGTTTCTATGATACCCTTACCTATGGCATATGTCCTTCGACGATACTGATAATCAATCGTCGCTTGTGCATCCATGTCGTTTGCTGGAGGGTTTCCCACATGCTCTTTAGTTAAGAATGAAAGGTTGATTCTCTTGAGCACGGCTCTAAGGCGTAAGTACCAACTAATGAAGTTTGACCCATTTTCTTTAAGTCTTTCACCATGTAAGAAGGAAACCATTTCAAAGTACTGGGTACTATCCATTTTCTACAAACATAATTGCAAGGAACACAATTAAGACTAGTTCACAACAATGAGTTCATATAATCATATTATAAATGAGCTCGCACTAAAACAATTCATCCCTAGGAAGTTTTAGTGATTACATGATCCAGATTCACTGCCCGACGTCGAATATCACACGGCCGACGTGTCAGTTTGAAAGGTAGACAACAACTTGTGCGATCACATTATCTTATATGTACTGTGACTCATGCTCGATCTTTCGATCTCTAGTATTCCGATGCCATATCTGCATATGCTAGGCTCGCCAAATTAACCTCCATGTTATATGCTGCTCAGCAAGGCCATATCTGCATATGCCAGGCTTGCCGAACCCAACCTCATGCGAACTCCATTGAATATGTAGGACAACTCCGGTATGTACGGAGCATCAAGCCATATGGGAGAACCTTTCAGGCGGTGCAAACTTCGGTAGAATACTTGTGTTTGGCTTTGTTAAGGGATCATCTTATCACATGCTACCGTCGTGTATCCTATACTAGCAAGTTTTAAGATGTCTGAGCTATGGCAACACTAAGTCTACAGTGTCTCCATTTTAGTTTGTTTTATGATGACAATTACTACTTACTAGTAACACATAGCAAAGCTATCTCTACATCACGAACAAATGAATGATAGCCCCACTTAGCAATACAAGGTTTAGACGGTCTAGTTGTATATTGCAAGTTTTACGTGGCTGCTAGGGCTTTCATAGTTAAACAGGTTTTAACCTACGAGTCAACCACAACGTCAACCATACGATTGTCTCTATTACACCCCGCACGGGGCCCTCCGTTGCAAATGCCACATCCGCTAAAGTAGAGAGACAGACACCCCCAGCCACTTTATACGGTACAAGCCGTATGTCAAGCGTGGAACCAGTCTCGCGTAAGCGTACGCGTAAGGTCGGTCGGGGGCCGCTTCATCAAACAATGCCGCAGATGTGAACAAGTACACGTGGGAGGGTAACAATCATACAATCAACGCCCACATCCCCGATGTGTTCTATCCGTACAGTAATACTAAGCATAGACCTAGCTCATGATACCACTGTTGGGGTTCGCAGCAGAAAACACAAAATTTTCTAACTAGCGTTCCCATAACCCAAGATCTAGCTAGCCGTATTATCGTAACGGAAAGGAGTGCGGAAATAACATACCTCGTGGTGTAGTCCGTTGCGCGGGAAACGTTCCCGCAAACGTGGTTGATGTAGCCGATCAAGTTTCACAGCCCCCTGGCTGTGTTGAGCACCCGGATGGGTGTAGTGCCACACGTGTAGCACCTCGTAGTACTCGCACACGTACGAGACTCGATGACGACCTCCGTTCTCCGATTCAGCGAAGGTGGCGGAAGCAGACCTCCGGACGGAGCTTCGGCAGCACGATGGCCTCCGATTCTAGCAGAGAAGCCTCAATTCCACTATAGGCTCACACTAGGGAGCCCACCGTGAAAGAGACAAGGGAGGGGAGAAGACCGGAGAAAACCGATCTCAATTCGGAGTAAATACTAATTTAATCCGATTTATTGTGTATTTGGCTTAATTAAATATGTGCACCATGGCCCTCTTTATATAGGGGTAGGGGAGGGAGTCAACCCCCCTACCTTAGCAATGTGGGACTATCCCACATGCTACCGGGGGGGGGGGGGGGGGTAGCCAGCCAAGGGGGGAGAGGGGGCGCCACCCTCATGGGCCCTAGGGCCCATGGCGCCTCCCTCCACTCCCTTTTTTTTCTTTTTCTTTTTTCCCTTTTATTTCTTCCCCTAATGGGCCTTTTTCTCCACTAAGGCCCATTGCACATATTAATTAGAAATAAAATGATTTTAATTATTAATTCAATTAATTAATAACTAAAACATAATATTCCATCTCCCGGTGCTCCGGAACACCTTCCGGTTCACTCCGAACTTGTTCGGTTCAACACGGTACTTCTCCGATGTTGTTTCCTTTATTCTCTGGTTACTCCGATGGTTCCGAAAAGGTCTCCGATTTCATCGAGCCCTTAAGTGTGTTAACCTACGGTCCGAGAACACTCCAGTCATGACCGAGATGAGGCTACGGTCAATGATCATCAGCGGGACCTGGATGCCCATAATGACCCCTATGCATTCCGGATATCAAACACCGATTGGACCTTACGCCGTATAGCATTCCCTTTGTCCGCGATACTGGATTGTTCCGAGATTCGATCAATGACATCCTATGTCTGGTTCAACCTCGTTCTGAACTAATCCTCATTCACTCGTTCCCGTGATATTCATCCCCGTGACCTAGTCACACGCTGCAACTTTATGGATGGAATCTCACCGAGTGGGCCCCGAGTATCTATCCATTATATGGATTGACAAATCCCGCTCTTGTAACAATACTCCTCAACATATCTCCACGGAATACCCAAGATACAACCGTTATGACCCGCATATTTCAGCCAGGTGGTGGGATGTAGGTCAAAGCATCCGGGAAGATAGCAATTATGCATGTACTCACGGTCAAAGGAACGGTCTACCACGTTCTGTAATTACAACACTGAACCTTCACAAGATTTGATCATGCTGTAATGCTTACTTTGGGTAATGTTCATCACGTCACTTAACCAGTGAGGTGATCTCATAGTCAAGAGACTTAATTGTCCATGATCGCGAAACCACGACCATCATGTTGACCATGAACTAGTTATTGATGTAGAGGCTAACTAGGAACTCTGGGGGTTTCTATACCACACCTGTATCATTGTTTCACTGACACAGTTCTAGCACGGTATGAAACTGGTTATGAACTTGCTTAGATATATTGGAATAATCATATATTATTTGCCTCTAGAGCATATATCCAACAGATCCGGCCGAGGGCCACGTGATCTGGCTGTTGGGGAGGTGCATGGGCGACCACGGTGAGCTCCTCGACCTACCCGGTTCCATGGCCATGGCGTCCGAGCTCTCTGGTGCAGGCGACGGTGGCCATGGCGCGCAGATGCGTCCTGCAGGCGAGGGAGGAAGGTGAGAGGAGGAGGGAGATGTAACAGCCCACATGTAATAATGCCAAACACCATGTATTTTTGCTTTCCTATGACTGGACTTGTAATGGTCATGGTGATTTTTGTGTGTGAGCTTCATATGTTGGTCTTGTCTTGTGCCATGTGGTTGGTGATCATGGCTTCATCTTGGTGATGTTTTGCAACTGTTGTTGGTTATGTCTGACCTCATGGCACCTATCACCTTCATCATTCTTGGTTCACTCACTTTTGTGATGTCATGGGCTAACAAGTTGGCCAAGAGAATTTTGACATCAATAAGGACAGTGCCCTGGTTCAAAGTGGAATGAAAAATTAAAGGGCCAAATTTTTTTTATTGTTGTCAAAATTGGTCAAACCAATTTTGTAAAATCCCAAATATTACAGTGGGTGAGTTTTCCCAAATCTTGGAATTTTTGCTTGGGCACAAAGTTCCCAAAAATCCCAAATGCGCCTTTTCTATTGAGAAAATGGACTGTTTCTAACTTGGGGATTTTTTTTCCTTTGCATGTAAATTTGGGAAACCAATTTTGTGTGAACCAGCTGGATTTTAGGGGCATTTTAAAATTCGTTGGAATATTTTTAAAAATGCCCTAGCCCATCTCCTTTCTCTTTTTCTCCTGCTGTTTTTCTTTGCCATGGAAAAAAAAGGAAATACAGGAGCTGGGCCTCCTTCTCTTTTCTCCCAGCCGGCCAGGCCACCTGGGCCGTTTTCCCCTCGGCCCGCGCTGGAACGAAGCGGTACGCCCCCTGTCTTCTTCCTCTTTCCAGCGGGGCGACCTCCTTTTCCCCTCCTCTCTCTCACAGAGCTTGCCACGGCGGCGAGTGGAGCCCCAGCTCCAGGGAGAGGCGCCCCCCTCCTTTTAAGCGCCGCGAGAGGAGCCCCAGGAAACCCTAGGACCCATTCCCGTAGCCCCCTTCTCCCGCCGCCGCCGCCATGGCGACTTCGGGGCTCCCCTGTTCTTCAGTGGCCGCCGGATGGGTTCGGTGAATTCGCCGAGCTCCGACGCCGTCTTCGTTCAGGGGGCCGTGCTGCGCGCCTTCAGCGTCGTCTTCGTCCTCTTCGACTCGTGGATCCGCGAAGGAGCAAGGCGGCCCGCTTCTTCCTCCTCTGCAGCCACGGACCACCTCCGTCCCGACGCCGCAGTTCGACTTCTTCCACTCCCCGGACGCCGAGCTCGTCTCCAACCTCCCCGATGTGAGGATCCATTGCCCTTTCCGCCGCGTTCCTCCTTGCTAGTTGGTTAGCAGCACAGTAGCAGAACGCCTCCGCGAGCCGGAGTGCCGTGCCCGCGTACGGTCGCCGTGGCCCGATCCGCGTCGCCGTCGAGCAGGAGCTGCACCCCGCGTGCTCTGCGTGCGGCCAGTGCGTGCGCAGCGCAGCCGGGGGCCGTGCACGTCAACAAGCCAGCGCCTTTTTCCGTTTCCAAGCAGATGCGCCGCCCCTTTTTCCGACGATCCTAGCGACGCCGCCGTGGAGCCCACGATCCGACGCCAAGGTGATTTGGACTCCTGGATGTCCCGTCTGGACATCCCCGGCGTCAGTGGAGTCGCCGGTGGGCTGTAGTGGACGCCCTCGTCGCCGGAAGACCGCCGCGTGCGAGCTGCCTGAAGAAGTTCAGTCCGCAGCGCAACAGCGTGTTTCTCCTTCGGTTTACTCCTGGAGAGGATATGTCTTCTCCGAGTCGCGCTTCTGAACGTGAGCCACTTCGTAGTCGAGCTGGTGGGCGCGTTTTAGGAGGACCGCGAGGTCGCGGGTTCGAATCCGCCGGGGGCTAGCCCCCGTTTTTCTTTTTGTTGAGCGTTGTCGTCGAAGGGGTGGCTCGGCCCAAGGGAGGGATACTGGGTCAGCCCAGTATGCGTCCAGAGGAAGCAGCCCAGTGGACAAGCCCTCCTTTTCTTTTTTTTATTTAGTTGTTTTCTTCTTTTCTGTTTTATATCTTTTCTAATTTAAAATTCAATTGAATTTGCTTTTCAAATTCAATCTGAATTTTGTCAACTTCTCAAACAGAGGCATCCCATATATCAATTTGGGGTAATTTGAGCTACTGATTGCAGTGGTGATACTCATTTTTACAATTGGCCCCTTTATTAAATAAAGCTTGGTCAAAAGTACAATAAGCCCCCTGTTTAATTCCTGTTCTGCCAAGTTTGGTCCAAAATTCAAATGGCCCATGCCATATATGAATTTTAGGTAATTTTGAGCAAGGAATTGCCTGGTGATGATGTTTTGCTCATCTGAACCTTTTCAAAAATTCATGATGTGCAAATTTTGCACTCAGCCCCCTGAACTTCAGCTGAAATTGCAACTGCCATTGCAAATTCAAACTGAGACATGTCATATATGTTTTTGGGGTATTTCTCTGCAAGGAGTTCAGTGGTGATGTTTTCTTGTTGTGTTGAGCAACTTTTGAGACAAGGTGTGATCACCTGGTCCAGAAGCTTCAGGTCTGTCTGCATGCAACATTCCAACTTCAGTGCATTTGAAATGTTGTTCGTCTGATCTTTTCAAGTCAGTTCCATGCCATCTTTTCTTCAGGTCAGCCTTAACATATTGTCATATGCTATGTGGCTGACCTTCAACAGTTGTTGCACCTTCTTAAGTGTCAATTTCACCGACACTACTCCGTCTCCGGAATCATTGTTTTACTTTCATGTTATTTAAATTCTTGCAATGCTTGTTGATCTTGTCATGCCATCATGCTATTTACACCTAAGTTAAGGCTCAGACCAAAGCCATTACAATGTAAAAAAAATGCATATGAAAGTGATGACTTGTCGTCATCACCTTCATTTAAACCTGACTAGACAGGGTCATACCATGTAAATAAAACCTGATCATGCCATCCTTGTTTGAGTTGCTTCAGTTGCTTACTTGTGTGCTTTTTCCCTGCCGGTACCTTACGTTAGCACCTGAGACTGCCGAGGAGACTTACGTGGAGCTGTCCGACGCCGAGCCCGAGGGTACCGTGAGTGCTGCTTCGACTACCTTACCAGGCAAGGGGGAGATCTGTGTCATTACCTTATAACTTCTGCTCATGCCTAGCTGTAGATCTAGAACGTTATTGCTTAATCCTATCTACATTATATGCCATGTTTAAACCCATACAGCCATGATCCCCACATCCCAGCAAACCATTGTTCTGCTAAGTTACCGCTGCTCAGCCATTGCTTAGTATGGATGGAAAACTTGCTGCTTACCCTATATATTTATGGTTGGGATATCATGTTACAAAAGAAGTTGGTTGATATTTATTACTGTTAAATGATGTTAACTTATATTCGACGAAAGGTGGAAGGCTGGACTATTCCCGTCTGGTGTTTTGTTCCATTTGAGTCACCTAGGACCCGAGTTCCGGGTATCGGTTCTTTGATCGAGCGTGCCTAATCGCGTGTGGGGTTTTATGGGGCCCCCTTGTCTTACCTACCTAGCTTCGTACATTCTAGTGGTGGCCCGAGCTGATTTATATTTGCAATGTGTGTGTGCTGGTTGGATCCCCAGTTGTCTCCAAACCAAACCAGGGCCAGGAGGACATAGTTTCTTGGCTGGCCCAAATAGACCGGCTGAGGACCCGGTCTCATAAGAGAACTAACCGGTAATCCAAACCCGAGTTATACGGTAGAGTCCGATTCGAGAGCGTGGCCAGCTTTTGAGTTGGGTGTCGAATCCCCGGGGGCCACCCGGATATGTGTGTTGTTAGTTAGAGGGACTCTGACGTTCCGGAGTTTCAGGCGCTTACCTAGCCAAGTGGAAACCGGGCGTACATGCGACGTCTATAATGGACAGTTGGTACACCCCTGCAGGGTAAATCTTTTCGAAAAGCCGTGTCCGCGGTTATGGACTACTTTGAGCCTACGTCCTGTTCATAGAATAACATCAATATTAAATTATGCTAAAAACTTGACAAACCGTGTGCGTGCCTTGGTTGTCTTTCTTCGTCCAGGGGGACCGAGAGAGAAACGAGGTTGTGTTATGTTTGCGTAAGTAGGTGGATAGCTGACTTACGACACGTTGTCAACGTGCTTCTTGGATCTTACCTCTATTCTGGTAGAACGTGTAGCCCCCTTATATGCTAGTACGGCTGCAAACTGCCTTTACCTTTACCTTACCTGTAGCATTAGTTATTCCGTAATGACATGTTCTCACCCCCGTTTATTTTCCGCCTTTACCGCTTTGCCTGATCGGCCGCTGCAGTGGACTACTACCTCGACCCCAGCATTGGACGGTACTTCGTGGAGGTGCCCCCGGAGGACGACGACGAGTACGACTACATCGACCAGTAGGATCCATAGTTGGGCTCAGACGTTCCCGTGGGTGGATTTATGTGTAGTCCTCTCTAGGGCAATTTGGATCTTGATCGTACCCGGTCCACACTTTGCTTCCGCTTGATGTATTGATGAGATGTACTCATGATATTGTTGTATTATTAGACAGTGGCGTTGTATGCCCTGCTCTATTTATCTCTATATGTATTTCCTCTCTTGTAGAGTTGTGTTTTCATACCTGTTGTCGAGGATCCGGAAGCGACACGAGTGCGAGTGTCGTGCGCCGGTGGCGTTTGATGCGTTTCTAACTCCGACCGGACGCGAAGGCGACTAGTTAGAGTTAGTACCGCATCAGGGGCCTTACAACTTGGTATCAGAGCAGGACTGATTGTAGGACCCTTTACTGGCCGAAGTTGAGTCTAGAAACTATTTTGGTAGTTATATAGGAAAAATTCCGGAGAGTAGGACCTCTTTCTGTTTTCTCCTTATCCCACCCTCCCACCCCTTTTTCCGTGAGGAAGTGAAACGATGTTTTGTCTCTGCAACTTATCCCCTTTCAAAACAATCTAGGTTCTCGTTTACATGAGACTCCGATTCCTCTATAATGTTTTGCTAGCGACGAGATGTGTTGGCGTCTTTGAGACCACTGAGCCGCCACTTGGGGTTGACTGCTCTACCTCGCTTACGGCGTACCCCAGGTGAACCGTCCATACAGGATTGGCGGGCATCCTATGGTAATATGGATGTGGTGTCTTTCTCCTATGGACGACCGTGATGGCGGGCTGCTCAGGGCAGATGTCTCATTGTGCAGGTTTCCAACCGCTCGTATATATTGTTGTGTGCTCGCTAGCACATTATTATATTGGATTCGGGTGTTCTTGGTTTGGGAATTCCAGTAGCACCTAGTTATCGACTTTCCGGGTTAACCTTGGTGGAATTTCAGCCTTCGGCTTTCTCATACCTCGTGAGGAAGTTTTGTTGACAATTTTGCTTTAACTTCTGATTACTTCAATGATTCGTTCATGTTCTCATAAGTGTTCCTGTATACAGGATGCCGAGCACTCCGTGTGAACAACGTGACCGTCGCAGAGGCCCAGCAGTCGTCTGAGATTGTGCTTGGTAGGTTGCTTGTATGTTCAGTTCCAGCGACAGTTTTGTTTGATTCTGGAGCTTCCCATTCCTTCATGTCCGATGCTTTTGCCAGTTCACTTGACCTTCCGCATGAGAGGTTGCCTATACCTCTAGCAATTGCTTCTCCAGGTTCGAGGATGCAGTCAGCGGGCAGCATCCCAGATGTGCAGATTGGTATCCAAGGAGCCATCTTTTCCTCGTCTTTGATTGTCTTGCCCCGTTCCGACATTGATGTCATCTTGGGCATGGATTGGCTTGTCAAGTACAAGGCCAAGATTGATTGTCCGTCCAAGACCGTGTTGCTGACGCACGATTCAGGCGCAGAGATTTGGTACACTTGTGGCTCGACAGTGGGATCAGAACAGTTGTACGCTCTGAACGCTGGAGTTGCTCCATTGATCGAGGAGGTCAGAGTTGTTAGAGAGTTCCCAGATGTCTTTCCAGAGGAGTTGCCAGGTATTCCACCCGTGCGTGCTATAGAGTTCGTGATCGAGCTAGAACCTGGTACACAGCCGATATCTCGGCAGCCGTACAAGATGTGTCCGGAAGAGCTGATTGAGTTGAAACAGCAGTTGGTGAAGCTCGAGAAGGATGGGCTCATTCGTCCGAGCACTTCCCCTTGGGGTGCCCCGTGTCTTTTTGTGAAGAAGAAAGATGGTACTAGTCGGTTGGTTCAAGACTACCGTGGTATCAACAAGAAGACGATCAAAAACAAATACCCTTTGCCCAACATCAATGACTTGTTTGAACAGTTGCATGGAGCAAAGGTGTTTTCAAAGCTTGATCTAAAGATGGGGTACCACCAGATTCGTGTCCGTGAGGAGGACATTCCTAAGACAGCCTTCCGCACTCGATATGGCCTGTACGAGTTTACGGTCATGACATTTGTCTTTTCAAACGCGCCTCCAACGTTCATGAGGGCCATGAACTATCTCTTCCAAGAGTGGCTAGATGTGTTCGTACTCCTCTACCTCGACGACATCCTTGTCTTTTCCAAGTCCGAGGCTGAGCATGAGGAGCATCTCAGATTGGTGTTGCAGAAGTTGAGAGATCACCAGTTTTATGCCAAGTTCTCCAAGTGTGAATTCTGGATGAACAAGGTCAACTTTCTTGGCCATGTCATTTCCTCAGAGGGCATTGCTGTTGACCCAGACAGAGTCCGGACGATTCAAGATTGGACTCCGCCGAAAAATGTCAAGCAGTTGAGGAGCTTTCTCGGACTTGCCAGCTATTGCAGGAAGTTTGTCGAGAATTTCTCCAAGACAGCAAAGCCAATGACCGAGCTGTTGTGCAAGGGCAAGAAGTACGTGTGGTCACAGGCTTGCCAGGCAGCTTTTGATGAGTTGAAGATAAGGCTGACCACAGCTCCGATCCTTACGCCGCCAGATGAGTCACAGCCGTTTCAAGTTTTCTGTGATGCCTCGTTGAATGGCCTTGGCGGAGTATTGATGCAGGGAAAGAGTATTGTGGCGTACACCTCCAGACAGTTGAAGCAGGCTGAGAGGAACTATCCGACCCACGATCTTGAGCTGGCTGCAGTGATTCATGCGTTGGTTACTTGGCGACACCTCCTCCTAGGGAGGAAGGTTGATGTGTTCACTGATCACAAAAGCTTAAAGTACTTGTTCACGCAGCCTAACTTGAACTTGAGGCAAAGGAGGTGGCTTGAGACTATTACTGAGTACTCCGTGGATATTCAGTATACGCCTGGCAAGGCGAATGTTATAGCTGATGCGTTAAGCCGCAAGGGTGATTGCAACAGTGTCCAGGTGCAGAAGATACACCCTGATTTGTGTGAGGCCTTTCGAAGGCTCAATCTTGAGCTAGTTCCAGCAGGCTATCTAGCCAACCTTCTGGTAGAGCCCACTATCCGTGAGAAGATTCGTGAAGCTCAGTCCGGTAGCTTGATGATTCAGAAAGTCAAGCAGGGTATCACCGCCTCAGTTCCGAAGTACGGTTGCTATTCAGTGCATAATGACGGCACCATGATGTTCGAAGAGAGAGTTGTTGTTCCCAAAGAGGGAGGTCTCAGAGAGGACATCTTGAAGGAGGCCCATGACTCAAAGCTGTCTATCCACCCTGGTAGCACCAAGATGTATCAGGACCTCAAGCAGAGCTTTTGGTGGACTCGTATGAAGCGGGATGTTGCCCGTTTTGTCTCCCAGTGTGATGTGTGCAGGAGAGTGAAGGCACAGCATCAGAAGCCTGCAGGGCTACTTCAGCCACTTGAAATTCCGGAGTGGAAGTGGGATCACATAGAGATGGACTTTGTCACGGGTTTTCCGAGGTCTCAGAAGGGCAACAATGCTATCTTTGTTGTCATTGATAACTTGTCCAAGGTTGCTCACTTTCTGCCTGTCAAGGAGACTGTCTCAGCTAGCCAGTTGGCAGAGCTGTACACCGCAAGAATTGTTTCGTTGCACGGCATTCCCAAACAGATAATTTCTGATCGTGGAAGCATCTTCACATCAAACTTCTGGAAGGCCTTTCCAGAGGCATTGGGTATGAAGATTCTCTTCAGTACCGCGTATCACCCTCAGACCAGTGGGCAGGTTGAGCGTGTGAATCAAATCCTCGAAGACATGCTTCGGGCATGTGTCATCTCGTTTGGCATGAAGTGGGAAGAATGCTTGCCGTATGCTGAGTTCTCTTACAACAACAGCTATCAAGCAAGTCTGCAAGCAACGCCGTTTGAAGTGTTGTATGGTCGCAAGTGCAGGACACCTTTGAACTGGTCCGAGACAGGTGAGAGGCAACTGTTCGGTCCAGATGTGATCCAAGAGGCAGAGGACAGAGTGAAGATTGTCCGAGAACATCTAAAGGCAGCACAGTCTAGGCAGAAGGCCTATTATGACAAGAAGCACCGTGGTGTTGACTTCAAAGTTGGTGACTTCGCTTACCTCAAAGTGTCTCCACTTTGAGGCACTCACCGCTTTGGGATCAAAGGCAAGTTGGCTCCCAGGTTCGTCGGTCCGTTCCGCATCCTCGAGACTCGGGGACCTCTTGCGATCCGCCTCGAGCTTCCAGACAGTTTGGCTATGGTGCATGATGTGTTCCACCTGTCTTAGTTGAAGAAGTGTTTCAAGCAGCCAGAGAAGGCAGTGGACTTGGGCGAGATCCAGCTCAGTGCGGATCTTTCTTACTCAGAGCGTCCAGTCCGTGTTCTTGACTCGTCCGAGCGCAAGACTCGCAACAAGACCGTCAAGTTCCTCAAGGTGCAATGGGCACATCACTCAGAGAAGGAAGCAACGTGGGAGCGTGAAGACCATCTCCGTTCTGAGTATCCCGAGCTTTTTCTTGCTTAGATCTCGGGACGAGATCCTGTGTTGGTAGGGGAGAGCTGTAACAACCCACATGTAATAATGCCAAACACCATGTATTTTTGCTTTCCTATGACTGGACTTGTAATGGTCATGGTGATTTTTGTGTGTGAGCCTCATATGTTGGTCTTGTCTTGTGCCATGTGGTTGGTGATCATGGCTTCATCTTGGTGATGTTTTGCAACTGTTGTTGGTTATGTCTGACCTCATGGCACCTATCACCTTCATCATTCTTGGTTCACTCACTTTTGTGATGTCATGGGCTAACAAGTTGGCCAAGAGAATTTTGACATCAATAAGGACAGTGCCCTGGTTCAAAGTGGAATGAAAAATTAAAGGGCCACATTTTTTTTATTGTTGTCAAAATTGGTCAAACCAATTTTGTAAAATCCCAAATATTACAGTGGGTGAGTTTCCCCAAATCTTGGAATTTTTGCTTGGGCACAAAGTTCCCAAAAATCCCAAATGCGCCTTTTCTATTGAGAAAATGGACTGCTTCTAACTTGGGGATTTTTTTCCTTTGCATGTAAATTTGGGAAACCAATTTTGTGTGAACCAGCTGGATTTTAGGGGCATTTTAAAATTCGTTGGAATATTTTTAAAAATGCCCTAGCCCATCTCCTTTTTCTTTTTCTCCTGCTGTTTTTCTTTGCCATGGAAAAAAAAGGAAATACAGGAGCTGGGCCTCCTTCTCTTTTCTCCCAGCCGGCCAGGCCACCTGGGCCGTTTTCCCCTCGGCCCGCGCTGGAACGAAGCGGTACGCCCCCTGTCTTCTTCCTCTTTCCAGCGGGGCGACCTCCTTTTCCCCTCCTCTCTCTCACAGAGCTTGCCACGGCGGCGAGTGGAGCCCCAGCTCCAGGGAGAGGCGCCCCCCCTCCTTTTAAGCGCCGCGAGAGGAGCCCCAGGAAACCCTAGGACCCATTCCCGTAGCCCCCTTCTCCCGCCGCCGCCGCCATGGCGACTTCGGGGCTCCCCTGTTCTTCAGTGGCCGCCGGATGGGTTCGGTGAATTCGCCGAGCTCCGACGCCGTCTTCGTTCAGGGGGCCGTGCTGCGCGCCTTCAGCGTCGTCTTCGTCCTCTTCGACTCATGGATCCGCGAAGGAGCAAGGCGGCCCGCTTCTTCCTCCTCTTCAGCCACGGACTACCTCCGTCCCGACGCCGCAGTTCGACTTCTTCCACTCCCCGGACGCCGAGCTCGTCTCCAACCTCCCCGATGTGAGGATCCATTGCCCTTTCCGCCGCGTTCCTCCTCGCTAGTTGGTTAGCAGCACAGTAGCAGAACGCCTCCGCGAGCCGGAATGCCGTGCCCGCGTACGGTCGCCGTGGCCCGATTCGCGTCGCCGTCGAGCAGGAGCTGCACCCCGCGTGCTCTGCGTGCGGCCAGTGCGTGCGTAGCGCAGCCGGGGGCCGTGCACGTCGACAAGCCAGCGCCTTTTTCCGTTTCCAAGCAGATGCGCCGCCCCTTTTTCCGACGAGCCTAGCGACGCCGCCGTGGAGCCCACGATCCGACGCCAAGGTGATTTGGACTCCTGGATGTCCCGTCTGGACATCCCCGGCGTCAGTGGAGTCGCCGGTGGGCTGTAGTGGACGCCCTCGTCGCCGGAAGTCCGCCGCGTGCGAGCTGCCTGAAGAAGTTCAGTCCGCAGCGCAACAGCGTGTTTCTCCTTCAGTTAACTCCTGGAGAGGATATGTCTTCTCCGAGTCGCGCTTCTGAACGTGAGCCACTTCGTAGTCGAGCTGGTGGGCGCGTTTTAGGAGGACCGCGAGGTCGCGGGTTCGAATCCGCCGGGGGCTAGCCCCCGTTTTTCTTTTTGTTGAGCGTTGTCGTCGAAGGGGTGGCTCGGCCCAAGGGAGGGATACTGGGTCAGCCCAGTATGCGTCCAGAGGAAGCAGCCCAGTGGCCAAGCCCTCCTTTCCTTTTTTTTATTTAGTTGTTTTCTTCTTTTCTGTTTTATATCTTTTCTAATTTAAAATTCAATTGAATTTGCTTTTCAAATTCAATCTGAATTTTGTCAACTTCTCAAACAGAGGCATCCCATATATCAATTTGGGGTAATTTGAGCTACTGATTGCAGTGGTGATACTCATTTTTACAATTGGCCCCTTTATTAAATAAAGCTTGGTCAAAAGTACAATAAGCCCCCTGTTTAATTCCTGTTCTGCCAAGTTTGGTCCAAAATTCAAATGGCCCATGCCATATATGAATTTTAGGTAATTTTGAGCAAGGAATTGCCTGGTGATGATGTTTTGCTCATCTGAACCTTTTCAAAAATTCATGATGTGCAAATTTTGCACTCAGCCCCCTGAACTTTAGCTGAAATTGCAACTGCCATTGCAAATTCAAACTGAGACATGTCATATATGTTTTTGGGGTATTTCTCTGCAAGGAGTTCAGTGGTGATGTTTTCTTGTTGTGTTGAGCAACTTTTGAGACAAGGTGTGATCACCTGGTCCAGAAGCTTCAGGTCTGTCTGCATGCAACATTCCAACTTCAGTGCATTTGAAATGTTGTTCGTCTGATCTTTTCAAGTCAGTTCCATGCCATCTTTTCTTCAGGTCAGCCTTAACATATTGTCATATGCTATGTGGCTGACCTTCAACAGTTGTTGCACCTTCTTAAGTGTCAATTTCACTGACACTACTCCGTCTCCGGAATCATTGTTTTACTTTCATGTTATTTAAATTCTTGCAATGCTTGTTGATCTTGTCATGCCATCATGATATTTACACCTAAGTTAAGGCTCAGACCAAAGCCATTACAATGTAAAAAAAATGCATATGAAAGTGATGACTTGTCGTCATCACCTTCATTTAAACCTGACTAGACAGGGTCATACCATGTAAATAAAACCTGATCATGCCATCCTTGTTTGAGTTGCTTCAGTTGCTTACTTGTGTGCTTTTTCCCTGCCGGTACCTTACGTTAGCACCTGAGACCGCTGAGGAGACTTACGTGGAGCTGTCCGACGCCGAGCCCGAGGGTACCGTGAGTGCTGCTTCGACTACCTTACCAGGCAAGGGGGAGATCTGTGTCATTACCTTATAACTTCTGCTCATGCCTAGCTGTAGATCTAGAACGTTATTGCTTAATCCTATCTACATTATATGCCATGTTTAAACCCATACAGCCATGATCCCCACATCCCAGCAAACCATTGTTCTGCTAAGTTACCGCTGCTCAGCCATTGCTTAGTATGGATGGAAAACTTGCTGCTTACCCTATATATTTATGGTTGGGATATCATGTTACAAAAGAAGTTGGTTGATATTTATTACTGTTAAATGATGTTAACTTATATTCGACGAAAGGTGGAAGGCTGGACTATTCCCGTCTGGTGTTTTGTTCCATTTGAGTCACCTAGGACCCGAGTTCCGGGTATCGGTTCTTTGATCGAGCGTGCCTAATCGCGTGTGGGGTTTTATGGGGCCCCCTTGTCTTACCTACCTAGCTTCGTACATTCTAGTGGTGGCCCGAGCTGGTTTATATTTGCAATATGTGTGTGCTGGTTGGATCCCCAGTTGTCTCCAAACCAAACCAGGGCCAGGAGGACATAGTTTCTTGGCTGGCCCAAATAGACCGGCTGAGGACCCGGTCTCATAAGAGAACTAACCGGTAATCCAAACCCGAGTTATACGGTAGAGTCCGATTCGAGAGCGTGGCCAGCTTTTGAGTTGGGTGTCGACTCCCCGGGGGCCACCCGGATATGTGTGTTGTTAGTTAGAGGGACTCTGACGTTCCGGAGTTTCAGGCGCTTACCTAGCCAAGTGGAAACCGGGCGTACATGCAACGTCTATAATGGACAGTTGGTACACCCCTGCAGGGTAAATCTTTTCGAAAAGCCGTGTCCGCGGTTATGGACTACTTTGAGCCTACGTCCTGTTCATAGAATAACATCAATATTAAATTATGCTAAAAACTTGACAAACCGTGTGCGTGCCTTGGTTGTCTTTCTTCGACCAGGGGGACCGAGAGAGAAACGAGGTTGTGTTATGTTTGCGTAAGTAGGTGGATAGCTGACTTACGACACGTTGTCAACGTGCTTCTTGGATCTTACCTCTATTCTGGTAGAACGTGTAGCCCCCTTATATGCTAGTACGGCTGCAAACTGCCTTTACCTTTACCTTACCTGTAGCATTAGTTATTCCGTAATGACATGTTCTCACCCCCGTTTATTTTCCGCCTTTACCGCTTTGCCTGATCGGCCGCTGCAGTGGACTACTACCTCGACCCCAGCACTGGACGGTACTTCGTGGAGGTGCCCCCGGAGGACGACGACGAGTACGACTACATCGACCAGTAGGATCCTTAGTTGGGCTCAGACGTTCCCGTGGGTGGATTTATGTGTAGTCCTCTCTAGGGCAATTTGGATCTTGACCGTACCCGGTCCACACTTTGCTTCCGCTTGATGTATTGATGAGATGTACTCATGATATTGTTGTATTATTAGACAGTGGCGTTGTATGCCCTGCTCTATTTATCTCTATATGTATTTCCTCTCTTGTAGAGTTGTGTTTTCATACCTGTTGTCGAGGATCCGGCAGCGACACGAGTGCGAGTGTCGTGCGCAGGTGGCGTTTGATGCGTTTCTAACTCCGACCGGACGCGAAGGCGACTAGTTAGAGTTAGTACCGCATCAGGGGCCTTACAACTTGGTATCAGAGCAGGACTGACTGTAGGACCCTTTACTGGCCGAAGTTGAGTCTAGAAACTATTTTGGTAGTTATATAGGAAAAATTCCGGAGAGTAGGACCTCTTTCTGTTTTCTCCTTATCCCACCCTCCCACCCCTTTTTCCGTGAGGAAGTGAAACGATGTTTTGTCTCTGCAACTTATCCCCTTTCAAAACAATCTAGGTTCTCGTTTACATGAGACTCCGATTCCTCTATAATGTTTTGCTAGCGACGAGATGTGTTGGCGTCTTTGAGACCACTGAGCCGCCACTTGGGGTTGACTGCTCTACCTCGCTTACGGCGTACCCCAGGTGAACCGTCCATACAGGATTGGCGGGCATCCTATGGTAATATGGATGTGGTGTCTTTCTCCTATGGACGACCGTGATGGCGGGCTGCTCAGGGCAGATGTCTCATTGTGCAGGTTTCCAACCGCTCGTATATATTGTTGTGTGCTCGCTAGCACATTATTATATTGGATTCGGGTGTTCTTGGTTTGGGAATTCCAGTAGCACCTAGTTATCGACTTTCCGGGTTAACCTTGGTGGAATTTCAGCCTTCGGCTTTCTCATACCTCGTGAGGAAGTTTTGTTGACAATTTTGCTTTAACTTCTGATTACTTCAATGATTCGTTCATGTTCTCATAAGTGTTCCTGTATACAGGATGCCAAGAGCGAACATGCCGCCGCCAGAGAACCCTATCCTTGGGGAGGCTGTAGCTGCAGTGGCTCAGGGCACAGCTGCGATCCTTCAGATGCTGCAGAACCAGGGTGCTCAGAGGAATGATCGTCCACAGTACACTACGCTGCAGCAGTTCCTTGCGATCAGCCCTCCCAGGTTCTCCGAGGCTCGAGATCCGCTGGAGGCGGAGGACTGGATGGCAGAGATCAAGAAGCACTTCAAGGCCAACACCGTCAGACCCGTCGACTACGTCACCTTCGCCTCCTTCCAGCTTCAGGGTGCCGCAGGCAGTTGGTTCTCGACGTACAAGGAGAACAAGGGTGATGCAGAGATCACGTGGGATGACTTCGTCAAGGATTTCAGAGCTGCTCATATTCCCAGTGGACTGATCGAGAGGAAGCGCGAGGAGTTCTTAGCTCTGAGGCAGGGGGACAGGTCTGTGCAGGAGTATAACCTGGCCTTCGTCAGGCTTGCCAGGTACGCTCCAGAGGAGGTCTCGTCAGAAGCCAAGCGCATTGCCAGGTTCCGCGGTGGTCTTGCCCCGGACATCAAGTATGCGCTCACCTTGTCCACGCCAAGCCTGTTCTCAGAGTTCGTCGACCAGGCTATCAAACAGGAGTCAGCTGAGGCAGAGCGTTCCGCAGAGAAGAGGAAGCAGAGAGAGCACAGTTCAGCAGTGATGGTCCACAAGAAGGCCAAGTCCTGGGTTATAGAGTCACAGCCTCAGCCGCAGCGTCAGCAGTTCCAGCCGAGGGGGGCAGTTGTCCGCACTTTTGCCCGCCCTCCCGTCCCAGTGCAGCACGGACCTCGCTCTACTCCACCCTACGCGAGGCCGCCTGCTCCACAGGGCCACCCCAGGCCAGAGATCACGTGCTTCAAGTGTGGCAAGCCGGGCCACAAGTCTCCGCAGTGCACCGACCCTCGTGACGCCAGGCTGCCTCCGCCCCCACCTCGCTCTACACCGAGAAACGCGATGGTGCGGGCCCAGCCACGAGCACTCCGTGTGAACAACATGACCGTCGCAGAGGCCCAGCAGTCGTCTGAGATTGTGCTTGGTAGGTTGCTTGTATGTTCAGTTCCAGCGACAGTTTTGTTTGATTCCGGAGCTTCCCATTCCTTCATGTCCGATGCTTTTGCCAGTTCACTTGACCTTCCGCGTGAGAGGTTGCCTATACCTCTAGCAATTGCTTCTCCAGGTTCGAGGATGCAGTCAGCGGGCAGCATCCCAGATGTGCATATTGGTATCCAAGGAGCCATCTTTTCCTCGTCTTTGATTGTCTTGCCCCGTTCCGACATTGATGTCATCTTGGGCATGGATTGGCTTGTCAAGTACAAGGCCAAGATTGATTGTCCGTCCAAGACCGTGTTGCTGACGCACGATTCAGGCGCAGAGATTTGGTACACTTGTGGCTCGACAGTGGGATCAGAACAATTGTATGCTCTGAACGCTGGAGTTGCTCCATTGATCGAGGAGGTCAGAGTTGTTCGAGAGTTCCCAGATGTCTTTCCAGAGGAGTTGCCAGGTATTCCACCCGTGCGTGCTATAGAGTTCGTGATCGAGCTAGAACCTGGTACACAGCCGATATCTCGGCAGCCGTACAAGATGTGTCCGGAAGAGCTGATTGAGTTGAAAGAGCAGTTGGTGAAGCTCGAGAAGGATGGGCTCATTCGTCCGAGCACTTCCCCTTGGGGTGCCCCGTGTCTTTTTGTGAAGAAGAAAGATGGTACTAGTCGGTTGGTTCAAGACTACCGTGGTATCAACAAGAAGACGATCAAAAACAAATACCCTTTGCCCAACATCAATGACTTGTTTGAACAGTTGCATGGAGCAAAGGTGTTTTCAAAGCTTGATCTAAAGATGGGGTACCACCAGATTCGTGTCCGTGAGGAGGACATTCCTAAGACAGCCTTCCGCACTCGATATGGCCTGTACGAGTTTACGGTCATGACATTTGTCTTTTCAAACGCGCCTCCAACGTTCATGAGGGCCATGAACTATCTCTTCCAAGAGTGGCTAGATGTGTTCGTACTCCTCTACCTCGACGACATCCTTGTCTTTTCCAAGTCCGAGGCTGAGCATGAGGAGCATCTCAGATTGGTGTTGCAGAAGTTGAGAGATCACCAGTTTTATGCCAAGTTCTCCAAGTGTGAATTCTGGATGAACAAGGTCAACTTTCTTGGCCATGTCATTTCCTCAGAGGGCATTGCTGTTGACCCAGACAGAGTCCGGACGATTCAAGATTGGACTCCGCCGAAAAATGTCAAGCAGTTGAGGAGCTTTCTCGGACTTGCCAGCTATTGCAGGAAGTTTGTCGAGAATTTCTCCAAGACAGCAAAGCCAATGACCGAGCTGTTGTGCAAGGGCAAGAAGTACGTGTGGTCACAGGCTTGCCAGGCAGCTTTTGATGAGTTGAAGATAAGGCTGACCACAGCTCCGATCCTTACGCCGCCAGATGAGTCACAGCCGTTTCAAGTTTTCTGTGATGCCTCGTTGAATGGCCTTGGCGGAGTATTGATGCAGGGAAAGAGTATTGTGGCGTACACCTCCAGACAGTTGAAGCAGGCTGAGAGGAACTATCCGACCCACGATCTTGAGCTGGCTGCAGTGATTCATGCGTTGGTTACTTGGCGACACCTCCTCCTAGGGAGGAAGGTTGATGTGTTCACTGATCACAAAAGCTTAAAGTACTTGTTCACGCAGCCTAACTTGAACTTGAGGCAAAGGAGGTGGCTTGAGACTATTACTGAGTACTCCGTGGATATTCAGTATACGCCTGGCAAGGCGAATGTTATAGCTGATGCGTTGAGCCGCAAGGGTGATTGCAACAGTGTCCAGGTGCAGAAGATACACCCTGATTTGTGTGAGGCCTTTCGAAGGCTCAATCTTGAGCTAGTTCCAGCAGGCTATCTAGCCAACCTTCTGGTAGAGCCCACTATCCGTGAGAAGATTCGTGAAGCTCAGTCCGGTAGCTTGATGATTCAGAAAGTCAAGCAGGGTATCACCGCCTCAGTTCCAAAGTACGGTTGCTATTCAGTGCATAATGACGGCACCGTGATGTTCGAAGAGAGAGTTGTTGTTCCCAAAGAGGGAGGTCTCAGAGAGGACATCTTGAAGGAGGCCCATGACTCAAAGCTGTCTATCCACCCTGGTAGCACCAAGATGTATCAGGACCTCAAGCAGAGCTTTTGGTGGACTCGTATGAAGCAGGATGTTTCCCGTTTTGTCTCCCAGTGTGATGTGTGCAGGAGAGTGAAGGCACAGCATCAGAAGCCTGCAGGGCTACTTCAGCCACTTGAAATTCCGGAGTGGAAGTGGGATCACATAGAGATGGACTTTGTCACGGGTTTTCCGAGGTCTCAGAAGGGCAACAATGCTATCTTTGTTGTCATTGATAACTTGTCCAAGGTTGCTCACTTTCTGCCTGTCAAGGAGACTGTCTCAGCTAGCCAGTTGGCAGAGCTGTACACCGCAAGAATTGTTTCGTTGCACGGCATTCTCAAACAGATAAGTTCTGATCGTGGAAGCATCTTCACATCAAACTTCTGGAAGGCCTTTCAAGAGGCATTGGGTACGAAGATTCTCTTCAGTACCGCGTATCACCCTCAGACCAGTGGGCAGGTTGAGCGTGTGAATCAAATCCTCGAAGACATGCTTCGGGCATGTGTCATCTCGTTTGGCATGAAGTGGGAAGAATGCTTGCCGTATGCTGAGTTCTCTTACAACAACAGCTATCAAGCAAATCTGCAAGCAGCTCCGTTTGAAGTGTTGTATGGTCGCAAGTGCAGGACACCTTTGAACTAGTCCGAGACAGGTGAGAGGCAACTGTTCGGTCCAGATGTGATCCAAGAGGCAGAGGACAGAGTGAAGATTGTCCGAGAACATCTAAAGGCAGCACAGTCTAGGCAGAAGGCCTATTATGACAAGAAGCACCGTGGTGTTGACTTCAAAGTTGGTGACTTCGCTTACCTCAAAGTGTCCCCACTTCGAGGCACTCACCGCTTTGGGATCAAAGGCAAGTTGGCTCCCAGGTTCGTCGGTCCGTTCCGCATCCTCGAGACTCGGGGACCTCTTGCGTTCCGCCTCGAGCTTCCAGACAGTTTGGCTATGGTGCATGATGTGTTCCACCTGTCTCAGTTGAAGAAGTGTTTCAAGCAGCCAAAGAAGGCAGTGGACTTGGGCGAGATCCAGCTCAGTGCGGATCTTTCTTACTCAGAGCGTCCAGTCCGTGTTCTTGACTCGTCCGAGCGCAAGACTCGCAACAAGACCGTCAAGTTCCTCAAGGTGCAATGGGCACATCACTCAGAGAAGGAAGCAACGTGGGAGCGTGAAGACCATCTCCGTTCTGAGTATCCCGAGCTTTTTCTTGCTTAGATCTCGGGACGAGATCCTGTGTTGGTAGGGGAGAGCTGTAACAGCCCACATGTAATAATGCCAAACACCATGTATTTTTGCTTTCCTATGACTGGACTTGTAATGGTCATGGTGATTTTTGTGTGTGAGCTTCATATGTTGGTCTTGTCTTGTGCCATGTGGTTGGTGACCATGGCTTCATCTTGGTGATGTTTTGCAACTGTTGTTGGTTATGTCTGACCTCATGGCACCTATCACCTTCATCATTCTTGGTTCACTCACTTTTGTGATGTCATGGGCTAACAAGTTGGCCAAGAGAATTTTGACATCAATAAGGACAGTGCCCTGGTTCAAAGTGGAATGAAAAATTAAAGGGCCACATTTTTTTTATTGTTGTCAAAATTGGTCAAACCAATTTTGTAAAATCCCAAATATTACAGTGGGTGAGTTTTCCCAAATCTTGGAATTTTTGCTTGGGCACAAAGTTCCCAAAAATCCCAAATGCGCCTTTTCTATTGAGAAAATGGACTGTTTCTAACTTGGGGATTTTTTTCCTTTGCATGTAAATTTGGGAAACCAATTTTGTGTGAACCAGCTGGATTTTAGGGGCATTTTAAAATTCGTTGGAATATTTTTAAAAATGCCCTAGCCCCTCTCCTTTCTCTTTTTCTCCTGCTGTTTTTCTTTGCCATGGAAAAAAAAAGGAAATACAGGAGCTGGGCCTCCTTCTCTTTTCTCCCAGCCGGCCAGGCCACCTGGGCCGTTTTCCCCTCGGCCCGCGCTGGAACGAAGCGGTACGCCCCCTGTCTTCTTCCTCTTTCCAGCGGGGCGACCTCCTTTTCCCCTCCTCTCTCTCACAGAGCTTGCCACGGCGGCGAGTGGAGCCCCAGCTCCAGGGAGAGGCGCCCCCCCCTCCTTTTAAGCGCCGCGAGAGGAGCCCCAGGGAACCCTAGGACCCATTCCCGTAGCCCCCTTCTCCCGCCGCCGCCATGGCGACTTCGGGGCTCCCCTGTTCTTCAGTGGCCGCCGGATGGGTTCGGTGAATTCGCCGAGCTCCGACGCCGTCTTCGTTCAGGGGGCCGTGCTGCGCGCCTTCAGCGTCGTCTTTGTCCTCTTCGACTCGTGGATCCGCGAAGGAGCAAGGCGGCCCGCTTCTTCCTCCTCTGCAGCCACGGACCACCTCCGTCCCGACGCCGCAGTTCGACTTCTTCCACTCCCCGGACGCCGAGCTCGTCTCCAACCTCCCCGATGTGAGGATCCATTGCCCTTTCCGCCGCGTTCCTCCTCGCTAGTTGGTTAGCAGCACAGTAGCAGAACGCCTCCGCGAGCCGGAGTGCCGTGCCCGCGTACGGTCGCCGTGGCCCGATCCGCGTCGCCGTCGAGCAGGAGCTGCACCCCGCGTGCTCTGCGTGCGGCCAGTGCGTGCGCAGCGCAGCCGGGGGCCGTGCACGTCGACAAGCCAGCGCCTTTTTCCGTTTCCAAGCAGATGCGCCGCCCCTTTTTCCGACGAGCCTAGCGACGCCGCCGTGGAGCCCACGATCCGACGCCAAGGTGATTTGGACTCCTGGATGTCCCGTCTGGACATCCCCGGCGTCAGTGGAGTCGCCGGTGGGCTGTAGTGGACGCCCTCGTCGCCGGAAGTCCGCCGCGTGCGAGCTGCCTGAAGAAGTTCAGTCCGCAGCGCAACAACGTGTTTCTCCTTCAGTTAACTCCTGGAGAGGATATGTCTTCTCCGAGTCGCGCTTCTGAACGTGAGCCACTTCGTAGTCGAGCTGGTGGGCGCGTTTTAGGAGGACCGCGAGGTCGCGGGTTCGAATCCGCCGGGGGCTAGCCCCCGTTTTTCTTTTTGTTGAGCGTTGTCGTCGAAGGGGTGGCTCGGCCCAAGGGAGGGATACTGGGTCAGCCCAGTATGCGTCCAGAGGAAGCAGCCCAGTGGCCAAGCCCTCCTTTTCTTTTTTTTTATTTAGTTGTTTTCTTCTTTTCTGTTTTATATCTTTTCTAATTTAAAATTCAATTGAATTTGCTTTTCAAATTCAATCTGAATTTTGTCAACTTCTCAAACAGAGGCATCCCATATATCAATTTGGGGTAATTTGAGCTACTGATTGCAGTGGTGATACTCATTTTTACAATTGGCCCCTTTATTAAATAAAGCTTGGTCAAAAGTACAATAAGCCCCCTGTTTAATTCCTGTTCTGCCAAGTTTGGTCCAAAATTCAAATGGCCCATGCCATATATGAATTTTAGGTAATTTTGAGCAAGGAATTGCCTGGTGATGATGTTTTGCTCATCTGAACCTTTTCAAAAATTCATGATGTGCAAATTTTGCACTCAGCCCCCTGAACTTCAGCTGAAATTGCAACTGCCATTGCAAATTCAAACTGAGACATGTCATATATGTTTTTGGGGTATTTCTCTGCAAGGAGTTCAGTGGTGATGTTTTCTTGTTGTGTTGAGCAACTTTTGAGACAAGGTGTGATCACCTGGTCCAGAAGCTTCAGGTCTGTCTGCATGCAACATTCCAACTTCAGTGCATTTGAAATGTTGTTCGTCTGATCTTTTCAAGTCAGTTCCATGCCATCTTTTCTTCAGGTCAGCCTTAACATATTGTCATATGCTATGTGGCTGACCTTCAACAGTTGTTGCACCTTCTTAAGTGTCAATTTCACCGACACTACTCCGTCTCCGGAATCATTGTTTTACTTTCATGTTATTTAAATTCTTGCAATGCTTGTTGATCTTGTCATGCCATCATGCTATTTACACCTAAGTTAAGGCTCAGACCAAAGCCATTACAATGTAAAAAAAATGCATATGAAAGTGATGACTTGTCGTCATCACCTTCATTTAAACCTGACTAGACAGGGTCATACCATGTAAATAAAACCTGATCATGCCATCCTTGTTTGAGTTGCTTCAGTTGCTTACTTGTGTGCTTTTTCCCTGCCGGTACCTTACGTTAGCACCTGAGACCGCCGAGGAGACTTACGTGGAGCTGTCCGACGCCGAGCCCGAGGGTACCGTGAGTGCTGCTTCGACTACCTTACCAGGCAAGGGGGAGATCTGTGTCATTACCTTATAACTTCTGCTCATGCCTAGCTGTAGATCTAGAACGTTATTGCTTAATCCTATCTACATTATATGCCATGTTTAAACCCATACAGCCATGATCCCCATATCCCAGCAAACCATTGTTCTGCTAAGTTACCGCTGCTCAGCCATTGCTTAGTATGGATGGAAAACTTGTTGCTTACCCTATATATTTATGGTTGGGATATCATGTTACAAAAGAAGTTGGTTGATATTTATTACTGTTAAATGATGTTAACTTATATTCGATGAAAGGTGGAAGGCTGGACTATTCCCGTCTGGTGTTTTGTTCCATTTGAGTCACCTAGGACCCGAGTTCCGGGTATTGGTTCTTTGATCAAGCGTGCCTAATCGCGTGTGGGGTTTTATGGGGCCCCCTTGTCTTACCTACCTAGCTTCGTACATTCTAGTGGTGGCCCGAGCTGATTTATATTTGCAATGTGTGTGTGCTGGTTGGATCCCCAGTTGTCTCCAAACCAAACCAGGGCTAGGAGGACATAGTTTCTTGGCTGGCCCAAATAGACTGGTTGAGGACCCGGTCTCATAAGAGAACTAACCGGTAATCCAAACCCGAGTTATACGGTAGAGTCCGATTCGAGAGCGTGGCCAGCTTTTGAGTTGGGTGTCGACTCCCCGGGGGCCACCCGGATATGTGTGTTGTTAGTTAGAGGAACTCTGACGTTCCGGAGTTTCAGGCGCTTACCTAGCCAAGTGGAAACCGGGCGTCCATGCGACGTCTATAATGGACAGTTGGTACACCCCTGCAGGGTAAATCTTTTCGAAAAGCCGTGTCCGCGGTTATGGACTACTTTGAGCCTACGTCCTGTTCATAGAATAACATCAATATTAAATTATGCTAAAAACTTGACAAACCGTGTGCGTGCCTTGGTTGTCTTTCTTCGTCCAGGGGGACCGAGAGAGAAACGAGGTTGTGTTATGTTTGCGTAAGTAGGTGGATAGCTGACTTACGACACGTTGTCAACGTGCTTCTTGGATCTTACCTCTATTCTGGTAGAACGTGTAGCCCCCTTATATGCTAGTACGGCTGCAAACTTCCTTTACCTTTACCTTACCTGTAGCATTAGTTATTCCGTAATGACATGTTCTCACCCCCGCTTATTTTCCGCCTTTACCGCTTTGCCTGATCGGCCGCTGCAGTGGACTACTACCTCGACCCCAGCACTGGACGGTACTTCGTGGAGGTGCCCCCGGAGGACGACGACGAGTACGACTACATCGACCAGTAGGATCCTTAGTTGGGCTCAGATGTTCCCGTGGGTGGATTTATGTGTAGTCCTCTCTAGGGCAATTTGGATCTTGACCGTACCCGGTCCACACTTTGCTTCCGCTTGATGTATTGATGAGATGTACTCATGATATTGTTGTATTATTAGACAGTGGCGTTGTATGCCCTGCTCTATTTATCTCTATATGTATTTCCTCTCTTGTAGAGTTGTGTTTTCAAACTTGTTGTCGAGGATCCGGCAGCGACACGAGTGCGAGTGTCGTGCGCCGGTGGCGTTTGATGCGTTTCTAACTCCGACCGGACGCGAAGGCGACTAGTTAGAGTTAGTACCGCATCAGGGGCCTTACAGGAGAGGAGAGGGAGGCACGCTAGGGGAGCTCACCGGAGCGGGAGACGGCGGTTGCCGGTGGCACGGCGAGGTCGGGCTTGGAGGCGACTCCATGGGAGGCGGCGCGGGAGGCAACACCCAGATGGGTTTCGGCGGGCCGCGGCGGCGCACCAGGGCCCTGCGGGGCCCGGTCGTGGTGGGAGGCTGGCTGGGGGCGCTGAGAGCCCCAGATCTCGAAGATCAACGGCTGGAAACAGTGGATGGCTAGGGTTTCGGGAATCTGGGTATAGAGGGGGAAGATCTGAGGGGGTGGCTGCAATTTTGGACTAGTGGGAACCCTAGAAGGGCTAGGAGAGGGGGTGGTCTTTATATAGCCCAGGTGGCTGGCATTTTGCAAAAACATCCCCGTTTTTTCTCTCACGCGCGCGGTGTTTACGTCCTGACCGCCGGGGGTCCGCAGGACCTCCGATTCGGGTAAAACTTCAAACTGCACGATCAGCGCGTCGAGCCGGCGGCATTCACCTCGCGCTGGAACTGTTCCGAGAAAACTTTCCGACACGCCATAAAAATAACCCGTTTAATTATTAAATAGGGTTTTCCGTTCCGTTGGCTGTGGCTGGTCTCGAGCGTTTTTCTCGACGGTGATCGGGTGAAACCCGGTGTCGCAAAGGTCGAGTGTCAGGGTGGCAAGGGTCGGTCTCTGTCCGGTACGAGATAAGAGGGGGAAATAATCGCCGATTGATAAATCGGGGATGCAAACACCGCAAACAAATCAGACAATCAAACAATTCACAACGAAAACAACATTTTTATTTTTTGTGAAATCTGGGCTGTTACAGCAGCCCTAGGGGGTGTGCCCTAGGGTTTCCCCTCCTTTAGGGTGCGCCACAAAGGGGGAGGAAGCTTCCTACTAGGAGCCTCCAACACTTGAGCCTGTGATGACCCTTAAATGTAGGGGATCGTTTGTAGCATTTTCGATAAATAAGAGTGTCGAACCCAACGATTAGCAGAAGGTATTGGTAAGTGACTTTGGTAAAAAAAATAGTTGTAGGAACTGAAAGATAGATTTTTAGAGGTTTTTCGCTATAAGCAACAAGAAGGTAAAAGCAAGCAAAGAAAAAAGGTACTGAGGAGTAACAAGTGGCCCAATCCCTTTGAGCAAAGGATAAGCCTGGCAACTGAACTTATAAAGGCTAAAAGTGTTCTTGAGGACACACGAGAGAGATTGTCACGTGCTTTCGCCATACTTCTGTATCGATAATATGTGATGTGTTGATAAGTGTTGAGTGGGTGGATCTATGCTAGCACACCTTCTAGACTAAGATAAGTGCACTCTTATGATTAAACATCTTGCAAGCATCCGCAAATACAAGATAGTAATTAAGGCAAAAGCCTAACCATAGCAATACGATCGATGATCCATTGTTCCCTTGTGCAAAAGCGTGCAAACTAGGGTTCAGGGTTCTGTCACTCCGGCAACCCATCGTAAGCATTCTTTATACACAATGCATCCCCCTAGGTCCTTAATAAGGCGAAGTGTTGAGTGTTCGACTCACACAACACCACTAGGAAAATAACAAAAATAAATAAATATCAAACAACACATATTACTTCAACATCATATGACTACTAGCAACTAGACTTCTCCCATGTCCTCAAGAACTAAAGTACCTACTCACCAGACATAAAAGAGATCATGGTCAGTGGGGATAAATAGATGATAAAAAATCTGTACACAATGATATTTCTCCAAGAAAACTCAATAGCATTCATCACAAGGTAGTAATCAACACCGATAGAGTAGAGAGGATAGATAGTACGGATTACAACACAAGTTGCAATTGTGAGATGAGATTGGATGGTGGTGGAGATGGTGTTGATGTTGGGGATGATGTTGATGATGATCTCGATGATGCACGTGACGATGGTGATGACCTCCCCTTCCGGGAGGTGTTCTCCCCGGCGGAATCTGCTCGCCAGAGATGTCTTTTCTCATCTGTTGGTTTTTGCCACGGAGCAGCGGTGGAACTCGCGAAACTCCTCCTCTTTTAGGGTTTTCGGATAACTAGTGGCCCCAGGGGTCCAGGCGCCCTCCCGGCGCGCCCCAGGTGGGGGCCGCTCCAGGTGGACGCCTAGGCACCTTGTGGCCCCCCTCCGGCCCCTCTTTTGTGTGTCCTCGTCATCCTTCTGGAAAATGGCCTCCGTAGATTTTCAGGTAATTTGGAGGTCTTCTGCTTCAGCAACTCAGCGTCCACTTTTTACTGCTGAATCCTGCGTCTGCTGCTTCGGCATCGAAAAGTTGCAAACTATGTAAAGCCAAAACAACATAAGAATAGCATCATATCATGAAATATATCAATGAATAGGGATGAATTACTATATAAAATAGTGATGCATTTTGGACGTATCAACTCCCCCAAGCTTAGACCTCGCTTGTCCCCAAGCGAATACTGAGCTCGGTAAACCTGTCCACAAGTTTAGAGAATGAAGTGTCGATAAATAGAATATGGACAAGAAGCATCATAATTTCTTCATCAAACTCAAGCATCCTCAACAGCAACCTCAACTCATAAGGCCCTTATGAGAAAGTAGTAACAATTATAATCAAAAGTAGGGTTGAGAAAACTCATCAAATTATGGCAAACATATCGTTGGTCAAAGGACAACTAATAACTTTTACTTTTGCTCTTTCTATTTACAATGAAACAATTTGAAGATTTTGAAAGAACATGTTATTAGTCATGAAGTGAAACTGCTAACACAAAGGAAGATGCCTGCTTAGAAAAAGCTTTCGCAAACAACTTACTTATCAAAAGATAATGTCAACAAGGATGTGGCATGGAAAAACTTAATGCAACATTATATGAATGAATCCTCATCAACATCAAGTGTCTGTTCTCTTTAAGGAAGGAAGGAAGTGGGAAAAATGACTCAACAAGTAAAGGAAAGGCCTTGTTATAGGCAAGCAGGGAAAACTTATGTACTATCCTTAAATCAAACAGAATGAAAATAAATTTTGGGAGGTGCATAGTTTGTCAACGAATTCTAATAGATAGCTCAATTACTTCTCAAGTTGGACAAGTTTCGAGGAACGGCTCCCAAGTGGGGACGATCACATCCCCTTAATCTCCTTTGTTTATCACTGCCAAATTTTCTGATTTCTCATAGCCCAAGCGTGGAGGAGGGTTTGTTTGTTGTATTATCTTTCGAGCTGGGCACACTCATGCCAGTTCCTCCTTGTATTATAGGTTTGCAGATTAGACATGCAATCCCGGGGTAAAACTTGTCCAACTTAAGAAGATCATGAATTACCTACTACTTCCTCATGAGCTAAACAAGAGGCACAAAATAGAAGATTTTGAACATTTAAGGATAAAACATAAATTCTATACTTTTAGGAGTGGTAGGGAAATACCACGAATAGGAAGGTATGGTGGACTCATATGGAAGATATTGGTTTCAGGGTATGGATGCACAAGAAGAAATTGCTTGGCAAAGAGTTTGGCGAGCAAAGGCTTTGAGAGAACAGACAATTGATGCTAACTTAGATGCAAAACATATAAAGCATAAACATTAAGGTAAGCATAACACATCAAGTTTTCTTCCTTGTCAACATAACACTTCAAGCATAACAACATAAAGGTTTTGGCTACGTCGCTACTTGAGAAAACATGCATGTTGTCATGACCAAAGCTATGTTTGCCAAAATTAAATAAAGTTTTCAAATCCATACCTGATATAAAGTCAATACTCCCCATAAGAATCATCATATAAGGTCGATTGTGTGAAGAGAATACCGAGTGCAGTGAAGAAACCAATAGACTTCTGATTAATATTCCCGAGGAGATTTACTCCTCATTCCTGTTGTTGTTCATTCTTCAGATCCCTGATGACACGGTGAAGGGTTCGATTTTCTAATTCCAAGAGTTCCACTTGTAATTTCAGTACACGGAAATCTTCACGGAGTTGATTGGTGATCCAGTAGGCCTCGGAGATGGTGGAGATCGTACGTTGATCTTCAAGTGAAGTGAGAGTTCTTGAAAGGTTAACAGAAAGATCATACTGAGGTTGGAAAGATCCCACCATGATGGGATTGCTTAGACCTCCTTGTTGTTGGGCAGTAATAATCTTGACTTCCTCTCTGATGCGGAGCATCCTACCGACATCACCATGGATACATCTCCTACACGCGGACCCATGACGAGAGCACAAGCACGTACCATAGAAGCAAAGGTGCATTCACTCCTTGCTGAGATTCAATACCATATGCACGAGAAGTGGATGCTACATCAAAACAATGTGCTTTGTTCCATTAGGTCCAACGGCGAGGAGGCAACCAAAGGAGAAGAAATTCGACTTCAGACGGCCTTCGGACGTCCGAAGACTTTCGGACTTCCGACAGCTCGGACGTCCGAACCTCGTCTGACTTCCAACATGCTACGGTCAGGAGCCCCTCCATCGGAGCGAGCGCACGACAGACTTCGGACCCCCGACAGGCGTCAGACGTCCGACAGGTCGGACGTCCGAAACTCGTCGGATTTCCGACATCCACTACTCCAGGCCACCAGGTCGTCTACAGGACTCCCCCGATGCAGCCACTTCCGGAAATCCGAAGCTCAACGGATGTCCGACGTCCCGAAAGTTCGGACGTCCAAAACCCAACGGTCGTCCGAAACCTGCCTGCGCGCAGATTCAGCTGGGCCACGGCCCATGTATCCCCTTCTCCCCCCTAGCCTACATATAGTTTCCTCCTATCTCAGTTCTAGGGTTAGCTAAGAAATTACCAAAGACTTGAGAGCTTAGCTCCTTCTTCCCCCTAGGGAATTAGATCTCCTTGAGATCCTCTCAAGCCTACCTCCTACCTCCTCTCCCCACTCATAGAAGGAGAGGAACCCAATCCTATTCATAGAAGGAGAGGGAGACTACCAAGCTTACCTCTTGTGGTGTGTGGATCTTGTGATGTGTGGTATTTGGGAGTGGATTTGAGTGTTTATGTGTTTGGATCTTGTTCCTCCTTTGTCTCTTGTGTTGATCCCCTTTGTTCTTGTTCTTGTTGTGGATCCCCACCTCCAAATTGTGAAGATTGGGCCAAACCCTAGGCTTTCCCTACATCATTTGGTATCATGAGCAAGGTTGACACAATTTGGAGTCCCTCCCCCTCACTTTTCTAGCAAATTTTTGTTTTTTCTTGTCCAATTTCGAAAATTCCCCACCAAAAATAGCCATACCCAAGATCTTGCAACTTGTTGGTTCTTGTGAAATTTTGTTGGTTTTGATCCATGGATGTGGTGTTTTACTAGTGGATCTCACCCCTTTTGTGTTGCTTTAGCCTCCCCACCAAAAATTTTCCCCAAATTTTTTCTTTCTTTCCACCAATTTGTGTTTGGTAACCCCAAGGACTCCACCTCCATCAACAACGAAGATCCAATCGACCTTCACACCGGAAGCAAGGCCGGTACCACCATTCTTTGCGAGGGTAAGGTGACGTGAGGTATCTTTTCCGTCCTAACCACCCTCTCCTTGCAACTTACCTTTGAGAGCCCATCTCCCTTTTGTGAACACCTTCCTTGTCCTATTGAGACTAGCTCTCCGAGTATTTCCGGCTCTCACATCTCGTGCACCTTAGTAGTCATATAATTAATACTCCGTGCATTACTCATCAATTCATAGCGCTTCAAGTATCATGGTCAAAAGTGAGTCCCTTTCAAAAAAAAGAGAGCGAAAGAGCACAAGATATCAAAAGCTTTTAAGCAAACGAGTGCGCAAATAGGGAAGCATCCACCAAAAGCACGTTTAGAGTTCTTCCATTCATATAGGTTGGTGCACTTGTGCGAATCAAGCCGTGAGCAATCGAGCTAGTGACTCTCTTTGTACTTGTGCAACGCGAGCATTAGTCTTCGTTAGGTTCCCTTCTCTCGCTCATTTTCTTGGTTGCACGAGTCCCATTATCTATGCGCGTGCGTTTCCTTTTGCTATTTTTCTCTTTTGATCTACTTGTATTACATTGCTTCTTTTGGACCACTACCAATTTTATTAACACCTTGTTCCACTTGTCGCATTTCTTTGGCCACTAATTCCTACCAAGCTCCACGATAAGCCTTTGTAGGTGTGCGTTTGGGGAACGAGACTCAAACAAGGACATTCTTTTCATTTCAAGAAGCTATACATCACTTGCCTCATTACATCTTCGAGAAGGTATCCTTGTTATTGCTCTCTCTCTCTTTTATTCTCACATCTACCCGCTTGTTGTCATGGCTAGGCAAGACTCCCCTACCTCACCGTGAATGGTACACCTCGCGATACAAGCCATATGGTTACTCAAGAATCTTACCTACAATTCCAACATGAGATGTGCGACGCGCACGAGAAATTGAGCAACCGCATCGCCACGATTGCGGTAGACCTCCAACAAAGCCAAGCTCTTATGTCACAAAAAATGGAAGAGCTATCCGAGCGCAATGAAGCGAAAATGGAGGAATTCCAACAACAAATGATCGCTCGTGACAAAGCCCATATGGCCGAGCTCAAGGCCATGCTCTCTTCTCGACATCACCATTCATCATCATCCGCCTCTACACACCGGTCTTCTCACCGTTCCAAGTCCAACCATGACCACATCGAGTGTAACAACCCATGTTTCAGAAAAATAATTTTTTTTGTTTTCGGTATGAATTGTTTGATTGTCTGATTTGTTTGCGGTGTTTGCATCCCCGATTTATCGGTCCGCGATTATTTTTCCCCTCTTATCTCGTACCGGACGGAGACCGACCCTTGCCACCCTGACACTCGACCTTTGCGACACCGGGTTCACCCGATCACCGTCGCGAAAACCGCACGAGACCAGCCGCAGCCAACGGAACGAAAAACCCCGTTTAATAATTAAACGGGATATTTTTATAGCACATCGGAAAATGTTTTCGGAACGATTCCAGCGCGAGGTGAACGCCGCCGGCTCGACGCGCTGATCGCGTAGTTCAAAGTTTTACCCGAATCGGAGGTCCTGCGGACCCCCGGCGGTCAGAAACGTGAGCACCACGCGCGCGAGAGAGAAACCGGGGATGTTTTTGCAAACTGCTAGCCACCTGGGCTATATAAATACCACCACACTCCAACCTCTTTCTAGGGTTTCCCTAGCCAAAAATTGCAGCCACCCTCCTCACAAAATCCCCAAATCTTCCCAAATCCCTCTCCCAAACCGAAACCCTAGCCCCCAGGAGTTCCCAGCCATCAGATCTTCAGATCTGGGGCTGAGAAGTCTCCACGTAGCCTTCACCGGCCTCCCAGCCGATCCGGGCCACGCCGGGCCCGCACCGCCTCCTCCAGGCCCGCCGAGTCCATCTGGAAGCAGCCCGGACGCCCGAGGTCGCCGCCGCCGCACGTCGAACTCCGGCGAGCTGCGTGCCGGCTAGCACCTTCTCCGCGCCGCACCACCTCTCCTCTCCCTCCTCCTCTCACCCCGCGTCGTCTTCACCTGCAGGAGGGCCGCCGCCGGCCATGGACAGCCACGGTCGCCGCTGCGCCATGAATGGAGCCGCCGCCCCGAGATCGGGCTCGCGCCGCCGCGCCCCTAGGGCGACGCCGACGACCCCAGCGGCCGGATCCAGGCCGCCCTCCGTCCTGCCGCCATCCCCGCCTCCCCTGCACCGCCCCCTCACCGGAGACCGGCGCTGCGCCGCCGCCTGGTCGCCGGGATCGAGCCCGAGCGGCTCCAGCGGCCTCCCTCCAAACGCCACGTCCTGCTGGTGGGCCGGCAGCCCACTCCAGCGGCCTGCCCCAGCCACTGGCCTGCCAGCGCCAGCCCAGAGCCTCTCTAGCGGCCAGATGGGCCGAACCCAACAGGGGTGAGGCCCCCTAATTTTTTTTCCCGAGACCCTGTAAATTTCACTAAGTCTGAGTAATTTTTGCTGCTGATGTCTTTTTGCAATGTTAATTCCCGTTGATCCGTAGCTCCGATGAACGTGCCCCCAAAATGAAAGTTGCTTAGAATTGCATGTACTTCAATCCGTCTTTTGTGAGCATTTTGATTTGAGGCCATATTGATGTTGTTAATCTCTGTTGAAGTGGGCATCAAGCCGTTAATTGCTATTATTTCCTGTTAAGTGTTGCTGTTATTATTTTATTGCAAGTTTGCATGATGATTGTGACTCATCCATGAGGCCTATTGCATTGATTCTTTTTCCTATGTGTTAAGCATCATGTGTACTTCATTTACATGCTTTAACTTTTCATGTTTGGGTGCTCTAGCTATATTAAATCTTGCTCCAAAGTGGTGATCCTGATGTTAATGTGCTGCTGTTGCTCAAACTGTTATTTTATTGCAACTTCGGGTGACGGTTGCGTCGCAACCGTTTATCGGAATTGAGTGATTCCAATTGCATATTGTTAGGCATCATGTCTACTTCCATTACATGTATTGCATTGCCATGATATGTTTGCTGGTCATATAGTTATTGAGCTCCAAAGTTGCTATGCTGCCGTTTTTGATAGCCACATCTATTTTTCTCTAAGTCTGTAACATCACGATGCCATGTTGTTTGCTTAATATCTTTTGATCTATGATGCCTATTTGCATGATTCTTTTTGCCATGCCTTCCCTGTCATGTCTAATTTAGTTCCATATCATTTGTGAGCATGTTTGCATTGATTATCCTGTTTATGCATTGCTCTAAGGTGTGCTTCGTGATGTTGGCAGATTGTGCCCGTAACTTGTTCTGCTTGTATCTTTTTAACCGTAACTCCGTTTGGGGTGTTCTTTATATGTAACTTGATTAGTTTTTCGTGTACTTTGTGTTTATGTTATTGTTTGCTGTTGTTAACCAACCTAAAATATGATTTAGGACAGAACAGTACCAAATGTTTTAATCGTCGTGCGACACTTAGTGTTATGCCATGTTAAAGATTGTGCCTCACTTAAATTGACTAGCATAGATAGTTTACTTTATGCTTCACCTATTGACATGTTTGTGTGCTATGCCATGATTGCTTGAGTGAGATGCCATGTTAACAACCTTTGTTGATCACCTGTAGCTAAACAACTTGAACCTTTCTAAATGTGCGGTATCGTCGTGTGTGACGAGTACACCACTTAAATTCTTAGTAACCGCTCTCGACGGTAGGTGCGATATCTCGTGTTGCTTCTTGTTGATGCTTGCTCGTGTTTGCCTCGTAGTAATAGAGTGCTTGCTCGTTGATTGCTTTCCAGTGTTTATCGTCTTGTGTGCTTCCGCGGGTACCTCTCAGAGGCGATGCGAGCTTGCGATCAACTACACCTTCGGAACCCGACTTATCAACAGGCAAGGACTATAAATTACTTATGATCCATTCTATTTCAACCAGCGGTTTGCATGCTAGTCTAGGTTAGGTTCGATGTTTGCTCCTACCACATGTTTACAACCTCTTTCAAACCGATACAGCCATGTCCCCTCCCAGCAAACCATCTACTGATATGTTACTATTGCTCGTTGCTCAGCCCCTGCTTAGTATGCATGCTTAGGATGCTATGATGTTACCCTATTACTCCTTGGTTTGGGCTATCACATTATTATATTGTTGTTGATAATATGATTATTTAATGTTGACTATATTCGACGAAGGATGGAAGGTCTAGGCTATCCCGCCCCGACGCTTTGTTCCATTCGAGTCACCTAGGATCCGAGTTCCGGGTATTGGTTTTAAGACTGAGCGTGCCTAACCGCGTGTGGGATTTTATGGGGTCCCCTTTTCTTACCTACCTAGCCTCAAGAATTTCTAGTGGTGGCCCAAGCTGATTTACCATTTGAAACCGTGTGTGTGCTGGTCAGTTGCCAGTAGTTTTTAAACCAACCCGGACCAGCGGAGACATGGTTTCCCTGTTGGTCCACCTTTGACTGGCGAGGGCCCGAGCCTCACGTGAGGCGTCTCGGTAACCCAAACCCTGTTGAGACGGAAGAGTCTGATCCGAGAGCGTGGCCAGCTTTTGGATCGGGTGTCGACTCCCCGGGGGCCACCCGGATTTGTTCGTTGTTAGTTAGAGGGACCTGTCGTTTCAGATCTCTCGGAACTAAATCATAAAATGGTTGCCTGTGATGGGTAGCAACTGAGAGAGATGGGCATGCGTGCGGAGCCTTGTAATGGGCAGTTGGTACACCCCTGCAGGGTTAAATCTTTTTGAGAAGCCGTGTCCATGGTTATGGACGACTTGAGACTTACTCCTTGTTCATAGACAACAACAGCTGAGATAATCTTAATATAACTTGATCAATGTGTGTGTGCCTTGACTTCTTCTTCTTCGTCGGGATGCAAAGAGGAGGACAAGGATAGGATATGTGTTATGTTTGCATAAGTAGTTGATAGAAAGACTTGTTGGAGGCGATTCCTCATCGAATGCTTGGCTTCTTATCTTACTCTCTAGATCATTAGCCACTTCATAAATGCTAGTGCGGAAGCAACCTCACCACTTACCTCATCCTTACCATAAACTACTAGTTGTCCTAGAATGACGAGGGATGAAGTCGTTGCTGGGTCAGATGACCACTACAGTTGGATGCTGAGTACCTCTGTACTCATGATACTACCCCCAAACTCTTTTCAGGGTTCTTGATCGACAACAGGTATGGTGATCGACGTTTCACGTGGAGGCTCGACGACGACTAGTTAGGCGGATCCCGACGGAGGGCCTGGACCCGTGTGGTTATGGGGATCGATGATTTTCTATTTGCCACTATCCATTTGCTTGTAGTCTGTACTCAGACATATATCTTCCGTTGTTGTATTGTATTTGAGGCAGTTGTATGCCGATTGTATGAGATGTTGTATCCTTGTATCTGTAATGTTGTGATATCATGTTGGAAATCCGGGGCATATGACTTCGTCATATGTCGCGGTGGGACCGATATGTGCTTCGTCCCCGGATCTGGATGGAAACATCTAGATCTGGACAGTACCGCATATCGGGCCTTACATCGAGCACACCCAACCACGCGCCGGCAAGGAGCCTCAAGCCCAAGCCACGGAACGCGACAAACGTCTCCTCCTTGAGAGACGAGTACACGACACTCTCAACTTCCATCTTCAACACCAAGGGGCAAAAACTTATAATGCCCGGTCAACAAGACATGAAGGCGACGAACATGGAGAGCCATCTTACTCTCATGTGCCTCGAGATGACCTTCATCCAAGACCACCACTTCACCCGCGTCAAGACAACATAACCCCAACGGCTCTTCGCACATTGGAGGGTGATGGCGCGAGAGTTGACGGGTGTAGTCTTCTCGCCCTTCGTTGGTGAGCCCCAAGTGGAAGGCGTGATGTAGCACAACAGCAAATTTCCCTCAGTAAAGATACGAAGGTTTGTCTCCAGTAGGACTCCAGAGATGATAAGTAGGTGTCAGCGGCGCAACTGACGCGGACCTGCACACAGACACAAATAACTTTGTTCCCAACGAAGTTTAGAGAGGTTGTCAATCTCTCCGGTCTTGTTGTTCACAAAGGATCAAACACAAGGGATAATGATAGCAACTGAAAGTAAAAGCAGAAAAGTAAATGAGCGTGGAAACAGTAATGAGGATATGGACCGGGATACGTGATGTTCACTAGTGATGTCTCTCTCCCAAAAGACGATAAAACTGCTATGCGAGGTAAACAAATTACAGAAGGGAAATTGACAGGATTATGAACGCACCGCAATGCTAACTATGCTACAAAAAAAAGGAAGAGGCTCAAAAGCACGGGCAGTACGCCAATATAAGTAGACCGAAATCCAACTGCATCTACTACTAATCATCCACCTTGAGATATCTATCCAGAACATCTCGCTGGTATTAAGTTGCGAGCCCCACCCAAAGTGTAAACCCAAAGCAACAGACAACTGCATTAAAAAGAACTTTGCGTAAAGTAAACAATCCTTGCAACCGCGGTTGCAAGCACCGTTGTTTCCCCCTTGTGGCAACAACACATCCCCTAGACTCATGTTTCTGTCACTCAAGCGTGTCATCGGGGGGCATGAACCCACAATCGAGCATAACGTTCCCTCTTGGGGTTACTACCTACTACTTGGCCAAAGCAATAAACATCAACGGAGAACATGCAAGAATTACTTAGGAACAAAAATATAAGAGATAAAAACCAAATATATTAATCAATCACAATCTGAACATAATCTCATAATCCATCAGAACCCATCAAACTCAGCATAGCAATAGCAGAAAGATTACAAAAGTGCCTCGATCATGTAGGGCAGCTCACGAGGTCTAAACCATGAAGAACAAAGAGGGGAGGAGAACATCACATAGCTACTGATCACGGACCCATGGTCCAAGGAAAACTACTCACGAGACATCCGGGGAGCATCCATGGTGGAGAGGAGATTCCCGGAGGTCGGCCCTCCCTCCGGCAGGGTGCCGGGAAGAGGTCTTCTGGTGCTCCCGATCTCGGAAGCGCGGCGGCGGCGGAACATAGGAGAGATCGCGAAAAAGGGTTCTCCTTTATGAAGTTTCCCGTGACGGAGAATATATAGGCGAAGGGGGGCAGCCAGAGGTGGACCAGGGGCCCCAGGCGCCCCTGGCGCGGCCAGGGGTGGGGCCGCGCCGGGTGGCCGCCTGGGCCACCCTTGGCTCCCCTCTGGCCCCACTCGGGCTCTTCGCGAAGCTTCCTGTATGCTGATTTTTCCTATATTTTTCCCGGAATTTTTCTGGCACTTTTTATATGGGGGAAAACTGAAATAGAAAAACAGCAGAAAACAGGAACTGGCACTGTGGTGCACTGAGTTAATAGGTTAGTCCAAATATGATCAAAAGTGTATGAAAGTGTATCTAGATCATAGCAATATCACACAAAACATGCATGGAGCAAGCAGAAATTATAGGTACGTTTTGGACGTATCAGAGGGGCACCCAAATGCACCTCACGTGCCACACTTTGATCATCACGAGTACTACAATGACAACATCCATCACAATGACCGGCGAGCTCGAGCACCTCCGCCGCCCGAGCACCTTCGGGTTCGCCAACCCCAACACAATGAAGAGCGTTTTGGGAGACTCAAGTTCACAATGCCCAAGTTCTCGGGAGGAACAAACCCCGAGGACTACCTCTCATGGGCCCTAAAGGTGGACAAGATATACCTTGTGCATAATTATGAGGAGTCCAAGAAAGTTGCCATGGCGTCACTTGAATTTGAAGACTATGCTCTCAATTGGTGGGAGCAAGTACAAGAACTCCGTCTCGAGCAAGGCAACCCACAAGTGTGCACATGGGAAGAAATGAAGCATGTGATGAGAGCCTGGTTTTTACCACAACACTACACACGTGACCTCTACCAAAAGTTACAAGCCCTCAAGCAAGGATACAAGACGGTGGAAGAGTACTATAAGGAAATGGAGTTGGCCATGATCCGAGCCAATGTAAAGGAATCCGTCGAACAAACCATGGCCCGCTTCCTCAATGGTCTCAATTACCAAGTGAAGAATATCACCAACTTCCGACCTTACAACACCATTGAAGAATTGGTCCATCAAACCTCAAAAGCGGAGAGGCAAGTTCAAGAAGATGCAAAGTACTCCAAATTTGTGTCCTCCAACACTCGGGGCACACCTTCTACTTCTCAAGTGCCGCCAAGCACAACGCCCTATACCCGCGCTCCAACATCAAGCGGTGGCACTTCCAACACACGGCCACCGGCAAATTCTTCAACACGTTCTTCATCAACCACAACAAGTTTCAAACCACGAGAGCCTACCAAGGCCTTTCCACCCAAAGATGAAAAGACTAGCTCCATTGCATGCTTCACTTGCAAGGGCCGCGTCCACAAGTCTTTTGAGTGCCCCACCAAGAGGACCATGATCATCACCGAAGACGGCGAGTATGATTCCATTAGTGAGGGAAAAATGGATGCTTTGCCTCAAGTCTCTCAACACATCCAAGCAAATGAAGATGATGAAGACGGCCACATATATTGTGACAATGATGCAAGCCCTTCCCTCGTGGTGTCCAAGGTGTTGACTCTTCAACAAGAGCTCGATGAGAATCAAAGGTGCCACATATTCCACACCAAGGCGGGCATCAAAGGGCGCTCCGTGAAGGTCATTATTGATGGCGGAAGTTGCCACAACTTGGCAAGCGAAGAACTTTGTACCAAACTCAACCTCGTCAAGAAGAAGAACCCTCACCCATACAAGGTGCAATGGCTTAGTGACTCCGGCTCAATAGAAGTGGACCACACGGTGGTAGTCTCATTCAAGATTGGCGCCTACGAAGACACATTGGAATGTGACGTGGTACCAATGAGCGTGTGTCATTTTCTCTTGGGCCGACCTTGGCAATTTGATAGGAGTGTTCTACACAATGGTCGCACCAATCACTATATCTTCAAGTGGAGGGGCAAAGAATTGGTCCTTCGCCCCATGACCCCAAGTCAAGTGATCACCGACAAAATACACACTTCCAACCCTCACGGGGACAAAAGTGAGAGAGAGAACCACCACAAAGTGAGTGAGAGCCACAAGCCAAATATGAGTGCCCCCATGAGGCATCCCACCAATGACACCATCTTACTAGCCACCAAACGAGAGGTCCAAGAAGTGCGGAATAACCCATCCCATATTCCTCATTTTGTAATCTTGTACAAGGATGAGGTGCTCTTACCTAACGACTCACCCCTCTTCCTCGTGCCATAACTACTATTTTGCAGGAATTTGAGGACGTCTTCCCCGAGGAGCTACCACCGGGTCTTCCACCACTTCGTGGAATTGAGCACCACATCGACCTCATACCCGGCGCTCCCCTCCCCAACCGGGCACCTTACCGCACCAACCCCGAGGAGACAAAGGAGACTCAACGCCAAGTCGAACAACTACTCGCGAAAGGGTATGTTCGAGAAAGCCTTAGCCCTTGCGTGGTACCGGTCCTAATTGTGCCAAAGAAAGATGGCACGTGGCGCATGTGTTGTGATTGTCGTCCCATCAATAACATTACCGTGCGCTATAGACACCCCATTCCTCGCTTAGATGACATGCTTGACGAACTATCCGGTGCCATTATTTTCACCAAAATTGATCTTAAGAGTGGCTATCAACAAATACGTATGCACGTTGGCGACGAGTGGAAAACCGCCTTCAAGACCAAGAGTGGTCTCTATGAATGGTTGGTTATGCCATTCGGCCTATCCGAAGCACCTAGTACTTTCATGCGCGTTATGAACTATGTTCTTCGCTATCTCATTGGCAAGTTCATTGTCGTTTACTTTGATGATATCCTCATTTATAGCAAATCCATAGAGGAACATGCTAGCCATATTCGTGAAGTGCTTCAAGTGTTGCGTAAAGAACAATTATATGCTAATCTTGAAAAATGTACTTTTTGCACTTCCAAACTCATCTTCCTTGGCTTTGTTGTTTCCTCAAATGGAATTGAAGTTGATGAAACTAAAGTAAACGCAATTAAAACTTGGCCTCACCCTACCACCCTATCTCAAGTCCAGAGTTTCCTTGGGCTAGCCGGCTTTTACCGCCGTTTTGTTAAAGACTTTAGCACCATTGCATCACCTTTACACGCTTTGAGCAAAGAGAATGCGCCTTTTATTTGGGGACCCTCCCAAGAAAAGGCCTTCAATGAACTCAAACAGCGCCTCACCAACGCTCCCTTACTTGTGTTACCCAATTTTGATAAACCTTTCGAAGTTCATTGTGACGCTAGCGGCACGGGTATAGGAGGTGTACTTATGCAAGATAGACGACCGGTAGACTACTTTAGCGAAAAACTCTCCGGCGCCCAATTGAACTACCCTATATACGATAAGGAACTATATGCGTTGTTCCGCGTCTTACAAGTTTGGGAACACTATCTTCGCCCGAGAGAATTCGTAATTCACTCGGACTATGAATCTCTTAAGTACTTGAAGTCTCAAACCAAGTTGAATCGTAGACATGCTAGATGGAGTGAATTCATTGAGTCTTTCCCTTATATCATCATGTATAAAAAGGGCAATGACAATGTCGTCGCGGACGCCTTGTCACGTAGATGCATGCTTACCACCAAGCTTGAATTTGACATAGGGGGAATTGAACACATCAAAGATCTATATGCTCATGACCCTTCCTTTGCTGCACCTTTCGCCAATTGCCAGCGGCACACCACTTGGGACAATTATTATATCAAGGATGGATATCTTATGCGCGCTAACAAGCTTTGCATTCCCGAGTGCTCTTTGCGTCTTCTCCTTTTGTAGGAATCTCATGGCGGTGGCCTCATGGGACACTTTGGCCGCGAAAAAACGTACGCTACACTCTCTGCCAACTTCTTTTGCTCAAAGATGTTCCGTGATGTGGGTCGACTTTTACAACGGTGCCACACTTGTCAAAAGGCTAAGTCAAAATCTCTATCACATGGTCTATATATGCCTTTGCCTATTCCTCACATACCATGGGAACATATTAGTATGGATTTCGTTCTTGGCCTACCGCGTACAAGGAATGGCAAGGATTCTATATTTGTGGTAGTTGATAGATTCTCCAAAATGGCACATTTTCTACCTTGTAATAAAACGGATGATGCCTCGCATATTGCTAACATCTTTTGTAGGGAGATTCTTCGACTCCATGGCGTACCCAAGTCTATCGTCTCCGACCGTGACGTCAAATTCCTAAGCTACTTTTGGAAGACACTATGTGCCAAGCTCGACATCAAGCTCCTCTTCGTCACGGCGTATCACCCACAAACGGACGGGCAAACGGAAGTTGTGAACTGCTCCCTATCAACTCTACTCCGCACACTCATCAAGAAGAATATCAAGGAGTGGGAAGATCACCTCCCGGTGGCGGAGTTCTCCTACAACCGTGCCATGCACTCCACCACGAAGCGGTCTCCCTTTGAGGTTGTCTATGGGTTCAATCATTTGTGCCCATTGGACATCCTACCTCTCCCTCTCCAAGAACGCGCCAACATGGATGATAGCACACGGGCAAACTTCCTCAAGAGACTCCATGAAGACACGTGGGCAACTATCGAGAAACACATACAAGCCCATGCACGCAAGATGAACATCCAAAAGAAACCAAGCACGTTCCAACCGGGTGAATTAGTGTGGATACATCTCCGCAAAGACCGGTTCCCGGACGCCCGCAAGTCCAAGCTTCTTCCTCGCGCCGACGGGCCATTCAAGATTCTCACCAAGGTCAACAACAACGCCTAGACGGTGGACATCCCCACCGTCAAGTACTCGGTGAGCAACACCTTCAACATCTCCGACCTCGCGCCTTACCATGGTGATGGAGACCTTGATCCGTGGACGGATCTTCCCCAAGGGGGGGGGGAGATGATGCGGAGCATCCTACCGACATCACCATGGATACATCTCCTACACGCGGACCCATGACGAGAGCACAAGCACGTACCATAGAAGCAAAGGTGCATTCACTCCTTGCTGAGATTCAATACCATACGCACGAGAAGTGGATGCTACCTCAAAACAGTGTGCTTTGTTCCATTACGTCCAACGGCGAGGAGGCAACCAAAGGAGAAGAAGATTCGACTTTAGACAGCCTTCGGACGTCCGAAGACTTTCGGACTTCGGACAGCTCGGACGTCCGAACCTCGTCGGACTTCCGACATGCTACGGTCAGGAGCCCATCCATCGGATAGAGCGCACGACAGACTTCGGACCCCCGACAGGCGTCGGACGTCCGAAACTCGTCGGATTTCCGACATCCACTACTCCAGGCCACCAGGTCGTCTACAGGACTCCGCCGATGCAGCCACTTCCGGAAATCCGAAGCTCAACGGACGTCCGACGTCCCGAAAGTTCGGACGTCCGAAACCCAACGGTCGTCCGAAACCTGCCTGCGCGCAGATTTAGCTGGGCCATGGCCCATGTATCCCCTTCTCCCCCCTATCCTACATATAGTTGCCTCCTATCTCAGTTCTAGGGTTAGCTAAGAAATTACTAACGACTTGAGAGCTTAGCTCCTTCTTCCCCCTAGGGAATTAGATCTCCTTGTGATCCTCTCAAGCCTACCTCCTACCTCCTCTCCCCACTCATAGAAGGAGAGGAACCCAATCCTATTCATAGAAGGAGAGGGAGACTACCAAGCTTACCTCTTGTGGTGCGTGGATCTTGTGATGTGTGGTATTACAGCTATAGAAACATATGACACATATCGGTCCCACGCGACATATGACACTGCCATATGCCCCGGATTTCCAACATGATATCACATCATTACAGCTACATGGATACAACATCTCATACAATCGGCATACAATTGCCTTAATACGATACATCAACGGAAGATACATGTCTGAGTACAGACTACAATCAAATGCCTAGTGGCAAAGGTAAAACACACCATTCCCGTAACCACACGGGTCCAGGCTCTCCGCCAGGATCCTCCTAACTAGTTGTCGTCGAGTCTCCGCGAAGGCGCCCAAAGAAGGGTCTTCGAGCTCCTCTGAAGTCCAAGATCGTTGCATAACGTGCGTAGAAGAGAAAAGAAAGAGGTGAGTGATAACCCTCAACTGTAGGGGATCGAGATAGTCTTCGCGGGCAAGATAACCCAATTTATTGATTCGACACTTGGGGACACAAAGAATACGTATAGGCTTTGACAATTGAGTTGTCAATTCAACCGCACCTGAACTAAACACTTGCTTGCACAAAGTTATTAGTAGCAACTGTGATACGGTGGTAGTAGTGATGATGGTGGTGGTGAAACAGCAAAAGTAAACAACTAGTAACCAGCAGGAAAGAAAACACTGCAGGCTAGGGAGATGGATGTTCGGGCGCTGCTTGGATGAGAACGAGCATGTAATAGATTCTAACACGGGAAAGGCTCACAGAAAATAAAGGATCATCTAGGAAAATATCAAACATCAGGCATGTATCCCAGGATAGTTGTACGTGCTTGCAATAAGAACTTTGCACAAAATCTTTTGTCCTACCCTCCCACTACAAACGGGGCCAAAAGGAACTTAGGGAGATTAAGGTAGTCCTGTCAAAGAGCACCGGAACAAAGCATTAACACTTCATGGATACACGAAATCCTCAAATTATAGTCCATCCCCTTTGGTGTCCCAAGCTGTCACCATTGGGATCGCCGGTTCCGGACTATAATAGGTGCATACAACTCATAGATAGGATCAAGAACACCACAAACTCGAGAAACAAAAGGGTGATCAGATCTGAAATCATGGCACTCGGGCCCAAAGTGGCAAGCATTAAGAGCAACAAGTTGTAATAGAGATGATAAACACCAAGTAGATGATATGCAACATGCCCCCAACAATCTGATTGAACTATTACATGATCTAACTCATCCAATTCCTACCATACCCTTTGCCTACAGCAGGGAATTACTCACACATGGATGGAGAAGTCATGGAGGGGTGATGGAGTGGGGATGCGATGAAGATGGCGAGGATTTCCCCTCACCGGAGGCCAAAGCAGCCTCCAGATTAGCTCTCTCGGAGATGAACAGAAGGTGGCGGCGGCTCCGCGACGTAGATTGGAAAAGCGACTTCTGTTCTGGGGTTTCTGCGTCGGCAGAATAAATAGAATCTAAGGTAGGTCACCAGGGGATGTGGGACCCAGCCAGGAGGGCAGGTGGTGCGGCCAGGGGTTGGGCCACGCTAGGCACCCTCCTGGCTGCCCCCTGGCTGCCCTGTGGCCCCCCTTTGGATCTTCGGAAGCTTCCGAAACACTGATTTTTAATATATTTTCTTGGGATTTTTTCCAGCGTACCTAAATATCTAGAAACCTGCACAAAAGAAAACAACACTGGTAGCTCTGCTGAAAACAGTGTCAGTCCGGGTTAGTTTCGTTCAAATCATGCAAGAATGAAGCCAAAACAATAGCAAAAGTGTTTGGAAAAGTATATACGTTTGAGACGTATCAACTCCCCCAAGCTTAGCTATTGCTTGCACTCAAGCAATTCAGTTCAACGAACTGGACGCGACAAAGAAAACTTTGACAAACTCTTTTGCTTCATTAGATGTAAATAAGCATGTACTACGAAAGAGTTTAGCAAGTTTTGACACCATGCTACAAGGACAATGCATGAAGCAATCCTTCTTTCATGTAATCAGTCACAAACAAACAAAAAGTAAATAATATGCTGCTGAAAATCAATTCAAGATCACAATGCACATGGCATGAACATATGAGAGTGGTATCTCGCTAGCCTCCATGAGTGAAGCAAAACATAAATGCAGAAACTCCTCCAGAGTTTTAAAGGAGACCAGAACTTAGAACTCAAAGTAAGAAACATCATAAGCATGCAGAAGACAATGTGATACTTTGGGACAATGCATGTTACACTAAGAATGACAATCATGCTCTCATAGTTGGTGCTTTGGAGAAAGGAAGGTGGAGACTCTCGAACCGTGGCTTTTGATGGCAAGGTTGAAAACCCATGAAAGGAAGCAAAGACTAAACATGTACCAGAGCTCTTGGTTTTGAAAACAGAGATAAAACTCTTTTGAGAAGTGCAACTTTCCAGTCAACGGTGAACGATAAAGGTCTCTCAATATCTCCCATGCCAACCATATTAATGCCTTTTTCTTACACATGTTCCCTTATCCATGAATCTTTGATGGTCTACGGAACCTTTTATTTTTCCTCAAGGATGGAAGGAGGGTATCGTTCCACCTATCACTAGCAGTATTTGGTCCATTTCATTCCATCATCAAGTATGGGGGAGGTGTAACTCATATTTTTTTTTATTGACTAGTTAAAACTTCCGTTAAAATATTTTTGGCATGAAAGATACTGATTTTCCCTCACCGCACCATGAGCTTGTACGGTTACAAAGGGGAAGATTTTGAATAAATTTCGAGATGGCACAAGAAAGTCTAAGTTAGGAGTGGCCGGTAAATACCACATATAGGTAGGTATGGTGGACTCAAATGGAACAACTGGTTTGAAAAGGAATTTGGAACCACAAGCAGAATTCCGCTTGGTGTTGGAGGAAGGTTAGAAAAATACGGGGAAGCGACCAACTAGAGAGCATAACAGTCATAATCATGCAGAGCGACAAAGCAACATTGAATCAGGCATGAAAGTGATATAACTCACCCTGAAGTAAAAAGATCATCAAGGCAGAACAGTCTTTTTTAGTCTTAACATGCGTGAACATGTGCCAAGTCAATCCAAGAATTCCCCCGAGGGAAATACCACTTCAATAAGCCATACCATGAACAATGCAATGCATGTCAATCATTTCAAGCAACACATTATAAACTCTAGATATTTGAGGCTAACCACAAAGAAAGCATGAACCACTGGGAAAGAATTATAAACATAGCACTATGTCGCTACAAGCTGGTCTCTAATCATAAGCACATGCATCTGTACAAAAGTAGAAACGAAAAGAGTTCATACCGGCTTTCCTTGTTGCATCCCTTCCGTCGATCTTCGTCATTACTGCCTTGTCACTTGCACGATCAAACGTAGGAAATTATAATCAAATGCCATCACAGACTCGATTTGAACTCCGAAACAAAGCAAACTAAAGAGCAAAGGAAACATATTTTTGGGTTTTTTAAAGGTTTAACGAAAGCAAAATAAAGGAGAAATATTTTTGGGTTTTTGCAAACTAAAAGATCAAAGAAGAACAGGAAAAAACTTGCAAAAAGATAAAAGCGAACCAACGGTAGATACAAGGGGAAGAGAGCACGTACTCCCCCAAGCTTAGGCTTTGGCCTAAGTTGGGCTCGTCTACTGCGGTCCTGCGGAGCCTCCAGCTCCGGGGTAATGGTAATCCCAAGGGTTGTATGAGCCCTCCGGTGCGTACACTGAAGTCCTCGGATCCTCCCACGTGGAAGAGGAAGGTACAACCCCCCATCTAGAGGAAGACCCTTCACCCCAGGGGGTGACAGTCTCCTCCTGAACTGGTGGATATACCACATGCTGCTCCTCGTTTGGCTCGACCCCCTCCATGGGGTCTTGAAACTGGTATCTCCCCGTGATCTCATCAAACTCGGCCACTGAAAAACGAAATCCATTCCTGCGAGAAAAATCAAACACAAGTGGTGCAGGTAGACGGAAGCGCGTTCCACTCCGTCTTTAAACCGCAAAATATAATCAAGTGCATAGCGGTCAGAGGCCTTAGTAACAAAGAAATGCCTCTTCATGGCAGCCAAGTCAAGGCTAACAAAAGGAAAGACTGTATCATCTGGGCGCGGTTCGCCTTGGAGAAACTGCAAAAGAAGTGTGGCGTAGACGCCACCAAAGAGGTCCCCCTTGTTACTGTTAGTAGCAAGGCGTTTCGCAATAAGCGAACCCACATGATACTCGTGCTTCCCTGAGAGGGCATTCGCCATGATAGCAGTATCATGCGTAGAAGTGTTGCTCGTGTTTTCTCGAGCCAACACTCCTCTAGCAATATAATAGGTGAAATACCTGAGGTGAGGGAACATAATGTTGGAAATCTTCTGACGGTTGGATGCCCTCACTTTAGTGTTACAGAACGAGTCGAGGAGGGTGTTGAGTGCAACAGTTTGGACATTTTTCCTCTTCTTCTTCTCGAACAAGCCTGGCAAACCTAAAGTGTGGTACACGGCTCGTAACAAGCCGTGTCAAACTTGCATTGGCACACAGAGCATAGAACTCTTCTCGTATGCCGGCATCCTCCATGAAATCTTCGCATGGAAATGCCATAGCTCTTGCGGGTGACGCGTCCAACATCTCCATGGGTACGATATCTTCATTATAGCTCACCCTCGTGGTCGAAGGTGAAGCTGCGGAACACGTAAAACGGCTGGAGCGCTCGGGTTTCTTCTTCCCAAGCCACTTTCCTAGCCTCTCCATTTCTGAAATTTTTAACAATTCACAAAAACGAAGATTTAAGAAAAACTAGTTTGGGAAAAACATTCTACTTACTTTACCAATTCTAAAACTAGCAACAAAACTTGAAAAATAATTTTCTACACAAACATTTAAGCTAAACTAAACAACACCAAGAACCACTAAATACTCACTAATGAATCCACCAACTAGAAAACTAATTGGAGGGGTGAGGGAGTCACATACCAGAGAGTATTTTTTCCAAATTTCAGCTCAAATGAGTGGTTGTAGAAGGAGATCGAAGTTCCGTGCTCAAGAACAGTGAGAACATGAAACCAGAGCAAAAACATGAGTTTTTGGGAGGAAGGAGAGAGAGTGGAAGAAGAGGTGCCAGCAGGGGGTGCTTGTGGGCCCCAGGAGGGTGGGTGGCGCGGCCAGGAGCTGGGCTGGGCCAGGGTGGACCCCCTGGTCAGCCACAGGTACTCCCCGATGGATTTTTACCTGGAAAGTTTTATTTTGAATTTTCTGGAATTTTCTGGGCAACTTCACTGTAGAGATTTTTTCAAAGTTCAAAAGCTACAAAAACTTCCGTGAACTTGAGACAAAAGTTAGAACAAGTGAAGCTTTAAACAAAAATTTGGGTACATCAAGGAGAATAAAATCTAAAGGAAATGAAAACATAACAAGCTCAACTTTTTACCTATATAAAACATGCTAGTTAGCAAGGTTGATCAAGTCTTACCAACAAACCTGTGGTATATAACGCAGAAAGTCTCGCCTCTTATGAAGTGATCATTGCACTCTCACTTTAATGGACATTGTCCCCACCATAATTTTCTTGTATTTATGGTATACATGTAGTGGACAATCCCATTCTCCAATCTTCACGGTCTCGATATTCTCAATGGAGTTAAGGCCATGCCTTTTGTCGATCTTCTTCGGAAAATACACCGTGTGTTCTTTGTCATTCACGTTGAAGGTAACCTTCCCTTTATTGCAATCAATAACAGCACCTGCGGTGTTAAGAAAAGGTCTACCAAGGATAATAGACATGCTCCCATCCTCGGGCATGTCAAGCACAACAAAATCAGTAAGTATTAAGCAATTGGCAACTTCAACAGGAACATCCTCACAAATACCGATCGGGACAGCTGTGGACTTGTCGACCATCTGTAGAGAGATATCTGTAGGAATTAATTTCTCTAAACAAAGTCTTTTGTAGAGAGAAAAGGGCATAACACTCACTCCTGCACCAAGATCACATAAAGTAGTTCTAACATAATTATTTTTTATGGAGCAAGGAATGGTGGGTATACCTCGATCACCGAGCTTCTCAGGAATCTTGCCACTGAAAGAGTAGTTAGCAAGCATAGTAGATATTGCCTCATTAGGGACTTTTATTTTATTAACAATATCTTTCATGTATTTAGAGTAAGGAGGTAACTTAATAGCATCATTCAAAGGGATTTGAAGAAAAAGAGGTTTCATCCACTCACAAAACTTGTTGTAGTGTTCTTCTTCTTTAGTTTTGACGGACTTGCTTGGGAAAGGCATGGGTTTCTGTACCCATGGTTCTCGTTCCTTCCCATGTCTCCTTCTAAGAAAGTCTTCTCTAGTATACTTCTTGCGCTTATCGGTTGCTTCTTCTTCACGAACCTCAGCTGGATCATTCTTTTCAGCATCTTTTTCAGGTTCAGCACCGTCTTCAGTCTCAACATCGGAGGTAGATATGCTATTTGGATCAACAGCTTGTTCTTCTTCTTCTATAGGATCATTGGAATTGTCAGCTTCCTTGTGTTTCTTTTTCTTTGGAGAGCTAAAAATTTCTTCTTCCTGTACTTGAGAATCTTGCTCGATCCTCTTTGGATGCCCTTCTGGATAGAGAGGGTCCTGGGTGTGTGTTCCACCCCGGGTCTTTATACCATAAGCCTGTAAATTGTCCTGTTTGGCATTATTAGAAAGAAAATATTTTTGCACATTAGAAATTTGTTCAAGCTGAGTTTGAACCATATTAAAATGCTTCACAAGACATTTAACATCATTAACTGTTCTTCCTAGAACATCAAGCAAACTTTTGATAGCAAGAGTATTATCATGCAACTGACCTTGTATCCTTGTATTGAAGTGATTCTGCTTCATAATAAAATTATCAAGCTCATCTAAACATTGGTCAGGAGGTTTACCTTTAGGGATGCCACTTGCATTGAAATCTAAAAGAGAGTGTACCTCTACCATAGGTGGGTGAGTGGTAGGCTCACACAGCTTCTCAATTGGGGGTAGATTCTTCACGTCTTTAGCTTTAATTCCTTTCTCTTTTATAGACTTCTTTGCTTCTTGCATATCTTCGGGGCTTAGGACAAGCATGCCCCTCTTCTTTGGTGGTGGGGGTGGTTCAGGCACGGACCAATCTTCATGGTTTTTGGCAATCTTGCCCATCAATTCTTCCGCATCGTCCGGTGTTCTTTGCCCGAAAACACAACCAGCACAACTATATAGATAGGATTTAGACCCATCGGTTAGACGAGCATAAAATATATAAATTAATTCATTCTTAGGTATCTCATGTCCTGGTCTAGCCTTCAGCAAACTGCAAAATTTCCCCAAGCTTTAGGGAGATGCTCATCCTGCAACTGTTTAAAGTTGTAAATTCTTTGCAAAGCAGCATGTTGCATATGAGCGGGAAAATACTTATCAACGAAAGATATAGCCATATCTTGAGGAATTTGAATGGAACCACATGGTAGTGCATCATACCATGCTCTAGCATCTCCTTTCAAGGAAAAAGGAAAAAGCTTGGTGTAAGGCCCGATATGCGGTACTGTTTCAGATTCGGACGTTTCCGCCCGAACCCGAGGACGAAGCACATATCGGACCCACCGCGACATATGACAAAGCCATATGCCCCGGATTTCCAACATGATATCACAACATTACAGATACAAGGATACAACATCTCATACAATTGGCATACAACTGCCTCAAATATAATACAACAGCGGAAGATACATGTCTGAGTACAGACTACAAACAGATGCCTACTGGCAAAGAGAAAAACATCGATCCCAAAACCACACGGGTCCAGGCCGTCCGCCGGGATCCGCCTAACTAGTCGTCGTCGAGTCTCCACGTGAAACGTCGATCACCATACCTGTTGTCGATCAGAACCCTGAAAAGAGTTTGGGGGTAGTATCATGAGTACAGAGGTACTCAGCATCCAACTGTAGTGGTCATCTGACCCAGCAAGGACTTCATCACTCGTCATTCTAGGACAACTAGTAGTTTACGGTAAGGAAGGGGTAAGTGGTGAGATTGCTGCCGCACTAGCTTTTATGAAGTGGCTAACGATCTAAAGAGTAAGATAAGAAGCCAAGCATTCGATGAGGAATCGCCTCCAACAAGTCTTGCTATCAACTACTTACGCAAACATAACACCTATCCTATCCTTGTCCTCCTCTTCGCATCCCGACGAAGAAGAAGCAGTCAAGGCACACGCACACGTTGATCAAGTTATATTAAGATTATCTCAGTTGTTGTTGTCTATGAACAAGGAGTAGGTCTCAAGTCGTCCATAACCGTGGACACGGCTTCTCGAAAAGATTTAACCCTGCAGGGGTGTACCAACTGCCCATTACGAGGCTCCGCACGCATGTCCATCACTCTCAGTTGCTACCCATTATAGGCAACCATTTTATGATTTAGTTCCAAGAGATCCGAAATGACAGGTCCCTCTAGCTAACAACGAACAAATCCGGGTGGCCCCCGGTGAGTCGACATCCAACTCCAAAAGCCGGCCGCGCTCTCGAATCGGCCTCTACCGTCTGGACGAGGTCGGGTTAGCTACCCAAACAGATGTGGGCAGCCCCCTAGCTTCCAGGTGTGGACCAACAAGAGAAACCATGTCTCCGCAGGCCCGAGTTGTTTAAAAGATATCTGCTAGGAGCGACCCGACAAGATATATATGCATGTTTTCAAATGGTAAATCAGCTTGGGCCACCACTAGAAATGTTTGAAGCTAGATAGGTAAGAAAAGGGGACCCCATAAAATCCCACACGCGGTTAGGCACGCTCAGTCTTAAAACCAATACCCGGAACTCGGATCCTAGGTGACTCGAATGGAACAAAGCGTCGGGGCGGGATAGCCTAGACCTTCCATCCTTCGTCGAATATAGTCAACATTATAATAATAATATCATCAACAATAATATAATAATCAGGTGATATCCCAACCCAAAGAGTAATAGGGTAACATCGTAGCATCCTAAGCATGCATACTAAGCAGGGGCTGAGCAACGAGCAATAGTAACATAGCAGTACAAGGTTTGCTGGGAGGGGACATGGCTGTATCGGTTTGAAAAAGGCTGTAACCATGTGGTAGGATCAAGCATCGAACCTAACCTAGACTAGCATGCAAACCGCTGGTTGAAATAGAATGGATCATAAGTAATGTATAGTCCGCGCCTGTTGATAAGTCGGGTTCCGAAGGTGTAGTTGATCGCAAGCTCGCATCGTCTCTGAGAGGTACCCGCGGGAGCACACAAGAAGTAAACACTGGAAAGCAATCAACGAGCAAACACTCTATTACTACGAGGCAAACACGAGCAAGCATCAAAAGCAACACGAGACACCGCACCTACCGTCGAGAGCGGTTACTAACGATTTAAGTGGAGTACTCGTCACACACGACGATACCGCACGTTTACGGTGGTTCAAGTTGTTTAGCTACAGGTGACCAAACAACGGTTATTAACATGGCAACTCAAGCAAGCATGGCATATCACTCAAACATTGCAAGGGTGAGGCACAAATAAACTACCTAAGCTAGTCAATTTAAGTGGGGTGAAATCCTAGACATGCAAACTATTGCGGACCCCACGATAAAAATGGAATTTGGTACTGTTTTTACCTAAACAGTATTTTATTATTTTTATTAGCAAGCAAGAGCAGCAAAAACATAATCTACATGCAATTCTAATCAAGTTACATCTAAAGAACATTTTAAACAGAGCAACCGATAAAAAGTTATTGCAGTTACAGTTTACAGTGGCAGGCAGTGTAATTAGCAGTCAAACAGCAGGTAAACAAAGTCAAACATGGCAACAAGCAACAAATTATTAAACTAGACACAATTCTAAGCAAGTTTCATATTTAAATCGTCGCAATCGGAGCTACGGTTAAAAAGTTACGGGCACCGCAAAAAAAACAACTAATCTGTCTAAAAAAATAAAAGCAACTAACAGAAAAAAAAACTAACTGGGCCGAAATCTACTGGGCCCAACTAACTAAAATAAATAAATAACAGAAAAAAAAAAAACGGGCAGCTCACCTACTGGGCCGTGGCCCACTGGCCTGGGAGGCCTGGAGGCTTGGGCTGCGGCCTGGGCTGGTGTGGCGCGCTGGGCCGCCTGGGGGCGTGGCCGGCCCACGGGGCGCGCTGGAGCGGCGAGGCAGCCGGCTCCATGGCTCGGGCTCCCCGAGCAGGCGGCGACGGAGGCCGGCCTCCCGACGGCAAGGCGGCGCCGACGGCGGGAGAGGGCGACGAGGAGGGGTCCAGGAGGCGCGGGACGGCGGCTCCGGCCCGGGTCCGGACGGAGGCGAGTCCATGGCGGCGGCGGTGAAGACCTGCAGGGGCGGCGCGAGCTCCTGGAGCTCCGGGCGGCGGTGCCATGGATGCGGTCCTGCGGGGGAGAGGAGGGGGTGAGACCAGAGGAGAGGGAAGAGGAAGGGAGAGGGAGGTCCGGCGGCTGGACTGGCCGGAGTGGCCGGCGGCTGCGGTCTCCACGGGCGGCGCTCGAGTGCGGGCTGGCTGCGGGCATGGAGGAGGGAGGAGAGAGAGAAGAGAGGTGGGAGGCTGGGAGCTCTCTGGGCCGTCAGATCGGGCGATCTGACTGTCCAGATTTGATCTAGCTAGGGTTTGGCTGGAAAATATGCAAAATGCGAAAATCTGGGCAAAGTGGAGGGGGGTGGCTGCAAAATTGGCTTAGGGAAACCCTAATTTGGTGTGGGAGGCTGGTGGTCTATTTATAGCATGGGTGGCTGGAAGTTTGCAAAAACATCATCGGTTTTTCTCTCGGGCGCGCGGTGCTCACGTTTCTGACCGCCGGGGGTCCGCAGTACCTCCGATTCGGGTAAAACTTCGAACTGCGCGATCAGTGCGTCGAGCCCATCGATCGTACCTTACTGCGGTGACATTCTGACAACATTTTCCGGCACGCTATAAAAATATCCCGTTTAATTATTAAACGGGGTTTTTCGTTCCGTTGGCTGCGGCTGGCCTCGTGCGGTTTTCGCGACGGTGATCGGGTGAAACCCGGTGTCGCAAAGGTCGAGTGTCAGGGTGGCAAGGGTCGGTCTCCGTCCGATACGAGAATAAGGGGGAGAAATATTCACCGATTATTATTTCGGTGAAGCAAACACTGCAAACAAATCAGACAATAGGGCAATTCACACCGAAAACAATTTTTTTTAATTTTTGTGAAATCTGGGCTGTTACAGGCAACACCACCAACAAGGGATCTCGTCACGATATCCAGGACGATCCGGGGGGAGGGGGTGGAGAGAAAAGAGACGACGATCTTCAACACCACCAACAAGGGACTCTGCTCCATGTCGACGTCGAACTTCTGTCGAGATAAATTTCCGCAGAGAGACGACATCGTCGGAATAACGAAAACGTCAGTGACAAGAGGAAGAACGATCGCGTAAACCAGATCAAGGGATAGTGATTTTCGACGCAAGTCATAAAAACACCGGCAAAGGGATGGATGGCAATGAATGACCCAGATGATTCCCGAAGTCGGAGAAGCTAAAGGTACTACAGGAATTCCCACCTGAGCTCGGAATCGAGACAATACGCTGCAAGCAAGGCATTGTAACTATTCCGATACTCCACACAGTCGAGATCCTAAAGTTTGAAAGGGGATAAGGCGAGAACAAAACACTTACGGCACTTGTCCTGACCAGAGCAAAGGTAAGGAGTAAAAAGAATCCTACTCTCCGATAACTAACTTAGTAACTACAAAATAATTTTTGTCTAGACTTGACTTCGGCCAGAGAGGGGATCCTACGGTCGGTAAGGCTCTGATACCAAGTTGTAAGGCCCGATATGCGGTACTGTTTCAGATTCGGACGTTTCCGCCCGAACCTGAGGACGAAGCACATATCGGACCCACCGCGACATATGACAAAGCCATATGCCCCGGATTTCCAACATGATATCACAACATTACAGATACAAGGATACAACATCTCATACAATTGGCATACAACTGCCTCAAATATAATACAACAGCGGAAGATACATGTCTGAGTACAGACTACAAACAGATGCCTACTGGCAAAGAGAAAAGCATCGATCCCAAAACCACACGTGTCCAGGCCGTCCGCCGGGATCCGCCTAACTAGTCGTCGTCGAGTCTCCACGTGAAACGTCGATCACCATACCTGTTGTCGATCAGAACCCTGAAAAGAGTTTGGGGGTAGTATCATGAGTACAGAGGTACTCAGCATCCAACTGTAGTGGTCATCTGACCCAGCAAGGACTTCATCACTCGTCATTCTAGGACAACTAGTAGTTTACGGTAAGGAAGGGGTAAGTGGTGAGATTGCTGCCACACTAGCTTTTATGAAGTGGCTAACGATCTAAAGAGTAAGATAAGAAGCCAAGCATTCGATGAGGAATCGCCTCCAACAAGTCTTGCTATCAACTACTTACGCAAACATAACACCTATCCTATCCTTGTCCTCCTCTTCGCATCCCGACGACGAAGAACCAGTCAAGGCACACGCACACGTTGATCAAGTTATATTAAGATTATCTCAGTTGTTGTTGTCTATGAACAAGGAGTAGGTCTCAAGTCGTCCATAACCGTGGACACGGCTTCTCGAAAAGATTTAACCCTGCAGGGGTGTACCAACTTCCCATTACGAGGCTCCGCACGCACGTCCATCACTCTCAGTTGCTACCCATTATAGGCAACCATTTTATGATTTAGTTCCAAGAGATCCGAAACGACAGGTCCCTCTAGCTAACAACGAACAAATCCGGGTGGCCCCCGGTGAGTCGACATCCAACTCCAAAAGCCGGCCGCGCTCTCGAATCGGCCTCTACCGTCTGGACGAGGTCGGGTTAGCTACCCAAACAGATGTGGGCAGCCCCCTAGCTTCCAGGTGTGGACCAACAAGAGAAACCATGTCTCCGCAGGCCCGAGTTGTTTAAAAGATATCTGCTAGGAGCGACCCGACAAGATATATATGCATGTTTTCAAATGGTAAATCAGCTTGGGCCACCACTAGAAATGTTTGAAGCTAGATAGGTAAGAAAAGGGGACCCCATAAAATCCCACACGCGGTTAGGCACGCTCAGTCTTAAAACCAATACCCGGAACTCGGATCCTAGGTGACTCGAATGGAACAAAGCGTGGGGGCGGGATAGCCTAGACCTTCCATCCTTCGTCGAATATAGTCAACATTATAATAATAATATCATCAACAATAATATAATAATCAGGTGATATCCCAACCCAAAGAGTAACAGGGTAACATCGTAGCATCCTAAGCATGCATACTAAGTAGGGGCTGAGCAACGAGCAATAGTAACATAGCAGTACAAGGTTTGCTGGGAGGGGACATGGCTGTATCGGTTTGAAAAAGGCTGTAACCATGTGGTAGGATCAAGCATCGAACCTAACCTAGACTAGCATGCAAACCGCTGGTTGAAATAGAATGGATCATAAGTAATGTATAGTCCTTGCCTGTTGATAAGTCGGGTTCCGAAGGTGTAGTTGATCGCAAGCTCGCATCGTCTCCGAGAGGTACCCGCGGGAGCACACAAGAAGTAAACACTGGAAAGCAATCAACGAGCAAACACTCTATTACTACGAGGCAAACACGAGCAAGCATCAACAAGAAGCAACACGAGACACCGCACCTACCGTCGAGAGCGGTTACTAACGATTTAAGTGGAGTACTCGTCACACACGACGATACCGCACGTTTACGGTGGTTCAAGTTGTTTAGCTACAGGTGACCAAACAACGGTTATTAACATGGCAACTCAAGCAAGCATGGCATATCACTCAAAAATTGCAAGGGTGAGGCACAAATAAACTACCTAAGCTAGTCAATTTAAGTGGGGTGAAATCCTAGACATGCAAACTATTGAGGACCCCACGATAAAAATGGAATTTGGTACTGTTTTTACCTAAACAATATTTTATTATTTTTATTAGCAAGCAAGAGCAGCAAAAACACAAGCTAAATGCAATTCTAATCAAGTTACATATAAAGAACATTTTAAACAGAGCAACAGATAAAAAGTTATTGCAGTTACAGTTTACAGTGGTAGGCAGTGTAATTAGCAGTCAAACAGCAGGTAAACAAAGTCAAACATGGCAACAAGCAACAAATTATTAAACTAGACACAATTCTAAGCAAGTTTCATATTTAAATCGTCGCAATCGGAGCTACGGTTAAAAAGTTACGGGCACCGCAAAAAAAACAACTAATCTGTCTAAAAAAAAACAACTAACAGAAAAAAAAAAACTAACTGGGCCGAAATCTACTGGGCCCAACTAACTAAAAAAAAATAACAGAAAAAATAAAAAAAAGCGGGCAGCTCACCTACTGGGCCGTGGCCCACTGGCCTGGGAGGCCTGGAGGCTTGGGCTGCGGCCTGGGCTGGTGTGGCGCGCTGGGCCGCCTGGGGGCGTGGCCGGCCCACGGGGCGCGCTGGAGCGGCGAGGCAGCCGGCTCCATGGCTCGGGCTCCCCGAGCAGGCGGCGACGGAGGCCGGCCTCCGGACGGCGGGAGAGGGCGACGAGGAGGGGTCCAGGAGGCGCGGGACGGCGGCTCCGGCCCGGGTCCGGACGGAGGCGAGTCCATGGCGGCGGCGGTGAAGACCTGCAGGGGCGGCGCGAGCTCCTGGAGCTCCGGGCGGCGGCGCCATGGCTGCGGTCCTGCGAGGGAGAGGAGGGGGTGAGACCAGAGGAGAGGGAAGAGGAAGGGAGAGGGAGGTCCGGCGGCCGGACTGGCCGGAGTGGCCGGCGGCTGCGGTCTCCACGGGCGGCGCTCGGGTGCGGGCTGGCTGCGGGCATGGAGGAGGGAGGAGAGAGAGAAGAGAGGTGGGAGGCTGGGAGCTCTCTGGGCCGTCAGATCGGGCGATCTGACGGTCCAGATCTGATCTGGCTAGGGTTTGGCTGGAAAATATGCAAAATGCTAAAATCTGGGCAAAGTGGAGGGGGGTGGCTGCAAAATTGGCTTAGGGAAACCCTAATTTGGTGTGGGAGGCTGGTGGTCTATTTATAGCATGGGTGGCTGGCAGTTTGCAAAAACATCATCGGTTTTTCTCTCGGGCGCGCGGTGCTCACGTTTCTGACCGCCGGGGGTCCGCAGTACCTCCGATTCGGGTAAAACTTCGAACTGCGCGATCAGTGCGTCGAGCCCGTCGATCGTACCTTACTGCGGTGACATTCTGACAACATTTTCCGTCGCGCTATAAAAATATCCCGTTTAATTATTAAACGGGGTTTTTCATTCCGTTGGCTGCGGCTGGCCTCGTGCGGTTTTCGCGACGGTGATCAGGTGAAACCCGGTGTCGCAAAGGTCGAGTGTCAGGGTGGCAAGGGTCGGTCTCCGTCCGATACGAGAATAAGGGGGAGAAATATTCACCGATTATTATTTCAGTGAAGCAAACACTGCAAACAAATCAGACAATCAAGCAATTCACACCGAAAACAATTTTTTTTAATTTTTGTGAAATCTGGGCTGTTACACTTGGTCACATAGAAGTTCTGAATCCTTTCATCAGTAGTAAACAAGCCACCCAACTCAGTGAGTTTTGTCAGGTGCTCGATAGCATCATCATTTTCTCTGCCATAAAAGGGATCAACTTCAACTGTGGATATAAGTGAAAGGTCAACAGAGAAATCATAGTCAGGATCAGTGATGCATATAGGAGACGTAGCAAAGGTAGGATCAGGAGTAAACTTGTTCTTCAGGGAGTTCTTTGCTAGCAACTTCTTTACAGTAGCAGGGTCGGAGTCAGCACATTAATTAAGCTCCCTGCATAAATCATCATCAAGTATAACAAAATCTTCCTCAAGGAGTTTCTCCTTAAGGCCATCAAGATCATGAATTTTTCCAATAGGTGTTTGGGTAATGTAAGGCCCGATATGCGGTACTGTTCCAGATCTAGATGTTTCCATCCAGATCCGGGGACGAAGCACATATCGAACCCACCGCGACATATGACAAAGCCATATGCCCCGGATTTCCAACATGATATCACAACATTACAGATACAAGGATACAACATCTCATACAATCGGCATACAACTGCCTTAAATACAATATAACAGCGGAAGATACATGTCTGAGTACAGACTACAATCAAATGCCTACTAGCAAAGAGAAAAGCATCGATCCCATAACCACACGGGTCCAGGCCCTCCGTCGGGATCCGCCTAACTAGTCGTCGTCGAGTCTCCACGTGAAACGTCTATCACCAACCTGTTGCCGATCAGAACACTGAAAAGAGTTTGGGGGTAGTATCATGAGTACAGAGGTACTCAACATCCAACTGCAGTGGTCATCTGACCCAGCAAGGACTTCATCACTCGTCATTCTAGGACAACTAGTAGTTTACGGTAAGGAAGGGGTAAGTGGTGAGGTTGCTGCCGCACTAACATTTATGAAGTGGCTAACGATCTAGAGAGTAAGGTAAGAAGCCAAGCATTCGATGAGGAATCGCCTCCAACAAGTCTTGCTATCAACTACTTACGCAAACATAACACCTATCCTATCCTTGTCCTCCTCTTCGCATCCCGACGAAGAAGAAGCAGTCAAGGCACACACACGTTGATCAAGTTATATTAAGATATCTGAGTTGTTGTTGTCTATGAACAAGGAGTAGGTCTCAAGTCGTCCATAACCGTGGACACGGCTTCCCGAAAAGATTTAACCCTGCAGGGGTGTACCAACTGCCCATGACGAGGCCCCGCACGCACGTCCATCACTCTCAGTTGCTACCCATTATAGGCAACCATTTTATGATTTAGTTCCAAGAGATCTGAAACGACAGGTCCCTCTAACTAACAACGAACAAATCCGGGTGGCCCCCGGTGAGTCGACATCCATCTCAGGAGCCGGCCGCTCTCTCGATCTGGTCTCTACCGTCTGTCTCGGGTTTGGATAGCCGGTTCATCACACATTGGGATAACCGGGTCCTCAGCCGGACAAGGTGGGCCAGCAAGGGAACTATGTCCTCACTGGTCCGGTTTGGTTTGAAAACAACGGGCAGCTGACCAGCACACACACGGTTTCAAATGGTAAATCAGCTTGGGCCACCACTAGAAATGTTTGAAGCTAGATAGGTAAGAAGAGGGGACCCCATAAAATCCCACACGCGGTTAGGCACGCTCAGTCTTAAAACCAATACCCGGAACTCGGATCCTAGGTGACTCGAATGGAACAAAGCGTCGGGGTGGGAAAGCCTAGACCTTCCATCCTTCGTCGAGTATAGTCAACATTATAATAATCAATATCATCAACAAAAATATAATAATAATGTGATATCCCAACCCAAGGAGTATCAGGGTAACATCGTAGCATCCTAAGCATGCATACTAAGCAGGGGCTGAGCGACGAGCAATAGTAACATAGCAGTACAAGGTTTGCTGGGAAGGGACATGGCTCTATCGGTTTGAAAGAGGCTGTAAACATGTGGTAGGATCAAGCATCGAACCTAACCTATACTAGCATGCAAACCGCTGGTTGAAATAGAATGGATCATAAGTAATGCAAGTCCTTGCCTGTTGATAAGTCGGGTTCCGAAGGTGTAGTCGATCGCACGCTCGCAACGTCTCCGAGAGTATCCGAGGGAGCACACAAGAAGTAAACACTGGAAAACAATCAACGAGCAAGCACTCTATTACTACGAGGCAAACACGAGCAAGCATCAATAAGAAGCAACACGAGACATCGCACCTACCGTCGAGAGCGGTTGCTAACAGTGTAAGTGGGGTATCGGTCACACACGACGATACCGCACGTTTACGGTGGTTCAAGTTGTTTAGCTACAGGTGACCAAACAACGGTTATTAACATGGCAACTCAAGCAAGCATGGCATAGCACACAAACATTGCAAGAGGTGAAGCACAAAGTAAACTATCTATGCTAGTCAATTTAAGTGAGGCGCAACCTAAACATGGCATAATACTAAGTGTCGCACGATGATTAAAAGATTTGGTACTGTTCTGTCCTAAACCATATTTTATCTTGGTTAACAACAGAAAACAATAGCATAAACACAAAGTACACGAAAAACTAATCATGTTACATATAAGGCACACTCCAAACGGAGTTACGGTTAAAAAGATATAAGCAAAACAATTTATGCACACCTGCTGTATAAACAGGGGTAAATCTATATGCAAAAGTGCAGCAACATGACATAGCAATACATGGGATGAAATTAGACATGATGCTTAACAATATGCAATTGGAATCACTCAATTCCGATAAACGGTTGCGAAGCAATCGTCATCCGAAGTTGCAACAAAATAACAGTTTCAGCAATAGCAGCACAATAACATTAGGATAGCTACTTTGGAGCAAGATATAAACATGATTCAGCAGACAAATATGGCATGTGAATGCATGAAACTGAAGTAGAAACATTGCTTAACGCAATGCAAAAGGAATCAATGCAATAGGCCTCATGGATTTGTTAAAATCATCATGCAAAGTTGCAAAAAAATAATAACAGCAGCACATAACAGGAAATAAATGCAATTAACGGCCTGATGCCCTGTTCAGCACACGATTACACAATCAAGATGAGCTCAAACGCAAAAGCTCACAAAAGATGAATTAAAGTACACGCAATTCTGAGCAACTTTCGTTTTGGGGGCAACGTGATCGGAGCTACCGTTTAACGGGAAATTACAGTGCAGAATTGAATCAGCAGCAAAACATAAAGGACTTAGCAAAATTTCCAGCAGGCTTAGGAAAAAAAATAAAAAAAATAAAAAGGAATCGGGCCCTCACCCCAAACGGGCTCGGCCCATCTGGCGCTGGAGAGGGTTGCGGGGCTGGCTTGGGCTGGTGAAGCTGGGCCGTGGCCTGGTGCTGGGCTGGGGGCGCGACCCACCTGGCCGTCCAAGCGCGCGTGGCAGGGGGGCACTGGAGCTTGGGCTCCTCCCGAGCGGCTGGCGGCGGCGGCTTCCCCGGTGGCGCGCCGGCCACCGGCGACGAGGGGAGCGGGGTGCCTAGGAGGCGGAGGCGGCGGGCGAGGGGGCCGCGGATCCGGTGGCTAGGAGGAGGCGGGGCGGCGCGGGTTCCTCGGCGGCGCGGCTCGAGCTCGCCGGCTCGGGCTCGGTCGTCCATGGCAGAAACGGCGCGGCGGCGCCCGCTGGTTCCTGCAGGGGGAAGAGGGAGGTTAGGGAGAGAGGGAAGAGAGGAAAGAGGGCGCGGGGAGAGGAGAGGGAGGCGGCCCGGCTGGCTGCTGGCCGGCGGCGGCCTCGGCCTGGTGGCGCGCGCAGCGGCGCCCGGAGTGGCTAGAGGAGAGAGGTGAGGTAGGTGGAGGAGATGGGGTGACGTGGCGCAACCGTGGTGTAACAGCCCAGATTTCACAAAAATTAAAAATTTTGTTTTCGGTGTGAATTGTTTGATTGTCTGATTTGTTTGCGGTGTTTGCATCCCCGATTTATCGATCGGCGATTATTTTCCCCCTCTTATCTCGTATCGGACGGAGACCGACCCTTGCCACCCTGACACTCGACCTTGCGACACCGGGTTTCACCCGATCACCGTCGCGAAAACCGCACGAGACCAGCCGCAGCCAACGGAACGAAAAACCCCGTTTAATAATTAAACGGGTTATTTTTATAGCGCGCCGGAAAATGTTGTCGGAATGTCACCGCAGTGAGGTACGATCGAAGAGCTCGACGCGCTGAGCGCGTGGTTCGAGATTTCGTCAGAATCGGAGTCCGTATGCACCTTCGGCGGTCACGAACACGATCACCGGACGCGCGAGAGGGGTACCGAGGGCGTTTGCGTCAACTGGCCAGCCAACCTGCCTATATAAAGACCACCAGCCTCCCACACCCAATTAGGGTTTACCCCATGGCATATTTGCAGCCACCCCCCTGAGAAATCCCAGATCTGCCTCCCAAATCCCTCTCTCCCCGAAACCCTAGCCCATCCTCTGATCTGGACCGTCAGATCTCAGATCTGACGGCCCCAGAGGCCTCCACGTTGCTCCAAGCAGCCTCCCAACCGATCCGGGCCCCGCAGGGCCCTGGATCCGCGCTGCCAGCCCGCTCGGGCCCGATCTGGGCCGCCTCCGTTCGAGCTCCTCCTCCCGAGCCATGGAGCTCCCCGCCGCCTCGCGCCGCCGGCTGCCGGCGAGCAGCCCGCCGCCGGCACCTCCTCCCGCGCCTCTCCTCCTCCTAGCCTCCCTCCTTCTCCTCCTAACCCCCCCGCGTCTCCCCTGCAGGACGTGACGCCGGCGCCGCCTTCCGCCATGACCGGCCGAGCCCGAGCTCGGGAGCTCGCCCGCGCCGCCCCTGACCCCGACAGCAGCCGGATCCGGCGAGATCCGCCGCGGATCCGCGTCGCCCCGCCGCCTGCCGCGCCCCCTGTTCCGCCTGCGCCCCGCGCCCCTCGCCGCCGGTGGCCGGCGCGCCACCGGACTCCGCCGCCGCCACCTGCGTCCTCTCGGGAGGAGCCCGACGGGAGGACGAGCTGGCCCCTCCAGCCACCGCGTGGGCCGCGACCCAGCGAGGCCGGCCCAGCTCCCGCGCCCCCACGGCCCAGGCCAGGCCAGGCCAGATGGGCCAGTTTCGGCCCATGGTGAGAGGCCGGCCTTCCCCTATTTTTTTCCCGATTTAGGTCCTGCTGAAAATTGCTAAGTGTTGGAAAACTATGTGCTGATTCGTTATTGCGTTGAAGTTTGCGAGTGAACCGTAGCTCGGATCGCGTTGCGCCCAAAAGACGAACTGTTTAGAATTGCGTGTACTTTAATCCGTCTTTTGTGAGTTAATTGTTTTGAGGTTGTTTAGATATAGTTTTTGCTGTTCAAAGTGGGCATCAGGCCGTTAAAACTGCTACTTTTCCTGTTGAGTGCTGCTGTTATTATTATGTTGCAACGTTGCATGATGATTGTAACAAATCCATGAGGCCTATTGCATTGATTCTTTTTGCGTTGCGTTAAGCAATGTTTATACTTCAGTTTCATGCATTCACATGCCATATTTGCCTGCTGCATCATGTTTATATCTTGCTCCAAAGTAGCTATCCTGATGTTATTGTGCTGCTATTGCTGAAATTGTTATTTTGTTGCAACTTCGGTCGACGATTGCTTCGCAACCGTTTATCGGAATTGAGTGATTCCAGTTGCATATTGTTAAGCATGATGTCTAATTTCATCCCATGTATTGCTATGTCATGTTTATGCAGTTTTGCATATAGATGTACCCCTGTTTATACAGCTTGTGTGCATAACTTGTTTTGCTTATATCTTTTTAACCGTAACTCCGTTTGGGGTGTTCTTTATATGTAACTTGATTAGTTTTTCGTGTTCTTTGTGTTTATGCTATTGTTTGCTGTTGTTAAACCAACCTAAAATATGGTTTAGGGCAGAACAGTACCAAATCTTCTAATCATCGTGCGGCACTTAGTGCTATGCCATGTTTAGGTTGTGCCTCACTTAAATTGACTAGCATAGATAGTTTACTTTGTGCTTCACCTGTTGACCTGTTTGTGTGCTATGCCATGCTTGCTTGAGTTGCCATGTTAATAACCGTTGTTTGGTCACCTGTAGCTAAGCAACTTGAACCACCGTAAACGTGCGGTATCGTCGTGTGTGACGAGTACTCCACTTAAATCGTTAGTAACCGCTCTCGACGGTAGGTGCGATGTCTCGTGTGACTTCTTGTTGATGCTTGCTCTTGTATAGCTCCGTAGTAATAGTGGTGCACCGTTGATTGCTTTCCAGTGTTTACTTCTTGTGTGCTTCCGCGGGTACCTCTCGGAGACGATGCGAGCTTGCGATCAGCTACACCTTCGGAACCCGACTTATCAACAGGCAAGGACTTGCATTACTTATGATCCATTCTATTTCAACCAGCGGTTTGCATGCTAGTATAGGTTAGGTTCGATGTTTGATCCTACCACATGTTTACAGCCTCTTTCAAACCGATACAGCCATGTCCCCTCCCAGCAAACCATGTACTGCTATGTTACTATTGCTCGTTGCTCAGCCCCTGCTTAGTATGCATGCTTAGGATGCTACGATGTTACCCTGTTACTCTTTGGGTTGGGATATCACCTTATTATTATATTGTTGTTGATGATATGATTATTATAAATGTTGACTATATTCGACGAAGGATGGAAGGTCTAGGCTATCCCGCCCCGACGCTTTGTTCCATTCGAGTCACCTAGGCCCCGAGTTCCGGGTATTGGTTTTAAGACTGAGCGTGCCTAACCGCGTGTGGGATTTTATGGGGTCCCCTTCTCTTACCTACCTAGCTTCAAACATTTCTAGTGGTGGCCCAAGCTGATTTACCATTTGAAAACGTGTGTGTGTCTGTTGGGTCGCTCCTGGCAGATATTATTTAAAATAACCAGGGCCAGGAGGACATAGTTCCTTGGCTGGCCCACCTTGTCCGGCTGAGGACCCGGTTATCCCAATGTGTGATGAATCGGGTATCCAAACCTGCGACAGACGGTAGAGACCAGATCGAGAGAGCGGCCGGCTCCTGAGATGGATGTCGTCTCACCGGGGGCCACCCGGATTTGTTCGTTGTTAGTTAGAGGGACCTGTCGTTTCGGATCTCTTGGAACTAAATCATAAAATGGTTGCCTATGATGGGTAGCAACTGAGAGTGATGGACGTGCGTGCGGAGCCTCGTAATGGGCAGTTGGTACACCCCTGCAGGGTTAAATCTTTTCGAGAAGCCGTGTCCACGGTTATGGACGACTTGAGACCTACTCCTTGTTCATAGACAACAACAACTGAGATAATCTTTATTATAACTTGATCAACGTGTGCGTGTGCCTTGACTGCTTCTTCTTCGTCGGGATGCGAAGAGGAGGACAAGGATAGGATAGGTGTTATGTTTGCGACAGTAGTTGATAGCAAGACTTGTTGGAGGCGATTCTTCATCGAATGCTTGGCTTCTTATCTTACTCTCTAGATCGCTAGCCACTTCATAAATGCTAGTGCGGTAGCAACCTCACCACTTACCCCTTCCTTACCGTAAACTACTAGTTGTCCTAGAATGACGAGTGATGAAGTCCTTGCTGGGTCAGATGACCACTACAGTTGGATGCTGAGTACCTCTGTACTCATGATACTACCCCCAAACTCTTTTCAGGGTTCTGATCGACAACATGTATGGTGATCGACGTTTCACGTGGAGAATCGACGACGACTAGTTAGGCGGATCCCGGCGGACGGCCTGGACCCGTGTGGTTATGGGGTCGATGCTTTTCTCTTTGCCACTAGGCATTTGCTTGCAGTCTGTACTCAGACATGTATCTTCCGCTGTTGTATTGTATTTGAGGTAGTTGTATGCCGATTGTATGAGATATTGTATCCTGTATCTGTAATGTTGTGATATCATGTTGGAAATCCGGGGCATATGGCTTTGTCATATGTCGCGGTGGGACCGATATGTGCTCCGTCCTCGGGTTCGGGCGGAAACGTCCGAATCTGAAACAGTACCGCATATCGGGCCTTACACGTGGCCCTCCGATTCACAGATCCGAGGGCCAGGATCAACTGGGATCTAGGGTTTCGAATTTTGGGGTTGTTTGGGTCAGATCTGGGGCTGGGTTACGAAAATTGGGGATAAAACTGGGGGTGTGGCTGCAAAATTGGCTAGGGGAAACCCTAAAAATGGGTGGGAGTGTGGTGGTCTTTATATAGGCAGGTTGGCTTGCCAGTTTACGCAAACGCCCTCGGTACCCCTCTCGCGTGTCCGGTGATCGCGTTTCTGACCGCCGGGGGTCCGCAGTACCTCCGATTCGGGTAAAACTTCAAACTGCGCGACCAGTGCGTCGAGCCGGAGGCGTTCACCTCGCGCTGGAACCGTTCCGAAAACACTTTCCGGCGCGCTATAAAAATATCCTGTTTAATTATTAAACGGGGTTTTCCGTTCTGTTGGCTGCGGTTGGTCTCGTGCGGTTTCTCGCGACGGTGATCGGGTGAAACCCGGTGTTGCAAAGGTCGAGTGTCAGGGTGGCAAGGGTCGGTCTCCGTCCGATACGAGATAAGAGGGGGAAAAATAATCGCTGATCGATAGATCAGGGATGCAAACACCGCAAACAAATCAGACAATCAAACAATTCACACCGAAAACAAATTTTTTAATTTTTTTGTGAAATCTGGGCTGTTACAGGTAACAGGAATTTCAACACCCGAGAATCGGGCAGCAGCAGTAATCTGTTGTTCAATAAAAGAACCAAGTGAACCTGTAGTCTCAAAGGTAGTAGAAGCATCATCAAAAGTATCTGAAATATTGCCAGACTCAGCAGAAGTAGCATGTAACTGAGGTGAATCAAACTGACTCATAACTGAAGGTGAATCAAGTTTAGCACTAGTGCTAAGAGCAGTACCTCGTCTCGTACAGGATGGTAAGATCGGAACCTTGGGGTCTCCTTTCTTACCCATAGTGGATAGCGTGCAACAAGTAGGATACTTCAAGTAGACCTGTAAATAAAGCTATGGTCCCCGGCAATGGCGCCAGAAAACAGTACTTCATAACCCTCAACTGTAGGGGATCGAAATAGTCTTCGCGGGAAAGATAACCCAATTTATTGATTCGACACTTGGGGACGCAAAGAATACGTACAGGCTTTGACAATTGAGTTGTCAATTCAACCGCACCTGAAATAAACACTTTCTTGCACAAAGGTATTAGTAGCAACTATGATACGGTGGTAGTAGTGATGATGGTGGTGGTGAAACAGCAAAAGTAAACAACTAGTAACCAGCAGTAAAGAAAACACTGTAGGCTAGGGAGATGGATGGTCGGGCGCTGCTTGGATGAGAACGAGCATGTAAAAGATTCTAACACGGGCAAGGCTCACAAAAAATAAAGGATCATCTAGGCAAATATCAAACATCAGGCATGTATCCCAGGATAGTTGTACGTGCTTGCAATAAGAACTTTGCACAACATCTTTTGTCCTACCCTCCCGCTACAAACGAGGCCAAAAGGAACTTAGGGAGATTAAGGTACTCCTGTCAAAGAGCACCAGAACAAAGCATTAACATTTCATGTATACACGGAATCCTCAAATTATAGTCCATCCCCTTTGGTGTCCCAAGCTGTCACCATTGGGATCGCCGGTTCCGGACTATACTAGGTGCATACAACTCATAGATAGGATCAATAACACCACAAACTCAAGAAACAAAAGGGTGATCAGATCTAAAATCATGGCACTCGGGCCCAAAGTTGCAAGCATTAAGAGCAACAAGTTGTAACAGAGATGATAGATTGGAAAAGAACAGAGGGTGGTGGCGGCTCCGCGACGTAGATTGGAAAATCGACTTCTGTTCTGGGGTTTCTGCGTCGAGAGAATAAATAGAAGCCAAGGTAGGTCACCAGGGGGTGTGGGACCCAGCCAGGAGGGCAGGTGGCGCGGCCAGGGGCTGGGATGCGCCAGGCACCCTCCTGGCTGCCCCCTGGCTGCCCTGTGGCCACCTTTTGGATCTTCGGAAGCTTCCGGAACGCTGATTTTTTATATATTTTCTTGGGATTTTTCCAGCGTACCTAAATATCCAGAAACCAGCACAAAAGAAAACAACACTGGTAGCTCTGCTGAAAACAGTGTCAGTCCGGGTTAGTTTCGTTCAAATCATGCAAGAATGAAGCCAAAACAATAGCAAAAGTGTTTGTAAAAGTAGATACGTTTGAGACGTATCAGTGAGCTATATCAAAATACTTGTAACTAACTCCTCACGGTAAGATGGGGGTAGTGGTTGAGGTTGCAGACGCACTAGCAATATATGAGTGGCTAACGATCTATTTTAGAGTAAGATGCGAACCAAGCATTCGATGAGGAATCGCCTCCAACAAGTCTTGCTATCAACTACTTACGCAAACATAACACCTATCCTATCCTTGTCCTCCCCTCCATCACCCGATGAAGAAGAAGCAGTCAAGGCACACACACGTTGATCAAGTTATTAAGATTATCTCAGTTGTTGTTGTCTATGAACAAGGAATAGGTCTCAAGTCTTCCATAACCGTGGAAACGGCTTCTCGAAAAGATTTAACCCGACAGGGGTGTACCAACTGCCCATTATAAGGCTCCGCACGCTGATACACAAGATAACTTCTCGCCCCCGTTGGTTACCCCAAGTGGAAGGTGAGATTTAGATAGCAGAAAATTTCCCCTAGCAAATATACTAAGGTTGAGTATCGTCCAGGAGGACTCCAACAGATACAAGTAGGTGGTGAAGTGAACAATGACGCCGTTCAGAACTCTAAGTTGCTTACTTCACCTGGACCTGCACACACAACAGATAGCTTTTCTCCCAACGTGTATAGAGGAGTTGTCAATTCTTCGGCCATGTTGTTTACAAAGGATAAAACGCACGGGATAATAATGATAGTGATAGCTACGGAAAAGTAAATACTGAAAGTAAATTGAAGGTGTAAACAGTATTGGTAATATGGACCGGGGTCCCATGATGTTCACTAGTGATGTCTCTCTCCCAAAAGACGATAAAATAGCCATGCGAGGTAAACAAATTACAGCTGGGCATTGAAAGGATTATGTGCGCAAACCAATCCTAATTATGCAAAACAGATAGGAAGAGGCTCACAAGCATGGGCGGTACGCCAAGACAAGTAGACCGAAATCCATCTGCATCTACCCACTAATCATCCACCTTGAGATATCTATCCAGAACATCTCGATGGTATTAAGTTGTGAATCCCACCCAAAGTGTAAACTCAAAGCAACGGACAACTGCATTAAATAACTTAGTGTAAAGTAAACAATCCTTGCACCCGCAAGTACAAGCACCATTTTTTCCCCCTTGTGGCAACATCACATCCCCTAGACTTATGTTTCTGTCACTCAAGCTAGTCATCGGGGGGGGGGGCATGAAACCACAATCATGCATAACGCTCCCTCTTGGAGTCGATACCTACTACTTGGCTAAAGCAATAAACAACAACGGAGAACATGCAAGAGTTACTCAAGAACATAAATATAAAAGAATAGAATCAAATATATAACTCAATCACAATCTGAACATAATCTCATAATCCATCGGATCCCAGCAAACTCAGCATAGCAACAACAGAAAGATTACATATGTGCCTCGATCATGTAGGGCAACTCACGAGGTCTAATCCATGAAGAACAAAGAGGGGAGGAGAACATCACATAGCTACTGATCATGGACCCATGGTCAAAGGTGGACTACTCACGGTTCATCCGGGAAGCATCCATGGTGGTGGAGAAGCTCTCGGAGGTGATTCCTCCCTCCGGTAGGGTGCCGGGAAGAGGTCTACTGGTACTCCCGATCTTGGAAGCGCGACGGCGGCAGAACAGAGGAGAGATCGCAAAAAAGGGTTCCGTCACCGAGGGTTTCTCGTCACGAGGAATAAATAGGCGAAAGGGGGCAGCCAGAGGTGGGCCAGGGGCTCCAGGCGCCCCCTGGCGCGGCCAGGGGCCTGGACGCGCCCTCTAGCCACCTGGGCCCCCTGTCTCCCCTCTGGCCCCTCTCGGGCTCTTCGCGAAGCTTCCGATACGCTGATTTTTCCTATATTTTTCCCGGAATTTTTCTGGTACTTTTAATAAGGGGGAAACCTGAAATAGAAAAACAGCAGAAAACAGGAACTGGCACTGGGGTGCACTGAGTTAATAAGTTAGTCCAAATATGATCAAAAGTTGTATGGAAGTTCATCAATATCATAGCAATATCACACAAAAGAGGCATGGAGCAAGCAGAAATTATAGATACGTTTTGGACGTATCAACATCCCCAAGCTTAATTCCTGCTCGTCCTCTAGTAGGTAAATGATAACTAGCATAATTTCTGTGGTGACATGCTAACAACCATATAAGAACTTTGTAAGTAAAGTAATCAAAGCATGCAATTCAATTCACCCCATAACAGGCAAGAGTCTATATCTAGTATTGAAATAAGCAACATAAGAACATAAAGGTGCAAGAGCTCTCGCTGTCCGTGACTCGAATGTCTCCAAATGGTGTTTGCGTGCAAGAAAGGGGATAGGGATATACGAGAAAAAGTATTTTTATGTTGAGAACTCAATCTACTAAAGTTTCACACTTGGTCATCTTTGGAATCTTATCTTGACTCATCCCCAGACCACTAGCCAGGTACAAGTCAAAATGATCCACTCCTTTTCGACATTTTGAGCACTCATGCAATGGATGAGCGTAAGCAAGAAAGTTGACACTTAGGATGGCAAAGAGAGAATATGGTGGAGGAGGAAGACAAAAAAGTTGTGAAAGGCTCACATCAATGAGGACAATCATAGGCGAGAGAAAGCCAAATGATAGATATAATGTGAGGAGTAGGGATTGGCATGCAACGGATGCACATATGAGCTAAAAGCTCTCCAATGGAACTAGTGGGGGTGCATCCAACTTGCTTGCTCAAGAAGACCTAGAGCTCATTTGAGGAGGCTCATCATTGGAATATACAAGCCAAGTTCTATAGTGTGAAGGTCCCCACATATTTATATGCATAAATGATAATCTCTATGGAGTACAAGATACAAGAAGGAGTACGAGTGTGGATCTCTCAAAAGGAATACTAGTGTGCCCCCTTCTCTCTTTTTATTTCTCTTTTTTTTCTTTTCTGATTTTTTGTATTTTTTTGTATTTTTTGGTGGCCTCAATGGCTCTTTCTATTTGACTCTCATTTGTCCTCTTTGGGATATTTTAATTTGTCCTCTTTGGGATCTTTTGATTTGTCCACTTTGGGATATTTTCCTCACTTTAGGGGCAACACTCTATATATTACAAAAAGTATAGAAGATCTTTCACACTTTACAAAGTACTCAAATCATAAAGAAAATGTAACTATCATGATGTATGCAAATGTATGCCTCTGCCAGTGTAGCAGGATATGCAATGATACTAGCGAGTCATGTAGCAATGATTAGGGCAAGGCCCAACTAGCATGCGGCTCATCGGTCAAGCAAGTAGCATGTATGACATGAAGATCAAGTCATGAGAAGATGGATGTTGCATGGAAATATATCTCGGAAAGGCTATGGAAATGCCTTGATAGGTAGGTATTGTGGCTGTTTTGAGGAAGGATATAAGGAGGCTTATGATGACAGAGCATATCGTGCCAAGGGTTTGGATGTACCGGCGAAGGTGGACGCTAACTCTCGGAGTGAGAAGAAAGCAATGCACGACACAGAAAAGGCTAGCAAAGTATGGGAAGGTGGAAGTGTCAACTTTCGAATACTCACATTAGACCGAAGAACTCATGCACTTATTATCGGTAACTCTCAATCTAATAAGGAGGTTTCACAAAGAGACAAGTACCCCGAGGAGGAGTGTATGGGGGTTTGGTTATCCTTGCGCATCCTCGACTCATGGTACATGAGTGTACTCTAATATCCGACCCCTTAGAAGAGTAGTGATCCATCTAGTAGCTAGAGTTCTCAACTAATTTTTTAGGTTTTCGAAAATAAACACAGATTGCCCAAGATACGACATTTATCACTAATAGGCTAAAGCTCTTGACACCAAAAGTCCAAACATTACTCAAAACAACACCTCAAAACTATTGCAAGTTACTACTACAAAAAGAATAACAACCTCAATTACCTACTTCAAGTCAAGACAAAAATTCAGTGCAACAGGCAAACTCTCTAAACAAGATAAACATGCAAACTCAAGAGAGTTACAGCAACAAACTAAACAAAAGCTCTTTGAAAAGATAAGCATGAAAGCTAAGAGCAAAACATGACAACAGCTACGAAAAGATAAAGAACAAACATAGCAAAGATAAGCAGGAAAAAGTCTTATGTTGTGTTCTAAATTTTGGAAGTGGAGCGTGTTTCTCTCCCACACAAAGAAAGTTGGGCTCTAACTTGTTATGAACATCAAGAAAATCTAAAGAAAACTAAAAACAAATCCTAAGAGCGAGACGCTCCAAGAATAGCACATAACGCATGAAGTGATAAAAATATAGTGAAACGAGAGACGAACTGATAATTGTCGATGGAGAAGGGGATGCACGGGGGCATCCCCAAGCTTAGACGCTTGAGTCTCCTTGAATATTTCTTGGGGATGCATGGGGGCATCCCCAAGCTTGAACGCTTGACACTTCTTAATCTTCTTTCATCATCTTCCCTCGCACACTTGAAAACTCCCTTCATACATAACTCATCATAATCTGATTAGCGAGGTTAGTACCCATAATAAAATAATTTTTCTCTACTGGAAATAAAGATAACCTTGAAGATCTAATTTTTCTCAAGATTGCCAGAAAGTTTTTGCAAAGAAAAAGCAAGCTTAAGGTGTGCAAAACGAAGAAAAGGCAAAACAGGACAAAATCTGTGAAAAACAGACCAGCAGGTAGTAAAGAATTTTGTAGGGCTACTTCTGCAACTCAAATAAAAAAACTCAGAACATACAAAAGTTTCGTAATTGTATAGAGCACGCTGTGTAAACAATTCAGCTCAAAAAGATGAACTGGGATTTTTCCCTGATTTTTCTAGTCACGAGGACAGAATCTGTTTTCTGGACAGCATGTCACAACTTTCACTTCCCTTATCGTATGAGGCTATAAAAGGCACAAAGCTTGAAAAGTAAAGATACAATGATGTTTCTATATTAGTAAATATCATCAAGACCACTAAAAACAGAAGAAAAACAAAAATGAAAACCTAAATTCGTTGCGGGCTGCCTCCCGAAAGCGCTTCTTTAAAGCCATTAGCTAGGCTTAATGCAAATAGATCAAGTCTTTTCAAGAAAATAACTAGCCCGTGTGACGGACTCAAAAGGCAACTTAATCTTTTTCCTAGGGAAGTGTTCCATCCCTTTCTTGAGAGGGAACTGGAATTTTATAATCCCTTCTTTCATATCAATAACATCACCAACGGTGAGAAGAAAAGGACGTCCCAAAATAATTGGACAAGAAGGTTCACATTCAATGTCCATAATAGTAAAATAAACGGGAACATAATTTTCATTGACAATGATAAGAATATCATCTATCTTCCCCAAAGGTTTCTTTACGGAAGAATCGACGAGACGAACACCAAAAGAACAAGCATCAAAAGGTTTCAACTCAAATATATCATACATTCTTTTGGGCATAACAGAGGTACTAGCTCCAAGATCACATAAAGCAAAGCAAGAAAAGTTATTCAACTTAATTTTAATCATAGGATCCCAACCATCTTCTAGCTTTCTAGGTATGGAGGCTTCTACTCTAAGATTCTCCTCCCTAGCTTTGATGAGCGCATTAGTGATATGCTCTGTGAAGGCAAGATTAAGTGTGCTAGTGTGGGGGGTCTCTAGACATCTTGTGAAGGAAACGAATAACTTCAGAAAGAGTAAAATTATCAAAAACAAGGTCACTACTATCAAGTAAAGTGGTAGTGGTGTCCTTTAGGCTCACTTTGGTAGCTTCTATAGTCATAGGAATTTCTTCTTCTACGGTTGAGGTCATAGCATCACCATTAATAGGTCCTATGGGACTAGGGGTGCATTCGGTGCTAAGAGTTTGGATATACTCAACCACTTGGATAGTAGCAACATTATTGTGTGTAGGAAGGCTCTTAATCCTATCTTCTTCCTTCTTTTCTCTAGCCCATCTCTCTTTAACTTTAGCCATCATCCTAATGTTTTCATTAATTTGCAATTGGATAGCATTCATAGGAGTGACCTTCCTCTCCTCAAGGGGAGAAGTTCTAATTTTGAGCAATTCTACTTCATGGGATAAATTGTCTACCTTCGACGAGAGGTTATCTAGTTTGTCTAGTTTTTGCTCTGCACTCTTGTTGAAGGCTTTTTGGGTAGTGATAAAGTCTTTAAGCATACTCTCTAATTCAGAAGTGGAGTTTTTGGTGCTAGGATAAGTGTTGTTGTTCCCATAGTTGGAGGGGAACGGTCTAGGATTGCTACCAAAGTTACTCCTATAAGCATTGTTGTTGAAGTTGTTTCTAGAGATAAAGTTCACATCTACTTGATCCTGAGCAATCAAAGAATTTAAAGGAACATTTTGAGGATCAATAGGAGATTGCTTGGTAAGTAGAGACATAATCAGTTCAAAATTTTCATTTAGGGAGGAGATCTCCTCGACAGAGTTTACCTTCCTACCTGTTGGAGCTCTTTGAGTGTGCCATTGGGAATAGTTGGTCATCATCTCATCGAGAAGATTTGTGGCAGCACCAAGTGTAGTTGACATAAAGGTTCCTCCCGCGGCTGGATCTAACAAGTTCTGCGAGGTAAAGGTCAAGCCTGCATAAAAAGTCTGGATAACCATCCAAGTAGTCAAACCATGCGTAGGGAAATTATTAACAAGAGATTTCATGCGTTCCCAAGCTTGTGCAACGTGTTCATTATCCAATTGCTTAAAATTCATAATAAAGCTCCTCAACTGGATAATTTTAGCAGGGGGATAGTACTTCCCGATAAAAGCATCCTTGCACTTATCCCAAAAATCTATGCTATTCTTAGGCAAGGATTGAAACCAAATTTTAGCTTCATCCCTCAAGGAGAAAGGAAAAATCTTAAGCTTAACTATATCACCATCAACTTCTTTATACTTTTGCATATCACATAGCTCAATAAAATTACTTAAATGCAAAGCAGCATCATCTCTAGCACCAGAGAATTGATCTTTCATAACAAGGTTCAGCAAAGCAGGTTTAATCTCATAAGAAGGTGCTGAAGTAGCAGGTGTAGAAATAGGAGTGCAGATAAAGTCACTGTTGTTGTGACTAGTGAAGTCACACAACTTGGTGTTCTCAGAGGAACCCATAGCAGCAGCAAGCAAGATAACTATTTTTTTGTTTTTTGATAAAAGACACTAAAGCAAAAACTGAAAGGTAAACTAACAAGACTAAAAAGAAAAGATAAAAGATAGTGTGCAACTCCCCTATCTTGAAGAGTGGAGTCCCCGGCAACGGCGTCAGAAATTTTCTTGATACACGAGATAACTTCTCGTCCCCATTGGTTACCCCAAGTGGAAGGTGAGATGTAGATAGCGGCCAATTTCCCCTAGCAAAGATGCTAAGGTTGAGTATCGTCCAGGAGGACTCCAACAGATACAAGTAGGTGGTGAAGTGAACAATGACGCCGTTCACAACTCTAAGTTGCTTACTTCACCTGGACCTGCACACACAACAGATAACTTTGCTCCCAACGAGTATAGAGGAGTTGTCAATTCCTCCGGCCTTGTTGTTTACAAAGGATAAAACGCACGGGATAATAATGATAGTGATAGCTACAGAAAAGTAAATACTTAAAGTATATTGAAGGTGTAAACAATATTGGTAATAAGGACCGGGGTCCCATGATGTTCACTAGTGATTTCTCTCTCCCAAAAGACGATAAAATAGCCATGTGAGGTAAACAAATTATAGCTGGACAATTGACAGGATTATGTGCGCAAACCAATCCTAATTATGCAAAACATAAAGGAAGAGGCTCAAAAGCACGGGCGGTACGCCAAGACAAGTAGACCGAAATCCATCTGCATCTACCCACTAATCATCCACCTTGAGATATCTATCCAGATCATCTCGCTAGTATTAAGTTGTGAATCCCACCCAAAGGGTAAACTCAAAGCAACAGACAACTGCATTAAAGAACTTTGCGTAAAGTAAACAATCCTTGCACCCGCAAGTACAAGCACCGTTGTTTTCCCCCTTGTGGCAACATCACATCCCCTAGACTCATGTTTTTGTCACTCAAGATAGTCATCGGGGGCATGAACCCACAATCATGCATAATGCTCCCTCTTGGAGTCACTACCTACTACTTGGCCAAAGCAATAAACATCAATGGAGAACAAGCAAGAGTTACTCAAGAACATAAATATAAAAGAAGAGAATCAAATATATAACTCAATCACAATCTGAACATAATCTCATAATCCATCGGATCCCAGAAGCTCAGCATAGCAACAGCAGAAAGATTACATATGTGCCTCGATCATGTAGGGAAGCTCACGAGGTCTAATCCATGAAGAACAAAGAGGGGAGGAGAACATCACATAGATACTGATCATGCACCCATGGTCCAAGGTGGACTACTCACGGTTCATCCGGGAAGCATCCATGGTGGTGGAGAAGCTCCCGGAGGTGATTCCTCCCTCTGGCAGGGTGCCGAGAAGAGGTCTTCTGGTGCTCCCGATCTTGGAAGAGCGGCGGTGGCGAAACAGAGGAGAGATCGCGAAAAAGGGTTCCGTCACCGAGGGTTTCTCGTCACGGGGAATAAATAGGCGAAAGGGGGCAGCCAAAGGTGGGACAGGGGCTCCAGGCGCCCCCCTGGCTCCCCTCTGGCCCCTCTCGGGCTCTTCGCGAAGCATCCGGTACGCTGATTTTCCTATATTTTTCCCAGAATTTTTCTGGTACTTTTAATAAGGGGGAAACCTGAAATAGAAAAACAGCAGAAAACAGGAACTGGCACTGGGGTGCACTGAGTTAATAGGTTAGTCCAAATATGATCAAAAGTGTATGGAAGTTCATCAATATCATAGAAATATCACACACAAGAGGCATGGAGCAAGCAGAAATTATATATACATTTTGGACGTATCACACGCACGCCCATCTCTCTCAGTTCCTACCCATCACAGGCAAACATTTTATGATTTAGTTCTGAGAGATCCAAAACGACAGGTCCCTCTAACTAACAACGAACAAATCCGGGTGGCCCCCGGTGAGTCGACATCCAGCTCAGGAGCCGGCCGCGCTCTCGATCTGTTCTCTACCGTCTGTCGCAGGTTTGGATTGCCGGTAAATTCTCACATGAGGCCGGGGCCTCAGCCAGACAGGTTGGACCAACAAGGAAGCCATGTCCCCGTTGGCCCAGGTTGTTTTAAAGGATATCTGCCAGGAGCTACCCAACAAACATATATGCATGGTTTTCAAATGGTAAATCAGCTTGGGCCACCACTAGAAATGTTTGAAGCTAGGTAGGTAAGATGTAATATCCCAATTTTCTAAATTCGGATGTTAATAGATCATCATATGCATCTCATGCTGCTTCCGCATTTTTCTGGAGTTTTAAAATATTTTTAAACATTTTTCAACACATGGCAGTTCGCTGGAGAGGATATAAAAGGACTTATCCCCATTTTTAATTGTTGGAAAATAGTTTGAAATATTTTTGGGAGACTTTTTAAATTTACTTTGGGGTTATAAATATTTTCTAAAAATATTTTTGGAATTTATTTGTGCTCCGGAAAAGTTATAAAACCAATTTTCGGGTTTTTCGGTATTTTTAAAATGCCAGAAAAGTATTTAAAAAATATTTAAAAATAACTTGCAAAGTTTTTATTTTTATTTAATGTTTTTGTAAAGCCAAAAAATTAGTTTTATTATTTTAAAAATATTGGCAAAGACGGAATTTTATAATAAATTTCCGTGATTTTTCTATAATTATTTTGGGCCTAATGGGCCTGTTCTGTTTTTTTATTCCGCAGACCGATTTTGTATTTATCTCGGATTTAAAAAGAAAAAAATGGATTAGGGGCTGTCTATAAATAGCCCCGTTTAGGGTTATATTATTTTCTTTTAGCGTTTTAGGTTTAGCCCTAAACTAATCCGCGGGACCCGCCGCAGCCGACGTCATCGCCGGAATCTCGCCGGAAGTTCGCCGGATTTTCGCCGGAGTTCCTTTTCTCATCGTCGGAGCACCGTGGAACCTCGCAGGAGAAGCCGCATCGCCGCCGCCGAGGTGAGCCCGCCGCCCCATCGCGCCCAGCACGCCCGACCCCGTCGCCCTAGCCCCGCACCGCCGCGCCGCATGGCCGTCGCCGGTGAGCCGCCGAACTCGCCGCTTCCACGGGCCGCCCCGCCCCGCTCCCGGCCGCCGCCCCGGCGCGTCCCCGCCGCCGCTGCCTGGCGCCGCGCCGCCGGCCGGAGCAGCCCAGCCGAGCCGAGGCCTCGTGCTGGCTAGCCATGGCCATGGCCTTCGGGCCCGTGCGTGAGGAGAGAGAGAAGACTAGAAAAAAAAGTTAGATGCGTTTTCGAAAGAAAAAAAAAACGTCCAGATCTGTTCAACCGTCGGCCAGGGACCCGATCGCGTTTTTCGCGTTATTTAATTTACGGACAGGTCCCTGTTTGCAGATTAGACCCCGTTTTGCGCCCGGTACCGTTTTTGCGAGTACTTTTTAACCGTAACTCGGAATTGAGTGATTCCAGTTGCGTTGCGACCGTGGTGAAATTTCCTAGCCATTAGACCAAGTTTTACAGTAGTGTGAAGTTTTCAAATTTGAATCCCAAGCAGATCCAAATTTGAACTTTCGGTAGCCGTAACTTTTTAACGGTGCGCCCGTTTGCGCTGTTTCTTTTTGCGTTGGTTTTATTTTGACAAGTACTTTAAGTTTATATACTGTTAGGAAAGTTTTTCTACTGTTATTTGAATGTTTATTACTGTTTGAGCATATTTGTATTGAATATATGTTGACTGGTGCTATGTTTGCTCGTATAGATTGTCCGGAGTGTGCCGCCTCGTATTGTGAGGATTGTGACCGTCAGGAACAGCAAGAAGGCAAGTGATGCTTTGACCATACTCATACCTATATTTTCTATATGCATTACATTAAGGAATATCACCCTATTGCATGATAGGTAGTTTACTTTACTGTTGCTGCAAAACCAGTTAGGATAGCCACATGACTTGACTTGTTCTTGTAGATCAACCTAGCCGTGTTGTTACTTTGTTGCTATGCTTTGTAGACGTGCTTTGGGTTGTGAGAATTCATGGAGTGCATGTGAGCTATTTAATAATTTGCATAGCAACTTCTTAATAAATAGAAATCACCTCTAGACGGGCAGGGAATGCATCCTGGTGCTCATGCCTTGGATAAGGAGGGACCAGGGCTAAATGCTTCCCGAATGGTTGTTTTGGTGGTGAACCGGGTGCGTCATGGCGAGTACCCTCTGACGCAGTGGGCGCCGTCCAGGCTCAAAAAGATCAGACATGCAATATTACTAGTAGCTTCCGTGTACAGCCACTGGCTATATGGGATCTGGCTTAGCACGAGTACGTTGTGGGGAACCTGGCCCTGGTAGCTAGTTGATGTAGATGTGTGTTAGGTGTACCGGCTACCAAAGGGTGGAGGAAACCTCTTCAGAAAGTCTTTGTCTCAATCTTCGGGTTGAGTCCAGTGGGGAACGTGTACAACCTCTGCAGAGCGTATAAACTGATCATGATTAGCCGTGTCCACGGTTACGGACGAACTTTGAGCAACTAGTTAGTACTGTTGATGAATGATCTTGACAGATGAACACTTAATAATAATTTTGGTGGGAAAGAGTAGCATGGGTTGCTGTGTGTTTCAGGTAGAATTCAACTTAAAACTTTGACTAGTTTAGTTCAGGAGAAAATTGGCTTTCAGCAAAACTAAACCATAAGCCTTTCCTTTGACTCACCTTGCATGTAGTTGTAGGTCCTTTATATAAACTTTTCCGTGTCACTTGCCGTACAAATCAGATGTACTGACCCGTTGTCGGGCTGTAACCTTCGGTGTTGCAGGTTTTTCCGACGACCAGCAAGGTGCGTTTAGGGGTTGCGAGTCTACACTCAGCATGTTCGCATGTGGCTGCTGATGGGACTCCACGTTACTTGTTTTTGCTTCCGCTATATTTATATTGAATAATCTGGCCTTGAGCTATGCAACTTGTTATTTATTTTACTCTGGATCATACGTTGTAATAATGATGCACTTGTACTTTGATATACATCTATGATACTGTGTGTGCCAGCGAGTTCGATCCAGGGACTGGCACTTGAGCACAGAGACTTCAATTCTGTGTGAATTGGGTCGTTACAGATGGTATCAGAGCAGTGTGTTGACTGTAGGACGTGACCCTAGAAAATGGATTAGAAAAGCCATAGGAATCAAAATATTACTTTATATCACTCTATCTTGTACTTACTTACGTTCTCTATCTCGTATTCATACCTATTCTAATATTGCCTTACCTCTCTTTGATTAGATGACCACTTTGTCATACCGCGCTATGGCGTTTGGACCTGAGCTCAAGGGGATTTGCCACTACCTGAACATCTACGCGCCGGTCTTTTAGCCGGACATCGTGGAGACAAGGGGAGCTGATGACTACTGGCAAGTTGAGACTTTCATCCTTGGAAGCATGGAGAATGAGGAAAGGGTGATCACAAAGTCATTCGAGGTGCAGCTCTTGGACGCATTGTGGAGACGTATGCCGCCTGGCTAAAGGGTACAGTGTACGCGGAGATGACCAAGATTCTCCCATCGGGGAACATATGGCCCAAGAAGTTCAAGTATGTGCCTGGGGCCATTTGGCTAGGTACAACTAGCTACTTCATCCAAATCCTGGAGAAGCACATCCATTGCCTGGAGAAGAACACTCAGTCATACCTTTACACCATCACTGAGTTGCAGCAGAAGAATACCAGGCTCAAGAGGGACAACAACAAGCTGAAGAAGGAAAGGTTGGAGATGCAAGCAGAGATAACAAGGCTGAAGGGGAAGATGAAGGCCAACGGAATTGAAGAACCAGAAGAGGAGCCAGAAGTAGATACCTCGGCAGAAGAAGAGGAGCCGAGTCCCAAAAGGCGCAACCGCATTAGCGGGCGCGAATACCGCATGTTGTTTAGCAAAGACAGCATTAAGAATTACTTCACCGGCAATTAGTGCACTACCGTTATCGTGTTAGCGTATTTGACCATGTCGACTTATTCTGTGTGGAAATACTAGGTTGCTTGATATACTCTTATGTTATTCGTGGTTATGTTGAGGATCTTATATTACCCGGGGTTGTTTTGAGGATCTTATATCAGTTATAAAATATATTTTAAACTATATGGTGTGATATGTGATGGTTTTTCGTATGAGTGCATTGGTTGATGATTGTTATATGTTTGATGCTATGGTGATGTTGTTTGGTGAAGTTGATTGGTGATATATGTATTGTATATATAATACTTGCCATGATCATCATAAGCATATGGGGTAGGAATATATTTCCCTAGCTACTTTCTGTCTACAACTTACCTATTCTTACCCAACAGATGCCGCCGAGACGTGATCCTACGGGGAATGAGAACAACAACAGTGGAGTGCCAGCTTACATGCAGCAGTTACTTCAAGGACAAGCTCAGCTGATTCAGTTGCTCACGCAGAATATGGGCAACAACAACAATGCACCACCACCACCACCTGTGGACACGCTTGCAAGGTTCCTGAGGTTGAATCCTCAGAGGTTCTCTAGCACTCCTGAGCCCATAGTGGCGGATGAATGGCTTCGTTCAGTGGGCCGGAACATGGAGACAGTTGGCTGCACTGAGGCAGAGAGAGTGAGGTTTGCCTCACATTTGCTGGAGGGTCCTGCCGCTGCTTGGTGGGACAACTACTTGCTGACTTACCCCATCGACACCATCACTTGGGCGCAGTTCCAGTCTGCCTTTCGCTTCGCACACTTTTCAGCAGGCGCCATGAGCTTGAAGAAGAAGGAGTTCCGCAGTTTGCGTTAGGGAGGCCGTTCAGTGGCCGAGTATGTTGAGGTGTTCAACAAGCTTGCCAGATATGCTCTAGAGGATGCCAGGAATGATGCAGCAAGGCAAGAGAAGTTCTTGGAGGGGCTGAATGATGAGTTGGGAGTCCAGTTGACAACGAGAAGCGCACAAGAAGGAAACACTGGAAAAAAGTAATTAACGAGCAAGCATCCATTATTACGAAGCAATCACGAGCAAGCATCAACAAGAAGGCAAAACGAGACAACGCGCTACGGTATCGCATCTATCGCCGAGAGCAGTTACTAACAGGTTAAATGAGGTAACTCATCACACACGATGATACCGCACATTTATCATCGGTTCAAGTTGTTTAGCTACACAACATGAGCAAAGGTTGTTAACATGGCGTCTCACTCAAGCATGGCATGTCACACAAACATGACAAGAGGTGAAGTATAAATAAACTATCTAATCTAGTCACCTTAAGTGGGGGGGGGGGGTAAAACCTATACATGGCAACTATTATGGACCCCACGATAATTATTTCATTTGGTACTGTTTTTCTCTAAATAATATTTTATCATTTTTATTAGCAAGAAAGAGCAACATATTCACAACCTACACGAAATTCTAGTCAAGTTACATATAAAGAACATTTTTAACGGAGCAATGGTTAAAAAGTTATTGCATTAACAGTTTACGGTGGCATGCAACGTAAATAACAGTGAAACAACATGTTGACAAGTGCAAACATGGAAAAGGAGCACATTTTATTAATCTACGCAAAATTCTAAGAAACTTTCATGTAGAGCGCATCACGATCCGATCTACGGTTGAAAAGATACGCGCATCGCAAAAAAACTATTATAATCTGCCAAAAATATAAACAGAAAAGAACCTAACGTGCTCCTGGGCCGAATTCTAACTGTACTGGGCCTAACAGGGGGCGAGCGCTAGCTAAGTTGCACTCATGAGCGCTATATAACCGAAACAGGCTAACTGGGCCAAGCCCAATAGCACATAGGGGCCGCTCACCACTATGGGCCTCGTCCCAGGACGATGGGGCGGCGGAGGATAGCGCGAGGTGCGCTCGCGGGTGAGAGGGCGCCGTGGGCCGCTGGAGAGGCGCTGGGCCGCGGTCGTTGGTGGGCCTCGCGGGCCCATGGCGCAGGGGGAGGCCCGGCTGGGGGTCACCGGATCGGTAACCTCATGTTCCCGGCCACGGGACGCGGCGGCGCTGTCGGCTTCCGGCGAGGAGAGGCAGGCTCCAGGGGCGGGCAGGGACGAGGGGATCGGGTGCAGGGTCGCCGGATCCATCCGGGGCGAGGCTCCTTGGCCGCGGCTCCATGGCGCGGCGGCTCGGGCGGAGGACGTCGACGGGCTCCTGCAGGGAGGTGAGGGAGTGTGACGCCCCCAAAATCAATCCGCGTACAGTAATCATACACGCAGTGTACACGGCTGAGATTAGGGTGCCACGGTGAGAATATCATAACACAACACTAAACACAAATAAGATAAATCTGATATTACAAACCAGGGATCACGAGGATTCGAATACATAAGTTATACAAGCCATAATATCTGAGTACAGACATAGTTAGTCAAGTTTTGCCTTAAGAAGGCCAGCACAAATATCATCAGAGATACAGATCGAACAGGCGAGGCCTCCTGTATGGGATCCACAGAACCACTCCTGGTCAACGGGGAACTTGACGTCGTAGTAGTCGCCTCCGGGGTACTCCTGCTCCTGGGCTCCAACGTCGACTGCAGCGGCCGATCAGGCAAAAAAAAGGGAAATAAATCAAGGGTGATTATCTAGCATACCCGCGAGTCTTACGTCCAGCTACTAAGCATTTATGGATTTGTATCAATGGAAAGGGGAGGCTATATATGGTGGACTGAGTTGCAGAAATTCAGAATAAGGAAGATAAGCTAGGCCTAACGAAGACTAGCATCTTCTGACGGGTCTTGCAGCATGAGAAGAGAATAGCCAACAATTCATATAAAGCATAAAGTAACAATGAAGCAGAAGTTGATGCAGCATTGTATAATAGTAAGTTGTATTAGATAACAATTAACAATGCCTCCGAGAATCCCTCCTCGACTTCCCCGCGAGGAAGAAAACTAGGAACCAATCAGTTTAGTAGTAGTAGTTTGTAGTAGTAGAGTCTGTCTTCAACATAAAATGTCCTGTTACCGTGGACACGGCTATCCGAATAGATTATCTTCCCCGCAGGGGTGCACTAGTGTAATACCACACGCTCGGATCTCCAGGGTGGCGTACACCTTGTTAGGGAATGCCCCACCGAGGCTATCCGATACGCCGAAGTCCATCCTTCGAGCTCAACAGAGAGGCCATCCGCCGGTCTAAATCCTAAGTACAAAGGAACTTTGTGTAAGAGCAAGTTTTGCCCCCGAAGGTTTTGGACATTGTTGGACAAAGCAGAAGTGGAACTAATATTGTTTTCGAGTATAAATAGATACTTAGGTTCCGAAAGAATGGAGTTTGGTAGTAGAAGGTCGAAGGACAACTCACTGCAGCAGAGCTGCAGTTATCTACCGAACCCTTTGAAGGAAGACGACCCCTAAAAATGTAGTCGAAGAAAAAGTCTCTCTCGAGTAAAAGCGCAACGAGGAGAAAGCTGAAGCTGGTCGAAGACTTAGTCTTTTCACTAGTTTCTCTTTATTTTTTCTTGAGTCGTAGGAAAAAACGTACTATCAAGAGGGGTTTGCTAGTTGAGATCTTAGTCGAAGTGAATTTGCTCAGCTCAACCAAAACCCACTAAAGCCTACCGAGAGAAATCTTACTGAGTCGAGTGAATAGCTCGAAGGCAAAGTCATCGCACTTCATGCCTTCGAGAGAGAACTCGTTCGGTAAGTTAGCTTACTTGTTCCTCAAGTAAAGTTGCGCAGTGATTGGAATCCGACCGTTGTGGACACGTGTCAAGCGGTTGCATCGAGTCACTTCAGTCATTTTACCCATCGGGATCGCCAACTATAAATACCCCGCACCAACCCGCCATTTCGGGTTGGCTGCTCCACTGAAGATTCTAAGACAGAAGTCTGTGAGCATCCCAAGAGAGATTCATCGAGAGAAAACCAAAATCCCAAGTCTGAACTGAGTTGAGCAATTCACTATGACTTAGGTTGAGATTAGCCGATATTTTTATCTTGGAGAACTGCAAGTCTCCTAGACGGTTAGGCGTCGCCTGTCAAGCAGTCGAAGAGAAATTGCCAGTGCTGAAGGAAGTTTGTAAAGGTCTCGGAGATGTCCTGAATCATCTACCACGAGTGAAAACTGGACAAGCTCGAGGAGTTTGTTGCAGTGGAGAATAGGACGGAGAGAGTTTTGCTCTAGGTGTTCAATCACCAGTCCCTCCAACCAGACGTAGCACTTTGCAGAGTGTGAACTGGTTTACCAAACATCGTCGTGTCAGGCTCGTTTTCCTTCATGCTTTTACATTAAGTATTTACTCGTTGCCTGTTTGTCTTCGATGCTTTCCTTCGCTCCCAATCCTTTCGAGCCATGCATTACTTTCGACACTGTATTTCCTTCCAGATGCCTTAGTCCTTCGCAGTTTGCGTGAATTCCTTCTAAGTTCCTTAGAATTTTTAGAAGTGATCATTCACCCCCTCCCCCTCTGATCATTCTTGAGCTTTCAATTGGTATCAGAGCTAGGCACTCCCTACGCTCTGCGTATTTTGGTCTAACAACTTGGAGTGTTGTCAAGAATGTCGTTTGCAGCTGTTCGCTCGGGGGAACCAATCCCTATCTTCAATGGGAAGGACTATCCCTATTGGAAGGACAAAATGAAGAGGAATATCATGGCTATCAACTCTGCCGCTTGGGAAGTTGTCAAAAATGGTGTAACTGTCAAAGACACAAATGCCATCACTCCTGAAGAGGCAAAGAAGATAGAGCTAGATACTGAAGTCTAGGTCTTCATTACAAATCATCTGATTCCAGAGAAATATCATGAGGTCAAGAATATTCCTTCGGCCAAAGGTGTTTGGGACTATCTCGAGAAGATTGGTGAAGGTGTCTCTACTCAGAAAGATGCTCGTATTGACACCCTTCGAAGCAAGTTCTATCGTTTCAAGAGGCACGAGGGAGAAAAAGTTAGCTCCATATACAGCAGACTCACTGCGCTGTCAAATGAACTGATTTCCCTCGGTGCTGAAGACATTACCAATCGGATTATTGTCAGAACTTTGCTCCGTTCCCATGATGATTCTTTCGATCACATTGTGCTGATGATTAAGGAAAGGACTGACTTCAAGGATTTAGTTGCCGCTGATATTCTCGAGAGACTTAATACCTTCGAGATGGAAGAAGATGAAAAACGAGATATTAATGGGACACGAAGAAAATCTCATGCACTGAAGGCCAGAGCTTCACATCACTCCTCTCCTGAAGCTAGTTCTGAATCGGGTTGTGCTTCAGATGACCCCGAGAACATTGGAAAAGATCTGGCACTGATAATGAGAAGATTCAATCGCTTTCAGAGAAGGAACTCCTCTTCACCGAAGAAAAACTACTCTTCAAGACATTCAAGCAATTCATCACAGCATCGATCATCATCCAGAAACTCTTCAGCGAAAGATAACTGTTGCTATAAGTGCAAGAATCCAGGTCATTTCATTGCTGATTGTCCTCTCTGGGAAATTGAACACAGATCAAAGCATTCTCACAGCAATTCTTCAAGCAAGTCTCATAGATCGAGCAAAAACTATGAGTCGAAGAGATATGATTCAAAGTCCAGAAAAGACAAGAAAGACGGTTCTGATGATGACAAGAAGAAGAAGTATCACAAGCATCGAGAGGGTTCTTCCTCGAAATCACATTCCTCTCGACGAAAGAATTCCCACCGTGCCAAAGCCTATCTGGGTAAAGAGATGAACTCTGAAGATGCAGCATCCGGTTCCGAAGCTGAATCAAACCCAAGATCTGGTTCTGGTTCTGGTTCTGAATCTGATGTTGTTGCTGGTTTAGCATTTGCTTCGAGCAAGACTTCAAGTTCATTCTTCACCAACCAAAGCAGCGAAGATGAATCTCCAGCTTACTGCTTCATGGCCAAGGCTAAGGTATCCTCATCTAAGAATTCCTAGGATACTTCTGATGGATCTTCTTATGAAAGTAACTCTAGGATAAGCTATGCCAAAATTGCCAAAATTGCTTCTATCCAACAAGATGAGCTAGATTCTCTAAGTGAAACTATTCAAAAATCTGAGACTTTGTTGATCGATGAGATTGAGAAGGGTCAAACTTTGACGAATGAGCATGCTGCTCTGAAGGAAAAGTATGATGAACTTTCCTCTCGTCATGATCTTCTCTCAGTGGACTACGAGAAGCTAACCTATGAAGTCCTTCAAAGGAAAATGGCTCTCGAGAAACTGAGAAAGGAAAATGAAGAGTTGGAAAGTGTCAATCTTACGCTCATGGCTCAACAAGGCTCAGAAGCTAAAAATGAATCTACTTCACCTTGCTTAACCTGTTTGGAACGAAGTAAAATTGAGTCTATTTCTGAGAGATCGAAAGGAAAGCAACCTATTGTTATTGATGATGCTAACCCCTCGAATGAGGAAACCATTACCGAGGAACTCCTCAGGTTGAAAATTTTATTTGAAACAGGCATGTTCAAAAGTGTGCAGGGACACCAGTACCTATGTGATATCCTACGAAAGGCTCTTCTTCACAGGAATCCCCAAAACGAAGGAGTTGGCTTCGAAAGGAAAATCAATCCTGATGGAACCTACTGGGAACCCGAGCAGTATCCTAAAACTGTCTGGGTTCTTGCGAAAGAAAAGCCCATTGATATTGCTAACCTTTCAGGTTTTAGTTGCAAAAATGACAAAGCTATTGTTGATGAATCACTTGATTCTGACTACAAGCTTGTCAAAGATCAGGAAGGAAAGGTGTCGGCTGAATTCGTTGGTACTCCTCCGAAGAATGGTTTCTATAAGCGACAGATTTGGGTTCGCAAATCTCTCGTAGAAAAACTGCCCCCTAACCATTCTATGCAGGGAAAATCCTCGGTACCACCGAATCACTACTATTCCCTCGAGGATAGAAATGAACTATTGGTGCCTGCTTCAAATGTTCCCCAGAAGAAATACTATCGTGTCGATAGAAATGTTTATCGTCATCGTAACAATAACACCAAAGTTGCTGTTACTCATCAGTACTCTAACCCCTCATCGAGGAATTATATTTATGGTGTGCTTGATGGTCCAGATAGACAATGCAATCCTGTTCGCTATAATATTGCTGCCCCATCTAGCTCTTCCATGCCTTCTAAGTCACCTGCTCGTTTGTGGGTGGTTAAGAAGAACTAATTCTTCTGCAGGGCTATGTCTCCGGTGGATCCGAATGGGTCATGGATAGTGGATGTACAAATCATATGACTGGAGACAAAGATTTGTTCACCGAAGACAAACTCACTGAATCTTCACAGAGATACATTACCTTCGGTGACAACAACAAAGGAAAAGTACTTGGTTTGGGTAAGGTTGCTATATCGAAGGATAAGCATATTGATAAGGTTATGATTGTTCAATCACTTGGATGTAATCTTATGTCTATATCAAAACTTTGTGATATGGGTATGCTTGTACTGTTTTCTGCTTCTCGTTGTTGTTGTCTTTTCACAGGATGATTATTCCTTCGTGTTCGAAGGATATCGCAAAGGTGATCTTTATGTCGTCGATTTTTCTTCGGGACCTGCAGTGTCCACATGTTTAATGGCCAAAGCCACTTCTGGTTGGTTATGGCACCGAAGACTTGGGCATGCAGGAATGAAAAACCTTCAAAATCTTATCTCGAAGAAGAACATCGTTGGAATTGATAATGTTAAATTCGATAAAGATCGTCTATGCAGTGCCTGTGAAGCAGGAAAGATTGCCAAGAAACATCACTCAGCAAAAACTATAATGTCTACTACTCGTCCTCTTGAATTACTTCATATGGATTTATTCGGTCCTCAAAATTATGCTAGTCTTGGAGGTAACAAGTATGGTCTGGTTATTGTTGATGATTTTTCTCGACATACTTGGGTTTTCTTTCTAGATGACAAGAGCAAGGTTGTTGAAATCTTCAAAACCTTCACAAAGAGAGCTCAGACTGAATATGAATTATCTCTCAAGCATATCAGAAGTGACAATGGCACAGAATTCAAAAACACTCATATCGAAGAATTTCTTGATGAATATGGCTTTACTCATGAATTCTCGGCTGCTTATACACCGCAACAAAATGGTGTGGTCGAGAGAAAGAATCGTACACTTATTGAAATGGCCAGAACAATGCTTGCTGAATACAAGACTCCTATCAGGTTCTGGGCCGAAGCAATCAATACTGCATGTCATATCATCAACAAGGTTTATCTGCACAAGTTTCTGAAGAAAACTTCACATGAACTTATTACTGGTAAAAATCCAAATGTTTGATATCTCAGGGTTTTTGGTGCTCCATGTTATATCAGAGATATGAATCCCAGCTCCAAGTTTGCCCCTAAGGCTCACGAAGGTTTTCTCCTAGGTTATGGTTCGAATTCTCACACTTACAGAGTTTACAACTCTCATCTTGGCAAAGTTGTAGAAACTGTAAATGTTCGATTTGATGAAACTAACGGCTCTCAAAAGGAGCAATTACCTCTTAACCTGGATGAACCACCATTGGAGGAAGTTATCAGGTACATGGCTATTGGAGATATTCGACCTGTCGAAGGAAATGCACGTCAAGCCAACAAGGATGATGATGGTCCAATGTTCCCACACATAGCCCAGGGCACTGGAGATCAACATCCTGAAGCAAATGATGTACAGGTCAAAGGAGAATGCGTAAACGAAGAAAATGTCCAACCCGAAGGAGAAGCTGAACCCGAAGGACAAGCTGATCCCGAAGGCCAAGCTGATCCCGAAGGACAACCGAATCCGCAAGATGTTGATGGAGTTCTACCTCGTGTTCGAAGAAGAGTGGACGTCGACTCAATTCTCGAAGAGATTAGTTTACCAGGTCGTCCCACCACTCGTTCTCGTACTCGATTAGCTAACTTCTGTGGAAATTTCTCGTTTGTATCTATGCTAGAACCATCAAAATTTGATGAAGCCATGAAGGACTCAGACTGGATGACTGCAATGCTCGGAGAACTTAATCAGTTCGAGAGAAATAAAGTCTGGTCCCTTGTTGATAAACCTGATCCCAAGAAGCATAATATCATTGGTACGAAGTGGATTTTTCGCAACAAGCAAGATGAAGATGACATTGTGGTAAGGAATAAAGCTCGACTGGTTGCTCAAGGCTACACCCAAATCGAAGGTATTGATTTCGGTGAGACTTATGCTCCAGTTGCTCGACTTGAATCCATTCGTGTCATGCTTGCTTTTGCCAATTACAATGGTATATTGCTATATCAAATGGATGTCAAAAGTGCATTTCTTAACGGTGAAATCGAAGAAGAAGTATATGTTATGCAGCCACTAGGTTTTGAAGACCCGAAGAATCCTGATAAGGTGTACAGGTTGCACAAGTCCCTATATGGGTTAATGCAAGCACCTCGTGCTTGGTATGAAACTCTGAAGGATTTTCTTCTGAAGAAGGGCTTCAAACCAGGAACAACTGATCCGACTCTTTTTACTTGTGCATACAAAAATGATCTTTTTGTGTGTCAAATTTATGTCGATGATATTATATTTGGCTATACTAACCCTGATATTAGCGAAGAATTTGCTCGTATGATGTCGAAGATATATGAAATGTCTATGATGGGTGAATTGAAGTTCTTTCTCGGGCTTCAAATCCGTCAACAGAAGAATGGGACTTTCATCTCTCAAGAGAAGTATCTCAGAGATTGCCTGAAGAAGTTCGTTCTTGTTAGTTGCAAAACTATCAAGACTCCTATGCCTACGAATGTTCATCTAGATGCAGATGAGAAGGGCAAACCTTTCGATCAGAAGAAATATCGCTCGATGATCGGTTCGGTTCTTTATCTTTGTGCATCTAGACCTGACATTATGCTATCAGTTTGTATGTGTGCTCGTTTTCAGGCAAACCCGGAAGAATCACATCATATTGCTGTCAAGCGAATTCTTCGATATCTGGCTCACACACCATCTTTGGGACTTTGGTATCCCAAGGGTGCCCAGTTTGATCTCGTTGGATATTCTGACTCTGACTGGGCTGGTGATCGAGTCGACAGGAAATCTACCTCGGGCACGTGTCATTTTCTCGGTAGATCTCTTGTCTGTTGGGCTTCGAAGAAACAGAATTGCGTATCTATTTCTACGGCTGAAGCCGAGTATATTGCTGCCGGTTCTTGCTGCACTCAGATTCTGTGGCTCAAGCAAATGCTGAAAGATTATGGTATTCTTGTGAAGAAAATTCCATTGCTATGTGATAACGAGAGTGCTATCAAGATTGCCCATAACCCTGTGCAACACTCTCGAACGAAGCATATTGACATTCGTCATCATTTCCTTCGAGATCACGTTCAGCGAGAAGATATTGTTATCAGCCATGTTCGCACCGAAGTTCAATTGGCTGATATCTTTACGAAGCCCTTGGATGAGAAAAGGTTCTGTGCACTAAGGTGTGAGTTAAACATATTGGACTCACGCAATGTACAATAAGATCATAACTATCGGTACTATGTATTATATGTTTTGTTTCTATGTTGTTTACTTACGTTATTTTTCTATCGTGTTTCTTTTTCGTTTGGTGTTGTCCTATACACTTACCACTCCGAGTTTTACCACTGTTTTCCCCTCGGATTGATTAAACATCGGACCCTGTTTTCCCTCTATTCTATCCCTACCCCATCTGTGCTTTTCTCTCGTGAACATGTATATATGTACTCGATCAAGATTCCCTTCAAATGTCATTGATTCCGAAGGAAAATCTATCGAACTTTTATCTACTTTTATACTCGATGTTCGATGAGTTTGGTCTCGGATGTGGAGCAACTTTCTTTCGGTTCGTTGGGATTTTCCCGCGATTACCGCCGCAATATCCGTCCGTTGAATGCGGAGAGACGCGAAATCTGCGCCGTTGGATCAGATCTGACAGTTATGTCAGACCCCCCTCCCTATAAATACTGATCCTCGCCACAGGCTTAGCCATCGCAATTTCCTCGACTTCGTCTCTCTGCTCCCGAAATTCTCTCTCGCACGCCGCCGTGCTGCTCGTCACCGTCGACTCCCTCGCCGCTTTGCTGCTGGAAGGAAGCCGCCGGAGAACTTCCCGTCGACGAGGAACTTCATCCGCGTCGCCATAGTCGCCGTACATCACCAAGTTAGGGTATGCACGGCTCTAAGACTCGATTCCAATCTCTGTTGTTCATCGAGTCCTAGATTTATTCTTGTTTTTCTCTCTTTTTCTTAGGTCTGTTTGATCCGTTTGGATCATTGATTCTTGGGAAATCTGTTTCTAGCATTTTCTGTCGATTCCCATCTGAGCTAGGTAAGAAATCCCTCGGATTCTCTCACTTAAGCAATTTCCTCAGAAACGTATCGATAGACTTGGTTGCGCAATTCGTTCATACAAGTTCTTCGTTAGATTTACACCCGATGGAAATCTAGCCTAGCACTTGCTTGAAAAACTTGCTGCAGGACATGCTTATCGATAAGTTTACTGCTTTCAAAATGATTTTCCTCGAAAACCACTGGTACTTGTTCACAACTTTCCTATATTCCCTCGTACCTATCTTTTTCGCAGGAAAATGTCTGGGATCGAAGGAAATGTCAGAGCACCCAAGCGTGTAGGAGGCCGAACAAGAATCACCAACAACTCTGAAGGATTATTAGAGGAGTTGATCATCGAAAAGAAGTTAAGAACGCCTGAAGGTTCTGAGGATGAACGTACAAGAGAAAACCGTCTGCAAGAGATTCGAAGACTGCAAGCTCTTCGTTGGTATGAGTACAAGTCACTTATGCCACGCTGGGAGAGGCTGTTTGCAATGAAAAATCCTTGGTCTGATGTCAAAGCTTTAAGGCCAAAGTGGACGAAAGATAATCGACCACCTCCTCCAGCTGATGCTCATCCATCCTCTCTGAAAACTCCTGCCGATTTTCAAGATCTGGTTGATGCTCGGGAAGCACGAGCATAGAAAAGAAAAGAGGCCAAAGCTAAAAAGGAGGCTGCTGCTGCTGAGGGTACCGTGGATGTTGGCCCTAGTGCCAAATCGAAGGCTGGCAAGAAATCAACCAAGCGAAAGAAAAGGGTGGTAATTGTCTCGCCACCAGATGCAAGCTCCAATGAAGAAGAAAATTCAGATGATCAAGACCCTGGTACAGAGGCTGATGTCGAGGACATTCCTCTGAAGAAGAAGCCGAGCAGTAAAGGCATTAGGATCCAGGAGCCAGCTGCACAGGCTCCTCGAGCAAATATTGACTTGACCAACTTGGTCACTGATCTGCCCATTTCATCTGCTCCACCTGTTCAAGCTCGCCAACCAAAACCTTCGGCCAAATCGAAGGGAAAGCAAGCTCAAGTTGCTGAGGATGATGAAACTCTTGTTCAACGTAGAGATAGGCTGGCAAAGCAAAAAGAGCAAGAAGCAAAGGACTTAACAAATTCCAAGCTCCTGAACTTTCACAGCCAGCCCGAGCATAAAAAGGCCTAGGTTGCTCAACAACTAGGCATTTTACATTTGGTCAGTGAAAAGTATCGTCGACAAATTGCTGAAGGAAAAATTCCTGATGCACCGAAAGAAAAGGTCGTGGCCCCCAGCGCCACCGAGAAAGTTGTGACTCCCACAGTCACGAAGGAAAAGATTGCAGCCTCAAGTGCTGCGAAGAGAAATGCTGAGGCCCCAAGTGCCTCGAAGGATAAAGTTGTGGCCCCTAGTGCCGTCACCAAACCCATTGCTGCTGCCAAGGCCACCAAGGAGGCCGAGAAGAAATCCAAGGAGGTAGGCAAAAAGCTCAGGCAGTTCCAGTTCCTCGAGCCGCACCAGCTCCAGCTCCTGCACCTGCACCTGCTGCACCTGTTGTTTCCGGCCCTCGTGCCGATGAAGAGAGTTCAAACGAAGGAGAGTCTGGCACCCATGCTCCTTGGGATGCTGCTAATATTTCTCATATCCTCTGGAAGATGGCTACCTCACCGAGCAAAGTCACTGCTGAGGATGATGTTCTTGCTGAAATCCAAGAGCATGTTTCTCGGTACATGATTCGCTGGGAAGGGTACATCACCCAGGATCGCAAGGACAAGGAGAAAGTGAATTTTTACTCCAGAAAACTTCAAGAAGAAACCGAGGACATTGAGTCCCGTAAGTTTTTCAAATCCAAGATTGCCTCTGCTGAAGCATCCAGAAGGGCTCAGAAGGAAAACCTAACCGCTGTGTATGAAAAGGTTCGACAAATTGTGTCGGCCGTATGCAAAGAGCACAATGATGCCCTGTTCAAGAGACAATCTCGTAAGAGAAAGTCTGCTGCCCCAACCTCTGCGCGTGGGACGCCAGAGATCGAGAAGAATGCAAAGAAGGCCAAGTCTACCGAGGTCGTTGCTGCATCAACACGACAAGAAGCCGCACCAACCCTCACCAAGCAACCCACTCCTCCTCGTGAGAAAACTCCACCACCTCGCCAAGCAACACCTCCACCTCGCCAACAAACACCTCCACCTCGCCAACAAACACCTCCACCTCGTCCACCACCACCACCAAAAGCCTCGTCGCCACCACCAAAACCATCATCACCACCGAACATTATTCCATCAACCACCCCAGCCATAGAGACCCAAGCCCAAGCAGAGACCTAGCAACTTGCTCAGGTCGAGCAAGAAACTCAAGCCCCCATCTCCTCTGCTCCGAAAGATTACTCCTCTGCGCAGACTCTACATGAAGGAGAAGACGCTGATGTCGATATCATGACAGTTTCCTCTCGTCAAGATGTCATAGAAGGACATAGTTCTGGAGATGACGGTTCAAGTGACAGTTCTTCCTCCTCCTCATCAAGTTCCTCCAACGAAGAAATGTTTGATGCCTTTGCACAACTAGACGAAGATTTGGAGGCCATGGAGAATGAAGAGGCCGCTCAGACTGCTAATGCCGACGAAGGAGTTGCCGTCGAAGCGCAGGCCGTGGAAAATGCTCCCGCAGCCATCCCGGCTCAGGACATTGTAAACGTTCCATCTTCAATTCCTCGCCCTGCTGAGCCAATTTTCCAAATGCCAGACAATGCTGCCGAAGTTTTTCCTGTTGATGAGCTGCTCCATTCTGCTCATCCGAGAGAAATGCTGCCCCTGTTCCGCTCAGATGTTCCTCGAGGAGGTCCCATCTTCAAAAGGTGCGAACACAAGCCATTTTTCTTCGGGACCAATCCCTACGAGAAGCGTAGAAGTGCATATTCTCTTCGGTTTTGGACCCAAGAGCAAGCCATTTATTATACTCGTGTGCTGTACAACAAGGCTAGAGTGTTCCAACATCAATACCTCGATATGCCTTCCGTGTACTCCACTTCATGTTTCGAGAATGTTGCCGAAACGATTGATGGTCTTCACGCTCACAAGATGTTTGCTCTCGATTGTGGCTATAATCCCGAGCTTATCAAGCAATTTTATGCAACGCTCTATGTCACTGGTGATCCCGAGAACTCGAAGACGTGGAAATTTGATTATATGATTCAAGGACAAGTATTTCATATGACTGTCGATCAATTTCTGGCCATCATTAATTTACCTCGGTTCGAAGGATTACCACACAAGCTTCATGACTTACCTGGTCCAACTCCTGCTGAATTTTCAACGATCATGAATCCAGATGTCGTAGGAGATAACTATCCGACTGAGCCGAAGCCAAGACACTTAGTTTTTGAAGCAAAGGCATGGTTTTATATTCTTTCGAAGACTTTGATGCCAATGCTCGATGTGCACGATGACTTTCCTATTCCCAATGACGTACAACTTGCTCTGTTGAAGTTAGTCCATGCTCACCCTTTCGATTTTGAAGACTACTTCATCAGAACTTTGGTGTCTTGTGCTGATGATCACAATTCCCACAAGCCGTATGCACCATGGCTGATGGCTATCTGCAATTACTCTCGGGACGTGCCATTCCCCGTGTCAATTTTCCCGAAGATTTTCACTCCACCTGTTAGGGAAGTGTTGCAGATTGTTGCTCGACCCAACGATCAATATGCTGAGCACACTGGCATCCGCACACATTTGACTGAGCGTAATGTTCGCTCGAAGTTTATCAAGCCAGTGCATCACATGGAAGTTTCTCTTTGGTCCCAGCAAATGCTTCAACATCACATCGACCAAGATTTCATTCAGAAGCAAGCTTTGATGGACGAGATTAATCATTTGCGCAATATTACCATGAACAACAATCAGATGTTGCGTGAATGTCTTCGCCGAGATTGGAAAGGTCTGTGGAAATTCAATTCCCTCGGTCAACTTCAACGATGTGGCTTCGAAGAATATCCTCCCCATCTGATCAGAAATTGGACTAATGATGATCGAGTAGATCGCCCAGATCCCAATATCCCTCGGCTGCCGAAGAACAGAGATGTACTCAGTGTTGATGACTATTACCACATCACTTTGGACACCTTATCCTCCGACTCCGAGCAAGATGAAGCCCCTCGATGTCCAGCGAGAGTTTACACTCCACACCCTCGAAGCCCCAGGACCCCGCCGGAATCGCAGCTGGAATCTTCTGGAGATCAACACTCTTTCCGCACGAAGATCACTCCTCCAGGCGCTCGCCCAATTCGTCGTGCTCCAACGCTCGCCGAATCCTCTCGACGTCGCCGGAGCCGCCACAGCGAGTAGGCATTTCTTTCGACCCTATCCTCTCGAATTTTTGTACGTTGTGACAAAAATGGGGAGATGTAGTGGCATCGAAGAAATTAGTTTGCCTACGGGGTTAAGGGCTTTGCTTTTCATTTGACAAACTTTTGATCTTTGAGGTTTTCTGAGTAGTTTCAACAAACTTTCGATTCTTATTTGATCTGGTTGTAACTAACTCTAAGTAGGACTGTGAACTGCTACTCTTTTTTCGTAAGATATCTATCTGCTGCTTGCGATACTTAACCTTTTGCAGGAAGTTATCTTTCATATAAGTTCACAGGTCATTCGAGGAGATTGCATGTTTCTCATTGGATACTATCTGGAATGAAATTTCACTCACTAAGATTATTGATGTTTTTCCCTCGACTCTACTTGTCAAATATGCACTTCACAGGAAACTCTTATCTTCCCTGCATACATCAAGGGGGAGTATTTCATCGATCTTAGCACTGGTTTATCATCGAAAACTCAAAACTTTTTCAATTATTTATCGATGCCTGTTTTGTCAACAATCGTCCAAAAAGGGGGAGATTGTAAGAGCAAGTTTTGCCCCCGAAGGTTTTGGACATTGTTGGACAAAGAAGAAGTGGAACTAATATTGTTTTCGAGTATAAACAGATACTTAGGTTCCGAAAGAATGGATTTTGGTAGTAGAAGGTCGAAGGACAACTCACTGCAGCAGAGCTGCAGTCATCTACCGAACCCTTTGAAGGAAGACGACCCCTAAAAATGTAGTCGAAGAAAAAGTCTCTCTCGAGTAAAAGCGCAACGAGGAGAAAGCTGAAGCTGGTCGAAGACTTAGTCTTTTCACTAGTTTCTCTTTATTTTTTTCTTGAGTCGTACGAAAAACCGTACTATCAAGAGGGGTTTGCTAGTTGAGATCTTAGTCGAAGTGAATTTGCTCAGCTCAACCAAAACCCACTAAAGCCTACCAAGAGAAATCTTACTGAGTCGAGTGAATAGCTCGAAGGCAAAGTCATCGCACTTCGTGCTTTCGAGAGAGAACTCGTTCGGTAAGTCAGCTTACTTGTTCCTCAAGTAAAGTTGCGCAGTGATTGGAATCCGACCGTTGTGGACACGCGTCAAGCGGTTGCATCGGGTCACTTCAGTCATTTTACCCATCGGGATCGCCAACTATAAATACCCCGCACCTACCCGCCATTTCGGGTTGTCTGCTCCACTGAAGATTCTAAGACAGAAGTCTGTGAGCATCCCAAGAGAGATTCATCGAGAGAAAACCAAAATCCCAAGTCTGAACTGATTTGAGAAATTCACTATGACTTAGGTTGAGATTAGCCGATCTTTTTATCTTGGAGAACTGCAAGTCTCCTAGACGGTTAGGCGTCGCCTGTCAAGCAGTCGAAGAGAAATTGTCACTGCTGAAGGAAGTTTGTAAAGGTCTCGGAGATGTCCTGAATCATCTACCACGAGTGAAAACTGGACAAGCTCGAGGAGTTTTTTGCAGTGGAGAATAGGACGGAGAGAGTTTTGCTCCAGGTGTTAAATCACCAGTCCCTCCAACCAGACGTAGCACTTTGCAGAGTGTGAACTGGTTTACCAAACATCGTCGTGTCAGGCTCGTTTTCCTTCATGCTTTTACATTAAGTATTTACTCGTTGCCTGTTTGTCTTCGATGCTTTCCTTCGCTCCCAATCCTTTCGAGCCATGCATTACTTTCGACACTGTATTTCCTTTGAGATGCCTTAGTCCTTCGCAGTTTGCATGAATTCCTTCTAAGTTCCTTAGAATTTTTAGAAGTGATCATTCACCCCCTCCCCCTCTGATCATTCTTGAGCTTTCACTTTGGACCCCTGTCCTTTCTACTCCTGCGCGGTGCGTGCGTGGCCGGTGAAGCAGACCCACCTCCCACTACCGGAGTAGGCGGTCCAATCCCGGCAATCAGGCCGCGGTACTACTGACGTCTGAAGAGCCCTCGAACGAGGCTACAACGCAGAGGGCCCACACTGTAATCCCCTGTGGAGGCAGTGCGTATAGGCATATAGCCACTCAAGTCATCCGCCGAACCCATTAAGCATTTTATTAATTTTCTATCGGAACAACTGTTATCGTTGTCCTTATTTAGGTGAGTCACGAACAACGACAGCAGTCAGGTCCACCCCCATAGACAGAGCCAGTGGCCGCCTGCCCTGTCGTCCCACCAATTCGTGCGTCTACCAACAAGGTGAACCGTCTCCTTACCTTGTCTCACGTTTGCTCTTTGTAGAGCTCGACTTTCGTACAACAGAGTATCTCTCGGCCATCGAGCAAGTACTAGGCCTGCCGCACACCGGTGGAATACACCTGTCCCGTCGGTCCGATACGATACCATGCGCGGGCACCGTTGGGTCACCCGACTCCTTAACTTTAAGGACAACCGGTGTTCGGGACCCTAGGGCGGCTATACAGAGTCAGCAACAAGTGGAGTACAAGGATTACTCCTCGATAGCTCACACTTGAGGTGACTCAGCAGAGCCGAGGTAGGGGCCTTTGGCGGTGTCTGCAATGTACCGTACCTGTGGCAGTTGTAATATATTGTATCCGCGATCACTCCCAGAGTGATCACGACCCGCTATCTAAACCTAGTAGCTAACAATGCGCAGGGCCAACTTCTGAATATAATATATATTTATAAGGTAGCATAGGGTATAGGAAGTTACATCAAGGGGTGACAAAAACAGGCTATGCAATTAAATAGGATTACAACGTAGCAGTAGCAGCAATTCCTAGTGCAAGAAATGTACGGAAAGATAGGCGATATCTGGGGAAGAGAATTGCTCTGCTTGCCTGGAAGCTGTCGGCGGCAGCAGCGGGGTCTACCGGAGAATAAAGGGGAAGAAACAGTAAATATAAAGCAAACATATGCAAACAGATGCATGACATGAAAAATGCATTGTTATCGGTGTTCTAACGCCGTACAAAGTTCTATGCTCGGAGCGGGAATTCATCCGGGGATAAAATACCGGCTCCGGGTGATTATCGACAGACGGCCCGAAGTGGGGAATGTCAATGTTTGTTGTGTTAGAGGGGGGTGGTTGACATACAGATAACGTATTCGTATTCGTTGTATTTTTTTGATCAATTTTCATGTATAAAGTTTTTTAATCTGAGCTACGGTGTAAAAGATATTAATTTTCTAATTTTAAATTAAATTTAAATTGTTTTCTAATTTATTTTATTATTTTAAATTAAACATTATCCAAAACATTATCCACAACAGTGCTGACAGGTGGGCTCCACATGTTATACACTGCACACTAATAATCAATAGATTTATTCAATTAACCCAGAGGTCCCACATGTCAATCTCTACTTAATAAACTAATTTCATTATATTATTAAACTGACAGTGGGACCTACATATCATAGCTCAGGGCTAAATAAAAAAAATTAATTATTTAAAAGGCTAGGGGACCACTAGTCATTGACAATTATCTAATTAAACCATTTTAATTATTCTAATAGGGATGGCCCCCCACTTGTAAGTCTAAGAGGGTTTTTTCTAGTTTAACTAAAAGGGGGGTTATGGGGGGCCACATGTCATAGACATGGGGGTGGTTTGATTAGCAAGGGGGTTAGCACTAGGGGGTTTACCACTTAGCCGGAACCTGCCCGTGCCGACGACGATCACCGGAGCACGGCGGGGACGCGCCACAGAGGGCCAAAACGTGCGCGGCGGGGCAGAATCGAACGGGGCCAGAGCCGCGCATCCAGTGGGGGTGAGCAGGGCGGTGGCCGGAGAAAACTCCACGGCGAACGGGGGTAGGGGTGGCCAAAACGGGCAGTAGAGAGGGGGATTCGGAGGCGCAACTCACCCTCAGCGTGTATGGGCAGGCAACGGGCTCAAGGGAGACCGGAGCGGCGCGAGTTCGTTGGCAATGGCGGGGCGGCCTTGGCGGAGTAGGCGGCCCAATTCCGGCGGCTCGGGGGCTTCGGCAACGAGCGAAGGCTTGGGGATGCGAGGACGAGCGCGAGGAGGGCTCCGGACAAGCTCTCGCCGCACAGGGAGATCAATGGCCACTTGACCTCACAGAGCCGTGGCCATGGCGCTTGGGCGTGAGGTGGACGACGAGTGGGGAGCGCAAGGAGGACTACGGGGCGAGATCTGTAGGGCAAGGGGGAAGCTAGGGTTAGGGCGGAGCGGCCTGGGATTCTTATCCCTCGTCGGCATCGTCCGATGGACAACACTGCGTCGTCGGTGGCCGTGGCTCCATGGATGGGCGCCACCACGATGTGAACAGGGGAGGGTGGTGACGGTTGGGGGAGGGGGTGGGCCAGATGGGCTGGGTTGGCTCGGGGTGGAGAGGGGAGAGGGGTGGGCTTCTGCCCACGCCATAGGATAGGTTGTTTTATTTTATTTTTCTTTTTCCTTTTTCTGTTATTTTCTGTTTATATTTGTTTCGGTGGCTTTTACCATTTTGTACAATATGTGGTAGGTTCAATAATTAGCGTGGCACTATATATCCTTTCCACAAAAAGTTTTGGGTTTTAACAAACTCATCTAATATTTTATTTAATTATCAAATGATTAAAAGGGGCCAATTAAGCTACTGTTTGGTTTGTTTGAATTATTTTATAGCTTAGTAAAATCCCCAAACTACATGGGCATGATCAATTGGTTATTGTGCATTTTACAAAATTGTATTCACAATTTTTGGGCAAAGTTTTAATTGTCACATATTTTTAATATTCAATAAAAGGGAAGTTTGACTTTGCATTGGTCCAAGATTATCATGGTTGATCAAAGCAAGAATTTTGGAACAATAACCATCATTAGTAACAATGATTACTGTTCACTGACAGTGAGGGTGTTACAAATCTCCCCCACTACAAGAATTCTCGTCCCGAGAATTTAAGTGGTAGCAAGGAAAAGATCGGGGTATTCATCACGAAGACGAATTTCGCATTCCCAGGTGGCTTCGTCTTCAGAATGATTCGACCACTGAACTTTGAGGAACCTGGTCATCTTGTTGCGGGTTCGACGTTCATACTGATCAAGAATGCGACTCGGATGCTCCTGATATGACAAGTCTTGCTGCCGTTCTATCAGATCATGATCCACCTCAAAGATAGGATCCTTGAAGCCGCGTCGGAGTTGCGACACGTGGAAGACATCGTGTACTTGAGAGAGGTTCGGCGGCAATTCTAATCGGTATGCGACTGGTCCACTCCTGGAAAGGATACGGAACGGGCCAATGTAGCGAGAAGCTAACTTGCCTTTGATTCCGAAACGATGAGTGCCTCTCATGGGAGTGACACGGAGGTACGCGTATTCGCTAGGTTGATAGATCATTTCCTTGTGCTTGCGGTCATAGTTGCTCTTCTGACGAGACTGAGCAACCTTCAGATGTTCACAGGAGTTTGTGCTAGAGAACGCGCGGCCTACCCCGAGTGAGAAAGGGAATCCGCGGTCCGGGACTTGGGTCAGAACTCTTGCGACACGACTCAATCAAAGGGGAAGCACCAGAACGCCGGGTGGAATTAGGAGAATGCGATCCTAATGTCAGAGTTTAGTAAAACTTACCAGCAATGATAAGAGAGCAGAGTCCCACAGCATAGATAAGGAGAAAAGGATCCTAATACCATAGATATCACACGTAGTAACATGGATGTGGGCACGTAAGCCAAACATTAAGTTAGCAAAATAGTTTTTCAAATACTAGACTCAACTTCGACCAGGTAGTGGTTGGGTGGCTTCCTACAGGCAGTCGGCTCTGATACCAACTTGTGACGCCCCCAAAATCAACATGTGTACAGTAGTAATACATGTAGGATACACGGCTGAGATTAGGGTGCCACGCTGAGAATATCACAGCACAACACTAAACACAAATAAGATAAATCTGATATTACAAACCAGGGATCGCGAGGATCCAAATACATAAGTTATACAAGCCATAATATCTAAGTACACACATAGTTAGTAAAGTTTTGCCTTAAGAAGACTAGCACAAATATCATCAGAGATATAGATCGAACAGGCGAGGCCTCCTGCCTGGGATCCACCGAACTACTCCTGGTCAACCGGGAACTCGACGTCGTAGTAGTCGCCTCCGAGGTACTCCTGCTCCTAGGCTCCAACGTCGACTGCAACGGCCGATTAGGAAAAACAAAACGGGGAAAATGAAGCAAGGGTGAGTATCTAGCACACCCGCGAGTCTTACGTCCAGCTACTAAGCATTTATGCATTTGTATCAATGGAAAGGGGAGGATATATATGGTGGACTGAGTTGCAGAAATTCAGAATAAGGAAGAGAAGCTAGGCCTAACGAAGACTAGCATCTTCCAACGGGTCTTGCAGCATGAGAAGAGAGTAGCCAACAGTTCATATAAAGCATAAAGTAACAATGCAGCAGAAGTTTCTACATCATTGTATAATAGTAAGTGGTATTAGATAACAATTAACAATGCCTCCAAGAATCCCTCCTCGACTTCCCTGCGAGGAAGAAAACTCGGAACCAATCAGTTTATTAGTAGTAGTTTGTAGTAGTAGAGTCTAGCTTCAGCATAAAGTGTCCTGTTACCGTGGACACGGCTATCCGAATAGATTATCATCCTTACAGGGGTGCACTAGTGTAATACCGCACGCTCGGATATCCAGGGTGGTGTAAACCTTGTTAGGGAATGCCCCACCGAGGCTATCCGATATGCCTAAGTCCATCCTTCGAGCTCAACAGAGAGGTCATCCGCCGGTCTAAATCCGAAGTACAAAGGAACTTTGGACCCCTGTCCTTTCTACTCCTGCGCGGTGTGTGCGTGGCCGGTGAAGCAGACCCACCTCCCACTACCGGAGTAGGCGGTCCAATCCCAGCAATCAGGCCATGGTACTGCTGACATTTGAAGAGCCCTCGAACGAGGCTACAACGCAGAGGGCCCACACCGTAATCCCACGTGGAGGCAGTTCGTATAGGCATATAGCCAGTCAAGTCAACCGTCGAACCCATTAAGAATTTTATTATTTTTTTGTCGGAACAACCGTTATCGTTGTCCTTATTTAGGTGAGTCGTGGACAGCGAAAACAGTCAGGTCCACCCCCATAACCAAAGCCAGTGGCCGCCTGCCCTGTCGTCCCACCAACTCGTGCGACTACCAACAAGGTGAACCGTCTCCTTACCTTGTCTCGCGTTTGCTCTTTGTAGAGCTCGACTTCTGTACAACAGAGTATCTCTCGGCCATCGAGCAAGTACCAGGCCCGCCGCACACCGGTGGAATACACCTGTCCCGTCGGTCCGATACGATACCCTGCACGGGCACCGTTGGGTCACCCGACTCCTTACCTTTGAAGACAACCGGCGTTCGGGACCCTAGGGCGGCTATACAAAGTCAACAACGAGTGGAGTACAAGGATTACTCCTCGATAGCTCACACTTGAGGTAGCTCTGCACAACCGAGGTAGGGGCCTTTGGCGGTGTCTGCAATGTACCTACCTATGGCAGTTCTAATATATTGTATCCGTGATCACTCCCAGAGTGATCATGGCCCACTATCTAAACCTAGTAGATAACAATGCGCAGGGCCAACTGCTGAATATAATATATATTTATAAGGCAGCATAAGATATAGGAAGGTACATCAAGGGGGGACAAAAAGAGGCTATGAATTGAATAGTATTATAACGTAGCAGTAGCAGCAATGCCTAGTGCAAGAAATGTACGGAAAGATAGGCGATATCTGGGGAAGAGAATGGCTCTGCTTGCCTGGAAGCTCGATGGTAGGGGTAGGGTCGTCGACGTAGTAGTTGTACTAAGCGACGGTGTAGTCGGCGACAACAGCGGGTTCTTCCGGAGAATAAAGGGAGAAACAATAAATATAAAGCAAACATATGCAAACAGATGCATGACATGACAAATGCATTGTTATCGGTGTTCTAACGCCGTACAAAGTTCTATGCTCGGAGCGCGAATTCATCCGGGGATGAAATACCGGCTCCGGATGATTATCGACAAACGGCCCAGAGGGGGGAATGTCGAATGTCGTTGTGTTAGAGGGGGGTGGTTGACCTATAGATAGCGTATTTGTATTCATTGTATTTTTCTGATCAATTTTCATGTATAAAGTTTTTTAATCTGAGCTACGGTTTAAAAGATATCAATTTTCTAAGTTTAAATCAATTTTAAATCATTTTCTAATTTCTTTTATTATTTTAAATTAAACATTATCCAAAACATTATCCACAACAGTGCTGACAGGTGGGCTCCACATGTCATACACTACACACTAATAATCAATAAATTTATTCAATTAACCAAGAGGGCCCACATGTCAATCTCTAATTAATAAACTAATTTCATTATATTATTAAACTGACACTGGGACCTACATGTCATAGGCTCAGGTCTAAATAAACAGCTTTAATTATTTAAAAGGTCAGGGGCCCACTAGTCATTGACAGTTATCTAATTAAACCATTTTAATTATTCTAATAGGGATGGGGCCCCACTTGTAAGTCTAACATTTTTTTTCAATTTAATTAAAAGGGGGTTATGGGGGGAGGGGGCCACATGTCATAGACATGGGGGTGGTTTGATTAGCAGGGGGGTTAGCGCTGGGGGGTTTACCACTTGGCCGGAACCAGCCCGTGCCAGTGACGATCACCGGAGCACGGCGGGGACGCGCCACAGAGGGCCAAAACGTGCGCGGCGGGGCGGAATCGAACGGGGCCAGAGCCGCGCATCCAGTGGGGGTCTCGGGGTGGCCGGAGACGCACCGGGGCGGCGTCAACGGTGAGCAGTGCGGCGGCCCGAGCAAACTCCACGGCGAACGGGGGTAGGGGTGGCCCAAACGGGCAGTAGAGAGGGGGATTCGGAGGCACAGCTCACCATGAGCGTGTAGGGGGAGGCAACGGGCTCGAGGGAGATCGGAGCGGCGCGATTTCGTCGGCAATGGCGGGGCAACCGTGGCAGAGTAGGCGACCCGATTCCTGCGGCTCGGGGGTTTCGGCGACGAGCGGCGGCTTGGGAGGCGAGGACGAGCGCGGGAGGGCTCCGGACAAGCTCCCGCGACACGGGGAGGTCAGTGGCCATGCGAGCTCACAGAGCCGTGGCCATGGCGCTTGGGCGGGAGGTGGACGACGAGTGAGGAGCGCGAGGAGGACTACGGGGCGAGATCTGCGGGCCAGGGGGAAGCTAGGGTTAGGGCGGCGCAGCCTAGGGTTATTATCCCTCGTCGGCGTTGTCCGATGGCCGACACGACGTCGTCGGTGGCCATGGCGCCATGGATGGGCGCCACTGCGATGTGAATAGGGGAGGGTGGTGATGGTTGGGGGGGGGGGGCAGATGGGCCGGGTTGGCCCGGGGTGGAGAGGGGAGAGGGGTGGGCTTGTGCCCACGGCGTAGGATAGGTTTTTTATTTTATTTTTATTTTTCCTTTTTGTGTTATTTCCTGTTTATATTTGTTTCAGTTGCTTTTACCATTTTGTAAAACTAGAAGAATACCCCGCGCGTTGCAGCGGAGATCTCTATAATAACTCGACAATGTAAATGAAAGGGTATAAGATGCATGAAATTGGAAAATGGAAATTGTCTAAAAATGAAAAATTCAATTTTTCATAGTGCTTGAGGTTCTAAATTTAATTGACATAAAATTATTGTTTATTTAATGACTAAAGTGATTATATGGTGGCTAAACGAATGGATGATGTGGTGGTGATGTGGATAACTATTAAATGGCAACAAATAGATTGTGTGTATAGCTTGTATGTAGTGGAAATTATATGGATAATTTGTTGGTTGATAGATCAAATGATGTGCATATATCGTGTTCGCGATCGATTTATTTTACAGAATTTTATTGTTTAATCAAAAAGAATTAAAGATGTATAAAATATGAAGTGTTTTTATAAACATGCAAGACTGAGTTGATCACAATAGTTGGAAAACTCAATTTTTGATGTAAATTTGTTTTATATTTGATGACATGTATAATTACATGGATGAAAAGCTTGCATGTTGAGATATATACCACAAATGCATGCATCTTAGTGGGATTTTGTTAGTGGATGACATGGGCAAATGATTGGCTACAATATGGGGTGATGTGGATAGCTTGCATGTTGAGATAGACATAATAAATGTATCTTAGTGGGGTTTTGCTTTATAATAGATATAGATATGTGGTAGGTTCAATAATTAGTGTGGCACTATATATCCTTTCCACAAAAAGTTTTGGGTTTTAACAAACTCATCTAATATTTTATTTAATTATCAAATGACTAAAAGGGCCAATTAAGCTACTGTTTGGTCTGTTTGTATCATTTTATAGCTTAGTAAAATCCCCAAACTACATGGGCATGATCAATTGGTTATTGTGCATTTTAAAAAATTGTTTTCACAATTTTTGGGCAAAGTTTTAATTGTCACATATATTTTGTCGGGACCCGGGGTTAGCATATGCAAGTCCAGTTAAGGCATAGTCATATGGAGAGCCGAGAACCGTACCTACTTGTCTAAGCAGACAAGGCCAAGCACAGAACGTTCTCGGAAAGCATCGTACGTGAGGGGCATCCCATCCAGGCCGGATGATCAACTGAGATGGGTCCTCATCGTCCGCACACAAGTCTAATGATATGGGTGGTGAACTCCCATATTCACAGACAAGTCGCCTCAACCATACTATCGACTATCTCATAACTCTTACATAGACTTACTCCAGCCCGATCACTTAGTCGGGGTCTAGGGCGGGCTCGATCATACCACAAAGTGTGCACGAGACGGAGTCTCGAGCAATCGCATCGCGATGCCCCAAGCTGCGCACATCTAAGGGCCACTTGGTGTATGAAAGACCGCCAGCCAGAACACAACTAAGGTCTCGAAAACCCATACGAAGACATGCATGTTATAAACATACACGCAGCACACATGCCTTGTATGAACAGCAGGTACCATTGCAATTCTCTACAAAGTGTACATTTTATTTATAACTCTTATAGAGTACACACAGAGATCACATACATGTGATCCAACATTACAACACAGGCGGAAGCAAATTATGTCTGAGTACAGACAAGTTTAACAAATGGCTTAAGAAGCCTTATTTAAACACAAAGCCCTCCACGAGGGAACCAGTCTGCTGACTGGGACTGGACTAGCTTAACTTCAGTCGTCCAGCTCGATGAAGAAGCCACCTTCGGGGTCAGTGGCGTCATCTAAAACATAGATTAAGCAAACGTGAGTACAAAGGCGTACTCAGCAAGACTTACATAGGAGCTATACTACTCATGCACATGTATCAAGGTAAAGGGAGGTGGGGTTCACTTGCAGAAATGCCATCTTTGACTTGGCTAATCCTGAACTACGAGTACCAGACTTTGAGGTAAGAAGCGTACACGAGTCCACTACTTTCACCAACCAATACACCACTATGGTGTCTTCCTCGACTTCCCCACGAGGAAGCACGCCATAGCACTCACACTTATCTTGGTGTGTTTTAGAAGTATCCGGTTCAAGTTATCTAATAATCAAGCTAAGCTTTCCAAGCAGTCCATAACCGCGGACGCGGCTATTCGAATAGTTTTGTTAACCTTGCAAGGGTGTACCGCTACACACACATGACCATCATTTACCGCCTTTCATCTCGACACCATTCAAGGGGTGCCAGCGAGGATGCTCACCACAACTGTTACCTCATAGCCGATCTAGTCTGAGAAAGACGCCTACTTGGGTTGGTTACCACAATCGTGAACCCGGCCGGTTTACCGAAGTGGACCCAAGTGATGTGTGCGTGGTGCATAAGCCGGTCTCGGATGAGCCGTTCTCTAACTTAGCATCCAGGCCACAGACCTACCAGAACTCCGAACTATTGCGACATCTGGACATCGAAAGGGATGAGTTAGTAAGTTGAGAGGGGTCAGTGAGCCCAATGTGTGGTTGTACTCTTCATCTTGGATCACCACACAAGAACTCGTACTAGGGCGGTGTTCAACGAGACAACCCATTGTGTACTCCTACACAGCCTCTCATCGTTCACCTTGTATTAGGGTCGATTCACCAACACTTTTCTACCATCATCAACATGATCATTCCCATCCTGACTCACATCACAGTAACAACATGGTATCATACTAAGCATGCAATAAGCAGTAACATTGCAGGGGCCACATGATATCAAACAACTCCTACATTTCCTAGGATTGTGGTTTTCTTACTACTGTGACAAAATGATAGGTCATGCAAAGGAATGGGCTCATCTATGCGGTAGAAACGAATCATGGTGATCATCCTAAACAATGCATAAGCGAGGCATGAGAGGGAAGTGGGATATTATCGACATGATCAAAGGGGGTTTGCTTGCCTTGCTGACGAGGTTCGGGTTCTGGATCTTCAGCGAAGGGGGTGACATCTTGCTCCGGTTCCACCTCTACTCGACAAACAAAGCACGAAGTATCAATCAATATGAATGCAATGCTCAAGCACATGATTGAATGTTTAAAACTTGAAGTATAAGTTTTGATGTGTGTGAGGCAATTCCATTTAAGTGGAGTATATTGCATTTAAAAATGCAAATTCAAACTCCACATTTGAATTTAGCTTAGCCAAGTTGAATTTGACATCGTTTGATCATTTTGAATCAACTTCAAATGTGTATGATATGCCTCTGATGTGTGATTGAAATGTAGCATGTTGCCATAGTTCAAGTTGCAAAAATATTTGATTTGAATTTGATTTGATTCCATTTAAATCAAATAGCAAATGCTACTGATCACATTTTAAATTCAACTCAAACAGAGTTGAAAGTTGCATATTTGGAAAGATAATTTTCTCCTGATCATTTTTCATATATTATTTGTCCAATTTGGAGTTAATATGAATTTTCTATGAATTTCCAAAGTTTGGGGTATTTTCTGGATTTTCTGGAATTCTTTTAATTCAAATAATCTCTGGAAATTCATTTAAATTGATTTAATGCGTCAGGCTGACGTCAGGGGGGGGGGGGCTGACATGTGGGGTCACCCTGTCAGTGGCTGGGGTTAATTAACCCGTGGTTAAGTTAATCCAGTGGCTTAATTAAGCCACTGGGCCCACTGGTCAGTGACCCAGGGGGGTCACTAACTAGGTGATTAGTGGGGGGGCTTGGGCTAACACGCCGGCGGCTAAACGCCGGCGACTGGAGTCGCGGCGGCGCTGCACGGGTTCGCGCCCTGGTCGCGCGTTTGGCACGCCAGAGGCACCAAACGGCTGCTGGAAGGACGCCGCGTCGAATGGAGCCAGCCAGGGGGGCTGGAACTCACCGGAGCGTCGTCGACGTCAAGCCCTAGCGGCGGCCGTGGCTCGGGCTTGGGGCAAAGCTTGCTGTGGTGCTCCATTCGAACCGGGGATGCTCGCAATCGAAGCAGAGGAGCAAGGTGAAGACGAAGGACATGCCCCCGAGCTCGTTTGCGTCACGGACGCTCGACTACGATGACCGTGGCGGCGAGGAGCTTCGGCGTCCATGGCGGATCCAGCTAGGGAGGAGGAGGGAGACGAAGGAATGGCTCGGTCAAACCGCGAGCTCACCGTGATGCTAGCAGAGGGGTCAGGGAGGTCGGGGAGGTCGTGGTGGCGGCGAATTCGACGACGGCGACTTGCGGGTCCGGCGGTAGCTCGAGCTCGATTCCGGCGGCTTGAGTCCAGATCACAGCTTCGCCTGCTGCGTGAAGAGGAAGTCGACGATGGCGCGCACGATGGACATGGCCTTCAGGCTTCTCTCCGGCGCTGGCTGCGGTTCTCGTCGACGACGAACGACGGACGCTCTCGGGGAAGAAGGGTAAAACTAGGGGAGGGCTCTGGACGAAGCGGCGATGGGGGAAAGTGAGAGAGGGAGTCGAGGGCGTCTCCGTGGCGCACTTTGGAGTCCTGGGGCGGCCTGGAAGCTCCTGGGCGTCGAGGTGGCGTCCACGGCGGCGGCGCCGCGCCACCGAGCTGCTTGGCAGCACGGGGTGGAAGACGACAAGGAGGGGGCTTCGCGGGCTGGGCCGGCTGGGGAGGTGGGCCTCGCCCCCTGGCGAGAGGTAAGTCCTTTTCCTTTTTCTGTTTAATCTTTCCTTTCTGTTTTTCTGTATATTTGTTTTGACTTTGGTAAAAATACCAAATCATTTTATTAAATGCTGAAAACTTTTATGTGGCCTCATAATAATATAGACTAGCCACTCATAAACTTTCAACATTTTGAAAAATTCAAATAATTTGAACCTTAATTTAAATTGGGGTATTTCTTTAATTCCATGGCACTGTTTGAATATTTGAAAAATCTATGAGCATGGGGTGGGTCCCACATCACTTGATATGTGATCACACTCATTTATAAGACTTTTCAAAACTCTAACATGAATTTTTGGAGAAGATTTTTATCTGGCCTTTTTGAATTAATTCATCTGGGGGGTGTTCCTTCTCCCATTTGGATTTTGAAGTTGATTTCCTTTGAAAATTTGACATGATGCAAGGTTACTTGATCCTAGCACATTACCTAACAGAGGGTTCTGACATATTTAATATTCAATAAAAGGGGAATTTGACTTTGCATCGGTCCAAGATTATCATGGTTGATCAAAGCAAGAATTTTGGAACAGTAACCATCATTAGCAACAGTGATTACTGTTCGTTGACAGTGAGGATGTTACAGGGAGGAGGTGAGGTAGAGGAGAGCGCGAAGGGACGCGGCAGGGAGCTCACCGCCGCGCGGGGTGACAGCGGCTGCCGGCGACTTGCCGGAGGAGCTCGGGCGGCGGGGCAGATCGGGAGGCGGCGCGAGGTGGGCTGGCCGCGGCGATGGAGCGGGGTCCAGGGCCCTGCGGGGTGCGGTTCGGGTCTGGAGCTGGGGGAGGCAACGTGGCGCGTCCAGATCCACTGATCTGGATATCCAACGGTTTGGAAGGCCAAGAGCTAGGGTTTCGAGGCACAGAGGGATTTGGGGCATAATTTGGAGGGGTTTGAGGGGAGTGGCTGCAATTTTGGCTTAGGGGAAACCCTAGAAGGGCTAGGGGAGGGTGGTGGTCTTTATATAGGTGGCCTGGCTGGCAAGTTTACGTAAACACCCTTGGGTCATCTCTCTCGTGTCCGATATTCCACGTTCCTGACTGCCGGGAGTCCATACGACCTCCGATTCGGACGAAATCTCGAACCACGCGCTCAGCACGGCGAGCCCTTCATTACTAACTCACTTAGGTAACTTTCCGAGCACATTTTATGACGCCCCATAAAATAATCTGCTTATTAAATAAACGGGGGTTTTTCGTTCCGATTGCGATGGCTGGTCCTGTGCCGGGAGTTGCGACGGTGCTCGGGTGAAACCCGGTGTCGCAAAGGTCGTGTGCCATGGGGTTCGGGGTCCGGACACGCATGCCGATACGAGAAGGAGGGGGAAATATATTCACCAATTAATAAATTGGCGAAGAAAATACTAAAAACAATTCTAGCAATCAACAAAATAATGCAATAAACATTTTTTTTAATTTGGGTGAAAATCTCGGGTTGTTATAATACAACACCACCAACAAGACATCTCGTCCCGAGATCCTGGACCATCCGGGAGAGAGGAGACGAGAGAAAAGAGAGTCGACGTTCCTCAACACCACCAACAAGGGACTCTGCTCCATGTCGAACGATGACCTTCCGTCGAGAAACTTTCAACAGACAGACAACAACGTCGAAAGACGAAGCCATCAGGAGAACAAGAGGAAGAACGACAATGAGAGATGACGATCAAGTGAAGCATTCTCACCGAGATCGTGAGGATACTAGGCAATTGGAATGGGGTCAACGTACGACCAAGATGGTTAACCCGAAACGGAAGAACTAAAGGTACTACAGGATTTCCCACACCTGAGATCGAAATCGAGACAATACGCTGCAAGCAAGGCATTGTAACTATTCCAAAACTAAATTTACTCGAGATCCTAGAGTTTGAAGGAGATAAGGAGAGAATAAAACACTTACGACACTTGTCCTAACCAGAGCAAGGGTAAGGAGTAAAACGAATTTTACTCTCCGATAACTAACTTAGTAACTACAAAATAGTTTCTTGTCTAGACTCGACTTCGGCTAGAAAAGGGGTCCTACGGTCGGTAAGGCTCTGATACCAAGTTGTAAGGCCCGATATGCGGTACTGTTCCAAATCTAGATGTTTCCATCTAGATCCGGGGACGAAGCACATATCGGTCCCACCGCGACATATGACACTGCCATATGCCCCGGATTTCTAACATGATATCACAACATTACAGCTACATGGATATAACATCTCATACAATCGGCATACAATTGCCTTAATACAATACATCAGCGGAAGATACATGTCTGAGTACAGACTATAATCAAATGCCTAGTGGCAAAGGTAAAACACACCATTCTCGCAACCACACGGGTCCAGGCTCTCCGCCGGGATCCGCCTAACTAGTTGTCGTCGAGTCTCCGCGAAGGCGTCCCGAAGAAGGGTCGTCGAGCTCCTCTGAAGTCCAAGATCATTGCATAATGTGCGTAGAAGAGAAAAGAAAGAGGTGAGCTATATCAAAAGTCTTGTAAATAACTTATCACGGTAAGATGGGGGTAGTGGTTGAGGTTGCAGACGCACTAGCAATATATGAGTGGCTAACGATCTATTTTAGAGTAAGATGAGAACCAAGCATTTGATGAGGAATCGCCTCCAACAAGTCTTGCTATCAACTACTTATGCAAACATAGCACCTATCCTATCCTTGTCCTCCCGTCCATCCCCCGATGAAGAAGAAGCAGTCAGGGCACACACACGTTGATCAAGTTATTAATATTATCTCAGTTGTTGTTGTCTATGAACAAGGAGTAGGTCTCAAGTCGTCCATAACCGTGGACACGGCTTCTCGAAAATATTTAACCCTGGAGGGGTGTACCAACTGCCCATTACAAGGCTCCGCACGCACACCCATCTCTCTCAGTTGTTACCCATCACAGGCAACCATTTTATGATTTAGTTTCGAGAGATCCGAAAAGACAGGTCCCTCTAACTAACAACGAACAAATCCGGGTGGCCCCTGGTGAGTCGACATCCAGCTCAGGAGCCGGCCGCGCTCTCGATATGGTCTCTACCGTCTGTCGCGGGTTTGGATTGCCGGTAAATTCTCACATGAGGCCGGGTCTTCAGCCGGACAGGTTGGAACAACAAGGAAGCCATGTCCCTGCTGGCCCAGGTTGTTTTAAAGGATATCTGCCAGGAGATACCCGACAGACATATATGCATGGTTTTCAAATGGTAAATCAGCTTGGGCCACCACTAGAAATGTTTGAAGCTAGGTAGGTAAGAAGAGGGGACCCCATAGCATCCCACACACGGTTAGGCACGCTCGTCAAGAGACACAATACCCGGAACTTGGGTCCTAGGTGACTCGAATGGAATAAAGCGTCGGGGCGGGATAGCCTAGACCTTCCATCCTTCGTCGAATATAGTCAACATTATAATAATCATATCATTCACAATAGTATAATAGTGTGATAGCCCAATCCAAGGAGTAACAGGATAACAGTTGATAACATCCTAGCATGCATACTAAGCAGTGGCTGAGCAGCGAGCAATAGTAACATAGCCGAACAAGGTTTGCTGGGATGTGGAGACATGGCTGTTTGGGTTTATTTGAGAGGCATGAATATGAAGTGGTAGGATCAAGCAATCGTTCTATCCTACACCTAGGGAGAGTGAGCTGAAAGTTATAAGCATGATATATGCTCCCCCTTACCTGATGAGAAGACAAAACCGAAGGTGTAGTCGATCGCAAGATCGCATCGTCTCCGAGAGGTACCTGCGGAAGCACACAAGAACGAAACACTGGAAAAAAGCAATCAACGAGCAAGAATCTATATTACGAAGCAATCACGAGCAAGCATCAACAATAAGGCAACACGAGACAACGCGCTACGGTATCGCATCTATCGTCGAGAGCGGTTACTAACATGTTAAATGAGGTACTCGTCACACACGACCATACAGCACATTTATCATCGGTTCAAGTTGTTTAGCTACACAACATGAGCAAGGGTTGTTAACATGGCATATCACTCAAGCATGGCACGTCGCACAAACATGGCAAGAGTTGAAGTATAAATAAACTATCTAATCTAGTCACCTTAAGTGGGGGGGGGGGGGGTAAAACCTATACATGTCAACTATTACGAACCCCACGATAGTTATTGCATTTGGAACTGTTTTGCCCTAAACAATATTTATTATTTTTATTAGCAAGAAAGAGCAGCATATTCACAACCTACACGAAATTCTAGTCAAGTTGCATATAAAGAACATTTTTAACGGAGCAACGGTTAAAAAGTTATTGCATTAACAGTTTACGGTGGCATGCTACGTAAATAACAGTGAAACAACACGTAGACAAGTGCAAACATGGAAAAAGGAGCACATTTTATTAATCTACGCAAAATTCTAAGCAACTTTCATGTAGAGCGTATCACGATCCGATCTACGGTTGAAAAGATACGCGCATCAAAAAAAACTATTATAATCTGCCAAAAATATAAACAGAAAAGAAGCTAACGTGCTCCTAGGCCGAATTCTAACTGTACTGGGCCTAACAGGGGGCGGTCCCTAGCTAAGTTGCGCTCACGAGCGCTATATAACCGAAAAAGGCTAACTGGGCCAAGCCCAATAGCACAGCAAAAAAAAGGGGGCCGCTCACCACCTATGGGCCTCGACCCAGGACGAAGGAACGGCGGAGGATAGTGCGAGGCACGCTCACAGGAGAGAGGGTGCCGTGGGCCGCTGGAGAGGCGCTGGGCCGCGGTCGCTGGTGGGCCTCGCGGGCCCGTGACACTGGGAGAGGCTCGGCTGGGGGTCACCGGATCGGGAACCTCCTGTTCCCGACCACGGGACGCGGCGGTGCCGCCGTCTTTCGGCGAGGAGAGGAAGGCTCCAGGGGCGGGGCAGGGACGAGCGATCGGGTGCGGGGTCGTCGGAGTCGCCGGATCCGGCCGGGGCGAGGTCGTGGGGCGGCGGCGCGTTTGGGCTACGACCTCCATGGTGAAGGCTCCATAGCGCGGCGGCTCGGCGGAGGACGTCGGCGGGCTCCTGCGGGGAGGCGAGGGAGGAGGTGAGGGAGAGGAGAGCGCGAAGGGGCGCGGCAGGGAGCTCACCGCGGCGCGGGGTGACAGATCGGAAGGCAGCGCGAGGTGGAGAGGGGAGAGGGGCGGGCTTCTGCCCACGGCGTAGGATAGGTTGTTTTATTTTATTTTTATTTTTCCTTTTTCTGTTAATTTCTGTTTATATTTGTTTCGGTTGCTTTTACCATTTTGTAAAATATGTGGCAGGTTTAATAATTAGTGTGGCACTATTTACCCTTTCCACAAAAAGTTTTGGGTTTTAACAAACTCATCTAATATTTAATTTAATTATCAAATGACTAAAAGGGGCCAATTAAGCTATTGTTTAGTTTGTTTGAATTATTTTATAGCTTAGTAAAATCCCCAAACTACATGGGCATGATCAATTGGTTATTGTGCATTTTACAAAATTGTATTCACAATTTTTGGGCAGAGTTTTAATTGTCACATATTTTTAATAATCAATAAAAGGGAAATTTGACTTTGCATAGGTTCAAGATTATCATGGTTGATCAAAGCAAGAATTTTAGAACAGTAACCATCATTAGCAACAGTGATTACTGTTCACTGACAGTGAGGGTGTTAAGGTAGGAGGTGAGGGAGAGGAGAGCGCGAAGGGGCGCGGCAGGGAGCTAACCGCGGCGCGGGGTGGCAGCGGCTGCCGGCGACTTGCCGGAGTAGCTCGGGCGGCGGGGCAGATCGGGAGGCGGCGCGAGGTGGGCTGGCCGCGGCGGTGGAGCGGGCTCCAGGGCCCTGCAGGGCCCGGTTCGCGTCTGGAGCTGGGGGAGGTGACGTGGCGTGTCCAGAGCCACTGATCTGGAGATCCAACGGTTTGGAAGGCCAAGAGCTAGGGTTTCGGGGGAGAGAGGGATTTGGGGCAGAATTTGGAGGGGTTTGAGGGGGTGATACGTCTCAAACGTATCTACTTTTCCAAACACTTTTTCTATTGATTTTCCCTCATTCTTGCATGATTTGGACGAAACTAACCGGGACCGACGCTGTTTTCAGCAGAGCTACCTGTATGGTTTTATTGTGCGCAGGAAAATGGATTTTTGGACATCTTAGAAAATTCCAGGAAAAATAACAAAAAATCCACGCACCCCAAGGAGCCCAGAATCAGAAGTGGGGCCAGAGGGGGCCACAGGGGCTCCAGGCGCCCTGTGGGTGCGGCCAGAGGTGGGGCCGCGCCCTCTGGCCACCTATGGGCCTCCCCCTCCTCTGGTTCCCTACCGAGGCTGCTATTTATTCCCGTGATGGAAAACCACGAAACAGAATTCGTTTTCCCAATTCTCGTCGCGGAGCCGCCACCACCCTCTGTTCTTCTCCGGGAGGGATAATCTGGAGGCTGTTTTGGCCTCCGGTGAGGGGAGATCATCGCCATCGTCATCATCATCACCACTCCATCCTCCCTCCATGACTTCTCCATCCATGTGTGAGTAATTCCCTGCTGTAGGCGAAGGGGATGGTAGGGATTGGATGAGCTAGATCATGTAATAGTTTATCAGATTGTTGGGGGCATGTGGCCTATCATCTAGATTGTTGTTTATCATCTTTGCTTAAACTTGTTGCTCTTAATGCTTGTCACTTTGGGCCCGAGTGCCATGATTTCCGATCTGAATCCTATGTGTTTGCATGAATATATTTGTGTTCTTGATCCTATCTATGAGTTGTATGCACCTGTTATAGTCCAGAACCGGAAATCCCAAAGGTGACAGCTTGGGACACCAAAGGGGATGGACTATAATTTGAGGATTCGTTGTATCCATTGATTGTTAATGTTTTGTTTCGGTGCTCTTTGACAGGAGCACCTTAATCTCCATAAGTTTCTTTTGGCCCCGTTTGTAGCGGGATGGTATGTAACAGCCCAGATTTCACAAAAATTAAAAATTTTGTTTTCGGTGTGAATTGTTTGATTGTCTGATTTGTTTGCGGTGTTTGCATCCCGGATTTATCGATCGGCGATTATTTCTCCCCCTCTTATCTCGTATCGGATGGAGACCGACCCTTGCCACCCTGACACTCGACCTTTGCGACACCGGGTTTCACCCGATCACCGTCGTGAAAAACCGCACGAGACCAGCCGCAGCCAACGGAACGAAAAACCCCGTTTAATAATTAAACAGGATATTTTTATAGCGCGCCGGAAAGTGTTCTCGGAACGGTTCCCGCGCGAGGTGAACGCCGCCAGCTCGACGCGCTGATCGCGCAGTTCGATGTTTTACCCGAATCAGAGGTACTACGGACCCCCGGTGGTCAGAAACGTGAGCATCGCGCGCGCAAGAGAAGAATCCGGGATGTTTTTGCAAACTGCCAGCCACCTGGGCTATATAAAGACCACCACACTCCCACCTCTTTCTAGGGTTTCCCTAGCCACAAAATTGCAGCCAACCCCCTGAAATTGCCCCAAAATTCTGCCCACAGCCCCCAGTTTTCAAAACCCTAGCCCTGGCAACCTCCGGAGCCGTCGGATCGCAGATCGCAGGGATCTAGAGGCACCACGTCGCCCCAGCCTCTCTCCCAGCCATTTCGGGCCCCGCAGGGCCGGATCTGGGTCCGGAAGCCCGCATCAACTCGCCGCCCGTGCAGCTCCCAGGCTGCGCCGCCACGCGCCGGCGTGCCGCCGGCCGGCGAGCCGCCGCTCCACCTCCTCCTCACGCACCTCCTCTTCCCTCTCCTCCCTCCTTGTTCCCTACTCCTCCTCACCCCTCTCTCTCGCACGCAGGTCAACCGCCGGCCGGTCGAGCACCGCGCCATGGCCTCCGATCGAGCCTGAGTTGCCGCCCACGGGACCTCTGCGCTGCCCCTCGCCCGGATCCGGCGGGATCCGGCGCCGCCGCGCTCGTCTCGCCTGCTGCCGGACCTCCATGCCTCTCCGCCTGCCTCAACCGGGCGCTCGCCGCCGGTCAGCGAGGTTGCCGCCGTCGTCGGCTCGGCCTGGGCTCGACCCAGCCGAGGGCAGCCGACCTCTAGCAGCCCAGCAGCCAGGCCAGGCGCGGCCTGCACCCAGCCCAACCGCCCCTCCAAGCCAGATGGGCCTAGCCCATGGGTGAGGCCCGAGCGCCTTCCTCTTTTTTTTCTGTTTTTAATTTTTTTTCCTTTTTCTTATTTCCTGTTATTTTATCTAAGTCCCTGTAACTGCTGCTGATGCTGTTTTGCAACGTATTTTCCCGTTGACTCGTAGCTCCGAATGAAGTGATTCTTTTTTTATTTTGTTGTGCTTTGTGTGCTCTAGAGTTCATCTTTAGGAAGTTATTTATTTTGAGGTCATATTGATGGTGCAAATCTGTGTAGAAGTAGGCACCAGACTGTTAACTGTTGCTAATTTCTGTCAAGTGCTGCTGATGTTATTTTGTTGCAACTTTGGGTGATGCTTGTGACAAATCCATGAGGCCTATTGCATTGATTATTTTTCCTATGTGTTAAGCATCATGTGTACTTCATTTCCATGCTTTAACTTGTCATGTTTGGGTTCTTTAGCTATATTAAATCTTGCTCCAAAGTGGTGATCCTGATGTTAATGTGCTGCTGTGCTGAAAACTGTTAATTTGTTGCAACTTCGGGTGACGGTTGCGTCGCAACCGTTTATCGGAATTGAGTGATTCCAATTGCATATTGTTAAGCATCATACCTACTTCCATTATATGTATTGCATTTTCATGATATGCTTGCTGGTGATATAGTATTGAGCTCCAAAGTTGCTATGCTGCTGTTGTTGACAGCCACCTCTGTTTTTCTCTAAGTCTGTTATTTTCTGATGCCGTGTTGCATGCTTAATATCTTTTGATCCATGATGCCTATTTACATGATTCTTTTTTCCATGCCTTCCCTGTCATATCTAATTTAGTTCCATATCATTTGTGAGCATGTTTGCATTGATTATCCTGTTTATGCATTGCTCTAAAGTGTGCTTCGTGATGTTGGCAGATTGTGCCCGTAACTTGTTTTGCTTATATCTTTTTAACCGTAACTCCGTTTGGAGTGTGCCTTATATGTAACTTGATTAGTTTTTCGAGTACTTTGTGTTTATGCTATTGTTTGCTGTTATTAACCAACCTAAAATATGGTTTAGGGCAGATCAGTACCAAATCCTTTAATTGTTGTGGGGCAAGTAGTGCTATGCATGTTTAGGTTGTGCCTCACTTAAATTGACTAGCATAGATAGTTTCCTTTATGCTTCACCTCTTGCCATGTTTGCGTGCTATGCCCTGCTTGCTTGAGTTGCCATGTTAATAACCGTTGGTTGATCACTTGTAGCTAAGCAACTTGAACCACCCTAAACGTGCGGTATCGTCGTGTGTGACGAGTACTCCACTTAACCTGTTAGTAACCGCTCTCGACGGTAGGTGCGATGTCTCGCGTTTCCTTCTTGTTGATGCTTGTTTGTGTTTGCCTCGTAGTAATAGATGCTTGCTCGTTGATTGCTTTCTAGTGTTTATCGTCTTGTGTGCTTCCGCGGGTACCTTCGTAGACGATGCGAGCTTGCGATCAACTACACCTTCGGAACCCGACTTATCAACAGGCAAGGACTATACATTACTTATGATCCATTCTATTTCAACCAGCGGTTTGCATGCTAGTCTAGGTTAGGTTCGATGTTTGATCCTACCACATGTTTACAGCCTCTTTCAAACTGATACAGCCATGTCCTCTCCCAGCAAACCTTGTACTGCTATGTTACTATTGCTCGTTGCTCAGCCCCTGCTTAGTATGCATGCTTAGGATGCTACGATGTTACCCTGTTACTCCTTGGTTTCGGGCTATCGCATTATTATGTTGTTGTTGATGATATGATTATTATAAATGTTGACTATATTCGACGAAGGATGGAAGGTCTAGGCTATCCCGCCCCGACGCTTTGTTCCATTCGAGTCACCTAGGACCCGAGTTCCGGGTATTGATTTTGACACTGAGCGTGCCTAACCGCGTGTGGGATTTTATGGGGTCCCCTTTTCTTACCTACCTAGCTTCAAACATTTCTAGTGGAGGCCCAAGCTGATTTACTATTTGAAACGTGTGTGTGACTGGTCCGCGGCCGGCAGATTTCAAACAACTTGGGCCAGCGGAGACATGGTTTCTCTTGTTGGTCCACCCCAGGGAGCTAGGGGGTTGTCCACATTTGTTTGGGCAACTAACCCGACCTCATCCAGACGGTAGAGGCCGATTCGAGAGCGCGGCCGGCTTTGGAGTTGGATGTCGACTCACCGGGGGCCACCCGAATTTGTTCGTTGTTAGCTAAAGGGACCTGTCGTTCCGGATCTCTTGGGACTAAATCAAAAAATGGTTGCTTATCATGGGTAGCAACTGAGAGTGATGGGCATGCGTGCGGAGCCTTGTAATGGGCAGTTGGTATACCCCTGCAGGGTTAAATCTTTTCGAGAAGCCGTGTCCACGGTTATGGACGACTTGAGACCTACTCCTTGTTCATAGACAACAACAACTGAGATAATCTTAATATAACTTGATCAACGCGTGTGTGCCTTGACTGCTTCTTCTTCGTCGGGATGCGAAGATGAGGACAAGGATAGGATAGGTGTTATGATTGCGTGAGTAGTTGATAGCAAGACTTGTTGGAGGTGATTCCTCATCAAATGCTTGGCTTCTTACCTTACTCTCTAGATCGTTAGCCACTTCATAAATGCTAGTACGGCAGCAACCTCACCACTTACCCCTTCCTTACCGTAAACTACTAGTTTTCCTATAATGACGAGTGATGAAGTCCTTGCTGGGTTAGTTGACCACTACAGTTGGATGCTGAGTACTTCTGTACTCATGATACTACCCCCAAACTCTTTTCAGGGTTCTTGATCGACAACAGGTATGGTGATCGACGTTTCACGTGGAGACTCAACGACGACTAGTTAGGCGGATCCCGGCGGAGGGCCTGGACCCGTGTGCTTATGGGGATCGATGTTTTTCTCTTTGCCACTAGGCACTTGCTTGTAGTTAGTACCCAGACATGTATCTTCCGCTGTTGTATTGTATTTGAGGCAGTTGTATGCCGATTGTATGAGATGTTGTATCCTTTTATCTGTAATGTTGTGATATCATGTTGGAAATCTGGGGCATATGGCATTGTCATATGTCGCGGTGGGACCGATATGTGCTTCTTCGCCGGATCTGGATGGAAATATCTAGATCTGGAACAGTACCGCATATCGGGCCTTACATGGTAGGACAAAAGATGTTGTGCAAGTTCTTATTGCAAGCACGTACAACTACATGTGGGGTACATGCCTAATGTTTGATTTATGCCTAGATGATCATTGCTTTTCTGTGTGCCTTGCCCCAAGTTAAATACATGATGTATCTTATCCATGCAGCGCCCAACCATCCATCTCCCTAGCCTACAGTGTTTTAATTCTGCTGGTTACTAGTTGTTTGCTTTTGCTGTTTTACTGTCGCTATTTCACCACCACTATTACCGTTACTATCATCACCTCCATATCGCAGTTACTACTAATATCTTGTTGCAAGTAAGTGTTTCTCAGGTGCGGTGGAATTGACAACTCCACTGTCAAAGCTTGTGGATATTCTTTGGCTCCCCTTGAGTCGAATCTATAAATTGGGTTATCTTACCCGCGAAGACTATCTCGATCCCTTGCAATTGTGGGTTATCAGGCGGTGGCTGCAATTTTGGCTTAGGGGAAACCCTAGAAGGGCTAGGGGAGGGTGGTGGTCTTTATATAGGTGGACTGGATGGAAAGTTTACGCAAACACCCTCGGGTCATCTCTCTCGCGTCCGATACAACACGTTCCTGACCGCCAGAGTCCATACGACCTCCGATTCAGACGAAATCTCGAACCACGCGCTCAGCGCGGCGAGCCCATCAGTCCTACCTTACTTCGGTAACTTTCCGAGCACATTTTTTGACGCCCCATAAAATAATCCGCTTATTAAATAAACAGGGTTTTTAGTTCCGATGGCGATGGCTGGTCCTGTGCCGGGAGTTGCGACGGTGCTTGGGTGAAACCCGGTGTCGCAAAGGTCGTGCGCCATGGGGGTCGGGGTCCGGACACGCATGCCGATACGAGAAGGAGGGGGAATATATTCACCAATTAATAAATTGGCGAAGCAAATACTACAAACAATTCTAGAAATCAACAAAATAAACAAAATAATGCAACAAACAATTTTTTTTTAATTTGGGCGAAACTCTCGGGCTGTTACAGTAGCCCAATCAATGTGTTTCCCTTGGTTGAGATCCTGCTGGACTTGACGCAGACGTCGCCCCAAAAAGTCTTCTCCGCTCGATCCGCAAGAATACATATCTAAAAATAGCTTTTTGTCCTGGCAGAAACAGCTCGAAAATAAAACACACAAAATCGTGAGATACGGTACCGGGACTATCCGGGAAAATATATAGCAAAAACTTCTGCAAAAAAAAGGAAGGTAACGAGCCAAAGTGGGGTCGGAGACGGACTCCGTGATGCCCAGGCGGCCACCCGGCGCGGCCAGGAGGTAGGCCGCGCCAGGGGGCGCCTGGGCCCCTTGGAGCTCCTCTCCGGCTCCAATCAGGCTTCAAATTTCCTAATTTTGCAGAAACTCATAATATGGAAATTTTATGGTGGTTCGCGATGTTTCCTTACCGTAATACATACATTTTCTTATTCTACTTCTGCTGGTGTCTGAAACAGGGCCGCAACATATTCTTCATGAGTTGTTGTGTGTATTAAATTTATATCTATATTGATGGGGTCTCCCGCCATGTAATGCTTGAGTCTTTGCCCATTCACAACTTGAGGTTTGGTGCCATCAAAATTGTTAATCTTGATTGCACCGGAGCGGTATACTTCTTCGATATGAAATGGCCCTTACCATCTAGAAAGTAGTTTACCTGAAGAAAACCTAAAACAAGATCTAAACAACAAAACTTTATCACCAACATTAAATTCACGTTTCAAAATCCTTCTATCATGCCACTTCTTTACCTTTTCCTTAAAAATTTAAGCACTCTCGTAAGCTTCACTTCTCCACTCATCTAGAGAAGTCAAGTTCATGAGACGCTTTTCACCAGCTAACTTTGGGTCATCATTAAGCTCTCTAACAGCCCAGAAAGCTTTGTGTTCCAACTCTAATGGCAAATGGCAAGCCTTGACATAGACCATCTTATAGGGAGACATGCCCATGGGGTTTTTGTAAGCAGTTCTATACGCCCACAAAGCATCTCACAACTTCTTGGACCAGTCCTTTTTAGAACTGTTGAATGTCTTTTGCAAGATCAACTTGATCTCTCTATTTGTGAGCTCAACTTGCCCAATAGTTTGGGGATGGTACGGTGAAGCAATTCTGTGATTGACATCGTACTTGGCTAAAGCTTTTCTAAAAGCTCCATGAGTGAAGTGTGATCCTCCATCAGTCATGAGATACCTAGGTACACCAAACCTAGGGAAAATTACATCTTTGAGCATTTTCAAAGATGTCTTGTGATTGGCACTCTCAGTGGGGATTGCTTCAACCCACTTGGTTGTTGGATATATGCCCTAGAGGCAATAATAAAGAGTGTTATTATTTATATTCAAGTTCATAATTAATGTTTATATTTTTGTGCTATAATTGCAATGACTCTGACTGTGAGATTCAGAAGAAAACTCATATGCATGTGTGGAAATGTAAACAACAAGAGTTCCTGCTTTAGCCTCTAAGACCAGCTCATGTGCTAACTGATGCTTACGTTTTCTTAATCATGGACATTGTTCTTGCAACATGGATGTCGGTAGCAATGAGAGCATGTTGTTGGAAGAACAATGATGTTGAACCGACCCCAGTATTATAATGATATACTTAGATATCACATCGTAACTACTTTATAAGTCTATCATGATTTGTTGCCATATGCGTAATTCCTTAGACCATGAGAATATCGGGTTGCTTCACACAGGAAGATATGCTTTGGTTCTTAGATGAATCTTCCTATAACTGGGAAGTAGTAAAATAAGTTCTGGGTATATCGTATAGTGTGTCTAGTAACAGCGATAGTTCAAGAATGGGATCTGCTCCTTCACGATGAAGAGATATTGACTTTGGGCCCACTCGGTATAACGGTATCCATTATAGTCTGGCCAAACACTTTGTGATTTAGTCACGGGGATACCGGAATACAAAACAAGGAATAGAGACAAACGATCAATGAGGATAACTGATGGCTTGTGTCCAAGAAGCTGTTACACATGGATACAAAACTTCTCTCCTCTAACTTTGTCATATATCACGAACCAAAGGGAATGGTGTATGAATAACATAAAGGTTCACTCGAAGTTTCTTCGTGTATGTGTGGGAGTCAACATTGGAGTCCATGGCTCCGCTGTTGATTATTGACTGATGACCATGTGTCCAGAAGACGTTCCGAGTCATGACCACATAATACCGAACCTATTGGGTCACACACTTAAAGTGTTGTAATCTGTTAGAATGCTAGAATGGTTGAAGGTTTAGTGGATGCAAGTGAAGTTGTTCAGAGAGCAAAGGAAATTTCAAAATCACTCTAGAATTGTTTCAGGTGGTTTTATAACATATTAGAATGGCACCGGGGAAGTCCAAGATCAACCGGAATAGTTTCGCGTAATCTGTGGACGTCCAAACAAACTGTCGCGGTCACTGGACATGTTAGACCGTAATCCGGATCGTCCCGAAACCTATCCAGATAGTTCCGTAACATCCGATAATGGTTTCGGAAGGTCTTAAAAGTGTTCCAGAAGGTTCCGGAATGCCCCGAAACCATCCCGGAAGGTCCCGGAAGGTCTTGGAAGCTTCCGAAGGTCATGGAAGGTTTCGGAAGTTTCCGGACAGTACCACCTATTGCGCCCACCCCCTGGCTTGGGGGCAAGCCACCTGGGCTGGCCCATGTCGGCCAAGAAGGGGGGCGCACCAAAGGGGGGGTATCCTACTCCAAGTAGGATTGCAATCCTCCTTGGAGTAGGAGGACTCCTCCTAGGGGAGTTGGAGTCCATGTAGGACTCCTCCCCTAGGGTGGCCGACCAAGGGCCCTTGGCCACCTATAAAAGGTGAGACAAGGGGGGAGGCGCACCCCATAATCCCCTGCGCCCCTTGCCCTAGTTTGCTAGTGGCTCCACATTAGACCCTGGTTTGGACTCCGTTCTAGATCGGAATCCGCTAGGATTTTATCCCTCTAGTTTTCTCGGAGGCGTTCTTCTCTGGATGGCGGAGCGCTGCCGAATTGCTGTGCCAGACGTTTGGATACCGGTAGATGGATCATAACTTTGATCCTTCTTCGTGGATCTTCTTCTTCTTCGGAGATCTTGATCGAGGGACTTGTTCGTGGGACGGATCGAGGGATTGTTCATGGGACGATTCGTGAGATATACTTCAACGAGCTTCACCAACTCTTCTTCCGCTACATCCGTTAGTGAGCTTTGACCTAAACCTTTTATGCCATCTTCTTGGATGATCTTGGGTTCTTGCTTCGTAGGCACGAATTTTTTTGTTTTCTACTACGTTTCCCAATAGTGGTATCATGAGCGATCCTTGATTAGATGCATGTTTAGGTAGATCATATGTTGATATGAGGCATTGATTTTCTTGTTTGCTTCCCTGTCATGTGATCTTTTCTTTGCTCGACGGCATGATGTGATTTTGCTACAAGGTTTGAGTTTTTCCATGATCCCTCTATGCTGCTCTTAGTATGTTGGTTGCCTTGATCATGGACTACATCAAATTCCTTGGACCTCATCTTAGTCTTGCTATAGAAGATTTTACATGAACGGGCTTGTGGATTTTATGAACTCAAATCCACACGGGGGTCACGCGTTTAACGAAGTTTGGCTTGTGGCATTAGTTGCCACACACACCTCGTATGTTAAACTAGCAACAAAAGAAGTATCGTGTTTTGTTTTGTCTAGGGTTTCACGTTTGCCATGTAAACCTGCTTAGCAACCACGATAAAATTTGCAATAACCCGTGTAGATAGCGATCTAACTCGTTTTTGCAGAGAGTGCACGTGATGTGGTATAGCCTTCAAGATTTGCAATGTGTTTGTATGAGATGCTATATGATGTAATATTTTTTGCGGCCTGCGAGCAATGGTACGGCATGATGAATCAAGTCATATGATTGTCACTTAATTATGCCCCACGTGCCAGAACTGTTTATTACCTTGAGGCAAGGCAATAGATGGAGACGAGGTGATGATCAATGATGTGAAGGTGGACCCCGCCACACATGACGAAGCCGTGAGGAGGTCCCGGCACCAAGGAAAATAGGTGGTGGGTGGAAACTTGAACCATGGAGTCATGAAGGAAACGACAACTTCACGACACAAAGGCTATACCATATCACATGAAATTTATGAACTGCCTGTGATGTTAATCCCTTTGATGCACCCTTGTTTGATGCGCGGTAGTCGTATTTTATTAGGGTGATCTCTCGCAAAACAATATCAAGCTGATAGTGTTCTCCCAACTGTAGCACCGTCTATACTATGTTTCACACCGGAGCAGGTCATGTCACATGGGTGCACACGGTGTGACGCATAAACGGTGGGTGTGTTAAGAACTCACTACACATTACACTTGGTTGTCTTGACGTTTTGGATAAAAGTTTGCTACCGGAACACACCCATCGAAATATGAACAAGAATCACCCTTGGCGTGATTGGCAAGTTGGCCTACCTGTTCAGTCCAAGTCATCAGTGATGTCACATCAATGAAGGACGACCGAATCAGATGTTGAATCACTTAAGCATTAACTACGAGAGATGTTAATCTGAGGGAGAGCACTTATTAATATCAATAGCTTGATTAATTACTTAGTGCAATTTAATTATGAACATTTTCTAAAGTGAAACTTGTGTTTATGTTGTAGTTTAAAATGGCCCGTGTCAATTCCCAGTTTAACTTAGGTGTGTTGATTGAGAAAGAAAAATTGAAAGCTGATGGAAGCAACTATGCGGACTGGGTTTGTTCCCTGAGAATTGTACTCAGGAGTGCTAAGAAGGACTATGTCCTGACGACACCTCTCCCACTAGCACTGGGGCCAGACGCCACAGTTGCTGAGCAGAATGTGCATCAGACCAAGCATGATGATAGCACCGCAGTTCAATGTCTTATGACTGCGTGTATGGAGTCAGAGTTACATGGGAGGTTTGAAAATACCCTTCCCCACTTGATTATTCAAGAGTTAGATGCTCTGTATGCCAAACACGCTAGGACTGAACGTTATGAGGTTACTCATGCCATGTGGAATTGCAAAATGAAGGAAGGATCACCTGTGAGTGAGCACGTGATAAAGATCATGCGCCTTGGCCAAAGGTTGGCTGAACTGGGATTTCCGATTCCAGAATCACTAGGTACATATATCGTCCTCATGTCACTCCCGCCGAGCTTTAAGATCTTTGTTCAGAACTATAGGATGAACGGGATGGACAAGTCGGTTAATGTACTGCTAGCAATGCTAAAGAATTCGGAGACTACCATGCAGGCTGACCCCAACTATACGTTGGCGGTTAGCAAGAGCACCAGTTTCAAGAAGAAGGGCAAGTCCAAGGGCAAGGGAGCCGGCAAGCCTGGCGCCAAGACCAAGAAACCCTCTGGCACTGGCCCTAACAAGGATACTGAGTGTTTCTACTGCAAAGCTAAAGGTCACTGGAAGAGGAACTGCAAGAAGTATGTGGCAGATAGGAAGAAGCCTGGTTTTACCAGCGAAGGTATAAAAGTTATATATGTCATAGATGTCTTTCTTTCCGGCCCTCACTCTAAGTCGTGGGTATTTGATACTAGAGTTGTTGCTCATGTCTATAATTCATTACAGGGACTAAGGAGAATAAGGAAGCTGGAAAAGAATGAAGTGACGATGCATGTCGGGAATGGAGCGACGATCTCTGCTAAAGCCGTCAGCATCTACACTCTACATCTACCTTCAGGATTTACCATAGAATTAGATAATTTTTATTTCGTTACTGCTATTTGTAAGAACATTATGTCAGGATCATGTTTAATCCGCGACGGTTATAGTTTTAAGTATGAGAACAATGGTTGCTCTATTTACTTAAAGAATATGTTCTATGGTTTTGCACCTATTAAGAATGGGCTGCTTTATTTAGATCTTTAATGTACTAACGACGTCTTAAACATAAGCTCTAAACGTCTTAAGAAGGATGAAAATACCACTTACATGTGGCACTGCCGTATGGGTCACATCGGAAAGAAACGCATGCGGAAGCTTCATAAAGATGGAATTTTGCAATCTTTTGATTTTGAATCATTTGATAAGTTTGAGGCTTGTCTAATGGGAAAACTGACTCGGACGCCATTCACAGGTCATGTAGAACGGGCGACAGACTTATTGGAAATAATACATAGTGATGTGTGTGATCCGATGAGTGTACCGGAGCGCGGTGGATATCTCTACTTCGTAACTTTTACTGATTATTTGAGTAGATATGGCTATATTTACTTAGTGAAGCAAAACTCCGAAACTTTCGAAAAGTTCAAAGAATTTCAGAACGAAGTTGAGAATCATCATGAGAAGAAAATCAAATATCTGCGATCTGATCGTGGTGGTGAAAATCTTAGTCATGAGTTTAGAGAACACCTCATGGAGCGTGGAATCGTTTCACAGCTGACGCCACCTTGAACTCCATAGAGAAATGGAGTGTCTGAGAGGCATAACCGAACTTTGTTAGACATGGTGAGGTCTATGATGTCATTAACTGATCTGCCACTATCTTTTTGGCCTTACGCGTTAGAGGCTGTTGTTTTACTTTAAATAGGGCGCCGTCAAAGTCTGTGGAAACGACACCATATGAGTTATGGAATGGGAGGAAACCCGATATATCGTTCCTGAAAATTTGGGGTTGTGATGCTTATGTGAAACATTTACAGCAGAACAAACTCGACCCTAAAGCAGACAGGTGCTACTTTGTAGGTTATGCCAAAGGTACCGTAGGCTATTATTTCTACCACCCTTCCGATGGCAAAGTCTTTATTGCTAAAGGTGGAACTTTTCTTGAGAAAGATTTTCTTAGCAAAGAGGTAAGTGGGAGGACAGTACAACTTGATGAGGTTAGTGAACCTTTGGAACCAAGGATTGAAACAACAGAAATTGTTCCAGCAATCATTCCGATGAAGGAACCGGTAACTCCTCCAAGTGATGCAGGAACTTCTAAGAAGCTAGTGGCTAAACCAAGGAGATTAGGCAGAGTGCGTCAGCTACCCGAATGGTACGCTAACGAAGTATTCATATTGGAAGATGATGAGCCTGTGAACTACAAAGAAGCGATGATGAGCCCCAACTCCATTGAATGGCTACAAGCCATGAAATCCGAAATGGAATCCATGTACGAGAACCAAGTATGGGACTTGGTGATCCCTCCAGAGGGTGTGAAACCAATTGGATATAAATGGATTTTCAGAAGAAAGACAGATGCGGATGTTAATATTACTATCCATAAAGCTAGGCTTGTTGCGGAAGGGTTCCGGCAAGTGCAAGGAGTTGACTACGATGAGACTTTCTCGCCAGTAGCAATGCTTAAGTCTGTGCGGATTTTATGAGCAATTGCTGTGTATTTCGATTGAGATATGGCAGATGGACGTCAAAACTGCTTTCCTTAACAGAAATCTCGAGGAGAATGTATATATGATACAACCTGAGGGTTTTGTCGCGCCACAGGATGTTGGAAAGGTGTGCAAGCTTAAAAGGTCCATTTATGGACTAAAGCAAGCATCAAGGAGTTGGAATCTTCTCTTTGATGAAGTGGTCAAAAGTTTTGGGTTCATCCAGAATGGCGAAGAAGCTTGTGTTTACAAGAAAGTAAGTGGCAGCGCAATATCTTTTCTAATAATGTATGTAGACGACATATTGTTGATTGGAAATGATAAAGAATTTCTTAACACTATAAAGGAGTAATTGAAAAGCAGTTTTTCGATGAAAGACTTGGGCGAAGCCGCCTACATTTTCGGCATCAAGATATATAGAGATAGATCCCGGCGCCTAATAGGGCTAAGCCAGAGCACGTATATTGACAAAGTTCTGAAAAGGTTCAGAATGGAGAGTTCAAAGAAAGGGCTACTCCCAATGTCACATGGTGTGGTACTCTGCAAGAGTCAATGTCCTAAGACAGCTGCTGAGCAGGTAGAAATGAGCACAGTTCCATATGCTTCGGCAATTGGATCTGTCATGTATGCCATGCTATGTAAAAGACCAGATGTTTCCTATGCTCTGAGTATTTGTAGAAAATACCAGAGCAACCCAGGTAATGCACACTGGATAGCAGTCAAAAATATTTTGAAGTATCTAAATAGAACCAAGGACATGTTCTTGGTGTATGGAGGTGATGAAGAACTTGTTGTAAAGGGTTACACAGATTCAAGCTTCATGACAGATCCAAATAACTTCAAATCTCAATCAGGATATGTTTTCACACTCAACGGGGGTGCCGTGAGCTGGAAAAGTTCTAAGCAGAATACGGCCGCGGATTCTAGAATGGAGGTGGAGTACATCGCAGCTTCGGAAGCTGCGAAGGAGGGATATTAGATCAAGAAGTTAGTCACCGAACTAGGTGTGGTTCCTAGTGCTTAAGACCCCATGGAGATCTATTGTGACAATAGTGGAGCCATGGCGCAAGCTAGAGAACCAAGGTCCCACCAGAAGTCCAAACACATAGAACGCCGTTATCACAAAATCCGAGAGTTCGTTGACAAAGGATATGTGAAAGTATGCAAGATGCACACGGATCTGAACGTCTTAGACCCGATGAAGAATCCTCTTCCACGAGCAAAGCATGAAAAGCACCGAATAGCCATTGGTGTGCGACACTTATGTAACTAGTATTATTGTATCTAGTGCAAGTGGGAGACTGTTGGATATATGTGTAAGTGCATCTAGTGCCCCCTTTGAGGTTTTGGAGTATTTGATGAAAAAACGGTTGAGGGACTGATGTGTTTGTGAGTATACACAGGAAGACAGTCCCTGAGGATGAGGTTAACCACCGTTGTCGACCCCCCAAAATGTTGAGGAACATTGGAGAAATCGGTGTGTTTTCTGAAGAATGAAGTTGCGCGAAATCCTGAGGAATCAGGATCCTGAAGCGTTCGGTTGAAGCTGAAGCTGAGGACGATCCTGAGGACGTTCGCGCTGAAGACGAAGTTGAAGCGTAGTATTTGCTAAGACTTTTCATACTTCTTGAGTCGTAGGAAAACACCGCACTGTTGGAGGGGTTGAGGAAAATGGGTTCTATATTTCTGAGGAAGTGCTCAATTAGAAATCCCGAAGAAAACCCCTGAGGAAATTTCCTGCAGTAGAAGTTCAGTCCTCGGGTGTCTGAGACGTTGTTCTTCAGGACACTGAGGTAACTAACTTCGGTTGAGGAGTCGGAAGATCGCCAGTGCGATTCTTCTGAAGAATGTGAAGAGAGAGAATAGTTTGACCGTGCCATGTGTTGCGTGGTGAGAGGCTAGAACCTATCTAGCAACGGTCATATCCAAGGGCACGAGAGTAATTGCGTGCATGGTCATTTATGTCCTTTCACCTCGGGTTGCTCCGCGGCTATAAATAGCCACCCCCAGCCCCATTAGTGGGTTGGCTGCTCCGAGAGAAAAACTGACACTTGTCATTTGAGAGCAACCCACCTCTGAGGACATTGAAGAACCTAAGTGAGGAAAACCACCAGCCTGAGTAGTTGAGCATTTCTGAGGAAGTCGGTTCGAGTGATCCAAAGCTTTTTACTCTTGAAGACTGTGATCTTCCAGCTGGTGTAGAAGTCTTCAGTCTGAGGAAGTCAAGATGCAATTGTGACTTCCCGGAGTGACTGAGTCTTTGAAGGTTTCAGGAGTCTACCTTGAAGACTCACCTGAGTTATTGGACGGAGTCTGAGGACTCTAGTTCAAGGAGTATAAGGTGAAGACTATGTCTTCTGAGTTCAATCTCAGCCTCTCCAACCAGACGTAGAGTTGTCACAGCAACTCGAACTGGTTCATCAAGTCTTCATCTTCAGTGTCCCGGTGCTATTTCTTCAACCTCAGTTATTATGTTTATGCACTGATGACTTATCCTGATGCTTTACTTTCTGAGTTCACTTTGCACTGTTTCCTTAGTTCGGGCCTCAATCTTACCTTAGCTGTGCAATAGGTTGTTTTTACATTCACGTCATTGCTATTGCACTTCGTGTGTTCTTCCTCAGGTTTCAACTTCCTCAATTTTGTATTGCCTCAGTCCTGAGGAACTAGAAATTCCTCGAGAAACTTTAAAATCGCCCATTCACCCCCCCCCCCTCTGGTCGACATATTGCACTTTCAATTGGTATCAGAGCAAGGTACTCCCTTGTTCTGTGTGATTCATTCGGTTTAACCACCTGGAGTTTTAGTTATGTCGATCTCAGGTACAATGAGCATTGCCTCAAACTGCCCCATCTTAGACGGGACAGACTACCCCTACTAGAAGAACAAGATGAGGATGCATCTTGAAGCCATTGACAAGGATCTGTGGGATATTGTTGATCAAGGCATTCCTGAAGCAAATTTGATGACTGCTCCTGAAGTTTTCAGAAAAAACTGGCAGCTTGATGCAAAAGCTCGAAGCATTATAGGTGGTCATCTCAACAAGGCTCAGTTCAACCGTATCAGTGATCTGGATACAGCAAAGAAGATATGGACTAGACTGTCAAAAGTAAATGAAGGAGTCTCAGCTCAACGAGACTCACGAGTTGATACACTCCGCAGTCTCTTCAACAGGTTCAAGAGGATGGACAACGAGCACGTGCAACAAACCTTTGATAGACTCACTGACATATCCAATGAACTTCAAGCATTGGGTGCCGCCGATATCACAGATCATGAGGTGGTGAAGAAACTACTGAGGTCACTGGATGACTCATTTGAGTTCCAATCACTGGTGATTCAAGAAAGGCCTGACTTCAAGACTCTAGATCCGGCTGACATTCTCGAGCGCCTCAATGCTCATGAACTGAAGCTCTCTGAAAAATGAGACCTATACAACTCCACGCCTAAAGTCCGCACGCTAAAAGCTAGAGCTCGAAGAGTATCCTCTGATGAGGAATCTGAGGCTGATACTGATGATCCTGAAACCCTCAGCCGGGAACTTGCTCTCCTCACCAGAAAGTTCCAAAGATTCACGAAGAAGAATCGCTTCGGAAATTCTTCAAGACCTTCCTCAAGAAAAAGCAAAGATGATGACTCTGTCGAAACAAGAAAGAGAGTCTGCCACAAGTGCAAGAAACCTGGGCATTACATTGCTGAGTGTCCTCTATGGGAAAAGGAAGCTAGACTGAAGAAGAAGAAGAAGAAAGGGAAAGATGACAGTTCTGATGAAAAGACTAATAAGAAATCCTCAAGATCCTCAAAGCCTGCTGGATACAGAAATAGCAACTCCTGCAAAGCTCGCGCATATCTCGGAAAAGAATTGGACTCTGAAGAATCTGGTTCCGACCCTGATGCTGAAGAAGAAACTGAAGAATCTGAGGGTGTGGTTAGACTGGCCCTTGCCATGTCGCTTGTCTCCAAGTCAATCTTCAGCACTGAGGAATCTGATCCATCACATGTCGATGATGAAGTTGAAGACACAACCCCTACCTTCTGCTTCATGGCCAAGTCCTCCAAGGTATCTACTTACTGATCATCGGATGATCCCTCTGATGAAGAACCTGATGAAAACTATGCTAAACTGGCTAAACTTGCATCTAAACAACAACGTGCATTTGAAAAGATCCAGATCTCACTAAACAAGAGTGATGATATGTTGGTTGAGGAAATGACGAAGACTCAAAAGTTGACTGATGAATCAAAAATTCTTCAGTCAAAGTTTGATGACTTGTTCAATCGTCATGAGGCACTCCTTATCGATCATGAGAAGCTGGCTCATGAGTTCCTCATGAGGAAGCAAGAACTTGAACGCGTGAGGATGTCTCATGACGATCTAAGGAAAGAAAATGATTCACTCCTCTCCCAACAGATCATCATGCCACAAGAAGGATTTAATCCTCCCTTTTTAAAATGCATTGAACATGACCGTATCATCTCTGTGCCTAGTTCCTCAATGTCTTCAAACTCTGTTATTTCTATTGCCTCTGTGGTACCTAACCCCTCATCTGAGGATACCATAGACATTTTTGAAGAAAATGCTAGGTTGAAGAGTCTACTGGAAACCGGCATGTTCAAGAGTCTGAAAGGACATCAGATTCTCTGTGACGTCCTCAAGAAACAGATCCTCAACAGGAACCCAAGGAAAGAAGGTGTCGCATTCACTCGTAAACTCAACCCTGATGAGTCTTACTGGAAACCTGAACAATATCCTGAGACCACTTGGGTTCGGGAAAAGATGCCTCCTCCTGATCCCTATACTTTATCTGGTTATGATGTTGTTTCTTCAGATGTGGTGATTGAGTCTTTTGACTCAAACTATAAACTGTTTAAGGATGTTAATGGTGAGGTATTCGTCAGATTCATCGGAACTAACTGCAGGAACGGCCCTCCAGTCAAGCAAATTTGGGTTCAGAAGGACCTCATCACTAACCTTGCTGTGAATGCAGATGCAAACGAGCTGAGGGTATCATCTGAGGACGATACCTCAAATGGAAATGGTTATAATCATGTATCTGCTAACCATTTTGTTCACAGGGAAGCCCCTCATAAGAATGCTTATTCATTTGTTTATCCTGATACCACCATCTCACGTCCCATTAGGTCTCATCGCCCTCATCAGTCCTCATGTACCTCAAAACCACCCATTAAGATGTGGGTGGTAAATAAGAACTAATCATCTGTGCAGGGACATGTCCTGTGGCAATCATAAAAAATTTAGATCATATGCCCAGGACAACATCAATTGAGTCAGTTGAAGGATATTTATATTGTTTGGTTTCATTGAATCAATCCTGAGGAACATCCCGAGGAATTAATTCTGAGGAACCATAAATTCCTCCAACTGAGACTGGCTCATAACTTGCTGTATGAGATACTAATTCCTTTGCAGGGAAAGACTGAATGGGTGATGGACAGTGGATGCACAAATCACATGACTGGTGACAAAATCCTTCTTATGGAGCCATCTCTGAGTCCTTCTTCAAAGAAAACCATCACCTTCGCCGATAAAGGTAAAAGTAAGGTATTGGGTCTCGGCAGAGTGGCCGTCTCACGAGACCAACACATTGACAAAGTCATGCTTGTTGAATCTCTTGGATACAACTTGATGTCTGTCTCTATGCTATGTGACCTTGATCTCGTTGTTGTCTTCAGAAAATATGGTTGTATTGTCTATATGGTTAGCGATAACTCCATTGTCTTCAGTGGAGTTAGTAAAGCTGATCTATATATTGTAGAGTTCTCTGAAGGTCCTCAGGTTGCTACATGCCTCATGGTTCGAGCTTCAGAATGCTGCCTATGGCATCGAAGACTCGGCCACGCCGGAATGAGGAATCTCCAGAAACTGGTGCTGAAGAAACATGTCCTCGGGATTGAGGAAATCAGATTCTCAAAGGACCGACTGTGTGGTGCGTGCGAGGCTAGAAAGATGACCAAGGCCAAATGATACGTCCAAAACGTATCTATAATTTCTGCTTGCTCCATGCATGTTTTGTGTGATATTGCTATGATCTAGATACACTTTCATACACTTTTGATCATATTTGGACTAACCTATTAACTCATTGCACCACAGTGCCAGTTCCTGTTTTCTGCTGTTTTTCTATTTCAGTTTTCCCCCATATAAAAAGTGCCAGAAAAATTCCGGGAAAAATATAGAAAAAATCAGCATACAAGAAGCTTCGCGAAGAGCCCGAGTGGGGCCAGAGGGGAGCCAAGGGTGGCCCAGGCGGCCACCCGGCGCGGCCCCACCCCTGGCCGCGCCAGGGGGCGCCTGGGGCCCCTGGTCCACCTCTGGCTGCCCCCCTTCGCCTATATATTCTCCGTCACGGGAAACTTCATAAAGGAGAACCCTTTTTCGCGATCTCTCCTATGTTCCGCCGCCGCCGCGCTTCCGAGATCGGGAGCACCAGAAGACCTCTTCCCGGCACCCTGCCGGAGGGAGGGCCGACCTCCGGGAATCTCCTCTCCACCATGGATGCTCCCCGGATGTCTCGTGAGTAGTTTTCCTTGGACCATGGGTCCGTGATCAGTAGCTATGTGATGTTCTCCTCCCCTCTTTGTTCTTCATGGTTTAGACCTCGTGAGCTGCCCTACATGATCGAGGCACTTTTGTAATCTTTCTGTTGTTGCTATGCTGAGTTTGATGGGATCTGATGGATTATGAGATTATGTTCAGATTGTGATTGAGTAATATATTTGGTTTTTATCTTTTATATTTTTGTTCCTAAGTAAATCTTGCATGTTCTCCGTTGCTGTTTACTGCTGTAACACCCTCAGATCCAGTACAGTAATCACTACAGTGATTCCACTGTTAGTGATCATTACTGCTGATGATCAAGCCTTGAACACCTTTGATCACAGCTCATTGAAATTCCAACCCTGATAAAATTTTCAAATAAGTGTGGATTGTAAATCTTGCTCCAAGGATTGTGGATGCATGTCAATCAACTTGATCATGGTTAAACCAAAACCACCTTAGTCATTTGCATAATCCCAAGCCAAGAATAAATTATGAAAACCCTAGAGTTGGCATATCAAAATTGTCATGGAATTTAAAATGAAAATGAAAACTATAGTGGGCCCTTTATGATGGAATCTATTTATAAAATGCCTAGCAAACATTAGTCCATGATTAGTATAGCAATGGATATTTTATTAAAGTGATTTAGTAATGTTATGAAATAAAACAATAGCTTGGGAAATATTAAAATTACCATGGAATTATAATAAATAAGTGGAAAATAAAGTTGATCCAAAATTTATGAAACCATTTTTATTAAATGCCTAAAAGTCAGTAAGCCATATTAAATTAGCATTGGTATTTTATTGCTATGCTTAGATAATAGAAACAAATAAAACAGTAGCTAAAAGGCACCATTTAACACTTTAAAATAAATAACAAAAATTAAAATGATTTTTGTTTGGGCCAAAACTTTTTGTGGCATCACTTTATGGTGTATTAGGATTATTGCAAAAGGTATCACCTTTTTATAAAATCCTATACTAGCTAAACAAATAAACAGAAATAAAAAGGTTACAAAAAGAATAACAGGAAAGAAAAAAAAATAGAAAACCCCCTAATCCCGCCTGGGGCGAGGCCCACCCGGGCCCAGCCCCCCTCCTCTCCACTCTCTCCCCTGTTCCCCCTCCCCCCACCTCACCTGCCCCCCCCCCTCTGGATAAGGCCGAAGCCACCCACCCGCTGGAGCCCCCCTGTGCCATACCCCTCTCCCTCCCCTCTCCTCGCGCCATCTCCCAGACCCCGAGCTCCCCGTCGACGCGCCGCCGCGGTCTGCGCGGCCAACCTACTCCCCCAGCCTCGAGACCACGTCCAAGGGCTCCGCCGCGCCCGTCTACGTCGCCCTTGACGAGGAACGCGAGCGCTCGGCCACCGAACGCCGCGAATCGAGCCCCTCCCCAACCTCAACCGCGGCGAACGACGTCGTCGGTTACGTCGGCTACGCTATGCCCCAGACCTCCATTCCGCGCCGTCGAGCTCCACGGTGAGCTTCCGCCTCTTCTCCCTCTTCCAAGCGCTCGATCCCGCGCCCTGAGCGCCGCCGCCACCTAGCCACGCTTCGGCCTCCGCTGACACTCGTCGTAGCCGTCACTCAGGCCCGCCCCGGCTCGCACTGGTGGCATGGCTGAATGCGACGCCTCGCGTAGGTCCCGTAGGGACAAACCACACCTGAAATGGCCCCTCCTAGCGGGCACACAGTCTCGCCGGAGCAACCCCGGTGGCCGTCGTCGCGCCGGCGTGGTGGCATGCCACTAACCCAAACGCTAACCCCCCTGGTGTCTCTGACTGGTGGGCCCGAAGCCAGAGTTTAGTTAGGATTTCTGTTAACTTAAATTGGATCAGAGAGACTTACAGGTGGGGTCCTCCCCTATGTAATCACCATTTTAGTTTAAGTTATATAGACTCTCTATGACAGATGGGCCCCAGGCCCTTAATTAAATTAAGACTGATTAGTTAGCTCTGTGCCACTTACACATGGGCCCCAGCTGTAAGCTATTAAAAATAAATAGATTTACCAGTGCTGGGTATGACATGTGGGCCCTTTGATAATTTTGATTTAAATAAAATGAGTTAATTGCCTCTGTGTATGACATGTAGGTCCACCCTGTCAGCACTGTTGTGGATAAGGTTCTGGATAAGGTTGGATTTTATTAATAAAATAAAATCAGAAAATCCTTTTTAAATGATTTAAAAGCTTTGAAAAATCATATAAAATAAACCGTAACTCAGATAAAAAAACTTTATACATCAAAATTGATCAGAAAAATATAACGAATACGTATACGCTATCCGTATGTCTACCACCCCCCTCTAACTTACCGGACATCGACATTCCCCCCTTCGGGCCGTCTGTCGATAATTCCCGGTACCGATAACAGTTGTCCGGATGAAAAACTTTCGTATACGAAAGATGCTCAGAAAGGATCACTAAATACAGATACGATACCCATATCCTCACCACACCCCTCTAACATACCGATCATCGAACTGTCCCCCCCTCCGGTGGCAATGTCTGATAGATTGCCCGATAACCGTTAAACTGTCCGGTACTGTTAAAGTACCCGGATGAATTTATTTCGAATACGAAAGTTGTTCGGAATAGATCAACTAACCTGGATACACCACCCACACATGTATCGGATGTCCACAACACCTCCGGCATGATATCTCCCCCCCTCCGGACACCTTGGCAAATAATCACCCGGAGCTGGCAGTTCATCCCCGGATGAATTCCCGCTCCGAGCAATACACCTCGTACTGCGTTAGATCACCGTTAGCTTTGTATCTGCTATGTCATATATTTGTATTGCTATTATTATTGTGTATTTGTTGTTTCTCCCCCCCCCCTCTTTCTGCCGATAGACGTTGCGACCGCTGTCGATGCTTCCCCCTTTTGATCGACTACATCGTCGACGACCGTGTACCCCTACCGTCGAGCTTCCAGGTAAGCAGAGCCATTCTCTTCCCCAGATATCGCCTACCTTTCCGTACTTTCTTGCACTATGCATTGTTACTGCTGCTCCTACGATTACAATCCTATTCAATTGCATAGCATGTTTTTGTCGCCCCTTGATGTACCTTCCTTTAATCCTATGCTGCCTATTATTACTTATGCATTATTCAGCAGTAAACCCTGCGCATTGTTAGTTAGGTTTAGAATAGCGGGCCGTGATCACTCTGGGAGTGATCGCGGGAACGATATATTACAACTGCAACAGGTACGGATCAATGCCGACATCCTAGGGAACCTACAACGGCGAGACTCTGCCAAGTCGCTTCGAGTTTGGCTTACGAGTGGAATGGATTCGTATTTCACTCTCGTCGGCTCAGTAGCGTAGCATCACCGGGATGATACGAGGTTTACCTCTTTAGTTCATTCCGCTGATGTCTCTGTCAAACCTTTTTAAGTGTGCCATCGAGGGTGATACCTCCTGGTTTCACTTAATGGTAGGAACTCGAACCAACTGGTGTCCTTAAAGGTAAGAAGCCGGGCGACCCAACGGTGCCCGCAAGTGGTATTGCGACGGGACGACAGGGAGGGTACGACCAGTGTACCGGTGTGCTTGGACCCTCATCGTTGGCCGCGAGAGTTACCAAACTACGCAAGTCGAGCTCCTCCAGGAGCACACGCGAGACAAGGTAAGGAGATGGTTCACCTTGTTGGTAACCGCAGTGACTTGGTGGGACGACAGGGCAGGCACCGATGTACTGGTGGTCCTGGCTGCTGTCGTTGTCCGCGGGTCAGTTAAGTCGAGGCAACGATAAAGGTTGTCACGCAGGTTAATTAAAATACTAAATGGTTCAGTGAATGTCTTGAGTTGGCTATATGCCATGTACGCACTACCTACCCGTGGGAATTACGAGTTATGGGCTCCTCTGCTTTGTAGTGTCGTCCGAGGACTCTTCAGACGTCAGCAGTACCGCGGCCTGCGCCGGGAAGTGGTGTTGTATTATTTGCCACGGCAGTGTGATTTGTATTTGCTTTGATTTAACTTCACCGGCCAGCCTCGCACCGTGCAGGAGTACGTCGGGGTTAGGGTCCAAAGCCCCGCGTACATAGGATATAGTCCGGCGGATGGCCTCTCTGTTAAGTTTGAAAGATGGGCTATGAAGTGTCGGATAGCCTCGGTGGAGCGTTCCCTAACAAGGTTCCCGCCACCCTGGAGATCCGTGCGTGTAACGTAACACAAGTGCACCCCTGCAGGGAAGATTAATCTATTCGAATAGCCGTGTCCACGGTAACAGGACGCTTTATGCTGAAGCTGGATCTTACCACTACCAAATATTATTATTAAACTGTATGGTTCCGGGTTTTCTTCCTCGCGGGGATGTCGAGGAGGTGAACTCGGAGGCATTGTTAATTATTACAACTTATTGTTATACAATGCTGCAGCAACTTCTGCTGCATTGTTACTTTATGCTTTATATAAACTGTTGGCTGATTCTTATCTCATTCTGCAAGACATCGTCGGAAGATGCTAGTCTTCGATAGGCCTAGCTTCTTACCCTTGCTCTGGATTTCTGTCTTTCAGTCCACTATATACAGCCTCTTCTTTCCGTTGATACAATGCATAATGCTTAGTAGCGGACGTAAGACTCGCGGGTATACTAGATACTCACCCTGCTCTATTTCCTTTACTGTTTTGCCTGATCGGCCGCTGCAGTCGACGTTGGAGCCTTGGAGTCCAGGAGCAGGAGATCCCCGCTGTCGACCACCGCAACATGAAGATCCCCCATGCTGTCGACGACGTCGAGTTCCCCTTTGACCAGGAGTAGTTTGGAGGTTCCCAGGCAGGAGGCCTCGCCTTTTCGATCCGTTGTTATTTGTGCTAGCCTTCTTAAGGCAACCTTGTATCCTTGTGTCTGTACTCAGATACTATTTCTTCCGCTGAATTTTTTCTCTCGAGATGTTGTATTCGAGCCCTCGTGGCCCCTGGCTTGTATTATACAGCTTGTATTATTTTATTTGTAGGGTTGTGTTGTGATATCTCACCGTGAGTCCCTGATCTCGATCGTGTACCTTGCGTGTATGATTACTGTACACGGTCTGATTTTGGGGGCGTCACAAGTTGGAATCAGAGCCGACTGCCTGTAGGAAGCCCCTAACCACTCCTCGGTCGAAGTCGAGTCTAGTATTTGCAAAACTACTTGCTAACTTAATGTTTGGCTTACGGGCCCACATCGATGTCACTACGTGTGATATCTTTGGTATTAGGATCTTTTTCTCCGTACCTATGCTCTGGGACTCTGCTCTCTTATCCTTGCTGGTAAAGTTTTATTAACGCTGACTTTAGGTTCTCGTACCTCCTTCCTTCCGGAGAGCTCTGCATTCTCGATGATCGCCTGATTCACCTGAAGATCCCGACTATTACTCTCTGATAAATTCCCGAGAACCTGCGTGTTCATCGCCTTTGCAATCCCCTGCCACCGATAGGTCCGTATGGATGATTGCATCGACCTCCCGATCTGGAAATCACAATTTCCTTGTACTTAAGCATCGAATTATTCTGATGCTTCTATCACCTGATGCCTTTGCATTCTTTCTCCTTCTGGTTGAGTGCCGATACGCACACCAGATTCTTTGCGAACCACCTGACCTTTGGTGGATTATTATCCGACTAAGCTTACGTGGTTTCTTCCATGTGTCCATTGAATTCATTGTGTGAAATACCATCCTTGCCCCTCGATGCTTTGTGTTATCATCGACAACCCCCTTGACTATCTGCCAGTACAACTTGGTCGTGTACATCGTGCTCTGCTTTCCCTTGGGAAAGATATACACCTGATACTTGTGTATCATCACATTTTCCTTTCCATTGGTCTGTTTAACCTTTCTTGTAAGGTATCTTATCTAAGCAGTGAAATTCCCTGCTTATGTAAACATTTTGGTGTGCTACCTTGTCTGTACAACCAGTTACGATTGTTGATGACTTTTCGGTGACCACCGATGGACGAGAACTTTGCCAATTGGTCTGCCTCGTCTTAACGAGCAGGAAAATGGTTCTCTTCGTCCCTCGCCCTTGGAACTGATGATGTTGCCGACATAGTTGACAAATTGTTCTCTGACAAACCTTGCACCGTGCTCGCATGGGATGTCGCCACCCTTCTTACCTTATGTGGGCCCATAACCCACAGTTCCACAGGACCGAAACCTGACTCTTGTCATCGACCTTGTGATATTCCGTCCGATATCAGACTCAGTGATTGTGTCTGATGATCGGGGCCCTTTTCCCATCTTCCGTCATCGGCATCGAATACGTGCCTATCCGCTTAAAACTTCTCTCGACGTATTCCCCTGAGTCTAAACTCGGAAGAACTTTGTACCCCATAACCTTGAGCAACCCCATTTATTTGACCTTGTATCGATCCGACCCCCTTAAGCTTTATCTCTTAACCTGATCGTAAGTGCGATGAAGCCCCGAGGAAAGGATGAAAACTCATCGAGATGCACCGATGCAAAGAGATGATGACCTCAACATGCAGGACTAAATTCTTCGAGTAGGACAACAAGAACCAGAAGATTTGTTAGGAGGCGAAACCGAAACTCTACCCCTTACACTACTTTTAATTCTCGGGACGAGAATTCTTTGTAGTGGTGGAGATTTGTAACACCCTCAGATCCAGTACAGTAATCACTACAGTGATTCCACTGTTAGTGATCATCACTGTTGATGATCAAGCCTTGAACACCTTTGATCACAGCTCATTGAAATTCCAACCCTGGTAAAATTTTCAAATAAGTGTGGATTGTAAATCTTGCTCCAAGGATTGTGGATGCATGTCAATCAACTTGATCATGGTTAAACCAAAACCACCTTAGTCATTTGCATAATCCCAAGCCAAGAATAAATTATGAAAACCCTAGAGTTGGCATATCAAAATTGTCATGGAATTTAAAATGAAAATGAAAACTATAGTGGGCCCTTTATGATGGAATCTATTTATAAAATGCCTAGCAAACATTAGGCCATGATTAGTATAGCAATGGATATTTTATTAAAGTGATTTAGTAATGTTATGAAATAAAACAATAGCTTGGGAAATATTAAAATTACCATGGAATTATAATAAACAAGTGAAAAATAAAGTTGATCCAAAATTTATGAAACCATTTTTATTAAAATCCTAAAAGTCAGTAAGCCATATTATATTAGCATTGGTATTTTATTGCTATGCTTAGATAATAGAAACAAATAAAACAGTAGCTAAAAGGCACCATTTAACACTTTAAAATAAATAAAAAAAATAAAAATGATTTTTGTTTGGGCCAAAACTTTTTGTGGCATCACTGTATGGTGTAATAGGATTATTGCAAAAGGTATCACCTTTTTATAAAATCCTATACTAGCTAAACAAATAAACAGAAAGAAAAAGGTTACAAAAAGAATAACAGGAAAAAAAAATAGAAAACCCCCTAATCCCGCCTGGGGCGAGGCCCACCCGGGCCCAGCCCCCCCTCCTCTTCTCTCTCTCCCCTGTTCCCCCTCCCCCCACCTCACCTGCCCCCCCCCCTCTGGATAAGGCCGAAGCCACCCACCCGCTGGAGCCCCCCATGTGCCATTCCCCTCTCCCTCCCCTCTCCTCGCGCCATCTCCCGGACCACGAGCTCCCCGTCGACGCGCCGCCGCGGTCTGCGCGGCCAACCTACTCCCCCAGCCTCGAGACCAAGTCCAAGGGCTCCGCCGCGCCCGTCTACGTCGCCCTCGACGAGGAACGCGAGTGCTCGGCCACCGAACGCCGCGAATCGAGACCCTCCCCAACCTCAACCGCGGCGAACGACGCCGTCGGTTACGTCGGCTACGCTATGCCCCGGACCTCCATTCCGCGCCGTCGAGCTCCACGGTGAGCTTCCGCCTCTTCTCCCTCTTCCAAGCGCTCGATCCCGTGCCCTGAGCGCCGCCGCCACCTAGCCACGCTTCGGCCGCCGCTGACACTCGTCGTAGCCGTCACTCAGGCCCTCCCCGGCTCGCACTGGTGGCATGGCTGAATGTGGCGCCTCGCGTAGGTCCCGTAGGGACAAACCGCACCTGAAATGGCCCCTCCTAGCGGGCACACGGTCTCGCCGGAGCAACCCCGGTGGTCGTCGTCGCGCCGGCGTCGTGGCATGCCACTAACCCAAACGCTAACCCCCCTGGTGTCTCTGACTGGTGGGCCCGAAGCCAGAGTTTAGTTAGGATTTCTATTAACTTAAATTGGATCAGAGAGACTTAGAGGTGGGGTCCTCCCCTATGTAATCACCATTTTAGTTTAAGTTATATAGACTCTCTATGACAGATGGGCCCCAGGCCCTTAATTAAATTAAGACTGATTAGTTAGCTCTGTGCCACTTACACATGGGCCCCAGCTGTAAGCTATTAAAAATAAATAGATTTACCAGTGCTGGGTATGACATGTGGGCCCTCTGATAATTTTGATTTAAATAAAATGAGTTAATTGCCTCTCTGTATGACATGTGGGTCCACCCTGTCAGCACTGTTGTGGATAAGGTTCTGGATAAGGTTGGATTTTATTAATAAAAGAAAATCAGAAAATCCTTTTAAATGATTTAAAAGCTTTGAAAAATCATATAAAATAAACCATAACTCAGATCAAAAAACTTTATACATAAAAATTGATTAGAAAAATATAACGAATACGGATACGCTATCCGTATGTCTACCACCCCCCTCTAACTTACCGAACATGGACATTCCCCCCTTCGAGCCGTCTGTTGGAGCCTTGGAGTCCAGGAGCAGGAGATCCCCGCTGCCGACCACCGCAACATGAAGATCCCCGATGCTTTCGACGACGTCGAGTTCCCCTTTGACCAGGAATAGTTTGGAGGTTCCCAGGCAGGAGGCCTCGCCTTTTCGATCCGTTTTTATTTGTGCTAGCCTTCTTAAGGAAACCTTGTATCCTTGTGTCTGTACTCAGATACTATTTCTTCCGCTGACTTTGTGCTCTCGAGCTGTTGTATTCGAGCCCTCGTGGCCCCTGGCTTGTATTATACAGCTTGTATTATTTTATTTGTAGGGTTGTGTTGTGATATCTCACCGTGAGTCCCTGATCTCGATCGTGTACCTTGCGTGTATGATTACTGTACACGGTCTGATTTTGGGGGCGTCACAATTGCTTTGGCCAAGTAGTAGGTAGTAACCCCAAGAGGGAACGTTATGCTCGATTGTGGGTTCATGCCCCCCGATGACACGCTTGAGTGACAGAAACATGAGTCTAGGGGATGTGCTGTTGCCACAAGGGGGAAAACAACGGTGCTTGTAACCGCGGTTGCAAGGATTGTTTACTTTACGCTAAGTGCTTTTTAATGCAGTTGTCTGTTGCTTTGGGTTTACACTTTGGGTGGGGCTCGCAACTTAATTCCAGCGAGATGTTCTGGATAGATATCTCAAGGTGGATGATTAGTAGTAGATGCAGTTGGATTTCGGTCTACTTATTTTGGCGTACTGCCCGTGCTTTTGAGCCTCTTCCTTTCTTTTGTAGCATAGTTAGCATTGCGGTGCGTTCATAATCCTGTCAATTGCCCTTCTGTAATTTGTTTACCTCGCATAGCAGTTTTATCGTATTTTGGGAGAGAGACATCACTAGTGAACATCACGTATCCCGGTCCATATCCTCATTACTGTTTGCACGCTCATTTACTTTTCTGCTTTTACTTTCAGTTGCTATCATTATCCCTTGTGTTTGATCCTTTGTGAACAACAAGACCGGAGAGACTGACAACCTCTCTGAACTTCGTTGGGAACAAAGTTATTTGTGTCTGTGTGCAGGTCCGCGTCAGTTGCGCCGCTGACACCTACTTATCATCTCTGGAGTCCTACTGGAGACAAACCTTGGTATCTTTACTGAGGGAAATTTGCTGTTGTGCTACGTCACGCCTTCCACTTGGGGCTCACCAACGAAGGGCGAGAAGACTACACCCGTCAACTCTCGCGCCATCAAGCAAATTTCTGGCGCCGTTGTCGGGGACTCCGAGTGCTAAGATAGGGGAGTTGCACACTACCCTTTACCTTTGTTTTTTAGTCTTGTTAGTTTACCTTTCAGTTTTTATCTCAGTGTCCTTTATGAAAAACCACAAAAATAGTTGCTACCTTTTGCCTTTGTCTTGCTTTGCCTATTTATGCTATCCTCACCATGGGTGATGAACCACCCAAATATGGTAGGATGGACATGTTTCACTTGGATCGTCTTCGATCAATTTTTGCTCGCGCTAAAAACCCAACCGACTTGGTTGAGGGAAAATCATTGGATGAGCATGCTCATTATACGCGGCACCGCCTATCTCAGAAAGGGAAACACTTATGGGATCAAATACATGTTTCTTATTTCCATGCTAAACTTTTGTGCCACATTTATGATTTTACTTGTTGTTCTAATATAGATCATAAACACCTCCCTTTCCAATGTGAGTTTAATGAAAATGAGATCTTATCTTCTTATGCTAAAGGTGTTTATGATTACTTTGATGTTGAAAAGATTGAAGAGTTTGTTGCTTTTAAAGGTGCCTATGAGATTGCTTCTTTGATTGAAAAATATCACGATACTATTTTCGAGTCTGAAAACTTTGCAGTTCTTGCTTATTGCTTCGAGAATTATACTTCCAATTCTTATATTGAGGATTTTAAAAATAAAATGTTTGCTGCCCAAGAAGAGGCCAATTATTGCATTGAGGAGGAATCCCATGATTCCGAGGACTCACTTGAAATATCCCTTTCTGAAAATTTGGATACTTGCTTTGTTGATGGCCAATATGCACTATGGATGATGCTGACAAAAATGAACTCTCTATAGTTCCTTATGTTAAGCATGAAATTGTTGCTATTGCACCCACACTTGATTGTCCTATTATCCTTTTGAAATCTCCAACTCCGGAGAATTTTCCTCTTATCAAATCTCAATATGTTGGGTTGCATTTATCTTATGATCCTAAAAACCGTGTTGAAAATAATACACGTGTGCTCGTAGGTCATGAACAATATGATTTATGTGATATTTATATTCTTGATGTTGTTCATGATACTACTGAAAATTATTTTGAGAGAGGAAAGGTTGGTTGTAGAAACTTCCATATTACTAAAACTACTCTCTTTATGTTGAAAGTTTTGAAGATGTTCTTGTTCCACCTTCCTATGTTGGTTTCTTTGTGCTTCTTTAATTTATTTTATTACAAGATGCCTATGCATAGGAAGTGGGTTCGGCTTAAATGTGTTTCATATTTGCTTCTTGATGCTCTCTTTTGCTTCAAATCCTTATTCTTATGAGAGCACCTTTTAAAATCTTAAGCCTAGCTAAAGGCATAAAAGAAAGCGCTTTTGGGAGGCAGCAACAACGAATTAGGTTTCTTTTTTCTTTTGTTGTGTCTTGATGTTTGTTACTACTGTATCAACATCATTGTATCTTTATTTTTCAGCTTTGTGCCAAGTTATAGCCTCTTATGATAAGGGAAGCAAAAGTTGTGACATGCTGTCCAGAAAACAGATTCTGTCCCTTGACAGAAAAATTTGAATCAAATCACCAAATCATCTTTTTGATCTGAATTTTTTTGAAAACATGCTCTATACAATTGTGAAACTTTCGTATTTTCTCAGTTTTTTGATTTGAGTTGCAGAAATGCCCCGAAAAAATTCTCTACTACCTGTTGTTCTGTTTTCACAGATTCTGCCACGTTTTGCCTCTCTTCACTTTTGCAAACCTTAAGCTTGCTTTTTCTTTGCACAAACATTTTGGCACTCTTGAGAAACAGCAGATCTTCAATAATATCTTTATATCCAGTGGAAAAAACTTATTTTATTAAGGGTACTAACCTCTCTAATCAGCTTATGATGAGTTATGTATGAAGGGAGTTTTCAAGTGTGCGATGGAAGATGATGAAAGAAGATCCAGGAGTGTCAAGCGCTCAACCTTGGGGATGCCCCCATGCATCCCCAATAAATATTCAAGGAGACTCAAGCGTCTAAGCTTGGGGATGCCCCCGTGCATCCCCTTCTCCATCAACAATCATCAGTTCGTCCTTCGTCTCACTATATTTTTATCACTTCATGCTTTATGTGCTATGCTTGGAGCGTCTCGCTCTTAGGTTTTATTTTTAGTTTTCCTTAGCTTTTCTTGCTTCTCATAACAAGTTAGATCCCGTCTTACTTTGCGTGGGAGAGAAACACGCTCCACTTTCAAAATCTAGAACACATCATAGGATTTTTCCTGCTTATCTTTTTGCTGTTGTGTGTTCTTTATCTTTTCATAGCTGCTGCCATGTTTAGTCTTAGTCTTAGTTTGTCTAAGCAAGAGCCTTGGCTTTTGTTTAGTTTGTTGCTGGAACTCTTTTTAGTTTTCATGTTTATCTTGTTAAAGAGAGTTGGTTGTTGCACTGAGTTGTGTTTTGTCTTGGAAGTAGGTAATTGAGGTTGCTATTTAATTCTAGTAGTAACTTGCAATTGTTTTGAGGTATTGTTGTGAGTAATGTTTGAACTTTTGGTGTCAAGAGCTCTAGCCTATTAGTGATAGGTGTCGTATTTTGGGAAATCCGTGTGTATTTTCAAAACCTACAAAACTAGTTGAGAACTCTAGCTACTAGATGGATCACTAATCTTTGGAGGGATCGAATATTAGAGAACACTCACGTACCATGAGTCGAGGATGCGCAAGGATAACCAAACCCCCATACACTCCTCCTCGGGGTACTTGTCTCTTTGTGAACCTCCTTTTTAGATTGAGAGTTACCGATAATAAGTGCATGAGTTCTTCGGACTAATGTAAGTATTGAAAGTTGACACTTCCACCTTCCCATATTTTGCTAGCCTCTCCCGTGTCGTGCATTGCCTTCTTATCACTCTGAGAGTTGGTGTCCACCTTCGCCGGTACATCCAAACCCTTGGCATGATATGCTCTGTCATCATAAACCTCCTTATATCTTTCCTCAAAACAGCCACCATACCTACCTATCAAGGCATTTCCATAGCCTTTCCGAGATATATTGCCATGCAACATCCACCTCTTCATGACTTCATCTTCATGTCATACATGTTCCTGCTACACTAGCAGCGACATACATTGCATACATCATGATAGTTACATCTTCTTTATGATTTCGAGTACCTTGTAAAGTGTGAAAGATCTCCTTTACCTTCTTGTAAAATAGAGTGTTGCCCTTAAGTGAGGAAAAGATCCCAAAGTGGACACAATAAAAGATCCCAAAGAGGACAAATGAGAGTTAAGTAGAAAGAGCCATTGAGGCCACAAAAAAATACAAAAAAATAGAAAAAAGAGAAAAAGAAATAAAAAGAGAGAAAGGGGCAACACTACTATCATTTTGAGAGATCCACACTAGTACTCCCTTTATATCCTTGTACTCCATAGAGATGATCATTATGCATATAGCTATGTGGGGACCTTCACACTATAGAACTTGGCTTGCATATTCCAAGGATGAGCCTCCTCAAACGAGCTCTAGGTCTTCATGAGCGAGCAAGTTAGATGCACCCCCTCTAGATCCATTGGAGAGCTTCCTAGATCGTATGTGCATCTGTTGCATGGCAATCCCTACTCCTCACATCATATCTATCATTTGGCATCTCTTGCCTATGATTGTCCTCATTGATGTGAGCCTTTCTCATCCTTTTTGTCTTCCTCCTCCGCACTTCTCTCTTTGCCAACCTAAGTGTCAACTCTCGTTCTTACGCTCATCCATTGCATGAGTGCTCAAAATATTGAAAAAGGAGTGGATCACATTGACTTGTACCTGGCTAGTGGTCTGGGGACGAGTCAAGATAAGATTCCAGAAAAAGACCGAGTGTGAAACTTTAGTAGATTGAGTTCTCAACAAATAAATTGTTTTTCTCGTATTCCCTATCCCCATTCTTGCACGCAAACACCATTTGGAGACATTCGAGTCACGGAAAGCGAGAGCTCTTGCACCTAATGTTATTCTGTTACTTGTTTCAATGCTAATATAGACTCTTGCTTGTTATGACTTGAATTGAGTTTATAACCTTGATTGCTTTACTTTTCAAAGTTCTTATATGGTTGCTAGCATGTCACCAAAGAAATTATGCCGTTATCATTTACCTACTCGAGGACGAGTAGGAATTAAGCTTGGGGATGTTGATACGTCCAAAACGTATCTATAATTTCTGCTTGCTCCATACATGTTTTGTGTGATATTGCTATGATCTAGATACACTTTCATACACTTTTGATCATATTTGGACTAACCTATTAACTCAGTGCACCACAGTGCCAGTTCCTATTTTCTGCTGTTTTTCTATTTCAGTTTTCCCCCATATAAAAAGTGCCAGAAAAATTCCAGGAAAAATATAGGAAAAATCAGCGTACAGGAAGCTCCGCGAAGAGCCCGAGTGGGGACAAAGGGGAGCCAGGGGTGGCCTAGGCGGCCACCCGGCGCGGCCCCACCCCTGGTCACGCCAGGGGGCGCCTGGGGCCCCTGGTCCACCTCTGGCTGCCCCCTTCGCCTATATATTCTCCGTCACGGGAAACTTCAGAAAAGAGAATCCTTTTTCGCGATCTCTCCTCTGTTCCGCCGCCGCCGCGCTTCCGAGATCGGGAGCACCAGAAGACCTCTTCCCGGCACCCTGCTGGAGGGAGGGCCGACCTCCGGGAGTCTCCTCTCCACCATGGATGCTCCCCGGATGTCTCGTGAATAGTTTTCCTTGGACCATGTGTCCGTGATCAGTATCTATGTGATTTTCTCCTCCCCTCTTTGTTCTTCATGGTTTAGACCTCGTGAGCTTCCCTACATGATCGAGGCACTTTTGTAATCTTTCTGCTGTTGCTATGCTGAGTTTGATGGGATCTGATGGATTATGAGATTATGTTCAGATTGTGATTGAGTAATATATTTGGTTTTTATCTTTTATATTTTTGTTCCTAAGTAATTCTTGCATGTTCTCCGTTGTTGTTTATTGCTTTGGCCAAGTAGTAGGTAGTAAACCCAAGAGGGAACGTTATGCTCGATTGTGGGTTCATGCCCCCCGATGACACGCTTGAGTGACAGAAACATGAGTCTAGGGGATGTGCTGTTGCCACAAGGGGGGAAACAACGGTGCTTCTAACCGCGGTTGCAAGGATTGTTTACTTTATGCAAAGTGCTTTTTAATGCAGTTGTCTGTTGCTTTGGGTTTACACTTTGGGTGGGGCTCGCAACTTAATACCGGCGAGATGTTCTGGATAGATATCTCAAGGTGGATGATTAGTAGTAGATGCAGTTGGATTTCGGTCTACTTATTTTGGTGTATTGCCCGTGCTTTTGAGCCTCTTCCTTTCTTTTGTAGCATAGTTAGCATTGCGGTGCGTTCATAATCCTGTCAATTGCCCTTCTGTAATTTGTTTACCTCGCATAGCAGTTTTATCGTCTTTTGGGAGAGAGAAATCACTAGTGAACATCACGTATCCCGGTCAATATCCTCATTACTGTTTGCACGCTCATTTACTTTTCTACTTTTACTTTCAGTTGCTATCATTATCCTTTGTGTTTGATCCTTTGTGAACAACAAGACCGGAGAGACTGACAACCTCTCTGAACTTTGTTGGGAACAAAGTTATTTGTGTCTGTGTGTAGGTCCGCGTCAGTTGCGCCGCTGACACCTACTTATCATCTCTGGAGTCCTACTGGAGACAAACCTTGGTATCTTTACTGAGGGAAATTTGCTGCTGTGCTACATCACGCCTTCCACTTGGGGCTCACCAACGAAGGGCGAGAAGACTACACCCGTCAACTCTCGCGCCATCACCAAACATCCAGCGAAGACCATCATGACTACTACAAGACCTCTGGAATTGCTTCACATGGATCTATTTCGGTCCTCCAAAGTATTCAAGATTTGGAGGTAATATGTATGGTCTTGGTCTTGTTATTGTTGATGACTTCTCACGATACACTTGGGTGCATTTTCTTCTCTATAAGTCAGAAACCCCAGCAATCCTCAAGCGCTTCGCCCAGCGAGTCATGAACAACTACAACCTGAAGATCAAGCACATTCGAAGCGACAACGGCACTGAGTTCAAGAACTTCGGTGTGGAAGAATTCCTCGATGACTTGGGAATCACTCATGAATTCTCTGCACCTTACACTCCTCAGCAAAATGGAGTTGTTGAGAGGAAGAACCGAACCCTCATCGAGATGGCTCGCACGATGCTGGCTCGCACGATACTCCACTCAAGTGGTGGGCTGAAGCAATCAACACTGCATGCCACATCGTCAATCGAGTGTATCTTCACAAGTTCTTCAATAAAACATCATACGAGTTAATGGTCGGTAAGAAACCCAATGTAAGTTACTTCAAAGTATTCGGTGCACCTTGCTGGATTCGTGATCCTCATCACCTGTCCAAATTTGCACCCAAAGCATGTGAGGGTTACATGCTTGGCTATGGTATCAACTCGCACACCTACAGAGTCTTCAATATTAGTCATTATAAATTGTTGAAACTGTAGACGTGCGATTTGATGAATCTGATGGCTCCCAAAGAGAGCACCTGCCACATGATTTAGATGAAGCACCACCTGAAGAACAGATCAAGAAGATGGGTGTTGGTGATATCATTCCTGTAGATCATCCTGAAGAAACACACATACCTCCTGCTCCAGAAGAACATCCAAATCCTGATGCAAATAATCCTGATGACGATCCTGATCCTGAGGCTCCTGATACTCCGGAAGCTCCTGAAGCACCTGAAGCAGATGCAAATGAATCTGATAGCAGTGACGAAGATGCGCCTCAAGATCATCCTCCTCGACTTCCTCGCGTGGCAAATGAAGTTCAAGTGGACAGAATCTTCGCTGACGTCAACCTACCAGGTCCTCTTACTCGTGCAAGAGCTAATCGTATAGCTAACTTTTGTGGGCATTTCTCGTTTTTATCAATTTCAGAGCCCACCAAAGTCTCTGGGGCATTCCAAGAAGCGGAATGGATTCAGGCAATGCAAGACGAACTTCTTCAGATCAAACTGAATGATGTTTGGGAATTAGTCAAACGTCCTGATCCTCGAATTCACAATGTCATCGGCACGAAGTGGATCTACCACAACAAACTCGATGAAGATGGACAAGTCATCAGAAAAAAAGCTCGTCTCGTAGCTCAAGGATATACACAAGTAGAGGGGATCGACTTCGGTGAAACTTTCGCTCCTGTTGCTAGACTTGAGTCCATTCGTATTATGCTTGCATTCGCTGACCATCATAATATCAAGTTATATCAAATGGATGTGAAAAGTGCTTTCCTCAATGGTAATATCGAGGAAGAAGTATATGTTGCTCAACCTCCAGGTTTTGAAGACGCAAAGAAACCTGATATGGTGTACAGATTGAAGAAAGCCCTCTATGGACTGAAGCAAGCCCCTCGGGCTTGGTATGACACACTAAGGGACTTCCTCATCAGCAAGGGCTTCAAATCTGGTTCCCTCGATCCAACTCTTTTCACAAAACGATATGATGATGCATTATTCATATGTCAAATTTATGTTGATGACATAATATTTAGATGCACTAACAAGAAATACAGTGAAGAATTTGCATTCTTGATGAGTGAACAGTATCAGATGTCCATGATGGGCGAACTGAAGTTCTTCTTAGGGCTCCAAATTCGTCAAAAACGCAACGGCATCTTCATCTCTCAGGAGAAGTACCTCAAGGAGTGCCTGAAGAAATTCGGGATGGAAGATTGCAAGGGTATCAAGACACCGATGCCTACAAATGGACAGCTTGGTCCTGATGAAAATGGCAAGGACTACGATCACAAGGTATACCGCTCCATGATAGGTTCTCTGCTATATTTATGTGCATCTAGGCCTGATATAATGTTGAGTGTTTGCATGTGTGCCCGATTCCAAGCGGCACCTAAGGAATCGCATCACCAAGCGGTGAAACGAATTCTTCGATATTTGGATCACACCCCGTCGCTAGGCTTATGGTATCCAAAAGGCACACAGTTGGATCTCGTTGGGTACTCAAATTCAGATTATGCTGGAGATCGTGTGGATCGGAAGTCTACCTCAGGAACTTGTCATTTCCTTGGACGTTATTTGGTATGCTGGTCATCGAAGAAGCAGAACTGCATCTCCCTCTCCACTGCTGAAGCTGAATACATTGCTGCTGGTGCTAGCTGCTCACAGCTTCTTTGGATGAAGCAAACTCTGAAGGACTACGGCATCAACCTGAAGAAAGTACCACTACTATGTGACAATGAGAGTGCCATCAAGATCTCTCAGAACCCAGTACAGCACTCGAGGACGAAGCACATTGAGATTAGGTATCACTTTCTTCGGGGTCATGTATTGAAGGAAGATATCCTCATCAGCCACGTGAAGACTGAAGACCAACTTGCTGATATATTCCCTAAGCCTTTGGATGAGAGGCGATTTAGCACTCTGAGGTGTGAGCTAAATATCTTAGATTCCTCAAACGTCCAGTGAATGGACACACATCCTAACGCTTAAACAATATTGAAGAATCCTGATGTACAACACACGATGCGTCGTACATCCTCAAATCATGAGGAACTACCTTGCTAAGTGTGAAGAAATTAACGTGGAATTGACTCAAGATCCATACGACAATTGTATGGTATCAAGTGTCTCATTCCCTATAAGGTGGGTAACGCCACCGCCCAAATACCTCAGGATCTGTTGTTCCTCGGCTTCCTCAGTTGAAGTCTTCATTGCTGATGATTACCGTGTTTGTCCTCAACAGCGTTCACCTATAGTTATTGTTCTTCAGCTTTTTCTTCTTCATCTAGGTGAACGTGATCGGACCCGTCCCTCTGTGCTCACTTATCTAATCTGTCTATCTCATATGCGTTCATTTGGAAATCATGTATTCCTCAGCCTGAGACCATTAGTCTTCATCCTCAGCCTGAGACCACTAGTCTTCATCCTCATCCTGAGACCATTTGTCTTCATCCTCAGTCTTTGTCCTCAAGTTCCTAAAATTGAGGATTATCAGTTACGATTTTCTTCAATTTGTTGCGATTTTACTGCAAGTCGTGCTTATCCACCATTATGATATCCACTGAGGATCCCAACAATCAGGGGCAATCTGGTCCACAAATTTTGCAAGCCCTCAGCTTTCACCCCTCTATAAATAGCCCTCTACCCCCCCCCCCCGGTCATTTTCCCCCCACCTCTTCTCACACTCTCGCGCCGCCGCCTTGAGCTCCTCAAGCTCTCTTGCTAACGTCGTCGGAGTTTGCCGTCGCCGGGGAAGAACTGACTCGTGGTTCCTCAGCATTCGCCTCAGTTCTGGTATGCTTATTCCTCAGTTTTCTTTTCCTTAGTACGGTTGTGTCCTCAAACCATTCAATCCTCAACTGTACTGCTGGTTTTCTGAGACCTATACTGTGACGCCCCCAAAATCAGACCGTGTACAGTAATCATACACGCAAGGTACACGATCGAGATCAGGGACTCACGGTGAGATATCACAACACAACTCTACAAATAAAATAATACAAGCTGTTTAATACAAGCCAGGGGCCACGAGGGCTCGAATACAACAGCTCGAGAGCACAAAGTCAGCGGAAGCAATAGTATCTGAGTACAGACACAAGAATACAAGGTTTCCTTAAGAAGGCTAGCACAAAAACAACACGATCGAAAAGGCGAGGCCTCCTGCCTGGGAACCTCCAAACTACTCCTGGTCAAAGGGGAATTCGACGTCGTAGAAGGCATCGGGGATCTTCATGTTGCGGTGGTCGGCATCGGGGATCTCCTACTCCTGGACTCCAACGTCGACTGCAGCGGCCGATCAGGCAAAACAGTAAAGGAAATAAAGCAGGTGAGTATCTAGTATACCCGCGAGTCTTATGTCCGCTACTAAGCATTATGCATTGTATCAATGGAAAGAAGAGGCTGTATATAGTGGACTGAAAGACAGAAATCCAGAGCAAGGGTAAGAAGCTAGGCCTAACGAAGACTAGCATCTTCCGACGATGTCTTGCAGCATGAGGTAAGAGTCAGCCAACAGTTCATATAAAGCATAAAGTAACAATGCAGTAGAAGTTGCTGCAGCATTGTATAATAATAAGTTGTAATAATTAGCAATGCCTCCGAATTCACCTCCTCGACATCCCCGCGAGGAAGAGAACCCGGAACCATACAGTTTAATAATAGTTTCTAGTGGTAAGATCCAGCTTCAGCATAAAGCGTCCTGTTACCGTGGACACGGCTATTCGAATAGATTAATCTTCCCTGCAGGGGTGCCCTTGTGTTACGCTACACGCACGGATCTCCAGGGTGGCGGGAACCTTGTTAGGGAACGCTCCACCAAGTCTATCCGACACTTCATAGCCCATCTTTCAAACTCAACAGAGAGGTCATCCGCCGGTCTAAATCCTAAGTACGCCGAGCCTTGGACCCCAACCAGAACGTACTCCTGCACGGTGCGTGACTGGCCGGTGAAGTTAAAGAAAATCCAAATAAGACATCACCGCGCGAGCAAATAAGACAACACCACTTCCCGGCAATCAGCCCGCAGTACTGCTGACGTCTGAAGAGTCCTCGGACGACACTAAGAAGCGGAGGAGCCCATAACTCGTAGTTCCCACGGGTAGGTAGTGCGTACATGGCATATAGCCAACTCAAGACATTCACTGAACCATTTAGCATTTTAATTAACCTGCGTGACAACCGTTATCGTTGCCTCGACTTAACCGACCCGTGGACAACGACAGCAGCCAGGACCACCAGTACATCGGTGCCTGCCCCGTCGTCCCACCAAGTCACTGCGGTTACCAACAAGGTGAACCGTCTCCTTACCTTCTCTCGCGTGTGCTCCTGGGGGAGCTCGACTTTCGTAGTTTGGTAACTCTCGCGGCCAACGAGCAGGGGCCAAGCACACCGGTACACTGGTCGTACCCTCCCTGTCGTCCCGTCGTAATACCTCTCGCGGGCACCGTTGGGTCGCCCGACTTCTTACCTGAAGGACAATCGCCATTCAGGACCCTATGGCGGTAAGACAAAGTCAGCCTCGAGTGGAGTACAAGGATTACTCCTTGATAGCTCACACTTGAGGTGACTAGGCATAACCCAGATAGGGACCTTTGACGGTGTCTGCTTTGTACCGTACCTGTGCAGTTATAATATTTGTATCCGCGTTCATTCCCCCGAGTGATCACGGCCCTCTATCTATTCCTAGCTAACAATGCGCAGGGCTCACTGCTGAAAAATGCATAATAATCATAATAGGCAGCATAGGATAAAGGAAGGCACATCAAGGGGCGACAAAATCAGGCTATGCAATTGAATAAGATTGTAATTGTAGCAGCAGCAGTAACAATGCCTAATGCAAGAAATGTACGGAAAGATAGGCGATATCTGGGGAAGAGAATGGCTCTGCTTGCCTGCAAGCTCGACGGTAGTAGTAGGGTCGTCGACGACGTAGTCGTACTCAGCAGCGATGTAGTCGACGGCAGCAGCGGGGTCTACCGGAGATTAAGGGGGGAAGAAACAATAAATACACAACAATAATCGCAATACAAATGCAAGACATAACAGATGAATTGTAAACGGGGTTCTAACGCAGTGCAAGGCACATTGTTCGGAACGGAAATTCATCTGAGGATGAACTACCGGCTCCGGGTGATTACCGGACAGGGTGTCCGGAGGGGGAAGGATCAAGCCGGAGGTGTCATGGACATCCGACATATGTGTGGGTGGTGTATCCAGGTTAGTTGATCTATTCCGAAAAACTTTCGCGTTCAGAATAAATTCATCCGGGCAACGTATATCGGTACTAGGAATTATCGACAAACGGCCCGAAGGGGGGAATGTCGATGTTCGGTACGTTAGAGGGGGTGGTAGACATACGGATAGCGTATTCGTATTCGTTATATTTTTCTGATCAATTTTCATGTATAAAGTTTTTGAATTCGAGTTACGGTTTAAAAGTTATTGAATTTCAAAGTTTTAAATCATTTAAATGATTTTTTGGATTTCTTTTATTATTTAAATAGCAACATTATCCAGAACCTTATCCAAACCAGTGCTGACATGTGGGGCCACCCTGTCATAGGCTGAGGCCTTTGACTGGTCAAACTGACCAGGGGGTCCCACCTGTCAATGTCTCATTTTATATAATCCATTTAATTAAATCAGAAAAGAAGTGGGGCCTACATGTCATAGAGACATTTTTAAGTTTAACAGTTATTTTAATTAAACAAAATCCGGGGCCCACATGTAAGTGTCTCCAGGAGGGTTATTATAATTTTTAATCTGCTAGTTAGTGGGGGGGGGGGGGCTACATGTCATTGGGGTAGAGGGATTAGCTGGGGGGTTAATTCAACCAGGGGATTAACCCCTAATCTCAACCGGGCTGGCCCCACATGGCAGTGGCACAAACTACGGGACGACCACGCCGGCGGCGAGCCGTAGGACGGCAGTGAGCACGTCGGGCGCCTCCGGCGACCAAATCGCTGGCCGAAACGGGCATTCGAACTGGACGAGCCTTGCGCGCTAACTGGTGTCACCAACACGGGCAGAAACGGACTGCAACGGCAGTGGCAACAATCCCGGCGGCGGCCGGTACGCGTCTACGGTGGGGAGGTAGCCAGAAGCCGCGAAATCGAAAACGGGGAGATGAGGGAGGGGCATAAGCTCATAGCGGTGACGGGGGAACGCTCGCTGAAGACGGAGGAGCTCGGGGTGGGGCAAATCGATACTAATGGCGACGACGGCCGTGGTTGGGGAAGACGAAGGTGACGACGAGCACGGGGCATGGCCGGTCGATTCCGTGCGCAGGGCAAAGCAGACGAGGAAGGGGGTGCGCCAGGACAACCCGGTGTGGCCTGGGGTTGAGGGTGGCCGCGCCGGCGACGAGGCCGTGGCCGCGGATGCGCTCGGGCGGCAGCGGGAAGACGATGGCAAGCGTGTGGCGAGATCTGGGGGAGCAAGGGGGGGCACATGGGAGCTCCAGGGGGGTGGCTTGATCTTATCGGCAAGGGGGAGGCAGTTGGGGTGGGGGTGGGAGCAGGTGAGCTCGGCCATGGCGTGGCCACAGTGGCCATGTCCATGGGCGCGTACGGGGTGGGGGGGGCAGGTGGGGAACAGGGGAGAGGGAAAAGAGAGAGGGGGCTGGGCCTGGTGGGCCGTTGCCCCAGGCGTTAGATTAGGTTTTTCCTATTTTTTTGTTATTTGCTTTTCTTTCTTTTCTGTTTAATTTATTCTAAATACTTTTGTAATTTTGTAAAAGATGTAATAGGTTCCATAATTAGTGTTATGCTCCATATTAGTGCTACAAAAAGTTTGATGGACATATAAATTCAATTGCATTTTTGTTTTATTTAAAAGGGGTCAAATGCTACTGTTTTGCTATTGTTTTTATTTATTTACAGTATTAAAACATTTTGATAAAAACCCCAATTCATTTTTAATATGACCTATTGATTATTAGGCATTTTACAAAATTGCTTCCATAATTTTAGTTCATTTAAAATTCCCACTTGTTTATTTTATTCACCATAGCCATTTAATAATTCCCAAACATTTATTTCATTTCATATTACTATACCATTTTAATAAAACAACCACTGCTATATTATCATGGCTTAAGATTGCTAGGCATTTTATAAATAGATTCCATTATTTTGGTTCAACTAAGATTTCCATTTTTATATTAACTTTCAAAATAATTTTTGATGACACCACAAGATTGGTTTCACAATCAACATAGACTTGTGATTATTCTAATGACTAAGGGTGACTTGGTTTAAGTTTTTGCATGATGGTTATCAATCACCCATAAATTCTTGGAGCAATTCAATAGTCCACACAAATTTGAAAATTTTATCAGGGTTGGAATTTGACAGAGCTATGATCAAAGGTGATCATGGCTTGATCATCAATAGTAATGATCACTAACAGTGGAATCACTGTAGTGATTACTGTTACTGATTCTGAGGGTGTTACAAATCTCCACCACTACCAAGAATTCTTGTCCCGAGAATTAAAAGTAGTGTAAGGGGTAGAGTTTCGGTTTCGCCTTCTAACAAATCTTCTGGTTCCTGTTGTCCTACCCGAAGAAATTAATCCTTCACGTTGAGGCCTTCACTGTACGACATCGGTGCATCTCGATGGGTTTTCATCCTTTCTTCGGGGGCTTCATCGCACTTACCAACAGGTTAAGAGGTAAAGCTTAAGGGGGTCGGATCGATAGACGGTTAATCAAATGGGGTTGCTCAAGGTTATGGGGTACAAAGTCCTTCCGAGTTTAACCTCAGGGAAGTACATCGTGAGAATTTTTAAGCGGATAGGCACGTATTCGATGTCGATGACGGAAGATGGGAAAAGGGCCCCAATCATCAAACACAAGCACTGAGTTTGATATCGGACGGAATATCACAAGGTAGAGGACAAGAGTCAGGTTTCGGTCCTGTGGAACTGTGGGTTATGGGCCCACAGAAGGTAAGAAGGGTGGCGACATTCCATGCGAGCACGAGGCAAGGTTTGTCAGAGAACAACTTGTCAACTATGTCGACAACATCACCAATGCCAAGGGCGAGGGACGAAGAGAACCATTTTGCTGCTCGTTAAGACGAGGCGGACCAATTGGCAAAGTTCTCGTCCATCGGTGGTCACCGAAAAGTCATCAACAATCGTAACTAGTTGTATAGACAATGTAGCACACCAAAGTGTTTACATAAGCAGGGAATTTCACTGCTTAGATAAGATACATTACAAGAAAGGTTAAACAGACCAATGGAAAGCAAAAGGTGATGATACACAAGTATCAGGTGTACATCTTTCCCAAGGGAAAGCAGAGCACGATATACACGACCAAGTTGTACTGGCACGGAGACAAGGGAGGTTGTCGACGATAACGCAAAACATCGAGGGGCATGGAGGGTATTTCACACGATGAATCCAATTGACACATGGAGGAAGCCATGTAAGATTATTCGGATAATAATCCACCAAAGGTCGGGTGGTTCGCCAAGAATCTGGTGTGAGTATCGGCACTCAACCAGAAGGAGAAAGAATGCAAAGGCATCAGATGATGGAAGCATCGGAATAATTCGATGCTTAAGTACAAGGGAATTATGACTTTCAGATCGGGAGGTGGATGCAATTATTCACACGGACTTATCGGTTGCATGGGATTGCAAAGGTGATGAACACGTAGGATCTCGGGAATTGATCAGAGAGTAATCGTCGAAATCTTCAGGTGGATCAGGCGATCATCGAGAATGCAGAGCTCTCCGGGAGGAAGGAGGCACGTGAACCTAAAGTCAGCGTTAATAAAACTTTACCAGCAAGGATAAGAGAGCAGAGTCCCAGAGCATAGGTAAGGAGAAAAGGATCCTAATACCATAGATATCACTCGTAGTGACATCGATGTGGGCCCGTAAGCCAAACATTAAGTTACCATGTAGTTTTGCAAATACTAGACTCGACTTCGACCAAGGAGTGGTTAGGGGCTTCCTACAGGCAGTCGTCTCTGATACCAACTTGTGACGCCCCCAAAATCAGACCGTGTACAGTAATCATACACGCAAGGTACACGATCGAGATCAGGGACTCACGGTGAGATATCACAACACAACTCTACAAATAAAATAATACAAGCTGTTTAATACAAGCCAGGGGCCACGAGGGCTCGAATACAACAGCTCGAGAGCACAAAGTCAGCGGAAGCAATAGTATCTGAGTACAGACACAAGAATACAAGGTTTCCTTAAGAAGGCTAGCACAAAAACAACACGATCGAAAAGGCGAGGCCTCCTGCCTGGGAACCTCCAAGCTACTCCTGGTCAAAGGGGAACTCGACGTCGTAGAAGGCATCGGGGATCTTCATGTTGCGGTGGTCGGCATCGGGGATCTCCTACTCCTGGACTCCAACATCGACTGCAGCGGCCGATCAGGCAAAACAGTAAAGGAAATAAAGCAGGTGAGTATCTAGTATACCCGCGAGTCTTATGTCCGCTACTAAGCATTATGCATTGTATCAATGGAAAGAAGAGGCTGTATATAGTGGACTGAAAGACAGAAATCCAGAGCAAGGGTAAGAAGCTAGGCCTAACGAAGACTAGCATCTTCCGACGATGTCTTGCAGCATGAGGTAAGAGTCAGCCAACAGTTCATATAAAGCATAAAGTAACAATGCAGTAGAAGTTGCTGCAGCATTGTATAATAATAAGTTGTAATAATTAGCAATGCCTCCGAGTTCACCTCCTCGACATCCCCGCGAGGAAGAGAACCCGGAACCATACAGTTTAATAATAGTTTCTAGTGGTAAGATCCAGCTTCAGCATAAAGCGTCCTGTTACCGTGGACACGGCTATTCGAATAGATTAATCTTCCCTGCAGGGGTGCCCTTGTGTTACGCTACACGCACGGATCTCCAGGGTGGCGGGAACCTTGTTAGGGAACGCTCCACCAAGGCTATCGGACACTTCATAGCCCATCTTTCAAACTCAACAGAGAGGTCATCCGCCGGTCTAAATCCTAAGTACGCCGAGCCTTGGACCCCAACCCGAACGTACTCCTGCACGGTGCGTGACTGGCCGGTGAAGTTAAAGCAAATCCAAATAACACATCACCGCGCGAGCAAATAAGACAACACCACTTCCCGGCAATCAGCCCGCAATACTGATGACGTCTGAAGAGTCCTCGGACGACACTAAGAAGCGGAGGAGCCCATAACTCGTAGTTCCCACGGGTAGGTAGTGCGTACATGGCATATAGCCAACTCAAGACATTCACTGAACCATTTAGCATTTTAATTAACCTGCGTGACAACCGTTATCGTTGCCTCGACTTAACCGACCCGCGGACAACGACAGCAGCCAGGACCACCAGTACATCGGTGCCTGCCCCGTCGTCCCACCAAGTCACTGCGGTTACCAAAAAGGTGAACCGTCTCCTTACCTTGTCTCGCGTGTGCTCCTGGGGGAGCTCGACTTTCGTAGTTTGGTAACTCTCGCGGCCAACGAGCAGGGGCCAAGCACACCGGTACACTTGTCGTACCCTCCCTGTCGTCCCGTCGTAATACCTCTCGCGGGCACCGTTGGGTCGCCCGACTTCTTACCTGAAGGACAATCGCCGTTCAGGACCCTATGGCGGTAAGACAAAGTCAGCCTCGAGTGGAGTACAAGGATTACTCCTTGATAGCTCACACTTGAGGTGACTAGGCATAACCCAGATAGGGACCTTTGACGGTGTCTGCTTTGTACCGTACCTGTGCAGTTATAATATTTGTATCCGCGTTCATTCCCCCGAGTGATCACGGCCCTCTATCTATTCCTAGCTAACAATGCGCAGGGCTCACTGCTGAAAAATGCATAATAATCATAATAGGCAGCATAGGATAAAGGAAGGCACATCAAGGGGCGACAAAATCAGGCTATGCAATTGAATAGGATTGTAATCGTAGCAGCAGCAGTAACAATGCCTAATGCAAGAAATGTACGGAAAGATAGGCGATATTTGGGGAAGAGAATGGCTCTGCTTGCCTGCAAGCTCGACGGTAGTAGTAGGGTCGTCGACGACGTAGTCGTACTCAGCAGCGATGTAGTCGACGGCAGCAGCGGGGTCTACCGGAGATTAAGGGGGGAAGAAACAATAAATACACAACAATAATCGCAATACAAATGCAAGACATAACAGATGAATTGTAAACGGGGTTCTAACGCAGTGCAAGGCACATTGTTCGGAACGGAAATTCATCTGAGGATGAACTACCGGCTCCGGGTGATTACCGGACAGGGTGTCCGGAGGGGGAAGGATCAAGCCGGAGGTGTCGTGGACATCCGACACATGTGTGGGTGGTGTATCCAGGTTAGTTGATCTATTCCGAACAACTTTCGCGTTCAGAATAAATTCATCCGGGCAACGTATATCGGTACTAGGAATTATCGACAAACGGCCCGAAGGGGGGAATGTCGATGTTCGGTACGTTAGAGGGGGTGGTAGACATACGGATAGCGTATTCGTATTCGTTATATTTTTCTGATCAATTTTCATGTATAAAGTTTTTGAATTCGAGTTACGGTTTAAAAGTTATTGAATTTCAAAGTTTTAAATCATTTAAATGATTTTCTGGATTTCTTTTATTATTTAAATAGCAACATTATCCAGAACCTTATCCAAACCAGTGCTGACATGTGGGGCCACCCTGTCATAGGCTGAGGCCTTTGACTGGTCAAACTGACCAGGGGGTCCCACCTGTCAATGTCTCATTTTATATAATCCATTTAATTAAATCAGAAAAGAAGTGGGGCCTACATGTCATAGAGACATTTTTAAGTTTAACAGTTATTTTAATTAAACAAAATCCGGGGCCCACATGTAAGTGTCTCCAGGAGGGTTATTATAATTTTTAATCTGCTAGTTAGTGGGGGGGGCCTACATGTCATTGGGGTAGAGGGATTAGCTGGGGGGTTAATTCAACCAGGGGATTAACCCCTAATCTCAACCGGGCTGGCCCCACATGGCAGTGGCACAAACTACGGGACGACCACGCCGGCGGCGAGCCGTAGGACGGCAGTGAGCACGTCGGGCGCCTCCGGCGACCAAATCGCTGGCCGAAACGGGCATTCGAACTGGACGAGCCTTGCGCGCTAACTGGTGTCACCAACACGGGCAGAAACGGACTGCAACGGCAATGGCAACAATCCCGGCGGCGGCCGGTACGCGTCTACGGTGGGGAGGTAGCCAGAAGCCGCGAAATCGAAAACGGGGAGATGAGGGAGGGGCATAAGCTCATAGCGGTGACGGGGGAACGCTCGCTGAAGACGGAGGAGCTCGGGGTGGGGCAAATCGATACTAATGGCGACGACGGCCGTGGTTGGGGAAGACGAAGGTGACGACGAGCACGGGGCATGGCCGGTCGATTCCGTGCGCAGGGCAAAGCAGACGAGGAAGGGGGTGCGCCAGGACAACCCGGTGTGGCCTGGGGTTGAGGGTGGCCGCGCCGGCGACGAGGCCGTGGCCGCGGATGCGCTCGGGCGGCAGCGGGAAGACGATGGCAAGCGTGTGGCGAGATCTGGGGGAGCAAGGGGGGGCACATGGGAGCTCCAGGGGGGTGGCTTGATCTTATCGGCAAGGGGGAGGCAGTTGGGGTGGGGGTGGGAGCAGGTGAGCTCGGCCATGGCGTGGCCACAGTGGCCATGTCCATGGGCGCGTACGGGGTGGGGGGGCAGGTGGGGAACAGGGGAGAGGGAAAAGAGAGAGGGGGCTGGGCCTGGTGGTCCGTTGCCCCAGGCGTTAGATTAGGTTTTTCCTATTTTTTTGTTATTTGCTTTTCTTTCTTTTCTGTTTAATTTATTCTAAATACTTTTGTAATTTTGTAAAAGATGTAATAGGTTCCATAATTAGTGTTATGCTCCATATTAGTGCTACAAAAAGTTTGATGGACATATAAATTCAATTGCATTTTTTATTTATTTAAAAGGGGTCAAATGCTACTGTTTTGCTATTGTTTTTATTTATTTACAGTATTAAAACATTTTGATAAAAACCCCAATTCATTTTTAATATGACCTATTGATTATTAGGCATTTTACAAAATTGCTTCCATAATTTTAGTTCATTTAAAATTCCCACTTGTTTATTTTATTTACCATAGCCATTTAATAATTCCCAAACATTTATTTTATTTCATATTACTATACCATTTTAATAAAACAACCACTGCTATATTATCATGGCTTAAGATTGCTAGGCATTTTATAAATAGATTCCATTATTTTGGTTCAACTAAGATTTCCATTTTTATATTAACTTTCAAAATAATTTTTGATGACACCACAAGATTGGTTTCACAATCAACATAGGCTTGTGATTATTCTAATGACTAAGGGTGACTTGGTTTAAGTTTTTGCATGATGGTTATCAATCACCCATAAATTCTTGGAGCAATTCAATAGTCCACACAAATTTGAAAATTTTATCAGGGTTGGAATTTGACAGAGCTATGATCAAAGGTGATCATGGCTTGATCATCAACAGTAATGATCACTAACAGTGGAATCACTATAGTGATTACTGTTACTGATTCTGAGGGTGTTACATATACCTATGCCTCATTCATTTGCTTTCCTCCGCCTATTCCTCATGAATGCATATAACCGTACCCCACTTCCCTCGCAACTTAATTCTGTCACAGGTACATGTCTGCTGAGGAATCGTATGGTTCTCATAGTCTCACTTCATTTGCAGCTCAGCTTGAACGTACCATTCCTCAGTCTCCACCACTGAAGAAAATGGCTCCTCGATGTAAGCTCACTGATACTGCTAAAGACCTGCCTCCTGAGCTCTATGAGAAGCTGAAGACTCCCGAACGTGAAACTGCTGATGATCGTAAGAAAAGGGTCCAGAAAATCACGAGGGAATGGGCCAAGCGTTGGGTGGCATATCAATGGCTTAATCCTCAGCATGAGGAAATGTTTGCTGTCAATCCGCCACTGAAGACTTTGGGCATCAAGGCTCGACCTCCACCTGCACCGGGAGTCACTCCTGATCCCACAACAATGCGCACCCGTGATGATTTTCCTGATGCCTATCAACAATACCACAAGCGCAGTGGCAGCCGAGTCAAGAATCTGGTCTGTGATTTGACTGCCTCAATACAGATCCCACCTCAGGCTCAGTCTCAACCCAAGCCACAACCTCCACCTCAGCACCACCAGCACGTCAGGAGAATGCCCCAGCCATCTCTCTATGTCCGACGCAGAAGAAGCCATTCTATAGAAATCTTAAAGCTGATGCTCGTCCCAACTTTAACACGGATGCCTTCTTCAACGCCATGAGCTTCTTTCAGGCTGGGATTCATAATCCATACCATTCACCTCCACCCAGCAAGCTCCTGAGGTTCTAGACAGCTACTCAGAAAAATTACTATGCCTCAGTTCTCTTCATGGCTCAAAAGGTTTTTCCTCATAAACATATTCCTCATTTGGATATGGAGGCCATCCCTTGCTTCAACAATGTGCTTCAGGACTTACATCATGCCACGCTGCTTTAGTTTTGCTCTGAGTGTATCCACTGGAATGCAGAACTTGTGCTTCAATTTTATGCAACACTTTATGTCTCAGGGGATCCTAAAGACATCAAAACTTGGGTGCTTGAATGGATGAATCAGCATCAGCACTACACTGCCTCAGTACCTGAGATCGTGGCCATTCTTCAGCTCCCTCCTTCTGAAGCTTCAGTCCCCAGCACCTACGGTGCTCCCCTTCTTCGGGATGACCTGATGAATATGCTGATGAATCCGCAAGCCCCTGAATATCCACCCCGAACCAAGTTCCTCGTTTCTGAGCTTCAGTATTTGCCAAGCACATTGTACCGCATACTGGCTAAGTCCTTCTGCCCCATCAAAGGCTATGAATCGACTGCTGAGGAAGTCGTCGGCATCATGAAGAACATCCTGTATAGCCTCTGCATGTCGGCTCCAATTAATGTCTCAGACTTCTTCTTCAGGACGCTTGTGGATGCAGCTCAAAATCCTCATATTCTGAAGACATATGCTCCATGGATCATGAAGCTCATCTGCACCAAGACTGGCATCAACTTCAAGCATGATCAGGCTAATCATCGTCCGTATGTTCCTCCAGTTGAAGTGCTTCAACACACTCTTGATGCGAATGCCAAGGGAAAAGCACCATTCTATGAAGCAGTACTTCCTCAGGACTCGCTTGGAGGGAACATTCGTCAGCCTCAGTCTCGCACCACTCACGAGGAGCGCACTCATGCCTCGACTGAGGAAACCACTCAAGCTCGCCTGATGACTGATCGCGAGCTTCTCATCAGTCTGCATCAGAAAGTGGATAGGAATCATAACTGGACAAAGCGTCAGATTGGTGACATCCTCAGCTATATGGCGCAGATGCATACCACTCAAAAGAAGGTTCATCAGTATGCGCATCATACGTATCAGCGACTTGATGCTCTGATGTCTGAGGTAATCACTCAAGAAGACCTCGCCAAGCTGAACCTCAGACATGCTCCACTTCCTGAGATTCGGCCTCCTCGTTAGTTCACCAAAAGCAAGACACCACCTCTGGCGATGGACTCCTTTTCTTCCGCGCAAGAATTTTCGCCTGAAGAAGTTGAAGACACTGCGGCTTGTCCTCACACTGCCACGGCGTGCCTCCATCCTGATGATCAACCCTGAGGCACTTCTTTGGGACGTTAGCATTAGTCTCTCCTTTTTGTTCATTTAATGACAAAGGGGGAGAAATTTAGTTGTCTTCAAGCGGGTCATTATGGGTTCCTCAGTTACAACTCTCGTTCTTCTGATCATTTTTTTAATGAGTTGTACACTGATACTTTGTGTGGTTTCTGATACTCTTAAGTTACTTCATGCTATTCTTCAAGTTTATCTATTACTCATGTTATTCCTCAGCAACCACATTACTCAGTGCTATTCCTCAAATTACTTTATATAATGCACTGTTTCAAACAAACCGGGATATAGGGGGAGCTCCTCATGTTTTTCAAAAATTATATCAAGTCTTCAAAACATGCATTTCCTCAGGGGGAGCATCTCTATATCCGGAAACAATGAATTGTTTTCTTCATGTCTTTCCTCAAAAATACTTATTTTATCCCGTTGAAGCTTTAACCAGATTTTCATCAAATCACCAAAAAGGGGGAGATTGTAAGTGCATCTAGTGCCCCCTTTGAGGTTTTGGAGTATTTGATGACAAAACGGTTGAGGGACTGATGTGTTTGGGAGTATACACAGGAAGACAGTCCCTGAGGATGAGGTTAACCACCGTTGTCGACCCCCAAAAATGTTGAGGAACATTGGAGAAATCGGTGTGTTTCCTGAAGAATGAAGTTGCGCGAAATCCTGAGGAATCAGGATCCTGAAGCGTTCGGTTGAAGTTGAAGCTGAGGACGATCCTGAGGACATTCGCGCTGAAGACGAAGTTGAAGCGTAGTCTTCGCTAAGACTTTTCATACTTCTTGAGTCGTAGGAAAACACCGCACTGCTGGAGGGGTTGAGGAAAATGAGTTATGTATTTCTGAGGAAGTGCTCAATTAGAAATCCTGAAGAAAAACCCTGAGGAAATCTCCTGTAGTAGAAGTTCAGTCCTCGGGTGTCTGAGACGTTGTTCTTCAGCACACTGAGGTAACTAACTTCGGTTGAGGAGTCGGAAGATCACCAGTGCGATTCTTCTGAAGAATGTCAAGAGAGAGAATAGTTTGACCGTGCCACGTGTTGCGTGGTAAGAGGCTAGAACCTGTCAAGCAACGGTCATATCCGAGGGCACGAGAGTAATTGCGTGCATGGGAATTTATGTCCTTTCACCTCGGGTTGCTCCGCGGCTATAAGTAGCCACCCCCAGCCCCATTAGTGGGTCGGCTGCTCCGAGAGAAAAACTGACACTTGTCATTTGAGAGCAACCCACCTCTGAGGACATTGAAGAACCTAAGTGAGGAAAACCACCAGCCTGAGTAGTTGAGCATTTCTGAGGAAGTCCGTTCGAGTGATCCGAAGCTTTTTTCTCTTGAAGACTGTGATCTTCCAGCCAGTGTAGAAGTCTTCAGTCTGAGGAAGTCAAGATGCAATTGTGACTTCCCGGAGTGACTGAGTCTGTGAAGGTTTCGGGAGTCTACCTTGAAGACTCACCTGAGTTATTAGACGGAGTCTGAGGACTCTAGTTCAAGGAGTATAAGGTGAAGACTATGTCTTCTGAGTTCAATCTCAGCCTCTCCAACCAGACATAGAGTTGTCACAGCAACTCGAACTGGTTCATCAAGTCTTCGTCTTCAGTGTCCCGGTGTTATTTCTTCAACCTCAGTTATTATGTTTATGCACTGATGACTTATCCTGATGCTTTACTTTCTGAGTTCACTTTGCACTGTTTCCTCAGTTCGGGCCTCAATCTTACCTTAGCTGTGCAATAGGTTGTTTTTACATTCAAATCATTGCTATTGCACTTCGTGTGTTCTTCCTCAGGTTTCAACTTCCTCAATTTCGTATTGCCTCAGTCCTGAGGAACTAGAAATTCCTCGAGAAACTTTAAAATCTCCCATTCACCCCCCTCTGGTCGACATATTGCACTTTCAATATGCCCTAGAGGCAATAAACAAAGTGTGTTATTATTTATGTTCAAGTTCATAATTAATGTTTATATTTCTATGCTATAATTGCAATGACCCTAAATATGAGATTCAGAAGAAAACTCATATGCATGTGTGGAAATGTAAACAACAAGAGTTCCTAGTTTAGCCTCTAAGATCAGCTCATGTGCTAACTGATGATTACGTTTTCTTAATCATGGACATTGTTCTTGCAACATGGATGTCGGTAGCAATGAGAGCATGTTGTTGGCAGAACAATGATGTTGAACCCCCAGTATTATAATGATATACTTAGAGATCACATCATAACTACGTTATAAGTCTATCATGATTTGTTGCCATATGCGTAATTCCTTAGACCATGAGAATATCGGGTTGCTTCACACAGGAAGATATGCTTTGGTTCTTAGATGAATCTTCCTGTAACTGGGAAGTAGTAAAATAAGTTCTGGTTATATCAGATAGTGTGTCTAGTAACAGTGATTGTTCAAGAATGGGATTTGCTCCTTCACGATGAAGAGATATTGACTTTGGGCCCACTCGGTATAACGGTATCCATTATAGTCTGGCCAGACACTTTGTGATTTAGTCACGGGGATACCGGAATACAAAACGAGGAATAGAGACAAACGAGCAATGGGGATAATTGATGGCTTGAGTTCAAGAAGTTGTTACGCATGGATGCCAAACTTCTCTCCTCTAACTTTGTCATATATCGCGAAGAAAAGGGAATGGTGTATGAAAAACATAAAGGTTCACTCAAAGTTTCTTCGTGTATGTGTGGGAGTCAACATGGGTGTCCATGGCTCCACTGTTGATTATTGACTGATGACCATGTGTCCGGAAGACGTTCCGAGTTATGACCACATAATACCGAACCTATTGGGTCACTCACTTAAAGTGCAGTAATCTGTTAGAATGCTAGAATGGTTGACAGTTTAGTGGATGCAAGTGAAGTTCTTTAGAGGTCAAAGGAGATTTCTAAATCACTCTGTAATTGTTTCAGGTGGTTTTAGAACATATGAGAATGGCACCGAGGAAGTCCGAGATCAACCGGAATAGTTTCGGGTAATCTGTGGATATCCAGACAAGCTATCGCGGTCACTGGACATGTTAGACCGTAACCCGGATCGTCCCGAAACCTATCCAGATAGTTCCGTAACATCCGATAACGGTCTCGGAAGGTCTTAAAAGTGTTCCATAAGGTTCTGGAATGTCCCAAAACCATCCCGGAAGGTCTTGGAAGCTTCCGGAAGTTCATGGAAGGTTTCGGAAGTTTCCGGACAGTACCACCTATTGCGCCCACCCCCTGGCTTGGGGGCAAGCCACCTGGGCTAGCCCAAGTCGGCCAAGAAGGGGGGCACACCAAAGGGGGGGAATCCTGCTCCAAGTAGGATTGCAATCCTCCTTGGAGTAGGAGGACTCCTCCTAGGGGAGTTGGAGTCCATGTAGGACTCCTCCCCTAGGGTGGACGACCAAGGGACCTTGGCCACCTATAAAAGGTGAGCCAAGGGGGGGAGGCGCACCCCATAATCCCCTGCGCCCCCCTTGCCCTAGTTTGCTAGTTGCTCCACATTATACCCTGGTTTAGACTCCGTTCTAGATCGGAATCTGGTAGGGTTTTATCCCTCTATTTTTCTCGGAGGCCTTCTTCTCTGGATGGCGGAGTGCTGCCGGATTGACGTGCAGGACGTGTGGATACCGGTAGATGGATCATAACTTTGATCCTTCTTCGAGGAGCTTCTTCTTCTTCGGAGATCTTGATCGAGGGACTTGTTCATGGGACGGATCGAGGTATTGTTCATGGGACGATTCGTGAGATCTACTTCAATGAGCTTCACCAACTCTTCTTCCGCTACATCCGTTGTGAGCTTTTACCTAAACCTTGTATGCCATCTTCTTGGATGATCTTGGGTTCTTGCTTCATAGGCACGATTTTTTTTTGTTTTCTACTACGTTTCCCAATAGTGGTGTCATGAGTGATCCTTGATTAGATGCATGTTTAGGTAGATCATATGTTGATATGAGGCATTGATTTTCTTGTTTGCTTCCCTGTCATGTGATCTTTTCTTTGCTCGACGACATGATGTGATTTTTCTACAAGGTTTGAGTTTTGCCATGATCCCTCTATGCTGCTCTTAGTATGTTGGTTGCCTTGATCATGGACTACATCAAATTCCTTGGATCTCATCTTAGTCTTGCTATAGAAGATTTTACATGAACGGGCTTGTGGATTTTATGAACTCAAATCCACACGGGGGTCACGCATTTAACAAAGTTTGGCTTGTGGCATTAATTGCTACACACACACCCCGTATGTTAAACTAGCAACAAAAGAAGTATCGTGTTTTCTTTTGTCTAGGATTTCACGTTTGTCATGTAAACCTGCTTAACAACCACGATAAAATTTGCAATCACCCGTGTAGATAGCGATCTAACTCGTTTTTGCAGAGAGTGCATGTGATGTGGTATAGCCTTCGAGATTTGCAATGTGTTTGTATGAGATGCTATATGATGTAATATTTTTCGCGGCCTGCGAGCCGTGGTACGGCATGATGAATGGAGTCATATGATTATCACTTAATTATGGCCCGTGTGCCAGAACTATTTATTAGCTTGAGGCATGGCAATATATGGAGACGAGGTGATGATCAATGGTGTGAAGGTGGACCCCGACACACATGCCGAAGCCGTGAGGTGGTCCCGGCGCAAAGGACAAAAGGTGGTGGGTGGATACTTGAACCACGGAGTCATGAAGGCAACGACAACTTCACGACACAAATGGCTATACCATATCACATAAAATTTATGAACTGCCTGTGATGTTAATCCTGTTGATGCACCCTTGTTTGATGTGCGGTAGTCGTATTTTATTAGGGTGATCTCTCGCAAAACAATATCAAGTTGATAGTGTTCTCCCAACTGTTGCACCGTCTATACTATGTTTCACACCGGAGCAGGTCATGTCACATGGGTGCACACGGCGTGATGCGTAAAATACGGGTGTGTTAAGAACACACTACACATTACAGTTGGTTGTCTTGACAGTTTGGATAAAAGTTTGCTACCGGAACACACCCATTGAAAGATGAAAAAGAATCACCCTTGGCGTGATTGGCAAGTTGGCCTACCGGTTCAGTCCAAGTCATCAGTGATGTCACATCAATGATGGACGACTGAATCGGATCTTGAATCACTTAAGCATTAACTACGAGAGATGTTAATCTGAGTGGGAGCACTTATTAATATCAATAGCTTGATTAATTACTTAGTGCAACTTCATTATGAACATTGTCTAAAGTGAAACTTGTGTTTATGTTGTAGATTAAAATGGCTCATGGCAATCCCTAGTTTAACTTAGGTCCGTTGATTGAGAAAGAAAAATTGAAAGATGATGGAAGCAACTATGCGGACTGGGTTTGTTCCCTGAGAATTTTACTCAGGAGTGCTAAGAAGGACTATGTCCTGACGACACCTCTCCCAGTAGCACCGGGGCCTGACGCCACGGTTGCTGAGCAGAATGTGCATCAGACCAAGCATGATGATAGCACCGCAGTTCAATGTCTTATGACTGCGTGTATGGAGTCAGAGTTACACGGGAGGTTTGAAAATACTCTTCCCCACTTGATTATTCAAGAGTTAGATGTTCTTTATGCCAAACACGCTAGGACTGAACGTTATGAGGTTACTCATGCCATGTGGAATTGCAAAATGAAGGAAGGATCACCTGTGAGTGAGCATGTGATGAAGATCTTGCGCCTTAGCCAAAGGTTGACTGAACTGGGATTTCCGATTCCAGAATCACTGGGTACAGATATCGTCCTCATGTCACTCCCGCCGAGCTTTAAGAGCTTTGTTCAGAACTATCGGATGAACGGGATGGACAAGTCGGTTAATGAACTGCTTGCAATGCTGAAGAATGTGGAGACTACCATACTGGCTGACCCCAACTATACGTTGGCAGTTAGCAAGAGCACCAGTTTCAAGAAGAAGGGCAAGTCCAAGGGCAAGGGCGCCGGCAAGCCTGGCGTCAAGACCAAGAAACCCTCTAGCACTAGCCCTAACAAGGATACTGAGTGTTTCTACTGCAAAGCTAAAGGTCACTGGAAGAGGAACTGCAAGAAGTATGTGGCAGATAGGAAGAAGCCTGGTTTTACCAGCGAATGTATAAAAGTTATATATGTCATAGATGTCTTTCTTTCCGGCTCTCACTCTAAGTCGTGTGTATATGATACTGGAGTTGTTGCTTATATCTATAATTCATTACAGGGACTAAGGATAATAAGGAAGCTGGAAAAGAATGAAGTGACGATGCGTGTCGGGAATGGAGCTACGATCTCTGCTAAAGCCGTCGGCATCTATACTCTATATCTACCTTCAGGATTTACCATAGAATTAGATAATTGTTATTTCGTTCCTGCTATTTGTAAGAACATTATGTCGGGATAATGTTTAATCCGCGACGGTTATAGTTTTAAGTCTGAGAACAATGGTTGCTCTATTTACTTAAAGAATATGTTCTATGGTTTTGCACCTATTAAGAATGGGTTGTTTTATTTAGATCTTTAATGTACTAACGACGTCTTAAAAATAAGCTCTAAACGTCTTAAGAAGGATGAAAATACCACTTACATGTGGCACTGCCGTATGGGTCACATCGGAAAGAAACGCATGCAGACGCTTCATAAAGATAGAATTTTGCAATCTTTTGATTTTAAATCATTTGATAAGTGTGAGGCTTGTCTGATAAGCAAATTGACTCAGACGTCGTTCGCATGTCATGTAGAACGGGCGACAGACTTATTCGAAATAATACATAGTGATGTGTGTGGTCCGATGAGTGTACCGGCGCGCGGTGGATATCTCTACTTCGTAACTTTTACTGACGATTTGAGTACATATGGCTATATTTACTTAGTGAAGCAAAAGTCCGAAACTTTCAAAAAGTTCAAAGAATTTCAGAACGAAGTTGAGAATCATCGTGAGAAGAAAATCAAATTTCTGCGATTTGATCGTGGTGGTGAATATCTTAGTCATGAGTTTAGAGAACACCTCATGGAGCGTGGAATCGTTTCACAGCTGACGCCTCCTTGAACTCCACAGATAAATGGAGTGTCTGAGAGGCGTAACCGAACTTTGTTAGACATGGTGAGGTCTATGATGTCATTAACTCATCTGCCACTATCTTTTTGAGGTTACGCGTTAGAGACTTCTGATTTTACTTTAAATAGGGCGCCGTCAAAGTCTGTGGAAACGACACCATACGAGTTATGGAATGGGAGCAAACCCAATATATCATTCCTGAAAATTTGGGGTTGTGATGCTTATGTGAAACATTTACAGCCGAACAAACTCGACCCTAAAGCAGACAAGTGCTACTTTGTAGGTTATGCCAAAGGCACCGTAGGCTATTCTTTCTACCACCCTTTCAATGGCAAAGTGTTTATTGCTAAAGGAGGAACTTTTCTTGAGAAAGAGTTTCTTAGCAAAGAGGTGAGTGGGAGGATAGTACAACTTGATGAGGTTAGTGAACCTTCGGAACCAAGGATTGAAACAACGGAAATTGTTCCAGCAATCATTCCGATGAAGGAACCGGTAGCTCCTGCAAGTGATGCAGGAACTTCTGAGAAGCTAGTGACTGAACCAAGGAGATTAGGCAGAGTGCGTCAGCTACCCGAATGGTACGCTAACAAAGTATTCATCTTGGAATATGATGAGCCTGTGAAATACAAAGAAGCGATGATGATCACCAACTCCACTGAATGGCTACAAGCCATGAAATCCGAAATGGAATCCATGTACGAGAACCAAGTATGGGACTTGGTGATCCCTCGAGAGGGTGTGAAACCAATTGAATGTAAATGGATTTTCAAAATAAAGACATATGCAGATGGTAATGTCACTATCCATAAAGCTAGGCTTGTTGCGAAAGGGTTCCGACAAGTGCAAGGAGTTGACTATGATGAGACTTTCTCGCCAGTAGAAATGCTTAAGTCTGTGCGAATTTTACTAGCAATTGCTTCGTATTTCGATTATGAGATATGGCAGATGGACGTCAAAACTGCTTTCCTTAACGGAAATCTCGAGGAGAATGTATATATGATACAACCTGAGGGTTTTGTCGCGCCAGAGGATGTTGGAAAGGTGTGCAAGCTTAAAAGGTCCATTTATGGACTAAAGCAAGCATCACGGAGTTGGAATCTTCACTTTGATGAAGTGGTCAAAAGTTTTGGCTTCATCCAGAATGGCGAAGAAGCTTGTGTTTACAAGAAAGTAAGTGGGAGCGCAATATATTTTCTAATACTGTATGTAGACGACATATTGTTGATTGGAAATGATAAAGAATTGCTTAACACTATAAAGGAGTCATTGAAAAGCAGTTTTTCGATGAAAGATTTGGGCGAAGCCGCCTACATTTTGGGCATCAAGATCTACAGAGATAGATCCCGGCGTCTAATAGGGCTAAGCCGGTACTCTTCAAAAAAACTAGGGCTAAGACAGAGCACGTATATTGACAAGGTTCTAAAAAGGTTCAGAATGGAGAGTTCAAAGAAAGGGCTACTCCCAATGTCACATGGTGTGGTACTCTGCAAGATTCAATGTCCTAAGACAGCTGATGAGCAGGTAGAAATGAGAAAGTTCCATATGCTTCGGCAATTGGATATGTCATGTATGCCATGATATGTACAAGACCAGATGTTTCCTATGCTCTGAGTATTTGTACCAAATACCAGAGCAACCCAGGTAATGCACACTGGGTAGCAGTCAATAATATTTTGAAGTATCTAAATAGAACCAAGAACATGTTCTTCGTGTTTGGAGGTGATGAAGAACTTATTGTAAAGGGTTACACGGATTCAAGCTTCATGACAGATCCAAATGACTTCAAATCTCAATCAGGATATGTTTTCACACTCAACGGGGGTGTCGTGAGCTGGAAAAGTTATAAGAAGAATACGGCCGCTGACGAGGGGGTGACCCCACGACTCCTGCATGTGAGGATACCTGGTGCATACGAAGACAAGAGGCCCGCTGGAGGCTTCGACGGGCCCATGACTGGCCCGCTCTAAGCACCGACGTAGGAGTCTGCGATCAACATGGAAGTCAAGACTTGGCGTTTAAGGCAAGGCTAGAATTAGGCAATCGTCCCTGTAACTTGAGACGGACTCTCCGAGACCCAGCCTAGTATATAAAGGCTGGGAGGGGGACGTCTCAGGATATCCAATCTACAATCAACAACCCCGGTCATGTTCGAACTCGCCTAGACTTCCACTGTAATCGCCCCCTCCCATAAATAAAATTGAGCAGGAAGTGCTTCTCCTGTTAGCCGACGAGTATCGTCAACCTGTTCCGTCTCTACGATCTAACCCAGGGTCCCTGACCATGGGATTTGCCGAGGCTGATCCTCGTCAATTATCGCCGTCTGTGGGAACTACACAGGTTGGAATCACGATCTCGGCGGCCCCTTCATCAGCAACCATCAAGTCAACGACTCCTTCAGCACTCGTCGACTCCATGACTCAAGCAGATTCCGACCTGTTTGAGTCCCTCGGCTTCGTGGCTCACCTTCCAACCCTGCGACCAGCCTTCGCCGACTTGCGCACTGGCATTGACCTGACCATCGGTGGGTACCAGATGTACATCAACCGTTGGGGCACTCTCCACCTCACGGATCACACTCGAGCACCCGTAGCAACAACGGTTACAACGGCAGCAGTCGAAGACGAAGCACCCTCCCTCGAGACAACTCAGCGATTCAGCCTCGACTCCCCCCCCCCAACGCAAAACTTCGTGCCACTCGCGACTACTCGAGCGGATTGACAACATGGAAGAAACACAACACATACGCGACCAGGCCAGCAACTAGGACACCGTTCCAGGTGTTCATGGCAGACACTCGCGAGCCAACCTTAGACGACAAAGGCCAAGACGATGAACCGAGCAGTCATAGAGACGCACGCTCAAACATTAAAAGCAGCGATCCCGACAACACCGGACAGATCACCGCCACTCTTGGAGAACCAGGAACCATACCAAGAAAATAATTTAAGAGACAGGAGCACAACAACCGCAAGATCGACGAGCCGGAAAGCAGCAGGCGCCAGATCTCAGAAGCAGCAAAAGAGGACCAACCCATAGAGAAAGTCTACTCTTGCAAAATATAGAGTGTTGCCCTTAAGTGAGAAAAAGATCTCAAAGAGGTCAAATTAAAAGATCCCAAAGAGGACAAACTAAACGATCCCAAAGAGGAAAAATGAGAGATAAATAGAAAGAGCCAATGAGGCCAAAAAATAGAAAAAAAATGAAAGAAAACATAGAAAAAGAGAAATAAAAAGAGAGAATGGGAAACACTACTATTCCTTTTGAAAGATCCACACTCGTACTCCAAAGCTATATTTGTACTCCATAGAGATTTTCATATCATTCATGCATAACTCTGTGGGGATCCTTACACTACAGAACTTGGCTTGCATATTCCAAGGATGAGCCTCCTCAAAAGATCTCTAGGTCTTCATGAGCAAGAAAGTTGGATGCACCCCCACTAGTTCCATTGGAGAGCTTACCATAGCTCATATGTGCATCCGTTGCATGGGAATCCCTACTCCTCACATCATATCAATCATTTGGCTTTCTCTCGCCTATAATTTTCCTCATTGATGTGATACTTTCACACCTTTTTGTCTTCCTTCCCCATCATTTTTCTCTTTGCCATCCTAAGTGCCAACATATCTTGCTTGCGCTCATCCATTGCATGAGTTCTCAAATTCGAAAGGGAGAGAATCAGTTGGACTTGTGCCTAACTAGTGGTCTGGGGACGAGTCAATATAAGATTCTGAAGGAGACTAAGTGTGAAGTTTTAGTAGATTGAGTTCTCAATTAAAATATATAGTATTTTTATGCTCTAAACCCATCTCCCACTTCTTGCACACAAACACCATTTGGAGACATTCGAGTCACGGAGAGCGAGTGCTCTTGCACCTTTCTGTTCTTACTTTGCTAGTTTCTATAACAGATATAGACTCTTTCTTGTTATTGTCTTGACTTGAAATGCATATCTTACTTCCTTCACTTTGAAGTTCTTATATGCATGTTTGCATGTAACCACATAAATTATCTGTGTTATCATTTACCTACTCGAGGATGAGCAAGAATTAAGCTTGGGGATGTTGATACGTCCCAAACGTATCTATAATTTCTGCATGTTCCATGCTTATTTGGGTGACATTGCTATGTGTTTTTCTACACTTTCATACCTTGTTACACATATTTGGACTAACCTACTAACTCAGTGCACCCAGTGCCAGTTTCTGTCTGCTGATGTCTGTATATCGCAGGTATTTACCAATATTTCAAGTGCCAAAAAAATTCCAAGCAAAATTTAACTCTTAAAGATCCCTAGCCCATGGAGCTCCACGGCGAGCCTCATGGGGTAACCTACGGTGGCCCTTGGATCCGGTTCGCTAGGCGCCTTCGGCCGTTAGATGTATCAGCTCAGGTCAACTGTGCACTGCCATGCGTGTGCTTCACCGCGGGTCAACTGCCGCTGGTCCATGACGGGTGGGGCCGCTCGTTTCCAATCGTTCGAATCGCGTTTGGGTGCATGCGCTGCGTGCTGACCCGCAGGTGTGGCGCGGTCGGTTCCAATTGCGGTTGGGTAATCTGCTGCGTGCTCAATCCGGCGCGGTGGGTGCATGTCTACGTGAGGCTGCTTGTGGACCAGTTTGATTCCTGGTCCCACACGTCGGTGGGCTTTCCTTGTGAGCCGCGTGGTGAAGGTTGCGGTCTGTGTCCTCAACACACAGCTTTCGTGGGTGTGGGATGCGGTTTGTGGCATGTGCAGATATATACCAACGTGCGGCTGCTCGTGGACCCGTTCCGTCTTGGTCCCGCTTGTCAATGAGCTTGTTCAATTTGGAGTGAAATCTGTCCAGGGGGGCGACAACCGTGCGTGTTGTCCCGTCTACTTTTGGGGGTGGTTCGCTGACCTCGCCGTGTTTGGTGGGCTGACCGCTGCACAGCAGCGCCCGGTCCCGTCGACATGCCGTGTCGCGCCGGTGTCCGTTTCTGTTTGGAAAAGGTCTGATGGGTCGCTGGTGCGTGGGGGAAGTTTTCGTTGGGTCCACACGGCATGCGTAGTTAGGGGCGCCGGCTGTTGGTCCGGCTATAGCTGGCAGCGCGTACGCGCATGGAACCGTCCGCTTGGGCCCACATGTCGTCGAAGCCGGCGATTTGCTTCTTTGTGCCGCTGCCGGTGGGCTCACAGGGCATGCGTCGCGTCGCGTCTGGTGTTGGAAATATACCCTAGAGGCAATAATAAAATGTTATTATATATATTTCCACGTTCGTAATTAATGTTTATATTTCTGTGCTATAATTGCAATGACCCTGACTATGAGATTCAGAAGAAAACTCACTTGCATGTGTGGAAACGTAAACACCAAGAGTTCCTGGTTTAGCCTCTAAGACCAGCTCATGTGCTAACTGATGATTACGTTTTGTTAATCATGGACATTGTTCTTGTAACAAGGATGTTAGTAGCAATGGGAACATATTGTTAGCAGAACAATGATGTTGAAACCGACCCCAGTATTGAATGATATACTTAGAGATCACATCGTAACAACGTTATAAGTCATATCATGAAATGTTATCATATACGTAATTCCTTAGACCATGAGAGTATCAAGTTGCTTCACACAGGAAGATGTGCTTTGGTTCTTAGATGAATCTTCCCGTTACTGGGAAGTAGTACAATAAGTTCTGGGTACATTGGATAGTGTGTCTAGTAACTGTGATAGTTCAAGATTGGGATTTGGTCCTTCACGATGAAGAAGATATTCACTTCGGGCCCACTCGGTATGACGGTATCCATTATAGTCTGGCCAGACGCATTGTGATTCAGTCACGGGCATACCGGAATACGATAACGAGAAAAGGGACAAACGAGGAAAGAGGATAACGAGTGGCTTGTGTTCAAGAAGTTGTTACACATGGGTGCCAAACTTCTCTCCTCTAACTTTGTCATATATCGCGAAGCAAAGGGAATGGTACATGACTAAACATAATGGTTCACTCGAAGTTTCTTCGTGTATGTGCAGGAGTAAACATGGGTGTCCATGGCTCCGCTGTTGATTATTGGCTATTCACAAAAGGCTGTTGACCTATGTCCGGAAGATGTTCTGAGTCATGTCCGCATTATACCAAACCTATTGGGTCACACACTTAACGAGTAGTAGTCTGTTAGAATACTGGAATGGTAGAAGGTTTAGTGGAAGAAAAACGGAATAGTTCATACGGGCACCGGAAGTAGTTCCGGGTATTTATGGAATTGTTCATAAGGGCACCAGAAGAAGTTCTGGGTATTTAAAGATATGTCCGGATCACTCTGGAATAGTCCCAAGTGGTTCTGGAACAAATGAGAATGGTACTGGGGAAGTCCTGGATCAACCGGAATAGTTTCCGATTAATCGCTGGACGTCCCGAAGACGACCGACGAACCGACGCACGGCATCGGGCAGGCTAGACCGTAACCCGGATCATCCCGGAACCTATCCAGATAGTTCCGGAATTTCCAAAAACGGTCCTGGAAAGTCTTGGAAGTGTTCCAGAAGGTTCTGGAATGTCCCGAAACCATCCCGGAAGGTCCCAGAATGGCCGAATGGTCCCGGCGGGTCCTAGAAGGTCATGGAAGGTTCTGGAAGCTTCCGGAAGGTTCCACGAGGTTCCGGACAGTACCATATGCACCCCACCACCCTTAGACTTGGGGGGCAAGGCTCCCCATAGGGTCTGTCCGAAATTTTGCCCTAGTCCTATTACGACTAGGCTTTCCAAAGTGGGAAGGACTCCTCACAAGGAAGGAGTCCTAAGGGAAAGTTTTCCCACCAAGGGAGGAGTCCTGGAAGGACTCCACCCCCCATTATTTCGGCCAAGGGCCCTCCTGGCCACCTATATAATGAGGGGAGGGGGTGGGGGCGCAGCACACTTGATCCCCAAGGCCTATGCGCCACTCTCCCTCCCTCTAAACCCCGTTGCTCCAAATTAGACCCCGGTTTAGACGTTGTTCAAGATCGGAATCCGTTAGGGTTTTCTCCCTCTAGTTTTCTCGGTGGCGTTCTTCTCTGGACGGCGGAGCGCTGCTGGATTGCTGCTACGGGATGAGTGGATACCGGTAGAGGGATCATAACTTTGATCCTTCTTCGAGGAACTTCTTCTTCTTCTTCCTCGGAGATCTGTTCGAGGGAATTGCTCGAGGGATTCGTTCGTGGGATAGATCGTGGGACGGATCGTGAGACGCATCACGAGATCTACTTCCACCCGCTTCATCAACTCTTCTTCCGCTGCAACCGTTGGTGGGCAATGGCCTAAACCTTGTATGCCATCTTTCTTGGATGATCTTAGGATCTTGATTCGTAGGCACGAATTTTTTTGTTTTCTACTACGTTTCCCAACAGCGGTATCATGAGTGATCCTTGATTAGATGCATGTTTAGGTCAAGATCATATGTGTGATATGAGGCATTGATTTTCTTGTTGCTTCCCTTTCATGTGATTTTTTCTATGCTTGATGGCAAGTTGAGGTTTTGCTACAAGGATTGAGTTTTCCATCGATCCCTCTATGCTTCTTTCAGTATGTTGGTTGCCTTGATCATGGTCTACATCAGACTCCTTGGATCTCATCTTAATATCGCAATAGAAGATTTAACATGGAGGGGCTTGTGGATTTTATGAACGCAAATCCACACGGGGGTCACGCGTTGAACAAAGTTTGGCTTGTGGCATTAGTTGCTGCACGCACCCCGAACGTTAAACTAGCAACAATGAAGTATCGTATTTGGTTTGTATAGGGAACAACGTTTGCATGTAACCTGCTAATCAACCACGATAAAAGTTGCAACAACCCGTGTAGATGGCGATCTAACTCGTTTTCGCAGAATGTGCATGTGATGTGGTATAGCCTTCAAGATTTGCAATGTGTTTGTATGAGATGCTATATGTTATGTAATATTTATTCGCGACCTGCGTGTCGTGGTACGGCATGATGACTGGAGTCATATGATTTTCACTTAATTATGGCCTGCATGCCAGAACTGTTTATTAGCTCGAGGTAAAGCAATAGATAGATGCAAGGTGATGATCTACGATGCGGAAGTGGACCCCGACGCACATGCCGGAAGCCGTGGTGATGTTCCCGGCGCCAAGGACAAAGTTGGTGGACACGGTGACTTCTACCACGACGACGTGAAGACAACAAAGACTTCACGAAGCAAAGGTCTATACTATATCACATAATTTTATGAACTTCCTGTGATGTTTATCCCTTTGATGCACCCTTGTTTGATGCGCGTTAGTCGTATTTTATTAGGGTGATCTCTCGCAAAACAATATCAAGTTGATAGTGTTCTTCCAACTGTAGCACCGTCTATACTATGTTTCACATCGGAGCAGGTCATGTCACATGGGTGCACACGGTGTGACGCATAAAAGGCGGGTGTGTTAAGAACACACTGCCATTACACTTGGTTGGCTTGACGGTTTGGATAAAAGTTTGCTACCGCAACACGCCCATCGAAAGATGAACAAGAATCACCTTTGGCGTGATTTGCAAGTTGGCCTACCGGTCCAGTCTAAGTCATCAGTGATGTAACATCAATGGCGGACGATTGGGTCGGATCTTGAATCACTCCAGCATCAATTACGAGAGATATTGATCTGAGTGGGAGCGCACTTAATAATTAAATTGATTAATCACAAGTGCAACTTAATTATGAACAAAGTCTTAGTATTTGCATTATCTTTGTAGAATAATGGCTCGCGGTACCACCTTCCCAATTGATTTTGATTAACTGTATTATCTGGTAAAAACTTTACGATTGGTACCGTATTGTGAAGACTATCCTCAATAGTGTCGAGAAGGAGCTTGTCCTATCGCAAATTTTTGATGCTCTCACACTGATGTTATGGATGATGTGACTTACGTCCATAAACCAAAATGCTAGAATTCCACCACAGATAAGTGCATTGTCTTCACCACCATGAAACCCGAACTTCGAAACGTTTGGGATAGTTATGTTATATTCATGGAACTGAAAATTTGTTTTCAGTAGTAAGACAATTAATGTTGGATATAAGATATCTAGTACAATGTATGATTGTAAGAATTAGTGAAAATGTTCACTGTGCTCTAAACAAAACTGATAAGTGTGGGATCCAGAAGAACACCGATCATATGATGATGAGAATTAAGGGAAAGGAAGTGCAAAGGATGTTAGTAAGACTCACACGCCGGAAAGTCCATGGCATGTGCCACCCTTGATCGTATGTGATCTTCTGTGAGTAGGAGTGACATTGGAAATAGAACTATGATACGTATAAAGGCAAAGCAAAAGAAGACTGGAATATCCAGCTCATAAATGAAAGTCATACGAAGTTATAGATGAATTCATTGCTGGTCAAAAGATGTAATTCTTGGGAATCATGATTAAGCGGTTAATCTTAATTCTTGTATATTGTGATTAAACTGTTGATCACTAGAATACCACTTCAATTGCATATCGTTGCAAGTCGATGCAAGAAATACTATGGCCTTTATGACTAGCTAAATGATGAGTTTTGACACACACGAGAACACGGTAAAAGGTTTACTATACTGTGTGTTGACTCTATGATTATCTTCATAATTCATTTTAGAGTTGAGTAAATTGTTACTACACTTTAGCCTTGTTGCAAAACATCATTTTGAATCATTTTTATTGCAAGATAGTTGTTCAAAGCTATGAATAAAATAAAGGCCATACTTCTATTGTGAATAGGTTGTATGTTATGAATCTTGATAATAATGCTAAACATCCATAACACTGACGCTAAACCTCGCAAGACTAACAGAAATACCACAAGTGTGTGGCACTACAGTTTGTCACATAACATGCATGAAGAATTTCCATAAGTGATGGACTTTTATGTCATATGATTATGAATCACTTGACGCTTGCATACATTGTCTAAAAGAAATGTGACTAAAACACCATTGATAGGCCATGCATGAACGGGCAACTAAATTATTGCAAATCATACATGATGATGTGTGTAGTCCAATAAGTGTAGTTGTGTGCAGTGGATTTTCTATCTTCACTCATGAGATTGAAGTTGATATGTGGATATCTGCTCAATGGAGACATACGTCTGAAATCTTTGAAATGTTCAAGGAATTTTAGAGTGAAATAGAAATTCATTGTAACAAGAAAATAATGTTGCTGCAAATTAGATTGTAGAAAGTAATATTTGAGTTACAAGTTTAGCGAACGTCTGATACGTTGTGAAGAAGTGTCATAACTTGCGCCTCCCGGTACACTACTATGAGTAAAGTGTTCGAGTGACGTAATCAAGCCATGTATGACATGGTAAGATCAAATATGACGTTTATCAATTTGCCATTATATTTATTAAATTTATGCGTTAGTGACTACGGCTTTTACACTGAAAAGAGCACCATCAAATCTGTTGAAATGACACCATATTAGATGTGGAATGGACTGTTAAAACTATGTTGTCTTTTCTTAAAATTTGGGTACATGAGGCATATGTTTGACATACTCAAAACACCAAATCAGATAAGTGCTATTTTGTTAAGGTTAAGCCAAAAGTTTTGGTATTCCTCTATCACTACACAAAAGCAAAACTGTTTGTTGTTAAGAACGGTGTGTTTTGAAGAAAAATAGTTTCTTACAAAAGAGTGAGTGGGAGGACAGTGCAACTTGTCAAAGATTGTTGAATCTTCAGAAAAGTGCGTAGCTGAACCACACAGGTTAGACAAAACTCGAAGAAACATTTTTATGTAAACGAGATATTGTTGTTGGACAACGATAAACCTGTGATATACAAAGAAGCGTTGATGCGCCCTGACTCCGGGATTTGGATAAATGCCAAATAATCCGAGATAGTATCCATGGAAGTAAGTCAAGTTTTGAACTTGGTAGACCCTCCGAAAGACTAAGAGTCTGAAGAATATATAAATGGATCTATAACTGATTCTGATGAAATTGTTTTATCCATAAAGCTCAACTCGTTGGAAAATTGTTTTCTAGCAAGTTCAAAGGTTGACTACGGCGAAATAGTTTCTACCGTAGAGATGCTTTAGTTAGTTCAGGTTATATTAGCAATTACTACATATCTCATTTATAGGATATGGTAGAATGAACATCAAAACAAAGTTCCTACACGGAAATATAACAAAGGACGTATATGTGATACGACCGGAATGTTTTGTCGATTCAAAGGATGCTAAAATAGATGCAAGCCTTGGATATCCAGTGATGGACTGAAGCTAGCACAATGGAGTCGGAATTTTTGTTATGATGAAATTGCCAAAAGAGTTTGTTTTCATCGGGAATAAACGATGATGCTTGAATGTTCAAGAAAGTAAGTGGGAGCTGAATTATATTTCTAAAACCTTATGTAGATGACATATTGTTGATTGGAAATGATATAAATTTCTTGACACGAATAAGGACTTCATTGGAAATAGTTTTCAGTTGAAGAACTTGGGCTAATATAGCATTAGTATTGAGCACAATGATCTATTAAGATAGTAAGTGCCTGATCATGCTAAAGACAACACTACATATTGACGTGATACTAAAGTAGTTTAGTATGAAACGCCAAGAAACATGTTCTTGTCGAAGTCGTGGTGAAAAGTTATTTGCAGAAATCGGTGTTGATGAACACAGATAGGCAAAAACACGTGAATTGAATTCCACTCACCTGTGTGTTTGGATTAATCATGTACACCATAATATGTAAAATAATCAGATATGTCTAGTGCTCCAAAAGGTTCTGAGTTGTTGACTATTGGACAAACAGTGAAAAAATTAAGCTTATGAAAGATAAGATATGTTTCTCAAAAAATGGAGATAATGAAGAGCTCGTTGTAATGAGTTACACCAGCTGATTTTTTTGATGTAAATCAGTTACACCTATTCAGCTTCATACTTACTCCGACCGTTTTTCGATTTTAATTGGGATTATGTGTTTCACACGTAAGGGTGGCACAGTATTGAGGAACTGTGTTAAGTTAGATACTGTGACAAATTCTATAACAGAGGCTAAGTATATTGTTGCTTAAAGAAGTAATAAGGGAGGGTATTTTGAATCATCAGTTCATTTATGAACATGGTATGGTTTCCTAGATGCTTGAAGCTCATGGAACATTGATGAATGATTTCATGACTTATTCTAAAGGAACCAAGGTCCTGCCAAATGATTCAAACATATACAAAGCTAAACTGATAAAATTATTGAATTTTATGATAGCGTGAAAACGCGAAGATATGCAAGATACAAACGGGCCTGAAACGTTAGATCCGATGATGAAGTCTATACCACAAATGAAGCATGTATTACACCGGTATGCCATAGGTGTAAAGTGCTCAATCACTGATAATATTATTGACTCTGGTGCAAGTGGGAGACTGTTGGAAATATGCCCTAGAGGCAATAATAAAATGTTATTATATATATATATATTTCCACGTTCGTAATTAATGTTTATATTTCTGTGCTATAATTGCAATGACCCTGACTATGAGATTCAGAAGAAAACTCACTTGCATGTGTGGAATTGTAAACACCAAGAGTTCCTGATTTAGCCTCTAAGACTAGCTCATGTGCTAACTGATGATTACGTTTTCTTAATCATGGACATTGTTCTTGTAACAAGGATGTCAGTAGCAATGGGAACATATTGTTAGCAGAACAATGATGTTGAACCGACCCCAGTATTGAATGATATACTTAGAGATCACATCATAACAACGTTATAAGTCATATCATGAAATGTTATCATATACGTAATTCCTTAGACCATGAGAGTATCAAGTTGCTTCACACAGGAAGATGTGCTTTGGTTCTTAGATGAATCTTCCCGTTACTGGGAAGTAGTAAAATAAGTTCTGCGTACATTGGATAGTGTGTCTAGTAACTGTGATAGTTCAAGATTGGGATTTGCTCCTTCACGATGAAGAAGATATTCACTTCGGGCCCACTCGGTATGATGGTATCCATTATAGTCTGGCCAGACGCATTGTGATTCAGTCACGGGGATACCGGAATACGATAACGAGAAAAGGGACAAACGAGAAAAGAGGATAACGAGTGGCTTGTGTTCAAGAAGTTGTTACACATGGGTGCCAAACTTCTCTCCTCTAAAGTTTTCATATATCGCGAAGCAAAGGAAATGGTACATGACTAAACATAATGGTTCACTCAAAGTTTCTTCGTGTCTGTGCGGGAGTCAACATGGGTGTCCATGGCTCCGCTGTTGATTATTGGCTATTGACAAAAGGCTGTTGACCTATGTCCGAAAGATGTTCTGAGTCATGTACGCATTATACCGAACCTATTGGGTCACACACTTAACGAGTAGTAGTATGTTAGAATACTAGAATGGTAGAAGGTTTAGTGGAAGCAAAACGGAATAGTTCATACGGGCACCGGAAGTAGTTCCGGGTATTTATGGAATTGTTCATAAGGGCACCAGAAGAAGTTCTGGGTATTTAAAGATATGTCTGGATCACTCTGGACTAGTCACAGGTGGTTCTGGAACATATGAGAATGGTACTGGGGAAGTCCTCGATCAACCGGAATAGTTTCCGGTTAATCGGTGGACGTCCCGAAAATGACCGACGAACCGACGCAGGGCATCGGGCAGGCTAGACCGTAACCTGGATCGTCCCGGAACCTATCCAGATAGTTCCGAAACGTCCGAAAACAATCTCGGAAGGTCTTGGAAGTGGTCCAGAAGGTTCCGGAATGTCCCGAAACCATCCCGGAAGGTCCCGGAATGGCCGAGAATGGTCCCGGCGGGTCCTGGAAGGTCATGGAAGGTTCTGGAAGCTTCTGGAAGGTTCCAGACAGTACCATCCACCACCCTTAGACTTGGGGGGCAAGGCTCCCCATATGGGCTGGCCGAAATTTGGCCCTAGTCCTATTAGGACTAGGCTTTCCAAAGTTGGAAGGACTCCTCACAAGGAAGGAGTCCTAAGGGAAAGTTTTCCCACCAAGGGAGGAGTCCTGGAAGGACTCCACCCCCCCTTATTTCGGCCAAGGGCCCTCCTGGCCACCTATATAATGAGGGGAGGGGTGGGGGCGCAGCACACTTGATCCCCAAGGCCTATGCGCCACCCTCCCTCCCTCTAAACCCCGTTGCTCTACAATTAGACCCCGGTTTAGACGCTGTTCTAGATCTGAATCTGTTAGGGTTTTCTCCCTCTAGTTTTCTCGGTGGCGTTCTTCTCTGGATGGCGGAGCGCTGCTGGATTGCTGCTACGGGATGTGTGGATACCGGTAGAGGGATCATAACTTTGATCCATCTTCGAGGAACTTCTTCTTCTTCTTCCTCGGAGATCTGTTCGAGGGAATTGCTCGAGGGATTCGTTCGTGGGATAGATCGTGGGACAAATCGTGAGACGCATCAGGAGATCTACTTCCACCCGCTTCATCAACTCTTCTTCCGCTGCAACCGTTGGTGAGAAATGGCCTAAACCTTGTATGCCATCTTTCTTGGATGATCTTGGGATCTTGATTCGTAGGCACGAAATTTTTTGTTTTCTACTACGTTTCCCAACATCTGGTGGGTATGGTTTACTTCGGTGTGAAAAAAAAAATTCCTGCCGGTGGAAAGCTCCCTTCTTCATCCTTCCCGTTCACTGCCTGCGTTTTATCCCTCCATTCCCTCTCGCTCGCCCATTTGTCGCTGATACGTCCAAAACGTATCTATAATTTCTGCTTGCTCCATGCCTCTTTTGTGTGATATTGCTATGATATTGATGAACTTCCATACACTTTTGATCATATTTGGACAAACCTATTAACTCAGTGCACCCTAGTGCCAGTTCCTGTTTTCTGCTGTTTTTCTATTTCAGGTTTCCCCCATATTAAAAGTTCTCCAAAAATTCGGGAAAAATCCAATAAAAAATCAGCGATACGGAAGCTTCGAGAATCACCGAGGGGGGGGCAGAGGGGACCCACCAGGGCCCCAGGCGCCCTCCCGGCGCGCCCTAGGGTGGGGTCGCGCCAGGGGGCCGCCTGGACCCTGGTGGCCCCCCTGGCTGGCCCCCTTCGCCCATATAATCGTCGTGACGTGAAACCCCCGTGACGGGAACCCTTTTTCGCGATCTCTCCTCTGTTCCGCCGCCGCCGCGCTTCCAAGATCGGGAGCACCAGAAGACCTCTTCCCAACACCCTACCGAAGGGAGGAACCACTTCCGGGAGCTTCTCCACCACCATGGATGCTTTGAGGATGAACCGTGAGTAGTCCACCTTGGACCATGGGTCTATGATTAGTAGCTATGTGATGTTCTCGTCCCCTCTTTGTTCTTCATGGATTAGACCTCGTGAGCTGCCCTACATGATCGAGGCACATATGTAATATTTCTGCTGTTGCTATGCTGAGTTTGCTGGGATCCGATGGATTATGAGATTATGTTCAGATTGTGTTTGAGTAATATATTTGATTCTCCTCTTTTATATTTATGTTCTAGAGTAATTCTTGCATTTTCTCCATTGTTGTTTATTGCTTTGGCCAAGTAGTAGGTAGTGACTCCAAGAGGGAGCGTTATGCATGATTGTGGGTTCATGCCCCCCAATGACTAGCTTGAGTGACAGAAACATGAGTCTAGGGGATGTGTTGTTGCCACAAGGGAGAAAACAACGGTGCTTGTACTTGCGGGTGCAAGGATTGTTTACTTTACGCAAAGTTCTTTAATGCAGTTGTCCGTTGCTTTGAGTTTACACTTTGGGTGGGATTCACAACTTAATACCAGCGAGATGTTCTGGATAGATATCTCAAGGTGGATGATTAGTAGGTAGATGCAGATGGATTTCGGTCTACTTGTCTTGGTGTACTGCCCATGCTTTTGAGCCTCTTCCTTTCTTTGTAGCATAGTTAGTATTGGTTTGCGCACATAATCATGTCAATTGCCCAGCTGTAATTTGTTTACCTCGCATGGCTATTTTATCGTCTTTTGTGAGAGAGACATCACTAGTGAACATCATAGGACCCGGTCCATATTTCCAATACTGTTTACACCCGCTATCAATTTACTGCTTTATTTACTTTTCTGTTGCTATCACTATCATTGTTATCCTGTGCGTTTTATCCTTTGTAAACAACAAGGCCGGAGGAATTGATAACTCCTCTGTACTCGTTGGGGAGAAAAGTTATTTGCTGTGTGTGCAGGTCGAGGTGAAGTTAGCAACCTTGGTTGTAAATGGCGCCATTGTTTACTTCACCACCTTCTTGTATCTCTTGGAGTCCTATTGGTTCGACATCCAACCTTAGCATCTTCGCTAAGGGAAATTTGCTGCTACGCTACATCTCACCTTCCACTTTGGGTTAACCAACGAGGGGCGAGAAGTAAACTCTCGTAACATCAAAGCAATTTCTGGCGCCATTGCCGGGGACTCCGCTCTTCAAGATAGGGGAGTTGCACACTATCTTTTATCTTTGCTTTTTAGTCTTGTTAATTTACCTTTATGTTTTTTATCTTCGTGTCCTTTATCAAAAATCCAAAAAAATATTATGTCTATTTCCTTACTTTTCAATCAATGTCTGACTTCTTAGAAACCAGATCTTATTGGCATGGAGGATTCACCGAGGATCAACAAAAGTGGTACAAGGAACACCGCTTGTCTCAAAAGGGGATACACTTATGGAAACAAATACATCAGTTGTATGAGTATGCTAGAAACTTGTGCTCAATATATAATATATCTTTCTGCAGGGATGAATCTTGTTGCTTTATGAGGCACAAACACCTTGCTTTCCAATGTGAGTACAATGATGATGAAACCTTAGCTTCTTATGCTAAGAGAAATTATGATTTTGATGATGCAGAGCAAATAGAAGAATCTGTTGCTTATAAGGGTGCCTATGAAATTACTTCTCTTATTAAAAATATTGATGATGCCCCTTACAAATATGAGAGTCTTGCTATACTTAACTATTGTTTGGAAAATTACGATGCAAATTATTATATTACTGATCATCTTGAGAGAATCTCTCCCCTAAAGAAAGAGACTAATGTTTTGCATGACTCTATGGAAGAAGAAATAGTTGAACCCGAAAGCCCCTTAGATGAAAAAGAGGAGGAGAGTGACGAACAAAAGGAGGAAGAATGGATCCATGCATGTCTACCTTCCAATGAGAGTAACTCTTTGACTCTTACCTTATATGAGTGTTATGATCCTATGGATTCTTTTGAAATATCCTTTTTTGACGAAGTTGATGCCTTCTATACTTTTGGCCAAGATGCCACTATGGATGATGCTTATGGAGATGAACTTGCTATAGTTCCTCATGTTCAGAATGAAATTGTTGCTATTGCACCCACACTTGATTTCCCTATTATCCTTTTGAAATCTCCAACTCATATTCCGGAGAATTTTGCTCTTATCAAACCTCAATGTGATGGGTTGCATTTATCTTATGATCCTAAAGACCGTGTTGAAAACTATACACGTGTGCTTGTAGGTCATGAACAACATGATTTATCTGATAGTTATATTCTTGATGTTGTTCATGATACTACTGAAAATTATTTTGAGAGAGGGAATTTTGGTTGTAGAAACTTCCATGTTACAAAAACACCTCTCTCTAAGATGAAACTTTCGAAGTTGATCTTGTGTTACCTTCCCATGCATGTAACTTTGTGCTTCTTTGATTTATTTTCTTACAAGTTTCCTAGGCACAGGAAGTGGGTTAGGCTTAAATGTGTTTCATATTTGCTTCTTGATGCTCTCTTTTGCTTCAAATCCTTATTTTTATGAGAGTATCTTTTATAATCTTTATTCCTAGCTTAAAGGCGTAAAAGAAAGCGCTTGTTGGGAGGCAACCCAAGATGTTTTTCCTTCTGTTTTTAGTGGTCTTGATGATTTTTACTACTATAGAAACATCATTGTATCTTTACTTTTTAAGCTTTGTGCCAATTATAGCCTCATATGTTAAGGGAAGTGAAAGTTGTGACATGCTGTCCAGAAAACAGATTCTGTCCTCGTGACTAGAAAAATCACAGAAAAATCCCAGTTCTTCTTTTTGAGCTGAATTTTTTACACAGCGTGCTCTATACAATTACGGAACTTTCGTATGTTCTGAGTTTTTTATTTGAGTTGCAGAAGTATCCCTAAAAAATTCTTTACTACCTGCTGGTCTGTTTTTCACAGATTATGTCCTGTTTTGCGTTTCCTTCATTTTGCGAACCTTAAGCTTGCTTTTTCTTTGCAAAAACTTATTGGAAATCTTGAGAAACAGTAGCTCTTCAAGAATATCTTTATTTCCAGTAAGGGAAAATTTATTTTATTATGGGTACTAACCTCGCTAATCAGATTATGATGAGTTATGTATGAAGGGAGTTTTCAAGTGTGCGAGGGAAGATGATGAAAGAAGATTCAGGAGTGTCAAGCTCTCAAGCTTGGGGATGCCCCCATGCATCCCCAATAAATATTCAAGGAGACTCAAGCGTCTAAGCTTGGGGATGCCCCCGTGCATCCCCTTCTCCATCAACAATTATCAGTTCGTCTCTCGTTTCACTATATTTTTATCACTTCATGTGTTATGTGCTATGCTTGGAGCGTCTCTCTCTTAGGTTTTATTTTTAGTTTTCTTTATCTTTTCTTGTTGTTCATAACAAGTTATAACCCAGCTTTCTTTGTGTGGGCACGCTCCACTTTCAAAATCTAGAACACAACATAGGATTTTTCATGCTTATCTTTGTTGTGTGTGTTCTTTATCTTTTTCATAGCTACTGTCATGTTTAGCTCTTAGTTTTCATGCTTATATTTTTAAAGAGCTTTTGTTTATTTTGTTGCTGGAACTCTCTTGAGTTTTCATGTTTATCTTGTTTAGAGGGTTTGCCTGTTGCACTGAGCTTTGTGTCTTGACTTGGAGTAGGTAATTGAGGTTGCTATTCTTTTGTAGTAGTAACTTGCAATAGTTTTGAGGTATTGTTTTGAGTAATGTTTGGACTTTTGGTGTCAAGAGATTTAGCCTATTAGTGATATATGTTTAGTGATATATGTCGTATTTTGGGCAATCCATGTTTATTTTCAAAACTTGCAAAATTAGTTGAGAACTTTAGCTACTAGATGGATCACTACTCTTCTAAGGGGTCGAATATTAGAGTACACTCACGTACCATGAGTCGAGGATGCGCAAGGATAACCAAACACCCATACACTCCTCCTCGGGGTACTTGTCTCTTTGTGAAACCTCCTTATTAGATTGAGAGTTACCGATAATAAGTGCATGAGTTCTTCGGACTAATGCGAGTATTCGAAAGTTGACACTTCCACCTTCCCATATTTTTCTAGCCTCTCATGTGTCGTGCATTGCCTCCCTCTCACTCCGACAGTTGGCGTCCACCTTCGCCGATACATCCAAACCCTTGGAATGATACGCTCTGTCATCATAAACCTCCTTATATCCTTCCTCAAAACAGCCACCATACCTACCTGCCAAGGCATTTCCATAGCCTTTCCGAGATATATTGCCATGCAAAATCCATCTTCTCATGACTTGATCTTCATGGCATACATGCTACTTTCTTGATCGATGAGCCGCATGCTAGTTGGGCCTTTCCCTAATCATTGCTACATGACGCGCTAGTATCATTGCATATCCTGCTACACTGGCAGAGGCATACATTTGCATACATCACGATAGTTACATCTTCTTTATGGTTTGAGTACTTTTGTAAAGTGTGAAAGATCTTATATACCTTTTGTAATATATAGAGTGTTGCCCCTAAAGTGAGGAAAAGATCCCAAAGAGGACAAATCAAAAGATACCAAAGAGGACAAAATTAAAATATCCCAAAGAGGACAAATGAGAGAAATATAAAGAGCCATTGAGGCCACCAAAAAATACAAAAAAAATAGAAAAAAAAGAGAAAAATAAATAAAAATAGAGAAGGGGGCACACTACTATTCCTTTTGAGAGATCCACACTCGTACTGCCTCTTATATCTTGTAATCCATAGAGATTATCATTTATGCATATAGCCATGTGGGGACCTTCACACTATAGAACTTGGCTTGTATATTCCAATGATGAGCCTCCTCAAATGAGCTCTAGGTCTTCTTGAGCAAGCAAGTTGGATGCACCCCCACTAGTTCCATTGGAGAGCTTACCTTAGCTCATATGTGCATCCGTGGCATGGCAATCCCTACTCCTCAAATCATATCTATCATTTGGCTTTCTCTCGCCTATGATTGTCCTCATTGATGTGAGCCTTTCACACCTTTTTGACTTCCTCCTCCACCATATCCTCTCTTTTCCATCCTAAGTGTCAACTTTCTTGCTTACGCTCATCCATTGCATGAGTGCTCAAAATGTCGAAAAGGAGTGGATCATTTTGACTTGTACCTGGCTAGTGGTCTGGGGATGAGTCAAGATAAGATTCCAAAGAAGACCAAGTGTGAAACTTTAGTAGATTGAGTTCTCAACACAAAAATACTTTTTCTCGTATATCCCTATCCCCTTTCTTGCACGCAAACACCATTTGGAGACATTCGAGTGATGTACAGCGAGAGATCTTGCACCTTTATGTTCTTATGTTGCTTGTTTCAATGCTAAATATAGACTCTTGCATGTTATGACTTGAATTGAATTACATGCCTTGATTGCTTTACTTAAAAGTTCTTATATGGTTGTTAGCATGTCACCACAGAAATTATGCTTTTATCATTTACCTACTCGAGGACGAGCAGGAATTAAGCTTGGGGATGTTGATACGTCCAAAACGTATCTATAATTTCTGCTTGCTCCATGCCTCTTTTGTGTGATATTGCTATGATATTGATGAACTTCCATGCACTTTTGATCATATTTGGACTAACCTATTAACTCAGTGCACCCCAGTGCCAGTTCCTGTTTTCTGTTGTTTTTCTATTTCAGGTTTCCCCCATATTAAAAGTGCTCCAAAAATTCGGGAAAAAATCCAATAAAAAATCAGCGATACGGAAGCTTCGAGAATCACCGAGGGGGGGCAGAGGGGATCCACCAGGGCCCCAGGCGCCCTCCCTGCGCGCCCTAGGGTGGGGCCGCGCTAGGGGGCCGCCTCGACCCCTGGTGGCCCCCCTGGCTGCCCCCCTTCGCCCACATAATCCTCGTGACGTGAAACCCCTATGACGGGACCCCTTTTTCGCGATCTCTCCTCTGTTCCGCCGCCGCCACGCTTCCAAGATCGGGAGCACCAGAAGACCTCCTCCTGGCACCCTGCCGGAGGGAGGAACCACCTCTGGGAGCTTCTCCACCACCATGGATGCTTCCCGGATGAACCGTGAGTAGTCCACCTTGGACCATGGGTCTATGATCAGTAGCTATGTGATGTTCTCCTCCCCTCTTTGTTCTTCATGGATTAGACCTCGTGAGCTGCCCTACATGATCGAGGCACATATGTAATATTTCTTATGTTGCTATGCTGAGTTTGCTGGGATCCGATGGATTATGAGATTATGTTCAGATTGTGTTTGAGTAATATATTTGATTCTCCTCTTTTATATTTATGTTCTAGAGTAATTCTTGCATGTTCTCCGTTGCTGTTTGTTGCTTTGGCCAAGTAGTAGGTAGTGACTCCAAGAGGGAGCGTTATGCATGATTGTGGGTTCATGCCCCCCAATGACTAGCTTGAGTGACAAAAACATGAGTCTAGGTGATGTGTTGTTGCCACAAGGGAGAAAACAACGGTGCTTGTACTTGCGGGTGCAAGGATTGTTTACTTTATGCAAAGTTCTTTAATGCAGTTGTCCGTTGCTTTGAGTTTACACTTTGGGTGGGATTCACAACTTAATACCAGCGAGATGTTCTGGATAGATATCTCAAGGTGGATGATTAGTAGGTAGATGCAGATGGATTTCGGTCTACTTGTCTTGGCGTACTGCCCATGCTTTTGAGCCTCTTCCTTTCTTTGTAGCACAGTTAGCATTGGTTTGCGCACATAATCCTGTCAATTGCCCAGCTGTAATTTTTTTACCTCGCATGGCTATTTTATCGAATTTTGGGAGAGAGACATCACTAGTGAACATCATAGGACTCCGGTCCATATTTCCAATATTGTTTACACTCGCTATCAATTTACTGCTTTATTTACTTTTCCGTTGCTATCACTATCATTATTATCCCGTGTGTTTTATCCTTTGTAAAAAACAAGGCCGGAGGAATTGACAACTCATCTGTACTCGTTGGGAAGCATAGTTATTTGCTGTGTGTGCATTTCCAGGTGAAGTTAGCAACCCCGGTTGTAAACGACGCCATTGCTCACTTCACCACCTTCTTGTATCTGTTGGACTCAAGATGATGCAACCGTGAGTACAATTATTTCCTTACCTCTAAGATAGGCAACTATAGCATTCGAAAGGAAAGTTTTCCCAGTTACACCATATCCAGACACAAAGAAAACACCTGGTTTTTCAGACACAACCCTATCAATAATACATCTATAAGCAAGTAATTGGTCTGGATTTAGCCGCTGGTACATGGTTTCTGCTCTTCTAAGCTCAGCGTCAGGATCATCGCAAAGTTCATCATCTATCATTCCATTCTCAGTAATATTATCATCATAGTGGGATATCAAAGGAAAGTTGTGGTCTAAGATATTAGATCCATTTCTAGCAAACAAAACAGTCAATTTTTCAAGCAGCATAACTTTCAGATCAATAGGAGGCACTACATAGCGATGGTCATGACGAGATCGGCGTATAGCATGTTGTATATCTTCAGCCAAGCGTAACCAATATTTCTCAAAGAAAGCAATTTCATCATTAACTCCACAATGCACAAGTATTATAACAAAGAGTTTGCGCAATTGATTCCCCATACCCCACGTTAAAGCCTCGTCAAACGCACTGCACCACTCTAAATCATCCCCAAGTAATCCTCTAGTCATGCATGCCTCTTTAAAAGTATTATAAACCACACCATTGTATATTCTAATATCAGGATAAGACTGTGCACCCTTCACGATCATTAACAATATTCTAAAGTAATAAAGCTCACCACTCGAAGGATGCACATAATAGATGCGGCCAATCCTATAGCTGGTTTTTTTGGGAACCCACAGCTTCTTGTCTGATAACCATCTCCACATAGTTGGGAAATCACAATAGGTAAGGGATCTAGCACTGGGATGAGTTCTATTGGCCACAAACCAGTCTGTTAACATTGTCTTCTGTAACCATGTATCATCAGCAATTGATCTTAGGTTTACCTTCACATTAAAGCGTATCATATGCTGATCTAATAAGTGCACAGGAAGCCTCTCAACCGAAGGCATCTTACTATGTATTTCAAACCCATATATCCTCCAACAACCATCTTTATCACATATATAGTTGTTGGATATATGCTCTAGAGGCAAATAATATATGATTATTCCAATATATCTAAGCAAGTTCATAACCAGTTTCATATCGTGATAGAACTGTGTCAGTGAAACAATGATGCAGGTGTGGTATAGAAACCCCCAGAGTTCCTAGTTAGCCTCTACATCGATAACTAGTTCATGGTCAACATGATGATCGTGGTTTCGCGATCATGGACAATTAAGTCTCTTGACTATGAGGTCACCTCACTGGTTAAGTGACATGGTGAACATTACCCAAAGTAAGCATTACAGCATGATCAAATCTTATGAAGGTTCAGTGTTGTAATTACAGAACGTGGTAGACCGTTCCTTTGACTGTGAGTACGTGCATAATCACTATCTTCCCGGATGCTTTGACTTACATCCCACCACCTGACTGAAATATGCGGGTCATAACGGTTGTATCTTAGGTATTCCGTGGAGATATGTTGAGGAGTATTGTTACAAGAGCGGGATTTGTCAATCCATATAATGGATAGATACTCGGGGCCCACTCGGTGAGATTCCATCCATAAAGTTGCGCAGCGTGTGACTAGGTCACGGGGATGAATATCATGGGAACGAGTGAATAAGGATTTGTTCGGAACGAGGTTGAACCAGACATAGGATGTCATTGATCGAATCTCGAAACAATCCAGTATCACTGACAAAGGGAATGCTATACGGCGTAAGGTCCAATCGGTGTTGATATCCGGAATGCACAGGGGTCATTATGGGCATCCAGGTCCCGCTGATGATCATTGACCATAGCCTCTGCGAGGTCATGACTGGAGTGTTCTCGGACCGTAGGGTAACACACTTAAGGGCTCGATGAAATCGGAGACCTTTTCGGAACCATCGGAGCAACCAGAGAATAAAGGAAACAATATCGGAGAAGTACCGTGTTGAACCGAAACAAGTTCGAAGTGAACCGGAAGGTGTTCCGGAGCACCGGGAGATGGAATATTATGTTTTAGTTATTAATTAATTGAATTAATAATTAAAATCATTTTATTTCTAATTAATATGTGATATGGGCCTTAGTGGAGAAAAAGGCCCATTAGGGGAATTAAAAGGGAAAAAGAAAAAGAAAAAGAGGGGGAGGCGCCATGGGCCCTAGGGCCCATGAGGGGTGCGCCCCCTCCCCCCCTTGGCCGGCCAACCCCCCTTAGCAAAGGACTTTAGTCCCACATTGCTAAGGGAGGGGGGTTGACTCCCTCCCCTCTTCCTATATATAGATAGCCAGGATGCACATATTTAATACACAGAAATTCATGAGAAAATAAATATTACTCCGAATTGAGATCGGTTTTCTCCGGTCTTCTCCCCTCCCTTGTATCTTTCACGGTGGACTCCCTAGTGTTAGTCTATAGTGGAATTGACGCTTCTCTGCTAGAATCGGAGGCCGTCGTGCTGCCGAAGCTCCGTCCGGAGGTCTGCTTCCGCCACCTCCGCTGGATCGGAGAACGGAGGTCGTCATCGAGTCTCGTACGTGTGCGAGTACTACGAGGTGCTGCACGTGTGGCACTACACCCATCCGGGTGCTCAACACAGCCAGGGGGCTGTGAAACTTGATCGGCTACATCAACCACGTTTGCGGGAACGTTTCCCGCGCAACGGACTACACCCCGAGGTATGTTATTTCCGCACTACTTTCCGTTACGGTAATACGGCTAGCTAGATCTTGGGTTATGGGAACGCTAGTTAGAAAAATTTGTGTTTTCTGCTGCGAACCCCAACAATAGCGGCATTCTCTATATTCCATAATCTCATCAATGTCAACATCTTTTTGCTTGAACCTTTCAAATAAAGGTTTTGAAAAATCAGGACCTTTTGTTACATATTTATAAAGATATTTAATAACATGTGTTTTATTGCACCACTCAACATTAAGATGTGCTTGGTATTTTTTTAGCATCGAAATATTATAAGGAACCACATGCCTATTGTCAAGTCTAACTCTATTTTTCATCACAAAATGACCATCATCTGGAAGACTATAAATAGGAATGCCACTCTCATCAATCGAAGTTTCAAGTTGGAAGGATTTAGGGAATTTTTTGGAACATAGCCCATTTTTCATGCAAGGGCATTTATTATTATCCTCACCGCATGGACCATGCAGCATATGCTCAGCAACAAGGGCATATGCTAGAGGGTCTTTGACAGGATCAGGAATGGTCGCAGTTATGAAAGAGTCTTTTTATACGTCCAAAACGAATCTCTAATTTCTGCTTGCTCCATGCCTCTTTTGTGTGATATTGCTATGATATTGATGAACCTCCGTACACTTTTGATCATATTTGGACTAACTTATTAACTCAGTGCACCCCAGTGCCAGTTCCTGTTTCTGCTGTTTTCTATTTCAGGTTTCCCCCATATTAAAAGTGCTCCAAAAATTCGGGAAAATCCAATAAAAAATCAGTGCTTCGGAAGCTTCGAGAATCACCGGGGGGGGCAGAGGGGACCCACCAGGGCCCCAGGCGCCCTCCCGGCGTGCCCTAGGGTGGGGCCGCGCCAGGGGGCCGCCTGGACCCCTGGTGGCCCCCCTGGCTGCCCCCCTTCGCCCATATATTCTCCGTGACGCAAAACCCCCGAGACGGGAACCCTTTTTCGCGATCTCTCCTCTGTTCCTCCGCCGCCTGATACATCCATCTTTATATTCTTATGTTGCTTGTTTCAATGCTAAATGTAGACTCTTGCTTGTTATGACTTGAATTGAATTACATGCCTTGATTGCTTTACTTAAAAGTTCTTATATGGTTGTTAGCTTGTGACCACATAAATTATGCTTTTATCATTTACCTACTCGAGGACGAGCAGGAATTAAGCTTGGGGATGTTGATACGTCCAAAATGTATCTATAATTTATGCTTGCTCCATGCCTCTTTTGTGTGATATTGCTATGATATTGATGAACCTCCATACACTTTTGATCATATTTGGACTAACCTATTAACTCAGTGCACCCTAGTGCCAGTTCCTGTTTTCTGCTGTTTTTCTATTTCAGTTTTCCCCCATATTAAAAGTGCTCCAAAAATTCGGGAAAAATACAATAAAAAATCAGCGATACGGAAGCTTCAAGAATCACCGAGGGGGCGCAGAGGGGACCCACCAGGGGCCCAGGCGCCATCCCGGCGCGCCCTAGGGTGGGGCCGTGCCAGGGGGCCGCCTGGACCCCTGGTGGCCCCCCTGGCTGCCCCCCTTCGCCCATATAATCCTCGTGACGTGAAACCCCCGTGACGGGAACCCTTTTTCGCGATCTCTCATCTATTCCGCCCCCGCCGCGCTTCCAAGATCGGGAGCACCAGAAGACCTCTTCTCGGCACCCTGCCGGAGGGAGGAACCACCTCCGGGAGCTTCTCCACCACCATGGATGCTTCCCGGATGAACCGTGAGTAGTCCACCTTGGACCATGGGTCTATGATCAGTAGCTATGTGATGTTCTCCTCCCCTCTTTGTTCTTCATGGATTAGACCTCGTGAGCTGCCTACATGATCGAGGCACATATGTAATCTTTCTGCTGTTGCTATGTTGAGTTTGCTAGGATCCGATGGATTATGAGAATATGTTCAGATTGTGTTTGAGTAATATATTTGATTCTCCTCTTTTATATTTATGTTCTAGAGTAATTCTTGCATGTTCTCCGTTGCTGTTTATTGCTTTGGCCAACTAGTAGGTTGTGACTCCAAGAGGGAGCGTTATGCATGATTGTGGGTTCATGCCCCCTGATGACTAGCTTGAGTGACAGAAACATGAGTCTAGGGGATTTTTTGTTGCCACAAGGGAGAAAACAACGGTGCTTGTACTTGCAGGTGCAAGGATTGTTTACTTTATGCAAAGTTCTTTAATGCAGTTGTCCGTTGCTTTGAGTTTACAGTTTTGGTGGGATTCACAACTTAATACCAGCGAGATGTTCTGGATAGATATCTCAAGGTGGATGATTGGTATGTAGATGTAGATGGATTTCGGTCTACTTGTCTTGGCGTACTGCCCATGCTTTTGAGCCTCTTCGTTTCTTTGTAGCACAGTTAGCATTGGTTTGCGCACATAATCCTGTAAATTGCCCAGCTGTAATTTGTTTACCTCGCATGGCTATTTTATCGTATTTTGGGAGAGAGACATCACTAGTGAACATCATAGGACTCCGGTCCATATTTCCAATACTGTTTACACCCGCTATCAATTTAGTGCTTTATTTAATTTTCCGTTGCTATCACTATCATTATTATCCCGTGCGTTTTATCCTTTGTAAAAAACAAGGCCGGAGGAATTGACAACTCCTCTGTACTCTTTGGGAAGCAAAGTTTGAGCCTTGGTAAAGTAAGTATAATGTTTTTCCCAAACTAGTTTTGCTTAAATCTTCGTTTTTGTGAATTGTTAAAAATTTCAGAAATGGAGAGGCTAGGAAAGTGGCTTGGGAAGAAGAAGCCCGAGCTCTCTAGCCGTGTTACGCGTTCCGCAGCTTCACCTTCGACCACGAGGGTGAGCTATAATGAAGATATTGTACCCATGGAGATGTTGGACGCATCACCCGCGAGAGCTATGGCATTTCCATGCGAAGATTTCATGGAGGATGCCGGCATACGAGAGGAGTTCTGTGCTCTGTGTGCCAATGCAGGTTTGACACGGCTTGTTACGAGCTGTGTACCACAGTACGGGACACTCACCGCTATTTTTGTTAACAGCTTCAGGTTTTATCCTGATAATGATATTGTGGTGTTTCGACTTTACGAAAGATTTCTGACCATGCCTATGAGTACATTTTGTGAAGCTTTAGGTTTGCCAGGCTTGGTCGAGAAGAAGAAGAGGAAAAATGTCCAAACTGTTGCACTCAACACCCTCCTCGACTCGTTCTGTAACACTGAAGTGAGGGCATCCAACCGGCAGAAGATTTCCAACATTATGTTCCCTCACCTCAGGTATTTCGCCTATTATATTGCTAGAGGAGTGTTGGCTCGAGACAACACGAGCAACACTTCCACGCCTGATACTGCTATCATGGCGAATGCCCTCTCAGGGAAGCACGAGTATCATGTGGGTTCGCTTATTGCGAAACGCCTTGCTACTATTAGTAACAAGGGGGACCTCTTTGGTGGCGTCTATGCCACACTTCTTTTGCAGTATCTCCAAGGCGAACCGCGCCCAGATGATACAGTCTTTCCTTTTGTTAGCCTTGACTTGGCTGCCATGAAGAGGCATTTCTTTGTTACTAAGGCCTCTGACCGCTATCACTTGATTATATTTTTCGGTTTAGAGACGGTGTGGAACGCACTGTCCGTCTACCAGCACCACTTGTGTTTGATTTTTCTCGCAGGAATGGATTTCGCTTTTCAGTTGTCGAGTTTGAAGAGATCACGGGGAGATACCAGTTTCATGACCCCACGGAGGGGGTCGAGCCGGACGAGGAGGAGAACGTGGTATATCCACCAGTTTAGGAGGAGACCGTTACCCCCTGGGGTGAAGGGTCTTCCTCTGGATGGGGGGCTGGACCTTCCCCTTCCACGTGGGAGGATCCGAGGACTTCAGTGTACGCACCGGAGGGCTCATACAACCCTTGGGATTACCATTACCCTGGAGCAGGAGGCTCCGCGGGACCGCAGTAGACGAGCCCAACTTAGGCCAAAAGCCTAAGCTTGGGGGAGTACGTGCTCTCCTCCCCTTTCCATTGTATCTACCGTTGGTTCACTTTTATCTTTTTGCAAGTTTTTGCCTGTTCTTCTTTGTTCTTTTAGTTTGCAAAACCCCAGAAAAAGATTTCTCCTTTCTCCTGCTTTCTCTAAGCCCTTTAGAAAACCCAAAAAGATGTGTTTCCTTTTCTCTTTAGTTTGCTTTGTTTCAGAGTTCAGCTCGAGTCCGTGATGATTATAATTTCCTACGTTCAATCGTGCAAGTGACAAGGCAGTGATGACGAAGATCGACGGAAGGGATGCAACCAGGAAAGCCGGTATGAGCTCTTTTTGTTTATACTTTTGTACATATGCATGTACTTATGTTTAGAGACCAGCTTGTAGCGACATAGTGCTATGTTTACAATGCTTTCCCAGTGGTTCATGCTTTCTTTGTGGTTAGTCTCAAATAGCTAGAGTTTATAATGTGTTGCTTGAAATGATTGACATGCATTGCATTGTTCATGGTGTGGCATATTGAAGTGGTATTTCCCTCCGGGGGATTCTTGGATTGACTTGGCACATGTTCACGCATGTTAAGACTAAAAATCATGTTCTGCCTTGATGATCTTTTTACTTCAGAATGAGCTATATAACTTTCATGCCCGATTCAATGTTACTCTGTCGCTCTGCATGATTATGGCCATTATGCTCTCTAGTTGGTCGCTTCCCCGTCTTTTGCTAGCCTTCACTCGCACCAAGCGGAATTTTGCTTGTGCTTCCAAACTCCTTTTCAAACCAGTTGTTCCATTTGAGTCCACCATACCTACCTATATGTGGTATTTACCGGCCACTCCTAACTGAGACTTTCATGTACCATCTCGAAATTTATTCAAAAGCTTCCCCTTTGTAACCGTACAAGCTCATGGTGCGGTGAGGGAAAATCAGTATCTTTCATGCCAAAAATATTTTGACGGAAGTTTTAACTAGTCAATAAAAAAATAAACATATATGAGAGTTACACCTCCCCCATACTTGATGATAGAATGAAATGGACCAAATGCTGCTTATGATAGATGGAACGATACCCTCCTTCCATACTTGAGGCAAAATAAAAGGTTCCGTAGACCATCAAAGGATTTATGGATAAGGGAACATGTGTAAGCAAATGGCACTAATATGGTTGGCATCGGAGATATTGAGAGACCTTTACCGTTCACCGTTGACTGGAAAGTTGCACTTCTCAAAAGAGTTTTATCTCTGTTTTCAAAACCAAGAGCTCTGGTACATGTTTAGTCTTGGTTTCCTTTCACGGGTTTTCAACCTTGCCATCAAAAGCCACGGTTCGAGAGTCTCCACCTTCTTTTCTCCAAAGCACCAACTATGAGAGCATAATTGTCATTCTTAGTGTAACATGCATTGTCCCAAAGTATCACATTGCCTTCTGCATGCTTGTGATGTTTCTTACTTTGAGTTCTGAGTTCTAGTCTCCTTTAAAACTCCGGAGGAGTTTCTGCATTTATGTTTTGCTTCACTCATGGAGGCTAGCGAGATACCACTCTGATATGTTCAAGCTATGTGCATTGTGATCTTGAATTGATTTTCAGCAGCATATTATTTACTTTTTGTTTGTTTGTGACTGATTACATGAAAGAAGGATTGCTTCGTGCATTGTCCTTGTAGCATGGTGTCAAAACTTGCTAAACTCTTTTGTAGTACATGCTTATTTAATCTAGTGAAGCAAAAAAGAGTTTGTCAAAGTTTTCTTTGTCGCGTACAGTTCGTTGAACTGAATTGCTTGAGGACAAGCAATAGCTAAGCTTGGGGGAGTTGATACGTCTCAAACGTATCTACTTTTCCAAACACTCTTGCTATTGTTTTGGCTTCATTCTTGCATGATTTGAATGAAACTAACCCGGACTGACGCTGCTTTCAGCAGAGCTACCAGTGCTGTTTTCTTTTGTGTAGGTTTCAGGATATTTAGGTACGCTGGAAAAATCCCAAGAAAATATATAAAAAATCAGCATTCCAGAAGCTTCCGAGGATCCAAAGGGGGCCACGGGGCAGACAGGGGGCAGCCAGGAGGGTGCCTGGCGCGGCCAGGGGCTGGCCGCGCCACCTGCCCTCCTGGCTGGGTCCCACACCCCCTGGTAACCTACCTTGGCCCCTATTTATTCTCCCGACGCAGAAACCCCAGAACAGAAGTCACTTTTCCAATCTACGTCGCGGAGCCGCCGCAACCCTCTGTTCTTCTCCGGGAGAGCTAATCTGGAGGCTTCTTTGGCCTCCAGTGAGGGGAAATCATCGCCATCGTCATCGTCATCGCCTCTCCATCACCCCTCCATGACTTCATCTCTCATGTGTGAGTAATCAGATTGTTGGGGGCATGTTGCCTATCATCTACTTGGTGTTTATCATCTCTGTTACAACTTGTTGCTCTTAATGCATGCCACTTTGGGCCCGAGTGCCATGATTTCAGATCTGATCACCCTTTTGTTTCTTGAGTTTGTGGTGTTCTTGATCCTATCTATGAGTTGTATGCACCTATTATGGTCCGGAACCGGCGATCCCAATGGTGACTGCTTGGGACACCAAAGGGGATGGACTATAATTTGAGGATTCCGTGTATCCATGAAGTGTTAATGCTCTGTTCCGGTGCTCTTTGACAGGAGTACCTTAATCTCCCTAAGTTCCTTTTGGCCCCGTTTGTAGCGGGAGGGTAGGACAAAAGATGTTGTGCAAAGTTCTTATTGTAAGCACGTACAACTACCTTGGGATACATGCCTGATGTTTGATATTTTCCTAGATGATCCTTTCCTTTCTGTGAGCCTTGCCCGTGTTAGAATCTATTACATGTTCGTTCTCATCCAAGCAGCGCCCAACCATCCATCTCCCTAGCCTACAGTGTTTTCTTTCCTGCTGGTTACTAGTTGTTTACTTTTGATGTTTTACCTTTGTTGTTCCACTACCACTATTATCACCACCACTATTACCACCGTATCACAGTTGCTACTAATACCTTTGTGCAAGCAAGTGTTTATTTCAGGTGCGGTTGAATTGACAACTCAATTGTCAAAGCTTGTACGTATTCTTTGTGTCCCCAAGTGTCGAATCAATAAATTGGGTTATCTTACCCGCGAAGACTATCTCGATCCCCTACAGTTGAGGGTAGGTGGGATTCGCAACTTAATACCAGCGAGATGTTCTGGATAGATATCTCAAGGTGGATGATTAGTAGGTAGATGCAGATGGATTTCGGTCTACTTGTCTTGGCGTACCGCCCAAGATTTTCAGCCTCTTCCTTTCTTTGTAGCATAGTTAGCATTGGTTTGCGCACATAATCCTGTCAATTGCCCAGCTGTAATTTGTTTACCTTGCATGGCTATTTTATAGTCTTTTGGGAGAGAGACATCACTAGTGAACATCATGGGACCCCGGTCCATATTTCCACCACTGTTTACACCCGCTATTTATTTTCTGCTTTATTTCCTTTTCTGTTGCTATCGCTATCATTATTATCACGTGCGTTTGATCCTTTGTAAACAACAAGGCCGGAGGGATTAAGAACCTCTCTGTACTCGTTGGGAGCAAAGTTGTCTGTTGTGTGTGCAGGTCCACTTCAACCGCCTAATTGCTGGCGCCGTTGTCACCTTCCTGTCGTTGTCGGAGTCCTACTGGAGACAAACCTTGGTATCTTCACCGAGGGAAATTTTCTGATGTCTACATCTCAACCTTCCACTTTGGGTAACCAACGAGGGGCGAGAAGCCATCACGCGCCACCCCCGGCCTCCCCGAGCGCACCCCCGAGTTCACTGTGAGCCCGCAACCCCCTAACCTCGTCCCTCTCTTCCTCGCGTCACATGGCGCCATTACCGCGAGGCCGAGGTCCGGCAGCCGTGCACCTCACCGTGCCCCCTTCACCCACCGCCTGCCTTGGCCCGGCACGCTCGCGCCCAGCGCGCTCCGGCCACGTGCCGCATGCCCTGCGCGTGCACGCGCGCGTGTGGCCGCGTGCCGCCCCAGTCTTGGCCCCTCCTAGGCGTCACCTCGCCGCCGGTGTGCCTTGCGGCAGATGCTCCCCTGTGACTATAACCAGTGGGCCACCCCCCCTTCTAATCACCTGCTAACTAAAATTAAACAAAGATACCCCCTAATGTGAATGACTAGTGGGCCCTCGGCCTGTTAAAATAATTAAACTGTTAATTTATCACTGGAGTCAATGACACATGGGCCCCTCTGATTATTTGTTTAAATAAAAATGCAATTATAAATTGAGTGTATGACATGTGGGCCACCCCACTGTTTTAATTAATAAAATGAATTAATAAAAACCTTAGAGGCTGACAGGTGGGTCCCCTGTGTCAGGTTTGACCAGTCAAAATAACTCTTCTGGATAATGTTTGAATAAATGAATTAAATAAATTCAGAAAATGATTTAAACTTTAAAATTGAATACCTTTTAAACCGTAAGTCAGATTCAAAAACTTTATACATGAAAATTTATCAGAAAAATATAAAGAATACGGATACGCTATCCGTATGTCAACCACCCCCCCTCGAACACAACGAACATCGACATTCCCCCCTCCGGGCCGTATGTCGATAATCACCCGGAGCCGGTATTTCATCCCCGGATGAATTCCCGCTCCGAGCAACGTGCATTGCACTGCGTTAGATCACCGTTAACACTGCATATGTATTGTCATGCATCTGTTTGTTATGCTTGCTTTGTATTTACTGTCCCCCCCCTTTATCTCCGGTAGAGCCCGCTGCTACGGCCGACTACACCGTTGTCGGGTACGTCTACTTCGTCGACGACCCTACCCCTACCGTCGAGCTTCCAGGCAAGCAGAGCCATTCTCTTCCCCAGATATCGCCTATATTTCCGTACATTTCTTGCACTAGGCATTGTTACTCATGCTGCTACGATTACAATCCTATTCAATTGCATAGCCTGTCATTGTCGCCCCTTGATGTACCTTCCTTTATCCTATGTTGCCTATAAATGCACTATATACAGCCACTATATGCTTATTCTTATTCTGATTTCTATCTTGTAGTCCACTATATACAGCCTCCCCTTTCCATTTGATACAAATGCATAAATGCTTAGTAGCGGAAGTAAGACTCGCGGGTATACTAGATACTCACCCTTGCTTTATTTCCCCTTTATGTTTTGCCTGATCGGCCGCTGCAGTCGACGTTGGAGCCCAGGAGCAGGAGTACCCCGGAGGCGGTTACTACTACGTCGAGACCCCCGCTGACCAGGACCAGGAGTAGTTTCGGAGGCTCCCAGGTAGGAGGCCTTGCCTTTTCGATATGTGTCTCTGATGTTATTTGTGCTAGCCTTCTTAAGGCAAAACTTGACTAACTATGTCTCTACTCAGATATTATGGTTTGTATAACTTATGTATTTTGGGTCCGAGCAACCCCCTTACCTTGTAACTTTGGTTTATCCTTTTGTGTTTAGTGTTGTGCTGTGATATTCTCACCGTGGCACCCTAATCTCAGCCGTGTACCCTGCGTGTATGATTACTGTACACGGATTGATTTTGGGGGCGTCACATATTCCAATCCCAAATGGACCGCCACCACGTTTCCTTGGTGAGTCTTAGTGTTCCATGTCTAGAAACATGATCTGTCTAATTCGCCTTTCTCCTTCATCTTACAATTTATCTCTCATTGTCTACAATATGTCATTGGAAGGATCACCGTTGTTTCTGATGTCATGCCTATTGTGTCCATGCGCCAGCCGGAACCATCTAACACAAGGACCATAGTTCTTGTCGATTTACAGTAAGATACATGACACCTTCTGTTGCGGTGTTCTTATGTATGTCGTCCATCCATTCTATCATTTGGGTTAATTTATCTTTTGATTGAAATATATAGGGGCCAGGAAGTGAAACTTGTTCTCTGGGGCAATCGAGCACTTGAATTTGAAGAAGAGGCAGTACACGCAAGAACGGAACAAGCAGCTGTTATTGCAATTTTTGTGGGAACGTTGCCTAAAATGAACCGAGGTAATTAACTTAACCATGCTTTTGTTGTTGTTTCTAATCTCCTCCTTTAACTGGTTTTTTCTACTTATGATTCAATGATTATACAGGAACTAAAGGACTCAGTGGCAGCTCTGCCTGCCGCTGGTACATCGACAAAGATCTGCCTGTCATCAACGACTTTCGCAAAAGGTAAATTATTACACTTGGATTGTTGCACTCATTTTGCCTTTCTTATCGCTACGATATTGACTATCTTTTCCATGTACACTTAACCAGACTTGGAACAGATTTCAAACCAATTAATGCTACTGGCACCTCAAACATTGTTGCCCTACCTTCTCGTGTTTACGATGATCCAGTTGAAATGAATGTGGCAGGACTGCTGCGGCTTGACCCTTTTGAAAATGAGGTGCGTAATTTATCTATTTTATCCTCTGTGCATGTAGACCTTATAGTCGCCACACCAGCATTAACATGTAAAATCCATGTAGGAAAAGCGATTCATCCGTACTGTGACTGTTCAAAGGCTGAATTCTAGCCGGCGTTGGTGGTTCTTCTCTTGTGATGTGTGCAACAAAACCTCAACCCTAATCGGGAACCAACTCCGTTGCTCAAAGCCTACCTGCAACGTCATAAAAGCTCACCCAACGTACGCATTTTCCTAGACTTCTTTTCCAGTTTCCTTTGCATGCCAGCGGCAACCATTTTAGCTTCATGTTATGCGTAGGTATTCTGTCGCATTATTTGCAAGTGACCTGACAGCAGAGGCTGAATTCGTGCTCTTTGATAAGGTTGGGAAAGAAGTTGTAGGAAACCCCCTTTTCACCTTGCTGAAGTTCAGAAATCCAGGTCATGTAACCATTGAAGAAATAGCTCGTGTGCCCATGGTCGATAGGATTGCTCCACCAGAGCTTACCCACATTTTTGGGCAGAAGTATAAGATCCTTGTGGCTATTTCAAAGAGGAGTTTCGCAGCCAGTAGTGAACACCTGTCGTTCCACGTTGTGAGAATTATGGAGACTTTCAAACCTGAACTAAGCTCATCTGCATTTGTCGGTGCCCCTGCAACACCTGGACCATCATCTTCCACTTTCTCTCCTGATGAGCTAGCTCTTCCTGGAATGTTCACACCAAAGACACCAATGATCCATCAGGCACAACCAGCTTGCCTTCAGAAACGCTTTCCCTGGGATATAACACCCCGACGAGTGAGGTATCTTGCTAATTTCATACCCTGTCTCTTGCACTGTTCATATAATCTGAAACTAGAAATATTAATAGAACTATGCTTTCCTTTTTCCTTTTGTGTAGGTACACACTCCAACTTCCAAAATTACTACTGGTCTACTTGCAACTACATCGCCAGGGTACTGCTTCTAACTTGTCCTTCCCAACATTCATATCATTCTTCCATGTTTCTTCTCCGTCTAATTTAAGCTATCCTTTCCTAGCAAATCGCCAGGTCCAAGTACAATCACCAGGCGCGCCCTGATTCAAAACACTCCCCCAAAGACTACTCTACCAAAAGAGACTAAAAACAGTGATGAAACTAAGGTGCAGCCTGTTCTTACCTATCAAACTTATTACCAATATGTGCACATGCTTACCCTTAGGTATGGACATTTCGCAATACAGGTTGCATGTGATGATCAGGTTGGTCCTTCTCAAAGCATTGCTGGAGAAAGGGTTGCTGAAGAAAAGAATGACAAGGATGACCCAACTCAACCACCTAAACACAAAAGGTACTTCTTCTATCATATGCCTACTTGCACAAACTCCAACATCATCCATGCAACCACATGGTTTAATATCATCCATTATATTTGTTCCAGGGGTACTACTACTGGGAAGGGAACTACCAGTCTGAATAAAACAAGGCAGTAACTTCTCTGCACTGCATGCGCAGACAAAATTATCTATATGTGAGTTCTCTCATACCTTGTGATTACACTCTTTGAATCCTGTCATGTTTGTGTTGCCCACTTCTGAAAGATCTATTCTTCCTGTAGCCTATCTATCGTACGCTCTTATTTCCTCTTAGATGCCTTTGCAAAAGAACGATGGTGATGTTACGATGTGGCTTCACCATCTACACCACTTCGCTGCACTGCTCCTTATCCAACCAGAAGATGAGCTCGTCAGTGTATGTGTTGCTTGCACGTCATTTTGTGTAATAGAATGCTTCTTACTAAGCATGCTTTAAGAACCATGGTGTTTCACTGTTTCGATGACTATGCGATGACGATTCACAAACAAAAATCCCCTATATTATGAAGTAAAATATTAGCTTATTATGTATGAATTTCCTGAGTATGATTTCCTCTTCCATATTGTTTGTGAATTTTCTGACTATGTTCTCCCTCTTTCATGTTATGTTGATCCTCAAATTTGAATATGTTGCATGTTGCTAGACAAAATGCATTAATTTGATTCTTTCTTGGACTCATGCATTACTTTCTTTCAATAATGTGAATCTTATACACATCTATCATGTTTCCTGCGTTGGTATCTATTTCCCTTTCTCTTTGTGTTTTGGTTTGATTGGACATAATACTTGGGCCAGAAACCATTCCTTTTCAGCCTGCTAGCTGATACGTCCAAAACGTATCTATAATTTATGCTTGCTCCATGCATGTTTTGTGTGATATTGCTATGATCTAGATACACCTTCATACACTTTTGATCATATTTGGACTAACCTATTAACTCAGTGCACCACAATGCCAGTTCCTGTTTTCTGCTGTTTTTCTATTTCAGTTTTCCCCCATATAAAAAGTGCTCCAAAAATTCGGGAAAAATCAGATAAAAAATCAGCGCAGAAGAACCTTCCGGAAGAACCTGAGTGGGGCCAAAGGGCCACCACTAGGGGCCCAGGCGCCCTGGTGGCGCGCCCTAGGGGCTGGCCGTGCCAGGGGGGCGCCTGGACCCCTGGTGCCCCCCCTGGCTGCACCCCTTCGCCTATATATTCTCCGTGACGAGAAACCCTCGAGGCCAGAACCCTTTTTCGCGATCTCGCCTCTGTTCCGCCGCCGCTGCGCTTCCGAGATCGGGAGCACCAGCAGACCTCTTCCCGGCACCCTGCCGGAGGGAGGGCCGACCTCCGGGAGTCTCCTCTCCACCATGGATGCTTCCCGGATGTGCCGTGAGTAGTTTCCTTTGGACCATGGGTCCGTGATCAGTAGCTATGTGATGTTCTCCTCGCCTCTTTGTTCTTCATGGTTTAGACCTCGTGAGTTTCCCTACATGATCGAGGCACTTTTGTAATCTTTCTGCTGTTGCTATGCTGAGTTTGATGGGATCTGATGGATTATGAGATTATAGTCAAATTGTGATAGAGTAATATATTTGGTTCTTATCTTTTATATTTTTGTTCTTAAGTAGTTCTTGCATGTTCTCCGTTGTTGTTTATTGCTTTGGCCAAGTAGTAGGTAGTAACCCCAAGAGGGAACGTTATGCTCGATTGTAGGTTCATGCCCCCTGATGACACGCTTGAGTGACAGAAACATGAGTCTAGGGGATGTGTTGTTGCCACAAGGGGGAAAACAATGGTGCTTGTAACCGCGGTTACAAGGATTGTTTACTTTACGCAAAGTGCTTTTTAATGCAGTTGTCTGTTGCTTTGGGTTTACACTTTGGGTGGGGCTCGCAACTTAATAGCAGCGAGATGTTCTTGATAGATATCTCAAGGTGGATGATTAGTAGTAGATGCAGTTGGATTTCGGTCTACTTATTTTGGCGTTCTGCCCATGCTTTTGAGCCTCTTCCTTTCTTTTGTAGCATAGTTAGCATTGCGGTGCGTTCATAATCCTGTCAATTGCCCTTCTGTAATTTGTTCACCTCGCATAGCAGTTTTATCGTCTTTTGGGAGAGAGACATCACTAGTGAACATCACGTATCCCGGTCCATATCTTCATCACTGTTTCCACGCTCATTTACTTTTCTGCTTTTACTTTCAGTTGCTATCATCATCCCTTGTGTTTGATCCTTTGTGAACAACAAGACCGGAGAGATTGACAACCTCTCTGAACTTCGTTGGGAATAAAGTTATTTGTGTCTGTGTGCAGGTCCGCGTCAGTTGCGCCGCTGACACCTACTTATCATCTCCGGAGTCCTACTGGAGACAAACCTTGGTATCTTTACTGAGGGAAATTTGCTGTTGTGCTACATCACACCTTCTACTTGGGGTTTACCAACGAAAGGCGAGAAATCACTATCATCACCTCGCGCATCACTAGCCCACTACACTTCCATGTACAGTAGCTTCATGGCCCATTCGTAGAGATAAGTAAAAATCACTCTGCCTGTTATCATTGGACTCCCTTCTTGGCAGCTATATATAGCCATCATGTGACTAATTTCCTTGTTATCCACAACCGCACCAGCCGTCGCAGCCCCCATCCAACTCCTTTCTAGGGTTCCTTCACCAACCACACCTTTCATTGGAAGAGCTTGCCCATCAACCAACCAATGATGTCTTCGATTTCAGTTAACGAGAGTGCACCAGCCAGTGCTTCTTCGAGTCAAGGTAGGTTTCAGATCTTGATTCTATCTAGAAAAAAAACTACAGCTGTCACCTTAGTCCTCTTTGTAAATTCCTCATAGTTAACCTGGGTTAATTTGCTTTCTTATGATGCTAGATACTTCCTTCTCTTTTAGCTCTGTGTTAACAAACAGCACAAGAGCATTTCTTTCTCATAGTGAAACAAAATGCCCCCAGATCCGAGCACATTACCATTTCGAGATAATTTTCACTCCTGACAATAGAGCTGTACGGAGCAGATTTGATGATGCACTGAGTGCAGCTTTTGTTTTAGGTGATGATATTTTATCTCTAAATGCTCCTGACTCAGATTTTGTGATCAATATTCCCGATAAATCGCAGAATAGTACTTCCATCCAGTTTCTTCAGTCTGAAGGACAGCTTACCCTAGCAGATATACTCTTCATGTCAGAACCATCTGTTAGGTAATGTGGGAGGATCAAAGTCACCTTGCATCATGTTAAAAATTTCAAAAGAAATCATTTGAAATCATTTTTCAAACTCAAATGAGAGAAGGAACCCCCCCCAGATGAATTAATTCAAAAGTCCAGAAATAAATCTTCTCCAAAAATTCATGTTTGATTTTTGAAAAGTCTTATAAATGAGTGTGATCACATATCAAGTGATGTGGGACCCACCCCATGATCATGGATTTTTCAAATATTCAAACATGACCTTGGAATTAATCAAATACCCCTATTTGATTTAAAATTCAAATCATTTGAGTTTTAAAAAGTGCCAAACTTTATAAATGGCTAGTCTATATTATTATGAGGCCATATAAAAAGTTCTAAAATTTTAGAAAATGGCTAGGTATTTATTTTTAGCTAGCCAAAACAAATGTCAGAAGAAAACAGAAAAGAAAATGGAAAAAGAAGAGAGAAGGACTTACCTGTCGCCCCAGGCGAAGGCCCAGCCGGCCCAGCCCACCTGGAGGGGGTACATGCGTCTTCTTCCCCTCCAGGTAGGCAAGCAGGTCGCCGGCGAGCGCCGTGGGCGCGCCAGGCAGCTCCCTGCTTCCCTGGACCCCTATCCCTTCGCCACGCACGTTTGGGAGACGCCCAGCCCCTTTCCCCTCTCTCCAGCGCCAGCTCCGCACCTCTATCGCCCGTTCCGCCGTCGACCGAAGAGATCGCCGGAGCGCCGTCAAGCCCCCGCGTGGCCATCGATGTCCCGAACCCCGTTGAATCTGTCCCCCGTGTCCCCCTTCGAGCGCATCACCGAGCTGCAGAAGATGGCGTGGCCGGAGCCCACCTAGCCGACGAATTTGAGCTAAGCCCGTCGCCGGAGCCGAAGGAGATCGGCGTCGATTACCTCGCCGTCAAGCCCTCCCAGCTCAAGCCGTCACCGCCGTTGAACTCCCGGTGAGCTTGCGGCCCAAAACCCCTTGCCCGCACCCCAAATCCCTTTCTCCTCCGTGTTCTGCCATGAGGGCCGAGGTGCAGCGTCGCCGTGCTCGTCGACGGCGAGTCTCCGCTAAACTATCGTCGCTGCCACCTTGTCCATCGCGTTCCCCGTGCTCCACTGCTCCGAACGCACCCATCCCCGCTCCAAATGGCGTTCCATAGCGAGGTTGGCCTCTAGCCAGTAGCGCCGCCGCTGCAAAGCTCGACGCCGGCGTGCGTACAGGGCCTCCCAGCCTCCCCCATCGGTCCCAATCGACGCGCGACACCGAGAGCTGCGTCTCAGTGGTCGAAGCGCGTGATTTGGGCCACGGGAGCGCCGTCCCCGCGGACACCGCCGCCTCGGGTGGTCGCCGGAGACACATCGCCGGCGTGCTGACGTGTCCGGCGAGGTTAACCACCTGGCCCCACGCTCCAGTGAGGCTGACGTGTGGGCCCAGCCCCACACTAATCCCCCCTGTTAAGTTAATTTAAATCAAATCAATTTAATGAACACACCAGAGGCTGATAGGTGGGACCCGGTGGTCAGTGGCCCCCCTGACGCCAGCATTGTGTCACTATGACGCAATAAAGAGAATTTCTATTTAAAGAATAAATCAGAAAATGGCAGAAATTAAATGAAACTTTGAAAATTCATAGAAAATTCATATTAACTCCAAATTTAACATATAATATATGAAAAATGATCAGGAGAAAATAATCTATCCAAATATTCAACTTTCAACTATGTTTGAGTTGAATTTAAAATGGGACCAGTAGCATTTGCTATTTGGTTTAATTGGAATTTAATCAAATTAAATTCAAATGCTTTTGCAATTTGAATCTTAGCAACATGCCACATTTCATTGAACATCAGAGGCATATCATACACATTTCAAAATGAGTTGCATTGCTCAAACAATAGCATTTGTAACTTGACTAAAATGAATTTAAAATTGGAGTTTGAATTTGCAATTTCAATTGCAATATACTCCATTTAAATGGAATTGCCTCACACATCAGAAGCATATACATCATTCAACCTTCAACCATGTGATTGTGCATTGTACTTATTGTGCTCCCTTGCTTGTTGTTTGTCGAGTAGAGGTGGAACCGGAACAGGAGGCAGCCCCCTTCGTTGAAGATCCCGAGACTGAACCTCGTCAGCAAGGCAAGCAAACCCCCATTGATCATGTCGATAAAATCCCACTTCCCTCTCATGTCTCGCTTATGCATTGTATAGGATGATTACCATGCTATGTTTCTACCGCATAGATGAACCCATTCCTTTGCATGACCTATCATTTGTCACAGTAGTAAGCAAACCACAATCCTAGCAAATGTAGGAGTTGAATGATATCATGTGGCCCCTACAATTGTTACTGCTTATTGCATGCTTAGAGTGATACAATGTTGTTACTGTTATGTGAGTCGGGATGGTAGTGATCATGATGATGATGGTGGAACTGTGTTGGTGAATCTACCCTAATACAAGGTGAACGATGAGAGGATGTGTAGGAGTACACAGTGGGTTGTCTCGTTGAACACCGCCCTAAGTCCGAGTTCTTGTGTGGTGATCCAAGATGAAGAGTACAACCACATATTCGGCTCACTGACCCCTCTCAACCTATTAACTCATCCCTTTCGATGTCCAGATGTCGCAATAGTTCGGAGTTCTGGTAGGTTTGTGGCCTGGCTGCTAAGTGAGAGAACGGCTCAACCGAGACCGGCTTATGCACCACGCACACATCATCTGGGTCCACTTCGGTAAACCGGCCGGGTTCATGATAGTGGTAGCCAACCCAGGTAGGCGGCTTTCTTGGACTAGATCAGCTATGAGGTAACAGTTGTGGTGAGCATCCTCGCCGACACTTCTTGAACGGTGTCGAGTACAAAGGCGGTAACCGATGATCATGTGTGTGTAGCGGTACACCCCTACAGGGTTAACAAAACTATTCGAATAGCGGCGTCCGCGGTTAAGGACTGCTTGGAAAGCTTAGCTTGATTATTAGACAACTGGAACTGGATACTTATAAAACTTGCCAAGATAAGCGTGAGTGCTATGGCGTGCTTTCTCGTGGGGAAGTCGAGGAAGGCACCATAGTGCTGTAATTGGTTGACGAGATGTAGTGGACTCGTGTACGCTTCTTACCTCAAGTCTGGTACTCGTAGTTCAGGACTAGCCAAGTCAAAGCTGGCACTTCTGCATTTGAACCCCACCTCCCTTTGCCTTGATACATGTGCATGAGTAGTATAGCTCCTACGTAAGTCTTGCTGAGTACGACTTTGTACTCACGTTTGCTTATTCTATGTTTTAGATGAACCCACTAAACCCGAAGGTGGATTCTTCATCGAGCTCGACGACTGAAGACCAAGCTAGTGTAGTCCCAGTCAGACGACTGGTTCCCTCGTGGAGGGTTTGTGTTTAAATAAGGCTTCTTAAGCCATTTGTTAAACTTGTCTGTACTTAGACCTACTTTGCTTCCGCTTGTTTGTTGTAATGTTGGATCACATGCTTGTGATCTCTGTGTGCACTCTGTGAGAGTTATCAATAAAATGTATACTTTGTAGAGAATTTCAATGATACCTGCTGTTCATACAAGGCATGTGTGATGCGTGTATGTTTATAACATGCATGTCTTTGTATGCGTTTTCGAGACTTTAGTTGTGATCTGGCTGGCGGTCTTTCATACACCAAGTGGCCCTTAGATGTGCGCAGCTTGGGGCATCGCGATGCGATTGCTCGAGACTCTGTCTCGTGCACACTTTGTGGTATGATCGAGCCCGCCCTAGACCCCGACTAAGTAATCGGGCTGGAGTAAGTCTATGTAAGAGTTATGATATAGTCGATAGTATGGTTGAGGCGACTTGTCTGTGATTATGGGAGTTCATCACCCATATCATTTAGACTTGTGTGCGGACGATGAGGACCCGTCTCAGTTGATCATCCGGCTTGGATGGGATGCCCCTCACGTACGATGCTTTCCGAGAACGTTCTGTGCTTGGCCTTGTCTGCTTAGACAAGTGGGTAGGGTTTTCGGCTCTCCATATGACTATGTCGTAGCGGGACTTGCATACGCTAACCCCGGGTCCCGACACTTCACTGCAATAAATACAGATGAAAGCCCAACATTTTATGGCACGCCTGGATATGTTTCCCATGATACCCATGCAGCATCTGAGGTTCTTGTTGAGATCAGAAACTTGCCACTGCATCTTTGGACATTTAAAACAGTTGATTCTATGCTTCATACGTACTGTGTCGTTGCTGATGTTCATTCTGCCACAGCCACTTATGATAACCTGCTAGCATTCCGATGCATTTGTTGGACAGATACACCAACAAATGTGCCATCTAGAATGCACATCTAGGTCAGACACAGATCCATAGGAAGATCGACCATTTCAGGAGAAATCCATGTAGACATGTTTACAGTCCTTATCAGGGTGCTTAATAAACCATTCAATAGGAAATTAAGGCCAGTTGAATTGTTAACTCCTTTACCAGCTTCTAGTCCCACTCCTACCGATGATAATACACCACATTGTTTTCTTCAAGGTACAGAGGTTGACCCCGATAGATTCCAAACACTACTTCACTCTATGCTCTTGAAACAAATTGACGGTAATAATCCTATAAAAAGAGACAAGTTATTCTCTAAAATAATTCAGCATGTTCCAGCAGCCAGATACATTAACGTGCAACCGATTAGCTACGACACTTTTCTTGTGCACTACCAAGGAGATGTTCAGATTGACGTGTTTACAGAATTTAGATCAGCCGCAATCAACAGGGGACACATACAACTGGTCGGGCAAAACTTTACGGTAATGCCTTGGCATCCTTCCTATGGTGCTCAGCAAATATATCTAAGTAAGTTTGTTCGTGTAACTATAACTGATCTTCCAATTGGAATGCTTCAATTTGAGGTAGCAAGTCAATTTCTCAGTCCATTTGTTTTGCTCGAGGCAGAATTTACATATAATCAGGGCCTAAGAGCTCCAGACAATTACAACTGCTTCAGATGGATTGACGGTGCCATTGATATTCCGGAGTACAACACTATTTAGATAACCCATGGAGATGTCAATCTGGCTATCTATATACAGGCCATTACTACATGCCATTGTATATACGTCGTGCAAAACTGAAAGTTGAACCTCCATACATGGCATTAAACCAAGGTATCATCCATATATGATTTCGTGCACATATACATAATCATGCCCTTTAATGTTATACCAACGATGCTTTCTTTTATTTAGTAACAGGGTAATGGCTCACACAATTCTGAAAATTAAATATCGGCTCCTTCAAATCAAACCAACGAGGCCCATGCAAATCAAGCAGCACTTTGAATAAACTCCTGATATTTGGTTTTATTGTACCACTATATTGTTAAACATAAATCCTATGTACTATTTAGTAGCTTATTATGTATGATTAAGTAGAAGACATTTTTAAGCTTGGCCTCTCACGGTTAAGCTACCCCATGAATAAGTAATTGTAATTGTTCTAATATTGCCTGTATTCAAACATTACTCGAAGCTCCTTTTCCTACCAGGCATTTCTTTACAGTGCCAATGTGTATGGGCTCAAGGAACGCAGCCCATTCAAAAGGCCCATAGCTTGGTCATATATAACTGCCAACTCGGTCTCCAGGAACCCTAGATCGACATTCATCTCTCAACTCTCCCCTTTTCACAGCATCCTTCAAAGATGGACTCTCCATCCAGGAAGCACCCTGACGAAGTTGCCATTGCTCAGCATCACGGTTTGCAACCTACAAACCAGGAGCAACTCTCTGCACAGTCACAAGTAAGTTCTTGTCTTTTGTATTCTACTTCAGTGATTCTTCCAGATTGATGCATCTTACTCATTCTTACAGTGGCTGCAAGCAGATGTACATGAAATGTATTCCAATCTTTCTCTACAAGAAGATTGTACCAACAACAAATCAGATAGAGAGCCTAGCCAGTTTGCAGGCAGCTATTGCTTGTCAGCTCTGTGCACATGTACAACAGTGACTTCATCTCCATTCATTACTGAGCTTCAAACAGAAACTTATGGGACAGCCCAAGCACCTGCAACTGAATGTACCCAGCAACATAGCCAGGTTTGTACAAAGTTAGTATACCTGCTTCAATTTGTTAGGAGGTTGGGTCTGCTTTAGTTTCTGTTACCTGCATCTGACTGTTTAAACACCATAACCATAGTTGAGAATCCTCTATTTACTGCCCACATATCCTTTTTGGCTGCTTGATTATATAGTCGCACCATTTGAATTGATTTATAAATTCCTTCTTGAAGATACATAATTACATGATATCTGCACTTACTACATGCCTATTAGGTACTTGCATTTGCAATACATTATTTATTCATATTAGCTTGCTGCACCACATAATTGTTCTTTAGAAATACCATTGTGCTTAAATGTAAAGTATTCTACTACTTTTTCACACTCTTTTAAAAATTTACGTAAGTTTGACCATGCCATCCACATCTACTAATCTCACACACTTAAGGAGACTGTACCGACGATGATAAAAATACCTTACAAGATGATCCTCACTGTTATGCTGGAAGCCTTGGGGTTACCACCGGCTGAGTATCGAAGCAAACCATGCGACAACGGCAAAGTTTGTGTGACTGTGCACTTCTACACTTCTCCAGCGTCTGATCAAACTAATGACAGTCACATGGCTATTCCAGGAGTACAATCTTTGCAGTACAACATGTCCGAGGACACAACAGCTATGGAAGCAATTGGATACATCAAGCGGACGATTCGAACAGAAATAAGGGACTACAATTATAGCGCCTTGCAAAAACTAAAGATGGAAAATAAGTCTCTTGCGCATGAACTGATGATGGGAAAAAACAAAAGGAAGAAACTACAGGATAAACACAAATCCATGAAGAGCAGGCTCATGATGGCTAAATACACCACCAAGAAGAATGCCATGGGTTGGTTTGTTCTAGCAAGATACATGCATGGTTTTTCTGATCACATCTCCAACATAACAGCTCTGAATAAATCATCCGGAAAAGAACCGGCAGATCAGTTCATGAATGCACCGCTAAACAACATCGAGAAAGTGGTGCAAAAGTTAAAACGCAGACTTAGAAGTTCAGAAAGGAAGCTTCGAAGCATTAAAAAGGTTTTTAGGCAGTTGCTAAAACCAAAAGGTACCACCAATCCTTCAGAAATGATCATTTGTCCTTTGCTGCTTTTGTTTTGCTTTGTTGCAGAAAGTTTGATGATGACCTTTGTAACCTACCCTTAAGACTCTAATTGTACCAATGTTATGTATGCAAAGACCAACTCCTATTAAACTTATGCTTGTTTCAAATATTTAGTTTCTTGGTACAGATCCAGATAACAAACTAAATTAGTTGGTCAAGTATCAAGTATGGCCCTCTTTAAATGTCTGTGCAGTCTGCCTACAGTTTCAGTGTGCCATGACATTTTAAATGAATCAAATTTAGTTTTTTTTGCTTCAGTGCAATGGAATTTATTTATACTTTTATTTGCGACGATCGTTTTCCCTATAAACTGCAGTATATAAAAATGAGCATGCCATTTTTACAAGCCGTTTGGTGCAGTGAATCCCTTTTCTAAATCACACACTCCATAGAGATACATGTTTTTTCTGCATTTGGCCGAAAAAGTAGATCAACCAAGATTTATGGATATCTTTAAAAAATTAAAGTTCATGTATGTTTTTACTCTTATTCACTTGCAGATGATGTCTTTTCTCAAAACATTAAATCGGAGTAAATTTTCCTTCGTCACAAGTTGAATGCAAAGAAAATATTTAATAAAAATCACATCCCAATTAGATCTTACTTGATTCAACTAATCACAGCACCACAATAAAATTGTTGAATCAAATATAGATATACAATTGTTTTTTTAACCATATCCTATTTTAAGATTCAAAGTGCCCCATTTAAAACAGCCTAATTCCCATTTACAATCTAATTCATTGCTTTTGGCGTTACTTCACTACTTTGTCTCTAACTGCCCCATTTAAGACGGCCTCAAGTGGCCACCACCCACCAAGAAGAGGCACGCCGTCCTCCATCTCTATCGCCTCTCCTTCCCCCTTCAGCTTCTTGGCCGCCGATCGCGTGCCTCCAAAACCGTAGGATCTAAGTTCTTCTTCGCTCCTCTTATTGTTGTGACCACGCATTCTGGTTGCCTCCCTGACTTCTCGATCCCCTCTAGGTTTGCTCGGTAAGTTCTCACTCCTTCTTTCTGCATCTAACCGCCTACGAATCGATCCTGCTGATACGTCCAAAACGTATCTATAATTTCTTCTTGCTCCATGCATGTTTTGTGTGATATTGCTATGATCTAGATACACTTTTGATCATATTTGGACTAACCTATTAACTCAGTGCACCACAGTGCTAGTTCCTATTTTCTGCTGTTTTTCTATTTCAGTTTTCCCCCATATAAAAAGTGATCCACAAATTCGGAAAAAATCAGATAAAAAATCAGCGTAGAAGAACCTTCCGGAAGAACCTGAGTGGGGCCAGAGGGCCACCACCAGGGGCCCAGGCGCCCTGGTGGTGCGCCCTAGGGGCTGGCCGCGCCAGGGGGGCGCCTGGACCCCTGGTGGCCCCCCTGGCTGCCCCCCTTCGCCTATATATTCTCCGTGATGAGAAACCCTCGAGTCCAGAACCCTTTTTCGCGATCTCGCCTCTGTTTCGCCGCCGCCGCGCTTCCGAGATCGGGAGCACCAGCAGACCTCTTCCCGGCACCCTGTCGGAGGGAGGGCCGACCTCCGGGAGTCTCCTCTCCACCATGGATGCTTCTCGGATGTGCTGTGAGTAGTTTCCTTTGGACGATGGGTCCGTGATCAGTAGCTATGTGATGTTCTCCTCCCCTCTTTGTTCTTCATGGTTTAGACCTCGTGAGCTGCCCTACATGATCGAGGCACTTTTGTAATCTTTCTGCTGTTGCTATGCTGAGTTTGATGGGATCTGATGGATTATGAGATTATGTTCAGATTGTGATAGAGTAATATATTTGGTTCTTATCTTTTATATTTTTGTTCTTAAGTAGTTCTTGCATGTTCTCCGTTGTTGTTTATTGCTTTGGCCAAGTAGTAGGTAGTAACCCCAAGAGGGAACGTTATGCTCGATTATGGGTTCATGCCCCCTGATGACATGCTTGAGTGACAGAAACATGAGTCTAGGGGATGTGATGTTGCCACAAGGGGGAAAACAACGGTGCTTGTAACCGCGGGTGCAAGGATTGTTTACTTTATGCAAAGTGATTTTTAATGCACTTGTCTGTTGCTTTGGGTTTACACTTTGGGTGGGGCTCGCAACTTAATACCAGCGAGATGTTCTGGATAGATATCTCAAGGTGGATGATTAGTAGTAGATGCAGTTGGATTTCGGTCTACTTATTTTGGCGTTCTGCCCATGCTTTTGAGCCTCTTCCTTTCTTTTGTAGCATAGTTAGCATTGCGGTGCGTTCATAATCCTGTCAATTGCCCTTCTGTAATTTGTTCACCTCGCATAACAGTTTTGTCGTCTTTTGGGAGAGAGACATCACTAGTGAACATCACGTATCCCGGTCCATATCCTCATCACTATTTCCACATTCATTTACTTTTCTGCTTTTACTTTCAGTTGCTATCATTATCCCTTGTGTTTGATCCTTTGTGAACAACAAGACCGGAGAGATTGACAACCTCTCTGAACTTCGTTGGGAACAAAGTTATTTGTGTCTGTGTGCAGGTCCACGTCAGAAAACTTGCTTGATGGCTTCTCGCCCCTTCATTGGTTACCCCAAGTGGAAGGTTGAGATGTAGTGCAGCAGCAGTTTTCCCTCGGTGAAGATACCAAGGTTTGTCTCCAGCAGGACTCCAGAGATGATAAGTAGGTGTCTGCGGCGCAACTGACACGGACCTGCACACAGACATAGATAACTTTGTTCCCAACGAAGTTCAGAGAGGTTGTCAATCTCTCCGGTCTTGTTTTTCACAAGGATAAAATGCAAGGGATAATGATAGCAAGTAAAAGAAGTAAGGTAAATATAGCGTGGAAAGAATAATGAAGATATGGACCGGGATACGTGATGTTCGCTAGTGATGTCTCTCTCCCAAAAGACGATAAAATTGCTATGCGAGGTAAACAAATTACAGAAAGGCAATTGACAGGATTATGAACGCACCGCAGTGCTAACTATGCTACAAAAGAAAGGACGAGGTTCAAAAGCACAGGCAGTACGCCAAGATAAGTAGATCAAAATCAATCTGCATCTACTACTAATCATCCACCTTGAGATATCTATCCAGAACATCTCGCTGGTATTAAGTTGCGAGCCCCACCCAAAGTGTAAACCCAAAGCAACAGACAACTGCATTAAAAAGAACTCTGCGTAAAGTAAACAATCCTTGTGACCGCGGTCACAAGCACCGTTGTTTTCCCCCTTGTGGCAACAGCACATCCCCTAGACTCATGTTTCTGTCGCTCAAGCGTGTCATCGGGGGGCATGAACCCACAATCTAGCACAACGTTCCCACTTGAAGTCACTACCTACTACTTGGCCAAAGCAATAAACAGCAACGGAGAACATGCAAGAATTACTTAGGAACAAAAATATAAGAGATAAAAACCAAATATATTACTCTATCACAATATAAAGATAATCTCATAATCCATCAGATCCTATCAAACTCAACATAGCAATAGCAGAAATATTACAAAGGTGCCTCAATCATGTAGGGCAGCTCACGAGGTCTAAACAATGAAGATCAAAGAGGGGAGGAGAACATCACATAGCTACTGATCACGGACCCATCGTCCAAGGAAAACTAGTCACGAGACATCCGGGGAGCATCCATGGTGGAGAGGAGACTCCCGGAGGTCAATCCTCCCTCCGGCAGGGTGCCTGGAAGAGGTCTTCTGGTGCTCCCGATCTTCGGAAGCGCGGCGGCGGCAGAACAGAAGCGAGTTCGCGGAATAGGGTTCCTCTTCTGGAGTTTTCCCGTGACGGAGAATAAATAGGCGAAGGGGGGCAGCCAAAGTGGACCAGGGGCCCCAGGCGCCCCCCTGGCGCGGCCAGGGGTAGGGCCGCGCCGGGTGGCCGCCTGGGCCCCCTGGCTCCCCTCTGGCCCCTCCCGGGCTCTTCGCGAAGCTTCCTCCACGCTGATTTTTTATCTGAATTTTCCCGAATTTTTCTGGCACTTTTTATATGGGGGAAAACTGAAATAGAAAAACAGCAGAAAACAGGAACTGGCACTGGGGTGCACTGAGTTAATAGGTTAGTCTAAATATGATCAAAAGTGTATGAAAGTGTATCTAGATCATAGCAATATCACACAAAACATGCATGGAGCAAGCAGAAATTATAGATACGTTTTGGACGTATCAACATCCCCAAGCTTAATTCCTGCTCGTCCTCGAGTAGGTAAATGATAACAGCATAATTTCTGTGGTGACATGCTAGCAACCATAAAAGAACTTTGAAAAGTAAAGCAATCAAGGTTAGAGACTCCATTCAAGTCATAACATGCAAGAGTCTATATTAGCATTGAAACAAGTAACAAAAGAACATTAGGTGCAAGAGCTATCGCTGTCCGTGACTCGAATGTCTCCAAATGGTGTTTGCATGCAAGAAGGGGGATAGGGAATACGAGAAAAAAGTATTTTTGTGTTGAAAACTCAATCTACTAAAGTTTCACACTTGTTCTTCTTTGGAATCTTATCTTGACTCGTCCCCAGACCACTAGTCAGGTACAAGTCAATTTGATCCACTCCTTTTCGATATTTCGAGCACTCATGCAATGGATGAGCGTAAGCACGAGAGTTGACACTTAGGATGGCAAAGAGAGAAATATGGTGGAGGAGGAAGACAAAAAGGATAAGAAAGGCTCACATCAATGAGGACAATCATAGGCAAGAGATGCCAAATGATAGATATGATGTGAGGAGTAGGGATTGCCATGCAACGGATGCACATACGAGTTAAGAAGCTCTCCAGTGGAACTAGTGGGGGTGCATCTAACTTGCTCGCTCATGAAGACCTAGAGCTCGTTTGAGGAGGCTCATCCTTGGAATATGCAAGCCAAGTTCTATAGTGTGAAGGTCCCCACATAGCTATATGCATAACGATCATCTCTATGGAGTACAAAGATATAGAGGGAGTACTAGTGTGTATCTCTCAAAAGGATAGTAGTGTGTCCCCTTTCTCTCTTTTTATTTATTCTTCTATTTTTTCTATTTTTTTGTATTTTTTTGGTGGCCTCAATGGCTCTTTCTATTTAACTCTCATTTGTCCTCTTTGGGATCTTTTATTGTGTCCACTTTGGGATCTTTTCCTCACTTAAGGGCAACACTCTATTTTACAAGAAGGTAAAGGAAATCTTTCACACTTTACAAGGTACTCAAAACATAAAGAAGATGTAACTATCATGATGTATGCAATGTATGTCGCTCCCAGTGTAGCAAGAACATGTATGACCTGAAGATCAAGTCATGAAGAGGTGGAATTTGCATGGCAATGTAACTCAGAAAGGTTATGGAAATGCCTTGATAGGTAGGTATGGTGGCTGTTTTGAGGAAAGATATAAGGAGGCTTATGATGATAGAGCGTATCTTGCCAAGGGTTTGGATGTACCGGCGAAGGTGGACACCAACTCTCAGAGTGATAAGAAGGCAATGCACGGCACAGGAGAGGCTAGCAAAATATGGGAAGGTGGAAGTGTCAACTTTCAATACTTACATTAGTCCGAAGAACTCATGCACTTATTATCGGTAAATCTCAATCTAATGAGGATGTTCACAAAAAGACAAGTACCCCGAGGAGGAGTGTATGGGGGTTTGGTTATCCTTGCGCATCCTCGACTCATGGTACGTGAGTGTTCTCTTATATTCGACCCCTCAGAAGAGTAGTGATCCATCTAGTAGCTAGAGTTCTCAACTAGTTTTGTAGGTTTTGAAAATACACACGGATTGCCCAAAATACGACACCTATCACTAATAGGCTAGAGCTCTTGACACCAAAAGTTCAAACTTTACTCACATCAATACCTCAAAACTATTACAAGCTACTACTAAAATTAAATAGCAACCTCAATTACCTACTTTCGAGACAAGACACAACTCAGTGCAACAACCAACTCTCTTAACAAGATAAACATGAAAACTAAAAAGAGTTCCAGCAACAAACTAAACAAAATCCAAGGCTCTTGCTAAAGACAAACTAAGACTAAAACTAAACAAGGCAGTAGCTATGAAAAGATAAAGAACACACAATAGCAAAAAGATAGGCAGGAAAAATCCTATGATGTGTTCTAAATTTTGAAAGTGGAGCGTGTTTCTCTCCCACAAAAAGTAAGAAAGGATCTAACTTGTTATGAACAGAAAGCAAAGCTAAAGAAAACTAAAAACAAAACCTAAGAGCGAGACGCTCCAAGCATAGCACATAACGCATGAAGTGATAAAAATATAGTGAGACGAAGGACGAACTGATGATTGTTGATGGAGAAGGGGATGCACGGGGGCATCCCCAAGCTTAGACTCTTGAGTCTCCTTGAATATTTATTGGGGATGCATGGGGGCATCCCGAAGCTTGAGCGCTTGACACTCCTGGATCTTCTTTCATCATCTTCCATCGCACACTTGAAAACTCCCTTCATACATAACTCATCATAAGCTGATTAGAGAGGTTAGTACCCTTAATAAATAATTTTTCCCCACTGGATATAAAGATAATCTTGAAGAGCTACTGTTTCTCAAGAGTGCCAAAAAGTTTTTGCAAAGAAAAAGCAAGCTTAAGGTTTGCAAAAGTAAGGAGAGACAAAACGTGGCAGAATCTGTGAAAAACAGAACAGCAGATAGTAAAGATTTTTTTAGGGGCAGTTCTGCAACTCAAATAAAAAACTCAGAACATACGGAAGTTTCGTAATTGTATAGATCATACTGTGTAAAAATTTCAGCTCAAAAAGATGAACTGGGATTTTTCTGGAATTTTTCTGGTCACGAGGACAGAATCTGTTTTCTGGACAGCATGTCACAACTTTTACTTCCCTTGCCGTAAGAGGCTATAACTTGGCACAAAACTGAAAAATAAAGATACAATGATGTTGATACAGTAGTAATAATCATCAAGACACAACAAAAGCAAAAGGAAACACCTAAATTCGTTGCGGGCTGCCTCCCTAAAGCGCTTCTTTAAAGCCTTTAGCTAGGCATAATGCAAAAAGAAGAATCAAGGGTATCCAAGATCGGAATCATAAAAACCTTCAAATTGATTTTCAATAAGCTCATTCTTCTTCTTACTAGGAAATATATACTTACCTTTTTCCATACCGCGTAAGCGTATGTGCCTATTACCAATATCAATAAAGCCTTTCATAGCACGGAGGAAGTCTCTTCCGAGCACAATGTTACTTTGGTTTGGCTCCACGATGAAGAAATCCATTGGTGCAGTCCTATGAAGGAATGCAACTTGGACTTCTTTTACCTTTCCTTTAGTCTCTGAAATATCTCCATTAGAATGTTTATGATAAGATGATAATGTATCCATATCTAGCTTTAAAGAATCATAAACTATTTTTGGCATAGTAGAAACTGTGGATCCAATATCACAAAGAGCAAGGAAGCCTTGGTTAGAGATGCTAATCCTAACAAAGGGCTCCCAATCATCATCTATCTCCAACATTTCTTTCTTATTGGACTTAAGTTCCTCTACTTTCCCCAAATCTAGAGCATCCAGTCTTTTTTCAACAGTGGCAAGTCTATCTATGACAGTATCAATACTTCGATCATAAACAAAGTAACTAGATAGACTATGCAAAATCTCAAGAGCCCTATCTTCATCACACTCTAGAAAATCTCCCTCAGCTATAATGTCAAGAGAGTGTTCACACCACTTAAAAAGACCATGGTAAAAATTTCTAAGCACAATTTTTATAGATATCCAAGGCATAACTCTTTTATGTGCTTCAGAAATTCTGTCCCATGCCTTCTTCATATTTTCTCCATCCCTTTGACGGAAATCGAGAACTTCCGATTCCCGCAAAGAACCTAGTCCTAACATGTTCATCTAAACAAGGAGGACTACTAACAGCAAGATAAATAATTTTTTTGTAAATTTTGATAAAAGACACAAAGATAAAAACTGAAAGATAAACTAACAAGACTAAAAAACAAAGGTAAAGGGTAGTGTGCAACTCCCCTATATTAGCACTTGGAGTCCCCGGCAACGGCGCCAGAAAACTTGCTTGATGGCTTCTCGCCCCTTCGTTGGTTACCCCAAGTGGAAGGTTGAGATGTAGTGCAGCAGCAGTTTTCCCTCGGTAAAGATACCAAGGTTTGTCTCCAGCAGGACTCCAGAGGATATAAGTAGGTGTCAGCGGCGCAACTGACGCGGACCTGCACACAGACACAGATAACTTTGTTCCCAACGAAGTTCAGAGAGGTTGTCAATCTCTCCGATCTTGTTGTTCACAAGGATAAAATGCAAGGGATAATGATAGCAAGTAAAAGCAGTAAGGTAAATATAGCGTGGAAACAATAATGAAGATATGGACCGGGATACATGATGTTCGCTAGTGATGTCTCTCTCCCAAAAGACGATAAAATTGCTATGCGAGGTAAAAAAATTACAGAAAGGCAATTGACAGGATTATGAACGCACCGCAATGCTAACTATGCTACAAAAGAAAGGACGAGGTTCAAAAGCACAGGCAGTACGCCAAGATAAGTAGACCGAAATCCATCTGCATCTACTACTAATCATCCACCTTGAGATATCTATCCAGAACATCTCGCTGGTATTAAGTTGCGAGCCCCACCCAAAGTGTAAACCCAAAGCAACAGGCAACTCCATTAAAAAGAACTCTGCGTAAAGTAAACAATCCTTGTGACTGCGGTCACAAGCACCGTTGTTTTCCCCCTTGTGGCAACAGCACATCCCCTAGACTCATGTTTCTGTCACTCAAGCGTGTCATCGGGGGGCATGAACCCACAATCTAGCACAACGTTCCCTCTTGAAGTCACTACCTACTACTTGGCCAAAGCAATAAACAGCGACGGAGAACATGCAAGAATTACTTAAGAAAAAAAATATAAGAGATAAAAACCAAATATATTACTCTATCACAATCTGAACATAATCTCATAATCCATCAGATCCTATCAAACTCAACATAGCAATAGCAGAAATATTACAAAGGTGCCTCGATCATGTAGGGAAGCTCACGAGGTCTAAACAATGAAGATCAAAGAGGGGAGGAGAACATCACATAGCTACTGATCACGGACCCATCGTCCAAGGAAAACTACTCACGAGACATCCGGGGAGCATCCATGGTGGAGAGGAGACTCCCGGAGGTCAATCCTCCCTCTGGCAGGGTGCCGAAAAGAGGTCTTCTGGTGCTCCCGATCTTCGGAAACGCGGCAGCGGCGGAACAGAGGCGAGTTCGCGGAATAGGGTTCCTCTTCTGGAGTTTTCCCGTGACGGAGAATAAATAGGCGAAGGGGGGCAGCCAGAGGTGGACCAGGGGCCCCAGGCGCCCCCCTGACGCGACCAGGGGTGGGGCCGCGCCGGGTGGCCGCTTGGGCCCCCCTGGCTCCCCTATGGCCCCTCCCGGGCTCTTCGCGAAGCTTCCTCCATGCTGATTTTTATCTGAATTTTCCCGAATTTTTCTAGCACTTTTTATATGGGGGAAAACTGAAATAGAAAAACAGCAGAAAACAGGAACTGGCACTGGCGTGCACCGAGTTAATAGGTTAGTCCAAATATGATCAGAAGTGTATGAAAGCATATCTAGATCATAGAAATATCACACAAAACATGCATGGAGCAAGCAGAAATTATAGATACGTTTTGGACGTATCAACATCCCCAAGCTTAATTCCTGCTCGTCCTCGAGTAGGTAAATGATAACAGCATAATTTCTGTGGTGACATGCTAGCAACCATAAAAGAAATTTGAAAAGTAAAGCAATCAAGGTTAGAGACTCAATTCAAGTCATAACATGCAAGAGTCTATATTAGCATTGAAACAAGTAACAAAAGAACATTAGGTGCAAGAGCTCTCGCTGTCCGTGACTCGAATGTCTCCAAATGGTGTTTGCATGCAAGAAGGGGGATAGGGAATACGAGAAAAAAGTATTTTTGTGTTGAGAACTCAATCTACTAAAGTTTCACACTTGGTCTTCTTTGGAATCTTATCTTGACTCGTCCCCGGACCACTAGCCAGGTACAAGTCAATTTGATCCACTCCTTTTCGATATTTCAAGCACTCATGCAATGGATGAGCGTAAGCACGAGAGTTGACACTTAGGATGGCAAAGAGAGAAATATGGTGGAGGAGGAAGACAAAAAGGATAATAAAGGCTCACAACAATGAGGACAATCATAGGCCAGAGATGCCAAATGATAGATATGATGTGAGGAGTAGGGATTGCCATGCAACGGATGCACATACGAGCTAAGAAGCTCTCCAATGGAACTAGTGGGGGTGCATCTAACTTGCTCGCTCATGAAGACCTAGGGCTCGTTTGAGGAGGCTCATCCTTGGAATATGCAAGCCAAGTTCTATAGTGTTAAGGTCCCCACATAGCTATATGCATAACGATCATCTCTATGGAGTACAAAGATATAGAGGGAGTACTAGTGTGGATCTCTCAAAAGGATAGTAGTGTTGCCCCTTTCTCTCTTTTTATTTCTTTTTCTCTTTTTTCTATTTTTTTGTATTTTTTTGGTGGCCTCAATGGCTCTTTCTATGTAACTCTCATTTTTCCTCTTTGGGATCTTTTATTGTGTCCACTTTGGGATCTTTTCCTCACTTAAGGGCAACACTCTATTTTACAAGAAGGTAAAGGAAATCTTTCACACTTTACAAGGTACTCAAAACATAAAGAAGATGTAACTATCATGATGTATGCAATGTATGTCGCTGCCAGTGTAGCAAGAACATGTATGACATGAAGATCAAGTCATGAAGAAGTGGAAGTTGCATGGCAATGTAACTCAGAAAGGCTATGGAAATGCCTTGATAGGTAGGTATGGTGGCTGTTTTGAGGAAAGATATAAGGAGGCTTATGATGACAAAGCGTATCATGCCAAGGGTTTGGATGTACCGGCGAAGGTGGACACCAACTCCCGGAGTGAGAAGAAGGCAATGCACGGCACAGGAGAGGCTAGCAAAATATGGGAAGGTGGAAGTGTCAACTTTCAATACTTACATTAGTCTGAAGAACTCATGCACTTATTATCGGTAACTCTCAATCTAATGAGGAGGTTCACAAAGAGACAATTACCCCGAGGAGGAGTGTATGGGGGTTTGGTTATCCTTGCGCATCCTCGACTCATGGTACGTGAGTGTTCTCTGATATTCGACCCCTCAGAAGAGTAGTGATCCATCTAGTAGCTAGAGTTCTCAACTAGTTTTGTAGGTTTTGAAAATACACACGGATTGCCCAAAATACGACACCTATCACTAATAGGCTAGAGCTCTTGACACCAAAAGTTCAAATATTACTCACATCAATACCTCAAAACTATTACAAGCTACTACTAAAATTAAATAGCAACCTCAATTACCTACTTTCAAGACAAGACACAACTCAGTGCAACAACCAACTCTCTTAAGAAGATAAACATGAAAACTAAAAAGAGTTCCAGCAACAAACTAAACAAAATCCAAGGATCTTGCTAAAGACAAACTAAGACTAAAACTAAACAAGGCAGTAGCTATGAAAAGATAAAGAACACACAACAACAAAAAGATAGGCAGGAAAAATCCTATGATGTGTTCTAAATTTTGAAAGTGGAGCGTGTTTCTCTCCCACACAAAGTAAGAAAGGATCTAACTTGTTATGAACAGCAAGCAAATCTAAAGAAAACTAAAAACAAAACCTAAGAGCGAGACGCTCCAAGCATAGCACATAACGCATGAAGTGATAAAAATATAGTGAGACGAAGGACGAACTGATGATTGTTGATGGAGAAGAGGATGCACGGGGGCATCCCCAAGCTTAGACGCTTGAGTCTCCTTGAATATTTATTGGGGATGCATGGGGGCATCCCCGAGCTTGAGCACTTGACACTCCTGGATCTTCTTTCATCATCTTCCATCGCACACTTAAAAACTCCCTTCATACATAACTCATCATAAGCTGATTAGAGAGGTTAGTACCCTTAATAAATAATTTTTCCCCACTGGATATAAAGATAATCTTGAAGAGCTACTGTTTCTCAAGAGTGCCAAAAAGTTTTTGCAAAGAAAAAGAAAGCTTAAGAGTGCCAAAAAGCGCTTCTTTAAAGAATCACATATTCTTGGGATAAGTGCAAAGATGCTTTTATAGGGAAGTACTACCCACCTGCTAAAATTATCCAATTAAGGAGTAACATTATGAATTTTAAGAAATTGGATAATGAACACGTTGCCCAAGCTTGGGAACGAATGAAATCTCTTGTTAAGAAATGCCCTACACATGGTTTGACTACCTGGATGGTTATCCAGACTTTTTATGCAGGCTTGAACTTTACCTCGCGAAACCTGTTAGATTCGGCCGCGGGAGGAACCTTTATGTCAACTACACTTGGTGCTGCCACGAAGCTTCTCGATGAGATGATGACCAATTATTCCCAATGGCACACCGAACGAGCTCCAACAGGTAGGAAGGTAAACTCTGTCGAGGAAATTACCTCCCTCAATGAAAAAGTTGATTTAATTATGTCTCTACTTACCAAGCAACCCTCTATTGATCCTCGTGATGTTCCTTTAAATTCTTTGGTTGCCCAAGAACAAGTAGACGTGAACTTTATTTCTAGAAACAACTTCAACAACAATACTTATAGGGGTAATTTTGCTAGCAATCCTAGACCGTTTCCATCCAACTATGGGAACAACAACACCTACCCTAGCAACAAGAACCCCTCTTCTGAATTAGAAAACATGCTTAGAGATTTTATCACTACACAAAAAGCCTTCAATAAGAATGTACAGGAGAAATTAGCTAAATTAGATAATCTCTCTTTGAAGGTAGAAAGCTTAGCCCTTGATATTGAGATGCTTAAAATTAGAACCTCTCCCCTTGAGGAGAATAAGGCCACTCCTATTAATGTTATCTAGTTGCAAATTAATGAAAATATTAGGATAATGGCTAAACTTAAAGAAAGATGGGCTAGAGAAAAAGAGGAAGATGATAGGATTAAGAGCCTTCCTACACACCACACACTTGCCACTATCCAAATTGTTGAGGACACCCAAACTATTAGCACCCAATGCACTCCTAGTCCCGTTGGACCTATTAATGGTGATGCTAATACCTCAACCGAAGATGAAGAAACTCCTATGAACATAGAGGGTTTAAAACAAGTGAGCCTAGACGACACTACTACCACCTTTGATAGTAGTGATATTGATTTTGATAGTTGCACCCTCTCAGAAGTTATTAGCTTGCTACACAAAATGTCTAGAGACCCCCACACTAGCACACTTAATCTTGCCTTCACGGAGCATATCACAAATGCTCTCATCAAAGCTAGGGAGGAGAAGCTTAGAGTAGAAGCCTCCATACCTAGAAAGCTAGATGATGGTTGGGACCCTATGATCAAAATTAAATTAAATAACTTCTCTTGCTATGCTTTATGTGATGTTGGAGCTAGTACCTCCGTTATGCCCAAAAGAATATACGATATGTTTGAATTGAAGCCCTTTGAGCCTTGTTCTTTTGGAGTTCGTCTTGTTGATTCTTCCGTAAAGAAACCTTTGGGGAAGATCGATGATGTTCTTATCATTGTCAATGACAACTATGTTCCTGTTGATTTTATTGTTATGGATATAGAGTGTGAACCTTTGTGTCCAATTATTTTGGGACGTCCTTTTCTTCGCATCGTTGGTGCGGTTATTGACATGAAAGAGGGGAATATAAAAATTCCAATTCCCTCTCAAGAAAGGGATGGAACACTTCCCTAGAAATAAAATCAAGTTACCTTTTGAGTCCGTTACACGGGCTAGTTATTCTCTTTCTCTTGATAAAACTTGATTCTTCTTTTTGCATCATGCCCATCTTAAAGGCATAAAAGAAAACGCTTTTGGGAGGCAGCCCACAACGAATTAGGTTTCTTTTTGCTTTTGTTGTGTCTTGATGTTTGTTACTACTTTAGCAACATCATTGTATCTTTATTTTTCAGCTTTGTGCCAAGTTATAGCCTCTTATGATAAGGGAAGCAAAAGTTGTGACATGCTGTCCAGAAAACAGATTCTGTCCCTTGACAGAAAAATTCGAATCAAATCACCAGATCATCTTTTTGACCTGAATATTTTTGACATCATGATCTATACAATTGTGAAACTTTCGTATGTTCTGAGTTTTTTTATTTGAGTTGCAGAAGTGCCCCGAAAAAATTCTCTACTACCTGTTGTTCTGTTTTTCACAGATTCTGCCACGTTTTACCTCTCTTCACTTTTGCAAACCTTAAGCTTGCTTTTTCTTTGCAAAAACTTTTTGGCACTCTTGAGAAACAGTAACTCTTCAAGAATATCTTTATATCCAGTGGGGTAAAATTATTTTATTAAGGGTACTAACCTCTCTAATCAACTTATGATGAGTTATGTATGAAGGGAGTTTTCAAGTGTGCGATGGAAGATGATGAAAGAAGATTCAGGAGTGTCAAGCGCTCAAGCTTGGGGATGCCCCCGTGCACCCCCCAATAAATATTCAAGGAGACTCAAGCGTCTAAGCTTGGGGATGCCCCCGTGCATCCCCTTCTCCATCAACAATCATCAGTTCGTCCTTCGTCTCACTATATTTTTATCACTTCATGCGTTATGTGCTATGCTTGGAGCGTCTCGCTCTTAGGTTTTATTTTTAGTTTTCTTTAGTTTTGCTTGCTGGTCATAACAAGCTATACCCCATCTTACTTTGTGTGGGAGAGAAACACGCTCCACTCCAATCTAGAACACATCATAGGATTTTTCCTGCTTATCTTTTTGCTGTTGTGTGTTCTTTATCTTTTCGTAGCTGCTGCCATGTTTAGTTTTAGTCTTAGTTTGTATTTAGCAAGAGCCTTGGCTTTTGTTTAGTTTGTTGCTGTAACTCTCTTTAGTTTTCATGTTTATCTTGTTAAGAGAGTTGGTTGTTGCACTGAGTTGTGTTTTGTCTTGGAAGTCGGTAATTGAGGTTGCTATTTAGTTCTAGTAGTAACTTGCAATAGTTTTGAGGTATTGATGTGAGTAATGTCTGAACTTTTGTTGTCAAGAGCTTTAGCCTATTAGTGATAGGTGTCGTATTTTGGGCAATTTGTGTGTATTTTCAAAACCTACAAAAACTAGTTGAGAACTCTAACTACTAGATGGATCACTAATCTTTGGAGGGATCGAATATTAGAGTACACTCACGTACCATGAGTCGAGGATGCGCAAGGATAACCAAACCCCCATACACTCCTCCTCGGGGTACTTGTCTCTTTGTGAACCTCCTTATTAGATTGAGAGTTACAGATAATAAGTGCATGAGTTCTTCGGACTAATGTAAGTATTGAAAGTTGACACTTCCACCTTCCCATATTTTTCTAGCCTCTCCCGTGCCGTGCATTGCCTTCTTCTCACTCCGAGAGTTGGTGTCCACCTTCGCCGGTACATCCAAACCCTTGGCATGATACTCTCTGTCATCATAAGCCTCCTTATATCTTTCCTCAAAACAGCCACCATACCTACCTATCAAGGCATTTCCATAGCCTTTCCGAGATATATTGCCATGCAACTTCCACCTCTTTATGACTTGATCTTCATGTCATACATGTTCCTGCTACACTGGCAGCGACATACATTGCATACATCATGATAGTTACATCTTCTTTATGATTTTGAGTACCTTGTAAAGTGTGAAAGATTTCCTATACCTTCTTGTAAAATAGAGTGTTGCTCTTAAGTGAGGAAAAGATCCCAAAGTGGACACAATAAAAGATCCCAAAGAGGACAAATGAGAGTTAGGTAGAAAGAGCCATTGAGGCCACCAAAAAAATACAAAAAAATAGAAAAAATAAAAAAATAAAAAGAGAGAAAGGGGCAACACTACTATCCTTTTGAGAGATCCACACTAGTACTCCCTCTTATATCTTGTACTCCATAGAGATGATCATTATGCATATAGCTATGTGGGGACCTTCACACTATAGAACTTGGCTTGCATATTACAAGGATGAGCCTCCTCAAACGAGCTCTAGGTCTTCATGAGCGAGCAAGTTAGATGCACCCCCACTAGTTTCATTGGAGAGCTTCCTAGCTCATATGTGCATCTGTTGCATGGCAATCCCTACTCCTCACATCATATCTATCATTTGGCATCTCTTGCCTATGGTTGTCCTCATTGATGTGAACCTTTCTCATTCTTTTTTGTCTTCCTCCTCCTCTATACTTCTCTCTTTGCCAACCTAAGTGTCAACTCTCGTGCTTACGCTCATCCATTGCATGAGTGATCAAAATATTGAAAAAGGAGTGGATCATATTGACTTGTACATGGCTAGTGGACTGGGGACGAGTCAAGCTAAGATTCCAGAAAAAGACCAAGTGTGAAACTTTAGTAGATTGAGTTCTCAACAAATAAATATTTTTCTCGTATTCCCTATCCCCCTTCTTGCACGCAAACACCATTTGGAGACATTCGAGTCACGGACAGCGAGAGCTCTTGCACCTATTGTTCTTTTGTTACTTGTTTCAATGCTAATATAGACTCTTGCGTGTTATGACTTGAATTGAATCTCTAACCTTGATTGCTTTACTTTTCAAAGTTTTTTATGGTCGCTAGCATGTCACCACAGAAATTATGTTGTTATCATTTACCTACTCAAGGACGAGCAGGAATTAAGCTTGGGGATGGTGATACGTCCAAAACGTATCTATAATTTCTGCTTGCTCCATGCATGTTTTGTGTGATATTGCTATGATCTAGATACACTTTCATACACTTTTGATCATATTTGGACTAACCTATTAACTCAGCGCACCATAGTGCCAGTTCCTGTTTTCTGCTGTTTTTCTATTTCAGTTTTCCCCCATATAAAAAGTGCTCCACAAATTCGGAAAAAATCAGATAAAAAATCAACGCAGAAGAACCTTCCGGAAGAACCTGAGTGGGGCCAGAGGGACACCACCAGGGGCCCAGGCGCCCTCGTGGCGCGCCCTAGGGGCTGGCCGCGCCAGGGGGGCGCCTGGACCCCTGGTGGGCCCCCTGGCTGCCCCCCTTCGCCTATATATTCTCCGTGACGAGAAACCCTCGAGGCCAGAACCCTTTTTCGCGATCTCGCCTCTGTTTCGCCGCCGCCGTGCTTCCGAGATCGGGAGCACCAGCAGACCTCTTCCCGGCACCCTGCCGGAGGAGGGCCGACCTCCGGGAGTCTCCTCTCTACCATGGATGCTTCCCGGATGTGCCGTGAGTAGTTTCCTTTGGACCATGGGTCCGTGATCAGTAGGTATGTGATGTTCTCCTCCCCTCTTTGTTCTTCATGGTTTAGACCTTGTGAGTTGCCCTACATGATCGAGGCACTTTTGTAATCTTTATGTTGTTGCTATGTTGAGTTTGATGGGATCTGATGGATTATGAGATTATGTTCAGATTGTGATAGAGTAATATATTTGGTTCTTATCTTTTATATTTTTGTTCTTAAGTAGTTCTTGCATGTTCTCCGTTGCTGTTTATTGCTTTGGCCAAGTAGTAGGTAGTAACCCCAAGAGGGAACGTTATGCTCGACTGTGGGTTCATGCCCCCTGATGACACGCTTGAGTGACAGAAACATGAGTCTAGGGGATGTGTTGTTGCCACAAGGGGGAAAACAACGGTGCTTGTAACCGCGGTTGCAAGGATTGTTTACTTTACGCAAAGTGCTTTTTAATGCAGTTGGCTGTTGCTTTGGGTTTACACTTTGGGTGGGGCTCACAACTTAATACCAGCGAGATGTTCTGGATATATATCTCAAGGTGGATGATTAGTAGTAGATGCAGTTGGATTTCGGTCTACTTATTTTGGCGTTCTGCCCATGCTTTTGAGCCTCTTCCTTTCTTTTGTAGCATAGTTAGCATTGCGGTGCGTTCATAATCCTGTCAATTGCCCTTCTGTAATTTGTTCACCTTGCATAGCAGTTTTATCGTCTTTTGGGAGAGAGACATCACTAGTGAACATCACGTATCCCGGTCCATATCCTCATCACTGTTTCCACATTCATTTACTTTTCTGCTTTTACTTTAAGTTGCTATCATTATCCCTTGTGTTTGATCCTAAAGATATGACCTCATTGTCAATAGGGGTTCATACCTCATGATCAGGAAACCTTGATCATTGTTTGACCAATGAGCTAGTGTACCTGAGTTTAACTAGGGACCGGGTGCTTATATACTACACGTGTATTAGTGTTTCCGAGTAATACAGTTCTAGCATAGTATAAAACGTATTATGAACCAAATGAATATGTGACTAATATCTTTATTGATTTGCCTCTAGGGCACATATCCAACACTTCTCTCCAATCTTGTGCTTCAATTCTTAGCCCTTGTGAGTTGCCCTACATGTTCAAGGCACTTATGTAATATTTCTGCTGTTGCTATGCTGTGTTTTCTGGGATCTGTTGAATTATTAGTTTATGTTCAGATCGTGATGAGTTATATATTTGGTTCTCCTTTTATATTTTGTTCTTGAGTAATTCTTTCGTATTCTCCGTTTCTTTTTATTGCTTTGGAAAATTATTAGATAATAACTCCAAGAGGGAGCGTTATGCTTGATTGTGGGTTCATGCCCCCCAATGTCTAGCTTGAGTGACAGAAACATGAGACTAGGGGATGTGATGTTGCCACCAAGGAGAAAACAACGGTGCTTGTAACCGCGGTTGCAAGGATTGTTAACCTTACGCGAAGTTTATTAATGCAGTTGTCTGTTGCTTTGGGTTTACACTTTGGGTGGGGCTCGCAACTTAATACTAGTGAGATGTTTTGCATAGATATCTCAACGTGGATGATTAGTGAGTAGATGATGATGAATCAATGGTCCACCTCTCTTGGCGTATTGCCCATACTTTTGAGCCACTAACTTTCTTGTGGCATAATTAGCATTGAAGTGCGTTTATAATTTTGTCAATTGCCCAGCTGTAATTTGTTCACCCAGCTTAGTTGTTTTATCGACTTTTGGGAGAGAGACATCACTAGTGAACATCATGGGACCCGGTCCATATTTTCACCATTGATTACACCTTCACTATTTACTGCTTTTATTTCCTTTCAGTTGTAATCACCATCACTATTGTGACGCCCCCAAAATCAAGTCGTGTACAGTAATCATACACACAAGGTACACGATCGAGATCAGGGACTCACGGTAAGATATCACAACACAACTCTACAAATAAAATAATACAAGCTGTATAATACAAGCCAGGGGCCACGAGGGTTCGAATACAACAGCTCAAAAGCACACAGTTAGCGGAAGCAATAGTATTTGAGTACATACACAAGGTACACATGATCTGCCTTAAGAAGGCTAGCACAAATAACAACAGACCGAAAAGGCGAGGCCTCCTGCCTGGGAACCTCCAAACTACTCCTGGTCGACGGGGAACTCGACGTCGTAGAAGGCATCGGGGACCTTCATGTTGCGGTGGTCGGCATCGGGGATCTCCTGCTCCTGGACTCCAAGGCTCCAACGTTGACTGCAGCGGCTGATCATGCAAAACAAAAAGGGGGAAATAAAGCAAGGGTGAGTATCTAGCATACCCGCGAGTCTTACTTACGCTACTAAGCATTTATGCATTTGTATCAAATGGAAAGGGGGCTGTATATAGTGGACTGCAAGGTAGAAAGTCAGAATAAGGATAAGAAGCTAGGCCTATCGAAGACTAGCATATTCCAACGAGTCTTGCAGCACAAGGAGAGAATATCCAACAGTTTATATAAAGCATAAAGTAACAATGCAGCAGAAGTTGCTGCAACATTGTATAATAGTAAGTTGTAATAATTAACAATGCCTCCGAGATCACGTCCTTGACTTCCCTGCGAGGAAGCAAACCCGAAACCAAACAGTTTGGTAATAATAGTTTGTAGTAGTAGGATCTGGCTTCATCATAAACTGTCCTGTTACCGTGGACACGGCTATTCGAATAGATTAATCTTCCCTGCAGGGGTGCACTTCTGTTACACTACAACGCATGGATCTCCAGGGTGGCGTACACCTTGTTAGGGAATGCCCCACCGAGGCTATCCGACACAAAGTAGCCCATCCTTCATACTCAACAAAGAGGCCATCCGCCGATCTAAATCCTAAGTACGTAGGGCCTTGGACCCCAACCCTGACGTACTCTTGCATGGTGCGTGGGTGGCCGGGAAGTAGTAGCAAAAACAACACAGCTCGAGCAAAGAAGACACCTCACTTCCCGGCAATCAGCCTGCGGTACTGCTGATGTCTGAAGAGTCTTCGAATGAGACTATGATGCAAAGGAGCCCATAACTCATTATCCCACATGTAGGCAGCGCCTATAAGCCAAGAGGCTACTCAAGTCATCCGCCGAACCCTTAGTCATTTTATTATCTCGCGGACAACCGTTGTCGTTGCCCGACTAATTAACACAACGGACAACGAATAGCAGCCAGGACCACCAGTACACTGGTGCCTGCTCTGTCATCCCGTCAAAGCGCGCGGTTACCAACAAGGTGAACCGTCTCCTTACCTTGTCTCGCGTGTGCTCCTGGAGAAGCTCAACTTTCGTGGTTTGGTAACTCTCGTGGCCAACGATCAGGGTCCAAGCACACCTGTACACCGGTCGTACCATCCATGTCGTCCTGTCGCAATACCACTCGCGGGCACCGTTGGGTCACCCGACTTCTTACCTTATGGACAACTGTTGTTCAGGACCCTAGGGCGGCTATACAAAGTCAGTAACGAGTGGAGTACGATAATTACTCCTCGATAGCTCACACTTGATGTGGCTCGGCAGAGCTGAGGTAGGGCCTAAGGCGGTGTCTGCATTGTACCGTACCTGTGCAGTTATAATATTTGTATCCGCGTTCACTCCCAAAAGTGATCATGGCCCGCTATCTAATCCTAGCTGACTAACAAAGCTCAGGGCTCACTGCTGAATATAATATATATTTATAGGCATCATAGGATAAATGAAGGTACATCAAGGGGCGACAAAAATAGGCTATGCAATAGAATAGGATTGTAACGTAGTAGCAGCAGTAACAATGCCTAGTGCAAGAAAAGTACGAAAAGATAGGCGATATCTGGGGAAGAGAATGACTCTGCTTGCCTGGAAGCTCGACGGTAGGGGTACGGTCGTCGACGTAGTAGTCGAACACAGCAACATCGGCGGCGGTAGTCGCGGGGTCTAACGGACAATAAGAGGGGGGAAGAAACAATAAATACACAACAAAAAAGCAATACAAATACAAGACATGGAAAACGCGGTGTTGGCGGTGTTCTAACGCGGTACACCGTGATTTTCTCGGAGCGGGAATTTATCCGGAGATGACTCATCAGTACCAGGTGATTACCGGACAGATGATCCGGAGGGGAAGGTTCCATGTCTGCAGCGTTAGAGACATCTGACAGACATGTGGATAGTGTATCCGTGTTTGTTGATCCATTCTGAACAACTTTCATGTTCAGAATATTTTCATCCGGAAAGTTTTACAGGCACCGGGAATTATCGGGCAGGTATTCCGGAGGGGGAATGATCCATGTGCGGTATGTTAGAGGGGTGTGGTGGGCGTATGGGCACTTGGCTGTTTTACTGTAGGGAGCCGGAGCGTAGTGTTAGCAGAATAACGGTTTGTTAGTAGAATAAGCTCTTAGAGGGTGTTAGTAGAATAGACCCTATATTTTAGATGGCTTAAAGTATAAATGGTAGTTTATGGTGCATAGCGTGGCAATGATACAAATATAACTCAGAATATTGTCTACAAAGAGGTTTTCAATGCACTTTGAGCTAATTGATACAGGTTGAGGTACTATTACAGATTATCCTTCTCTCTTCACTCAATATTTATGTCTTTTCTGCTCTTCCTATTGTTTCTACTAACTGAACAATTCATATGTCACAGTTGTTGCAGTACATGCTATGAATCTTGACGACAACTTCTCTTCTGCTGTCTTTTGAGTTCTATAGCAATGATAGAGGTTTAACAATTTTATTCAGCGGCTATTTCCTTTTCTCTAGCCATTTTCTTCCAGTGGAAATTGTAAACCTGGCAGTCGACTTGGAACTTCTTTCATGCTGTCTTTTGAGATTTGTAACAATGGAAGGAAGTTTAACAATTTGCTCAGCAGTTATTTCTGTTTGTTCACCAAATAGTGTACTCTTTACTAATTTCACAAATCGAGTACTCCTAGTACGTACTAGCTGTGCCTTCACTAAAGCTAGCTAGCAAGCTTTCCTCCCCGCTGCTCTTCTCTTTCTCCCCTTGCCTGACTGCTCCGGCGCTTGTCTTTTGTCTGCGGCTCCCTCCCTCCTGCTCCCTCCGCCGGCGTCGCCGGTCGGGGTGGAGTAGGAGGGCGGGTATGCACGCCTGTATTTAGGTTTTTTCGTTCTCTGATGAGCTTTTCCGGTCGCTCGTGAGCGGCGGCAAGACGGAGTGGTTGCTGAACTTGCTCAGGCGTCCGAGGTGGACGGCGAGGAGGTTCTGCGCGACTCCAAGCTCCCCTAATGAGCTCCCTTTATCTTACAGGAAGGATCTGCTTCTAGCTCTCGTTGCTTCCTTTTTCCTGATTCATCTTGGTGATGAACAGGGACGAAGGTTGCAGGTGGCTACTGGTGGATTTGTCTCTCCAGATCCGGTTGCTGCTCTATCTTTGGGCTTATTCTCGACGGCGACTACCGACTCGCCGCCGACCAATCTGGCCGAATGGCAGCACTGGGCGCAAGCGGCTGTGTGCCGGCGTCTCTCCAACCTCCAGGCCGATGTGCCAAAGTAGAGGCCCTCAAGCTCCTGCAGCGTGGCAGCCTTCGGTGCTACCGCCCAAGTGGCATGTTCCCCGGCGGCGATGGCACTGGCCACGACGGGATGCTCCGGCGATCTCGCGGTGTCAGAGGACTCGATTGCTTTTCAACTTTTAGTTCTAGGGTCCTCTTTGTACTTTTTCAGCCCCAAGTTGTTATTCCACAAGTTTTTAGGGGCTTCTTTGTAAACTGTACCGCATCTGGAAATTATTGCACATTCGGGTCTTCGAGACCCTTCCTGTTCAATTTTTTTTTCACAAACCATCTTTCCCAGTAACAATTATGGAGCTGATGTGCTTCAGGCAGATTTTAGTATAGTGTTCACTTTGCAAATATGTATAAATTCTTGATATACAGAAGTCAAGCCCTTTTGGTGCGTTGTATTAGCTACTTTCGTGAGTTACAAAGCATGTAAAAATGTGACATGTTTGTTTAAAGCCAAATGTTATATTTATTATCGGAGACTTAAACTAATAGATTGTGCGCCCTGGACTGTACTTAAATTCATTTTTTTTGTCATCTCAATAGTATGCATACTCATAATTGATTTCTTTCTTCCTCTAGGTAGATTCAAGATAAGTGAAAAAAATTATGAATACTAAGTGATTTTCAAATTCTCTATGACATCATTTATCTCGGTGGTACATTTTTCTTGACTGATGAGGAACGATTATATATTATTGGTTTGGTACCAATATGCATGATTATTAGAATACTCGCAATAAAGCAACCATCGATAACAAAATGATCAACTTTAAATTTTTTTTTGTGTTTTCTCTATGTGCACTTTTATTGTTCTGGGCAAGTTTACAAAGGGTGGACACCACTAAACTAAGCATGGGCATTGAAAGGCTCAGGATTATATAGAACATCATAACGTTTCTAACTCTTCATAAGGTTTTAGATTGAAATCACCTAAACATTAAAGTTGATTATACGCGGGCTTCAACATGGGCGCGGCGACACGCCGCGTCTTCCGCCTGCTAGTTTCTAGAACTAGTTCCAATAGACGCGCCTTGGCGCGCCCTGTCGATCAACGAATGGCTCAGACGTCTTTTTACTTAGTGATAAACATAGTGGTGGAATACAACAACATGAAAAAATTATATGGTAAATGTGCATCATATGGAAAGGGAAACCAAGCACAATGATCTTGAACAAAGAGGACAACACTTAGGTTATTTTTTACAATACCAAAAGAATCCATGCTCCAGAGAATACATCCAAGATGTAACTTGCAGACAAACAACAGAATTATTATCTCTTACAAATATCAAGAGGCAATAGCTGCACACCTAGGGCCACATTCGGGTCTAAATACACAATTCAAAATGCAGATAAGCTCTTCATTCGAACCATATTCTACAATGCGAAACTCTTAATAACACATTAATTCACTACCAAATAACAATGAACCATGCAATTTTTCCCATTCTTCGTGGCATGCAATTAATTAGAGAATTAAAATGATATATTCTCCTTTTCCACACTAAAAAATCTTCTAGTTGGCTAGCTGCAAGATCAATTTTTTTGTTTCTAGGACAAGCAAAAGAGCAACTCCTACCGATGTACTCCCTCCGTTTCATTTTACTTCACATATAAGATTTGGTCAAAGTCAAACTTGCTAAAGTTTGATCAATTTTATAGAAAAATCTATCAACATCCAAAATATGAAACCGATATCATTAGAAGCATCATGATATTAATTTTCATATGGTATAACTTTGATGTTGTAGATGTTGATACTTTTTAATATAAACTTTGTCAAATTTTATCAAATTTGACTTTGACCAAATCTTATATACGGAGTAAAAAGAAACGGAGGGAGTATTTGCAAGCAATCGCTTAGCACACATGCAACAGCAGCAAGCAAGGTGAAACGCTCCAAAATCCGTGTGAATGGATCAATTCGGGGGATCCAACGCAATGCAAAGGGAGATGTGCGTGGAGAAGCAAAGGAGCGGACCTCACCGTGGGCGCGGCCGCTGGCGCTGTTGAGCCGGACGGCCTCCTCGCAGTCGTAGTGCCGGAGCGCCTCGCCGTACCGGCCCTTCTTGTACAACTCTTTCCTGACCTGGATGAGCACCTACAGGCTGTTCGGCGGCTCCGCAAAGCTCGTGGGAGACCTCAAAGATCTGCCGGCGTCTATGCTGCTGCTTCTCGCGGGGGCCATGGCGCCCCGCATGATGCTGCCGTGGTCGTAGTGATCGGCACCTGATCCAAGCACGTTAAGCCGCGAGCGAGGCCGGGGCGCGGATGGCGCCGCTGCAGCGCGGCCAGGCGCGCAGATGTTGCCGGTGGGGGGGGGGGGGGCGCATTGCCGCATTGGTGAGCAGCGAGCTTGCCGTGCTCCCGCCGCCTCCCCCTGAGATGGTACTCCCGCCCGAATCATCGCCCCAGATCTGGAGCGCGCCTAAAGTGGAGCACGACGAGGAGCGCTCTTTAGGCCATCATATGGAAAACAGGGAACCCATACACGTACATCGGCAACAAAGACACGCGAATCCGAGATGTACCTACTAACTGCAAGCAAACCATGAAATTAGTGTGGTAAAGCTCTCAAAAGAGCATCTATTTACCGAACTCTAAAGAAATAAAACCAAGCTCCTCCGGCCAATGCTCATCCTTTACTTGCGTTCCTATTGTGTGGGTGGCCGGGAGAGAAGATTAATTGCAAGAAAGTAGCATATCACGAGGAGGGAGAATGACTCGTAGTCAAGATCAAACGGATATCAAGCACATAAGCATAGAGCTGGAAATATATGAGTGTGTGTATTTTTATCCAGATAAACCATGGGTGGCGAAGGACTCGCAAGAACTGATTCATGCCTTGCTCCACAGCATCGAAGATAGGAGAGAGGAGTCCCGACCAGCGGCTCAGCCTGCAGGCCCTCAAATTCGTCGGAACCAAAGGTGAGCCGAGCTCGATGGCTGCAGAAAGCGGAGCAACACAAAGACATGAGATACAGACAGTGTAAGGGGGTGAGGAGCAGGTGGATGATGGGAAATAACTGGGAGCAGCGCCTCCCCCGTCGCACGTGACGCACGTCCATGCCCTGCCGTGGCGTGACGCTGAGCACAGAACGAAGTCAAGAGGCACAGTGCGGTCAAAGGGTGGGGTCCCACGAGCCTTTTGAGGCCGCACGTGTAGGGGTCCGATGCGTCCAGCAGCTGGCGAGACAAAAAATCTAACGACCAAAATCAGTAGCAACGACGTGGATAGTGCGAGCGTCGAGAGCCTCGCGCAAAACTTCTATTGGCGGATTTAGGCTCTAGGATCAGTTGGTTGGAAGGAACGCTATTGAATCTGAAAAACCAAATAACTGCAGAAGTAAAAAACCGAACCCGTGCCTGAAAGCCGAATACCCCGCTAATTCGGTCAAATCGGGTTCGGTATTCCGTTTCTCGAGTACACCCAAGTGCCAAGTCTTGGCAACATTGGGGCAGTATGGTAATTTCATGAGCCGGTGGCGGCCGACGACGGTCTTGGTCTTGGTCTTGGAGGCTCGTGCTCCCCGTTTCTTCTTCCTCTCGCACGCGGTCGCTGCATATTCCCCCGCACCCCATTTCTGATTCTACTTCGTGTCCTCCGATCGCAGCTTACTCAACCCAAGTTGAAGCCGTGGGTTGTCTCTACGCTACGATTACTAGCAGAGGCCTGGTCACCAGAGGGAGGCGGTGAGGTCTCCCGGCAGCATGTCGTTGGATTCGGAGTCCTCTTCGCAGGGCGGCGACCACCGGAGCTTCCGGCAGATCACACGAGACCGTAACCACCCCTTTTCTTCAACCCCCCCCCCCCCCCCCCTTTCTGATTTTGATTTGCTTGCCTGCTGTTGTTGTTGGAGCTGGACCGCCGGATCTGAGTGCTTGTGGAGTTGAAAAAATTGGCATGGTCGTGTAAACTTGTTGTTTAGGGTTCATAGCGGAGTAGATTATTGTACACTTTGTTGCCTTTTACTCTAGGTCTTCAATTGTGCATTACCGTTGAATCGAGTGATCAAGTAGTCGTATCACCCAGTTTGGTAGAAATCGGTTTCGTTGAGCTTTCGTTATTTATTTTTGCTCGATTATGTGCTTATTAATGTACGGAGATCTTGTCTAATGGATTATGGGGCAAACAACACACTGGAAAATCGGGATTTCACTTGCTCTTTTCCCCTGAGAAAACACAAAAGCTTTGTGCCTATCGATGTATTGGCAGAAGAAAGGGTTGACGATCCCAAGATAGGGCAAACACCCTGATTACAACGCTACGCCCCTCCTCCAAAGTGCTACGTGTCCTGTAAGAAGCATCGTGAGACCCAGTGACCTTTCCAGCGCACCGAGCCTCAGAGCATCTCCAGCCGTTCGCCCCCCCAGGACGTTTTGCGGGGGCGTTGGACGCGGCGATAGGTCCTGGGGGGGCCGGCTACCCAGCCGCGCCCCCAAGGCGCCCCCCAAGACTGACGGGCCGACCCAGGAGCGGCCCAAATTCGACCAAAAAACGGCGCCGGTTTGATTTTTTTTGCACAGTTTCAGCACAAAACATGCGAATTTCGTCTCAATTCGGCGCAATTTCGTGTCGGTTCGGCGCAATTTCGTCATACAACATGATACTACAATCACATAGTTCGGCACAAATACAAAAAACTGATCAAATTAGGCATTGCCTTTGCGCATCCATAGATGATCCACTAGATCTTCTTGCAGTTGACGATGCACATGTGGGTCTCGGATCTCCTGGCGCATGTTGAGATATGCTGTCCAATCTGATGGTATCTGGTGATCAACAACTGCAAGAGGCCCCTGGTTGATATATGGTTCACAGTCATACACTGGATCCACTTTCTCGCTCTCGATGATCATGTTGTGCAGGATGACACAACAATTCATCACCTCCCACATTTGATCTTTCGACCAAGTCTGAGCGGGGTATCGGACAACAACAAATCGAGACTGTAGCACCCCAAATGCCCGCTCGACATCCTTCCTGCAAGCCTCCTGGCACTTGGCAAAGTGGGCGTGCTTCCCTCCTTGCACAGGGTTTGAGATAGTCTTCACAAATACCGGCCACCTTGGATAGATGCCATCTGCTAGGTAGTATCCCTTGTTGTACTGGTGCCCATTGACCTCAAAGTTCACCGGAGGAGTATGACCTTCGACAAGTCTGGCAAAGACATTTGAGCACTGCAGGACGTTGATGTCATTGTGTGTTCCTGGCATGCTAAAGAAAGAGTGCAAAATCCAGAGATCACGTGTAGCAACCGCCTCAAGTACCACACTGCAGTGACCTTTTGCACCCTTGTACATCCCCTACCAAGCAAATGGACAGTTCTTCCATTCCCAATGCATGCAGTCGATGCTTCCAAGCATCCCAGGAAATCCTCTTGCTTCATTCTCTGCTAGGATTCGAGCAATGTCTTCTGCATCGGGTGCTCGCAAGTACTGTTTTTCAAAGCAGCCAACTACTGCCCTGCAAAATCTGTAGAAACAATCAAGGGCGGTGGACTCGGCCATGCGTGCATAGTCGTCCTGTTCATCACCAGGAGTTCCGTATGCAAGCATCCTCATGGCCGTTGTGCACTTCTGAAGCGAGGAGAACCCAACTGTGCCGGTGCAATCTTTCTTGCAAACGAAGTAGTTGTCGTACTCTCGGAGTGAATTGACAATGCGAAGAAAGAGCTTTCGGTTCATGCGATACCGGCGCCGGAATACCTTGTCGCCGTGCAGGGGAACATCGGCAAAGTATTCGGAGTAGAGCAAACAGTAGCCCTCCGAACGGCCCCTCTCCTTTCCCTTCCGGCGACCCATCTTGGAACCTCCTCGCTGCGGCGCCTTGTTGGCGCCGAAGAGGTCGGCCAAGCCGGCAAGCATCATGAGATGCTCGTTGTCCTGGGCGCCGGCGATCGCCTCTTCCTCCAGCAATGCGGCGAAGAGTTCCTCATCGTCGGAGTCCATCTCGGGGGAGGCAATTCGCCGAACAGGTGCGGCGCGGCTTTGCACCGGTGGGCTCGGCCTGGCGGACCACGGCGGCCAAGCGCCGGTGACTAGGCGGGGGTAGTCGGCGTTGGAAGAGGGGCCGACAGAAAGAAGCTTTTGGGCGGCGGAAACATCTATCTAGCGGCGGCGGCAAGGGTGGTGGGGAGAGGTCTTCTTTTTGGGTCGGTTTGGCCTGGCAGTGGGCCACGCACGCGTTTTCGTTTCGTCCAGCGCCCCCAAGCGCCCTCCAGCGCGCTGGGTTCGGGTTGGGTTCGCCGGACTCAAAATCGGCCCGATCCGGCGCTAATTGGGGTCTTGGGGGCGCGACTGGAGATGCTCTCAACTCGGGTAGCATTCAGCAGGCCGGTGATGTTAGGCTTCTCACTATCAAAGATGTCACGTTTCTGTGCTTCTAAATCCACTAAGCTGTGAGCCTGATGATCAATGAGGTAATCATTTTTTCTAAAAACCTGAACGGCAAGGAGCTCTTTCCCTGGTAGCCAAACCATATTTCCAAATTATAGTATTTACTTCATATTGATATCTTTAGGTGTAATGAGGCTATAATTTATTAAGAACTAGCCAGAAATAGTTGTGCTAATATGTAGAAGATAAGTATTAAGTGAAGATGGGTTGTCAAAAGAAAATGACACATCATAAGAATGAAGCATTGTGCACAAAGTCATAGCTCAAGAAACTAACGACGAAAGAAGCTCGGTGGCAAGAGAACTGGTGTAGATCAACAATGCAAAATGACGCCACAAAAATCCTATAGAAAACAACAAGAAGCAGAAAAGGCCACAAAAGCGCTATTGAAAGGACCAGTACCAGAAAAAGAGGCTGACGGATAATGTTCTGGTGGACTCGCATGCCATGAGAAACACGAAAGAGAAACAAAGTTGGTGGATGAATTGGAAAAAGAAAGATAGACGCTAGGAAGCAAACCATACAAAGATGTAGGAGCCATCATGTCTGCAGGGGAGGTCGCGGAGGAGGCCATGCAAGCGTAATGCTGACGAGGAGCAACTAGTGGACGAGTACGAACATCGATGGAAGGTGCACGTGCGAGATAGAGTCGGCAAATCAACCATCATCGAGAATCACCTAACATCGAGGAAGAAAAAAAAGATGTCGGATCACATTGTACTTTTTGGGGCGCATTTTTTTGGGGTCGAACACACAACAACGTGTCATGGTTTAACAGACGAATCGGAGCGGACACATGCAACTGTACCACACACATAGCAACAAGTACGCAACAACATGCACACATCAACAAGAGAGTGCACACACGTGATTGGAGGAGATCAGTTAGGTGTGCGGGTGAGGAGCAACGAAGAAGAGCAACTAGTGGACGAGTATGAACATCCATGGAAGGTGCACGTGGGAGATAGAGTCGGCAAATCAACCATCATCGAGAATCACCTAACATCGAGGGAGAAAGAAAGATGTTGGGTCACATTGTACTTTTTGGGGCGCATTTTTTTTGGGGTCGAACACACAACGTGTCATGGTTTAACAGATGAAACAAGGTCACATGCAACTGTACCACACACATAGCAACAAGTACGCAACAACATGCACACATCAACAAGCGAGTGCACACACGCGGTTAGAGGAGATTAGTTAGGTGTGTGGGTGAGGGGCAACGACAAACGATCGCCGGAGTGCCCGATGGAGTTGACGACATATGTCCTTGAGGGCGATGACGCCTGGTCAGGGAGGTGACCTCGATTCGATCGGCCTTGTGCGAAAGGCAGAGACCAGGGAGGTAGGCGACGATGATATGCTCAAGGATTCTGCATCTTCTTCCCCGGTGTTTCCTCCTCAATTTTTTCCATCTTCTCCTCACTTTTATACTCGTCGTTCGCTTGTTGTGTATGCATCCACTGATGCGCCATCTACTTCTGATGTGCCATCTTCCTCATCTCGGCCTACTTATGGCTTGCGTCCTTGTCCGCTTTGCCTGTTGACCACCTTGGTTTTTTAAGAGCTGATAATGCTATTCTTGAGCCGACTTCTTATTGTGATGTTGTTGTGCATCCCGAATGGCAGCTTGAGGTGGTAGAGGAGATTGGTGCTCTTGAGCGCACTGGCTCGTGGGATCTTGTTTCACTTCCTCCTCGCGTTCATCCCATCACTTGTAAGTGGGTCTACAAAGTTAACACCCGCTCTGATGGTTCTCTTGAGCGTTACGAAGCTCGTCTTGCGGCTCGTGGCTTTCCGCAGGAGCATGGTCGTGATTATGATGAGACTTCTGCTCCTGTGGCCCATATGACCACCGTTCGCATACTTCTTGCCATGGTCTTTGTTCGTCATTGGTCTTAATGGTGAGTTACATGAGGAGGTTTACTTGCAACAACCACTTGGGTATTCTGTTCTCGACGACATGGTATGTTGTCTTCGCCGCTCTCTCTACGGCTTTAAGCAAGACCCGCACGCATAGTTTGGGTGTTTTGCCTCTGTGGTGATTGATGCTGGTTTTTTAGCGAGTGCTTTTGACCCTGTGCTGTTTGTCCATCTTGATCCTATGTTGATGACATGATCATCACTGGTGACGACCCTGAGTATATTGCCTTTGTGAAGACACGTCTTAGTGAGCAGTTTCTTATGTCTGATCTTGGCCCCCTTCACTACTTTCTATTGAGGTCTCTTCTACCTTTGATGCCTTTTTATTTTCCAAGAAAAGTATATCCAGGATCTTCTTGCTCGTGCTGCTCTTATTGATAAGCGCATTGTTAAGACTCCCGAGCTTAATGTTCACCTCCATGCTACTAATGATGGCCCTTTGTCTGATCCAACCCGTTATCATCATCTTGTTGGGAGTCTTGTCTATCTTGCTGTTACTCAGTTTGAATATATCCTATTTTGTCCATATTTTGGGTCAGTTTTTCTTTGCTCCCACTTCAGTTCACTAGTCACCTTCTTCGTGTTATCCGATATTTTTGTGGCACGATCTCTCGTCGTATATTCTTTCCCCGCTCCAGTTCCTTACAGCTTCAGGTCTATTTGGATGCTATGTGGGCAGGTGATCCTTTAGATCGCCTTTCACTCTCTTCTTATTGTGTTTTTGTTGTTGGTTCTCTCATTGCCTGGAAGACGAAGAAACAAACTGCAGTTCCCTGTCGAGTGCAGAAGCTGAGTTGTGGACTCCCTAGACCAACACTAATACTCCTTAACAGCGCCGATATAGTTTACATTATTGTCTGTTTACTTCAGAGTTTCCACTTCACCGTTTTTTATATCTGTGTTGCTATGGAAAAAAGGGGCAATGCATTCATGATTTTGTTGCGTTGAGTTGTTGCTGACAGATTATGATTCTTTCTGGTTTATCATGAATTCCTTCATGTGCTGATTACTATTGCCCACAACACAATGTATTATTTATTATTTGTATCCTGATTTGGAAATTGTTGGTGCACCTTTCGAGCCTTGTGCTCTGGTTTAATTATTTTTATATTCATTCAAATGGTTCAAATTTCTTGATCATGCAGGATTATTATTTGAAATGCTCAGATCAACTAGGAAGGATTCAAAATCAGCATGGAAGGTATCCTTTTCCATTGGACATGTTAACCGATCTCCACCATGGTTTTCCTGCTCTATCAAGTACTTATCCTTGAGTATTTTTTTATTGCACTAGCTTTATCTTATTATTGTTTATTGTTCATTATAATTTGTGTATGGCTATTGTGCTAATTATTTTGAGAGAAATGATTATCAGGTTTCTGATGTTATTAGCCTGTCATGTCAAACTTTGGCCATTACTTTATTTAAATGGTGACTTCAATATGAATTATCCATTAGCAAATTATTCTCTTATTGTGATATTGTGATTTAAATAGGAAAATAATGGGTAGTGCTCTCAGATTATTAATGTCTTTGTCCACATCAACCTAACTAAGGTCTAGCCACCTTTGCTTGAAATGCAAAGACTGAATGGACTACAAAAACTACAAATTACCAGGAACAGACTCTGATGAGTACGGGAAACTACATATACATATTTTCTATGTAGTATATCTAATGTTAATGTTATATACACCTAAATGTTTAGTACTGCATCAAGCAGTATTCATATGCAGTGCATGTACTGCTTATCATTTGGCATTGATAGTTTGCAGGTAGACAAGTGCCATATCTTTGATTCCGTCATATAGTCTTAGGAAACTACACAACATGCAATTTTCACAAACAGGGCATGTGCACCATTGGCACCGAAATCATATTCCGATGCAATTATTGATAGGGCTATATACTAATTATCTTATATATTGATGCATATATATGAACCTTCCTAATAAGATCAAAGACACTACAGATATACTTTGACACTTGGTTATGATCAATAGAACATCTAATCGCTGTACCATATTTTTATATTCACTCGCTAGTAAATATAATTACAAAATTTGTGTACTTCCTTATACATAAATATTTATGACCTATTCTAGGTTCTTATCATGGATAAGTTTACAGTCAAGATAATGTCCTACTCATGTAAGATGGCAGATATCACAGAAGAAGGAGTTTCATGTAAGTGGCCATATCCTTTTTTCTGGCTGTGCATTTATTTTATTTGCAAAGAACAACATTTCTTGCTTTGTTGCTTCTTTGAATGTAGGGCAGCTATGTCCAATTCGTTTATTAATGTCCCAAAGATTCCTAAATGACTTATGGATTTAGGACATGTAGGTAAATTTTCGGACATTCTGGGTCAAACTTAATCATGGGATACATAGAAAAAGTGGGATATATACAATATGTACGCCTATATTTCATGGGGTATTTCGTTATGGATAAATATGATAAGTACGCATATACCTATAAATAATTTTTAATCTTTGGTAGGTATATATACCCACGACTATTTTTTTATTTAATGATGTTATACAATGTTTGGGTATGTACACGAATATTTCATGTTGGATATTTAGTTTTAGACAAATACGATTAATACACACATACCTAGTAATAATTTTTAATCGTAGGTAGGTATATATACCCACAACTAATATATACGCACAACTAATTAACATAATGAACCCTCCGAGATTAAATTTGGGACACCTAGGTAATCCCAAATGGACACCTAGGTAAATTATTTGGGACACCTAGGTGCCTGGGCACCTTACAACATGTACGCCTATATTTCATGGGGTTCGTTATGGATAAATACGATAAGTACGCTCATTTGGGACACCTAGGTGCCCAGGCATCTTGCCTACATACCGTTGGATCGTGCCTTGATTTCGTTGATAAAGGAGCTATGCATTAATACCTTTTTAAATAAGGTATGTATTAATACCTAGAATTAATTACTATTTTAAGTAAGGTATGTACTAATACCTAGAATTAATGTAAAATGAGGAAATAAAGCAAACATACCTTATGCTAATCAAGGTGCCCAAGCACCTGTTTATTCTGCTAATATTAGCAGAATAACTATTCTGCTAACACTTCTGCACTGCATTGTATCGCTAAGGAAACCGCACTGCTGACTCACGAGCACTGCATCTCGGGTAAAACAGAACTGCAAGCACCGTTTTTGCTCTAACTTTTTAACCGTTGGTCAGAATTGAGCGTATGATACACCGTTGGATTCGTATAGAAAAGGAGCATCTTTCGTATGTTGAACATTTCCCTCGATTCTTCACGGATTAAGAGCAGTTTCAAAATTGACGCGGCGGCTCACTTTCGCAGCGGCAGTTTTTCCGCGATTTCTCTTAAAACGTTTGTCGGATTGATGCAAATGATATACCGTTGGAAAGATATCGATCAGGCGCTCCATCCATATGTAGAACACTTTGTCTAATTCGCTACGGATTTGAGAGAAATCTAGCCGAAAAAACGCGCACACTATTTTTCTCCGGCGGATCTTGTAGAGTAGAACTTTTTAGACGCTTGACCGATCGATGCGTATGATACACCGTTGGATTCGTATGGAGTAGGAGATTAATCCATATGTTGAACACTTTTCCAGATTCCGCACGGTTTTGAAGTAATTTGAAAATTGGTGTGGCTGTCCACATTTGGGGCAGCGGACGTTTTTGCGTAAATTCTTTTGATTCGCTTATCCGATTGATGCAATTGATACATCGTTGGATAGATATCCTCGAGGCGCTCAATTTTCATGTAGAACACACTTTCTAATTCCTTACGGTTAAAAGTTGTGTCGATTCTACTAAAAACGCGGAACTCCGTTCTTCGCGGACCGAAAATCGACCAGGTGAACTGCATTCGCCGGGCAACCGCACCGAATCCGACGGGTAAGCGCACTGCATTATCGCCAAACAGAATGCACGCGTTTTTCGCGGATCCGAAATCGACCAAGCGAACTTCATCCTTTAGAGACCGCATCGAGGGAACCGCATATAAAACAATAGTGAACTACATGATTTGCTTTATTTTTTTGTAACATTTTATTATATTGACGTGCAAACGAACCGCATCGAGTGAACCGCTTCCGACTGTGGCTTCACAATTGAGCTTCATCTTTTTCTTCCTTTTCTCGTAATTCACATATACGGTAAATATTATCCCGTAATTTGCATCGGAACACCAAGCGCGCTGCAACTTTATTCAGTGAATTGCATCAAATCAACAAGCGCACTGCAATGTTAATAAAGCGAACTACACACGATTTTTTACTTATTTTACAAAGTGAACCATTTTTTCTTTCTTTTTACAAACGCGAACCACAAGAGACGATTATACTAAACTGCATTCAAGTAAAATAATAAAATGCATAATGAACTGCATCAATTTTTTCACATCAATTTTTGTTCTCTTCTCTTTTTGTTTAACGAGTTGTGACGCCCCAAAATCAATCCGTGTACAGTAATCATACACGCAGGGTACACGGCTGAGATTAGGGTGCCACGGTGAGAATATCACAGCACAACACTAAACACAAAAGGATAAACAAATATATTACAATACCAGAGATCACAAGGATCCGAATACATAAGTCATACAAGCCATAATATCTGAGTACAGACATAGTTAGTCAAGTTTTGCCTTAAAAAGGCTAGCACAAATGACATCAGATATACAGATCGAAAAGGCGAGGCCTCCTGCCTGGGATCCACCGAACTACTCCTGGTCAACGGGGAACTCGACGTCGTAGTAGTCGCTTCCGGGGTACTCCTGCTCCTGGGCTCCAACGTCGGCTGCAGCGGCCGATCAGACAAAGCGAAAAAGGGAAATGAAGCAAAGGTGAGTATCTAGCATACCCGCGAGTCTTACGTCCGCTACTAAGCATTATGTATTGTATCAACGGAAAGAAGAGGTTGTATATAGTGGACTGCAAGATAGAAATCAAAATAAGGGTAAGAAGCTAGGCTTATCGAAGACTAGCACCTTCCGACGAGTCTTGCAGCATGAGGTAAGAATCAGCCAACAGTTTATATAAAGCATAAAGTAACAATGCAGCAGAAGTTGCTGCAGCATTGTATAATAATAAGTTGTAATAATTAACAATGCCTCCGAGTTCACCTCCTCGACATCCCAGCGAGGAAGAAAACCCGGAACCATACAGTTTAATAATAATAGTTTGTAGTGGTAAGATCCAGTTTCAGCATAAAGCGTCCTGTTATCGTGGACACGGCTATTCGAATAGATTAATCTTCCCTTCAGGGGTGCACTTGTGTTACACTACATGCACGGATCTCCAGGGTGGCGGGCACCTTGTTAGGGAACGCTCCACCGAGACTATCCGACACTTCGTAGCCCATCTTTCAAACTCAACAGAGAGGCCATCCGCCGGTCTAAATCCTAAGTACGCCGGGCCTTGGACCCCAACCCGAACGTACTCCTGCACGGTGCGTGGCTGGCCGGTGAAGTTAAAGCAAATCCAAGTAAGACACCACCGTGCGAGCAAATAAGACAACACCACTTCCTGGCGCAAGCCGCGGTACTGCTGACGTCTGAAGAGTCCTCGGACGACACTACGAAGCAGAGGAGCCCATAACTCGTAATTCCCACGGGTAGGTAGTGCGTACATGGCATATAGCCAACTCAAGACATCCACTGAACCATTAGTAATTTTATTAACTTGCGGGACAACCGTTATCGTTGCCTCGACTTAACTGACCCGCGGACAACGACAGCAGCTAGGACCACCAGTACATCAGTGCCTGCCCTGTCGTCCCACCAAGTCTCTGCGGTTACCAACAAGGTGAACCGTCTCCTTACCTTGTCTCGCGTGTGCTCCTGGAGGAGCTCGACTTTCGTGGTTTGGTAACTCTCGCGGCCAACGACCAGGGGCCAAGCACACCGGTACACTGGTCGTACCCTCCCTGTCGTCCCGTCGCAATACCACTCGCGGGCACCGTTGGGTCGCCCGACTTCTTACCTGAAGGACAACCGTTACTCAGGTACCTAGAGCGGCTATACAGAGTCAACAACGAGTGGAGTACAAGGATTACTCCTTGATAGCTCACACTTGATGGTGACTCGGCAGAGCCGAGATAGGGGCCTGAGGCGGTGTCTGCATAGTACCGTACTTGTGCAGTTATAATATTATATCGTATCCGCGTTCACTCCCCTGAGTGATCACAGCCCGCTATCTAATCCTAGCTACGAGGCCGGAATTGACGACGAGATCGCGGCGGCCGAAGCGGGGAACGAAGACGAGGGCGAGGCGAGGGAGGGCTCCCGGCTCGATTCCTCGCTGGGCTTGATGAAGACGACGACGGTGCAGAGGCTGGACACGGTGGCGGAGGGGGCAGTGGCCGTTTGCCGCGTGTGGCCACGACGGTGAACGGCGGCGGCTCGGGCATTTTTGCCCCGAGGAGAGCGAGCTGGGTGAGGAGGGAAATGGAGGGGAGGGGTGTCTCCTGGGTTGCCAGGGGAGGCCTTATCCCCAACGTGGTACAACGGAGGTGGGGGGAGGGGCCGGCCAGCGTGTCCACGGCCACTGTGCTCGACGGCGACGGGAGCAGGTGGGGGGAAGAGACGGGGGAAGGTGGGGAAGGGGAAGTGGGCCGGGGTGGATGGGCTGAGGGGGTATTGCCCATGGGCGTTAAATAGGTCTTTTTGTTTTCTTTATTTCATTTCTCTTCTTTCTTTTTTGTTTCATTTGTTTTTGCTACTTTTACATTTTTGTAAAATGTTTAACATATTCCACAATCAGTATTGTGTAACATTAGAGTGCTACAAAAAGTTTGGGGTCAAAAGAAATATATTTAATATTTCTTTTAAATATCTGAATGACAATTGGTGCTGTTTTGGCTGGTGTTTGAATTGTTTGAATTTTTCAGAGGCATAATAAAATACCATAACCACATGGGCATGACCCAATGATTATTTGTGATTTAATAAAAGTGGTTGTATAATTTTTGGACAAGTTTTATTTGCAACATTAATTTTAATATCAACAAAATGCATTTTGGATTTGATTTGATTCAAATTTGATCATGGCATGATTTAGCAACAGTAATTGTCATTAGCAAAAGGATTACTGTTACAGACAACAGAGGGTGTTACACGAGTGCACTGCAAATGCTAATTTTTTTCCTGCTCATACAGTAACAACAAATGAACAAACGAGGCTCTATAACAAGAGCACATGTAGCATTAAAGTAGCAACTGAGCCGTAGTGAACCACACTGCACACAAACTATGCATCATTTTTTTATCTGAAAAATTGTAAAAATCGCCTCTGAACAACAATGTGCAGAAAAATCGGCTCTGAACAACAACAACAGCCGGCGGCGTGGGGGATTCGGTGGATGGCGCGTAGTGAAGTGAGTTGGTGGCGCTCGACGGTGGTAGGTGGTGGGGCGCGTCGGAGGGGACCCCACGTTCACCACCTCGCCGCTGGACTGCACCACCGGGACGCGGCATCCCCTCTTGATCCCGTCGGGATCCGGCACGGTGGCAGTCGGATCTTGGGCGGGGAGGGCTTGGTCATCGCCGGTTGGACCCCGGGCCGGCGGCCACAGCTTGTGGCGACGAGACGCAGGGGGCACCATGGGCGGCAAGGCTGGAGCAGCACGGATCCAATGGGGCGTTGGGTGGCGCGGGCTGCCGGAACGGACGGGATCCAACCCATCTCTCTCACGCACGCAGCTCGGCTCCATTGGGCGGAGGAGGAGGGCGGGATCCGGGAGCGGGCGAGCACGACGCCAGCCGACCGCGGCTGTGCGGATCCCCGTCAGATCTGATGCGGGGGAGGGGCGCCACGGTGGGAGGCCGTGGGCGGCCGGAGCGCGGCGGATCCGGCAGTCGCAGTGGCCAGAGGCGGCCGGGGCCAACTGGCCGGAGACTGCCGGTGGTGGTTTCGGGAGGGGGAGGGGGAGGTTGCAGCGTGGGGGAGGGGGAGAGGGAGGTGGCTGCGTGGGAGAGAAGAAGAAGGTAGGTGGGGATTGAGCGGGGTGGGCAGCTCCTTTTTTTTATCGCGCGCGGGCACTTGGCTGTTTTACTGTAGGGAGCCGGAGACATAGTGTTAGCAGAATAACGGTTTGTTAGTAGAATAAGCTCTTAGAGGGTGTTAGTAGAATAGACCCTATATATATATATATATATATATATATATATATATATTGTTATCCTGAACCTTCCAAATGATGCGGACATATATGACATTTGTATGATACATTTAGTATTACTTTTACCATCCTGGAAGGGTTTTTCAGATTTTGTGTCATTTCAAATGGCACAACTGGCTGATAGCACTCTTGAGTTGTGGATAATCCGCTCTACGTGTGATATGTCTACTAGTTTTATTTCTATATTAGAAGTTTTTCTCAACTTATACATGTCTTGCATTGAAAAGCCCTTTTGACTTTATTGTCATCATTTGCATGTCTATTTTGATGGAGCATTTCTTCGAGTGAAGATCCTATGATCTGATTCAAGGAACTTTATCATGTCATCACATAACGTTGTGAGCATTGGTTTTTGATGACAACTGTTGGATTATGATATCTCTTGCGATGGCTTCATAACTATTTACCTTATATGCACTTGAGGGTGACGCATCTTCAATAGATCCAAAGGGACCTTGAAAAACTCCTCTGTAGGTGTACCCTCAAACTCTATTAAAATACCACCTATGTGCCACGATCATGCCTTACTGAAAGTTCCACCAATGCACCATATCAGGTTTCTATTGTATCTTTTGCTTCAACTGCCCTAATCTGCTGTTAACCTTCTATGGTGCTTAGCATCTTGCTGCCTTGCCTATCCATCCTGAATTATTAAATGCCCGTTTTTATTAAATATTTTATTGAATTACATGCACCTAACCAGTTCACCCAAAAGTTTAAGCTATTGGGGGAAGGATGGCTAATATATTTCAATAATTATGAGCTTGCATCTTAAACCTTTGGATTCCATCAAAACGTGATTTGTTGTAATATTGTACACGATTCTTCCATTAGATGCACCTTTTGTCTCCTATATTGAGTCTAAGCAATGATAGTCGTTTTCCAGTGGTTGAAGATCTATACAAACGGAGGCAACCATTGCCTTCACTGGATGCTATATATTTCATCCAACCAACTAAAGAAAAGTAAGTTCTTGTTTGTATGACTGTTTGTTTTGCTTGAAGTAATTTTTATTGGATACAATCTCCATATCTTCGAACACTGCACCATATACTGTTATCTTCAGAAAATGTTAGCAAGTTAGTACTGGGGTCTAATAAGGTCACATTTTATATCTAATTCAGTCCACGTATGTACTCTCTTATGGGTCCATGTTGGACATCAGTTGGAATCTTTTTTTTTCAAAAAATTGACTTGTAATAGGGTATTCACATTTGTTGCATCACCTACAATATCACTTCACACCTGTATGTTTACATATATCGTCCTATGGCCTCATTAAAATACAAGTCACATATTTTCTGAGCCTAGTTATTTTTTCGCATGCGCGACTCCTGTTGGCTGATTGGTTCCGGTCTCAGTTTTGATTTCTTGATCGATTCCCCGTCAAATCGATCTGCCACAAAGTCCGCTCTCTCCCCCTCTCTTGATCTGTCAGCAATCGGTTCCCTACGCAGTCAAGATCGATCTCCCTGTACAACAACTCATCCTGATCTGACCGATCCCTCTGCAGCACCTCCACGTCTGCTGCCTCTATCGAGCTCAGCACTACAGGTTGCTTTAACTGGCCCTCTTGACGCTCTCGCCAGGGGCTGCTCTTCCTGTTTTGTGCAGGTCTCTGCAGCCGTCCCTGTCTGGAGCCGCAGCTCTCTAGCGGTTACACTCCTGTCCGCCATCGCCCCCGGCTCTCCCCCGCTGCTCGGTGCCTTGTCTGACCTGTGTCTGCACACACCTCCTTAACTGGCCCTCTTGACGCCCTCGCCAGGGGCTGATCTTCCTGTTTTGTGCTGGCCTCTGCTGCCGCCCCCGTCTGGAGCCGCAGCTCTTTAGCGGCTACACTCCTGGCCGCCAGTGCCTCCATCTCTCCCCCGCTGCTCGGTGCCTTGTCCGACCTGCGTCTTCATCCGGGTCGCTGGCTGCTGCTGCCTCTGCTCCCACTTTGGTTCAACACAATTATTCCCTCCGATTCATATTAATTGTCCTGAAATGCGTTTCAGGAGGACAATTAATATGGATCAGAGGGAGTACCGCTTCGTTATCTTTTCTTTCCACGTGCTAGTTTGTTACTTCAGGCCTATTCTGATGCTACTTGGGCTAGCGATCCTTTGGACCGTTGGTCCCTTTCTGCTTACTATGTTTTTCTTGGTGGTTCTCTAATTGCTTGGAAGACGAAGGAACAAATATCAATTTCCCGTTCGAGTGCAGGGAATGAGTTGCAAGCTATGACTCTTTTGACAGCAGAGGTGACTTGGCTACGATGTTTGCTTGAGGTTTTTTGGTATTTTTGTCATCATGTCCTGTCCTCTATTGTCAGACAAGACATGTGCTATCAGTATTGTGTGAGACCCTGTGACACCAAGCATATTGGTGTCTATACTTCCTTTGTACATTCCCATGTGCAGGATCTAGTGATTGCTTTTTAGTATGTGCCTTCTGAGTTACAACTGGTAGATTTCTTCATGGAGGCCCAAATTATAGCACATTAGGGCTTGTACCTCTCCAAAATCAGTATTGTTAATCGACCATCAGTTTGAGGGGTTGGGGGGTGGGGCGTTGTAATCCTTGTGTTGTATTTACTTAGCTAGTACGTTTGGTTGGGTTTAACTTTGGCTTATAAGCCAAAAAAACACATATTTATGGGCTTTTGGCTTATGGCTGGATATTGTTGTTAGAACAGGGTTGTGATGTGTGTAGTTACCATATTGTATATGGACTTCTTTGGTTATTTCCCTCTTGTGTATATGTACTCGCTGTTGGCCCCATTGAATACAAGAAGCTCATTTTGTAACATGGTATACGAGTTAGGGCTAGGTTCCCAGCCGCCGTCGTCGAGGTCGCCCCTCTTTGTATCGAGCTTCTCTCCTCTTCCCGAGCTTTGATGCTAAAATTTGTGCCTTCATGATCTCCAGATATTGCAGCGCGGCCGGTCAAGTCCTGCAGTGTTTGTTAACATGATGTTGTACTCTTGCTCCATTTTTTTGTCTGCACATCCTCTTGAAAGGCTCTCAACTTCTCTTCTTTGATTGCCACTTTGCTCTCTATTGCCTTCATCTCGGCCCACCTCATGTCCTCCAATTTTTTGTTTCCTCCACCTTGCTTTTGTTTGCTATGATCTCTTCTACAACTCTCTTGAACACACCTAACATAGATTAAATTTACATAGTTTCGTACCCAAAAATGCAGTTCAGAGCAGCATATTTTGTTGGACAGTTTATCTAAAAACGAAATTAACTAAACAAGGCGGATAGGGGCGGTGGAAATCATTATTTCTTGGGCCAATTCCCCTTGTGGTCATCGGATCGGCGGTAGTAGGCGTCCTCCTTGTGGCCGTCCACGATGGGAGGCATGTCTCGTCGTCGTCCGTCGTCGACTCGCTGTTTGACGAGTAGTAGTGCTCGGAGAGGCGTCGGAGGAGCCGCACCTGCTCCTTCACGTGCCGCGCCGCCTTCGCATTGGCAGACTCCTTCACCTTCTCATGGTGGGGGCGCTTGGACTCCTCTAGGCTGAGCCGAAGCGCCACCGCGTTCTTTCGACGAAGCTGCCTCGTGTCTGTCTCCGTCGTGGTCGGCGATTGGCGGAGGACGATTTAGAGCTGCTCCTTCGGATCGCTGGGCGGCACATGCTCGAAACTACTATGGCCGTTGGAAGGGTCTGCTAGCGTCGCATGCTGCCTCTCGCATCGGGCGGTTTTCGCCTCCAACTCCGGCATCCGCATGTGGTGATGGGGCGGCGCGTGCACGAGCACTCATCCATACCCGGGCATAGCTAGGGCCAGAGAGGGAGGGGATTGTCGGGGGGATGACCCAGTGCCATGACCCGGCATATAGAAGAACCAGGCTGACTCAACAAGGAGAAGGCCCATAAGGAGACTCGGCTCGGGCCGAGTCACGTCACTGCAAAGCTAGAAGATCATAGAAGGAAATAGAATTACCTTGTGTGATAAGGAAACTATGTTGTAGAGTTAGACTAGGACTCATCTCCTCTGGAAGTCGGACTCATGTAAACAAGGGACCCGGTACCTATATAAACCGCCCCCCTTGGACCAAACAGGAGAACTCAACTTAGATCCTCTCAAGGCATAGGCAGCGAGCTCGCACCTTTGTATTCGAGAAGTCGACACCTCATAATAGAAAAGCAGGAGTAGGTCTTTACCTTTCGAGGGGCCGAAACCTGGGTAAATCTCGTGTCTTGTGTTCTCGCCGACTCACCTCCTCGAAACCACCTCGCAGCAAAGGTCCCACATTAAGTTCTCTAATGAGGACATCTGCCGTGACTTTCCCACAACAGGGATCTCGCCCGGCATCAGATCTACGACGCCGAGCGGGGTGGGCCAGCCGTCCGCCGCATTGCGACGGCGGACCGGGAAGACGGACGGCATGGAGGAGTTGCTGTTGCAGTGTCGACCTTGCTCTGCTCGATGGCGATGCGGAGCGCGAGGTCCTCGGTGTTCGGCCCGTCGCTGCCGCCTCCTTCGAGAGGGCTTCCCAGTCCACCGGATCCGGCTCATTGCCGGAGTCGCTGCTGGAGCGGGGAATCGGAAGCGGAGGGAGAGGCGCAGAGAGGGTAGGGTTCGTCCGACGGGTGGTGTATTTGTGGGGGCAGGGGTGGGCCATGTGGGCCAGAGACGACGTGGTGGCGCGTCCGGGTGTCCCCATATCCCCACATGTGGGCTGGACAAAAGAGAAACATCTTTGCCTTGCAGAACCCTCATCAGGAGGCGCCAGAGCCGCAACGCCTTTGGTCACACTCCTTCCTGGAACCTTAGTTTTCTGCTGCCCACCACCCCACCCCACCAGTCCCTCACCGACTTGTCCGCACCAAGGCTGCCCCTGTGCACCCTGCTCGAGACCATGCAAAGGGCTAAACCTCCGCGTGGAGTCAAGATTAGAGGAATGCTGGTCCTGGTTGCTCTTCTGTACGTGCCATGCGAGTAAAATTTGTCTGATATCTTCATGTAGGCCCAGACTACAGCACATCACAGCTTTTTACTGGCCTATGACCTCATGAGAATACAAGTTGCATATTCCTAACAAGTTTCACTCTGATTTATTTTTTCATGTATCTGTCGATTTTATTCACTAACCATTATGTGGTGGTGATTGCAGTGTTGTTATGTTCCTCTCTGACATGTCAGGAAGAAGCCCGTTATACAAGAAGTATGCCTGAACAAGCATGAACTACCGCCCACATCTTTTTATGTACAGTTGCTTTCATGGTTTATTTATTGACACACTGTTGCTTATGTTGTAGGGCGTATGTGTTTTTCAGTTCTCCTGTACAAAAAGACTTAGTTGCTCAAATAAAAAGAGATTCGAGTGTATTACCTCGTATTGGTGCACTTAGTGAGGTTACCTTCGCTCTTTCGTTCCTTTCTATTTTATACTTTTGTATTTTTAATATGAAAAAGTGTCATGTTGGCTATTCACTATTTGTTCTGCCTGACATTTCCAGATGAATTTGGAGTACTTTCCCATTGATTCCCAGGTATCATAGTTCTTTAAAAGATTATGTGTTAAGATACAATCTGTTGCTTGATACACGTTCCACAATTGTTATTTTTCATACATATTTTCCAATGCATATTGTTTCATTCATGATTTAACAGCAGATGGTAATTTGACTCAATGCCCCACGTTTTCTCAAGTCGTGAGATTCTCACAAATAAAATGGGGGAAAATATTGCTGTTAGATTACGGTGAAATTCAATCCGTAATATAGGATTCTTTGTGCCTTTTCCTTTTGATTTTTTGGTCCTGCTTTGTCACTTTGTAGAGCATGTAACTGACGCTCCATTGTGAAAAGATCCATAAGCACATCTCTAGACGGGTTTACGTGTTCTCTGTAATTTGTTCTAGCACTAAATGTTGCTACAATAAGGTTATCACTTGTCAGTTTTGAGATTTTGAATTAAATTGGAGATGCTCCCTAGAATCACTAGGATCAAACCACAGAATCTAGTGATCCTAGTTGATTCTGCCAATGATAACATTTGCTATAGTTTCCATCTAGTTAGAAAATGATACAATTTAATGTGTAATTCAAAAGCCTTGATCTAAAAAATATAGTCCCAATGAAATAATATGCTGTTGTTTATGCAAAATTATGAATAAGTAATAACTGTAGACTTAATATAAATACCCCATCCGTCCCAACTTCAGTACAACTTTGTACTAAAGAACTTTGTACTAACTTTAGTACAAAGTTGAGACGCTTATTTTGGGACGGAGGGAGTAGATGCAAGGTGATTTTGCACATAAAAAGACTATGACAGTTATTATTTATATTTAAAATACTAGCATCATAGCAAATTACATAAGTAACCTTACATTTTTGTTAGAATTGTAAGAATTTGAGATTTCTACATAATTAAGATGCTACATGGTGTTAGTTAAGATTCTACAGTACATTATTAAGAATCTAGTGATCCTACCTGATTCTTACAATTGAATGGACTGAACTTAAGATCGTAGATGTTGGTAAATGTTAATTGCCATTGTATATATACAGACGGTCTATTCTGACATTGATGTCAGAATAACTATTCTGACAACATTCGGAACTGCATCGTATCGCAAAAGAGAACCGCACTGCTGAATTCGGAGCACTGCAGTTCGGGTAAAACAGAACCGCATGCATTGTTTTTGCTTCAATTTTTTAACCGTTTGTCGGAATTAAGCGTATAATATATCGTTGGATTCGTATGGAAAAGGAGCATCTTCCGTATGTTGAACACTTCCCCCGATTCGTCACGGATTAAGAGCAGTTTTGAAAATGGTGCGGCGAGCCACTTTTGCAGCGGGCGTATTTTCGCGATTTCTCTTAAACCGTTCATCGGAATGATGCAAATGATATACCGTTGGAAAGATATCGATCAGGCGCTCCATCCATATGTAGAACACTTTGTCTAATTCGCTACGGATTTGAGAGAAATCTAGCCGCAAAAAAATGCAGCAACTCTGTTTTTCGTTTTCGGATCTTGTAGAGAGTAGAACTTTTTAACCGCTCGTCCGATCGATGCGTATGATACACCGTTGGATTCGTCTAGAGTAGTAGATTAATCCATATGTTGAACACTTTTTCATATTCCACACGGTTTTGAAGTAATTTCAAAAACGGTAGCGCTGCCCTCTTTTGGACAGCGGGAGTTTTCGCGTAAATTCGTTTGATTCGTTCGTCTGATCGATGGAATTGATACACCAATGGATAGCTATCGTCGAGGCGCTCCATTTGTATGTAAAACACATCCTCTAATTCCTTACGGTTTAAAAGTTGTGTCAATTTTAGTAAATCGCGGAACTCCGTTCTTCGCGGACACGGAATCGACGACGTGAACTGCATTTGGCCGGGCGACCGCACTGCATTATCGCCAGACAAAACGCACGTGTTTTTCGCGGAACAAAAAAATCGGCGAGTGAACTGCATCCGCGGGGCACCCGATTGCATCCGACAGACAAGCGCACTGCATTATCGCAAAACAGAATTGCACGTGTTTTTCGCGGATCCGAAATCGGCCAAGTGAGTGAACCGCATCCGACTGTTAAGCGCACTGCATTACCGGTAAATAAAAATGCCCGCGTTTTTCGTAGAACCGGAATAGGCGAAGTGGACTGCATCCGTCAGGCACCGGTTGCATTTATCGACGGAGAGAACTGCACATGTTTTTTTAACGTTTATATACAGCGAACCGCGAATGAATCGCATGCAGTGCACTTCATTGGACGAGGCGACCGCACTACAAACAAGGCTGTTACGAACTGCATTTTTGCTCAAATTTCATCGAAAAATGAACTCATGTATTTTTTTCCCAAAACTTTTTTCGCACTTAAAAAAGTGTACTGCATCACATTATTTTGAACACAAATATTTTTACACTATAGTGTACTGCATCAATATATTTTTTTGCAGTATTTTCTACACACAAAAATCCAACTTGGGGTGGCGGCGCCATGTGGGCTGGGGCGGAGGGCGCGGCGGCGCCATGTAGGCTCGGGGCGGAGAGTGGGGGCCGAAGGGCGGAGGGCCGGCGGTCGTGGGGGCGGAGAGCGGAAGGCGGAGGGCAGAGGTGGAGTTGGGCGGGTCCTCGGGTAGTCAGCAGCGGGGGTAGGGTGGGGAATGGGTGGCCGGCGGTGGATCCCCACACGGGTGCCTCAGATCCGCTGGTGGACAACGGTGGACTCTTGGATCCAGCGGCGCGTGACGGGAGGTAGGGGAGGACGGCAACAGACGCTTGGATCCAGGGGCGCCGGACTCGAGGCAGGGGAAGACGGCCGTGGAACGCTTGAGATCCAGGGCGGCGTGGCGGTGCATGGCCTGTCCGGCGGCGGTGAGGGAAGAAGGTGGGTGGGGAGTGGGGGATGTGGGCGAGAGGTCTGGTGCGGGGGGGGGGGGGGGGTGGTGGAAGAGAGAAAGGAAGAAGTGGGGTGGTGGGGCTACGCTGCTGCGGATCATTTTTTAGTGCGGTTCGGGTCGCTGAATTTTGTATTGTTGAGTGTTGTTAGAATAAGAAATTGTTGTTAGAATATACACACACACATGGTGTTATTTGCTTATTGCTTTACCGAACTGTACATGCATATCCCATATCCCACCTGTTTTGCCCCCTAATATTTCGTGGTCCACTGTAACAATAGTCATGAGATTTAAAGTCTCCATTTAAGATTCTGACAACATTTGTTTATACTTGACTTTGTTGTTGGGTTATACTCCCTCCGATCTCAATGAGCGACACTTATTATGGATCGGAGGGAGTAACATTTATAGTCTTTTGCATTTCCCTACCCCCTCCCATTGTAATAGCTCAAAACTCTCCCATACAACTCACCCCCACCCCAAGTTAGGCCATCTCACTAACCCTTCTTTCAGAGGGCTAGTGGATCCTTGATCAGGATGAGGGTTGTACAGTACATTTAATACAAAAAGGCAGTAGGAGCCTTTCCTACTGTCTCAAGTTCCTTAAAAAAGAAGGTTAAGACGACCCCCTCAGCAAGTTGGAGTGTTGGATCATAGGCCATGGCAAGATAGCCCTCTCCCTATATACCTTGGAGACCCCATTCCCAAGGCCCCGAACAATGGGTTCCACCTCCACCTTCTTGAAGATGGACTTAGCGGTGATGATTGTTGTCTGAGTGCTAGTGATGGCGACCTTGGTCCTCAATTCCCAAACCCCCCAGGGGACACTTGTAAGTTGGGATTGCAAGTCCTTCAAAGATCCCCTTGGAATGGTCACTGGGACAGAGCGCATATCTTGCCTGGCATGCGACGTCCATCAGCTCCTCCGACCTTGTCGAGGCCTTTGCCAAGCACGAGAGGATCTCCTTTGCCTCGTCCGCCATGTTTTTCAGGAATTCTCTAAAGAAAGGGGCTTAGACGGCCTTGGCAGTGACGCGAAGTTTTGCCACCACTGCCAGCAAGGCTGCCAAAGGGGACGCAAAGTCAGCAAGTGAACATGAACGGAGACGCGGATCTAGAGTTGAAAATCGCACTCTCGGCGCGGGACTCCGCTGTCCGCATGGAGGTAGCGGAGGCAACCTTCTCCGTCTTGAGAGCCTCGAGGCGCTTCTTCACCAACACAAGGTCTCTCTCTCTCTCTCATCAGCCTTTGCTTTCTCTTGCTCCAGTTCTGAAGCCCAATCCTTGGTAGCATTGAGATCCACATAGGGCTGTCTGTTGTCTCGGTTCACGTCCTCCAGTCATGCCTGCCCTTTGTGCCGGTCCTTCATAATCTGCTACAAGGAACAAGGTAAAGTCCAACATCCTAAGCTTGCCCGATACCGGCCAAGCACATGCTCACGGGTTACATGCATTACATGCGCTATTCGAAAGAGAGCTGTCCGAACCAACAATATTACAACCGACAAGGAAGGGATGCGAGCTCCCACCTTTTGGACAAAGTCGTTCATCTCTGCCAGAAATACCGAAAGTTGGGTGATAGTCTTGACCATGTCCTTCCATTTCTTTGACCCTTCAGCAATGGGGCATGAATCCGCGCTCAGGCCCGTCATCGACCGCGAGGAGACAGTTGGGGGAGCAACAACCGGAAGGCCACTCCTAGGATGCGGCACAACTCCCCCCTCGGAAGGGCGAGTTTGTGTCTGCTTGCTGACAGGTGGGGAAGACGAGGCGGCAACATTAACCCCCGAGTTCCCCATTATGACGGGATTCGGATTGCCTTTAGCAAGGCATCTTCCTCTTCCCAAGGTCTTCATGCCTCCCCCCTCGAGAGCTTCATGCTCTCGGCCGGGAGCTTCGTGGTCTCACTCTAGGCTCTACGCGTGAGGGGCAACACACCCGTCCTTGGGCACCTCCGCATGCGAGGCTTATCTTGAGTGTTTTCGCAACTCTTTGGCGGTTGGCACGCTAAAAACAACGCGAGCTGATCAAACGAAAGTCTACCTCATACTAACCTACAACATGAGAAGAATCAAATCCCTTGCATGTCCAAATGAGGTATTTGCAAGGCCAACCTCGAGGACAAGCCGACCTTGCTAGCCGTGGCAGCGGGCAACACAACCTTCTTCCTTTTGGCATTCACCGTGGCCTTCTTGGGTCTCTACCGAGGACACCACCCTTTACCGGTAGTGGGGGGTTTCAGTTTCTTACCCCACAGAATGACACTGATTGAGACGACCCGGTTAGAAAAGCTCTCGAGCGCCTTTCGCTTACCTGCTTGGGGCGCCCTAACGGCTGGCTGGCTCGGGGTGACAATACTAGGCGTCAAGGAGCGTGCGTCGTTGGTGACCTGGGATGGTAAGATCTGGTGGGGTGGCTATGTCGGCTTCGTCGTGGCTCGGGCAATGACCTTAGATTTTTTATGGTAGCTTGGGATGGCTAGTGTGGTGGTGGTGACAGTTGTTGGCGTGGTTGGCGGTGGCAATGGCGTGTTACTCGGCCTGCATCTTTGATGGTGGTAGTGCGTGTGTATCAAAGCCTCGGGCGGAAACCCCACTCCACCTTGGTTGGCGCCGATGATGGCGGCGCCTATGGGCGTCGTTCCCCTCCTTGGAGGTGTCGTTGTGGGTGCTCCAGCTCATCGCCCTCTGTCAATGGTATTCGTTGCTCTCGACGAATGCTTGAGTTTCTCCAGCTCATCGCCCTCTGTCAATGGCGTTCGTTGCTCTCGACGAATGCTTGAGTTTCCTGTCAATTCCACCTTGGAGGTGTGGCCCCAGGAGGCAATGGCCTATCAATATGAGCTCTTGTTGCATGGAGTTGCCATGTCGGTGCCGGTCCTGTGGGAAACCGAGCCATCGCCATCGACTTAGGTGGTGTGCAGCCTCATAGCCGGTCTGGTAGTCGGATCGCCGGCTTCGAATATCGTCATCTTGTGTAGAGTGTCGGCCCTGGTCGCTTGGGTGGCAGAGCTGTTTACTGGCTTGGTGCAAGGCCTCAGGTTCGTTATGGAAGTCGGAGTGACGGCTTCATATATGGTTGGTTGTAGGGTGTCTACTATGGTTGCTTGGCGGAGTGAGTCGTTGACTCACTTGGGGAGCGGCCTTGGGAACGGTGTGTGAAGCAGCACCAAGGTTGTGGAGGAGCAACTCCACCTTGCTGCTATAATGTGTACAACACAAGTGTTGAAGGAACAACTTCAACGTGTTGTGCTAGATATCGCTCTAGAGGCGGAGATAGGGCTGATATGGCAGCAGGAGTTCATTCCAAAACTCCTAGAGTCCAAGATCTGGTCCAAGCTTAGATAAGAACACCAAGTTCTATTATAGGTAGTGGGGGTACATAGTCTGGTTCCAAACTAGAGACTATTATAGGGCTTTGGAAAGCCTTCACATCTCAATTCTACTCATATTTACTCATAGCTGGAACACTCTAAAAAACAGTAGATAGGGTAAAGGAAAACAAAAGAAATACTACACTAGATTGGAAGTATCTAGAAGTAACCAACCAGTTTTGGCATATGATTTTCTTATTTTTCCTCATCTATTGTTCCTCGTCATTCTCCTCTGGTTGTTTCAAACTTGACCTCGAGTTATCTTCATAGAGCGCTTCTTTTGGGTGGTAGAAAGTCAAGTCCGCGACGTTGAAAGTGTTGGATATACCCATGTCACTCTCTTTTCGGAGGTAGACCATCACTTTGTCACCAACTTGGAATGATTTCGGCCTCCTTTTGGAATCAACAAGTTGTTTATATTTCTAATTTTGTGCTTCCAAAACACCACGAATCTCTTCAAATAACTCAGTGTAGTTATCAGCAAAGGACAATGCTGAAGTGTTGAAGGAACAACTTCAACGTGTTGTGCTAGATATCACTCTAAAGGCAGAGATAGGGCTGATATGGCAGCATGAGTTCATTCCAAAACTCCTAGAGTCCAAGATCTGGTCCAAGATCTTAGATAAGAACACCAAGTTCTATTATAGGTAGTGGGGGGTACATAGTCTGGTTCCAAACTAGAGGTCAGGACCTCTATTTATAGGGCTTTGGAAAGCCTTCACATCTCAATTCTACTCATATTTACTCATAGCTGGAACACTCTTAAAAACAGTAGATAGGATAAAGGAAAAGAAAAGAAATACTACACTAGATTGGAAGTATTTAGAAGTAACCAACCAGTTTTGGCATATGATTTTCTTATTTTTCCTCATCTATTGTTCCTCATCATTCTCCTCTGGTTGTTTTAAACTTGACCTCGAGTTATCTTCATAGAGCGCTTCTTTTGGGTGGTAGAAAGTCAAGTCCGCGACGTTGAAAGTGTTGGATATACCCATGTCACTCTTTTCGGAGGTAGACCATCACTTTGTCACCAACTTGGAATGATTTCAGCCTCCTTTTGGAATCAACAAGTTGTTTATATTTCTAATTTTGTGCTTCCAAAACACCACGAATCTCTTCAAATAACTCAGTGTAGTTATCAGCAAAGGACAATGCTGATTTTGAGTTTCCCCTTGATGGTAGCTTCACTAGGTCCACCACATGTGTTGGAACTTTAGTGCAGACAATGGAAAAAGGACTCCTCCCCGTGGATCTATGCTTGGAATTATTGTAGGAGAACTCTGCAAGAGATAAAGCCAAATCTCATTGTCCCTTTCTTTCTCCACAGATGCAATGGATAAGATTACCCAAAAAATTCTTCACCACTTCCGTTTGGCCATCTATTTGTAGATGGGCAGTGCTAGAAAATTTTAATTCAGCGTTGAATTGTTTCCACAAGGTGAGCCAAAATGCAGCAAGAAACTTGGTATTACGGTCGGAGACGATGGACCTTGGAACTCCATGAGGTCTGACCACTTCTCGAAAGAATAGGTTTGCCATATGATGAGCATCCGTTGTCTTGCGGCATGGGATGAAATGAGCCATTTTAGAGAATCTATCCACGACCACAAACACAACATCTCTCCCTCGTCTTGTTCTTGGCAAACCTAAGACGAAGTCCATAGAGATGTCCTCCCATGGAGCAACATGAACAGGCAAAGGCATGTATAACCCTGTGTTTTGGACTTGGCCTTTGCAGGTTTGTCATATGGGGCACCGCTGAACAAACTTTCGAGCATCTCTCTTTAGTTGTGGCCAAAAGTAATGAGCTTCCAGGTTAGAGATAGTCTTGTCCCATCCAACATGGCCACTAAGATCACCTGAATGGAGCTATCTAACCAGTTTGTCACGTAGAGAACTTCTTGGGATGCACAAACGATCATTTTTGAAGAGATAGCTGTCACACCCCTTGGTCGTGGCGATCGCCGGACGTGAGGAAGAGGAGGATAAGCCACTTGTGGAGAGTAGTCACCGGAGAGAGGTAGGGGATCCAGACGAGACGAGAGGGACATGAGCAGGGTGGAGAGAGGTAAGAGACGACTTCAGTCTGTTCTGTTCGATGCCCTGTTGGTTCTCCTTCTCGTTCCTTTATCTTTCCCAATCCAAGTGATTGATCAGTTTGGCCACGTCCATGTAGAGCCGCAAGCAATCCCGACCCAGTTCAGGAGTACGAGGGGTGTTACAATAGCCATCTTGCACCAAATAGTCATCACCTAATGGTTGGCCCTTGATGTGCTTTGCCCAAACATGGCCAAAGTCTTGAAATCCTTAACAAATCGCCTATAGAAAGTTGCAAGGCCATGAAAACTTCTTACCTCGGAAATGGTCCTCGGAGTTGGCCATTACCGGATTGCTTCAATCTTAGAATCATCAACACGAATACCATCACATGTTATGACAAATTCTAGGAAAAGAAGTTGTGTTTGCAGAAAAATACATTTCTTCAAGTTGACATAGAGCTCATTTTCTTCTAGCACTTTCCGAATGTGATCAAAGTGTTCATCCTCATCCTTGCTATAGATCAAGATGTCATCGAAATAGACCACAACAAAGTGTGATAAGAAGGGTCGAAGGACTTGATTCATCAAGTGCATAAAGGTACTTGGTGCATTTGAGAGTCCAAATGGCATGACTAGCCATTCAAACAACCCTTTGTCTTGAAGGAAGTTTTCCATTCATCCCCGGGTCTGATACGAATTTGATGATATCCGCTTCTTAAATCTAGCTTTGTGAACACTCTTGCTCCACTAAGCCGATCCAACATATCATCCAAACGGGGAATAGGGAATCTATACCTTACGGTGATCTTGTTAATGGCTCTATTATCCGTACACATGCACCAAGATCCATCTTTCTTTGGCGTGAGCAAGGCTGGTACAGCACATGGGCTAATACTTTCTCGAATGTGCCCCCTTTTCAGCAATTCCTCCACTTTCTCCTTCAATATATTATGCTCTTTTGGGCTCATTTGATAGTGTGGAAGATTAGGAAGACTTGCTCCCGGAATTAAGTCAATTCTATGTTGAATTCCTCTCATCGGCGGTAGGCCTTGTGGCTCTCCAAGTATGTTCTGAAACTCTGCTAATAAGTCATGTACCTTTGCCGGAATTTCAACAGCCGGGTGCTCTTCTCCGTTTACAATAAGTGCATCACACAAATCTGCTTCCTTTAAGTCTTCCATAAATTCATTAGAGGTGTGGGGGATAGTTAACATACTTTTCTGCTCATCCTTTGAGATATTACCATCAGTTTTGTCTGGTAGAATAATGATCTTTCTCTTGTTCCAAATGAACAAGTAAGAATTTTCCTTGCCCTTGTGTGTAGTATCCACATCAAACTGCCAAGGCCTCCCAAGAAGAACATGGCTGGCGTCCATATCAACTACGTCACACAACACATTTGAGCGATAATGCTTGCCGAAAGAAAGTGGCAGGTTGCATTGTTTGGTGATCCTCATATTCACTCCTTTCTTGATCCACCCAATAGTGTAGGGGTTTGAATGATCATGAGTTTCAAGCTTTAAATGCTTCACCAACTTCTGGGACATAAGATTCTCGCAGCTGCAACTATCAATCACTAATTTGCATACCTTTCCATTCACCGTGCATTTGCTCTCAAATATTTTCTTTCGTTGTGTGTTGTCAGGTTGTGGTGTGGAACATAGGAGATGCTGAATCACACATACTACCTCTTCGCCTTCTTCTTGACAAACCTCTTGTCTCTCTATATCTTTAGATTCGTATTCTTCCTCATTGTCTTCTTCATCATGGATAGTTGTGTTAACAAATTTTCTTAGTGGGCAACCGCTGGATATGTGTCCCTCTTCACCACACTTATAGCACTTTGGGCCTTCACTCACCTTACCCTTGCCTCTAGTTTGCTTCGGGATGGGTCGTTTTGCCTTTGGTGGAGTGCTCTTTTCTTCCACTCTATTAAGGTGACTCCTAGACGAGCCTTCAGTACAAGGATATGGAGGATATGGAGCCTTACTTGCCTTTCTTGTCCTCACAAACCTTTCGGCCTTTAAGGCTAGAGCTTGTGCTTGATTAATGGACCAGATTTGTTGCATCATTAATCGATCTTGAATAGCATCATTGAGACCATTGATGTACCTTGCAACTTGTTGATCCTTAGTTTCGGCAAGGTTGCACCTCAATTGTAGCTTTAGAAACTCCTCTGTGTAATTTGAAACAGTCCTATTTCCTTGAGCACAATTTTGGAATTGGATAAATAGGATTTGTTCATAATCAGCGGGTAAAAATCTCCCTTTCAAAAGACTTATCATTTGCCGCCAAGTTCTCACACGAGGTTCTCCTCTCAGCCTGCGTTCTTCTTGAACACGATGCCACCATGCATTGGCTCCTCCTTTCAGCTTGTATGCGACCAAAGGAACTCTACGATCTTCCGGAACCTCCATGACCTCGAAGAAAGTCTCCACATCATATAACCAATCAAGGCACCCTTCAATATCAACATTTCCATTAAAAGTTGGGATCTCTGCTTTCACCTTGTATGTGTCCCTTGCACATGTAGTCTTGCTCCAAGATTGCCTCCCCTTCTTCGTGGTTGAACATCTTCTTCTTTAGATGAAATTTCTTCATTGGCAGCAGGGGGAACGCCCCTTCTTATCATCTCAACCAGCTGATTGAATCTCCTATTAATATCTCCACGCAGCTCTTTGATATGTTGTTCTGCAGCATCCATCCTCTTCTCCAATTGCTCCATTGCTTGCTGCAGCTTGCTCTCAAAGAGAACGACGAGAATTGGTATGGATCAACGAGGCTCTGGTACCACCTGAAGCAGCACAAGGTTGTGGAGGAGCAACTCCACCTTGCTACTACAATGTGTACAACACAAGTGTTGAAGGAACAACTTCAACGTGCTCGTGGGTGTTTGGTTGGGCTTTTCCGGCTGCAGCTGCAGCTTCCGACATCCAGCTTCAAAGCCAAAAGCTCCTATTTAGGAGCTTTCGGCTGCAGCTGTGGCTTCCGACTGCGGCTGTGACAAGGCCAAAAGCCACAGCTGCAGCTGGAAGCCCCTAAATAGGAGCTTTTGACTTCGAAGCTGGAAGTCGGAAGCTGCAGCTGCAGCTGGAAAAGCCCAACCAAACACCCCCACTATTTCTATGCAAAAAGAAGTGCTTTAAAAAGCACCTCTTTCCCGGTCCGATATCGCTCTAGAGGCGGAGATAGGGCTGATATGGCAGCAGGAGTTCAATCCAAAACTCCTAGAGTATAAGATATTGTCCAAGATCTTAGATAAGAACACCAAGTTCTATTATAGGTAGTGGGGGTACATAGTCTGGTTCCAAACTAGAGTTCAGGACCTCTATTTATAGGGCTTTGGAAAGCCTTCACATCTCACTTCCACTCATATCTACTCATAGTTGGAACACTCTTGAAAACAGTAGATAGGGTAAAGGAAAAGAAAAAAAATTCTACACTAGATTGGAAGTATCTAGAAGCAACCAACCAGTTCTGGCATATGATTTTTTTATTTTTCGTCATCTATTGTTCCTCATCAGTGTGGATGCTGGAGTGGCAGCTTCAAAATCCGCTGTTGTGTTGTAGGCTGCTGTCTCTGGCCACTTTGGTGGTGAGTCACCGCCTCGGCCAGTGCGCAAGCTTGGGATTGGCATGTGCGCATCACATCTGTGTTGTTTTTCAGCCAGTTTTCTTCATTAACTTGTTAATTCTCTTAATGAAAAGTCAGAGCTCCAGCCAACTCGCTTTGTTGTGGGTATTATTAGATGTTTTCAGTGAGTTTATATTTATATATTTATGTATAAAAGTTACATCTTTTAAGCGTGGAGTTGCGAAGTTCAATGTTGTTGAAGTGCGTTAAAAAATAGAAGTTATGTTAAAATTTGGTAGATTAGTTTCCTAACACAGTTAAGACAATTGAATGGTCTCATCTTTCGGGATGTTACAAACTGAATTTTGTATCGTGTTAGTCTAACTATTATTGTGCTTCATGTGTAATATGAGTATGTCTTTAGTCTTTTACACGAAGACACAATTTCACCAAGGGGTGTGTCTTTTGACGAAGAGACATCATTTCATCAAGGGACGTGTCTTTCCACGAAGATACACCCTTTCACGAAAGGATGTGTCTTTTTAACCAAAGGACTTGACTGTCGTAAGCCCCAGCTGCCAGGACCTAACGGACTTGATTTATCCTCGATGAAACATTGTTTTTTTAGTTTGATGTTTTTTAACATGGATGCTGCACTAGGAGTCAGTTTTAAAATAAAGAGGATTATGTTCTTACTGGGAGAGCATGGATGCACCTAAGCTGGCAACAATTTTCTAGTAATTCCTTTTGTGTGGCATAGCATACTCATGGTGATTGTGTGCAGGGTTTCATAACTGACCATGAAAGGGCATTGGAGGAGTTATTCTGTGAGAGTGCAGAAGGCTTCAACAAGTACAATGCTTGTTTGAACACAATGGCTACTCGTATATCCACAGTATTTGCATCAATGAGGGTATGTATATATAAGTTACTTGCAAAAGCTTCTGTGGCTTGAATCTTTATTCATCCCCCATCAAGTCCGAGCGGTATGAGGATTGTTGGTACAGTAGAAAAAAAGTATCTTATCACGCCTAAGATGGTGGCGTAAAATTAGGGATGCTATGTGTCAGGGAGCTTAATGAACATATATGCTTATGGATCCTGACCATGCCTGCATGGACCCCTTTTCACGTGTGGCTTGATAGGGCCTTAATGTGGATAGAAAGCGGGTAAGCAATGCTTTTTATTTAAATTGCGAAAGCCAACAACCCAAGACCTCTTTGCTCTGCCATATTAAGTTTCATGCACCAAGTAGAATAAAAAGTTCAAACTTATGGAGAAGGTTGAGCAATCCACATATACTTTAGGAGAAATAGGCGGGTTCATGGAAAAATAACGTTGTGGAAATAAAAACCGGCAATCCTGGTGGCAACTAATGTACTAAAAATAAGAGAAAGCGACAAGACGTGGATGTTTAACTGATGGTTTGAACTGTGTTACTGTGATTTATTTGTTACTATCCTCATTTCTTTACATGTTCGTTTTCTTTCAACTTCCAACAAGTGCTCTAATGCTTGACATGTTGCAACTTGGTACTGCCACATCTTATCATGCTTGCAAAAACGTCTTATATTGTGGGACGGCGGGAGTACAAAGCAACTGTTTTTTTTTTGAAAGCAATATAGTAGGGAAGGCCCTTACAGCGCGAAAGTCCTATTGTGATCCCGGGCTCATGTGATCCTGTATGAACAGTAAAATCGAAAAAAATAGTAAAAAAATTCAAAAAAATCTGATTTTTTTTTATAATAAACTTTGATGTTTTTTCTATATGCATGCAAACTTTCAGCAAGAACTAACATAGGATGGACACGTGAGCAAAAAAGCAAAATTTGATGTTCCAAAACGTGTTCGAATTAACATAGGGATGACATCAATTTTGTTTTTTTGCCCACACGTTCATCCTACGTTAGTTCTTGACGAAAATTTGCACGCATATAGAGAAAACATCAAAGTTTCTTTTTTACTATTTTTTTTATTTTACTGTTCATCCGGGATCACAAACTCCGCGTCCCTTACAGCGTCTTTGTTTTGAAACAATAAGATCCCAAATTTGCACCTGTGAGGACTTGAACCTGGGTGGCGGCTGGGTTGTGAATCCTTTGCCCTAATCAAGTGAGCTAGGCTCACTTGTTACTAGTATTAGCTTATTGTTGACATTATTGTCTATAAACTATAGGAATTTCCCCGTGTGCACTACCGCATTGCCAAGACAATTGATGCTTCTACAATGACAACACTAAGGGATATGGTGCCCACAAAGATTGCTGCTGGTGTGTGGAATTATCTCTCCAAATATAAAACGTCAATCCCTGAATTTCCGCAGACAGAAACTTGTGAACTCCTCATAGTAGACCGTTCAGTAGATCAGGTACATGGTGAACATATCTGTATATCTGAGTTCAGCTTCTATACTGGTGCTATTTTTTCTGCTGGTTCACTTTTCTGTTATACTTCAGATTGCACCAATAATTCATGAATGGACTTATGATGCCATGTGCCATGATCTGCTATCCATGGATGGTAACAAGTATGTACATGAGGTGAGCATGCCATTAGTCTTTTTTGTTAACTGTGGATTTATGCTCTGTAGTTCCCCTGGATGGTTACAGACACTTATATGTGATTGATAAAAGGTTTCAAGTAAAAATGGTTCAGCCTCAGAAAAAAAGGAGGTCCTGTTAGAGGACCATGATCCAGTTTGGCTTGAACTTCGACATGCCCATATAGCAGATGTGAGACCACTTTTAAGTTCATCTTTCTATGTTGTTCACGCATTCGACAGCTATACAATTAACAATTATTAATTTCAGGCAAGTGAAAGACTGCATGATAAGATGACACATTTTGTCTCGAAGAATAAAGCTGCCCAACTACACCAAGCGAGGTTCGTTCATTGTTTCAGACCAAGTACATAGTTAGGTGTGGTGGCTCATTGTTACATGAAGGGCCTGTTTGGGACTGCTCCGCTCCATAAAATTGAGCTCTGCTCTCAAAAACACAAGCCAAACGGACTAGTTCCATGATGTCCTGCTCTACAAAACAATAAATAGAATCTAGGGTACAACTCCCTGTTTTTCATGAAGCTCCCCAGGGGGTGCTCCAAAAACTCTCAACGTGTTTGGTTTGAGGGAATTAGACAAGGGGAATGGGAATTGAGGAGGTACGGGATTAAACATCTGTTGTTTGATTACAGGGTTTGGGAATTTAAGTGGGAAGTGGATTGGGAGTTTAGGTGCTAACTCCCTCCGATTCCATCCCAGGGGACCCCTGGTAATTGAACGAGATGAAGGAAAACATACCTTTTCACTTTTGTTATCGCTCACCTCACGGACAATTCCCACCCACGCACCAAACATAGGATTGAGACTAGTTATCAAACTTCCAAGCCTGATCCTGCAACACACTCCCGTGTCTAAACTCCCATTCCTTTCCCCTAAAACAACTAAACACGATGTCTAGTTATAAGAGCCCTCTTGGAGTTGGGGGGGAAATTCTCTCCACTGCCACCAGTAAGTGAATACCCCTTCATTTTTTTCCACGTCACCCCAGCTAAATAGACATTTCCGACCAAATGTTTCCATTTTTGAAGCTGGAACCAGCTCAAAGCCAAACATAATAAACTACTCTTGGGTGGAGCTGAAACTCCTGGGTGAAACTGCTCCAAAGTGGGTTTAGTGGAATGGAACTGATTTTGGTGGAGCGGAGCCGTCCCAAACAGGCCCGAAATATGTTCATGTTCGTGTTGTTTTTCACATGTCTTTCTGTGACTTTCACTTATGTCTCGTGAACAAACTAGCAATTTAAATGAAATGCGCCTGTATGGCATTCTGAGAAAGCATGACTTTTATTAAATTCGGTTGACTAACAACAACTAATAACTATCTGTATAGTTCTCATAACTGAAGAATAAGCAAGCACAGTAGTTGCAATATGATGTGCATAGCTACATAGTGGAGGATCCAGAATTAGTTTTTTAGTTAATTTCACTACCCAAGTCCAACTGAAAACTCAATTCCCTAAACAAACCTAAATTTGTCCTTGTCAACCTAATTCTAAGTACTGAAAAATTGTCCTTGTCAACCTAATTCTAAGTACTTATTCACTTCTGTTTTCTAATGATTAGTTGAATGAGTCAATTTTTGTTTGTTATGTTCCGGACTTCTTTTACTAGTTCTTTTCGCCACTTGTTTATTTTTTAGAACCGGAGGAGAGCTATCAACTAGAGACCTACAAAAAATGGTTCAAGCTCTTCCACAGTACACTGATCAAATTGACAAGCTTTCGCTGCATGTTGAGGTTGGTTGTTATGTTGTCCTTGATATGGTTCAAAGTTTTATGATCTGTACTTGCCCTGTTGCATTGCATGTGGATCTATCAGCTCTAGATTTCCCTTCGGAAGTCGTATGTTGTGGACGTACTTCACAATGGTGTAAGGTGGAACTCGCTCCTAATGTTATAAACTCCAACTAAATATGTTATCTTTAAACCCAACATTCTGAACTTCCTTATTCACTAGCTAGTTAGCACAAAAGAAGGATGCTGCAAGAAACACCGCGAGTCACACTGTATGGGGGTCAATGGAGCACTAATTTTCATAAAAATACCTCGAATAAGATAAGTAAATGAGGCCACTTAACAAACCCATGAAGGCTGAATTCAGCATATTTATGTCACAAGACTACAAGAGGGTAAATGCTCTTATGCTTATTCGAGGTAACCCTAGAGGCCTAAACACAAAGGAGTCGTGATAGGGGGCAAGCGTAGGGGTGGACCGATCTTCACGAATTGGAGGTGGATTTGAGGAAGAACACGAAACATGGGGAAAACACGATAAATAAAGGGAAATAAAAGCCAACATACACATCTCATATCCTAGAGTCAATACAAGAGGTGCAATTGATCAAACAACATACAGAAGAAGGCGACCACTATACATTTACAAACTTTCCGGAGCAAATCACAAGCAAGGAAGCTTCTAGAATCAAACACCTAGCTGCCTAGGAGCCAAAGCTCCAAGAATAATAAGTCAACGGTGAAGAAATCTTGTTCGGAACTTAAGTCGGTTTGGTAGAAGTGTAGATCGGACCTTGCTCCCTCAATCCCCAAAGTATCAACAAGTTTGGGTGGAGTGATTGAAAGGAATGAGCAAAATGGATGGCATTAATGATGACTCAAGCAAGGGGGAGGAAAGTTAGGGTTTGGGAGGAAGAGGAAAGGCTTATATAGGGCCAAGGGGTAAATGGGGGGGGGGGGGGAAATCATGCCGTTACCCCGTGTGCATGGGGATCGAGGCCCCGTGCCCATGGGGCTTCCTGCAAAAAATCCACTGATCCCGTGCGCACGGGGATCGAGGACCCCATGCCCATGGGGTGTTCCGCACAACTGCCACATGCCCTGTGCCCACGGGGTTACACGCCTTTTCACTTTTCCTAGCGGGGCCAATCATCCTCCAAAATAAATAAACCTCCACGAGACCAATGACCGGGGATACAATCTATTAACACCCGCCATTAGTCTCACTAACCACTTTGTCATAATACCAAGACACCGTTTTGGGACAAATTGACTTTCAATGTTGTTGCCTCCTCTGATTCCTGGTTCCCTCCCGAGCTGGTCAACGCCGCCTTGCCGATCCTGCCAGCCCCGGACATCATTGTCCCGCTGGATCCTGCACTCCTGGTCAATCGCTCCTCGCCGGATCGTGCCTTGAAGGTCGCCGCCACCCTATTGGGTCCCACCCTACAGGTCAACGCCGCCTTGTCGGATCCCACTTGCAGGTCAATGCCGCCCATTCCTCACGGTTGCACGTGCCCGTGCGGATTGACACTACCTGCCTTGTTTGGCCGGCGCTTGTCCAAGCGTGACGCGAGTGCTTGCTTGACAAAGATCGATTCAACTGACTAAACAAATAGAAAAATTGACGATGCCTTCTGCAACGAGCTACATATCTATCCCACGTTGTATTGTCGTATTTAATGGTGTTACTACATTGAGTTCAACGCCTTTATGTGCATTCATATGTGTGGTATTCATCTTTAAGACGTTCTCTCTCGCGAGGTTTCTTGTTCCCCGCACCCGGTTCCTCTAGTGGCTCTTATCCCGCAAAGGTCACCAGTTCTTTCCTTAGATGCTTCCCAGCTGACAAGGATGTCGCCAAGGATGTTGATGATGTTGCGATCGCTGCTTATGAGCAGCATCCTTGGGACTACAAGATGGCACTTGAGACGCATCGTGATGAGTTGTCTGTCTACAAAGTGGTTTGATGATGTTGCTCGTGATGCAACTTTTTTATGAGTTAGTGTTCTGCCTCCTGGCCGATGAGCCATACAATGAAGCTATGGGAGAGAGTCATTGAGCACCGCGTAAGAAGAATGACATGTGTGACCAAAAATCAGTTTGGTTTCATGCCTGGGAGGTCGACCGTGGAAGCCATCTTCTTGGTACGACAACTTATGGAGAGATACAGGGAGCCAAAGAAGGACCTACATATGGTGTTCATTGACTTGGAGAAGGCCTACGATAAGATACCGCAGAATGTCATGTGGTGGGCGTTAGAGAAACACAAAGTCCCAACAAAGTACATTGCCCTCATCAAGGACATGTACGACAATGTTGTGACAAGTGTGCGAACAAGTGATGGCGACACCGATGACTTCCCAATTAAGATTGGATTGCACCAGGGATCAGCTTTGAGACCTTATCTTTTCGCTTTGGTGATCGATGAGGTCACACGGGATATACAAGGGGACATCCCATGGTGTATGCTCTTTGCAGATGATGTGCTGCTAGTCGACGATAGTCCAGCGAGGGTTAATAGAAAGTTAAGAGTTGTGGAGACAAACTTTAGAATTAAAAGGTTTTAGGCTTAGTAGAACTAAAACTGAGTACACGAGGTGCGGTTTCAGAACTACTAGGCATGAGGAAGAGGAGGAAGTTAGCCTTGATGGGCAGGTGGTACCTCAGAAGGACACCTTTCGACATTTGGGGTCAATGTTGAAGAAGGATGGTGATATTGATGAAGATGTGAGCCATCGAATCAAAGTTGGATGGCTGAAGTGGCGCCAAGCTTTTGACATTCTTTGTGATAAGAGAGTGCCACAAAAGCTAAAAGGCAAGTTCTACAGAACGCCGATTCAACCTGCGATGTTGTATGGCGTTGAATGTTGACCAACTAAAAGGCGACATGTCCAACAACTAGGTGTGACAGAGATGCACATGTTGAGATGGGCATGTGGCTACACAAGGAAGGATTAGGTCCAGAATGATGATATACGTGAGAGAGTGGGGTTGGCACCAATTGAAGAGAAGCTTGTCCAACATCGTCTGAGATGGTTTGGGCATATCCAACATAGGCTTCCTGAAGCGCCTGTGCATAGCGGGCGGTTAAGGCGTACTGGTAATGTCAAGAGAGGTAGGGGAACACCAAACTTGACTTGGAAGGAGTCCGTGAAGAGAGATCTGAAGGATTGGGTTATCACCAAAGATCTAACTCTGGACAGGGGTTCGTGGAAGTTAGCTATGCATGTGCCAGAACCATGACTTGGTTTCGATATCTTTTGGGTTTCAGACTTTCAGCTCTAGCCTACCCCCAACTTGTTTGGGACTGACAGGCTTTGTTGTTGTTGTTGTTGTTGTTGTCGTTGTTGTCGTTGTTGTCGTTGTTGTTGTTGTTGTTGTTGTTGTTGTTGTTGTGTGGACCCTTCATCGACAGCGCTATCAGCCATCTGGTGATGCCCTCTACCTGTCTATGGCCGCCTCTTCAGGAGGGTGACTAATGTTGATGACTTCTATGCACAGAGCTTTGCTATCTGGCATCAGCTCGACTTCCTCTGCACTAATGGTTGTCGATCATGCCAGTGTTGTCAGGCTGTGAGGTTAGACTTGGAATCTCAGCGTATCTACGAGTTCTTGGGCTCTGTAAGAAGTTTGAGCCACAACGCGCTCAATTTTGCCCATGTGTTTTGTGTTTCTCTTTTGGAGGCACTTACTGAGATTCGCGCTGTGTAGACTTGCCTACGTGGTACACCCAGACAAGGTACTAGCAGTTGCACGTCAAGGCCGTGGAAGGAAAAAAATTAGGGATTCTATTGATCAGTTTTGCTTATTTCGAAATGATAGCAAAGGACCTCCTTATATGGAAGTCTTAGACCCTAAATGATAAATATGGATGGGCGCAATATTCTATCTGAAGGCCTGATCCGCAGAATTGGTAATGGGCAAGACACATCAATTTGGGAGATGAACTGGATACCGAAACCTTTGATGCTCAGACCCCTGACCGCTCGTAACAACACTGTGAACTTGGTCTCGGACCTTATTCATACACTGACCCGTTCTTGGAATGCTGATCTCATCAAGTCGACCTTCCTGCCTTCCGAGTATAATTCTATCCTTGCTATCCCTTTGAGCACAAGAACTCCGAGGATTTCTGGGCCTGGTTTCCGGAGAAGAAGGGAAACTTTTCGGTTAGGTCCGCTTAGATTAATCATAGAGAAGAGATTGCAAAGAGATAGTGCAACGAACTCGGGTACCTCTAACTCTGCTATTGATGCTAGTGGTTGGACTGGTCTCTGGAAAATAAAGGCGTCAACCAAAGTTAGGGTATTTTTGTGAGCAGTCCCTTCCCACTCTTGATGTGATCAACCATAGGAATATGGCGCTCTGGACTAACTACGCTCTCTGCGGACTTGTCAATTCTTGGCGCCACTCATTATTGGAGTGCACAATGTCGCACTGTGTTTGGGCACTCGCTGATGAAGAGCTAGTGGAGACAATTTCAGCCAATTCCAACCTGTCGGCCAAACACCTGTATCCTAGAGCTTCATGAGGTGTTATCGCATGGACAGATTATGGAGCTGGTTATCACCCTATGGGCCATCTGGTCGTCGAGGAGAAAGGCACTGCATGAGGAGATTTTCCAAACTCCCTGGAATACAAACAACCTCATGAAGTCCTACATACACAAGCTCGACCAACTGTACAAACCAGAAACCAATGCCACTGGTGGACCGCCTGCTCGCAACAATGTATGGACCAAGCCACCGTCGGGACCTGCAAAAATAAACACGGATGGTGCAGTTTTGGAGGGGGTGAAGGGTGCTTCAGCAGCTATATGCAGAGATGAGAATCGAGTGTATTTGGGAGCTTCTGCCGTGGTGTTTGAATATTTGATTGACCCAGAATCTCTTGGGTCTCTAGCTTGTAGAGGGGCCCTTGCTTTGAGTGAAGATCTTTCTGTCCAACATGGTTTTGTGGCTTCAGATTGCAAGGGCGTTGTGAATGATATCAGTGAAGGATCGCTTGGTGCCAACGGTTCCATTATTAGGGAGATTAAAGATTGGCCTATGTCTTTTAGTTCCTGTTCTTTTAATTTCAAGAGTAGAATTTCTAGTTTTGAAGCCCACAACCTAGCTAGGTATGCTTTGAATTTATCTTTGGGTCGTCATGTATGGCTGGGAATGCCAAATGGACATGCTTTGAATAATGTACCTATGAACATTGTTTCTGATAAATAAAGCATGCCAGGTTGTCTCAAAAAAAGAGAGTAGATGATAGCTACTAACAAGCCCAATTCTTAACTTTTGGCTGGATGGGTTTTCACATGGGCTACTGGCAAAGAGTATCTCTGACCCATATGATATCACGTGCAAACCTAGTAGGGTTTGCGAAGCATATGAAAAGGTACTAGTGACAGTTGCTTGTTTGTAGCGCTGATGTTGGATGACTGCTGCATCATATGTGCACTTTGTTTGGTTAGATGTGTATAATTTTAATATACGAGTTGTGCAATATCCTCTTAGTATGAGGCATTTCCTACATCCTGATCAGTTATTGTTGTGGTCGTCCTCATCGCCCACATGAGTTCTTTATTTTGGATGCTGCTGGCATGATCACCCTGACTTATTGTTGTGTTGGTTCCTCACATTGCTGCTACTTGCCCTTTTGCGAAACCACACCGAGGCTGCCTTCTAGAGTTTATAAACCATGTTTCTTAATGTTGTTTTAGGGGGGTGTTCGGAAGTTTCCCTAAAAATCTCATGTCCATCATATATCGCATTTGTCAATAATTAATTCCTACTTCATACAGATTGCAGGAAAACTCAATAGCATAATAAGGGAGCAATGTCTTCGAGATGTTGGACAGCTAGAGCAAGATCTTGTATTTGGTGATGCTGGGACAAAAGAGTTAATCAATTTTTTCAGGACACAATTGGTATTTATTCCATTTGAACCACTTAGAATGACATATTGGATTTCTTTGGACATTATATTTAGATATTTACTTACTTAATGTAGGGTGTAAGTCGTGAAAATAAGTTGCGCCTGCTAATGATTTACGCATCAATCAATCCAGAGAAGTTCGAAAGTGATAAGGGTACAAAATTGATGCAGGTAATCTTTCCTTTTGTATGTATTGGTCAACCTCACTATTTTGTGCTTAATTTGTAGAAGTTCTCGATTAAATTCATTGTTACATTTCTAGTTGTTGCTTTTTTTGTGGTTTTGATGTAAATGTTATTTTGCCTATAGATATATACAAAGCATGTTAACGTCTTGAAACAGTATTTCCTGGATGTGTGCTTTGTACTATTGATAGTTGTAATTGTTAAGACCTTCATGTCACCGCACGAGTTTTTGATTTCTCTTTCATAAGGATATAGCCCACTTTGTTTTATGCACTAAACGTAAAATTTTAATCAATAGCTGGGTTATTGTGTTGAACATATCAAAGCATTAGTATTTTACCAAGGGAACGACCATGCATGTGTTGTCTATATATGTGTTTTTTTTTCATGTTGTATAAGATTTTTTTGTGAATATTTTCCACACTTGTACATATTGGCCGTTGCCCTCACAGAATGCAAGTTACAAATTACCAGGCATGGTATCAAAGCCAAATTTAGGGTTTTTATTTTTTTTCTTGCGACGCTGCAACTAGTCTCCCTCCCAAGTGATATTTCTTTGGTCCCGTTCCCTCCTAGTCTTAATTTTCTTTGATTGCCTTCCACACATTGCAACTTTTGCAACACCTCTATACTCTTTCGCGACCACCATTGCCAATCTCTTCATCCTCGTCGCCTTATCTATCGGCTCTTTTCAATAGTGACAACATCATCTTCACCATCTTTACGGCTCTCGTTTGTTGTCTTTAGGTTGTTATGGTCGCATGGGGTTTGTCTTAGGATATGTATCTTCGGGTTATCATTGTTGTAATCTTGGTAAACAAATTCAACCTTATCCTCATGTTGAGTCTCGAGTCCTTGTTTCAACATCATTTTTATCTTGTTTGTTCATATGTTTAGGGTTTGGCCCCTTTTGTTTTGAAAGAGGGTCATTGATAATATATTATTTGTGGAGATGATTTCTCTTGCTACACTTGGATATGTTTAATGTCTTCTCCCGGCTAAGTAAGTTCTCTAAATATGCAACCATGTGATGCAACCTATATGAAAAGCTAAAGCTAGATGCAGAACTAAACAAGGAGCAAATACTTGCACAAAGTAAAGGAAAGAGTCAAAATAAACAGAAGTCGGAGTCGAAGGATGTAACCCCAAGTTCACACTCTTGGGGGACTGTTAATCTCCGTTGGAGATGTGTGGGCAACAGAAATTCTACTCAGACAACACAAAGCCTCACCTTCTCCTTTGATCCTCCACACAAAGTAGTAGGTCAAATCACCAATGGTTGGCCTTGAGGTGACCACCAAACCTTCACAAACTTCTTCGGAGCTTAACCCTTAGCTTGGAAGCTTCCGGAAGGACTCCGACCATCTAAGAGTCCCACAACTCCAAGAGTAACAAGACCCATCAGAGATTTAAGTGTGATTCAACTTTTTCTTTGGTGAAAGTGTAGATTCGGATGCCCTTTAGCCCTCCCTAAAGTTTGAGCAAGACTGGGCCAAGTGAAAGGCAAATTTCAATCTTTCTGAGTTTAGCAAAAATGATGGAGAAAGAGTGTAGTTGCATGATTCCTCGTGGGGGAGAAGGGGCCTTTAAATATATGGCCTCAAAATCTACCCGCTAATCACCAGGAATAGACATCTCGAAGACTCCGAGAAGGCTAGATATTCTAGGGCACCGAAGGTTTCGGCGTAAGCTCGTGTAGTCTCTAGACTGGACCAAAGAGGTTGTTATGATCCCAACCCGAAAACTCAGGCAAGCTCTCAACCAGATCAGATCAGAGAGGTTCAGATCTAGGCTGGAGGGCAACATGGAGGCTTAGGGCATGACTCTAGCTTAGTCTAGATTTTCAGGACTGGCATAGAATGAGGCCGGAGGCATGTTCAGAGGGCTTGGGACCTCGGAGACTCCGGGTCACAACATAGATCAACAATATGAAGAAAACGAGGGCTTTTCTCTCGGGTTTTGTGTTGTGGGTGCAAATATTCGTGTACTTGAACTTGTATCCCACAAATCATCCAAAGCGTACATTCTTTGTGTAGTACGACTAGCATGCTCAGGAGCAACATAGAGGGACTTGTCGTGGGGAAATCACGGCAGATGTCCGCGGAGTTGGACTTATCATGGGACCTTTGCTGCGAGGCGAATTCGAGGAGAGAGTCGGCATAGACACGGGACTCAGCGGTTTACCCAGATTCGGCCCCGACGGTGCGGTAAAGACCTACTCCTGCTTCTTGATTATCGTGGGATCGACTCCTCAATAGGAAGAGCCGATCTTGTCGATTACAGTGGTGACGTTTCGCAACCTTAGTCTCGTGGAGATCTAGGTTGTATCGCGAGTTGTCTAGTCCTAGCTTGAGGTAAGTTCTGGCTCTGGCTCCCGTGGACCTCGGCTTATAAAGGTGCCGAGTCCCGGGATTCCAAGAGTCCGACTCCTACACGAGATGGAGTTCTATTCTACTTTACAAATTTACTACGTGCTATACAAGGTAAGTCGAATTCCTTCTAGGGCTTCAATCTTCACGCTTGGCATGTCAGACTCCTGACCGGGTCTTCTTTGTGGGCCTTCGTATATTAGTCGGCCCAGAGGTTTCTAATGCCGGGTCTATGGGCCTGATCCATCCCCCCGACATTAGCCCCCAGGATTGTTATGATGCTTTAGTCTTCATAGCAATCTTCTTCATTTTCATCATTGCCGCCAGCTCTTCATGGATCAAGGACCGACTTTATGCTTGGAGTTGATTGGGAGTCGGAGTCGTCTCTCTTCAATCTTGCTCCGGTTCCTTTATCTTTGAGACCGACTCTTCTGGTTGAGTCGACTAATATTTGATGCTCACTAGGAGTCGAAGCCAATTCTCTTTAGCTTCACGTCATCTTCTACTTGAAATTTTTTCTTTGACTTTTGGTCAAAGATCCGTTTTTACATTTGTAGTCCCTCTGCCCGAGACGCCACTGCTTAGAGGCATTTATGTCATTGTGGGAATCGAGGGATTTTTCCATAAATGTCACCCACCATGGGTAGTTTACCCATAGCATTGATTGATCTTCCTTGTAGTTGCTATAAATAGCCATTAGGTAGTTTTATCTTTTGAGTGCTCATATCTTCTTCCTTCGTTTCTTTTTCTCGCAACTCTCCATGGCTCCCAAGCTAAGCACCCGTGTTCCTTTGGCGACCGATGACCCTGGTTCTAGCGCTAGCACTCGCGGTGGTCGAGGACGTGGCCGCGGTCGTGGCCGTGGACGGGGCCGTGGCCGTGGTAGGGGAAGAGGCATGCGTTCCGCTTCACCATCTGAATCTCCACCTTCTTCTCCCGAGAGGAGTGAGTTCTTGGTGAAGGTTCAGGCAATCCGCCGTTGGGTAAAACTTCCTGAATCTTTTGCTCAGATTGTAATGGATTCCAAACCTCCAAGTCTCTGGCTTCGCTCTGAAAGGTGCCTTCATGGACCCATCCGGCTGGCTACCAGCTTTTCTGGCCAAGACTCCATGTTCTTGGAGAAGGGTTGGAAAACTTTCCTTCGCTCCAGGAACATTCAGAAGGGAGATACTATCATTTTCAAATATGATGGTGATGAGACCCTGTGGGCCAAGATTTTCGACTTAGATGGTGATCGAGCCGGCTGTTGCATGGAGAGCTCAAGCAGTAGTGATGAAGCTCACGCTTCCTCATCTGATGATGAAGCCGACTCTGAAGACGATCATTGAAGCCGTAGTTTAGCAAGTAGATTGATATAAGTATTGCCGGCTTTTGTCTTGTATGCTTCTGATGTAAGATCCGGTCTATGATGAATGAGAATTTTTATTTCCCATCCGATCTGTAAGTCGGTTTTTATACCTGACTTGATATGATAATATATATGTTATGAGGGCCGACTTCCTTAATATATATGTAGCCCACTGAGTCGATTTGGACAGACTTGTGTCATGTCGACTCATTGATAAGATCGAGTTGTAGCCCCCATGGTTGGTATGGTCACCTTGTGTGCCAAACCAAATCCTAGAATTTTGAAGTGATACTCCCCCAAGAGTTGGTACAAGCATCTTTGCGTCGTGCCGAATCTTTGAGAAGGAATTTTCGAGGTGTAGTCCCCATGAGTCGGTATGTGCATCTAAGTGCTATGCCGAATCACATAGGTCTTGACTCATTTGAACTGAAGTTCGCGTTCCCTCTCTCAGAAAAACTTGACGACATTGTGTAGAGTCGGCCAATGCGTTTAATCTGAGATGGGTTCACTTTATATGTGAATCGACAAGTTTTGTCAAATCATAGTTTCAAATTGTAGTCCACATGAGTCGGTGTGAGCATCTTTTGTGTCATACCGAGTCACACAGGTTAATGCTCACGGTGCATCTTTTGGATGACATATAAAATGATAAAAGAAAAAGTATGCTATGATGCGGATGTATGCAAAAAGAAAGTATGAAGGCTCATATAGAAGTCGACTCTGGATTCAACATGCCTCATCTTCTCGCGTTTGAGATAGATTATTGGGTTATCCAGGAGTCGGAACCTCTCTGTAAGCCGGCTACATATGACTAGCGTTCTCTGTACTTAAGACCAAACTCAGTAGGCGTTGCTGTCAGCCCCCAAGGTTTTTAGGCTAAGCCAGGTACACGTAGGTCGTATGAGCTTGAGCTATACAGGCCAAGATTAAGGCGTAGTTAGCTAGTTCATGTATATGCCGGGATTTCTTCAGATAAGAGTCGATGAGTGACATCGAGCTCCCCTACTGCCCCTGAATAAGCTTATACACATGTGGATTTTTACATATATATGCCGAGTTTTCGGATAAAGAGTCAATGATTGTCATCGTGCTCCCCGATCCCCCTGAATAAGCAATATACATGCTCAGTACCAATAGAAGGGTTGATCAAGCCCCCAGGTCTCTGAGATATAAAATTCAAAACATGCAATGTATGATGCAAAATAAATAACATGAAACAAAAAAGTAAAGAAGAGTCGATATGGCGAGAGCCGGTGCGATAGATGTCGACTTAGATATATGTGGCGAGGGCCAGTGCGACAAAAGTCGACTGATGTATATTAGATGGCGAAAGCCGGCGCGACGATTGTCGGCTTATATATATGTTAATATGGCGAAAGCCAGTATGACGTGTGTCGACTTTGATAAATATACAGTAATGTTCCTGTTCTACTCAAGTGTAATATGGACGGAGTTGTGCGATGTTCCACGGCCTGAGTCTCCTCCATGCATGTGCGCGTGTCTGCCTTCTCGCGTATATCAACTAGGTAGTAGGATCCATTGTACAGATTCTTGCTGACCACAAACGGTCCTTCCCAAGGAGAGGATAACTTGTGCATTCCGTCTTCTTTCTGTATGAGTCGGAGCACTAAATCACCTTCTTGGAAAGTCCGACTTCTGATGCGGCGGCTATAATAGCGTCGTAGATCTTGTTGGTAAATAGCCGACTGAGCTGCGGCCAAATCTCGTTTTTCATCGAGAATATCCAAGGCATCTTGCCTTGCTTTCTCGTTTTTGGCTTCTACATATGCGGTGACTCTTGGTGAGTCGTGACGTATGTCACTTGGGAGAACGTCTTCCGCTCCATAGACTAGGAAGAAGGGTGTATAGCCTGTCGACCTGTTAGGAGTCGTCCTGATGCTCCACAATACTGAGGGTAACTCCTCCTCCCAGCAACCCGGCGTCCTTTTCAAGGGGAGAGTCGGGGTTTGATGCCTCGGAGTAACTCTTGGTTGGCTCTCTCGGCTTGTCCGTTGGACTGTGGGTGAGCTATTGATGCAAGGTCGAGTCGGATGTGCTCGTTCTGGCAGAATCGCTGCATAACCCCTTCTGATAGGTTAGAACCATTATCAGTGATGATGTTGTGGGGGTAGCCGAATCTGTATATGATCTTTTTCAAGAATTTTAGTGCTGTCGCAGCGTCACATTTGCTGACCGGCTCTACCTCGACCCATTTAGTAAATTTATCCACTGCCACCAATATGTGGGTATTCTTGTTGACTGACCTTTTGAAAGGTCCCACCATGTCAAGCCCCCATACCGCAAAGGGCCAAGTGATAGGGATCATCCTGAGTTCTTGAGCCGGCACGTGAGCTTGCTTTGCATAGCGCTGACATCCATCACATTTCTTGACTATGTCCTCTGCATCCGTATGTGCTGTGAGCCAGTAGAAGCCATGTCGAAAGGCTTTAACTACAAGCGAACGAGAGCCGGCATGGTGTCCGCAATCTCCAGAGTGTATTTCATTGAGGATGGCTCTACCTTCTTCTGGTGAGACACATCTCTAGAAAATATCTGCGGCGCTACGCCGATGTAACTCACCATTGATGAGTACAAAGGATTGGCTTTTCCTGACAATTTGTCTGCCAAAATCTCATCTTGAGGAAGGATTCCCCGAGTCTTGTAATCCAAGTAAGGTACGACCCATGAGGGTGTAGCATGAATTGCAACAACCAAAGCCGACTCCGGGCTATGTCTTGCACTGTTGGTGGTTGTACAGACGGTTTTGTTAGAACATCCAAGAATACTTTTGGAGTGACCGGCTTTTGCTGAGAGCCGAGTCTGGACAGGGCATCTGCTACTTCGTTTTGCTTACGGTCCACATAATCCACCTGGTATCCAACGAAAAATCCGGCTTGTCTTTCCACTTCTCGTCGATAAGCTGCCATTATGGGATCCTTGGAATTCCATTTTCCTGACACTTGTTGAGAAACGAGATCAGAGTCGCCATAGCATTGGATCCGACTTATGCTCATCTCACGAGCCAGCCGTAGTCCATGAAGTAAGGCTTCATATTCGGCTGCATTATTGGTGCAAGTGAACTGCAACTGCAGAACATAGCAGAATTGCTCTTCTTTAGGTGAAGTAAGGACCACGCCTGCTCTTGACCCTTGGAGCTGCCGACTTCCATCGAAGTGCATCGTCCAATATTTTGTGACCGGCTTCTCCGGAGGTGCTTGGATTTCCGTCCAGTCATTGACGAAGTCGGCCAACGCCTGGGACTTGATGGCCGTCCGTGGTTCATATTTGATGTGATAAGCCCCCAACTCTATGGCCAACTTTGCAATCCTTCCCGTGGCTTCCCGGTTTTGGATGATATCTGCAAGTGGTGCTGAGCTGACTGCAGTTATGGGGTGCTCCTGAAAATAGTGTTTTGAGTTTCCGACTCGCCATGAATACACCAAGAACCAATTTCTGCCAATGAGGATAACGTTGCTTCGATGAAGTCAACACCTCACTGACATAATAAACTGGCCTTTGCAGGGGGTGCTCTTTGCCGGCTTCCATACGTTCAACAGCAGCCACAACGCTGACTGCTCGATTGTTGGCTGCGATATAAAGTAACATAGGTCCTTTGGTTTGGGAGCCGCCAAGATTGGAGCCTGGGATAGCTGTTTCTTCAATGACTCTAGGGCCTGATCGGCTTCGTCATCCCAAACAAATGTTTCTGATTTCCTCAGAAGTCGGTACAGGGGAATTGCCTTTTTTCCCCGAGCCGGCTGATAAACCGACTTAGGACGGCTACACATCCTATGAGTCGTTGGACTACCTTTACTGAGGCTGGCTTCTGAAGAGTCATGATAGCGTTGATTTTCTCTGGGTTTGCCTCGATGCCTCTCTCTGATACTATGTATCCGAGGAGCTTACTTGCAGGTACCCCAAAGGTGCATTTGGCCGGGTTTAGCTTCATCTGATACTTGCGCAGATTTTTGAAGATTTCCTGTAAGTCACTGATGAGTGAGTCGGCCTATTGGGATTTGATCACTATATCATCCACATAAACATGCACGTTGCGCCCAATTTGCTCTTTGAGGCAACTCTGCACTGTTCGCTGGTATGTGGCTCCCGCATTCTTAAGGCCGAAAGGCATAGAAGTGTAACAGTAGATCCCGAAGGGAGTGATGAAAGCTGTTTTCTGTTGATCCTCAAGGGCCATTTTGATCTGGTGATAACCAGAATAGGCGTCAAGGAAACATATGAGCTCACATCCCGCAGTCGAGTCTATGATCTGGTCAATACGAGGCAGCGCAAAGGGATCCTTCGGGCAAGCTTTATTCAAGTCGGTGTAGTCGATACACATACACCAGGTCCCGTTCTTTTTCAAAACGAGGACCGGGTTTGCGAGCCATTCTGGATAGAAGACTTCCATGATGAACCCGACGGCAAGGAGCCGGGCTATCTCTTCCCCAATAGCGTTTCTCCTTTCGTCGTTGAAACGGCGAAGGAATTGCTTGACCGGCTTCAGCTTTGGATCTATATTTAGGTGGTGCTCAGCGAGTTTCCTCGGGACACCTGGCATATCAGAGGGTTTCCATGCAAAGATATCCCGATTCTCACGGAAGAACTCGATGAGCACGCTTTCCTATTTATCAGATAACTCTGTTTCAATGATGAACTGCTGAGAAGAGTCACCAGGGACAAAGTCTACTTTCTTTGTATCCTGAGCCGGTTGGAACTTGGGATTGTTGTCAGGAGTCGGTTTCTTCAGGATTGTGGGGTCTGCCGGGTCTACCTTTTCTTGGTATGCTGACAAGTCCTCTTTGGCGCGTGTCGACTCGGCAAATTTGACGTGTTGTTCGTCACACTCCGCTGCCCTGGACCGACTTCCATCCATTACGACCTGAAATTTTTAGCTTGAAGTAGACATAGCATGGCCGAGCTATGAACTTAGCGTAAGCCGGTCTGCCTAAAATGGCGTGATATGGGCTCTCGAGTTTTACCACTTCAAAGGGTATGAGTTCGGAGCGGAAATTTTCGGCGTTTCCAAAAGCCGTCTCCAGGTAGATCTTGCCTATCGGACGTGCCGACTTGCCTAGGACTATTCCATGAAAAACGGTGTTGGAGGGTTGTAGCTGTTTTTGGGTCAGTCCCTACCCTAAGAATTGTGCCCATACCTATCTATGTCGTCTCTAGGAAAAAGAAAAAAGGTAGCAATTTCCCGCATCCCAATAAATTGCATCACAAGACCGATCGTTGAACCTTACTCTCCTCACAACTCACCCTCTCCTCCTGAAGCCTTGTAGCGATAGTCAGGGCCAGGTGCCTAGCCATAGTGATAGGACCAGGACTAGACACGATGACAACACAAAAGAGTTGGGGCAGAGCTTAGCGGGGCGATGATAACATCAGGCCAGTTGTAGGATCGAAAGTAGCTCTAGAGGCTGTGTGTGTGTGATTAGACTACTTGACAAAATAAAACTTAGCCTTTTCCCAATTTTAGTGTTTGGTAAGTTTTAGCAATTCTAGTCTAGTCAAGGATCACCTACACACAATGAAACATTGAGCGAACGCTCAGGAACGCTTAAGCGCCGAGTTGTAGCCTAGCGCTTCGCTTTCGGCCTAAGTGTTGAACTAAGCGTCATAGAAATAAAGTGTGTCTAGCGCTTGATTAAGCGTTGAGCAAGCAGGCGAAGCGTGCTAAAGCGGGCCTAGGCGGGGAAAAGCGTTGGCTAAGCTCCAGGTCGTGGGTGGGAAATAAAAAAGTAGAGGGAAAAAAGAGAGAAATCACGGCTCTAGATAGGGCTTAGTGAGGGGCTCTCTCGGGATACAGAGGAGAAAAAGGGTTCCCCTCACGTGCACAGATAGCTTGCCGGCGACGGCGGCAAATGAAGCTCCTTGGCGGCGACAAATCAACCTCGTGCGCCGCCGTTCTCCTGACAGCGCTGCCAACTCCTCAATCTCCTCGGCTCCCCCACTCCCCCCTTTGCTGCCTCTCCCGTCGGCCTTCCCGGGCTTCTCTTCTGTGGCGACGGATCTGGTCACCTTCCTCCACCTCGAGTTTGCGGAATATTTTTATCTAAAGGTTTCGATAGTTGGTGCTATCGTACATCCTCGTTGGTGGAGGCTTCTATCACTTAAGATAACGGCCGCGAGAGTACACACAGGGCTCCACCCACAAAGGGTCCAGGAAGAAACAACTCGCATATTCCATCGACGTGCGACCACAAAGGACTAGCCTCATTCAAGGTAGATCTTCATGAACTAGGTGATCTGCTTGTCCTTGCAAGCCACTTGGCTCCTTCACAATCCTTGAAGGCTTCCAAATATGACCTAGCCAAGCTAGGAGGCAATCCACCCTCCAAAAGGTAAAACATCTCTCTTAGATTTTGCTATGTGGAGAACTTGATGGTTTGGGAGAAAGGCACTCGGGGGATGAGAGATCAAAGATACAAGTGGTAGGAGTGGAATCCTTTGATCTCAACACAACGTAGGAGCCCTTCTCTCTTAGAAATGGGTATGCAAGTGTTTGCCCTATCCGGTTGGCCTTCTCCACGAAATGGAGAAGAGGGGTGGAGTATATATAGGCAGCACCACACCTTGCACATTTTGGTGGGACAGATTGAAATAACTCGATGAGACCGATCTGTACAAAGGTGTCAACTTTGGTGTTTCCGTGAGATCGATACAAGACCACTCGGTGGCTCCGATTTGTCAGTCCAGAACACTATCTAGCTCAATGTGAAAGACTGAAATGGCTCAGAGTTTTTGAAGTGAGTGCATCCGATACCGGTAGTTTTTTCACTCATCTCGGTGAGGTCGAGAATCACTTGCTAATTCCGAAGTTAAATCAGTGTTAAACTGAGCTATACAGAGACCAAATCGATGGGACCGAAAGACAAACTCGGTGAGTCCGAAGGGTTAGGGTTTAGGCAACGACTATATCTGGATGAATCGGTGAGACTGAGGGAAACACATCATTGGGATCGAATGGGATATTTCGCTTGAGATATAGTGGACTTGTGGAAAAATGATTTGAGGTTAAGGAGTTTGATCTTGAGCACTTGAGCAACAAATCTGTTATCAATCTCACCCCCTTTTCATGGTATTAGCATCCCTACGTCTCAATGTGATCTTTGATCAGTCAAATATAAAATGAAGTCCTCCGGGTTGACCAACATGTGTCCTTAGCATCTTGAGGGGTCCATTTTCACATCCATAGTTAGACCTAACATTGAACTTCCCTCAAATACACTTTGAGTAGGCATTAGTTCAATGAGATGTATGTTGTTGTTAATTACCAAAACCACCCCAAAGATTAGATGCACTTTGTGCAAGCTTGGACGACCACATATGCGCTACTGGCTGACAGACATCATAATTAATCTTTTTCCTTGTCGTTTCTCTCTTTAGGTGTTAGGTCTTTGGCTGTTTCTATCATTGAATATGTGTAGCTTGTGAGGCTTATGAATTTGTGGCATTGAAAAAATTCTAATCGCCACACCCTAGCATAAAATCCTAGATCCGTCACTATTAGGAGGGTACCCAAAACGTTAGAGATGAGGTCCAACGATGGACGGAGAGTCCGAGGAGAAACACTTCCGGAGGCGATTTGGATGGAGGCAGTTGCATGGGAGAGAAAGAGGATTGGTGGTGGTGATGGGGGGGGGGGAGTGGGGAAGTATTAGGTTCCACCTCCCGATCTAAAACATAACAGTGAACCCATGTCGGCCCGAAGACTCCGGGCAACGGAGTTTCGACTCTCCGAGGTTAACATCCGGGGCGGATCATAGAGTTTCTCGTGTGGCATGGAGGCTAGCCCGGAGGTAGGTCTGGAGAGTATTAGGTTCCACCTCCCGATCTAAAACATAACTTGTGAACCCATGTCCGCCCAAAGACTCTGGGCAACGGAGTTTCGACTCTCCGAGGTTAACATCCGGGGCGGATCATAGAGTTTCTCGTGTGGCATGGAGGCTAGCCTAGGTTCCACCTCCCGATCTAAAACATAACATGTGAACCCATGTCCGCCCGAATACTCCGGGCAACGGAGTTTCGACTCTCCGAGGTTAACATCCGGGGCGGATCATAGAGTTTCTCGTGTGGCATGGAGGCTAGCCCGGAGGTAGGTCTGGAGATTCCAGGGCCACCACAACCCAAGAGACTCCTATGGGTTGAGGTTGTTTCTACTTTCACCTCTCTCATCAACATTCAACCCTCTGTTTCTCTGCTGGGTGGCATTCCTTTGGAGCGTCTTTTCGATCGTCCTCTTGATTATTCGACGCTTTGTCATTTTCGTTGTGTTTGCTATGTTTTTCTTGCCCCCCGTGACAACACCAAACTGACCACTCAGCCTGTCGAGTGGTGTTTTTTACGATACAATGATGAAGATAAGGGTTATCGTTGTTGGGGTCCTATTGGTTGTCGAATGCGTATGTCTCGAGATAGAGATCTGACTTTTGATGAGTCTCGTCCCTTCTACCTGCGTTCATCTTCCTCAACTTTCTCAATGGAGGATATCTCTTTCCTAACTTTCCCCGACACACCTATCACTCCCGTTGAGCCCTTGTCCATTCATCCTACTCCCCTTGCTTCTATGAATGTTGCAGATCTGATGTCGTTATCATCTATGGCTTCCTCACCTTGCTTTTCACCTTTCTTTTGTAACCTCTCTTAGGAACTTAAAATGGAACAAGGCTAGGATCATAATCTCTAACCTTCATCTCCGATGGCTTTCCCGTCTCCATCACCTGACTCGATCTCGGTGATTTCTCCTTGTATTCTTTCATTTTTGCCTCATCATTATACTCATCGTCTAAATGTTGTGGATGGGTCTACTAATGTGTCATCTTATGATTTACGTGCTCGTCCCTTTCCTCATGTTGGCCGCCTTGGTTTTCCAAGCGCTGACGCTGCTGTTCTCGAGCCGACTTCTTATCGTGATACTGTTGTTCATCCAGAATGCCAGCTTGCGATGGTTGAGGAGATTGCTGCTCTTGAGCGTAGCAGCACATGGGATCTTGTTTCTCTTCCTCTCCGTGTTCGTCCCATCACTTGTAAGTGGGTCTACAAGGTTAAGTCTTGCTCTGATGGCTCATCTTGTGGCTCGTATCTTTTAGCAGGAGCATGGTCATGATTACGATGAAACTTTAGCTCATGTGGCCCATATTGTTCAGTAGATTGTAGTATCCCTATTAGCTAGGGGGTTTCTTGCATATTTGTCACCTGTATATGTACTATATATTGTGGCTTTTGGCCCCGATGGAATACAAGTTGCATTATACCTAACATGGTATTAGAGCTAGGTTAAACTTTTTTTGCACGCGCGACTCGTACACTAGCAATCCCTTACGCCGCTGCCTCCGCCGGCCGCCCTGTCGTCGGTCTTCTCTCCTGGCCGAGCTCCTGTCCGCGGCCACTGATCCGTGCCCCGTCCGAGCTCCCCCCGTTTGCGCTGCCCCAGCCGCGCTCCTCTTCGTCCTGTCTGCGCCGCCCCGGCCGAGATCCGTTCCGCTGACGCCCGTCGCGCCAACTGCGCCACCGCCCATCGTCACGGGCCATCGACGCCGGACGCCACCTCCCGTTGCGGGCCGCCGCCGCCAGACGCCACCTCCCTTCGCGGGCCTCTGCCGAGCTGCTGTAAGCTGCCGAGCTCGTTTCCGTCGCCGGCCGCTACGTCCGGGCGCCTCTGCCTGACCACCGGCCTCTGCTGGTCTAGCCAGTGCTCCGGCCAACCAGTGCCCCCGCACCCGTGTACTTCTCGACGGGAGAGCTGCTGAGTTGACCCCATCCCGATCCAGATTGGTAATAGTTTGCAAAAAAAAAAAAAAAAAAAACAGGTACATTGTGTTTTTCATCGGGTATGAGTTCCTCTCGCTGCCCACTGACTGTTGAGTGCTCACTCTACTAGCCTCATCTCGCACTTGCGTGGTTTCTCGGTGCTTGGTGTCTCTTCGTCTGCGATGTCGTCTCTTCACGGGTTTTCTGCGCATGGTGATTGTCGCTTTACACCGACTTCTCTCGCGACTTTCACCGGTGATTGTCGCTCTAGATCGACTCCTGTTCGCATACTTTTTGACATGACTTCTGTATGTGCCTTTTGAGCATATTGGTGTTGAAGCTTATTTTGTGCGCGTTGGTGTGCAAGATCAGGTTATTGCTCTCTAGTATGTGCCTTTGAGCTACAGTTGGCGGATTTCTTTACGAAGGCGAAGACTAGAACGCAACATGGATTTTATCTCTACAAACTCAGTGTTGTGGATCCACCCTGAGATTGAGGGAGTGTTACGAGTTATATTATGTCTCCATGTAGCCTGTATAGTCCCCCCTTAGTATAAAGGGCTTTCTGCATATTTGCCACTTGTACATTGTATATATATACTGGCCTTTGGCCTCCAAGGTTGCATATTTCCTAACAGATTTGAGGTTCGACGGCAAGTCAAAAGTGAGATAGTGGGGCAGTTTCTTGAAGCTTCCTTTGTAGGCACTTTATATGAGTTAATGATAGCTTTGCCATACACTTGTAAAAGTTAGCACTTGCATTTTGTAGCAATGCATATTGTACTTTAATACCTGCCAGTGGTGACATTTGACAAAATTCTTGACTAGGGAAGATTTTATAAGAAATGAAATATTGGTAGCTGCCCATCATAAAGAATGGACCTAGTGCTAGAAGGTCCCACACCATATGTGGTCTGGGTAGGATTATACAAGGCTAACCTTACCCCTGCACAGTGCAATGCATAGAGGCGGAGTCGAACCCAGGACCTCTCGGCACAAGTGGGAAGTACTTAACAACTGTGACATGCCTGTCCTTCACGTGTTTGCCTCCCATAATACTACGAAATTGATAACACTTGAATATATGACTAGCATCCACAGACATACGGTTTTCGTACTGGAACACATGACTATGCTGGTAACATGTATTTGTGGATTATGGGTAGATAGTAAGGAACCGTGTATCTGAGCATGTTCCGAATGTTATTTGATTGTACATGATTGAAAAAGGCTTTGTTATCTTTGTTGTATTCCATGGATGCTCCTTTAAATCTTACCATCAAGCAAAACTGTTTCGGAACCACATAGCTAGCAGCACCTATAAATGACATGAAGTGGTATCAACGTCCTGCATGAGAGGAGGTTATAACTGCATTTATTCTTTTGTATGAAGCTTGTAGTCATCCAATTAATCCCATGCTGATTCTATCTGTGATCATTTGGCATGGAACCTTAAGATATTATGTTTGTTGACAGTTGGCAGGAATATCCGCTGATGACATGATCGCTGTGAATAATATGCGCTGCTTATGCGCTGACACAAAAAAGTCCTCAGGAGGAGGTTTTACACTGAAATTTGATGTTCAGAAGGTAAAAGATCTAGGTTTCAGCTTAGCTTGTATGTATACAAAATTTGAATGTCAGAGTTTGCTCATTTGTTCGTAATGAAAACAGAAAAAACATGCACATAGAAAAGAGCGAACAACGGAAGAATCAGCATGGGCGCTGTCCCGATTTTATCCGGTTCTGGAGGTATCCTTGAAACTACATCTATGTACCTAAACATGTCCATTATGATTCCTTGCATGAGCCCTGTACATATTTTTCCTTCATGTAGAAATCCTTGGTTATGCACTTTCTTACCGCTAATGCTCCTGTCACGTAGTTGGTATTAACCGAACCCTTGGACCTTGCGGCGTGACTCCAGCCAGGGAGGGGCTGTCTCATCACTATCTCCTTGCTGCCGCAAATTCTCAAAGAGGGAAAACTGTGGAGTGAAGATCGCACATAGATCGACCGTTCTTTCGTCAGCATCACTATGTGATAAAGCATATGCCATAATGTTTTGGCGACCAGGGCGAAATTCGACACGGAAATCAAATCTGAGTACTCACCCAATGATGTTGTGCAATAGTTGACAGGCGTTGATCCAATAAAAATTTCAAACTATAAGATCTGTGCGAATAAGAAAGGATCTTCCCCATAAATATGGCCGCCAATGACGCACAGCCTGCACTAAGCCAATGAGCTCGTTCATAAGCAGCAAGATGCTTGTGTCGAGGTGCAATCGGTTTACTGAAGAAAGTCATAGGACCACTTCCTTGATGATACAAGAGCTTTCTTCAGAACATGGAACGATGTTTCTGCTCCGTCCATCCGAGCAAATCCCTTCTTCAAGAACTTTGTAAGGGCAGCCGCGAGTGTACCATAATCCTTGATGAAGAGGCGGTAATACCCAGGCAGATCTAAAAATCCACGCAAAGCTCAGACAGGGCGAGGAGATTGCCAATCGGTCACTGCCTGAACCTTTTGTTGGCCCATAGTGACACCTTCGTTGCTTATGACGGCCCCAGATAAGTCACTGAGGAGACACCGAATAAGCATTTGGGCCGTTTGAGAAACAAGTGATGATCTCGGAGAAGGTGGAGCACAGATCTAACATGCCTTAAGTGGTCTGACCAAGAAGTGCTCTGATACCAAGATGTCACGAGCACGGATTGAGCGTAGACGATAATTGTGATAGGTCGGAGGCCGGGGACCAGCACCCTTGCGGCGCCTTGTTGGAGGATCCATGATAGGAGGAGAGGCGCAGGGGACAGTGCACTAGAATTAGGTCAGGCAGAAACGAAGAGATCAAAATTGGGGATTAGGCTTCTTCCTTTCCTTCATAATAACGATGGCTGCCTCATTATATAGATATAGAGGTTGGCCTTACACAGACTCAAAGGCAAAGTTGGACTAGGACTCTTCCCTAAACTGAAGGTGCAACTACTAAGACACTTGTAGGACATGGAGTCATGCTGCAGCCAACTAGAATTAGGATTCCTTAGCCTGTTCAGCTGGAGGTCTGGACGCATGGTGTGTCCTCTTATACGCAGATCCCCACAGGACATCTCTCCCCTCCTTGAGAAGCAGCTTGTCCTCGAGGTGGAATTGTGGATATATCTTCGGGAATTCCTCGTCCTCTTCCCAAGAAGCTTCAGTAGCTGCTAGTCCCTGCCATTGGATGAGAACTTGCAATTTACCCTGAGCCACGTGAGATTTGAGGGCCTTCTCTGGAACAGGACACACCTGGCCATTGTGAAGCAGAGGCAATGGTGGCGGAACTGCAGGAATGTCCCCAGGTAAGGCTTCAACAAGCTAACATGGAAGACATCATGAATCCGAGCTTTCTCTGGAAGTTTGAGACGATACACTACTGAACCAATCTGTTCTATGACTTGGTATTGTCCATAGAACCGGGGAGCTATCTTAGAGTGACCCTTGATTGCCAAAGATGCCGCCTGACGATGATGTAAAAGCAATCAAACCCATTGTCCAATCCCAAAACTAAGTGCTCGATGGCGACTGTCGTATTGTCTCTTATAGTATTGTGAGCCTACAGGAGCCACTCCCTAATATCAACAAGAAATTTATCATGGTTTTGGAGAAGAGAATCCACATCCGTTATTTTGGCACAGCCTGGCTCATAAGAGCGCAAAGATGGAGGGTCAAGGCAACTTCAATGGTCCGATCCAAATGGACACGGATTTTGTCCGTTTGGGTCGCCAAGGCAGACAGCGGAAGCTGACGGACACGCTGAAAAAATTGTATACTCAACGCTAGAAATGACCCAAATCTAGAGGAAGTGCCAGAACGACTGCGACCACCGGACGGGGTCGGCGGCGTGGACGCCCGCGCACGCAGAACTCTGGGATGCTCTAAAGCTTCATAGGGTATTTCTGTCCAGGTAAATTGACCCGCTTTAAATAGAAAAAAAGTAAAAAGTAAATCCCTGCCCCTGCGCCTCCCGCCGAGGGAAGCAAGGACAGCCCCCCCCCCCCCCGAGGTTGCCCACCGCGGCAAGAACGCGCACCAAATCACGACGCCCCTTGGGTGCTGCTGCTCAAGCCGCGCTGAGGCGGGTGGCGACGGGACGGACCGACTTCGACGTCGATGCGCTGCCGAGGGAGATCCCGTGGTAGGTGCCTCGGCCTCGACCGGCTCCTCGCCGCGCTGCTCGCGCCGCTCGCCCTGGCTGCTTCCTCCCTCTCGGATGAGAAAGAAACGGTGGGTGAGTGGTGGGCCAGTAGGGGAAAATGGGTGGGTGGTGAGCCAGCCCGGACAGAGCGGGACGAAAACGGACTGCGGACCGTTGTCCGCTTTGGACCCAAATGTGACCCAAATTTGGGTCAGAAATGGGTCTATGTGTTGGGTTGCATTTTGTCCCAAACGGACAGCTGCGTACCAAAAGAGGACATTTGCGTTGGCCCGTTGGAGTTTCCCTCACGCCCGTAAACCACCTTGAAAGGTGTCAAGAAGTCAATTGAGTTTGGCAAAATGTATTAGGATATTTTGGTCTTGGGTGATGTTAGAATAGATACGCCATGCAAGATCATAAACGACACCGAGGCACGATATTTGTTAACGAGGTTCACCAATATGGCTACATCCCCGGGGCATGACTACGGGCGCTCCTCCCCAAAGATACCGCAACACCGGCCACGCCCGGGCGCCGGCACATAGCCGCCGGCTCCCCGTGTACCTATTGCTATCTTGTCGTCATGAGTTACAACGTGTGATGCCCCCCTCATTATATGAGAGGCCTAGGATACACGTGTCCGACTACAACACGACTAGTACCTATCCACACCTATTACAACTCCAAGTCCATGTAACCCCTTGCGTACACATATTCGACACAAATACAACAAACTCCACCTTGGCGAATATTCTCCACCACCTAGAAGTCGTCCATGCGCCGAACCTCCATGTACTCCGGACTTGGGTTGTCTTCTTTGTAGCTTAACGAGAGCTACCCGACGAGCCTGACTTGGCCTCAGACCCGCCTTCACCGTGAGACTTCACCGCTACTCTTGCAGCTCCACTCTCCATGACTCCACCTGAAATAGTGCTCCCTTGCAACTTGTAAAGATGCGAAGTTGTCTTCTCTCCTATCATCACGGTCACTTCATCTTCCATGATTCTCATGGTCTTCTTATCCCGATCAACCTGGAATATCATACCATCATCATGAAGAACACCAAGCGAAATTAGATTCCTCCTTAGCCCTGGCACATGCCTGACTCCCCGAAGCACCCGCTCAACTCCGTCAAACATCTTGATTTTGATGTCACCCACTCCAGCAGCACGGTAGCCCGTGTCATCACCAATATGGGCCAAATCAAATTCACCAGACTCATACGAAGAGAACCACTCCCTATTGGGCGTCACATGAAAGGAGCATGCCGAATCCAACATCCACGCTTCATCTTTAGTTGACCGCCTGTCTGATACTAGAAGAACATCACTACTACTGTCTGAGTCATCACCATGAGTAGCCACATTAGCACTTGCCCCACCCTTCAGTTTCGGACAATCAAACTTCATATGTCCCCACTCTTTGCACCTGTAGCACCGCACCTTTTTCTTTTTCCTGTTCGAACTCTCCACCTCATGTCCATTCCTGAGCTGGTAACCTTTAACTGCCAACCCCACACCTTGAGTACTCTCCTTGTCAGTTGCATTCTTTTGCTTCATCAATTCATGTGCAAGCAACGCTGCTGTGATTTCCTCATTGTTGACGGTTGTCTTTCCATGTGTCAATGTAATGACCAAATGCTCATAGGACGATGGTAACGAAACCAAAAGAAGTAGTGCCTTGTCCTCATCATCAATCTTCACATCCAGACGCGCTAGATCCGTAGCCAATCGATTAAAGGTATTCACGTGCTCCACAAGATCCGACCCCTCCTGTATCTTCAGCCCATAGAACTTTTGCTTCAAATACAGCTTACTGGTCGCAGACTTGGACATATAACGACTTGCCAACTTATCCCAAATTGCCTTAGGAGAAGATTCTTCCATGACATGATACATGACTTGATCCGCAAGACAAAGCCGTACGGTTGCGGCTGCCTGCATCTTCATATCCTCCCACGCATCATCATCAAGCTTGGCCAGCTTCGTCTCCTGCAAACCCTTCATGATTCCCTGCTGCGTCAGAAGATCCTTGACTCTTGTCTGCCATAGACCGAAATTACCCGTGCCATCGAATTTCTCCACATCAAACTTGGTGAATCCCGGCGCCATGCCGAACCGCGATGAAACCGACCTGTCGCCGCCGGTATTACCGCCCTTGCTTCCTTCCGCAACTTCCTCACGAAAAAGATCACCGATCCCGTAATCTTCTTTCGAAGCCACGACGCAGTCCACGATCTACCAAGAAAACCTGACCCGCACAACCTCTCTGTCCGCCCTTCAGAAAATCACCGTGAAGCCTTCCGTCGATGCGCTGAATTGCACTCCGCCGAAACCAACTGCTCCACCTATTCTGAACCCGCAGACGATTTTGTTTGTGCGTTTGCTGCGTCCCTCGTCCAGCCTTTTATTGCCGCTGGAACACCCGGCCTGGCCTTTCCTTTTCTGACACGAAACCAAAACTCATGGCCGACACGGTTTGCTACATCAATCTCCAATCGGACCCAAAAGCATGCATGCATACGTCTCTTTCAATCAAAAAACCCGGCTGGCAGGCTTATCCCTGGATCAAACATCAATGTGTACGTGCGTATCACGTTCCGTCCACCGCTTGATTAATCCCCTGACTCCTGCGCCAATACGTTTTCTTTCATTGTGCGTTGCACCCATCCGAGAAGACCTGCTACCACACGTCAGGAACTCCGCGTACGCAGCCTCAAACCGTGACATTCCTTTTCTCAATCCGCGTCCTTCGGAAAACTCCGCCGCTGATCTCGACGACAGCTTGTCTCTGTTTCTTGGTTCTTCGCCAGCGATTGAGCAGCCCTTACGCATGTACTCGCCGCACACCGATTTTGCTGTAACAATCGCCACCTCGCACATCATCATCCGTGCACGAGCCGTGCCGTACCCTGGCTACTTGCGCCGCTGACACAATCCGTCCGCAGTGCCGCGCCGCCGCCTTTGTACAACACCGAGCACATCATCTCGATGCCCTCACACCCCGATCTATCCGGCCGTCCCCCACGTTTGGCCGCCGGTCTGATCGCGAGCCGAAGCCGCCTCCTCCTCGACGTCTTCAACAGCCACGCCGGTCCGATCGCTATGTCTAGCCAATCCTTACCGACCGCAGCCCATCGAACGGTCCAGGCCTCCTGCCTGAAGTGTCCGACTCCACCGACCGCATCCGCGATCGCCGCCATGCTCCACCTTGCGCCTATCGGACGTTCCCCGGCACCCTCGAGCATGATCCTCGTACCTCCAGATGATCTTCCGCATAGCCTTCTCGTAACCTTGCTCATGATACCACTTGTTAGAATAGATACGCCATGCAAGATCATAGACGACACCGAGGCACGATATTTGTTAACGAGGTTCACCAATATGGCTACATCCCCGGGGCATGACTACGGGCGCTCCTCCCCAAAGATACCGCAACACCGGCCACGCCCGGGCGCCGGCACATAGCCGCCGGCTCCCCGTGTACCTATTGCTATCTTGTCGTCATGAGTTACAACGTGTGGTGCCCCCCTCATTATATGAGAGGCCTAGGATACACGTGTCCGACTACAACACGACTAGTACCTATCCACACCTATTACAACTCCAAGTCCATGTAACCCCTTGCGTACACATATTCGACACAAATACAACAGGTGACCTAGTAGTTAAGGAAGGTGAGATAAGGCTAGCTATAATAGCTAGTTGTAGTTTCGAGGTTATGTATTGTAGCAGGTCGACTACTGTAGCACCTCCCCTATAGCCTATATAAGCAGGCACCCCATATGTAAAGCCTTAAGCTTGTGCTATTGATATAAACCCAGAGCTTCATACTAGTTCCTTGTGTGCATGTTTGTGTGAGAAAACAGTGAGTGAATCTTGGTTAGAGAACCTAGCAGTTCTAACAGTTACTGGTTGATCTGTTAGTCACGCAATGTAATTTACACAGCGGCAAGGCTGCCCACTCAGTTTGCATTTGCCCAAAACAGGTTTCTACATAGACAAACCATTCCACACTTTTAGACAAATTCTACAAAGCACCAGAATAACTCACTCTTTTACATTGAACAATAATTCATAACCAAACTATTCATCTTCCCCACAGCTGTATACTTCAATCCATAGTGTCAACTGGAAAAATGCTATTCATATGCTGGAACTAAACCATTACGCCAGTGCCTCCAGGTTCATAAACATTCTCATAAGAGCATCTCCAGCCGCGCCCCCAAGAGGCCCCCCCAGGGTGGCGCTATCTGCGCCGGATGAAAGAATTCCGCCCAGCCGCGTACCCAAGAGCCCAAATAACGCCGAATTGGGCCAAAAGTGGATCCGGCGATCCCAAGCCGAACCCGGCGCGCTGGGGGCTCCTGGGGGCGCCGGATGAAGCGAAACAATTGAGTGGGGCCGCGGTGTCGGCGAGTGAGGCCACATCTCCTGCCGTTTTCCTCCCTTTCCCTCCCTTCCCTGCCGCAACTCCCGCCATTTTCCTCCAAATCCGCCCGCCATGCCGTCGAAGAAGACGAAATATGTGCCCCCCACCGCACCGATGAACCACCACCACTACCCAAGCCGAGGAAGCAGAGAGCGCCGCTAGCTAGGCCGCCGGGCTTGACGGGAGGCAGTGGAAGGTCGACTACGAACGCTGCGCCGTGTCAACAACCAAGCGGCGGAACAGGCTCGCCTCCTAGAAAGCCCGGGAGGCGGTGGATACAGCGAAGGAGGAGCTGGTGGCCATCCGCGAGGAGGCTGCAGTGGCGAAGCAGGAGTTGCAGGACGCCCGCGCTGCGGCGGCGCTTACCATGTCGCGCTCGGCAGGGATGCCGCGGTTCCGCCCGCCCAGCCAGCAGAGCGTTGTCTCGCCGGCCGGCAACTTCTCGCCTTCGACTCCCACGACGTAGGGGGTACGCACAGTCGCCGGACTACGGCGATATCTCGGCGAATGGCTTCGACCCCAACCTCGCCTTCCCACATGCTGCTCCTCTCCCGCGCATCGCCCCAAGCTCGGCCGCCTACTCGCTGTCCTGCGCCTCTGCCTCCTCTCCTTCCCTACGCCGTGGAGCCATGCGTTTCGCCACGGAGATGGAGGACATCATCACCGCCGGCTCCGCCGCCTACGCCGAGACACTCCACGGTGGACGCGGACGACACCCAAGAGGGGGATGGCGACGAACAAGAGGAGGCCGAGGAGGAGACACAAGAAGCGCCGGAGCAGCAGGCGGCCAAAGGAAAGAAGAAGAGGAAGACCGGCGAGGGGGCGGGCTCAATCGCTTCAAGTGGTCGGCCAAAGAAGACGAATGCATCGCTGAAGCGTGGAAGACGGTGAGCCTAGACCCAATCACCGGCGCGAACCAGAGCGGCGACACTTACTGGACGAGGGTCAAGGCGGCGTTCGATGAGCGCAAGCTCGTCGACCCTGATTTCAGCAGCACCTACATGGAGCGCGGCGCGAAAGCCATGGCCACGCATTGGGCATCCGTCCAGGCGGCCTGCAACAAGTGGCACGACATTCAAGAGGAGGTGCTAGCTCGGCCTAAGAGCAGCGCGGAAAACGACCAAAAGGTATGCCCCCGCCTCGACCTTCCCCCGTCGCGATTTCGCCATGACCTCGACGTTAACTCGCCATGTGCAGCTTGTGCGCATGCTCGGCAGAAAAGCAACGCCGAGTTCAAGTTTCTGCATGTCTTCACCTGTCTCGAGTCGTGCGCGAAATGGAAAGAGTGCCGCCTCCAACTCGCCAAGACCAAGAATGGCGTCGTCCAAGGAGCGCCCGGCCAAGGGCAACAAGAAGGCCAAGGCGTCGAAGGGCGCGGCGCCCGCTGCCGAACGTCTGCAGTCGGCGATCGAGAAGTGCATCGCCGATGCCTCAAGCAACACCGTCATCAGGGAGGAGAAGGCCCAGGCGAGGTGGTCCAAGCTGTTGACGAAGCAGGATGCCAAGCTCGACCTTCTGAGGACGAACGCCGCTGCGAAGAAGAGGAACACCGACTTGGCCTTCCTGACCCACATGGCGGCGATGGACGCGCCGGTCAGGGCGTGGTTCATGTCCGAGCGTGACAAGATCTTGACTCAAATGGTCGCGCCTGAGACCACGCCGAGAGCGCCCTCGCCGACCGCCGCGCCGACAGCCTCAGCAACATCACCCCGGAGCACGCCGTCCTGTAAGACGTAATGATTTGGGAACCGGCACAACCCTCACGGGGTGGCCTACCACATGTATATATAGATGGAACATGTTACAATACAAGTCCAATACCTCTAGGTATGGAATAAACAGTTTGTCTACAATACCAAGTCTAACACCCTCCCTCAATCTTAGCCACTTCCTAATGAATATAGAAGAGTAAGATTGCGCCTACAAGCCTCAAACTGTGGTAGAGGTAACGGCTTCGTGAAGATGTCTGCAAGTTGATCCTTCAAAGAGATGAACTTGATTTGTAGTAGTTTCTATGCAACACGTTCCCTCACAAAGTGATAGTCAACTTCAATGTGTTTCGTTTGGGCATGAAATACCGGATTAGCTGAGAGGTATGTAGCACCGATGTTATCACACCAAAGGACTGGAGACTGTGGTTGAGAAATACCCAACTCATCCAACAATGAATGTACCCAAATAAGCTCTGCAGTGGCATTGGCATTGGCAACATCTATATATTCTGCTTCAGTACTTCGTCGAGACACTATGGCTTGTTTTCGAGCATTCCAGGCGATCAAGTTAGATCCAAAGAACACATCATAACCCCCCGTGGATCGCCTGTCATCAGGACTGCCTGCCCAGTCCGTCAAAGTAGGCCGAAAGAACGCCAGAAGAACTCGGCCGAAGATGCAACCCATAGGACACAGTGAGTCGTACATAACGCAAGATGCGTTTGACAGCAGACCAATGAGTATCACGAGGTGCATGGAGGTACCGACAAGCCCTGTTGACAGCAAAAGATATATCCAGTCGCGTGATCGTCAGATACTGAAGACCTCCAACAATACTTATGTACTCAGTGGCATCCTCAGAGGACAAAAGCTCACCATCAACAGCGGTGATCTTGTGGGTGGAAGACATAGGTGTGGAAGTCATCTTGCACTTTAGCATCCCTGCTCGTTGCAACAAGTCCAAGGAGTACTTCTTCTGTGTCAACACCAAACCATCACAGCAAAAGAAGCAACTTCGATTCCCAAGAAGAAGTGAAGTTTACCAAGATCTTTGACAGCAAAGTCAGCACCAAGAGCACGAACGAGAGCATCTGCAGCAGACGGAGAGGAGCTAACGAGAATAATGTCATCTACATAGACCAACAGGTACATAGTAACCTCGGGCTTCTGCAGAAGGAACAATGAGGAATCAGCAGTGGAGGGTGCAAAACCATGAGCACGCAGGGCTGTCGCAAGACGAGCATGCCAGGCACTGGGAGCTTTATTACTAGGCACACTAGGAAGCTCATGACGACGCAAAACATGACGGACGATAGGAGTGGCTGGATGACCAAGACGAGAATGCCACTGTGACGACGACACCCGAACGCCGGTGAAGACCCGAGAGACCGTTGGCGACTCCAACCGGTACAGACCATGACGGAGGCGCCCACTAAGGAATACGTCCCGCGTGTCCCGGTCCTTTACAAAAAGATCAAACGGGTGAAATTCACAAATCACATTATTATCATAAGTGAGCTTAGGAACAGAAAGAAGATTGCGTATCACAGATGAAACTCGAAGAATATTACGAAGTTGGAGAGACCTAGCGGTATGACTAGTGGTTAGGGATGCTTGACCAACATGAGATATTGGCATACCTGCTCCATTGGCGGTGTAGACCTTGTCGGGACCATGATACGGCTCGCGAGTGTCAAGGTGGCCGAGCTCGCGCATCAGATGATCCGTAGCACCAGTATCCATGTACCAGTGAGGGTCAATGGAGTAGGACTAAGTATGTCCCTGCTGATCTTTGGACTTTGCCGGGCGATCAGCCATAGCGACTTGGCGCTCGGTGTTCCTCGTATCTTTGCCATCATTGCCAAGGCCGAGAAAACTCCGCTGAAAACGACGATGGCACTTGGAGACCCTGGGGCCGCGGCTGGGTGGCCGATCGGCCCCAAGCCGATTTCGCCGCCGAGAGCCCCCCAAGCGGCGCTAAAATAGCGCCAAAAAACGCCTTGGGAGCCGAACGGCTGGAGATGCTCTAAGGAGTCTTGAAGCGAAGTACTATGTGTTATTGTATTTTCAACTCTTGTTCAATGATTAGCTGAAAAGTGTACCTAGGTAAATCCATATTTCTCCTGAAGTCGACCTCCCTCAGTTCATGGAAATTAAAACATCAAAGCATGACATAAAGAGAAGAACTTTTATTTTCTTTCCATTTGACGCTAATAAATTATGTGTTCTCATTCTTCATGGTACACAGTTTCCATCTCATCTGATCAAGAACAAAATTAGCTTTTACCTTGAAATGCCTTCCTGCATGGGTGCTACATACATGTACAGTATATACTGGCTTTTGGCCTCCGAGAAATACAGGTTGCATATTTTCTAACATGGTATTAGAGCTGGGGTTTCTTTTGCACGCACAACTCGTGCTTGATCAGCTCTTTGCGCCGCCCGTCATCTTGTTGTCGGCCGTTGTTCTCTTTTTTTTCTCCCATCGTTGTTGCCTCTGCACCGGCTGTTGTCTTGCTTCAATCCTTCGAACGATCTGATCAAACCACCGTGGAGGTAGTCAACCGCGTCAGATCGAGCGAGTTGGTCACGTTTGCCTGTGCTGGCGTGCTGCGCCTGGACGTCTCCAAGTCCAACCCTGCTCGGTTTCCATCGGTCCTGTGTTGGCCTCGTCCTTAACTGCCAAGTAGCGTCGCTTGATTCCCTCCCCAGCCGTCGGATCCCGCCAGTGCAGCCAGTCGCTGGATCCCACAGGTGCAGCCGACATCGGATTCCGCCCACCAGCCGCCAGCTGCCAGATCCCTCCACCGCCAGAGCCCGCCGCCTCTTCTGAATCTCGTCGACTCCAGCCACAGCTGGATCGAGCCGCCGGATCCCGCAGCCTACTGCTGACTCCTGCTGGATCTCATCGCCTCCAGCCGCCGGTGTGCAGACTCCCGCCGGTTGGCCTCCTGACACTGTTGTATTCTGCTCGTTCCGAGCACCAAAAATATATTTAAAAAAATAGGAGGTAATATGTCTTGGTCACCGGGCTATGTTGCCATCCCTCGCTGTCCGGTGATCTTTGATGGTACTAATTAAAGCAAGTTGGTTGCCTTTATGCACATTTATATGTGTGGCATTCGTCTTTGGTACTAATTACAGCAAGTTCATTGCCTTTATGCGCTCAGACTGATAAGGATGCAGCCAAGGTTGTTGATGATGCTGCTGTGCAAGCCTATGACGAGCAGGTTCTGGCCTATGAGGAGGCTCTTCCCACGTACCGTGATGATCTGTCTGCTAGCAGGTTCTGGCCTATGAGGAGGCTCTTCCCACGTACCGTGATGATCTGTCTGCTTATACTCAGTGGTTTCATGATGATGCTCGTGTTGCGGCTGTTCTCACTTCTAGTGTTCTACCGCAGTTTGCCTCTGAGTTTATGGGTCTCATGACCGCCTTTGAGATGTGGGCTTGCCTTTGCAAGCGTTATCAGCCCTGGTGATGCCTTATACCTGTTTGTGGTTCGCCAAGAGCATGCTCTTCAGCAGGGTGACTCTACTGTTGATGATTTGTACACACAGTTATGCTATTTGGCGCCAGCTTGTTCGCCAAGAGCATGCTCTTCAGCAGGGTGACTGTACTGTTGATGATTTCTACAGAGTTCTGCTATCTGGTGCCAGCTTGATTCTCTTCGCACTGCTGGCTGCCGTACTTGTCAATGCTGCTAGGCTGTGCAGTTCGATTTGGAGTTCCATCGTGTCTAGGAGTTTCTGTCTCGGCTCCGTAAGGAGTTTGAGCCTCGTCGCGCTCAGCTGCTTGCTCGTGGTTGTATTTCTCTTACGTAGGCGCTTTCTCAGATTCGTGCTGAGGAGACTCGCCTCCGTGGTGCTGGTGTACTTGAGGTGCCATGTGTGCTTGCTGCTCAAGCTCCTACTACACCAGCCCTTTCCAGTGCTCTACTGCTCCTACCCACTCCTTCTGGTGGTTAGAGCTGCGCTCGTACTCACTGTGGCTACTGTGATAGGGATGGTCATCCTGGGTCTGATTTCTTCCAGAAGAAGCGGGACACTGCTTCTGGTGGTCAGCACCGCGCTGTTACTCACTGCGGCTACTGCGGCAGATATGGTCATCCTGAGTCTGATTGCTTCCAGAAGGACTTGCGCAACAAAGCGCACACATCTTCCTCTGGGACTAGTGCTTCTACTCCGACACCATCAGTTGTCTCTTTGACGGAGCAGGATATTATGAGATTGAAGCATCTGCTTGCCACTACTGGTCCTTCTTCGATGGGTGTTGCTGGTTCTGTGACTGATACTTCTGGCACTGAGCGACCATCATCTACACAGTCAGGCACATCCCTGTGGGTTCTGGATTCTGGAGCTTCCTTTCATATGTCTTCTGATTCTTCCACCTTGTCCTCCCTTAGATCTCTTGATTTTCCCGTTCATGTCCTTACCGCTGATGGTACTCTTCTTTCTGTTGCTAGTCGAGGCACTCTTACCACTCCTTATTCTGTTCATGATGTTGCTCATGTTCCTTGACTTACCATGAACTTGTTTTCTGCTAGTCAGCTTACTTAAAACTCTGGTTGTCTCGTCATTCTTGACATTGATTCTTGTTCTGTTCAGGATCGCGTACACACACTTTGGTGGGGGTTGGGCGGTTGGCCCTCGCCACCATGACTCTCAGTGTCCGTTATGTAGTCGTATTTGTCTAGATTTCCTTCCTTGTACTCCAAGTCCATTGTAATATTTGCCCCTTGTGCTATGCAATACATCCAAGTTGCTCGTAACACTTTGCAACATGCTGCAAGCCTCTCTTTTAACCATATTTTTCATTAGGCCTTTGAACATCATTGACATGTGATATCCATTTTAGTACATTGTGAAGGATCAATTCAACAATTCAAATAATCCAAAACCTGATTTACCAAGAAACTACTGCAAATTAAGATTCTTTCCAGTTGTGTTCGATGAAATTCCTAAAAAGTGCTTGCTCCATTGAGTACAGAGTATCTAATATATAAAGCCACACTACCAGTTTGATGTATCTAATATATAAAGCCACACTACCGAGCAGGGGTCCCCGGCTGCTTCAAGCCCTTTAGCTGCTTCGGCCGTCACCGTTTCTCTGCTGTTCATCTGCATCGACCACCGTCCCCATCATCCTCGCTGCCGCCTCGACCCTCTCCGCCTGCGCCTCCACCCCCTGCCCGCCTCGGTACTCATCACCCTCTTCTCACTACCCACCCTTCGTCTGTGTTTGGTTGGCGGCTCACCGTTGATGGAGGTGCTACGGGAGAAATCCCTACTGACCCATGTCAGCTGACTACGGCGGCGCAAGCCCGCCGTCGCTTACCTCCTTGGGGCGTGGCTCATGTGCTCCTTCTGTCATTCAGTCCGAATTCACACCCCTCGGCTTTGCGGCTCTCTGCGAATTTAATCGGTATGTACTCCAAGCGAAAGCCTTGTGACGGCGGCGTCTTAGGACATCGTTTATCTTCTTGAAGGCGTCATTAGGGAGCTTTGCGCTGCCAGTCATCCACCTTGCCCTTGGTGGATGGTCATCCTTTCCTCTGCTTGCTCAACACCCTCTCATGGTTGTCGTCTGTTATGGCCGCTTTGTGTTATCTCGGTTCATCTTTGCTCAACTACGACATAATGATGCCTCCCCACCTTGCTAATCGTGTCAACTTGCTGTGGCGGAGTTTCCGTCAAGGTTCGTGATGGGTCACTCGTTGATCGGTGCTGCTCCTCTGTTGTGCCAAGAAGTTGGTATGCACACTGGTGTGGTGCGTTAGGATAGTTGTTTAGTGTTGGTATTGTGATCCCTCGACGACACACCACTTCCACTCGGCTTTCATGGTGTTGGTCTCTCGGTTTGCTAGCTAGGTAGTTCCTTCTTCGGGGCGTTCATATGTTCTCACCCTATGTAATCTTCCTTCTTGTGCGGTTTTCCGGCCCGGTTTCCCTTATAAACGGGGTCAACTTGTTAAGGTTTTCGATCCAGTTTTCCTTATAAACTGGATCAAACGCTTGGCATTATGGCCACTTTGAGCAATATATTCAGGTGGAAACTCTCCCCCCCCCCCCCCCCCCCGTTGACCGTTAAAAAAAACACTACCAGTTTGATCTTAAGGGACTTATTTCACACATCTCGGCTGTTTTAGGAATTTTGTGGGGTTAATCTCGATAGCCCTTAGCATACGCATTGGATGTCTACTTTATGCAGTTTTGTTTCCATTTTTTGGCATGTAAAATAAGGTCCCTTTTGTTCAGGAATTGATTGAGCAGCTCAGCAAGGGTGAATTACCAAAAGATGAATATAACTGCATGAACGACCCTAGTCCCAGTTTCCATGGGCTACCTACCACTACCAGTACCTCAACCCGCACAAGCCCAGCTCACTCGATGAGATCTAGAAGGACTGGTGGCTCATGGGCTAGGCCTCGTGCTTCGGATGATGGTTATTCAAGGTCAGTGGTTGATACTGTCCAGTACAATATTTATAGAATTATCTAGAACTCTGATACCTGTGGTTATCCTCATGTAAGGGGTACTCTTTATGTTGATGTGAATAGCCATGAGTTGTCTTCATCTATGTGCATCGGCTGTAGAGTTTAAAGATTAGACATTGATATCACTAAATAATCTCTGCCATTGTGTGCCCGAAATAGTCAAAACTACACATCCTATCCTTGTACCTCCATAAAAGGGAGAACCAAGCACTCAGTTGGTTAGAGCACACACCCGTATTTGAGGCACAGCCTCTGCAGGGTGCCTCATTTCTGCATAAAAAACATACAGTTAAGGGATGGAACTTCCCCTTTGACCATGATTTTATCTACCTCTATAAAAGGAGCATCGAGGTGACTAGGTCCCTGTACTTTGAAAAGTTGGGACTTAAATCCTTAAGCTACTAGTAAACATATGACCCTAGGTGCTTCTAGGCAGTGAGGTTTTGATTATTATTTTTTCAGTTTTTAAAATTAAAATCCTGTTTGAAACTAGCAGGTTTATATAATTGTCACAGCATGCATTGCCTACTTGATGTTCCTTTGCAGTGATTCTGTATTGAAGCATGCATCCAGTGATTTCCAAAAGCAGGGCCAGCGTATATTTGTTTTTGTCATTGGTGGTGCTACTCGATCAGAGGTTTGTTCAGTATCTTTTTCTTGCATCTTCTCTACTGTCGTTGTGGCTTTAGATTCAATTATGTTTCACTCTAGTCTTGTTGAACACCCGCAGTTCTCAAAGGCCATATAGTGCACGCTCTAACCAATAATATGCATTTCCCAGTTACGTTCTGCACACAAGCTTACATTGAAGCTGAAGCGGGAGGTTATCCTTGGTTCGTCCAGCCTTGATGATCCACCCCAGTTCATCACAGTAAGTAGTTTGTATTGTTGTTTATCTCGTATTGAATATGCAAAGTCCTAGCAGGGTTGATCAAGTATATTGTCTACAGAAACTGAAGATGATGTCAGCTGAAGAGCTGACACTGGATGATCTTCACATATAAAAAACATTATGCACATGTGCTCTGTGGCTCCATCAGGAATTACTCCTTTATTTTGGTATTTTCTTTGTGACCCTTTCGTGGTTACAAACTACTGGTTGCATCATACCACAGGCTATCATTAAGCTGCATAATATTCATTTTGTAGGGAGTCTTCTCAAAACCGGCTACTCATAATTGTGTATGTACATAACATTGGCCAGCAACTGTAACTATGTGAATTTTATTTATTTATTATTTGGCTCATGGTTCATTTTTCCCTTTGGTGGATGAGAAAATATTCTTTTGAGTATTTTAAGTAATGTGCTGTGCGTACCTGATCTATTTATTTATTGGGTTAATTGGATAAATACCAGTTCGATTTTTACCGGTTTGTGAAATGCAATTGGAATTTCCTAACTTTGAAAAATGTCACTGGAACTTTCAGACATTTTTAACAAATTTCTTGCTATTCTCTCGTCTCGCTTTCTATATAAAGCAACAAAGTTGAATGATACAAGGTAGTGAGGAAGCTCTTTTACAAAGTAGGTTAAAGAGAAAAAACAGACAATAGAAGTCGCATTGCACAAAGGCATAAAAATGACATGACAACATTGATTGATTAGCATGAGTGTAGAAGATTTAAAGTGGTGCCACGCCATGATCACTTGAGTTCCGCGGCAACACCCCCAAGAGGGTACTAGTGCAACATGCCATGAGTTTTCATATGTCGCCCCAGCAGATGGAAGAGAACATCAAAGATGTCCTGAAGAGTATGACACCCGTGGGCATCGTTGTTTGGTGTAAAAGCACAAGGGCTTTCGCATGGTAACATGCTCGTGCCACAAGGAATCAAGGCTGTCAAGCCCAGCTTGAGGGTATGCATGAGAGATTGCCAAGGATCTTTGGGTCAAAATCTCATCGCCCACACGAGTCCGGTAGGCCGACTTAGCAGAATAGCATGAGTTTCGATGAGTTTCCAAGAAATGGAGTCCTTGACCCCATATAAAGCTTGAAGTGTTGAAGAAGTCTCCAAAGGTTAAAAAATTAATTGATGTGCTCAGTCGACATGCCATTGGAAGTGTAGATTTGGTCTATGCAAGAATTGTGTCGGAGGGCGAGATTTACATCCAAGTTTTTCTTCTTGCAAGCCTCATGAATAAGCGAATTGATGTTCCTTGGGCATTGACAACCAAGCCATGGGGCGTCGTCGAACTTTGCCTTCTCGACATATCCAATGGTGATCTTGGTTAGGGAGAAGAAAATAAGCATGTCCTTACTATTGCATGGGTTCCCAACCCACCCAGATTTTTTTTCACTTTTCCATGTAAGTTTGGCATGATATAAGGCACTAAATATAATGGATAGGAAAAATCTCAAACTATTTACTTGGGTTTTGAAGGCATTTTATTTTAATGCTTTTGTTTTATTCAATGCATGCCTTCCCTATGGTTGTCAAATTCAAGCCTAAACTTCACATGTTGCACATGATCTTATCACTTCACAAAGCTCCCCCAAAAAATTCATGATTTTTAGGGAAAATAATAGATTTAGTTCAAACCCATTTGAATTGTTTTTCATATTTTGTACAGATTTCAAAACATGTTTTGCCCCATTTATTTCCACTCCTAAGTGTTTCATCCATAGCTTTTTTTTCTTTTCTTGCTTACTTAAGTAGAAATATATGTTTATACTGAGGTCACCCCAACTGGGATTTCCCATGCCCCGCCCCCTCAGGGCCAACCCGCTTACTCCCAAGCCGAATCGATATGGTGCGCCTCACAATCATCAGTGCGAGGTGGACGCTCCATATTAAATCCCACGGGAGGACCACATGCTTCATTCAAGCTTTGTCCTCCTCCTTTGTGAGAGAAGGACGCCGACGTTTCTCCTTGTAAGAGCAAGTTTTGCCCCCGAAGGTTTTGGACATTGTTGGACAAAGCAGTAGTGGAACTAATATTGTTTTCGAGTATAAACAGATACTTCGGTTCCGAAAGAATGGAGTTTGCAAGTAGAAGGTCGAAGGACAACTCACTGCAGCGAAACTGCAGTCAACTACCGAAACCTTTGAAGGAAGACGACCCCCAAAAATGTCGTTGAAAAAGAAGACACTCGAGAGTAAAAGTGCAACGAGGAGAAAGCTGAAGTTGGTCGAAGACTTAGTCCTTTTACTAGTTTCTCTTTATTTTCTTGAGTCGTAGGAAAAACCGTACTATCAAGAGGAGTTTGCTAGTTGAGATCTTAGTCGAAGTGAATTTGTTGTGCTCAACCTAAACCCACAAAAGCCTACCGAGAGAAATCTTACTGAGTCGAGTGAATAGCTCGAAGGCAAAGTCATCGCACTTTGTGCCTTCGAGAGAGAACTCGTTCCGTAAGTCAGCTTACTTGTTCCTCAAGTAAAGTTGCGCAGTGATTGAAATCCAACCGTTGTGGACACGCGTCAAGCGGTTGCATCGGGTCACTTCAGTCATTTTACCCATCGGGATCGCCACCTATAAATACCCCGCACCTACCCTCCATTTCGGGTTGGCTGCTCCACTGAAGATTCTAAGACAGAAGTACTATGAGCATCCCAAGAGAGTTTCATCGAGAGAAAACAAAAACCAAAGTCTAAACTGAGTTGAGCAATTCACAGAGACTTAGGTCGAGATTAGCCGATCTTTTTATCTTGGAGAACTGCAAGTCTCCTAGACGGTTAGGCGTCGCCTGTCAAGCAGTCGAAGAGAAATTGTCGTTGCTGAAGGAAGTTTGTAAAGGTCTCGGAGATGTCCTGAATCATCTACCACGAGTGAAAACTGGACAAGCTCGAGGAGTTTGTTGCAGTGGAGAATAGGACGGAGAGAGTTTTGCTCCAGGTGTTCAATCACCAGTCCCTCCAACCAGACGTAGCACTTTGCAGAGTGTGAACTGGTTTAACAAACATCATCGTGTCAGGATCGTTTTCCTTCTCGCATTTACATTAAGTATTTACTCGTTGCATGTTTGCCTTCGCTGTTTTCCTTCGCTCCCAATCCTTTCGAGCCATGCATGTCTTTCGATACTGTATTTCCTTCAAGATGCCTGTAGTCCTTCGTGGTTTGTCTGAATTCCTTCTAAGTTCCTTAGAATTTTTAGAAGTGATCATTCACCCCCTCCCCCTCTGATCATTCTTGAGCTTTCAATTGGCATCAGAGCTAGGCACTCCCTACACTCTGCGTATTTTGGTCTAACCACCTGGAGTGTTGTCAAGAATGTCGTTTGCAGATGTTTGCTCGGGGGAACTGATTCCTATTTACAATGGGAATGACTATCCTTATTGGAAGGACAAAATGAAGAGGAACATCATGGCCATCAACTCTGCCGCTTGGGAAGTTCTCAAGAATGGTGTAAATGTCAAAGACAAAAATGCTATCACTCCTGAAGAGGAAAAGACGATGGACCTTGATTCTGAAGTCTGGGTATTCATCACAAACCATCTGATTCCAGAAAAATATCATGAAGTCAAGAATATTTCTACGGCCAAAGGTGTCTGGGACTATCTCGAAAAGATTGGTGAAGGTGTCTCTACTCAGAAAGATGCTCGCATTGACACCCTTCGAAGAAAATTCTATCGATTCAAGAGGCACGAGGGAGAGAAAGTTAACTCCATATACATCAGACTCACTGCTCTGTCAAATGAACTGATTTCCCTCGGTGCCGAAGACATTACCAATCGGATTATTGTCAGAACTTTGCTCCATTCCGTTGATGATTACTTTGATCACATTGTGCTGATGATTAAGGAAAGGACTGATTTCAAGGATCTTGTTGCCGCTGATATTCTCGAGAGACTCAACACTTTCGAGATGGAAGAAGAAGAAAAACGAGATGTCAACGGAACACGAAGAAAATCTCACGCACTCAAGGCCAAAGCTTCACATCATTCCTCTCCTGAAGCGAGTTCTGAATCTGGAGGTGCCACAGATGATCCCGAGAATATTGGAAAAGATCTGGCATTGATAATGAAAAGATTCAGCCGCTTCGAGAGAAGGAATTCCTCTTCACCAAAGAAAAACTAATCCTCCAGACATTCGAGCAATTCATCACAGCATCGATCATCATCCAGAAACTCTTCAGCGAAAGATAACTGCTGCTACAAGTGTAAGAAGCCAGGTCACTTCATTGCTGATTGTCCTCTCTGGGAAATTGAACATAGATCAAAGCATTCTCACAGCAACTCTTCGAGTAAGTCACACAGATCGAGCAAAAACTATGAGTCGAAGAGATATGATTCAAAGTCTAGAAAAGACAAGAAAGATGGTTCTTATGATGACAAGAAGAAGAAGTATCACAAACATCGAGAGAGTTCTTCCTCGAAACCACATTCCTCTCGACGCAAAGAATTCTCACCGTGCCAAAGCCTATCTGGGTAAAGAGATGAACTCCGAAGATGAAACCTCCGGTTCCGAAGCTGAATCAAACTCAAGATCTGGTTCTGGTTGTGGTTCTGGTTCTGAATCTAATGGAGTTGCTGGTCTAGCATTCGCTTCGACCAAGACTTCAAGTTCATTCTTCACCAACCAAAGCAGTGAAGATGAATCTCCAGCTTACTGCTTCATGGCCAAGGCTAAGGTATCTTCTTCTAAGAATTCCTACGATGCTTCTGATGGATCTGCTTATGAAAGTCACTCTAGGATAAGTTATGCCAAACTTGCCAAAATTTATTCTATCCAACAAGATGAACTAGATTCTCTAAGTGAAACTATTCAAAAATCTGAGACTTTGTTGATCGATGAGATTGAGAAAGGTCAAACTTTGACAAATGAGCATGCTTCACTGAAGGAAAAGTATGATGAACTTTCCTCTCGGCATGATCTTCTTTCAGTGGACTACGAGAAGCTAACCTATGAATTCCTTCAAAGGAAAATGGCTCTCGAGAAACTGAGAGAGGCTCATGAAGAGTTGGAGAATGTCAATCTCACGCTCATTGCTCAACAGGGCTCAGAAACTAAAAATGAATCGGCTTCACCTTGCTTGACTTGTTTGGAACGAAGTAAAACTGAGTCTATTTCTGAGAAATTGAAAGGAAAGCAACTTGTTGTCATTGATGATGCTAACCCCTCGAACGAGGAAACAATTACCGAGGAACTCCTCAGGTTGAAAGATTTATTTGAAACAGGCATGTTCAAAAGTGTTCAGGGACACCAGTATCTATGTGATATCCTAAAGAAAGCACTTCTTCATAGGAATCCTCTAAAGAAGGAGTTGGTTTCGAAAGGAAAATCAACCCTGATGGCACCTACTGGGAACCCAAGAAGTTGATACGTCCAAAACGTATCTATAATTTCTGGTTGCTCCATGCATGTTTTGGGTGATATTGCTATGCTTTTGATACATTTTCATACACTTTTGATCATATTTGGACTAACCTATTAACTCAGTGCACCCCAGTGCCAGTTCCTGTTTTTCTGCTGTTTTGTATTTTAGGTTTTCCCATTACTTAAAGTGCCAGAAAAATTCCGGGAAAAATATAGGAAAAATCAGCGTACAAGAAGCTTCGGGAAGAGCCAAAGTGGGGCCAGAGGGGAGCCAGGGGTGGCCCAGGCGGCCACCTGGCGCGGCCACCCCCTAGGCCGTGCCAGGGAGGCGCCTGGGGCCCCTGGTCCACCTGTGGCTGCCCCCCTTCGCCTATATATCTCTCTCGTCCCTAAACCCTCGAGGACAGAACCCTTTTCTCCAGAAGCAATTACGATCTCCGCCGCCGTCGCCACCAAGTTTCGGGGGACCAGAATTCCTATGTCGGCACCCTGCCGGGACGGGGAAGTGCCCCCGGATTCATCTCCATCGACATTGCTTCCTCCCTCCATGATGCGGGAGTAGTTCCTCCTCGGGGCTGAGGTTTCTACCAGTAGCTATGTGGTCTTCTCTCTCTCCCATGATGTGATCTTCATTGTGATCATAGGCTATGTTAATCTAGGATGATCCCATGATGTTTCCCCTTCTTCTATGTATTGGATTGGTGTACTCACTTGATCTTATCTAGTATAATCCCCAAGACCATGGTGACAGCGGTCTATTGGACATGGGTTAGAAGAATATTTTCATGAGTGATTTCCTCTTTTGTGTGTGGATTGAAGATTGAGAGTCTCTTGGTGCTTGTCTTTGACTATCCTTTAGATATGTTGTGGTGATTGTGGTACTCTCTTTGGATGGCCGCGGTGACATTGGGAAATCCATAGATGAAAACTACGAACTCTGAGGTGTGATTTTGTAGCCCTACACAATTCTCGTCCTCTCTTGACCACAAAGGAATGACCTCCGGGTACGTCTCCATTGCATGTTTTATGGGAAATATCATGTGATTAGACTATGTTAATGTTGTTGGGAGTTGCCACTAGTGAAAGTATGAAGCCTAGGCCTTGTTTCCACCATTGCAATACCGTTTGTGCTCAGTTTTGTCGCTTTCTACCTTGCTGTTTTTATTTATTCAGATTTATATTACCTTGCTTTGCCACCCCTATCACCCATATTTTACCATCTCTTCGCCGAACTAGTGCACATATACAATTTGCCATTGTATTAGGTGTGTTGGGCACACAAGAGACTTCTTGTATCTTAATTGCAGGGTTGCTTGAGAGAGAACATCTTCAACCTCTACTTCCCTGAGTTCGATAAACCTTAGGTCATCCACTTGAGGGAAATTGCTGCTGTCCTACAAACCTCTGCGCTTGGAGGCCCGACATAGCCTACAATAATAGAAGTGTGCGTAGACATCAAGCTATTTATGGCGCCGTTGCCGGGGAAGTAAGTGTTTGAAGGTATATCTTTAGATCTTGCAATTAAATCTTTTCGTTTCTTGTTTTTATTTTCACTAGTTAGGCCTATGGAAAACCGCACTCTTAGTTCGTTGCTTGGGGAAGGCCGCTTTACCACACCCGTGGTAGAGAAGTCCCCTCCACCTACTGAATGTATCCCGTTCCAAATACCACTTGGGATAATTGAAATAATTAGGAATGATTGTTATGATGGAACAGTCAATCCTAGTATTCATTTGTTGAAACTTACAGAACTTTGTGAGTTATTTAAGATTTCAGGTTTGACAAGAGATGCAGTCATGAGGAAATTATTTGCCTTGTCACTGAAAGGAAAAGCATTGGAATGGTATAGGCTACTAGATGATTCTCACCTGCTGGATTGGGAAGAGATCCAGTCTCTCTTTTACTCCAAGTTTTATCCTCTTCATGAAGTCCATGAGAATAGGGATTATGTTTATAATTTCTATCCTCATGACGGAGAGAGCATAGCTCAAGCTTGGGGGAGACTGAAAACTTTAATGCTAAAATGTCCTAACCATGGGCTCCCCAAAGATATCATTATTACTAATTTTTATGCAAGGCTCTCTCGACAGGATAAAGACTTGCTCGATGCTTCCTCTATGGGTTCTTTCACAAACGAAAAGATTGATGCTAAATGGGATTCCTTGAAAGAATTCAACGCAATGCTGAAGATTGGGAGATCGACAAAGGTAAAGAGTCAGGTATAATTTATGAGTATGATTGCATTAAGTCCTTTGTTGAAACTGCAAGTTTTAATAAGTTTAGTGCTAAGTTTGGGCTTGATTCTCAACTCCTTGTTGATTTCCTCAAATCTTTTTCTTCACATCTTAATATGCCTAAGGAGGATTGGATCAAGCATCATGAACCTTTTAAAGAGATTTGCAAAGAAACTAAAATTGTTCATGATGATTGTAACATGCATGATCCAATTCCTGAAAATGAAGTTTTATATAAGCATGTTAATTTTTGTGGAGTGGATAGACCTTGTGAAAGGCCTATGATTGAAGAAGAGAAGTATTGTAAGCAACATAAGCATGAAAGAACAATCACTTGGGTCAAAGATTTAAATGAAATTGCTAGAGAATTGTGTGACCTTTATCCTTTTACTTGTGAACTTTGTAGTATAGAGGGTCACTTTAATTTTCAATGCATGAACTTTCAAAACATAACTATTAACCAGTTGTGTGATAACATGATCACCCCTGATTTTTATGACGAACTTATGTTATTTTTGATGTGTGAAGAGTTATCAGAAAAGACTTCTTGGCTAGATGTTAATGCCTTAGGAATAAACAACACTTTGCAAAATTGCCATCTCTATTGTGTTGTTAATTGCCATGAAAATGATTACATAAGTAAGATTAGAAAGGAGGGAACTTTACCAAAGTATCAAAATGTCTCTTATATTTCTACTAATAAAACGGAGAGTTTCTCCCCAAGTTTCCCCTATTGTTTCTAATGATAAACCAGGATATATGGAGAAACTTCATATCCAACCACTCCCTCATAAGGTGAGGAAGAATAAAAAGAAGAGGAGGAGGAATAGGAGCAAGAAGGAAGAAGAATGGGTATCAACCTGGCATGAGCATATTCCTCGCATCAATTTTTATCCTAACGGATATAAATTTATGGAGGATGGTGAGCTTGATTGCATTCATTATTATCCTGATGTTAAGTCCGTAGGCACTATTGAAGATGATTTTGATTATGATATGCATGTTACTTATTGTGATTGGGAAGATAATGATAATGCCACTTATGATCTTGAAAATCTTTTTGGTGCCAACTCTGAAAATGATGATATAGAAAGCTCTAAGCTTGGGGGTGATAGGATTGCAAGTCCTTTACCCATTAGTGATGTGGTAATTGATAATTCTTTTGCTAGTAAGAATAAAGACAACATGTTTACAAACATAGTTGCTAGCAATGATAATGCTCTTCTCTACTATGATGATGTTATGACTCCTATCTATAGTGATTGTAAAGGTACCTATGACATAAGGAGAAATTATCCTTATGAAACTTTCATAACCATGGAGGCGATTACTCCCTTGCTGAACACCATCTTCCTAATACACAATTAATCTATAGTGTTCAAGTTGTTTATGATAGTCCTACTCCCACTATTACCAATGAGAAAGATTATGCTTATGTGGAGAGTAAGAGTACCTTTTTGCATGTGGATCATGGTAACAATGCTTTATGTGATACTTATATTGTTGAGTTTATTCATGATCCCACTGGAAATTATTATGAGAAGGGAACACATGCTTATAGATATTTCAATAATATCAAGTTCCCTCTCTTTATGTTGAAGGTTTCGAAGCTGCACTTGTTTTGCCTTCCTATGCTTATTTCTTTGTGCTTCAATGAATTATTCTATTGCAATATTCCTATGCATAGTAAGCATGTTAGGCTTAAATGTGTTTCGTATTTGCTTCTTGATGCTCTCTTTTGTTCTTCAACTCTTATTCCTGCGAGAGCATCATTAAATTCTGAAGCCTATCTTTATGGCTATAAAGAAAGAGCTCTAGGGAGACAACCCTTGTTATCTTTACTTTCAGTTTGTTCTTTTAGTTTTTAGTGGTCTTGATGTTCGTTACTACTGTAGCAACATCATTGTATCTTTATTTTTCAGCTTTGTGCCAAGTTTAGCCTCTGATTGCAAGAAAGTTCAAAAGTTGTGACATGCTGTCCAGAAAACAGATTCTGTCATTGGACAGAAAAATTCGAATAAAATCACCAGATCATCTTTTTGACCTGAATTTTTTTGACAGCGTGCTCTATACAATTCGCTTTCGAGCGTCTGTTCTGATTTTTTTATTTGAGTTGCAGAAGTGCCCCAAAAAAAATTATTTACTACTTGCTGGTCTGTTTTTCACAGATTCTGCCCTGTTTTGCCTTTTCTTTATTTTGCAAACCTTAAGCTTGCTTTTTCTTTGCAATTTTTTTTGGCAATCTTGAGAAACAGTAGCCCTGCAATAATATCTTTGTTTCCAGTAGAGAAAAATTATTTTATTGTGGGTACTAACCTCTCTAATCAGATTATGATGAGTTATGTATGAAGGGAGTTTTCAAGTGTGCGAGGGAAGATGGTAAAAGCAGATTCAAGAGTGTCAAACGCTCAAGCTTGGGGATGCCCCCATGCACCCCCAAGAAATATCCAAGGAGACTCAAGCATCTAAGCTTGGGGATGCCCCCGTGCATCCCCTTCTCCATCAACAAGTATCAGTTCGTCCTTCGCTCCACTATATTTTTATCACTTCATGCGTTATGTGCTATGCTTGGAGTGTCTTGTTCTTTTCTTTTTAGTTTATTTATTTTTTCTTGTTGTTCTTAACAAGTTGGATACTAGCCTTCATTGTTTGGGAGAGAAACACGCTCCACTCCACTGTAGAACACAACATAGGCTTGCATGCTTATCTTCTTGTGTGTGTTCTTTATCTTTTCTTAGCTGTTGTCATGCTTAGCTCTTAGTTTTCATGATTATCTTGTTAAGAGATTTTATTTAGGTTGTTGCTTTTGGAACTCTCTTGAGTTTTCATGCTTATCTTGTTAAGAGAGTTGGCTTCTGTGGCACTGGTTGATATGTCTATGATAAAAAAGGCTATGTGCATTATGTTGCTTAGTAGTTCATGGTTTCTTATGGTTAGTCTCAAATAGCTGGGGGTTCTTAATGTGTTATTGAAATACCAACATGATTTGTTTGCCTATTATGTGGTATGGTTTAGTGATATTTTCCTCCAAGAATTTATTTTGATTGACTTGGCATATGCTCATGCATATTTGAGACTGTAAAGAAAGTCTATCAAGCCTTGACGATCTTTAAATTTTTAGTAGTGATATAACTTCCATGCCCGATTCAATGTTGCTTTGTCGCTCTGCATGATTATGGCCGTCATTGCTCTCCTAGTTGGTCGCTCCCAGTCTTTTGCTAGCCTTCACCTGTACTAAGCGGACTGACTGCTTGTGCATCCAAAATCCTTGAAACCAGTTATGCCATATGAGTCCACCATACCTTCCTATATATGGTATTTACTTGCCATTCCTAACGGAGACTTTCATGTGCCATCTCAAAATTATTCCAAAGCACATCTCTTTTGTGCCTCTGTTTTAGCTCATGAGGAAGTAGTAGGTAATTCATGATCTTCTTATGTTGGACAAGTTTTACCCCGGGATTGCATGTCTAATCTGCAAACCCCTAATACGAGGAGGGATTGGCATGAGTGCACCCAGCTCACTAAAGATAATAGCAACAAAAAAAACCTCCTTCACGTTTTGTTCATGAGAAATCAGAAAACTTTAGAAGTGATAAACAAAGGAGATTAAGGGAATGTGATCGTCCCCGCGTGGGAGCCGTTCCTCGAAACTTGTCCAGCATAAGAAGTAATTGGCTTATCTACTAGCATTCGTTGACGAATTATGCACCTCTCAAAAGCTTTTTATCTCTGTTTTCAAAACCACGAGCTCTGGTACTTGTTTAGTCTTTGCTTCCAGCCACGGGTTTTCAACCTTGCCATCAAAAGCCACGGTTCGAGAGTCTCCACCTTCTGTCTTCAAAGTACCAACTATTGAGAGCATGATTGTCATTTTGAGTGTAATGTGCATTGTCCCAAAGTACCATTGTCTTCTGCATGATTGTGATATCTCTTATTCCGAAATAATTGTATCTAGTCGTCACTTAAACTTCGGAGATGTGATGGTACGATTTAACGCCCCCTCGTTGGTTACCCAAAGTGGAAGGTTGAGATGTAGATAGCAGCAATTTCCCTTAGCGAAGATGCTAAGGTTGAGTGTCGAACCAATAGGACTCCAAGATCAACAAGTAGGTGGTTCGGCAAGTGATGCGCCGTTTGATAATCACTTGCTTCTCCTGGACCTGCACACACAGCAAATAACTTTGCTTCCCAACGAGTACAGAGGAGTTGTCAATTCCTCCGGCCTTGTTGTTTACAAAGGATAAAACGCACGGGATAATAATGATAGTGATAGCAACGAAAAAGTAAATACTGAAAGTAAATTGAATGTGTAAACAATATTGGAAATATGGACCGAGGTTCTATGATGTTCACTAGTGATGTCTCTCTCCCAAAAGACGATAAAATAGCCATGCGAGGTAAACAAATTACAGCTGGGCAATTGACAGGATTATGTACGCAAACCAATGCTAATTATGCTATAAAGAAAGGAAGAGGCTCAAAAGCATGGGAGGTACACCAAGACAAGTAGACCGAAATCCATCTGCATCTACCAACTAATCATCCACCTTGAGATATCTATCCAGAACATCTCGCTGGTATTAAGCTTCGAATCCCACCCAACGTGTAAACTCAAAGAAACAGACAACTGCATTAAAGAACTTTGCGTAAAGTAAAAAATCCTTGCACCCGCAAGTACAATCACCGTTGTTTTCCCCTTGTGGCAACAGCACATCCCCTAGACTCATGTTTCTGTCACTCAAGCTAGTCATCGGGGGGCATGAACCCACAATCATGCATAACGCTCCCTCTTGGAGTCACTACCTACTACTTGGCCAAAGCAATAAACAACAACGGAGAACATGCAAGAATTACTCAAGAACATAAATATAAAAGAGGAGAATCAGATATATTACTCAAACACAATCTGAACATAATCTCATAATCCATCGGATCCCAGAAAACTCAGCATAGCAACAGCAGAAATATTACATATGTGCCTCGATCATGTAGGGCAGATCACGAGGTCTAATCCATGAAGAACAAAGAGGGGAGGAGAACATCACATAGCTACTGATCATAGACCCATGGTCCAAGGTGGACTACTCACGGTTCATCCGGGAAGCGTCCATGGTGGTGGAGAAGCTCCCGGAGGTGGTTCCTCCCTCCGGCAGGGTGCCAGGAAGAGGTCTTCTGGTGCTCCCGATCTTGGAAGCGCGGCGGCGGCAAGACAGAGGAGAGATCGCGAAAAAGGGTTCCCTTCTCGGGGTTTTTGCGTCACGGGGAATAAATAGGCGAAGGGGGCAGCCAGGGGGGCACCAAGGGTCCAGGCGCCCCCCTGGCGCGGCCCCACCCTGGGGCGCTCCGGGAGGGCGCCTGGGGCCCTGGTGAGTCCCCTCTGGCCCCCCTCGGTGATTCCGGAAACTTCCTGTAGGCTGTTTTTTATTGGATTTTTCCCGAATTTTTGGAGCACTTTTAATATGGGGAAACCTAAAATAGAAAAACAACAGAAAACAGGAACTGGCACTGGGGTGCACTGAGTTAATAGGTTAGTCCAAATATGATCAAAAGTGTATGGAAGTTCATCAATATCATAGCAATATCACACAAAAGAGGCATGGAGAAAGCAGAAATTATAGATACGTTTTGGACGTATCAACATCCCCAAGCTTAATTCCTGCTCGTCCTCGAGTAGGTAAATGATAAAAGCATAATTTCTGTGGTGACGTGCTACCAACCATATAAGAACTTTTAAGTAAAGCAATCAAGGCATGTAATTAAATTCAAGTCATAACAGACAAGAGTCTATATTTAGCATTGAAACAAGCAACATAAGAACATAAAGGTGCAAGAGCTCTCGCTGTCCGTGACTCGAATGTCTCCAAATGGTGTCTGCGTGCAAGAAAGGGGATAGGGATATACGAGAAAACGTATTTTTATGTTGAGAACTCAATCTACTAAAGTTTCACACTTGGTCTTCTTTGTAATCTTATCTTGACTCATCCCCAGACCACTACTCAGGTACATGTCAAAATGATCCACTCCTTTTCGACATTTTGAGCACTCATGCAATGTATGAGTGTAAGAAAGAAAGTTGACACTTAGGATGGCAAAGAGAGAATACTGTGGAGGAGGAAGACAAAAAGGTGTGAAAGGCTCACATCAATGAGGAAAATCATATGCGAGAGAAAGCCAAATGATAGATATGATGTGAGGAGTAGGGATTGCCATGCAACGGATCCACATATGAGCTAAGGTAAGCTCTCCAATGGAACTAGTGGGGTTGCATCCAACTTGCTTGCTCAAGAAGACCTAGAGCTCACTTGAGGAGGCTCATCTTTGGAATATACAAGCCAAGTTCTATAGTGTGAAGGTCGCCACGTAGCTATATGCATGAATGATAATTTCTATGGAGTACAAGATATAAGAGGGAGTACGAGTGTGGATCTTTCAAAAGGAATAGTAGTGTGCCCCCTTCTCTCTTTTTATTTCTTTTTCTCTTTTTTCTATTTTTTTGTATTTTTTTGGTGGCCTCAATGGCTCTTTCTATTTCTCTCATTTGTCCTCTTTGGGATCTTTTAATTTGTCCTCTTTGGGATCTTTTAATTTTTCCACTTTGGGATCTTTTCCTCACTTTAGGGGAAACACTCTATATATTACAAGGAGTATAGAAGATCTTTCACACTTTACAAAGGTACTCAAATCATAAAGAAGATGTAACTATCATGATGTATGCAAATGTATGCCTCTGCCAGTGTAGCAGGATATGCAATGATACTAGCGCGTCATGTGGCAATGATTAGGGCAAAGCCCAACTAGCATGCGGCTCATCGATCAAGCAAGTAGCATGTATGACATGAAGATCAAGTCATGAGAAGATGGATGTTGCATGACAATATATCTCGGAAAGGCTATGGAAATGCCTTGATAGGTAGGTATGGTGGCTGTTTTGAGGAAGGATATAAGGAGGCTTATGATGACAGAGCGTATCGTGCCAAGGGTTTGGATGTACCGGCGAAGGTGGATGCCAACTCACGGAGTGAGAAGAAAGCAATGCGCGGCACAGGAGAGGCTAGAAAAATATGGGAAGGTGGAAGTGTCAACTTTCGAATGCTCACATTAGTCCGAAGAACTCATGCACTTATTATCGGTAACTCTCAATTTAATAAGGAGGTTTACAAAGAGACAAGTACCCTGAGGAGGAGTGTATGGGGGTTTGGTTATCCTTGCGCATCCTCGACTCATGGTACGTGAGTGTACTCTAATATTCGACCCCTCAGAAGAGTAGTGATCCATCTAGTAGCTAAAGTTCTCAACTAATTTTGTGAGTTTTGAAAATAAACACGGATTGCCCAAAATACGACATCTATCACTAGTAGGCTAAATCTCTTGACACCAAAAGTCCAAACATTACTCAAAACAATACCTCAAAACTGTTGCAAGTTACTACTACAAAAGAATAGCAACCTCAATTACCTACTTCAAGTCAAGACACAAAACTCAGTGCAACAGGCAAACTCTCTAAACAAGATAAACATGAAAACTCAAGAGATTTCCAGCAAAAAACTAAACAAAATCTCTTTGAAAAGATAAACATGAAAACTAAGAGCTAAACATGGCAGTAGCTATGTAAAAGATAAAGAACACACACAGCAAAGATAAGCATGAAAAATCCTATGTTGTGTTCTAGATTTTGAAAGTGGAGCGTGTTTCTCTCCCACACAAACAAAGCTGGGTTCTAACTTGTTATGAACAGCAAGCAAAGCTAAAGAAAACTAAAAATAAAACCTAAGAGCGAGACGCTCTAAGCATAGCACATAATGCATGAAGTGATAAAAATACAATGAAACGAGAGACGAACTGATAATTGTTGATGAAGAAGGGGATGCACGGGGGCATCCCCAAGCTTAGACGCTTGAGTCTCCTTGAATATTTCTTGGGGATGCATGGGGGCATCCCCAAGCTTGAGTGCTTGACACTCCTGAATCTTCTTTCATCATCTTCACTCGCACACTTGAAAACTCCCTTCATACATAACTCATCATAATCTGATTAGCGAGGTTAGTACCCATAATAAAAAGTATTTTTTCTCTACTAGAAATAAAGATATTCTTGAAGGGCTACTGTTTCTCAAGATTTCCAAAAAGTTTTTGAAAAGAAAAAGCAAGCTTATGGTTCGCAAAACGAAGAAAAGGCAAAACAGGACAGAATCTGTGAAAAACAGACCAACAGGTAGTAAAGAATTTTTTAGGGATACTTCTGCAACTCAAATCAAAAAACTCAGAACATATGAAAGTTTCGTAATTGTATAGAGCATGTTGTGTAAAAATTCAGCTCAAAACGATGAACTGGGATTTTTCTGTGATTTTTCTAGTCACGAGGGCAGAATCTGTTTTCTGGACAGCATGTCACAACTTTCACTTCCCTTGTCATATGAGTCTATAAAAGGCACAAAGCTTGAAAAGTAAAGATACAATGATATTTCTACAGTAGTATCAATCATCAAGACCACTAAAAACAGAAGAAAAACAAAAAGTAAATCCTAAATTCGTTGCTGGCTGCCTCCCGAAAGCGCTTCTTTAAAGCCATTAGCTAGGCTTAATGAAAATAGATCAAGTCTTTTCAAGAAAATAACTAGCCCGTGTGACGGACTCAAAAGGCAACTTAATCTTTTTCCTAGGTAAGTGTTCCATCCCTTTCTTGAGAGGGAATTGGAATTTTATAATCCCTTCTTTCATATCAATAACAACACCCACGGGGCGAAGAAAAGGACGTCCCAAAATAATTGGACAAGAAGGTTCACATTCAATGTCCATAATTTTGAAATCAGTGGGAACATAATTGTCATTGAAAATGATAAGAACATCATATATCTTCCCCAAAGGTTTCTTTATGGAAGAATCGACAAGACGAACACCAAAAGAACAAGCATCAAAAGGTTTCAATTCAAATATATCATACATTCTTTTGGGCATAACAGAGGTACTAGCTCCAACATCACATAAAGCATAGCAAGAAAAGTTATTCAACTTAATTTTAATCATAGGATCCCAACCATCTTCTATCTTTCTAGGTATGGAGGCTTCTACTCTAAGCTTCTCCTCCCTAGCTTTAATGAGAGCATTAATGATATGCTCCGTGAAGGCAAGGTTAAGTGTGCTAGTGTGGGGGTCTCTAGACATCTTGTGAAGGAAACGAATAACTTCAGAAAGGGTACAGTTATCAAAATCAAGGTCACTACTATCAAGTAGAGTAGTAGTGGTGTCCTTTAGGCTCACTTGTTTGGTAGCTTCTATAGTCATAGGAATTTCTTCTTCTACGGTTGAGGTCATAGCATCACCATTAATAGGTCCTATGGGACTAGGGGTGCATTGGGTGCTAAGAGTTTGGATATCCTCAACCACTTGGATAGTAGCAACGGTATGGCGTGTAGGAAGGCTCTTAATCTATCTTCTTCCTCCTTTTCTGTAGCCCATCCTCTTTAAGTTTAGCCATCATCCTAATGTTCTCATTAATTTGCAATTGGATAGCATTCATAGGAGTGACCTTCCTCTCCTCAAGGGGAGAAGTTCTAATTTTAAGAAATTCTACTTCGTGGCTAAATTGTCTACCTTCGACAAGAGGTTATCTAATTTGTCTAGTTTTTCCTCTACACTCTTGTTGAAGGCTTTTGGGTAGTGACAACGTGTAATAGCCCAGTTTTTGCAAAAATTAAAAATTTTGTTTTCGGTGTGAATTGTTTGATTGTCTGATTTGTTTGCGGTGTTTGCATCCTCGATTTATCGATCGGCGATTATTTTTCCCCCTCTTATCTCGTACCGGACGGAGACCGACCCTTGCCACCCTGACACGTGACCTTTGCGACACCGGGTTACGCCCGATCACCGTCGCGAAAACCGCACGAGACCAGCCACAGCCAACGGAACGAAAACCCCGTTTAATAATTAAACGGGTTAATTTTATAGCGTGCCGGAAAGTGTTTTCGGAACGGTTCCAGCGCGAGGTGAACGCCTCCGACTCAACGCGCTGATCGCGGAGTTCGAAGTTTTACCCGAATCGGAGGTACTGCGGACCCCCGGCAGTCAGAAACGTGAGCACCGCGCGCGAGAGAGAAAAACCGGGGATGTTTTTGCAAACAGCCAGCCACCGGGGCTATATAAAGACCACCACACTCCCACCCCTTTCTAGGGTTTCCCTAGCCACAATTTGCAGCCACCCCCCTCAGATCTAGCCCATATTTTCGCAATTTATCCAATTTTCGCAGCAAACCTAGCCATCCCCTGATCTGGACCGTCAGATCCGGAGATCCGACGGCCCAGATGCGCCCGGGAGCTCCACCAACCTCCAACCGCATCTCATCTCTCTCTCCTAGCGCCGCCGTCTCCACGCCCGCACCAGAGCCGCCCCGGCCGACCTCCTCTCCCCGCCGGCGCCCCTCACCTCCCCTCCTCTCCTTCCTCCCCTTCCTCCCTCTCCTATCTCCCTCTCTCACCTTGGTCTTCTATCTCTCCCGCAGGACCCGCGCCATGGCCATGGCCTCCACTGGCTAGGAGCTCTGACCGCGCCGCCACGCCATGGGGCCGCCCGAGCTGGCCGTCGTCGCCGCCCGGAACGGATCCGGCTGGATCCGGCGACCTCGCCGCGCCCCTAGCGCCCTGCGCCGCCTCGCCCCACCACCGGCCGCCGGAGCTTGGCCAGAGAGCCAGCCGCCGCCGCCTGTTGCCCACGTCGGGGACGAGGAGAGCCCGAGCCGGCTCCCTCCAGCGGCCGAGCTGGGCCGGCCTGGCAGCCCAGCAAGCCTCCCTCCCAGCGGCCAGATCCAGTCCAGGCCGAGATGGGCCCTCCAGAGCCCATGGGTGAGGAATAGGCCCGATCCTTTTTTTTCTGGTGAATTTGACCTGCTGAAATTGCTAAGTCTGGAGCTAATTTTGCTGCTGATTCGATTTTGCACCGTTAATAACGCTTAAACCGTAGCTCCGATGAACGTGCCCCCAAAACGAAAGTTTCTCAGAATTGCGTGTACTTTAATTCATCTTTTGTGAGCATTTGCATTTGATCTCGTCTTGATTGCGTAATTGTGTGCTAAAGTGGGCATCAGGCCGTTAACTGCTACAAATTCCTGTTAAGAGCTGCTGTTATTATTTATTGCAACTTTGCATGATGATTGTGACTCATCCATGAGGCCTATTGCATTGATTGTTTTTCCTATGTGTTAAGCATCATGTGTACTTCATTTCCATGCTTTAACTTGTCATGTTTGGGTGCTTTAGCTATATTAAATCTTGCTCCAAAGTGGTGATCCTGATGTTATTGTGCTGCTGTTGCTGAAACTGTTATTTTGTTGCAACTTCGGTTGACGATTGCTTCGCAACCGTTTATCGGAATTGAGTGATTCCAATTGCATATTGTTAAGCATCATGTCTACTTTCATTACATGTATTGCATCTTCATGTTAGAATTCCTGTTCATATAGATATTTAGCTCCAAAGTTGCTATGCTGCTGTTTTTGACAGCCACCTCAGTTTTTCTCTAAGTCTGTTACTTTGCGATGCCATGTTGTTTGCTTAATATCTTTTGATCTATGATGCCTATTTTCATGATTCTTTTTGCCATGCCTTCCTTGTCATGTCTAGTTTAATTTCATATCATGTGTGAGCATGTTTGCATTGATTATCCTGTTTATGCATTGCTCTAAAGTGTGCTTCGTGATGTTGGCAGTTTGTGCCCGTAACTTGTTTTGCTTATATCTTTTTAACCGTAACTCCGTTTGGAGTGTTCTTTATATGTAACTTGATTAGTTTTTCGTGTACTTTGTGTTTATGCCATTGTTTTCTGATGTTAACCAACCTAAAATATGGTTTAGTACAGAACAGTACCAAATCCTTTAATTGTCATGCGGCACCTAGTGTTATGCCATGTTTAGGTTGTGCCTCACTTAAATTGACTAGCATAGATAGTTTACTTTGTGCTTAACCTCTTGCCATGTTTGTGTGCTATGTCATGCTTGCTTGAGCTTCCATGTTAATAACCGTTGGTTGATCACCTGTAGCTAAACAACTTGAACCACCGTAAATGTGCGGTATTCGTCGTGTGTGACCGATACCCCACTTAAACTGTTAGTAACCGTTCTCGACGATAGATCCGTATCGCGTTGCCATGTATTGTGTTGTATCTTTGATCTTGTATTGCTCCGTAGTAATAGTGGTGCACCGTTGATTGCTTTCCAGTGTTTACCGTCTTGTGTGCTTCCGCGGGTACCTCTAGGAGACGATGCGAGCTTGCAATCGACTACACCTTCGGAACCCGACTTATCAACAGGCAAGGACTATACATTACTTATGATCCATTCTATTTCAACCAGCGGTTTGCATGCTAGTATAGGTTAGGTTCGATGTTTGATCCTACCACATGTTTACAACCTCTTTCAAACCGATACAGCCATGTCCCTTCCCAGCAAACCATGTACTGCTATGTTACTATTGCTCGTTGCTCAGCCCCTGCTTAGTATTCATGCTTAGGATGCTACGATGTTACCCTGTTACCCCTGGGTTTGGGATATCACATTATTATATTGTTTTTGATGATATGATTATTATAATGTTGACTATATTCGACGAAGGATGGAAGGTCTAGGCTATCCCGCCCCGACGCTTTGTTCCATTCGAGTCACCAAGGACCCGAGTTCCGGGTATTGGTTTTAAGACTGAGCGTGCCTAACCGCGTGTGGGATTTTATGGGGTCCCCTTTTCTTACCTACCTAGCTTCAAGCATTTCTAGTGGTGGCCCAAGCTGATTTACCATTTGAAACTGTGTGCATGCTAGTCGTACGCTAGTTGTTTACAAACCAACCTGGACCAGTGAGGACATAGTTCCCTTGCTGGCCCACTTTGTCCGGCTGAGGACCCGATGTCCCATGTGTGATTAACCGGCTATCCAAACCTGCGACAGATGGTAGAGACCAGATCGAGAGAGCGGTCGGCTCCTGAGATGGATGTCGACTCACCGGGGGCCACCTGGATTTGTTCGTTGTTAGTTAGAGGGACCTGTCGTTTCGGATCTCTTGGAACTAAATCATAAAATGGTTGCCTGTGATGGGTAGCAACTGAGAGTGATGGACGTGCGTGCGGAGCCTCATAATGGGCAGTTGGTACACCCCTGCAGGGTTAAATCTTTTCGAGAAGCCGTGTCCACGGTTATGGATGACTTGAGACCTACTCCTTGTTCATAGACAACAACAACTGAGATAATTTTAATACAACTTGATCAACGTGTGTGTGCCTTGACTGCTTCTTCTTCGTCGGGATGCGAAGAGGAGGACAAGGATAGGATAGGTGTTATGCTTGCGAAAGTAGTTGATAGCAAGACTTGTTGGAGGCGATTCCTCATCGAATGCTTGGCTTCTTATCTTACTCTCTAGATCGTTAGTCACTTCATAAATGCTAGTGTGGCAGCAACCTCACCACTTACCCCTTCCTTACCGTAAACTACTAGTTATCCTAGAATGACGAGTGATGAAGTCCTTGCTGGGTCAGATGACCACTACAGTTGGATGCTGAGTACCTCTGTATTCATGATACTACCCCCAAACTCTTTTCAGGGTTCTTGATCGACAATAGGTACGGTGATCGACGTTTCACGTGGAGACTCGACGACGACTAGTTAGGCGGATCCCGGCGGAGGGCCTAGACCCGTGTGGTTATGGGAATCGATGTTTTCTCTTTGCCACTAGGCATTTGCTTGTAGTCTGTACCCAGACATGTATCTTCCGCTGTTGTATTGTATTAAGGCAGTTGTATGCCGATTGTATGAGATGTTGTATCCTGTATCTGTAATGTTGTGATATCATGTTGGAAATCCGGGGCATATGACTTCGTCATATGTCGCGGTGGGACCGATATGTGCTTCGTCCCCGGATCTGGATGGAAAGATCTAGATCTGGAACAGTACCGCATATCGGGCCTTACAACTTGGTATCAGAGCCTTACCGACCGTAGGATCCCTTCTCTGGCCGAAGTCGAGTCTAGACAAAAACTATTTTGTAGTTACTAAGTTAGTTATCGGAGAGTAGGATCTTTTTGCTCCTTACCCTTGCTCTGGTCAGGACAAGTGTCGTAAGTGTTTTAATTCTCGCCTTATCTCCTTTCAAACTCTAGGATCTCGAGTGTGTGGAGTTTCAGAACCGTTACAATGCCTTGCTTGCAGCGTATTGTCTCGATTCCGAGCTCAGGTGGGAATTCCTGTAGTATCTTTAGCTTCTCCGATTTCGGTTATCATCTGGGTCATCCATTGCCATCCATCCTTTTGCCGGTGTTTTCACGACTTGCGTCGAAAACACTATCCTTTGATCCGGTTATCGTTGTCGTTCCTCCTCTTGACACCGACGACTTCGTATTTTCGACGATGTCGTATCCCTGCGGAGAATTATCTCGACAGAAGTTCGACGTCGACATGGAGCAGAGTCCCTTGTTGGTGGTGTTGAAGATCGTCGACTCTCTTATTTCCCCCTTCACCTCTCCCCCGGATCGTCCAGGATCTCGGGACGAGGTCCCTTGTTGGTGGTGTTGTATTGTAACAGCCCAGTTTTTGCAAAAATTAAAAATTTTGTTTTCGGTGTGAATTGTTTGATTGTCTGATTTGTTTGCGGTGTTTGCATCCCCGATTTATCGACAGAGTTTACCTTCCTACCTGTTGGAACTCTTTCGGTGTGCCATTGGGAATAGTTGGTCATCATCTCATCGAGAAGTTTTGTGGCAGCACCAAGTGTAGTTGACATAAAGGTTCCTCCCGCGGCCGAATCTAGCAAGTTCCGCGAGGTAAAGTTCAAGCCTGCATAAAAAGTTTGGATAACCATCCAAGTAGTCAAACCATGCGTAGGGCAATTCTTAACAAGAGATTTCATGTGTTCCCAAGCTTGGGCAACGTGTTCATTATCCAATTTTTTAAAATTCATAATAAAGCTACTCAATTGGATAATCTTAGCAGGGGGATAGTACTTCCCAATAAAAGCATTCTTGCACTTATCCCAAGAATCTATGCTATTCCTAGGCAAGGATTGAAACCAGATTTTAGCTTCATCTCTCAAGGAGAAAGGAAAAAGCTTAAGCTTAACAATATCACCATCTACTTCCTTGTACTTTTGCGTATCACAAAGCTCAATAAAATTATTTAAGTTCAAAGCAGCAGCATCTCTAGCACCAGAGAATTGATCTTTCATAACAAGGTTCAGCAAAGCAGGTTTAATCTCATAAGAAGGTGCTGAAGTAGAAGGTGTAGCAATAGGAGTGCAGATAAAGTCATTGTTGTTGTGACTAGTAAAGTCACACAACTTGGTGTTCTCAGAGGAACCCATAGTAGCAGCAAGCAAGATAACTATTTTTTTGATTTTTGATAAAGGACACTAAATCAAAAACTAAAAGGTAAACAAACAAGACTAAAAAGCAAAGATAAAAGATAGTGTGCAACTCCCCTATCTTGAAGAGTGGAGTCCCCGGCAACGGCGCCAGAAATTTCTTTTGATGGTACGATTTAACGCCCCCTCATTGGTTACCCAAAGTGGAAGGTTGAGATGTAGATAGCAGCAATTTCCCTTAGCGAAGATGCTAAGGTTGAGTGTCGAACCAATAGGACTCCAAGATCGACAAGTAGGTGGTTCAGCAAGTGATGCGCCGTTTGATTATCACTTGCTTCTCCTGGACCTGCACACACAGCAAATAACTTTGCTTCCCAACGAGTACAGAGGAGTTGTCAATTCCTCCGGCCTTGTTGTTTACAAAGGATAAAACGCACGGGATAATAATGATAGTGATAGCAACGGAAAAGTAAATACTGAAAGTAAATTGAAGGTGTAAACAATATTGGAAATATGGACCGGGGTTCTATGATGTTCACTAGTGATGTCTCTCTCCCAAAAGACGATAAAATAGCCATGCGAGGTAAACAAATTACAGCTGGGCAATTGACAGGATTATGTGCGCAAACCAATGCTAATTATGCTATAAAGGAAGGAAGAGGCTCAAAAGCATGGGCGGTACGCCAAGACAAGTAGACCGAAATCCATCTGCATCTACCTACTAATCATCCACCTTGAGATATCTATCCAGAACATCTCGCTGGTATTAAGCTTCGAATCCCACCCAAAGTGTAAACTCAAAGAAACAGACAACTGCATTAAAGAACTTTGCGTAAACTCCATGCATGTTTTGGGTGATATTGCTATGCTTTTGATACACTTTCATACACTTTTGATCATATTTGGACTAAGCTATTAACTCAGTGCACCCCAGTGCCAGTTCCTGTTTTCTGCAGTTTTTGTATTTCAGGTTTTCCCATTACTTAAAGTGCCAGAAAAATTCCGGGAAAAATATAGGAAAAATCAGCGTACAGGAAGCTTCGGGAAGAGCCAAAGTGGGGCCAGAGGGGAGCCAGGGGTGTCCCAGGCGGCCACCTGGCGCGGCCACCCCCTAGGCCGCGCCAGGGGGGCGCCTGGGGCCCCTGGTCCACCTCTGGCTGCCCCCCTTCGCCTATATATCTCTCTCGTCCCGAAACCCTCGAGGACAGAACCCTTTTCTCCAGAAGCAATTCCGATCTCCGCCGCCATCGCCACCAAGTTTCGGGGGACCATAATTCCTGTGTCGGCACCCTGCCGGGACGGGGAAGTTCCCCTGGATTCATCTCCATCGACGTTGCTTCCTCCCTCCATGATGCGGGAGTAGTTCCTCCTCGGGGCTGAGGTTTCTACCAGTAGCTATGTGGTCTTCTCTCTCTCCCATGATGTGATCTTCATTGTGATCATAGGCTATGTTAATCTAGGATGATCCCATGATGTTTCCCCTTCTTCTATGTATTGGATTGGTGTACTCACTTGATCTTATCTAGTATAATCCCCGAGACCATGGTGACAGCGGTCTATTGGACATTGGTTAGAAGAATATTTTCATGAGTGATTTCCTCTTTTGTGTGTGGATTGAAGATTGAGAGTCTCTTGGTGCTTGTCTTTGACTATCCTTTAGATATATTGTGGTGATTGTGGTACTCTCTTTGGATGGCCGCGGTGACATTGGGAAATCCATAGATGAGAACTACGAACTCTGAGGTGTGCTTTTGTAGCCCTACACAATTCTCGTCCTCTCTTGACCACAAAGGAATGACCTCCGAGTACGTCTCCATTGCTTGTTTTATTGGAAATATCATGTGATTAGACTATGTTAATTTTGTTGGGAGTTGCCACTAGTGAAAGTATGAAGCCTAGGCCTTGTTTCCACCATTGCAATACCGTATGTGCTCACTTTTGTCGCTTGCTACCTTGATGTTTTTTTATTCAGATTTATATTACCTTGCTTTGCCACCCCTATCACCCATATTTTACCATCTCTTCGCCGAACTAGTGCACCTATGCAATTTGCCATTGTATTAGGTGTGTTGGGGACACAAGAGACTTCTTGTATCTTAATTGCAGGGTTGCTTGAGAGAGACCATCTTCAACCTCTACTTCCCTGAGTTCGATAAACCTTAGGTCATCCACTTTAGGGAAATTGCTGCTGTCCTACAAACCTCTGCGCTTGGAGGCCCAACATAGTCTACAAGAATAGAAGCGTGCGTAGAGATCAGCATTATCCTAAAACTGTCTGGGTTCTGGCGAAAGAAAAGCCCATTGATATTGCTAACCTTTCAGGTTTCAACTGCCAAATTGATAAGGCTATTGTTGATGAATCACTTGATTCTGACTACAGGCTTGTCAAAGATCAGGAAGGAAAGGTGTCTGCGGAATTCGTTGGTACTCCTCCGAAGAATGGTTTCTATAAGCGATAGATTTGGGTTCGCCAATCTCTTGTAGAAAAACTGCCCCCTAACCATTCTATGCAGGGAAAATCTTCGGTACCACCGAAACACTACTATTCTCTCGAGGATAGAAATGAACCCTTGGTGCCTGCTTCAAATGTTCCCCAGAAGGAATAATATCGAGTTGATAGAAATGTTTATCGTCATCGTGACAATAACGACAAAATTGCTTGTACCTACCAGTACTCTAACCCCTCGTCGAGGAATTATATTTATGGTGTGCTTGATGGTCCCCCTCGCCAATATGATCATGTTCGCTATAATACCGCTGCTTCATCTAGCACTTCTATGCCTTCTCAGTCACCTTCTCGTTTGTGGGTGGTTAATAAGAACTAATTCTTCTGCAGGGATATGTCTCCGGTGGATCCGAATGGGTCATGGATAGTGGTTGTACAAATCATATGACCGGAGACAAGGATTTGTTCACCGAAGACAAACTTACTGAATCTTCTCAGAGATATATTACCTTCGGTGACAACAACAAAGGAAAAGTACCTGGTTTGGGTAAGGTTTCTATATTGAAGGATAAGCATATTGACAAGGTTATGCTTGTTCAATCTCTAGGATATAATCTTATGTATATCCCAAAACTTTGTGATATGGGTATGCTTGTACTGTTTTCTGCTTCTCGTTGTGTTGTCTTTTCACAGGATGATTATTCCTTCGTGTTCGAAGGATATCGCAAAGGTGATCTTTATATTGTTGGTTTCTCTTCAGGACCTGCAATGTCCACATGCTTAATGACTAAAGCCACATCTGTTTGGTTATGGCATCGAAGACTTGGTCATGCAGGAATGAAAAATCTTCAAACCCTTATCTCGAAGAAGAACATCGTTGGAATTGATAATGTGAAATTCGATAAAGATTGTGTATGCAGTGCCTGTGAAGCTGGAAAGATTGCCAAGAAACATCACTGAGCAAAAACTATCATGACTACTACTCGTCCTCTTGAATTGCTTCATATGGATTTATTTGGTCCTCAAAATTATGCGAGTCTTGGAGGTAACAAGTATGGTCTGGTTATTTTTGATGATTTCTCTCGATATACTTGATTTTTCTTTCTAGATGACAAGAGCAAGGTTGTTGAAATTTTCAAAACTTTCGCAAAGAGAGCTCAGACTGAATATGAATTATCTCTCAAGCATATCAGAAGTGATAATGGTACAAAATTCAAGAACACTCATATCGAAGAATTTCTTGTTGAATATGGCTTTACTCATGAATTCTCGGCTGCTTATACACCGCAACAGAATGGTGTGGTCGAGAGAAAGAAACGAACTCTTATTGAAATGTCCACAACAATGCTTGCTGAATACAAGACTCCTATCAGGTTCTGGGCCGAAGCTATTAACACTGCATGTCATATCATCAAAAAGGTTTATTTGCACAAAATTCTGAAGAAAACTTCACATGAGCTTATCAGTGGTAAAAAGTCGAATGTTTCATATCTTAGGGTATTTGGTGCTCCATGTTATATCATAGATATGAATCACAGCTCCAAGTTTTCCCCCAAAGGCACACGAAGGTTTTCTCCTAGGTTATGGTTCGAATTCTCACACTTACAGAGTTTACAACTTCATCTAGGAAAAGTTGTAGAAACTGTAAATGTTCGATTTGATGAAACTAACGCCTCTCAAAAGGAGCAATTACCTCTTAACCTGGATGAACCACCTTTGGATGAAGTTATCAAGTACATGGCTATTGGAGATATTCGTCCTATCGAAGGAAATGCACATCAAGCCAACAAGGATGATGATGGTCCAATGTTCCCACACATAGCCCAGGGCACTGGAGATCAACATCCTGAAGCTAATGACATACAGGTCGAAGGAGATCGCATAAACGAAGAAAATTCTCAACCCGAAGGTCAAGCTGAACCCGAAGGAAATGATCACGAAGGACAAGCTGAACCTGAAGGCCAAGATGATCCCGAAGAACAACCGGATCCTCATGCTGTCGAAGGAGCTTTATCTCGTGTTCGAAGAAGAGTGAACGTCGACTCAATACTCTAAGAAATTCGTCTACCAGGTCGTCCTACCACTCGTTCTCGCACTCGTTTAGCTAACTTCTGTGGAAATTTCTCGTTTGTATCCATGCTAGATCCGTCAAAATTCGATGAAGCCATGAAGGACTCAGACTGGATGACTGCAATGCTCGAAGAACTTAACCAGTTCGAGAGAAATAAAGTCTGGTCCCTTGTCGATAGACCTGATCCCAAGAAGCATAATATCATTGGTACGAAGTGGATTTTTCGCAACAAGCAAGATGAAGATGGCATTGTTATAAGGAATAAAGCTCGACTAGTTGCACAAGGCTACACCCAAATCGAAGGTATTGATTTCGGTGAGACTTATGCTCCAGTTGCTCGACTTGAATCCATTTGTGTCATGCTTGCTTTTGCAAATTACAATGGTATATTGCTATATCAAATGGATGTCAAAAGTGCATTTCTTAACGGTGAAATCGAAGAAGAAGTATATGTTATGCAGCCACCAGGTTTTGAAGACCCGAAGAATCCTGATAAGGTGTACAGGTTGCACAAGGCCCTATATGGGTTAAAGCAAGCACCCCGTGCTTGGTATGAAACACTGAAGGATTTCCTTCTGACGAAGGGCTTCAAACAAGGAACAACTGACCCGACTCTTTTTACTCGTGCATACAAAGATGACCTCTTTGTGTGTCAAATTTATGTCGATGATATTATATTTGGCTGTACTAACCCTGATATCAGCGAAGAATTTGCTCGTATGATGTCGAAGAAATATGAAATGTTTATGATGGGTGAATTGAAGTTCTTTCTCGGACTTCAAATCCGTCAACAGAAGAATGGGACATTTATCTCTCAAGAGAAGTATCTCAGATATTTCCTGAAGAAGTTTGATCTTGTCAATTGCAAAACTATCAAGACTCCAATGCCTACAAATGTTCACCTAGATGCAGATGAGAAGGGAAAACCTTTCGATCAGAAGAAATATGGCTCAATGATCGGTTCTCTTCTTTACCTTTGTGCATCTAGACCTAACATTATGCTATCAGTTTGTATGTGTGCTCGTTTTCAAGCAAACCCGAAAGAATCACATCATATTGCTGTCAAGCGCATTCTTCGATATCTGGCTCATACACCTACTTTGGGACTATGGTATCCCAAAGGTGCCCAGTTTGATCTCGTTGGATTTTCTGATTCTGACTGGGCTGGTGATCGAGTCGACAAGAAATCTACCTCAGGCACATCTCATTTTCTCGGTAGATCTCTTGTCTGTTGGGCTTCGAAGAAACAGAATTGTGTATCCATTTCTACGGCTGAAGCCGAATATATTGTTGCTGGTTCATGCTGCACTCAAATTCTGTGGCTCAAGAAAACGCTGAAAGATTATGGTATTCTTGTGAATAAAATTCCATTGCTATGTGATAACTAGAGTGCTATCAAAATTTCCCATAATCCAGTGCAACACTCTCGAACGAAGCATATTGATATTTGTCATCATTTGCTTCGAGATCACGTTCAGCGAGAAGATATTGTTATCAGCCATGTTCGCACCGATGATCAATTGGTTGATATCTTTACGAAGCCCCTGGATGAGAAAAGGTTTTGTGCACTAAGGTGTGAGTTAAACATATTGGACTCACGCAATGTGCAGTAAGACTATAACTATCGGTACTATGTATTATATGTTTGTTTTTGTAATTTACTTTCGTTAGTTTTCTATCGTGTTTATTTTTCGTTTTTTTTGTTCGTTTGGTGTTGTCCTATACACTTATCACTCCGAGTTTTCTTATCGTTGTTTTTCTCTCGGATTGATTAAGTATCAGACCCTGTTTTCCCTCTATGCTATCCCTACCACATCTCTGCTTTTCTCTCGTGAACATGTATATTTGTACTCGATTAAGATTCCCTTCGAATGTCATTGATTCTGAAAGAAAATCTATCGAACTTATATCTACTTTTATACTCGATGTTCGATGAGTTTGGTCTCGGACGTGGACAAACTTTCTTTCGGTTCATTGGGATTTTCCCGCGATTACCGCCACAAAATCCGTCCGTTGAATTCGGAGAGACGCGTGCGCCGTTGGATCGGATTTGACGGTTATGTCAGACCCCACCTCTATCAATACCGATCCACCCCCACCGGCACAGACCTCGCATTCCCTCGACTTCATCTCTTCGCTCCCGAGCTCTGGCGCGCCACCGTGCTGTTCGTCGCCGTCGATTCCCTCGTCGCTTTGCTGCCAGAAGGAAGTCACCGGAGACCTTCCCGTCGACGAGGATCTTCATCCGCGCCGCCTGACGAGGGGGTGACACCACGACTCCTACGGATAAGCCTACCTGGTGTCCCTGAAGACAGAAGGCCCATGAAGATACAGCCTCGGCCCGCTAATTGGCACCGACGTAGGAGTCTGCGACTCACAAGGAAGGTGCAAAAACCTGCCGTACGGAGCAAGCTAGGGTTAGGAAAGCTTACCTGTAAACATAGATGAACTCCCTGAGACCTAGCCCAGTATATAAGGGCTAGGAGGGGCGACGCCAAAGGGCAACCAATATCATCTGTAACCCTAGCCTTGAGCGCTCCAGCCTTGGCATCCCCTGTAATCGCATCTCCCCCATCAATAATATCGAGCAGGAGCGTGCCTTCCTGTTTGCCGACGAGCTATCGTCCAACCTGTGCCTCTCATGACTAACCCAGAGTCCCTGACCATGGGATTTGCCGGGGTTGATCCCCGTCACCGCCGTAGCCGACGTACATCACCAAGTTAGGGTATGCACGGCTCTGGACTCGATTCCGATCTCTTCTATTCATTGAGCCCCAGATTTGTTCTTGATTTTATTTTGTTTTTATTAGGTCTGTTTGATCCGTTTGGATTGTTGATCTTTGGGAAATCAGTTTCTAGAGTTCTCTATCGATTCCCATCTGATCTAGGTAAGAAATCCCTCAGATTCTTTCACTTAGGCAAATCCCATAGATGCATGTCGATAGATTTACACTTGTGCAATTCCTTCATCCAAGTTCTACGTTAGATTTGCACCCGTTGAAAATCTAGCCTAGGACTTCTATGGAAAACTTGCTTCAAGACAAATTCCTCGATATGCTTACTGAGTTCGAAAACATTTTTCTTCAAAAATGGTTGGTACATGTTCACAACTTTCCTATATTCCCTCGTATCTATCTATTTCACAGGAAAATGTCTGTGAATGAAGGAAATTTTAGAGAGCCCAAGCGTGTTGGAGGTCGAACAAGAATCACCAACAATTCTGAAGGTCTGTCTGAAGAGCTGATTATTGAGAAAAAATTGAGAACTCCAGAAGGCTCAGAAGATGATCGTACGAGAGAAAACAGACTGCAAGAGATTCGAAGGCTTCAAGCGCTTCGATGGTATGAATACAAGTCACTTATTCCTCGCTGGGAGAGACTGTTTGCTCTGAAGAATCCTTGGTCTGATGTCAAGTCTTTAAGGCCCAAATGGACGAAGGAAAATAGACCACTTCCTCCAGCCGATGCTCACCCATCCTCTCTAAAAACACCTGATGATTTCAAAGAGTTGGTTGTTGCTCGATCTGAACGAGCAAAAAATAGAAAAGAGGCTAAAGCCAGAAAGGAGGCTGCTGCTGCTGCTGAGGACACCGAGGATGTTGGTCCCAGCACCAAATCGAAGGCTGGCAAGAAATCTGCCAAGCGAAAGCGAAAGGAAGTTATTGTTTCTCCACCAGAGGCAACCTCTAACGAAGAAGAAGCCCATTCCGATGGTCAAGAACCTGGCACAGAAGAAGATGTCGAGGACATTGCTCTGAAAAAGAAACCGAGCAATAAAGGCATCAGGATCTAGGAGCCAGCTGCTAAGGCTCCTCGAGCAACTATTGACATGACCAATTTGGTCACTGATCCACCAATTTTCTCTGCTCCCCCCATGCAAACTCGCAGGCAAAAACCCTCGGTCAGGTCGAAGGGAAAGCAAGCCCAAGTGGATGAAGATGATGAGACCCTGATCAAGCGAAAGGAAAGGCTGGCCATGAAATAAGAACTTGAAGCAAAAGACTTGGAAAAATCCAAACTTCTCAACTTCCACAGTCAACCCGAGCATAAGCAGGCCCAGGTTGCTCAACAATTAGGCATCCTTCATCTGGTAAACGAGAGATACAGACGCCAGATCGAAGGAGGTAGTGTCCCCAGTGCTCCAAAGGAAAAGGTTGTGGCCCCCAGTGCCACCGAGAAAGTAGTGACTCCCACAGTCACGAAGGATAAGGATGCAGTCGCTAGTGCTACGAAGAAAAATGCTGAGGTTGCAAGTGCCTTGAAGGTTAAAGCTGCGTCCCCCAGTGCCGTAACTAAACCAGTTGCTGCTGCCAAGGCTACCAAGGAGGCCGAAAGGAAAGCCAAAGAGGTTAGGAAGAAGGCTCAGGCTTCTTTGGTCCCTCGAGCTGCCCCTGCTCCTGCCCCTGCTGCACCAGTTGTGTCAGGCCCTCGAGCCGATTAAGAAAGCTCCAACGAAGGAGATTCTGCTGCCAATGCTGCATGGGATGCAGTGCAGATTTCCAACGTTCTTTGGCGTATGGCCACCACACCGAGAAAATTGACTGCCGAGGATGATGTTCCTCCTGAGATACAAGAACGAGTAGCTCGCTACATGATTCGTTGGGAGGGATATCTTACCCAGGATCGCAAGGACAAAGAGCAAGAGAAATTTTATTCCAAGCAGCTTCGAGCAGAAACTGAGGACCTTGTGTCTCGACAGTTTTTCAAGACCAATCTTGCAACACTTGCTGAATCCAGAAGGGCACAGAAAGAAAATATCACTGTTGTCAACGAAAATGTTCGACAGATAGTGAGAGATATGTGCAAGGAGCGCAATGAAGCCCTCACCGAGAGACAATCTCGAAAGAGAAAGTCTGCTGCCCCATCCCTTGCGCGTGGGACGCCAGAGATCGAGAAAAATGCTAAGAAGCAAAAGTCTGCTGTGGTCGTTGTTGCAACAGCACGACAGGAAACTGCACCAACCCCCTCCAAGCAACCCACTCCACCCCGTACAAAAACACCACCACCTCGCCAAGCCACCCCTCCACCTCGCCAACAAACACCTCCCCCTCGTCAACCTTCACCACCAAAAGCTTCATCGCCACCATCCAATCCACCATCACCACCACAAGTCATTCCATCGTCCACCCCAGCCGTCGAGCCTCAGGCTCAAAATGTGACCGAGCAACCTGCTCAGGTAGAGCAAGAACAACATGCCCCAATTCCATCCGAGCAGAAGGATTATTCCTCTGCCCAAACTCTGAATGAAGGAGAAGACGCCGAAGTCGATATAACCACTGTTTCTTCTCATCAAGATGCTGCCGAAGGAGACAGCTCTGGAGATGCCAGTTCGAGTGAAAGTTCCTCCTCCTCTTCCAACTCTTCGAACGAAGAAATGTTTGATGCTTTTGCATAACTGAATGAGGATATGGAGGCTATGGAGATTGCAGAGGCCGAGAAGCATACCAATGCCGACGAAGGAGATGTCGTCGAACAGCAGGCCGAGGAAAATGCTCCTGCAGCCATCCCAGCTCAGGACATCGTAAATGTTCCATCTTCATTTAATCGTCCTCCTGAGCCATTTTTGAAAATGACAGATAATGCTGCTGAAGTTTTTCCCGTCGATGAGCTGCTGCACTCTGCTCATCCGAGAGAAATGCTTCCTTTGTTCTGCCCCGATGTCCCTCGAGGAGGCCCTATCTTCAAGAGGCGGGAACACAAACCATTTTTCTTCGGGACCAATCCCTACGAGAAGCCCAGAAATGCATATTCTCTTCGGTTTTGGACCCAGGAGCAAGCTATCTACTATACTCGTGTGTTGTACAACAAGGCTAGAGTTTTCCAACATCAGTATCTTGATATGCCTTCGGTGTACTCCACATCTTGTTTCGAAAATGTTGCCGAAACTATTGATGGCTTGCATGCTCACAAGATGTTTGCTCTCGATTGTGGCTACAATCCCGAGCTCATCAAGCAATTTTATGTCACTTTGTATGTCACTGGTGATCCTGAGAATTCGAAGACTTGGAAATTTGACTATATGATTCAAGGCCAAGTGTTCCATATGACCGTCGATCAATTTTTGTCCATCATCAATTTACCTCGTTTCAAAGGATTACCACACAAGCTTCATGATCTGCCCGCCCCAACTCCAGCTGAATTTTCTACGTTGATGAATCCAGATGTCGTAGGAGATCACTTCCCAGATGAGCCGAAGCCAAGGCATCTAGTTTTTGAAGCAAAGTCATGGTTTTATATTCTTTCGTAGACTTTGATGCCAATGCTCGATGTGCACGATGATTTTCCCATTCCCCATGATGTGCAACTTGCTCTGTTGAAGTTAGTCCATGGTCATCCCTTCGATTTTCAAGACTACTTCATTCGCACGTTGGTTTCCTGTGCTGATGATCACAATTCTCACAAGCCATATGCACCCTGGCTGATGGCAATCTGAAATTACTCTCGGGACGTACCATTCCCCGTATAAATATATCCCAAGATTTTTACTCCACCAGTAAGGGAAGTATTGCAGATTATTACTCGACCCAACGATCAGTTTGCCGAGCACACTAGCATCCGCTCCCACATGACTGAGCGCAATATTCGCTCAAAATTTATCAAGCCAGTGCACCACATGGAGGTATCTCTTCGGTCTCAGCAAATGCTTCAACATCATATTGACCAAGATTTCCTTCAGAAGCAGAAGATGACGGATGAAATCAACCATCTCCGCAACATTGCCATGAACAATAATCAGATGCCGCGTGAATGCCTTCGTCGCGATTGGAAAGGGTTGCGCAAGTTCAATTCCCTCGGTCAACTTCAGCGCTGCGGCTTCGAAGAATATCCTCCGCATCTGAACAGGAACTGGACTAATGATGATCGTGTCGAACGGCCAGATTTCAACATTCCATTGCTGTCGAAGAACATGGAAGTGATAACTGTCGATGATTTCTATCACATCACAGTGAACATCAATTCCTTCGACTCCGACAAAGATGAACCTCCTCGACGCCAAGAGAGAGTTTACTCTCCCCTTCTGCGAAGCCCTCGGACTCCTCCTGAATCTCAACTGGAATCTTCTGGAGATCATCATTCCTTCATAACGAAGCTCACTCCTCCAGGCGGTCGCCCCATTCGACGTCCTTCAACGCTCGTGGAATCTTCTCGACGTCGCCAGCGCCGCTCCAGCGAGTAGGGATTTCTTTCGACCCTATTCTCTCGACTTTTTGTACGTTGTGACAAAAAGGGGGAGATGTAGTGGCATCGAAGAAATTAGTTTGCCAACGGGGTTAAGGGTTTAGTTTTTCGAACTTTTGAACTTTGAGTTTCTAAGTAGTTTCAACAAACTTTCGATTCATTTTCGATCTGGTTGTAACTAACTCTAAGTAGGTCTATGAACTGCTACCTTTATCGTAAGATATCTATCTGCTATTCTTGCTTCACTTAACCTTTTGCAGGAAGTTATCTTTCATATAAGTTCACAGGTTATGCGAGGAGATTGCATATTACTCATTGAATATTATTTGGACTGCAATTTTGCTCGCTAAGATTATTGATGTTTTTCCCTCGACTCAATTATTGTCAAATATGCACTTCACTGGAAATTCACATCTTCCATGCATACATCAAGGGGGTATTTCATCGATCTTAGCATTGGTTTATCATCGAAAACTCAAAACTTTCAAATTATTTATCGATGCATGTTTTGTCAACAATCGTCCAAAAAGGGGGAGATTGTAAGAGCAAGTTTTTCCCCCGAAGATTTTGGACATTGTTGGACAAAGCAGTAGTGGAACTAATATTGTTTTCGAGTATAAACAGGTACTTAGGTTCCGAAAGAATGGAGTTTGCAAGTAGAAGGTCGAAGGACAACTCACTGCAGCGAAACTGCAGTCAACTACCGAAACCTTTCAAGGAAGACGACCCCCAAAAATGTCGTTGAAAAAGAAGACACTCTCGAGTAAAAGCGCAACGAGGAGAAAGCTGAAGCTGGTCGAAGACTTAGTCCTTTTACTAGTTTCTCTTTATTTTCTTGAGCCGTACGAAAAACCGTACTATCAAGAGGGGTTTGCTAGTTGAGATCTTAGTCGAAGTGAATTTTCTCTGCTCAACCTAAACCCACAAAATCCTACCGAGAGAAATCTTAATGAGTCGATTGAATATCTCGAAGGCAAAGTCATCGCACTTCGTGCCTTCGAGAGAGAACTCGTTCGGTAAGTCAGATTACTTGTTCCTCCAGTAAAGTTGCGCAGTGATTGAAATCCGACCATTGTGGACACGCGTCAAGCGGTTGCATCGGGTCACTTCAGTCATTTTACCCATCGGGATCGCCACCTATAAATACTCCGCACCTACCCGCCATTTCGGGTTGGCTGCTCCACTGAAGATTCTAAGAAAGAAGTATTGTGAGCATCCCAAGAGAGTTTCATCGAGAGAAAACCAAAACCCAAGTCTAAACTGAGTTGAGAAATTCACAGAGACTTAGGTCGATATTAGTCGATCTTTTTATCTTGGAGAACTGCAAGTCTCCTAGACGGTTAGGCATCGCCTGTTAAGCAGTCGAAGAGAAATTATCGCTGCTGAAGGAAGTTTGTAAAGGTCTCGGAGATGTCCTGAATCATCTACCACGAGTGAAAACTGGACAAGCTCGAAGAGTTTGTTGCAGTGGAGAATAGGACGGAGAGAGTTTTGCTACAGGTGTTCAATCACCAGTCCCTCCAACCAGACGTAGCACTTTGCAGAGTGTGAACTAGTTTAACAAACATCGTCGTGTCAGGCTCGTTTTCCTTCTCGCATTTGCATTAAGTATTTACTCGTTGCCTGTTTGCCTTCACTGTTTTCCTTCGCTCCCAATCCTTTCGAGCCATGCATGTCTTTCGATACTGTATTTCCTTCGAGATGCCTGTAGTCCTTCGTGGTTTGTCTTAATTCCTTCTAAGTTCCTTCGAATTTTAAGAAGTGATCATTCACCCCCTCCCCCTCTGATCATTCTTGAGCTTTCACTCCTCTCCGTCAACGCCATCCAGTGTCGCTCTTCCCCCTCCTCGCTATAAAACAGGATCCTCGTCCCTCCCTAAGCCGTAACACCATCCACCTCTTCTCTCCTCCATTTTTTTGTTGCTTTGAGGTCTACTCCGCCTCGGCCATCTTGGTCGTGCGCTAGGAGATCACATTGGCGACGTCCCCGACCTCCTCAACGTCCAACTTCTCGCTTGAGAGCTCTGATACGTCTCAAATGCATATATAATTTTTTATTGTTTCATGTAATATTTATATTAAATTGGCATATTTTTGTAGTATTTTTTTCTCAATTTTTAGGAATAACATATTAACTCAGTGCTCATGCCAGTTTGTATTTTTTCATTTTTAAAAAAAAACTTTAGAAGAAAATAAATTTTATGGAGCCTCAAAATTTATTTACACCAGCAAGCTTTTGGAAGAACTTGGGGGCTTAGATCCTTAGCACCCCCCCCCCTGCTTCATATCATGATACTTACTGCAATTATATGTTTATTAATACTTTAAGATGCATGTTAGATAGTGTCCTTGGGTGGAGTATTAGCTAAAAAAGCATTTGGATAAAGCACTATTGATGATGGTGCCATGGATAATCTATCATAAACATTGCAATTTAATAGATACATCACTGTAATTTATTCACCGCTATCTTAATTTAAGCGATAGCCACTAGTGAAACCATGGATCCCAGTCCATCATCGTCATATAAATTACAAAAATACCTTTACCTTTACTTGCATTAATCTTTTTTTTATCGAAGCTATCTATCTACCATACTTGCCCTTAATTACTTTGCAACTGGCAAGGCTAGAGTTTGACAACCTCACTAGTTCAGTTGGGGATCAAGGTACTATTATATATGTGTTTGCCGGAGGTACCCATGATTCTTTCTTCAATTTCAGTCTCTTGCTAGTTTGATAAACCTTACAAGTCACCTACTTTAATGAAAAATTGTTGCTACCGTAAACCCATGCACTTGGGGGCCAAAAACCGCCTAGTTGAAAGGTATAAAGCCTTTTTTCTATAACTGTTGCGGAGAAGCCTAAGAAGAAACATAGGTCCTACACTCCTTTATCTTACTATCTTGATTATTATCTACAAAAAACTTAAAAATAACACGGACTCACCAGAGAGCCAAATGGGGTTGGTGCCTCGGCAACAAAAACTAAACCATTGATCGATGTCAAAATGTGGGGGTGTCGCCAACCGGATGAGAAGCACCCGCTTCCCCCTCAACCTGCATGTCCCAACCTTGACCTAGGTTCAACATATACCATTAGTCATTTAAAGTAACGTTTTGTCAAATACATAGCTCCCATATTTTCTCTGCACATAATTGCATATGTATATCTTCCTTTTTTCTTGATGGGCCCCTACTTTAATCCAGAACGTCGCTTCTTTCTTGATGTTGGAGAAGAGAATGGTATGCATCGTGAAGTTCTTCTCGGCATTATGCTCGTTCCAATTTTTCCAATAGGCGGGGATGAGGATTGAAGTGATGGATTTTCAAAGGTTACCATTGCGGTATGAGACCGCCTCCCACCAGTCAAAGACATAGTCGAATCGTTGCGAGGAAGCTAGATCGAGGTCGTGCCAACCGAGCCAAAGTTTGATCGTGTTCCAAATCCGCACAGAGAAGCATCATTCGAAAAGAAGGTGAGCCCCGTCTCTGGGTCAGACTTGAAAAGTTGATAGACCCCACAATTTGTCCAATCCCGCTTGGCCAACATGTTGGTCGTCCAAACTAGGTTTTGGATGATTAGCCATGCGAAAAACCTGCATTTTGAGGACGCTGAACATTTCCAAATGATATGTTTGAATATATCGACGTGATACCGACAAATTAGGTGCAATAGGGCAACTTAACAGAATAGCATGAGTCGACGTTGGGTTTCCAAGAAATTGAGTCTTGGACCTCATTATAAAGCTCAAAGTGTTGAAGAAGTGTCCAAAGATTGAAGAATTAATTGATGTGCGAAATCGACACGCCATTGGAAGTGTTATCCAAGAATTGTGTTATCCAAGAATTGTGTCAAAGAGCAAGCTTTACATTCCAATTTTTCTTCCGGGAGGCCTCAAGAATACGAGGAGTGATGTTCCGTGGGCATTGACCATCAATCCATGGGGAGTCCCAAAACTTTACCATCTTGATATATTCAATAGTGATCTTGGTCAAGGAGGAAAAGAAGCATATCCTCACTATTACATGGGTTCCCAATCCCCGCCCATGTTTTTAGGCGACGACCATGGCATACTCAAAGAACTTGGTCGAGGTGGAGGGTATCCAACCCACCCAAATTAGGGCATATACAATACTTGATAAGACAGTTTTATCTTAGCTACGCTACGTAGTTTAGATATAGCAAAAAAAGATGATGTACAATGGATTATATCTTAGCTTAACTAAACATTTCTAGATTTATGGTGAGAGAGTTATTACTAAGAGATAATCTCTTAAATAAGATAAGGAAAGTCTTTTCTTAAGAGTTCTCTCTCCACTACCCCAGCATTATCCTATATGGCATTCTTAAGATAACACCATTATACATGCCCATTATACATGCATGTGGGCTTGTGTGACATCCCACTTACCTATCAAATTATGTCATGTTGATGTTGCATCTTCATTTTCACCTTTCCATGTAAGCTTGATATGATGTAAGGAACTGAATATAATGGATATGGAAAAATCTCAACTATTTATTTTGGTTTTGATGTCATTTTATGATTTAAGAACGTTTTTTTTTTTGCTTTGGGTGGCCCTTACGTAGAGTTGCCATTACGTAGAACCTACAATTTCATCCTGTCTCTTGTTGAAAGCAACTTGCTTGCCACACAGGGTAGCATGCATCATTCAAATGCAAATGTGTGAAACATTCTCACAATATGTTGATCTGTTGTGGAGCACCATAAAATATATGCATAGGCCAAGAAGCCACACAGCAGGGTGGTCAAGTGGCCACAGTAATTCAGCAGACAGGAGTAAGGAAATGTCACCACCGAAAAATAAGATGATATCACAGAATTTGGTATCAATATCATAAGAACTACTCAAACCAAACTAGCCATTTTTGACAAAGTAGACCAACAACAACGGCCATCCAGATAATAACATAGTCCAACAAACTACCAGGCAAACTATCCATTACTACACTAAACATATTTCATTATGCCAGACCTAAGCCTTTATGGCATACTTCCTCATCGGGAAATACTTCTCACGCTTCTTTTCATTCTCCGTCTTCAAAGTAAGCTGAGGAATGACAAAATTATAAGAACAAAGGACCAAATGAAAAGGCAAATGCTAATAAAACATAACAAGCTAGCAACTAATTCAGCTGATGTTTTAAACATGTTACATTTGCTTAATTATATATGTATGTGATCCCATTTAAATGCATATGCAAGTTATCCACAACATCAAGCGCATGCAAATGTTTCAGTTTTCAGTTTGCACTTTCTACCACATGCAAGCAATCCACATAATCATTTTTTCAACAATAAATAATAAAAATTGAATGTCACAACGCAATAAACATGCATCCACCATCTATTTACCTCTAGGTTTGCAACCGGTATTATTCTAATTTTATTTTATTACTAAATTTCTTTGCTATATAAATTTTCAAAGCATCGTGCAGGGTATTATCTACTTATAAGCTCGAGAGCACCAACACAGCAAAAACTGCTTGATCATTCCTAGGCGCTCACTTAATCATTGAGCAGAGCCCTACCACCTAGGACTTATTTGCGCTTAAGCGTGCACTTCAGTCAAAAAGGGCAAGATGGAGACAAAATGCTCGTTCAGTGCTTAGCGCATAATCCAACATTGGGCAGGAATATACAGCAACATGCCAGGATATGTGTATCCTACAATTTTTGAATTGGAAAAAAATAGTGACACGGCTAGGACGTGACACACTAGGGATACCACTAGGCCCAAGAAACAGCCTCGGTCCATAGAAACCCTATTTTGCAAGGGCTGTACACACGCTCTCAACAGACAAAGGAGCTTCTCGCAGGCAGCGGCAAACTAACCGCTTCCTCTTGGATCAACTTCACCACCGCCACCTTGACTCATCGCCGCCACCAGAAATCAACCAATGATGCCTGGACTCGACCAGAGACCGCTACGCAGCATCTTCTCCTCACAACAGGGGGCAACCCCAAACCCAGCAACCTCTCTTGTCTACTCAACGTATTTATCTCTGTAATTTGATTTTTATCCATTTAGTTGTTGTTGTTGCTTGCTACCCCATCTTGTGCTCGGCTGCTAACTTGATTGAATGCTTGTGCCGCTGCTTGCTAACCATGAATGATTGCTGCTTGGCTGCTTGCTGTTAGGTCGCATGGCATCTGGGAGGATCAATCACATGGGTCTGGAGGATGAGTCAAGCACTGGTACTTGAAGGAGACAACAAATGGGGCCGTATTCTGATTTAATTCTGCATATATTTTTGTCTTAACTCTATATTACATTGGATATTTAAATTTTATTTATATATACCCAACGTATAACCGAATGGCCGTTTTTTGGAAAATGACATACCCCACGTCCCTCTATGGGTATCGCCGTGTCTGTGTCTCTGTATCAGTGCTTCTTAGCTTATAAGGATATTGAGCTTGTAGTTATGGCTAAAATACATGTTAAAACTAAGGCATTGTGTTTTTAATTAGCAACATAACTATATACACTCAGCATGAAAAACAAATTACTTGTGGTAAGAGCTAGTATTGATTATGAGACTTGTAAATTGTTTTAAGCACAACGTTTCCAGATTAGACAAACTACTAGACTAGTTACTGTGCAGATTCATACTAGAAATGTAATGCCATAACTATTATCTCTAGATGGAAGGAACCCACCGTAAGACCATGCGAGATCCTTGTTGGCTACTGTATCTGATATACCTGATGCTTAGTGAGGCGGCGTCGGATGGCCCGGGTCTTCTTGGGACGGAGGTCGAGGGGGAGCAGCTTTTTGTTCTTGTACGCCTCCCGCAGCGCAGCCTTCTGCTTCTGCGAGATTATGGTCAGTACGCGCGCTATCGACGTGCGCACCACCTTGCTGCAACCAGGCAAGCAACAGATTCAGTACTCGGCTAGATTCGTGCAAGAGAGAGAGAGACGCCGACAAACAGAGAGCGGAGTTGTACATCTTGGAGAGCTTGTTGGGCGCCCCGCCGGTGACTTTAGCGACGCGGAGAAGGGAGAGCTCGGCCTGGAGATCCTTGAGTTGACCCTGAAGATCCAACTTGTTCTTCCCACGAAGCTCATACACCTTGATCCGGGCTGCCATTAGAGCACGCAGAAAACAAATTACGGTTACATCCTTGAGAGGAGAGGACGGGGCAATTAGTGCGCCGTTGAACGTGAGGTGGCCGACGGCAGCAGCTTACCCATGGGGACGGTGGATGCGACGATCCGGCGGCAGGGAGCCTGAGCCAAGGGAAGCGAAAGAGGACGATGTTCCGGCCCAGGAGGCGTATATATAAGGAGGGCCGAAGCCGAAACCCTAGAGTGAGTGAGTATATATCTGCGCGATGGGATTTTGGGCTTGATTGGTTCCCCCTGTTAACGGGCCGGACCATGTAAGTACACAAAACAATATCATCATTAAGATTTTCAAGTTACAACTTTACAACTCAAGATTCTTTTTTAAGATTTTCAGTTTGGGAACCTTCTAAAATGTTCTTCACGCCGGGTTTTTTTTTAATACAGTACGACACATATGTTCACATACACGAACATACACTCATCCCTATCAATACACACACGCACATTCTACTCTTATGAGCATCTTCGTAATACTAAGCCGGCACATCATCTTGAAATTAACGAAGTCATCACCTTGTCTTCAACGGAAACGTCTCCTCCCACTGAAAGCACATCGTCGAAAGCCCTAGAATAAATCCAGGAAAATGCGAGCACCAATGTCAAATCTGGGATTTGAACTCTGGTGGGCTGGGAATACCACTGTCCCTCCAACCAACTCAACCACAAGTTGATTTGCACGCTAGTTCTTTTTATTCCACACATTTTTATGCTGGTTTAACCTTGTTTTGGTTAGGTTTTTATTTTGTGTTTCCTTCTTTTTCCTATTTCCTTTTTTTGTTCACTTTTAATATTCAAGTTTTTTTAAATGGAAGAAATTTTAAAGTTTGTGATGCAAATTCAAATATTTTGAAAAATAATGACTTTTTTCAAATGCATTAACCATTTTTAAAATATATGAATAGTTTTTAAATCACAAATGTTGTTTAGATTTCAATTCATGAACCATTTTTATTTCGTGAACATTTTCTCAAACCCTACAATTTTGTTAACTTTTATGATTGTCAAAAAAATTAAACATGTTTTGAGATTCACTGAACATTTTAATTAACTTTTTTTATAAAAAATGTGTTTCTTTAATTAATAAATGCGTTTTTTAGTTCATGAATTCAAATATATAAGAAAACCATAGCTAGTTTTTTTCATGAAAATGCAGGTAGAGATTTTTTAATAGGAGTGTGTGAGAAAGAAAATTAGGGAAGCGGGCAAGCACTGTTATTTTGGTCGGCCCATTACGAGGGTGCACGCTTTCTACGGGTAGTGTTGCTTTTGGCGTTGAAAACACAAAATAAAGTTCCCTTCGGGCATTTAGAGATAATAAAAATATGTATTAATCGAGCCCTTTCAGACCATTAGCATTCTAACTTGCTGGATTTCCTAATTTGGGCATTCGTGGTCGTTAAATTCCTTGTAAGGTTTGTACATTGAGCATCGAGCGATTGAAAATAAATTTGAATGTCTCCTGTGATTGTAGGCAAAATGAAGTATGATGTGTGACCCAAGGTCCATTTTACCATAGAATGGATGGAAACCTTTGCATCTCGATAGACTCACTCGAGGTGATTGAGAGGTACAGAGGGAGGAAAAGGCACGATCGAACGAGCAAGACAACGATTCTCCAAGCGTTGTGGTGTTTTGTTTAATTGCCACATAGGTGCGTGAGCCTCCTCTTAGTTCTTGACAATACTATTGATATGTATGTTATTGCCCTTCCACATCCTCCTTATTTTTATGAGATTATTTATATTTACTTTTGTATGGCCCGATATGCGGTACTGTTCCAGATCTAGATGTTTCCATCCAGATCCGGGGACGAAGCACATATCGGTCCCACCGTGACATATGACAAAGCCATATGCCCCGGATTTCCAACATGATATCACAACATTACAGATACAAGGATACAACATCTCATACAATCGGCATACAACTGCCTTAAATACAATACAACAGCGGAAGATATATGTCTGGGTACAGACTACAAGCAAATGCCTAGTTGCAAAGAGAAAAACATCGATCCCATAACCACACGGGTCCAGGCCCTCCGCCGGGATCCGCCTAACTAGTCGTCATCGAGTCTCCACGTGAAACGTCGATCACCATACCTGTTGTCGATCAAGAACCCTGAAAAGAGTTTGGGGGTAGTATCATGAGTACAGAAGTACTCAGCATCCAACTGTAGTGGTCATCTGACCCAGCAAGGACTTCATCACTCGTCATTCTAGGACAACTAATAGTTTACGGTAAGGAAGAGGTAAGTGGTGAGGTTGCTGCCGCACTAGCATTTATGAAGTGGCTAACGATCTAGAGAGTAAGATAAGAAGCCAATCATTCGATGAGGAATCACCTCCAACAAGTCTTGCTATCAACTACTACGCAAACATAACACCTATCATATCCTTGTCCTCCTCTTCGCATCCCGACGAAGAAGAAGCAATCAAGGCACACACACATGTTGATCAAGTTATATTAAGATTATCTCAGTTGTTGTTGTCTATGAACAAGGAGTAGGTCTCAAGTCGTCCATAACCGTGGACACGGCTTCTCGAAAAGATTTAACCCTGTAGGGGTGTACCAACTGCCCATTACGAGGCTCCGCACGCACGTCCATCTCTCTCAGTTGCTACCCGTCACAGGCAACCATTTTATGATTTAGTTCCAAGAGATCCGAAACGACAAGTCCCTCTAACCAACAACGAACAAATCCGGGTGGCCCCCGGTGATACGACACCCAGCTCAGGAGCCGGCCGCGCTCTCGATCTGGTCTCTACCGTATGACTCCAGGTTTGGATTGCCGGTTAATCACACATGGGACACCGGGTCCTCAGCCGGTCATGATGGGCCAGCAAGGGAACTATGTCCTCACTGGTCCGGGTTGGTTGGAAAACTACTGGCGTACGACCAGCACACACACGGTTTCAAATGGTAAAATCAGCTTGGGCCACCACTAGAAATGCTTGAAGCTAGGTAGGTAAGAAAAGGGGACCCCATAAAATCCCACACGCGGTTAGGCACGCTCAGTCTTAAAACCAATACCCGGAACTCGGATCCTAGGTGACTCGAATGGAACAAAGCGTCGGGGCGGTATAGCCTAGACCTTCCATCCTTCGTCGAATATAGTCAACATTTATAATAATCATATCATCAACACCAATATAATAAGGTGATATCCCAAACCCAGGAGTAACAGGGTAACATCGTAGCATCCTAAGCATGCATACTAAGCAGGGGATGAGCAACGAGCAATAGTAACATAGCAGTACAAGGTTTGCTGGGAGGGGACATGGCTGTATCGGTTTGAAAGAGGCTGTAAACATGTGGTAGGATCAAACATCGAAGCTAACCTAGACTAGCATGCAAACCGCTGGTTGAAATAGAATGGATCATAAGTAATGTATAGTCCTTGCCTGTTGATAAGTCGGGTTCCGAAGGTGTAGTCGATCGCGCGCTCGCATCGTCTCCGAGAGGTACCCGCGGAAGCACACAAGACGGATAAACACTGGAAAGCAATCAATGAGCAAGCATCTATTACTACGAGGCAAACATGAGCAAGCATCAACAAAGAGGCAACACGATACATCGCACCTACCGTCGAGAGCGGTTACTAACGGTTTAAGTGGGGTATCGGTCACACACGACGAATACCGCACGTTTACGGTGGTTCAAGTTGCTTAGCTACAGGTGATCAACCAACGGTTATTAACATGGCAACTCAAGCAAGCGTGGCATAGCACACAAACATGTCAAGAGGTGAAGCACAAAGTAAACTATCTACGCTAGTCAATTTAAGTGAGGCACATGTTGGAAATATGCTCTAGAGGCAATAATAAAATGTTATTATATATATTTCCACGTTCGTAATTAATGTTTATATTTCTGTGCTATAATTGCAATGACCCTGACTATGAGATTCAGAAGAAAACTCACTTGCATGTGTGGAAATGTAAACACCAAGAGTTCCTGGTTTAGCCTCTAAGACCAGCTCATGTGCTAACTGATGATTACGTTTTCTTAATCATGGACATTGTTCTTGTAACAAGGATGTCAGTAGCAATGGGAACATATTGTTAGCAGAACAATGATGTTGAACCGACCCCATTATTGAATGATATACTTAGAGATCACATCGTAACTACGTTATAAGTCATATCATGAAATTTTATCATATACGTAATTCCTTAGACCATGAGAGTATCGAGTTGCTTCACACAGGAAGACATGCTTTGGTTCTTAGATGAATCCTCCCGTAAATGGGAAGTAGTAAAATAAGTTCTGGGTATGTCAGATGGTGTGGCTAGTGACTGTGATAGTTCAAGAATGGGATTTGCTCCTTCACGATGAAGAAGATATTCACTTCGGGCCCACTCGGTATGACGGTATCCATTATAGTCTGGCCAGACGCATTGTGATTCAGTCACGGGGATACCGGAATACGATAACGAGAAAAGGGACAAACGAGCAAAGAGGATAACGAGTGGCTTGTGTTCAAAAGTTGTTACACATGGGTGCCAAACTTCTCTCCTCTAACTTTGTCATATATCGCGAAGCAAAGGGAATGGTACATGAATAAACATAATGGTTCACTCGAAGTTTCTTCGTGTATGTGCGGGAGTCAACATGGGTGTCCATGGCTCCGGTGTTGATTATTGGCTATTGACAAAAGGCTGTTGACCTATGTCCGGAAGATGTTCTGAGTCATGTCCGCATTATACCGAACCTATTGGGTCACACACTTAACGAGTAGTAATCTGTTAGAGAACTAGGAGATGAAAAGAGAAAGGGTACCGGAATTGTTTCGCGTGGAACCGGAAGTGTTCTGGGTAGCACTAGAAGTGTTCTAGGTTGTGCCGAATGGTTTCAGAATATTCGTGAACGGTCTCGGATGATTTCAGAACATTCAAGAAGAGTCTTGAAGTGGTAACAAGACATTCGTGATAGTCTCGGAAGGTTTTGCAACATTCGGTAATAGTTGTGGAAAGGTTACGAAACATCGGGAAATTGTTCCGGGAGCTCCAAAAATGTTCTGGGAGGTTCCGGGAGGTTCCCTGGAGCTTATGGAAGTATCCGGAGGGTTATGGAACCCTCCAAGACGCGGAAACCAAAGCTAGGCCAAGTAGGAAGGTCCACAAGGCCGTAGGTCGGTGGGAAATAGACTTTCCTTGGGGGCTAGGGCAAAACGCCAGGGTCCCTGGCGTTTCCCCCCTAGACGCCGTAGTCCGTGGCGTTTCGTACTGGAATCCGTGTTGGACTCCTCCTGGTGGCCAAAACCGACTTTGGGGAGAACCCTCGCCCAAGTTGCGACCCCATGCTTCCACCTATATATTCGGGGGCAGGGGTAGCCCCAAACACACACCAAAAAGCCCCAAGGCTGCCCCAGCTAAATCCCACGCGCCTCTAATTCTCTTCGGGCTAGATCGTTCTAGTCCGGACGCCGCTAGGCTCTTATCCCTCTAGTTTCTCTCGGTGGCGTTCTTCTCTGGACGGCGGAGCGCTGCTGGATTGCTACATCGGGATGTGTGGATACCGGTAGAGGGATCATACCTTTGATCCTTCTTTGAGGTCCTTCTTCTTCCTCGGAGATCATGTTCGAGGGACTTGTTCGTGGGACTTGATCGGGACGGATCGTGGGACAGTTCACGGGATAGATCGCGCAACGGATCGTGGAACGGTACGCGGGATCGATATCCTCGCGGTTGGGAGGTCATTGAAATTCCTAGCTGCGGGGATCTGCACCAACGATCTTCACCAACTCTACTTCCGCTACATCGGTTGGTGAGCCATGACCTAAAACCTTGTATGCAATCTTCTTGGATGATCTTGGGTTCTTGATTCGTAGGCCAATTTTTTTTTGTTTTCTACTACGTTTCCCAACAGCACAACCTAAACATGGCATAACACTAAGTGCCGCACGACAATTAAAGGATTTGGTACTGTTCTGCCCTAAACCATATTTTAGGTTGGTTAACAACAGCAAACAATAGAATAAACACAAAGTACACAAAAAACTAATCAAGTTACATATAAAGAACACCCCAAACGGAGTTACGGTTAAAAAGATATACGCAAGACAAGCTATGCACACATGCTGTACAAACAGGGGTAAAACTATATGCAAAAGTGCAACAACATGACATAACAATACATATATTGAAAGTAGACATGATGCTTAACAATATGCAATTGGAATCACTCAATTCCGATAAACGGTTGCGAAGCAATCGTCACCCGAAGTTGCAATAAAATAACAGTTTCAGCAACAGCAGCACATTAACAGCAGGATATCTACTTTGGAGCAAAATATAATCATGATGCAGCAAGCAATTATGGCATGTGAATGCATGAAACTGAAGTAGAAACAATGCTTAACGCAACGCAAAAGGAATCAATCAATTCCGATGAACGGTTGCGAAGCAATCGTCACCCGAAGTTGCAATAAAATAATAACAGCATCACTTAACAGGAAATAAAAGCATTTAGCAGCCTGATGCCCACTTTAGCACACAATTACACAATCAAGAAGACCTCAAATGCAAAAACTTTCTACATACGAATGCTAGAGCACGCAAAACTGAGCAACTTTCATTTTGGGGGCACGTTCATCGGAGCTACGGATTGATCGCAAGCTACGGCGCAAAATATAATCAGCAACAGTTTTCCTCCAGACTTAGCAAAAATTTGAGGTCCTGGACACAATATAAAAAAACAGGGGGGGGGGGCTGGCTTGGGATCCTCACCCACACGGGCTTGGCCCATCTGGTGGCCTGGTCGGCTTGGCAGGGGAGCCGGGCCTTGGCTGGATCTGGGCCTGGTGGGCCGCTGCTGGCTGGCCAGCCCACGCTGGGGAGCCGGCGCTGCACTGGGAGGTTCATGCTCCCGCACGGAGAGACTGGTGGCGGCGGCCACCTCAACGCGGCGGCGCGCCGGACTCCGGCAGGGCGCGCGGTCGGGGTAGGTCCAGGGGGCGCGGGGCCGGAGGAGGGCGGCGCTGGAGGAGGGGGCTGGCGGTGAGGAGCGGCGCCGACTGGCTGCTGCGTCCATGGCGCGGTGGCTTCCACGGCTCCGGCGACCTGCAGCAGAGATGAGGAGGCGCGGGTGAGAGAGGGAGGAGGGGAGGAGAGGGAGAGGAGGTTGCCGCGGCGGGGGTTGCGGTGCTCCGGCGACCCGGCTAGCCGGCGTGCTGGCCGGAGGCGGCGGCGCGCGTGCTGGCTCGGGCACGGGAGGAGGGAGTTGGAGGAGACGGAGGTTGGTGGAGCTCCGGGGGTGACATGGCGCTCATCTGAGGTGTCCGATCTGGATCCGGCGGCTCAGAACGAGGGGATCGGATCTGATGGGCTAGAGTTGCAAAAATTTGAGCAAGGCTGGGGGTGTGGCTGCAAAATTGTGGCTAGGGAAACCCTAAAAATGGGTGGGAGTGTGGTGATCTTTATATAGCCCCGGTGGCTGGCAGTTTGCAAAAACATCCCCGGTTTTTCTCTCACGCGCGCGGTGCTCACGTTTCTGACCGCCGGGGGTCCGCAGTACCTCCGATTCGGGTAAAACTTCGAACTGCGCGATCAGTGCGTCGAGCCGGCGGCGTTCACCTCGCGCTGGAACCGTTCCGAAAACACTTTCCGGCGCGCTATAAAAATAACCCGTTTAATTATTAAACGGGGTTTTCGTTCCGTTGGCTGCGGCTGGTCTCGTGCGGTTTTCGCGACGGTGATTGGGAGAAACCCGGTGTCACAAAGGTCGAGTGTCAGGATGGCAAGGGTCGGTCTCCGTCCGGTACGAGATAAGAGGGGGGAAAATAATCGCCGATCGATAAATCGGGGATGCAAACACCGCAAACAAATCAAACAATCAAACAATTCATACCGAAAACAAAATTTTTTAATTTTTATGAAAACTGGGCTGTTACAATACAACACCACCAACAAGGGATCTCGTCCCGAGATCCAGGACGATCCATGGGAGAGGGGGGAGAGAAAGAAAGTCGACGATCTTCAACACCACCAACAAGGGACTCTGCTCCATGTCGACATCGAACTTCTGTCGAGATAAATTTCCGAAGAGAGACGACGTCGTCGAAAATACAAAACCGTCGGTGTCAAGAGGAGGAACGACAGTTGAAAGCGAAGATCAAGGAAAGCATTCTCACGCCAATCGCGAGGATACCGGACAAGAGGAATGAAGTCAACAGATGACCAAGACGTTTAACCGGAATTCGAAGAGCTAAAGGTAATACAGGATTTCCCAACTTGAGATCAGAATCGAGACAATACGCTGCAAGCAAGGCATTGTAACTATTCCGAAACTCCACACACTCGAGACCCTAAAGTTTTAAAGGGGATAAGGCGAGGATAAAACACTTACGACACTTCTCCTGACCAGAGCAAGGGTAAGGAGTAAAAAGAATCCTACTCTCCGACAACTAACTTAGTAACTACAAAATAGTTTTTGTCTAGACTCGACTTCGGCCAGAGAAGGGATCCTAGGGTCGGTAAGGCTCTGATACCAAGTTGTAAGGCCCGATATGCGGTATTGTTCCAGATCTAGATGTTTCCATCCAGATCTGGGGACGAAGCACATATCGGTCCCACCGCAACATATGACAAAGCCATATGCCCCGGATTTCCAACAGGATATCACAACATTACAGATACAAGGATACAACATCTCATACAATCGGTATACAAATGCCTTAAATAGAATACAACAGCGAAAGATATATGTCTGGGTACAGACTACAAGCAAATGCCTAGTGGCAAATAGAAAAGCATCGATCCCATAACCACACGGGTCCAGGCCCTCCGCCGGGATCCGCCTAACTAGTCGTCGTCGAGTCTCCACGTGAAACGTCGATCACCATACCTGTTGTCGATCAAGAACCCTGAAAAGAGTTTGGGGGTAGTATCATGAGTACAGAAGTACTCAGCATCCAACTGTAGTGGTCATCTGACCCAGCAAGGACTTCATCACTCGTCATTCTAGGACAACTAGTAGTTTACGGTAAGGAAGAGGTAAGTGGTGAGGTTGTTGCCGCACTAGCATTTATGAAGTGGCTAACGATCTAGAGAGTAAGATAAGAAGCCAAGCATTCGATGAGGAATCGCCTCCAACAAGTCTTGCTATCAACTACTACGCAAACATAACACCTATCCTATCCTTGTCCTCCTCTTCGCATCCCGACGAAGAAGAAGCAATCAAGGCACACACACACGTTGATCAAGTTATATTAAGATTATCTCAGTTGTTGTTGTCTATGAACAAGGAGTAGGTCTCAAGTCGTCCATAACCGTGGACACGGCTTCTCGAAAAGATTTAACCCTGCAGGGGTGTACCAACTGCCCATTACAAGGCTTTGCACGCACGTCCATCTCTCTCAGTTGCTACCCGTCACAGGCAACCATTTTTTGATTTAGTTCCAAGAGATCCGAAACGACAAGTCCCTCTAACCAACAACGAACAAATCCGGGCGGCCCCCGGTGAGACGACACCCAGCTCAGGAGCCGGTCGCGCTCTCGATCTGGTCTCTACCGTATGACTCCAGGTTTGGATTGCCGGTTAATCACACATGGGACACCGGGTCCTCAGCCGGTCAAGATGGGCCAGCAAGGGAACTATGTCCTCACTGGTCCGGGTTGGTTGGAAAACTACTGGCGTACGACCAGCACACACACGGTTTAAAATGGTAAAATCAGCTTGGGCCACCACTAGAAATGCTTGAAGCTAGGTAGGTAAGAAAAGGGGACCCCATAAAATCCCACACGCGGTTAGGCACGCTCAGTCTTAAAACCAATACCCGGAACTCGGATCCTAGGTGACTCGAATGGTACAAAGCGTCGGGGCGGTATAGCCTAGACCTTCCATCCTTCGTCGAATATAGTCAACATTTAATATAGTCAACATTTATAATAATCATATCATCAACAACAATATAATAAGGTGATATCCCAAACCCAGGAGTAACAGTGTAACATCGTAGCATCGTAAGCATGCATACTAAGCAGGGGCTGAGCAACAAGCAATAGTAACATAGCAGTACAAGGTTTGATGGGAGGGGACATGGCTGTATCGGTTTGAAAGAGGCTGTAAACATGTGGTAGGATCAAACATCGAAGCTAACCTAGACTAGCATGCAAACCGCTGGTTGAAATAGAATGGATCATAAGTAATGTATAGTCCTTGCCTGTTGATAAGTCGGGTTCCGAAGGTGTAGTCGATCGCGCACTCGCATCGTCTCCGAGAGGTACCCGCGGAAGCACACAAGACGGATAAACACTAGAAAGCAATCAACGAGCAAGCATCTATTACTACGAGGCAAACACAAGCAAGCATCAACAAAGAGGCAACACGATACATCGCACCTACCGTCGAGAGCGGTTACTAACGGTTTAAGTGGGGTATCGGTCACACACGACGAATACCGCACGTTTACGGTGGTTCAAGTTGCTTAGCTACAGGTGATCAACCAACGGTTATTAACATGGCAACTCAAGCAAGCGTGGCATAGCACACAAACATGTCAAGAGGTGAAGCACAAAGTAAACTATCTACGCTAGTCAATTTAAGTGAGGCACAACCTAAACATGGCATAACACTAAGTGCCGCACGACAATTAAAGGATTTGGTACTGTTCTGCCCTAAACCATATTTTAGGTTGGTTAACAATAGCAAACAATAGAATAAACACAAAGTACACGAAAAACTAATCAAGTTACATATAAAGAACACCCCAAACGGAGTTACGGTTAAAAAGATATACGCAAGACAAGCTATGCACACATGCTGTACAAACAGGGGTAAAACTATATGGAACAGTGCAACAACATGACATAACAATACATATAATGAAAGTAGACATGATGCTTAACAATATGCAATTGGAATCACTCAATTCCGATAAACGGTTGCAAAGCAATCGTCACCCGAAGTTGCAATAAAATAACAGTTTCAACAACAGCAGCACATTAACAGCAGGATAGCTACTTTGGAGCAAAATATAATCATGATGCAGCAAGCAATTATGGCATGTGAATGCATGAAACTGAATTAGAAACAATGCTTAACGCAACGCAAAAGGAATCAATCAATTCCGATGAACGGTTGCGAAGCAATCGTCACCCGAAGTTGCAATAAAATAATAACAACAACACTTAACAGGAAATAAAAGCATTTAGCAGCCTGATGCCCACTTTAGCACACAATTACACAATCAAGAAGACCTCAAATGCAAAAACTTTCTACATACGAATGCTAGAGCACGCAAAACTAAGCAACTTTCATTTTGGGGGCACGTTCATCGGAGCTACGGATTGATCGCAAGCTACGGCGCAAAATTGAATCAGCAGCAGTTTTCCTCCATACTTAGCAAAAATTTGAGGTCCTGGACACAATATAAAAAAAACAGGGGGGCTGGCTTGGGCTCCTCACCCACACGGGCTTGGCCCATCTGGTGGCCTGGTCGGCTTGGCAGGGGAGCAGGGCCTTGGCTGGATCTGGGCCTGGTGGGCCGCTGCAGGCTGACCAGCCTACGCTGGGGAGCCGGCGCTGGACCGGGCGGTTCGTGCTCCCACACGGAGAGACTGATGGCGGCGGCCACCTCAAGGCGGCGCTCGCCGGACTCCGGCAGGGCGCGCGGTCGGGGTAGGTCCAGGGGGCGCGGGGGCGGAGGAGGGCGGCGCTGGAGGCGGGGGCTGGCGGTGAGGAGCGGCACCGACTGGCTGCTGCGTCCATGGCGCGGTGGCTTCCACGGCTCCGGCGACCTGCAGCAGAGATGAGGAGGCGCGGGTGAGAGAGGGAGGAGGGGAGGAGAGGGAAGGAAGAGAGGGAGAGGAGGTTGCCGCGGCGGGGGTTGCGGTGCTCCGGCGACCCGGCTAGCCGGCGTGCTGGCCGGAGGCGGCGGCGCGCGTGCTGGCTCGGGCACGGGAGGAGGGAGTTGGAGGAGACGGAGGTTGGTGGAGCTCCAGGGTTGACATGGCGCTCATCTGGGGCGTCCGATCTGGATCCGGCGGCTCAGAACGAGGGGATCGGATCTGATGGGCCAGAGTTGCAAAAGTTTGAGCAAGGCTGGGGGTGTGGCTGCAAAATTGTGGCTAGGGAAACCCTAAAAATGGGTGGGAGTGTGGTGATCTTTATATAGCCCCAGTGGCTGGCAGTTTGCAAAAACATCCCCGGTTTTTCTCTCGCGCGCGCGGTGCTCAAGTTTCTGACCGCCAGGGGTCCGCAGTACCTCCGATTCGGGTAAAACTTCGAACTGCGCGATCAGTGCGTTGAGCCGGCGGCGTTCACCTCGCGCTTGAACCGTTCCGAAAACACTTTCTGGCGCGCTATAAAATAACTCGTTTAATTATTAAACGGGGTTTTCGTTCCGTTGGCTGCGGCTAGTCTCGTGCGGTTTTCGCGACGGTGATCGGGCGAAACCCGGTGTCGCAAAGGTGGAGTGTCAGGATGGCAAGGGTCGGTCTTCGTCCGGTACGAGATAAGAGGGGGAAAAATAATCGCCGATCGATAAATCGGGGATGAAAACACCGCAAACAAATCAAACAATCAAACAATTCATACCGAAAACATTTTTTTTAATTTTTATGAAAACTGGGCTGTTACAACTTTGTACCCTACCAACTATCTCATCTTCTCCGCACAACAACGAACTCCTCTTTCCTCCCGATGGCGATGGGTGGGAATTACACGCTGGCTTGTCTTCACGCTAGAGTGTTCATGGCATGTGAAGAAAACGAACAAGGAAGAAAAGGCAGTATGTGGCTGCAATCTCCTCTACTCACCTTCCCTTTCCACGAGCATCGTATGTCGCCTAGATCACATCATTGCCAGTTGCCACCCCACCATGCTCGAAAAGAAGGCACACAAGAGGCAAGTCTTTTTTCTTCTTCTTATGGTTCAAGTCAGATTCAACCATGGTGGCGTATAGGGGCAAGGAGGATTTGGGAGCGATAATGACAATGGGTCAGCCTCAAAACAACAACTCTTTGACGCGGCGGTAACGAAGGATACATCGATGATGACCAGATGATGATCAACTTTTCCTAAGTAGTTTAATTACTACAACATCGATATGGTGCAAATTGGAGTTGCACATATTTTCTTTATACATATTAATTCATGTTAGTTTTATAATTTTCAGGTATCTCAGTTTTGGCACATGGCTCACTTTATAGGAATGAAAAGGGTGCACATATATGATATTCTCTTTTAATGATTAGTTGATGTATTTATTTTGATTACTTCTAGTTAGTGATTTTCAAATAGAAAATCATCACCAGAAATGAAGTACTAGCCAAGCACTCAGAACAGAGGGATAAAAAATCTTGGATTCAATGATCGTTGTCGCGGGGCAGAATAGAGTGAATAGCTACAGTCAGAGCCAGAACCGGCATCAGCAAACAGAAAAGGAAGAAAAGTGTAAAAGCAAACGAGAAGGCGGGCGCATACACGGGAGCCGATAAGTACCAACTGTAGGGATCCTTCTAGAACCACCAGCCGTCCCCGAGTTTGAAGTCACTGATAGCGATCACCCGGTCGACAACATTTTACGGCGTCAGCTCAGTAGTGGACGTCCGGGTGGGGTCTAGCCGGAGCGTCATGTTGCATATCTGTTGTGATCGCCTCTAGAGCGGCTACACTCGGTGCATGATAAACGCGGTGACTAGACCCAGAGCGTCATCTGCCTCGCTTTCCACCATCACCTTAAGCCGGCTGAGAATGTTTTCCAACTCTTGCGAGTTCCCCCGGGGTTTGTGCCCCAATTCAGCTTCTCAACCGAAGCGGTGTCGATGAATTCTGGCAAGTTGAGATGCCGTCCCACTCCGGGTCGGTGTTCTTCACGTAGAAGAATGGACGCTACCACTTCTTCGCTGAGTGCACCGGCTTGACAGCCGGATACCCGATGTCCCGTCGGGTGTAGATGGAGGTGGCCTCGCAAGAGCTCATCACAGAGCCAGTCGACCAGGCCTTGAGGAAGAAGAGCTATCTTCATAGCGACACGTTCGTCCGCATGCCGAGATAGCCCTCGCAGAAGGACACGAAGGCTGAGAGTTGCATCATGGTGTTGGTGTCGGGATGGTGCGGCTGGAAGCCGAAGTGGTCGAGGAAGGTCCGAAAGAATGAGTTGTTGGGATTCGGAGTAGAAAAAAATCGGCACTATGAAACTAAGTCCCAAGATTGGATCTAGATAGATGCAAACAAGGATAGCGATCTTGTTACCTTAACAACCATTCAACGGTAGTTCTCTCGCAGTGGAAGATATTTATGGAGAGTTGGGGAAGCTTGAAGTAGCACACCCCCACAAACAGATCTACTCCGCGAAGAATATGCAGAAGTCCCTCAAATAAAAGATCGAACGTACGATCTCTCTAAGGTTGATCCACACGTACGGTGTAGTAGATCTGGCAGAGCTCCACCGTCCAGAGCTCGGCACCACCAGAGTAGAGAGGAGGGAGAAGCAACCCTTCGATGTAAGGTGGAGATTAGATCTAATGGAGAAGAGAGAGAGGCAGCCCAGGGGCAAGACTATCTTGAAGAATTCACCTCTTTGGGGTGCCTCTCGTCATCTATTTATCGAGGGGGAGGGAGGGGGCCATCTTGGAGGAGGGGGCATGACCTAGGGGCGCGAGCTAGGGTTTACCCTCTGACAGAGCAATTTTATCTTATGGTTTTTGTGTTGACTACAATACATGATTTGTGGTCTAATTGTGTCTCGAGCTTTTTAGGTTAACTAATAGGACACAAGACCGTGTGGGGACATCTCTATCTACAAAGTTCAAATACGGTGAATCCGACGGTTTTCCTTTCAGTGAAGGAATCCCGTACCTCTGAGATTGTTCGCTGCGAAGATCGGAAAGTGCAATCATCTACATCGTTTTTACGAGCCTTCGCGAAGAGTCTTTGGAGGAGTTTGTCCCAACTGGTGTTGTCAGACCGGTTGTAGCAGGGCCACCGAGCCGGTTGTACCGCTCTTGTCAGGGGACGGTACTACCGGGCTGGGTACCGGTGCAACTACCGGGATGTGGGGGTTTCTCTCCTGACCTAAGGCCAATAGTGGAGCGGTGGCTCCTCGGTCATACCGGTAAATCTTATTTTACCGTTACTACTGGACGCTCAGTTGTACCACCCTGGTCTCCACCTTCGTTGGCTAGGGGTCAGGGAGCGTTTGTACCGCCCACCTACCGGGAAAAGGCCCATTTTCCACTGACCTAGTCTGTTGGTGGACCGATGGTGACACATTTTGACGAGGGGGTGATCCCACGACTCCTACGGATAAGCCTACCTGGTGTCCCTGAAGACAGAAGGCCCATGAAGATACAGCCTCGGCCCACTAATTGGCACCGACGAAGGAGTCTGCGACTCACAAGGAAGGTGCGAGAACATGTCGTACGGAGCAAGCTAGGGTTAGGAAAGCTTACCTGTAAACGTAGATGAACTCCCCGAGACCTAGCCCAATATATAAGGGCTAGGAGGGGCGACGAAAAGGACAACGAATATCATCTGTAACCCTAGCCTTGAGCGCTCCAGCCTTGGCATCCCCTGTAATCGCATCTCCCCCATCAATAATATCGAGCAGGAGCGTGCCTTCCTGTTTGCCGACGAGCTATCGTCCAACCTGTGCCTCTCATGACTAACCCAGGGTCCCTGACCATGGGATTTTCCGGGGTTGATCCCTGTCAATTGGCGCCGTTTGTGGGAACTACACAGGTTGGGATCACGATCTCGGCGGTCCCGTCTTCAGCAAGCTACAACTCAAGGGAAAGAACCAGATATTGCCCACTCGAAGGATTCAAGATCACGGCGGACATCTCTGCCACCCCATCAAGACCGCTCGAGCTACAGTTGTGCCAGGACCGATACTACGGTAACGGCCAAGTGCAGTGTCAGCGCCAAAGGAATCGACGACCCAGAAGAACGGCGAGGGGCCTCTACGAAGGAATTCCACTCGAAGAACCGCGACGCGCAGCGGAGGACTCGCAAATCTTTCGACAACCCACCACCGCCCGGGTACCCGCCGCACATCAAGACGATGACTACGAGATCGAAACCAGCGATCAGCAGAACCATCACCAAGGAAGAAGGAATCGACGACCCAAAAGGCGCGCATGGGAGATCTACGGCGAGGCTCCAATGAACGAGCCACGACACGCAGCCACGCAACCGACGACCGCTCGACGACACGCCGTCGCACGAGCACCTGCCGTCAGCCAGGACAGCGACTCCGAGACACCGGTGGGCGAGTACTATGACCCAGATCGAAGGCCGGACGAATTCGCCAACCTCATCAAGAACCAAGACATGAGTCGAGGAATCGAAACCGACCCCCGCTTCCACGAACACTCGGAGGATCACGAGCAAATCTTCAGAATCTCAAGAAGGAAGAGGCACGCCGGATCTAGCAAACTCACGGCTAGAGAGCAGCTGGCAGGACCCTGCACGATCCTCAGCTTCGAGGATGACTGGGGACGTGTCAGGTCAGGCCACACTTTGAGAGACTGCTGCCTGTTTAACGAGCTAGCCGACGACCTCAAGAAGGAGAAGCAGAAAGAAGACAGGCGCAATCGGCGACCCGAACAATCGCCACCCTCAAGCCCGGAAGGACGTCACAGCCCGCTGCAAGAATAGGTGCTCATGATCCAAGAGGGAAGGGTGCCGCAAGCACGAAGCGACGCCTACACCCCACAAGCTAGAGCAGCCGAAAGCATCAACATAGTCGAAGTCTACCAGCTACATGATACGGAGACCAGCATCACGTTCTTACAGGACGACCATCCACCTGCAGTCCCAAGACCGGGGCACGCGCCCCTGGTGCTCGATGCACAAATCGGAGGATACGACATGGATAGGGTCTTCATGGACGGAGGCAGCAGCATGAACATCATCTTCGCCAGCACCCTGCAAAAGATGTTGATCCCACGATCAGTATGGAGAAAATCGAGCACCGAGTTACACGGGGTAGTCCCAGGAGAAGCAGCCACATCCCTCGGAGTCATCGAACTCAAAGTTGTCTTCGGAAACCGACGCAACTTCGCAAAGCACGTCCTCGAGTTCGAGGTACTCGACTGGAAATCGCAGTACCACGCCATATTGGGACGGCCAGCATTCGCGCAGTTCATGGCGGTCCCACACTACGCCTACCTCAAGCTCAAGATGCCAGGATCAGCATGAGTCCTCACGATCAACGAAAGCTTCATCAAATCAGATCAGTGTGATCATGACTTCCACAGAATCTCCGACACATTCGGAGCCGAACAAGAACTCAGAGAAATAGGACAAGAGTACATTCCCATTGGTGAACCGAAGCGAATCCAAGGAGTACGGACGCGACTTCAGCATCGACAGCGACACAGTCACTCACCAAGTGCACCCGACGGACCCGGACAAAACAGTCTGCGTGTACGCCCACCTACCAGAGGAGCAGGCGACGACTCTCGTCGCTTTCCTTCGAGACAAGTGGGAAATATTTGCCTGGTGCCCAGCCGAAATGCCTGGGATACCACGCGAATTCGTGAAACACGCCCTACGCATCAAGCAAAACACGAAGCCGGTGAAGCAAGCGCTGAGATGATTCTCGGAGCCCAAGCGCAGAGCAATCGGAGAGGAAGTCAACCGGTTACTCGACGCCCAGTTCATCCGGGAAACGAAGAAAGCCACCTGGATAGACAACCCAGTGCTGGTGCCCAAGAAAGACACGACCGTGATGCGCATGTGTGTCGACTACGGACCAGTCAACAAGCATTGCCCGAAGGACCAATTCCCCCTGCCTAGAATCGATCAGATAATCGACTCGACAACAGGGTGCGATCTACTTTCCTTTCTTGACGCTTACTCAGGATACAACCAGATCAGGATGAAGGAAGAAGACGAAGAGCACACATCGTTCATCACCCCCTATGGCGTATTCTGCTACAGGACCATGCCCTTCGGGCTCAAAAACACAGGCCCCACTTACCAGCGAATGATGCAGGCCTGCCTGAAGGAGAAAATCGGAAGAAACGTGCAAGTCTATGTGGACGACAACGTCATCAAGACCTACAAAGCAGCCACACTACTCGACGACCTGCGCGAAATTTTCGCGGCGCTCAACAAATACAGAATCAAACTCAACCCAAAGAAGTGCGCATTCGGCGTACCGGCGGGGAAGCTGCTTGGCTATATGGTCTCTGCCCGAGGAATCGAGGCAAACCCTGAGAAAGTCCAAGCCATCACCCGAATGCAAGAACCAACCGACGTCAAAGGAGTAGAACAGCTCACTGGAAAACTCGCAGCCCTAAGCAACTTCATCAGCAGGCTGGGAGAACGCACGCTGCCTTTCAATCAACTGCTCAGGAAAGGAGAGAAATTCGAGTGGACGGAGGAAGCCCGACAAGCATTCGCGGACCTGAAAAAGACACTCTCGACCCCACCAATCCTGGCGGTACCCAAGGAACGAGAGAAGCTATACCTCTACGTGGCAGCACGTAACAGTGTAGTAAGTACAGCGCTCGTTGTTGAACGCGCAGAAGAAGGCAAGGTCCAGAGCATCCAGAGACCAATCTACTACCTCAGCATGCTCCTGACCAAATCCCAGCAGCGGTACCCGCACTATCAGAAGCTACTAGCCGCCATCGTCATGACCTCAAGAAAGGTGTCCCACTACTTCGACGAGCACCCTATCACAATCGTGAGCTACGCACCACTCGCCGACATAATCAACAACCCTGGAGCGACTGGACGAGTCGCCGAGTGGAACATTGAGCTCAGCCCACGGGACCTGCAGTTCGAACACCCAACAGCCATCAAAGCCCAAGTACTCCCAGATTTCCTGGTCGAGTGGACGGAGGTTCAGACACCAGGCCCCCCAGACCTATCAAGTTCATGGTCAATGTTATTCGATGGGTCCAAGAGACAACAAGGAGCTGGGGCAGGAGTTGTGCTCATCTCCCCTAAAGGAACAAAGCTGAAATATGTCCTCCAGATCAACTTCAGTCACGCCTCCAACAACGAAGCAGAATACGAGGCACTCCTCCATGGCATGCGCATGGCCAAAACATGCGGAGCCACTCGCCTCATAATTTACGGGGACTCCAATCTCGTCGTCCAGCAGACGATGAGAAACTGCGACGCAATAGCCGACAACATGGCGGCCTACCAGAAGCTCTACAACGCACTCGAAGGAAGTTTCGACGGGTGCGAGCTCCACTACATCACCAGGGCCAACAACACAGAAGCTGACGAACTCGCGAACAATGGTTCGACCCGAGGACCAATACCACCCGGCGTCTTTCTCGAAAGCATTAGACGGAGATCCATCAAGGTACAGGCAGCAGCACCTGAAGCAGTCGTGGACGGCGAGGACGCAACAGACCTGGCGCAGGTGGCAGCAGCAACCCCATCAGAAGGCACAAACACCAGCACACCCGACAACACAGATCCGACAGAGCTTGAAGGACCTGTCTGGGAAAAACCGTTCCTCCGATTCCTAATCGAAGGTACGCTACCGCAAGACGTGGCCGAAGCACGACGCATCAGCGGACGATCCAAGGCATTCACGATGATCAACAAACAACTATACAAGCGCAGCATCACCAAGATACTCCAAAGGTGCAGCGACGAACAGGACGGCAAAGCCCTACTGCTCGAAATCCACGAAGGCACCTGCGGACACCATGCGAGCAGTCGAGTACTCGTGTCCAAAGCATTCCGAGCCGTGTTCTATTGGCCCACAGCCATGAAAAACGCAGAGGAAATCGTGCGACATTGTGTCGCCTGGCAGAAATTCGCCAACAGGCCACACGCTCCCGCCTCAGAGCTCAAGACCATACCACTATCCTGGCCGTTCGCCACCTGGGGACTCGACATGGTGGGCCCACTCAAGAAATCAACAAAGGGCGGAAGGACACACCTGCTCGTCGCAGTCGACAAGTTCACTAAATGGATCGAAGCAGTGCCCATCTGTCGGGACCCGGGGTTAGCGTATGCAAGCCTCGCTACAACACAATCATATGGAGAGCCGAGAACCGTACCCACTTGTCTAAGCAGACAAGGCCAAGCACAGAACGTTCTCGGAAAGCATCGAACGAGAGGGCATCCCATCCAGGCCGGATGATCAACTGAAATGGGTCCTCATCGTCCGCACACAAGTCTAAATGATATGGGTGGTGAACTCCCATACTCATAGAAAAGTCTCCTCAACCATACTATCGATTGTATTATAACCCTTACATAGACTTACTCCAGCCCGATCACTTAGTCGGGGTCTAGGGCGGGCTCGATCATACATCAAAGTGTGCACGAGACAGAGTCTCGAACAATCGCATCGCGAAGCCCCAAGCTGCGCACATGTAAGGGCCACTTGGTGTATAAAAGACCGCCAGCCAGATCACAACTAAGGTCTCGAAAACCCATACTAAGACATGCATGTTATAAACATACACGCAGCACACATGCCTTGTATGAACAGTAAGTATCATTGCAATTCTCTACAAAGTATACATCTTTATTAATAACTCTTACAGAGTGCACACAGAGATCACAAGCATGTGATCCAACATTACAACAAACAAGCGGAAGCAAAGTAGGTCTGAGTACAGACAAGTTTAACAAATGGCTTAGATAAGCCTTATCTAAAAACAAGCCCTCCACGAGGGAACCCGTCGTCTGACTGGGACTACACTAGCTTGGTATTGGTCTGAGTCTTCATTCTTCGAGCTTCGGGTAGAAGCCACCATCGGAGTCGGTGGGTTCATCTAAAACATAGATTAAGCAAACATGAGTACAAAATCGTACTCAGCAAGACTTACATAGGAGCTATACTACTCATTCATATGTATCAAGGTAAAGGGAGGTGGGGTTTCACTTGCAGAAGTGCCAGCTTTGACTTGGCTAGTCCTGAACTACGAATACCAGACTTGAGGTAAGAAGCGTACACGAGTCCACTACATCTCTTCAACCAATTACACCACTATGGTTACTTCCTCGACTTCCCCACGATAAGCACACCATAGCACTCATGCTTATCTTGCGAGTTTTAGAAGTATGCAGTTCAAGTTGTCTAATAATCTAGCTAAGCTTTCCAAGCAGTCCTTAACCGCGGACGCGACTATTCGAATAGTTTTGTTAACCCTGCAGGGGTGTACCGCTACACACACGTGTCATCATTTACCGCCTTTTGCATGTCACCGTTCAAGAGGTGACAGCGAGGATGCCACCACAACACTTCGCCCACAGCTCCGTTCTAGTCCAGAGAGTCGCCTATCTGAGGGGGATCCGTATGGAAGTCCGGCCGAGGTTCCAGTACAGCCTCAAACGATGTGTGCAGGGTCCCAAGCCGGTCTTGAAAAGCCGTTCATCCACTTCGCAGACCGTGCCACAGCCCTACCAGAACTCCGAACTACTGCGACTCTTGGGGTTCGAACGGGGTGAGGTACTAGGATGAGAGGGGTCAGTGAGCCCAATGTGTGGTTGTACTCTTCTTCTTGGATCACTACACAAGAACTCGGACTTAAGGCGGTGTTCAACGAGACAACCCACTGTGTACTCCTACACAGCCTCTCATCGTTCACCTTGTATTAGGGTAGATTCACCAACACATTTCACTTTCATCAACACCATGTTTACCATCATCCCGACTCACATCAAAAGCAACCTCGTTGTATCACTAAGCATGCAATAAGCCGTAACAGTTGCAGGGGCCACATGATATCAACCAACTCCTACATCTGCTAGGATTGTGGTTTGCTTACTACTGTGACAAGATGATAGGTCATGCAAAGGATATGGGTTCAACTATGCGGTAGAAACGTTATCATGGTGATCATCCTAAACAATGCATAAGCGAGACATGAGAGGGAATTGGGATTTTATCGACATGATCAATGGGGGTTTGCTTGCCTTGCTGACGGGGTTCAGTCACGGGGTCTTCAACGAAGGGGGTGATCTCGGGTTCCGGCTCCACTTCTATCAGCAACATGACAATCATAGGATCAACATAATGTACAATGCACAATCACATGAATAAGATTGCAATGGTGATGTTCAAGGTACTGATGTGTTGAGCATTCCATTTAAAAGGAGTATATTGCATTTGAAATGCAAATTCAAACTCCATTTGATTTATCGATGAAATTCAAATGCATTTGAATGCATGAAAGTTCATTTGAAAATGTTGATCATGAAGTGAGGTGGTATAGTTGAAGTAATGTCTCTGATGTGTGGATGAATCCATTGGAAATAAGGGTGTTGCAAAATCATTTGCAAAATCACTCCAAATTTGAATTTGAAAAGGATCCATATGCATGTTTGCTACTGTTCACCCATTTTAAAATGGTCAAACATAGAAACAAGTTGCATATTCATAATCCTTGTATTTTTCTGATAATTTTAGACATATTATTTGCCCAATTTGGAGTTAAAATGAATTAGTTATGATTTATTGAAGTTTAAGCTATTTTCTGGAATTTTCTGGAATTAAAAAAATTTGATTTAATTGTTTTACTGCGTCAGCACTGCGCCAGCATGGCGTCAGCAGGGGGCTGACCAGTGGGGCCGGGGTGTCAGTGGGGGGTTAATTAACCCGGTTAGTTAAACTAACCAGGGGGGTTAGTTAGTGGCCTTGGGCCCACGGGTCAGTCTCACCAGGGGGTCATTAGCACCTAATCTAATGGCGGCCAAGTCAGCGCTGCCGGCGACGAGGCTCCGGCGAACCAGAGCACGCCGGAGTGCACGGGAACGCGCTCTGGGCACGCATTTGACGCGCCGACGACACCAAACGCGAGCTGGGACCGAGCCGCATCGCATGGAGCCATCCAGGGGGGCTGGAACTCACCGGAGCGACGCCGGTGTCAAGCCCTAGCGGCGACCGTGGCTCGGGCTCGAGGCAAAGCTTGATGTGGAGCTCCACCTGAAGCAGCAAAGGGATAAATCGACGCAGTGGAGCGTGGCGAAGACGACTGACAAGGAGGTGACCTCGATTTCGTTACAGGTGGGCGTCGCCATGGATCCCGGCGGCGAGAAGCTCCGGCTCCCATGGCGGATTTTGCTAGAGAGGAGGAGGGAGACGAAGGAAAGGCTCGGGTAAACCGTGAGCTCACCGTGAGTTCAACGGAGGCAGTGGCGTGGTCGGAGAGGGTCTGTGGCCGGAGTAATCGACGACGGCGACTTGCGGGTCCGGCGAGCTCTCGGTGAAGCGTGCGTCGTCCTGTGGCTCGATTAGGACGCCATCTTCTCCAGATCGGGGTAAACAGCGACGCTGCGCACGATGGACATGGTGGCTGGCCTTCTCGTCGACGGTGGCTGCGACTTCTCACGGTGATGAACTCCGGCGGCGTCCTGCCGATTTGGAGAGCGTTCGAGAGGAGGGGGAAGTGATGCGGCGGTCTTTCCTGGTCTCCATGGCGAGAAGAGGAGGCTTGGAGACGCCTGGAACACCGAGGGCGTCGTCGTGGCGGTCGCCGGCCGAGGCATGCTCGACAGCAAGCTGCTTCGGCTGGCGGGGAGGAAGACGCCAAGGAGGGGTGGGCTGGGCCAGGCTGGCTGGGTTGCGGGGCGACAAGTTGGGCCCCTTTGCCCAGGTAAGTTTCTTTTTTTCTTTTCTTCTGTTTTTCTTTTCTGCAATTTTGTTTAGCTTAGCAAATAAATAGTTAGGCATTTTTAAAAGTGTTGAAACTTTTTATATGGCCTCATCTTATATTAGACTAGCCACTTATAAAATGTGGCACTTTTTAAAAATCAAATCATTTGAAGTTTAATTCAAATGGGGGTTTAAATTTAATTCCATGCTCCTGTTTGAATATTTGAAAAATCTATGAGCATGGGGTGGGTCCCACATCACTTGATATGTGATCACACTCATTTATAAGACTTTTCAAAAATGCAAAAGGAATTTTTGGAGAAACTTTTTATCTGGCCTTTTGAATTAATTCATCTGGGGGGTGTTCTCTCTCCCATTTTGATTTCTTTTGTAAATTTTAACATGAAGCAAAGGCCTAAGCTTACCCTAGCACATACCTAACTTGGGGTTGTGACACCATCACCAGCTCCACAGCCCTCACGACTGTCAACTTCATCAAATCGATCATCTTCAGGTTCGGAGTGCCACACAACATCATCACGGACAATGGCACGAACTTCACAGCCGTAGAATTCCAGAACTTCTGCGAAGAACTGGGCATCAAAATGAACTATGCATCAGTCGCGCACCCGCAGTCCAACGGCCAGGTAGAAAAAGCAAACGGCCTTGTGTGCGGGGGAATCAAGAAACGGCTCCTCGCACCACTCGAGCAAGCCGCCGGCAACTGGGTAGAAGAACTCCCCACGGTCCTTTGGAGCCTACGAACCACACCGAACACCTCGACCCATTACACACCCTTCTTCATGGTTTACGGGGCAGAGGCAGTCCTACCACACGACCTCAAGTTCGGAGCACCTCGGGTCACCGGATACGAAGAAGAAGAAGAAGCAGAAGAAGCACTACAAGAAGACAAAGATACGGCTGACGAAGCAAGAGACACAGCCCTGGAAAAATCAGAGGGGTACCAGGACAAGCTACGCACCTACCAAAGCAGTCGCTTACGCACTAGAACCTTCAACAAAGGCGACCTAGTCCTACGGCTGATACAAGAGAAGGTCCATAAACTTGCCCCCCAATGGGAAGGACCATTTATAGTCTCAGAAGTCATTGGAGGTGGCGCCTATAGGCTGAAGAACCCAAAGACAGACGAGGACGTGGGTAACCCATGGAACGTAGCAAACTTGCGACTGTTCTATCCATAGTCCCCATTGGGAAGACATGACTGGCAACTCATGTAGCCGCTCGACCGCAATAAAATAAATGTTGCCCAAATACTGCCATCTCCAAGCACTCGGGGGCTTAAGAATAAAATCCCCCCGAGAGACGCTATCGCCTACGCGATCTTAACCACAACACTCGGGGGCTTAAGCATAAAATCCCCCCGAGAGACGCTATCGCCTACGCGATCTTAACCAAAGCACTCGGGGGCTTAAGAATAAAACCCCCCGAGAAACGCTCTCACCACTCAAGCGATCTTAAACACAAACACTCGGGGGATCAAGCACAAAAACTCCCCCCGAGAAACGCTATCGTTGCTCACGCGACCTCTACATCCAAGCACTCGGGGGGCTCGAGTACCACCTCCTCCCAAGAACCGCTCGCGCAGTCTGAAGCTTAAAACCCAAGCAAAAATACCCGGCCAGCCCCACTTGCTGAGAGCAAGGCTCGAAAGACTTGGCCACAATCAGATGGGGCACCAAGTACTCTGAAGAAACTTTGGAGGGAGCACAAGACACAGACTCATTTAGTCTTCATCCGATCGCCAACGATCACCTATAGACTCGGGGGCTACTCCCATCAAGAGCGCTGTCGCGCACCCGATAAAAGACAGAAATTAACGGAAGAACGACAAGGGAAACAAATCTCAGCCTACGCTCGACCCTCCGACTCAAGCATAGCCTCGGGGGCTACACCCATCGGGAGCGCTGTCGCGCACCCAATACAACCCACAGTTTAAAGTTTGGACGGACTCGACGACAGTTCTTGATCGCCAAGGACTCGAACACAGTTCTCGGCTGCAGAAGGCCCAAAGATAAATTCCATCGCAAAGGCTCAAGCACAGTTTACACCACAAGGACCATCTTCAGTACAAAAATATTCAAAGTATGTTGGATAGAAGGAAGCTCCGATCACTCGAAGGCAATCCTCATTACATTGGGAACCAACCTAGTTACAAAAGACGCAAACAGTCCTACAACATCAATCAACCAAGGAATTATGACTTCTACATGTGCACCCATGCTGGGATGATTGGCACTAAGACATCAAGCATCATCACAGACAAAGGAGGAGTCAAACCAGCAGGCTCATGATGTCAATAACATAACAAAAGGGTGAAGCTCGACTTATTTTTTGATGCTCCACCAGCTTCTTCTCCTGCTCCACCAGCTTCTTCTCCAGCTGCAGCTGCACGCCTTATTCTCCGGACGTACAGCCTCTTCTCCGAGTTGCCAGTGAAGATGAGGCCGCCTCCAGTTCTACAAGGTCGCCTGGCGCAACCGCTTGATCGACGGCTTGATGTCGACGTCTTCTTCTGTCGGGACCCGGGGTTAGCGTATGTAATTCCAGTCACGATACAATCACATGGAGAGCCGAGAACCGTACCCACTTGTCTAAGCAGACAAGGCCAAGCACAGAACATTCTCGGTAAGCATCGAACGTGAGGGGCATCCCATTCAGGCCGGATGATCAACTGAGATGGGTCCTCAACGTCCGCTCACAAGTCTAATTGTTCATGGGTGGTGAATCCCATACTCATAGACAAGTCGCCTCAACCATGTTATCGATTGGATCCTAACTCTTACATAGACTTACTCCAGCCCGACCACTTAGTCGGGGTCTAGGGCGGGCTCGATCATACAACAAAGTGTGCACGTGACAGAGTCACGAGCAATCGCATCGCGATGCCCCAAGCTGCGCACATCTAAGGGCCACTTGGTGTATAAAAGACCGCCAGCCAGATCACAACTAAGGTCTCGAAAACCCATAGTAAGACATGCATGTTATAAACATACACGCAGCACACATGCCTAGTATGAACAGCAGGTATCATCACATAACTCTACAAAGTATTCTTTATTGATATACACATAGAGCATACAAAGATCACATGTCTGTGATCAACATTACATCATACAACGGAAGCAAATTAGGTCTTAGTACTGACAAGTTTAACAAATGGCTTAGAGAAGCCTTGTCAACAAACATGCCCTTCCACGAGGGACCAGATTGCTGTCTGGGACTATGCTAACTTAGCCAACGTCGAGCTTCACGAAGGTGACTCCATCGGGGTCCGGTTCTTATCTAAAACATAGAATAAGCAAACGTGAGTACAAAGTCGTACTCAGCAAGACTTACATCAGATCTAAACTACTCATGCACAAGTATCAAGGTAAAGGGAGGTGGGGTTTCATCATGCAGAAGTGCCAGCTTTGACTTGGCTAGTCCTGAACTACGAATACCAGACTTGAGGTAAGAAGCATACACGAGTCCACTACATCTCTTCAACCAATTACACCACTATGGTTACTTCCTCGACTTCCCCACGAGAAGCACACCATAGCACTCACGCTTATCTTGCGAGTTTTAGAAGTATCCAGTTCAAGTTGTCTAATAATCAGGTACAGGTTCCAAGTAGTCCTTAACCGCGGACGCGGCTATTCGAATAGTTTTGTTAACCTTGCAAGGGTGTAAACTACACACACATGACCATCGGTTACCGCCAGGTCTCGCCACCGTTCAAGAGGTGACAGCGAGGATGTTCACCACGACACTTCGCTCACAACCGGTCTATTCCAGGAGTCGACTACCTGAGTTGCTACCGCTCGAGAGTCCGGCCGGATCAACGAAACGGACTCAGACAATGTAGGTGACCGAGACGCCACCTTTAGCAGATGGTTTTCCTGCCTCACAGGTGCACCCACATATCTAGGATGATGCAACCATTCCTTCATTCTTTTTCTATGCAGATGCCAAATGGAAAGCCCGAACTAATGTGACTCCTGGACGTCGACACGGATCAAGGTACAAGGCCGAGAGGGGTCAGTGAGCCCAATGTGTGGTTGTACTCTTTGTCTTGGATTACCATACAAGAACTCGATGCCTAAGGCAGTGTTCAACGAGACAACCCACTGTGTACTCCTACACAGCCTCTCATCGTTCACCTTGTATTAGGGTGGATTCACCGACACAGTTTCACTTTCATCAACACCATGTTCACCATCATCCCGACTCACATCAAAAGAAACCTCATGTAACACTAAGCATGCAATAAGCTATAACAGTTGCAGGGGCTTCATGATATCAAACAACTCCTATGTCAGCTAGGATTGTGGTTTGCTTACTACTGTGACAAGATGATAGGTCATGCATCGGATATGGGTTCAACTATGCGGTAGAATCGATACAAAGTGATCTCCTAAACATGCATAAGCGAGACTGAGAGAGAATTGGGATTTTATAGATATGATCAATGGGGTTTTCTTGCCTTGCTGTCGAGGTTCGATATCGGGGTCTTCATCGAAGGGGGTGGCCTCCGGTTCCGGTTGCACGTCTATCGAGTAAACAATCAAACAAGGTATAAATTTATTTGCAATGCTCAAACACATGATCAATATTGAAATGGTGATGTTCTTGGTCACAAGGTGGGTACAATTCCATTTAAAAGAAGTCAAATGCAAAGTCATTTGCAAATGTGCTTCAAATTTGAATTTGAAATAAAGCCATATGGATGTTTTGCACTGTTCACCCATTTTAAAATGGTCAAACATGAAAACATAGCCCATATTCATAATCCTTGGATTTTTCTGATATTTTTAGACATATTATTTGCTATATTTGGAGTTAATATGAATTAGTTATGAACTCCGGGGTCGGGGAGGACGAAGGACAAGCTGGGGGGGCGAGGTGTGGCTTCTGGCCACGGTGGTGCTCGATGGTGAACTCCGGCCGCGCTCGGTTGCGGTTGGGATCTCACCGGAGAGCGACGGGGAGGAAGCAGCGGAGGGGGGAGAAGGTGTGGCGGCTCCTGGCGAGTGTGGTGGCGCAAGGAGAAGCCTCGGGGGGGGGGGGGCTAGAAGGTGCTCGCCGTCGAGGTGGCGGTCGTCGGCCCCCGGCATGCTCGAGAGCGAGCTGCTTGGGGTAGACGACAAGCCCCTCGTGGGCTTGGGCCGGGGTTCGGCTAGTTGGGCCTGCGGCCTGGCTGGGGTGGGTTGCTTTCCTTTTTCTTTTTCTTTTAATTTCTCTTATGTTTTTCTTTTTCTGTAAATATGTTTTGCCCTGAAATAAATAGCTAGGCAATTTTGTTAAATGCCCAAACATTTTTATAAATCCTAGGTGACCAGTAGCAAGTCACTTATAGAATTTGAGCATTTTTGAAATTCAATAAATTTTGAATTTCAATCCAAATAGGGTTATTTTAATTTCCAAAGCCACTGTTTGAATATTTGAAAATTCCATGTGCATGGGATTGATCCCAAACCACTTTTAAAATGATCAGTAACATTTCTAGGAATTTTCCAATCATTCAAATGATTTTTGGAAAAATATTTTTATCTGGCCATTTGAAATAATTTCTCAGGGCTTTCTGCTTCCCCATTTTTGAATTCCATTTGAATTTTTGCATGATGCAAAGGCACAAACAAACCCTAGCACTTACCCTAGTTGGGGTTCTGACAAATCGCCCCCACTCAAAAGAATCTCGTCCCGAGATTCAGAAGTCGTCGGGAGGAAGGTGGGGTATTCGGCACGGAGGCGGTCTTCTCTTTCCCACGTTGCTTCTTTCTCGGAGTGATGTGACCATTGCACTTTGAAGAACTTGATCTTCTGACGACGAGTGACACGCTCTGCTGAATCAAGAATACGAACAGGGTGCTCTCGATAAGAAAGGTCATCTTGGAGATCAAGCGTTTCATGGTCGACTTCGCGGATGGGGTCCTTGAAGCAACGCCTGAGTTGTGACACATGGAATACATCATGTACTCGGGAGAGGTGCGGAGGTAGTTCAAGTTGGTAGGCAACTTCTCCACGTTTAGCAAGAATGCGGAAAGGTCCGATGTAACGTGGGGCCAACTTGCCTTTGATACCGAATCTTTGGGTTCCCTTCAGAGGAGTAACCCGAAGGTAAGCCTTCTCATCAATATTGTAGCTCTCCTCTCTATGATGACGATCATAGTAGCTCTTTTGACGAGACTGAGCAGCTTTCAAACGATCACGAACAATGCGAACTTGCTCTTCTGCTTCCTTGATCATATCCGGTCCAAAGAGTTGTCTTTCACCGGTTTCTGACCAGTTAAGGGGTGTTCGACATCGTCGTCCGTATAGGAGTTCAAAAGGAGCCATGTTCAGACTAGATTGAAAACTGTTGTTATAAGCAAATTCGGCGAATGGAAGACACTTCTCCCAATTCTTTCCGAATGAGATAACACAAGCTCTGAGCATGTCTTCCAAAATTTGATTAACCCTTTCGACTTGACCGCTAGACTGAGGATGGAAAGCCGTACTAAAGGATAGATGAGTTCCCATAGCATTCTGAAAGCTTCCCCAGAATCTAGAGGTGAAAAGGCTACCACGATCAGAATTGATCACCAAAGGAACACCGTGAAGAGACACAATTCTAGAGATATACAACTCCGCTAACTGGCTAGCAGTTATAGACTCGCGAACGGGTAGGAAGTGAGCAACTTTAGAAAGTCGGTCAATGACAACGAAGATGGCATCATTTCCTTTCTGGGTTTTTGGAAAGCCGGTGATGAAGTCCATACCGACTTTGTCCCATTTCCACTCTGGAATAGGCAAAGGTTGAAGTGTGCCAGCAGGTCTTTGGTGTTCTGCCTTAATGCAACGACAAACATCACATTCAGCAACAAATCGAGCAATGTCTCTCTTCATCCTGGTCCACCAAAATCTCTGGCGTAGATCTCGGTACATTTTTGTGCTACCGGGATGAATTGAGAGGGGTGTGTCATGGGCTTCTTTGAGGATGAGTTGCCTTAGATCCCTATTCTTAGGTACTACCAAACGATTTTCAAAGAATACCGTTCCTTTACTATCTGTGGAGAAACATTTAGCAACTCCACTAGCAATGTTCTCCTTGATCCGGCGTACACCTCGTGCACGTCTTTGGGCAACTATGATTTGGTCCTCAAGGGTTGGGTTCGCCACCAATTTGAAAAGCGATCCATGAGGAACAATCTCGAGATTGAGCTTTCGAAATTCCTCATGAAGAAGTGGTTGATACTGTTGTAACATGAGATTGTTACAATACGACTTACGACTTAGTGCATCAACCATGACATTGGCCTTGCCTGGTGTGTAAGAAATTCCTAAGTCATAATCTTTTATCAACTCTATCCAGCGTCTTTTCCTGAGATTAAGATCTGGCTGGGTGAAAATGTATTTGAGGATTTGGTGGTCGGAATAGATCTCACAACGATTACCAAGGAGGTAATGTCGCCAAGTCTTCAGGGCATGAACTACGTCAGCGAGTTCAAGATCATGGATAGGATAGTTCTCTTCATGTGGCCGCAACTGGCGTGAAGCATAAGCTACCACATGTCGATCTTGCATAAGTATGCATCCTAACCCTTGCCGTGAAGCATCACAATAGATCTCGAAATCCCTTTTGGTGTCTGGAGGTGCAAGTACGGGTGCAGAAGTCAATCTTCTTTTTAGCTCCTGAAAGCTTTCCTCGCACTTGGGGGTCCATTGGAATTTCTTATCTTTCTTGAGGAGTTCAATAAGAGGCTTTGCAACTTTAGAAAAATTCTCGACGAAGCGGCGGCAATAGCTGGCTAGGCCAAGAAAACTCCTAACTTGCTTAACCGATTCAGGTGGAGTCCAGTCAAGGACGGCCTGAACTCTCTCGGGATTAACTGCAACACCTTTCACAGAAATCACGTGGCCTAAGTAGGTCACTTCTGGTAGCCAAAATTCACACTTGGAGAACTTGGCATAAAGGCGGTGCTCTCTAAGTTTCATCAATACCAACCTAAGATGTTCTGCGTGCTCTTCTTCGTTCTTCGAGTAGATGAGAATGTCATCAAGATAAACCACAACAAATTTATCTAGGTACTCCATGAAGATCGAATTCATTAAGCGCGAGAATGTAGCGGGGGCATTGGTTAAACCAAAGGACATGACGGTATACTCGTAAAGACCATAACGAGTAGTGAAAGCCGTTTTTGGAATGTCCTCGTTTCGGATTTTGATTTGATGATAGCCTAATCTCAAATCCATCTTGGAGAAGACAGAGGATCCTGCAAGTTGATCATAAAGATCATTGATCCTGGGCAGTGGGTACTTGTTCTTTATCGTTGCTAGATTTAGCGGACGATAGTCTACGCACATCCTTTCTGTTCCATCTCTCTTCGTTACGAACAGAACGGGGCAACCCCATGGCGATGAGCTAGGGCGGATGAAGCCTTTTGCCAACGAAGCATCAAGTTGGGTTTTTAGCTCAGCTAACTCATGTGGGGCCATTCTATATGGACGTCTCGAAATTGGGGTTGTGCCTGGTATAAGATCCACTATGAATTCTACACACCTGTCGGGTGGCATTCCCGGTAGCTCTTCAGGAAAGACATCCGGGAAGTCACGAACCACCGGAACATCTTCAAGGTCTGGAAGTGGAAGCACATTCAAAGTATGCATCTGGATTTTAGAACTGGGTGATGTGTAGTCAATGATCTGTCCTGAAGGATGGGTGAGTTTGAATGACTTGGCTTTACAATCAAGGAAAGCATTTTGCCTTGATAACCAATCCATTCCTAGGATGACATCAATGTCCGAAGACTTGAGGGCTATAAGAGAAGCAAGGAATACTAGACCCTCAATTGCAATTTGATTGCCATGGCTTACTCTATTAGTTTGCCACTTTGAACCAGGAGTTTGAATGATCATTGGAGAAAACATTTCTTCAAAAGGAAACTCATGACGAAGTGCATAACTCTCCGACATGAATGAATGAGAAGCTCCTGGATCGAAAAGAACGGAGGCGGGGACATGATTGACTATGAGTGTACCAAGAATGACGTCAGAAGCAGAAGTGGTGTCCTCAACTGAGATTTGGTTCACACAACCACTACTAGTGGATGAAGGCTTTGCTGGAAAAGCTTTGGTGGTTGGTTTCTTTGGAGGTTTGGGTCGAGAATGACGTGGTGCCATCAACACCTGAGGGCATTGACGATAGTAATGGCCTGGAAGACCACACTTAAAGCATACCCTGTCTGAAATGTTGGGAGTGGGATTACTTGGTTGCACACCATCATTCCGGGGTGGAATAATGTGTTGGGGTGGATGGCATAAATTCGGTGGTGGTCTCTGGAGAAGGTTTTGAGGTATGACACTGGTTGGAATCCAAATTCTGCGTTTCTGAGGGGCTGAACTGGAAGAAGAAGCAAGCTCAAGAGCATGCTTGCGGGACTCTTCGAAAGTTTCATTGCCATGCTCAGCTCTGAAGGATCTGTTGACTAAATCCTCAAAGGTGGCAAATTCGATGAGGTTGAGATCATGTCGAAGGATGGGGCTAAGTCCCTTACGGAACCTTGCCTGCTTTCTGGCATCGGTGGTGATCTCATCTTGGGCATACCGAGCAAGACGGTTGAACTCTCTCACATACTCATGGATGGACATCTCTCCTTGAGTCAGATTGCTGAACTCTTCCTTCTTGCGCTCCATCAATTCATCCAGAAGGTGGTACCCTCGAAAGGCAACACAGAACTCCTGCCAAGTCACTACATGACCATCTGGCTGCATAGCAACATAGTTCTCCCACCATTCAGCAGCAGTACCTTCCAGAAAGTATGCCGCGAATATAACTCGATCATCGGGAGCAACATGTGCAGTATCAATCTTACGCTCGATGGAACGGAGCCAATCATCAGCTTCAAGGGGCTCAGAAGAACATCGGAATACCGGTGGCTTGAGGAGGATGAAGTCCTGAATGCTCACAACCACATTGCGATGACGAGCGGTATTATGCTCAATGAGCTCCAGAAGGCGTGTTTGATCACGTTGATTCTTCTCAGCTTCCATCATGATTTCCGCCGCAGAAGGCGGTGGTAGAGGTTCATCATCATTTCGATTCCGAACACGGTCTCGATTCCGACGAACAGCACTACGAGTTCCACCTGACATCCTGTGTGATAAAAATCAACAATCAGAACAGGTTGAATGATGGATTCAAGGATAACAAGACATGATGAAGGCGGAAAAGATTATAATGCGAAGGCAAAGATCCACAGAAACTTGGAACAAATCCGGCAGCATAACGGCTACACCGGGATGGAAAACAAGACAACCTCGAGGAGATTGGACATAACTTCTTCAAGGAACTCAACAGAACGATGAGTCTGGACGACCACAACTGTCCTACGGCTACAAGGAGGCAAACAACGAGATGTTCTAGTAAAGACATAGATGAGCCTAGTCCTATCATCCCGTAGAAAAGATAAGGGTGACCCAGAACTCAGATCGATGAGGGTAAGGAGAAAAAAAAGCCTTACGTTGTTCCCTTTATACCCAAGTAACTATATAACTATAGAATGCTAGACTCGACTTCGAACAAGGGTTTGATAAGCCTACAGACAGTCCTGCCCTGATACCAAGTCTGTCGGGACCCGGGGTTAGCATATGTAATTCCAGTCACGATACAATCACATGGAGAGCCGAGAACCGTACCCACTTGTCTAAGCAGACAAGGCCAAGCACAGAACATTCTCGGTAAGCATCGAACGTGAGGGGCATCCCATTCAGGCCGGATGATCAACTGAGATGGGTCCTCAACGTCCGCTCACAAGTCTAATTGTTCATGGGTGGTGAATCCCATACTCATAGACAAGTCGCCTCAACCATGTTATCGATTGGATCCTAACTCTTACATAGACTTACTCCAGCCCGATCACTTAGTCGGGGTCTAGGGCGGGCTCGATCATACAACAAAGTGTGCACGTGACAGAGTCACGAGCAATCGCATCGCGATGCCCCAAGCTGCGCACATCTAAGGGCCACTTGGTGTATAAAAGACCGCCAGCCAGATCACAACTAAGGTCTCGAAAACCCATACTAAGACATGCATGTTATAAACATACACGCAGCACACATGCCTAGTATGAACAGCAGGTATCATCACATAACTCTACAAAGTATTCTTTATTGATATACACATAGAGCATACAAAGATCACATGTCTGTGATCAACATTACATCATACAACGGAAGAAAATTAGGTCTGAGTACTGACAAGTTTAACAAATGGCTTAGAGAAGCCTTGTCAACAAACATGCCCTTCCACGAGGGACCAGACTGCTGTCTGGGACTATGCTAACTTAGCCAACGTCGAGCTTCACGAAGGTGACTCCATCAGGGTCCGGTTCTTATCTAAAACATAGAATAAGCAAACGTGAGTACAAAGTCGTACTCAGCAAGACTTACATCAGATCTAAACTACTCATGCACAAGTATCAAGGTAAAGGGAGGTGGGGTTTCATCATGCAGAAGTGCCAGCTTTGACTTGGCTAGTCCTGAACTACGAATACCAGACTTGAGGTAAGAAGCGTACACGAGTCCACTACATCTCCAACCAAATACACCACTATGGTTACTTCCTCGACTTCCCCACGAGAAGCACACCATAGCACTCACGCTTATCTTGCGAGTTTTAGAAGTATCCAGTTCAAGTTGTCTAATAATCAGGTACAGGTTCCAAGTAGTCCTTAACCGCGGACGCGGCTATTCGAATAGTTTTGTTAACCTTGCAAGGGTGTAAACTACACACACATGACCATCGGTTACCGCCAGGTCTCGCCACCGTTCAAGAGGTGACAGCGAGGATGTTCACCACGACACTTCGCTCACAACCGGTCTATTCCAGGAGTCGACTACCTGAGTTGCTACCGCTCGAGAGTCCGGCCGGATCAACGAAACGGACTCAGACAATGTAGGTGACCGAGACGCCACCTTTAGCAGATGGTTTTCCTGCCTCACAGGTGCACCCACATATCTAGGATGATGCAACCATTCCTTCATTCTTTTTCTATGCAGATGCCAAATGGAAAGCCCGAACTAATGTGACTCCTGGACGTCGACACGGATCAAGGTACTAGGCCGAGAGGGGTCAGTGAGCCCAATGTGTGGTTGTACTCTTTGTCTTGGATTACCATACAAGAACTCGGTGCTTAAGGCGGTGTTCAACGAGACAACCCACTGTGTACTCCTACACAGCCTCTCATCGTTCACCTTGTATTAGGGTGGATTCACCGACACAGTTTCACTTTCATCAACACCATGTTCACCATCATCCCGACTCACATCAAAAGAAACCTCATGTAACACTAAGCATGCAATAAGCTATAACAGTTGCAGGGGCTTCATGATATCAAACAACTCCTATGTCAGCTAGGATTGTGGTTTGCTTACTACTGTGACAAGATGATAGGTCATGCATCGGATATGGGTTCAACTATGCGGAATCGATACAAAGTGATCTCCTAAACATGCATAAGCGAGACTGAGAGAGAATTTGGATTTTATAGATATGATCAATGGGGTTTTCTTGCCTTGCTGTCGAGGTTCGATATCGGGGTCTTCAACGAAGGGGGTGGCCTCCGGTTCCGGTTGCACGTCTATCGAGTAAACAATCAAACAAGGTATAAATTTATTTGCAATGCTCAAACACATGATCAATATTGAAATGGTGATGTTCTTGGTCACAAGGTGGGTACAATTCCATTTAAAAGAAGTCAAATGCAAAGTCATTTGCAAATGTGCTTCAAATTTGATTTTGAAATAAAGCCATATGGATGTTTTGCACTGTTCACCCATTTTAAAATGGTCGAACATGAAAAGAGAGCCCATATTCATAATCCTTGGATTTTTCTGATATTTTTAGACATATTATTTGCTATATTTGGAGTTAATATGAATTAGTTATGAATTTTCCAAGTTTAACTCATTTTCTGGAATTTTCTCTGTTTTAATTAATTCTTTTAAAACTGGAAAAATTGGTTTATTGCGTCATGCTGACCTCAGCATGACGTGTGGGGGCTCCTGACCTGTGGGTCCCTTCTGTCAGGCTCAGGGGGTTAATCCCCGGTTGAAAAAACTTAGCAGAGGATTAATTAGGGGCAGGGCCCACCTGTCATTGGGCTAGGGGGGGGGGTTAAGCAGGGTCATTAGGTGCTAATGGCCGGCGGCTAACCGGCGGCAGCCACAGGTACAGGGGATGGCTCGCCGGAGTGGCCTTCCGGCCACGGGAGAAGGAGGGGAGGGCACTGGGAGGAAGCCCGTGCTCGTCTGCGTCTTCCAGCACGAACTGGGGCTCACGGGGACGCTGCGGAGCTCGGCTAGGACGTCAATGGCGGCGGCCGCCACTGGTGAAGAGGGAGTCGGCGAATTCGAGCGCGAGAAGGGCCGGGGATAGGGGGGTTCTGCTCACCGGAGCTCTAGGAGGACGATGGCGTCCACGGCGGGGCCGAGGGAGCATTGCAGGCGGCGAATCGACGACGGTGACGCGCGGCTCCAGCGGCGAAGAACTTGAAGCCCGCGTCTCCTCCGGTGCGGCTCGGGCTAAATTGGCGCGGCGGCTTGAAGGAGTCGACGTCGGGGAGGACGAAGGACAAGCTGGGGGGGGGCGAGGTGTGGCTTCTGGCCACGGTGGTGCTCGATGGTGAAATCCGGCCGCGCTCGGTTGCGGTTGGGATCTCACCGGAGAGCGACGGGGAGGAAGCAGCGGAGGGGGGAGAAGGTGTGGCGGCTCCTGGCGAGTGTGGTGGCGCAAGGAGAAGCCTCGGGGGGGGGGCCTAGAAGGTGCTCGCCGTCGAGGTGGCGGTCGTCGGACCCCGGCATGCTCGACAGCGAGCTGCTTGGGGTAGACGACAAGCCCCTCGTGGGCTTGGGCCGGGGTTCGGCTAGTTGGGCCTGCGTCCTGGCTGGGGTGGGTTGCTTTCCTTTTTCTTTTTCTTTTAATTTCTCTTATGTTTTTCTTTTTCTGTAAATATGTTTTGCCCTGAAATAAATAGCTAGGCAATTTTGTTAAATGCCCAAACATTTTTATAAATCCTAGGTGATGAGTAGCAAGTCACTTATAGAATTTGAGCATTTTTTAAATTCAATAAATTTTGAATTTCAATCCAAATAGGGTAATTTTAATTTCCAAAGCCACTGTTTGAATATTTGAAAATTCCATGTGCATGGGATTGATCCAAACCACTTTTAAAATGATCAGTAACATTTCTAGGAATTTTCCAATCATTCAAATGATTTTTGGAAAAATATTTTTATCTGGCCATTTCAAATAATTTCTCAGGGCTTTTTGCTTCCCCATTTTTGAATTCCATTTGAATTTTTGCATGATGCAAAGGCACAAACAAACCCTAGCACTTACCCTAGTTGGGGTTCTGACATCTTCGGAGCTGATGGAGACGACACCACCACCTGAGGAGTCGCCAGAAGACGGAGTTGTAGAAGATGCAGGCGTAGAACTCCTCGACCTTGTGGAGTCGTCGCTGCTCGACTCCTGCCAGTGCGGATCCATGTTGTTGCTGCTTGGGTCGAACGCGCGGACAATGACGGTGCTTTCGCCGTCAAAACGACAGCTGAGCATATCGCCATCCCACAACTTCAACCGCCGAGCAAACACACTCCAACCAGAGCTAAGAAAAATCAAGCGGGAGCTATCAACCTCCAAGTCAACATAAGAAGGAGATTGACAGCTCCCTTGAAGATGCAGAAGCAATCCATCTAAGCCACGTTCAGAGACAATGGCGGAAAAAGCAGAAGGAAGAAGAACACGACTGGCGCTCTGGCCACGAACATGCAAAAGAAAATCATAGCGCCAGAAACCCTCCTCCAAGGGAGAGGAGGAAGGCATTGGCGCCGCACCATGGCGACCACCACGGCATGAGCGTGGTGCACGACCACCATGGCCTCGACGAACACGGCCACGACCAACACCCCGCCTAGGAACCATGAGAAGAAGAAGATAAGAAGGAAGAGGCAAAGAAGCAAGCTGGATGGAGGTGAAACGCTGTGGAAGAGAAATTCTTATTTATAGAACAAAAATCTCCCAGCACGGAGAAGCCGAGACGACGGTAGCAATTAATTCAAAGACCAAACGTCGTAGACGTCCCAGATTCCAAGACCAAGATGCTTTCCCACGGGATGCACTATGTGTGAGACGCGTCAATTCACGCGCGTTTCCAACGCGTGTATCGGAAACTCAACCAGCGCCTGCCGCACGCCACAGCGGTCATCATTATGACCGGTCATAAAGAAGTGACGGTTCACTGGCGGGGCATCCCTGACAGCCATCAAACAGAGGCATCGTTATCCTGACAAGCGGTGAAGAATACAAACAGACATCAAGGCTCAGAGATTCTATCTTTAAGATCTTTTTCCCAATGAAGAAAAACATCTTACTCCCATCGGGAGAGCACATCATAAGAGTCCCGGGTGCTCCCTCACCTGTAGATCAGCAATGTGCTCGAGTGACCACTCGCACTCACGAGAGTCTCGGGTGCTCCCTCACCTAAAGGCCAGCAATGTGCTCGAGTGACCACTCGCACTCACGAGAGTCTCGGGTGCTCCCTCAACCCGACGCAAGACAAACATGCATTCGCCAAGATCATACGGCGCTAAGAGTCTCAGGTGGTCCCTCACCTCAAGAACCGAAATGGAATTCGAGTGACTACTCGCGAAGAACTCCCCATCTGAGCACCGGAAACAAGCTCCACGGGTGAACGAGTGAACAACTCGCTTGATGTTTTGTTCCAATCGGGTTCAATACTATTAGGCTCCGTGCCTCAAAAACACACATTCCTGGAACACGATACACTGTGCCCAGATGCCACGCAAGATTAGCGTGTAGGTAATACCCCGCTGCGAAGTTCGGCCGGGCTGGGACTTGCCGAAGAGCGATTTCACTCCCAACCTTTTCCATGCGCTGCGCATGATAGAAAAAGCCGGGCGGACGCGCCTTAGGCTATGCACATTATTGGTGGCAAATGAACACCGTAAGGCCTGAAGCGGCAGGACTTTTGCTCGACACCAGTGTTCCAAGCTCACGTCGAGGGACGTGGGTTTGATTGGGCTACTGCGGTATTTTCCCTAGTGCAATTCACCAAGGCTCGACCAGTTGACTCCTTGGGCCCTTTCAGCTTAGCATCCCTTGAAACAGGTTTTGTCATGGCCACCAGGCTTCCAGCGACCCGCGGATGTACCGCGCATACCAATAACCGACAAATGAATTTACTCGAGTCCCTGCGCGACTCTTCGAGTCCCCTAGGCACTCGGGGGCTACTGACGAGGGGGTGAGCCCACGACTCCTACGGATAAGCCTACCTGGTGTCCCTGAAGACAGAAGGCCCATGAAGATACAGCCTCGTCCCACTAATTGGCACCGACGAAGGAGTCTGCGACTCACAAGGAAGGTGCGAGAACCTACCGTATGGAGCAAGCTAGGGTTAGGAAAGCTTACCTGTAAACGTAGATGAACTCCCCGAGACCTAGCCCAGTATATAAGGGCTAGGAGGGGCGACGAAAATGACAACGAATATCATCTGTAACCCTAGCCTTGAGCGCTCCAGCGTTGGCATCCCCTGTAATCGCATCTCCCCCATCAATAATATCGAGCAGGAGCGTGCCTTCCTGTTTGCCGACGAGCTATCGTCCAACCTGTGCCTCTCATGACTAACCCAGGGTCCCTGACCATGGGATTTGCCGGGGTTGATCCCCGTCACAGTTGTACCGGTAATTGTTGAATTACCGGTACTACCGGGTTCAAGGACAGTTGTACCGCCGTTACCATCTCCCCTCGAGCTAGGGTTAGGGTGAAATGTGGGCTGCTCGTGGTGGCCCGGTTGTACCGGTGGGTACTGGCCGGTTGTACCGGTGGGTACTGGCCGGTTGTACCGACCTGTGTCTTTCCTGCACATAACGGTTGGAATTGAGAGGAGGTATAAAATGAGGTCTTCTTCCTCCTTGCTACCTACCTCTTGCTACACTCTCTCTTCATTGACGCCCAAAAGATTCATCGACCCCGGTCTCCATTTCTAGCCACCCAAAGTTGTTGAGTTGCTAGGGATCGAGGGAGGAGACCTCGATCTATGAAAGTTTGTTCCCCATCCATTTTGTAGTGGATCTTGTTACTCTTGAGGTTTGGAGCCATCGAGAACTTGTGGCCACTTCGGAGCCACATTCCATTGTGGTGAAGCTTCGTGGTGTTGGTGGGAGACTCCGGCTTGTTGTGGAGAAGCCCCACCCTTGTTGTAAAGGTTTCGTGTGCGCCTTCAAAGCACCGTTACTGGATTCACAACATCTTGCATTTGCAAGAGCGTGACGAGAATAGGATGGCCCTCGTTGGCTTCGTGTGAGCATTGTGTTCCACACCCTCTCCAAACGGAGATGTACTTCTCGCAAGAGAAGGAACTTCGGTAAACATATTCTTGTCTCTCGCGTATCCTTTATCGGTTATTTACCTTTGCATTGTTCAAGCTTATTTCTATGTGCATCTTGTGCATGTTCATATGGTGTGCATTAGTTGTCATATAGGTTGTTCACCTAGTTGCACATCTGGACAACCTACTTTATTTGTTGAGCCTCAATTTGTTAATAAACGCTTAAAATTGTTAGTCGCCTATTCACCCCCCTCTATTCGACATTCCGATCCTTTCACCCCCCCCTCTCCTAGGGTGCCACCCCCTTTGGGCCTCTTTGGGCCTCTTTGGTCCAAGTGCTCCCTCCCCACTTGGGCCTTCCAAGTGAGAGGGGGCCCATTGATATTAAATATTTTATTATTATTCTAGAATTTGCAAGAAATAAATATTAAACATATTTAGACCATCCTGGAACTTTTCCGGCCCTCTGGTTTTACCCGGTTTGCTTAATACTCTTCCCGATACTTTACCGGTGCCCCGAAACGATTCCGGTTTTATCTCCGATTAAATCTCAATCACTCTGAAACTTTTCTGGTGTGTTATACTCGTGCTCCTATCACTCTAGTACTCAATAAATCTACCACCCTTAAGTGTGTGAACCCATAGGTTCGGTAGAATACAAACATGAACCAGAAACTGACTTTCTTCGGATCAATAACCAATAGCGGAGCCATGGACACCCATAATGGTTCCCTCACCTACACGAATATGAATTCGAGTAAACCTATGGTTGACATGCCAATCCATTTTCTTCACGATACTTTACAAAACATGAGGTGATATTATATAGGTATCTGCATGATCAACTCATTAATCATTATACTAATTATCTTCATATCGGTTTTGTTCTTTTTCTGGTTCATGTATTTTGTATCCCATGTGATCTATTCACAAAGTATCCGGCCGGATGTTGGTGAATACATAATACTGAGAGGGCCCAAATAATATCTCTCCTGAATAGGAGGAGCAAATCCCAACTTGAATCATCAAGTCCCTAGACATACTATTGAGTGTATAGGAGCAATGTCGTTATTGCCACGCCTGTTACGAATGGTGTTAGAACATAGTCAAAGTACACCTTCCAGTATGTAGGTACTTAACATTCTCATGGTCCTCCTTGCTACCTACCTCTTGCTACACTCCCTCTTCATAACTCCCAAAATCTTCATCGACCCCGATCTCCATTTCTAGCCACCCAAAGTTGTTGAGTTGCTAGGGATCGAGAGAGGAGACCCCGATCTACACTTCCATCCAAAAGAAAGTTTGTTCCCCATCCATTTTGTAGTGGATCTTGTTACTCTTGAGGTTTGGAGCCATCGAGAGCTTGAGGCCACCTCGGAGCCACATTCAATTGTGGTGAAGCTTTGTGGTGTTGGTGGGAGACTCCGGCTTGTTGTGGAGAAGCCCCACCCTTGTTGTAAAGGTTTCGTGTGCGCCTTCAAGGCACCATTAGTGGATTCACGACATCTTGCATTGGCAAGAGCGTGAGGAGAATAGGGTGGCCCTCGTTGGCTTCGTGTGAGCATTGTGTTCCACACCCTCTCCAAACGGAGACATACTTCTAGCAAGAGAAGGAACTTCGGTAAACATATCCTTGTCTCATGCGTATCCTTTATCGGTTATTTACATTTGCATTATTCAAGCTTATTTCTTTGTGCATCTTGTGCTTGTTCATATAGTGTGCATTAGTTGTCATATAGGTTGTTCACCTAGTTGCACATCTAGACAACATACTTTATTTTTTGAGCCTCAATTCTTTAAGAAAAGCTTAAAAATTGTTAGTCGCCTATTCAAACCCCTCTAGTCGACATTCCGATCCTTTCAATTGGTATCATAGCCTCGTCTCTTTTAAAGGGATTTACCGCCTTAAGAGAATGTCGCAAGGGGATAAGTCAGAATCTTGACTTACTAGGGGATAAATCGGGTGCTCCTACTGTGGAGGAGCAAGGGGTACCGAGGGATTCACAAACACTTTCTTGAAGGATGACTCCTCATCTATTTCTTGTGTTGAGTATAATGAAGGCATGTACTCCATGAAAGCTCACATGAAAGAGATGTCGGATATTCTTCGTGTTCTAATGTTCGGTATTCCCCAAACGGTCATGTAAGGCCCGATATGCGGTACTGTTCCAGATCTAGATATTTCCATCCAGATCCGGGGACGAAGCACATATCGGTCCCACCGTGACATATGACGAAGTCCTATGCCCCGGATTTCCAACATGATATCACAACATTACAGATACAAGGACACAACATCTCATGCAATCGGCATACAACTGCCTTAATACAATACAATAGCGGAAGATACATGTCTGAGTACAGACTACAATCAAATGCCTACTGGCAAAGAGAAAAAACATCGATTCCCATAACCACACGGGTCCAGGCTCTCCGCCGGGATCCGCCTAACTAGTCGTCGTCGAGTCTCCACGTGAAACGTCGATCACCATACCTGTTGTCGATCAAAACTCTGAAAAGAGTTTGGGGGTAGTATCATGAGTACAGAAGTACTCAGCATCCAACTGTAGTGGTCAACTGACCCAACAAGGACTTCATCACTCGTCATTCTAGGACAACTAGTAGTTTACGGTAAGGATGGGGTAAGTGGTGAGGTTGCTGCCGCACTAGCATTTATGAAGTGGCTAACGATCTAGAGAGTAAGATAAGAAGCCAAGCATTCGATGAGGAATCGCCTCCAGCAAGTCTTGCTATCAACTACTTACGCAAACATAACACCTATCCTATCCTTGTCCTCCTCTTCGCATCCCGACGAAGAAGAAGCAGTCAAGGCACACACGTTGATCAAGTTATATTAAGATTATCTCAGTTGTTGTTGTCTATGAACAAGGAGTAGGTCTCAAGTCGTCCATAACCGTGGACACGACTTCTCGAAAAGATTTAACCCTGCAGGGGTGTACCAACTGCCCATTACAAGGCTCCGCACGCACTCCCATCTCTCTTAGTTGCTACCCATCACAGGCAACCATTTTATGATTTAGTTCCAAGAGATCCGAAATGACTGGTCCCTCTAGCTAACAACGAACAAATCCGGGTGGCCCCCGGGGAGTCGACACCCAATCCAAAAGCTGGCCACGCTCTCAGATCGGACTCTTCCGTCTCAATAGGGTTTGGGTTACCGAGACACCTCACGTGAGGCCTCGGGACCTCGCCGGTCAAAGGTGGACCAACAGGGAAACCATGTCTCCGCTGGTCCGGGTTGTTTAAAAACTGCGAGGGGATCCACCAAGCACACACACGGGTTTTCAAATGGTAAATCAGCTCGGGCCACCACTAGAAATGTTTGAAGCTAGATAGGTAAGAAAATGGGACCCCATAAAATCCCACACGCGGTTAGGCACGCTCAATCTTAAAACCAATACCCGGAACTCGGATCCTAGGTGACTCGAATGGAACAAAGCGTCGGGGCGGGATAGCCTAGACCTTCCATCCTTCGTCGAATATAGTCAACATTATAATAATCATATCATCAACAACAATATAATAATGTGATATCCCAAACCAAGGAGTAACAGGAGGTAACATCGTAGCATCCTAAGCATGCATACTAAGCAGGGGCTGAGCAACGAGCAATAGTAACATAGCAGTACAAGGTTTGCTGGGAAGGGACATGGCTGTAACGATTTGAAAGAGGCTGTAAACATGTGGTAGGATCAAACATCAAACCTAACCTAGACTAGCATGCAAACCACTGGTTGAAATAGAATGGATCATAAGTAATGTATAGTCCTTGCCTGTTGATAAGTCGGGTTCCGAAGGTGTAGTTGATCGCAAGCTCGCATCGTCTCCGAGAGGTACCCGCGGAAGCACACAAGACGATAAACACTAGAAATCAATCAACGTGCAAGCATCTATTACTACAAAGAAAACATGAGCAAGCATCAACAAGAAGCAACACGAGACATCGCACCTACCGTCGAGAGCGGTTACTAACAGTTTAAGTGGAGTACTCGTCACACACGACGATACCGCACGTTTATAATGATTCAAGTTGTTTAGCTACAGGTGATCAACAAAGGTTGTTAACATGGCAAGCATAGAAGCATGGCATAGCACACAAACATGGAAAGAGGTGAAGCATAAAGGAAACTATCTATGCTAGTCAATTTAAGTGAGGCACAACCTAAACACGACATTCCACTAAGTGCTCCACGACAATTAAAGGATTTGGTACCGTTCTGCCCTAAACCATATTTTATGTTGGTTAACAACAGAAAAAAATAGCATAAACACAAAGTACACGAAAAACTAATCAAGTTACATATAAAGAACACCCCAAACGGAGTTACGGTTAAAAAGATACAAGCAAAACAAGTTACGGGCATAATCTGCCAACATCAGGAAACACACTTTAGAGCATTGCATAAACAGGATAATAAATGCAAACATGCTCACAAACTATATGAAACTAAAGTAGACATGTCAGGGAAGTCATGGAAAAAGGAATCATGCAAAAAGGCATCATGGTTCACTAGTTATAAGCAATGCAAAATGCAACAAAACATTACTGGTCTAGGACTTAGTGAAAATCACGAACACATGGCAGAAAATATTATTTTTATGTTGTACAAACAGGAGAAAAACTATATGCAAAAGTGCAGCAACATGACATAGCAATACATGGGCATGAAGTAGACATGATGCTTAACAATATGCAAAAGGAATCAATCAATTCCGACGAACGGTTGCGACACAACCGTCGCCCGAAGTTGCAATAAAATAACAGTTCAGCAACAACAGCACAGCTAACGATTTGGTACCCACTTCGACGCAGAATTAAATTATCTAGACGGCCTCTGTCGGGACCCGGGCTTTGCATATGTAATTCCAGTCACAATTCAATCATATGGAGAGCCGAGAGCCATACCCACTTGTCTAAGCAGACAAGGCCAAGTACAAGACACTCTCGGAAAGCTCGAACGTGAGGGGCATCCCACCCAGGCTCGGATGATCAACTGAGATGGGTCCTCATCGTCTGCTCACAAGTCTAAATGATTATGGGTGGTGAAATCCCATACTCATAGACAAGTCGCCTCAACCATATTATCGGTCGAATCATAACACTTACATAAACAGACTCCAACCCGATCTCTTAGTCGGGGTCTCGGGCGGGCTCAATCATACAACAAAGTGTGCCACGTGACAGAGTCACGAGCAATCGCATCGCGATGCCCCAAGCTGCGCACATCTAAGGGCCACTTGGTGTATAAAAGACCGCCGGCGAGAGCACAACTAACGTATCGAACCCCACACATGACATGCACGATATAAACATACACGCAGCATGCATGCCAAGTGTATAACAGCAGGTAACACAACATGAACTCTACAAACTCATAGTTTTATTGCATCTGCTAAACAGAGCAGATATAATAGTGTTACAAGCAGAGATCACATCACTGTGATCCAACATTACATCATACAACAACGGAAGCAAATTATGTCTTAGTAAAGACAAGGTTAACAAATGGCTTAAGAAGCCTTTAAGAAAACACAACGACCCTCCAGAGGGACCAGGCTGATGTTTGGGACTACATTACTTCGTCGACGTTGAGCTGGAGGGGGAGGCCACCATCAGGGTCAGTGGTCTCGTCTCTAAAACATAGAATAAGAAAACGTCAGTACAAAGTCGTACTCAGCAAGACTTACGTCAAAACTATACTACTCATGCTCAGATATCAAGGTAAAGGCAGGTGGGTTTGTAATGCAGAAAGCTTTGACTTGGCTATCCTGTACTACGACTACATAGAGTTGAGATGAGAGGCGCACACGAGTCCATCTAATCTTGATCACCACATCAATACACAACCATGGATCCTTCCTCGACTTCCCCACGAGGAAGCAACCCAAAGTACTCACACTTACCTTGAGATTTTTAGAGTATCCATTTGAGTTGTCTAATAATCAAGTAAAGATCTCCAAGTAGTCCATAACCGCGGACACGGCTATTCGAATAATTCATTAACCCTGCAGGGGTGTACTTCTTCACATACGTAGCTACCACTTACCGCCTAGAACTCGTCACCTTCAAGCGGTGTCGGCGGGGATAGTACCACGACACTTACCTCACGGCTCCAACTCTAGTCCAGGGGATCGCCTATCTGAGTATGTACCCCAATCGGGAATCCAGCCGGGGTTTCCGTTCAGGACCAAGACGATGTATGGACGGTCCGACAATCCCACCTCGACGGATGGTGCTGCGCTTGCCTAAAACCGTGCTACGTTATGAAAGCAAATAGAATAACAATTAACCCATGCGAATCCTGGACCCTAGTCGGGGTGAGTTAATAGGTCGAGAGGGGTCAATGAGCCCAACATGTGGTATTAATCTGTGTCTTGGATCACAACACAAGAACTCGGGGCCTAGGGCAGTGTAAATGAGACAACCCACTGTGTACTCCTACACAGCCTCTCATTGTTCACTTATATTAGGGTGACTTCATCAACACGTTACCACCTTGTTGCATGTGTTCACTACCATCCCGATACATCACCCAGATGGATCAACTTTATTGCAAACAACTCTAGCATGGCATAGCATAACATGGATGAAGGGCCACATGATGAACACAAAAAATCTTGTATCTGCTAGGTTGAGGTTTGCTTAATACTGTGGTAGCAATGATAGGTCATGCAAAGGATGGGTTCAACTAGCGGAAGAACGGTAACATGTGAATCACCTAATCATGCATAAGAGAACAAGAGGGAAACTGGGTTTTTATAGATATGACCAAAGGGGGTTTGCTTGCCTTATTGTCGAGACTCGGGTGCCACTCTTCAGAGAAAACAGGGACTACGTCCGGCGATGGATCTATCGAGAAGAAGCAAACACCGAGACAACAAAGTATAAACATCACATTGCAATGCACATTCAAGAATGAAACATGGCATGGTACTAATGTGATCTAAGTTCAATTTGCAACAAGTTAATTGAAGTTGATTTGAATAAGAAATTAAAATTCAAACTCCAAATGTGGTTCAAATTAGCCAAAGTTGCATTTGCTAATGTTTGGATATGGTAAACCATGTTGTCATGTGTATGATATGCCTCTGATGTTCATGTGATAAGGTTGGCATTGCAAAGATTTAATTTGAAATGATTTGAACATTTATTTTGAATTATTCCAAATAACCCAAATAGCTAAATGCTACTGGTCCATCATCATATATGTGTTTTTCATCTATGAAAGTATGATATTTGGAATCCTTGAATTTTTCTGATGATTTTTCATATATTATTTGTTTGATTTGGAGTTATGGTTTAAAAGTTATTGAATTTCAAAGATTTAATCAATTTCTGGAATTTCTGGATTATTTGTAAAAAGGAAAAGACTTTACTGCGTCAGCATGACATCAGGATGACGTCATGGGTGCTGACTGGTCAAACTGACGTCTAGGACCCACCTGTCATTGTCTCTGGGGTTAAACTCTGTTTTAATTAAAATGACAGGGGATTAGGGGGGCCCAGGGCCCACTTGTCTGTGACCCATGGGGTTAACTAACTAGGGGGATTAGCCCCCTAATTAACCCAGCCGGCCGGCGGTTAGCCGCCGGCGGCACTGGACGTGGCGGCGCCCACTGGAGAGGGTGGCTCCGGCCACGGGAGGCCACGCCAAGGGCACCGGGGTGCTCCTTGAGCTCGCCCGCGTCGCCCAGAGCACACGGAGGCCACCAGGAGGCACTGGAGGCACGCCGGCGACGAGAGGCGTGGAGGCCGGAGCTTGAGGTCGACGGCCATGGCGAAACATGCCACGGGAGGGGCCGTGGTTAGGAGGTAAAATAAGGGGGATCTCACTGTGAGCGTTCTGGTGCAGACGGGAGAGGCGGAGGAGCTGCGGTGGCCGCAAATTCGTCGGAAGAAGCCACGGTGGCCGGCGGCGAGTCAAGGAAGGGGGCGTCGTCCTCGGGGCTCCTCACCTCGATTCCTCGCTGTTGGTGACGAAGACGAAGGCGGTGGTCGCAGGGGACACCTCGGCTTGTCTCCTCGTCGGCGTTGGCCACGCCGGGGTGCGACGGTGATCTGCGGCGACGCACGGGACCTCACGAGAACGCACGGAAGAGAGAGAGGAGGAGGTCCAGAGGAAGGGGGTGCACGGGGCCTCCACGGCGAAGAGATGAGGACGGGGGGGGGGGGGAGCAGGCAGCTCCGTGGCAAGAAGGAGGTGGCAGCCATCTTGGGCATGCCCTCCACGACGCTGTCCTCCTGGCGCCAGGAAGAAGACGGGCGTGCCCCTGGTGGGCTGGGCCGCCTTCTGCTGCAGCTGGGCCAGGTGGGCTAGAAGGTAAGCAAGGTGAGGTTTCCTTCTGTTTTTCTTTTATTTTGTTTCTGTTTCTTTTGTTTTGTTTTGTTTCTATAACAAAACATTTTTATAAAACCCTTATGTTTTTATTGGGGCTACATATGACTGATATAAAGCCACACCCAAGTTTTCAGGATTTTTGGAGTTCAAATAATTTGAATCCAATTCAAATATGAATAAAATTTAATTTCCAAGCCTCTGTTTGAATATTTGAAAAATCCATGAGCATGGGTTTGACTCCAAATCATTTTTAAAATGATCATACTCATTTATATGACTTTTCAAAATTGTTTGGAGGAATTTTGGAAAAACTTTTTATCTGGCCTTTTAGTTAAATTCTTTTTGAGGATTTTCCAAATGCCCAATTCTTAAACAAAGAGTTTAAACATGATGCAATTATTTCTAGTAATAAAAGCACATACCAAAACTAGGGTTGTGACAACTCGCCCCCACTCAGAAGAATCTCGTCCCGAGATTCAGAAGTAGTCGGGAAGAGGGTGGGGTACTCGACTCGGAGACGATCTTCTCGTTCCCAGGTGGCTTCCTTCTCAGAATGGTTGGACCACTGCACTTTGAGGAACTTGATCTTCTGACGTCGGGTGGTGCGCTCAGCTTCATCGAGGATACGGACAGGATACTCTCGATAAGAAAAATTTTCTTGGAGATCAAGCGTTTCGTGGTCTACTTCGCGGATGGGGTTCTTGAAGCAACGCCTGAGTTGAGATACGTGGAAGACATCGTGAACCTGAGAAAGATGCGGGGGTAGTTCAAGTTGGTAGGCAACTTCTCCACGTTTAGCTAGAATGCGAAAGGGGCCTATGTAACGTGGGGCCAATTTGCCTTTGATACCGAAGCGATGGGTTCCCTTCAGAGGGGTAACCCGGAGGTAAGCCTTCTCGTTCAGCTCATAGCTTTCTCGCCTATGATGACGATCATAGTAGCTTTTCTGACGAGACTGGGCTGTTTTCAATTGCTCACGAACAATGCGAACTTTCTCTTCTGCTTCCTGGATCATATTCGGTCCAAAGAATTGTCTTTCACCGGTTTCTGACCAGTTCAATGGTGTTCGACATTTTCGTCCATAGATAAATTCAAAGGGTGCCATGCCCAAGCTAGATTGGAAGCTGTTGTTATAAGCAAACTCGGCGAATGGAAGAGATTTCTCCCAACTCTTTCCGAATGAGATAACACAGGCTCTGAGCATGTCTTCGAGAATTTGATTGACTCTTTCTACTTGACCACTTGACTGGGGATGAAAGGCGGTGCTAAAGGAGAGATGGGTTCCCATAGCATTTTGAAAACTTTCCCAAAATCGAGAGGTGAAAAGACTTCCACGGTCTGAATTGATTTCCAAAGGAACACCATGGAGAGAAACGATCCGGGAGACATATAAATCCGCTAACTGGCTAGCAGTTATAGTCTCGCGAACAGGAAGAAAATGAGCAACTTTGGAAAGACGGTCAATGACCACGAAGATGGCATTGTTTCCTTTCTGAGACTTTGGAAAGCCAGTGATGAAATCCATACTGAATTTATCCCATTTCCAATCAGGAATGGCTAAAGGTTGAAGAGTACCAGCAGGTCTTTGATGCTCTGCTTTCACACGACGACAAACATCGCACTCAGCAACAAATTGAGCGATTTCTCGCTTCATCCTAGTCCACCAAAATCTCTGGCGTAGATCTTGATACATCTTAGTACTACCAGGATGAATCGAGAGAGGGGTGTCATGAGCTTCCTTAAGGATCTGCTACCTTAAATTCCTATTCTTCGGAACTACCATCCTATTCTCGAAGTACACAGTACCCTCATTGTCTAGGGTAAAACATTTTGCCTTACCGCTAGCAATGTTCTGCTTGATATATCGGATACCTTGAGCACGTTGTTGAACAACTTTTATTTGATCCTCAAGGGTTGGTTTCACTACCAAGGTGGAAAGGAATCCATGAGGTACAATCTCGAGATTCATCTTTCGAAATTCCTCATAGAGAAGTGGTTGATACTGTTGTAACATGAGGTTGTTACAATACGACTTACGACTTAGTGCATCAGCCATGACATTGGCTTTGCCTGGGGTGTAAGAGATACTCAAGTCGTAATCTTTTATCAACTCTATCCAGCATCTTTGCCTGAGGTTAAGATCTGGCTGGGTGAATATGTATTTGAGGCTTTGGTGATCGGTATAGATTTCACAATGATTACCAAGGAGGTAATGTCGCCAAGTCTTCAGGGCATGAACTACGGCAGCGAGTTCAAGATCATGGGTAGGATAGTTCTCTTCATGTGGCCGCAACTGGCGTGAAGCATAAGCTACCACATGTCTATCTTGCATAAGTATGCATCCTAACCCTTGCCGTGAAGCGTCACAATAGATCTCGAAATCCTTTTTGGTGTCTGGAGGCGCAAGTACGGGTGCAGAAGTCAATCTTGTTTTTAGCTCTTGAAAGCTTTCCTCGCACTTGGGAGTCCATTGGAATTTCTTATCTTTCTTGAGGAGTTCAGTCAGAGGTTTTGCAACTTTGGAGAAGTTCTCAACGAAGCGGAGACAATAGCTTGCTAAGCCAAGAAAACTCCTAACTTGCTTAACAGATTCAGGTGGAGTCCAGCCAAGGACGGCCTGAACTCTCTCGGGATTGACTGCAACACCTTTCGCAGAAATCACGTGGCCTAAGTAGGTCACTTCTGGTAGCCAAAATTCACACTTGGAGAATTTAGCATAAAGGCGATGCTCTCTAAGTTTCATCAATACCAGCCTAAGATGTTCAGCGTGCTCTTCTTCGTTCTTCGAGTAGATGAGAATGTCATCAAGATAAACCACAACAAATTTATCTAAGTACTCCATGAAGATCGAATTCATCAAGCGCGAGAATGTGGCGGGGGCATTGGTTAAACCGAAGGACATGACGGTGTACTCATAAAGACCATAACAAGTACTGAAAGCCGTCTTGGGAATGTCCTCGTTTCTGATTTTGATTTGATGATAATCTAATCTCAAATCCATCTTGGAGAAGACAGAGGATCCAGCAAGTTGATCATAAAGATCATTGATCCTGGGCAGTGGGTACTTGTTCTTTATCGTCGCTAGATTTAGCGGGCGATAGTCTACGCACATCCTTTCTGTTCCATCTTTCTTCGTTACGAACAGAACGGGGCAACCCCATGGCGATGAGCTAGGGAGGATGAAGCCTTTTGCCAACGAAGCTTCAAGTTGGGTTTTTAGCTCAGCTAACTCATGTGGGGCCATTCTATATGGGCGTCTGGAAATTGGGGCGGTTCCTGGGATAAGATCTACAATGAATTCCACACACCTGTCGGGTGGCATTCCCGGCAGCTCTTCTGGAAAGACATCCGGAAAGTCACAAACTATCGGAATATCTTCAAGGTTAGGAAGGGGATGTTCATTCAACGAATATAGCTGGGTTTCTGAACCTTGAGATGTGAAAAGGACTATCTTACCGGAAGGATGAGTGAGTTGGACTGATTTAGTGGCACAATCAATCTTGGCACGGTGTTTGGACAACCAATCCATACCTAAGATGATATCGATATCTGAAGATTTGAGGGCTATGAGAGAAGCAAGGAATACAACATCCTCAACAGCAATTTCATCGTCATGACTTACCCTACTGGTACGCCATGTGGATCCTGGAGTTTTAATCATGAAAGGGTTAGGAAACTCCTCAAATGAAATGTCATGCAGGAGTGCGAACTTTTCAGACAAAAAGGAATGAGAGGCTCCAGAATCAAATAGAACAGAAGCAGGTTTGGAGTTAACAGGAAGTGTACCGACTACAACCTTCGTATCCTCTTGGGCTTCTTTGATGGTGGCATGGTTCACACGTCCGTATTCAACAATAGCGGACTTGGCTTTGGAAGGCTATGGTGGCTTAGCTTTGGCTTTATGTTTTGGACGAGGAGGAACATTCTCATGCAATGAACACTGCCGTGCAATGTGGCCAGGATTACCACACTTGTAGCACAAACGGGTGTTAGGTTGTGGAGTTTGTATGGCAAGCTCTCTACTACCTTTCTGGGTTTTCTTGCTTTGTGGAGATGGTCTTGGAATCAAGTGCGAAGGAAGGGCACTAGTTGGGATCCAAATTCGACGTTTCTGAGAACCCAAACTAGAAGAGGAAGCAAGATCACGATCACGCTTGCGAGACTCTTCAAAGACCTCATTTCCATGCTCAGCTCTGAATGATCTATTGACCAAATCCTCGAAGTTGACGAATTCAAGGAGATTGAGATCATGACGAAGGACGGGGTTAAGTCCCTTGCGGAACCTTGCCTGCTTCTTGGCATCGGTTGATATCTTCTCAGGGGCATAACGAGAAAGGCGATTGAACTCAGTCCTGTACTGATGAACAGTCATATTTCCCTGAGATAGGTTGCAGAACTCTTCCCTCTTTCTTTCCATCAGCTCATCCAGAATGTGGTACCCTTGGAAGGCATCACGGAACTCCTTCCAAGTCACTACGTGACCATCAGGCTGCATTGCAACAAAACTTTCCCACCATTCACCAGCAGCACCTTCCAGAAAGTATGCCGCAAACATCACACGATCACCTGGAGAAACATGCACCGTCTCAAGCTTACGCTCGATGGAACGGAGCCAATCATCGGCATCAAGGGGCTCAGATGAACATCGGAAAACTGGCGGGTTAAAAAGGATAAAATCCTGGATGGATATTACCGCATCCCGCTGGAGAGAAGTATTCTTCTCAATGAGCTCTAAAAGGCGTGTTTGATCACGTCGATTTCTCTCAGCCTCCATCATGATTTCCGCTGCAGAAGGCGGTGAAGGAGGACCATCATCACCACTTTGATTACCGTGACCAGATTCAACACATCTAGTTCCACCTGACATTCTGTGTGATAAAAATCAACAATCAGAATAGGATTTATGATGGAATCAAAGCAAAGATGACATAATTTAAGAGCGGACAAGATTGTAATGCAAAAGCATTGGAATCACTGGAAACACGGGACAAATCGGACAGCATAACGGCTGTACCGTGGTGGAAAATGAATCAATCTGCAAGAATGATCAGAACCTTCTCAAAAGGCTTCATGGAATGGTGACTCTAGACAACCAAAACATTCCTACAGCTATGGAGAGTCAAACAACGAGATGTTCTAGTATAGACATAGAAGAGCCTAGTCCTATCTTCCCGTAGAAAAGATGAGGGTGACTCAGAACTCAGATCGATGAGGGTAAGGAGAAAAAGAAGCATTACATTGTTCCCTTATACCCAAAGTAACTATATAACTATAGAATGCTAGACTCAACTTCGGCCAAGGTTTACTAATCCTACAGGCAGTCTTGCTCTGATACCAAGTCTGTCGGGACCCGGGGTTTGCATATGTAATTCCAGTCACAATTCAATCATATGGAGAACCGAGAGCCATACCCACTTGTCTAAGCAGACAAGGCCAAGTACAAGACACTCTCGGAAAGCTCGAACGTGAGGAGCATCCCATCCAGGCCCGGATGATCAACTGAGATGGGTCCTCATCGTCTGCTCACAAGTCTAAATGATTATGGGTGGTGAAATCCCATACTCATAGACAAGTCGCCTCAACCATATTACCGGTCGAATCATAACACTTACATAAACAGACTCCAGCTCGATCTCTTAGTCGGGGTCTCGGGCGGGCTCAATCATACAACAAAGTGTGCCACGTGACAGAGTCACGAGCAATCGCATCGCGATGCCCCAAGCTTCGCACATCTAAGGGCCACTTGGTGTATAAAAGACCGCCGGCGAGAGCACAACTAAGGTATCGAACCCCACACATGACATGGACGATATAAACATACACGCAGCATGCATGCCAAGTGTATAATAGCAGGTAACACAACATGAACTCTACAAACTCATAGTTTTATTGCATCTGCTAAACAAAGCAGATATAATAGTGTTACAAGCAGAGATCACATCACTGTGATCCAACATTACATCATACAACAACGGAAGCAAATTATGTCTTAGTAAAGACAAGGTTAACAAATGGCTTAAGAAGCCTTTAAGAAAACACAACGACCCTCTAGAGGGACCAGGCTGCTGTCTGGGACTACATTACTTCGTCGACGTCGAGCTTGAGGGGGAGGCCACCATCAGGGTCAGTGGTCTCGTCTCTAAAACATAGAATAAGCAAACGTCAGTACAAAGTCGTACTCAGCAAGACTTACGTCAAAACTATACTACTCATGCTCAGATATCAAGGTAAAGGCAGGTGGGTTTGTAATGCAGAAAGCTTTGACTTGGCTATCCTGTACTACGACTACATAGAGTTGAGATGAGAGGCGCACACGAGTCCATCTAATCTTGATCACCACATCAATACACAACCATGGATCCTTCCTCGACTTCCCCACGAGGAAGCAACCCAAAGTACTCACACTTACCTTGAGATTTTTAGAGTATCCATTTGAGTTGTCTAATAATCAAGTAAAGATCTCCAAGTAGTCCATAACCGCGGACACGACTATTCGAATAATTCATTAACCCTGCAGGGGTGTACTTCTTCACATACGTAGCTACCACTTACCGCCTAGAACTCGTCACCTTCAAGCGGTGTCGGCGGGGATAGTACCACGACACTTACCTCACGGCTCCAACTCTAGTCCAGGGGATCGCCTATCTGAGTATGTACCCCAATCGGGAATCCAGCCGGGGTTTCCGTTCAGGACCAAGACGATGTATGGACGGTCCGACAATCCCACCTCGACGGATGGTGCTGCGCTTGCCTAAAACCGTGCTACGTTATGAAAGCAAATAGAATAACAATTAACCCATGCGAATCCTGGACCCTAGTCGGGGTGAGTTAATAGGTCGAGAGGGGTCAATGAGCCCAACATGTGGTATTAATCTGTGTCTTGGATCACAACACAAGAACTCGGGGCCTAGGGCAGTGTAAATGAGACAACCCACTGTGTACTCCTACACAGCCTCTCATTGTTCACTTATATTAGGGTGACTTCATCAACACGTTACCACCTTGTTGCATGTGTTCACTACCATCCCGATACATCACCCAGATGGATCAACTTTATTGCAAACAACTCTAGCATGGCATAGCATAACATGGATGAAGGGCCACATGATGAACACAAAAAATCTTGTATCTGCTAGGTTGAGGTTTGCTTAATACTGTGGTAGCAATGATAGGTCATGCAAAGGATGGGTTCAACTAGCGAAAGAACGGTAACATGTGAATCACCTAATCATGCATAAGAGAACAAGAGGGAAACTGGGTTTTTATAGATATGACCAAAGGGGGTTTGCTTGCCTTATTGTCGAGACTCGGGTGCCACTCTTCAGAGAAAACAGGGACTACGTCCGGCGATGGATCTATCGAGAAGAAGCAAACACCAAGACAACAAAGTATAAACATCACATTGCAATGCACATTCAAGAATGAAACATGGCATGGTACTAATGTGATCTAGGTTCAATTTGCAACAAGTTAATTGAAGTTGATTTGAATAAGAAATTAAAATTCAAACTCCAAATGTGGTTCAAATTAGCCAAAGTTGCATTTGCTAATGTTTGGATATGGTAAACCATGTTGTCATGTGTATGATATGCCTCTGATGTTCATGTGATAAGGTTGGCATTGCAAAGATTTAATTTGAAATGATTTGAACATTTATTTTGAATTATTCCAAATAACCCAAATAGCTAAATGCTACTGGTCCATCATCATATATGTGTTTTTCATCTATGAAAGTATGATATTTGGAATCCTTGAATTTTTCTGATGATTTTTCATATATTATTTGTTTGATTTGGAGTTATGGTTTAAAAGTTATTGAATTTCAAAGATTTAATCAATTTCTGGAATTTCTGGATTATTTGTAAAAAGGAAAAGACTTTACTGCGTCAGCATGACATCAGGATGACGTCATGGGTGCTGACTGGTCAAACTGACGTCTAGGACCCACCTGTCATTGTCTCTGGGGTTAAACTCTGTTTTAATTAAAATGACAGGGGATTAGGGGGGCCCAGGGCCCACTTGTCTGTGACCCATGGGGTTAACTAACTAGGGGGATTAGCCCCCTAATTAACCCAGCCGGCCGGCGGTTAGCCGCCGGCGGCACTGGACGCGGCGGAGCCCACTGGAGAGGGTGGCTCCGGCCACGGGAGGCCACGCCAAGGGCACCGGGGTGCTCCTTGAGCTTGCCCGCGTCGCCCAGAGCACACGGAGGCCACCAGGAGGCACTGGAGGCACGCCGGCGACGAGAGGCGTGGAGGCCGGAGCTTGAGGTCGACGGCCATGGCGAAACAGGCCACGGGAGGGGTCGTGGTTAGGGGGGAAAATAAGGGGGATCTCACCGTGAGCGTTCTGGTGCAGACGGGAGAAGCGGAGGAGCTGCGGTGGCCGCGAATTCGTCGGAAGAAGCCACGGCGGCCGGCGGCGAGTCAAGGAAGGGGGCGTCGTCCTCGGGGCTCCTCGGCTCGATTCCTCGCTGTTGGTGACGAAGACGAAGGCGGTGGTCGCAGGGGACACCTCGGATTGTCTCCTCGTCGGCGTTGGCCACGTCGGGGTGCGACGGTGATCTGCGGCGACGCACGGGACCTCGCGAGAACGCACGGAAGAGAGAGAGGAGGAGGTCCAGAGGAAGGGGGAAAAGGAAGGGGGTGCACGGGGCCTCCACGGCGAAGAGATGAGGATGGGGGGAGCAGGCAGCTCCGTGGCAAGCAGGAGGTGGCAGCCGGCCTGGGCATGCCCTCCACGGCGCTGTCCTCCTGGCGCCAGGAAGAAGACGGGCGTGCCCCTGGTGGGCTGGGCCGCCTTCTGCTGCAGCTGGGCCAAGTGGGCTAGAAGGTAAGCAAGGTGAGGTTTCCTTCTGTTTTTCTTTTATTTTGTTTCTGTTTCTTTTGTTTTGTTTTTATAACAAAACATTTTTATAAAACCCTGATATTTTTATTGGGGCTACATATGACTGATATAAAGCCACACCCAAGTTTTCAGGATTTTTGGAGTTCAAATAATTTGAATCCAATTCAAATATGAATAAAATTTAATTTCCAAGCCTCTGTTTGAATATTTGAAAAATCCATGAGCATGGGTTTGACTCCAAATCATTTTTAAAATGATCATACTCATTTATAGGACTTTTCAAAATTGTTTGGAGGAATTTTGGAAAAACTTTTTATCTGGCCTTTTAGTTAAATTCTTTTTGAGGCTTTTCCAAATGCCCAATTCTTAAACAAAGAATTTATACATGATGCAATTATTTCTAGTAATAAAAGCACATACCAAAACTAGGGTTGTGACAGCCTGAAACGGAAAAACTTTCTACATACGAACGCTAGGGCACGCAAAACTGAGCAATTCATCTTTTGGGCGCTACACGATCCGAGCTACGATTTGATCGCAAATATCGTCGCAAAAACTTAACAGCAGCAACATTTCCAGGACTTAGTCAAAAAATAGACTTAACAGAAAATAAAAAAAAACGTAAAAAGAAAAAAAAAACTGTTGGGCTCACCCTAGCTGGGCCGAGCCCAACAGCGGCTGGGGAGGTGGACTGGGCTAGGGAGCTGGGCCGCCGGGATGTGCTGGGCTGGCCCACCCGCGGGAGGTGGCGGCCTGGCTGGCCGGTACGGGGGGCGCTGGGGCACCGGCCTCACCCCCGAGCGTGGCGGCGGCCCTGCCGGCGGCCATCTCCGGCGAGGGTGGTGGAGGAGGCGGATCTGGGGCCGGCGGCCGGAGGGCAGCCGGATCTTGGTCGGCCTGCTGGCTGGAGTGGCGCAGCGAGGAGGAGACCCGGCCAACGGCGAGCTCCTGGTCGAGCTCGTCTATGGCCATGGCGGGGCTTCGACGGCCGGCGGCAAGGCGTCCTGCACGGGAGAAGAGGAGGAGCGGGGTGAGGGCGAGAGGAAGGAAGAGGAGGGGCGCGCGGGCACTGGAGGACCTCACTGGCGGGCGGCTCGGCGACGCCGGCGGGAGACGGCAGGCGGCGGCTCTCCACGGGAGACGGCACGGCGTGACGGGCTTGGGCGGGCCCGCGGTGGCGGCGCTCAGCCCGGCGGGGCCCGGATTCGGGCTGGGAGGTTGGCTGTGCTGCGGTGGCTCGATCTGAGCCGTTGGATCTCAGATCTGATGGCTCAGATCAGAGGAAGGCTAGGGTTTCGGGGATCTGAAGGATTTGGAGGCAGATTTGGGGCAGAGTGGAGGGGAGTGGCTGCAATTTTGGCTCAGGGAAACCCTAGAAAGAGGTGGGAGTGTGGTGGTCTTTATATAGCCCAGGTGGCTGGCAATTTGCAAAAACATCCCCGGTTTTTCTCTCTCGCGCGCGGTGTTTACGTTTCTGACCGCCGGGGGTCCGCAGGACCTCCGATTCGGGTAAAACTTCGAACTGCGCGATCAGCGCGTCGAGCCGGCGACGTTCACCTCACGCTGGAACCGTTACGTAAACACTTTCCGGTGCGCTATCAAAATATCCCGTTTACTTAGTAAACGGGTTTTTTTGTTCCGTTGGCCGCGGCTGGTCTCGTGCGGTTTTCGTGACGGTGATCGGGTGAAACCCGGTGTCGCAAAGGTCGAGTGGCAGGGTGGCAAGGGTCGTTCTCCGTCCGGTACGAGATAAGAGGGGAAAAAATAATCGCCGATCGATAAATCGGGGATGCAAACACCGCAAAAAAATCAGACAATCAAACAATTCACACCGAAAACAAAAATTTTAATTTTAATTTTAATTTTTGCGAAATTTTAATTTTAATTTTTGCGAAATCTGCACTGTAACAACCCAAATTTCACAAAAATTAAAATATTTGTTTTCGGTGTGAATTGTTTGATTGTCTGATTTGTTTGCGGTGTTTGCATCCCCGATTTATCGATCGGCGATTATTTTTCCCCCTCTTATCTCGTATCGGACGAAGACCGCCCCTTGCCACCCTGACACTCGAACTTTGCAACACCGGGTTTCACCCGATCACCGTCGCGAAAACCGCACGAGACCAGCTGCAGCCAACGGAACGAAAAACCCCGTTTAATAATTAAACTGGATATTTTTATAGCGCACCGGAAAGTGTTCTCGGAACGGTTCCAACGCTAGGTGAATGCCGCCGGCTCGACCCGCTGATCGCGCAGTTCGAAGTTTTACCCGAATCGGAGGTCCTGCGGACCCCCGACGGTCAGAAACGTAAGCACCGCGCGCGCGAGAGAAAAACCGGGGATGTTTTTGCAAACTGCCAGCCACCTGGGCTATATAAAGACCACCACCCCACTTAGGGTTTCCCCTAAGCACCTAGGCAGCCACCAGCCCCAGATCTGGCACAAAAACACCCCATTTTCGTCCACAAACCCTAATTTCCAGATCCAGATCAGCCCAGTGAATTCTAGACCGTCAGATCATCAGATCCGACGGCCTGGGATCATCCACGTCACCCTCCAACCTCCCTCTTCCTCTCTGCACGCAGGGGCCGACGGGAAGCCACCGCCATGGCCATGGCCGGGCGTGGAGCTCACAGCCGCCCGGCTCGAGCCGCCCCAAGGACCTCGCCGGCCACCTCCTCTCCCTTCCCTTCCCTCTCCTCTCCCCTTACCCCTCACCTCTCCTGACCCTGCTCGCCTCCTCCTCCCTCGTCACAGGTCGCCGCCGCCATGGATTCCAGACAGGAGCTCGCCGGCGGCAGCACCCGCAGCCTCCTCCCGCCTGGATCCGGCGACCAACCTCCACCGCGCGCCGGCCAGGACCACGCGCCCCCGGATCCGCCGCCCAAGCACCGCCAGACCTCCTGTCTCGTCGCCTCCCGTCGCCGGAGTCTGGCCGGCCGGCGCTGCCAGCCGCTCCCGCTCGGGGAGCCCGAGCTCGCCCTCGTCCCCAACCACCTGGACGACCAGGTGGGCCAAGTCCAGCGGCCCAGCACGACTCCACCCACGGACCAAGCCGCCAGCCCAGGCCTCCCTAGCCCAGCCAGGCCGCCAGCCCCTCTCCAGGCCGCCTCATGGGCCGAGCCCACTGGGTGAGCTCCTTTTTCTTTTTTTTTCTCTGTGCCTGTTTTTTTTCTTTTTATTATTTGGCAGATTTGTTTATTTTCTTGCGGTAGCTATATCTTTTTAACGGTAGCTCCGATCGCAACACGTTAAATATGAAAGTTGCTTATTTTTTCGTGTAGTTTAATAAAATGTTGCTTGTTGCCATGTTTGACTTTGTTTATATGATGTTTAACTGCTAATTACACTGCCTGCCACTGTAAACTGTAATTGCAATAACTTTTTAACCGTTGCTCTGTTTAAAATGTTTCTTATATGTAACTTGACTAGAATTGCATGTAGATTGTGTTTATGCTGCTCTTGCTTGCTAATAAAAATAATAAAATATTGTTTAGGGAAAAACAGTACCAAATTAAATTTTTATCGTGGGGTCCGCAATAGTTTGTCATGTCTAGGATTTCACCCCACTTAAATTGACTAGCTTAGGTAGTTTATTTATGCTTCACCTTTTGTAATGTTTGTGTGCTATGCCATGCTTGAGTGAGATGCCATGTTAACAACCTTGCTCACCCTGAGTAGCTAAACAACTTGAAACGTTTTAAACGTGCGGTATCGTCGTGTGTGGCGAGCACTCCACTTAACCTGTTAGTAACCGCTCTCGACGGTAGGTGCGATGTCTCGTGTTGCTTCTTGTTGATGCTTGCTCGTGTTAGCCTCGTAGTAATAGATGCTTGCTCGTTGATTGCTTTCCAGTGTTTACCATCTTGTGTGCTTTCGCGGGTACCTCTCGGAGACGATGCGAGCTTGCAATCCACTACACCTTCGGAACCGACTTATCAACAGGCAAGGACTATACATTACTTATGATCCATTCTATTTCAACCAGCGGTTTGCATGCTAGTCTAGGATAGGTTCAATGTTTGATCCTACCACATGTTTACAGCCTCTTTCAAACCGATACAGCCATGTCCCCTCCCAGCAAACCTTGTACTGCTATGTTACTATTGCTCGTTGCTCAGCCCCTGCTTAGTATGCATGGTTAGGATGCTATGATGTTACCCTGTTACTCCTTGGTTTGGGATATCACAATATTATATTGTTGTTGATGATATGATTATTATAATGTTGACTATATTCGACGAAGGATGGAAGGTCTAGGCTATCCCGCCCCGACGCTTTGTTCCATTCGAGTCACCTAGGATCCGAGTTCCGGGTATTGGTTTTAAGACTGAGCGTGCCTAACCACGTGTGGGATTTTATGGGGTCCCCTTTTCTTACCTACCTAGCTTCAAACATTTCTAGTGGTGGCCCAAGCTGATTTACCATTTGAAACCGTGTGTGTGCTGGTCGACCGCCAATTGTTTACAAACCAACCTGGACTAGTGAGGACATTGTTCCCTTGCTGGCCCACTTTGTCCGGCTGAGGAAACTGTGTCCCATGTGTGATTAACCGGCTATCAAAACCTGCGACAGACGGTAGAGACTAGATCGAGAGCGCGGTCGGCTCCTGAGCTGGATGTCGACTCACCGGGGGCCACCCGGATTTGTTCGTTGTTAGGTAGAGGGACCTGTCGTTTCAGATATCTTGGAACTAAATCATAAAATGGTTTCCTGTGATGGGTAGCAACTGAGAGAGATGGACGTGCGTGCGGAGCCTTGTAATGGGCAGTTGGTACACCCCTGCAGGGTTAAATCTTTTCGAGAAGCCGTGTCCACGGTTATGGACGACTTGAGACCTACTCCTTGTTCATAGACAACAACAACTGAGATAATCTTAATATAACTTGATCAACGTGTGTGTGTGCCTTGACTGCTTCTTCTTCGTCGGGATGCGAAGAGGAGGACAAGGATAGGATAGGTGTTATGTTTGCGTAAGTAGTCGATAGCAAGACTTGTTGGAGGCGATTCCTCATCGAATGCTTGGCTTCTTACCTTACTCTCTAGATCGTTAGCCACTTCATAAATGGTAGTGCGGCAGCAACCTCACCACTTACCCCTTCCTTACCGTAAACTACTAGTTGTCCTAGAATGACCAGTGATGAAGTCCTTGCTGGGTCAGATGACCACTACAGTTGGATGCTGAGTACCTCTGTACTCATGATACTACCCCCAAACTCTTTTCAGGGTTCTTGATCGACAAAAGGTACGGTGATCGACATTTCACGTGGGGACTCGACGACGGCTAGTTAGGCGGATCCCGGCGGAGGGCCTGGACCCGTGTGGTTATGGGGATCGATGTTTTTCTCTTTGCGAGTAGGCATTTGATTGTAGTCTGTACCCCGACATGTATCTTTCGCTGTTGTATTGTATTAAGGCAGTTGTATGCCGATTGTATGAGATGTTGTATCCTTGTATCTGTAATGTTGTGATATCATGTTGGAAATCCGGGGCATATGGCTATGTCATATGTCGCAGTGGGACCGATATGTGCTTCGTCCCCGGATTTGGATGGAAACATCTAGATCTGGAACAGTACGGCATATCGGGCCTCACAACTTGGTATCAGAGCCTTACCAACGTAGGATCCCTTTTCTGGCCGAAGTCGACTCTAGACCAAAAACTATTTTTAGTTACTAAGTTAGTTGTCGGAGAGTGGGAATCTTTTTACTCCTTACCTTTGTCTGGTCAGGACAAGTGTTGTAAGTGTTTTATTCTCGTCTTATCCCCTTCAAAACTCTAGGATCTCGAGTGTGTGGAGTTTCGGAATAGTTACAATGCCTTGCTTGCAGAGTATTGTTTCGATTCCGATCTCAGGTTTGGGAATTCCTGTATTACCTTTAGCTTCTCAGATTTTGGGTATCATCTGGGTCATCCATTGTCATCCCTCCTTTTACCGGTGTTTTTACGACTTGCGTCAAAAATCACTATCACTTGATCTGGTTTTCGCGGTCGTTCTTCCTCTTGACACCTGATGGTTTCGATCTTCGGCGTCGCCATCTCCCTGCGGAAAGTATCTCGACGGAGTTCATCGTTTGACATGGAGCAGAGTCCCTTGTTGGTGGTGTTGAAGATCGTCGTCTCTATTTTCTTTCCCCCTTCCCCTCTCCCCCGGATCGTCTTGGATCTCGGGACGAGATCCCTTGTTGGTGGTGTTGTATTGTAACAGCCCAGATTTCACAAAAATTAAAAATTTTGTTTTCGGTGTGAATTGTTTGATTGTCTGATTTCTTTGCGGTGTTTGCATCCCCGATTTATCGATCGGCGATTATTTTCCCCCTCTTATCTCGTATCGGACGAAGACCGCCCCTTGCCACCCTGACACTCGACCTTTGCGACACCGGGTTTCACCCGATCACCGTCGCGAAAACCGCACGATGTAAGTGCATCAAGTGCCCTCCCCTTGAGGTTTTGGAGTTTGATGACAAAACGGTTAAGGGACTGATGTGTTTGTGAGTATACACAGGAGAACAGTCCCTGACGAGGTGTTTAACCACCAATGTCGACCCCCCAAAATGTTGAGGAACATTGGAGAAATCGGTGCGTTTCCTGAAGAATGAAGTTGCACGAAATCCTGAGGAATCAGGATCCTGAAGCGTTCGGTTGAAGCTGAAGCTGAGGACGATCCTCGGGACGTTCGCGCTGAAGACGAAGTTGAAGCGTAGTCTTCGCTAAGACTTTTTATACTTCTTGAGTCATAGGAAATCACCACACTGTTGCAGTTCTCCTGAAGAGAGAGAAATCTCCTGCAGTAGAAGTTCAGTCCTCGGGTGTCTGAGACGTTGTTCTTCAGGACACTTAGGTAACTAACTTCGGTTGAGGAGTCTGAAGATCGCCAGTGCGACTCTTCTGAAAAACGTCTGGAGAGAGAATACTTTGACCGTGCCACGTGTTGCGTGGTGAGAGGCTAGAACTTGTCTAGCAACGGTCATTTCCGAAGGCATGAGAGTAATTGCATGCATGGGCATTTATGTCCTTTCACCTCGGGTTGCTCCGCGGCTATAAATAGCCACCCCCATCCCCATTTGTGGGTTGGCTGCTCCGAGAGAAAAACTGACACTTGTCATTTGAGAGCAACCCACCTCTGAGGAAACTGAAGAACCTATGTGAGGAAAACCACCAGCCTGAGTAGTTGAGCATTTCTGAGGAAGTCGGTTCGAGTGATCCGAAGCTTTTTACTCTTGAAGACTGTGATCTTCTAGCCGGTGTAGAAGTCTTCAGTCTGAGGAAGTCAAGATGCAACTATGACTTCCCGGAGTGACTGAGTCTGTGAAGGTTTCGGGAGTCTACCTTGAAGACTCACCTGAGTTATTGGACGGAGTCTGAGGACTCTAGTTCAAGGAGAACAAGGTGAAGACTATGTCTTCTAGGTTGAATCTCAGCCTCTCCAACCAGACGTAGAGTTGTCACAGCAACTTGAACTGGTCTACCAAACCAATGTCTTCAATCTCTGGTGCTATCTCTTCAACCTCTTAAGCTTCAGTATTTTCTATGTTGAATTCTTATGCTTCAGCTCTCCCTATGCTCTTTGTCTTCATACTATGCATCTGAAGCACTTCTGCTTATCTGAATTGATTTATTTTTGTTGCATTATGATGAGGTTCCCTAATGATTACATTCTGTGAAGTTTTATTTCTTCATGATTTTGGTTACTTCTTCAGCCTCATGATTGCTTCAGTCCCAAAGAAAACCAAAATCTGGTAGTAAAGTTGAAAATCTCCCATTCACCCCCCCGCTGGTCGATATATTGCACTTTCAATTGGTATCAGAGCAAGGTACTCCCTTGTTCTGTGTGATTCGGTTTAACCACCTGGAGTTTTAGTTATGTTGACCTCAGGTACAATGAGCGTTGCCTCAAACTGCCCCATCTTCGACGGGACAGACTACCCATACTGGAAGAACAAGATGAGGATGCATCTTGAAGCCATTGACAAGGATCTGTGGGATATTGTTGATCAAGGCATTCCTGAAGCAAATCTGATGTCTGCTCCTGAAGTTGTCAAGAAGAACTGGCAGCTTGATGCAAAAGCTCGAAGCATCATTGGTGGTCATCTCAACAAGGCTCAGTTCAACCGTATCAGTGGTCTGGATAATGCAAAGAAGATATGTACAAGACTGTCTAAAGTCAATGAAGGAGTCTCTGCTCAACGAGACTCACGGGTTGATACACTCCGCAGTCTCTTCAACAGGTTCAAGAGGCTGGACAATGAGCACGTGCAACAAACCTTTGACAGACTCACTGACATATCCAATGAACTTCAAGCACTGGGTGCCGCTGATATCACAGATCATGAAGTTGTGAAGAAACTACTGAGGTCACTGGATGACTCATTTGAGTTCCTATCGTTGATGATTCAAGAAAGGCCTGACTTCAAGACTCTGGATCCAGTGGACATTCTCGAGCGCCTCAATGCTCATGAGCTGAAGCTCTCTGAAAAACGAGATTTATACAGCTCCACGCCTAAGGTCCGCGCGCTAAAAGCTAGAGCACGAAGAGTGTCCTCTGATGAAGAGTCTGAGGCTGATACTGATGATCCTGAAACTCTCAGCCGTGAACTCGCTCTCCTCACTAGAAAGTTCCAAAGATTCACGAAGAAGAATCGCTTCGGAAATTCCTCAAGATCGTCCTCAAGAAAAAGCAAGGATGATGACTTTGTCGAAGCAAGAAAGAGAGTCTGCCACAAGTGCAAGAAACCTAGGCATTACATTGCTGAGTGTCCTCTATGGGAAAAGGAAGCTAGACTGAAGAAGAAGAAGAAAGGGAAAGATGTCAGTTCTGATGAAAAGACTAAGAAGAAATCCTCAAGATCCTCAAAGTCTTCTGGATACAGGAATAGCAGTTCCCGTAAGGCTCGCGCATATCTCGGAAAAGAATTGGACTCGGAAGAATCTGGTTCCAACCCTGATGCTGAGGAAGAAGAATCTGAAGAATCTGAGGGTGTGGTCGGTCTGGCTCTTGCCACGACGCTTGTCTCAATGTCAATCTTCAGCACTGAGGAATCTGGTCTGTCACATGTTGATGATGAAGCTGAAGACACAACCCCTTCCTTCTGCTTCATGGCCAAGTCCTCCAAGGTATCTTCATACTCATCATCAGATGATCCCTCTGATGAAGAACTGATGAAAACTATGCTAAACTTGCTAAACTTGCATCTAAGAAACAATGTGCACTTGAAAAGATTCAGATCTCACTAAAAAGAGTGATGATATGTTGGTTGAGGAAATGACGAAGACACAAAAGTTGACTGATGAATCAAAAATTCTTCAGTTCAATCGTCATGAGGCACTCCTTACCGATCATGAAAAGCTGGCTCATGAGTTCCTCATGAGGAAACAAGAACTTGAACGCGTAAGGATGTCTCATGACGATCTGAGGAAAGAAAATGATTCACTCCTCTCCCAACAGATCATCATGCCACAAGAAGGATTTAATCCTCCCTGTTTAAAATGCATTGAACATGATCGTATCATCTCTGTGCCTAGTTCCTCAATGTCTTCAGACTCTGTTATTTCTATTGCTTCTATGGTATCTAACCCCTCATCTGAGGATACCATAGACATTGCTGAAGAAAATGCTAAGTTGAAGAGTCTACTGGAAACCGGCATGTTCAAGTGTCTGAAAGGACATCAGACCCTTTGTGACATCCTCAAGAAACAGATCCTCAACAGGAACCCGAGGAAAGAAGGTGTCGCATTCACTCGGAAACTCAACCCTGATGGGTCTTACTGGAAACCTGAACAATATCCACAGACCACTTGGGTTCGTGCAAAGATGCCTCCTCCTGATCCCTATACTTTATCTGGTTATGATGTTGTTTCTTCTAATGTGATGATTGAGGCTTTTGACTCAAACTATAAACTGTTTAAGAATGTTAATGGTGAGGTATTTTCCAGATACATCAGAACTAACTGCAGGAACGGTCCTCCAGTCAAGCAGATCTGAGTTCAGAAGGACCTCATCACTAACCTTCCTGTGAATGCAGATGCAAATGAGTTGAGGATATCATCTGAGGACGATACCTCAAAAGGAAATGATTATAATCATGTATCTGCTAACCATTTTGTTCACAGGGAAGCTCCTCATAAGAATGCTTATTCATTTTCTTATCCTGATGCCACCATCTCACACCCCATTAGGTCTCATCACCCTCATCAGTCCTCATGTTCCTCAAGACCACCCATTAAGATGTGGGTGGTTAAGAACTAATCATCCTTGCAGGGACATGTCCTGAGGCAATTACAAATTCTGCAGATCATATGCCCAGGACAACATCATTTGAGTCAGTTGAAGGATATTTATATTGTTTCGTTTCATAGAATCAATCTTGAGGAACATCCTGAGGAGTTAATTCTGAGGAACCATAAAATCCTCAAACTGAGACTGACTCATAACTTGCTGTATGAGATACTAATTCCTTTGCAGGGAAATACTGAATGGGTGATGGACAGTGGATGTACAAATCACATGACTGGTGACAGAAGCCTTCTTATGGAATCATCACTGAGTCCTTCTTCAAAGAAAACCATCACCTTCGCTGATAAAGGTAAAAGTAAGGTATTGGGTCTCGGCAGAGTGTCTATCTCTTGAGACCAACACATTGATAAAGTCATGCTTGTTGAATCACTTGGATACAACTTGATGTCTGTATCTATGCTCTGTGATCTTGATCTCGTTGTTGTCTTCGGAAAATATGGTTGTATTGTCTATATGGTTAGCGATAACTCCATTGTCTTCAGTGGAGTTAGGAAAGGTGATCTATATATTGTAGATTTCTCTGAAGGTCCTCAGGTTGCTACATGCCTCATGGCTCGAGCTTTAGAATGCTGGCTATGGCATCGAAGACTCGGCCATGCTGGAATGAGGAATCTCCAAAAGCTGGTACTGAAGAAACATGTCCTCGGAATTGAGGAAATCAGATTCAAGAAGGGCCGACTATGTGGTTCTTGCGAAGCTGGAAAGATGACCAAGGCCAAGCATCCTGCCAAGACCATCATGACTACTACAAGACCTCTGGAATTGCTTCACATGGATCTATTCGGTCCTCCAAAGTATTCAAGCTTTGGAGGTAATATGTATGGTCTTGTTATTGTTGATGACTTCTCACGATACACTTGGGTGCATTTTATTCTCTATAAGTCAGAAACCCCAGCAATCCTCAAGCGCTTCGCCCTGTGAGTCATGAACAACTACAACCTGAAGATCAAGCACATTCGAAGCGACAACGACACTGAGTTCAAGAACTTCGGTGTGGAAGAATTCCTCGATGACTCGGGAATCACTCATGAATTCTCTGCGCCTTACACTCCTCAGCAAAATGGAGTTGTTGAGAGGAAGAACCGAACCCTCATCGAGATGGCTCGCACGATGCTGGCTGAGTACAATACTCCACTCAAGTGGTGGGCTGAAGCTATCAACACTGCATGCCACATCGTCAATCGAGTGTATCTTCACAAGTTCTTCAATAAAACATCATACGAGTTAATGGTCGGTAAGAAACCCAATGTAAGTTACTTCAAGGTATTCGGTGCACCTTGCTGGATTCGTGATCCTCATCACCAGTCCAAATTTGCACCCAAAGCATGTGAGGGTTTCATGCTTGGTTATGGTATCAACTCGCACACCTATAGAGTCTTCAATATTAGTCATTATAAAATTGTTGAGGCTGTAGACGTGCGATTTGATGAATCTGATGGCTGCCAAAGAGAGCACCTGCCACATGATTTAGATGAAGCACCACCTGAAGAACAGATCAAGAAGATGGGTGCTGGTGATATCATTCCTGTGGATCATCCTGAAGAAATCCACATACCTCCTGCTCCTGAAGAACATCCAAATCCTGATGCAAATAATCCTGATGACGATCCTGATCCTGAGGCTCCTGATACCCCTGAAGCTCCCGAAGCACCTGAAGCAGATGCAAATGAATCTGACGACAGTGACGAAGATGCGCCTCAAGATCATCCTCCTCGACTTCCTCGTGTGGAAAATGAAGTTCAAGTGGACAGAATCCTCGCTGACGTCAACCTACCAGGTCCTCTTACTCGTGCAAGAGCTAATCGTATAGCTAACTTTTGTGGGCATTTCTCTTTTGTATCAATTTCAGAGCCCACCAAAGTCACCGAAGCATTCCAAGAAGCGGAATGGATTCAGGCAATGCAAGACGAACTTATTCAGTTCAAACTGAATGATGTTTGGGAATTAGTCAAACGTCCTGATCCTCGAGTTCACAATGTCATCGGCACGAAGTGGATCTACCGCAACAAACTCGATGAAGATGGACAAGTCATCAGAAACAAAGCTCGTCTCGTAGCTCAAGGATATATACAAGTCGAGGGGATCGACTTCGGTGAAACCTTCCCTCCTGTTGCTAGACTTGAGTCCATTCGTATTATGCTTGCATTAGCTAACCATCATAATATCAAGTTATATCAAATGGATGTGAAAAGTGCTTTCCTCAATGGTAATATCGAGGAAGAAGTATATGTTGCTCAACCTCCAGGTTTTGAAGACGCAAAGAAACCTGATATGGTGTACAGATTGAAGAAAGCCCTCTATGGACTGAAGCAAGCCCCTCGGGCTTGGTATGACACACTAAGGGACTTCCTCATCAGCAAGGGCTTCAAATCTGGTTCCCTCGATCCAAATATTTTCACAAAACGATATGATGATGCATTATTCATATGTCAAATTTATGTTGATGACATAATATTTGGATGCACTAACAAGAAATACAGTGAAGAATTCACATTCTTGATGAGTGAACAGTATCAGATGTCCATGATGGGCGAACTGAAGTTCTTCTTAGGGCTTCAAATTCGTCAACAACGCAACGACATCTTCATCTCTCAGGAGAAGTACCTCAAGGAGTGCCTGAGGAAATTCGGGATGCAAGACTGCAAGGGCATCAACAAACCGATGCCCACAAATGGACAACTTGGCCCTGATGAAAATGGCAAGGACTACGATCAAAAGGTATACTGCTCCATGATAGGTTCTCTGCTATATCTATGTGCATCAAGGCCTGATATAATGTTGAGCGTTTGCATGTGTGCCCGATTCCAAGCGGCACCTAAGGAATCGCATCACCAAGCGGTGAAACGAATTCTTTGATATTTGGCTCACACCCCGTCGCTAGGCTTATGGTATCCAAAAGGCACACAGCTGAATCTCGTCGGATACTCAGACTCAGATTATGCTGGAGATCGAGTGGATCGGAAGTCTACCTCAGGAACATGTCATTTCCTCGGACGTTCTCTAGTGTGCTGGTCATCGAAGAAGCAGAACTGCGTCTCCCTCTCCACTGCTGAAGCTGAATACATTGCTGCTGGTACTAGCTGCTCACAGCTTCTTTGGATGAAGCAAACTCTGAAGGACTACGGCATCAACCCGAAGAAAGTACCACTGCTATGTGACAATGAGAGCGCCATCAAGATCTCTCAGAATCCAGTACAACACTCGGGGACAAAGCATATTGAGATTCGGTATCACTTTCTTCGGATCATGTATTGAAGGAAGATATCGTCATCAGCCACGTGAAGACTGAAGACCAACTTGCTGATATATTCACTAAGCCTTTGGATGAGAAGCGATTTAGCACTCTGCGGTGTGAGCTAAATATCTTAGATTCCTCAAACGTCCAGTAAATGGACACACATCCTAACGCTTAAACAATATTGAAGAATCCTGATGCACAACACACGATGCGTCGTACTCCTCAAATCATGAGGAACTACCTTGCTAAGTGTGAAGAAATTAACGTGGAATTGACTCAAGATCCATACGACAATTGTATGGTATCAAGTGTCTCATTCCCTATAAGGTGGGTAGCGCCACCGCCCAAACACCTCAGGATTTGTTTTTCCTCACCTTCCTCAGGATTTGTTGTTTCTCAACTTCCTCAGGATTTGAAGTCTTCATTACTGATGATTACCGTGTTTGTCCTCAACAGCGTTCACCTATAGTTATTGCTTTTCAACTTTTGCTTCTTCATCTAGGTGAACGTGATCGGACCCGTCCCTCTGTGCTCACTTCTCCAATCTGTCTATCTCATATGCGTTCATCCGGAAAACATGTATTCCTCAGGTTGAAACCATAAGTCTGCATTCATCAGCATGAAACCATTTGTCTTCAACCTCAGCCCTTGTCCTCAAGTTCCTCAAATCATGGATTTTCTGTTACAACTATCTTAAATTTGTTGCGATTTTACCGCACGTCGTGCTTATCCACCATTAAGATATCCACTGAGGATCCCAACAATCAGGGGCTATCTGGTCCACAAATTTCGCAACCCCTCAGCTTTCACCCCTCTATAAATAGCCCTCTACCCCCCCCCCCCCCGGTCATTTCCCCCCACCGCTCCTCTCCCTCTCGCGCCGCTGCCCTTGAGCTCCTCAAGCTCGTGTGCTAACGTCGCCGGAGTTCGCCGTCGCCGGAGACGAAGACTCGTTGTTCCTCAACTTTCGCCTCAAGTCTGGTATGCTTATTCCTCAGTGGCTTATTCCTCAGCGTATTATTCCTTAGTCCTGTTGTGTCCTCAAGCCAGTTAATCCTCAACTGTACTACTAGCTTTCTAAGACCTATACCTATGCCTCATTCCTTTGTTTTCCTCAGCCTATTCCTCATGAACGCATATAACCGTACCCCACTTCCCTTGCAACTTAATTCTGTCACAGGTACATGTCTGCTGAGGAATCGTATGGTTCTCATAGTCTCACTTCATTTGCAGCTCACCTCGAACGTACAATTCCTCAGTCTCCTCAGCTGAAGAAAATGGCTCCTCGGCGTAAGCACACTGATACCACTAAAGACTTGCCTCCTGAGCTCTATGAGAAGCTGAAGACTCCCGAACGAGAAACCGCTGATGAACGTAAGAAACGGGTACAGAAGATCACGAGGGAATGGGCTAAGCGTTGGGTGACATATCAATGGCTTAATCCTCAGCATGAGGAAATGTTTGTTGTCAATCCGCCGCTGAAGACCTTGGGTATCAAGGCTCGACCTCCACCTGCACCAAGCGTCATTCCTTATCCCACAACAATGCACACTCCTGATGACTTTCCTGAGGCATATGAGCAATACCTCAAGCGCAGTCGCAGCCGAGTCAAGAATCTGGTCCGTGATTTGACTGCCTCAATTAAGCTCCCACCTCAGGCTCCGTCTCAACCTCAGCCACAACATCCACCTCAGCACCGCAAAAAGGCTCCAGGCATTAAGCCCTCTCAGAAGTTCTCAGCTACGCCTCAAGTTCGAGGTTCCTCATGCCAACGCACAGATGGTGCTGCCACTTCCTCAAGGATTCGTACTGATGAATCTGGTAATACTCCTGAGGCCTCAACCACAATGCCTCAGTCTCAGCTGAAAACCAAAACTGTTCTTCAACGCGGCCCACGCCCCTCACCAAAGAAAACTGCTATGCGTGGCGCCATTCCTCATAATCCTCAAACCTCTGATGATGAAGATGAATTTGAGGATTTGGCCGACTTCGTCGCCACTGAAGAAGATAAGATTGAATATGTGCGTGCTGCAGCCAGACGCAAAGCTGAAGCAACGGGTTCAGAAATCCCGCTTCTCCTTGATCCCAAGAAGATCTTGGAGTACATTGAAATTTGGTCTGTCAAGCCTGACACTCCTCTTGATGATTTGGACATCCCTAAAGACATCAAATTCTATGTTCAACAGTTCCTCATAAATGAGATTCATCAATGAGATCTTCAGAAACAGTTGAAGGCCAAACTGAAGAAAGTCCTCAGTGACTTCAAGAAGAAACCTATCACAGAAGTTACTCCTCAGGAGTTTACAGAGCATCAATGTGAAGTTCAACGCCTCAACATTGAGTTCTCTGCCAACCGTACTTATATTGGAAAATCCAAGGAACGGATCTCACAACAGATGGCCAAGTTGATGAAGCTTCGACAGCCTGCTTCCTCAGTACCCACTGATTCCTCTGCCAAAAGCCTCAAGCGCCTGCCTGAAGCCCAACCCTCAACTCCACCCGCTGCGAAGAAACCCACTGTTGAGGACCCCATTGATGCTACACCACTTTCCTCAGCTCCTCCAACATCACAGGCCGCTGATACCACCGTTCTCAGTACTGCTTCCTCAACTCCACCTCCAAATCCTCAGCGCAGCTTAATCGTCTTCACTCCACCCCCTGCTGCAACACCCATTGTTCCAACTCCTACGTCCCCACCGCCACCGACTATAACTGAGATTGAAGACATGGACTTCGACATTATGGATCATGGAACTCCTCGCGTCCATGATGAGGATTATGGGCTGACCAACTCACCAACTCATACCGTCTTCTCACCTGAGCCTCACTCCAACACCGTAACCGAGGTGCTTCCTGATACTTCTCTGCAGTCTGAAGAATCAGTGGGTGCATCGTCCTCAGCGTCTGATGCTGATGACCCAGAAGCCACAAGTGCTCCCGCCAATTCTGCTGCTGATACTGATGCTGCAGCAACCACTACTACTGATACTGATGCTGCGGACACTACCACTGCTGATCCTAATCCCGATCCCCCCGCTGCTGACACTGAAGCTGAAGCCGAGCACAGCACAAATGCTCCTCCTGAAGCAGAAAATAGTACAAATGCTCATGCTGAAGCCTCAAAGGATGGCTCTGAAGACAAACAGGCCACATCACCTCGTCTTCCCAAGGACCTCAACACATCTGTGCCTGAAGCATCTGCAGCGGCTCCGCCGCAGCCTCAAGCCTCTCTTCAGATTGAAGTGCCTCAAGCGCCTCCACCACCTCAAGGCCCAGTTCAAGCTCGGTCCTTGTGTCCGAAGCAGAAGCAGCCATTCTTCCGTGACCTTGAAGCTGATGATACCCCAAGCTTCGATGCTACTGATTTCTTCAATGCCATGAGTTTCTTCCAAGAGGGGATTCGCAATCCATATCATTCTGCTCCACCTCGAAAGCTGCTGAGGTTCTGGACTGCCACTCAGAAAAACTATTATGCTTCAGTTCTCTATAAGCAAAACAAACTGTTTCCTCACAAGCATATTCCTCTAATGGATATGGAAGCCCTTCCCTGCTTCAACAGTGTGCTTCAGGATCTGCATCATGCCAAGCTGCTTCAGTTCTGCTCCGAATGCATCCATTGGAATGAAGAGCTTGTGCTTCAGTTTTATGCAACTTTGTATGTTTCAGGAGATCCTCTGGATATCAACACCTGGGTCCTCGAGTGGATGACTGAGCATCGTCACTACACCATCACTGTTCCTGAAGCAATTGACATTCTTGAGTTGCCTCAGTGCACCTCCCCAACTGCTTGCTCCTATGGGTCTCCAATTCTTCGAGATGACCTGATGAACATGCTCATGAAGCCTCAGGCCCCTGAAGCCCCAGCTCACACAAAGTTTCTATTTTCCGAGCTTCTGTATCTGCCAAGTACATTGTATCGGATTCTGGCGAAGACCTTCTGCCCCATTAAAGGCTATGAATCCTCTGTTGAAGAAGTCATTGGCATCATGAAGAACATACTCCACAACCTCTGCATGTCTGAGCCAATCAATGTTCCTGACTTCTTCTTCAGAACTCTGGTTGATGCAGCACAGAATCCTCATATCCTGAAGCCATACGCGCCATGGATCATGAAGCTCATCCGAGCCACGACTGGTATTGATTTTCAACTTGATCACCCAAATCATAGGACATATCTGCCGCCTGTCGAAGTGCTTCAGCATATGATTGCTTCAAATAACAAGGGCAAAGGCATATTCTATGAAGAAGTTCTCCCGACCAATTCCCTTGGTGGAAACATTCGTCATCCTCAGTCTCGAACTACTGATGAAACAAGAACTCATGCCTCTACTGAGGACACGACTCAGGCTCGAGTGATGACAGACCGAGAGCTTCTGATTAGTCTTCATCAGAAGGTTGACCGAAATCATGATTGGGTGAAGCGTCAGTTTACCGAAATCCTCAGCTACATGGCTCAGACGCATTCTTCAGTGAAGAAAGTGCATCAGTACACTCATCATACATATCAACATCTCGATGCCTTGATGAAAGAAGTAATCACCCCTGAAGACCTTGCAAATTTGGATCTTCAAAAGCCTCTGATTCCTGCAATCAAACCCCCGAGGCAATTCAGACGCTGCACAACTCCTCCTCCGGCCATGGACTCTTATTCTTCAAACCAGGAGATGACTGCTGAAGAAGCTGAAGACACTGCTGCCTGCCCTCATACTGCCACGGATTGCCTCAGGCGTGACTCACCTCAGCCTTGACGCATCTTCAAAGGGGCGTTAGCTTCAGTTTTCCCTTTTTGTTCATTTTATGACAAAGGGGGAGAAATATGTTAGTCTTCAAGCGGGTTTTAGTTATGGGGTTCTTCAGTTACAACTCTCGTTCTTCAGATTTTTTTGTAACGAGTTGTAAACTGTTATTTTGGTGTTTGCCTGATACTATTCTTCAGTTACCTCATGCTATTTCCTCAAGTTTATCATATATGCATATGATTATCTCTGCAAACACTTCTCTCGGTGCGTTGTTTAAATTCCTCAAACACTTCATAACATGCACTGCTTCAGAAATGCCTGGATATAGGGGGAGCTCCTCATATACCTCAAAATGCTTTAGATATTAAACATTCTTCAACTCATATGCATATCCTTAGGGGGAGCTTCATTATATCCAGCTTAATGATACAAATGTTCTTCAAAGTTTTTATTCTTCAAACTCATAATTTTATCCCCGTTGAAGCTTAAACTGATTGTCATCAAATCACCAAAAAGGGGGAGATTGTAAGTGCATCAAGTGCCCTCCCCTTGAGGTTTTGGAGTTTGATGACAAAACGGTTAAGGGACTTATGTGTTTGTGAGTATACACAGGAGAACAGTCCCTGATGAGGTGTTTAACCACCAATGTCGACCCCCCAAAATGTTGAGGAACATTGGAGAAATCGGTGCGTTTCCTGAAGAATGAAGTTGCGAGAAATCCTGAGGAATCAGGATCCTGAAGCGTTCGGTTGAAGCTGAAGCTGAGGACGATCCTGAGGACGTTCGCGCTGAAGACGAAGTTGAAGCGTAGTCTTCGCTAAGACTTTTTATACTTCTTGAGTCGTAGGAAATCACCGCACTGTTGGAGGGGTTGAAGAAAACAAGTTCTGAAGTTCTGAGGAAGTGCTCAATTAGGAATCCTGAAGAAAAACCCTGAGGAAATCTCCTGCAGTAGAAGTTTAGTTCCTCGGGTGTCTGAGACGTTGTTCTTTAGGACACTGAGGAATCTGTCTTCGGTTGAGGAGTCTGGAGACTGCGAGTGCAGTTCTCCTGAAGAGAGAGAAATCTCCTGCAGTATAAGTTCAGTCCTCGGGTGTCTGAGACGTTGTTCTTCAGGACACTGAGGTAACTAACTTCGGTTCAGGAGTCTGAAGATCGCCAGTGCGACTCTTCTGAAAAACGTCTGGAGAGAGAATACTTTGACCGTGCCACGTGTTGCATGGTGAGAGTCTAGAACTTGTCTAGCAACGGTCATTTCCGAGGGCATGAGAGTAATTGCATGCATGGGCATTTATGTCCTTTCACCTCGGGTTGCTCTGCGGCTATAAATAGCCACCCCCAGCCCCATTTGTGGGTTGGCTGCTCCGAGAGAAAAATTGACACTTTTCATTTGAGAGCAACCCACCTCTGAGGAAACTGAAGAATCTATGTGAGGAAAACCACCAGCCTGAGTAGTTGAGCATTTCTGAGGAAGTCGGTTCGAGTGATCCGAAGCTTTTTACTCTTGAAGACTGTGATCTTCCAGCCGGTGTAGAAGTCTTCAGTCTGAGGAAGTCAAGATGCAATTGTGACTTCCCGGAGTGACTGAGTCTGTGAAGGTTTCGGGAGTCTACCTTGAAGACTCACCTGAGTTATTGGACGGAGTCTGAGGATTCTAGTTCAAGGAGAACAAGGTGAAGACTATGTCTTCTGAGTTGAATCTCAGCCTCTCCAACCAGACGTAGAGTTGTCACAGCAACTTGAACTGGTCTACCAAACCAATGTCTTCAATCTCTGGTGCTATCTCTTCAACCTCTTAAGCTTCAGTATTTGCTATGTTGAATTCTTATGCTTCAGCTCTCCCTATGCTCTTTGTCTTCATACTATGCATCTGAAGCACTTCTGCTTATCTGAATTGATTTATTTCTGTTGCATTATGATGAGGTGCCCAAATGATTACATTCTGTGAAGTTTTATTTCTTCATGATTTTGGTTACTTCTTCAGCCTCATGATTGCTTCAGTCCCGAAGAAAACCAAAATCTGGTAGTAAAGTTGAAAATCTCCCATTCACCCCCCTCTGGTCGATATATTGCACTTTCACACGAGACCAGCCGTAGCCAACGGAACGAAAAAACCCCGTTTAATAATTAAACGGGATATTTTTATAGCGCACCTGAAAGTGTTCTCGGAACGGTTCCAGCGCTAGGTGAATGCCGCCAGCTCGACGCGCTGATCGCGCAGTTGGAAGTTTTACCCGAATCGGAGGTCCTGCGGACCCCCGGCGGTCAGAAACCGGGGATGTTTTTGCAAACTGCCAGCCACCTGGGCTATATAAAGACCACCACCCCACTTAGGGTTTCCCCTAAGCACCTAGGCAGCCACCAGCCCCAGATCTGGCACAAAAACACCCCATTTTCGTCCACAAACCCTAATTTCCAGATCCAGATCAGCCCAGTGAATTCTAGACCGTCAGATCATCAGATTCGACGGCCTGGGATCATCCACGTCACCCTCCAACCTCCCTCTTCCTCTCTGCACGCAGGGGCCGACGGGAAGCCACCACCATGGCCATGGCCGAGCGTGGAGCTCGCAGCCGCCCGGCTCGAACCGCCCCAAGGACCTCGCCGGCCACCTCCTCTCCCTTCCCTTCCCTCTCCTCTCCCCTTCCCCCTCACCTCTCCTAACCCTGCTCCCCTCCTCCTCCCTCATCACAGGTCGCCGCCGCCATGGATTCCAGACAGGAGCTCGCCGGCGGCGGCACCCACAGCCTCCTCCCGCCTGGATCCGGCGACCAGCCTCCACCGCGCGCCGGCCAGGACCACGCGCCCCCGGAACCGCCGCCCACGCACCGCCGGACCTCCTGCCTCGTCGCCTCCCGTCGCCGGAGTCTGGCCGGCCGGCGCCGCCAGCCGCTCCCGCTCGGGGAGCCTGAGCTCGCCCTCGTCCCCAACCGCCTGGACGGCCAGGTGGGCCAAGTCCAGCGGCCCAGCACCACTCCACCCACGGCCCAAGCCGCCAGCCCAGGCCTCCCTAGCCAAGCCAGGCCGCCAGCCCCTCTCCAGGCCACCTCATGAGCCGAGCCCACTGGATGAGCTCCTTTTTTTTTCTCTCTGCCTGTTTTTTTTCTTTTTATTATTTGGCAGATTTGTTTATTTTCTTGCGGTAGCTATATCTTTTTAACGGTAGCTCCGATCGCAACACGTTAAATATGAAAGTTGCTTAGTTTTTCGTGTAGTTTAATAAAATGTTGCTTGTTGCCATGTTTGACTTTGTTTACATGCTGTTTAACTGCTAATTACACTGCCTGCCACTGTAAACTGTAATTGCAATAACTTTTTAACCGTTGCTCTGTTTAAAATGTTTCATATATGTAACTTGACTAGAATTGCATGTAGATTGTGTTTCTGCTGCTCTTGCTTGCTAATAAAAATAATATAATATTGTTTAGGACAAAACAGTCCCAAATTACATTTTTATCGTGGGGTCCGCAATAGTTTGCCATGTCTAGGATTTCACCCCAGTTAAATTGACTAGCTTAGGTAGTTTATTTATGCTTCACCTTTTGTAATGTTTGTGTGCTATTCCATGCTTGAGTGAGATGCCATGTTAACAACCTTGCTCACCCTGAGTAGCTAAACAACTTGAACCGTTATAAACGTGTGGTATCGTCGTGTGTGGCGAGCACTCCACTTAACCTGTTAGTAACCGCTCTCGACGGTAGGTGCGATGTCTCGTGTTGCTTCTTGTTGATGCTTGCTCGTGTTAGCCTGTTAGCCTGTTAGCACTCCACTTAACCAGCGGTTTGAATGCTAGTCTAGGATAGGTTCGATGTTTGATCCTACCACATGTTTACAGCCTCTTTCAAACCGATCCAGCCATGTCCCCTCCCAGCAAACCTTGTACTGCTATGTTACTATTGCTCGTTGCTCAGCCCCTTCTTAGTATGCATGCTTAGGATGCTACGATGTTACCCTGTAACTCCTTGGTTTGGGATATCACATTATTATATTGTTGTTAATGATATGATTATTATAATGTTGACTATATTCGACGAAGAATGGAAGGTCTAGGCTATCCCGCCCCGACGCTTTGTTCCATTCGAGTCACCTAGGATCCGAGTTCCGGGTATTGGTTTTAAGACTGAGCGTGCCTAACCGCGTGTGGGATTTTATGGGGTCCCCTTTTCTTACCTACCTAGCTTCAAACATTTCTAGTGGTGGCCCAAGCTGATTTACCATTTGAAACCGTGTGTGTGCTTGTCGGCCGCCAGTTGTTTACAAACCAACCTAGACCAGTGAGGACATAGTTCCCTTGCTGGCCCACTTTGTCCGGCTGAGGACCCGGTGTCCCATGTGTGATTAACCGACTATCCAAACCTGCGACAGACGGTAGAGACCAGATCGAGAGCGCGGCCGGCTCCTGAGCTGGATGTCGACTCACCGGGGGCCACCCGGATTTGTTCGTTGTTAGCTAGAGGGACCTGTCATTTCGGATCTCTTGGAACTAAATCATAAAATGGTTGCCTGTGATGGGTAGCAACTGAGAGAGATGGATGTGCGTGCGGAGCCTCGTAATGGGCAGTTGGTACACCCCTGCAGGGTTAAATCTTTTCGAGAAGCCGTGTCCACGGTTATGGACGACTTGAGACCTACTCCTTGTTCATAGACAACAACAACTAAGATAATCTTAATATAACTTGATCAACGTGTGTGTGTGCCTTGACTGCTTCTTCTTCGTCGGGATGCGAAGAGGAGGACAAGGATAGGATAGGTGTTATGTTTGCGTAAGTAGTCGATAGCAAGACTTGTTGGAGGTGATTCCTCATCGAATGCTTGGCTTCTTACCTTACTCTCTAGATCTTTAGCCACTTCATAAATGCTAGTGCGGCAGCAACCTCACCACTTACCCCTTCCTTACCGTAAACTACTAGTTGTCCTAGAATGACGAGTGATGAAGTCCTTGCTGGGTCAGATGACCACTACAGTTGGTTGTTGAGTACCTCTGTACTCATGATACTACCCCCAAACTCTTTTCAGGGTTCTTGATCGACAACAGGTACGGTGATCGACGTTTCACGTGGAAACTCGACGACGACTAGTTAGGCGGATCCCGGCGGAGGGCCTGGACCCGTGTGGTTATGGGGATCGATGTTTTTCTCTTTGCCAGTAGGCATTTGATTGTAGTCTGTACCCAGACATGTATCTTCCGCTGTTGTATTGTATTAAGGCAGTTGTATGCCGATTGTATGAGATGTTGTATCCATCTATCTGTAATGTTGTGATATCATGTGGGACCGATATGTGCTTCGTCCCCGGATTTGGATGGAAACATCTAGATCTGGAATAGTACCGCATATCGGGCCTTACACGCACCAACAATAATCGCTGCATCTACATAGTTCGGGTGCTCCCTCACCCAGAAGGAAATGATGTGCTCGAGTGATCACTCGTACTAACAAAAAAATGATACATCTACAGAGTTCGGGTGCTCCCTCACCCAGAAGATAAAGAAGCATTCGAGTGGCTACTTGCAAGACTCGACTAATACCCAGGTGGACAATCTGCCCACGCACTCGACGACTATCCGAGTGGGTGCATCTCTTATAATCTCCTCGCCTGAGCTCACAAAAGCTCCGCGGGTGACTACTAATAGTCCACTTGATCTGTTTATTCCAAGTGGGTGCATCTCTAATTAGGCTCCGCGCCTCTATAAAAAATGATGCCCGGGCGGCGACACACTGCACCCCACATGCCGCGCAAGCTTAGCACATAAGTAAGACCTCGCTGCGCAGTCGGCCGGGCCGGGACTTACCACAGCGCGACTTCACTCCAGATGTTTTCCATGTGCTTCCATGAAGAAATAAGAGCCGACAACGAACGCGTTAAGGCTGTTTGCTGAGACCAGCGACATTGATCCTGTAAGGCCTGCATCGGCATGGATTTTGCTAGCACCGGTCGTTTCCAAGTTCGTGTCGAGGGACACGGGCTTGATTGGGCTACTGAGGTATTTTCCACTTCCGCAATTCACCAAGGCTCGACCAGTCGACTACCTTGGGCCCTTTCAGCTTATCATCCCTTGAATAAACATTTTTATGGCTAACAGCCAACGACTCGCAGCCACGCTGCACATGTGAAGGCAGGCGATGACGGATTCGAGTCCCTGCGCGACTCTTCGAGTCCCGCAGGCACTCGGGGGCTACTAACGAGGGGGTGACCCCACGACTCCTGCGTCTAAGGATACCTGGTACATATGAAGACAGAAGGCCCGCTGGAAGCCTCGACAGGCCCATGACTGGCCCACTCAAGGCACCGACATAGGAGTTCACGACCAACATGGAAGTCAAGACTTGGCGTCCAAGGCAAAGCTAGATTAGGCAATCGTCCCTATAACCTGAGTCGGACTCCCCGAGACCCAGCCTAGTACATAAAGGCTGGGAGGGGTGACGGCTCAGGGCATCCAATCTTCAATCAACACCTCCGGTCTTGAGCGAACTCGCCTAGACCGCTACTGTAATCACCTCCCGCATAATACAATCGAGCAGGAAGTACTGTCTCCTGTTAGCCAACGAGTATCGCCAACCTGCTCATCCTCTCTACGATCTAACCCAGGGTCCCTGACCATGGGATTTGCCGAGGTCAATCCTCGTCATCAATATCTTGAGGAAGAGCGTGAGTTTAAGGTGTCTCTTGAGGAGACATATGATAGTGTTATTGCTAAGCTAAAACTTGACCTTAAACATGCCAATGTTATTGCTTGTGACCTCAAAACTAAAAATGAAGAACTAGTTGAGGCTCATGAAAGACTCCTTGCGGACCATGATAGAGTAAAAAAGGATCACAAATCCTTAAAGCACGAACTCATGACTCTCAAGAAGGCACATGAGGAAGTTAACATTCAACTCACTAAAGAGATTACTACTTTTCCTCCTATCATTATGCTTGAGAAACCAAGTTGTACTAACCCTTATTGTGAGCATGCTTGTAAGGCCCGCGATGCGGTACCATCTCAAGTTAGACGCTTTCACATCCGACTTGAGATGGGAGCGCATACCTAGCCACCGGCGCACGAAACTCGCACTCGTTTCGCTGCCAGTTTCTCGACAACAGGTAATAAGTGCATGAACATAAGCTAAGACATAAATATATAGATCCAAGGCATACAGTTGACAATGGTATTATTACATCATTCAGAGAGCTCATGGTCCAACAGTACATCACATCAACATCCCAAAAGACACACACGTCGAACAAGATTCAAATTGCCCTAGTGAGGGCTACACATAAAGATGCCGTCCACACGCGGATCATCGAAACCCAACTGTAGGTCTACTGAACGAAGTCGTCGTCGTCCTCCTCCGGCGGAACCTGCCGGTGCTCGTGTCAAATTAGTAGTCTGAAGGTCCAATCGTTTGTACATATGATGTCTACGCACGCTTCTATTCTTGTAGACTATGTTGGGCCTCCAAGCGCAGAGGTTTGTAGGACAACAACAATTTCCCTCAAGTGGATGACCTAAGGTTTATCGAACTCAGGGAAGTAGAGGTTGAAGATGGTCTCTCTCAAGCAACCCTGCAATTAAGATACAACAAGTCTCTTGTGTCCCCAACACACCAAATACAACTTAGGAGTTGTATACGTGCACTAGTTCGGCAAAGAGATGGTAAAATACGAGTGATAGGTGTGGCAAAACAAAGTAATATAAATCTGTAATAAAAAGTGCAGCAAGCAAACAAGTGGTAAACGTGAGCACAAACGGTGTAACAATGGTGGAAACAAGGCCTAGGCTTCATACTTTCACTAGTGACAACTCCCAACAACATTAACATAGTCTAATCACATGATATTTCCCATAAAACATGCAATGGAGACGTACTCAGAGGTCATTCCTTTGTGGTCAAGAGAGGACGAGAATTGTGTAGGGCTAAAAAAGCACACCTCAGAGTTCGTAGTTCTCATCTATGGATTTCCCAATGTCACCGCGGCCATCCAAAGAGAGTACCACAATCACCACAACATATCTAAAGGATAGTCAAAGACAAGCACCAAAAGACTCTCAATCTTCAATCCACACACAAAAGAGAAAATCACTCATGATAATATTCTTCTAACCCATGTCCAATAGACCGCTGTCACCTTGGTCTCGGGGATTATGCTAGATAAGATCAATTGAGTACATCAATCCAATACACAGAGGAAGGGGAAATATCATGGGATCACCCTAGATTAACATAGCCAATGATCACAACAAAGATCACATCATGGGAGAGAGAGAAACCACATAGATCAAGATACAAGCCTTAGCCCCGAGGGGAACTACTCACACATGGACATGGTGAGAGGGAGAGTTGTTGATGGAGAGGTGCAGCCCTGAGGAGATGAAGGAGACGGCGACGGCGGCGGCCACGGCGACGGCAGCGGCCACGGCCACGGCCCTTGGCCCCTTCTTCTTCCTTGGAGATGGTGCTGCTGTGGATATTGATCTCCCCCTCAAGACGGCTGTCAAGGTGGAGGAATTTTCGTGGTGCCCTTTGACCTGGGTTTCCTCTCTTACTCTCGGATTCCCGTCATCCAGATTACGTCTTCTGTATTTCGTGGTTTCTGGAAGCATTCGAACTCCGATTGAGCCGAATTTTATATCTAATTCCACCGGAAAAAAATTGCCTACAACTTTGTAGTTTTAAGTTTTTCCGTTTGAGACCGTATTATAGCATTTTCTAGGCGATCTTTAAAACATGTCTGGTGGGGACAGATTTCGGGAAAGTTAGAGTCCAACTCTTACAAGGCTTCTTTTTGTGATCTTTTCTTTATCCAAGTAATTCCTACACATAAAGTACAAAAACAAGAACTTGTGCACTCTTGCAACCATTAATGGATTAGTTCCAAAATATGTTATAAAGATATATGAAACTATATAAAAAACATAGCAATATCACACAAAACATGCATGGAGCAAGCAGAAATTATAGATACGTTTGAGAAGTATCAACATCCCCAAGCTTAATTCCTGCTCGTCCTCGAGTAGGTAAATGATAATAAGCATAATTTCTGTGGTGACATGCTACCAACCATATAAGAACTCTTAATTCAAGAAATCAAGTCATGTAATTCAATTCAAGTCATAACAGGCAAGAGTCTATATTAGCATTGAAACAAGCAACATAAGAACATAAATGTGCAAGAGCTCTCGCTGTCCGTAACTCGAATGTCTCCAAATGGTGTTTGCATGCAAGAAAGAGGATTGGGATATACGAGAAAAAAATATTTTTGTGTTGACAACTCAATCTACTAAAGTTTCACACTTGGTCTTCTTTCGAATCTTATCTCGACTCATCCCCAGACCACTAGCCAGTTACAAGTCAAAATGATCCACTCCTGCAATGGATGAGCGTAAGCAAGAAAGTTGACACTTAGGATGGCAAAGAGAGAATATGGTGGAGGAGGAAGACAAAAAGGGTGTGAAAGGCTCACATCAATGAGGACAATCATAGGCAAGAGAAAGCCAAATGATAGATATGATGTGAGGAGTAGGGATTGCCATGCAACGGATGTACATATGAGCTAAGGTAAGCTCTCCAATGGAACTAGTGGGGGTGCATCCAACTTGCTTGCTCAAGAAGACCTAGAGCTCATTTGAGGAGGCTCATCATTGGAATATACAAGCCAAGTTCTATAGTGTGAAGGTCCCCACATAGCTATATGCATGTATGATCATCTCTATGGAGTACAAGGATAAGAGGGAGTAATAGTGTGAATCTTTCAAAAGGATAGTAGTGTGCCCCTTCTCTCTTTTTATTTTTCTTTTTCTCTTTTTTCTATTTTTTTGTATTTTTTATGGCCTCAATGGCTCTTTCTATTTAACTCTCATTTGTCCTCTTTGGGATCTTTTGATTTTGTCCTCTTTGGGATCTTTTCCTCACTTAATGGCAACACTCTAATTTACAAGAGAGTATAGAAGATCTTTCACACTTTACAAGGTACTCAAAACATAAAGAAGATGTAGCTATCATGATGTATGCAATGTATGTCGCTGCCAGTGTAGCAGGAACATGTATGACATGAAGATCAAGTCATGAAGAGGTGGATGTTGCATGGCAATATATCTCGGAAAGGCTATGGAAATGCCTCGATAGGTAGGTATGGTGGCTGTTTTGAGGAAAGATATAAGGAGGTTTATGATGACAGAGTGTATCATGCCAAGGGTTTGGATGTACCGGCGAAGGTGGACGCCAACTCTCGGAGTGAGAAGAAAGCAATGCACGGCACAGGAGAGGCTAGCAAATATGAGGAGGTGGAAGTGTCAACTTTCAATATTTACATTAGTCCGAAGAACTCATGCACTTATTATCGGTAACTCTCAATCTAGTAAGGAGGTTCACAAAGAGACAAGTTGTAAGGCCCGATATGCGGTACTGTTCCAGATCTAGGTGTTTCCACCCAGATCCGGGGACGAAGCACATATCGGTCCCACCGCGACATATGACAAAGCCATATGCCCCGGATTTCCAACATGATATCACAACATTACAGATACAGGATACAACATCTCATACAATCGGCATACAACTGCCTTAATACAATACAACAGCGGAAGATATATGTCTGAGTACAGACTACAATCAAATGCCTAGTGGCAAAGAGAAAAACATCGATCCCATAACCACACGGGTCCAGGCCCTCCGCCGGGATCCGCCTAACTAGTCGTCGTCGAGTCTCCACGTGAAACGTCGATCACCGAACCTGTTGACAGTTTAGAACCCTGCAAAGAGTTTGGGGGTAGTATCATGAGTACAGAAGTACTCAGCATCCAACTGTAGTGGTCAACTGACCCAGCAAGTACTTCATCACTCGTCATTCCAGGACAACTAGTAGTTTACGGTAAGGAAGGGGTAAGTGGTGAGGTTGCTGCCGCACTAGCATTTATGAAGTGACTAAAGATCTAGAGAGCAAGGTAAGAAGCCAAGCATTCGATGAGTAAATCGCCTCCAACAAGTCTTGCTATCAAATACTTACGCAATCATAACACCTATCCTATCCTTGTCCTCCTCTTCGCATCCCGACGAAGAAGAAGCAGTCAAGGCACACACACACATTGATCAAGTTATATTAAAATTATCTGAGTTGTTGTTGTCTATGAACAAGGAGTAGGTCTCAAGTCGTCCATAACAGTGGACACGGCTTCTCGAAAAGATTTAACCCTGCAGGGGTGTACCAACTGCCCATTACGAGGCTCCGCACGCACGTCCATCTCTCTCAGTTGCTACCCGTTATAGGAAACCATTTTATGATTTAGTTCCAAGAGATCCGAAACGACAGGTCCCTCTAACTAACAACGAACAAATCCGGGTGGCCCCCGTTGAGTCGACATCCATCTCAGGAGCCGGCCGCGCTCTCGATCTGGTCTCAACCGTCTGTCGCAGGTTTGGATAGCCGGTTAATCACACATGGGACACCGGGTCCTCAGCCGGACAAGGTGGGCCAGCAAGGGAACTAAGTCCTCACTGGTCCAGGTTGGTTTGTAAACAACTGGCAGCCGACCAGCACACACACGGTTTCAAATGGTAAATCAGCTTGGGCCACCACTAGAAATGTTTGACGCTAGGTAGGTAAGAAAAGGGGACCCCATAAAATCCCACACACGGTTAGGCACGCTCAGTCTTAAAACCAATACCCGGAACTCGGGTCCTAGGTGACTCGAATGGAACAAAGCGTCGGGGCGGGGTAGCCTAGACCTTCCATCCTTCGTCGGATATAGTCAACATTATAATAATCAATATCATCAACAACAATATAATAATGTGATATCCCAACCAAAAGAGTAACAGGGTAACATCGTAGCATCCTAAGCATGCATACTAAGCAGGGGCTGAGCAACGAGCAATAGTAACATAGCAGTACATGGTTTGCTGGGAAGGGACATGGCTGTATCGGTTTGAAAGAGGCTGTAAACATGTGGTAGGATCAAACATCGAACCTAACCTATACTAGCATGCAAACCGCTGGTTGAAATAGAATGGATCATAAGTAATGTATAGTCCTTGCCTGTTGATAAGTCAGGTTCCGAAGGTGTAGTCGATCGCAATCTCGCATCGTCTCCGAGAGGTACCCGCGGAAGCACACAAGACGGTAAACACTGGAAAGCAATCAACGAGCAAGCATCTATTACTACGAAGCAAACACGAGAAAGCATCAACAAGAAGGCAACATGAGACATCGCACCTACCGTCGAGAGCGGTTACTAACAGGTTAAGTGGAGTACTCTTCACACACGACGATTACCGCACGTTTACGGTGGTTCAAGTTGCTTAGCTACAGGTGATCAACAAAGGTTGTTAACATGGCAAGTCACGCAAGCACGGCATAGCACTCAAACATGGCAAGAGGTGAAGCATAAATAAACTATCTAGGCTAGTCAATTTAAGTGGGGTGAAATCCTAGACATGGCAAACTATTGCGGACCCCACGATAAAAATGGAATTTGGTACTGTTTTGCCCTAAAAAATATTTTATTATTTTATTTAGCAAGCAAGAACATCATAAACACAATCTACATGCAATTCTAGTCAAGTTACATATAAAGAACATTTTAAACAGAGCAACGGTTAAAAAGTTATGGCAGTTACAGTTTATAGTGGCAAGCAGTGTAATTAGCAAGCAAACAACATGTAAACAAAGTCAAACATGGCAACAAGCAATATTTTATTAAACTACACACAAAACTAAGAAAGTTTCATATTTTACGCATCGCGATCCGAGCTACGAGCAAAAAGATACGGGCACCGCAATAGAAACAATACAATCTGCCAATTTTAATAAAAAAAACTAGCAGAACAGAAAAAAGCTAAACGGACCGAAGGCAATCAGGCCCAACAGAAAAGAAAAAAACAGAACTGATAAAATAAAAAAGGGGGGGCAGCCTCACCCATGGGCTACGGCCCAAAGTGGCCTGGAGAGGGCTGGAGAGGCCGGGTGGGGAGCTGGGCCACCAGGGGCGCGCAGGCCGGCCCACCTGGCCAGGCAGCGGCTGGAGGGGCGCTGGATCGGGATCGAGCCGGGGACGGCTTCGTCCTCGTCCAGGCCGAGCAAGGCTGGCGGCGCCGGCTTCCGGCGATGGGCGGCGGTTGCAGGCTGGAGGACCAGGGGCGCAGGGTGACTGGGAGGAGGCGGATCCGGTCGGCGGGGTCCCTCGGGGCAGAGCTGGGCGGCGGCGTCCCAACGAGCTCCGAGGAGGGGCGGCTCTGTCCATGGCGCGGCACGCTTCCGTTGGGGCTCCTGGTCGAGAGAGGAAGAGGTGAGGAGATGAAACGGGAGGAGGAGGGCGGCCCGGTCGTGGCACTGGTCACCAGCGCGTGGTGCGGCGGCTCCTCGGCTCGCCGGCCGGAGGAGAAGCGGCGGGGCGGCGTGCGGGAGGAGAGAGGAAGGAGATGGATGGGCTTCGGGCAGCTCCATGGGGAGACGTGGCGGCTTCCTGGCCGTCAGATCGGGCGATCTGACGGTCCAGATCTGATGGGCTAGCAAAAGGGCGAAAATGGGGTATTTGGGGGTAATTTTGGGGCTATTGTGAGGGGGTGGCTGCAATTTTGGCTTAGGGGAAACCCTAGAAATGGGTGGGAGTGTGGTGGTCTTTATATAGCCCAGGTGGCTGGCAGTTTTCAAAAACATCTCCGGTTTTTCTCTCGCGCGCGCGGTGCTCACGTTTCTGACCGCCGGGGGTCCGCTCTACCTCCGATTCGGGTAAAACTTCAAACTGCGCGATCAGCGCGTCGAGCCGGAGGCGTTCACCTCGCGCTGGAACCGTTCCGAAAACACTTTCCGGCGCGCTATAAAATATCCCGTTTAATTATTAAACGGGGTTTTTCGTTCCGTTGGCTACGGCTGGTCTCGTGCGGTTTTCGCGACGGTGATCGGGTGAAACCCGGTGTCGCAAAGGTCGAGTGTCAGGATGGCAAGGGTCGGTCTCCGTCCGATACGAGATAAGAGGGGGGAAAAATAATCGCCGATCGATAAATCGGGGATGCAAACACCGCAAACAAATTAGACAATCAAACAATGCACACCGAAAACAAAATTTTTAATTTTTGTGAAAACTGGGCTGTTACAATACAACACCACCAACAAGGGATCTCGTCCCGAGATCCAGGACGATTCGGGAGAGAGGGGGGAAGAGAAAAAGAGAGTCGACGATTCTTCAAAACCACCAACAAGGGACTATGCTCCATGTCGACGTCGAACTTCGGTTGAGAAACTTTCCGCAGAGAAACGACATCGTCGGAAAAAACGAAACCGTCAGTGACAAGAGGAAGAACGATCGCGAAAACCAGATCAAGGGATAGTGATTTTCGACACAAGTCGTAAAAACACCGGGAAAAAGGAGGGAGGGTAAAGGACGACCCAGACGATATCCGAAACCGGAGAAGCTGAAGGTACTACAGGAATTCCCACCTGAGCTCGGAATCGAGACAATACGCTGCAAGCAAGGCATTGCAACTATTCCGAAACTCCACACACTCGAGATCCTAGAGTTTGAAAGGGGATAAGTCGAGAATAAAACACTTACGACACTTGTCCTGACCAGAGCAAAGATAAGGAGTAAAAAGATTCCTACTCTCCGATAACTAACTTAGTAACTGCAAAATAGTTTTAGTCTAGACTCGACTTCAGCCAGAAAAGGGATCCTACGGTCGGGAAGGCTCTGATACCAAGTTGTAAGGCCCGATATGCGGTACTATTCCAGATCTAGGTGTTTCCACCCAGATCCGGGGACGAAGCACATATCAGTCCCACCGCGACATATGACAAAGCCATATGCCCCGGATTTCCAACATGATATCACAACATTACAGATACAGGATACAACATCTCATACAATCGGCATACAACTGCCTTAATACAATACAACAGCGGAAGATATATGTCTGAGTACAGACTACAATCAAATGCCTAGTGGCAAAGATAAAAACATCGATCCCATAACCACACGGGTCCAGGCCCTCCGCCGGGATCCGCCTAACTAGTCGTCGTCGAGTCTCCACGTGACACGTCGATCACCGAACCTGTTGACGATTTAGAAACCTGAAAAGAGTTTGGGGGTAGTATCATGAGTACAGAAGTACTAAGCATCCAACTGTAGTGGTCATCTGAACCAGCAAGGACTTCATCACTCGTAATTCTAGGACAACTAGTAGTTTACGGTAAGGAAGGGGTAAGTGGTGAGGTTGCTGCCGCACTAGCATTTATGAAGTGGCTAACGATCTAGAGAGCAAGGTAAGAAGCCAAGCATTCGATGAGGAAATCGCCTCCAACAAGTCTTGCTATCAACTACTTACGCAATCATAACACCTATCCTATCCTTGTCCTCCTCTTCGCATCCCGACGAAGAAGAAGCAGTCAAGGCACACACACACGTTGATCAAGTTATATTAAAATTATCTCAGTTGTTGTTGTCTATGAACAAGGAGTAGGTCTCAAGTCGTCCATAACCGTGGACACGGCTTCTCGAAAAGATTTAACCCTGCAGGGGTGTACCAACTGCCCATTACGAGGCTCCGCACGCACGTCCATCTCTCTCAGTTGCTACCCATTATAGGCAACCATTTTGTGATTTAGTTCCAAGAGATCCGAAATGACAGGTCCCTCTAACTAACAACGAACAAATCCGGGTGGCCCCTGGTGAGTCGACATCCATCTCAGGAGCCGGCCGCACTCTCGATCTGGTCTCAACCGTCTGTCGCAGGTTTGGATAGCCGGTTAATCACACATGGGACACCTGGTCCTCAGCCGGACAAGGTGGGCCAGTAAGGGAACTAAGTCCTCACTGGTCCAGGTTGGTTTGTAAACAACTGGCGGCCGACCAGCACACACACGGTTTCAAATGGTAAATCAGCTTGGGCCACCACTAGAAATGTTTGAAGCTAGGTAGGTAAGAAAAGGGGACCCCATAAAATCCCACACGCGGTTAGGCACGCTCAGTCTTAAAACCAATACCCGGAACTCGGATCCTAGGTGACTCGAATGGAACAAAGCGTCGGGGCGGGGTAGCCTAGACCTTCCATCCTTCGTCGGATATAGTCAACATTATAATAATCAATATCATCAACAACAATATAATAATGTGATATCCCAACCCAAAGAGTAACAGGGTAACATCGTAGCATCCTAAGCATGCATACTAAGCAGAGACTGAGCAACGGGCAATAGTAACATAGCTGTACATGGTTTGCTGGGAAGGGACATGGCTGTATCGGTTTGAAAGAGGTTGTAAACATGTGGTAGGATCAAACATTGAACCTAACCTATACTAGCATGCAAACCGCTGGTTGAAATAGAATGGATCATAAGTAATGTATAGTCCTTGCCTGTTGATAAGTCGGGTTCCAAAGGTGTAGTCGATCGCAAGCTCCCATCGTCTCCGAGAGGTACCCGCGGAAGCACACAAGACGGTAAACACTGGAAAGAAATCAACGAGCAATCATCGATTACTACGAAGAAAACACGAGCAAGCATCAACAAGAAGGCAACACGAGACATCGCACCTACCGTCGAGAGCGGTTACTAACAGGTTAAGTGGAGTACTCGTCACACACGACGATTACCGCACGTTTACGGTGGTTCAAGTTGCTTAGCTACAGGTGATCAACAAAGGTTGTTAACATGGCAAGTCAAGCAAGGACGGCATAGCACTCAAACATGGCAAGAGGTGAAGCATAAATAAACTATCTAGGCTAGTCAATTTAAGTGGGGTGAAATCCTAGACATGGCAAACTATTGCGGACCCCACGATAAAAATGGAATTTGGTTCTGTTTTGCCCTAAACAATATTTTATTATTTTATTTAGCAAGCAAGAACAACATAAACACAATCTACATGCAATTCTAGTCAAGTTACATATAAAGAACATTTTAAACAGAGCAACGGTTAAAAAGTTATGGCAGTTACAGTTTACAGTGGCAAGCAGTGTAATTAGCAAGCAAACAACATGTAAACAAAGTCAAACATGGCAACAAGCAATATTTTATTAAACTACACACAAAACTAAGCAAGTTTCATATTTTACGCATCGCGATCCGAGCTACGAGCAAAAAGATACGGGCACCGCAATAGAAACAATACAATCTACCAATTTTAATAAAAAAACTAGAAGAACAGAAAAAAAGCTAAACGGGCCGAAGGCAATCAGGCCCAACAGAAAAGAAAAAAACAGAACTGATAAAAAAGGGGGGGTAGCCTCACCCATGGGCTACGGCCCAAAGTGGCCTGGAAAGGGCTGGAGAGACCGGCTGGGGAGCTGGGCCACCAGGGGTGCGCAGGCCGGCCCACCTGGCCACGGCAGCGGCTGGAGGGGCGTTGGATCGGGATCGAGCCGGGGACGGCTTCGTCCTCGTCCAGGCCGAGCGAGGCTGGCGGCACCGGCTTCCGGCGATGGGCGGCGGTTGCAGGCTGGAGGACCAGGGGCGCGGGGTGACTGGGAGGAGGCGGATCCGGTCGGCGGGGTCCCTCGGGGCAGAGCTGGGCGGCGGCGTCCCGACGAGCTCCGAGGCGAGGCGGCTCTGTCCATGGCGCGGCGCGCTTCCGTTGGGGCTCCTGGTCGAGAGAGGAAGAGGTGAGGAGAAGAAACGGGAGGAGGAGGGCGGCCCGGTCGTGGCACTGCTCACCGGCGCGTGGTGCGGCGGCTCCTCGGCTCGCCGGCCGGAGGAGAAGCGGCGGGGCGGCGTGCGGGAGGAGAGAGGAAGGAGATGGATGGGCTTCGGGCAGCTCCATGGGAAGACGTGGCGGCTTCCTGGCCATCAGATCGGGCGATCTGACGGTCCAGATCTGATGGGCTAGCAAAAGGGCGAAAATGGGGTATTTGGGGGTAATTTTGGGGCTATTGTGAGGGGGTGGCTACCATTTTGGCTTACGGGAATGGGTGGGAGTGTGGTGGTCTTTATATAGCCCAGGTGTCTGGCAGTTTGCAAAAAAATCTCCGGTTTTTCACTCGCGCGCGCGGTGCTCACGTTTCTGACCGCCGGGGGTCCGCTGTATCTCCGATTCGGGTAAAACTTCAAACTACGCGATCAGCGCGTCGAGCCGGAGGCGTTCACCTCGCGCTGGAACCGTTCCGAAAAACACTTTCCGGCGCGCTATAAAATATCCCGTTTAATTAGTAAACGGGGTTTTTCGTTCCGTTGGCTACGGCTGGTCTCGTGCGGTTTTCGCGATGGTGATCGGGTAAAACCCGGTGTCGCAAAGGTCGAGTGTCAGGGTGGCAAGGGTCGGTCTCCGTCCGATACGAGATAAGAGGGGGAAAAATAATCTCCGATCGATAAATCGGGGATGCAAACACCGCAAACAAATCAGACAATCAAACAATTCACATCGAAAACAAAATTTTTAATTTTTTTGAAAACTGGGCTGTTACACAAGTACCCCGAGGAGGAGTGTATGGGGGTTTGGTTATCCTTGCGCATCCTCGACTCATGGTACGTGAGTGTACTTTAATATCCGACCCCTCAGAAGAGTAGTGATCCATCTAGTAGCTAGAGTTCTCAACTAATTTTGTAGGTTTTGAAAATAAACGCGGATTGCCCAAAATACGACACCTATCACTAATAGGCTAGAGCTCTTAACACCAAAAGTTCATACATTACTCACATCAATACCTCAAAACCATTGCAAGTTACTACTAAAATTAAATAGCAACCTCAATTACCTACTTTCAAGACAAGACACAACTCAGTGCAACAGGAAAACTCTCTAAACAAGATAAACATGAAAACTCAAGAGACTTCCAGCAACAAACTAAACAAAAGCTCTTTAAAAAGATAAACATGAAAGCTAAGAGCAAAACATGGCAGTAGCTAAGAAAATAAAAAGAACAACTCACAGCTAAGGAAATAATCATGCAAATCCTATCAGTAGTTCTAGTTCAAACGGAGCGTGTTTCTCTCCCACACAAAGTAAGACGGGATCTAACTTGTTATGAACAGCAAGCAAAGCTAAAGAAAACTAAAAATAAAACTTAAGAGCGAGACGCTCCAAGCATAGCACATAACGCATGAAGTGATAAAAACATAGTGCGACGAAGGACGAACTGATGATTGTTGATGGAGAAGGGGATGCACGGGGGCATCCCCAAGCTTAGACGCTTGAGTCTCCTTGAATATTTGTTGAGGATGCATGGGGGCATCCCCAAGCTTGAGCGCTTGACACTCCCGAATCTTCTTTCATCATCTTCCCTCGCACACTTGAAAACTCCCTTCATGCATAACTCATCATAATCTGATTAGCGAGGTTAGTACCCATAATAAAATAATTTTTCCCCACTAGATATAAAGATATTCTTGAAGAGTTATTGTTTCTCAAGATTGCCAGAAGGTTTTTTCAAAGGAAAAGAAAGCTTAAGGTTTGCAAAAGTTAGGAGAGACAAAACGTGGCAGAATCTGTGAAAAACAGAACAGCAGGTAGTAAAGAATTTTTTAGGGGTACTTCTGCAACTCAAATCAAAAAACTCAGAACATACAAAAGTTCCGTAATTGTATAGAGCACGCTGTGTAAAAATTTCAGCTCCAAATGATGAACTGGGATTTTTCTGTGATTTTTCCCGTCACGAGGACAGAATCTGTCTTCTGGACAGCATGTCACAACTTTCAGTTCCCTTGTCATATGAGGCTATAACTTGGCACAAAGCTTGAAAATAAAGATACAATGATGTTGCTACAGTAGTAACAATCATCAAGACCACTAAAAACAGAAAGTAAAAACTCAAAGTAAAGATAACAAGGGTTGTCTCCCTAGAGCTCTTTTTTTTATAGCCATAAAGACATGCTTAAGATTTTGATGATGCTCTCGTAGGAATAAGAGTTGAAGAACAAAAGAGAGCATCAAGAAGAAAATACGAAACAAATTTAAGCCTAACATGCTTCCTATGCATAGGAATATTGCAATGAAATAATTTATTGAAGCACAAATCAATAAGCATAGGAAGGCAAAACAAGTGCAACCTCAAAACCTTCAACATAAAGAGAGGGAACTTGATATTATTGAAATATCTATAAGAATATGTTCCCCTCTCATAATAATTTTCAGTGGGATCATGAATAAACTCAAAAATATAAGTATCACATAAAAAATTCTTATCATGATCCACAAGCATAGAAAATTTGTTACTCTCCACATAAGTAAAATTCTTCTCATTAGTAATAGTGGGAGCAAACTCAAGAAAATAGCTATCACATGAATCATTCTTACCATGATACACTTACAAACATTTATTCTTTATAGCATAAGTGTCATCACAATAATCATCATAGATAGGAGGCAAAGTATCATCAAAATAAATTTCCTCATCAAAACTTGGGGGCTAAAAAGATCATCTTCATCAAACGTAGCATCCCTAAGCTTATAGCTTTGCATATCATTAGCATCAAAAGTATTCAAGGAAGACATGCAAATAACATTACTACTATCATGAGTGTTGTGCAAATAATAAAGCTCCATAGGATTTTTGATCTCCTCCTCAAACACTTCATGTCCTAACTCAAGATAGAGCTCATAAAGCTCTCTCATAATTTTTTTGTTGTTTTCCATAAAGCCTAACTAGTGAAAATAAAAACAAGAAACAAAAAGAATTAATTGCAAGATCTAAAGATATACCTTCAACGCTTCCCTCCCCGGCAACGGCGCCAGAAATGGCTTGATGTCTACGCACGCTTCTATTCTTGTAGACTATGTTGGGCCTCCAAGCGCAGAGGTTTGTAGGACAACAGCAATTTCCCTCAAGTGGATGACCTAAGGTTTATCGAACTCAGGGAAGTAGAGGTTGAAGATGGTCTCTCTCAAGCAACCCTGCAATTAAGATACAAGAAGTCTCTTGTGTCCCCAACACACCTAATACAACTAGGAGTTGTATAGGTGCACTAGTTCGGCGAAGAGATGGTAAAATACGAGTGATAGGTGTGGCAAAACAAAGTAATATAAATCTGTAATAAAAAGTGCAGCAAGAAAACAAGTGGTAAACGTGAGCACAAACGGTGTAACAATGGTGGAAACAAGGCCTAGGCTTTATACTTTCACTAGTGACAACTCCCAACAACATTAACATAGTCTAATCACATGATATTTCCCATAAAACATGCAATGGAGACGTACTCAGAGGTCATTCCTTTGTGGTCAAGAGAGGACGAGAATTGTGTAGGGCTACAAGAGCACACCTCAGAGTTCGTAGTTCTCATCTATGGATTTCCCAATGTCACCGCGGCCATCCAAAGAGAGTACCACAATCACCACAATATATCTAAAGGATAGTCAAAGACAAGCACCAAAAGACTCTCAATCTTCAATCCACACACAAAAGAGGAAATCACTCATGATAATATTCTTCTAACCCATGTCCAATAGACCGCTGTCACCTTGGTCTCGGGGATTATACTAGATAAGATCAATTGAGTACATCAATCCAATACATAGAGGAAGGGGAAATATCATGGGATCACCCTAGATTAACATAGCCAATGATCACAAAAAAGATCACATCATGGGAGAGAGAGAAACCACATAGATCAAGATACAAGCCTTAGCCCCGAGGGGAACTACTCACACATGGACATGGTGAGAGGGAGAGTTGTTGATGGAGAGGTGCATCCCTGAGGAGATGAAGGAGACGGCGACGGCGGCGGCCACGGCGGCGGCGGCGCCCACGGCCACGGCCCTTCGCCCCTTCTTCTTCCTTGGATATGGTGCTGCTGTGGAGATTGATCTCCCCCTCAAGACGGCTGCCAAGGGGGAGGAATTTTCGTGGTGCCCTTTGACCTAGGTTTCCTCTATTACTCTCGGATTCCCGTCATCCATATTATGTCTTCTGTATTTTGGGGTTTCTGAAAGCATCCGAACTCCGATTGGGCCGAATTTTATGTCTAAATCCACCGGAAAAGAATTCCCTACAAATTTGTAGTTTTAAGTTTTTCCGTTTGAGGCCGTATTCTAGTGTTTCCGAGGCGATCTTTAAAACCTGTCTGGTGGGGACAGATTTCGGAAAAGTTAGAGTCCAACTCTTACAAGGCTTCCTTTTGTGATCTTTCCTTTATCCAAGTAATTCCTACACATAAAGTAGAAAAACAATAACTTGTGCACTCTTGCAACCATTCACTAGTGGACAGACCCCCATATTGTCCCGGTTCAAATGGGCCTTCGGTCCCGGTTCAACACCCGGGACCAATAACTCGGGACCAATGCTGGTCCCGGTTGGCCCACGAACCGAGACCGAAGAGGGGGGAGGGGTCATTGGTCCTGGTTGATAGGAAGTACCGGGATCGGGCCTCCATATTTTTTTTATTTTTTTATTTTTTTATTTTTTATTTCTTATTATTTATTATTTATTATTTATTAACCTTCGTGGTCAAACTTCCCCAAGGGTCACCCATCCTCACACTACTCAAGCCCCAGCACGCTTAACTTCTCAGTTCCATTCAACACCTACCCCAACTCGCTTAACAGACACTTGTTGATATATGTATCATATCAATCATATTAAACCTTGTTGATGTCTATGTTGTGATGAAATTTACAAAAAATTGAAACTTCCCGATCGGTTACCTATTATATTTTAAATGTTTTTTAAATTATTATTTTGAAAAAATATATTTCTTTTTAATTTTGAAAACACATTTTTCATTTTCCGAGTGACAAAAATGGGGTTTTTTGTGAAGATTCTACCAAATATTTGATGTAAACTTGAACCACTTTATTTTTGTAAAATACTAGACCATATTTTATTTACAATTGATCAAAGTTTCCATGTAATATGGTTTTTATATACCTCTTCTGAAAAAGACAAATTTCCGCAGATTCAGCTGGAACGGGGTCAAATTTGAACTACATGTACTTGATAGTTTGCTCTTTATTTTTTGAAAAAATCATTTCTAGATACACAAGTAGTCATTTCATCAGGGATCCACCAAGACTTTTGTAAGATTCCACCCCTATCTATTACCGGTCATGCCCTCCGTTTTGACTACTTTTTGAAATCGACAAAAATAATTCAAAAAAAATAAAAAAATTGTAAAACCTTCACGTTGCATACTAATTTATGTCTTAGTAACCATACAAAACAAAAAACTTGGAATAAGGCAAATATCTTATAAAAGTCTTTTTAAAATGAGCTATCGAGTATGAAGATTCATGACTTTCAAGCCAAATGAGTGATGTTACAGCTAGTTTGAAAGGATAGTTTTCCCAAATGGTCTCATATTTTGCACATGTGTGTATATTTTACTAGCCAACAAGTTTGCCAAAGGAATTTTTTATTTTCTTTGCACGAAAAATCCATTTTCCATTTTCCGAGTGACAAAAATGGGGTTTTTTGTGAAGGATCTACCAAATATTTGATGTCAACTTGAACCACTTTATTTTTGTAAAATATTAGACCATGTGTTATTTACAATTGACCAAAGTTTCCATGTAATATGGTTTTTATATACCTCTTCTGAAAAAGACAAATTTCCGCAGATTCAGCTGGAACGGGGTCAAATTTGAACTACATGTGCTTGATAGTTTGCTCTTTATTTTTTGAAAAAATTATTTCTAGATACACAAGTAGTCATTTCATCAGGGATCCACCAAGACTTTTGTAAGATTCCACCCCTATCTATTACCGGTCATGCCCTCCGTTTTGACTACTTTTTGAAATCGACAAAAATAATTAAAATAAATAAAAAAATTGTAAAACCTTCGCGTTGCATCCTAATTTATGTCTTAGTAACCATACAAAACAACAAACTTGGAATAAGGCAAATATCTTATAAAAGTCTTTTTAAAATGAGCTATCGAGTATGAAGATTCATGACTTTCAAGCCAAATGACCGATGTTACAGCTAGTTTGAAAGGATAGTTTTCCCAAATGATCTCATATTTTGCACATGTGTGTATATTATACTAGCCAACAAGTTTGCCAAAGAAAGTTTTTATTTTCTTTGCACGAAAAATCCATTTTCCGAGTGACAAAAATGGGGTTTTTTGTGAAGGATCTACCAAATATTTGATGTCAACTTGAACCACTTTATTTTTGTAAAATATTAGACCATGTGTTATTTAAAATTGACCAAAGTTTCCATGTAATATGGTTTTTATATACCTCTTCTGAAAAAGACAAATTTCCGCAGATTCAGCTGGAACGGGGTCAAATTTGAACTACATGTGCTTGATAGTTTGCTCTTTATTTTTTGATGTCTATGTTGTGATGAAATTTTAAAAAAATTGAAACTTCCCGATCGGTTACCTATTATATTTTAAAATCAGTGTTTTGTTTTGAAATCTTTGTATTATTAAAACTAAAATTATACAAAAACAAAAAGTATAACAAATTTATTATAAGAGGTAGACAGAGGAATCCTCCCAAGGAGGGTGATATATATCTCCTTGAGCATGCAGAAAATTATACAAAAAAAAATATAGCAAATTTATTATAAGAGGTAGACAGAGGAATCCTCCCAAGGAGGGTGATATCTATCTCCTTGAGCATGCGGGAGGGTGACATCTGCCTCTATTGGCTTCAACAGACACAAGTCCTTCTGGACCAGAAGAACCTATGCCTGTTCAAGCTGATAGAGGCGGAAGGTCAGCCTCCTGCCTGCTTAAAGAGATACACAGCACCCCCCTCGGGTTGAATTCCTCGGTATACACCTTTAATAAGCTTGATATGCTACAGTAAGTGCTGGACTGACCGTGCTTATAAACAACTCTAACCCACCTTCGGTTAGCGAGGTGGGACTAATTATAGACTATTGGTCCCGGTTGGTGGCTCCAACCGGGACTAAAGGTCCTTTTTTCCATTTGGTATTACTGCAAAGTACTAATTATAGACTATTGGTCCCGGTTGATAGCTGTTGGGAAACGTAGTAGAAAACAAAAAAATTCGGCCTACGAATCAAGAACCCAAGATCATCCAAGAAGATTGCATACAAGGTTTTAGGTCATGGCTCACCAACCGATGTAGCGGAAGTAGAGTTGGTGAAGACCGTTGGTGCAGATCCCCGCAGCTAGGAATTTCAATGACCTCCCAACCGCGAGGATATCGATCCCGCGTACCGTTCCACGATCCGTTGCGCGATCTATCCCGTGAACCGTCCCACGATCCGTCCCGATCAAGTCCCACGAACAAGTCCCTCGAACATGATCTCCGAGGAAGAAGAAGGACCTCGAAGAAGGATCAAAGGTATGATCCCTCTACCGGTATCCACACATCCCGATGTAGCAATCCAGCAGCGCTCCGCCGTCCAGAGAAGAACGCCACCGAGAGAAACTAGAGGGAGAAGAGCCTAGCGGCGTCCGGACTAGAACGATCTAGCCTGAAGAGAATTAGAGGCACGTGGGATTTAGCTGGGGCAACCTTGGGGCTTTTCTGGTGTGTATTTGGGGCTACCCCTGCCCCCGAATATATAGCTGGAAGCCTGGGGTCGCAACTTGGGCGAGGGTTCTCCCCAAAGTCGGTTTTGGCCACCAGGAGGAGTCCAACACGGATTCCAGTACGAAACGCCGCGGACTACGGCGTCTAGGGGGGAAACGCCAGGGACCCTGGTGTTTTGCCCTGGCCCCCAAGGAAAGTCTATTTCCCACCGACCTACGGCCTTGTGGACCTTTCTACTTGGCCTAGCTTCGGTTTCCGCGTCTTGGAGAGTTCCATAACCCTCCGGATACTTCCATAAGCTCCCGGGAACCTTCCGGAACCTCCCGAAACATTTCTAGAAGTCCCGGAACAATTTCCCGATGTTTCGTAACCTTTCCACAACTATTACCGAATGTTGCAAAACCTTCCGAGACTATCATGGATGTCTTGTTACCACTTCAAGACTCTTCTTGAATGTTCCGAAATCATCCGAGACCGTTCACGAATATTCTGAAACCATTCAGCACAACCTAGAACACTTCTAGTGCTACCCGGAAACACTTCCTGTTCCACCCGAAACAATTCCGGTACCCTTTCTCTTTTCATCTCCTAGTTCTCTAACAGATTACTACTCGTTAAGTGTGTGACCCAATAGGTTCGGTATAATGCGGACATGACTCAGAACATCTTCCGGACATAGGTCAATAGCCTTTTGTCAATAGCCAATAATCAACAGCGGAGCCATGGACACCCATGTTGACTCCCGCACATACACGAAGAAACTTCGAGTGAACCATTATGTTTAGTCATGTACCATTCCCTTTGCTTCGCGATATATGACAAAGTTAGAGGAGAGAAGTTTGGCACCCATGTGTAACAACTTTTGAACACAAGCCACTCGTTATCCTCTTCGCTCGTTTGTCCCTTTTCTCGTTATCGTATTCCGGTATCCCCGTGACTGAATCACAATGCGTCTGGCCAGACTATAATGGATACCGTCATACCGAGTGGGCCCGAAGTGAATATCTTCTTCATCGTGAAGGAGCAAATCCCATTCTTGAACTATCACAGTCACTAGCCACACCATCTGACATACCCAGAACTTATTTTACTACTTCCCATTTACGGGAGGATTCATCTAAGAACCAAAGCATGTCTTCCTGTGTGAAGCAACTCGATACTCTCATGGTCTAAGGAATTACGTATATGATAACATTTCATGATATGACTTATAACGTAGTTACGATGTGATCTCTAAGTATATCATTCAATACTGGGGTCGGTTCAACATCACTGTTCTGCTAACAATATGTTCCCATTGCTACTGACATCCTTGTTACAAGAACAATGTCCATGATTAAGAAAACGTAATCATCAGTTAGCACTTGAGCTGGTTTTAGAGGCTAAACCAGGAACTCTTGGTGTTTACATTTCCACACATGCAAGTGAGTTTTCTTCTGAATCTCATAGTCAGGGTCATTGCAATTATAGCACAGAAATATAAACATTAATTACGAACGTGGAAATATATATAATAACATTTCATTATTGCCTCTAGGGCATATTTCCAACAATAGCTCCAACCGGGACCAATCCCTCGAAGTGTGGTCGCCAGAGCATTGGTCCCGGTTATTGGCACAAACCGGGACCGTTGCCCCAGTTGAACCGGGACCGTTGCCCAATACAGACGAACCGGGACCGTTGCGAGTCATCGGTCCCGGTTCTGAAATGAACCGGGAGCGATGCCTTTTTTGGGCTGGACGAAAGGGGGGTCTCTCCACTAGTGATTAATAGGTTAGTTTCAAAATATGTTATAAAGATATATGAAACTATATAAAAAACATAGCAATATCACACAAAACATGCATGGAGCAAGCAAAAATTATAAATACGTTTGGGACGTATCAACATAACGTGAAAGAAAGATGTAAGGGGTGAGTATATATCAATATAGTATAACTAACTTCTCACGGTAAGGAAAGGATAGTGGTTGAGGTTGCAGCCGCACTAGCATATATGAGTGGCTAACGATCTATATTAGAGTAAGGAGAGATCCAAGAATCCGTTGATGTTCGCATCAATAGGGATCTATTCACCTACTTACGTCAAACATAACACAACCTTCTCCACTCTTTGTCGCTCCGGACGAAGAAGAGCAATCAAGGCAACTCACACGTTGGCAATTTTAAAAGCATGATTAAGTTGATGGTATTCTATGAACAAGGAGTAGGTCTCAAGTCGTCCATAACCACGGAAACGACTTTTTGAAAAGATTTAACCCTGCAGGGGTGTACCAACTGCCCATAATAGGCTTCGCATGTATGCCCGGTTTCCACTTGGCTGGGTAAACGCGTGAAACTCCGAAACGTTAGAGTACCTCTAGCTAACATCGCACAATTCCGGGTGGCCCCCGGTGAGTCGACATCCAACTCAAAAGCCGTCCGCGCTCTCGAATCGGCCACTACCGTCTGGACGAGGTCCGTTAGTTTCCCAAACCATGTGGATAACCCCTTAGCTCCCTGGTGTGGACCAACAAGAGAAACCATGTCTCCGCTGGCCCGGGTTGTTTCGAAAACTGCTGGGGTACCAACCAAGCACACACACGTTTGCAAATAGTAAATCAGCTTGGGCCACCACTAGAACTGTTTGAAGCTAGATAGGTAAGAAAAGGGGACCCCATAGAATCCCACACACTATTAGGCACGCTCATCAAGAAACACAATACCCGGAACTCGGGTCCTAGGTGACTCGAATGGAACAAAACACCCGGCGGGAACATCCCGGTCTCTCATCCTTCTTCAAATATAAGTTAACATCATATTAATATTCTCAACCAATTTCTGATAATAGCATGATAAACCACCAAGAAACAATGGGTATAAGCAGCAGGTAAGGGCCTACACATACTAAGCAATTGTCAAGCAAGCAAGGTACATAGCCAAACAAGGTTTTGCTAGGATGTGGGGGCATGGCTGTTTGGGTTTGATTGAGAGGCACAAGCATATGGTGGTAGGATCAAACAACCGTTCTAAATAAAGCTAGGCAAGCGAGCTGAAAGCTATAAGGAATGATATATAAACCCCCTTTCCTGGGTAGGTAGTCGACGGAGTTGACGTAGCAGGGTCCTCGGGCTCGTTGTCGGACAACTCCACGTAAGTCTCCTCGGCAAGCTCAAGCTCTAACGTACGGTACCGGCAAAGAGAAACACCACATATAAGCATCGAGATCAAAGATGCACAAGCATGATTGCATGTTCAAATTTAAGGCATGGTGTGACCCTAGCTAGTCAAGTTTAAATGGAGATCGTGACGGCACGTCAACGATGATCCATATGCATTTATTATTTTTAATGGCCTTGGTCTTGGCCTTAACTTTGGTGTAGGTGATATGGCTAGCATGACATGGCATGATCAACATAAACAACTATGCAATTGCAACGTGAAATTAAACTATCGATTTCGGATACGGAAAGGTGTTGACGAAAGTTGACACCGGGTAAGTTTTCAAAAGAAGGAACGGAGACCAGCCACTTCCATACAACAATATGTTGGAGGCTGTTTCAAAAGAAATCAAAGATCACAGATGACATGGTCACTTTGGAATTCAAACAGGAAATTTGAAAATGAGAGAGAAAATGGGCATTTGGTCCCATCATTATTCTGTGTTGCACAACACACAAAATGGACCTCACCATGTGACTCACTGCATTTTGCTACCCCGAAAATCATATATGGCATGATGAACTTGGAGTATGGATGCCCATGTCATTTGAAAAAAGATTGGAATTTGAAATCCAAATCAAAATAGAAAAGAAACAGAAAAGAGAAAAAAAGGAAGAGGACATAGCACTTGGGCTGGCCTCGGGCAAACTTGGCCCAACTCTTCTCTCTCTCCCTGGCCCAGGTTGGATATCCTAATGGCGCCACAACACTTCTGGCTTGGCCCAGACCACCAAGTGGCCTAGCCACTGACCAGAGGGGCCAGGATGTCAGCCTCTGCGAAAAAAGTAAAAACGAGGGGGGCGCGCCGACTGGGACTCGAACCCGCGCCGCGCTGAAACTATCCGCTGCCCCTTGCCACTGCGCTGCGATTGATTTCTAAACCAAAGGGGTGCAATAGCATAGGTGAGTTAACATGAAGATGTTAACTGAACGCGAGCGTTCGACTGTCAGACATCAGAGACACGCGACTCCAGCGACCCTCACGTCAGCTACGAGGCGTCTCAGACTCCCTGAAGACACAAAAAGGAAAGGGGGAACTTCCATGTCACCATGGTGGCCCCGATCTGCACACGAGGTGGTCACGGCGAGGATCTGCAAGCCGGTGAAGTCTCGGCGGAGCCGCTGCGTGCAGACGCTGGAATTGCAGACAGACACGCGCACGGGCAAAACAAGCGCAAGGCGGCTCCTTTGTCTCCACTAACGCGTCCAGGACACGAACAAGACATGCGCACCAGCGCCCGGATCACGACCTGAGCACGGCGACGAAGCACTATGCGGTGGCGCTGTAAACCGCGGCGGCACCTATGGCTACACGGTGAGCTCCTACGCACAGGACGAGAGACGGAAGGAGGGACCGCAACTCACCTAGGGGGTGTCGGAGGCGATCTCGCGTTCACGGAAGGGGAAGGAGACACGGCGGCCGTCGTCAGGGAGGACAGCTCCCGCGGAGGCGTCGCCGGCTCGGAGTCGAATTGCGAGGTCCTGCTCAACCTGCATGGTGGGGAAAGGACGGTGAGGTGCAGGGGATGGCGTGGAGAAGCACACGCTCGACGAGGAAGCTTGGCGGCGGCGAATTGGACCTCACCGGCGGGGAACAGGGGAGACGCCCCTCGGCCCTGGCGGCAACGCGCAAAATTGGAGGGGGAAACGGGGAACCTAGGGTTCGTGGAGCCCGGAGACGTGCTCGATATATAGGGGAAGCCCCCTGGCCACGTCGGCCGGCGTCGACGTCGACGCTCCCGCCGGCAGTGAGAGAGGAGGAAGAGGGGACCCTGGCCACGGTGGAAAGGCGGCGCCCGTGGCCCCTTGGATCAATATCCCATGGCCAGGCACCCTCCCGCGTACCGCTTCGCTGGTGGGGCCAGCTGGGCTGCAGGGAGGAGAGGGGAGGCGTGTTGGGTTGGGCCTGGCAGGCTCTCTCTCTCTAATTAAAAGAAAAGGAAAGTTTTTCCATTTAAATAAAACAGAAAACTTCCAAGACTTTTTTGAGGGCAAACCATAAGAGAGAAAAACATATAAAAAATATTTTTCTGAAACCTTGCAATATTATCCATTTTATAAATTGGTTTGACAAAATTTTGAGCAACAAAAATGTGGAGTCCTTTTTTAATTCAAATTCACTTTGAATAAGAACACACATATTTGGGGGAGCTAAAATGGGTGCAAGGTTTTTGAAAATCTTGGAAAGGGGAAGGATTGGGCTATGCCTACTTTGAGGTTAAGGGGAGTTAACATGCAAATGGAAAAATTCCTCCAATACCTCTTTTTAAGCATCTTGGACCATTTGAAAGCAAAATGAAATGAGCCCAAACATAGATGGCAACCAAGATCACCACATGGAATTACATCATCTTGCAACATAACAAGTTTGAAGGCCATTGGAGAAAGTAAAATTACAACATGTTTATTACTTTCACTGATGGGCTGTTACAGCTCTCCCCTACCAACGCAGGATCTCGTCCCGAGATCTAGGCATGAAACAACTCTGGATACTCGGAACGGAGATGATATTCACGCTCCCAAGTTGCTTCTTTCTACGAATGATGTGACCACTGCACCTTCATGAACTTGACGGTCTTGTTGCGCGTCTTGCGCTCGGAAGTCTCAAGAACACGGACTAGACGCTCTAAGTACGAAAGATCAACACTCAACTGGATGTCGCCCAAGTCAACGGCCTGCTCTGGCTACTTGAAGCACTGCTTCAGCTGGGACACGTGGAACACGTCGTGCACCATCGCTAGACTCTCGGGAAGCTCGAGCCGAAAGGCAAGAGGTCCCCTAGTTTCGAGGATACAGAATGGGCCAACGAATCTGGGAGCCAGCTTTCCTTTGATACCAAAGCAGTGAGTTCCCCTCAATGGAGACACTCTAAGGTATGCCCAATCGCCAATCTGGAAAGTTACACCTCGGTGCGTTTTTTCATAATAGGCCTTCTGCCTTGACTGTGCTTCCTTGAGGTGCTCTCGGACAATCTTCACTTCTTATCATCTGCCTCCTGGACCACGTCTGTACCGAACAACTGCCTCTCTTCTGTCTCGGACCAGTTCAAAGGTGTCCTGCACTTCCGAACATACAACACCTCAAAAGGTGATCCCTGCAGACTGGCCTGATAAGTGTTGTTGTAAGAGAACTCAACATAAGGCAAACATTCCTCCCATTTCATGCCAAAGGAAATGACATAGGCTCGAAGCATGTCCTCGAGGATTTGATTCACATGCTCGACCTGCTGTAACAACCAAGATTTCACAAAAATTAAAAAAATTGTTTTCGGTGTGAATTGTTTGATTGTCTGATTTTTTTTGTGGTGTTTGCATCCCCGATTTATCGATCGGCGATTATTTCCCCCCCTCTTATCTCGTATCGGACGGAGACCGACCCTTGCCACCCTAACACTTGACCTTTGCGACACCGGGTTTCACCCGATCACCGTCGCGAAACCGCCCGAGACCAGCCGCAACCAACGGAACAAAAACCCCGTTTAATAAGTAAACGGGATATTTTTATAGCGCACCGGAAAGTGTTCTTGGAACGGTTCGAGCGCTAGGTGAACGCCACCGTCTCGATGCGCTGATCGCGCAGTTCGAAGTTTTACCCGAATCGGAGGTCCTGCGGATCCCCGACGGTCAGAAAAGTAAACACCGCGCGCGCGAGAGAGAAACCGGGGATGTTTTTGCAAACTGCCAGCCACCTGGGCTATATAAAGACCACCACACTCCCACCCCTTTCTAGGGTTTCCCTAGCCAAAAAATTGCAGCCACCCCCCCCCCCCCTCACAATTGCCCAAATCGACCTCTAGATCCAAAAATCCTAGTTCCAAGCCACTCTAAGCCACCGGATCCAGATCGGGCGGCTAGCACGCTGCCACGTCACCACTTCGCAGCTCCTCCCCAGCCAGCCCGCACCTGAGTTGCCTCCACGCCCGAGATGCTGTGGCCGCCGCACCGCTGCGCTCCAGCGAGCCATCGCCGTCCGACCCTACCCAGGCCAGCCGTGCCCCTGCACCCCTCTCTTTCTCCTCCTCCTTCCCTCTTCCCTCTCCCCTAACCTTCCCGCACCTTCTCTGCTCGCAGGAGCCGCCGAGCCCGACGGCCGCGCCATGGATGGCCGGAGTTCGAGCTTCGAGCTCGCGCCACCCCGATCCACGCGGACGGCCAACCCCAACGCCTAGGAACAGCCGGATCCGACCGCCCGCAGCCCACCGCGCCCTTCTCCGGCCTCCGGCGCCCTCTCCCGCCGCCACCCTCGGTCGCTCCTCGCCGGAACCTGCGTCGGCGCCGCCACCGTTCGGGGTCGGGACGAGGTCCCGTGCGCCTCCAACCGCCGGGTGGGCTGGCCTCGCGCCCCACCGCGGCCCACCAGGCACCAGCGGCCCAGTGCCACAAGCGCCCCAGCCCAGCTGGCCTCCAAGGCCCAGGTCCAATAGCCCCTCGGCCCATGGTGAGGCAGCCCCTTCTTATTTTTTTATTTTTTTATTTTTTTCTTCTGCATGTTGGGCTCGGCCCGTGAGTTATATTGCGCACTATGTGCAGTTTAGTTAATCCACGCCGCCCTTGTTAAGGCCCAATCGTAGTAGATTTGGCCGAGGTGCACTATTAGCTTTTCTTTTTAATAAAATTGGCAGATTGTATTATTTTCTCGCGGTAGCTATATCTTTTTAAAGGTAGCTCGGATCGCGACGCTTTAAACATGAAAGTTGCTTAGAATTTTGTGTAGATTAGTAGAATGTGCTCCTTTGCCATGTTTGACTTTGTATACATGTTGTTTCACTGCTAATTACAACTGCTTGCCACTGTAAACTGTTTCTTTAATAATTTTTTAACCGTTGCTCCAAATAAAATGTTCTTTATATGTAACTTGACTAGAATTTCATGTAGATTGTGTTTATGGTGCTCTTGCTTGCTAATAAAAATAATAAAATATTTTTTAGGGAAAAACAGTACCAAACATTATAATTATCGTGGGGTCCGTAATAGTTGGCACGTATAGGTTTTACCCCCACTTAAAATGACTAGATTAGATAGTTTACTTTGTGCTTCACCTCTTGCCATGATTGTGTGCTATGCCATGCTTGAGTGAGATGCCATGTTAACAAACTTTGCTCATGTTGTGTAGCTAAACAACTTGAACCTTTCTAAATGTGCGGTATCGTCGTGTGTGACGAGAACTCCATTTAACCTGTTAGTAACCGCTCTCGACGGTAGGTGCGATGTTGTGCTTTGTCTCGTGTTACCTTCTTGATGTTGTTTGCTGGTGATTGCTTCGTAGTAATAGATGCTTGCTCGTTGATCGCTTTCCAGTGTTTACCGTCTTGTGTGCTTCCGTGGTTACCTTCGGAGACGATGCGAGCTTGCGATCAACTACGCCTTCGGAACCCGACTTATCAACAGGCAAGGACTATACATTACTTATGATCCATTCTATTTCAACCAGCGGTTTGCATGCTAGTCTAGGATAGGTTCGATGTTTGATCCTACCACATGTTTACAACCTCTTTCAAACCGATACAGCCATGTCCCCTCCCAGCAAACCATGTACTGCTATGTTACTATTGCTCGTTGCTCAGCCCCTGCTTAGTATGCATGCTTAGGATGTTACGATGTTACCTTGTTACTCCTTGGTTGGGCTATCACATTATTATATTGTTGTGAATGATATGATTATTATAAATGTTGACTATACTTGACGAACGATGGAAGGTCTAGGCTATCCCGCCCCGACGCTTTGTTCCATCCAAGTCACCTAGGATCCGAGTTTCAGATATTGGTTTTAAGACTGAGCGTGTGTAAGGCCCGATATGCGGTACTATTCCAGATCTAGATGTTTCCATCCAGATCCGGGGACGAAGCACATATCGGTCCCACCGCGACATATGACGAAGTCATATGCCCCGGATTTCCAACATGATATCACAACATTACAGATACAAGGATACACCATCTCATACAATCGGCATACAACTGCCTTAAATACAATACATCAGCGGAAGATACATGTCTGAGTACAGACTACAATCAAAAGCCTACTGGCAAAGAGAAAAGCATCGATCCCATAACCACACGGGTCCAGGCCCTCCGCCGGGATCCGCCTAACTAGTCGTCGTCGAGTCTCCACGTGAAACGTCGATCACCATACCTGTTGTCGATCAGAACCCTGAAAAGAGTTTGGGGGTAGTATCATGAGTATAGAGGTACTCAGCATCCAACTGTAGTGGCCATCTGACCCAGCAAGGACTTCATCACTCGTCATTCTAAGAAAACTAGTAGTTTATGGTAAGGAAGGGTAAGTGGTGAGGTTGCTGCCGCACTAGCATTTATGAAGTGGCTAACGATCTAAAGAATAAGATAAGAAGCCAAGCATTCGATGAGGAATCGCCTCCAAAAAGTCTTGCTGTCAACTAATTACGCAAGCATAACACCTATCCTATCCTTGTCCTCCTTTTCGCATCCCGACGAGAAGAAGCAGTCAAGGCACACGCACACATTGATCAAGTTATATTAAGATTATCTCAGCTGTTGTTGTCTATGAACAAGGAGTAGGTCTCAAGTCGTCCATAACCGTGGACACGGCTTCTCGAAAATATTTAACCCTGCAGGGGTGTACCAACTGCCCATTACAAGGCTCCGCACGCACGCCCATCTCTCTCAGTTGCTACCCATGATAGGCAACCATTTTATGATTTAGTCCCAAGAGATCCGGAACGACAGGTCCCTCTAACTAACAACGCACAAATCCGGGTGGCCCCCGGTGAGTTGACATCCAACTCAAAAGCCGGCCGCACTCTCGAATCGGCCTCTACCATCTGGATGAGGTCGGGTTAGTTGCCCAAACAGATGTGGACAACCCCCTAGCTCCCTGGGGTGGACCAACCAGAGAAACCATGTCTCCGCTGGCCCAAGTTGTTTGAAATCTGCCGACCGCGGACCAGTCACACACACGTTTTCAAATGGTAAATCATCTTGTGCCACCACTAGAAATGTTTGAAGCTAGGTAGGTAAGAAAAGGGGACCCCATAAAATCCCACACGCGGTTAGGCACGCTCAGTCTCAAAACCAATACCCGGAACTCGGGTCCTAGGTGACTCGAATGGAACAAAGCGTCGGGGCAGGATAGCCTAGACCTTCCATCCTTCGTCCAATATAGTCAACATTTATAATAATCATATCATCCGTAACAATATAATAATGTGATATCCCAAACCCAGGAGTAACAGGGTAACATCGTAGCATCCTAAGCATGCATACTAAGCAGGGGCTGAGCAACGAGCAATAGTAACATAGCAGTACAAGGTTTGCTGGGAGGGGACATGGCTGTATTGGTTTGAATGAGGCTGTAAACATGTGGTAGGATCAAACATCGAACCTAACCTAGACTAGCATGCAAACCGCTGGTTGAAATAGAGTGGATCATAAGTAATGTATAGTCCTTGCATGTTGATAAGTCGGATTCCGAAGGTGTAGTTGATCGCAAGCTCGCATCGTCTCCGAGAGGTACCTGCGGAAGCACACAAGACGATAAACACTGGAAAGCAATCAACGAGCAAGAATCTATTACTACGAGGCAAACACGAGCAAGCATAAACAAGAATGCAACACGAGGCATCGCACCTACCGTCGAGAGCGGTTACTAATAGGTTAAGTGGAGTACTCGTCACACACGACGATACCGCACATTTGGAAAGGTTCAAGTTGTTTAGCTACAGGTGATCAACAAAGTTGTTAACATGGAAAGCACAAAAGCATGGCATAGCACACAAACATGTCAAGAGGTGAAGCATAAAGAAAACTATCTATGCTAGTCAATTTAAGTGAGGCACAACCTAAACATGGCATAACACTAAGTGTTGCACGATGATTAAAACACTTGGTACTGTTCTGTCCTAAACCATATTTTAGGTTGGTTAACAACAGCAAACAATAGCATAAACACAAAGTACACGAAAAACTAATCAAGTTACATATAAAGAACACCCCAAACGGAGTTACGGTTAAAAAGATACAAGCAAAACAAGTTACGGGCACAAACTGCCAACATCACGAAGCACACTTTAGAGCAATGCATAAACAGGTTAACCAATGCAAACATGCTCACAAATGATATTGAACTAAAATAGACATGACAAATAAGGCATGGCAAAAAGAATCATGAAAAAGGCATCATAGATCAAAAGATATTAAGCATGCAACATGGCATCGCAAAGTAACAGACTTAGTGAAAATCAGAGGTGGCTGTCAACAACAGCAGCATAGCAACTTTGGAGCTCAATAACTATATGACCAGGAATGCTAACATGAAGATGCAATACATGTAATGAAATTATACATGATGCTTAACAATATGCAATTGGAATCACTCAATTCCGATAAACGGTCGCGACACACTCGTCGACCGAAGTTGCAACAAAATAACAGTTTCAGCAACAGCAGCACATTAACATCAGGATCACCACTTTGGAGAAAGATTTAATATAGCTAAAGCACCCAAACATGACAAGTTAAAGCATGGAATTTAAGTACACATGATGCTTAACACATAGGAGAAAGAATCAATGCAATAGGCCTCATGGATGAGTCACAATCATCATGCAAAGTTGCAATAAAATATAAACAGCAGCACTTAACAGGAAAAAGTAGCAGTTTAACGGCCTGATGCCCTGTTTAACACACAATTACACAATCAAGACGACCTCAAACGGAAAAACTTTCTACATACGAATGCTAGAGCACGCAAAACTGAGCAACTTTCGTTTTGGGGGCACATTCATCGGAGCTACGGTTTAAGCGTTATTAACGGTGCAAAATCGAATCAGCAGCAAAAAGTATAGGACTTAGAAAAATTAGGAGCGGTCTAGGAAAAAAAAGGTATTGGGCCCTCACCCAGATCTTGGCCCAGATCTGGCCTGGAGAGGGGCGGGATGGGCCTCGGCCTGGCAGGCCTATTGGAGGAGGTCGGCCCAGCCTGGCCGGCGGCTGGTGCGGGCGTCTCCCGTGCCCGCCGGCTCCTCCCGAGCGGCTGCTCGGTCCCGACCGGGGCAGCAGGCGGCGGAGGCGCCTCCCGTCGGCGGCTCGCCGGCGCAGTGGAACGAGGAGGGGCAGTAGGGGCGCGGTGAAGGACGAGGGGGTCGGATCCTGTGGTGGCCACGGGCGGCGGGGCGCGCAGAGCTCGGGCTCGCCGGCCTCAAGCCATGGCGCGGCTGCGGCTTCGAGTTTGAGGGGCCATGGCTCGGTTCCTGGAGGATAAGAGACAGGGGGAGGTGAGAGGAGCGGGGAAGAGTAGAGGCGCGGGCAGAGGTGAGGAGGAGCTCGCCTGAGGAGGCCGTGCGGCGGCGGCTCCTTGGCCGGAGGCGGCGGCTGCAGCCGTGGAGGGCTCGGGTGCCCGCGGGGTGGAGCGAGGTAGGAGAGAGGAGACTGGTTGGGGCTGACGTGGATGAATCTGAGCCCTCCGATCGCGAAATCGGACGGCCGAAAACAGATCTGGATCTGGGGTTACGAAAATGGCTATTTTTGGGGTAAAACTGGATCTGAGGGCTGGCTAGGTGGTTAGGGAAACCCTAAGTGGTGGGGTGGTCTACTTATAGCCCGGGTGGCTGGCACTTTGCAAAAACATCCCCGGTTTCTCTCTCGCGCGTCCGGTGTTTACGTTTCTGACCGCCGGGGGTCCGCAGTACCTCCGATTCGGGTAAAACTTTGAACTGCGCGATCAGCGCGTCGAGCCGGAGGCGTTCACCTAGCGCTGGAACCATTCCGAGAACACTTTCTGGCGCGCTATAAAAATATCTCGTTTAATTATTAAACGGGGTTTTTTGTTCCGTTGGCTGCGGCTGGTCTCGTGCGGTTTTCGCGACGGTGATCGGGTGAAACCCGATGTCGCAAAGGTCGAGTGTCAAGGTGGCAAGGGTCGGTCTCCGTCCAATACGAGATAAGAGGGGGAAAATAATCGCCGATTGATAAATCAGGGATGCAAACACCGCAAACAATTCAGACAATCAAACAATTTACACCGAAAAAAAAAATTTAATTTTTGTGAAATCTGGGCTGTTACAGCATGCCTAACCGCGTGTGGGATGCTATGGGGTCCCCTTTTCTTACCTATCTAGCTTCAAACATTTCTAGTGGTGGCCCAAGCTGATTTTACCATTTGAAACCGCGTTCGTAACTGGTCTGCAGCCAGTGGATTTAAAACAACGCGGGCCAGCGGGACAGTGTTCCTGTTGGTCCACACTTTGCGGAGCGCGGGATGCCTACCTACTTTGGAGATGTCATTCCAACCTGACGTGAGACGGAAGAGGCCAATTCGAGAGACGGCCGACTCTTGAGTTGGGTGTCGACTCCCCGGCGGCCACCCGGATTTGTTCGTTGTTAGTTAGAGGGACCTGTCGTTTCGGATCTCTCGGAACTAAATCATAAAATGGTTGCCTGTGATGGGTAGCAACTGAGAGAGATGGGCGTGCGTGCGGAGCCTTGTAATGGGCAGTTGGTACACCGCTGCAGGGTTAAATCTTTTCGAGAAGCCGTGTCCACGGTTATGGACGACTTGAGACCTACTCCTTGTTCATAGACAACAACAACTGAGATAATCTTAATATAACTTGATCAACGTGTGCGTGCCTTGACTGCTTCTTCTTCGTCGGGATGCGAAGAGGAGGACAAGGATAGAATAGGTGTTATGTTTGCGTAGTAGTTGATAGAAAGACTTGTTGGAGACGATTCCTCATCGAATGCTTGGCTTCTTATCTTACTCTCTAGATCGTTAGACACTTCATAAATACTAGTGTGGCAACAACCTCACCACTTACCCCTTCCTTACCGTAAACTACTAGTTGTCCTAGAATGACGAGTGATGAAGTCCTTGCTGGGTCAGTTGACCACTACAGTTGGATGCGGAGTACTTATGTACTCATGATACTACCCCAAACTCTTTTCAGGGTACTTGATCGACGACAGGTATGGCGACGTTTCACGTGGAGACTCGACGACGACTAGTTAGGCGGATCCCGACGGAGGGCCTAGACCCGTGTGGTTATGGGGATCGGTGTTTTTCTCTTTGCCACTAGGCATTTGGTTGTAGTCTGTACTCAGACATGTATCTTCCGTTGTGGTATTGTATTTAAGGCAGTTGTATGCCGATTGTATGAGATGTTGTATCCTTGTATCTGTAATGTTGTGATATCATGTTGGAAATCCGGGGCATATGGCTATGTCATATGTCGCGGTGGGACCGATATGTGCTTCGTCCCCGGATCTGGATGGAAACATCTAGATCTGGAACAGTACCTCATATCAGGCCTTACAACTTGGTATCAGAGCCTTACCGACCGTAGGATCCCTTTTCTGGCCGAAGTCGAGTCTAGACAAAAATTATTTTGTAGTTACTAAGTTAGCTGTCGGAGAGTAGGATTCTTTTTCCTCCTTACCCTTACTTTGGTCAGGACAAGTGTCGTATGTGTTTTAACTCTCGACTTATCCCCTTCAAACTTTAGGATCTCGATGAGTGTGGAGTTTTGGAACCGTTACAATGCCTTGCTTGCAGCGTATTGTCTCGATTCCGATCTCAGGTTGGGAATTCCTGTAGTACCTTTAGTCTATGCGACTCTGGATAATATCTTGGTCATCTATTGACTTCATTCCTTTTGCCCAGTATCCTCACGATTTGAGTGAGAGTACTTCCCTTGACCGTCGTTTTGAATTGTTGTTCTTCCGCTTGATCTCCCGATGGTTTCGTTTTCTGACGTTGCCGTCTCTCTGCGGAAATTTATCTCGACAGAAGTTCGACGTCGACATGGAGCAGAGTCCCTTGTTGGTGGTGTTCAAGATTGTCGGCTCTCTTTTCTCTCCCCCCTCTCCCCCGGATCGTCCTGGATCTCGGGACGAGATCCCTTGTTGGTGGTGTTGTATTGTAACAACCCAGATTTCACAAAAATTAAAAAATTGTTTTCGGTGTGAATTGTTTGATTGTCTGATTTTTTTTTTGCGGTGTTTGCATCCCCGATTTATCGATCGGCGATTATTTTTCCCCCTCTTATCTCGTATCGGACGGAGACCGAACCTTGCCACCCTGACACTTGACCTTTGCGACACCGGGTTTCACCCGATCACCGTCGCGAAACTGCACGAGACCAGCCGCAGCCAACGGAACAAAAACCCCGTTTAATAAGTAAACAAGATATTTTTATAGCGCACCGGAAAGTGTTCTCGGAACGGTTCCAGCGCTAGGTGAACGCCACCGTCTCGAAGCGCTGATCGCGCAGTTCGAAGTTTTACCCGAATTGGAGGTCCTGCGGACCCCCGGCGGTCAGAAACGTAAACACCGCGCACGCGAGAGAGAAACCGGGGATGTTTTTGCAAACTGCCAGCCACCTGGGCTATATAAAGACCACCACACTCCCACCCCTTTCTAGGGTTTCCCTAGCCAAAAAATTGCAGCCACCCCCCTCACAATTGCCCAAATTGACCTCTACATCCGAAAACCCTAGTTCCAAGCAACTCTGAGCCACCGGATCCAGATCGGGCGGCTAGCACGCTGCCACGTCACCACTTCGCAGCTCCTCCCCAGCCAGCCCGCACCTGAGCTGCCTCCACGCCCGAGCTGCCGTGGCCGCCGCGCCGCTGCGCTCCGGCGAGCCACCGCCGTCCGACCCTACCCAGGCCAGCCGCGCCCCTGCACCCCTCTCTTTCTCCTCCTCCTTCCCTCTTCCCTCTCCCCTAAACTTCCCGCACCTTCTCTGCTCGCAGGAGCCGCCGAGCCCGATGGTCGCGCCATGGATGGCCGGAGTTTGAGCTTCGAGCTCGCGCCACCCCGATCCACGTGGAAGGACAACCCCAACGCCTAGGAACAACCGGATTCGGCCGGCCGCGGCCCACCGCGCCCTTCTCCGGCCTCCGGCACCCTCTCTTGCCGCCACCCTCGGCCGCTCCTCGCCAGAACCTGCGTCGGCGCCGCCACCGTTCGTGGTCGGGACGAGGTCCCGTGCGCCTCCAACCGCCGGGTGGGCTGGCCTCGCGCCCCACCGCGGCCCACCAGACACCAGCGGCCCAGTGCCACAAGCGCCCCAGCCCAGCTGGCCTCCAAGGCCCAGGTCCAGCAGCCCCTCGGCCCATGGTGAGGAAGCCGCTTCTTATTTTATTTATTTTTTATTTTTTTCTTCTGCATGTTGGGCTCGGCCCGTGAGTTATATTGCGCACTATGTGTAATTTAGTTAATCCACGCCGCCCTTGTTTTGGCCCAATGGTAGTAGATTTGGCGCAGGAGCACTATTAGCTTTTCTTTTTAATAAAATTGGCAGATTGTATTATTTTCTCGCAGTAGCTATATCTTTTTAACGGTAGCTCGGATCGCGACGCTTTAAACATGAAAGTTGCTTAGAATTTTGTGTAGATTAGTAAAATGTGCACCTTTGCCATGTTTGACTTTGTCTACATGTTGTTTCACTGCTAATTACAACTAATAACTTTTTAACCGTTGCTCCAAATTAAATGTTCTTTATATGTAACTTGAATAGAATTGCGTGTAGATTGTGTTTATGCTGCTCTTACTTGATAATAAAAATAATAAAATATTGTTTAGGGCAAAACAGTACCAAACATTATAATTATCGTGGGGTCCATAATAGTTGGCATGTATAGGTTTTACCCAAACTTAAAATGACTAGATTAGATAGTTTACTTTGTGCTTCACCTCTTGCCATGAGTGTGTGCTATGCAATGCTTGAGTGAGATGCCATGTTAACAACCTTTGCTCATGTTGTGTAGCTAAACAACTTGAACCTTTCTAAATGTGCGGTATCGTCGTGTGTGACGAGAACTCCATTTAACCTGTTAGTAACCGCTCTCGACGGTAGGTGTGATGTTGTGCTTTGTCTCGTGTTACCTTCTTGATGTTGTTTGCTGGTGATTGCTTTGTATAATAGATGCTTGCTCGTTGATTGCTTTCCAGTGTTTACCATCTTGTGTGCTTCCGCGGGTACCTTCGGAGACGATGCGAGCTTGCGATCAACTACGCCTTCGGAACCCAACTTATCAATAGGCAAGGACTATACTTTACTTATGATCCATTCTATTTCAACCAGCGGTTTGCATGATAGTCTAGGATAGGTTCGATGTTTGATCCTACCACATGTTTACAGCCTCTTTCAAACCGATACAGCCATGTACCCTCCCAGCAAACCATGTACTGCTATGTTACTATTGCTCGTTGCTCATCCCCTGCTTAGTATGCATGCTTAGGATGCTACGATGTTACCTTGTTACTCCTTTGTTGGGCTATCACATTATTATATTGTTGTGAATGATATGATTATTATAAATGTTGACTATACCCGACGAAGGATGGAAGGTCTAGGCTATCCCGCCCCGACGCTTTGTTCCATCCGAGTCACCTTGGATCCGAGTTCCGGGTATTGGTTTTAAGACTGAGTGTGCCTAACCGCGTGTGGGATGCTATGGGGTCCCCTTTTCTTACCTATCTAGCTTCAAACATTTCTAGTGGTGGCCCAAGCTGATTTTACCATTTGAAACCGCGTGCGTAACTGGTCTGCAGCCAGTGGATTTAAAACAACGTGGGCCAGCGGGACAGTGTTCCTGTTGGTCCACACTTTGCGGAGCGCGGGATGCCTACCTGCTTTGCAGATGTCATTCCAACATGAAGTGAGACGGAAGAGGCCAATTCGAGAGACGACCGACTCTTGAGTTGGGTGTCGACTCCCCGGGGGCCACCAGGATTTGTTCGTTGTAGTTAGAGGGACCTGTCGTTTCGGATCTCTCGGAACTAAATCATAAAATGGTTGCCTGTGATGGGTAGCAACTGAGAGAGATGGGCGTGCGTGCGGAGCCTTGTAATGGGCAGTTGGTACACCGCTGCAGGGTTAAATCTTTTCGAGAAGACGTGTCCACGGTTATGGATGAGTTGAGACCTACTCCTTGTTCATAGACAACAACAACTGAGATAATATTAATATAACTTGTTCAACGTGTGCGTGCCTTGACTGCTTCTTCTTCGTCGGGATGCGAAGAGGAGGACAAGGATAGGGTAGGTGTTATGTTTGCGTAGTAGTTGATAGAAAGACTTGCTGGAGGCGATTCCTCATCGAATGCTTGGCTTCTTATCTTACTCTCTAGATCGTTAGCCACTTCATAAATGCTAGTGCGGCAGCAACCTCACCACTTACCCCTTCCTTACCGTAAACTACTAGTTGTCCTAGAATGACGAGTGATGAAGTCCTTGCTGGGTCAGTTGACCACTACAGTTGGATGCTGAGTACTTATGTACTCATGATACTACCCCCAAACTCTTTTCAGGGTTCTTGATCGATGATAGGTATGGTGACCGACGTTTCACGTGGAGACTCGACGACGACTAGTTAGGCGGATCCCGGCGGAGGGCCTGGACCCGTGTGGTTATGGGGATCGGTGTTTTTCTCTTTGCCACTAGGTATTTGGTTGTAGTCTGTACTCAGACATGTATCTTCCGTTGTTGTGTTGTATTTAAGGCAGTTGTATGCCGATTGTATGAGATGTTGTATCCTTGTATCTGTAATGTTGTGATATCATGTTGGAAATCCGGGGCATATGGCTATGTCATATGTCGCGGTGGGACCGATATGTGCTTCGTCCCCGGATCTGGATGGAAACATCTAGATCTGGAACAGTACCGCATATCGGGCCTTACACCTGCCCACTGGTCTGAGGGTGATAAGCGGTACTGAACAACACTGTCGTACCAATCGCCTTTTGAAAGGCCTTCCAGAACATGGAGGTGAAAAGACTGCCTCTATCAGAACTGGTCTTCTTGGGAATGCCATGCAAAGATACAACTCTTGCGGTATACAAGTCCACCAACTGAGCTGCTGAAATGGAGTCCTTCACTGGAAAACTTTGAAAAGATTGTCAATGACGACAAAGATGGCATTGTTCTTCTTCTATGACAAAGGGAATCCCGTGATGAAATCCATCTCTATGTGATCCCATTTCCACTCCGGAATCTCTAGTGGTTGGAGTATTCCTGCAGGCTTCTGGTGATGTGCCTTCACTCTCCTGCACACATCACACTGAGACATGAAACGGGCAACATCCCGCTTCATACGATTCCACCAAAAGCTTTGCTTGAGGTCTTGATACATCTTAGTAATGCCGGGGTGAATCGATAGCTTGGAATCATGGGCCTCCTTCATGATGACCTCTCTGAGATCTCCCTCCTTGGGAACAACAACTCTCTCCTTGAAGAACACGGTGCCGTCATTATGCACTGAAAAGCAACCGTACTTGGGCACTGAGGCCACAATACCCTGTTTGATCTTTTGAATCATTGAGCTGACAGACTGAGCTTCACGGATCTTCTCATGGATAGTGGGCTCTATCACAAGGTTGGCAAGGTAGCCAGCTAGAACTAGCTTGAGATTGAGCCTGCGAAAGGACTCACACAAATCAGGGTGGATCTTCTGTACTTGGATATTATTGCAATCGCCCTTGCGGCTCAGCGCATCAGCTATGACATTGGCCTTCTCAGGCCTGTACTGAATATCAATTGTGTACTCATTAAGGGTTTCAAGCCATCTTCTTTGCATCAAGTTCAGATTTGGCTGAGTGAACAAGTAATTCAGACTCTTGTGGTCGGTGAACACATCCACCTTCCTCCCTAAGAGGAGGTGTCGCCAAGTCATCAAGGCGTGCACAACTACTGCGAGCTCCAAGTCATGCGTGAGATAATTCTTCTGACTCGTCTTCAACTGCCGTGAGGTATAGGCCACAATGTTCTTGCCTTGCATCAAAACTCCGCCTAGTCCCTGCAATGAGGCATCACAAAACACCTGAAAAGGATGTGACTCATCTGGCGGTGTGAGAATTGGAGTTGTGGTCAACTTCTTCTTCAACTCCTCAAAGGCGGACTGGCAAGTGATACGTCTCAAACGTTTCTATAATTTTTGCTCGTTCCATGCCCTTTTTGTGTCATTGCTACATCTTTTTGCCATGCTTTTGAATCATTTATTGGACTAACCTACTAATATAGAGCCCAGTGCTAGTTTCTGTCTGTTTTCTCTTTGCAATGCAGAAAAGGTCCAAAAATGAAGTTGCTCAGAAAATTCCCAAAAAATTAACAAAAAATATTTACATCGGAAGAGTCCTCCAGCTGGAGGATGGAGTCAGGAGGTGGCCCCAGGAACCAAGGCGCCCTCCCGGCGCGGCCAGGGCCCACAAGCGCCAGGTAGCCGCCTGGGTGACCTGGTGACGAGGGGATGACCCCACGACTCCTGCGTGTGAGGATATCCGGTGCATATGAAGACAGAAGGCCCGCTGGAGGCCTCGACATGCCCACGACTGGCCCACTCAAGGCACCGACGTAGGAGTCCGCGACCAACATGGAAGTCAAGACTTGGCATCCAAGGCAAAGCTATATTAGGCAATCATCCCTGTAACCTGAGTCGGATTCCCCGAGACCCAGCCTAGTATATAAAGGCTGGGAGGGGTGATGGCTCAGGGCATCCAATCTTCAATCACCACCTTCGGTCTTGAGCGGACTCGCCTAGACCGCCACTGTAATCACCTCCCGCATAATACAATCGAGCATGAAGTACTATCTCCTGTTAGCCGACAAGTATCGCCAACCTACTCTTCCTCTCTACGATCTAACCCAGGGTCCCTGACCATGGGATTTGCTGAGGTCGATCCTCGTCAATTGAAGCCGACCGTGGGGACTACGCAGGTTGGAATCACGATCTCGGCGGTCCCGTCATCAGCAAGTCACAACTCAAGGATTCGAGAAATTTCCAATCCACTCGCAGAACTCAAGTGCATCGCAAACATCTCCGTCGCACCACCAAGATCACTCGGCCCGCAACTAGGCCAAGTTCGATCTTTTGGCGACTACCAAAGTTGGGACCGGCGAAAAAGAACTCGATGATCCAGAAGGAAAGCGCAAGCCGCGACCATGAACCCAGCCAGGATAGTGGAGCAAGTACAAGAAGTCTTCATAGAAATCTCACTCGAGGATTCGCAACGTGTCGCAACAGCTTCGTCCACCACTCGAACACCCACCGCCACCCGGGCACCCGCCGCGGAACATGATGGCGATTCCGAAACTCAATCCGGCGAGTACTACGACCTAGATCGAAGACCAGATGACTTCGCCAAGATGATTCGGAACCACTCGATCAACGACGGAATAGAGCTCGACCCAAGGTTCCACTCCCATTCGGAAGACCACTCGCAGTCATTCCTCGTCGCAAGAAGAAGAAGGCACGCCGGCTCCAGCAAGCTCACAGCCAAAGAATAGCTGGATGGACCCTGCACAATCCACTGTTTCGAAGACGACTGGGGGCGCCTTAGAGCAGGCCACACCCTGAGAGATTGTCGTTTGTTAAACGAACTCTCCAACAACCTCAAGGAAGAGAAGCAACGCGAAGCCAAATGGGCTCGAGGAACCGCGCAGCCGACAACACCCAACATAGATGAGCAATACCGTCCATCCCATGGACGGGTCTGCATGATCCAAGAAGGACGACCTTCAAAAGAAAAACAGGACGCCCACACCCTGCAAACTCGAGTAGTCGAGGACCTAAAAGAAGCAGAAACCTACCATTTGTACGGCGCAGAGACCAACATTACTTTCTCACAAAGCGATCAACCACCCGCAATCCCAAGGCCAGGGCACGCACCATTGGTCGTCGAAGCTCAAATCGGCGGTTATGACATGGACATAGTTTTCATGGACTGGGGCAGCAGTTTAAACATAATCTTCACCAGCACTTTGCGCAAGATGCTGATTCCACGATCAGTCTGGAAAAAGTCAGGCGTTAAACTCTACGGCGTAGTTCCAGGCGAAGCAGCCTCCTCCCTCGGAACAATCGAGCTTGATGTCGTCTTCGACAGCAAGGGTAATTTCGCAAGAAAAGTCCTCGAGTTCGAAGTACTCGACTGGTAGTCCCAATACCACACCATACTCGGGCGACCCGCATTCGCTGTCAGAACCCCAACTAGGGTAAGTGCTAGGGTTTGATTGTGCCCTTTGCATCATGCAAAAATTCAAAAGAATTCAAAATTGGGGAAAAGAAAAGCCCTGAGAAATTAATTCAAATGGCCAGATAAAAATCTTTTTCCAAAAATCATTTGAATATTTGGAAAATTCCTATAAATGATGGTGATCATTTTAAAAGTGGTTTGGGTTCATTCCCATAACCATGGAATATTCAAAAATTCAAAAGGTGCCTTGGAAATTAAATTTGACCCCTATTTGAATTCAAATTCAAATTTATTGAATTTCAAAATTGCTCAAATTATACAAGTGACTTGCTACTGGTCACCTAGGATTTATAAAAATGTTTGGGCATTTTATAAAATTGCCTAGCTATTTATTTCTAGGCAAAACAAAACAACAGAAAAACAAAACAGAAGAAAAATAGGAAAAGGAAAGAGAGCCCACCCCACCCACTTACCTGGCCCAGCCTGGCCAGAAGTCGGCCCAGGCCCAGCCCCGGCGCCCTTGTCTTCTTCTCCAGGCAGCCAGGCAGCTGCGTGCCCCGCATGCCCGTGGCCGTGGCCACCTCCTCCTAGCCACGCAGCTGCTTGCAGCCCCCTGCCCTATCTTCTCGCCACCGTGGACGACCGACGACCCCGCATTCCTTTCCCCTACCTCGCGCATGCTCTGCCCCTCTATTTTTTTCCAATCTCGTCGACGCACGAAGCTCACGCCGGAGCACGCCGCCGCACCAGCGTGGCCAACGGCGACGAGGAGCCGCCCTGACTTGTCCAGAAGCCCCAGCATCGCCGTCTTCGTCTTCCCGCGGATCCAATTTTGCTCATCATGAAACCAACCCTAGTTGAAACTACCTCAAATGGAAATTAAAACAAAAGTGCTGGAATAAAGTTGTTCCAAAAATCATGGAACCATTTTTATAAATTGCCTAAAATCATTATTATCATGTTGGAACAACTTTGGTAATTTTTGGAGTTACAGAAAATTCCAAACAATTCAAACAGTAGGTTAAAACTCTTACTTGGGGCATTTAATATTTTAAATAAGTATCTAATGATTTTATTTTGCTTCAAAACTTTTTGTGGCACTGACTTATAATGTTATACTAATATTGCGACACCTAACCCCTTTTACAAAAATGCAAAAGGCACCAAATTAAAATACAAACAGCAGGACAGTAAACAAAAACCAGAAAATAGAAAAACCCTAATCTATCGCCTGGGGCGAAGCCCACCGCAGCCCAGCCCAAGCCCCCCCCCCTTGTCTTCTTCCCCAACCACCCCCCCCCCCCACCTGCTCCCGTCCGGCGCCCGTCGTGGACGCGCCGCTGCCAGCCGGCCCCGCCTTTCACCTGCCCCCCTGACGCCGTGGACGCGATAAGAACGAGGCCCCCTCCCTCCTGGACACCCCCGCACCTCCATTCCCCTCCTTCCCCTCTCGCCATCGTCGGGGAAGGAATCACCCGAGCGCAGCCTCGCCGCCGTGGTGAACCGCCGCGGCCAACAGCCTCCCCGAGCCCCGAAGACCTGTCCGGCGTGTTCCTCGTCGACGTCCTCGTCTCCGAGCGCAAGGAATCGAACCGTGGAGCCCGGCAGCGACGACTACGCCACCGTTCCCGTCCGGCGCCGCCGCGACATCGCCGTCGCATTCCCGCGTCGTCGAGCCTCCCCGAGCAGCCTGCCGTCCACTACGCATCGCAGGTGAGCACGGCTTCCGCATACAGCACCCCGATAACGTGTACTCTACCCGTAGCCGTCGCCCCCCTATACCGTGCTCCGGCCGCCGCCGTTTGCCATCGTAGTCGAGCACACAAGCCGCCCCAGGCCACGCGTTTGGCACCGTTAACCTCCCCGTGCTCCGTAGGGTTAGTTCCACCCACTGGACCGCCCGTTTTCGACTCGTGGACGCGTTCGCCATTGGAGCCCGACGACCTTCGCCGCCATTATTGGAGCTGCGCTCACCTCCGTGCGTCCCAGCCCGCGGGAACACCCCAGATCGATGCGGCGTCGAGTTCTTCGTCGGATGCCGCAAGCAGCGCCTCCAACGGCGCTCGGAATCGCGGGTTAGCTCGACCTCGCCGCCGGCGAGCCTCCGGCGAGCTCACCGGAGTCGCTGACCGGTGGGTCCTCCCTGCCAGGTTTGCTGTTAGTGGCTAATGGGTCACTGACAGCCGGGCCCCACCTCCCTGCTAACTATCCCTGTTAATCTAAATAGAAAAGTTAACCTTTTGGTTATTATGACTCACTGACAGTGGGCCCTGGTCGTTTAACTTAATTAACCAAGTTTAGTTAGCATTGGAGTCACTGACTGCTGGGCCCCAGCTGTAAGTCAATTTGGAAATAAATAAAAATTATAAAACTAGTCACTGACAGGTGGGTCCAGAGGCATTTTTCCAATTTAATTATATGTTTTATAAATAACAGAGGCTGACATGTGGGTCCCACATGTCAGCACTGTTCTGGATAATGTTGTGGATAATGTTTTGGATAATGTTAAATGAATAATAAAAGAAATCCAGAAAATCATTTAAATTGATTTAAACTTTGAAATTCAATAACTTTTAAACCGTAACTCGGATTCAAAAACTTTATACATGAAAGTTGATCAGAAAAATACAACGAATACGAATACGCTATCCGTGTGTCTACCACCTCCCTCTAACACAACGAACATCGAACATTCCCCCTCCAGACCGTCTGTCCGATAAATGGTCCGGTACTGTTAGAGTGCCCGGATGAATTTATTCCGAACACGAAAGTTGTCCAGAATGGTTCAAATAGCATGGATACACCCCCCCTTATGTTGTTCCGGTAACCACGACACCTCCGGCTTGATCTTTTCCCCTCCGGACATCCAGTCCGGTAATCACCCCGAGCCGGTAGTTCATCCCCAGATGAATTCCCGCTCCGAGCATATTGCATTACACTGCGTTAGAACCCCGTTTACATTTCATCTGTCATGTCATGCATATGTCTGTATATTATTGCTGTGTATTTACTGTTTCCTCCCCCCCTTAATCTTCGGTAGACCCCGCTACTGCCGTCGACTACACCGCTGCTGAGTACGACTACTTCGTCGACGACCCTACCCCGACCGTCGAGCTTGCAGGCAAGCAGAGCCATTCTCTTCCCCAGATATCGCCTATCTTTCCGTACATTTCTTGCACTAGGCATTGTTACTGCTGCTGCTACGATTACAATCCTATTCAACTGCATAGCCTGATTTTTTGTCGCCCCTTGACGTGCCTTCCTTTATCCTATGCTGCATATTAATTTTATTATGCATTATTCAGCAGTGAGCCCTGCGCATTGTTAGCTAGGGTTAGATGGAGGGTCGTGATCACTCAGGGGAGTGGACGCGGATACTTATATTATAACTGCACAGGTACGGTACAATGCAGACACCGTCAAAGGCCCCTATCTGGGTTATGCCTAGTCACCTCAAGTGTGAGCCATCAAGGAGTAATCCTTGTACTCCACTCGAGGCTGACTTTGTCTTACCGCCATAGGGTCCTGGAAACGGTTGTCCTTCAGGTAAGAAGTCGGCCGACCCAACGGTGCCCGCGAGAGGTATTGCGACGGGACGACAGGGAGGGCACGACCAGTGTACCGGTGTGCTTGGCCCCTGACCGTTGGCCGCGAGAGTTACCAACCCACGAAAGTCGAGCTCCTCCAGGAGCACCCGCGAGACAAGGTAAGGAGACGGTTCACCTTGTTGGTAACCGCAGTGACTTGGTGGGACGACGGGGCAGGCACCGATGTACTGGTGGTCCTGGCTGTTGTCGTTGTCCGCGGGTCGGTTAAGTCGAGACAACGATAACGGTTGTCACGCAGGTTAATTAAAATGCTAAATGGTTCAGTGAATGTCTTGAGTTGGCTATATGCCATGTACGCACTACCTACCCGTGGGAACTACGAGTTATGGGCTCCTCCGCTTCTTAGTGTCGTCCGAGGACTCTTCAGACGTCAGCAGTACCGCGGCCTGCGCCGGGAAGTGGTGTTGTCTTATTTGCTCGAGCGGTGTGTTTTATTTGAATTTGCTTCAACTTCACCGGCCAGCCTCGCACCGTGCAGGAGTACGTCGGGGTTAGGGTCCAAAGCCCCGTGTACATAGGATATAGTCCGGCGGATGACCTCTCTGTTGAGTTTGAAAGATGGGCTAGGAAGTGTCGGATAGCCTCGGTGGAGCGTTCCCTGACAAGGTTCCCGCCACCCTGGAGATCCGTGCGTGTAGCGTAACACAAGTGCACCCCTGCAGGGAAGATTAATCTATTCGAATAGCCGTGTCCACGGTAACAGGACGCTTTATGCTGAAGCTGGATCTTACCACTAGAAACTATTATTAAACTGTATGGTTCCGGGTTCTTTTCCTCGCGGGGATGTCGAGGAGGTGAACTCGGAGGCATTGTTAATTATTACAACTTATTATTATTCAATGTTGCAGCAACTTCTGCTTCATTGTTACCTTACTGTTTTATATAAACTGTTGGCTGATTCTTACCTCATGCTGCAAGACATCGTCGGAAGATGCTAGTCTTCGATAGGCCTAGCTCTTACCCTTGCTCTGCATTTCTGTCTTCAGTCCACTATATACAGCCTCTTCTTTCCGTTGATACAATGCATAATGCTTAGTAGCGGACGTAAGACTCGCGGGTATACTAGATACTCACCTGCTTTATTTCCTTTATTGTTTTGCCTGATCGGCCGCTGCAGCCGACGTTGGAGCCCAGGAGCAGGAGTACCCCGGAGGCGCCTACTACGACGTCGAGTTCCCCGTTGACCAGGAGTAGTACTGTGGATCCCAGGCAGGAGGCCTCGCCTTTTCGTCCTGTATCTCTGATGTGATTTGTGCTAGCCTTCTTAAGGCAAAACTTGACTAACTATGTCTGTACTCAGATATTATGGCTTGTATAACTTATATATTCGGGTCCGCGTGACCCCCTCTATTGTAATATTTTTTGTTTATCCTTTTGTGTTTAGTGTTCTGCTGTGATATTATCACCGTGGCACCCTAATCTCAGTCGTGTACCCTGCGTGTATGATTACTGTACACGGTTTGATTTTGGGGGCGTCACAAGTTGGTATCAGAGCCGACTGCCTGTAGGAAGCCACCCCACCACTACCTGGTCGAAGTTGAGTCTAGACTTTGAAAAACTATTTTGCTAACTTAATATTTGGCTTACGGGCCCACATCGATGTCACTACGTGTGATATCTATGGTATTAGGATCCTTTTCTCCTTACCTATGCTCTGGGAATCTGCTCTCTTATCCTTGCTGGTAAGTTTTACAAAGTCTGACATTAGGATCACGTTCTCTTGATTCCATCCGGCGTTTTATGGTGCATCCCCCATTGATTGAGTTGTGTTGCAGGCGTCGTACGCCAGATCCCAGACCGCGGATCCCATTCTCATTCTGGGCAGGCCGCGCGTTCTCTGGCATCAACTCCTGTGGACAACAGTTTTCTTGCGGCGTGATTGACATAGTGGAATCTATGTCGCGTCGTGTAATCCTTACCGCGGTCTGCGCGCCGCCTAGAGAGTCCTTTTTTTTTCCTTAATTTCTACGACGTTACGCTGCCCGATTTTCGATTGATTCTGTGTGCGCTTGTGTATGTCTTATATGACTACTCCTTTATATATCTGCGCCTCCTTTACGTTGTCGTTGTACTTCAGGCTTGATTCCGGTATCTCCTTAAATTTTCATCTCTGAAATACCCCTGTTAAATTCTAGCAGGATGGCTGGTCGTGGTGGTCGTGGTCGTGGTCGTGCTGCCAATGACCCACCTCCGCCGCCGGATTACATGGCCGCGATGATGCAGCAGTTCGAGATGAACCGTCAGTTCATGCAGAATATCATGGCTCAGTTTCCCCAGCCGAATCAGAATGGGCACCACCATCAGCATGCCACCGTGACTCTGCACGACTTCACCCGCCTCAACCCCACTATGTTCCGCAACACTGTTCAGCCGCTGGATGCTGATGACTGGCTTCGCGACATCACTCACGAGCTGGAGTCTGCTAATGTCGATCCAGCCGACTATGTGAACTTTGCGTCTTATCATCTGAAAGGCGCCGCTGCTTAGTGGTGGAGCACCCACAAGCGTTCCCTGCCAGTCGAAGAAGTCATCACTTGGGATGACTTTCAGTCTGCCTTCCGCGCCCGCTACATTCCTCAGGGGATCATGGATCATAAGGCGGAAGAATTCCGTAACCTCACTCAGGGCGACATGACTGTTGAAGCCTATCAACGCGAGTTCCTCAACCTCTCTCGCTATGCGGAAGGAGAGATCATCACTGATGCTCGCAGGCAGCAGAAGTTCCGTCGTGGTCTCAACCCAGAGCTCAGGCTCGCTCTTGCCGTTCATGATTTCGCCAACTTCGCCACCATGGTGAACAAGGCTATCACCGTCGAGACTGCCCAGATGGAGCACAAGAACTCTCTGAAGCGTTATCGTGACGTTGGCTCATCTTCGGGCGCAACGCAGAAGCGTCGTATCTGGCTCCCTACCAGTGTGACTCATTCAGCTGTCCCTGTCCCAAGGTCGTCTTATGCAACACCCCGTCTGCCTCCACCACCGCAGATGCCAAGAGCTCTGCCTGCACCACCCAATGCTACCCCCCTTCGTCCTCAGGATGGATTATGCTTCACGTGCCGCCAACCTGGGCATTTTTCCAGAGAGTGCCCCCAGAAACAGAAGCAACTGGTAGTTCACCCCGCCGGCCGCGGAAATGGTCGTGGCAACAACAGGACCCCCAACTATAATACTGGGTCTGCTGCTTATGCTCGTGGACATGCTAACAACGTCAATGCTGAAGAAGCTCAGCAACGACCCGCTACCGTGATGGGTACCCTTCTCGTTAATTCCGTACCTGCTGCTGTTTTATTTGATACAGGAGCATCGCATTCATTCATGTCGGAAGCATTTGCATTTTCGCATAACTTCAAGTACAAAACGATGAAACCCCCGATGGTTGTTCGCACCCCGATTGGCCAATGCCGAACCACCATGATTGTGCCAAACACCACCATTGAAATCGAAGGAGTTGAATTCTTTGCGTCGCCCATCCTCTTGAAGTCTTCCACCATAGACCTAATTCTCGGAATGGATTGGTTGAAATTTCACGATGCCGCACTGTATTGTGGCACCAAGTCTGTCCAGCTCTTTCACCCCTCCGGTGGGACTGTTAACCACACCGCCCGAGTTACCCGTAATGCTGAAACACAGATCTTTATGATGAATGCTTTGAATGTCTCACCTTTGAAAGGCATTGAGACCGTTCCAGTCGTTCGCGATTTTCCCGACGTCTTCCCAGAAGAACTGCCGGGAATACCCCCGATCAGGGAAGTTGAATTCGTCATCGACTTGAAGCCAGGCACTGTTCCTATTGCCAAGCGTCCTTACAAGATGCCGCCACATGAACTCCTTGAACTTAAGGAGGAAATCGACAAGGCACTTCAGAAAGGATTCATTCGCCCCAGTTCCTCAGCTTGGGGAGCACCTTCGCTCTTTGTTAAGAAGAGCGATGGGACAAACCGATTGGTCCAAGATTATCGGCCCATTAACCAAGCCACCATCCAGAATAAATACCCACTTCCCCGGATCAACGATCTGTATGATCAACTTGCCGGATCCAAGGTGTTTTCTAAACTCGACTTGAGGTTGGGTTATCACCAAATCCGAGTCTGTGATGAAGACATTCCGAAGACTGCCTTCATTACTCGCTATGGTTCATACGAGTACACTGTCATGTCCTTTGGCTTAACCAATGCTCCAGCCACCTTCTCCAGATTGATGAATTATATTTTCATGGAGTACCTCGACCAGTTCGTCGTGGTTTATCTGGATGATATATTGATATATTCCAAGAATGGAGAAGAACATGTTGAACATCTTCGTCTTATACTGGAGAAGCTTCGAGAACACAAACTCTACGCTAAGTTTTCTAAGTGTGAGTTCTGGCTTCCCGAAGTAACCTACCTTGGACATGTGATTTCCAAGGATGGCATTGCCGTCACCCCAGAACGTATCCAGGCTATACTTGACTGGACTCCTCCCAAGACCGTCAAGCAAGTCCGCAGTTTCCTCGGACTCGCTAGCTATTGCCGCCGTTTCGTTGAGAATTTTTCCAAGATTGCCAGGCCTTTGACTAATCTGCTTCACAAAGGCGTCAAGTTTGAGTGGACAGATAAATGTCAAGAAATTTTTCAAGCACTCAAGGACAAGCTAACTTCTCCCCCAGTGCTCGCTCCCCCTGATACTCAGAAGGACTTCGTGATATATTGCGACGCGTCTCGTCAAGGATTAGGCTGTGTCCTATTGCAAGAACGCAAGGTGATTGCTTATGGCTCTCGTCAGTTGCGTGCTCATGAAGACAAATACCCAACGCATGATCTCGAATTGGCAGCAGTAATTTATGCATTGAAGCTGTGGCGACATTACCTCGTCGGTAATCGTTGCGAAGTCTACACCGATCACCAAAGTCTGAAGTACCTGTTTACTCAGCCAGACCTGAATCTTCGTCAACAACGATGGCTCGAGACAATAGCCGACTTCAACATGGATATTTCGTATACCCCTGGCAAGGCTAATGTGATGGCCGATGCCTTGAGCCGCAAAGCTTACTGTTCTGAACTTGAGGTTCAGGTGCAGCAACCACTTCTGTATGAAGAGTTTCGCAAGTTGAATCTCGAGATTGTTCCTCAAGGTTACGTCAATAACCTGGTTCTCGAGTCAAAACTCGACGTCCTCATCAAGAGTAGACAATCTCTGGCCCCAGACATTGTGAAGATCAAGCAGGACATCGCCGAAGGAAAGCCCTCCTCTTTTACCATTGATGCTAATGATGGTAATACTGTGTACTTCAAGGGCCGCTTGGTAGTTCCTGTGAGCCCGGTCCTCATTAACTGTGGTCCGGATATCATGGAAGAAGCCCATAACTCTACCTTGTCAATCCACCCTGGAAGTACCAAGATGTATAAAGACCTTCGTCAACGGTACTGGTGGCCTTACATGAAACAAGACATCGCCCGCTATGTTTCTCAATGTGACGTTTGCAGTCGCGTCAGAGCCGGACATCAGAAACCCGCTGGTTGGTTGCGACCACTCCCTCCTCCGGATTGGAAGTGGGACAAAGTCGAAATGGACTTCGTCACCGGTTTTCCTAGGTCACAGAAAGGTAACGATGCCATCTTTGTCGCCATCGACCGATTCTCCAAGATTGCTCACTTCCTACCGGTCAAGGAAACGATCACTGCAAGTCAGTTAGCACACTTGTATATCTGCCGAATTGTGTCACTCCACGGTATTCCGTTGGAGATCAGTTCAGACCGTGGCAGTATTTTCACCTCACGATACTGGAATAGTTTCATGGAAGCTTTCGGGACTCGTCTGAATCTCAGCACCGCTTATCACCCCCAGTCGCAAGGCCAAGTTGAACGAGTTAATCAAGTGCTGGAAGACATGCTTCGCGCTTGTGTCCTTTCTTTTGGCATGAAATGGGAGGATGCCCTCCCGTACGCGGAATTCTCGTACAACAATAGCTATCAGGCTAGCTTGAAGATGGCCCCCTTCGAAGTTCTATACGGACGTAAATGTCGAACCCCCCTGAATTGGTCAGGAACTGGGGAACGACCCTACTTCGGACCGGATCTTGTCCAAGAAGCTGAAGAACAAGTTCGCATTGTTCAAGAAAATCTCAAGGCTGCACAGTCTCGTCAGAAGAGCAACTATGACCGCAAACACCGTGAAATGGAGTATCAACCTGGTGAATACGCTTACCTCCGTGTCACTCCCATGAGGGGCACTCATCGCTTCGGTATCAAGGGCAAGTTGGCTCCTCGCTACATTGGCCCGTTCCGTATCCTTTCCAGGAGTGGACCCGTGGCATACCGGTTGGAATTGCCGCCGAACCTCTCCCAAGTCCACGATGTCTTCCATGTGTCGCAACTCCGCCGCTGCTTCAAGGATCCTATCCGCGAAGTGGAGCATGATTTGATCGAGCTGCAACAAGACTTGACTTATCGAGAACATCCGAGCCGCATTCTCGATCAGTCTGAACGCCGAACCCGCAACAAGACCGTCAAGTTCCTCAAGGTTCAGTGGTCGAATCATTCTGAAGATGAAGCCACTTGGGAACGCGAAGATCGCCTTCGCGATGAATACCCCGATCTTTTCCTCGCTACCACTAAAATTCTCGGGACGAGAATTCTTGTAGTGGGGGAGATTTGTAACACCCTCAGATGCTTGTAACAGTAATCATCATCACTGTTGACTATCACTGTTTGCTAATCACTATTATCCCCTGTCCCTAATCAAACTTTGCTTCTGCTCTTTTCAAACCATGCTGGTTGGTAATCAAAACACAAAGCCCAATGCATTTTGCTCATCATGAAACCAACCCTAGTTGAAACTACCTCAAATGGAAATTAAAACAAAAGTGCTGGAATAAAGTTGTTCCAAAAATCATGGAACCATTTTTATAAATTGCCTAAAATCATTATTATCATGTTGGAACAACTTTGGTAATTTTTGGAGTTACAGAAAATTCCAAACAATTCAAACAGTAGGTTAAAACTCTTACTTGGGGCATTTAATATTTTAAATAAGTATCTAATGATTTTATTTTGCTTCAAAACTTTTTGTGGCACTGACTTATAATGTTATACTAATATTGGGACACCTAACCCCTTTTACAAAAATGCAAAAGGCACCAAATTAAAATACAAACAGCAGGACAGTAAACAAAAACCAGAAAATAGAAAAACCCTAATCTATCGCCTGGGGCGAAGCCCACCGCAGCCCAGCCCAAGCCCCCCCCCCTTGTCTTCTTCCCCAACCACCCCCCCCCCCACCTGCTCCCGTCCGGCGCCCGTCGTGGACGCGCCGCTGCCAGCCGGCCCCGCCTTTCACCTGCCCCCCTGACGCCGTGGACGCGATAAGAACGAGGCCCCCTCCCTCCTGGACACCCCCGCACCTCCATTCCCCTCCTTCCCCTCTCGCCATCGTCGGGGAAGGAATCACCCGAGCGCAGCCTCGCCGCCGTGGTGAACCGCCGCGGCCAACAGCCTCCCCGAGCCCCGAAGACCTGTCCGGCGTGTTCCTCGTCGACGTCCTCGTCTCCGAGCGCAAGGAATCGAACCGTGGAGCCCGGCAGCGACGACTACGCCACCGTTCCCGTCCGGCGCCGTCGCGACATCGCCGTCGCATTCCCGCGTCGTCGAGCCTCCCCGAGCAGCCTGCCGTCCACTACGCATCGCAGGTGAGCACGGCTTCCACATACAGCACCCCGATAACGTGTACTCTACCCGTAGCCGTCGCCCCCCTATACCGTGCTCCGGCCACCGCCGTTTGCCGTCGTAGTCGAGCACACAAGCCGCCCCAGGCCACGCGTTTGGCACCGTTAACCTCCCCGTGCTCCGTAGGGTTAGTTCCACCCACTGGACCGCCCGTTTTCGACTCGTGGACGCGTTCGCCATTGGAGCCCGACGACCTTCGCCGCCATTGTTGGAGCTGCGCTCACCTCCGTGCGTCCCAGCCCGCGGGAACACCCCAGATCGATGCGGCGTCGAGTTCTTCGTCGGATGCCGCAAGCAGCGCCTCCAACGGCGCTCGGAATCGCGGGTTAGCTCGACCTCGCCGCCGGCGAGCCTCCGGCGAGCTCACCGGAGTCGCTGACCGGTGGGTCCTCCCTGCCAGGTTTGCTGTTAGTGGCTAATGGGTCACTGACAGCCGGGCCCCACCTCCCTGCTAACTATCCCTGTTAATCTAAATAGAAAAGTTAACCTTTTGGTTATTATGACTCACTGACAGTGGGCCCTGGTCGTTTAACTTAATTAACCAAGTTTAGTTAGCATTGGAGTCACTGACTGCTGGGCCCCAGCTGTAAGTCAATTTGGAAATAAATAAAAATTATAAAACTAGTCACTGACAGGTGGGTCCAGAGGCATTTTTCCAATTTAATTATATGTTTTATAAATAACAGAGGCTGACATGTGGGTCCCACATGTCAGCACTGTTCTGGATAATGTTGTGGATAATGTTTTGGATAATGTTAAATGAATAATAAAAGAAATCCAGAAAATCATTTAAATTGATTTAAACTTTGAAATTCAATAACTTTTAAACCGTAACTCGGATTCAAAAACTTTATACATGAAAGTTGATTAGAAAAATACAACAAATACGAATACGCTATCCGTGTGTCTACCACCTCCCTCTAACACAACGAACATCGAACATTCCCCCTCCGGACCGTCTGTCCGATAAATGGTCCGGTACTGTTAGAGTGCCCGGATGAATTTATTCCGAACACGAAAGTTGTCCGGAATGGTTCAAATAGCATGGATACACCCCCCCTTATGTTGTTCCGGTAACCACGACACCTCCGGCTTGATCTTTTCCCCTCCGGACATCTAGTCCGGTAATCACCCCGAGCCGGTAGTTCATCCCCAGATGAATTCCCGCTCCGAGCATATTGCATTACACTGCGTTAGAACCCCGTTTACATTTCATCTGTCATGTCATGCATCTATTTGTATATGCTTGCTGTGTATTTACTGTTTCCTCCCCCCCCCCTTAATCTTCGGTAGACCCCGCTGCTGCCGTCGACTACACCGCTGCTGAGTACGACTACTTCGTCGACGACCCTACCCCGACCGTCGAGCTTGCAGGCAAGAAAGCCATTCTCTTCCCCAGATATCACCTATCTTTCCGTACATTTCTTGCACTAGGCATTGTTACTGCTGCTGCTACGATTACAATCCTATTCAACTGCATAGCTTGATTTTTTGTCGCCCCTTGACGTGCCTTCCTTTATCCTATGCTGCCTATTAATTTTATTATGCATTATTCAGCAGTGAGCCCTGCGCATTGTTAGCTAGGGTTAGATGGAGGGTTGTGATCACTCAGGGGAGTGGACGCGGATACTTATATTATAACTGCACAGGTACGGTACAATGCAGACACCGTCAAAGGCCCCTATCTGGGTTATGCCTAGTCACCTCAAGTGTGAGCCATCAAGGAGTAATCCTTGTACTCCACTCGAGGCTGACTTTGTCTTACCTCCATAGGGTCCTGGAAACGGTTGTCCTTCAGGTAAGAAGTCGGGCGACCCAACGGTGCCCGCGAGAGGTATTGCGACGGGACGACAGGGAGGGCACGACCAGTGTACCGGTGTGCTTGGCCCCTGACCGTTGGCCGCGAGAGTTACCAACCCACGAAAGTCGAGCTCCTCCAGGAGCACCCGCGAGACAAGGTAAGGAGACGGTTCACCTTGTTGGTAACTGCAGTGACTTGGTGGGACGACGGGGCAGGCACCGATGTACTGGTGGTCCTGGCTGTTGTCGTTGTCCGCGGGTCGGTTAAGTCGAGACAACGATAACGGTTGTCACGCAGGTTAATTAAAATGCTAAATGGTTCAGTGAATGTCTTGAGTTGGCTATATGCCATGTACGCACTACCTACCCGTGGGAACTACGAGTTATGGGCTCCTCCGCTTCTTAGTGTCGTCCGAGGACTCTTCAGACGTCAGCAGTACCGCGGCCTGCGCCGGGAAGTGGTGTTGTCTTATTTGCTCGAGCGGTGTGTTTTATTTGAATTTGCTTCAACTTCACCGGCCAGCCTCGCACCGTGCAGGAGTACGTCGGGGTTAGGGTCCAAAGCCCCGCGTACATAGGATATAGTCCGGCGGATGACCTCTCTGTTGAGTTTGAAAGATGGGCTAGGAAGTGTCGGATAGCCTCGGTGGAGCGTTCCCTGACAAGGTTCCCGCCACCCTGGAGATCCGTGCGTGTAGCGTAACACAAGTGCACCCCTGCAGGGAAGATTAATCTATTCGAATAGTCGTGTCCACGGTAACAGGACGCTTTATGCTGAAGCTGGATCTTACCACTAGAAACTATTATTAAACTGTATGGTTCCGGGTTCTTTTCCTCGCGGGGATGTCGAGGAGGTGAACTCGGAGGCATTGTTAATTATTACAACTTATTATTATTCAATGTTGCAGCAACTTCTGCTTCATTGTTACCTTACTGTTTTATATAAACTGTTGGCTGATTCTTACCTCATGCTGCAAGACATCGTCGGAAGATGCTGGTCTTCGATAGGCCTAGCTCTTACCCTTGCTCTGCATTTCTGTCTTCAGTCCACTATATACAGCCTCTTCTTTCCGTTGATACAATGCATAATGCTTAGTACCGGACGTAAGACTCGCGGGTATACTAGATACTCACCTGCTTTATTTCCTTTATTGTTTTGCCTGATCGGCCGCTGCAGCCGACGTTGGAGCCCAGGAGCAGGAGTACCCCGGAGGCGCCTACTACGACGTCGAGTTCCCCGTTGACCAGGAGTAGTACTGTGGATCCCAGGCAGGAGGCCTCGCCTTTTCGTCCTGTATCTCTGATGTGATTTGTGCTAGCCTTCTTCAGGCAAAACTTGACTAACTATGTCTGTACTCAGATATTATGGCTTGTATAACTTATATATTCGGGTCCGCGTGACCCCCTCTATTGTAATATTTTTTGTTTATCCTTTTGTGTTTAGTGTTGTGCTGTGATATTATCACCGTGGCACCCTAATCTCAGTCGTGTACCCTGCGTGTATGATTACTGTACACGGCTTGATTTTGGGGGCGTCACAGCACCATAGTGGTGTAATTGGTTGGAGATGTAGTGGACTCGTGTACGCTTCTTACCTCAAGTCTGGTAATCGTAGCACAGGACTAGCCAAGTCAAAGCTGGCACTTCTGCATGATGAAACCCCACCTCCCTTTACCTTGATACTTGAGAATGAGTAGTGTAGTTCTGATGTAAGTCTTGCTGAGTATGACTTGGTACTCACGTTTGCTTATTCTATGTTTTAGATGAGAAACCGGACCCCGTTGGAGTCACCTTCGTGAAGCTCGACGTTGACCAAGTTAGCATAGTCCCAGACAGCAGTCTGGTCCCTCGTGGAAGGGCATGTTTGTTTACAAGGCTTCTCTAAGCCATTTGTTAAACTTGTCTGTACTCAGACCTAATTTGCTTCCGTTGTATGATGTAATGTTGATCACGGACATGTGATCTTTGTATACTCTATGTGTAAGTAAATAAAGAAGTACTTTGTAGAGTTATGTGATGATACCTGCTGTTCATACTAGGCATGTGTGTTGCGTGTATGTTTATAACATGCATGTCTTAGTATGGGTTTTCGAGACCTTAGTTGTGATCTGGCTGGCGGTCTTTTATACACCAAGTGGCCCTTAGATGTGCGCAGCTTGGGGCATCGCGATGCGATTGTTCGTGACTCTGTCACGTGCACACTTTGTTGTATGATCGAGCCCGCCCTAGACCCCGACTAAGTGATCGGGCTGGAGTAAGTCTATGTAAGAGTTAGGATTCAATCGATAACATGGTTGAGGCGACTTGTCTATGAGTATGGGATTCACCACCCATAAGCATCTAGACTTGTGAGCGGACGATGAGGACCCACCTCAGATGATCATCCGTCCTGGATGGGATGCCCCTCACGTTCGATGCTTACCGAGAACGTTCTGTGCTTGGCCTTGTCTGCTTAGACAAGTGGGTACGGTTCTCGGCTCTCCATGTGATTGTATCGTGACTGGAATTACATACGCTAACCCCAGGTCCCGACAGACTTGGTATCAGAGCAGGACTGTCTGTAGGCTTATCAACCCTTGGTCGAAGTCGAGTCTAGCATTCTATAGTTATATAGTTACTCTGGGTATAAGGGAACAACGTAAGGCTTATTTTTCTCCTTACCCTCATCGATCTGAGTTCTGAGTCACCCTTATCTTTTCTACGGGATGATAGTACTAGGCTCATCTATGTCTGACTAGAACATCTCGTTGTTTGCCTCCTTGTAACCGTAGGACAGTTTTGGTCGTCCAGAGTCTACGAGTTTTTGAGTTCCTTGAGGAAGTTCTGTTCAATCTCCTCGAGGTTGTGTTGTTTTCCATCCCGGTGTAGACGTTATGCTGCCGGAATTATTCCGAGTTTCTGTGGATCATTGCCTTCGCATTATAATCTTTTCCGTCTTCTTCATGTCCTTCTTGTCTTTGATTCCATCATACACCCTGTTCTGATTGTTGATTTTTATCACACAGGATGTTAGGTGGAACTCGTAGTGTTGTTCGTCGGAATCGAGACCGTGTTCGGAATCGAAATGATGATGAACCTCTACCACCGCCCTCTGCGGCGGAAATCATGATGGAAGCTGAGACGAATCAACGTGATCAAACACGCCTTCTGGAGCTCATCGAGCAGAATACCGCTCGTCAGCGTAATGTGGTCGTGAGCATTCAGGATTTCATCCTCCTCAAGCCACCGGTATTGCGATGTTCTTCTGAGACCCTTGAAGCTGATGATTGGCTCCGTTCCATCGAGCGTAAGCTTGATACTGCACATGTTGCTCCCGATGATCGAGTTATATTCGCGGCATACTTTCTGGAAGGTGCTGCTGCTGAATGGTGGGAGAACTATGTTGCGATGTAGCCTGATGATCACCTAGTGACTTGGCAAGAGTTTTGTGTTGCCTTTCGAGGGTACCACCTTCTGGATGAGTTGATGGAGCGCAAGAAGGAAGAGTTCTGCAATTTGACCCAAGGAGAGATGTCCATTCACGAGTATGTGAGAGAGTTCAACCGTCTTGCTCGGTATGCCCAAGATGAGATCACCACCGATGCCATAAAGCAGGCAAGGTTCCGTAAGGGACTTAGCCCCATCCTTCGTCATGATCTCAACCTCATCGAATTTGCCACCTTTGAGGATTTAGTCAACAGATCCTTCAGAGTTGAGCATGGCAATGAAATTTTCGAGGAGTCTCGCAAGCATGCTCTTGAGCTTGCTCCTTCTTCAAGTTCAGCCCCTCAGAAACGCCGAATTTGGATTCCAACCAGAGCCATACCTCGAAGATTTCTGCAGAGACCAACCTCCAATATATGCCATCCACCCCAACACATTATTCCACCCCGGAATGATGGTGTGCAGCCAAGTAATCCCACTCCTAGCAATTCAGACAGGGTATGCTTTAAGTGTGGTCTTTCAGGCCATTACTATCGTCAATGCCCTCAGGTCTTGATGGCACCACGTCATTCTCGACATAAGCCTCCAAAGAAATCAACCACCAAAGCCTTTCCAGCAAAGCCTTCATCCACTAGTAGTGGTTGTGTGAACCAAATCTCAGTTGAGGACACCACTGCTGCTTCTGACGTCATTCTTGGCACACTCCCAGTCAATCATGTTCCCGCCTCCGTTCTTTTCGATCCAGGAGCTTCTCATTCATTCATGTCGGAGAGTTATGCACTTCGGCATGGATTTTCTTTTGAAGAAGTGTTTTCTCCAATGATCATTCAAACTCCTGGTTCAAAGTGGAAAACTAATAGAGTAAGCCATGGCAATCAAATTGCAATTGAGGGTTTAGTATTCCTTGCTTCACTTATAGCCCTCAAGTCTTCAGACATTGATTTCATCTTAGGAATGGATTGGTTATCAAGGCAGAATGCTTTCCTTGATTGTAAAGCCAAGTCAGTTAAACTCACCCATCCTAAAGGCCAGACCATTGACTACACATCACCTAGCTCTAGAATCCACATGCATACTTTGAATGTGCTTCCCCTTCCAGACCTTGAAGATGTTCCGGTGGTTCGTGACTTCCCGGATGTCTTTCCTGAAGAGCTGCCAGGAATGCCACCCGACAGATGTGTAGAATTCATAGTGGATCTTATACCAGGCATAGCCCCAATTTCCAGACGTCCATATAGAATGGCCCCACATGAGTTAGCTGAGCTAAAAACCCAACTTGATGCTTCGTTGGCAAAAGGCTTCATCCGCCCTAGCTCATCGCCATGGGGTTGCCCCGTTCTGTTCGTAACGAAGAAAGATGGAACAGAAAGAATGTGCGTAGACTATCTCCCGCTAAATCTAGCGACGGTAAAGAACAAGTACCCACTGCATAGGATCAATGATCTTTATGATCAACTTGCTGGATCCTCTGTCTTCTCCAAGATGGATTTGAGATTAGGCTATCATCAAATCAAAATCCGGAATGAGGACATTCCAAAAACGGCTTTCACTACTCGTTATGGTCTTTACGAGTACACCGTCATGTCCTTTGGTTTAACCAATGCCCCCGCCACATTCTCGCGCTTAATGAATTCGATCTTCATGGAGTACTTAGATAAATTTGTTGTGGTTTATCTTGATGACATTCTCATCTACTCGAAGAACGAAGAAGAGCACGCAGAACATCTTAGGTTGGTATTGATGAAACTTAGAGAGCATCGCCTTTATGCCAAGTTCTCCAAGTGTGAATTTTGGCTACCAGAAGTGACCTACTTAGGCCACGTGATTTCTGCGAAAGGTATTGCAGTCAATCCTGAGAGAGTTCAGGCCGCCCTTGACTAGACTCCACCTGAATCGGTTAAGAAAGTTAGGAGTTTTTTTGGCTTAGCAAGCTATTGCCGCCGCTTCGCCGAGAACTTTTCTAAAGTTGCAAAGCCTCTTACTGAACTCCTCAAGAAAGATAAGAAATTCCAATGGACTCCCAAGTGCGAGGAAAGCTTTCAAGAGCTAAAAAGAAGATTGACTTCTGCACCCGTACTTGCACCTCCAGACACCAAAAGGGATTTCGAGATCTATTGTGATGCTTCACGGCAAGGGTTAGGATGCATACTTATGCAAGATCGACATGTGGTAGCTTATGCTTCACGCCAGTTGCGGCCAAATGAAGAGAACTATCCTACCCATGATCTTGAACTCGCTGCCGTAGTTCATGCCCTGAAGACTTGGCGACATTACCTCCTTGGTAATCGTTGTGAGATCTATTCTGATCACCAAAGCCTCAAATACATATTCACCCAGCCAGATCTTAATCTCAGGCAAAGACGCTGGATTGAGTTGATAAAAGATTATGACTTAGGAATTTCTTACACCCCAGGCAAGGCCAATGTCATGGCTGATGCACTAAGTCGTAAGTCGTATTGTAACAACCTCATGTTACAACAGTATCAACCACTTCTTCATGAGGAATTTCGAAAGCTCAATCTCGAGATTGTTTCTCGTGGATCTCTTTTCAACTTGGTGGCAAAACCAACCCTTGAGGATCAAATCATAGTTGCCCAAAGACGTGCACGAGGTGTACGCCGGATCAAGGAGAACATTGCTAGCGGAGTTGCTAAATGTTTCTCCACAGATAGCAAAGGAACGGTATTCTTCAAAAATTGTTTGGTAGTACCTAAGAATAGAGATCTAAGGCAACTCATCCTCAAAGAAGCCCATGACACACCCCTCTCGATTCATCCCGGTAGCACAAAAATGTACCGAGATCTACGCCAGAGATTTTGGTGGACTAGGATGAAGAGAGACATTGCTCGATTTGTTGCTGAATGTGATGTTTGTCGTCACATTAAAGCAGAACACCAAAGACCTGCTGGCACACTTCAACCTTTGCCTATTCCCGAGTGGAAATGGGACAAAGTCGGTATGGACTTCATCACCGGCTTTCCAAAAACCCAGAAAGGAAATGATGCCATCTTCGTGGTCATTGATAGACTTTCCAAATTTGCTCACTTCCTTCCAGTTCGCGAGTCTATAACTGCTAGTCAGTTGGTGGACTTGTATGTCTCTAGAATTGTGTCTCTTCATGGTGTTCCTTTGGTAATCAATTCTGATCGAGGTAGCCTTTTCACCTCTAGATTCTGGGGAAGCTTTCAAAATGCTATGGGAACTCATCTCTCCTTTAGTACAGCTTTCCATCCTCATTCTAGCGGTCAAGTTGAAAGGGTTAATCAAATCTTGGAAGACATGCTCAGATCTTGTGTTATCTCATTCGGAAAGAATTGGGAGAAGTGTCTTCCATTCGCCGAATTTTCTTATAACAATAGTTTTCAATCTAGTCTGAACACGGCTCCTTTTGAATTCCTCTATGGACGACGATGTCGAACACCCCTTAACTGGTCAGAAACCGGTGAAAGACAACTCTTTGGACCGGATATGATCAAGGAAGCAGAAGAGCAAGTTCGCATTGTTCGTGATCGATTGAAAGCCGCACAGTCTCGTCAGAAAAGCTACTATGATCGTCATCATAGGCAAGAAAGCTACAATCTGGATGAGAAGGCTTACCTTCGGGTTACTCCTCTGAAGGGAACCCAAAGATTCGGTATCAAAGGCAAGTTGGCCCCATGTTACATCGGACCTTTCCGCATTCTAGCTAAACATGGAGAAGTTGCCTACCAACTTGAACTACCCCCGCACCTTTCCCGAGTACATGATGTATTCCATGTGTCACAACTCAGGCGTTGCTTCAAGGACCCCATCCGCGAAGTCGACCATGAAACGCTTGATCTCCAAGATGACCTTTCTTATCGAGAGTACCCTGTTCGTATTCTTGATTCAGCAGAACGTGTCACTCGTCGTCGGAAGATCAAGTTCCTCAAAGTGCAATGGTCACATCACTCCGAGAAAGAAGCTACGTGGGAAAGAGAAGACTGCCTCCGTGTCGAGTACCGCACCTTCCTCCCGACGACTTCTGAATCTCGGGACGAGATTCTTTTGAGTGGGGGCGAGTTGTAAGAACCCCAACTAGGGTAAGTGCTAGGGTTTGATTGTGCCCTTAGCATCATGCAAAAATTCAAAAGAATTCAAAATTGGGGAAAAGAAAAGCCCTGAGAAATTAATTCAAATGGCCAGATAAAAATCTTTTTCCAAAAACCATTTGAATATTTGGAAAATTCCTATAAATGATGGTGATCATTTTAAAAGTGGTTTGGGTTCATTCCCATACCCATGGAATATTCAAAAATTCAAAAGGTGCCTTGGAAATTAAATTTGACCCCTATTTGAATTGAAATTAAAATTTATTGAATTTCAAAATTGCTCAAATTATACAAGTGACTTGCTACTGGTCACCTAGGATTTATAAAAATGCTCGGGCATTTTATAAAATTGCCTAGCTATTTATTTCTAGGCAAAACAAAACAACAAAAAAACAAAACAGAAGAAAAATAGGAAAAGGAAAGAGAGCCCACCCCACCCACTTACCTGGCCCAGCCTGGCCAGAAGCCGGCCCAGGCCCAGCCCCGGCACCCTTGTCTTCTTCTCCAGGCAGCCAGGCAGCTGCGTGCCCGGCATGCCCGTGGCCGTGGCCACCTCCTCCTAGCCACGCAGCTGCTTGGAGCCCCCTGCCCTATCTTCTCGCCGCCGTGGACGACCGACGACCCCGCATTCCTTTCCCCTACCTCGTGCACGCTCTGCCCCTCTCTGTTTCTCCAATCTCGTCGACGCCCGAAGCTCACGCCGGAGCACGCCGCCGCACCAGCGTGGCCAACGGCGACGAGGAGCCGCACTGACTTTTCCAGAAGCCCCAGCATCGCCGTCTTCGTCTTCCCGCGGATCCAATCGAGCCTCAGAGCCCCTGGAGCAGACGCCATCCTCGATTCCTCACCGCCGGCCGCCATTTATTCCGGCAAGGAATTCCTCCACGCCAGCCTCTCCCCGGCCACGTCGAGCTCCGCTTCGTACTCAGGGTGAGCCTCCCCTTCCTCCCAGCCTCTCCGTACACCTCCCCGTGCCCCCGTCGTCTTTTTCCACCAGAACCGAGCCCAGCCGCCGCACGGGTTGACGCCGACGTGCTCTCCGGCCGTCCCTTGCCCCCCCCCCCCCCGTGTGCACGGCTTGACGCGGACGTGCACGAGGTGCACTCCCGTGGTCTTCCCGTGCCAAATGGTGGCCGGGAGCTCAACTCCGGCGAGCCACCGCCGTCTGTAGAGGCCACTGGCGACTAGCCGGAGAGGTTAGCCTAACCCCACCCCTTAATCAACCCTTAATCACCCCCGTGCCCACTGACAGATGGGGCCCCCTGGCCCTAAACCCCCTCTGTTAATTAAAACAAACAGTTTAATTAAGCTGACCCGCTGACAGAGAGGCCCCACCAGTCAGACCCCCCCCCCCCCCCCCGTCATGCTGATGTCAGCATGACGCAGTAATTCATTTTCTGGATTAAAAGAATTCCAGAGAAATCAGAAAAATCCAGAAAATAGCCAAAACTTTGAAAAATCATAGAAAATTCATTTTAACTCCAAATTAGACAAATAATATGTCTAAAATTATCAGAAAAATACAAGGATTATGAATATGCAACTTGTTTCTATGTTTGACCATTTTAAAATGGGTGAACAGTAGCAAACATGCATATGGATCCTTTTCAAATTCAAATTTGGAGTAAATTTGCAAATGATTTTGCAACACACTTCAATTAGATGGATTCATCCACACATCAGAGGCTTTACCTCACCTTTACAACATCACTTCATGATCAACCTTTTCAAATGAACATTCATGCATTCAAATGCATTTGAAATTCATCGATAAATCAAATGGAGTTTGAGTTTGCATTTCAAATGCAATATACTCCTTTTAAATGGAATGCTCAACACATCAGTACCTTGAACATCACCATTACAATCTTATTCATGTGATTGTGCATTGTACATTATGTTGATCCTATGATTGTCATGTTGCTGATAGAAGTGGAGCCGGAACCCGAAGCCACCCCCTTCGTTGAAGACATCGTAACGAACCTCGTCAGCAAGGTAAGCAAACCTCATTGATCATGTCTATAAAATCCCAATTCCCTCTCAGTCTCGCTAATGCATGTTTAGGAGATCACCTTGTGTCGATTCTACCGCATAGTTGAACCCATATCCGATGCATGACCTATCATCTTGTCACAGTAGTAAGCAAACCACAATCCTAGCTGACATAGGAGTTAATTGATATCATGTGGCCCCTACAACTGTTAATGCTTATTGCATGCTTAGTGGTACAATGAGGTTGCTTTTGATGTGAGTCGGGATGATAGTGAACATGGTGTTGTTGAAAGTGAAATTGTGTTGGTGAATCCACCCTAATAGAAGGTGAACGATGAGAGGCTGTGTGGGAGTACACAGTGGGTTGTCTCGTTGAACACCGCCTTAAGCACCGAGTTCTTGTATGGTAATCCAAGACAAAGAGTACAACCACACATTGGGCTCACTGACCCCTCTCGGCCTAGTACCTTGATCCGTGTCGACGTCCAGTCGTCACATTAGTTCGGGCTTTCCATTTGGCATCTGCATAGAAAAAGAATGAAGGATTGGTTGCATCATATAGATATGTGAGTGCACCTGTGAGGCAGGAAAACCATCTGCCAGAGGTGGCGTCTCGGTCACTTGCATTGTTTGAGTCCGTTTCGTTGATCCGGCCGGGCTCTCGAGCGGAGGCAAACTCAGATAGTCGACTCCTGGAATAGACCGGTTGTGAGCGAAGTGTCGTGGTGAACATCCTCGTTGTCACCTCTTGAACGGTGGCGAGACCTGGCGGTAACAGATGGTCATGTGTTTGTAGCTTACACCCTTGCAAGGTTAACAAAACTATTCGAATAGCCGCGTCCGCGGTTAAGGACTACTTGGAACCTGTACCTGATTATTAGACAACTTGAACTGGATACTTCTAAAATACACCAAGATAAGTGTGAGTGCTATGGCGTGCTTTCTCGTGGGGAAGTCGAGGAAGGCACCATAGTGGTGTAATTGGTTGGAGATGTAGTGCACTCGTGTACGCTTCTTACCTCAAGTCCGGTAATCGTAGCACAGGACTAGCCAAGTCAAAGCTGGCACTTCTGCATGATGAAACCCCACCTCCCTTTACCTTGATACTTGAGAATGAGTAGTGTAGTTCTGATGTAAGTCTTGCTGAGTATGACTTTGTACTCACGTTTGCTTATTCTATGTTTAGATGAGAAACCGGACCCCGTTGGAGTCACCTTCGTGAAGCTCGATGTTGACCAAGTTAGCATAGTCCTAGACAGTAGTCTGGTCCCTCATGGAAGGGCATGTTTGTTTACAAGGCTTCTCTAAGCCATTTGTTAAACTTGTCCGTACTCAGACCTAATTTGCTTCCGTTGTATGATGTAATGTTGATCACAGACATGTGATCTTTGTATACTCTATGTGTAAGTAAATAAAGAAGTACTTGGTAGAGTTATGTGATGATACCTGATGTTCATACTAGGCATGTGTGCTGCGTGTATATTTATAATATGCATGTCTTAGTATGGGTTTTCGAGACCTTAGTTGTGATCTGGCTGGCGGTCTTTTATACACCAAGTGGCCCTTAGATGTGCGCAGCTTGGGGCATCGCGATGCGATTGTTCGTGACTCTGTCACGTGCACACTTTGTTGTATGATCGAGCCCGCCCTAGACCCCGACTAAGTGATCGGGCTGGAGTAAGTCTATGTAAGAGTTAGGATTCAATCGATAACATGGTTGAGGCGACTTGTCTATGAGTATGGGATTCACCACCCATAAGCATCTAGACTTGTGAGCGGACGATGAGGACCCACCTTAGATGATCATCCGGCCTGAATGGGATGCCCCTCACGTTCGATGCTTAACAAGAACGTTCTGTGCTTGGCCTTGTCTACTTAGACAAGTGGGTACGGTTCTCGGCTCTCCATGTGATTGTATCGTGACTGGAATTACATACGCTAACCCCGGGTCCCGACATTCGCTCAATTTATGGTGGTCCCGCACTACGCGTACCTCAAGCTCAAGATGCCAGGACCCTCAGGGGTCATCACGGTCAATAGGAGTTTTATCAAATCAGACCAATGCGACCGAGACTTTTATGAAGTTTTCGACACGTTCGGAGCTCAGCAGCAGCTCGAAGAGATAGCCATGGTGATAGACAAGAGCATCTTCCCACTGGCAAGCATAAGCGAATCAAAAGAGTTTACTCGTGACTTTAGCGTCGAAGGCGACACAGTCACCCATCAGGTGCACCCAACGGACCCGGACAAAATGGTCCAGATCTACGCTCATCTCCTAGAAGAACAAGCAATTTCCCTTCTGGTTTTCCTCTGCGAGGAGTGGAAATTTTTCGCTTGGTTCCCGGCCGACATGCCTGGAATACCACGAGAATTCGCAGAGCACACACTAGGTATACATCCAAACACCAAACCAGTGAAGAAGGAGTTGCGCAGATTTTCCGAACCCAAGCACAGAGCCATTGGAGAAGAAGTCAACCGACTACTCGACGCGATTTTCATCCAAGAGACGAAGAAGGCCACCTGGGTCGCAAACCCAGTCTTAGTTCCTAAAAAGGACACCGACGTACTACGCATGTGCGTTGACTATGGGCCCGTCAACAAACACTGCCCAAAGGACCACTTCCCTCTGCCAAGGATAGACCAGATAATCGACTCTACCGCAGGATGCGACCTCCTGTCTTTCCTCGACGCCTACTCAGGATACAACCAAATCAGGATGAAGGAAGAAGACGAAGAACACACCTCATTCATCACACCCTACGGCGTATTCTGCTACAGGACAATGCCTTTCAGACTGAAAAACGCCGGAACCACGTACCAGCGGATGATGCAAGCATGCTTAAGGGACCAAATCGGCAGAAACGTCCAAGTCTACGTCGACGACATCGTCATCAAAAATTACAGGGCGAACACGCTACTCGGCGACCTCCGCGAAACCTTTGCAGCACTCAACAGATACATAATCAAGCTCAACCCAAAAAAGTGTGTGTTCGGCATCCCATCCGGAAAACTGCTCGGATACATGGTCTCCGCCCGAGGAGTCGAAGCGAACCGGGAAAAAGTCCAAGCACTCGCCAGGATGCAAGAGCCGGTGAACATCAAAGGCGTACATCAACTCACAGGAAGACTCGCAGCACTAAGCCGCTTCATCTGCAGGCTGGGAGAAAGGACTCTACCATTCTACCAGCTGCTCAGAAAAGGAGGGAAATTCGAGTGGACTGAAGAAGCCCGAAACGCATTCGCGGACCTAAAAAAGACCCTCTCGACCCCACCAATCCTGGCGGTGCCCAAGGAGCGAGAACCTCTCTACCTCTACATAGCGGCACGCAACATCGTAGTCAGCACAACGCTCGCCATCGAGCGCGCGGAAGAAGGCAAAGCCCAGAGCATACAAAGGCCAATCTACTACCTCAGCGAGGTCCTTACAAAATCTCAGCAACGGTACCCGCACTACCAAAAGCTCGTATATGCCATCGTCATGACCTCAAGGAAAGTAACACATTACTTTGACGAGCACCTCATCACGGTTGTGAGCAGGACACCACTTGCCGACATACTTAACAATCCTGGAGCAACGGGTCGATTCGCAAGTGGAACATCGAGCTCAACCCCCGCGACCTGCAGTTCAAGCATCCAACGGACATCAAAGCCCAAGTACTACCAGACTTTCTGGTCGAGTGGATGGAGGTGCAAGCACTTGGCCCTCTAGACCTCTCCAACTCATGGACGATGTTGTTTGGCGGATCAAAATACATCAAGGAGTCGGGGCGGGCGTCGTGTTAATCTCGCCCAAAGGAGTTAAACTCAGATATGTGCTCCAGATCAACTTCAGCAAGGCATCAAACAACGGAGCAGAATATGAGGCACTACTCCATGGCATGCGCATGGCAAAAGCTTGCGGCGCCACCCGTCTCGTAATCTACAGCGACTCCAAACCTCTTCATCCAGCAAGCAATGAGGGACTGTGAAGCAGTCGCAAACAACATGATAGCATACCTGAAGCTCTACAACACTCTAGAGGGAGGATTCGACGGCTGCGAGCTAAGCTACGTCACTAGAGCAAATAACACAGAAGCAGACGAGCTCACAAACATTGGATCAACACGAGGACCAGTTCCCCCAGGCGTTTTCCTCGAGAGTATCAGCCAGATATCAATCAAAACCAAGGCACTCGCGCCAGAAGAAACCGCAGAGGATGATAGCACAGCTGAACCAGCGCAAGTGGCGGCAGCGAACTCAACCGCTGATGAAGAAGGCAACAACGCAGTCGAGGAGGCAGAGCCAGCTGCACCCGAAGGCCCAGCTTGGACAAAACCGTTCCTCAGATTCCTAATACAAGGCACTTTGCCGCAAGACACTACGGAAGCCCGACGCATCTGTCGGTGATCTAAAGCATTCACAGTAATCAACGAACAGCTCTACAAGCGCAACATTTCTCAGGTCCTCCAAAAGTGCATCGAGGAAGAAGACAACAAGGCCCTGTTGCTCGAGATCCACGAAGGCACTTGCGGGCACGACGCGAGCAGTCGCGCACTCGTGGCCAAAGCTTTTCGAGCAGGGTTCTACTAGCCAACCGCAATGCGAAACGCGGAAGCAATCGTGCGACGCTGCATCGCCTGTCAAAAATTCGCCAGCAGGCCACACGCTCCAGCATCAGAACTCAAAAGCATACCACTATCCTGGCCTTTCGCCACTTGGAGAGTCGACATGGTGGGACCACTCAAGAAATCCTCAAAAGGAGGTCGAACACATTTCCTAGTAGCAGTGGACAAGTTCACCAAGTGGATTGAGGCAGTACCAATCACCAGCTCAACAACCCTCACGACAGTTAACTTCATCAAGTCCATCATCTTCCGATTCGGCGTACCACATAACATCATAACAGATAACGATACAAACTTCACAACAGCAGAATTTCAGAACTTCTCCCAAGAATTGGGCATCAAGATCAACTACGCATCAATCGCGCACCCACAGTCTAATGGCTAGGTGGAAAAAGCAAACAGCTTAGTGTGCGGAGAAATAAAAAAGCGACCCCTCGCACCACTCGAACAGGAAGCAAGCAACTTGGTAGAAGAACTCCCCGCAGTCCTATGGAGCTTGCGCAGCACCCCTAATGCCTCAACCCAGTACACACCTTTTTTCATGGTATACGGGGAGGAAGTTGTGCTGCCACACGACCTAAAGTTCGGAGCTCCCAAAATCTCGGGATACGAAGAGAAAGAGGCAGAAGAAGCACTCCAGGATGATAAAGACATTGCAGACGAAGCAAGGGACACAGCTATAGCAAGATCAGAAAGATACCAATATAAACTACACACGTACCAAAGCAGCCGCCTGCAGACAAGAATTTTCCGCAAAGGAGACCTTGTCCTACGAATAACACAAGAAAAAGTCCACAAGCTTGCCCCACAGTGGGAAGGACCGTTCATCGTCTCGGAGGTCATAGGAGGAGGAGCATGCAGGCTAAAGAACCCGAAGACCGACGAAAACGTGGGAAATCCATGGAACGTGGCAAACATACGCATGTTCTACCCCTAGACTACCCATAGGCACTCTCGAACAGCAAAGCAGTATCGGCAGCAGCACCTACCGGCAACTCGTGTAAAAACTCGAAGCAATAAATAAGGTGTTGCCCAAATAATACTACTTAAAGCACTCGGGGGCTCGAGCGCAGACTCCCCCCGAGAGACGTTATTTCGCTTATGCGAGATACTTAAAGCACTCGGGGGATCGAGCGCAGACTCCCCCCGAGAGACGCTATTCCGCTTACAAGACGATACTTAAAGCACTCGGGAGCTCGAGCGCAGACTCCCCCCGAGGGACGCTATTTCTCTTACACGATGATACTTAAAGCATTCGGGGGCTCGAGCGCAGACTCCCCCCAAGACACGCTACTTCGCTTACGCAACGATACTCAAAGTACTCGGGGGCTCGAGCGCAGACTCCCCCCCCCCCGAGAGACGCTATTTTGTTTACACGACAACACCTAAAGCACTCGGGGACTGGAGCAAAGACTTCCCCCGGGAGACATTACTTTGCCCGCCCGTTTTAAGAAGAAGCTCCAGTCAAAGTTTTCGAATCAACACAATCTATTTCCCAAAGATAAGGATAAAGAAGAAATCGGACAGAGCAATTTTTTAAAGTCTTCACCCGATCACAAGTGATCACCTAAAGACTCGGGGGCTACTCCCATCGGGAGCGCTGCCGCGCACCCGATGAAAATTTGGAACAACAGTGCAACCGCAAGAAGGACCAGCATGGACGAATAAAGCTCAAAGTCTACACCCGACTCTACAAGTCGAACATTGCCTCAGGGGATACTCCCGTTGGGAGCGCTGCTGCGCACCCGATAGTATTGCAAGGCACTCGAAGGCAGTTTCCATTACAAAGGACTCGAAGATAGTTTCCATTACAAAGGACTCGAAGACGATTTCCATTACAACGGACCCGAAGGCAGCACAGGTTACATGTCAGAGTGATTCAAGGCTCAATACGAAAAGACAAAAGTTCTACTACACATCAGAGGACCACAAGACCAGACACCACCAAGAATTACGACTTATACATGTGTGCTCATGCTGAGATATTTGGAACTTTGGTCCACATTTTGATGAGCATCATCACAGACAAAGTAAGAACTAAGCCTGCAAAGAGCAACTCGCCTCCTTCCCGAGCCTTGTGACCTTGCCTACCGGCGCACCCGCTTGGCTGGTGGCTTGACGTCCGAGTCCTCCCTGGAACTAGAAGAGCAAGCACCACCAGTCGAGGAGTCAGCAGAAGAAGAAGTTGAAGCCGAAGCACCATTTGACTCTCCAGAACCAGTACTACTCGATTCCTCCCAGTACGGGTCCAGACGATTGCCGCCGGCATCAAATGCACGGACCACGAGAGTAACTTCGCCATCAAAACGACAACAAAGGCTATCTCCATCACGCAAATTAAGCCGTCGAGAAAATGACCTCCAGCCAGATCCAAAGAAAATCAGGAATGAGTTATCAACCTCCAGCCCCACCCATGAGGGAGACCGAGCACACCCTTGCAGCTGGAGACACATACCCCTCAAATTGATTTCAGAAACAATGGAGGAAAATGAAGACGGAAGAGGGATCCGAGTAGCGGTCCGGCTAAGAACACGCAAAAGAAAATCGTAGCGCCAAACACTCTCCTCTACGTAAGAAGAGGGAAGTGATGTCTTAGCTCCACGACGTCCACCACGCGAAGAACGAGGCGTACGACCACCACGATCGCGTCGGCCACGACCTCGGCCAACTACGCCGCCACCACGCTTGGGCGCCATATAATGAAGAAGGAGAAGGGAAAGATGGGAGAAGAAAATACGCCGAGCCCAGGCAAATTACAACAAGTATTTATAGCACTGCCAAGGGGCAAGCAAGGAAAACACGCAGAAACCCAGACGGCACCATCATTAATTCAAGACCAACGCGCTTGGCGCTACGAATTCCAAGACTAGATGCCTCTTCACATCAAGCACTATTCAATAAAGGACGCATCAAATCTCGCATGTTTCCCATACACGCCTCGAAAACCCAACGGGCAGCAACAACGCAGGACTGCGGTGCAACATCCAAGATGTCATTATGGCTGATCAGAAGATGTGACGGTTCGGAGACCAAGCGTTGTCATCACAATGGTCACCAAAAGCATTATTACGATGCTTATCCTCGCGTCAGCCCAAGAAGGTTGATTCAATATAAAAACAATTGGTAAAATCAAGCCCGTTAAAGATTCCCTGCCTCTTTGTGAAGACAAGCGATGAAGAATTCGAGTCCCTGCGCGACTCCTCGAGTCCCCCAGGCACTCGGGGGCTACTGACGAGGGGATGATCCCACGACTCCTGCGTGTGAGGATACCCGGTGCATATGAAGACAGAAGGCCCGCTGGAGGCCTCGACAGGCCCACGACTGGCCCACTCAAGGAACCGACGTAGGAGTCCACGACCAAAATGGAAGTCAAGACTTGGCATCCAAGGAAAAGCTAGATTAGGCAATCATCCCTGTAACCTGAGTCAGATTCCCCGAGACCCAGCCTAGTATATAAAGGCTGGGAGGTGTGACGGCTCAGGGCATCCAATCTTCAATCACCACCTCCGATCTTGAGCGGACTCGCCTAGACCACCATTGTAATCACCTCCCGCATAATATAATCGAGAAGGAAGTACTATCTCCTGTTAGCTGACGAGTATCGCCAACCTGCTCTTCCTCTCTACGATCTAACCCAGGGTCCCAGACCATGGGATTTGCCGAGGTCAATCCTCGTCACCTGGGCATCGCCTCGGACTCCCACTTGGCCTATAAATTCACCCATGACGCAAAAACCCGAGAGATCCAGAGGTCTTTTCCAAAAGCGATCTCGATCTCCGACGCCATTGAAACCTAGCTTCGGGGGTCGCCAGGATCCTGCTCCGGCACCCTGCCGGAGAGGGCTTTGGCCCCCGGGGCCATCTTCATCAACTCTTCTTCTCCCCATGATGGATCGTGAGTTGTTCCTCCTTGGACTACGGGTTCTTGGCAGTAGCTATGTGGTATCTTCTCCCCATAGTTCTTCAATACAAAGTTCTCATGAGCTTCCCTATATGATTGAGATCCATATGATGTAATTGGTGTTGTGTTTGTTGGGATACGATGAATTGTTACCTTGTTCAGTCCTAAGAGGTTTATGAATTATTGTTGCTGCAATTTTGTTGTTCTTAATGCTTGTTACTAGTGCACGAGCAGCATGATTTCAGATCTGAGCACGTTATGGTTGCATGATTATAATTTTTGTTCTAGATCTTATCTACGGTTGTATGCACCTATTATAGCCCGGAACCGGCGATCCCAATGGTGACAACTTGGGACACCAAAGGGGATGGGCTATAATTTGAGGATTACATGTGTTCATAGAGTGTTAATGCTTTGTTCCGGTGCTCTTTGACGGCAGCACCTTAATCTCCGTAAGTTCCGTTTGGCCCCGTTCGTAGCGGAACGATAGGACAAGAGATGTTGTGCAAGTTCTTATTGCAAGCACGTACAACTATATATGGAACACATGCCTACGTTTGGTTCTTAGACTAGGATTGCTCTAGTTTGTTTTTGGCTAGAGTTTGTGCAATTTTGTCAATTGCCCAACTGTAATTTGTTCACCCAACACTTGTCTTTTTGCTTGGAGAGTTACCACTAGTGAAACCTTGAACCCCGGTCCATCTTTCATCTTCTTTGCCTTCGTTTTTACTATTGCTCTCATCACTGTTGCTACTATTTTGTTACTACTTTGTGGTGTTGGTGATTGGGGAAGTCTTAAAGGCTACACCCGTCAACACACCGTTGCTACTAAATATATTTTCTAGTGCTTTTTCAGGTGTGGTTGAATTGACAACTCAAATGCTAAGGCTTATAAGTATTCTTTGACTCCCCTTGTGTCGAATCAATAAATTAGGGTTATACCTACCCGCGAAGACTGTTGCGATCCCCTATACTTGTGGGTTATCAGCAAGCCGGTGACCAAGTGTATCGTTTTCCCTTGCACAACAATTCAGTCATTGGCTTTGCTATCTTGGATAAATTCTGCACAAACCTCCTGCAATAGCTAACGAGGCCGAGAAAACTCCTCAGATGCTTCACATTCTTTGGCGGAGCCCATTCTTCAATTGTGAGGACTCGCTCTGGATCAACCGCAATACCCTCTGCGGAAATGACATGGCCAAGAAAGTTGACCTTGTCGAGCCAAAATTCACACTTGGAGAACTTGGCATAGTACCGGTGCTCTCTCAATTTCTGCAGCACCAAGCGAAGATGCTCCTCATGTTCATCCTCTGACTTGGAATACACAAGTATATCATCGAGGTAGAGGATGACAAAAATATCGAGCCACTCTTGGAACAAATAGTTCATAGCTATCATGAAGGTTGGAGGACCGTTTGAGAAGCCAAAAGTCATGACTGTGAACTCATACAGTCCATAACGTGTGCTGAAAGCGGTCTTGGGGATATCTTCTTCTCGAACTCGAATTTGGTGATAACCCATCCGCAAGTCAAGCTTGGAAAAAAACTTTGCCCCATGAAGCTGTTCAATCAGGTCATTGATGCGAGGTAAAGGGTACTTGTTCTTGATGGTCTTTTTGTTGATGCCACGAAGTCCTGGACCAAGCAGCTAGTCCCATCTTTCTTCTTCACAAACAAAGCTAGGGCACCCCAAGGGGAAGTGATCGCGCGGATGAAACCGCCTGCCTCCAACTCTATTAATTGCTTCTTCAGCTCAATCAACTCCTCCGAACACATCTTGTGCGGATGGCGAGAAATCGGCTGTGTACCAGGATCTAGATCAATAACGAACTCAATAGATCGAACTGGGGGAATACCTGGAAACTCTTCAGGGAAGACGTCTGGAAACTCACAGACAACTTTGACTTCTTCGAGCAAAGGTGCGACTCCTGCATTCAAGGCATACAATTGTGCTGCTCCTACCATTGAGCCACAAGTGTACAAGATTTCTGCGCCTGAATCATGTGTCAACTTGACGGATCTGGTCGGACAATCAATGTTGGCCCTGTGCTGCACAAGCCAATCCATTCCCAGGATGACATCAATATTTGAACTTGGCAAAGCAATGAGCGAGGCTGGGAAATGGCAACCCTGAATGGTGATCCTCACAAACGGAGCACGGAGAGACGAAGTGAACTTGGAACCGGGTGAAACAATAGGGAGAAACTTTGGCAGATCCTCCAAGGATAGGACCTGCTCATCAGCGAAATTTTGGGATACAAAGGAATGGGATGCTCCAGAATCGAACAACACTATCGCAGGAACAGAATTAACAAGCAACCTACCAATCACAATCTCTGAAGACTGTTGCGCATCTGTCATCATCACGTTGTTTACTCGAACTGCATGTGGCTGGGCCCTCACAATCGCATTGCTCGGAGTAGAGTGAGGTGGGGGCGGTGGGAGCTGAGCAAAGCGCGGATCGGTGCACTTGGGAGAAGTGTGCCCCGGCTCTCCACACTTGTAGCAGATCACGCCCGACCTGGGCTGGGGCTGCGTCCTGGGTGTCCTCGCTTGTGGTGGTGTAGAGCGAGTTGGCTGCTGAACTAGGACGGGAGGGCGGGAAAAATTTGCGGACAAGTGCCCCCCTCGGCTGGAACTGTTGTATCTGTGGTGGCGCCTCTGTGACCAAAGTCTTTGCCTTATTGTGGACCATCGCTGCGGAGATGTACTCTCTCTGTCGCTTTCTCTCTGCGTCCCAATCTGCCTTAGCTGACTCCTATCGGATCGTTGAGTCGACGAACTCCGAGAACGACTTTGGGTTGCACTGGGTGAGTCCATACTTGATATTTGTGCTGAGACCCCCGCGGAACTTGGCAATCCGCTTGGCCTCTGTGGAAACCTCCTCAGGAGCGTACCTGGCGAGCCTGACGAAGGCCAGGTTGTACTCCTGGACTGACCTCTCACCCTGTCTCAGAGCCAGGAACTCCTCTCGCTTCCTGTCGATCAAGTCACTCGGAATATGCACTGATCTGAAGTCTCTAACGAAGTCCTCCCAAGTGATCATAACATCACCTCTGTTGGCCTTGTAGGTAGTGTACCAGCTTCCTGCTACACCCTGAAGCTGGAAGGAGGTGAAGGTGACGTAGTCGACTGGCCTGACGGTGTTTGCATTGAAGTGCTTCTTGATATCTACCAGCCAATCATCCGCTTCCAGCGGGTCTCAAGCCTCTGAGAACCTGGGGGGGGTGATGGCAAGGAACTGCTGCAAGGTCGTGTGTTGTGGTCGACCGTTCCTCTTGGCGGTCTGGTTCTGGAGCATCTGCAAGATCACATCTGTGCCCTGAGCCACTGCGGCCACAGCCTCCCCAAGGATAGGGTTCTCCGGCGGTGGCATGTTCCCTCTCGGCATCCTGTATACAGGAACACTTATGAGAACATGGAAGAAATATTGATGAAATCGGAAGATAAAACAATATCGACAACAAAACTTCCTCACGAGGTATGAGGAAGCCGAAAACTGAATATCCACCAAGGTTAACCCAGAAAGTCTCAAAGCTAGGTGCTACTGGAATCCCCAAACCAAGATCATCCGAATCCAAGACACTTTGATGTATGATCGAGCCCGCCCTAGACCCCGACTAAGTGATCGGGCTGGAGTAAGTCTATGTAAGGGTTATAATACAATCGATAGTATGGTTGAGGTGACTTGTCTATGAGTATGGGAGTTCACCACCCATATCATTTAGACTTGTGTGCGGACGATGAGGACCCATTTCAGTTGATCATCCGGTCTGGATGGGATGCCCCTCACGTTCGATGCTTTCCGAGAACGTTCTGTGCTTGGCCTTGTCTGCTTAGACAAGTGGGTACGGTTCTCGGCTCTCCATATGATTGTGTTGTAGCGATTCTTGCATACGCTAACCCCGGGTGCCGACGGACTTGGTATCGAGCACACAACAATATATATGAGTGGTTGAAGACCTGAACGTTGAGACACCTGCCCTAAGCGGCCCGCCGAAGCGGTCTCCTATAGGGGGAGGAACCACATCCGGAGGATGCCAACCATCCCTGTATGTGAGTTTCACCTGAGGTACGCCGTAAGCGAGGTGGAGCTGTCAACCCCAAGTGGCGGCTCAGTGTTCTCAACGTACGCCAACCCTTCTCATCGCTAGCAAAAAATTATAGAGAATTCAGAGTCCCATGTAAACGAGAACCTAGTTTTGTTGAATAAGATGAGTTACAGGGAAAAACATCATTTCACTTCCTCACAGAAAAAGGGGGTGGGAGGGTGGGGTAAGAAGAAAAATAAAGAGTTCCTACTCTCCGATTTTTCCTTAGTAACTACAAAATAGTTTCTAGACTCGACTTCAGCAAGTAAGGGGGTCCTACAGTCAGTCCAGCTCTGATACCAAGTTGTAAGGCCCGCGATGCGGTACCATCTCGAGTTATACGCTTTTGCATCCGACTTGAGATGGGAGCGCATAACTAGCCACCGGCGCACGAAACTCACATCGTTTCGCTACCGGATACTCGACAACAGGTAATAAGTGCATGAACATAAGCTAAGACATAAATATATAGATCCAAGGCATACAGTTGCCAATGGTCTTATTACATCATTCAGAGACCTCATGGTCCAACAGTACATCACATCAACATCCCAAAAGACACACACGTCCGAGTACGGAGAAGATGCAAACTTCCCTAGAGAGGGCTACACATAAAGACGTCGTCCACCCGCGGATCGTCGAAACCCAATTGTAGGTCTACTGAACGAAGTCGTCGTCGTCCTCCTCCGGCGGAACCTCCACGAAGTACTTGCCGGTGCTCGTTGATATGTCCCAAACGTATCGGTAATTTCTGCTTCCTCCATGCATGTTTTGTGTGATATTGCTATGATCTAGATACACTTTCATACACTTTTGATCATATTTGGACTAACTTATTAACTCAGTGCACCACAGTGCCAGTTCCTGTTTTCTGCTGTATTTCTATTCCAGGTTTCCCCCATATTAAAAATGCTCCAAAAATTTGGAAAAAATCGGATAAAAAATCAACGCAATGGAACCTTCCAGAATCACCAAAGTGGGGCCAGAGGGCCACCACCAGGTGTCCAAGCGGCCACCTGTCACGGCCCAGGGCTTGGCCGCGCTAGGGGGGCGCCTGGACCCCTGGTGGCCCCCCTGGCTGCCCCACTTCGCCTATTTATTCCCCGTGATGCGAAACCCCCGAGGACAGAACCCTTTTTCGCGATCTTGACTGTATTCCGCCGCCGCCGCGCTTCCAAGATCGGGAGCGCCAGCAGACTCCTTTCCAGCACCCTGCCGGAGGGAGGATCGACCTCCGAGAGCTTCCCCTCCACCATGGACGCTTCCCGGATGTACCGTGAGTAGTTTCCTTTGGACCATGGGTCCGTGATCATTAGCTATGTGATGTTCTCCTCCCCTCTTTGTTCTTCATGGTTTGGACCTCATGAGCTGCCCTAAATGATCGAGGCACATATGTAATCTTTCTGCTGTTGCTATGCTGAGTTTGATGGGATCTGAGGGATTATGAGATAATGTTCAGATTGTGATAGAGTAATATATTTGGTTCTTATCTTTTATATTTTTGTTCCTAAGTAATTCTTGCATGTTCTCCGTTGCTGTTTATTGCTTTGGCCAAGTAGTAGGTGGTGATTCCAAGAGGGAACGTTATGCTCGATTGTGGGTTCATGCCCCCTGATGACACGCTTGAGTGAAAGAAACATGAGTCTAGGGGATGTGTTGTTGCCACAAGGGGGAAAACAACAGTGCTTGTAACCGCGATTGCAAGGATTGTTTACTTTATGCAAAGTGGTTTTTAATGCAGTTATTTGTTGCTTTGGGTTTACAGTTTGGGTGGGGTTCGCAACTTAATACCAGCGAGATGTTCGGGATAGATATCTCAAGGTGGATGATTAGTAGTAGATGCAGTTGGATTTCGGTCTACTTATTTTGGCGTACTGCCCATGCTTTTGAGCCTCTTCCTTTCTTTTGTAGTATAGTTAGCATTGCGGTGCGTTTATAATCCTGTAAATTGCCCATCTGTAATTTTTTTACCTCGCATAGCTATTTTATCGTCTTTTGGGAGAGAGACATCACTAGTGAACATCACGGGACCCCGGTCCATATTCTCATCACTGTTTACTTATTTACTTTTCTGCTTTTACTTTCAGTTGCTATCATTATCATTATCCCTTGTTTTTTGATCCTTTGTAAACAACAAGGCCGGAGAGATTGACAACCTCTCTGAACTTCGTTGGGAGCAAAGTTATTTGTGTCTGTGTGCAGGTCCAGGAGAAGCAAGTGATTATCTTCAAACGACGCATCACCTGCCGAACCACCTACTTATCATTGCCGGAGTCCTACTGGAGACAATCTTAAAACCTCGGTATCTTCACCGAGGGAAACTTGCCGCTACGCTGCATCTCACCTTCCACTTGGGGTAACCAAGGAAGGGCGAGAAGAAATTATCATCTCTCGCGTATCAAGCAAATTTCCGGCGCCGTTGCCCGGGACTCCCGAGTGATAAGATAGGGGAGTTGCCCACTATCTTTCACCTTTGCTTTTTAGTCTTGTTAGTTTACCTTTCAGTTTTTATCTTTGTGTCTTATATCAAAAATTACAAAAAAATCTGCCACACTTGCTGCTACTATGGGTTCCACTGAAAACACCAAGTTGTGTGACTTCACTAGTCACAACAACAAAGACTTTATCTGCACTCCTATTGCCACACCTGCCACTTCAACTACCTCTTATGAAATTAAACCTGCTTTGCTAAACCTTGTTATGAGAGATCAATTCTCTGGTGCTGGAGATGATGCTGCTTTACACTTAAATAATTTTGTTGAGTTATGTGATATGCAAAAGTATAAAGAAGTAGAAGGTGATGTTGTTAATATCAAGATTTTTCCTTTCTCTTTAAGGGAAGGAGCTAAAATCTGGTTTCAATCTGTGCCTAGGAATAGCATAGATTCTTGGGATAAGTGCAAAGATGCTTTTATTGGGAAGTATTACCCACCTGCTAAAATTATCCAATTAAGAAGTAACATTACGAATTTTAAGCAATTGGATAATGAACACGTTAGCCAAGCTTGGGAACGTATGAAATCTCTTGTTAAGAAATGCCCTACACATGGTTTGACTACCTGGATGGTTATCCAGACTTTTTATGCATGCTTGAACATTACCTCGCAGAACCTGTTAGATTCGACCGCGGGAGTAACCTTTATGTCAACTACACTTGGTGCTGCCACAAAGCTTCTCGATGAGATGATGACCAATTATTCCCAATGGCACATCGAACGCGCTCCAACAGGTAGGAAGGTAAACTCCGTCGAGGAGATTACCTCCCTAAATTAAAAAGTTGACTTAATTATGTCTCTACTTACCAAGCAACCCTCTATTGATCCTCATGATGTTCCTTTAAATTCTTTGGTTTCTCAGGAACAAGTAGATGTGAACTTTATTGGTAGAAACAACTTCAACAACAATGATTATAGGGGCAATTTTGCTAGCAATCCTAGACCGTTTCCATCCAACTATGGGAACAACAACACTTACCCTAGCAACAAGAACCCCACTTCTGAATTAGAAAACATGCTTAGAGACTTTATCACTACCCAAAAAGCCTTCAAGAAGAATGTAGAAGAGAAATTAGCTAAGTTAGATAATCACTCTATGAAGGTAGATAGCCTAGCCCTTGATGTTGAGATGCTAAAAATTAGAACCTCTCCCCTTGAGGAGAGGAAGGCCACTCCTATTAATGCTATCCAATTACAAATTGATGAAAATATTAGGTTGATGGCTAAACTTAAAGAAAGATGGGCTATAGGAAAAGAGGAAGAGGATAGAATTAAGTGCCTTCCTACACACCACATAGTTGCTACTATCCAAATTGTTGAGGCTACCGGAACTATTAGCACCCAATGCACTCCTGGTCCCATTGGACCTATTAATGGTGATGCTAATACCTCAACCGTAGAAGAAGAAACTCCTATGAACATAGAGGGTTTTAAAAAAGCGAGCCTAGATGACACTACTACCACCTTTGATAGTAGTGATATTGATTTTGATAGTTTCACCCTTTCAGAAGTTATTAGCTTGTTACACAAAATGTCTAGAGACCCCCACACTAGCACACTAAATCTTGCCTTCACGGAGCATATCACAAATGCTCTCATCAAAGCTAGGTAGGAGAAGCTTAGGATAGAAGCCTCCATACCTAGGAAGCTAGATGATGGTTGGGACCCTATGATCAAAATTAAATTAAATAACTTCTCTTGGTATGCTTTATGTGACGTGGGAGCTAGTACCTCCGTCATGCCCAAAAGAATGTATGATATGTTTGAATTGAAACCTTTTGATTCTTGTTCTTTTGGTGTTCGACTTGTTGATTATTCCGTAAAGAAACCTTTGGGGAAGATCGACGATGTTCTTATCATTGTCAATGACAACTATGTTCCCATTGATTTTATTATCATGGATATAGAGTTTGAACCTTTATGTCCAATTATTTTGGGACGTCCTTTTCTTCGCACCGTTGGTGCCGTTAAGAGGGAAATATAAAATTTCAATTCCATATCAAAAAGGGGATGGAACACTTCCCTAGAAAGAAAATCAAGTTACCTTTTGAGTCCGTTACACGGGCTAGCTATTCTCTTTCTCTTGATAAAACTTGATTCTTCTTTTGCTTTATGCCTAGCTCAAAGGCGTAAAAGAAAGCGCTTGTTGGGAGGAAACCCAAGATGTTTTTACTTCTGTTTTTAGTGGTCTTGATGATTGTTACTATTGTAGCAACATCATTGTATCTTTATTTTCAAGCTTTGTGCCAAGTTATAGCCTCTTATGATAAGGGAAGCAAAAGTTGTGACATGCTGTCCAGAAAACAGATTCTGTCTTCTTGATGGAAAAAATTGGATCAAATCACCGGTTCATCTTTTGAGCAGATTTTTTTTACAAAGCGTGATCTATACAATTGCGGCACTTTCGTATGTTCTGAGTTTTTTGATTTGAGTTGCAGAAGTACCCCGAAAGAATTCTCTACTACCTGTTGTTCTGTTTTTCACAGATTCTGCCACGTTTTGCCTTTCCTTACTTTTGCAAACATTAAGCTTGCTTTTTATTTGCAAAAAACTTTTGGCAATCTTGAGAAACAGTAGATCTTCAAGAATATATTTATATCCAGTGGGAATTTTTTTTTATTAAGGGTACCAACCTCTCTAATCAGCTTATGATGAGTTATGTATGAAGGGAGTTTTCAAGTGTGCGATGGAAGATGATGAAAGAAGATCCGGGAGTGTCAAGAGCTCAAGCTTGGGGATGCCCCCATGCATCCCCAACAAATATTCAAGGAGACTCAAGCAGGGATGCCCCCGTGCATCCCCTTCTCCATCAACAATTATCAGTTCGTCTTTCGTCTCACTATATTTTTATAACTTCATGCGTTATGTGCTATGCTTGGAGCATCCCGCTCTTAGGTTTTATTTTTAGTTTTCTTTAGCTTTGCTTTCTGTTCATAACAAGTTAGACCCCATCTTACTTTGTATGGGAGAGAAACACGCTCCACTCCAATCTAGAACACATCATAGGATTTTTCATGCTTATCTTTTTGCTGTTGTGTGTTTTTTATCTTTTCATAGCTACTGCCATGTTTAGTTTTAGTCTTAGTTTGTCTTTAGCAAGAGCCTTGGCTTTTGTTTAGTTTGTTGCTAGAACTCCCTTTAGTTTTCATGTTTATCTTGTTAAGAGAGTTGGTTGTTGCACTGAGTTGTGTCTTGTCTTGAAAGAAGGTAATTGAGGTTACTATTTAATTTTAGTAGTAACTTACAATAGTTTTGAGGTATTGATGTGAGTAATGTTTGAACTTTTGGTGTCAAGAGCTCTAGCCTATTGGTGATAGGTGTCGTATTTTGGGCAATCCTGATTTATTTTCAAAACCTACGAAAACTAGTTGAGAACTCTAGCTACTAGATGGATCGCTAATCTTTGGAGGGATCAGATATTAGAGTACACTCACGTACCATGAGACGAGGATGCACAAGGATAACCAAACCCCCATACACTCCTCCTCGGGGTACTTGTCTCTTTGTGAACCTCCTTATTAGATTGAGAGTTACCGAATAAGTGCATGAGTTCTTCAGACTAATGTAAGTATTGAAAGTTGACACTTCCACCTCCTCATATTTGCTAGCCTTTCCTGTGCCGTGCATTGCTTTCTTCTCACTCCGAGAGTTGGCGTCCACCTTCGTCGGTACATCCAAACCCTTGGCATGATACGCTATGTCATCATAAAACTCCTTATATCTTTCCTCAAAACAGCCACCATACCTACCTATCAAGGCATTTCCAAAGCCATTCCGAGATATATTGCCATGCAACATCAACCTCTTCATGACTTGATCTTCATGTCATACATGTTCCTGCTACACTGGCAGCGGCATACATTGCATACATCATGATAGCTACATCTTCTTTATGATTTGAGTACCTTGTAAAGTGTGAAAGATCTTCTATACCCTCTTGTAAATTAGAGTGTTGCCCTTAAGTGAGGAGAAGATCCCAAAGTGGACAAAATAAAAGATCCCAAAGAGGACAAATGGGAGTTAAATAGAAAGAGCCATTGAGGTCACCAAAAAAATACAAAAAAAGGAAAAAAGAGAAAAAGAAATAAAAAGAGAGAAAGGGGCAACACTACTATCCTTTTGAAAGATCAACACTAGTACTCCCTCTTATCCTTGTACTCCATAGAGATGATCATTCATGCATATAGCTATGTGGGGACCTTCACACTATAGAACTTGGGTTGCATATTCCAAGGATGAGCCTCCTCAAAAGAGCTCTAGGTCTTCATGAGTGAGAAAGTTAGATTGTCAGAACCCTCTGTTAGGTAATGTGCTAGGATCAAAGTCATCTTGCATCATGTTAAAAATTTCAAAAGAAGTCATGGAAGTCAAATTCAAAAGCAAAATGGGAGAAGGAACCCCCCTAGATGAATTAATTCAAAAGGCCAGAAATAAATCTTCTCCAAAAATTCATGTTAGATTTTTGAAAAGTCTTATAAATGAGTGTGATCACATATCAAGTGATGTGGGACCCACCCCATGCTCATGGATTTTTCAAATATTCAAACAGGACCTTGGAATTAATCAAAAACCCCTATTTGATTTAAAGTTCAAATAATTTGAATTTTAAAAATGTTCAAACTTTACAAGTGGCTAGCCTAGTATATTGTGATGCCACATAAAAAGTTTCAGCATTTAATAAAATGGTTTGCTATTTTTTTTAGCTAGCCAAAACAAATGTCAGAATAAAACAGAAAAGAAAAATAAGAAAAAGGCAGAGAACACTTACCTAGCGCCCAGGCGAGAGCGGCCCAGCCAGCCCACCAGGGGCAGCAGGGTCTTCTTCCCCGTCCCGTGCACCCAAGCTGCTCGGTGGAAAGCCACCGAGCCAGCCATGGACGCCACGTCGACGCCGAGGACCTTCCAGGCCTCCCCGTGCCTCCTTCCTTCGCCTGGAGACGCCCTGGAGCACGCCTCCTCCATTCCCCCCTCCTGGCTCGTTCTCCGCCCCTCCCTCGCCCATTTCGTCGCCGCCCGAGAACCACCGTGGAGCACACCGCCGAGTCCACGCAGCCACCGCCGACAAGAAGCCGCGCCATGATGTCCTTCGTCTTCGCCACCGACGACTACGCCTAGACGCCGAAGGAATCGAGCCCAGAAGCTTTGTAGCCGCCGCCCCCTTCGTCCCCTTCGTCTCCGGCCGCCGCGAGTCGTCCTCGAATTCCGGCCAACTCCGAGCTTCCCCGAGTCCGCTAGCCATCCCGTCGCATCCGTGGTGAGCCTCTGCGTTTTTTCCCTCAAGCCACGGCACCCCTCGCCTGCTCTAGCTCGAACCGCCATGGATGCCGGAGTACAGAGCCGTTGTGCTCGTCGTCGGCGAGCACCCGGGAAGCAATCGAACTCAAGACCTTGTCCTTCACCTTTGCCTTGGTCTGCTGCTTCGTCTGATCCTAGCCCCGCTTCAAATGGCGCGGCGTAGTGAGTTCCACCCCGAGCCAGTAGCTCCGCCGCCGCTAGGGCTCAACGCCGGCATGGCCACGGTGCCTCCCAGCACCCGTACCCTGGCCCATTCGACGCGCGACGTCAAGAGATGACGTGGACATCATTAGATTAAGCTTAATCCACCCCTTGGACGCCAGCATTGCATCACAGTGACGCAGTAATTGAATTTCCAGAATAAAAAAAATCATAGAAAATCCAGAAAAAGGCTGAAACTTTGGAAATTCATAGAAAATTCATATTAACTCCAAATTTAACAAATAATATATGAAAAATGATCAGGAGAAAATTATCTATCCAAATTTCCAACTTTCAACTATGTTTGAGTTGAATTTAAAATGTGACCAGTAGCATTTGCTATTTGGTTTAAATGGAATTAAATCAAATTCATTTCAAATGCTTTTGCAATTTGAACCATAGCAACATACCACATTATATTTGAACTTCAGAGGCATATCATACACATTTCAAAATGGTTTAACTTGATCAAACAATGTCATATGCAACTTGGCTAAATTGGAAATCATATGTGGAGTTTAAATTTGCAAATTCAATTGCAAATACCCCATTTAAGTGGAATTGCTTCACACATCAAAGCATATACATCAAGTTTCAACCTTCAACCATGTGTTTGTGCATTGTATTTACTTTGCTACCTTTCTTGTTGTTTGTCGAGTAGAGGTGGAACCGGAACAGGAGGCAGCCCCTTCGTTGAAGACCTTGAACCCGAACCTCGTTAGCAAGGCAAGCAATCCCCCTTTGATCATGTCGATAAAATCCCACTTCCCTCTCATGTCTCGCTTATGCATTGTTTAGGATGATTACCATGATGCGTTTCTACCGCATAGATGAACCCATTCCTTTGCATGACCTATCATTTGTCACAGTAGTAAGCAAACCACAATCCTAGCAAATGTAGGAGTTGATTGATATCATGTGGCCTCTGCAATTGTTACTGCTTATTGCATGCTTAGAGTGATACAATGATGATACTGTTATGTGAGTCGGGATGGTAGTGATCATGTTGATGATGGTGGAAAGGTGTTGGTGAATCTACCCTAATACAAGGTGAACGATGAGAGGTTGTGTAGGAGTACACGGTGGGTTGACTCGTTGAACACCGCCCTAAGTCTGAGTTCTTGCGTGGTGATCCAAGATGAAGAGTACAACCACACATTGGGCTCACTGAACCCTCTCAACCTATTAACTCATCCCTTTCGATGTCCAGATGTCGCAGTAGTTCGGAGTTCTGGTAGGCTTGTGGCCTGGCTGCTAAGTGAGAGAACGGCTCAACCGAGACCGGCTTATGCACCACGCACACATCACCTGGGTCCACTTCGGTAAACCGGCCGGGTTCACGATAGTGGTAGCCAACCCAGGTAGGCGTATTTCTCGGACTAGATCGGCTATGAGGTAACAGTTGTGGTGCGCATCCTCGCCGACACTTCTTGAACGGTGTCGAGTACAAAGGCGGTAACTGATGATCATGTGTGTGTAGCGGTACACCCCTGCAGGGTTAACAAAACTATTCGAATAGCCGCGTCCACGGTTAAGGACTGCTTGGAAAGCTTAGCTTGATTATTAGACAACTTGAACTGGATACTTCTAAAATACACCAAGATAAGTGTGAGTGCTATGGCGTGCTTTCTCGTGGGGAAGTCGAGGAAGGCACCATAGTGGTGTAATTGGTTGGAGAAAGTAGTGGACTCATGTACGCTTCTTACCTCAAAGTCTGGTACTCGTAGTTCAGGACTAGCCAAGTCAAAGCTGGCACTTCTGCAATTGAAACCCCACCTCCCTTTACCTTGATACATGTGCATGAGTAGTATAGCTCCTATGTAAGTCTTGCTGAGTACGACTTTGTACTGACGTTTGCTTATTCTATGTTTTAGATGAACCCACTGACCCCGAAGGTGGCTTCTTCATCGAGCTCGATGACTGAAGAACAAGCTAGTCTAGTCCCAGTCAGATGAATGGTTCCCTCGTGGAGGGCTTGTGTTTAAATAAGGCTTCTTAAGCCATTTGTTAAACTTGTCTGTACTCAGACCTACTTTGCTTCCGCTTGTCTGTTGTAATGTTGGATCACATGCTTGTGATCTCTGTGTGCACTCTGTGAGAGTTATCAATAAAATGTATACTTTGTAGAGAATTGCAATGATACCTGCTGTTCATACAACGCATGTGTGCTGCGTGTATGTTTATAACATGCATGTCTTTGTATGGGTTTTCGAGACCTTAGTTGTGATCTGGCTGGCGGTCTTTCATCCACCAAGTGGCCCTTAGATGTGCGCAGCTTGGGGCATCGCGATGCGATTGCTCGAGACTCCATCTCGTGCACACTTTGTGGTATGATCGAGCCCGCCCTAGACCCCGACTAAGTGATCGAGCTGGAGTAAGTCTATGTAAGAGTTATGAGATAGTCGATAGTATGGTTGAGGCGACTTGTCTTTGAATATGGGAGTTCATCACCCATATCATTAGACTTGTGTGCGGACGATGAGGACCCATCTTAGTTGATCATCCGGCCTGGATGGGATGCCCCTCACGTACGAGCTTTCCGAGAACGTTCTGTGCTTGGCCTTGTTTGCTTAGACAAGTGGGTACGGTCCTCGGCTCTCCATATGACTATGTCGTAGCGGACTTGCATACGCTAACCCCGGGTCCCGACATAGATGCACCCCACTAGTTCCATTGGAGAGCTTTTCTTAGCTCATATGTGCATCCGTCGCATGGCAATCCCTACTCCTCACATCATATCTATCATTTGGCCTTCTCGCATATGATTGTCCTCATTGATGTGAGCCTTTCTCACCTTTTTGTCTTCCTCCTCCACCATATTTCTCTCTTTGCCATCCTAAGTGTCAACTCTCGTGCTTATGCTCATCCATTGCATGAGTGCTCAAAATATCGAAAGGGAGTGGATCAAATTGACTTGTACCTGGCTAGTGGTCCGGGGACGAGTCAAGATAAGATTCCAAAGAAGACCAAGTGTGAAACTTTAGTAGATTGAGTTCTCAACAAAAATACTTTTTTGCTCGTATTCCCTATCCCTCTTCTTGCACGCAAACACCATTTGGAGACATTCGAGTCACGGACAGCGAGAGCTCTTGCACCTAATGTTCTTTTGTTACTTGTTTCAATGCTAATATAGACTATTGCATGTTATGACTTGAATTGAATCACATACCTTGATTACTTTACTTTTCAAAGTTCTTATATGGTTGCTAGCATGTCACCACAGAAATTATGCTTGTTATCATTTACCTACTCGAGGAAGACCAGGAATTAAGCTTGGGGATGTTGATACGTCCCAAACGCATCGATAATTTCTGCTTGCTCCATGCATGTTTTGTGTGATATTTCTATGATCTAGATACACTTTCATACACTATTGATCATATTTGGACTAACTTATTAACTCAGTGCACCACAGTGCCAGTTCCTATTTTCTGCTGTTTTTCTATTCCAGGTTTCCCCCATATTAAAAATGCTCCAAAAATTCGGGAAAAATCGGATAAAAAATTAGCGCACCGGAACCTTCCAGAATCACCAAAGTGGGGCCAGAGGGCCACCATCAGGTGTCCAGGCGGCCACCTGGCGCGGCCCAGGGCTTGGTCGCGCCAGGGGGCGCCTGGAACCCTGGTGGCCCCCTGGCTGCCCCCTTCTCCTATTTATTCGCCGTGACACGAAACCCCCAAAGACAGAACCCTTTTTCGCGATCACGCCTCTGTTCCACCGCCGCCGCGCTTCCAAGATCGGGAGCGCCAGCAGACTCCTTCCCGGCACCCTGCCGGAGGGAGGACCGACCTCCGGGAGCTTCCCCTCCACCATGGACGCTTCCCGGATGTGCCGTGAGTAGTTTCCTTTGGACCATGGGTCCGTGATCAGTAGCTATGCGATGTTCTCCTCCCCTCTTTGTTCTTCATGGTTTAGACCTCGTGAGATGCCCTACATGATCGAGTCACATATGTAATCTTTCCGCTGTTGCTATGCTGAGTTTGATGGGATCTGATGGATTATGAGATTATGTTTAGATTGTGATAGAGTAATATATTTGGTTCTTATCTTTTATATTTTTGTTCCTAAGTAATTCTTTCATGTTCTCCGTTGCTGTTTATTGCTTTGGCCAAGTAGTAGTTGGTGACTCCAAGAGGGAACGTGATGATCGATTGTGGGTTCATGCCCCCTGATGACACGCTTGAGTGACAGAAACATGAGTCTAGGGGATGTGTTGTTGCCACAAGGGGGAAAACAACGGTTCTTGTAACCGTGGTTGCAAGGATTGTTTACTTTACGCAAAGTGCTTTTTAATGCATTTGTCTGTTGCTTTTGGTTTACACCTTGGGTGGGGCTCGCAACTTAATACCAGCGAGATGTTCTGGATAGATATCTCAAGGTGGATGATTATTAGTAGATGCAGTTGGATTTCGGTCTACTTATTTTGCCGTACTTCCCATGCTTTTGAGCCTCTTCCTTTCTTTTGTAGCATAGTTAGCATTGCGGTGCGTTTATAATCCTGTCAAATGCCCATCTGTAATTTGTTTACCTCGCATAGCAGTTTTATCGTCTTTTGGGAGAGAGACATCACTAGTGAACATCACGGGACCCTGGTCCATATTCTCATCACTGTTTACACGCTTATTTACTTTTCTGCTTTTACTTTCAGTTGCTATCATTATCATTATCCCTTGTGTTTTTATCCTTTATAAACAACAAGATATGAGAGATTAACAACCTCTTTGAACTTCGTTGGGAGCAAAGTTATTTGTGTCTGTGTCTAGGTCCAGGAGAATCAAGTGATTATCTTCAAACATCGCATCACTTGCCGAACCACCTACTTATCATTGCCGGAGTCCTACTGGAGATAATCTTAAAGCCTCGGTATCTTCACCGAGGGAAACTTGCCGCTACGTTGCATGTCACCTTCCACTCGGGGTAACCAACGAAGGGAGAGAAGCAATACCATCTCTCGCATATCACTCGTGTCAAAGTAGCAGTCTGAAGGTCCAATCATTTGTACATAACGTGAAAGAAAGACGCAAGGGGTGAGTATATATCAATACAGTATAACTAACTTCTCACGGTAAGGAAAGGATAGTGGTTGAGGTTGCAACCGGACTAGCATATATGAGTGGCTAACGATCTATATTATTGTAAGGAGAGACCCAAGAATTCGTTAATGATCGCATCAATAGGGCTCTATTCACCTACTTACGTCAAACATAACACAACCTTGTTCCCTCTTTGTCGCTCCGGACGAAGAAGATAAACCAAGGCAACTCACACGCTGGCAATTTTAAAAGCATGATTAAGTTGATGTTATTCTATGAACAAGGAGTAGGTATCAAGTCGTCCATAACCGCGGACACGACTTTTCGAAAAGATTTAACCCTGCAGGGGTGTACCAACTGCCCATCATAGGCTTCGCATGTACGCCCGGTTTCCACTTGGCTGGGTAAACGCCTGAAACTCCGGAACGTCAGAGTCCCTCTAGCTAACATCGCACAATTCCGGGTGGTGATGAGGACATCTCTACTAATGTTACACCCACATCTTCACCAACTACACATACTGGACCAGTTACTAGAGCACACGCACGTCAATTAAATTATCAGGTACTTTCGTTTCTTGCGAATCCTTCTATTGTTCATGAACATATGATGCTGCCTAAATTAGATACTTTTGTTTTGCTTATGAATGAAGGACCTAGCATGGACAAGAAGGATGGTCATTGGAGCGGGATCAAGCATGGAGAAGAAGGTGCGCGCGCGGGAAAGGACAATGGAGCTTCCAGTGGTGATTATCGCACTTTGAAGCCACCATAAGTTGCGCATGAAGTCTTGGACGAAATACGCGAGATGCCACTTCATTATTTTCGTCCAAGGGCAATTATAGGTGCTGCGTCACCTTAAAATTGGGTTGGGCCCATGTAATTTCGAAATACCACATTATAGGCTGTTTTTAGAGTCCGTATGTGTGGGGAAACCGAGTTAGGGTTGTTTTCGGACCCCACCTCCAAGGGGTCACGAAAATCCCCTCTATTCCCCCATATATACAGCCCTTAGGGCGTCGTTTAGACTGGGGTTTTAATTAGATTTAAGTTAGCCATAGCCGCAACTTCGAGTTCTTCGTTTGTGTCTTCCGACCAGGCCAAGACCGCATTGGAACCCCAACTTCTGTTAATCTTTCATCTTATATTCGCAATATCCAGATTGCAATTCTTAGTTCTTGCTTGTTCTTCGATTGCTTGCAGGAATTGACCTTCGTGGTCAGGTTGATCGTGCATCCGCGGGATCAATAACCTCTCGGAGTTGGTTTAGCGATTGCTAAGGCGCAACGTCTTCGCACGTTCGTAGTCGGGTCGTGAAAGTCTACTCCACCAAAATCGATCTCCATCATCTCATCGAAACATCGGGACACCTTCGCCTCTATCAAGTGGTATCAGATTTCCAGGTTGCTCGGTGAGATTTACCAGTTTTCATAGTCTAGATTGGTTCTGTTCTTCATACCTACAGTCCACGAAAAAGCCAACAAAAAAAATTAGGGTTAGATCATCACGTCCCAAGACAGTCCTAGCCTTTGTCCAGTTTTCTTTTCAGTACTTGCTTTGTTGAATTTACGGTTGCATCGTTGTGTCAAGTTGCTGATCTTAGCGTCTAGTTCCCTTAGAGTTTCGAGTTCTGATCACAGTTTTCCACGTCGCCGCCGCACAGTAGTCATCCTACCACGTTCCGCCAATCCGAGTCTAGATACACCACCACGTTCCGCCAAGCAGAGTCCATATACACCACCACGACCTACCGATCCGAGTTGAGTTCCATCACCCGTTCGGTTTGTGATCTCTCCGTAGCCAGATTAGTTTGAGTTGTTTAGAGTCGGATTTCACCAATCTTTGTCGTACGTAGAAGAGTCTGGCACGCTTTCCAGAGCAGTTTTTAGGCCAAAAATTTCGGGGGTAAAAAAATTTCGTGCCCATACGTTCCTTAGGTCCAGAAACTCATTTTGAGACGTTCGCCACCATAGTGACTTTTTCGCACTTTTTCAGCCACCGCAGTCCCGCATCGCAAAAAAAAAAGAGCAAAAAAAAAGAGAAAAAAAAATCAGAGTGTGCTTCTCAGTTGTTTACGTGCCGCGTCGTGCTTTCGTTGGTGTTTTAGGCTCGCGTCTCTAGTACGGTCTAGCCTAGGATCAGCACAGTACCGACGTTGAGTGTTTATTCAGCTTTGCATCTCTGTTTTGATTACTGTTGAGTTTTTGCTACCATACTTGTCAGCCTTCCTACAGCTCCACATATATTCTACATCGTGCCTTTTGACACCTCCTGGCCATCGCTCTACCACATCTCTGAGAGTTTTGACCCGTTGGTTGTACATCACCACCTGCTGCTAGGTAAGAATCGGTAAGAACGAAAGAAAAGCTTGACGGATTTGTGCTTTCCACCACCCCACATCCCATTAGTAGAAGTAGGATCATATTTCTGTGTGTTTTCTATTTCTGCTAACCATGCCAGGATCCCATGATGAAGTGGCGCGGGATGCACCTGATTGGGAGAATATGACAAACAAAGCGTTACATGATAAATTTGCACAAATGATGTCTGAACAGGTGAATGACATCGAGAACAGATTTACAGAGGCGATTGATGGTGTGGAGAAGATGATCGACACCAAGCTCGACGCCAAGTTTACTGAGTTGCTCGCACGCCTACCTGCACAGCCTGCGGCCGCTCCAGCACAGCCACCGCCACCACGACGTGCACGACGTATTCTGTTTCCGGGCAGACAAGCTGCTGGTGCTCCTGCGGCTGCTGCAGTTGCTGCTACTGCTGCTGCTTCTGACGTCGGCCAGGACGACAACTACGAGGGTGATTACGAGGAGGAGGTGGAACAGGAAGCGGCCTATGAGCAGCCAGCTGGGCGTCCACGTCCCAACATTCGCCACGGTCGACACCAACCACCCCCTCAGGTACGCGATGATGAACATGTGCCTAAACTTAAATTGAATCTTAAGCCGTTTGAGGGTAGATATATTCCTGATGCTTATCTTACTTGGGAGTTAGAAACTGAACAACGCTTTACATGTTTACAATATCCTGAGAATAGACGTGTTACTGCTGCTGTTTGTGAATTCACGGGTTTTGCATCTATTTGGTGGTCTGAACATTGTAGATTGCATGCTAATAATATTCCAGCTACTTGGGCTGCTTTAAAAGATGCTATGCGTACTCGCTGGGTTCCTCCTTATTATCAACGTGAATTGCTACAAAAATTACAGCGTTTGAGACAAGGAAAAAATTCTGTAGAGGAATATTATCAAGAATTACAAACTGGATTGATTAGATGTGGCCTAGTAGAGGATAATGAAGCTATGTTTGCACGTTTTATAGGTGGCTTAAACAGGGAGATACAAACTATTCTAGAATACAAGGACTATGCTACTATTACTCGTTTGTTTCATCTTGCTTGTAAAGCTGAACGTGAAGTGCAGGATCGACAGGCCGCTACGAGACCTAACTTTTCTGCAGGACGAAATACATCATGGACATCGCGTGGACCTTCTACATCCACACGTCCTGCTGCACCACCATCTACTTCAACCGCTCATTCTTACAGGGAGCCTCCAAAACAGCCAGCGCCACCATTCAAGGGTGCACAGAGTGGTCCAGCAGCGAGTTCTTCTTCATCCATGGCTTCCACAGGGCAAACACGAGATCGTGATATTAAATGTCGCAGGTGCCAAGGTGGAGGTCACTTCGCAAAAGACTGTCCCTCCAAGCGTGTGATGATTATTACGGCGGATGGTGGGTATGAGTCAGCGAGCGACTATGATGAGGAGACTTTAGTTCTCATTGCTCACGAGGAACAGGGTGCCCATGATGACGCTCATGATATAGAGTATATGGCTCCTGATGATGCAGATCAATTTGCTAGTTTGGTTGCTCAACGTGTGTTAAGTGTGCAGGTATCGAAGGCCGAGCAAAACCAGAGGCATAATTTGTTCCACACAAAGGGAGTGGTGAAAGAACGTTCGGTTCGCATCATCATTGACGGAGGGAGTTGCAACAACTTGGCGAGCATGGAGTTGGTGGAGAAGCTATCTCTCACCACAAGACCACACCCCCATCCGTACTATATTCAGTGGTTTAACAATAGTGGTAAGATTAAGGTAACGCGTTCTGTTCGTGTGCACTTTAGCGTTGCTGCATATGCTGATTATGTTGATTGTGATGTGGTACCCATGCAAGCATGCTCTCTTTTACTTGGTAGACCATGGCAATTTGATAGGAATGTTGTACACCATGGTAGGACAAATCAGTTTACTCTGGTTCATTAGGATAAAAATATTGCTTTACTTCCTATGTCTCCTGAACAAATTGTGAAAAATGATCTTGCTAGAGCTAGTAAAGCTAAACAGGAGAAAAATAAGAGTGAAAATGAGATAGCAGCTAAAGAATTTGAGCAACAACATAAGACTAATAGCAAATCTTCTTCTGCTGTTTCTAATGAAATTAAATTGACTAGTCCAACTTTGCTTGCTACTAAGGTTGATATTTCCGATTTGGATGTTAGTCAATATGTGTGCTATGCTTTTGTGTGCAAAGAAGCTTTGTTTTCATTTGAGGAATTGCCTCCTTCTTTGCCTCCTGTTGTCACTGACCTTTTGCAGGAATTTATTGACGTCTTTCCACAAGACGTACCACCGGGATTACCACCTATTCGAGGGATTGAGCATCAGATTGACTTAATTCCCGGTGCTTCGCTGCCCAACCGTGCGACATACCGTACCAATCCGGAGGAGACGAAGGAGATTCAGCGTCAAGTACAAGAGCTACTCGACAAAGGTTACATACGTGAATCACTTAGTCCTTGTGCTGTTCCTGTTATATTAGTGCCTAAAAAGGATGGAACTTGGCGTATGTGTGTTGATTGTAGAGCCATTAATAATATTACTATTCGTTATCGTCATCCTATTCCTAGGTTAGATGATATGCTTGATGAATTAAGTGGCTCTACCATGTTTTCCAAAGTTGATTTGCGTAGTGGATACCATCAAATTCGCATGAAATTAGGGGATGAATGGAAAACGGCATTTAAAACTAAGTTTGGATTATATGAGTGGTTAGTCATGCCTTTTGGGTTAACTAATGCACCTAGCACTTTTATGAGATTAATGAACGAGGTTTTACGTGCTTTCATTGGACGATTTGTGGTAGTCTATTTTGATGATATACTGATTTATAGCAAATCTTTGGAGGAACATTTGGATCATTGACGTGTTGTTTTTATTGCTCTACGTAATGCACGTTTATTTGGTAACCTTGGGAAGTGCACCTTTTGCACCGACCGAGTATCGTTTCTTGGCTATGTTGTTACTCCGCAGGGAATTGAAGTTGATAAAGCCAAGATCGAGGCAATTGAGAGTTGGCCGCAGCCCAAAACGGTCACACAAGTGAGGAGTTTTCTTGGCCTCGCTGGATTCTATAGGCGTTTTGTGAGAGATTTCAGCACCATTGCTGCCCCTCTCAATGAGCTTACACGCAAGGATGTGCCTTTTACTTGGGGTACCGCACAGGAAGAAGCCTTCACGGCATTGAAAGATAAGTTAACACATGCTCCTTTGCTCCAACTTCCTGATTTTAATAAGACTTTTGAGCTTGAATGCGATGCTAGTGGTATTGGTTTGGGAGGTGTGTTATTACAAGATGCTAAACCTGTTGCATACTTTTCTGAAAAATTGAGTGGGCCTAGTCTGAACTATTCTACTTATGATAAGGAATTATATGCTCTTGTTCGGACATTAGAAACTTGGCAACATTATTTATGGCCCAAAGAATTTGTTATACATTCTGATCATGAATCTTTGAAACACATAAGAAGTCAAGCAAAACTTAATCGTAGACATGCTAAGTGGGTTGAATTTATTGAGACTTTCCCTTATGTCATTAAACACAAGAAGGGGAAAGATAATATTATTGCTGATGCTTTGTCTCGTCGTTATACTATGCTTTCCCAACTTGACTTCAAGATATTCGGTTTAGAGACAATCAAAGATCAATATGTACATGATGCAGAATTTAAAGATGTTTTGCAGAATTGTAGAGAGGGTAGAACTTGGAACAAGTTTGTGCTTAATGATGGGTTTGTGTTCCGTTCTAACAAGCTATGCATTCCAGCTAGCTCTATTCGTCTTTTGTTGTTGCAGGAGGCGCATGGAGGAGGATTAATGGGACATTTTGGCGTGAAGAAGACGGAGGACGTACTTGCTACACATTTCTTTTGGCAAAAGATGAAACGGGATGTTGAGCGTTTTGTTGCTCGCTGCACTACATGTCAAAAAGCTAAGTCACGACTCAATCCTCATGGTTTATACATGCCTTTACCTGTACCTAGTGTTCCGTGGGAGGACATATCCATGGACTTTGTTTTAGGCTTGCCTCGAACAAAGAACGGGAGGGATAACATATTTGTTGTCGTGGATAGATTTTCTAAGATGGCACATTTTATACCATGTCATAAAAGCGATGATGCTGCTAATGTTGCTGATTTATTCTTTCGTGAGATTATTCGCTTACATGGTGTGCCCAATACTATTGTCTCGGATCGTGATACTAAGTTTCTTAGCCATTTTTGGAGATGCTTATGGGCTAAGTTGGGGACTAAACTACTTTTTAGTACTACTTGTCATCCCCAAACTGATGGACAAACTGAAGTAGTCAATAGGACTTTGTCTACTATGCTTAGGGCTGTTTTAAAGAGTAACTTGAAAATGTGGGAAGAATGTTAACTCATATTGAATTTGCTTATAATCGTTCATTTCATTCTATCACTAAAATGTGCCTTTTTGAGATTGTTTATGGTTTTCTACCTCGTGCACCTATTGATTTGCTGCCTCTTCCATCTTCGGAGAAGGTTAATTTTGATGCTAAGCAACGTGCTGAATTGATATTAAAAATGCATGAGTTAACTAAAGAAAACATTGAGAAAATGAATGCTAGATACAAGCTTGCTGGTGATAAGGGTAGAAAGCATGTTGTGTTTGAACCAGGAGATCTTGTTTGGTTACATCTACGTAAAGATAGGTTTCCTGATTTGCGCAAGTCTAAGTTAATGCCACGAGCTGATGGTCCCTTTAAGGTTTTACAGAAAATTAATGATAATGCATATAAACTTGAGCTACCTGCAGATTTTGGGGTTAGTCCCACATTTAACATTGCAGATTTGAAACCTTATTTGGGAGAAGATGATGAGCTTCCGTCGAGGACGACTTCAATTCAAGAAGGGGAGGATGATGAGGACATCTCTACTAATGTTACACCCACATCTTCACCATCTACACATACTGGACCAGTTACTAGAGCACGCACACGTCAACTAAATTATCAGGTACTTTCGTTTCTTGCGAATCCTTCTATTGTTCATGAACATATAATGCTGCCTAAATTAGATACTTTTGTTTTGCTTATGAATGAAGGACCTAGCATGGACAAGAAGGATGGTCATTGGAGCGGGATCAAGCATGGAGAAGAAGGTGCGCGCGCGAGAAAGGACAATGGAGCTTCCAGTGGTGATTATCGCACTTTGAAGCCACCATAAGTTGCGCATGAAGTCTTGGACGAAATACGCGAGATGCCACTTCATTATTTTCGTTCAAGGGCAATTATAGGTGCTGCGTCACCTTAAAATTGGGCTGGGCCCATGTAATTTCGAAATACCACATTATAGGCTGTTTTTAGAGTCCGTATGTGTGGGGAAACCGAGTTAGGGTTGTTTTCGGACCCCACCTCCAAGGGGTCACGAAAATCCCCTCTGTTCCCCCATATATACAGCCCTTAGGGCGTCGTTTAGACTGGGGTTTTAATTAGATTTAAGTTAGCCATAGCCGCAACTTCGAGTTCTTCGTTTGTGTCTTCCGATCAGGCCAAGACCGCATTGGAACCCCAACTTCTGTTAATCTTTCATCTTATATTCGCAATATCCAGATTGCAATTCTTAGTTCTTGCTTGTTCTTCGATTGCTTACAGGAATTGACCTTCGTGGTCAGGTTGATCGTGCATCCGCGGGATCAATAACCTCTCGGAGTTGGTTTAGCGATTGCTAAGGCGCAACGTCTTCGCACGTTCGTAGTCGGGTCGTGAAAGTCTACTCCACCAAAATCGATCTCCATCATCTTATCGAAACATCGGGACACCTTCGTCTTTATCAGGTGGCCCCCGGTGAGTTGACATCCAACTCAAAAGCCGTCCGCGCTCTTGAATTGGCCTCTATCGTCTGGACGAGGTCGGGTTAGTTGCCCAAACCATGTGGACAACCCCCTAGGTCCCTGGTGTGGACCAACAAGAGAAACCATGTCTCCGCTGGCCCGGGTTGTTTCAAAAACTGCTAGGGTACCAACCAAGCACACACACGTTTGCAAATAGTAAATCAGCTCGGGCCACCACTAGAACTGTTTGAAGCTAGATAGGTAAGACAAGGGGACCCCATAGAATCCCACACACGATTAGACATGCTCATTAAGAAACACAATACCCGGAACTCGGGTCCTAGGTGACTCGAATGGAACAAAACACCCGGAGGGAACAACCAAATCTCCCATCCTTCGTCAAATATAAATTAACATCATTTAACTTATCAATGTTGCTAGCCAAGGAGGCCTCACAGAGCTCCTCGGGGGCAACCTTCGCTGGCCCTTCGATCCCCGCAGTTTGCATCCCGCTTTTATCTTGGCCGTCCGACTCAGCCTTCCCTGTGAGACAAAACAAGATCCCAGCATGAAACCCTACCCCGCTCGCGTCTCCCTCCCCCAATCCCCTCCTCCCCAATCCGCCGCCTCCTCTCATTTGCCCTTCACGACGGTGGCGGTCGCGGACGCACAGCTCGACAGAGGTAGCCACCGCCGGCACCCATCGCTCCGGTGGGCCCTCGCGCCGCCCTCTCTCATCTCCTTCCCTATTCCCTCACCTATCTCTCTCCCGCAGACAAATCTCACCGCCAGGAGGCCTCCATGGAGGCATTCCCCGAGCTCGCCTCACCGATCCTCGGTGGCAGCGGCGGCGAGAAGAAGGTCAAGCCGCGCAAAAAACGCCCGATTGAGTCGCGTGACGACAGATCTCGCAGTCGTGAGGTGAAGCATGCCACCGGATTCGTCTTCGGCCTCGTCTTTACTCCACTCTGCAGCTGGCTGTAACGTGAGATCTGCTCTTATTTTAGGTTGCTGGGAGGAAAGACGCTGCCAGCGCCCCACAGATGAAGCGACTCCCGGTGTCAGGTTTGATTTCTCTGTTTTTCTTTGCTGATCTCTTCATGTTCGTTGACGAGATTATGAATTTCGAGTGCCTTCTTCCGAAGAGATGAAACTGTTTTTTTTTCTTTTGGTTTTTGCCCGTGGATTTAGGGATGCTAGGACAACACCTCTGTCGGACCGGCAGGCGCTGGATATGATTCTCGACAAGCTGTAGAAGTGCGTGCTTTACATTTTGTACACGCTCATGCGAAGTGGGATTTTTTTGGGGTCATGATTTGAGGAGCTCGATTTCTTACGCCACTGTTTGATTCTGCAGGAAGGATAGGTGTGTTTGCTGAGCCGGTGGACCTAGAGGAAGTGAGGGGGTTTGTAAATGCCTCGTGCTTGTTGGAGATGATAATCTGACATACCGGTGTTATTGAGTGTTGATGATGCCATGGTTGTTTTGATTGGTGCAGTTGCCTGACTACAATGATGTGATTGAGCACCCAATGGACTTTGGCATCGTCAAGAGGAAGCTTGCTAGGAATGTATATTTCTCGTTACAGCAATTCGAGGTTGGAATTAATATTTTGTTGTACATGTAGCTTCGCTGCCAATGGGGAGTCATCATTCGTTGAGTTGTTGCTAAAGTGGATGTTGTAGTTGGGGATGCATACCGCTCATTCGAGAAATTTGAGGTTCAAATTAATATTTTGTCATATATGTAGCTAGCGCTGCCAATGGGAAGTCCCCATTCGTTGATTTGTTGCTAAGGTGGATGTTGTAGTTGGGAATGCATATTGCTCATTAGAGCAATTTGAGGTTGAAATTAATATTTTGTCGTATATGTAGCTAGCCCTGCCAATAAGCCATGTTTTTCCTTTGCCTCTCTAGCTATCATGTGCCATATAGTTCTTTCCGCCATGTACATGCTACTGTCTGCCTGTCCAGATTATACCGAATTATGTAAGTGGATTATATCAATGATTGTACTAACTTCCAAATAATGAGTTCCCTCTCTTCATCTCTCGTTCTCTCAGTCTCAGTTCTTATTTGTGTGAGTATAACATTTGACATGTGCATGGAATAAGAATGTAACATCAAGTACTTTCTGCAGTTTGACGGCACCATGATCGCAACCATTTATCTGTGAATAAAATTTAATTATCAAAATTTCTTTTGTTGGGCCGGGTTGCTCCTCCATCGGCTATGCCCGCAGGTCTTATGCAGAAAGATTCAGTTTCTTTTTTTTCATGGTGAAATGATTCTAAGCAAATAAGGCACCATACAACATGGATTTTTTCATGGTTTTTTTCTAGCTGTTTATCCTATAGGTAGCCTGTTACAAAAAACAAATAAGGCACCGTACAATATGGATTTTTTCATGTTTTTTTTCTAGCTGTTTATCCTATAGGTAGCCTGTTACAAAAAACAAATAAGGCACTGTACAATATGGGTTTTTATTCATGCTCTCCTGTCTACTGGCTGCGACCATGTTCAATATGTGTTTTTTGTCCGTGCTGCTTCTCTCTTCAGCAAATCTAAATTTAAATGCCTGTGATGGAAAAAGTTATTAGGTTATTCTCCAATATGATAGAAATAGTCTCACATATGTTTATTTATTTAGTGACCAAACATTTAGATCTTGAACATTGCAAAGAAATAATTGACACAAGTATTAGATGAGTTTGGGAAGACATCACCGTGTATAGCTTTTGGGTTTTCTTGGTATATTAGATTTATTGAATTGTGTGCCTTTTGCAATTTTCATGGGATAATAAGTTATTAGTTGCCATCTCTCTGCAGTATGTAAAGATTCAAAGTTTCAGAAATAGATAACCCACAGGCCACAGTACAGGCTTATATCTGTCTTGTTTGTACAGCTTGTGTCCTCAAGTTCATCCACATTCTTTCCTGTTTTAGTGTAGACAGTTCATGGTCATATGGATTTTATGTATTTATTGTTATCTGGTGCACTACAAACATCATGTTGCTAACTCATTATCCTGGACAAACAGGTATACCAGCGCAAAATAATGACCGTGGGAGGATTACACCAGGTGGCAAGAAACTATACGTCTGTTGACACATGGCCCCCGTTTATGTTGTTTCCTGCGGATACGCCTTCCATGCAATTTTTTTGATCGCCCATGTAAGTCGCTGCACCAGGCAGGTTCAAGTAAGTCTCTCTGCAGAAAGTTCAACGTTTGTTCCATTTCTCAGTAGTAGAGATCATATTAGGCTTAAGTTCAGTCGGTGATAGTACTGATTGATACTTGGGGCTTAATTCAGCTTTCCTATTGTGTTTTTACATTCAGATATAATTGATGATAGTACCAAATGCAAATTGCACAGCAGGTGAAGATGACATTGAGATTTCCACATACAGACCTGCATTTTGCAGTAAACCGTCGTCTTTAGACAATAAAATTCTTTGTTTCCTGTTTGGTGGGTGACAATTCAAGTACAGGTTTTGTATTCAATGTTTGATTAATTATCTAAACTTCCATTATGCATTGTTCAAAAGGACACGAGTCTATTCAGCAGTCATTTACCTTTTTAGTGACGTTTGGTGAAAGTTCAGTAATTTTCTCCTATTGTTTATAGATGTTAAAAGCAACAACTTTTTGTCTGCAGTTCTCACTTATGTCATGGTGATATCAAATAATGTTAGTACAGATTGTTCATGCTTCCTATGTTAACGTGATTTTTCACAATTGATACTCTTATTTGCAAGCAGATTTTTTTCACTGCTTTAGATCCTCCATGATAGATTTTCGGGATATCAGGGTATAAAAACCTCAAGGATGGCACATTGAAGAAGATCGAGGCGCTCGGACAGGGGCACCATAGCTTCTACTCGTCATGGATGCTACATTTGAATTAGCGAAAGTCGATGCATGGAAGCAGTTTGATTTTTCCTATTTAAGCATACTCTCCATTTGACAGTAAAAAAATTTCATTTTTTTTCAAACAAATCCATAATCTGTATGAACCATGTGTAGTTATGACTGGAAATATTTTTCTTTTTAATGGAAGCAAAATAATATTTCCTTGGTAGCAAAATAATGGACAGGGGCACCATTTATGTCTCTATAGCCTTTTATTTCATTTTGAGCGGCATTAATATCTCTATAGCTGGCATAGCCAAGGCCATCAATAGACTTCAAGATTCCTATTGCGTATACAATTCCTGTTTCTAGACAACAAGGTTAAATTTACTAAAATAGAATAGCCTCTTTCAGTCCAGATAATACATGCATATGCCTAAGTGATTGCTATAACCGATTTTCAAACAAATCCATAAAATTCACTAATATAAAATAGCCTGTTTCAGTACAGATAATACATGCATATCCAAGAGAACCATCTAACACAAGGACCATTCTCCTTGTCAACTTACAGTAAGCCAGTTGTCCATTGCTTTTGCGGGAGTTTTCGTTTAGGTTGCTCAGCCATTCTTTCTATTTAGTTGCTTTACCTATCAAATGCAATCTACAGGGGCCAAGAACTAAAGCTTGTCCTCTGGGGTAATCGAGCGCTTGAGTTTGAAGAAGAGGCAGTGCATGGAAGGATTGAGAAAGAAGATGTCATTGCACTACTAGGGAAATAGCTATACATTGAAAGCATATTAGTGGCGCATACAGAAGGCCATGCGTCACCATCTGTTAGGGGTGGCGCACGGGATCTTATGGGTGACACATTATTTTCCAGTGCGCCACCCCTAAGAATGGGCCAGCCTGGATGATCTTATACACGGCGCATCTAGCAATATGCGCTACCCCTAAGGACCCTATGGGTGGTGCATTTACAGAATGCGCCACCACTAAGAGCTTAAAGGTGGCGCATTCTGTAAATGCGCCACCCATAAGGTCCTTAGGGGTGGCGCATTGCTCTAATGCGCCACCCATAAGAGCTTAGGGGTGGCGCATTTAGCTGCCCTTATCTACTCCACCCCACCTACCACCTCTCATTCACTCCACACAATTCTCAAACTAGATCCATTCTTCTCACCCTAGATCTATTCGGTTTCTCTTCCTTCCCACCTCATTTCTTCCATTTATCCATCGATACTTGGCATTATATCTATTTTGTTTCATATTGAAGTGGACCTCCTCCCAAACTCTTTTGTTCCATTTATGACCCATATACTTGCCTTTATTAGCTTGGGGTTTGTTGTATATGTGAAGCTTGAGTTTGATGTATATGTGAAGCTTGTGGTGGTTTGATGTATATGTGAAGCTTATGGTGGTTTGATGTATATGTGTATCTTGAGTGGCCACAAATTTCTAGCGCACTCTCCGCATGCTCCCATGCATTATTAGGAAAGGTCATGCCGAATTTTTCCGGCGACGACTGTGATATATAATTGTGTTGCTCTCTCCGTGCACGCAGGTGATCGACCATGGTCCGCGAGATGCTGAGCGATATCACCGTGGCTAGGTGGATGTAATGTGCGACAAACGACATGATAAGGAATAATAGGTCGGATATAAGATGTCCGTGTCGGAGATGCAAACTGCAGTGCGTGACCGAGCCTGATTCCGGAATATTGCAAAGACACATGAAGCGTAATGGTTTGATGGATGGTTACACACGATGGATAAGTGATGAAGCTGGTGAGGAGGAGGACGTCAATGGTGGGGCGCCAGTAAATAAGGAAGGGCAACCAGAAAACAACGGCGGGCGAGAAGACGAAGAGCATCCCGTACATGATCAAGAAGATGCCGAAGCGGATCATGTAGCTCAAGATGCCGGACATGAAGATCAAGATGTCGAACTTGATGAGGATTCAAGCTGGGTGCGGGACCCTCAAGTTCAAGAGCTGCTTGTCAAAGAGGCGTTGAACGCAAGAGGTGCAACTAGTGAGAAAGCCAAGATGGCGCAACTCGAGAAAGACGCGATTACGAAGTTGTACGAAGGATGCAACGATGGGGATACCCGCTTGAATGTAACACTTGGGGCTATGGAGATGAAGGCAAAACACAAATGGACCGACGAAAGCTTCGATGATAACATGACATTCTGGCACGATCGTCTTCCGAAGGGCAACGCGTGCCCAACTAGTATCGCTGAGGCCAAGAAATTCTTTTGCCCTCTCGATCTTCCGCACGTTAAATACCACGTCTGCATAAATTATTGCATGATCTATCCGGGTGAGGACGAAGATAAAACCACATGTTCGGTGTGCGGTGTTAGTCGATACAAGAGAGGGAAGAAAGTTCCTAGAAAAGTGGTATGGTACTTTCCGATCACTCCTCGTCTGTAGAGGTATTTCGTAGATCCCGAGGAAGAAAAGATCATGACTTGGCACGCAGATAGAAAGAAGCTAAAAGAGGATGACCCGAACCCGGATCCGGAAAAGGAGGACATGCTGAGGCACCCTTCAGATGGTAGCCAATGGAGTGCGTTGGACCTCGAATACCCAGATTTTGGGAAAGAACCAAGGAACCTCAGGATTGGTGTGAGCGCCGATGGAGTCAATCCGTTTGGCGGCCAGAGCATGTAACACCCTCAGTTTCTGTAACAGTAATCATCATCACTGTTGATCATCACTGTTGGATTATCACTGTTTGATCTCCCTTGTACCTGATAAAACTTTGTGATGCTCATGATCAAATCTTGCTGTGGTTGATCAGCACCCCATGCCCCATGTACTTGAGCCCTTGGGATCAAAACCCAAAGCCAAATGCACCTTGCTCATCTAACAAACCAAACTCTAGTTGAAACTACTTTTAATGGAAATTAAACAAAAGTGCTCAAATAAAGTTGTTCCAAAAATCATGGAACTATTTTTGTAAATTGCCTAAAATCATTATAATCATGTGGGACCAACTTTGGTAATTTTGAAGTTGCAGAAAATTCCAAACAATTCAACCAGTAGGTTAAAACCCCTACTTTGGGCATTAAATATTTAAAAGAAATATCTAATGATTTTATTTTGCTGCAAAAACTTTTGTGGCACCTTAGTAATATGTAACCCTAATTTACAAACACTAATAACCTTTTACAAAAATGCTAGGGTTGATAAATTAATTACAGAAAAGCATTTGAGCAAACAGGAAACAAAACAATTGAAAAACCGCAAACTGACGCCCAGGGCGAAGCCCACCTCAGCCCAGCCCAACCCCCACCTTGTCTTCTTCCTCCTCCAACCACTCCCAACTGCCCCCGTACGGCAGCCCGCCGTGGCCACGCCGCTGCCAGCCCGACCCCGCCTCCACCTGCTCCCCCTCGGCGCCGACGCGATAAGGACGACGCCCTCTCCCTCCTGGACACCCTCGCACCTCCATTCCCCTCCTCCCCTTCTCTCACGCGTCGGGGAAAAATCCCGCCGAGCCGCCATGGCCGCCGTGGTGAGCAACCGTGGCCAGTGACCTTCCCGTGCGATCAAAACGTGTCTGGCGTGCGTGCGGTGGTCGACTTCGTCTGCGTGCGCTTGGAATTGCGGCGGGATCGACTACAGCGAGCGCGGCGTCTTCTTCCTCTTCTTCGGCCCCGGCGAGATCCCGGAGCGATTCCGGCCACCCCGACGCGTCCCCGAGCTCACTTCCACCGTCTGCGTGATCACAATGAGCATGTCCGCCATCCCCAACTCCCCGTAGCCGCCCGATAAGCTCCAACACAGAAACCACCATTCGCTTACTCCGGCCGCCGCCGTTTGTCGTCGTAGACGTGCACACAAGCCGCCCCAGGCCACGCCTTTGGCATCGTTATACTCCCCCTGCTCCATATGGTCAGTTCCACCCACTGGACCGCCCGGATTCGCCTCGCTGCGCAAGTCGCCATTGGAGCCCGAGCGGCTGCTCCGCCATTTTTGAAGCAGAGCTCGACCTGGACCGCCCCATCGCTCTCCCCCACCGTAGATCGAAGCGGCACGTCTTCCTGAACCCATAGCAACAAGCCGCGCCTCGTTTGGTGCTCGGAATCGAGCGCTAGCTCGAGTTCGCCGGAGTCTGCTCGCCGGCGAGCCGCCGGCGGGTCGCCTGTGCCACTGACGTGTGGCCCCAAATGTCAGATGGGTCATTAGCAACTTGGTTAGGACTTAATCAACCACTGACATGCGGGCCACCCCCGGGAAATCTTTGTTAGGTAAATAAAATGGATTAAATGGATATGTTAGTATGACAGGTGAGCCTAGCCCCCTTAACCCACTGTTAGTTTAAGTTAATGGTTAAATTAAAACCTGGGACACTTACACCTGGCCCCCCTTGTCAGGTTTTTATTTATGAAAAGATTTTATTAAAATTGAGTCACTCACATGTGGGTCCAGGGGCATTTTCTAATTTAATTAAATGTTTTATTAATAACAGAGGCTGACATGTGGGTCCCACATGTCAGCACTGTTCTGGATAATGTTGTGGATAATGTTTTGGATAATGTTGAATAAATAATAAAAGAAATCTAGAAAATCATTTAAATTGATTTAAACTTTGAAATTCAATAACTTTTAAACCGTAACTCGGATTCAAAAACTTTATACATGAAAATTGATCAGAAAAATATAATGAATACGAATACGCTATCCGTATGTCTACCACACCCCCCTAACACAACGAACATCGAACATTCCCCCTCCGGACCGTCTGTCCGATAAATTGTCCGGTACTGTTAGAGTGCCCGGATGAATTTATTCCGAACACGAATGTTTCTCGGAATAGATCAACTAACACGGATACACCCCCCTTATGTTGTTCCGGTAACCACGACACCTCCGGCTTGATCCTTCCCCCTCCGGACACCCTGTCCGGTAATCACCCGGAGCCGGTAGTTCATCCCCAGATGAATTCCCGCTCCGAGCAACGGGCATTGCACTGCGTTAGAATACCGTTAACATTTCATCTATCATGTCATGCATCTATTTGTATATGCTTGCTGTGTATTTACTGTTTCTCCCCCCCTTAATCTTCGGTAGACCCCGCTGCTGCCGTCGACTACACCGCTGCTGAGTACGACTACGTCGTCGACGACCCTACTACTACCGTCGAGCTTGCAGGCAAGCAGAGCCATTCTCTTCCCCAGATATCGCCTACCTTTCCGTACATTTCTTGCACTAGGCATTGTCACTGCTGATGCTACGATTACAATCCTATTCAATTGCCTAGCTTGATTTTGTCGCCCCTTGATGTGCCTTCCTTTATCCTATGAGGCCTATTATTATTATTATGCATTATTCAGCAGTGAGCCCTGCGCATTGTTAGCTAGGATTAGATAGAGGGCCGTGATCACTCAGGGGAGTGAACGCGGATACCAATATTATAACTGCACAGGTACGGTACAATGCAGACACCGTCTAAGGCCTCTATCTGGGTTATGCCTAGTCACCTCAAGTGTGAGCTATCAAGGAGTAATCCTTGTACTCCACTCGAGGCTGACTTTGTCTTGCCGCCATAGGGTCCTGTAAACGGTTGTCCTTCAGGTAAGAAGTCGGGCGACCCAACGGTGCCCGCGAGAGGTATTGCGACGGGACGTCAGGGAGGGTACGACCAGTGTACCGGTGTGCTTGGCCCCTGATCGTTGGCCGCGAGAGTTACCAACCCCCGAAAGACGAGCCCCTCCCGGAGCACACGCGAGACAAGGTAAGGAGACGGTTCACCTTGTTGGTAACCGCAGTGACTTGGTGGGACGACGGGGCAGGCACCGATGTACTGGTGGTCCTGGCTGCTGTCGTTGTCCGCGGGTCGGTTAAGTCGAGGCAACGATAACGGTTGTCACGCAGGTTAATTAAAATACTAAATGGTTCAGTGAATGTCTTAAGTTGGCTATATGCCATGTACGCACTACCTACCCATGGGAATTACGAGTTTATGGGCTCCTCTGCTTCGTAGTGTCGTCCGAGGACTCATCAGACGTCAGCGGTACCGCGGGCTGATTGCCGGGAAGTGCGCTGTCTTCTTTGGCTCGAGCTGTGTTGTTTTTGTTACGGCTTCCCGGCCACCCACGCACCGTGCAGGAGTACGTCAGGGTTGGGGTCCAAGGCCCTGAGTACTTAGGATTTAGACCGGCGGATGGCCTCTCTGTTGAGTTTGAAAGATGGGCTATGAAGTGTCGGATAGCCTCGGTGGAGCGTTCCCTAACAAGGTTCCCGCCACCCTGGAGATCCGTGCGTGTAGCGTAACACAAGTGCACCCCTGCAGGGAAGATTGATCTATCGATAGCCGTGTCCACGGTAACAGGACGCTTTATGCTGAAGCTGGATCCTACCACTAGAAACTATTATTAAACTGTATGGTTCCGGGTCCTCTTCCTCGCGGGGATGTCGAGGAGGTGAACTCGGAGGCATTGTTAATTATTACAACTTATTATTATACAATGCTGCAGCAACTTCTGCTGCATTGTTACTTTATGTTTTATATAAACTGTTGGCTGATTCTTACCTCATGCTGCAAGACATCGTCGGAAGATGCTAGTCTTCGATAGGCCTAGCCTCTTACCCTTGCTCTGAATTTCTGTCTTCAGTCCACTATATACAACCTCTTCTTTCCGTTGATACCATGCATAATGCTTAGTAGCGGACGTAAGACTCGCGGGTATACTAGATACTCACCTTCTTTATTTCCTTTACTGTTTTGCCTGATCGGCCGCTGCAGCCGACGTTGGAGCTCAGGAGCAGGAGTACCCCGGAGGCGCCTACTACGACGTCGAGTTCCCCGTCGACCAGGAGTAGTTCGGTGGATCCCAGGCAGGAGGCCTCGCCTTTTCGATCTGTATCTCTGATGTGATTTGTGCTAGCCTTCTTAAGGCAAACTTGACTAACTATGTCTGTACTCAGATATTATGGCTTGTATGACTTATATATTCGGGTCCGCGTGACCCCCTCTATTGTAATATATTTGTTTACCCCTTTTGTGTTTAGCTGTGATATTATCATCGTGGCACCCTAACCTCAGTCGTGTACCCTGTGTGTATGATTACTGTACACGGTCTGATTTTGGGGGCGCCACAGAGCAGCACACACAGTACCTGACCCGTGTTTGTATGCATATACAACCTTCCCCCCTGGAAGTGCATGAAGAAAAAGTACATAACAATGTGTATGCTAGTTCAAGGGCCGAAACAACCAGGTACGGACCTCAATCTATATCTGCAGCTGTTGAAAGAGGAGCTAGAAACGTTATGGAAAGACGGAGTCAATACATGGGATGCCGCGGCAAAAGAATATTTCCCAATGAAAGCCGCAGTGATCACGACGGTGCACGACTATCTCGGATACAGATATTTCTCAGGGCAGGTAGTCCAAGGATTCTGTGCATGCGTTAGGTGCATGGATAATACAACGTACCGCCAGCTACCAAAAGATCCCGGATCTTCAAAAACCGTGTTCCAGGGGTCTCGGAGGTGGCTTTCGAAGAAACACGCGTGGAGAAAACAGGGACATCTGTTCGATGGAAGCGAGGAGCTCCGAGCACCCCCAGCTCGAAGGAGCGGCAAAGAAATCGACAACTTGCTGAAAACTTGGAAAGAGTGCCCCGCGCCGGGAAAGAAAAAAAACAAGACTCAGCCGTTGATGAGGGTATGGAAAGCGAGGTCTGTTTTCTGGGATTTGGAATATTGGAGTCTACTCCGAAATCCTCTAGCCTTGATCTAATGCATATCACAAAGAACGTGTGCGAGAGATTGTTTGACACGCTGCTCAACATGCCGGAGAAGACCAAGAACGGGCCAAAAGCAAGGAATGACTTGAAATTTATGGGCATCAGGAGGGAACTTCACCCCCCTAGTGACGACGATGATGAGCCAGAGGAGGAAGAGGATACGGAAACGCAAAACTCTCGCAAACGAAAAAGGACGACCAAGAAGAAGACCGGTATTGATCACTGCCCCCCGACATGCTTCACTCTGTGCGAGGAGGAGATCAAGCGGTTTATCCACTGCCTCATAGGAGTAAAATTTCCGAATGGCTACGCGGGGAAGATAAGCAGATACCTAGACGAGGCGAAGCAGCGTTTCAGCGGGATGAAATCTCACGACTGTGCCGTGCTGATGACGCAGATTCTCCCGGTTGCGATGCGAGGGATAATGGACGAGCACGTCCGTAAAACGTTGTTTGGCCTTTGCAACTTTTTTGACGTCATCTCTCGGAAGTCGATTTGCACTACGCAACTCAAAAGGCTACAGGAGGAGATCGTGCTCATACTATGCGATCTTGAGATCTATTTCCCGCCCGCGTTCTTCGACATTACGGTGCATCTGCTGATCCACGTCGTGGAGGATATCGTCCAACTCGGGCCTGCGTTTCTGCGCAGCATGATGTCATTCGAAAGGATGAATGGACACATCAAAAAATACGTTCGTAATAGGTCCCGTCCAGATGCAAGCATAGCGAAGGGCTTTCTAACCGAAGAGTGCATCTCTTTTTGCACGAATTATCTCAACACAGAGAACCCTGTTGGTCTGGCCGTCAACAAGCACTTTGGCAGGACCGATGGGTGTGGTCACCACGAGGTAAGCCGCGCAATGCATGTCAACTTTGACGGTCGAGACATCGACTTTGAAAGAGCAAGCCTAGTGGCGCTACAACACATCCAGCTGGTCGATCCTTGGATAGTAAAGCACAAGGATTTAATCAGGAATAAGTATAGTGACCAGGGCCTGTAGATAACGGACCGAGATCCACGGCTAATCAAAGAGCACAAATCCGGTTTCATGACTTGGTTCAGGGACGAGCTTTGTGCTAATCCCCCGCGAAGGAACGCTTCCGAGGACGAAAAGATGATATTCACCTTGTCACAGGGTGCCGCACGCAACCTGATGACCTATCAAGCGTATGATATCAACGGCTACACATTTTACACGGAGGAAAAGGACAATAACTGCGATTACCAGAACTCAGGGGTAACGGGGATATTCTACATCGATGACGTCAAGGAAAGATTCTATGGAAGGATCGATGACATATGGGCGCTCGACTACTGTGGAGAGAAGGTGCCGATGTTCCGTGTGAGATGGGCCAAGAGCGTCATAATAGAAGACCGGTACTTCACCACCACGGTTATACCCGAAGCCAAATCCAAGTCTGCGGGCGCAAACGTCACCGCGAAAAATGAGCCATGGGTACTGGCTAGCCAAGTGGACCAATGCTTCTTCATTACCGACCCATCAAATCCGAGCCGCGTTGTAGTGAGGAGAGGCAAAAGAAACATCATCGGAATGGATGGAGTCGCCAACGAGCAAGACTTTTACAAGTACGGCGACCCGAAGATGGAGGATGACTACGCCGCTTAGGATACATACACCACAACCCTACCGAAGAAAGGTCTCCTCCCGTTCAAGAGGAAAAGTGAAGGCGTGCCGGGCCTAAATTATTCAACCACGACAAAGGAGGGCAAGAAGAAGATCGTGAGGAAACGATAGCTAGATAGCTAGTTCCAAATTTAAGAAAATCTTTTGTAATTTATGATCACTTTGTGTAGGCATGGATTTAATATGCACTTTGTAATTGATGACCGGAAGCATCAGGCACGCGTGCTACTCCATTGTGTTCAATTTTTTCTAGCTTGTATACGCGATATATAGCTGACAACTATGTTGGATATAAGGAATCGCCTTGTCACGCTTATAGAATCCAGGAGGTGGCCAAACGTTAAAGCAGCTAGCTTGGGTACACCATATGAAACTATAAAATGTCCACCATAGCAATAAAGCATGGCATTTTGCATTGAAGGGCTAGATGGATATTTCGTAGCGATATACGATAGGCCAAATAATTTAACAAAAAAAATTAAAAAACACTTATGGGTGGCGCATCATGCCAAGATGCGCCAGATGCGTCACGCATAAGAAACCACTTGGTGGCGCATCTGGGAAAGATGCGCCACCCCTAAGCCTTAACCTCCACGGCCACCTCCCCTTGCCCGTGCCCAGTACCATTCGATCCCCCCCTCGAGCCCTAGCGCTGTGGAGCCCTAGCCGCCACCGTCGACCACCGAAGGATCCCCCGCCATTGGAGCCGCCCTGCACCCGCCGTTGGAGCCGCCCCACCACCACCGTTGGAGTCGCCCTGCCCCCGCCGTTCGAGCCGTCGCCGCCGTCCAGCATTCGGCGCCCCAGCCATCCATCTCCGACCTCGTCGAGCACGCCTACGGCTCCGGTGAGCGTCTCCTCAATCCCCATCACCCCGGTCTGCTCCCGTGGCCGCCATGGTCACCATGGACGCGCCTCTGATTCGCACACCATGTATGCTGATTGAGTCCTAACAGTTAGTTTATAAATCGTTTAATTAACTGCAGTACAAAGACATTAATATTTATGCTAGCTTTAGGTGTAAAAGAATTGAAAATTTCTTCGTTTGTGATGTCCTGTAGAAAGTATGATTCATCTTCCCAGTATTGCATCTCTCTGAACATGAGCACTTGGTACTTCTTAGTACTTACTTCAACCAATTGGTATACAGATACGATCACAAATAAGGATGGGAATTTTGACAGACTTGAATATGAGAAATTCATTCAAACTGTATACGTCTGATTCACTGCACACCTGAATCTGAAAAATGCATTCAGCTTTATTCTAAGTGAAGAGATTGCAAGAGATAGTCATGGTATAATTGATGGAATATGGCCTCCATTCAGCTTTAGGTGACTGAGAATCAAAGTGCAGTTAGCAATCTCTTGAAACTGTACACATGAGAAGGAGGAGTTCTTTCACATCCAAGCGCAGATGGCGACTATCATCCGTCATGAAGTACAAATGAGGGGGTCGATCTTCCACTCGAACATTGCACCATCCAATGGGGAGATAGAAGTCCGCCTAAAGGCCCTGTGTGACACAAGGCCTTTCATGATGAAAGAAGGATGCCGCCCATTCCCCGAGCCGAGTCAGAACAATTGAACAATTTACGTTATATATGCCCTACATGTAATTTGGATGTACTCTTTGTGTAGTAGATGGTAGTGTCAAATACTCTTGGTGCTCTTTGTGTATAAAGGTCACTGCATATGCATTTTTATGCATATGTGCATGCTTCTCGCCATTGATCGACTTGCTTTAAGTTGTTGATAAGAATAGATGCTAGATTGCTTTGTTCTCCTTTGGTATGAATTCATATGGATGTGACCTCTAAAGCTTTGTTTTGTGCAGGTTGAAGAGCAAACAAGATATGATGACGAAAGTAGCTTTCGGTTTTCAATAATTGTTGGACTCATTGTAATTTTGTGATGGATGTAATCTTGTGAATCTTGTTGGCCTCTAAACCTTTGTAAATCTTTTTAATAAGAATTATAATGCAATTCTTTTGTATCAATAATTGTTGACCTCATTGTTATATTGTATTTTGCATTTCTGTAATATAATAAAAATATCTGTAATGTTTTTATTATTTTCTGTAATTCTTTTTTTTTCTGTAATTCTTTAGTGGCGCATTTTGTCTGGATTTAGTGGAGCACTGTGAATGCGCCACCCCTAGGGAACCTTAGGCGTGGCGCATATCGGAATGCGCCACCCCTAAGGGCTTAGAGGTGGAACATTCTGAGATGCGCCACGCCTAAGGGCCTTAGGGGCGGCGCATCCAGAATGCGCCACCTCTAAGCCCTTATTAGTGGCTTGTAGTTAGTGGCGCATCCCTAATGCGCCACTAAACACAAAACAAGGGCGCCACCATAAGGGTATTCCCTAGTAGTGTTGCATTCACCTGCGACACATGGACCATCATCTTCCACTTCGTTTCCTGACACTCTAGCTCTTCCTGGAATGTTCACACCGATGACACCAATAATTCATCAGCCACAACCAGCTTGTTTACGCCATTGGCTCTTTTCCTGGTTCTTGCCTTCTTGGTAGTTTGGTTTTACTGAATATGTACCTGGGCGACATGCCTTTGCTTTTGAGCCTGCTAGCCCACTACCCTCAAAACTATAGTTCATCTTTAGCTATCTAAAATATTTAGTGTTTAAAACCTTTGTTGCTTATGCCACCTGTGTTTCTTTGAACATTGCAAGCAAGGTCATCAATGTAAATAGGCTATCTTTACGTATCAACTTTTCTTTTTCAATTTATACATGCCTTAACATCTACGGAAATGAGCTATTGTAATAGAGGTTATCTATTTTCAATGGAGAATTATTCTCCCTTTCACATCTTAAAGAGTATAATTAGCACCATAATTGGTTTCAAATAATGCAGTTGTTTCGATGAAAATATGGTTTCAAATAGGATTTTTCCCCATTTGGCGCAACGGGTCATCTGTGGTGCCTACTTATATAATTTAATAGGAGGGGACACTAGAACCTATTGGTTGTTGTATTCTATGCAAGTCGTGTGTTACTGTATTGTTATGTTTAGTCGTTGTGTTGAACCTTATAATGCTATCGTGCTTAAAAACTAAAGTGTAATACTTTTGGAAAAGAATGAATGATGCGTGTAAGACCACCATCTTGGTGAATTATTCTGTTTGTCTTTGATTCGTATATATTATGTAGTACTGTGTTATATGGTACAGGGATTTCTTTTGATATAATGCTTGGCTATATAGAAGAGAGAATTGTTGGATTTGGTACAATACCTTTTCACTTCATGATTTAACTTGATCATTTGTTGGTTTGGTTGACAATTCCACATTTGAATGTGTATAACTACAAAAATGATTGGGTTCTTGTAACAGCCCAGATTTCACAAAAATTAAAATTTTGTTTTCGGTGTGAATTGTTTGATTGTCTGATTTGTTTGCGATGTTTGCATCCCCGATTTATCAATCGACGATTATTTTTCCCCCTCTTATCTCGTACCGGACGAAGACCGACCCTTGCCACCCTGACACTCGACCTTTGCGACACCGGGTTTCGCCCGATCACCGTCGCGAAAACCGCACGAGACCAGCCGCAGCCAACGGAACGAAAACCCCGTTTAATAATTAAACGGGTTATTTTTATAGCGCGCCGTAAAGTATTCTCGAAATGGTTCCAGCGCGAGGTGAACGCAACCGGCTCGACGGGATAATCGCGCAGTTCGAAGTTTTACTCGAATCGGAGGTCATGCGGACCCCCGGCAGTCTGAAACGTGAGCACCGCGCGCGCGAGAAAAAACCCGGGGATGTTTTTGCAAACTGCCAACCACCTGGGCTATATAAAGACCACCACACTCACACCTCTTTCTAGGGTTTCCCTAGCCACCAATTTGCAGCCACCCCCTTTGTTTTGCCCAAATTTGCCTAATTTAGCCCCCAGTTCCGAAACACTAGCCTCCAACCCTCCAAAACCGTCGGATCCGGAGATCAACGGCTCCGGAGGCCGCCATGTCGCCCTCCCAGCTCCTCCAGCCAGCACGGGCCCCGCAGGGCCCTGGATCCGCCCCGCCAGGCCCTCCTGGGCCCATCTGGCGCCGCCGCGCCCGAGGGAGCCGCCCGAGCCGCCGGCTCCATGGCGCCGCCTCCGGCGACCGGCCGCCACGCCGACGAGCAGTCCGGGGCACACCTCTCCTCCTCCCTCTCCCGCAGCTCCTCTCTCCCTCTGCGCTCACGCCTCGTCCTCCCTGAAAAGGTCACGCCAGAGCTCGCCGCGCCATGGCTAGGAGGCAGCCGAGCCCGAGCTGCGCCGCCCGCCACGCCGCGTCACCACGGCCACCGGAGGACCTCGCCCCGCCACGGCTCCGGCGAGCCGCCGCCTCTAGGCCGCCCCAACGCCTCCACACCCGCCCCTCCTCGCCGCCGGTGGCCGGCGCAGCCACCCGGAAGCCGCCGCCGTCTTCCGTCGCTCGGGAGGACCCGAGCCGGCTGGCCAGCCAACCGCCAGGCCAGGCGGGCCCGATCTGCCAGCTGGGCCCAGCTCGCCCCCAGCGGCCCACACAGTCGCGCGGCCCAGTCCAAGCCACCTCCTAGGCCGCCAGATGGGCCGAGCCCATCAATGGTGAGGCCCTCTTTTTTTTATGTTTTTTTCCTTTTGTCTATTTTTTTTCTGCTAAGTCTGGAAGCCTGCTGCTGTATCGTTTTTGCGCGTAGTATTGCGAGTAAACCGTAGCCTGGATCGCGTTGCGCCCAAAAGACGAATTGTTTAGAATTGCGTGCTCTAGCTTTTATCTTTTGTGAGTTAATTGTTTTGAGGTTGTTTAGATATAGTTTTTTCTGGTCAAACAGGGCATCAGATCGTTAATTGCAACTGCTGCTGTTAAACTTGCTGAAACTGTTGCTTGATTGAAACTTCGGGCGACGGTTTCTTTGCAACCGTGTGTAGGAATTGAGTGATTCCTTTTGCGTTGCGTTAAGCATTGTTTCTACTTCAGTTTCATGCATTCACATGCCATAATTGCTTGCTGCATCATGATTGTATCTTGCTCCAAAGTAGCTAACCTGCTGTTAGTGTGCTGCTGTTTATATTTTGTTGCAACTTCGGTCGACGAGTGTGTCGCGACCGTTTATAGGAATTGAGTGATTCCAATTGCATATTGTTAAGCATCATGTCTAATTTCATTACATGTATTGCATTGTCATGATATGCTTGCTGGTCATATAGTTATTGAGCTCCAAAGTTGCTATGCTACTGTTTTTGACAACCACATCTGTTTTTCTCTAAGTCTGTAACGTCACGATGCCATGTTTAGGTTGTGCCTCACTTAAACTGACTAGCATAGATAGTTACTTTGTGCTTCACCTCTTGACATGTTTGTGTGCTATGCCATGTTTGCTTGAGTTGCCATGTTAATAACCGTTGGTTGATCACCTGTAGCTAAACAACTTGAACCACCGTAAATGTGCGGTATCGTCGTGTGTGACGAGTACTCCACTTAACCTGTTAGTAACCGCTCTCGACGGTAGGAGCGATGTCTCATGTTGCCTTCTTGTTGATGCTTGCTTGTGTTTGCCTCGTAGTAATAGATGCTTGCTCGTTGATTGCTTTCCAGTGTTTATCGTCTTGTGTGCTTCGGCGGGTACCTTCGGAGACGATGCGAGCTTGCGATCAACTACACCTTCGGAACCCGACTTATCAACAGGCAAGGACTATACATTACTTATGATCCATTCTATTTCAACCAGCGGTTTGCATGCTAGTCTAGGTTAGGTTCGATGTTTGATCCTACCACATGTTTACAGCCTCTTTCAAACCGATACAGCCATGTCCCCTCCCAGCAAACCTTGTACTGCTATGTTACTATTGCTCGTTGCTCAGCCCCTGCTTAGTATCCATGCTTAGGATGCTACGATGTTACCCTGTTACTCCTTGGTTTGGGCTATCACATTATCATTATTATATTGTTGTTGATGATTGATTATTATAATGTTGACTATATTCGAGGAAGGATGGAAGGTCTAGGCTATCCCTCCCCGACTCTTTGTTCCATTCGAGTCACCTAGGATCCGAGTTCCGGGTATTGGTTTTAAGACTAAGCATGGCTAACCGCGTGTGGGATTTTATGGGGTCCCCTTTTCTTACCTACCTAGCTTCAAGCATTTCTAGTGGTGGCCCAAGCTGATTTACCATTTGAAAACGTGTGTGTGCTGGTCAGCTGCCAGTAGTTTTCAAACCATCCCGGACCAGTGAGGACATAGCTCCCTTGCTGGCCTATCATGACCGGTGGAGGACCCGGTTTTCCCATGTGTGATTAACCGGCAATCCAAACCTGGAGTCATACGGTAGGGACCAGATCGAGAGCGCGTCCGGCTCCTGAGCTGGATGTCGACTCACCGGGGGCCACCCTGATTTGTTCGTTGTTAGATAGAGGGACCCGTCGTTTCGGATCTCTTGGAACCAAATCATAAAATGGTTGCATGTGATGGGTAGCAACTGAGAGAGATGGACGTGCGTGCGGAGCCTTGTAATGGGCAGTTGGTACACCCCTGCAGGGTTAAATATTTTCGAGAAGCCGTGTCCACGGTTATGGACGACTTGAGACCTACTCTTTGTTCATAGACAACAACTGAGATAATCTTAATATAACTTGATCAACCTGTGTGTGCCTTGAATGCTTCTTCTTCGTCGGGATGCGAAGAGGAGGACAAGGATAGGATATGTGTTATGTTTGCGTAAATAGCTGATAGCAAGTCTTGTTGGAGGCGATTCCTCATTGAATGCTTGGCTTCTTATCTTACTCTCTAGATCGTTAGCCACTTCATAAATGCTAGTGCGGCAGCAACCTCACCACTTACCCCTTCCTTACCGTAAACTACTAGTTGTCCTAGAATGACGAGTGATGAAGTCCTTGCTGGGTCAGATGACCACTACAGTTGGATGCTGAGTACCTCTGTACTCATGATACTACCCCCAAACTCTTTTCAGGGTTCCTGATCGACAACAGGTATGGTGATTGACGTTTCACGTGGAGACTCGACGACGACTAGTTAGGCGGATCCCGGCGGAGGGCCTGGACCCGTGTGGTTATGGGATCGATGTGTTTCTCTTTGTCACTAGGCATTTGCTTGTAGTCTGTACCCAGACATGTATGTTCCGCTGTTGTATTGTATCTGAGGCAGTTGTATGCCGATTGTATGAGATGTTGTATCCTTGTATCTGTAATGTTGTGATATCATGTTGGAAATCCGGGGCATATGACTTCGTCATATGTCGCGGTGGGACCGATATGTGCTTCGTCCCCGGATCTGGATGGAAACATCTAGATCTGGAACAGTACCGCATATCGGGCCTTATAGTTCTGAAAATGCAAGGTTTTTTTCTACGAATACATGGTTTCAACTTGGACTCTGCGCCATTTGGCGCAACGGGTCATCTAGTATTAATAATTCTCAACCAATTTCTGATAATAGCATGATAAACCACCAAGAAGCAATGTGTATAAGCAGCAGGTAAGGGCCTACACATACTAAGCATTGGTTAAGAAAGCAAGGTACATAGCCAAACAAGGTTTCGCTAGGATGTGGGGGCATGGTTGTTTGGGTTTAATTGAGAGGCAAAAGTATACGGTGGTAGGGTCAAACAACCGTTCTAAATACAGCTAGGCAAGCGAGCTGAAAGCTATAAGGAATGATATATAAACCCCCTTGCCTGGGTAGGTAGTCGACGGAGCATACGTAGCAGGGTCCTCGGGCTCGGTGTCGGACAGCTCGACGTAAGTCTCCTCGGCAAGCTCAGGCTCCAACGTACGGTACCGGCAAAGAGAAACACCACATATAAGCATCGGGATCAAAGATGCACAAGCATGATTGCAAGTTCAAGTTTAAGGCATGGTGTGACCCTAGCTAGTCAAGTTTAAATGGAGATCGTGACGGCATGTCAACGATGATCCATAGACATTTATTAATTTTAATGGCCTTGGTCTTGGCCTTAACTTTGGTGTAGGTGATATGGCTAACAGGACATGGCATGATCAACATAAACAACTATGCAATTGCAACGTGAAATTAAACTATCGATTCCGGAGACAGAAAGGTGTCGACGAAAGTTGACACTGGGTAAGTTTTCAAAAGAAGGAACAGAGACCAGCCACTTCCATACAACAATATGTTGGAGGCTGTTTCAAAAGAAATCAAAGATCACAGATGACATGGTCACTTTGGAATTCAAACAGGAAATTTGAAAATGAGAGAGAAAATTGAAATTTGGTTCCATCATTATTCTGTGTTGTACAACACACAAAATGGACCTCACCATGTGACTCACTGCATTTTTCTACCCCAAAAATAATATATGGCATGATCAACTTGGAGTATGGATGCCCATGTCATTTGAAAACAGATTGGAATTTGAAATTCAAATCAAAATAGAAAAGAAATAGAAAATAAAAGAGAAGGAAGAGGACACAACACTTGGGCTGGCCTCGGGAAAACTTGGCCCAGCTCTTCTGTTTCTCTCCCTGGCCTAGGCTGGATAGCCTACTGGCGCCACAACACTGCTGGCTTGGCCCAGCCCACCAAGTGGCCTAGCCACTGATTAGAGGGGCCAGGATGCCAGACTCTACGAAAAAAGGAAAAACAAGGGGGGCGCGCCGACTGGGACTCGAACCCGCGCCGCGCTGAAACTATCCACTGCCCCTTTCCACTGCGCTGCGAATGATTTCTGAACCAAAGGGGGGCAGCAACATAGGTGAGTTAACATGATGCTGTTAACTGTACGCGAGCGTTCGACTGTTAGACATCAGAGACAGGCGACTCCGGCGACCCTCACGTCGTCTACGAGGCGTCTCAGACTCCCTGAAGACACAGGTGAAGTCACGGCGGAGCCGCTGCGTGCAGACGCTAGAATTGCAGACATACACGCGCACGGGCAAAACGAGCGCAAGGCGGCTCATTTGTCTCCACTGACGCATCCAGGACACGAACAAGACATGCGCACCAGCGCCCGGAGCACGACCTGAGGACGGCGACGAAGCACTATGCAGCGACGCTGTAAAACGCGGCGGCACCTACGTCTACACGACGAGCTCCTACGCGCCGGACGAGAGACGAAAGAAGGAGGGACTGCAACTCACCTAGGGGGTGTCGGAGGCGAGCTCGCGTTCACGAAAGGGGAAGGAGACACGGCGGCCGTCGTCGGGGAAGACAGCTCCCGCGGAGGCGTTGCCGGCTCGGAGTCAAATGCGAGGTCCCACTCAACCTGCACGACGAGGAAAGGAAGGGGAGGTCCAGGGGATAGTGTGGAGAAGCACACGCTCGACGAGGAAGCTTGGCGGCGGCGAATTGGACCTCACCGGCGGGGAACACGGGAGACGCCCCTCGGCCCTGGCGGCGGCGACGCACAAAATTGGAGGGGGGAACGGGGAACCTAGGGTTCATGGAGCCTGGAGACGTGCTCGATATATAGGGGGAGCCCCCTAGCCACGTCGGCCGGCGTCGACGTCGACGCCCCCGCCGGCTGTGAGAGAGGAGGAAGAGGGGACCCTGGCCACGGTGGAAAGGCGGCGCCCGTGGCCCCTTGGATCAAGATCCCACGACCAGGCGCCCTCCAGCGTACCGCTTCACTGGATGGGGCCAGCTGGGCTGGGCCTGGCAGGCTCTCTCTCTTTCTAATTAAAATAAAAGGATTTTTTTCCATTTAAATAAAGCAGAAAACTTCCAAGACTTTTTGAGGGAAAACCATAACAGAAAAAAACATATAAAAATATGTTTCTGAAACCTTGAAATATTCTCCATTTTATAAAATTGGTTTGACAAATTTTTGAGCAACAAAAATGTGGAGTCCTTTTTGAATTCAAATTCACTTTGAATAAGAACCCACATTTTTGGGGGAGCTAAAATGGGTGCAAGGTTTTTGAAAAGCTTGGAAAGGGGAAGGATTGGGCTATGCCAAATTTGAGGTTAAGGGGATTTAACATGCAAATGAAGAAATTCCTCCAATACCTCTCTTTAAGCATCTTGGACCATTTGAAAGCAAAATGAAATGAACCCAAACATAGATGGCAACCAAGATCACCACATGGAATTAAATCATCTTGAAATATAACAAGTTTGAAGGCCATTGGAGAAAGTAAAATTACAACATGTTTATTCCTTTCACTGATGGGCTGTTACAATGCTCCTCTTGTTGAGGAAAACTCTAGAATAAAGGCACAACTCGAGAAGGGACTTGTCTCGTGCATTCAAGGAGAGAAATCACTTAATGATCTCTTGAGTTCTCAAAAGGAGGTCAGTGGCAAGGAAGGCATTTGTTTTGTTGCTAGTTCATCAAAGAAGAAGAACAAGAAGAAGAAGGGCAAGGTCTCCTCTCCCTCCAAGGAGATTAGCTTTGTCAAGGAAGGGGAGAAGCCTAAAGAAAAAGTGGCAAAGGCCATTGAGGGTGGTGTGGCCAAAAGGGGCAATGCCATCCCCAATGACTTTGCCGGTCCCACTAACCCTTCATATGTTCTTTGTTGTGAAAATGATGGGCATGTTTATGTCAAATTTGTTGGTTCTTATGATGAATACATTGCATGGTCTATTTGGGTTCCTAAGACCCTAGTCACTAACGCAAGAGGACCCATTCGTGAATGGATCCCTAAACCTAAGCATTGATCTCATGTAGGTGGCGGCTTCTGATGGAGGTTCATGGATACTTGATAGCGGGGCTACAAGTCATATGACCGGAAGGAAGGACTTGTTGGTGGACATCGATTATCAATCATCTCGTGAAACCCGAGTCCAATTTGGTGATGCAAAAACGTCTAAGGTATTGGGTCTCGGCAAAGTAATCATTTTTCCGGGAATGTATTACTAGCCGAAACTTGTGCTTTCAATTTACTTTCCGTTCATCAACTTGCCAAGATGGGCCTTTGTACTTTCTTTGATGTGGACATGGTCACCGTGATGTGGAGTAAACCTCTTAAAGTAGCCTTTGTTGGACATGTGGAGGACAATATGTATGTGGTGGACTTCTCATGAGTCCCCACCAAAACCACCATATGTCTAATGGCTAAAGTTGACACGGGATGGCTTTGGCATTGCCGTCTATCCCACGTCAATATGAGGTCATTGCAAACACTTCTTAAAGGTGAGCATGTCCTTAGACTATCAAATGTTAGTGACGAAGGGGTGACCCCGAGACTCCTACAGATGAGGGTACCTGGTGCGTATCAAGATAGAAGGCCCGCTGGAAGTCTCGAGTGGCCCAAGCCTACTCGGAACACCGCCATAGGATTCCTCGACGATTATGGAAGCTACGACTTGGCATCCAAGACTGAAACTAGATTAGGAAGCTATCTCTGTAAACCTAGACAGACTCCTTGCGACCCAGCCTAGCATATAAAGGCTGGGAGAGGGGATGTCTAGGGCATCGAATATCCAAGAAACACCTCCGGTCCGAGCGAACTCGCCTCGACCTCCATTGTAATATCCTCCATCATAATACAATCGAGCAGGAAGTAGGGGTTTCACCGATCGAGGGCCCTGAACCTGGGTAAATCCCTGTCTCCTATTAGCCGACGAGTATCGCCAACCTGCACATCTCCTCTACGATCTAACCCAGGGTTCCTAACCATGGGATTTGCCGAGGTCAATCCTCGTCAATTAGATTTCCCAAAGATCATGCTTGTAGGGCTTGCATTGAAGGAAAGCTACATGAGAAGAAACACCCCATCAAGAATATCATCTCCACTAAGAAGACTTTGGAGCTCTTTCACATGGATCTCTTTGGGCCTCCCACATATGATAGTATTGGCGGAAAGAAATATTGTTTGGTGATTGTGGATGACTATTCAAGATACACCTGGGTCTATTTCTTCAAGAGGAAGAGTGAGACTCAACAAACCGTCATTGAGTTTGCCAAAGATGCTCAACGTCAACACAATACAAAGATATTGGCCATTAGGAGTGACAACGACACCGAGTTCAAGAGTTATACCTTGGATGAATTTCTTGGTGATGAGGGGATCATACATCAATATTCCACTGCTTATACCCCTCAACAAAATGGTGTTGCAGAGAGGAAGAATCACACTCTCATTGATGCGGCAAGAACCATGATGGCGGATTTCAAGAGTCCATACAACTTTTGGGCGGAGGCCATCAACACCGATTGTTATGCAACCAACCGTCTTTATCTCCGCAAGATCTTGAACAAAACTCCCTATGAAATTATTACCAGAAAGAAGACCAACATCAAGTATTTTCGGGTCTTCGGGTGTAAGTGTTTCATTATCAAAAAGGGTCCTCGTTTCTCTAAATTTGAGTCTAAAAAAGTAAGGGCATTTTTGTTGGTTATGATTCAAAGTCCCACGCGTATAGGGTCTACAACAAGTACTCCGGACTTGTTGAAAAATCTAGTAACGTGGAGTTTGATGAACATAATGGTCCCAAGTGGAGCAAAGTGATCTTCTTGTTGTAGATGATGAAATTCCTCCTCAAGCCATAAGAAGAATGGGTGTGGGTCATATCCTACCCATTGAGGAACCCCTTGTGGTGGAAGGATAAGGACAATGCTCTACTCATGTGGAGCCATCATCCTCACAAGATCAACAAGCAAACCAAGAACAAAATGAAGGCCCTCCCCCCAACCGAACAAGATCAAGGTCAAGATCAAATCATTGATGATGGCGATGCACCTAATGATGACCAAGATCAAGTTCTCGTGCAAGGGCAAGCTCAAGAAGATGAGCAAGTCCTTGATGGTGCTATAGTTCCCGAAGGTGATTCACAAGAGGAATCTCAAGAATCTCTTGATGAAACTATTGCACGTCGTGCGACCAAGATTGTATCGAAGCTACAATCTCATGATCATTTGGTGGATCAAGTGTTGGAAGCCTAAGGAAAGGGGTAACCACTCGTAGTCAATTAAGAAATTCTTGTGCCCATAATCGTTTGTTTCTTGTGTGGAACCCCAAAAGTTATTTGAGGCGCTTGAAGACCCGGATTGGCTTGAGGCCATGCATGAAGAACTCAATAACTTCAAGCGCAAAAAGGTGTGGTCATTAGTGGAAAGACCCAAAGGTGATCATAATGTTATTGGGACCAAGTGGATATTCAAGAACAAGCAAGATGCCCATGGTATTGTTTTCCGGAACAATGCAAGGTTGGTGCCACAATATTTTCCCCATGTCGAAGGTATTGACTACGGTGAAACCTTTTCCCCCGTGGCTCGCCTTGAATCCATTCGTATTGCTCTTGCTTATGCTTCTCATCAGAACTTCGAGCTATATCAAATGGATGTGAAAAGTGCTTTTCTTAATGGTCCCATTAATGAGTTGGTATATGTCAAGCAACCCCCCATGGGTTTGAGGATCCCAAGTTCTCCAATCATGTCTATAAACTCGATAATGCGCTCTATGGCCTTAAGCAAGCACCACGAGCTTGGTATGAGCACCTTACTGAGTTCTTAGTCGATTATGGGTTTGAAATTGGGCAAATCAATCCCACTCTTTTTACTAAGAGGGTTGGTGGGGAATTTTTCATATGCAAACTATATGTTGATGATATTATCTTTGGTTCAGTTAACAAAGCTTTTAATGATGAGTTTGCTAAGCTAATGACCGACAAGTTTGAGATGTCTATGAAGGGAGAGTTGGAGTTCTTCCTCGGTTTTGAAGTGAAGCAATTACCAAGAGGAACCTTCATCAACCAAGCAAAATACACTCAAGACATTCTCAAGAGGTTCAATTATGACAATCTCAAGGGGGCCAAGACGCCCATGCCACTCAAATGTCAACTTGACCTCGACCCAAACGGCAAAGAGGTAGAACAAAGGGAGTACCGTTCTATGATTGGTTATTTGTTGTATCTTTGTGCATCTAGGCCAGATGTCATGTTGAGTGTGGGCATGTGTGCAAGATTTCAATCTGCACCAAAAGAAAGCCACGTTGTGGCTGTCAAAAGAATATTTCGATATTTGGTTCATACCCCAAACTTCGGCTTGTGGTATCCCAAAGTCTCAGGCTTCAACCTTGTTAGGTACACGGATTCGGATTGGGTAGGAGACAAAGTGGAGAGGAAGTCTACTTCCAGAGGATGCCAACTCCTTGGTAGGTGTTTGGTAAGTTGGTCTTCCAAGAAGCAAAATTGTGTCTCTCTCTCAACCACCGCAGCCGAGTACATTGCCACTGCAAGTTGTTGTGCCCAATTATTATGGATGAGGAAAACTTTAAAGGATTACAATGTCACTTGTGACAAAGTGCCTCTTTTATGTGACAATGAAAGTGCTATCAAGATCGCCTACAACCCTGTCCAACATAGCAAGACGAAGCATATTGAGATTCATCATCACTTCATCCGAGATAATGTGAAGTGGGGTGATATTGATCTTTCATATGTGGGCACCGGAGATCAACTTGCGGATATCTATACCAAGCCTTTGGATGGAGCAAGATTTCGTGAGTTAATGCATGAGCTAACTATCATTGATTTGAGTAATGCGGTTTGAGGAACTTGCTCACACACCCTATCTCAACATCATATCTTGGTTGGATGTAGGAATGGACATAGGGGAGTGTTGTTTAACTAATGTACAATCACTCCTTCTATTATGTGGAAATAGACATAATTCTTTCACTATGGTTAACATGGGTGGCCACATTGTCTCCTATGATAACAACGGTGCTTCAAAGAAGAGCATTGGTTTTGGACCCATGATACATCTTAGTGGTGCCATGCCAAACAAGCTCAAACATGGTGGCTTCGGCCACCGTCCACCCCTTGTGGGTGGGATTGTGCGATATTCCTTCATATACTCCTATGATCTTTTGATCCAATTTTCTAGACCGCCACTCATGTTCATGCTTGTGAGTTTCTTGATTCTTTGTCATGAGTGGATACGGTGTGTATTTCCTTAGTTTAGTCCTAACCCAAGCCAACTTATCTTCGACCATCTCAGCTCTGTTGGTACACATTGTCCGATTTCCCTCTTACGTTGACAGCATTGTGACTGATGAGCGGTAGAACTGTCCTGTCAGGCGGTACTACCGGCCTCTGTCAGACACCGGTACAACCGAGACTCAACGCGGTACAACCGGTATCACCAGGGGACCGGAGGTACCGCGACGACCCTAGGGTTGCCTCAGGGGCCGGTACTACCGGTCGGCGTTCGCGGTACAACCGATGCGAGTAGTATATAAGAAAACATACACGAGTGTGGGGAGTTCTTTCCCACTTTCCTCGACAGTTTCTCGCCTCTTGCCACCGGACCTCCACCGCCGCCGCCCTGAGTCACCCCCGGCGCCTTGGATCCTCCCGATCTCCTCCGGACCGGGTGTGTGCTGCCCTCCTCCTCCACGATTTGCACCATGGATGCGGGTAAAGCCCTACTTCTTTTGCATTTTAGGGTTTCTTCGAAATCCTCCTTTGCTAGGGCCTTGCTTCCCATCATCGATTTGTATCAAACATGCTGACATGGTGTAGTGTTGGGGTAGTTTTGTAGGGGATGTTATGCCAAGCATTGAGTATGTGCAAGTAAAATCGACCTTCTTGCCCCGTTTGGATCGGTTCTATGCCCTAACTGCACTCGGCGACCGGTACAACCGCCCGTCATGGCGGTATAACCGGCCGGCCAGTACAGTCGGTGTTTCACCGGTACAACCCGGGCCTGATGGCCAATTTTGCTTACACATCTTCAAAATTTGCGTATCCCATTCCCTGTGTGATGTGTACTGACCCTCGTCTCTCTTTTCCCTCTATAGCTTTGCTTGGGTAGGTAGTTCTCGCTCCAGATGAGGTGACTCTCTGAACAAGGGCAAGCGTGCTCGGTGTTGGAGATATGCCCTAGAGGAAATCATGTTATGATGTTATCTCCTTATGTATTCATGAGTTATTTGTATTGTCCTTGAACATCATCACTGATATGTATCAATAAGTATGTGACTTGTTTGTGATACTATATATTCTATGATGATTGTTCTAATGGTCCCTAGTTGATAAGGTTATGCGGACACATATCCTTGATTAGTATATGATTTGGTTGATGACTATGTTTCACAAGTCATGAGCATGGAGATGCTACCGATAGTATGGACTTAGTGATGGGATCACTGAGTTGGACAGAGACCCACTTTGAGACGAAGCGAGATATTGTCATATGTTAGTCTCAATACAATGTATATGCCATGTCCTAGAGCTGAGGTCCTCGCATGTTCTCGGGATGAGGAATGACTCACTTAGGGACTATCAAACGCTATACCGTAACTCGGTAGTTATAAAGGTAGCTTACGGGTGAGTGATGATACATGCAACGAGACATGGTTGATCAAGATGGGATTTGCCCCTCCACTTTGGAGAGATATTCTCTGGGCCCTCTCGAGTGATAAGATTCAGAAGCATGGCCATGCGACATGGGTTAAGTGTTAACCCGGTTCAGGAATCTGTATCATGGTTTCGAGAAGAGAGGTAAAGCTATCACAATGGTGACAAGTACTCGCCTTGAGCTTGACAACATATATCGTGAGGCAAAAGGAATGTTGCATATGACACTTTGTAATGGTTCGTCTTATGACTTTAGGCATATATGGGAGCCAGCACGTTCTGCTAGGAACCGCTACCGACTATCGAACCGGATGTGATTCGGGACGTGTCCATGTGTACGTGAACCTATAGGGTCGCGCGCTTAAGAGGAAAGGAGCCCATTCAGATGTGATCCGAATGAAATATGGATGGAGGGTCCGGATTGCCTCAAGGGTTGAGGCCATTCCACGGGCGCCTATATAAGGGCTAGGGCGAACCCCGAAGGGGTACAGGTCAAACCACAACCCTAGCCGCCACTCCACCTCCAGGCCGAGCCGCTGGACCTAGCAGTCCGCCGCCCGCCGCTCCTTCTTGTACGTGCGCATCCCTTGGAGGCGCTGCACCTGCGGCGCTTGGAAGAATTGTTCTCGGGATCGGATCGTGGGAATCCGTTCGTGGGATCGGTACGAGGGATCAGTTCAAGGGATTCGAGCAGTAGCCGCCGACGCGCATCACCAACTCTCCTTCCGCTTCTGTGACTGCACGTCTAGTTGTAAACCCTAATCATGTAGTTCATCTCCAGTAGCAGTGATCTTGGTTGTGCACAATAGAAAATTTTGATTTAGCGCTAGCGTAGAGGACTGCGTGCCCCAACACTCGGATGGCAGCTGATAGTGATGAGGAGGTTGTTCGTCCAACTCTGCTGTCCAGGTGTTAGAAGTCGACTATTATGAAGAGCAGGACCGGGAAGCCCGTCACCAAGATGTATCTGAATGAGTTCCAGCGCTTTCGGGCTCAGAACCCGTACTCGACTCCTCGTGCTCCAGGTTGGAATCACCCTATGTTCTGGTCCTATCAGCAGTACAACAATGTTGTAGATATCTACGCAAGCTCAAGAACAAGGTTACCGGCATGTGGACTATTGATCTCCAGCACTTGAGGTCAGATGAACAGAAGGAGTACTTTAAGGAGGCTCTTGACATTTGTGAGGAGTTTGATCTTATCAAGCTCATGGATATTTAGTGTGATATGGATCCTCAGCTCATTCATCAGTGGTATGCCACTGTTCACTTTGGGGCTGATGACCACCACACTATTACTTGGATAACTCATGATCAGATGTGCTCGGCTCCGTGGTCTAACTTTTATGCTGCTTTGGGTTATCATTGTGATGCATCTAGGCATGGTGCTGGATTCACCCCTCACGGTCCTTCGGCGTCTGACCCCAAGCTGCTTGCTCCTCTGTACATCCAAGTCCGCGGGATTCCTGGTGAGTCTAAGGATCTTAGGAAGCTCTATGATATCATCCAAGGCAGGGAATCAAGATAGGATCTACAACTTCTTCGTCGACTTGATGCTCATGACTCGTTCTGAGAAGCGAAAGGGTGTTCTGTTGGATGTTCCCGACGTGCTTTGGCAAGAGATGTTCCGTTGTGTGATGCACAAGTCATGCCCCTCACTTGGCCTTTACATTAGGACTTTTATACACAAGTATTGGGGGGCTAAGTTCTCTGGTCAAGCATTGGTTGAGGACCCTTCTCTCCTCATTACTCATGCTTGCAAGAAGCTGAAGATCAAGCAGCACAAGCCTCCCCGCTTTGAGAATAAATGGAAAGGGAAGATGGAGACCGAGTTTGCTTCTTCGAGTGATTAAGATTTTGAGCTTCCTGGGGTTGACAAGTCCTCTTGGGCGAGGCTCAAGGCTAAGGTTCGCAAGACCTTCTGTCTACAGGCGGACATCCAACACCGTTTGTACCTTGCCCATGAGCGAGAGAAGGAAAGCGGGGCGCGTCAAATTCAGATGATGAAGGCTATGAACATCGACATTCGTAGTGGGTCCGAGAAGAACATCACTCCTAAAGACAAGTGGATATCTGGGTAATCTATGTTGACTGACAATGATGACAATCCACCATCGACTGTCGAGACTTCCCCGCCTCCCGTGTATGATGATGATGAGATTCGCTCTAAGCATTCACCTGATCCAGTGGACCCTAGTGATTCCGATGACGACGCTGATACACGAGATAACTTCTCGCCCTCGTTGGTTACCCCAAGTGGAAGGTGAGATGCAGCGTAACGACAAGTTTCCCTTAGCGAAGATGCTAAGGTTCAAGATTGTCTCCAGTAGGACTCCAAGGTCAACAAGTAGGTGGTGAAGTGAACAACTGGCGCCGTTGACAATCTAAGGATTGCTAACTTCACCTGTACCTGCACAGACACATATAGCCTTGCTCCCAACGAGTTCAAAGGAGTTGTCAATTCCTCCAGCCTTGTTGTTTACAAAGGATAAAACGCACGGGATAATAATGATAGTGATAGCAACTGAAAAGTAAATATTGAAAGTAAATTGATAGTGTAAATAGTGGTGGAAGTATGGACCGGGATCTCATGATGTTCACTAGTGATGTCTCTCTCCCAAAAGACGATAAAATAGCCATGCGAGGTAAACAAATTACAGCTGGGAAATTGACAGGATTATGCGCGCAAACCAATGCTAATTATGCAAAACAGAAAGGAAGAGGCTCAAAATCACGGGCGGTACGCCAAGACAAGTAGACCGAAATCCATCTGCATCTACCCACTAATCATCCACCTTGAGATATCTGCTCGAATCCCACCCAAAGTGTAAACTCAAAGAAACGGACAACTGCATTAAATAACTTTGCGTAAAGTAAACAATCCTTGCACCCTCAAGTACAAGCACCATTGTTTTCCCCCTTGTGGCAACACCACATCCCCTAGACTCATGTTTCTGTCACTCAAGCTAGTCATCGGGGGGCATGAACCCACAATAATGCATAACGCTCCCTCTTGGAGTCACTACCTACTACTTGGCCAAAGCAATAAACAGCAACGGAGAACATGCAAGAGTTACTCAATCTCGTGATTGTTCCTCGTGGATATCTTTTCAACTTGGTGGCGAAACCAACTCTTGAGGATCAAATCATAGTTGCCCAAAGGCGTGCACGAGGTGTTCGCCGGATCAAGGAGAACATTGCTAGCGGAGTTGCTAAATGTTTCTCTACAGATAGAAAAGGAACGGTAGTACCTAAGAATAGGGATCTAAGGCAACTCATCCTTAAAGAATCCCATGACACTCCCCTCTCAATTCATCCCGGTAGCACAAAAATGTACCGAGATCTACGCCAGAGATTTCGGTGGACTAGGATGAAGAGAGACATTGCTCAATATGTTGCCGAATGTGATGTTTGTCGTCGCATTAAGGCCGAACACCAAAGACCTGCTGGTACTCTTCAATCATTGCCTATTTCTGAGTGGAAATGGGACAAGGTCGGTATGGATTTCATCACTGGCTTTCCAAAAACTCAGAAAGGAAATGATGCCATCTTCGTTGTCATTGATAGACTTTCCAAAGTTCTTCACTTCCTTCCCGTTCGCGAGTCTATTACTGCTATCCAGTTAGCGGATTTGTATGTCTCTAGAATTGTATCTCTTCATGGTGTTCCTTTGGAAATCAATTCTGACCGTGGTAGCCTTTTCACCTCTAGATTCTGGCAAAGCTTCCAGAATGCTATGGGAACTCATCTCTCCTTTAGCACAACTTTCCATCCCCATTCTAGCGGTCAAGTTGAAAGGGTTCACCAAATTCTCGAAGACATGCTCAGAGCTTGTGTTATATATTTTGGAAAGAATTGGGAGAAATCTCTTCCATTCGCCGAATTTGCTTATAATAATAGTTTACAATCTAGTCTAAACATGGCTCCTTTTAAATTCCTCTACGGACGACGATGTCGAACACCCCTAAACTGGTCAGAAACTGGTGAAAGACAACCCTTTGGACCGGATATGATCAAGGAAGCAGAAGATAAAGTTCTCATTGTTCGTGATCAATTGAAAGAATCTCAGTCTCGTCAGAAAAGCTACTATGATCGTCATCATAGGCAAGAAAGCTACAATCTGGATGAGAAGGCTTACCTTCAGGTTACTCCTCTGAAGGGAACCCAATGCTTCAGTATCAAAGGCAAGTTGGCCCCACGTTACATCGGACCTTTCCGCATTCTTGCTAAACGTGGAGAAGTTTCCTACCAACTTGAACTACTCCCGCACCATTCCTGAGTACATGATGTATTCCATGTGTCACAACTCAGGCGTTGCTTCAAGGACCCCATCCGCGAAGTCGACCATGAAACGCTTGATCTCCAAGATGACCTTTCATATTGCAAATACCCCGTTCGTATTCTTGATTCAGTAGAACATGCTACTCATCGTCAGAAGATTAAGTTTCTGAAAGTGCAATGGTCACACCACTCTGAGAAAGAAGCCACGTGGGAAAGAGAAGACTGTCTTAGTGCCGAGTACCCCTCCTTCCTCCCGATGACTTCTTAATCACGGGATGAGATTATTTTGAGTGGGGGCGAGTTGTCACAACCCTCTGTTAGGTATGTGCTATGATCAAGCCTCAACCTTGCATCATGTCAAAAATTTCAAAAAGAAATTGAAATGGGAGAAGGAACCCCCCAGATGAATTTAATTCAAATGGCCATTTTAAAAGTTGCTCCAAAAATCCTTCTGGTATTTTTGAAAAGTCTAATAATTGAGTGTGATCACATATCAAGTGATGTGGAATCAAACCCATGCTCAAAGATTTTTCAAAAATTCAAACAGGACCTTGGAATTAATCAAATACCCCTATTTCAATTTGAATTCAAATATTTTGAATTTCAAAAATGTTCAAAACTTGGAAGTGACTAGCTACTGGTCATGTAAAGCCATATAAAAAGTTTGAGCATTTAATAAAATTCCTAGCTATTTATTTAGCATAGCAAAACAAAAAGGCACAAAAGAAAAACAAAAAGAAAAGGAAAGAGAAACTTACCTGGGAATCTGGCCCAACTAACCTGCCCCCCGCCCACTAGCGTGGCCCAGCCCAGCCCCCTCTTGGCGTCTTCCTCCCCGGAGAGCCAAGCACCTCGGTGGCAACCATGCCATGGCCGCCGACGTGCGCCTGGCCACACAGCTGCCTCCCTGCTCCCCTCCTTGCACCACGGAGACGTCCTCGACGTCGTGCATCATTTCCTCCTCCTCGCGGTCACTTTCCCCTCCCCCTCGCCCTATTTCTTTGTCACCCAAGACTCGCCGGAGTTCGCCGCTGAGAAAACACGCGGACACTACAGGAGCTAGCCCCGAAGTCCATGTCCCCCTTGCTCGTTGTGCTCCGCTACGTCAAGCCGAGGAAGATGGTGAGCTGATTCGATCCGAAGCCTCCGCAATCGTCATCACCACCTCGCGCGGATCCGCCATGTGCCATGGTCGATTCCGTCGCCTACGAAGCACCCCGACCGCGCCGTCGCGTCCTTTGAGTGTTTTCCCTCTCCCCGCATCAGTTTTGGTGCTCCACATCGCCGTACCCACCTCGGCCGAGCCCAGCCTCCGCGCAAGTCTTCGCCGGCAACGTCTCCGGTCATCCCCCGAGACGCTCGATTTCTCCCCTAGACGCGCGTGAGCACGGGGGTCATTCTGGTGCAAGTGGCGCACCAAATGGCCGCCGGATTCGCCATCCCGTGCGGGCGCCACCGTGTTCTTGCATCACCGGCGAAGAGCCGACGATGTGCCGACGTGGCCGATCGATTAACCTTAACCCCCCCTAATCACCTCGCTAACCAACCCTACTGACACAGACAAGTGGGACCTAGCCACTAATTAAACCAGTTAATTTAAAATAACCCTCTACTTAACTCTGAGTCATTGACAGGTGGGGCCCTATTGTCAGTTGGACCAGTCAAACCCCCTGATGTCATGCTAACACAGTAATGACGCAATAAAAGCATTTTCCAGTATAAAAATAATTCTAGAAAAGGCTTAAACTTCGGAAATTCATAACTAATTCATATTAACTCCAAGTTGGACATATAATATATGAAAAATTATCAGAAAAATGCAAGGATTCTAAATATGCACTTTTTGTCCATATTTTACCATTTTAAAATGGGGGGACAGAAGCTAATGTGCATATGAACCCTTTTCAAATTCAAATTTGGAGTTGTTTTGCAAATTCCTTGGCAATGCACTTCTTTTAAATGGAATGATCAACACATCAGTACCATGAACATCACCTTATACCATTGATCATGTGATTGTGCATTGTCAATTATATTGATTGCTTGTTTGTGTTGTTTGCTATCGAAAGAGGTGGAGCCGGAACCCGAGATCACCCCCTCCGTTGAAGATACCCCGTACGACCCTCGTCAGCAAGGCAAGAAAACCCCCATTGATCATGTCAGTAAAATTCCACTTCCCTCTCAGTCTCTCTTATGCATTGTTTAGGATGATTACCATGATACGTTTCTACCGCATAATTGAACCCATTTCTTTGCATGACCTATCATCTTGTCATAGTAGTAAGCAAAACCACAATCCTAGCAGATGTAGGAGTTGATTGATATCATGTGGCCCCTTCAACTGTTACTGCTTATTGCATGCTTAGAGTTAAAATGAGGTTACTCTTTTGTGAGTCGGGATGGTAGTGATCATGATGATGATGGTGGAAATGTGTTGGTGAACTTGACCTAAACAAGGTGAACGATGAGAGGCGGTGTAGGAGGACACAGTGAGTTGTCTCGTTGAACACCGCCTTGTTGACACCAGTTTTTGGCACAACAATAAACTTATATAAGCTGACCTCAAATGAAGAAGTGCTCTACATGAGAAAGTTTAGTATATTCAATTTTAACATCTTTGTAGTTAGATCCATCGTCATCTGATTCCATCTTGGAGGCCGAAACTATGTTGGAAGCGATAAGATCCTGCATTCGAAGTATTATTTGCAAATTAGTCCTTCAAGACATCATCAAATGGAAAAGTGTTCTACATGGTCCGGCTTAGTCTTGTCGAGCCGACCGATTTTTGTTTTTGGATCATCTCAATCCGAGTTCTACAGCAAAGAGTTATAGCCATGACAATATATACCTGTCAAGAGGGAAAAACTGACGCTCGGAGCCTGACACCTATACAGTTGATGTCTGATGGAAAGCGTGAGAATTTCGGCCCTTAAGATGGCCTCGAATCAAAAAACGTTCAACATGAAAAAGTTTGGAAATTTCAAGGGCTACTATTTTGATGTTTTGATTTTTTTCATCCGAGGTCTTTTGAAGCCCCAAAACTACCAAAAACCAAACTACTGTCTTGGGACCACCTGTAATCCGAGTTCGGTTATGTTTGAAGAGATTTGGACGGGATTTGGAGTCCTTTTATTGCACGGAAATTCCAGCCTCCTCATACATAGATGAGGTGACGGCCGATTGAAAACAACACACAATCGAACAAACACATCTACATCTTTATCGTTCATCTACCTATCTCCCTTGTACCTTGCTTCTTGTTCTTCGTTGTTCTTCAGATTTGGAGGCTTCGATCTACAAGGCTCCAGGGGCGTTCATGATGATTTGGAGCAGCCAATAGTCCCCGGGTACTCCGACGGGTCCCTCTCGAGTAATCGGGGCGTCTGGTCTCAAAAGCGCTTTCCGGACTGTCTTCCGTATCGCGCTTCCGGCAGGCCTCCCGCGGCGTGAGTTGCGGAGTATCTCCCTCGGCGCTGTGGGTACACATGAACATGTTCGTGTGTCAACACACTTTTTGGCGACTCCGCTGGGGAAGAAAGCTTTGAACAGTCTCCAGCCTGTTCTTGCTACGAGGAAAATCGTCGTGAAGTTGCTGCAATCTACATCGGTAACATGTATCATCAATCTCCTTATGTAGATGCAAATAATCCATATGTTGTTGCTAGATCTCCTAATGAGCATGTTGTGTCGGCTAGCCCTAGTTTTATCAATAATACATCTAATTATGTGCAACACCCGGTTCATAATCTCTACGCTTCAAGTTCCAATTTAGGCAACATGCAACATATGTATCCCAACCCTCATGCATCGGCAACCCCAGAAATCTATATGCCGATGAACAACATGTTGAGCTTGGTTAATAAAGTTGAGACACCCCATGTAGAGAATTTAAATAATATGCAACAAAGTGTTTCATCTTTTTATTCATCGGCACCTAACTTGCAACTTGTTAATTCATCTTTGAATATGCCGATGGATAGGGAAATTGGACATACTACAACTAATTATTTGGCCAATTATCCTCAACCATCATATGATGCACCTTATCTTACTAATGTTTTATCTTCATGCACAACTGGTGAGATTCATAATTCGGCTCCGTGCTTTCATAGTGACCATGGCCGAATAAATGAAAATTTAACAGGAGCTCATGTTCCTTCGTGTACTAATATCGCATATGGATTAGACAGTTTTAGGGAAAAACTTTTAGCAGGTTTCAACGAGTTTGCTGCTCTTAATCATGAACTAATAGAGAGGCCATATGATCCTGCTATAATACAAGCTTATGACGCTTACAAGAAAAGGAGTGAGGAGCGTCTGTCACACAGGATCAAGGTTTCTCCTTCACAATTCCGGAATTTCGGTAGCACTTCATTGCCGGAAGAGACTAAAAGTAATGGGGGGCAATCCTCTGCGACTTGGGCTGAATCTAAAGGAAAATATATGGCCCGTTTAAACAAGGTTGAGACAAAGCTTGCATGGAATAGTGCTGACAATTTCACCACGCCGACTCTTGAAGAATTACCAATTGAGTATCAATGAATTTATGAAGCACTCAAGAAAAAGCGTGAGGAGGAGCTTGAAAGGATCAGAAAACAGCATGAAGAGGAGGATTTTCAAGAATACATCAAGCTCTTTCCTCCGAATGGTAATCATGTTGGCCCTTCTGTGATGTTGCGGCAAGATAAAAAGGAAACTCTGCAAGCAAATCAACAACAGAAGATTGACTCAGCTAATACTGTTGAATCAGTTGAATCCAATACAAATGCGACTACATCTTCTACAGCCGAGTCATGCAATACGGGTGGCGAGTCTGATAAGAAAAAGGACCACCCGAGTGACGCAATCCATTCTACAGAAGCCGAACCAAACAGTTTAGGCGATAGCAAGTCGGGCGTGCACACCGAGTCCATCGAGCCAACAGAGGAAAACTTCATCGACGAGCTACCCTATGAGTTTCGAGTCAAAGATGACAAGCATCAAAGTTACAATGAAAAACCAATGGTAGCCGAGTTGCAGCTAACTCGGCTAGAAAATCAAGGCGAATGGGCTGCAACTAAATTAGGACTGCTCCACACAACTCAAAATCATATACCGAGCTGCTCACCACTCCCAGAGTTACATGATACTATCCAACTTACAGACTGCTCAGAGACAACACCCAAGTTACAAGTAGCTCGGATATATGTGTCGGATGACGACCAACTCAGAAACAAGCGCCGAGTTGCAGCCAACTCAGAGGAGACGCATCACCCAAGTAACTCGATACAAGATCCGGAAAAGGAAGACGAAGTATTGGAGAGTCATCCAAAGCTGGAGCACGTTATTATAAAATTCATACAACCATCATGCTCTTCCAACGTGAATAAGAAGGTATGTCTAGCAAGTAACTTATCTATTTTAAGATTTGGTCATAACTTTATTGTTGATGCAACTATTAGCAAAATTCTTATAACAAATCTTGAGAGACCAATGAAGAAGGATAATTTACTTGTTAGCAATACAATTATAACAAAGCATATCGGTCAACACATTGTGTCACTTAGAGAGGCTGGTAGTGACTTATTATTACAACAAAAGCTTTTCCCATTGTTTCATTTAAAGTTTATATATACATGGATAGCTTTGCTAGTTTCCTACTTGGCTTACATTTGGTCTCAATTGAGACATATGTGCTATAACAGTTTTGATTTCAGATAAATAAAGCCAAGATTTGAATCTTTTGAGAAAACCGATGATAGTATAATTTCTTATTCAAAGTCATCGGAGATGGAGTGCGAAGCACAATGCATGGCCGAATGGGGTGATGCGAAATATGAACCATTCGTTTGCTTACTTCCAAAGCCGTTCTCTCACCAAGATAGGCTAGAAAATAAAAAGATTACCTTCGATTCAAATATGTGTGACCAGATATTTGATTTGTTGCTGAAGAATGATTATATTAGAATTCTTGATCACCATGTTAAGCCATCAATCCAAGGAGGAATGTATTGTAAGATACATGATTCGTTCAAGCATAATTTTGACGACTGCAATATGTTCCGTAAAATAGTTAAATCGGCCATTGATAGTGGACGATTGAAATTTTTTAAAACACCAAAGGATGATCATGCCATTCCTATTGGTCCTGATGTCAAAAAGTTTTTGCATCGGCTGCTTCAAGCCGATCCAGTTGAAGACAAGAAGATAAAAACTGCATGTGATGGGATCAAGCTTTCAAGTACACAGGTTATTCATGAGCACAATGATGACATTCTTGAAGGTGGAGGTTCTATCAAAGTTTCGATGAAGACGTCAAACACTGGGGGGCAGCAAGCAAATCGTAAGATCGATGCAAGGAAAACCAAAGAGAGCAAAGGCCGAGATAAGCCGAAAGTTATCTTCGCGCAGATATTGGAAAAATATCAGAAGATAAGCGAAGAGAAGATTGCTCATCGGCTGAGCGATTCAAAAGCATCAAGATCACCCCCTAGGCGCGAATCTAAGGGTCGGTATTGGCAAAGTGATGATTTCAATACATCATATCCATATCCATATTCTGGGCAGCCAATACCAATGAATTCATATCCATCATGGGACGGGTATAATTCTAGGGCACATTATCCATCTTATTTTGAACAATTCTAAAAGATTATGCAACTCCAAGAAGGTCCACATTTGATGAACAATTGCACAAAAAAGACCGTTTCAATCAAAAGGAATCGGTCCAGAGCTCAAGGAAGAAAAAAGAGGTGGTCAAGCAAGTTTATCGTGTCAAAAGGGATGGTCGTAAGTGTGCCACTTCAGATTTTATTTCAAATGATAAAGAGCCAATGAAAGTGTTGACATTGGCTACGAAAGGGAAAGAAGATAAGCAAACAAATCTTCAAAATACCGATGCCAAATCTGAACAAAGGGAGTTGAGAGTGCACAAGGTCAAAAAGGAATTGCCACTGCTTGAAAAAGAATCACAATCGAGACGTCCACTCGGTTTATCGTATTGGCAGAAGAAGAAATTGCAAAAGCTTAGTGCACGAGAACTTGAAAAAAAGAATATGGCATGGGTTCCCAAGAAGAACATTCAAACCAAAAATGATGTACAAGCTTCTATTTTAGAGAATACAACCAAAGTGAAGAAGGAGAAATCATCTCATAAAAGATTAACTCGAAGGTTTCCATCATCCAACCAGAATCTTTGATTAGCACATCATTCATATTCTTCAAACATGTCATTGATGCCTTTATCATGGAATTCATCATCAGGTATGATTGGTTACCCTCCATGGACTTATTTTGATCCATGGATGCAATACAATTTCTTACATCATGATTGGGGATTACCAAGTCACTATACATTTGATTAGTTACATTCTTGTTTCTGATTCAAGGGGCCCAAATATTTGATTTGTTATTTCATTTGCTTGTTTTGGCTATATGTGCTTTGGTGGATTAATTTTACATGTCGTTTATACCAATGGCCGATATTTGTTTTATTCTCCTAAGAATACATCTAAACATGGCCGGTGTGGTTTTCTGAACATCGTCCTTAGTTTTGTTGGAGATTGAGACAAGGTGTGCATTCGTTAAAAATATGTTGCATGGACCAATTCATAAGTTGCAGAATTGGTGAGTGGGATTATGCTTTGGCTAGGTATGATGTAGCTAATTTGAATCTATGGGAAGCCAAATCATTGTTGTTTTTATTATTGAGCATCATATTGCTATGAATCTTCTCTCATTAGTTCCATGGAGGTTATATTTTGGTGGTTTAGTTTGTAGCAACAACCAAGGTTTTGGTATTGATTTAATATCTCCTCATGGTGCTGTTTTGAAGCCTCGTGCGGCTTAAATGTTGTTGCATGACCATTCAAAGTTGAATATGATGTTATTATTCGGTTTAGAGCTTTTGCTTGCTATACGTGCTACACATATTGAGGCTTTTGGTGGTTTGTTATTAGTAGAGCAGCTTATATCTATGAATTTTGTGTGTTTTGATGAATCACTTAATATTTATCTTGATAAGTGTCTAGATATAATTTCTATATTTGATTGCTTTAGTATTGCTCATATATTTAGACATGATATTGAAGAGCAAATGAGTTGTCACAGCAAGCATCCGGCTATCATGTTAATCATGGTGTATTGCTCAAGAGCCGATGCCGAGTTTTCCCACATAGGGGAGGCCGAATCGGAGCATACTGTTTCGGCCACTAATGGGAAATTTTATATGCAGGAGAAGGCAAGGATTGCGGGAAGTTCACTATTTGTTATTTACAAGATTCTTGCATAAGGGTGGACGGTATGATTCAGTGGATATCTTTGAGATAGATCTTGGTATATGTGAATTATTGATGGATTTCTTATGGCATTATTTTCAAGTTCAGAAGGTTTCACCCAAGTCTGCATGAAAAGGTTCAAAGAAGCACTGGCTGATATATGATTACCGCGCTAACAACAAAATAGCCGATATATGATTATGTTCCTGAGAATAAACATGGTCGATATATAATTATCGCTCTAAGAAAATGCATGGCCGATGGAGTGTTGACATCATCCTTATACCCTATGTGGTAGAAATTATTTTTCGGCACGCAAGTTTTGCCGAAAAATAGGGGGGCATGTGTTGACACCAGTTTTTGGCACAACAATAAACTTATATAATATGACCTCAAATGAAGAAGTGCTCTACATGAGAAAGTTTGGTATAGTCAATATGAACATCTTTGTAGTTCGAGCCATCGTCATCCGATTCCATCTTGGAGGTCGAAACTATGTTGAAAGCGATAAGATCCTGGCATTCGAAGTACTATTTTGCGAATTAGGCCTTCAAGACATCATCAAATGGAAAAGTGTTCTACATGGTCCGGATTGGTCTCGTCGAACTAGTTGATTTTGGTTTTTGGATAATCTCAATCCGAGTTCTACAGCAAAAGTTATAGCCATGACAACATATACCTGTCAAGAGGGAAAAACTGACGCTCGGAGCCAGACACCTATACAGTTGATGTCTGATGGAAAGCGTGAGGATTTCGGCCCTTAAGATGGCCTCGAATCAAAAAATGTTCGACATGAAAAGCTTTGGAAATTTCAAAGGCTACAATTTTTATGTTTTGAGTTTTTTCATCCGAGGTCGTTTTCAGCCCCAAAACTACCAAAAACCGAACTACTGTCTTGGGACCACCTGTAATCCGAGTTCGGTTATGTTTGGACAGATTTGGACAGGATTTGGAGTCCTTTTCTTGCATGGAAAGTCCAGGCTCATCATATATAGATGAGGTGACGGCCGATTGAAAACAACACACAATCAAAAAAACACATCTACATCTTTATCGTTCATCTATCTATCAATCTCCCTTGTACCTTGCTTCTTGTTGCAGGGGAAATGGTGACAGTAACAACATGATGCAATTAATGAGGCAGTTCACAAGTTAGCTCTAGTGGAGATCCCTCTTAAGGACAGAAATTATACTTGGAGTAACATGCAAACAGCTCCACTTCTGGAAAAGCTAGACTGGTTCTTCACTTCAGAACACTGGACTACTGAATTCCCTAATACCCAAGTCAAATCCCTAGCTAAAACAACATTAGATCATGTCCCATGCTGCATTGAGATCAATACCAATATGAAAAAGTCAAATCTCTTCAGATTTGAAAATTTCTGGCTGCAACATCAAGATTTCCTCCAGGTAGTTAAAAATATTTGGGATCAACCTTTGCAAGAGGAAGACAGTGCTAAATCCATCACAACTAAGTTCAAAAGACTCAGAAAAGGTTTAAAAATTTGGGCAAAATCTATATCAAGCTTGGAATCAACTATCAAAGCCTGTTATGAAGTTATCCATCTTTGGGACTTTATTGAAGAATTCAGGCCTTTGACCAGCACTGAACATAATGGTAGAGATATTCTTAAAGTTCATCTTTCAAAAACATTGGAATTTCAAAGAATTTACTGGAAACAAAGAGATACTATCAGATGGGTGAAATTGGAGGATGAAAGTGCCAAATTTTTCAAAACCAAGGCAACAATAAAGTTCAGAAACAATTATATCCATTCTCTCAAAGATGACTCTGGCAATACCTGTACTGATCATCAGAAAAAAGAAGACATCCTAAGGAAGGAATTCCAAGCTAGACTTGTCACTAATTCCCCTACTCTGAACAGAATGGAACTAAATGCCATCATTGAGAAGATTGACAATCAAGAAAGACTAGAAGCCCCTTTTAGTACTAAAGAAATAGATGAAGTGGTCAAAAACTTGCCAGTAGACAAAGCACCTGGCCCAGATGGATTCAATCAAGCATTCATCAAAAAATGCTGGAGTATCATATGCCAGGATTTCTACAGATTAATAGCAGAATTCCATGCTGGACAAGTATCCCTACAAAGCATAAATGCTTCCTTCATTACATTGATTCCAAAAAAAGATGCACCCAATACTGCAAATGATTTCAGACCTATATCACTTCCCAACTGCACCATCAAGATTATCACAAAATTTCTAGCAAACAAATTACAAGAAGTAATCCTGCAGCTTGTCCATACTAATCAATATGGGTTCCTGAAAAGAAGGGACATTCAAGACTGTGTAGCATGGGCATATAAATACCTGCATCAATGCAATATTAAAAATAAGTAGGTGGTGGTGCTAAAACTAGATTTTGAGAAAGCCTTTGATCTGATTGAGCACAGTACAATTATTGAAATTCTCCAAGCAAAGGGATTTGGACAAATTTGGTGCAACTGGATGCAAATGATGTTAAACACTGGCACTTCTTCAGTACTTCTCAATGGCATTCCAGGGAAAATCTTTCACTGTAAAAGGGGAGTGAGACAGGGTGACCCTTTATCACCCATTCTATTTGTGTTAGCTGTAGATCTGTTACAGGCTACTTGTAATGCTTCTATGAAGGAAAATCTAATCGAAGAACCAATCACCTCTCAATCTTGCAATCAGTTCCCAATTATTCAATATGCTGATGATACCATCATGGTATTGCTAGCTATGGCAAGACAGGTTGAACAGATTAAAAGCATCATACATTTCTATGGGGAGTATACTGGATTAAAAGTAAACAACCAGAAATCTTTCATAGTCCCAATCAATGTAGAAGACAACACAACTACAAGACTGGCAACCATCCTTCAATGTCAAGTTGGAAGATTTCCTTTCAACTATCTAGGACTGCCACTTGGTATTCAGAAGCCCAAACCTGAGCATTTCTTTCCCCTCCTTCAAAAGATTGATACAAGACTCACATGATGCTCTACAATGCTCTCGTATGATGGCTATGATGGTAGAATGATTCTTATAAAATCAATGTTTGCAGCTCTCCCTACATACTACATGTGCTCTCTGTCCCTTCCAGCAAGCATCATTTCCCAGATTAACAAATATTTGAGGAGTTTCTTCTGGAGAAAATATGGGCAAGATCAAGGTGGATCACCACTAATAGCCTGGAACAAAGTTTGCAAACCCAAAGACAAAGGAGGGTTAGGAATTATAGATATAGCCTTGCACAACAAAAAACTGCTGATCAAGAACATCCAGAAAATGTTGAACAAAGAAAACATTCCATGGATAAAACTGATTTGGGAATCATACTACAAAAATTGGCCACCTAATGATAAAATGCAAGGATCCTTTTGGTGGAAAGAACACATTCCACTCATAAATATCTACAAACAACATTCTCAGATTACAGCTCAAAAAGGAGACACTATTTCAATATGGCTGGACAGATGGGACTCACATCCTATGCAAGATCAGTTTCCTAAGATTTTCTCTTTTACTAAAGACAACAGAATCACCATGGAGACATTCAGAACTATGTGTAACTTGGATGATATCTTTCACACACCACTCTCAACACAAGCATGGAATCAACTTCAAACCTTAATGGAAAAGATCCCCCAGCAGTCCACAAAAGCTGATAATTGGAAATGTCAAGGTCAAAGTAAGTACTCAGCAATGGCTCTATACAATAAGCTCATAAAAGAAGACAATGATTCCCCTCTGCTCAAACTACTTTGGAAGAGTGCCAATGACTTAAACACAAGATTTTCTCATGGCTGATGTTTCAAAATAGAATCAATACAAGATCTCTACTACAAAGGAAAGGTATGCATCTAGAAAATTATGACTGTATCTGCTGCAGAACCAAATCCCCAGAAACACCTCTTCATATGTTTTGGGATTGCCAATTTGCACATAGCTGTTGGGTAACTCTATTTCCATTCAAGCAAAGAGGAACTTCCATCTATGAAGACACCTATCTGGCTCTGGAGCATGCCCCACACCATTTTGGAATTGAGATTGTCACCCTAGGATATTGGCACATTTGGAACCAAAGGAATGGAAAGATTTTCAGAAATGAAAGATCAACAATACAAGGATGGAGGACAAATTTGAAACAAGACTTATTGCTTCTTCAACACAAAATAAAAAATAAATTCAAGCAAGATCTTTTAGATTGGATCACAGTCAAGCTAGACTGATTTTTTTGAGGCAATTGATATAGTTTACCAAATGTTAGACAAAACTGGAATAGGCTAACCGCCCCATCCCTAACCCTCCCCCCATTACCATTGTAATTACTTTTTGATTAATAGAAAATATACCGTAGAACATTTTGTTCTACGGTCATTGCCTAAAAAAAACCTTGCTTCTTGTTCTTCGTTGTTCTTCAGATTCGGAGGCTTCGATCTACAAATCTCGAGAGGCGTTCAGGACGACTTGGAGCAGCCAATCGTCGCCGGGTACTCCAACGGGGTCCCTCCCGATTAACCGGGGCATCTGGTCTCAAAAGTGTCTTCTGGACTGTCTTGCGTATCGCGCTTCCGGCAGGACTCCCGCGGCGTGAGTTGCGGAGTATCCCCCTCGGCGTTGCGGGTACACGTGAACGTGTTCGTGTGTCAACACACCTTAAGCCCGAGTTCTTGTGTGATGATCCAAGAAAAAGAGTGCAACCACACATTGGGCTCACTGAGCCCTCTCGACCTAGTACCTCACCCCGTTTCGAACCCCAGAAGTCGCATTAGTTTGCAAGTTCTCGTAGGGCTGTGGCACGGTCTGCGAAGTGGAAGAACGCCTACTCAGACCGGCTTGGGACCCTGCACACATCGTATGAGGCCATACTGGAACCTCGGCCGGACCTCCTTACGGACCCCCCTCAGATAGGCGACTCTCTAGACTAGATCGGAGCTGTGGGCGAAGTGTTGCGGTGAGCATCCTCGCCGACACCCCTTGAATGGTGCCGAGACCTGGCAGTAACTGATAGTCATGTGTGTGTAGTCGTACACCCCTGCAAGGTTAACAAAACTATTCGAATAGTCGCGTCCGCGGTTATGGACTACTTGGTTATCTGTGCTTGATTATTAGACAACTTCAATGGAAACTCTAAAACTTGCCAAGATAAGTGTGAGTGCTATGGTTTGCTTTCCCGTGGGAAGTCGAGGAAGGATCCATAGTGGAGTATTGTTTGGGAGACTTGGATAGATGGACTCATGTATGCTTCTTACCTCATTCTGGTGTTCGTAGTACAGGACTAGCCAAGTCAAAGCTGGCTCTTCTGCATTGAAACCCCACCTCCCTTTACCTTCAAACTTGAGCATGAGTAGTATAATTCCTATGTAAGTCTTGCTGAGTACGACTTTGTACTTACATTTTCTTATTTATGTTTTTAGATGAACCCACTGATCCCGAAGCTGGATTCTTCCTGGAGCTCAACGACTGATCAAGCTATTGTAGTCCCAGACAGAGGTCTGGTCCCTCGTGGAGGGCTTGTTTACAAATAAGGCTTCTCTAAGCCATTTGTTAAACTTGTCTGTACTCATACCTAAGTTGCTTCCGATTGAATGTTGTAATGTTGGATCACAGTCTTGTGATCTCTGTGTGTACTCTATTTATAAGTCAATAAAGTTGTAAACTTTGTAGAGTTCATGCAATGTGTACCTGCTGTTTACACTGGACATGTATGCTGCGTGTATGATTATAACATGCATGTCTTATTGTGGGGTTCGATAGCTTAGTTGTGTTCTTGCTGGCGGTCTCTTATACACCAAGTGGCCCTTAGATGTGCACAGCTTGGGGCATCGCGATGCGATTGCTCGTGACTCTGTCACGTGGCACACTTTGTTGTATGATTGATCTCGCCCGAGACCCTGACTAAGTGATTGGGCTGGAGTGTGTTTATGTAAGTGTTATAATTCAATTGATAATGTGGTTGAGGCGACTTGTCTATGAGTATGGGATTTCACCACCCATAATCATATGGACTTGTGAGCGGACGATGAGGACCCATCTAAGTTGATCATCCGGCCTGAATGAGATGCCCCTCACGTTCGATGCTTTCCGAGAGTGTTCTGTGCTTGGCCTTGTCTTCTTAGATAAGTGGGTACGACTCTCGGCTCTCCATATGATTTTGTTGTAACAGGAATTACATATGCATATTCTTGGTCCCGACAGACTTGGTATCAGAGCAGGACTAACTGTAGGATTATCAGCCTTGGTCAAAATCTAGTCTAACCTTTTATAGTTATATAGTTACTCTGGGTATATAAGGGAACAACGTAAGGCTTCTTTTTTCTCCTTACCCTCATCGTTCTGAGTCCTGAGTCACCCTCATCTTGTTCTATGGGAAGATAGGACTAGGCTCATCTATGTCTTTACTAGGACATCTCATTGATTGCTTCCTTCTAGCCGTAGCAAAGTTGTGTTCGGTTGACTAGAGTTATCGTGCTTCCAGTTTTGGACTTCTTAGTGCAATTGCTATTCCAATGTTGTGATAATTTCCATTTCTCTTGCAATCACAACCGTTATGCTGTCCGAGTCATTCCAGTTATCTTCATAACCTGATGCATTTGCAAAATCATTCGACATCATTTGACATTGATGTTATCCTTCAGGATGTCTCAAAGAACCCGTGGCCAACTTGGTCGTGCCCATGGTCGTGGGAATGAACCGGAGGAAGGCAATCTTCCACCGCCACCCACGATGGCTCAGGTTCTGATGGAGGTTGAAAGGAATCGAAGGGACTCTCACCAGTTGCTTGAGGTTATAGCTCGGAACACCACTCAGCAGCGCAACGAGTTGGTGTCATTGAATGACTTCATCCGGCTTCATCCCCCGGTTTTCAGCTACTCCACCGAGCCCATTGACGCCGATGACTGGCTTCACAACATCGAGAGGAATCTACAAGCAGGACATGTTGCAGATGGTGACGAAGTCAACTATGGCACCTACCACCTCGAGGGTGTAGCTAGCTCGTGGTGGGAAAATTTCCTCAACATGCGTCCAGCTGGACAGTTGACATCTTGGAATGAGTTCTATGACGCTTTTCGTGAGCATCACATTCCTAAGGGACTCATGGACCGCAAGAGAGAGGAGTTCTGCAATCTCACCCAAGGAAGCGGTCCGTTGATGAGTTTAGTCGGGAGTTTAATCGTCTTTCTCACTATGCTCCCGAGGAGGTCTACATCGACTCCAAAAAGCAAGAGAGTTTCCGTAAGGGACTCAATTCTGGACTTCGTCGTGAGCTCAATCTCCATGACTTCGCCACATTCCAGGTCCTTGTCAACAAGGCGATCAAGGCAGAGGATATGAACACTCCCGAGGACTCCCGCAAGCATGCCAGAGATGATGGTTCATCCAGTTCAGGCCCCAGAAGCGCAGGATCTGGATCCCCAATAGTATATTCCTCCAGAACAACCCCCCGAGGCCATCCTTTGTGGCGCCTCGTCCGCCAGCTTCATTTTCTACTGCTCCACCTATCAACCCAGATGTCTGCCCTATCTTCAGAGCTTGTTACCGGTGTGGCCAGCCAGGTCACTATTCTCGTGAGTGCCCCATAAATCATAATGCTCCAACCCATGCCAAAGGGAACCCCAATGTTCGTGCCAAGCTACCCCCGAAGGTCTCCACCGCCAAGCCATATTCTTCTGCAACTCGTGGACGTATGAACCAGATCTCAGCTGAAGAAACTGATGACACTTCTAACGTCATTGTTGGTACGCTCCAGTAAGTTATGTTCCTACTTCCGTCTTTTTCGATCCAGGAGCATCTCACTCATTCATGTTGGAGAGTTATGCACTTTGGCATGATGTATCCTTTGATGAAATTTTCACCCCAATGATTATTCAAACTCCTAGTTCCAAATGGCAAACTAATAGAGTAAGTCATGACAATCAAATTGCAATTGAGGTCTTAGTATTCCTTGCTTCTCTTATATCCCTCAAGTCTTCAGACATTGATGTCATCCTTGGTATGGATTTTTTATCAAGACAGAATGCTGTCCTTGATTGTAAAGCCAAATCAGTTAAACTCACCCATCCTCCAGGTCAAACAATTGACTACACCTCACCAAGATCGAGAACCCAGTTGCATTCTTTGAATGTGCTTCCCCTTCCTGACCTTCAAGATATTCCGGTGGTTCGTGACTTCCCAGATGTCTTTCCTGAAGAACTGCCAGGGATGCCCCCTGACAGATGTGTAGAATTCATTGTAAACCTTATGCCAGGAACCGCGAGCGATGGCGGCGGGAGGACAAGGGGGTGGTGCGGCGGCGCGATGGTCGAGCATCTCCGCGTCGGCGCGATGGTGCGGCTGGCAGCGGGTCGAGGAGGTCGGCGGCAAGGTGGGGGACCTGCAGAGAGGCGGAGGGGGAATGGAGAGAGAAAGAGAGAGATAGAGAGGGAGGCACACCGGCAGGGCGGCGGTCGCCGGAGACGGGCCCGGGGTCACCGGAGGGGAGTGCGGCTGCGGCGAGCTAGAGATGGGATCTGGGCGGAGGGGATATGGTTGCGGGAGGGCGAGGGGGGCGATTATATATGGATTTTTTGGCGCATCTGGGCCGGGTGCGCCATAGAAATTTGATTCATATTGCACGAGGTGGGCCCCCACATAATTTAGTGGCGCACCGGGCACACCTGCGCCATAGAACAGGGAAATTCAGTGGCGCACCTGGCCAACATGCGCCACAGAAATGTCTGCATTTCTGTGGCGCACTTTCCTCCATGCGCCACATAAATTCTTCTATGGATCACCCCAGTTTCAGTGCGCCACAGAAAGAAAAAGTACGTCTTCTTCCTCCTTGTTACCTACCTCTTTCTACACTCTCTTTCCCTTGACACCCAAAAGCTTCATCGACCCCGATCTCCATTTCTAGCCACTCAAAGTTGTTGAGTTGCTAGGGATAAAGGGAGGAGACCCTGATCTACACTTACATCCGAAGGAAAGTTTTTCCCCATCTATTTTTTGTGGATCTTGTTACTCTTGAGGTTTGGAGCCATCGAGAGATCGAGGCCACCTCGGAGCCACATTCCATTGTGGTGAAGCTTCGTGGTGTTGGTGGGAGACTCCGACTTGTTGTGGAGAAGCCCCACCCTTGTTGTAAAGGTTTCATGTGCGCCTTCAAGGCACGTTAGTGGATTAACGACATCTTGCATTGGAAAGAGCATGAGGAGAATAGGATGGCCCTCGTTGGCTTCGTGTGAGCATTGTGTTCCACACCCTCTCCAAACGGAGACATACTTCTTGCAAGAGAAGGAACTTTGGTAACATATCCTTGTCTCCTACGTATGCCCTATCAGTTTTGTTCTTTTTCTCGTTCATGTATTTCGTATCCCATGTGATCTATTCACAAAATATCCGGCCGGATGTTGGTGGATACGTAATACCGAGAGGGCCCAAATAATATCTCTCCTGAATAGGAGGCGCAAATCCCAACTTGAATCATCAAGTCCCTAGACATACTATCGAGTGTACAGGAGCAATGCCATTATTTCCACACCTATTACGAATGGTGTTACAACATAGTCAAAGTACACCTTCCGGTATGTAGGTACTTAACATTCTAATGGTCTATAAGGATACATGCAAATGTCAACTGGTCTGATGATTTAACTCATAATACATTGATGATGAAATCTCAAAGAAAATCATACAATTGGGTCGGTTCAGCACCCTTATTCTGGAAACAACGTGCTTCCATGTATTACGAGCATATTCAATGCCCTATGTCAGGAAAACATGACATCCATAATACATAAGTTAGTCCCAGAGGCAGACTAAGACCACTTTGTGTTTATACTCCACACCAACATATGGGTTTTCCTCCGAAGCCAGTTAACATGCACTTGGAAAACCTCCGCATAGGCCATTGCAGTTATAGCACAAACATATAAACATTAATAATGAACTTGGAATTATAATAATATATTTTATTATTTCCTCTAGGGTATAATTCCAACAGTTTCCCACTTGCACTAGAGACAATAATCTAGTTGCATGATTTTTTCAGACCAATGTCACTTTGGTCTTCATGCTCGCTTGTGGTGTATACTTTGTCACTGAACTTAACGCTTTTAGGATCGTCTCAATCCTGCGTATCTTAATGTACCCCTTCATCCTTTATGAAGTACACTACAAGAAATCTGTTAATCCATGACAGATTAAAAATTTCACACATGAGCAGAAAACCGTCATCAAAGGTAAGTCATGATGATTTCAAAATCTGTCATGTATACCTCGTCATAATTTGGCCATCACACGTTTCATGACGGATTAACGAAACTGTCATAGATCTATGACGATCTTTGACTATCATGGATCATTGCAAGGTTAACGACGTGAACTTGCATGCCATGTCATCATCTGACGTGGCAACTGACATGGCGACCTTTATGGTTACCAACCCGTTTGTAGCCAAACCCATGGGCCCAATTATGGTGTTGGACCACAAAATTTATTTGTCCTTGTCATCAATGGCCCAATAATTTTTGAGCGACCCATTTAGCATTTAAAAATATTCAATGATGCAAAATTATCTTAATTTACAATATGCCAATCACAAATTTATCATCTTCCGGTCACATTAAGGCAACCATTACAACAACACAAGAACCTTGTGAAACCATAACTATATATATCAAAATTACAACATCACTTGATATATTATAGTTGTCCCAGTAAAAAATATGTTTTGAGAGCAGCAAGCCATGCGTCGTCCTCGACAAGATCGATGCCAATGAGGTCAAAGTTGTTTCAACCAGACTATCCCAAGTACACAACCATGGCGAACCTTCAAACCAAATGTAAGAGATGTTAGTAAAAATACTGTACACATACAATGTATTATAATGAAACAAGAAAGTTTCCAGTTATTGAAATAGTGGAAATTGGAAAGAGATGTAACATGTGGAAATGCCAAAGGATTTTCTCTGAATGAAATAGACCACTAATCCGTTGTGAATGTGATAGAGAAAGGGAAATCATAAAAGCATGGAGCTTGTCACGCAGAAAATGAAACAACTATAATAGTATTACTATCCCTTACTATATGCAATTTTTTGTATGACTTAGAAAATAGGAACAATTGATGTAATAGTATTGCTTTCCCTTAGATCAGATATATATTCCACTATATTTGTATTGTGCGAATTCAAATTATTAAGGCGGATATTTATTACGGACAGGTCTATAAACAACATAGTTGTATATGAGAAACTGGGTGCATGTTTTGTTTTGTCCTAACCCAATAATTATACAAGTTCAAACAAATAATTTTAGGTAAAACAATTTTTATGCTTAGGGATGACTGATGTAGGAAGACAAATGTAATTAATTTCTCTTAGCTCTATTCTAGGATGTGTTTGTCCCTTTTCCCATGAAAATGCATACCTATATCACATTATGCACAACTGTATGTATACGCAGGTAAGAATCATTAATCCTCTCTTAGCTTAGCCCACTGCAATTTATAATGTGATCTCATGCGCTCAAAATTTATGTGAGCTCATCATCCATGCATCAAGTGAAAAAAAATGTAAATTACGGATGGCAAGTACTAAAAATCGAGCATGTGGTTCAGTACATACATATACAAAATAGAACTTATAGGTGAAGGTGAGATGGACGGTGCTTATAGGTGATCCGTGGGAGGGTAGTCTGAACCAATCAGAAAGCAGCTTTTGTACCTCACACGATAGATAGAAGCATACCACATCAGCAAGAACCATTCATGACATTTTGCATGATTTAGAAAATAAAAATTGTAAGGCCAGTTGGTCCATTTGTGACGGTTCTTAAGAACATCATTTGAAATCTGTCATGGATTAACAAATTTCTTGTAGTGGTATTTAAAGATAGGGAACTATCACTCAACATGTTTGGACTACACTGAGGTCTTAGCTTACTCTGCTTTGATCATGATGCTCATATGAAAATATGTTTTGTATCTATCAAGCGTTTCAGAACTACGCGAATCACTATGATGGTGTTCTTGATCCAAATACCCTCCTACGCAACTTCCAAAGTTGCCATGTTTCACGTCTACGTTGTAAAAATCCCGCTATGTGCCTTAGCTTGAGTTACAATTTTCAACATTCTATTTTGCTACCTAGCTATAGACTGATTAAAAATACTACAAATCATTATGAAACTTTCTTTCATCTATTTGTAACGACTCTTTCTTCATCTGAGGTACTTCAAGAGAACTAATCTACTATTTAGATTACTTTGGTGCTTGTTGCACTTTCAGGACATCTAATGCCTTAGTGCTTTCTTTTGCTAAAATATTTATTCTCAATCACTCATATGTTATTCAGAGATATGATTAGAATCGTGCTCCCACTTAATTCCATATCTTATATGATTATTGATGAAATAATAACTTTTATAACTTCGTCAAAACTATTACTCCAGCTTTGTGATATTTTCTTCAACTATGGACTAACCTTTGAAGCATTCTCACTTTTACTAATATCGTATAGATCATTAAATCCTTTCAGGTTGTACCATTCATACACCCTTCATTTAATTTTTTCACAAGAAAAATCCATATGTCATACTTCGGAAGTATGCCACGATTATCAGTAATTTTCCATATGAACATTTGCATCACTACACATATTGTAGTCAACCTTTTGATCTCTATCAAAAGAACTGATTTTATGATAAGTCGAGAATTATCAAAGATAAAGCTATCATATATGTTCATATCTATGAAATTCCAGTCCACTCTAATGATCAGGTATCCTTAGGAGGGCTTTACCAAGTTCTAAACTTGATTCTGGTGGATGGCTTTCATTTCGTCTATCATGGTGTTTAAACCATATAATGGATTTAATGCTCGTCATGGTTTCTTGTAGTTCACAGGTTTATCGCACAGTAAAACCACATTGGTTCAACGTGAATTTATAAAGTTGTGTGATACAACATCATCCTTGATCAATTCATCTCTGGAACAAATTTCAGAGTTTCATCATTCCTCTTCATCAGATGTAGGAATTTCTGATTTGGTCACAGAATTTATCTTCATAACGAATTTCCAAGTTTCTTTCTGTAAAACCAAATGATTTCATATAGTCTTTATCAAGCGATTGGTCCTCCCACTTAATTGTTTCGACAGAGCAAATTTCTCAAGAAAAATCCCATGTCCCGTGATAAACATTTTTCTTGGGTATGGTATTGGAAGTTTTTTCGTAACATGATGTTTGTACAATACTTATATTCATGATTGCGTATATTCTAAATATATCATCAAAATGGTGAAACAACAATTGGAGTTCTTATCCATGCCATATTCTCATAGAGCATTGTTTCAATACTCATATGAAGACGCTCTATTTAGTTTGTAAGTGGTTTCTCTAAAGCGTTAAGGAATACAGTGAATGGGAGTGTGGTTTAAGTACATCACCGACCTCACCATGAAATTTTGGAATTCAGAGTAGAAAACAATTTTAATTCCAACATGTCATACTAGGCTTGGTTGTGCATCATGATACTTCGTAGCTATACGGGGTTTCGGATGACGCTAGTTTATGAACTGACTTCATACACTCTATGATGTTTGCTAAATTCTTGAACTCATTTATTTTATGATCGGATCATCAAATATTTGATCTATTTGTGATGATGATTCTCTTTGTGTTCAAACAATTTTGAACTTATTAAAAATTTCAGACTTTGTGTCTTGTTTAAATATCGATATATCTGTACAAGTCATTATCCCAAAGTTTTATGTAAAGTACTATTTATTGGGTCTTCACACATTGATATGTGTTATTACCAATAGTTTACTAAACACTTGAAAAATTCATTTAATCAATGATTTTGTCTATTGGAAAATCATTGCATGTGTCAACTGACTCAAAGTCAAGAGATTGAATGACTTCATCGATATGAAGCTTCCGCATGCGCTTTGTTCTAATGTGACTATGTCATTTATGCTACTACAATTTTAGCATTATCATCACATAACTTAATTTATTCAGCAATCAAGAAAATAGACATAACATCAAGATTTCAACTTAAATAATTCACCATGAAGTGTGAAATTCAGAGAGTATTAACTTCGAACAACCATTATTCAAAAAGTGGATGAGGCATACACAGTGTAGACAACATAATCCGATATTAATGTTTTACACAACCTCTAAATAAAATAACTTTTATTTAAACTCTAAGATAAATCTTGATAGACGAACGCCGACGGCCTTGGTTGACTTGGGCACCACTTCCGACACGGACTTGCAGTTCATTCGTTCTTCTCCTTCGAATTCTGAGAATTCCCTGTACCGAGTTGTGAAACATGAGAAATTGATATGTTATCAATTATACCTATGAAAGTGAAATCATGAAATTGTTTATTAACTCAGTATTACTTATTTATACCTTTGGTGATTAGACCACTCTTCAGATCTCCCATATACTTCTTGCAATTCCTCTTCCAGTGCCCCATGTTCTTGAAGTAGTGACACTCAAAATCTTTAGTTGGGCCACTCTTGGTATTTGATACGTCCCAAACGTATCTATAATTTCTGCTTTCTCCTTGCATGTTTTGTGTGATAGTGCCATGTTTTAGATACACTTTTGATCATATTTGGACTAACCTATTAACTTAGTGCACCTCAGTGTCAGTTTTTGTTTTCTGCTGTTTTTCTATTTTAGGTTTCCCCCATATTAAAAATGATCCAAAAATTCCGGAAAAATCCAATAAAAATCAGCGTACGGGAACCTTCCAGAGTCCTGAAGGGGGGCCGCAGGGGACCCAACAGGGCCCCAGGCGCCCTCCCAACGCGCCCTAGGGTGAGGCTGCGCCAGGGGCCGCCTGGACCCCTGGTGGCCCCCCTGGCTGCCCCCTTCGCCTATATTTACCTCCCTTTTTGTCGGGACCCGGGGTTAGCGTATGAAAGTCCAGTTAAGGCATAGTCATATGGAGAGCCGAGAACCGTACCCACTTGTCTAAGCAGACAAGGCCAAGAACAGAACGTTCTCGGAAAACATCGTACGTGAGGGGCATCCCATCCAGGCCGGATGATCAACTGAGATGGGTCCTCATCGTCCGCACACAAGTCTAATGATATGGGTGGTGAACTCCCATATTCAAAGACAAGTCGCCTCAACCATACTATCGACTATCTCATAACTCTTACATATACTTACTCCAGCCCGATCACTTAGTCGGGGTCTAGGGTGGGCTCGATCATACCACAAAGTGTGCACGAGACAGAGTCTTGAACAATTGCATCGCGATGCCCCAAGCTGCGCACATCTAAGGGCCACTTGGTGTATGAAAGACCGCCAGCCAGATCACAACTAAGGTCTCGAAAACCCATACAAAGACATGCATGTTATAAACATACACGCAGCACACATGCCTTGTATGAACAGTAGGTATCATTGCAATTCTCTACAAAGTATACAATTTTATTGATAACTCTTATAGAGTGCACACAGAGATCACAAACATGTGATCCAACATTACAACACAAGCGGAAGCAAATTATGTCTGAGTACAGACAAGTTTAAATAATGGCTTAAGAAGCCTTATTTAAACACAAGCCCTCCACGAGGGAACCAGTCGTCTGACTGGGACTAGACTAGTTGGTCTTCAGTCGTCCAGCTCGATGAAGAAGCCACATTCGGGGTCAGTGGTCTCATCTAAAACATAGATTAAGCAAACGTGAGTACAAAGTCGTACTCAGCAAGACTTACATAGGAGCTATACTACTCATGCACATGTACCAAGGTAAAGGGAGGTGGGGTTACACTTGCAGAAATGCCAGTTTTGACTTGGCTAGTCCTGAACTACGAGTACCAGACTTTGAGGTAAGAAGCGTACACGAGTCCACTACTTTCTCCAATCAATTACACCACTATGGTGCCTTCCTCGACTTCCCCACGAGAAAGCACGCCATAGCACTCACACTTATCTTGGTGTGTTTTAGAAGTATCCAATTCAAGTTGTCTAATAATCAAGCTAAGCTTTCCAAGCAGTCCATAACCGCGGACGCGGCTATTCGAATAGTTTTGTTAACCCTGCAGGGGTGTACCGCTACACACACATGATCATCATTTACCGCCTTTGATCTCGACACCATTCAAGGGGTGCCAGCGAGGATGCTCACCACAACTGTTACCTCATAGCCGATCTAGTCCGAGAAAGCCGCCTACTTGGGTAGGCTACCACTATCGTGAACCCGTCCGGTTTACCGAAGTGGACCCAAGTGATGTGTGCGTGGTGCATAAGCCGGTCTCGGATGAGCCGTTCTCTCACTTAGCATCCAGGCCACAAGCCTACCAGAACTCCGAACTATTGCGACATCTGGACATCGAAAGGGATGAGTTAGTAAGTTGAGAGGGGCCAGTGAGCCCAATGTGTGGTTGTACTCTTCATCTTGGATCACCACACCAGAACTCGGACTTAGGGAGGTGTTCAACGAGACAACCCACCGTGTACTCCTACACAGCCTCTCATCGTTCACCTTGTATTAGGGTCGATTGACCAACACTTTTCTACCAACATCAACATGATCACTACCATCCCGACTCACATCACAGTAACAACATGGTATCATACTAAGCATGCAATAAGCGATAACATTTGCAGGGGCCACATGATATCAAACAACTCCTACATTTGCTAGGATTGTGGTTTGCTTACTACTGTGATAAAATGATAGGTCATGCAAAGGAATGGGTTCATCTATGCGGTAGAAACGTAGCATGGTGATCATCCTAAACAATGCATAAGCGAGACATGAGAGGGAAGTGGGATTTTATCGACATGATCAATGGGGGTTTGCTTGCCTTGATGACGAGGTTCGGGTTCGGGGTCTTCAATGAAGGGGGTGACCTCGGGCTCCGGCTCCACGTCTATCAGCAACATGACAATCATAGGATCAACATAATGTACAATGCACAATCACATGAACAAGATTGAAATGGTGATGTTCATGGTACTGATGTGTTGAGCATTCCATTTAAATGGAGTATATTGCAATTTGAATTGCAAATTCAAACTCCACATTTGAATTCAAATTAACCAAGTTGTATGTGACATTGTTTGATCATTTTGAATCATCTTCAAATGTGTATGACATGCCTCTGATGTGTGGTTGAATTGTAGCATAATTCCATGGTCCAAGTTGCAAAATCATTTGAATTGAATTTGAATTAATTCCAAATAATTCAAATGTCATATGCTACTGGTCCCATTTTAAAATCAACTCCAACATAGTTGAAAGTTTCATATTTGGAAAGATAATTTTCTCCTGATCATTTTTCATATATTATTTGTCCAAAATGGAGTTAATATGAATTTTCTATGAATTTCCAAAGTTGGGGTATTTTCTGGAATTTCTGGAATTCTTTAATTCAATTAATCTCTGGAAATTCATTAAATCGATTTATTGCATCAGGCTGACGTCAAGCTGGCGTCAGGGGGGGGGGCTGACATGTGGGTCTAGGGTGTTAGTGACTGAGTTCAATTAACCGGTTGGTTAATCTAATCCAGTGGCTTAATTAAGCCACTGGGCCCACTGGTCAGTGACGCAGGGGGTCATTAGGCGGGTGATTAATGGGGGGGGGGGGTTTGGGCTAACCCGCCGGCGGCTAAACGCCGGCGACCAGACCGCGGCGGCGCTCTGCGTTCTCCCTCTCCTGGCCTCCATTCTCTGCGCCGAGACCACAGGAATGCAGCCCAAGCATTCGCGCGTCACCTGGTGCACGCGGTTGACCTTGGGGGCGACCAAATCGACGACGGCGATGACCTTCCGCGGCGGCCGTGGCACGGGCTCGGGGTGAAACTCGCAGAAGAGCACCATTGAAGCCAACGTTGGGCGCGTTCGAAGCAGAAGACCACGGCGGAGGTGAAGGACAAGACGGCGAGGACGATTGATTAGCAGAAGCTCGCCGACGACGACCGTGGCGGCTCGGTACTCCGGCGACAATGGCTAATGGTGACAGAGGAAGCAATCGAGGGGGAGAGGTTGGGGGTTTTGACCGTGAGCTCACTAGGAACTCAACAGAGGTGGTGGCGATGGCTGGGGTGGCTCGACGGCGACGGAATCGACGAAGTCGTGCGGCGGCCGTAGACGAAGACGACGACACGATTCAGCAGCTCCAGGGGGCTTCAGCTCCTCCTATTCCGTTTGAAGACGAAGACGACTATGGTGAAGACGATGGACAAGCTCCGGGGGCTTCTCGGCGTCGATGGCTACGCGGGGGCTCGACGGCGCTCCGGCGTTCTTCTCGGGCGACGAAGAATCGGGCGAGAGAGGAGGGGAGGGAGCTCGTGGAGGGGGGGAATGGACGTGGCGTGCTCTAGGGCGTCTCCAGGTGCGAGAAGAGGCCACGGGGAGGCCTGGAAGCTCGAAGGCGTCGAGGTGGCGTCCACGGCTAGCTCAGCCGCTCCAGCGAGCTGCTTTGGCGCGCGGGGAGGAAGACGACAGGGGAGTTCGCGGGCTGGGCTGCGGGACAGGTAAGTCGGGCCGAGGTGGCCCAGGTAAGTGGGCTACTTTCTGATTTTCTTTTTCTTTCTATTTTCTTTTCTGACATTTGTTTTGCTGAGCTAAAATAAATAGCTAGGCATTTTATTAAATGCTGAATTTTTTTATATGGCCTCATAATAATATAGACTAGCCACTTATAAAGTGTCAACATTTTTAAAATTCAACTGATTTGAATTTTAAATCAAATAGGGGTATTTCTTTAATTCCAAGGCACTGTTTGAATATTTGAAAAATCTATGAGCATGGGGTGGGTCCCACATCACTTGATATGTGATCACACTCATTTATAAGACTTTTCAAAACTCTAACATGAATTTTTGGAGAAGATTTTTATCTGGCCTTTTGAAATAATTCATCTGGGGGGTGTTCCTTCTCCCATTTTGATTTTGAAATTGAATTTCCTTTGATTTCTTTCATGAATGCAAAGTGAAATTGATCCTAGCACATTACCTAACAGAGGGTTCTGACACTTTTTTGGTGATCTCTCCCTTGTTCCGCCGCCGCCACGGTTCCAAGATAGGGAGCGCCAGAAGACCTCTTCCCGGCACACTACCGGAGGGAGGATTGACCTCCGGGAGCTTCTCCACCACCATGGACGCTTCCCAGATGATCTGTGAGTAGTCCACCTTGTACCATGGGTCCATGATCAGTAGCTATGTGATGTTCTCCGCCCGTCTTTGTTCTTCATGGATTAGACCTTGTGAGCTTCCCTACATGATCAATGCACATATGTAATTCTTTTTGCTATTGCTATGCTGAGTTTGTTGGGATCTGATGGATTATGAGACTATGTTCAGATTGTGATTGAGTAATATATTTGGTTCTTATCTTTTATACTTTTTCTTGAGTAATTCTTGAATGTTCTCCGTTGCTGTTTATTGCTTTGGCCAAGTAGTAGGTAGTGACTCCAAGACGGAGCGTTATGCTTGATTGTGGGTTCATGCCCCCTGATGACTAGAATGAGTGACAGAAACATGAGTCTAGGGGGAAAAACAACGGTTCTTGTAACCGCGGTTGCAAGGATTGTTTACTTTACGTAAAGTTCTTTTAATGCAGTTGTCTGTTGCTTTGGGTTTACACTTTGGGTGGGGCTCGAAACTTAATACCAGCGAGATGTACTGGATAGATATCTCAAGGTGGATGATTAGTAGTAGATGTAGATGGATTTCGGTCTACTTACTTTGGCGTACTGCCCATGCTTTTGAGCCTCTTCCTTTCTTCGTAGCATAGTTAGCATTGCGGTGCATTTTTAATCCTGTCAATTGCCCTGCTGTGATTTGTTTACCTCGCATAGCAGTTTTATCGTCTTTTGGGAGAGGGACATCACTAGTGAACATCATCGGACCTGGTCCATATTTCCACCACTGTTTACACCCTCAATTTATTCTGCTTTTACTTTCCAGTGGCAATTATCACTACCTATTATCTGTTGCATTGATCCTTTGTAAACAGAAAGGCCGGAGAGATTGACAACCTCTCTGTACTCATTGTGAGCAAAGTTATTTGTTGCGTGTGCAGGTCCTGGTTAAGGGAGCAATATCTCTCAAACGACGCGTTGCTCGCTTCACCACCTACTTGAAGTTATCGGAGTCCTACGGGAGACACTCTAAACCTTGGCATCTTTGCCAAGGGAAATTTGCTGCTAGGCTACATCCAACCTTCCACCTGGGGTAACCAACGAGGAGCACTACTTCAGTGCCATCAAGCTAATTTCTGGCGCCGTTGCCGAGGAAGCAAACAAGACTACACCCGTCAACTCTTGCGCCATCACTTCCTTGTTAGCATCAAGTAATTTCTCGCGCCGTTGCCGGGGACTCCAATCTTCAAGATAGGGGAGTTGCACACTATATTTTACCTTTGCTTTTTAGTCTTGTTAGCTTACCTTTCAGTTCTTGCTTTAGTGTCCTTTATCAAAAATCACAAATTTTTTATTTACCTTGCTTTTAGTAGTCCTTCTTGTTTAGTTAAGCATTTTAGGACTTGGTGCTTTGAGGGAATCGGAAGTTCTAGATTTCCATCAAAGGGATGGAGAGAATATGAAGAAGGCATGGACAGAATTTCTGAAGCACATATTAGAATTATGCCTTGGATACCTATAAAAATTGTGCTTACAAATTTCGACCATGTTCTTTTTAAGTGGTGTAAACACTCTCTTGATATTATAGTTGAAGGAGACTTTTTAGAGTGTGATGAAGCTAGATCTCTTGATATTTTGCAAAGTCTATCTAGTTATTTTGTTTATGATCGTAGTTTTGATACTGTTATAGATAGACTTGTTACTATTGAAAAGAGGATGGATGCTCTAGACTTGAGGAAGGTAGAGGAAGTTAAACCCAACGAGAAAGAAATGTTGGAGATAGATGATGATTGGGAGCCTTTTGTTAGGATTAGCATCTCTAACCAAGACTTCCTTGCTTTTTGTGATATTGGTCCATGGTTTCTACAATGCCAAAAATATTTTATAATTATTTGAAACTAAACATGGATAATTTGTCATCTTATCATGAACATACTAATGGAGATGTTTCTGAGACCCAGGGAAAGGTTAAAGAAGTCCAAATACATTCCATAAAAGGGTTGCAACGGCGGATTTCTTCATCATGGAGCCAAACCAAAGTTATATCGTGCTTGGAAGAGACTTCCTCCGAGCTATGAAAGGCTTCATTGATTGGTAAGGGGCACGTACGCTTACGTGGTAAATCGAAAGGTAAGTACCTCTTCCCTAGGAAAAATAAGAATGAACTTGTTGAAAATCAATTTGAAGGTTTTTATGACTCCGATGCTCTCGGAGACCTTTGATTCTTCTTTTTTCTTCTTGCCTAGCTTAAAGGCGTAAAAGAAAGCGCTTGTTTGGAGGCAACACAAGATGTTTTTACTTCTGTTTTTAGTGGTCTTGATGATTGTTACTACTGTAGCAACATCATTGTATCTTTATTTTCAAGATTTGTGCCAAGTTTAGCCTCCAATTGCAAGAAAGTTCGAAAGTTGTGACATGCTGTCCAGAAAACAGATTCTGTCCTTGGACGGAAAAATTCGCCTAAAATCACCAGATCATCTTTTTGATCTCCATTATTTTGACAGCGTGCTCAATACAATTGGCTTTCAAGCGTCTGTTCTGAGTTTTTTATTTGAGTTGCAGAAGTACCCCAAAAAAATTATTTACTACCTGCTGGTCTGTTTTTAAAATATTCTTCCATGTTTTGCCTTTCCTCACTTTTGCAAGTCTTGCGCTAGCTTTTTCTTTGCAAAAACTTTTAGGAAATCTTGAGAAACATTAGACCTTCAGGAAAATCTTTATTTCCAGTAGAGGCAAATTATTTTATTAAGGGTACTAACCTCTCTAATCAGCTTATGATGAGTTATGTATGAAGGGAGTTTTCAAGTGTGCGAGGGAAGATGATGAATGAAGATCCGGGAGTCTCAAACGCTCAAGCCATGAGATGCCCCCACGTATCCCCAATAAATATTCAAGGAGACTCAAGCGTCTAAGCTTGGGGATGCCCCAGTGCATCCCCTTCTTCATCAACAATTATCAGTTCGTCCTTCGTCTCACTATATTTTAATCAGTTCATGCATTATGTGCAATGCTTGGAGCGTCTCGCTCTTTAGTTTACTTTTTAGTTTTCTTTAGCTTTGTTTGTTGTTCATAACAAGTTATAACCCAGCTTTCTTTTGTGTGGGAGAGAAACAAGCTCCACTTCAAACTAGAACACATCATAGGATTTTCATGCTTATCTTTCTTTTGTTTTGTCTTCTTTATCTTTTCTTTGCTGCTGTCATGTTTAGCTCTTAGTTTTCATGCTTATGTTTTTAAAGAGATTTAGTTTAGTTTGTTGCTGGAACTCTCTTTAGTTTTCATATTTATCTTGTTTAGAGAGTTGGTTGTTGCACTGAGTTGTCTCTTGACTTTAAGTAGGTAATTGAGGTTGCTATTCAATTGTAGTAGTAACTTGCAATATATTTGAGGTATTGTTGTGAGTAATGTTTGAACTTTTCGTGTCAAGAGCTCTAGTCTATTAGTGATAGGTGTTGTATTTTGGGCAATCGGTGTTTATTTTCAACAACTACAAAAACTAGTTGAGAACTCTAGCTACTAGATGGATCACTAATCTTTGGAGGGATCGGATATTAGAGTACACTCACGTACCATGAGTCGAGGATCCGCAAGGATAACCAAACCCCCATACACTCTTCCTCAGGGAACTTGTCTCTTTGTGAACCTCCTAATTAGATTGAGAGTTGCCAATAATAAGTAAATGAGTTCTTCAGACTAATGTAAGTATTGAAAGTTGACACTTCCACCTCCTCATATTTGCTAGCCTCTTCGGTACCGTGCATTGCCCTCTACTCACTCCGAGAGTTGGCGTCCACCTCGCCGGTGCATCCAAACCCTTGGAATGAGACGCTCTGTCATCATAAACCTCCTTATATCTTTCCTCAAAACAGCCACCATACCTACCTATCAAGGCATTTCCATAGCCTTTCCTAGATATATTGCCATGCAACATCCACCTTCTCATGACTTGATCATCATGTCATACATGTCCCTGCTACACTGGCAGAGGCATACCTTTGCATACATCATGATAGCTACATCTTCTTTATGCTGAGTACCTTGTAAAGTTTGAAAGATCTTCTATACTTCTTGTAATATAGAGTGTTGCCCTTAAGTGAGGAAAATATCCCAAAGAGTACAAATTTAAAAGATCCCAAAGAGGACAAATGAAAGTTAAATAGAAAGAGCCATTGAGGCCACCAAAAAATAAAAAAAATAGAAAAAAGAGAAAAAGAAAATAAAAAGAGAGAAAGGGGCAACACTACTATTCCTTTTGAATGATCCACACTCGTACTCCCTCTTATACCTTTTACTCCATAGAGATGATCATATATGCATATAGCTATGTGGGGACCTTCACACTATAGAACTTGGTTTGTATATTCCATTGATGAGCCTCCTCAAACGAGCTCTAGGTATTCTTGAGGGAGCAAGTTGGATGCACCCCACTAGTTCCATTGGAGAGCTTTTCTTAGCTCATATGTGCATCCGTTGCATGGAAATCCCTACTCCTCACATCATATCTATCATTTGGCTTTCTCTCGCCTATGATTGTCCTCATTGATGTGAGCCTTTCGCACCCTTTTTTTCTTCCTACTCCACCACATTTCTCTCTTTTCCATCTTAAGTGTCAACTCTCGTGCTTACGGTCATCCATTGCATGAGTGCTCAAAATATCGAAAGGGAGTGGATCAAATAGACTTGTACCTGGCTAGTGGTCTAGGGACGAGTCAAGATAAGATTCCAAAGAAGACCAAATGTTAAACTTTAGTAGATTGAGTTCTCAACAAATAAATATTTTCTCTCTCGTATTCCTCTCTCCCACTTCTTGCACGCAAACACCATCTGGAGACAATCGAGTCACGGAAAGCAAGAGCTCTTGCACCTTAATGTTCTTATGTTGCTTGTTTCAATGCTAATATAGACTCTTGCTTGTTATGACTTGAATTGAATTACATAGGATTGATTTACTTAAAAGTTCTTATATGTTTGGTAGCATGCCACCACAGAAATTATGCTTGTTATCATTTACCTACTCGAGGACGAGCATGAATTAAGCTTGGGGATGTTGATACGTCCCAAACGTATCTATAATTTCTACTTGCTCCATGCATGTTTTGTGTGATATTGCTATGTTTTACATACACTTTCATACACTTTTGATCATATTTGTACTAACCTATTAACTCAGTGCACCTCAGTGCCAGTTTCTGTTTTCTGCTGTTTTTCTATTTTAGGTTTCCCCCGTATTAAAAATGCTCCAGAAATTCTGGAAAAATCCAATAAAAAAATCACCATACGGGAACCTTCCAGAGTCCCCAAGGGGGGTCAGAGGGGACCCACCAGGGCCCCAGGCGCCCTCCCCCCGCGCCCTAGGGTGGGGCCGCGCCAGGGGGCCGCCTGGACCCCTGGTGGACCCCCTGGCTACCCCCTTCGCCTATATTTATCTCTCGACCCGAAACCCCCGAAGACAAAACCCTTTTTCGCGATCTCGCCTCTGTTCTACCGCCGCCGCGCTTCCAAGATTGGGAGCGCCAAAAGACCTCTTCGTGGCACCCTGCCGGAGGGAGAATTGACCTCCGGGATCTTCTCCACCACCATGGACGCTTCCCGAATGATCAGTGAGTTGTCCTCCTTGGACCATGGGTCCAGGATCAGTAGCTATGTGATGTTCTCCTCCCCTCTTAGTTCTTCATGGATTAGACCTTGTGAGCTGCCCTACATGATCAAGGCACAATGTAATTCTTTCTGCTTTTGCTATGCTGAGTTTGCTAGAATCTGATGGATTATGAGACTATGTTCAGATTGTGATTGAGTAATATATTTTGTTCTTATCTTTTATATTTTTGTTCTTGAGTAATTCTTGCATGTTCTCCGTTGCTGTTTATTGCTTTGGCGAAGTAGTAGGTAGTGACTCCAAGAGGTAGCGTTATGCTTGATTGTGGGTTGATGCCCCCTAATGCCTAGCTTGAGTGACAGAAACATGAGTCTAGGGGATATGCTGTTGCCAAAAGGGGAAAACAACGGTGCTTGTAACCGCGGATGCAAGGATTGTTTACTTTACGCAAAGTTCTTTTAATGAAGTTGTCTGTTGCTTTGGGTTTATACTTTGGGTGGGGCTCGCAACTTAATACCAGCGAGATGTTCTAGATAGATATCTCAAGGTGGATGATTAGTAGTAGATGCAGATGGATTTTGGTCTACTTATTTTTGCGTACTTCCCATGCTTTTGAGCCTCTTCCTTTCTTCGTAGCATAGTTAGCATTGCGGTGCGTTTTTAATCCTGTCAATTGCCCAAATGGGATTTGTTTACCTCGCATAGCAGTTTTATCGTCTTTTGGGAGAGAGACATCACTAGTGAACATCATGGGACCCCGATCCATATTTCCACCACTGTTTACACCCTCAATTTACTTTCTGCTTTTAATTTCCTGTTTCAATTATCACTACCTATTATCTGTTGCATTGATTCTTTGTAAAAGACAAGGCCGTAGAGATTGACAACCTCTCTGTACTCATTGGGAGAAAAGTTATTTGTTGTGTGTGCAGGTCTAGGTTAAGGGAGAAATATCTCTCAAACGGCGTGTTGCTTGCTTCACCACCTACTAGAAGTTATTGGAGTCCTACGGGAGACACTCTAAACCTTGGCATATTTGCCAAGGGAAATTTGCTGCTAGGATACATCTAACCTTCCACTTTGGTTAACCAACAAGGAGCACTACTTCAGTGCCATCAAGCTAATTTCTGGCGCCATTGCCGGGGAAGCAAACAAAACTACACCCGTCAACTCTCGCGCCATCACTTCCTTGCTAGCATCAGTATTTACCTGAGCTTTGGTCTTACCACCACTCTTGGCATTTCTTCCTTTTCCCTTCTTCTTGAAAATGGTAGTGTTCATCACAACCAATCTTGGTGGTGTGCCCTAGGGGGAGGCCGCGCCATGTGCTCGCCTGGACCCCAAGTGGCCCCCCTGGCTGCCCCCCTTCGCCTATATATTCTCCTTCATGGGAAACCTCCAAAGATAGAACCCTTTTCGCGATCTCGCCTCTGTTCCGCCGCCGCCGCGTTTCCAAGATCGGGAGCGCCAGCAGACCTCTTCCCCGCACCCTGCCGGAGGTAGGATTGACCTCCGGGAGCTTCTCCACCACCATGGACGCTTCCTGGATGATCCGTGAGTAGTACACCTTGGAACATGGGTACATGATCAGTAGGTATGTGATGTTCTCCTCCCCTCTTTGTTGTTCATGGATTAGACCTTGTGAGCTGCCCTACATGATCAAGGCACATATGTAATTCTTTCTACTGTTGCTATGCTGAGTTTGCTACGATCTGATGGATTATGAGACTATGTTCAGATTGTGATTGAGTAATATATTTGGTTCTTATCTTTTATATTTTTGTTCATGAGTAATTCTCGCATGTTCTCCATTGCTGTTTATTGATTTGGCCAAGTAGTAGGTAGTAACTCCAAGAGGGAGCGTTATGCTTGATTGTGGATCATTCCCCTGATGACTAGATTGAGTGATAGAAACATGAGTCTAGGGGATTTGCTGTTTCCACAAGGCGGAAAACAGCGGTGCTTGTAACCGCGGTTGCAAGGATTGTTTACTTTACGCAAAGTTCTTTTAATGCAGTTGTCTGTTTCTTTGGGTTTACACTTTGGGTGGGGCTCGCAACTTAATACCAGCGAGATGTTCTGGATAGATATCTCAAGGTGGATGATTAGTAGTAGATGAAGATGGATTTTGGACTACTTATTTTGGCGTACAACCCATGCTTTTGAGCCTCTTCCTTTCTTTGTAGCATAGTTGCATTGGTTTGCGCCCGTAATCCTGTCAATTTCCCAGCTGTGATTTGTTTACTTCGCATTGCAGTTTTATCGTCTTTTGGGAGAGATACATCACTAGTGAACATCGTGGGACCCCGGTCCATATTTCTATCACTGTTTACACGCTCAATTTACTACTTGATTTTACTTTCCAGTTGCTGTCACTATTATCCTTTATCCCTTGCGTTTGATCCTTTGTAAACAACAAGGCCGGAGAGATTGCCAATCTCTCTGAACTTCGTTGGGAGAAAAGTTACTTGTTGTGTGTGCAGGTCCAGGTGAAGTAAGCAATATTAGATTGTGAACGGCGCCATTGTTCACTTCACCACCTACTTGTCGACCATGGAGTCCTACTGGTCGATCTCAACCTTGGTATCTTCACCAAGGGAAACTTGCAGCTACGCTGCATCTCACCTTCCACTTGGGGTAACCAACGAAGGGCGAGAAGCCATTATCATCTCTCGCGTATCAATGTGATATGGTATAGCCTTTTCTTCAAGAAGCTCCAAGCACCATGCTTTTCTTTCTTCGTCTTCTTTTGGCGGAGAGCATCACCTCCACTCACGGCATGTCGTCAAGCACCATGACGTATGATCATCATCTTCATGTAGATACTATAACTATTGCTAGCATCTATTCTACTACAATAAAATTACATGAAGTTTGGCACGCATGCCAAATAAATGACAATCATATGGCTCCAGCCATCATGCCGTATGGTACACTGCACATGTACGGTACACTGTAGACACCGCCTAAGGCCCCTACCTCGGCTCTGCCGAGCCACATCAAGTGTGAGCTATCAAGGAGTAATCCTTGAAGTCCACTCGATGCTGACTCTGTATAGCCGCTCTAGGTACCCGAGCAACAGTTGTCCTTAAAGGTAAGAGTCGGGCGACCCAACGGTGCCCGCAAGCGGTAGTGTGTCGGGAACGACAGGGAGGGTACGACCGATGTTAGTGGCGTGCTTGGCCCCTGCTCGTATCTCGCAAGAGTTACCAAACCATGGAAAGTCGAGCACTACCAAGTGCACACGTGTGACAAGGTAAGGAGATGGTTCACCTTGTTGGTAACCGCGTGCTTTGATGGGACGACAGGGCAGGCCCTGACATACTGGTGGTCCTTGTTGCTGTTCGTTGTCCGTTGTGTTGTTAGTCAGAAAGCGATAACGGTTGTCTGCGAGATAATATTAAAATGATAAATGGTTCAGTGGATGACTTGAGAGGACCGTTGGTCTATACGCACTACCTACACATGGGATTACGGTGTGGGCCCTCAACGTCGTAGTTCGTCCGAAAGCTCTTCAGACGTCAGCAGTACCACAAGCTGATTGCTGGGAAGCGGTGTTGTCTTCTTTGCTGCAACAGGTATATTTGGATTTGCTTTTGCTTCACCGGCCAGTCTCGCACCGTGCAGGAGCGTGGAAGGGTGAGGGACCTAGACCCCTGAGCGCATAGGATATAGTCCGGCGGATGGCCTCTCTGCTGAGCCTAGGATGGGCTGCGATGTGTCGGACAGCCTCGGTGGGGCATTCCATAACAAGGTGTACGCCACCCTGGAGATCTGAGCGTGCAGGATGGAGAGTAGTACACCCCTGCAGGGAGTTTAATCTATTCGAATAGCCGTGTCCACGCTAACAGGACGCTTTATACTGAAGCCGGATCCTACTAATACAAACTACTACTATTAATCTGTTGGTTCCGGGTTTTCTTCCTCGCAGAGAAGTCGAGGAGGGGAACTCAGAGGCATTTATTATTGTTAATTATTACAACTTACTATTATACAATGCTGCAACAACTTCTGCTGCATTGTTACTTTATGCTTTATATGAACTGTTGGTTGTTCTCTTCTTGTGCTGCAAGACTCGTCGGAAGATGCTAGTCTTCGATAGGCCTAGCTTCCCATCCTTATTCTGACTTTCTACCTTGCAGTCCACTATATACAACCTCCCCTTTCCATTTGATACAAATGCATAAATTCTTAGTAGCGGACGTAAGACTCGCGGATATGCTAGATACTTGCCCTTGCTTTATTTCCCCCTTTTGTTTTGCTTGATTGGCCGCTGCAGTCGACGTTGGATCCCAGGATTAGGAGTACCCCGGAGGCGGATCCTAATACGTCGAGACCCCCGCTGACCAGGACCAGGAGTAGTTTCGGAGGCTCCCAGGCAGGAGGCCTTTCCTTTTCGATGTGTATCTCCGATGTGATTTGTGCTAGCCTTATTAAGGCAAAAACTTGACTAACTATGTATGTATCCAGATTTTATTGTTTGTATAACTTATGTATTTGGGTCCGTGCGACCCCTTATCTTGTAACATATTGGTTTATCCTTTTGTGTTTAGTGTTGTGCTGTGATATTCTCACCGTGGCACCCTAATCACAGTCGTGTACCCTGCGTGTATGATTACTGTACACATCTTGATTTTATGGGCGTCACAAGTCTGTATCTGAGACGACTGCCTGTAGGAAGCCACCCACCCACTCCTTGGTCGAAGTTGAGTCTAGTCTTTGAAAAACTATTTTGCTAACTTAATATTTTGCTGACGGTCCCACATCGATATCACCCCGTCGTGATATCTATGGTATTAGGATCCTTTTCTCCGTACCTATGCTCTGGGACTCTGCTCTCTTATCCTTCTGCTAAGTTTTACTATATCTGACATTAGGATCACGAGCTTATTGATTCCACCCGGCGTTCTGCTTCTTACCCCTCTATTGAGTTGTGTCACAGGAGTTCTGACCCAGGTCCCGGACCGCGGATCCCCTTTATCATTCGGGGCAGGCCGCGCGTTCTCCGGCACAAATTACTGTGGCCAACAGTTTTCTTGCGGCGTGATTTACATAGCGTTAGCTATGTTGCGTCGTGTATTCCTTACCGCGGTCTGCGCACCACGTACTGTGTCCTTTTTCCTTAATTTCAATGACGTTATGCTGCCCGATTTTTGATTGACTCCGTGCGTGGATGTGGATGTCTTATATGACTACTCCTATATATCCGCGCGTCCTCTTCGTTGTCGCATTACCTCATGATTGTTTTCAGTATCTCGTTAAAATTTTCATCACTGAAATACCCTTGTTAAATTTTAGCAGGATGGCTGGTCGTGGTGGTCGTGGTCGTGGTGCCAACGATCCACCTCTGCCGCCATATTACATGGACGCGAAGATGCAACAGTTTCAGTTGAACCAAGTGTTTATGCAAGGAGTCATAGATCAGCTCCAGAACCAGTACCAGAACCAGCACGAGAACCAACCGCCTGTGGTTACTCTATGAGATGTCATGCGTCTCAATCCCCCTACCTTCCACCAACCTGAACAGCCGCTGGATGCCAATGATTGGCTTCGTGACATCACTCGTCAGCTGGAGTTCGCTAGGGTGCACGCTGCTGATTACGTCACCTTCACGACTTATTTCCTGCGTGGCCCCGCTGCTCAGTGGTGGGACACCCACAAGAGCTCGCTAGCTGAAGGGACCATCGTCTCCTGGAATGAGTTCAAGGCTGCATTTCATGCTTGTTATGTCCCCTAGGCGATTATGATCCTTATGAAGGCCTAGTTCCGCAACCTCGTTCAGGGAAACAAAACTGTCGTGGAATTTCAGAGGGAATTCCTCCCCCTCTCCCGCTATGCTGCAAGTAACCTCCCAAATGATGCAAGTAGAAAAGAGAAGTTCCGTGATGGACTCAACTTAGATCTCCATCTTGCACTGGCTTTGCACGTTTTCCCCGACTTCGCCACCATGGTGAACCAGAATATCACTCTCGAGACCGCTCAACTTAAGTTAGGGGGTTCGCCAAAGCGCCCCCGTTATGCTGGCTCATCTTCGGGCACAGCGCAGAAGCAATGCGTCTGGATTCCACACATCGTGTATCGTCTACCTGCCCCCGCACCAAGGTCTTCGTATGTTGCACCCCGTCTGCCTCCTCCCCCGCCGAGACAGCCGAAGACTGAGTCTGCACCCCTCCGTCCTCAAGATGGCATGTGTTTCAAGTGCCGTCAACCAGTCCATATTTCCAGAGACTACCCCCAGCGATAGAATCAACTGATAGTTCACCCTGCTGGCCGCAGAAATGGCCGTGGCAACAATGGGACCCTCAACTATAATACTGGGTCAAATACTCATGCTCGTGGTCATGCTTACAACATTGATGTTGAAGCAACTCGGGAACAGCCCGATACTGTGATGGGTACCCTCCTTGTTAACTCAATACTTTCTACTATTTTATTTGATTCAGGAGCATCACATTCATTTATGTCAGGAGCATTTGCATCTAAGCATGGCATATACCAAGAAAATATGCGTACCCCCTTGGCCGTTAAAACACCCGATGACATGTGTCACGTTGACCTGCTGGCACCTAACATCACCCTGGAGATCGAAAGGATTGTGTTCCTTGTCTCCCCACATATTCTGAAAACATATACTATTGAACTTATCTTGGGTATGGATTGGCTGAAAGCCCATGATGCCGCACTTTATTGTGGCACCAAGGTCATCCAACTCTTTCATCCTTCTGGAGCGATTGTGAGTCATACTGCCATTGTGTCGATGAATGCCGAAGCTCGTATATATGCTCTGAATGCCTTGAATGTCGCACCTCTCGAAGGAATTGAGAAAGTTCCAATTGTTTGTGATTTACCGACGTATTCCCAGAAGAACTGCCGGGGATACCCACGATTAGAGAAGTTGAATTCGTCATCGACTTGAAGCCCGGCACCGTCCCTATTACCAAGCGCCCGTATAAGATGCCACCTCACCACCACCTTGAATTGAAGAAGGAGATCGACACGACCCTTGACAAAGTCTTCATCCGTCCAAGTTCCTCTGCTTGGGAGCACCTTCACTCTTTGTCAATAAGAGTGATGGCACGAACCGTTTGGTCCAAGATTACCGACCTATCAACTAGGCCATGATACAGAACAAGTACCCCCTCCCTTGGATCAATGATCTTTATGATCAACTTTCTGGATCCACGGTGTTTTCAAAACTCGACTTAAGGTTGGGTTACCATTAGATATGGGTCCGAAATGAGGATATCCGGAAGACCGCATTCATTACTCTCTATTGTTCATATGAGTACACTGTCTATCATTTGGCTTGACCAACGCACCAACCACCTTCTCCCGATTGATGAACTATATATGCATGGAATACCTCGACAAGTTTGTCGTGGTTTATCTGGATGATATATTGATTTACTCCAAGACTGATGCAGAAAATGTTGAACATCTTCGCCTTGTGTTGGAAAATCTTCGAGAACACAAACTCTATGCTAAGTACTTTAAGTGTGAATTCTGGCTTCCCGAAGTAATCTACCTTGGTCATGTGATTTCCAAGGATGGCGTTGCCATCAACCCCGGACGTATTCAGGCTATTCTTGACTGGACTCCGCCCAGGATTGTCAAGAAAGTCAGAAGTTTCCTCGGACTTGCCAGCTATTGTCGTCGTTTCGTCGAGAACTTCTCCAAGATTGCTAAGCCTCTGACTAATCTGCTTCACAAAGGTGTCAAGTTTGAGTGGACTGATAAATGTCAAGAAAGTTTTCAAGCCCTCAAGGAGAATCTCACTTCTCCCCTAGTGCTTGCTCCCCCTGATTCTAAGAAGGACTTCGTGATATATTGCGACGCGTCTCGTCAAGGATTGGGCTGTGTCCTAATGCAAGAGCGCAAAGTGATTGCTTATGGCTCTCGTCAGTTGCGTTCTCACGAAGATAATTATCCGACCCATGATCTTGAATTGGCAGCGGTATTTATGCATTGAAGTTGTGGCGACATTACCTCGTCGGTAACCGTTGTGAGATCTACACCGACCACCAAAGCCTGAAGTACCTGTTTACTTAGCCTGACCTGAATCTCCGCCAGCAGAGATGGCTCGAGACAATAGCCGACTACAACATGGGAATTTCTTACACCCTTGGCAAAGCTAATGTGGTGGCTGATGCCCTGAGCCGCAAAGCCTACTGTTCTGAACTTGAAGTCCAGTTACAACAACCACTTCTGTATGAAGAGCTTCGAAAGCTGAACCTCGAGATTATTCCACAGGGACATGTGAATTCCCTGGTTGTCGAACGAGACTTATACATCTGCATGCAGTTTGCACACAAATGTGACTCTGACATTCTGAAGATTAAGCGGTATGTCGAAAGTGGAAAGCCCTCATTCTTCACTATTGCCGATGATGGTACATTGTACTTCGAAGGTCGGCTAGTCATCCCCATAAATAGGCCCAATCTAAACTACGCCCGGATCTCATGCAGGAAGCTCATGATACACCCTTGTCGATCCACCCTGGTAGTACCAAGATGTACCAAGACATTCTTCAGCGGTACTGGTGGTCTAACATGAAACAAGACATTGCTCGTTATGTTGATGAATGTGAAGTTTGCCATCACGTCAAAGCTAAACATCAAAGACCCGCTGGAACCCTGCAACCACTCTCTATTGCTGAATGGAAATGGGACAAGATTGAAATGGACTTCGTCACCGGTTTTCCCAGGTCACATAAGGGTCATGATGCCATCTTTGTCATCATCGACCGCTTCTCCAAGGTTGCCCATTTTTTGCTAGTCAAGAAGACGATCTCTGCTAGTCAGTTAGCAGACTTGTATGTTTCCATAATTGTTTCCCTCCACGGTATTCCATTGGAGATCAGTTCAGATCGTGGCAACCTTTTTACCTCAAGATTTTGGGATAGTTTCCAAGAAGCTATGGGCACTCACCTAAACTTCAGCACCGCTTATCACTCCCAGTCTCAAGGACAAGTCGAATGAGTCAATCATGTGCTTGAAGTTATGCTTCAAGCTTGTGTCATTTCATTCAGTAAGAAATGGGAGGAATCTCTTACGTTTGCTGAATTCTTGTACAAAAACAACTATCAAGCTAGTCTACAGATGGCACCCTTTGAAGTTCTTTATGTACGTAGGTGTCGAAGCCCTCTGAATTGGTCAGAAATTGGAAAACGAACCCTCATTGGTCCGGACATTATACAACATGCCGAAGATCAGGTTCGCTTTATTCGTGAACATTTGAAAGCTGCTCAGTCCCGACAGAAGAGCAACTATGACCGCAAACACAAGGAAATGGTCTATCAACCCAGTGAACAAGCTTACCTCCGTGTCACTATGATGAGGGGCACTCATCGTTTCGGAATAAAAGGCAAGTTAGCTCCTCGCTACATTGGCCCGTTCTGTATCCTTTCCAGGAGTGGACCAGTGGCATACCGATTGGAATTCCCGCCGAACCTCTCCCAAGTCCACGATGTTTTTCATGTATCGCAACTCCGTTTCTGCTTCAAGTTCCCTATTCGTGAAGTGGAACATGATATGATTGAATTGCAACAGGACTTGTCTTATGAAGAACATCCAAGCCGCATTCTTGATCAGTCTGAACGTCAAACCCGCAACAAGACAACCAAGTTCCTCAGAGTTCAGTGGTCGAATCATTCTGAAGATGAAGCCACTTGGGAATTCGAAGATCGTCTTCGTGCAGAATACCCCAATCTTTTCCACACTACCGCTTATGTAACAGCCCAGATTTCACAAAAAATATTTTTTTTTGTTTTTGGTGTGAATTTTTGATTATCTGATTTGTTTACGGTGTTTGCATCCCCGACTTATCGATCGGCGATTATTTTTCCCCCTCTTATCTCGTACCGGACGGAGACCGACCCTTGCCACCCTAACACTCGACCTTTGCGACACCGGGTTTCACCCGATCACCGTCCCGAAAACCGCACCAGACCAGCTGCAGCCAACAGAACGAAAAACCCTGTTTAATAAGTAAACGTGATATTTTTATAGCGCGCCGGTGATGGCGCGAGAGTTGACGGGTGTAGTCTTCTCGCCCTTCGTTGGTGAGCCCCAAGTGGAAGGCGTGATGTAGCACAACAGCAAATTTCCCTCAGTAAAGATACCAAGGTTTGTCTCCAGTAGGACTCCAGAGATGATAAGTAGGTGTCAGCGGCGCAACTGACGCGGACCTGCACACAGACACAAATAACTTTGTTCCAAACGAAGTTCAGAGAGGTTGTCAATCTCTCCGGTCTTGTTGTTCTCAAAGGATCAAACACAAGGGATAATGATAGCAACTGAAAATAAAAGCAGAAAAGTTAATGAGCGTGGAAAAAGTAATGAGGATATGGACCGGGATACGTGATGTTCACTAGTGATGTCTCTCTCCCAAAAGACGATAAAACTGCTATGCGAGGTAAACAAATTACAGAAGGGCAATTGACAGGATTATGAACGCACCGCAATGCTAACTATGCTACAAAAGAAAGGAAGAGGCTCAAAAGCACGGGCAGTACGCCAATATAAGTAGACCGAAATCCAACTGCATCTACTACTAATCATCCTCCTTGAGATATCTATCCAGAACATCTCGCTGGTTTTAAGTTGTGAGCCCCACCCAAAGTGTAAACCCAAAGCAACAGACAACTGCATTAAAAAACACTTTGCGTAAAGTAAACAATAAACAGCAACGGAGAACATGCAAGAATTACTTAGGAACAAAATTATAAGAGATAAAAACCAAATATATTACTCAATCACAATCTGAACATAATCTCATAATCCATCAGATCCCATCAAACTCAGCATAGCAATAGCAGAAAGATTACAAAAGTGCCTCGATCATGTAGGGCAGCTCACAAGGTCTAAACCATGAAGAACAAAGAGGGGAGGAGAACATCACATAGCTACAGATCACGGACCCATGGTCCAAGGAAAACTAGTCACAAGACATCCGGGGAGCATCCATGGTGGAGAGGAGACTCCCGGAGGTCGGCCCTCCCTCCGGCAGGGTGCTGGGAAGAGGTCTTTTGGTGCTCCCGATCTCGGAAGTGTGGCGGCGGAGGAACAGAGGAGATATCGTGAAAAGGGTTCTCTTTTCTGAAGTTTCCCGTGACGGAGAATATATAGGCGAAGGGGGGGCAGCCAGAGGTGGACCAAGGGCCCCAGATGCCCCCCTGGCGCGGCCAGGGGTGGGGCCACGCCGGTTGGCCGCCTGGGCCACCCCTGGCTTCCCTCTGGCCCCACTCGGGCTCTTCGCGAAGCTTCCTGTACGGTGATTTTTCCTATATTTTTCCCTGATTTTTTCTGGCACTTTTTATATGGGGGAAAACTGAAATAGAAAAACAGCAGAAAACAGGAACTGGCACTGTGGTGCACTGAGTTAATAGGTTAGTCCAAATATGATCAAATGTGTATGAAAGTGTATCTAGATCATAGCAATATCACACAAAACATGCATGGAGCAAGCAGAAATTATAGTTACGTTTTGGACGAATCAACATCCCCAGCTTAATTCCTGCTCGTCCTCGAGTAGGTAAATGATAACGGCATAATTTCGGTGGTGACATGCTAGCAACCATATAAGAACTTTGAAAAGTAAAGCAATCAAGGTTAGAAACTAAATTCAAGTCATAACAAGCAAGAGTCTATATTAGCATTGAAACAAGTAACAAAAGAACATTAGGTGCAAGAGCTCTCGCTGTCCGTGACTCGAATGTCTCCAAATGGTGTTTGCGTGCAAGAAGGGGGATAGGGAATACGAGAAAAACAATTTATTTGTTGAGAACTCAATCTACTAAAGTTTCACACTCGGTATTTTTCTGGAATCTTATCTTGACTCGTCCCCAGACCACTAGCCAGGTACAAGTCAATTTGATCCACTCCTTTTTCAATATTTTGAGCACTCATGCAATGGATGAGCGTAAGCACGAGAGTTGACACTTAGGATGGCAAAGAGAGAAATGCGGAGGAGGAAGACAAAAAGGATGAGAAAGGCTCACATCAATGAGGACAATCATAGGCAAGAGATGCCAAATGATAGATATGATGTGAGGAGTAGGGATTTCCATGCAACGGATGCACATACGAGCTAGGAAGCTCTCCAATGGAACTAGTGGGGGTGCATCTAACTGGCGCGCTCATGAATACCTAGAGCTCGTTTGAGGAGGCTCATCCTAGAATATGCAAGCCAAGTTCTATAGTGTGAAGGTCCCCACATAGCTATATGCATAATGATCATCTCTATGGAGTACAAGGATATAAAGGGAGTACTAGTGTGGATCTCTCAAAAAGATAGTAGTGTTGCCCCTTTCTCTCTTTTTATTTCTTTTTCTCTATTTTCTATTTTTTTGTATTTTTTTGTGGCCTCAATGGCTCTTTCTATTTAACTCTCAGTTGTCCTCTTTGGGATCTTTTATTGTGTCCACTTTGGGATCTTTTCCTCACTTAAGGGCAACACTCTATTTTACAAGAAGGTAAAGGAGATCTTTCACACTTTACAAGGTACTCAAAATCATACAGAAGATGTAACTATCATGATGTATGCAATGTATGTCGCTGCCTGTGTAGCAGGAACATGTATGACATGAAGATCAAGTCATGAAGAGGTGGATGTTGCATGGCAATATATCTCGGAAAGGCTATGGTAATGCCTTGATAGGTAGGTATGGTGGCTGTTTTGAGGAAAGATATAAGGAGGTTTATGATGACAGAGCGTATCATGCCAAGGGTTTGGATGTACCGGCGATGGTGGACACCAACTCTCGGAGTGAGAAGAAGGCAATGCACGACACGGGAGAGGCTAGCAAAATATGGGAAGGTGGAAGTGTCAACTTTCAATACTTACATTAGTCCGAAGAACTCATGCACTTATTATCGGTAACTCTCAATCTAAAAAGGAGTTTCACAAAGAGACAAGTACCCCGAGGAGGAGTGTATGGGGGCTTGGTTATCCTTCCGCATCCTCGACTCATGGTACGTGAGTGTTCTCTAATATTCGATCCCTCCAAAGATTAGTGATCCATCTAGTAGGTAGAGTTCTCAACTAGTTTTGTAGGTTTTGAAAATACACACGGATTGCCCAAAATACGACACCTATCACTAATAGGCTAGATCTCTTGACACCAAAAGTTCAAACATTACTCACATCAATACCTCAAAACTATTGCAAGTTACTACTAGAAGAAAATAGCAACCTCAATTACCTACTCTCAAGACAAGACACAACTCAGTGCAACAACCAACTCTCTTTAACAAGATAAACATGAAAACTAAAAAGAGTTCCAGCAACAAACTAAACAAAAGCCAAGGCTCTTGCTAAAGAAAAACTAAGACTAAGACTAAACATGGCAGTAGCTATGAAAATATAAAAAACACACAACAGCAAAAAGATAAGCAGGAAAAATCCTATGATGAGTTCTAGATATTGAAAGTGGAGCATGTTTCTCTCCCACACAAAGTAAGACGGGATCCAACTTGTTATGAACAGCAAGCAAAGCTAAAGAAAACTAAAAATAAAACCAAAGAGCGAGACGCTCCAAGCATAGCACATAACGCATGAAGTGATAAAAATATAGTGAGACGAAGGACAAACTGATGATTGTTGATGGAGAAGGGGATGCACGGGGGCATCCCCAAGCTTAGACGCTTGAGTCTCCTTGAATATTTATTGGGGATGCATGGGGGAATCCCCAATCTTGAGCGCTTGACACTCCTGGATCTTCTTTCATCATCTTCCATCGCACACTTGAAAACTCCCTTCATACATAACTCATCATAAGCTGATTAGAGAGGTTAGTACCCTTAATAAAATAATTTTTCCCCACTGGATATAAAGATATTCTTGAAGAGCTACTGTTTCTCAAGAGTGCCAAAAAGTTTTTGCAAAGAAAAAGCAAGCTTAAGGTTTGCAAAAGTTAGGACAGACAAAACGTGGCAGAATCTTTGAAAAACAGAACATCAGGTAGTAAAGAATTTTTTAGGGGCACTTCTGCAACTCAAATCAAAAAAACTCAGAACATACGGAAGTTTCACAATTGTATAGAGCACGCTGTCAAAACAATTCAGATCAAAACGATGATCTGGTGATTTGATTCGAATTTTTCTGTCAAGGGACAGAATGTGTTTTCTGGACAACACGTCACAACTTTTGCTTCCCTTATCATAAGAGGCTATAACTTGGCACAAAGCTGAAAAATAAAGATACTATGATGTTGCTATAGTAGTAACAAACATCAAGACACAACAAAAATAAAAAAGAAACCTAAATTCGTTGCGGGCTGCCTCCCGAAAGCGCTTTCTTTTATGCCTTTAAGCTAGGCATAATGCAAAAGAAGAATCAAGTTTTATCAAGAGAAAGAGAATAACTAGCCCGTGTAACGGACTCAAAAGGTAACTTGATTTTCTTTCTAGGGAAGTGTTCCATCCCCTTTTTGAATGGGAATTGGAATTTTATATTCCCCTCTTTCATGTCAATAACCGCACCAACGGTGCGAAGAAAAGGACGTCCCAAAATAATTGGACACAAAGGTTCACCCTCTATATCCATAACAATAAAATCAACGGGAACATAGTTGTCATTGATAATGATAAGAACATCGTCGATCCTCCCCAAAGGTTTCTTTACGAAAGGATCAACAAGACGAACACCAAAAGAACAAGTCTCAAAGGGCTGCAATTCAAACATATCAAATATTCTTTTGGGCATAACGGAGGTACTAGCTCCAACATCACATAAGGCATAGCAAGAGAATTTATTTAATTTAATTTTGATCATAGGGTCCCAACCATCATCTAGCTTCCTAGGTATGGAGGCTTCTACTCTAAGCTTCTCCTCCCTAGCTTTGATGAGAGCATTTGTGATATGCTCCGTGAAGGCAAGATTAAGTGTGCTAGTGTGGGGGTCTCTAGACATTTTGTGTAGCAAGCTAATAACTTCTGAGAGGGTGCAACTATCAAAATCAATATCACTACTATCAAAGGTGGTAGTAGTGTCGTCTAGGCTCACTTGTTTGAAACCCTCTATGTTCATAAGAGTTTCTTCATATTTTGTTGAGGTATTAGCATCACCATTAATAGGTCCAACGGGACTAGGAGTGCATTGGGTGATAATAGTTTGGGTGTCCTCAACAATTTGGATAGTGGAAACTGTGTGGTGTGTAGGAAGGCTCTTAATTCTATCCTCTTCCTCTTTTTCTCTAGCCCACCTTTCTTTAAGTTTAGCCATCATCCTAATATTTTCATTAATTTGTAATTGGATAGAATTAATAGGAATGGCCTTATTCTCCTCAATGGGAGAGGTTCTAATTTTAAGCATTTCAATATCAAGGGCTAAGCTTTCTACCTTCAAAGAGAGATTATCTAATTTAGCTAGTTTTTCTTCCACATTCTTGTTGAAGGATTTTTGTGTAGTGATAAAATCTCTAAGAATGTTTTCTAATTCAGAAGAGGGGTTCTTGTTGCTAGGGTAGGTGTTGTTGTTCCCATAGTTGGATGGAAACGGTCTAGGATTGCTAGCAAAATTACCCCTATAAGCATTGTTGTTGAAATTGTTTCTAGAAATAAAGTTCACATCTACTTGCTCTTGGGCAACCAAAGAATTTAAAGGTACATCATGAGGATCAATAGAGGGTTGCTTGGTAAGTAGAGACATAATTAAGTCAACTTTTTCATTTAGGGAGGTAACTTCCTCGACAGAGTTTACCTTCCTACCTGTTGGAGAGCGTTCGGTGTGCCATTGGGAATAATTGGTCATCATCTCATAGAGAAGCTTCGTGGTAGCACCAAGTGTAGTTGACATAAAGGTTCCTCCCGCGGCCGAATCTAACAGGTTCCGCGAGGTAAAGTTCAAGCCTACATAAAAAGTCTGGATAACCATCCAGGTAGTCAAACCATGTGTAGGGCATTTCTTAACAAGAGATTTCATTCGTTCCCAAGCTTGGGAAACTTGTTCATTATCCAATTGCTTAAAATTCATAATGTTACTCCTTAATTGGATAATTTTAGCAGGTGGGTAGTGCTTCCCTATAAAAGCATCTTTGCACTTATCCCAAGAATCTATGCTATTCCTAGGCAAATATTGAAACCAAATTTTAGCGTCCCCCCTTAAAGAGAAAGGAAAGAGCTTGAGCTTAACAATATCACCTTCTACTTCTTTATACTTTTGCATATCACATAATTCAACAAAATTGTTCAAGTGTAAAGCAGCATCATCTCCAGCACCAGAGAATTGATCTCTCATAACAAGGTTTAGCAAGGCAGGTTTAATTTCATAAGAGGTAGCTGAAGTGGCAGGTGTGGCAATGGGGGTGCAGATAAAGTCTTGGTTGTTGTGACTAGTGAAGTCACACAACTTGGTGTTTTCAGTGCAACCATAGCAGCAGCAAGTGTGGTAGATTTTTTTTGTGATTTTTGATATAAGACACAAAGATAAAAACTGAAAAGTAAACAAACAAGACTAAAAAAACAAAGGTAAAGGGCAGTGTGCAACTCCCCTATCTTAGCACTCGGAGTCCCAGGAAACGGCGCCAAAAATTTTCTTGATGCCGCGAGAGTTGACGGGTGTAGTCTTCTCGCCCTTCATTGGTGAGCCCCAAGTGGAAGGCGTGATGTAGCACAGCAGCAAATTTCCCTCAGTAAAGATACCAAGTTTTGTCTCCAGTAGGACCCCAGAGATGATAAGTAGGTGTCAGCGGCGCAACTGACGCGGACCTGCACACAGACACAAATAACTTTGTTCCCAACGAAGTTCAGAGAGGTTGTCAATCTCTCCGGTCTTGTTGTTCACAAAGGATCAAACACAAGGGATAATGATAGCAACTGAAAGTAAAAGCAGAAAAGTAAATGAGCGTGGAAACAATAATGAGGATATGGACCGGGATACGTGATGTTCATTAGTGATGTCTCTCTCCAAAAAGACGATAAAACTGCTATGCGAGGTAAACAAATTACAGATGGGCAATTGACAGGATTATGAACGCACCGCAATGCTAACTATGCTAGAAAAGAAAGGAAGAGGCTCAAAAGCACGGGCAGTACGCCAATATAAGTAGACCGAAATCCAACTGCATCTACTACTAATCATCCACCTTGAGATATCTATCCAGAACATCTCGCTGGTATTAAGTTGCGAGCCCCACCCAAAGTGTAAACCCAAAGCAACAAACAACTTCATTAAAAAACACTTTGCGTAAAGTAAACAATCCTTGCAATCGCGGTTACAAGCATCGTTGTTTTCCCCCTTGTGGCAACAGCACATCCCCTAGACTCATGTTTCTGTCACTCAAGCGTGTCATCGGGGGGCATGAACCCACAATCGAGAATAACGTTCCCTCTTGGAGTTACTACCTACTACTTGGACAAAGCAATAAACAACAACGGAGAACATGCAAGAATTACTTAGGAACAAAATTATAAGAGATAAAAACCAAATATATTACTCAATCACAATCTGAACATAATCTCATAATCCATCAGATCCCATCAAACTCAGCATAGCAATAGCAGAAAGATTACAAAAGTGCCTCGATCATGTAGGGCAGCTCACGAGGTCTAAACCATGAAGAACAAAGAGGGGAGGAGAACATCACATAGCTACTGATCACGGACCCATGGTCCAAGGAAAACTACTCACAAGACATCCGGGGAGCATCCATGGTGGAGAGGAGACTCCCGGAGGTCGGCCCTCCCTCCGGCAGGGTGTCGGGAAGAGGTCTTCTGGTGCTCCCGATCTCGGAAGCGCGGCGGCGGCGGAACAGAGGAGAAATCGCAAAAAAGGGTTCTCTTTTCTGAAGTTTCCCGTGACAGAGAATATATAGGCGAAGGGGGGGCAGCCAGAGGTGGACCAGGGGCCACAGGCGCAGGGTGGGGCCGCGCCGGGTGGCCGCCTGGGCCACCACTGGCTCCCCTCTGGCCCCACTCGGGCTCTTCGCGAAGCTTCCTGTACGCTGATTTTTCCTATATTTTTCCCGGAATTTTTCTGGTACTTTTTATATGGGGGAAAACTGAAATAGAAAAACAGCAGAAACCAGGAACTGGCACTGTGGTGCACTGAGTTAATAGGTTAGTCAAAATATGATCAAAAGTGTATGAAAGTGTATCTAGATCATAGCAATATCACACAAAACATGCATGGAGCAAGCAGAAATTATAGATATGTTTTGGACGTATCAGCCGGAAAGTGTTCTCGGAACGGTTCCAGCGCGAGGTGAACGCCACTGCCTCGACGCGCTGATCGCGCAGTTCAAAGTTTTACCCGAATCAGAGGTCCGGCGGACCCCCGGCGGCCAGAAAAAATAAACACCGCGCGCGCGAGAGAAAACCGGGGATGTTTTTGCAAACTGCTAGACACCTGGGCTATATAAAGACCACCACTCCCCCACCCCTTTCTAGGGTTTCCTAGCCAAAAATTGCAGCCACACCCTCCGCATTGCCCCAAAATTAAACCCAATTCCCCAGATCCTGAAACCCTAGCCTCTCCTCTGATCTGGACCGTCAGACCTCAGATCTGATGGCCCAGAAGCCGCCACGTATCCCCCTGGACCTCCCACCTACCTCCAGCTGCTCTGGGCCGAACCGGGAGCCGCCGCGCCGCCGGCGGCCGCCCCCACAGGTCCACTGCGCCGCCTCTCCTTCTTCATCCTCTGATCTCCTCCCTCGCCTTCCCTCGCAACCGGCTGCATCTAAGGCAGCCTTGGACGCCATCGCGCCGGGAACCGAGATGGAGCCTGCCGGCCTGCGCGTCCGAGCCGCCGCGCGCCTCCCCATGTCAACGACGACCGAATCCAATGCTGTAACGACCCAATTCACATAGAATTGAAGTCTCTGTGATCAAGTGCCAGTCCCTGGATCGAACTCGCTGGCACACACAGTATCATAGATGAATATCAAAGTACAAGTGCATCATTATTACAACGTATGATCCAGAATAAAACAAATAACAAGTTGCATAGCTCAAGGCTAGCTTATTCAACATAAATATAGCGGAAGAAAAAGCAAGTAACGTGGAGTCCCATCAACAGCCACAAGCGAACATGCTGAGTGTAGACCCGCAACCCTAAACGCACCTTACTGGTCGTCTGAAAAACCTGCAACACCAAAGGTTACAACCCGACAACGGGTCAGTACATCTGATTTGTACGACAAGTGACACGGAAAAGGTATATATAAAGGACCTACAACTACATGCAAGGTGAGTCAAAGGAAAGGCTTATGGTTTTGTTTTGCAGAAAGCCAATTTTCTCCTGAACTAAACTAGTCAAAATTTTAAGTTGAATTCTACCTGAAACACACAGCAACCCATGCTAATCTTTCCCACCAAATTATTATTAAGTGTTCATCTGACAAGATCATTCATCAAAAGTACTGACTAGTTGCTCAAAGTTCATCCGTAACCGTGGACACGGCTAATCATGATCAGTTTATACGCTCTGCAGAGGTTGTACACGTTCCCCAATGGACCCAACCAAAAGATTGAGACGAAGACTTTCCGAAGAGGTTGCCTCCACCCTTTGGTAGTCGGTACACCTAACACACATCTACATCAGCTAGCTACTAGGGCCAGGTTCCCCACAACGTACTCATGCTAAGCCAGAGCCCATATAGCCAGTGGCTGTACACGGAAGCTACTAGTAATATTGCCTGTCTAATCTTATTGAGCCTGGACGGCGCCCATTGCGTTCAGAGGGTAGACACCATGTCGCACCCGGTTCACCACCAAAACAACCATTGGGTGCATTTAACCCCAGCACTGTCCTTAGACAAGGCACAGCCACCAGGATGCAACCCGCCCGTCCAGAAGTGATTTCTATTTATTATAAAGTTTCTACACAAATTATTAAATAGCTCACATGCACTCCATGAATTATCACAACCCAAACCACGTCTAAAAAGCATAGCAATAAAGTAACAACACGTGCTAGGTTGATCTACAAATACAAGTCAAGACATGTGGCTATCCTAACTGGTTTTGGAACAACAGTAAAGTAAACTGCCAATCATGCAATAGGGTGATATTCTTAACATAATGCATATATAAAATTATAGGTATGAGTATTGTCAAAGCATCACTTGCCTTCTTCCTGTTCCTGACGATCACAATCCTCACAAAACGATGCGGCGCACTGCGGACAATCTATACGAGCAAACATAGCACCAATCAACATATATTCAACACAAATATGCACAAATAGTAATAAACATCCAAATAACAGTAGCAAAACTTGCCTAACAGAAGCTAAACTTGGAGTACTCGACAAAATAAAACCAACGCAAAAAGAAACGGCGCAAACGGGCGCACCGTAAAAAAATACGGCTACCGGAAGTTCAAATTTGATTCCGCTTGGGATTCAAATTTGAAAACTTTAAACTTCTGCAAAACTTAGTATACTGGCTAGAACTTTTCGTCACGGTCGCAACGCAACTGGAATCACTCAATTTCGAGTTACGGTTAAAAATTAACCGCGAAAACGGTACCGGGGTGGCATCGGGGTCCAATCTGCAAAAAGGACCTATCCGTAAATAAAATAAATACGAAAAATGCGATCGGGTCCTTGGGCCACGGTTTACCAGATCTGGACCTTTTTTTCCAACGCGTTTTCCCTTTTTTTCTTCTCTTCCTCACGGTCAAGGCCGGCGGCCATGGAAGCACGGCTCGGCACGGGCGACGGGCACCGGCCACTCCGGCCGGCGGCGAACTCCGGCCGAGGGCCGGTGGGTTGGGGGCGGCGGCGAGGCACGCGTAAGGACGCGGCGGCGGGGCGCACAGGGGCGGCGGAGGCCGTGGCTGTGGCGGCGGCGCGAGGATGGGGGTGGCGGCGCTAGGCGGCGGGGTGGCCGCGGCGGGGTCGGGGCGGAGGCGGGCGGCGGGGTGGTCACCGGCGATGAAAAAAAACGAACTCCGACGAGATTCCGGCGATGACGTCGGCGTCGGCGGTGATGACGTTGGCGGCGGCGGGTCCCGCGGATTAGTTTAGGGCTAAACCTAAAACGCTAAAAGAAATTAATCTAACCCTAAACGGAGCTATTTATAGACAGCCTCTCCTCCGGTTTTTTTAATCCGAGTCCGGCCCAAACTCTAATTAGCGCCCAGCCCGGAAAAGAAAATAGAACGGGCGCTCGGAGGCCCGAAACAATTTTAGAAAAATAACGGATAATTATTTTTAATTTCCATTTTCACCAAAACTTTTAAAAATAATATAATTGAATTTTTGGCATTGCCAAAATATTAAATAAAAATAAAAACTTTGCAACTTATTTTTAATTATTTTTAAATACTTTTTCGGCAAATTAAAAATACCGAAAAACTCCAAAAATGATTTAAAAAATTCCCGGAGCATAACAAAATTCCCAAAATATTTTTAGAAATTATTTATAACCCCAAAGTAAATTTAAAATGTCTCCAAAAATATTTTAATCTATTTTACAACAATTTAAAAATGGGGATAAGTCATTTTATATCCTCTCCAGCGAACTGCCATGTGTTGAAAAATGTTTAAAATATTTTTAAAACTCCAGAAAAATGCGGAAACAACATGAGATGCATATGATGATCTATTGACATCTAAATTTAGAAAATTCAGATGTTACAAACCTACCACCCTTAAGATGAATCTCGTCCTCGAGATTCGGGCTGGCTAGCAAAGAGGTGTGGATGGTCTCGCTTCAAATCTTCTTGGCGCTCCCAAGTGGCTTCTTCCTCAGTATGATGATCCCACTGAACTTTGCATAGCTTGATTGTCTTGGTGCGGGTAACTCTTTCTGCAGTCTCCAGAATCTTCACAGGTTTCTCCTCATAAGTCAGGTCACTCTCCAACTGAATTGCCTCAAGTGGTACTGTATCTCTCAAAGGAATATCTGCCATCGCTGCATGACACTTCTTCAGCTGGGATACGTGAAACACATCATGAACTCCTGACAAAGATTATGGCAACTCCAACTGATAAGCTACCTCTCCTCTGCGCTCCAAGATCTTGTAAGGCCCCACAAAACGTGGTGCTAACTTACCCTTGATTCCAAACCTCTTGATTCCGTGAATTGGTGAAACTCTGAGATACGCACGGTCTCCAACCTCATAGTTTACATCCTTGCGCTTCGCATCTGCATAACTCTTCTGCCTGGACTGTGCTATCTTCAGTCTATCACGGATCAACTTGACTTTCTCCTCAGCATCTCTGATCAGGTCTGGTGCGAAAAACTGACGCTCTCCTACCTCATCCCACATCAACGGAGTCCTGCACTTCCTGCCATACAGTAACTCGAATGGTGCCATCTGAAGACTAGACTGGTAACTGTTGTTGTATGAGAACTCAGAATACGGTAAGTTGTCATCCCAACTCGAATCATAATCCAACGCACTAGCTCTCAACATATCCTCCAAGATCTGATTGACTCTCTCGGTTTGCCCATCTGTCTGTGGATGGAATGCTGTACTGAACTCCAGCCTAGTGCCCAAAGTCTCATGTAACTGACGTCAAAACTTCGAAGTAAACTGAGTACCTCTATCAGACACAACCTTGCTTCGAACTCCATGCAAACATACGATCCTGGACATATAAATCTTGGCTAGCTTGGCACTGTTGTAAGTTGTCTTCACCGGGATGAAGTGAGCAACCTTGGTCAAACGATCAACAATCACCCAAATAGAATCATATCCTGACCGAGTCCTGGGTAAACCAGTAATAAAGTCCATACCTATCTGATCCCACTTCCAATCTGGTATAGGCAAAGGTTGCAACAATCCTGCTGCCTTCTGATGCTCAGCTTTGACTCTCTGGCAAACATCACACAATGCAATATACTGGGCTATCTCTCGCTTCAGGATAGTCCACCAAAATCTCTCCCTCAAGTCCAAATACATCTTGGTATTCCCGGGATGAATAGAATAAGGTGAATCATGTGCCTCCTAAAGAATCAACTTCCTGATCTCTGCATCTTGCGGTACACAAATGCGCTTCTCAAACCAAATGGCTCCATGCTCATCCTCGCGGAAACCCTCTTCTTTCCCTTTGGTCATATTCACTTTTATCTCATCAATTTCTGCATCACCCTTCTGAGCTTCTCTGATTCTTTCCAACAGATTTGGCTTCACTTCCAATGTTGCCACATATCCCTTAGGAACTATGTCCAACCTGAGATTCTTGAACTGCTCACATAACTCAAGTGGCATATCCTCAACATTAGCAACATTGACATGACTCTTACGGCTCAATGCATCAGCAACCACATTTGCTTTACCAGGATGATACTGCACATTCAAATCATAATCCTTAATAAGCTCCAGCCATCTACTCTGCCTGAGATTCAACTCCTTCTGAGTAAAGATATACTTCAAACTCTTATGATCAGTAAAAACATCACAATGATTACCAACGAGATATTGCCTCCATGTTTTCAATGCGTGAAAAACTGCAGCTAACTCCAAATCATGTGTAGGATATTTCTGTTCATGGTTCTTAAGCTGACGTGAAGCATAAGCAACAACTCTACCCCCTTGCATCAAAACACAACCAAGTCCTCAACGAGATGCATCACAATATACTTGGAAATCCTTATGTATATCAGGCAAACATAAAACAGGTGCAGTTACTAACCGTTTCTTCAACTCCTGAAAGCTGGTTTCACATTGCTCGCTCCAATCAAACTTATTCTCTTTCTTCAACAGCTCGGTCATTGGTTTTGCAAGCTTGGAGAAATTCTCAATGAACCTCCTATAATATCCTGCAAGCCCCAAGAAACTGTGAATGTCTCCAACTGTCGTGGGTGTCTCCCATTCTGTAACTGTTGAAACCTTGGATGGGTCCACAGCTACTCCTTCGCCTGACACAACATGTCCAAGGAATCCTACCTCCTTCAACCAAAACTCACACTTGCTGAACTTGGCATACAATTTGTGCTCCCTGAGCTTCTCCAATACCAAACGCAGATGTGCCTCATGCTCTTGCTCATTCTTGGAATACACCAATATATCATCAATGAACACCACAACAAATTTGTCCAAGAACTCCATAAACACCTTATTCATCATATTCATGAAGTATGCAGGAGAATTAGTCAATCCAAATGACATAACAGTATACTCATACAACCCATACCTTGTAGTAAAAGCAGTCTTCGGAATATCCTTCTCCCGAATCTTCACTTGATGATAACCAGAACGAAGATCCATCTTGGAGAATACACAAGCTCCTTCCAACTGGTGAAATAGATCATTAATCACAGGTAAAGGATACTTGTTCTTGATAGTAACATCATTGAGAGAACGGTAATCAACACACATCCTCTGGGTTCCATCCTTCTTCTCAATAAATAACACTGGAGATCCCCAAGGTGACGAGCTTGGGCGAATGAAGCCCTTTGCCTGCTATTCTCTAATCTGTTCCTTCAACTCTGCAAGTTCATTAGCGGGCATCCTATACGATCTCTTAGCAATAGGCCCAGTACTTGGTATTAAATCAATAAGGAACTCAATCTCCCTATCCGGTGGCATACCTGGCAACTCCTCTGGAAACACATCCGGATAATCCCTCACAACACGCACATCATCCAGGCTACCCCCCTTAAGAGAATTCACCTGAGCGTGCTGATGCTTATACTTGGACACATATCTGATCTTCTTCCCCTTCGGTGTACGGAGAGTGATAGAACGACTGGCACAATCAATAACACCTTGGTACTTAGCTAGCCAATCCATGCCCAATATAACATCCAAACCTTGTGACTCCAATATAATCAGATCTGTAGGAAAAACATGCTTCCCTATGGCTAGACTTAACTGATAGCATCCCAAACTAGCTGACATCTCCGCTCCCGGTGAACTTATGAGCATAGAAGACTTAAGAACTACGGTAGGTAACTCATGCTTATCCACAAATACCCTCGATATGAAAGAATGCGATGCACCAGAATCAAAAAGAACAAGTGCGGGTACTGAATTGATAAAGAACTTACCAATCACAACATCAGGTTCATCATAAATCTCCTCCACGTTGACATGGTTCACATGCCCCTTGTTGAAAGGATTGGGCTTGACGAATCCATTCCCGTTGTTGTCCTTGTTCTCCGGGCAGTCTGTGGCATAGTGTCCCATGTTCTTGCACTTGAAACACTGGATGTGACTCAAGTCCTTTGGTGTCTGGCCATTCTGACGGTTGCTTCCATTGCCTCAATTGGGTCCATTGCTTCTCCCATTCCCATTGTTCCTTCCATTGCCATTGCCATTCCTGTTACCATTGTGGTGGTTGTGACCATTATGGTTGTGACCATTCCCACCATGATGGTTGTGTCCTCCACTTTGAACATGGCCATTCCCACCATTGTGGTTATGTCCATGGTTATGTCCTCCATTGCCACCATAAGAGTTGCGTGGCTTCTGATGCGGTCCAGAGTTATACTTGCCACCATTGTTGTTGTTGTACTTCCTCTTGCGGTTCTCAATGGCCTGTTGCTTGCCTTCCAACACAATAGCTTTGTCTATGAGCCCCTGGCAGTTAGCAAAGGTAGCCACTGTCAACTGGACTCCCAACTCATCATTCAGCCCCTCCAAGAACTTCTCATGCCTTGATGCATCATTGCTGATATCATCTGGAGCATATCTTGCAAGCTTGTTGAACACCTGAACATACTCGGCCACTGAACGGCCTCCCTGACGCAAACTGCGGAACTCCTTCTTCTTCAAGCTCATGGCGCCTGCTGAAACATGTGCGGCGCGAAAGGCAGACTAGAACTGCGCCCAAGTGATGGTGTCGATGGGATAAATCACCAAGTAGTTGTCCCACCATGCTGCGGCAGGACCCTCCAGCAAATGTGAGGCAAACCTCACCCTCTCTGCCTCAGTACAGCCAACTGTCTCCATGTTCTGGCCCACTGAACGAAGCCAGTCATCCGCCTCTATGGGTTCAGGAGTGCTAGAGAACCTATGAGGATTCAACCGCAGGAACCTCGCAAGTGTGTCCACAGGTGGTGGTGGTGGTGGTGCATTGTTGTTGTTGCCCATATTCTGAGTGAGCAACTGGATCAACTGAGCTTGTACTTGAAGTAACTGCTTCATGTAAGCTCGCACTTCATTGTTGTTGTTTCCATTCCCCGTGGGATCACGTCTCGGCGACATCTGTTGGGCAAGAATAGGTAAGTTGTAGACAGAAAGTAGCTAGGTAAATATATCCTACCCCATATGCTTATCATGATCATGGCAAGCATTATATATTCAATACATATATCACCAATCAACTTCACGAAACAATATCACCATAGCATCAAACATATAACAATCATCAACCAATGCACTCATACGAAAAACCATCACATATCACACCATATAGTTTAAAATATATTGCATAACTGATATAAGATCCTCAACACAACCACAAATAATATAAGATCCTCAACACAACCACGAATAAGAGTATATCAAGCAACCTAGTATTGCCACACCGAATAAGTCGACATGGTCAAATACGCTAACACGATAACGATAGTGAACTAATTTCCGGTGAAGTAATTCCGAATGCTGTCCTTGCTAAACAGCATGCGGTACTCGCGCCCGCTAATGCGGTTGCGCCTTTTGGGGCTCGGTTCATCTTCTTCTGCCGAGGTCTCCACTTCTGGTTCCTCTTCTTGTTCTTAAATTCCAGTGGCATTCATCTTCTCCTTCAGCCTCTTTATCTCCACTTGCATCTCCACCCTCTCCTTCTTCAGCTTGTTGGTGTCCCTCTTGAGCTTGGTGTTCTTCTGCTGCAACTCAGTGATGGTGTAAAGATCCGACTGAGTGCTCTTCTCCTGGTCGTGGATGTGCTTCTCTAGGCTCTGGATGAAGTAGGTAGTTGTACCTGGCCAAATGGCCCCAGGCATATACTTGAACTTCTTTGGACATATGATCCCCGATGGAAGGATCCTAGTCATCTTCTCGTACACCGTACCCTTTAGCTGTCCGGCATACTGCTCAATGATGCGTCCAAGAGCCATGTGAGCGGCTATGCGCACACACTGCTCCTTCTCCGGGGCATGCACCTCGAATGACTCCGTGATCACCCTTTCTCCCGTCATGCTTCCTAGGAGAAATGTCTCCACTTGCCAGTAGTCATCAACTCCCCTTGTCTCCACTATGTCCGGCTGAAAGACTGGCGCGTAGATGTTCAGGTAATGGCAAATGCCCCTGAGCTCAGGTCCAAACGCAATAGCGCGGTATGACAAGGTGGTCATCTATAATAAAAGAGAGGAAAGGCAAGATTAGAACAGGTATGAATACGAGATAGAGAAGGTAAGTAAGTACAAGACAGAGTGATGTAAAGTAATATTTTCATTCCTATGGCTTTTCTAATCCATTTTCTAGGGTCACGTCCAACAGTCAACACACTGCTCTGATACCATCTGTAACGACCCAATTCACATAGAATTGAAGTCTCTGTGATCAAGTGCCAGTCCCTGGATCGAACTCGCTGGCACACACAGTATCATAGATGTATATCAAAGTACAAGTGCATCATTATTACAACGTATGATCCAAAATAAAACAAATAACAAGTTGCATAGCTCAAGGCTAGCTTATTCAACATAAATATAGCGGAAGCAAAAGCAAGTAACGTGGAGTCCCATCAACATCCACAAGCGAACATGCTGAGTGTAGACCCGCAACCCTAAACACACCTTACTGGTCGTCTGAAAAACCTGCAACACCGAAGGTTACAACCCGACAACGGGTCAGTACATCTGATTTGTACGACAAGTGACACGGAAAAGGTATATATAAATGACCTACAACTACATGCAAGGTGAGTCAAAGGAAAGGCTTATGGTTTTGTTTTGCAGAAAGCCAATTTTCTCCTGAACTAAACTAGTCAAAATTTTAAGTTGAAATCTACCTGAAACACACAGCAACCCATGCTAATCTTTCCCACCAAATTATTATTAAGTGTTCATCTGTCAAGACCATTCATCAACAGTACTGACTAGTTGCTCAAAGTTCGTCCGTAACCGTGGACACGGCTAATCATGATCAGTTTATACGCTCTGCAGAGGTTGTACACGTTCCCCACTGGACCCAACCCGAAGATTGAGACGAAGACTTTCCGAAGAGGTTGCCTCCACCCTTTGGTAGCCAGTACACCTAACACACATCTACATCAGCTAGCTACCAGGGCCAGGTTCCCCACAACGTACTCATGCTAAGCCAGAGCCCATATAGCCAGTGGCTGTACACGGAAGCTACTAGTAATATTGCCTGTCTGATCTTCTTGAGCCTGGACGGCGCCCATTGCGTTCAGAGGGTAGACACCATGTCGCACCCGGTTCACCACCAAAACAACCATTGGGTGCATTTAACCCCGGCACTGTCCTTAGACAAGGCACAACAACCAGGATGCAACCCGCCCGTCCAGAAGTGATTTCTATTTATTATAAAGTTGCTACACAAATTATTAAATAGCTCACATGCACTCCATGAATTCTCACAACCCAAACCACGTCTGCAAAGCATAGCAATAAAGTAACAACACGTGCTAGGTTGATCTACAAATACAAGTCAAGACATGTGGCTATCCTAACTGGTTTTGCAGCAACAGTAAAGTAAACTGCCTATCATGCAATAGGGTGATATTCTTAACATAATGCATATAGAAAATTATAGGTATGAGTATGGTCAAAGCATCACTTACCTTCTTCCTGTTCCTGACAATCACAATCCTCAAAAAACGATGCGGCGCACTCCGGACAATCTATACGAGCAAACATAGCACCAATCAACATATATTCAACACAAATATGCACAAACAGTAATAAACATACAAATAACAGTAGCAAAACTTGCCTAACAGAAGCTAAACTTAGAGTACTCGACAAAATAAAACCAACGCAAAAAGAAACGGCGCAAACGGGCGCACCGTAAAAAAATACGGCTATCGGAAGTTCAAATTTGATCCCGCATGGGATTCAAATTGGAAAACTTTAAACTTCTGCAAAACTTAGTCTACTGGCTAGAACTTTTCGTCACGGTCGCAACGCAACTGGAATCACTCAATTCCGAGTTACGGTTAAAAAGTAACCGCGAAAAACGCAATCGGGTCCCTGTCCAACAGTTGACCAGATCTGGACCTTTTTTTTCCAACGCATTTTCCCTTTTTTTTCTTCTCTTCCTCACGGGCGAGGCCGGCGGCCATGGCATCACGGCTCGGCACGGGCGACGGGCAGCGGCCACTCAGGCCGGCGGCGAACTCCGGCCGAGGGCCGGCGGGTCGGGGGCGGCGGCGAGGCGCGCATAGGGACGCGGCGGCGGGGCGCACAGGGGCGCGGCGACCGGGGCGCACAGGGGCGGCGGCGACCAAGCTGCGGCGGCGGCGCGGGGCTGGGGGTGGCGGCGCTAGGCGGCGGGGTGGCCGCGGCGGGGTCGGGGCGGAGGCAGGGCGGCGGGGTGCTCACCGGCGACGAAAAAAAACGAACTCTGGCGAGATTCCGGCGATGACGTCGGTGTCGACGGCGATGACGTCGGCGGCGGCGAGTCCCGCGGATTAGCTTAGGGCTAAACCTAAAACGCTAAAAGAAATTAATCTAACCCTAAACGGAGCTATTTATAGACAGTCTCTCATCCGTTTTTTTAATCCGAGTCCGGCCCAAACTCTAATTAGCGTCCAGGTCGAAAAATAAACAAAACGGACGCTCGGAGGCCCTAAACAATTTTAGAAAAATAACGGATAATTATTTTTAATTTCCGTTTTCACCAAAACTTTTAAAATAATATAATTGAATTTTTGGCATTACCAAAATATTAAATAAAAATAAAAACTTTGAAAAACATTTTTTAAATACTTTTTTGGCAATTTTAAAATACCGACAAACTCCAAAAATGATTTATAAAAAATCCCGGAGCATAAATAAATTCCTAAAATATTTTTAGAAATTATTTATAATCCCAAAGTAAATTTTAAATGTCTCCAAAAATATTTTAAACTATTTTCCAACAATTTAAAAATGGGGATAAGTCATTTTATATCCTCTCCAGCCAACTGCCATGTGTTGAAAAATGTTTAAAATATTTTTAAAACTCCTGAAAAATGCGGAAACAGCATGAGATGCATATGATGATCTATTAACATCCAAATTTAGAAAATTGGGATGTGACAAGCGCCGCCGGCCCCGTTTCTCCGCCTCCAGCCCTCATACGCGAGTTCCCGGCCACACCACCTCGTCAGCGAGGCCAAGTCCGCCGCCTCCTGCGGTCCTTCTCGGGAGGAGCCCGAGCTGCTCGCTCACCCCGTCGCACGCGTGGAAGACGACTTGGGCCTGGCGCACCCCACGGCCCAGCAGGCGCGCCCGCAGCCCACTCCCAGCCGGCCTGCTCCGCCCCAGCAGCGCCTCCTCACGCCCAGGGCAACGCCCAGCTATCCAGCGCCCTCCCCGCCGGCTTGGGCCACGACCCAGCAAGGGTGAGCGCCCCCTTTTTCTTTTTTTTTTCTTTTTTTTGTAGTTGCTGCTGTTGCACTGTTGGGCCCAGTAGCTTTCGGCCCAGTAAGGATTCTAGCTTTTTTTTCTGGTTTAATAGAATGGCAGATTAAGTTATAATTTTGCGAGTGCTATAACTTTTTAACGGTAGTCCGGATCGCAATGCGTTAAACATGAAAGTTGCTTAGAATTTTGTGTAGATTAATAAAATATGCTCTTTTTCCATGTTTGACTTTGTTTGCATGTTGTTTACCTGCTAATTACACTGCTTGCCACCATAAACTGTTTCTTTAATAACTTTTTAACCGTTGCTCCGTTTGAAATGTTCTTTATATGTAACTTGACTAGAATTGCATGTAGATTGTGTTTATGCTGCTCTTGCTTGCTAATAAAAATTATAAAATATGCTTTAGGTCAAAATAGTACCAAATGCAATAAATATCGTGGCGTCCGTAATAGTTGCCATGTATAGGTTATACCCCCCCCACTTAAAGTGACTAGATTACATCGTTTATTTATGCTTCACCTCTTGCCATGTCTGTGTGCTATGCCATGCTTGAGTGAGATGCCATGTTGACAACCTTTGCTCACCTTGTGTAGCTAAACAACTTGAACCTTTCTAAATGTGCGGTATTGTCGTGAGTGACGAGTACTCCACTTAACCTGTTAGTAATCGCTCTCAACGGTACGTGTGTTGTCTCGTGTTGCCTTCTTGTTATTGCTTGCTCGTGATTGCCTCGTAGTAATAGATGCTTGCTCGTCGATTGCCTTTTCCAGTGTTTCCTTCTTGTGTGCTTCCGCGGGTACCTCTCGGAGACGTTGCGAGATTGCGATCAACTACACCTTCGGAACCCGACTTATCAATAGGCAAGGACTATAAATTACTTATGATCCATTCTATTTCAACCAGCGGTTTGCATGCTAGTCTAGGTTAGGTTCGATGTTTGATCCTACCACATGTTTACAACCTCTTCCAACCGATGCAGCCTTTTCCCCTCCCAGCAAACCATGTACTGCTATGTTACTATTGCTTGTTGCTCAGCCCATGCTTAGTATGCATGCTTAGGATGCTACGATGTTACCCTGTTACTCCTTGGTTTGGGCTATCAAATTATTATATTGTTGTTGATGATATGATTATTATAATGTTGACTATATTCGACGAAGGATGGAAGGTCTAGGCTATCCCGCCTCGACGCTTTGTTCCATTCGAGTCACCTAGGATCCGAGTTCCGGGTATTGGTTTTAAGACTGAGCGTGCCTAACCGCGTGTGGGATTTTATGGGGTCCACTTTTCTTACCTACCTAGCTTCAAACATTTCTAGTGGTGGCCCAAGCTGATTTACCATTTGAAAAACGTGTGTGTGTCTGTTGGGTCGCTCCTGGCAGATATTCTTTAAAATAACTTGGGTCACCTGAGACATGGGTTTCTCTGTTGGTCCACCCCAGGGAGCTAGGGGTCTGCCCACATGTGTTTGGGTAGCTAACCCGACCTCATCCAGACGGTAGAGGCCAATTCGAGAGCGCGGCCGGCTTTTGAGTTGGATGTCGACTCACCGGGGGCCACCCGGATTTGTGTGTTATTAGTTAGAGGGACCTGTAGTTCCGGATCTCTTGGGACTAAAACATAAAATGGTTGCCTATCATGGGTAGCAACTGAGAGTGATGGGCGTGCGTGCGAAGCCTTGTAATGGGCAGTTGGTACACCCCTGCAGGGTTAAATCTTTTCGAGAAGCCGTGTCCACGGTTATGGACGACTTGAGACCTAATCCTTGTTCATAGACGACAACAACAACAACTGAGATAATCTTAATATAACTTGATCAACGTGTGTGTGCCTTGACTGCTTCTTCTTCGTCGGGATGCGAAGAGGAGGACAAGGATATGATAGGTGTTATGTTTGCGTAAGTAGCTGATAGCAAGACTTGTTGGAGGCGATTCCTCATCGAATGCTTGGCTTCTTATCTTACTCTCTAGTTCGTTAGCCACTTCAAAATGCTAGTGCGGCAGCAACCTCACCACTTACCCCATCCTTACCGTAAACTACTAGTTGTCCTAGAATGACGAATGATGAAGTCCTTGGTGGGTTAGTTGACCACTACAGTTGGATGCTGAGTACTTCTGTACTCATGATACTATCCCCAAACTATTTTCAGAGTTCTTGATCGACAACAGGTATGGTGATCAATGTTTCACGTGGAGACTCGACGACGACTAGTTAGGCGGATCCCGGCGGAGGGCCTGGACCCGTGTAGTTATGGGGATCGATGATTTTCTCTTTGCCAGTAGGCATTTTATTGTAGTCTGTACTCAGACATGTATCTTCCGCTATTGTATTGTATTAAGGCAGTTGTATGCCGATTGTATGAGATGTTGTATCCTTGTATCCGTAATGTTGTGATATCATGTTGGAAATCCGGGGCATATGGCTACGTCATATGTCGCGGTGGGACCGATATGTGCTTCGTCCCCGGATCTGGATGGAAACATCTAGATCTGGATCAGTACCGCATATCGGGCCTTACAGCTTAGATTCTCGGGACGACAATTCCTGTAGTGGGGGAGATTTGTAACACCCTCAGTGTCTGTAACAGTAATCACTTTGACTGTTGACTATTACTGTTGCTAATCACTGTTGCTAATCATGCCTTGATCAACTTTGCATTTGATCATATCCAAAAACCCTGTTGGTTGATATTAAAAACTATGTCATAAATAAAACCTTGTCCAAAATTGGTGCAACCACTTTTGTTAAATCCCTAATATTCAGTGGATCATGCCTAGGTCGTCATGGGAATTTATGGAGCTATAAATTAGTCCAAACAAATATAAACATCAACTAAAATCCCCCTTTATTAGGTTGCATATTAAAAAGAATTATCAAAAGAGTTTATAATAACCCCAAACTTTTTGTGGCCCTGTCACAACCCCAAGTTAGGTATGTGCTAGGATCAAGTGCTCCTTTGCATCATGCAAGAATTTCAAAAGAAAATTCAAAAATGGGGAAAAGAAAAGCCCTGAGAAATTAAATCAAATGGCCAGATAATAATCTTTTTCCAAAAATCTTTTGAATATTTGGAAAATTCCTATAAATGGTGCTAATCATTTTAAAAATGGTTTGGGAGCAATACCATGGTCATGGAATTTTCTAATATTCAAACAGTGGCTTTGGAAATTAAATAAACCCCTATTTGAATTAAAATTCAAATGTTTTGAATTTTAAAAATGCTCAAATTTTATAAGTGGCTAGCTCTCTATTTTATGAGGCCATATAAAAAATTGTGGCATTTTATAAAATGCCTAGCTATTTTTATTAGCTAGGTCAAACATATTGCAGAAAAATAAAAAAGAAAAGAGAAAGGGAGAGACCTACCTGTCGCCCAGGGGCGAAGACCCACTCCCCAGCCGGCCCAGCCCAACTTCCCCCCGTTCTGTCGTCTTCCTCCTGCGCGCCCAAGCAGCTCGGTGGCGTCCAGAGCGCGCACCGGAGCCACCTCGACGCCTTGAAGCTTCCAGAGCCCCCGTGTCCTCTCCTCGGTGTCCTGGAGAACCACCGTTGCGCCGTGCATCGTATCCCCCTCATTCCAGCGCCTCTCCACCCCTCCTCTTCCCTCCCGCCAGCTGACCCGAGAACAGCCGCAGGCCATGGCAATGGCGAGACGCGGCCACCGTGCCCTAGAGGCCGAACCAGTGTGTCCTCCATGCTCCTCACCGACGACTTCGTCACCCTGCAGAAGCTGGCGAGCCAATTCGTCCCCGAGACCACGCAAGGCTCTTCAACTCGCCGCCGACAGCCGAAGATCGTTGACGTCGATTCGCCGCCGTTGAGCTCTCCCCGAGCCCACTGACTGCTTCATCGCGCTCGTGGTGAGCTCCCGATCCTTTCCCCTAAAACCACGGTGCCCCGTTCATCCCCTAGCCACCTCTGCCATGAGAGCCGAGCCTCGCCGCCGCCATGGCCGGTGAGGTACTTGCTCCCGTGCGCCTTGGACTCGCCGAGCTAGCCCATCGCCTCCCTGACGTCCCCAGCATCTTTTCTCACTATGCCATGGTCAAGACCCCGCACCAGAACGCAAACCCGACGTCGCCGGAATTCTGTCGCCACCGAGCTCGTCGCCGCCATCGCTCCAGGCCCTCCCCCGAGCCCCTGATGGCACCACTCGACGCGGACGACCTCCAGGAGCACTCCCATGGTCTCCGTTCCCCTTCCCGTGCCCCGTAGATGATTCCGGCGAGGCGCCGCCGTGGCCAGAGCCACCGGCGTCAAGCCGGCGCCATTAGGGCCTTAATCACTAAGTTAACCCCCCCCTCAGCCTATGACAGGTGGGCCCCCAGCCCTAATCCCTCTCTGATAGTTTAAACTAACAGGGATTAACCCCCTGTGTCACAGACAGGTGGGCCCCTGTTGTCAGCCCCCCCCCACACGCCAGCATGATGTCAGCAAAATTTCCAGAAAATCAAAAGGAATTAAAGAATTCCAGAAATTCCAGAAAATACCCCAAACTTTGGAAATTCATAGAAAATTCATATCAACTCCAAATTGGACAAATAATATATGAAAAATGATTAGGAGAAAATTATCTTTCCAAATATGCAACTTTCAACTCTGTTTGAGTTGAATTTAAAATGTGATCAGTAGCATTTGCTATTTGATTTAAATGGAATTAAATCAAATTCAAATCAAATATTTTTGCAACTTGAACCATGGCAACATGCTACATTTCAATCACACATCAGAGGCATATCATACACATTTGAAGTTGTTTCAAAATGATCAAACTATGTCATATACAACCTGGTTAATTTGAATTCAAATGTGGAGTTTGAATTTGCAATTCAATTTGCAATATACTCCATTTAAATGGAATGCTCAACACATCAGTACCATGAACATCAAACTTTCAATCTTATTCATGTGATTGTGCATTGTACATTATGTTGATCCTATGATTGTCATGTTGCTGATAGAAGTGGAGCCGGAACCCGAGGTCACCCCCTTCGTTGAAGACCCCGAACCCGAACCTCGTCAGCAAGGCAAGCAAACCCCCATTGATCATGTCGATAAAATCCCATTTCCCTCTGATGTCTCGCTTATGCATTGTTTAGGATGATCACCATGATAACGTTTCTATCGCATAGTTGAACCCATGTATTTTGCATGACCTATCATCTTGTCACAGTAGTAGGCAAACCACAATCCTAGCAAATGTAGGAGTTGATTGATATCATGTGGCCCCTGCAAATGTTTATCGCTTATTGCATGCTTAGTATGATACCATGTTGTTACGGTGATGTGAGTCGGGATGATGATAAACATGGTGTTGATGAAAGTGAAATGTGTTGGTGAATCCATCCTATTACAAGGTGAACGATGAGAGGCTGTGTAGGAGTACACGGTGGGTTGTCTCGTTGAACACCGCCCTAGTACGAGTTCTTGTGTGGTGATCCAAGATGAAGAGTACAACCACACATTGGGCTCACTGACCCCTCCCGGCTTACTAACTCATCCCCTTCGATGTCCAGATGTCGCAGTAGTTTGGATTTCTGTAGGTATTGTGGCCTGGTAGCCAAGTGAGTGAACGGCTCATCCGAGACCGGCTTTCGCACCACGCACACATCGTCTGGGTCCACTTCGGTAAACCGGCCGGGTTCACGATAGTGGCAGACAACCCAGATAGGCGGCTTTCTTGGACTAGATCGGCTATGAGGTAACGGTTGTGGTGGCATCCTCCCTGTCATCTCTTGAACGGTGACACGCAAAAGGCGGTAACTGATGGCACGTGTGTGTAGCGGTACACCCCTGCAGGGTTAACAAAACTATTCGAATAGCCGCGTTCGCGGTTATGGACTGCTTGGAAAGCTTAGCTTGATTATTAGACAACTTGAACTGAATACTTTTAAAACTCGCAAGATAAGCGTGAGTGCTTTGGTGTGCTTCTCGTGGGGAAGTCGAGGAAGTAACCATAGTGGTGTATTGGTTGAAGAGATGTAGTGGACTCGTGTACGCTTCTTACCTCAAAGTCTGGTATTCGTAGTTCAGGATTAGCCAAGTCAAAGCTGGCACTTCTGCAAGTGAAACCCCACCTCCCTTTACCTTGATACATATGCATGAGTAGTATAGCTCCTATGTAAGTCTTGCTGAGTACGATTTTGTACTCACGTTTGCTTAATCTATGTTTTAGATGAACCACCGACCCCGATGGTGACCTTTACCTGAAGCCTGAAGATTGAAGACTCAGACCAAGACCAAGCTAGTGTAGTCCCAGTCAGACGACTGGTTCCCTCGTGGAGGGCTTGTTTTGAGATAAGGCTTCTCTAAGCCATTTGTTAAACTTGTCTGTACTCGGACCTACTTGGCTTCCGTTTGTCTGTTGTAATGTTGGATCACATGCTTGTGATCTCTGTGTGCACTCTGTAAGAGTTATTAATAAAGATGTATACTTTGTAGAGAATTGCAATGATACCTACTGTTCATACAAGACATGTGTGCTGCGTGTATGTTTATAACATACATGTCTTTGTATGGGTTTTCGAGACCTTAGTTGTGATCTGGCTGGCGGTCTTTTATACACCAAGTGGCCCTTAGATGTGCGCAGCTTGGGGCATCGCCATGCGATTGTTCGAGACTCTGTCTCGTGCACACTTTGATGTATGATCGAGCCCGCCCTGGACCCCGACTAAGTGATCGGGCTGGAGTAAGTCTATGTAAGGGTTATAATACAATCGATAGTATGGTTGAGGCGACTTGTCTATGAGTATGGGAGTTCACCACCCATATCATTTAGACTTGTGTGCGGACGATGAGGACCCATTTCAGTTGATCATCCGGCCTGGATGGGATGCCCCTCACGTTCGATGCTTTCCGAGAACGTTCTGTGCTTGGCCTTGTCTGCTTAGACAAGTGGGTATGGTTCTCGGCTCTCCATATGATTGTGTTGTAGCGAGGCTTGCATATGCTAACCCCGGGTCCCGACAGGCCCTCTAGTATTGTGCCATACTAATTAAGGAACAAGTTTCATGTTTTATAAAAATGCAAAACTAGCAAAGCAATTACAAAAAGAAAGGAAAAAACGGAAGAAAACAAAAACATGGAAACTACTAAGACCCGCACTTGGCAACCCCTCCCGCCGGGCCAAGCCTATCACACCCATCCCCTTTTCTTCTACCTACACTGCTCCCCCGACCGTGGCCATGTGACCATGCGCGTTCGTCGTCGCTGCCAGACCAGGCCACGTCCTCCCGCCACTACAGTGCTCGTGCAGAGCTAAATATCTGCCCCTCCCCGGAAAATGTGGATCGCGTCCACTCCTTTTCCCTCTCACTCGCCCTGTGCCTCGCTCTTCCCCTGCATTCGAACGCGCCCGTGGCCTCCGTACAGACGTGATCATGGCCACCCGTCACCGCGGGTTGCGCCACCGCGTCTAGAAGGACCGCCGCCCTCGACTCCCTCTGTCCCGTGCATCAATTCGGGATGGGACGCACCGGAAGCTCTCCGTGGACGCCGTCCTTGCCGCATCTGCTCGGAGCTCCCCGCCGTCGATCCACGCCGCCCTGACCTCCTTTCGCTCCACCGAGGCATCCCCGAGCACCGCCGTGAGCGCCTCCTGAGAATCCCCCTCTGCCCTTCATTTTTCTCGCCGTGGGCCTCTTCCCCGTGGAGCCACGCCCTGCCGTGGCTTCCGTGGCCGGCAACGCACCCGCTGTGACTCTGGCCGCGCCTCGGGTGCATGCGCGTGCCTGGCCTCGCGTGGGCACGCCCCTGGGCTGCACCCCCTTCGCCGCGGCTTCCCTCGCCGGAACGGCCTGGCGCCGCCGTGCCTCATGTTCGCCGACGGGCACACGCAAGTTGAACTAGGGGGCTAATCCCCTATTAGTACTAACTGTCCCCTGTTGATTTAAACACAAGAAGATAACCCCCTGGCCCCATGACAAGTGGGACCTTGGCCAATAATTAACTAGTGGTTAATAAAAATCTGTTAGATTAAACATAGACAATGACATGTGGGCCCTTGCAAATTAATCCCTGCTAATTAAACTCTGTTTGGACTAATAGGTCAGTGACATGTGGACCCCATGTGCTGTTTAGATATTTAATAATTTTATTAAACCTGTGACTATGACTGCTGGGCCCCACTTGTAAGGATTAAATAAAATGAATTTTATTTGCTGTGAGGCTGACATGTGGGACCCTCATGTCAGATTTGACTAGTCAAATAACTGTTCAAGATAATGTTTGAATAAATGAATTAAAATAAATCCAAAAAATGATTTAAAATTGATTTAAACTTCAGAAATTAATATCTTTTAAACCGTAAGTCACGTTCAAAAAATTTATGCATGAAACTTGATCAGAAAAATATAATGAAAAAGAAGACACTATCTGTATGCCCACCCCCCCTCTAACACAACGAACATGAGGCATTCCTCCTCCGGGCCGTCTCTCGATAATCACCCGGAACTGGTATTTCGTCCCCGGATGCATTCCCGCTCCAAGCATAACACTTTGCACGGCGTTAGAACACCGTTGACATTGCATCTGTTTGCATATGCTTGCGTTGTATTTACTGTTTCTCCCCCCCTTTATTCTCCTATAGACCCCGCTGCTGCTGCCGACTACACCGGTGCTGGGTACGACTACTTTGTCGACGGTCGTACCCCTACCGCCGAGCTTCTAGGCAAGCAGAGCCATTCTCTTCCCTAGATATCGCCTATCTTTTCCGTACATTCCTTGCACTAGGCAATGTTACTGCTGCTGCTACGTTACAATGCTATTCTAATGCATAGCCTGTTTTTGTCGTCCCTTGGTGTACCTTCCTTTATCCTATGCTTCCTTATAAATAAATATTATTTTCAGCAGTAAACCCTATGCATTGTTATCTAGGATTAGATCGCGGGCCGTGATCAATCTGGGAGTGAACACGGATACAAAATATATATAAATGCACATGTACGGTACAATGCAGACACCACCTAAGGCCCCTACCTCGGCTCTGCTGAGCCACATCAAGTGTGAGCTATCAAGGAGTAATCCTTGAACTCCACTCGTTGCTGACTCTGTATAGCCGCTCTAGGTACCTGAGCAACGGTTGTCCTTAAAGGTAAGAGACGGGAGACCCAATGTTGCCTGGAGCGGTATTGCGTCGGGAATGACAGGGAGGGTACGACCGACGTTACTCGCGTGCTTGGCCCCTGCTCGTATCTCACGAGAGTTACCAAACCATGAAAAGTCGAGCTCTACCAAGAGCACACGCAAGAAAAGATAAGGAAACGGTTCACCTTGTTTGTAACTGCGTGCTTTGACGGGACGACATGGCAGGCCCCAATGTACTGGTGGTCCTTGTTGCTGTTCGTTGTCCGTTTTGTTGTTAGTCAGACAGCGATAACAGTTGTCTACGAGATAATATTAAGATGCTAAATGGTTTGGTGGATGACTTGAGAGGCCCGTTGGTCTGTACGCACTACCTACACATGGGATTACGGTGTGGGCCCTCCGCATCGTAGTTCGTCCGAAAGCTCTTCAGACGTCAGCAGTACCACAGGCTGATTGCCGGGAAGCGGTGTTGTCTTCTTTGCTGCAACAGGTATATTTGGATTTGCTTTTGCTTCACCGGCCAGTCTCGCACCGTGCAGGAGCGTGGAAGGGTGAGGGACCTAGACCCCTGAGCGCATAGGATATAGTCCGGCGGATGGGCTCTCAGCTGAGCCTAGGATGGGATGCGATGTGTCAAATAGCCTCGGTGGGGCATTTCCTAACAAGGTGACCCGAGCGTGCAGGCTGAACATTAGTGCACCACTGCAGGGAGTTTAATCTATTCGAATAGCCGTTTCCACGCTAACAGGACGCTTTATGCTGAAGCGGGATCCTACTACTACAAACTACTACTATTAATCTATTGGTTTCGGGTTTTCTTCCTTGTAGGGAAGTCGAGGAGGGGAACTCGGAGGTATTTATTATTTTTAATTATTACAACTTACTATTATACAATGCTGCAGCAACTTCTGCTACATTGTTACTTTATGCTTTATATGAACTGTTGGTTGTTCTCTTCTTATGCCTCAAGACTCGTCGGAAGATGCTAGTCTTCGATAGGCCTAGCTTCTCATCCTTATTCTGAATTTCTACCTTGTAGTCCACTATATACAACCTCCCCTTTCCATTTGATACAAATGCATACATGCTTAGTAGCGGACGTAAGACTCGCGTGTATGCTAGATACTCACCCTTGCTTTATTTCCCCCTTTTGTTTTGCCTAATCGGCTGCTGCAGTCGACGTTGGAGCCCAGGAGCAGGAGTACCCCGGAGGCGGATACTACTACGTCGAGTCCCCCGCTGACAAGGACATTATTTATCTAAGCCTCTGGAACTTAGAACACCTTGCGTACAATATACTAAGATACTACTACATCCTCACTAAAGTAGACCACAGGCGGTCTCACTCATCTCCATCTCCATAGTAATCCTCGTAAAAGTTACCCGCGTAACCCGGTAGCTGAAGGTGACCATAGGAAAACACGGAGGCCTGTGGGCCCTGATTTCCATTTGGGCAAGGATGGGGGCTAGGTCCAGCGTAGGGTGGAAGCAGAGGACCACGGGGTGGAAAAATGCCTCCAATCTCGGGGCCAAGCAACTCGAGAAGGCATCTATGTCCTGACTGGGTAGATAGCATCATACTCCACTGATCCAACACTCACAAAAGGAGCCAGGAGTGTAAGTGCTCGATACAGACGAACACGGGTGGAGTGAAGCGCAAAACGAAGGGCACGTGCATCACGATCTCTATCACAAGCGTGCCGAGCAGTGATCTGAAGCAAAGGATCCTCCAAAGAGTGATCTGTGTACAACCCGGTGTAATATCCCTCTTCTCCTGGAAGTACAGCAGGGATATAGCGGAAAGTTGTGCCTCCAAGCATAGCGTGCTTCTCTCTCAGCAGAGTCATACATGAGTATGCACCATCCTGCACAGCCATGTTCTCAGTCATGCCAATGCCATGTCCAAAGTGGATAGGCTGAGTGACTCCAGTGTGGTGCGGGTAGATCCTGACAATGCAGTGGAACTGGGCCTGGTTGAAGTCAAGGAACTGCTCCTCAACTGTATACTCAGGGTACCATTGGTATCCAATGAAGGACATCATCTCGATCAGCATGGCGGGATGGCCACGCACACCGAGGCACCTAGTCAAACGAACAATCTGCCGAGGGGGAAGATCTGCCATCTGAAACAGAAAGAAGGAGTTTGCAAATGCATCAGATGATGAAGAAACTTGGAATGACTTGGACAGCATAACGGCTATAATTGCAAGAAAAGGCAATTTATTACAACATGGAAACAACACTTACATACGATGTAAGAAATCAGGAAGCATAACAACTATAGCAAACCGAACACAACTCTCCTACGGCTACAAGGAAGCAATCAACGAGATGTTCTAGTAAGACATAGATGAGCCTAGTCCTATCTTCCTGTAGAACAAGATGAGGGTGACTCAGAACTCAGAACGATGAAGGTAAGGAGAAAAAAGAAGCCTTACGTCATTCATGCTATAGCAATCTAGACTCGACTTCGTCCAAGGCTCATAATCCTACAGTCATTCATGCTCTGATACCAGTATTGTCGGGACCCGGGGTTAGCGTATGCAAGATTCGCTACAACACAATCATATGGAGAGCCGAGAACCGTACCCACTTGTCTAAGCAGACAAGGCCAAGCACATAACGTTCTCGGAAAGCATCGAACGTGAGGGGCATCCCATCCAGGCCGGATGATCAACTGAAATGGGTCCTCATCGTCCGCACACAAGTCTAAATGATATGGGTGGTGAACTCCCATACTCATAGACAAGTCGCCACAACCATACTATCGATTATATTATAACCCTTACATAGACTTACTCCAGCCCGATCACTTAGTCGGGGTCTAGGGCGGGCTCGATCATACATCAAAGTGTGCACGTGACAGAGTCTCGAGCAATCGCATCGCGATGCCCCAAGCTGCGCACATCTAAGGGCCACTTGGTGTATAAAAGACCGCCAGCCAGATCACAACTAAGGTCTCGAAAACCCATACTAAGACATGCATGATATAATCATACAGGCAGCACACATGTCTAGTATGAATAGCAGGTATCATTGCAATTCTCTACAAAGTTTACATCTTTATTGATAACTCTTACAGAGTACACACAAAGATCACGAGACCGTGATCCAACATTACAACAAGCATGCGGAAGCAAATTATGTCTGGGTACAGACAAGTTTAACAAATGGCTTAAGAAGCCTTATTTAAACACAAGACCTCCACGAGGAAACCAGTCTGCTGATTGGGACTAAACTAGCTTGGTCTTCAGTCGTCGAGCTCGAGGAAGAATCCACCTTCGGGGTCAGTGGGTTCATCTAAAACATAGAATAAGCAAACGTGAGTACAAAGTCGTACTCAGTAAGACTTACGTAGGAGCTATACTACTCATGCACATGTATAGGGGTAAAGGGAGGTGGGGTCCATAAGCAGAAGTGCCAGCTTTGACTTAGCTAGTCCTGAACTACGAGTACCAGACTTGAGGTAAGAAGCGTACACGAGTCCACTACATGTCTCCAACCAATTACACCACTATGGTGCCTTCCTCGACTTCCCCACGAGAAAGCACGCCATAGCACTCACGCTTATCTTGGCAAGTTTTCCAAGTAGTCCCTTACCGCGGACGCGGCTATTCGAATAGTTTATTAACCCTGCAGGGGTGTACTGCTACACACATGAAACTATCAGTTACCGCCGGGATCTCTTCACCCTTCAAGCGGGTGTCGGCGAGGATAATCTCCACAACTTTTACCTCACAGCCAACTCAGGTTAAATGAAGACGCCTATCTGGGATGGTTTCCACATTCGTAACCTGTCCGGTTTACCGAAGTGGTCCCAGAAGATGTGTGCGTGGTGCATAAGCCGGTCTCGGCTGAGCCGTTCTCTCACTTTACAGCCAGGCCACAAACCTACTAGAACTCCGAACTACTGCGACTCATTGAACTGAGAAGGGGTGAGTTAGTAGGTTGAGCGGGGATCCGTTTGCCCAACATGTGGTAGTACTCTTCAGCTTGGATCACCACACAAGAACTCGGGCTTAAGGCGGTGTTCAACGAGACAACCCACTGTGTACACGTACACAGCCTCTCATCGTTCACCTTGTATTAGGGTACATTCACCAACACATTTCCACCATCATCAACATGATTGCTACCATCCAGACTCACATAACAGTATCAATATTGTATCACTCTAAGCATGCAATAAGCAGTAACAATTGCGGGGGCCACATGGTATCAACCAACTCCTACATTTGCTAGGATTTTGGTTTGCTTACTACTGTGACAAATGATAAGTCATGCAAAGGAATAGGTTCATCTATGCGGTAGAAACATAGCATGGTAATCATCCTAAACAATGCATAAGCGAGACTGAGAGGGAAGTGGTATTTTATCGACATGATCAATGGGGGTTTGCTTGCCTTGATGACGAGGTTCAGTCACGGGGTCTTCAACGAAGGGGGTGCCTTCCGGTTAAGGTTCCACTTCTAAGAACAACATGGAAATCATCGGATCAACATAAAGTACAATGCACAATCACATGTATAAGGTTGCAATGGTGATGTTCATGGTTGCAATGTGGGCACAATTCCATTTAAAAGAAGTGGAACGCAAAGTCATTTGCACTTTCACTCCAAATTTGAATTCAAATTAAAGGCATATGGATGTTTGCCACTGTTCACCCAATTTTAATTGGTCAAACATGAAAACAGAGCCATATTCACAATCCTTGTATTTTTCTGATAATTTTAGACATATTATATGCCTCATTTGTAGTTAAAATGAATTAGTTATGAGTTTCCAAAGTTTAATTATTTTTCTGGAATTTCTGAATTATTCTTTAATTAGAAATTCGAATTATGGCGTCACAGTGAGGTCATGCTGACGTAGGGGGTGCTCTGACGTGTGGGGTCAGCATGTCAGTGGGGTTAGTTAAATAAACTGGTTTGATTAAATGAACCAGAAGTTAATTAGTGGCCTGGGCCCACATGTCAGTGGCTGGTGGGGCTGGTTAGTGGTTTAAATTAACCACGGCCACGTCACCTTACCGGCGGCTCAACGTTAGCGACCACCCAGAACGGCGGAGTCCCACGGGACGACGACGCGGGGCATGATTCGCAGCGCCAAAGGAACTGGAGTGTAGCCCATGCACTCACGCGTCGCGTGGAAGCCACGACAAGGCAAAGGGGTGACGGAGGCGACGTCAGGGACCTCACCGGAGGCAACAGAGGCACGGCCGCAAGGAAAACGTCGCCACAATGCATCAATTGAACCCCGGATGGGTGCGTTCGACGTGCAAGGAAACAGGGAAGAAGATGGACACGGTCTTGGGCTTGCTTGGTTCGCGGTTGCTCGCCGTCGAGAGCCGCGGCGGCGATGTGCTTCGGTGTCCATGGCAGATCGAAATAGGGATCGAATGGGGAGGCGCCAGGTTAGGGGAAAAGTTGAGGAGCTCACCGTGCACTCAACGGAGCAGACGAAAAGCTCGGGGGTGCCCTGGTGGTGGAGAATCCGGCGATGGCGCGCGGCGGCCGGAGTGGAAGACGATGAAGCGCTCGTCGGATACAAGGCGTCACGGGGCGATTCCTTCTGCGGCTCGGCGTAGACGACGATGGCGAAGACGAGAGACACGTCGGTGCGGCCCGGGGACAGCGGTGGCCACGCGTGCTTCAATCCATGGTGACGGCGGCGCTCGGGTCGTCGTCAAACTCGGCGAGAGAGTGAGAGGGAGAGGCTCTGGAGGGGGGGGGGAAGGAAGCATGGCTCGTCCAGGAGCTGCGAGGCGCGACTAGAAGGCTCCAGAGGGGCAGGTGGCGACTGGGAGAGCGGCGACGTGCTCGGCTGGCTCGGTGGCATTCCACCGAGCAGCTTGGGAGCGCGGGGTGGGGAAGAAGACCCCCTTGCCCCTTTGGGCTGGCTGGGCCGGCTGGGCTGGCTTCGCCTAGGCGACATGTAAGGGTTTTTCTATTTTTATTCTTCTGTTTAATCTTTCCTTTCTTTATTTCTTGTCTGTAATTTGTTTTGCCCATTAAATAAAATAGCTAGGCATTTTTATAAATGCTCAAAATTTATATATGGACTTACATGACCAGTAGTTAGTCATTCCCATGTTTTGAACATTTTTGAAATTCAAAATATTTGGATTCAAATTCAAATAGGGGTATTTGATTAATTCCAAGGTCCTGTTTGAATATTTGAAAAATCCATGAGCATGGGGTTGGTCCCACATCACTTGATATGTGATCACACTCATTTATGAGACTTTTCAAAAATGCAAAAGGAATTTTTTGAGCAACTTTTATTCTGGCCATTTGAATTAAATTCATCTAGGGGTGTTCTCTCTCCCATTTCAATTTATTTTGAAATTTTTAACATGATGCAAGGTGAGACTTGATCCTAGCACATACCTAACAGACGGTTCTGACAAGTATATAGTTCGTTAAGCGGGAAATGTTCCCGCGTGAACGTGGTTGATGTAGTCGTATCCGCCGATCCTTGATGCGGTGGAGATCCTCGACGACTCTAGAAACCACCCGGTCCTTGTAGAACGATGACGGGATTACGTCCCCGTCGGAACATTGTCGTTGAAGACGTCGCGACACAACCACGACGATGAAGGAGCACCACAAGTGTAGCGCCTCACGGAATTACACACATACGATGTACCTCTGGGCCCTGAACCAGGCGATCAACAGAAAGAAGATGGATTCGGATCCCGATTCCAGAAGCCCGACAGTGTGCATATGGTGGAGAAACCCCCAACCCAGTGTAGACTCCAAACAAGGGGAGTCCGCTCAAAGGAAGGAGAAAGGAGAAAGAGAGAGATTAATGTTGTATAGAACAAGGGAACCCCTACCCATCCTTATATAGGCCAAGGAGGGGAGCACACCTCCCTCCATCCCCAGGGTGGGACTAAACCCCCCAAGGAGGGGTGGTGTGCTGGCCAAGGGGGAGTGGGGGGCTTTCCCTTAGCGCATGGCCCAAGGGGGGAGGCTCCCTCTTCCCTAATGGGCCTCTTTAGGCCCATATGCTTTTTCTTCCATTTTTAATTATACTTAATTATATTTTAATATTTAATTATGTTAACTAAATAATAAAACATATTTAAACATTATTAAATAATATTTTGAACCTTCCAAAATATTCAGAACTCCTTCTGGCACTTTCCGGAACAATTCTGGTGTTCTCTCCTATTTCACCGATGATCCCGAATCTATCCTTATTGCGGGAATACCCTTAAGTGTGACACCCTACAGTCCGGGAAACATCAGACATGATCAGACATTCTGTGATCAATGACCGTCACGTGGGACCTGGTCACAATCCTTGATGTGCCCCTACGCTTCCATCGAATTAACTTCATCGTTGAGCCGTTAAAGTTGAGTCCTGTTCCCTTTGTCCTAAGGTACTTTGTTTGTCCGAGGTTTTATCGTCGGTATCCAATATACCTAGTTCATCCTCGTTATCGACAAACATGTTCACTCGTCTGTGATATTACAACCTCATGACCTAGTCACATGATTGCGCAATCTTTATGATGTAATATCACCTAGTTGGCCCAGAGTACCTATCCGTCACACGGATGGACAAATCCCGCTTTGATATATTTGCATACTCATCAACATATCCATTTCGGAATACCCAAAGTACACCTTTATGGCCACCATATTTGAGTGAAGCGGTGGATGTAAATCAAAGCATCCTAATAGATAGCAATTACGTATGATCATTACGGTCTAAGGATCTGGTCACTACGTTACAGTTATCGCGATGTTGAACTATGTGACTGGATTACATTGCAACACTTCTGGTGGGTGTGTGTCCATCATATCATTCACCTAATGATATGACCCCATTGTCAGTAGACTATTATGTTCTCATGATCAGGAAACCTTGATCATCCGATTGCCAATGGACTAGTATACTAGAGTTAACTAGGGACTTGGTTGTTTGTATACCACACATGTATTAAAGTTTGCGCTTAATACAATTATAGCACAATATAAAAATTATTATGAACTAATGGAATATGCTAATAAACATACTTTATTTGCCTCTAGGGCACATCCCAACAGTCTCCCACTTGCACTAGAGTACAAATAATCCAGTTGCATTTTTCTGTGGATCATAACTCCATATTTTGTATATGGTTATCGATCATGCTTGCTTGTGGAAAAGGTTGTATTAATGGTCTGTACTATTCAGATCCGTATGTCTTTTGCAAATCGTTAATGTCACCTAGTTTGACATTACTTCATTATCCATTATAATGATGAGGTATATACATTTGGCGGTACAGTGAGACTGCGTTCGTTGTGTTTCAAGAATGACGTCCGTTGGGTCACGTGGACTTTCACTTAGTTATGTACACTGAAAACTCACTCAGTGAGAAGTCGAACTTCTTAAGACAAACTGTAATACTTTGCTACTTCTGGAGTAGTCTTATCAATGTAGATTTAATCTTAGTGCATTGTATGCAACTTTGATGTATAACCATGTTTCTGTCAACTTAGGCATTTATGATATCTCAATTTTCTAGGTTAGTGTCAGAACTAGTACCAGCAAAACATTTATGGTCAAGTTCACTATCCTTTACAAATTAGAGACGTATCCTCAGTTCTCACTAGATACTGAAGGATAAACTTAATTCTTTTTTCAATGATTTACTCATAAATCATATCATAACATGTTCTTCTTACTAAGAACTTGGGTTACATTACGTCGAGTACATAACTATTATTTTATATGAGAAAACCTATGACAGAGGCATAGAGGATGTAGCGCATCCATTTCTTTCATTTAGCCATTGTTATTGTACTCAAGTCAAGACACAAAATTCAGTGCAACAGGACAACTCTCTAAAAAAGATAAGCATGCAAACTCAAGAGAGTACCAAAAGCAACAAACTAAATAAACGCTCTTAAAAAGATAAGCATGCAAACATGAGCTAAACATGATAGTACCTATGAAAAGATAAAGAACACACAATCAAAGATAAGCATGAAAACTATGTTGTGTTCTGGGGTGAAGTGGAGCGTGTTTCTCTCCTAAACAATGTAGGCTAGGGTCCAACTTGTTATGAACAGCAAGCCAAACTAGATAAACTAAAAAGTAAATAGTGAGACGCCCCAAGTATAGCACATGACATATGAAGTGATAAAAATATAGCATGGAGAAGAACGAACTGATGATTGTTGATGGAGAAGGGGATGCACGGGGGCATCCCCAAGCTTAGACGCTTGAGTCTCCTTGAATATTTCTTGGGGGTGCATGGGGGCATCCCCAAGATTGAGATTTTGACACTCCTGAATCTCCTTTCATCATCTTCCTTCGCACACTTGAAAACTCCCTTCATACGAAACTCATCATAAGCTAATTAGACTGGTTAGTACCCATAAATAAATAATTTTCCTCTACTGGAAATAAATATTTTCATGAAGATCTGCTGTTTCTCAAGATTGCCAAAAAGTTTTTCAAAGAAAAGCAAGCCTACGATTTGCAAAACGACGAAAACGCAAAACATGGCAGAATCTGGGAAAAATAGACCACCGGGTAGTAAATATTTTTTAGGGGCACTTCTGCAACTCAAATCAAAAGATCAAAACGGATGGAAGAAAGTTAATTGTATAGAGCATACTGTCAAAAAAATAGGATAAAAAAGATGATCTGGTGATTTTAGGAATTTTTTTCCGTCAAGAAGACATAATCTGTTTTCTGGACAACATGTCACAACCTTTGATTTTTCTTGCAATTGGAGGCTAAACTTGGCAGAAAGCTTGAAAATAAAGATACGATGGTGTTGCTACAGTAGTAAAAAGCATCAAGACCACTAAAACTGAAATTTAAAACATTTTTGGTTGCCTCCAAAAACATGCTTTGTTTTGTGCCATTTAGCTAGGCGTGTGATACGTCTCAAACGTATCGACTTTTCCAAACACTTTTGTTGTTGTTTTGACCTCATTCTTGCATGATTTTAACGAAACTAACCCAGACTGACGTTGTTTTCAGCAGAGCTTCCTATATGGTTTTCTCATGTGCAAGAAAAAGGAATTTTAGACACCTCAAAAAATTATTGGGAAAATCATAGAAAATCCACGCAACAGGATGGCCTTGGAGCCAGAAGATGGGCCAAAGGGGGGACACACCTGGCCCAGGCAGCCAGGTGGCGCGGCCAAGCCCCTAGCCGCGCCGGGAGGCCGCCTGAGAGGGGGCCATCTGCCCTGGTTCCCTACTTTGACTCCTATTTTTACTCGTGGCGAGAAAACCCCAAAACATAAGTCAATATCCCAATTCTGGACGCGAAGCCGCCGCCACCCTCTTTTCTCCTCCGGGAGAGCTAATCTGGAGGCTGATTTGGCCTCCGGTGAGGGGAAATCGTCGCCATCGTCATCACCATCGCCATTCCATCATCCTTCCATGACTCCCCCATTCATGTGTGCGTGATTCCCTGCTGTAGGCGAAGGGGGTGGTAGGGATTGGATGAGTTAGATCATGTAATAGTTCGTTAGATTGTTGGGGCATGTTGCCTATCATATACTATGGTGTTTATCATCTTTGCTACTACTTGTTTCTCTGCATGCCATGATTTCAGATCTGAACCCTATATGTTTTCATGAGTATATTTGTGTTCTTGATCCTATCTATGATTTGTATGAACCTATTATAGTCCGGAACCGGCGATCCCAATGGTGACAGCTTGGGACACCAAAGGTGATGGACTATATATTGAAGATTTCATGTATCTATTGATTATTAATGCTTCATTCCGGTGCTCTTTGACAGGAGCACCTTAATCTCCATAAGTTCCTTTTGGCTCTGTTGGTAGCGAGATGCTAGGACAAAAGATGTTGTGCAAAGTTCTTATTGCAAGAACGCACAACTACCTTGGGATACATGCCTATTTTTAGATATTTTCCTAGATGATCATTACTTTTCTGTGTGCCTTGCCCCAAGTTAATTACATGTTATATCTCATTCATGCAGCGCCCAACCATCCATTCCCCTAGCCTACAGTGTTTTAATTCTGCTGATTACAAGTTGCTTTACTTTTGTTGTTTTACTTTCGTTGTTTTGCCACCACTATTTTCGTTGCCTCCATCACTTCCACCACACCATTAGTACTAATAAATAGTTGCCAAGCAAGTCTCTTTCAGGTGCGGTTGAATTGACAACACAACTCTTAAATCTTATAAATATTCTCTGGCTTCCCTTGTGTCGAGTCAATAAATTGGGTTAACTTACCCGCTAAGACTGTTGCGATCCCCTACACTTGTGGGTCATCAAGACTATTTTCTGGCGCCGTTGCCGGGGAGCATAGCTTTATTTACAAGTCTACTAGGAGTTATTTTGCTTGCTGCGATTTATCCACTATGGGTAAGAAAGGAGACCCCAAGGTTCTGATTTTACCATCCACTACAAGAAAAGGTACTGTTCTTAGCACAAGTGCTACACTTGATTCACCTTCCATTATAAGTAAGTTTTCTTCACCACCACTACAAGCTACTTCTGCTGAATCTGGAAATATGTCCGATACTTTTGATGATGCTGATACTGCTTTTGATGAAACTGGTTCACTTGGTCACTTTGTTGAATCTCAGATTTCTAAGGCTGCAAAATTGCCTAAACCTTCCTATCTCCCTAATATGAGTGGCCCCAAGGAAATAAATCTTGAGGATGATTATATTGAGATTGATGATGACACTAGTAGGAAATAGGCTATAGCCGCCAGCTTATTGCTGGCGGACACAAAAATTTGTACGCCAGTGATAGTATCGCTGGCGTACAGAAATGTGTGCATGCCAGGGAAGTAGGTGGTATCGCTGGCGTACAAATGTTTGTGCACGCCGGAGGCACGACTTGCTCCGGGCTAGGCAGCGGGGCTAACTACCACTGGCGTACGGTTGCCACGCCCGCCAGCGCTAGTGCAGTCACCGCTGGTGTACATATTTGTTTGTACGCCAGAAGTAATTTGCCCCGAAATTACTTTTAGCTGAAGGTTCTATTGCTGGCGGGCAATATATTTCGTACGCTAGTGCTAACGTATGTAGCTATGGCGGCCAGTAGAACTGTACGCCAGCGATAATACTGTGCAATTATTGATGCTTCGGCTGCCACCATGTCCCTCCATTATTGCAACACCATTATTGTTCTTCTCACTAGCTCAAAGTTCCTCCCCTTCCCCCCATCTCCACCACACTTTCTAACCAATTAAAACTAGTTTAGGTGATAGATCTAGCTCCATTACCCTTCTAATTTCCTCTCTACCAAAAGAAATGGCCACAAAAGAACCAAATTTAGCTCCTTTTGGTGTGGATCCAAATATATCATCTCCTAGGTCTAGCTAGATCTATCTACATCTCTCTTCCTCTCCTACATTGCCTCAATTAAGGTGAGGGATCAACATAATTGTGCTATTCTTGTATTGTGCCCGGATATGTGATGATGCATATATATATATATGTGTTATTCTCTTGATGATGATGACGCATGCATATAGTAGATGATGAAATTTTGCCGGATATGTGATGGTTCATATATGTACTATTCTTGTATTGTGCAGGAAATGATGTCAATATTAATGCCGGAATGTTGATTCATTTCCGTTTCGGCAAATTTTGACACTCTCTTAGTCCTATTTGTAGGAAGGTCATGCCAAATTTTTTCATGAAAAATGATTGTTTTACTTGTCTTGTGATTCTATATCACGTGCAGGAGATATGGCGCCCGGCCGTATGAGTGAACGTGTCGTGAACAATTATTTGAGGTACGCTACAGACGACATGATACAAAATAACCGCACGGAGATAAGATGTCTGTGTCGCAAATGCAAAAAAGTGGGCTTGCTGAACCCCTTTTCGGGAGAGTTGCTGGAGCATCTGCTAATACATGGTTTCATGGATGGCCACACTCAGTGGCTTGATGAAGATGATGATGATGATGAAGTCCATGATGGTGCGGCGGATGGTCATGATCAGCATGACAATAATAACAATCACGAGAAAGAAGACGAAGAGCCGCCTGATGATCCTCCCGCACATGATGTTGGAGATCTAGAAGATGCTGAACAACACGTAACCGAAGACGATGACATGCAAACACTGCTAGCTTCAGCCGTGCGGGACCCTCATCTCAAAGAGCTTCTTCTAAAGAAGACGACTAACTACAGATCTGCTAGTATAGAGCAAGCTAAGCTAGCACAACTGGAGGTAGACTCAAATACTCCGTTGTATCCAGGTTGTGGATCGGAAGACTCTCGCTTGAAAGTAGCGCTCGATGTTCTCAAAATGAAGGCAAAACCCACATGGACCAACGTAAGCGTCGACGCTAGCCTGCAATACTGGCAGAGTAAGCTTCCAGAGGGCAACTCGTGTCCTACAAGTTGTGATGAGGCCAAGAAAGTCGTGTTCCCCTTTGATTTACCGCATGAAAAATACCACGTGTCACTACTGGAAAAACGTAATTTGCCGTCAGCTTCTGGCTTTGCCGTCAGCATTTTCACGGGTCTGACGGCATAGAAGATATGCCCTCAGCCAGGGCAATTGCTGAAGGCTTAGAAGGAGCTGACGGCATAGAAGGTCTTTGCCGTCAGCTGGTTCAAAGCCGTCAGCCGGCTGACGGCAGTGAGGAGCAAAGCTGACGGCATAGGTCCCCTGACGGCAAAGGGGCTCCCCCCCCACGAACTGGCGAGCCCTAACTGCCCCGTCTAAGCCGTCAGCCAACTGATGGCAAAGGCTAACGGAGAGCTTTGCCGTCAGTTGGCTGACGGCTTAGCCGCGAATACTTAACCCCCTCCCGTCGCCCTCTCTCTCTCACACGCACACACACAGACCGAGCCCCCCCAGCACACCCACGCTCGCCGCCGCCGCCGCCGCCCCCGTGGACCGCCGCCTCGCCAACACCGCCGCCCCGCCCGTGGATCCGGCGCCGCCAACACCGCCGAGCGGGACCGCCCTCGCCGCCGCGGATCCGCCTCGCCGACGCCCGCCCCCGCTGTCGTCGCCGCCGACCCGCCGTCTTCACCGCCGCCTGTGCCACCCCGAGGTCGCCTCCCACGCCATTGTCGCCGCCCCTCGTCAGGTCAGCCCCCCCTCCTCTCTTCACCCCTCTCTGTAGCTAGGTAGCTAGATTTTTTTAAAATTTAGGTTTTATTCCACTTAGGTAGTATTCCACTTAGGTTTTATATTTAGTTAATATTGTACTTAGTAATTGTGTTTAGATTTAGTTAGTATAGTTAGAAATTAGGTTCAAATTTATTTAGTATTGTACTTAATTAGTAATTAGGTTTTGATTATGTTAGTAATTATGAATGGAGGTGCCTCCATCGGTGCTTACGGGAAAAAATCGTTGGCCCTAGCATGTGCCCTAGCAAATTTGTTTTAGTATTTGGATAATAGCATTTTAGTAAGGTATTAGTTAGTAGGAGAAGTAGAGAAAGTTTTAGAAAAGAAAAAAAGAAGTATGACTAGAAGAAGCAGAAGAATGAGTTGGAGATGGATGGAGACAGGAGACTTAAAGGCGAGACATTGCGTTCGTCGGCTCATCACTCCCGACGGCACAAAAGTTCAGTATCCCTGCAACATAGAAAAGAAGTAGAAGAAAAAGAATAATTAAAAGAAAAGAAAGAAAATAATTCGTTTTCGAAGAATTTGTTGGATGTTAGTATTAGTTAGATTAATTATCGCGAGTGCGTATTTGTTTTGATTGATTGCATTTAAATGTGCAGTAGCTTCGCGAGGGTTTGGTTTTCGACGACCTCCACTGCATTCAAGAGTGAGCACATTTGTTAACTCTTCCTTCTCCACCTTTATATTTCTCTGTTCCGGCCTTCGTGCCGATGACACTATCTAGATAGGTAGTTTTAGTATTGAAATGCAAAGTCTTCGCATAACTAATATGTGTCTCCCGTTCGAAAGGGTTACGGTTATAACTATGCATGCATTTGCATATTTATAACGGTGATTCTTTCGAATTGTCCAACGTTATCCATGGACAGCCCGGGTATGTGTAGATTGGGTCATTTTCCCATGCTTTGTTCCGGATCCGATGCAGAGTTTCAACTGCGCCTCCTTGTTGTTCTCCGAGTACACATCCTCTCGGTTAGTTTCCGAGACGTGTATTAGGAGAACAGCGGGGAGGTGCTGCCAAAATTTTGCGTTGGATCGGGAGCAGAGCATGGGAAAATGACCCAATCTACACATACTCGGGTGGGATTAGGACCCATCTTTACCTAGTAGCTGGTAGGTGTGCATGCCGTGCATCCCAATGTTTTAACCATGATTAAAAAATGACCATAATTAATTTGACATACTTGATGAACTGATAATTTATATTGTTCATATGTGGATACTATATAGCTAGCTTGACAGAATGACTGATCGTTAATGGATGTACTCCGGTCACCCTAGTCAGAAAGACATGACCGATGAATGTGTGAGCAAAACCAATGAATTCCTGCAAACGGCATTTTCTAAAGGCCAGCCAAAAACATGGTGCCCCTGCACTAACTGCAAGAATTATTCGCGACAGACAAAGGATGTAATGGGTAAACACCTGCAGATGCGTGGTTTTACTCCCGGCTATACCTTGTGGACATTTCATGGTGAGTCGGCCCAACGTAACAGAGACGAGGTTTTGCGTCGGCGCACCGACGACTATGGTACAGGGATTGAAGACATGGTCAATGATTTTGATGATGCTCGGAACAAGGACGAAGAGATGGAGGAATCCGCAAAGGCCTTCTATGCCATGTTGGAGTCTTCAAAACGTCCTCTTCACGAGCACACTAAGATTTCTCAGCTAGATGCCATCGCACAAGTAATGGCTCTGAAAGCCCAATTCAACATTGGAAGAGACCTGTTTGACTCAATGATGACCCTATTTTGGCGGTTTCTACCCGAAGGTCATATTATGCCTTCAAACCTATATGAGTCAGACAAAATCCTTAGTGCACTCAAGATGCCGTATGAGCAGATACATGCTTGTGAGAAAGGATGCGCCTTATTTAGGAAAGAGTATGCGGACGAAACATATTGTCCATTTTGCAAGTCCTCCAGATATGTTGAGGTAGAAAACGGTGAAGGTGAGAAGAAGCAGATCAAAATCCCTGTGAGTGTTCTACGGTATCTTCCGATCCTACCAAGACTTCAACGACTTTACATGCTCGAAGAAACAGCAAAACAGATGACATGGCACAAACATGGAATTAGGAAAGAATTAGATGAAAACGGAGACCCGATGTTGGTACACCCTTCGGATGGTGACGCATGGAAGGCATTTGATCGTAAACACACAGAAAAAGCTAAAGAGCCAAGGAATTGCCGAGTCGCCATCGGTCTCGATGGATTCAATCCTTTTGGTATGACGGCTACCCAATATAGTTGCTGGCCTGTGTTTGTTATTCCGCTCAATCTTCCACCATCATCCATTATGCAAAGAAAGCACATATTTCTGACGTTGATAGTTCCAGGGCCAAACTATCCGGGGAAGAATATGAGTGTGTACATGCAACCGCTGATGGATGACTTGAAAGAAGCTTGGGTGAATGGGGTCAACACATACGACGCAGCTAAGAAAGAGAACTTTCAAATGTATGTTTGGTACCAATACTCGTTGCATGATCTGCCGGCATTTGCGCTTTTCGTTGCCTGGTGTGTGCATGGAAGGTTCCCATGCCCACAATGCAAAGAAACTCTTAAGTTTCATTGGTTGCCGGCGGGTGGAAAGTATTCCTTCTTTGACTTGCATAGACAGTTCTTGCCTTTGGACCATCCATTAAGAAAAGACAAGAAGAATTTCATGAAAGGTAAAGTTGTCAAACACTCGGCAACACCTGCGTTGACGGGCACACAAATTCATGAACAGTTAAAATCTATGGAGCCTGATCCAAACCGTCCAGGGTATTTCTTGGGTTATAATGAGGAACACGCCTGGACCCACAAGCCATGCATCTGGGATCTCCCCTACTTCGAAGACCTCTTACTACCACACAACATTGACATGATGCACACTGAAAAGAATATCGCCGAGGCCCTTCTTGGCACATTTTTCGGCACTGATAAGGGCAAAGATAATACAAAGGCTAGAGTTGACCAGGAGACTCTTTGTGATAGGCCATCACTAAACATGCGACAACCGAAAGGAAGAAAAAATTGGTCCAAGCCACCTGCCTGGTACAATCTCGAGAAGGGAGCAATAAGGGAAATCCTCTTGTGGGTGCAACAAAAGTTGTTGTTCCCTGATGGGTATGCTGCGAATCTAGCGAGGGGAGCGAGCATTGAAAAAATGAAATTTTTTGGGCTCAAGAGTCATGATTGGCACATATGGCTTGAGCGGATAATGCCAGTGATGTTGCGCGGCTATATCCCAGAGTCTGAATGGCTAGTATTGGCAGAGTTAAGTTATTTCTTCCGTGTTCTTTGTGCTAAAGAGTTGTCGCGTGCCGTGATAGATGACATGGAAGAGTTGGCGCCTGAGTTGCTCTGCAAGTTAGAGAAGATTTTTCCACCGGGCTTCTTTAATCCGATGCAACACATGATTTTGCATCTCCCGACCGAGGCAAGATTGGGTGGCCCTGTGCAAAATCGTTGGTGCTATGCAACTGAAAGAATGCAGAAGACACTTAGAGAAAAATGTAAAAATAAACGTAGAATTGAAGCATCGATGGCCGAGGCTTTCATTACCGAGGAGGCGGCAAACTTCGTAACAGCACACTATGATGCCACTTTGCACAGCTTGCATAATCCAAAGCCTCGGTACAATGTGGGCGACCCCAAACGACGAGAATCCAAACTCAACCTCTTCAAAGGGAAGCTCGCTCCTTCTGGTGTGGGAAAATCAAAGTTGCTGGGCGTCGAGGAGTGGCGCACACTAACGATGTATATATTGAACAACTTAACAGAAGTTCGGCCGTACATCGAGTAAGTCCTCGATACATTGTTTCGCAACTTTTTAACAAGTTTTGTGTCTAACAACTGTTATTAATTGATACAGTCGATACGTCGAACAGTTCTCGAATGGTACTTTAGAAATTTTCAAAAGAAACCATAAGAGAAGAACAGAAGATAAGAACAAAGAAGAGATGAAGAAATAAGAGAAGAAGAAAGAGGAGAAAAAGATAGATTAAGAAGAAACAAATCTTCTTATTCTTCCTTTTTCTCTTCTTTCTTTTTCTCCATCTTTTTCTTCTTCTTCTTCTTCTTCTTCTTCTTCTTCTTGTTCTTGTGTCCTTCTTCTTCTTCTTCTTCTTCTTCTTCTTCTTGTTCTTGTCTTCTTCTTCTTCTTCTTCTTCTTCTTCTTCTTCTTGTTCTTCTTCTTCTTCTAATTACTTAGCGCTAAATTCTTTCTTCTTCTCATTATGCAGATTTTGATAAAGCAGCATGGCACATGGATGGATGCTCCAGGGACTCTAGCTAGTTGTAGTCTTAGATGCTTTGTAATGCACTTTGTAATGCACTTGTACTTGCGGATGCACTTGGGATTCTTTGCGATGCTTTGTGATGCCATCTTTGTTGTTTGCACTTTGTGTTATTTATATTGTGATGCTTTGTGATGTTGTTAGATGCTTTGCGATGCTTTGTGATGCACTTGTGGTGCTGTTTAGGGCCTGGCAGAATATTAATTGTGTTATCTATATTGTTATTTGAAAATGCAGGGAATTAACAAAAATTAAATAAAAAAAAACAGAGAGAGTCTTTGCCGTAAGCTTACTGACGGCAAAGCCTTTGCCGTCGGTGGGCTGACGGCAAAGAAGGACACGTGGCAGCTAACTGTTAAATCTGGCAACTCTGGGACGACCAAATGTCCCAGGTTGTCAGCTTTGCCGTCAGCTGGACAGCGGCTGACGGCAAAGGGAAAGGACCCCACGTGGCACTGATCGCAGCTCCCCTCGCAAGCATGGCCCACAAGCAGCAGCTTTGCCGTCAGCTGGACTCCAGCTGACGGCAAAGCCTGCCGTTAACCCCCTAACGAGACTGGGCTTAAGTCGTTGCCGTCAACGGTTTATGCCGTCAGCCTCGGCTCCCTAGCTGACGGCACAGGCTTTGCCGTCGGTCGATTTCCAGCTGACGGCAAAGAACCTTTTTGCCGATAAATTCGTGGCCAGTCTCTTTGCCGTCAGCAAGCTGACGGCAAAGCCTTTGCCATCGGTTAAAGTGGCCTTTGCCGTCAGCTATGGCTGACGACAAACCAGCAGATTCCAGTAGTGTGTGCATCAATGATTGCTACATTTATCGGAAAGAGGACGCAGACATGATCACATGTACGGTGTGCAATGCCGCTCGATACAAGAAAGGGAAGAAAGAACCTCGGAAAGTTGTGTGGTACTTTCCCCTCATTCCCCGTTTGCAGCGGTATTTCGTGGACTACAAGGAAGCAAAGCTCATGCGGTGGCACGCGGACAGAAAAAATGTAGTGTTGAAAGATCCAAAACGGTGTGAAAAGGCAGTTCTGACACACCCTTCAGACGCAAGCCAATGGAGAGCATTAGACGGCGTCGACGCAAGTTTCGCGGCAGATCCGAGGAACCTCAAGTTGGGTGTGAGCACCTACGGAGTGAATCCATACAGCAACCAGAGCAGCACACATAGCACTTGGCCCGTGTTTGTATGGATATACAACCTTCCCCCCTGGTTATGCATGAAGAGTAAGTACATACACATGTGCATGCTAATTCAAGGGCCAAAACAACCAGGCAACGACATCAATCTGTATCTAAAGCTACTGAAAGATGAGCTAGACACGTTATGGGAAGGTGTGAACACATGGGATGCCGTCACAGAAGAATATTTCCCTATGAGAGTCGCCTTGCTTTGTACGGTGCACGACTATCTCGGCCACGGATATGTCGCAGGCCAGGTTTGCCACGGACATTGGGGATGTATGAGGTGCATGGATGATCCAACGTTTATGCAGCTTAAGAAAGATCCCGGGTCTTCAAAAACTGTCTCGATGGAGTAGGCCACAAGAATGGCTGGAGGGAATTGCATGTGGACTTTGAAATACGACGCGTCGACTTTAACAGGGCAAACTTGGTAGCTCTACAACACCTTGAAATGGTCGATCCCTGGTGCAAAGAGCACGAAAACATCATTAGGAAGAAGTACATTGACCAAGGTAGGGAAAGGACTGATGGGGAAGTAATCAGAGAGCACAACTCCACTTTCTTGCGTTGGTTCAAAGAACGCCTTATCGCTGATCCACCAATGGATTGTCCAGAAGGCAGACTCTTATATGCTTTGGCACATGGTCCCTCCCCCAACGTTGCGACATTTCAGGCATATGATATAAATGGGTTCACATTCTACACGGAAGAAAAGGATAAAAGTTCTGTTTATCAAAACTCAGGAGTTACGATGGTATCCTCAATCGGTAATGAAAAATTAAGATACTACAGAAGGATCGAGGAGATATGGGAGCTTGACTACTCTGGAGAGAAGGTGCCGATGTTTCGTGTCAGATGGGCTAGGAGATCAACTGTCATGAAAGAAAACAAATACTTCACCACCATGGTTATACTCGAAGCCGTCAGCACTTCATCAAGTGTGAACGTCACTGCGCAAAATGAGCCATGGGTATTGGCTAAGCATGTGTCGCAATGGTTCTTCATAATAGACCCTTGTAGGCCTAGCCTTATGGTCGTGAGGAGAGGCAAAAGAAATATCATAGGAATGGCTGACGAAGACGACTTCGATATGTTCGGCGACCCAAATATCCAAGATGATGAAGATGACGACGATAAGGCAAAATACACCACAAGAAGGAGCAGAACGACGCTACCTAGGTCAGGTCGTCCGTTCAAAAGAAGTAGTCATGATGTCGGGCTAAATTATGCAACTGCGCCAAAAAAAGGAAAGAAAATTAGCAAACGCTGAGAAAGACGCGCAATGTGTGCGAAGAAACTAGCTAGTATTGATTTCTCTTTTGTATGAGACTACAAACTTGTTGTATCGATGAACTAATATTCGAGGAAACTCTTATTATATGTACCTCTGTTTTGTAATATAGATCTTTGAATACTTCCAATTATGTTATTAAGTCATAAATTTTTTGACCATTTTTATATGAAAACAACCCTTTTAAAAAAATAAATAGAAAAGCAAATATCATCAAGAATAAAAAAAGAAAATACAAAAAAAGAGCTCTGGCGGCCAACCCTGTAGTACGCCAGTGGTAGGCTCACCTCTGGCGGACGACTAACCACGACCGCCAGAGAAAAGAAAGTACCATTGGCGGACACCTACATAACGTCCGCCAGTGATAGGAGCTGCCACTGGCTGATGCTTATGCCTGTCCGCCAGCGGTACTTGTGTACCTGTTGACTATGGGCTAGCCCACCCACCCCGTGCGTATCTCTCCTCCACTCCACTCCTTCTCTCTTATCTTCCAGCCCGCGCCGCCACCGCCTCCCATCGCCGCCGCCGCCTCCCATCGCCGCCGCCGTCTCCCATCGCCGCCTCCCCGTGGACCACGTGGACACCTCCCGTGCAATTCCACGTCGTCGCGCCCGCGCCCACACCTCCTCCGATCGCTGCACAGGAGCACGGCGACCCTCCTCTTTGGTGAGCACCCGAGCTAGGGCTACGGCGAGCACCCGTTCTAGGGTTACAGAGAGCACCCGAGGAACATCGTCGTCCTCTCAACTGAACCGCGCACGGCGACCTCCTCTTTGGTGAGCACTTCTCCCTCTGCTTCCCTCCTCTGCAACCACTCAGTTTCAAGATTTTTTTTCCATACAACCAAGATCTATGACGTCCTCTCAATTGAATTGATCTCAGTTATGACAATGCAAGCCATGCTCTATGAATGGGTTTTTTAAAACTCAAATTGGATTTAAAAACTATGTGTTTGTGTATCGGTGTATGTTAGTTTGATGCATTTTATATCAAATTCATTCCATGTTGTAGAAATAGATGATGTATAAAGAATGTGTGGGGTATTTTTGGGTAGTTATAAGTGCCAAAGTTTATCCTTGTTGCTGATTTTATTTTTGAAATTGGATTTAAAAACTATGTATAAAGTGGCAGCTTCTTTCTGTACACGGGCAAGTTTCCTAGTTAACCAATAAAGCTAGCTACATTTTGCCCTAGATCAAACAACCTAGATCAAAAAGATAACTACATTTCCCTGGGACTGAGCTTCGGTGACTTGTAGGCTACAAGTCACCGCGTGACTTGCACCAACCTAGGCCCTCCATTATTGATCCAACGGATACAAATCATCTACACTTTGCATCCATGGGTGTGTGATTGTTATTTGTACGTAAACGGAGGCACGACCTCATACAAAACGGAGGCATGACTATATAAAAAACAGAGGCACGTCCTCATACAAAACGGAGGCACTTTGTATGAGGTCGTGCCTCCGTTTTATATGAGGACGTGCCTCCTTTTTTATATAGTCGTGCCTCCGTTCTGTATAAGGTCATGATTCCGTTTGGTATGAGGTTGTGTCTCCATTTTTTACATAGTCATGCCTCTGTTTTATATAAGGTTGTGCCTCCGTTTTGTATGAGGTCGTGACTCCGTTTCTTATATAGTCATGCCTCCGTTTTGTATGAGGTCTTGACTCCGTTTTGTATAAGGTCATTCCTTCGTTTTTTATATAGTCATGCATTCGTTTTGTATAAGGTCATGCCTTCATTTTGTATGAGGTCGTTCCTCCGTTGACTTATAATTTGAACAAACGGTTTATGAGTAAGCATCATGTCGGAGGAAATACCCCCGGGTATACCAATGTCACCGATTCGACGCAGCGCCAACTGCGCGCCTTCGCCGATTGCGCTCCGGCTCGCCCCCCCGCCGACTGCTCCATGCCGATTGCGTGCCAGCTCGGACGCCGATCGATTGCCCCGCAGTCGGCCGTCCGTGCACTCGGCCGACTATTCGCGCACTCGGCTGTCCAAGAGGTCAACCGAGGCATATACATCAAGCAGACAAGACAAGCAGACAAGACAACTGAGTGACATCTCTAGTCATGTCAGGAATAGTGTAGTGGTTAGATGTCACATTACATCACATCATGGTGTCATTTCACTTGTACTTCTTGTCCCCCCTTTGTCTCCTTGTTCCCTATCTCCCTCACCCCCTTGTCCCCTTGCCACTACTATATAAAGGGCAAGGGTGCCCACGGTGAGAAGAGGATGGAGCCAGGAGCATTAGTACTAGCTAGCAATCCATCCATCCATGAGTAGATCAGCTCGGCCGCAACACCTTCAGCTCGACCGCAGCACATATACAGCTCGAGGAGCACCAGTGTACAGATATATGCCTATAGTCCAGACAGGCAGGAGTAGGGGTTTTATCTCTACGGAGAGCCCCGAACCTGGGTACTTCGCGGTGTCCGACAGTGCTTGTACCTAGACCCGTCCGGAGCGCCGTCGTCTGCGCATTGTTCCCCCATTTTAGCCATCCCATGGCATCTGCCGTCACATATCGACGATAGTTGGTGCCCACCGTGGGGAAATATGCAGCGACCGGAGTTCCGCTCCGGCCGGGATTTCTTCATCATCAACATTTCTTCTGTACTAGTTCTTCTGGATCCGGATCCAGCAGGCTGGATCGCCCGGAGGCTATGTGCGCAGGCCGGGAGGCTATGTGTGCCGGCGCCTCCACGGGCGCCGGGTAGCCCGCCTGTCGTCTTCGTCCTCGGCTCCAGCCCGTGGCCCGGATAGCAGCTCCCGCAGATCCCCTGGGTGGTCATCCGGCAAGTGCTCCTCTTCGCCCCCGCCGCTGCTCGTCCCCTGCTTTGCCCTGGTCCGCGGATGTGCGCGTACCTAGCAAGCAAGAGCTCCTCGGGTTGCGCTGCCGGCCTCGCCGTGAACAGCGGCGGTGCCGCCTCCTCCGCCGGCGAGTTTCTTGGACGGCGGTCGTCTTCAGCCCTCAGGCCGTCTCGCGCGGCTCCTCCGCGCCCGCACCTGCTCCACCGAGCAGCAGGCGGCGGTAGCCGCCCGCGCGGTCCCTTCTCCGTCCGCCCCTCTGCGTCCAGCCAGCGGCGCCCGTGGCATCTCTCTACCTGTGCCGTGGATCTGCCGCGTCTCCCCCGAGCGATTTCTCCTCTCCGTCCGCTGGCTCTCGCAGCAGCGGATCTTCTCGAGCATTCGTTCCGTGGACCACTCCTCCCACGATCCAGCCATATAATCCCTGTATAGTGCGCCGTACTCTTCCCAGATAATGGTCCGGCTGCCTGTTGTTCAGTTTGGTCGCGCCGACTCCTGGCCACTGAGCTGCGCCCAGCACGGCCTTCCTGATGCGCTCATCCCGGTCGAGTTCTCCCTCGCTGATTGCGCCCGCAGGTTCGCCGCCGATTGCGGCCAGAGCTGCGGCACGGCCCGGCCGACCTCCTCGCCGCTCCGCTTCGTCCACCTCGGCCCTGCCGCTTCCGCGTGCTCGAGTGCGCCTCGCCACCCGCGTGATGGTAGCGCTCGCTGCGGGGCTGCTGTGACGCCATTTCCGCGCAGTCAACACCGACGTTGGCTCTGCTTCTGTCAGCGACCGATGTTGGGCTCCGGTGGAGACACACCAAGAAAAGCAAGTGAATCAAGAGGATTTGTGTTCAGCTCGATTGCTAGTCCAGTATATCAAAGTAATCCATCCAGCTGCTTATGGATTCAGTGCTGCACGAGCACGTACATCATTTCAGCTCGAAGGAGGTCAGCTGATCGGCATCGTCTCCTCCCCTGTGCCGCCGGTTTGCCCCTCCTCCGGATGTGCGCCTCACCGAGTGCGCCGCCCGGCTGCTCCCTCGCCGAGTGCGCCGCCGGCACTCCACGGACGCCCCGGTTGCTCCCTCGTCGCGCCGGCTGCGACAAGCCCGGCTGTGCCGAGTGCTCCCTGTCAACTCGGCTTGGTCGCGCCGAGTGCTCCCTCCCAGGTCGGCTGGCCGCACCATATGCTCCTGTCAGCTCGGTGGCGCGTCGGCTGTGCCGAGCCCACCCGGCTGCGACCTGCCTAGGCCGGCTGCGCCGGCTGCCCAGCACTCAGCCGCTCCTCCCACGGTTTTCAGCAAGTTCAGAGAAGAAGTTTCAGAAAAAGAGAAGAGTTCAGAAGAAGAGGCTGCCGAATGCTCCAGCTCGGAAAAAAAAGTGAGCCTGCGGGTTGGGTTTAGTTGTGCCAGCTCAGCCAGCCGGCTGCTCACCTCAGCGTCTCCGCGTCGGGCTTAAGAAACAGAGAATAAACAAAGAGGTTCAGAGAGGAGGCAGCCGACTGCTGCGATAGCTGGTCCGATTGCGACCTCGAGTCGGCTATAGGAAAAAGTGAGTTTTTGGACAGATTGCATCTGCTCGGCCAGCAAAAAAAAAGGTCGGCCGGTGTCAATCCGATTGCGCTGACCGTTCAGCTGATTGCGAAAAAGGAGCGTGGTTGTGACCCGGATAGCAGGCCATCCACTAGAGCAACCACATGGGATCACTTGCCCGGATGACTCGACGAGTCACTCGGAGGCTCGGAGGACGAGCCTGCCGAGTGCCCCGTCTGCTAAATCAACAGAGAACCCTCCGGATGACTCACAAAGTCACCCGAAGGCTACACCTTCACCCAGTGGGTGTTCCTACTGCGCCAAAAAAATTCAATGTGAGTTCTCACTCAATACTGCTTACCATAGCAAGAATGACGGATGAACCTGAGTAGTCTTCGGGGGTTATCTCCACGTTATTTCCAGTTGGCTGCATGTTCGGCCCGGGACCGGCTGCCTCTGGGTAGACCGGATAACCCAAATAGTTATTTTCGACAGACGGATTAGTAGTGTGTACGGGGCCAAAGGCCTGCGATTTGATCCATCTGCAGACCGCATGCCGGCTGCAACGCTGGCAAAGAGCAAAAGCTGGAGGTCACCACACATGAACAACGTCCAAAGAGAAAACAATTTGGATGACCCGATCGTTTCCTTTTGGAAGTTTGCTCGGTTGAGTTTGCTCCCCAAAGTCTAAGTACTGTACACTTCATCTTGCGGCCGACTGTTCGATCCATCTACAGACCGCAAGCCGGCTGTAATGCTGGCGAGAGCAAGAGCCAAAGGGTGGAATGAACAGAAAAATGACTGCGGGGCGAAGGCAAAGCCGAGTCGGCCTCCCGATTGCACAAATCTACATTTTTAGAAAAATAAGAAGTAATCGGTATATCCGAGATAACTAACGTTTGTCTTATGCATGATTGTTTCCGGGGGAAAACTACTGAGACCCTCGACGCCATCGACTACAACAAAATCAAGGAACCCTCCGGATGACTCTCCGAGTCACCCGGAGGCTCGGAGGCTACACCCAGTGGGTGCGCTTGCGCGCCCCCACTGGAAAGAAGTTGCACCAAGTGCAATCGACCCGTCTACATCGACAAAGAAGAAACCCTTCGGATGACTCACCGAGTCACCCGGAGGCTCGGAGGCTACTGTCAGAGGAAATACCCCCGGGTATACCAAAGTCACCGATTCGACGCAGCGCCAACTGCGCGCCTTCGCCGACTGCGCTCCGTCTCGGCCCCCCGCCGACTGCTCCATGCCGATTGCGTGCCAGCTCGGACGCCCGTCGATTGCCCCGCAGTCGGCCGTCCGCGCACTCGGCCGACTGTTCGCGCACTCGGCTGTCCAAGAGGTCAACCGAGGCATCTACATCAAGCAGACAAGACAAGCAGACAAGACAACTGAGTGACATCTCTAGTCATGTCAGGAATAGTGTAGTGGTTAGATGTCACATTACATCACATCATGGTGTCACTTCACTTGTACTTCTTGTCCCCCCTTTGTCTCCTTGTTCCCTCTCTCCCTCACCCCCTTGTCCCCTTGCCACTACTATATAAAGGGCAAGGGTGCCCACGGTGAGAAGAGGATGGAGCCAGGAGCATTAATACTAGCTAGCAATCCATCCATCCATGAGTAGATCAGCTCGGCCGCATCACCTTCAGCTCGGCCGCAGCACATATACAGCTCGAGGAGCACCAGTGTACAGATATATGCCTATAGTCCAGACAGGCAGGAGTAGGGGTTTTATCTCTACGGAGAGCCCCGAACCTGGGTACTTCACGGTGTCCGACTGTTCTTGTACCTAGACCCGTCCGGAGCGCCGTCGTCTGCACATTGTTCCCCCATTTTAGCCATCCCATGGCATCTGCCGTCACATATCGACGACACATCATCTTTAATTTCAGATGTTGGATCAATAATAAAGGGCCCAGGTTGATGCAAGTCACGCGGTGACTTATAACCTACAAGTCACCGAAGCTGGGTTCATTTTCCTGGTAGTAGAAATTTGTGGAAAAAAACCGAATTAATTATAGATTTTGCCCATGCTCCATGCTGAATACACTGCACTATCCTGCACTTTCTCTTTCTCTGCACACGCACTTTTCCATGCTCCAAGATCATCATAGGGCTGCTGACCTTGGTGAATGTACAGGGAGAAACCCCATTGTTGTTAGCTCTGTGTGGGCATCTGATGATCACCATTACTCTACTTCATTAGTGCGGACGATCACCATGGATGTCATACATAGCGATGGGGTGTTCTTCTACAGTCATCGTCCACCACCTAACGCTGAAATAGAAGCCCGCTTACATCAACATGGCGATGACAGACCGTTCAACTCATTGCAACGTTGTCTCCCGTTCCCTCCATTGAAGACGAAGCCGAAGTCGAAGCCGAAGACTAGCAAGAAGTGAGAGGGTGTGTTCTCTATGCATGTAGCTAGTTTTTTTCGAACAATCGATGAACATGTGTTGTAAACTTTTTCTCATGTTGAACTTGTGTACGTATTACATGATGCATGAACTAAGTCTTCTTTTATGCATGATGAACTTGTAGCTAGTTTTACATTGAACTATGTCTTCTTTTATAATGCATGAATGTACACACATCTTCCTTTTTAACTATCTTGGTTAATATTTATATATGTCTTTTATAGATGAAGAAGTGGTATGTGGTGTACGAAGGTAGCGTTCTAGGAGTCTATGAGCACTAGGAAGATTGCTTCAAGCAAGTGAACAAGTACAAGGGCAACAACTACAAGAGCTACAAGAGTAAAGAGGAGGCGGAAGCTCGGTACTTGAACTACCGGCAAGGGCAAGAGAGGAAGAACCACCGGATAAAGTCCAACTTCCTCGTGATCCCCTTCTTGCTCATCGTCTTTACCATTCTCTTGTATGCGATACAATGAAGTCCAACTATCGAGATGTAGTTTGTGTGAGATACAATGTAGTGATGTCACTCCCAACTTGTCTATTTTTCGGTTTGTGATCTATGTGTGATACAATTTGTGTGATCCACTACACAACTTCTCTATTTGGTTAGTAATGTTATGTAACAATATTTGATCACTCTTGTATATTTGAACTTATGAATTCAGTGTATTTGTATTGTGTTGGTAAACTGTGAAAATATTTGAGTATTTGTGTTGCTGGAATAACTAGTTTTAGAAGAAAAGTAATTCCAGAAAATATATTGCTGGCGTACAGAAAAGTTACTGCTGGAGGACAGTACCAAATCCAGAAATTGTACTGCTCGCGTACAAATTTTTGACCACTGGCGGGCAGATCTGGACGCCAGAAGCATACCTCTGGCGGGCATACTTCTTGTACGCCAGCGGTAAGAGAAGGTAGCGCTGGCGTACAGTTTGTACGCCAGCGGTACCTGTTACCACTGGCGAGACAACGCTGGCGTATGCCCGCCCGCCAGCGGTAGGGAAAACCTGTACGCCAGCAGTAGCCTATTTCCTACTAGTGTGAATTATGTAGGGAACTTGCAGAGTGCAGTGATTCTGCAGGCCCTGAAGCTGTGAGGAAGCTGTTTATAAAGCATGCTATGAAGAACAAGTTTTCTCCTGATCCATAATTTTCTACACCTCCTATTTGAAATAAAGATGTTGATTTTGATTTCTCTGTTTATATTTAACTTATATCCACAGTAGAAGCTGACCCCCTTTATGGCAGAGAAAATGACGACGGTATTGCACACCTTACTAAACTCACTAAGTTGGGTGTCTTATTTACTAAGGAGGAGAAGAAGAGAAATCATTATGTTACTAAGCTACTTCCTTTTTCTTTGAAGGAGGGTGCTAAAGCATGGTATGATGCACTACCAGGTGGTTCTATTAAAATTCCTCAAGATTTAGCTCAATCTTTTGTTGCTAAATATTTTCATGCTTATATGCAACATGCTGCTTTACAATTTTTTTATAACTTTAAACAATTGCAGGATGAGAATCTCCCTAAAGCTTGGGGGAGGTATTGCACTCTACTCAAGGCTAGACCAGGACATGAATTCCCTAAGAATGAACTACTTGATATATTTTATGCTGGTCTAACCGATGAGTCTAGATCCTATCTGGATAGTTGTGTAGGTTGTGTTTTCAGGGAAAGAACATCGGACGATGCTGAAGAACTAATGGGAAAGATAGCCAAAAACCATGATGATTTGGTCCACCCCTTATCCACCTCCACCACAAAAGAAGAGGGGAATGCTCGTCTTGAACCCCGAAGATATGCAAGAAGCAAAGAAGTCTATTAAAGAGAGAGGTTTTAAAGCTGAAGATGTGAAGAATCTACCTCCTATTGAAAAACTTTGTGAGCCAACCACTCACCCTATTGTAGAGGTACACTCTCTCTTATATTTCGATGCAGGTGACATCCCTCAAGGTAAGCCCCCTGATCAATGTTTAGATGATCTTGATAATTTTATTGTCAAGCAAAGTCACTTTAATGAGAGGATTCAAAGTTAGTTGCATGATAATTCCCTTGCTATAAAAAGTTTGCTTGATGTTTTAAGTAGAACTGTTAATGATGTTAAAGGTCTTGTTAAGCATTTTCATATGGTTCAAACTCAGCTTGAAGAAATTTCTAATATGCAAAAAGATTTGCTTGCTAACAATGCCAAATAACATATACATTCTTAGGGGATTAAAACCCGAGGTGCGACACACACCCAGGACCCTCTCTATCCAGAAGCGCATCCAAAGAGAATCGAACAAGATTGTCAATTGCAGGAAGAAGACGTTGTCAGCTCTCCCAAGAAGAAGAAGAAAAAGAAACACAAGGAAGCTGACAATTTAAATGATCCCATAATTGATGAAGAACCTATTTTTGACCCTAATAGAGTATCTACTGCCGATGCAGAGACTAGAGACGATGCTGAAACTGATAAAGAAAATGAGAAGAATGATCCTCCAGAAGTACAAGAAGAAGAAGCACCCGATAAAAGCAAGAGAAGACTTCATTGCAATAAAGCATGAGAAGGAACGAGAACCATGGGTACAAAAACCAATTCCCTTCCCAAGTAAGTCTCTCAAAACTAAAGAAGAAGAGCACTATAATAAATTTTGTGAATAGATGAAGCCTATTTTTCTTCAAATTCCTTTGACTAATGCTATTAAGTTGCCTCCATACTCGAGGTATATGAAAGATACTGTTACTAATAAAAGAAAAGTTCGTAATGAGGAAATATCTACTATGCTTGCTAACTACTCTTTTAGTGCCAAGACTCCTGGGAAGCTTGGTGATCCAGGTATACCCACCATTCCTTTGTTTATAAAGAACAATTATGTCAGAACTGCTTTATGTGATCTTGGTGCAGGAGTGAGTGTTATAACTTTCTATCTTTACAAAAGGCTTTGTTTAGATAAACTAATCCCCACAGACATCTCTCTTCAAATGGCTGACAAGTCAACAACCGTTCATATTGGTATTTGTGAGGATGTTCCCACTGAAGTTGCTAATTGCTTGATCCTTACTAATTTTTGTGTGCTTGACATGCCCGAGGATGGGAGTATGTCCATTATTCTTGGAAGACCTTTTCTTAACACTCCAGTTGCTATTATTGATTGCAATAAAAGAAAGGTTACTTTCAATGTTGATAACAAAGAACACACGGTTTATTTTCCGAAGAAGATTGATAAAAGGCATGGCCTAAATTCTATTGAGAATATTGAGACTGTGAAGATTAGAGAATGGGATTGTCCTTTACATGTGCACCACAAATACAAAACCATTATGGTGGGGACAATGTCCGTTAAAATAAAGGTACCATGAATGCTTTACAAGAAGTGAAACTTTTTTCTCTATATAAAACTTGCTTGGTAGTAAGACTTGATCAACCTTACTAACAACTTGTTTTATATAAGTAAAAATAGAAGTTTATTATGATTTAATTTTCCTTTTCTTTCATTCTCCTTGTTGTACCAAAGTTCTATGTTTTTGATTTTCATAAGTTTAACCACTGTTTCGAGCCTTCCGGAAGTTTTTGCAGCTTTCGCTCCCTCTGGAAATTTTAAAAAATGAAGTTGTCAGAAAAATTCCAGAAAAATTATAATAAAAATTTCCATCAAAATTGTGGCCAAGGGGTCCCTGGAGCTGACCAGTGGGGTCCACCCCTGGTCCAGGAACCCAGTGGGCGCGGCCTAGCTCCTGACCGTGCCAGGGGTCTGCCAGGCCCCTCCTTCAGGTATTTATTCTTCCTCTCTCTCTCTCTTGCTCCAAAAATTCCGAGATTTTTGCTAGAACCCGAGTTCTTGGTGCTCTTGGCTTCAAATTTTTATCTCCTTCCACATCCGATCATTTCTGCTGAGATTTTGAGCATTTTCTCCTTGATGGTGAACTTATTTGTGAGTATTTTGGAGTTCTTGCTGGCTGTTCATATGAGATTGCATGCATGTTTAGAAATTTATTTTTGAAGTTTTGATGCAAGTATATGCCTTGGAGAAGTGAGTAGAGTAGTATACTCCATCTCATTTTTCTTACTTATCAATTTTTGTAGCTTGCTAAAAATTTCAGAAATGAGTTTGTTTGGAAAAGCTAAGGGATGGCTTGGGGGAAAGAAACCCGAGCTCACAGACAGAGTGACTAGAGCTGCATCATCAGCCTCTACGGCGAGTGTGAGTTACAATGATGATATCGTGCCCCCGGAGTTGCTTTACGAGACCGGCACTACTAGGGAAATAGCTATACATGGAAAGCTTATTAGTGGCGCATATAGAAGGCCATGCGCCACCATCTGTTAGGGGTGGCGCACTGGAAAATAATGCGCCACCCATAAGACCTTATGGGTGGCGCATTATTTTCGAGTGCGCCACCCCTAAGAGTGGGCCAGCCTGGATGATCTTATACGTGGCACATTTAGTAATATGCGCCACCCCTAAGAACCTTATAGGTGGCGCATTCCCAATATGCTCCACCCCTAAGAGCTTAGGGGGTGGCGCAGTGTGGTAATGCGCCACCCATAAGAGCTTAGGGGTGGCGCATCTCACCAATGCGCCACCACTGACTTGCTATATGCGCCACTAAATGCCTAGAGCTTCCCTTATCTACTCCACCCCACCTACCACCTCTCATTCACTCCACACAATTCTCAAACTAGATCCACTCTTCTCACCCTAGATCTATTCGGTTTTCTCCTCCTCCCCACCTCATTTCTTCCATTTATCCATCAATACTTGGCATTACATCTATTTTGTTTCATATTGAAGTGGACCTCCTCCCAAACACTTTTGTTCCATTTATGACCCATATACTTGCCTTTATTAGCTTGGGGTTTTTTGTATATGTGAAGCTTGGGTTTGATGTATATGTGAAGCTTGTTGTGGTTTGATGTATATGTGAAGCTTATGGTGGTTTGATGTATATGTGAATCTTGAGTGGCCAATGTTTTGCCGAAATGTCGATTCATTTCCGTTTCGGAAAATTTCTGGCGCACTCTCCGCATGCTCCCATGCATTATTAGGGAAGGTCATGCCGAATTTTTCCGGCGACGACTGTGATATATAATTGTGTTGCTCTCTCCGTGCACGCAGGTGATCAACCATGGTCCGCGAGATGCTGAGCGATATCACCGTGGCTAGGTGGATGCAATGTGCGAAAAACGACATGCTAAGGAATAATAGGTCGGATATAAGATGTCCGTGTCGGAGATGCAAACTGCAGTGCGTGACCGAGCCTGATTACGGAATATTGCAAAGACACCTGAAGCGTAATGGTTTGATGGATGGCTACATACGGTGGATAAGTTATGAAGCTGGTGAGGAGGAGGACGTCAATGGTGGGGCGCCAGTAAATGAGGAAGGGAAACCAGACAACAGCGGCGGGCGAGAAGACGAAGAGCATCCCGTACATGATCATGAAGAAGATGCCAAAGCGGATCATGTAGATCAAGGTGCCGGACATGAAGATCAAGATGTCGGACATGATGAGGATTCAAGCTGGGTGCGGGACCCTCATGTTCAAGAGCTACTTGTCAAAGAGGCGTTGAACGCAAGAGGTGCATCTAGAGAGAAAGCCAAGATGGCGCAACTTGAGAAAGACGCGATTACGAAGTTGTACGAAGGATGCAACGACAGGGATACCCGCTTGAATGTAACACTTGGGGCTATGGAGATGAAGGCAAAACACAAATGGACAGACGAAAGCTTCGATGATAACATGGCATTCTGGCACGATCGTCTTCCGAAAGGGAAACACGTGCTCAACTAGTATCGCTGAAGCCAAGAAAGTCCTTTGTCCTCTCGATCTTCTGCACGTGAAATACCACGTCTGCATAAATGATTGGATGATCTATCGGGGTGAGGATGAAGATAAAACCACATGTTCAGTGTGCGGTGTTAGTCGATACAAGAGAGGGAAGAAAGTTCCTAGAATACTGGAGTATCCTCCGTAGTCCTCATAGCCTTGATCTCATGCATATGACAAAGAACGTGTGCGAGAGCTTGTTTGGCACGCTGCTCAACAAGCCGGAGAAGACCAAGAATGGGCCAAAATCAAGGAATGACTTGAAATTTATGGGCATCAGGAGGGAACTTCACCCCCTAGTGACGATGATGATGAGACGGAGGAGGAAGAGAATACGGAAACGCAAAACTCTCGCAAATGAAAAAGGACGACCAAGAAGAAGACCGGTATTGATCACTGCTCCCCCGGCATGCTTCACTCTGTGCGAGGAGGAGATCAAGCGTTTTATCCAGTGCCTCATAGGAGTAAAATTTCCGAACGGCTACGCGGGGAAGATAAGCAGATACCTAGACGAGGCGAAGCAGCGTTTCAGCGGGATGAAATTTCACGACTATGTCGTGCTGATGACGCAGATTCTCCCAGTTGCGATGCGAGGGATAATGGACGAGAACGTCCGTAAAACGTTGTTTGGCCTTTGCAACTTTTTTGACGTCATCTCCCGGAAGTCGATTTGCGCTACGCAACTCAAAAGGCTATAGGAGGAGATCGTGCTCATACTATGCGAGCTTGAGATCTATTTCCCGCCCGCGTTCTTCGACATTATAGTGCATCTTCTGATCCACGTCGTGGAGGATAACATCTAACTCAGGTCTGCGTTTCTGCGCAGCATGATGCCGTTCGAAAGGATGAATGGACACATCAAAAAATACGTTCGTAACAGGTCCTGTCCAGATGCAAGCATAGCGAAGGGCTTTCTAACCGAAGAGTGCATCTCTTTTTTCACGAATTATCTCAACACCGAGAACACTGTTGGTCTGGCCGTCAACAAGCACTTTGGCAGGACCGATGGGTGTGGTCACCACGAGGGAAGCCGCGCAATGCATGTCAACTTTGACGGTCGAGACATCGACTTTGAAAGAGAAAGCCTAGTCGCGCTACAACACATCCAACTGGTCGATCCTTGGATAGTAAAGCACAAGGATTTAATCAGGAAGAAGTACAGTGACCAGGGCCTGCAGATAACGGACCGAGATCCACGGCTAATCAAAGAGCACAACTCCGGTTTCATGACTTGGTTCAGGGACGAGCTTCGTGCTAATCCCCCGCGAAGGTACGCTTCCGAGGACGAAAATATGATATTCACCTTGTCACAGGGTGCCGCACGCAACCTGATGACCTATCAAGCCTATGATATCAACGGCTACACATTCTACACGGAGTAAAAGGACAATAACTGCGATTACCAGAACTCAGGGGTAACGGGGATATTCTACACCGATGACGTCAAGTGGACCAATGCTTCTTCATTACCGACCCATCAAAGCCGAGCCGCGTTGTAGTGAGGAGAGGCAAAAGAAACATCATCGGAATGGATGGAGTCGCCAACGAGCAAGACTTTGACAAGTACGGCAACCCGAAGATGGAGGATGAATACGCCGCTCAGGATACATACACCACAACCCTACCGAAGAAAGGTCTCCTCCCGTTCAAGAGGAAAAGTGAAGGCGCCCCGGGCCTAAATTATTCAACCACGACAAAGAAGGGCAAGAAGAAGATCATGAGGAAACGATAGCTAGATAGCTAGCTCCAAATTTAAGAAAAATATTTTGTAATTCATGATCACTTTGTGTATGCATGGATTTAATATGCACTTTGTAATTGATGATCACAATCTTATGTTTCGAAATGTAGCTACACCTTGTGTTTATGGATCTTGGTTCGGCGACGACACGGTTAAGGCATCGTACGTGGATCGATACGATGAAATTCTTATGTTTGGATCATAGTTTGAAGTGTATGAACATCGACGATACACAATCGAAGAACCATTCTCAAGGTCGGTTAGAGCAAGTACTCCCTCCGTTTCTTTTTACTCCGCATATAAGATTATGTCAAAGTCAATCTTAATAAAGTTTAACCACTTTTATAGAAAAATGTACTCCATAACTATTATTTTTAAATGGTTTCGCTTTAATTAAAAAATAAATAATTATTTAAAATTTAATTGAAAAATAAAAAAGGCTTAGGGATGGCGCATATTGCTGAAATTCGCCACCCCTAAGCCTTAACCTCCATCGGGCCCCTCCCCTTTCCCGTGCCCATTCCCCGTTCGCTCGTCCCATTCCCCATTCGCTCGCCGCACCAGAGCCCCTCGCGCCACCGGAGTCCCCCCTCTCCTCGCCGACTGCCTCCACCGGAGACGCCCCCGCCCCTGCCCCCGCTGTTCACCGGAGCCGCCCTAACCCCTCCACGGCGACCTAGGCGACGCCCGTCCTCCACCAGGTACCCCCTCCCTCCCCTTGCTGGCTTCCGACGACGGCCGTGGTGGCCATGGCGCCGCCCCCTACCCCCACTCCTCCTGCTGCTCATAAATCCTTTGGGGGGATTACTGTTAGGATTATTTCTAGGATTATTGCTAGGATTATTGTTAGGATTATTTCTAGGATTATTGTTGTTGATTTTGATTATTGCTAGGATTATTGCTGTTGATTTTTTGAAGTGAATTGGTTATGTGCCATGTACAATTGCTAGTATAAATAAAAATACAAATTCTGAATTTGATACATTTACCATGTCACATGGTCATCTTCAATTATACAAATTTTGATTTGATTTGATTTTTACAAATTTTGATTTGAAAAATTTCTTAGGGTCACTGTTTTAAGATAGATAGAGAGAGAGCTATAGAGTGAGAGAGATTGATAATTTGATAAGAATTGCTAGGATTTTGTAAGAATTTGATAAGAATGCCTAGGGTCACTATTTTAACAAAGATAGATAGATATATAGAGAGAGAGATAAGAATATTTAGAATTTGATAAGAATATTTGTATCAAGTGGGTACTTGTGTGATGCATCTGTGTAGGGTCTGTTTTAATAAATTTAGAATATAGAAAAGGAAGACCAGCAAGAATAGCATATGTTCTTATTAATGGAACACAAGTTTTTTGTTTTGTATGGTAGCAATGGAATATAATTTTAAATGACAAGTGCATTGCTACTTCTGTTGTTGGTGTTGTTTTTAAATGATGTTTTTTAGTGTATTCACAAGATGCTTTTCTTATCAATATTTTTATGCACTGTTTAGTGCATTGCTAGGATATTTTTATGTTGCTTGTGCCTACATGTAGGCATTTTTTTGTGCACGTACAAATCATTAACCCCTTTCTCCCGAAATGTTGATTAACTTCCGTTTCGGTTGAGAATGGGGCACTCTCATGTTAAAAAAAATAGCAAAGGTCATGCCGATTCTTTCCGTGAATTCGTGCATGATGTACCTTTGCTATTTTTCTTAACATGAGAGTAGTTGCATTTATTAATTGTGCTAATTAATTAAGTAGTTGCATTTCTTAATATTGTACTAGTGCAAACATGTCGACCGGAGCCGACGCCGGTCCTTCTTCTCAGCCGGAAAAAAAAAGGAAGCAATTTTGGGAATACTCCCAGGAGGAGGTCGAGGAGCGGAGAGAAGAGGAAATACCTCCGGCCGAGGAGGAGTATGAGGAGGAGATAGAGTCGGAGTCCGACTCATCGGATGATGACTTGGAGGAGGAGGCCGGTACGACAGACGACGAGAGGAACATCGGCGAGGATGATGGGATCGGTGGCTCCAACACAGATGGTACCCAGTCGAAGAAGAGGAATCGGAAACTGACCAAGGTTGGCGGCATCAGGCAAGAGTTTACTGTTGTGACCGCCGTCGGGATTCCTAAACAACCCGAACGTTTTTCGGAAGGGTACGGCCGTCAAGTCCCGACAATCCTCCGCAACACTGTGCCGATCACCAAGATTAACCTCAGGAGTCGTGAGAATATTCATTATTGTTAGCTTCTTATCAACATGCTGCACGGACGATACAAGTTTCCGGAGCCGTACGATAACACCAAACTCAAAGTGAACAAAGTAAACACATGGGCCCTCAGGAAGATGAGTAAGGCCTTGTCCAGTTGGAAAACCCGGGTGAAGAGGGCAATTTTTGAAAAGAACAAAACCTGGGAGGAGCTCAAGGAGAAAGAGTCGTTGATTGACGAAGCTACCTACAACCTTTTCAAGGCTAGGTGAGAGTCCGAGCAAGCCAAGGCCGCGAGTGCAAAGGGCAAGGCCATACGGTCGCAGGTCATAGGTAACCACTGTCTCGGAGCCAGTCGTTACAAAAGTTCCATGCCTAAATGGGACAAGGAGGATGCTGAGTACGCCGCTACAGGCATACCTAACCCCTTCCAGCAATACAAAGATGATCCGCAGACCGAATTCTTTGTGAGGGCCCGGAGCTATAAGGACAAAGCAACCTCGAAAATAATTATCGATCCTAAGATTCAGAAGTTTACGACTACCGTGGTAAGTAGTTTACCACGCGACCTTGTCGATTGAATTCTCTAGTGAAGTTCACAATTTCTTAACGTTTCACATTCTTTTTGCAGCAAGCGGAAATGAAAATCGCCTCATCGCAGGAGTCGTCGGTTAAGCCGGCCGGCCCGTGGGAAAACGCATTTAACAGGGCATTGAACAAGGTCAAGAAGTTGACGACGTGACGCCGAAGCCATTGTCAGCCGGCCGTGTGGTCAGCTTTGGTGCGGACCTAAATTGGTACGAATATTATGGAAAATCGGTGGAGCAGTCTGGTTCGAGGGGGCGCAAGGCGAGAAGGACCGAAGAAGACGCCGCTTATGTTCGTGTACTGGAGGAGAAGGTGAACATGCTTCCGCAGCTTGTCCAGGACGAAGTGGCGAAGACGATGAACGCTCTCCTTCCAGATATGATGCAGTCACTCGCGAATTGGCAAGCGCGTGGTGGACAAGGGCCCATACCAGTCCCCAGCATGGTCGGCAGCAACTCGGGCACCACTGCGCCTGCAGTCCCGACTCCCGCCGTAGTGGTGGCTCCCGCACCGACTCCCGGCGTATTGGTGAATCCGGCTGCCAACACCGCGGCGGCGGGGCTGGACGTGATAGTAACTGCTCCAGCCACGATCGAGCAACCGGGGCATAACAATATTGCACCCGGCGGCAGCGCAAATAGGGCGACCGATGCCACGGGAGGCAGCGCGCCCTCCGTCTCTTGCATGCCCGCCGTCATCGGCGGGGTCTCTTCACTAGCCGACCTCAATGCCCTCAAGGTAACTATAAGCGTCTGCAACTCAAACGAGGACTTCATCTCCTTGCCTTTTTTAGTGGAATCTCTCTGATGCCCTACATGCATATATCTCTTTCGCAGGAGAACACTCCATGCATTCTATTACAAGTCGTGGACGGCGAGTTGAAGGATGTTGCCAAAGGTAAAATCATTCAACCACAAAATCGAATCATGCACAATATGCCGATGGCACGGGAGATGCATAGGGTTCAAATCTCTATCGTGATTTCGGGATACGAGAGAGTTGAACCTCCCATTCAACCCCCCGGATACGATGAGGACGAGTCGGCAGTCCTCAGTGAATGTTTCGGCCAAATATGCCTATGGACGAAGAGCCAAATGTGTTTAAGGACGGGGGAAAGGGGCACCACACCTAGGACAACACCGCTAGTCATCGTGTCGGCGCCACATCATCCCATCGGCGCACAACAACAAGACGATGATCTTGATGATGATATCAACGCCGACCAGTTCATCAATACTTTGTATGATGCTGATGACTTATTCATGCCTCCTGCTGAAGGAGCCTATCAGCATGACAAGGAAGCTCGCGGTCCAGCTGATCCTGCGGCGAAGCCTGCTTGCTCCACGCGTCTCTTCGCTGTTTCTCAGGAGCTAAACATGATAGTACCTATGAAAAGATAAAGAACACACAATCAAAGATAAGCATGAAAACTATGTTGTGTTCTGGGGTGAAGTGGAGCGTGTTTCTCTCCTAAACAATGTAGGCTAGGGTCCAACTTGTTATGAACAGCAAGCCAAACTAGATAAACTAAAAAGTAAATAGTGAGACGCCCCAAGTATAGCACATGACATATGAAGTGATAAAAATATAGCATGGAGAAGAACGAACTGATGATTGTTGATGGAGAAGGGGATGCACGGGGGCATCCCCAAGCTTAGACGCTTGAGTCTCCTTGAATATTTCTTGGGGGTGCATGGGGGCATCCCCAAGATTGAGATTTTGACACTCCCGAATCTCCTTTCATCATCTTCCTTCGCACACTTGAAAACTCCCTTCATACGAAACTCATCATAAGCTAATTAGACTGGTTAGTACCCATAAATAAATAATTTTCCTCTACTGGAAATAAATATTTTCATGAAGATCTGCTGTTTCTCAAGATTGCCAAAAAGTTTTTCAAAGAAAAGCAAGCCTACGATTTGCAAAACGACGAAAACGCAAAACATGGCAGAATCTGGGAAAAATAGACCACCGGGTAGTAAATATTTTTTAGGGGCACTTCTGCAACTCAAATCAAAAGATCAAAACAGATGGAAGAAAGTTAATTGTATAGAGCATACTGTCAAAAAAATAGGATAAAAAAGATGATCTGGTGATTTTAGGAAAAAAATTCCGTCAAGAAGACATAATCTATTTTCTGGACAACATGTCACAACCTTTGATTTTTCTTGCAATTGGAGGCTAAACTTGGCAGAAAGCTTGAAAATAAAGATACGATGGTGTTGCTACAGTAGTAAAAAGCATCAAGACCACTAAAACTGAAATTTAAAACATTTTTGGTTGCCTCCAAAAACACGCTTTGTTTTGTGCCATTTAGCTAGGCGTGTGATACGTCTCAAACGTATCGACTTTTCCAAACACTTTTTTTGTTGTTTTGACCTCATTCTTGCATGATTTGAACGAAACTAACCCAGACTGACGTTGTTTTCAGCAGAGCTTCCTATATGGTTTTCTCATGTGCAAGAAAAAGGAATTTTAGACACCTCAAAAAATTCTTGGGAAAATCATAGAAAATCCACGCAACAGGATGGCCTTGGAGCCAGAAGATGGGCCAAAGGGGGGACACCCCTGGCCCAGGCAGCCAGGTGGCGCGGCCAAGCCCCTAGCCGCGCCGGGAGGCCGCCTGAGAGGGGGCCATCTGCCATGGTTCCCTACTTTGACTCCTATTTTTACTCGTGGCGAGAAAACCCCAAAACATAAGTCAATATCCCAATTCTCGATGCGAAGCCGCCGCCACCCTCTTTTCTCCTCCGGGAGAGCTAATCTGGAGGCTGATTTGGCCTCCGGTGAGGGGAAATCGTCGCCATCGTCATCACCATCTCCATTCCATCATCCTTCCATGACTTCCCCATTCATGTGTGCGTGATTCCCTGCTGTAGGCGAAGGGGGTGGTAGGGATTGGATGAGTTAGATCATGTAATAGTTCGTTAGATTGTTGGGGCATGTTGCCTATCATCTACTATGGTGTTTATCATCTTTGCTACTACTTGTTTCTCTTCATGCCATGATTTCAGATCTGAACCCTATATGTTTTCATGAGTATATTTGTGTTCTTGATCCTATCTATGATTTGTATGAACCTATTATAGTCCGGAACCGGCGATCCCAATGGTGACAGCTTGGGACACCAAAGGTGATGGACTATATATTGAAGATTTCATGTATCTATTGATTATTAATGCTTCGTTCCGGTGCTCTTTGACAGGAGCACCTTAATCTCCATAAGTTCCTTTTGGCTCTGTTGGTAGCGAGATGCTAGGACAAAAGATGTTATGCAAAGTTCTTATTGCAAGAACGCACAACTACCTTGGGATACATGCCTATTTTTAGATATTTTCCTAGATGATCATTACTTTTCTGTGTGCCTTGCCCCAAGTTAATTACATGTTATATCTCATTCATGCAGCGCCCAACCATCCATTTCCCTAGCCTACAGTGTTTTAATTCTGCTGGTTACAAGTTGCTTTACTTTTGTTGTTTTACTTGCGTTGTTTTTCCACCACTATTTTCGTTGCCTCCATCACTTCCACCACACCGTTACTACTAATAAATTGTTGCCAAGCAAGTCTCTTTCAGGTGCGGTTGAATTGACAACACAACTCTTAAAGCTTATAAATATTCTCTGGCTTCCCTTGTGTCGAGTCAATAAATTGGGTTAACTTACCCGCTAAGACTGTTGCGATCCCCTACACTTGTGGGTCATCAAGACTATTTTCTGGCGCCGTTGCCGGGGAGCATAGATTTATTTACATGTCTACTAGGAGTTATTTTTCTTGCTGCGATTTATCCACTATGGGTAAGAAAGGAGACCCCAAGGTTCCGATTTTACCATCCACTACAAGAAAAGGTACTGTTCTTAGCACAAGTGTTACACTTGATTCACCTTCCATTATAAGTAAGTTTTCTTCACCACCACTACAAGCTACTTCTGCTAAATCTGGAAATATGTCCGATACTTTTGATGATGCTGATACTGCTTTTGATGAAACTGGTTCACTTGCTCACTTTGTTGAATCTCAGATTTCTAAGGCTGCAAAATTGCCTAAACCTTCCTATCTCCCTAATATGAGTGGCCCCAAGGAAATAAATCTTGAGGATGATTATATTGAGATTGATGATTACACTAGTAGGAAATAGGCTATAGCCGCCAGCTTATTGCTGGCGGACACAAAAAGTTGTACGCCAGTGATAGTATCGCTGGCGTACAGAAATGTGTGCATGCTAGGGAAGTAGGTGGTATCATTGGCGTACAAATGTTTGTGCACGCTGGAGGCACGACTTGCCCCGGGCTAGGCAGCGGGGCTAACTACCATTGGTGTACGGTTGCCACGCCCGCCAGCGCTAGTGCAGTCACCGCTGGCGTACATATTTGTTTGTACGCCAGAAGTAATTTGCCCCGAAATTACTTTTAGCTGAAGGTTCTATTGCTGGCGGGCAATATATTTCGTACGCTAGTGCTAACGTATGTAGCTATGGCGGCCAGTAGAACTGTACGCCAGCGATAATACTGTGCAATTATTGATGCTTCGGCTGCCACCATGTCCCTCCATTATTGCAACACCATTATTTTTCTTCTCACTAGCTCAAAGTTCCTCCCCTTCCCCCCATCTCCACCACACTTTCTAACCAATTAAAACTAGTTTAGGTGATAGATCTAGCTCCATTACCCTTCTAATTTCCTCTCTACCAAAAGAAATGGCCACAAAAGAACCAAATTTAGCTCCTTTTGGTGTGGATCCAAATATATCATCTCCTAGGTCTAGCTAGATCTATCTACATCTCTCTTCCTCTCCTACATTGCCTCAATTAAGGTGAGGGATCAACATAATTGTGCTATTCTTGTATTGTGCCCGGATATGTGATGATGCATATATATATGTGTTATTCTCTTGATGATGATGACGCATGCATATAGTAGATGATGAAATTTTGTCGGATATGTGATGGTTCATATATGTACTATTCTTGTATTGTGCAGGAAATGATGTCAATATTATGCCGGAATGTTGATTCATTTCCGTTTCGGCAAATTTTGACACTCTCTTAGTCCTATTTGTAGGAAGGTCATGCCAAAATTTTTCATGAAAAATGATTGTTTTACTTGTCTTGTGATTCTATATCACGTGCAGGAGATATGGCGCCCGGCCGTATGAGTGAACGTGTCGTGAACAATTATTTGAGATACGCTACAGACGACATGATACAAAATAACCGCACGGAGATAAGATGTCTGTGTCGCAAATGCAAAAAAGTGGGCTTGCTGAACCCCTTTTCGGGAGAGTTGCTGGAGCATCTGCTAATACATGGTTTCATGGATGGCCACACTCAGTGGCTTGATGAAGATGATGATGATGAAGTCCGTGATGGTGCGGCGGATGGTCATGATCAGCATGACAATAATAACAATCACGAGAAAGAAGAAGAAGAGCCGCCTGATGATCCTCCCGCACATGATGTTGGAGATCTAGAAGATGCTGAACAACACGTAACCGAAGACGATGACATGCAAACACTGCTAGCTTCAGCCGTGCGGGACCCTCATCTCAAAGAGCTTCTTCTAAAGAAGAAGACTAACTACAGATCTGCTAGTATAGAGCAAGCTAAGCTAGCACAACTGGAGGTAGACTCGAATACTCCGTTGTATCCAGGTTGTGGATCGGAAGACTCTCGCTTGAAAGTAGCACTCGATGTTCTCAAAATGAAGGCAAAACCCACATGGACCAACGTAAGCGTCGACGCTAGCCTGCAATACTGGCAGAGTAAGCTTCTAGAGGGCAACTCGTGTCCTACAAGTTGTGATGAGGCCAAGAAAGTCGTGTTCCCCTTTGATTTACCGCATGAAAAATACCATGTGTCACTACTGGAAAAACGTAATTTGCCGTCAGCTTCAGGCTTTGCCTTCAGCATTTTCACGGGGCTGACGGCATAGAAGATATGGCCTCAGCCAGGGCAATTGCTGACGGCTTAGAAGGAGCTGACGGCATAGAAGGTCTTTGCCGTCAGCTGGTTCAAAGCCGTCAGCCGGCTGACGACAGTGAGGAGCAAAGCTGACGGCATAGGTCCCCTGACGGCAAAGGGGCTCCCACCCCCCCCCCCCCACGAACTGGCGAGCCCTAACTGCCCCGTCTAAGCCGTCAGCCAGCTGACGGCAAAGGCTAACGGAGAGCTTTGCCGTCAGTTGGCTGACGGCTTAGCCGCGAATACTTAACTCCCTCCCGTCGCCCTCTCTCTCTCACACGCACACACACAGACCGAGCCCCCCAAGCACACCCACGCTCGCCGTTGCCGCCGCCGCCCCCGTGGACCGCCGCCCCGCCCGTGGATCCGGCGCCGCCAACACCGCCGAGCGGGACCGCCCTCGCCGCCGCGGATCCGCCTCGCCGACGCCCCCCCCGCTGTCGTCGCCGCTGACCCGCCGTCTTCACCGCCGCCTGTGCCACCCTGAGGTCGCCTCCCACGCCATTGTCGCCGCCCCTGGTCAGGTCATCCCCCCCCCCCTCCTCTCTTCACCCCTCTCTGTAGCTAGGTAGCTAGATTTTTTTAAAATTTAGGTTTTATTCCACTTAGGTAGTATTCAACTTAGGTTTTATATTTAGTTAATATTGTACTTAGTAATTATGTTTAGATTTTGTTAGTATAGTTAGAAATTAGGTTCAAATTTATTTAGTATTGTACTTAATTAGTAATTAGGTTTTGTTATGTTAGTAATTATGAATGGAGGTGCCTCCATCGGTGCTTACGGGAAAAAATCGTTGGCCCTAGCATGTGCCCTAGCAAATTTGTTTTAGTATTTGGATAATAGCATTTTAGTAAGGTATTAGTTAGTAGGAGAAGTAGAGAAAGTTTTAGAAAAGAAAAAAAGAAGTATGCCTAGAAGAAGCAGAAGAATGAGTTGGAGATGGATGGAGACAGGAGACTTAAAGGCGAGACATTGCGTTCGTCGGCTCATCACTCCCGACGGCACAAAAGTGCAGTATACCTGCAACATAGAAAAGAAGTAGAAGAAAAAGAATAATTAAAAGAAAAGAAAGAAAATAATTTGTTTTCGAAGAATTTGTTGGATATTAGTATTAGTTAGATTAATTATCGCGAGTGCGTATTTGTTTTGATTGATTGCATTTAAATGTGCAGTAGCTTCGCGAGGTTTTGGTTTTCGACGACCTCCACTGCATTCGAGAGTGAGCACATTTGTTAACTCTTCCTTCTCCACCTTTATATTGCTCTGTTCCGGCCTTCGTGCCGATGACACTATCTAGATAGGTAGTTTTAGTATTGAAATGCAAAGTCTTCGCGTAACCAATATGTGTCTCCCGTTCGAAAGGGTTACGGTTATAACTATGCATGCATTTGCATATTTATAACGGTGATTCTTTCGAATTGTCCAACGTTATCCATGGACAGCCCGGGTATGTGTAGATTGGGTCATTTTCCCATGCTTTGTTCCAGATCCGATGCAGAGTTTCAACAGCGCCTCCTTGTTGTTCTCCGAGTACACATCCTCTCGGTTAGTTTCCGAGACGTGTATTAGGAGAACAGCGGGGAGGTGCTGCCGAAATTTTGCGTTGGATCGGGAGCAGAGCATGGGAAAATGACCCAATCTACACATACTCGGGTGGGATTAGGACCCATCTTTACCTAGTAGCTGGTAGGTGTGCATGCCGTGCATCCCAATGTTTTAACCATGATTAAAAAATGACCATAATTAATTTGACATACTTGATGAACTGATAATTTATATTGTTCATATGTGGATACTATATAGCTAGCTTGACAGAATGACTGATCGTGAATGGATGTACTCCGGTCACCCTAGTCAGAAAGACATGACCGATGAATGGTTGAGCAAAACCTATGAATTCCTGCAAACGGCATTTTCTAAAGGCCAGCCAAAAACATGGTGCCCCTGCACTAACTGCAAGAATTATTCGCGACAGAAAAAGGATGTAATGGGTAAACACCTGCAGATGCGTGGTTTTACTCCCGGCTATACCTTGTGGACATTTCATGGTGAGTCGGCCCAACGTAATAGAGACGAGGTTTTGCGTCGGCGCACCGACGACTATGGTACAGGGATTGAAGACATGGTCAATGATTTTGATGATGCTCGGAACAAGGACGAAGAGATGGAGGAATCCGCAAAGGCCTTCTATGCCATGTTGGAGTCTTCAAAACGTCCTCTTCACGAGCACACTAAGATTTCTCAGCTAGATGCCATCGCACAAGTAATGGCTCTGAAAGCCCAATTCAACATTGGAAGAGACCTGTTTGACTCAATGATGACCCTATTTGGGCGGTTTCTACCCGAAGGTCATATTATGCCTTCAAACCTATATGAGTCAGACAAAATCCTTAGTGCACTCAAGATGCCGTATGAGCAGATACATGCTTGTGAGAAAGGATGTGCCTTATTTAGGAAAGAGTATGCGGACGAAACATATTGTCCATTTTGCAAGTCCTCCAGATATGTTGAGGTAGAAAACAGTGAAGGTGAGAAGAAGCAGATCAAAATCCCTGTGAGTGTTCTACGGTATCTTCCGATCCTACCAAGACTTCAACGACTTTACATGCTCGAAGAAACAGCAAAACAGATGACATGGCACAAACATGGAATTAGGAAAGAATTAGATGAAAACGGAGATCCGATGTTGGTACACCCTTCGGATGGTGACGCATGGAAGGCATTTGATCGTAAACATACAGAAAAAGCTAAAGAGCCAAGGAATTGCCGAGTCGCCATCGGTCTCGATGGGTTCAATCCTTTTGGTATGACGGCTACCCAATATAGTTGCTGGCCTGTGTTTGTTATTCCGCTCAATCTTCCACCATCATCCATTATGCAAAGAAAGCACATATTTCTGACGTTGATAGTTCCAGGGCCAAACTATCCGGGGAAGAATATGAGTGTGTACATGCAACCGCTGATGGATGACTTGAAAGAAGCTTGGGTGAATGGGGTCAACACATACGACGCAGCTAAGAAAGAGAACTTTCAAATGTATGTTTGGTACCAATACTCGTTGCATGATCTGCCGGCATTTGCGCTTTTCGTTGCCTGGTGTGTGCATGGAAGGTTCCCATGCCCACAATGCAAAGCAACTCTTAAGTTTCATTGGTTGCCGGCGGGTGGAAAGTATTCCTGCTTTGACTTGCATAGACAGTTCTTGCCTTTGGACCATCCATTCAGAAAAGACAAGAAGAATTTCATGAAAGGTAAAGTTGTCAAACACTCGGCAACACCTGCGTTGACGGGCACACAAATTCATGAACAGTTAAAATCTATGGAGCCTGATCCAAACCGTCCAGGGTATTTCTTGGGTTATAATGAGGAACACGCCTGGACCCACAAGCCATGCATCTGGGATCTCCCCTACTTCGAAGACCTCTTACTACCACACAACATTGACATGATGCACACTGAAAATAATATCGCCGAGGCCCTTCTTGGCACATTTTTCGGCACTGATAAGGGCAAAGATAATACAAAGGCTAGAGTTGACCAGGAGACTCTTTGTGATAGGCCATCACTAAACATGCGACAACCGAAAGGAAGAAAAAATTGGTCCAAGCCACCTGCCTGGTACAATCTCAAGAAGGGAGCAATAAGGGAAATCCTCTTGTGGGTGCAACAAAAGTTGTTGTTCCCTAATGGGTATGCTGCGAATCTAGCGAGGGGAGCGAGCATTGAAAAAATGAAATTTTTTGGTCTCAAGAGTCATGATTGGCACATATGGCTTGAGCGGATAATGCCAGTGATGTTGCGCGGCTATATCCCAGAGTCTAAATGGCTAGTATTGGCAGAGTTAAGTTATTTCTTCCGTGTTCTTTATGCTAAAGAGTTGTCGCGTGCCGTGATAGATGACATGGAAGAGTTGGCGCCTGAGTTGCTCTGCAAGTTAGAGAAGATTTTTCCACCGGGCTTCTTTAATCCGATGCAACACATGATTTTGCATCTCCGGACCGAGGCAAGATTGGGTGGCCCTGTGCAAAATCGTTGGTGCTATGCAACTGAAAGAATGCAGAAGACACTTAGAGCAAAATGTAAAAATAAACGTAGAATTGAAGCATCGATGGCCGAGGCTTTAATTACCGAGGAGGCGGCAAACTTCGTAACAGCACACTATGATGCCACTTTGCACAGCTTGCATAATCCAAAGCCTCGGTACAATGTGGGCGACCCCAAACGACGTGAATCCAAACTCAGCCTCTTCAAAGGGAAGCTCGCTCCTTCTGGTGTGGGAAAATCAAAATTGCTGGGCGTCGAGGAGTGGCGCACACTAACGATGTATATATTGAACAACTTAACAGAAGTTCGGCCGTACATCGAGTAAGTCCTCGATACATTGTTTCGCAACTTTTTAACAAGTTTTGTGTCTAACAACTGTTATTAATTGATACAGTCGATACGTCGAACAGTTCTCGAATGGTACTTTAGAAATTTTCAAAAGAAACCATAAGAGAAGAACAGAAGAGAAGAACAAAGAAGAGATGAAGAAATAAGAGAAGAAGAAAGAGGAGAAAAAGATAGATTAAGAAGAAACAAATCTTCTTATTCTTCCTTTTTCTCTTCTTTCTTTTTCTCCATCTTTTTCTTCTTCTTCTTCTTCTTCTTCTTCTTCTTGTTCTTGTGTCCTTCTTCTTCTTCTTCTTCTTCTTCTTCTTGTTCTTGTCTTCTTCTTCTTCTTCTTCTTCTTCTTCTTCTTCTTGTTCTTCTTCTTCTTCTAATTACTTAGCGCTAAATTCTTTCTTCTTCTCATTATGCAGATTTTGATAAAGCAGCATGGCACATGGATGGATGCTCCAGGGACTCTAGCTAGTTGTAGTCTTAGATGCTTTGTAATGCACTTTGTAATGCACTTGTACTTGCGGATGCACTTGGGATTCTTTGCGATGCTTTGTGATGCCATCTTTGTTGTTTGCACTTTGTGTTATTTATATTGTGATGCTTTGTGATGTTGTTAGATGCTTTGCGATGCTTTGTGATGCACTTGTGGTGCTGTTTAGGGCCTGGCAGAATATTAATTGTGTTATCTATATTGTTGTTTGAAAATGCAGGGAATTAACAAAAATGAAATTAAAAAAAAAACAGAGAGAGTATTTGCCGTGAGCTTACTGACGGCAAAGCCTTTGCCGTCGGTGGGCTGACGGCAAAGAAGGACACGTGGCAGCTAACTGTTAAATCTGGCAACTCTGGGACGACCAAATGTCCCAGGTTGTCAGCTTTGCCGTCAGCTGGACAGCGGCTGACGGCAAAGGGAAAGGACCCCACGTGGCACTGATCGCAGCTCCCCTGGCAAGCATGGCCCACAAGCAGCAGCTTTGCCGTCAGCTGGACTCTATCTGACACCAAAGCCTGCCGTTAACCCCCTAACTGGACTGGGCTTAAGTCGTTGCCGTCAACGGTTTATGCCGTCAGCCTCGGCTCCCTAGCTGACGGCACAGGCTTTGCCGTCGGTCGATTTCCAGCTGACGGCAAAGAACCTGTTTGCCGATAAATTCGTGGCCAGTCTCTTTGCCGTCAGCAAGCTGACGGCAAAGCCTTTGCCGTCGGTTAAAGTGGCCTTTGCCGTCAGCTATGGCTGACGGCAAACCAGCAGATTCCAGTAGTGTGTGCATCAATGATTGCTACATTTATCGGAAAGAGGACGCAGACATGATCACATGTCCGGTGTGCAATGCCGCTCGATACAAGAAAGGGAAGAAAGAACCTCGGAAAGTTGTGTGGTACTTTCCCCTCATTCCCCGTTTGCAGCGGTATTTCGTGGACTACAAGGAAGCAAAGCTCATGCGGTGGCACGCGGACAGAAAAAATGTAGTGTTGAAAGATCCAAAACGGTGTGAAAAGGCAGTTCTGACACACCCTTCAGACGCAAGCCAATGGAGAGCATTAGACGGCGTCGACGCAAGTTTCGCGGCAGATCCGAGGAACCTCAAGTTGGGTGTGAGCACCTACGGAGTGAATCCATACAGCAACCAGAGCAGCACACATAGCACTTGGCCCGTGTTTGTATGGATATACAACCTTCCCCCCTGGTTATGCATGAAGAGTAAGTACATACACATGTGCATGCTAATTCAAGGGCCAAAACAACCAGGCAACGACATCAATCTGTATCTAAAGCTACTGAAAGATGAGCTAGACACGTTATGGGAAGGTGTGAACACATGGGATGACGTCGCAGAAGAATATTTCCCTATGAGAGCCGCCTTGCTTTGTACGGTGCATGACTATCTCGGCCACGGATATGTCGCAGGCCAGGTTTGCCACGGACATTGGGGATGTATGAGGTGCATGGATGATCCAACGTTTATGCAGCTTAAGAAAGATCCCGGGTCTTCAAAAACTGTCTCGATGGAGTAGGCCACAAGAATGGCCGGAGGGAATTGCATGTGGACTTTGAAAAACGACGCGTCGACTTTAACAGGGCAAACTTGGTAGCTCTACAACACCTTGAAATGGTCGATCCCTGGTGCAAAGAGCACGAAAACATCATTAGGAAGAAGTACATTGACCAAGGTAGGGAAAGGACTGATGGGGAAGTAATCAGAGAGCACAACTCCACTTTCTTGCGTTGGTTCAAAGAACGCCTTATCGCTGATCCACCAATGGATTGTCCAGAAGGCAGACTCTTATATGCTTTGGCACATGGTTCCTCCCCCAACGTTGCGACGTTTCAGGCATATGATATAAATGGGTTCACATTCTACACGGAAGAAAAGGATAAAAGTTCTGTTTATCAAAACTCAGGAGTTACGATGGTATCCTCAATCGGAAATGAAAAATTAAGATACTACGGAAGGATCGAGGAGATATGGGAGCTTGACTACTCTGGAGAGAAGGTGCCAATGTTTCGTGTCAGATGGGCTAGGAGATCAACTGTCATGAAAGAAAACAAATACTTCACCACCATGGTTATACCCGAAGCCGGCAGCACTTCATCAAGCGTGAACGTCACTGCGCAAAATGAGCCATGGGTATTGGCTAAGCACGTGTCGCAATGCTTCTTCATAATAGACCCTTGTAGGCCTAGCCTTATGGTCGTGAGGAGAGGCAAAAGAAATATCATAGGAATGGCTGACGAAGACGACTTCGATATGTTCTGCGACCCAAATATCCAAGATGATGAAGATGACGACGATAAGGAAAAATACACCACAAGAAGGAGCAGAACGACGCTACCTAGGTCAGGTCGTCCATTCAAAATAAGTAGTCATGATGTCGGGCTAAATTATGCAACTGCGACAAAAAAAGGCAAGAAAATTAGCAAACGCTGAGAAAGACGCGCAATGTGTGCGAAGAAACTAGCTAGTATTGATTTCTCTTTTGTATGAGACTACAAACTTGTTGTATCGATGAACTAATATTCGAGGACACTCTTATTATATGTACCTCTGTTTTGTAATATATATCTTTGAATACTTCCAATTTTGTTATTAAGTCATAAATTTTTTGACCATTTTTATATGAAAACAACCCTTTTAATAAAATAAATAGAAAAGCAAATATCATCAAGAATAAAAAAAGCAAATACAAAAAAAGAGCTCTGGCGGCCAACCCTGTAGTACGCTAGTGGTAGGCTCACCTCTGGCGGACGACTAACCACGACCGCCAGAGAAAAGAAACTACCACTGGCGGAAACCTACATAACGTCCGCCAGTGATAGGAGCTGCCACTGGCTGATGCTTATGCCTGTCCGCCAGCGGTACTTGTGTACCTGTTGACTATGGGCCAGCCCACCCACCCCGTGTGCATCTCTCCTCCACTCCACTCCTTCTCTCTTATCTTCCAGCCCGCGCCGCCGCCGCCGTCTCCCATCGCCGCCTCCCCGTGGACCACGTGGACACCCCCCGTGCAATTCCACGTCGTCGCGCCCGCGCCCACACCTCCTCCGATCGCTGCACAGGAGCACGGCGACCCTCCTCTTTGGTGAGCACCCGAGCTAGGGCTACGGCGAGCACCTGTTCTAGGGCTACAGCGAGAACCCGAGGAACGCCGTCGTCCTCTCAACTGAACCGCGCACGGAGACCTCCTCTTTGGTGAGCACTTCTCCCTCTGCTTCCCTCCTCTGCAACCATTCAGTTTCAAGATTTTTTTTCCATACAACCAAGATCTATGACGTCCTCTCAATTGAATTGATCTCAGTTATGACAATGAAAGCCATGCTCTATGAATGGGTTTTTTAAAACTGAAATTGGATTTAAAAACTATGTGTTTGTGTATCAGTGTATGTCAGTTTGATGCATTTTATATCAAATTCATTCCATGTTGTAGAAATAGATGATGTATAAAGAATGTGTGGGGTATTTTTGGGTAGTTATAAGTGCCAAAGTTTATCCTTGTTGCTGATTTTATTTTTGAAATTGGATTTAAAAACTATGTATAAAGTGGCAGCTTCTTTCTGTACACGGGCAAGTTTCCTAGTTAACCAATAAAGCTAGCTACATTTTGCCCTAGATCAAATAACCTAGATCAAAAAGATAATTACATTTCCCTGGGACTGAGCTTCGGTGACTTGTAGGCTACAAGTCACCGCGTGACTTGCACCAACCTAGGACCTCCATTATTGATCCAACGGATACAAATCATCTACACTTTGCATCCATGGGTGTGTGATTGTTATTTGTACGTAAACGGAGGCACGACCTCATACAAAACGAAGGCATGACTATATAAAAAACAGAGGCACGTCCTCATACAAAACGGAGGCACTTTGTATGAGGTCGTGCCTCCGTTTTATATGAGGACGTGCCTCCTTTTTTATATAGTCGTGCCTCTGTTCTGTATAAGGTCATGATTCCGTTTTGTATGAGGTTGTGTCTCCATTTTTTATATAGTCATGCCTCTGTTTTATATAAGGTTGTGCCTCCGTTTTGTATGAGGTCGTGACTCCGTTTCTTATATAGTCATGCCTCCGTTTTGTATGAAGTCTTGACTCCGTTTTGTATAAGGTCGTGCCTTCGTTTTTTATATAGTCATGCATTCGTTTTGTATAAGGTCATGCCTTCATTTTGTATGAGGTCGTGCCTCCGTTGACTTATAATTTGAACAAACGGTTTATGAGTAAGCATCATGTCGGAGGAAATACCCCCGGGTATACCAAAGTCACCGATTCGACGCAGCGCCAACTGCGCGCCTTCGCCGACTGCGCTCCGGCTCGGCCCCCCGCCGACTGCTCCATGCCGATTGCGTGCCAGCTCGGACGCCCGTCGATTGCCCCGCAGTCGGCCGTCCGCGCACTCGGCCGACTGTTCGCGCACTCGGCTGTCCAAGAGGTCAACCGAGGCATCTACATCAAGAAGACAAGACAAGCAGACAAGACAACTGAGTGACATCTCTAGTCATGTCAGGAATAGTGTAGTGGTTAGATGTCACATTACATCACATCATGGTGTCACTTCACTTGTACTTCTTGTCCCCCCTTTGTCTCCTTGTTCCCTCTCTCCCTCACCCCCTTGTCCCCTTGCCACTACTATATAAAGGGCAAGGGTGCCCACGGTGAGAAGAGGATGGAGCCAGGAGCATTAGTACTAGCTAGCAATCCATCCATCCATGAGTAGATCAGCTCGGCCGCAGCACCTTCAGCTCGGCCGCAGCACATATACAGCTTGAGGAGAACCAGTGTACAGATATATGCCTATAGTCCAGACAGGCAGGAGTAGGGATTTTATCTCTACGGAGAGCCCCGTACCTGGGTACTTCGCGGTGTCCGACTGTGCTTGCACCTAGACCCGTCCGGAGCGCCGTCGTCTGCGCATTGTTCCCCCATTTTAGCCATCCCATGGCATCTGCCGTCACATATCGACGACACATCATCTTAAATTTCAGATGTTGGATCAATAATAAAGGGCCCAGGTTGATGCAAGTCACGCGGTGACTTGTAACCTACAAGTCACCGAAGCTGGGTTCATTTCCCTGGTAGTAGAAATTTGTGGAAAAAAACCTGAATTAATTACAGATTTTGCCCATGTTCCATGCTGAATACACTACACTATCCTGCACTTTCTCTTTCTCTGCACACGCACTTTTCCATGCTCCAAGATCATCATAGGGCTGCTGACCTTGGTGAATGTACAGGGAGAAACCCCATTGTTGTTAGCTCTGTGTGGGCATCTGATGATCACCATTACTCTACTTCATTAGTGCAGACGATTACCATGGATGTCATACCTAGCGATGGGGTGTTCTTCTACAGTTATCGTCCACCACCTAACGCTGAAATAGAAGCCCGCTTACATCAACATGGCGATGACAGACCGTTCACCTCATTGCAAGGTTGTCTCCCGTTCCCTCCATTGAAGACGAAGCCGAAGTCGAAGACGAAGACGAGCAAGAAGTGAGAGGGTGTGTTCTCTATGCATGTAGCTAGTTTTTTTCGAACAATCGATGAACATGTGTTGTAAACTTTATCTCATGTTGAACTTGTGTACGTATTACATGATGCATGAACTAAGTCTTCTTTTATGCATGATGAACTTGTAGCTAGTTTTACATTGAACTATGTCTTCTTTTATAATGCATGAATGTACACACATCTTCCTTTTTAACTATCTTGGTTAATATTTATATATGTCTTTTATTGATGAAGAAGTGGTATGTGGTGTACGAAGGTAGCGTTCTAGGAGTCTATGAGCACTGGGAAGATTGCTTCAAGCAAGTGAACAAGTACAAGGGCAACAACTACAAGAGCTACAAGAGTAAAGAGGAGGCGGAAGCTCGGTACTTGAACTACCGGCAAGGGCAAGAGAGGAAGAACCACCGGTTGAAGTCCAACTTCCTCGTGATCCCCTTCTTGCTCATCGTCTTTACCATTCTCTTGTATGCGATACAATGAAGTCCAACTATCGAGATGTAGTTTGTGTGTGATACAATGTAGTGATGTCACTCCCAACTTGTCTATTTTTCGGTTTGTGATCTATGTGTGATACAATTTGTGTGATCCACTACACAACTTCTCTATTTTGGTTAGTAATGTTATGTAACAATATTTGATCACTCTTGTATATTTGAACTTATGAATTCAGTGTATTTGTATTGTGTTGGTAAACTGTGAAAATATTTGAGTATTTGTGTTGCTGGAATAACTAGTTTTAGCAGAAAAGTAATTCCAGAAAATATATTGCTGGCGTACAGAAAAGTTACTGCTGGAGGACAGTACCAAATCCAAAAATTGTACTGCTTGCGTACAAATTTTTGACCACTGGCGGGCAGATCTGGACGCCAGAAGCATACCTCTGGAGGGCATACTTCTTGTACGCCAGCGGTAAGAGAAGGTAGCGCTGGCGTACAGTTTGTACGTGTGACATCCTGGCTTAATAGGAATGATAGACTACTCATATCAACAAGGTGCACCTTCTTTTCCGGAAGCACATCTTCAAAGAACTCCAAAGTTAAGCGTGCTTGGCTTGGAGCAATTTGAGGATGGGTGACCGACTGGGAAGTAGCTCCCAAGTGCGCACGAGTGAGGACAAAGTGCGCAGTAAAGACTAGTGTTGGTCTGTGGGGACAGTCTAGATACCGCCAGGCGTACGCCGGGAACCGGTGGCTGTGGCCGGGGCGTTACAGTACGCCAGCGGTACCTGTTACCACTGGAGAGACAACGCTGGCGTACGCCCGCCCGCCAGCGGTAGGGAAAACCTGTACGCCAGCAGTAGCCTATTTCCTACTACTGTGAATTATGTAGGGAACTTGCAGAGTGCAGTGATTCTTCAGGCCCTGAAGCTGTGAGGAAGCTGTTTATAAAGCATGCTATGAAGAACAAGTTTTCTCCTGATCCATAATTTTCTACATCTCCTATTTGAATTAAAGATGTTGATTTTGATTTCTCTGTTTATATTTAACTTATATCCACAGTAGAAGCTGACCCCCTTTATGGCAGAGAAAATGACGACGGTATTGCACACCTTACTAAACTCACTAAGTTGGGTGTCTTATTTACTAAGGAGGAGAAGAAGAGAAATCATTATGTTACTAAGCTACTTCCTTTTTCTTTGAAGGAGGGTGCTAAAGCATGGTATGATGCACTACCAGGTGGTTCTATTAAAATTCCTCAAGATTTAGCTCAATCTTTTGTTGCTAAATATTTTCATGCTTATATGCAACATGCTGCTTTACAAATTTTTTATAACTTTAAACAATTGCAGGATGAGAATCTCCCTAAAGCTTGGGGGAGGTATTGCACTCTACTCAAGGCTAGACCAGGACATGGATTCCCTAAGAATGAATTACTTGATATATTTTATGCTGGTCTAACCGATGAATCTAGATCCTATCTAGATAGTTGTGTAGGTTGTGTTTTCAGGGAAAGAACATCGGATGATGTTGAAGAACTAATGGGAAATATAGCCAAAAACCATGATGATTTGGTCCACCCCTTAACCACCTCCACCACAACAGAAGAGGGGAATGCTCGTCTTGAACCCCGAAGATATGCAAGAAGCAAAGAAGTCTATTAAAGAGAGAGGTTTTAAAGCTGAAGATTTGAAGAATCTACCTCCTATTGAAAAACTTTGTGAGCCAACCACTCACCATATAGTAGAGGTACACTCTCTCTTATATTTCGATGCAGGTGACATCCCTCAAGGTAAGCCTCCTGATCAATGTTTAGATGATCTTGATAATTTTATTGTCAAGCAAAGTCACTTTAATGAGAGGATTCAAAGTCAGTTGCATGATAATTCCCTTGCTATAAAAAGTTTGCTTGATGTTTTAAGTAGAACTGTTAATGATGTTAAAGGTCTTGTTAAGCATTTTCATATGGTTCAAACTCAGCTTGAAGAAATTTCTAATATGCAAAAAGATTTGCTTGCTAACAATGCCAAATAACATATACATTCTTAGGGGATTAAAACCCGAGGTGCGACACACACCCAGGACCCTCTCTATCCAGAAGCGCATCCAAAGAGAATCGAACAAGATTGTCAATTGCAGGAAGAAGACGTTGTCAGCTCTCCCAAGAAGAAGAAGAAAAAGAAACACAAGGAAGCTGACAATTTAAATGATCCCATAATTGATGAAGAACCTATTGTTGACCCTAATAGAGTATCTACTTCCGATGCAGAGACTAGAGACGATGCTGAAACTGATAAAGAAAATGAGAAGAATGATCCTCCAGAAGTACAAGAAGAAGAAGCACCCGATAATAGAAAGATAAGACTTCATTGCAATAAATCATGAGAAGGAACGAGAACCATGGGTACAAAAACCAATGCCCTTCCCAAGTAAGTCTCTCAAAACTAAAGAAGAAGAGCACTATAATAAATTTTGTGAATGGATGAAGCCTATTTTTCTTCAAATTCCTTTGACTAATGCTATTAAGTTGCCTCCATACTCGAGGTATATGAAAGATACTGTTACTAATAAAAGAAAAGTTCGTAATGAGGAAATATCTACTATGCTTGCTAACTACTCTTTTAGTGCCAAGACTCCTAGGAAGCTTGGTGATCCAGGTATACCCACCATTCCTTGGTTTATAAAGAACAATTATGTCAGAACTGCTTTATGTGATCTTGGTGCAGGAGTGAGTGTTATAACTTTCTATCTTTACAAAAGGCTTTGTTTAGATAAACTAATCCCCACAGACATCTCTCTTCAAATGGCTGACAAGTCAACAACCGTTCATATTGGTATTTGTGAGGATGCTCCCACTGAAGTTGCTAATTGCTTGATCCTTACTGATTTTTGTGTGCTTGACATGCCCGAGGATGGGAGTATGTCCATTATTCTTGGAAGACCTTTTCTTAACACTACAGTTGCTATTATTGATTGCAATAAAAGAAAGGTTACTTTCAATGTTGATAACAAAGAACACACGGTTTATTTTCCGAAGAAGATTGATAAAAGGCATGGCCTAAATTCTATTGAGAATATTGAGACTATGAAGATTAGAGAATGGGATTGTCCTTTACATGTGCACCACAAATACAAAACCATTATGGTGGGGACAATGTCCGTTAAAATAAAGGTACCATGAATGCTTTACAAGAAGTGAAACTTTTTTCTCTATATACAACTTGCTTGGTAGTAAGACTTGATCAACCTTACTAACAAACTTGTTTTATATAAGTAAAAATAGAAGTTTATTATGATTTAATTTTCCTTTTCTTTCATTCTCCTTGTTGTACCAAAGTTCTATGTTTTTGATTTTCATAAGTTTAACCACTGTTTCGAGCCTTCCGGAAGTTTTTGCAGCTTTCGCTCCCTCTGGAAATTTTAAAAAATGAAGTTGTCAGAAAAATTCCAGAAAAATTATAATAAAAATTTCCATCAAAATTGTGGCCAAGGGGTCCCTGGAGCTGACCAGTGGGGTCCACCCCTGGTCCAGGAACCCAGTGGGCGCGGCCTAGCCCCTGACCGTGCCAGGGGTCTGCCAGGCCCCCCCTTCAGGTATTTATTCTTCCTCTCTCTCTCTCTCTTGCTCCAAAAATTCCGAGATTTTTGCTAGAACCCGAGTTCTTGGTGCTCTTGGCTTCAAATTTTTATCTCCTTCCACATCCGATCATTTCTGCTGAGATTTTGAGCATTTTCTCCTTGATGGTGAACTTATTTGTGAGTATTTTGGAGTTCTTGCTGGCTGTTCATATGAGATTGCATGCATGTTTAGAAATTTATTTTTGAAGTTTTGATGCAAGTATATGCCTTGGAGAAGTGAGTAGAGTAGTATACTCCATCTCATTTTTCTTACTTATCAATTTTTGTAGCTTGCTAAAAATTTCAGAAAAGAGTTTGTTTGGAAAAGCTAAGGGATGGCTTGGGGGAAAGAAACCCGAGCTCACAGACAGAGTGACTAGAGCTGCATCATCAGCCTCTACGGCGAGTGTGAGTTACAATGATGATATCGTGCCCCCGGAGTTGCTTTACGAGACCGGAACTACTAGGGAAATAGCTATACATGGAAAGCTTATTAGTGGCGCATATAGAAGGCCATGCGCCACCATCTGTTAGGGGTGGCGCACTGGAAAATAATGCGCCACCCATAAGACCTTATGGGTGGCGCATTATTTTCGAGTGCGCCACCCCTAAGAGTGGGCCAGCCTGGATGATCTTATACGTGGCACATTTAGTAATATGCGCCACCCCTAAGAACCTTATAGGTGGCGCATTCCCAATATGCGCCACCCCTAAGAGCTTAGGGGTGGCGCAGTGTGGTAATGCGCCACCCATAAGAGCTTAGGGGTGGCGCATCTCACCAATGCGCCACCACTGACTTGCTATATGCGCCACTAAATGCCTAGAGCTTCCCTTATCTACTCCACCCCACCTACCACCTCTCATTCACTCCACACAATTCTCAAACTAGATCCACTCTTCTCACCCTAGATCTATTCGGTTTTCTCCTCCTCCCCACCTCATTTCTTCCATTTATCCATCAATACTTGGCATTACATCTATTTTGTTTCATATTGAAGTGGACCTCCTCCCAAACACTTTTGTTCCATTTATGACCCATATACTTGCCTTTATTAGCTTGGGGTTTGTTGTATATGTGAAGCTTGGGTTTGATGTATATGTGAAGCTTGTTGTGGTTTGATGTATATGTGAAGCTTATGGTGGTTTGATGTATATGTGAATCTTGAGTGGCCAATGTTTTGCCGAAATGTCGATTCATTTCCGTTTCGGCAAATTTCTGGCGCACTCTCCGCATGCTCCCATGCATTATTAGGGAAGGTCATGCCGAATTTTTCCGGCGACGACTGTGATATATAATTGTGTTGCTCTCTCCGTGCACGCAGGTGATCAACCATGGTCCGCGAGATGCTGAGCGATATCACCGTGGCTAGGTGGATGCAATGTGCGAAAAACGACATGCTAAGGAATAATAGGTCGGATATAAGATGTCCGTGTCGGAGATGCAAACTGCAGTGCGTGACCGAGCCTGATTACGGAATATTGCAAAGACACCTGAAGCGTAATGGTTTGATGGATGGCTACACACGGTGGATAAGTGATGAAGCTGGTGAGGAGGAGGACGTCAATGGTGGGGCGCCAGTAAATGAGGAAGGGAAACCAGACAACAGCGGCGGGCGAGAAGACGAAGAGCATCCCGTACATGATCATGAAGAAGATGCCGAAGCGGATCATGTAGATCAAGATGCCGGACATGAAGATCAAGATGTCAGACATGATGAGGATTCAAGCTGGGTGCGGGACCCTCATGTTCAAGAGCTGCTTGTCAAAGAGGCGTTGAACGCAAGAGGTGCATCTAGAGAGAAAGCCAAGATGGCGCAACTCGAGAAAGACGCGATTACGAAGTTGTACGAAGGATGCAACGACAGGGATACCCGCTTGAATGTAACACTTGGGGCTATGGAGATGAAGGCAAAACACAAATGGACAGACGAAAGCTTCGATGATAACATGGCATTCTGGCACGATCGTCTTCCGAAAGGGAAACACGTGCTCAACTAGTATCGCTGAAGCCAAGAAAGTCCTTTTCCCTCTCGATCTTCTGCACGTTAAATACCACATCTGCATAAATGATTGCATGATCTATCGGGGTGAGGATGAAGATAAAACCACATGTTCAGTGTGCGGTGTTAGTCGATACAAAAGAGGGAAGAAAGTTCCTAGAATACTGGAGTATCCTCCGCAGTCCTCATAGCCTTGATCTCATGCATATGACAAAGAACGTGTGCGAGAGCTTGTTTGGCACGCTGCTCAACAAACCGGAGAAGACCAAGAATGGGCCAAAATCAAGGAATGACTTGAAATTTATGGGCATCAGGAGGGAACTTCACCCCCTAGTGACGATGATGATGAGACGGAGGAGGAAGAGAATACGGAAACGCAAAACTCTTGCAAACGAAAAAGGACGACCAAGAAGAAGACCGGTATTGATCACTGCTCCCCCGGCATGCTTCACTCTGTGCGAGGAGGAGATCAAACGTTTTATCCAGTGCCTCATAGGAGTAAAATTTCCGAACGGCTACGCGGGGAAGATAAGCAGATACCTAGACGAGGCGAAGCAGCGTTTCAGCGGGATGAAATTTCACGACTATGTCGTGCTGATGACGCAGATTCTCCCAGTTGCGATGCGAGGGATAATGGACGAGAACGTCCGTAAAACGTTGTTTGGCCTTTGCAACTTTTTTGACGTCATCTCCCGGAAGTCGATTTGCGCTACGCAACTCAAAAGGCTATAGGAGGAGATCGTGCTCATACTATGCGAGCTTGAGATCTATTTCCCGCCCGCGTTCTTCGACATTATGGTGCATCTGCTGATCCACATCGTGGAGGATATCATCTAACTCAGGCCTGCGTTTCTGCGCAGCATGATGCCGTTCGAAAGGATGAATGGACACATCAAAAAATACGTTCGAAACAGGTCCCGTCCAGATGCAAGCATAGCGAAGGGCTTTCTAACCGAAGAGTGCATCTCTTTTTTCACGAATTATCTCAACACCGAGAACACTGTTGGTCTGGCCGTCAACAAGCACTTTGGCAGGACCGATGGGTGTGGTCACCACGAGGGAAGCCGCGCAATGCATGTCAACTTTGACGGTCGAGACATCGACTTTGAAAGAGAAAGCCTAGTCGCGCTACAACACATCCAACTGGTCGATCCGTGGATAGTAAAGCACCAGGATTTAATCAGGAAGAAGTACAGTGACCAGGGCCTGCATATAACGGACCGAGATCCACAGCTAATCAAAGAGTACAACTCCGGTTTCATGACTTGGTTCAGGGACGAGCTTCGTGCTAATCCCCCGCGAAGGTACGCTTCCGAGGACGAAAATATGATATTCACCTTGTCACAGGGTGCCGCACGCAACCTGATGACCTATCAAGCCTATGATATCAACGGCTACACATTCTACACGGAGTAAAAGGACAATAACTGCGATTACCAGAACTCAGGGGTAACGGGGATATTCTACACCGATGACGTCAAGTGGACCAATGCTTCTTCATTACCGACCCATCAAAGCCGAGCCGCGTTGTAGTGAGGAGAGGCAAAAGAAACATCATCGGAATGGATGGAGTCGCCAACGAGCAAGACTTTGACAAGTACGGCAACCCGAAGATGGAGGATGACTACGCCGCTCAGGATACATACACCACAACCCTACCGAAGAAAGGTCTCCTCCCGTTCAAGAGAAAAAGTGAAGGCGCCTCGGGCCTAAATTATTCAACCACGACAAAGAAGGGCAAGAAGAAGATCGTGAGGAAACGATAGCTAGATAGCTAGCTCCAAATTTAAGAAAAATATTTTGTAATTCATGATCACTTTGTGTATGCATGTATTTAATATGCACTTTGTAATTGATGATCACAATCTTATGTTTCGAAATGCAGCTACACCTTGTGTTTATGGATCTTGGTTCGGCGACGACACGGTTAAGGCATGGTACGTGGATCGCTATGACCAAATTCTTATGTTTGGATCATAGTTTGAAGTGTATGAACATCGACGATACACAATCGAAGCACCATTCTCAAGGTCGGTTAGAGCAAGTACTCCCTCCGTTTCTTTTTTACTCCGCATATAAGATTATGTCAAAGTCAATCTTAATAAAGTTTAACCACTTTTATAGAAAAATGTACTCCATAACTATTATTTTTAAATGGTTTCGCTTTAATTAAAAAATAAATAATTGTTTAAAATTTAATTAAAAAATAAAAAAGGCTTAGGGATGGCGCATATTGCTGAAATTCGCCACCCCTAAGCCTTAACCTCCATCGGGCCCCTCCCCTTTCCCGTGCCCATTCCCCGTTCGCTCGTCCCATTCCCCATTGGCTCGCCGCACCAGAGCCCCTTGCGCCACCGGAGTCCCCCCTCTCCTCGCCGACTGCCTCCACCGGAGACGCCCCCGCCCCTTCCCCCGCTATTCACCGGAGCCGCCCTAACCCCTCCACGGCGACCTAGGCGACGCCCCTCCACCGCCAGGTACCCCCTCCCTCCCCTTGCTGGCTTCCGACGACGGCCGTGGTGGCCATGGCGCCGCCCCCTACCCCCACTCCTCCTGCTGCTCATAAATCCTTTGGGGGGATTATTGTTAGGATTATTGCTAGGATTATTGTTAGGATTATTTCTAGGATTATTGTTGTTGATTTTGATTATTGCTAGGATTATTGCTGTTGATTTTTTGAAGTGAAATTGGTTATGTGCCATGTACAATTGCTAGTATAAATAAAAATACAAATTCTGAATTTGATACATTTACCATGTCACATGGTCATCTTCAATTATACAAATTTTTATTTGATTTGATTTGTACAAATTTTGATTTGAAAAATTTCTTAGGGTCACTGTTTTAAGATAGATGGAGAGAGAGCTATAGAGTGAGAGAGATAGATAATTTGATAAGAATTGCTAGGATTTTGTAAGAATTTGATAAGAATGCCTAGGTTCACTTTTTTAACAAAGATAGATAGATATATAGAGAGAGAGATAAGAATATTTAGAATTTGATAAGAATATTTGTATCAAGTGGGTACTTGTGTGATGCATCTGTGTAGGGTCTGTTTTAATAAATTTAGAATATAGAAAAGGAAGACCAGCAAGAATAGCATATGTTCTTATTAATGGAACACAAGTTTTTTTGTTTTGTATGGTAGCAATGGAATATAATTTTAAATGACAAGTGCATTGCTACTTCTGTTGTTGGTGTTGTTTTTAAATGATGTTTTTTAGTGCATTGACAAGATGCTTTTCTTATCAATATTTTTATGCACTGTTTAGTGCATTGCTAGAATATTTTTATGTTGCTTGTGCCTACATGTAGGCATTTTTTTGTGCACGTACAAATGATTAACCCCTTTCTCCCAAAATGTTGATTAACTTCCGTTTCGGTTGAGAATGGGGCACTCTCATGTTAAGAAAAATAGCAAAGGTCATGCCGATTTTTTCCGTGAATTCGTGCATGATGTACCTTTGCTATTTTTCTTAACATGAGAGTAGTTGCATTTATTAATTGTGCTAATTAATTAAGTAGTTGCATTTCTTAATATTGTACTAGTGCAAACATGTCGACCGGAGCCGACGTCGGTCCTTCTTCTCAGCCGGGAAAAAAAAGGAAGCAATTTTGGGAATACTCCCAGGAGGAGGTCGAGGAGCGGAGAGAAGAGGAAATACCTCCGGCCGAGGAGGAGTATGAGGAGGAGATAGAGTCGGAGTCCGACTCATCGGATGATGACTTGGAGGAGGAGGCCGGTACGACAGACGACGAGAGGAACATCGGCGAGGATGATGGGAACGGTGGCTCCAACACAGATGGTACACAGTCGAAGAAGAGGAATCGGAAACTGACCAAGGTCGGCGGCATCAGGCAAGAGTTTACTGTTGTGACCGCCGTCGGGATTCCTAAACAACCCGAACGTTTTTCAGAAGGGTACGGCCGTCAAGTCCCGGCAATCCTCCGCAACACCGTGCCGATCACCACGATTAACCTCAGGAGTCGTGAGAATATTCATTATTGTTAGCTTCTTATCAACATGATGCACGGACGATACAAGTTTCCGGAGCCGTACGATAACACCAAACTCAAAGTGAACAAAGTAAACACATGGGCCCTCAGGAAGATGAGCAAGGCCTTGTCCAGTTGGAAAACCCGGGTGAAGAGGGCAATTTTTGAAAAGAACAAAACCTGGGAGGAGCTCAAGGAGAAAGAGTCGTTGATTGACGAAGCTACCTACAACCTTTTCAAGGCTAGGTGTGAGTCCGAGCAAGCCAAGGCCGCGAGTGCAAAGGGCAAGGCCATGCGGTCGCAGGTCATAGGTAACCACCGTCTCGGAGCCGGTCGTTACAAAAGTTCCAAGCCTAAATGGGACAAGGAGGATGCCGAGTACGCCGCTGCAGGCATACCTAACCCCTTCCAGCAATACAAAGATGATCCGCAGACCGAATTCTTTGTGAGGGCCCGGAGCTATAAGGACAAAGCAACCTCGAAAATAATTATCGATCCTAAGATTCAGAAGTTTACGACTACCGTGGTAAGTAGTTTACCACGCGACATTGTCGATTGAATTCTCTAGTGAAGTTCACAATTTCTTAACGTTTCACATTCTTTTTGCAGCAAGCGGAAATGAAAATCGCCTCATCGCAGGAGTCGTCGGTTAAGTCGGTCGGCCCGTGGGAAAACGCATTTAACAGGGCATTGAACAAGGTCAAGAAGTTGACGACGTGACGCCGAAGCCATTGTCAGCCGGCCGTGTGGTCAGCTTTGGTGCGGACCTAAATTGGTACGAATATTATGGAAAATCGGTGGAGCAGTCTGGTTCGAGGGGGCGCAAGGCGAGAAGGACCGAAGAAGACGCCGCTTATGTTCGTGTACTGGAGGAGAAGGTGAACATGCTTCCACAGCTTGTCCAGGACGAAGTGGCGAAGACGATGAACGCTCTCCTTCCAGATATGATGCAGTCACTCGCGAATTGGCAAGCGCGTGGTGGACAAGGGCCCATACCAGTCCCCAGCATGGTCGGCAGCAACTCGGGCACCGCTGCGCCTGCAGTCCCGACTCCCACCGTAGTGGTGGCTCCCGCACCGACTCCCGGCGTATTGGTGAATCCGGCTGCCAACACCGCGGCGGCGGGGCTGGACGTGATAGTAACTGCTCCAGCCACGATCGAGCAACCGGGGCATAACAATATTGCACCCGGCGGCAGCGCAAATAGGGCGACCGATGCCACGGGAGGCAGCGCGCCCTCCGTCTCTTGCATGCCCGCCGTCATCGGCGGGGTCTCTTCACTAGCCGACCTCAATGCCCTCAAGGTAACTATAAGCGTCTGCAACTCAAACGAGGACTTCATCTCCTTGCCTTTTTTAGTGGAATCTCTCTGATGCCCTACATGCATATATCTCTTTCGCAGGAGAACACTCCATGCATTCTATTACAAGTCGTGGACGGCGAGTTGAAGGATGTTGCCAAAGGTAAAATCATTCAACCACAAAATCGAATCATGCACAATATGCCGATGGCACGGGAGATGCATAGGGTTCAAATCTCTATCGTGATTTCGGGATACGAGAGAGTTGAACCTCCCATTCAACCCCCCGGATACGATGAGGACGAGTCGGCAGTCCTCAGTGAATGTTTCGGCCAAATATGCCTATGGACGAAGAGCCAAATGTGTTTAAGGACGGGGGAAAGGGGCACCACACCTAGGACAACACCGCTAGTCATCGTGTCGGCGCCACATCATCCCATCGGCGCACAACAACAAGACGATGGTCTTGATGATGATATCAACGCCGACCAGTTCATCAATACTTTGTATGATGCTGATGACTTATTCATGCCTCCTGCTGAAGGAGCCTATCAGCATGACAAGGAAGCTCGCGGTCCAGCTGATCCTGCGGCGAAGCCTGCTTGCTCCACGCGTCTCTTCGATGTTTCTCAGGAGATGTCTCCAGCAGCTTGCGCCTTCACCGAGACTCAAGCAGATGCCACAAGGAGATCTATTCTCAGCCCGTCCACACTCCATATGCCGGCCACTGAGCGGATAAAGGCCGGTGACTGCTCAATATCAGAAAAGAAGAAGGGACAGAAAAGAAAGAAGAGCATCACTTCGATTAGCCAACCTTCGATGCCGATCTGGGCTCAGGACGGGCCACTAAGACCCAAGGATCTCTCGTTTGAAATCCATGTGGCTGGTAGGGCGATGCTACCTAAGGACATGCTCGACCTTGCAACTTCGGATATGCAGAGTGTGCATCATAGTATTATGGCATTAGAGAATATTCTTCTTCGAGAAGAGAATCCCTCGTACCCGGTTTTCATGGCCAAGGTGCCACTCAACATGGGCTTCAGCAACACTATCCCCGCGGATATGATAATCCTGCGGTTTTCGGAGATCTTCAATTTGTACCATCTCAAGCGGCTGGACCATAGCCTTATCCGTCTGTTCTCGCTCAGCCTTTCTATGAGTATCAGGAGAGATAAGACCCCGAGCGTCGTGATATTTGACCCCTTCTACATGCGTGAAAGCATCTTGATGGACGACGGGGACGCGGCTCTCGCGGCGGGGTACATCACCGACTTCATGCTACAGAACGCCGACAGGGATTCATTTCTTATGACCTACTCTCCCAAGTAAGTCATTCGCTTGCTGCCATAGCATATATGCTTTCTTAGCTTTCCATTGTCCTCTTCCAACATTCCTTTTGGATTGTTTTAATTATGCAGTGAGGATCAAGACTGCGTGCTCATCTGCATTTCACCGCAACACTCGCATGCCGTGTATTTAGACTCGGGGAGTGTGAAAAAGAAAGATTACAAGTATATCATGAGAGTTTTGGATGATGCTCTCGCCGGCTACATAAAAGCCGGAGGCAAGATGGTGAAGCACAAGTTCAGGAAGAATCAGCCTGACGTGAACGTGTTCAGCCACGTAACGCAGTTCCCGTGCGTCAAGCAGCCGGCTGGTAGTGTGAGGGATTCGTACTACGCCCTTCATCACATGAGGGAGATTGTACAGGAACAACGCAACCTTACGCTGCCAAGTCATCTCAGAGCGTGGGCCGAAAGGAAGGCGGAAATCACCAATGCAAATCTTAAGGAGGAGTTCTTTCACATCCAAGCGCAGATGGCGACTATCATCCTTCATGAAGTACAAATGAGGCGGTCGATCTTCCACTCGAACATTGCACCATCCAATGGGGAGATAGAAGTCCGCCTAAAGGCCTTGCGTGACACAAGGCCTTTCATGATGAAAGAAGGATGCCGCCCATTCCCCGAGCCGAGTCAGAACAATTGAACAATTTATGTTATATATGGAAGTCGTTTGACGAATGTATGCCCTACATGTAATTTGGATGTACTCTTTGTGTAGTAGATGGTAGTGTCAAATACTCTTGCTGCTCTTTGTGTATAAAGGTCACTGCATATGCATTTTTATGCATATGTGCATGCTCCTCGTCATTGATCGACTTGCTTTAAGTTGTTGATAAGAATAGATGCTACATTGCTTTGTTCTCCTTTGGTATGAATTCATATGGATGTGACCTCTAAAGCTTTGTTTTGTGCATGTTGAAGAGCAAACAAGAGATGATGACGAAAGTAGCTTTCGGTTTTCAATAATTGTTGGACTCATTGTAATATTTTGATGGATGTAATATTGTGAATCTTGTTGGCCTCTAAACCATTGTAAATCTTTGTAATAAGAATTATAATGCAATTCTTTTGTATCAATAATTGTTGGGCTCATTTTAATATTGTATTTTGCATTTCTGTAATATAATAAAAATATCTGTAATGTTTTTATTCTTTTCTGTAATTATTTTTTTGTTTTCTGTAATCCATTTAGTGGCGCATTTTGTCTGGCTTTAGTGGCGCACTGTGAATGCGCCACCCCTAAGGAACCTTAGGCGTGGCGCATATCAGAATGCGCCATCCCTAAGAGCTTATAGGTGGCGCATTCTAAGATGCGCCACACCTAAGGGACTTAGGGGTGGCGCATCCAGAATGCGCCACCTCTAAGCCCTTATTAGTGGCTTGTAGTTAGTGGCGCATCCGTAATGCGCCACTAAACTCAAAAAAAGAGCGCCACCATAAGGGTATTCCCTAATAGTGCGGTTCGGTGCATGCCATGACATACCCGTGTTCAGAATTTCTAAGGGCGGCATGTATGAAGGAAGAGTTTGATAACCTTTGTGAAAATGCAGGTTTGACGCGCCTTGCGACACAACATGTGCCACAGTATCCCAAACTCACCTATTATTTTTTCAACTGGTTTAAATTCTATGAAACAACTTCTAATATTGAATTTAGAATTTAAGATGAGGTTTTGACCTGGTCATTGGCAGAATTTTGTCGAGTTTTAGGTGTGCGGAATGCTGGGAGGACGAGCAAGATAAAACGCAGCACTCCGAGCTGAAGGCCCTCTTCAACTCTCTTTGCAGCGAGAACCCATGAGAGATTCATCGTGAGCAGATTTCCAGGATCTTTTTCCCTCACATCAGGTATTTCGCATATTATATTGCTCAAGGCGTGTTAGCTCGTGGTAACACAAGCAACATTTCAACTCCAGGTATAGCTATCTTGGCAGCCGACGAGGGGGTGACCCCATGACTCCTCTACGAGAGGGTACCTGGTGCGTGTCATGGCTGGCGGCCCACCAGGGGCCCACTCGTGGACACCGAAATGATGAAATAAGACGTGAAGCCGAAGACTTGAGGCGCAAGACAAGGACTCCTGCTTGTACTCGACTAGGACTCTTGTAAACCCTACCTAGCTATCTATATAAAGCGAGGTAGGGGCACCTCTCTAGACAGATCACAACCCATCATCTAAATCCCCACGCATAGAACTAGACAAATCTCTCTCCACCAAAACCCTCACGGCACCTCTGTACATCATCATCAATACAAGATCAGACAAGCAGCATGTAGGGTTCTCCCTCCGGGGGCCTGAAGCTGGGTAAATCGTGCCCCATGTGTCGCTTGTCACCTCCGAATCCTACCAACGTGCAGGTCACGTCGCTGTCTTTCCTCCTACACGAAACCTAGGGCCCCTGACCATAAGATTTGCTGGGGTTGATCCCCGTCAATTTGCGCCGTCTGTGGTAAAGACATGCGCGTTCGAATCACGGATCGGCGGCTCAAACCTATATCGACAATCAACGATCCGTCGACTTCGGAAGGATCTATTCAAGTTGGGTTCATCGCAATCTCGGCTTCTTCAACAACTACATCAAGATCTACATCAAGCTCACGGATAAAACAAGAAAATTTTTGAGCGCTCCACTCGAAGATCGACATCAACAAAAGCGCTCACGCGCAGCCTACAGGATAGAAAAAAACTTCTGTGTTGCGGGCACTCGTGACGGAAACTCGGAGTTCATATCGACGATCCCTTCAAAGGAAAGATGCGAAATCCAATTTTCGAAAATCTGTGAGAATTTCAGAAAATTCCAACGGCTGGATCTCCGTCGGCGACCCGCGCACTGAAGCAATATCTGAATCTGACGGAACTCCGCGCGACTCCAGCAAATAAATTCTTTACAGTGGCTCGGACATCAACTTGAAGATCCCTTCGGTGAAAGCATGCGTGATTCAATCCCCCATCAGCACAACAAATTTCAGAAAATTCCAACAGTTAGATCTCCGTCAGCGGCTCTCGCACTGCAACACATTTTTTGATCTACGCAAGATCGCGAATTTCCAATCGCGAATTCGGGTTCAATCTTGACCCACAAGGCTTCTACTCCAACTTGACATGTCATGGATGACTCACCAATGTTTCTACATCGACTCAAGCCGCAACAACAACAACACAAGACGAGCAATCGACAACTCGACGACTCGGCGACTACATTAACAATGATTCATTATGAAGATCCAGATCGAAGAAGAAAAGAAAAAACGCGGTCGAAACCGTCGCTGCAATAGATTGCGGAATCAGACTGCGCACGTCTACGTGAAGCACTCGAAGATCGATCGTCACGATCCAATCCAAACTGGCAATATCTCGTCCGCGGGCGCGGCGTCGACTCCGTCCTCTACATCGGCTTCGGGCGCGACATCGACCACGGCCGCGGCATCGACTCCGTCCTCTACATCAACCACGGACGAATCACGACGCGCACTCGATGCTCGGGGGCTGGCACTTTTTCGACATCAACAATGACATCAAACTTCATCGGCTCCAGTGCGGATACCCGCCGCGAAATTTCGTCACGTCGACTCCGCCCGACGCATCAAGTCGTTCTCGGTCACTCGCCGCACCGTCGACTCTAAGCACACAAATCATCCTGCGCCGAGCTCCTTTGTATGGGCTCTCCCGTACCGAGCTCCATCGCGCAAGAATCGCCGCGTCGAGTCCTCTCGTTACTCACCGGATAAATTCATCACAGCGACTTTGCTACGCAACTCCGCCGCCTCAACACTCAGGGCTCGCGGAATCGGGGGCTCGCAGACTCGGGGGCTGAATGTCGCAGTCGCCGTCATACCGACTCCATTCTCGCATCGTCGACTGCTGGATTGCTCATCTTCGACATCCTCCGCCATGTCGATCCTACAGCTAAGTTTTCTTTACACTCTTATATGCAATGATTTTCTAAAACCTTTATACATTCTTGATCAGTCGCCAAAGACGACTATGCAGTCGTGCAGAAACATCTAAGGACTACAAAATCATTCTTTGGATCATGCTCAATTTTATATGTTGTTTATTTGCATTTGTCAAAGTAGTGAGTCTGGGTACCAAAGGTCGCTCTTGTCCCCGGGTTCAACAAGTCTAGCATCGCGTCCCTGTTACCCGACAGGAGTTTGCTGCTGGAGGGCCTACTCACAAAAAGACACGCTTAAACCGTATATGCAGCTACATTTTCCACTCGACAAAAGTGCAATGTCTACAAATCACGTACCTTACAAATGTTTTTCGCACAAGTACACCTTCATATAGTTACACCTTTTTCTCCTTCTCAGCAGATGCTCGGGGGCTGGGCGCCCTCGTGACGCGACGACGCCAACCTCCTCATCCACGACCGATCTCTACAACAAACTCACGCCTACGACGCAGGACCCGAGTCGAGCACTTCCTCGGATGAAAATTACTCGACGATGAAGAAGTCTTGAGTCTATGCTCGACTGCAAGCAGTCGAACATAACCTCGGGGGCTACTCCCATCGGGAGCGCTGACGCGCACCCGACGAGCACTACTCGCACAGCTGACAAGAACGACGGGGTTATCTTAAAAACAACTTGAGCCTATGCGCGACTCTACGAGTCGCACATAGCCTCGGGGGCTACTCCCGTCGGGAGCGCTGACCCGCACCCGACGACCACTCGACTGGGCAACTCCTCCCCACCCGACGATGAAACAAGAAGACGAACCGGACTGCAATTTTGATGCTTCATCCAAATACTCCCATCGGGAGCATACTCACGACATCTTCGACTGCTCATCAGCAACTGATCGACACGCACTACAGCGGCTACTGCAGATTCGAGTCCATGCGCGACTCTTCGAGTCCCCCAGGCACTCGGGGGCTAATGACGAGGGGGTGACCCCACGACTCCTCTACGAGAGGGTACCTGGTGCGTGTCATGGCTGGCGGCCCACCAGGGGACCACTCGTGGACACCGACATGATGGAATAATACGTGAAGCCGAAGACTTGAGGCGCAAGACAAGGACTCCTGCTTGTAGTTGACTAGGACTCTTGTAAACCCTACCTGGCTATCTATATGAAGCGAGGTAGGGGCACCTCTCTAGATAGATCACAACCCATCATCTAAATCCCCACGCATAGAACTAGACAAATCTCTCTCCACCAAAACCCTCACGGCACCACTGTACATCATCATCAATACAAGATCAGACAAGCAGCATGTAGGGTTCTCCCTCCGGGGACCTGAAGCTGGGTAAATCGTGCCCCATGTGTCTCTTGTCACCTCCGAATCCTACCAACGTGTAGGCCACGTCGCTGTCTTTCCTCCTACACGAAACCTAGGGTCCCTGACCATAGGATTTTCCGGGGTTGATCCCCGTCAGCAGCCACCCTTGAGGTGAGTGTCACGTATAACACTGGTGCTTTGATTACCCGCCGCCTTCTCACCAATGGTGAAAATGGTCCTTCCTATGGTGGCATTTATGCCAAAATGATTGCTGAGCATCTTCACCGAGCTATACGTTCTGATGATCACCCTCTTCAAACTCCACGTTTTGATCTTAATGCTACGAAGAGGCATGAATTTGTTACTAGGACTTCCGATCTTGATAACCTTGTTTATGTGATGAGATTAGGAGATACAATTACTCGTGAGGTCCGTATACCTGCACCTCTTTTGTTTCATTATACTAGCAGGAACGGATGGTCCTTCACTTTGACTCAGCTGGACGAGTTCATGGTTGAGCAGCAGTTCCATAACCCCATGGAGGGGGATGCTCTCGAGGAAGAGGAGCCAAAGAAGTTTCCGCCTCCCCAGGAGGAATTCGCTTCCCGATGGGGTGAGGGATCTTCTTCTTGGAGCACGGGGCCTTCCACCTGGCAGGACGTCAGGGTGTCGTTCTCCGTACCAGCTGACCAGTACGATCCATGGAGCTATTCCGGGCCCGACTTAGGCCAAAATCCTAAGCTTGGGGCAGCACGTACCCTTCTCCCCTTTTCATTGTATCATCCATGGTGTTCCCTTTGATCTTTGTAGATCTTTTGCCTGTTCTTCTTTGACCTTTCTTAATTTGCAAAAACAACAAAAATATTTCTCCTTTCTTTTGATTTTTATTAAGCTTTGAAAAATCCAAAAATATTTCCTTTCTCTCTTTAGTTTGCAATGTTTGCAGAGTTCATCTCACGTCCATGGTTGCAATTGCACTTGATTATATCTTTCGACATTCGATCGTGCAAGTGACGAGGCAATAATGATAAAGATCGACGGAAATGATGCAACAAGGAAAGCTGGTATGAACTCTACTTGTTTCTACTTTTGTACATATGCCTGTACTTATGATCTAGAGACATAGTGCTATGTTTAAAATGATTTCCGCAGTAGTTCATGCTTTCATTGTGACTAGTTTCAAATAGCTGGAGTGCATAATATGTTATTCAAATGATTTGCATGCATTGCATTGTTCATGGTTTAGAAAATTGAAGTGGTATTTTTCTTCGGAGAATTTTCGGATTGACTTGGGCACATGCTTAGACATGTTTATGACTAGAAGTCTATCAAGCCTTGAAGATCTTTTTATTTCAAAGTAGTCATGTCACTTTCAGGCCCGATTGAATGTTGCTTTGTCACTCCGCATGATTATGACCATTATTTCTCTCTAGTTGGTCACTTCCCCATCTTTTGCTAGCCTTCACCTGTACTGAGTGGACCGACTTGTTGTGCATCCAAAATCCTTGAAACCAGTTACACCATATGAGTCCACCATACCTTCCTATATGGTATTTATCGGCCATCCTAACGAATACTTTCTTGTACCACCTCAAAACATTTCAAATACACTCCTGTTTTTGTAACCGTACAAGCTCATGGGGCGCTAGGGGCAATCAATACCTTCCGTGCTAAAAATGTTTTACTCCTTGACAAAGTTTAATCTAGTCAAATTTATGAGGCAGAGACTGGTATGGAGAATGCCCAGTTCTCCCTTGTTTCATATTTAATAAAAACTTGCACTTTCTCTCCATACTTGATGACAAAATGAAATGGAAGTTATGTTGGCCAAACACTGCTAATGATTGGTGGAAGGAGATATACAATCTTACCTTCCATACTTGAGGCAGGATGAAGGGCACCACACGATCCTTGCTGGCTATAAACCGTCTATGATTGATGGATAGGGAACACAAGTGTAGTCATAGCACAAAAAACATGGGAACCTCCATTAATATGGTTGGTATGGAAGATATAGGAAACCTTTACCGTTACCGTTGACTGGAAAGTTACACTCCCAAAATCATTTTATCTTTGTTTTCAAAACCACGAGCTCCGGTACTTGTTTAGTCTTTGCTTCCAGCCGCGGGTCTTCAACCTTGCCATCAAAAGCCACGGTTCGAGAGTGTAACAGCCCAAAACTGACAAAATCCAGAAAAAATGCATTTTTATTTTTTTCCGTTGGGGAAGAAAATTTTCACATTTATTCTTTGCAATAATCCACGTGACAGAAAATGCCAAGTCATTCTTCATGTCATGTAAAGGGATTATTTTGAATTCTCTCTTTTCTCCCTCTTCTGGCCTGTGCCAAAAAAAATTCAAGTCTCCATTTTTCTCCCCTAAGGAAGATATTTGGAAAATCATCATGTATTGTCGTGATGAGGGCCTATGCCAAAATCCATGATTTATTCTTGTCCGCAAAATTGGGTTGTAGTTCAAATTGCATTTAAAATAATTTAAATGCCAGTGAATTACTTAAATATTTAGGACCCAAGGCGTTCCCTAAAACCATCTATAAATCAGTGGGATCCTAACTCGTATTTTTATATGATTTTTGGCCACTCATTTATATTTTTGTCATGCCCTTTTGTTTATGTCTTTGTTATATTAATAAAGGCAGAAATTTCCTCCCAGCCTCATGGGCCAATTCCTTCTTTCTGGTCTAGCACCCAGCCCAACCGCAGCCCACTTTCTCCTTGGCCCCACCTGTCATTCCCCTCCACCTCTCCTTTCTCTCACCTTTTCCCCTCTCCACTACGGTGACAGAGGAAAAGAAGAGAGGAGGAGCTTGACGTGGAGCCCCTCCTCCAGCCTCTCTCTCCCTCCCCCATAACTAGCCTCCCTCTCGCCCCGCGTCCCCCCTTCATCTAGGGTTCCCTCTCCCCCGCCGCCATCTCCCTCTTCCTCTATCTTTTCTTCCTCTTCCCCTGCCCGAACGCCATGGATAGGAGGTCCATGGGCCCAAGTTCCTGAGCCCCCGTGCCGATCGTCGATGATCAACGACGTGTACGTCTTCTCCGAGCCCGCGCGCGCCACCAGCCGCAAGGAAACGAGCCGGCGTGCTCGGGACCTTCGACTGCTTCCTCGTCGTCCCCACGTCCGGTCGTCGTCCACACCTTCGTCCTCCCTGAGCCGGCGATCATTGTCTCCGAGCCATTCGTCGACATCAACTTCCCTCTGTGAGCATCCTCCTCCTCCCCGTATCTCGCGTTAGGATGATGTGTTGTGTAGATGTCATGGTCGTCGTGCTCCCGTGTTGCTCCCGTCCGTCCGGGAGCATGACCAGGATGTGTGTGCGTGAGTTCCCTTGACGCACAGCTCGCGTGTGGCATGCCAGGCCATGACCCGCGCGCCCTGTCGCCTTGCTGCTAGCTTAGTCCGTCGAGGCCTCTATTACCGCCCGTGGTTGTCAACGTGGGCGCCGTGATTTCGCCGGTCTCCTGCCGTGCATCGTGCGTGGGCTGGACGTGTGCGTGCGTGTCCAGCAGCTGGCCGGAGAACGCCAGTGACGCCCTGTGCACTCCGCTCGCTGTTCCTTCCCCTGTTACACGCCAGTTCTCCGAGGTTTCCTTCATTCTCGTCAAGCAAGGTGCTGTCTTGCGCTTCAGTTTTCTGTTCAGTTTCGGTTTATCGTCAGATAGCCGCGTAGGGTTGGTTTATTTCCAGTCGCGTTAGTTTTCTGTTGAGATCACCAGCATAGAGTAGTAGTTTAGGCGTGTTGCTAACTACCTTGAGGACGCGGGGTCAAATCCCAGGCAGAGCAAAGGCGCCCCTTTTATCTCTGTTCTTGCATCGCGCGCGTGTTCTTGTTCAGTTGGCTGTAGTGTCAGTTTTGTGTTCAAATTCAATTAGCTCCTGGAGTTGGCTCATATTGTTTCAGTTTCGTTTCGTGTTAAGTTGGCTTCGGTGCCCCAGTGGTTTGGGTGCCACGGTTGTAACCGTGAGGCCTGGGGTTCGAGTCCACCTCGGGGTATTTCAATACCCCTTTTTCCCGTGGGCGCTAAATAGAGCTGGCTAAACCATGAAGGGAGGTTTCCCTCCTTTTCAAGAGTCACTAATTAGGGAGTAATCGTCCGCAGCCCACTCCAACGAACAACGCCATGTGTCGCACTCACAGCGATGCCTCGGGATTTCATTTTTTATTTATTTTTGTGTACGTGTTTTTGATGTTTAAAATTTGTTTTTTCGGTGGTTTTTTCGACTTTTCCGGTTTTCGCACGTTTTTTTCTATACATTTTGGTGAAAAAAATCGATTTTTTTTCGAAAAAACATGAGGCACGACCTTGCCTCCGTGGGAGGCACGACCGTGGCTTCGCGGGAGGCACGAGTCGTGCCTCGAAAAAGGAGGCATGAGTCGGGCCTTATGCCTCTAAAAGAGGCACTATTGTGCCTCGGGAAAAGGCACTATCCTGTCTCAGATAAAGGCACTATCATGCCTCCGTGAGAGGCACTCGTGGCTCTCAAACAGGAAAAACAGAAAAAGCCTCAGAGAGTGCCACTTCGCGCGCGTGGAGAGATCACACTGTTCGTAGCTACGAGTACTCCCTAATTAGTGATTTTGTCTTTTGGGAGTTTATTTCAAATCCTTTCAAATCTTTCATGTTTTTGTATTACTTGTATTATGTGCATCCTAACTCCAAATAATTCATGTCATACATCAATTTTGGGGTAGAAAAACATGAGGAACGTCATGGTGTTGTTCATTTTTCTATATGAGCTTGCATTATCTTGGCGATGGAGCATTTTGCAAGAAACCCATCATGATGATGCACATGGTGCAATTCCTCCATCCCTTTCCCTTGTCGTAGTTCCGTGATGACCGTAGATTGCCGGTAGCGTAGTCTTGCGCTTTATTTCATTGCTTGCTATAGATTGCATTAGTTGCATCATACCATGCCATGCCATGCCATTTGCATCTAAGTTATGTTAAGGAACCCCGTCTTGAGGTTTATTCTCATGTGTGGGATAACCTTGTTCATATTATGTCCTGGTCTTTTGCATATTCCATGATCATGCATCATAACAACTTCAACATAAGGATCCCTCGGATTCATTGATCACCTACATAATGCATATGGAGGTTGTTGGAAGCATTGCACACTTGCCTCCCGATCCTCATTTACACTTGCTTGAAATTACGTTCAGGCCATGCTATTAAACTGACATACATCATACTTGGTCATGCTTGTTTGATTATTTCTTGCTTGTTTTGCTCCGTAGTAATAGATCACATCTCCATTGATTGCTTTCCAGTGTTTCCTTCTTGTATGCTCCCGCGGATGCTCTCGATGACTATGCACGCTTGCGATCGACTAACACCTTCGGTTTCGTCTTCTCATCAGGTAAGGGGGAGCATATATGATGCTTATAAATTTCAGCTCCCTTGCGTCTAGGTATAGGATAGAACGATTGCTTGATCCTACCACTTCATATTCATGCCTCTCAAACAAACCCAAACAACCATGTCCTTCACATCCGAACAAATCTTGTTCGGCTATGTTACTGGTGCTCGCTGCTCAGCGACTGCTTAGTATGCATGCTAGGATGCTATCAATTTTTACCTCCTATTAGTCCTTGGATTGGGCTATCACATTATTATATTGTTGTGGATGATATGCTTATTAAAATGTTGACTATACTCGACGAAGGATGGAAGGTCTAGGCTATCCCGCCCTGACGCTTTGTTCCATTCGAGTCACCTAGGATCCGAGTTCCGGGTATTGGTTTTAAGACTGAGCGTGCCTAACCGCGTGTGGGATGCTATGGGGTCCCCTTTTCTTACCTACCTAGCTTCAAACATTTCTAGTGGTGGCCCAAGCTGATTTACCATTTGAAAATTGTGTGTGTGACTGGTGAGCTCCCAGCAGATTTCAAACAACTCGGGCCAGCAAAGACATAGTTCCTTTGTTGGTCCACACCTAGAAGCTAGGGGGCTGCCCACAGTGATGGGTTAGTTACCCCGACCTCGTCCAGACAGAAGAGTACGATCCGAGAGCGAGGCCGGCTTTTGGATTGGGTGTCGACTCCCCGGGGGCCACCCGGATTTTTTCGTTGTTAGTTAGAGGGATTATGACGTCCGAATCTCTCGTAACAAATCTACAATGAGTGTCTTTAACGGGCCCGACCGAGGGAGTCGGCGTACATGCAGAGCGTATAATGGGCAGTTGGTACACCCCTGTAGGGTTAAATCTTTTCGAGAAGCCGTGTCCACGGTTATGGACGATTTGAGACCTACTCCTTGTTCATAGACAACAACAACTGAGATAATCTTAATAAGCTTGATCAACGTGTGTGTGCCTTGACTGCTTCTTCGTCGGGATGCGAAGGGGAGGACAAGGATAGGATAGGTGTTATGTTTGCGTAAGTAGCTGATAGCAAGACTTGGTGGAGGCGATTTGTAACGACCCGGTCCCAAAAGGAACCAAGTCTACTGTGCTTCTGTGCTATCCCTGGATCAGTATGCTAGCACACACAGTACTCGATGAAATACCATGAATCACATGTCAAAAAGTAACGTAAATACATGGTATTTATTACCTTATAGCCTTTGGGCTAGAATAAACCGCGGAAACAAACAATACATAAGTGGAGTCCCATCAACACCAACGGCAAAGTTGAGTGTAGACATCGTAACCCTACATCGCATCACTTACTCGTCGTATACAATCCTGCAACACCGAAGGTTACAGCCCAAAATGGGTCAGTACTTTGAATGTACGGCAAGTTACTCCCAAAAATATATATAACAGACCTATCTTCTACATGCAATTTTGGCTGGTGGAAAAGCTCTAAGAGTTTCAGTTTGCATAAAGCTGATTTTGTCCTACTCAAAGATTATCATAACAGTACTACAAAGCTCATAATATGATTGAATTGGTTTCTCCCAATTCAATCTATTCCCAAAGTTGATTAAACTCGATTGATTAATTAAATATGATGAGATCCGTCAACATTCCCACTTCTAGATGCTCAAAGTTGTCCGTAACCGGGGACACGGCTAATCATGATCAGTTTGTACACTCTGCAGAGGTTTGTGCACTATTCCCCACAAGACTCGACCACCTCCTTTTTAGTTCGTCACACTACATGTTGTATGAGAACCGGAAGGTCGAGACATGGCCTTTTAGAAGAGTTTCCCTCACTCTGGCGGTGCCCATCCCACCTACTCATAACTACGTTCGTAGCACCACCTAGTAAGAGTCACTACAACTAATCAACCAAGCCAGAGCCCATAATAGCTTGTGGCTGCACACGTAAGCTTCTAGTTCTGAAAAATATGATTGATCCATTTAAGCCTGGGTGGCATTCCGCAGTGATTACTGGCCATCTCCAGGTCACTCAGGCAAATCCACTGGTTACTCCAGGGTGCCCCCAACCATTCCACCCAGGTGGTTCATTAAGATTATCTTGGTCCTATTACTACTTAGTCACTCATACCTCATAATGGATCACTTCCCAATCCACGTCTACTTAGCAAAGCAGTATAATTCTACACGGTGGCGACAATGATATAAGGTTCAGACCTACCTCAATGAACTACTGGGTGTAATAGCATAGCATAATATATAATCCTATCAATGTATAATATTTAAGTTGGACTACAATGCATATAAAAAATATAGGTAATAATGGAGCATGATCAAAAGAGTAACTTGCCTGGATCCTGACGATGAAATATTCTACTCGTAGTCATCTCTCCATCTCGTTACAATATATCTAACGGTAAAAGAGAAACACTTCAACACACAACTCAACCCAAAGTGAAGATCCAAATAAGATACAATTACAACATAAATATTTAGTTATTACTATTAATAAACTAATTACTATGGCATGGATAGGTTGAGATAGGATCAAGTTGGATTGGATGGAAATATGATGGCAATCATATATCCGAGGATTGTAAAATCAATTGGATATGTTGGAGGTTGATTATAAAATCAATTGGATGGAGAGTATGTCAAACTCAGTTGGTTTGTCCATATGCATATTTGAATAGGAAATCAATTCTTGGATTGGATTCAAAAAGATCCGATAGAAATCGTGATGATCTTGTTGAGAAGATTGAATTTTTGTAGCAAAATTTATATAAAAAAGAGATATAACTAAATAGTGTATTTATATGATGGAAAGAATGTGACAATTGTCCAAACAGAAATATTTGATTTTAAGGATCAAATTTGATGAAGAAAATATTCCAAATAAATTATAGAATAAGATGTATATCAAATATACTCAAATTATAGAAATAAATTTGAGTTAAATTTCAAATTATCAAAAGTGGAATATTACTGGAAAATAATAAACTACATTTTCCAAGGAATCCGGGGATATAAAATTTGTCGAAATCCGACTTACGGGATAAAAGATATGAATTTCTGAAGTTTGACTATTTTTGCTAAAATGAATTACGGGATTAATAAAAGGATGCAAAATGGCAAGTTCTGATAGGTCTGTACCCATTCGATTTTTACAAAATAAAATGATGAACAAAGATGGGAGAAAGGCTCACCGGAGATCTTGCCGGAATTTTGGAAAAAGGTCAGGGCGTCAACGAACAGCGGAACGGGGTAGAGGATGATTTGGGCGACTCGATGGACAAGGTTATAGCTCCATGTTCGCCTTCGGATAGCCGAGAAGTTCCGCCGGAGTAGAGAAGAACGCATGAAGAGCACAATGACACGGACGGCGTGCTCCGGCCTTGTAATCGAGAGGAAAAATATGTCACAACGGTGCACATCGGCAAGGGGAAGAAACTAGAGGTAGAAATATGGACTAGGTACCTTTCATGGCGACAAAAATCTTCACCGGAAGTGTGGATGCATCTTTACTCCGACGAGAAATTGCGCATGAAGGAGAGGGCTTTGGAGAGGGACTTTATGCGTGGGGATGTGTGGTTCAAAGGGATCCTAGGGGCGGTATTTATAGGGTCATGGGAGGTCCATAGAAGGTGAGTGGGTGAGGTTTTGGAATGGAGTTAATGGCATTCATGGTGAAATAATGAACATTAAAAGCGAGGTTTTGGAAATAGATTTAATGGAATTTATGGAGAAATAATGGGCATTAAAAGCGAGGTTTTGGAAATGAATTTAATGGCATTCATGGAGAAAATTATGGACAATTAAAAGCATTAAAATGTGTGTTTGTTTCCATGAATGGATTCCTCATGAACTTGTCCACAATTTTTGTGTAGGTTCTGAAGTGAATCAGTCAAAAGAGTATATGGGAGGAAAGGAGGAAGAGCTTCAGTTGCCATGGTCATTTGCTTCTGTGTTCACGTACACATGAACGAACGAGAGGAAGAAGACAGCTCGCTCGGGCTATGGGCCTTAGTGCAAAATTTGTCCCAAGATAAAGAAAAAGGAAAGAGAGATAGGGGAAAAATTAGATAGATGACCTCAGTCCAATTGACTTAGGAATCCTATTTTTATTATTTGGGTTAAACACTCTCAAATAAAATTGTATAGGCCAAATAAAACATAGAGAGTCTAGGAAAACTATATTTCCCTCTCAGAATACATTTTAGAAATAGATTTTTATAAAAAAAACTCATTAACGACATTATTAAAAAAATTCAATACTGCTTTTGGAGAAGTCATATTATCTCCTCTCATTTTGTTTATTAAATTATTGGAAATATTTAAATATCTCTTAAACGTCAATATCCAATAAACTCCAAAATAAGAATTCGAGAATGAGTATGGGACCACAATAAATTTAAGAAAGTCATTTTATTCTCACTCGGAAATATTTAATTGTGGTTCGTACCAAATTTCAAAAGGACAAAAGAAAGAAAATCATTCTTTGAAATTTTGAATAAAGTTCACAACCAAAATTTTCATTATTGGATAAATGATTATCTAATTTTATTAAATGGTTTGTAAAGGTTTAAACAAAAACTCAAGGGAAAAGTTTTCATTTATCCCAAAATCAAAACAATTCAATCAATATTATATTATTTATTAACATTCCAAAATTTTGAAAATTTTGGGATGTTACACGATTCCTCATCGAATGCTTGGTTCTCATCTTACTCTATATAGATTGTTAGCCACTCATATATTTCTAGTTCGGCTGCATCCTCATCACTACCCCCATCTTACCGTGAGAAGTTAGTTATAAGACTTGTTGATATAGCTCACCCCTTCTTTTCTCTTTTACGCACGTTATGCAAACGACCTTGGACTTTAGAGGAGCCTGACGATACTTCTTCTGGACGCCTTCGCGGAGACTCGACGACGATACTTCTTCTGGACGCCTTAGCCTGGACCTGTCTGGACGTGGGAATGGTGTGTTTTACCTTTTCCCCTAGGCATTTGATTGTAGTGTGTACTCAGACATGTATCTTCCGCTGATGTATTATATTTAAGTCAATTGTATGTCGATTGTATGAGATGTTGTATCTTTGTAGATGTAATGTTGTGATATCATGTTGGAAATCCGGGGCATATGGCATTGTCATATGTTGCGGTGGTACCGATATGTGGTCCCCGGATCTGGATGGAAACATCTAGATCTGGAACAGTACCGCATATCGGGCCTTAAAGAGAGTCTCCACCTTCTCCTTCAAAGAACCAAGTATTGAGAGCATAATTGTCATTCTGAGTGTAATGTGCATTGTCCCAAAGTACCACATTGTCTTCTGCATTGCGATATTGCTCATTCTGAAATATTTATTTCTAGTCTCCTTTGAATCTCCAAAGGTGCTTCTGCATTTATGTTTTCCTTCACTCATGGGGGCAAGGGAGATGCCACTTCACTATGTTCAAGTTATGTGCATTGTGATCTTGTCATGATTTTCGGTTGCATATTATCTATTCTTAGTTGTTTGAGAACTTTTCATAAGAATGAAGGATTGCTTTGTGCATTGTCTTTGTAGCACTGTTCCAACACTAGCTAGACTCGTTCATAGTACATGCTTATATACATCTCATGAAGCAAAAGGGTTTGTCAAAGTTTTCTTTGTCGCTTTAAGTTCGTTGAACTGGATTTCTTGAGGACAAGCAATATGCTAAGTTCGGGGGAGTTGATACGTCTCAAACGTAACAACTTTTCCAAACACTTTTACTATTTTTTTGACCTCATTCTTGCATGATTTGAATGAAACTAACCCGGACTGACGTTGTTTTCAGCAGAGCTGCCTGTATGGTTTTCTCATGTGCAGGAAAAAGGAATTTTAGACACCTCAGAAAATTCCAGGAAAAATCACAGAAAATCCAGTCAACAAGAGGGCCCTGGAGCCAGAAGATGGGCCAGAGGGGGCCCACCCCTGGCCCAGTCGGCCAGGTGGCGCGACCAATCACTTGGCCACGCCGGGAGGCCGCTTGAGAGGGGTCCACCTCCCCTGGTGGCCTACTTTGACACCTATTTTTATCCGTGGCGAGAAAACCCCAGAACAAAAGTCAATATCCCAAATCTCGTCATGGAGCCACCGCCACCCTCTGTTCTTCTCCGGGAGAGCTAATCTGGAGGCTATTTTGGCCTCTGGTGAGGGGAAACCGTCACCATCGTCATCACCATCGCCACTCCATCATCCTTCCATGACTCCCCCTTTCATGTGTGAGTAATTCCCTGTTGTAGGCGAAGGGGATGGTAGGGATTGGATGAGTTAGATCATGTAATAGTTCATCAAATTGTTGGGGCATTTTGCCTATCATCTACTATGGTGTTTACCATCTTTGCTACTACTTGTTTCTCTTCATGGTTAACACTTTGGGCCCGAGTGCCATGATTTCAGATCTGAACCCTATATGTTTTCATGAGTATATTTGTGTTCTTGATCCCATCTACGAGTTGTATGCACCTATTATTGTCCAGAACCGGCGACCCCAATGGCGACATCTCGGGACACCAAAGGGGATGCACTATAATTTGAGGATTCCATGTATCCATTGATTATTAATGTGTTGTTCCGGTGCTCTTTGACAGGAGCACCTTAATCTCCATAAGTTCCTTTTGGCCCCGTTGGTAGTGGGATGGTAGGACAAAATATGGCGTGCAAAGTTCTTATTGCTAGCACCCACAACTACCTTGGGATACATGCCTATTGTTTGATATTTTCCTAGACGATCATTAATTTTCTGTGTGCCTTGCCCCAAGTTAATTACATGTTATCTCTCATCCATGCAGCACCCAACCATGCATTCCCCTAGCCTCCAGTGTTGTAATTCTGCTGGTTACAAGTTGCTTAACTTCTGCTATTTTACTTTCGTTATTTTTCCACCACTATTTCCTTTGTCACCATCACTTCCACGACACCGTTACTACTAATAATTTGTTGCCAAGAAAGTATCTTTCCGGTGCGGTTGAATTGACTACTCAACTCTTAAAGCTTATATATATTCTTTGGCTCCCCTTGTGTTGAATCAATAAATTGGGTTAACTTACCCGTGAAGACTGTTGTGATCCCCACGAACTCAGATGGTTCCCTATACTGAAATGAGTGTTTGCATATTAAATTAATAACTCTAAACAATAATAACATAACTCGGTAAGAGATAACTCGGACCATACACTATTCAATATAGTATGATTATAATGTTTAGGAACATCTACAATATTGAAGTGTCTCAAAACAACACAATTTGTGGAACAAATTTCACAAGTCTTTAGGCCCAAGACTAACTCAAAACATTTGTCATTTTGATCAAATCATAGAGACTTGTTTTTCTTGTTAATTTAGTATCCGTCTTCATTCTGAAATCCCATTGCTCACATGGAACTATTTCAGACTCATGTTTCATTAGTGAATCTACATATTCATCTAAGTCCACATATGAAGTTCACGAAATAATGAAATTCACTACATGCTGAAATATGATACATCATTATGTATAATATACAACAATAATTGCAAACTTTGTTTTGCCAGAATGCGAGGTTTCAGTCATCTTACCTCAAGAGGCATGATTTGCATGTGTCAAGAGATCAAGTATCTCAAAACTTCATCATACCATTCATGACTTAAATGGTAGTATCATTATTCAGTTTGTATAATTCTTGGCATTACAATATTTCTTATAAATGATAAAACTACTATCATATTTATAAGAATAGCTCATTTATAACTGTAATGTGACCATAAACGATATCATTCATATAAGGAAAAGAACTGACTTGTTTCTCACTAATATGAATAATGGTCTTCGCGAGATGCAAGACACACTAATAATGTTCACATTCAAACGATCATAAATTTATTCATATAATTAATCAAATGATAGATGTCGAGGGAGAGTGTTGTCGACCATCAACTATCTTGATTACCATCAGCACACATTGTCACCTCGTCCCTTCCAAGACACTCTATAAGCAATAAGTTCAAGCATCGAATAATTAATCAACCGCAATTAGTGTTTTGAGGGGAAGGACATTTATAACTCGTATATCAAATATACTTTCCCCGTTAATGACTATTCTTGCATTGGTTCTACCTTTAATGTTCACAACTTGAACCATGACCTCATGGAAGGTGAACGATTCTCCTTCATGACATAGTCTCGACACGGTCTTTGTAGCTAGGAGGAAGCGGAAGGCACTTCCCAGTTATCGCAAAGTAACCAGTCATTCAGTAGTCTAAGTTGTACACTAGGTGTTCATGTATCTTATACATTTTTCAAGTGAATTTCTCAGCAGGTTGTTCCTTCCATCATGGTTGAAAGAAACCCCATCCATATACTCATATTCCATTACTCTGATTTGTGACTTAGTGCTTTCAAATTCATCTACCACGTCATACGTGTTGATGTCGTCTAATACGCACTTGCAATTCAGATTCCATAGAATTAAGTATGGTGTATTGGACAGTCATTCATAAGTGACTGTGAGTACGATGCTCATCATCATCTTTCTTAATTACGGAGTTATCAAGTGTATCTCCTAGTAGTTCTCGTATTATGTTTAGTGAGTCATTACTAATGAGTATATCTCTAACGGTGTTGGTAACAATCAATGAAGTTAGACCCATCTACCTTAAGTTCTTCATTACAATAAAAGAGCTATAATTGTAAACATTTTGGGTATGACATTATCTACCATGATATTTTCTAAGACATGAAGATTATGTTCATAATAAGGAGTTCAATTTTAATTAATTCTAAAACTCCCACGTAGGAAAACATCTCTCAATTTTATTAAGTGATTACACAATCCTAGAACACCATACCTCCCCCGATCGTCACGGCCATCAGTATGTGTTTAAGGTAGGCCATCATGCCAATCACAACCGTTATGTGACTCATGCTCGACCTTTCGATCTTCTGTGTTCCAAGCCCGTATCTACATGCGTCAAGCCTGCCAATCTGACCTTAATGTTAGCCGCTTAGCAAGGCCATATATGCATATCCCAGGCTTGCCAAACCCTATCTCATGCGAACGTTGTTTTTTATGTGAGACACCCGATTTACGGTATGTCGGCCATAAGAGAGATCCTTCCAAGCGGTGCCCATTAAGGGAGAACACAGTGTTGGTATTGTGAGAGATTGTCCTATTATGCTACCGTTGTTATATCTAGCATATTAGCAAAACAGGAAGTAAAACAGTAAATCATACATGCTATTATCCCCACCGACATGCAAATTAAAGTTAAAACGCCTTCTACTTTATCTTTTGCAACTTTTAAGTGTCTGGTAGGGGTTTCGAGAAAAGAACCATTTTTCTATCCTACGAATACAAGCCACAACACCAATCCCACAATTGTCTCTATTACACCCCTGTTAGAGAGATAGACACCTCCAACCACTAATATGGTACGAGCCATATGTCAAGCGTGGAACCAGCCTTGTGTAAACTCATCAGGTCGGTCGGGGCCGCTTCATCAGGACATTGCCGCAATGCTGAACGAGTACACGTGAGAGGGTAATTTAGGGACTATCAAACTCTACACCATAACTGGGTAGTTATAAAGTTAGCTTACGGTTGAGTCATGATACATGCCGCGAGACATGGTTGATCAAGATGGGATTTGCCCTTCCACTATGGAGAGATATTCTCTGGGCCCTCTCTAGTGATAAGATTCAGAAAGCATGGCCATGCGACATGGGTTAAGTGTTAACCTAGTTCAGGAATCTGTATCACGATTTTGAGAAGAGAGGTCAAGCTATCACAAGGGTGACAAGTACTCGCCTTGAGCTTGACAACATATATCGTGAGGCAAAAGTAATGTTTCATATGACACTTTGTAATGGTTCATCTTATGACTTTACGCATATATGGGAGCCGACATGTTCTGCTAGGAGCCGCTACCAACTATCGAACCATATGTGACCCGGGTCGTGTCCATGTATACGTGAACCTATAGGGTCGCACGCTTAAGGGGAAAGGAGCCCATACAGATGTGATCCAAATGGAATATGGATGGAGGGTCCGGATTGCCTCAAGGGTTGAGGCCATTCCACGGGTGCCTATATAAGGGCTAGGGCAAACCCCGAAGGGGTACATGTCAGTCCACAACCCTAGCTGCCACTCCACCCTAGGCCGAGTTGCCGGACGAACTGTTCGTGGGATCGGATCGCGGGACTCCGTTCGTGGGATCGGATCGAGGGATTCGAGGAACAGCCATCGACGAGCATCGCCAACTCTCCTTCGGTTGCCGTGAATGCGCGTCTAGTGGTAATCCCTTTTCACGTAGTTCTTCTCTAGCGGCAAGATCTTGGTTGTCCGAGGTAGAAATTTTAATTTGACGCTAGCGTAGCGTACCGCGTGCCACATCAGTGGTATCAGAGCCTCTGCTATGTGGTGATGATTTCGTGATAGAAATTCTTATGCAGATATGTATATCAGATTGGTTTTGCATGTTTGAGGTTCTTGATTTCATGATCTGTCCGAGGCACGAGCTACTTAGGTCGTGCCACAACTTATCCCTAGAGGTCAGTTATCAGCCATTGGGATAGACAGTGTGCCGTAAACCCTGTTGTAGCATGCGGATATCACTATGTGATTGATCCGAGACACGGATCAAGACACTACGTGGATATGATCCGTGCTGTCCAGAAATCTGTTAGCAGTTTTGGTTCTGAATATCAATAACTTGGTCATACGAACTCTGATTGAGCTCTGTCACCTACCAAACGATGTGGTGTGGAATTATCTACAAAACAGCTCAAAGCGATTTAGACGTCGGTAGAACGTCTAACTCATTTTTGCAGGGAATAATTGTGATCTGGTATAGCCCATTGTGTATTTTATTATTCATGACCTGCGTGTCATGGCCTTGAAAACCGGTTGAAGCCATATAGTTGTCTCATTATTGTATTAATGACATCTGTGTCAACTTGTGAAGCCATGTAATGTATTTACTTTCATAGCTATTAGTTTTTAATAGCATAGTATCTTATGTAACACTTGGCGGTTGACGCTACGGCGTGGAGATGGAGATCACCACGAAGACAACCATACATGGAGATGGATATCACCATGGGAGGTTCGCGCACATGGAGATGGGGATCACCATGCGCTATGATAAAGGGGCTATACCATATCACTTGTATAAACTACCTGTGAAAGTTTATCCCTTTATGCATCCTAGGATGATCCCTCAAAGAATGTCATGTAAAATTGCCTCCCCAATTGCTGCACATCACTTGTCATGTATATTTATTAGTAGGCCTATAAAATCAGGGTCTTGCTAGATATCCTTGGCGTGATGGGTTTGTATCGGACACTTACACGCATATCACTTGGTTAACTTGTCGAGGCTATCAAAACAGTTTTGGGCTTTGAGGCATAGGAGTTGGTGTGTATGTGATGCGAAACAACAAACATGAGTCGTATAGTTGATATGATTAGAAAGGAGATGCTTACCGTGTTAGAATTATGCCCTAGAGGAAATAATAAATTGTATTATTATAATTCCAGGTTCATTATTAATGTTTATATGTTCGTGCTATAACTTCAATGGCCTATGTGGAGGTTTGGCAAGTGCATGTTAACTGCCTTCGGAGGAAAACCCATATGCAGGTGTGGAGTATAAACACAAAGCGTTCTTAGTCTGCCTCTAGGACTAATTTGTGTGTTATGGATGACATGTTTTCTGATAATAGGGCAATGAATATGTCAGTGACACATGGGAGCACATGGTTGCCAAAACAAGGGTGCTGAACCGACCCAATTGTATGATTTACTTTGAGATCACATTGTTTCCACATTATGAGTAAAATCATCTAAAGTTAATATGCACGTGTCCTTAATGACCACGTGAATGTTTTGTAGCTTCATACCAAAGGGTGGGTTTTTACTCTGTCCAAACACCACCCGTAACAGGCGTGGCTATAAAGGCTTTGATCACTCACACTTGAAAGTTTCTCAAGAGACTTAACGATTCAAGTTGGGAATTTGCTCCTCTAACGATGGAGAGATACTTCTTTGGGCCCTCTCGGTATTACGGTATCCAACATCGTCTGGCCAGACACTATGAATTGATCACAAGGGATACCGGAATACTAAACGAGAAAAATGAAACAAAACAGGAAGGATGATGACTTGGTATAATGGTTAATGGTTAATCATGCGGATACCTACAAGATCTCACCTCAGGTTTTGTATAGTATCGTGAAGAAAATAAGACTGGCATGTTAATCTTACAATTCACTCAAATTTAAATTCGTGTAGGTGCAGGAACCTTTTTGGGTGACCATGGCTCCGCTATCGGTTATTGTTCCACGAGAAAGAAAGTTTCTGGATCATGTCCGTATCCTACCGAACCTATGGGGTCACACGCTTAAGGGTACTTGATCTGTTGAGTACTAGAGTGATAGGAGCATGTATGTATCACACCGCTAGCGTCTCGGAGTGATCGGGTTATGATCGGTGAGAAAACCAGAATCGTTTCGGAGACCCGGTAAGGTACCGGGAAGAGTTTTGAGAAAACCGGGTAAAACCGGAGGACCGGAAAAGTTCCGGGATGATCTAAATATGTTTAATATTTATTAATTGTGAGTTCCTAAATTGTTTTGGAATTAGTAAAATGAATATAATATCAATGGCCCCCCTTTCACTTGGAAGGCCCAAGTGGGGAGGGAGCACATGGACATAGGAGGCCCAAGTAGTGGAGGCGCTGATACGTCCCGAACGTATTTATAATTTCTTCTTGCTCCATGCATTATTTGTGTGACTTTGCCATGTTTTTCTTGAACTTTCATACACTTTTGAGCATATTTGGACTAACCTATTAACTCAGTGCACCCAGTTGTCAGTTCTTGTTTTTTGCTGTTTTTGTATTTTAGGTTTTCCGGCCATTAACAGTGCCAAATATATCTCGGAAAAATTATATAAAAATCAGCGACCCGGACGCTTCCCGAATCACTAAGGAAGGAAGGGGGTGGACTCACCAGGGCCCCAGGAGGGTCCCTGGCGCGGCCCCATCCTAGGCCGTGCCAGGAGGCTTCCTGGCTGCCCTGTGGCCCCTCTCGGTGCCCCCTTTGACCTATATTTACCCCCCCCCCCCCCCGTGACGGAAACCCCTAATATCGATCTGCTATTCCCGTTCTCCTCTCTGTTCCACCGCCGCCGCCGTTTCAAGATCGGGGATGCCAGGAGAAGCTGCCCCGGCACCCTACCGGAAGGAGGAATCCCCTCCGGGAGACCATCCATCGCCATGGACGCCTCCCGGATGTACAGTGAGTAGTCGCCCTTGGACCATGGGTCCGTGACCAGTAGCTATGTGATGTACTCCTCCCCTCTTTGTGCTTTCACTTCCGAGATCTCGTGAGCTGCCACACATGATCGAGGCACTTCTATAATTTTCTGTGTTGCTATGCTGAGTTTGCTGGGATCTGATGGATTATGAGATTATGTTCAGATTGTGATGAGTAATATATTTGGTTCTCTTTTATATTTGTGTTGTTTAGTAAATTCTTGCATGTTCTCCGTTGCCTTATTTTACTTTGGCCAAGTGATTTTTTGCAACTCCAAGAGGGAGCGTTATGCTTGATTGTGGGTTCAGCCCCTTGATGTCTAGCTTGAGTGACAGAAAAATGAGACTAGGGGATGTGATGTTGCCACCAGGGATAAAACAACGGTGCTTGTACTTGCGGGTGCAAGGATTGTTTAGTTTATGCATAGTTCTTTTAATGCAGTTGTCTGTTGCTTTGAGTTTACACATTGGGTGGGATTCATAACTTAATACCAGCGAGATGTTCTGGATAGATATCTCAAGGTGGATGATTCGTAGTAGATGCATATGGATTTCGGTCTACTTACCTTGGCGTACTGCCCATTGCTTTTGAGCCTCTTCCTTTCTTTTGTAGCATAGTTAGCATTGCGGTGCGTTTATAATCCTGTCAATTGCCCAGCTGTGATTTGTTTACCTCGCTCCATATTCACACCATTGTTTACACCTTCAATTTACTTTCAGTTCTTACTTTCAGTTGCACTATTGTCTCTTGTGTTGATCCTTTGTAAACAGCAAGGCCGGAGGAATTGAAAACTCCTCTGTACTTGTTGGGAGCAAAGTTACTTGTTGTGTGTGCAGGTCCACGTCAACCTCGTCTCCATCCGGCAACAATTTCTGCGCTGTTTACACCTTCTTGTATATCTTAGAGTCCTACTGGTTCGATAACCTTGGTATCTTCACCGAGGGAAATTTTCTTCTACGCTACATCTCACCTTCCACTTGGGGTAACCAACGAGGAGTGAGAGAACTATCCTCACCGTATCAAACCAATTTTTGGCGCCGTTGCAGGGGACTCCAGTCTACAAGACAGGGGAGTTGCACACTATCTTTTATCTTTGCTTTTTAGTCTTGTTAGTTTACCTTTCAGTCTTTACTTTTGTGTCCCTTATCAAAAATACCTCCTGCTAATATGGGTTCCAATGAAAACACCAAGTTGTGTGACTTCACTAGTCACAACAACAGTGACTTTATCTGCACTCCTATTGCTCCACCTGCCACTTCAACAACTTCTTATGAAATTAAACCTGTTTTGCTTAATCTTGTTATGAAAGATCAATTCTCAGGTGCTGGAGAGGATGCTGCCTTGCACTTAAATAAATTTTTTGAGCTTTGTTATATGAAAAAGTACAAGGAAGTAGATGGAGACATCGTCAAGCTGAAGCTTTTTCCTTTCTCCTTGAGAGGAAGAGCTAAGGAGTGGCTGCAATCCTTACCTAAGAATAGTATCGATTCTTGGGACAAGTGTAAGGATGCTTTTATTGGGAAGTACTATCCCCCTGCTAAAATTATCCAGTTGAGAAGTAACATTATGAATTTTAGGCAATTGGATAATGAACACGTTGACCAAGCTTGGGAACGAATGAAATCTCTTGTTAAGAACTGCCCTACACATGGTTTGACTACCTGTATGGTTATCCAGACTTTTTTATGCAGGCTTAAACTTTACCTCCCGGAATCTGTTAGACTGGGCCGCAGGAGGAACTTTCATGTCAACCACACTTGGTGCTGCCACGAAGCTACTTGATGAGATCATGTTGAACTACTCTCAATGGCACACCGAACGATCTCCAACTAGTAAGAAGGTAAATTCTGTCGAGGAGATCTCCTCACTTAATGAAAAGGTTGACTTGATCATGTCTCTACTTACCAAGCAAGCTCCTATTGATCCTCAGGATGTTCCTTTAAATTCCTTGGTTGCTCAAGAACAAGTAGATGTGAAATTTATCTCTAGAAACAACTTCAACAATAATGCTTATAGGAGTAATTTTGGTAGCAACAATCCTAGACCTTTACCATCCAATAACTATGGGAACATCAATAGCAACTCCTACAGCCAGAATTATAGGGAAAGAGACCTACCCAGCTATGAGAAACTTGTAGAAATAGAAAAAGCCACCAAACGCTATATGCCCACACAGTTTGAGCAAAACAAGGCTTTTTCCAGACAATTAGATGAGCACTTTGCTGTCCTGCAAAACATTAGCAAACAACTTGAGAGCCTGAACAGTGACATCTCCAGTCTCCAAACTAGACTCACTACCACTGAGACTTATGTTTCAAACATGTCTCACACCCAATCTACCTTGATAAACCAAATGGCAGCCAAACAAGAAGTTATTCCCAAGGAAGAGGAGAAAGTTAAGAGCCTTCCTACCTACCACACAGTAGCTACTATCCAAGTTGTTGAGGATGTCCAAACTGTTAGCACCCATCACACCCCTAGTCCCACTGGACCTCTCAATGGTGATGCTACCACCTCAACCATAGATGAAGAAACCTCTATGAACATAGAGGATTTCAAACAAGTGAGCCTAAATGATATCACTACCTCCTTCATAGATAGTAGTGATCTAGACTTTGACAACTGCACCTTACCTGAAGTTATTGGTTTCCTACACAAAATGTCTAGAGACCCCCACACTAGCACACTAAATCTTGCCTTCACAGAGAATATCACCAATGCTCTAATCAAAGTTAGGGAGGAGAAGCTTAGACTAGAAGACTCCATACCTAGGAAGCTAGAAGATGGTTGGGATCCTATGATAAAAATCAAATTGAATAACTTCTCTTGCTTTGCTCTTTGTGATGTTGGAGCTAGTACCTCCCTTATGCCCAAAAGAATGTATGATATGCTTGAATTGAAACCTTTTGATCCTTGTTCTTTTGGTGTTCATCTTGTCGATTCTTCCGTAAAGAAACCTTTTGGGAAGATCGACGATGTTCTTATCATTGTCAATGACAATTATGTTCCCGTTGATTTTACTATTATGTCCATTGAGTGTGAGCCCTCTTGTCCAATCATTTTGGGACGTCCTTTTCTTCGTACCATGGGTGCTGTTATTGACATGAAAGAGGGGAATATCAAATTCCAATTCCCTCTTAAGAAAGGGATGGAACATTTCCCTAGGAAAAAGATTAAGTTTCCCTTTGAGTCCGTCACACGGGCTAGTTATTTTCTTGATAAGACTTGATCTTTTGCTTTAAGCCTAGCTAATGGATTTAAAGAAGCACTTTCGGGAGGCAGCCCGCAATGAATTTAGGTTTTCCTTTTTGTTTTTATTATGTTCTTAGTGGTCTTGATGATTGTTACTACTGTAGCAACATCATGGTATCTTTACTTTTCAAGCTTTGTGCCAAATATAGCCTCATATGACAAGGGAAGTGAAAGTTGTGACATCATGTCCAGAAAACAGATTCTGTCCTCGTGACGGGAAAAATCATAGAAAATCACCAGTTCATCTTTTTGAGCTGAATGTTTTACACAACATGCTCTATACAATAACTAAACTTTCGTATGTTTTGAGTTTTTTCATTTGAGTTGCAGAAGTACCCCTAAAAAATTATTTACTACCTGATGTTCTGTTTCTCACAGATTCTGCCACGTTTTGTCTCTCCTAACATTTGCAAACCTTAAGCTTGCTTTTTCTTTGAAAAAACTTTTTGGAAATATTGAGAAACAGTAGCTCTTCAAGAATACCTTTATTTGCAGTAGAGGAAAATTATTTTCATAGGGTACTAACCTCTCTAATCAGTTTACAATGAGTTATGTATGAAGGGAGTTTTCAAGTGTGCGATGGAAGATGATGAAAGAAGATCCTGGAGTGTCAAACGCTCAAGCTTGGGGATGCCCATGTGCACTCCCAATAAATATTCAAGGAGACTCAAGCGTCTAAGCTTGGGGATGCCCTCGTGCATCCCCTTCTTCATCAAAAATTATCAGTTCGTCCCTCGTTTCACTATATTTTTATCACTTCATGCGTTATGTGCTATGCTTGGAGCATCTCGCTCTTTACTTTTCTTAGGTTTGTTTTTTCTTTGTTTGCTGATAGAACAAGTTATATCCCATCTTTCTTTTGTGTGGGAGAGAAACACACTCCGCTTGAACAAGAACTCCTCATAAGATTTGCATGCTTATTCTCTTAGCTGTGAGTTGTTCTTTTTCTTTTCTTAGCTGCTTCCCTGTTTAGTTGTTGTTCTTTAGTTTTCTTCTAGAGCTTTTGTTTTTTTCTTAGGTTGAACTTTATATAGGCTACATGTTTTATCTTGTTAGAGAGTTTGCCTGTTGCACTGAGTTTTGTGTCTTGACTAGAAAGTAGGTAGTTGAAGTTGCTATTCTTTTTGTAGTAGTAACTTGCAAAAGTTTTGAGGTATTGACTAGAGTAATGTTTGAACTTTTGGTGTCAAGAGCTCGAGCCTATTAGTGATAGATGTCGTATTTTTGGCAATCCGTGTGATTTTAAAAAACCAAAACCCCTGTTGAGAACTTTAGCTACTAGATGGATCACTAACCTCTGGAGGGTTCGAATATTAGAGTACACTCACGTACCATGACTCGAGGATGCACAAGGATAACCAAACCCCCATACACTCCTCCTTGGGGTACTTGTCTCTTTGAGAAACTCCTGATTAGATTGAGAGTTACCGATAATAAGTGCATGAGTTCTTTGGAATAATGTGAGTATTCGAAAGTTGACACTTCCACCTTCCCATATTTTGCTAGCCTCTCCTGTGCCGTGCATTGCCTCCTTCTCACTCCGAGAGTTGGCGCCCACCTTCGCCGGTACATAGAAACCCTTGGCATGATACGCTCTGTCATCATAAACCTCCTTATATCCTTCCTCAAAACAGCCACCATACCTACCTATCAAGCCATTTCCATAGCCTTTCCGAGATACATTTCCATGCAACATCCACCTTCTCATGACTTGATCTTCATGTCATACATGCTACTTGCTTGATCGATGAGCCACATGCTAGTTGGGCCTTGCCCTAATCATTGCTACATGACGCGCTAGTATCATTGCATATCCTACTACCCTGGCAGAGGCATACATTTGCATCATGATAGTTACATCTTCTTTATGTGAGTACCTTTGTAAAGTGTGAAAGATCTCCTATATTCTTGTAAAATATAGAGTGTTTCCCTTAAAGTGAGGAAAAGATCCCAAATAGGACAAAATCAAGAGATCCCAAAGAGGACAAATGAGAGAAATAGAAAGAGCCACTGAGGCCACCAAAAAAATACAAAAAATAGAAAAAAGAGAAAAATAAAAATAAAAAGAGAGAAGGGGGCACACTACTATTCCTTTTGAGAGATCCACACTAGTACTTCATCCTCTATCCCTTGTACTCCATAGAGATCATCATACATGCATATAGCTATGTGGGGACCCTTCACACTATAGAACTTGGCTTGTATATTCCAATGATGAGCCTCCTCAAAAGAGCTCTAGGCCTTCTTGAGCAAGCAAGTTGGATGCACCCCCACTAGTTTCCTTGGATAACTTTTAGCTCACATGTGCATCCGTTGCATGGCAATCCCTATTCCTCACATCATATCTATCATATGGCCTTCTCTCGCCTATGATTGTCCTCATTAATGTGATCCTTTCACACCTTTTTTGTCTTCCTCCTCCACCTTCTTTCTGTTTCGCCTTTTAGGTGTCAACTTTCTTGCTCATGATCATCCATCGCATGAGTGCTCAAAATATCGAAAGGGAGTGGATCAATTTGACTTGTACCTGGCTAGTGGTCAGGGGACGAGTCAAGAGAAAAATCCAAATGAGACTAATTGTGAAACTTTAGTAGATAGTGGTTCTCAACAACTATATTTTTTTATCTTGTATTCCCTATCCCCTTTCTTGCACGCAAACACCATTTGGATAAATTCGAGTCACGGACAGCGAGAGCTCTTGCAACTTTTGTTCTTTTGTTACTTGTGTCTCAGCTAATATAGACTCTTGCTTGTTAAGACTTGAATTGAATTGCATGCTTTGATTTCTTTACTTAAAAGTCCTTATATGGTTGTGTGGCATGTCGCAACAAAAATTATGCTTGTTATCATTTCCCTACTCCAGGACGAGCCGGAATTAAGCTTGGGGATGTTGATACGTCCCAAACGTATCTATAATTTCTTCTTGCTCCATGCATTATTTGTTTGACTTTGCCATGTTTTGCTTGAACTTTCATACACTTTTGAGCATATTTGGAATAACCTATTAACTCAGTGCACCCAGTTGCCAGTTCCTGTTTTCTGCTGTTTTTCTATTTCAAGTTTTCCGGCCATTAGAAGTGCCAAATAAATCCCGGAAAAATTATATAAAAAATCAGCGACCCGGAAGCTTCCCGAATCACCAAGGAAGGAAGGGGTGGACCCACCAGGGCCCCTGGCGCGGCCCCACCCTAGGACGCGCCAGGAGGCCTCCTGGATGCCCTGTGGCCCCTCTCGGTGCCCCATTTGGCCTATATTTACCCCCCGTGACGGAAACCCCTAATATCGATCTTCTATTCCCGTTCTCCTCTCTGTTTCGCCGCCGCCGCCGTTTCAAGACTGGGGCTTCCAGGAGAAGCTGCCCCGTCACCCTGCCGGAAGGAGGAATCCCCTCTGGGAGACCATCCATCGCCATGGACGCCTCCCGAATGTACCGTAAGTAGTCCCCGTTGGACAATGGGTCCGTGACCAGTAGCTATGCGATGTACACCTCCCCTCTTTGTGCTTTCACTTCTGAGACCTCGTGAGTTGCCGCACATGATCGAGGCACTTCTATAATTTTCTGTGTTGCTATGTTGAGTTTGCTGGGATCTGATGGATTATGAGATTATGTTCAGATTGTGATGAGTAATATATTTGGATCTCTTTTATATTTGTGTTCTTTAGTAAATTCTTTCATGTTCTCCATTGCCGTATTTTACTTTGGCCAAGTGATTCATTGCAACTCCAAGAGGGAGCGTTATGCTTGATTGTGGGTTCAGCCCCTTGATGTCTAGCTTGAGTGAAAAAAACATGAGACTAGGGGATGTGTTGTTTCCAATAGGGATAAAACAACGGTACTTGTACTTGCGGGTGCAAGGATTGTTTACTTTATGCATAGTTCTTTTAATGCAGTTATCTGTTGCTTTGAGTTTACACTTTGGGTGGGATTCGCAACTTAATACCAGGGAGATATTCTGGATAGATATCTCAAGGTGGATGATTCGTAGTAGATAAAGATGGATTTCGGTCTACTTACCTTGGCGTACTGCCCATTGATTTTGAGCCTCTTCCTTTTGTTTTGTAGCATAGTTAGCATTGCGGTGCGTTTATAATCCTGTCAATTGCCCAGCTGTGATTTGTTTACCTCTCTAGCACTTTTATCGTCTTTTGCGAGAGAGACATCACTAGTGAACATCACGGGACCCCGGTCAATTTACTTTCAGTTGCACTATTATCTCTTGCGTTGATCCGTTGTAAACAACAAGGCCGGAGGAATTGACAACTCCTCTGTACTCGTTGGGAGCAAAGTTAATTGTTGTGTGTGCAGGTCCACGTCAACCTCGTCTCCATCTGGTAACAATTTCTGCGCCGTTGACACCTTCTTGTATCTCTTGGAGTCCTACTGGTTCGATAACCTTGGTATCTTCACCGAGGGAAATTTTCTGCTACGCTACGTCTCACCTTCCACTTGGGGTAACCAACGAGGAGTGAGAGAACTATCCTCACCGTATCAGGCGCCTAGAAGGAAGCTTCCTCCAAGTGGAGGAAGCTTCCTCTCCCCTTGTGGCGCACCCTAAGGGAGGGGAAAACCTAGGGCGCCCCCTAGGTATGCCCCCTCCTTACAAGATGGCCTCCCCTCCCATCCCTCTATAAATAGTTGAGAAGGGGGCACCCCCAAGGTAAATTCAGATTGATATTTTGCCCCAGGGCTGCCCCTCTCTCTCTCTCTCTTTAGATCTAAACACCACCATATCCCTGAAGGGCTGCTCCTCCCTCCTCTCTACTCTGGTGGCGCTAAGCTCTGGATTGCAGAGCCCTGCCGGATCATCTACACCGTACGTGTGGATCAATTGTAGAGAGATCATGTGTTCGATCTTTGTTCGAGGAACATCACGTGGATTAGATCAGTTCGTGGGGTTGCGCTTCTTCAAGCTTCTCCAACTCTCCATCAACACCTTCCGTTGCGAGAGAACTACCATTGAACGGTTGTTAAGGTAACACGATCGCTATCCTTGTTTGCATCTATCTAGATCCTTTCTTGGGACTTGGTTTCGTAGTGCCGAATTTTTTTGTTTTCTACTCCGAATCCCAACAACGGTAACATGAGCTAGTTCTAGTAATAGATGCAGGTTCAATCTAGAGTTCATAGTGATGAACGGGCATTGCACCAAATTTTCATTGTGCGCGGTTTTTTGATAATAGATCTAAGCTGAATCTTCTAGTTGCTTCCCCTCTAATTGCACAAGTTGATCCCTCCTGTATTGCTTGATTTTGTTACAAACATCTTGCCCCTCGGGGTCCTTCTATGCTGCTCTTGAGTATGCTGGTCGCGCAAAGATGATTTGGGTCTTGCTTTTGGGTGGAGAAATTGTGTAACACAAGGGGCATGTTAGATTGTTGATCTAGCACGGGGATCACGCGTATTGATGATTGTTCAGTATGGGTCATGATATTACATTGTAGTCTCATGGTTGATACGCCCCGAGTGTTAATCTAGCAACTTGAAGATTGTGTTTTTTGTGGCTATGTAGCTAGCAAAACGTTTTGCCATGCAAACCCTAGCAGCCACGTAAAAGATGCAAAGAACGAGTAGAAGAATGTCTAAGTTGTTTTTGCAGGAACATGTGATGTGGTATAGTCTTCGTCATGATAAAAGTTGTATGAGATGATTATACTTTGTAAATGTTAAATTTGCATGAATTGCATGTCATGGTACGTCATGATGGCTGGATCCATATGATTTTCATTTATTCGGCCTGCGTGCCAAACTTCATTCAATTTTATTTTAGTAGAATAGATGCTAGCAATAGTTGTAGTATCTACATGAAGATGATGATCATACGTCATGGTGCTTGATGACATGTCGTGAGTGGAGGTGATGCTCTCCGCCAAAAGAAGATGAAGAAAGAAAAGCATGGTGCTTGGAGCTTCTTGAAGAAAAGGTCTATACCATATCACATACATTAAATTGCCTGTGATGTTAATCCTTTTCATTGCCTGTTTGAATGCACAAGTAGTTGTGTTTTAATAGGTAGATCTCTCTTAAAATATTAAGAAGTTCGTGCTCTCCCAACAGTGCAACCATCTGTAATAAACGCCACCCGTGGTGCGTCGTGTCACACGAGTACCAACGGAAAGGTAACAAAGAGACGGGTGGATTGAGTTGTCTCCACTGCAATAGTGCTTGGTTTCTTGACATTCTAGCTTATCGGATCTGAGCTCGGAGCACAAGTGTCGAAAGACTAATACAATAGTCCTAAAATGGTCATGATTGGTTTTGTTAGACCTACCGGGTTGGTCTCCTCCATGGATGAGTGTTACACCGGTGGTAGCTGTATTGATCCGGATCTTGATTACCCTAAGATCAATCTTGAGAGATATTGGTTTTACTGGGAGCATTAGATTAAACTTGTTAAGATTAATGCAATTAATTTTGAACCATGTCTAAATCAATCTGCTTATATCGTTGTAGAGAGATGACCTGCAAAAACAATGCTTTTAGCTTAGGACCGATGCTTGAAAAAGAGAAGCTTGCTGCAAATGGGGGAAACTATGCAGACTGGTTCCGTAATCTTGGGTTTGTCCTCAAAGTTGCTAAGAAGGACTATGTTCTCAAAGAACCTCTCCCAGCCGCTCCCGCTGAGTATGCATCGCAAGACGATAAGAACGTCTATGCGACTAAAGTGGATGACCAAACCTTAGTACAATCCTTGATGCTTACATGCATGGATACTGAGCTTCAAAAACATTTTGAGAACTTCACCATTTTTGACATGGTGACACAATTGAATGCTTTGTATCTGAAGCAAGCTAGAACTGAACGTTACGAGATAACGAAGCAACTGTGGGAATGCAAGATGGCAGAAGGTAGCTCCATAAGAGAGCATGTGATCAAACTTGTTGGTTACCCACAGAGGCTCATTGCTCTGGGATTTGCGATCCCTACTACACTCGGCACTTACATTCTCCTTGCGTCACGCCCCTCGTCTTACAACGGCTTTATCATGAATTACAACATGAATGGGCTTGACAAGACCACAAACTAATTGTTCGATATGTTTAAGACTACGGAAGAATCTATGCAGAAGGATCCCAACCACGTGTTGGCTGTGATGAACACTACCAGTTCCAAGAAGAAGGGCAAAGGAAGAAATGCCAAGAGTTGTGGTAAGACCAAAACTCAGGTAAAGACCAAGAGTGGCCGAACTAAAGATTATGAGTGTCACTACTGAAAGAACAAGGGGCACTGGAAGAGGAATTGCAAGAAGTATCTGGGAGATTTGAAGAGTGGTCTGATCACTAAAGGTATAAATAAGTTATACTAAGTTAATAGACAATTTCATTATTTCACCTTCATAGGTATAACTGATACCATATCGATTTCTCTTGTTTTGTAACTCGGTACAGGGAATTCTTAGAATTCGAAGGAGACGAGCGAATGAAGTGCAAGTCCGCGTCGGAAGTGGTGCCCAAGTCACCCAAGGCCATCGTCATTCATCTATCAAGATTTATCTTAGAGTTTAAATAAAAGTTATTTGATTCAGAGGTTGTGTAAAACATTAATATCATATTATGTCGTCTACACGATGTATGCCTTATCCATAGTTTGAATAATGGTTGTTCAAAGTTAATGCTCTCCGAATTTCACCCTTCGTGGTGAAGTTGAAATCTTGATGTTGTGTCTATTTTCTTGACTGCTAAATAAATTAAGTTATGTGATGATAATGCTAAAATTGTAGTAGAATCAATGACTTAGTCACATTAGAACAAAGCGCATGCGGAAGCTTCATATCAATGAAGTCATTCAATCTCCTGACTTTGAGTCATTTGACGCATGCAATGTTTTCCTGATAGAAAAAATCATTTATTAAATGAATTGTTCAAGTGTTTAGTAAAATATTGGTAATAACACATATCGATGTGTGAAGAACCAATAAATAGTACTTTACATAAAACTTTGTGATAATGACTTGTATAGATATACCGATATTTAAACAAGACATAATATGTGAAATTTTGAATAAGTTCAAAACTGTTTCAACACAAAGAGAATCATCATCGCACATAGCTTAAATATTTGACGATCTGATCGTAAAATAAATGAGTTAAAGAATTTATCAAACATCGCAGAGTGTATGAAGTCAGTTCATAAACTAGCTTCACCGAAACCTCGTATTGCTACGGAGTATCTTGACGCACAACCAAGCCCTATATGACATATTGGAATTAAAATTATTTTCTACCCTGAATTCCAGCATGACATGGTGAAGTCGGTGATGTACTTAAACCACACTCCCGTTCACTATACTGTTTAACGCTTTAGAGAAACCACTTACGAACTAAATAGAGCACCGTCATATGACTTTTGAAACAATGCCCTATAAGAATATGGCATGGATAAGAACTCCAATTGTTGTTTCATAATTTCGGAGATATATTTAGAATGTACTCGATCCCGAATATAAGTATTGTATAAACATCATGTTACGAGCAACACTTCCACTACCATACCCGTGAAAAATGTTTATCACGGAACATGGAATTTTTCTTGAAACAATTAAGTGGGAGGACTAATAGCTTGATAATGATTACATTGAATCATTTGGTTCTACAGAATGGAACTCGAAATTCTATCCAGAGATAAATTCTGTGACTAAACCAGAAATTCCTACATCTAATGAAAGGAATGATGAAACTCTGAAATACGTTCCAGAGATGAAATGATCAATCTGATGTTGTATCACACAGCTTTATAAATTCATGTTGAACCAATGTGGTTCTATTGTGCGATAAACCTTTGAATTGCAAGAAACCATGACGAGTATTAACTCCAATATATGGTTTAAACACCATGAAAAATAAAATGAAAGTCATCCACAAAAATCAAGTTGAGAACTTGGTAAAACCCTCCTAAGGATACATGATCATTAGAGTGGATCGGACTTTCATAGATATGAACATAAATGATAGATTCATCATTGATAATGATCGGCTTATCGTAAAATAAGTTTTGATAGAGTTCAAAAGGTTGACTACAGTATGTGTAGTGATGCAAATGCTTATATGGAAAATTACTGATAATCACGGCATACTTCCGAAGTATGACACATGGATTTTTCTTCTTAGAAAATTAAATGAAGGGTGTACGCATGATACAACCTGAAAGGATTTAATGATCTATATGATATTAGTAAAAGTGAGAATGCTTCAAAGATTAGTCCATAGTTGAAGAAAATATCACAAAGCTGGATTAATAGTTTTGATGAAGTTATAAAAGTTATTATTTCATAAATAATCATATAAGATATGGAATTAAGTGGGAGCACCATTCTAATCGTATATGTGAATAACATATGAGTGATTGAGAATAAATATTTTAGCAAAATAAAGTACTAAGGCATTGGATGTCCTGAAAGTGCAACAAGCACCAAAGTAATCTAAATAGTAGATTAGTTCTCTTTAATTACCTCAGACGAAGAAAGTTTCTTGGAGGAAGACTAAAGAGTCATTACAATTAGATGAAAGAAAGTTTCATAATGATTTGTAGTATTTTTTATCTGTCTATAGTTACTAGCAAAATAGGATGTTGAAAATTGTTTTTCAAGCTAAGGCACATAGCGGGATTTCTACAATGTAGACTTGAAACATGGCAACATTGGAAGTTGCGTATGAGGGTATTTGGATCAGGAACACCATCATAGTGATTGGCATAGTTCCGAACGCTTGATCTACACAAACCATATTTTGATATGAGCATCATGATAAAAGCAAAGTAAGCTAAGAGCTCATAGTAGTCCAAACATGTTGAGCGATAGTGCCCTATCTTCAAAAACTTCATAAAGATGAAGGGGTACATTAAGATACGCATGATTGAGACGAGCCTAAAAGCGTTAAGCTCCGTGACGAAGTCTATACCACAAGCGAGCATGAAGACCAAAGTGCCATTGGTCTAAGAAAACCATGCAACTAGATTATTGTCTTTAGTGCAAGTGGGAGACTGTTGGAATTATGCCCTACAGGCAATAATAAATTGTATTATTATAATTCTAGGTTCATTAATAATGTTTGTATGTCTGTGCTATAATTGCAATGGCCTATGTGGAGGTTTTCCAAGTGCATGATAACTGCCTTCGGAGGAAAACCCATATGCAGGTGTGGAGTATAAACACAAAGCGTTCTTAGTCTACCTCTAGTACTAACCCGTGTGTTATGGATGACATGTTTTCCTGATCATAGGGCATTGAAGATGCCGGAACACAAGAAAGCACATTGTTACCAGAACAAGGGTGCTGAACCGACCCAATTGTATGATTTACTTTGAGATCACATCGTTTCCACGTTATGGGTAAAATCATCTAAAGTTAATATGCACCTGTTATTAATGACCATGTGAAGGTTTTGTAGCTTCATACGGGAGGGTGGGTTTTGACTCTGTCGAAACACCATCCGTAACAGGCGTCGCTATAAAGGCTTTGATCACTCACACCTGAAAGTGTGTCAAGAGACTTAACGATTCAAGTTGGGAATTTTCTCCTCTAACGACGGAGAGATACTTCTTTAGGCACTCTCGGTATTACGGTATCCAACACCGTCTGGCCAGACACTGTGAATTGATCACAAGGGATACCGGAATAATAAACGAGAAAAATGAAACAAAACAGGAAGGAGGATGACTTGGTATAATGGTTAATGGTTAATCATGCGGATACCTAAAAGATCCCACCTCAGGTTTTGTATAGTATCGTGAAGAAAATAGAATTGGCATGTTAAGCTTACGGTTGACTCGAATTTATATTCATGTAGGTGTGGGAACCTTTGTGGGTGTCCATGGCTCCACTATCGGTTATTGTTCCGCGAGAAAGAAAGTTTCCGGTTCATGTCCGTATCCTACTGAACCTGTGGGGTCACACGCTTAAGGGTAGTTGATCTGTTGAGTACTAGAGTGATAGGAGCATGTGACGCCCCCAAAATCAAGTCGTGTACAGTAATCGTACACGCAAGGTACACGGTCGAGATCAGGGACTCACGGTAAGGTATCACAACACAACTCTACGAATAAAATAATACAAGATATTTAGTACAAGCCAGGGGCCACAAGGGCTCGAATACAACAGCTCGAGAACACAAAGTTAGTGGAAGCAATAGTATCTGAGTACAGACACAAGGTACACATGATTTTCCTTAAGAAGGCTAGCACAAGAACAACAACGATCGAAAAGGCGAGGCCTCCTGCCTAGGAACATCCAAAATACTCCTGGCCATCGAGGATCTCCATGTCGTAGAAGGCATCGGGGATCTTCATGTTGTAGTGGTCGACATCGGGGATCTCCTGCTCCTGGACGCCTCGCGTCTTGCAGAAACCGGTCGGGTATATAAGACAAAGGGGGAAATAAAGCAAAGGTGAGTATCTAGCATACCCGCGAGTCTTACGTCCGCTACTAAGCATTTAAGAATTTGTATCAACAGAAAAGGGGAGGCAATATAGTCGAATGAATTGCAGAAAACCAGAATAAGGATGAGAAGCTAGACCTATCAAAGACTAGCATCTTTCGACGGTTCTTGCAGCATGAGAAGAGAATAACCAACAGTTCAATATAAAGCATAAAGTAACAATGCAGCCGAAGTTGCTGCAGCATTGTATAATAGTAAGTTTTAATAATTAGAAAAACCTTCGAGATCCCTCCCTCGACTTCCCTACGAGGAAGAAAACCCGGAACCAATCAGTTTAGTAATGTAGTAGTTTGTAGTAGTAGGATCTGGCTTCAGCATAAAGTGTCCTGTTACCGTGGACACGGCTATTCAAATAGATAAAACTCCATGCAGGGGTGCACTACTGTTCATCCTGCACGCTCGGATCTCCAGGGTGGCGTACACCTTGTTAGGGAATGCCCCACCGAGGCTATCCGACACGCCGCAACCCATCCTAGGCTCAGCAGAGAGGCCATCCGCCGGACTAAATCCTATGCGCTCAGGGGTCTAGGACCCTCACCCTTCATGCTCCTGCACGGTGCGAGGCTGGCCGGTGAAGCAAAAGCAAATACAACAACTTGAGCAAAGAAGACACGCCACTTCCCGGCAATCTGACCGCGATAGTTCTGACATCTGAAGAGCTTTCGAATGAACTACGACGCAGGGGAGCCCATAACTCCTTATTCCACGTGAAGGTAGTGCGTACAGGCCTTTGCGCCCTCTCAAGTCATCCACCAAACCATTAGTCATTTTATTATCTCGCGGGCAACCGTTATCGTTGCCTGACTAATTCACACAACGGACAACAAACTACAACCAGGACCACCAGTACATCGGTGCCTGCCCTGCCGTCCCGTCAAAGCACGCGGTTACTGTAAGGCCCGATATGCGGTACTATTCCAGATCTAGATGTTCCCATCCAGATCCGGGGACGAAGCACATATCGGTCCCACCGCGACATATGACGAATCCAATATGATATCACAACATTACAGATACAAGGATACAACATCTCATACAATCGGCATACAACTGCCTTAAATACAATACATCAGTGGAAGATACATGTCTGAGTACAGACTACAAGAAAATGCCTAGTGGCAAAGAGAAAAACATCGATCCCCATAACCACACGGGTCCAGCACCCCCCCCCCCCCGCCGGGATCCGCCTAACTAGTCGTCGTCGAGTCTCCTCGTGAAACGTCGATCAGCATACCTGTTGTCGATCAAGAACCCTGAAAAGAGTTTGGGGGTAGTATCATGAGTACAGAAGTACTCAGCATCCAACTGTAGTGGTCATCTGACCCAGCAAGGACTTCATCACTCGTCATTCTAGGACAACTAGTAGTTTACGGTAAGGATGGGGTAAGTGGTGAGGTTTTTGCCTCTCTAGAATTTATGAAGTGGCTAACGATCTAGAGAGTAAGATAAGAAGCCAAGCATTTGATGAGGAATCGCCTTCAACAAGTCTTGCTATCAACTACTACGCAAACATAACACCTATCCTATCCTAGTCCTCCTCTTCGCATCCCGACGAAGAAGAAGCAGTCAAGGCACACACACGTTGATCAAGTTATATTAAGATTATCTCAGTTGTTGTTGCCTATGAACAAGGAGTAGGTCTCAAGTCGTCCATAACCGTGGACACGGCTTCTCGAAAAGATTTAACCCTGCAGGGGTGTACCAACTGCCCATTACAAGGCTCCGCACGCACGCCCATCTCTCTCAGTTGCTACCCATCACAGGCAACCATTTTATGATTTAGTTCTAAGAGATCTGAAACGACAAGTCCCTCTAACTAACAACGCACAAATCCGGGTGGCCCCCGGTGAGTCGACATCCAACTCAAAAGCCGGCCGCGCTCTCGAATCGGTCTCTACCGTTTGGACGAGGTAGGGATAACCTACCCTCGCCCGGGCAGGCTCCCTAGCTTCCAGATTTGGACCAACAGGATATACCATCCCACTGGCCCGGTTTGTTTTAAATCCACTGGCTGCAGACCAGTTATGCATGCGGTTTTCAAATGGTAAAATCAGCTTGGGCCACCACTAGAAATGTTTGAAGCTAGATAGGTAAAACAAGGGGACCCCATAGCATCCCACACGCGGTTAGGCACGCTCAGTTTTAAAACCAATACCCGGAACTCGGGTCCTAGGTGACTCGAATGGAACAAAGCGTCGGGGCGGGATAGCCTAGACCTTCCATCCTTCGTCGAATATAGTCAACATTATAATAATCATATCATCAACAACAATATAATAATGTGTTATCCCAAACCAAGGAGTAACAGGGTAACATCGTAGCATCCTAAGCATGCATACTAAGCAGGGGCTGAGCAACGAGCAATAATAACATAGAAGTACATGGTTTGCTGGGAGGGGACATGGCTGTATCAGTTTGAAAGAGGTTGTAACATGTGGTAGGATCAAACATCGAACCTAACCTAGACTAGCATGCAAACCTCTGGTTGAAATAGAATGGATCATAAGTAATGTATAGTCCTTGCCTATTGATAAGTCGGGTTCCGAAGGTGTAGTTGATCGCAAGCTCGCATCGTCTCCGAGAGGTACCCGCGGAAGCACATAAGACGGTAAACACTGGAAAGCATTCAATGAGAAAGCATCTATTACTACGAGCAAACACGATCAAGCATCAAAAATAAGGAAACTCGAGACATCGCACCTACCGTCGAGAGCGGTTACTAACAGGTTAAGTGGAGTACTCGTCACACACGACGATACCGCACATTTAGAGAGGTTCAAGTTGTTTACCTACAAGTGATCAACCAATGGTTGTTAACATGGCAAGGCACCCAAGCATGGCATAGCGCACAAACATGTCGAGAGGTGAAGCACAAAGGAAACTATCTATGCTAGTCAATTTAAGTGAGGCACAACCTAAACATGGCATACACTAAGTGCCGCACGACAATTAAAGGATTTGGTACTGTTCTGCCCTAAACCATATTTTAGGTCGGTTAATAACAGAAAACAATAGCATAAACACAAAGTACACGAAAAACTAATCAAGTTACATATAAGGCACACTCCAAACGGAGTTACGGCTAAAAAGATACGAGCAAAACAAGTTTGCAACACAATCTGCCAACATCACGAAGCACACTTTAGAGCAATGCATAAACAGGATAATCAATGCAAACATGGTCACAAATGATATGCAATTAAAATAGACATGGCAGGGATGGCATGGCAAAAATAATCATGCAAACAGGCATTATGAACAACTAGTTATAGCCCATGCAAAATGCAATAAAACATTACTGGTCTAGGACTTAGTGAAAATCACGTAAACATGGCAGAAACTATTATTTTTATGCTGTATAAACGGGGGTATAACTATATGCAAAAGTGCATCAACATGAAATAGCAATACATGGGCATGAAGTAGACATGATGCTTAACAATATGCAATTGGAATCACTCAATTCCGATAAACTGTCGCGACACACTTGTCGACCGAAGTTGCAACAAAATATAAACAGTAGCACACTAACAGAAGGGTAGCTACTTTGGAGCAAGATACAATCAACATGCAGCAATCAAATATGACATGTGAAGGCATGGAGCTGAAGTAGAAACAATGCTTAACAGGATACAAAAGGAATCAATCGATTCCGACGAACGGTTGCGACGCAACCATCGCCCGAAGTTGCAACAAAATAACAGTTTCAGACAGACTTAACAACAGTTTAGCAGATTAAAGATCTGATGCCCTGTTTGACCAACAATTACACAAGCAAGATGACCTCGGATCAAGATGCTCACAAAATATGGATGCTAGAGCACAAAGAGCACAACAATACAAAAAAAGAATCACTTCGTTCCGACCTACGAGCTAACGTGAAATCGCATTACCAAAAAGTACTCGGAGTAGAAAATCTGGGACTTAGAATTTTACAGGGGTCGAGCTCAGGCTGCACCACGTCCATGGCGGGCTGGCCATGGCTGAATCGGCGAGGGCGAAGGCACAGGAGGCCGGGAGAGATGTTGGGGAGGCACAGGGCGGCGGAGGAGGCCGCGGGGGTCGCTGGTGGCCTGCTCGAGCTCAGGCCGAGCTCCATGGCCATGGCTCCCATGGCTGCTGCTGCAAGAGAAGTACGAGAGGGAGGTGAGGAGAGGAAGGGCACGGGAGGAGAGGAAGGAGGGCGACCTGGGCGTGGCGGCAGCTCGCCGGAGCGCGGGCGGCGCGGAGGCTGCCGGCTTGGAGCTCGCCGGTCGGCGAGGCGGCGGCGTCTCCATGGCCAGGGCGCGGAGGTGACGGCGGCTCGGCCCAGATCGGGCCCGGGCGGGCGGCAGCGGCAGAGGAGCGGGCCCTGCGGGGCCCGGACGCGGTGGCTGGCTGGCTGGCTCCGGTGGGGTGACGTGGCCTCCTCTGGAGCCATTGATCTGCAGATCCGAGGGCTGAAAATACTCTGGATCTAGGGTTTCGGGAAATGGGGACTTTTGGACAAAAATTTGGACTAGATCTGGGGGTGTGGCTGCAATTTGTGGCTAGGGAAACCCTAGAAAGGGGTGGGAGTGTGGTGGTCTTTATATAGCTCTGGTGGCTGGCAGTTTGCAAAAACATCCCCCGTTTTTCTCTTGCGCGCGCGGTGTTTACGTTTCTGACCGCCGGGGGTCCGCAAGACCTCCCATTCGGGTAAAACTTCGAACTGCGCGATCAGCGCGTCGAGCCGGAGGCGTTCACCTCGCGCTGGAACCGTTCCGAGAATACTTTCCGGCGTGCTATAAAATATCCCGTTTACTTATTAAACGGGGTTTTTCGTTCCGTTGGCTGCGGCTGGTCTTGTGCAGGTTTTCGCGACGGTGATCGGGTGAAACCCGACGTCGCAAAGGTCGAGTGTCAGGGTGGCAAGGGTCGGTCTCCGTCCGGTACAAGATAAGAGGGGGAAAATAATCGCCGATTGATAAATCGGGGATGCAGACACCGCAAACAAATCAGACAATCAAACAATGCTCTGCTTTCACTCTCTGGCAGATGTCGCACTTGGCGACATACAAGGCAATTTCACGCTTCATGTCGTGCCACCAAAACAACTCCTTAAGGTCTTGATAGATCTTAGTTCCTCCGGGGTGGATGGAGTAAGGTGTATCGTGAGCTTCCTTCAGGATAGTGAGCTTCAACTCCTCTACATCGAGCACACACAATCGTCCATCAATCCAGAGAACTCCTTCATCGTCTATCGTGAACTTCGGGGCCTTGCCAAGGGGCATCTTCTTCTTGATTCCATCAATACTATCGTGTCCCTTCTGTGCCTCCTTGATCTGATCAAATAGAGTTGGAATCAGCTCGAGGTGAGCAAGAAAACCGGGTGTAACAAGCTCCAAACCTAGCTTTACGAACTCCTCGTGCAGATATTGTTGCTTCTCTCTGATCATTGCATTGAGTGTGAAGGTCTTGCAGCTGAGGGTATCTTCTACCATGTTGGCCTTGCTAGGGTGGTAGTAGATTTCGAGATCGTAGTCTTTGACAAACTCGATCCATCTCCTCTGCCGCATGTTCAACTCCTTCTGCGAGAATATGTACTTCAGGCTCTTATGGTCTGTTTAGATGTCACAACGGTGACCCATCAGGTAATGCCTCCATCTCTTGAGATCAAGCACAACAACGGCTAGCTCCAAGTCAATTGTGGGGTCAACTCGTGCGGCTTCAAATGTCATGACAGGTACTCAAACACCTTGTCCACTTGCATAAGAACACAACCCAAACCAACCTTAGATGCGTTGCAGTACACATTAAATCTCTTGGTCAGGTCAGGTATCTTCAACACTGGGGCCGATACCAATCTCCTCTTCAACTCCTGGAAAGTGGCTTCATACTTTTCTGTCCACACAAACATCTGGTCCTTCTTTAGCAGTTGGGTCATGGCTTGGGCAATACTAGAGAAGCCTTCCACGAACTTGCGGTAGTATCCCGCTAGTCCGAGGAATCCTCTAACTTCGGTCTGAGTGGTCGGAGCTGTCCAATCTATCATGGAATGAATCTTGGCTGGGTTGACAGATATTCCTCCTTCTGAAAATACATGTCCCAAAAATTTGACTTCCTTGAGCCAGAATTCGCACTTGCTGAACTTCGCGAACAGCTAGTGCTCTTGCAAAGTCTCGAGGACTAAGCGGAGATGCTCGGCATGCTCTTCTTCGGTCTTGGAGTATATCAGGATATCGTGAATGAACACCACCACAAAATTGTCGAGGTACTTCATGAAGATCTTGTTCATGAGGTTCATGAAATAGGCCCGGGCATTGGTAAGTCCGAAGGACATCACCATGTACTCGAACAAACCATAGCGGGTTGTGAAAGCTGTCTTGGGGATGTCCGACTCGCGGACCTTCAACTGGTGATTGATACGGTGAGAATCTCTCCCTCCTCGTTGGTTACCCCAAGTGGATAGGGTTTGTCTCCCGTAGGACTCGCAGAGATACAAGAAGGTGGTAAAGTGAACAATGGCGCCGAGGTTGCTAACTTCACCGGGACCTGCACAAACAACAAATAACTTTGCTCCCAACGAGTACAGATGTCAGAACCCTCTGTTAGGTATGTGCTAGGATCAAGAGCTACATTGCATTCATGCTAAAAATTTCAAATGAAATTCAAATGGGGAAGGCAGAAGCCCTAATTGAATTTAATTCAAATGGCCAGAAATAAAGTTGCTCCAAAAATTCTTGTTTGACTTTTGAAAACTCACATAAATGACTGTGATCACATATCAAGTGATGTGGTAGCAATCCCATGCTCATGGATTTTTCAAATATTCAAATAGGAGCAAGGAATTAAATTTAAACCCCTATTTGATTTAAAGTTCAAATTATTTGAATTTAAATGTGACCAAACTTTATAAGTGGCTAGCTATATATATTGTGAGGCCATATAAAAAAATATGGTCATTTTATAAAATACCTAGCTAATTTAATTAGCAGGGCCAACATATTTGAAGAAAAGAAACAGAAAAGAAAGAAGAAAAAGGAAACTCACCTGTGAAGAATCCCAACTTATCCCCCCGGGCCCAGCTAGCCGGCCCAGCCCAGCCACCCCGTTTATCTCTTCCTCCCCGCGCCCACAAGCTGCTTGGTGGAATGCATGCATCACTCCACCGACGCTGCTGAAGAGCAGCAGCCACGCAGCAGCTCCCCGCAGCCACCTCTTCGCACCTGGAGGCTTCTAGACGTCTCCCGCACCCTTTCCCCCTCCAACGCAGTTCTTCCTCTCTCTCTCGCCCGAATTCGACGCCAACGACGACTACCCCAAGCTCGCTGTCGCCGCTGCACACGCCACGCGCGGCCAATGACGATGATAAGATGCACACACGTGTCCACTGTCCTCGCCGTCGTCTACTACGCCGAGCCACCAAAGCAATTGAGCCCAGACGTCTCGGAGCAGCCGAACCCGTCGTCGTCTTCGTCTACGGCCGCCGCGCGCCATCGATGATTACCACGCCGTTGAAGCATCCCCTACCTCCCCGTCGCGTGCACCGCAACCGTGGTGAGAAGGCGTGTCGGGACCCGGGGTTAGCGTATGAAAGTACAGTTAAGACATAGTCATATGGAGAGCCGAGAACCGCACCCACTTGTCTAAGCAGACAAGGCCAAGCACTGAAAATTCTCGGAAAGCATCGTACGTGAGGGGCATCCCATCCAGGGCGGATGATCAACTGTGATGGGTCCTCATCGTCCGCACACAAGTCTAATGATATGGGTGGTGAACTCCCATATTCAAAGACAAGTCGCCTCAACCATACTATCGACTATCTCAAAACTCTTACATAGACTTACTCCAGCCCGATCACTTAGTCGGGGTCTAGGGCGGGCTCGATCATACCACAAAGTGTGCACGAGACGGAGTCTCGAACAATCGCATCGCGATGCCCCAAGCTGCGCACATCTAAGGGCCACTTGGTGTATGAAAGACCGCCAGCCAGAACACAACTAAGGTCTCGAAAACCCATACAAAGACATGCATGTTATAAACATACACGCAGCACACATGCCTTGTATGAACAGCAGGTACCATTGCAATTCTCTACAAAGTGTACATTTTATTTATAACTCTTATAGAGTACACACAGAGATCACATACATGTGATCCAACATTACAACATAAAGCGGAAGCAAATTATGTCTGAGTACAGACAAGTTTAACAAATTGGCTTAAGAAGCCTTATTCAACATAAAGCCCTCCACGAGGGAACCAGTCTGCTGACTGGGACTAGACTATCTTAACTTCAGTCGTCCAGCTCGATGAAGAAGCCACCTTCGGGGTCAGTGGCGTCATCTAAAACATAGATTAAGCAAACGTGAGTACAAAGGCGTACTCAGCAAGACTTACAAAGGAGCTATACTACTCATGCACAGGTGTCAAGGTAAAAGGAGGTGGGGTTCACTTGCAGAAATGCCAGCTTTGACTTGGCTAATCCTGAACTACGAGTACCAGACTTGAGGTAAGAAGCGTACACGAGTCCACTACTTTCACCAACCAATACACCACTATGGTGTCTTCCTCGACTTCCCATGAGAAAGCACGCCATAGCACTCACACTTATCTTGGTGTATTTTAGAAGTATCCGGTTCAAGTTATCTAATAATCAAGCTAAGCTTTCCAAGTAGTCCATAACCGCGGACGCGGCTATTCGAATAGTTTTGTTAACCTTGCAAGGGTGTACCGCTACACACACATGACCATCATTTACCGCCTTTGATCTCGACACCATTCGAGGGGTGCCAGCGAGGATGCTCACCACAACTGTTACCTCATAGCCTATCTAGTCCAAGAAAGCCGCCTACTTGGGTTGGTTACCACAATCGTGAACCCGGCCGGTTTACCGAAGTGGACCCAAGCGATGTGTGCGTGGTGCATAAGCCGGTCTCGGATGAGCCGTTCTCTCACTTAGCATCCAGGCCACAAGCCTACCAGAACTCCGAACTACTGCGACATCTGGACATCGAAAGGGATGAGTTAATAGGTTGAGAGGGGTCAGTGAGCCCAATGTGTGGTTGTACTCTTCATCTTGGATCACCACACAAGAACTCGGACTTAGGGCGGTGTTCAACGAGACAACCCACTGTGTACTCCTACACAGCCTCTCATCGTTCACCTTGTATTAGGGTCGATTCACCAACACTTTTCTACCATCATCAACATGATCACTACCATCCCGACTCACATCAGAGTAACAACATGGTATCATACTAAGCATGCAATAAGCGGTAACATTTGCAGGGGCCACATGATATCATTCAACTCCTATATTTGCTAGGATTGTGGTTTGCTTACTACTGTGACAAAAGATAGGTCATGCAAAGGAATGGGTTCATCTAAGCGGTAGAATCGTAACATGGTGATCATCCTATACAATGCATAAGCAAGACATGAGAGGGAAGTGGGATTTTATCGACATGATCAATGGGGTTTTGCTTGCCTTGCTGACGAGGTTCGGGTTCTGGATCTTCAGCGAAGGGGGTGACCTCTTGCTCCGGTTCCACCTCTACTCGACAAACAAAGCACGAAGTAGCAATCAATATGAATGCAATGCTCAAGCACATGACTGAATGTTAAAGCTTGAAGTATAAGTTTGGATGTGTGAGGCAATTCCATTTAAGTGGAATATATTGCATTTAGAATGCAAATTCAAATTCCACATTTGAATTCAACATTAACCAAGTTATCTGTGATATAGTTTCATCATTTTGAATTATCTTCAAATGTGTATGATATGCCTCTGATGTGTAAGTGAAATGTAGCATGTTGCCATGGTTCAAGTTGCAAAATTATTTGAATTGAATTTGATTTAATTCCATTTAAATCAAATAACAAATGCCACTGATCACATTTTAAATTCAACTCAAACAGAGTTGAAAGTTTCATAATTGGAAAGATAATTTTCTCCTGATCATTTTTCATATATTATTTGTCCAATTTGGAGTTAATATGAATTTTCTATGAATTTCCAAAGTTTGGGGTATTTTCTGGAATTTCTGGATTTATTAAACTATTTTTCTTTTCTGGAAATTCATTTACTGCGTCACTGTGATGTCATTCTGGCGTCAGGGGGGTTTGACCCGAGTCAAACCTACAAGGGGCCCCACCTGTCATCCACAGTGGGGGTTAATCCCCTGCTTAAATTAACCCGAGGGGTTAATTTGTGGCTGGCCCCACTTGTCAGCCACTGGGTTAGGTTTAAAAGGGTCATTAGGGGGGGGGCTAATGGTGGCTCGCCGGGGAGCCGCCGGAATCCTGCCGGAGACTCGCCGGAGTTGGGTTCTAGGGCGCGGGGAGGGACCTGGAGGGCATGGACTTGCTCCTTGGGGTCGTCCGCATCGAGTGGTGTCATGAGGGGGCCACGGGGATCACCGGAACATCATCGGCGACGAGCGGCGGCGGAAGTCGGGCACTGGACTCGTCGGGTTCTTCATTTTGTGCACGGATTTGGAAACCGAGAGTATAGAAACGAAGCTGGGGTGTGTGCGGAACTAGTGGAGCCATCCAGGGGTCAAATGGGTGCTTTGGTGCATGTCCTCGACGACGAGCGGCGGCGTTTGGTCTCGGACCTCGTCGAAATCATGCAAACGGGCACGGGAGGATGCGTGGATAGAGGCAAAAGAACGGCAAGCTCACCCTGATCGCGATGAAGGGCTCGGGGAGGCCGGGGAGTGCTTGGCGTGGACGAATTTGAGGTTGGACTCGTCGGCGGCCGGCAGCGATTCCTTAAAGCTGGCGTCACTTGGAGTGCTCCTGGGCTTCGATTGATCTGGGGGAAAGACGAAGTCGTCGACGCTGGTTCGATTGGACACGGTGGCGGAGCTTGAGGACTTCTGTCGCCGCGTTGGGGCTCGTCGGTGCACCGGCTCGGTCACGGCTGCTTTGCGGGTTTCGCACGGGAGAGAGGAGGAAGAGGGTTCCAGGGGGGGGAAAGAAGTGGATGAGCACGGGGGGGTTCTCCACGACGCTAGAAGACGGCCGGGGAGCAGCCAGGCAGCTGCCTGGCAGCCATGCCGCGGCCGGCGGCGAGCTGCCTGCCTGCCTGGCCTATGGAGAAGACGACACTGCCCCTTTGGGCTGGGCCGCCTCTGCTGGGCCAGGTGGGCCAGGTAAGTGGCTTTCAGCCTTTTTCTTCTTTTTTTTGGTTTAATCTTTCCTTTCTTTTTCTATAATTTGTTTTGGCTCTGATAAAAATACCAAACCATTTTATTAAATGCTGAAAACTTTTACATGGCCTCATAATAATATGGACAAGCCACTCATAAACTTTCAACATTTTTAAAATTCAAATGATTTGAATTTTAAATCAAAAAGGGGTATTTCTTTGATTCCAAGGTACTGTTTGAATATTTGAAAAATCTATGAGCATGGGATGGGTCCCACATCACTTGATATGTGATCACACTCATTTATAAGACTTTTCAAAACTCTAACATGAATTTTTGGAAAATATTTTTATCTGGCCTTTTGAATTAATTCATCTGGGGGGTGTTCCTTCTCCCATTTTGATTTTGAATTTGATTTCCAAGATTTATTTTTGAAATTTTGACATGATGCAAAGGTACTAACTAACCCTAGCACATACCTAACAGAGGGATCTGACAACTCGCCCCCACTCAAAAGAATCTCGTCCCGAGATTCAGAAGTCTGCGGGAGGAAGGTGGGGTACTCGGCACGGAGGCGGTCTTCTCTCTCCCACGTGGCTTCTCTTTCAGAGTGGTGTGACCATTGCACTTTCAGAAACCTAATCTTCTGACGACGAGTGACACGCTCTGCGGAATCAAGAATACAAACGGGGTATTCTCGATAAGAAAGGTCATCTTGGAGATCAAGCGTTTCATGGTCGACTTCGCGGATGGGGTCCTTGAAGCAACGCCTGAGTTGGGATACATGGAATACATCGTGTACTCGGGAAAGGTGCGGAGGTAGTTCAAGTTGGTAGGCAACTTCTCCACGTTTAGCAATAATGCGGAAAGGTCCGATGTAACGTGGGGCCAACTTGCCTTTGATACCGAAACGTTGGGTTCCCTTCAGAGGAGTAACCCGAAGGTAAGCCTTCTCATCCAGATTGTAGCTCTCTTGCCTATGATGACGATCATAGTAGCTTTTCTGACGAGACTGGGCTGCTTTCAATTGATCACGAACAATGCGAACTTGCTCTTCTGCTTCCTTGATCATATCCGGTCCAAAGAATTGTCTTTCACCGGTTTCAGACCAGTTTAGTGGTGTTCGACATCGTCGTCCATACAGGAGTTCAAAAGGAGCCATGTTCATACTAGATTGAAAACTATTGTTATAAGCAAATTCGGCATATGGAAGAGAATTCTCCCAATTCTTTCCGAATGAGATAACACAAGCTCTGAGCATGTCTTCAAGAATTTGGTTAACCCTTTCGACTTGACCGCTAGACTGAGGATGGAAAGCCGTACTAAAGGAGAGATGAGTTCCCAAAGCACGTTGGAAGCTTCCCCAAAATCTAGAGGTGAAAAGGCTACCGCGATCAGAATTGACTTCCAACGGAACACCGTGAAGTGATACAATTCTGGAGATGTACAAGTCCGCTAACTGACTAGCAGTTATAGACTCGCGAACCGGAAGGAAGTGAGCAACTTTGGAAAGCCTATCTATGACAACGAAGATGGCATTGTTTCCTTTCTGGGTTCTTGGAAAGCCGGTGATGAAGTCCATACCGACTTTGTCCCATTTCCACTCAGGAATGGACAAAGGTTGAAGTGTACCAGTAGGTCTTTGATGTTCTGCCTTAATGCGACGACAAACATCACATTCGGCGACAAATTGAGCAATGTCTCTCTTCATCCTAGTCCACCAAAATCTCTCGCGTAGATCTCGGTACATTTTCGTGCTACCGGGATGAATTGAGAGGGGTGTGTCATGGGCTTCCTTGAGGATGAGTTGCCTTAGTTCCTTATTCTTAGGTACTACCAAACGATTTCCAAAGAAAACCGTTCCCTTGCTATCTGTGGAGAAACATTTAGCAACTCCGCTAGCAATGTTCTCCTTGATCCGGCGAACACCTCGTGCACGCCTTTGGGCAACTATAATTTGATCCTCAAGGGTTGGTTTCGCCACCAAGGTTGAAAGATAGCCATGAGGAACAATCTCAAGATTGAGCTTGCGAAAGTTCTCATGAAGAAGTGGTTGATACTGCTGCAACATGAGGTTGTTACAGTACGACTTACGACTTAGTGCATCAGCCATGACATTGGCCTTGCCTGGGGTGTAAGAAATCCCTACGTCGTAATCTTTTATCAACTCAATCTAGCGTCTTTGCCTGAGATTAAGATCTGGCTGGGTGAAAATATTATTGAATCTTTGGTGGTCGGAATAAATCTCACAACGATTACCAAGGAGGTAATGTCGCCAAGTTGTTAGGGCATGAACTACGGCAGCGAGTTCAAAGTCATGGGTAGGATAATTCTCTTCATGTGGCCGCAACTGGCGTGAAGCATAAGCTACCACATGTCGATCTTGCAGAAGTATGCATCCTAACCCTTGCCGTTATGCATCACAATAGATCTCGAAATCCCTTTTGGTGTTTGGAGGTGCAAGTACGGGTGCGGAAGTCAATCTTCTTTTTAGCTCTTGAAAGCTTTCCTCGCACTTGGGAGTCCATAAGAATTTCTTATCTTTCTTGAGGAGTTCAGTTAGAGGCTTTGCAACTTTAGAAAAGTTCTCGACGAAGCCACGGCAATAGCTGGCTAGGCCAAGAAAACTTCTAACTTGCTTAACCGATTCAGGTGGAGTCCAGTCAAGGACGGCCTGAACTCTCTCGGGATTCACAGCAATGCCTTTTGCAGAAATCACGTGGCCTAAGTAGGTCACTTCTGGTAGCCAGAATTCACACTTGGAGAATTTAGCGTACAGGCGATGCTCTCTAAGTTTCATCAATACCAGCCTTAAGTGTTCGGCATGATCTCCTTCGTTCTTCGAGTAGATGAGAATATCATCAAGATAAACTACAACAAATTTATCTAGGTACTCCATGAAGATTGAATTCATCAAGCGTGAGAATGTGGCGGGGGCATTGGTTAAACCAAAGGACATGACGGTGTACTCGTAAAGACCATAACGAGTAGTAAAAGCCGTTTTGGGAATGTCCTCATTTCGGATTCGGCTCTGATGATAACCTAATCTCAAATCCATCTTGGAAAAGACAGCGGATCCTGCAAGTTGATCATAAAGATCATTGATCCTGGGCAGTGGGTATTTGTTCTTTATCGTCGCTAAATTTAGCGGGCGATAATCTACGCACATCCTTTCTGTTCCATCTTTCTTCTTTACGAACAGAACGGGGCAACCCCATGGCGATGAGCTAGGGCGGATGAAGCCTTTTGCCAACGAAGCATCAAGTTGGGTTTTTAGCTCAGCTAACTCATGTGGGGCCATTTTATATGGGCATTTGGAAATTGGTGCGGTTCCTGGAACAAGATCCACTATAAATTCTACACATCTGTCGGGTGGCATGCCCGGCAGTTCTTCAGGAAAGACATCCGGGAAGTCACGAACCACCGGAATATCTTCAAGTTTGGGAAGGGGAAGTACATTCAAAGAATGCACTTGGGTTCTTGTTCTGGGTGAGGTATAGTTAACGGTTGTGCCTGAAGGGTGGGTGAGTTTCACGGATTTGCCTTTGCAATCCAGATAGGCATTCTGTCTTGATAGCCAATCCATGCCAAGGATGACATCAATGTCTGAAGACTTGAGGGCTATGAGTGAAGCAAGGAATACTAAACCCTCCATTGCTATTTGATTACCATGTCTCACTCTATTAGTTTGCCATCTTGACCCTGGAGTTTGAATAACCATCGGGGTGGAAAATTCAACAAAGGGTAACTCATGACGAAGTGCATAACTTTCCGACATGAATGAATGAGATGCTCCTGGGTCGAAAAGAACGGAAGTAGGAACAAAATTGACTGGGAGCGTACCAAGAATGACGTCAGTGGTGTCGTCAATCTCTTCAGCGGCAACCTGGTTCAGACGTCCACGAGTTGCGGAAGGAGCGGGTTTGGCGGTGAAGACCTTCTGGGGTGGCTTGCCACGACTATTGTTGTTGTTGTTGCTGCCTCCGGCACGTGGTGGAGCATTTTGGTTCTGGACCTGGTTCTGGGGGCACTCGCGAGAGTAGTGGCCTGCCTGACCACACTTATAGCAAGCTCCGAAAACAGTGCGTGGAGCTGGGTGGTTTGGTGGAGCTGGGTGGAACTGGGTGGGTGGACGAGGCGCCACATAGGATGGCCTCGGTGGGTTGTTCTGGCGGAACATGCTATTAGGGATCCAGATCTTGCGCTTCTGGGAGCCAGAACTGGATGATCCGTCATCTCTAGGGTGTTTTCGGAAATCGTTGGGGGTGTTCATGTCCTCTGCCTTGATGGCCTTGTTGACAAGGACCTGGAATGTGGCAAAGTCATGAAGGTTGAGCTCGCGACGGAGTCCGGAGTTGAGGCCACGACGGAACCTCTCTTGTTTCTTGGAGTCGGTGGAGACTTCTTCAGTTGAATAACGAGCAAGTCGGTTGAACTCACGACTAAACTCGTCAACTGTCCTTCTGCCTTGAGTGAGGTTACAGAACTCCTCACGCTTGCGGTCCATGAGACCATTGGGGATGTGGTGCTCGCGGAAGGACGTGCAGAACTCCTCCCAAGATGCAGGTGGTCCAACTGGGCGCATATTCAGAAAATTCTCCCACCAAGAGCTTGCTGCACCTTCAAGGTGCTAGGTGGCATAGTTGACCTTGTCGCCATCTGCAACATGGCCGGCTTGGAGCTTCCTCTCAATGCTGCGAAGCCAGTCATCGGCGTCAAGGGGCTCGGTGGAGTAACTGAAAACCGGGGGATGAAGCCGGATGAAGTCTTTCAGGGACACCAGCTCATTGCGCTGCTGAGTGGTGTTGCGTGCGATGACTTCCAACAGGTGGTGAGAGTCACGGCGGTTCCTCTCGACCTCCATCAGAACTTGGGCCATCGTGGGTGGGGGTGGAAGGTTGTCTTCCTCCTGGTTGTTCCCACGACCTTGGTTACGACCAATCTGGCCACGTGTACCTTGAGACATCCTGAAGGTGAAAAAACCAAAGTCAAACAGAGTTGATTGAAGATTCTAATCAAGGTATTGAAGTACTGGAAGGATTACAGAGCAAAGGAAGTAATCATCTTGACAACATGGTGATAAAAGCATACAAGCCATATATTCACAAGCTGTCATACAAACCATACATCGTTTTAGTACAAGCACTAAGCTAATACAAACGTGATGAAGATGATACATCCTTCAGAGGCACTCTGACTTCCTATACATTATTTATCTAAGCCTCTGGAACTTAGACACCTTGCTTACAATATACTAGGATACTACTACATCCTCACTAAGTAAGACCACAGGCGGTCTCACTCATCTCCATCTCCATAGTAATCCTCGTAAAAGTTACCCGCGTATCCCGGTAGCTGGAGGTGACCATCGGAAAACACGGAGGCTTGTGGACCCTGATATCCATTTGGGCAAGGATGGGGCCTAGGTCCAGTGTAGGGTGGAAGCAAAGGACCACGAGGTGGAAAAATTCCTCCAATCTCGGGCCAAGCAACTTGAGAAGGCATCTGGGTCCTTACTGGATAGATCGCATCGTACTCCACTGATCCCACGCTCACAAAGGGTGCCAAGAGCGTCAGTGCTCGGTACAGACGAACACGAGTAGCGTGGAGCTCAAAACGGAGAGCACGTGCATCACGATCTCTGTCACTAGCAAACCTAGCAGTCACCTGAAGTGCTGGATCCTCTGCAGAGTGATCTGAGTAGAGTCCGGTGTAATATCCCTCCTCTCCTGGAAGTGCAGCAAGGATATAGCGGAAAGAAGTCTCTCTCAGCATGGTGTGCTCCTCTCTCAGCAGTGTAATACATGAATATACAGCATCCTGCACAGCCATGTTCTCGGTAACGCCGATGCCATGTCCAAAGTGCATAGGCTGGGTGACTCCAACGTGGTGCGGGTAGATCCGGACAATGCAGTGGAACTGCGTCTGGTTGAAGTCGTGGAACTGCTCCTCGATGGTGTACTCAGGGTACCATCGATATCCCACATAGGACATCATCTCGATCAACGTGGCGGGATGGCCACGCACATCGAGGCACCTGGTCAAACGAACAATCTGCCGAGGGGGAAGATCTGCCATCTGAAACAGAAAGGAGTTCGCAAATGCATCAGATTATGAGATAAACCTGGAATGACTCGGACAGCATAACGGCTGTAATTGTAAGAAATGACAATTTCTTTCAATCATGAAGAACAGCACTTACATAATACGATGTAAGAAATCAGCATTATAACAATGCTAGGAAAACCCGGACACAACTTTCCTATGGCTATAAGGAAGCAATCAACGAGATATGCTAATCAGACAGAGGAGAGCCTAGTCCTATCTTCCCGTAGAACAAGATGAGGTGACTCAGAACTCAGAACGAAGGGGGTAAGGAGAAAAATGAAGACTTACGTTGTTCCCATATATACCCAGAGTAACTATATAACTATAGCAAGCTAGACTCAACTTCGGCCAAGGCTACTAGTCCTACAATCAGTCCTGCTCTGATACCAAGTCTGTCGGGACCCGGGGTTAGTGTATGCAAGTACAGTTAAGACATAGTCATATGGAGAGCCGAGAACCGCACCCACTTGTCTAAGCAGACAAGGCCAAGCACTGAACATTCTCGGAAAGCATCGTACGTGAGGGGCATCCCATCCAGGCCGGATGATCAACTGTGATGGGTCCTCATCGTCCGCACACAAGTCTAATGATATGGGTCGTGAACTCCCATATTCAAAGACAAGTCGCCTCAACCATACTATCGACTATCTCAAAACTCTTACATAGACTTACTCCAGCCCGATCACTTAGTCGGGGTCTAGGGCGGGCTCGATCATACCACAAAGTGTGCACGAGACGGAGTCTCGGACAATCGCATCGCGATGCCCCAAGCTGCACACATCTAAGGGCCACTTGGTGTATGAAAGACCGCCAGCCAGAACACAACTAAGGTCTCGAAAACCCATACAAAGACATGCATTTTATAAACATACACGCAGCACACATGCCTTGTATGAACAGCAGGTACCATTGCAATTCTCTACAAAGTGTACATTTTATTTATAACTCTTATAGAGTACACACAGAGATCACATACATGTGATCCAACATTACAACATAAAGCGGAAGCAAATTATGTCTGAGTACAGACAAGTTTAACAAATTGGCTTAAGAAGCCTTATTCAACATAAAGCCCTCCACGAGGGAACCAGTCTGCTGACTGGGACTAGACTATCATAACTTCAGTCATCCAGCTCGATGAAGAAGCCACCTTCGGGGTCAGTGGCGTCATCTAAAACGTAGATTAAGCAAACGTGAGTACAAAGGCGTACTCAGCAAGACTTACATAGGAGCTATACTACTCATGCACAGGTGTCAAGGTAAAAGGAGGTGGGGTTCACTTGCAGAAATGCCAGCTTTGACTTGGCTAATCCTGAACTACGAGTACCAGACTTGAGGTAAGAAGCGTACACGAGTCCACTACTTTCACCAACCAATACACCACTATGGTGTCTTCCTCGACTTACCACGAGAAAGCACGCCATAGCACTCACACTTATCTTGGTGTATTTTACAAGTATCCGGTTCAAGTTATCTAATAATCAAGCTAAGCTTTCCAAGTAGTCCATAACCGCGGACGCGGCTATTCGAATAGTTTTGTTAACCTTGCAAGGGTGTACCGCTACACACACATGACCATCATTTACCGCCTTTGATCTCGACACCATTCGAGGGGTGCCAGCGAGGATGCTCACCACAACTGTTACCTCATAGCCTATCTAGTCCAAGAAAGCCGCCTACTTGGGTTGGTTACCACAATCGTGAACCCGGCCGGTTTACCGAAGTGGACCCAAGCGATGTGTGCGTGGTGCATAAGCCGGTCTCGGATGAGCCGTTCTCTCACTTAGCATCCAGGCCACAAGCCTACCAGAACTCCGAACTACTGCGACATCTGGATATCGAAAGGGATGAGTTAATAGGTTGAGAGGGGTCAGTGAGCCCAATGTGTGGTTGTACTCCTCATCTTGGATCACCACACAAGAACTCGGACTTAGGGCGGTGTTCAACGAGACAACCCACTGTGTACTCCTACACAGCCTCTCATCGTTCACCTTGCATTAGGGTCGATTCACCAACACTTTTCTACCATCATCAACATGATCACTACCATCCCGACTCACATCACAGTAACAACATGGTATCATACTAAGCATGAAATAAGCGGTAACATTTGCAGGGGCCACATGATATCATTCAACTCCTATATTTGCTAGGATTGTGGTTTGCTTACTACTGTGACAAAAGATAGGTCATGCAAAGGAATGGGTTCATCTAAGCGGTAGAATCGTAACATGGTGATCATCCTATACAATGCATAAGCGAGACATGAGAGGGAAGTGGGATTTTATCGACATGATCAATGGGGTTTTGCTTGCCTTGCTAACGAGGTTCCGGTTCTGGATCTTCAGCGAAGGGGGTGACCTCTTGCTCCGGTTCCACCTCTACTCGACAAACAAAGCACGAAGTAGCAATCAATATGAATGCAATGCTCAAGCACATGATTGAATGTTAAAGCTTGAAGTATAAGTTTGGATGTGTGAGGCAATTCCATTTAAGTGGAATATATTGCATTTAGAATGCAAATTCAAATTCCACATTTGAATTCAACATTAACCTAGTTATCTGTGATATAGTTTCGTCATTTTGAATTATCTTCAAATGTGTATGATATGCCTCTGATGTGTAAGTGAAATGTAGCATGTTGCCATGGTTCAAGTTGCAAAATTATTTGAATTGAATTTGATTTAATTCCATTTAAATCAAATAACAAATGCCACTGATCACATTTTAAATTCAACTCAAACAGAGTTGAAAGTTTCATAATTGGAAAGATAATTTTCTCCTGATCATTTTTCATATATTATTTGTCCAATTTGGAGTTAATATGAATTTTCTATGAATTTCCAAAGTTTGGGGTATTTTCTGGAATTTCTGGATTTTTTAAACTATTTTTCTTTTCTGGAAATTCATTTACTGCGTCACTGTGATGTCATGCTGGCGTCAGGGGGGTTTGACCCGAGTCAAACTGACAAGGGGCCCCACCTGTCATCCACAGTGGGGGTTAATCCCCTGCTTAAAATTAACCCGAGGGGTTAATTTGTGGCTGGCCCCACTTGTCAGCCACTGGGTTAGGTTTAAAAGGGTCATTAGGGGGGGGCTAATGGTGGCTCGCCGGGGAGCCGCCGGAATCCTGCCGGAGACTCGCCGAAGTTGGGTTCTAGGGCGCGGGGAGGGACCTGGAGGGCATGGACTTGCTCCTTCGGGTCGTCCGCATCGAGTGGTGTCATCAGGGGGCCACGGGGATCACCGGAACATCATCGGCGACGAGCGGCGGCGGAAGTCGGGCACTGGACTCGTCGGGTTCTTCATTTTGTGCACGGATTTGGAAACCGAGAGTATAGAAACGAAGCTGGGGTGTGTGCGGAACTAGTGGATCCATCCAGGGGTCAAACGGGTGCTTTGGTGCATGTCCTCGACGACGAGCGGCGGCGTTTGGTCTCGGACCTCGTCGAAATCATGCAAACGGGCACGGGAGGATGCGTGGATGGAGGCAAAAGAACAGCAAGCTCACCCTGATCGCGATGAAGGGCTCGGGGAGGCCGGGGAGTGCTTGGCGTGGACGAATTTGAGGTTGGACTCGTCGGCGGCCGGCGGCGATTCCTTAAAGCTGGCGTCACTTGGAGTGCTCCTGGACTTCGATTGATCTGGGGGAAAGACGAAGTCGTCGACGCTGGTTCGATTGGACACGGTGGCGGAGCTTGAGGAATTCTGTCGCCGCGTTGGGGCTCGTCGGTGCACCGTCTCGGTCACGGCTGCTTCGCGGGTTTCGCACGGGAGAGAGGAGGAAGAGGGTTCCAAGGGGGGAAAGAAGTGGATGAGCACAGGGGGGGTTCTCCACGACGCTAGAAGACGGCCGGGGAGCAGCCAGGCAGCTGCCTGGCAGCCATGCCGCGGCCGGCGGCGAGCTGCCTGCCTGCCTGGCCTGTGGAGAAGACGACCCTGCCCCTTTGGGCTGGGCCGCCTCTGCTGGGCCAGGTGGGCCAGGTAAGTGGCTTTCAGCCTTTTTCTTCTTTTTTTTTGTTTAATCTTTCCTTTCTTTTTCTGTAATTTGTTTTGGCTCTGATAAAAATACCAAACCATTTTATTAAATGCTGAAAACTTTTACATGGCCTCATAATAATATGGACAAGCCACTCATAAACTTTCAACATTTTTAAAATTCAAATGATTTGAATTTTAAATCAAAAAGGGGTATTTCTTTAATTCCAAGGTACTGTTTGAATATTTGAAAAATCTATGAGCATGGGGTGGGTCCCACATCACTGGATATGTGATCACACTCATTTATAAGACTTTTCAAAACTCTAACATGAATTTTTGGAAAATATTTTTATCTGGCCTTTTGAATTAATTCATCTGGGGGGTGTTCCTTCTCCCATTTTGATTTTGAATTTGATTTCCAAGATTTCTTTTTGAAATTTTGACATGATGCAAAGGTACTAACTAACCCTAGCACATACCTAACAGAGGGATCTGACAAGGCGAAAAAAACCCCCAACTCAAACTCGCCGTATTCGTCCTTTGTCTCGCGCCGCCATGGGAGCCGATGCTCCGTCGCCACCATGGCTAACCCCGAGCTCGTTCCCATGCTCCGTTGACCGCACCAAGATGTCCATCGTGCTCCTGGGCTCTTCAGGAGTGAAACGAGCCAACTCCAGCGTCTTCTCGCGCTCTGTGTCGCATGCGCCGCCGCACCCGTGACCCCGGCCGCCGCGGGTTCGAAGCCGCTGTCGCCCTGGCGCTTCCCCGTGTCCCCCTTGCGCTCCAATAGACGCGCACGAGCTCCAGCTTCCCGTAGATGGTCTCAGCGGGAAAAACGGTGTCCGAAATCGCCCTCCCGTGCAGCGCCGCCGCATCTGGTGACGCCGGCGTTGAGCCGTCGGCAGCCGTGACGTGGCCCGTGCTTAATTAGCACTAACCCCGCCCCTGTGACACTGACTTGTGGGCCCAGGGCCCCCCTAATCCCCTGGTTAGTTTAAAACTAACCGGGTTTAATAACCCAGCCACTGACCAGGTGGCCCCACACGTCAGACCCCCCCCCCCCAAGTCAGCCTTACGTCATGCTGACGTAGTAAATCGATAAATGATTTAAATTATTCCAGAAAAATCCAGAAAAAGGAATAAACTTTAGAAATTCATCACTAATTCATTTTAACTCCAAATTGGACAAATAATATGTCTAAAATTATCAGAAAAATGCAAGGAATGTGAATATGGACTCTGTTTTCATGATTGGCCAATTTAAATTGGGTGAACAGTAGCGTTTGTCCATATGGAATTCTTTTGAATTCAAATTTGGAGTGAATTTGCTAATGACTTTGCAACCCACTTCTTTTAAATGAAATTGTCCACACAATGCAACCATGAAAATCACACTACAATCTTGATCATGTGTTTGCGCATTTCAATTATGTTGATCCTTTGATTGTCATGTTTGTCGAATAGAAGTGGAGCCGGAACCGGAGGCCACCGCCTTCGTTGAAGACACTGTGTTTGAACCTCGTCAGCAAGGCAAGCAAACTCCCATTGATCTTGTCGATAGAATCCCACTTCCCTCTCAGTCTCGCTTATGCATTGATTAGGATGATTACCATGATACATTTCTACCGCATAGATGAACCAATTCCTTTGCATGACCTATCATTTGTCACAAGAGTAAGGAAACAACAATCCTAGTAGATGTAGGAGTTGATTGATATCATGTGGCCCCTGCAACTGTTAGTGCTTATTGCATGCTTAGTTACAATGAGGTTACTCTTTTGTGAGTCGGGATGGTAGTGATCATGTTGATGATAGTGGAATTGTGTTGGTGAATATACCCTAATACAAGGTGAACGATGAGAGGCTGTGTAGTAGTACACAGTGGGTTTTCTCGTTGAACACCGCCTTAAGCCCGAGTTCTTGTGTGGTGATGCAAGATCAAGAGTACTACCACATGTTGGCCACATGGACCCCCGCTCAACCTACTAACTCACCCCATCTCAGTTCAATGAGTCGCAGAAGTTTGGAGTTCTGGTAGGTCTGTGGCACGGTATGCGAAGTGGAAGAACGACTATTCCGACCGGCTTGGGACCCTGCACAAATATTCTAGGACCACATCGGTAAACCGGTCGGGTTCACGATGTGGACTCCAGCCCAGATAGGCGTATCCATTGGATTTGAGTTGGCTGTGAGGTAAAAGTTGTTGAAATTATCCTCGCCGACACCCGCTGGAAGGGTGAAGAGATCCCGGCGGTAACTGATAGTTTCATGTGCGTAACAGTAACTGGATACTTACAAAACTTTCCAAAATAAGTGTGAGTGCTATGGCGTGCTTTCTCGTGGGGAAGTCGAGGAAGGCACCATAGTGGTGTAATTGGTTGGAGACATGTAGTGGACTCGAGTACGCTTCTTACCTCAAGTCTGGTACTCGTAGTTCAGGACTAGCCAAGTCAAAGCTGGCACTTCTGCATTTGAACGCCACCTCCCTTTACCTTGATACATGTGCATTAGTAGTATATTTCCTATGTAAGTCTTGCTGAGTATGACTTTGTACTCACGTTTGCTTATTCTATGTTTCAGATGAACCCACTGACCCCAAAGGTGGATTCTTCCTGGAGCTCGACGATTGAAGCGAAGCTAGTGTTGTCCCAGTCAGACGACTGGTCCCTCGTGGAAGGGCTTGTTTATAAATAAGGCTTCTCTAAGACATTTGTTAAACTTGTCTGTACTTAGACCTACTTTGCTTCCGCATGTTTGATGTAATGTTGGATCACGGTCTCGTGATCTCTGTGTGCACTCTGTAAGAGTTATCAATAAAGTTGTACACTTTGTAGAGAATTGCAATGATACCTGCTGTTCATACTAGACATGTGTGCTGCGTGTATGATTATAACACGCATGTCTTAGTATGGGTTTTCGAGACCTTAGTTGTGATCTGGCTGGCGGTCTTTTATACACCAAGTGGCCCTCAGATGTTCGCAGCTTGGGGCATCGCGATGCGATTGCTCGTGACTCCGTCACGTGCACACCTTGATGTATGATCGAGCCCGCCCTAGACCCCGACTAAGTGATCGGGCTGGAGTAAGTCTATGTAAGTGTTATAATACAATCGAGAGTATGGTTGAGGTGACTTGTCTATGAATATGGGAGTTCACCCCCCATATCATTTAGACTTGTGTGCGGACGATGAGGACCCATCTCAGTTGATCATCCGGCCTGGATGGGATGCCCCTCACGTTCAATGCTTTCCGAGAGCGCTTTTTGCTTGGCCTTGTCTTCTTAGACAAGTGGGAACGGCTCTCTGCTCTCCATATGATTGTGTTGTAACGGGACTTGCATACGCTAACCCCGGGTCCCGACAACAGAGGAGTTGTCAATTCCTCCGGCCTTGCTGTTTACAAAGGATCAACGCAAGAGATAATAATAGTGGAAACTGAAAGTAAGAACTGAAAGTAAATTGAAGGTGTAAACAATGGTGTGAATATGGACCGGGGTCCCGTGATGTTCACTAGTGATGTCTCTCTCCCAAAAGACGATAAAAGTTCTAGCGAGGTAAACAAATCACAGCCGGGGCAATTGACAGGATTATAAACGCACCGCAATGCTAACTATGCTACAAAAGAAAGGAAGGTGCTCAAAAGCAATGGACAGTACGCCAAGGTAAGTAGACCGAAATCCATCTACATCTATTACGAATCATCCACCTTGAGATACCTATCCAGAACATCTCGCTGGTATTAAGTTGTGAATCCCACCCAAAGTGTAAACCCAAAGCAACAGACAATTGCATTAAAAGAACTATGCATAAAGTAAACAATCCTTGCACCCGCAAGTACAAGCACTGTTGTTTTATCCCTGGTGGCAACAACACATCCCCTAGTCTCATGTTTCTGTCACTCATGGTAGACATCAAGGGGCTGAACCCACAATCAAGCATAACGCTCCCTCTTGGATTTGCAACAAATCACTTGGCCAAAGTAAAAGACGGCAACGGAGAACATGCAAGAACTCACTAAAGAACACAAATATGAAAGAGAACCAAATATATTACTCATCACAATCTGAACATAATCTCATAATCCATCAGATCCCAGCAAACTCAGCATAGCAACACAGAAAACTACAATAGTGCCTCGATCATGTGAGGCAGCTCACGAGGTCTCGAAAGTGGATGCACAAAGAGGGGAGGAGAACATCACATAGCTACTGGTCACGGACCCATTATCCAAGGGGGACTACTCACGGCACATCCGGGAGGAGCCATGGCGATGGATGGTCTCCGGAGGGGATTCCTCCTTCCGGCAGGGTGCCGGGCAACTTCTCCTGGCAGCACCGATCTTGAAACGGAGGCGGCGGCGGAACAGAGAGGAGAACGGGAATAGCAGATCGATATTAGGTGTTTCCGTCACGGGGGGTAAATATAGGCGAAAGGGGGCACCGAGAGGGGCCACAGGGCAGCCAGGAGGCCTCCTTGCGCGGCCTAGGGTGGGGCCGCGCCAAGGACCCTCCTGGAGCCCTGGTGGGTCCACCCCCTTCCTTCCTTTGTGATTCAGGAAGCTTCCGGGTCACTGATTTTTTATTGGATTTTTCCAGAATTTATTTTGCACTTTTAATGGCCGGAAAACATTAAATACAAAAACAGCAGAAAGCAGGAACTGGCAACTGGGTGCACTGAGTTAATAGGTTAGTCCAAATATGATAAAAAGTGTATGAAAGTTCAAGAAAAACATGGCAAAGTCACACAAATCATGCATGGAGCAAGCAAAAATTATAGATACGTTTGGGACGTATCAGTGATATCTGGTCCTTAGATCGATCTTGGAGAAGACTCGGGCTCCGTTCAACTGGTCGAACAGATCCTCGTTCTTAGGGAGAGGATACTTGTTCTTGATGGTCACCTCATTCAGCTTACGGTAGTCCACACACATGCGTATTGTCGTCTCGCTTGTCCATGAAGAGAACTGGCGAACCCCAGGGTGAAGCACTGGGTCGAATCAGTCCCTTCTGGAGCATGTCATTTAGCTGTTTCTTTAATTCAACCAGCTCTTCGGCATTCATCCGGTAGGGTCTCTGTGAAATTGGGGCTATGCCGGGCACTAACTCGATGATGAACTCGATATCCCGATCGGGCGGCATACCGGGTAACTCCTCCGGAAAGACATCCGGGAATTCACATACAACCTTCACCTCCTCAAGTGATGGCACCAAGACACTATGATGACAGAAGGCTCGGGAAGTGTCTTCCTTGTTGGTGTACTCTATCTGAACTCCATCAGCACTCGTGAGGTTGACTGTCCTCTCTGTGCAATCTATCCTCCCTCAGTAACTGGACAACCAATTCATGCCAAGTACCACATCAATACCTTCTGTTCCTAACACGATCAGGTCAGCTGGGAACTCGACTCCATGAATCGCTATGGGGACTCCGGAACAAGATAAACTGGCTCGGGATTTGGATCCGGGTATTTGGACTATCATGGGCCTCCTCATTTCACTAGGTGACAACTTACTTCTATCCACAAATGTCTTTGTAACAAACGAGTGTGATGCACCAGAATCAAATAATACTTGTGCAGGTACTGAATTAACTGGAAACGTACCCAAGATAACGTCTGCTGCCTCCAGGGCTTCCTCGGCTTGCACATGGTTCAGACGTCCCTTGCCGGCGTTAGGCGCACCGCGCTGGGCATTGTTGCGTCCGGGGTTCCCTCTGGCTGGTGCTGGAGCATTGGGCGTGGGGCAACATTTGCCTTATTGGTGCAGGTAATGGCATAGTGCTCCTTCTGGCCACACTTGAAGCAGACCACTTCTGATGTAGGGTCGCGAGGAACTCCGCCTGCTGGACGCGGAACTCCAACAGGGCGAGCAGGATCACTGGGGCGTGGCGCTGGGTTAGGGCTCCTCTGAGGCTGGGGTGCTGGCCTTGGCGGTTGCGTCCGACGCAGTCGGGGGTTGCTAGATCCACCCTGCTACATCATGCGGCGCTTGCGGTTCTCAGAGGCCATCTTGAGCTTGCCCTCCATCATGATAGCAACATCGGCAAGAGACTCAAGGTCAGGGAGCGGCATGGCCACCAGAACAACCTGCATCTCATCGTGCAGTCCATCCAGGAAACGGTCCTTCCGCTTCTCCTCGGTGGCCACCTCCTCCGGAGAAACGTCGACAGCTGAGTGAAGTGGTCAAGATATCCAACCACAGTCATGCCCCCTTGCTTTAGGTGGCGGAACTCGTCCTTCGTCCTCCTGATCAGCGCGTTCGGTATGTGCGCCTTCTTGAACTTCTCGGAGAACTCAACCCAGGTGAGTACTTTCCCTTCAGGAAGACGGGCACGCACTCCTTCCCACCATATCCTGACGGTGCCGGTGAGGTAGTGGGTGGCATACAGGACCTTCTCGTTGTTGCCAACAACGGCGACAACTAGATTGTTCTCCATGGTGCGGATCCAATCCTCAGCATCCAGAGGCTTCTTCGTCTGCGAAAACACGGGCGGGTTGGTGTTCTTGAAATCTCCGAGCCGAGGCCTGGGATCCTCATTACCACCAGCTCCTCCACCTCCTTGGTTGGCATTGGTGGCGGCCTGGACTAGATGCTGGAGTGCAGCCATGTTATTCTGGCGCTCGTCACGAGCAGCCTGGCGCTCCCCCATCAGCAGTCGCAGAAGCTGCGCCATGTTCAGTTCAGGTGGTGGGGGTGGCGCGTCACCGAATCCATTCGAGTTGGCGCAGTTTGTTCCAGACATCCTGAGGTTGTTGCGCAAGATAAGAGTGCTCGGGTTAGTGTCATCCTAAGTGGGGGGTTAGGGTCACTCTAACTTAAGACTAAACAATACAATTCACACAAGCATAACATCACACATTCGGGTGGGGGACTAAAGTAAAATCTTCCACTAGTTCTCATTTCTTTCGGGACACCATTCCCTTTTAATCTTCGGTCTCGCTTCACTTAAAAAAATTTGAATAGGGTAAGAGGTATACGAGATTTTATTTTTCAAAAATATTTCCAACTAAAGTCCATCCTAACTAGGCTGCTACGGTCTGAACATGGCTCTGGTACCAAGTCTGTGGGCACCCCGGACTATATGTCCGAAGCGGCCAGCTGTGCATACTGCCATGCTCCCATGATTAGTGTCGCATGACACACAACTCGACAATGGACACATCAGATCACATGTTCATACAATACCGAATACAAAGTCATACAACAACAAAGTCTTACACGGCTTCATCGGGATCAAATAGTAGTGCAATAAGAAAAAGCAGGATAAGTAGTAGCGGCACAATCCATAGGGTAGTCCAGAGCATAGCACTTCCTAGTAATCGTCAGTCGCATCATCGTAAAATACCTGCTCCTCCAAGCCTGGCCGATTGAATAACCAGGGAGAAAGCCGTGAGTACATACAAAGTACTCACAAACCACCTAAAGAAAGAAACAAAGTTTTGCATACGAAAATAATGGGATGGCTACATGGTGGAGTTTTTCATAGGGATTTCCTATCTACTGAAGATTATTATTAAGTTGGAAAAGTTTTAAACTTGGCAAATTTTTATTTCCCACAAATTTATTTGGATAAGTCAAGTCCAACTCTTTTTCCAACAATATCAACATCATCATCGCGAACCATAAACTCAGTACTGGACTTTCTCATCTATTCCCCACAAAGTGTGGCCGCACTAGCTATCCATGACCATGGACTCTAGCTACTTGAATAGTTTTCACTCTGCAGAGATTGTACACATTACCCACCACATTGGATACATCCGCCGTGTGTCCCCACGGATCATCATACCTTAGTATGCGGGTCTCAGATAATCGACCATAGTCTTCCCCTTGTCTGTCCTAGTACATGTGAATCTACCCCTTGCGTACTACATGGACTGTCCGTGTGTCAGGTCATGCTCCTCTTGGACCCAAGCCTGCACCGTAGTCGAAGAGCACCAAGGTTACTTCCGACACTAAGCCTAGAGAATTTCACCCCGCGACTTCGAGGGCTATCGGATTCGCGGAATCACCCATCTGTGTGTAGTTATAAGACCCCCACACTAAGACAAACAAGCATCCAACTAACCCTGTCCCATACCAGAGTATAGTGGTTGTACTGTAAGGCTAGGTTTTGGTGAAACTTATAGAGAGTCCCTCCAGACTTTGTCCATGTCCGACGATGTTCCACAATCCCGGCCATACCGCCTTCTTAGGGTGAAGTATGACTTTCCATGATGTTATGTAATCTTAAATACTAGAGTTGAGTGATGGTCTCGACAAAAACCTGGGATCATCGGGGTTCTACTTAGTTTCTCCAAAATAGATAGGGTATGGGGTGGTGTTGAGTTTTCCTATTATAAATACTAAAATCCCAAACAATATGAATATAATACTAGCATGATACAATATAAGTGATACAAAGGAAAGTAAAAAGTGTAAGGCAGAGTTTTGAGTTTTGACGGTGGCTTGCCTTCCTCGGCGAAGTACCCTAGATCGGCTTCTTCGGCGACTAGGGAGGACTCTTCACCTGCAGTGTAAGGCGTATCGTCTACACGTTGCAAAAAGAAAAGTACCATTACAACGGACCAAAAACAAGCAATGCACACAACACTCAATTTTTATTAACACCCAACAAGCAATTAAAAGAACAGTTATAAAGTTTTATTATTTTACTAGCATTGAAATACTATAACACCACATAAAAGTTGAAGATCACAACAAGGCATTAGAATAAATTTAATAAGATTATTACAACAAGATTATATTAAAACAAATCTTAACTTAAGCATTTTTTTCACTCAATTTAATCACTAACTTCTTTTTAAATAATTTTATTTCCATTAACTAAATTCATAGCAATTTAATATTACTAACTAACAAATTAAGGAAATTTAACTAGTAGTAGCAATAATAATAAAGAGTCACAATTTTATCTAAGCAAAACAATATTCTACACATTCAGAAAAATAAAGCATAACTCTATGAACATCACAAAATTAATTTCATATTTTTCCAAGCTATAAATATTTTTCTAATATTCTAAAGGTTTTGCAGATTTTAAATAAAGAAAAAGGGCTCAGCAGGCCGGACCGGGCTATCCTGGGCCCACGGGCAAGTTTCTCCAGTGGGCCGAGCCTAGTGTAGCGGCTCCTGTTTCTTTGTTTTGAGTAAAGCCGAAGGAGTATGGGGGAATCTTGGGCTGATCCAACGGCCCAGGGTCGTGTCCTTCCTCCCGCTAGGGCCAGGGACGAGAATAGCTTCCCATGGAGGCCAGCTGCGAGCAGGGCCTCGCCGGCGGCCCTCCGATGGCCGGCGGCCGGCGGCAAGGGGCGGGGGAGGCGCGACGCGGCCAGGGGGGCATTTTCCCTGCAAACAGGGGCGTTTGACGTGCACAACCGGAGTGCTCATGGCGGATAGGGGAGGTTAGGGGATGCTCACCGGAGGCCCTCCGGGCAGCGGCGGACAGCGGCGAGGGGCGGCGGAGGTGCAGCACGGCAAGGGGGTTCCGTTTTTTCCCTTAGGAGCGTGGGAGGACGCAGGGGTTGGGGACGGCTCGAGGTTGACGAGCGGTGTCGACGTGGGCGTCGGCTGCGGCTTCTCCTGGCGATCGTCGCCGCCGGTTCCCCGCCGGCGCAGCTCCGGTGTGGGGCGGAGAGGGGGCTCGCCGGCCGGCCCTCCCGCCTCCTCCTTCTCTTCCTTTCCCCCTTCTCCGTCCTAGCTTCTCCTCCTTCCTTCCCCTAGCTCCTCCTTCTCTATATTACTTATGATCGAGGCAGGTGTGGGGTGGCGGTGGGGTGTGCTGGTGAGTTGAGTGAGGAACGAGGTGAGGCGTACGGCCCCCTTTTATAGCAGCATTTGAGGGAGCTCGGGCAGGAATGGCTCAAAGGAGCGGGGGCGAGGGCGCGCTCCAGCGATCCGTGGCCTCGGCCACGGTTGGGCGAGCGAGGCGGTGAGGGCTGGCGTCACCGCTAGTGCGTCAGCATGGGTCTCTCGTGATGACGTAGGGGCAGGGGAGTGAGGCTGACATGCCGGGCCTGGCTGTCAGGGAAGACTGGAGAGAGGGGCGCAGTTTAGGGCTAGAAGAGATGGGTTGCGACCTAGTAGGCTAGGTTTTTCTTAATCTGCACTAATCTAGTTAGGTTTGCCCAGTTCTAAATCCGGTTTGATTTAAATTTTGAAAAAAAAATCAAATTCAAACCTTCTAAATACTTTATAAACTCCAGGGGTATTATCCTAATGTTATTTAGGATTTTTAGAGGATTTTTAATTATGTCTATAATATTATAACTATTATAGTAATAGTAATAAATCATTTAGCATTTTTTAAATCTTTTAATTTAATACCTTTTTCTATAGAGGTATTTTTAGTTATTTAAATAATGAATTTCTATGAAGTCAAAGATTTATTTAGAACAGATTTTATTGATCCTAATTTCCTATGGTGGTAAAAGTGTGGCTATTATAATATGAGTAAATCGAGCTAAACATTTTTTTATTGGTTGATTCTTTTTTTCGCAATACACGGGAACATCATAAAACAACACAAGGAAGGAAATAACCACTTGGCAAACAAGACATGGCATGGCAACACAACAAGGCAAAGTTTTTGTTCACCCTAGAATTTAGCATAAAAGTTGGGGTGTGACACATTCATTCATGTCGGAAGTATTTGCATTATCACGTAACATAACGTTTGAGAAGATGAACCCACCGATGGTTGTCCGTACCCCTGGAGGCCGTTTCCAAACCTCCATGATGGTACACGATGTCAGCATTGACGTCGAAGTTATGATATTCCTTGTGTCCCCCATCATCCTGAAAACCTCCACCATAGACCTCATTCTGGGAATGGATTGGTTGAATGTTCACGATGCCGCACTGTATTGTGGCACCAAGTCTGTCCAACTTTTTCACCCCTCCGACGAGATTGTTAACCACACCACCCGAATTACCTGTGATGCTGAAACACAGATCTTTATAATGAATGCTTTGAATGTCTCACCTCTGGAAGGAATTGAGAACGTTCCGGTCGTTCACGATTTTCTCGACGTCTTCCCAGAAGAACTTCCGGGAATACCCCCGACCATAGAGATGGAATTCGTCATCGACTTGAAGCCATGCACTTTTCCTATTGCCAAGCGTCCTTACAAGATGCCGCCACATGAACTCCTTGAACTTAAGGAGTAAATCGACAGACACTTCAGAAAGGATTCATTCTCCCCAGTTCCTCTGCTTGGGGAGCACCTTCGCTCTTTGTCAAGAAAAGCGATGGCACGAACCGTTTAGTTCAAGACTACCGACCTATCAACCAGGCAACAATACTATCACAACCCCAAGTTAGGTATGTGCTAGGGTTAGCAAGAAACTTTGCATCATGTTAAAATTTTCAAAAGAAATTGAAATGGGAGAAGAAACCCCCCAGATGAATTTAATTCAAATGGCCAGAATAAAAGTTGCTCCAAAAATTCCTTTTGCATTTTTGAAAAGTCTCATAAATGAGTGTGATCGCATATAAAGTGATGTGGTAGCAATCCCATGCTCATGGATTTTTCAAATTTTCAAACTGGACCATGGAATTAATCAAAAACCCCTATTTGAATTGGAATTCAAATATTTTGAATATCAAAAATGTTCAAAAGTTGGTAATGACTACCTACTGGTCATGTAAGTCCAAATATAAATTTTGAGCATTTATAAAAATGCCTAACTATTTTATTTAATTGGGCAAAACAAATCGCAGAAAGAAAATAAGAAAAAAGAAAAGCCAGAAGCTTACATGTCGCCTATGGACGCAGGTCCACTTACCTCAGCCTGGCCCAGCCCACCAGGGAGGGCACATGCGTCTTCCTTCGTGGACAGGTAGGCTGGCAGGTCGCCGGCGAGCGCCGTGGGCGCGCCAGGCAGCTGCCAGCCTCCCTGGATCTCTATCTCCTCGCCACGCACGCCTGGGAGAAGCGCAGATCACTTTTCCCCCATCCCTGGCCTCCATTCCTTCTCACCGGCGAAGAACAGCAAGGTCCCGACACCCTAGCCGGCCATGGAGCTGCTCCGGCGTGGCCACTGAGCGAACCTGTGCGCGCCTTCGTGTCCATTCGACGCGCAGCCAAGGTCTCCTTCGAATCCCCCTCCCAATTTGAGCAAGGGCACGACTCCGGCGACGTGAGCTTCGTCTTCTTCACCGCCGGCCGCCACGACTCCGACGTCAAATCCAGCGTCCTCCAGCTCCGGTCCGGCTCCGACGAGCTCTTAAACACGTTTGGGGTGAGCTTCTTCCTCGATTGCCCCCTCCCGTGGCTCTCCTCGTGCCTTCCCTCGCGTGTTCGCCGTTGCCCGAGCTCAGCCGCCGCCATGGCCGTTGCTCCCGAGCTTTGGAGCACGCAAGTGACCCCCCCAATGGGTCCACTGGACGCGCGGGAGAGATGGCTACGCAACGGTGCCCTCCCCTTGGCTCCCCGTGCTCTGAATCGCAAAGCCGACGCAACTCCGGCGCGGACGAGCTCTTCATTAGCGCTTAATCAATGGAGCTTAACTCCCCTGGACCCACCCCCAGTCATACTGCCATGTGGGCCCAAGGACACACTAATCTCTCTGATTAGTTTAAAACAAATTAAACTTGTTTAGTTAATCAACAGAGAGAATGACAGGTGGGACTCCTCTGTCAGAGGCCCCCTGACGTCAGCATGACCTCATGCTGATGCAGTAATAGTTTTTCTTTTTAAAACAATTCCAGAAATGGCAAAAAATATGCAAAACTTTGGAAATTCATAGAAAATTCATACTAACTCCAAATTAAACAAATTATATATGAAAATTTATCAGAAAAATGAAAGGATTATGAATATGCAATTTGTTGTCATGAAAAACCACTTTAAAGTGGAGGATCAGAGGCAAATGCATATTTGGTCCATTTTAAATTCATACATGGAGTTTGAATTTGCAAAACCTTTGCAATATACATCATTTAAATGGAATCCCCTCAAACATCAGTGGCACATACATCAAGTTTCAACCTTCAACCATGTGATTGTGCATTGTACTTATTGTGCTCCCTTGCATGTTGTTTGTCGAGTAGAGGTGGAACCGGAACCGGAGGCCACCCCCTTCGTTGAAGACACTGTGTTTGAACCTCGTCAGCAAGGCAAGCAAACCCTCATTGATCATGTCGATAAAAACCCATTTCCCTCTCAGTCTCGCTTATGCGTGAAATAGGTTGATCACCTTGTTATCGATTCTACCGCATAGTTGAACCCATATCCTTTGCATGACCTATCTTTTTGTCACAGTAGTAAGCAAACCACAATCCTATTAGATGTAGGAGTTGGTTGATATCATGTGGCCCCTGCAACTGTTACTGCTTATTGCATGCTTAGAGTTACAATGAGGTTACTCTTTTGTGAGTCGGGATGGTAGCAATCATGTTGAAGAAGGTGAAACTGTGTTGGTGAATCTACCCTAATACAAGGTGAACGATGAGAGGTTGTGTAGGAGTACACAGTGGGTTGTCTCGTTGAATACCGCCTTAAGTCCGAGTTCTCGTGTGGTGATCCAAGAAGAAGAGTACAACCACACATTGGTCTCACTGACCCCTCTCGAGCTAGTACCTCACCCCGTTTCGAAACCCAGGAGTCGCAGTAGTTCGCAAGTTCTGGTAGGGTTGTGGCACGGTCTGCGAAGTGGATGAACGGGTACTCATACCGGCTTGGGACCCTGCACACATCGTTTGAGGCAGTACTGGAACCTCGGCCGGACTTCCATATGGATCCCCCTCAGATAGGCGACTCTCTGGACTAGATCGGAGCTGTGGGCGAAGTGTCGTGGCAACATCCTCGCCGGTACCTGCTTGAAGGGTCCCACTCCCAGGCGGTAACTGATGCGTGTGTGTGTAGCGGTACACCCCTGCAGGTTTAACAAAACTATTCGAATAGCCGTGTCCGCGGTTATGGACTGCTTGGAAAGCTTAGCTTGATTATTAGACAACTTCAATGGATACTTATAAAACTTGCCAAGATAAGCGTGAGTGCTATGGCATGCTTTCTCGTGGGGAAGTCGAGGAAGGCACCATAGTGGTGTAATTGGTTGGAGACACATAGTGGACTCGTGTTCACTTCTTACCTCAAGTCTGGTACTCGTAGTTCAGTACTAGCCAATTTAAAGCTAGCACTTCTGCAGTGAAACCCCACCTCCCTTTACCTTGATACGTGTGCATGAGTAGTATAGTTCCTACGTAAGTCTTGCTGAGTACGACTTTGTACTCACGTTTGCTTATTCTATGTTTTAGATGAACCCACTGATCCCGAAGGTGGATTTTTCCTGGGGCTCGACGACTGAAGCCAACCTAGTGTAGTCCCAGTCAGACGACTGGTCCCTCGTGGAAGGGCTTGTTTATAGATAAGGCTTCTCTAAGCCATTTGTTAAACTTGTCTGTACTCATACCTACTTTCTTCCGCATGTTTTGATGTAATGTTGGATTACAGACTTGTGATCTCTGTGTGCACTCTGTAAGAGTTATCAATAAAGTTGTAAACTTTGTAGAGAATTGCAATGATACCTGCTATTCATACTAGACATGTGTGCTGCGTGTATGATTATAACATGCATGTATTAGTATGGGTTTTCGAGACCTTAGTTGTGATCTGGCTGGCGGTCTTTTATACACCCAGTGCCCCTTAGATCTGCGCAGCTTGGGGCATCGCGATGCAATTGCTCGTGACTCCGTCACGTGCACACTTTTTCGTATGATCGAGCCCGCCCTAGACCCCGACTAAGTGATCGGGATGGAGTAAGTCTATGTAAGGGTTATAATACAATCGATAGTATGCTTGAGGCGACTTGTCTATGATTATGGGAGTTCACCACCCATATCATTTAGACTAGTGTTCGGACGATGAGGACCCATCTCAGTTGATCGTCCGGCCTGGATGGGATGCCCCTCACGTTCGATGCTTTCCGAGAACGTTCTGTGCTTGGCCTTGTCTGCTTAGACAAGTGGGTACAGTTCTCGGCTCTCCATATGATTGTGTTGTAGTGAGTCTTGGATACGATAACCCTGGGTCCCGACAGACTTGGTATCAGAGCAGGACTGGCTGTAGGATTATCAGCCTTGGCCGAAGTCAAGTCTAGCTTTCTATAGTTATATAGTTACTCTGGGTATATAACGGAACAACGTAAGGCTTCTTTTTCTCCTTAACTTCTTCGTTCTGAGTTATGAGTCACCCTCATCTTATTCTACGGGAAGATAGGACTAGGCTCATCTATGTCTTACTAGAACATCTCGTTGTTTTCTTCCTTGTAGCCGTAGGAAAGTTGTGTTCGGTTTGCTAGAGTTGTTGTGCTTCCTGATTTCTTACATCGTATGTAAGTGTTGTTTCTATGTTGTAAGAAAATTGTTTTCTCTTGCAATTATAGCCGTTATGTTGTCCGAGTCATTCCAGGTTTCTTCATAATCTGACTCATTTGCAAAATCCTTCTATCTGTTTCAGATGTCTTTCAAGAAGAATTGCTAGGTGGCATGCCCGACAGTTCCATATTGTTTGTTGTAGGTTTTGTTCTAGAAACCTATATTGATTCATTTGCAGCAATTCCTCCCACTTTAGATGTCTTCTAGCAAGAAGAACCACACTAACCATCGTGTTGGGGTACTTTGCTACTCTGACATATCTGTTGTAGCCCCTAGTAAACCTTGGTCATCCTCTAGGAAGTTATCCAGAGATCCAACCCCTTAAACCATGCCACCCGACAGATGTGTAGAGTTCATAGTGGATCTTATGCCACGCACTGCACCAATTTCCAGACGCCCATACAAAATGGCCCACGTGAGTTACCTGAGCTTAAAATCCAACTGGAAGCTTTGTTGGCAAAAGGCTTCATCCTCCCTAGCTCATCGCCATGGGTTTGCCCCGTTCTGTTCGTAACAAAGAAAGATGGAACAGAAAGGATGTGCGTAGACTATCGCCCGCTAAATCTAGCGACGATAAAGGATCCTCTGTCTTCTCCAAGATGGATTTGAGATTAGGCTATCATCAAATAAAAATCCGAAACGAGGACATTCCCAAAACGGCTTTCACTACTCGTTATGGTCTTTACGAGTACACCGTCATGTCCTTTGGTTTAACCAATGCCCCCGCCAATTTCTCGCGCATGATGAATTCGATCTTCATGGAGTACCTAGATAAATTTGTTGTAGTTTATCTTGATGACATTCTCATCTACTCGAAGAACGAAGAAGAACATGCCGAACATCTTAGGTTGGTATTGATGAAACTTCGAGAGCATCGCCTGTATGCTAAATTCTCCAAGTGTGAATTTTGGCTACCAGAAGTGACCTACTTAGGCCACGTGATTTCTGCAAAAGGCATTGCTGTCAATCCCAAGAGAGTTCAGTCCGTCCTTGACTGGACTCCACCTGAATCGGTTAAGCAAGTTAGGAGTTTTCTTGGCTTAGCAAGCTATTGTCGCCGCTTCGTCGAGAACTTTTCTAAAGTTGCAAAGCCTCTAACTGAACTCCTCAAGAAAGATAAGGTATTCCAATGGACTCCCAAGTGCGAGGAAAGCTTTCAAGAGCTAAAAAGAAGATTGACTTCTGCACCCGTACTTGCGCCTCCAACACCAAAAAGGATTTTGAGATCTATTGTGATGCTTCACGGCAAGGGTTAGGATGCATACTTATGCAAGATAGACATGTGGTAGCTTATGCTTCACGCCAGTTGCGTCCACGTGAAGAGAACTATCCTACCCATGATCTTGAACTCGCTGCCGTAGTTCATGCCTTGACAACTTGGCGACATTACCTCCTTGGTAATCGTTGTGAGATCTATTCCGACCACCAAAGCCTCAAATACATATTCACCCAGCCAGATCTTAATCTTAGGAAAAGATGCTAGATTGAGTTGATAAAAGATTACGACGTAGGAATTTCTTACACCCCAGGCAAAGCCAATGTCATGGCTGATGCACCAAATCGTAAGTCGTATTGTAACAACCTCATGTTATGACAGTATCAACCACTTCTTCATGAGGAATTTTGAAAGCTCAATCTTGAGATTGTTCGTCATGGCTATATTTCTACCTTGGTGGCGAAACCAACCCTTGAGGATAAAATCATAGCTGCCCAGAAATGTGATAGTGGTATTCGAGAGATCAAGAATAACATTGCTAGCGGAGTTGCTAAATGTTTCTCCATAGATGATCAAGGTGTTTTTTTCTTTGGCACTCGATTGGTTGTACCACGAAAACACAATCTTAGGAGGCTAATTCTTAAGGAGGCTCATGATACACCCCTTTCGATTCATCCTGGTAGCACAAAGATGTACCGAGACCTACGCCAGAGATTTTGGTGGACTAGGATGAAACGAAAAATTGCTCAGTATGTTGCCGAATGTGATTTTTGTCGTCGCATTAAGGCCGAACACCAAAGACCTGCTGGCACTCTTCAACCTTTGCCTATTCCAGAGTGGAAATGGGACAAAGTCAGTATGGATTTCATCACTGGCTTTCCAAAGACCCAGAAAGGAAATGATGCCATCTTCGTTGTGGTGGATAGACTTTCCAAAGTTGCACACTTCCTTCCCATTCGCGAGTCTATAACTTCGAGCCAGTTAGCGGACTTGTATGTCTCTAGAATTGTGTCTCTTCATGGTGTTCCTTTGGAAATCAATTCTGATCGTGGTACCCTTTTCACCTCTAGATTTTGGGGAAGCTTCCAACATGCTATGGGAACTCATCTCTCCTTTAGCACAGCTTTCCATCCTCAGTCTAGCAGTCAAGTCCAAAGGGTTAACCAAATTCTTGAAGACATGCTCAGAGCTTGTGTTATCTCATTCGGAAAGAATTGGGAGAAGTCTCTTCCATTTTCCGAATTTGCTTATAACAATAGTTTTCAATCTAGTCTGAACATAGATCCTTTTGGACTCCTCTATAGACGAAGATGTCGAACGCCCCTAAACTGGTCAGAAACCGGTGAAAGACAATTCTTTGGACCGGATATGATCAAGGAAGCAGAAGAGCAAGTTTGCATTGTTCCTGATTGATTGAAAGCAGCCCAGTCTCGTCAGAAAATCTACTATGATCGTCATCATAGGCAAGAAAGCTACAATCTGGATGAGAAGGCTTACCTTCGGGGTATTCCTCTGAAGGGAACCCAATGATTCGGTATCAAAGGCAAGTTGGTCCCACGTTACATTGGACCTTTCCGCATTCTTGCTAAACGTGGAGAAGTTGCCTACCAACTAGAACTACCCCCGCACCTTTCCCGATTACATGATGCATTCCATGTGTCACAACTCATGCGTTGCTTCAAGGACCCCATCCGCAAAGTCGACCATGCAACGCTTGATCTCCAAGATGACCTTTCTTATCGAGAGTACCCTGTTCGTATTCTTGATTCAGCAGAGCGTGTCACTCGTCGTCAGCAGATCAGGTTTCTCAAAGTGCAATGGACACACCACTCCGAGAAAGAAGCTACATGGGAAAGAGAAGATCATCTCAGTGCTGAGTACCCCTCCTTCCTCCCGCGGACATCTGAATCTCAGGACGAGATTCTTTTGAGTGGGGGCGAGTTGTCACAACCCCAAGTTAGGTATGTGCTAGGGTTAACAAAAAACTTTGCATCATGTTAAAATTTTCAAAAGAAATTTAAATGGGAGAAGAAACCCCCCAGATGAATTTAATTCAAATGGCCAGAATAAAAGTTGCTCCAAAAATTCCTTTTGCATTTTTTAAAAGTCTCATAAATGAGTGTGATCACATATAAAGTGATGTGGTAACAATCCCATGCTCATGGATTTTTCAAATTTTCAAACTGGACCTTGGAATTAATCAAAAAACCCTATTTGAATTGGAATTCAAATATTTTGACTTTCAAAAAATTTCAAAAGTTGGGAATGACTAGCTATTGGTCATGTAAGTCCAAATATAAATTTTGAGCATTTATAAAAATGCCTAACTATTTTATTTAATTGGGCAAAACAAATAGCAGAAAGAAAATAAGAAAAAATAAAAGCCAGAAGCTTACCTGTCGCCTATGGGCGCAGGCCCACTTACCTCAGCCTGGCCCAGCCCACCAGGGAGGGCACATGCGTCTTCCTCCGTGGGCGCGCCAGGCAGCTGCCTGCCTCCCTGGAGCTCTATCTCCTCGCCACGCATGCCTGGGAGAAGCGCAGCTCACTTCCCCCCCCCCATCCTTGGCCTCCATTCCTCCTCACCGGCGAAGAACAACAAGGTCCCTAAACCCTAGCCGGCCATGGAGCAGCTCCGGCGTGGCCACTGAGCGAACCAGCGCGCGCCTTTGTGTCCATTCGACGCGCAAACGAGGTCTCCTTCGAATCCCCCTCCAAATTTGAGCAAGGGCACGACTCCGGCGACGTGAGCTTCGTCTTCTTCACCGCCGGCCGCCACGACTCCGACATCAAATCCAGCGTCCTCCAGCTCCGCTCCGGCTCCCACAAGCTCTTCAACACGTTTGGGGTGAGCTTCTTCCTCAATTGCCCCATCCCGTGGCTCTCCTCGTGCCTTCCCTCACGTGTTCGCCGTTGCCCGAGCTCGGCCGCCGCCATGGCCGTTGCTCCCGAGCTCCAGAGCACGCCAGTGACCCCCCCAATGGGTCCACTGGACGCACGGGAGAGAGGGCTACGCAACTGTGCCCTCCCCTTGGCTCCCCGTGCTCTGAATCTCAAAGCCGACGCAACTCCGGCGACTACAGGAACTCCGGCGCCGGCGAGCTCTTCATTAGCGCTTAATCACTGGAGCTTAACCCCCCTGGACCCACCCCCAGTCACACTGCCATGTGGACCCAAGGCCACACTAATCTCTCTGATTAGTTTAAAACAAATTAAACTTGTTTAATTAATTAACAGAGAGAATGACAGGTGGGACCCCTCTGTCAGAGGCCCCCTGACGTCAGCATGACCTCATGCTGATGCAGTAATAGTTTTTCTTTTTAAAAAAAATTCCAGAAATGGCAGAAAATATGCAAAACTTTGGAAATTCATACTAACTCCAAATTAAACAAAAAATATATGAAAAAATATCAAAAAAATGAAAGGATTATGAATATGCAATTTGTTGTCATGAAAAACCACTTTTAAGTGGAGGACCAGAGGCAAATGCATATTTGGTCCATTTTAAATTCATACATGGAGTTTGAATTTGCAAAACCTTTGCAATATACTTCATTTAAATGGAATCCCTCACACATCAGTGGCACATACATCAAGTTTCAACCTTCAACCATGTGATTGTGCATTGTACTTATTGTGCTCCCTTGCTTGTTGTTTGTCGAGTAGAGGTGGAACCGGAACCGGAGGCCACCGCCTTCGTTGAATACACTGTATTTGAACCTCGTCAGCAAGGCAAGCAAACCCCCATTGATCATGTCGATAAAAACCCATTTCCCTCTCAGTCTCGCTTATGCATGAAATAGGATGATCACCTTGTTATCGATTCTACCACATAGTTGAACCCATATCCTTTGCATGAACTATCTTTTTGTCACAGTAGTAAGCTGATGAGGACATCCCTACTAATGTTACACCCATATCTTCACCAACTACACATACTGGACCAGTTACTAGAGCACGTGCACGTCAACTAAATTATCAGGTACTTTCGTTTCTTGCGAATCCTTCTATTGTTCATGAACATATGATGCTGCCTAAATTAGATACTTTTGTTTTGCTTATGAATGAAGGACCTAGCATGGACAAGAAGGATGGTCATTGGAGCGGGATCAAGCAGAGAGAAGAAGGTGCACGCGCGGGAAAGTACAGTGGAGCTTCCAGTGGTTATTATCACACTTTGAAGCCACCATAAGGCGCGCATGAAGTCTTGGACGAAATACGTGAGATGTCACTTCATTATTTTCGTCCAAGGGAAATTATAGGTGCTGCGTCACCTTAATATTGGGCTGGGCCCATGTAATTTCGAAATACCACATTATAGGCTGTTTTTAGAGTCCGTATGTGTGGGGAAACCGAGTTAGGGTTGTTTTCGGACCCCACCTCCAAGGGGCCACGAAATTCCCCTCTGTTCCCCCCATATATACAGCCCTTAGGGCGTCGTTTAGACTTGGGTTTTAATTAGATTTAAGTTATCCATAGCCGCAACTTCGAGCTCTTCGTTTGTGTCATCCGACCAGGCCAAGACCGCATTGGAACCCCAACTTCTGTTAATCTTTCATCTTATATTCGCAATATCCAGATTGCAATTCTTAGTTCTTGCTTGTTCTTCGATTGCTTGCAGGAATTGACCTTCGTGGTCAGGTTGATCGTGCATCCGCGGGATCAATAACCTCTCGGAGTTGGTTTAGCGATTGCTAAGGCGCAACGTCTTCGCACGTTCGTAGTCGGGTCGTGAAAGTCTACTCCACCAAAATCGATCTCCATCCTCTCATCGAAACATCGGGACACCTTCGCCTCTATCAAGTGGTATCAGATTTCCAGGTTGATCGGTGAGATTTTCCAGTTTTTCGTAGTCTAGATTGGTTATGTTCTTCATACCTACAGTCCACGAAAAAGCCAAACAAAAATTAGGGTTAGATCATCACGTTCCCAAAACAGTCCGAGCCTTTGTCCAGTTTTCTTTTCAGTATTTGCTTTGTTGAATTTGCGGTTGCATCGTTGTGTCAAGTTGCTGATCTTAGCGTCTAGTTCCCTTAGAGTTTCGAGTTCTGATCACAGTTTGTCACGCCGCCGCCGTACAGTAGTATACACAACCACGTTCCGCCAATCCGAGTCCATATACTTCACCACGTTCCGCCAATCCGAGTCCATATACTTCACCACGTTCCGCCAATCCGAGTCCATATACTTCATCTCGTTCCACCAATCCGAGTCCATATACACCACCACGTTCTGCCACTCCGAGTCCATATACATCACCACGGTCTGAGTTGATTAGAGTCGGATTTCACTAATCTTTTTTCGTACGTAGAAGGGGGTGATTTCCAAAAAAAAAAGTCTGGCACGCTTTCCAGACCAGTTTTTAGGCCAAAAATTTCGTGCCCATACCTTTTTTAGGTCCAGAAACTCATTTTGAGACGTTCGCCACCATAGTAATTTTTTCGCAATTTTTCAGCCACCGAAGTCCCGCATCGCAAAAAAAAAGAGAGAGAAATTTTTTTCAGAGTGTGCTTCTCAGTTCTTTACGTGCCGCGTCGTGCTTTCGTTGGTGTTTTAGGCTCGCGTCTCTAGTACGGTCTAGCCTAGGATCAGCACAGTACCGACGTTGAGTGTTTATTCAACTTTGCATCTCTGTTTTGATTACTGTTGAGCTTTTGCTACCATAGTTGTCAGCCTTCCTACAGCTCCACATATATTATACATCGTGCGTTTTGTCACCTCCTGGCCATCGCTCTACCACATCTCTGAGAGTTTTGACCCGTTGGTTGTACGTCACCACCTGCTGCTAGGTAAGAATTGGTAAGAACGAAAGAAAAGCTTGACGGATTTGTGCTTTCCACCATCCCACATCCCATTAATAGAAGTAGGATCATATTTCTGTGTGTTTTCTCTTTCTGCTAACCATGCCAGGATCACATGATGAAGTGGCACGGGATGCACCCGATTGGGAGAACATGACAAACAAGGAGCTACATGATAAATTTGCACAAATGATGTCTGAACAGGTGAATGACATCGAGAACAGATTTACAGAGGCGATTGATGGCGTGGAAAAGATGATTGACACCAAGCTCGACGCCAAGTTTACTGAGTTGATCGCACGCCTACCTACATAGCCTGCTGCCGCTCCATCACAGCCACAACCACCGCCACTACCACGTGCACGGCGTATTCTGTTTCCGAGAGGACAAGCTGCTGGTATTGGTGCTCCTCCTGCTGCTGCAGTTGCTTCTATTGCTGCTGCTTCTGACGTCGGCCAGGGCGACAACTACGAGGGTGATTACGAGGAGGAGGTGGAACAGGAAGCGGCCTATGAGCAGCCAGCTGGACGTCCTCGTCCCAACATTCGCCATGGTCGACACCAACCACCCCCTCAGGTACGCGATGATGAACATGTGCCTAAACTTAAATTGAATCTTAAGCCGTTTGAGGGTAGATATATTCCGGATGCTTATCTTACTTGGGAATTAGAAACTGAACAACGCTTTACATGTTTACAATATCCTGAGAATAGACGTGTTACTGCTGCTGTTTGTGAATTCACGGGGTTTGCATCTATTTGGTGGTCTGAACATTGTAGATTGCATGCTAATAATATTCCAACTACTTGGGCTGCTTTAAAAGATGCTATGCGTACTCGCTGGGTTCCTCCTTATTATCAACGTGAATTGCTCCAAATATTACAGCGTTTCAGACAAGGAAAAAATTCTGTAGAGGAATATTATCAAGAATTACAAACTGGATTGATTAGATGTGGCCTAGTAGAGGATAATGAAGCTATGCTTGCACGTTTTATGGGTGGCTTAAACAGGGAGATACAAACTATTCTAGAATACAAGGACTTTGCTACTATTACTCGTTTGTTTCATCTTGCTTGTAAAGCTGAACGTGAAGTGCAGGATCGACAGGCCGCTACGAGACCTAACTTTTCTGCAGGACGAAATACATCATGGACATCGCGTGGACCTTCTACATCCACACGTCCTGTTGCACCACCATCTACTTCAGCCGCTCATTCTTACAGGGAGCCACCAAAACAGCCACCGCCACCATTCAAGGGCGCACAGAGTGGTCCAGTGGCGAGTTCTTGTTCATCCATGGCTTCCACAGGGCAAACACGAGATCGTGATATTAAATGTCGCCGGTGCCAAGGTGGAGGTCACTTCGCCAAAGACTGTCCCTCCAAGCGTGTGATGACTGTTACGGCGGATGGTGGGTATGAGTCAGCGAGTGACTATGATGAGGAGACTTTAGTTCTCATTGCTCATGAGGAACAGGGTGCCCATGATGATGCTTATGATATAGAATATATGGCTCCTGATGATGCGGATAAATATGCTAGTTTGGTTGCTCAACGTGTGTTAAGTGTGCAGGTAACGAAGGCCGAGCAAAACCAGAGGCATAATTTGTTCCACACAAAGGGAGTGGTGAAAGAACGTTCGGCTCGCATCATCATTGACGGAGGGAGTTGCAACAACTTGGCTAGCATGGAGTTGGTGGAGAAGCTATCTCTCACCACAAGACCACACCCCCATCCGTACTATATTCAGTGGTTTAACAATAGTGGTAAGATTAAGGTAACGCGTTCTGTTCGTGTGCACTTTAGCATTGCTGCATATGCTGATTATGTTGATTGTGATGTGGTACCCATGCAAGCATGCTCTCTTTTACTTGGTAGACCATGGCAATTTGATAGGAATGTTGTACACCATGGTAGGACAAATCAGTTTACTCTGGTTCATCAGGATAAAAATATTTCTTTACTTCCTATGTCTCCTGAACAAATTGTGAAAGATGATCTTGCTAGAGCTAGTAAAGCTAAACAGGAGAAAAATAAGAGTGAAAATGAGATAGCAGCCAAAGAATTTGAGCAACAACATAAGACTAATAGCAAATCTTCTTCTGCTGTTTCTAATGAAATTAAATTGACTAGTCCAACTTTGCTTGCTACTAAGGTTGATATTTCAGATTTGGATGTTAGTCAATATGTGTGCTATGCTTTTGTGTGCAAAGAAGCTTTGTTTTCATTTGAGGAATTGCCTCCCTCTTTGCCTCCTGTTGTCACTGACCTTTTGCAGGAGTTTATTGACGTCTTTCCACAAGACGTACCACCAGGATTACCACCTATTCGAGGGATTGAGCATCAGATTGACTTAATTCCCGGTGCTTCGTTACCCAACCGTGCGCCATACCGTACCAATCCGGAGGAGACGAAGGAGATTCAGCGTCAAGTACAAGAGCTACTCGACAAAGGTTACATACGTGAATCCCTTAGTCCTTGTGTTGTTCCTGTTATATTAGTTCCTAAAAAGGATGGAACATGGCGTATGTGTGTTGATTGTCGAGCCATTAATAATATTACTATTCGTTATCGTCATCCTATTCCTAGGTTAGATGATATGCTTGATGAATTAAGTGGCTCTACTATGTTTTCCAAAGTTGATTTGCGTAGTGGATACCATCAAATTCGCATGAAATTAGGAGATGAATGGAAAACGGCATTTAAAACTAAGTTTGGATTATATGAGTGGTTAGTCATGCCTTTTGGGTTAACTAATGCACCTAGCACTTTCATGCGATTAATGAACGAGGTTTTACGTGCTTTCATTGGACGATTTGTGGTAGTCTATTTTGATGATATACTGATTTATAAAAAATCTTTGGAGGAACATTTGGATCATTTACGTGCTATTTTTATTGCTCTACGTAATGCACGTTTGTTTGGTAACCTTGGGAAGTGCACCTTTTGCACCGACCGAGTATCGTTTCTTGGCTATGTTGTTACTCCACAGGGTATTGAAGTTGATAAAGCCAAGATCGAGGCGATTGAGAGTTGGCCGCAGCCCAAAACGGTCACACAAGTGAGGAGTTTTCTTGGCCTCGCTGGATTCTATAGGCGTTTTGTGAGAGATTTCAGCACCATTGTTGCACCTCTCAATGAGCTTACACGCAAGGATGTGCCTTTTACTTGGGGTACCGCACAGGAAGAAGCCTTCACGGTATTGAAAGATAAGTTAACACATGCTCCTTTGCTCCAACTTCCTGATTTTAATAAGACTTTTGAGCTTGAATGCGATGCTAGTGGGATTGGTTTGGGAGGTGTGTTATTACAAGATGCTAAACCTGTTGCATACTTTTCTGAAAAATTGAGTGGGCTTAGTCTGAACTATTCTACTTATGATAAGGAATTATATGCTCTTGTTCGGACATTAGAAACTTGGCAACATTATTTATGGCCCAAAGAATTTGTTATACATTCTGATCATGAATCTTTCAAACACATAAGAAGTCAAGAAAAACTTAATCGTAGACATGCTAAGTGGGTTGAATTTATTGAGACTTTCCCTTATGTCATTAAACACAAGAAGGGGAAAGATAATATTATTGCTGATGCATTGTCTCGTCGTTATACTATGCTTTCACAACTTGACTTCAAGATATTCGGTTTAGAGACAATCAAAGATCAATATGTACATGATGCGGAATTTAAAGATGTATTGCAGAATTGAAGAGAGGGTAGAACATGGAACAAGTTTGTGCTTAATGATGGATTTGTGTTCCGTTCTAACAAGCTATGCATTCCAGCTAGCTCTATTCGTCTTTTGTTGTTGCAGGAGGCGCATGGAGGAGGTTTAATGGGACACTTTGGCGTGAAGAAGACGGAGGACGTACTTGCTACACATTTCTTTTGGCCAAAGATGAGACGGGATGTTGAGCGTTTTGTTGCTCGCTGCACTACATGTCAAAAAGCTAAGTCACGACTCAATCCTCATGGTTTATACATGCCTTTACCTGTACCTAATGTTCCGTGGGAGGACATATCCATGGACTTTGTTTTAGGCTTGCCTCGAACAAAGAAGGGGAGGGATAGCATATTTGTTGTCGTGGATAGATTTTCTAAGATGGCACACTTTATACCATGTCATAAAAGTGATGATGCTGCTAATGTTGCTGATTTATTCTTTTGTGAGATTATTCGCTTACATGGTGTGCCCAATACTATTGTCTCGGATCGTGATACTAAGTTTCTTAGCCATTTTGGAGATGTTTATGGGCTAAGTTGGGGACTAAACTACTTTTTAGTACTACATGTCATCCCCAAACTGATGGACAAACTGAAGTGGTCAATAGGACATTGTCTACTATGCTTAGGGCTGTTTTAAAGAGTAACTTGAAACTATGGGAAGAATGTTTACCTCATATTGAATTTGCTTATAATCGTTCATTGCATTCTACCACTAAAATGTGCCCTTTTGAGATTGTTTATGGTCTTCTACCTCGTGCACCTATTGATTTGCTGCCTCTTCCATCTTCGGAGAAGGTTAATTTTGATGCTAAGCAACGTGCTGAATTGATATTAAAAATGCATGAGTTAACTAAAGAAAACATTGAGCGCATGAATGCTAGATACAAGCTTGCTGGTGATAGGGGTCGAAAGCATGTTGTGTTTGAACCAGGAGATCTTGTTTGGTTACATCTACGTAAAGATAGGTTTCCTGATTTGCGCAAGTCTAAGTTAATGCCACGAGCTGATGGTCCCTTTAAGGTTTTACAGAAAATTAATGATAATGCATATAAACTTGAGCTACCTGCAGATTTTGGGGTTAGTCCCACATTTAACATTGCAGATTTGAAACCTTATTTGGGAGAAGATGATGAGCTTCCGTCGAGGACGACTTCAATTCAAGAAGGGGAGGATGATGAGGACATCCCTACTAATGTTACACCCATATCCTCACCAATTACACATACTGGACCAGTTACTAGAGCACGTGCACGTCAACTAAATTACCAGGTACTTTCGTTTCTTGCGAATCCTTCTATTGTTCATGAACATATGATGCTGCCTAAATTAGATAATTTTGTTTTGCTTATGAATGAAGGACCTAGCATGGACAAGAAGGATGGTCATTGGAGCGGGATCAAGCAGGGAGAAGAAGGTGCGCGCGCGGGAAAGTACAGTGGAGCTTCCAGTGGTGATTATCACACTTTGAAGCCACCATAAGGCGCGCATGAAGTCTTGGACGAAATACGCGAGATGTCACTTCATTATTTTCGTCCAAGGACAATTATAGGTGCTGCGTCACCTTAATATTGGGCTGGGCCCATGTAATTTCGAAATACCACATTATAGGCTGTTTTTAGAGTCCGTATGTGTGGGGAAACCGAGTTAGGGTTGTTTTCGGACCCCACCTCCAAGGGGCCACGAAATTCCCCTCTGTTCCCCCCATATATACAGCCCTTAGGGCGTCGTTTAGACTTGGGTTTTAATTAGATTTAAGTTAGCCATAGCCGCAACTTCGAGCTCTTCGTTTGTGTCATCCGACCAGGCCAAGACCGCATTGGAACCCCAACTTCTGTTAATCTTTCATCTTATATTCGCAATATCCAGATTGCAATTCTTAGTTCTTGCTTGTTCTTCGATTGCTTGCAGGAATTGACCTTCGTGGTCAGGTTGATCGTGCATCCGCGGGATCAATAACCTCTCGGAGTTGGTTTAGCGATTGCTAAGGCGCAACGTCTTCGCACGTTCGTACTCGGGTCGTGAAAGTCTACTCCACCAAAATCGATCTCCGTCCTCTCATCGAAACATCGGGACACCTTCGCCTCTATCATAAGCAAAACACAATCCTAGCAGATGTATTAGTTGGTTGATATCATGTGGCCTCTGCAACTGTTACTTCTTATTGCATGCTTAAAGTTACAATGAGGTTACTCTTTTGTGAGTCGGGATGGTAGGAATCATGTTGAAGAAGGTGAAACTGTGTTGGTGAATCTACCCTAATACAAGGTGAACGATGCGAGGCTGTGTAGGAGTACACAGTGGGTTGTCTCGTTGAACACCGCCTTAAGTCTGAGTTCTTGTGTGGTGATCCAAGAAGAAGAGTACAACCACACATTGGGCTCACTGACCCCTCTCGACCTAGTACCTCACCCCGTTTCGAAACCTAGGAGTCACAGTAGTTCGCAGGTTCTGGTAGGGCTGTGGCACGGTCTGCGAAGTGGATGAACGTCTACTCAGACCGGCTTGGGACCCTGCACACATCGTTTGACACTACAAGAAATATGCTAATACACGACGCTATGTTTTCGTTGCTACATCATCACGGTTTTTCATTTACGACAATCTTACGACGAAAAACCGAGCGTCGAAAACGAGGCGTCAAAAACTGAAAGCAATGACGTTTTGGTCGAAATCGTCGTAACTTTCACGAAGATTTCTGGATCGTCGTAACCTTTATGACGATCCTAAATCGTCGTTGGCAATCTAACACAATCCTACGTGGCAACATTGCGACGAAATCAAAACGTGGTGGCTGAAATTAGCCCAACCCATTTCAATTGAGTACATGGGCTGGTTTTAAAATTTTGGGCTTTTCTTATTGGGCTTCTTTTCGGGCTTTAGCCTATTCACATCCAATTCTAGTTTTTTTTCAGATTCTCTTGATCATTGTAATATGGGCCTTCGCCTTTTATTGCCCAGATACATTTGGCCCAGTCAAGTTTTGTCCATTTGTTATTTCAAATTTTATCACTATTTGAACCAAGCTAGTTCCTTTTTCAGCCATGGGCTCTTTGTTACCGGGTCTATGAAAGCATACATTATTACCAAGTCAACAAAAAACTCAGCCAAATAGACATATCATTTCAATAACACAACCAAATAAACAAAATCTTGATATACACAGCACACAAGTGTACAGTCAGGATTTCAATCATTTATAAGCACAAGCTTCTACAAGATTACAATTCAACAAAATATCACATGAGCGGTCACAGCAACATTTGACAGTGCTGATGTTTGGTAAGAACTTCAGCATGGTTCGCAGGAGCCTTTGGCAAACGAGCAGCTACACCTCCCGCTCGCTGGATCCATCTTAAGGAAGGTATAATTCCTCCAAATTGATATATGGAAGAAACGAAACCATGTGATTATCTAGCAACAAAAGAGAGGCTATACAAGAATATAAAAAGTAACGAACCAAAAAAGTCAGAATTGCTCATCTTAAGAACATAACAAAACTATATATTCTCTTCAAACAAACTAGCCTATAATTACTCATCTGAATTACATTCTCTGAAGAAAATGATCAAATCAACTAGTTTAAACCTCAAAACTTTAACCTGAAAACCTTGAATTAAAAAAACTGGTTTTATGTCCAGGTTTATGTACATGGATAATATAGATCAATCTCCTAGAAGGGTCAACTCATTACCACCACCATTCACTTGCATAAGAATCATTAAAATTGAAATTCAGTGCACTGTCTAAACATGAAAACTTACCACTAATTTGCACTAATGCCACTTTATCATATTGGCCAAATTTCATTGCTTGGTTGCCATTTAGATATGCCACTTATGACATTCATCACTACTCCACATGCTCAAAGCATAACTGACACTGAAGTTGAGAAATTAAGAAGAAATTGCAAGAGCTCAAATTATCACTACACGTGCTCATTGTTTGTGAAATTATGAAAGAATAATTTCAGTTTTGACAGTTTTAACAGTTCTAACCGTACCATAGCTTACCGTAGTTTTGACAGTAAAATTCTATCAAGTAATCAATTAGGTTCAGACCAGCATCAAACCAAGCAATTTATTTCATATTTTAAACAGAAGTGGAGAGGGGCGTGGAGAAGAAGGGACCTTGAGCTGTTGTTGCATGAGGAACCCACATCCACGGCTGCGAATCAAATCAAACAGAGAGGGGGCCTTAGAGTGGCTGGACGACAGCGCTATGGCTGAACAGGAGCTCCAATACCTGCTGGTAACGGCGAGACACGGTGGTGGCGACACCCACTCCAGCAGCGACAGGCCCACAGGAACCACCTTCTCCGCATACTCCAGATCGAGCGTTGTCGCCATGCACTCCAGACCAAAGCCATGCATCGCCTCCACACGCTGCCACAACGTCGCCTCATGGTTAGCTGAGCTAATGAATGCAAACAGAGAAAATAACATCAATGATATATGCACCATAATTTTAAGACAAATCCATATATTCGTCCAGAAAGAGAAGATTACAACAGTTAACAATGTGTATATCAAATAATTCTGAACAGTGCAAGACAGCACCAGGTCAGCATATAGGAGAAAATATACACAAGTATCTTCAGATGTTACTACAAATCAGTACAAATGAGTTCCAGAAAACCATAACCATCGTACCAGAGTGGTCCTTATATGAACTACTTATCAAGTTTACAATATTCGCATGATATTAGAAAAATGGAAAAAAAATACTAAGCTGATATTACCAGTCAAGTTCAGGAACAACATTACCATAAACAAGACCAATGCACAAGTTTCATCAGTATGAAGATATAATGGCAGGTGAAGTGCAAAATTAACATGGCACAAATTTTATGCTGATTATAAAAAAGCCAAGATTGGTCGCAGGATTATGAGAAAACTACCATGGCATACACACAACTCTAATTACTAAAGTATAGCATCATCATTCACACGGTACCAACTGGTGATGCCTGAACTACTCACTCCAGACCATTGATGATCTGATAGCGTGTATTAGATGATACAGCAAGGAATATACCTACATGTCAACATTGCTTGTCAGTCGAGGAATGGAACATAGAAATGTTATCTGCTAATGCTAGTTTGGGGCATAAATCAGGAAGCCCACTGCAGAAAAAACGACATAAACAGTGATAGTAGCAAGCAAAGAAATATATTAATATTCAACTATCGAAGAATATCCAAATTAACATAGTTGGACGAATGTTCAAGAATTTTTTAGTGAACCTAGGCGAAACTATAGGCATTAAACATTAAAATATGCCCATTTGTCTGTCTATCTCAACTGCTAGATATCTCCTCAATGGGCATCATCAAACGCATATTTGCAATTACTGAACATGTGGTCGAAGTAAAATAAGTAGTAAACTGAAAATACACAATATACATAGCCCAAAGAGAAGCACTTTTAATCAGTGGTGGAACAGGGATATCAGTGGTGGAACAGTGGAACAGTGAGAAACAAAGAAAGGTTGTAGAAATCGAAGAGCACACAAGCCCACCGCGAGATCAAAAGAAGCCAAGCTTACATTGGGGCCGGAGCGCGGACTTGGGGAGCACGAGGGAGGGGTTGAAGAAGCTCTCCAGCACACGCATAGATCGGAGCACCTCGAAAGCAAACTAGCTAGCGCTGCAAGCAAGGAAGCAGATAGGACTTGATGGTGCGTGTAGACAATTCAGTGGGCGGAGGGATGGTGACCGGAGGAGGAGCAGGTGCTCTTCAGGTGTAAGCTGCAACTACCCATTATAACCAGAAAAGGAGAGCAGGTCAAAACAATAGCAAGTACAACTAACTAACTATGATGGTCATCATGTAAAACTAACTACAAGTGTGAAGCACACATAAACAACCATATAAATATAGCAGCGCGTGGTAGAAAGCAAAACAAAAACTAATAGTACAGACCGAAACAAACAAAGTGCACACCTGATGCATGTCCTTGTAAAATCAAGGGAAATTAAAAAACATCTGATCACTTAATCAGATTATAAATTCAGCTACTATGATACTGAACTTCTAGCTACTAAGACTAACGCAAAAGTGATTCTAGAAGGATCAATCTCAACATCCTGAGTGCTACAAGAAACACAGCCGGTGCATTGCAAAATCATCTTCACTTAATTCCTAGAGTGAACAAATCAGCAAATTCTTATATTATAATTTTTTTTACTCTGAAACTGAAACTTCTAGCAAAGACTAGCAAAAACCATAACCATCGTAACATAGTGGTGCTTATATGAACTACTTATCAGTTTTACAATATTCACATGATGTTAAAAAAATGGAAGAAAAAAAACTCAGCTGATATATTACAAGTCAAGTTCAGGAAAAACATTAGCATAAACAGGACCAAGGAACAAGTTTCATCAGTATGAAGATACAATGGTCTATTTAGAACTAGAATTACAGAAACACCAAAATCAACATGTGCAGAGGGTTTTGCCCAGGCCAATTATCCGCTACTGTTGTTGAGGGAAAGTATCTACACCTCTACTTAAGACAAATATCAAGAACTCGAGCTAGTCAAGCCAAGTATCTACACCTCTGATTAAGACCTTGATCAAGAGCCTGAATTAGAGGTTAGTGTCCATCAGCCAACAAACTATGACCTACCATGAGAATATATGTTCCTGCGAACAAAGAAGATAATCAGACATGGTAGATAGATACAAGGACTAAATGCATGACATCGAAGTCACTAGTATGCAGAGTAAATGTTCGCAATGAGCATTTTATCATAGTATACATGTAACTATAAAATACAATGTGAGATTTTACATCCACCGTGAAAAAAAACTCTATAAAACAAGGAGGACCTAGGTGTCGCAGAGATTTTACATTCACCATCAAAATGCAAATAGAAAATCTAAAATTATCCGAGTCACCAATCAAAGAGTACACAAGCCCACCGCCAGATCAAGAGACCTACATGAAAGACTAAACTGCAGTGAGAAATCCGAGGCAAAGCTTACTTTGGGGCGGAAGCACGGACTTAGGGAGCACGAAGGAGGGGTCGTAGAAGGTATCCAGTAGAAAGAAGCCGCCGTCTGGGTGGCAGTGCATCTCCAGCGCCGCGCCATGGTCATGAAGAGCAATGGTACGACCCTGTGAGGGATAAGAGGAGAACATGAGGTGAGGAGGAGAGGGTGGATCCGGGAGAGGAAGGGGGTCCTACCGGGAGAAGTGGCGGCCGATGGAGGAGCTGGGAGGTAGCTTGCCGTCAAGTGCTCGGAACGGCGGCGCGACCTTCAGAGGCGTTGCAGGGCGAGGATGGAAGGAGACGCGGCCGTGGAGGCGGAGCCAGCCAAGCCGAGGCTGCGGTGCCGGCGCGATCGAACGTGAGGAAGGGACGAGGTCATGGATCTGGTCCCCGTCTTCGGGTTCCTAACAACCGCCCGACGGAGCATCAGTGCGCCAGTCCCCCGACGGAGGACGTCTATCTCTCGGGATCGAAGAGATGGTAGGTGGTGTTCTGGCTAGGGTGATAAGGTGTGGTGGCGGCGCCGAGGGAGGGGGTGTTAGGCCTTGTACAATGCAAGGTGCTTAGGGGAGTGCTTAGCAAAATAAACCGATTTTTTTGTAGCACTAGTGCTTATTTCTATAGGAGAGGTGCCTAATTAAGCGTCTACCCTTTACATCTAAGCACCAGTGCTTAAAAAATAATCTGGTTTTTTTCTCTAAGCACCTCTTCTAAGCATCTTGCATTGTGGTCTTAGGGTTATGTTGTGTGGACAGAGCGCAGTGCCGATAAGGTTGGGACGTTGGGCTTTTGGCGGGTCTAAAATCATAGAGGAGGGAATCACGGGCGAGAAAATGCACTGAAATATTTTCAATTCCCATCTTGAGAGTAAGTGGTATGATTTTTTAATATATATACACTAATACATATATTTCAATGGATATTTGGCATGTTGTGCTTTCATCGTGGCAAACAATAGTGTCCCGAAGAGTTTTCTATTTTCGTAGCAAATAATATAGAATCATGCTTCCCGAAATGTAAAAATTACAAAATGTTTCCAAAGATTCGTGGCTTTCAAATCAAATAACCAATGTTATGGTCACACTTGTGGCATAGTTTGTTGAAATTTGCCTATGTTGTGAAAGTTTGGAATGGTGAACAATGTGTTGAAGTAAGTTTTCATTTTCTTTGTACAAAAAGACATTTTTTATTTTCCGTACTGGAACCTCGGCCGGACTTCCATATGGATCCTCCTCAGATAGGCGACTCTCTGGACTAGATCGGAGCTGTGGGCGAAGTGTCGTGGCAACATCCTCGCCGGTACCCGCTTGAAGGGTTCCACTCCCAGGCGGTAACTGATGTGTGTGTGTGTGTGTAGCGGTACACCCCTGCAGGGTTAACAATACTATTCGAATAGTTGCGTCCGCGGTTATGGACTGCTTGGAAAGCTTAGCTTGATTATTAGACAACTTCAATGGATACTTATAAAACTTGCCAAGATAAGCGTGAGTGCTATCGCGTGCTTTCTCTTGGGGAAGTCAAGGAAGGCACCATAGTGGTGTAATTGGTTGGAGACACATAGTGGACTCGTGTTCGCTTCTTACCTCAAGTCTGGTACTCGTAGTTCAGGACTAGCCAAGTCAAAGCTGGCACTTCTGCAGTGAAACCCCACCTCCCTTTACCTTGATACATGTGCATGAGTAGTATAGTTTCTACGTAAGTCTTGCTAAGTATGACTTTTTACTCACGTTTGCTTATTCTATGTTTTAGATGAACCCACTGATCCCGAAGGTGGATTTTTCCTAGAGCTCGACGACTGAAGCCAAGCTAGTGTAGTCCCAGTCAGACGACTGGTCCCTCGTGGAAGGGCTTGTTTATAGATAAGGCTTCTCTAAGCCATTTGTTAAACTTGTATGTACTCGTACCTACTTTGCTTCCGCATGTTTTGATGTAATGTTGGATCACAGACTTGTGATCTATTTGTGCACTCTGTAAGAGTTATCCATAAATTTGTAAACTTTGTATAGAATTGCAATGATACATGTTGTTCATACTAGACATCTGTGCTGCGTGTATGATTATAACATGCATGTCTTAGTATGGGTTTTCGAGACCTTAATTGTGATCTGGCTGGCGGTCTTTTATACACCAAGTGGCCCTTAGATGTGCGGAGCTTGGGGCATCGCGATGCGATTGCTCGTGACTCCGTCACGTGCACACTTTGTTGTATGATCGGGCCCGCCCTAGACCCCGACTAAGTGATCGGGCTGGAGTAAGTCTATGTAAGGGTTATAATACAATCATAGTATGGTTGAGGCGACTTGTCTATGATTATGGGAGTTCACCACCCATATCATTTAGACTTGTGTGCGGACGATGAGGACCCATCTCAGTTGATCATCCGGCCTGGATGGGATGCCCCTCACGTTCGATGCTTTCCTAGAACGTTTTGTGCTTGGCCTTGTCTGCTTAGACAAGTGGGTACGGTTCTCGGCTCTCCATATGATTGTATTGTAGAGAGTCTTGCATACGCTAACCCCGGGTCCCGAGAAATACAGAACAAGTATCCGCTTCCTCGGATCAACGATCTATATGATCAACTTGCTGGATCTACGGTGTTTTCGAAACTCGACTTGAGGTTGGGTTACCATCAGATCCGGGTCTGTGAACAGGACATTCCGAAGACTGCCTTCATTACTCGCTATGGTCCATACGAGTACACTGTCATGTCCTTTGGCCTAACCAATGCCCCAGCCACTTTCTTCCGATTGATGAACTATATATTCATGGAATATCTCGACAAGTTCGTCGTGGTTTATCTGGATGATATCTTGGTATACTCAAAGAATAAGGAAGAACATGCTTAACACCTTCGGCTTATACTTGCAAAGCGCCGATAACACAAACTCTATGCTAAGTATTCTAAGTCTGAGTTCTGGCTTCCCGAAGTAATCTACCTTGGTCACGTGATTTCCAAGGATGGCATTGCCGTCAACCCAGAACGTATTCAGGCTATCCTGGATTGGAATCCCCCCAAGACTGTCAAGCAACTCAGAAGTTTCCTCGGACTCGCCAGCTATTGCCGCTGTTTCGTCGATAACTTCTCCAAGATTGCCAAGCCTCTGACTAATCTTCTTCACAAATGTGTCAAGCTTGAGTGGACAGACAAATGTCAAGAAAGTTTCCAAGCTCTCAAGGAAAAGCTCACTTATCCTCCGGTGCTTGCCCCCCTGATACACGGAAAGACTTCGTGATATACTGCGACGCATCTCGTCAAGTATTAGGCTCTGTCCTAATGCAACAGTGCAAAGTGATTGCTTATGGCTCTCGTCAGTTGCGTGCTCACGAACACAACTATCCAACACATGATCTCGAATTGGCAGGGGTAATTTATGCATTGAAGCCGTGGCGACATTACCTCGTCGGTAATCGTTGTGAGATTTACACCGACCACCAAAGCCTGAAGTACATGTTTACTCAGCCAGATCTGAATCTCCTCCAACAAAGATGGCTCGAGACAATAGCCGATTTCAACATTGATATTCACTACAACTCTGGCAAAGATAATGTGATGCCCGATGGCTTGAGCCGCAAAGCCTACTGTACTGAACTTGAAGTTCAAGTACAACATCCACTTCTGTATGAAGACCTACGCAAGCTGAACCTCGAGATTGTTCCTCAGGGATATTTGAATAACCTGGTTGTTGAACCGGACCTCGATGACACCATCAAGTGGATACAAACATGTGACTCTGATGTCGAGAAGATTAAGAAGTATATCGCTAGGGGAAAGCCCTCATTCTTCACTGTTGCTGATGATCGTACGTTGTACTTCAAGAATCCTTTAGTGGTCCCTAGAAGTAAGCCCAATCTAAACTTGACCCCGAATGTCATGAAAGAATCTCATGATACTCCTTTGTCGATTCATCCTAGTAGTACCAAGATGTACCAAGACCTTCGTCAACGGTACTGGTGGTCTAACATGAAGCAAGACATCGCTCGATATGTTGATGAGTGTGAAGTTTTCCGTCGTGTGAAAGAAGAATATCAAAGACCTGCTAGAACTTTGCAACCACTTTCTATTCCTGAATGGAAGTGGGACAAGACCGAGATGGACTTCGTCACTGGTTTTCCCAGATCACAAAAAGGCCATGATGCTATCTTTGTCGTCATCGACCGATTCTCCAAGGTTGCCCACTTTCTGCCAGTCAAAGAGACGATCTCTGCTAGTCAGTTAGCAAACTTGTATGTTTCCAGAATTGTGTCCCTCCATGGTATTCCGTTGAAGATCAGTTCAGAACGTGGCAGCATTTTCACCTCAATATTTTGGGATAGTTTCCAAGAAGCTATGGGCACTCACCTGAATTTCAGCACCGCTTATCACCCCCAGTCGCAAGGACAAGTTGAACGAGTTAACCAAGTGCTTGAAGACATGCTTCGAGCTTGTGTCATTTCATTCGGTAAGAAATGGGAGGAATCTCTTCCGGTTGCTGAATTCTCGTACAACAATAGATATCAAGCTAGTCTACAGATGGCACCCTTTGAAGTTCTTTATGGATGTAAGTGTCGAACCCCTCTGAATTGGTCAGAAACTAGAGAACGAACGCTCATTGGTCCGGACATTATCCAGCATGTTGAAGATCAAGTTCTCGTTATCCGTGAAAATTTGAAGGATGCTTAGTCCCGCCAGAAAAGCAACTATGACCGCAAGCACAAGGGAATGGTCTATCAACCCGGCGAAGCTTACCTTCGTGTCACTCCCATGAGAGGCACTCATCGTTTTGGGATCAAAGGCAAGTTGGCTCCTCGCTACATTGGCCCATTCCGTATCCTTTCTAGGAGTGGACCAGTGGCATACCGATTGGAATTGCCGCCGAACCTCTCCCAAGTCCACGATGTCTTTCACGTGTCGCAACTCCGTTGCTGCTTCAAGGATCCTATCCGAGCAGTGGGTCATAAAATGCTGGAATTGCAGCAGGACTTGTCTTATCAGGAACATCCGAGCCGCATTCTTGATCAGTCTGAACGTCGAACCCGCAACAAGACAATCAAGTTCCTCAAGGTTCAGTGGTCGAATCATTCTGAAGATGAAGCCACTTGGGAACGCGAAGATCGTCTTCATGAAGAATACCCCGATCTTTTCGTCGCTACCACTTAAATTCTCGGGACGAGAATTCCTGTAGTGTGGAAGATTTGTAACACCCTCAGGTCTTGTAAAAGTGATCACTGTTGAGGAAACAATAATCCTGAAAGTCCAAGTATGTGATCAGAGGGGGAGGGGGTGAATGATCACTTCAAAATTTTCTACTGAAACTTTTGAAGTGAAGCATAAGTAGTGCGGAATAGCGAAGTAAAACTGGAAGCGAAACTAAATGCAGAGAATCAAAACACATTGAAGCATGACTGCGAAGCAAATGCAATACTGAAGGTAAATGCTTGAAGTAAAACGAACTGGGACTCAGCGATGTTTGTTCGACCAGTTCACGCTCTGCAAAGCGCTACGTCTGGTTGGAGGGACTGGTGATTGAACACCTGGAGAAAATCTCTCTCCGTCCGTTGCTCCACTGCACCAAACTCCTTGAGTTTGGTCAGTTCTTCACTCGTGGTTGATTATTGAGGAAATCACCGAAACCTTTGACAAACTGTACTTCGAGGCGACGATTACTCTTCGCTCTCTGAAGAACAACACTCTAACCGTCTAGGAAAATTGCAGTTCTCCAAGATAAAAAGGCTAGCAAGCTTTCACCTAAGTCATCTCAAATCTACTTAGATCAATGGGACTTAGGCTTCAGTATTCTGGATTTTGGGTTTTGCTTCGGTGGCGTTATTGGGGTGCTCTCTTCCGTCTCTCTTGGAATGATCTCAGAGCAGCCGCCCGCAAATGGAGGAGGGGGCCGCGTATTTATAGTTGGCGATCCCGAGGTGCGGAATGACCAAGTTAACCCGAGGTGACAGCTTGACACGTGTCCACAACGGTCGGATTTGTCATCAATGCGCAACTTTACTTGAGGAACAAGTAAAGATGACTCACGGACTTAGTTCTGCTTCAGTAGCCAAAGAACGAAGTCTTTCCTACCGAAACTTAACTTAGTGCACATGAGATTTCTTCGCTAAGGCTTCTCACCTGGTTTGGATTTGATCTGAGCATTTTCTCAATGACTTCGGTGTCCACAAACTAAATACCCCTCTTGATAGTACGGTTTGTCCTATGACTCAAGGAACATAAAAAGAACTACACAAAAACATCTAAGTCTTGCGCCGTCCTCTTCATTTCCTTCAATGAGTAGAGCTTCAGGACACCTTCATTTTTGGGGGCCAATCTTCGTGATTAAGCGTCGCTCCGTGGGTTATGCTTCGATAAATTGAAGACCTTCCCTGAAGTTTTATCACATAGCTTGTCCTTCAGGAACCTATGCAACTGTTTATACTAGAAAAAATTGTTAGTTCCTTTACTGTCTTGTCCAACAATATCCAAAACACACGGGGGCAAAACTTTGCTCTTACAATCTCCCCCTTTTTGGACTATTGTTGACAAAACAGGCATCGATAAAAGATATTGAAGTTTTTGTGAAGTGATGGGACAAACTCTAAGATATGAAGTTTTTGGCTCCCCCTGAATGCAAGCATCGAAGATTTATATAATCGAAATTAATGCTTGAGATAAATTTTCTTCGGTGGAGAGCAAAACAAAATATATTAGCGAATACAATTGCATTGAAGATATATATCCAGGAATGTATGCAATTGCTTCCAATGACCTGTGACTTAGAAAATAATAACCACCTGCAAGATAGAAGATACGAAGCAATACTTGCAAGAAAAGGGGTTATTAAAACTTAAGCGTAGCACAGGAGTAGCATGACCGAAGATAAACTTAAGTTACAACCCAATCGAAGAGAATGAAATGTTTGTTGTAACTTAACCAAACGAAGCAAAAGCAAAAAAGCAAACCCTTTCCCCGATGCAAAACTAACTCATCGATGCCCTCATTTCCCCCCTTTTTGTCAATGATTGGACAAAAGGTTGAGAAAAAGGTTCGAGAGGTCTATTGCGCGGCATCAGCACCCTGAGAACCCGACGAAGCTGTGCTTGACGAAGACTCATCCGACGAAGACTGATCACCGGAGGATTCTTCTTCGGAAGAGGACGTAGGAATAGCTTCGTGGCGCGTCTGGGTGATGAGGTTGATGTCGAGGTCGCTGTCATCGAGGTCGTCGTCGTCCTTTGAAGTGATGGAGTCATTCTCGGAGACGGTATCAGGCCGGATGGGTTCAGGTTCGTTGACGAAGAATACTTCATCAATCTTGTGCAGGGGAGGGATCTTCGGATTCGGGCGGTCCACTGAGTCATCACGAGAAAATTTTCCCTGGAGGTGCGGATACTCTTTGTAGATGCGATCTTTACGAAGGCCTTTGACAGAGTTGAATTTCCGGAGCCCCTTCCAGGAATGACGCTTGAGCACACGCAAATACTGATTGTTGTTGAGAGCAATGTTGCCAACTCTGTTTATCTCATCAGCAAGAAACTGCATCTGGCGCTGATTTTCTTCAATGTAGTTGTCAAGCATTTGCTGCGATCGAAGGTTAACTTCAAAATGATGGCAGTCTTTCTGGAACTTCTTGGATAAGTTTCGCTCATTGACTTCATGTCGCACACCAACATATGTAGCAAAAGGATCATTGGGTTTCCTCAACAATTCCAAAGAGTCACGCACTGGGGGGAGGAAAAGCTTCAGATGATGGCGAGCCACAAAGTCTCCGTTCCTGCCATAGTCACAAACAACTTGCAGCTAGGGAGCATAAGGTTTCAGTGTGAAAGGTAGCTCTGCTGCATGAACCAAATTCCTAATGAAGCAATCCTCAAAGTCAAATATGAGACCATGTGTGAGCTTCATAATGGCGTGCCTTGTCTCTGGATAAATGTTCGATTCTTCCGAAGCAGTACTCAAAGGGATCAATGAGTTGGACAAGATGTAGAACCAAGTCCTTGAAATGAAGTTCAAATGCTTCGGGCGAATATTTTCAGGAATGTAGCTTGCAGTGACTTCGGGGTCCAATAGAGTAGCAAATTCTTCGTCGGTCAGATCAGATTCTAAGTGAATCTTTTCTTGAACTCCAGAATGCCTTGGAATATTGACAATTTCCATGAATTCAGTAGAGGACATCTTGAAGACTTTGCCTTGTATCATCCATTCCAGCGTCCATGAGCTGGGTTCATTTGCTTCACCAGAAACATAGAGAGTTGCATAGAATTGCTTGATAAGTTCAGAATTGAAGGGAGTGCTCAAAGCGAACAACTGAGTCAAATTCTGATTCTCAATGGTTTCGGCGACGTTCTGAAAGCAAGTGGCAGTGGAAAGACTTCGCATATCCAGAAATTTATGCCTAAACAGAAATCCTTGCTGACAGAAGACTTTGGTGTATAAGATTTGCTGTTCTGCAGTCCAAAATCGAAGATCATCTGCAGTGCGATCCGAAGAATATGGGCTGACACCAAAGAAACGGTGGCGCTTCTGATGCTGTTCCAAGTTGAAGTCCGGTCCATGTCTTGAAGAATAACCAGCACCCTTGAAAATAGGAAAAGTCTCACGAGGGTAATTGGAGTCAAGCTGGGTATCTGTAAGGCCCGATATGCGGTACTGTTCCAGATCTAGATGTTTCCATCCAGATCCGGGGACGAAGCACATATCGGTCCCACCGCGACATATGACGAAGTCATATGCCCCGGATTTCCAACATGATATCACAACATTACAGATACAAGGATACAACATCTCATACAATCGGCATACAACTGCCTTAAATACAATACAACAGCGGAAGATATATGTCTGGGTACAGACTACAAGCAAATGCCTAGTGGTAAAGAGAAAAACATCGATCCCATAACCACACGGGTCCAGGCCCTCCGCCGGGATCCGTCTAACTAGTCGTCGTCGAGTCTCCATGTGAAACGTCGACCACCATACCTGTTGTCGATCAAGAACCCTGAAAAGAGTTTGGGGGTAGTATCATGAGTACAGAGGTACTCAGCATCCAACTGTAGTGGTCATCTGACCCAGCAAGGACTTCATCACTCGTCATTCTAGGACAACTAGTAGTTTACGGTAAGGAATGGGTAAGTGGTGAGGTTGCTGCCGCACTAGCATTTATGAAGTGGCTAACGATCTAAAGAGTAAGATAAGAAGCCAAGCATTCGATGAGGAAATCGCCTCCAAGAAGTCTGCTATCCACCTACATACGCAAGCATAACACCTATCCTATCCTTGTCCTCCTCTTCGCATCCCGACGAAGAAGAAGCAGTCAAGGCACACACACGTTGATCAAAATATATTAAGATTATCTAAGTTGTTGTTGTCTATGAACAAGGAGTAGGTCTCAAGTCGTCCATAACCGTGCACACGGCTTCTCGAAAAGATTTAACCCTGCAGGGGTGTAGCAACTGCCCATTACGAGGCTCCGCACGCACGTCCATCACTCTCAGTTGCTACCCATCACAGGCAACCATTTTATGATTTAGTTCCAAGAGATCCGAAACGACAGGTCCCTCTAGCTAACAACGAACAAAACCGGGTGGCCCCCGGTGAGTCGACATCCATCTCAGGAGTCGGCCGCGCTCTCGATCTGGTCTCTACCGTATGTCGCAGGTTTGGATAGCCGGTTAATGTGACGCCCCCAAAATCAATCCGTGTACAGTAATCATACACGCAGGGTACACGGCTGAGATTAGGGTGCCACGGTGAGAATATCACAGCACAACACTAAACACAAAAGGATAAACCAATATGCTACAATAAAGGTGGTCACGCGGACCCGAATACATAAGTTATACAAGCCATAATATCTGAGTACAGACATAGTTAGTCAAGTTTTGCCTTAAGAAGGCTAGCACAAATAACATCAGAGATACAGATCGAAAAGGCAAGGCCTCCTGCCTGGGAGCCTCCGAAACTACTCCTGGTCCTGGTCAGCGGGGGTCTCGACGTAGTAGTATCCGCCTCCGGGGTACTCCTGCTCCTGGGCTCCAACGTCGACTGCAGCGGCCGATCAGGCAAAACAGTAAAGGAAATAAAGAAGGTGAGTATCTAGTATACCCGCGAGTCTTACGTCCGCTACTAAGCATTATGCATTGTATCAACGGAAAGAAGAGGCTGTATATAGTGGACTGAAAGACAAAAATCCAGAGCAAGGGTAAGAAGCTAGGCCTATCAAAGACTAGCATCTTCCGACGATGTCTTGCAGCATGAGGTAAGAATCAGCCTACAGTTCATATAAAGCATAAAGTAACAACGAAGCAGAAGTTGCTGCAACATTGTATAATATAAGTTGTAATGATTAACAATAATAATAATTCCTCCGAGTTCCCTTCCTCGACTCCCTGCGAGGAAGAAGACCCGGAACCATACAGTTTAATAGTAATAGTTTCTAGTGGTAAGATCCAGCTTCAGCATAAAGCGTCCTGTTACTGTGGACACGGCTATTCGAATAGATTAATCTTCCCTGCAGGGGTGCACTGGCTTGACTCTACGACGCTCGGATCTCCAGGGTGGCGGGAACCTTGTTAGGGAACGCTCCACCAAAGCTATCCGACACAAAGTAGCCCATCCTTCGGCAATCAACAGAGAGGTCATCCGCCGGACTATATCCTATGTACGCCGGGCTTTGGACCCTAACCCGAACGTACTCCTGCACGGTGCGTGACTGGCCGGTGAAGCAAAATCAAAGCAAATACAAATACACCGCTGGAGCAAGAGAAGACAACACCACTTCCCGGCAATCAGCCCGCGGTACTGCTGACGTCTGAAGACCCTCGAACGAGACTACGATGCAGGGGAGCCCACACTCCTTATCCCACGTGTAGGTAGTGAGTACAAGCCAAAAGGCTACTCAAGACATCCGCCGAACCATTTAGCATTTTAATTAACCTGCGTGACAACCGTTATCGTTGCCTCGACTTAACCGACCCGCGGTTAACGACAGCAGTCAGGACCACCAGTACATCGGTGCCTGCCCTGTCGTCCCACCAAGTCACTGCGGTTACCAACAAGGTGAACCGTCTCCTTACCTTGTCTCGCATGTGCTCTTGGTAGAGCTCGACATTACGTAGTTTGGTAACTCTCGCGAGATACGAGCAGGGGCCAAGCACGCCAGTAACGTCGGTCGTACCCTCCCTGTCGTTCCCGACAATATACCGCTCGCGGGCACCGTTGGGTCGCCCGACTTCTTACCTTTAAGGACAACCGCTGTCCAGGACCCTATGGCGGCAAGACAAAGTCAGCCTCGAGTGGAGTACAAGGATTAATCCTGGATAGCTCACACTTGAGGTGACTAGGCATAACCCAGATAGGGGCCTTTGGCGGTGTCTGCTTTGTACCGTACATGTGCAGTTGTATATATGGTATCCGTGTTCACCCCCCTGAGTGATCACGGCCCGCTATCTAGTCCTAGCTAACAATGCGCAGGGTTCACTGCTGAATAATTCATAAATATAATAGGCAGCATAGGATAAAGGGGGTACATCAAGGGGCGACAAAATCAGGCTATGCAATTGAATAGGATTGTAATCATAGCAGCAGCAGTAAAAATGCCTAGTGCAAGAAAGTACGGAAAGGTAGGCGATATCTGGGGAAGAGAATGGCTCTGCTTGGCTGGAAGCTCGACGGTAGGGGTAGGGTCGTCGACGAAGTAGTCGTACCCGGCAGCAGTGTAGTCGGCGGTAGCAGCGGGGTCTACCGGAGATTAAGGGGGGAGGAAACAGTAAATACACAGCAATAACATACAAACATATGCATGTCATGACAGATGAAATGTTAACGGTGTTCTAACGCAGTGCAATGCACGTTGCTCGGAGCGGGAATTCGTCCGGGGATGAACTGCCAGCACCGGGTAATTACCGGACAGGGTGTCCGGAGGGGAAGGGTTCATGCCGGAGGTGTCGTGGACCTCCGACAAAGACAAGGGGGGTGTATCCGAGTTAGTTGAACTATTCCGAACAACTTTCGTGTTCGGAATAAATTCATCCGGGTACTTTTTATCGGTACCGGGAATTATCGACAGACAGCTCGGAGGGGGGGAATGTCGATGATCGGTGTGTTAGGGGGGTGGGATACACATACAAATAGCGTATCCGTATTCGTTATATTTTTCTGATCAATTTTGATGTATAAAGTTTTTGAATCTGACTTACGGTTTAAAAGATATTCAAATTCAAAGTTTTAAATCATTTAAAAGATTTTCTGGAATTATTTTTATTAATAAAACAGTAACATTATCCACAACCGTTTGACTGGTCAAACCTGACCAGTGGGACCCACTGGTCAGCCTCACAGTGATAATAAACACAATTAATCAATTTAAATAGGGCCAGGGCCCACATGTCAGTGACTAAAACAAATTAATTCTATTTATTAAATTTTAATATCCCTGGGCCCACATGTCATTCTGCTATTAACTAATTAACAGTTTTAATTAGCTTAAAGGGGCATGGGACCCACATGTCTGTCACTCAGGGGGTTTATTCTCTAACAGTTTTTTATTTGTTAGTTTAATTTAAACTAACAGGAGTATTAACCCCTAATCTAACAGGGGTCGGCCCCACTTGGCAGTGGCATTGCCCACTGGTGGTTAGCCCAGCCGGGCACACACCGGCGACGAACCGGACATGGGGCACGGCGGCGAGGCTGCCGTCCAACACAGGCGACGGGAGGGGGCATGAGGGGGCTCAATCGAACGAGGGGGAGGCCGCGCGGTGATTTGCGGTGGTGGCGGGTGGCTAGGACGACCGGAGTGAGCTCTATCTCAACAATGGCGGAGGCGGCGTTCGGCTCTAATGGCGTATCTCAAATCGCGACGAATTCGTTCGAACTAACGCGCCAAATCGATCACACGGGCTACCAGGAACACGATGTTGTACTCGACTCGTACGGAGAGGCACTGGGTGTGCGAGGCCACGGCCATGTTGGCGGCCGGAGCAAGGCTCCAATGGCTACGGCGAGTACGGCGAGAGGGGAGGACCGAGAGGAGTTGGCGGCGGCGTGGAAGCTCACGGGGAAGGTGTAGAGGCTGGCAGCAGGCTCGACGGTGGCTTGGAGCGGCCGGAATTGACGACGACAGCGACGCGATGCCGAGATGGGGAACGGCGAGATGCGCGTTCCGTGGACGTCCCCGGCGCGATTCCTTCTGCTGGATGAGGAAGACGTCGGGTGCGGTCACGCCGGGCACGCTGGATGCGGTTGGGGAGGACGACGGCCGCGTGTGGGCACGGCAATGGCGACGGCGGTGGCCGCGCGGTTTTTCCCAAGCGAGAGCGAAGTGAGGAGGGGGAAGAAGGGGACCTAGGGTTGTCCACGGGGGAGGGGAGGGACTACTTAACCTAGCCTGGGCACTGTTGCCGTGCGTTGTCGAGCATCGAGCGGCACCGGGCATCGAACACCTTCATCCATGGCGCCACGAGGCAAGGGGATGAACAGCGTGAAGGAGAGAAGGTGGCTGGGTTGATCTGGCTCGATCTGGGCCGTTGGATCGGCCGATCCGACGGTCCAGATCCGCTGGTGCTAGGGATTTCGATTTTTGGGGGCTATTTGGGAAGATCTGAGCAATCTCAGGGGGGTGGCTGCAACTTTGTGGCTAGGGAAACCCTAGAAAGAGGTGGGAGTGTGGTGGTCTTTATATAGCCCCGGTGGCTGGAAGTTTGCAAAAACATCTCCAGTTTTTGTCTCGCGCGCGCGGTGCTCACGTTTCTGACCGCCGGGGGTCCGCAGTACCTCCGATTCGGGTAAAACTTCGAACTGCGCGATGAGCGCGTCGAGCCGACGGCGTTCAACTCGCGTTGGAACCGTTCCGAAAACACTTTCCGGCGCGCTATAAAAATATCCCGTTTAATAATTAAACGGGGTTTTCGTTCCGTTGGCTGCGGCTGGTCTCGTGCGGTCTTCGCGACGGTGATCGGGTGAAACCCGGTGTCGCAAAGGTCGAGTGTCAGGGTGGCAAGGGTCAGTCTCCGTCCGGTACGAGATAAGAGGGGGAAATAATAATCGCCGATCGATAAATCGGGGATGCAAACACCGCAAACAAATCAGACAATCAAACAATTCACACCGAAAACAAATTTTTTAATTTTTGTGAAAACTGGGCTGTTACAGTATCTTGGCAGGGGCGCGAACGTGCGCGAATCCTTTGCAGAGGATCAATTGGGTTGGCTCGAGAAGGGCCAGCAGATTGAGCGACAATAAGCGCTTGCTCTTGCGATAGATTCAGAATCTGGACTTGTTCTTCTTCGTCATCATGTGCTTCGGTATGGGGCACATTTGCTTCGGAATCTTGAACAGTCCTGGCAGAGAAAAAGTCTCGGGATATATGAGTTCTGGAGTGGGTTGGTGATGGAGCATTAGCTTCACGAGGAGGTGATGGAGGTGGTGCGGGAGCAACTGGTGGAGTGGGAATCCTTTGAGGTTCGGGGGTAGGAGCGCGAATGGGTGTGGGAGCACGGGGTGGTATTGGTGTGGGGGTTCGTGCTGGCGTTGGTGTTGGGGTTGGAGCTCTTTCTGGTGGAGCTTTTTTGAGGGTGGTTCTGGTAGGAGGAGGTGTGGGAGTTTATGTGGTTGGAGCTGCAGGCTTTGGTGTGGGCTTGGATGGATTTGGCTTCGTTGAAGGAGTGGGAGCTGCTTCAAGAGTTTCCTGAGGCTGTTCATCACTGGTATCCATGTCTGCGGCTGAAGACAAAGTAACCTTGCGCTTCTTGGTGGTTCTATTCTTGGGTGAAGGTCCTAATGCCTTAGATGCAGCAGGCTTAGGAGATGGTGCCGGAGCAACAACACGTTCAGCTTCGGGCGACGCTTTGCGTTTCCGCGAATCTCTTTCCATAATGGAAGCATTATGGGTCTTCACCATATCATCCGCAGCGACCTTGATTTTTCCCTTGAAGATTTTGATGTTGTTCTTGGTGGTGGAATTGACATCCGTCACTTGTTGAAGCAACTTCAGGGCGTGCTGTTTGAATTCTTCACCAGGTTCTGATTCAGCTCGCTTCTGATAGTTGTGAATCTTTTTGCTTTCAGCCCTGTCTCTCTAATGCAGATCCTTCAGCTTGCTGATCATTGTGGTGATCATTGCTTCGATAGATCTGGAGATGTAAACTTCTCCAAGATCAACAACATCAGGATCTTCAGCTGCAAACTTCTCCCAGAGGGCTTCAGTGATGCCCAACTGATCCCAGAGTTCGCCTTCACGAGGGTCAGGGAATTGATGGTCACTCTGACGATCACCTTCAGTTTGAGCTTCAAGCAGAGATATGCCTTTCTGCTTCGATGGAATGGAGGAGGGAGTCATGTCAACAACGGGCTTCTTCTGACTTGCCCTAGCAGCTTTCTCTGCTTTCTTTGTCCTGAGGCTGTCTAATGTAGCCTTTCTTATAGCTTCATGCTCTGCCAGCTGTTTAGCTTCAGCGGCCGCTTTTTCTTCGTTCTTTGCGGCTTCGGCGAGCTTGCGCTTCGTCTCGGCCTTCTCCGCAGCCAATCTAGCAGAGTCCAACTCCTTTTGTTGTTTGGCAGCATCCTCATCTGCCTTCTTCTTCTCAGCGGAGCTTTTGGCAAGAATGTTGCGCTCAAGTGCCTCTTCGAGGTCTTTCTGTCTCAATTCTTCAGTGAGCTTGTGCTTCGCTGAAGGGTTTGTTGCAGCAGACTGCTTGGGCTTCGTTGATGCTGAAGCCTTTGCAGGTTGTTTCTTGGCGGGGTTGTGCTTCTGCTTCGATCGCCTCTCAGAGTTGAGGGCATCAGCCGGTGGCTTGGAGGCCAAGGGCTTCGCAACCACCAAGTTTGACAAATCAATGGTGGGGCGAGCAGAAGACTTGTCCTTGGGGTCTTGAAACTTAAGCCACTTAGCATCAGGTTTCTCTCCTGGCTTCTTCTTAAGTGGGATCTGAAGTCTTTGCTTCTTGGGGGGAGCAGGATCATCAGATTCATCATTTGCTTCGAATTCTGTTTCGTTGTCAGCAGCATTTGATTCGTCCATGATTGAATCTTCGAGAGCAGCTTGCTCTAGCCTGACATGCTCTTCATCTTCTGTGGTAGCATGGGGAGGAGAAGCAGATTTCTTCTTCAGCTTCTTCTTCTTCTTCTTCGTGCTTGGCCCTTCATCATGGGCTTCAGCTTCAGCCATCTTGGCTGCCTTCTTCTCTTCTTTGAGTCTGTTGATTTCAGCAGCGATTCTCAGACGTTCTTGCTATTCTGGATAATCATCTGGTGTCTTAAGAGTGTTGGGGTGAGGAAGCTTTGGTGGAACTGGGTAGTAAAGGTGGCGATTCTCTTCGGTGTACTGACTGCACATGGCCGAAGTATACTGATAGGGTGGACTGAAGGCAAACTGCATAGCCCACTTCCAGGTAGGGATGCTCTTGTGCTTGTACCATCTAACAGCCCAGTATCGGCGAATGTTTTGCAATCGATTCTTGCGCTGATCCTTGGTTTCTCCAGGAGGCATGTCATAACCCAGAGCAAGACGAATGGATTCGGGGATGCCTCTGGTGTTGTTGGTTTCCTTCGTTCTGCCTCCTTTCTTCTTCGGAGCAGACCGTTGTGCTTATTTGATGTGGTCAAGATTGGGTGACTCATTTCCGAAGCCTAACTCAGCAGACATCCTGTGAAAAGCACAAAAGTAGCGAGGGAAAAAGGCGAGTATGGAATGAGCACCAGCTAGAGTTTCGATTCAAAAACAAAAGTTTTGACAAGAGATTCAGTGAAAAATTTGGGTAAAGATTCTGGTCTATTCTGAGCTAGACTTAATCTTATGCAATGATAAGCTGAAACCCTAACACAGAACAGATGGATTCTAACCCTAACTTCTAACCTGAATCGGGATGGAAACCTTTGGCTAGCAGAAACCGATTTCCCAACAGAGCAACGATCCAACGGATCAAAGAAACCTAAGGAATTCATCCAAAAACAAGAAAACTAAGAACACGGATCCAATCGGGAAACGGAAGAACAGATGTGATGGAGATTGGATCGTGGCTCGGCGTAGCCTAACTCGGTGGCGTCGAGCAGCTACGGCGGCGATGAGCGGAGAGGACGTGCTCGTCGACGGTGTGAAGTCCACGGCGGCGCTCTTCCGGCAGTGAAGCAGCGAGAACGGCGACGGGGACGAAGAGCTAGGCGGCGCTCGGGAGAGAGAAGGTTCAGGGGAGATGCGAATGAGGTGGGATGGATTCGCTGGGGTGGGATGCCTTATATAGGCCGGTCTGACAGGAGCTGTCAGATCAGATCGAACGGCCCCCAGCGTCTGTCTCTCCGGATTCTACGGCGAGGATTTCATGGCGAATCGCGAGAAAATATCAACGACCCGGATTTGATGGGATCTCAACGACCGAAGAATATGTCCTCGACTTGAGTAAAACTTCGATAAGAATTGAAAGCATATGATTCGGAACTCAATGATGTTCGAAGCAAATGTTTTCCGTTTCAATTGTGCTCAACCATTTTGGACAGACAGAGTAAGAAAGAATAAGAAACAGAAGGGGTAGGGTCCGAAACTTATCACCTCGAAGAAAAACTAAACGAAGAAAAAGGTGATAAGCATAGAGGACTAAAACCAAGTGAAATAAAAATAAACTAAACGAAGCAAAAGCAAACAACGAAACTAAATAGGTAAGCAACGAAGTAAATGAATATATACAGAAGTAAAAAGGTTCGGTCTTACATTACATGTCGTGAGTCCAATATATTGAGCTCACACCTTAACGTATAGAACCTTTTCTCATCCAATGGTTTCGTGAATATGTCTGCCAGTTGATCTTCAGTTCTGACATGACTAATAACAATATCTTCACGCTGAACATGATCACTAAGAAAATGATGGCGAATGTCAATATGCTTCGTACGAGAGTGCTGTACATGATTGTGAGCAATTTTGATTATACTCTTATTATCACATAGGAGGAGGGGGCGGCGTATTTATAGTTGGCGATCCCGAGGTGCGGAATGACTAAGTTAACCCGAGGTGACAGCTTGACACGTGTCCACAACGGTCGAATTTGTCATCAGTGCGCAACTTTACTTGAGGAACAAGTAAAGCTGACTCACGGACTTAGTTCTGCTTCAGTAGCCAAAGAACGAAGTCTTTCCTACCGAAACTTAACTTAGTGCACATGAGATTTCTTCGCTCAGGCTTCTCACCTGGTTTGGATTTGATCTGAGCATTTTCTCAATGACTTCGGTGTCCACAAACTAAATACCCCTTTTGATAGTACGGTTTGTCCTATGACTCAAGGAACATAAAAAGAACTAAACAAAAACATCTAAGTCTTGCGCCGTCCTCTGCATTTCCTTCAATGAGTAGAGCTTCAGGACACCTTCATTTTTGGGGGCCAACCTTCGTGATTAAGCTTCGCTCCGCGGGTTATGCTTCGATAAATTGAAGACCTTCCCTGAAGCTTTATCACATAGCTTGTCCTTCAGGAACCTATGCAACTGTTTATACTAGAAAACTTTGTTAGTTCCTCTACTGTCTTGTCCAACAATATCCAAAACACACGGGGGCAAAACTTTGCTCTTACAATCTCCCCCTTTTTGGACTATTGTTGACAAAACAGGCATCGATAAAAGATATTGAAGTTTTTGTGAAGTGATGGGACAAACTCTAAGATATGAAGTTTTGGCTCCCCCTGAATGCAAGCATCGAAGATTTATATAATCGAAGTTAATGCTTGAGATAAATTTTCTTCGGTGGAGAGCAAAACAAAATATCTTAGCGAATAAAATTGCATTGAAGATATATATCCAGGAATGTATGCAATTGCTTCCAATGACCTGTGACTTAGAAAATAATAACCACCTGCAAGATAGAAGATACGAAGCAATACTTGCAAGCAAAGGGGTTATTAAAACTTAAGCGTAGCACAGGAGTAGCATGACCGAAGATAAACTTAAGTTACAACCCAATTGAAGAGAATGGAATGTTTGTTGTAACTTAACCAAACGAAGCAAAAGCAAAAAGAAAACCCTTTCCCCGATGCAAAACTAACTCATCGATGCCCTCATTCTCCCCCTTTTTGTCAATGATTGGACAAAAGGTTGAGAGAGGTCTATTGCGCGGCATCAGCACCCTGAGAACCCGACGAAGCTGTGCTTGACGAAGACTCATCCGACGAAGACTGATCACCGGAGGATTCTTCTTCGAAAGAGGACGTAGGAATTGCTTCGTGGCGCGTCTGGGTGATGAGGTTGATGTCGAGGTCGCTGTCGTCGAGGCCGTCGTCGTCCTTTGAAGTGATGGAGTCATTCTCGGAGACGGTATCAGGCCGGATGGGTTCAGGTTCGTTGACGAAGAATACTTCATCAATCTTGTGCAGGGGAGGGATCTTCGGATTCAGGCGGTCCACTGAGTCATCACGAGAAAAGTTTCGCTGGAGGTGCGGATACTCTTTGTAGATGCGATCTTTACGAAGGACTTTGACAGAGTTGAATTTCCGGAGCCCCTTCCAGGAATGACGCTTGAGCACACGCAAATACTGATTGTTGTTGAGAGCAATGTTGCCAACTCTGTTTATCTCATCAGCAAGAAACTGCATCTGGCGCTGATTTGCTTCAATGTAGTTGTCAAGCATTTGCTGTGATCGAAGGTTAACTTCAAAATGATGGCACTCTTTCTGGAACTTCTTGGATAAGTTTCGCTCATTGACTTCATGTCGCACACCAACATATGTAGCAAAAGGATCATTGGGTTTCCTCAGCAATTCCAAAGAGTCACGCACTGGGGGGAGGAAAAGCTTCGGATGATGGAGAGCCACAAAGTCTTCGTTCCTGCCATAGTCACAAACAACTTGCAGCCAGGGAGCATTAGGTTTCAGTGTGAAAGGTAGCTCTGCTGCATGAACCAAATTCCTAATGAAGCAATCCTCAAAGTCAAATATGAGACCATGTGTGAGTTTCATAATGGCGTGCCTTGTCTCTGGATAAATGTTTGATTCTTCCGAAGCAGTACTCAAAGGGATCAATGAGTTGGACAAGATGTAGAACCAAGTCCTTGAAATGAAGTTCAAATGCTTCGGGCGAATATTTTCAGGAATGTAGCTTGCAGTGACTTAGGGGTCCAATAGAGTAGCAAATTCTTCGTCAGTCAGATCAGATTCTAAGTGAATCTTTTCTTGAACTCCAGAATGCCTTGGAATATTGACAATTTCCATGAATTCAGTAGAGGACATCTTGAAGACTTTGCCTTGTATCATCCATTCCAGCGTCCATGAGCTGGGTTCATTTGCTTCACCAGAAACTTAGAGAGTTGCATAGAATTGCTTGATAAGTTCAGAATTGAAGGGAGTGCTCAAAGCGAACAACTGAGTCAAATTCTGATTCTCAATGGTTTCGGCGACGTTCTGAAAGCAAGTGGCAGTGGAAAGACTTCGCATATCCAGAAATTTATGCCTAAACAGAACTCCTTGCTGACAGAAGACTTTGGTGTATAAGATTTGCTGTTCTGCAGTCCAAAATCGAAGATCATCTGCAGTGCGATCCGAAGCATATGGGTTGACACCAAAGAAACGGTGGCGCTTCTGATGCTGTTCCAAGTTGAAGTCCGGGCCATGTCTTGAAGAATAACCAGCACCCTTGAAAATAGGAAAAGTCTCACGAGGTTAATTGGAGTCAAGCTGGGTATCTTGGCAGGGGCGCGAACGCGCGCGAATCCTTTGTAGAGGAGCAATTGGGTTGGCTCGAGAAGGGCCAGCAGATGGAGCGACAATAAGCGCTTGCTCTTGTGATAGATTCAGAATCTGGACTTGTTCTTCTTCGTCATCATGTGCTTCGGTATGGGGCACATTTGCTTCGGAATCTTGAACAGTCCTGGCAGAGGAAAAGTCTCGGGATATATGAGTTCTGGAGTGGGTTGGTGATGGAGCATTAGCTTCACGGGGAGGTGATGGAGGTGGTGCGGGAGCAACTGGTGGAGTGGGAATCCTTTGAGGTTCGGGGGTAGGAGCGCGAATGGGTGTGGGAGCACGGGGTGGTATTGGTGTGGGGGTTCGTGCAGGCGTTGGTGTTGGGGTTGGAGCTCTTTCTGGTGGAGTTTGTTTGAGGGTGGTTCTGGTAGGAGGAGGTGTGGGAGTTTTGGTGGTTGGAGCTGCAGGCTTTGGTGTGGGCTTGGATGGCTTTGGCTTCGTTGAAGGAGAGGGAGCTGCTTCAGGAGTTTCCTTAGGCTGTTCATCACTGGTATCCATGTCTGCGGCTGAAGACAAAGTAACCTTGCGCTTCTTGGTGGTTCTCTTCTTGGGTGAAGGTCCTGATGCCTTAGATGCAGCAGGCTTAGGAGATGGTGCCGGAGCAACAACACGTTCAGCTTCGGGCGACGCTTTGCGTTTTCGCGAATCTCTTTCCATAATGGAAGCATTATGGGTCTTCACCATATCATCCACAGCGACCTTGATTTTTCCCTTGAAGATTTTGATGTTGTTCTTGGTGGTGGAATTGACATCCGTCACTTGTTGAAGCAACTTCAGGGCGTGCTGTTTGAATTCTTCATCAGGTTCTGATTCAACTCGCTTCTGATAGTTGTGAATCTTTTTGCTTTCAGCCCTGTCTCTTGAATGCAGATCCTTCAGCTGGCTGATCATTGTGGTGATCATTGCTTCGATAGATCTGGAGATGTAAACTTCTCCAAGATCAACAGCATCAGGATCTTCAGCTGCAAACTTCTCCCAGAGGGCTTCAGTGATGCCCAACTGATCCCAGAGTTCGCCTTCACGAGGGTCAGGGAATTGATGGTCACTCTGACGATCACCTTTAGTTTGAGCTTCAGGAAGAGATATGCCTTTATGCTTCGATGGAATGGAGGACGGAGTCATGTCAACAACGGGCTTCTTCTGACTTGCCCTAGCAGCTTTCTCTGCTTTCTTTGTCCTGAGGCTGCCTAATGTAGCCTTTCTTTTAGCTTCATGCTCTGCCAGCTGTTTAGCTTCAACGGCAGCTTTTTCTTCGTTCTTTGTGGCTTCGGCGAGCTTGCGCTTCGTCTCGGCCTTCTCCGCAGCCAATCTAGCGGAGTCCAACTCCTTTTGTTGTCTGGCAGCATCCTCATCTGCCTTCTTCTTCTCAGCGGAGCTTTTGGCAAGAATGTTGCGCTCAAGTGCCTCTTCGAGGTCTTTCTGTCTCAATTCTTCTTCAGTGAGCTTGTGCTTCGCTGAAGGGTTTGTTGCAGCAGACTGCTTGGGCTTCGTTGATGCTGAAGCCTTTGCAGGTTGTTTCTTGGCGGGGTTGTGCTTCTGCTTCGATCGCCTCTCAGAGTTGAGGGCATCAGCCGGTGGCTTGGAGGCCAAGGGCTTCGCAACCACCAAGTTTGACAAATCAATGGTGGGGCGAGCAGAAGACTTGTCCTTGGGGTCTTGAAACTTAAGCCACTGAGCATCAGGTTTCTCTCCTGGCTTCTTCTTAAGTGGGATCTAAAGTCTTTGCTTCTTGGGGGGAGCAGGATCATCAGATTCATCATTTGCTTCGAATTCTGTTTCGTTGTCAGCAGCATTTGATTCGTCCATGATTGAATCTTCCAGAGCAGCTTGCTCTAGCCTGACATGCTCTTCATCTTCTGTGGTAGCATGGGGAGGAGAAGCATAGTTCTTCTTCAGCTTCTTCTTCTTCTTCTTCTTCTTCGTGCTTGGCCCTTCATCATGGGCTTCAGGTTCAGCCATCTTGGCTGCCTTCTTCTCTTCTTTGAGTTTGTTGATTTCAGCAGCGATTCTCAGACGTTCTTGCTCTTCTGGATAATCATCTGGTGTCTTAAGAGTGTTGGGGTGAGGAAGCTTCGGTGGAACTGGGTAGTAAAGGTGGCGATTCTCTTCGGTGTACTGACTGCACATGGCCGAAGTATACTGATAGGGTGGACTGAAGGCAAACTGCATAGCCCACTTCCAGGTAGGGATGCTCTTGTACTTGTACCATCTAACAGCCCAGTATCGGCGAATGTTTTGCAATCGATTCTTGCGCTGATCCTTGGTTTCTCTAGGAGGCGTGTCATAACCCAGAGCAAGATGAATGGATTCGGGGATGCCTCTGGCGTTGTTGGTTTCCTTCGTTCTGCCTCCTTTCTTCTTCGGAGCAGACCGTTATGCTTCGTTGATGTGGTCAAGATTGGGTGACTCATTTCCGAAGCCTAACTCAGCGGACATTCTGTGAAAAGCACAAAAGTAGCGAGGGAAAAAGGCGAGTATGGAATGAGCACCAGCTAGAGTTTCGATCCAAAAACAAAATTTTTGACAAGAGATTCAGTGAAGAATTTGGGTAAAGATTCTGGTCTATTCTGAGCTAGACTTAATCTTATGCAATGATAAGCTGAAACCCTAACACAGAACAGATGGATTCTAACCCTAACTTCTAACCTGAATCGGGATGGAAACATTTGGCTAGCAGAAACCGATTTCCCAACAGAGCAACGATCCAACGGATCAAAGAAACCTAAGGAATTCATCCAAAAACAAGAAAACTAAGAACACGGATCCAATCGGGAAACGGAAGAACAGATGGGATGGATATTGGATCGTGGCTCGGCGTACCCTAACTCGGTGGCGTCGAGCAGCTACGGCGGCGATGAGCGGAGAGGACGTGCTCGTCGACGGTGTGAAGTCCACGGCGGCGCTCTTCCGGCAGTGAAGCGGCGAGAACGGCGACGGGGACGAAGAGCTAGGAGGCGCTCGGGAGAGAGAGTGTTCCGGGGAGATGCGAATGAGGTGGGATGGATTCGCTGGGGTGGGATTCCTTATATAGGCCGGTCTGACAGGAGCTGTCAGATCAGATCGAACGGCCCCCAGCGTCTGTCTCTCCGGATTCTACGCCGAGGATTTCGTGGCGAATCGCGAGAAATTCTCAACGACCCGGATTGTATGGGATCTCAACGACCGAAGAATATGTCCTCGACTTGAGTAAAACTTCGATAAGAATTGGAAGCATATGATTCGGAACTCAATGATGTTCGAAGCAAATGTTTTCCGTTTCATTTGTGCTAAACCATTTTGGACAGACAGAGTAAGAAAGAAAAAGAAACAGAAGGGGGTAGGGTCCGAAACTTATCACCTCGAAGAACAACTAAACGAAGCAAAAGGTGATAAGCATAGAGGACTAAAACCAAGTGAAATAAAACTAAACTAAACGAAGCAAAAGCAAACAACGAAACTAAATAGGTAAGCAACGAAGTAAATGAATATATACAGAAGTAAAAAGGTTCGGTCTTACAGTACATGTCGTGAGTCCAATATATTGAGCTCACACCTTAACGTACAGAACCTTTTCTCATCCAATGGTTTCGTGAATATGTCTGCTAGTTGATCTTCAGTTCTGACATGACTAATAACAATATCTTCACGCTGAACATGATCACGAAGAAAATGATGGCGAATGTCAATATGCTTCGTGCGAGAGTGTTGTACAGGATTGTGAGCAATTTTGATTGCACTCTCATTATCACATAGGAGAGGGATTTTCTTCACATGAATACCATAATCCTTCAGCGTTTGCTTCAGCCATAGAATCTGAGTACAGCATGACCCAGCAGCAATGTATTCGGCTTCAGAAGTAGATATTGAAACACAGTTTTGCTTCTTTGAGGCCCAACACACAAGTGATCTTCCAAGGAAATGACAAGTCCCTGAAGTTGATTTCCTATCCACACGATCACCAGCCCAGTCTGAATCAGAATAGCCAATAAGATCAAACTGAGCTCCCTTGGGATACCACAAGCCCAAGGTAGGTGTGTGAGCAAGATAACGAAGAATTCCCTTTACAGCAGTATGATGTGATTCCTTTGGATTTGCCTGAAAACGAGCACAAATACATACTGAAAGCATAATGTCAGGTCTAGATTCACAAAGATATAAAAGAGATCCAATCATAGACCGATATTTCTTCTGGTCGAAGGCTTTGCCCTTCTCATCTGCATCTAAGAAGCCATTGGTAGGCATAGGCGTCTTAATAGTTTTGCATTCAGTAAGACCAAACTTCTCCAGGCAATCCTTGAGATATTTTTCTTGAGAAATAAAGGTGCCATTCTTCTTTTGACGGATTTGAAGTCCAAGGAAGAACTTCAATTCACCCATCATAGACAACTCATATTTCTTCGACATCATTTTGGCAAATTCTTCGCTGATTTCAGTGTTAGTGCTTCCAAAAATGATATCATCTACATATATTTGACACACAAACAAATCACCATTATAAGATCGAGTGAAAAGCGTTGGGTCAGTTGTTCCTGGTTTGAAGCCTTTCTTCAGAAGGAAATCCTTCAATGTGTCGTACCAAGCACGAGGTGCTTGCTTCAACCCATAGAGAGCTTTGTGTAACCTGTACACCATGTCGGGTTTCTTCGGGTCTTCAAAACCTGGAGGCTGCATAACATACACTTCTTCCTCAATTTCTCCGTTAAGAAAAGCACTTTTCACATCCATTTGATAAAGCAGAATACCATTGAAATTTGCAAAAGCAAGCATAACACGAATGGATTCGAGACGAGCAACTGGAGCATAAGTTTCACCAAAATCAATACCTTCGATTTGGGTGTAACCTTGTGCTACCAGACGTGCTTTGTTCCTTACCACTATACCGTCTTCATCTTGCTTATTGCGAAAAATCCACTTTGTACCAATGATGTTGTGCTTCGTGGGATCAGGTCTATCAACTAAGGACCAGACTTTGTTTCTCTCGAACTGGTTAAGTTCTTCGAGCATAGCAGTTAACCAATCTGGATCCTTCATGGCTTCATCAAACTTTGAAGGTTCTAGCATGGAGACAAACGAAAAGTTTCCACAGAAGTTAGCCAAACGAGTACGAGAGCGAGTTGTGGGACGACCTGGTTGATGAATTTCTTCAAGGATCGAATCAACATCAACTCTTCTTTGAACTTGTGATAAGGTTGAATCATTTGCTTCAGGCTCATCTTCTGCTTCAGGATCTGCTTCAGCTTCAGGATCTGCTTCACCTTCAGCTTCAACATTTCCTTCGGGATTAGCATTTCCTTCGTTCCCTTGTTGTTCTTCGTCCTGTTCATCATTAGCTTCAGGATGTTGATCTCCGGCGCCCCGGGCTATGTGTGGGAACATTGGACCATCATCATCCCTATTTGCTTGACGAGCATTGGCTTCAACAGGGCGAATCTCTCCAATAGCCATGGACCTGATCACTTCATCAAGAGGAGGTTCATCTAGATCATGAGGCAAATGCTCTTTTTGAGAGCCATTAGTTTCATCAAACCTCACATTCACAGTTTCCATAACTTTCCCAAAGTGAGAGTTATAGACTCTGTAGGTGTGAGAGTTTGAGCCATAACCTAAAAGAAAACCTTCATGTGCCTTAGGGGCAAATTTGGAGCTATGATTCATATCTCTAATAAAGCATGGAGCACCAAATACCCTAAGGTACGAAACATTTGGTTTGTTACCAGTGATAAGCTCATGTGAAGTTTTCTTCAGAAATTTGTGAAGGTAAACCTTGTTGATGATATGACAAGCTGTGTTAATTGCTTCAGCCCATAACCTAATAGGAGTCTTGTATTCAGCAAGCATAGTTCTGGCCATCTCAATGAGAGTTCTATTCTTCCTTTCGACAACACCATTCTGTTGAGGTGTATAAGCAGCAGGGAACTCATGAGTGAAACCATGATCATCAAGAAAATCTTCAATATGAGTATTTTTGAATTCAGTTCCATTATCACTTCGGACATGCTTCAGAGATAATTCATATTCAGTTTGAGCACTCTTAGCGAATGACTTGAAGATTTCAACAACTTTGCTCTTGTCATCCAGAAAGAAAACCCAAGTATAACGAGAGAAATCATCAACAATAACTAGACCATATTTGTTTCTCCCAGGCTTGCATACTTTTGAGGACCAAAAAGATCCATATGAAGCAATTCAAGAGGACGAGTGGTAGTCATGATAGTCTTTGCTGAATGATGTTTCTTCGTAATTTTACCAGCTTCACAAGCACTATAGAGACGATCCTTATCGAATTTTACTTCGCTAAGGCCAATAACATGATTGTTCTTCACTAAGTTATGAATATTTCTCATCCCTGCATGACCAAGTCTTCGATGCCATAACTAACCAGATGAAGCTTTTGCCATTAAGCATGTGGATACAGCAGGGCCCGAAGAAAAATCAACAATGTATAAGTCTCCTTTTCGGTATCCTTCGAAGACAAACGCATAGTCATCCTGTGAAAAGACAACACAACGCGAAGCAGAAAATAGAACAAGCATACCCATATCGCATAACTTAGAAATAGACATAAGATTATATCCAAGTGATTGGACTAGCATAACCTTGTCAATGTGTTTATCTTTCGATATGGCAATCTTACCCAAACCTAAAACTTTACCCTTGTTGTTATCACCGAAGGCAATGTACTTCTCAGAAGAGTGAGATAATTTTTCTTCGGTGAATAACTCCTTGTCTCCGGTCATATGATTTGTGCAACCACTATCCATGACCCATTCGGATCCACCGGAGACATAGCCCTGTAGAAGAATTAGTTCTTCTTAACCACCCACAAACGAGCAGGTGACTGAGAAGATGTTGAATCACTGGTTGAAGCAATATTAAAGCGAACAGGAGTGTATTGCTTCGGTGTACCATCAAGCACACCATAAATGTAAGTCCTCTGCGAATGGTTAGCATAAGAATGAGCATATGCAATCTTAGTATGATTATTATGAGGACGATAAGTATGATGACCAGTGCGGTAGTATTGCTTCTGCGGAACATTTGATTCGGGCACCAATGGATCATTTCTCGTTTCAAGAGAATAGAAATGATTCGGTGGTACCGAAGACTTTCCCTGCATGGTATGGTTAGCAGGCAGTTTTTCCACAAGTGCTTTCTGCACCCATATTTTCCTCTTATACAAACCATTCTTAGGAGGAGTACCAACATACTCAGCTGTAACCTTTCCCTGTTCATCTTTGATGAGCTTGTAGTCAGAATCAAGTGATTCGTCTACAATAGCTTTGTTCATCTTGCAGTCAAAACCTGAAAGATTAGCTATATCAATGGGGTTCCCCTTCGCCAGGACCCAAACACTCTTAGGATACTGCTCAGGTTCCCAATAGGTGCCATCAGGGATTATCTTTCCCTCGAAACCAACACCTTCATTCCTGGGATTCCTGTGAAGGAGAGCCTTCCTCAGGATATCACAGAGATACTGGTGACCTTGCACACTTTTGAACATGCCTGTTTCAAATAAGTTTTTCAACCTGAGGAGTTCCTCGGTAACAGCAGGGTTTTCCTCATCAGAGGCATTAGTATCATCAATAACAATATGAGCTTTGCCTTTGGAATCAATTTTGCTTCGTTCCAAACAATCCTAACAAGGCGATTCAGTTTTATGATTTGCTTCAGAACCTAGTTGAGCCATGAGAGAGAGATTGACATTTTCCAACTCTTCATGAGCCTCTTTCAGTTTTTCGAGAGCCATTTTCCTATGAAGAAATTCATAGGTGAGCTTCTCATAATCAACTGAAAGAAGATCATACCGAGAGGATAATTCTTCAAACTTTTCTTTCAGAGCTTCATGCTCATTAGTTAAAGTTTGACCTTTCTCTATCTCATCGATCAACAGAGTTTCTGATTTCTTAATGGTTTTGCTTAGTGAATCAAGTTCATCTTGTTGGATTGAAGCAATTTTAGCAAGTTTAGCATAGCTTATCTTTGAATCACTGTCATATGAAGAACAATCAGAAGTATCATAGTTTGATTTCGATGAAGATACCTTCGCCTTGGCCATGAAGCAATATGCAGGAGATTCATCTTCAATACTGTTGTTGGTGAAGAATGAGCTCGAAGCTTTTGTCGAAGCATCTGCTGAAGCGAATGCCAAATCAGCAACACCATCTGATTCGGACCCAGACCCAGACCTTGAGCCTGATACAGCTTCGGACCCAGAGTTTTTGTCTTCAGAGTTCATCTCCTTTCCCAGATAGGCCTTGGCTCGGTGAGAGCTGCTTCGACGAGACGAGTGAGTCTTCGATGAAGAGCCCACACGCTTCTTGTGATACTTCTTCCTCTTGTCATCATCAGAATCTTTCTTCTTATCTCTTCTAGAACTGGAATCATGTCTCTTGGATTCATAGCTTCTGGAAGATCTGTGGAACTTGGTTGAGGAGTCTCTGAGCGAATGCTTTGCTTTGTTTTCAGCTTCCCACAGAGGGCAATCAGCAATGTAGTGACCTGGCTTCTTGCACTTGTAGCAGCAGTTGTCCTTAGATGGAGAGCTTCTTGAGGATGAGCGGTGAGATGAGTGAGTTGAACTTCTTGAAGAATAACTCTTCTTCGGTGAAGAAAAACCTTTTCTCTGGAAGCGGTTGAAGCGTCTCATGATCAAAGCTAAATCTTTTCCAATGCTTGCAGGATCATCTGATTCGACACCTGAGGCAGAACTGGCTTCGGGTGAAGAATGACGCAAAGCTTTTGCTTTCAAGCCATGAGTTTTTCTTCGAGAGCCATTTATGTCACGTTTCTCATCTTCTTCCATTTCAAAGGTATTGAGTCTCTCAAGAATATCAGCGGCAACAAGACGTCTGAAATCAGTCCTTTCCTTGATCATCAGCACAATGTGATCAAACGAGTCATCCAATGAGCGAAGCAAAGTTCTTACAACTGAGTGAGGAGTAATGTCATCAGCACCGAGGGAAATCAACTCATTAGCAAGAGCTATGAGTCTGCTGTAAATGGAGCTGACTTTTTCACCCTCGTTTCTCTTGAAGCGATAGAATTTGCTCCGGAGTGTGTCAATTCTGGCATCCTTCTGGGTAGAAACACCTTCACCAATCTTTTCAAGATAGTCCCAGACACCTTTGGCAGATGGAATGTTCTTCACTTCATGATACTTTTCTGGTGTCAAGTGATTGGTGATGAACACCCAAACTTCAGAATCAAGATCAATCAGTTTTGCTTCTTCAGGGTTGATGGCCTTCTCATCGGCAACAGTGACACCATACAAGACAACTTGCCAGGCAGTTGAGTTGATAGCCATGATATTTCTCTTCATCTTGTCCTTCCAGTAAGGGTAGTCCTTCCCATTGAAAACAGGAATAGGTTCGCCGGAGCGAATAGCTGCGAAAGACATACTTGAAGGCACTCTAGGAGGTTAATCCAAAACACACAGAGTGTAGGGAGTGACTAGCTCTGATACCAATTGAAAGTCCAAGTATGTGATCAGAGGGGGAGGGGGTGAATGATCACTTCAAAATTTTCGACTGAAACTTTTGAAGTGAAGACTAAGTAGTGCGGAATAGCGAAGTAAAACTGGAAGCGAAACTAAATGCAGAGAATCAAAACACATTGAAGCATGACTGCGAAGCAAATGCAATACTGAAGGTAAATGCTTGAAGTAAAACGAACTGGGACTCAGCGATGTTTGTTCGACCAGTTCACGCTCTGCAAAGCGCTACGTCTGGTTGGAGGGACTGGTGATTGAACACCTGGAGCAAATCTCTCTCCGTCCGTTGCTCCACTGCACCAAACTCCTTGAGTTTGGTCAGTTCTTCACTCGTGGTTGATTATTGAGGAAATCACCGAAACCTTTGACAAACTGGACTTCGAGGCGACAATTACTCTTCGCTCTCTGAAGAACAACACTCTAACCATCTAGGAGAATTGCAGTTCTCCAAGATAAAAAGGCTAGCAAGCTTTCACCTAAGTCATCTCAAATCTACTCAGATCAATGGGACTTAGACTTCAGTATTCTGGATTTTGGGTTTTGCTTCGGTGGCGTTATTGGGGTGCTCTCTTCAGTCTCTCTTGGAATGATCTCAGAGCAGCCGCCCGCAAATGGAGGAGGGGGCGGCGTATTTATAGTTGGCGATCCCGAGGTGCGGAATGACCAAGTTAACCCGAGGTGACAGCTTGACACGTGTCCACAACGGTCGGAGTTGTCATCAATGCGCAACTTTACTTGAGGAACAAGTAAAGCTGACTCAGGGACTTAGTTCTGCTTCAGTAGCCAAAGAACGAAGTCTTTCCTACCGAAACTTAACTTAGTGCACATGAGATTTCTTCGCTCAGGCTTCTCACCTGGTTTGGATTTGATCTGAGCATTTTCTCAATGACTTCGGTGTCCACAAACTAAATACCCCTCTTGATAGTACGGTTTGTCCTATGACTCAAGGAACATAAAAAGAACTACACAAAAACATCTAAGTCTTGCGCCGTCCTCTTCATTTCCTTCAATGAGTAGAGCTTCAGGACACCTTCATTTTTGGGGGTCAACCTTCGTGATTAAGCTTCGCTCCGTGGGTTATGCTTCGATAACTTGAAGACCTTCCCTGAAGCTTTATCACAAAGCTTGTCCTTCAGGAACCTATGCAACTGTTTATACTAGAAAACATTGTTAGTTCCTCTACTGTCTTGTCCAACAATATCCAAAACACACGGGGGCAAAACTTTGCTCTTACAAATCCCTTGCTTAATTTAAATCACTGTGCTTGATCCTTGCCTTGATCATCTTTGGATTCAAAAACAAAATCAAAATGCCTTTTGATTGATATTACAACATTGGGCAAGTATAAATTTTTTACAAAAATAGTGCAAGCAATTTTTTAAATTGCATATTAATCTATGATTCATGCCCACATAGGTATAGGAATTTATTGAGAAATAAAATAATTTAAACAATTAAATACAGAGCCAAAACAACACCTTTTTCTAGTTGCATATTCAAAAGTAATATTAATGATTTATTTAAAACCCCAAACTTTTTGTGGCACCTCAATATAGTGCAACACAAATATAGAAACACTTAATACATTTTGTAAAAATGTAAAAGTAATTAAAACAAATACAAAGAGAAACGACAGAAAGCAAAAAGAATAAAAGAAATGAAAAGGAACTAACCTCGCCCAGGGCGAGGCCCACCTCGGCCCAGCCCACCCCCTCCCCTTGTAATCTTCCTCCCCCACCCACCCCCACTTGCCCCGTCGCCGTGGCGTGCGCGCCGTGCTCGACGCCTCTGCCGGCCTCCCCCACCTCCCTTGTGTGCCATAGACTATAAGCACGCCCCACTGCCCGTCTGGATCTCACCCTCCTCCTCGCCTCGCACCCCTCGGGGGAAAACCAAACCGATGCTGTCATGGCCAACCCGGTGAACAACCGTGGCCATTGACCACCATAGCCCCCGCTGCCGTGTCCTGGGTGCTCGCAGTCGACGTCGTCGTCATCACGCGCATCCGTTCTCGGAGCAACCACAGCGCACACAATCGCGTCGTATTCAACCTTGGGGCGCCCAAGATCGCAACCGGATTGCCACTGCTCTGTGCCCTCCCCGCAAAGTCTAAGCTCATCTGCAGGCTCTATGTGAGTCAGGCCGTCGTCGCCAACCCCTCTCGCTCCTTCCCTTGAACCGTAGGCCGACTTGCCATGGAAGCCGAGCTCGGCGCCGCCATGGACGTCCATGTGCTCGCTCGCGTGTGCCTCAGTTCACGCGCTTGACTCTCACGTGTTCCTGCTACTCCATAGGCTCGTTTCCAACCGTTGGCGTGCTCAATTTCGTATCGGGTCGTGGTTCACCATTGCTGTCGTAGCACAGTCGCCGCCAAAGTAGACGCCACGGATAACCTCGTCCATCCCAAGCCATGGTGCTACCACCATTCCACGCGCAAAGCTCCCCGTTCAAACGCACCCAGCCATGCGTGCTCCCGTGCCCTTTAACGAGCGCACGTTCGAGATCGCCGCCGGCTGACCTCGTCGTCGATGGCCTGGGTCACCGCCAGGTGGGCCCCTCCGGTCAGGCATGTCTTTAGGGGCTAATCACACCCCTGTGTGCCGCTGACTGTGGGCCCAACCCCCCCTGTTAATTAACCTGTAAATTAAAAAAATACAGTATAAAACTGTTAGTTAAACTGTAAGTCACTTACAGATGGGCCCAACCCTTTTAAACTTAATTAAATAGATTAATTAACACTGTGTGACTTACACCTGGGCCCCACCTGTCAGTTTAATAATTAAAATAATTTTGGTTTAATAACTGTCTATGACATGTGGCCCTAGTGATTATCTAAAATTAATTAAATGTTTTTATTAATAAAGTGAGGCTGACCAGTGGGACCCACTGGTCAGGTTTGACCAGTCAACCCCATTGTTGTGGATAATGTTAGATTAAATGATTTAATAATTCCAGAATTTTTTTAAATTGATTTAAACTTTGAAAATCAATATCTTTTAAACCGTAAGTCAGATGAAAAAACTTTATACATGAAAATTGATCATAAAAACATAATGAACACGAATACACTATATGTATACCAACCACAACCCTCTAACACAACAAACATCGACATCCCCCTCCGGTCCGTCTGTCAATAATCACCTGGAGCCGGAATTTCATCCCCGGATGAATTCCTGCTCCGAGCATAGGACATTGTACTGCGTTAGAACATAGATAACATTGCATCCTTCATGTCATGCATCTGTTTGCATATGTTTGCTTTGTATTTATTGTTTCTTCCCCGCTTTATTCTGTGGTAGACTCCACTGCTGTTGTCGACTACACCGCTGCTGAGTAAGACTACTTCGTCGACGACCGTACCCCTACCGTCGAGCTTCCAGGCAACCATAGCCATTCCATTCCCCAGATATCGCCTATCTTTCCGTAGTTTCCTTGCACTAGGGATTGATGCTGCTGCTACGTTGCTTACCTGTCCAACTGCATAGCCTGTCATTGTCACCCCTTGATGTACCTTCCTTTATCCTATGCTGCCTATTATAAATATTATATTCAGCAGTGAGCCCTGTGCATTGTTAGTGAACTAGGATTAGATAGCGGGCCGTGATCACTGTGGAGAGTGAACGCAGAAACAATAATTATAACTGCCAGAGGTACGGAACAATGCAGACAGCGCCTAAGGCCCCTACCTCGGCTCTACCGAGCCACATCAAGTGTGAGCTATCGAGGAGTAATCCTCGTACTCCACTCTTTGTTGACTCTAATTAGCCGCCCTAGGGTCCTGAACAATGGTTGTCCTTAAAGGTAAGAAGTCGGGTGACCCAACGGTGCCCGCGAGTGGTATTGCGACGTGACGATAGGGAGGGTACGACAGGTGTACAGGTGTACTTGGACCCTGATTGTTGGACGCGAGATTTACCAAACCATGAAAGTCGAGCTCCTCCAGAGCACACGCGAGATAAGGTAAGGAGTCAGTTAATATTGTTGGTAACTGTGTGCTTTGACGGGATGACAGAGCAGGCACCGATGTACTGGTGGTACTGGTTGCTGTTCTTTGTCTGTTGTGTTAATTAGTCGGGAAACGACAATGGTTGTCCGCGAGATAATAAAATGAGTAAGGGTTCGTCGGATGACTTGAGTAGCCTTTTGGCTTATACGCGCTGCCTATACGTGGGATAATGAGTTATGGGCTCCCCTAGTTCGTAGTCTCGTTCGAAGACTATTCAGACGTCAGCAGTACCGCGGGCTGATCGCCGGGAAGTGAGGTGTCTTCTTTGCTCGAGCTGTGTTGTTTTTGCTACTGCTTCCCTGCCACCCACGCACCGTGTAGGAGTACGTCAGGGTTGGGTTCCAAGGCCCTGCATACTTAGATTTAGACCGGAAGCTGGCCTCTCTGTTGAGTTTGAAGGATGGGCTACTTTGTGTCGGATAGCCTCGGTGGGGCATTCCCTAACAAGGTGTATTCCACCCTGGAGATCCATGCGTTGTAGTGTATCATAAGTGCACCCCTGTAGGGAAGATTGATCTATTCGAATAGTCGTTTCCACGGTAATAGGACGCTTTATGCTGAAGCCAGATCCTACTACTCCAAACTATTACATTACTAAACTGTTGGTTCCGGGTTTTCTTCCTCGCTGGGAAGTCGAAGAAGGGATCTCGGAGGCTTTGATAATGATTACAACTTATTATTATACAATGTTGCAGCAACCTTTGCTGCATTGTTACTTTATGTTTTATATAAACTGTTGGCTATTCTCTCCCCATGCTGCAAGACTCGTCGGAAGATGCTAGTCTTCGATAGGCCTAGCTTTTCTTCCTTATTATAGCTTTTTGACTTTCAGTCCACTATATATAGCCTCCCCTTTCCATTTGATACATATGCATAAATGCTTAGTGGCGGACGTGAGACTCGCGGGTATGTTAGATACTCACCTTTTCTTTATTTCCCCTTTATGTTTTTCTTGATCGGCCGCTACAGTCGACGTTGGAGCCCAGGAGCAGGAATACCACGGAGGCGACTACTACGACTTCGAGTTCCCTGTTGACCATGAGTAGTTCGGTGGATCCCAGGCAGGAGGCCTGGCCTTTTCGATCTGTATCTCTGATGTGATTTGTGCTAGCATTCTTAAGGAAAAACTTGACTAACTCTGTCTGTACTCAGATATTATGATTTTGTATAACTTATGTATTCGGATCCTCGGGATCCCTGGTTTGTACTATCAGATTTATCTTATTTGTGTCTACTGTTGTGCTGTGATATTCTCACCGTGGCACCCTGATTTCGGCCGTGTACCCAGCGTGTATGATTACTATACACGGCTTGATTTTGGGGGCGTCACACACCATCAAGAGACATTCGAGTCACGGATAGCGAGAGCTCTTGCACCTTAATTTTCTCATGTTGCTTGGTTCAATACTAATATAGACTTTTGCTTGTTATGAATTAAATTGAATTACATACCTTGATTGCTTTACATAAAAGTTTTTATATGGTTGGTAGCATGTCACCACAGAAATTATGCTTGTTATCATTTAGCGACTCGAGGAGGAGCTTGGGGGTGTTGATACGTCCCAAACGTATCTATAATTTCTGCTTGCTCCATGCATGTTTTGTGTGATATTGCTATGTTTTAGATACACTTACATACACTTTTGATCATATTTTGACTATCCTATTAACTGAGTGCACCCCAGTGCCAGTTTCTGTTTTCTGTTCTCTTTTAATTCCAGGTTTTTCCATTACGTAAAATGACAGAAAAATTCCAGAAAAATCCAAAAAAAAACCAGCGCAAGGAAGCTTATGGAGCCCCAAAGGGGGGCCAGAGGGGCCCCACCTGGAGACCAGGCGGCCAGGTGGCGCGGCCAAGGGTGGGGCCGCGCTGGGAGGCCGCTTGGACCCCTCGTGGCCCCCCTAGCTACCCCCCTTCGCCTATGTATTTCCTTCGCCCCAAAACCTCCGAAGATAGAATCATTTTTCGCGATCTCGCCTCTGTTCCACCGCCGCCGCCGCGCTTCCAAGATCGGGAGCACCAGAAGACCTCTTCCCGGCTCCCTGCCGGAGGGAGGATGGACCTCCAGGAGCTTCTCCACCACCATGGATGCTTTTTGGATGATCCGTGAGTAGTCCACCTTGGACCATGGGTCCATGATCAGTAGCTATGTGATGTTCTCCTCCCCTCTTTCTTCTTCATGGATTAGCCCTTGTGAGTTGCCCTACATGATCAAGGCACATATGTAATTATGTCCGTTGTTGCTATGCTGAGTTTGCTGGGATCTGATGGATTATGAGACTATGTTCAGATTGTGATTGAGTAATATATTTGGTTCTTCTCTTTTATATTTTTGTTCTTGAGTAATTCTTGCATGTTCTCCATTGCTTTTTATTGCTTTGGCCAAGTAGTAGTTAGTGACTCCAAGAGGGAGCGTTATGCTTGATTGTGGGTTCATGCCCCTTGATGGCTAGCTTGAGTGACATAAACATGAGTCTAGGAGATGTGTTGTTGCCACAAGGGGGAAAACAACGGTGCTTGTAATCGCGGTTGCAAGGATTGTTTACTTTACGCAAAGTTCTTTTAATGCAGTTGTCTGTTGCTTTGGGTTTACACTTTGGGTGGGGCTCGCAACTTAATACCAGCGAGATGTTCTCGATAGATATTTCAAGGTGGATGATTAGTAGTAGATGCAGATGGATTTCGGTCTACTTATTTTGCCGTACCACCCATGCTTTTGAGCCTCTTCCTTTCTTTGTAGCATAGTTATCATTGGTTTGCGCCCGTAATCCTGTCAATTCCCCAGCTGTGATTTGTTTACCTCACATAGAACTTTTATTGTATTTTTGGAGAGACATCACTAGTGAACATCATGGGACCCCGGTCCATATTTCTACCACTTTTTACACCTTCAATCTAGTTATTGTTTTTACTTTCCAGTTGCAGTTATCACTCTATTTTCCTTTATCTGTTGCGTTGATCCTTTGTAAACAATAACGCCAGAGAGATTGACAACCTCTCTAAACTTCGTTGGGAGAAAAGTTACTTGTTATGTGTGCAGGTCCAGGTAAAGTAAGCAACCTCGGCGCCGTTGCTCGCTTCACCATCTACTTGTCGACCTTGAAGTCCTACTGGAGAAATAAACCCTATCCTCTACGTCCGGGGAAATTTGCTGCTATCCTACATCTCACCTTCCACTTGGGTTAACCAACGAAGGGTAAGAAACAATTATCATCTCTCGCGCATCAGGGTTCAACCTCAAGAACATAGTAAGTGTGTCAACAGGTGGCGAAGCATTGTTGTTGTCGTTGTTGTTGCCCATATTCTGAGCGAGCAACTGGATCAACTGAGCTTGTCCCTGAAGCAACTGTTGCATGTACGCTGGCACCTCATTGTTGTTCTCATTGTTGCCTGCACCACTTATCCTAGTCTCATGTCTCGGCGGCATCTGGTGGGTGAGAAAAGGTAAGGTTTAGATAGAAATAGGTCTAAGGGAATCACTACCCATAAGAACACAATAACAATCAAGTCCAGCAAAAATACAAGCCACACAAGCACAAACAATCCTAAGATAAAATCATATCAAGGGATATATATGATATATCAACTAAATAAATTCATAACGATAAAATTATAACAAGATGGTCGTCTGTCGACTAAACCTTCTCACATAATGTAACTACAATGGTCATCTACAATTTAAAAGAGAAGGTAGTCAACAATGAATGAAGATGTGAATACAAGAGTAAGGACTAATAAGTAGACAAAAGTTGAATAATAATTTTTTCACACATATGGCTTTTCTAATCCATTTTCTAGGGTCACGACCTACAGTCAACACACTACTCTGATACCATCTATAACGCCCCGACCACTCCCAACCGGTTAACCACCGATTCCATGGTCGGTGCGCCTCGGATCTAGACTGTCCTCATAAACCAACACTAGTCTTTTCTGCACACTTTTTCCTCACTCGTGCGCACCCGGGATCAACTTCCTTGTCGTTCACCCATCCCAAGACTACTCCAAGCCAAGCACGCTTAACCTGGTAGTTCTTTCCTAATGGGCTCCCGGAAAAGAAGGCGCACCTTGTTGATATCAGTAGTCTATCATTCCTATTGAGATCCTTGGTTGCTACATACACCAACTATAACGCCCCGACCAATCCAAACCGGTTAACCACCGATTCCATGGTCGGTGCGCCTGGGATCTAGACTGTCCTCACAAACCAACACTAGTCATTTATGCACACTTTTTCCTCACTCGTGCGCACCCGAGATCAACTTACCCGTCGGTCACCCATCCCAAGACTATTCCAAGCTAAGCACACTTAACCTGGTAGTTCTTTCCTGATGGGCTCCCAGAAAATAAGGTGCACCTTGTCGATATGAGTAGTCTATCATTCCTATTGAGAAGGCATCCAACATGTACCCCATGTAAGGCTCACCGACCGACACACACACCGTCTAACTGCCAGGGTCGGCTCTGATACCAATTGTAACGCCCTGACCACTCCCAACCGGTTAACCACCGATTCCATGTTCGGTGCGCCTGGGATCTAGACCGTCCTCACAAACCAACGCTAGTCTTTTCTGCACACTTTTTCCTAACTCGTCCGCGCCCGGGATCAACTTCCCGGTCGGTCACCCATCCCAAGACTACTCCAAGCCAAGCACGCTTAACCTGGCAGTTCTTTCCTGATGGGCTCCCGGAAAAGAAGGCGCACCTTGTTGATATCAGTAGTCTATCATTCCTATTGAGATCCTTGGCTGTTACATAGTAACTCCAAGAGGGAGCGTTAGGCTTGATTATGGTTCATGCCCTCGATGTCTAGCTTGAGTGACAGAACCATGAGACTAGGGGATGTGCTGTTGCCACCAGGGAGAAAAGAACGGTGCTTGTAACCGCGGTTGCAAAGATTGTTTACCTTACGCAAAGTTTGTTAATGCAGTTGTCTGTTGCTTTGGGTTTACATTTTCATTGGGGCTCGCAACTTAATACCAGCGAGATGTTCTGGATAGATATCTCAAGGTGGATGATTAGTGAGTAGATGCTGATGAATAAGTGGTCTACTCGTCTTGGCGTACTGCTCATACTATTGAGCCTCTAACTTTCTTGTGGCATAATTAGCATTGTGGTGCGTTTATGATTCTGTCAATTTCCCAACTATAATTTGTTCAACCAACTTAGATGTTTTATCGTATTTTGTGAGAGAGACATCACTAGTGAACATCATGGGACCCCGGTCCATATTTTCACCATTGTTTATGCCACAACTCTTTATTCTTTATTTCCTTTTAGTTGCAATCACCATCACTATTTCCACCTTACGTTTGATCCTTTGTAAACAACAAGGACGAATAGATTGACAACCTCTATGAACTCGTTGGGAGAAAAGTTACTTGTGTCGTGAGCAGGTCTAGGTCAATAAGAAACCTCAAGGTTGTAAGTGGCGCCATTGTTTCCTTGCCACCTACTTGCAGAACTTTGAGTCCTCCTGGTACGATAACCTTGATATCTTCACCGAGGGAAATTTGATTCTAGCTACATCTCAACCTTCCACTTGGGGTAAACAACAAGGGCCGAGAAGAAGATAATCTCTCGCGCCATCAGCGCACAACCCGCCACTCCCGACAACGACGACCCCAAGTTCAATCGTATGATGGAGATGGCCATAGCCCAGTCCTACGAGGATTTGCGCTTCGATGCATACCTCCGTGACGTGGACGAGCGAGAGGTCCAATTTGGGTTGGAGCAATCCGTCGTGTTTGCCGAGGCCCTCACCGTGAATAGGGATCGACATCGATTGGTACTTGTAAGGCCCGATATGCGGTACTGTTCCAGATCTAGATGTTTCCATACAGATCCGGGGACGAAGCACATATCGGTCCCACCGCGACATATGACATAGCCATATGCCCCGGATTTCCAACATGATATCACAACATTACAGATACAAGGATACAACATCTCATACAATCGGCATACAACTGCCTTAAATACAGTACAACAGCGGAAGACACATTTCTGAGTACAGACTACAATCAAATGCCTACTAGCAAAGAGAAAAACATCGATCCCATAACCACACGAGTCCAGGCCGTCCACCGGGATCCGCCTAACTAGTCGTCGTCGAGTCTCCACGTGAAACGTCGATCAAGAACCTTGAAAAGAGTTTGGGGGTAGTATCATGAGTACAGAAGTACTCAGCATTCAACTGTAGTGGTCAACTGACCCAGCAAGGACTTCATCACTCATCATTCTAGGACAACTAGTAGTTTACGGTAAGGATGGGGTAAGTGGTGAGGTTGCTGCCGCACTAGCATTTATGAAGTGGCTACCGGTCTAGAGAGTAAGATAAGAAGCCAAGCATTCGATAAGGAATCGCCTCCAACAAGTCTCCTATCAGCTACTTACGCAAACATAACACCTATCCTATCCTTGTCCTCCTCTTCGCATCCCGACGAAGAAGAAGCAGTCAAGGCACACACACAGTTGATCAAATTATATTAAGATTATCCCAGTTGTTGCTGTCTATGAACAAGGAGTAGGTCTCAAGTCGTCCATAACCGTAGACACAACTTCTTGAAAAGATTTAGCCCTGCAGGGGTGTACCAACTTCCCATTACAAGGCTCCGCACGCACGCCCATCTCTCTCAGTTCCTGCCCATGATAGACAACCATTTTATGATTTAGTCCCAAGAGATCCGGAACGACAGGTCCCTCTAACTAACAACGCACAAATCCGGGTGGCCCCCGGTGAGTCGACATCCAACTCAAAAGCCGGCCGCGCTCTCGAATCGGCCTCTATAGTCTGGACGAGGTCGGGTTAGCTACCCAAACAGATGTGGGAAGCCCCCTAGCTTCCAGGTGTGGACCAACAAAGAAACCATGTCTCCGCTGCCCAAGTTGTTTTAAAATAATATCTGCCAGGAGCTACCCGACAGACACACACACGGTTTTCAAATGGTAAAATCAGCTTGGGCCGCCACTAGAAATGTTTGAAGCTAGGTAGGTAAGAAAGGGGGAACCCATAAAATCCCACACGCGGTTAGGCACGCTCAGTCTTAAAACCAATACCCGGAACTCGGGTCCTAGGTGATTCGAATGGAACAAAGCGTCGGGGCGGGATGGCCTAGACCTTCTATCCTTCGTCGAATATAATCAACATTTATAATAATCATATCATCCATAACGATAATAATAATGTGATATGCCAAAACAAGGAGTAACAGGGTAACATCGTTGCATCCTAAGCATGCATACTAAGAAGGGGCTGAGCAACGAGCAATAGTAACATAGCAGAACAAGGTTTGCTGGGAGGGGACATGGATGTATCGGTTTGAAAGGGGCTGGCTGGAGAGGGGCTGGCGGCCTGGCTTGGCGCCGGGCCACGCTGGGCTGGCCGGCCTACTAGCGCTGGAGGCCCAGCCGGTCGGACGTTGCGGGGAGGCCGCTGAATCGGGCGCCTCGCGATCCCGGTGACGTAGGCGGCGGCGGTGCCAGACTCGTTGCCGACGAGCAGTGAGGAGGCGTCTAGGGCGGCGCCAGCTTGGCGGTGGTGGCGGATCCGGATGTTGCCAGTGGTCAGGGGCGGCGTGGGCGAGCTCCCGTGGTGCAGCGGCGGCTGCTCGGGCTCGAGCCGACGCGGTTTGGCGGCCATGGCGCGGCGTCCTGCTGCATGGGAAAAGAGGGAGCCGAGGTGAGGGGAGGGAGAGGAAAGAAGAGGAGGAGGGGCGCGGCGCAGGGGCTCCTCACCGGAGTGTGGTCGGCGTGGCGGCGCGGCCGGATCGGACGGCGCGGCGGTTCTCCATGGCTAGAGGAAGAAGAGAGAAAAGGTGGGATCCTGGGCGCTGACGTGGCGGCCTCTGGGCCGTCGGATCGCCAGATCTGACGGTCCAGAGCGCTTGGTGGAAATTTTCCAGATCTGGGCTAGGGTTTGGAAGAAAATGGGGTATTTTTGGGGCAAAGTGGAGGGGGTGGCTGCAATTTTGTGGCTAGGGAAACCCTAGAAAGGGGTTGGAGTGTGGTGGTCTTTATATAGCCCCGGTGGCTGGCAGTTTGCAAAAACATCCCCTGTTTTTCTCTCGCGCGCGCGGTACTCACATTTCTGACCATCGGGGGTCTGCAGTACCTCCGATTCAGGTAAAACTTCGAACTGCGCGATCAGCGCGTCGAGCCATGGCGTTCACCTCGCGCTGGAACTGTTCTGGGAACACTTTCCGGTGCGCTATAAAAATATCCCGTTTACTTATTAACCGGTGTTTTTCGTTCTGTTGGCTGCGGCTGGTCTCGTGCTGTTTTCGTGACGGTGATCGGGCGAAACCCGGTGTCGCAAAGGTCGAGTGTCAGGGTGGCAAGGGTCGGTCTCCGTCCGATACGATATAAGAGGGGTAAAATAATCGCCGATCGATAAATCGGGGATGCAAACACCACAAACAAATCAAACAATCAAACAATTCACACCGAAAACAAAAATTTTAATTTTTGTGAAATCTGGGCTGTTACAATACAACACCACCAACAAGTGATCTCGTCCCAAGATCCAGGACGATCCGGGGAAGGGTAGGGGATGAGAAGCGAGAGGTGACGACCTCAACACCACCAACAAGGGACTCGAATCCATGCCGACAACAAACCTCGGTCAAGAAATCTTCCCCCAGAGAGACGACATCGTCGAAGAACGAAGCCATCTGGGTTCAAGCGGAGGAACGAGAGCGAAAAGCAGATCAAGGTATAGTGATTTTCGACGCAAGTCGTAAAAACACCGGGCAAAAGGAGGGAGGGCAAAGGACGACCCAGATGTACACCAGAGTTGGAAGTCTAAAGGTACTACAGGATTTCCCAAACCTGAGATCGGAATCGAGACAATACTTCCCAAGCAAAGCATTGTAATGATTTCGAAACTCCACACACTCGAGATCCTAGAGTTTGAAGGGGGATAAGTCGAGAGTTAAAAACACATACGGCACTTGTCCTGACCAGAGCATGGGTAAGGAGGAAAAAGAATCCTACTCTCCGATAACTAAGTTAGTAACTACAAAAATAGTTTTTGTCTAGACTCGACTTCGGCCAGAGAAGGGATCCTACGGTCGGTAAGGCTCTGATACAAAGTTGTAAGGATTGACCTCCGGGATATTTTCCACCACCATGAGCGCTTCCTAGATGTGCCTTTGATACGTCCCAAACATATCTATAATTTCTTCTTGCTCTGTGCATGTTTTGGGTGATATTGCTATGCTTTTGATACACTTTCATACACTTTTGATCATATTTGGACTAACCTATTAACTCTGTGCACCCTAGTTCCAGTTTCTATTTTCTATTGTCTTGTTATTTCAGGTTTTCCCATTACGTAAAATGCCAGAAAAATTCCGGGAAAAAATATAAAAAATCAGCATACCGGAAGCTTCCAGATGGCCAACGGGGGGCAGAGGGGCCCCACCTAGTGCCCAGGCGGCCAGGTGGCGCGGCCTAGGGTGGGGCCGCGCCGGGAGGCCGCCTGGACATCTGGTGAGCCCCCTGGCTGCCCCCTTCGCCTATATATTTCTCTCGTCATCGAACCCCCGAAGACATAACCCTTTTTCGCCATCTCGCCTCTGTTCTATCTCCGCCGCACTTCCAAGATTGGGAGCATGAGAAGACCCCTTCCCGGCACCTTGCCAGAGGGAGGATTGATCTTCGGGAGCTTCTCCACCACCATGGACGCTTCCCGGATGAGCCGTGAGTAGTCCACCTAGGACGATGGGTCCATGATCAGTAGCTATGTGATGTCCTCTCCCCCTCTTTCTTCTTCATGGATTAGACCTTGTGAGCTGCCCTACATGATCAAGGCACATATGTAATTCTTTCTGTTGTTGCTATATTGAGTTTGCTGGGATCTGAAGGATTATGAGACTATGTTCAGATTGTGATGAATAATATATTTGGTTCTTCTACTTTTATATTTGAGTTCTTGAGTAATTTGTGTATGTTCTCCGTTGTTGTTTATTGATTTGGCCATGTAGTAGGTAGTAACTCCAAGAGGGAGCGTTATGCATGATTGTGGGTTCATGCCCCCTGATGAATAGCTTGAGTGACAGAAACATGAATCTAGGGGATGTGATGTTGCCACACGGAAAACAACGGTGCTTGTAACCGTGATTCCAAGGATTGTTTACTTTACGCAAAGTTCTTTTAATGAAGTTGTTTGTTGCTTTGGGTTTACACTTTGGGTGGGGCTCACAACTTAATACCAGCGAGATGTTCTGCATAGATATCTCAAGGTGGATGATTAGAGAGTAGGTGCAGATGGATTTTGGTCTACTTGTTTTGACGTACTGCCCATGCTTTTGAGCCGCTTCCTTTCTTTTGTAGCATAGTTAGCATTGGTTTGCGTCTGTAATCCTGTCAATTGCCCAGCGTAATTTTTTTACCTCGCATGGATGTTTATCGTCTTTTGGAGACATCACTAGTGAACATCATGGGACCCCGGTCCATATTTCGACCACTATTTACACCCTCAATTTACTTCCTGTTTTACTTTCTAGTTGTAGTTATCATTACATTTTATCTCTTGCGTTTGACCTTTGTAAACAGGAAGGACGGATAGATTGACAACCTCTCTGTACTCGTTGGGAGCAAAGTTATTTGTATCTGTGTGCAGGTCCACGTAAACTCTCGTGCTAGTAATTTCTAGCACCGTTGTCACCTACTTGTCGTCGCTGGAGTCCTACTGGAGATAAACCTTGGTATCTTCATTGAGGGAAATTACACTACGCTACTTCTCAACCTTCCACTTGGGGTAGCCAATGAGGAGCACTACTTCAGTGCCATCAAGCTAATTTCTGGCGCCGTTGCCGGGGACTCATATCTTCAAGATAGGGGAGTTGCACGCTTCTTTTATCCTTGCTTTTTAGTCTTGTTAGTTTACCTTTCAGTTTTTTCTTTCGTGTCCTTTATCAAAAATCACAAAAAAATTGCTTGTCTTGTTTGTTGCTTCTATGGGTACCACTGAAAACACTAAGTTGTGTGACTTCACTAGTCACAACAACAATGATTTTATCTGCACTCCTATTGCTACACCTGCCACTTCAACATCTTTTTATGAAATTAAACCTTCTTTGCTTACCCTTGTTATGAATGAACGGTTCTCTGGTACTGGAGATGATGTTGCTTTATACTTGAATATTTTTGTTGAGCTTGGTGATATGCAAAAGTATAAAGAAGTAGAAGGTGATATTGTTAAGATTAAGCTTTTTCCTTTCTCCTTGAGAGGAGGATCTAAAATTTGGTTTAAATCCTTGCCTAGGAATAGCATAGATTCTTGGGATAAGTGCACAAATGCTTTTATCGGGAAGTACTACCCACCTGCTAAGATTATCCAATTGAGGAGTAATATTATGAATTTTAAGCAGTTTGATAATGAACACGTTTCCCAAGCTTGGGAACGTAGGAAATCTCTTGTTAAGAATTGCCCTACGCATGGTTTGACTACTTGGATGGTTATCCAGACTATTTATGCAGGCTTTAACTTTACCTCGCGGAACCTGTTAGATTCGGCCACGGGAGGAACCTTTATGTCAACAACACTTGGTGCTTCCACAAAAGTACTAGATGAGGTGATGACCAACTATTCCCAATGGCACACCGAAAGAGTTCCAACAGGTAGGAAGGTAAACTCTGTCGAGGAGATCTCCTCCCTAAATGAAAAAAGTTGACTTGATCATTTATTTACTTACCAAGCAAGCTCCTATCGATCCTCATGATGTTCCTTTAAATTCTTTGGTTGCTCAAGAACAAGTAGATGTGAACTTTATCTCTAGAAACAACTTCAACAACAATGCTTATAGGAGTAACTTTGGTAGCAATCCTAGACCGTTCCCATCCAACAACTATGGGAACAACAACACTTATCCTAGCAACAAGAACTGCACTTCTGAATTAGAGAGCATGCTTAAGGAATTTATCACTACCCAAAAAGCCTTCAACAATAGTGTAGAGGAAAAATTAGAAAAATTAGATAATCTCTCTTTGAAGGTAGACAACTTAGCCCTAGATGTTGAGATTCTTAAAGTTAGAACTTCTCCCCTCGAGGAGAGGAAGCCCACTCCTGTGAATGCTATTCAAGTGTAAATTAATGAAAACACTAGGATGATGGCTAAACTTAAAGAAAGATGGGCTAGAGAGAAGGAGGAATAAGATACAATTAAGAGCATTCCTACACACCACACCGTTGCTACTATCCAAGTTGTTGAGGATACCCAAACTCTTAGCACCCGACACACCCCTAGTCCCATTGGACCTATTAATGGTGATTCTATTACCTTAACCGTAGAAGAAGAAACTGCGATGAACATAGAAGCTTTCAAACAAGTGAGCCTAGATGACACCCCTACCACCTTTCATAGTAGTGACATTGATTTTGATAGTTGTACCCTTTCTGAAGTTATTAGCTTACTACACAAGATGTCTAGAGACCCCCACACTAGCACACTAAATCTTGCCTTCATGGAGCATATCAGTAATTCTCTCATTAAAGCTATGGAGGAGAAGCTTAGGGTAGAATCCTCCATTCCTAGAAAGCTAGAAGATAGTTGGAATCCTATGATCAAAATTAAATTGAATAATTTCTCTTGCTATGCCTTATGTGATGTTGGAGCTAGTACCTCCGTTATGCCCAAAAGAATGTATGATATGTTTGAATTGAAACCTTTTGATCCTTGTTATTTTGGTGTTCTTCTCATTGATTCTTCCGTAAAGAAACCTTTGGGGAATATTGACGATGTTCTTATCATTGTCAATGACAATTATGTTCCCGTTGATTTTACTATTATGGACATTGAGTGTGAACCCTTATGTCAAATTATTTTGGGACATCCTTTTGTTTGCACCATTGGTGCTGTCATTGATATAAAAGAGGGGAATATAAAATTTTAATTCCCTCTCAAAAAGGGGATGGAACACTTCCCTAGAAGAATATTAAGTTACCTTTGGAGTCCGTTACACGGGCTAGCTGTTCTCTTTCACTTTATAAAACTTGATCTTTTTTGCTTCTTGCCTAGCTTAAAGGCGTAAAAGAAAGTGCTTGTTTTGAGGCAACCCAAGATGTTTTTACTTCTTTTTTTAGTGGTCATACTACTGTAGCAACATAGTTGTATCTTTATTTTCAAGCTTTGTGCCAACTTTAGCTGCCAATTGCAAGAAAGTTCAAAGATTGTGACATGTTGTCCAGAAAACAGATTATGTCCTTGGACGGAAAAATTCACGATAAATTACAAGATCATCTTTCTGATCTGAATTATTTTGATAGCATGATCTATACAATTAGCTTTCGAGCGCCTGTTCTGAGTTTTTTGATTTGAGCTGCAAAAGTACCCCAAAACATTATTTACTACCTGCTGATCTATTTTTCACAGATTCTGCCACGTTTTTTCTTTCCTCAGTTTTGCAAGTCTTGCGCTAGCTTTTTCTTTGCAAATTTTTTTTGAAGGTCTTGAGAAACAGTAGGTATTGAAGAAAATCTTTATTTCCAGTAGAGGGGAATTGTTTTATTGTGGGTACTAACCTCTCTAATCAGCTTATGATGAGTTATGTATGAAGGGAGTTTTCAAGTGTGCGAAGGAAGATGATGAAAGAAGATCCGGGAGTGTCAAACGCTCAAGCTTGGGGATTCCCCCATGCACCCATAAGAAATATACAAGGAGACTCAAGTGTCTAAGCTTGGGGATGCCCCCATGCATCCGCTTCTCATCAACAATTATCAGTTCGTCCTTCGTTCCACTATATTTTTATCACTTCATGCGTTATGTGCTATGCTTGGATCTTCTATCTCTTTACTTTTTTGTTTTCTTTAGCCTTGTTTTCTGTTCATAACAATTTAGAACCCAACTTTCTTTACGTGGGAGGGAAACACGCTCCACTTTAAACTAGAACACATCATAGGATTTTCATGCTTATCTTTCTTTTGTTGTGTGTTCTTTATCTTTTCGTAGATGTTGTCATGTTTAGCTCTTCGTATTCATGCTAATATTTTTAAGAGATTTTGTTTAGTTTGTTGCTAGAACTCTCTTGAGTTTTCATGTTTATCTTGTTTAGAGAGTTGACTTGTTGCACTGAGTTGTGTGTCTTGACTTGAAGTAGGTAATTGAGGTTGTTATTCAATTGTAGTAATAACTTGCAATAGTTATGAGGTATTGTTGTGAGTAATGTTTGAACTTTTGGTGTCAAGAGATTTAGCCTATTAGTGATAGATGTCGTATTTTGGGCAATCCGTGTTTATTTTCAAAAACTAAAAAAACTAGTTGAGAACTCTAGATACTAGATGGATCACTAATCTTTGGAGGGATTGGATATTAGAGTACACTCACGTACCATGAGTCGAGGATGCGCAAGGATAACCAAAACCCCATACACTCCTCCTCGGGGTACTTGTCTCTTTGTGAACCTCCTGATTAGCTTGAGAGTTACCGATAATAACTGCATGAGTTCTTCGGACTAATTTAAGTATTCGAAAGTTGACACTTCCACCTCCTAATATTTGCTAACCTCTTCGGTACCGTGCGTTGCCTTTTCTCACTCCGAGAGTTGGCGCCTACCTCGCCGGTGCATCCAAACTCTTGGCATTATACGCTCTATCATCATAAACCTCCTTATATCTTTCCTCAAAACATCCACCATACCTACCTATCAAGGCATTTCCATAGCCTTTCCGAGATATATTTCCATGCAACATCTACCTTCTCATGATTTGATCTTCATGTCATTTATGTTCCTGATACACTGGCAGAGGCATATATTTGCATACATCATGATAGATTCATCTTCTTTATACTGAGTACTTTTGTAAAGTGTGAAAGATCTTCTATACTTCTTGTAAAATAGAGTGTTGCCCGTAGTGAGGAAAAGATCCCAAAGAGGAAAAATGAGAGTTAAATAGAAAGAGCCATGGAGGCCACCAAAAAATAAAAATGAGAAAAAAGAGAAAAATAACATAAAAAGAGAGAAGGGGGCACACTACTATTCCTCTTGAGAGATCCACACTCGAACTCCCTCTTATATCTTGTACTCCATAGATATGATCATATATGCATATAGCTATGTGGGACCTTTACACTATATAACTTGGCTTGTATATGCATCCTCCACTAGTTCCATTGGAGAGCTTTCCATATATCATATGTGCATCCGTTGCATGGCAATCCCTACTCCTCACATCATATCTATCATTTGGTTTCTCGCCTATGATTGTCCTCATTGATGTGAGCCTTTCACACCCTTTTTGTCTTCCTCCTCCACCATCTCTTTCTCTCTTTGCCATCCAAAGTCTCAATTTTCTTCCTTACGCTCATCCATTGCATGAGTTCTCAAAATGTCGAAAGGGAGTGGATCTATTTGACTTGTACCTGGCTAGTGGTCTGGGGACGAGTCAAAATAAGATTCGAAAGAAGACTATGTGTGAAACTTTAGTACATTGAGTTCTCAACCAAAAAAATATATTACGTTTTTCTCTATCGTATTCCAATCCCCCACTTCTTGCACGCAAACACCATTTGGAGACATTCGAGTAAAATACAGCGAGAGCTCCTGCAGCTTTATGTTCTTATGTTGCTTGTTTCAATGCTAATATAGACTCTTGCTTGTTATGACTTGAATTGAATTACAAGCCTTGATTTCTTTAATTAATAGTTCTTATATGGTAGGAAGCATGTCACCACAGAAATTATGTTTGTTATCATTTACCTACTCGAGGACGAGCAGGAATTAAGCTTGGTGATGTTGATACGTCCCAAATGTATCTATAATTTATGCTTGCTTCATGCATGTTTCCGGTGATATTGCTATGCTTTTGATACACTTTTGACCATATTTGGACTAACCTATTAACTCAGTGCACCCTAGTGCCAGTTTCTATTTTCTACTATCTTTTTATTACACGTTTTCCCATTATGTAAATTTCTAGAAAATTACGGGGAAAATATATAAAAAATCAGTGTACCAGAAGCTTCTACATGGTCGAAGGGGTGTCATAGGGGGCCCACCTGGTGCCCAGGGGGCCAGGTGGCGCGGCCTAGTGTGGGGCCGCGCCGGGAGGCCACCTGGGCACCTGGTGGCCCCCCTGGTTGCCCCCCTTCGCCTATATATTTCTCTCGTTCCGAAACCCTCGAAGACAGAGCTCTTTTTCGCGATCTCGCCTCTGTTCCGACGCCGCCGCGCTTCTCAGATTGGGAGCACCAGAAGACCTCTTCCCGGCACCCTGTCGGAGGGAGGATTGACCTCCGAGAGCTTCTCCACCACCATGGATGCTTCCCGGATGAGCCGTGAGTAGTCCACCTTGGCCATGGTCCATGATCAGTAGCTATGTGATGTCCTCTCCCCCTCTTTGTTCTTCATGGATTAGACCTTGTGAGATGCCCTACATGATCAGGGCACATATGTAATTCTTTCTGATGTTGCCACGTTGAGTTTGCTGGGATCTGATGGATTATGAGACTATGTTCAGATTGTGATAAGTAATATATATGGTTCTTATCCTTTTATATTTGAGTTCTTGAGTAATTCCTGCATGTTCTCCGTTGTTGTTTATTGCTTTGGCCAAGTAGTAGGTAGTAACTCCAAGAGGTAGCGTTATGCATGATTGTGGGTTCATGCCCCCTGATGACTAGCTTGAGTGACAGAAACATGTCTAGATGATGCGTTGTTGCCACAAGGGGGAAAACAACGGTGCTTGTAACCGCGGTTGCAAGGATTGTGTACTTTAGGCAAAGTTCTTTTAATGCAGTTGTCTGTTGAGTTGGGTTTACACTTCGGGTGGGGCTCGCAACTTAATACCAACAAGATGTTCTGGATAGATATCTCAAGGTGGATGATTAGTGAGTAGATGTAGATGGATTTCAGTCTACTTGTTTTGGCGTACTGCCCATGCTTTTGAGCCTCTTCCTTTCTTTTGTAGCATAGTTAGCATTGGTTTGCGTTCGTAATCCTGTCAATTGCCCATCTGTAATTTGTTTACCTCACATGGCCGTGTATCGTCTATTAGGAGAGAGATATCACTAGTGTACATCATGGGACCCCGGTCATATTTCCACCACTATTTACACCCTCAATTTACTTCCTGTTTTACTTTCTAGTTGCAATTATCATTACCTTTTATCTCTTGCGTTTGACCCTTCGTAAACAGCAAAGCCGGAGAGATTGACAACCTCTGTGTACTCGTTGGGAGAAAAGTTATTTGTATATGTGTGCATGTCCACGTGAACTCTCGTGCTAGTAATTTCTAGAGCCGTTGTCACCTACTTGTCATTGCCAGATTCCTACTGGAGACAAGCCTTGGTATCTTCACTGAGGGAAATTACGCTACGCTACATCTCGACCTTCCACTTGGGGTAGCCAACGAGGAGCACTACTTCAATGCCATCAGCCGTGAGTAGTACCCATTGGACCAGGGACACATGACCGGTAGATATGTGATGTCTTCTCTCCAATCTTGTGCTTCAATTCTTAGCCCTTGTGAGCTGCCCTACATAATCAAGGGAAATGTGTAATTTTCGTGCAGTTGCTATGCTGTGTTTGATGGGATCCGATGGATTCCTTTGCCCATGTCATGGCGGCTTCCCAGCCCTCATGGATATGGCTCCAATATGAAGCGTGTCCTCATGGGCCTATTTGGGTGGCTGTTGACTTCTCAGCCAATGGCGCCATGTACTTGAGGAAGGGATGAAAGACTTTCCTTCGTTCCAAGAACATCCCGGAGGGAAGGACTATCTTTTTCTCGTATGATGGCGATGATACTTGGACGGCAAGATTCTTCGATTCTGATGGAGATCGAATAGGTTTCTGCTTCGAGAGTGCCAGCAGCAGTGATGAAGAAGTTCGCTTTGAGGAACAAGGAGTTAGTGAAGAAGTCAGCTCTGAGGATGACTGAAGCCTTTGTAATTTTATTTAGGCAAGTAACTCGGCGTAGCATGTCACCGACTTTTGTCTTCAGTTTTTCTTCTGATGTAATAGGTTTGTAACCCGAGATGAATGAAATATTTTTCTCCTTAATGAAACTTCTAAGTAAAATTTTGTTTCTTTTCACTTGTGTATGAGATTTGGTTATTGGATAAGAGGTGTAGCCCCCTGAGTCAGTTGAAACAGAATGTTGTGCCGACTCATAAAATGAATTGCGAATGTTGCTCCCCAAAACTTGGTGATAATATATTCCAAGTTTGTTGTCAGAACCCTAATTTAGGTTTGTGCTTTGCTAAGCTTGCATTTTTGCATCATGAAAATTTTTGCAAAAGAAAAAGAATTGGGGAAGCAAAAAGCCTCAAAATAATTTTAATAAAAGGCCAGACAAAAATCTTTTTCCAAAAATGCTTTGAACTTTTTGAAAAGTCTCATAAATGGGCATGATCACTTTTCATGTGAAGTGGGTCCCACTCAATGCTCATTGATTTTTCTAAAATTCCAAAAGTCCTTTGGAAATTAAATATTTAATGTATTTGAAATTGAAATTATTTAAATATTATTTCAATAATTCTTAAAACTTGTGAGTGGACTTATATACGTCTCGTTAGCTCACATTAAAGATTTTAGAATTTTATAAAATGTTTTGGTTGGAAAATGAAATCAAAACAAAATAACAGAAAACAAATAAAAGGAAAAAGAAAAGAAACGAGCAGAGCCCACTCACCTAGCCCAGCCTGGCCTGGCCGGCCCAGCCCACCAAGGGCAGGGTCGTCTTCTTCCCTGGCCAGGAAGGCACACAGCTCGGTGGCGAGCATGCAGCCACCGGTGGCCACAACCTGCTTGCCCCCTCCTCGTCCCTATCCGCGCAGAAAGACGCCCCCGAGCCCGTGTGGCCTTTCCCCTCTCTCTCTAGTCCTCTCTCCCTCTCCCTCGCCATTTTTCCCGTGAAAATCGAAGCAGCCGGAGCACGCCGCCGTGGTCCGCGTGCCCGTCTTCGTCGAGCTGCGCGTGGAATCGACCCCCGGAGCACAGGCGACGCCGCCCTTGTCCTCGCCTCGCCGCCGGACACCGCGGAATCCGGCGAGGAATTCGCCGTCTCCATCACCTCCCGACCTCGCCGCGCACACCAACGAGCTCCGGTGAGCTCCGCGCTTCGAATCCCCCTATCCGTTGCTCTCCCCGACCCCTCGACGCCGTTCCCCTCCTCACTAGTGCTCCGGCCGCCGCTTCTGTCGTCGTTGCCGTGATCCAGAGCCCCCCACCCCCTGTGGCACCCCGATGGCATGGTTGGGTGCGGACGACAGAGAGCTACGCCCCAGTGACCTCCTTTCCTCTCCCCGTGCCCCGTACAACAATTCCTACGACGTCCGGCGACTACAGTGACACCGGCGACGCCATGGTCATTAAGCCTTAACCCCCCAGCTTAATTACCCAGCTAATTACACCCCTGGTCCATTGACCAGTGGGCTCAAGCTACTAATCTAACCACGGTGTAAATAAACAGGAGCTTAATTAAGCCCTAGCCACTGACCAGTGGGGCCCCCATTTCAGGGCTGGCCACATGTCATGCTGACGCCATCATGACACAATAAAGATAAATCATTCAATTTATCTAGAAATTCCAGAAAATATTCAAAACTTTGAAATTGAATATCTTTTAAACCGTAACTCGGATTGAAATGATTTTTATATGAAAAATGACCAGAAGAAAATGCTCTATCCAAATATGCAACTTTCAACCATGTTTAAATTGATTATGTTCAAGAACCAGTAGATTTTTTCTATATGGAATATTTGATATAATTCAATTCAAATGCCAACACCAATTCAACTTGATTCATTGCTATGTGATACTTATCACATGCACATAAGAAGAATAAAACACCCATGTTCATCTTCATACCATGACATATTGTATGTGCATTGTAATTTATCGAATGTTCTTTACTTTCAGTGCTTCAGTGTTTGCATCTTCTCGGTAGAGTTGATCTCCGAAACGAGTTCAACCTCACGTCAGAAGACTAGTACATAGTGATCGTCAACAAGGAAAGCACCCCCTCTTTGATCATGTCGATAAAATCCCAGTTCCCTCTCATTCTCGCATATGCATGTTTAGGATGTCACCATGATACGTTCTACCGCTAGTTGAACCTATTCCTTTGCATGACCTATCATTTTGTCACAGTAGTAAGCAAACCACAATCCTAGCAGATCTAGTAGTTGTTTGATATCATTTGGCCTCTGCAATTGTTACAGCTTATTGCATGCTTAGAGGTTACAATGCGGCTACTTTGATGTGAGTCGGGATGGTAGTGATCATGTGAATGATGGTGGTAACGTGTTGGTGAATTTGACCTAAACAAGGTGAACGATGAGAGGCTGGTTACGAGTACACAGTGGGTTGTCTCATTGAACACCGCCTTAAGCCCGAGTTCTTGTGTTGTTATCCAAGACTAAGAGTACGACCACACATTGGGCTCACTGACCCCTCTCGGCCTAGTACCTCACCGCGGACCAAGTCCAGGAGTCGCAAGTAGTTCGAACTTTAAACGATCTCAAGCAGGTACATCAAGGTAAGTGGTGGACGTAAGTTGTGGGCACGTTGAATCAAGCGATCATGATCGAGTTGAGCTTGATGGCGGTCACACGATGTTTGAGTCTGCATCGGAAAAATCGGTCGGATTCCGATTGTGGTCCCAACTCAAATAGGCGACTCCCTAGGACCAGAGATGGTGCTGTGAGTGAAGTGTCGTGGCAACATCCTCGCCGGTACTCACTTGAAGGGTCCACTCCCAGGCGGTAACTGATGCGTGCGCGTGTGTAGCAGTACACCCCTGGAGGGTTAATGAACTATACGAATAGCCGTGTCCGCGGTTATGGACTACTTGGAGACCTTTACTTGATCATAGACAACTTCAATGGTGACTCTTAAAACTTTCCAAGATAAGTGTGAGTGATATGGCGTGCTTCCTCGTGGGGAAGTCGAGGAAGTAACCATAGTGGTGTATTTGGTGGAGACTTGATACTTGGACTCGTGTACGCTTCTTACCTCAAGTCTGATATTCGTAGTACAGGACAAGCCAAGTCAAAGCTAGCACTTCTGCATTGAAACCCCACCTCCCTTTGCCTTGATACTTGAGCATGAGTAGTATAGTTCCTATGTAAGTCTTGCTGAGTACGTCTTTGTACTCACGTTTTCTTATTCTATGTTTTAGATATGGTGGCCTCTACCTCGAGCTCGACGTGGACTAAGTCGTATAGTTCCAAACAGCAGCCTGTGCCCTTTGGAGGGTCTTTGTATTTTCTTTCAGGCTTCTTAAGCCATTTTTTAAACTTGTCTTTATTAAGACATAATTTGCTTCCGTTGATGTTTGATGTAATAATGGATCACAACCATGTGATCTCTGCTTGTAATACAACTAATATGTCTGCTCTGTTTAGTAGAAGTTATAGAGACTATGAGTTTGTAGAGTTCATGTTGTGATTACCTGCTATTTACATTGGACATGTATGCTCCGTGTATGATTATAACGTGCATGTCTTAGTGTGGGGTTCGATAGCTTAGTTGAGTTCTTGACGGCGGTCTTTTATACACCAAGTGGCCCTTAGATGTGCGCAGCTTGGGGCATCGCGATGAGATTGCTCGTGACTCTGTCACGTGGCACACTTTGTTGTATGATTGAGCCCGCCCAAAACCCTGACTAAGTGATCGGACTGGAGTCTGTTTATGTAAGTGTTATAATTCAATCGAGAATATGCTTGAGGCGACTTGTCTATGTGTATGGGATTTCACCACCCATAATCATTTAGACTTGTGAGCGAACGATGAGGACCCATCTCAGTTGATAATTCGGCCTGGATGGGATTCCCCTCATGTTCGATGCTTTCCGAGAGTGTTCTGTGCTTGGCCTTGTCTTCTTAGACAAGTGGGTATGACTCTCGGCTCTCCATATGATTGAGTTGTGACAGGAATTACATACGCAAACTCCGGGTCCCGACATTTGTAAAGAGAACTGACGGTATAGTCCCCATGAATCGATATGAGTTCCTGTGATGTCATGCCGATTTATAGGAGGGTGATTATTTCCCAAAAAATTAACATGAATATGTGTTCATGCTAATTTTTTTTGACTTATAGTCCCCATGAGCCGGTATGAATATCGTTGTATCTTACCGGGTCATACAAGAAGATTTTCGAGCTTCTAGCTCCTATGAATCGATATGTGTATGTTGGAACTTTTGCCGAATCAGATAAAAGCTTGTTTCAAATTATAGTCCCCATGAGTCGGTACGCATGTTTTGACGCATGACCCAGTCAAATAAATACATTCTTTGAATTGTAGTCCCCATGAGTCGGCATGTGTGTTTTGACACACTGCTGCATCACATAGAGAATTTTTTTGTGTTGTAGTCCCCATGAGTCGGTATGTGTGTATTGACATACTACCGAGTCGCATAGGAACTTTCCTTGAGTAGTTGTCCCCATGAGTCAGCATGTGTGTATTGACAAACAACCGCATCACATAGGGAAACTTTTCGAGTTGTAGTCCCCATGAGTCGGCATGCGTGTCTTGACGCATTGCCGAGTCACATGAGTTCCAACTCTATTATGCAAGGATTTTGTGCATATGTAAAGAAAAAATATGCTAATGATTATGTATGAAAAAAGGTAATTCATGAATTTCCCGAAGAAGCCGGCTCTGGATTCATCTAGTCCTCATCTTCTCTCGTTTGAGAAGAATCTGGGTTATCCTTGAGTCGATACTTCTCTATGTGCCATCTCACATTGATCAGCGTTTCTCCGTTTGCGTCAAAATTTTACTTTTTTGGGGAATTTTCTAGCTGGATTTCACGCATTTAGATCATATGAGCATCGAACATACAGGCAGTGTAGGAGGCGTGGAGTTCCACATGTAAAAGCCGAGGTTTCCTGGGTGAAGACTCGATGAGTATAGTCGAGCCACCAAGATTTCTCTGAATTCGAGCTTTGTACATGCAATTTTCACATATGTGCCGAGATTTCTCAGTTAGAGGTTGATGAGTTGTCATCAAGCTCTTTTGAACTTTCTCTGAATGAAACACATAAGTGCCCAGACTACCAATTGGAGGTTGATCAAGCCCCCAGGTTTCTGAGAATTTTGTAAATGCAAAATAGGACATGTATGATGCCAAAAAAAATGTATGCAATGCTTAAGATGATATTGAATTAAAAATACTTGTTATGATTAAAGCTAGTTTTGTTGTGTGGCGTTGTAGCTGATGCGATGAAGATCAACTTATGGGTGGCCGGAGCCGACGCGATGAAGATCAACTTATGGGTGGCCGGAGCCGATGCGATGAAGATCGACTTATGGGCGGCCGGAGCCGATGGGATGAAAATCGACTTATGGGTGGCCGGAGCCGGTGCGAGGAAAATCGACTTGTATGTGGCCGGAGCCGTTGCGATGAAAATCGACTTGTCTGTGGCTGGAGCCAGTGCGATGAAAATCGACTTAGAAATTTTATAAGGTAAAGAAGCTGGTACGATTATGATCGACCTTTATATATTTTATTTGGCGAAGGCCGGTGCGACATGAGTCGTCTTACAACCTTGAGTAAAATGGCATCCCTTTCCTACCTAAGTATAATATGGACGAAGTTGTGCGACGTTCCACGGCCTGAGGGTCTCTTCCATACAGGTGTGTGTCTTCTCCTTCTCTCGCATATCAATTAGGTAGTAGGATCCATTGTAGAGGTTCTTGCTGACCACAAAGGGTCCTTCCCATGGAGACGATAACTTTTACATCCCGTCCTTCTCTTGTATGAGTCGGAGCACCAAGTCGCCTTCCTGGAAAGTTCGGGTTTTGATTCTATGGCTATGGTAGCGTCGTAGATCTTGCTAATAGATTGCTGACTTGGCTGCCTCTAGCTCTCGGTCTTCGTCGAGAGCATCTAGAGCGTCTTGCCTTGCTATCTCATTGTCGGCTTCTACATATTCTGTCACTCAAGGTGAGTTTTGACATATGTCACTTGGGAGAACGGTTTCTGCTCCATAGACCAGGAAGAAAGGCGTGTAGCCGGTTGACCTGTTAGCAGTCGTCCGTATGCTCCATAGTACTGCGGGTAGTTCCTCTTCCCAGCTTCTTGGTGTTCTCTCCAGGGGAACGCAAAGCCCGGGGTTTGATGCCACGAAGCAACTCTTGGTTGGTTCTCTCGGCTTGTACGTTTGACTAAGGATGAGGGACTAATGTAAGATCGAGTCGGATGTGCTCTCTCTCTGCCAGAATTGTTGCATAACCCCCTTTGATAGGTTAGTCCCATTATCAGTGATGATGCTATGGGGGTAGCCGAATCCGTATATTATATTTTTCAGGAATTTCAGCGCTGTTTCAGCATCACACTTGCTGGCCGGCTCTACTTCTATCCACTTCGTGAAATTTTCAACTGCCACAAGGAGGTGGGTGTTCTTGTTGGGGGATCTTTTGAAAGGTCCCACCATATCAAGCCCCCATACTGCAAAGGGCCAAGTGATAGGAATCATCCTGAGTTCTTGAGCCGGCACGTGAGCTTGCTTTGCATAGCGCTGGCATCCATCACACTTCTTGACGATATCTTCTGCGTCCGCATGCGTCGTAAGCCAGTAGAAACCGTGTCTGTAGGCTTTGGGGACAAGTGAACGAGAGCCGGCGTGGTGTCCACAATCACCAGAGTGTATTTCGTTGAGGATGGCCCTTCCTTCTTCTGGTGCAACACATCTATGAAACACATATGTGGGACTCCGCCTATGTAACTCGCCATTGATGATGGTGAAGGATTTGCTTCTTCTGATGATATGCCGGGCCATGAATTCATCAGCCGGTAGTACTCCCCGGGTCATGTAGTCCATATATGGTACCACCCAATCTGGGTGGCGTGTATTGCTGCAACCAGAGCCGGCTCTGGGTCTGGCTCTACTATATCTTGCTCTGTTGGTAATTGTACATACGGTTTTGTCAAGATGTCAACGAACACGTTTGGAGGAACCGGCTTGCGCTAAGAGCCGAGTCTGGATAAGGCGTCAGCTGCTTCGTTTTGCCTACGGTACACGTGGTCGACTTGATAATCAACAAGAAAGCCGACCTGTCTGTCTACCTCTCGGCGATAAGACGCCATCATGGGATCCTTGGAGTCCCAAGTACCTGACACTTGTTGGGAGACAAGATCTGAGTCGCCATAGCACTGGATCCGGCTTATGCCCATCTCACGGGCTAGCCGTAGCCGATGGAGTAGGCCTTCATATTCTACTGCATTGTTGGTGCAGATGAATTGTAACTTCAAAACATAGAAGAATTTTTCTCCTGTGGGGTAGGTGAGAACCACGCAAGCTCCTGACCCTTGCAACTGTCGACTTCCATAAAAGTGCATCGTGCAATACTTGGTCACCGGCTTATCTTGGGGTGCTTGAATTTCTGTCCAGTCATTGATGAAGTCGGCGAGCGCCTGAGACTTGATGGTGGTGCGCGGCTCATATTTGATATGATAATCCCCCAACTCTATAGCCCATTTTGCAATCCTTCCCGTGGCTTCCCGGTTTTGGATGATATCTGCAAGTGGAGCTGAGCTGACCACAGTTATGGGGTGCTCTTGGAAGTAATGCTTGAGTTTCCGGCTTGCCATGAACACACCAAGAACCAACTTCTGCCAATGAGGGTAGCGTTGTTTTGATAAGGTTCGCACCTCACTGACATAATAAACCGGCCTTTGCAGGGGATATTCCTTGCCGGCTTACATACGCTCCACCACAAGTACGGCACTGAAATCACGGTTATTAGCCGAGATATAGAGTAGCATAGGTTCCTTGGGCTTGGGAGCCACCAGGATTGTGGCTTGGGTTAGCTGTTTCTTGAGTGGTTCCAGATCCTCATCAGCTTCATTGTCCCAAACGAAGTTGTCCGACTTTCGCAAGAGACGGTACAGAGGTATGGCCGTTTCGCCGAGCCGACTAATGTACCGTCTCTGGGAGGCTACGCATCCTGTGATCCGCTGAACTCCTTTGATTGACGCCGGCTTCTGTAGGGTCATGATAGCTTTGATCTTTTCCGGGTTTCCCTCTATGCCTCTCTCAGATACTATGTATCCCAGGAGCTTGCCGGCGGGGACCCCAAAGGTGCACTTGGTCGGGTTCAACTTCATCTGTTACTTGCGCAGGTTCTTGAAATTCTCCTGCAAGTCGTCGATGAGTGAGCCGGCTAACTGTGATTTGATCACAATGTCATCCACATAAGCGTGCACGTTGCGTCTAATCTGCCCCTTGAGGAAGTTTTTCACTGTTCGTTGATAGGTGGCTGCTGCGTTCTTTAGGCCGAAAGGCATAGAAGTATATTAGAAGACGCCAAAGGGTGTGATGAAAGCCGTCTTCTCTTGGTCCTCAAGGGCAATCTTGATTTCATGGTAGCCGGAGTATGCGTCAAGGAAGCACAAAATCTCACATCTGATACACGAGATAACTACTCGCTCCTCGTTGGTTACCCCAAGTGGAAGGTGAGATGTAGCGTAGCAGCAAGTTTATCTTAGAGAAGATGCTAAGGTTTTTAGTATCGAACCAGTAGGACTCCAACAGATACAAGTAGGTGGTGAAGTGAACAATGGCGCCGTTTACAACCTAAGGTTGCTTACTTCACCTAGACCTGCACACACACAGATAGCTTCGCTTCCCAACGAGTACAGAGGAGTTGTCAATTCTTCCGGCCTTGTTGTTTACGAAGGATAAAACGAACGGGATAATAATGATAGTGATAGATACGGAAAAGTAAATTGATAGTGTAAACAGTGGTCGAAATATGTACCGGGGTACTATGATGTTCACTAGTGATGTCTCTCTCCCAAAAGACGATAAAATAGCTATGCGAGGTAAACAAATTACAGCTGGGCAATTGACAGTATTATGTGCGCAAACCAATGCTAATTATGCGAAACATAAAGGAAGAGGCTCAAAAACACGGGCGGTACGCCAAGACAAGTAAACCGAAATCCATCTGCATCTACCCAATAATCATCCACCTTGAGATATCTATCCAGAACATCTCGCTGGTATTAAGTTGCGAATCCCACCCAAAGTGTAAACTCAAAGCAACAGACAACTACATTAAAGAACTTTGCGTAAAGTAAAAAATCCTTGCACCCGCAAGTGCAAGCACCGTTGTTTTCCCCCTTGTGGCAACAACACATCCCCTAGTATCATGTTTCTGTCACTCAAGCTAGTCATCGGGGGCATGAACCCACAATCATGCATAACGCTCCCTCTTGGAGTCACTACCTACTACTTGGCCAAAGAAATAAACATCAACGGAGAACGTGCAAGAGTTACTCAAGAACATAAATATAAAAGAACAGAATCAAATATATAACTCAGTCACAATCTGAACATAATCTCATAATCCATCGGATCCCAGCAAACTCAACATAGCAACAACAGAAATATTACATATGTGCCTTGATCATGTAAGGCAGCTCACGAGGTCTAATCCATGAAGAACAAAGAGGGGAGGAGAACATCACATAGCTACCGATCATGGACCCATGGTCCAAGGTGGACTACTCACGATTCATCCGGGAAGCATCCATGGTGGTGGAGAAGCTCCGGGAGGTGATTCCTCCCTCCGGCAGGGTGCCGGGAAGAGGCCTTCTGGTGCTCCCGATCTTGGAAGCGCGGCCGTGGCGGAACAGAGGAGAGATCGCGAAAAAGGGTTCCGTCCCCGAGCGTTTCTCGTCACCGGGAATAAATAGGCGAAAGGGGGAAGCCAGAGGTGGGCCAGGGGAACCTGGCGCCCCCTGGCGCGGCCAGGGGTGGGGCCGCGCCCTCTGGCCGCCTGCCCCCTGTCTCCTCTCTGTCCCCCCTCGGGCTCTTCGCGAAGCTTCCGGTACGCTGATTTTTCCTATATTTTTCCCGGAATTTTTCTGGTACTTTTAATAAGGGGGAAACCTGAAATACAAAAACAACAGAAAACAGGAACTGGCACTGGGGTGCACTGAGTTAATAGGTTAGTCCAAATATGATAAAAAAGTGTATGGAAGTTCATCAATATCATAGCAATATCACAAAAAGAGGCATGGAGCAAGCAGAAATTATAGATACGTTTTGGACGTATCAACATCCCCAAGCTTAATTCCTGCTCGTCCTCGAGTAGGTAAATGATAACAAGCATAATTTCTGTGGTGACATGCTAACAACCATATAAGAACTTTGTAACTAAAGCAATCAAGGCATGTAATTCAATTCAAGTCATAACAGGCAAGAGTCTATATCTAGTATTGAAACAAGCAACATAAGAACATAAAGGTTCAAGAGCTCTAGCTGTCCGTGACTCGAATGTCTCCAAATGGTGTTTGCGTGCAAGAAAGGGGATAGAGATATACGAGAAAAAATATTTTTATGTTGATTACTCAATCTACTAAAGTGTCACACTTGGTCTTCTTTGGAAACTTATCTTGACTCATCCCCAGACCACTAGCCAGGTACAAGTCAAAATTATCCACTCCTTTTCGATATTTTGTGCACTCATGCAATGGATGAGCGTAAGCAAGAAAGTTGACACTTAGGATGGCAAAGAGAGAATATGGTGGAGGAGGAAGAGAAAAAGGGTGTGAAAGGCTCACATCAATGATGACAACCATAGGCGAGAGAAAGCCAAATGATAGATATGATGAGAGGAGTAGGGATTTCCATGCAACGGATGCACATATGAGCTAAGGTAAGCTCTCCAATGGAACTAGTGGGGGTGCATCCAACTTTATTTCTCAAGAAGACCTAGAGCTCATGTGAGGAGGCTCATCATTGGAATATACAAGCCAAGTTCTATAGTGTGAAGGTCTCCACATAGCTATATGCATGAATGATAATATCTATGGAGTACAAGATATAAAATGGAGTACGAGTGTGGATCTCTAAAAAGGAATAGTAGTGTGCCCCCTTCTCTCTTTTTATTTCTTTTTTTTATCTTTTTTTCTATTTTTTGTATTTTTTGGTGGCCTCAATGGCTCTTTCTATTTAACTCTCATTTGTCCTCTTTGGGATCTTTTAATTTTTCCACTTTGGGATCTTTTAATTTTGTCCACTTTGGGATCTTTTCCTCACTTTAGGGGCAACACTCTATATATTACAAAAAAGTATAGAAGATCTTTCACACTTTACAAAGTACTCAAATCATAAAGAAAATGTAACTATCATGATTTATGAAAATGTATGCCTCTTCCAGTGTAGCAGGATATGCAATGATACTAGCGCGTCATGTATTAATGATTAGGGCAAGGCCCAACTAGCATGAGGTTCATCGATCAAGCAAGTAGCATGTATGACATGAAGATCAAGTCATGAGAAGATGCATGTTGCATGGCAATATATCTCGGAAAGGCTATGGAAATGCCTTGATAGGTAGGTATGGTGGCTGTTTTGAGGAAGGATATAAGGCGGCTTATGATGATAGAGCGTATCGTGCCAAGGGTTTGGATGTACCGGCGAAGGTGGATGCTAACTCTCGGAGTGAGAATAAAGCAATGCACGGCACAGGAAAGGCTAGCAAAATATGGGAAGGTGGAAGTGTCAACTTTCGAATACTCACATTAGTCCGAAGAACTCACGCACTTATTATCGGTAACTCTCAATCTAATAAGGAGGTTTCACAAAGAGACAAGTACCCCGAGGAGGAGTGTATGTGGGTTTGGTTATCCTTGCGCATCGTCGACTCATGGTACGTGAGAGTACTCTAATATTCGACCCCTCAGAAGAGTAGTGATCCATCTAGTAGCTAGAGTTCTCAACTAATTTGTAGGTTTCGAAAATAAACACGGACTGCCCAAAATACGACATCTATCATTAATAGGCTAAAGCTCTTGACACCAAAAGTCCAAACATTACTCAAAACAATACCTCAAAACTTTTGCAAGTTACTACTAGAAAAGAATAGCAACCTCAATTACCTACTTCAAGTCAAGTCACAAAACTCAGTGCAACAGGAAAACTCTCTAAACAAGATAAACATGAAAACTCATGAGAGTTCCAGCAACAAACTAAACAAAAGCTCTTTGAAAAGATAAGCATGAAAGCTAAGAGCAAAACATAACAGTAGGTACGAAAAAGATAAAGAACAAACACAACAAAGATAAGCAGGAAAAAGTCCTATGTTGTGTTCTTAATTTTGGACGTGGAGCGTGTTTCTCTCCCACACAAATAAATCTGGGTTCTAACTTATTATGAACAGCAAGCAAATCTAAAGAAAACTAAAAACAAAACCTAAGAGCGAGACGCTCCAAGAATAGCACACAACGCATGATGGGATAAAAATATAGTGAAACGAGAGACGAACTGATAATTGTCGATGGAGAAGGGGATGCACGGGGGCATCCCCAAGCTTAGACGCTTGAGTCTCCTTGAATATTTCTTGGGGATGCATGGGGGCATCCCCAAGCTTGAACGCTTGACACTTCTTAATCTTCTTTCATCATCTTCCCTCGCACACTTGAAAACTCTCTTCATACATAACTCATCATAATCTGATTAGCGAGGTTAGTATCCATAATAAAATAACTTTTCTCTACTGTAAATAAAGATAATCTTGAAGATCTACTGTTTCGAAAGAGCACCAACAAGTTTTTGCAAAGAAAAAGCAAGCTTAAGGTTTGCAAAACGAAGAAAAGGAAAAACAGGACAGAATCTGTGAAAAACAGACCAGCAGGTAGTAAAGAATTTTTTAGGGATACTTCTGCAACTCAAATAAAAAAACTCAGAACATACGAAAGTTTCGTAATTTTATAGAGCACCCCGTGTAAAAACTTCAGCTCAAAAATATGAAATGGGATTTTTCTCTAATTTTTCTAGTCACGAGGACAGAATATGTTTTCTGGACAGGATGTCACAACTTTCACTTCCCTTGTCGTATGAGGCTATAAAAGGCACAAAGCTTGAAAAGTAGAGATACAATGATGTTGATACAGTAGTAACAATCACCAAGACCACTAAAAACAGAAGAAAAACAAAAAGGAAAACCTAAATTCGTTGCGGGCTGCCTCCCGAAAGCGCTTTTTTAAAGCCATTAGCTAGGCTTAAAGATTATAGAAGATGCTCTCACAAGAATAAGAATTTTGAAGCAAAAGAGAGCATAAAGAAGCAAATATGAAACACATTTAAGCCTAACCCACTTCCTATGCATAGGCATCTCGTAATAAAATGAATCAAAGAAGCACAAAGTGACATGCATAGGAAGGTGGAACAAGAACAACTTCGAAAGTTTCAGTTTAGAGAGAGGTGTTTTTGTCACATGGAAGTTTCTATAACCAAACTTTCCTCTCTCAAAGTAAATTTCAGTAGTATCATGAACAACATCAAGAATATAACTATCATATAAATCATATTGTTCATGACCTACAAGCACACGTGTATTGTTTTCGACACGGTTTTTAGGATCATAAGATAAATGCAACCCATCACATTGAGCTTTGATAAGAGGAAAATTCTCTGGAGTTGGAGATTTTAAAAGGATATTAGGACACTCAAGTGTGGGTGCAATAGAAATAATTTCATGCTTAACATAAGGAACTATAGCAAGTTCATATTCGTAAGCATCATCCATATTGGCATCATGGCCATCAACAAAGAAAGTATCAAGATCTTCAGAAAGGGATGTATCAAGTGAGTCCTCGGAATCATGGGATTCCTCATCAAGCAATCATTAGCCTCATCCAGTGCAGCAAACATTTTATTTTTAAAATCCTCAATATAAGAATTGGAAGTATAATTCTTGAAGCAATAAGCAAGAACTGCAAAGTTTTCAGACTTGTAAATAGTATCGTGACACTTTTCAATCAAAGAAGCAATCTCATAAGCACCCTTAAAAGCAACAAATTCTTCAGTCCTTTCAACATCAAGGTAGTCATAAACACCTTTAGCATAAGAAGATAGGATCTCATTGTCATTAAACTGACAAAGGAAAGGAAGGTGTTTACGGTCTATATTAGAGCAGCAAGTAAAATCATAAATTTGGCATAAACACTCAGCATAGCAATAAGAAGTTTGTATTTGGCCCATAAGTGTTTCCCTTTCTGAGATAGTCGGTGCCGCGTATAATGAGCATGCTCATCCAATGATTTTCCCTCAACCAAGTCGGCTGGGTTTTTAGCGCGAGCACAAATTGATCGAATACGATCTAAGTGAAACATGTCCATCCTTCCATATTTGGGTGGTTCAACAACCATGGTGAGGATAGCATCACTAGGCAAAGCAAGACAAAGGCAACATGTAGCAACTAATTTTGTGGTTTTTCATATATTACACAAAGGCAAAAGCAAAAACTGGAAAGGTAAACTAACAAGACTAAAAGCAAAGATAAAATATAGTGTGCAACTCCCCTATCTTGAAGAGTGGAGTCCCCGGCAACGGTGCCAGAAATTTGCTTGATACACGAGATAACTTCTCGCTCCTCGTTGGTTACCCCAAGTGGAAGGTGAGATGTAGCGTAGCAGCAAGTTTCCCTTAGCGAAGATGCTCAGGTTTGAAGTATCGAACCAGTAGGACTCCAACAGATACAAGTAGGTGGTGAAGTGAACAATGGCGCTGTTTACAACCTAAGGTTGCTTACTTCACCTAGACCTGAACACACACAGATAGCTTTGCTTCCCAACGAGTACAGAGGAGTTGTCAATTCCTCCGGACTTGTTGTTTACAAAGGATAAAACGCACGGGATAATAATGATAGTGATAGCTACGGAAAAGTAAATACTGAAAGTAAATTGATAGTGTAAACAGTGGTGGAAATATGGACTGGGGTACTATGATGTTCACTAGTGATGTCTCTCTCCCAAAAGACGATAAAATAGCCATGCGAGGTAAACAAATTACAGCTGGGCAATTGACAAGATTATGTGCGCAAACCAATGCTAAGTATGCGAAACAGAAAGGACGAGGCTCAAAAGCACGGGCGGTACGCCAAGACAAGTAGACCGAAATCCATCTGCATCTACCCACTAATCATCCACCTTTAGATATCTATCCAGAACATCTCGCTGGTATTAAGTTGCGAATCCCACCCAAAGTGTAAACTCAAAGCAACAGACAACTGCATTAAAGAACTTTGCGTAAATTAAACAATCCTTGCACCCGCAAGTGCAAGCACCGTTGTTTTCCCCCTTGTGGCAACAACACATCCCCTAGACTCATGTTTCTGTCACTCAAGCTAGCCATCGGGGGGCATGAACCCACAATCATGCATAACACTCCCTCTTGGAGTCACTACCTACTACTTGGCCAGAGCAATAAACAGCAACGGAGAACATGCAAGAGTTACTCAAGAACATAAATATAAAAGAACATAATCAAATATATAACTCAATCAAATTCTGAACATAATCTCATAATCCATCGGATCCCAGCAAAGTCAGCATAGCAACAACAGAAATATTACATATGTGCCTCGATCATGTAGGTCAGCTCACGAGGTCTAATCCATGAATAACAAAGAGAGGAGGAGAACATCACATAGCTACTGATCATGGACCCATGGTCCAAGGTGGACTACTCACGGTTCATCCGGGAAGCATCCATGGTGGTGGAGAAGCTCTCGGAGGTGATTCCTCCCTCCGGCACGGTGCCGGGAAGAGGTCTTCTGGTGCTCCCGATCTTGGAAGCGCGTCGGTGGCGGAACAGAGGAGAGATCGCGAAGAAGGGTTCCGTCCCCGAGGGTTTCTTGTCACGGGGAATAAATAGGCGAAAGGGGGCAGCCAGAGGTGGGCCAGGGGCTCCAGGCGCCCCCCTGGCGCGGCCAAGGGTGGGTCTGCGACCTCTGGCCGCCTGGGCCCCCCCTGACTCCCCTCTGTCCCCCTCGGGCACTTCGCGAAGCTTCCGGTACGCTGATTTTTACTATATTTTTCCCGGATTTTTTCTGGTACTTTTATTAAGGGGGAAACCTGAAATAGGAAAACAACAGAAAACAGGAACTGGCACTAGGGTGCACTGAGTTAATAGGTTAGTCCAAATATGATCAAAAGTGTATGGAAGTTCATCAATATCATAGCAATATCACACAAAAGAGGCATGAAGCAAGCAGAAATTATAGATACGTTTTGGACGTATCAACATCCTGCAGTTGAGTCTATGATCTGATCGATACGAGGTAGCGCAAAGGGATCCTTTGGGCAGGCCTTGTTTAAGTCGGTGTAGTCGATGCACATACGCCAAGTCCCGTTCTTTTTTAAGACGAGTACTAGGTTTGCAAGCCACTCCGGATAGAATACTTCCATGATAAACCCGACAGATAGGAGCCGAGCTATCTCTTCCCCAATGGCGGTCCTCCTTTCATCGTTAAATCGATGAAGGAATTGTTTGACCGGCTTTAGTCTTGGTTCTGTATTTAGGTGGTTCTCAGCGAGTTCCCTCGGGACACCCGGCATGTCAGAATGTTTCCATGAAAAGATGTACCGATTCTCATGGAGGAACTCGATGAGCACGCTTTCCTTTTTATCAGACAACCCGACCCCGATGATGAACTGCTGGGTAGAATCACCAGGGACAAAGTCAACTTTCTTCGTGTCTTCAGCCGGTTGGAAATTGGGGTTGCTATCAGGAGTTGGTTTCTTCAAAATTGTGGTGTCTGTCGGGCCCACTTTCTCTTTATATGCTGTTAGATCTTCTTTGGCACATGTTGAGTCGGCAATCTTGAAGTGCTGCTGGTCGCACTCTGTTGCCCTGGACCGGCTTCCTTCCGCACTTATTGGGCCATAAGGACCTGGCATTTTGAGCTTTAAGTAGACATAACACGGTCGAGCCATGAACTTAGCATAAGCTGGCCGGCCTAAAATGGCGTGGTAGGGGCTCTCAAGATTGACTACTTCAAAGGGGATGATCTCAGAGCTAAAGTTTTCAGTGTTTCCTAAGGCGGTCTCCAGGTAGATCTTGCCTATCGGTCTTGACGACTTGCCTAGGACAATACCATGGAAGACGGTGTGGGACTATTGCAGCTGTTTCTGATTTAACCCCATCCAGAGGAAGTTCTCATAGTGCAGGATGTTGATTCTACTTCCTCCGTCCATGAGTACTTTTTCAAGTGTGTGTCCTCCGACTTGTGGAGAGACTACCAGAGCCAGTGCCCCTGGGTTATATGCCACAAGGGGATGATCATTTCTTGTCCAGGTGATTGGCTGTTCTGACCAGTTAAGCCACGTGGGGCAAGCCGGCTCTGTAGCCACGGCCATAGCAGCCCTCTGATGTATCTTTTTGTCTCTTCGACAACTGCTAGTGGTGAAGACGTGAAAGGCCGAGCGATTCTGAAGTTGCTTGGGATTTTCTTGAAACCCGGTAGATACTGATTGCCCTTGCTGTCCTCCTCCTCCGGGTCCCTTCTGTTGGTGTGTTGTGTCGGCTCCCTGATGACCTGAATTTTGGTTATGGTTGCCTTGGACAACTCCACCAGAAGACCCGGGAGGTCCTTAGTTTTCTCGTCGTGAAAATTCCTTCATGAAGTTGCACTGTTCCGAAGTGTGATTAGCTGGACGTCCATGTTTTCTATGGGTTGGGCCCCTTCATAGCTTCTTCAAAACTGTTTGGGCGAAAGCTTCCTTCTTCCGTCTTGCGGTAGTTGTTGTCCCCTTTCTTCTGTCGCTGGTAGCCGGTGTTGGTATTAGCTACTAGGTCAGAAGTATTTTGGTTATGGCGACGGTTATTCGGCTGGTTCTAGGATCCTTTGCCGCCGTTCTTTTTATTTTGGCCGGCTTAATCGTCCTCGGAGTCAGCATCTTTAGTTTTATCATACTCGACGTATTTGATCACTGCGTTCATGAGCTCACCCGTATCTTTGACAGTTCTCTTGAGGCGGCCGAGTTTGTGCACTAAGGGCTCAAACCTACAATGCCTCTCCAAGACGATTACTGCGGTTTGGGCTGTGATAGTGTCTGAGGAGTGAATTATATCTGATGCTCGCCGTGCCCAACTGAGGGTTGATTCATCTTCTTTCTGGACACAGTGCTCCAAGTCGACGATCGTAGTTTCCCTCTTGCAGGTGCCTTGAACTTTGTTGATGAATTTCTCTTGAAGATCTGTCCATGAGGTGACAGAATTCTCAGGAAGATTCTTGAACCAGATGCGAGCCGGCCCTTCCAGCATCATTGTGAAGTAGCGAGCGCAAACCCCATCTGGTGCTCTCAAAATATCCATGGCAAGCTCATAACTCTCCATCCATACTGTCGGGTCCATGTCAGCCGTATAGTTTGCCAGCTTACGTGGTGCGTTGAAGTCGACAGGTATGGATGCGTTTCTGAGTGCCAGTACCAGGCATCGGTTAACTGTTGATCTTCCGACAGTTTCGATGTTTTCGGATGGTGAAGGATGATAAGCCGGCTGGCCTGGAGCTCCCACATTTCTCTAGGGCGCTTCATGTTGTCCATGGCACCCGGACGCTGCAGGACCCGGTGATTCAGCTTGCCGTCTTGCACTATGGTAAGGTGTCTCATGTAGGTGTGAGTGTCCTCGTGAGTAGTTGGCTTGCTGAGTCATTGTCGTCTTTAGAAGCTCTGCCGCTTGCCGAGCAACTTGATCCGCCGGGGTATCTCCATAGATTGTTGCAGCGGAGGCGAGTCGGGTGGCTGCCATCACGTTTTCTGTAGGGCTGTTGTAGTGATTATGAGGTTTTTGGAACCGATCGGACCGAGAGGGAGGAGTCGGCTGATTTGGTATGTTGAACCCCGGAGGGGTTGAGTGCTGCGGGCTTTAGAACAGGTTGCGCCTTGGCATGTCAGTTGGAATCCGGCTCGTATGTCTGTCGACGCCTGCGAGACTTAGCTTCTGAGATTCTATTTGTTCCGACTCTTGCCGAAGGCGTGCGGCTTCCTGAGCAAGCCAGCTTTCCTTTTCTGCTAGCCGGCTGCCTCGGCGTTGATTTCTTTGCGTATGTTGATCACCTGATGCGTAAGTTGATCAATCCTGGTTCCCCACTCCTCCTGGTTTTCTAGTGTTACCGGGATGAGTAATGCTTCTTCGAAAGAGACCACGGCTTGGCTATGGGCTTCTGCCCCAGTGGGACCTCGTGCTGCTGTGCTAGCCGGTTGTTACACATTTGGGTTAGGAGGTGCGCGTTGATCACCCTGGTCTCCCTGTACTCCGGCTCCCGAATTTGCCATGAAGACGGAGACACAATACGAAGGCTCAAGGTAAGGGAAATCCGAGTTGTATTCCATTGAGCCGATGCCGAGCCTTTTGCTCCCAACAGATCGAATCGACTCGGCATACGTCGAGCTTCCAACACTGAGGCGAGAGGTTGCATCAGATATTTCCTCTAAGCTGTCATTGGTCAGGGACTCAACAGAACGCGTCGGCTCTGGAGACCCGGTGACAGATCCAACAAAGGTGTGGTTTAAGCCGGCTTGCTGCTGGCTTGAGGTCTCCACATGAACTTCCAGATCCGGCTTGGGCTTAGATCTATTGGTCTTGGTGATGAATATTTGGATCGACCCGATCGGGACCCGGTAGCCAGATTTCAGGGAATCGGCTTCGGGGCCCCAGTGGGAGTCATCAATGTAAAGCTTCCCGCGCCGGATTCTGGTGATCCGACCAGAGACAAAATTGTCCATGCCTTGACGAGCTGCTCCGAGAATCTCAATGCCTGCACGCGCAGGCCCCACGGTGGGCACCAACTGTCGTGGGGTTAACACAGCAGATGTCCGAGTCATCGAACTTGTATTGAGGCCTTTGCTGCGAGGTGGTATGAAGGAGAGAGTCGACATAGACCCGGTACTCGTCGATTTACCCAGGTTTCGCCTCCTCTTTGTTCTCGAGGTAAAGACCTACTACTACTTATTATTGAGGGGTTTCCGGCTTGTCGGAAAGGACTAGCCAGTTTGCAGATTACAAGGGTTTGCCGGCTCTTAACTTGTGTCTCGGGGAGATCTAGGTTACGAGTCGTGCGTTGGTGGTTTGTATGTTGAGTTGAGAGTTGGCGCTGACGCCTTGAACCGTCGGCTTATAAAGGTGCCGGGTCCAAGAGTCCACGGATCAGATTCCTACTTGAGGTGTAATCCTATTCTATGTCTACTTTACAAATATGCTACACGCTACACAAGGTAAGTCGAATTCCTTCTTGGGCTTCGATCTTGTCTCCTTAGCGCATCTCCCTCTGGGTCGGGTCTTGTATTCGTGGGCCTTCACGTATAAGCCGGTCCAGAGAGTTGCGATCTAATGCCGGGTTATGGGCTTGGTCCATCCCCCCGATAGGAACTCCAGCCCAGTCTCTCCGGGATGGCTGGATCCCAGGAGGTGAGGACCATCCGGTAGAACCTTATCCTGGGCAGGTACGGATACCCCACATGCTACTTGGAACAGAGCTTATCGGACGGACCGATAGTGAAAGCTCAAATTTTTCGTCCGGAGCGAGGCTAGCCGTTCGAGTGAGATTTTCCTCGCGGAGAACTAGCGTCGATGGACGGCGCGGTCTCTTGTGTGTCTTTTTCCAAGGTAAAGTGAGGGTGATGCCTCATGCACTCTTCGCCTTGGGTAGAAGGTGTGTCCCGGGAATTATCATCCGGGAAGAGAAAACCATCCGGCATGATCATCCGGGAATGATGAGATAGCCAGTCTTTGGTGGCTTAGAGGCCGTCAAAGGAAGGTGTCCAATATTCTTTTTGGGAACAATAATCCGGCATGAGAAAACCATCTGGAATTTCATTCCCGAGAACCTTGGGGTGAGGTTTCTCGGAACGCTTGCTTGGAGGCGCTGAAAATCCCCCGAGCGTGAAAACCACATAACCACCGCGGAGGGAAGGAAGGACGGTTGCTCGTGCCGATGCCCATTTCGCTGGCACTTGTTGATACGCGATGAAAGCTCAAAGAAACTTCGGAACCTGCACTAGGAACAAACGTTACATCTGACGTGATCGCCTTCCCTCCTTCTAGTGCAAAACTGTCGGGGGTTGCTTCTCAGGCCCTCCTCCTAGAGCCAGGTGTCGGGGGTTCATGCCCAGCCCTTGCCCGGCTCCAGGAGTTGGGGAGAACAGCGGCGATGCTGCCCCGAGAGGTCCTTCCGGAAGGGCTTCTCCCGGAATGTCACAACCCTTTGTTAGGTATGTGCTAGGGTTAGCATGTCACTTTGCATCATGTAAAAATTTCAAAAGAAAATTGAAATGGGAGAAGGAACACCCCTCAGATGAATTAATTCAACTCGCCATTTTAAAAGTTGCTCCAAAAATTCCTCTGGTATTTTTGAAAAGTCCCATAAATGAGTGTGATCACATATTAAGTGATGTGGATTCAAACACATGCTCATAGATTTTTCAAAAATTCTACAAAGGGCTTGGAATTAATTAAATACCCCTATTTGAATTTGAATTCAAATATTTTGAATTGAAAAAATGTTCAAAACTTGGGAATGACTAGCTACTGGTCATGTAAGTCCATATATAAATTTTGAGGATTTTATAAAATTCCTAGCTAATTATTTTAGCAAAGCAAAACAAAAGACAAAAGAGAAAAACATAAAGGAAAAGAGACAGATAAAAGAGCCCAACTTACCTGTACCCAGCCCACCACCAGCCCAGCGCACAGAGGCGCATGCGTCTTCTACCTTGGCCAGGCAGGCACGCAGGTCGTCGACGAGCGACGTGCGACCGCCAAGCAGCTGCCTGCCTCCCCAGGCCATGACTACGCGCCTGGAGACGCCCAACTGCATCCTGATCCTTTTCCCCCCTCTAGTGCTTCTTCCTCCTCCTCCCTCGCCGTTTATTTTTCGACGCCCGAGAAGTTCACCGGAGCACGGCCGCGCCCCCGTGTAGCCAACGCAGTCGAGAAGGCAGACCACTGTGTCCCCCATGTCCAGCACCCTCCGCTTCGTCAAGCTACAGAACATGGCGAGATCGGAGACCCTGTAGCCACCGGAATCGTCCATGAGCCGCCGCCAGATCCGCACTCGTCGCCGGTGAAATTCGTCTCCTCCTTGTCATCTACGTCCTCTCCATCTTCTCCTTCGAACTCCTGGTGAGCAGAGGCACGGAAGCCCTATGTTCTTGCTGTGGATTGCTTCTCCTAGTCTCAGCCGCCATTAGAGCCAAGCACGGCCGGCACCATGGCTGGCCTGGAGTTCGCCCCATGCGTCCTTCGTCCACCCCAAGGTGCCCACGAAGCTCCTGGACCCCCAGGAGTCCAACGAGACACCCAACGCCCAAAACCGTGCACTCTAGCAGCCTCCTCGCGAAGCCGTGACACGGCCGCCGCGCCACCTGTCGTCGGCGTCGTCTCCGGCCATATCCATGACCACCGCGAGCACTGGGTGATGCGCTGGAGTGCAGGCTACCTCCTGGTGTCATCCCCGTGCCAAGCTGTAGCCGGAATGGCTACTCCGACGAGGCACCACCGTGCACTGTGTTCGCCGGACGTGGCCGTGATTAGTTTAGGCTTAACCCCCCTAATCCCCCTCCTAAGCCAATGACACATGGGCCCAGGCCCCCTAATTAACCACTCTTAATTAAAGTAAATCGGCATTTAGCACGGAGTCCAAGACAGCCAGGTCCCACATGTCAGTTTGACCATGGTCAAGCCCCTAACGTCAGGCTGGCGCAGTGCTGATGCAGTAAAGGTTTTTCTATTTAAAAATATTCTAGAAAAACATTTAAACTTTGAAAATTAATAACTAATTCATACTAAATCCAAATTGGACATATAATATATGTAAATGTTATCAGAAAAATGCAAGGATTCTGAATATGCACTTTGTTTTCATGTTTGACCATTTTAAAATGGGGGGGCAATAGCAAATGTGCATATGAACCCTTTTAAATTCAAATGTGGAGTTTGAATTTGCAACTCAAATGCAATACACTTCATTTAAATGGAATTGGCAACACATCATCACCCCTTACACCATGTTATAACATTTGATCATGTGATTGTGCATTGTGTTTTACATTGATAGTTTGTTTGCATTGTTTGCTATCGAATAGAGGTGCAGCCGGAACCCGAGATCACCCCCTCCGTTGAAGATACTCAGTACGACCCTCTTCAGGAAGGCAAGCAAACCCCCATTGATCATGTCGATAAAATCCCACTTCCCTCTCAGTCTCGCTTATGCATTGTTTTGGATGATTACCATGATACGTTTCTATCGCATAGTTGAACCCATTCCTTTGCATGACCTATCATTTTGTCACAGTAGTAAGAAAACCACAATCCTAGCAGATGTAGGAGTTGATTGATATCATGTGGCCCCTGCAACTGTTACTTCTAATTGCATGCTTACAATGTTGATACTGTTATGTGAGTCGGGATGATAGTGATCATGATGATGATGGTGGAAATGTGTTGGTGAATTTGACCTAAACAAGGTGAACGATGAGAGCTTGTATAGCAGTACACAGTGGGTTGTCTCGTTGAACACTACCCTAAGTCTGAGTTCTTGTGTGGTGATCCAAGACAAAGAGTACAACCACACATTGGGCTCACTGGCCCCTCTCAACCTATTAACTCATCCCATCTCGATGTACAGATGTCGCAGCAGTTCAGAGTTCTGGTAGGTTTGTGGCCTGGCTGCTAAGTGAGAGAACTGCTCAACCGAGACTGTGTTTTGCACCACGCACACATCATCTGGGTCCACTTCGGTAAACCGGCCGGGTTCACGATAGTGGAAACCAACCCAGGTAGGCGGCTTTCATGGACTAGATCGGCTATGAGGTAACAGTTGTGGTGCGCATCCTCGCCGGCACCCCTTGAATGGTGACGAGACTTGTCGGTAACTGATGGTCATGTGTGTGTAGTGGTACACCCCTGCATGGTTAACAAAACTATTTGAAAAGCCACGTCCACGGTTATGGACTACTTGGTTATATGTGCTTGGTTATTAGACAACTTCAACGGAAACTTTAAAACTTGCCAAGATAAGTGTGAGTGCTATGGTTTGCTTTCTCGTGGGAAGTCGAAGAAGGATCCATAGTGGTGTATTGTTTGGGAGACTTGGATAGATGGACTCGTGTAGGGTTCTTACCTCATTCTGGTATTCGTAGTACAGGACTAGCCAATTCAAAGCTGGCACTTCTGCATTGAAACCCCACCTCCCTTTGCCTTGGAACTTGAGCATGAGTAGTATAGTTCCTATGTAAGTCTTGCTGAGTATGACTTTGTACTCACGTTTGCTTATTTATGTTTTTAGATGAACCCATTGACCCCGAAGGTGGCTTCTTCCTGGAGCTCGACGACTGATCAAGCTAGTGTAGTCCTAGACAGAGGCCTGGTCCCTCGTGGAAGGGCTTGTTTATAAATAAGGCTTCTCTAAGCCATTTGTTAAACTTGTCTGTACTCGGACCTAAGTTGCTTCCGCTTGAATGTTGTAATGTTGGGTCACAGTCTTGTGATCTCTGTGTGTACTCTATATATAAGTCAATAAAGTTGTATACTTTGTAGAGTTCATGCAATGTGTACCTGATGTTTACACTTGACATGTATGTTGCATGTATGATTATAACATGCATGTCTTAGTGTGGGGTTCAATAGCTTAGTTGTGTTCTTGTCGGTGGTTTTTCATACACCAAGTGGCCCTCAGATGTGCGCAGCTTGGGGTATCGCGATGTGATTGCTCGTGACTCTGTCACGTGGCACACTTTGCTGTATGATTGAGCCCGCCCGAGATCCCGACCAGGTGATCGGGCTGGAGTCTGTTTATGTAAGTGTTATAATTCAATGGATAATAAGGTTGAGGCGACTTGTCTATGAGTATGAGATTTCAGCACCCATAATCATTTAGACTTGTGAGCGGACAATGAGGACTCATCTCATTTGATCTTCCGGCCTGGATGGCATGGCCTTCACGTTCGAGCTTTCCCACGGTGTTCTGTGCTTGGCCTTGTCTGCTTAGACAAGTGGGTACGGCTCTCGGCTATCCATATGATTGAGTTATGACAGGAATTACATACGCAAACCCTTGGTCCCGACACAAAAGGCACGACCCTGGGACTGTGCGATACGGGGCACACATAACGTTCCCGGTTGCTTGATGTGAACGAAGCTCGCTGGTGGCGTCGAAACGGCAATGGGGTTGATGAACTGATGCGACCAAACACAGATGTTTACCCGGGGTCGGGTCGTCTAGAGACTAAAATCTCTACTCCTGCATGTCTCATCTTCCTTGATGGTGATGGACTAGATTACAATACAAGGTGATCTCCAGGGAGGAGATACGCTATGCTACACTCCGCTACAATCCTCTCCTTTTGGGTGGAAACTAGCTACCCTCTCAAGGTAAGTCCTTGAGAGGCCTCCCGATAAGTTCTAGGGATGAACTCCTCTTCTCTCTATCCATTGATTCATCTGCTTGGGTGGTGGCTTCTCCTTTCTCTGGTTCTTCCTTCTTCTCTCCCTTCTTTTCGTTTTTCCTTCTTTCCTCTCTCTTCTTCTTCTTTCTTCTCCTTGATTTCCTCCTTCTCCCCTTACTGATGTTGTTGGCGTCTCCCTTTTATAGAGCAAGGAGCTGGCCAAAGGACAACCGATAGCTACAGTAAGGGCGGTTATCTTATACTTGTGGACACAAGGTGCTCTACAGTCTTCCAGGAAGTTCCCGTGGCGTCGCGGGGACGGCTGGAGCATGCACGGGCTGAGTAGGCGCGAGGAACCCACCATGTATTGGCTGCCTCCAGTCAGCGGTGCATGCTTGTCTTCTAGCGCATTGAATCAGCTATGCTATTTGTCGGGAGGTGGGAACCAGCTGGAGGTCTCCACCATTCCGGAAGTGGTGTGAAGCTCTTATCCGTGTGCCTTGCGTGGTGTTCCCGGCATATCCTTGCCGGAATCCTCTAGGGTCGCCCTTGAACTATCCGAGAGGCGTGGTCGGAACCCAGGGAAACGGGGTAGCCCAGTATCCGGTTACCGACAGAGATTCTCACCTTCAAACCAAGGGGTGGAGAAAGTTTGAAAGATGCCTGGTATAGAATTAATGATTCTCAAAATATAGCCAGCAAGAAGCAATACACAATTATCTTTCTTAGAAATTTTTATGTTGGGATTACTTCTTGGAATAGGTTCGTTTCAGACACTGAAATCAATGGGAATTTCTTGGAATTCCCAGTTTGGGAAGCCCTTAATGTTATGGAAAATCTTTTCAGAAATCTCCCAATTGCTAGCACAGAAGAGGACATTGCTTTAGCTCACATTACGAGGAAACTTGATAAGATAGAGCTAGAGATGCCAAGCATGTTAAAATAAATGAGGTAGATCGTAGGATTCAAGGGAATTTAAATAGAATTGATAGCTCCATGCACAGAATTTATAAAACTTTGGAGACCCTTAAATCCCATGATATGGACCCTTCTAGGATTGATAAGATCGAGGATATTATTGGAACTTTAGGAACCACTCTATCCTCCATAAAGACTAAAAAGGTATAAGCCCCTGCAAAAAAGGAACCTAAGTTCGGTTACGTACCCAAGGTTCCTCGACCCAAAACAAATTTACCTATTGCCAGGGGTGTGGAAACTGTGAAGACCTTGGAAGAGATACCTCTCTTGAATAGAATTAAAAATGAAATTCCAATTGGTCTTACTACCCTTGCTTTTGTTCCTAGAAGTGTTACCACTAGACCTTTCTTGGAAAGTCCTCTTAAGACTAGTTGTACTATTGAAGAGCTTTTTGATGATCTTGATGAAGGTTCAATTGATACAACTTGATATTTTTGCATCATGCCTAGCTAAAAGCCATAAAAGAAAGAAATTATTGGGAGGAAACCCAAAATGTTTTTACTTTTAGTTTTAGTGGTCTTGATGTTTGTTACTACTGTAGCAACATCATTGTATCTTTATTTTCAAGCTTTGTGATAAGTTTTAGCTTCCGACTGCAAGAAAGTTCAAAAGTTGTGACATGTTGTCCAGAAACAGATTATGTCTGTTTGACGGAAAAATTTACCATAAATCACGAGATCATATTTTTGATCTGAATTTTTTTGACAGTATGCTCTATAAAATTATTTTTCTGGCGTCTGTTCTATGTTTTTTGATTTGAGTTGCAGAAGTACCCCAAAAATATTATTTACTATCTGCTGATCTGTTTTTCACAGATTCTGCCACATTTTACTTTTCCTCCGTTTTTCAAATCTTAAGCTTTATTTTTCTTTTCAAAACCTTTTTTGGAAATCTTGAGAAACAGTAGCTCTTCATGAAAATATTTATTTGGAGTGGAGAAAAATTATTTATATATGGGTACTAACCACTCTAATCATCTTATGATGAGTTTCATATGAAGGGAGTTTTCAAGTATGCGAAGGAAGATGATGAAAGGAGATCCGGGAGTGTCAAACGCTCAAGATTGGGTATGCCCCCACGAACCCCCAAGAAATATCCAAGGAGACTCAGGCGTCTAAGCTTGGGGATGCCCCCGTTCACCCCCTTCTCCAACAACAATCATCTGTTCGTCCTTCATCATGCTATATTTTTATCTCTTCATGTGTTATGTTCTATTCTTGGAGCGTCTCACTCTTTACTTTTTAGTTTATTTTAATTTTTCTTGCTATTCATAACAAGTTGGACCCTAGCCTTCATTGTTTGGGAGAGAAACACACTCCATTCCACCCTAGAACACAACATAGGTTTGCATGCTTATCTTTTTGTGTGTTCTTTATCTTTTTGTAGCTGCTGTCATGCTTAGCTGTTAGTTTTCATGCTTATTATTTTTAAGAGCTTTTATTCAGGTTGATTTTGGAACTCTCTTGAGTTATCATGCTTATCTTCTTTAGAGAGTTGGCCTGTTGCACTGAGTTATGTGTCTTGCATGAGTAGGTAATTGAGGTTGCTATTATAATTGTAGTAGTAACTTGCAATAGTTTTGAGCTATTGATTTGATTAATGTTTGGAATTTTGGTGCGAAGAGCTTTAGCATATTAGTGATAGGTGTCGTATTTTTGGAAATCCGTGCTTATTTTTGAAATCTACAAAAAAATTATTTGAGAACTCTAGCTACTAGATGGATCGCTAACCTCTGGAGGGGTTGGAATATATAGAGTACCCTCACGTACCATGGGTCGAGGATGCACAAGGATAACCAAACGCCCATACAATACTCCTCGGGGTACTTGTCTCTTTGTGAACCTCCTGATTAGATAGAGAGTTATAGATAATAAGTGCATGAGTTCTTCAGACTAATGCGAGTATTCGATTGTTGGCACTTCCACCTTCCATATTTTGCTAGAGCCTTCGGTACCGTGCATTGCCCTTTCTCATCTGGAGACTTGGTGCATACTTCACTGGTGCATCCGAACTCATGGCATGATACACACTGTCATCATAAACCTCCTCATATCTTCCTCAAAACAGCTACCATACCTACCTATCAAGGCATTTCCATAGCCTTTCTGAGATACATTTCCATGCAATATCCATCATGTCATGACTTGATCTTCATGTCATACATGCTTTTTCTTGATCGAGGAGCCGTTGTTGGGGTTCGGGGCAGAAAACAATAATTTTTCATAACCTACGAGTCCTGTACCCAAGACCAACGCTATGTTGATGCAAGTAACGGATGGGAATAGGTCACATACTAGTATGTAGTCCGTTAAGCGTGAAACATTCCCCCGTGAACATGGTTGATGTAGTCGTACCCGACGATCCTCGATGCGGCGGAGATCCTTGATGACTCCAGAAGCCAGCCGGTCCTTGTAGACCGATGACGAGATTGCCTCCTCGTCGGAACGTTGTCGGTGAAGACGTCGCAATAAGACCACGACAATGAAGAAGCACCACAAGTGTAGCGCCTCGCTGGATTACACACATACGGTGTACCCGAAGTCCCTCCGGGCCCGAACCAGAAGAGCAGCGGAACGAAGGTGAATTCAGATCCCGATTCCAGCAGCACGACGTTGTGCGTATGGTGGATAAATCCCCAAACCAGTGCAGAATCCAAATATGCGGAGTCCTCTCAAAGGAGGGAGAAAGAGGGAGAGGGAGATCTACAAAATTTATCTGTATTTTTCTGAAATTTTCTGTGTGGAAAAAGGGGCACCCTCCACGTCTATATATACGGGGAAAAGGGATACGCAGGCACTTAGCCAGGCGAGGTGGTACTAATTACCACGCCTTGTGCACACATGGGCACATGGTGGTCGGCGCATGCACATGTGCATGGTCGTGGCCAAGCCCATGCGTGGTGGTCGTGGTGCATGTGGTGGCCAATGGGACCCATGGCCCATGACGCCACTTATCCTTTTTTCTTTTCTTTTTTCCTTTCTTTTAAAGAAAAATAAAAGAACCATGATTCCATTTAATTATTTAAATTATATTTTAATATTTAATTCATTAAATTAAATAATAAAACATATCCTTGATAGTCCCTGCGCTTCCATCGAATGAACTTCATCGCTGTTGGATCCGTTAACGTTAAGTCATATTCCCTTTGTACTACGGTACTTTGTTTGTCCAAGGTTTGATCGTCAGTATCCAATATACCTAGTTTATCCTTGTTACCGACAAACATGTTTACTCGTTCCCGTGATATTGCAACCCCGTGACCTAGTCACACGTTTGCAAACTTTATGATGCAACATCACCGAGTGGGCCCGGAGTACATATCCGTCACTCTAATGGACAAATCCTGCTTTGATCCATTTGCATACTCATTAACATATCTACTTCACAATACCTAAAATACACTGTTATGGCCAACATATTTCAGTCAGGCGGTGGATGTAAATTAAAGTGTCCTAATAGATAGTAATTACGTATGATCATTACGGTATAAGGATCTGGTCACTATGTTATAGTTATCACAATGTTGAACTTATGTGACTCGATCACATTGCAACACTTCTGGTGGGTGGGTGTCCATCATATCATTCTCCCAATGATACGACCTCATTGTCAATAGGCAGTTCGTAACTCATGATCAGGAAACCTTGATCATCGATTTCCCAATGAGCTAGTATACTAGATTTAACTAGGGACTTGGTTGTTTGTATACCACACGTGTATTAAGGTTTCCGCTTAATATAGTTATAGCATAGTATAAAACGTATTATGAACTAATGGAATATGCTAAAAACATATTTTATTTGCCTCTAGGAAACATTCCCAATAGCCGCATGCTAGTTGGGCCTTGTCCTTATCATTGCTACATGACGCGCTCATATCATTGCATAACCTGCTACATTGGCACAGACATATATTTGCATACATCATGATAATTTTTCATTTTTCTTTATGTTGAGTACTTCTTGTAAAGTGGGAAGATATTTTATATTCTTGTAAAATATAGAGTGTTGCCCTTAAGTGAGAAAAGATCCCAAAGAGGACAAAATAAAAGATCCCAAAAGAGGACAAATTAAAAGATCCCAAAGAGGACAAATGAGATACAAATAGAAAGAGCCAATGAGGCCACAAAAATACCAAAAATAGAAAAAAGAAAGAAAGAAATAAATAAAAAGAGAGAAGGGGGCAACACTACTATTCCTTTTGAAAGATGCACACTCGTACTCCAGAGTTATATTTGTACTCCATAGAGATATTCATATCATTCATGCATAACTATGAGGGGATCCTTACACTATATAACTTGGCTTGCATATTCCAAGGATGAGCCTCCTCAAATGAGATCTAGGTCTTCATGAGCAAGTAACTTGTATGCACCCCCAATAGTTCCATTGGAGATCTTTCCTTAGCTCATATGTGCATCCGTTGCATGGCAATCCCTACTCCTCACATCATATCTATCATTTGGCTTTCACTCGCCTATGATTGTCCTCATTGATGCGAGCCTTCCACACCTTTTTGTCTTCCTTCCCCATCATCTTTCTCTTTTCCATCCTAAGTGCCAACACATCTTGCTTTCTCTCATCCATTGCATGGGTCCTGAAAGTAGAAAGGGAGAGGATTAGTTTGACTTGTGCCTGACTAGTGGTCTGGGGACGAGTCAAAATAAGATTCCCAAAGATACCAAGTATGAAGATTTAGTAGATTGAATTCTCAATTAAACTAAATAGTATTTTTATTCTCTAAACCCATCTCCCACTTCTTGCACGCAAACACCATTTGGATACATTCGAGTCACGGACAGCGAGAGATCTTGCACCTTTATGTTCTTACTTTGCTAGTTTCAATACTAGATATAGACTCTTTCTTGTTATTGTCTTGACTTGAAGTGCATATCTTACTTTCTTTACTTTGATGTTCTTATATGTGTTTTAGCATGCACCATAGAAATTATATGTGTTATCATTTACCTACTCAAGGACGAGAAGGAATTATGCTTGGGGATGTTGATACGTCCCAAACGTATCTATAATTTCTGCTTGCTCCATGCTTATTTGGGTGACTTTGCCATGTGTTTTGCTACACTTTCATACCTTTTTACACATATTTGGACTAACCTACTAACTCAGTGCACTCAGTGCCAATTTGTGTTTGCTGATGTCTGTGAATTGCAGGTTTTTACAATATTTACACAGGGCAAAAAATCCCAATAAAAATATATAAAAAATCAGCGTGTCAAAAGATTCATGAAGTCCGAAGAACAGCTAGAGGGGGCCACCCCCTTTTCAGGAGGCCAGGGTTCGCGACCCCACTCCTGACCGCGCTAGGAGGGTGCCTGGGAGCTGGGGCCTCCCCCTTGTGCTCCCCTTCGGCCTATATTTACAACCCGTTCCAGAAACCCTCGGGAGAGACCCCGCATCGCGATTTTCACCTATGTTCCGCTGCCTCCGCGATTCCAAGATCTAAAGCACCAAAAGACCTCTTCCCAGCACCCTGCCGGAGGGATGATTGACCTCCGGGAGATTCTCCACCATCATGAGCGCTTCCCGGATGTGTCGTGAGTAGTCCGCCCATAGACCATGGGTCTACGACCAGTAGCTATGTGATGTCTCCAATCTTGTGCTTCAATTCTTGGCCCTTTTGAGCATCCCTACATGATCAAGGCATCTATGTAATTTTCCTATTGTTGCTATGCTGTGTTTGCTGGAATCCGATGGATTATGAGATTATGTTCAGATTGTGATGACTTATATATTTGGTTCTCCTTTTATATTTTGTTCTTGAGTAATTTTTTCATGTCCTCCATTGCTTTTTATTGCTTTGGCCAAGTAGTACATAATAACTCCAAGAGGGAGCGTTATGCTTGATTGTGGGTTCATGCCCCCCCCGATGTCTAGCTTGAGTGATAAAATGCGTGATTTCCGGTGGTTATTGTATTTAACTATTTTTTTACGGTTTGTAAGTGTAATAAAATGTTTAAAAATACCAAAATGATAAGGAATGCGTCCAAATTCGAAGATATATCACGTATAGACACGTGGCAACTGTGGAAAAAAATAAACCAAAATCGACGATGTTACGATAGAATTTACTTGTAATCCGAACATTTCACTACTCGTTCCATACATATCGAAATCACGGTCCTTTATGTGAGATTCCCCCGTTTGCAAGGAGATCGCATGATAACCTTTCTCAAAATGTCTAAAAATTCTACCACGTCGTTGTTTTAGCTTATCATTACGACACACTAAGTCGCATATATTTTTGAGCGATTCCGATTTTTTTTTTCAAAAAAAAATACCGACCTCAATGTTTCCCGGTCGAAAGACGTGACCAATGTCCCGCAAGTGAGTTCCAATTTCACGTATCTGGGTTACACGTTAACCCAAGACCACATAAATGATTTGTGAGCACATATTTCGTCATATTTCGTTGCACTTTTAGTTCAAATGCAAATAAATTCATATCGAGTGCATATGAAACGGACTTAGCGCCTTCTATATATATATCAAACTGAAGATGAAAATGAGAAAAAATCATAGCTCCAATGTATATAAACCCAAAGCAACTGCCTAATCTACACTTAATGACTTAAATATATCAAACACATCCCGTTACATGCCAAAAATATTGTGATATGATGAAGCACACGATTCGTGTAATACACCCGTTTTCTTAAACTATACCCTGCGAAACTCGCCCAAGTGCTTTGATTGGCCAGAACGCAGCACCACGGATCGCATGCCTGAACCGTCCAATGCACACGGATCGAACGATCACCAATCAACCAACATCATGTTGTTGTAGTTCCGGTGGTTATTGTATTTAACTCTTTTTGACGGTTTGTAAGCGTAATAAAATGTTTAAAAATACCAAAATAACATGGAATGCGTCCAAATTCGAAGAGATTCATGTATAGACACATGGCAGCTGTAAAAAAAACCAAGCACTATCGACGAAGTAACGATACAATCTACTGGTAACCCGAACATTTCATGACTCGGTCCATACATATCGAAACCACGGTCCTTCATGTGAGATGCCCCCGTTTGAACGGTGATCGTATAATAACCTTTCTCAAAATGTCTAAAAATTCTACCATGTCGTTGTTTTACGTTATCACGGCGATAAGGAAAGTCTTATATATTTTTGAGCAATTTTGAATTTTTTGTAACTAAAAAAACACCGACCTTAATGTTTCCCGGTCGAAAGATGTGACCAAGGTGCCGCAATTTCATTCCAATTCCACGTATGTGTGCTACACGTTAAACCGAGAGCACATACATGATTTTTCAGCACACATTTGGTCATATTTTGTTGCACTTGTAGTTCAAATGCAAATAAATTCATAGCGAGTGCATATGAGACGGACTTAGCGCCTTATATATATATAACAGAAGATGAAAATTACAAGAAAATCATAGCTCAAATGTAAATATACCCATAGAAACTGCCTCATCTACACTTATTGACTTAAATATATTAAACACATTGGATGACTCGATATGTGGTATTGTTTCAGATCTGGATGTTTTCTTCTAGATCCGAGGATGAAGCACATATCAGACCCACCACGACATATGACGAAGCCATATGTCTCGGATTTCAACATGATACAATACATCAGAGGAAGGTATATGTCTGAGTATAGACTACAATCAAATGCCTAGTGGCAAAGAGAAAAGGCATCGCTCCCATAACCACACGGGTCCAGGATCTCCTTCGGGATCCGCATAACTAGTCATCGCCGAGTCCCCATGTGAAACGTCGATCACCATACCTATTGTCGATCAAGAACCCGAAAAAGTTTTTCGGGTAGTATCATGAGTACAGATGTACTCAGCATCCAACTGTAGTGGTAAACTGGCCCAGCTAGGACCTCATCACTCGTCATTCTAGGAAAACTAGTAGTTTACCATAAGGATGACACACGGTGCCAACATCAATATCATTCGGTGCCACTTTCAATAATTACCGCATCTTCAATAATTATAATAAAAGATGCATCTATAAGTCCCTGCACATCTAAGGTGAACTAAAATGTGCGATATATATATATATAAATATATATATATAAGAACAGTTCTTTCGCAAATCACAGAAGGTGCGAGCTTCATAGAAGAACGGTGCTTCAAAAGAATAACCACAAAAAAAGAGTGAATCATATGGAGGCATGGAGCCACAACTTTATTCATAAGGTACAAAATAATTCATCCACAAATACAATGTGGCGTAACATGTAAAATCATTGGATGTAAAATATGAACACGGACAGTCGGTATCTCCAAAAAATTCAGATCATGCACAGTTGCACACAGAAAGTATCTAACAGTAAAGATTAAAATGAAAAAAGAATGTGACAAGTTCGCAGTGGGGTGCTCCTCCTCCCGAAGCTCAAGGATGAACATGGGTGACCGCATGGAGCTCCTTCTCTGGTTCCAAGATGCCAACCACCACCTCAACGGCAACGTGTTCGCGGCCATCCTCTCCCTCCTGCACCCACAATTACAACAAAAATTGCATCTCAAGGCCCTTATACATCTCTACTGAACTAAAAGGTGCGAGATGTATATCGAAACAATTCCTTGACAAATCACAGAAGGTGCGGGATTGATAGACGAACGGTGCTTAAAAAATCATAAAAATAAAAGTTCCCGCAAAAGGGAGCCTTCCATGGCCCATCTTCGCCGGGTCGCCCGCAGCTCCTCACGCACAATTGAGGATGTTGAGAGGGCTCGATGGAGAGCGTGGCCTCCATCTGCTAGCCCCTCACCGGGTGGCCTGCAGCTCCTGGACGGTCGTGCTCAGAACACAATGTAGGTTTGCATGATTATCTTTTATTTTCTATGTTCTTTATCTTTTTGTAGTTGCTGTCATGCTTAGATCTTGTTGTCATGCTTATCTTTTTAAAGAGATTTATATAGGTTGTTGCTTTTGGAACTCTCTTGAGTTATCATGATTATCTTGTTTAGAGGGTTGGGCTGTTGCACTGAGTTGTGTGTCTTGCATGAGTAGGTAATTGTGGTTGCTATTATAAGTGTAGTAGTAATTTGCAATAGTTTTGAGGTATTTCTTTAAGTAATTTTTGGACTTTTGGTGCCAAGAGCTTGAGCCTATTAGTGATAGGTGTCGTATTTTGCGTAATCCTTATTTATTTTCTAAAACTACAAAAAATTAGTTGAGAACTCTAGTTACTAGATGGATCGCTAACCTCTGGAAGGGTTGGAATATACGGAGTACCCTCACATACCATGGGTCGAGGATGCGCAAGGATAACCAAAACCCCATACACTCCACATCGTGGTACTTGTCTCTTTGTGAACCTCCTGATTAGATAGAGAGTTACCGATAATAAGTGCACGAGTTCTTTAGACTAATCCGAGTATTTGATTCTTGGCACTTCCACCTTCCATATTTTGCTAGCCTCTTCGGTACCGTGCATTACCCTTTCTCATCTTGAGAGTTGGTGCAAACTTCACCGGTGCATCCAAACCCTTGGCATGATACACTCTGTCATTAAACACTTCTTTATATCTTCCTCAATGAAGCCACATACCTATCTATCAAGGCATTTCCATAGCCTTTCCGAGATACATTGCCATGCAACATCCACCATCTCATGAGTTGAACTTCATGTCATACATACTTTTGGATGATCATAGAGCCGCATGCTAGTTGGTCCTTTCCCTTATCATTGCTACATGACGCTCTAGTATCATTGCATATCCTGCTACACTGGCAGAGGCATACATTTGCATACATCATGATAGTTTCTCAGTTTTCTTTATGTTGAATACTTCTTATAAAATGTGAGATCTTCCATATTCTTGTAAAATATAGAGTGTTGCCCTTAAGTTAAGAAAATATCCCAAAGAGGACAAAATAAAAGATCCCAAAAGAGGACAAATTAAAATATTTCAAATAGGACAAATGAGAGATAAATAGAAAGACCCAATGAGACCACAAAAATAGAATAAAAAGAAAAAAAAGAAAAAAAAGAGAGAAGGGGGCAACACTACTATTCCTTTTGAAGGATCCACACTCGTACTCCGTAGTCATATTTTTACTCCATAGAGATTTTCATGTCATTCATGCATAACTATGTGGGGATCCTTACACTATAGAACTTGGCTTACATATTCCAAGCAAGAGCCTCCTCGAATGAGCTCTAGGTCTTCACGAGCAAGCATGTTAGATGCACCCCCACTAGTTCCATTGAAGAGCTTACCTTTGCTCATATGTGCATCCGTTGCATGGCAATACCTACTCCTCACATCATGTCTATCATTTTGCTTTCTCTCGCCTATGATTGTCCTCATTGATCATAATTATCATTGACCAAAATAAGTACATCACCAATCCTTCCTATATATTTCCTAAAGAAAAAATCAACAAGTCGAAGACCCAAAAAGAAAGGATCAATAGATTTAACTTCAAGTAAATCATGCAATCTCTTTGGCATAACGGAGGCACTAGCTCCAAGATCACATAAAGCATGGAACATCAAATCATTAATTTTAATTTTAACCATAGGATCCCAACCATCTTCTAATTTTTTAGGGATAAAAACTTCTAGTCTTAGTTTTTCTTCCCTAGATTTGATAAGAGCATTAGTGATATGCTCGGTAAAGGCCATATTGAGTGAACTAGTGTGGGGATCTTCGGCCATCTTTTGTAGGAATTGGATAACTTAGGAGAGATTGCAATTGCCAAAGTTAGGTTCACTACCATTAATCAAAGTGGACGTCCTATTATCAAAATTCATTTTATTTTTCATATTCTCCGAATTGGTAGGACTCTCTTGTCTTGCAATTGAGGTTTCAATATTCCCATTGAGAGTTCCATTGCTAGGACTAGAGGTGTGATGGGTGCTGAAAGTTTAGTGTGTGTAGGAAGATTCTTAATCCTCAATAACATGAATGGTTGCAAGTGTAGTGTGTGTAGGAAGGTTCTTAACTCTCTCTTCCTCCCTTCGCTCTAGCCCATATATCCTTAAGTTTGGCTAGCATTCTAATATTCTCGTTTTTTGAACTTGAATGGCATTCCCAGGATTAAACTTATCATCCTCGAAGGGTAAGGTTCTAATTTTAAGAATCTGTAGATCATGAGTAATATTATTAACTTTCAAAGAAAGACTATCTAGCTTCTCTAACTTTTATTTTATAATTTATTGAAAGAATTTTGAGAGGTATTGATATCTTTAAGCATATGCTCAAGTTCAAAAGTGGAGCTCTTCGTACTATGATAGGAGTTCCCATAAGAGTCGTTGTTGGAGGGGAAAAGTCTAGGATTGTTGTTGCCAAAATTACTCTTATAATAATTGTTATTAAAAAAATCCTAGAAATAAAGTTAACATCTATTTTCTCTTTCTTTTGAGCAACCAAGGAATTTAAAGGAACATCACGACGTTCTATAGGAGCTTGCTTAGTAAGCATGGACATAATCATATCAACCTTTTCATTTAAAGAGGAGATATCCTCAATAGAGTTTGCCTTTCTACCTATTGGATACCGTTCGGTGTTCCATCAAGAGTAGTTTGTCATCATATCATCTAGTAGTTTTATAGTAGCACCGAGTGTAATGGACATAAGGGTTCCTCCCACGGTCGAGTCTACCAGATTCCGCGAGAAAAACTTTAATCCTGCATAACAAGTTTGGATGCCATCCAAGTAGTCAATCCGTGAGTAGGGAAATTCTTAACAACAGACTTCATACCTTCCCAAGCTTGAGTAGCATGTTCATTATCAAGTTGTCTAACATTCATTATGTTACTCCTTATTGTATGATCTTCGCAGGTGGATAATACTTTCCAATGAAAGCATCCTTACATTTATCCCAAGAATCTATACTATTTCTTGGGAAGGACTATAAACACTCCTTAGCTCTTCCTCTCAAAGAAAAAGGAAAAAACATAAGATTAATAATGTCACCATCTACTTTTTGTACCTTTTCTTATCACATAATTGCACAAAATTGTTAAGTGCAACGCAACATCTTAACCTACCGCAATAAATTATTCTTTCATTATTTTTGTGACTTGTGACGTCACAAAGCTTGGTATTGATCTCATAGGAAACTGACGAGGTGGCAGGTGGGGCAATAGGAGTGCAAATAAATTCATTATTGTTGTGACTTTTGATGTCACAAAGCTTGGTATTTTAGTGGAACCCATAATAACAGCAGCAAACTAGAACAAGGTAAATATTTTTTTGTATTTTTGGATAAAAGACACATAAGCAAAGATAAAAACTGAAAGGCAAACTAACAAGACTAAAAATAAAAGGAAAAGGTAGTGTGCAATTCCCCTATCTTGAAGCTTTGACTCCCCGGCAACTGCGCCAAAATTTTTCTTGATGGGTGTAGATAACACCTCCTCGTTGGTTACCCCAAGTGGAGGTTTTGATGTAGATAGCAGCAAATTTCCCTCAGTGAAGATACCAAGGTTTATATCTCTAGTAGGATTCCAAAGTCAACAATTAGGTTGTAACAACGTCAGAAATTATGGTGCGTAATTTGACGGTTGTCGTGGACCTGCTCACAAGACAAAACTAACTTTGCTCCCAACGAGTACATAGAGGTTGTCATCTCTTTGGCCTTGCTATTTACAAAAGGTTAAACACAAAGGGGAAATAGTAATGCAACGTAAAGGAAATAAAGAAGTAAATAGTAGTGGTGTGAACTTATGATGAGAATATGGAGTGGGGTGTCATGGCGCTCACTAGTGATGTCTCTCTCCAAAAGACGGTAGATAACTATGTTAGGTGAACAAATTACAGCTAGGAAATTGATAGAATTATAAACGCACAACAATGATAATTATGCTACAGAAAGTAAAAGGCTCAATCGTATGGGAATTGCACCGAAACAAGTAGAACATTTATTCATCATCATCTACTGAGTAATTATCCACCTTGATATATCTATCCAAAACAACTCGCTGGTATTAACTTGGGAGTCACAACTAATGTTGCGAAGTCGAAGCAATGGGCAACTGCGTTAACACTCTATGCGTAATGTAATAACTCCTTGCAACACGCAGTCACAAGCATCGTTGTTTTACCCCTAATGGCAACACTAACACATTCTCTAGTACCATGCTTCTGTCACTCAAGTCGGACATCGGGAGGCATGAACTCATAATCCAGCATAACGCTCCCTCTTGGAGTTACAACTTACTACTTGGCAAAAGCAAGAAACTGTAATGGAAAACATGTAGGACTATTCAAGAACACGATATAAAAGAGAACTAAATATATTACTTCCACAAACTGAACACAATCTCATCATCCATAGGATCCCAACAAACACAACATCGCAACATGGAAATTATAACCTATATGCCTTGATCATATAGGCAGTTCACAAGGTCTAGACAATGAAGCACAACATTGGAGAGAAGAAATCAACTAGCTTGCTGCCATGGACCCAAGGTCCAAGGAGGGACTACTCACGAGGCATCCCGGAGGCAATCATGGTGATGGAAGGCCTCCGGAGATCAATCCTCCTCCAGCAGGGTGCGGGTAGAGGAACTTTTGTTGATCCCGATCTTGGATTCACGGTGGCGGCGAAACAGTGGCGTAGATCATGAAAAAGAGACGTCCTCGAGGATTTTCGAAATAGGGTGTAAATATATGGAAAAAGGAGGGCGCCAGAGGTGGGGCCAATTGGCCAGGCAACCAGGGGAGCTGCAAGGTCCTGGCCGCGCCGTCTGGCCGCCTGGCCATGGGGTGGACCCCCTTTGGCTCAGCTTTAGGCTTCTGGAGTCTTCCGTTATAAAAGAATTTCAAGAATTTTTCAGGATTTTTCTGAGCACTTTGATTTTTTAGTTGTTTTCTGCATTGCATGGACAAAAATAGACAGAAACTGGTACTAGGAACTAGGTTAATAGTTTAGTCCCAAATATGTTGCAAATGGTATGTAAGTCAATCAAAACATGTAACAATGTCACCAAAAGAAGAAAGGAACAAGTAAAAATAATAGATACGTTTGGGAGGTATCAGCTGCCTCGGCTTGTATGTGTGATGCTTCCTTTGTGAGCTCTTTGTGTGTGTCCTCTAGAGATTTGGCTTCCTGGGTGATCTCTGCATGTAGCCGGGTTATCTCTGCCTGCTGCTTTTCCATCACATTTTTCAACGTGGACTGGTTTTTCAGGGGTGATCTGCATCGTCAGGAGCGCGTGTAGGGTGTTCATGGTTGCACACAAGGATTCTTTGCCTGAGGTTGCCGAGCCGGCCCCTCCGTTGGCCGATGTTCTTCCCGTTTATGGAATGGCATTGGTCCTCAGTTCTCAACCATTCCATCCTGAGACCTGGCCATGTAGATGGTGATGTTGTGTGGTGATACGGGGATAGGGTAGCATTCGTCCTCGTTCAAGTTTCCTCTGAGCCTGTCCACCCCAAGGGGGCGGATACACTCGGTGTCGGCATATTCTCCTTCGCTTGGATATGAGCTTGTGTTGGAAACTTCCAGGTTGTCGTCTTCTATCACAGTCTTGACGGAGCACTCCGGTTCTGAAGATCCATTGAAGAATTTGACAAAAGCGTGAGCGGTCTTGGTTGATGACCGACTCGCGTATTCGTTCGGGACGTCGAGATCTGGCTCTAGCGCAGATCCGTTGACCTGTCCGATGAAGAAGTGGATGCATCCTATGAGGACCCGTTACCCTGACTCGACGGAGGTGGCCTCAAGACCCCAACAAGATGTGTCGATGTAGATCTTGTCGCGCCGGGTTTTGATCATCCATCTGATCGCGATTCCCTCATGCCTCGATGAGTTCCCTTCTGGATGTCAACACCCTTGCGGGTAGGCCCCACGGTGGGGGCCAACTATCGTGGAAAAATCAATGGAAATGTCCTCATCATAGAACTTAGTGCGGGGCCTTTTCTACGAGTGGATACAATGAGGAAGTCGCTCTAGGAGAAGCACATGAGGGGTTAACCAATTTTGGCCCCTCGATGAGGTAGAGACCCACTCCTTATTTTCTGTACTATATGGTGGAGATCTCGATTACAAGGGTGCGGGATCGCTGCCCATGCCTCGAGAGGTTCTATTCTTATTTTGCACCTTTGGACGTCCCAGGGACTCGGCTTATATACACGCCGAGTCCTAGGGTTTAGAATGAGTCCGACTAATACACGAGGATAGAGTCCTAGTCCAGTTCTTGGTGGTTACCTTCTCCTCCAAGGTAAGCTGGCTCCTTCCTTGGCATCATTCTTCATCTTAGAATAAGACTCGACCCATAGGTCGGATCCCTTCTAGTCCTTCGCTTGTATAGAGTCCCAATCTTCGGCTCCATTAGTCTTGCTCTTCAGAACTCCTTGTTAGGACTGTCGGTTCTGAATACCCCCCCGGCAGGTATTCCAAAGGGATACGTTGAGGAGTATGGATCGAGAGCTGGGTTTGTCCATCCGAGTGATGGCTAGGTACTCTAGGCCCACTCGGTGGGATTACATCATATGCAAAAGTAAAAAGGAAATGAATTAGTTCATTCAATAAGAGAGAAAAGGGTACAAGGATTTGATTTCTTTGCCCAAACAAATCCCATTCAACCGTTTAATCATGAAATGTGTCCGTTGGAAAGGCTTGCAAGCATGTGACTAGGTCACGGAGTTATAGTATCATAGGACAAGTAAATATGTTTGTCGATAACGAGGATGAACAAGGTATGGGATACAGACGATCAAACCTCAGACAAAAAAAGTACTATAGCGACAAAGGGGTTAGGATTCGGCGTAAGAGGATGAAGTTAAATTCATGGAAGAACACGGGCCATCATGGGTATCCAGATCCCACTGTCGATCATTGATCGGAGAGTGTTTCGATCATGTCTGGAGTTTTCCCGAATCGTAGGGTGTCACGCTTAAGTTATATGACGCATTAATGACAGATTCGGATCACTGTAGAAGTAAGAGAGAACATCGGAAAATGTTCTGGGAGGTACGAAGAAGTTTCACATCTTCTGAAATGTTTCAAAAATATTTAAATATGTTTTAGTATCTAATTAATGAATTAAATATTAAAATTTTGATATAAATAATTAAATAAAAGTGCTAAAGGCATATGGGCCATATGTGGCCCATAAGGGGAAAAGAAAAAAAGGGAGGGAAGACCCTAGGGGTGGCGCCATTGGCCACATGCCCCCCTAGTGTGCGCGGCCACCCCTCCCCCCTTTTCCTAGTGGGATTAGTCCCACATGGGAAGGGGAGAGAGGGAGCACCTCCACCTAGCACTATAAATAAAGGAGGAGGGATCCCCTCTCCTCCATCCCATGTCCTTTGAGACTTCTCTCTCTTTCTCTCTCTCTCTCTCTCTCTCTCTCTCTTTCTCTTCTCCTTCCTTCGTCGGGTCCCATTCTTTGCACCTTGTACTGGTTGGGGATTTCTCCACCATAGGCACTCCGTGGTGCAATGGACCCGAGTCCATCGTCTTCCGCTGCTTTGCTGGATGGGATTCTGAGAGACGTCGCTTATACCGTACGTGATTAGACTATGGGTTGCTGCACGTGTGACACTCCTTCATCGTAGGGAGGTCTTCAACACGGCCCGAAGGCCGTAGGGATCGTCCGATTACGCTAGCCACATTCGTGAGAACTTTTCCCTATTTCAGTCTTCAAAGGTATGAACACTGATTCCCTCCATTCCTTACCTCAGCATATAATAGATCATTGGGATTTTGGGTGTCGTAGCTAGAAAAATTATTGTTTTATGAACCGGAATCCTACATTTGCTACTAAAGCGAAAACAATGGTGCTTGTGGCTATTTTTCTAACAAGTTTTTCTTACATTATGCATTGAGTTTATAGCATTTGTTTGTTTCCGGGTATTTAGCTTTTAGTTTTTGCTCGAAAATTAATACCAGCGAGATGTTCTGGATTACATATCTGATGGAGGATATTTAGTATAGTATATGCTTTAGATTGACGTCTAATTGCTTTGGCATAATGCCTACATGATTGAACATTGAACTCTCTGCTAGCGTAATTAGCATTGTGGTGCGTTGATAATTTTTTCAATTGCCTAGTTGTAATTTGTTCACCCAACATAAGTGTTGTCGTCTTTTGGTAGAGAGACATCACTAGTAAAGGTTGTGGTACCCTAGTCCATATTCTCATCATTCTTCACATTTTCTGCAATTTTTTTGTTTTACTTTTGTTGTTCCCACAACCCTATAAGTTTAACATTTCGTATACTGCAAGACAGGGGGATTGCCAACCCATCCCGCCTCCTTGGGAATGAGAGTATTTGTGTTCTTGTGTGAAATTCCAGGTTGAGCAAGCAATCTCAGCGCCATTACCTCTTACCACCTACTTGTAGCATTTGAAGACCTATTGGAGACATAAACATTGGTATCTTTGACGAGGGTAATTTGCTGCTATCTACATCACCACCTTCCACTTGGGGTTCCCAACGAGTGTGCATGATCCACACCATCACTATCTAGCATCATCTATAACTAAGGGTCCGCCTTGAGACCAGTATCCAGTGTATCTCGTTGGTATTAAGTTGCAAAGGCAAGAGGAAAAGCTATGAGATTGGTACATAATGTAATCTTGGTATGTGAGGACAGTCTGGATCCCAGGCGCGCCAGCCATGGAATCGGTGGTTAACCAATGGTTTGGTCGGGGTCTTACACATGAACCCACTATCGAGCACTACACCCCCTCTTGGAGTTATAAGGCACTACTTGGCCAAAGTAACTACATATAACAAAGAGTATGCAAGAATACTCAAAGAACATATCAAAAGATATCATACATAAAACATGAACAATCTAATCATGATCTCATAATCCATCGGATCCCAGCCAATACAACATAAAAATTACAATAAAAGTGCTTTGATCATGATAGACAGCTCACAAGGGCTAATTAGTGAAGGACAAAATAGGAGAGACAACCATCTACCTACTGCCATGGACCCAAGTGTTGGAAATATGCCCTAAAGGTAAATAATAAATCATGTTTATTATAAAATTTCATTAGTTCATAGTATGTTTAATATCATGCTGTAACTTTATTAAGTGGAAAAATTAATACAAGTGTGATAGGTAAACAAACCAGGTCGCTATTAGCCTGTATTCAACTAGTCCATTGGTGAACCGATGATCAAGGTTTCCTGACCATGAGATATAGTATGTCTGTTGACAATGGGTCATGTCATTAGGTCAATGATCCCATTATAAGTATTGCAACACGATCAAGTCACAAAGTTGAATGTTGCAATAATTATGAATCATAGTATCCTACTCCTTAGACCGTGAGATCGTATTCAATCACTATCACCGGAGGGTGACTTGATTGCATCAACAGGACTCAGAGTTTATGGTTCAAGTGATAAAGTTAAATTGTAGAATGCACATGGGGTCATTATGGGCATCTAGGTCGCACTAATGATCATTGGTCGGAGAGATGTCTCGGTCATGTCTGGAGTGTTCACGAACCGTAGGGTAACACACTTAAGGGTTCGATGACATATCAAAGATGATTTTGGAACTATCAGAATTACCGGAGAAAAGAGAAGAAATCCTTTTAATTTTGTAGGAAAATAACAAAATTTAATTGCAGTTGAGTCACATGTGGGGAGGGATTAAGAGTCCAATGGGAAGGTGACATCCTCCTAGGTTTCGATTGCTCGCAGCTAACCATGTATATCATGATCTAAGGCCATCTTTAAGGTCAATCTTAAAACAGATATATTATTTGTTCATGGATTTGTTTTGATCAATTCATGGGCATTGTTATGGGAATCGGTCATTAGTTGTATCTTTGAATAGATTATTTTTATTTTTTACATTTTAACATTAAAAATAAGCTTAATCTGTTCAAAAATTAATTCACAAATAATAAAGGTTCAAATAAAGAGGGACTTATTTCAATAAAAATTTAAAATTCATTGAATTAAATTTGAGTGATGCCTTACTTAGAATACACAACCGTTACATTCAGTAATGCGTCAATGTAAACGATTAACCCTTAGTTATTTGGTACGACATTGCAGCATATCCATGCTATGCAATATGATGATTATCAGTTTTAGAATGAGTGAATCAATGAATTGATCAACATATAAATCAAAAATGAAAAAGAATGTACAATATTCATAGTTGGTGTGCCTGTTTGCAATCTTTCCTTCACTTTTCTAACCCCACAATAGTACTTGCCGATGGAATTAGAGATGAGTTACCACCAATGGTATAACGAATCCGCATTGCGGTCATGGATCATCTACAAGTTATATTGTTTGTTGCGATTTTGCTCATACAATTAAGAATGCATGCTTTGTTAAAATCCCGCGACCGCTTGCTTCATGCCTATGAAGTTCAAAACACAAGGTCAACCACGCATCACACAATAGTTGGTCCCCCATCACCGAGTATGACACCATCGTGATCTATAAAAACAATGAGAACGTCAAAAAAATCTTGACCGAACACATGTCTGGTATTGTATCCGTCATGGATGACACCGACAAGGGGCGAAGGGTCATGCTGGGCATAAAACCTGAAACCTGAAATCCGAACCCAAAAAACTCAAACCTATATAACCCAAACCCAAAAAACAAGAACACATTCTCGGCTAGGCAACTAACCCGATTAACCCGTAATAAATAAAAATCCCAGCAAAGAGTACCCCAAACGCCATGGCCCAGCCCATCAAGCTCCACTAACCCTTCTGCTCACAACATCTACCCCGCATATCCTAGCCACCATAATCGCACGCACCATCGTCGCCTATTTGTAGCCTGCATCCCTGATACGTCCAAAATGCATCACTATTTTATATCATAATTCACCTCTATTAATTGATATATTTCATATTATGATGATGTTCTTATATTGTTTTGGCTTGTTTTACACATTTTTCAACTTTCCGGTGCCGAAACAGTAGATGCAGTAATCAGCAGGGAAAAGTGCACATCAAGTGGCCATATCAGCACATCTCCAAATGACCTGAAAATGACAAGGTGTAATTTCCATAAGATATCATGAAGACTGGCCGAAGGGCATACGAAGGGGGCCCACCAGGCTCTCAGGCGCCCTGGTGGTGCGCCCCCCTCCTAGCCGCGCCACCTGGCCACCTGCAAGGTGGGGCCCACTCCCAGGACCCCCTTATGCCTATATGTTCATCGTAACCTCAAAACCGCAGGACGAGAAGAGTTTCCGGAGTTCCGCCGCTGCTCCGTGGCAGAAACCTAGAGAGAAGAAAAGACCTTTCCGGCGGGAAGATTCCGTTGGGGAGAACTCCTCCCGGAGGGGGAGATCGTCCACATCATCATCACCATCGTCACGGGCATCATCGAGATCATCATCAACATTATCCTCACCATCAGCACAATCTCCATCTTCATCCCATCTCATCTCACCATTGCAATCCAAGTTGTAACCCGTAATATTCATCCCCTCTACTTTATCGGTGTTGATTACTCTTTGTGGTGAATGCTATTGATTTTTGTTGGAGAATTATTGCTATGAATAGATTGTTTATCATATATTTATCACCACTGATCATGTTCTCTTTTATGTCTCGTGAGTAGTTTCTTTAGTTCTTGAGGACATGGGAGAAGTCTAGTTGTTAGTAGTCATATGATGTTGAACTAATATGAGATGCATCGCCTCCATTATACTGCCCAGTTGATCACAATCCCTTCGCCTAGTAATCGGGTGCCAATGAGGTGGAAAAGAAAAAAACGAGTATCGAGTCAGATGCCCTGTAAAGAAAACCACTAAATGATCATCTTATTGGGCTTGGTCCAAAGGGTCTAAGCTAATCTTGTGAATACAACCCAAAAAAGTTGTCTCCTCTTGCCAGTTTGAGTGACCTAGATTTGAATGTACCCAACCAGATTTAGGGCCTCCTAGTTCGATCCTAGAGCCTCGCTGACTAACTTCAGAGAAAGCTCATTGTTGCGTGCATGCAAAGAAGAGGTGTGTATACGTCTCTAGTACGTCATCAAGAAGGGAAATGCCATCCCCATGCCATTTCTTTTGATCACCTCTATCTCCGAAGGGAGACTATCCCATAGACGTTATCTCCCAGAGGTAGTGGCGCTTTCCACGCCAAAGAGGTACAAGGGCTGACCAGATGTCTGCATAGGGTATGGTATATCGAGCTAATAATGAATTCTCAGAAGGGGGTGACCCACCAAGATATTGCATTTGAAAGGTCTTCAAAAAGATGGGAAGATGTGAAGGGTCACCTGAAGGTTGCCCCAAGAAATGACATCCTTAGAGCATCTCGAGTCGCGCCCCCAACAGCCCCCAGGGCGGAAAAAATAGCGCCAGATGAAAAAAATTCGCCTAGTCGCGCCCCCAACAGCGCAAATAGCGCCGCATTGGGCCGAAATTGGATCTGGCGATCCCAAGCCGAACCCAGCATGCTGGGGGGCGCCGGACGAAGTTAAAACACTCGTGGGGCCGCGATGTCGGCAAGAGAGGACGCAACTCCTGCCATTTTCCCTCCCTTTTCCTCCCTTCCCTCGCCGCAGCTCCAGCAATTTCCTCCAGATCCGCCCGCCATGGCGCCGAAGAAGAAATATGTTTCCCCTCGCCGCACCGACGAACCAGGACTACCCAAGCAACCACTAACCAAGCCAAGGAAGCAGAGAGTGCCGCTAGCTAGGCCATCGGGCACTAGTGGAAAACAGGGCTTTGGTTCAGGCCTGGCCAGCCCAATAGTCCTGGTTGCATCACGAACCGGGGCCCATGGGGGCATATGTCCCGGTTCATGCACCCAGGGGGCCGGACGAGAAACGTGGGGCATTGGTCCCGGTTCGTCTGGACCCTTATGTCCCGGTTCGAGACAAGGACCGGGACCAATGGGCCTCGTGGGGCATCGGTCCCGGTTCATGGCAGGAACCGGGACTAAATGTCGTGTGACTATATATATACCCCTCCCCCGCGAGCAGAGCACTCAACTGCTTGGTTTTTTCCTAGAGTGCGAGGGGAGGGCTTTGTGGTGCTCTAGCTCATCTCCTATGCACATGAGGTGTTCGATGAAATGCCCGAGCCACACTACTTAAGATTTCTCCTCTCCAAACTCAACCTCCAAGCTCAATTTTCCTCAAGATTTGTCTAGGTTTAGCGATCTATAAGATCTCGTTCCCGTATTCACCACCGTCGATCGCCCAAGCCGATCTCGTCGCCGGCACCATCGTGGTGAGCCTCTTGTTCTTATCTTCTTTCTAAAAGAAAATAATTCTTACTTTATTACTTGTCTAAATTTTTTATTTTTATTATTCCTTGTTATTATATAGTGCGATTGTTATGGTATCCGCACATGTCGTACCTCGTCCTGTCTATGATTCGGATGTGGTATATATTATCTTTTATAACTATTTGGTTCATTTTTTTTGAGAATTATGCCGACCAACGTGACTTAGACATTATTTATCTAGGACGTATGTGAACCGGAAATTCCAACCGACCCTATTGTCGAGAGGTTAAATTTAGTTGAAGAAAACAATTACTTGAAGGAAAAAATAAATAAAAATGGAGGAGGAGAAGATGATATTGGAGTTGCATGTTGCAGATGTCGTAGATGGTCACAAGATCAAGATGGATGAAATGCGCTTGAAGATTAGAAAGACTAGAAAATATGCCATTCATAGCGAGGCTTGGTATCATTATGCCGTTGGATCAATTGTTACCTTGGTTGCGATTATGACCGCATTTGTTGTTGCATTGACATGTTTTACATTGTTTCAATGTATGGTTTAATTAGATGCTCTAAAGAGCTATACGTTGTTCAATGAGAACTATGTATGTACTTTGCTTTTAATGTTATGATGAACTTCTATTAATTTGGTCACTTATCTATTCAGGATGTTCTGTAAAGGTTTTTGACACAATTAATTATGTATAATGCACACAGATGAACCGGCAATGGATGTACGGTGACAGACAAACCTCCGAGTACATTGAGGGCGTTTATGATTTTCTCGAAGTGGCTGAGGCAAACAAGCATAATAGTTTTATGTGTTGTCCATGCCCTATATATGGGAATACGAAGTCTTACTCTGACCGGAAAACCATTCACGCCCACCTGCTTTATAAGGGATTCATGCCACACTATAATGTTTGGACCAAGTGCGGAGAAATAGGGGTTACGATGGAAGACGGCGAAGAAGAAGAGTACGATGACAACTATGTGCCCCCTAAATACGGTGATGCTGCAACGGGGGAAGATGAAGATCAAGAGGAACCGGACGATGTACCCGTTGATGATATCCGTCGGGTCATTGTTGATGCAAGGAGACAGTGTGAAAGTGAAAAGGAGAAGCTGAAGTTCGATTGCATGTTAGAGGATCACAAAAAAGGGTTGTACCCCAATTGCGAAGAGGGCATCACAAAGCTCGGTACTGTACTGGAATTGCTGCAGTGGAAGGCAAAAAATGGTGTACCTGACAAAAGATTTGAGAAGCTACATAAAATATTTAAGAAGAATCTTCCAAAGGATAACGAAATGCCCGACACTACGTACGCAGCAAAGAAGGTCGTATGCCCTCTAGGATTGGAGGTGCAGAATGTACATGCATGCCCTAATGACTGCATTCTCTATTGCGGTGCGTACGAGGATTTGAACGCATGCCCAGTATGCGGTGCATTGCGGTATAAGATCAGACGAGATGACCCTGGTGATGTTGACAGCGAGCCCCGCAGGAAGAGGGTTCCTGCCAAGGTGATGTGGCATGCTCCTATAATACGACGGTTGAAACGTCTGTTCAGAAACAAAGAGCATGACAAGTTGATACGATGGAACAGAGAGGACCGTAAGAAAGACAGGAAGTTGAGAGCACCCGCTGACGAGTCGCAGTGAAGAAAAATCGAGAGAAAGTACCGGGATGAGTTTGGAGGTGACCCAAGGAACGTATGGTTTGTTTTAAGAGCGGATGGCAATAATCCTTTCGGGGAGTAGATGAGCTATCACAGCACTTGGCCCGTGACTCTATGTATGTATAACCTTCCTCCTTGGATGTGCATGAAGCGGAACTTCATTATGATACCAATTCTCATCCAAGGCCCTAAGCAAACCGACAACTACATTGATGTGGACCTAAGGCCATTAGTTGAAGAACTTTTACAGCTTTGGAATGGAAACGGTCTACGTGTGTGGGATGAGCACAAACAGGAGGATTTTGACCTGCATGCGATGTTGTTTGTAACCATCAATGATTGTCCTGCTCTCAGTAACCTTTCAGGACAGACAAACAAGGGATACCATACATGCACGCACTGTTTAGCTGACACCTAAAGTATATACCTGGACAACTTCAAGAAGTATGTGTACCTGGGGCATCGTCGATTTCTTCCGACCAATCATCAATGTTGTAAGAAAGGCAAGCGTTTCAAAGGCGAGGCAGATCACCGGAAGAAGCCCGCCATGCGTACTGGTGATCAGGTACTTGCTATGGTCAATGATTTACATGTAATATTTGGTTACGGTCCCGGTGGACTATCTGTTCCGAATGACACCGAGGGACGCGCACCCATGTGGAAGAAGAAATCTATATTTTGGGACCTACCCTACTGGAAAGACCTAGACATCCGCTCTTCAATCAATGTGATGCTTGTGACGAAGAACCTTTGCATGAACCTGCTAGGCTTCTTAGGCGTGTATGGGAAGACAAAAGATACACCGGAGGCACGGGAGGACCTGCAACAGTTGCACGAAAAAACGGCATGCCACCAAAGCAATATGAAGGTCCTGCCAGCTATGCTGTTACCAAAGAAGAGATGGAAATCTTCTTTCAATGCTTTCTCGGTATATAGGTCCCGTCTAGCTTCTCGTCGAATATAAAGGGAATAATAAATATGGCCGAGAAAAAGTTTCAGAACCTAAAGTCTCATGAATGCCACGTGATTATGATGCAACTGCTTCCGGTTGCATTGAGGGTGCTGCTACCGAAAAACGTTCGATTATCCATTGTTAAACTATGTGCAATCCTCAATGCAATTTCTCAGAAGGTGATCGATCCAGTAATCCTACCAAGGCTAAGGAGTGATGTGGCGCAATGTCTTTTCAGTTTCGAGCTGGTGTTCCCACCATCCTTCTTCAATATCATGACACACGTCCTAGTTCATCTAGTCGATGAGATTATCATTCTGGGCCCCATGTTTCTACACAATATGTTTCCCTTCGAGAGGTTCATGGGAGTCCTAAAGAAATATGTCGGTAACCACGCTAGGCCATAAGGAAGCATCTCCATGGTCCATCAAACATAAGATATCATTGGGTTTTGTGTCGACTTCATTCCTGTCCTTAAGAAGATTGGTCTCCCTGAATCGCGGTATGAGGGGAGACCAATTGGAAAAGGCACGATTGGAAGGGATTCAATAATATGCAGGGACGGACATTCTTGGTCTCAAGCACACTACACAGTTCTAGACTTTCCGAGATACATTGCCATGCAACATCAACCTTCTCATGACTTGATCTTCATGTCATTTATGTTCCTTCTACCCTGACAGAGGCATACATTTGCATAGATCATGATAGCTTCATCTTCTTTATGCTGAGTACTTTTGTAAAGTGTGAAAGATTTTCTATACTTCTTCTAAAATAGAGTATTGTCCATAGTGAGGAAAAGATCCAAAACAGGACAAATGAGAGTTAAATAGAAAGAGCCATGGAGGCCACCAAAAAACTAAAAGAAAATAGAAAAAAGAGAAAAAAAGAGAGAAGGGGGCACACTACTATTCCTTTTGAGAGATCCACACTCGTACTCCATAGAGATGATCATATATGCATATACCTATGTGGGACCTTTACACTATAGAACTTGGCTTGTATATTCCAATAATGAGCCTCCTCAAATGAGCTCTAGGTCTTCGTGAGCAAGCAAGTTGGATGCACCCCCACTATTTCCATTGGAGAGCATTCCATAGCTCATATGTGCATCCGTTCCATGGAAATCCCAACTCCTGACGTCATATCAATCATTTGGCCTTCTCTCGCCTATGATTGTCCTCGTTGGTGTGAGCCTTTCACACCTTTTTTTCTTCCTCCTCCACAATCTCTCTGTCTCTCTTTGCCATCCTAAATGACAATTTTCTTGCTTACGCTCATCCATTGCATGAGTGCTCAAAATATCGAAAGGGAGTGGATCAGTTTGAATTGTACCTGGCTAGTGGTCTGGGGACGAGTCAAGATAAGATTCCAAAGAATACTAAATGTGAAAATTTAGTAGATTGAGTTCTCAACCAAAAATATGTTTTTTCACTCGTATTCCCATCCCCCACTTCGTGCACGCAAACACCATTTAGAGACATTCGAGTCACAGACAACGAGAGCTCTTGCACCTTTATGTTCTTATGTTTGCTTGTTTCAATGCTAATATAGACTCTTGCTTGTTATGAATTGAATTGAATTAGATGCCTTGATTGCTTTACTTAAAAGTTCTTATATGATTGGAAGCATGTCACCACAAAAATTAATGCTTATTATCATTTACCTACTCGAGGACGAGCAGGATTTAAGCTTGGGTATGTTGATACGTCCCAAACGTATCTATAATTTCTCCTTGCTCCATGCATGTTTTGGGTGATTTTGCTATGCTTTTGATACACTTGTGATCATATTTGTACTAACCTATTAACTCAGTGCACCGCAATTCCAGTTTTTGTTTTCTGCTATCTTTTTATTTCAGGATTTCCCATTACGTAAAATGCCAGAAAAATTCCGGGAAAAATATATAAAAAATCAGCATACCGAAAGCTTCCAGATGCCAGAAGGGGGACCATAGGGGCCCCACCTGGTGCCCAGGCGGCCAGGTGGCACGACCTAGGGTGGGGCCGCGCCGGGTGGCCGATGGACCCCTGGTGGCCCCCCTTGCTGCCCCCCTTCGCCTATATATTTCTCTCGTCCCGAGACCCTCGAGGAAAGAACCCTTTTTCACGATCTAGCCTCTGTTCCGTCGCCGCCGCGCTTCCAAGATTGGGAGCACAAGAAGACCTCTTCCCGACACCCTGTCGGAGGGAGGATTGACCTCTGGGAGCTTCTCCACCACCATGGACGCTTCCCGGATGAGCCGTGAGTAGTCCACCTTGGAACATGGGTCCATGATCAGTAGCTATGTGATGTCCTCTCCCCCTCTTTGTTCTTCATGGATTAGACCTTGTGAGCTGCCCTACATGATCAAGGCACATATGTAATTCTTTTTGATGTTGCTATGTTGAGTTTGCTGTGATCTGATGGATTATGAGACTATGTTCCGATTGTGATGAGTAATATATTTGGTTCTTCTCCTTTTATATTTGTGTTCTTGAGTATTTCTTGCATGTTCTCTGTTGCTGTTTATTGCTTTGGCCAAGAAGTAGGTAGTAACTCCAAGAGGGAGCGTTATGCATGATTGTGGGCTCATGCCCCCTGATGACCAGCTTGAGTGACAGAAACACGAGTCTAGGGGATGTGATGTTGTCACAACGGTGCTTGTAACCACGGTTGCAAGGATTGTTTACTCTACGCAAAGTTCTTTTAATGCAGTTGTGTGTTGCTTTGGGTTTACACTTTGGGTGGGGCTCGCAACTTAATACCAGCGAGATGTTCTGGATAGATATATCAAGGTGGATGATTAGTGAGTAGATGCAGACGGATTATGCTGGAGTCCTACTGGAGACAAACCTTGATATCTTCATTGAGGGTAATTACGCTACGCTACATCTCAAACTTCCACTTGGGGTAGCCAACGAGGAGCACTACTTCGGTTCCATCAGAAGGGCATGGAACATTTCCCTAGAAAGAAGAGGAAGTTACCATTTGAGTCTGTTACACGGGAAAGCTACTCTTTTGATATTGATAAAACTTGATATTTTTGCTTCATGCCACTAAAAAATGAATGATATTAGTTAATGGGCTATTTGTGTCATGGAAAATCATTTTTTTGTCAATAATACTACCCTAGTGACGGTTTGCCTTTGTCAACCCACCTGTCATTGACGCGCCGTAAAAAAATGTCAATGATACCACTTTTTTTGTCGCCTAAAATCGTATATACTTTGACGCCGTAAGACCGTCATCTAATTGCCTTTTCAACGACGTTCAAATACATCGCGTATAATATCCAAAACCGACACCTAAGATTGTTCATTTTGATGACACGTCGTCGATAATAATCTTTTTTGGGAACTAAAAAACAGTCAAATGGGCCCGGTAGGTGCCGGCGTGTATGCTTACATGTTGGACCATATATGATGTCGTCAGCAGTACGATCGCCGCTAACGTTGACTGGTCAACATCACTTACATATGGGACATTTATGATGCTGACGTGGCTTCATATAGGTGGGCCCAATTGTTGTCGTGTGACTACCGACAGCTGAGTCCGGATGAGCCTACTATGCAGCGTAACATATGGTGATTGTTCGATTCTCCGTCACAATTTTCACCAATGATCGAGATGCTGTAAAATCGTCACCGGTTTGAATTTTTATACGAATTTACATTTAAGTTACTCAAACTTAATTTAATTAAACTTTGCCAACACAACTTACATATACATACATAGTTGAAATTCGCACAACACTTTGCTAAATATTACACTATAATCCAAAGAGTACTCAAGAAAAATAAAATGGAAGACAATGTATCATGCTTAACAAAAGTGCACCCTCAATAATTGATGGGTTGTGAGACTGTCTCTTGTGAAGACTTCGAGAACTCGCTCCTGATATTACAAATCATTGACTACAATTCTTGTTGCTTTTTTCAAAATCTTTGGTTTTCCTTTCTTTATCCATCTTGAGAATTTCAATTTATTTTTGATGCTTCGTTTTGAGCTCTTCGATTTCATTCTTATGCGTATCAAGTACTGCAATCATATCCTTTTGAAAATTTGTGTTTGCCTCATTTGTGTTTGCCTTTTATGATAAGATCTTCTCTTGTAGCACATTGATGTATTCTTCAGAGAGGCTAAAGCTTGAAAGTAACATGGATGATGACATGTTTTCCTCGATAATCTCCAATTCTGGTAGTTTGGACACAAGTTGTTGTGTACATGACCTCTTTTTGGCCCATGTTTCATTCTGTATCATCATTGAAATCATTATTGTTCATGTAACGGAATTATACTATGATGGCTCACACCCGAAAGAGTACATTTGAATTCTGAACAGATTACTTACGGATGCTTCCTGAGTGCTCTTTCTCATGCTAGTGTCCTTTATGGTGATGGCTTCTTCTGAAAACCCAGCAATGGAAGCTTTCTTCCTGTTGTTTTTACCCTTACAAAATAAGTACATGCTTATTAGTATTGCATATCACCTAATAAGCACCAATATGTAAGATTTCTATAAGTAATTTACATTCTATACAATGGACAATAGAGGGCATGGAACACAGACAATCTTTGTTGCAGATGAAGATGAAGGGACATATTCATCCATGTCAACATCATAGAAAATCGGTGCATCCATTTTATGTGGCTGTCGTTGAGCCTGTACTCGTGCTGATTTAATGGAAGTACATGAGAGCAGAAGACCAATTGTTAACGAGCAAGTTCATAATTGATGTGAATTCTTATGTGTAAATTGAAGCATATTCCCATAATGGAAGTACATGAGAACAGTAGTATCATTAAGTAATCAATATCTTTTCTTTGGAAAATGAGGATAACCCCATGCCTCTACATCAGAATGATGCATGCAGCCGAACAACAAATAATCAATATCTTCCTAGTTAGAACGACAATCTTTGTTCCCTGCTACAAACCGCAAAATAGAGTTGATCTAGAAGTATGCGTGGATGTAATTACATCAAGAAAGGAGAAGTACAAATATAGATCTACGAACTATGGTAAGTTCTTCTGACTCGATTATGAAGAATCACTGCCTGGAGAATCAAAATTACAAAAAACTAATCTGTACCTAAGGAATCACGAAGAATCAACCAAAAATCGGGGTGCAATCTAAAATCGTCGAATATTGGCGATTCCGGTGATTCTGACCAGTCCCTCAAAAGAAAACATTTCTAATCTTAAAGAAAGGGGTTCGCGTGGGAGAAATTTCTGACATGTTTGCATCTAATAAGGCTTGCCAAGTTTCCGTTTACATTGTGCGCCGTACATCTCTTGCGCCGGTGAACGAATCGTCGCCTTCTACTAGGTAGGCAGATCCGGGGGGAAGTTAGGTACTAGTATGCCGGACAGGTGAGATTGACTCATCGGGAAGGTACTTAGGAGGAGGTATCCCTATAGAAAAAAAAGGAGGTGCTAAAAATTGACCGTGGGATTTAAAATTTGTTGGTTGGAACGAAAACAGTGGAGGGGGGAAATCTAGGAGGGAAAGACGAGGAACCGGTCCAATACATACGAATATGATGTGAAAGCCTATCAATTTTATTTGCGTTGTTTCATGTAAAAAATTGGAGCAGGACGAATTTTGGTCAAAAATATGTGCAATTTGTCGAGTGGTTTTATTATGTGTGTACTATTGAGGTCAATAAGTGTCGCAACCTATGGCAAGTGTTTGTTTGCCAAAAAATATTTGAAAATGTTTGATCGATCAATGCACGGATCAATCCCCATGTTGAAGACGAGACTTTGATTTGTCAAATGTTTGGTTGTACATTTGGTTTCAACTCAGACTTGTCAAACGATTTGCACATATGTTTGCACGTTATGCACATGTGGACCCTGATCAAGTTATGTGGACATGAGAGACCAACTTGCTCCCAAACCCAAGTATGCATGACGCTTTTAAGCATGCTTGAAGTCTTGGCATGTCTTTGCAAGGGTCCATGTAGTGTTGTTGAATATGCCTCTCATTTGTTTTGTAATGTTTGGTCCTACTTTTTGTTTCTACTCCGACAAGTCAATCGATTTGTGTATATGTGCGCAATGCGCACGTGTCGATCCTGATGTGTTTGTGGTCATGAGCAACCAACTTTCTCTGAAATCATGTGCATGCATTTTCACTTCAACCATGTATGAGTCAAGATGCCTTCTTTGATTTGTAGATATAGTTTGATTGTACTCCTGGTTTCAACTCTCAGATAAATAGATATGATGTGTGTGTGTGTGTGTTATCCGCACACGTTGATCCTCTGGTTATGTGGTCATGGTGCCAAATCCATGCAATTCGACCATGCTTAAGTTCTGGCATGGCTTATAGCAACGGTAAATGAAAATATGGTTGTGAGGTCACGGGGAAATTTAGGCAAACTTGCTGCCAAACCCATGCATTGATGCATGTGATTTAAAAGCATGCTTAAGAAGATCTTGCCATGGAAGTTAGCAATGGTATAGTGAAATAATGATGACTAGCTCATTTTCAGTGGTACAATGTTTAGTTGTACTTTTGGTTTAAAATCAGATCAGGTAATTGACTTGTATATATACGTGTGTGTTACACATATATGTCAATACTCATGCTAGCTTACGTGGTCATGATCAAGAGATTTGCGCTTCCAAATCCATGCATGTGTGTCACGTCAGCCATGATTAAGTATCGACATGTCTAATTGAGGGGGGTATATGCAGTGTTTGTCGAATACGTATCTCATGTGATTTGTGGGATGTTTGGTTGTACTTTAGGTTTTTAGTCGAATAGGTCAAGGGATTTGTATATGTGCTCATTACACACTCAAGACGATTCTCATGTTCTAATGTTCAAGAATGCTTATGTCTTGTTATGTCTCATCATGGTAAATGCAATCATGCATGGTGGTGATCGAAGAAGCCTCATTTGATTGGGTGGAATGTTATGGTTGCATACTCTGGGTTTCAATTCAGGCATATCAATCTGATATGTGTATGCTACGCATATGTCTATCCTCGAATTTTGTGGTCATGAGAGCAAACAACTTGCTCAGCTCCCAAATCCATGCATGCATGTCACTAGCTTCAAACATGTTCGCATGTCTTGGCAAGGTTAAATGGAAACACGGTGAAGAGATGCCTCATTTGTTTTCTTCTTTATTGAATCATGCTTTCAATGTGGAAATGTTATTCAAACCCATGTGTGTGTGTGTGTGTGTGCTCGCACGCGCGTTACGCACAAGCGGATGCTCGCGATCTTTGTTCATGAGCAACCTACCATGCTCAAGTCTTGGCATATCTTATCAAATATATGTAAATGCATTCACGTTGAAGACACCTCATTTGATTTACAGATTGTTTGGTTTTACATTTGTTTTCAACTTTGAAACATAAATTGGTTGTGGCAAAAAGATCTTGTGGCAACATGTGTCAACATATATGTTAGTGAGAAATCAAAAATTTATGGAAAATGTTTGGTTGTACTTTGATGTGAAAATCGATATGTCGATTCATCCATTTCATGTTGTTTCACATTATTTTGACCATGTTGTACTATACCATTATTTTGAATGCACACTACTCAACATGAAACATTACAAAAATAATTAAGCACTAGTCAACATGAATGCTTAATACAAAAGTACACACTAATCAACATGAAATTTTTCGAAAAATGAATAATTGTTGACCTACGATTTGGAATCCAGTAAAATTTGGGTTGTCAGAATGAGTTACATTGCCATTCACGCTATATCCATGAGTACAAATTTTCTGAACTTGTGTACACTTTGGACCGTCGGATGGGCGATGGACGATATCGACTATGTCTGAGTCTTTCCTTTCATACTCAACCGCGATCGATTGCGTTCACACAAGTTCAAGTTGGTGCAGTACACACCACGCCACCCCTCGCCAGGCGCCTGTTCGTGTTGTCTGCGTCGGAAAGATGTGCGTCGTCAAATCACCCACTACCCTTGCAGAGATAATAACTCCATAGTAATCTCAAAACCGCCATTTCCGATCGTACCCCTCTCGTCTCGTGTTCTTCCAAAAATTCTCACCGTCAACCGGAGCCTCATCGTCCCCACAGGTTCCCATCGCCTCCTTCCTATCGCGGCATCCCCACTTCGCCGTCCATGCCCTCCTCCCCACTTTATTCCCACACAACCCAACCATACTCACCGTCCATTTCGGCGAAGATGGCCCCCGGGACCAAATGGCGCAAGGGCAATGTCGCTGAAGGCAATGCCGCCGTGGGAAACAGGCCCACGTCCTCCAAGGGCGGCGGATCCTCGTCAGAGGGATCCAGCGCCTCGAAGAGTGGCTCTGACTGCATGATCAATGGCTTTGGCGTCCAGGACAAATGCTCCGTCGCCTTGTCCAAGGGTTCCGACGCCGAGGCCTTGGGAATCTCCGGCACCTCATCCAAGAGCTCCGGTGCCGAGGCAAAGGGCTTCGGTGCCAGGGAAAATGGCTCATTCGTCGAGGCCTTGGGCATCTCCGGCCAATCCCCCCTCGTCGCGAATATTGCGGCTTCTTCGTTCTTTCGGAGCCCGCCGAGCGCAGGAGGTAATTTTCCATAAATTTTGTTTTCATCCTATTTGCCCCCTTTTTCCAAAAATGTTTGCACACTTAGTTGTGAAAATAAATAAGCTATTAGTATGTGTACCAAATATGATATGTCTATCAAGTGAGTGGTAGTTAATTAGTGAGAAATTATATATATCTTCAATTGATATGGGCTAAGTTTTAACAAGTTAGATAAAATTATGATGCAAGAGCTTGATATGTTAGAAACTGAAGTATTAATTGCCCAAACAATCCAGTACATAGATTTTAGATTATTCTGGATTTGACATAAATGTATTGCCATACTAGACTTTATACGAAATGCTAGTTGATTATATATAGTTCGTAATTACTGTGCATACGATCTTTCCTGTCCAATATGTGTACGATGCTAGATATTTGCAACTAGGAAGTATATATATATATATATTACTAACAAGTTAGATAAAAGTATGAAGCAAGAGCTTGATATGTTAGAAACTGAAGTATTACTTGCCCAAACAATCCAGTACTGTTATTTTAGATTATTGTGGATTTGACATAAATGTATTGCCATACTAGACCTTATATGAAATGCTAGTTGATTATATATAGTTCGGAACTATTAGGCATATGATCTTTCCTGTCCAATATGTCTACGATGCTAGATATTTGCAACTACGGAGTATATGTTAATGAATAGATGAGTTCGGTTTGTGATCTAACACAATTCCACCAAGTATAAATGAAAATACGAGGTGATGATCCCGGTAATGTTAATTGTTCAGTAGCTACAATATTGTTCAGTAGCTACAATATTGTGTTTGTACAAGTCTTATTGCTCATATGGTTTTTTTTGTATCCAAAACCATGTTACTGATTACTTCTCAAAATTTTCTACATATTAGGATAGAATGGTCTGTCTGATCTCGGGTCTCCCTAAGTTAGACTAATTATATTGCAACTATACATACAGATTATTATTGTAAAAAATGCAGCAGACACCCAGACTTCAACACCTCCAGCGATGAGGAGGATGACATGGAACCTGATCCCGTGTTTAGAAGGGATTCTGATCAAGAGCCTTTACCCGTCACTCTCGAATCTTCCGAAGACAAAGATTATATTGAGTTCATGGAAGGGTCGAGGGAGACCGTTATGAACGATTCAAAAGATGAGGATATGGAGGAGGAGGATCACCGCGAGGAGGAGGAGGAGGACGACGACAATGAGGACAACGAGGACGAGTAGAAATGATGACACGGAGAGGTCCACAAAGATGGCGAGTAGACATGCCGGGTATGTCCATATTTGTTGTACACATACCAAGTACTTTTAAGTATTATTATGTATAGTAAGGTGTTCTACAGTGCAAGTACCTCCGCAAAGATGGTTATCTGCATCATGTCTTTGAATTTTTTGCTCCACAACTGCAGAGTGGTTCTTATTTGATGCTAGATGGGTTTTATTTTAATCCATGCAGCCATTAGGCTAAGCAAACGTGACTTGAAGGTCATACTTAGGTTCCTGTTCGGAAGTGCTCCACGGCTGCGATATCCTCAACTCCTATTTGCTTTCATAAGTCTGATGACCCGCTACACCAACAATAACTGAAAGCTGCAAAAAAAGTAAAAAAATTCATACTTCTACCGCACTAGCAATGCAATATGGACTGTAATCTAGATGTCTATCGTTTGAGACTCGGTTATCACAAAAAAATCGTTCAACACTCATGAAACTAGAAATAAAAACAAAAACGAACTATCGCCTGATTCGTGGAACCGCCAAAAAACCAAACAGACGCGTGATTGCCGGAAATGCCAAAAAACAAACAGGCGCCTGATACCTGGAACCGCGAGACCTTCCTGGTAACTGCATTTCATCGCGGTTCTCATATTTTGCAGCCCAAATTAACGATCACATTGTTCTTGGACATTCATTTCTCTCTTCTTCCTTGCTCTTTGCTTTTCTTCGGGCTCGTTCCCTCATTGAAAGCCATGGATGATAAGAAACTGACAACGGAGACCCACAGAATCATTGCCCATGGCACCACCGTGCAGAGGTGGTATACACCAACATGCCGGAGACCATGGAGCGAATCATTTCCATGTACGAGCAATGGCTCAAGAAGGAGAAGTATAAGTTTGTGGGCCTAGACATCAAGTACACCCGTCGGGTCTCTTACGAACCACAAGGAGTCGTCGTCATGCAACTCGCCATGCGTGATCACTTCCTCGTGTACCACTTCTTCAGGTCGGAGCGGTGCCAAGCGTTGGATCATTTCCTACAACGCAAAGGGATAACTTTTTATAGCGTGGACACCAAGGGAGACAAGAGCGTTCTCTTCAAGGAAAGGATTCGAATTCCATAGGAGCACCATGTCAACATCCAAATGGAGTTCCACGTCAAAGGTGGCGGTAAAAGGGACTCCATGGCCGACCATGCAGAGGCCATCATCGACCCTTCTTACAAGACCATGAAGACATCATTCCCAAAGGACAAACACGACTACTGGGAGTGGAACTCGCTATCCCCACTGCACCTTGAGTACGCAGCAAAAGACGGGTACGTGAGCTACGAGTTGTACTGTAGGATCCTAATCATTAAGCATGGTCTACTTCACCTTCTCGAACCATCACAATTGTACGAACGACTCTGCCCCCGTGAGAATATAGACGAGGGAACTTCGAGCGGTTGGAAGCGCCAGAAGGGGAACATCTACCGGTGGTGAATTGCTGGAGCATGCATGCCTACGTTCAACTAGTGTATATATTAGTACGTACTGTAGATTAATTTAGATTGAGTCATCCTATCTTATTACTAGGATCGTACTAGATCATTCATGTTGTATGTATTGTATTACTAACTTATGTAGAACAAAGTGTTTGTAATCGTATTTAATTGTTGTATGCAAAAACAAAGTGTTGTGTTGATGTACAAATGCATGGTGGTATGTACTAATATGTGAGAATGTACTGTTTTTAGTTGATGTATCCATTGCGTTAAATCATACGAAAGTGATTGTTACATACACTAAAAACAACCATCCAATTAAAAGTATCACAAGCCGAACAGTAGCTTACTCGTAAATCACAGAGGCGAGCGCGTATGAAAGCGTGAGGTTCGTGGGTTCGAATCTCGTAGAATGCTATTTTTCTACTATTTATTATATAATTTTATTATCTTCAACCCGACGAACATACTTATTTTCGAACGCTAAAACATTTTTATTTTTTTTATTTACCGAGAATCGAAATACAATCACGTTGACGAGTTAAACCATGTTTTGTGACACGTACAACTGTCGCAGAAAATAAGAAGGCCCTGTGACAGCCAAATACGTCCTCTAAAATCAGGCGGGACTGTCACCGAAATTGGCCCGGGCATTGGGAAAAGAGGGTGATTACCTGGTGATGGTATCCGTCAAAGAAAAACATACTTTTGTGACATTTGACCCTCTGTCACTAGGGTTTTTGTCAAAAATATCACCGGTTTTGTAGTGTGCCTAGCTAAAAGACATAAAATAAAGCGCTTATTGGAGGCAACCCAAGAAAAATGTACTTTCACTTTTAGTGGTCTTGATATTTTTTACTACTGTAGCATCATCATTGTATCTTTATTTTCAAGCTTTGTGCCAAGTTTAGCCTCCGATTGCAAGACAAATCAAAAAATTGTGACATGATGTCCAGAAAATAGAATTTGTTTGATCCATTGCAAAAATTCTTAAAAATCACCAGATCATCTTTTTGATTCTATTTTTTTGATAGTATGCTCTATACAATTGACTTTCTGCGATCTGTTTTGGGTTTTTTGATTTGAGTTGAAGAATTGCCCCTAAAAAATTATTTACTACCTGCTGGTCTGTTTTTCCCAAATTCTTCCCTATTTTATGTTTTCACCGCTTTGAAAATCTTAAGCTTTCTTTTTCTTTCCAAATACTTTTTGGCAATCTTGAGAAACAGTAGCTCTTCCTGAAAATATTTATTTATATTAGATCTATCACTCGGTGTCGGAATATTCTCCTTAGCTTGGATATGAGCTTGTGTGGGAAACTTCCAGGTTGTCGTCTTCTATCACAGTCTTGACGGAGCATTCCGCTTCCGAAGATCCATTGACGAATTCGACAAAAGCGTGAGAGGTCTTGGTTGATGACCAACTCGCGCATTCGGTTGGGACGTTGAGATCTGGCTCTAGCGCAGATCCGTTGACCGGTCTGATGAAGAGGTGGATGCATCCTATGGGGACCCGATACCCTGACTCGACGGAGGTGGCCTTAAGACCCCAAGCAGCAGTGTCGATGTAGAGCTGGTCGCAAATGTCCTCATCATTTAACTTAGTGCGGGGCCTTTGCTACGAGTGAATACGATGAGGAGGTCGCTCTAGGAGAAGCACATGAGGGGTCAACCAATGTCGGCCCCTCGATGAGGTAAAGACCTACTCCTGATTTTCTTTACTATATGGTGGAGATCTCAATTACAAGGGTGCGGGATCGCTGCTTATGCCTCGAGAGGTTCTATTCTTATTTTGCACCTTTGGATGATCCAGGGACTCGACTAATATACACGCCGAGTCCTAGGGTTTACAATGAGTCCGACTAATACACGAGGATAGAGTCCTAGTCTAGTTCTTGGCGGTTTCCTTCTCCTCCAAGGTAAGCTGGCTCCTTCCTTCGGCATCATTCTTCATCATATAATACGACTGGACCCTTAGGTCGAATCCCTTCTGGTCCTTCTCTTGTATAGAGCCGGCCCAATCTTCGGCTCCATTAGTCTTGCTCTTGGAGAACTCCTTGTTAGGGCTGTCGGGTCTGAATAACCCCCCGGCAGGTATTCCAAAGGGATGCATTGAGGAGTATGGATCGAGAGCGGGATTTGTCCATCCGAGTGATGGAAAGGTACTCTAGGCCCACTCGGTGGGATTACATCATATCCAAAAGTAAAAAGGAAATGAATTACTTCATTCAATAAGAGAGAAAAGGGTACAAGGATTTGATTTCGTTGCCCAAACGAATCCCATTCAATTGTTTAATCATGAAATGTGTCCGTTGGAACGGCTTGCAAGCATGTGACTAGGTCACGGAGTTTTAGTATCATAGGACAAGTAAATATGTTTGTCGATAACGAGGATGAACAAGGTATGGGATACCAACGATCAAACCTCAGACAAACAAATTACTATAGCGACAAAGGAGTTAGGACTCGGCGTAAGAGGATGAAGTTAAATTCGTGGAAGCACAGGGGCCATCATGGGTATCCAGATCCCACTGTTGGTCATTGATCCGAGAGTGTCTCGATCATGTCTGGAGTTTTCCCGAATCGTAGGGTGTCACGCTAAAGGTTATATGACACATTAATGACAGATTCGGATCACTAGAGAAGTAAGAGAGAACATCGGAAAATGTTCTGGGAGGTACGAAGAAGTTTCACATCTTCTGAAATGTTTCAAAAAGTATTTAAATATGTTTTAGTATTTAATTAATGAATTAAATATTAAAATTTTGGCTATAAATAATTAAATAAAAGTGCTAAAGGCATATGGGCCATATGTAGCCCATAAGGGGAAAAGAAAAAAAGGGAGGGAAGACCCAAGGGTGGTGCCATGGGCCACATGCCCCCCTAGGGTGGTCGGCCACCCCTCCCCCCTTTTCCTAGTGGGATTAGCCCCACATGGGATGGGGAGAGAGGGAGCACCTCCACCTAGTACTATAAATAAAGGAGGACGGATCCCCTCTCCTCTATCCCATGTCCTTTGAGACTTCTCTCTCTCTCTCTCTCTCTCTCTCTTCTCCTTCCTTCTTCGGGTTCCCATTCTTTGCACCTTGTACTGGTTTGGGGATTTCTCCACCATAGGCACTCCGTGGTGCTACGGACCCGAGTCCATCGTCTTCCGCTTCTTTGCTGGATGGGAGTCCGAGAGACGTCGCTTATACCGTACGAGATTAGACTACGGGATGCTGCACGTGCGGCACTCCTTCATCGTAGGGAGGTCTTCAACACGGCCCGAAGGCCGTAGGGATCGTCCGATTACGCCAGCCACATTCGTGAGAACGTTTCTCACTTTCGGTCTTCAAAGGTATGAACACTGATTCCCTGCATTCCTTACCTCAGCATAGAATAGATACTTGGGCTTTTGGGTGTCGTAGCTAGAAAAATTATTGTTTTATGAACCGGAATCCTACATTTTCTACTAAAGCGAAAACAATGGTGCTTGTGGTTATTTTTCTCACAAGTGTTGCTTACATTATGCACTGAGTTTATAGCATTTGCTTGTTTCTGGGTTTCTATCTTGTAGTAGTTGCTCGAAACTTAATACTAGCGAGATGTTCTAGATTACATATATGATGGTGGATATTTAGTACAGTATATGCTTTAGATTGAAGTCTAATTTCTTTGGCATAATGCCTACATGATTGAACCTTGCACTCTGTGCTAGCATAATTAGCATTGCGGTGCGTTGATAAATTTTTCAATTGCCCAGTTGTAATTTGTTCACCCATTATAAGTGTTATCGTCTTTTGGTAGAGAGACATCACTAGTAAAGGCTATGGTACCCCAGTCCATATTCTCATCATTGTTCACATTTGCTGCAATTTTTTTGTTTTACTTTTGTTGTTCCCACAACCCTATAAGTTTAACCTTTCGTATACTGCAAGACAGGGGGATTGACAACCCATCCCGCCTCCTTGGGAACGAGAGTATTTCTGTTCTTGTGTTAAATTCCAGGTCGAGCAAGCAATCTCAGCGCCATTACCTCTGACCACCTACTTGTAGCATTTGAAGACCTATTGGAGACATAAACATTGGTATCTTGGACGAGGGTAATTTGTTGCTATCTACATCACCACCTTCCACTTGGGGTTCCCAACGAGTGCGCATTATCCACACCATCACTATCTAGCATCATCTATAACTAAGGGTCCGCCTTGAGACCAATATCCAGTGTATCTCGTTGGTATTAAGTTGCAAAGGCAACAGGCGAAAGCTATGAGATTGGTACATAATTTAATCTTGGTATGTGAGGACAGTCTGGATCCCAGGCGCGCCAACCATGGATTCGGTGGTTAACCAATGGGTTTGGTCGGGGTATTACACATGAACCCACTATCGAGAACTACACTCCCTCTTGGAGTTATAAGGCACTACTTGACCAAAGTAACTACATATAACAAAGAGTATGCAAGAATACTCAAAGAACATATCAAAAGGCATCATACATAAAACATGAACAATCTAATCATTGTCTCGTAATCCATCGGAGCCCAGTCAATACAACATAAAAATTACAATAAAAGTGCCTTGATCATGATAGACAGCTCACAAGGACTAATTAGTGAAGGTCAAAATAAGAGAGACAACCATCTAGCTACTGCCATGGACCGAAGTGTTGGAAATATGCCCTAAAGGTAAATAATAAATAATGTTTATAATAAAATCTCATTAGTTCATGTAACGACCCGATTCACTAAGAATTCAAGTCTCTGTGCATTCTGTGCTAGTCCCTGGATCAATAGCTAGCACACACAGTACATGATGTAATATTAAGAATAAACCACATGTCATAAGTTCCAGTATTACAAATAAACATACCTGCATAGCTCAAGGCTAGCTTACAATTAGATTACAGCGGAAAACAAATAAAGCTTCGTGGCGTCCATCAACTCCATCGACATAGTTGAGTATAGACATCGTAACCCTACATCGTATCACTTACTCGTCGTATACAATCCTGCAACACCGAAGGTTACAGCCCGACAACGGGTCAGTACATCTGATTTGTACGGCAAGTCACACGAAAAAGTATATAGCAGACCTACATCTACATGCAAGGTAAGTCAAAGGAAAGGCTTATGATTTAGTTTTGCAGAAAGCCGATTTTTCCCTCACATTCTACAACTAATAAAATTTTAATTTATCTTACTAGTCCTAAGTATGGTTGAATCGGGATACACCAATTCCAACCATCCCTTTATTAAAAGTTCCCACTCAAATTCTTATTAAGGTGAATTATCTGTCAAGACCATCCAACAACAATAATGCCCAGGTGCTCAAAGTTGTTCGTAACTGTGGACACGGCTAATCATGATCAGTTTTTACACTCTCCAGAGGTTTGTACACTTTCCCCACTGGACTCAACCCGAAGATTGAGACATAGTCTTTCAGAAGAGGTTGCCTCCACCCTTTGGTAGCCGGTACACCTATCATATCTACATCAGCTAGCTACCAGGGCCAGGTTCCCCACAACTTACTCCTCTAAGCCAGAGACCATATAGCCAGTGGTTGTACATGGAAGCTATTGGTCACACTGTCTGTCCGATCTTTTTGAGTCTGGACGGCACCCACTGCGTTCAGAGGGTAGTCACAATGACGCACCCGATTCACCACCAAAACAACCATTCGGGAAGCATTTAGCCATGGTCCCTCCTTAATCCAGGCACGAGCCCCAGGATGCATTCCCTACCCGCCCAGAGGTGATTTATATTTAAGTTTGCTAGTCAAGTCATTAATCCTCACATAACTCAATGATAACTCAACCAATCCCCATCTACAAAGCAATATCAATATATAACAACCACGATCCTAGGGCGACAATGGAATACAAGGTCAGAACATATGTCTATCTTACTAGGTTTAAATCATAACTAATATATAGTCCTACACATGCATAGAGTGATAATTTGCTACATGCATAATACAAAATATAGGTTGAGGTATGGTCAAAGTGTAACTTGCCTTTTCCATTCGGTGAAGTTCTTCGCTCTCATGATCCAGTCAACTCTACTCGTCACACTCCGAGAAAATCTATCGCAAACGAAGGAACTCGAATAAGCAATCACACCACAAGGACAAAACAAAAGATGAACAAAAAACACAAAAGTTTTAGCAACAAAACAAAAAGGTTTGAAGTGCAGAGGTGTAGATGTGCTCGAAGGTGATCGGTGGAAGTGAACTCGAGAGAGTCAACAGATAAAGATTCATCGGTAAGTAGTTTTGACCATGGACATTTACAAATTCAAGGTGAATATCATGCCCACATGAAAAGTTTATGAATCTTACCGATAACATGTCTCAAATGATCCGATATGCAAAAAGAATCCCGTGAAACGGAATACTACAACACAGGTCATAGCGGTTCAAGTTTGAAATGAATTTGACTTTAAACAGATCAATAAACATTTGAATTTTTTTGTACACAAGATATAGACAGAAAGTATATGGAATGAGTGATCCAATGAAAAAGAATCACTCGATTTGGATCAACGGTTGAAAAGATATGGCCTCCAGGATTTGAATTTGAATTTGAAAAAAATTCAAATTCAAAAGTGTGCAAAGTGAGCAAAAATTTATTCCATGCTAAAGTACAGAACAACACGAGCGTGTAGGAAAAAGTTTCACCTCAATCCGACGCACGGTGTGGGAGATATTGCGGACGCGAGAACGGGGTATTTTCTGCAAAAAGGACCTATCCACAATTATAATATCTTCGGAAAAAGTAATCGGATCCCTGGCGGCGGATCTGGCCGGAGTTGACTCTGGCGAACTCCGTTTTGCTCCGGCGATGTGGTGCCGGCGGCGGCCAGCGAGCTCCGGCGGTTGAGTGTCGCGATGGAGCAGCTGGCGGCTCGGATGGCGGCTCGCGGGCGCGGCTGTACGGGAGGCGAGGAGGCGGCTCGGCGAGGCGGCGGGAGCGTCGCGGCGGTGGCGGCGGCGGCCGGTCGGGTGGCGCGTCCGGGCTCCGGCGACGGCGCGGGCGGGGCGAGGCGGCGGCTCGGAGTGGCGCGGTGTGGCCGGGCGGCGAGCAGCGACGACCTGGGGGCGCGCGCGGGCGGCGGGAGGCGAGGCCGGCGCGGCTCCGGCGGCGGGGAGCGCGGTTCCGGCGGCGGCGCGGATTCCGGCGAGCCCGGCTCGCGGGTCCCGCTGCGCTAGATTTTCGATTTTTTTTATTGTGAGAAAAAGGAAAAAGAAAAATAGATTTTCCAAAATCTATTTATAGACAAAGGGGAAGAAAAAAAGAGCTAAATTGGGTCCGTCCCGGACACTAATTGTGCTCGTGGGCGAAAACGACTATTGGGCCGACTGCTACGGGTTTTCTTTTTATTTAAAATCACCAACTTCAAACAATTGTAGAAAAATAAATGCTCATCGGAAAAATGTGAAATAAATATCTAAATTCATCAAATAATACATAGAAATTTATTTCATGAATACATTTTCCAAAAAGGAAAATAAAAGTAAAAACATTTTCTAAATACTTTATTTAAATATGAAATACTCTTTATAAATCAAATAAAATCCAATAAATTATGAAAAGTATTTTTATTTGATCAAAAGCATTGACAAACCATTTCTAAATAATAAGATATAAATTTTAAAATTGTCACACCAATAAATAATTTGGTAAAATAAAAATATCCCATTGGAATATTTTTTAACTCATTTAAAATATTTAATAAATCATTTTAACGAAATAAAACTCTCTTAGCATTATAAAATCTCTAAAATAATTTTAGAGTTATTTATAATACTCATAATAAATTTTAAAAACTTTAAAGTAATATTCTAAATATTTTCCAACTTTATTAAAAAGGGGATAAGTCATTTTATATCCTCTGAAATGAATTTCCTTTAGTTGAAAAATGTTTTGAATATTCAAAAGAATTCCAATAATGATTTAAAACATTTTCCAACCTTTTAATATGTTGAAGGAATCATATTACCTTCTCTCATTTTGTTTTGTTGGTTTTGTTTTAAATAATAAATTCCAAAAACCCCAATTATGAATATTAGGGAAAGTCCTTTTATTCCCTCTCTTTTTAATATTCAATAAACTCCAAAAAGTTTTAAATCCTAGAGAAAATCAAACACACCAAGACAACAATCATTATCTATTTAATTTATTAAAATTCCAAAATTCGGAGAATTTTGGGATGTTACACACTACCACCCTTAAAAGGAATCTCGTCCTCGAGATTCGAAAAGGCTAGAAAGAAAAGTTTAGGGTTTGGGTCTTCATGACAGTCCACCAATCCGCTGCTGGTCCAGGGTGCTACCACCCTTAAAAGGAATGCGAATTGGCCTTGACGAGTCTTGCTCCATCGATGGCATCCTTCATAGAGATTTCACCAACTCCCTTGAGGTCTTGAATCCTTAGCAGAAGGGGAGTCTTGTAAATACATTGGTCTTCAAGAGTGTTGCACCTTCGATTGCATCCTTAGAATAGTTCATATACTCCGGTGTTGTCTTGAACACCGCATCCAAAAGATGGGTCCTCCAAGTACTGAGACTTCATAGCTGATGGTCAGGCGCCAATACTAACCAACTATCGATACTCTCTTGGTGGTCATCAAGAATACTTCTATGGGATACCTACAGCAAACGGTCTTGGTCCATACTCACGTATAACTTAATATTATTAACGATAATCTTACGTAGGGGTCAAACATCGTACCATTCTATGGCTCAGGTTTAACATCGTCGTCTCTCTGCTATAGGTAAGTCACTCAAGATTTACTATCCCGCATAGCAAGAGCGAATAATAAGGATAGTCATCATGGGGGCCAATCCATTCCGCACCCAAATCATTACCTTGTATATGGTTTGGCAAATCTCGCAATCTAACACTCGGTCCTCCTCCCAGGCATTGCAGAAAGTTCCTCTTGCTCATGAAATGGGTTCAGATAAATCCATTGGTTCTACAAGCCAAACAAACATCTATCGTTTCCTCAACACTCAGGTTTACACAAACTACTATAAACGTGTACTAGTGAACTACATCTTCGTCCAGGGTCCTTCCTTCAGCAAGATTGTGCTTGCTTGTTGTAAGATCCTGGCACACGGGGTTAATTTTGAACTCAGCATAAGCTACATCCATCTTTATTCCAGTCTTGATATTGGCAGCCATTGTAGTAGATTCTTCAGTGTAGGATGAGGATGCGGGGAATAGAATGTAGATAGCGAGGTAGAGAGGGAGAGATAGCGAGAGATACCCATACAAACATCACACTAGTTTTGAAACCATAAGTTTTGATGTGTAGCTGTCGGTAAAACCAAGAGATGACAGCTCACAAAAACGACCTAACGATAGGAATCTTGAATCTTCCAGGTCTTCGGGTCTTCAATGTCGGTAGCTTTAGTTTCGCATTGTCAAAGCAATCTTCCTATACTGTTGTCACTTGTCAAGTTATTCTTCTGGTGGTTGTGTCTCCTTCAGTCTTGAAGCATACAAAATATTTGGGGTCCTAATGAAACGTATACTTATTCTACTCGCATAGAAGAAACACAAAGGACAACACAAGACATCAATCAAGTACATATCAGGGTCAAAGGGCACAAGACAAAACTTAACAAAACCACTCATGAAAGAAAATATCTAGTTCATCCATAGCAAAAACACGCATCGATCCACATCTCCAACTAACAGAAAAAAGAGTAACAGCGTACACTTGCACTCCTACAAACGTCTATCCTCTAATTGCCAAACATAAGCTTCTTCAAGTCAGCATCCTTGCTTCCACGTTCAAAACTTATTCTCGCCCTTCAATTCCGTACACATGTCTGCGTAATGTCCCATATTCCTGCACCGGAAACACTGAATTTGGCTAATGTCCTTCTTTTTCTTCTTCACGGGTGCTTCCCTGAATTCTTGGATAATTTTCTCTATTCCTTCCTTTTGATGCTGAGATACTTGTTGTGTCATGATGAAAAATTGACAATGAGCCGGGTAATGATTATTTCCTTCACACACGAAACACGTGACTTGTGCAGTGGGGCATTCTTCACCCCAGTGAGTTTCTTCACAATAGGGACATCCATCTTGGTGTCCTTCATAGGAGTGTCCTGTTTCTCCGCAAATTTTGCAGGCACAGGGTCTCTTAAGGTTTACCGTCCTTTGCGTCGGGGTGAAAAGGCGGGATCCCAACAAAATCCTTGTGAACTCCTTCCAAGTAATCTTCCTTCATGATTCGTCAATCGCTTGGTGCATTCTCGACCAAGTAGCAGCCTCTTCTACCAAGTACTTCACAGCATAGGGGACCCTGTCCTCACTTCCAACCTGGTTACGCTCCATGTGTTCTTCCATATTATGAATCCATTGCTCCACCTTCAGTCTTTTCATCGCCCCAGAAAAGGACAATCCTACTCCATACTCCATCTATTAAACCCATACGACTAAAATAGGATACAGACACGAAAAAAATCTAAAGATAGCACCAGGCATATGCACACAAACAAGAATAAGGAAAACACCTACTTGCAAACAACAATACATAACAACAATCAATTAAGTCACAAAAGTCAACACACACAAACAACACCTAGAGTAAGGTCATATGTGCAAGACATACAATCTCATCATACTACGCGCAATTCGTTTAACTAACTTCACCTAAAATTGGTGGTCTGAATCTAAGCTTCATCCTTCTCAGCTAAGCTGATCTTAAAATCCTCATTTCCAAAACTTCTTGAACCCATAGGATACTCCTGTTCTGCTAGTGTTAACCTCAATTTATCCACGATGTTGATGATCTACTTCTCAAAAAAAAAATCATATCTTCAGGGGTATAACCCACCCGGAGGGGTATTTACATTAAACAAGATAAGAAGTTTAGAAGATGAATAATAGATGAGAGATACCAGTGGAGAGAGTAAGTAATCAAAGAATGATAAAATAATTTTGTCCTATGGATTTTTTTATCCATTTTCTAGGGTCACGACCTACAGTCAACATGGGATCTGATACCATCTGTAACGACCCGATTCACTAAGAATCCAAGTCTCTGTGTATTCTGTGCTAGTCCTTAGATCAATAGCTAGCACACACAGTACATGATGTAATATCAAGAATAAACCACATGTCATAAATATTACATCGAAGATCCAGTATTACAAATAAACATACCTGCATAGCTCAAGGCTAGCTTACAATTAGATTATAGCGGAAAACAAATAAAGCTTCGTGGCGTCCATCAACTCCACCGGCATAGTTGAGTATAGACATCATAACCCTACATCGTATCACTTACTCGTCGCATACAATCCTGCAACACCGAAGGTTACAGCCCGACAACGGGTCAGTACATCTGATTTGTACGGCAAGTCACACGAATAGTATATAGCAGACCTACATCTACATGCAAGGTAAGTCAAAGGAAAGTCTTATGGTTTAGTTTTGCAGAAAGCCGGTTTTTCCGTCACATTCTACAACTAATCAAATTTTAATTTATCTTACTAGTCCTAAGTATGGTTGAATCGGGCTACACCAATTCCAACCATCCCTTTATTAAAAGTTCCCACTCAAATTCTTATTAAGGTGAATTATCTGTCAAGACCATCCAACAACAATAATGCCCAGGTGCTCAAAGTTGTTCGTAACTGTGGACACGGCTAATCATGATCAGTTTTTACACTCTCCAGAGGTTTGTACACTTTCCCCACTGGACTCAACCCGAAGATTGAGACATAGTCTTTCAGAAAAGGTTGCCTCCACCCTTTGGTAGCCGGTACACCTATCATATCTACATCAGCTAGCTATCAGGGCCAGGTTCCCCACAACTTACTCATCTAAGCCAGAGCCCATATAGCCAGTGGTTGTACATGGAAGCTACTAGTCACACTGTCTGTCCGATCTTTTTGAGCCTGGAGGGCGCCCACTGCGTTCAGAGGGTAGTCACCATGACGCATCCGGTTCACCACCAAAACAACCATTCGGGAAGCATTTAGCCCTGGTCCCTCCTTAATCAAGGCACGAGCCCCCGGATTCATTCCCTTCCCGCCCAGAGGTGATTTCTATTTAAGTTTGCTAGTCAAGTCATTAATCCTCACATAGCTCAATGATAACTCAAACAATCCCCGTCTAAAAATCAATAGCAATATATAACAACCACGATCCTAGGGAGACAATGAAATACAAGGTCAGAACATATGGCTATCCTACTAGGTTTAAATCATAACTAATATATAGTCCTACACATGCATAGAGTGATAATTTGCTACATGCATAATACAAAATATAGGTTGAGGTATGGTCAAAGTGTAACTTGCCTTTTCCATTCGGTGAAGTTCTTCGCTCTCACGATCCAGTCAGCTCTACTCGTCACACTCCGAGCAAATCTATCGCAAACGAAGGAACTCGAATAAGCAATCACACCACAAGGACAAAACAAAAGATCAACAAACAAACACAAAGGTTTCAGGAACAAAACAAAAAGGTTTGAAGTGCAGAGGTGTAGATTTGCTCGAAGGTGATTGGTGGTAGTGAACTCGAGAGAGTCAATAGATAAAGATTCATCGGTAAGTAGTTGTGACCATGAAATTTACGAATTCAAGGTGAATATCATGCCCACATGAAAAGTGTATGAATCTTACTGATAACATGTCTCAAATGATCCGATATGCAAAAAGAATCACGTGAAACGGAATACTACAACACAGGTCATAGCGGTTCAAGTTTGAAATGAATTTGACTTTAAACAGATCAATAAACATTTTAATTTTTGTGTACACAAGATATATAAAGGAGTATATGGAACGAGTGATCCAACGCAAAAAGAATCACTCGATTTGGATCAACGGTTGAAAAGATATGGCCTCCGGGATTTGATTTTGAATTTGAAATAAATTCAAATTCAAAAGTGTGCACAGTGTGAAATTTTTTATTCCATGCTAAAGTATAGAACAACACGAGCGTTTAGGAAAAAGTTTCACCTCAATCCGACGCACGGTGTGGGAGATATTGCGGACGCGAGAACGGGGTCTTTTCAGCAAAAAAGACCTATCCGCAATTATAATATCTTCGCAAAAAGTAATCGGGTCCCTGTCGGCGGATCTGGCCGGAGTTGACTCCGGCGAACTCCGTTTTGCTCCGTCGACGTGGTGGCGGCGGCGGCCAGCGAGCTCCGACGGCGGAGTGCCGCGGTGGAGCAGCCGGCGGCTCGCGGGCCGGCTATACGGGAGGCGAGGCGGCGGCTTGGCGAGGTGGCGCGAGCGTCGCGGCGGTGGCGGCGGCGGCCGGTTGGGCGGCGCGTCCGGGATCCGGCGACGGCGCGGGCGGGGCGTGGCGGTGGCCCGGAGCGGCGCGATGTGGCCGGGCGGCGAGCAGCGACGGCCTGGAGGCGCGCGCGGGCGGCGGGAGGCATGGCCGGCGCGCGGTTCCAGCGGCGGCGCGGATTCCGGCGAGCCCGGCTCGTGGGTCCCGTTGTGCTAGGTTTTTGATTTTTTTTGATTGTGAGAAAAAGGAAAATAGATTTTCCAAAATCTATTTATAGACAGAGGGGAAGGAAAAAAACTAAATTGGGTCCGTCCCGGACTCTAATTGTGCTCGTGGGCGAAAACGACTATTGGGCCGGCTGCTACAGGTTTTCTTTTTATTTAAAATCACCAACTTCTAATAATTGTAGAAAAATAAATACTCATCGGAAAAATGTGAAATAAATTTCTAAATTCATCAAATAATACAAAGAAATTTCTAAATACTTTATTTAAATATAAAATACTCTTCATAAATCAAATAAAACCCAATAAATTATTAAAAGTATTTTTGTTTGATCAAAAGCATTGACAAACCATTTCTAAATATTAAGATATAAATTCTAAAATTGTCACACCAATAAATAATTTGGTAAAATAAAAATATCCCATTGGAATATTTTTTTAACTCTTTTATAATATTTAATAAATCATTTTAACAAAATAAAACTCTCTTAGCATTAGAAAATCCCTAAAATAATTTTAGAGTTATTTATAATACTCATAATAAATTTTAAAAAATTTAAATTAATATTCTAAATATTTTCCAACTTTATGAAAAAGGGGATAAGTCATTTTATATCTTCTCAAATGAATTTCCTTTAGTTGAAAAATGTTTTGAATATTCAGAAGAATTCCAATAATGATTTAAAACATTTTCCAACCTTTTAATATGTTGAAGGAGTCATATTACCTTCTCTCATTTTGTTTTGTTGGTTTTGTTCTAAATAATAAATTCCAAAAACCCCAATTATGAATATTAGGGAAAGTCCTTTTATTCCCTCTCTTTTTAATATTCAATAAACTCCAAAAAGTTTTAAATCCTAGAGAAAATCAAACACATCAAGCAAACAATCATTATCTATTTAATTTATTAACATTCCAAAATTCGGAGAATTTTTGGATGTTACAGTTCATAATAAGTTTAATACCATGCTATAACTGTATTAAGCAGAAAAATTAATACAAGTGTGATAGGTAAACAAACCAGGTCGCTATTTCCTGGGTAATGTCAATAGGTCAATGATCCCATTATAAGTATTGTAACATGGTAAAGTCACAAAGTTCAACGTTGAAATAATTATGAATCATAGTAACCTACTCCTTAGACCGTGAGATCGTATTCAATCACTATCACCGGAGGGTGACTTGATTGCATAAACCGTCACACCATAACAGAGTGATCATAAAGGTGTCTCTACGGTATTTTGAAGGGATAGATTGGGGCGTATGTATCAAGATCGGTATTTTCCATCTGCATGACACATACATACTCTGGGCCAACTCGATGAGATTACATTTGAAGTTGAAACGTGTGACTAGGTCACCAGGATGGAATATAATAGGAATGAGGTAAGTAGCACTTATCGGTCACGAGATTGAACTAGGTATGATAATATTAACGATCAAATCTCAGACAAGTCAAGTATCAAAGTGACAAAGGGAACAGGACTCGGAGTTTATGGTTCAAGTGATAAAGTTAAATTGTAGAATGCACATGGGGTCATTATGGGCATCCAGGTCGCACTAATGATCATTGGTCGGAGAGATGTCTCGGTCATGTCTGGATTGTTCACGAATCGTAGGGTAACACACTTAAGGGTTCGATGACATATCAAAGATGATTTTGGAACTATCAGAATTACCGGAGAAAAGAGAAGAAATCCTTTTAATTTTGTAGGAAAATAACAAAATTTAATTGCACTTGAGTCACATGTGGGGAGGGATTAAGAGTCCAATGGGAAGGTGACATCCTCCTAGGTTTCGATTGCTTGCAGCTAACCATGTATATCATGATCTAAGGCCATCTTTAAGTTCAATCTTAAAACAGATATATTATTTGTTCATGGATTTGTTTTGATCAATTCATGGGCATTGTTATGGGAATCGGTCATTAGTTGTATCTTTGAAAAGTTTTTATTTTATTTTATTTTAACATAAAAAAATAAGCTTAATCCGTTCAAAAATTAATTCACAAATAATAAAGGTTCAAATAAAGAGAGACTTATTTCAAGAAAATTTTAAAATTCATTGAATTAAATTTGAGTGATGCCTTACTTAGAATACACAATCGTTTCATTCAGTAATGCATAAATGTGAACGATTAACCCTTAGTGATTTGGTACGACATTGCAGCATATCCATGCTAAGCAATATGATGATTATCAATTTTATGAATGAGTGAATCAATGAATTGATCAACATATAAATAAAAAATGAACAATATTCATAGTTGGCGTGCCTGTTTGCAATCTTTCCTTCACTTTTTTAACCCGACAATAGTACTTGCCGATGGAGTTACCACCAATGGTATACCGACTCCGCATTGAGGTCATGGATCATCTACAAGTCATAGTGTTTGTTGTGATTTTGCTCATAGAATTAAGAATGCAGTCTTTCTTAAAATCCTGCGACCGCTTGCTTCATACCTACGAAGTTCAAAGACAAGGTCAACCACGCCTCACACAATATTTGGTCCCCCGTCACCGAGTATGACACCATCGTGATCTATAAAAACAATGAGAACGTCAGAAAAAATCTTGACCGAACACCCGTTGGGTATTGTATCCGTCATGGATGACACCGACAAGGGGCGAAGGGTCAAGCTGGGCATAAAACCTGAAACCTGAAATCCGAACCCAAAAACCTCAAACCCCTATAACCCAAACCCAAAAAACAAGAACACATTCTCGGCAAGCAGTTTTAGAAACCCGATATTAATTTGGAAAATTCAGGTTTCAAGTTACGGCACCCAAATAACCCGATTAACCCGTAATAAATAAAAATCCCAGCAAAGAGTACCCCAAACACCATGGCCCAACCCATCAAGCTCCACTAACCCTTCTGCTCACAGCATCTACCCCGCATATCCCAGCCACCATAATCGCACCCACCGTCGTCGCCTATTTGTAGCATGCATCCCTAATACGTCCAAAATGCATCACTATTTTATATCATAATTCACCTCTATTAATTGATATATTTCATATTATGATGATGTTCTTATAGTGTTTTGGCTTGTTTTACACAGTTTTCAACCTTTCGGTGCCGAAACAGTAGACGCAGTAATCAGCGGGGAAAAGTGCACTTCAAGTGGCCATATCAGCACATCTCCAAATGTCCTGAAAAGGACGGGGTGTAATTTCCAGAAGATATCACGAAGACTAGCCGAAGGGCATCCAAAGTGGGGCCACCAGGCTCTCAGGCGCCCTGGTGGCGCCCCCCCACCCACCTAGCCACGCCACCTGGCCACCGATGAGATGGGGCCTACTCTGGGACCCCCTTATGCCTATATGTTCATCGTAACCTCAAAACTCGAGGACGAGAAGAGTTTCCGGAGTTCCGCCGCTGCTCCATGGCAGAAACCTAGAGAGAAGAAAAGACCTTTCCGACGAGCATATTCCGCCGGGGAGAACTCCTCACGGAGGGGGAGAACGTCCACATCGTCATCACCATCGTCACAGGCATCATCGAGATCATTATCAACAACATCCTCACCATCAGCACCATCTCCATCTTCATCCCATCTCATCTCACCATTGCAATCCAAGTTGTAACCCGTACTATTCATCCCCTCTAATTATCGGGGTTGATTACTCTTTTTGGTGAATGCTATTGAGTTTTGTTGGATAATTATTGCTATGAACAGATTGTTTATCATATATTTATCACCACTGATCATGATCTCTTTTATGTCTTGTGAGTAGTTTCTTTAGTTCTTGAGGACATGGGAGAAGTCTAGTTGTTAGTAGTAATATGATGTTGAAGTAATATGTGTTGTTTGATATTTAAGTTGTAGTGTTATTCTTCTAGTGGTGTTGTGTGAACGTCGACTACACAAAACTTCGTCCTTTAAGGACCTAGGGGAATGCATTGTGTATAAAGTATGCTTATGGTGGGTTGCCGGAGTAACAGAAACCTGAACCCCAGTTCGCACACTTTTGCACGAGGGATTTTTGGGCTCTAAAGTTTATTGCTATGGTAAGATTTTGCCTTAATTTCTCTCTTGTATTTTCGGATTCTTGCAAGAGGTTTAATCATAAGAGTGCGTTTATCTTAGTCTAGAGAGTGCACTAGCATAGGTCCACCCACACAACACTTATCAATACAAAACATAGTACCGATACGGAATATGGCAAAGGCACATGACTATCTCTCCCGTGTGTCCTCAATAGCGCTTTAGCCTTTATAAGTTTAGATCCTTTGGCTTATCCTTTGCAAAAAAGGAGTGGGCCACCTTGCTGCACCTTCTCACAATTTACCTTATTTTCTTTAATCTCTTTGCTACTTATACCAGAAAACCCATAAAAAGTTACATTTCAGTACTTGCAGTTATTCCTATCTCAAGTTCACTTATCAATACCTTCTACTCCTTGTTGGGTTTGACACTCTTACTTATTGAAAATGCTACGATAGATCCCCTACACTTGTGGGTTATCAATCCCGCAGCAGCGCATCTCTCCTCTTCCGACCTGGCAGCCACAACATGTACATCATCCTCGACCCCAACTTATTCTCGTTGGCCGCTACTGATGTTTCATGGCACCAGATAGTGCTCCTCGTTAGCTACCCCAAGTGGAAGGTCGAGAAGTAGATAGCATCAAATTTACTTAGTGAAGATACCAAGGTCATCGACCAATAGGACTCCAAGAGATACAAGTGGGTGGTCAAACATGCAAGGCGCTGTTTGAGATAAGTTACTCACTTGACCTGGACCTGCACACAGCAACAAATAACCTTTCTCCCAACGAGTACAGAGAGGTTGTCAATATCTCTGGTCTTGTTTTTTACGAAGGATCAAAACACCAGTGGGAATAGTAGTGGTGATTGCAACAGAAAGAAAATAAAATAAGTAAAGTTGAACGGTGTAAACTATGGTGGAAATATGGACTGGGGTCCAATGATCTTAACTAGTGATTTCTCTCTCCCAAAAGACAATTAATAACTATGCTGGGTGAACAAATTAAAGTTGGGAAATTGACAGAATTATAAAAGAACCACAATGCTAATTATGCTACAAGAAAGCTAGAGGCTCAATCGTATGGGCAGTACGCCCAGACGAGCAGATCATTTATTCATCAGAATCTGCTCACTAATCATCCACCTTGAGATATCTATCTAGAACATCTCGCTGGTATTAAGTTGCGAACCCCAGCCAAACTGTAGGATCAAAGCAACAGACAACTTCATTAACATACTTTGTGCAAGGTAAACAATCCTTGCAACCGCAGCTACAGGCACCGTTGTTTTCTCCCTGGTGGCAACAGCACATCCCGTAGTCTCATGTTTCTGTCACTCAAGCTAGACATCGAGGGGCATGAACCCACAATCAAGCATTCTTGGAGTCACTATCTACTACTTGACCAAATCAATAAAAAGCAACAGAGAACTACTCAAAAACTAAAACATAAAAGATAAACCAAATATATTACTCATCACAATCTGACAATAATCTCATAATCTATCAGATCCCAGCAAACACAGCATAGGAACACAGAAACTAATACATAGGTGCCTTGATCATGTAGGGAAGCTCACAAGGGCTAAGAATTGAGGCACAAGATTCCATAGAAAACATCACATAGCTACTGGTCATGGACCCATTGTCCAAGGGGGACAACTCATGGCACATGCGGGAAGCGCTCATGGTGATGGAGAAGCTCCTGGATATGAATCCTCCCTCCGACAGGGAGCCGGGATAGGGTCTTCTGGAGATCCCGATCTCGGGATTGCGGCGGCTGCGGAACAGTGGTGAAAATCGTGTAACGGAGTGCCGCCGAGTGTTTTCGGGATGAAAGGTATATATAGGCGGAAGGCGGCACTAGGGGGTCCCACCTGACCAGGCGGCCAGGTGGCGCGGCCCCACCTATGGTCGCGCCATGCACTCTCCTGGTGAGGGGGAACCCCTCCGGTTGTCCTTCGGGCTTCTGGAGTCTTCTTATATGCTGAGTTTTTATATGATTTTTCCTGATTTTTATGAGCAGTTTAAATATTGGTGTTTTCTTGCGATGCACGGACAAAAGCAGACAAAAACTGGCACTGGGGCACTGAGTTAGTAGGTTAGGCGAAATATGTTAAAAATGTGTGAAAGTGTAGCAAAACATATAGCAAATTCATCAATATAAGAATGGAACAAGAAGAAATTATAGATACGTTTGCGACATATCAATGTTCCCGCTCAACCACCACCGCTAGTTCTCTATTGTCCCCGCTCGATCGCCGTTGTTGCAACTCCCATTCCTGTATGATACAAGGACGCCATGGGCCACGCGGCGTTGTATGTTCCGCTTCCTCTTTGTGACGTAAGGCCGGGGAGATCCCTCCTTACCTGCTTCATATATCTCTATAGTCTAGTCATTCCTAGCTACGATCGATCCAGATTCCAGTAGCTATCCTCGGGGGCATTTTGTTTGTTGTTGTGTTCAAATTCGGGAAATTCGGGATTACTCGAACCCAAGCCCGAAAGTTTTGTTACCCGATTTTTCGGTTTCTTTTTTTCCAGACAAATTTCGGTTGTCAGTTTTTGAAATCCGAAATTCTGAAAACCTAAATTACCCAACCCAAATTTTCGGGTTTACCCGAATGCATGGGATGAGCGAAGGGTACCCGACTGCGGACGTATCCGAGGTTAGCGGCTATGTAGTATTAGGCTGGAGAAGTACGACATTGCGTGAGTGGTGACTAGGGAATACAACATTTGTCGATAAGACGGGTACAGGTGCATAACGATGAGGGGAGCGCAGGTGAAGTGGATAATTTTACTTTGGTCCACTCCCAATTCTAATCACTCAACTGTTCTTGTACCCTGATTATGAAATGATCAGATGATTTGAATTCGGAGTGAAAAATAGGAAAAATTTCCTTTGGTCCACTCCGAATTATAATCACTCAACTATTGTTATCGGTTTCTTTCGTAACCTCATCTTTCGTATGGTGTGGTGAGCTCTGAGAAATGCATGCACGAGGACCACACTACGTTGGTGTTTGTCTCGCAACCACACGTTGTGTTGACGGAGATTTTCTCGTGTCTCCCTCTGTGTTCTGGGTCTTGTTTTCCGTCCGTCGTTTTTCCCTTAAGAATATAGTGATCTGTGTTGGATTCAAGTAACCATTGATCACGTTACTAGGAAAATCATTTCCCTTAAGTCGTAACGTACTTCATGACTCAAAGTTCTTGCATAGGTTCGCGTTATCTATTTCAAAATAGCGTCTCATCCATGTGGTCGCTTATCCTTCTCCCACCCTTACTTATCATGATCGTCATATTCACCTTGTCGCAATACGTTCGAGTGTGCAAATGAATCTAATGCAAATCGAATATCTTTTTAAAAATAGGTTTTTGTCTCATTTTATCGATAAAAATATATTTCAAGTATACAATTAAGTTTAAATAAATGGAACAAACAATATGATAAATACGTTGGGCGGAAAGGAAAATCAAATCTAAAGAAAATGAGAAAGAAAAAAGAAATAATGCCACAATGTAGCTGAAATCTCAAGAAGACGTCAACAAAGACAGTTGGAGTGGTGGCAGATGCATCGCCTCCATTATAGCGCCAAGTTGATCGCAATCCCTTCGCCTAGTAAGCGGGTGCCAATTATGTGGAAAAGAAAAAAAATGAATATCGAGTCAGACGCCCTGTAAAGAAATCCACTAAATGATCATCTTATTGGGCTTGGTCCAAAGGGTCTAAGATAATCTTGTGAATACAACCCAAAAAAGTTGTCTGCTCTTGCCAGTTTGGGTGACCCGGATTTGAATGTACCCAACCAGATCTAGGGCCTCCTAGTTCGATCCTAGAGCCTCGCTGACTAACTTCAGACAAAGCTCATTGCTGTGTGCATGCAAAGAAGAGGTGTGTATACGTCTCTAGTGAGTCATAAAGAAGGAAAATGCCATCCCCATGCCATTTCTTTTGATCACCTCTATCTCCAAAGGGAGACTATCCCGTAGAAGTTGTCGTATGAAGATTTTAATCTTCAGAGGTAGTGGCGCTTTCCACACCAAAGAGGTACAAGGTCAGACCGGATGTCTGCAGAGGGTATGGTATATCGAGCTAATGATGAATTCCCAGAAGGGGGTGACCCACCAAGATATTGCATCTGAAAGGTCTTCAAAAGGATGGGAAGATGGGAAGGGTCGCCCAAAGGTTGCGCCAAGAAATGTCATCCTTAGAGCATCTCGAGTCGCGCCCCCAACAGCCCCCCCAGAGCGGAAAACATAGCGCCAGATGAAAAAAATTCGCCTAGTCGCGCCGCCAGCAGCCCAAATAGCGTCAGATTGGGCCGAAATTGGATCTGGCGATCCCAAGCCGAACCCAGCGTGCTGGGGGCCTCCGGACGAAGCGAAACCACTTGCGGGGCCGCGATGTCGGTGAGAGAGGACGCAACTCCCGCCATTTTCCGTCCCTTCCCCCGCCGCAACTCCCACAATTTTCCTCCAGATCCGCCCGCCATGGCGCCGAAGAAGACATATGTTGCCCCTCGCCGCACCGACGACCCAGGACTACCGAAGTAACCACTACCCAATCCAAGGAAGCAGAGAGCGCCTCTAGCTAGGTCACTGGGCACTAGTAGAAAACAGGGCTTTGGTTCAGGCCTGGCCAGCCCACTAGTCCCGGTTGCGTCACGAACCGGGACCCATGAGGGCATACGTCCCGGTTCATGTGCCTAGGGGGCCGGCCGGGCCTCGTGGGGCATTGGTCCCGCTTCGTCTGGACCCTTATGTCCCGGTTCCAGACAAGAACCGGGACCAATGGCCTCGTGGGGTATTGGTCCCGGTTCATGGCAGGAACCTGGGCTAAAGGCCATGTGACTATATATATACCCCTCCCCCGAGAGCAGAACACTCAACTGCTCTGTTTTTTTCCAGGAGTGCAAGGGGAGGGCTTTGTGGTGCTCTAGCTCACCTCCTATGCACATGGGGTGTTCGATGAAATGCCTGAGCCACACTACTTAAGCTTTCTCCTCTCCAAACTCGACCTCGAAGCTCCATTTTCCTCAAGATTTGTCTAGGTTTAGTGATCTGTCACGTCTCGTTCCCGTCTTTACCACCGTCGATCGCCCAAGCCGATCTCATCGCCGGCACCACCGTGGTGAGCCTCTTGTTCTTATGTTCTTTATAAAAGAAAAAATTCTTACTTTTATTACTTGTCTAATTTTTTATTTTTATTATTGCTTGGTATTATATAGTGCGATGGTTATGGTATCCGCACATGTCGGCCCTCGTCCGGTCTATGATTCGGATGTGGTATATATTATCTTTTATAACTGTTCATTTAATGTTTATGAAAATTATGTCGACCAACGTGACATAGAATTTATTTATCTAGGATGTATGTGAACCTGAAATTCCAACCGACCCTATTTTCGAGAGGTTAAATTTAGTAGAAGAAGAAAACAATTACTTGAAGGAAAAAATAAAAAAAATGGAGGAGGAGAAGATGATATTGGAGTTGCATGTTGCGGACGTCGTAGATGGTCTCAAGATCAAGATGGATGAAATGCGCCTGAAGATTAGAAAGATTAGAAAATATGCCATTCATAGCGAGGCTTGGTATCATTATGCCATTGGATCAATTGTTACCTTGGTTGCGATTATGACCGCATTTGTTGTTGCATTGAAATGTTTTACATAGTTTCAATGTATGGTTTAATTAGATGCTCTAGAGAGCTATATGTTGTTCAATGAGAACTATGTATGTACTTTTTTTTTAATGTGATGATGAACTTATATTAATTTGGTCACTTATCTATTCATGATGTTCTGTAATGGTTTTTGACACAATTAATTATTTATAATGCACGCAGATGAACCGGCAATGGATGTACGGTGATAGACACACCTTCGAGTACATTAAGGGCGTGCATGATTTTCTCGAAGTGGCAGAGGCAAACAAGCATAATGGTTTTATGTGTTGTCCATGCCCTATATATGGGAATACGAAGTCTTACTCTGACTGGAAAACCATTCACGCCCACCTGCTATATAAGGGATTCATGTCACACTATTATGTTTGAACCAAGCACGGAGAAATAGGGGTTACGATGGAAGACGACGAAGAAGAAGAGTACGATGACAACTATGTGCCCCCTGAATACGGTGATGCTGCAACGGGGAAGCTGAAGATCAAGAGGAACCGGACGGTGTGCCCGATGATGATATCCGTCGTGTCATTGTTGATGCAAGGAGACAGTGTGAAAGTGAAAAGGAGAAGCTGAAGCTCGATCACATGTTAGAGGATCACAAAAAAGGGTTGTACCCCAATTGCGAAGAGGGCATCACAAAGCTCGGTACCGTACTGGAATTGCTGCAGTGGAAGGCAGACAATGTTGTGCCTGAAAAGGATTTGATAATCTACACAAAACATTTAAGAAGAATCTTCCAAAGGATAAAGAATTGCCCGACACTACGTAGGCAGCAAAGAAGGTTGTATGCCCTCTAGGATTGGAGGTGCATCCTCTACCGCGGTGCGTACGAGGATTTGAATGCATGCATCGTATGCGGTGCATTGCGGTATAAGATCAGAGGAGATGACCCTCGTGATGTTGACGGTGAGCCCCGCAGGAAGAGGGTTCCTGCCAAAGTGATTTGGTATGCTCCTATAATGCCACTATTGAAATGTCTGTTCAGAAACAAAGAGCATGTCAAGTTGATGCGATGGCACAGAGAGGACCGTAAGAAAGACGGGAAGTTGAGAGAACCCGCTGACGGGTCGCAGTGGAGAAAAATCGAGAGAAAGTACCATGATGAGGTTGGAGGTGACCCAAGGAACATATGGTTTGTTTTAAGCGCGGATTGCATTAATCCTTTCGGGGAGCAGATGAGCTATCACAACACCTGGCCAGTGACTCTATGTATGTATAACCTTCCTCCTTGGATGTGCATGAAGCGGAAGTTCATTATTATGCCAATTCTCATCCAAGGCCCTAATCAACCCGGCAACGACATTGATGTGTACCTAAGGCCATTAGTTGTAGAACTTTTACAGCTGTGGAATGGAAAAGGTGTACGTGTGTGGGATGAGCACAAACAGAAGGAATTTGACCTGCATGCGATGTTGTTTGTAACCATCAATGATTGTCCTGCTCTGAGTAACCTTTCAGGATAGAAAAACAAGGGATACCACTCATGCATGCACTGTTTAGCTGACACCTAAAGTATATACCTGGACAACTGCAGGAAGAATGTGTACCTGGGGCATTGTCGATTTTTTCCGACCAGCCATCAATGTCGTAAGAAAGGCAAGCGTTTCAAAGGCGAGACAAATCACCGGAAGAAGCCCGCCATGAGTACCGGTGATCAGGTACTTGCTATGGTCAATGATTTACACGTAATATTTTGTAATGGTCTCGGCGGACTATCTGTTCCGAATGACACCGAGGGACACGCACCCATGTGAAAGAAGAAATCTATATTTTGGGACCTACCCTACTAGAAATACCTAGATATCCACTCTTCAATCAATGTGATGCACGTGATGAAGAACCTTTGCGTGAACCTGCTAGACTTCTTGGGCGTGTATGGGAAGACAAAAGATACACCGGAGGCACGGGAGGAACTGCAACATTTGCGTGAAAAAGACGACATGCCTCCAAAGCAGTATGAAGGTCCTATCAGCTATGCTCTTACCAAAGAAGAGATGGAAATCTTCTTTGAATTCCTGCTCAGTATGAAGGTCCCGTCTGGCTTCTCGTCGGATATAAAGGGTATAACAAATATGGCCGAGAAAAAGTTTCAGAACCTAAAGTCTCATGAATGCCACGTGATTATGACGCAACTGCTTCCGGTTGCATTGAGGGGGCTTCTACCGGAAAACGATCGATTAGCCATTGTTAAGCTATGTGCATTCCTCAATCCAATTTCTCAGAAGGTGACCGATCCAGAAATCCTACCAAGGCTATGGAGTGATGTGGCGCAATGTCTTGCAGTTTCGAGCTGGTGTTCTTGAATATCATTACACACGTTCTAGTTCATCTAGTCGACGAGAATGTCATTCCGGGCCCTGTATTTCTACACAATATGTTCCCCTTTGAGAGGTTCATGGGAGTCCTAAAGAAATATGTCCGTAACCGCGCTAGGCCAGAAGGAAGCATCTCCATGGGCCATCAAACACAGGATACCATTGGGTTTTGTGTCGACTTCATTCCTGGCCTTAAAAATATTGGTCTCCCTGAATCGCGGTAGGAGGGGAGACTGATTGGAAAAGGCACGATTGGAAGGGATTCAATAATATGCAGGGACGGACATTCTTGGTCTCAAGCACACTACACAGTTCTAGCCTTTTTGAGATACATTGCCATGCAACATCAACCTTCTCAGGACTTGATCTTCATGTCATTTATGTTCCTGCTACACTGACAGAGGCATACATTTGCATAGATCATGATAGCTTCATCTTCTTTATGCTGAGTACCTTTGTAAAGTGTAAAATAGAGTGTTGCCTGTAGTGAGGAAAAGATCCCAAACAGGACCAATGAGAGTTAAATAGAAAGGGTGATGGAGGCCACCAAAAAAATAAAACAAAATAGAAAAAGAGAAAAAGAAAATAAAAAGAGAGAAGGGGGCACACTACTATTCCTTTTGAGAGATACACACTCGTACTCTCTCTTATATCTTGTACTTCATAGAGATGATCATATATGCATATAGCTATGTGGGACCTTTACATTATAGAACTTGGCTTGTATATTCCAAGGATGAGCCTCCTCAAATGAGCTCTAGGTCTTCGTGAGCAAGCAAGTTGGATGCACCCCCACTAGTTCCAGTTGAAGCATATTCCCCAGATACACTAGTATCATTAAGTAATTACTATATTTTCTTTGGAAAAGGAGGATAAGCCCCTACCTCTGCATCAGAATGATGCATGCAGCCGAACAACAAATAATCACTATCTTCCTAGTTAGAACGACAATCCTTGTTCCATGCTACAAATCGCAAAATAGAGTTGATCTAGAAGTATGCGTGGATGTAAGTACATCAAGAAAGGAGAAGTACAAATATAGATATATGAACTAGGGTAAGTTTATTTGACTCGATTATGAAGAATCACTGCCTAGAGAATCAAAATTACAAAAAACTAATCTCTGCCCAAGGAATCACGAAGAATCAACCAAAAATCGGGGTGCAATCTAAAATTATCGAATATTGGCGATTCCGGTGATTCTGACTAGTCCCTCAAAAGAAAACATTTCTATTCTTACAGAAAGGGGTTCGCGTGGGAGAAATTTCTTACAAGTTTCCGTTTACGTTGTGCGCGGTACATCTCTTTCGCCGGTGAACAAACCGCTGGCTTCTACTAGGGTGGCAGATCTGGGGGGGGAAGTTAGGTACTAGTATGCCGGACAGGTGAGATTGAGTCATGGGGAAGGTATTTAGGAGGAGGTGTCCCAAGAGGAAAAAAAGGAGGTGCTGAAAATTGACCGTGGGATTTAAAATTTGTTGGTGGGAACAAAAACAGTGGAGGGGGAAAATAAAGGAGGGAAAGACGAGGAACCGGTCCAATACATACAAATTGGGCTAGGACGAATTTTGGTAAAAAATATGTGCAATTTTTCGAGTGGTTTTATTGTGTGTGAAATATTGAGGTCAATAAGTGTCGCAACCTATGGAAAGTGTTTGTTTGCCAAAAATATATTTGAAAATGTTTGATCGATCAATGCACGGATCAATCCCCATGGTGAAGTCGAGACTTTGATTTGTCAAATGTTTGGTTGCACATTTGGTTTCAACTCAGACATGTCAAACGATTTGCACATATGTGTGCACGTTACGCACGTGTGGACCGTGATCAAGTTATGTGGTCATGAGAAACCAACTTCCTCCCAAACCCAAGTATGCATGTCGCTTTTAAGCATGCTTGAAGTCTTGGCATGTCTTTACAAGTGTCCATGTAGTGTTGTTGAATATGCCTCTCATTTGTTTTGTAATTTTGGTCCTACTTTTTGTTTCTACTCTGACAAGTGAATCGATTTGTGTATATGTGTGCAATGCACATGTGTCGATCCTGATGTGTTTGTGGTCATGAGCAACCAACTTTCTCTTAAATCATGTGCATACATTTACACTTCAACCATGTATGAGTCTTAGCATGGCTTAGATCAAGGGTTTCAATCAGATATATGAGTCAAGATGCCTTATTTTTTGTGTGGATATAGTTTGATTGTACTCCTGGTTTCAACTCTCAGATACATAGATATGATGTGTGTGTGTGTTATACGCACACGTTGATCCTCTGGTTATGTGGTCATAGTACCAAATCCATGCATATCATTCGACCATGCTTAAGTTCTGGCATGGCTTATAGCAACGGTAAATGCAAATATGGTTGTGAGGTCATGGGGAACTTTAGGCAAAATTGCTACCAAACCCATGCATTGATGCATGTGAGTTAAAAGCATGCTTAAGACGATCTTGCCATGGCAGTTAGCAAGGGTATAGTGAAATAGTGATGAGTACCTCATTTTTACTTGTAAAATGTTTGGTTGTACTTTTGTTTGAAAATATGATAAGGCAATCGACTCGTATATATAAGTGTGTGTTACACATATATGTCGATACTCGTGCTAGCTTACGTGGTCATGATCAAGAGATTTGCGCTTCCAAATCCATGCATGCATGTCACTTCAGCCATGATTAAGTATCGGCATGTCTAATTGAGGGGGCTATATGCAGTGGTTGTACTTTAGGTTTTTAGTCGAATGGGTCAATGGATTTGTATATGTGCTCATTACACACTCATACATGACGATTCTCATGTTCTATTGTTCAAGCATGCTTATATCTTGGTATGTCTCATCATTGTAAATGCAATCATGCATGGTGGTGATCGAAGATGCCTCATTTGATTGGGTGGAATGTTATGGTTGCATACTCTGGGTTTCAATTCGGACATATCAATCTGATATGTGTGGGCTACGCATATGTCGATCCTCGAATTTTGTGGTCATGAGAGCAAACAACTTGCTCAGCTCCCAAATCCATGCATGCATGTTACTAGCTTCAACCATGTTGGCATGTCTTGGCAAGGGTAAATGGAAACACGGTGAAGAGATGCCTCATTTGTTTTCTTCAATATTAAATCCTGCTTTCAACGTGGAAATGTTAATCGAACCAGTGTGTGTGTGTTTGCTTGCACGCACGTTACGCACAAGCGTATGCTTGCGATCTATGTTCATGAGAAACCTACCATGCTCAAGTCTTGGCATATCTTATCAAATGTATGTAAATGCATTCACTTTGAAGAAACCTCATTTGATTTACAGAATGTTTGGTTTTACATTTGTTTTCAACTTTGAAACATCAATCGGTTGTGGCAAAAAGATTGTGTGGCAACATGTGTCAACGTATATGTTAGTCAGAAATCAATAATTTATGGAAAATGTTTGGTTGTACTTTGATGTGAAAACCGATATGTCGATTCATCCATTTCATGTCGTGTCACATTATTTTGATCATGTTGTACTATACCATTATTTTGAATGCACACTACTCGACATGAAAGCTTACAAAAATAATTAACCACTAGTCAACATGAAAGCTTAATACAAAAGTACACACTAATCAACATGAAAATTTGCAAAAAGTGAATAATTGTTGACCTACGATTTGGAATCCAGTAACATTTGGGTTGTCAGAATGAGTGTCATTGCCATTCACGCTATATCCGTGAGTACAAATTTTTCCGAACTTGTGTACACTTTGGACCGTGGGATGGGCGATGGACGATATGGGCTATGTGTGAGTCTTTCCTTTCATACACAACCACGATCGATTGCGTTCACACAAGTTCAAGTTGGGTGCAGTACACACCACTCCACCGCTCGACAGGCGCCTATTCGTGTTGTCTGCCACGAAAAGATGTGCATCGTCAAATCACCCACTACCCTTGCAGAGATAATAACTGCATTGTAATCTCAAAACCGCCATTTCCGATCGTACCCCTCTCATATCGTCTTCTTCCAAAAATACTCTTCACCAATCGGTGCCTCATCATCCCCACAGGTTCCCATTGCCTCCGTCCTGTCGCGACATCCCCTCTTCTCCATCCACGCCCTCCTCCCCACTTTATTCCCACACAACCCAACCATACTCACCGGCCATTTCGAAGAAGATGCCCCCCAGGACCAAACGGCGCAAGGGAAATGTCGCTGAAGGCAATGCCGCCGTGGGTAATAGACCCACGTCATCCAAGGGCGGCGGATCCTCGTCAGAGGGATCCAGCACCTCGAAGACTAGCTCCGAATGCTTGATCAAGGCCTTCGGCGTCCAGGACAAATGCTCCGACGCCTTGGCTAAGGGTTCTGGCGCCGAGGCCTTGGGCATCTCCGGCACCTCGGCCAAGAACTCCAGCGCCGAGGAAAAGGGCTTCGGTGCCACGACAAATGGCTCATTCGCCGAGGCCTTGGGCATCTCGGGCCAATCCCCCCTCGTCGTGAATATCGCGGATTCTTCGTTCTTTGGAGCACGCCGAGCGCAGGAGGGAAATTTCCATAAATTTCAATTTCATCCCACCCCCCCCCTTTTCCCAAAATGTTTGCACACTTAGTTGTGAAAATAAATAAGCTATTAGTAAGTGTACCAAATATGACATGTCTATCAGGTGAGTTGTAGTTAATTAGTGAGAAATTATAAATATCTTCAATTGATATGGGCTAAGTTTTCACAAGTTAGATTAAATTATGATGCAAGAGCTTGATATGTTAGAAACTGAAGTATTAATTGCCCAAACAATCTAGTACATAGATTTTAGATTATTCTGGATTTGACATAAATGTATTGCCATAGTAGACCTTATACGAAATGCTAATTGATTATATATAGTTCGGAATTACTGTGCATACGATCTTTCCTGTCCAATATGTGTACAATACTAGATATTTGCAACTACGAAGTATATATGTATATATATTGTTAACAAGTTAGAGAAAAGTATGAAGCAAGAGCTTGATATGTTAGAAACTGAAGTATTACTTGCCCAAACAATCCAGTATTGAGATTTTAGATTATTGTGGATTTCACATAAATGTATTGCTGATGTCTACACACGCTTCTATTCTTGTAGACTATGTTGGGCCTCCAAGCGCAGAGGTTTGTAAGACAGCAGAAATTTCCCTCAAGTGGATGACCTAAGGTTCATCGAACTCCGGGAAGTAGAGGTTGAAGATGGTCTCTCTCAAGCAAGCTTGCAATTAAGATACAAGAAGTCTCTTGTGTTCCCAACACACCTAATACAACTAGGAGTTGTATAGGTGCACTAGTTCGGCGAAGAGATGGTAAAATATGGGTGATAGATGTGGCAAAACAAAGTAATATAAATCTGTAATAAAAAGTGCAGCAAGCAAACATGTAACAAAAGTGAGTGTAAACGGTGTAACAATGGTGGAAACAAGGCATAGGATTCATACTTTCACTAGTGGCAACTCCCAACAACATTAACATAGTCTAATCACATGATACTTCCCATAAAACATGCAATGGAGACGCACTCGGAGGTCATTCCTTTGTGGTCAAGATAGGATGAGAATTATGTAGGGCTACAAAAGCACACCTCAAAGTTCATAGTTCTCAATCTATGGATTTCCCAATGTCACCGCGGCCATCCAAAGAGAGTACCACAATCACCACAACATATCTCAAGGATAGTCAAAGACAAGCACCAAGAGACTCTCAATATTCAATCAACACACAAAAGAGGAAATCACTCATGATAATATTCTTCTAACCCATGTCCAATAGACCGCTGTACCATGGTCTCGGGGATTATACTAGATAAGATCAATTGAGTACATCAATCCAATACATAGAGGAAGGGGAAATATCATGGGATCACCCTAGATTAACATAGCCTATGATCACAACGAAGATCACATCATGGGAGAGAGAGAAGAACACATAGCTACTGGTAGAAACCTCAGCCCCGAGGGAGAACTACTCCCACTTCATGGAGGGAGGAAGCAACGTCGATGGAGATGAATCCGGGGGCACTTCCCCGTCCCGGCAGGGTGCCGACATTGGAATTCTTGCCCCCGAAACTTGATGGCGATGGCGGCGGAGATCGGAATTGCTTCTGGAGAAAAGGGGTCTGGAATCAGGGTTTCCTCCGCGGGGGTAAAAATAGGGCCAAAGGGGGGCACCAGGGGTCTGAGCCTTTCACACATTTTTTTTCTTCCTTCCGCATCATTATTCTATTTGCCATCCTAAGTGCCAACTATCTTTCTTGCGCTCATTCATTGATTGAGTGCCCAAAGTCGAAAGGGAGAGGATCAGTTTAACTTGTGCCTGATTAGTGGTCTGGTGACGAGTCACAATAAAATTCCGACGGAGACCAGATACGCGAGAAATGATAGTGGCTTCTCACCCTTCGTTGGTTACCCCAAGTAGAAGGTGAGATGTAGGATAGCAACAAATTTCCCCTAAAGTAGAGGATAGGGTTTGTCTCCCGTAGGAAACCGAAAACTACAAGTAAGTGGTGAAGCGAGCAACGCGCCGTTTGAGATATTGCCCCCCTTAACCTGGACCTGCACACACACACCCAACAAAGTTCAGACAGGTTGTCAATCTCTCCGGCCTTGTTGTTTACAAAGGATCAAACGCAAGGGATAAAGGATAATAGTGACTGCAACTGGAAAGTAAAAGCAAGTAGTAAATTGAGGGTATAAACAGTGATGAGAATATGGACCGGGGTCCCATGATGTTCACTAGTGAGGTCTCTCTCCAAAAAGGCGATAAAACTGCTATGCGAGGTAAAGAAATCACAGTTGGGAAATTGACAGGATTACGGGCGCAAACCATTGCTAACTATGCTACAAAGAAAGCAAGAGGGTCAAAAGCATGGGCAGTACGCCAAAATAAGTAGACCGAAATCCATATGCATCTACTACTAATCATCCACCTTGAGATATCTATCCAGAACATCTCGCTGGTAATAAGTTGCGAGCCCCACCCAAAGTGTAAACCCAAAGCAACAGACAACTGCATTAAAAGAACTTTGCGTAAAGTAAACAATCCTTGCAACCGCGGTTACAAGCACCGTTGTTTTCCGCCTTGTGGCAATAGAACATCACCTAGACTCATGTTTCTGTCACTCAAGCTAGTCATCAGGTGGCATGAACCCACAATCAAGCATAAGTCTCCCTCTTGGAGTCACTACTTACTACTTGGCCAAAGCAATAAACAACAACGAAGAACATACAAGAATTACTCAAGAACAAAAATAAAAGATAAGAACCAAATATATTACTCAATCACATTCTGAACAGAGTCTCATAATCCATCAGATCCCTGCAAACTCAGCATATCAACAACAGAAAGAATTACATATGTACCATGATCATGTAGGGGCAGCTCACAAGGTCTAATCCATGAAGAACAAAGAGGGAAGGAGAACATCACATAGCTACTGATCATGGACCCATGGTCCAAGGTGGAATTCTCACGGATCATCTGGGAAGTGTCCATCATGGTGGAGAAGCTCCCGGAGGTCAATCCTTCCTCCGGCAGGGTGCCGGGAAGAGGTCTGCTGGTGCTCCCGATGTTGGAAGCGCGGCGGCGGCGGAACAGAGGAGACATCGTGAAAAAGGGTTCTCTCCTTGGAGGTTTCTCGTGATGGAGAATATATAGGCGAAGGGGGCCAGCCAGGGGGCACCAGGGGTCCAGGCGGCCCCCTGGCGCGGCCTCCACCTAGGTCGCGCCACCAGGGCGCCTGGGCCCCTGGTGGTGGTCCTCTGGCCCCGCTTCGCCTCTTCCGAAAGATTCCGATGTGCTGATTTTTTATTGTATTTTCCCGGAATTTTTGGAGCATTTTTAATATGGGGGAAACCTGAAATAGAAAAACTGCAGAAAACAGGAACTGACAATGGGGTGCACTGAGTTCATAGGTTAGTACAAATATGATCAAAAGTGTATGACAGTGTATATAAAACATAGCAATATCACACAAAACATGCATGGATCAAGCAGAAATTATAGATAGGTTTGGAACGTATCAACATCCCCAAGCTTAATTCCTTTGCATCCTCGAGTAGGTAAATGATAACAAGCATAATTTCTGTGGTGACATTCTAACAACCATATAAGAACTTTGTAAGTAAAGTAATCAAGGTATGTAATTCAATTCAAGTCATAACAGGAAAGAGTCTATATTAGTATTGAAACAAGCAACATAAGAGCATAAAGGTGCAAGAGCTCTCGCTGTCCTGACTCGAATGTATCCAGATGGTGGTTGCATACAAGAAGTGGGAGATGGGAATACAAGAAAAATTATTTATTTTTTGAGAATTCACTCTACTAAAGTTTCACACTTAGTCTTCTTTGGAATCTTATCTTGACTCGTTCCCATACCACTAGCCAGGTACAAATCAATTTGATCCACTCCCTTTCGATATTTTGAGAACTCATGCAATGGATGAGCATAAGCATGAGAGTTGAAACTTACGATGGCAAAGAGAGAGATATGGTGGAGGAAGAAGACAAAAAAGGGTGTGAAAGGCTCACATCAATGGGGACAATCATAGGCGAGATAAGGCCAAATGAAAGATATGATGTCAGGAGTATGGATTTCCATGCAACGGATGCACATTTGAGCTAAGAAAAGGTCTCCAATGGAACTAGTGGGGGTGCATCCAACTTGCTCGCTCAAGAAGACCTAGAGCTTATTTGAGGAAGCTCATCCTTGGAATATGCAAGCCAAGTACAATAGTGTGAAGGTCCCCACATAGCTATATGCATAAATGAGCATCTTTATGGAGTACAAGGTATAAGAGGGAGTACGAGTGTGGATCTCTCAAAAGGAATAGTAGTGTTTCCCCTTTCTCTCTTTTTATTTCTTTTTTCTCTTTTTCTATTTTTTGTATTTTTTTGGTGGCCTCATGGCTCTTTCTATTTAACTCTCATTTGTCCTCTTTGGATCTTTTAAATTTGTCCTCTTTGGGATGTTTTCCTCACTTAAGGGAAACACTCTATTTTACAAGGAGTATAGAAGATCTTTCACACTTTACAAGGTACTCAACATAAAGAAGATGTAGCTATCATGATGTATGCAAATGTATGCCTGTGGTAGTGTAGCTGGAACATGTATGACATGAAGATCAAGTCATGAGAAGGTGGATGTTGCATGGCAATATATCTCGGAAAGGCTATGGAAATGTCCTGATAGGTAGGCATGGTGGATGTTTTTGGGAAAGATATAAGGAGGTTTATGATGAGAGAGCGTATCATGCCAAGGGTTTGGATACACCGGCAAGGTGGACGCCAACTCTCGGAGTGAGTAGAGGGCAATGAACGGTACCGAAGAGGCTAGCAAATATGAGGAGGTGGAAGTGTCAACTTTTAGTACTTACATTAGTCCGAAGAACTCATGCACTTAGTATCGGTTACTCTCAATCTTATAAGGAGGTTCACAAAGAGACAAGTACCCCGAGGAGTAGTGTATGGGCGTTTGGTTATCCCTTGCACATCCTCGAATCATGGTACGTGAGTGTACTCTAATATCCGATCCCTCCAAAGATTAGTGATCCATCTAGTAGCTAGAGTTCTCAATTAGTTTTTGTAGTTTTTGAAAATAAACACGGATTGCCAAAAATACGACACCTATCACTAATACGCTAGAGCTCTTGACACCAAAAGATCAAACATTAGTCACAACAATACCTCAAAACTATTGCAAGTTACTACTACAATTGAATAGCAACCTCAATTAGCTACTTAAAGACAAGACACAACTCAGTGCAACAACCAACTCTCTTAACAATATAAACATGAAAACTAAATAGAGTTCCGTCAACAAACTAAACTAAATCTCTTGAAAAACATAAACATGAAAACTAAGAGCTAAACATGGCAGCAGCTACGAAAAGACAAAGAACACACAATAAAAGAAAGATAAGCATGAAATCCTATGATGTGTTCTAGTTTGAAGTGGAGCTTGTTTGCCTCCCAAAAAAAGTAAGTTGGGTTCAAACTTTTTATGAACAGAAAACAAAGCTAAAGAAAACTAAAAAGTAAACTAAGAGCGAGACGCTCCAAGCATATCACATAACGCATGAAGTGATAAAAATATAGTGAGACGGAGGACGGATTGATGATTGTTGATGGAGAAGGGGATGCACGGGGGCATCCCCAAGCTCAGACGCTTGAGTCTCCTTGAAAATTTATTGGGGATGCATGGGGGAATCCCCAAGCTTGAGCGTTTGACACTCCCGGATCTTCTTTCATCATGTTCCCTCGCACACTTGAAAACTCCCTTCATACATGATGGATTCTCGCCCCTCGTTGGTTACCCAAAGTGGAAGGTTGAGATGTAGACAACAACAAATTTCCCTCGGTGAAGATACCAAGGTTTCTCTCCAGTAGGACTCCGAGAACGACAGAAGGTGAAAACAGTGCCAGCAATTAGGCGGTTGATGTGGACCTGCACACACAACATATAATTTTTCTCCCAACGAATTCAGAGAGGTTGTCAATCCCTTCGGCCTTGTTGTTTACAAAGGACCAAACGCACGGGATAATAATGATAGTGATAGCAATAGAAAAGTAAAGAAAGCAGAAAATAAATAGTGGGTGTAAACAGTGTTGGAAATATGGACCGGGGTCCCATGATGTTCACTAGTGATGTGTCTCTTCCAAAAGACGATAAAATAGCCATGCGAGCACTACTAGGGAATGCCCTTTTAGTGGCGTCTTTTTTTCCCTTTAGTGGCGCATTATGGATGCACCACTAATAAGGGCTTATAGGTGGCGCATTTCGTGGCGCATTTCGAAATGCGCCACCCATAAGCCCTTATGGGTGGCGCATTCTGAAAATGCGCCACTATTAAAAAAATTTAAATTTTGAATTTTGAATCTGGATCTAGAAACCAATTTTTTTATTTTTTATTTTTTTTACTTTTTCTTAATCTCAGGTTAGTATGCTTAATGCTCGATCACTATGCTTAATCTCAGGTCAAACTAACCTCCATGGTCAAACTTCCCCGAGGGTCACCCATCCTAGCACTACTCCAACCCCAACACGCTTAACTTCTCAGTTCTATTAACCTCCCACTCCAGCTCACCTAGCAGGCACTTGTTGATATATCTATCATATAAATCCTATTGAACTATGTTGATGTTCATGGGTGTGCTAAAATTTTCAATATTTTTTTGAAACTTTCTCGATGGGACCATTAGCATATTTTGAACTTTTTAAAAAAATTTGAAAATAAATTTTTATTTTTATTTTTAGTGTTACCAGCTAAAATTTTCAACTTTTTTTTGAAACTTCCCGATCGGTCCTCTAGCCTATTTTGATTTTTTTTTAAATATTTTTAAAAAAATCAATTTTTTTTCTGTTACTCGTGGCGCATTTCATACAAAATGCGCCACTACTAAGTTCAAACTTTTTCCTCGAGAGATTTTGCAAAGAAAGTCGAAATTCATATTTGTAAATTTTCATAACAACTAGAACACATATCATATGAGAAACTTATTTTCTTTTATTTTTTTGACATTTCTATCATTTTCTTTTATTTTATTTTCAATTTGAAAAGGCGGTCCACAGGGGGGGAAGTATTTGGGAATTTTCCCGCACAGTTTTTTTCTTAGTAGTGGCGCATATGCAAGATGCACCACCCCTAAGAGATTATGGGTGGCGCATTCTGAATGCGCCACTAATAATTCCTTAGGGGTGGCGCATTTCCAGAATATGCCACCCATAAGCTCTTAGGGGTGGCGCATTTCCAGAATGCGCCACCCATAAGCTCTTCGGGGTGGCGCATTTCTCCAAATGCGCCACGTATAAGGGGATCCAGGGCTGGCCCACTCATAGGGGTGGAGCATTTTTAAAAATGCGCCACCTATAAGAGCTTATAGGTGGCGAATTTTTTACCAGTGCGCCACCCCTTACATCATAGTAGCGCATTACGTATAAAATGTGCCACTAATAAGGTTTCCATGTATAGCTATTTCCCTAGTAGTGGAGGTAAACAAATTACAGCTGGGCAATTGACAGGATTATGTGCGCAAACCAATGCTAACTATGCTATAAAGAAAGCAAGAGGCTCAAAGCATGGGCGGTACGCCAAGACAAGTAGACCGAAATCCATCTGGATCTACCTACTAATCGTCCACCTTGAGATATCTATCGAGAACATCTCGCTGGTATTAAGTTGTGAATCCCACCCAAAGTGTAAACTCAAAGAAACAGACAACTTCATTAAAGAACTTTGCGTAAAGTAAACAATCCTTGCACCCGCAAGTACAAGCACCGTTGTTTTCTCCATTGTGGCAATATCACATCCCCTAGACTCATGTTTTTTTCACTCAAGCTAGTCATCACGGGGCATGAACCCACAATCATGCATAACGCTCCCTCTTGGAGTCACTACCTACTACTTGGCCAAATCAATAAACAGAAACGGAGAACATGCAAGAATTACTAAAGAACATAAATATAAAAGAGGAGAATCAAATATATTACTCAAACACAATCTTAACATAGTCTCATAATCCATAAGATCCCAGCAAACTCAGCATAGCAACAACAGAAAGATTAAATATGTGCCTCGATCATGTTGGGTAGCTCACGAGGTCTAAACCATGAGGAACAAAGAGGGGAGGAGAACATCACATTGCTACTGATCATAGACCCATGGTCCAAGGTGGAGTACTCACGGTTCATCCGGGAAGCATCCATGTTGGTGGAGAAGCACCCGGAGGTGTTTCCTCCCTTCGGCAGGGTGCCGGGAAGAGGTCTCCTGGTGCTCCCGATCTTGGAAGCATGACGGTGGTGGAACAGAGGAGAGATCGCAAAAAAGGGTTCCTTCCTCGAGGGTTTAGGGACGAGAGAGATATATATGCGAAGGGGGGCAGCCAGAGGTGGACCAGGGGCCCCAGGCGCCCCCTAGCGCGACCTAGGGGGTGGCGCGCCAGGTGGCCGCCTGGGCCACCCCTGGCTCCCCTCTGGCCCCACTTGGGCTCTTCCCGAAGCTTCCTGTACGCTGATTTTTCCTATATTTTTCCCGGAATTTTTCTGGCACTTTAAGTAATGGGAAAACCTGAAATACAAAAATAGCAGAAAACAAGAAATGGCACTGGGGTGCACTAAGTTAATAGGTTAGTCAAAAAATGTTCAAAAGTGTATGGAAGTGCATCAATATCATAGCAATATCGCACAAAAGATGCATGGAGCAAGTAGAAATTATAGATACGTTTTGGACTTATATATACATAACTCATCATAAGCTGATTAGAGAGGTTAGTACCCTTAATAAAATAATTTTCCTCTATTGGAAATAAAGATTTTCTTGAAGGGCTACTGTTTCACAAGATTTCAAAAAAGTTTTTGCAAACAAAAAGCTAGTGCAAGTCTTGCAAAAGTAAGGAAAGGAAAAACGTGCCAGAATATGTGAAAAACAGAACAACAGGTAGTAAATAATTTTTTCGGGGTACTTATGCAACTCCAATAAAAAAACTCAAAACAAACGCTCGAAAGCCAATTGTATGTAACACGCTCAAAAGCCAAGGACAGAATCTGTTTTTTGGATAGCATGTCACAACTTTTGAACTTTCTTGCAATCGGAGGCTAAACTTGGCACAAAGCTTGAAAATAAAGATACAATGATGTTGCTATAGTAGTAAAAATAATCAAGACCACTAAAAACAGAAGTGAACACATCTTGAGTTGCCTCCTAACAAGCGCTTTCTTTTACGCCTTTAAGCTAGGCAAGATGAAAAAAGGTCAAGTTTTACCAAGTGAAAGAGAATAGCTAGCCCGTGTAACGGACTCAAAAGGTAACTTAGTATTCTTCCTAGGGAAGTGTTCCATCCCCATTTTGAGAGGGAATTGAAATTTAATATTCCCCTCTTTCATTTCAATAACAGCACCAACGGTGTGGAGAAAAGGACGTCCCAAAATAATTGGACATAAAGGTTCACACTCTATGTCTATAATAGTAAAAGCAACGGGAACATAATTTTCATTGAAAATGATAAGAACATTGTCAATCTTCCCCAAAGGTTTCTTTGCGGAATAATCAACGAGGCGAACACCAAAAGAACAAGGATAAAAAGGTTTCAATTCAAACATATCATAAAGCATAGCAAGAGAAGTTATTCAATATAATTTTTATCATAGGATCCCAACCATCTTGTGTGTTCCTAGGTATGGAGGCTTCTACTCTAAGCTTATCCTCCCTAGCTTTAATGAGAGCATTAGTGATATGCTCCGTGAAGGCAAGATTTAGTGTGCTAGTATGGGGGGTCTCTAGACATTTTGTGTAGTAAGCTAATAACTTCTGAGAGGGTGCAACTATCAAAATCAATGTCACTACTATCAAAGTTGGTAGTGGTGTCATTTAGGCTCACTTGTTTGAAAGCCTCTATGTTCATAGGAGTTTCTTCTTCTATGGTTGAGGTAATAGGATCACCATTAATAGGTCAAATGGGAGTAGGAGTGTATTGGGTGCTAAAAGTTTGGGTGTCCTCAATAACTTGGATAGTAGAAATAGTGTGGTGTGTAGGAAGGCTCTTAATTCTATCCTCTTCCTCTTTTTCTCTAGCCCATCTTTCTTTAAGTTTAGCCATCATCCTAATGTTCACATTAATTTGCAATTGGATATCATTAATAGGGGTGGCCTTCCTCTCCTCAAGGGGAGAAGTTCTAATTTTAAGCATCTCAATATCAAGGGCTAAGTTGTCTACCTTCAAAGAGAGATTATCTAATTTGTCTAATCTTTCCTCTACACTCTTGCTTAAGGATTTTTGGGTAGTGATAAATTCGTTAAGCATACTTTCTAATTCAGAAGTGGGGTTCTTGTTGCTAGGATAAGTGTTGTTGTTGTTCCCATAGTTTGATGGGAACGGTCTAGAATTGCTAGCAAAATTACCCCTATAAGCATTATTGTTGAAGTTGTTTCTAGAGATAAAGTTTACATCTACTTGTTCTTGAGCAACCAAAGAATTTAAAGGAACCCTCTATTGATCCTCAAGATGTTCCTTTAAATTCTTTGGTTGCTCAGGAGCAAGTAGATGTTAATTTTGTCTCTAGAAACAACTTCAACAATAATGCTTACAGGAGTAACTTTGGTAGCAACAATCCTAGACCTTTCCCATCCAACAACTATGGGCACAACACTTATCCTACCACCAGAAACTCCACTTCAGAACTAGAGAGTATTCTTAGAGACTTTATCACTACCCAAAAGGCCTTCAACAAGAATGTGGAAGAAAAACTAGTTAAATTAGATAATCTTTGTTTGAAGGTAGACAACTTAGCCCTTGATGTTGAGATGTTAAAAATCAGAACCTCTCCCCTTGAGGAGAGTAAGGTCACTCCTATTAATGTTGTCCAGTTACAAATCAATGAAAATATTAGGATGATGGCTAAACTCAAAGAAAGATGGGCTAGAGAAAAAGAGGAAGAGGAAAGAATTAAGAGCCTTCCTACCTACCACACCGTAGACACTATCCAAGTAGTTGAGGATGTCCAAACTGTTAGCAACCATCACACCCCTAGTCCCACTGGACCTATCAATGGTGATGCTACCACCTCAACCATAGATGAAGAAACCTCTATGAACATAGAGGCTTTCAAACAAGTGAACCTAAATGATATCACTACCTCCTTGATATATAGTAGTGACTTAGACTTGGACAACTGCACTTTACCTGAAGTTATTGGTTTCCTACACAAGATGTCTAGAGACCCCCACACTAGCACACTCAATCTTGCCTTCACAGAGCATATCACCAATGCTCTAATCAAAGTTAGGTAGGAGATGATTAGACTAGAAGCCTCCATACCTAGGAAGCTAGAAGATGGTTGGGATCCTATGATAAAAATTAAATTGAATAACTTCTCTTGTTATGCTCTTTGTGATGTTGGAGCAAGTACCTCTGTTATGCCCAAAAGAATGTATGATATGCTTGAATTGAAACCTTTGGATCCTTATTCTTTTGCTGTTCGTCTAGTTGGTTCTTCCGTAAATAAACCTTTGGGGAAGATCGACGATGTTCTTATCATTGTCAATGAAAATTATGTTCCCGTTGATTTTACTATTATGGACATAGAATGTGAACCTTCTTGTCCAATTATTTTGGGACGTCCTTTTCTTCGCACAATTGGTGCTATCATTGACATGAAAGAGGGAACCATCAAATTACAATTCCCTCTCAAGAAAGGGATGGAAAATTTCCCTAGGAAAAAGATTAAGTTACCTTTTGAGTCTGTCACACGGGCTAGTTATTCTCTTGAAAATACATGATCTTCTGCTTTAAGCCTAGCTAATAGCTCTAAAGAAGCGCTTTCGGGAGGCAGCCCAGAACGAATTTAGGTTTTTATTTTTGATTTTGTTCTGTTCTTAGTGGTCTTGATGATTGTTACTACTATAGCAACATCATTGTATCTTTACTTTTCAAGCTTTGTGCTAAGTTTAGCCTCATACGGCAAGGGAAGTAAAAGTTGTGACATGCTGTCCAGAAAACAGATTCTGTCCTTGTGACCAGAAAAATTCCGGAAAAATCCCAGTTCATGTTTTTGAGCTGAGTTTTTTACAAAGCATGCTCTATACAATTACGAAACTTCCGTATGTTCTGAGTTTTTTGATTTGAGTTGCAGAAGTATCCCTAAAAAATTCTTTACTACCTGCAATTCTGTTTTTCACAGATTCTGCCACGTTTTGTCTCTCCTTACTTTTACAAACCTTAAGCTTGCTTTTTCTTTGCAAAAACTTTTTGGCAATCTTGGGAAACATTAGCTCTTCAAGTTTATCTTTATTTCCAGTAAGGGAAAAATTATTTTATTATGGTACTAACCTCTCTAATCAGCCTACAATGAGTTATGTATGAAGGGAGTTTTCAAGTGCGCGATGGAGGATGATGAAAGAAGATTCAGGAGTGTCAAGCGCTCAAGCTTGGGGATGCACCATGAATCCCCAATAAATATTCAAGGAGACTCAAGCATCTAAGATTGGGGATGCCCCTGGTGCACCCCCTCCTACATCAACAATTATCAGTTCGTCTCTCGTTGCACTATATTTTTTATCACTTCATGCGTTATGTGCTTTTCTTGGAGCGTGTCGCTCTTAGGTTTTGTTTCGTTATTAGTTTTGTTTTGATTTCTTTGCTGTAGTAACAAGTTAGATCCCAGATTACTTACTCTTTTGTGTGGGAGAGATTCACTCTCCGCTTGAACTAGAACTCCTCATAGGGTTTGCATGCTTATTCTTTTAGCTGTGGGCTGTTCTTTTTCTTTTCTTAGCTGCTGTTCTGTTTAGTTTTAGTGCTTTAGTTTTTCTAGAGCTTTTCTTTTGTCTTAGGTTGAACTTTATATAGGTTGCATGTTTTATCTTGTTAGAGAGTTTGCCTGTTGCACTGAGTTCGGTGTCTTGACTGAAAGTAGGTAGTTAAAGTTGATGTTCTCTTTGTAGTAGTAACTTGCAATAGTTTTGAGGTATTGATGTGAGTAATGTTTGAACTTATGGTGTCAAGAGCTCTTGCCTATTAGTGATAGATGTCGTATTTTGGGAAATCCGTGTGTTTTTCAAAAACTACAAAACTAGTTGAGAACTCTAGCTACTAGATGGATCACTAACTTCTGTAGGGTTCGAATATTAGAGTACACTCACGTCCATGAATCGACGATGCGCAAGGATAACCAAACCCCCATACACTCCTCCTCGGGGTACCTGTCTCTTTGTGAACCTCCTGATTAGATTGAGAGTTAGCGATAATAAGTGTATGAGTTCTTCGGACTAATGTGAGTATTCGAAAGTTGACACTTCCACCCACCTATACTTTTTCTATCCTGTCCTGTGCCGTGCACTGCTTTCTTCTCACTCCGAGAGTTAGCGTCCACCTTCGCCGGTACATCCAAACCCTTGGCACGATACGCTCCGTCATCATAAACCTCCTTATATCTTTCCTCAAAACAACCACCATACCTACCTATCAAGGCATTTCCATAGCCTTTCCGAGATACATTGCCATGCAACATCCACCTTCTCATGACTTGATCTTCATGTCATACATGCTACTTGCTTGATCGATGAGCCGCATGCTAGCTGGGCCTTGCCCCAATGATTGCTAAATGACGCGCTAGTATCATTGCATATCCTGCTACCCTGGCAGAAGCATACATTTTCATCATGATAGTTACATTTTCTTTATGTTAGTACCTTTGTAAAGTGTGAAAGATCTCCTATATTCTTGTAAAATATAGAGTATTTCCCCTAAAGTGTGGAAAAGATCCCAAAGAGGACAAAATCAAAAGATCCCAAAGAGGACAAATGAGAGTTAAATAGAAAGATCCATTGAGGCCAAAAAAAAAATAAAAAATAAAGAGAAAAAGAGAAAATAAAAATAAAAAGAGAGAAGGGGGCATACTACTATTCCTTTTGAGAGATCCACACTAGTACTTCATCTCCTATCCCTTGTAGTCCATAAAGATCATCATCATGCATATAGCTATGTGGGGATCCTTCACACTATAGAACTTGGCTTGTATATTCCAATGATGAGCCTCCTCAAAAGAGCTCTAGGTCTTCTTGAGCAAGCAAGTTAGATGCACCCCCACTAGTTCCTTTGGAGAGCTTTTAGCTCACATGTGCATCCGTTGTATGGCAATCCCTACTCCTCACATCATATCTATAATATGGCCTTCTCTCGCCTATGATTGTCCTCATTGATGTGAGCCTTTCACACCTTTTTGTCTTCCTCCTCCACCTTCTTTCTGTTTCGCCTTTTAGGTGTCAACTTTCTTGCTCACGCACATCCATTGCATGAGTGCTCAAAATATCGAAAGGGAGTGGATCAGTTTGACTTGTACCTGGCTAGTGGTCTGGGGATGAGTCAAGATAAGAATCCAAAGGAGACTAAGTGTGAAACTTTAGTAGATAGTTGTTCTCAACAACCTTAATTTTTCTCTCGTATTTCACTATCCCTTGCTTGCACGCAAACACCATTTGGAGACATTCGAGTCACGGACAGCAAGAGCTCTTGTACCTTTTGTTCTTTTGTTGCTTGTGTCAATGCTAATATAGACTCTTGCTTGTTAAGACTTGAATTTAATTGCATGCTTTGATTGCTTTACTTAAAAAGTCCTTTTATGGTTGTGTGGCATGTCACCACAGAAATTATGCTTGTTATCATTTACCTACTCGAGGACGAGCAGGAATTAAGCTTGGGGATGTTGATACGTCCCAAACGTATCTATAATTTCTGCTTGCTCCATGCATGTTTTGTGTGACTTTGCCATGTTTTGCTTGAACTTTCATACACTTTTGAGCATATTTGGACTAATCTATTAACCCAGTGCACCTAGCTGCCAGTTGTTGTTTTCTTCTGTTTTTGTATTTTAGGTTTTCCGGCCATTAAAAGTGCTCCAAAAAATCCAGGAAAATCAGATAAAAAATCAGCGTCGCGGAAGCTTCCGGAAACACCAAAGAAGCGGAGGGGGGCCACCGCAGGGACTCCAGAAGGGTCCCTGGCACGGCCCCACCCTAGTTTCTTCTCTTTTATATTTTGTTCTCCGTTGCAGTATTTGCCTTGGCCAAGTATTTTATTTGCAACTCCAAGAGGGAGCGTTATGCTTGATTGTGGGTTCAGCACCCTGATGTCTAGCTTGAGTGACAGAAACATGAGACTAGGGGATGTGTTGTTGCCACCAGGGATAAAACAACGGTGCTTGTACTTGCGGGTGCAAGGATTGTTTACTTTACGCAAAGTTATTTTAATGCAGTTGTCTGTTTCTTTGAGTTTACACTTTGGGTGGGATTCGCAACTTAATACCAGCGAGATGTTCTGGATAGATATCTCAAGGTGGATGATTCGTAGTAGATGCAGATGGATTTCGGTCTACTTACCTTGGCGTACTGCCCATTGCTTTTGAGCCCTTCCTTTCTTTGCAGCATAGTTAGCATTGTGGTGCCTTCATAATCCTGTCAATTGCCCAACTGTGATTTGTTTACCTCGCTAGAACTTTTATCGTCTTTTGGGAGAGAGACATCACTAGTTAAAATCACGGGACCCCGGTCCATCTTCATATCATTGTTTACACCCTCAATTTACTTTCAGTCTTTACTTTCAGTAACCACTATCATTATCTCTTGCGTTGATCCTTTGTAAACGGCAAGGCCGGAGGAATCGAAAACTCCTCTGTACTCATTGGGAGCAAAGTTATTTGTATCTGTGTGCAGGTCCAGGTGAAGTAGCAACCTCGGCGCCACTGTTCACTTTACCACCTTCTTTTATTCTTCGGAGTCCTACGGGAGACAAACCTTGGTATCTTTGCCAAGGGAAAACTTGCCTCTACTCTACTATATCCAACCCTGCACTTGGGGTAATCAACAAGGGCTTGAAGATTATAACACTCTCTTGCCACCACCTACTAACTCATTGCCCCAGTGCCAGTTTCTGTCTGCTGTTGTCCGTGCATTGCAGGAGAATACCAATTATTAAAGTGCTCGAAAAAATCAGGAAAATCATATAAAAAATTAGCAGATCAGAAGATTCCAAAAGCCAAAAGGGGATCCGGAGGGAGTGCCCCCCTTTAGCCTATATTTACCTCTCGCTCCAAAAACCCTCAGGAGGCCTTCCATTATGCGATTTTCACCATTTTTCTGCCGATGCCGCGATCCCGAGATCGGGATCGCTAGAAAAACCTGTCCCGGCACCCTGCCGGAGAGAGGATTGATCTCCGGGACCTTCTCCACCACCATGAGCGCTTCCCGGATGTGCCGTGAGTAGTCCCCCTTGGACCATGAATCCAGGATCAGTAGCTATGTGATGTTTTCTCTCCAATCGTGTGCCTCAATTCTTAGCCCTTGTGAGTTGCTCTACATGATCAAGGCACCTATGTATTAGTTTATGTGTTGCTATGCTGTGTTTGTTGGGATCCGATGAATTATGAGATTATGTTCAAATTGTGAGGAGTGATATATTGATTTAACTTTTATGTTCTAGTTCTTGAGTATTCTTTCATGTTCTCCATTGCTTTTTATTGCTTTGTCCAAGTAGTACATCATGACTCCAAGAGGGAGCGTTATGCCTGATTGTGGGTTCAGCACCCTGATGTCTAGCTTGAGTGACAGAAACATGAGACTAGGGGATGTGTTGTTGCCACCAGGGATAAAACAACGGTGCTTGTACTTGCGGATGCAAGGATTGTTTACTTTACGCAAAGTTCTTTTAATGCAGTTGTCTGTTTCTTTGAGTTTACACTTTGGGTGGGATTCGCAACTTAATACCAGCGAGATGTTCTGGATAGATATCTCAAGGTGGATGATTAGTGAGTAGATGCTGATGAATAAACGGTCTGCTCGTCTCGGCGTACTGCCCATACGATTGAGCATCTAGCTTTACTTGTAGCATAATTAGCATTGCGGTGAGTTTATAATTTTGTCAATTGTCGCATAGTTATTTATCGTCTTTTGGATGAGAGACATCACTAGTGAAGATCATGGAACCCTGTTCCATATTTCCACCATAGTTAACACCGTTAATCTTTACTGCATTTATTTCTTTTTTGTTGCAATCACCATTATTATTCCCCCTCGTGGTTTGATCCTTTTTAAACAACAAGACCGAAGAGATTGAAAACCTCTCTGTACTCGTTGGGAGCAAAGTTATTTGTTGTTGTGTGCTGATCCACGTCAACGTCAAACCATTCGGCAACACTTCAGGCGCCGTTGACACCTACTTTCAGAACTTTGAGTCCTCCTAGTTTGATAAACCTTACAGTCCTCGTGTAAGGGAAATTTGCTGCTATTACATCTTAACCTTCCACTTGGGGTAACCAACAAGGAGGTGTTATCCACACCCATCAACAGGGTCTCTAACCCCCGTGCGCACGGGGTACCCAGGAACTCTCTAAGTGGCCCTTGCACACGGGGTCTCTTGCCCCCGTGCGCACGGGGTACCCGCACCCCCACTGAATAGCCCATGCGGATGGGGTCCCTAACCCCAGTGCGCACGGGGTAGATGGTTATCAACTGTGTAGCCCATGCGCACGGGGCTCCAACTGCTGGATTTCCTCACTTAATCCCCATGGACTATAAAAGCCCCCTTCTTCCACCTCCAATCCTAACCCTTCTCCCCTTGGTTGAGCTCCATTGCTAGAACACCATTTTTCTCAATACTCTCAAGTCCTCCACCCAAACTTGTTGATATTTTGGGATTTGAGAGAGCAAGGCCCGATCCACACTTCCACCAAACCAATTTGTGTTCCCCGCAAGATTTCATCCAATGTTGACTTTGTTACTCTTGGAGATTTGGCTCCTAGGAGGCTAGCTGTCCGTCCCGGAATCTCTCGTGCTTGTGGTGTGGTCCGGGAAATTTGTGAAAGTATGGTGGTCGCCTTCAAGACCAACTTATAATTCCCAAAGGTATCTATAATTTCTGCATGTTCAATGCGTATATTGGTGAATTTACTATATGTTTTGCTACACTTTCATACCTTTTGCAACATATTTGGACTAACCTACTAACTCAGTGTCCCACTGCCAGTTTCTGTCTGTTTTGTCTTTGCATGCAGAAAAGGTCCAAAACTTAAGTTGCTCAGAAAAATCCAAAAAAATTATCAAAATTCTTATTCATCGGAAGAGTCCTCCAGCCGAAGGAGGAGCTCTGGGGAGGTCCACGCCACCAGGCGGCTATAGGGCGCGGCCAGTGGGGACCCGCGCCACCTGGCCACCTGGCTGAGGTGGCCTATGCTTACCCCCCGAAGCAAAATAACCCTGATTCTGCAACTCCTTTTTCCAGAAGAAATTCCGATGTCCGCCGCCATCGCCAACAAACTTTGGGGGACCAGAATTCCTATGCTGGCACCCTGCCGGGACGGGGAAGTGCTCCCGGATTCATCTCCATCGAAGTTGCTTCCTCCTCATGATGATGCGGGAGTAGTTCCTCCTTGGGGCTGAGGGCTTCTAAAGTAGCTATGTGGTTAATTATCTCTCCCACGATGTGATCTTGATTGTGATCATAGGCTATGTTAATCTAGGGTGATCCCATGATGTTTCCCGTTCTTTTATGTATTGGATTTGATGTACTCACTTGTCTTTATATAGTATAATCTCTGAGACCATGGTGACAGCGGTCGATTAGAAGAGTATTTTCATGAGTGATTTCTTCTATTGTGAATTGATTGAAGATTGAGACTCTCTTGGTGCTTTTATTTGATTATCCTTGAGATATATTGTGGTGATTGTGGTACCCTCTTTGGATGGTCGCAGTGACATTGGGAAATTCATAGATGAGAACTACAAACTCTAAGGTGTGATTTTGTAGCCCTTCATAATTCTCGTCCTCTGTTAATCACAAAGTAATAAGTCTCTATTACATGTTTTAGTGGAAATATAATGATTAGACTATGTTATTGTTGTTGGGATTTGCCACGAGTGAAAGTATGAAGCTCTGGCCTTGTTTCTCACCATTGTTACACCATTTGTGCTCACGTTTACTACTTGTTTGCTTGCTGTAATTTTAATTACAGATTTATATTGTCTTGCTTTGCCACACCTATCACCCATATTTTACCATCTGTTCGCCGAATTAGTGCACCTATACAACTTCTACTTGTATTAAATGTGTTGGGGACACAATAGACTTCTTGTTTCATAATTGCAGGGTTGCTTGAGAGAGACCATATTCAACATCTACTTCCCTGAGTTCGATAAACCTTAAGTAATCCACTTGAGGGAATTTGTTGTTGTCCTACAAACCTCTACGCTTGGAGGCCCAACATAGTCTACAAGAATAGAAGCGTGCGTAGAAATCAAGCAAGTCCTGACGACGTTGCCGGTGAAGTAAGGTAAGAGGCACACACACACTCCCGCAACGAAGCTAATTGTTGTGGGGAGTGAGGGCTTGAAGGTATATCTTTAGATCTTGCAATTAAATCTTTTTGTTTCTTGTTTTTATTTTCACTAGTTAGGCTTATGGAAAACAACAACAAAATTATGAAAGAGCTTTATGAGCTCTATCTTGAGTTAGGACATGAAGTATTTGAAGATAAAATAAAAAATCCTATGGAGATTTACTATTTTCATAACACTCATAATAGTAGCAATGTTATTAGTATTTCTTCATTGAATTGTTTTGATGCTAATGATATGCAAAGTTATAAGCTTGATGATGCTACATTTGATGAAGATGATCTTTTTACCCCAAGTTTTGATGATACTTTGCCTCCTATCTATGATGGTTACTGTGATGCCACTTATGCTATAACGAATAAAGTTTTGCAAGTGGATCATGATAAAAATGATTCACGTGATAGCTATTTTGTTGAGTTTGCTCCCATTACTATTGATGATTTTGCTTATGTGGGGAGTAATAAGTTTTCTATGCTTGTGGATCATGATAAGAATTTTTTATGTGATACTTATATTCTTTAATTTATTCATGATCCACTGAAAATTATTATGAGAGGGAAACATATGCTCATACGTATTTCAATAATATCAAGTTCCCTCTCTTTATGTTGAAGGTTTTGAAGTTGCGCTTGTTTTTCCTTCCTATGCTTATTGATTTGTGCTTCAATGAATTATTTCATTGCAATATTCATATGCATAGGAAGCATGTTAGACTTAAATGAGTTTGGTATTTGCTTATTGTGCTCTCTTTTGTTCTTCAATTCTTATTCCTATGAGAGCAACATTAAAATCTTAAGCCTATCTTTATGGCTATAAAGAAAGAGCTCTAGGGAGACAACCGTTGTTATCTTTACTTCGAGTTTTTACTTTCAGTTTTTAGTGGTCTCAATGCTTTTTAATACTGTAGCAACATCATTGTATCTTTATTTTCATGCTTTGTGCCAAGTTTAGCCTCCGATTGCAAGAAAAAAAAAGTTGTGACATGTTGTCCAGAAAACAGAATATGTTTGCTCCATTGCAAAAATTGTTAAAAATCACCAGATCATCATTTTGATCTGAATTGTTTTGCCAACGTTCTACATTATATTCTGAGTTTTTTTATTTGAGTTGGAGAAGTGCGCCTAAAAGATTATTTTGTACCTGCTGGTCTATTTTTCGCAGATTCTACCCTGTCTTGCGTTTTCACCGTTTTGCAATTATTAAGCTTGCTTTTTATTTCCAAAAACTTTTTGGCTATCTTGAGAAATAGTATCTCTTCATGAATACCTTTATTTCCAGTGGAGGAAAATTATTTTATTATGGACACTAGCCCCTCTAATCATCTTATGATGAGTTTCGTATGAAGTGAGCTTTCAAGTGTGCGAAGGAAGATGATGAATGAAGATCCCGGAGTGTCAAAATCTCAAGCTTGGGGATGCCTCCATTCACCCCCAAAAAATATCCAATGAGCTTCAAGATTATAAGCTTGGGGATGCCCCCATGCATCCCCTTCTCCATGAATAACCATCAGTTCGTCCTTCTACACACTATATTTTTATCAATTCATATGTTATGTCCTATGCTTGGAGCGTCTTTCACTTACTTTTTCTTTTCTTTTGCTTGATGTTCATAACAAGTTACGCCCTATACTACACCCTAGCTACTTTCATGAATACCTTTATTTCCAAGTTCTTTCGGGAGAGAAACACGCTCCACTCCACCCTAGAACACAACATAATTTTCATTCTTATCCTGGTTGAGTGTTCTTTACTTTTCCTAGCTGCTATCATGTTTTTCTCTTGTTTTCATGCTTATCTTTCTAAAGAGCTTTTATTTAGGTTATTGCTTTTGGAACTCTCTTGAGTCTTAATGCTTATCTTGTTTATGGAGTTGGCATGTTGCACTGAGTTGTGTCTCTTTTCTTGAGTAGGTAATTGAGGTTGCTATTTAAGTATAGTAGTAACTTTCAATAGTTGTGAGCTATTGATTTGAGTAATGTGTGGACTTCTGTGATAGGTTACGTATTTTGGGAAATTTTTGCTTATTTTCGAAAACTACAAAAAAATTAGTTGAGAACTCTAGCTACTAGATGGATCCCTAATGTCGATAACCGAATACTGGGGTACCCCATTTCCCTAGGTTCCGACCACGCCTCTCGGACGATTCAGGAGTAACCCAGGCTGATTCCGGCATTGAGGTGCCGGGAACATCTCACAAGACACACGGAAGGAGCACTTCGCATCACTTCCGGAATGGTGGGACCCTCCAACTCATTCCCACCGCCCAACGAAGAGAAAATCACATTCAATGCGCTAGAAGACAAGCATGCAACAGTTGTCCCCGCAAGGCCACGGGATGTTCCCAGAAGACTGCAGATCGCCTCAGGTCCACAAGCATAAGATATCCGCCCTTACTGTAGCTATCAGTGGTCCTGTGGCGAGCCCCTTCCTCTAGAAAAGGGAGACGTCGACCACATCATTCAGGGGGAAAAAGAGGGCAGGAAAAAAGGAGAAGAAGGAAGAGAGCATAAATAAGAAGAGAAGAAGGAAGAGAAGAAGCCATTACCAGAAGAACTTGTAGCTAGAAAGGAGAGGAATTCATCCCTAGAACTTCTCGGGAGGCCTCTCAAGGATCCCCCTTGAGAGGGTAGCTAGTTTCCACCAAATAGTGAGAGAATTGAAGTGGAGTGTAGCATAGGGTATCTTATCCCTGAAGATCACCTTGTATATTATTCTACTCCACCACCAGCAAAGACATGCGGGAGTAGGGCTTTTACTCTCCGGACGGCCCGGACCTAGGTAAACACCCGTGTTTTCTCGCATCTCATCAACGACATCAGTGTCGCTTCGACCCCACAACAACCTCCATTATCAAAGAGAACTGAGAGGCGTGGAGGGAGGTCGGGGGTGTTCCTCTTGTCTCGCGCGGTCCCTGTGAACCGCGCCTTCTCGAAAGCATCCCTTCCGGGAGAAGCACCGAGGCTCCGACATCTGGCGCTATATGGAGGACCTGAGAAGCAACCCTCGACATGTCGCGCTAGTAGTTGGGCCCGACGGTCACATTGGCCATAACATTTGTTTCCCTGTGCAGGTTTCAAAGTTTCTTCATCCTTTTATCGCACCCCAGCGAGCGCCATCGAAACGGGTATTGGAACGGGCAACGGCCCGGCTTGTCCCTCATGGTGGTTTTATGTTTTTCTCGCTAGGGGGCTCCTCAACGCTTCAAGGAATCTGTCTCCGAGGTTCTCGGGAAAAGTATGCCGGATGGTTTTCTCGTGCCGGATGCTTGTTCCCGAAAGGTTACTGGACGCCTCCGTTTGACTGCCTCTTGGACAGGTTGGCCATCTCGCTATTCCTGGATGCCCGTTCCGGATGGTTTTCTCTTCCCGGATGATAATTCCTGGAAAAAACCTTCTACCCAAGGCAATGAGAGCACGAGGACTCGTCCTCGCTTCACCTTGGAAAATGAACTCGCGAGAGGCCACGCAATCCATCGACGTTGGTCCTCCGTGGGAAAACCCTTACTCAGAACAACTGGCCACGCTCCATGCAGACAGTTTGAGCTCACACTATCGGTCCATTCCGAGTAGCCTGTGGAGGATCCGTACCTGCCCAGGATAAGATTCTACTGGATGGTACTTACCTCTCGGGATCCAGCCATACCGAAGAGGCCGGGCTAGAGTTACCGTCAAGCACTCATCCGGGCGGATGTACCAGTCTCCCGGAAAGACCAACCGGGATGAATCGCACAACTCAGACCCTGCGCCGAGGCATCACCACAGAAACTCAATGGGATTGTAATCCCGTAAATCTCTTGGTTGTCAGGTCCACTCTCTCGATGAGATAACCGATGGAAATGAACACGCACTGCACATATCGTCATCCGTTTTCTCACCAACTGTGCCTACCGCATGCAGAGGAGGACGCTCACAGTGCTCCTCTGATAAGCCATGCGAAAGGTCAAGTTATATTCACTGGAATCCTTTTGTCGGATGTTTTCTCCGAGACACCGACAACACACGGGATATCCATCAGGTACGAAAGAGCCAAGTTCTCTAAGACACTTCATTCATTACTACTTCCCAGAAGGGGATTTCCCGGAATCAAAGCAATGCTTGGGTTTTCGGGAATGATATTTACATCTTGCGCTAATCGGACAGAGTGGTTACGCCACTACCACGTTCCATCTACTGCTAAGAACAAAATTTTAGGGCCAAAATGAGAGCGCCCTACAGGGGTGAACCGCCGGATTGGAGCTGCAGTCCTCGCCCGAACCTTTCCGGCGACGTCCCACCTCCTTAGTGTTCGTCGGCGGGATCAACACCCAGGAATTCATGGACGACTCCCGCAACACCCTGCTCGCCGGGACCGCCAACGCCAACTTCCGCACAGCACTCCGTGCGGACTCCCCATGGCTGGATGATCTTCAGCCACAAGGTGTCCTGGCCATCTAAGCGGAAGGGGATGGCCTGGAACTGTTGGATGTTCCTCTAGCAGACGAATGTTGCCCCAGCCTTGGTCCATGTACATGGCGCCGTCGCCGCTGAAGACTGTGGCCACCCACGCGGAGCCATGGGGGCAACCCTCCACCCGGAGGTACAAGCCCTGAGGCTTGTGTCCCGCCATTACCTGCGTGAAGGGGTCCGGCAGCCGAAACCAACCGCACAAGGGGTCGGTCGCCTCCACGAAGAACTAATGGGCCAACACTGCCGTGTGCGTCCTCGTCAGGGCCGAAGACGACGCTACACCACAGCCTCAACCACGGCCGCCTCGGATAGCTGAGCCTCCTCGACTCGAGCCGCCGCCTGGCACTCCAGTATCGCCTGAGGCGCCGCGTGTAGAGTGTGGGGGGACGTCGGAGGCGCCATGTGAGCAAGACGCCGTAAAGGAGAGGTGAAGGACGGAGAAGAGGAATGGCTCCCTCTCTTTCACACCCTTCCGCTTAAATACTCAATGGGCACCCACAGGGGAGTAATTTTCTATACTACCGTGTGAACCATTGATTACCGTGGGTCTGCCACTGCATTACCTCGAGTCTTGCCATACTTTGTAGGGCATCATTATCCTCAGCCGTCAAACCCGAATATAGACGCACCACATGGGATGCCCTGCTCTATCCCCGTGATATGACAGCCAACACACAGACTTCAAGATCTTCTCGGACGACTCGACTTCGACTCTGGGATGCCTTCATTAGATGCCGAGCCCGGGGGCTACTGTCGGTAACCGGATACTGGGGTACCCCATTTCCCTAGGTTCCCACCATTCCTCTCAGACGATTCAAGAATAACCTAGGAGGATTCCTGGCATGGATGTGTCGGGAACATCTCACAAGACACACGGAAGGAGCACTTCGCATCACTTCCAGAATGGTCAAACCCTCCAGCTGATTCCCACCGCCCCACAAAGAGCATAGCGCATTCAATGAGCTAGAAGACAAGCATGTGTTGCTGATAGGAGGCAACCAACACCCGGGGAGCTCACTCGCGCCTACTAGTCACGCGCATGCACCAGCCGTCCCCGCGATGCCACGGGAACTTCCTGGAATACTACAGAGTGCCTCACATCCACAAGCATAAGATAACCGCCCTTACTGTAGCTATCAGTGGTCCTTTGGCGAGCCCCTTGCTCTATAAAAGGGAGACGTCGACCACATCGGTAAGGGTAAAAAACAAGGGCAGGAAAAAAGGAGAAGAAGGAAGAGAGGAGAAAGAAGAAGAGAAGAAGGAAGAGAAGAAGCCAGTACCAGAAGAACTCGTAGCTAGAAAGGAGAGGAGTTCATCCCTAGAAATTCTCGGGAGGCCTCTAAAGGATCCCCCTTGAGAGGGTAGCTAGTTTCCACCCAAGAGAGAGAATTGCAGTGGAGTGTAGCATAGGGTATCTTCTCCCTGAAGATCACCTTGTACTGTATTCGACTCCACCACCAGCAAAGAAGATCAGACATGCAGGAGTAGGGCTTTTAGTAAACATCCGTGTTTTCTCGCATCTCACCGACGACATCAGTGCCGTTACGACCCCACAGCAAACTCCATTATGAAAGAGAACTGAGGGGCGTGGACGGACGCCTGGGGCGTTCCTCGTGTCTCGTGCGGTCTTTGGGAACTTCGCCTTACCGGAATGTATCTATAATTTCTGCTTCCGGGAGGAGCACTGATACGTCCCAAATGTAACTATAATTTTTGCTTGCTTCATGCATGTTTTGTGTGATAATGCTATGCTTTACATACACTTTCGTACATTCTTGATCATATTTGGACTGACCTATTAACTTAGTGCACCCCAGTGCCAGTTCCTGTTTTCTCCGGTTTTTCTATTTTAGGTTTCCTCCATATTGAAAATGATCCAAAAATTCCGGGAAAATACAATAAAAAATCAACGCACCGGAAGCTTTCGGAATCACCAAAGTGGGGCTAGAGGGCCACCACCAGGGGCCCAGGGGCCCTGGTGGCGCTCCCTAGGGGGTGGCCCGGCAAGGTGGTCGCCTGGACCCCTGGTGGCCCGCCTTCGCCAATATATTCTTCGTCATGGGATTCTTCCAAAGACAGAACCATTTTTCACGATCTCGCCTATGTTCCACTGCCGTCACGCTTCGAAGATTGGGAGCGCCAGCAGACCTCTTCCCGGCACCCTGCCCGAGGGAGGGTTGACCTCCGGGAGCTTCTCCACCACCATGGACGCTTCCCAGATGATCCTTGAGTAGTCCACCTGGGACCATGGGTCCATGATCAGTAGCTATGTGATGTTCTCCTCCCCTCTTTGTTCTTCATGGATTTGACCTTGTGAGCTGCCCTACAAGATCAAGGCACATATGTAATTCTTTATGATGTTGCTATGCTGAGTTTGCTGGGATCTGATGGATTATGAGACTTTTTTCAGATTGTGATTATGTAATATATTTGGTTCTTATATTTTATATTTTTGTTCTTGAGTAATTCTTGCATGTTCTCCGTTGCTGTTTGTTGCTTTGGCCAAGTAGTAGGTAGTGACTCCAAGAGGGAGCGTTATGCTTGATTGTGGTTTCATGCCCCCTGATGACTAGCTTGAGTGACAGAAACATGAGTCTAGGGGATGTGCTATTTCCACAAGGGGGAAAACAATGGTGCTTGTAACCGCGGTTGCAAGGATTGTTTACTTTACGCAAAGTTCTTTTAATGCAGTTGTCTTTTGCTTTGGGTTTACACTTTGGGTGGGGCTCGCAACTTAATACCAGCGAGATGTTCTGGATAGATATATCAAGGTGGATGGTTAGTAGTAGATGTAGTTGGATTTCGGTCTACTTATTATGGCGTGCCTCCCATGCTTTTGAGCCTCTTCCTTTCTTTGTAGCATAGTTAGCATTGGTTTTCACCCGTAATCCTATCAATTGCCCAGCTCTGATTTGTTTACCTTGCATAGCAGTTTTATCATCTTTTGGGAGAGAGACATCACTAGTGAACATCATGGGACCCCGGTCCATATTCTCATCACTGTTTACACGCTCAATTTACTACTTGCTTTTACTTTCCAGTTGCCGTCACTATTATCCTTTATCCCTTGCGTTTGATCCTTTGTAAATAACAAGGCCGCAGAGATTGACAACATCTTTGAACTTCGTTGGGAGCAAAGTTACTTGTTGTGTGTGCAGGTCCAAGTGAAGCAAGCAATATTAGATTGTGAATGGCGGCATTGTTCACTTCACCACCTAGTTGTCGACCTTGGAGTCCTAATGGTCGATCTCAACCTTGGTATCTTCACCAAGGGAAACTTTCCGCTACGCTGCATCTCACCTTCCACTTGGGGTAACCAACCAAGGGCGATAAGCCATTATCATCTCTCGCGTATCAAGCACCGAGGCTCCGACATCCAGCGCTATATGGAGGGCCTGAGAAGCAATCCCCGACATGTGGCGCTAGGAGGAGGGCCTTGATAGCATTCCCCTACACCTAACCATGGGTCGAGGATGCACAAGGATATCCAAACCCCCATACACTCCTCCTCGAGGTATTTGTCTCTTTGTGAACCTCCTGATTAGATAGAGAGTTACCGATAATAAATGGATGAATTCCTTTGACGAATGTCAGTATTCGATTGTTGGCACTTCCACCATTCATATTTTTCTAGCCTCTTCAGTACCGCGCATTTCCCTTTCTCGTCTTGAGAGTTCGTGCAAACTTCTCCGGTGTATCCAAACCCTTGGCATGATACGCTCTGTCATCATAAACCTCATTATATTCTTCCTAAAAACAACCACCATACCTAACTATCAACGCATTTCCACAGCCTTCTGAGATACATTCGCCATGGAACATCCATCTTCTCATGACTTGATATTTCATTGTCATACATGCTTTTGCTTGATCGGAGAGCCGCATGCTCGTTAGGCCTTGCCCTTATGTGACGCCCCCGATTTACGATCATGTACTAAATATACACGCACTATACACGATCGAGATCAGGGTGTCACGGTAAGAATATCACAGCGCAACTCTATAAATAAAAATAATTCAAGCTTTATATTACAAGTCAGGGGCCACGAGGGCTCGAATACAACAGATCAAAAGCATAAAGTTAGCGGAAGAAATATTATCTGAGTACAGACACATATAACAAGTTTGCATTAACGAGGCTAGCACAGACAACAACAGATCGAAAAGGCGAAGCCTCCTCCCTGGGAACCTCTGAACTACTCCTGGTCTAGGGGGAACTCCACGTCGTAGAAGGCACCTCGGAGGTACTCCTGCTCCTGGGATCCAACGTCTGATTGCATAAACCATGTATATAAAATAAAAGGGGAGGAGGAAGCAAGGGTGCAGCGAGACTTAAACCCAGGCTACTAAGCATTTATGCATTGGTATCAAAATGGAAGAAGAGGATGTATAGTGGATTGCAAGATAGAACTACCAAGGGAAGAGGGAAGACCTATCCTATCGAAGACTAGCATCTTAAAACGATTCTTGTAGCAGTGGGGGAGAAGAGACAACGGTTTAAGGGTTTGTTATAATAATGATTTAGTATATATGACAGTAATAATAACAAGACCCGAGATCCCTTCTCAACAATCCCGGAAACAATAACAATAGTTCATTACATAATAATAATGGGTCGAGTTGTAGACACGGGTACAACACTGAGCGTCTTGTTACCGTGGACATGGCTATTCGAATAGATTAACTTCCCTAAAGGGGCTGCACTACTGTTACCCTACACGCTCGGATCTCCAGGGTGGCGTACACCTTGTTAGGGAACGCCTCATCAAGGCTATCCGACACGCCGTAAACCATCTTAGGCTCAACACAGAAGACATCCGCCGGTCTAAATCCTAAGTGCAAAGGGACTTTGGACCCCCGCCCTTTGTACTCCTGCACGGTGTGTGGTTGGCCGGAGAAGAAGACTCACCTGTCTCAACAAGAGTACAGGAGGCTCGTCCAATCCCGGCGCAGATCGCAGTACTGCAGACGTCTGAAGAGCTTAGAATGAGAATCGTACGACGCGGAGGATCCCATACTCATCATCTCACGTGGAGGTAGCGCGTATAGGCCATTGGCCATAAAAAATCACTGACAACGATCCATTAAGCACATTATTAATATATCGCGGAGACGACCGTTATCGTCACTCCGACTGGGTAACACAACAGACAACGAACAGCAGTCAGGTCAACCTCTCTCTCCAGGCGCCACCTGCCCTGTCGTCCCTTCAAAGATTGCGGGTACCCTAAGGGTTAATTCCGTCTACTTACATTATCTCACGAGCGAACTGGGAGTCACTCGACTTTCAAGGTACAGGGGTAACTCTCGCAGACAATAAACAGGGTCGAAGCCCAACGTACACCGGTATTCCCTCCCTGTCGTCCCGTCGCAATACCTCTCGCGGGCACCGTTGGTTCACCCGACTCATTACCTTTCTTGCGTCCAATGAAGTTGCAATAGTGTAAAGTATCGCGTCCACTCCACAGAGTGATCACGGCCCGCTATCAAAACCTATTTGACTAAAAATGCGCAGGGCCAACTGTTGAATATTGCATAATTATAATAGGCAACATAGGATAAAGGAAGGTACATCAAGGTGTGACAAAAATAGGTTATGCAATTAAATAGGAATGTAACGTAGCATCAACAATGCCTAGTGCAAAGATAAATATAGATAGATACGTGATATCTGGGAGAGGGGATGGGGCACTACTTTCCTGGAAGCTCGACAGTAGGGGTACTGTCATCGACGTAGTAGTCGTACACAACAACGGTGTCAGCGGCGGGTGTTTCGAGGTCTACCAAAGAATAAGGGGGGGAGAAGAAACATTAAATATAAAGCAATCATATGCAAACAGATGCATGGCATGACAAATGCATTGTTAACGGTGTTCTGCGAGCTCCGGGTGATTACCGACAAATGAACCGGAGGGGGAAAGACCTGTGTGCGGTATGTTGGAGGGGTGGTGGGTATGTGGGTAGCGTATTTGTATTTATTGTATTTTTTTGAGCAACTTTCATCTATAAATTATTTTGATCCGACTTACGGTTTAAAAGATATTCAATTTTAAAGTTTTAAATCATTTGCTTGGATTTTTCTGATTTATTTTAATTATGTAAAAAAACATTATCCAAAATAGTAACTTTCACGAGTCAACTGACATGTGGGGCCTGGGTGTCATTGACTAGGCTCTAATAAGGTCATGTATTTATTTAAATAGTGTAAGGGACCCACTTGCCAGGCACTCATTGTTTTAATTATTTGATTTAGTTATCTAATAAGCCACTTGGCCCACATGTAATTCTCACTAGGGGGATTCCCTCTGGTTATTTAAATCACAAGCAATTTGGGGGGGGGCATAGGGGCCCACTGTCATAGACTATTTAGCATGGGGTTTAGTTAGAAGGGGGCATTAGCCCGTAACCAGATCTGGGTGTGGCCCACCTTGCAGTGGCACTACCCAATCCCCACACATCACAAACGCGTAGGCCTTGGCCATGGCTGTGGCCATGGACCAGTAGCGGGAACGACGACGACATAGCGCACGACTTCGGCGAGGGGGTCCGCGGCGAGGCATGGGGGCATGGCCAAGATGTGCGTTGGGCGCGGCCAGGGAACGACCGAGCTAGCGGCGAGAGCTATGGCGCATGGAGGACGGGGCAAGCGCTTCACGGGGACGGAGTTCTAGCGCACAAAAACAAATACGACGAGGGGAAAATCGAAGAGCATCTCAAAGTGGAGGGGATGGTGAGCTCGAGGAGGCGTGGGGCGCAGCGACGGCGATGAATTCGGGTGGTGAAGGCGCCGGCCGTGGCTTGAAGGTGACGACGATGACGATGCACGTGGTGCTCCGCAGCTTCGATCCGTGGGCATAGTTGAAGGACGGCTCGCCAAGGCAGCTCCTAGATATGCCCACTTGGCAAGGGGAGCTCGGGGGACGCATCGACGACGACGGCCATGGCGACGGTAGCGGTGGTTCTGCGCGAGAAGGATACAGAGAGGAATGGAGAGGGGGAATTGGGGGGGGGGCTAGGGTTTCTGGGGCCAAGGTGGCCTCCTTATCCAGTGCGTCAACCGCAGGATGGCCGACAGCGAGGCAGCGGTGGCCGTGGATGGCCATGGCTTCGGCCATGCAAGGCGGTGAGCAGTATGAGGAGGGAGAAGGAGAGGGGGTGGGTTTGGGCCAGCTACAGGTTGCACTGCCAGAAGGATAGTCCTTTTCATTTTTCAGTTTTTTTGCTTTTCCCTTTTCTTTTTGTTTATATTTTATTTGTTTAGCATTTGATTTTATAAAAAGGTGCCACAAGCTCCAATAATTCTGTTGCAACATACCACACTGCTATCAAAAGTTTGAGGCATTAATAAAATCTTTTGGATTTTATCTAATTAAGAAATGATTAAAGGGGTTAATTTTCTACTGTTTTTATTTGTTTATATTATTAAAACACTTTAATAAATTCCCATTTCTATTTTATTATGACCTACTGGTTATTATGTATTTTATAAAATTGGTTGCACCATTTTTGGATTAAGTTTTTTTCCACATTGTTTTTAATTCCATCAAAAGAGGGATTCTAATGATGATTTGAATCATTGATTATTAACACAAGTTTAAGCAAAGTGATTTTTCATTAACACAAGGGATTACTGTAGCATGACACTGGGGGTGTTACACATTATAATTTCTACATGACGCGCTAGTAGCATTGCATATCCTGCTACACTTGCAGAGGCATACATTCTCATACATCATGATTCATTTTTCAGTTTCCTTTATGTTGAGCACTTCCTGTAAAGTGTGTGATCTTCTATATCCTTGAAAACATAGTGTTGCCCTTATAGTGAGGAAAAGATCCCAAGGACACAAATAAAAGATCCCAAAAGAGGACAAATTAAAAGATCCCAAATAGGACAAATGAGAGATAAATACGAAGAGCCAATGAGGCCACAAAAATAATAAAACATATAGAAAAAAAAGAGAGAAGGGGGCAACACTACTATTCCTTTTGAAAGATCCACACTCGTACTCCAAAGTAATTTTTGTACTACATAGATATTTTCATATCATTCATGCATAACTACGTGGGATCCTTACACTGTAGAACTTGGCTTGTATATTCCAATGATGAGCCTCCTCAAATGAGCTCTAGGTCTTCTTGAGCAATCAACTTGTATGCACCCCCACTAATTCCATTGAAGAGCTTCCCATAGCCCATATGTGCATCTGTTGGATGGAAATCCCTACAGCTCACATCCTATCTATCATTTGGATTTCTATCGCCTATGATTGTCCTCATTGATGTCAGCATTTCACGCCTTTTTTGTCTTCCTTCCCCATCATTATTCTATTTGCCATCCTAAGTGCCAACATATCTTGCTCGCGCTCATTCATTGCATGAGTGCTCAAAGTCAAAAGGGAGAGGACTTGTGCCTGACTAGTGGTCTGGGGACAAGTCACAATCAGATTCCAAAGGAGACCAAGTGTTACGTTTTAGTCGATTGATTTCTCAATTAACTATCTAGTATTTTTATGCTCTAAACCCATCTCCCACTTCTTACACGCAAACACCATTTGAAGACATTCGATTCATGGACAGCGAGAGCTCTTGCACCTTTATGTTCTTATTTTGCTAGTTTTAAGACAAGATATAGACTATTGCTTCTTATTGTCTTGACTTGAATTGCATATCTTACTTGCTTTAGTTTAAAGTTCAAATATTTTTTGGTAGCCTGTGACCAAAGAAATTATCTTTGTTATCATTTACCTTCTAGAGGACGAGCAAGAATTAAGTTTTGGGATGTTGATATGTCCCAAACGTATCTATTCTTTCTGCTTGTTCCATGCTTATATTGCTGACTTTGCTATATGTTTTTCTACAATTTCATACTTTTACAACATATTTGTACTAACATAATAACTCAGTGCCCCAGTGCCAGTTTCTGTATGTTTTGTCTTTGTAATGTAGAAAAGGTCCAAAAATGAAGTTGCTCAGAAAATTACCAAACATTTCTCAAAATTCTTATTCATCAGAAGAGTCCTCCAGCCGGAGGAGGAGCTCTGGGGGCGGTCCACACCCACCAGGCGGCTATAGGGCTCGACTAAGGGGGACCCGCGCCACCTAGCTGTTTGGCTGAGGTAGGGGGCCCCACGGACAACCCTTTTGCATATGTTTACCCCCGGACGCAAAACCCTGACTCTGCAACTCCTTTTTCCAGAAGAAATTCCGATCTCCGCCGCCATCTCCAACAAGCTTCGGGGGACTAGAATTCATGTGTTGGCACCCTACTGGGATGGGGAAGTACCCCCGGATTCATCTCAATCGACGCTGCTTCCTCCTCATGATGATGCGAGAGTAGTTCCTCCTTGAGGCTGAGGGCTTCTACATTAACCATGTGGTTATTATCTCTCCCATGATGTGATCTTGATTTTGATCATAGGCTATGTTAATCTAGAGTGATCCCATGATGTTTCCCCTTCTTCTATGTATTGGATTTGGTGTACTCACTTTTCTTTATCTAGTATAATCTCCGAGACCATGGTGACAACAGTCTATTGGACATAGATTAGAAGAGTATTTTCATGAGTGATTTCTTCTATAGTGAATTGATTGAAGATTGAGAGTCTCTTGGTGCTTTTCTGTGACTAATCTTGAGATATATTGTGGTGATTGTGGTAATCTCTTTGGATGGCCGCAGTGACATTGGGAAATACATAGATGAGAACTACGAAATCTGAGGTGTGCTTTTGTAGCCCTACATAATTCTCGTCCTCTCTTAATCACAAAGGAATGACCTCTGAGTACGTCTCCATTACATGTTTTAGTGGTAATATCATGTGATTATACTATCTTAATATTGTTGGGAGTTTCCACTAGTTAAAGTATGAAGCGTAGGCCTTGTTTCTCACCATTGTTACACCGTTTGTGCTCACGTTTACTACTTGTTTTCTTGTTGTATTTTTAATTACAGATTTATATTACCTTGCTTGGCCACACCTATCACCCATATTTTACCATCTCTTCGCCGAACTAGTGTACCTATACAACTCCTAGTTGTATTAGGTGTGTTGGGGACAAAAGAGACTTCTTGTTTCTTAATTGCAGGGTTGCTTGAGAGAGACCATCTTCAACCTCTAATTTCCCGAGTTCGATAAACCTTAGTTCATCCACGTGAGGGAAATTTCTGCTGTCCTACAAACCTCTGTTCTTGGAGGCCCAACATAGTCTACAAGAATAGAAGTGTGCGTAGACATAACCAACCCCGAGTGATTTGAGGCTCATCCGTTGGGGGTGACTCGAGAAGGAGAATACGGTGAGCTACGTACTTGGTAGCGCTCTCAAGGATTGAGCACTGCTCCAACGGAGATTAGCACTTGATGACCACAAGTTTAGGGGATCTATCGTATCCTTTTCGATAAGTAAAAGTGTCAAACCCAACGATGAGCAGAAGGTACTGACAAGTGATCTAGAGAAAGGAATAACTGCAAGTAATGAAGGGTAACTTTTTATGGGTTTTCTGGTTTGAGCAACAAGTAAATAAAATCAAGAAAAGTAAATAATGGCAAGGTGCATCAAGTGGCCCAATCCCTTTGAACAAAGGATATAAGTCGAAGGATTAAACTTATAAAGACTAAAGCATTCTGGAGGACACACGGGAGAGGTAGTCAAGTTACTTTAGCCATATTCCGTCTAGTACTATGTTTTGTGTAGATAAGTGTTCTGTCGGTAGACCTATGCTAGCACAATGCCTAGACTAAGAAAAATTGACTCTTATGGTTAAACCCCTTGCAAGCATCCGCAAATACAAGAGAGTAATTAAAGAAAAGCCTAACCATAGCAATAGACTTTAGGATCGAACACTCCCTTGTGCAATAGTGTGCAAACTGGGGTTCAGGTTTCTGTCACTCTGGCAACTCACCGTAAGCATCCTTTATACACAATGTATTCCTCTAGGTCCTTAAAATGGTGAAGTGTTATGTAGTCGACGAGAACATAACACAACTAGAAGAATAACACCACAACTTAAATATCAAACAACACATATTACATCAACATCATATGACTAATAACAACAAGACTTCTCATATGTACTCAAGAACTAAAGGAACTACTCACAAGAAATAAAATAGATCATGATCAGAGGGGATGAATATATGATGAAAAATCTGGTAATAACAATAATTCTCCAACAAAACATAATAGCATTCACCACCAAAGAGTAATCAACACCGGTAAAGTAGAGGGGATGAATAGTGCAAGGTACAACACAAATTTCAATGGTAAAGTGAGATGAGATGAAGATGGAGATGGTGATAGTGATGAGGATGATGGTGATGATGATCTTGATAATGCCCGTGATGATGGTGATGACGATGAGTACGATCTCCCCCTCCGGGAGGAGTATTCCCGGGAGGAATATGCCCGCGGAAGGTATTTTCTTCTCTGTAGGTTTCCGCCATGGAGCGGCGGTGGAACTCCGATACAACATCTCTTCTCGGGTTATTAGGTCACGGGGCGTATATTTTCCAAAGGAGAGCCCAGGGGGTGGCACCCCCCTAGCAGGCGGCCATTTGGCCCCGCCTAGTGGGTGGTCGCGCCACTAGTCGCCTGTTGTCCTGGTGGCCCCACTCCGGGTCCCCTTTTGCGTGCCTTCGTGATTTCTCTAGAAAATACTTCCCTAACATATAAACTCCCCCAAGATTAGACCTCGCTTGTCCCCAAGCTAATACTGAGGTCGGTAAACCATCCCACAAGTTTTAGAGAGTAAAGTGTCGATAAATAAGAATATGGACAAGAAGCTTCATAATTTCTCTACTAATCTCAAACATCCTCAACAGCAATCTCAATTCATAAGGGCCTTATGAAAAATTAATATCAATTATAATCAAAAGCAGTGCTAAGGAAACTCATTAAATCATGGAAAACATGTCCTTGGTATAAGAACAACTAATAACTTTTAACTTTTGCTTTTCCTCTTATAGTTTGATGAGATCATTTGAAGCTTTTAAAAGAACATGTTATTAGTCAAGAAGTTAAAATGTTAATAGAAAGGAAGATGTTTGATGTAGCCAAGCTCAACAAACAACTTATTTATCTTAATTGATAATGTAAACAAAGATGTGATATGGCAATTCTCAATGAAACATTATATATGTATGCATCTTTGTCAACTTATGTTGTCTGCTCTTTGTAGGATAGGAGGAAGTAGTTTTACTGACTCAGCATAAAAGTAAAGGCTGAACCCTTCGTAGAGGGAAGTAGGGAAAACTCATGTGCTAGAGCTTTTAAGGATTTTGAAAGCGATAAGATTGTAACATAAGATTTTGGGAGGTGCACAATTCGTTAATGAATGCTAGAAGATACCCAAATACTTATCAAACTGGACAAGTTTCGAGGAACAGATCCCAAGGAGGGACGATCACATCCCATTAATCTCCTTTTTTTATCACTACCAAAGTTTTCTGATTTCGCATGAACAAAGTGTGAAGGAGGTTTTGTTTGTTTCTATTGTGTTTTATGAGATGGACGCACTCATGCCAGTTCCTTCTCGTATCATGGGTTCGCGGATTAGACATGCAAACCAAAGATAAAGCCTTTCCAGTATGAGAAGATCATGAATTATCTACTACTTCCTTGTGAGCTTAAAACAGAGGCACAAAACAAGGAGTAATGCTATTTTGAAGGTTTAAAGATAGGACATGAGTAATATACTTTAGGAGGGGTGTTGAAATACCACATATAGGAAAGTTATTGTGGACTCTTTGGAAGGTTGAGGTTTCAAGGTATGGGTGCACAAGCAGTATTTCCGCTCAGTACAGGGTTTGGCTAGCAAAGGCTTTGAAAGCAGAAAAATGATGTTGACTTGGATGCAAAAAAATATAAAAGTTTAACATTAAGAACTACCATGAAACATCAAGTTGTCTTCCTTGTCAGCATAACACTTCAAGAATAAGAACATAAAGGTTTTGGCTAAGTTGATAATAGAAAATGCATGCTCGCTGTTATGACCAATGCTATGATTGCCAAGGTTAAATAAAGTTTTTGAAGCCAAACCTGATATATAAGATCAATACTCCCATAAGAATCAACATATAAGGTCGATTGTGTGAAGAGAGTACCAAGTACAGCGAAGAAACCAATAAACTTCTCATTAATATTCCTTCATAGACAACTGCACGCTCACGGATACAAGACTTTCCACAAAGGAGTCATATACCTCTATGCAAACACCTAATTCGTAAGATAACTTCCCTACACATGATATGACATTGAACTTTGACCACGAAAGATAAGAGATAAAGATAAAAATCCCGGGGCACTCCTCCAAGCTTGGAACAAGCTAAGGGGATGCCGTTACCCATGAAGATTTTCATCTTGATTCTTCTTAGAGTTCTTCAGGTCCATTATTATGCGCCGAAAAGTTTGGTTTTCACCCTTCAATATGGCCACCTGTACTTTTGATACACGGAAGTCTTCATAGAATTGATTAGTGATCCGGTGCGCTTCAGATATAGGAGATGGCACACGTAGAGCTTCATGTGGAGGGGTTGTTCCTAAAAGGTTAAGAGAAAGATCATGTTGAGGGTTAACGAACCCCACCAAGATGGGGTTGCTAGAGTTTTCTCCTCTTGCTGAAGGATTTCCTTCCTGCTCGATGCTAGCCATCTTGACTTCTTCTCAAACGGAGCACTCCATCTTAGCTTGTGTTACAGAAATTTCTTCTTCTGTGGCCCATTCAACGGCCTTCCCTTGGTTGACATCTTGGTGGACACAACGAAGACGATGACCCATGTAGTCCTCTCCGCTCGATTCACAAGAAGACATCTCGGACAACAGCCTCTTATCCTGGCAAAAAAAAGTCAAAAAAGAAATGCACGAAACCGCGAGATACAGAGCCGGGACGATCCAGGAAAATTTATAGCAAAATTTTCTGCACTGAAAGGAAAGTAACGAGCCAAAGGGGGGCGGAGACGGACTCCTGGTGGACCAGGCGGCCACCTTCCACGGCCAGGAGGTGGCCCATGCCACCAGGCCTCCAGGGCCACCGGGAGCTCCTCACCGGCTCCACTTAGTCTTGGAATTTTTCTTGTTTTCCAAAAACAGACAATATAGAACTTTTATGGATTTGTACAAAGTTTTCTTATTGTATTACATATATATTTGTTTTCTTCTTCTGTTGGTGTCTGACATAATGTTGCAATATGTTCTTCATGAGTAGATATCTTTATCATGTCCACCTCAACATTGATAGGGTCTCTCGCTATGTAATGCTTGAGTTTTTTCCCATTCACAACTTCGCGAAGAGCCCAATTGGGGCCAGAGGGGAGCCAGGGGTGGCCCAGGAGGCCACCTGGCGCGGCCACCCCCAGGCCGCGCCAGGGGGGCGCCTGGGGCCCCTGGTCCACCTCTGACTGATCCCGTTCGCCTATATATCCCTCTCGTCCCGAAACCCTCAAGGACAGAACCCTTTTTCGTGATCTCACCTCTGTTCCGCCGCCGCCGCGCTTCCAAGATCGGGAGCACCAGGAAACCTCTTCCAGGCACCCTACCAGAGGGAGGAACCACCTCCGGGAGCTTCTCCACCACAATGGATGCTTCTCGGATGAACCGTGAGTAGTCCACCTTGGGACATGGGTCCATGATCAGTAGCTATGTGATGTTCTCCTCCCCTCTTTGTTCTTCATGGTTTAGACCTCGTGAGCTTCCCTACATGATCGAGAGACATATGTAATCTTTCTGATGTTGCTATGCTGAGTTTGCTGGTATCTGATGGATTATGAGACTATGTTCAGATTGTGTTTGAGTAATATATTTGATTGCGCTCTTTTATATTTATGGTCTTGAGTAATTCTTGCATGTTCTCCGTTGATGTTTATTGCTTTGGCCAAGTAGTAGGTAGTGACTCCAAGAGGGAGTGTTATGCATGATTGTGGGTTTATGCCCCCTGATGACTCGCTTGAGTGACAGAAACATGAGTCTAGGGTATGTGCTGTTTGCACAAGGGAGAAAACAACGGTGCTTGTAACCGCGGTTGCAAGGATTGTTTACTTTACGCAAAGTTCTTTAATTGCAGTTGTCTGTGGCTTTGGGTTTACACTTTGGGTGGGGCTCACAACTTAATACCACCGAGATGTTCTGGATAGATATCTCAAGGTGGATGATTAGTAGTAGATGCAGATGGATTTCAGTCTACTTGTCTTGGCGTACCACCCATTCTTTTGATCCTCTTCCTTTCTTTATAGGATAGTTAGCATCGGTTTGCGCACATAATACTCTCAATTTCCCAGTAGTAATTGTTTTTACCCCGCATGGTTATTTTATCGTCTTTTGGGAGAGTGACATCACTAGTGAACATCATGGGACCCCGGTCCATATTTCCAACATTGTTTACACCCGCTATTTATTTTCTGCTTTATTTCCTTTTCTGTTGCTATCGCTATCATTATTATCCCGTGCGTTTGATCCTTTGTAAACAACAAGGCCGGAGGGATTGACAACCTCTCTGAACTCGTTGGGAGAAAATTTATCTGTTGTGTGTGCAGGTCCACGTCAACCGCCTAATTGTTGGCGCCGTTGTCACGTTCCTGTCGTTGTCAGATTCCTACTAGAGAAAAAACCTTGGTATCTTCACCGAGGGAAATTTGCTGTTGTCTACATCTCAACCTTCCACTTTGGGTAACCAACGAGGGGCGAGAAGCCATCAAAGCTAATTTCTGGCGCCGTTGCCGGGGACTCCACTCTTCAAGATAGGGGAGTTGCACACTATCTTTTATCTTTGCTTTTTAGTCTTTCTAGTTTACCTTTCAGTTTTTGTTTTTGCTTTTGTGTCTTATATGGAAAACCAAAAAACTGGTTGCGATATTTTGCCTTTGTCTTGCTTTGCCTAGTTATGCTATCCTCACCATGGGTGCTGAACCACCCAAATATGGTAGGATGGACATATTTAACATGTTTCACTTGGATCGTCTTCGATCAATTTGTGCTCACGCTAAAAACCCTACCGACTTGGTTGAGGGAAAATCATTGGATGAGCATTCTCATTATACGCAACAAGTAAAACACTTATGGGATCAAATACATGTTTCTTATTGCCATGCTAAACTTTTGTGCAACAATTATGGTTTTACTTGTTGTTCTAATATAGATCATAAACATCTCCCTTTCCAATGTGAGTTCAATGAAAATGATATCTTATCTTCTTATGCTAAAGGTGTCTATGATTACTTTGATGCTGAAAAGATTGAAGAGTTTGTTGCTTTTAAAGGTGCCTATGAGATTGTTTCTTTGATTGAAAGGTATCACGATACTATTCACCAGTCCGAAAACTTTGCAGTTCTTGGTTATTGCTTCGAGAATTATACTTCCAATTCTTATATTGAGGATTTTAAAAATAAAATATTTGCTTCCCAAGAAGAGGCCAATGATTGCTTTGAGGAGGAATCCCATGATTCTGAGGACTCACTTGAAATATTCATTTCTGAAAATTTTGATACTTGCTTTGTTGATGGCCAAGATGCCACTATGGATGATGCTGACAAAAATGAACTCCCTATAGTTCCTAATGTTAAGCATGAAATTGTTGCTATTGTACCCACACTTCATTGTCCTATTATCCTTTTGAAATCTCCAACTCATATTTTGGAGAACTGTGCTCTTATTAAGGCTCAATGTGATGGGTTGCATTTATCTTATGATCCTAAAGACCGTGTTGAAAGTTATACACGTGTGCTTGTAGGTCATGCAAAACATGATTTATGTGATAGTTATATTCTTAATTTTGTTCATGATACTACTGAAAATTACTTTGAGAGGGGAAAGTTTGGTTGTAGGAACTTCCATGTTGCAAAAACACCTCTCTTCATGTTGAAAGTTTTGAAATTGTTTCTGTTCCACCTTTCTATGCATGTCAATTTGTGCTTCTTTGACTTATTTTCTTACAAGATGCCTATGCATAGGAAGTGTGTTAGGTTTAAATGTGTTTCATATTTGTTTCTTGATGCTCTCTTTTGCTTCAAATTCTTATTCTTATGAGAGCACCTTTCATAATCTTTATGCCTAGCTTAAAGGCGTAAAAGAAAGCGCTTGTTGGGAGGCAACCCAAGATGTTTTTCTTCTGTTTTTAGTGGTCTTGATGATTGTTACTACTGTAGCAACATCATTGTATCTTTATTTTTCAAGCTTTGTGCCAAGTATTGCCTCATATGACAAGGGTAGTGAAAGTTGTGACATGTTGTCCAAAAAACAGATTCTGTCCTCGTGACGGGAAAACTCATAGAAAAATCCCAGTTCATCTTTTTGAGCTGAATTTTTTACACAGCGTGCTCTCTACAATCACGGAAATTTCATATGTTCTGAGTTTTTTGATTTGAGTTGCAGAAGTATCCCTAAAAAATTATTTACTACCTGCTGATCTATTTTTCACAGATTCTGCCACGTTTTGTCTCTCCTAACTTTTGCAAACCTTAAGCTTTATTTTTCTTTGCAAAACCTTTTTGGCGATCTTGAGAAACAGTAGCTCTTCAAGAATATCCTTATTTCCAGTAGAAGAGAAAATATTTTATTATGGGTACTAACCTCGCTAATCAGATTATGATGAGTTATGTATGAAGGGAGTTTTCAAGTGTGTGAGGGAAGATGATAAAAGAAGATTCAGGAAGGTCAAACGCTCAAGCTTGGGGATGCCCCCATGCATCACCATTAAATATTCAAGGAGACTCAAGCGTCTAAGCTTAGGGATGCTGTTGGATATGTGCCCTAGAGACAAATTAATAAAGATATTTTTCACATATCCGTTTTGTTCATAATACGTTTTATACTGTGCTATAGCTGTATTACATGGAAATACTAATACAGGTTTAGTATAAAACATAGGTCCGTAGTTTAACTCGGGTAAACTATCTCATTGGGAAATTGATTGATCAAGCTTTCCTGATCTTGGCGAAACTTAAGTCCATTGACAATGAGGTCATGTCATTAGAGGAATGATGTGATGGACATACACCCACCTAAAGTATTGCAATGTGATCGAGTCACATAGTTCAGCATTGCGATGACTTTGTAAGGTATGGCTTAGTCCTTAGACCGTAATGATCATATGTAATTTTCATCTATGAGGAGACTTTGATTTGTATCCCACCGACTGACTGAAATATGTTGGCTATAACGGTGCACTTTTGGTATTCCGAAATAGATGGTTGATGAGTATGTTAATAGATCAGAGCGGGATTTGTCAGTCCTTGTAACAGGACAGGTACTCTGGGCCTACTCGGTGATATTGCATCAATAGCTTGCAAGCAGGTGACTCAGTCACGGGAGATGCAATAGGCATGGACGAGTAAACTTGTTTGTTGTGAACGAGCTGTGAACACGGTATGTGAGATACCGATGATCGAACCTCGGACAAACAAAGTACCGCAACACAAAGGGATTACGTCGTATCGTTAACGGTTTCCAAAAGCGATTGAAGTTCATTTGATGGAAGCACAGGGGCAGTCAAGGATTGTAACCAGGTCCAACTGACTAGTCATTGGTAAATGAGAAGAGTCTCGACCATGTCTGATGTTTCTCAGACCGTTAGGGTATTACACTTAAGGGCAATCGATGCATAGGACAGTTTCGGGATTAATAGGTGAAATAGGAGAAATCACCAGAATAGTTCCGGAGGAGGACGGAAGTTGTTCCGGACATTTTTAATGGTTCAAAATAAAGTTTATTTTGTTTTAATATTGTTTTATTATTTATTTATCTGAATTAGATATTTCAACATATTAAAATAATTAAAAAAATTGGAAGAAGGCTATATGGGCCTATGGAGGCCCATTAGGGGAGGAGGGGGTTCCCCCCTTTGGGCTTGGCGCCAAGGGTGGGGCCCATCCCCCCCTTTGGCTGGCGCACTCCCCCCTTGGGGGTTTAGTCCAACATGGGGGAGGGGAGGAGGATAGCACCCCCCCACCTTGGCCTATATAAGGAGGGGTACACCCCCCCTTTTTCCAACACAACAATTATTCCTCTCTCTCCTTCTCCTTCCTGGAAGTGGACTCCCCTTGTTTGGAGTCTGCACCTGAATTGGAGTTCTCCACCACAAGCCAGGCCGTCGCTCTGCTGGAGTCGGGATCCGAATCCGTCTTTCTTCCGCTGCTCTCCTGGTTCAGTGCCCGGGAGGAACATCGATTGTATCGTACGTGTATAATCTCTTCGAGGCACTACACCTGTGGTGCTACTTCATCGCTAAAGGTCAACCGGGACTCAAACTCACCGGTGGTCTACTACTTGACAGGGAGGTCGTAGTTCCGATTCTATGCCAGCCACGTTCGCAAGAACGTTTCCCTCTTTCGGTCTTCAAATGTATGAACAGCGATTCCCTCCGTTACTTTACATCGCCATAGCATAGATCTTGGGTTCGGGTACCGTAGGTATAAAATTTTGTGTTTTCTGCCCCGTATTCTAATGGTGGTATCAGAGCTAGCTATGCATAGATTTATTGTACGGGTAGAACACATCTAGGATATGGGCATCGAATCTTCATTCGTTACCCTCCCACGTGTACTCATTTAGTGTTGCGGCAATTTTTGATGAAGCGGTCCCGACCGACCTTACGCGTTTACACGCGACTGGTTCCACGCTTGACATATGGCTTGTACCATATAAAGTGGCTGCGGGGTGTCTTGTCTCTCTGCATTAGCGATGCGAAGATGTCTGCAATGGATGGCCCTAACAGGGGTGTAATAGAGACGGATGGGAGACGGTGTTGTGGCATGTTTTTCGCAGGATAGAAATGTGCTCTCTCTCGAAACCCCTAGCAGCCACGTAAAACTTGCACAAGCCAAAGTAGAAAGGTGTTTGACTTTGCCTTGCATTAAGGGGGATCATAGTTTGTATGATTTACAGTTTTACTTCCTGTTTATGCTAGTATGCTAGATATGACGACGGTAGCACAAATAGACCATCTCTCACAATACCAACATTGTGTTCTCCCTTGGTGGGCTCCGCCTAGAAGGTTCTCCCATATGGCCGACATTCTGTACATACCGGGTGTCACACATATTAAACGACGTTCGCATGAGGTTGGGTGCGGTAAGCCTGGCATATGCAGATATGGCCTTGCTGAACAACTAACATCAAGGTTCGATGGGCAGGCTTGACGTATGTAGATGCGGGCCTGGAACACAGTAGATCGAAAGATTGAGCACGAGTCACATACCTGATGTGATTGGCTTAGAGGCCTACCTGGGTCGCATACTGATGGCCGTGAAGATCGGGGGAGGTATGGGGTTTGGGATTGTGTAATCACTTAGTTAAATTGAGAGGTGTTTATCTAAGTGGGAGCTTTCTAGAATTTTGAAGATTAAATTGAAAACTCCACATTATGAACAAAAGTCTAAATATGTATCCTTGTGAATAAAACTTTGTAGATCGTAGCACCTTGCCCCTCGTTCAAATTAGGATCGTTCCTAGAGAAAGACAAACTGAAAACTGATGGGTCAAACTTCACCAACTGGTTCCGCACCCTGAGGATTCTCCTCGTTCCCCTCAAAATGGCATACGTACTAGAGGGTGCGTTAGGTGACGCACCAGCAAATGATGCCAGTCAGGATGAGAAGAATGTCTATCTCTCCAAGACTGATGATTACAACCTTGTGCAGAGTGGCATGCTCTACTCCATGGAGGTTGGGTTGTTGAAACGCTTTGAGAGGATGGGTGCATATGAGATTATCACCGACCTCAAGGAGGTCTTTGCACCTCAAGCCAGGGCTGAACGGTATGAGGCTTATGAAGCCTTCTTCTCAGCAAAGATGGACGAGAACGGCAGCGTGAGTGAGCACGTGGTCAAGATGTCTGGCTATGTTCAACGCTTGAATGCTCTGTACTGTCAGACTCCAGATGAAATTGCTGTTGATAAGGTGTTGCAGTCGCTTCCCCCTAGCTACAAAGGCTTTGTGCTGAACTACAACATGCAGGGGATGACCAAAACCCCTTCTGAGTTGTTCGCCATGCTGAAGAGTGCTGAGGTTGAAATCAAGAAGGAGCATGTTGTCTTCATGGTCAACAAGACCACTGAGTTTAAGAAGTCAAGCAGAAGGCTAAGAATGGTGGCCCCAAAAGGGATGGAAACTCAGTTGTCGATCCTCCCAAGGCACCTAAGACTAAACCCAGAGTTGAGTGCTTCTACTGCAAGGGTGAAGGTCACTGGAAACGCAACTTCGCCAAGTACCTAAAGGACAAGAAGGCTGGCAAGGTCGCCAAGAGAGACGAAGGTATATTTGATATAAATATTGTTGATCTTTACTTGAAAAGCGCTGTGAACACATCCTGGATACTTGATACAGGATCTTTCGCTCATATTTCTTATTCCGTTCAGGGACTAAGGAATAAGAGACGCTTGCTGAAAGATGAAGTGACGATGCACGTGGGGAATGGCTGTCAAATTGATGTGTTGGCGGTCGGCACGAAGCATCTTAGTCTCCCTTCGGGATTAGTTTTAGTTCTGACTAAATGCTACTATGTACCCGCATTGAGTGTGAACATCGTTAGTGGATCTTGCTTGAAGCGAGACCACTATTCTTTTCTGTCTGATACAATTGGTTGTTCGATTTATAAGGATGAAGTGTTTTATGTTCACACGCCGGAGCAACTTGGTTTATTCGTACTTGATCTCGATCGTGACGTGTGTCACATTAACCATATAGAGGCCAAAAGATTAAAGAGTAGTTATGAAGAGCACATGATGATGTGGCATTTCCGACTTGGTCATATTGGTATAAAGAGCATGGAGAGGCTCCATAAGGATGGACTTCTTGATTCATTAGATTTTGGATCCCTTGACACATGTGAACCATGGCTCATGGGAAAAATGACAAGGACTCCATTCAATGGGATAATGGAGCGTGCAGATGACTTATTGGGGATCATACATACAGATATATGTGGACCCATGAACATCCCAACACGCAATGGTCTTCGTTACTTCGTGACCTTTACTGATGACTTGAGTAGATATGGGTATATTTACTTGATGAAGCATAAGTCTGAAACCTTTGAAAGGTTCAAGGAATTTCAGAATGAGGCCGAGAATCAACTCGGAAAGAAAATCAAGCACCTTCGATCGGATCGAGGTGGCGAGTATTTAAGTCACGAGTTTGGCAATCATCTGAAGTCTTGTGGCATAGTTCCACAGCTTACGTCGGGAGGCACACCTCAGAGAAACGGTGTGGCTGAACGATGTAATCGAACCCTATTGATAGCGTACGACCGATGATGTCTCATACTGATTTGCCAGTGTCATTTTGGGGGTATACATTAGAAACTGACGCTTACGTTCTTAATAGGGCACCATCCAAATCCGTAAAGACAACACCATTTGAAGAATGGCATGGAACGAAACCTAAGTTGTCTCACCACAAGATTTGGGGTTGTGAGGCTTATGTTAGGAAACTACAGCCTGACAAACTTGAATCCAAGGCGGATAAGTGCATCTTTGTGGGCTATCCCAAGGAAACTTGTGGATACACCTTCTACAATCAGACTGAGAGCAAAACGTTTGTTGCCAAGACTGGACACTTTCTTGAGAAATAGTTACTCTCGAAAGAGTTGAGTGGGAGGAAAATAGACCTCGATGAAGTGACTGACCAATCACTCCAATTGGAAGAAATGGACACAGAAGTCATTCTGGAACCTTCTTCCACAGTGGGAGCTGAAGCGAATGGCCAGAACGACATTCATAACGATCATGACATACATGATGATCATGATGAGAATGAAGAGGAACCTATTATGCCCCGTAGGTCATCAAGAGTCCGTCAAGCTACTGAGTTTTACGGACAGCTTGTGAATGCAATCTCGGCTGAGGAGTCAGATGAACCTACGAGTTACAAAGAAGCATTGGAGGGACCCGAGTCCGAGAAATGGCTTGAAGCCATGAAATCCGAAATAGACTCCGTGTACACCAACAAAGTATGGACTTTGGTGGATATTCCCGAGGACCGCAAGGCCGTTGAGAATAAATGGATTTTCAAGAAAAAGACTGACACAGACGGAAACGTATCTGTCTACAAAGCTCGACTTGTCGCGAAGGGGTTCCGAAAAATTCAAGGAGTTGACTACGAGGAGACGTTATCTCCTGTAGCGATGATAAAGTCTATTCGGATCCTACTAGCAATAGCTGCATATCATGATTACGAGATATGGCAGATGGATGTGAAAACTGCATTCCTAAATGGAAACATTGAGGAAGAGTTGTATATGATGCAAACAGAGGGGTTTGTCGATCCAAGGAACGCTGGTAAGGTGTGCAAGCTTCAACGGTCCATCTATGGGTTGAAGCAAGCATCTCGGAGCTGGAATCTTCTATTTGATGAGGTCATTAAAGCTTTTGGATTTGTCCAAAACGTCGAAGAGTTTTGTGTCTATAAGAAACTGAGTGGGAGCTCTGTAGCATTCCTTGTGTTATATGTAGATGACATATTACTAATAGGGAACAATAAGAAATTCTTAGAGGAAGTGAAGGAATATCTGAATGGAAAATTTTCCATGAAGGACCTAGGTGAAGCTGCGTACATATTGGGGATTAAGATCTATAGAGATAGACCTAATCGACGGTTGGCCTTGAGTCAGAGCACTTATATTGACAAGATATTGAAAAGGTTCAGTATGGGCAACTCCAAGAGAGGCCTCTTGCCAGTTATAAAAGGTGCCAAATTAAGCGTGACTCAATGCCCAACCACAGAAAAAGAGAAGGAGGAGATGTCCTCAAAGCCCTATGCCTTAGCCATAGGTTGTCTCATGTATGCTATGTTATGTACCAGACCGGATTTAGCGCTAGCCATTAGTATGACTAATCGCTACCAGAGTAACCCGGGTGTCGGGACCCGGGGTTAGCATATGCAAGTACAGTTTAGACATAGTCATATGGAGAGCCGAGAACCGCACCCACTTGTCTAAGCAGACAAGGCCAAGCACTGAACATTCTCGGAAAGCACCGTACGTGAGGGGCATCCCATCCAGGCCGGATGATCAACTGAGATGGGTCCTCATCGTCCGCACACAAGTCAAATGATATGGGTGGTGAACTCCCATATTCAAAGACAAGTCACCTCAACCATACTACCGACTATCTCAAAACTCTTACATAGACTTACTCCAGCCCGATCACCTAGTCGAGGTCTAGGGCGGGCCCGATCATACCACAAAGTGTGCACGAGACGGAGTCTCGAGCAATCGCATCGCGATGCCCCAAGCTGCGCACATCTAAGGGCCACTTGGTGTATGAAAGACCGCCAGCCAGAACACAACTAAGGTCTCGAAAACCCATACAAAGACATGCATGTTATAAACATACACGCAACACACATGCCTTGTATGAACAGCAGGTACCATTGCAATTCTCTACAAAGTGTACATTTTATTTATAACTCTTATAGAGTACACACAGAGATCACATACATGTGATCCAACATTACAACACAGAACGGAAGCAAATTATGTCTGAGTACAGACAAGTTTAACAAGTGGCTTAAGAAGCCTTATTTAAACACAAAGCCCTCCACGAGGGAACCAGTCTGCTGACTGGGACTAGACTAGTTTAACTTCAGTCGTCCAGCTCGATGAAGAAGCCACCTTCGGGGTCAGTGGCGTCATCTAAAACATAGATTAAGCAAACGTGAGTACAAAGTCGTACTCAGCAAGACTTACATAGGAGCTATACTACTCATGCACATGTATCAAGGTAAAGGGAGGTGGGGTTCACTTGCAGAAATGCCAGCTTTGACTTGGCTAATCCTGAACTACGAGTACCAGACTTTGAGGTAAGAAGCGTACACGAGTCCACTACTTTCACCAACCAATACACCACTATGGTGTCTTCCTCGACTTCCCCACGAGGAAGCACGCCATAGCACTCACACTTATCTTGGTGTGTTTTAGAAGTATCCGGTTCAAGTTGTCTAATAATCAAGCTAAGCTTTCCAAGCAGTCCATAACCGTGGACGCGGCTATTCGAATAGTTTTGTTAACCTTGCAAGGGTGTACCGCTACACACACATGATCATCATTTACCGCCTTTGATCTCGACACCATTCAAGGGGTGCCGGCGAGGATGCTCACCACAACTGTTACCTCATAGCCTATCTAGTCCAAGAAAGCCGCCTACTTGGGTTGGCTACCACTATCGTGAACCCGGCCAGTTTACCGAAGTGGACCCAAGCGATGTGTGCGTGGTGCATAAGCCGGTCTCGGGTGAGCCGTTCTCTCACTTAGCATCCAGGCCACAAGCCTACCAGAACTCCGAACTACTGCGACATCTGGACATCGAAAGGGATGAGTTAGTAAGTTGAGAGGGGTCAGTGAGCCCAATGTGTGGTTGTACTCTTCATCTTGGATCACCACACAAGAACTCGTACTAGGGCGGTGTTCAACGAGACAACCCACCGTGTACTCCTACACAACCTCTCATCGTTCACCTTGTATTAGGGTTGATTCACCAACACTTTTCTACCATCATCAACATGATCATTCCCATCCCGACTCACATCACAGTAACAACATGGTATCATACTAAGCATGCAATAAGCAGTAGCATTGCAGGGGTTACATGATATCAACCAACTCCTACACAGCTAGGATTGTGGTTTTCTTACTACTGTGACAAAAGATAGGTCATGCAAAGGAATGGGTTCATCTATGCGGTAGAATCGTAACATGGTGATCATCCTATACAATGCATAAGCGAGACATGATAGGGAAGTGGGATTTTATCGACATGATCAATGGGGGTTTGCTTGCCTTGCTGACGAGGTTCGGGTTCTGGATCTTCAGCGAAGGGGGTGATCTCCTGCTCCGGTTCCACCTCTACTCGACAAACAAAGCACGAAGTAGCAATCAATATGAATGTAATGCTCAAGCACATGATTGAATGTTAAAGCTTGAAGTATAAGTTTTGATGTGTGAGGCAATTCCATTTAAGTGGAATATATTGCATTTAAAATGCAAATTCAAACTCCACATTTGAATTCAACCTAGTCAAGTTGTAAGTGACATGGTTTGATCATTTTGAATCATCTTCACTTGTATAAGATGTGCTTCTGATGTATGGTTGAATTACATCATAATTCCATGGTCCAAGTAGCAAAAGCATTTGGTTTGAATTTGAATTAAATTCAAATAAACCAAATGACATATGCTACTGGTCCCATTTTAAATTCAAATCAAACAGAGTTGAAATTTGCATATTTGGAAAGATAATTTTCTCCTGATCATTTTTCATATATTATTTGTCCAATTTGGAGTTAATATGAATTTTCTATGAATTTCCAAAGTTTGGGGTATTTTCTGGATTTTCTGGAATTCTTTTAATTCAAATAATCTCTGGAAATTCATTTAATTGATTTAATGCGCAATGCTGACGTCAGGGGGGGCTGACAGGTGGGGCCACCCTGTCAATGGCTGGTTAACTTAACCCGTGGGTTAACTTAATCCAGTGGCTTAATTAAGCCACTGGGCCCACTGGTCAGTGACCCAGGGGTCACTAATTTGGTGAAAACAGGGGGGGGGGGGGTTTAGAGCTGACTCGCCGGCGGCTTGACGCCGGCGACTGGAGTCGCGGCCTGCACGGGAGCTCGATTCCGTCTACCATTTGGAGCGCGAAGACCACCGTCTTGAAGCTCTTACTCGCGCGCGTCGAACGGGACCAAAACCAAGCACTGGGGTGCACCGTACGCTCGCCGGCATCAACTTTCGCGGCGACCTAGCTACGGCCACCATCGAGATTTGGCTCCAGGGCACGACTTGAGGCGAGGCTAGGCTGGTTCGACGAGGAAGAACACGGTGAACACGATGGACAACAGGCTGAGTTCGATTACCTAACGAATGGACCTCGCCATGGTTTCCCGCGGCGAGAAACTTCGGCTTTCATGGCGGCCTCGGCTACAGGGAGTAAACGAAGGGGAAAAGTGAGGGGTTTTGACCCCAAGCTCACCAGGAGCTCAGCAAAGGTGGTAGCGAGGGCTGGGGTGGCTCAACGGCGACGTAAACGATGAAGTCCTTCACGGCGGCCGGCGGGGACTCGAGGAAGAATTCAGCGTCTACGCGGGCTTCGGGCTCGATTCCTTCTGCAAGTCGGTGAAGACGACGACGACGAAGCGTTTGGACACCGTCTTGGGGCTTCTCGGCTTCACTGTCCATGCGTGTGCTCGACGACGCTCCGGCGTGCTTCTCGGGCGGCGATGAATCGGGCGGGAGAGGAGAGGAGGAAGCTCGTGGATGGGGGGAAAAGAACTGGGGCGGCTCCAGGACGCTTCTGGACGCGATTACGTGGACGGGGAGGGAAGCAGGAGGTGGCTACCGACGACGGAATGCTCGCCACGGCGGCAGCAGCCTGCCTGGCGCGAGGAAGAAGACGCCCCTGTCCCTGGGCCGGGCTGCCTCGGTGAGTTGGGCCCAATTGAGGTAAGCCTTCTTTTCCTTTTCTGTTTTCTGTTTTTCCTTCTGTCATTTGTTCTGTTTAGCTAAAATAAATAGCTAAACATTTTATTAAATGCTGAAAACTTTTATGTGGCCTCATAATAATGTAGACTAGCCACTCATAAACTTTCAACATTTTTAAAATTCAAATGATTTGAATTTTAAATCAAAAAGGGGTATTTCTTTAATTCCAAGGTACTGTTTGAATATTTGAAAAATCTATGAGCATGGGGTGGGTCCCACATCACTTGATATGTGATTACACTCATTTATAAGACTTTTCAAAACTCTAACATGAATTTTTGGAAAATATTTTTATCTGGCCTTTTGAATTAATTCATCTGGGGGTGTTCCTTCTCCCATTTGGATTTTGAAGTTGATTTCCTTTGAAATTTTTTACATGATGCAAGGTTACTTGATCCTAGCACATTACCTAACAGAGGGTTCTGACAACTCGCCCCCACTCAAAAGAATCTCGTCCCGAGATTCAGAAGTCTGCGGGAGGAAGGAGGGGTACTCGACAGCGAGACGGTCTTCTCTTTCCCACGTAGCTTCTCTTTCAGAGTGGTGTGACCATTGCACTTTCAGAAATCTAATCTTCTGACGAAGAGTGACATGCTCTGCTGAATCAAGAATACGAACGGGGTATTCTCGATAAGAAAGGTCATCTTGGAGATCAAGCGTTTCATGGTCGACTTCGCGGATGGGGTCCTTGAAGCAACGCCTGAGTTGGGACACATGGAATACATCGTGTACTCGGGAAAGGTGCGGGGGTAGTTCAAGTTGGTAGGCAACTTCTCCACGTTTAGTAATAATGCGGAAAGGTCCGATGTAACGTGGGGCCAACTTGCCTTTGATACCGAAATGTTGGGTTCCCTTCAGAGGATTAACCCGAAGGTAAGCCTTCTCATCCAGATTGTAGCTTTCTTGCCTATGATGACGATCATAGTAGCTTTTCTGACGAGACTGGGCTGCTTTCAATTGATCACGAACAATGCGAAGTTGCTCTTCTGCTTCCTTGATCATATCCGGTCCAAAGAATTGTCTTTCACCGGTTTCAGACCAGTTTAGTGGTGTTCGACATCGTCGTCCATAAAGGAGTTCAAAAGGAGCCATGTTCAGACTAGATTGAAAACTATTGTTATAAGCAAATTCGGCAAATGGAAGAGAATTCTCCCAATTCTTTCCGAATGAGATAACACAAGCTCTGAGCATGTCTTCAAGAATTTGGTTAACCCTTTCGACTTGACCGCTAGACTGAGGATGGAAAGTTATACTAAAGGAGAGATGACTTCCCATAGCATTCTGAAAGCTTCCCCAAAATCTAGAGGTAAAAAGGCTACCGCGATCAGAATTGATTTCGAAAGGAACACCGTGAAGGGATACAATTCTGGAGATGTACAAGTCCTCTAACTGGCTAGCAGTTATAGACTCACGAACCGGAAGGAAGTGAGCAACTTTGGAAAGCCTATCTATGACAACGAAGATGGCATTGTTTCCTTTCTGGGTTCTTGGAAAGCCGGTGATGAAGTCCATACCGACTTTGTCGCATTTCCACTCGGGAATAGACAAAGGTTGAAGTGTACCAGAAGGTCTTTGATGTTCTGCCTTAATGCGACGACAAACATCACATTCGGCAAAAAATTGAGCAATGTCTCTCTTCATCCTAGTCCACCAAAATCTCTGGCGTAGATCTCGGTACATTTTTGTGCTACCTGGATGAATTGAGAGGGGTGTGTCATGGGCTTCATTGAGGATGAGTTGCCTTAGTTCCCTATTCTTAGGTACTACCAAATGATTTTCAAAGAATACCGTTCCCTTGCTATCTGTGGAGAAACATTTAGCAACTCCGCTAGCAATGTTCTCTTTGATCCGGCGAACACCTCGTGCACGCCTTTGGGAAACTATGATTTGATCCTCAAGAGTTGGTTTCGCCACCAAGGTAGAAAGATAGCCATGAGGAACAATTTCAAGGTTGATCTTGCGAAAGTCCTCATGAAGAAGTGGTTGATACTGCTGCAACATGAGGTTGTTACAGTACGACTTACGACTTAGTGCATCAGCCATGACATTGGCTTTTCCTGGGGTGTAAGAAATTACTACGTCGTAATCTTTTATCAACTCAATCTAGCGTCTTTTCCTGAGATTAAGATCTGGCTGGGTGAAAATATATTTGAGGCTTTGGTGGTCGGAATAAATCTCGCAACGGTTACCAAGGAGGTAATGTCGCCAAGTTGTTAGGGCATGAACTACGGCAGCGAGTTCAAGGTCATGGGTAGGATAGTTCTCTTCATGTGGCCGACTCTGGCGTGAAGCATAAGCTACCACATGTCGATCTTGCAGACGTATGCATCCTAACCCTTGCCGTGAGGCATCACAATAGATCTCGAAATCTCTTTTGGTGTCTGGAGGTGCAAGCACGGGTGCAGAAGTCAATCTTCTTTTTAGCTCTTGAAAGCTTTCCTAGCACTTGGGAGTCCATAAGAATTTCTTATATTTCTTGAGGAGTTCAGTTAGAGGCTTTGCAACTTTAGAAAAGTTCTCGACGAAGCGACGGCAATAGCTGGCTAGGCCAAGAAAACTCCTAACTTGCTTAACCGATTCAGGTGGAGTCCAGTCAAGGACGGCCTGAACTCTCTCGGGGTTCACAGCAATGCCTTTTGCAGAAATCACGTGGCCTAAGTAGGTCACTTCTGGTAGCCAGAATTCACACTTGGAGAATTTAGCGTACAGGCGATGCTCTCTAAGCTTCATCAATACCAGCCTTAAGTGTTCGGCATGATCTCCTTTGTTCTTCGAGTAGATGAGAATATCATCGAGATAAACCACAACAAATTTATCTAGGTACTCCATGAAGATTGAATTCATCAAGCGTGAGAATGTGGCGGGGGCATTGGTTAAACCAAAGGACATGACGGTGTACTCGTAAAGACCATAACGAGTAGTAAAAGACGTTTTGGGAATGTCCTCGTTTCGGATAACCTAATCTCAAATCCATCTTGGAGAAGACAGCGGATCCTGCAAGTTGATCATAAAGATCATTGATCCTGGGCAGTGGGTATTTGTTCTTTATCGTCGCTAAATTTAGCGGGCGATAGTCTACGCACATCCTTTCTGTTCCATCTTTCTTCTTTACGAACAGAACGTGGCAACCCCATGGCGATGAGCTAGGGCGGATGAAGCCTTTTGCAAACGAAGCATCAAGTTCGGTTTTTAGCTCAGCTAACTCATGTGGGGCCATTTTATATGGGCGTTTGGAAATTGGTGCGGTTCCTGGTACAAGATCCACTATAAACTCTACACATCTGTTGGGTGGCATGCCCGGTAGCTCTTCAGGAAAGACATCCGGGAAGTCACGAACCACCAGAATATCTTCAAGTTTGGGAAGGGGAAGTACATTCAAGGAATGCACTTGGGTTCTTGTTCTGGGTGAGGTATAGTTGACTGTTTTGCCTGAATGGTGGGTGAGTTTCACGGATTTGCCTTTGCAATCCAGGTAGGAATTCTATCTTGATAGCCAATCCATGCCAAGGATGACATCAATGTCTGAAGACTTGAGGGCTATGAGTGAAGCAAGGAATACTAAACCCTCAATTGCAATTTGATTACCATGGCTCACTCTATTAGTTTGCCATCTTGACCCTGGATTTTGAATAACCATCGGGGTGGACAATTCAATAAAGGGTAACTCATGACGAAGTGCATAACTTTCCGACATGAATGAATGAGATGCTCCTGGGTCGAAAAGAACGGAAGTAGGAACAAAATTGACCGGGAGCGTACCAAGAATGACGTCAGTGGTGTCGTCAGTCTCTTCGGCGGCAATCTGGTTCAGACGTCCACGAGTGGCGGGAGGAGCGGGTTTGGCGGTGAAGACCTTCTGGGATGGCTTGCCACGGCCAGTGTTGTTGTTGTTGTTGCCTCCGGCACGTGGTGGAGCATTCTGTTGTTGGAGCTGGTTCTGGGGACACTCGCGAGAATAGTGGCCTGCCTGACCACATTTGTAGCAAGCTCCGAAAACAGTGCGTGGAGCTGGGTTGTTTGGTGGAGCTGGGTGGAACTGGGTGGGTGGACGAGGCGCCACATAGGATTGCCTCGGTGGGTTGTTCTGGCGGAACATGTTGTTTGGAATCCAGATCTTGCGCTTCTGGGAACCAGAGCTGGATGAACCGTCCTCTCTAGGGTCTTTGCGGAAATCGTTGGGGGTGTTCATGTCCTCTGCCTTGATGGCCTTGTTGACAAGGACCTGGAATGTGGCAAAGTCATGAAGGTTGAGCTCACGACGTAGTCCGGTGTTGAGGCCACGACGGAACCTCTCTTGTTTCTTGGAGTTGGTGGAGACTTCCTCGGTAGCATAACGAGCCAGTCGGTTGAACTCGCGACTAAACTCATCAACGGTCCTTCTGCCTTGAGTGAGGTTGCATAACTCCTCACGCTTGCGGTCCATAAGACCCTTGGGAATGTGGTGCTCGCGGAAAGAGGTGCAGAATTCCTCCCAAGATGTAGGCGGTCCAACGGGTCGCATATTCAGAAAGTTCTCCCACCAAGAGCTAGCCGCACCTTCGAGGTGATAGGTGGCGTAGCTAACCTTGTCGCCAGTTGCAACACGGCCTGCTTGGAGCTTCCTTTCGATGCTGCGAAGCCAGTCATCGGCGTCAAGGGGCTCGGTGGAGTAACTGAAAACCGGGGGATGAAGTCGTTCAGGGACACCAACTCATTGCGCTGCTGAGTGGTGTTGCGTGCAATGACTTCCAGCAGGTGGTGAGAGTCACGGCGGTTCCTCTCGACCTCCATCCGAACTTGGGCCATCGTGGGTGGGGGTGGAAGGTTGCCTTCCTCCTGGTCATTCCCACGACCTTGGTTCCGACCAACCTGGCCACGGGTTCCTTGAGACATCCTGAAGGTGAAAATCCAAAGTCAAACAGAGTTGATTTCAAGAGTCTAATAAAGGTATTGAAGTACTGGAAGGATTACAGAGCAAAGGAAGTAATCATCTTGAAAACATGGTGATAAAAGCATACAAGCCATATATTCACAAGCTGTCATAGAAGCCATACATCGTTTTAGTACAAGCACTAATCTAATACAAACGTGATGAAGATGATACATCCTTCAGAGGCACTCTGACTTCCTATACATTATTTATCTAAGCCTCTGGAACTTAGACACCTTGCATAAAATATACTAGGATACTACTACATCCTCACTAAGTAAGACCACAGGCGGTCTCACTCATCTCCATCTCCATAGTAGTCCTCGTAAAAGTTACCCGCATATCCCGGTAGCTGGAGGTGACCATCGGAAAACACGGAGACCTGCGGACCCTGATATCCATTTGGGCAAGGATGGGGCCTAGGTCCAGTGTAGGGTGGAAGCAAAGGACCACGGGGTGGAAAAATGCCTCCAATCTCGGGCCAAGCAACTCGAGAAGGCATTTGCGTTCTCACTGGATAGATCGCATCATACTGAACTGATTCCACGGTCACAAAGGGTGCCAAGAGCGTCAGTGCTCGGTAAAGACGAACTCGGGTGGCGTGGAGCTCAAAACGGAGAGCGCGTGCATCACGATCTCGATCACTAGCAAACCTAGCAGTCACCTGGAGTGCTGGATCCTCTGCAGAGTGATTTGAGTAGAGTCCGGTGTAATATCCCTCTTCTCCTGGAAGTGCAGCAGGGATATAGCGGAAACAAGTCTCTCTCAGCATGGTGTGCTCCTCTCTCAGCAGGGTAATACATGAATATGCAGCATCCTGCACAGCCATGTTCTCGGTAACGCCAATGCCATGTCCAAAGTGGATAGGCTAGGTGACTCCAACGTGGTGCGGATATATCCGGACAATGCAGTGGAACTGCGTCTGGTTGAAGTCGTGGAACTGCTCCTCGATGGTGTACTCAGGGTACCATCAATATCCCACATAGGACATCATCTCGATCAATATGGCGGGATGGCCGCGCACACCGAGGCACCTGGTCAAACGAACAATCTGCCGAGGGGGAAGATCTGCCATCTGAAACAGAAAGGAGTTTGCAAATGCATCAGATTATGTGTCAGATCCCTCTGTTAGGTATGTGCTAGGGTTAGCTAGTGCCTTTGCATCATGTCAAGATTTCAAAAAGAAATCTTGGAAATCAATTTAAAAATCAAAATGGGAGAAGGAACACCCCCCAGATGAATTAATTCAAAAGGCCAGATAGAAATCTTTTCCAAAAATTCATGTTAGAGTTTTGAAAAGTCTTATAAATGAGTATGATCACATATCAAGTGATGTGGGACCCACCCCATGCTCATAGATTTTTCAAATATTCAAACAGTACCTTGGAATTAAAGAAATACCCCTTTTTGATTTAAAATTCAAATCATTTGAATTTTAAAAATGTTGAAAGTTTATGAGTGGCTAGTTGATATTATTATGAGGCCACATAAAAGTTTTCAGCATTTAATAAAATGGTTTGGTATTTTTATCAGAGCCAAAACAAATTACAGAAAAAGAAAGGAAAGATTAAACAGAAGAAATTAGAAAACGTTACCTGGCGCCCAAGCGAAGCAAGGCCCACCCAGCCCAGCCGGCCCAAAGGGGCACGGGGGTCTTCTTCCCCACCCCACGCCTCCAAGCTGCTCGGTGGAATGCCACCGAGCTAGCTGGTGACGCCACGTCGTCGCCGAGGAGCTTCCAGCCCTCCCCGTGGCCCTTCTCGCACCTGGACGCGCCCTGGAGAACGACGCATCCATTCTCCCCCTCCAGAGCTTCCTCCTCCTCCTCCTGTGCTCGTTTCCATCGCCACCCGAGAGCGTCGCCGTTCGCCGTCGCAAGAACTCGTGGCCATCGACGTCGAGGAGTCAATCCAAAGATTCCAAGCTCTTCAACGTCGTCGTCCTCATCGAACTGCAGAAGGAATCGCGCCCGGAGCCCTCGAAGTCGCCGGATTCTTCCTCAAGCTCCCGCCGGCCGCCGTGAAGGACTTCGTCGATTCACGGTGAGCCACCCCAGCCCTCGCCACCACCTCTGCTGGATTCAGGGTGAGCTTGCGAGTGAAATCCCTCACTTCTCCCCCTCGATTTCTTCCTCTAGCCGGATCCGCCATGGGAACCCGAGCACCTCGCCGCCATGGTCGTCGTCCTCCTCGCTCCAGTGCTTGTCGTGAACCCCCAGTGCGTGCGTTTGACTCCCAGGGTTGCTAGCTTTCGAACGCAAGCGATTTCAGCCCGAGTCTTGCACGGTAGCGTCTCTTCCGACCTCGCCGTGGTTCTGTTGCCGCCGGAGTCGTTGCCGTCGTCAATACAGAGCTCCCCGTGGACCCCCAATGCCTCCAGAAGACGCGGACGACCTCCAGGAGCAAGCCGGTGCCCTCTGTTTCCCCTCCCGTGGCCGGAATCGTGTTCCCGTACTGCGCCGCGGTGGCCAGGCCGCCGGCGTTTAGCCGCCGGCGTGTCAGTGCTAACCCCCCCCCCCCCTGTTTTCAGCAGTTTAGTGACCCCTGGGTCACTGACCAGTGGGCCTAGTGGCTTAATTAAGCCAATGGATTAATTTAACCCACGGGTTAAGTTAACCCAGCCACTGACAGGGTGGCCCCACTTGTCAGCCCCCCCCCTGACGTCAGCTTTGCGCAATAAATCATTTAAATGAATTTCCAGAGATTATTTGAATTAAAAGAATTCCAGAAATTCCAGAAAATACCCCAAACTTTGGAAATTCATAGAAAATTCATATTAACTCCAAATTGGACAAATAATATATGAAAAATGATCAGGAGAAAATTATATTTCCAAATATGAAACTTTAAACTCTGTTTGAGTTGAATTTAAAATGGGACCAGTAGCATATGTCATTTGGTTAATTTGAATCTAATTCAAATTCAAACATATTGCTTTTGCTACTTGGACCATGGAATTATGATGTAATTCACCCATACATCAGAAGCACATCTTATACAAGTGAAGATGATTCAAAATGATCAAACCATGTCACATTCAACTTGGCGAAGTTAAATTCAAATGTGGATTTTGAATTTGCATTTCAAATGCAATATATTCCACTTAAATGGAATTGCCTCACACATCAAAACTTATACTTCAAGCTTTAACATTCATTCATGTGCTTGAGCATTGCATTCATATTGATTGCTACTTCATGCATTGTTTGTCGAGTAGAGGTGGAACCGGAGCAAGAGGTCACCCCCTACGTTGAAGATCCAGAACCCGAACCTCGTCAGCAAGGCAAGCAAACCCCCATTGATCATGTCGATAAAATCCCACTTCCCTCTCATGTCTCGCTTATGCATTGTTTAGGATGATCACCATGCTAAGTTTCTACCGCATAGATGAACCCATTCCTTTGCATGACCTATCATTTTTTCACAGTAGTAAGCAAACCACAATCCTAGCAACTGTAGGAGTAGTTTGATATCATGTGGCCCCTGCAATGTTACTTCTTATTGCATGCTTAGTATGATACCATGTTGTTACTGTGATGTGAGTCGGGATGGGAACGATCATGTTGATGATGGTAGAAAAGTGTTGGTGAATCGACCTAATACAAGGTGAACGATGAGAGGCTGTGTAGGAGTACACGGTGGGTTGTCTCGTTGAACACCGCCCTAGTACGAGTTCTTGTGTGGTGATCCAAGATGAAGAGTACAACCACACATTGGGCTCACTGACCCCTCTCAACTTACTAACTCATCCCTTTTGATATCCAGATGTCGCAATAGTTCGGAGTTCTGGTAGGTCTGTGGCATGGATGCTAAGTGAGAGAACGGCTCATCCGAGACCGGCTTATGCACCACGCACACATCACGATTGTGTTAACCAACCCAAGTAGGCGGCTTTCTCGGACTAGATCGGCTATGAGGTAACAGTTGTGGTGAGCATCCTCGCCGACACTTCTTGAACGGTGTCGAGTACAAAGGCGGTAACTGATGATCATGTGTGTGTAGCGGTACACCCTTGCAAGGTTAACAAAACTTTTCGAATAGCCGCGTCCGCTGTTATGGACTGCTTGGAAAGCTTAGCTTGATTATTAGATAACTTGAACCGGATACTTCTAAAACACACCAAGATCAGTGTGAGTGCTATGGCGTGCTTTCTCGTGGGGAAGTCGAGGAAGGCACCATAGTGGTGTATTGGTTGGAGAAAGTAGTGGACTCGTGTACGCTTCTTACCTCAAAGTCTGGTACTCGTAGTTCAGGATTAGCCAAGTCAAAGCTGGCTTTTCTGCAAGTGAACTCCACCTCCCTTTACCTTGACACATGTGCATGAGTAGTATAGCTCCTATGTAAGTCTTGCTGAGTACGACTTTGTACTCACGTTTGCTTAATCTATGTTTTAGATGACTCCACTGACCCCGAAGGTGGCTTCTTCGTCGAGCTGGACGACTGAAGTTAAGCTAGTCTAGTCCCAGTCAGCAGACTGGTTCCCTCGTGGAGGGCTTTGTGTTTAAATACGGCTTCTTAAGCCATTTGTTAAACTTGTCTTTACCCAGACATAATTTTCTTCCGCTCTGTGTGTACTGTATAAGAGTTATAAATAAAATGTACACTTTGTAGAGAAATGCAATGGTAACTGCTGTTCATACAAGGCATGTGTGCTGCGTGTATGTTTATAACATGCATGTCTTTGTATGGGTTTTCGAGACCTTAGTTGTGTTCTAGCTGGCGGTCTTTCATACACCAAGTGGCCCTTAGATGTGCGCAGCTTGGGGCATTGCGATGCGATTGCTCGAGACTCCGTCTCGTGCACACTTTGTGGTATGATCGAGCCTGCCCTAGACCCCGACTAAGTGATCGGGCTGGACTAAGTCTATGTAAGAGTTTTGAGATAGTCGATAATATGGTTGAGGCGACTTGTCTTTGAATATGGGAGTTCACCACCCATATCTTTAGACTTGTGTGCGGACGATGAGGACCCATCTCAGTTGATCATCCGGCCTGGATGGGATGCCCCTCACGTACGATGTTTTCCGAGAATGTTCAGTGCTTGGCCTTGTCTGCTTAGACAAGTGGGTGCGGTTCTCGGCTCTCCATATGACTATGTCTTAACTGTAGTTGCATACGCAAACCCCGGGTCCCGACAGACTTGGTATCAGAGCAGGACTGACTGTAGGACTAGTAGCCTTGGCCGAAGTCGAGTCTAGCTTGCTATAGTTATATAGTTACTCTGGGTATATAAGGGAACAACGTAAGGCTTCTTTTTTTTTCTCCTTACCCCCTTCGTTCTGAGTTCTGAGTCACTCTCATCTTATTCTACGGGAAGATAGGACTAGGCTCTCCTCTGTCTAATTAGAACATCTCGTTGTTTGCTTCCTTGTAGCCGTAGGAAAGTTGTGATCGGTTTGTTAGATTGTTTATGCTCCCTGTTTTGATACACCGTATGTAAGTGCTGTTTCCATGTTGTAAGAAATTGTCTTTTTCTTGCAATTACAGCCGTTATGCTGTCCGAGTCATTCCAGGTTTATCTCATAATCTGATGCATTTGCAAACTCCTTTCTGTTTCAGATGGAAGATCTTCCCCCTCGGCAGATTGTTCGTTTGACCAGGTGCCTCGGTGTGCGTGGCCATCCCGCCACGTTGATCGAGATGATGTCCTATGTGGGATATCGGTGGTACCCTGAGTACACCATCGAGGAGCAGTTTCATGACTTCAACCAGACGCAGTTCCACTGCATTGTCCGGATCTATCCACACCACGTTGGAGTCACTCAGCCTATCCACTTTGGACATGGCATTGGCGTTACCGAGAACATGGCTGTGCAGGATGCTGCATATTCATGTATTACACTACTGAGAGAGGAGCACACCATGCTGAGAGAGACCTCATTCCGCTATATCCCTGCTGCACTTCCAGGAGAAGAGGGATATTACACCGGACTCTACTCAGATCACTCTGCAGAGGATCCAACACTTCAGGTGACTGCTAGGTTTGCTAGTGACAGAGATCGTGATGCACGCGCTCTCCGTTTTGAGCTCCACGCCACTCGTGTTCGTTTGTACCGAGCACTGACGCTCTTGGCACCCTTTGTGAGAGTGGGATCAGTTGAGTATGATGCGATCTATCCAGTGAGGACTCAGAAGCCATCTCGAGTTGCTTGGCCCGAGATTGGAGGAATTTTTCCACCCCGTGGTCCTTTGCTTCCACCCTACACTGGACCTAGGCCCCATCCTTGCCCAAATGGATATCAGGGTCCGCAGGCCTCCGTGTTTTCCGATGGTCACCTCCAGCTACTGGGATATGCGGGTAACTTTTACGAGGACTACTATGGAGATGGAGATGAGTGAGACCGCCTGTGGTCTTACTTAGTGAGGATGTAGTAGTATCTTAGTATATTGTAAGCAAGGTGTCTAAGTTCCAGAGGCTTAGATAAATAATGTATAGGAAGTCAGAGTGCCTCTGAAGGATGTATCATCTTCATCACGTTTGTATTAGCTTAGTGCTTGTACTAAAATGATGTATGGCTTGTATGACAGCTTGTGAATATATGGCTTGTATGCTTTTATCACCATGTTGTCAAGATGATTACTTCCTTTGCTCTGTAATTCTTCCAGTACTTCAATACCTTGATTAGACTCTTGAAATCAACTCTGTTTGACTTTGGTTTTCACCTTCAGGATGTCTCAAGGAACCCGTGGCCAGGTTGGTCGTAACCAAGGTCGTGGGAACAACCAGGAGGAAGGCAACCTTCCACCCCCACCCACGATGGCTCAGGTTCTGATGGAAGTTGAGAGGATCCGCCGAGACTCTCACCACCTGCTGGAAGTCATCGCACGCAACACCACTCAGCAGCGCAATGAGTTGGTGTCCCTGAACGACTTCATCCGACTTCATCCCCCAGTTTTCAGTTACTCCACCGAGCCCCTTGACGCCGATGACTGGCTCCGCAGCATCGAAAGGAAGCTCCAAGCAGGCCGTGTTGCAACTGGTGACAAGGTCAGCTATTCCACCTATCACATCGAAGGTGCAGCTAGTTCTTGGTGGGAGAATTTTCTGAATATGCGTCCTGATGGACCACCTGCATCTTTGGAGGAATTCTGCACGTCTTTCCGCGAGCACCACATTCCCAAAGGTCTCATGGACCGCAAGCGTGAGGAGTTCTGCAACCTCACTCAAGGCAGAAGGACCGTTGATGAGTTTAGTCGTGAGTTCAACCGACTTGCTCGTTATGCAACCGAGGAAGTCTCCACCGACTCCAAGAAACAAGAGAGGTTCCGTCGTGGCCTCAACACCGGACTTCGTCGTGAGCTCAATCTTCATGACTTTGCCACATTCCAGGTCCTTGTCAACAAGGCCATCAAAGCCGAGGACATGAACACCCCCAACGATTTCCGCAAACACCCTAGAGATGACGGATCATCCAGCTCTGGTTCCCAGAAACGCAAGATCTGGATCCCCAATAGCATGTTCCGCCAGAACAACCCACCGAGGCCATCCTATGTGGCGCCTCGTCCACCCACCCAGTTCCACCCAGCTCCACCAAACAACCCAGCTCCACGCACTGTTTTCGGAGCTTGCTACAAGTGTGGTCAGGCAGGCCACTATTCTCGCGAGTGCCCCCAGAACCAGCTCCAACACCAGAACGCTCCACCCTATGCCGGAGGCAACAACAACAGCAACTATGGTCGTGGCAAGCCACCCCAGAAGGTCTACACCGCCAAACCCGCTCCTCCCGCCACTCGTGGACGTGTGAACCAGATTGCCGCCGAAGAGACTGACGACACCACTGACGTCATTCTTGGTACGCTCCCAGTCAATTATGTTCCTACTTCCGTTCTTTTCGACCCAGGAGCATCTCATTCATTCATGTCGGAAAGTTATGCACTTCGTCATGAGTTACCCTTTGTTGAATTGTCCACCCCGATGGTTATTCAAACTCCAGGGTCAAGATGGCAAACTAATAGAGTGAGCCATGGTAATCAAATTGCAATTGAGGGTTTAGTATTCCTTGCTTCACTCATAGCCCTCAAGTCTTCAGACATTGATGTCATCCTTGGCATGGATTGGCTATCAAGACAGAATGCCTACCTGGATTGCAAAGGCAAATCCGTGAAACTCACCCACCCTTGAGGCCAAACAGTCAACTATACCTCACCCAGAACAAGAACCCAAGTGCATTCCTTGAATGTACTTCCCCTTCCCGAACTTGAAGATATTCCGGTGGTTCGTGACTTCCCGGATGTCTTTCCTGAAGAGCTGCCGGGCATGCCACCCGACAGATGTGTAGAGTTTATAGTGGATCTTGTTCCCGGAACCGCACCAATTTCCAAACGGCCATATAAAATGGCCCCACATGAGTTAGCTGAGCTAAAAACCCAACTTGATGCTTCGTTGGAAAAAGGCTTCATCCGCCTTAGCTCATCGCCATGGGGTTGCCCCGTTCTGTTCGTAAAGAAGAAAGATGGAACAGAAAGGATGTGCGTAGACTATCGCCCGCTAAATTTAGCGACGATCGAGAACAAATACCCACTGCCCAGGATCAATGATCTTTATGATCAACTTGCAGGATCATCCGTCTTCTCCAAGATGGATTTGAGATTAGGTTATCATCAGATCAGAATCCGAAACGAGGACATTCCCAAAACGTCTTTTACTACTTGTTATGGTCTTTACGAGTATACCGTCATGTCCTTTGGTTTAACCAATGCCCCCGCCACATTCTCACGCTTGATGAATTCGATCTTCATGGAGTACCTAGATAAATTTGTTGTAGTTTATCTTGATGATATTCTCATCTACTCGAAGAACGAAGGAGATCATGCAGAACACTTAAGGCTGGTATTGATGAAACTTAGAGAGAATCGCCTGTACGCTAAATTCTCCAAGTGTGAATTCTGGCTACCAGAAGTGACCTACTTAGGCCACGTGATTTCTGCAAAAGGCATTGCTGTGAATCCCGAGAGAGTTCAGGTCGTCCTTGACTGGACTCCACCTGAATCGGTTAAGCAAGTTAGGAGTTTTCTTGGCCTAGCCAGCTATTGCCGTCGCTTCGTCGAGAACTTTTCTAAAGTTGCAAAGCCTCTAACTGAACTCCTCAAGAAAGATAAGAAATTCTTATGGACTCCCAAGTGCGAGGAAAGCTTTCAAGAGCTAAAAAGAAGATTGACTTCTGCACCTGTACTTGCACCTCCAGACACTAAAAAGGATTTCGAGATCTATTGTGATGCCTCACGGCAAGGGTTAGGATGCATACTTCTGCAAGATCGACATGTGGTAGCTTATGCTTCACGCCAGTTGCGGCCACATGAAGAGAACTATCCTACCCATGACCTTGAACTCGCTGCCGTAGTTCATGCCCTAACAACTTGGCGACATTACCTCCTTGGTAATCGTTGTGAGATTTATTCTGACCACCAAAGCCTCAAATATATTTTCACCCAGCCAGATCTTAATCTCAGGCAAAGACGCTGGATTGAGTTGATAAAAGATTACGACGTAGGAATTTCTTACACCCCAGGCAAAGCCAATGTCATGGCTGATGCACTAAGTCGTAAGTCGTACTGTAACAACCTCATGTTACAGCAGTATCAACCACTTCTTCATGAGGACTTTCACAAGCTCAACCTTGAAATTGTTCCTCATGGCTATCTTTCAACCTTGGTGGCGAAACCAACTCTTGAGGATCAAATCATAGTTGCCCAAAGGCGTGCACGAGGTGTTCGCTGGATCAAGGAGAACATTGTTAGCGGAGTTGCTAAATGTTTCTCCACAGATAGCAAAGGAACGGTATTCTTTGAAAATCGTTTGGTAGTACCTAAGAATAAGGAACTAAGGCAACTCATCCTCAACGAAGCCCATGACACACCCCTCTCAATTCATCCCGGTAGCACAAAAATGTACCGAGATCTACGCCAGAGATTTTGGTGGACTAGGATGAAGAGAGACATTGCTCAATTTGTTGCCGAATGTGATGTTTGTCGTCGCATTAAGGTAGAACATCAAAGACCTGCTGGTAAACTTCAACCTTTGTCTATTCCCGAGTGGAAATGGGACAAAGTCGGTATGGACTTCATCACCGGCTTTCCAAGAAACCAGAAAGGAAACAATGCCATCTTTGTTGTCATAGATAGGCTTTCCAAAGTTGCTCACTTCCTTCCGGTTCGCGAGTCTATAACTGCTAGCCAGTTAGCAGACTTGTACATCTCCAGGATTGTATCCCTTCATGGTGTTCCTTTGGAAATCAATTCTGATCGTGGTAGCCTTTTCACCTCTAGATTTTGGGGAAGCTTCCAACGTGCTATGGGAACTCATCTCTCCTTTAGTACAGCTTTTCATCCTCAGTCTAGCGGTCAAGTCGAAAGGGTTAACCAAATTCTTGAAGACATGCTCAGAGCTTGTGTTATCTCATTCGGAAAGAATTGGGAAAATTCTCTTCCATTTGCCGAATTTGCTTATAACAATAGTTTTCAATCTAGTCTGAACATGGCTCCTTTTGAACTCCTTTATGGACGACGATGTCGAACACCACTAAACTGGTCTGAAACCGGTGAAAGACAATTCTTTGGACCGGATATGATCACGGAAGCAGAAGAGCAAGTTCGCATTGTTCGTGATCAATTGAAAGCAGCCCAGTCTCGTTAGAAAAGCTACTATGATCGTTATCATAGGCAAGAGAGCTACAATCTGGATGAGAAGGCTTACCTTCGGGTTACTCCTCTAAAGGGAACCCAACGTTTCGGTATCAAAGGCAAGTTGGCCCCACGTTACATCGGACCTTTCCGCATTATTGCTAAACGTGGAGAAGTTGCCTACCAACTTGAACTACCTCCGCACCTCTCCCGAGTACATGATGTATTCCATGTGTCCCAACTCAGGCGTTGCTTCAAGGACCCCATCCGCGAAGTCGACCATGAAACGCTTGATCTCCAAGATGACCTTTCTTATCGAGAATACCCCGTTCGTATTCTTGATTCCGTAGAGCGTGTCACTCGTCGTCAGAAGATTAGGTTTCTGAAAGTGCAATGGTCACACCACTCTGAAAGAGAAGCTACGTGGGAAAGAGAAGACCGTCTCCTTACCGAGTAGCCCTCCTTCCTCCCGCAGACTTCTGAATCTCGCGACGAGATTCTTTTGAGTGGGGGCGAGTTGTCAGATCCCTCTGTTAGGTATGTGCTAGGGTTAGCTAGTGACTTTGCATCATGTCAAGATTTCAAAAAGAAATGTTGGAAATCAATTTAAAAATCAAAATGGGAGAAGGAACACCCCCCAGATGAATTAATTCAAAAGGCCAGATAAAAATCTTTTCCAAAAATTCATGTTAGAGTTTTGAAAAGTCTTATAAATGAGTATGATCATATATCAAGTGATGTGGGACCCACCCCATGCTCATAGATTTTTCAAATATTCAAACAGTACCTTGGAATTAAAGAAATACCCCTTTTTGATTTAAAATTCAAATCATTTGAATTTTAAAAATGTTGAAAGTTTATGAGTGGCTAGTTGATATTATTATGAGGCCACATAAAAGTTTTCAGCATTTAATAAAATGGTTTGGTATTTTTATCAGAGCCAAAACAAATTACAGAAAAAGAAAGGAAAGATTAAACAGAAGAAATTAGAAAACGTTACCTGGCGCCCAGGCGAAGCAAGGCCCACCCAGCCCAGCCGGCCCAAAGGGGCACGGGGGTCTTCTTGCCCACCCCGTGCCTCCAAGCTGCTCGGTGGAATGCCACCGAGCTAGCTGGTGACGCCACGTCGTCGCCGAGGAGCTTCCAGCCCTCCCCGTGGCCCTTCTCGCACCTGGACGCGCCCTGGAGAACGACGCATCCATTCGCCCCCTCCAGAGCTTCCTCCTCCTCCTCCTGTGCTCGTTTCCATCGCCACCCGAGAGCGCCGCCGTTCGCCGTCGCAAGAACTCGTGGCCATCGACGTCGAGGAGTCAAGCCAACGTGTCCAAGCTTTTCATCTTCATCGTCCTCGTCGAACTGCAGAAGGAATCGCGCCCGGAGCCCTCGAAGTGGCCGGATTCTTCCTCAAGCTCCCGCCGGCCGCCGTGAATGACTTCGTCGATTCCGCCGCCGTTGAGCCACCCCAGCCCTCGCCACCACCTCTGCTGGATTCAGGGTGAGCTTGCGAGTGAAATCCCTCACTTCTCCCCCTCGATTTCTTCCTCTAGCCGGATCCGCCATGGGAACCCGAGCACCTCGCCGCCATGGTCGTCGTCCTCCTCGCTCCAGTGCTTGTCGTGAACCCCCAGTGCGTGCGTTTGACTCCTAGGGTTGCTAGCTTTCGAACGCAAGCGATTTCAGCCCGAGTCTTGCACGGTAGCGTCGCTTCCGACCTCGCCGTGGTTCTGTTGCCGCCGGAGTCGTCGCCGTCGTCGATACAGAGCTCCCCGTGGACCCCCAATGCCTCCAGAAGACGCGGACGACCTCCAGGAGCAAGCCGGTGCCCTCCATTTCCCCTCCCGTGGCCGGAATCGTGTTCCCGTACTGCGCCGCCGTGGCCAGGCCGCTGGCGTGTCAGCGCTAACCCCCCCCCCCTGTTTTCACCAGTTTAGTGACCCCTGGGTCACTGACCAGTGGGCCCAGTGGCTTAATTAAGCCACTGGATTAATTTAACCCACGGGTTAAGTTAACCCAGCCACTGACAGGGTGGCCCCACTTGTCAGCCCCCCCCTGACGTCAGCTTTGCGCAATAAATCATTTAAATGAATTTCCAGAGATTATTTGAATTAAAAGAATTCCAGAAATTCCAGAAAATACCCCAAACTTTGGAAATTCATATTAACTCCAAATTGGACAAATAATATATGAAAAATGATCAGGAGAAAATTATCTTTCCAAATATGCAACTTTCAACTTTGTTTGAGTTGAATTTAAAATGGGACCAGTAGCATATGTCATTTGGTTAATTTGAATTTAATTCAAATTCAAACCAAATGCTTTTGCTACTTGGACCATGGAATTATGATGTAATTCACCCATACATCAGAAGCACATCTTATACAAGTGAAGATGATTCAAAATGATCAAACCATGTCACATTCAACTTGGCGAAGTTAAATTCAAATGTGGATTTTGAATTTGCATTTCAAATGCAATATATTCCACTTAAATGGAATTGCCTCACACATCAAAACTTATACTTCAAGCTTTAACATTCATTCATGTGCTTGAGCATTGCATTCATATTGATTGCTACTTCATGCATTGTTTGTCGAGTAGAGGTGGAACCGGAGCAAGAGGTCACCCCCTACGTTGAAGATCCAGAACCCGAACCTCGTCAGCAAGGCAAGCAAACCCCCATTGATCATGTCGATAAAATCCCACTTCCCTCTCATGTCTCGCTTATGCATTGTTTAGGATGATCACCATGCTAAGTTTCTACCGCATAGATGAACCCATTCCTTTGCATGACCTATCATTTTGTCACAGTAGTAAGCAAACCACAATCCTAGCAACTGTAGGAGTTGTTTGATATCATGTGGCCCCTGCAATGTTACTGCTTATTGCATGCTTAGTATGATACCATGTTGTTACTGTGATGTGAGTCGGGATGGGAACGATCATGTTGATGATGGTAGAAAATTGTTGGTGAATCGACCTAATACAAGGTGAACGATGAGAGGCTGTGTAGGAGTACACGGTGGGTTGTCTCGTTGAACACCGCCCTAGTACGAGTTCTTGTGTGGTGATCCAAGATGAAGAGTACAACCACACATTGGGCTCACTGACCCCTCTCAACTTACTAACTCATCCCTTTCGATGTCCAGATGTCGCAATAGTTCGGAGTTCTGGTAGGTCTGTGGCCTGGATGCTAAGTGAGAGAACGGCTTATCCGAGGCCGGCTTATGCACCACACACACATCACTTGGGTCCACTTCGGTAAACCGGCCAGGTTCACGATTGTGGTAACCAACCCAAGTAGGCGGCTTTCTCGGACTAGATCGGCTATGAGGTAACAGTTGTGGTGAGCATCCTCGCCGACACTTCTTGAACGGTGTCGAGTACAAAGGCGGTAACTGATGATCATGTGTGTGTAGCGGTACACCCTTGCAAGGTTAACAAAACTATTCGAATAGCCGCGTCCGCGGTTATGGACTGCTTGGAAAGCTTAGCTTGATTATTAGATAACTTGAACCGGATACTTCTAAAACACACCAAGATAAGTGTGAGTGCTATGGCGTGCTTTCTCGTGGGGAAGTCGAGGAAGGCACCATAGTGGTGTATTGGTTGGAGAAAGTAGTGGACTCGTGTACGCTTCTTACCTCAAAGTCTGGTACTCGTAGTTCAGGATTAGCAAGGTCAAAGCTGGCTTTTCTGCAAGTGAACCCCACCTCCCTTTACCTTGACCCGGGGTCCACTTGCAGAAATGCCAGCTTTGACTTGGCTAATCCTGAACTACGAGTACCAGACTTTGAGGTAAGAAGCGTACACGAGTCCACTACTTTCACCAACCAATACACCACTATGGTGCCTTCCTCGACTTCCCCACGAGAAAGCACGCCATAGCACTCACACTTATCTTGGTGTGTTTTAGAAGTATCCGGTTCAAGTTGTCTAATAATCAAGCTAAGCTTTCCAAGCAGTCCATAACCGTGGACGCGGCTATTCGAATAGTTTTGTTAAGCTTGCAAGGGTGTACCTCTAGACACACATGATCATCATTTACCGCCTTTGATCTCGACACCATTCAAGGGGTGCCGGCGAGGATGCTCACCACAACTGTTACCTCATAGCCTATCTAGTCCAAGAAAGCCGCCTACTTGGGTTGGCTACCACTCTCGTGAACCCGGCCGGTTTACCGAAGTGGACCCAAGCGATGTGTGCGTGGTGCATAAGCCGGTCTCGGGTGAGCCGTTCTCTCACTTAGCATCCAGGCCACAAGCCTACCAGAACTCCGAACTACTGCGACATCTGGACATCGAAAGGGATGAGTTAGTAAGTTGAGAGGGGTCAGTGAGCCCAATGTGTGGTTGTACTCTTCATCTTGGATCACCACACAAGAACTCGTACTAGGGCGGTGTTCAACGAGACAGCCCACCGTGTACTCCTACACAGCCTCTCATCGTTCACCTTGTATTAGGGTCGATTCACCAACACTTTTCTACCATCATCAACATGATCATTCCCATCCCGACTCACATCACAGTAACAACATGGTATCATACTAAGCATGCAATAAGCAGTAGCATTGCAGGGGTTACATGATATCAACCAACTCCTACACAGCTAGGATTGTGGTTTTCTTACTACTGTGACAAAAGATAGGTCATGCAAAGGAATGGGTTCATCTATGCGGTAGAATCGTAACATGGTGATCATCCTATACAATGCATAAGCGAGACATGAGAGGGAAGTGGGATTTTATCGACATGATCAATGGGGGTTTGCTTTCCTTGCTGACGAGTTTCGGGTTCTGGATCTTCAGCGAAGGGGGTGACCTCCTGCTCCGGTTCCACCTCTACTCGACAAACAAAGCACGAAGTAGCAATCAATATGAATGTAATGCTCAAGCACATGATTGAATGTTAAAGCTTGAAGTATAAGTTTTCATGTGTGAGGCAATTCCATTTAAGTGGAATATATTGCATTTAAAATGCAAATTCAAACTCCACATTTGAATTCAACCTAGTCAAGTTGTAAGTGACATGGTTTGATCATTTTGAATCATATTCACTTGTATAAGATGTGCTTCTGATGTATGGTTGAATTACATCATAATTCCATGGTCCAAGTAGCAAAAGCATTTGGTTTGAATTTGAATTAAATTCAAATAAACCAAATGACATATGCTACTGGTCCCATTTTAAATTCAAATCAAACAGAGTTGAAAGTTGCATATTTGGAAAGATAATTTTCTCCTGATCATTTTTCATATATTATTTGTCCAATTTGGAGTTAATATGAATTTTCTATGAATTTCCAAAGTTTGGGGTATTTTCTGGATTTTCTGGAATTCTTTTAATTCAAATAATCTCTGGAAATTCATTTAATTGATTTAATGCGCAATGCTGACGTCAGGGGGGGCTGACAGGTGGGGCCACCCTGTCAGTGGCTGGTTAACTTAACCCGTGGGTTAACTTAATCCAGTTGCTTAATTAAGCCACTGGGCCCACTGGTCAGTGACCCAGGGGTCACTAATTTGGTGAAAACAGGGGGGGGGGGGTTTAGAGCTGACTCGCCGGCGTCTTGACGCCGGCGACTGGAGTCGCGGCGGCGCTGCACGGGAGCTCGATTCCGTCTACCATTTGGAGCGCGAAGACCACCGTCTTGAAGCTCTTACTCGCGCGTGTCGAACGGGACCAAAACCATGCACTGGGGTGCACCGTACGCTCGCCGGCATCAACTTTCGCAGCGACCTAGCTACGGCCACCATCGAGATTTGGCTCCAGGGCACGACTTGAGGCGAGGCTATGATGGTTCGATGAGGAAGAACACGGTGAACACGATGGACAACAGGCTGAGTTCGATTACCTAACGAATGGACCTCGCCATGGATTCCCGCTGCGAGAAACTTCGGCTTTTATGGCGGCCACGGCTACAGGGAGTAAACGAAGGGGAAAAGTGAGGGGTTTTGACCCCAAGCTCACCAGGAGCTCAGCAGAGGTGGTAGCGAGGGCTGGGGTGGCTCAACGGCGAAGTAAACGATGAAGTCCTTCACGGCGGCCGGCGGGGACTTGAGGAAGAATTCAGCGTCTACGCGGGCTTCGGGCTCGATTCCTTCTGCAAGTCGGTGAAGACGACGACGACGAAGCATTTGGACACCGTCTTGGGGCTTCTCGGCTTCAATGGCCACGCGTGTGCTCGACGGTGCTCCGGCGTGCTTCTCGGGCGGCGATGAATCGGGCGGGAGAGGAGAGGAGGAAGCTCGTGGATGGGGGGAAAATAACTGGGGCGGCTCCAGGACGCTTCTGGACGCGATTACGTGGACGGGGAGGGAAGCAGGAGGTGGCTACCGACGACGGCATGCTCGCCACGGCGGCAGCAGCCTGCCTGGCGCGAGGAAGAAGACGCCCCTGTCCCTGGGCCGGGCTACCTCGGTGAGTTGGGCCCAATTGAGGTAAGCCTTCTTTTCCTTTTCTGTTTTCTGTTTTTCCTTCTGTCATTTGTTCTGTTTAGCTAAAACAAATAGCTAAACATTTTATTAAATGCTGAAAACTTTTATGTGGCCTCATAATAATATAGACTAGCCACTCATAAACTTTCAACATTTTTAAAATTCAAATGATTTGAATTTTAAATCAAAAAGGGGTATTTCTTTAATTCCAAGGTACTGTTTGAATATTTGAAAAATCTATGAGCATGGGGTGGGTCCCACATCACTTGATATGTGATCACACTCATTTATAAGACTTTTCAAAACTCTAACATGAATTTTTGGAAAAGATTTTTATCTGGCCTTTTGAATTAATTCATCTGGGGGGTGTTCCTTCTCCCATTTGGATTTTGAAGTTGATTTCCTTTGAAATTTTTGACATGATGCAAGGTTACTTGATCCTAGCACATTACCTAACAGAGGGTTCTGACACCAGGAATGGCTAACTAGACACCAGTAAAGAACATCCTTAAGTACTTGAGAAGAACCAAGGATCTCTTTCTCGTTTATGGAGGAGTTGATGAGGAGCTCACCGTAAAGGGTTACGTTGACGCAAGCCTCGGCTCAGATATAGATGACTACGAGGAGACTTTCTCTCCTATAGCGATGATAAAGTCTATTCGGATCCTACTAGCAATAGCTGCATATCATGATTTCGAGATATGGCAGATGGATGTGAAAACTGCATTCCTAAATGGCAACATTGAGGAAGAGTTGTATATGATGCAACCAGAGGGTTTTATCGATCCAAGGAATGCTGGTAAGGTGTGGAAGCTTCAACGGTCCATCTATGGGTTGAAGCAAGCATCTCGGAGCTAGAATCTTCAATTTGATGAGGTCATTAAATCTTTTGGATTTTTCCAAAACGTCGAAGAGTTCTGTGTCTATAAGAAACTGAGTGGGAGCTCTGTAGCATTCCTTGTATTATATGTAGATGACATATTGCTAATAGGGAACGATAAGAAATTCTTAGGAGAAGTGAAGGAATATCTGAATGGACAATTTTCCATGAAGGACCTTGGTGAAGCTGCGTACATATTGGGGATTAAAATGTATAGAGATAGAACTAATCGACTATTGGCTTTGAGTCAGAGCACTTATATTGACAAGATATTGAAAAGGTTCAGTATGGATAACTCCAAGAGAGGGCTCTTGCCAATTATAAAAGGTGTCTAGTTAAGCGTGACTCAGTGCCCGACCACAGCAAAAGAGAAGGAGGAAATGTCCTCAAAACCCCATGCCTCAGCCATATGTTCTCTCATGTATTCTATGTTATGTACCCGACCGGATTTAGCGCTGGGTATTAGTATGACTAACCGCTACCAGAATGATCCGGGAATGGCTCACTCGACCGCAGTAAAGAACATCCTATAGTATTTGAGAAGAACAAAGGATCTCTTTCTCGTTTATGGAGGACTTGATGAGGAGCCCACTGTAAAGGGTTACGTTGACGCAAGCCTCGGCTCAGACCTGGATGATTCCAAATCCCAGACGGGATATGTTTTCATGTTTAACGGTGGCGCAATTAGCTAGAGGAGCGGCAAACAGTCAGTCGTCGCCCAATCTATAATGGAATCGTTGTATATTGCCGCTTGCGAAGCGTTAAACGAGGCGATGTGGCTGAAGAAGTTTGTGATCGAACTTGGCGTCTTCCCCAGTTGCACTGACCCCGTGGGAATCTTCTGCGACAACACGGGTGCCATTGTTAACGCGAAGGAGCCAAGAGCTCACTCTACAGCCAAGGACATTCTCCGAAAGTTCCATGTGACGCGAGACTACGTCCGGGATGGACACACTAGGATTCACAAGATACATACGGATCTGAACACAGCAGACCCGATGACTAAACCTCTTCCACAGGGCAAGTTTGAAGAACACCGAGAGACTATTGGTGTAAGATACATACCTGATGTAAACTAGTGTAATTTGTACTCTAGTGCAAGTGGGAGACTGTTGGATATGTGCCCTAGAGACAAATTAATAAACATATTTGTCACATATCCGTTTTGTTCATAATACATTTTATAATGTGCTATAACTATGTTACTTGGAAATACTAATACAGGTGTAGTATAAGACATAGGTCCGTAGTTTAACTCGGGTAAACTATGTTATTGGGAAATTGATTGATCAAGCTTTCCTGATAATGGCGACACTTAAGTCCATTGACAATGAGGTCATGTCATTAGGGGAATGATGTGATGGACATACACCCACCTAAAGTATTGCAATGTGATCGAGTCACATAGTTCAGCGTTGCGATGACTTTGTAACATATGGCTTAGTCCTTAGACCGTAATGATCATACGTAATTGTCATCTACGAGGAGACTTTGATTTGTATCCCACCGCCTGACTGAAATATGCTGGATATAACGGTGCACTTTGGGTATTCCGAAATAGATGGTTGATGAGTATGTTAATAGACCAGATCGGGATTTGTTTGTCCTTGTAACCGGACAGGTACTCTGGGACCACTCGGTGATATTGCATCAATAGCTTGCAAGAAGGTGACTAGCTCATGGGAGATGCAATAGGCATGGATGAGTAAACTTGTTTGCTGTGAACGAGATTTGAACACGGTATGTGAGATACCGACGATCGAACCTCGGACAAACAAAGTACCACAACACAAAGGGATTACGTCGTATCGTTAACGGTTTCCAAAAGCGATTGAAGTTCATTCGATGGAAGCGCAGGGGCTGTCAAGGATTGTAACCAGGTCCAACTGACTAGTCATTGGTCAATGAGAATAGTCTCGACCATGTCTGTTGTTTCCCAAACCGTTAGGGTGTTACACTTAAGGGAAATCGATGCATAGGATAGTTTCGGGATCAATCGGCGAAATAGGAGAAATCACCGGAATAGTTCCGGAGGACGATGGAAGTTGTTCCGTACATTTTGAATGGTTCAAAATAAAGTTTAATTTGTTTTAATAATTTTTATTATTTAATTATATGAATTAAATATTTAAACATATTAAAATAATTAAAAAAAATGGAAAAAGGATATATGGGCCTATGGGGCCCATTAGGGGAGGAGTGTTGGGATACGGGGCAGAAAACACAAATTTTTCAGACCTACGGTACCCGAACCCAAGATCTATGCTATGGCGATGTAAAGTAACGGAGGGAATCGGTGTTCATACCTTTGAAGACCGAAAGAGGGAAACGTTCTTGCGAACGTGTTTGGCGTAGACTCGGAACTACGTCCTCCCTGTCGTGTAGAGGACCACCACCGGCGATGATGACTCCCGGTAAACCTCCAGCGAAGAAGTAGTACCACAGGTGTAGTGCCTCGAAGAGATTATACACGTACGGTACAATCGATGTTCCTCCCGGGCCCCGAACCGGGCGAGAAGCGGAAGAAAGACGGCTACGGATCCCGACTCCAGCAGAACGACGGCCTGCCTTATGGTGGAGAACTCCAATCCATGTGGAGACTCCAAACAAGGGGAGTCCACTTCCGGGAAGGAGAAGGAGGAAGAAGGAGATATTGGTGTGATCGAAAAAGGGGGGTCTACCCCTCCTTATATAGGTCAAGGGCGGGGTGCCATCCTCCTCCCCTCCCCCATGTGGGACTAAACTCCCAAGGGGGGGGAGTGCTCCGGCCAAGGGGGGTGGTGGGCCCCACCCTTGGCGCCAAGCCCAAGGGGGGAGACACACTCCTCCCTTAATGGACCCCATGGGCCCATTTAGCCTTTTTCCCATTTTTTTAATTTATTTAATATGTTTTAAATATTTAATTCAGATAATTAAATAATAAAACATTATTAAAACAATTAAACTTTATTTTGAACTATTCAAAATGTCCGGAAACCATTCCGTCCTCCTCCGGAACTATTCCGTTGATTCCTCCTATTTCACCGATTGATCCCGTAACTGTCCTATGCATCGATTGCCCTTAAGTGTAACACCCTAACGGTCCGGGAAACAGCAGACATGGTCGAGACTCTTCTCATTGACCAATGACTAGTCAGTTGGACCTGGTTAAAATCCTTGACAGCCCCTGCGCTTCCATCGAATGAACTTCGATCGCTTTTGGAAACCGTTAAGGATACGACGTAATCCCTTTGTGCTGCGGTACTTTGTTTGTCCGAGGTTTGATCGTCGGTATCCTACATACCGTGTTCACATCTCGTTCACAACAAACAACTTCTCTCGTCCATGATCATTGCATCTCTTGTGACCTAGTCACGTCCTTGCAAGGTGTTGATGCAATATCACCGAGTGGGCCCAGAGTACCTGTCCTGTCACAAGAACTGACAAATCCCGCTCTGATCTATTAACATACTCATCAACCATCTATTTCAGAATACCCAAAGTGAACCGTTATAGCCAGCATATTTCAGTCAGGCGGTGGGATACAAATCAAAGTCTTCTCATAGATGACAATTACGTATGATCGTTACGGTCTAAGGACTAAGCCATACGTTACAAAGTCATAGCAACGCTGAACTATGTGACTCGATCACATTGTAATACTTTAGGTGGGTCTTTCCCCTTAACGATATGACCTCATTGTCAATGGACTTAAGTGTCGCCATGATCAGGAAAGCTTGATCAATCCATTGCCCAATGAGATAGTTTACCCGAGTTAAACTACGGACCATGTTTTATACTATAACTGTATTAGTATTTCCATGTAATACAGTTATAGCACAGTATAAAACGTATTATGAACAAAACAGATATGGGACAGATATCTTTATTAATTTGTCTCTAGGGCACATATCCAACAGTCTCCCACTTGCACTGGAGTACAAATTACACTACTTTACATCAGGTATGTATCTAACACCAAAGGTCTCTCGGTGTTCTTCAAACTTGCCATGTGGAAGAGGTTTAGTCATCGGGTCTGCTGCGTTCAGATCGGTATGTATCTTGTGAATCCTAGTGTGTCCATCCTTGACGTAGTCTCGCGTCACATGGAACTTTCGGAGGATGTGCTTGGCTGTAGAGTGAGTTCTTGGCTCCTTCGCGTTAGCAATGGCACCCGTGTTGTCGCAGAAGATTCCCACGGGGTCAGTGCAGCTGGGAAAGACGCCAAGCTCGATCACGAACTTCTTCAGCCACAGCGCTTCGTTAGACGCTTCGCAAGCGACAATATACTCCGACTCCATTGTAGATTGGGCGACAACTGACTGTTTGCCGCTCCTCCAGCTAATTGCGCCACCGTTCAACATGAAAACATATCCCGTCTGGGATTTCGAGTCATCTATATCTGAGCCGAGGCTTGCGTCAACGTAACCCTTTACGGTGAGCTCCTCATCAACTCCTCCATAAACGAGAAAGAGATCCTTGGTTCTTCTCAAGTACTTAAGGATGTTCTTTACTGCTGTCTAGCGAGCCATTCCCGGGTTACTCTGGTAGCGATTAGTCATACTAATGGCTAGCGCTAAATCCGGTCTTGTACATAACATATCATACATGAGAGAACCTATGGCTAAGGCATAGGGCTTTGAGGACATCTCCTCCTTCTCTTTTTCTGTGGTTGGGAATTGAGTCACGTTTAATTTGACAGCTTTTATAACTGGCAAGAGGCCTCTCTTGGAGTTACCCATACCGAACCTTTTCAATATCTTGTCAATATAAGTGCTCTGACTCAAGGCCAACCGTCGATTAGGTCTATCTCTATAGATCTTAATCCCCAATATGTACGCAGCTTCACCTAGGTCCTTCATGGAAAATTGTCCATTTAGATATTCCTTCACTTCCTCTAAGAATTTCTTATTGTTCCCTATTAGTAATATGTCATCTACATATAACACAAGGAATGCTACAGAGCTCCCACTCAGTTTCTTATAGACGCAGAACTCTTCGACGTTTTGGACAAATCCAAAAGCTTTAATGATTTCATCAAATCAAAGATTCCAGCTCCGAGATGCTTGCTTCAACCCATAGATGGACCGTTGAAGCTTGCACACCTTACCGGCGTTCCTTGGATCGACAAACCCCTCTGGTTGCATCATATACAACTCTTCCTCAATGTTGCCATTTAGGAATGCAGTTTTCACATCCATCTGCCATATCTCGTAATCATAATATGCAGCTATTGCTAGTAGGATCCGAATAGACTTTATCATCGCTACAGGAGATAACGTCTCCTCGTAGTCAACTCCTTAAATTTGTCGGAACCCCTTCGCGACAAGTCGAGCTTTGTAGACAGATACGTTTCCGTCTGCGTCAGTCTTTTTCTTGAAAATCCATTTATTCTCAACGGCCTTGCGGTCTTCGGGAATATCCACCAAAGTCCATACTTTGTTGGTGTACATGTAGTCTATTTCGGATTTCATGGCTTCAAGCCATTTCTCGGACTCGGGTCCCTCCATTGCTACTTTGTAACTTGTAGGCTCATCCGACTCATCAGCCGAGATTGCATTCACAAGCTGTCCGTAAAACTCAGTAGGTTGACGGACTCTTGATGACCTACGGGGCATAAAAGGTTCCTCTTCATTCTCATCATGATCATCATCAATGTCATGATCGTTATGAATGTCGTTCTGGCCATTCTCTTCAGCTCCCACTGTGGAAGATGGTTCCAGAACAATTTCCGTAGCCGTTTCTTCCAATTGGAGTGATTGGCCAGTCACTTCATCGAGGTCTATTTTCCTCCCACTCAACTCTTTCGCCAGAAACTCCTTCTCAAGAAAGTGTCCCGTCTTCGCAACAAACGTTTCGCTGTCAGACTTGTTGTACAAGGTGTATCCACAAGTTTCCTTGGGATAGCCCACAAAGATGCACTTATCCGCCTTGGATTCAAGTTTGTCAGGCTGTAGTTTCCTAACATAAGCCTCACAACCCCAAATCTTCAGGTGAGACAACTTAGGTTTCGTGCCATGCCATTCTTCAAATGGTGTTGTCTTTACGGATTTGGATGGTGCTCTATTAAGAATATGAGCGGCAGTTTCTAATGCATACCCCCAGAATGACACAGGCAAATCATTATGAGACATCATCGATCGTACTCTATCCAATAGGGTTCGATTACGTCGCTCAGCCACACCGTTCCTCTGAGGTGTGCCTGCCGGCGTAAGATGTGGTACTATGCCACAAGACTTCAGATGATTGCCAAACTCGTGACTCAAATACTCGCCACCTCGATCTGATCGAAGGTGCTTGATTTTCTTTCCGAGTTGATTTTCGACCTCATTCTGAAATTCCTTGAACTTTTCAAAGGTTTCAGACTTGTTCTTCATCAAGTAAATATACCCATATCTACTCAAGTCATCAGTAAAGGTCATGAAGTAACGAAGACCATTGCGAGTGGGGACGTTCATGGGTCCACATACATCCGTGTGTATGATCCCCAATAAGTCATCCGCACGCTCCATTATCCCATTGAATGGAGTCCTTGTCATTTTGCCCATGAGGCATGGTTCACATGTATCAAGGGATCCAAAATCCAATGACTCAAGAAGTCCATCCTTATGGAGCTTCTCAATGCGCTTTATACCAATATGACCAAGTCGGCAATGCCACATCTTCATGTGATCTTCATCATTCTTCAATCTTTTGGACTCAATATTGTTAATGTGACACACGTCACCATCGAGATCAAGTACGAATAAACCATGCAACTCCGGTGCGTGAACATAAAACATTTCATCGTTATAAATCGAACAACCAATTGTATCAGACTTAAAAGAGTAGCAGTCTTGCTTCAAGCAAGAGCCACTAACGATTTTCACACTCAACGCGGGTACATAGTAGCAATTATTCAGAACTAAAACCAATCCCGGAGGGAGACTAAGATGCTTCGTGTCGACCGCCAAGACTTCAATTTGACAGCCATTCCCCACGCGCATCGTCACTTCATCCTTGAGCAAGCGTCTCCTATTCCTTAGTCCCTGAATGGAATTAGAAATATGAGCGACAGATCCTGTATCCAGTATCCAGGATGTGTTCCCGGCGCTTGTCAAGAGAAGATCAACAATATGTATATCAAATATACCTTCGTCTCTCTTGGCGACCTTGCCAGCCTTCTTGTCCTTTAGGTACTTGGGGCAGTTGCGTTTCCAGTGACCTTCAACCTTGCAGTAGAAGCACTCCACTCCGGTTTTAGGCTTGGGTGCCTTGGGAGGAGCGGCAACTGACTTTCCATCCCTCTTGGGGCCACCTCTCTTGGCCTTCTCCCGCCTTCTTGACTTCTTGAAGTCAGTGGTCTTGTTTACCATGAAGACGGCGTGCTCCTTCTTGATCTCAACCTCGGCGTCTTCAGCATGGCGAACAACTCAGAAGGGGTTTTGGTCATCCCCTGCATGTTGTAGTTCAGCACAAAGCCTTTGTAGCTAGGGGGTAGCGACTGCAACACCCTATCAACAGCAAGTTAATCTGGAATCTGGCATTCCAGAGCATTCAAGTGCTGAACGTAGCCAGACATTTTGACTACGTGCTCACTCACGCTGCCGTGCTCGTCCATCTTTGCTGAGAAGAAGGCTTCATAAGCCTCGTACCGTTCAGCCCTGGCTTGAGGTGCGAAGACCGCCTTGAGGTCGGTGATAATCTCATATGCACCCATCCTCTCAAAGCGTTTCTACAGCTCAGCCTCCATGGAGTAGAGCATGCCACTCTGGACAAGGTTGTAATCATCAGTCCTGGAGAGATAGACATTCTTCTCGTCCTGACTGGCATCATCTGCTGGTGCATCACCTAACGTGCCCTCTAGTACGTATGCCATATTGAGGGGAACGAGGAGAATCCACAGGGTGCGGAACCAGTTGGTGAAGTTTGTCCCATCTTTTTTAGCTTATCTTTCTCTAGGAATGATCCTAAGTTGAACGAGGGGCGAGGTGCTGCCATCTACAAGGTTGATTCACAAGGATACATATTTAGACTTTTGTTCATAATGTGGAGTTTCAATTTAATCTCAAAATTCTAGAAAGCTCCCACTTAGATAAACACCTCTCAATTTAACTAAGTGATTACACAATGCCAGCCCCCATACCTCCCCCGATCGTCACGGCCATCAGTATGCGAACCAGGTAGGCCTCTAAGCCAATCACATCAGGCATGTGACTCGTGCTCAAACTTTCGGTCTCCTGTGTTCCAGGCCCGCATCTACATACGTCAAGCCTGCCAATCGAACCTTGATGTTAGCTGTCCAGCAAGGCTATATCTGCATATGCCAGGCTTGCCGAACCCAACCTCATGCGAACTCCGTTGAATATGTAGGACAACTCCGGTATGTACGGAGCATCAAGCCATATGGGAGAACCTTCCAGGCGGTGCCCACCAAGGGAGAACACAATGTTGGTATTGTGAGAGATGGTCATGTTTCGTGCTACCGTCGATATATCTAGCATACTAGCATAAAACAGGAAGTAAAACTATAAATCATACAACCTATGACTCCCCTTCATGCAAAGCAAACTTAAACGCCTTTCTACTTTAGCTTGTGCAAGTTTTACGTGGCTGCTAGGGGTTTCGAGAGAGAGAACCGTTTCTATCCTGCGAAAAACAAGCCACAACACCGTCTCCCATCCGTCTTTATTATACCCCTGTCGGGGCCCTCCGTTGCAAACATCTTCGCATCGCTAATGCAGAGAGACAAACACCCCCCAGCCACTTTATATGGTACAAGCCATATGTCAAGCGTGGAACCAGTCTCGCGTAAACGCGTCAGGTCGGTCGGGGGCCGCTTCATCAAACATAGCCACAACGCTAAATGAGTACACGTGGGAGGGTATCGAATGAAGATTCGATGCCCACATCCTAGATGTGTTCTACCCGTACAATACATCTACGCATAGCTAGCTCTGATACCACTGTTGGGATACGGGGCAGAAAACACAAAATTTTCACACCTACGGTACCCGAACCCAAGATCTATGCTATGGCGATGTAAAGTAACGGAGGGAATCGGTGTTCATACCTTTGAAGACCGAAAGAGGGAAACGTTCTTGCGAACATGGATGGCGTAGACTCGGAACTACGACCTCCCTGTCGTGTAGAAGACCACCACCGGCGAGGATGACTCCCGGTAAACTTCCAGCGACGAAGTAGCACCACAGGTGTAGTGCCTCGAAGAGATTATACACGTACGGTACAATCGATGTTCCTCCTAGGCCCCGAACCAGGCGAGCAGTGGATGAAAGACGGCTACGGATCCCGACTCCAGCAGAACGACGGCCTGCCTTATGGTGGAGAACTCCAATCCAGGTGCAGACTCCAAACAAGGGGAGTCCACTTCCGGGAAGGAGAAGGAGGAAGAAGGAGGGGTACAACCCCCTTTTTCCAACACAACAATTATTCCTCTATCTCCTTCTCCTTACTGGAAGTGGACTCCCCTTGTTTGGAGTCTGCACCTGGATTGGAGTTCTCCACCATAAGGCAGGCCGTCTCTCTGCTGGAGTCGGGATCCGAATCCTTCTTTCTTCCGCTGCTCGCCTGGTTCGGGGCCCGGGAGGAACATCGATTGTACCGTACGTGTATAATCTCTTCGAGGCACTACACCTGTGATGCTACTTCATCGCTGGAGGTCAACCGGGAGTCATCCTCGCAGGTGGTCTACTACACGACAGGGAGGTCGTAGTTCCGAGTCTACGCCAGCCACGTTCGCAAGAACGTTTCCCTCTTTCGGTCTTCAAAGGTATGAACACCGATTTCCTCCGTTACTTTACATCGCCATAGCATAGATCTTGGGTTCGAGTACCGTAGGTATGAAAAAAATGTGTTTTCTGCCCCGTATCCCAACAGATTCCCCCATGCATCCCCTTCTCCATCAACAATTATCAGTTCGTCTTTCGTTCCACTATATTTTTATCACTTCATGCGTTATGTGCTATGCTTGGAGCATCTTGCTCTTTATTTCCTTTTTAGTTTTTTTAGCTTTGCTTGATGTTCATAACAAGTTAGAACCTAGTTTTCTTTGTGTGGGAGAGAAACACGCTCCACTTTAAAAACCTAGAACACATCATAGGATTCTTCATGCTTATCTTTGTTGTGTGTGTTCTTTATCTTTTTCGTAGCGGCTGTCATGTTTAGCTCTTGGTTTTCATGCTTATCTTTTTAAGAGCTTTTGTTTAGTTTGTTGCTGGAACTCTCTTGAGTTTTCATGTTTATCTTGTTTAGAGAGTTTTCAAGTTTATCTTGTTTAGAGAGGTTGCAATTCGATTGTAGTAGTAACTTGCAATAGTTTTGAGGTATTGCCATGAGTAATGTTTGAACTTTTGGTGTCAAGATCTTTAGCCTATTAGTGATAGATGTCGTATTTTGGGCAATCCGTGCTTATTTTCGAAAAACCTACAAAATTAGTTGAGAACTTTAGCTACTAGATGGATCACTAATCTTTGGAGGGATCGAATATTAGAGTACACTCAGGTAACATGAGTCGAGGATGCGCAAGGATAACCAAACCCCCATACACTCCTCCTCGAGGTATTTGTCTTTTTGTGATCCTCCTATTAGATTGAGAGTTACCGATAATAAGTGCATGAGTTCTTCGGACTAATGTGAGTATTCGAAAGTTGACACTTCCACCTCCTCATATTTGCTAGCCTCTTCCGTGCCGTGCATTGCCTTCTTCTCACTCCGAGAGTTGGCGTCCACCTTCGCCGGTACATCCAAATCCTTGGCACGATACGCTCTGTCATCATAAGCCTCATTATATCCTTCCTCAAAACAGCCACCATACCTACATATCAAGGAATTTCCATAGCCTTTCCGAGATACATTGCCATGCAACATCCACCTTCTCATGACTTGATCTTCATGTCATACATGCTTTTTCTTGATCGATGAGCCGCATGCTAGTTGGGCCTTGCCCTAATCATTGCTACATGACGCGCTAGTATCATTGCATATCCTGCTACAATGGAAGAGGCATACATTTGCATACTTCATGATAGTTTCATTTTCTTTATGTTGAGTACTTTTGTAAAGTGTGAAAGATCTTCTATGCTTCTTGTAATATATAGAGTGTACTATGTTGAGTGTAATATATAGAGTGTAATATATAGATCTTCTATACTTCTTGTAATATGTTGAGTACTTTATGTTGAGTACTTTTGTAAAGTGTGAAAGATCTTCTAAAGTGAGGAAAAGATCACAAAGAGGACAAAATCAAAAGATCCCAAAGAGGACAAATGAGAGAAACAGAAAGAGCCATTGAGGCCACCAAAAATATACAAAAAATAGAAAAAAGAATAAAAACAAGAAATAAAAAGAGAGAAGGGGCACACTACTATTCCTTTTGAGAGATCCACACTCGTACTCCATCTTATATCTTGTACTCCATAGAGATTATCATTCATGCATATAGCTATGTGGGGACCTTCACACTATAGAACTTGGCTTGTATATTCCAATTATGAGCCTCCTCAAATGAGCTCTAGGTCTTCTTGAGCGAGGAAGTTGGATGCACCCCCACTAGTTCCACTGGAGAGCTTACCTTAGCTCATATGTGCATCCGTTGCATGGCAATCCCTACTCCTCACATCATATCTATCATTTGGCTTTCTCTCTCCTATGATTGTCCTCATTGATGTGAGCCTTTCACACCTTTTTTGTCTTCCTCCCCCATCATTTTTCTCTCTTTGCCATCCTAAGTGTCAACTTTCTTGCTTACGCTCATCCATTGCATGAGTGCTCAAAATGTCGAAAAGGAGTGGATCATTTTGACTTGTACCTGGCTAGTTGTCTGGGGATGAGTCAAGATAAGATTCCAAATAAGACCAAGTGTGAAACTTTAGTAGATTGAGTCCTCAACACAAAAATACTTTTTTTTATCGTATATCCACATCCCCTTTCTTGCACGCAAACACCATTTGGAGACATTCGAGTCACGGACAGCGAGAGCTCTTGCACCTTTATGTTCTTATGTTGCTTGTTTCAATGCTAATATAGACTCTTGCATGTTATGACTTGAATTGAATTACAAGCCTTGATTGCTTTACTTAAAAGTTCTTATATGGTTGTTAGCATGTCACCACAGAAATTATGCTTGTTATCATTTACCTACCCGAGGACGAGCAGGAATTAAGCTTGGGGATGTTGATACGTCCAAAACGTATCTATAATTTCTTCTTGATCCATGCTTCTTTTGTGTGATATTGCTATGACATTGATGCACTTCCATACAATTTTGATCATATTTGGACTAACCTATTAACTCAGTGCACCCCAGTGCCAGTTCCTGTTTTCTGTTGTTTTTGTATTTCTGGTTTTCCTATTACTTAAAGTGCTAGAAAAATTCTAGGAGAAATATAGGAAAAATCAGCGTACAGGAAGCATCGCGAAGATCCCAAGTAGGACAAGAGGGGAGACAGGGGTGGCCCAGGCGGCCACCCCATAGGCCGCGCCAGGGGGGCGCCTGGGGCCCCTGGTCCACCTCTGGCTTCCCCGCTTCGCCTATATATCCCTCTCGTCCCAAAACCCTCGAGGACAGAACCCTTTTTCGCGATCTCCCCTCTGATCCGTCGCGGCCGCGCTTCCAAGATCGGGAGCACCAGGATACCACTTCCCGGGACCCTACCGGAGGGAGGAACCACCTCCGGGAGCTTCTCCACGACCAAGGATGCTTCCCGGAAGAACCGTGAGTAGTCCACCTTGGGCCATGGGTCCATGATCAGTATCTATGTGATGTTCTCCTCCCCTCTTTGTTCTTCATGGTTTAGACCTCGTGAGCTTCCCTACATGATCGAGGCACATATGTAATCTTTCTGCTGTTGCTATGCTGAGTTTGCTGGGATCTGATGGATTATGAGACTATGTTCAGATTTTTTTTGAGTAATATATTTGATTCTCCTCTTTTATATTTATGTTCTTTAGTAATTCTTGCATGTTCTCCGTTTCTGTTTATTGATTTGGCCAAGTAGTAGGTAGTGACTCCAAGAGGGAGCGTTATGCATGATTGTGGGTTCATGCCCCGTGATGACTAGCTTGAGTGACAAAAACATGAGTCTAGGGGATGTGCTGTTGCCACAATGGAGAAAACAACGGTGCTTGTACTTGCGGGTGCAAGGATTGTTTACTTTACGCAAAGTTCTTTAATGAAGTTGTCTGTTGCTTTGAGTTTACACTTTGGGTGGGATTCGCAACTTAATACCAGCGATATGTTCTAGATAGATATCTCAAGGTGGATGACTAGTAGGTAGATGCAGATGGATTTCGGTCTACTTGTCTTGGCGTACCGCCCATGCTTTTGAGCCTCTTCCTTTCTTTATAGCATAGTTAGCATTGGTTTGCGCACATAATCCTGTCAACTGCCCAGCAGTAATTTGTTTACCTCGCATGGCTATTTTATCGTCTTTTGGGAGAGAGACATCACTAGTGAACATCATGGGACCCCGGTCCATATTTCCAACACTGTTTACACCCGCTATTTATTTTCTGCTTTATTTCCTTTTCTGTTGCTATCGCTATCATTATTATTTCGTGCGTTTGATCCTTTGTAAAGAACAAGGCCGGAGGGATTGACAACCTCTCTGAACTCGTTGGGAGCAAAGTTATCTGTTGTGTGTGCAGGTCCACGTCAACCGCCTAATTGTTGGCGCCGTTGTCACCTTCCTTTCATTGTCGGAGTCCTACTGGAGACAAACCTTGGTATCTTCACCAAGGGAAATTTTCTGGTGTCTACATCTCAACCTTCCACTTTGGGTAACCAACGAGGGGCGAGAAGCCATCAACAACTTGTGGTTTGATACCTTCAAAATGGTTAATCTTGATCACACCAAAGCGGTAGAATTCTCCAATATGATATGGTACTTCCCACTTGGAAAGTAATTTACCTGGAGGAAACCTTAAACGAGATCTATACAACAAAACTTTATTACAAACAAAAAAATCCCATTCCAAAATTCTCTTTTCATGCCACTTCTTTACCTTTTCTTTGAACATTTTTGCACTCTCGTAAGCTTCACTTCTCCACTTGTCTAATGAAGTCAAGTTCATCAGATGCTTTTCACCAGCAAGCTTAGGGTCGGCATTAAGCTCTCTAAAAACTCGGAAAGCTTTGTGCTCTAGATCTAAAGGTAGATGGAAAACCTATCCATAAACCATCTTATAAGGAGACATGCCCATGGGGTTTTTGTAAGCAGTTCTATACGCCCACAAAGCATCTGCTAACTTTTTGGACCAATCCTTCCTACTGTTCACTGTCTTTTGTAAGATCAACTTGATCTCTCTATTTGTGAGCTCAACTTGCCCACTTGTTTGAGGGTGGTATGGTGAAGAAATTCTATGATTGACATCATACTTGGCTAAAGCTTTTCTAAAAGAACCATGTGTAAAATGTATCCCCCGTTAGTCATGAGGTACCCTGGTACACCAAACCTAGGAATGATTACATCTTTAAGAATTTTCAAATATGTCTTGTGATCAACACTTTCAGTGGGGGTTGCTTCTACCAACTTGGTTACATAATCAACCGCTACTAAAATGGGAGTGTACTTGTGAGAAGGAGGAAAAGGACCCATAAAATCAAAACCTCAGCAATCAAAAGCCTCAATGACTAGAGAATAATTTATAGGCATCTCATTTCTCCTACTAATGTTACCAACTCTCTGACACTTATCACAAGATAAAACATAATTTCTATAAACTTTAAAGAGAGTAGGCCAATAAAAACCTGGCTGGAGAACCTTGTGTGCGGTTCTCTCACCGGCATGATGTCCTCCGTAAGGGCTGTCAAGACATTCCCTCAAGATATCCTTCTGCTCATGCTCTGGTATGCATCTTCTCATGATTCCATCCACACCTTCTCTAAAAATATGTGGTTCATCCCAAAATTAATGCCTCAAGTTGTGGAAGAATTTATTTCTTTGCTAAAATGTTAAAACTGGAGGCAAAAACTTTGCAACAATAAAGTTAGCATAATCTGGAAACCATGGATCAGAAGTAGGTTGTAACCTCAAAACAGCTAGCTTTTCATCTGGAAAGCTATCATTGACCGGAATAGGATCATGTGGTATGTTCTCCATCCTAGAGAGGTTGTCGACCACAGGATTGTATGCTCCTTTCCAATCAACAATCTGCAAATAAAATTCTTGAAGAAGAAGAACCCATCTGATAAACCTTTGTTTGGCATCCTTCTTCTCCATAATATACTCAATAGAAGCATGGTCAGTATGAATAATAACTTTATAATCAACCATATAAGGTCTAAACTTATCACAAGCAAACACTACTGCCAAAAACTCTTTTTAAGTAGTAGCATAATTCGTCTGAGCACTATCAAGGGTATTGCTAGCATAATGCATAACATTCAATTTATTATCAACCCATTGTCCTAAAACATCTCCAACAGAAAAATCACTAGCATCACACATAATTTCAAAAGGTAGACTCCAATCAGGTGGTCGGACTATAGGAGCGATTATTAAGGCTTTCTTAAGAACTTCAAAGGCTTCCTTACAATCTTCGTCAAAAACAAAAGGAATATCCTTCTGGACAAGATTTGTTAGGGGTCTCGAAGTCTTATAAAAGTCCTTAATAAATCTTCCATAGAAACCAGCATGACCGAGGAAACTACGAATACCTTTGATGTCCTTTGGATAAGGAATCCTCTCAAGTGCTGCAATCTTCACCTTTTCCAATTCGATTCCCCTCTACGAAATCTTGTGGCCAAGAACAATTCCCTCAGTGACCATGAAATGTCACTTCTCCCAATTGATTACCAAATTTTTCTCCTCATATCTCTAGAAATCTTTATTAAGATTGTGGAGACAATGGTCAAAGCAGGTTCCATAGACGGAGAAATCATCCATGAAAACCTCCATAGTTTCCTCACAGAAACCATGAAACATAGTAGACATACACCTTTGAAAAGTAGAAGGAGCATTGCATAAACCAAAAGGCATACGTCTATCAGCATAAGTACAATAAGGACAAGTAAAAGTGGTCTTCTCTTGGTCAGCAGTGTTAACATGAATTTGAGAGAAGCCGCAATACCCATCAAGATGACACAAGTGAGTGTTTTTTGATAAGATTTCAAGCATTTGGTCGATGAAGGGCAGCGGGTAGTGGTCCTTCCTGGTTGTCTTATTCAACTTCATGTAATCAATACACATTCTATATCCAATAACAATTATTTGAGGTATTAGTTCATTCTTATCATTAGGAACCACAGTCATACCTCCTTTCTTAGGAACACAATGTACTGGACTTACCCACCTACTATCATCTACGGGATAGATGATACCTGCAGCTAGAAGCTTGAAGACTTCGGTCCTATCCACATCTTTCATCTTCGAATTCAACCGTCGTTGATGATCAACAACTGGTTTAGCATCAGGCTCAAGATTGATGGTATGTTGAAAAATAGATGGACTAATCTCCTTAAGATCATCAAAAGTATAGCCAATACCTCCTCCGTGTTTACGAAGGCTTTCCAATAATCGCTGTTCTTCATGTCCTGAAAGTTTAGCATTGATAATAACAGGATATACTTTCTTTTCATCTAAATAAGTGTACTTGAGCGCATCGGGAAGAGGTTTTAGATCAAACGCCGGATCTTCTTTCGGTTGTGATAGAATTCCTAAAGTTCCAACCGAAAGGTTGTGCTTCAGGATAGCAGGTTGTCTTAAAAATATGTCATCTAGCTCTTTCCTTTCCTGCATATGAATATCGTTCTCTTGGTCCTCCATATATTGCTGGAAAGGATCGCTAGGAGGAATAGTGATAGAAGAAATTTCTTCAATAATTTTATCATTACTAGCCAAATCAGTACAACGAGTTTGCTTGCAAAATTTAGAAAAGATAAATTAATATGTCTCACCATTGAATTCAACGGATACTTTTCCGTTCCTGCAATCTATAATAGCTCCACAAGTCTTGAGAAAAGGTCTACCAAAGATAATAGGGCAAAAACTATCTTTCAATGATAGAGAGAATAATTTTCTCATGACAAAATCCATGGATACACCTGCAAGCTTAAATAAGGAACAAAATTATGAAAGATAGAGCAAGTGATTGCCTGGATGTCTGTCTCCTGCACATCGATTATCTATGACATAATCAAAAATATCAGTTGGTATTTTAAAAAGCAGAATTTCAGTAGGTGGAGGAGCCTTCTTCACCACAACAGCAGTGGGATAGTTCCCCACAAGCAAAGAACCAAGAGAATAATTATGCATAAGGATGAAAAGTAGCAACAGTGAAATAAAAATAGCACGTACAATGTAAAGGTTTCCTTACCAATTGCACTTACCAATAGCGCTACACTTCCCGGCAACGGCGCAAAAAATGGTCTTGATGACCCACAAGTGTACGGGATCTATCGTAGCCTTTTTGATAAGTAAGAGTGTCGAACCAACAAGGAGGAGTAGGTACTGACAAGTGATCTTGAGAACGAAATAACTGCAAGTACTGAAAGGTCGGTTTTTATGGGTTTTCTGGTATAAGCAACACGTAAATAAAAGCAACAAATGTGAATGATGGCACAGTGCAACAAGTGGCACAATCCCTTTGAAGAAATGATAAGCCGAAGTATTAAACTTATAAAGAGTAAAGGATTCTTGAGGAAACACAGGAGAGGTAGTCAAGTTACTTTAACCATATTCCGTCTAGTACTATGTTTTGTGTTGATAAGTGTTGTGTGGGTGGACGTATGCTAGCACACCGCCTAGACTAAGACAAGTGCACTCTTATGATTAAACCCATTGCTAGAATCTTCAAATACAAGAAATAAATTAAGGCAAAGCCTAACCATAGAAATAGACTTTATCACCCAACACTCCCTCGTGCAAAGGTGTGCAAACCGGGTTCAGGTTTTTGTCACTCTGGTAATCCACCGTAAGCATCCTTTACACACAATGTATTCGCATAGGTCCTTAAAAAGGCAAAGTTTTATGTAGTCAACGTTCACATAACACCACTAGAAGAATAACATCACAACTTAAATATCAAACAACACATAGTACTTCAACATCATATGACTACTAACAACAAGACTTCTCCCATGTCCTCAAGAACTAAAGGAACTACTCACAATATATAAAATAGATCATGATCAAAGGGGATGAATATATGATGAACAATCTGGTCATAAGAATAATTCTCCAACAAACCTTAATAGCATTCACCATAAAAGAGTATTCAACACCGGTAAAGTAGAGTGGATGAATAGTGCAAGGTACAACTCAGATTGCAATGTTAAAGTGAGATGGAATGAAGATAGAGATGGTGTTGGTGATGAGGATGATGGTGATGATGATCTCGATGATGCCCGTGACGATGGTGATGACGATGAGGACGATCTCCCCCACCGGGAGGAGTTCTCTCCGGTGGAATTTGCTTGCCGGAAAGGTCTTCTCTTCTTTGTAGATTTCCGCCACGGAGCGGAGGCGTAACTCACGATCCAACTTCTCTTCTCGGGTTTTTAGGTCACGGGGAGTGTATAGGCCAAAGGAGAGCCCCGGGGGTGGGACACCCTGGCGCGTCCTAGGGGGTGGCCGCGCCCCCAGGTCGCCTTGGGTCCTAGTGTCCCCCCTCCGGGTCCCCTTTTGCGTGCCTACATGATTTCTCCACAAAATACGTCCCCAAAAATTTCAGGTCATTTGGAGGTGCGCTGATATTCCCACTCTGCGTGCACTTTTCCCCGCTGAATCCTGCGTCTGCTGTTTCAGCACCGGAAAGTTGTAAACTGTGTAAAACAAGCCAAAACATCATGAGAATAGCATCATAATATGAAATATATCAATCAATAGAGGTAAATTATGATACACAATAGTGATGCATTTTTGACGTATCAGCACTCCCTCATATGATTGTGAACTTCGGTCAAACAAATGTCCGCTTCTCCGTGTCACTTGTGGTGTATCCTTTTCCGCACATTTACTTGTCCTAGATTCTTATGCTTGTTGGCTTGCTATGTTAGTTGTTTCCTACCATTTGAGTTTAAGCTTGGTTGCCACATAGGGTTGCTCATCTAGTGCACATCTAGAGAATCTTATTTATCAACTTAATCCTAAAACTTGGTAATTAACTTTGAATTTATTAGTCACCTATTGACCCCCCCTCTCTAGTTGACCATATCGATCCTTTCAATTGCTATCAGATCTAGGGCTCTTATTAAGGGATTTACCACCTAAGAGGGTATGGAAGACCAAGAGAAACTAGGTGAAAACCTTCTTGTGGTCGGAGGAGATCTTGGTGCACTTGTTCAACCCTTTCGTAATCTGGCCACTCCACCCACACCACTAAACACCGCTCCACTCCAAGAGAAGAGCTACCTCTAGCACCCCCAGTTCGCTAACCATGACCGAATTAAAGAATTTTGTTCATGCCTTCAAAAGCTCAATGGAAAACTCGATGAAGGTCTTGGTTGGTAAAAAAATTAATAATAACATTTGTTCATTCTCGCAAACTCCTTCTACGTCATCAACATTTAGTCCTAATGGAGTTATAGATGTTGATTGTCTGAAGGAGACACCTCAACGCCCCGCTACCCACACTCCGCCACCTTATAATGTTTTTGCTCCTTCATATGCTCTTCCTCATATTCCTATGCCTCACATTAATCATATTCGGGACCCCCCCATTTGAATCCTGAAACTTTTGGTAAATGGAAATTAGCTACTGAGTCACATATTTGGAGAACGTCCACCCAACTGTGGTGGGTCATCATGAGAGGCCATCATCCTGAAGATCCCTCAAGTCTATCTCCAAGATAAGAGGTTGATGAAAAACTCAATGGTACTGCATCACATGCTTCGGTTGGTTGTGCCCGATGATTACCAAGAATCCATTGCTCTATTGAAGACGGCCAAAGAAATTTGGAAGACTCTCCATGAAATCTTTGAAGGAGACATTAGTGTGCAAAGATCTCGATTGGATCTTCTCAAGCTAGATGTTAACATGTTCGTTAGGAAGAATGGTGAGACTGCAGGACTAGTATATCGTAGAAACAAGTCCTTCATGGTGGATTTGCGAAACTTTGGATGCACTTGGGCGGATGGCAACTTCATCAAGGACAAGATCATGTGTGCCATGATCTTAATGGATGACACCATGGTCACTATGATTAATGAATGCCTATACTTTGATCAATTGACTCCAAATCAAATTGTTTCATCGTTCACCACCAATTCATGGTTGAAAGCTAAGTCCAATAAAACCCATGATCTTGTTCAAGGGATAAAAGCACCAACAACCATGCGTTGAAATCCAAGAAGATTGTTCCCTCCTCCAAGATACAAGAGGTTGAAGAAGTGGGAGAATGCAATGAGGATGATGAAGAAGCATCTTGCCCGACAAATGAATTTGAAGAAGACTTGGCCTTTTTGGTCAAGAGGCATGGTGACAAGGCGCTTGTTCATGAAGAATAGTAATCCATGGATGATGAAGATGGTGATGATGATAAAATGAGCATGGCTGCCATAGCCTTTCATTCTGAGTCCTCCTCCTACACATCAAGCCTGTTCGAATCCCCTAACGAGAACAAGCCCAACTTCCACCAGTGCCTCATGGATAAAGAGGTAATATCAAAGTCTAGTACCCCTAAGCCATCATCTCCCACTCCCATCTCTTCAAATGAGGATTTGGAGGATGAGTGTGAATATGATGGTGTTGATTATAGTGAAGAAGCCTCATTGGATTTCATGAAGACACTTAAGGGAGAATCTCTTGCTCGTTTCCTCAACATGATGAAGTTACTCACCGAACGTGATGACTACATTGATAATGTGGAAACCTCCTAATAGAAGAAAAGGAGATAAATGGTCTCCTTGAGAAAAATTTCCATGAAGGCCTCACTTTAGGAAACCATCACTTCACATTAGATAGACTTTCTTAAGGTCAATGATGCTTTAGAACTCTCACTTGGAATTAAGCATGATCTCTTGGATAAAATTGCTAATCTTAAAGTTGTTCATGGTGAACTCGGTGAGGAGTATAAAGTCCTTTAAAAGAGCCACAAGCTCATCAAAGGGGAGCTTATAAATCTCACCTAGTCTTACAATAAACATAACGCTTCAACTATTACTCTCTTGGTACATTCTCTCCTAATGATGAATCTACTTCTATCTCCATTGATTATGCATCTATACTTGATGAGAACAATAAGTTGAAAGATCAACTTGGGAAAGGTCTTGTGTCTTGAATTCATGGTGAAAAGAACTTGAATGAAATTTTGAGCAATCAAAAGGAATGTGTGGCGAAGGAGGGGATCGGTTTTGATCCCTCCCAAAATAAGAAGAGGAAGAACAAGAAGAATAAGCACCAAGCTACTCCTCCTCAACAACAAGTTGTATTTGTGCAAGAAGGGCACAAGGAGAAGTAAAAGGGAAAGTTGAAGGTTCGAGAGGGAGTCATAATCAAAGAGATGGTTCCCTCCCCTAATTATTTTCGCATTAGCAATCCATCATATGTCCTTTTGAGAAGGGATGATGGTTATAATTTTTTTAAATTTGTCGTCACTAATTCTGATGATTATGCATGGAATATTTGGGTACCTAAGACCCTTTTTACTAACTCCCTAGGACCCATTGAAAAATGGGGACCTAAAAAAAGTTTGATTCTCGTAGGACTATACCTTCGGTGGCACTCAATGGGTGATTGATAGTGGTTGCACCAATCATAAGAATGGAGGAAAGTAGATGCTCGTGGCTCTCGTTGAATCGCTCAAATCATCCTCGGACATTTCCTTTGGCGTCAATAGTAAAGACAAGGTATTGGGATTGGGAAAGATTTTCATCTCAAGATATGCTTCACTCAAAAATGTCATGCTTGTCCAATGTCTTCACTTCAATCTACTATCCACTATCCAATTGGCATGTGCCGGTTATGACTCGCTTATTAGTAAATTTCAAGTGACCCTCTTTAAAAGAGATACTCTCAAAGTGGTCTTTGATGGGAATGTTGAAGACAACCTTTATGTGGTTGATTTATCGAAAGAGAGCCTCATCTTAAAACATGTCTAATGTCCAAGGCCGACGTGGGGTGGATATGGCATCGTAGGCTATCTCACGTTGGTATGAGAAATTTACAATATCTTCTAAAGGGGGAGAACATTGTTGGAGTAAGCGATGTATCTTTTGCAAAAATATCGTGTTTGTAGTGCTTGCATTGCGAAAAAGGAAAATGAGAAGCAACAGAAGTCGAAGACTATCATCATATCTACAAGGCCTCTTGATCTCCTTAATCCTATGATAGTTTGGGAGGGAGGAGGTATTGCCTTGTCATTATCGAAGACTATACAAGATATACATGGGTTTTCTTTCTCAAGACCAAAGATGAGACTCAAGAGACCTTTATATAATTTGGCAAAGAAGCTCAAAGTCAACATCAATGTGAGATTATGGCTATTCAAACTGACAATGGCAAAAATTTCAAGAATTTCACTATGGATGATTTCTTGAGTGATGAGGGGATCAAATATCAATATTTCACGGCCTATACTCATCAAAAAAGCAGTGTTGCGGAGAGGAAGAATAGGACTCTTGTTGAGATGGCAAGGACAATGCTTGATGAGTACAAGTCTCCATACAAGCTTTGGGCCGAAGCCATCAACACCACGTGTCATGACTCTAATAGGCTATGTATCTGCAAGTTCAAGAAGAAGACACCTTAAGAACTCAACAGGGAAGAAGACGAATGTCAAGTACTTCCGAGTATTCGGTTGGAAGTGTTTCATTCTCCACAAGAAAACCCAGTTAGCTAAATTTGAGCCTAAAACTTATAAGGAAATATTTGTTGTATATGCATCAAACTCCCATTCTTATCGAGTTCGCAATAAATCCACGGGACGTATAGAGGACTCATCGAATGTGGAGTTTGACGAGGATAACGACTCCCAAGCCAAGCAAATTGTTCCAACTATTGTAGGTGATGAGGCTCCTTCTCAAGTTATAAGGACCATGGGCATAGTCCACATTCTTACACAAGAAACCCCCCAAGTCCAAGTAATCGAAGAAGGAGTAAGAGCCCCTCTTGAGGAACCTCCTAAAGGGAAGTCATCATCTCCACCTGATGCAGAGCATCCTACCGAAATCACCATGGATACATCTCCTACACGCGGACCCATGATGAGAGCACAAGCGCCCGCCATTGAAGCTAAGGTGAACTCACTCCTTTTCGAACTACGCTTAAACATATGTGAGACTTGGGTGCTACCTCACGCGGACACTCTATGCATCATCAGGTACCAAGGAGGCATCCAAGAAGAAGCCATGGAACAAGGGCTAGCCACGCTTGGAGAGGAACCGCGGGAGGACGAAGAGGAGGACACCCTGAGGCTCCTGACCACACCGGGTGCCCGGTCTTGCCCGGTCTCCCCCGGCACAGAGCCGAGAGCTCCCTAACCACTCCGGGTGCCCGGCTTCCCCGACCCCCGGGTGCCCGGTCTCCTTCAGCCGGAGCCCGTGAGCTCTCTGACCAGTCCGGGTGCCCGGTCTCCCCAACCCCTGATACGTCCAAAACGTATCTATAATTTCTGCTTGCTCCATGCCTCTTTTGTGTGATATTGCTATGATATTGATGAACTTCCATACACTTTTGATCATATTTGGACTAACCTATTAACTCAGTGCACCCCAGTGCCAGTTCCTGTTTTCTTCTATTTTTCTATTTCAGGTTTCCCCCATATAAAAAGTGCTCCAAAAATTCAGGAAAATCCAATAAAAAATCTGTGTACAGGAAGCTTTGGGAATCACCGAGGGAGGGGGGGGCAGAGGGGACCCACCAAGGCCCCAGGCGCCCTCCCGGCGCGCCCTAGGGTGGGGCCGCGCCAAGGGGCCGCCTGGACCCCTGGTGGCCCCCCTGGCTGCCCCCCTTCGCCTATTTATTCCCCGTGACGCAAAAACCCCGAGATGGGAACCCTTTTTCGCGATCTCTCCTCTGTTCCGCCGCCGCCGCGCTTCCAAGATCGCGAGCACCAGAAGACCTCTTCCCGGCACCCTGTCGGAGGGAGGAACCACCTCCGGGAGCTTCTCCACCACCATGGATGCTTCCCGGATGAACCGTGAGTAGTCCACCTTGGACCATGGGTCTATGATCAGTAGCTATGTGATGTTCTCCTCCCCTCTTTGTTCTTGATGGATTAGACCTCGTGAGTTGCCCTACATGATCGAGGCACATATGTAATCTTTCTGCTGTTGTTATGCTCAGTTTGCTGGGATCCGATGGATTATGAGATTATCTTCAGGTTGTGTTTGAGTAATATATTTGATTCTCCTCTTTCATATTCATGTTCTTATGTAATTCTTGCATGTTCTCCGTTGCTGTTTATTTATTTGGCCAAGTAGTAGGTAGTGACTTCAAGAGGGAGCGTTATGCATGATTGTGGGTTCATGCCCCCAGATGACTAGCTTCAGTGACGGAAACATGAGTCTATGGGCTGTGTTGTTGCCACAAGGGGGAAAACAACGGTGCTTCTACTTGTGGATGCAAGGATTGTTTACTTTACGCAAAGTTCTTTAATGCAGTTGTCCGTTGCTTTGAGTTTACACTTTGGGTGGGATTCGTAACTTAATACCAGCGAGATGTTCTGGATAGATATCTCAAGGTGGATGATTAGTAGGTAGATGCAAATGGATTTCGGTCTACTTGTCATGGAGTACCGCCGATGCTTTTGAGCCGCTTCCTTTCTTTATAGCATAATTAGCATTGGTTTGGGCACATAATCCTGTCAATTGCCCAACTGTAATTTGTTTACCTCGCATGGCTATTTTATCGTCTTTTGGGAGAGAGACATCACTAGTGAATATCATAGGACCCCGGTCCATATTTCCAACACTGTTTACACCCACTATCAATTTACTACTTTATTTACTTTTCCATTGCTATCACTATCATTATTATCCCGTGCGTTTTATCCTTTGTAAACAACAAGGACAGAGGGATTGAAAACCCCTTTGTACTCGTTGGGAGCAAAGTTATCTATTGTGTGTGCAGGTCCACGTCAACCGCTAATCTGGCGCCGTTGTCACCTTCCTATCGTTGCCGGAGTCCTACTGGAGACAAAACTTGGTATCTTCACCGAGGGAAATTTGCTGTTGTCTACATCTCAACCTTCCACTTTGGGTAACCAACGAGGGGCGAGCAACTCTCGCGACATCAACCCCTGGGTGCCCAGTCTCCCTCGGCCGAAGCCCGAGACCTCCTGACCACCCCGGGTGCCCGGTCCCTGTTACCCCGGTGCCCGGAGTAAGTACCCTGGGTGCCCGGTCTCCGGCGGCCAGATCTGGGCATGAGGCCCTTGTATCCCCTTCTCCCCCCTAGACTATAAGTACTTCTCTTCTACCTCAGTTTTAGGGTTAGCTAAGAACAAATCTAAATCTTGAGAGAGCTTAGCTCCTTTTCCCCTTGGGAAATGGTATCTTTGAGATCCTCTCTCTACCTACCTTCCTCTTCCTAGTATTAGAAGAAGAGGCCCCTCTTCTAGTAGTAGAAGGAGAGGGAACTACCAAGAGTACCACTTGTGATGTATGGATCTTGAGATGTATGGCACTTGTGTGTGGATTTGAGTGTTCTAAGTGTTTGGATCTTGTTCCCCTTTGCCTCTTGTGTTGATTGTGTTTTCGATTCCCCCTTGTTCTTGTTATTGTTGTGGATCCCCACCTCCAAATTGTGAAGATTGGGCCAAACCCTAGGCTTGCCCTATATCACCACCACAAGAGAAAGATGCTTCGGGAGCGCAAGCACTTATCCAAGAACAAGATGAGGTACCTCAAGATCCCGAGAAAGATCAAGGGCAAGCTCAACCATATTGTGATGAGCCTATCATTGAGGCCCAAGTCAAGCTAAAGAAACTGGTCAAGATCAAGTGCAAGAAATTGTCTCTCCACAAGCAAACAAAAAACAGGTTCGAGCTTCTCCACCAAGAATTGAACCAAGTGAAGAAGAACTTGAAAAAAAGAGACAAAAGGCGGCATTGAGACTTCAATTGCTTCAATAACCCACCGACAATATCTTTGGAAGCATCACAAAAGGGGTAACTAATCGTAAACGTTTGGCAATCTTTTGTGAACATCACTCGTTTGTCTCTTGTATTGAGCCCCTCAAGGTAGAATAAGCTCTTGATGTGCCAGATTGGGTAGAAGCTATGCATGAAGAACTCAACAACTTTGCTCACAATGAATTTTGGTCACTTGTTGCAAGAGCTAAGGGAAATCATAATGTCATCAGGACCAAATGGGTTTTTAAGAACAAGCAAGATGAGCATGGACAAGTCACACGTAACAAGGAAAGGTTAGTGGCACAAGGGTTCACCCAAATTGAAGGTTTGGATTTTGGTGAAGCCTTTTGTGATGCCCCCAAAATCAAGACGTGTACAGTAATCATACACGCAAGGTACACGATCGAGATCAGGGACTCATGGTGAGATATCACAACACAACTCTACAAATAAAATAATACAAGTTGTTTTAATACAAGCCAGGGGCCACGAGGGCTCGAATACAACAGCTCGAGAGCACAAAGTTAGCGGAAGCAAAAGTATCTGAGTACAGACACAAGGTACACATGATCTACCTTAAGAGGCTAGCACAAATAACAACAGATCGAAAAGGCGAGGCCTCCTGCCTGGGAACCTCCAAACTACTCCTGTTCAACGGGGAACTCCACGTCGTAGAAGGCATCGGGGATCTTCATCTTCCGGTGGTCGGCATTGGGGATCTCCTGCTCCTGGACTGCAAGGCTCCAACATCGACTGCAGCGGCCGATCAGGCAAAACATAAAGGGGAAATAAAGCAAGGGTGAGTATCTAGCATACCCGCGAGTCTTACGTCCGCTACTAAGCATTTATGAATTTGTATCAAATGGAAAAGGGAGGTTGTATATAGTGGGCTGCAAGGTAAAAATCAAAATAAGGATAAGAAACTAGGCCTATCAAAGACTAGCATCTTCCGACGAGTCTTGAAGCACAAGAAGAGAATAACCAACAGTTTATATAAAGCATAAAGAAACAATGCAGCAGAAGTTGCTGCAGCATTGTATAATAGTAAGTTGTAATAATTAACAATGATAAATGCCTCCGAGTTCCCCTCCTCGACTTCCCGGCGAGGAAGAAAACCCGGAACCATACAGTTTAATAATAGTAGTTTGTAGTGGTAAGTTCCAGCTTCCGCATAAAGCGTCCTGTTACCGTGGACACGGCTATTCGAATAGATTAATCTTCCGTGCAGGGGTGCACTTCTGTTACACTAGAACGCACAGATCTCCAGGGTGGCGGGCACCTTGTTAGGGAACGCTCCATCAGGCTATCCGACACTCCACAGCGATCTTTCAAACTCAACAAAGAGGTCATCCGCCGGTCTAAATTGTAAGTACGCAGGGCCTTGGACCCCAACCCCGACGTACTCCTACACGGTGCGTGGCTGGACGGTGAAGAAAAATCAAACAAAATAAGACAACACCGCGCGATCAAATAAAACAAAACCACTTCCCAGCGCAGGCTGCGGTACTGCTGACGTTTGAAGAGTCCTCGAACGAGACTAGGAAGAAGAGGAGCCCATAACTCATTATCCCACGTGTAGGCAGCGCATACAAGCCAAAAGGCTACTAAAGTCATCTGCCGAACCATTAGTCATTTTATTAACTTGCGGGACAACCGTTCTTGTTTCCTCGACTTAACTGACCCGCGGACAACGACAGCAATCAGGACCACCAGTACATCGGTGCCTGCCCTGTCGTCCCACCAAGTCTCTGCGGTTACCAACAAGGTGAACCAAATCCTTACCTTCTCTCGCGTGTGCTCCTGGAGGAGCTCGACTTTCATGGTTTGGTAACTCTCGCGGCCAACGATCAGGGTCCAAGCACACCGGTACACTGGTTGTACCCTCCCTGTCGTCCCGTCGCAATACCACTCGGAGGCACCGTTGGGTCGCCCGACATCTTACCTTTAAGGACAACCGTTCTCGGGACCCTAGGGCGGCTATACAGAGTCAGCAACGAGTGGAGTACGAGGATTACTCCTCGGTAGCTCCACTTTATGTGGCTCGGTAGAGCCGAGGTAAGGGCCTTAGACGGTGCCGGCACTGTACCGTACTTGTGCAGTTATAAACATCGTATCCGCGTTCACTCCCCAGAGTGATAACGACCCGCTATCTAATCCTAGTTGACTAAAGATGCGCAGGGCTCACTTATGAATATAATATTTATTTATAGGAAACATAGGATAAAGGAAGGTACATCAAGGGGCGACAAAGACAGGCTATGCAATTGAATAGGATTGTAACATAGCAGCAGCAGGAACAATGCCTAGTGTAAGAAATGTACGGAATATATAGTCGATATCTGGGGAAGAGAATGCCTCTGCTTGCCTGGAAGCTCGACGGTAGGGGTACGATCGTTGACGACGTAGTCGATCATAGGGGCATCGGCATCGGTCGTCGGGACTACCGGACAATAAGAGAGGGGGAGAAACAATAAATATACAACAATAATAGCAATACAGAGTCAAGTCATGGAAAACACAAATTTAACGGTGTTCTAACGCAGTGTAACATGTTATGCTCGGAGCGGGAATTCATCCGGGGATGAAATACCGGCTTCGGGTGATTACCGACAGACGGCCCGGAGGGGGAAGGTTCCATGTCTGTAGTGTCATGAATAACTGACAGACATGTGGATAGTGTAACCGTGATGAATGTTTTACCGGTACCGGGTAATTATCGGACAGTGCAATCGGAAGTGGAAAGTCCCGTGTGCAGTATGTTAGAGGGGTGTGGTGGGGTAAGGGTAGTGTATCCGTATTCTTTGTATTTTTCTGACCAATTTTGATGTATAAAGTTTTTCAATCTAACTTACGGTTTAAAAGATATTCAAATACAAAGTTTATTTCAATTTAAATCATTTTCTGAATTTATTTTATTATATAATTCCGAACATTATCCAAAATAGTAAAACCTGACCAGTGGGTCCCACTGGTCAGTGACAGATTCAATTAAATAGTTATGACTTAATTAAATAGGGGTTAATCAGAGGAGGGCCCCACATGTCAGTGGGACATATTAGTTTTTATTTTAATTAAGCTAACTACTTCCAGGTGGAGCCTAGGTGTCATGGACACATTGCTTAATGGGCAGTTTATTTAATCTGATGGGTTAGTTAAGTGGCTGGGCGCAGATGTCAATGACTGAAAGGTTATTTTGTATTAACTGTAAACAAAGAGGTTAACAGGCTTGGGGGCCCACCTGTAAGTGACAGAGGGCCAGGTCATTAGGGCTAATTAGGAAACTGACGCGCGGGTCCCACACGTCAGCCTCAGGGGAAACTCGCCGGCGAGGTCAGTGACGCAGGCGGCGAGCGTGCGCCCAGCACAGGCGATGGGAGGGGCCGTGAGGGGGCTCGATCGAACGAGGGGACGGCAGCGGTTCGTTTGGTGGTGGAGCTGTAATCAGGAATCGTCGGAATCTTCGACGGCGATGAGCGCGGCGGCGGACCCGAACACGAGCACGTCGGTGACGATGATTCCGTGGGAGAACTCGAACGCGCGCTACGGGGATTAGGTCTTGGGCTCAGCGCGAGCAAAACTACATGGTCAGCGCGCCATAAGCACGCTCCAGATCACGGGACGGAGCACGGCTTCAATGGTGGCTCACGGAGAGTCTGTAGGCGAGCAAAGCGGGCGCGGGGGAGGCCGTGTGTAGCCGGAATTTCTCAAGCTCGCCGGTGGATGCAGATGGGGGGAAAACGTTGATGCGCGGGTTGCAGACGACCGCGGCCCGGTTCGTTCTGCAGCGTGATGAATACGACGATGGCGGGGCTCCACGACACCATGGCGAGGCGGCGCGAGCAAGTTGGCCGCGCGTGGCCACGGCAATGGCGACGGCGGCGCGGGCGCCTTTTTGCCCGAGCGAGAGAGAGGCGAGGAGGGGGAAATTGCTAGGGTTTCACCATGACGTCAGATACGGCGTGTATAAGCGCGAGGGTGGCACTGTAGCACCGTCGTGGCCGCCATCGCACGGCTGTCGGCGTCGAGCACCTCTGCGATGTCGAGAACGCACTCGGGCGTGTGCAGTGTGAAGGGGATGACCCCGGGTGGGCTAGGTGGGCCGGTTGGGCTGCACTATGCACTCACGGGACCAGGCCGGCAGGCTTCTTTTCCTTTTATTATTTCAGTAATTTCTGTTAACCATCTCCTTTTTGTTTTATTTTGTTTTGCCTCCAATTGAATTTTGTGCAAAGTGAAACTTGTTTGTATATTTGTGTTGCCACACATAGACATGCCATAAAAAGTTTGGGCATTTAAATAATTCATTTGGTTTGCTATTTTTAACTGCAACTGATTAGATAGGTCTTTTAGCTACTGTTGGGAATTGTTTTACTCCCTCCGATCCAAATTAATTGACACACACTTAGTACAAGTTTGTATTAAAGTTGTACTCAGTATGCGTCAATTAATATGGATCGGAGGGAGTACATTGTATTATAGCTTAATAAATTCCCAAAACCATATGGATGTGATCCAATGATTTTTAGCCATTTAATAAAAGTTGTTGCAATACTTTTGGATTAATTTTTATTTCCACTTGTATCTGGAATTTCTATTTTGTTTGAATTTGAACAAGCTTTGATCAAGGTGATCATCACAAGTTAATCAAGGTGACTTGGCATTAGCACAAGGTGATTACTGTAGTGTGAAACCCGGGGTGTTACAAATATCCCCCACTACAAAGAATTCTCGTCCCGAGAATTAAAGGTAGTGAAAGGGGTAAGGCTTTGGTTTCGTATCCTAACGACTCTTCTGGTGCATGTTGTCCTTATCGAAGGAGTTGATCCTTCTCGTTGATGTCTTCATTTCTCTGCATCAGTGCATCTCGACGTGTTGTCATATTTCCTTCAGGGTCTTCATCGTACCTATGGATAGGCTAGGAGGGGACACTTAGGGGGTCGGATCGACGTAAGGTTAATCAACCGGGGCATTCCGAGGGAATGTGGTACAAAGTATCTTCCGAGTTTAAACTCAGGGTAATACATCGAGAGAACAAAAGAAGGCATGAGAAGTTTCAAGCGGATTGACATCCATTCGACGTCAATGATGGATGATGAAAAAGGGCCCCAGAGCATCATGCATAAGCACTGAGTCTGATATCGAACTGAATAACACAATGTAGGTGACTCGTGAATTGCATACGAGGTCAATCAAGAGGGATAACCTAGGGAACAGGAAGGTAAAGACGAGTCAGGTTTCGGTCCTGTGGACTGTGGGTTATGGGCCCACCAAGAATAGGAAGGGTGGCGACATTCCATGCAATCACGGCGAAAGGTTGGTCAGAGAACAGTTTGTCAGCTTGTCAGCAACAATGTCGGTACCAAGGGAGAGGGACGCAGAGAACCATTTTCCTGCTCGTTTAGATGAGGCGGACCAATAGGCAAAGTTCTCATCCATCGGTGGTTACCGAAATGTCGTCAACAATAGTAACAGGGTTTTCTAACGGAGTAGTATGCCGAAGTGTAAGCATATGCAGTGAATTATCACTTCTCAGACGAGTTACATCAGAAGAAAGATTAAACAGACCAATGGAGAGAAAAAAGTGATCATCAGATCAAACAGACCAATGGAAGGGAAAATGTGATTGTACATAAGTATTATGTGTATATCCTTCCAAAGGAAAGTATGGCACGATATGCACGACCAATTTTGTTTTGGCAGGGAGTCAAAGGAGGTTGTCGATGATAACACAAATCATCGAGGAGGCAAGGAAGGTATTTCTTACCATGAATTCAATTAACACTTGGTAGAAGCCAAGGTGTCGATGATGACCACAACACATCATGTCAAAAGGTTTCAATAAAATACAATCGAACAACGGCGACATCAAGAAAAAGGAGTGGTGAACCAAAAGTATTCGGTGTTCCCGGTTGACGACAACCCAGAACCATGAAACGGCTATGACAGGGATATGCATTGTTTCATCACAATCCATAAGATGTAGTGCAAAGGCATGATATCTTCGAGCTACCAGGAGGTAATACTCGAAGGTAGAATGGAGGATCATAGGTGCAGCGGAATTTATACGTAGGGGATACTTATCTTATGAGAAACTTCTATGATAAGTTCTACATCGTATCCATGGTCACGAACACAAGGTTCAGGGTCGACTCCCACTTCTTCAATGCATAAAATTTCAATCACTTCTCGCTTTCGATGAGGTTGTAGAGTAGGAAATTTATCTGGCGTAACACCAGTAGAGTATGACCCACAGAAGTTTCCGCGGTTCACACAGATGGACGAAACATAGATACAACCCAACGGGACATTTTACGAACCTTTACAACCAACAACAGGAGTAAAGGATACAAGTTCGAAAGAAGAAGGCTAACAACATGAAGTAGATGATACCATTAGCGGGAGGCATCTTCTATCAGGGGAAATTCATCAATGACTTTGGGAACAAGGGGACGGTAGGTAGTAATCCACCCAAAAAGGTCAGGTGGGGTACAGAGAGTCTAGTGTGAGTATCGGTACTCAACCATAAGAAGAAATAACGCAAAGACATCGGAGATAGAAGCATCTGTATAGTTCTATGATTGAATTCAAAGGAATTATGATTTCTGGAATGAGGGATCGGAAGCAGAAGCTCCGATCAAAGGATGAGTAAGCTGAACGAAACTGGACGGACAATCAATCAAGGTTTCATTAACCGAGATCCAGCTCATGTCCAGAATGACGTCTAAGCCGGAAGAATGAATTCATAGGGATCAAGTAATGACTTTGTGCTCCCGCACACATAATGATTCAACGAGATCAGGACGAAAATCGTCAAGAGGTGTCCATGAAGAATACTCAGACATATGTAATTAACCATAATGCCAGCAAGTAAGAAGAATTTCCAAAAGCAGTAGTATGCCGAGGATTGTCGTGAGATCGAATAGTATTTCAAAGTATTTTGGGAATCACATGAACCACTTAGAATGAATGGATCCTCGATATATGTGAGGAATTATCCGCAGGGTGAAAAGAAGCTGCAAGGGGGTAGGCTCAAAGGATTCCTGAAACAACGGAAAGTATTTCAATGCATCTTGTGAACACAAGAGCAGATGGGATTGAATGGATGAACGGAACGTGTATGTGGTTATACATACGGACTTATCGGTGGAAGGGAATTGTAAAGGTGATCGTCACATAGGGTCTCGACAATTCATCGCGGAGTATCTTTAGCATCTTCTGATGAATCAGGTCATCATCTGTGACGAGGGATCTCCAGGAGGAAGCAGTCACGAGAACCTAGAGTTAGAGTTAGCAAAATCTTTAACCTGAAAGGATGAGAGGGTAGAGTCCCATAGTAAAGGTGCGGAGAAAAAGATCCTAATACCACCCAGGTTGCGATGTGGGCCTGTAAGCCACACAACGAAGTTAGTAAAATAGTTTAGCAAAGTCTAGACTCGACTTCGACCAAGGAGTTAGAAGGGGGTGTCCTACAGGCAGTCGGCTCTGATACCAACCTGTGACGCCTCCAAAATCAAGACGTGTACAGTAATCATACACGCAAGGTACACGATCGAGATCAGGGACTCACGGTGAGATATCACAACACAACTCTACAAATAAAATAATACAAGCTGTTTTAATACAAGCCAGGGGCCACGAGGGCTCAAATACAATAGCTCGAGAGCAAAAAGTTAGCGGAAGCAAAAGTATCTGAGTACAGACACAAGGTACACATGATCTGCCTTAATAAGGCTAGCACAAATAACAACAGATCGAAAAGGTGAGGCCTCCTTCCTGGGAACCTCCAAACTACTCCTGGTCAACGGGGAACTCGGTGTCGTAGAAGGCATCGGGGATCTTCATGTTGCGGTGGTCGGCATCGGGGATCTCCTGCTCCTGGACTCCAAGGCTCCAACGTCGACTGCAGTGGCCGATCAGGAAAAACATAAAGGGGGAAATAAAGCAAGGGTGAGTATCTAGTATTCCCGCGAGTCTTACGTCCGTTACTAAGCATTTATGCCTTTGTATCAAATGGAAAAGGGAGGCTGTATATAGTGGACAACAAGGTAGAAATCAGAATAAGGATAAGAAGCTTGGCCTATCAAAGACTAGCATCTTCCAACGAGTCTTGAAGCACAAGAAGAGAATAGCCAAGAGTTCATATAAAGCAAAAAGTAACAATGCAGCAGAAGTTGCTGCAGCATTGTATAATAGTAAGTTATAATAGTTAACAATGATAAATGCCTCCGAGTTCCCCTCCTCGACTTCCGGACGAGGAATAAAACCAGGAACCATACAGTTTATAGTAGTAGTTTGTAGTGGTAAGAAAAAGCTTCAGCATAAAGCGTCATGTTACCGTGGACACGGCTATTCGAATAGATTAATCTTCCCTGCAGGAGTACACTTCTGTTACACTACAACGCACGGATCTCCAGGGTGGCGGGCACCTTGTTAGGGAACGCTTCACCGAGGCTATGCGATTTGTCGAAGTCCATCCTTCAAGCTCAAAAGAGAGGCCATCCGCCGGTGTAAATCCTAAGCACAAAGGGACTTTGGACCCCTGCCCTTTGTACTCCTGGATGGTACGTGACTGGCCGGTGAAGCATACCCACCTCCCATTACTGGAGTAGGCGGCCCAAGACCGGCAATCAGCCTGAGGTAAAGCTGACGTCTGAAAAGCCATCGAACCAGGCTACAACGTAGAGGTCCCACACCGTAATCCCACGTGGAGGTAGTGCGTATAGGACGCGTCGACCCACTCAAGTCATCCACCTGAACTATTAAGCATTTTTATTATTTTTTATCGGGACAACCGTTATCGTTTCCCCTACCCGGGTGAGTCACCGACAACGACAGCAGGCAGTTCCACCACCATAACCAGAGCCGGTGGCCGTCTGCCATGTCGTCCCACCAACTCGTGCGGTTACCAACAAGGCGAACCGTCTCCTTACCTTATCTCGCGTGTGCTCTTTGAAGACCCCGACTTTCGTACAACAACGTATCTCACGGCCAACGAGCAAGGACCAGGCCCTCGATGATATTCGCCTGTCCTGCCATCCCGATACAATCCCTGCGCGGGCACCGTTGGGTCACACGACTCCTTACCTTTAGGGACACCAGTTGAATCAGGTTCCTACCATCAAGTGAAACCAGGAGGAATCACCCTCGATGGTACACTTGAAGAGGTTCGACTGAGACATTAGCGGAATGAACTAAAGAGGGGTTTCCTCGTATCATCCCGGTGGTGCTACTCTACCGAGCCGACGACGAGAGTGAAATACGAGTCCATCGACTCGTAAGTCAAACTTGAATCGACTCGGAGAGTCTCGCCGTTGTAGGTTCCCTTGGGCGTCTGCTCTGTACTATACCTGTTGTAGTTATAATAATTTATATCCGTGTTCGCACCCCAGAGCGATCACGGCCCGCTATCTAATCCTAGTTGATTAACATGGCGTAAGGCTAACTGCTGAATATTGCATAAGTAATAATAGGTAGCATAGGATTAAAGGAAAGTACATCAAGGGGCGACAATGACAGGCTATGCAATAGAATAGGATTGTAACGGAGCAGCAGCAGTAGAAATGCCTACTGCAGGAAATGTAAGGAAAATATAGGTGATATCTGGGGAAGACAATGGCTCTGCTTGCCTAGAAGCTCGACGGTAGGGGTACGGTCGTCGACGAAGTAGTCGTACTCGGCAACGGTGTCGTCGACGGCATGGTCGAGGTCTATCGAAAAATAAGGGGGGAAAACAATAAATACACATCAATAATAGCAATAAAAATTCAAGACAAGGCAACGCATTGTTGGCGGTGTTCTATCGCAGTGTTAAGTATTTTTAGGCGGAGCGGGAATTTACCCGGGGATGACTCATCAGTACGGGTTGATTACCGGACAGATGATCCGGAGGGGGAAGGTTCCATGTCTGCAGTATTGGAGACAGCTGACAGATATGTGGATAGTGTATCCGTGCTCGTTGATCCATTCTGGACAGATTTCATTTTCAGAGCATTTTCATCCGGAAAGTCTTTCCGGCTCCGGTCATCTGACAGACAGATGAACCGAAGGAGAAATGTACCATGTTCAGTACGCTAGAGGGACGTGGTGGGTATACGGATAGTGTATTCATATTTTTGATATTTTTCTGATCAACTTTCATGTATAAATTGTTTTCATCGGAGTTACGGTTTAAAAGATATTGAATTCCAAAGTTTAAATCAATTTAAAAGAATTTTTGGATATATTTTATTCAATAATTCAAAATATCTCAAACAGTATAATGGACCGGGCCAACCCTAACAGAAGGGACCCACATGTCATGCACATGGAGTGTTTGACCAGTCAACTGACCGGTGGGTCCCATTGGTCAGCCACACATTCAATAAAAACCTTTAAATCAATTTCTTACAAGTGGGACCCAGCTGTCAGTTGATGTCTACGCATGCTTCTATTCTTGTAGACTATGTTGGGAATCCAAGCGCAGAGGTTTGTAGGACAACAGCAATTTCCCTCAAGTGGATGACCTAAGGTTTATCGAACTCAGGGAAGTAGAGGTTGAAGATGGTCTCTCTCAAGCAACCCTGCAATTAAGATACAAGAAGTCTCTTGTGTCCCCAACACACCTAATACAACTAGGAGTTGTATAGGTGCACTAGTTCAGCGAAGAGATGGTAAAATATGGGTGATAGGTGTGGCAAAGCAAGGTAATATAAATCTGTAATAAAAAGTGCAGCAAAGAAACAAGTAACAAAAGAGATGGTAAAATATGGGTGATAGAACTACTCCCACTTCATGGAGGGAGGACGCAACGTCGATGGAGATGAATCCGGGGGCACTTCCCCGTCCCGGCAGGGTGCCGGCACAGGAATTCTGTCCCCGCGAAACTTGATGGCGATGGCGGCGGAGATCGTAATTGCTTCTGGAGAAAAGGGGTCTGGAATCAGGGTTTCCTCCGCGGGGGTAAAAATAGGGCCAAAGGGGGGCACCAGGGAGGCAACAGGGCATCCAGGAGGGCAGGTGGCGCGGCCTAGGGTGGGGCCGCACCAGGCACCCTCCTGGGCCCCTGGTGGTGGCCCTCCTGCCATGTCTTGGTTATTCCGGAAGCTTCCGGGACGCTGATTTTTTATATAATTTTTCCGGGATTTATTGGGCACTTTAATTATTGGAAAAACCTGAAATAAAAAAACAGCAGAAAATAGGAACTGGCAACTGGGTGCACTGGGTTAATAGATTAGTCCAAATATGCTCAAAAGTGTATGAAAGTTCAAGCAAAACATGGCAAAGTCACACAAAACATGCATGGAGCAAGCAGAAATTATAGATACGTTTTGGACGTATCAACATCCCCAAGCTTAATTCCTACTCGTCCTCGAGTAGGTAAATGATAACAAGCATAATTTCTGTGGTGACATGCCACACAACCATATAAGGACTTTTAAGTCAAGCAATTAAAGCATGCAATTCAATTCAAGTCTTAACAAGCAAGAGTCTATATTAGCATTGACACAAGCAACAAAAGAACAAAAGGTGCAAGAGCTCTTGTTGTCCGGGACGCGAATGTCTCCAGATGGTGTTTGCGTGCAAGCAGGGGATAGGGAAATACGAGAGAAAAAAGTAGTTGTTGAGAACTACTATCTACTAAAGTTTCACACTTAGTCTCCTTTGGATTCTTATCTGGACTCATCCCCAGACCACTAGTCAGGTACAAGTCAAACTGATCCACTCCCTTTCGATATTTTGAGCACTCATGCAATGGATGAGCGTGAGCAAGAAAGTTGACACCTAAAAGGCGAAACAGAAAGAAGGTGGAGGAGGAAGACAAAAATGTGTGAAAGGCTCACATCAATGAGGACAATCATAGGCGAGAGAAGGCCATATGATAGATATGATGTGAGGAGTAGGGATTTCCATGCGACGGATGCACATCTGAGCTAAAAGCTCTCCAAGGGAACTAGCGGGGGTGCATCTAACTTGCTTGCTCAAGAAGACCTAGAGCTCGTTTGAGGAGGATCATCATTGGAATATACAAGCCAAATTCTATAGTGTGAAGGTCCCCACATAGCTATATGCATGATGATGATCTCTATGGAGTACAAGGGATAGAGGATGAAGTACTAGTGTGGATCTCTCAATAGGAATAGTAGTGTGCCCCCTTCTCTCTTTTTATTTGTATTTTTCTCTTTTTTTGTATTTTTTCTATTTTTTGGTGGCCTCAATGGCTCTTTCTATTTAACTCTCATTTGTCCTATTTGGGATCTTTTGATTTTGTCCTCTTTGGGACCTTTTCCTCACTTTAGGGGCAACACTCTATATTTTACAAGAATATAGGAGATCTTTCACACTTTACAAAGGTACTCACATAAAGAAGATATAACTATCATGATGCAAAAGTATGACATGAAGATCAAGTCATGAGAAGATGGATGTTGCAAGGCAATGTATCTCGGAAAGGCTATGGAAATGCCTTGTAGGTAGGTATGGTGGCTGTTTTGAGGAAAGATATAAGGAGGTTTATGATGACAGAGCGTATCGTGCCAAGGGTATGGATGCACCGGCGAAGTATGCGCCAACTCTCAAGGTGAGAAAGGGCAATGCACTGTACCGAAGAGGCTAGAAAAAGTGTAGGTGGGTGGAAGTGTCAACTTTCGAATACTCACATTAGTACGAAGAACTCGTGCACTTATTATCGGTAACTCTCAATCTAATCAGGAGGTTCACAAAGAGACAAGTACCCCGAGGAGGAGTGTATGGGGATTTGGTTATCCTTGCGCATCCTCGACTCATGGTACGTGAGTGTACTCTAATATTCGAACCCTCCAGAGGTTAGTGATCCATCTAGTAGCTAGAGTTCTCAACAGGGGTTTTTGGTTTTCAAAAGACACACGGATTTCCCAAAATACGACATCTATCACTAATAGGCTTGAGCTCTTGACACCAAAAGTTCAAACATTACTCTTGTCAACACCTCAAAACTATTGCAAGTTACTACTACAAAGAGAATAGCAACTTCAACTACCTACTTCCTAGTCAAGACACAAAACTCAGTGCAACAGGCAAACTCTCTAACAAGATAAAACATGCAACCTATAGAAAGTTCAACCTAAACAATAGAAAAGCTCTAGAAAAACTAAAGCACTACAACTAAATAGAGCAGCAGCTAAGAAAAGAAAAAGAACAACTCACAGCTAAAAGAATAAGCATGCAAATCCTATGAGGAGTTCTAGTTCATGTGGAGCGTGTATCTCTCCCACACAAAGTAAGACAGGATCTAACTTGTTATGAACAGCAAGAAAAGCTAAAGAAAACTAAAAATAAAACCTAAGAGCGAGACGCTCCAAGCATAGCACATAACGCATGAAGTGATAAAAATATAGTGAGACGAATGACGAACTGATGATTGTTGATGGAGAAGGGGATGCATGGGGGCATCCCCAAGCTTAGACGCTTGAGTCTCCTTGAATATTTATTGGGGATGCACGGGGGCATCCCCAGATTGAGCGCTTGACCCTCCCGAATCTTCTTTCATCATCTTCCATCGCACACTTGAAAACTCCCTTCATACATAACTCATCATAAGCTGATTAGAGAAGTTGGTACCCTTAATAAATAATTTTTCCCACTGGATATAAAGATATTCTTGAAGAGCTACTGTTTCTCAAGATTTCCAAAAAGTTTTTGCAAAGAAAAAGAAAGCTTAAGGTTTGCAAAGGTTAGGAGAGACAAAACATGGCAGAATCTTTGAAAAATAGAACAGCAAGTAGTAAAGAATTTTTTAGGGGTACTTCTGCAACTCGAATAAAAAAACTCAGAACAGACGCTCGAAAGTCAATTGTATGGAACACGCTGTCAAAAAAATTCAGATCAAAAAGATTATCTGGTGATTTTAGGCTAATTTTTCCGTCCAAGGACAGAATCTTTTTTCTGGACAGCATGTCACAACTTTTGAACTTTCTTGCAATCGAAGGCTAGACTTGGCACAAAGATTGAAAATAAAGATACAATGATGTTGCTACAGTAGTAACAATCATCAAGACCACTAAAAACTGAAAGTAAAAAACTCAAACTAAAGATAACAAGGGTTTTCTCCCTAGAGCTCTTTCTTCATAGGAATAAGGAATAAGAGTTGAAGAACAAAAGAGAGCATCAAGAAGTAAATAACAAACACATTTAAGTCTAACATGCTTCCTATGCAAAGGGATCTTGTAGAGAAATAACTCATGGAAGAATAAAGATATTAGCATAGGAGGCCAAAATAAGTGCAACTTCAAAACCTTCAACATAAAGAGAGGGAACTTGATATTATTTAAATATCTATAAGCATATTTTCCCCTCTCATAAGAATTTTCAGTGGGATCATGAATAAACTCAACAATATAAGTATCACATAAAAAATTCTTATCATGATCCACAAGCATAGAAAATTTATTACTCCCCACATAAGAAAAATCCTTCTCATTAGTAATAGTGGGAGGAAACTCAACAAAATAGCTATCACATGAATCATTCTTATCATGGTGCACTTGTAAAAAATTATTCTTTATAGCATAGGTGTCATCACAATAATCATCATAGATAAGAGGCAAAGTATCATCAAAATAAATTTCCTCATCAAAACTTGGGGGGCTAAAAAGAACAACTTCATCGAACGTAGCATCCCCAAGCTTATAACTTTGCATATCATTAACATCAAAGGTATTCAAAGAAGACAAACTAATAACATTGCTATTATCATGAGTGTTGTGCAAATAATAAAGCTCCATAGGATTTTTGATTTTCTCTTCAAACACTTCATGTCCCAACTCAAGGTAGAGCTCATAAAGATCTCTCATAATATTTTTGTTGTTTTCCATAAGCCTAACTAGTGAAAATAAAAACAAGAAACAAAAAGAATTAATTGCAAGATCTAAAGATATACCTTAAACGCTTACCTCCCCGGCAACGGTGCCAGAAATAACTTGATGTCTACGCACGCTTCTAATCTTGTAGACTATGTTGGGCCTCCAAGCGCAGAGGTTTGTAGATCAACAACAATTTCCCTCAAGTGGATGACCTAAGGTTTATCGAACTCAGGGAAGTAGAGGTTGAAGATGGTCTCTCTCAAGTAACCCTGCAATTAAGATACAAGAAGTCTCTTGTGTCCCCAACACACCTAATACAACTAGGAGTTGTATAGGTGCACTAGTTCGGCGAAGAGATGGTAAAATATGGGTGATAGGTGTGGAAAAGCAAGGTAATATAAATCTGTAATAAAAAGTGCAGCAAAGAAACAAGTAACAAAAGTGAGTGAAAACGGTGTAACAACGATGGAAACAAGGCCTAGGCTTCATACTTTCACTATTGGCAACTCCCAACAACATTAACATAGTCTAATCACATCATATTTCCCATAAAACATGCAATGGATACCTACTCGGAGGTCATTCCTTTGTGGTCAAGAGAGGACGAGAATTGTGTAGGGCTACAAAAGCACACCTCAGAGTTCGTAGTTCTCAATCTATGGATTTCCCAATGTCATCGCGGCTATCCAAAGAGAGTACCACAATCACCACAACATATCTAAAGGATAGTCAAAGACAAGCACCAAGAGACTCTCAATCTTCAATCCACACACAAAAGAGGAAATCACTCATGATAATATTCTTCTAACCCATGTCCAATAGAATATCGCTGTCACCTTGGTCTCAGAGATTATACTAGATAAGATCAATTGAGTACATCAATCCAATACATAGAGGAAGGGGAATATCATGGGATCACCCTAGATTAACATAGCCTATGATCACAACAAAGATCACATCATGGGAGAGAGAGAAGAACACATAGCTACTGTTAGAAAGCTCAGCCCGAGGGAGAACTACTCCCGCTTCATGGAGGGAGGAAGCAACGTCGATGGGGATGAATCCGGGGGCACTTCCCCGTCCCGAAAGGGTGCCGGCACAGGAATTCTGTCCCCCCGAAACTTGATGGCGATGGCGGCGGAGATCGGAATAGCTTCTGGAGAAAAGGGGTCTGGAATCAGGGTTTCCTCCGCGGGGGTAAAAATAGGGCCAAAGGAGGGCACCAGGGGGGCCACAGGGCAGCCAGGAGGGCAGGTGGCGCGGCCTAGGGTGGGGCCGCGCCAGGCACCCTCCTGGGCCCCTGGTGGTGGCCCTCCTCCCATGTCTTAGTTATTCCGGAAGCTTCCGGGACGCGGATTTTTTATATAATTTTTCTGGGATTTATTGGGCACTTTAATTATTGGAAAAACCTGAAATACAAAAACAGAAGAAAACAGGAACTGGCAACTGGGTGCACTGGGTTAATAGATTAGTCCAAATATGCTCAAAAGTGTATGAAAGTTCAAGCAAAATATGGCAAAGTCATACAAAACATGCATGGAGCAAGCAGAAATTATAGATACGTTTTGGACGTATCATCAGTGAGACATATTTATTCTAATAGTTATTTAAACTTAACAGGGGATTAATTGGGGCTGGCCCACATGTCATATTCTATTAGGCATTTAATTTATTAACTAATCTAACTAAACGCATGGGGCCACTTAGCATATACTAAATTGCTACTAACTAAATTAGCCTAACAATACCTAATTACTACTACCAGGCCGGCCTCATCTCCCACCTAAGGGTCTTCTCCTTCCTCTTCACGTACATTTGGTATTAAGTTGAGCTATCCAATCATTTTGCAGAAATATGGTTCTTGCCCAATTAAATATGTTGCTATGTACTTCACTACCACAAATAGTTTGGAAGGTAAATAAACTCATTTAAATTTTTCTTTCCATTTAAATGGGATAAAGTTACTGTTTTGGCATTGTTTTAATTTGGTTAAGTTATTCAAATATTTTATTAAATGCTTATTTCTATTTTGTAATGATCTACCAATTATTTGGTATTTAATAAAATTGGTTGCAAAAATTTTGGATGAACTTTAATTGCCACTATTATTTTCATTCCATGGCAATTTAATATTCCCCAATTATTAGTTTTATTGGTTTCAATTGTTTTCGGATTACTTACTATATGAAGGACATTTTTTTATTTAAGTTGTTTTGAAAAGTTTTACCTTGAATGATGACTGCCATTTGCATTTTTAGTTGAAGTGGAATTATTTCGTTAATGCATTTAATTAAAAATAAAATGCTGACATGCCACATTGGCTAAGCTAACCAGTGATTAGGATTTGGGAAGTTACAAAAAGTAAGGTAAGGAAAACGTGGTAGAATTTGTGAAAAACAGAAAAGCAATTGTATGGTGCACACTGTCAAAAAATCAAAAAACTCATAACAGACGTTCGAAAAACAATTGTTTGGTGCAACTCGAATAAAAAAACTTAGAACAGACGCTCGAAAAAAAAATTATGGTGCACGCTGTCAAAATAATTTTGATCAAAAAGATGATCTGGTGATATTAGGCTAATTTTTCCGTCCAAGGACAGAATCTGTTTTCTGGACAGCATGTCACAACTTTTAAATTTTCTTGCAATCGGAGGCTAAACTTGGCACAAAGCTTGAAAATAAAGATACAATGATGTTGCTACAGTATTAACAATCATGAAGACCACTAAAAACTGAAGTAAAAACATCTTTGGTTGCCTCCCAACAAGCGCTTTCTTTTACGCATTTAATCTAGGCATAAAGCAAACGGAAGAATCAAGTTGTATCAATCGAACCATCATCAAGATCATCAAAAAGCTCTTCAATTGTATAACTAATTTTAAGAGGTCTTTCAAATAAAGGCCTAATGAAGATACTTCTAGGGTTAGAACCAAATGGCGGAAAATCAATGGGAGTTTCATTTATAAATTTATCTAAGAGGGGTATTTCTCCAAAGTTTTCAAGGTTCCACCTTCCTTGGCAATGGGTGGATTATTTTTAGGTCGGGGAACTTTAGGGACATAATTGAACTTAGGTTCCTTTCTTCCCGGAGTTTCTACCTTTTTGGTTTTATTGAGGAGAAAGTAGTTCCTAAAGTGTTAATGATTTCCTCAATGTTATCAATCCTAGAAGGATCCATATCATGGGATTTGATGGTCTCCAAAGTTTTAATAATTGTATGCATGGAGTTATCAAGTCTATTAAAATTCCCTTGAATCTTGCGATCCGACTCATTTATCCTACTTATACTTGGTATTTCTTACTCTATATTTTCATGTTCTTTCATAATGTGAGCTAGAGTGATATCCTCTTGTATGCTAACATCAGGGATATTTCCAACAAGATTTTTAATAACATTAAGAGACTCCCAAATTGGCGATTCTAGGAAATTCCATTTGATAGAAGTATCTAGAATGAACCTATTCCAAGGAGTAATTCCAAAAAAATAATCTAAGTAGGATAGTAGTGGATTTCTTCTTGGTGGCTCTTTTCTTAGAATCATTAATTCTATAACAAGCATGTTTTTAAACTTTCACCACCTTTTTGTTTAAAGGCGAGAACCTCTGTCTCAACAAACGAAAAAGTACCAGACATGATGAAAACTAATCGCAAGATAAATAATTCCTTTTTTTGATTTTTGATATAGGACAATAAGATAAAAACTGAAAGGTAAACTAACAAGACTAAAAAGCAAAGCTAAAAGATAATATGCAACTCCCCTATCTTGTCGCACTCGGAGTCCCCGGTAAAGGCGCCAGAAATTTTCTTGATGGTGTGGAAGTGATAATGGCTTCTCGCCCTTCAATGGTTACCCCAAGTGGAAGGTGAGATGTAGGATAGCAGCAAATTTCCCCTATGTAGAGGATGGGATTTTTCTCACGTAGGACTCCGAAAGTGATAAGTAGGCATTAAAAGAACTTTGTGTAAAGTAAAAAATCCTTGCAACCGTGGTTACAAGCACCGTTGTTTCCCCCTTGTGACAACAGCATATCCCCTAGACTCATGTTTGTGTCACTCAAGCTAGTCATCAGGGGGCATGAACCCACAATCGAGCATAACATTCCCTCTTGGAGTCACTACGTACTACTTGGCGAAAGAAATAAATAGCAACGGAGAACATGCAAGAATTACTCAACAACAAAAATATAAAAGATAAGAACCAAATATATTACTCAATCACAAACTGAACATAGTCTCATAATCCATCAGATCCCAGCAAACTCAGCTTAGCAATAGCAGAAAATTACACATGTGCCTTGGTCAAGTAGGGCAGCTCACAAGGTCTAATCCATGAAGAACAAAGAGGGGAGGAGAACATCACATAGCTACTGATCACGGACCCATGGTCCAAGGTAGACTAATCACGGATCATCCGAGAAGCATCCATGATGGAAGAGAGGCTCCCGGAGGTCAACCCTCCCTCCGGCAGGGTACCAGGAAGAGGTCTGCTAGCGCTCCCGATCTTGGAAGCGCGGCGGCGGCGGAAGAGAGGTGAGATGGCGAAAAAGGGTTCTTTCTTCGGAAGAATCCCGTCACGGAGAATAAATAGGCGAAGGGGGCAGCCAGGGGGGCCAACATGTGTCCAGGCGGCCCCCTGGCGCGGCCTAGCCCTATGGGTGCGCCACCAGGGCGCCTGGATCCCTGGTGGTGTCCCTCTGTCCCCACCCAGGTGTTTCCGGAAGGTTCTTCTACGCTTATTTTTTATCTGATTTTTCCCGAATTTTTGAAGAAGTTTTAATATGGGGGAAACCTGAAATAGAAAAACATCAGAAAACAGGAACTGGCACTGGGGTGCACTGAGTTAATAAGTTAGTCTGCATATGATCAGAAGTGTATGAAAGTGTATCTAGATCATAGAAATATCACACAAAACATGCATGGAGCAAGCAGAAATTATAGATATGTTTGGGACGTATCATATGCTGAGTTTGCTGCGATCTGATGGATTATGAGATTATGTTCAGATTGTGATTGAGTAATATATTTGGTTCTTATCTTTTATACTTTTGTTCTTGAATAATTCTTGCATGTTCTCCGTTACTGTGTATTGATTTGGCCAAGTAGTAGGTAGTGACTCCAAGAGGGAGCGTTATGCTTTATTGTGGGTTCATGCCCCCTGATGACAAGCTTGAGTGATAGAAACATGAGTCTAGGGGATGTGTTGTTTCCGCAAGGGGAAAAACAATGGTGCTTGTAACCGCGGTTGCAAGGATTGTTTACTTTACACAAAGTTCTTTTAATGCAGTTGTCCGTTGCTTTGGTTTTACACTTCGGGTGGGGCTCGCAACTTAATACCAGCGAGATGTTCTGGATAGATATCTCAAGGTGGATGATTAGTAGTAGACATCACTGTGAACATCATAGGGCCCCGGTCCATATTTCCACCACTGGTCACACCCTCAATTTACTTCCTGCTTTTACTTTCCAGTTGCAGTTATCACTACCTTTTGTATTTTGCGTTGATGCTTTGTAAGCGACAAGGACGGAGAGATTGACAACCTGTCTATACTCGTTGGGAGAAAAGTTATTTGTTGTGTGTGCAGGTCCAGGTTAAGGGAGCAATATCTCTCAAATGGCGTGTTGCTCTTTTCACCACCTACGTGAAGTTATCGGAGTCATAAGGGAGACACTCTAAACCTTGGCTTCTTTGCCAAGGGAAATTTGTTGCTAGGCTACATCCAACCTTCCACTTGGGGTAACCAACGAGGAGCACTACTTCAGTGCCATCAGCAAGCTGAGATGAAATTTATTTGAAGTTCTAGCTCCTCAAGAACAAAACTAGGGGCTAGATGGAACACGGTGGAGAAGGGGCAAACCCTAAACGGAAAGAGATGTCTCTCCTCACAGCAATCCCGTGGCTTTATAGCCATTACAACTTAACCGGGCAGTAAAAAGAGTAAAGACACATATGGTAACCGTCGGATGGTGAACAAAGAGGTTGGGCTCGACAGACGTCGTCCGATCCGAGATCAACGTTCCACAGCGAGACACGAAGCGGTAAGTCCTTATCCACCTTTGATGAGGAGATGGACGCCTGAACTTAAAATTGGATAATCATTTATCCAACAAAGAAAAAGCTTGGTTGCGCGGTTTATTCAACTTTTTTTTGAAATTATGTGGAAACCACAAAAAAGTGATTTAGAGTGAGAATAAAATGACTTTCTCAAATTAATTGTGGACCATTATTTATGAGTTCTTTTCTTTGAATTTGGAGTTTATCTGATATTGGCATTTAATGACTATTTAAATATTTCCAATAAGTCAACTAAATTAATGAGTGGAGATAATATGACTTCTCCAAAATTATTATTGGGAATATTTAATAATTCTTATTTGAATACTTGGTTATTTTATAAAATTATGTTTTGTATTTATAAAATCATAAAACTAATTTGGGGAATGTATTAATACCTCAAATGATTTTTTTTTGATAAAATTATATTTATAAAATTTATTAAGAGAGGGAAATATACTTTTCTAAACTCTCTCTCTATACTTTTTTTTGTCTGAATAAGTTCTATGATTTATTGAGATTTGTTATTAAATATAAAATCTGGAATTCTTGTCCTATTAGAAAAGAAAAATAGGATTTCTGAATCTACTGGGCAATGCCCATTACCTCACTCCCGCCCAGGCGCGCAGCAGTGCAACCCAGCCTCAAGTTGGGCCAAAAAAAAAGAACGGGACAAGGTGAACGACCCCATCGTCTTCAACCTCCTGTACGTTCGCGTACAGAGGACGAACCGGCGAGCCCGACGCCCCGGCGCCTCTTCTCCCTCTCCCGGCCTCACTACCCCCGGAACCATTTCCTCTCCTCTTCCTTGACCCTTCTCCTCTGCGAGTGCGTCATGAAGATGCCCTAGTGGCCATGACCTCGGAGAGAAACCGCCGCCATTAATGGCCATCATGTGCAGCTCGATTTCAACTTCCAAGGACCATATAAATTTCTGGCCGAAGTTCCTACAGCCACCACCATTCGTCGTAGATCACGGCGCATAGCGTGAACCTCTTGGCCCGATTCTTCTTCCATTCTTTCTTATTTTCATTCTCTCACATGTTGGACATGATTTTATGTGCACTTCCGCAGCCGGAGCGCAACAACTCCACTGACATGAACTACGACGACTTGTTTCCAAGTCCGGCGAGCCGTAGCCGCTCGTACGGGAAGCCATCATCATCGAGACCCTGTCCAAAAGGTTTTGCGCGGTCGTCTTCACACCGTACAAGATCCCATCTTCGTCGTACGTCATCCGTGCATCGGATCCAACAACACCGGTGAGAGCGCCGCCCGATTCCAGCGACCTAGAAGCCAACTCCGGTGAGCTCCCTTTCTTTGTTTGATCAGCCGTAGATCTTCAGATCAACGCTCCAGAGAAATCCACTTAAATGAAGGGGTACTCTCCACTAGGATTTCGCCAAGTGGCAATCTATCATTTAATCCCGTAATTCTTTTTCATAAAAATACCTAAACTTCAGAATATCATATCTCCTAGACTACAAGTCCAAATTCAGCAAATTTTATATCCCCGGATTCCTTGAAACATGTAGTTTATGATAGAACTAAAATATTACACTTTTGATGAATACAAAAATTAATTATAATTTAAATATGAATTTGAGAATTTTTACTATATATATTAATCCGTAATTCATATGAAAATATTTCTTATACAAAATTTGGTCCCTAGCACCATATAATTCTGTTAGAAAGTATTCCACATTTTTCTAACTAAGTTTATTTCCTGTTTTGGCTCAACACTCCAATTGCCTTTTCTTTTATCATAGTTTACTTCCATCATTAGCTTAATTTTATTGTTGAGCCAATATTCTTGAGAAGATCATTAATATCGTCCCTAGTCAAATTCCATCAACAAAACTTGTAATCAATTAAAATTAAATTAAATTCTTTTAACAAGAATTTTTATGTCATCCAACTCTACAAACCAAATTCATATTACCTAGACCAAATTATGTTAACTTGGTGAACTCGCATAAATTCTATTATTTGGTTTTTGATCTTGTAACCCATGTACCATGAACAAATTCCAATATGTTAAAACTCTTATGACCTTCAAGTTCCATAGCCAACCATATATTAAAATTATAAATAGTTTCTTCATAGAATTTGGGTCAGAAAACCTTTCCTCACAATCTTTCCATATAGTAAAAATCATGATCTTCACTTGTACCAATTTGATCCAACCATGGAATATAACCTATGTCATACTTCCATCCAATCTACCTTGACCCTATCCAAACCCATGACTATGCCTTAGCTATCATCTTATCAATATTACTAGCTAAATATTTTATATTCTTTATTTGTATCTTTATTTGGATCTTCGTTGGGATTTTGTCTTGTGTTGAAGTGCTTTTATTTATCGTTAGATATATCGTAAGGTGATGGAGTGACGATACAAAAATAGAGTATCAACTTCAAGAGACTCAGGCAAGTTGCAACTTGATCATACTTTGTCCTATATTTTTGTAATATGCATGAACTCTTTCAATTTATTTTATGCATGAAAAGTTTTACCAAAGTTTTTACAAAGTATGTATTGCTATTTAGAGCCTTAGGATCAAAGCTTATATCTATGCTTATGCTTAGCCATGCTTGTAGAAATGGGAGGGTTGAAAAACCAAAAAAAGTTTTTAAGCATTAAAGCTTGCTCTCTTTTGGCGCAATATTTTCTGAAAACTTTGGAAAACAATTGGAGAGGGATGGCACAGTAAGCACAGAGATTCGAATATTATCAGATTCGGGTCGTTACAATTGGAGAGGGGTAGTCATTCAATGAAGTCCATGGATATGTGTGACCAAGAAAATTCAGGTGTTGGGAGGGGCTGCAGGAGGCCTGGATATTTGCAATGTTCAGGTTTGTTGAGCTGACAGACAGGGCATTGTTGGATGTAAGATTACACAACATGTTTCATGCCAGGCCAATAGAAGAGCAACTTCAGTCTCTGGTAAGTAGCTCTCTGCCCAGAGTCGCCCGCAATTCACTATGGTGGAGTGCAGTAAGGATGGCATTTTGTAGAACAGGATCATCTCCAACCACCACTCTGTTTTTGTATCTAAGTATACCATTTTGTAGTTTGTAGTGGGGGACATTAGAGTTAGAGATGGCCAGTTGTGTGACAAAATCTTTGCATTTCTAATCATTGGTGTAGCTGGTAGTAATCTTAGAGACCCAAGTCGGGTATACTGTAGTACCAATTAAGGAGGATAATTGTAATGTCACTCTGGAGAGGGCATCAGCAACCTTGTTGTTTCCCCTCTTTTGTATTCCACTATATAAGTGTATCCCAACAACTTGATTAGCAGTTTATGTTGTATTCCTTGTGTCATTTTCTTGTCTTGGATGTATTTTAGTCTTTGTTGATCAGTTCTGATAGTCAAGGAGGATGCTGCAAAGTAGTGCTTCCACTTCTTCAGTGCCTCAATAATTGCTAATGTTTCTTTATCATATGTTGATAAGCCGCTTGCTTTAGGACCCAAGGCCTTGCTGAAAAATGAAATAGGTTGTTTTTAGTGCATCAAAATTGCCCCAATACCATATCAACAAGCATCAGTCTTGAGGATAAATGGTTGAGAGAAATCTGGGAGGGTAAGAACAGTAGCAACCGTCATTGTTTCTTTGAGCCTATTAAATGCTTTTACTGATCAGTAGACCACACGAAACCTTCTTTCTTAAGGGCCATGTATAGTGGTTTGCAGATGATTCCATAGTGCTGAATAAATCGTCTGTAATAACCAGTTAAGCCAAGGAAGCTTCTGAGTTCAGTCATTGTAGTAGGGGTGGCCCAGTTAACCACTTTTGAAATCTTAGAAGGGTATGTTGCTACACCATATTTGCTGATAATTTGGCCTAAGTATTCCACTTGGGGCTGACCAAAAACACACTTTTTTCTTTTGGCAATGAGTTTGTGCTGCCGGAGAGCATCAAAAACTTGCTTTAAATGACAGTGATGCTCCTCCAAGGACTTGTTGTAGATGAGAATGTCATCAAAGAAAACTAGGACAAATTTTCTTAGAAATGCAGCCAACACAGTGTTCATCAGCAGTTGATAAGTGGCTGGAGCATTAGTGAGCCCAAAAGGAATCACCGGATATTCATAATACCCTTCATGTGTATTGAATGCAGTTTTGGGTATATCATCTTCATTCATTCTAATCTGATGGTACCCACTTGCTAGATCTATCTTGGAAAATATTACTGCTCCTTGTAACTCATCCAAGAGATCTTCAATGATAGGGATGGGGTACTTGTTCTTAACAGTTTGGGAGTTTACCTTTCTGAAGTCATTGCATAATATCCAGGTAGTGTCTTTCTTTTTAACCAGCAGAGCAGGGGAAGAGAAAGGACTGGTACTCTCTCTGATAATGCTTTTAGTGAGCATTTCAGCAATGATTCCTTCTGAGATATTCTTTTGGTGGTGTGGTAGTCTATAAGGTATCTGATTAATGATCTTGGAATCAGGAAAGGAATTTTGTGATCACAGGGCCTCTTAGGTGGGAGTTCAGTAAGTTCTTGGAATACATCCTGATACTCATCTAGAACCTGTTGGATTTCTGGAGGTGGTTCCTAGATGTCCTTGGTGTCTGCAGGCAGTTGTCGGAGGAGTAGGGGTACACCTCCAACTAAATTATCCAGCAGTTGTGTAAGGTTGCTAGATTTTTCGATGTTCACAGAAGAGGGCAGGGTTTCATCCACCAAGGTGACTCTTGTGCCATTTTCCAATTTAACCTCAATCTGCATTTCTTGGTAATCCATATGCGCAGGACTGTACATGCATAGCCAATCTACACCTAAGATCATATCATAGCCCTGTAGTTGGAGGATTCTCACATTAGACCTCATTTTGTGCCCCTGAATAGTATAGTTGCAGTTTAAAGCCATTTTATCTGTCCACATGTGTCCTCCATTCGTCACCTGACCTTTTGGAATGTAATACATGGATTTTTGTTTTAGCAGCCATTTCAGGGGAGAGAAAAGTTGCAGTACTACAACTATCAATTAGTGTTGTTGCTTTAATGCCTTTGATTTCCACAGTTACTGTAAATGTGTATTTCTTCATGCTTACTCCCATCAGGCATGCATTGATATCTGAAGTTGAGGGTCAGTAGTATCTTGTTGTTGTTCATCCATCTCGTCCTCCATTTCTGTGATGTACACAATATCTGCATTCTCAGGAAATTGAGTTTGGAGTGCTTGAAATTGTCCTTGTTGTGACATCTTGCACACCTTCCTATGGCCAAGAAACCATTTTTCTTTGCATTTGTAGCATATTCCTTGCAACCTTGATTTTTCAATGACCATAGATGGTGAAATATTTGTAGGTTTGTTAGGAACAAATTGTACTTGTCTTCTAACAGGGTTGGGAGGGAGGGACATAACAATTCTCTTAGGTGGATGGGCTTGCTCCATTCGTCTTGCTAGCCATATGGCTCTCTGCAATGTGGGAGGCTCATGACATTGCACATAATGTTTAATGTTGTCATTTAACCCAGAGATAAAACTGCTCATGTAGTAATTATCTAGAAGAGCAGGATTGTCTCTCCTGAGTAGGTTCATGATGTGCTCAAACTGTAAGGCATAGTCCATGACCATACCAGTTTGCTGAAGAGAATGGAATGTTCTAACATTATCACAGACATAGGTTTCACAAAATCTATCGCCTAGATATCTGCAAAACCTGTACCAGGGCATGGTTTAAGCTACAAAGCCAGTGCCCCTCCACCATTCGATTGCAGGCCCTTTTAAGTAAGTGACATCAATTTACGTTTTCGTTTCAGTAGGAGTTCTGGCAGCATCAAAGTAGAGGTCCATTGTCTGAATCCACGCGTCTGTATTTTCACCTTCAAATTCAAGCATATTCATTTTAGGTGACTTCACAGTAGGTGGGGGTCTTCGCATGTCTTGTTGATGTACTTCCCTCATGCCTCTTCTTTGCCCTCCTTCAAGTAGTGACCAGTCCTGGTCATTGGTGAGATCATGATACTGAGTAGTGTTTTTGTTTTTAAGATCAAGAGGAATTTGGGGTGTGGGAGCACCAGAATTGGGGTGTCTGTAAGGAATTTTGGTTGAGCCATCCAGATTCAATTCCCTGCCAGTCATGGTATCATGTAGAATAGAAGATCCGACAGTTGGGGTTGTGTGGAATTTCCTAGTATTTGGTTTGGCTAGAGCCAGTGGTGTAATCTACTTCACACTAGCATTTCACCCATTTGGAGTAGCAGGCGCCATTTCCTTAGTGAAAACTGTCAAGAGCTTGGTGATAGAAGACTGCATCTCTACTAAAGATTTCTGAACTTTAGTGAAGTTGTTTCTGACACCAGCTTGGAACTCAACAAATTCTCTACGGTCATGTTCCCTGTTCTTCTGCAGGGTCTTAACATCCAATTGCAGAGACTCCATCTCCAAGTCTTCTGTGATTAAAGAATCGGCCACCTCAACCATTCAAACAGGGACGACAAAAGTAAGGAATTTTACCCCTTGTTGAACTGACGAACATCGAATCGCAAACAAAGAATTTTAGTACAGCAGAGCTACAACCCAAGCTAGAGTCCGGTGAAGCACCTCCACCAACACCGCCGTCAGCGCCACGCCGCCATGATGTTCAAGAAGGCAGGGTGGGTGGGATTTTACATTGAAGAAGAAATCTGCAGCAACCACTACCTGTCCACTTCTAACACCCGAGAAGTCTACCGCCGCCACCTAGATCTGGAAGAAGAACAAGAATTTTATAGGACAAGCCCAACCTTCCGTTCTCCTGGATCTGAACGCCGCCGATAAACTATAGGCTCTGATTACCACTTGTAAGACCCTGGTCTAGCTGAAGATTGGTATTGCACCGCAACACACAGAAACAGGGGAAATTCAGCAAGCTGAGATGAACTTTATTTGGAGTTCTAGCTCCTCAAGAACAAAACCAGGGGGCCAGCCGGAACACGTCGGCGAAGGGGGAAACCCATAAGGGAAAAATATGTCTCTCCTAGAAGCAATCAGGTGGCTTTATAGCCATTACAACTTAACCGGGCAGTAAAAAGAGTAAAGACACAGATGGTAATTGTCGGAGGGTGAACAAAGAGGTTGGGCTCGACAGAGGTCGTCCGATCCGAGATCAACATTCCATAGCAAGACACGAAGAGGTAAATACTTATCCACCGTTGATGAGGAGATGGCCGCATGAACTTGAATCTTGTCAGGATACAGGTATTAAGCTTCAAGTTAGGGCCTGACACGATTCCGAGGCGAGCTCTAGGTGGATGCGGGCGCGGCCAGGAAGACGACTTGGATCGGGGGATCCTGGAGAGGAATGGCATCAGTGTCCCACTCTCTCCGGAACGAAGTTGTCGATCTGTTTGGGCTCAGGTGGGGATCACGTGCATTGGGCTAGAATTAATGAGGGGCTGGGCTTTGTCCATGTGCTCGCGGTCTAAATGTAGTAGCGACGAGTGAGGACTAGTTAGTTGGGCTAGGCAGTGCCCAGGAAAGAATTAGATTTTGCGATCTGGAATTATTTTTATTAATATATCTAACATTATCCACAACAGTAATGTTGACTGTTCAAACCAGACCAGTGGGTCCCACTAATCAGTGAAACATTTTATAACTAGAATTTAATTAATCTATTAACCTAATTTCTAGCCCAGGCCCATATGTCATCCAGTAGGCTAATATTATTTTAACTAAACATTTTTATTAACTTTAACAGGCTGGAGCGCATACGTAAGTGCCTTATCTATTATCTATTTTAGTTATCCTATTTTTATCTATTGCCTTTTTTTGTTCTTTTCTTTATAGGGGGGTCCACTGGTCAGTGAGGGGGGCTTAGCCCGCGACCAACGTGCGCACGCAGGCGAGGCTATTCCTGCCGGGGGAGAGCTGCAGGTGAGCGGGTTGCGGTGTGGTGCGGAGCGCGGCGTGGAGGTGCGACGCGGCGAGCGCGCACACGACATAGGGCAAGCGATGCGCCACCATGACGAGCTCGGTGGTGGCCGGAGCGTGGCATTGAAGGGGAGGTCGATATGGCGGTGGATTTAACGAGGAAAAAGGGGGGGTTCGGGGATGCTCACTATGAGGGAGTGGGTGGCGAGCTCAGATATGGCCGGGGATGACCGGAGGCGACGAATCGCGATGGCGGAACGGCGACCAGCGGCGAGAGGGACGAGGGGGCGTCATGCTCGGGACTTCCTGGAGAAATTGCTCGCACATCATTACAAAGACAACCATGGGAGGGCTCCTGGACACGCTCCCAGTTGCCGGGGAGGCCGGAGGCCGCGACGGCGACGGCGACGGCGACTGTGAGCGCGGCTCGGCTGCGCGCAGTGGAGGAGAAAACGAAGCGAGGGGGAGCAAGGAGAGGGAGAATGGGGGCTAGGGTTCCGGGGGGGGCAGGGGGAGGCTTTATCCTCGCCGGCGGCCATGGGATGGCCGCTACGAGAGGGAGAATGGGGGTCGGCGTGTATGCGCGCCATAGTGCCCCTCCGAACGGGAGGAAGAAGATGAGTGAAGTTGGGCTGGGCCGGCTGGGGGGGGGGATTGCTCTGAGCGCAAGATAACATTTCACATTTGTTTTATTCTGACAAGCCTTCTGATATGTGTTTTAATTTGGTTTGACCACATTTGGATTTTGCAAAATGTGCAATTGGTCTTAATGTTCATGTTACATTATTTTATACTACTACAAAAAGTTTTGGCTCCAAATAAATTCATTTTACAATTGCTTTTATTTTAAATGGGATAAAGTTACTTTTTGGCACTGTTTTAATTAGGCTACGTTATTCAAATATTTTATTAAATGCTTATTTCTATTTTTCCATCACCGGCTGATTATTTACTATATTTAGAATATTTTTCCAACACTTGTAGCACAACTTTAGTTTCCATTTTTATTTAAATTTTCCAGAGGAAATTTAATATTCTACAATGTTGATTTCATTTCTATAATTGCTTTGGGATCATTTACAATATTGAGAACATTTTTTTAATCATTTATAGAAGTTTTTCTTGACTTTTATTTGTATTTTTTATGAAGTTGAATTATTTCCTTATTTAATTTTAATTAAGAAAAATATCTTGACATGGAACATTAGCTAAGCTAACAATTTAATTGGATTTGGGGATGTTACACATCATTAGCAGACATCTGAGTGACTGGGAGAGGACTCCGGTGGTACTAGTCGTGCTCGCCATCGTGCTTCCATCAAGGCCCCGATTGTCGAGACCACCAACAGCTATGACGAGTCAAACTCCGACGGAGAGTACCAGGCTGAGCAAGAGGCGTCTACAGAGACTGGCTTGGTTGCTGCTGCTGATGATGATGAGATTGTGGAGAGCTCGAGTCCTGGTGAGCATCCTATTACAGGTAGCTGGAATGTGGCTAGCATTTCGGACAATGAGTGGACTGGAACCGAGTATTGGGCCTTTCGCCTACAAGATTCGTTTGTGGCTGCGACTAAGCTTGGCATGGACCCGAGATTCCGCAACCTCTACCAGCACCGTGTGTTCCATGAGTTTCTGATGGCCAAGCAAAATAAGTTTGCTCAACACAAGCAAATCAATGTGGACCACCTTCGGGACAATGCTCATATCTATCCCGGGGTGTATGATGCTCTTGGCAGGCTTGGGTTGATTCCTTTCTGTTGGTTCATGCACAAGTACAATGAGGACCACTGACGGGGATCAACCCCGGCAAATCCCATGGTCAGGGACCCTGGGTTAGTCATGAGATGCACAGGTTGGACGATAGCTCGTCGGCAAAAAGGAAGGCTCGCTCCTGCTCGATATTATTAATGGGGGAGATGCATTTACAGTGGAGGCCAAGGCTGGAGCGCTCAAGGCTAGGGTTACAGGTGATATTAGATGTCTTTGGGGTCGCCCCTCCTAGCCCTTATATACCGGGCTAGGTCTCGGGGAGTTCATCCACGTTTACAGGTAAGCTTTCCTAACCCTAGCTTGCTCCGTACGGCAGGTCTTCGCACCTTCCTTGTGAGTCGCGGACTCCTATGTCGGTGCCAACTAGTGGGCCGAGGCTGTATCTTCATGGGCCTTCTGCCTTCATGGACACCAGGTAGGCTCATCCGTAGGAGTCGTGGCGTCACCCCCTCGTCAGTAGCCCCCGAGTGCCTGAGGGACTCGGAGAGTCGCGCATGGACTCGAGTACATTCATTCGTCGGTTATTGGTATGCGCGGTTCATCCGCGGGTCGCTGGCAGTCTGGTGGCCATGACAAAACTTGTTTCGAGGGATGCTAGGATGAAAGGGCCCAAGGAGTCGACGCGTCGAGCCTTGGTGAATTGCACTAGGTCAAATACCACAGTAGCCCAATCAAACCCACGTCCCTCGACGTGAGCTTGGAACACTGGTGTCGAGCAAAACTCCGACCGCTTCAGGTCTTACGGTGTTCATTTGCCGCCAGTAATGTGTACAGCCTAAGGCGCGTCCGCCCGGCTTTTCTATCATGCGCAGCGCATGGGAAAGGTTGGGAGTGAAATCGCTCTTCGGCAAGTCCCAGCCCGGCCGTACTTCGCAGCAGGGTCTTACCTACACGCTAATCTTGCGTGGCATCTGGGCACAGTGTATCGTGTTCCAGGAATGTGTGTTTTTGAGGCGCGGAGCCTTATAACATTGCACCCGCTTGAAACAAAACATCAAGCGAGCTGTTCACTCATTCACCCGAGGAGCTTTGTTTCGAGTGCTCAGTCGGGGGGTTTTTCGCGAGTAATCACTCGAATGCCGTTTTGGCTCTTGAGGTGAGGAAGCACGTGAGACTCTTAGCGCTGTATGGTCTTGGCGAATGCATGTTTGTCTTACGTCGGGTTGAGGCAGCACCCGAGACTCTCATAAGTGCGAGTGGTCACTCGAGCACATGGCTGACCTTTAGGTGAGGGAGCACCTGGGACTCTTATGATGTACTCTCCCGATGGGAGTAAGATGTTTTTCTTTCCTTATGGAATGGATATGAGAGATGGAATCTCAGGGCCTTGATGTCTGTTTGGTTTTCTTCGCCGCTTGTCAGGGATAGCGGTGCCTCTGTTTGATGGATGTCAGGGATGCTCTGCCAGTGAACCGTCACGTCTTCAGGACCGGTCATAATAATGGCCGTTGTGGCGTGCGGCAGGCGCCGGTTGAGTTTCCCATACGCGCGTTGGAAACGCGCGCGAATTAACGTGTCTTGCGTACAGTGCGTCCCGTGGGAAAGCATCTTCGTCTTGGAGTCCGAGACGGCTGGGACGTTTGGTCTTTGAATTAATTGCTGCTGTCTTCTTGGCTTCTCTGTGCTTTGAGGATTATTGTTCTATAAATAAGTCTTTCTCTTCCACGCCTCTATCCAACTCGCTGTTTTGCCTCTTCCTTCATCTCTCCTTCCGCTCATGATTCCCAGACGAGGTGTTGGCCGTGGCCGTGTTCGTCGTGGCCGTGGTGGCCGCACACCACGCTCATGCCGCGGTGGTCGCCACGGTACGGCGCCAGTGCCTTCTTCCTCTCCCTTGGAGGAGGGATTCTGGCGCTATGATTTTCTTTTACGTGTTCGTGGCCAAAGTGCCAATCGCATCCTTCTTCCCTCTGCTTTTTCCGCCATTGTCTCTGAGCGTGGCTTGGATGGCTTGCTTCTGCATCTTCAAGGGAGCTGTCGATCTCCTTCTTATGTTGACTTGGAGGTTGATAGCTCTCGCTTGATTTTTCTTGGCTCTGGTTGGAGTTTTTTTTCTCGGCGGTTGAATTTGCGAGATGGCAATATGCTCAGCTGTCGCTTTGACGGTGATAAAACTGTCACTGTCCGCGCATTCGATCCGAGTGGCAATAGCATGGATCCGCATGGGCAGGAGTCGAGAAGCGACAGCTCCACAAAGTCGATGAGTCCTTCGCCGGCGTCTTCGACTGCTTCTTCCTCTAGGGAATCGTCTGGTGCTGGTGGTGAGCCTTCTTCAACTGCTTCCCCCTCTGGCTCGGACGAAGACCTCGATGTCAAGCCACCGGTTAAACGAGCGCGGCAGGCGACCTTGTAGAACTGGAGGCAGCGGCGTCATCTTCGCCGGAAGCTTGGGCGGAGCTGGAGAAGAAGCTAGAGGAGCAGGAGAAGAAGCTGGTGGAGCATCGTCTCCAATGTCTCCGCAAATAAGTCGAGCTTCACCTTTTGTTATGTCATTGACATCATGAGCCTGCTGCTTCGACTCCTCCTTTGTCTGTGATGATGCTCTTGTACTAGAGTCGATTACCCCTCCTGGGCACACATGTAGAAGTCATAATTCCTTGGGTGATTCCCTCTTGTAACAGGAGCTGCCTTCTATCCAAATGTAGTTGAGTCCTTTTTGTACTGAAGACGATCCTTATGATGTAAACTGTGCTTGATCGTTTGCAATGGAACTTTATATTTTCTTTGGCACTGAGAGTTGTGTTTGAGTCCTTTGCGGCCGAGAGCTGTCTTCGAGTCCGTCTTTGCATTGTGGGTTCTATCGGGTGCGCGACAGCGCTCCCGATGGGAGTAGCCCCCGAGGCTACGCTTGAGTCGAAGGGTCGAGCGTAGGCTGAAATTTGTTTCCTTTGTCGTTAGTTTCTGTCTTTTATCGGGTGTGCGGCAACGCTCCCGATGGGAGTAGCCCCCGAGTCTTTAGGCGATCGTTGGCGATCGGGTGAAGACTAAATGAGCCTGTGTTCTGTGCTTCCTTCAAAGTTTCTCCAGAGTACTTGGGTGCTCCATCTGATTTTGGACATGTTTTTCGAGCCTTGTTTTCAGCAGGTGGGGCGAGCCGGGTATTGTTTTCTTGAGAGTTTTTCAGACTGCGCGAACGGTCTTCGGGAGGCGATGGTCCTCGAGCTCCCGAGTGCTTGAATGCAGTGGTCGCGTGGGTGATGATAGCATCCTTCGGGTGGGAGTTGTACTCGAGACCCCGAGTGCTTTTGATGAAGATCGCGTTGCTCGGGGGGATTTTGATCTTAAGCCCCCGAGTGCTTTGGTTAAGATCGCGTAGGCGATAGCGTTGCTCGGGGGGATTTTGCTCTTAAGCCCCCGAGTGCTTTGGTTAAGATCGCGTAGGCGATAGCGTTGCTCGGGGGGATTTTATTCTTAAGCCCCCGAGTGCTTTGTTTAAGATCGCGTAGGCGATAGCGTCTCTCGGGGGGATTTTATTCTTAAGCGCCCGAGTGCTTTGATTAAGATCGCGTAGGCAATAGCGTCTCTCGGGGGGATTTTACTCTTAAGCCCCCGAGTGCTTTGGTTAAGATCGCGTAGGCGATAGCGTCTCTCGGGGGGATTTTATTCTTAAGCCCCCGAGTGCTTTGATTAAGATCGCGTAGGCGATAGCGTCTCTCGGGGGGATTTTACTCTTAAGCCCCCGAGTGCTTTGGTTAAGATCGCGTAGGTGATAGCGTCTCTCGGGAGATTTTATTCTTAAGCCCCTGAGTGCTTTGATTAAGATCGCGTAGGCGATAGCATTGCTCGGGGGGATTTTACTCTTAAGCCCCCGAGTGCTTTGAGATGGCAATATTTGGGCAACATTTATTTTATTGCGGTCAAGCGGTTACATGAGTTGCCAGTCATGTCCGACCGATAGGGGCTATGGATAGAACAGTCGCAGGTTTGCTACGTTCCATGGGTTGCACACGTCCTCGTCTGTCTTCGGGTTCCTCATCCTGTAGGCGCCACCTCCGATGACTTCTGAAATTATGAATGGTCCTTCCCATTGGGGGGAAAGTTTATGGACCTTCTCTTGTATTAGTCGTAGGACTAGGTCACCTTTGTTGAAGGTTCTAGTGCGCAATCGACTGCTTTGGTAGGTACGTAGTTGTCCTGGTACCCCTCTGATTTTGCCACTACTGCGTCTCTTGCTTCGTCGGCCGTATCTTTGTCATCTTGTAGTGCTTCTTCTGCTTCTTCTTCGTATCCGGTGACCCGAGGTGCTCCGAACTTGAGATCATGTGGTAGGACTGCCTCTTCCCCGTACACCATGAAGGAGGGTGTTTATTGGGTCGCGGTGTTTGGTGTAGTACGTAGGCTCCATAGGACCGCGGGGAGTTCTTCTACCCAGTTGCCGGCGGCTTGCTCGAGTGGTGCGAGGAGCCATTTCATGATTCCCCCGCATACAAGGCCATTTGCTTTTTCCACCTGGTCGTTGGACTGCGGGTGTGCGGCTGATGCATAATTAATTTTGATGCCCAGTTCTTCGCAGAAGTTCTAGAACTCTGCGGCTGTGAAGTTCATGCCATTGTTCGTGATGATGTTGTGTGGTACTCCGAATCTGAAGATGATCGACTCGATGAAGTTGACAGTCGTGAGGGCAGTGGAGCTGGTGATGGGCACTACTTCGATCCATTTAGTGAACTTGTCGACTGCGACGAGCAAGTGTGTCCTTCCGCACTTTTATGATTTCTTGAGTGGGCCCACCATGTCAAGTCCCTAGGTGGAGAACGGCTAGGATAGTGGTATGGTCTTGAGCTCTGATGCGGGAGCGTGTGGCCTGTTGGCGAATTTCTGGCAAGCGACACAACGTCTCACGATTTCCTCTGCGTTTTTCATGGCTGTGGGCCAGTAGAACCCAGCTCGGAATGCTTTGGACACAAGCACTCGACTGCTCGCGTGGTGCCCGTAGGTGCCTTCGTGGATTTCGAGCAGTAGGGCTTTGCCATCCTCTTCGTCGATGCACCTTTGGAGTATCTGGGTGATGCTGCGCTTGTATAGTTGTCTGTTGATCACCGTGAATTACTTGGATCGTCGGCTGATGCGTCGTGCTTCGGCCACGTCTTGTGGTAGCGTGCCTTCGATTAGGAATCGGAGGAACGGTTTTGTCCAGACGGGTCCTTCGAGCTCTGTCGGAGCTGTGCTGTCGGATGTGCTGGTGCTTGTGCCTTCTGATGGGGTTGCTGCTGCCACCTGCGCCATTTCTGTTGCGTCTTCGCCGTCCACGACTGCTTCAGGTGTTGCTGACTGTACCTTGATTGATCTCCGACTGATGCTTTCGAGAAAAACGCCGGGTGGTACAGTCCCCCGGGTCGAACCGATGTTTGCGAGCTCGTCAGCTTCTGTGTTGTTGTCCCTGGTGATGTAGTTGAGCTCGCAACCGTCGAAACCTCCTTCGAGTTTGTTGTAGAGCTTTTGGTAGGCCGCCATGTTGTCGGCTATTGCATTGCAGTTTCTCATCGTCTGTTGGACGAAGAGATTGGAGTCCCTGTAAATTATGAGGCGAGTGGCTCCGCATGTTTTGGCCATGCGCATGCCATGGAGGAGTGCCTCGTATTCTGCTTCGTTGTTGGAGGCGTGACTAAAGTTGATCTGGAGGACATACTTCAGTTTTGTTCCTTTAGGGGAGATGAGCACGAATCCTGCCCCAGCTCCTTGTTGTCTCTTGGACCCATCGAAGAACATTGACCATGAGCTTGATAGGTCTGGAGGGCCTGGCGTCTGAACCTCCGTCCACTCGACCAGGAAATCTGGGAGTACATGGGCTTTGATGGCTGTTGGGTGCTTGAACTGCAGGTCCCATGGGCTGAGCTCAATGTTCCACTCGGCGACTCGCCTGGTTGCTCCAGGGTTGTTGAGTATGTCGACGAGTGGTTCGCTGCTCACGATTGTGATGGGGTGCTCATCGAAGTAGTGGGACACCTTTCTTGAGGTCATGACGATGGCCAGTAGTAGCTTCTGATAGTGCGGGTACCGCTGCTAGGATTTGGTCAGGAGCATGCTGAGGTAGTAGATTGGTCTCTGGACGCTCTGGACCATGCCTTCTTCTGCGCGTTCGACGACGAGCGATGTACTTACTACACTGCTACGTGCTGCCACGTAGAGGTTTAGCTTCTCTCGTTCCTTGGGTACCGCCAGGATTGGTGGGGTCGAGAGTGTCTTTTTCAGGTCCGCGAATGCTTGGCGGGCTTCCTCCGTCCACTTGAATTTCTCTCCTTTCCTGAGCAACTGATAGAAAGGAAGCGTGCGTTCTCCCAGCCTGCTGATGAAGCGGCTTAGGGATGCGAGTTTTCCGGTGAGCTACTGTACTTCTTTGACGTCGGTTGGTTCTTGCATCCGGGTGATGGCTTGGACTTTCTCAGGGTTTTCCTCGATTCCTCGGGCAGAGACCATATAGCCAAGCAGCTTTCCCGCCGGTACGCCGAATGCGCAATTCTTTGGGTTGAGTATGATTCTGTATTTGTTGAGTGCCGCGAAGGTTTCGCGCAGGTCGTCGAGTAGTGTGGCTGCGTTGTAGGTCTTGATGACGATGTTGTCCAAGTAGACTTGCACGTTTCTTCCTATTTGCTCCTTCAGGCAGGCCTGCATCATTTGTTGGTAAGTGGCGCCTGCGTTTTTGAGCCCAAAGGGCATGGTTTTGTAGCAGAATACGCCATAGGGGGTGATGAACGGTGTGTGCTCTTCGTCTTCTTCCTTCATCCTGATCCGGTTGTATCCTGAGTAAGCGTCGAGAAAGGAAAGTAGATCGCACCCTGCTGTTGAGTCGATTATCTCATCGATTCTAGGAAGGGGGAAGTGATCCTTCGAGCAATGCTTGTTGACTGGTCCGTAGTCGACACACATGCGCAGCACGATCGTGTCTTTCTTGGGCACCAGCACTGGGTTGGCTATCAAGGTGGATTTCTTCGTTTCTCGGATGAACTGAGCGTCGAGTAACCGGTTGACTTCCTCTCCGATTGCTCTGCGCTTGGGCTCCGAGAATCGTCTCAGCGCTTTCTTCACCGGCTTCGTTTTTTGGTTGATGCGTTGGGCATGTTCCGCGAATTCGCGTGGTATCCCAGGCATGTCGGCTAGGCACCAGGCAAATATTTCCAACTCGTCTCAAAGGAAAGCGACGAGAGCCGTCGCCTGGTCCTCTGGTAGGTGGGCGTACACGCGGACTGTTTTGTCCGGGTCCGTCGGGTGCACTTGTTGAGTGACTGTGTCGCTGTCGATGCTGAAGTCGCGTCCGTACTCCGTGGATTCGCTTCGGTTCACCAGTGGGAAGGTACTCTTGTCCGTCACCATGGCTATTTCTCTGAGTTCTTGTTCGGCTCCGAATGTGTCGGAGATTCTGTGGAAGTAACGATCACATTGATCTGATTTGATGAAGCTTCCATTGATCATGAGGACTCCTGATGATCCTGGCATCTTGAGCTTGAGGTAGGCATAGTGTGGGACCACCATGAATTGAGCGAATGCTGGCCGCCCCAATATGGCGTGATATTGCGATTGCCGGTCGAGTACCTCGAACTCGAGGACGTGCTTGGCGAAGTTGCGTCGGTTCCCGAAGACAACTTCGAGTTCGATGACTCTGAGGGATGTGGCTGCTTCTCCTGGGACTACCCCGTGTAACTCGGTGCTTGATTTTCTCCATACTGATCGTGGGATCAGCATCTTTTGCAGGGTGCTGACGAAGATGATGTTCATGCTGTTGCCTCCGTCCATGAAGACCCTATCCATGTCGTACCCTCCGATTTGTGCATCGATTACTAGGGGCGCATGCCCCGGTCTTGGGACTGCTGGTGGATGGTCGTCTTGTCAGAACGTGATGCTGGTCTCCGTGTCATGTAGCTGGTAAACCTCGACTATGTTTATGCTCTCAGCTGCTCTAGCCTGCAGGGTGTGGGCGTCGCGTTGTGCTTGCGGTATCCTTCCTTCCTGGATCATGAGCACTTGTTCTTTTGGCGGGCTGTGACATCCTTCCGGGCTTGAGGTCGGCGATTGCTCGGGTCGTCAATTGCGTCTGTCTTCTTTCTGCTTCTCTTTCTTGAGGTTGTCGGCTAGCTCGTTGAACAGGCGGCAGTCTCTCAAGGTGTGACCTGACCTGACGCGTCCCCAGTCATCCTCGAAGCTGTGGATCGTGCAGGGTCCTGCTAGCTGTTCTCTAGCCGTGAGTTTGCTAGATCCGGCGTGCCTCTTACTTCTTGAGATTCTGAAGATCTGCTCGTGATCCTCCGGGTGTTCGTGGAAACGAGGGTCGGTTTCGATTTCTCGACTCATGTCTTGGTTCTTTATGAGGTTGGCGAATTCATCCGGTCTTCGATCTGGGTCGTAGTACTCGCCTACAGGTGTCTCGGAGTCGCTGTCTTGGTTGGCGGCAGGTGCTCGCGCGACGACGTGTCGTCGGGTGGTCGTCGGTTGTGCGGCTGCGTGATGTGGCTCGTTCATTGGGGCCTCGCCGTAGATCTCCCATGCGCGCCTTTTGGGTCGTCGATTTCTTCTTCCTTGGCGGTTGTTCTGCTGATCGCTGGATTCGATCTCGTAGTCATCGTCTTGATGTGCGGCGGGTGCCCGGGCGGTGGTGGGTTGTCGAAAGATTCGCGAGACCTCCGCTGCGCGTCGCAGTTCGTCGAGTGGAATTCCTTCGTAGTGGCCCCTCGCCGTTCTTCTGGGTCGTCGACTCCTTCGGCGCTGGCGTTGCACTTGGTCGTTACCGTAGTATCGGTCCTGGCACAACTGTAGCTCGAGTGGTCTTGATGGGGTGGCGGAGATGTCCGCCGTGATCTTGAATCCTTCGAGTGGGCTAGATCTGGTTCTTGCCCTTGAGTTGTAGCTTGCTGAAGACGGGACCGCCGAGATCGTGATCCCAACCTGTGTAGTTCCCACAGACGGCGCCAATTGACGGGGATCAACCCCGGCAAATCCCATGGTCAGGGACCCTGGGTTAGTCATGAGATGCACAGGTTGGACGATAGCTCGTCGGCAAACAGGAAGGCTCGCTCTTGCTCGATATTATTAATGGGGGAGATGCATTTACAGTGGAGGCCAAGGCTGGAGCGCTCAAGGCTTGGGTTACAGGTGATATTAGATGTCTTTGGCGTCGCCCCTCCTAGCCCTTATATACCGGGCTATGTCTCGGGGAGTTCATTAACGTTTACAGGTAAGCTTTGCTAACCCTAGCTTGCTCCGTACGGCAAGTCTTCGCACCTTCCTTGTGAGTCGCAGACTCCTACGTCGGTGCCAACTAGTGGGCCGAGGCTGTATCTTCATGGGCCTTCTGCCTTCATGGACACCAGGTAGGCTCATCCGTAGGAGTCGTGGGGTCACCCCCTCGTCAACCACGTAATGCAGTTCTATGCCACTGTCTACTTTGTTAATGATGAGGCTCATACTAAGCGCTAGATGTCTTGCATGGCTGTGTATAATGCTCCCTTTGCCTAGTTTTCAGAAAAAATTCCTTATCAGTTCTTCAGTGAGCCTCATCCTAATTTTGACCACATTTCTAAGGTTTTGAGAGACAAAGATGAGATTTCCTTTGATTATAAGACGGAGAATTCATTTGTTCCTGGTTCCATCAAGGATCTGGTTCCCACCTATGATACACTGTGTCACATATTTCGGTACACTCTTACACCGAAGGTTGATGACTCCCATAACCTACGTTCTTCTATGCTTGATGTCTTTATGATGGTGAATCAGCGCAGGAAGGTGGATGTTCTGTACACAATGTTCATTGAGATTCGAGAGTGTGTTTTTCTTTGGAAGTCTTTGATCTATGCTCCTTTCATTCAGACACTGATTGAGTCTGTGTGTCCTGTGCGGTTTATTCCTACATCTCAGTACCCAGTCAGTGTGTTCAAGAGAGATCTCAACTTGAAGCCGCCTGCTCCAGCTCCATATGTCGCGCCCAAGGTGGGGAGCAACCCGAGGACAGAGGATTGTGCTACTTTCACTCATGGCTGCTCCTCTTCTGCTAGGATCCCTCACACGAGGGCTCCTCGTACTGCTGATGATGCTCCTGCTACCTTCACGCGCCGCGAGAAGAAGGAACTATTCAAGACCGTGGCGAACATGTTAAAACTCTGCCAGTCCATCCAGAGGAAGCAAGTCAGGGATAGCAACCGCATGAAGGCCGTGCAGCGTTCCTTCGAGGCCAAGAAGGCCGAGCAGTCCGGCACTCCCGCTCTTCCAGACCAAAGAACCGTGACAGCCAGCTTTCAGAGGTCTCCTTCCCCCTGGCCAACTGGCGCTTTGACGACGAAGATGATGATGCTTTGATCATGCCGCTGGTCATCTAGTCGCGTTAGCATCACCTTTTCCCTTTTTGGCGTCTTGATGCCAAAGGGAGAGAAGAATTCTATTTAGGATCGTGTGTTGGTTAGGTTGCAACCATAGTGAGACTATGTCCGTGTGTTTATGTTGGCTTGTGGTACTTTTCGTATTTCCTTTCTAGTACTTGGTGTGGATGTGAGCCACTTTATCTTATTATGTGTGAGACTATATGTGTTTGATGATATATATGTCATGATATTTCATATGACTTGTTGCATGTTTTTATATCATGTCATTGCTATTTGTAGTCTTGCATAATTAATTAGCTCAGATTCTCATTTCCTTCATGTGATCTCTACTTGTCATATTTATTTTCTAAAGATCACATGTTGTCCTTGTGCAATGGTTATCTTAGTTCATATGCTTCTCTCATATCATTGCACTTGGTTATTTCCATAGGGGGAGACCTCTTGTTGTATGTGTATTGCATTCAAACACAAACACTATATTATATGCATACATCAAGGGGAGATTTCTATGCTAAATAGTTTGCATGGCACCTCAAATTGTATTTCTTATTGCCCTGCTCTAGCCATATTGTCATCAGTTCACCAAAAAGGGTGAGACTGAAAGTGCATTTACTCAGAAATGGTGTCTTGGTATTATGACAATGTGGTTAGTGGGACTAATGACGGGTGCTAGAATATTTATATCATGTCATTTGTATCGTGGAGGGTTATTAATTTTGGAGGATGATTGGCGCCACTACAAAAAACATAAAAGACATGGTTTTCCTGACGACTTGAAGGATTTTTTGTTTGTTTTGAGTCGTAGGAACACACAATATTAAGAGGGGTGAACGAGGTTAGAGCATGTGTGGGAACACATTTTTATATCACCAAGACTCCCACAAATATCTCTGGAAGGTGTGGCTTTTGTCTGTCCAAAGCGGGCTTCTCAGTGAGAGTAGTCAGGAAGTTACTGACCACCCCGTGTGCACGAGGTCTCTGACAGGAATTCTCGTCCCGAGAATTTAAGTGGTAGCGATGAAATGATCGGGGTATTCATCGCGAAGGCGATCTTCGCGTTCCCAAGTGGCTTCATCTTCAGAATGATTCGAGCACCGTACCTTGAGGAACTTGACGGTCTTGTTGGGGGTTCAACGCTCAGACTGATCGAGAATGCGGCTCGGATGTTCTCGATAAGTCAAGTCTTGTTGTGGCTCGATCATATCATGATCCACTTCACGAATAGGGTCCTTGAATCAGCGGCGGAGTTGCGACAAATTTAAGACATCGTGGACTTGGGAGACGTTCGACGACAATTCCAACCGGTATGCCACGGGTCCACTCCTAGAAAGCATACGGAACGGGCCAACGTAGCGAGGAGCCAACTTTCCCTTGATACCGAAGCGATGAGTGCCCCTCATGGGAGTGACACGGAGGTAGGCGTATTCACCAGGTTGATAGACCATTTCCTAGTGTTTGCGATCATAATTGCTCTTCTGACGAGACTGGGCGGACTTGAGATAATCACTGTTGCTAATCACTGTTGTTCCCTGTCCTTAATGAAACTTTGTTCTGATCATATTCAAATCCATGATTTGTGGTGATCAAAACCCAAGGCCCCATGTGCCTTGATCACTTGGAATCAAACCCAAACCCTAAACCTTTTTAAATGAAAATAAAAACAAGGTGGCAAATTAAACCTTGGCCAAAAATTATGAAACCAATTTTTTTAAATGCCACAAGTCAATAGAACCATGTTGGACCAACTTGTGTATTTTTGTGAGCCATGAATTAATCCAAACAATTCCAACAGTAGCCTAAAAATCCGACCTTGAGCATTTATTAATTAAACCAAATATCAAAGGAATTTATATCACAACCAAACTTTTTGTATCACTGGTTTAGGAGGTAACTCTAATTTACAAACACCTCAAATGTTTTACAAAAACGTAGAGGCATCTAAATTAAATACATAAATAGGAAACAGAAAACAGAAAGTAAAATAAAATGGAAAGGAGTTAAACCTCGCCCTAGGTGATGGCCCACCCGGCCCACCTCTTCTTCCCACCTGCCCCCGTCACCTCCTCCACCTGCTCCGTCGCCGTGGCGCCACCGCCGTGGCCAGGACGCCTACCGGCTGCCCCCACCTCCACTGTGGCCGGGGAAGCGATTAGGTTGACCCCGGCCTCCCCCTGGACAGCCCCGCCTCTATTTTCCCCTCCTCCTCCTCTCGCAGTCGTCGGGGGAAGAAACCCTGAGCGCCGCCGTCGCCATTACAGTCGCCTTGCGCGACCACTGTGCACGCCGAGCCTTGTCGCCGTGTACAGGAGGATCGCCACCATCGTCTTCGTCGACTACGCCAAGCAATCGAGGCCGGAGCACCTCTCCACCACGCCGCTTCACCGTTCCCCTCCGCTTCCTCGCCGGCGTCAGCGAGCAATTCCGGCCACACCACGCCTCCCACGAGCCCTCTTTGAACGGCTACAAGCTCCTGGTGAGGTTCTCTACCACCGTCAAGCCTCCCCTTAGCCCCTCCGCCATCGTAGCTAGCCGCGCCATTAGGGAAGGAGCTTGTCGCTGTCGTCGAGCTCGTAGCCGTGGCCCAGATCGTGCGTTTGGCGCGTTGCACGCGTCTCTTTGCTCGTCGTGCCCCTAGGAGCCCAACCATGTAGCGCGTGCCCAAGTTTCCACGATGTGGCGTCATCCTCGTCGAATCCCGTAGCACAGTCGCCACCGCGCCCGTCGCCGCTGATGATTCCGGCGACCACAAGCCGTGCCACCACCACCAAACAACTCCCCGTCGACCCCTCGCTTGAATGGACCTATCTCCGTGCCCAGCCGTGCTCGGAATTGAGCGCAGCGTCGACCTCGCCGGCGTTCTGTCGCCGACGAGCCTCCGGTGAGGCTGACCGGTGGGCCCCCTTCGTCAGCTAGGTCATTAGCCCTAATGACTTTGGCCACTTTCACTGCCATGTGGGCCATGCACCCTTTTAATCTGCTGATTAAATTAAAACAAAACAACAACTAGATTTACTGATAGGTGGGCCCAGTCACTTAAGCTAATTACTGGGTTAAAAAACTGTTAAGTAAATATGTCTCCATGACACCTGGGTCCCACTGACTATTTAGTTTAATTAAAATGTTCTATAACAATTGTGTCACTGACTGTTGGGCCCCACTGGTCAGATTTATTTCAATGAAAGATTTATAAATTAACAGAGGCTGACATATGGGTCCCACATGTCAGCATTGTTCTGGCTAGACTTGTGGATAAGGTTTCTATTTTAATAATAAAACAAATTCCAAAAATGATTTGAACTTTAAAATTGAATATCTTTTATACTGTAAGTCAGATTAAAAAACTTTATACATCAAAATTGATCAGAAAAATACATAGAATAAAAATACGCTATCCGTTGGTCTACCACCCCCTTCTAACATACCGAACATCGAACCGTCCCTCTCCGGACCGATTGTCCGATGATTGCCTGATACCGATAAACTATCCGGGTGAATTTATTCTGAACACGAAAGTTGTTCAGAATGGATCAACTAACACGGATACACCTTTCACATGTTTGTCGGATGTCCACGACACCTCCGGCATGGTACCTTCCCCCTCCAGACACCCTGTCCGATAATCACCCGGAGCTGGAAGTTCATCCCCGGATGAATTCCCGCTCCGAGCAACGTGCATTGCGCTGCGTTAGAACACCGTTAGCATTGCATCTCTCATGTCATGCATCTGTTTGTTTATGATTGTTGTGTATTTACTGTTCCCCCCTTATCTCCGATAGAGCCCGCTGTTGTCGACTACACCGCTGCTGGGTACGACTACTACGTCGACGACCCTGCCTCTACTGCCGAGCTTCTAGGCAAGCAGAGCCATTCTCTTCCCCAGATATCCCGTATATTTCCGTACATTTCTTGCACTAGGCATTGTTACTACTGCTCTTACATTACAATCCTATTCTATTGCATAGCCTGTCATTGTCGCCCTTGATGTATCTTCCTTTATCCAATGCTGCCTAGATAAATATATATTATATTCAGCAGTGAGCCCTGCTCATTCTTAGATAGGATTAGATAGCGGGCCGTGATCACTCAGAGGAGTGAACGCAGATACTACTTATTACAACTGCACAGGTATGGTACAATGCAGACACCGCCGAAGCCCCCCTAGCTTGGCACTGCCGAGCCACCATCAAGTGTGAGCTATCAAGGAGTAATCCTTGTACTCCACTCGTTTCTGACTGTGTATAGCCTCTCTAGGTACCTGAGCAATGGTTGTCCTTAAAGGTAAGATTCGGGCGACCAAATGGTGCCCGCGAGTGGTATTGCGACGGGATGACAGGGAGAGTACGACCAGTGTACCGGTGTGCTTGGCCCCTGATCATTGTCCGTGAGAGTTACCAAACCACGAAAGTTGAGCTCCTCCAGGAGCACACGCGAGACAAGGTAAGGAGACGGTTCACCTTGTTGGTAACCGCAGAGACTTGGTGGGACGACAGGGCAGGAACCGATGTACTGGTGGTCCTGACTGCTATCGTTGTCCGCGAGTCAGTTAATTCGAGGCAACGATAACGGTTGTCCCGCAAGTTAATAAAATGACTAATGGTTCGGCGGATGACTTGATTAGCCTTTTGGCTTATACGCGCTGCCTACACGTGGGAATTACGAGTTATGGGCTCCCCTGCTTCGTTGTCTTATTTGCTCGCGCGGTGTTGTCTTATTTGGTTTTCTTATGCTTCACCGACCAGTTACGCACCGTGCAGGAGTACGTTTGGGTTGGGGTCCAAGGCCCTGCATACTTAGGATTTAGAACGGTGGATGACCTCTCTGTTGAGTTTGAAAGATGGGTTGTGGAGTGTCGGATAGCCTCGATGGGGCATTCCCTAACAAGGTGTACGCCACCCTGGAGATCCGTGAGTTGTAGTGTAACAAAAGTGCACCTCTGCAGGGAAGATTAATCTATTCGAATAGCCGTGTCCACGGTAACAGGACGCTTTATGCTGAAGCTAGATCTTACCACTACAAATTATTATTATTAAACTGTATGGTTCCGGGTTTTCTTCCTCACTGGGATGTCGAGGAAGGATCTCGGAGGCATTGCTAATTATTACAACTTACTATTATACAATGCTGCAGCAACTTCTGTTGCATTGTTACTTTATGCTATATATGAACTGTTGGCTATTCTCTCCCCATGTTGTAAGACTCGTCGGAAGATGCTAGTCTTCGATAGGCCTAGCTTCTTACCCTTATTCTGATTTCTACCTTGCAGTCCACTATATATATCCTCCCCTTTCCATTTGATACAATGCATAATTGCTTAGTAGCGGACGTAAGACTCACGGGTATGCTAGATACTCACCTTTTCTTTATTTTCCCCCTTTTTGTTTTGCCTGATCGGTCGCTGCAGTCGAGGTTGGAGCCCAGGAGCAGGAGTACACCGGAGGCGACTACTACGACGTCAAGTTTCCTGTCGACCAGGAGTATTTCGGTGGATCCTAGGCAGGAGGCCTCGCCTTTTCGATCTGTACCTCTAATGTCATTTGTGCTAGCCTTCTTAAGGAAAAACTTGACTAACTATGTCTGTACTCAGATATTATGGCTTGTATGACTTATGTATTCGGATGCTCGTGATCCCTGGTATTGTCATATATTGGTTTATCCTTTTGTGTTTAGTGTTGTGCTGTGATATTCTCACCGTGGCACCCTAATCTCAGCCGTGTACCCTGTGTGTATGATTACTGTACACGGATTGATTTTGGGGCGTCACAAGTTGGTATCAGAGCCGACTGCCTGTAGGAAGCCACCCCACCACTACTTGGTTGAAGTTGAGTCTAGACTTTGAAAAACTATTTTGCTAACTTAATGTTTGTCTTACGGGCCCACATCGATGTCACTATGTGTGATATCTATGGTATTAGGATCCTTTTCTCCTTACCTATGCTCTGGGACTCTTCTCTCTTATCCTTGATGCTAAGTTTTACTAACCCTGACATTAGGATCACGTTCTCTTGATTCCACCCGGCGTTCTGGTGCTTCCCCATTGATTGAGTCGTGTCGCGGGAGTTTTAACCCAGGTCCCGGACCATGGATCCCATTCTCATTCTGGGAAGGCCGCGCGTTCTCTGGCATTAACTCCTGTGGCAAACAGTTTTCTTGCGGCGTGATTGACATAGTGGAATCTATGTCGCGTCGTGTATTCCTTACCACGGTCTGCGCGCCACCTAGTGTGTCCTTTTTCGTTAATTTCTACGACGTTGTGCTGCCCAATTTTCCGGTTGACTCTGTGTGTGGATGTGTATGTCTTATATGACTACTCCTATATATCTGTGCCTCCTCTTCATTGTCGCATTACCTCATGCTTGTTTCCGGTATCTCGATAAAATTTCCATCGCTGAAATACCCCTGTTAAAATTCTAGCAGGATGGCTAGTCGTGGTGGTCGTGGTCGTGGTCGTGGTGCCAACGACCCACCTCCGCCGCCGGATTACATGGCCGTGATGATGCAGGAGTTCGAGCTGAACCGTCACTTCATGCAGAATGTCATGGCTCAGTTCCCCCAGCCGAATCAGAATGGGCACCACCATCAGCATGCCACTGTGACTCTGCACCACTTCACCCGCCTCAACCCCACTATGTTCCGCAACTCTGTTCAGCCGTTGGATGCTGATGACTGGCTTCGCGACATCACTCATGAGCTGGAGTCTGCTAATGTCGATCCAGAAGACTATGTGAACTTTGTTCCCTATCACCTGAAAGGCACCGCTGCTCAGTGGTGGAGCACACACAAGCGTTCACTGCCAGTCAGAGAAGTCATCACTTGGGATGAATTTATTCCGCCTTCCGCGCCCGCTACATTCCTCAGGGGATCATGGATCGTAAGGGGGAAGAATTCCGCAACCTCACTCAAGGAAACATGACTATTGAAGCCTATCAGCGCGAGTTCCTCAACCACTCTCGCTATGCGGAAGAAGAGATCACCACTGATGCTCGCAGGAGGCAGAAGTTCCGTCGTGGCCTCAATCCAGACCTCAGACTCGCTCTTGCCATTCATGATTTTGCCAACTTCGCCACCATGGTGAACAAGGCTATCACCGTCGAGACTTCCCAGATGGAGCACAACAACTCACTAAAACATTATCGTGACTTTGTCTCATCTTCGGGCGCAACACAGAAGCGTCGTATCTGGCTCCCTACCAGTGTGACCCATTCACCTGTTCCTGCTCCAAGGCCGTCTTATGTTGCACCCTGTCTGCCTCCACCACCGCAGATGCCAAGAGCTCTGCCTCCACCACCCAATGCTACACCCCTTCGTCCTCAGGATGGATTATGCTTCACGTGCCGCCAACCTAGGCATTTTTCCAGGGAGTTCCCCCAGAAACAAAAGTAAATGGTAGTTCACCCCGCTGGCCGCGGAAATGGTCGTGGCAACAAACATGACCCCCAACTATAATACTGGGCCTGCTTCTTATGCTCGTGGACATGCTAACAAAATTAATGTTGAAGAAGCTCAGCAACAACCCGCTACCGTGATGGGTACCCTTCTCGTTAATTCTGTACCTGCTACTGTTTTATTTGATACATGAGCATCACATTCATTCTTTTCGGAAGCATTTGCATTGTCGCATAACTTCACGCTAGAAAAGATGAACCCACCGATGGTTGTCCGCACCCCGATAGGCCATTGCAACACCTCCAAGATCGTGCCCGAAACCACCGTTGAAATTGAAGGAATTGAATTTCGTGCTTCCCCCATCACTCTAAAGTCTTCCACCATAGACCTCATTCTGGGAATGGATTGGTTGAAATTTCACGATGCCGCACTGTATTGTGGCACCAAGTCTGTCCAACTTTTTCACCCCTCCGGCGAGATTGTTAATCACACCACCCGAATTACCCGTGATGTTGAAACACAGATCTTTATGATGAATGCTTTGAATATCTCACCTCTGGAAGGAATTGAGAACGTTCCAGTCGTTCGCAATTTTCCTGACGTCTTCCCAGAAGAACTGCCGGGAATACCCCCGATCAGAGAAGTTGAATTCTTCATCGACTTAAAGCCCGACACCGTCCCTATTGCTATGCGTCCCTATAAGATGCCACCTCACCACCTCCTTGAACTTAAGAAGGGGATCGACACGGCACTCCACAAGGGTTTCATTCGCCCAAGTTCCTCAGCTTGGGGAGCACCTTCGCTTTTTGTCAAGAAGAGCGATGGGACAAACCGATTGGTCCAAGATTATCGTCCCATTAACCAAGCCACCATCTAGAACAAATACCCACTTCCCCGGATGAACGATATGTATGATCAACTTGTCGGATCCAAGGTGTTTTCTAAACTCGACTTGAGGTTGGGTTATCACCAAATCCGAGTCCGTGATGAGGACATTCCGAAGACTTCCTTCATTACTCGCTATGGTTCATACGAGTACACCGTCGTGTCCTTTGGCTTAACCAATGCTCCAGCCACCTTATCCAGATTGATGAATTATATTTTCATGGAGTACCTCGACAAGTTCGTCGTGGTTTATCTGGACAATATATTGATATATTCCAAGAATGAAGAAGAACATGCTGAACATCTTCGTCTTATACTGGAGAAGCTTCGAGAACACAAACTCTACTCTAAGTATTCTAAGTGTGAGTTCTGGCTTCCCGAAGTAACCTACCTTGGACATGTGATTTCCAAGGATGGCATTTTCGTCACCCCAGAATGTATCCAGGCTATTCTTGACTGGACTCCTCCCAAGACCGTCAAGAAAGTCCGCAGTTTCCTCGGGCTCGCTAGCTATTGCCGCGGTTTCGTCGAGAATTTTTCCAAAATTGCCAGGCCTCTGACTAATCTGCTTCACAAAGGTGTAAAGTTTGAGTGGACAGATAAATGTCAGGAAAGTTTCCAAGCGCTCAAGGACAAGCTAACTTCTCCCCCGGTGCTCTCTCCCCCTGATACTCAGAAGGACTTCATGATATATTGCGACGCGTCTCGTCAAGGATTAGGTTGCGTCCTAATGCAAGAGCGCAAAGTGATTGCTTATGGCTCTCGTCAGTTGCATGCTCACGAAGACAAGTATCCAACACATGATCTCGAATTGGCAGCAGTAATTTATGCATTGAAGTTGTGGCGACATTACCTCGTCGGTAATCGTTGCGAGTTCTACACCGACCACCAAAGTCTGAAGTACTTGTTTACTCAGCCGGACCTGAATCTTCGTCAACAACGATGGCTCGAGACAATAGCCGACTTCAACATGGATATTTCGTATACCCCTGGCAAGGCTAATGTGATGGCCGATGCCTTGATCCGCACAGCTTACTGTTCTGAACTTGAAGTTCAGGTACAGAAACCACATCTGTATGAAGAGCTTTGCAAGCTGAACCTTGAGATTGTTCCTCAAGGTTACGTTAACAACCTGGTTCTCGAGTCAAGCCTCGACACCCTCATCAAGAGTAGACAACCTCTTGACGCTGATATTGTGAAGATCAAGCAAGACATCGCAGAAGGAAAGCCCTCCCCTTTTACCATTGATACCAATGATGGTGATACTGTGTACTTCAAGGGCCGCTTAGTAGTTCCTGTGAGCCTGGCCATCATTAACTGTGGTACGGATATCATGGAAGAAGCCCATAATTCTCCCTTGTCAATCCACCCTGGCAGTACCAATATGTATAAAGACCTTCGTCAACGGTACTTGTGGCCTTACATGAAGCAAGACATCGCCCGCTATGTTTCCCAACGTGACGTTTGCAGTCGCTTCAAGGCCGGACATCAGAAACCTGCTGGCTGGTTGCGACCACTCCCTCTTCCTGATTGGAAGTGGGACAAAGTCAAAATGGACTTCGTCACCGGTTTTCCCAAGTCACAGAAAGGTAACGATGCCATATTTGTCGTCATCGACCGATTCTCCAAGATTGCTCACTTCCTGCCAGTCAAGGAGAAGATCACTTCTAGTCAGTTAGGACACCTGTATATCTCCCGAATTGTGTTACTCCACCGCATTCCGCTGGAGATCAGTTCAGACCGTGGCAGCCTTTTCACCTCACGATACTGGAAGAGTTTCATGGAAGCATTCGGGACTCGTCTGTCTCTCAGCACCGCTTATCACCCCCAGTCGCAAGGCCAAGTTGAACGAGTCAATCAAGTGCTGGAAGACATGCTTCGCGCTTGTGTTCTTTCATTCGGTATGAAATGGGAGGAATCTCTCCCGTACGCGGAATTCTCGTACAATAATAGTTATCAGGCTAGCTTGAAGATGGCCCCCTTCGAAGTTCTATACGGACGTAAATGTTGAACCCCCTGAATTGGTCAGGAACTGGGGAACGACCCTACTTCAGACCGGATCTTGTCCAACAAGCTGAAGATCAGGTTCGCGTTGTGCAAGAAAATCTCAAGGCCGCCCAGTCTCGGCAGAAGAGCAATTATGATCACAAACACCAGGAAATGGTCTATCAACCTGGTGAATACGCCTACCTCCATGTCACTCCCATGAGGGGCACTGATCGCTTCGGTATCAAGGGCAAGTTGGCTCCTCGCTACGTTGGCCCTTTCCGTATCCTTTCCAGGAGTGGACCCGTGGCATACCAGTTGGAATTACCGCCGAACCTCTCCCAAGTCCACGATGTCTTCAATGTGCCGCAACTCCGCCGCTGCTTCAAGGACCCTATGCGCGAAGTGGAGCATGATATGATCGATCTGCAACAAGACTTGACTTATCGAGAACATCCGAGCCGCATTCTCGATCAGTCTGAGCGTCGAACCCGCAACAAGACCGTCAAGTTCCTCAAGGTACAGTGCTCGAATCATTCTGAAGATGAAGCCACTTGGGAACGCGAAGCTCGCCTTCGCGATGAATACCCCGATCTTTTCCTCGCTACCACTTAAATTCTCGGGAAGAGAATTCCTGTAGTGGGGGAGATTTGTAACACCCTCAGTATCTGTAATAGTAAACACTATCACTGTGGATCATCACTATTGCTAATCACTGTTGTTCCCTGTCCTTAATCAAACTTTGTTCTGATCATATTCAAATCCAGGATGTGTGGTGATCAAAACCCAAGGCCCATGTGCCTTGATCACTTGGAATCAAACCCAAACCCTAAACCTTTTTAAATGAAAATAAAAACAATGTGGCAAATTAAACCTTGGCCAAAAATTATAAAACCAATTTTGTAAAATGCCACAAATCAATAGAACCATGTTGGACCAACTTGTGTATTTTTGTGAGCCATGAATTAATCCACACAATTCCAACAGTACCCTAAAAATTTCACCTTGAGGATTTATTAATTAAACCAAATATCAAAGGAATTTATATAACAACCAAACTTTTTGTATCACTTGTTTAGGAGGTACCTCTAATTTACAAACACCTCAAATGTTTTACAAAAATGTAGAGGCATCGAAATTAAATAGATAAATAGGAAGTGGAAAACAGAAACTAAAAGAAAATGGAAAGGAGTTAAACCTCGCCCTAGGCGATGGCCCACCCGGCCCACCTCTTCTTCCCACCTGCCCCCGTCATCTCCTCCACCTGCTCCGTCGCCGTGGCGCCACCGCCGTGGCCAGGGCGCCTGCCGGCCGCCCCCACTTCCACTATGGCCGGGGAGGCGATAAGGTTAACCCCGGCCTCCCCCTGGACAGCCCCGCCTCCATTTTACCCTCCTCCTCTCGAAGTCGTCGGGGGAAGAAACCCCGAGGGCCGATGTCGCCATTACAGTGCCTTGCGCGGCCACTGTCAACGCCGAGCCTCGCCGCCGTGTCGAGGAGGAGCGCCACCATCGTCTTCGTCGACTACGCCAAGCAATCGAGCCCGGAGCGCCTCTGCACCACGCCGCATCACCGTTCCCCTCCGCTGCCTCGCTGGCGTCCGCGAGCAATTCCGGCCACACCACGCCTCCCACGAGCCCGCTTTGAATGGCTACAAGGTCATGGTGAGCTTATCTAACACCGCCAAGCCTCCCCTTAGCCCCTCCGCCCTAGCCGCGCCATTAGGGCAGGAGCTTGTCGCCGCTGGTCAGCTCGTAGTCGTGGCCCAGATCGCGCGTTTGGCGCGCTGCACGCGTCACTTTGCTCGCCGTGCCCCCAGGAACCCAACCATGTACCGCGTGCCCAAGTTTCCCCGCTGTGGCGTCGTCCTCGTCGAAGCCCGTAGCACAGTCGCCGCCGCGCCCGTCGCCGTCGACGATTCCGGCGACCACAAGCCGTGCCGCCACCACCAAACAACTCCCCATCGACCCCTCGCTCGAATGGACCTAACTTGTGCCCAGCGGTGCTCGGAATCGAGCGTAGCGTCGACCTCGCTGGCGTTCTGTCGCTGGCGAGCCTCCGGTGAGGCTGACCGATGGGCCAAAGTAGTCAGCTAGGTCATTAGCCCTAATGACTTTGGCCACTGTCACTGCCATGTGGGCCATGCCCCCTTTTAATGTGCTGATTAAATTAAAAACAAACAACTGCTGGATTCACTTACTGGTGGGCCCAGTCCCTAACAAGGTGTACGCCAACCTGGAGATCCATGCGTTGTAGTGTAATAGAAGTGCACCCCTGCAGGGAAGATTAATCTATTCGAATAGTCGTTTCCACGGTAACATGACGCTTTATGCTGAAGCTGGATCTTACCACTACAAACTATTATTATTAAAATGTATGCTTCCGGGTTTTCTTCCTCGCTGGGATGTCGAGGAAGGGATCTCGGAGGCATTGCTAATTATTACAACTTACTATTATACAATGTTGCAGCAACTTCTGTTGCATTGTTACTTTATGCTTTATATGAACTGTTGGCTATTCTCTCCCCATGCTGCAAGACTCGTCGGAAGATGCTAGTCTTTGATAGGCCTAGCTTCTTACCCTTATTCCGATTTCTACCTTGCAGCCCACTATATATAGCCTCCCGTTTCCATTTGATACAATGCATAATTGCTTAGTAGCGGACGTAAGACTCGCGGGTATGCTAGATACTCTCCTTTTCTTTAGTTCCCCCATTTTCGTTTTGCCTGATCGGCTGCTGCAGTCGACGTTGGAGCCCAGGATCAGGAGTACCCCGGAGGCGACTACTATGACGTCGAGTTCCCTGTTGACCAGGAGTAGTTCGGTGGATCCCAGGCAGGTGGCCTCGCCTTTTCGATATGTACCTCTGATGTCATTTGTGCTAGCCTTCTTAAGGCAAAACTTGGCTAACTATGTCTGTACTCAGATATTATGGCTTGTATGACTTGTGTATTCGGATCCTCGTGATCCCTGGTATTGTAACATATTGGTTTATCCTTTTGTGTTTAGTGTTGTGCTGTGATATTCTCACCGTGGCACCCTAATCTCAGCCGTGTACCCTGTGTGTATGATTACTGTACACGGATTGATTTTGGGAGCATCACACCTATGCGCATGGGGTCTCTTACTCCCGTGCGCGCGGGGTACCCGCACCCCCACTAAGTAGCCCGTGTGGACCCCCGTGCGCACGGGGTAGTTGGTTCTCCATTTCTGTAGCCTGTGCGCACGGGGCTCCAATGGCTGGATTTCCTCACCTACTCCCCTTGGACTGTAAGGTTTATCGAACCAGGAAGACTCCAAGGATCAACAAGAAGGTGGTGGAGTAAGTGACGCTCCGTCTGAGATATCGCTCACTCAACCTGGACCTACACACAAAATCAAATAACTTTTCTCCCAACAAGTCAGAGAGGTTGTCAATCTCTCCGGTCTTGTTGTTTACAAAGGATGAAACACGAAGGGGGAAAATAGTAGTGGTGATTGAAACGGAAAGGAAATAAAAGCAGTAAAGATTAACGGTGTAAACTATGGTGGAAATATGGACCGAGGTCCCATGACTTTCACTAGTGATGTATCTCTCCCAAAAGACGATAAGAAACTATGTTTGGTGAACAAATTATACTTGGGAAATTGATAGAATTATAAACGTACCGCAATGCTAATTATGCTATAAGAAAGCTAGAGGCTCAATCATATGGGTAGTACGTCGAGACGAGAAGACTGTTTATTCATCAGCATCTACTCACTAATCTCGCTGGTATTAAGTTGCGAACTGCAGCCAAACGGTAGGATCAAAGCAACAGACAACTGCGTTAACATACTATGCGTAAGGTAAACAACCCTGGCAACCGCAGTTACAAGCACCATTGTTTTCTCCCTAGTGGCAACAACACATCCCCCAGTCTCATGTTTTTGTTACAAGGAACAAAGAAACTAATACATAGATGCCTTGATCATGTAGGGCAACTCACAAGGGCTAAAAATTGATGCACAAGATTGTAGAGAATACATCACATAGCTACTGATCATGGACCCATGGTCCAAGGGGGACTACTCATCGCACATCCGTGAAGCGCTCATGGTGGTGGAGAAGCTCCCGGAGATCAATCCTCCCCCCGGTAGGGTGTCGGGACAGGGTCTTCAGGCGATTTTGATCTCGGGATTCCGGCAGTGGCAGAAAAGTGGTGAAAATCGCGTAATGGAGGGCCTCTCGATGGTTTTTGGAGCGAGAGACAAATATAGGAGGAGGGGGCACCAGGGGACCCACCTGACAAGGCGGCTAGGTGGAGCGGCCCCACCCTAGGCCGCGTTAGGGGCCCTCCTGGTGAGGGGGGTGATGGTGTAGATAACACCTCCTCGTTGGTTACCTCAAGTGGAAGGTTATGATGTAGATAGCAGCAAATGTCCCTTGGTAAAGGTACCAAGGTAATCAATCCAGTAGGACTCCAAGAGCTACGAGTAGGTGGTCAAACAAGCAAGGCGACATAATAACTTTTCTCCCAACGAGTCAGAGAGGTTGTCAATCTCTTCGGTCTTGTTGTTTAGAAAGGATAAAAACACAAGAGGGAATAGTAGTGATGGTTCCAACGGAAAGGAAATAAAACCAGTAAATATTTGGGATGTAAACAATGGTGGAAATATGGACCGGGGTCCCATGATGTTCACTAGTGATGTATCTCTCCCAAAAGACGCTAAATAACTATGTTGGGTGAATGAATTACAGCTGGGCAATTGATAGAATTATAAACGCATCTCAATGCTAATTATGCTACAAGAAAGCTAGAGGCTCAATCATATGGGCAGTACGCCAAGACAATTATACCATTTATTCATCAACATCTACTCACTAATTATCCACCTTGAGATATCTATCCAGAACATCTCGCTGATATTAAGTTGCGAGCCCCACCCAAAGTGTAAACTCAAAGCAACATACATCTGCATTTACAAACTATGAGTAAGGTAAACAATCCTTGCAACCGCAGTTACAAGCATCGTTGTTTTCTCCCTGGTGGCAATAGCACAACCCTAGTATCTTGTTTCTGTCACTCAAGATAGACATCGGGGGGCATGAACCCACAATCATGCATAATGCTCCCTCATGGAGTCCCAACCTACTACTTGGCCAAAGCAATAAAAAGCAACGGAGAACATGCAAGAATACTCAAGAACTAAAACATAAATGATAAACCAAATATATTACTCATCACAATCTGAACATAATCTCATAATCCATCGGAAACATCAAACAAAGCATAGCAATAGCAGAACTAATACATAGATACCTTGATCATGTCGGGCAGCTCACAAGGGCTAAGAATTGAGGCACAAGATTGGAAAGAAAACATCACATAGTCACTGGCCATGGACCCATGGTCCAAGGTGGAATACTCACGACACATCCGGGAAGCACTCATGGGGTGGAGAAGCTCCCGGAGATCAATCCTCCTTTCGGCAGGGTGCCACGACAAGGTCTTCCGGCGATCCCGATCTCGGAATCACGGCGGCGGCGGAATATTGGGGAAAATCATGTAACGAAGGATCTACCGGGTGTTTTTACCCCGCGTGTTAAATATAGGCGGAAGGAGGGTACCGGGGGAGGCCTGGCCCCACCAGGCGGGTCCCTAGCGCGGCCACCCCCCTCCGGCTCTCCTTCGGTGTTCTGGATGCTTCTGGACTGCTGATTTTTAATATATATTTTCTGGATTTTTTCGAGCACTTTAAATATTGGGAAGTACCTGCAATGCACGGACAACAGCAGACATAAACTAGCACTGGGGTGATGACCCAAAAGTGTAGGGGATCTATTATAGCCTTTTCGATAAGTAAGAGTGTCGAACCCAACGAGAAGCAGAAGGTATTGACAAGCAATCTTGAGATATGAATAACTGCAAATATTGAAAGGTAAATTTTTATTGGTTTTCTGGTAGAGGAAACAAGGAGATAAAAGCAAGTAACATAAATTGTGCTAAGGTGCGGCTGATACGTCCCAAACGTATCTATAATTTCTGCTTGCTCCATGCATGTTTTGTGTGATATTGCTATGATCTAGATACACTTCCATACACTTTTGATAATATTTGGACTAACCTATTAACTCAGTGCACCCCAGTGCCAGTTTCTGCTTTCTGATGTTTTTCTATTTCAGTTTTCCCCCATATTAAAAGTGCCCCAAAAATTCGGGAAAATCAGATAAAAAATCACCATGCAGGAAACTTCCGGAGTCCCAAAGGGGGACCAGGTGGGACCCACCAGGGCCCTAGGCGCCTACCTGGCGCGGCCTAGGGCATGGCCGTGCCAGGGGGGCGCCTGGACCTCTGGTGCCCCCCTTCGCCTATATATCTCCCGTGACGTGAAACTTCCAAAGACAGAACCCTTTTTCGTGATCTCGCCTTTGTTCCGCCGCCTCCGCACTTCCAAGATTGGGAGCGCCAGCAGACCTCTTCCCGGCACCTTGCCGGAGGGGGGATCGACCTCCGGGAGCTTCCCCTCCACCATGGACGTTTCCCGGATGTGCCGTGAGTAGTTTCCTTTGGACCATGGTTCCGTGATCAGTAGCTATGTGATGTTCTTCTCCCCTCGTTGTTCTTCATGGTTTAGACCTCGTGAGTTTCCCTACATGATCGAAGCACATATGTAATCTTTTTGCTGTTGCTATGCTGAGTTTGATGGGATCTGATGGATTATGAGATTATGTTCAGATTGTGATAGAGTAATATTTTTGGTTCTTATCTTTTATATTTTTGTTCCTAAGTAATTCTTGCATGTTTTCCGTTGTTGTTTATTTCTTTGACCAAGTAGTAGGTAGTAAATCCAAGAGGGGAAGTTATGCTCGATTGTGGGTTCATGCCCCCTGATGACACGCCTGAGTGACCAAAACATGAGTCTAGGGGATGTGTTGTTGCCACAAGGGGGAAACAACGGTTCTTGTAACCGTGGTTGAAAGGATTGTTTACTTTACGCAAAGTTCTTTTTAATACAGTTGTCTATTGCTTTGGGTCTACACTTTGGGTGGGGCTCGCAACATAATACCAGCGAGATGTTTTGGATAGATATCTCAAGGTGGATGATTAGTAGTAGATGCAGTTGGATTTTGGTCTACTTATTTTGGCATACTGCCCATGCTTTTGAGCCTCTTCCTTTCTTTGTAGCATAGTTAGCATTGCGGTGCGTTTATAAGCCTGTCAATTGCCCTTCAGTAATTTGTTTACCTCACATAGCATTTTTATCGTCTTTTGGGAGAGAGACATCACTAGTGAACATCACGGGACCCCGGTCCATATTCTCATCACTGTTTACACGCTTATTTACCTTTTCTGCTTTTACTTTCAATTCCTATCATTATCATTATCCCTTTTGTTTGATACTTTGTAAACAACAAGACCGGAGAGATTGAAAACCTCTCTGAACTTCGTTGGGAGCAAAGTTATTTGTGTTGTGTGCAGGTCCAGGTCATGGAAGCAACGTTTGTTGTAAACAGTGCCATTGTTTTCTTGCCACCTACTTATCATTGCCGGAGTCCTACGGGAGACAAACCCTATCCTCTACATAGGGGAAATTTGCTGCTATCCTACATCTCACCTTCCACTTGGGGTAACCAACAAAGGGCGAGAATCCATTATCATCTCTCGCGTATCAAGCAAATTTATGGCGCCGTGTCGGGGACTCCGAGTGCTAAGATAGGGGAGTTGCACACTATCTTTTATCTTTGCTTTTTAGTATTGCTAGTTTACTTTCCAGTTCTACATTTTCTTATGTTTCTTTATGGAAAAAAATGAGAGAGCTTTATTATTTGCATAACACTCATGTTAATAGCAATGTCATTAGTATGTCTTCTTTGAATAATTTGATTATAATGATATGCAAAGTTATAAGCTTGGGGATGCTACGTTTGATGAGGATTATTTTTTTAGCCCACCAAGTTTTGATGAGGAAATTTATTTTGATGATACTTTGCCTCCTATCTATGATGATTATTGTGATGACACTTATGCTATAAAGAATAAATTGTTACAAGTGTATCATGATAAGAATGATTCATGTGATACCTATTTTGTTGAGTTTGCTCCCACTACTATTGATGATTTTGCTTATGAGGGGAGTAATAAATTTTCTATGCTTGTGGATCATCATAAGAATTTTTTTTGTGATACTCATATTGTTGAGTTTATTTATGATGCCACTGAAAATTACTATGAGAAAGGGAGACATGGCTTCACATATCTCAATGATATTCAACTCCCTCTCTCCATGATGAATTTTTTTAAGTTGTTCTTGTCCTACCTTCTTATGCTTGTTACTATGTGCTTCATTGATTTAGTTGGTTACAAGATCCTTATGCATAGGAAGTGGGTTAGGCTTAAATGTGTTTCATGTTTACTTCTTGATGTTCTCTTCTGCTTCAAATTCTTATTCTTATGAGAGCATCTTTTATAATCATCATGACTAGCCCAAAGGCGTAAAAGAAAGCGCATGTTGGGAGGCAACCCAAGATGTTTTTACTTCTGTTTTTAGTGGTATTGATGATTGTTAATACTGTAGCAACATCATTGTATCTTTATTTTCAAGATTTGTGTCAAGTTATAGCCTTTTATGATAAGGGAAGCAAAAGTGGTGACACGCTGTCCAGAAAACAGATTATGTCTTCTTGACGGAAAAAAATTGGATCAAATCACTAGTTCATTTGTTTGAGCTGATTTTTTTACACAGAATGCTCTATACAATTGGGAAACTTCCGTATGTTCTGAGTTTTTTTATTTGAGTTGCAGAAGTGCCCCGAAAAAATTCTCTACTACCTGTTGTTCTGTTTTTCACAGGTTCTTCCATGTTTTGTCTCTCCTTACTTTTGCAAACCTTAAGCTTGCTTTTTCTTTGAAAAAACCCTTCGTAAATCTTGAGAAAAATTAGCTATTCAAGAATATCTTTATATCCAGTGGGTAAAATTATGTTACTAAGGGAACTAACCTCTCTAATCAGCTTATGATGAGTTGTGTATGAAGGGAGTTTTCAAGTGTGCGATGGAAGATGATGAAAGAAGATCCGGGAGTGTCAAGCGCTCAAGATTGGGGATTCCCCCATGCATCCCCAATAAATATTCAAGGAGAATCAAGCGCCTAAGCTTGGGGATTACCCCGTGCATCCCCTTCTCCATAAATAATCATCAGTTCGTCCTTCGTCTCACTATATTTTTATCACTTCATGCGTTATGTGTTATGCTTGGAGCGTCTCGCTCTTAGGTTTTATTTTTAGTTTCCTTTTTCTTTTCTTGCTGTTCATAACAAGTTATACCCCATCTTACTTTGTGTGGGAGAGAAACACGCTCCACTCCAATCTAGAACACATCATCGGATTTTCATGCCTATCTTTTTATTGTTGTGTGTTCTTTTTCTTTTCGTAGCTATTGCCATGTTTAGTTTGAGTTTTAGTTTGTCTTTAGCAAGACCCTTGGCTTTTGTTTAGTTTGTTGCTGGAACTCTCTTTAGTTTTCATGTTTATCTTGTTAAGAGAGTTGGTTGTTGCACTGAGTTGTTCCTTGTCTTGAAAGTAGGTAATTGAGGTTGCTATTTAATTTTAGTAGTAACTTGCAATAGTTTGAGGTACTGATGCGAGTAATGTTTGAACTTTTGGTATCAAGAGCTCTAGCCTATTAGTGATAGGTGTCGTATTTTGGGCAATCCTTGTTTCTTTTCAAAAACTACAAAAACTAGTTGAGAATTCTAGCTACTAGATGGATCGCTAATCTTTGGAGGGGTCGGATATTAGAGTAAACTCATGTACCATGAGTCGAGGATGCGCAAGGATAACCAAACCCCCATACACTCCTCCTCGGGGTACTTGTCTCTTTGTTAAACTCCTTATTAGATTGAGAGTTACCGATTATAAGTGCATGAGTTCTTGAGACTAATGTAAGTATTGAAAGTTGACACTTCCACCTCCACATATTTGCTAGCCTCTCCAGTGCCGTGCATTTCTTTCTTCTCACTCCGAGAGTTGGCGTCCACCTTCGCCGGTACATCCAAACCCTTGGCACGATACGCTCTGTCATCATAAACCTCCTTATATCCTTCCTCAAAACAGCCACCATACCTACCTATCAAGGCATTTCCATATCCTTTCCGAGATATATTTCCATGCAACATCCACCTCTTCATGACTTGATCTTCATGTCATACATGTTCCTGCTATACTGGCAGCGGCATACATTGCATACATTATGATAGCTACATATTCTTTATGATTTGAGTACCTTTTAAAGTGTGAAAGATCTTCTATACCCTCATGTAAATTAGAATGTTGCCCTTAAGTGAGGAAAAGATCCCAAAGTGGACAAAATAAAAGATCCCGGAGAGGACAAATGAGAGTTAAATTGAAAGAGCCATTGAGGCCACTAAAGAAATACAAAAAAAATTAAAAAAATAAAAGAGAGAAAGGGGCAACACTAGTATCCTGTTGAAAGATCCACACTAGTACTCCCTCTTATCCTTGTACTCCATAGAGATGATCATTCATGCATATAGCTATGTGGGGACCTTCACACTAAAGAAATTGGCTTGCATATTCCAAGGATGAGCCTCCTCAAAAGAGCTCTAGGTCTTGATGATCGAGCAAGTTAGATGCACCCCCACTAGTTCCATTGGAGAGATTTTTAGCTCATATGTGCATCCGTTGCATGGAAATCCCTACTCCTCACATCATATCTATCATTTGGCCTTCTTGCCTATGATTGTCCTCATTGATGTGAGCCTTTCTCACCTTTTTGTCTTCCTCCTCCACCATATTTTTCTCTCTGCCATCCTAAGTGTCAACTCTCGTGATTACGCTCATCCATTGCATGAGTGCTCAAAATATCGAAAAGGAGTGGATCAAATTGACTTGTACCTGGCTAGTCATTTGGGGACGAGTCAAGATAAGATTCCAAAGAAGACCGAAGGGGAGCCGGGGGAAGCCAGATTCCACTCAGGCAGTCAGGTGGCGCGGCCCCCCTCCTGGCCGCGCCACCAGGGCGCCTGGGTGGTGGGGCCACCCCCTGGTGCCCCCCTTCGGCCTTGTGACGCCCCCAAAATCAGACAGTGTACAGTAATCATACACGCAAGGTACACTATCGAGATCAGGGACTCACAGTGAGATATCACAACACAACTCTACAAATTAAATAATACAAGCTGTTTAATACAAGCGAGGGGCCACGAGGGCTCGAATACAACAGATCGAGAGCACAAAGTTAGCGGAAGCAAAAGTATCTGAGTACAGATACAAGGATACAAGGTTGCCTTAAGAAGGCTAGCACAAAATCAACACTTGATCGAAAAGGCACGGCCTCCTGCCTGGGAACCTCCAAACTACTCCTGGCCAAAGGGGGAACTCGACGTCGTAGAAGGCATAGGGGATCTTCACGTTGCGGTGGTCGGCATCGGGGAACTCCTGCTCCTGGACTCCAAGGCTCCAACGTCGACTGCACCGGACGATCAGGCAAAACATAAAGGGGGAAATAAAGCAAAGGTGAGCGTCTAGCATACCCGCGAGTCTTACATCCGCTACTAAGCATTTATGCATTTGTATCAAATGGAAAGGGAGGGTTGTATATAGTGGACTGCAAGGTAGAAATCAGAATAAGGATGAGAAGCTAGACCTATCGAAGACTAGCATCTTCCGACGAGTCTTGTAGCACAAGGAGAGAATCAGCCAACAGTTCAAAAGCATGAATGTAATAACAATGCAACAGAAGTTGCTGCAGCATTGTATAATAGTAAGTTGCAATGTTCAAAAAATCAGCCGAGTCAGCGATTAATCGGCCGATTAATCGCTACTCGGCCCCTCACCTTGCAGATTACACCTAATCTTTTACGTTACTCGTTCTGACGATTAATCGGCCGATTAATCATTGCTAGACCGATTAATCAGCCACAAACCGATTAATCGTCCACTCTTAAGGGATAATACAGTGGAATTTCCTGAATTTAGAGGTCACATATGACCTCGGATAAAAAATGTCAAAACATGAAAGTTGTTTGTTTTTTCGATAGGAAAAATGGTCCTGTTGATCATGTTTCCATGTAAGGTCATATTGAAGGCTAGAATACTAGAACAACAGTGTATTAGACATATGCATGCACCGATGAATACAGTGCAGTTTTTTGAATTCAGAGGTCACATATGACGCCGGATCACGAAAGTCAAAACATGAAAATTGTTAGTTTGTTCGATAAGAACTTTCATGTTAATCATTTTTTATTTAAGGTCTTATTGGTGTCTAGAATACTGGAACAGAAATGTATCGATATATGCCCTAATGAACGCAATGCAGTTTTTTGAATTCAGAGGTCATATGACCTCGGATCAAAAAAGTCAAAAAACGAAAGTTGTTCATTTCTCTGATAGGAAGAACTTTCATGTTGATTATTTGTTCATTTAAGGTAATATTAAAAGCCAAAATACTGGAACAACAATGTATCAAATATATGCACTGATGATCAGCAAGGTTATTACATTTTTCAGTGGCCAAAATTTGATGTCGACACTGAGATTTTAAGATTTATAAAAAAGTTGACCGATTAATCGGCCGATTCACGATTAATCCCTACTCCCCGGCTGACCGAGCCGTTACCGATTACCGATTTCCTGAACATTGGTAAGTTGTAATAATTAATAATTATCAATGCCTCCGAGATCCCCTCCTCGACTTCCCTGCGAGGAAGAGAAACCGGAACCTGCAGTTTAATAGTAGTAGTTTGTAGTAGTAGGCTCTGGCTTCAGCATAAAGCGTCCTATTACCGTGGACACGGCTATTCGAATAGATCAAACTCCCTGCAGGGGTGCACTACTGTTCAGCCTGCACGCTCGGATATCCAGGGTGGCGTACACATTGTTAGGGAATGCCCCACCGAGGCTATCTGACACGCCGAGGCCCATCCTACGGCTCATCAGAGAGGTCCCCGCCGGTCTACAGCCCTAAGGGCAAGGGGTTCATTGTGAGGATGGTGAATTCCAGCGCCGCAACGCGATCCATCCCTGCCACAATGCTGAACTGGACGTCTTTCAGAGCTTTCGAACGAGACCACAACGTGGAGGGCCCACACCGTAATCCCACGTGAAGGTAGTGCATACAAGCCTTTGCAGCCTCTCAAGTCAACCACCTGAACCTTTAAGCATTTTATTATTATCTATCGGGACAACCGTTATCGTTGCCCCTTATCTGGGTGAGTCGCGGACAACGACAGTAGCCAGGACCACCAGTAACGTCGGTGCCTGCCCTGACGTCCCACCAACTCGTGCGGTTACCAACAAGGTGAACCGTCTGATAAGGGGTGGCCCGATCTTCTCAGTAAGCGAACGGTGAATATGAGGGCGATGATAGATAACTTGTACGTAGCCGATGAACTCTCCTCGCTAGATCCCTATTGCCAATGCGACAGCTCTCTACCCTTTGGATATTCACAACTTCACACACTTCGCAACGTAGCCGTCGACCACGAGACGGTAATTTGCAATCTAATAATTCCCAGTGGAACAACAGATCACACAAAACTTGCAGTAGCAACACTTCAGATCGATACGAATTGAAGTATATGATTCAAGATGAAAGCTTGGAGCTATTCTCAAGAACTAGGGTTTATCTAAATGTGGTCTAACCCTAAAACTCGCAGGGGGTCCGATATTTATAAGCTAGAGGGTGTCAAACTCGGATACAAGGCCGCAGCCCTTCAGATCTGCGTGCAGGCAGTTTCGGACATCCGATGGGTTTCAGACGTCCGATTCGTCGGATGTCCGAACCGTGTCGGATGTCCGGCTGTTTTGACATCGGTACTGTACTCGGGGGCGTCGCAAAGATCTTCGTGTCGGACGTCCATTTCATGTCGGACGTCTGTCGTGTCGGACGTCCGAATCCCGTCGGATGTCCGCCGAAAATAGCAACCCTTGTGTAACTTGAGTTTATCGAGGTGTCGCAACTCCTGGCCTCCGATGTCGGACGTCCGAAATGCGTCGGACGTCGGAAAGTTGGAGCTTCTTTTATCTTCTCCTCCTTCTGGATCCTCGTCTTTGTCATGATACCTGATAATGCAAATATACAAAGATTTAGGCAGTATAAAGTTCTCAGCACATGACATATCAGAATCTATTAAGAGCGAGTTCACCTGCTGTCCTATCAACTTTGCACGAGCTCTTGGAATAGGTCAAATTCTGATTTCATCATCCTTCTTCTTTGTTGAATCAACTTGTTCTTCATGACGAAGTGGAGATGTGTTGGTAGTAGGGATGTCCTCATCATCTCCCCCCCCCCCTTCAAAAGGCGTCGACCTCGACGCTCCAAGGTCATCTCCCATGTATGGTGATAAATCAGCAACGTTGAAACTGTTGCTAGCGCCACCAAACTCAGCAATGGGAATATCAATCGAGTAGGCATTTTCATTGATCTTGGCTAACACCTTGTAAGGACCAGCACCACGTGTCTTCAACTTGGAATCCCTCATCCCTGGAAATCTATCCTTGCGCAAATGCACCCAAACCATATCTGCAGGATGAAATAGAACTTGCTTCCGTTACTGGTTCCTAGAAGCAGCAACATTCTTGCCTTGCTTCTCAATAGCCTCTCGGGTCTTCTCATGGAGCTTCTTCACATAATCTGCTCGTTTGGATGCCTCCATATTAACTCGTTCCTGCAATGGAAGAGGAAGCAAATCAAGAGGTGTAATAGGCTTGAAGCCATATACCACTTCAAAAGAACAAAGATGAGTAGTAGTGTGTACTGCCCTGTTATAAGCAAATTCTACATGTGGAAAACACTCCTCCCACTCGTGCAGATTTTTCTTTACCATAGCTCGCAATAATTGTGACAATGTTCTATTGACCACCTCTGTTTGACCATCAGTTTGGGGATGACATGTAGTGCTAAACATCAACTTTGTCCCCAACTTTCTCCAAAGTGTCTTCCAGAAGTAGCTCACAAACTTCACATCCCTGTCAGAAACAATTGTCTTGGGCACTCCATGCAAGCGTACAATCTCCCTGAAAAACAGGTTAGCAACATGCGACGCCTCGTCGCTCTTATGGCATGCAATAAAATGTGCCATCTTAGAAAATTTATCCACTACCCCAAATATACTATCATGACCATATTTAGTGCGTGGCAATCCTAACACAAAGTCCATACTAATATCTTCCCAAGGTGTGGTAGGAGCCGATAGTGGAGTATACAAACCGTGAGGCTTCAGCTTGGACTTGGATGTGTTGCATACAATGCAGCATCGAACAAACCTATCCACATCATGCCTCATCCTGGGCCAATAAAAATTATCAGCAAGCATGAGTAATGTCTTCTCACGCCCAAAGTGACCCATCAATCCTCCTGCATGTGATTCCTGCAACAATAGCAAACGCACAGAAGATTCTGGAACACAAAGTTTGTTAGCTCGAAACAAAAATCTATCATGGATGTGGAAGTTATCCCATGCAGTTCAAAGCAAACACAAACGATATGGTTCATCAAAATCATGATCAGTTGCATATAAATCACACAAACTCTCTAATCCAGGAATTTAAACATCAAGATGTGTCAATAACATGTTCTTCCTAGAGAGAGAATCAGCAACAAAATTATCTTTCCCTTTCTTATATTTGATGATGTAGGGAAAAGACTCAATGAACTCAACCCACTTAGTTAGGCGCCTATGCAAATTAGATTGAGCTTTTAGATATTTCAAAGCTTCATGATCAGAATGTATGATAAATTCGTACTTGACTAACATTCATGGGAGTAGGCCAGTTCTGAATTGCTTCAACTTTAGAAGAATCTACTTCTACCCCATGTTTAGATACAACATATCCCAGAAATATGACCTTATCTTTTGCAAATGTGCACTTCTCAAGATTAGCATATAATTTAGCATCACGCAACACTTGCAAAACTTGTCTAATATGATCAGCATGTTCAAATTCATTGCAGCTGTAAATAAGTATATCATCAAAATACACAACCACAAAATGTCCAATAAACTCTCGCAAAACATGGTTCATTAATCTCATGAAAGTACTAGGAGAATTAGTAAGAACAAAAGGCATAACTAACCACTCATATAATCCAAACTTAGTTTTGAAAGCAGTTTTCCATTCATCCCCTTCTTTCATCCTAATTTGATGGTATCCACTACGCAAATCAATTTTAGAGAAAATAGCAGCACCACTCAATTCATCAAGCATATCCTCTAAACGTGGAATAGGATGTCGATATCGAATAGTGATATTATTTATAGCTCTACAATCTACGCACATACGCCATGTACCATCTTTTTGAGGAACCAAAATAACAGGAACAACACAAGGGCTAAGGCTGACACGAATATACCCTTTATCCAGAAGCGCTTGTACTTGTTGCTGAATTTCCTTCGTCTCTTGGGGATTGGTCCTGTATGGTGCCCGGTTGGGAAGTGTAGCTCCTGGAATAAGATCAATTTGGTGCTCAATACCACGCAAGGGTGGTAAGCCTGCTGGAACTTCCGCCGGAAACACATCATCATAATCCTGCAAAACAGTAGACACACTAGAAGAAAGAGGATGATTATCATTAGAACACAAAACCTCGCCTTTGTACATAAGCACAAGTGGCATGGCTGCAGGATCCTCACTAAATTCTCTCATGTCTTCTTTGGTGGCTAATGTAAGCAAACTAGTCTCTCTCGCACTTTTCGTTATATTATCACTCACAGCTATTACATTGTTCTCTTGTGTTGGTTCTACATTCACCTCTACCTTCTGACGAGACTCATTCATAATTTGCTGTGGGGACATAGGATGGAGATTAACCTTCTTGCCCTTGACCTCCAAATGATATGTATTGGCTCGGCCATTGTGTTGCACATGGCGATCATATAACCACGGCTGACCCAATAAGAGATGGCAAACTGTCATAGGCACCACATCAAAATCGACGGAATCCTTGTATGGGCCTATCTCAAAATTTACGCGCACCATGTGATTCACCTTCATCTCACCACTGTCACTCCACCATTGGACATAATAAGGATTTGGGTGAGGTAAGTATTTCAGATTTAGCTTGGCACATAACTCCTTGCTTGCGAGGTTGCAGCAGCTACCTCCATCAATGATTACATTGCAAGCTTTGTTTGGGCCAACTAATGCTTTGGTGTGGAACAAATTGCAGCGCTGAGATTCAGATTTGGGCTACACAGTAAGAGCACGCTATGACACAATAATAGTAGGAGCATGCGATGGAAAAGCATCCATGCCTTCTTCACTATTGTATCCTTCGTCATTGAATGCGTCGGGGTCTTCATCATCACCGGTCTCATACTCGCCGGTGTCTTCATTAATGAACATGACCTTTTGGTTCGGGCAATCTCTCTTAAAGTGACCCGGATTACCGCAAGAGTGACAAGTCATCTCGCGATTGCGAGTTGTAGACATGTTGGAGCCTGCACTAGTGGCAGGAGCAGCTGGCTTCTTGGCCATATAACCATTGGAGGCTGGCTTGGAAAATGAAGAAGAAGCCCGAGTATTGGCACCATAGCTCTCCATAGGCGTGGCAGACGGTGTCCTTGGAGAAAATCTGCTAGAAGATGTATATTTGGCCTTCAGTTGTGCCTCTTATGCAAGCTGTGATTCAGCCTCCCTTGCAAGATGCAATAGATCATTCATATTATAGTATTGGTGATGCCGCACAATACTCTTGATGTTAAATTTCAGCCCATGGAGAAAACTTTGCATAGTCATCTCAACCTCTTCACGGACTCGTGCACGTTGCAGCAACATCTCCATCTCCATATAGTATGCATCAACGGACATAGTACCTTGCTTCAATTGTTGCAATTTATCAAAAATTGTTCGTAAGTAATTAGTGGGAACAAACCGAGCTTTCATGGTCGCCTTCATGTCACGCCATGTACGAATAGGCTGCCCATCGGTTTCTTGTATCTCGGTCAACACACTCTCCCACCAACGCAAGGCATAATCGTCAAACTCGGAAGAAGCAATCTTGATCTTCTTGTCCTCCGAATAATCATGCAAACGCCATAATTTTTCCATCTTAAGCTCCCATGTGAGGTACTCTTCCACATTCGTGGAACCTTCAAATTTGGGTATGTTAAACTTGGGCTTGCTCAAGACATCTTCTTCTTGAATGGGTAGACGATGCGCACCAAAACCAAGTGGAGGTTGGCGAATTGGCCCTTGAGCACCACGCCCACGGCCTTGATTGCCCCTCAAATCAGCATTGTCACCATGAACACTACCATCATCTTCCTGAGCGTTAGGTTGGCGTTGTACAATAGCTGCTTGTATGCCAGTGACAGATGTTGTCATTTGTTCGATGCTCTGCTAAATAGAAGCAAGTTGTTGTTGCATAGTGGTGACTGCAGCTTCAGTCGTGTCCACTTTCAGTTGGAACGCTTGAACATTTGTATCAATCGCATCAGCGGATTTAGTAATCATCCCAGTCAAGTGATCACGGAGACCTTCATATGCCTCCCATGTAACTAGCGCATCCTTGTCCTGTTTCTGCATCACATCAAAACCACTTTGAGACATGATTAGTAGGTTAGTGCACTAAATCAAAATCTTTTGGTGGACACTCACAACTCACTCAAACTGACAAGAAAATGTGAATCTTACCATTCCAAGTGAATAGTAATGCGTACCCGTTCGGATGGAGGACTACTGCACGGATGTGATGAAGTGAATACCCGAGTAAAAGATTGAACACACGACAAAGCAGGATATATATGGTGGAGCTATAGGTATGGCACCCTAACTACACCGAAGTCAAGTCCTAGTGTTGATCGTGTGATACAAACCCAGGGAAAAACTCACACAGTGGAGACAAACGAAAGACAGGCCTCTCAAAAGATCACCACTATGACATGTCCTTTCTAGCACTTGTATATCTCTTTGCACTCTTGGATAACTCTTTTTTTTATCACACTTCTTTCTCTTTTTTTTGAAACTTTAATCCTTTTCTCTCTTTTTTTTTATTTTTGATACTATTCCAAACTTGACGAAAATTGCTACAGTAACTTTTCCCTTTAGGACACAATATGTCGCACCGCGTAAAAAATTCGGGAAGAACACACGAAATAGCAAACTAAAACAATGACTCCGATGCAATCTAAGTTATGGAAAAACTAGAAACCCTAATATTTTTGTATGGATTTTTCTGGATAGGACGAAAACAAAAACGATCAAATAGATGGATTTGGTGGATGCTTACCGAGGAAACACTGGAAATCTGATACCAAGATGATAAGGGGTGGTCCGATCTTCTCAGTCAGCGAACGGTGAATATGAGGGCGATGATACATAACTTGTATGTAGCCGATGAACTCTCCTTGCTAGATCCCTGTTGCCAATGCGACAGCTCTCTACCCTTTGGATATCCAAAACATCACACACTTGCGCAACGTAGCCGTCGACCACGAGACGGTAATTTGCAATCTACTAATTCCCAGTGGAACAACAGATCACACAAAACTTGCAGTAGAAACACTTCAGATCGATACAAATTGAAGTATATGAGTCAAGTTGAAAGCTTGGAGCTATTCTCAAGAACTAGGGTTTATCTAAACGTGGTCTAACCCTAAAACTCGCAGGGGGGGTCCTGTATTTATAAGCTAGGGGGTGTCAAACTCGGATACAAGGACGCAGCCCTTCAGATCTGCGCGCAGGCAATTTCAGACATCCGATGGGTTTCGGACATCCGATGCGTCGGACGTCCGAACCGTGTCGGATGTCCGGCTATTTTGACATCGGTACTGTACTCGGGGGCGTCGCAAAGATCTTCGTCTCGGACGTCCGTTTCATGTCGGACGTCCGAATCCCGTCGGATGTCCGCCAAAAATAGCAACCCTTCTATAACTTAAGGACATCGAGGTGTCGTAGCTCCTGGCCTCCGATGTTGGACGTCCGAAATGCGTCGGACGTCCGAAAGTTGGAGCTTCTTTTATCTTCTCCTCCTTCTGGATCCTTGTCTTCATCATGATACCTTATAATGCAAACATACAAAGATTTAGGCAGTATAAAGTTCTCAGTACATGACATATCAGAATCTATTAAGAGCGAGTTCACATGTTGTCCTATCAACTTTGCACGAGCTCTTGTAATAGGTCCAATTCTGATTTCATCATCCTTCTTCTTTGTTGAATCAACTTGTTCTACATGATGAACTGGAGAGGTGTTGGTAGTAGGGATATCCTCATAACCGTCTCCTTTCCTTGTCTCGCGTTTGCTCTTTGAAGAGCTCGTTTGTACAACAGGATACCTCTCGGCCACGAACAGTACCAGGCCCGCCGCACACCGGTGCAATACACCTGACCTGTCGTTCCGCTAAGATACCCTGCGCGGGCACCATTGGGTCACCCGACTCCTTACCTGTAAGGACACCAGTTGATTCGAGTGCCTACCATCAAGTGAAACTAGGAGGAATCACCCTCGATGGTACACTTAAAGTGGTTCGACAGAGACATCAGCGGACTGAACTAAAGAGGATTATTCTCGTATCACCCCGGTGGTGCCGAGACACCAGCGGAATGAACTAAAGAGGAATACCCTCGTATCATCCCAGTGATGCTATGCTACTGAGCCGACGAGAGTGAAATACGAGTCCTTCCACGCGTAAGTCAAACTCTAAGCGACTCGGCAGAGTCTCACCGTTGTAGGTTCCCTAGGGCGTCTGCATTGATCTGTACCTGTTGCAGTTATAATATTAGGTAATCCGCGTTCACTCTCCACAGTGATCACGACCCGCTATTCTAAACCTTGCTAACAATGTGCAGGGTTTACTGCTGAATATTATATATATTATAAGGCAGCATAGGACAAAGGAGGGTACATCAAGGGGCGACAAAAAGAGGTTATGCATTGAATAGGATTGTAACGTAGCAGTAGAAGTAACAATGCCTAGTGCAAGAAAGTACGGAAAAGATAGGCGATATCCGGGGAAGGAAAATGGCTCTGCTTGCCTGGAAGCTCGATAGTAGCGGTACGGTCGTCGACGAAGTAGTCGTACTCGATAGTGTCATCGGCGGCAACAACGGGGTCTACCGGAGAATAAAGGGGGCAGAAACAGTAAATACACAACAATAATAGCAATATCAATGGATGACATAGAAGATACAAAGCAACGGGGCTCTAACGCAGTGTTAAGTATTTTTCGGCGGAGCGGGAATTTATCCGGGGATGATTCATCAGTACTGATTGATTGCCGGACCGATGATCCGGAGGGGGAAGGTTCCATGTCTGAACTGTTAGAGACATATGACGGACATGTAGATAGTGTATCCGTGTTAGTTGATCCATTCTAAGCAATCGGAGGGGGGGATGTCAAGGTTCGTAGTGTTAGATGGGTGTGGTAGACATACGGATAGCGTATACGTATTCGTTACATTTTTCTGATCAAGTTTGACGTATAAATTATTTTGATCCGACTTACGGTTTAAAAGATATTCAATTTTGAAGTTTAAATCAATTTAAATGATTTTCTGGAATTATTTTATTATTTAAATAGAACATTATCCACAATAGTGTTGTTGACTAGTCAACCTGACATGTGGGGCCCACATGTCATAGGAAGTGGTAAATAAAAGTATTTTATTTAATATGAAAAGTGCATGGGCCCACATGTCATACTCTGGCATTCAAATAAATCCTTATATTTATTTAATAGCAAGTGGGGCCAACTTGTCATTGTCTCATTGGGTTCCACCAAAATTTTACTAAGTCTGGGATTTTGTGGTGTTAAGCATCCATTAGCACATTCGGAAGGCTACGGTTTAGGGTTCTACTCCTCCGATGAATTTGTGCCCAACATCAACTTTCATATGTTGTCCGTGATCTCGAATCCGGTACGGATGGTATTTAGGTTAGGGTTCATCTACCTACGTAAAACTTTGCCGGAAGAGTGCTGCTCGACATGAATTCCTGACACTTGTTAAATATGCAAAGTTGGCCGGATAATTGCTATTTATTCGCAGCCCAAATGAAGATGTACCCAACATGGGTTTTTATCTGCATCATGTGCACTATCATGTCATGCCCTCAGATGGCATGACAGATGCATGTGGCATGTCTACCAACTGCGCTAAAGTGGCCATCGGGCTAACCCGATTTTTCGGTTTAAGGGAAAACTGCATTTTGTAATTTTTACAGGAATTAATCCGTGTATCGAATGGACTTGAGCCAATGACGAAAATCGACCCTTGTTAAGTGTACAACACGTCCATATAACTTTTATCTATGTTCAACTTTGTTTGTTAGCATTTTTTTGTTGTCTAAGAGGGTGTCCAGTATCAATTTTCAGACTTAGCCATTTCAGTCGGAGTAGTTCAGTAGCAACAGCTAATCAACAGCACCAGTCGACGGCGGCTTCGGCAGTGCAGCAGTTGCAGCTTGCGTCCACGTCGTGCGGGCATGCGCAAGGCGCAACCAAGACATGTGCTTGGCGCGGGCTCCGGCCATGGTGGCCACGGCGAGTACGAGGACGGCGACCCACGTCTACGGGGCGAGGGGAGACGGAGGGGGGAGCTCACGGTGGGGAGGGGTCGCCGCTGGGTGCGGGGCAGGGCGTGGAGGGAGTCCAGTCGGCACGCTGGGGGAGGCCGCACCAGCGGCCATGGAAGCACCGCACATCGGCGACCGGCACGGCTTGGTTTCTACATGGTCGTACGAAGAGGAGGACTCCGGCGAACCGCGGCCATGGAGGAGCCTCCGTCCTAGGGAGGTAGCGTTGGGGCGACCGCGGCAACCAGGAAGGCCGGCGGCGCCCGAAATCAGCAGCGGCTGGGGCGTTCAGAAGGGGGTCAGGGAGAGGAGGACGGGGGCGGTGTATGCCTGCCAGGGGCGCCCTGGTGGGAGAGGAGGAGATGCCCGAGTCGTGGGAGGTCGGAGAGGTGCGGGATGTCGGCCAAGGCGGCGGGGGTCGTTGGAGTTGGGGGTGGCGTGGCGGTCAGGAGAAGGGGATCCAGATCGAGTGGGGGAGGGGATCGGGAAGGAGAGGTGGCCGAGCATGAGAGATGGGGTGGCTCGGTCGCTGTCTAGGGAACGAAGGGGCCCAAGGTGGGCTGGGCCCAGTGGAATTTCGCCCTGAGGAAAACTTAGCAAAAAAATTCCATTCATGTTTTATTTTATTTTGCCAAAAAACGATTTTTGTAAAATATGAATCTTGTCCCATAATTTGTGTTGTCCATTATGGCAATGCCACAAAAAGTTTGGGCACCAACAAAATTCATTTAGAGTTTCATTCAATTATTAATCAATCAAATGGGGCTATTTTGGTTTTGTTTTGGTTTGATTGAAATATTTAATCAATCCATAATTTACCACTGCTATATTATTATGGTCCACTGATTATTTGCAAGTTTTAGAAAATGTCAACACAATTTTTTGATCAACCTTATTTTGCAACTTTGTTTTGAGATTTTATTTGAGATGATTTTCAACAAGGCATGATCAAGGGTGATTATATCTTGGCCATCACATTGACTTGGCATCAATCAAAGTGATTAATATTGCATAACACTGAGGGCTTTAAAAATCTCCCCCACTACAAAGAATTCTCGTCCCGGGAATTTAAAAGGTAGTGTAAGGGTTAGATTTTTGGTTTCGTATTCTAACGATTCTTCTGGTGCTTGTTGCCCTTCTCGAAGAAGTTAATCCTTCACGATGTTTTCTTCATTTCTCTGTAGCAGTGCATCTCGATGAGTTGTCATCCTTTCTTCAGGGCTTCATCGTACTTACGGAAAGGGTAGGAGGGAAAATTTAAGAGGGTCGGATCGGTACCAGGTTAATCAACCAAGGCTTACCAAGGGAATGGGGTACAACGTATCTCCCGAGTCTAATCCCAGGGGAATACATCGAGAGAAACAAAAGAAGGTATGAAAAGTTTTCAAGCGGATAAGCAAGCATTCAATTTCGATGACGGATGATGGAAAAGGGTACTGAGCATCAGGCACGAGCATTCTGGACTGAAGATCACAAGGTAGGTGACTCGTGAATTGTATTTGAGGCCAAGCACGAGGAATAACCTTGTGAATGGGGATGTACAAAAGAGTCAGGTTTCGATCCTGTGGAACTGTGGCTTAGAGTGGTGGCATATTATGCGATCACGATGCAAGGATTTTTAGAGAACAACTTGTCAGCTATGTCGGCAACAATGTCGGTAAAAAGGGCAGTGGACAAAGAGAACCACTTGGCAAAGCTCTCGTCCATCGTCGGTAACCAAAAAGGTTATTCACGATAGTAACTGGTTGTACCAATAGAGTAGTACATCGAAGTGTTTTCATAAGCAGGGAATTATCACTGCTCAGATAAGACACATTACATGAAAGGTTAAACATACCAATGGGAGGGAAAATGTGATTATCTGATTAAGCAGACCAATGGAAAGGAAAATCTGATGATACACAAACATCAGGTATCTATATTTCCCAAGGGAAAGCCGAGCACGATATACACGACCAAGTTGTATTGGCAGGGAGCCAAGGGAGGTTGTCGATGATAACACAAATCATCGAGGGCAAGGATGGCATTTCACACGACGAATCCACTTGACACATGGGAGAAGCCACGTAAGACTAGTCAGATAGTAACCCACCAAAGGTCGGGTGGTTCGCAAAGAATATTATGTGAGTATCGGCACTCAACCAGAAGGATAAATAATGCAAAGACATCGGGTGATAGGAGCATCGGAATAAATCGATTCTTAAGTACAAGGGAATTATGATTTCCAGATCGGGAGGTGGATGTAATTATCCATACGGACTTATCGGTGGCAAGGGATTGCAAGGGCGATGGGCACATAGGGTCTCGGAAATTTATCGGAGAGTAATCTTCGGAATCTTCAGGTGATGCAAGCGATCATCTTTGGTGAAATGGCTCTCCGGGTAGATGCGACCACGAGATCCTAATGTCAGAATTAGAAAAATTACCCGAAAGGATAAGAGAGTAGAATCCCAGAGTAAAGGTACGGAGAAAAAGATCCTAATACCACCAAGTTTGCGACCTGGGACGATAAGCCATACAACACTGTTAGTAAACTAGTTTTCCAAAACTAGACTCGACTTCGACCAAGGAGTTGGAAGGGGGTTTCCTACAGGCAGTCGGCTCTGAGACCAACTAGTGACGCCCCCAAAATCAGACCGTGTACAGTAATCATACACGCAAGGTACACGATCAAGATCAGGGACTCACGGTGAGATATCACAACACAACTCTACAAATAAAATGATACAAGTTGTTTAATACAAGCGAGGGGCCACGAGGGCTCGAATATAACAGCTCGAGAGCACAAAGTTAGCAGAAGAAAAAGTATCTAAGTACAGACACAAGGATACAAGGTTGCCTTAAGAAGGCTACCACAAAATCAACACTTGATCGAAAAGGCAAGGCCTCCAGCCTGGGAACCTCCAAACTACTCCTGGACAAAGGGGGAACTGGACGTCGTAGAAGGCATCGGGGATCTTCACCTTGCGGTGGTCGGGATCGGGGAACTCCTGCTGCTGGACTCCAAGGCTCCAACGTCGACTGCAGCGGCCGATCAGGCAAAACATAAAGGGGGAAATAAAGGTGAGTATCTAGCATACCCGCGAGTCTTACGTCCGCTACTAAGCATTTATGCATTTGTAACAAATGGAAAGGGGGGCTGTATATAGTGGACTGTAAGGTCGAAATCAGAATAAGGATGAGAAGCTAGGCCTATCGAAGACTAGCATCTTCCGACGAGTCTTGCAGCACAAGGAGAGAATCAGCCAATAGTTCAAAAGCATGAATGTAATAACAATGCAGCAGAAGTTGCTGCAGCATTGTATATTAGTAAGTTGTAATAATTAATAATTATCAATGCCTCCGAGATCCCCTCCTCGACTTCCCTCCGAGGAAGAGAAACCGGAACCAGCAGTTTAATAGTAGTAGTTTGTAGTAGTAGGCTCTGGCTTCAGCATAAAGCGTCCTGTTACCGTGGACACGGCTATTCGAATAGATCAAACTCCCTGCAAGGGTGCACTACTATTCAGCCTGCACGCTCGGATCTCCAGGGTGGCGTACACCTTGTTAGGGAATGCCCCGCCGAGGCTATCCGACACGTCGAGGCCCATCCTATGGCTCATCAGACAGGTCCCCGCCGGTCTACAGCCTTAAGGGCAAGGGGGTCATGGGCCTATCACCCCTCGCTCTCCAGGTCATTGTGAGGAGGGAGAATTCCGGCGCCGCAGCGCGATCCGTCCCTGCCAAAATGCTGAACTGGATGTCCTTTAGAGCTTTCGAACGAGACCACAATGTGGAGGGCCCACACCATAATCCCACGTGAAGGTAGTGTGTACAAGCCTTTGCGGCCTCTCAAGTCATCCACCTAAACCGTTAAGAATTTTATTATTATCTATCGGGACAACCGTTATCGTTGCCCCTTATCTGGGTGAGTCGCGGACAACGACAGCAGCCATGACCACCAGTAACGTCGGTGCCTGCCCTGACGTCCCACCAACTCGTGCGGTTACCAACAAGGTGAACCGCCTCCTTACCTGGTCTCGCGTTTTCTCTTTGAAGAGCTCGACTTTCGTACAACAGGATACCTCTCGGCCACGAACAGTACCAGGCCCGCCGCACACCGGTGGAATACACCTGACCTGTCGTTCCGCTAATATACCCTGCACGGGCACCGTTGGGTCACCTGACTCCTTACATGTAAGGACACCAATTGATTCGAGTGCCTACCATCAAGTGAAACCAGGAGGATTCACCCTCGATGGTACACTTAAAGAGGTTCGACAGAGACATCAGCGGAATGAACTAAAGAGGAATATTCTCGTATCACCCCGGTGGTGCCGAGACACCAGCGGAATGAACTAAAGAGGAATACCCTCGTATCATCCCAGTGATGCTAAGCTACTAAGCCGACGAGAGTGAAATACGAGTCCTTCCACGCGTAAGTCAAACTCTAAGCGACTCGGCAGAGTCTCGCTGTTGTAGGTTCCCTAGGGCGTCTGCATTGATCCGTTCCTGTTGCAGTTATAATATTAGGTAAGCCGCGTTCACTCACCAGAGTGATCACGGCCCGCTATTCTAAACCTAGCTAACAATACGCTGGGTTGACTTCTGAATATTATATATATTATAAGCTAGCATAGGAAAAAGGAGGGTACATCAAGGGGCGATAAAAACAGGCTATGCAATTGAATAGGATTGTAACATAGAAGTAGCAGTAACAATGCCTAGTGCAAAAAATGTATGGAAAAGATAGGCGATATCTGGGGAAGGAAAATGGCTCTGATTGCCTGGAAGCTCGGTAGTAGCGGTACGATCGTCGACGAAGTAGTCGTACTCGATGGTGTCATCGGCGGCAGCAATGGGTTCTACCGGAGAATAAAGGGGGAGAAACAGTAAATACACAACAATAATAGAAATATCAATGTATGACATAGAAGATACAAAGCAACGGGGCTCTAACGCAGTGTTAAGTATTTTTCGGCGGAGCGGGAATTTATCCGGGGATGATTCATCAGTACTGGTTGATTACCGGACCGATGATCCGGTGTTGGAAGGTTCCATGTTTGAAGTACTAGAGACATCTGACGGAAATGTAGATAGTGTATCCGTGTAAGTTGATCCATTCTGAGCAACTTTCATATTCAGGACATTTTCATCCGGAGAGTTTTACCGGTACCGGGTAATTACCAGATAGTGCAATCGAAGGGGGGGAATGTCGAGGTTCGTTGTCTTAGAGGGGTGTGGTAGACATACGGATAGCGTAAACGTATTCGTTACATTTTTCTGATCAAGTTTGATGTAAAATTATTTTTATCCGACTTATGGTTTAAAAGATATTCAATTTTGAAGGTTAAATCAATTTAATTGATTTTCTAGAATTATTTTATTATTTAAATAGAACATTATCCACAATAGTGTTGTTGACTAGTCAACCTGACATGTGGGGCCCACATGTACACATGTGGGGCCCACATGTACACATGTGGGGCCCACATGTCATAGGAAGTGGTAAATAAAAGGATTTTATTTAATATGAAAAGTGCATGGGCCCACATGTCATACTCTGGCATTTAAATAAATCCTTATATTTATTTAATAGCAAGTGGGGCCAACTTGTCATTGTCTCATTGGGTTCCACCGAAATTTTATGAAGTCTTGGATTTTGTGGTGTTAAGCATCCATTAGCACATTCGGAAGGCTACGGTTTAGGGTTCTACTCCTCCGATGAATTTGTGCCCAACATCAACTTTCATATGTTGTCCGTGATCTCGAATCCGGTACGGATGGTATTTAGGTTAGGGTTCTTCTGCCTACGTAAAACTTTGCCGGAAGAGTGCTGCTCGACGTGAATTCCTGACACTTGTTAAATATGCAAAGTTGGACGGATAAGTGCTATTTATCCGCAGCCCAAATGAAGATGTACCCAACATGGGTTTTGCTCCGCATCATGTGCACTATCATGCCATGCCCTTAGATGGCATGAAAGATGCCTGTGGCATGTCTACCAACTGCGCTAAAGTGGCCATCGGGCAAACCCGATTTTGCGGTTTAACGGAAAACTGCATTTTGTAATTTTTACAGGAATTAATCCGTGTATCGAATGGACTTGATCCAATGGCGAAAATCGACCCTTGTTAAGTGTACAACACGTCCATATAACTTTTATCTATGTTCAACTTTGTTTGTTAGCATTTTGTTGTTATCTAAGAGGGTGTCCAGTAGCAATTTTCAGACTTAGCCTTTTCAGTCGGAGTAGTTCAGTAGCAAAAGCTAATCAACAGCAGCAGTCGACGGCGGCTTCGGCAGTGCAGAAGCTGCAACTTGCGGCCACGCCGTGCGGGCATGCGCAAGGCGCAACCAGGACGTGTGCTGGGCGCAGGCTCCGGCCATGGTGGCCACGGCGAGTACGAGGACGGCGACCCACGTCTACGGGGCGAGGGGAGATTGAGGGGGGAGCTCACGGTGGGGGAGGCGTCGCGGCTTGGCGCGGGGTAGGGCTTGGAGGGAGTCCAGTCGGCGCGCTGGGGGAGGCCGCACCGGCGGCCATGGAAGCATCGCACATCGGCGACCGGCACGGCTTGGTTTCTTCAGGGTCTCGCGAAGAAGAGGACTGCGGCGAACCGCCGCCATGGAGGAGCCTCCGTCCCAGGGAGGTAGCATGGAGGTGAACGCGGCAACCAGGAAGGCCAGCGGTGCCCGAAATCAGCGGCGGCTGGGGCGTTCACAAGGGGGTCAGGGAGAGGAGCACGGGGGCGGTGTATGCTTGCCAGGGGCGCCCTGGTGGGAGAGGAGGAGATGGCCAAGTCCAGGGAGGTCGGAGAGGTGCGGGATGTCGGCCAAGACGGCGGGGGTCGCTGGAGTTGGTGGCGGCGTGGCGTTCAGGAGAAGGGGATCACAATCGAGAGGGGGAGGGGATCAGGAAGGAGAGGTGGCCGAGCGAGAGAGATGGGGTGGCTCGGTCGTTGTCTAGGGCACGAAGGGGCCCAAGGTGGGCTGGCTAGGGGAGAAAGGGGTGGGCTGGGCCAAGTAGAATTTCACCCTGAGTGAAACTTAGCAATTCTTTTTTTTTTCTTTTCCATTCATGTTTTATTTTATTTTTCCAACAAACGATTTTTTTTAAATATGAATCTTGTCCCATAATTTGTGTTGTCCATTATGGCAATACCACAAAAAGTTTGGGCACCAAAAAAATTCATTTAGAGTTTCATTCAATTATTAATCAATCAAATGGGGCTATTTTGGTTTTGTTTTGGTTTGTTTGAAATATTTAATCATTCAATAATTTACCACTTCTATATTATTATGGTCCACTGATTATTTGCAAGTTTTAGAAAATGTCAACACAATTTTTTGCTCAACCTTATTTTGCAACTTTGTTATGAGATTTTATTTGAGATGATTTTCATCAAGGCATGATCAGGGGTGATATGTCTTGGCCATCACATTGACTTGGCATCAATCAAAGTGATTACTATTGCATAACACTGAGGGTGTTACAGGCCTATTTTGACCCCTCGCTCCGAAAATCCTCGGAGAGACCCCCACATCGCGGATTTCCTCTCTATTCTGCCGCCGCCGTGCTTCCAAGATAGGGAGCACTAGAAGAACTCTTCCCGGCACCCTGCCGGAGGGAGGATCGACATCCGGGAGCTTCTCCACCACCATGGATGCTTCCTGGATGTGCTGTGAGTAGTCTTCCTTGGAAAATGGGTCCATGACCATTAGCTATGTGATGTCTTCTCTCCAATCTTGTGCTTCAATTCTTAGCCCTTGTGAGCTGCCCTACATGATCAAGGCATCTATGTAATTTTCCTGTTGTTGCTATGTTGTGTTTGCTGTGATCCGATGGATTATGAGATTATGTTCACATTGTGATGAGTTATATATTTGGTTTACCTTTTATATTTTGTTCTTGAGTAATTTTTGCATGTTCTCCGTTACTTTTTATTGCTTTGGCCAAGTAGTAGATAGTAACTCCAAGAGGGAGCGTTTATGCATGATTGTGGGTTCATGTCCCCCATGTCTAGCTTGAGTGACAAAAACATGAGACTAGGGGATGTGTTGTTTCCACCAGGGATAAAACAACGATGCTTGTAACCGCGGTTGCAAGGATTATTTACCTTACGCAAAGTTTTTTAATGTAGTTGTCTGTTGCTTTGAGTTTACACTTTGGGTGGGGCTCGCAACTTAATACCAGCGAGATGTTCTGGATAGATATCTTGTAACAACCCAGTTTTCACAAAAATAAAAAATTTTGTTTTCGGTGTGAAATGTTTGATTTTCTGATTTGTTTGCAGTGTTTGCATCCCCGATTTATCAATCGGCGATTATTTTCCCCCTCTTATCTCGTATCAGACGAAGACCGATCATTGCCACCCTCACAGTGGACCTTTGCGACACCGGGTTTCACCCGATCACCGTCGCGAAAACCGCACGAGACCAGCCGCAGTCAACGAAACGAAAACCCCGTTTAATAATTAAATGGGATATTTTTATGGGGCGCCGAAAAATGTTCTCGGAATGTCACCGCAGTGAGGTAGGATCGACGGGCTCGACACGCTTAGCACGTGGTTCGAGATTTCGTCGGAATCGGAGTCCGTACGGAGTCTCGGCGGTCACGAACGCGATCACCGGACGCGCGAGAGGGGTACCGAGGGCGTTTGCGTAAACTGACCAGCCACCCAGCCCTATATAAAGACCACCAGCCACTCCCATCCATTTTTAGGGTTTCCCCATGTAAATTTTGCAGCCACCCCCCTCAATTTTGCCCCAATTTTCGCCCCAACTCCTCAGATCTGAAAACCCTAACCCCAGCCACCTCCGGAGCCGTCGGATCTAAGATCTGAGGGCTCCAGGCCAGCCACGTGGCCCTCCAGCCTCTCCCAGCAGTTCCAGCCGCCCCGGGCCCCGCAGGGCCCCGATCAGGGCCGAGGCGGGCCGCGGCCGCGCCGCCCGTGGAGGAGCAGCCTCACCGCCGGCCAGCGCCTGACGCCGGCCAGCGCGCCACCGGCTACAGCCAGGTCACCTTCTCCCTCCGGCTTCTCCTCTCCCGCTTACCTTGACCTCCTCTCCCTCCGTGCAGGTCCACCGCCGGCAGCCGGGCGCCGCCTTCCATGGCCGTGGCACCACGGTGCTCGCTCCGCCGCCGACTCGGGAGGCCACAGCCTCGCCTCCTCGTCGTCGTCCCGCCTCCAGCGCCTCACACCGAGCCCCCTGCGCCTCCTCGACCTCGCCTAGCTCCGGTGGCCGGCGCCGCCGCACCGCCACGACGAGCCGACCGGAGTCGCCGCGTCCCGTGCGGGATCCAGGCGCCCGATCCAGCGGCTGGACGCCCAAGTGGGCCGGTCTCGCCCACGAGCCCAGCACGGCCCAGGCCGCCACAGCCCAACCGGCATCCCCTCAGCAGCCCAGCACCAGCAGGCCGTCCAGTTGGGCCAAGCCCACTAGGTGAGCAGCCCAGCGCCCCTCTTTTTTTTGTCTGTTTTTTTTTCATTTTGTCTTAGATTTGGCTAAGTCTGTAGAATTCTGCTGCTGATTCAATTTTGCACCGCGTGTATCGATCAAACCGTAGCTCCGATGAACATGCCGCCAAAACGAATATTGCTCAGAATTGTGTGTACTTCAATCCATATTTTTTGAGCATTTTCATTTGAGGTCATCTTGATTGTGTGATTGTGTGCTAAACAGGGCATCAGATCGTTAATTGCAACCGCTGCTGTTAAACTTGCTGAAACTGTTAATTTGTTGAAACTTCGGGCGACGGTTGCTTCGCAACCATGCGTCGGAATTGAGTGATTCCTTTTGCGTTGCGTTAAGCATTGTTTCTACTTCAGTTTCATGCATTCACATGCCATAATTTCTTGCTGCATCATGATTGTATCTTGCTCCAAAGTAGCTACCCTGCTGTTAGTGTGCTGCTGTTTATGTTTTGTTGCAACTTCGGTCGACGAGTGTGTCGCGACCATTTATCGGAATTGAGTGATTCCAAGTGCATATTGTTAAGAATCATGTCTACTTCCATTATATGTATTGCATTATCATGATATGCTTGCTGGTCATATAGTTGTTTAGCTCCAAGTTTCTATGCTGCTGTTGTTGACAGCCACCTCTGATTTTCACTAAGTCTGTAATGTTCCGATGCCATGTTGCATGCTTAATGTCTTTTGATCTATGATTCCTATTTGCATGATTCCTTTTTACATGCCTTCCTTGTCATATCATTTGTGAGCATGTTTGCATTCATTATCCTGTTTATGCATTACTCTAAAGTGTGCTTCCTGATGTTTGGCAGATTGTGTTCCAAACTTGTTTTTCTTGTATCTTTTTAACCGTAACTCCGTTTGGGGTGTTCTTTATATGTAACTTGATTAGTCTTTCGTGTACTTTGTGTTTATGCTATTGTTTGCTGCTGTTAATCAACCTAAAGTATGGTTTAGGGCAGAACAGTACCAAATCATTTAATTGTCGTGGAGCACTTAGTGTTATTCCATGTCTAGGTTGTGCCTCACTTAAACTGACTAGCATAGATAGTTTACTTTATGCTTCACCTCTTGAATGCTTGTGTGACATGCCATGCTTGAGTGAGATGCCATGTTAATAACCTTTGTTGATCACTTGTAGCTAAACAACTCGAAACACTTTAAACGTGCGGTATCGTCGTGTGTGACAAATACTTCACTTAACCTGCTAGTAACCGCTCTCGACGTTAGGTCTGTATCGCGTTGTCGTGCCTTGTGTTGTTTCTTTGATCTTGTATTGCTCAGTAGTAATAGTGGTGCACCGTTGATTGCTTTCCAGTGTTTACTTCTTGTGTGCTTCCGCGGGTACCTGTCGGAGACGATGCAAGCTTGCGATCAACTACACCTTCGGAACCCGACTTATCAACAGGCAAGGACTATACATTACTTATGATCCATTCTATTTCAACCAGAGGTTTGCATGCTAGTCTAGGTTAGGTTCGATGTTTGATCCTACCACATGTTTACAGCCTCTTTCCAACCGATAGTGCCATGTCCCCTCCCAGCAAACCTTGTACTGCTATGTTACTATTTCTCGTTGCTCAGCCCCTGCTTAGTATGCATGCTTAGGATGCCACGATGTTCCCCTGTTACTCCTTGATTTGGGCTATCACATAATCATATTGTTGTTGATGATATGATTATTATAAATGTTGACTATATTCGACGAAGGATGGAAGGTCTAGGCTATCCCACCCCGACGCTTTGTTCCATTCGAGTCACCTAGGATCCGAGTTCCGGGTATTGGTTTTAAGACTGAGCGTGCCTAACCACGTGTGGGATTTTATGGGGTCCCCTTTTCTTACCTATCTAGCTTCAAACATTTCTAGTGGTGGCCCGAGCTGATTTACCATTTGAAACCCCGTGTGTGTGCTTGGTGGATCCCCTCGCAATTTTTAAAAAAATTGGGCCAGTGGAGACTTTGTTTCTCTGTTGGTCCACCCGATCAGCTAGGACCCGGTTTCCCATGTGTGATTACCGGCAATCCGACCTGCGTCATACGGAAGAGTCCGATCCGAAAGCGTGGTCGGCTTTTGGATTGGGTGTCGACTCCCCGGGGGCCACCCGGATTTGTTCGTTGTTAGTTAGAGGGACCTGTCGTTTCGGATCTCTCAGAACTAAATCATAAAATGGTTGCCTATAATGGGTAGAAACTGAGAAAGATGGGCATGCGTGCGGAGCCTTGTAATGGGCAGTTGGTACTCCCCTGCAGGGTTAAATCTTTTCGAGAAGCCGTGTCCACGGTTATGGACGACTTGAGACCTACTCCTTGTTCATAGACAACAACAACTGAGATAATCTTAATATAATTTGATCAACGTGTGTGTGTGCCTTGACTGCTTCTTCTTCGTCGGGATGCGAAGAGGAGGACAAGGATAGGATAGGTGTTATCTTTGCGTAAGTAGTTGATAGCAAGACTTGTTGGAGGCGATTCCTCATCGAATGCTTGGCTTCTTATCTTACTCTCTAGATCGTTAGCCACTTCATAAATGCTAGTACGGCAGCAACCTCACCACTTACCCCATCCTTACCGTAAACTACTAGTTGTCCTAGAATGACGAGTGATGAAGTCCTTGCTGGGTCAGATGACCACTACAGTTGGATGTTGAGTACCTCTGTACTCATGATACTACCCCCAAACTCTTTTCATGGTTCTTGATCGACAACAGGTATGGTGATCGACGTTTCATGTGGAGACTCGACGACGACTAGTTAAGAGGATCCCGGCGGAGGGCCTGGACCCGTGTGGTTATGGGATCGATGTTTTTCTCTTTGCCAATAGGCATTTTCTAGTTGTCTGTACTCAGACATATATCTTCCATTGTTGTATTCTATTAAGGCAGTTGTATGCCGATTGTATGAGATGGTGTATCCTTGTATCTGTAATGTTGTGATATCATGTTGGAAATCCGGGGCATATGACTTCGTTATATGTCGCGGTGGGACCGATATGTGCTTCGTCCCCGGATCTGAATGGAAACATCTAGATCTGGAACAGTACCGCATATCGGGCCTTACATATCTCAAGGTGGATGATTAGTGAGTAGATGCATATGGATTTCGGTCTACTTGCTTGGCGTACTTCCCATACTTTTGATCCTCTAGCTTTCCAGTAGCAAAATTAGCATTGCGGTGCATTTATAATTCTTTCAGTTGCCCAGTTGTAATTAGTTTACCCAGCTTGGCTATTTTTTAGTCTTTTGGGAGAGAGACATCACTGGTGAACATCATGGGACCCTGGTTCATATTTCCACCATTGTTTACACCTCCACTTAATTTCGTACTTTTAATTTCAGTTGCTATCATCATTACCATCTATCCCCTTGTGTTTGATCCTTTTTAAACAACAAGGCCGGAGAGATTGACAACCTCTCTGAACTCGTTGGGAGAAAAGTTATCTGTTGTGTGTGCAGGTCCAGGTCAAGAAAGAAACTTTAGTCTTAAAACAGTGCCATTGTTTCCTTTCCACCTACTTGTCGACCTTGGAATCCTCCTGGTTCGATAAACCTTAATGTCCACGTGTAAGGGAAATTTGATGCTACGGTACATCTCAACCTTCCACTTGGGGTAACCAACGAGGGGCGAATAGCCATCAAGCTAATTTCTGGCGCCGTTTCCGGGGACTCCAATATTCAAGATAGGGAGTTGTGCACTATCCTTTATCTTCGCTTTTTAGTCTTGTTAGTTTACTTTCTAGTTTTTGCTTTAGAGTCTTATATCAAAAACCACAAAAAAATCATTACCTTGTTCTAGTTTTCTTTGTTGTTTTGGTTTGTTTGCTTTGTTTCTCTTTGTCTTGTGATGCTATGTTACCATGGGTGTGGAACCATCCCAATATCGTAGGATGGACACTTTTCAATTGGATCGTCTTCGAGGTATTTGTGCTCGCGCTAAAAACCCAACCGACTTGGTTGAGGGAAAATCATTGGATGAGCCTGCTCATATACGCGGCATCGCCTATCTCAGAAAGGGAAAGACTTATGGGATCAAATACATGTTTCTTATTGCTATCCTGAATCTTTGTGCCACATTTATGATTTCACTTGATGTTCTAGAATTAATCGTAAACACCTTCCTTCCCAATGTGAGTTTAATGAAAATGAGATTTTATCTTCTTATGCTAAAGGTGTTTATGATTACTTTGATGTTGAAAAGATTGAAGAGTTTGTTGCTTTTAAAGGTGCTTATGAGATTGCTTCTTTGATTGAAAAGTATTACGATACTATTCACAAGTCCGAAAATGTTGCAGTGCTTGCATATTGGATTGAGAAATATGTTTTCAATGAATATATTGAAGATTTTAAAAATAAAATGCTTGCTGCCCAAGAAGAGGCTAATGATTGCTTTGATGAGGAATCTCATGAAGAACTTGATACTTGTCTTGCTTATGGCCAAGATGCCATTATGGATGATGCTGAAAAAGATGAACTCTCCATAATTCCTTATGTTAAGCATGAAATTTTTGCTATTGCACCCACACTTGATTGCCATATTATACTTTTGAAATCTCCATCTCATATTCCGGAGAATATTGCTCTTATCAAGGCTCAATGTGATGGGTTGCATTTGTCTTATAATCCTAAAAACTGTGTTGAAAACAATACACGTGTGCTTGTAGGTCATGAACAACATGCTTTATGTCATAGTTATATTCTTGATGTTGTTCATGATACTACTGAAAATTATTTTGAGAGAGGAAAGATTGGTTGTAGAAACTCTCATGTTACAAAAACACCTCTCTTTATGATGAAAGTTTTGAAGTTGTTCTTGTTCCACCTTCCTATACATGTCACTTTCTTCTTCTTTGATTTATTTTCTTACAAGATGCATATGCATAGGAAGTGGGTTAGGCTTAAATGTGTTTCATATTTGCTTATTGATGCTCTCTTTTGCTTCATATTCATATTCTCTTGTGGGAGCATCTTTTATAATCTTCATGCCTAGCTAAAAGTCATAAAAGAAAGCGCTTGTTGGGAGGCAACCCAAGATGTTTTTACTTTCAGTTTTAGCGGTCTTGATACTTGTTACTAGTGTAGCAACATCATTGTATCTTTATTTTCAAGCGTTGTGCCAAGTTTGATCCTCCGATTGCAAGAAAGTTCAAAAGTTGTGACATGTTGTCCAGAATCAGATTATGTCCCCTTGACGGAAAAAATAGCCAAAAATCACCAAATAATCTTTTTGATCTGAATTTTTTTGACAGTATGCTCTATACAATTAGCTTTCATGCATATGTTCAGATTTTTTGATTTGAGTTGTAGAAGTACCCCAAAAAAGTTATTTACTACCTGCTGGTCTGTTTTTCATAGATTCTGCCATGTTTTGCGTTTTCATCGTTTTCCAAATCTTAAGCTTGATTTTTCTTTGCAAAAACTTTTTGGAAATCTTGAGAAACAGTAGCTCTTCATGAAAATCTTTATTTCCGGTGGAGAAAAATTATTTTATTATGGGCACTAACCACTCTAATCAGCTTATGATGAGTTTCGTATGAAGGGAGTTTTCAAGTATGCGAAGGAATATGATGAAAGAAGATTCGGGAGTGTCAAGCTCTCAAGCTTTGGGATGCCCCCATGCACCCCCAAGAAATATCCAAGGAGATTCAAGCATCTAAGCTTGGGGATGCCCCCGTGCATCCCCTTCTCCATCAATAATTATCAGTTCGTCCTTCTACATGCTATATTTTTATCACTTTATATGTTATGTGCTAAACTTGGATCGTCCCACTTTTTACTTCTTAGTTTGTTTAGTTTTGCTTGTTGTTCATAACAAGTTGGATCCTAGACTTCATTGTTTGGGAGAGAAACACGCTCCACTCCACCTTAGAACACAACATAGGCTTGCATGCTTATCTTTCTTTGTGTGTATTCTTTTTCTTTTCATAGCTGTTGTCATGCTTAGCTCTTAGTTTTCATGGTAATCTTATTTTTAAGATATTTTATTTAGGTTGACTTAGGAACTCTCTTGAGTTTTCATGCTTATCTTGTTTAGGGAGTGGTCTTGTTGAACTGAGTTGCGTGTCTTGCATGAGTACGTAATTAAGGTTGCTATTACAAGTGTAGTGGTAACTTGCAATAGTTTTGAGGTATTGATTTGAGTAATGTTTGGACTTTTCGTGCCAAGAGCTTGAGCCTATTAGTGATAGGTTTCGTATTTTGGGCAATCTGTGCTTTTTTTCAAAAACTACAAAAAAAATAGTTGAGAATTCTAGCTACTAGATGGATCACTAACCTCTGGAGGGGTTGGAATATATAGAGTACCCTCACGTACCAACGGTAGAGGATGTGTAAGGATAACCAAACCCCCATACACTCCTCCTTTGGGTACTTGTCTCTTTGTGAACCTCCTAATTAGATAGAGAGTTACCGATAATAAGTGCATGAGTTCTTCGGACTAATGCGAGTATTCGATTGTTGAAACTTCCACCTTCCATATTTGGTAGCCTCTTCGGTACCGTGCATTGCCCTTTCTCATCTTGAGAGTTAGTTCATACTTCGCCGGTGCATCCAAACCCACTGCATGATATGCTCTGTAATCATAAACCTCCTTATATCTTCCTCAAAACAGCCACCATACCTACTATCAAGGAATTTCCATAGCCTTTCCGAGACACATTTCCATGCAACATCCATCATCTCATGACTTGATCTTCATGTACATGCTTTTTCTTGATCGAGGAGCCGCATGATAGTTGGGCCTTGCCCTTGTCATTGCTACATGACACGCTAGTATCATTGCATATCCTGCTACACTTGCAGAGGCATACTGATAGAGGCGAAGGTGTCCCGATGTTTCGATGAGATGATGGAGATCGATTTTGGTGGAGTAGACTTTCACGACCCGACTACGAACGTGCGAAGACGTTGCGCCTTAGCAATCGCTAAACCAACTCCGAGAGGTTATTGATCCCGCGGATGCACGATCAACCTGACCACGAAGGTCAATTCCTGCAAGCAATCGAAGAACAAGCAAGAACTAAGAATTGCAATCTGGATATTGCGAGTATAAGATGAAAGATTAACAGAAGTTGGGGTTCCAATGCGGTCTTGGCCTGGTCGGACGACACAAACGAAGAACTCGAAGTTGCGGCTATGGCTAACTTAAATCTAATTAAAACCCAAGTCTAAACAACGCCCTAAGGGCTGTATATATGGGGGAACAGAGGGGAATTTCGTGGCCCCTTGGAGGAGGGGTCCGAAAACAACCCTAACTCTGTTTCCCCACACACACGGACTCTAAAAAATAGCCTATTAAGTGTATTTCGAAATTACATGGGCCTGTCCCAATAATAAGGTGACGCAGCACCTATAATAACCCTTGGACGAAAATATTAATGTGGCGTCTTGTGTCTCTCGTCCAAGTCTCCATGCACGCCTTATGGTGGCCTCAAAGTGCGAAAATCACCACTGGAAGCTCCATTGTCCTTTCCCGCGCGCACACCTCCTTCTCCATGCTTGATCCCACTCCAATGACCATCCTTCTTATCCATGCTAGGTCCTTCATTCATAAGACAAACAAAAGTATCTAATTTAGGCAGCATCATATGTTCCGGAACATTAGAAGGATTCGCAAGAAACGAAAGTACCTGATAATTTAGTTGACGTGCGCGTGCTCTAGTAACTGGTCCAGTATGTGTAGTTGGTGAAGATGTGGGTGTAACATTAGTAGAGATGTCCTCATCATCCTCCCCTTCTTGAATTGAATTCGTCCTCGACGGAAGCTCATCATCTTCTCCCAAATAAGGTTTCAAATCTGCAATGTTAAATGTGGGACTAACCCCAAAATCTGCAGGTAGCTCAAGTTTATATGCATTATCATTAATTTTCTGTAAAACCTTAAAGGGACCATCAGCTCGTGGCATTAACTTAGACTTGCGCAAATCAGGATACCTATCTTTACATAGATGTAACCAAACAAGATCTCCTGGTTCAAACACAACATGCTTTCTACCCTTATCACCAGCAAGCTTGTATCTAGCATTCATTTTCTCAATGTTTTCTTTAGTTAACTCATGCATTTTTAATATCAATTCAGCACGTTGCTTAGCATCAAAATTAACCTTCTCCGAAGATGGAAGAGGCAGCAAATCAATAGGTGCACGAGGTAGAAAACCATAAACAATCTCAAAAGGGCACATTTTAGTGGTAGAATGAAATGAACGATTATAAGTAAATTCAATATGAGGTAAACATTCTTCCCACATTTTCAAGTTACACTTTAAAACAGCCCTAAGCATAGTAGACAAAGTCCTATTGACTACTTCAGTTTGTCCATCAGTTTGGGGATGACAAGTAGTACTAAAAAGTAGTTTAGTCCCCAACTTAGCCCATAAGCATCTCCAAAAATGGCTAAGAAACTTAGTATCACGATCCGAGACAATAGTATTGGGCACACCATGTAAGCGAATAATCTCACGAAAGAATAAATCAGCAACATTAGCAGCATCATCGCTTTTATGACATGGTATAAAATGTGCCATCTTAGAAAATCTATCCACGACAACAAATATGCTATCCCTCCCCTGCTTTGTTCGAGGCAAATCTAAAACAAAGTCCATGGATATGTCCTCCCACGGAACACTAGGTACAGGTAAAGGCATGTATAAACCATGAGGATTGAGTCGTGACTTAGCTTTTTGACATGTAGTGCAGCGAGCAACAAAACGCTCAACATCCCGTCTCATCTTTGGCCAAAAGAAATGTGTAGCAAGTACGTCCTCCGTCTTCTTCACGCCAAAGTGTCCCATTAATCCTCCTCCATGCGCCTCCTGCAACAACAAAAGACGAATAGAGCTAGCTGGAATGCATAGCTTGTTAGAACGGAACACAAAACCATCATTAAGCACAAACTTGTTCCATGTTCTACCCTCTCTACAATTATGCAATACATCTTTAAATTCCGCATCATGTACATATTGATCTTTGAGTGTCTCTAAACCGAATATCTTGAAGTCAAGTTGTGAAAGCATAGTATAACGACGAGACAAAGCATCAGCAATAATATTATCTTTCCCCTTCTTGTGTTTAATGACATAAGGGAAAGTCTCAATAAATTCAACCCACTTAGCATGTCTACGATTAAGTTTTGCTTGGCTTCTTATGTGTTTCAAAGATTCATGATCAGAATGTATAACAAATTCTTTGGGCCATAAATAATGTTGCCAAGTTTCTAATGTCCGAACAAGAGCATATAATTCCTTATCATAAGTAGAATAGTTCAGACTAGGCCCACTCAATTTTTCAGAAAAGTATGCAACAGGTTTAGCATCTTGTAATAACACACCTCCCAAACCAATCCCACTAGCATCGCATTCAAGCTCAAAAGTCTTATTAAAATCAGGAAGTTGGAGCAAAGGAGCATGTGTTAACTTATCTTTCAATACCGTGAAGGCTTCTTCCTGTGCGGTACCCCAAGTAAAAGGCACATCCTTGCGTGTAAGCTCATTGAGAGGTGCAGAAATGGTGCTGAAATCTCTCACAAAACGCCTATAGAATCCAGCGAGGCCAAGAAAACTCCTCACTTGTGTGACGGTTTTGGGCTGCGGCCAACTCTCAATCGCCTCGATCTTGGCTTTATCAACTTCAATTCCCTGCGGAGTAACAACATAGCCAAGAAACGATACTCGGTCGGTGCAAAAGGTGCACTTCCCAAGGTTACCAAACAAACGTGCATTACGTAGAGCAATAAAAACAGCACGTAAATGATCCAAATGTTCCTCCAAAGATTTGCTATAAATCAGTATATCATCAAAATAGACTACCACAAATCGTCCAATGAAAGCACGTAAAACCTCGTTCATTAATCTCATGAAAGTGCTAGGTGCATTAGTTAACCCAAAAGGCATGACTAACCACTCATATAATCCAAACTTAGTTTTAAATGCCGTTTTCCATTCATCCCCTAATTTCATGCGAATTTGATGGTATCCACTACGCAAATCAACTTTGGAAAACATGGTAGAGCCACTTAATTCATCAAGCATATCATCTAACCTAGGAATAGGATGACGATAACGAATAGTAATATTATTAATGGCTCTACAATCAACACACATACGCCAAGTTTCATCCTTTTTAGGCACTAATATAACACGAACAGCACAAGGACTAAGGGATTCACGTATGTAACCTTTGTCGAGTAGCTCTTGTACTTGACGCTGAATCTCCTTCGTCTCCTCCGGATTGGTACGGTATGGCGCACGGTTGGGCAGCGAAGCACCGGGAATTAAGTCAATCTGATGCTCAATCCCTCGAATAGGTGGTAATCCCGGTGGTACGTCTTGTGGAAAGACGTCAATAAACTCCTGCAAAAGGTCAGTGACAACAGGAGGCAAAGAAGGAGGCAATTCCTCAAATGAAAAAAAAGCTTCTTTGCACACAAAAGCATAGCACACATATTGACTAACATCCAAATCCGAAATATCAACCTTAGTAGCAAGCAAAGTTGGACTAGCCAATTTAATTTCATTAGAAACAGCAGAAGAAGATTTGCTATTAGTCTTATGTTGTTGCTCAAATTCTTTAGCTGCTATCTCATTTTCACTCTTATTTTTCTCCTGTTTAGCTTTACTAGCTCTAGCAAGATCATCTTTCACAATTTGTTCAGGAGACATAGGAAGTAAAGCAATAGTTTTATCCTGATGAACCAGAGTAAACTGATTTGTCCTACCATGGTCTACAACATTCCTATCAAATTGCCATGGTCTACCAAGTAAAAGAGAGCATGCTTGCATGGGTACCACATCACAATCAACATAATCAGCATATGCAGCAATGCTAAAGTGCACACGAACAGAACGCGTTACCTTAATCTTACCACTATTGTTAAACCACTGAATATAGTACGGATGGGGTGTGGTCTTGTGGTGAGAGATAGCTTCTCCACCAACTCCATGCTCGCCAAGTTGTTGCAACTCCCTCCGTCAATGATGATGCGAACCGAACGTTCTTTCACCACTCCCTTTGTGTGGAACAAATTATGCCTCTGGTTTTGCTCGGCCTTCGTTACCTGCACACTTAACACACGTTGAGCAACCAAACTAGCATATTTATCTGCATCATCAGGAGCCATATACTCTATATCATGAGCATCATCATGGGCACCATGTTCCTCATGAGCAATGAGAACTAAAGTCTCCTCATCATAGTCACTCGCTGACTCATACCCACCATCCTCCGTAATAGTCATCACACGCTTGGAGGGACAGTCTTTTGCGAAGTGACCTCCACCTTGGCACCTGCGACATTTAATATCACGATCTCGTGTTTGCCCTGTGGAAGCCATGGATGAAGAAGAACTCGCCGCTGGACCACTCTGTGCACCCTTGAATGGTGGCGCTGGCTGTTTTGGTGGCTCCCTGTAAGAATGAGCGGCTGAAGTAGATGGTGGTGCAGTAGGACGTGTGGATGTAGAAGCTCCACGCGATGTCCATGATGTATTTCGTCCTGCAGAAAAGTTAGGTCTCGTAGCGGCCTGTCGATCCTGCACTTCACGTTCAGCTTTACAAGCAAGATGAAACAAACGAGTGATAGTAGCAAAGTCCTTGTATTCTAGAATAGTTTGTATCTCCCTGTTTAAACCACCCATAAAACGTGCAAGCATAGCTTCATTATCCTCTACTAGGCCACATCTAATCAATCCAGTTTGTAATTCTTGATAATATTCCTCTACAGAATTTTTTCCTTGGCTCAAACGCTGTAATTTTTGTAACAATTCACGTTGATAATAAGGAGGAACCCAGCGAGTATGCATAGCATCTTTTAAAGCAGGCCAAGTAGTTGGAATATTATTAGCATGCAATCTACAATGTTCAGACCACCAAATAGATGCAAATCCCGTGAATTCACAAACAGCAGCATTAACACGTCTATTCTCAGGATATTGTAAACATGTAAAGCGTTGTTCAGTTTCTAACTCCCAAGTAAGATAAGCATCAGGAATATATCTACCCTCAAACGGCTTAAGATTCAATTTCAGTTTAGGCACATGTTCATCATCGCGTACCTGAGGGGGTGGTTGGTGTCGACCGTGGCGAATGTTGGGACGTGGACGTCCAGCTGGCTGTTCATAGGCCGCTTCCTGTTCCACCTCCTCCTCGTAATCACCCTCGTAGTTGTCGTCCTGGCCGACGTCAGAAGCAGCAGCAGCAGGTACTGCAGCAGCAGGAGGAGCACCAATACCAGCAGCTTGTCCTCTCGGAAACAGAATCCGTCGTGCACGTGGTAGTGGCGGTGGCTGTGGCTGTGCTGGAGCGGCAGCGGGCTGTGTAGGTAGGCGTGCGATCAACTCAGTAAACTTGGCGTCGAGCTTGGTGTCGATCATCTTTTCCACGCCATCAATTGCCTCTGTAAATCTGGTCTCGATGTCATTCACCTGTTCAGACATCATTTGTGCAAATTTATCATGTAGCTCCTTGTTTGTCATGTTCTCCCAATCGGGTGCATCCCGCGCCACTTCATCATGTGATCCTGGCATGGTTAGCAGAAATAGAAAACACACAGGAATATGATCCTACTACTACTAATGGGATGTGGGATGGTGGAAAGCACAAATCCGTCAAGCTTTTCTTTCGTTCTTACCGATTCTTACCTAGCAGCAGGTGGTGATGTACAACCAACGGGTCAAAACTCTCAGAGATATGGTGGAGCGATGGCCAGGAGGTGTCAAACGCATGATGTAGAATATATGTGGAGCTGTAGGAAGGCTGACAAGTATGGTAGCAAAAGCTCAACAGTAATCAAAACAGAGATGCAAAGCTGAATAAACACTCAACGTCGGTACTGTGCTGATCCTAGGCTAGACCGTACTAGAGACGCGAGCCTAAAACACCAACGAAAGCACGGCGCGGCACATAAACAACTGAGAAGCACACTCTGAATTTTTTTTTCTCTCTTTTTTTTTTTTTTGCTCTTTTTTTTTTGCGATGCGGGACTGCGGTGGCTGAAAAAGTGCGAAAAAATCACTATGGTGGCGAACGTCTCAAAATGAGTTTCTGGACCTAAGGAACGTATGGGCACGAAATTTTTTTACCCCTGAAATTTTTGGCCTAAAAACTGCTCTGGAAAGCGTGCCAGACTTTTTTTTTCCTAATCACCCCCCTTCTCTGTACGGAAAAAGTTTGATGAAATCAGACTCTAACAACTGAAAACTAATCTGGCTACAGAGAGATCAGGAGCCGTACTGATGGTGGAACTCAACTCGGACTCGTGAGACGTGGTGGTGTATATGGACTCTGCTTGGCGGAAAGTGGTGGTGTATCTGGACTCGGATTAGTGGAACGTGGTAGGATAACTACTTGTGCGGCGGCGACGTGGCAAACTGTGATCAGAACTCGAAACTCTAAGGGAACTAGACGCTAAGATCAGCAACTTGACACAACGATGCAACCGTAAATTCAACAAAGCAAGTACTGAAAAGAAAACTGGACAAAGGCTAGGACTGTCTTGGGACGTGATGATCTAACCCTAATTTTTTTTGTTGGCTTTTTCGTGGATTGTAGGTATGAAGAACAGAACCAATCTAGACTATGAAAACTGGTAAATCTCACCGAGCAACCTGGAAATCTGATAACACTTGATAGAGGCGAAGGTGTCCCGATGTTTCGATGAGATGATGGAGATCGATTTTGGTGGAGTAGACTTTCACGACCCGACTACGAACGTGCGAAGACGTTGCGCCTTAGCAATCGCTAAACCAACTCCGAGAGGTTATTGATCCCGCGGATGCACGATCAACCTGACCACGAAGGTCAATTCCTGCAAGCAATCGAAGAACAAGCAAGAACTAAGAATTGCAATCTGGATATTGCGAGTATAAGATGAAAGATTAACAGAAGTTGGGGTTCCAATGCGGTCTTGGCCTGGTCGGACGACACAAACGAAGAACTCGAAGTTGCGGCTATGGCTAACTTAAATCTAATTAAAACCCAAGTCTACACGACGCCGTAAGGGCTGTATATATGGGGGAATAGAGGGGAATTTCGTGGCCCCTTGGAGGAGGGGTCCGAAAACAACCCTAACTCTGTTTCCCCACACATACGGACTCTAAAAAATAGCCTATTAAGTGTATTTCGAAATTACATGGGCCTGGCCCAATAATAAGGTGACGCAGCACCTATAATAACCCTTGGACGAAAATATTAATGTGGCGTCTTGTGTCTCTCGTCCAAGTCTTCATGCACGCCTTATGGTGGCCTCAAAGTGCGAAAATCACCACTGGAAGCTCCATTGTCCTTTCCCGCGCGCACACCTCCTTCTCCATGCTTGATCCCGCTCCAATGACCATCCTTCTTATCCATGCTAGGTCCTTCATTCATAAGACAAACAAAAGTATCTAATTTAGGCAGCATCATATGTTCCGGAACATTAGAAGGATTCGTAAGAAACGAAAGTACCTGATAATTTAGTTGACGTGCGCGTGCTCTAGTAACTGGTCCAGTATGTGTAGTTGGTGAAGATGTGGGTGTAACATTAGTAGAGATGTCCTCATCACATACATTTGCATACATCATGATAGTTTTTCAGTTTTCTTTATGTTGACTACATCTAGTAGAGTGTGAAGATCTTCTCTATATTCTTGTAAAATATAGAGTGTTTTCCTTAAGTGAGAAAAAGATCCCAAAGAGGAAAAATTAAAAGATCCCAAAGAGGACAAATGAGAGATAAATAGAAAGAACCAAAGAGGCCACAAAAATACAAAAAATACAAAAAAGGAAAAAGAAATCAAAAGAGAGAAGGGGACAACACTACTACTCCTTTTGAAAGATCCACACTCGTACTCCATTGTCATATTTATACTCCATAGAGATTATCATTCATTCATAACTATGTGGGGACCATTACACTATAGAACTATGCTTGCATATTCCAAGGATGAGCATCCTCAACTGAGCTCTAGGTCTTCATGAGCAAGCAAGTTGGATGCACCCCACTAGTTCCATTGGAGAGCTTACCTTAGCTCATATGTGCATCCGTTGCATGGAAATCCCTACTGTAACAGCCCGGGATTTTCACCCAAATTAAAAAAAATCATTGTTGCATTATTTTGTTGATTGCTAGAATTGTTTGCAGTATTTGCTTCGCTGATTTATTAGTGAGTGAATATTTCCCCCCACTTTCTTGTATCAGATGCTGGACCAAACCTTTTCCCAACGGCACACGACCTTTGTGAAACCGGGGTTTCACCCGAGCACTGTCGCAACCGGCACAGGACCAACCATCGCCATCGGAACGAAAAACCCCATTTAATAATTAAATGGATTATGTTATTGGGCACCAGAAAATATTCTCGGAACAGTATCGAAGTGAGGTACGACTGACGGGCTCGACGCGCTGAGCGCGTGGTTTGAGATTTCGTTCGAATCACAGGTCGTATGCACTCCCAGCAGTCAGAAACGTGGAGTATCGGACGCGCGCGAGAGAAACCCGGGGGCATTTGCGTAAACCTGACAGCCAGGCCAGCCTATATAAAGACCACCACATTCCCTAGCTCTTTTAGGGTTTCCCTAAACAAAAATTGCAGCCACCCCCCTCACAAAACTCAAATCTGCCCATTTTATCCCAAAAATCCCAAAACCCTAGCCCCAACCCTCGATCTGAACCGATAGATCCAGATCGGAGGACTACCAGCACCCCTCAGCCTCCCCCAACCGCAGCTCCCAGCAACCGGGCCCCGCAGGGCCTGAGTCGCCGCTGCAAGGGCCCGCCCGAGCCCATCGGGGCGCCGCCGCCCGTTCTGCCTCCCGTGGCCGCCCGACGCCAGCAAACGTCGCCGCCGTCAGCCGCCACCTCCGCGGCCACGCCTCCTCTCCTCCTTCTCTTCCTCCCTTTCTCCTCTCCCGCTAATCTCCATCTGTCCCGTGCAGCACAAGACGCCGGAGCGCCGCCCTCCATGGGAGGCCGAGCACGTGCTCGAACCACCGCAGCCCGGCGACCTCGCCGCCCTCAGTCCCGCCACTGCTTGCCAGCGCCAGATCCGGCCTCCCACAGCCCGCCGCGTCCCTCCTCTGGATGTCCCGTGCTCGAGGCGCTCGGCTCTCCTTGCCGGAGACCGGCCGCCGGCCGCCGCTGCAACGGGATCCTGATCGGGATCGGGTCACCGCCAGCCGGGCCTCCCTAGTGCCATGGGCCCGCGAGTCCCCAGCGGCCCAGCACCGTGGCCCACGGCCTCTTTCCGCACTGGGCGTCGCCGACTTATACCTCGCCCACTGCCTCCTTGGGCCGAGCCCATCAGGGGTGAGGCCTTTTTTCTTTTTTTCCCTTCCGTCTTTTTTTCTTAAGTCTGGAAATACCTGTTGCTGGTACTATTTTGCGAGTAGTATTGCGAGTGAACCGTAGCCCAGATGAATATGCGCGCAAAAGGAATTTTGTTGCTGATGATGTGCTCTAACTTTCATCTTTTGTGAGTTGTTTGATTTGAGGTTGTTTAGATGTGGTTATTGTGTGCTGAACAGGGCTTCCCGTTGTTAACTGCTGCTAAGATGTTGAAACTGTTATTTTGAGCCAACTTCGGGCGACGTTTGCGTCGCGACCGTTTATCGGAATTGAGTGATTCTTGTTGCATATCGTTAAGCATCAGGTCTAATTCAGTTATATTCTTTCACTTGTCATGTTGACCTGCTGCATGTTGATTGAAACTTCACCCAAAGTAGCTACCCTGCTATTAGTGTGCTGCTGTTAACGTAAGATGCAAACTTTGCTGCCCTATATCTTTTTAACCGTTCATCCTATTGAGCATTGCAATACGTAATTTTGATCTATGCCATGTCTAGTTTCATTATATGTATTACATTGTCATGTTTGCATTTCTGATCAAAGATATTTTAGCTCCAAAGTTGCTATCCCGCTGTTTTTGACAGTCACCTCTGATCATAGACCGTTCACTAAGTCCGTAACTTTCCGAACCCATGTTGCACGCTTAATATCTTTTGATCTGTAAGGCCTATGACCATGATTCTTGTTTCTACCTGATAAACATCATGTCTAATTCAGGCCCATATATTGCTATGTCATATTGCTGCAATTTTGCATATAGTTTTACCCCTGTTTATACAGCTTGCTAATAGCAGTTTTGCCCTGTTTACCTGTTTTTCACTATGTCCTTGACGAGTAATGTTTTATAGCTTCTTGTGTTGCTTATAACTAGTGAACGATGATGCCTATTTGCATGATTCCTTTTACCATACCTTGCCTACCATGTCTATTTTAGTTTCATATCATTTATGTGCATGTTTGAAACCTTTCGCTTGTTTATTTGTTGCTCTAAAGTGTGCTACCTGATGTTGGCAGATTGTGCCTGTAACTTGTGATGCTTGTATCTTTTTAACCGTAACTCCGTTTGGGGTGTTCTTTATATGTATCTTGATTATAATTTCAGGTACTTTGTGTTTATGCCATTGTTTGATGTTTTTAACCAACCTAAAATATGTTTTAGGGCAGAAGAGTAGCAAATAATTAAATCGTTGTGGGGTACTTAGCGATATGACGTGTTTAGGATTGTGCCTTAGTTAAATTGACTAGCATAGATAGTTTACTTTATGTTTCACCTCTTGCCATGATTGTGTTATATGCCATGCTTGAGTGAGATTCCATGTTAACAACTTTGCTCATGTTGTGTAGCTAAACATCTTGAACCTTTCTAAATGTGCGGTATCTTCGTGTGTGACGAGTACCTCACTTAACCAGTTAGTAACCGGTCCCGACGATAGATGCGATACCGTAGTGCGTTGTCTCGTTTTGCCTTCTTGTTGATGCTTGCTCGTGATTACTTCGTATTAATAGATGATTGCTCATCGGTTTCCTTTTCTAGTGTTTCCTTCTTGTGTGCTTCCGCGGGTACCTCTCGGAGACGATGCGAGCTTGCGATCGACTACACCTTCAATTTCGTCTTCTCATCAGGTAAGGGGAATCATATATCATGCTTATAACTTTCAGATCACTCGCGCCTAGGTGTAGGATAGAAAGATTGCTTGATCCTACCACCTCATATTTATGCCTCTCAAATAAACCCAAACAGCCATGTCCTCCACATCCCAGCAAACCTTGTTCGGCTATGTTACTATTTCTCGCTGCTAAGCCACTGCTTAGTATGAATGCTAGGATGCTATCAACTGTTCCCCTATTACTCCTTGAATTGGGATATCACATTATTATATTGTCTTAGATGATATGATTAGTATAATGTTGACTATATTCGACGAAGGATGGAAGGTCTAGCCTATCCCACCCCGACGATTTGTTCCATTAGAGTCACCTAGGATCCGAGTTCCGGGTATTGGTTCTAAGACTGAGCGTGCCTAACCGCGTGTGGAATTTTATGGGGTCCCCTCTTCTTACCTACCTAGCTCCAAACAATTCTAGTGATGGCCCAAGCTTATTTACCATTTGCAAATGTGTGTGTGCGAGTTGATCAGCCTCGCTGTTTTCGAAACAACCCAGACCAGTGGGGGCAGTGTTTCCCATTGGTCCAGCCTAACTGGCTGAGGACCCGGGCTCAGTTGAGCAGATACGGATAATCCAAACCTGGAGTCATACGGTAGAGACCAAATCGAGAGCGCGTCCGGCTCCTGAGATGGATGTCGACTCACCGGGGGCCACCCGGAATTGTGCGTTGTTAGTTAGAGGGATTATGACGTTTGGACTCTCGGAACAACTCTTCAATGAGTGTCTTTAATGGGCCCGACTAAGAGAACCAGCATACATGCGGAGCATATAATGGGCAGTTGGTTCACCCCTGCAGGGTTAAATCTTATCGAGAAGCCGTGTCCACGGTTATGGACGACTTGAGACCTACTCCTTGTTCATAGAAAACAACAACTGAGATAATCTTAATAAATTGATCAACGTGTGTGTGCCTTGACTGCTTCTTTTTCGTCGGGATGCGAAGGGGAGGACAAGGATAGGATAGGTGTTATGTTTGCATAAGTAGCTGATAGCAGACTTGTTGGAGGCGATTCCTCATCGAATGCTTGGTTCTCATCTTACTATAAAATAGACCGTTAGCCACTCATATATTGCTAGTGCGTCTGCAACCTCAACCACTACCCCCATCTTACCGTGAGAAGTTAGGTACAAGACTTTTGATATAGCTCACCTCTTTCTTTTCTCTTTTACGCACGTTATGCAAACAATGTTGGACTTCAGAGGAGCTCGACGACCCTTCTCCTGGACGCCTTCGCGGAGACTCGACGCCGACTAGTTAGGTGGATCCCGGCGGAGAGCCTGGACCCATGTGGTTACGGGAATGGTGTGTTTTACCTTTGCCACTAGGCATTTGAATGTAGTCTGTACTCAGACATGTATCTTCCGCTGATGTAATGTAATTAAGGAAGTTGTATGTCGATTGTATGAGATGTCGTATCCTTGTAGCTGTAATGTTGTGATATCATGTTGGAAATCTGGGGCATATGACTTGTCATATGTCACGGTGGGACCGATATGTGCTTCGTCCTCGGACCTGGATGGAAACATCTAGATCTGGAACAGCACCGCATATCGGGCCTTACACCTACTCCTCACATCATATCTATTATTTGGCTTTCTCTCGCCTATGATTGACCTCATTGATGTGAGCCTTTCACACCTTTTTGTCTTCCTTCCCAGTCATTTCTCTTTGCCATCCTAAGTGCCAACATATCTTTCTCACGCTCATCCATTGCATGAGTGCTCAAAGTCGAAAGGGAGAGGATCAGTTTGACTTGTATCTGACTAGTGGTCTGGGGACGAGTCAAAATAAGATCCCGAAGGAGACCAAGTGTGAAGTTTTAGTAGATTGAGTTCTCAATTAAACTATATAGTATTTTTTATTCTCTAAACCCATCTCCCACTTCTTGCACGTAAACACCATTTGGAGACATTCGAGTCACAGACGGCGAGAGGTCTTGCACCTTTATGTTCATACTTTGCTAGTTTCAATAATAGATATGGACTCTTGCTTGTTATTTTCTTGACTTGAATTGCACATCTTAATTGCTTTACTTTGAAGTTCTTATATGTGTGTTAGCATCTCGCCATGGAAATTATTTGTGTTATCATTTACCAACTCGAGGACGAACATGAATTAAGCTTGGGGATGTTGATACATCCCAAACGTATCTTCAATTTATGCTTGTCCATGCTCTTTTAGGTGACATTGCTATGTGTTTTGCTACACTTTTATATCTTTTTACACATATTTGGACTAACCTACTAACTCAGTGCACCCAGTGCCAGTTTCTGTTTGCTAATGTCTGTAAGTTACAGGTTTTTACCCATATTTACAGAACTCCAAAAATTCTAGAAAAATCATATAAAAAATCAGCGTACAGAAAGCTTCCAGAGTACCGAAGTGGAGCTGGGGGAGCCAGGCCCCACCTAGGCGGCCAGGTGGCGCGGCCCCCCTCCTGGCCGCGCCACCAAGGCGCCTGGGAGGTGGGGCCACCCCGTGGTGCCCCCCTTCGGTATATTTTTACCCCTCGCTCTAAAAACCCTCGCAGAGACCCTTGCATCGCGAATTTACTCTCTGTTCCGCCGTCGTCGCGCTTTGAAGTTTGGGAGCACCAGAAGACCTCTTCGCGGCTCCCTGTCGGAGGGAGGATTGACCTCCGGGAGCTTCTCCACCACCATGGTCGCTTCCCGGATGTGCCGTGAGTAGTCCTCCTTGGACCATGGGTCCATGACCAGTAGCTATGTGATGTCTTCTCTCCAATCTCGTGCTTCAATTCGTAGCCCTTGGGAGCTTCCCTACATGATCAAGGCATCTATGTAGTTTTCCTACTATTGCTATGTTGTTTTTGCTGGGATCCGATGGATTATGAGATTATGTTCAGATTGTGATGAGTTATATATTTGGTTTACCTTTTATATTTTGTTCTTGAGTAATTCTTGCATGTTCTCCGTTACATTTTATTGCTTTGGCCAAGTAGTAGATAGTAACTCCAAGAGGGAGCGTTTATGCATGATTGTGGGGTTCATGCTCCCCGATGTCTAGCTTGAGTGACAGAAACATGAGACTAGGGGATGTGTTGTTGCCACCAGGGAGAAAACAACGGTGTTTGTAACTGCAGTTGTAAGGATTGTTTACCTTACGCAAAGTTTGTTAGTGCAGTCGTCTGTTTCTTTGAGTTTACACTTTGGGTGGGGCTCGCAACTTAATACTAGTGACATGTTCCGGATAGATACTCATGGTGGATGATTAGTGAGTAGATGTAGATGGATTTCGGTCTACTTGTGTTGGCGTACTGCCCATACTTTTGAGCCTCTAGCTCTCTAGTAGCATAATTAGCATTGCAGTGCGTTTATAATTCTGTTAATTGCTCAGTTGTAATTTGTTTACCCAGCTTAGCTATTTTATAGTCTTTTGGGAGAGAGACATCACTAGTGAACATCATGGGACCTCGGTCCATATTTCCACCATTGTTTACACCTCCACTTTATTTCGTGCTTTTATTTTTAGTTTCTATCATCATTACCTTCTATCTCCTTCCGTTTGATCCGTTGGAAACAACAAGGCCGGAGAGATTGACAACCTCTCTGAACTCGTTGGGAGCAAATTTATCTGTTGTGTGTGCAGGTACAAGTCAAGGAAGCAACTATAATCTTAAAACGGTGCCATTGTTTCCTTGCCAGCTACTTGTCAACCTTGGAGTCCTCTTGGTTCGATAAACCTTACAGTCCTTGTGTCAGGGAAACCTGCTGCTATGCTACATCTCAACCTTCCACTTTGGGTAACCAACGAGGGGCCAAAAGCCATCACACGGGAGAAATAGTTATGTGCTTTCGCCATATACTTTCTAGTACTATGTTTTGTGTTGATAAGTGTTGTGTGGGTAGACCTATGCTAGTGCACTTTCTATACTAAGATAAGTACACTCTTATGATTAAAACGCTTGCAAGCATCCGCAAATACAAGAGAGAAATTAAGGCAAAGCCTAACCATAGCAAAAAAAATTAGGATCCAACACTCCCTCGTGCAAAAGTGTGCGAACTGAGGTTCAGGTTTTTGTCACTCCGGCAACCCACCATAAGCATAATTTATACACAATGTATTCCCGTAGGTCCATAATAAGGCGAAGTGTTATGTAGTCTACGTTCACAAAATACCACTAGAAGAATAACACCACAACTTAAATATCAAACAACACATATTACTTCAACATCATATGACTACTAACAACTAGACTTCTCCCATGTTCTCAAGAACTAAAGGAACTACACACAAGACATAAAAGAGATCACAATTAGAGGTAATAAATATATGATAAACAATCTCGTCATAAATATAATCCTCCACCAAAACTTAATAGCATTCACCACAAAAGAGTAATCAACACCGGTAAAGTAGAGGGGATGAATAGTGCAAGTTACATTGCAATAGCGAGATGAGATTGGGATGAAGATGGAGATGGTGGTGATGATGGGGATGATGATGACGATGATCTCGATGATGCCTGCGACGATGGTGATGACGATGAGGACGATCTCCCCCTCCGGGAGGAGTTCTCCCCGGCGGAATCTGCCCGCCGGAAAGGTCTTTTCTTCTCTGTAGGTTTCCGCCACGGAGCGGTGGCGGAACTCCGGAAACTCTTCTCCTTCCTGGGTTTTTTTAGGTCATGAGGGAGATATAGGACAAAGGGGAGCACCGAGAGTGGGGCCCACACCCTAGGCGGGCAGGTGGCGCGGCCTAAGGGGAGGTCGCGTCACTAGGGCGCCTGGAGCCCTTGTGGCCCCCCTCTGGGTGCCCTTCGGCCAGTCTTTGTTAAATATTTGAAAAATTACGCCCCTTGAATTTCAGGTCATTTGGAGATGTGCAGATATGGCCACTCTACGTGCACTTTTCCCCGCTGATTCCTGCGTCTACTGTTTCGGCGCCGAAAAGTTGTAAACTGTGGAAAACAAGCCAAAACACTATAAGAACATCATCATAATACGAAATATATCAATGAATAAAGGTAAATTATGATGTAAAATAGTGATGCATTTTGGACGTACCAACTCCCCCAAGCTTAGACCTCGCTTGTCCCCAAGCGAATACTGAGCTCGGTAAACCTGTCCACAAGTTTAGAGAGTGAAGTGTCGATAATAAAAATATAGACAAGAAGCATCATAATTTCTTCTACTAAACTCAACCATCCTTAACAGCAACCTCAACTCCTATGGCCCTTATGAAAGAGTAATATCAATTACAATCAAAAGTAGGGCAAAGGAAAGTCATCAAATCATGGAAAACATGTCCTTGGTCAAAGAACAACTAATAACTTTTAACTTTTGCTCTTTCCATTATACTTTGTTGAGATCATTTGAAGCTTTTGAAAGAACATATTATTAGTCAAGAAGTGAAAATGCTAACACAAAGGAAGATGTTTGATGTAGCAAGGCTCAACAAACAACTTGTTTATCTTAGTGATAATGTCAACAAAGATGTAATATAGCAATTCTCAATGGGACAATATAAATGCATGCATCTTTATCAACATAAGGTGTCTGCTCTTTGTGGGATAGAAAGAAGTGGGTTTACTAACTCAACATAAAAGTAAAGGCTTATCCCTTCGCAGAGGGAAGTAGGGAAAACTCAGGTGCTAGAGCTTTTAGAGGTTTTGAAATCAATAAGATTATAAAATAAGCTTTTGGGAGATGCATAACTCATCAACGAATGCTAGTAGATAGCCCAATTACTTCTCGTGCTGGACAAGTTTCGAGGAATGGCTCCCAAGGTGGGGACGATGACATCCCCTTAGTCTCCTTTGTTTATCACTGCCAAAGTTTTCTGGTTTCTCATGAACAAAGCGTGAAGGAGGATTTGTTTGTTGCTATTATCTTTTGTGAGCTAGGCGCACTCATGCCAGTTCCTCCTCATATTAGGGGTTTGCAGATTAGACATGCCATCTCAAGGTAAAGCTTGTCCAACATCAGAAGATCATGAATTATCTACTACTTCCTCATGATCTAAAACAGAGGTAGAAAACAAGGAATATACTATTTTGAAGGTTTAAAGATAGCACATGAATAATATACTTTAGGAGTGGCGTGAAATAACACAAATAGGAAAGGTATGGTGGACTCTTCGGAATGTTGAGGTTTCAAGGTAAGGGTGCACAAGAAGTATTCCTGCTTAGTACAAGGTTTGGCTAGCAAAGGTTTTTAAAAAGTAGACAAATGATGTTGACTTGGATGCAAAACAATGTGAAGTCTACATTAAGAATTGGCATGAAACATCGTGTTGTCTTCCTTGTCAGCATAACACTTCAAGCATAAGAACATAAAGGTTTTGGCTATGTCACTACAACAAAAAAATCATGCTTGTTGTTATGACCAAATCTATGTTTTCCAAGATTAAATAAAGTTTTCAAAGCCATACCTGATATATAAGATCAATACTCCCATAAGAATTAGCATATAAGGTCGATTGCGTGAAGAGAATACCGACTGCAACGAAGAAACCAATACACTTCTCACTAATATTTCATCATAGACAACTGCACACTCACGGATACAAGACTCTCCACAAAGGAGTGATATATCTCAATGCAAACACCTATTTTATAAGATAACTTCCCTAGACATGATATGACACTAAACTTGACCACAAAAGACAAAGATAAAGATAAAGATACCGGGCACTCCCCCAAGCTTGAAACAAGCTAAGGGGATGCCATTACCCACAAATATTTCATTCTTCATCTATGTTCTTGTATATCGGTTAAGTCTCGGAAAAACTTTTCCATGGCAAAGGTCCTCCATCCACACATGATTCTATTGTTTCCTGGATCCTGCAGTCGGCAGCTAGGCTCATGCGCAAACACTTTAGTTCATACTCACAGTTCTTTTTTTTTAGGTCATTGAAGTTTCCTTGAAGCTCGAACACTTTGGTCTCTAGTGCAGATATTCTTGAATGCACTTCCTTCATCTCCTCCTCATGTTGGTTCTTCAGCTCGGTGATGATGCCAATGTTTGCCTCAACACCACGCTCGATCATCAACTTGTACTTGAAGACTTCTTGATCCACTTCTTCCAGCCTGACCTTGGTCCTCCCCTCCTTGACCGGTCCCTTCAGATCTTCTTTGTGAAGGGCACCATCCTCCACCCAAAGTGTTTGAGGATGCCTCTTCACCTCTGTGAGGTAAGGGTTGATGAAGTTGGCGAGGAAATTGTCCTTGGGGGAACTTGGGGAAGCCATGGCACCTAGGTTTTTCTGAAAGTTTTCCTGGCAACAAAAGATCGAAAACAGAACGCATGAAATCGCACGATACAAAGTCGGGACGATCCGGGTAAATATATAGCAAAAATTTCTTCACTGAAAGGAAACTAGCGGACCAAAGGGGAGTCGGAGACGGGCTCCTGGCGGCCACCTGGCGCGAACAAGAGGTAGACCGCGCCACCAGGGCGCTTGGAGCCCCAGGAGCTCCTCTTCGGCTCCACTTCAGCTTGAATATTCCTAATTTTTAAAAAACACGTAATACAGAACTTTTATACATGTTCGCAAAGTTTCTTTACCGTATTACATACCTATTCTTATTCTGCTTCTGCTGGTGTCTGAATCGGGGCTGCAACATGTTCTTCGTGAGTGGTTGTTCGTATTGTATCCACATCAACATTGACAGGGTCTCCCGCCATGTAATGTTTGATTCTTTGCCCATTCAAAACTTGAGGATTAGTGCCCTCAAAGTTGTTAATCTTGATTTCACCGGAGCGGTAAACTTCTTCAACGTGGAATGGTCCTTCCCATCTAGAAAGTAATTTACCTGGAGAAAACTTGAACGAGATCTAAACAACAAAACTTTATCACCAACATTAAATTCATGTTTCAAAATTCTCCTGGCATGCCACTTCTTTACCTTTTCTTTAAACATTCTTGCGCTCTCGTAAGCTTCTGTAACGACCCAATTCACACCGAATTGAAGTCTCTGTGCTCAAGTGCCAGTCCCTGGATCGAACTCGCTGGCACACACAGTATAATAGATGTATATCAAAGTACAAGTGCATCATTATTACAACGTATGATCCAGAGTAAATAAATAACAAGTTGCATAGCTCAAGGCTAGCTTATTCAATATAAATATAGCGGAAGCAAAAGCAAATAACGTGGAGTCCCATCAACAGCCACATGCGAACATGCTGAGTGTAGACTCGCAACCCCTAAACGCACCTTACTGGTCGTCTGAAAAACCTGCAACACCGAAGGTTACAGCCCGACAACGGGTCAGTACATCTGATTTGTACGGCAAGTGACACGGAAAATTTTATATAAAGGACCTACAACTACATGCAAGGTAAGTCAAAGGAAAGGCTTATGGTTTTGTTTTGCAGAAAGCCAATTTTCTCCTGAACTAAACTAGTCAAAATTTTAAGTTGAGTTCTACCTGAAACACACAGCAACCCATGCTACTCTTGTCCCAACCAAATTATTATTAAGTGTTCATCTGTCAAGATCATTCATCAACAGTACTGACTAGTTGCTCAAAGTTCGTCCGTAACCGTGGACACGGCTAATCATGATCAGTTTATACGCTCTGCAGAGGTTTGTACACGTTCCCCACTGGACTCAACCCGAAGATTGAGACAAAGACTTTCTGAAGAGGTTGCCTCCACCCTTTGGTAGCCGGTACACCTACAAACAATTCTACATCAGCTAGCTACCAGGGCCAGGTTCCCCACAACTTACTCATCTAAGCCAGAGCCCATATAGCCAGTGGCTGTACACGGAAGCTACTAGTAATATTGCATGTCTGATCTTTTTGAGCCTGGACGGCGCCCACTGCGTGAGAGGGTAGACACCATGACGCACCCGGTTCACCACCAAACAACCATTGGGTGCATTTAACCCCGGCACTGTCCTCAACCGAGCCACAACTACCGGGATGCAACCCGCCCGTCCAGAAGTGATTTCTATTTATTATAAAGTTGCTACACAGTTTATTAAATAGCTCACATGCACTCCATGAATTATCACAGCCCAACCTCGTCTACAAAGCATAGCAATAAAGTAACAACACGGCTAGGTTGATCTACAGTAGACAAGTCAAAACATATGGCTATCCTAACTAGTTTTGCAGCAACAGTAAAATAAACTACCTATCATGCAATAGAGTGATATTTCCTAACATAATGCATATAGAAAATATAGGTATGAGTATGGTCAAAGTATCACTTGCCTTATACATTCGATGAAGATCTTCGCTCTCACGTTCCAGTCAACTCTACTCGTCACACTCCGAGCAATCTATCGTCAACGAAAGAACTCAATAAGAAATCACACCACAAGGACAAAACATAAGATCAACAGAACAATCACTAAAGTTTTAGTAACAAAACAAAAAGGTTTTGAAGTGCAAAGGTGTGGATGTGCTCAAAGGTGATCGGTGGAACGTGAACTCGAGAGAGTCAACGGAAAAGGAATTGTCGATACAAAAATTATGATCAAGGCATTATGAAATCAAGGTGAAGGTCATCGCAATATGAATGGTATGTGGATATTGCTGATAAGATGTCTCATATGATCCAATATGCAAAAAGAATCACGTGAAACGGAATACTACAACACAGGTCATAGCAATTGCAACATTGGAATGAATTTGAATTTGAACAGGTCAATAAACTTGTGAATTTTTGTGTACACAAGATATAAACAGAAGGTACATGGAACGAGTGATCCAACGCAAAAAGAAACGGCGCAAACGGGCGCACCGGTAAAAAGTTACGGCTGCCGGAAGTTCAAAGTTGGGTCAGTTTGGGATCCAAATTTAAAAACTTCAAACTTCTGTAACACTAGGTCTACTGGCTAGAGAATTTCTACACGGTCGCAACGCAACTGGAATCGCCCAATTCCGAGTTACGGTTAAAAAGTAGTCGCGAAAACGGTTTCGGGTGAAAAACGGGGGTACCGGGGGGTTTTACTGCAAAAAGGACTGATACATAAATAAAAATTTTACAAAAAACGCGATCGGGTCCCTGGGCGGTTTTGGATCCAGATCTGATTTTTTTTTTGCGAACCGTTTTCTAATCCTTTTTTTTTCAGGTCTTCTTCAATCTCACGGCTGCACGCACGGGAGCAACCATGGCCATGGCTTCGGCCATGGGCTCGGCTCCGGCCATGGGCGAGGCCGGCTAGCGGGCGGCCGGGGCGGCGGGCAGCCGCGGCGGCGGCCGGCGGCCAGGGCGCGGCGCGCGGGGGGCGGCGGCCGTGGCGCGGCGCGCGGGGCGCAGCTCGGCCCGGAGCTCGCTGCCATGGCGCGGGCGGCGCGAGCTCACGGCGGCGCGGTGGCGGCGCGATGCGGCGGCGGCGCGGCGGGCTAGGCGGCGGGGTACTCCGGCGGCACGGCTACGCGCAACTCCGGCGAATCGCACACAAATTTACCTCGAAAAAACGCGAAAACGCACTCCGGCGATGCTCCGGCGAAAAATCCGGCGAAGCTCCGGCGATGACGTCGGCGGCGGCGGGTCCCGCGGATTAGATTAGAGCTAACCCTAAACGCTGGCGAAAATAAACTTAGCCTTAATCGGGGCTATTTATAGCCAGCCCCTAATCCCTTTTTTTTGGTAAATCCGAAATAAAAACAAATTCGGTCTGCTGGAAAAAAAAACAGACCAGGCCCATTAGGCCCAAAACAATATTAGAAAAAACACGGAAATTTATTTTAAAATTCCGTCTTCGCCAATATTTTTTAAAATAATAAAATTGAATTTTTGGCTTGACGAAAATAATAAAATAAAATAAAAACTTTGCAACTTATTTTTAAATATTTTTAAATACTTTTCTGGCATTTTAAAAATACTGAAAACTCCGAAAATTGATTTAAAAACTTTTCCAGAGTCATAAATAAATTCCAAAAATAATTTTATAAAATATTTATAACCCCAAAGTAAAATTAAAAAGTCTCCCAAAAATATTTTAAAATACTTTTCAACAAATTAAAATGGGGATAAGTCCTTTTATATCCTCTCCAGCGAACAGCCATGTGTAAAAAAAATGTTTAAAAATATTTTAAAAGAATTCCAATAAAGATTTAAAACATTTTCCAAACTTTAAAATGTTGAAGGAGTCATATTACCTTCTCTCATTTTATTTTGTTGGTTTTGTTTTAAAATAATAAATTCCAAAACACCAACGGTGAGTATTAGGGAAAGTCATTTTATTCCCTCTCGTTTTAATATTCAATAAATCTCAAAAGTTTTAAATCCCAGAGAAAATCAAACACATCAAGCAAACAATCATTATCTATTTAATTTTTATTAACATTCCAAAATTCGAAGAATTTTGGGATGTTACAGCTTCACTTCTCCACTCATCTAGAGAATGAAGTTCATGAGGCGCTTTTCTCCAGCAAGTTTAGGGTCAACATTAATCTCTATGAACAAGACGTAGGTTTTGAGTCGTTCATAACCGCGGACACGGCTTTTCAAAAAGACTTTTAACCCTGCAGGGGTGTATCAACTGCCCATTATAGGCTTCGCATGTACGCCCGGTTCCCACTTCGCGGGTGAAGGCGCCTGAAACTCCACAACGTCAGAGTCCCTCTAACGAACAATGCACAAATCCGGGTGGCCCCCGGTGAGTGGACATACAACTCAAAAGTCGGTGGCGCTCTCGAATCGACCTCTACCGTATGGCTAAGGTCGGGTTTAGCCTCACCTGAATAGCAGGGGGCTTCCCTAGCTCACCAGTGTGGACCAACAAGGGAGCCATGTCCCCGCTGGCCCAAGTTGTTTTAAAACTGCTGGAGCGCAAACTAGACAGACACATGGGATTCAAATGGTAAATCAGCTTGGGCCACCACTAGAATCGTTTGGAGCTAGGTAGGTAAGACAAGGGGACCCCATAGAATCCCACACACGATTAGGCACGCTCAATCAAAGAACCAATACCCGGAACTCGGATCCTAAGTGACTCGAATGAAACAAAGCACCTGGCGGGAACAGCCCGGTCTTTCATCCTTCATCAAATATAAGTTAACATCATATTAATAAATATCAACCAATTTTTGATAATAACATGATAATCCATCCAAGCAGCAATGGGTATAAGAAGCAGGTAAGGACCTACACATACTAAGCAATGGTTAAGCAAGCAAGGTACATGGCCAAACAAGGTTTGCTAGGATGTGGGGATCATGGATGTTCGGGTTTATTTGAGAGGCACAATTATATGGTGGTAGGATCAAACGACCGTTATAAGTATAGCTAGGCAAGCGAGATGAAAGCTATAAAGAATGATATAGTTCCCCTCTTGCCTGAGTAGGTAGTCGACGGAGCAGACGTAGCAGGGTCCTCGGGCTTGGTGTCGGACAGCTCCACGTAAGTCTCCTCAGCAAGCTCGGGCTCTAACGTACGGTACCGTCAAAATAAGCACCACAAATAAGCATCGGGATCAAAGATGCACAAGCATGAATTGCATGTTTAGGTTTAAGACATGGTGTGACCCTAGCTAGTCAAGTTTATATGAAGATCGTGACGACACGTTAACGATGCTCCATATGAAATTGTTAATTTAATGGCCTTGGTCGTGACCTTAAGTTTAGGTGCAAGTGACATGGATTACATGACATGGCATAAGCATAGAAATAAACAATAAGCATTACAACGTGAAAGTAAACCTATCGATTCCGAAGACGGGGAAAGTGTCGACGAAGGTTGACACCGGATAAGTTTCAAAGAAGAAAAGAACGGAATGTTAGGGGTTGTCTTCAAAATCAAGATGACTGACTTCTGACATGGTGCAATTGGAATTTAAACAAAAGAAAAGAAAAGGTAGAAAATAAAACAGAGGGGGAGCTCCCCTGGGCTGCCCTCGGGTAGTTCTGGCCCAACTGGGCTGGCCAACTCAGCGCATGCGCATCAGCAGCACTAGGCTCAACCCACTTACACGCCCGAGTGGCTTCAGCCACTGACGTGCGGGCCAGACTTGTCAGCCTCTAGAAAAAATGAATAAAAGGTGGGGATTTGTCCCCGGCAGGATTCAAACACACGCCGCGTCCTTCGATATGTGGCTCGCTTGCCACTGCATTGCTGCTATGTTTCTCGACAAAGAATAGGGGCTAGCCTACTAATAGCAGCCCCATGTGCTACTGCATCTTCAGAGCACTGAAACCCGCCGACGGTGAACTCTTGTGGCGAGGTTGTCCTCGCACTCACGGCTCCAACGACGCTGGTGCTTCTCGGTGACTACAGCCCGCACAACCAGCTACACACACGTGAAAGAAACGGACACGGCGGCGTTGCGGCTGGCTCTCAAGCTCACCGGGAACACCACGGCGGCGACGCTCTTCGTGGTTCAGAGACAGGCACGTGCGACCTATTCCTGCGATGATTCCGATGAGTACAGGACGGCTCTGACTCGACGGACACTTGCAAAAGGGAGAGGGCACCTCCACGCATACATTTTGCTCCAAGGGCACACCGGTAGCTCAACGACGGCGACGTGAGCCTCGCCGGAATCTCAATGCGGCGAACTGTGCACTCGGGTTTAGATCCGAGCCAAGGCGGCCTCTGGGGGGCACAAAGGTGACCCCTTGATGATCATGGGCACACTCTGGACGAGCATTGGGCAGGCGCGCGCACGGCCTGGTCACCCCATCGGCACGGCGGCCATGGCCTGCACGGCAGCGACTATCTACGGCGTGCAACAGAGGACGACACGACAATAGCCTACTCCTCTATGGTCTATGGGCACGGGGCTCGTCGAGGCTCACCTAGGGGTGATTGTTGGCGAGCTCGTGTGCACAGACGAGAAGAAGACGCGGCGACCGTCGTCGAGGAAGAAACATTGTACGACGGAGGCGTTGATGGCTCGGGGTCCAATTAGCGAGGCCTTGCCTGACCTGCACGTTGGCAACAACAAGGTGAGGTGCAGGAAAGTTGTGCACAAGTGCACGACCAACAAATATGGACGGCGGCGGTGAATTTGGGGGTGCTCATCGGCGGGAATAGGGGAGGGGAGCTACGACCCTAAAGGAGGCGGCGGTGATTAACAAGGAGGGGAATGGAACCCTAGGGGCTCGGGTCCTCTTATAGGGGGCTCAGACGTCGATGGGAAGGCCGGAAACGGCGAGATTGGACGGCTCTGGTAGCCATGTCTCTTTTCCGACGTGGACGGTGCCGGGGCGGAGCAGGTGGCCGTTAGGGGTCGTTAAGTCGCAGCCGTTGATCTGATTCGCCGGCTACGGAGGGATTCCGTACCATTCCGGCGGGCTGGCTGCGGGACGGGCCAGCAGGCCAGATGGACTGGGCCGAGTTCCCCCTTTTGAAGAGAAAAATAAAAGCAGGGATTTTCCCATTTAATAAAATAGGTCACCCTCTTGGAGTTTTCCATAGAAAAAGGAAAAACATAATAAAATATGTTTTGGACTCCCGGGAATATTTTTTGTTGTAAAAAATTGGTTTGAACCAATTTGGTGCAAGTAAAATCTTGGGCATTATTTTGAATTCAAATTGCATTTGTACTGCAACTCAAATTTCCAGAGGACTAAAAATCAAATCAAGCATTTGAAAAAGCTTGGGAGGGAGAGATATTTGGCTATGCCAAAGTTGAAGCTTAGGGGAGCAAACATGCAAATGGAAGAATTGCCACAATGCCCTTCTTTGATCACAAATATTGATTTGAATTCTAATTCAAATGGGCTCAAACATGGATGGCATTCAAGATCACCACATCATATTACAGCATCTTGCATGTGAACAAGTTTCATAGCCATGGGACAAAGTACAATTACATCATGAATAGTAATTTCACTGGTGGGCTGTTACAGCTCTCCCCTACCATCGCAGGATCTCGTCCCGAGATCTAAGCCTGCAACAACTCTGGATACTCGGAACGGAGATGATCTTCACTCTCCCAGGTTGCTTGTCTATCCGAATGATGTGACCACTGCACCTTCATGAACTTGACGGTCTTGTTGCTCTTCTTGCGCTCGGAAGTCTCAAGAACACAGACTGGACGCTCCGAGTATGAAAGATCAGCACTCAACTGAATGTATCCCAAGTCAATGGCCTACTCTGGCTACTTGAAACACTGCTTCAGCTGGGATACATGAAACACATCGTGCACCATCGATAGACTTTCGGGAAGCTCAAGCCGAAAGGCGAGAGGTACCCTAGTGTCCAGGATACAGAAGGGCCCGACGAATCTTGGCGCAAGCTTTCCTTTTATTCCAAAGTGGTGAGTTCCCCTCAATGGAGACACTCTCAGGTATGACCAATCGCCAATTTGGAAATCTACAACTCGGTGCCTTTTGTCATAGTAGGCCTTCTGCCTTGACTGTGCTGCTTTGAGGTGCTCTCTGACAATCTTCACTTTGGCCTCTGCCTCCTGGATCACATCTGGACCAAACAATTGCCTCTCTCCTGTCTCGGACCATTTAAAAGGTGTCCTGCACTTCCGACCATACAACACCTCAAAGGGTGCTGCCTGCAGACTCGCCTGATAGCTGTTGTTGTTGGAAAACTCAGTAGAAGGCAAACATTCCTCCCATTTCATGCCAAAGGAAATGACACACGCTCAAAGCATGTCCTCCAGAATTTGATTCACACGCTCAACCTACCCACTGGTCTGAGGATGATAAATTGTGCTGAACACAATCTTTGTGCCCAATGACTCTTGGAAAGCCTTCCAGAAGTTTGATGTGAACATACTTCCACGATCAGATCTTATCTTTCTTGGAATTCTGTGCAGGGAAACAATCCTCGCGTACAACTCTTCCAACTGCACAACTGATATAGACTCCCTAACAAGAAAGAAGTGGGCAACCTTGGAAAGGATATCAATGACAATGACAATGAATATTGCATTATTGCCCTTCTGTGATTTCGGAAACCCAGTGACAAAGTCCATCTCAATGTGATCCCATTTCCACTCTGGTATCTCTAGTGGTTGGAGTAGACCTGCAGGCCTCTGATGCTCTGCCTTCCCTCTTCTGCACACATCACACTGAGACATGAAGCGGGCAACATCATGCTTCATACGAGTCCACCAAAATATTTGCTTGAGGTCTTGATACATCTTTGTACTGCCGGGGTGAATTGACAGCTTGGAATCATGGGCCTCCTTCATGATGACCTCTCTGAGATCTCCCTCCTTGGGAACAACAACTCTCTCTTCGAACAACACAGTGCCGTCATTATGCACTGAAAAGCAACCGTACTTGGGGACCAAGGCTGTAATACCCTGCTTGATCTTTTGAATCACCGAGCTGCCAGACTGAGCTTCACAGATGTTCTCATGGATAGTGGGCTCTACCACAAGGTTGGCAAGGTAGCCTGCTGGAACTAACTCGATATTGAGCTTCCGAAAGGACTCACACAGATCAGGGTGGATCTTATGCAGGATATTATTGCAATCACCCTTGCGGCTCAGCGCATCGACTATGACATTCGCCTTCCCAGGCGTGTACTGAATATCAACTGCGTACTCAGCAATGGTTTCCAGCCACCTTCTTTGCCTCAAATTCAGATTCGGCTGAGTGAACAAGTACTTCAGACTCTTGTGGTCGGTGAACACATCCACCTTCCTCCCTAAGAGGAGGTGTCGCCAACTGATCAAAGCATGCACGACTGCTGCAAGCTCCAAGTCATGTGTGGGGTGCGTGTACATGGACGTCACCCTCCTCCACTACCCCATCTGCTACCTCCCCTTCAAGCCCCCCATCTTCCAGGTTAGATTACTTTGTTTGTTTCATTCAATAAAGAGTGAAAGAGGTTTCTTGATATGGTGTTTGATCTGTGCAGTGCATACGGTGGCCACCTGGCCTGCGGCAACTGCCGCGGCGAGCGCCCTGGGAACCAGCGGCAGTGCGAGAGCTGCGAGCGCGGCGGCGGCTTCAATGTCCGCAACACGGTGATGGATGGCGTCGTCTCCTCGGCTAGGGTCCAGTGCAACCACGACGACTGCGGGCTCTACGTCACCTACCACGAGCTCCGCCACCACTAGAGTGTGTGTCCGCTCGCGCCCTACAAGTGACCGGCGCCCGGCTGCGACATTGCCGCCCCGCCGCAAGCGCTGCTCGGCCACCTCGGCGACGCGCACTCCCTGCCCTTGCTTAGGAGTCCTGCCCCTCCACCGCTGTTGCAGCTCCCTTCGTTGTTGGTTCTTCCCGTTGCGTGTGTATTGTGCGTGCCGCTCGCACCATTCATGCTGCTCGCCGACTACAGATGTGCGGTTCATACAGCAGCAGTCCGTTGAAGCGAGTTTCTCTCACTTGTCTTCAACTGCCGTGAGGTATAAGCCACAATGTTCCTTATTTGCATCAACACTCCTCCTAGTCCCTTCAGTGAGGCATCACAAAAGACGTGCAAAGGTTGTGACTCATCTGGCGGTGTGAGAATTGGAGTTGTGGTCAACTTCTTCTTCAACTCATCGAAGGCGGACTGACAAGCCAGTGACCAAGTGTATCGTTTACCTTCGCACAACAGTTGCTATCCATGAGAAATTCTGCACAAACCTCCTACAATAGCTGGCGAGACCGAGAAAACTCCTTAGCTGCTTCACATTGTTTGGCGGAGCCCATTCTTGAATTATGCGGGCTCGCTCTGGATCAACCGCAATACCTTCTGCGGAAATGACATGGCCAAGAAAGTTAACCTTGTCGAGCCAAAATTCACACTTGGAGAATTTGGCATAGTACATGTGCTCTCTCAACTTCTGCAGCACCAAGCAAAGATGTTCCTCATGTTAAGCCTCCGACTTGGAATACACAAGTATATCGCTGTGGTAGAGGATGACAAAGACATCGAGCCACTATTGGAAAAGATAATTCATGGATCTCATGAAGCTTGGAGGGAAGTTTGAGAAGCCAAACGTCATGATTGTGAACTCATATAGTCCATAACATGTGCTGAAAGCGGTATTGGGGGTATCTTCTTCTCGAACTCGAATTTGGTGATAGCCCATCCGCAAGTCAAGCTTGGAAAACACCTTTGCCCCATGAAGCTGTTCAAAAAGGTCATTGATGTGGGGTAAAGGGTACTTGTTCTTGATGCTCTTTTTATTGATGCCGCAATAGTCCTGGACCAAGCGGCTAGTCCCATCTTTCTTCTTCACAAACAAAGCTGGGGAACCCCAAGGGGAAGTGCTCGCGCGGATGAAACCGCCTACCTCCAACTCTTTCAATTGCTTCTTCAGCTCAATCAACTCTTCTGAACACATCTTGAACGGATGCCAAGAAATCAGCTATGTACCAGGATCTAGCTCGATAACAAACTCAATAGCTCAAACCGGAGGAATACCTGGAAACTCCTCTGGGAAGACGTCTGGAAACTCATAGGCAACTTTGAATTCTTCGAGAAAAGGCGTGACTCCTACGTTCAAGGCATACAACTGTGATGCTCCTGCCCTTGAGTCACAAGTGTACAAGATTTTTGCGCCTGAATCATGTGTCAACTTGACGGATTTGGTCGGACAATCAATGTTGGCCTTGTGATTGACAAGCCAATCCATGCCGAGGATGACATCGATATCGGAAAGGGGAAGCAAGAACAAGGAGACGGAGAAAGTGAGACCCTGGATCTGGATGTGAACACCCGGAACTCTGACTGCTGAACTCTACTTAGAGCCCGGGGTAGAGATAGACATTGGCGAAGGCATCACCTCTGACTAGAAATCAAATTGCTGAGTGAAGGACTTGGAAATGAAGGAATGAGATGCTCCGGAATCTAAAAAAACTATCGCAGGAACTGAACTAACAAGCAACCTACCAATCACAATCTCAGAAGACATTTGAGCATCTGCCATCATCACGTTGTTGACTCGAGCTACACGTGGCTGGGCCCTCACTATCGCATTGCCCGGAGTAGAGCGAGGAGGGGCGGTGGGAGCTGAGCAAAGCGTGGGTCGGTGCACTTGGGAGAAATGTACCCCGGCTGCCCACACTTGTAGCAGATCATGCCCTACTTGGACTGGGGTTGCGGCCTCGGTGTCCTCGCATGTGGCGGTGTAGAGCGAGGCACGTGCTGAACTGGGACGGGAGGGCGGGAAAAAGTGCGGACAAGTGCCCCCCCCTCGCCTGGAACTGTTTTCTCTGAGGTGGTGCCTCTGTGACCCAGGTCTTTGGCTTCTTGTGGACCATCGCTGCTGAGATGTACTCTCTCTCTCGCTTTCTCTCTTCGTCCCAATCTGCCTTGGCTGACTCCTATCGGATCGCTGCATCGACGAACTCTGAGAACAACTTAGGGTTTCACAGGGTGAGTCCATACTTGATATCTGTGCTGAGACCCCTGTGGAACCTGGCAATCAAGTTGGCCTCTGTGGAGACCTCCTCAGGAGCGTACCTAGCAAGCCTGACGAAGGACGGTTTGTACTCCTGGACTAACATCTAATCCTGTCTCAGGACCAGAAACTCCTCTCTCTTCCTATCCATCAGGCCACTGGGGATATGCGCTGCTCTGAAGTCTGTGACAAAATCCTCCCAAGTAATCACAGCATCGCCTCTGTTGGCCTTATAGGTAGAGTACCAGGTGCATGCTGCACCCTGGAGTTGGACGGAGGCGAAGGTGACGTAGTCGACTGGCCTGAAGGTGTTCACGTTGAAGTTCTTATTGATTTCCTCCAGCCAATCATCTGTTTCCAGTGGGTCTCGTGCCTCTGAGAACCTGGGGGGGTTGATGGCGAGGAACTGCTGCAATGTCGTGTGTTGTGGTCGATCGTTCCTCTGGGCGGTCTGGTTCTGGAGCAACTACATGATCGCAGTTGTGCCCTAAGCCACTGCGGCCACAGCCTCCCCAAGGATAGGGTACTCTGGCGGTGGCATGTTCCCTCTCGTCATCCTGTATACAGGGAAACTTATGAGAAAACTTTGCAGCAATTGATCAAACCACAAGATAATGCAAAAAAATTACAACAAGACTTCCTCACGAGGTATGAGGGAGTCGAAAGCTGAATATCCACCAAGGTTAACCCGGAAAGTCCGAAAGCGAGGTGCTACTAGAATCCACAAACCGAGATCATCTGAATCCAAGATAATAATCTGCTAGTGAGCACACAACAATATATACGAGTGGTTGAAGACCTGAACGTTGAGACATCTTCCCTGAGCATCCTGCCGAAGCGGTCTCCTGTAGTGGGAGGAACCACATTCAGAGGATGTTAAGCATCCCTGTACAGGAGTTTCACCTGAGGTAATCCGTAAGCGAGGTGGAGTTTTCAACCTCAAGTGGCGGCTCAGTGTTCTCAACGTACGCCAACCCTTCTCGTTGCTAGCAAAGAATTATAGAGAAATCAGAGCCCCATGTAAACGAGAACCTAATTTTTGTTGAATAAGATGAGTAGTAGAGAGAAAACATCGTTTTACTTCCTCATGGAAAAGGGGTGGGAGGGTGGGGTGAGAAGAAAAAGAAAGAGTTCCTACTCTCCGATTTTTCCTTACTAATTACAAAATAGTTTCTAGACTCGACTTTGGCCATTAAGGGTTCCTACGGTCAGTCCTTCTCTGATACCAAGTTGTAAGGCCCGCGATGCGGTACCATCTCGAGTTAGACGCTTTTGCATCCGACTTGAGATGGGAGCGCTTAAATAGCCACAAGCGCACGAAACTCGCACTTGTTTTGCTACCGGATTCCGACAACAGGTAATAAGTGCATGAACATAAACTAAGACATACATAGATAGATCCAAGGCATACAGTTGCCAATGGTATTATTACATCATTCAGAGACCTAATGGTCCAACAGTACATCACAACATCATCTCAAAAGACACACGCACGTCCGAGTACGGACAAGATGCATAGAGAGGGATACAAGTAAACATTTCATTCACTCACGGATAACCGAAACCAAATTTTAGGTCTACTGAGCGAAGTCATCGTCATCCTCATCCGGTGGAACCTCAACGAAGTACTTGCCGGTGCTCGGGTCGAGGTAGTATTCTGAAGATCCAATCGTTTGTACATAACGTGAAAGAAAGACGCAAGGGGTGAGAATATATCAATACAGTATAGCTCACTTCTCATGGTAAAGAAAGGATAGTGGTTGAGGATGCAGCCGCACTAGCATATCTGAGTGGCTAACGATCTATGTTAGAGTAGGGAAAGATAAGAGAATCCGTTTATGATCGCATCAATAAGGGTCTACTCACCTACTTACGCCAAACATAACACAACCTTGTCTCCTCTTTGTCGCCCCAAACATAAGAAGAGCAATCAAGGCAACTCACACGTTGGCAATTTTAATCATGATTATGTTGATGTTATTCTATGAACAAGATGTAGGTTCTGAGTCGTCCATAACTGCGGACATGGCTTTTCGAAAAGAGTTTTAACCCTGTTGGGGTGTACGAACTGACCATTATAGGATTCGCGTGTACGCCCAGTTTCCACTTGGCGGGTGAAGGCGCCTGAAACTCTGGAACGTCAGAGTCCCTCTAACTAACAACGCACAAATCCGGGTGGCCCCCGGTGAGTCGACCTCCAACTCAAAAGACGACAGTGCTCTCGAATCGGCCTCTAACATATGGCTTAGGTCGAGTATAGCCTCACCTGAACAGTAGGAGGCTTCCCTATCTCACCAGTGTGGACCAACAAGGGAGCCATGTCCTGTAAGGCCCGATATGCAGTACTGTTCCAGATCTAGATGGTTCCATCCAGATCCGGGGACGAAGCACATATCGGTCCCACCGCGACATATGACGAAGTCATATGCCCCGGATTTCCAACATGATATCACAACATTACAGATACAAGGATACAAAATCTCATACAATCGGCATACAACTGCCTCAAATACAATACAACAGCGGAAGATACATGTCTGAGTACAGACTACAAGAAAATGCCTACTGGCAAAGAGAAAAACATCGATTCCATAACCACACGGGTCCAGGCCCTCCACCGGGATCCGCCTTAGTCGTCGTCGATTCTCCACGTGAAACGTCGATCACCATACCTGTTGTCGATCAAGAACCCTGAAAAGAGTTTGGGGGTAGTATCATGAGTACAAAAGTACTCAGCATCCAACTGTAGTGGTCATCTGACGCAGCAAGGACTTCATCACTCGTCATTCTAGGACAACTATTAGTTTACGGTAAGGTTGGGGTAAGTGGTGAGGTTTCTGCCGCACTAGCATTTATGAAGTGGCTAACAATCTAGAGAGTAAGATAAGGAGCCAAGCATTCGATGAGGAATCGCCTCCAACAAGTCTGCTATCCACCTACATACGCAAACATAACACCTATCCTATCCTTGTCCTCCTCTTCGCATCCCGACGAAGAAGAAGCAATCAAGGAACACACACGTTGAACAAATTATATTAAGATTATCTCAGTTGTTGTTGTCTATGAACAAGGAGTAGGTCTCAAGTCGTCCATAACCGTGGACACGGCTTCTCGAAAAGATTTAACCCTGCAGGGGTGTACCAACTGCCCATTACAAGGCTCCGCACGCAGCCCATCTCTCTCAGTTGCTACCCATCACAGGCAACCATTTTATGATTTAGTTCCAAGAGATCCGAAACGACAGGTCCCTCTAACTAACAACGAACAAATCCGGGTGGCCCCCGGGAAGTCGACACCCAATCCAAAATCTGGCCACGCTCTCGGATCGGACTCTTCCGTCTCAACAGGGTTTGGGTTACCGAGACGCCTCACGTGAGACCTCGGGCCCTCGCCGGTCAAAGGTGGACCAACAGGGAAACCATGTCTCCGCTGGTCCGGGTTGTTTAAAAATTGCGAGGGGATCCACAATGCACACACACGGGGTTTCAAATGGTAAATCAGCTCAGGCCACCACTAGAAATGTTTGAAGCTAGATAGGTAAGAAAAGGGGACCCCATAAAATCCCACACGCGGTTAGGCACGCTCAGTCTTAAAACCAATACCCGGAACTCGGGTCCTAGGTGACTCGAATGGAACAAAGAGTCGGGGCGGGATAGCCTAGACCTTCCATCCTTCGTCGAATATAGTCTACATTATAATAATCATATCATCAACAACAATAATAATAATGTGATATCCCAAACCAAGGAGTAATAGGGTAACATCGTAGCATCCTAAGCATGCATACTAAGCAAGGGCTGAGCAACGAGCAATAGTAACATAGCAGTACAAGGTTTGCTGGGAGGGGACATGGCTGTATCGGTTTGAAAGAGGCTGTCAACATGTGGTAGGATCAAACATCGAACCTAACCTACACTAGCATGCAAACCTCTGGTTGAAATAGAATGGATCATAAGTAATGTATAGTCCTTTCCTGTTGATAAGTCGGGTTCCGAAGGTGTAGTTGATCGCAAGCTCGCATCGTCTCCGAGAGGTACCCGCGAGGCACACAAGACGGTAAACACTGGAAAGCAATCAACGAGCAAGCATCTATTACTACGAAGCAAACACGAGCAAGCATCAACAAGAAGCAACACGAGACATCGCACCTACCGTCGAGAGCGGTTACTAACAATTTAAGTGGAGTACTCGTCACACACGACGATACCGCACATTTAAAGTGGTTCAAGTTGTTTAGCCACACAAGGTGAGCAAAAGGTTGTTAACATGGCAACTCACTCAAGCATGGCATAGCACACAAACATTACAAGAGGTGAAGCATAAATAAACTACCTAAGCTAGTCAATTTAAGTGGGGTGAAATCCTAGACATGCAAACTATTGCGGACCCCACGATAATTATTGCATTTGGTACCTTTTTTCCCTAAACAATATTTTATTATTTTTATTAGCAATCAAGAACAGCATAAACACAATCTACATGCAATTCTAGTCAAGTTACATATAAAGAACATTTTAAACAGAGCAACGGTTAAAAAGATATAGCAATTACAATTTACAGTGGCAGGCAGTCAAACAGCATGTAAACAAGGTCAAACATGGCAAAGGAGCACAAAATATTAAACTACACACAAAACTAAGCAAGTTTCATATTTTACGCGTCGCGATCGGAGCTACGGTTAAAAAGTTACGGGCACCGCAAAAAGCTAATACAATCTGCAATTAAATAAAAAAAACCTAGCAGCAGAAAAAAAACTAAACAGGCCGAAACTACTGGGCCCAACAGTGCAGCAGCAAAATAAAATAAAAAAAATAAAAAAAACGGGGCGCTCACCTACTGGATCGTGGCCCAAGGTGGCCTGGAGAGGCGGTTGGACGCGCCTGGGCCGCTCTGGCGCGCCGGCCCACGTGCGGCAGGCTGGCTCGCTCGGCCTCGTCCCGATGGGATCGGGCGGAGACGGAAACGGCGCACGGAGGCGCTGCGGCAGGGCTTGCCGGCCGGACTTCGGCGCACGGTGAGGCGAGGGAGGGCGTTGGCGGCACGACGGAGCAGACCAGGAGGAGGCGCGGCGGACGCCGGCGTCGTGGCGCGGCCGGGTCGGGCGTCCAGGGGAGGAGGCGGCGCGAGCTCCTGCTCGGGCCATGGCGCGGCGGCGGCCGGCATGGCAGCGCTCCGGCGCGGCACCTGCAGCAAAGGAGGGGAGGGGGAAGAGGTGAGGCGACGGAGGAGAGCGAGGAGGCGGCGGGAGGCCTCACCGAGGCGACGCACGGCGGCTGTCGGCCGCGACCTTGCCTCCATGGGGACGGCGCGGCTTGGACAGAGAGAGAGAGGAGAGAGGAGAGAGGTTAGGCCAGGTGGATCTGGGCTGTCGGATCGCGAGATCTGACGGTCCAGATAGCAGGGGAGAAAAAATTTGGGATTTGAGGTCAAAATGGGCAGATCTGAGCAAACTCAGGGGGGTGGCTGCAATTTTGGACTAGGGAAACCCTAGAAAAGGGGTGGGAGTGTGGTGGTCTTTATATAGCCCCGGTGGCTGGCAGTTTGCAAAAACATCTCCAGTTTTTCTCTCGCGCGCGCGCGGTGCTCACGTTTCTGACCGCCGGGGGTCCGCAGTACCTCCGATTCGGGTAAAACTTCGAACTGCGCGATCAGTGCGTCGAGCCGGAGGCGTTCACCTCGCGCTGGAACCGTTCCGAAAACACTTTCCGGCGCGCTATAAAAATAACCCGTTTAATTATTAAACGGGGTTTTTCGTTCCGTTGGCGGCGGCTGGTCTCGTGCGGTTTTCGCGACGGTGATCGGGTGAAATCCCGGTGTCGCAAAGGTCGAGTGTCAGGGTGGCAAGGGTCGGTCTCCGTCCGATACGAGATAAGAGGGGGGAAAAATAATCGTCGATCGATAAATCGGGGATGCAAACACCGCAAACAAATCAGACAATCAAACAATTCACACCGAAAACAATTTTTTAATTTTTGTAAAAACTGGGCTGTTACAATACAACACCACCAACAAGGGATCTCGTCCCGAGATCCAGGACGATCCGGGCGAGAGGGGGGAGAGAAAAGAGAGTCGACGATCTTCAACACCACCAACAAGGGACTCTTCTCCATGTCGAACGACGAACTTCGGTCGAGACAAAATTTCCGCAGAGAGACGGCAACGTCGGAAAACGAAACCATCAGTGACAAGAGGAAGGACGATCGCGAAAACCAGATCAAGGGATAGTGATTTTCGACGCAAGTCGTAAAAACACCGGGCAAAATGAAGGAGTGCAAATGACGACCCAGATGATATCCGAAACCGGAGAAGCTAAAGGTACTACAGGAATTCCCACCTGAGCTCGGAATCGAGACAATACGCTGCAAGCAAGGCATTGTAACGATTCCAAAACTCGACACTCATCGAGATCCTAAAGTTTGAAAGGGGATAAGTCGAAAGTTAAAACACTTACGACACTTGTCCTGAACAGAGCAAGGGTAAGGAGTAAAAAGAATCCTACTCTCCGATAACTAACTTAGTAACTACAAAATAATTTTGTCTAGACTCGACTTCGGCCAGAGAGGGGATCCTACGGTCGGTAAGGCTCTGATACCAAGTTGTAAGGCCCGATATGCGGTACTGTTCCAGATCTAGATGGTTCCATCCAGATCCGGGGACGAAGCACATATCGGTCCCACCGCGACATATGACGAAGTCATATGCCCCGGATTTCCAACATGATATCACAACATTACAGATACAAGGATACAAAATCTCATACAATCGGCATACAACTGCCTCAAATACAATACAACAGCGGAAGATACATGTCTGAGTACAGACTACAAGCAAATGCCTACTGGCAAAGAGAAAAACATCGATTCCATAACCACACGGGTCCATGCCCTTCGCCGGGATCCGCCTAACTAGTCGTCGTCGATTCTCCACGTGAAACGTCGATCACCATACATGTTGTCGATCAAGAACCCTGAAAAGAGTTTGGGGGTAGTATCATGAGTACAGAAGTACTCAGCATCCAACTGTAGTGGTCATCTGACCCAGCAAGGACTTCATCACTCGTCATTCTAGGACAACTAGTAGTTTACGGTAAGGATGGGGTAAGTGGTGAGGTTGCTGCCGCACTAGAATTTATGATGTGGCTAACGATCTAGAGAGTAAGATAAGGAGCCAAGCATTCGATGAGGAATCGCCTCCAACAAGTCTGCTATCCACCTACATACGGAAACATAACACCTATCATATCCTTGTCCTCCTCTTCGCATCCCGACGAAGAAGAAGCAATCAAGGCACACACATGTTGAACAAATTATATTAAGATTATCTCAGTTTTTGTTGTCTATGAACAAGGAGTAGGTCTCAAGTCGTCCATAACCGTGGACACGTCTTCTCGAAAAGATTTAACCCTGCAGGGGTGTACCAACTGCCCATTACAAGGCTCCGCACGCACGCCCATCTCTCTCAGTTGCTACCCATCACAGGCAACCATTTTATGATTTAGTTCCAAGAGATCCGAAACGACAGGTCCCTCTAACTAACAACGAACAAATCTGGGTGGCCCCCGGGGAGTCGACACCCAATCCAAAAGCTGGCCACGCTCTCGGATCGGACTCTTCCGTCTCAACAGGGTTTGGGTTACCGAGACGCCTCACGTGAGGCCTCGGGCCCTCGCCGGTCAAAGGTGGACCAACAGGGAAACCATGTCTCCGCTGGTCCGGGTTGTTTAAAAATTGCGAGGGGATCCACCAAGCACACACACGGGGTTTCAAATGGTAAATCAGCTCGGGCCACCACTAGAAATGTTTGAAGCTAGATAGGTAAGAAAAGGGGACCCCATAAAATCCCACACGCAGTTAGGCACGCTCGGTCTTAAAACCATTACCCGGAACTCGGGTCCTAGGTGACTCGAATGGAACAAAGCGTCGGGGCGGGATAGCCTAGACCTTCCATCCTTCGTCGAATATAGTCAACATTATAATAATCATATCATCAACAACAATAATAATAATGTGATATCCCAAACCAAGGAGTAACAGGGTAACATCGTAGCATCCTAAGCATGCATACTAAGCAGGGGCTGAGCAACGAGCAATAGTAACATAGCAGTACAAGGTTTGCTGGGAGGGGACATGGCTGTATCGGTTTGAAAGAGGTTGTAAACATGTGGTAGGATCAAACATCGAACCTAACCTAGACTAGCATGCAAACCGCTGGTTGAAATAGAATGGATCATAAGTAATGTATAGTCCTTGCATGTTGATAAGTCGGGTTCCGAAGGTGTAGTTGATCGCAAGCTCGCATCGTCTCCAAGAGGTACCCGCGAGGCACACAAGACGGTAAACACTGGAAAGCAATCAACGAGCAAGCATCTATTACTACGAAGCAAACACGAGCAAGCATCAACAAGAAGCAACACGAGACATCGCACCTACCGTCGAGAGCGGTTACTAACAATTTAAGTGGAGTACTCGTCACACACGACGATACCGCACATTTACAGTTGTTCAAGTTGTTTAGCTACACAAGGTGAGCAAAAGGTTGTTAACATGGCAACTCACTCAAGCATGGCATAGCACACAAACATTACAAGAGGTTAAGCATAAATAAACTACCTAAGCTAGTCAATTTAAGTGGGGTGAAATCCTAGACATGCAAACTATTGCGGACCCCACGATAATTATTGCATTTGGTACCTTTTTTCCCTAAACAATATTTTTTTTTATTAGCAAGCAAGAACAGCATAAACACAATCTACATGCAATTCTAGTCAAGTTACATATAAAGAACATTTTAAACAGAGCAACGGTTAAAAAGATATAGCAATTACAATTTACATTGGAAGGCAGTGTAATTAGGAGTCAAACAGCATGTAAACAAGGTCAAACATGGCAAAGGAGCACAAATTATTAAACTACACACAAAACTAAGCAAGTTTCATATTTTACGCGTCGCGATCGGAGCTACGGTTAAAAAGTTACGGGCACCGCAAAAAGCTAATACAATCTGCAATTAAATATAAAAAAACCTAGCAGCAGAAAAAAAACTAAACGGGCCGAAACTACTGGGCCCAACAGTGCAGCAGCAAAATAAAATAAAAAAAAATAAAAAAAACGGGGCGCTCACCTAATGGGTCGTGGCCCAAGGTGGCCTGGAGAGGCGGTTGGACGCGCCTGGGCCGCTCTGGCGCGCCGGCCCACGTGCGGCAGGCTGGCTCGCTCGGCCTCGTCCCGATGGCATCGGGCGGAGACAGAAACGGCGCACGGCGGCGCTACGGAGCAGACCAGGAGGAGGCGCGGCGGACGCCGGCGTCGTGGCGCGGCCGGGTCGGGCGTCCAGGGGAGGAGGCGGCGCGAGCTCCTGCTCGGGCCATGGCGCGGCGGCAGCCGGCCTGGCAGCGCTCCGGCGCGGCACCTGCAGCAAAGGAGGGGAGGGGGAAGAGGTGAGGCGACGGAGGAGAGCGAGGAGGCGGCGGGAGGCCTCACCGAGGCGATGCACGGCGGCTGTCGGCCGCGACCTTGCCTCCATGGGGACGGCGCGGCGTGGAAAGAGAGAGAGGAGAGAGGTTAGGCCAGGTGGATCTGGGCCGTCGGATCGCGAGATCTGACGGTCCAGATAGCAGGGGAGAAAAAATTTGGGATTTGAGGTCAAAATGGGCAGATCTGAGCAAACTCAGGGGGGTGGCTGCAATTTTGGACTAGGGAAACCCTAGAAAAGGGGTGGGAGTGTGGTGGTCTTTATATAGCCCCGGTGGCTGGCAGTTTGCAAAAACATCTCCAGTTTTTCTCTCTCGCGCGCGCGGTGCTCACGTTTCTGACCGCCGGGGGTCCCAGTACCTCCGATTCGGGTAAACCTTCGAACTGCGCGATCAGTGCGTCGAGCCGGAGGCGTTCACCTCGCGCTGGAACCGTTCCGAAAACACTTTACGGCGCGCTATAAAAAGAACCCGTTTAATTATTAAACGGGGTTTTTCGTTCCGTTGGCTGCGGCTGGTCTCGTGCGGTTTTCGCGACGGTGATCGGGTGAAATCCCGGTGTCGCAAAGGTCAAGTGTCAGGGTGGCAAGGGTCGGTCTCCGTCCGATACGAGATAAGAGGGGGAAAAATAATCGTCGATCGATAAATCGGGGATGCAAACACCGCAAACAAATCAGACAATCAAACAATTCACACCGAAAACAAATTTTTAATTTTTGTAAAAACTGAGCTGTTACAATACAACACCACCAACAAGGGATCTCGTCCCGAGATCCAGGACGATCCGGGGGAGAGGGGGGAGAGAAAAGAGAGTCGACGATCTTCAACACCACCAACAACGGACTCTGCTCCATGTCGAACGACGAACTTCGGTCGAGACAAAATTTCCGCAGAGAGACGGCAACGTCGGAAAACGAAACCATCAGTGACAAGAGGAAGGACGATCGCGAAAACCAGATCAAGGGATAGTGATTTTCGACGCAAGTCGTAAAAACACCGGGCAAAAGGAAGGAGTGCAAATGACGACCCAGATGATATCCGAAACCGGAGAAGCTAAAGGTACTACAGGAATTCCCACCTGAGCTCGGAATCGAGACAATACGCTGCAAGCAAGGCATTGTAACGATTCCGAAACTCGACACTCATCGAGATCCTAAAGTTTGAAAGGGGATAAGTCGAAAGTTAAAACACTTACGACACTTGTCCTGACCAGAGCAAGGGTAAGGAGTAAAAAGAATCCTACTCTCCGATAACTAACTTATTAACTACAAAATAATTTTGTCTAGACTCGAGTTCGGCCAGAGAGGGGATCCTACGGTCGGTAAGGCTCTGATACCAAGTTGTAAGGCCCGATATGCGGTACTGTTCCAGATCTAGATGGTTCCATCCAGATCCGGGGACGAAGCACATATCGGTCCCACCGCGACATATGACGAAGTCATATGCCCCGGATTTCCAACATGATATCACAACATTACAGATACAAGGATACAAAATCTCATACAATTGGCATACAACTGCCTCAAATACAATACAACAGCGGAAGATACATGTCTGAGTACAGACTACAAGCAAATGCCTACTGGCAAAGAGAAAAACATCGATTCCATAACCACACGGGTCCATGCCCTCCGCCGGGATCCGCCTAACTAGTCGTCGTCGATTCTCCACGTGAAACGTCGATCACCATACCTGTTGTCGATCAAGAACCCTGAAAAGAGTTTGGGGGTAGTATCATGAGTACAGAAGTACTCAGCATCCAACTGTAGTGGTCATCTGACCCAGCAAGGACTTCATCACTCGTCATTCTAGGAAAACTAGTAGTTTACGGTAAGGATGGGGTAAGTGGTGAGGTTGCTGCCGCACTAGCATTTATGAAGTGGCAAACGATCTAGAGAGTAAGATAAGGAGCCAAGCATTCGATGAGGAATCGCCTCCAACATGTCTGCTATCCACCTACATACGCAAACATAACACCTATCCTATCCTTGTCCTCCTCTTCGCATCCCGACGAAGAAGAAGCAATCAAGGCACACACATGTTGAATAAATTATATTAAGATTATCTCAGTTGTTGTTGTCTATGAACAAGGAGTAGGTCTCAAGTCGTCCATAACCGTGGACACGGCTTCTCGAAAAGATTTAACCCTGCAGGGTTGTACCAACTGCCCATTACAAGGCTCCGCACGCACGCCCATCTCTCTCAGTTGCTACCCATCACAGGCAACCATTTTATGATTTAGTTCCAAGAGATCCGAAACGACAGGTCCCTCTAACTAACAACGAACAAATCCGGGTGGCCCCCGGGGATTCGACACCCAATCCAAAAGCTGGCCACGCTCTCGGATCGGACTCTTCCGTCTCAACAGGGTTTGGGTTACCGAGACGCCTCACGTGAGGCCTCGGGCCCTCGCCGGTCAAAGGTGGACCAACAGGGAAACCATGTCTCCGCTGGTCCGGGTTGTTTAAAAATTGCGAGGGGATCCACCAAGCACACACACGTGGTTTCAAATGGTAAATCAGCTCGGGCCACCACTAGAAATGTTTGAAGCTAGATAGGAAAGAAAAGGGGACCCCATAAAATCCCACACGCGGTTAGGCACGCTCAGTCTTAAAACCATTACCCGGAACTCGGGTCCTAGGTGACTCGAATGGAACAAAGCGTCGGGGCGGGATAGCCTAGACCTTCCATCCTTCGTCGAATATAGTCAACATTATAATAATCATATCATCAACAACAATAATAATAATGTGATATCCCAGACCAAGGAGTAACAGGGTAACATCGTAGCATCCTAAGCATGCATACTAAGCAGGGGTTGAGCAACGAGCAATAGTAACATAGTAGTACAAGGTTTGCTGGGAGGGGACATGGCTGTATCGGTTTGAAAGAGGCTGTAAACATGTGGTAGGATCAAACATCGAACCTAACCTAGACTAGCATGCAAACCGCTGGTTGAAATAGAATGGATCATAAGTAATGTATAGTCCTTGCATGTTGATAAGTCGGGTTCCGAAGGTGTAGTTGATCGCAAGCTCGCATCGTCTCCGAGAGGTACCCGCGAGGCACACAAGACGGTAAACACTGGAAAGCAATCAACGAGCAAGCATCTATTACTACGAAGCAAACACGAGCAAGCATCAACAAGAAGCAACACGAGACATCGCACCTACCGTCGAGAGCGGTTACTAACAATTTAAGTGGAGTACTCGTCACACACGACGATACCGCACATTTACAGTGGTTCAAGTTGTTTAGCTACACAAGGTGAGCAAAAGGTTGTTAACATGGCAACTCACTCAAGCATGGCATAGCACACAAACATTACAAGAGTTTAAGCATAAATAAACTACCTAAGCTAGTCAATTTAAGTGGGGTGAAATCCTAGACATGCAAACTATTGCGGACCCCACGATAATTATTGCATTTGGTACCTTTTTTCCCTAAACAATATTTTATTATTTTTATTAGCAAGCAAGAACATCATAAACACAATCTACATGCAATTCTAGTCAAGTTACATATAAAGAACATTTTAAACAGAGCAACGGTTAAAAAGATATAGCAATTACAAGTTACAGTGGCAGGCAGTGTAATTAGCAGTCAAACAGCATGTAAACAAGGTCAAACATGGCAAAGGAGCACAAATTAATAAGCTACACACAAAACTAAGCAAGTTTCATATTTTACGCGTCGCGATCGGAGCTACGGTTAAAAAGTTACGGGCACCGCAAAAAGCTAATACAATCTGCAATTAAATATAAAAAAACCTAGCAGCAGAAAAAAAACTAAACGGGCCGAAACTACTGGGCCCAACAGTGCAGCAGCAAAATAAAATAAAAAAAATAAAAAAACGGGGCGCTCACCTACTGGGTCGTGGCCCAAGGTGGCCTGGAGAAGCGGTTGGAGGCGCCTGGGCCGCTCTGGCGCGCCGGCCCACGTGCGGCAGGCTGGCTCGCTCGGCCTCGTCCCGATGGGATCGGGCGGAGATGGAACCGGCGCACGGCGGCGCTACGGCAGGGCTTGCCGGCCGGACTTCGGCGCACGGCGAGGCGAGGGAGGGCGCTGGCGGCACGACGGAGCAGACCAGGAGGAGGCGCGGCGGACGCCGGCGTCGTGGCGCGGCCGGGTCGGGCGTCCAGGGGAGGGGGCGGCGCGAGCTCCTGCTCGGGCCATGGCGCGGCGGCGGCCGGCCTGGCAGCGCTCCGGCGTGGCACCTGCAGCAAAGGAGGGGAGGGGGAAGAGGTGAGGTGACGGAGGAGAGCGAGGAGGCGGCGGGAGGCCTCACCGAGGCGACGCACGGCGGCGGTCGGCGGCGACCTTGCCTCCATGGGGATGGCGCGGCTTGGACAGAGAGAGAGAGGAGAGAGGTTAGGCCAGGTGGATCTGGGTCGTCGGATCGCGAGATCTGACGGTCCAGATAGCAAGGGAGCAAAAATTTGGGATTTGAGGTCAAAATGGGCAGATCTGAGCAAACTCAGGGGGGTGGCTGCAATTTTGGACTAGGGAAACCCTAGAAAAGGGGTGGGAGTGTGGTGGTCTTTATATCGCCGGTTTTTCTCTCGCGCGAGCGGTGCTCACGTTTCTGACCGCCGGGGGTCCACAGTACCTCCGATTCGGGTAAAACTTCGAACTGCGCGATCTGTGCGTCGAGCCGGAGGCGTTCACCTCGCGCTGGAACTGTTCCGAAAACACTTTCCGGCGCGCTATAAAAATAACCCGTTTAATTATTAAACGGGGTTATTCGTTCCGTTGGCTGCGGCTGGTCTCGTGCGGTTTTCGCGACGGTGATCGGGTGAAATCCCGGTGTCGCAAAGGTCGAGTGTCAGGGTGACAATGGTCGGTCTCCATCCGATACGAGATAAGAGGGGGGGGAAAATAATCGCCGATCGATAAATCGGAGATGCAAACACCGCAAACAAATCAGACAATCAAACAATTCACACCGAAAACAAATTTTTAATTTTTGTAAAAACTGGGCTGTTACATGTCCCCTCTTTCCCAAGTTGTTTTAAAACTGCTGGAGCGCACACCAGACACACACACGGGGTTCAAATGATAAATCAGCTCGGGCCACCATTAGAATCGTTTGGAGCTAGGTAGGTAAGGCAAGGGGACCCCATAGAATCCCACACACCATTAGGCACGCTCAATCAAAGAACCAATACCCGGAACTCGGATCCTAAGTGACTCGAATGAAACAAAGCACCTGGCAGGAATAGCCCGGTCTTTCATCCTTCGTCAAATATAAGTTAACATCATATTAATAAATGTCAACCAATTTTTGCTAATAACATGATAATCGATCCAAGCAGCAATGGGTATAAACAGCAAGAAAGGGCCAACACATACTAAGAAATGGTTAAGCAAGCAAGGTACATGGTGAAACAAGGTTTGCAAGGATGTGGTGATCATGGTTGTTTGGGTTTATTTGAGAGGCACAATTATTGGTGGTAGGATCAAACAACCGTTCTAAGTACAGCTAGGAAAGTGAACTGAAAGCTAGAAAGAATGATATAGTCCACCCCTTGCCTGAGTAGGTAATCGACGGAGCAGACGTAGCAGGGTCCTCGGGCTCGGTGTCGAACAACTCCACGTAAGTCTCCTCGGCAAGCTCAGGCTCTAACGTACGGTAACGGCAAAATAAAGCACCACAAATAAGCATCGGGATCAAAGATGCATAAGCATGAATTGCATGTTCAGGTTTAATACATGGTTTGACCCTAGCTAGTCAAGTTTAAATGAAGATCGTGACGACACGTCAACGATGCTCCATATGCAATTATTAATTTAATGGCCTTGGTCATGACCTTAAGTTTAGGTGCCAGTGACATGGATTACATGACATGGCATAAGCATAGAAATAAACAAGAAGCATTGCAATGTGAAAGTAAACCTATCGATTCTGGACACGGGGAAAGTGTCGACGAAGGTTGACACCGGATAAGTTTCAAAGAAGAAAAGAACGGAGACAAGCCAATCTCATATAACAATATGTTAGGGGTTGTCTTCAAAATCAAGATGACTGACTTCTGACATGGTGGAATTGCAATTTAAACAAAAGAAAAGGAAAGGCAAAAAAGAAAAACAGAGGGGGAGCTCCCCAGGGCTGGCCTCGGGTGGTTCTGGCCCAACTGGGCTGGCCAGCTCAGCGCATGTGCATCAGCAGCACTAGGCTAAGCCCACTTGCACGCCCAGTGGCTTAAGCCACTGACATGCGGGACGGACTTGTCAGCCTCTTGGAAAATACAAAAAAGGTGGGGATTTGTCCCTGGCGGGATTCGAACTCATGTCGCGTCCTTCGATACGTGGCTCGCTTGCCACTCCGCTGCTGCTGTGTTTCTAGACAGAGAACATGGGCTAGCCTACTAATAGCAGCCCCATGTGCTACTACATCTTCTGAGCACTGAAACACGTCGACGGTGAACTCTTGCGGTGAGGTTGGCCTCGCGCTCACGGCTCCGACAAAGCTGGTGCTGCTCGGGAACTACAACCTGAACAACCAGCTACACACGGGTGCAAGAAATGGACATGTCGCTGACGCGCTTCGCGGTTCAGAGACATGCGCGCGCCACCTATTTCAGCGATGATTCCGACGAGTACAGGACGGCTCTGACTCGACGGACACTTGCAAAAGGGAGAGGGCACCTCCACGCATACATTTTGCACCACGGGCACACCGGTAGCTCAACGACGGCGACGTGAGCCTCGCCGGAATCTCATGGCGGCGAACCGAGCACGCGGGTTCAGATCTGAGCCATGGCGGCCTCTGGTGGGCACAAAGGTGACCCCTTGACGATCATGGGCACGCTCTGGACGAGCCTAGGACACGCGCACGCACGGCCTGGACACGCCACGGGCAAGGCGGCCATGGCCTGCACGGCGGCGACTATCTACGGCGTGGAATAGAGGACGACACGGCAACGTCCTACTCCTCTATGTTGTATGGTCAAGGGGCTCGTCGAGGCTCACCTAAGGGTGGTCGTTGGCGAGCTCGTGTGCACGAAGGAAAAGAAGACGCGGCGGCTGTCGTCGAGGAAGAAGCGATGTACGACAAAGGCGTCGACGGCTCGGGGTCCAATTCTCGAGGCCCAGCTCGACCTGTACGTCTGGAACAACAAGGTGAGGTGCAGGAAAGTTGCGCACGAGCGCACGGCCAACGAGGATGGACGTCAGCGGCGTATTTGGGGGTGCTCACCGGTGGGAACAGGGGAGGGGCGCTACGGCCCTCGAGGAGGCGGCGGCGATGAACGAAGAGGGCAATGGAACCCTAGGGGCTCGGGCCTCTTATAGGGGGCTCAGACGTCGATGGGACGGCCGGAGACGGCGAGATTGGACAGCTCCGGCAGCCCTGTCTCTGTTACGACGTGGACGGTGACGGGGAGCAGCATGTGTCCATCTGGTGCCGCTAAGTCGCAGCCGTCGATCTGATCCGACGGCTACGGAGGGATTTTGTACCGTTTCGGTGGGTTGGGCTGCGGGACGGGCCAGCAGGCCAAATGGACTGGGTCGAGTTCCTCGTTTTGCAGAGAAAAAGAAAAGCAGGGATTTTTCCCATTTAATAAATTAGGTCACCCTCTTGGAGTTTTCCAGAGCAAAAGGAAAAATGTAAAAAGATAATAGAATATGTTTTCGACTCTTGGGAATATTTGTGATTTGACAAAATTGGTTTGAACCAATTTGGTGCAAGTAAAATCTTGGGCACTATTTTGAATTCAAATTTCATTTGAACTGCAACTCAAAATTCCAGAGGACTAGAAATCAAAGCAAGCATTTGAAAAAGCTTGGGAGGGAGAGATATTTGGCTATGCCAAAGTTGAAGCTTAGGGGAGCACACATGCTAATGGGAGAATTGCCACAATACCCTTCTTTGATCACAAAGATTGATTTGAATTCAAATTCAAATGGGATCAAACATGGATGGCATTCAAGATCACCACATAATATTACATAATCTTGCATGTGAACAAGTTTTGTAGCCATTGGACAAAATAAAATTGCATCATGAATAGTAATTTCACTGGTGGGCTATTACACATAACTTCTTAAAAATCATTGGGGTGTCTTCTTTTATATGAACGGCTTGGTATAGTTTGGAAGCAGAAAATCCCTTAGTACTTCATGGGTAGTTCCATTGATCATGTTCATTAGTGAAGTGAATGTTGCCCAGTATAGTTTGCATCTCCATTAACTGATTATAGGCTTCTTGTGTAAGTGGCAGATGAAATTGATCCCCCCTGTCTTGCATATTAATAAACTGATAAATTGATACAGGCTAAGGTTTCCCGATGTTTCAATGAGATGGTGGATATTGATTATGCTGGAGCCAACTTTGACGATCCGACTACGAACGTGCGAAGACGTTGCGCCTTATCGATTGCTAAACCAACTTTGGGAGGTTATTGATCCCACGGATGCACAATCAACCTGACCACGAAGGTCTAATTGCTTCAAGAAATAAAAGAACAAGCAAGAACTAAGAATTACAATCTGGATATTACGAATATAAGATTAATGATTGAAGAAAGTTTGGGGTTCCTATGTGGTCTTGGCCTGGTCGGTTGGCACAAATGAAGAACTCGAAATTGCTGTTATGGCTAACTTAAATCTAATCAAAACTCAAGTCTAAACGACGCCCTAAGGGACGTATATATGGGGGAACAGAGGGGGATTTCTTGATCCCCTGGGGGAGGGGTCTGAAACATACCCTAACTTGGTTTACCCACACATACGGACTCTAAAAACAATATATAATGTGGTATTTCGAAATTACATGGGTCTGGCCCAATAATACGGTGACGTAGCAACTATAATAGCTCTTGGACGAAAATAATGAACTCGCATCTTGTGTATTTTGTCCAAGCCGTCATGCACGCCTTATGGTGGCTTCAAAGTGCAAAAATCACCATTAGAAGCTCCATTGTACTTGTCCGTGCACGCACCTTCTTCTCCATGCTTGATCCTGCTCCAATTACCATCCTTCTTGTCCATGCTAGGTCCTTCATTCATAATAAAAACAAAAGTATCTAATTTAGGCAGCATCATATGTTCATGAACATTAGAAAGATTCGCAAGAAACAAAAGTACCTAATAATTTAGTTAACGTGCGCGTGCTCTAGTAACTGGTCCAATACGTGTAGTTGGTGAGGATGTGGGTGTAACATTAGTAGGGATGTCCTCGTCATCCTCCCCTTCTTGAATTGAAGTCTTCCTCGACGGAAGGTCATCATCTTCTCCCAAATAAGGCTTCAAATCTGCAATGTTAAATGTGGGACTAACCCCAAATCTGCAGGTAGCTCAAGTTTATATGCATTATCATTAATTTTTTGCAACACCTTAAAGGGACCATCAGCCCGTGGCATTAACTTAGACTTGCGCAAATCAGGAAACATATATTTACGTGGAGGTAACCAAACAAGATCTCCTGGTTCAAACACAACATGCTTTCTACCCTTATCACCAGCAAGCTTGTATCTAGCATTCATTCTCTCACTGTTTTATTTATTTAACTCATGCATTTTTAATATAAATTCAGCATGTTGCTTAGCATCAAAATTAACCTTCTCCGAAGATGGAATAGGCAGCAAATCAATAGGTGCACGAGGTAGAAAACCATAAACAATCTCAAAAGGGCACATTTTAGTGGTAGAATGCAATGAACGGTTATAAGCAAATTCAATAATACGAGGAAAACATTCTTCCCACATTTGCAAGTTACTCTTTAAAAAGGCCCTAAGCATAGTAGACAAATTCCTATTTATTACTTCAGTTTGTCCATCAGTTTGGGGATGACATGTAGTACTAAAAAGTAGTTTAGTCACCAACTTAGCTCATAAGCATCTCCCAAAGTGGCTAAGAAACTTAGTATCACGATCTGAAACAATAGTATTGGGCACACCATGTAAGCGTATAATCTCACGAAAGAATAAATCAACAACATTAGCAGCAGCATCGCTTTTATGACATGATATAAAGTGTGCCATCTTAGAAAATCTATCGACCATAACAAATACGCTATCCCTCCCCTTCTTTGTTCGAGGCAAACCTAAAACAAATTCCATGGATATGTCCTCCCACGGAACACTAGGTACATGTAAAGGCATGTATAAACCATGAGGATTGTGTCGTGACTTAGCTTTTTGACATGTAGTGCAGCGAGCAACAGAACACTCAACATCATGTCTCATCTTTGTCCAAAATAAATGTGTAGCAAGTACGTCCTCCGTCTTATTTACGCCAAAGTGTCCCATTAATCCGCCTCCATGCACCTCCTGCAACAAGAAAATACGAACGGAGCTAGCTGGAATGCGTAGCTTATTAGAACGGAATACAAATCCATCATTGAGCACAAACTTGTTCCATGTTCTACCTTCTCTACAATTCTGCAATACATCTTTAAATTTCGCATCATGCACATATTGATTTTGATTGTCTCTAAACCGAATATCTTAAAGACAAGTTGTGAAAGCATAGTATAATGATGAGACAATGCATCAGGGATAATATTATCTTTAACCTTCTTGTGTTTAATTACATAAGGGAAAGTCTCAATAAATTCAACCCACTTAGCATGTCTACGATTGAGTTTTTCTTGACTTCTTATGTGTTTCAAAGATTCATGATCAGAATGTATAACACATTCTTTGAGCCAAAAATAATGTTGCCAAGTTTCTAATGTCTGAACAAGAGCATATAATTCCTTATCATAAGTAGAATAGTTCAGACTAGGCCCACTCAATTTTTTAGAAAACTATGCAACAGGTTTAGCATCTTGTAATAACACACCTCCCAAACCAATCCCACTAGCATCGCATTCAAGCTCAATAGTCTTATTAAAATTTGGAAGTTGGATCAAAGGAGCATGTGTCAACTTATCTTTCAATACTATGAAGGCTTCTTCCTGTGCAGTACCCCAAGTAAAAAGCACATCCTTGCGTGTAAGCTCATTGAGAGGTGCAGAAATGCTGCTAAAGTCTCGCACAAAATGCCTATAGAATCTAGAGAGGCCAATAAAACTCCTCACTTGTGTGACCGTTTTGGGCTGCGATAAACTCTCAATCGCCTCGATCTTGGCTTTATCAACTTCAATTACCTGCGGAGTAACAACATAGCCAAGAAACGATATTCGGTCGTTGCAAAAGTTGCACTTCCCAAGGTTACCAAACAAACGTGCATCACATAGAGCAATAAAAACAACATGTATATGATATAAATGTTCCTCCAAAGATTTTCTATAAATTAGTATATCATCAAAATAGACTACCATAAATCGTCGAATGAAAGCACATAAAACTCCGTTCATTAATCTCATGAAAGTGCTAGGTGCATTAGTTAACCCAAAAGGCATGACTAACCACTAATATAGTCCAAAACTTAGTTTTCAATGTTTTTTCCATTCATATCCTAATTTCATGCGAATTTGATGGTATCCACTACGCAAATCATCTTTGGAAAACATGTTAGAGCCACTTAATTCATCAAGCATATCATGTAACCTAGGAATAGGATGACGATAACGAATAGTAATATTATTAATGGCTCTACAATCAACACACATACGCCATGCTCCATCCTTGTTTGGCACTAATATAACAAGACCAACACAAGGACTAAGGGATTTACGTATATAATATTTGTCGAGTAGCTCTTGTACTTGACGCTGGATCTCCTTTGTCTCCTCCGGATTGGTACGGTATGGCGCACAGTTGGGAAGCGAGGCACCGGGAATTAAGTCAATCTGATGCTCAATCCCTCAAATAGCTGGTAATCCCGGTGGCACGTCTTGTGGAAAGACGTCAATAAAACCCTGCAAAAGGTCAGTGACAACAGAAGGCAAAGAAGGAGGCAATTCCTCAAATGAAAATAAAGCTTCTTTGCACACAAAATCATAGCACACATATTGACTAACATCCAAATCCGTAATATCAACCTTAGTAGCAAGAAAAGTTGGATTAGTCAATTTAATTTCATTAGCAATGGCAGGTGAAGATTTGCTATTGGTCTTATGTTGCTGCTCAAATTCTTTAGCTAATATCTCATTTTCACTCTTATTTTTCTCCTGTTTTTTTTTATTTTAAGACTGTGAAGCATGAGCTTCACAGTGGTTTATTGCATGGGAGAACCAAAGGTTCTCAAAGAATAGTACAAGGAAATAATAAAGCAAAACAGGAAAGTAAAGGAAGTAATCTAACCCTACCTATGCCATTGCAGGGAATTGATCCAAGAAATCAATCTGGTTTTAGGATCTCCCTGCAATCTATGTGAAAGCAAGGTGATATCATGCACAAAGTGCCTTCTCCAGGAATGAAAAGAAGGTCTCTCATTCCTGAAGGTCTTCCCATTTCTGACTATCAAGATACACCAAGAGGCAGTAAGCATGACTTCCATGAAGAAGGACTGACCAAATGAATCTTTGGCCTGTTGTAAACAAGAATGCAAGGATCCAGTGGCCCCCATGTAATTTGCAGATAGTTCCAAACTCTGCAACTAAAGTTGCAAGAGAAGAACAGATGCAATCTGTCTTCCAGAGCATTTGAGTGACACATCACACAGAAGTTGTCCTCAGTGGGTGATCTCCAATGTCTCCTAACAAGTAGATCTTTAGTGTTTAATCTGTCAAACATCAGGAGCCAACCAAAAACTTTGATCTTCATGGTACACTTACTCCTCCATATTCAGGCACAAGATTGATCAGATGGCATGTGAGAATGCATAAGATTGTAGAACCCTTTGGCAGTATAACCATACTTACCAGGCCAGTGCCAAGAATCAGCAGCTTGAGGATCTCTCTGAAGATCAAGAAGCCAGTCCTTAAGACAGAAGTATTCATCAGCAGCTTGTTGTGTTAGTGGCAAGTGAAACAAAAGATCTTCATCCTCCAAGCTCAAAAAGTCATTAACAGATAGTTTGTCATCTCTTACAAAAGAGAAGAGATGAGGCAGTCTATCTCGCAGAGGTCTACATGAGCCATTGATGCGCCACCCATCTGACCAAAAAAGAGCAGAATCCCCAACATTAATCATGACAGAGGCCACAGGTCTATATAGATCACTTAGTTTGAGGATATCCTTCCACCAAAAGGATCCACAAAGCATAGTTGCATGTGGGACATTGCCATTATAGTAAGTGTTCCAAATAAGAGAAACCCAAGGAACATTCTCCTTATTATAAAACTTATGCAAGTGCTTCAGGAGTAGAGCTTTGTTTTGTATTTGCAAGTTGACAATACCCAGACCACCTTTCTTTTTGGGCCTGCAAACAAGCTCCCAAGCAGCAAGAGATTGTCTTGGGGTGTCAGAGTTCCCTCTCCAGAGGCATTGTCTCTGAATTCTCTCTAGCTGTTTCAAGATGCCCTGAGGGATAGCAAGACTGCAAAGGTGATAAATAGGCATGGAGGAAAGGAATGAATTGAGTAATTGTAGCCTGGCCCCTTGGTTCAGCATAGCAAAACTAGCAGAGAGTCTTCTTTCCACCCTATCTACCAAAGGCATTAAATCCTGAATTTTAGGCTTGGTAGTACCCAGAGGTAAACCAAGGTAAGTGAAGGCCATTTTTCCAATGGAGCACTCAAAAACTTCAGCAAGGTGAGCAGTCATATCCTCATCAACATTCAGGGGGATTAAAGAGGATTTATTGAAATTGACTTTGAGACCAGTGGAAGCATGGAACCTGATAAGCATATCCTTGATAGCCAACAGTTGACATTCATCAGCATGATATTTTTCTTCTGTTTATCTTTACTAGCGCTAGCAAGATCATCTTTCACACTTTGTTCAGGAGACATAGGAAGTAAAGCAATATTTTATCCTGATGAAAAAGTGTAAACTGATTTGTCCTACCATGGTGTACAACATTCCTATCAAATTGCCATGGTCTACCAAGTAAAATAGAGCATGCTTGCATGGGTACCACATCACAATCAACAAAATTATCATATGCAGCAATGCTAAAGTGCACACGGACAGAACGCGTTACCTTAATCTTACTACTATTGTTACACCATTGAATGTACTATGGATGAGGGTGTGGTCTTGTCATGAGAGATAGCTTCTCTACCAACTACATGCTAGCCAAGTTGTTGCAACTCCCTCCATCAATAATGATGCGAACCGAACGTTCTTTCGCCACTCCCTTTGTGTGGAACAAATTATGCCTCTTGTTTTTCTCGACCTTCGTTACCTGCACACTTAACACACGTTAAGCAACCAAACTAGCATATTTATCCGCATCATCAGCAGCCATATACTCTATATCATGAGGAGAATCATCAGCACCCTGTTCCTCATTAGCAATGAGAACTAAAGTTTCTATCAGAACCCCAACTAGGGTAAGTGCTAGGGTTTGTTTGTGCCCTTTGCATCATGCAAAAATTCAAATGAAATTCAAAAATGGGGAAGCAGAAAGCCCTGATAATTTAATTCAAATGGCCAGATAAAAATCTTTTTCCAAAAATCATTTGAATATTTGGAAAATTCCTATAAATGATGGTGATCATTTTAAAAGTGGTTTGGTTTTTTTTTCATGCCCATGGAATATTCAAAAATTCAAAATGTGCCTTGGAAAATTAAAAGAACCCCTATTTGATTTGAAATTCAAATAAGTTGAATTTCAAAAATGCCCAAATCCTAAATGTGACTAGCTACTGGTCACTTAGGGTTTATAAAAATATTTGGGCATTTAATATAAATTCTCTGGTATTTGTTTGGAGCAAAACAAAGCAAAGAAAGATAGAAAACAGAAAGCAGAAACAGAGAAAACGAAAAAGAGAACAGAGCCCACTCACCTAGGCCCAGTGGCCATTTCGGCCCAGCCCACCAAGGGCAGCCGCGTCTTCTTCCCTGGACACCCGAGCACGCCACTGCCTGGCATGCATGCCGGAGACGCCCACGGCCACCTCCTGCTTCCCCCGTCCTCATCTCCTCGCCTGGAGAAGGCCCTGGAAGCCTCCTCCATTCCTCCCCTCTCTCCGTTTTCTCTCCCTCTCTCCCTAGTCGGGTTCGCGCACCACCCGTAGCTCGCCGCCGGCCGCCGTTGTGCGCCCGCGTGGCCACCGTGCCTCCCCCGTGCCGCCGTGTTGTCCAGAGGACTCCCCAGCGACGACTACTTCGACCAGCAGCATCAATTCGAGCCCAGCAGCCCCAAGGACGATGCCATCTTCGCCGATTTGCCGCCGGCCGCCGTGGACCCCATCGGGAAATACACCGCCACCGCGCCTCCTCCGTCTTCACCGTCGACGCCATTGCATCCGGGGTGAGCCCCTCGTTGTTTTCCCCCTCCTCCCGCTCTCCTCCGTGCCCCCGTGCCCGTTTCCCTCTTCACCAGTCGCCGGCCGCCTCTTCTCTTCGTCGCCGGCGTGAACCCCGGCCTCCTCACGGCCATCTGCGAGCTCCAGAAGACGCGCGCGTGTGCGAGGGCTCGGTTGGTGCCCTCCCCGTGCCCTCCCGTGGCCGGGAGCCCAACTCCGGCAACCCCCCCGCCGCAGCCGTGGCGACCGGCGGCTAACCGCCGGCTAGCCCACTTAATTATGGGGCTAATCCCCCTAGTCATTTGACCCAAGGTCAATGATAGGTGGGCCGTGGCCCCCCCAAATCAAATCAATTTTAATTAAGCAAAGGGATTAACCCCCCTGAGACTGACACCCTGGACCCACTGGTCAGCCCTCCCTGTGACATCAGCACTGCATCATGCTGATGCAATAAACCAAATTCCAGAATTTAAAAGAATTAAAGAAAATAGAGAAAAATCCAGAAAATGAATTAAACTTTGGAAAATCATAGAAAATTCATATTAACTCCAAATTAAACATATAATATATGAAAAATTATCAGAAAAATGCAAGGATTATGAATATGCAATTTTTTTTTATGTTTGACCATATTAAAATGGGTGAACAGTAGCAAACATGCATATGGCATAATTTGAATTTGAATTTGAAGTTTGAATTTTCATTTCAAATGCAATATACTTCAATTAAGATGAATATGCTACAAACCAGTACCATTGACATCATGGACAACCTTATCATGTGTATGTGCATTTTTACTTCCGAAGTTGTCCCCCTTGTTGATGATTGCCTCCGATGACAGACGTTCCGAGACGGTGATCACCCCCGAAGAAGAAGACCACCGATAAGACCCGTGTATCGTCAGCAAGGCAAGCAAACCCCATTGATCATGTCTATAAAATCCTACTTCCCTCTCAGTCTCGCTTATGCATGTTTAGGAGATCACCGAGACACGTTCTTTCGCATAGTTGAACCCATTCCGATGCATGAACTGTCATTTTGTCACTGTATTAAGCAAACCACAATCCTAGCAGATTTAGGAGTTGAATGATGAGCATGTGGCCCCTGCAACTGTTACTGCTTATTGCTGCTTAGTGATACAATGAGGATGTTATGATTGTGAGTCGGGATGGAATGAACACAGTGATGCTGATGATAACGTGTTGGTGAATCCACCCTAAACAAAGGTGAACGATGAGAGGCTGTGTAGGAGTACACAGTGGGTTGTGTCGTTGAACACTGCCCTAGGCCCCGAGTTCCTGTTTTGTGATCCAAGACAAAGAGTATGACCACATGTAGGGTTTATGGGAACCCCGTTTGGCCTCTTTACGTACCCGATCCGGTCCAGGAGTCACACTAGATTCGGGCTTTCCATTAGACAAAACTATAGATATGTGGGTGGACTTGTGAGGCAGTGAAACCATCTGTCAAAGGTGGCATCTCGGTCCCTTGCATTATCTGAGTCCGTTTCATGGAACCGGCCGGACTCTCGAGCGGTGACAAACTCAGGTAGTCGACTCCTGGATTAGAGAAGGTGATGTGAGGGTAGTGCCTTGGTTTCATCCACGTCCGACACCCGCTTGAAGGGTGACAAGAACGAGACGATAAGTGATGACACGCGTGTGAAGATGTACACCCCTGCAGGGTTAATGAACTATTCAAATAGACATGTCTGCGGTTATGGACTACTTGGAGACCTTTACTTGATCATAGACAACTTGAAATGGATACTTATAAAACTCGCAAGATAAGCGTGAGTGCTATGGCGTGCTTTCTCGTGGGGAAGTCGAGGAAGTATCCATAGTGGTGTATTGGTTGGAGACTTGGTAGTGGACTCGTGTACGCTTCTTACCTCAAGTCTGGTACTCGTAGTACAGGACTAGCCAAGTCAAAGCTGGCACTTCTGCATGTTGAACCCCACCTCCTTTACCTTGATACTTGAGCATGAGTAGTTTAGTTCTTATGTAAGTCTTGCTGAGTACGACTTTGTGCTCACGTTTGCTTATCTATGTTTTAGATGAGAACCCGGACCCGATGGAGTCACCTTCGTGAAGCTTGACGTTGACCTTGGTAGTATAGTTCCAGACAGCAGTCTAGTCCCTTGTGGAAGGGCATGTATGTTTACAAGGCTTCTCTAAGCCATTTGTTAAACTTGTCTGTACTCAGACCTAATTTGCTTCCGTTGTATGATGTATGTTGATCACATACATGTGATCTTTGTATACTCTATGTGTAAGTAAATAAAGAAGTATTTTGTAGAGTTATGTGATGATACCTGCTGTTCATACTAGGCATGTGTGTTGCGTGTATGTTTATAACATGCATGTCTTAGTATGGGTTTTCGAGACCTTAGTTGTGATCTGGCTGGCGGTCTTTTATACACCAAGTGGCCCTTAGATGTGCGCAGCTTGGGGCATCGCGATGCGATTGCTCGTGACTCGGTCATGTGCACACTTTGTTGTATGATTGAGCCCGCCCTAGGCCCCGACTAAGTGATCGGGCTGGAGTAAGTCTATGTAAGAGTTAGGATTCAATCGATAACATGGTTGAGGTGACTTGTCTATGAATATGGGATTCACCACCCATAAGCATGAGCGGACGATGAGGACCCATCTCAGTTGATCATCCGGCCTGAATGGGATGCCCCTCACGTTCGATGCTTTCCGAGAGTGTTCTATGCTTGGCCTTGTCAGCTTAGACAAGTGGGTACGGCTCTCGGCTCTCCATGTGATTGTATCGTGACTGGAATTACATACGCCTATTCCGGGTCCTGACAGTTTCCTCATCATAGTCACTCGCTCACTCATATCCACCATCTGTTGTAATGGTCATCACATGCTTGGAGGGACAGTCTTTGGCGAAGTGACTGATACGTCCAAAACGTATCTATAATTTCTGCTTGCTCCATGCATGTTTTGTGTGACTTTGCCATGTTTTGCTTGAACTTTCATAAACTTTTGAGCATATTTGGACTAATCTATTAACCCGGTGCACCCAGCTGCCAGTTGTTGTTTTCTGCTGTTTTTGTATTTCAGGTTTTTCGGCCATTAAAAGTGCTCCAAAAAATCCGGGAAAATCAGATAAAAAATCAGCGCAACGGAAGCTTTCGGAATCACCAAAGGAGGGAAGGAGGGCCACCACCAGGCAGCCAGGAGAAGCTGCTCCGACACCCTGCCGGGAGAAGATACCCCCTCCGGGAGACCATCCATAGCCATGGATGCCTCCCGTATGTACCGTGAGTAGTTTCCCTTGGACCATGGGTCCGTGACCAGTAGCTATGTGATCTATCTCTCCCTTCTTTGTGCCTCCACTTTTGAGTCCTCGTGAGCTGCCTCACATGATCAAGGCACCTTTGTAATTTTCTGCTGTTTCTATGCTGAGATTGTTGGGATCTGATGGATTATGAGACTATGTTCAGATTGTGATGAGTAATATATTTGGTTCTTCTCTTTTAAATTTTGTTCTTGAGTAAATTCTTGCATGTTCTCCGTTGCCGTCTTTTACTTTGGCCAAGTGATTTATTGCAACTCCAAGAGGGAGCGTTATGCTTGATTATGGGTTAAGCCCCTTGATGTCTAGCTTGAGTGACAAACATGAGACTAGGGGATGTGCTGTTGCCACCAGGGATAAAACAATGGTGCTTGTATCCGCGGATGGAAGGATTGTTTACTTTACGCAAAGTTCTTTTAATGCAGTTGTCTGTTGCTTTGGATTTACACTTTGGGTGGGATTCGCAACTTAGTACCAGCGAGATGTTCTGGATAGATATCTTAAGGTGGATGATTCGTAGTAGATGCAGATGGATTTCGGTCTACTTACCTTGGCGTACTGCCCATTGCTTTTGAGCCCTTCCTTTCTTTGCAGCATAGTTAGCATTGCGGTGCCTTCATAATCCTGTCAATTTCCCAACTGTGTTTTGTTTACCTCGCTAGCACTTTTATCGTCTTTTGGGAGAGAGACATCACTAGTGAAAATCACGTGACCTTGGTCCATCTTCATATCATTGTTTACACCATCAATTTACTTTCAGTTGCCACTATCATTATCTCTTGCGTTAATCCTTTGTAAACAGCAGGGCCGGAGGAATTGACAACTCCTCTGTACTCGTTGGGAGCAAAGTTATTTATTGTTTTGTGCAGGTCCACGTCAACTATCTAGCCCGAAGCTAATTTCTGGCGCAGTTGTCACCTTTTTGTATCTCTTGGAGTCCTACTGGTTCGATAACCTTGGTATCTTCACCGAGGGAAATTTGCTGCTACGCTACATCTCACCTTCCACTTGGGGTAACCAACGAGGAGTGAGAGATCCTCACCGTATCAGTGACCTCCGCCTTAGCACCTGTGACATTTAATATCACGCTCTCGTGTTTTCCCTGTGGATTCCATGGATGATGAAGAACTCTCCGCTGGACCACCCTGTGTACCCTTGAATGATGGTGGAGGTGGTTGTTTTTGTGGCTCCCTGTAAGAATTAGCTGCTGAAGTAGATTGTGGTGGTGCAGCAGGGTGTCTGGATGTAGATGACCCACACAATGTCCATGATGTATTTTGTCCTGCAGAAAAGTTATTCCTAGTAGCGTCCTGTCGATCCTGCACTTCACGTCCAGCTTTACAAGCAAGATGAAACAAACGAGTGATAGTAGTATAGTCCTTTTATTCTAGAATAGTTTGTATCTCCTTGTATAAGCCACACATAAAACGTGCAAGTATACTTCATTATCCTCTACTAGTCCACATCTAATGAATCCAGTTTGTAATTCTTGATAATATTCCTCTACAGAATTTTTTCATTGTCTCAAACGCTGTAATTTTTGTAGCAATTCACGTTGATAATAAGGGGGAACCCAACAAGTACGCATAGCATCTTTTAAAGCATCCCAAGTAGTTGGAACATTATTAGCGTGCAATCTACAATGCTCAGACCACCAAATAGATGCAAACCCCGTGAATTCACAAATAGCAGCATTAACATGTCTATTTTTAGGATATTCTAAACATGTAAAGAGTTGTTTAGTTTCTAACTCCCGGGTAAGATAAGCATCAGGAATATATCTACCCTCAAATGGCTTAAGATTCAATTTCAGTTTAGGCACATGTTCATCATCGCGTACCTGAGAGGGTGGTGGGTGTCGACCTTGTCGAATGTTGGGATGTGGACGTCCAGCTGGTTGTTCATAATGCGCTTCCTGTTCCACCTCATCCTCGTAATCACCCTCGTAGTCGTAGTACTGCCGAAGTCAGGAGTAGCAGCAGGAGCACCAATACCAGAAGCTTGTCCAGGAGGAAACAGAATACGACGTGCACGTCATTGAGGCGGTGGCTGTGCCTAAGCGGCAGCAGGTTGTGGAGGTAGGCGTGCGATCAACTCATTAAACTTGGCATCGAGCTTGGTGTCGATCATCTTCTCCACGCCATCAATCTTCTCCATGGCCTCTGTGAATCTGTTCTTAATGTCATGCACATGTTCAGACATCATATGTGCAAATTTTTCATGTAGCTCCTTGTTCGTCATGTTCTCCCAATTGGGTGCATCATGCACCTCGTCGTCTCTTGATCATAACATGGTTAGAAGAAATAGAAAACACACAGAAATATGATCCTACTACAACGAATGGGATGTGGTGTGGTGGGATTGTGGGAATCACAAATCCGTCAGGATTTTGTTTTGTCATTACCGATTCTTACCTAGCAGCAGGTGGTGATGTACTACCAACGGGTCAAAATTCTCAAAGATGTGGTAGAGTGATGGCCAGGAGGTGTCAAAACTCACGATTTAGAATATATGTGGAGTTGTAGGAAGGCTGAAAAATATGGTAGAAAAATCTCAACAATAATCAAGACAGAGTTGCAAAGATAAATAAACACTCACTGTCGGTACTGTGTTGATCCTAGGCTAGACTATACTAGATACGCGAGCCTAGAACACCAACAAAAGCACGGCGCGGCACGTAAGTGATGTCCGCACGCTTCTATTCTTGTAGACTATGTTGGGCCTCCAAGCACAGGGGTTTGTAGGACAGCAGCAATTTCCCTCAAGTGGATGACCTAAGGTTTATCGAACTCATGGAAGTAGAGGTTGAGGATGGTCTCTCTCAAGCAACCCTACCATTAAGATACAAAAATTCTCTTGTGTCCCCAACACACCCAATACAACTAGGAGTTGTATAGGTGCACAAGTTTGGCGAAGAGATGGTAAGATATGGGTGATAGGTCTGGCAAAACAAAGTAATATAAATATGTAATAAAAAGTACAGCAAGAAAACAAGTGGTAAACGTGAGCACAAACGGTATTGCAATGGTGGAAACAAGGCCTAGGCTTCATACTTTCACTAGTGGCAACTCCCAACAACATTAACATAGTCTAATCACATGATATTTCCACTAAAACATGCATTGGGGACGTACTCGGAGGTCATTCCTTTGTGATCAAGAGAGGACAAGAATTATGTAGGTCTACAAAAGCACACCTCAGAGTTCATAGTTCTCATCTATGGATTTCCCAATGTCACCGCGGCCATCCAAAGAGAGTACCGCAATCACCACAACATATCTCAAGGATAGTCAAATACAAGCACCAAGAGACTCTCAATCTTCAATCAATTCACAAAAGAGGAAATCACTCATGAAAATATTCTCCTAACCCATGTCCAATAGAACGCGGTCACCATGGTCTCGAGGATTATACTAGATAAGATCAAGTGAGTACATCAATCCAATACATAGATGAAGGGGAGATATCATGGGATCACCCTAGATTAACATATCCTATGATCACAATGAAGATCGCGTCATGGGAGAGAGAGAAGAACACATAGCTACTGGTAGAAACCTCAGCCCCGAGGAGGAACTACTCCCACATCATGGAGGGAGGAAGCAACGTCGATGGAGATGAATCCGGGGGCACTTCCCCGTACCGGCATGGTGCCGGCACAAGAATTCTGGGCCCCCGAAGCTTGTTGGCGATGGCGGCGGAGATCGGAATTGCTTCTGGATAAAAGGGGTCTGGAATCAGGGTTTTCGCGACGGGAGTATAAGTAAGAGCCAAAGGGGAGCACCGGGGGTGGTCCCAGTCGCCTAGGAAGCCTGGTGGCGCTACCTCCCCCTAGGCCGCCTCAGGTGGGGTACAGGTGGCCCCCCTCCGGCTCTCCTTCGGGCGTAAGGAGTCCTCTGGAATGCTGTTTTTTTGTATATTTTTTCGGAATTTTTTGGCCACTTTATAAATGGGGAAAACCTGAAATACAAAAACAGCAGAAAACATGAACTTGCACTGTGGTGCATTGAGTTCATAAGTAAGTCCAAATATGATCAAAAGTGTATGAAAGTGTATCTAAAACATAGCAATATCACACAAAACATTCATGGAGCAAGCAGAAATTATAGATACGTTTGGGACGTATCAACATCCCCAAGCTTAATTCATGCTCGTCCTCGAGTAGGTAAATGATAACAAGCATAATTTCTGTGGTGACATGCTAACAACCATATAAAAACTTTGTAAGTAAAGCAATCAAGGTATGTAATTCAATTCAAGTCATAACAAGCAAGAGTCTATATTAGCATTGAAACAAGCAACATAAGAATGTAAAGGTGCAAGAGCTCTCGTTGTCCGTGACTCGAATGTCTCCGGATGGTGTTTGCGTGCAAGAAGTGGGAGATGGGAATACGAGAAAAAATATTTAGTTGTTGAGAACTCAATCTACTAAGGTTTCACACTTAGTCTTCTTTGGAATCTTATCTTGACTCGTCCCCAGACCACTAGCCAGGTACAAGTCAATTTGATCCACTCCCTTTCGATATTTTGAGCACTCATTCAATGGATGAGCGTAAGCACGAGAGTTGACACTTAGGATGGCAAAGAGTAAGATATAGGAGAGGAATAAGACAAAAATGGTGTGAAAGGCTCACATCAATGAGGAAAATAATAGGCGAGAGAAGGCCAAATGATAGATATGATGTGAGGAGTAGGGATTGTCATGCAACGGATGCACATATGAGCTAAGAAAATCTCTCCAATGGAACTAGTGGGGGTGCATCCAAATTGCTCGCTCAAGAAGACCTAGAGCTCGTTTGAGGAGGCTGGTCATTGGAATATAAAAGCCATGTTCTATAGTGTGAAGTTCCCCACATAGCTATATGCATGTATGATCATCTCTACGTAGTACAAGATATTGAGGGAGTACGAGTGTGGATCGGTCAAAAGGAATAGTAGTGTTGCCCCCTTCTTTCTTTTTATTTTATTTTTCCATTTTTTTGTATTTTTTGGTGGCCTCAATGGATCTTTCTATTTAACTCTCATTTGTCCTCTTTGGGATTTTTTAATTTGTCCTCTTTGGGATCTTTTCCTCACTTAGGTGCAACACTCTATTTTACAAGGAGTATAGAAGATCTTCACACTTTACAAGGTACTCAACATAAAGAAGATGTAGCTATCATGATGTATGCAACTATATGCCTCTGCCAGTGTAGCAGGAACATGTATGACATGAAGATCAAGTCATGAGAAGGTTGATGTTGCATGGCAATATATCTCGGAAAGGCTATGGAAATGCCTTGATAGGTAGGTACGATGGCTGTTTTGAGGAAAGATATCAGGAGGTTAATGATGACAGAGCGTATCATGCCAAGGGTTTCGATGCACCGGCGTGGTCGGCGCCAACTCTCAGAGTGAGAAGATGGCAATGCACGATACCGAAGAGGCTAGAAAATATGAGGAGGTGGAAGTGTCAACTTTCAATACTTACATTAGTCTGAAGAACTCATGCACTTATTATCGGTAACTCTCAATCTAATAAGGAGGTTCACAAAGATACAAGTACCCCAAGGAGGATTGTATGGGGGTTTGGTTATCCTTGCGCATCCTCGACTCATGCTACGTGAGTGTACTCTAATATCCGATCCCTCCAAAGATTAGTGGTCCATCTAGTAGCTAGAGTTCTCAACTAGTTTTTGTAGTTTTTTAATATAAACACGGATTTCCCAAAATACGACACCTATTACTAATAGGCTAGAGCTCTTGACGCCAAAAGTTCATACATTACTCACAACAATACCTCAAAACTATTGCAAGTTACTACTACAATTGAATAGCAACCTCAATTACCTACTTAATGTCAAGACACAACTCAGTGCAACAACCAACTCTCTTAACAAGATAAACATGAAAACTAAACAGAGTTCTAGCAACAAACTAAACTAAAGCTCTTGAAAAAGATAAACATGAAAACTAAGAGCTAAACATGACAGCAGCTACGAAAAGATAAAGAACACACAACAAAAGAAAGATAAGCATGAAAATCCTATGATGTGTTCTAGTTTGAAGTGGATCGTGTTTCTCTACCACATAAAGTAAGCTGCGTTCTAACTTGTTAGGAACAGCAAAAAAAGATAAAGAAAACTAAAAATAAAACTAAAACTAAAGAGCGAGACGCTCCAAGCATAGCACATCATGAAGTGATAAAATATAGTGAGACGAAGGACGAACTGATGATTGTTGATGTAGAAGGGGATGCACGGGGGTATCACCAAGCTTAGATGCTTGAGTCTCCTTGAATATTTATTGGGGATGCATGGGGGAATCCCCAAGCTTAAGGATTTGACACTCCCAGATCTTCTTTCATCATCTTCCCTCGCGCACTTGAAAACTCCCTTCATACATAACTCATTATAAGCTAATTAGAGAGGTTAGTAACCTTAATAAAATAATTTCCCTCTAACGGAAATAAAGATTTTCTTGAAGGTCTATTGTTTCTCAAGATTGCCAAAAAGTTTTTGCACAGAAAAAACTAGCGCAAGACTTGCAAAAGTGAGGAAAGGCAAAACGTGGCAGAATCTGTGGAAAACAGACCAGCAAGTAGTAAATAATGTTTTCGGGGTTCTTCCACCACTCAAATCAAAAAACTCATAACAGACGCTCGAAAGTCAATTCTATAGAGCATGTTGTCAAAACAAATCAGATCAAAAAGATGATCTGCTGATTTTAGGAGAATTTTTTCGTCCAAGGACAGAATCAGTTTTCTGGACAGCATGTCGCAACTCTTGAACTTTCTTGCAATCAGAGCCTAAACTTGGCACAAAGCATGAAAATAAAGATCCAATGATGTTGCTATAGTAGTAACAATCATCAAGTCCACTAAAAACTGAAAGTAAAAAATCAAAGTAAAGATAACAAGGGTTGTCTCCCTAGAGCTCTTTCTTTATAGCCATAAAGATAGGCTTAAGATTTTAATAAGAGTCGAAGAACAAAAGAGAGCATCAAGAAGCAAATACCAAACACATTTAAGTATAAGATGCTTCCTATGCATAGGAATGTTGCAATAGAATAATTCATTTAAGCACAAAGCAATCAGCATAGGAAGGCAAAACAAGTGCAACTTCAAAACCTTCAACATAAAGAGAGGGAACTTGATATTATTCAAATATCTATAAGCATATGTTCCCCTATCATAATAATTTTCAGTGGGATAATGAAAAAACTCAACAATACAAGTACCACATAAAAAATTGTTATCATGATCCACAAGCATAGAAAATTTATTACTCCACACATAAGAAAAATCCTTCTCATTAGTAATAGTGGGAGCAAACTCACCAAAGTAGCTATCACATGAATCATTCTTATCATGATCCACTTGCAAATATTTATTCTTTATAGCATAAGTGTCATCACAATAATCATCATACATAGGAGGCAAAGTATCATCAAAATAAATTTCCTCATCCAAACTTGGGGGGCTAAAAAGATCATCTTCATAAAACATAGCATCCCCAAGCTTATGGCTTTTCATATCATTAGCATCAAAGGTATTCAAAGAAGACATACTAGTAACATTACAATCATGAAGAGTATGAAAATAAAGTTCGATAGGTTTTTTTATTTTCTCTTCAAACACTTCATGTCCCAACTCAAGGTAGAGCTCATAAAGCTCTCTCATTTTGTTGTTTTTTTCCATAAGCCTAACTAGTGAAAAAAAACAAGAAAATAAAAGATTTTATTGCAAGATCTAAAGATATACCTTCAAACCTTACCTCCCCGGCAACGGCGCCAGAAATAGCTTGATGTCTACGCACGCTTCTATTCTTGTAGACTATGTTGGGCCTCCAAGCGCAGATGTTTGTAGGACAGCAGCAATTTCCCGCAAGTGGATGACCTAAGGTTTATCGAACTCAGGGAAGTATAGGTTGAAGATGGTCTCTCTCAAGAAACCCTGCAATTAAGATACAAAAAGTCTCTTGTGTCCCCAACACACCTAATACAACTAGGAGTTGTATAGGTGCACTAGTTCGGCGAAGAGATGGTAAAATATGGTTGATAGGTGTGGAAAAACAAAGTAATATAAATCTGTAATAAAAAGTGCAGCAAGCAAACAAGTGGTAAACATAAGCACAAACGGTATTGCAATGGTGGAAACAAGTCCTAGGCTTCATACTTTCACTAGTGGCAACTACCAATAACAATAACATAGTCTAATCACATGATATTTCCACTAAAACATGCATTGGAGACGTACTCAGAGGTCATTCCTTTGTGGTCCAGAGAGGACGAGAATTATGTAGGGCTAAAAAAGCACACCTCAGAGTTCGTAGTTCTCATCTATGGATTTCCCAATGTCACCGCAGCCATCCAAAGAGAGTACCACAATCACCACAACATATCTCAAGGATAGTCAAAGACAATCACCAAGAGACTCTCAATCTTCAATCAATTCACAAAAGAGGAAATCACTCATGAAAATATTCTTCTAACCCATGTCCAATAGACCGCTGTCACCATGTACTCGAGGATTATACTAGATAAGATCAACTGAGTACATCAATCCAATACATAGAGGAAGGGGAAATATCATGGGATCACCCTAGATTAACATAGCCTATGATCACAATGAAGATCACATCATGGGAGAGAGAGAAGAACACATAGATACTAGTAGAAACCTCAGCCCCGAGGAGGAACAATTCCCGCATCATGGAGGGAGGAAGCAACGTCGATGGAGATGAATTCTGGGGCACTTCCCCATCCCGGCAGGGTGCCGCCACAGGAATTCTGGTCCCCCGAAGCTAGTTGGCGATGGCGGCGGAGATCGGAATTGCTTCTGGAGAAAAGGGGTCTGGAATCAGGGTTTTCCCGACGGGAGTATAAATAAGAGCCAAAGGGGGGCACCGGGGGTGGTCCCAGTCGCCTAGGAGGCCTGGTGGTGCGGCCTCCCCCTAGGCCGTGTCGGGTGACCGATTGGGTGACAGGTGGCCCCCCTCCGGCTCTCCTTCGGGCGTGAGGAGTCTTCTGGAACGCTGAGTTTTTGTATATTTTTTCTGGAATTTTTTGGGCACTTTATAAAAGGGGAAAACCTGAAATACAAAAACAGCAGAAAACAGGAACTGGCATTGTGGTGCACTGAGTTAAAAGGTTAGTCCAAATATGATCAAAAGTCTATGAAAGTGTATCTAAAACATAGCAATATCACACAAAACATGCATGGAGCAAGCAGAAATTATAGATACGTTTGGGACGTATCAGTAAGCAACTGAGAAGCATACTCTGAATATATATTTTCCTCTTTTTTGCGCTCTTTTCAACGAAAAACCTATATAATGGGGAGTGTCTCAAAATACTTCTCAAGCCTAGAAAACTGAATAGGCACAAAAAAAAATCTGCATTTTTTTGGGCTTTTTCGTGGACTGTAGTTATGAAAACAGAAGTAATCTAGACTACGAAAAACTGGAAAATCTCATCGAGCAACCTGGAAATCTGATGCCACTCGATAGAGGTGAAGGTGTCCTTTTTCGCGGCTAAGATAACCCAATTTATTGATTCGGCACAAGGGGATCCAAAGAATATTTATAAGCTTTAACAGTTGGATTGTCAATTCAACTGCACCTGAAATATATTTGCTTGCAACAAAATATTAAAAGTAACGGTGATATGGAAGTGATAGTGGCAACGGCGAAAGTAACACAGCAAAAGTAACCTACTAGTAACCAGCGGGATTAAAACATTGTAGGCTAAGGAGATGGCTGGTTGGGCGCTACTTGGATGAGAGTGAACATGTAATAGATTTTAACACGGGGCAATGCACATAGAAAAGCAAAGATCATCTAGGAAAATATCAAACATTAGGCATGTATCCCGTAGTTAGTTGTGCACCACCAACAATGGATCTCGTCCCGAGATCCAGGATGATCCGGGGGACAGAAAAGAGTCGACGATCTTCAACACCACCAACAAGGGACTCTGCTCCATGTCGACGTCGAACTCGTGTCGAGATAAATTTCCGCAGAGAGACAACAACGTCGGAAAACGAAACCATCAGGTGTCAAAAGGAAGAACGATAGCTAAAACCTGGTCAAAGTGATAGTGCTTTTCGACGCAAGTCGTGAAAACACCAGGCAAAAGGATGGATGGCAATGGATGACCCAGATGTTATACGAAACCGGAGAAGCTAAAGGTACTACAGGAATTCCCACCTGAGCTCGGAATCAAGACAATACGCTGCAAGCAAGGCATTGTAACTATTCCGAAACTCCACACACTCGAGATCCTAGAGTTTGAAGGGGATAAGGAGAGAATAAAACACTTACGACACTTGTCCTGACCAGAGCAAGGGTAAGGAGTAAAAAGATTCCTACTCTCCGATAACTAACTTAGTAACTACAAAATAGTTTTGTCTAGACTCGACTTCGGCCAGAGAGGGCATCCTACGGTCGGTAAAGCTCTGATACCAAGTTGTAAGGCCCGATATGCGGTACTGTTCCAGATCTAGATGTTTCCATCCAGATCCGGGGACGAAGCACATATCGGTCCCACCGCGACATATGACGAAGTCATATGCCCCGGATTTCCAACATGATATCACAACATTACAGATACAAGGATACAACATCTCATACAATCGGCATACAACTGCCTCAAATACACTACAACAGCGGAAGATACATGTCTAAGTACAGACTACAATCAAATGCCTATTGGCAAAGAGAAAAACATCGATCCCATGACCACACGGGTCCAGGCCCTCCGCCGGGATCCGCCTAACTAGTCGTCGTCGAGTCTCCACGTGAAACGTCGATCACCATACCTGTTGTCGATCAGAACCCTGAAAAGAGTTTGGGGGTAGAATCAAGAGTACAGAGGTACTCAGCATCCAACTGTAGTGGTCATCTGACCCAGCAAGGACTTCATCACTTGTCATTCTAGGACAACTAGTAGTTTACGGTAAGGAAGCGGTAAGTGGTGAGGTTGCTGCCGCACTAGCATTGATGAAGTGGCTAACGATCTAGAGAGTAAGATAAGAAGCCAAGCATTCGATGAGGAATCGCCTCCAACAAGTCTTGCTATCAACTACATACGCAAACATAACACCTATCCTATCCTTGTCCTCCTCTTCGCAACCCGGCGAAGAAGAAGCAGTCAAGGCACACACACACGTTGATCAAATTGTATTAAGATTATCTCAGTTGTTGTTGTCTATGAACAAGGAGTAGGTCTCAAGTCGTCCATAACCGTGGACACGGCTTCTCGAAAAGATTTAACCCTGCAGGGGTGTACCAACTGCCCATTACGAGGCTCCGCACGCACGCCCATCTCTCTCAGTTTCTACCCATCACAGGCAACCATTTTATGATTTAGTTCCAAGAGATCCGAAACGACAGGTCCCTCTAACTAACAACGAACAAATCCGGGTGGCCCCCGGTGAGACGACATCCAGCTCAGGAGCCGGCCGCGCTCTCGATCTGGTCTCTACCGTATGACTCCAGGTTTGGATTGCCGGTTAATCACACATGGGACACCGGGTCCTCAGCCAGTCATGATGGGCCAGCAAGGGAACTACGTCCTCACTGGTCCGGGTTGGTTTAAAAACAACTGGCAGCTGACCAGCACACACACGGTTTCAAATGGTAAATCAGCTTGGGCCACCACTAGAAATGTTTGAAGCTAGGTAGGTAAGAAAAGGGGACCCCATAAAATCCCACACGCGGTTAGGCACGCTCAGTCTTAAAACCAATACCCGGAACTCGGATCCTAGGTGACTCGAATGGAACAAAGCGTCGGGGCGGGATAGCCTAGACCTTCCATCCTTCGTCGAATATAGTCAACATTATAATAATCATCATCATCAACAACAATATAATAATGATAAATGTGATATCTCAACCCAAGGAGTAACAGGGTAACATCGTAGCATCCTAAGCATGCATACTAAGCAGGGGCTGAGCAACGAGCAATAGTAACATAGCAGTACAAGGTTTGCTGGGAAGGGACATGGTTGTATTGGTTTGAAAGAGGCTGTAAACATGTGGTAGGATCAAACATCGAACCTAACCTAGACTAGCATGCAAACCGCTGGTTGAAATAGAATGGATCATAAGTAATGTATAGTCCTTGCCTGTTGATAAGTCGGGTTCCGAAGGTGTAGTTGATCGCAAGCTCGCATCGTCTCCGAGAGGTACCCGCGGAAGCACACAAGAAGTAAACACTGGAAAGCAATCAACGGTGCACCACTATTACTACGGAGCAATACAAGATCAAAGAGACAACACAAGGCACGACAACGTGATACGGATCTATCGTCGAGAACGGTTACTAACAGTTTAAGTGGGGTATCGGTCACACACGACGAATACCGCACGTTTACGGAGGTTCAAGTTGCTTAGCTACAGGTGACCAACCAACGGTTATTAACATGGCAACTCAAGCAAGCATGGCATAGCACACAAACATGTCAAGAGGTGAAGCACAAAGTAAACTATCTATGCTAGTCAATTTAAGTGGGGCACAACCTAAACATGGCATAACACTAAGTGCCGCACGACAATTAAAGGATTTGGTACTGTTCTGCCCTAAACCATATTTTAGGTTGGTTAACAACAGCAAACAATAGCATAAACACAAATTACACAAAAAACTAATCAAGTTACATATAAAGAACACCCCAAACGGAGTTACGGTTAAAAAAGATACAAGCAAAACAAGTTACGGGCACAATCTGCCAACATCACGAAGCACACTTTACAGCAATGCATAAACAGGATAATGTATGCAAACTTTCTCACAAATGATATGGAACTAAAGTAGACATGACAGGTAAGGCATGGCAAAAAGAATCATGCAAATAGGCATCATATATCAAAAGATATTAAGCAAACAACATGGCATCGCAAAGTAACAGACTTAGAGAAAAACAGAGGTGGCTGTCAAAAACAGCAGCATAGCAACTTTGGAGCAGATTAACTATATGATCAGCAAGCATATCATGGCAATGCAATACATGGGATGAAAGTATACATGATTATTAACAATATGCAATTGGAATCACTCAATTCCGATAAACGGTCGTGACACACTCGTCGACCGAAGTTGCAATAAAATAACAGTTTCAGCAACAGCAGCACAATAACCTCAGGATAGCTACTTTGGAGCAATATATAAACATGATGCAGCAAGCAAATATGGCATGTGAATGCATGAAACTGAAGTAGAAACATTGCTTAACGCAACGCAAAAGGAATCAATGTAATATGCCTCATGGATTTGTTACAATCATCGTGCAAAGTTGCAACAAAATAATAACAGCAGCACTTAACAGGAAAAACTAACAGTTTAACGGCCTGATGCCCACTTTAGCACACAATTGCACAATCAAGATGAGCTAAAATGCAAATGCTCACAAAAGATAAAAGCTAGAGCACGCAATTCTAAACAATTCGTCTTTTGGGCGCGAAGTCATCCGGGCTACGGATCGCTTGCTATCGTCAACGCGGAATCGAATCAGCAGCAAAAATAATAGGACTTCGCAAAAAAATACAGTGCTAGGGGAAAAAATAACAGAGGCATAATTAAAAAAAAGGGGGTGGCCTGGGCCTCACCCAGTGGGCTGAGCCCATGAGGCAGAGGGGCGCGTTGGGCTGGCGGCTGGGCCCTGGCTCGGGCTGGGCAGCGGTGGCCTGGCTGGACCTGGAGGAGGTGGTCGGCCCAGCTGGCCAGGGAGGCGACCGGGCTCGTCCCCGTGCCCGATCCCGACCGGGACGTGTGGCCGGCGGCTGCTCCGTCAGCCACGCCGGCGAGGCAGGCGGCGCAAGGCGGGGGCGCTGCTCCAGGGGGCGCACGGCGGCGGCCTTCGTCGCCGGATCCTGGCCGGAGGGAGCGCGGGCGCCCTGCGCGGCGAGGTGAGGGTGCGAGCCCGAGCTCGGGCGGCTCTGCCATGGCGATGGCTCCGGCGGGACCTGGAGAAAGGGAACGGCGCGGGGTGAGGGAAGAAGAGGGAAGGAGAGGGTGCGAGGGGAGGAGGAGAAGACCAGCGGGCGCGGAGGACAGGGGCGCGGCGGCGCTGCGGCCTGCCGGAGTGGAGGCGGCGGCTGCCTCCATGGCTGCGGGAGAGAGAGAGAGGAGAGAGGTTGGTGGTGGAGCCTGGGTGCAATCTGGGCCGTTGGATCGCCCGATCCGACGGTCCAGATCGCATGGGGAGCCAAATTTCGGGATTTGGGGAGCTGGGAGGCAAAACTGGGCAAAGTGGAGGGGGTGGATGCAAATTGGTGCTAGGGAAACCCTAAAAATGGGTGGGAGTGTGGTGGTCTTTATATAGCCTCGGTGGCTGGCAGTTTGCCAAAACATCATCGATTTTTCCCTCGCGCGCACGGTGCTCACGTTTCTGACCGCCGGGGGTCCGCAGTACCTCCGATTCGGGTAAAACTTCGAACTGCGCGATCATGGCGTCGAGCCGGAGGCGTTCACCTCGCGCTGGAACCGTTCCGAGAACACTTTCCGGCGCGCTATAAAAATAACCCGTTTAACTATTAAACGGGGTTTTTCGTTCCGTTGGTTGCGGCTGGTCTCGTGCGGTTTTCGCGACGGTGATCGAGTGAAACCCGGTGTCGCAAAGGTCGAGTGTCAGGGTGGCAAGGGTCGGTCTCCGTCCGATACGAGATAAGAGGGGAAAATAATCGCCGATCGATAAATCGGGGATGCAAACACCGCAAACAAATCAGACAATCAAACAAATCACACCGAAAACAAAAATTTTGATTTTTGTGAAAACTGGGCTGTTACAGAGAGGACCCACCCAGGCGCCCTCCCGGCGCGGCCAGGGGTGGGGCCGCGCCAGCAGGGTGCCTGGGGCCCCCTGGCTGCCCTCTGGCCCCACTTCTGGCAAAATGGCCCTTCGGGTGCGTGGATTTTCTGTGATTTGTACTGGAATTTTCTGAGACACCTAAATATCCATATTCCTGCACATACAAAAACCATACAGGCAGCTCTGCTGAAAACAGCGTCAGTCCGGGTTAGTTTCGTCCAAATCATGCAAGAATGAGGCCAAAAAAATAGCAAAAGTGTTTGGAAAAGTAGATACGTTTGAGATGTATCAACTCCCCCAAGCTTAGCATATTGCTTGTCCTCAAGCAATTCAGTTCAGCGAACTGGACGCGACAAAGAAAACTTTGACAAACTCTTTTGCTTCATAAGATGTATATAAGCATGTACTACGAAAAGAGTTTAGCAGGTATTGAAACAATGCTATGATGACAATGCACGACGCGGTCCTTCTTTCAAGTGATCAATCACAAACAACCAAAAGTAAATAATAAGCTTCTGAAAATCAAGACAAGATCACAATGCGCATAGCTTGAACATACTAGAGTGGTATCTCGCTAGCCTCCATGAGTGAAGCAAAACATAAATGCAGAAACTCCTCCGGAATTTTAAAGGAGACTAGAACTAAGAATTTCAGAACAAGCAATATCACAATCATGCAGAAGACAATATGGTACTTTGGTACAATGCATGTTACACTAAGAATGACAATTATGCTCTCAATAGTTGGTGCTTTGAAGAAAGAAGGGGAGACTCTCGAACCGTGGCTTTTTTATGGGAAGGTTGAAAACTCGTGATAGGAAGCAAAGACTAAACATGTACCAGAGCTCTTGGTTTTGAAAACAGAGATAAAATTCTTTTAAGAAGTGCAACTTTCCAGTCAACGGTGAACGGTAAAGGTCTCTCAATATCTCCCATACCAACCATATTAATGGCGGTTCCCGTGCTTTTTGCTTACACTTTTGTTCCCTTATCCACCTATCATTTGACGGTCTATGGTGCCTTTTTATTTTGCCTCAAGTATGGAAGGAAATTTCTCGTTCCATCTATCATTAGCAGCATTTGGCCCATTTCATTCCATCATCAAGTATGGGGGAGGTGTAACTTTTTTATATAAATTTGACTAGTTAAAACTTTTTCAAGGAGTAGAATATTTTTGGCATGGAAGATATTGATTTTCCCTCACCGCACCATGAGATTGTACGGTTACAAAAGAGAAGCTTTTGAATAAATTTCGAGATGGAACAAGAAAGTCTAAGTTAGGGAAGGCAGGTAAATACCATATATAGGAAGGTATGGTGGACTCAAGTGGAATATTTGGTTTGAAAAGGAATTTGGATACACAAGCATAATTCCGCTTAGTGAGAGTGAAGGCTAGCAAAATACTGGGAAGCGACCAAGTAGAGAGCAATAAAAGTTGTAATCATGTAGAGCGACAAAGCAACATTGAATCGGGCATGAAAGTAATATAACTATTCTGAAATAAAAAGATCATCAAGGCATGATAGACTTTTTAGTCATAAACATGTGTGAACATGTGCCAAGTCAATCCAAGAATTCTCCGAAGGGAAATACCACTTCAATGTGCCAAACCAAGAACAATGCAATGCATGTAAATTCAACAACACATTATGCACTCTAGCTATTTGAGATTAGCCACAAGGAAAGCATGAACCACTGGGAAAGCATTGTAAACATAGCACTATGTCGCTACAATCTTGTCTCTAGATCATTAGTACAGGCATATGTACAAAAGTATAAACAAAAAAAGTTCATACCGGTTTTCCTTGTTGCTTCCCTTCTGCCGATCTTCGTCATTACTGCCTTGTCACTTGCATGATCGAACGTGGGAAATATAATCAAATTCCATCACGGACTCGAGCTGAACTCTGAAAACAAAGCAAACTAAAGAGTGAAAGGAAAATCTTTTTGGGTTTTTTAAAGGTTTAACGGAAGTAAAAGAAAAGAGAAATCTTTTTGTTGTTTTTTCAAATTAAAGAGAATCAAAGAAGAACGGGCAAAAACTTTGAAAAGATCAAAGTGAATGAAACGGATAATACAATGGAAAAGGGAGAAGGGCACGTACTCCCCCAAGCTTAGGCTTTTGGACTAAGTTGGTAACAACTACTGCGGTCCCCAGGAGCCTCCGGCTCCGGGGTAGTATGGGTGAGTCCAAGGGTCGTACGAGGCTTCAGGTGCGTACACCGAAGTTCTGGGATCCTCCCATGAGGAAGGCTCAGCGCCCCAAGTAGAAGAAGACCCTTCACCCCACTGGGTGACGGTCTCCTCCTGGAAAGGTGGGAACTCACCATGGTCCTCCTCGTCGTGCACAACCCCCGCCATGGGGTTATGAAACTGCTGCTGGACCACATGCAAATCGAAATGGGTAACGATGAAGGATCATCCGCTCCTGCGAGTATAGTCAAACCAAATAGGTGCACGTAGACGAATCTCCTGAATAGTGGTCAGTCCAAACCTAAGAATATAACTAAGGTTACCAAACTCGGATGTCCTGGTAACAAACTCATGCCTCTTCATAGCAGCAAGATCAAAGCTTAAATAAGTAAAAGGCTTATCATCAGGATGTGGGGTTCCATTAAGAGACTCAAGAATAAGCGTGGCGTAACCGCCACCAAAGAGATCTCACTTGTTTCCATTGGCAGCAAGGCGACGAGCAATTAAGGCACCCACATTATACTTACTCTCCCTGAGAGGGTGTTTGCCAGGATAGCAATATCGGATGCAGAATTGTTGCTCGTGTTGTCACGAGCTAACACCCCTCTAGCAATAAAATACATGAAATACCTGAGGTGGGGGAATAAGATACTGGAAATCTTCAAACGTTGGATATCCTTCGTGTCTTGGCTGCAAAGAGAACTAAAGATGGTTCTCAGCTCGGAAGGATGAGAGTTCATCTTTTTCGTCTGTCCAACGTTTGGCACACCTATTATTTCACAAAACTTTGACAAATGCATGGTGAAAAGATCATTGTAAATTCTAAACTCAACAACACCAATGTCATGATTATATCTGAAACTATTAATAAAACAGGAGGTGAGTTTATGATACTGAGCAACACAGCACGTTGATAGCCGTGTCAAACCTGCATTAGCACAAATGCCGTAAAATTCTTCCTTAATTCATGCAGCTTAGAGAAAAGCGTCGCACGGATATGTCATTGCAAGTGCCGGAATTGTGTCTTCCAGCAGCTCTAGGGGCACATGATCTTCATTGTAGCTCACCCTAGCAGCTGAGGATGAAGTTGTAGCTCTAGTAACTCGGTCGGTGCACACGGGCTTCTTCTTCTCAAGCCACCCCTTTGCTTTTCCTAACAAACTCATTTCTGAAATTTTTGACAATTCACAAGAACAAGGATTTAAGAAAAATGAGTTGAGGCAAACTACTCTACTCACTTACCTAAGGCATAAACTTGCATCAATACTTGGAAAATAAATTTCTACACATGCATGCAAGCTAATATGAACAGCACCAAGAAGTTCTAAATACTCACAAACGAAGCTACCAATCAAAAATCTAATTGGAGGGGTGGAGGAGTCACATACCAGGGAGTATTTGCTCAAAATCTCAGCTCAAATGACGGTTGTAGAGGGAGATCGAAAATCTCCTCCAAGAACAGCAAGAACACAAGTTCCAGGTGCAGAACTCGTCTTTTTGGAGAGAGAGAGGAAGAGAAGGAAGGAAGAAGTACCTGGAAAGGGGGCCTATGGGCCCCAGGAGCCCTGTGGGCGCGGCCATGGGGCAGGCCGCGCCAGCTGTCCTCCTGGGCCACTGGTGGCCCCCCTGGTCAGCCCCAGGTGCCTTTGGGTCACTTTTGTCGTGGAAAAATGATTTTTATTTTTTTTTGGATTTTTCTGACAACTTCACTGTTGAAAAAAATTTGAGGTTCAAAAAGCTGCAAAACTTTCTGAAAACTTGAAACAGTGGTTACAAATGTGAAGCTTCAAAAACATAAAACTTGGGTACAGCAAGGAGAATAAAAGCTAAATCAAATGAAAACATAACAAGCTCCACTTTTTACCTATATAAAACATGCTAGCTAGCAAGGTTGATCAAGTCTTACCAACAAATCGGCGATATATAGAGCAGAAAGTCTCACCTCTTATAAAGTGATCATTGTACCTTTACCTTAATGGACATTATCCCCACCATAATGGTTTTGTATTTGTGGTGCACATGTAGAGGACAATCCCATTCTCCAATCTTCACGGTCACGATATTCTCTATAGAGTTAAGGCCATGCCTTTTGTCGATCTTCTTCGGAAAATACACCGTCTGTTCTTTATCATCCACGTTGAAGGTGACCTTTCCTTTATTGCATTCAATAATAGCACCTCCGAGGTTAAGAAAAGGTCTACCAAGAATAATGGACATGCTCCCATCCTCGGGCATGTCAAGCACAACAAAATCTGTTAGGATTAAGCAATTAGCAACTTTAACAGGAACATCCTCAAAAATACCTATCGGGACGGCTGTTGACTTGTCAGCCATCTTAAGAGAGATATTTGTAGGGATTAGTTTATCTAAACATAGCCTCTTATAAAGAGAAAAAGCCATGACACTCACTCCTGCTCCAAGATCACATAAAGCAGTTTTGACATAATTATTCTTTATGGAGCAAGGAATGGTGGGTATACTTGGATCACCAAGCTTCTCAGGAATCTTGCCACGGAAAGAGTAGATAGCAAGCATAGTAGATATTGCCTCATTAGGACTTTTCTTTTATTATTAACAATATATTTCATATATTTTGAATAAGGAGGTAACTTAATAGCATCAGCCAAAGGAATTTGAAGAAAAAGAGGTTTCATCCATTCACAAAATTTATTATAGTGCTCTTCTTCTTTGGTTTTGAGAGACTTACCTCGAAAGGGCATGGGTTTCTGTACCCATGGTTCTCTTTCCTTCCCATGTCTTCTTGCGATGAAGTCTTCTCTAGTGTATTTACTGCGCTTATCGAGTGCTTCTTCTTCTCGCACCTCGGGAGGATCATTCTTCTCCTTATCTTTTTCGGGCTCAGCACCGTCTTCAGTTTCAGCATCGGAGGTAGATATACTATTTGGGTCAGCAACAGGCTCTTCTTCAACTATGGGCTCATTTGAATTGTCAACTTCCTTGTGTTTCTTCTTCTTTTTCTTTTTCGGAGAGCGAACAAATTCTACTTCCTTTATTTGAGAATCTTGCTCGATCCTCTTCGGATGCCCCTTTGGATAGAGAGGGTCCTGGGTGTGTGTTCCACCTCGAGTCTTTATACCATAAGCCTGTAATTTATCTTGTTGGGCATTGTTAGCAAGAAAATCTTTTTGCACATCAGAAATTTGTTCAAGTTGATCGAGTTTGAACCATATGAAAATGCTTAACAAGACATTTCACATCATTAATTGTTCTACCTAGAACATCAAGTAAACTTTTGATAGCAAGAGTATTATCATGCAACTGACTTTGTATCCTCATATTAAAGTGATTTTGCTTCATAATAAAATTATCAAGCTCATCTAAACATTGATCGGGAGGCTTACCTTTAGGGATGTCACTTTCATTGAAATCTAATAGAGAGTGTACCTCTACAAGGGAGGGTGAGTAGTAGGCTCACACAACTTCTCAATAGGAGGTAGATTCTTTACGTCTTCAGCTTTAATACCTTTCTCCTTTATAGACTTCTTTGCTTCTTTCATATCTTCGGGGCTTAGAACAAGCATGTCGCTCTTCTTTGGTGGTGGGGGTGGTTCAGCGACGGACCAATCTTTGTGGTTCTTGGAAATCTTGCCCATTAATTCTTCCGCATTGCCCGGTGTTCTTTCCGTGAAAACACAACCAGCAAAACTATCCAAATATGATCTAGATTCATCGATTAGACCAGCATAAAATATATCAAGTAATTCATTCTTAGGGACTCCATGTCCTGGTTTAGCCTTAATTAAACTACAATACCTCCCCCAAGCTTTAGGGAGGTGCTCATCCTACATCTCTTTGAAGTTATAAATTATTTGTAAAGCAGCATATTGCATATGAGCAAGAAAGTACTTATCAACAAAAGATTGAGCTAAGTCCTGAGAACTCTTAATGGAACCATAGGGTAGTGCATCATACCATGCTTTAGCGTCTTCCTTCAAAGAGAAAGGAAAAAAATCTTAGCCACATAAAAGTTTCATAACCTCTCATCAGTAGTAAACAAGCCACCTAACTCAGTGAGTTTGGTCAGGTGTGCAATAGCATCATCATTTTCTCTGCCATAAAAGGGGTCAGCTTCAGCTATAGATATAAGTGAAAGATCAACAGAGAAATCATAATCAGGATCAGTGATGCATATTGGAGATGTAGCAAATTCAGGATCAGGAATAATCTTGTTCTTCATGGAGTGCCTTTCAAGCAGCTTCCTAACAGCACCAGGGTTAGAGTCGGCACATTCTGTAAGTTCCCTACATAAATCATCATCAAGAATAACATAATCATCCTCAAGAAGTCTCTCCTTGAGTTTATCCAAGTCTGGGTAACCAAAGGATTTGCAAGTGGGAAAATAGGTACCAGGAGTCTTAGAGTCGGACTGTGCTGCCACCTTAGCCATTTGAGATTCAAGATAGCAACCAAGAAAACCAATTTCCTCAAAAGTAGTAGAAGCATCATCAAAAGTATCGGACATAGTAACAGACTCAGTGGAAGTAGCATGTGGTGGCGGTGGTGAAGCAAACTTACTTATAACTGAAGGTGAATCAAGTGTAGCACTAGTGCTCAGAACAGTACCTTTTCTTGTAGTGGATGGTAAGATCGGAACCTTGGGGTCTCCTTTCTTACCCATAGTGGATAAAGTGCAGAAGGAAGAATACTTCAAGTATACTTGTAAATAAAGTTATGCTCCCCGGCAACGGCGCCAGAAAACAGTACTTGATGACCCTCAACTGTAGGGGATCGAGAAAGTCTTCGCGGGTAAGATAAACCAATTTATTTATTCGACACAAGGGGATCCAAAGAATATTTATAAGTTTTGACAGTTGAGTTGTCAATTCAACCGCACATGAAATATACTTGCTTCCAACAAAATATTAATAGCAACGGTGATATGGAAGTGATAGTGGCAACGGCGAAAGTAAAATAGAAAAAGTAAACTACTAGTAACCAGCAGGATTAAAACACTGTAGGCCAGGTAGATGCATGGTTGGGCGCTTCTTGGATGAGAGTGAACATGTAATAGATTTTAACACGTGGCAAGGCACATAGAAAAGCAAAGATCATCTAGGAAAATATCAAACATTAGGCATGTATCCCGTAGGTAGTTGTGTGTGCTTGCAATAAGAACTTGCACAACATCTTTTGTCCTACCATCCCGCTATGAACGGGGCCAAAAGGAACTTATGGAGATTAAGGTGCTCCTATCAAAGAGCACCGGAACAAAGCATTAAAACTCAATGGATACCTGAAATCCTCAAATTATAGTCCATCCCCTTTGGTGTCCCAAGTTGTCACCTTTAGGATCGCCGGTTCCGGACCATAATAGGTGCATACAACTCATAGATAGGATCAAGAACATAAATATACTCATGAAAACATAAGTGGTTCAGATCTGAAAGCATGGCACTCGGGCCCAAAGTGACAAGCATTAAGATCAACAAGTTGTAGCAAAGATGATAAACACCAAACTAGATGATAGGCAACATGCCCCCAACAATCTGACAAACTATTACATGATCTAACTCGTCCAATCCCTACCATCCCCTTTGCCTACAGCAAGGAATTACTCACACATGAGAGGAGAATTCATGGACGGATGATGGAGTGGTGATGATGATGACGATGGCAATGATCTCCCCTCGCTGAGGTCAAAACAGCCTCTAGATTAGCCCTCTCGGAGAAGAACAAAGGGTGGTGGCGGCTCCGCGACGGAAACTCGGAAAACGACTTATGTTCTGAGGTTTCCTCGCCATGGGAATAAATAGGGGCTTCGGTAGGGCACGAGAGGGGGGAGGACCCACCCAGGCGGCCTCCCGGCGCGGCCAGGGGTGGGGCCGCGCCAGCAGGGCGCCTGGGGGGCCTGGCTGCCCTTTTGCCCCACTTCTGGCACAATTTCCCTTCGGGTGCGTGGATTTTCTGTGATTTTTCCTGGAATTTTCTGAGACACCTAAAAATCCATATTCCTGCACATAAGAAAACCATACAGGCAGCTCTGCTGAAAGCAGCGTCATTCCGGGTTAGCTTCGTCCAAATCTTGCAAGAATGAGGCCAAAACAATAGCAAAAGTGTTTGGAAAACTAGATACGTTTGAGACGTATCAGACGACTTTGACGACCCGACTACGAACGTGCGAAGACATTGCGCCTTAGTGATCGCTAAAACAACTCAGAGAGGTTATTGATCCCGTGGATGCACGATCAACCTGACCATGGAGGTCTAATTCCTGCAAGCAATCGAAGAACAAGCAAGAACTAAGAATTGCAATCTGGATATTGCGAATATAAGATGAATGAGGACGAAAGTTTGGGGTTCCAATGTGGTCTTGGCCTGGTCGGTTGACACAAACAAAGAACTCAAAATTGCTTCTATGGCTAACTTAAATCTAATCAAAACTCAAGTCTAAACTACGCCCCGAGGGCTGTATATTGGGGGGGACAGAGGGGGATTTCGTGATCCCTTGGAGGAGGGATCCGAAACACACTCTAACTCGGTTTCCCCACACATACGGACTCTAAAAACAGCCTATAATGTGGTATTTCGAAATTACATGGGTCTGGCCCAATAATAAGGTAACTTAGCACCTATAATAGCCCTTGGACGAAAATAATGAAGTGGCATCTTGTGTATTTCGTCCAAGCCTTCATGCACGCCTTATGGTGGCTTCAAAGTGCAAAAATCACCAATAGAAGCTCCATTGTCCTTGCCCGCATGCGCACCTTCTTCTCCATGCTTGATCTCTCTCCAATGACCATCCTTCTTGTCCACGCTAGGTCCTTCATTCATAAGCAAAACAAAAGTATGTAATTTAGTCAGCATCATATGTTCATGAACATTAGAAGGATTCACAAGAAACGGAAATACCTAATAATTTAGTTGTCGTGCGCGTGCTCTAGTAACTGGTCCAATATGTCTAGTTGATGAGGATGTGGGTGTAACATTACTAGGGATGTCCTCATCATGAATGTTGACAATTTTTCTCTTTCCAAATGAGAACTGCTCAGGATGGACTTCCTGAAATTTTCCATATCCCCATTGATCATTCCACAAATATATACTGTCACCTCTACTAATTTTGGTTGTCGCCACATTTTTGAAGATAGGTAGATTCTTGAGTATGCTTTTCCACCAAAATGACCCACCTGGTCTGTCATTGATCATCATAATGAGTTTGCCAAATCATGTTAACCCATGGGAGATTATCATGATTGAGAAATTTATGTAAGAATTACATTTACAAGCATTGGTTTTGTAGCTGCAGATTTTGGACCCCAAGTCCTCCATATCTCTTGGGTTTACAAACTTTGTCCCATTTGATCAAAGCAGTGCCTCTATCTTCCATACCATATTTTCTCAGGAAGCAGTACTTAATGGCATTGTTGATCTGTTCTATGATACCCTTTGGAATGGTGAGAGTGCTCATGTAGAATGCAAGAAGGCTGGTGAAAATGATTTAATCAGGATCAGTTTTTCCCCTTGGGTCAGCATAGTAGAACATCATCCAATCTTTTATCAATTCTTTGAAGAATAGGTGCAGAATCTTCCATCTTTGGTTTAGACACATGTAATGGGAGTCCCAGATATGTAATGGGGAGTTTACCAATGGTGCATCCAAATTGCTGAGCAATTTGAGTCATATATGAGCCTTGCACATTGATGGGTATCATCAAGGACTTGGCATAATTGATTCTGAGTCTAGTAAACAAGTTGTAATGCCTGAGCAGATTTTTGAGTTGGTCCACTTGTGTAACAGATGCAGGCATGATCAAGACAGTGTCATCATCATATTGAATCACAAGGAAGTCTTGACAGGGGTGATTCAGCAGTGGATGTTGTATCAGATCAACAGACATGGCCTCATTAAGTATGGTTTGGAACAGATCATCAGCAAGAACAAAAAGCAGTGGGGATAATGGGTCCCCCCTGTCTAACACCTCTTTTGCATAGAAATTGCTTTCCAGTTACCCCATTCAATAGCACAGATGAATGTCCAGTGCCAAGTATCATCTGAATCCACATGATCCATTTTTGCCCAAAACCTCTGGCTCTGAGAATGTCAATGAAATGCTTTCTCAATTGAGTATGATCAATTCCTTCTTTGATGCATGGCATTGGTGAATAAATTCATATGCCCAAGCAACACAGTCTTGTATAGATCTGTTATTGAGAAACCCATATTGGTTTGCATGAACCAATTCCAAAATGATTTTCTGTAACCTATTGGCCAGTAATTTTGTGATAATCTTGAAGGAGCGGATGAGTAATGATATAGGTCTGGAATCATTGGGCAAAAGTGGTGCATCTTTTTTGGGAATAAGTGCAATGAATGAGACATTAATACTCTAGAGTGTTTCTACCATGATAAAAATCCTCCATCACATAGAAATCATGAGCCAAAAAATCCCAACAGGCCTTGACAAAATTATTTGTGAATCCATCAGGTCCGGATGATTTATCCATAGGCAGATTTTTAAATACATTATCAATCTCTTCTTTTGTGAATGGGACATCCAGCTCCTGTTCGTGTCTGGGAATAAGGTCATCCAGTTGCAGCATATTGAATGTAGGAATGGAGGTGCTGAGCCTTTCTATGAATGTCTTCCAAAGGATATCTGCTTTTGTCATGTGTAATTTTTCGAGGTTACTAGTCTGGTCTTGCAATGCATCTAATGAAATTAACTCTGTGCTTCATAGTAGCTTTGGCTTGAAAATATTTAGAGTTTGCTTCTCCAAATTTCACCCTTCTAATAGTGGCTCTCTATCCAGTATAACATCTGCAATTTGAAAAGCATAATGACATATTTCTTAATAATATCTCTGCCATTGCTTTCAGGGGTGGTGAGAGGTCTGAATTTTTCTATCTTATCCCAAAACAGGATTAACTCATTTGATGCTTTAATAGTGTCACTAAGTCTAGAGATGTGTCTTGACCATATCTTTAATGCTTGCCTTAATCTCTTGAATTTTGTGGTGATTTTCTTAGCACTGTCTTTAACCTGAATAGGAAGATTCCAGTTGTAACCAATAATTCTCAAATCTGAAGATTGCGGCTTTTGGCCACGTCTGAATCTGAATGGATGCACATGTCATCGTGGGAAAAAAAATAGACTACAAACGACATAAACACAAATCCAATGCATCAAGATTAGTTGTTCTATGCTTTTATGGTTGAAGTGCAACACCTCATACATGCACCTTTTATGTTTATGATTGTCCTGTCGACAAATACATTACACAGCTGATGATCTGAGAGAGAGAGAGAGATGCAGCAAACTGTGATCTCGAACGTAGGACGCACCGGTATGTTTGCTAGTACATGTAGCAAATGCAATCTGGAAGAAGTACATTTGTTATCTTTCCAAATCCTATACTCAGGATACAACTACATTACTGATTCATCTCCTAAAACAATTTCTAGATGAAACGATGCGAAAAGAACAGAAGGAAGACATATTGATCTTACACCACCTGCACTGAACATTTTCTCACTTCCATGGCAAGATTAAAACAGAACAGGAGCAAAACATCTCCTCGGCTCTTTCAACTCTATAACCTGTCATACAAAAGTTCTACGAGTAAGTATATACGGTACAGGGAGAGACATAGGTATCGCATGCCACCATTGAAACAATTAGCTCGAGAGCCAATTGCATAAAAACTCCCCCCCCCCCCCCCCCAAACATAATCAATTAAATATATGAGTGACAAAGAAGGAGAATATTACGTGAACATTTGTGGACGGTTACGGGAAAGCTGAGGACGTTTCACTGGTGAGATTATCATATTTCTCAGAGCTGCTGAAGAATTGTTCATGTTAGCTCCAAACACGGAACGTGGCGGCTGTCTGGGTCTCATATCCATCGGAGGTGCTGCAGTGTGACCAGGAGACCCACCAGACAGCTCAAAAGGACCAGAGTTCTCACGACGTTGCCTTGGTTGTGGAGCCCACCCCTCTTCTCTGCGCCCTGGGGTTTCAGGAGGATCAATCGATCCTGCAACAAGTGAATGAGCTGTTTTTGTGGAGAGCTAGCTTCTAGAAAGCCAAAGTATTCTGTTGAAGAGACTGAACAACTGCGTGCATAATGCCATAAATTACCTTGTCTTAGAGGGTCGCTGCTATCCATTATGTTGGGCATGCCTGAGAACAAGTCAGGCTGAGCTCTTGGGAAGTAGTTGTTTGAAGGTTGAATGGCTGACCGTTTTACCGACTCATACTCGTTTCTCAGCTGATCATACATCTCGTCAAGCTTCCTCTTCTGCCTGGAAGGAAAGCACATTTCTTACATATTGGATGAAGAACTTTGTTCCTATAAGGAAATTATGGTACACTAGAATAACCTGGATTTCTCTGCAAATTTTTCTTGTAGCTCCTGCTTATCCCTTGTCAAGTTTTCAATCTCTTGTCCCATCATCTGGCATCTTTTGGCCATCTTCTGGTATGCTGCATGCGCTTCTTCCATTTTTTCATTGAACTTCGCCTGCATATCTTCACACTTTTGCCTACATTGACCAACATATCTGTTCAACTTGTACTGCATCTCCAGCTCCTTTTGTCCAATGTAAAACATGACACTTCTGTATGCACTCTTCATAACTGATTAGTATCATGTTTAAGGAAAAGCTAAACGATTAGGCATGTACAATGCAGCATTAATTGTGGACCCTAGGGACCATAATCCTGGCAGTTTTGTCCGCTCGGAGAAAAATTCCTGGCGCCTACAGTTCACGAGCAGCTGATTTTGCTAAGAGAAGTAGCGCCTCAAGGCGTCTAAGCGTTGGGGATCTGGGCTCTTACGGGAGCGCTAGAGGATAATCCTCGTACTTTTTATCCTTAAGCGTCTATTTAAGCGCCTATGCAATGGAGATGGCCTGGCATACTAGTAACAAAAGAATAAGACTTGTACAGTAGTAATATAAACACTGACATCATTGTCCCACTACAGCAAGTTATATTTTTTCATCTTAGGTTTGAAGTACTGGAATACTAAAACATGAGGTTAATCGGGCACTAGATTTCATAGAGGTAAGTGATGTTATTCAACAAAATAACATAAGAACAATCCTACTCGAGGTCCAGGGAATAAAATATTAAGGATACGTATCTGTGGAGAAACTCCAGTCATTGACATCTGAGATAACAAACGCAGTTATCAGAACAGATGAGTTGCAGGAAAATAGACTGCATATGTCATTATGAGTCAAATTCAGAGAGGTACTTACATTTGTCCATTCATCGCTTGGATTTATGTCAGTAGGCTTCATATGGCTAAGAAATTTAAAAAAATATATTAAAGATTAGATGATATCGGCATAGTAATACATGGGTATTAATTTAATCTCAGATATGAAAACTAATACAGAATCCTCCGTAACATGTTAAAAAGCGACGTAAGTATAAACGTGGAATATGGATGAAATGTGATGTTTCAATCATAGGCACTCTCACATCTGTAGATATCCAAAATTGTACAAGACAAGAGAAAGGTAGCTTACGCGAAAATGGAAACATTAAGTATGAAATACTGAATATCAAGAGTTAACAGCTGACCTTTTGGAAAGCACTTGGTCACAAATTGGACATGAACCATCATTACTGAGTATTTTCTTTGCATCCTCTGTACCTGCACAACAAGTATCAGTTAAAGTAAAAAAAAGTATTCTGCAGTAACAGCAGTCCTCATGAACTTTACTTATTTACAATTGAAACTGCATTAAGCAGAAAGAGATAGAAGATTGCAGGCATACATAAAAGATGGCCACAAGTTGTTGTTATGGCTTGCCCTTCCAACTCTCGCCAGCAAGCGTTGCACTTCATTTTGTCTTTCAGCAGAAACCTGTAGGTCCAAACACAGATAAATGTCATGCACTAGATAAAATGAATATAACCATCTACTGTGTTCTGCATTACATCACTAAATCCTAAAAGGCTAAGAAGCACAAAAATGCATCATTAGTGCAAATAATCACAAAATAAATGCAGAAATAACTGACTACAGTGTTTTCATGGAAAGTATAATCATGCAGGCATTTGCATAATAAAAATGCCAGATCTTTTAGTTTTGAGTACAGAAATTTACTATGGATCAGTTTTTGTTGTGCATCACACATTTATCACTGACACCACAATACATGAATTTTTCTCAAGTGTTGGAGATTTTCAACTGCAAAAAATAACTGCAAGCAAGAGAATGAAGATGAAAAGGAGAAACAAAGTTTCAGAGAGAGAGAGGACCAAATTGAAGTGCAGCACACAGTTTCTATTGTGTCAATTACAATTACCTCGCGTTGGCTACACTGCGTTGTACTATACATCACAGATCAGCGATGAGATAAATGTATATACTGAAGCAGGAAACTTGACGAGCCTTAGTGTCCCCATTGAATTGCATCAACGAAGAAGCAGAAAACGGTCTTAAAAGGCCAGAGAAGGATCAGTTCTAATGTTCTCTGAGTATTCTTCAAGTAATTCCGTATCAAATTTGCTGTACTACTCATGAGTTCAGATTTCAGATTTCAACTTGTTAATGTCTATTACCCTTCTTCTGTAGGTTACATTAACATAACGATCATATATGCAGTCTTGGAAATGCAGCCTTTCATGAAGCCTTCCTAAACAGAAACAAGATCTAAATGGGCGTGTAACAAAATTCCATCATATAAATTCCTATTTAAACTTTCAGCATATAAGAAAAAAGGGAAATCAGCATTCCTTGAAGCATTTTTGTTAATGTAAAATTGCCATTCGGTTATGTGCAAAGTATATCAAGATCTGAAAGTAACTAACCTTGCACTTATAATTGCCTAAACAGTAGGATCCGACATGACACAGGACATGAGCAACATTACCAAAATATCAGATACATACAGAAGTCCTGATGCAGAATTTCATCCATATTGTAACCTGGTTACCCATTCTTCTGATTTGAGCTTCATCAAGTAGATAAGCTTTCTCAGAGCTCCTAAGTAGCTTTAATATGTTGAGTGCTCAAGTAAACTTTGATAACAGTGGTAGTTGCACCAGATACTGCTAATTAAGTAGATTTATGCCTCTAGGGACTTGTATAAACTCTCTCTATAGACCATAAAGAGACTAAAGTTGTGGCTGATGTATCAAGGAATATGCACTTAGACCATTTGTGCATTCCATAACATGTCACTCCTGATTAACTATTGCAGGAGGCAGGCGTTAGGAAACCAATAGCCTAAGAAACAAAAAAATTAAAGCAACTAAATGACATGACCCAACTTGCTTCAAATATGTAATAGTATGTAGTACACATGTCAAGTTTTACTCTCATAATATCAACAGTGAACGTAGTGAATACATTTCAAACTAATACAGATCGAAACAAGGCAGCATCATAATTTTGTTAGCGGTACCAAAAACGTCATAATTTTGTTGCAAATTAAGTAATATCACGTCATCCAGAGCAGCAAACGTTGCAAAAACAAAGCAGACACAATATATGATGGCCCTAAACTCTTGAGAACCTAACATTTGCAGCCAAAACAGACTGGTTAAAGCACCATAACCATAAAGCTCAGCCTCAGAACAGCTTTTGTACTCTTAACTCAAACGACCGCACACGCATCACATATGTAACGGTATAAACGCGAATAATTGCACCTAACATATGAGGCATGAGGTGCGCAATCGAAGCCTGAGGGCAATTTGGTGCGCTGGTAACTCCAAAACCCGCTGTAAATATCGGAAGCAAAATCCTCCGGGAAATCTCGCGACCACAAATGCGCACTAAATCAAGCAGGTAGGATCGGGTCTCGAATTGAAATCCACTACTAATCAAACAACCCCGAAGCAAAGTAGGTCCGACCCAGCGAGATGCAGCGCAGCCTAAACGCGAACCCGATGCAGCGAGATGGAAGCTCAGTTACCTCTTCCACACGACCGTCAGGGAGATGAACTCGTGAAGGACGGTGGTGATGGTGGCGTGAAGCGGGTCTGCAGCGGGGACGAAACCCTCTTCGTCGAGGGCTCCAGAAGCCAGAGTTCCGCTCCGCTGAGGAGGCGGCGGCGGAGACGAGGAGGCGGCCGAGAGGAGCTGGGGTGGGCGAACGGGAGTAGTTGGGGTGCCCGTGGCGGCAATGGGGGCGCGAGGGTTTCAAACGAGTGGGATTGCTTGCTTCGTTCGGGGAGGAGAAGAGAAGGAGGGGGAAACGGCCGTTGCGATCCCGTATCGGGTAACCGCGACGACAAGCGTGGCGGAGACTGGAGAGACCACCGCATCTGCCTTGCTTGTACCGTCGCTTTGTTCCTCAAAACAGCTTCTACCTCTTGCTCCTTGCGAGCCAACCCTCTATCACACATTTGGTATTTTTAGCAAGTTTTATTGATTTCACAAAAGGATTACATAAATCGTTCTCTATATCATTATGAGATAGAAAAAATGTTGGGTCCTGACGCCTAGGGTTTTCCTACCGACTCAGGTGTTCTCGTCGGGCGGTTGATCCTCTCCCTGGTTTGTGCCCTAATCCTTCTCGCACACGCTTGGCCCGAAATCGGATCGGTACGCCGGCTCCATCCCATCTCCTACGCGCATCGGGATTATCTGAAACCCCACCTTTCCGTCGCAGCCCTGATCGAACATTAAGGACGGCAAGAACCCTAGATCACCCAATCCCACAAACCACATCATAGCCTTTCGTGTTGGTCAATGGCGTGCGGTCGTAAAACACATCACAAGACGTAGGCAACCTCTGTTCTTTGAAGAAAGATGACATTGTCGGCGACAGAGAAGATAGGGATCAAGTTAGGCAAGAAGGGAGGAAGTCGGAAGCCGATGGATCCACAAGCCATAGGGAAGGTGATGTCAAAAAGGATGGCAACGACGAAGATCCTGGCAAACACGCTAAAGAGGGTTTGGTGCCATATGCATGAACTCCATTGAAAGGATCTAGGAGTAGGATAGAACAGGTTTATTTTCTAGTTCAAAAGTGTTGCTGGATGGAGGAAAACACTTGATGAAGCCTCGTGGATGTTTAATAATGAGTTGCTTGTGATGAGGGAAATGAACTCACGAAAAACCATGGACGAGATGAAGTTAAAGTTCATTCTGATCTGGATTAGGGTGCTAAACCTTCCTGTGGGTAAGATGGATGTGGAAACAGGTAGAGCCATAGGAGATGATGTGGGTGAAGCATTAGTGGTGGATGTATAAGAGGATGGTGCTACTTTTGGGCAAGTTCTGAGGATCCGAGTAAGGATTGGTATCTCACTACCTCTTCAGCAAGGTTTCATGTTGGAAGAAGGTGAATAGGAGGGAGAGAGCAAGCCTGATATAATGATACCAAACCATGAAGAGGGGGGTAGGAAGGAGGAGAAGACATATGGTGCCCGTTTGAATATGAGTTTTTGCCAGATTTTTGTTACATGTGTGGGCTGATAGGCCACATGGAGAAGGACCCCAGGGCATTTCCATAAGCTCAAGAGAGCTGCTCCAGATGATCTAAGAAAAGCATTGTAGTCCACAGATACCATATAATCCCATGGATACAAAGGAGTAGGGTGTTATGCATCCTTGCAGCTCAAACCTGTATAGATCTTTTAAGTCCCATGCATTTTCTTTAAATCACCAGGAGAAAACTTAGTCGTTTAGCATCTGGCCAAACTAATAAACTGGGGTCTCATCCAACTCCTGGGTGCCATCAGTTTTGCACTCTGACATCAAGAGTTGTTTAAGTTGGTTGATACAACACTCAACATGAGCTCGAGCTATCACCGACAATCTGATAGCTGTCACAACCCCAAGTTAGGTATGTGCTAGAATAGCAAGTCACTTTGCATCATGTTCAAAATTTCAAAAGAAATCAAAATGGGAGAGAGAACACCCCCCAGATGAATTAATTCAAATGGACAGATAAAAAGTTGCTCCAAAAATTCCTTTTGTATTTTTGAAAACTCCCATAAATGAGTGTGATCACATATCAAGTGGTGTGGTAGCAATCCCATGCTCATGGATTTTTCAAATATTCAAACAGGAGCATGGAATTAAATTTAAACCCCTATTTGATTTAAAGTTCAAATTATTTGAATTTTAAAAATGTCCAAACTTTATAAGTGGCTAGCTAATTATATTGTGAGGCCATATAAAAAGTTAGAGCATTTTAGAAAATGGTTTGCTATTTTATTTAGCAGTGCCAAAACAAATAACAGAAGAAAACAGAGAAGAAATAGAAAAGAGAAAGAATCCCACTTACCTGGGCCACCGCGGCCCAACTTACCGTTCCAGCAGCCCAAGCCCGCAACTCCTTTGTCTCTTCCCCCAGCGCGGCAAGCTGCTCGCTGGAGAGCATGCCGACGCCGGCGAGCAGCTCCCTGCCTGCCTGGCCTCCCCCGTGTCTTCTTCTCGCGCCAAGGAGAAGCCCAGAGCCCCGCGAGTCTATCCCCTCTCCTCTGTTTCTTCTCCACTCTTCCTCCTCGCCGTTTTCATCACCATCCCGAGCCCGCCGGAGAGCACCGTCGTGCGCCATCGTGGCCAACGGCTGCCACTCGCCGCGCAACCATGTCCAGGCGCACCCCCGCTGAAGACTTCGTCGAGTAGCGCTTCCAATCGAGCCGAGGGGCCCCTGGAGACGTCGCCAGCGTCAATTCCTCGCCGCCGGCCGCCGAGGAGCTACGGCGATTGCGCCACCGTCTGGTGCCCTCCGACCTTGCCGTCCTCTCCGTTCGCTCCAGGGTGAGCTCCCGCATCTTTCCCCTCTTCTAGCGCTCCTCCCCGCGGCCTCTAACGCCGATCCCATCACAGCCATGCCACGGGCCGCCGCCTCCTTCGAACTCGATGTCGCCACAGAGCCCCGTTTGAACCCCTAGTGGCACAGCCCGACGCGCGACTTCGCGCAGCACACGCCCGTACCCCAGGTTCCCCTTCCCGTGCCCAAACACCCAAGTCCGGCGAACTCCGGGGAGCCCCGTGCCGGCGACGCCATTAACCCCCTCCCATCTCTCACTGTCCCGTGGGCCCAAGGCCATTAGCGCTAACCCCTGCACTAACCCCCCCCCTTAGTGTCACTGGCCAGTGGGCCCAAGGCCCTAATCTAATTAGGTTTAGATTAAACAGAACGGTTTAATCCCCCCCAGCCACTGACAACAGGGCCCCACACGTCAGCCCCCCTCCCACGTCACACTGACGTCATGATGACGCAGTAAATCAATTAAATTGATTTATTTAAATTCTAGAAAATCCAAAAAATAGGCCAAACTTTGGAAATTCATAATTAATTCATTTTAGCTCCAAATTGGACAAATGATATATCTAAAATTATCAGAAAAATGCAAGGAATGTGAATATGGACTTTTTTTTCATGTTTGACCAATTTAAATTGGGTGAACAGTGGAAAACATCCGTATGCATTTAATTTGAATTCAAATTTGGAGTGCATTTGCAAATGACTTTGCAACACACTTCTTTTATATGGTTTCATCCACACATCAGAGGCTTTACCTCACCTTTACAATATCACTTCATGCTCAACCATTTCCAATGAACATTCATGGTTTCAAATGCATTTGAAATTTATCGATAAATCATATGGAGTTTGAATTTGCATTTCAAATGCAATATACTCCTTTTAAATGTAATGCTCAACACATCAGTACCATGAACATCACCCTATACAATTGATCATGTGCTTGTGCATTGTACCTTATGTTGATCACTTTGTTTGTATTGTTTGCTCGGATAGAAGTGGAGCCGGAACCCGAGATCACCCCCTTCGTTGAAGACCCCGTGACTGAACCTCGTCAGCAAGGCAAGCAAACCCCCATTGATCATGTCGATAAAATCTCACTTCCCTCTCAGTCTCGCTTATGCATTGTTTACGATGATTACCATGATGCGTTTCTACCGCATAGTTGAACCCATTCCTTTGCATGACCTATCATCTTGTCACAGTAGTAAGCAAACCACAATCCTAGCAAAAGTAGGAGTTGGTTGATATCATGTGACCCCTGCATCTGTTACTGCTTATTGCATGCTTAGAGTTACAATGAGGTTACTCTTTTGTGAGTCGGGATGGTAGTGATCATGTTGAAGAAGGTGAAACTGTGTTGGTGAATCTACCCTAATACAAGGTGAACGATGAGAGGCTGTGTAGGAGTACACAGTGGGTTGTCTCGTTGAACACCGCCTTAAGCCCGAGTTCTTGTGTGGTGATCCAAGACGAAGAGTACTACCACATGTTGGGCACATAGACCCCCGCTCAACCTACTAACTCACCCCTTCTCAGTTCAATGAGTCGCAATAGTTCGGAGTTCTGGTAGGTCTGTGGCACGGTCTGCGAAGTGGAAGAACGGCTATTCAGACCAGCTTGGGACCCTGCACACATCTTCTGGGATCACATCGGTAAACCGGCCGGGTTCACGATGTGGATTCCAGCCCAGATACGCGTCTCCATTTTACTTGAGTTGGCTGTGAGGTAAAAGTTGTGGAAATTATCCTCGCCGACACCCGCTTGAAGGGTGACGAGATCCCGGCGGTAACTGATCGTTTCATGTGTGTAGCAGTACACCCCTGCAGGGTTAATAAACTATTCGAATAGCCGCGTCCGCGGTAAGGGACTACTTGGAAAGATGTGCTCGATTATTAGACAACTTGAACTGGATACTTATAAAACTTGCCAAGATAAGCGTGAGTGCTATGGCGTGCTTTCTCGTGGGGAAGTCGAGGAAGGCATCATAGTGGTGTTTTTGGTTGGAGATTGTAGTGGACTCGTGTACGCTTCTTACCTCAAGTTTGGTACTCGTAGTTGAGGACTAGCCAAGTCAAAGCTGGCACTTTTGCAATTGAACCCCACCTTCCTTTACCTTGATACATGTGCACGAGTAGTATAGTTCCTACGTAAGTCTTGCTGAGTACGACTTTGTACTCACGTTTGATTATTCTATGTTTTAGATGGACCCACCTGACCCCGAAGGTGGATTCTTCCTAGAGCTCGACGACTGATCAAGCTAGTGTAGTCCCAGTCAGACGACTGGTCCCTCGTGGAAGGGCTTGTTTATAGATGAGGCTTCTCTAAGCCATTTGTTAAACTTGTCTGTACTCAGACCTACTTTGCTTCCGCATGTTTGATGTAATGTTGGATCACAGACTTGTGATCTCTGTGTGCACTCTGTAAGAGTTATCAATAAAGTTGTATACTTTGTAGAGAATTGCAATGATACCTGCTGTTCATACTGGACATGTGTGTTGCGTGTATGATTATAACATGCATGTCTTAGTATGGGTTTTCGAGACCTTAGTTGTGATCTGGCTGGCGGTCTTTTATACACCAAGTGGCCCTTAGATGTGCGCATCTTGGGGCATCGCGATGCGATTGCTCGTGACTCTGTCACGTGGCACACTTTGTTGTATGATCGAGCCCGCCCTAGACCCCGACTAAGTGATCGGGCTGGAGTAAGTCTATGTAAGGGTTATAATACAATCGATAGTATGGTTGAGGCGACTTGTCTATGAGTATGGGAGTTCACCACCCATATCATTTAGACTTGTGTGCGGACGATGAGGACCCATTTCAGTTGATCATCCAGCCTGGATGGGGATGCCCTTCACGTTCGATGCTTTCCGAGAATGTTCTGTGCTTGGCCTTGTCTGCTTAGACAAGTGGGTACAGTTCTCGGCTCTCCATATGATTGTGTTGTAGCGAGTCTTGCATACACTAACCCCGGGTCCCGACAGACTTGGTATCAGAGCAGGACTGACTGTAGGAATATCAGCCTTGGCCGAAGTTGAGTCTATCTTGCTATAGTTATATAGTTACTCTGGGTATATAAGGGAACAACGTAAGGCTTCCTTTTTTCTCCTTACCCTCATCGATCTGAGTTCTGAGTCACCCTTATCTTTTCTACGGGATGATAGGACTAGGCTCATCTATGTCTGACTAGAACATCTCGTTGATTGCCTCCTTATAGCCGTAGGATGGTTGTGGTTGTCCAGAGTCTCCTTGTTTTGAGTTCCTTGAAGAAGTTCTGTGCAATTTCTTTGAGGTTGTTTCATTTTCCATCCCAGTGTAGCCGTTATTCTGCCGGATTTGTTCCGTGTTTCTTTGAGTCATTGCCTTCGCATTATTATCTTTTCCACCTAAATCATATCCTTTTATCCTTGCCTCCATCGTACAACCTGTTCTGGTTGTTGATTTTTATCACACAGGATGTCAGGTGGAACTCGTAGTGCTGTTATTCGTAATTGAGACCGTGATCGGAATCGAAATGATGATGAACCTCCACCACCGCCTTCTGCGGCGGAAATCATGATGGAAGCTGAGAGGAATAGACGTGATCAAACACGCCTTCTGGAGCTCATCGAGCAGAATACCGCCCACCATCGTAATGTGGTGGTCAGCATTCAGGACTTCATCTTCCTCAAGCCACCGGTATTCCGATGTTCTTCTGAGCCCCTCGAAGATGATGATTGGCTCCGTTCCATTGAGCGTAAGCTTGATACAACACATGTTTCTCCCGATGACCGAGTTATTTTCGCGGTATACTTCTTGGAAGGTGCTGCTCTTTAGTGGTGGGAGAACTATGTTGCAATGCAGCCAGATGGTCACGTAGTGACTTGGCAGGAGTTCTGTGTTGCCTTTCAAGGGTACCACATTCTGGATGAGTTGATGGAGCGCAAGAAGTAAGAGTTCTGCAATCTGAATCAAGGAGAGATGTCCATTCATGAGTATGTGAGGGAGTTCAACCGTCTTGCTTGTTATGCCCAAGATGAGATCACCACCGATGCCAGAAAGCAGTCAAGGTTCCTCAAGGGACTTAGCCCCATCCTTCGTCATGATCTCAACCTCCTTGAGTTTGCCACCTTTGAGGATTTAGTCAACAGATCCTTCAGAGCTGAGCATGACAATGAAGTTTTCGAGAAGTCCCGCAAGCATTCTCTTGAGCTTGCCCCTTCTTCCAGTTCACGCCCTCAGAAGCGCATGATCTGGATTCCTAACAGTTTGTTCCCCCAAAACAATCCACCGAGGCCATCCCTTATGCCACCTCGTCCACCAGCTCCACCAAACAACCCAACTCCCCGCACTATCTTTGGAGCCTGCTTCAGATGTGGCCAGCCTGGTCACTACTCTCGTGAGTGCCCCATAAGTCAGAATGCTCCACACCATGCCAAAGGGAACCCCAATGTTCGTGCCAAGCCACCGCCAAGCCTTCCACTTCCGCAAATCATGGATGTGTGAACCAAATCTCAGCTGAGGAAACTGATGGTACTTCTGACGTCATTCTTGGTACGCTCCCAGTCAATTTTGTTCCCACTTCTGTCCTTTTCGATCCAGGAGCATCTCACTCATTCATGTCGGAGAGTTATGCAGTTCGGCATGAGATATCCTTTGATGAAATGTTCACCCCAATGATTATTCAAACTCCTGGTTCCAAGTGGCAGACTAATAGAGTAAGCCATGGCAATCAAATTGCAATTGAGGGTTTAGTATTCCTTGCTTCACTCATAGCCCTCAAGTCTTCAGACATTGATGTCATCCTTGGTATGGATTGGTTATCAAGACAACATGCTTTTCTTGATTGTAAAGCCAAGTCAGTTAGACTTACACATCCTTCAGGCCAGACAATAGATTACTCCTCACCAAGAACAAGAACCCAGGTGCATTCTTTGAATGTGCTTCCCCTTCCAGACCTTGAAGATGTTACGGTGGTTCGTGACTTTCCGGATGTCTTTCTTGAAGAGCCGCCGGGAATGCCACCCGACAGATGTGTAGAGTTCATAGTGGATCTTATGCCAGGAACCGCACCAATTTCCAGACGCCCATACAAAATGGCCCCACGTGAGCTAGCTGAGATTAAAATTCAACTTGAAGCATTGTTGGCAAAAGGCTTCATCCGCCCTAGCTCATCGCCATGGGGTTGCCCCGTTCTGTTCGTAACGAAGAAATATGGAACATAAAGGATGTGCGTAGACTATCGCCCGCTAAATCTAGCGACGATAAAAAACAAATACCCACTGCCCAGGATCAATGATCTTTATGATCAACTTGTTGGATCCTCTGTCTTCTCCAAGATGGATTTGAGATTAGGTTATCATCAAATCAAAATCCGAAACAAGGACATTCCCAAAACGGCTTTCACTACTCGTTATGGTCTTTACGAGTACACCGTCATGTCCTTTGGTTTGACCAATGCCCCCGCCACTTTCTCGCGCATGATGAATTCGATCTTCATGGAGTACTTAGATAAATTTGTTGTAGTTTATCTTGATGACATTCTCATATACTCGAAGAACTAAGAAGAACATGCCGAACATCTTAGGCTGGTATTGATGAAACTTAGAGAGCATCGCCTGTATGCTAAATTCTCCAAGTGTGAATTTTGGCTACCAGAAGTGACCTACTTAGGCCACGTGATTTCTGCAAAGGGCATTGCTGTGAATCCCGAGAGAGTTCAGGCCGTCCTTGACTGGACTCCACCTGAATCGGTTAAGCAAGTTAGGAGTTTTCTTGGCCTAGCCAGCTATTGTCGTCGCTTCCTTGAGAACTTCTCCAAAGTTGCAAAGCCTCTAACTGAACTCCTCAAGAAAGATAAGAAATTCCAATGGACTCCCAACTGCGAGGAAAGCTTTCAAGAGCTAGAAAGAAGATTGACTTCTGCACCCGTACTTGCGCCTCCAGACACCAAAAAGGGTTTCGAGATCTTTTGTGACGCCTCACGGCAAGGGTTAGGATGCATACTTATGCAAGATAGACATGTGGTAGCTTATGCTTCACGCAAGTTGCGTCCACATGAAGAAAACTATCCTACCCGTGATATTGAACTCGTTGTCGTAGTTCATGCCCTGACAACTTGGCGACATTACCTCCTTGGTAATCGTTGTGAGATCTTTTCCGACCACCAAAGCCTCAAATACATATTCACCCAGCCATATCTTAATCTCAGGCAAAGACGCTGGATAGAGTTGATAAAAGATTACGACTTAGGAATTTCTTACACCCCAGGCAAAGCCAATGTCATGGCTGATGCACTAAGTCGTAAGTCGTATTGTAACAACCTCATGTTACAACAGTATCAACCACTTCTTCATGAGGAATTTCGAAAACTCAATCTCGAGATTGTTCCTCATGGTTATCTTTCTACCTTGATGGCGAAACCAACCCTTGAGGATAAAATCATAGCTGCCCAGAAACGTGATAGTGGTATTAGAGAGATCAAGAAGAACATTGCTAGCGGAGTTGCTAAATGTTTCTTCATAAATGATCAAGGTGTCGTTTTCTTTGGCACTCGATTGGTTGTACCACGAAAACACAATCTTAGGAGGATAATCCTCAAAGAGGCTCATGATACACCCCTTTCGATTCATCCTGGTAGCACAAAGATGTACCGAGACCTACGCCAGAGATTTTGGTGGACTAGGATGAAGAGAGAAATTGCTAAGTTCATTGCTGAATGTGATGTTTGTCATCGCATTAAGGCCGAGCACCAAAGACCTGCTGGCACTCTTCAACCATTTCCTATCCCTGAGTGGAAATGGGATAAATTCGGTATGGATTTCATCACTGGCTTTCCAAAAACCCAGAAATTCAATGATGCCATCTTCGTTGTGGTGGATAGACTTTCCAAGGTTGCTCACTTCCTTCCAGTTCCCGAGTCTATAACTGCTAGCTAGTTAGCGGACTTGTATGTCTCTAGAATTGTTTATCTTCATGGTGTTCCTTTGGAAATCAATTCTGATCGTGGTAGCCTTTTCACCTCTAGATTTTGGGGAAGCTTCCAACATGCTATGGGAACTCATCTCTCCTTTAGTACAGATTTCCATCCTCAGTCTAGTGGTCAAGTCGAAAGTGTTAACCAAATTATTGAAGACATGATCAGAGCTTGTGTTATCTCATTCGGAAAGAATTGGGAGAAGTCTCTTCCATTCGCCGAATTTGCTTATAACAATAGTTTCCAATCTAGTCTGAACATGGCTCCTTATGAACTCCTATATGGACGACGATGTCGAACACCCCTTAACTGGTCAGAAACCGGTGAAAGACAATTCTTTGGACCGGATATGATCATGGAAGCAGAAGAGCAAGTTCGCATTGTTCGTGATAAATTGAAAGCAGCCCAGTCTCGTCAGAAAAGCTGCTATGAACATCATCATAGGCAAGAGAGCTACAATCTGGATGAGAAGGCTTACCTGCGGGTTACTCCTCTGAAGGGAACCCATCGATTCGGTATCAAAGGCAAGTTGGACCCACGTTACATCGGACCTTTCCGCATTCTTGCTAAACGTGGAGAAGTTGCCTACCAACTTGAACTACCCCCGCACCTTTTCCGAGTACATGATGTATTCCATGTGTCACAACTCCGGCGTTGCTTCAAGGACCCCATCCGCGAAGTCGACCATGAAACGCTTGATCTCCAAGATGACCTTTCTTATCGAGAATACCCTGTTCGTATTCTTGATTCCGTAGAGCGTGTCACTCGCCGAAAGAAGATCAAGTTTCTCAAAGTTCAATGGTCACACCACTCTGAGAAAGAAGCCACGTGGGAAAGAGAAGATCGTCTCAGTGCCGAGTACCCCTCCTTCCTCCCGCAGACTTCTGAATCTCGGGACGAGATTCTTTTGAGTGGGGGCGAGTTGTCACAACCCCAAGTTAGGTATGTGCTAGAATAGCAAGTCACTTTGCATCATGTTCAAAATTTCAAAAGAAATCAAAATGGGAGAGAGAACACCCCCCAGATGAATTAATTCAAATGGACAGATAAAAAGTTGCTCCAAAAATTCATTTTGTATTTTTGAAAACTCCCATAAATGAGTGTGATCACATATCAAGTGGTGTGGTAGCAATCCCATGCTCATGGTTTTTTCAAATATTCAAACAGGAGCATGGAATTAAATTTAAACCCCTATTTGATTTAAAGTTCAAATTATTTGAATTTTAAAAATGTCCAAACTTTATAAGTGGCTAGCTAATTATATTGTGAGGCCATATAAAAAGTTAGAGCATTTTAGAAAATGGTTTGCTATTTTATTTAGCAGTGCCAAAACAAATAACAGAAGAAAACAGAGAAGAAATAGAAAAGAGAAAGAAGCCCACTTACCTGGGCCACCGCGGCCCAACTTACCGTTCTAGCAGCCCAAGCCCGCAGCTCCTTTGTCTCTTCCCCCAGCGCGGCAAGCTGCTCGCTGGAGAGCATGTCGACGCCGGCGAGCAGCTCCTTGCCTGCCTGGCTTCCCCCGTGTCTTCTTCTCGCGCCAAGGAGATGTCCAGAGCCCCGCGAGTCTATCCCCTCTCCTCTGTTTCTTCTCCACTCTTCCTCCTCGCCGTTTTCATCACCATCCCGAGCCCGCCGGAGAGCACCGCCGTGCGCCATCGTGGCCAACGGCTGCCACTCGCCGCGCAACCATGTCCAGGCGCACCCCCGCTGAAGACTTCGTCGAGTAGCGCTTCCAATCGAGCCGAGGGGCCCCTGGAGACGTCGCCAGCGTGTGACGCCCCGAAAATCAGACCGTGCACAGTAATCATACACGCAAGGTACACGATCGAGATCAGGGACTCACGGTGAGATATCACAACACAACTCTACAATTAAAATAATACAAGCTGTTTAATACAAGCCAGGGGCGACGAGGGCTCGAATACAACAGCTCGAGAGCACAGAGTTAGCGGAAGCAATAGTATCTTAGTACAGACACAAGAATACAAGGTTGCCTTAAGAAGGCTAGCACAAAAACAACGACGATAAAAAAGGCGAGGCCTCCTGCCTGGGAACCTCCAAACTACTCCTGGTCAAAGGGGAACTCGACGTCGTAAAAGGCATTGGGGATCTTCACGTTGCGGTGGTCGACATTGAGGATCTCCTGCTCCTGGGCTCCAACGTCGACTGCAGCGGCCGATCAGGCAAAACAATAAAAGGGAAAAATAAAGCAGGTAAGTATCTAGCATACCCGCGAGTCTTACGTCCGCTACTAAGCATTTATGCATTTGTATCAAATGGAAAGGGGAGGCTGTATATAGTGGACTGCAAGGTAGAAATCAGAATAAGGATAAGAAGCTAGGCCTATCGAAGACTAGCATCTTCCGACGAGTCTTGCAGCAGGAGGAGGGAATAGCCAACAGTTTATATAAAGCATAAAGTAACAATGCAGCAGAAGTTGCTGCAGCATTGTATAATAATAAGTTGTAATTATTAATAATATCAATGCCTCCGAGATCCCCTCCTCGACTTCCCTGCGAGGAAGAGAAACCGGAACCAACAGTTTAATAGTAGTAGTTTGTAGTGGTAGAGTCTGGCTTCAGCATAAAGCGTCCTATTACCGTGGACACGGCTATTCGAATAGATTAAACTCCCTGCAGGGGTGCACTGGTGTCATACTGCACGCTCGGATCTCCAGGGTGGCGTACACCTTGTAAGGGAACACCCCACCGAGGCTATCCGACACGCCGAGGCCCATCCTATGGCTCATCAGAGAGGTCCCCGCCGGTCTACAACCCTAAGTGCAAGGGGGTCATGGGCCTATCACCCCTCGCTCTCCGGGTCATTGTGAGGCGGGAGATCCGTACACCACAGGTGACGATCAGTCCCGACCACAATGCTGAACTGGACGTCTTTCAGAGCTTTCGAACGAGACCACAACGCGGAGGGCCCACACCGTAATCCCACGTATAGGTAGTGCGTACAAGCCAAAAGGCTACTCAAGTCATCCGCCGAACCCGTTAAGCATTTTATTAATTTTTTGTCGAGACAAGCGTTATCGTTGCCCCTTATTGAATGAGTCGCGGACAACGACAGCAGTCAGGAGCACCAGTAACATCGGTGCATGCCCTGACGTCCCACCAACTCGTGCGGTTACCAACAAGGTGAACCGTCTCCTTACCTTGTCTCGCGTTTGCTCTTTGAAGAGCTCGACTTTCGTACAACAGGATACCTGTCGGCCACGAACAGTACCAGGCCCGCCGCACACCGGTGGAATACACCTGACATGTCGTTCCGCTAAGATACCCTGCGCGGGCACCGTTGGGTCACCCGACTTCTTACCTGTAAGAAAACCAGTTGATTCGAGTGCCTACCATCAAGTGAAACCAGGAGGAATCACCCTCGATGGTACACTTGAAGAGGTTCGACAGAGACATCAGCGGAATGAACTAAAGAGGAATATTCTCGTATCACCCCGGTGGTGCCGAGACACCAGGGGAATGAACTAAAGAGGAATACCCTCGTATCATCCCAGTGATGCTACGCTACTGAGCCGACGAGAGTGAATTACGAGTCCGTCCACTCGTAAGTCAAACTCGAAGCGACTCGGCAGAGTCTCGCCGTTGTAGGTTCCCTAGGGCGTCTGCATTGATCCGTACCTGTTGCAGTTATAATATTTTGTAATCCGCGTTCACTCACCCGAGTGATCACGACCCGCTATTCTAAACCTAGCTAACAATGCGCAGGGTTCACTGCTGAATATTTTATATATATTTATAAGGCAGCATAGGACAAAGGAAGGTATATCAAGGGGCGACAATGACATGCTATGCAGTTGAATAGGCAAGTAACATAGCAGCAGCAGTAACCATGCCTAGTGCAAGAAATTTACGGAAAGATAGGCGATATCTGGGGAAGAGAATGGCTCTTCTTGCCTGGAAGCTCGGTAGTAGTGGTACGGTCGTCGACGAAGTAGTCGTACACGGCAACGATGTCGTCGTCGGCAGCAACGGGGTCTATCGGAGATTAAGGGGGAAGAAACAGTAAATATAAAGCAATTATAGAAATCAAAGCATGACATGACAGATGAATGATTATCGGTGCTCTAACATAGTGCAATGCACGTTGCTCGGAGCGGGAATTCATCCGGGGATGAACTACCAGCTCCGGGTGATTATCGGACAAGGTGTACGGAGGGGGAAGGTACCATGCCGGAGGTGTCGTGGACATTTGACAAATAAGTGAAATGTGTATCCGTGTTAGTTGGTCCATTCTGAACAACTTTCGTGTTCAGAATAAATTCATCCGGATAGTTTATCGATATCGGGCAAATCATCGAACACACGGTCCGGAGGGGGACGGTTCGATGTTCGGTGTGTTAGAGGGGTGTGGTTGGTATACGGATAGCAATTCTAGAATTTCTTTTATTTATTAAATACAACATTATCCATAAGCATATCTAGAACAGTACCACTGACATGGGGGACCCACATGTCAGCCTCTGGATAATTAAAACAATTTCTATTTATTTTAAAAGAGCAGAGGGCCCACATGTCATAGGTAGAGACATTAAATTCATTTTAATTAATTAAAACAGACCAGAGGGGTCCACCTGTCATGCACACCAGTGTTAATGACCATTTAAATTAATCCAATGATTATCTTAAGTGCCCGGGCCTACATGTCATAGACTTAGTTTGTTTAACAGGAGGTTAACTTTAGTTTTATGTTTATGGACTAATTAACAGGGCAATGGGCCCATTGTCAGTGGGGTAGCCCACCGGCAGGCTCGTGCGTGCCCACGCCAGGCACGGCGGCGGCAAGCTGAGGATGAGACGGCGAGTGGGGGCGGGGCGGGGAAGATGCAGGGCGAGTGGGGTGCGGTCGGCAGCGGCAAGGCACGCGCGACGAAGGGGCTGCGTGGGTGGGGGGCACGGGGCGCGCGGCGAGGCACGGTCTTGGGCGCGGTGAGTAGAGCTCGGGCATGGCCGCCACCGGCGTGTACAGGTGATTACGGCGACGAAATGAGACCGGGAAGAGGGGGAATCGAAGAAGGAGTTCACCGCGGAGCTCGAGGGGGTCTCGGGGAAGCTGGATGTGGTCGGGGTGGAGCTCAATCGACGGCTATGGCGCCGACGACCGATGGAAGGGGGCGACCCGATCCGCAGCTTGTAGCGCTCCCTAGCTCGATTCCTCGCAGCGGGTGATGAAGACGTCGACGGGACATCGCCAGGACACCTTGGCTTGGCCGGGGAACAAAGGTGGCTGTGCGATCTCGCCGGTGTGCGCCCACGGCGGCGGCAGCGGCTTTTCCCCACGGGGAAAAGAGAGAGGCCGAGTGAGAGGGGAGGGAAAGATCTGGGCTCGGGGTGGGCAGGGGCGTTCTTATCTGCGAGGGGGAGTAGGTGGAGAGAGGGGAGCAGGTGAGGGGAGGGGGGGCCGGCGAGCAGTGCTCCCGCCATGGCGACAGTGGCGTGGTGGGGGCAGGGGAGAACAGGGGAGGGGGAGAGAGGGGGGGCTGGGCCGGGGTGGGCCTCGCCCCCGGCGGGATTTAGGGAATTTTTTTATTTTTCTTTTCTGTTTTATTTTTGTTTTCCAATCAATTTAATTTTGTTAGATGTAAAAACCCATACCATTAATATTGTTGCAATGCAAACTACTGGTACAAAAAGTTTTGAACAATAATAAAATCATCTAGATTTTATATAAATTGAAAATCAATTAAATGTGGACATTTTCTATTATTTATTTTATTTAAACAAACTAATAATTCCCCAATACATCACAACAATACCTACTGATTATTTCACATTTTATAAAATAGGTTCCACAATTTTTAGTGCATTTAAAATTCCCATATGTTTATTAAAATTATCATGGCAACTTAATAATTCCCAAGCAATTATTTTATTTCATAATATTACTAAATCACTTTAATAAAATATCCATTACTACATTATCATGTCCCATGATTGCTAGGCAATTTTATTAATAGGTTCCACAAATTTTTGTTTAACAAAGATTTTCATTTCCATTTTAAATTTCATGGCAATTTTGGATAAGCCAACCCTTTTTGGTTTCACAACTATCATGGAATTAGGATTATTTAAATGACTAAGGATGTTTTGGTTTAACCATTTGCAAGTGGGTTGATAATCTCCCAAAATTCCTTGGAGCAAATCTATAGTCCACTCTAATTTGAAAATTTAATTAGGGTTGTAAATTGACAAAGCTATGATCAAAGGTGATCAGGTCTTGATCGTCAACAGTAATGATCACTAACAGTGGAATCACTGTAGTGATTACTGTACTGGATCTGAGGGTGTTACAAATCTCCACCACTACAAAGAATTCTCGTCCCGAGAATTAAAAGTAGTGTAAGGGGTAGAGTTTCGGTTTCGCCTTCTAACAAATCTTCTGGTTCTTGTTGTCCTACTCGAAGAATTTAATCCTGCATGTTGAGGTCTTCATCTCTTTGCATCGGTGCATCTCGATGGGTTTTCATCCTTTCCTCGGGGCTTCATCGCACTCACGAACAGGTTAAGAGGTAAAGCTTAAGGGGTCGGATCGATACAAGATCCATCAAATGGGGTTGCTCAAGGGTATGGGGTACAAAGTCCTTCCGAGTTTAACCTCAGGGAAGTACATCGTGAGAAGTTTTAAGCAGATAGCCACGTATTCGATGCCGATGACGGAAGATGGGAAAGGGGCCCCGATCATCAGACACAATCACTGAGTCTGATATCGGACGGAATATCACAAGGTCGATGACAAGAGTCAGGTTTCGGTCCTGTGGAACTGTGGCTTAGAGTGGTGGCATATTACGCGATCACGATACAAGGATTGTCATAGAACAACTTGTCAGGTATGTCGGCGACAATATCGGTACCAGGAGCAGTGGACATTGAGAACCATTTTCCTGATCGTTAATACGAGGCGGACCAATTGGCAAAGTTCTCGTCCCGGTGGTCACCGAGATGTCATCAACAATGGCAACAAGGGTTACTGACGAGGTAGTACACCGAGGTGTTTACATAAGCAGGGAATCATCGCTGCTCAGATAATTTATATCACAAGAAAGGTTAAACAGACCAATGGAAGGGAGAATTTGATTGTCCGATCAATCAGACCAAAGGAAGAGAAAAGTGATGATACACAAGTATCACGTGTATATATTTCCCAGGAAAAAGCAGAGCACGATATACATGACCAAGTTGTTTTGGCACGGAGCCAAGGGAGGTTGTCGATGATATACAAATCATCGAGGGACAGGGATGGTATTTCACACGATGAATCCAATTGACACATGGAATAGGCCACGTAAGATTAATCGGATAATAATCCACGGAAGGTCGGGTGGTACGCAAAGGATCCGATGTGGGTATCTGCACTCAATCGGGAGGAGAAGAATGCAAAGGCATCGGGTGATGGAAGCATCGGAATAATTCGATGCTTAAGTACAACGAAATTGTGATTTCCAGATCGGGAGGTGGATGTAATTATCCACACAGACTTGTCGGTGGAAGGGGATTGCAAAGGCGATGAACACGCAGGTTCTCGAGAATTTATCGGAGAGTATCTTCGGAATCTTCAGGTGAAGCCAGCGATCATCTTTGGTGAAGGGCTCTCCGGGTAGATGCGACCACGAGATCCTAATTTCAGAGTTAGCAAAATTTCCCGAAAAGATAAGAGAGTAGAATCCCAGAGTAAAGGTGCGGAGAAAAAGATCCTAATACCACCCAGTTTGCGACGTGGGCCGATAAGCCACACGACACTGTTAGTAAACTAGCTTTGCAAAAACTAGACTTGACTTCGACCAAGGAGTTGGAAGGGGGTGTCCTACAGGCAGTCGGCTCTGATACCAACTTGTGACGCCCCCAAAATCAGACCGTGTACAATAATCATACACGCAAGGTACACGATCGAGATCAGGGACTCAGGTGAGATATCACAACACAACTCTACAAATAAAATAATACAAGCTGTTTAATACAAGCCAGGGGCGACGAGGGCTCGAATACAACAGCTCGAGAGCACAAAGTTAGCGGAAGAAATAGTATCTCAGTACAGACACAAGAATACAAGGTTGCCTTAAGAAGGCTAGCACAAAAACAACAACGATCGAAAAGGCGAGGCCTCCTGCCTGGGAACCTCCAAACTACTCCTGTTCAAAGGGGAACTCGACGTCGTAGAAGGCATCGGGGATCTTCACGTTGCGGTGGTCGGCATCGGGGATCTCCTGCTCCTGGGCTCCAACGTCGACTGCAGCGGCCGATCAGGCAAAACAATAAAAGGGAAAAATAAAGCAGGTAAGTATCTAGCATACCCACGAGTCTTATGTCCGCTACTAAGCATTTATGCATTTGTATCAGATGGAACAGGGAGGCTGTATATAGTGGCCTGCAAGGTAGAAATCAGAATAAGGATAAGAAGCTAGGCCTATCGAAGACTAACATCTTCCGACGAGTCTTGCAGCAGGAGGAGAGAATAGCCAACAGTTTATATAAAGCATAAAGTAACAATGCAGCAGAAGTTGCTGCAGCATTGTATAATAATAAGTTGTAATTATTAATAATATCAATGCCTCCGAGATCCCCTCCTCGACTTCCCTGCGAGGAAGAGAAACCGGAACCAACAGTTTAATAGTAGTAGTTTGTAGTGGAAGAGTCTGGCTTCAGCATAAAGCGTCCTGTTACCGTGGACACGACTATTCGAATATATTAAACTCCCTGCAGGGGTGCACTGGTGTCATACTACACGCTCGGATCTCCAGGGTGGTGTACACCTTGTTAGGGAACACCCCACCGAGGCTATTCGACACGCCGAGGCCCATCCTACGGCTCATCAGAGAGGTCCCCGCCGGTCTACAACCCTAAGTGCAAGGGGGTCATGGGCCACAGGTGACGATCAGTCCCGGCCACAATGCTGAACTGGACGTCTTTCAGAGCTTTCGAACGAGACCACAACACGGAGGGCCCACATCGTAATCCCACGTATAGGTAGTGCGTAGAAGCCAAAAGGCTACTCAAGTCATCCGCCGAACCCGTTAAGCATTTTATTAATTTTCTGTCGAGACAACCGTTATCGTTGCCCCATATTGAACGAGTCGCGGATACCCACAGCAGTCAGGACCACCAGTAACATCGGTGCTTGCCCTGACGTCCCACCAACTCGTGCGGTTACCAACAAGGTGAACCGTCTCCTTACCTTGTCTCGCATTTGCTCTTTGAAGAGCTCGACTTTCGTACAACAGGATACCTGTCGGCCACGAACAGTACCAGGCCCGCCGCACACCGGTGGAATATACCTGACCTGTCGTTCCGCTAAGATACCCTGCGCAGGCACCGTTGGGTCACCCGACTGCTTACCTGTAAGGACACCAGTTGTATCGAGTGCCTACCATCAAGTGAAACCAGGAGGAATCACCCTCGATGGTACACTTGAAGAGGTTCGACAGAGACATCAGCGGAATGAACTAAAGAGCAATATTCTCGTATCACCCCGGTGGTGCCGAGACACTAGCGGAATGAACTAAAGAGGAATACCCTCGTATCATCCCAGTGATGCTACGCTACTGAGCCGACGAGAGTGAAATACGAGTCCGTCCACTCGTAAGTCAAACTCGAAGCCACTCGGCAGAGTCTCGCCGTTGTAGGTTCCCTAGGGCGTCTGCATTGATCCGTACCTGTTGAATTTATAATATTTTGTAATCCGCGTTCACTCACCAGAGTGATCACGACCCGCTATTCTAAACCTAGCTAACAATGCGCAAGGTTCACTGCTGAATATTATATATATATTTATAAGGCAGCATAGGACAAAGGAAGGTATATCAAGGGGCGACAATGCAGGCTATGCAGTTGAATAGGTAAGCAACGTAGCAGCAATAGTAACCATGCCTAGTGCAAGAAATGTATGGAAATATAGGCGATATCTGGGGAAGAGAATGGCTCTGCTTGGCTGGAAGCTCGGTAGTAGTGGTACGGTCGTCGAAGAAGTAGTCGTACTCGGCAATGATGTCGTCGTCGGCAGCAAGGGGGTCTATCGGAGATTAAGGGGGGAAGAAATAGTAAATATAAAGCAATTATAGCAATCAAAGCATGACATGACAGATGAATGATTATCGGTGCTCTAACGTAGTGCAATGCACGTTGCTCGGAGCGGGAATTCATCCGGGGATGAACTACCAGCTCCGGGTGATTATCGGACAAGGTGTCCGGAGGGGGAAGGTACCATGCCGGAGGTGTTGTGGACATCCGACAAATAAGTGAAATGTGTATCCGTGTTAGTTGGTCCATTCTGAACAACTTTTGTGTTCAGAATAAATTCATCCGGATAGTTTATCGGTATCAGGCAAATCATCGGACACACGGTCCGGAGGGGGACGGTTCGATGTTCGGTGTGTTAGAGGGGTGTGGTTGGTATACGGATAGCGTATCCGTATTCGTAATATTTTTCTGAGCAATTTTGATATATAAATTATTTTGATCTGACTTACGGTTTAAAAGATATTGAATTTTAAAGTTTAAATCAATTTAAAAGCAATTCTAGAATTTCTTTTATTTATTAAATACAACATTATCCATAAGCTTATCCAGAACAGTACCACTGACATGGGGGACCCACATGTCAGCCTCTGGATAATTAAAACAATTTCTATTTATTTTAAAAGAGTAGAGGGGCCACATGTCATAGGTAGAGACATTAAAATCATTTTAATTAATTAAAACAGACCTGAGGGGTCCACCTGTCATGCACACCAGTGTACACCATTTAAATTAATCCAATGATTATCTTAAGTGCCCGGGCCTACATGTCATAGACTTAGTTTGTTTAACAGGAGGTTAACTTTAGTTTTATGTTTAGGGACTAATTAACAGGGCAATTGGCCCACTGTCAGTGGGGTAGCTGATGGCGCGAGGGTTGATGGGTGTAGTCTTCTCGCCCTTCGTTGGTGAGCCCCAAGTGGAAGGCGTGATGCAGCACAACAACAAATTTCCCTCGGTAAAGATACCAAGGTTTGTCTCCAGGAGGACTTCAGAGATGATAAGTAGGTGTCAGCGGCGCAACTGACGCGGACCTGCACACAGACACAGATAACTTTGTTCCCAACGAAGTTCAGAGAGGATGTAAATCTCTCCGGTCTTGTTGTTTACAAAGGATAAAACGCAAGGGATAATAATAGCAACTTGAAAGTAAATGCAGAAAAGTAAATATAGCGTGGAAACAATGATAAGGATATGGACCGGGATACGTGATGTTCGCTAGTGATGTCTCTCTCCCAAAAGAAGATAAAATTGCTATGCGAGGTAAAAAAATTACAGAAAGGCAATTGACAGGATTATGAACGCACCGCAATGCTAACTATGCTACAAAAGAAAGGAAGAGGTTCAAAAGCACAGGCAGTACGCCAAGGTAAGTAGACCGAAATCCAACTGCATCTACTACTAATCATCCACCTTGAGATATCTATCCAGAACATCTCGCTGGTATTAAGTTGCGAGCCCCACCCAAAGTGCAAACCCAAAGCAACAGACAACTGCATTAAAAAGAACTCTGCGTAAAGTAAACAATCCTTGTAACCGCGGTTACAAGCACCGTTGTTTTCCCCCTTGTGGCAACATCACATCCCCTAAACTCATGTTTCTGTCACTCAAGCATATCATCGGGGGGCATGAACCCACAATCTAGCACAATGCTCCCTCTTGGAGTCACTACCTACTACTTGGCCAAAGCAATAAACAGCAACGGGGAACATGCAAGAATTACATAGGAACAAAAATATAAGATATAAAAACCAAATATATTACTCTATCACAATCTGAACATAATCTCATAATCCATCAGATCCTATCAAACTCAACATAGCAATAGCAGAAATATTACAAAGGTGCCTCGATCATGTTGGGCAGCTCACGAGGTCTAAACAATGAAGATCAAAGAGGGGAGGAGAACATCACATATCTACTGATCACGGACCCATGGTCCAAGGAAAACTACTCACGAGACATCCGGGGAGCATCCATGGTGGAGAGGAGACTCCCGGAGGTCAATCCTCCCTCTGGCAGGGTGCCGGGAAGAGGTCTTCTAGTGCTCCCGATCTTCGGAAGCGCGGCGGCGGCGGAACAGAGGCGAGTTCACGGAATAGGGTTCTGCTTCTGGGGTTTCTCGTGACGGGGGATAAATAGGCGAAAGGGGCAGCTAGAGGTGGGACAGGGGCCCCAGGCGCCCCCCTGGCGCGGCCAGGGGTGGGGCCGCGCCGGGTGGCCGCCTGGGCCCCCCTGGCTCCCCTCTGGCCCCTCCCGGGCTCTTCTCGAAGCTTCCGTCACGCTGATTTTTTATCTGAATTTTCCCGAATTTTTCTGGCACTTTTTGTATGGGGGAAACTGAAATAGAAAAACAGCAGAAAACAGGAACTGGCACTGGGGTGCACTGAGTTAATAGGTTAGTCCAAATATGATCAAAAGTGTATGAAAGTGTATCTAGATCATAGCAATATCACACAAAACATGCATGGAGCAAGCAGAAATTATAGATACGTTTTGGACGTATCAACATCCCCAAGCTTAATTCCTGCTCGTCCTCGAGTAGGTAAATGATAAGAACATAATTTCTGTGGTGACATGCTAGCAACCATAAAAGAACTTTGAAAAGTAAAGCAATCAAGGTTAGAGATTCAATTCAAGTCATAACATGCAAGAGTCTATATTAGCATTGAAACAAGTAACAAAAGAACAAAAGGTGCAAGAGCTCTCGTTGTCCGTGACTCGAATGTCTCCAAATGGTGTTTGCGTGCAAGAAGGGGGATAGGGAATACGAGAAAAAAGTATTTTTGTGTTGAGAACTCAATCTACTAAAGTTTCACACTTGGTCTTCTTTGGAATCTTATCTTGACTCGTCCCCAGACCACTAGCCATGTACAAGTCAATTTGATCCACTCCTTTTCGATATTTCGAGCACTCATGCAATGGGTGAGCGTAAGCACGAGAGTTGACACTTAGGATGGAAAAGAGAGAAATATGGTGGAGGAGGAAGACAAAAAGGACGAGAAGGGCTCACATCAATGAGGACAATCATAGGAAATAGATGCCAAATGATACATATGATGTGAGGAGTAGGGATTGCCATGCAATGGATGCACATACGAGCTAGGAAGCTCTCCAATGGAACTAGTGGGGGTGCATCTAACTTGCTCGCTCATGAAGACCTAGAGCTCTTTTGAGGAGGCTCATCCTTGGAATATGCAAGCCAAGTTCTATAGTGTGAAGGTCCCCACATAGCTATATGCACAATGATCATCTCTATGGAGTACAAGGATATAAAGGGAGTACTAGTGTGGATCTCTCAAAAGGATAGTAGTGTTGCCCCTTTCTCTCATTTTATTTCTTTTTTCTCTTTTTTTCTATTTTTTGTATTTTTTTGGTGGCCTCAATGGCTCTTTCTATTTAACTCTCATTTGTCCTCTTTGGGATCTTTTAATGTGTCCACTTTGGGATCTTTTCCTCACTTAAGGGAAACACTCTATTTTACAAGAAGGTATAGGAAATCTTCACACTTTACAAGGTACTCAAAATCATAAAGAAGATGTAACTATCATGATGTATGCAATGTATGCCGCTGCCAGTGTAGCAGGAACATGTATGACATGAAGATCAAGTCATGAAGAGGTGAAAGTTGCATGGCAATGTAACTCGGAACGGCTATGGAAATGCCTTGATAGGTAGGTATGGTGGCTGTTTTGAGAAAAGATATAAGGAGGCTTATGATGACAAAGCGTATCATGCCAAGGGTTTGGAAATACCGGCGAAGGTGGACACCAACTCTCGGAGTGAGAAGAAGGCAATGCACGGCACGGGAAAGGCTAGCAAAATATGGGAAGGTGGAAGTGTCAACTCTCAATACTTACATTAGTCCGAAGAACTCATGCACTTATTATCGGTAAGGAGGTTCACAAAGAGACAAGTACCCCGAGGAGGAGTGTATGGGGGTTTGGTTATCCTTGCGCATCCTCGACTCATGGTACATGAGTGTTCTCTAATATTCGACCCCTCAGAAGAGTAGTTATCAATCTAGTAGCTAGAGTTCTCAACTAGTTTTGTAGGTTTTGAAAATAAACACGGATTGCCCAAAATACGACACCTATCACTAATAGGCAAGATCTCTTGACACCAAAAGTTCAAACATTACTCACATCAATACCTCAAAACTATTGCAAGCTACTACTAAAATTAAATAGCAACCTCAATTACCTACTTTCAAGACAAGACACAACTCAGTGCAACAACCAACTCTCTTAACAAGATAAACATGAAAACTAAAGAGAGTTCCAGCAACAAACTATAAGAAAAGCCAAGGCTCTTGCTAAAGACAAACTAAAACTAAGACTAAACATGGCAGTAGCTATGAAAAGATAAAGAACACACAACAGCAAGAAGATAGGCAGGAAAAATCCTATGATGTGTTCTAAATTTTGAAGGTGGAGCGTGTTTCTCTCCCACACAAAGTAAGACAGGACCTAACTTGTTATAAACAGCAAGCAAAGCTAAAGAAAACTAAAAATAAAACCTAAGAGCGAGACGCTCCAAGCATAGCACATAACGGATGAAGTGATAAAAATATAGTGAGATGAAGGACGAACTGATGATTGTTGATGGAGAAGGGGATGCACGGGGGCATCCCCAAGCTTAGACGCTTGAGTCTCCTTGAATATGTATTGGGGATGCATGGGGGCATCCCCAAGCTTGAGCGCTTGACACTCCTGGATCTTTTTCATCATCTTCCATCGCACACTTGAAAATTCCCTTCATACATAACTCATCACAAGCTGATTAGAGAGGTTAGTATCCTTAATAAATAATTTTTCTCCACTGGATATAAAGATATTCTTGAAGAGCTACTGTTTCTCAAGAGTGCCAAAAAGTTTTTGCAAAGAAAAAGCAAGATTAAGGTTTGCAAAAGTTAGGAGAGACAAAACGTGGCAGAATCTGTGATAAAACAGAACAGCAGATAGTAAAGAATTTTTTAGGGGTACTTCTGCAACTCAAATAAAAAAACTCAGAACATACGGAAGTTTCGTAATTGTATAGAGCATACTGTGTAAAACTTTCAGCTCAAAAAGATGAACTGGGATTTTTCTGGAATTTTTCTGGTCACGAGGACAGAATCTGTTTTCTGGACAGCATGTCACAACTTTTACTTCCCTTGCCGTAAGAGGCTATAACTTGGCACAAAGTTGAAAAATAAAGATACAATGATGTTGCTACAGAAGTAAAAATCATCAAGACACAACAAAAGAAAAAAGAAAAACCTAAATTCGTTGCGGGCTGCCTCCCGAAAGCGCTTCTTTAAAGCCATTAGCTAGGCTTAATGCAAAAGAAGAATCAAGTTTTATCAAGAGAAAGAGAATAACTAGCCCGAGTAACGGACTCAAAAGGTAACTTGATTTTCTTTCTAGGGAATTGTTCCATCCCCTTTTTAAATGGGAATTGGAATTTTATATTCCCCTCTTTCATGTCAATAACCACACCAACAGTGCGAAGAAAAGGACGCCCCAAAATAATTGGACACAAAGGTTCACACTCTATATCCATAACAATAAAATCAACGGGAACATAGTTGTCATTGACAATGATAAGAACATCGTCGATCTTCCCCAAAGGTTTCTTTATGGAAGAATCAACAAGACGAACACCAAAAGAACAAGGCTCAAAGGGCTTCAACTCAAACATATCAAATATTCTTTTGGGCATAACGGAGGTACTAGCTCCAACATCACATAAAGCATAGCAAGAGAAGTTATTTAATTTAATTTTGATCATAGGGTCCCAACCATCCTCTAGCTTCCTAGGTATGGAGGCTTCTACTCTAAGCTTCTCCTCCCTAGCTTTGATGAGAGCATTTGTGATATGCTCCGTGAAGGCAAGATTAAGTGTGCTAGTGTGGGGGTCTCTAGACATTTTGTGTATCAAACTGATAACTTCTGAGAGGGTACAACTATCAAAATCAATATCACTACTATCAAAGGTGGTAGTAGTGTCATCTAGGCTCACTTGTTTGAAACCCTCTATGTTCATAGGAGTTTCTTTATCTATGGTTGAGGTATTAGCATCACCATTAATAGGTCCAACGGGACTAGGAGTGCATTGGGTGCTAATAGTTTAGCCATCATCCTAATGTTTTCATTGATTTGTAACTGGATAGCATTAATAGGAGTGGCCTTATTCTCCTCAAGGGGGGAGGTTCTAATTTTGAGCATCTCAATATCAAGGGCTAAGCTTTCTACCTTCAGAGAGAGATTATATATTTTAGATAATTTCTCTTCAACATTTTTGTTGAAGGCTTTTTGGGTAGTGATAAAGTCTCTAAGCATGCTTTCTAATTCAGAAGAGGGGTTCTTGTTGCTAGGATAGGTGTTGTTGTTCCCATAGTTGGATGAAACGGTCTAGGATTGCTAGCAAAATTTCCCCTATAAGCATTGTTGTTGAAGTTGTTTCTAGCGATAAAGTTCACATCTACTTGTTCTTGAGCAACCAAAGAATTTAAAGGAACATCATGAGGATCAATAGAGGGTTGCTTGGTAAGTAGAGACATAATTAAGTCAACTTTTTCATTGAGGGAGGTAATTTCCTCGACAGAATTTACCTTCCTACCTGTTGCAGCGCGTTCGGTGTGCCATTGGGAATAATTGGTCATCATTTCATCGAGAAGCTTTGTGGCAGCACCAAGTGTAGTTGACATAAAGGTTCCTCCCGCGGCCGAATCTAACAGGTTCCGCGAGGTAAAGTTCAAGCCTGCATAAAAAGTCTGGATAACCATCCAGGTAGTCAAACCATGTGTAGGGCATTTCTTAACAAGAGATTTCATCCGTTCCCAAGCTTGGGCAACGTGTTCATTATACAATTGCTTAAAATTCATAATATTACTCCTCAATTGGATAATCTTAGTAGGAGGGTAGTACTTCCCTATAAAAGCATCTTTGCACTTATCCCAAGAATCTATGTTATTTCTAGGCAAAGATTGAAACCAGATTTTAGCATCTCCCCTTAAAGACAAGGGAAAGAGCTTGAGCTTAACAACATCACCTTCTACTTCTTTATACTTTTGCATATCACATAATTCAACAAAATTATTCAAGTGTAAAGCAGCATCATCTCCAGCACCAGCGAATTGATCTCTCATAACAAGGTTTAGCAAAGCAAGTTTAATTTCATAAGAGGTAGCTGAAGTGGTAGCTGTGGAAATAGGAGTGCAGATAAAGTCTTGGTTGTTGTGACTAGTGAAGTCACACAACTTGGTGTTTTCAGTGGAACCCATAGTAGCAGCAAGTGTGGTAGATTTTTTTGTAGTTTTTGATAAAAGACACAAAGATAAAAACTAAAAGATAAACTAACAAGACTAAAAAAACAAAGGTAAAGGGTAGTGTGCAACTCCCCTATCTTAGCACTTGGAGTCCCCGGCAACGGCGCCAGAAATTTGCTTGATGGCGCGAGGATTGACGGGTGTAGTCTTCTCGCCCTTCGTTGGTGAGCCCCAAGTGGAAGGCGTGATGCAGCACAACAACAAATTTCCCTCGGTAAAGATACCAAGGTTTGTCTCCAGTCGGACTGCAGAGATGATAAGTAGGTGTCAGCGGCGCAACTGACGCGGAACTGCACACAGCCACATATAACTTTGTTCCCAATGAAGTTCAGAGAGGTTGTCAATCTCTCCGGTCTTGTTGTTTACAAAGGATAAAACGCAAGGGATAATAATAGCAACTTGAAAGTAAATGCAGAAAAGTAAATATAGCGTGGAAACAATGATAAGGATATGGACCGGGATACATGATGTTCGCTAGTGATGTCTCTCTCCCAAAAGACGATAAAATTGCTATGCGAGGTAAACAAATTACAGAAAGGCAATTGACAGGATTATGAACGCACCGCAATGCTAACTATGCTACAAAAGAAAGGAAGAGGTTCAAAAGCACAGGCAGTACGCCAAGGTAAGTAGACCGAAATCCAACTGCATCTACTACTAATCATCCACCTTGAGATATCTATCCAGAACATCTCGCTGGTATTAAGTTGCGAGCCCCACCCAAAGTGCAAACCCAAAGCAACAGACAACTGCATTAAAAAGAACTCTGCGTAAAGTAAACAATCCTTGTAACCACGGTTACAAGTACCGTTGTTTTCCCCCTTGTGGCAACATCACATCCCCTAAACTCATGTTTCTGTCACTCAAGCATGTCATCGGGGGGCATGAACCCACAATCTAGCACAACGCTCCCTCTTGGAGTCACTACCTACTACTTGGCCAAAGCAATAAATAGCAACGGGGAACATGCAAGAATTACTTAGGAACAAAAATATAAGAGATAAAAACCAAATATATTACTCTATCACAATCTGAACATAATCTCATAATCCATCAGATCCTATCAAACTCAACACAGCAATAGCAGAAATATTACAAAGGTTCCTCGATCATGTTGGGCAGCTCACGAGGACTAAACAATGAAGATCAAAGAGGGGAGGAGAACATCACATAGCTACTGATCACAGACCCATGGTCCAAGGAAAACTACTCACGAGACATCCGGGGAGCATCCATGGTGGAGAGGAGACTCCCGGAGGTCAATCCTCCCTTCGGCAGGGTGCCGGGAAGAGGTCTTCTGGTGCTCCCGATCTTCGGAAGCGCGGCGGCGGCGGCGGAACAGAGGCGAGTTCGCGGAATAGGGTTCTGCTTCTAGGGTTTTCTCGTGACGGGGGATAAATAGGCGAAAGGGGGCAGCCAGAGGTGGTCCAGGGGCCCTAGGCGCCCCCCTGGTGCGGCTAGGGGTGGAGCCGCGCCGGGTGGCCGCCTGGCCCCCCTGGATCCCCTCTGGCCCCTCCCAGGCTCTTCTCGAAGCTTCCGTCACGCTGATTTTTTATCTGAATTTTCCTGAATTTTTCTGGCACTTTTTGTATGGGGGAAAACTGAAATAGAAATATAGCAGAAAACAGGAACTGGCACTGGGGTGCACTGAGTTAATAGGTTAGTCCAAATATGATCAAAAGTGTATGAAAGTGTATCTAGATCATAGCAATATCACACAAAACATGCATGGAGCAAGCAGAAATTATAGATACGTTTTGGACGTATCAGTAGCCCACCGGCAGGCTCGTGCGTGCCCCCGCCAGGCACACCGGCGGCGAGCTGAGGATGAGACGGCGAGTGGGGGTGCGGTCGGGAGTGGCAAGGCACGCGCGACGAAGGGCTGCGTGGGTGGGGGGGGCACGGGGCACGCGGTGAGGCACGGTCGTGGGAGCGGCGAGCAGAGCTCGGCCATGGCCGCCACCGGCGCGTACAGGTGATTACGGCGACGAAATGAGACCGGGAAGAGGGGGAATCGAAGCAGGAGTTCATCGCGGAGCTCGAGGGGGTTTCGGGGAAGATGGATGTGGTCGGGGTGGAGCTCAACTGACGACTATGGCGCCGACGACCGATGGAAGGGGGCGGCCCGATCCGCAGCTTGTAGCGCTCCCTAGCTCGATTCCTAGCAGCGGGTGATGAAGACGTCGACGGGACATCGCCAGGATACCTTGGCTTGGCCGGGAAACAAAGGTGGCTGTGCGCCCACGGCGGCGGCAACGGCTTTTCCCCATGGGGAATAGAGAGAGGCCGAGTGAGAGGGGAGGGAAAGATCTGGGCTCGGGGTGGGCAGGGGCATTCTTATCTGCGAGGGGGAGCAGGTGGAGAGAGGGGAGCAGGTGAGGGGAGGGGGGCCGGCGAGCAGTGCTCCCGCCATGACGACAGTGGCGTGGTGGGGGCAGGGGAGAACAGGGGAGGGGGAGAGAGGGGGGGCTGGGCCGGGGTGGGCCTCGTCCCCGGCTGGATTTAGGGATTTTTTTATTTTTCTTTTCTGTTTCATTTTTGTTTTCCAATAAATTTAATTTTGTTAGATGTAAAAACCCATACCATTAATATTGTTGCAATGCAAACTACTGGTACAAAAAGTTTTGAACAATAATAAATCATCTAGATTTTATATAAATTGAAAATCAATTAAATGTGGACATTTGCTACTGTTTTGAATATTTTATTTTATTTAAACAAACTAATAATTCCCCAATACATCACAACATTACCTACTGATTATTTCACATTTTATAAAATAGGCTCCACAATTTTTAGTGCATTTAAAATTCCCATATGTTTATTAAAATTATCATGGCAACTTAATAATCCCCAAGCAATTATTTTATTTCATAATATTACTAAATCACTTTAATAAAATATTCATTACTACATTATCATGTCCCATGATTGCTAGGCAATTTTATTAATAGGTTCCACAAATTATGGTTTAACAAAGATTTTCATTTCCATTTTAATTTTCATTGCAATTTTGGATAAGCCAACCCTATTTGGTTTCACAACTATCATGGACTTAGGATTATTCAAATGACTAAGGATGTTTTGGTTTAACCATTTGCAAGTGGGTTGATAATCTCCCAAAATTCCTTGGAGCAAATCTATAGTCCACTCTAATTTCAAAATTTAATCACGGTTGTAAATTGACAGAGCAATGATCAAAGGTGATCAGGTCTTGATCGTCAACAGTAATGATCACTAACAGTGGAATCACTGTAGTGATTACTGTACTAGATCTCAGGGTGTTACACAACGTCAATTCCTCGCCGCCGGCCGCCGAGGAGCTCAACGGCGATTGTGCCAACGTCCGGTGCCCTCCAACCTTGCCGTCCTCTCCATTCGCTCCGTGGTGAGCTCTCGCGTCTTTCCCCTCTTATAGCGCTCCTCCCCGCGGCCTCTAACGCCGATCCCATCAAAACCATACCACGGGCCGCCGCCTCCATCGAACTCGACGTCGCCACAGAGCCCGTTTGAACCCCCAGTGGCACAGCCCGACGCGCGACTTCGCGCAGCACACGTCCGTACCCCAGGTTCCCCTTCCCGTGCCCAAACACCCAAGTCCGGCGAACTCCGGCGAGCCCCGTGCCGGCGACGCCATTAACCCCCTCCCCTCTCTCACTGTCCCGTGGGCCCAAGTCCATTAGCGCTAATCCCTGCACTAATCCCCCCCTTAGTGTCACTGGCCAGTGGGCCCAAGGCCCTAATCTAATTAGGTTTAGATTAAACAGAACGGTTTAATCCCCCCAGCCACTGACAATAGGGCCCCACACGTCAGCCCCCCCTCCCACGTCACACTGACATCATGATGACCCAGTAAATCAATTAAATTGATTTATTTAAATTCTAGAAATTCCAGAAAATAGCCCAAACTTTGGAAATTCATAATTAATTCATTTTAACTCCAAATTGGACAAATAATATGTCTATAATTATCAGAAAAATGCAAGGACTGTGAATATGGACTTTGTTTTCATGTTTGACCAATTTAAATTGGGTGAACAGTGGCAAACATCCGTATGCATTTAATTTGAATTCAAATTTGGAGTGCATTTGCAAATGACTTTGCAACACACTTCTTTTATATGGTTTCATCCACACATCAGAGGCTTTACCTCACCTTTACAATAGCACTTCATGCTCAACCATTTCCAATGAACATTCATGGTTTCAAATGCATTTGAAATTTATCGATAAATCATATGGAGTTTGAATTTGCATTTCAAATGCAATATACTCCTTTTAAATGTAATGCTCAACACATCAGTACCATGAACATCACCCTATACAATTGATCATGTGCTTGTGCATTGTACCTTATGTTGTTCACTTTGTTTGTATTGTTTGCTCGGATAGAAGTGGAGCCGGAACCCGAGATCACCCCCTTCGTTGAAGACCCCGTGACTGAACCTCGTCAGCAAGGCAAGCAAACCCCCATTGATCATGTCGATAAAATCCCACACCCCTCTCAGTCTCGCTTATGCATTGTTTAGGATGATTACCATGATGCATTTCTACCGCATAGTTGAACCCATTCCTTTGCATGACCTATCATCTTGTCACAGTAGTAAGCAAACCACAATCCTAGCAAATGTAGGAGTTGGTTGATATCATGTGACCCCTGCATCTGTTACTGCTTATTGCATGCTTATAGTTACAATGAGGTTACTCTTTTGTGAGTCGGGATGGTAGTGATCATGTTGAAGAAGGTGAAACTGTGTTGGTGAATCTACCCTAATACAAGGTGAACGATGAGAGGCTGTGTAGGAGTACACAGTGGGTTGTCTCGTTGAACACCGCCTTAACCCCGAGTTCTTGTGTGGTGATCCAAGACGAAGAGTATTACCACATGTTGGGCACATGGACCCTCGCTCAACCTACTAACTCAACCCTTCTCAGTTCAATGAGTCGCAATAGTTCGGAGTTCTGGTAGGTCTGTGGCACGGTCTGCAAAGTGGAAGAACGGCTATTCAGACCGGCTTGGGACCCTGCACACATCTTCTGGGACCACATCGATCAACCGACCGGGTTCACGATGTGGATTCCAGCCTAGATAGGCGTCTCCATTGTACTTGAGTTGGCTGTGAGGTAAAAGTTGTGGAAATTATCCTCGCCGACACCCGCTTGAAGGGTGACGAGATCCCAGCGGTAACTGATCGTTTCATGTGTGTAGCAGTACACCCCTGCAGGGTTAATAAACTATTCGAATAGCCGCGTCCGCGGTAAGGGACTACTTGGAAAGCTGTGCTTGATTATTAGACAACTTGAACTGGATACTTATAAAACTTGCCAAGATAAGTGTGAGTGCTATGGCGTGCTTTCTCGTGGGGAAGTCGAGGAAGGCATCATAGTGGTGCTTTTGGTTGGAGATTGTAGTGGACTCGTGTACGCTTCTTACCTCAAGTCTGGTACTCGTAGTTCAGGACTAGCCAAGTCAAAGCTGGCACTTCTGCAATTGAACCCCACCTCCCTTTACCTTGATACATGTGCACGAGTAGTATAGTTCCTACGTAAGTCTTGCTGAGTACGACTTTCTAATCACGTTTTCTTATTCTATGTTTTAGATGGACCCCCTGACCCCGAAGGTGGATTCTTCCTGGAGCTCGACGACTGATCAAGCTAGTGTAGTCCCAGTCAGACGACTGGTCCCTCGTGGAAGGGCTTGTTTATAGATGAGGCTTCTCTAAGCCATTTGTTAAACTTTTCTGTACTCAGACCTACTTTGCTTCCGGATGTTTGATGTAATGTTGGATCAGAGACTTGTGATCTCTGTGTGCACTCTGTAAGAGTTATCAATAAAGTTGTATACTTTGTAGAGAATTGCAATGATACCTGTTGTTCATACTGGACATGTGTGCTGCGTGTATGATTATAACATGCATGTCTTAGTATGGGTTTTCGAGACCTTAGTTGTGATCTGGCTGGCGGTCTTTTATACACCAAGTGTCCCTTAGATGTGCGCAGCTTGGGGCATCGCGATGCGATTGCTCGTGACTCTGTCACGTGTCACACTTTGTTGTATGATCGAGCCCGCCCTAGACCCCGACTAAGTGATCGGGCTGGAGTAAGTCTATGTAAGGGTTATAATACAATCGATAGCATGGTTGAGGCGACTTGTATATGAGTATGGGAGTTCACTACCCATATCATTTGGACTTGTGTTCGGACGATGAGGACCCATTTCAGTTGATCATCCGGCCTGGATGGGGATGCCCTTCACGTTCGATGCTTTCAGAGAACGTTCTGTGCTTGGCCTTGTCTGCTTAGACAAGTGGGTACGGTTCTCGGCTCTCCATATGATTGTGTTGTAGCGAGTCTTGCATACGCTAACCCCGGGTCCCGACAATAGCAAAAACAGAGTGGCTCAACCAATGTGTCAAGACCTATGTTGCGATGCATGAACCATTTTTCCCACGAAATGGTCTAACTTGCTAGCCTTAGTTGAGTATTGGTACAACACTACCCTGCAGTCATCTATTGGTAGAACTCATTTTGAAGCTTTATACGGGTATAAACCCAAACACTTTGGTATTTTGGATGGTCAAAGTGCAATATTTCTTGATCTAGAGATGTTGCTCAAAGATCGTGAAGATATGAACAAACTCATGCAACAATGAATATTGAGGGCTCAACAACGTATGAAGCCTTAAGCATATAAAAATAGCACTGAGCAATCATTTTGACTTGGTGACAAGTGTATGTAAATCCCTAGCCTTATGTGCAACCATCGGTTGCTCTCCGCTCGGTCATAAAATAAATTAAAAGTTCTTTGGTCCATATACTATCTCACATAAAGTAGGCATTGTTGCATATACGTTAGATTTCCCTGTTGAAAGTCAGATACATACAGTTATGTTTCCCTCCTCAAGAAATAAATTCCTACTCATGAAGAAGTTGTGTCGGAATTACCACTCAACTACCTTATTCCAAGCAATGTTCAAAATATTGGCTCATTCGACAATTTATTAGCAGGTTTATCGCTTATCAGTGGGCGGTCGCTAATATTATACCTTATCTTTTGCCATTTATCATTTCATCAATTTATCGCTCTCACAAGAGATTAGGAAATCTAGCGATTAATCAGGTTGGGCCCTGTTGGGTCTCGCAGCAGAAAAAAATAATTTTTCTAACTAGCGTCGCCCTTAACCCAAGATCTATCTAGTTGTATTACTGTAACGGGAAGAGTTCCAGAAACATACCTCGGGGTGTAGTCTGTTGCGCGGGAAACGTTCCCGCAAACGTGGTTGATGAAGCTGTGTAACCTTCAAAGCCCCCTGGTTGTGTTAGCACCCTGTCGGGTGATAGTGCCGCACGTGCAGCACATCATAGTACTCGCACACATTGGGAACTCGATGACGACCTACGTTCTTCGATCCAGCGAAGGTGGCAGAAGTAGACCTCCCAGAACTGGAGTTTAGGCAGCACGTCGGCGTCTGTGTAGCAGAGAAGCCTCAATCCCACTACATGCTCCGTGGAAGAGATGAGAGTGGGAGAAGACCGGAGAAAACCGATCTCAATTCGGGAGGCTAATGAATTCCCTATGAATTATTGTGTATTAAATAAGTGCACCCTACCCATCTATATATAGGAGGAGGGGAGCGAGTCAACCCCCTTCCCTAGCAATGTGGGACTAAAGTCCCTTGCTATGGGGAGGTGGCCGGCCAAGGGAGGAGGGGGGCGCACCCCTCATGGGCCGGCCCATGGCGCCTCCCTCTCTCTCTCTTTTCTTTTTCCATTTTTCCTTTTTATTTGCCCTAATGGGCTTCTTTCACAAAGTAGGCCCATTGCAGTTTTTAGTTATAAATAAATTCTTATTAATTATTAATTCACTTAATAAATAAATAAACATATTATTTCATCTCTCGGTGATCCGGAACACCTTCCAGCTCACTCTGAACATCCTTCAGACCAACACGGAACTTTTCCGGTATGTCTTTCACTACTAGGAGAAAGGCTAGTAGTAGCGCCATTTTCGGCTCATTAGTAGCGCCCCAGGCCTGCTACTGATAGCACACTACAGCTAACTTGTAGCAGCAAGGCGCATAAAAACCCGCTAATGATACAAAACGTTAGAAGTAGCGCCTCCTGCAAGAGTGATACGTCCCACAAGTATCTATAATTTTTGCTTGTTCCTTGCACTTTTATGTGACATTGCTACATGTTTTGCTACACTTTTATATCTTTTTACACATATTTGGACTAACCTACTAACTCAGTGCACCCAGTGCCAGTTTATGTCTGTTTTGTCCGTGCATTGCAGAGATTATTATTGAAAGAGAAAAAGAGCCCACAAAAATACAACAAAAGAGAAAAAGGAGAAAAAATAAATAAAAAGAGAGAAAGGGGCAAAACTACTATTCCTTTTGAAAGATCCACACTCGTACTCCATTTCTATATTTGTACCCCATAGAGATTATTATTCATGCATAACTATGTGGGGACCCTTACACTATAGAACTTGGCTTGCATATTGCAGGGATGAGCCTCCTCAAATGATCTCTAGGTCTTCATGAGCAAGAAAGTTGGATGCACCCCCATAGTTCCATTGGAGAGCTTACCTTAGCTCATATGTGCATCCGTTGCATGGCAATCCCTACTCCTCACATCATATCTATCATTTGACGTTCTCTCGCCTATGCTTGTCCTCATTGATGTGAGCCCTTCACACCTTTTTGTCTTCCTTCCCCATCATTTATCTCTTTGCCATCCTAAGTGCCAACGTATCTTGCTCGCGATCATCCATTGCATGAGTGCTCAAAGTCGAAAGGGAGAGGATCAGTTTGACTTGTACCTGACTAGTGGTCTGGGAAGAGTCAAAATAAGATCCCGAAGGAGACCAAGTGTGAAACTTTAGTAGATTGAGTTCTCAATTAAAATTATATATATATTTTTTACTCTCTAATCCCATCTCCCATTGCTTGCACGCGAACACCATTTGGAGACATTCGAGTCACGGACAGCAAGAGCTTTTGCACCTTTATGTTTATACTTTGCTAGAATTAATACTAAGACCCTTGCTTGTTATTATCTTGACTTGAATTGCATATCTTACTTGCTTTACTTTGAAGTTCTTATATGTGTGTTAGCATGTCACCACAGAAATTATCTGTGTTATCATTTACCTACTCGAAGACGAGCAGGAATTAGGCTTGGGGATGTCGATACGTCCCACACGTATCTATAATTTTTGCTTGTTCCATGCACTTTTATGTGACATTGCTACATGTTTTGCTACACTTTTATATATTTTTACACATATTTGGACTAACCTACTAACTCAGTGCACCCAGTGCCTGTTTATGTCTGTTTTGTCCGTGCATTGCATAAAAAGGTGAAAAATCAAAGTGCCCGGAAAATTCCACGAAAAATATATAAAAATCAGCGTTCTAGAAGAGTCCTCCAGCCGTAGGATGGGGTCAAGGGTTGGCCCACAGCCCCTAGGCGCCCTCCTGGCACGGCCAGGGGGGACCCGCGCCACAAGGTTGCCTGGGAGATTCCAGAAACCCTTGGTGCCCCCTTTGGCTCTTATTTATTCTCCTGACGCGGAAACCCTGATTCCAGAACACTTTTCTCCAGAAACACCACCACTACTACTACTACTACTACTACTACTACTACTACTACTACTACTACTACTACTACTACTACTAGTGCTACTACTGCTACTACTGCTACTACTGCTACTACTCCTGCTACTGCTACTGCTACTGCTACTGCTACTGCTACTGCTCCTACTGCTACTCCTACTCCTCCTACTGCTACTACTACTACTACTGCTACTACTACTGCTACTACTACTGCTACTACTACTACTACTGCTACTACTACTACTGCTACTACTACTACTGCTACTACCGCTACTGCTACTACCGCTACTGCTACTACCGCTACTGCTACTACTGCTACTGCTACTGCTACTGCTACTGCTACTGCTACTTATACTGCTACTTCTACTGCTACTTCTACTGCTACTACTACTACTACTACTACTACTACTACTCTACCACTACTACTACTACTACTACTACTACTATTACTACTACTACTACTACTACTACTACTACTACTACTACTATGTTTTTCCATATTCCGTCTCGTACTATGTTTTGTGTTGATAAATGTTGTGTGGGTGGACCTATGCTTGTGCACCTTCTAGGCTAAGAAAAGTACAATCTTATGCTTAAACCCTTTGCAAGCATCCGCAAATACAAGAGAGAAATTAAGGCAAAGCCTAACCATAGCAATAAACTTTAGGATCCAACACTCCCTCATGCAAAAGGATGTGAACTGGGGTTCAGGTTTCTGCCACTCTGGCAACCCACCATAAGCATCTTTCATACACAATGTACTCCCCTAGGTCCTTCAAAGGTGAAGTGTTATGTAGTCGACGTTCACATAACACCACTAGAAGAATAACACCACAACTTAAATATCAATCAACACATATTACTTCAACATCATATGACTACTAACAACTAGACTTCTCCCATGTCCTCAAGAACTAAGGTAACTACTCACAAGAAATAAAAGAGATCATGATCAGAGGTGGTAAATATATGATGAACAATCTGGTCATAACAATAATTCTCCAACAAAACTTAATAACATTCACCACAAAAGAGTAATCAACACCGGTAAAGTAGAGAGGATGAATAGTGCAAGTTACAACTCGGATTGCAATGGAGAGATGAGATGGGATGAAGATGGAGATGGTGCTGGTGATGAGGATGATGGCGATGATGATCTCGATCATGCTCGTGACGATGGTGATCATGATGAGGACGATCACCCCCTCCGGGAGGAGTTCTACCTGGCGGAATCTGCCTGCCGGAAAGGTCTTTTATTATCTGTAGGTTTCCTCCATGGAGCGACAGCGGAACTCCGGAAACTCTTCTTGTTCTGGGATTTTTAGGTCACGAGGGTCATATAGGCCAAAGGGGAGCCCCGAAGGTGGGACCCACCCCCAGGTGGGCACCTGGCGCGGCCTAAGGGGGGGGGTCATGCCACCGGGTCGCCTGGAGGCTTGGTGGCCCCCCTCCAGCTGCACTTTGGCCAGTCTTCGTCATATATTCAAAAAAATGCTTCCCCTTGATTTTCAGGTCATTTGGAGATGTGCTGTTATGCCCACTCTATGTGCACTTTTCCCCGCTGATTCCTGCGTCTGCTGTTTCGGCACCAAAAAGTTGTAAACTGTGTAAAACAAGCCAAAACACTATAAGAACATCATCATAATATGAAATATATCAATGAATAGAGGTAAATTATGATGAATAGAGGCTCATAAGTAGGACTCCAAGTTCTGCAAGTAGGTGGCAACGGCGCTATAAATTGTCTAGCTAGGGAGTTGACATGGACCTGCACCCAGCAACAAATAACTTTCTCCCAACGAGTTCAGAGAGGTTGTCAATCTCTCCGGTCTTGTTGTTTACAAAGGATCAAACACAAGCGGGAAATAATAGTGCTGATTGCAACGAAAAGGAAATAAAGCAGTAAAGAGTTGAAGTGTAAACAATGGTGGAAATATGGACCGGGGTCCCATGATGTTCACTAGTGACGCCTCTCTCCCAAAAGATGATAAAACAACTAAGATGGTTGAACAAATTACAGCTGGGCAATTGAAAAAATTATAAACGCACCGCAATGCTAATTATGACAAAAGAAAGTTAGAGGCTCATAAGTATGGGCAGTACGCCAAGACAAGTAGATCATTTATTCATCAGCATATACTCACTAATCATCCACCTTGAGATATCTATCTAGAACATCTCGCTAGTATTAAGTTGCGAGCCCCACCCAAAGTGTAAACCCAAAGCAACATGCAACTGCATTAACAAACTTTGCGTAAGGTAAACAATCCTTGCTACCGCGGTTACAAGCACCGTTGTTTTCTCCCTAGTGGCAACAACACATCTCCTAGTCTGATGTTTCTGTCACTCAAGCTAGATATCAGGGGGCATGAACCCACAATCATGCATCACGCTCCTTCATGGAGTTCCAATCTACTACTTCGCCAAAGCAATAAAAATAAAGAGACAACATGCAAGAATACTCAAGAACTAAAACATAAAAGTTAAACCCAATATATTACTCATCATGATCTGAACATAATCTCATAATACATCGGATCCCAGCAAACACAACATAGCAACAACAGAAAGATTACATAAGTGCCTTGATCATGTAGGGCAGCTCACAAAGGCTAAGAATTGAAGCACACGATTGGAGAGAAGACATCACATAGCTACTGGTCATGGACCCATGGTCCAAGGGGGAGTACTCACGGCACATCCGGGAAGCGCTCATGGTGGTGGAAAAGCTCCCGGATATCAATCCTCCCTCCGGCAGGGTGCCAGGACGAGGTCTTTTGGCGATCCCGATATCGGGATCGTGGCGGCTGCGGAACAGAGGTGAAAATCGCGATGCGGGGTCCTTTTTAGGGTTTCTGTACTGAGGACTAAATATAGGTCGAAGGGGTGCACCAGGAGAGGTATCCTCCTCCCAGGCGCCCTGTGGGCGCGTCCTCAACCCTGGCCGTGCCTGGGAGGGGGTGCCCCCCTCCGGCTCTCCTTCGGGCTTCGTGAAGCATCTGTTGCGCTGATTTTTTATATATTTTTGTTAGTTTTTTGGAGTTCTGTAAATATGGGTAAAAACCTACAATTCACAGACATCAACAGATAGATACTGGCACTGGGTGCACTGAGTTAGTAGGTTAGTCCAAATATGTGTAAAAAGGTATGAAAGTGTAGCAAAAAACATAGCAATGTCACCCAAAAGAGCATGGATCAAGCAGAAATTATAGATACATTTGGGATGTATCAACATCCCCAAGCTTAATTCCTCCTCGTCCTCGAGTAGGTAAATGATAACACAGATAATTTTTTTGGTGACATGCTAACACACATATAAGAACTTGAAAGTAAAGCAAGTAAGATGTGAAATTCAAGTCAAGATAATAACAAGAAAGAGTTTATATCTAGTATTGAAACTAGCAAAGTAAGAACATAAAGGTGCAAGAGCTCTCGCTGTCCGTGACTTGAATATCTCCAAATGGTGTTTGCGTGCAAGAAGTGGGAGATGGATTTAGATCATAAAAATACAATATATTTTTGTTGAGAACTCAATCTACTAAAACTTCACACTTGGTCTCCTTTGGAATCTTATTTTGACTCGTCCCCAGACCACTAGTTTGGCACAAGTCAAATTGATCCTCTTCCTCTCGACTTTGAGCACTCATGAAGTGGATGAGCGCAAGAAAGATAAGTTGGCACTTAGGATGGCAAAGAGAAAAATGATGGGGAAGGAAGACAAAAAGGTGTAAAAGGCTCACATCAATGAGGACAATCATAGGAGAGAGAAAGCCAAATGATAGATATGATGTGAGGAGTAGGGATTGCCATGCAACGGATGCACATATGATATAAGGTAAGCTCTCCAATGGAACTGGTGCGTGTGCATCCATCTTGCTTGCTCTAGAAGACCTAGAGATGTTTTGAGGAGGCTCATCCTTGGAATATGCAAGCCAAGTTCTATAGTGTAAAGATCCCCACATAGTTATGAATGAATGATATGAATATCTCTATGGAGTACAAATATGACAATGGAGTACGAGTGTGGATATTTCAAAAGGAATAGTAGTGTTTCCCATTCTCGCTTTTTATTTATTTTTTCTATTTTTTGTATTTTTGTGGCCTCATTGACTCTTTCTATTTATCTCTTATTTGTCCTCTTTGGGATCTTTTAATTTGTCCTCTTTAGGGATATTTTATTTTGTCCTCTTTGGGATCTTTTCCTCACTTGAGAGAAACACTCTATATTTTACAAGAATATAAAGAAGATCTTCACACTTTACAAGAAGTACTCAACATAAAGAAAACTAAGAAATCTATCATGATGTATGCAAATGTATGCCTCTGCCAGTGTAGCAGGATATGCAATGATACTAGCGCATCATGTAGCAATGATTAGGGCAAAGCCCAACTAGCATGCGGCTCCTCGATCAAGCAAAATCATGTATGACATGACGATCAAGTCATGAGATGGTGGATGTTGCATGGAAATGTATCTCCGAAAGGCTATGTAAATGCCTTGATAGGTAGGTATGGTGGCTGTTTTGAGCAAGATATAAGGAGGTTTACGATGACAGAGTGTATCATGCCAAGGGTTTGGATACACCAACGAAGTATGCACCAACTCTCAAGATGAGAAAGGGAAATGCACGGTACCGAAGAGGCTAGCAAAATATGGAAGGTGGAAGTGCCAACCATCAAATACTCGCATTAGTCCGAAGAACTCATTCACTTATTATCGGTAACTCTCTATCTAATCGGGAGGTTCACAAAGAGGCAAGTACCCCGATGAGGAGTGTATGGGGGTTTGGTTATCCTTGCGCATCCTCGACCCATGGTACGTGAAGGTAGTCTATATATTCCAATCCCTCCAGAGGTTAGCAATCCAACTTGTAGCTAAAGTTCTCAACTAATATTTTGTAGTCTGTCAAAATATACACATATTTCTGAAAATACGACACCTATCACTAATAGGCTCAAGCTCTTGGCACCAATGGTCCAAACATTACTCAAATCAATATCTCAAAACTATTGCAAGTTACAACTACACTTATAATAGCAACCTCAATTACCTACTCATGCAAGACACACAACTCACTGCAACAAGACAACTCTCTAAACAAGATAAGCATGATAACTGAAGAGAGTACCAAAAGCAATCTGAATAAATCTTTTAAAAATATAATCATGAAAACTAAGAGCTAAACATGACAGCAGCTACGAAAAGATAAAGAACACACACAAAAAGAAAGATAAGCATGCAAAGCTATGTTGTGTTCTAGGGTGAAGTGGAGCGTGTTTCTCTCCCAAACAATGAAGACTAGGGTCCAAATTGTTATGAACAGCAAGCAAAACTAAAAAAAACTAAAAAGTAAAGAGCGAGACGCTCCAAGCATAGCACATAACACATGAAGAGATAAAAATATAGCACGGAGAAGGACGAACTGATGATAGTTGATGGAGAAGGGGATGCACGGGGGAATCCCCAAGCTTAGACGCTTGAGTCTCCTTCGATATTTCTTGGGGGTGCATGGGGGCATCCCCAAGCTTGAGAGTTTGACACTCCCGGATCTTCTTTCATCATCTTCCATCGCATACCTGAAGACTCCATTCATACGAAACTCATCATAAGATGATTAGAGTGGTTAGTACCCGTAATAAAATATTTTTTGTCCACAGGAAATAAATATTTTCATGAAGAGTTACTGTTTCTCATGATTGCCAAAAAGTTTTTGCAAGGAAAAAGCAAGCTTAAGATTTGCAAAATAATGAAAACACAAAACGTCACAAAATCTATGAGAAAAAAACCAGCAGTTAGTAAATAATTGTTTTGTGGTACTTCCTCAACTCAAATCAAAAAAATCAGAGCAGACGCCAAAAAGCTAATTGTATAGATGGTACTGTCAAAAAAATCATATAAAAAAGATGATCTGGTGATTTATCGTGAATTTTTCCGCCAGGTAGACATAATCTGTTTCTGGGCAGCATGCCACAACTTTTGAACTTTCTTGCAATCGGAGGCTAAAACTGAGCACAAAGTTTGAAAATAAAGATACAATGATGTTGCTACAGTAGTAACAAGCATCAAGACCACTAAAACTGAAAGTAAAAACATTTTGGGTTGCCTCCCAATAAGCGCTTTATTTTATGCCCTTAGCTATGAATGATGCAAAAGGATCAAGTTTAACAACTCCAACAGAATAACTTGCCCGTGTAACGGACTCATAAGGTAACTTAATATTTTTTTGAGGGAAGTGTTCCATTCCCTTTTTGAGGGGAATTTGAATCTAATAGTCCCTTCTTTCATGTCAATGATGGCACCAACGGTGCGGAGAAAAGAACATCCCAAAATAATTGGACATGAGGGATCACAGTCAATGCCATGACAAGAAAATCAACGGGAACATAATTATCATTGAAAACAATAAGAACATCATCAATACCCCCTAAAGGTTTCTTTACGGAAGAATCAACAAGACGAACACCAAAAGAACATGGATCAAAAGATTTCAAATCAAGCATATCATACATTCTTTTGGGTAAAACGGAGGCACTAGCTCTAACATCACATAAGGCAACGCAAGAGAAATTATTCAATTTAATTTTGAGCATAGGATCCCAACCATATTCTAGCTTTCTAGGAATAGAAGTCTCTAACTTGAGCTTCTCCTCCCTAGCTTTGATAAGAGCATTGGTAATATGCTTGGTGAAGGCAATGCTAAGTGTACTAGTGTGGCGGTCTTTAGCCATTCTTTGCAAAAAAAAAGTGATAACTTCAGAAAGACTACAATTATCAAAATCAATATCACTACCATTAATTAAAGTGGTGGTGATGTCATCTAAGCTCATTCTCTTGGTAGTCTCTAAGTTCATGAGACCTTCTTGTCCTAAAGTTGAGGTATTAACATCACCATTAATAGGTCCATTGGGACTAGGGATGTGTTGGGTGCTAAAAGTTCTGAGATCCTCAACTTGTATAGTGGCAATAGTAGTGTGTGTAGGAAGGCTCTTAATCCTATCTTCCTCTTCTTTTTCTCTAGCCCATCTATCCTTAAGTTTTTCTAGCATTCTAATGTTCTCATTAATTTGCACTTGACTAACATTCATGGGTGTAGTTTTTGTTTCCTCAAGGGGATAAGTATTAATTTTAAGCATCTCTACATCATGAGCTATGTTGTCTACCTTCAAAGAGAGACTATCTAATTTTTCTAATTTCTCTTGCACGTTCTTGTTGAAGGATTTTTGAGAAGTAATAAAGTCCTTAAGCATGCTCTCTAATTCAGAAGTAGAGTTTTTGGTGCTAGGATAAGTGTTGTTGTTCTCATAGTTGTTGAATTGGAATGGTCTAGGATTGTTGCTACAAAAATTACTCCTATAAGCATTATTACTAAAGTTGTTCCTAGAAATGAAAGTAAAATCAACTTGCTCTCTTTCTACAGAAACCAAAGAATTTAAAGGAACATCATGAGGATCAATATGAGCTTGCTTGGTCCTCAACAGAGTTTACCTTCCTACATGTTGGAGATCTTTCGGTGTGCCATTGAGAATAATTTGTCATCATCTCGTCCAATAGCTTCGTGGCAGCACCAAGTGTAGTTGACATGAAGGTTCCTCCAGCGGCCAAGTCCAATAGATTCCGCGAGTTAAAGTTCAATCCTGCATAGAAAGTCTGGATAACCATCCAAGTAGTCAAACCATGTGTAGGGAAATTCTTAACAAGAGATTTCATGTATTCCCAAGCTTGGGCCACGTGTTCATTATCCAGTTGTTTAAAATTCATAATGTTACTTCTCAACTGGATAATCTTAGAAGGCGTGTAGTACTTCCCAATAAAAGCATCCTTGCTCTTATCCCAATAATATATGCTATTCCTAGGAAAGGATTGAAGCCACACCTTAGATCCTCCTCTCAAGGAGAAAGGAAAAAAGCTTAAGTTTAACAATGTCACCATCTACTTCTTTGTACTTTTGCATATCACAAAGCTCAACAAAATTATTTAAGTGCAAACCAGCATCATCTCCAGCACCGAAGAATTGTTCTTTCATAACAAGATTTAGCAAAGCAGGTTTGATTTCATAAGAAGGTGCTGAAGTGGCAGGTGGAGCAATAGGAGTGCTAATAAAGTCATTGTTGTTGTGACTAGTGAAGTCAAACAACTTGGAGTTTTAGTGGAACCCATAGTAACGACAACAAGCAAGAACAAATCAACTAATTTTTGTGTGGTTTTTTGTATAAGACTCTAAAGCAAAAACAAGAAAGTAAACTAACAAGACTAAAAAGCAAAGGTAAAAGATAGTGTGCAACTCCCCTATCTTGAAGATTGGAGTCCCCGGCAACGATGCCAGAAATTCGCTTGATGACGCGAGAGAGTATCTTCTTCTCGCCCCTCATTGGTTACCCCAAGTGGAAGGTGTGGATGTAGTAGCATGAAATTTCCCTTACATGAGGACTATAAGGTTTATCAAACCAGGAGGACTCCAAGTTCTTCAAGTAGGTGGTGAAGCGAGCAACGCGCCGTTTGAAAGATATTGCTCCCTTAACCTGGACCGGCACACACAACTAGTAACTTTGCTCCCAACGAGTACAGAGAGGTTGTCAATCTCTCCGGCCTGGTCGTTTACAAACGATCAAACGCACGGTGGAAATAGTGATGGTGATTGCAACTGAAAGAAAATAAAGCAGTAAATAGTTGAGGTGTAAACAGTGGTCGAAATATGGACCGGGGTTCCATGATATTCACTAGTGATGTCTCTCTCCCAAAAGACGATAAAATAGCTAAGCAGGGTGAACAAATTACAGCTGGGCAATTGACAAAATTATAAACGCACCGCAATGCTAATTATGCTGCACAGAAAGTTAGAGGCTCAAAAGTATGGGCGGTACGCCAAGACAAGTAGCCTGTAATCCAACTGCATCTACTCACTAATATTCCACCTTGAGATATCTATACAGAACATCTCGCTGGTATTAAGTTGTGAGCCCCACCCAAAGTGTAAACCCAAAGCAATAGACAACTTCATTAACAAACTTTGCGTAAGGTAAAAAAATCCTTGCAACCACGGTTACAAGCACCGTTGGTTTCTCCCTAGTGGCAACAAAACATCCCCTAGTCTCATGTTTCTGTCACTCAAGCTAGACATCGGGGGGCATGAACCCACAATCAAGCATAAACGCTCTCTCTTAGAGTTACTATCTACTACTTGGCCAAAGCAATAAAAAGCAACGGAGAACATGCAAGAATTACTCAAGAAAAATATATAAAAGGAGAAACCAAATATATAACTCATCACAATCTGAACATAATCTCATAATCCACCGGATCCCAGCAAGCACATCATAGCAACAACAGAAAAATTACCTATATGCCTTGATCATGTAGGGCAACTCATAAGGGCTCATAATTGAAGCACAAGATTGGAGAGAATACATGTTAGCTACTTGTCATGGACCCATGGTCCAAGGGGGACTACTCACGGCACATACGAGAAGCACTCATGGTGGTAGAGAATCTCCCAGAGGTCAATCCTCCATCCGACAGGGTGCCGGGAAGAGGTCTTCTTGTGCTCCCGATCTTGTAAGCGAGGCGGCGGCGGAACAGAGGTGAAAATCGTGATGTGGGGTTCCTCCCGAGGGTTTCCATGACGGGATGTAAATATATGCCGAAGGTGGCACCAGGGGGTGGCCCCTCGCCCCAAGCGCCCTGGTGGCGCGGCCAGGGGTGGCGCCGCACCACCTGCCCGCCTGGGAGGGGGGGTGCCCCCCTTCAGCCCTCCTTCGAGCTTCGTGAAGCTTCAGTTGCACTGATTTTTTATATATTTTTGTTGGAATTTTTACAGCTATGTAAATATGGATAAAAACATGCAATTCCTAGACATCAGCAGACATAAACTGGCACTGGGTGCACTGAGTTAGTAGGTTAGTTAAAATATGTGTAAAAAGGTTTGAAAGTGTAGCAAAACACATAGCAATGTCACCCAAAAGAGCATGGAACAAGCAAAAATTACAGATACGTTTGGGACGTATCAGGTTGAAGTGCCAACAATGGAATACTCGCATTAGTCCGAAGAACTCATGAACTTATTATCGGTAACTCTCTATCTAATCAAGAGGTTCACAAAGAGACATGTACCCCGAGGAGGAGTGTATGGGGGTTTGGTAATCCTTGCGCATCCTCAACCAATGTCGTGGGAAAGTCACGACAGATGTCCTCATTAGAGAACTTAGTGTGGGACCTTTGCTGCGAGGTGATTTTGAGGAGGTGAGTCGACGAGAACACAAGACGCGAGATTTACCCAGGTTTTGGCCCCTCGAAAGGTAAAGACCTACTCCTGCTTTTCTTATTATGGGGTGTCGACTTCTCGAATTCAAAGGTGCGAGATCTTTGCCTATGCCTTGAGAGGATCTAAGTTGAGTTGTCCTGTTTGGTCCAAGTGGGCCGATTTATACAGGTACCGGGTCCCTCGTTTACATTACTCTAACTTCCACATGAGATGGAGTCCTAGTCTAATTCTACAACATAGTTTCCTTCTTACAAAAGTTAAGTCTATTTCCTTCTATGATCTTCTAGCTTCGCGATGATGTGTCCCGGCCCAAGACGAGTCTCCTTCTGGGCCTTCTCCTTACAGAGTCGGCCCGGTTCTTCCGTATGCCGGGTCATGGCGCTGGGCCATCCCCCTGATATTATCCCCCAAGATTGATGCGATGCTTTAGCTTCTCGACGATCTTTCCTGGATTTTTTCTGTAACTGCCGGTGCCGACTCTTCATAGCTTCAAGACTTCATCAGAAAGAATTTGGTTTCCTTTTGACAAGCCGACCTTTTTTTAGTTTCCTTCTAAATGTTTTCAAGAAACGAGGCGGCTCCTATTGAATGTCTCATTTATGTGATTTGTAAAAGTTGAAGAGTCTTTTCCTTCAATGCCACCTGACATTGGTAATCCGCGTGATCATAATGATGTTGACTGACGCTTCCCCTTCAAATCCCGGGATATATATATATATATATATATAGGCAAATGTGTGATGAGGAGAATACACACTTCCCTCTTCTTCTTCCCCTTCTGCAATCTTGCTTGTCCATGGCGCCTAAGCTTCGCAACTGTGATCCCGTAACCAACGATGAGTTGGACCCCATTGATCAGAGCAATGCAACTTCCCGTGGTCGTGGTCGTGGCAGAGGTAGCGGTCGAGGTCGAGGGAGTAGAGGTGGTAGTGGTGCTCAAGGTCGTGGATCCCGCGGGGTATTATCTTCTTCCTCCCGTGGTGTTGTCCATGAGCGGGCGCTTAGCCATGAATTCCTCATAGTGCTTCGCTCCAAAACTCGTCGATGGGTTCGTCTTCCTAGCACTTTTGTGGAGGTCATGGAGGATTCTAAGCCTCCAGGCTTGTGGCTTCGTTCAGATGGTTGCCCTCATGGACCTATCTGGGCGACCACAATTTTTTCTAGCAATGGCTCCATGTTCCTGGAGAAGGGTTGGAAAACCTTCATCCGCTCACGAAGCCTTAAGAAACGAGATAGTATTGTCTTCAAATATGATGGAGGCGATACTTTGTGGGCAAGGTGCTTTGATTCTGACGGGGATCACATGGAGAGCTCCAATAGTAGTGATAGTGAGTTTTACAATGGAGAAAATGCATCAATAGATGATAATGATGTTTCCAGTACTGATGATGAATTTTGAAGAAACTCGATCATAGTGATGTTATGATAGTTTTTATTTTAAGTGTTGATTATGCTTGTAATGCTTTGTCCTTTGAAGACATATTGGAATAAAAAGAATTTGTGATTTCAGTGAAGTGCCTTGAATAGTTCTTGTAGTATTTCGATTAGCCGTTTTTTGCATAGCCGACTTATACTGATTTCAAAATAAAGTTTTTGAAGAGTTAGTATCTCACCATGTGTAGCCCCCATGAGTCGGGATGACTTATTTGCATGTCGTGCCGAATTATGATAAGATCAACATGTAGCCCCCATGAGTCGGTATGATCAATTTATGTCATACCGAGTCATAGTAGTATCAACATGTCTTATTTTATTTTGAAATCGAGGTGTAGCCCCCCTTTATTGGTATGAACAATATGTGTACATGACGAATCATAGTAGACTCGACCTGTAGGCCCCAAGTACAAACTTTTAGTTCTTCTTATGATGTTTAATAAAGTCGATTTTTGACGGAGGGAAATATTGATACACTTGTATATGTTGAAAAAGTAAACGAAAAAGTATGCTTATGAAATGCAAAAATGTAAACAACTCATATAGAATTTGGCCGTACGCGTGACTGTCTCAGCATCCCTTAAAAATACAATCACAGCACAAAACTGACTCCACGAATAGGAGGATTCTTCTTGTCTCGTAGAAAACAAATGCTGGTCACTTAATTGCGCTTGAGTCGAAACTTCTCTGTAAGCAAGCATCGCATGACTTATTCTAGTGTTCTCTGTAATAGAATTAAACTCAACAGGCTTTTGGTAAAACCTACTAGTGTTTAAACTATCATGGGGGACGCAGGCCATATAAGTAGGAGTTTGCATTAGCTTACAGGAAAAAAATAGGCCATAGTAGGCTAACTTCATGTATATGCCGAGTCCCCATTTGAAGATTTGAAGTTAAAAGACCTTCAAACCCCCAGGGTCTCTGAATACAGCAATATACATGCCAGGTTCCAAGGAAGAGATGATCAGTCCTTCCAGGTTCTAGGGAATTAAATGCAATGTATCGACCCGATTCGCTAAGAATCGAAGTCTCTGTGCATTCTGTGCTAGTCCGTGGATCAATAGCTAGCACACACAGTACATGATGTAATATCTAGAATAAACCACATGTCATAAATATTACATCGAAGATCCAATATTACAATAAAGCATACCTACATAGCTCAAGGCTAGCTTACAAATAGAATACAACAGAAAAATAATAAAGAGCTTTGTGGCGTCCATCAACTCCACCGACACAGTTGAGTATAGACATCGTAACCCTACATCGCATCACTTACTCGTCGTATAAAATCCTGCAACACTGAAGGTTAAAGACCGACAACGGGTCAGTACATCTGATTTTTACGGCAAGTCACACGAAAAAGGATATAACAGACCTATCGCTACATGCAAGGTAAGTCAAAGGAAGGCTTATGGTTTTATTTTGCAGAAATCCGATTTTTCCTTAATCTACCTAAATAAAATTTTAATTTGTCTTTCTACTTAAGGTTGAACTGGGCTACACTAGTTCCAACCCATACCCTTTATTAAATCTTTCCCACTCAAGTTTTATTAAGGTGTTTCATCTGTCAAGACCATCCAACAACAGTAATGCCTAGTTGCTCAAAGTTGTCCATAATCGGGGGCACGGCTAATCATTATCAGTTTGTACGCTCTGCAGAGGTCTGTACACTTTACCCACTGGACCCAACCCGAAGATTGAGACGAAATCTTCAGAAGAGGTCACCTCCACCCTTTGGTAGCCGGTACACCTATCATATCTACGTCAGCTAGCTACCAGGGCCAGGCTCCCTACAACTTACTCGACTAAGCCAGAGCCCATATAGCCAGTGGTCGTACATGGAAGCTACTAGTCACTAAATCTGTCTGATCTTTTTGATCCTGGACGGCGCCCACTTACGGTGCACTCTCATGGGCGCATTCCTTAGATAAGGTGCACGACCCCATGATGCCTTCCCTCCATACCATACACAACCATTAGGGGTACAACCTTGTATCGCCTTAGATAAGGTACGAGCCCCAGGAAGCACTCCCTGCCCGTCCAGAGGTGTATTCTAATTGAGGTTTGCTATTCAAGTCATTAAAATCCTTACACAACTCAATGAAATCTCAAACCAATCCCCGTCTACAAGCATAGCAATATATAACAAGCACGTGCTAGGTTGTCTAAGCAAACAGGATAAGATCATATGCCTACCCTACCAGGTTTAGCAATAGTATATAGTAGCATTTCTACCCATGCATAGGGTGATATTGCTACATGCATAAGTAAAAATATAGGTTGTGAAATGGTCAAAGTATGACTCTCCTTTTTCCATTCGGTTAAGTTCTTCACTCTCACGTTCCAGTCAACTCTACTCGTCACACTCCGAGAAATCTATCATAAACGGAAGAACTCGAATAAGAAATCATACCACAAGGACAAAAAAAAGATCAACAAAAAGGTTTTAGCAACAAAACAAAAACAAAAAGGCTTGACACGACAGAAGTGTCGATGTGCTCGAAGGTGACAGGTGGAAGGTGAACTCGAGACAATCAACAGAGAAAGAACTATCGGTAAAGATTTGTGACTATGGACTTATGAATTCAAGGTGAAAATCATGCCCACATGAAAAGTGTGTGAATCTTACCGATAACATGTCTCAAATGATCCGATATGCAAAAGGAATCACGTGAAACGGAATACTACAACACAGGTCATAGCGGGTTCAAATTTGAATTGAATTTGACTTTAAACAGATCAAGAAACATTTGAATTTTTGTGTACATAAGATATAGACGGAAATTACATGACACGAGTGATCCAACGCAAAAAGAATTACTCGATTTGGATCAACGGTTTAAAAGATACGGCCTCCGGAATTTGAATTTGAATTTGAATGAATTCAAATTTAAAAATGTGCAAAGGTGTGCAAAGTTGATTCCATGCTAAACTACAGAACAAGACAAGCGCGTAGGAAACAATTTCACCTGATTCCGACACACGGTTTAGGAGATATTGCGAAAACGGGATCCAGGGTGTTTTCTGCAGAAAAGACTCGATCGCAAATAAAGTTTTTCTTGAAAAGCGATCGGGTCCCTGGAGGCGGTTGACCGGATTTGGACAGTTTGAATCCGTTTTTCGGCGAACTCTGGCGAGTGGTGGCGCTCCGGCGAGGTGGGGCAGCTGGCGTGGCCGCGACGGTAGTTGGCGACGCGCGCGTGATGAGGCGGCGCGGCTCGGAGTGGCGAGCGGCCGGGCGAGCGCGGCCGACGGGAAGGCGTGCGAGTGGGGTGGCAGCGGACGGCGCGTGGGGGAGGTGGCCGGGGCACGGCTGGGGTGGCCGGCAGCGGCGCTGTGGAGGCGGGTGATACGTCCAAAATACATCACTATTTTACATCGTAATTTATCCTTATTCATTGATATATTTCACATTACGATGATGTTCTTATGTTGTTTTGTCTTGTTTTACACAGTTTGCAACTTTCTGGTGCCGAAGCAGCAGACGCGGATTCCGTGGTAAAAAGTGGACGCTAAGTTGATGAAGAAGAACACCACCAAATTACCTGAAAATCGACGGGGGTGTTTTTGGGAGGATTGACAGAGACACGCAAAAGAAGGACCAGAGGGGGGCCACAGGGGCCCCAGGCGGCCACCTGGCGTGGCCCCCACCCTGGCCGCCCCGGGAGGGCGCCTGGAGCCCTGGGGCCACTCCCGGCTCCCCCCTCTGTCCTATATACTCTTCGTCATCCGAAAATCCTAAAAAGGGGAGTTTTTGTGGAGTTCCGCCGCCGCTCCGTAGCGGAAACCTACAGAGAAGAAAAGGGCTCAACGGCGGGCATATTCCGCCGAGGAGATCACCTCCCGGAAGGGGAGATCACCCCCATCATCATCACCATCGTCACGGGCATCATCGAGATCATCATCAACATCATCCCCAACATCATCACCATCTTCATCTTCATCCAATCTCATCTCACAATTGCAACTTGCGTTGTAACTCGTACTATCAATCCTCTCTACTCTACCGGTGTTGATTACTACTTTGTGGTGAATGTTATTGAGTTTTTTTTGGATAAATATCATTATGTCCAGATTGTTTACCACCTATTTATCACCTCTGATTATGATCTCTTTTATGTCTTGTGAGTAGTTACTTTAGTTCGTGAGGACATGGGAGAAGTCTAGTTGTTAGTAGTCATATGATGTTGAAGTAATATGTGTTGTTTGATATTTAAGTTGTGTTGTTATTTTCCTAGTGGTGTTGTGTGAGTCGAGCACTCAACACTTCGCCTTATTAAGGACCTAGGGGAATACATTGTGTATAAAGAATGCTTACGGTGGGTTGCCGGAGTGACAGAAACCTGAACCCCAGTTTGCACACTTTTCTACAAGGGAATAATGGATCCTTGATCTTATTGCTGTGGTTCTCCTTAATTTCTATCTTGTATTTGCGGATGCTTGCAAGTTGTTTAATCATATGAGTGCACTTATCTTAGTCTAGAAGGTGTGATAACATAGATCCACCCACTCAACACTTATCAACACGAAACATGTTATCAATATGGAGTATGGCGAAAGCACGTGACTACCTCTCCATGTGTCCTTAAGAACGCTTTAGTCTTTATATGTTCAGTTGCCAGGCTTATCCTTTGCTCAAAAGGATTGGGCCACTTGCTGCTCCTCAACACTATTTACTTTGCTTGCTTTTGTCTTATTGTTGCTTATATCGAAAACCCCTAAAAAGTTATCTTTCATTGCTTGGAGTTATTCCTTGTCCAAAATCACTTATCAATACCTTTCGCTCCTCGTTGGGTTCGACACTCTTACTTATCGATAACGCTGCAATAGATCCCTTACGGTTGTGGGTCATCAAGTACTGTTTTCTGGCGCCTTTGACGGGGAGCATAGCGCTATTGGTAAGTGAAGCCGGTAAGGAAATTTTTATATTGTTGTTTTTATTTTGCTGTTGCTGCTCTTTGTCCGTATGGACAACCTAGCTATTGGATCGTTGCTTACGGGGAAATGCCCCACACTGTGGTGGTTGTCCCTCCCCCTACTGAAATTGTGCCTTATAATATACCAGCTGGTATTATCAATTGTATTTTGGCTAATCGTTATGCAGGAGACAGACATCCCAGTGAACACTTGCTATATTTGTCACAACTATGTTCACTATTTAAGCTTGCAGTTGTATCAATGGACTTTGTCATGAGGAAATTGTTCTCCGTATCGCTTATAGGTAAAGCTTCAGATTGGTATAAGCTTCTCGATAACTCTCATTTGCTTGATTGGCAAGAGCTTATGTCTCTCTTTTATACCAAGTTTTATCCTCTTCATGAAATTCATCGAGATAGAAATTATATCTACAACTTTAGGTCTCGTGACGGATAAAGCATCGCTCAAGCTTGGGGGAGATTGAAATCCCTAATGCTCAAATGTCCTATTCATGAGCTCCCCAAGGAAATTATACTTACAAATTTTTATGCTCGACTTTCTCGTCAGGATAAGGAGATGCCAGATGCCTCCTCTAGTGAGGTATTCTAGACAAAAAGCGTTGAAGAAAGATGTGATCTCATTGAAAGGATCCAGAAGAATACCAAAGACTGGGAAATAGATAAAGGTATTGAACCCATTATAAATTATGAGCATGATTACATAGAGAGATATGTGAAAACTGATTACTTTAATACCTTTTGCTCTAAGATTGGTCTTGATCCCATCTAATGATTAATTTTTGTAAGGACTTTGCCTCTCATATTGAATCTTCTAAGAAGAAGAAGGATCAACATCATAAACCCTTCAAAGAATTACCTATTGATATTCATGTTGCTGACCCTATTTTGCCTGCAGTTATATATGAAAAACCCCCTTTTCCCGCAAGGATAAGGGAGCAATCTTTTGTGACAGGCATAATAAATAAAAGTGAGAGAAGAATTGATGAACCTGAGGACCAGATCAAGGTCGATCCTCAAGTTGCATTGGTTAAGGATCTTGTTACTAATAATTCTTTAGATTCCAATATAAACTTTTGTGCTATTTCCACTAACCTTGTCACAGCCAAGAATAAAGGCTCAATTTCAGGTACTCCAGTAGTATCTGTTAAAATAGGAGATCACAATTATTATGGGCTATGCGATTTGGGATCGAGTGCTAGTGCTATCCCGTATTCACTTTGTCAAGAGATCATGGGTGAGATTTCACCTTGTGAACTTGAAGAAGTTGATGTTACTATTCATCTTGCAAACAGAGCAACTATCTCTCCTATCGGGATTGTGAGAGACGTTGAAGTATTATGCAGAAAGGTAAAATATCCTATCGACTTTCTAGTACATGGTTCAATAAGGGATAATTTTTGTCCTATTATTTTCGGTAGACCTTTTCTCAGAACTTGTGGAGCTATAATAGATTGCAAGAAAGGTAAAGTTTCTGTTGAATTCAATGGTGAGCCATATGAATTTAATTTTGCTAAGTTCTCTAAGCAGCCTCGTGGTACTAACTTGCCTAATAACGATAAGATTATTGAAGATATTTCTTCCATTGCTATTCCTCCTAATGATCCTTTGCAGCAATAAATGGAGGACCACGAGAATGATTTGCATATGCAGGAGAGAAATGAGCTGGATGAAATATTCTTAAGACAACCTGCTATCCTAAAGCACAACCTTCCAGTTGAGCCTTTGGGAATTTTATCGAAACCAAAAGAAGATCAAGTGTTTGATCTTAAACCTCTTCCTGATACGCTCAAATATGCTTATTTAGATGAAAAGAAAGTATATCCTGTTATTATCAATTCTAACCTTTCAGGGTATGAAGAAGAGCGACTATTGGAAGTACTTCGCAAACATCGAGGTGCAATTGGCTATACCCTTGATGACCTTAAGGGGATCAGTCCATCTATTTTCCAACATACCATCAACCTTGAGCCAGATGCTAAACCAGTTGTTGATCATCAACGACGGTTGAATTTGAAGATGATGGATGTTGTAAGGACTGAGATTCTCAAGCTGATAGTCGTAGGTATTATCTACCCTATAGCTGATAGTAAATGGGTAAGACCGTTTCATTGTGTTCCGAAGAAAGGAGGTACAACTGTGGTTCCTAATGATAAGAATGAAGTAATACCTCAGAGAATTATTATTGGATACATAATGTGTATTGATTACAGGAAGCTGAACAAGGCAACCAGGAAGGACCATTACCCATTGACGTTCATCGACCAAATGCTTGAAAGGTTATCCAAAAATACTCACTTTTGTTATCTTGATGGTTATTTTGGCTTCTCTCAAATTCATGTTAACACAGCTGATCAAGAGAAGACCACTTTTACTTTTCCCTATGGTACTTATGCTTACAGGCGTATGCCTTTTGGTTTATGTAATGCCCCTGCTACTTTTCAAAGAGATGTGAGGAGACAAATTTGGTGCTTAACTGGGAGAAGTGCCACTTTATGGTCAACGAGGGAATTGTTCTTTACCACAAAATTTTCCGAGAGGAGAATTGAGGTGGACAGAGCCAAGATCGAAGCAATTGAAATGATGCCCTATCCAAGGGACATTAAAGGTATTCATAGTTTTCTCGGTCATGCTGGTTTCTATAGAAGATTTACTAAAGACTTTTCTAAGATTTCAAGACCCCTCACTAATCTTCTCCAGAAGTATGTTCCTTTTGTTTTTTATGAAGATTGTAAGGAAGACTTTGAAGTTATTAAGAAAGCTTTAATAACCTCTCCTATAGTACAACCACCTGATTGGAATTTACCTTTTTGAAATTATGTGTGATGCTAGTGATTTTGCTGTTGGAGCTGTTTTAGGGCAAAGGGTTGATAAGAAATTGAATGTTATATATTATGCTAGCAAAACCCTTGATTGTGCTCAAAAGAATTATGCTACTACTGAGAAGGAATTCTTAGTAGTAGTGTTTGCTTGTGATAAGTTTAGGCAGTATATTGTTGATTCTAAGATTATTATTCATACTGACCATGCTGCCATTAAGTATCTTATGGAGAAGAAGGATGCCAAACCAAGACTCATCCGATGGGTACTCCTTCTTCAATAATTTGATTTGCAGATTGTCGATAGGAAAGGAGCAGACAATCCGGTGGCGGATAATCTTTCAAGGATGGAAGATATACCGCATGATCCCATTCCAGTCAACGACAGTTTTCCAGATGAACAGCTAGCTGTTGTAAAAGTACAATCTCTCTCCGATCGTTGGTTTGCAGATTATGCTAACTTTATCGTTGCAAATTTTTTGCCTCCAGGTTTAACATTTCAGCAAAGGAAGAAGTTCTTCCACGATTTGAGGCATTACTTTTGGGATGACCCACATCTTTTCAAAGAAGGTCCAGATGGGATCGTGAGCAGATGCATACCGGAACACGATCAGAAGGACATTCTCAAACAATGTCACGATAGTCCATATGGAGGAAATCATGCTGGTGAGAGGACCGCACATAAGGTTCTTCAATCAGGTTTTTATTGGCCTACTCCCTTTAAAGATGCTAGAAATTATGTCTTATCCTATGAAAAGTGTCAGAGAGTTGGTAATATTAGTAGAAGGAATGAGATGTCTATGAATTACTCTCTAGTGATTGAGCCTTTTCATTGTTGGGGTTTTGATTTTATGGGTCCTTTTCCTCCCTCGCACAATTACACTCACATTTTAGTTGCTGTTGATTATGTAACCAAGTGGGTAGAGGCAATCCCCACTGAAAGTGCTGATCACAAGACATCTTTGAAAATGCTCAAGGATGTAATTTTCCTAGGTTTGGAGTACCCAGGTATCTCATGACTGATGGGGGTTCACACTTTACGCATGGAGATTTTAGAAAAGCTTTAGCCAAGTACGATGTCAATCATAGAATTTCTTCACTGTAGCACCCTCAAACTAGTGGGCAAGTTGAGCTCACCAATAGAGAGATCAAGTTGATCTTACAGAAGACAGTTAATAGAAATAGAAAAGATTGGTCGAATAAGTTAGGAGATGCTCTGTGGGCGTATAAAATTGCTTACAAAAATCCCATGGGCATGTCTCCCTATAAGATGGTCTATGGAAAAGCTTTCCATTTTCCATTAGAATTAGAACACAAAGCTTTCTGGGCTATTAGAGAGCTTAATGCTGACCCGAAATTAGCTGGTGAAAAGCGTCTCATGAACTTGACTTCTCTAGATGAGTGGAGAAGTGAAGCTTACGAGAGCGCTAAAATGTTCAAGGAAAAGGTAAAGAAGTGGCACGATAGGAGGATTCTGAAACGTGAATTTAATGTTGGTGATAAAGTTTTTTTGTTTAGATTTCATTTCAGGTTTTCTCCAGGTAAACTACTTTCCAGGTGGGAAGGGCCATTTCATATTGAGGAAGTCTACCACTCGGGTGCAATCAAGATTAACAATTTCAAAGGCACCAAACCTCAAGTTGTGAATGGACAAAGACTTAAACATTACATAGCAGGAGACCCTGTCAATGTTGATGTGGATTTGGTAAACACAACAACTCATGAAGAACATGTTAAAACCCTGTTTCAGACACCAGCAGAAGCAGAATAAGGAAATGTATGTATTACGGTAAGGAAACATCGCGAACCGCCATAAAAATCCCATATTATGAATTTTTGAAAAATTAGGAAAATTTGAGGCCGAAGTGGAGCCGGAGACAAGCTACAAGGGGCCCAGGCGTCAGGAGGCCGCTTGGACACCCAGGAGTCCGTCTCCGACCCCGCTTTGGCTCATTACCTTCCTTTTTGTGCAGAAATTTTTGCTATATATTTGCCCGGATTGTTTCGGCAACGTATCTCGCGATTTCATGTGTTTTCTTTTCACTCTGTTTCTGCCAGAAAATCTTTCAGCTAGACCTAGGTGCCATGGCTTCCCCAAGTTCCCCCAAGGACAAGTTCATCGTCAACGTCATCAACCCTTACCTCGCTGAGGTGAAGAAGCACCACCAGATTCTTCGTGTGGAGGACGGTGACCTCCACAAGGAGGATCTGAAGGGACTAGTCAAGGAAGGGAGCACCGAGGAGCGGCTGAAGGAGATGGAACATGAGTTCTTCAAGTTCAAGAAGATGGTGGAGTGTGGTGTTGAAGCTAACTTCGACATCATGAACGAAATAGAGGCTTCCCACAAGAAGGATATGAAGAAGATGTGGTCATGTTTGGCCGCACTAGAAGAAAAAGTTTATGAGCTTCAATCACAGATCTATGATCTGCAGAACCAAAACTGTGAGTATGTACTAAATTTTCTGCGCATGGGTTTGGGTGCTGAGTGCAGGATCCCAGAGACGGGAATCTCATTTGAGACTGGAGAACATCTTCCATGGAAGCGCTTCGCCAAGGAGTACGTGGTCAACAAGAACAAGGATGAGGAGTGAAATCTCCTTGGATAATGGCATCCCCTTAGCTTGTTCCAAACTTGGGGGAGTGCCCGGTATCTTTATCTTTATCTTTGTCTTTTAGAGTCAAGTAGAGTCGTATCATGTCTAGCGAAGTTATCTTATAAAATAGGTGTTTGCATTGAGGTCTATCACTCCTTTTTGGAGAGTTATGTATCCGTGAAGGTGGAGTCGTCTATGATGAAATATTAATGAGAAGTCTATTGATTCCTTCGCTGCACTCGGTATTCTCTTCACGCAATCGACCTTATGATGATTCTTATGGGGAGTATTGACCTTATATCAGGTATGGCTTTGAAAACTTTATTTAATCTTGGAAAACATAGCTTTGGTCATAACAACAAGCATGATTTTCTCAAAGTAGCGACATAGCCAAACCCTTTATGTTATTATGCTTGAAGTGTTATGTTGACAAGGAAGACAACTTGATGTGCTATGCTTATTTTAATGTTTATGCTTCATATTTCCTTGCATCTAAGTCCTCATCAATTGTCTGTTCTCTCAAAGCCTTTGCTAGCCAAACCTCTGTACTAAGCGGAATTCTCCTTGTTCATCCTTACCCTAAAACCAATATCTTCCATATGAGTCCACCATACCTTCCTATTCGTGGTATTCCACTATCACTCTTAAAGTATAGAATTTATGTGTTATCCTTAAATGTTCAAAATCTTCTATTTTGTGCCCCTGTTTTAGCTCATGAGGAAGTAGTAGTTAATTCATGATCTTCTTAAGTTGGACAAGTTTTATCCCGGGATTGAATGTCTATCTGCAAACCCCTAATACGAGGAGGAATTGGCATGAGTGCGCCCAACTCACAAAAGATAATACAACAAACAAACCCTCCTTCATGCTTTGTTCATGAGAAATCAGAAAACTTTGGCAGTGATAAACAAAGGAGATTGCGGGGATGTGATCGTCCCTGTGTGGGAGCCGTTCCTCGAAACTTGTCCAATCTGAGGAGTAATTGAGTTATCTATTAGCATTCGTTGACAAATCATGCACCTCTCAAAACTTGTTTTCATTCTGTTTGATTTAAGGATAGCACTTGAGTTTTCCCAACTTCCCTAGAGCAGGGCCTATCTTTTAGTTTAGGGTTGAGTCACTTATTCCTACTTCTTTCTATTCTTAAAAGATAGCAGACACTTGATGTGGCAAGGATTCATTCATATAAAGCTGCATTAAGATCTGTCTTACCGCATCTTTGTTGATATTATCATTTGATAAGTAAGTTGTTTGTTAAGCCTGGCTGAAGCAAACATCTTCCTTTGTGTTAACATTTTCACTTCATGCCTAACAACATGTTCTTTCAAAAGCTTCAATTGATCTCATCAAAATATAAAAGGAAAGAGCAAAAGTAAAAGCTATTAGTTGTTCTTTTACCAAAGGACATGTTTGCCTTGATTTGATGAGTTTCCTTAGCCCTACTCTTGGTTATAATTGTTATTACTCTTTTATAAGGGCCTTATGAGTTGAAGATTGCTGTTGAGGATGTTTGAGTTTTGTGAAGAAATCATGATGCTTCTTGTCCGTATTCTATTTATCGACACTTCACTCTCTAAACTTGTGGACAGGTTTACCAAGCTCAGTTTTCGCTTGGGGACAAGAGAGGTCTAAGCTTGGGGAAGCTGATACGTCCAAAATGCATCACTATTTTACATCGTAATTTATCCTTATTCATTGATATATTTCACATTACGATGATGTTCTTATGTTGTTTTGGCTTGTTTTACACAGTTTGCAACTTTCCGGTGCTGAAGCAGCAGACGCAGGATTCAGCGGTAAAAAGTGGACGCTGAGTTGCTGAAGAAGAACACCTTCAAATTACCTGAAAATCGACGGGGGGTGTTTTTGGGAGGATTGACAGAGACACGCAAAAGAGGGACTAGATGGGGGCCACAGGGGCCCCAGGCGGCCACCTAGCGCGACCCCCACCCTGGCTGCGTCGGGAGGGCGCCTGGAGCCCTGGGGCCACTCCCGGCTCCCCCTCTGGCCTATATACTCTTCATCATCCGAAAACCCTAAAAAGGGGAGCTTTTATGGAGTTCCGCCGCCGCTCCGTGGCGGAAACCTACAGAGAAGAAAAGGGCTCTCCGGCGGGCAGATTCCGCCGAGGAGATCACCTCCCAGAAGGGGAGATCGTCGCCATCGTCATCACCATCGTCACGGGCATCATCGAGATCATCATCGATATCATCATCAACATCATCCCCAACATCAGCACCATCTTCATCTTCATCCAATCTCATCTCACAATTGCAACTTGCATTGTAACTTGTTCTATCTATCCTCTCTACTCTACCGGTGTTGATTACTACTTTGTGGTGAATGCTATTGAGTTTTCTTGGAGAAATATCATTATGTCCAGATTGTTTACCACCTATTTATCACCTCTGATCATAATCTCTTTTATGTCTCGTGAGTAGTTACTTTAGTTCTTGAGGACATGGGAGAAGTCTAGTTGTTAGTAGTCATATGATGTTGAAGTAATATGTGTTGTTTGATATTTAAGTTGTGTTGTTATTTTCCTAGTGGTGTTGTGTGAGTCGAACACTCAACACTTCGCCTTATTAAGGACCTAGGGGAATACATTGTGTATAAAGAATGCTTACGGTGGGTTGCCGGAGTGACAGAAACCTTAACCCCAGTTTGCACACTCTTGCACAAAGGAATAATGGATCCTTGATCTTATTGCTGTGGTTAGGCTTCGTCTTAATTTCTATCTTGTATTTGCGGATGCTTGCAAGTTGTTTAATCATAAGAGTGCACTTATCTTAGTCTAGAAGGTGTGCTAGCATAGATCCACCCACTCAACACTTATCAACACGAAACATGTTATCAATACAGAGTATGGCGAAAGCACATGACTACCTCTCCATGTGTCCTCAAGAACGCTTTAGTCTTTATAAGTTCAGTTGCCAGGCTTATCCTTTGCTCAAAAGGATTGGGCCACTTGCTACTCCTCAACACTATTTACTTTGCTTGCTTTTGTCTTATTGTTGCGTATATTGAAAACCCCTAAAAAGTTATCTTTCATTGCTTGCAGTTATTCCTTGTCCAAAATCACTTATAAATACCTTTCGCTCCTCGTTGGGTTCGACACTCTTACTTATCGAAAATGCTGCAATAGACCCCTTACGGTTGTGGGTCATCAGCGGGCCGGGGTGGCATCGTGGGAGACCGGCGCCGGTGGTCCGGCGGATTCCGGCGAGTGGCGGGGCCTGGCGGCGGTGGTTGTCCCGCGGGTCCCGCTAAGGTTTTCCCAAAATAAATAAAGGAAAAAAGAAAAAAAGAAAACCAGAGAGATATTTTATAGCTAGAGAAAAAAAGGAAAAAAATATACAGAACGGGTCCGAAAAGGACTCCATTGCACCCAAGAGCAAAAAAGTAACTGGGCCGGCTGAGCTAAAATCTTTTTCTTTTTTTCTATTTTGTTAAAACTTCAAACAATTTTATAAAATGAAATAAAAATCAAAAAAATATAAAATAAATTCCTAAATTCATCAAATAATCTAAAGAAAATTATGCAATGAACATATTTTCCAAAAAGATAAATAAAAATAAAGACATTTTTCAATGACTTTATTTAGTTATTAAATATTTCAAAAATCAACAAAAATCTCTAATAATTATTTAAATAATTCCCACTCCATTTTTTTGAAGAAGTCATTTTATCTTCTCTGAGGTTATTATTATTTTTGAATGGAAAATTATTTAAATAACTCCAATTAAAATAAAATCACATTAAAACATTTCCAACTTTCTTTTATAATGAAGGAGTCATATTACCTTCTCTCATTTTTAATTTATTGGATTTGTTTTAAATATAAAATTCCAAAACACCAATCAACGAATATTAGGGAAAGTCCTTTTATTCCCTCTCATTTTAATATTCATTTAAACTCCAATTTTTTAAATCCTACTGAAAATCAATCATATCAAGCAAACAATCATTATTCTAATTAATTTATTAACATTCCAAAATTTAGAAAATTTTGAGATGTTACACACTACCACCCTTAAAAGGAATCTCGTCCTCGAGATTCGAAAAGGCTAGAAATAAAAGGTTAGGGTTTGGGTCTTCATGACAGTCCACTGATCCGCTGATGGTCCAGGGTGCTACCACCCTTAAAAGGAATGCGACACGGTCTTGATGAGTCTTGCTCCATCGATGAAATCCGTCATAGAGATTTCACCAACTCCTTTGAGGTCTTGAATGCTTGGTAAAAGAGGAGTCTTCCATATACCGAACCTTCATGGCTGACAAGGCAGGCGCCAATACTAAGCAACTATCGATTCCCTCATGGTGGTCATCAAGGATACTTTTACGGGATACCTGCAAGAAATGGTCTTGGTCTATAATCACCGTATAACTTACTATTATTAACGATAAGCATATATAGGGGTCAAACATCGTACCATTCTATGGTTTGGGTTTAAGATCGTCGTCTCTCTGCTATAGGTAAGTCACTCAAGATTTACTATCCTGCATAGCAAGAGCGACTAATAAGAGTAGTCGGCATGGGGGCCAATCCATTCTGCACCCAAATCATTACCTTGTATATGGTTTAGCGAATCTCACAATCTAACACTCGGTCATCCTCACCAGCAATGCAGAAGTCCTTCTTATTCATGAACTGGGTTCAGATAAATCCATCGGTTCTGCAAGACAAGCAACATCTATCGATTCTTCACAACACTCAGGTTTACGCCAACTGCTACAAAACATGCACTTGTGAACTACAACTTCCTCCAGAGTTCTTCCTTCAGCAAGATTTTGTTTGCTCTTTGTCTGATCTTGACGCACGGGGTTATTGAACTCAACATTAGGTTGCAGTCATCTTTATTACATTCTTGACATTAGCAACCATTGTAGAAACTCCTTAATTTTAGGGATGAGGATGAGGGGGAATAGAACATAGGGAGAGAAATAGATACCCATACAAACATCACACTAGTTTTAAAAATATAAGTTGTGATGTGTAGCTGTCGGTAAAACAAGAAATGACAGCTCACCAAAACAATCTAACGGTAGAAACTTCGAATCTTCCAGGTCTTCAAGTCTTTAGGTCTTCATTGACGGTAGCTTCAGTTTTGCATTGTCGAAGCAATCTTCGTATCATCGAGTCACTTGTCAACTTATTCTTGTTTTGTTGTGTCTCCTTCAGTCTTGAAGCATACTAAATAGATGGGGGGTCTAATGAAACGTAAACTTATTCTACTCACGTAGAAGAAATGCAAACCACAACACACAACATCAATCAAAGACATACCAGGGTCAAGGACACAAGCAAAAACTTAACAAAACGAAACATGACGTAAAATATCTAGTTCATCCATAGCAAAACATGCATCGATCCACATCTCCATCTAACATTAAAAGGTAATATCGTACACTTATTTCACACCTACGAATATTATATTCTCCAAGCTTCAATATTTCGACGTCTCTGTTCCCACGTTCACATCTTCTTCTTTCCCTTGAATCCTGGACACATGTTGGCGTAGTGTCCCATGTTCCTGCACCGATAACACTGAAGTTCGCTAAGATCCTTGTTTATCTTCTTCATGGGTGCTTCCTTGAAATCCTGGATAATTTTCTTCATTCATTCCTTTTGTTGTTGAATCACTTGTTGTGTCATGGTGCAAAGGTGACACTGAACGGGGTAATGATCAGTTCCTTGACACACAAAACATGTGACTTGAGCAGTGGGACATTCTTCACCCAAGTGAATTTCCTCACAATATGGACATCCATATTGGTGTCCTTCATGGGAGTGTCCTACTTCCCCGCAAATTGTGAAGGCACGGAGCCTCTTATGGTTTACCGTCCTTTGTATCGGGGTGACGAGGCGGGATCCCAACAAAATTTGTGTAAACTCCTTCCAAGTAATCTTATTTCTTGATTCGTTAATCGCCTGATGCATTGTCCACCAAGTAGCAGCCTCTTCTACCAAGTGCTTGACAGCATAGTGGACCATGTCCTCACTTCCAACCTTGTTAAGCTCCATGTGTTCCTCCATATTATGAATCCATTGCTCCACCTTCAGTCTAGTCATCGCCCCAGAACAGACTAGTCCTACTACATACTTCATCTATTGAGCCCAAACGACAAGGGTTAGAGGAAACTAGGATACATACAAGAAACCAATCTAAAGATAGCACCAAGCACATGCACGCAAACAAGAATAAGACAAAACACCTACATGCAAAACAACATCACATAACATCAATCAATAAAGTCACAAAAGTCACACCACACACACAACTCCTAGAGTAAGTCATACGTGCAAGACATACAATCTCATCATACTACGCGCAATTCATTTATCTAACTTCACCTAAAAAGTGGTGGTATCAATCCAAGCTTCATTCTTCTCAGCTAAGCTGATATTGAAGATCCTCTCGTAGTGTCAAAACTTATTGAACACCATAGGATACTCCATCTACTTCTGGTAGTCGTAACTTCAATTGGTCCATGAGGTTGATGATGTACTTTTCAAAAGTCATGTCTTCAGGGGCATAAGCAACTCGGAGGGGTATTTATATTAAACAAGACAAGGCATTTAGAAAATGAATAATAGATGAGATATACTAGTGGATAGAGTAAGTAATCAAAGAGTGATAAAAATAATTTTGTTCCTATGGATTTTCCTATCCATTTTCTAGGGTCACGGCCTACAGTCAACATGGGCTCTGATACCATCTGTAATGACCCGATTCGCTAAGAATCGAAGTCTCTGTGCATTCTGTGCTAGTCCCTGGATCAATAGCTAGCACACACAGTACATGATGTAATATCAAGAATAAACCACATCTCATAAATATTACATCGAAGATCCAGTATTACAATAAAGCATACCAGCATAGATCAAGGCTAGCTTTCAAATAGAATACAACAGAAAAACAATAAAGAGATTCGTGGCGTCCATCAACTCCACCGGCACAGTTGAGTATAGACATCGTAACCCTAAATCGCATCACTTACTCGTAGTATAAAATCCTGCAACACCGAAGGTTACATCCCGACAACGGGTCAGTTCATCTGATTTGTACGGCAAGTCACACGAAAAAGGATATAACAGACCTATCGCTACATGCAAGGTAAGTCAAAGGAAGGCTTATGGTTTTATTTTGCAGAAAGCCGATTTTTCCTTAATCTACCTAAATCAAATTTTAATTTGTCTTTCTACTTAAGGTTGAACTGGGCTACACCAGTTCCAACCCATACCCTTTATTAAATCTTTCCCACTCAAGTTTTATTTAGGCGTTTCATCTGTCAAGACCATCCAACAACAGTAATGCCTAGTTGCTCAAAGTTATCCATAACCGGGGACACGGCTAATCATGATAAGTTTGTACACTCTGCAGAGGTCTGTACACTTTACCCACTGGACCCAACCCGAAGATTGAGACGAAGTCTTCAGAAGAGGTCACCTCCACCCTTTGGTAGCCGGTACACCTATCATATCTACATCAGCTAGCTACCAGGGCCAGGCTCCCTACAACTTAGTCGACTAAGCCAGAGCCCATATAGCCAGTGGCCGTACATGGAAGCTACAAGTTACTAAGTTTGTCCGATCTTTTTGATACTAGACGGCGCCCACTTACGGTGCACTCTCATGGGCCCATTCCTTAGACAAGGTGCACGACCCCATGATGCATTCCTTCCATACCATACACAACCATTATGGGTACAACCTGGTCTCGCCTTAGATAAGGTATGAGCCGCCAGGAAGCACTCCCTGCCCGTCCAGAGGTGTATTCTAATTAAGGTTTGCTAGTCAAGTCATTAAAATACTTACACAGCTAAATGAAATCTCAAACCAATCCCCCTCTACAAGCATAGCAATATATAACAAGCACGTGCTAGGTTGTTGTAAGGCCCAATATGCGGTACTGTTCCAGATCTAGATGTTTCCATCCAGATCCGGGACGAAGCACATATCGGTCCCACCGCGACATATGACGAAGTCATATGCCCCGGATTTCCAACATGATATCACCACATTACAGATACAAGGATACAACATCTCATACAATCGGCATAAAACTGCCTTAATACAACACAACAGCGGAAGATATATGTCTGAGTACAGACTACAAGAAAATGCCTATTGGCAAAGAGAAAAACATCGATCCCATAACCACACGGGTCCAGGCCCTCCGCCGGGATCCGCCTAACTAGTCGTCGTCGAGTCTCCACGCGAAACGTCGATCACCATACCTGTTGTCGATCAAGAACCCTGAAAAGAGTTTGAGGGTAGTATCATGAGTACAGAGGTACTCAACATCCAACTGTAGTGCTCATATGACCCAGCAAGGACTTCATCACTCGTCATTCTAGGACAACTAGTAGTTTACGGTAAGGAAGGGGTAAGTGGTGAGGTTGCTGCCGCACTAGCATTTATGAAGTGGCTAACGATCTAGAGAGTAAGATAAGAAGCCAAGCATTCGATGAGGAATCGCCTCCAACAAGTCTTGCTATCAGCTACTTACACAAACATAACACTTATCCTATCCTTGTCCTCCTCTTCGCATCCCGACGAAGAAGAAGCAGTCAAGGCACACACACACGTTGATAAAATTATATTAAGATTATCTCAGTTGTTGTTGTCTATGACCAAGGATTAGGTCTCAAGTCGTCCATAACCGTGGACACGGCTTCTCGAAAAGATTTAACCCTGGAGGGGTGTACCAACTTCCCATTACAAGGCTCCGCACGCACGCCCATCACTCTCAGTTGCTACCCATCATAGGCAACCATTTTCTGATTTAGTTCCGAGAGATCCGAAAGGATAGGTCCCTCTAACTAACAACGCACAAATCCGGGTGGCCCCCGGGGAGTCGACACCCAATCCAAGAGCCGGCCGCGCCCTCGGATCGGACTCTTCCGTATGGCTAAGGTTGGGGTTAGTCTCACCTATATAACAGGGGAATTCCCTAGCTCACGAGTGTGGACCAACCAGAGGAACTATGTCTCCGTTGGTCCGGGGTGTTTTAAAACTGCTGGGGGCCCAACCAAGCACACACACGGTTTCAAATGGTAAATCAGCTTGGGCCACCTCTAGAAATGTTTGGAGCTAGGTAGGTAAGAAGAGGGGACCCCATAAAATCCCACACGCGGTTAGGCAAGCTCAGTCTTAAAACCAATACCCGGAACTCGCGTCCTAGGTGACTCGAATGGAACAAAGCGTCGGGGCGGGATAGCCTAGACCTTCCATCCTTCGTCGAATATAGTCAACATTTATAATAATCATATCATCAACAACAATATAATAATGTGATATCCCAAACCAAGGAGTAATAGGGGGGTAACATCGTAGCATCCTAAGCATGCATACTAAGCAGGGGCTGAGCAACGAGCAATGGTAACATAGCAGTACATGGTTTGCTGGGAGGGGACATGGCTGTATCGGTTTAAAAGAGGCTGTAAACATGTGGTAGGATCAAACATCGAACCTATCCTAGACTAGCATGCAAACCATTGGTTGAAATAGAATGGATCATAAGTAATGCATAGGACTTGCCTGTTGGTAAGTCGGATTCCGAAGGTGTAGTTGATCGCAAGCTCGCATCGTCTCCGAGAGGTACCCGCGGAAGCACACAAGACGCTAAACACTGGAAAGCAATCAACGATCAATCATGTATTACTATGAAGCAAACACGAGCAAGCATCAACAAGGAGGCAACACGAGACATCACACCTACCGTCGAGAGCGGTTACTAACAGGTTAAGTGAGTACTCGTCACACACGACGGTACCGCACATTTAGGAGGGTTCGAGTTGTTTAGCTACACAAGATGAGCAAAGGTTGTTAACATGGCAACTCAAGCAAGCACGTCATAGCACACAAACATGACAAGAGGTGAAGCATAAGATAAACTATCTATCCTAGTCAATTTAAGTGAGGCACAACTTAAACATGGCATAACACTAAGTGCCGCACGACAATTAAAGGATTTGGTACTGTTCTGCCCTAAACACTATTTTAGTTTGGTTAACAGAAGAAAACAATAGCATAAACACAAAGTACACGAAAGACTAATCAAGTTACATATAAAGAACACTCCAAACGGAGTTACGGTTAAAAAGATACAAGCAAAACAAGTTTGGAACACAATCTGCCAACATCATGAAGCACACTTTAGAGCAATGCATAAACAGGATAATGGATGCAAACATGCTCACAAATGATATGTAACTAAAGTAGACATGGCAAGGAAGGCATGGCAAAAAGAATCATGCAAAAATGCATCATTAACAACTAGTTAAGAGCCCATGCAAAATGCAATAAAACATTACTGGTCTAGGACTTAGTGAAAATCACGAAAACAGGGCAGAAACTGTTATTTTTATGCTGTATAAACAGGAGCAAAACTATATGAAAAAGTGCAGCAACATGACATAGCAATACATGGGAATGAAGTAGACATGATGATGATCAGGTAAAAATAATAATCAAGGTCATAGGCATCACAGATCAAAAGATATTAAGCATGCAACATGTCATCGCAAAGTAACAGACTTAGTGAAAATAAGAGGTGGCTGTCAACAACAGCAGCATATCAACTTTGGAGCAGAATATAACCATGATCAGGAAAGTACACATGACCATGCAATACATGTAATGAAAGTAGACATGATGCTTAACAATATGAAACAAGAATCACTCAATTCCGATAAACGGTCGCGACACACTCGTCGACCGAAGTTGCAACAAAATATAAACAGCAGCACAGTAACAGCATGGTAGCTACTTTGGTTGAAGATACAATCAACATGCAGCAAGCAAATATGGCATGTGAATGCATGGAAATGAAGTAGAAACAATGCTTAACAGGATGCAAAAGGAATCAATCAATTCCGACGAACGGTTGCAACACAACCGTCGCCCGAAGTTGCAAGAAAATAACAGTTTCAGACAGACTTAACAGCAGTTTAGCAGATTAACGATCTGATGCCCTGTTTGACCAACAATTACACAAGCAAGATGACCTCGGATCAAGATTCTCACAAAAGATGGATGCTAGAGCACAGAGAACACAACAATACAAAAAAAGAATCACTTTGTTCCGACCTACGAGCTAACGGGAAATCGCATTATAAAACGGGTACACGGAGTAGAAAATCTGGGACTTAGAATTTTACAGGGGGTGGCCGAACTCGGGATGGACGGGGTTGCCATGGCCGTGGAGGATCTTGGCCGGCCGACAGTGCTGTGAGGAGGGGCTGGGGAGGCCGGTGATGGCTGGGGATGGCGGAGGAGGGCCGGATCCGGCCGGATCCGGGCCGTAGGTCGCCGGCAGCGGCCGGATCGGGCGGCGCGATCTCGAGCTCGAGCTGCCATGGCGGCCATGGTGCTGCTGACCTGCACGAGGAGAAGAAGGAGAGGGTGAGGGAGAGGAGAGGGAGAAGGGCGCTGGGAGGAGGAGGAGAGGTGGCCGGTGCGGTGGCCGCTCGCCGGAGTTGGCGCAGAGGCGGCGGGAGGAGCCGACGGCTCGGCGCAGCGCTGTGCGCGGGATGGCCGCGGCCCGGATCGGCCCGGCACGGGCCGGCGGCGGCGGTTGCGGGCCCGGCGCGGCCCAGCGACGCTGGAGGTGGATGCTGGCCAGCTTGGGGGCGACGTGGCCATCATCTGGGCCGTCAGATCTTGGATTTGATGGCTGAGATCGCTTGGTGGCTAGGGTTTCAAATCTAGAGGGATGTGGGCAGAATTTTGAGAGGATTTCGGGGGTGTGGCTGAAAATTTTGTGGCTAGGGAAACCATAGAAATGGGTGGGAGTGTGGTGGTTTTTATATAGCCCAGGTGGCTGGCAGTTTGCAAAAACATCCCCCGTTTTTCTCTCGCGCGCGCGGTGTTTACGTTTCTGACCGCCGGGGGTCCGCAGTACCTCCGATTCGGGTAAAACTTCGAACTACGCAATCAGCGCATCGAGCCGGTGGCGTTCACTTCGTGCTGGAACCGTTCCGAGAACACTTTCTGGCGCGCTATAAAAATATCTCGTTTAATTATTAAACGGGGTTTTTCGTTCCGTTGGCTGCGGCTGGTCTCGTGCGGTTTTCGCGACGGTGATCGGGTGAAACCCGGTGTCGCAAAGGTTGAGTGTCAGGGTGGAAAGGGTCGGTCTCCGTCCGGTACGATATAAGAGGGGAGAAAATAATCGCTGATCGATAAATCAGGGATGCAAACACCGCAAACAAATCAGACAATCAGACAATTCACACCGAAAACAAATTTTTATTTTTTTGTGAAAACTGGGCTGTTACAGTTGTCTAAGCAAATAGGATAAGATCATATGGCTACCCTACGAAGTTTGCAGAAATAGTATATAGTAGCATTTCTACACATGCATAGGGTGATATTGCTACATGCATAAGTAAAAATATAGGTTGTCAAATGGTCAAAGTATGACTTGCCTTTTACATTCGGTGAAGTTCTTCGCTCTCATGTTCCAGTCAACTCTACTCGTCACACTCCGAGAAATCTATCATAAACGGAAGAACTCAAATAAGCAATCATACCACAAGGACAAACAAAAGATCAACAAAACAAACACAAAGGTTTTAGCAACAAAACAAAAACAAAAAGGCTTGACACGGCACAAGTGTCGATGTGCTCGAAGGTGACAGGTGGAAGGTGAACTCGAGAGAGTCAACAGATAAAGAACTATCGGTAAAGATTTGTGACTATGGACTTATGAATTCAAGGTGAAAATCATGCCCACATGAAAAGTGTGTGAATCTTGATGCATCGACTGTGGTATCGTCGTAGGTCTTGTTGGTAGATAGCCGACTTAGCTGCCGATAAATCTCGTTCTTCATCTAGGACGTCCAAGGAGTCCGGTCTTGCTTGTTCATTATCGGCTTCCATATATGAAGAGACTCGGGGTGAGTCATGACGAATATCGCTTGTGAGGACGGCTTCTGCTCCATAAACAAGGAAAAAAGGTGTAAGAACAGTTGACATGTTGGGCGTAGTCCTGATACTCCAGAGTACAAAGGGTAACTCCTCAAGCCAACAACCTGGCGTTCTTATTAAAGGAACACAGAATCGGGGTTTGATGCCACGTATTAGTTCTTGATTAGCCCTCTCAGCTTGTCCATTGGACTGCGGGTGAGCTACGGATGTAAGATCAAGCCGGATATGCTCCTTCTGACAAAAACGTTGCATTTCACCCTGTGACAAATTGCTTCCATTGTCAGTGATAATGCTATGAGGGTAACCAAATCTGAAGATGATTTTCTTCAGAAATTTGAGTGTCGTTGCTGCGTCACATTTTATGACCGGCTCCGCTTTGACCCACTTGGTTATTTTTTCTACCGCAACCGAAAGGTGAGTATTTCCGCACTTGGATAGCCTAAAAGGTCCTACCATATCAAGCTCCCAGACTGCAAAAGGCCAAGTGATTGGAATCATACTTAGTTCTGGAGCCAGCACGTGGTCTTGCCTTGCATACCGCTGGAAACCATCGCACTTTTTAACTATACCCTCCGCATCTGCATGAGCCATGGGCCAGTAGAATCCATGACGATAGGCTTTGGCTACTAGTGATCGAGAACCGGCATGATGACCATTGTCTCTAGAGTGCATTTCGTTTAATATATCTCGTCCTTCTTCTGGCAAAACACATCTTGATGTCTACGCACGCTTCTATTCTTGTATACTATGTTGGGCCTCTAAGCGCAGAGGTTTGTAGGAAAACAACAATTTCCCTCAAGTGGATGACCTAAGGTTTATCGAACTCAGGAAAGTAGAGGTTGAATATGGTCTCTCTCAAGCAACCCTGCAATTAAGATACAAGAAGTCTCTTGTGTCCCCAACACACCTAATACAACTAGGAGTTGTATAGGTGCACTAGTTCGGCGAAGAGATGGTAATATATGGGTGATAGGTGTAGCAAAGCAAGGTAATATAAATCTGTAGTAAAAAGTGCAGCAAGAAAACAAGTAGTAAACGTGAGCGCAAACGGTATTGCAATGGTGGAAACAAGTCCTAGGCTTCATACTTTCACTAGTGGCAACTCCCAACAAAATTAACATAGTCTAATCACATGATATTCCCCATAAAACATACAATGGAGACGTACTCGGAGGTCATTCCTTTGTGGTCAAGAGAGGATGAGAATTGTGTAGGGCTACAAAAGCACACCTCAGAGTTCGTAGTTCTCATCTATGGATTTCCCAATGTCACCGCGGCCATCCAAAGAGAGTACCAAAATCACCACAACATATCTAAAGGATAGTCAAAGACAATCACCAAGAGACTCTCAATCTTCAATCCACACACAAAAGAGGAAATCAATCATGAAAATATTCTTCTGACACATGTCCAATAGATCGCTGTCACCATGGTCTCAGGGATTATACTAGATAAGATCAAGTGAGTACATCAATCCAAGACATAGAAGAAGGGGAAACATCATGGGATCATCCTAGATTAACATAGCCTATGATCATAATCAAGATCACATCATGGGAGAGAGAGAAGACCACATAGCTACTGGTAGAAACCTCAGCCCCGAGGAGGAACTACTCACACATGGACATGGCGAGAGAGAGAGAGAGAGAGAGAGTTGTTGATGGAGAGGTGCAGCCCGGAGGAGATGAAGGAGATGATGGCGGCGGCGGCCCCGGCGGCGGCGACGACGACACCCACGACCACGGCGGTGGCCACAGCCGTTGGGGGCAGCGGCCCTTAGCCCCCTTCTTCTTCCTTGGAGATGGTGCTGCTGTGGAGATTGATCTCCCCCTCAAGACGGCTGCCAAGGGGGAGGAAATTTCGTGGTGCCCTTTGACCTAGGTTTCCTCTCTTTATATAGACTCTCGGATTCCCGTCATCCAGATTACGTCTTTGGTATTTCGGGCCTCCAAGGAGCATCCGAACTAGATCCACCGGAAAAAAATTCGATACATCTTTGTAGTTTTAAGTTTTTCCGTTTGAGGCCGTCATCTAGCATTTCCGAGGCGATCTTTAAAATCTATCTGGTGGGCACAGATTTCGGGAAAGTTAGAGTCCAACTCTTACAAGGCTTCTTTTTGTGATTTCTCCTTTATCCAAGTAATTCCTGCACATAAAGTAGAAAAACAAGAACTTGTGCACTCTTGCAACCATTAATAGGTTAGTTCCAAAATATGTTATAAAAATATATGAAAGTGTATCAAAAGCATAGCAATATCACAGAAAACATTTATGGAGCAAGCAGAAATTATAGATACGTTTGGGACGTATCAACATCCCCAAGCGTAATTCCTGCTCCTCCCCGAGTAGGTAAATGATAACAAGCATAATTTATGCGGTGACATGCTACCAAAGAGTCTTTCACAATCACGTGACAAATGCTTAATGAGATAATGAATCTTTAGTAATTAAGTTGCCTCATGAAAATATCACAAAGAACTAAAAGTTTACAATATGATACTAAAACACCCAATAGATTTGTAGTGAGCATGGTGTGCGCACTTGAAAAAGTGATACCTCGCTTGCCCCCTTTAGTGAAGCAAAACATAAATGCAGGAGCACCTCCGAAGTTTAAGTGACGACTAGATACAATGATTTCAGAATAAGCGATATCACAATCATGCAGAAGACAATGGTACTTTGGGACAATGCACATTACACTCAGAATGACAATCATGCTCTCAATAGTTGGTGCTTTGAAGACAAAAGGTGGAGACTCTCGAACCGTTGCTTTTGATGGCAAGTTTGAAAACCTGTGGCTGGAAGCAAAGACTAAACAAGTACCAGAGCTCGTGGTTTTGAAAACAGAGATAAAAAACTTTTGAGAGGTGCATAATTCGTCAATGAATGCTAGTAGATAACCCAGTTACTTCTTATGCTGGACAAGTTTCGAGGAACGGCTCCCACGCGGGGACGATCACATCCCTTTAATCTCCTTTGTTTATCACTGCCAAAGTTTTATGATTTCTCATGAACAAAGTGTGAAGGAGGGTTTGTTTGTTGCTATTATCTTTAGTGAGCTGGGCACACTCATGACAATCCCTCCTCGTATTAGGGGTTTGCAGATTAGACATGCAATCCCGGGGTAAAACTTTTCCAACATAAGAAGATCACGAATTACCTACTACTTCTCATGAGCTAAAACAGAGGCACAAAAGAGAAGTGCTTTTGAATAGTTTTGAGATGGCACATGAAAGTCTTCGTTAGGAATGGCAAGTAAATACCATATATAGGAAGGTATGGTGGACTCATATGGCATAACTGGTTTCGAGGATTTTGGATGCACAAGCAGTCAGTCCGCTTAGTACAGGTGAAGGCTAGCAAAAGACTGGGAGCAACCAACTAAGAGAGGAATGACGACCATAATCATGCAGAGCGACAAAGCAACATTGAATCGGTCATGGAAGTTATATCACTACTCAGAAATTAAAGACCATCAAGGCTTGATAGACTTTCTTTACAGTCTCAAATATGCATGAGCATATGCCAAGTCAATCAAAATAAATTCTTGGAGGAAGATATCACTAAACCATACCACATCATAGGCAAACAAATCATGTTGGTATTTCAATAACACATTAAGAACCCCCAGCTATTTGAGACTAACCATAAGAAAACATGAACTACGAAGCAACATTATGCACATAGCATTTTTATCATAGACATATCAATCAGTGCCACAGAAGCCAACTCTCTTAACAAGATAAGCATGAAAACTCAAGAGAGTTCCAGAAGCAACAACCTAAACAAAATATCTTAAAAATTAAGCATGAAAACTATGAGCTAAGCATGACCGCAGCTAGGAAAAGATAAAGAACACACACAAGAAGATAAGCATGCAAGCCTATGTTGTGTTCTACAGTGGAGTGGAGCGTGTTTCTCTCCCAAACAATGAAAGCTAGGATCCAACTTGTTAAGAACAACAATAAAAACTAAATAAACTAAAAAGAAAAGAGCAAGACGCTCCAAGCATAGCACATAACGCATGAAGTGATAAAAATATAGGGGAATGAAGGACGAACTGATAATTGTTGATGGAGAAGGGGATACACGGGGGAATCCCCAAGCTTAGATGCTTGAGTCTCCTTGGATATTTCTTGGGGGTGCATGGGGGCATCCCCAAGCTTGAGCGTTTGACACTCATGAATCTTCTTTTATCATCTTCCCTCACACACTTGAAAACCTCTTCATACATAACTCATCATAATCTGATTAGAGAGGTTAGTACCCACAATAAAATATTTTTTCTCTACTGGAAACAAAGATATTATTGAAGGGCTACTGTTTCTCAAGATGGCCAAAAAGTTTTGCAAAGAAAAATCAAGCTTAAGGTTTGCAAAATGTAGAAAAGGCAAAAAAGGGAAGAATCTGTGAAAAACAGACCAGCAGGTAGTAAATAATTTTTTTGGGGCACTTATGCAACTCAAATAAAAAAAATCAGAACAGACGCTCGAAAGCCAATTGTATAGAGCACGCTGTCAAAAACATTCAGGTAAAAAAGATGATCTGGTGATTTTATTCGAATTTTTCTGTCCAAGGACAAAATCTGTTTTCTGGACAGCATGTCACAACTTTTGAACTTTCTTGCAATCCGAGGCTAAACTTGGCACAAATCTGAAAAATAAAGATACAATGATGTTGCTACACTAGTAGCAAACATCAAGACCACTAAAAACTAAAAGAACAAACTAAAAGTAAAGATAACAAGGGTTGTCTCCCTAGATTTCTTTCTTTATAGCCATAAAGATAGGCTTAAGACTTTAATGATGCTCTCGCAGGAATAAGAGTTGAAGAAGAAAAGAGAGCATCAAGAAGCAAATACGAAACACATTTAATCCTAAGATGCTTCCTATGCATAGGAGTATTGCAATAGAATAATTCATTGAAGCACAAAGCAATAAGCATAGGAAGGCAAAACAAGTGCAGCTTCAAAACCTTCAACATAAAGAGAGGGAACTTGATATTACTGAAATATCTATAAGCATGTGTTCCCTTCTCATAATAATTTCAAGTGGGATCATGAATAAACTCAACAATATAAGTATCACATAAAGCATTGTTACCATGATCCACATGCAAAAAGGTACTCTTACTCTCTACATAAGCATAATCTTTCTCATTGGTAATAGTGGGAGTAGGACTATCATAAACAACTTGAACACTATAGATTAATTGTGTATTCGGAAGATGGTGTTCGGCAAGGGAGTAATCACCTCCATGGTTATGACAAGTTTCATAAGGATAATTTCTCCTTATGTCATAGGTACCTTTACAATCACTATAGATAGGAGTTATAACATCATCATAGTAGAGAAGAGCATTATCATTGCTAGCAACTATATTTGTAAACATGTTGTCTTTATTCTTACTAGCAAAAGAATTATCAATTACCACATCACTAATGGGTAAAGGACTTGTAATCCTATCATCCCCAAGCTTAGAGCTTTCTATATCATCATTTTCAGAGTTGGCACCAAAAAGATTTTCAAGATCATAAGTGGCATTATCATTATCTTCCCAATCACAATAAGTAACATTCATATCATAATCAAAATCATCTTCAATAGTGCCTACGGACTTAACATAAGGATAATAATGAATGCAATCAAGCTCACCATCCTCCATAAATTTATATCCGTTAGGATACAAATTGATGCGAGGAATATGCTCAGGCCAGGTTGATACCCATTCTTCTTCCTTCTTGCTCCTCTTCCTCCTCCTCTTCTTTTTCTTCTTCTTCACCTTAGGAGGGAGTGGTTGGAGATGAAGTTTCTCCATATATCCTGGTTTATCATTATAAACAATAGGGTAAACTTGGGAGAAACTCTCCTTTTTATTAGTAGAAATATAAGAGACATTTTTATACTTTGGTAAAGTTCCCTCCTTTCCAATCTTACTTATGTAATCATTTTCATGGAAATTAACAACACAATAGAGAGGGAAATTTTGCAAAGTGTTGTTTATTCCTAAGGCATTAACATCTAGCCAAGAAGTCTTTTCTGATAACTCTTCACACATCAAAAATAACATAAGTTCATCATAAAGATCAGGGGTGATCATGTTATCACACAACTGGTTAACAGCTATGTTTTGAAAGTTCATGCATTGAAAATTAAAGTGACCCTCTATACCACAAAGTTCACAAGTAAACGGATAAAGGTCACACAATTCTCTAGCAATTTCATTTAAATCTTTGACCCAAGTGATTGTTCTTTCATGCTTATGTTGCTTATAATACTTCTCTTCTTCAATCATAGGCCTTTCACAAGGTCTATCCACTCCACAAAAATTAACATGCTTATATAAAACTTCATTTTCAGAAATTGGATCATGCATGTTGCAATCATCATGAACAGTTTTATTTTCTTTGCAAATCTCTTTAAAAGGTTCATGATGCTTGATCCAATCCTCCATAGGCCTATTAAGATGTGAAGCAAAAGATTTGAGGAAATCAACAAGGAGTTGAGAATCAAGTCCAAACTTAGCACTAAACTTATTAAAACTTGCAGTTTCAACAAAGGACTTAATGCAATCATACTCATAAATTATACCTGAGTCTTTACCTTTTTTGATCTCCCAATCTTCAGTGTTACGTTGAATTCTTTCAAGGAGTTCCCATTTAGCATCAATCTTTTCGTTTGTGAAAGAACCCATAGAGGAAGCATCGAGCAAGTCTTTATCCTGTCGAGAGAGCCTTGCATAAAAATTAGTAATAATGATATCTTTGGGGAGCCCATGGTTAGGACATTTTAGCATTAATGTTTTCAGTCTCCCCCAAGCTTGAGCTATGCTCTCTCCGTCATGGGGATAGAAATTATAAACATAATTCCTATTCTCATGGATTTCATGAAGAGGATAAAACTTGGAGTAAAAGAGAGACTGGATCTCTTCCCAATCCAGCAGGTGAGAATCATCTAGTAGCCTATACCATTCCAATGCTTTTCCTTTCAGTGACAAGGCAAATAATTTCTTCAAGACTTCACCTCTTGTCAAACCTGAAATCCTAAATAACTCACAAAGTTCTGTAAGTTTCAACAAATGAATACTAGGATTGACTGTCCCATCATAACAATCATTAATAATTATTTCAACTATCCCAAGTGGTATTTTGAACGGGATACATTCAGTAGGTGGAGGATACTTCTCTACCACGGGCGTGGTAAAGCGGCCTTCCCCAAATATCGAACTAAGAGTGCAGTTTTCCATAAGCATAACTAGTGAAAAATAAAAACAAGAAACGAAAAGATTTAATTGCAAGATCTAAAGATATACCTTCAACGCTTACCTCCCCGACAACGGCGCCAGAAATAGCTTGATGTCTATGCACGCTTCTATTCTTGTAGACTATGTTGGGCCTCCAAGCGCAGAGGTTTGTAGGACAGCAACAATTTCCCTCAAGTGAATGACCTAAGGTTTATCGAACTCAGGGAAGTAGAGGTTGAAGATGGTCTCTCTCAAGCAACCCTGCAATTAAGATACAAGAAGTCTCTTGTGTCCCCAACACACCTAATACAACTAGGAGTTGTATAGGTGCACTAGTTCGGCGAAGAGATGGTAAAATATGGGTGATAGGTGTAGCAAAGCAAGGTAATATAAATCTGTAATAAAAATTACAGCAAGCAAACAAGTAGTAAACGTGTGCGCAAACGGTATTGCAATGGTGGAAACAAGGTCTAGGCTTCATACTTTCACTATTGGAAACTCCCAACAACATTAACATAGTCTAATCACATGATATTCCCCATAGAACATGCAATGGAGACGTACTCGGAGGTCATTCCTTTGTGGTCAAGAGAGGACGAGAATTGTGTAGGGCTACAAAAGCACACCTCAGAGTTCGTAGTTCTCATCTATGGATTTCCCAATGTCACCGCGACCATCCAAAGAGAGTACCACAATCACCACAACATATCTAAAGGATAGTCAAAGACAAGCACCAAGAGACTGTCAATCTTCAATCCACACACAAAAGAGGAAATCACTCATGAAAATATTCTTCTAACACATGTCCAATAGACCGCTGTCACCATGCTCTCGGGGATTATACTAGATAAGATCAAGTGAGTACATTAATCCAATACAAAGAAGAAGGGGAAACATCATGGGATCATCCTAGATTAACATAGCCTATGATCATAATCAAGATCACATCATGGGAGAGAGAGAAGACCACATAGCTACTGGTAGAAACCTCAGCCCCGAGGAGGAACTACTCACACATGGATATGGTGAGAGAGAGAGAGTTGTTGATGGAGAGGTGCAGCCCGGAGGAGATGAAGGAGATGGCGGAGGCGGCCACGGCGGCGTCGACGACGACACCCACGGCCACCGCGGTGGCCACGGCCCTTGGGGCAGCGGCCCTTGGCCCCCTTCTTCTTCCTTGGAGATGGTGCTGCTGTGGCGATTGATCTCCCCCTCAAGACAGCTGCCAAGGGGAAGGAAATTTCGTGGTGCCCTTTGACCTAGGTTTCTTCTCTTTATATAGACTCTCGGATTCCCTTCATCCAGATTACGTCTTCGGTATTTCGGGCCTCTAGGGAGCATCCGAACTAGATCTGCCGGAAAAAAAATTCGCTACAACTTTTTAGTTTTAAGTTTTTCTATTTGAGGCCGTCTTCTAGCGTTTCCGGGGCAATCTTTAAAACCTGTCTGGTGGGGACATATTTCGGGAAAGTTAGAGTCCAACTCTTACAAGGCTTCTTTTTGTGATTTTTCGTTTATCCAAGTAATTCCTCCACATAAAGTAGAAAAAAAAGAACTTGTGCACTCTTGCAACCATTAATAGGTTAGTTCCAAAATATGTTATAAAAAGATATGAAAGTGTATCAAAAGCATAGCAATATCACACAAACACATGCATGGAGCAAGCAGAAATTATAGATACGTTTGGGACGTATCGCATCTCCGTAAGACTTGGGTGGGACTGAGTCAGTGTAGCTCTCCATTGATAATCACAAAGGATTTGCTTCACATGATGATTTGTCTGGCCAATAACTAATCAATTGGGAGGATGCCCCCGGGTCTTGTAGTACAAATACGTCATGACCCACGTGGGGGTGGTGTGTATAGAACCTACTAAAGCCGACTCTGGGTCTGGTATTGTGATATCCTATTATGTGGGGAGCTGTACAGACGGGTGCAACAAGATATCAAGGAAAACATTTGGTGGGACCGACTTCCGTTGAGAACCGAGCCGGGACAATGCATCAGCTGGCTCATTTTCCCTGCAATCGACATGGTCCACTTGGTAGCCGGTAAAAAATCCGGCCTTACTTGAGACTTCTCGCATGTAAGCCGCCATGATGGGGTCTTTATAATCCCATGTCCCCGATACTTGTTGGGAAACAAGATTAGAATCTCCAAAACATTGGATCCGGCTTATGTTCATCTCACGTGCCAGTCGGAGGCCATGAAGTAGGGCTTTGTATTCAGCTGCATTATTGGTACAATTAAATTGTAGCTGTAAGACATAACACAATTTCTCCCCCTAGTCGAAGTGAGGACAACTCCGACTCTTGAACCTAGAAGCTGCCGACTTCCATCAAAGTGCATTTTCCAGTACTTGGTAGTCTGTTGTTGAGGTAGTGCCTGAAGTTCCGTCTAATCATTGATAAAGTCGACCAATGCCTGGGATTTGATAGCTGTTCGCGGCTCGTACTTAATGTGATAATCTCCCAGTTCGATGGCCCACTTGGAAATTCGTCCAGTAGCCTCTCGATTCTGGATGATGTTGGAGAGTGGTGCTAAGATGACTACTGTGATTGGATGTTTCGGAAAATAGTGCTTCAGCTTCCGACTTGCCATAAATACTCCCAGGACCAGCTTATGCCATTGAGGATATCTTTGTTTAGACGATGTCTAGACCTCGCTGACATAGTAAACAATTCTCTGGAGGGGATGCTCCTTGCCTTCTTCTTTACGTTCAACGACGACCGCATCGCTGACCGCTCGGTTGTTAGCTGATATGTAAAGAAGCATAGGCTCCTTGGGTTTGGGAGCTGCCAAGATAGGTGCTTGGGACAACTGCTTCTTTAGAGACTCCAGTGCCTCATCTGCCTCTGCATCCCAGATGAATTTCTCTGTCTTCCCCAGAAGTCGATATAATGGGATGGCTTTCTCTCCAAGTCGGCTTATGAACCGGCTCAAAGAGGCTACACACCCAGTGAGTCGCTGAACCCCATTGACTGAAGTCGGCTTCTAGAGTGCCATGATAGCACTAATTTTTTCTAGGTTTGCCTCAATCCCTCTCTCAGATATGATGTATCCGAGGAGTTTCCCTGCTGGTACTCCAAAAGTACACTTAGCCGAGTTTAGCTTCATTTGATAGGCACGCAGATTCTTAAAAGTTTCCCGTAAATCGTCGATCAAGGAGTCAGCTAATAGGGATTTTATCACTATGTCATCCACATAAGCGTGCACATTGCATCTAATTTGCTCCTTGAGGAAGGTCTGCACCGTTCGTTGATAGGTGGCTCCTGCATTCTTCAAACCAAAAGGCATTGAAGTATAGCAGAAAGCTCCGAAGGGGGCGATGAAGAATGTATTCTCCTGGTCCTCAATGGCCATCTTAATCTGAGGATAAACAGAGTAGGCACCGAGGAAACATAGAAGCTCGCATCCTGTGGTCGAGTCTATAATCTTATCAATGCGGGGTAGAGAAAAAGGATCCTTCGAGCAAGCTTTTTTTAGGTCTGTGTAATCAATAAACATAGGCCAAGTACCGTTCTTTTTCAAAACAAGGAACGGGTTTGCCAGCCACTCTGGACGAAAAACTTCCACGATGAACCCGGTAGCTAGGAGCCGGGCTATCTCTTCTCCAATAACATCTCTTGTCTCGTCGTTGAAACGACGGAGGAAATGTTTTACCGACTTCAAGTTGGGGTCTGTTTTAAGGTGGTGCTCAGCGAGTTCCCTCGGGACACCTGGCATGGCAGAAGGTTTCCATGCAAAGATGTCCCGATTCTCATGGAGGAACTCGATGAGCGTGCTTTCCTATTTATCAGAGAGCTCCGTCCCAATAATGAACTGATGCGAAGCATCACCAGGGACGAAGTCGAGTTTCTTTGTATCTTGAGCCGGGTGAATTTTGGATTAGTATCCAGAGTTGGATTTTTCAAGATCGTGGGGTCCTCTGGATCTACCTTCTCCTTGTAAGCCGTCAGGTCCTCCTTGGCGCAGGCCGACTCAGCATATTTAACATGTTGTTCCTCGCATTCAGTGGCCCATGCCTGGCTTCCTTCAACCGTGGTTGGTCCGTTGGGACCCAACATTTTGAGTTTCAGATAGAAATAACAGGGACGAGCCATGAAGCGGGCGTACGCCGGCCTTCCCAATATGGAATGATAAGGACTCTTGAGTTTGACGACTTCAAAATGTATGATTTCAGAACGAAACTTCTTAGAATTTCCAAATGCCGGCTCGAGGTATATCTTGCCTATGTGTCGTGTTGACTTGCCGGGAACGATTCCATGAAAAATCGTATTGGAGGGTTGTAAGTGCTTGTGAGTCAAACCCATCCCGCGGAAAGTCTCATAGTAAAGGATGTTGATACTATTTCCTCCATCCATGAGTACCTTATGTAAAGTGTATCCTCCGACTTGTGGTGCCACTACCAGGGCTAGGACTCACGGATTATCCACCACTTGCGGGGTGATCCTCCCTTTTCCAGGTTATTGGCTGTTCAGACCAGTTGAGCCATTTATGTATTGCCGACTCCTTCTCTACAGACAAGGCTGCAAGCTGTTGGAGTTTTCTATCCCTTCGGCAGCTGCTGGTGGTAAAAACGTGATATGCTTCATGGCCATCAAGCTGCTTTGGGTTTGCTTGAAATCCATCAAGCCCCGATTGCATCCGCCTTCCGGCTCCGGCTTTGGCTCCCTGATATTGGCATCATGAGCCGGCTCCCATGTTGCCTGATTATTGATTGTTATTGTCGTAGCCGGCTCCCTGATGGCAGGTTTGTTGGTTGTCGTTGTTATAACCGGCTCCGGAACCTGACCCAGGGGGCCCTTGGTGTCCACCATCATTGCCTCCTCGCCGTTTGAACTCTTGCATGAAGTTGGAGTTTTACCAGGAGTGATTTGTCGGACGACCAGGTCTTCCATGTCTTGGGCACAACCCTTTCATAGAAGACTCATAACTATTTGGGAGGAAGTTCTCCTACGGCTTCCGGTAGTTTCCCCCTTGCCTCTGTCTTTGGGAGCCGACATTGGTGTTGGCTACCAAGTAAGGTGCATTCTGATCAAGCCGACGCTTGTTCTGCTGGCCCTGATTTCCACCATTGTGCTGCCCTTTGCCACCACTTTTCTTTCCTCGGCCAGTTTTATCCTCATCGGAGTTGCCATCCTTGGTTTTGTCAGACTCAGCATACTTAGTGACTGCGTCCATGAGTTCTCTCATATCTCTGACCGTTCTCTTAATACGACCGATTTTATGGATCAAGGGTTCAAATTTGCAGTTCTTTTCCAAGACTAAAAAGGCTGTCTGGGCCGTGATGCTGTCCGAGGAATGAATTATTTGGCTACTCGTCGAGCCCAATGATGGGCCAAATCTCCTTCCTTCTGAACACAGTGCTCCAGATCAATGATTGTGGTAGCGCGTCGGCACATACCTTGGAAATTCTTGAGGAACTTCTCCTTCAACTCTGACCAGGAGCCGATGGAGTTTTCGTGGAGGTTTTTGTGCCAGATACGGGCCGTTCGTTCTAATATCATCGTGAGGTATCAGGCACATACTCCGGCACTAGCCTGGAGTATATCCGTTGCTAAATCATAGCTTTCGATCGAGGCCGCGGGGTCCATATCTGCTGTATAATTTGGGATTTTGCGGGGCCCATTGAAATCCGACGGTATACGGGCATTCCTCAAAGCGGAGACCAAGCAATTATTTCCAACCGAACAGCTAACAAAACCTGCCCCTTCCTCCTGAAGTGGGGGTTGTATTGCCGGCTCGGGAACCCTAGCTGCCGACTGTGCAGTGAGTCGGGTCGCCAGCTGTGCTTCGGGATCCGGCTGTCCTCTCTGTTGACGGTGACTGCTGGAGGCGGTTGGAGCCGAGGATTCTTCCTGCCGACTTCCACTTGGGCGAGGAGTCCCATGTAAATATGAGAAATCGTGCGAGTACTGCGCCTGCTGAGCGACTGCAGTCTTGATCATCTCTATTGCGTCTTGCGTGGCCATATGTGCAGGGTTGTTTCCATGAATGGGTGCATTGGCCAGGTACCGTGTCGCAGCCAAGACGTTTTTCCACGGGGTTGTTATAATGGCTAGGCGGTGTGTGTAATATGGCCGGTTCTCGTGGCGGGGTGAACCCTGGCGGGGTAGCTCCCTGCTGTGGACTTTGGAAAAGTACTCGTCCTACCATGCCTGGCGGGATCGGACTCACATGCTGATACGTCTCAAACGTATCTACTTTTCCAAAAACTTTTGCAATTGTTTTGCCCTCATTCTTGCATGATTTGGATGAAAATAACCCGGACTAACGCTGTTTTTAGAAGAGCTGCATGTATGGTTTTATTGTGCGCAGGAAAATGGAGTTTTGGACGTCTCAGAAAATTCCCAGAAAAATACCAGACACTCCACGCACCTGAAGGAGCCAGAAGCCAGAAATGGGACCAGAGGGCAGCCAAAGGGCCCCAGGCGCCCCCCTGGCGCGGCGAGGGTTGGGGCCACGCCCTCTGGCCGCCTGGGGGCCTCCCCCCTCCTATGGTGCCCTACCGATGCTCCTATTTATTCCCGTGGGAGAAACCCCGAAACAGAAGTCGTTTTCCCAATTCACGTCGCGGAGCCGCCGCCACCCTCAGTTCTTCTCCGGGAGGGCTAATCTGGAGGCTGTTTTGGCCTCCGGAGAGGGGAGATCATCGCCATCGTCATCATCATCGCCACTCCATCCTCCCTCCATGACTTCTCCATCCATGTGTGAGTAATTCCCTGCTGTAGGCAAAAGGGGATTGTAGGGATTGGATGAGTTAGATCATGTAATAGTTTATCAGATTGTTGGGGGCATGTTGCCTATCATCTAGATTGTTGTTTATCATCTTTGCTTCAACTTGTTGCTCTTAATGCTTGTCACTTTGGGCCCGAGTGCCATGATTTCAGATCTGAACCCTATGTGTTTGCATGAATATATTTGTGTTCTTGATCATATCTATGAGTTGTATGCACCTGTTATAGTCCGGAACCGGAGATCCCAAAGGTGATAGCTTGGGACACCAAAGGGGATGGACTATAATTTGAGGATTCCATGTATCCATTGTTTGTTAATGCTTTGTTCCGGTGCTCTTTGACAGGAGCACCTTAATCTCCATAAGTTCCTTTTTGCCCCGTTCGTAGCGGGATGGTAGGACAAAAGATGTTGTGCAAGTTCTTATTGCAAGCACGAACAACTATCTATGGGATACATGCCTGATGTTTGATTTATGCCTAGATGATCATTGCTTTTCTGTGTGCCTTGCCCCAAGTTGAATATATGATGTGTCTATCCATGCAGCGCCCAACCATCCATCTCCCTAGCCTACAGTGTTTTTAATTCTCCTGGTTACTAGTTGTTTACTTTCGTTATTTTACCATTACTGTTTCACCACCACTATTTCCGTTTCAATCATCACTTCGATATCGCAGTTGCTATTAATATCTTGTTGCAAGTAAGTGTATCTCAGGTACGGTGTAATTGACAACTCCACTGTTAAATCTTGTGGATATTCTTTGGCTCACCTTGAGTCAAATCTATAAATTGGGTTATTCTTACCCGCGGAGACTATCTCGATCCCCTGCAGTTGTAGGTTATCAAGCCTGTTTTCTGGCGCCGTTGCCAGGGAGCATAGCTTTATTCACAAGTCCAATTGAGGTATTTTACCTGCTGCAATTTATCCGCTATGGGTAAGAAAGAAGACCCCAAGGTCTCGATCTTACCATCCCGTACAAGAAAAGGTACTGTTCTGAACACTAGTGCTACACTTGATTCACCTTCAGTTATGAGTAAGTTTGCTTCACCTCCACCACATGATGCTTCTACTGAATCCGATACTATGGACGATACTTTTGATGATGCTTCTACTACTCTTGAGGATATTGGTTCACTTAGTCACGCTCTTGAGAAACAGATCGCTGCTGCTGCAAAAAAATCTGGAATTGAAATTCCTGATACTTGCTATCCTTTTGATGGAACTTACACTTACCCCGATTTGAGTAAACTCAAGGAGAGACTCCTTGATGATAATTATATTATACTTGATGATGATTTATGCAGGGAGCTAACAGAGTTTGATGACTCTGACCCTGATGCTATTAAGAAGATTCTCGAAAAACATTCCCTGAAGAACAAGACCGTTCCTGATCCTAAATTTGCTACGTCTCCTATATGCATCAATGATCCTGATTATAATTTCTCTGTTGATCTTTCACTTATATCTATGGTTGAATCTGACCCCTTTTATGGCAGAGAAAATGATGATGCTATCGCACACCTGACCAAACTCACTGAGTTTGGTGGCTTGTTTACTATAGATGAGAAGATACGAAATTTCTATGTTACTAAGCTTTTTCCTTTCTCTTTAAAGGAAGGTGCTAAAGCGTGGTATGATGCACTACCATGTGGTTCCATTAGGAGTCCTCAAGACTTAGCTCACTCTTTTGTTGATAAGTATTTTCCTGCTCATATGCAACATGCTGCTTTACGAAGAATTTATAACTTTAAACAGTTGCAGGATGAGAACCTCCCTAAAGCTTGGGGGAGGTATTGCAGTCTGATCCAGGCTAGACTGGGACATGGAGTCCCTAAGAATGAATTAATTTATATATTTTATGGTTGTCTAACTGATGAATCTAGATCCTATTTGGACAGTTGTGCTGGGTGTGTTTTCAGGAAAAGAACACCGGACAATGCAGAGGAATTAATGGGCAAGATTGCCAAGAACCACGAAGATTGGTCCGTCCCTAAACCACCTCCACCACCAAAGAAAAGGCGCATGCTTATCCTAAGCCCCGAAGATATGCAAGAAGCAAAGAAGTCTATTAAAGAGAAGGGTATTAAAACTAAAGACGTGAAGAATCTACCCCCCATTGAGAAGTTGTGTGAGCCTAGCACTCATCCTCCTATGGTAGAGGTACACTCCCTTTTAGATTTCAATGCAAGTGACATTCCTCATGGTAAGCCTCCTGATCAATGTTTAGATGACCTTGATAATTTTATTATGAAGCAAAATCACTTTAATGAGAGGATACAAAGTCAGTTGCATGATAATTCTCTTGCTATCAAAAGTTTGCTTGATGTTCTAGGTAGAACAGTTAATGATGTTAAATGTCTTGTGAAGCATTTTCATATGGTTCAAACTCAGCTTGACCAAATTTCTAATGTGCAAAAAGATTTGCTTGCTAATAATGCCAAACAGGATATACAGGCCTTCGGGATTAAAACCCGAGGGGGAACTAGCACTCAAGATCCTCTCTATCCGGAGGGACATCCGAAGAGGATCGAGCAAGATTCTAAAATACAGGAGGAAGAAATTGTTAGCTCTCCGAAGAAGAAGAAGAAGAAGAAGCACAAAGAAGCTGACAATTCCAATGACCCAAATAGTATATCTACCTCCGATGCTGAGACTGAAGATGGTGCTGAGCCTGAAAAGGATGGTGAAAAGAATGATCCACCCGAAGTTCGAGAAGAAGAAGCACCCGACAAACGCAAGGAATACACTAGAGAAGATTTTATCGCAAGAAGACATGGGAAGGAACGAGAACCATGGGTACAGAAACCCATGCCCTTTCCAGGTAAGTCTCTCAAAACTAAAGAAGAAGAGCATTACAATAAGTTTTGTGAGTGGATGAAATCTCTTTTTCTTCAAATTCCTTTGACTGATGCTATTAAGTTACCTCCTTATTCGAGATATATGAAATATATTGTTACTAATAAAATAAAAGTTTCTAATGAAGCAATATCTACTATGCTTGCTAACTACTCTTTTAGTGGAAAGATTCCTGAGAAGCTTGGTGATCCAGGTATACCCACCATTCCTTGTTAAATAAAGAATAATTATGTTAGAACTACTTTATGTGATCTTGGAGAAGGAGTGAGTGTTATGACCTTTTCTCTTTACAAGAGATTATGTTTAGAAAAACTAATCCCTACAGATATCTCTCTTCAGATGGCTGACAAGTCAACAACTGTTCCCATAGGTATTTGTGAGGATGTTCCCGTTGAAGTTGCTAATTGTTTAATCCTTACTGATTTTGTTGTGCTTAACATGCCCGAGGATGGGAGCATGTCTATTATTCTTGGTAGACCTTTTATTAACACCGCAGGTTCTATTATTGATTGCAATAAAGGAAAGGTTACTTTCAATGTGAATGACAAAGAACACACGGTGTATTTTCCGAAGAAGATTGACAAAAGGCATGGCCTCCACTCTATAGAGAATATCGAGACCGTGAAGATTGGAGAATGGGATTGTACTCTACATGTGCACCACAAATACAAAACCATCATGGTGGGGACAATGTCCATTAAAGTAAAGGTGCAATGATCACTTCATAAGAGGTGAGACTTTTTGCTCTATGTATCGCCGGTTTGTTGGTAAGACTTGATCAACCTTGCTAGTAAGCATGTTTTATATAGGTAAAAGTGGAGCTCGTTATGTTTTCATTTGCCTTAGATTTTACTCTCCTTGCTGTACCAATTTTTTATGTTTTTGAAACTTCACAACTCTAATCACTGCTTCAAGTTTTCAGAAAGTTTCGCAGCTTTGTGAACTTCGCAAAATTTTCAATAGTGAAGTTGCTAGAAAAATTCCAGAAAAATTATAATAAAAATTTCCATGCCGGGAGTGACCCAGAGGCACCTGGGGCTGACCAGGGGGGCCAGCAGTGGCCCAGGCGGCCAGCTGGCGCGGCTTGGCCCCTGGCCGCGCCCACAGGGCGCCTGGGGCCTACAGGCCCCACCTCCAGGTATGTCTTCTTCCTCCTCCTTCCTCTCTCTCCAAAAACACGAGTACTGCTCCACATCTTGCGTTCTTGCTGTTCTTGGAGGCAATTTTTGATATCTCTCTACAGCCCACCGTTCGAGCTGAGATTTTGAGCAAATACTCCCTGGTATGTAACTCCTTCACCCCCAATTAGATTTTTGATTGGTGGCCTCATTTGTGAGTATTTAGTAGCTCTTGGTGTTGTTCATATGAGCTTGCATGCATGTGTAGAATTTTATTTTCCAAGTTTTGATGCAAGTTTATGCCTTAGGTAGGTGAGTAGAGTAGTTTGCCTCAACTCACTTTGTTTAAATCCTTGTTTTTGTGAATTGTCAAAAATTTCATAAATGAGTTTCTTTGGAAAGGAAAAGGGGTGGCTTGGGAAGAAGAAGCCCGAGCGCTCCGATCGATTCACTAGAGCTGCAGCTTCACCCTCAGCAGTTAGGGTGAGCTACAATGAAGATCATGTGCCCCTTGAGTTGTTGGAAGACACAAGTCCAGCATGCGCAATGATGTATCCGTTCGATGATTTTCTTACCGCTGCAGGAATTAAGGAGGAATTTTATGGCCTTTTTGCCAACGCAGGTTTGACACGGCTAGCTTTATGCCGTGTGGTGCAATACAAAAAGCTTACCTCCTGTTTTGTTAACAATTTTTGTTATAATCATGATGCTGGAACCGTTGAGTTCAAACTTTATAATGATCTCATAACCATGTCTTTGGCACATTTTTGTGATATAATAGGTGTGAGGAACGTTGGCTAGACAACGAAGATGACCATGCAGCCTTCCGGGTTGAGGACCCTCTTCAACTCCCTTTGTTGCCAGGAGGAGACCGACATTCGACGCACGAAGATTTCCAGCTTTCTGTTTCCACACCTCAGGTATTTTGCGTATTTTGTTGCTAGAGGGGTGTTAGCTCGTGACAACACGAGCAATGGTTCTGCACAAGATTTCGCTATTTATGCGAACGCCCTCTCTGATAAGAATGATTATAATGTGGGTGCCTTGATTTCTCGGCGCCTTGTTACAAACAGTAACAAGGGTGATTTATATGGTGGCATTTACGCCACACTCATCCTTGAGTTTCTTGAGCGCACCCCACATCCTGATGATGTTCCCGTTTCATACGCGATTCTCGATCTTGCGGCTATGAAGAGGCACAAGTTTGTTACCATGACTTCTTAGTTTGGTAACCTTGATTATCTTTTGAGGTTTGAAAGGACCATTACTCGTGAGATCTGTCTACCTGCACCACTTTTGTTTGATAACACTCGCAGGAACGGATGGTCCTTCAACGAGATTCAGTTCGATGAGTTCATGGCTAATTACCAGCCGCATAACCCCATGGAGGGGGTTGTGCCCGATGAGGAGGAGCATGGTGAGTTCCCACCTTTCCAGGGAGAGACCTTCACCGAGCATGGCGAGGGGTCTTCTTCCGCTTGGAGCGCAGGGCCTTCCTCATGGGAGGACCCGAGGACTTCGGTGTACGCGCCGGAGGGCTCATACGACTCCTGGACTTACCCTTACCCCAGAGCAGGAGGCTCCTGGGGGCAGTAGCTGCTACCAACTTAGGCCAAAAGCCTAAGCTTGGGGGAGTACGTTCCCTTCTCACCTTTCCATTGTATTATCCGTTTTTATTTTGTTTGCTTTTTCGAAGTTTTTGCCCGTACTTAAAATTCAAAAAGATTTATTTTCTCTCTTTAGTTTGCTTTGTTGAAGAGTTCAGCTCGAGTCCGTGATGGCATTTGCACTTGATTATATTTTCCTACGTCCAATCATGCAAGCGACGAGGCAGTGATGACGAAGATCGATGAAAGGGATGCAACAAGGAAAACCGGTATGAACTCTTTTTGTTTCTACTTTTTTACATATGCTTGTACTTAGGATTTAGAGACCAGCTTGTAGCGACATAGTGCTATGTTTACAATGCTTTCCCAGTGTTCATGCTTTCCTTGTGGCTAATCCCAAATAGCTAGAGTACATAATGTGTTGTTGAAATGATTTGCATGCATTGCATTGCTCATGGTTTGGCATACTTAAGTGGTATTTCCCTTTGGAGAATTCTCGGATTGACTTGGCACATGCTTACACATGTTATGACTGAAAATTCTACTATGCCTTGATGATCTGTGAATTTCAGAATATTTATATCATTTTAATGCCCAATTCAATGTTACTTTGTTTCTCTGCATGATTATGTCTGTTATTGCTCTCTAGTTGGTCGCTTCCCAGTCTTTTGCTAGCCTTCGCTCGCACTAAGAGGATTTCTTCTTGTGCATCCAAAACCCTTGAAACCAGTTTTTCCATATGAGTCCACCATACCTTCCTATGTGGTATTTACCGGCCATCTTAACAAAGTGTCGGGACCCGGGGTTAGCGTATGCAAGCCTCGCTACAACACAGTCATATGGAGAGCCGAGAACCGTACCCACTTGTCTAAGCAGACAAGACCAAGCATAGAACGTTCTCGGAAAGCATAAAATATCGCCAGCCAGATCACAACTAAGGTCTCGAAAACCCATACTAAGACATGCATGTTATAAACATACACGCAGCACACATGCCTTGTATGAATAGCAGGTATCATTGCAATTCTCTACAAAGTATACATTTTATTGATAAATCTTACAGAGTGCACACAGAGATCACAAGTCTGTGCTCCAACATTACATCAAATATGCGGAAGCAAAGTAGGTCTGAGTACCGACAAATTTAACAAACTGCTTAGATAAGCCTTATCTATAAACAAGCCCTTCCACGAGGGAACCAGTCTGCTGACTGGGACTACACTAGCTTGGTCTTCAGTCGTCGAGATCGAGGAAGAATCCACCTTTGGGGTCAGTGGGTTCATCTAAAACATAGAATAAGAAAACGTGAGTACAAAGTCGTACTCAGCAAGACTTACGTAGGAGCTATACTACTCATGCACATGTATCAAGGTAAAGGGAGGTGGGGTTCAAAAGCAGAAGTGCCAACTTTGACTTGGCTAGTCCTGAACTACGAGTACCAGACTTGAGGTAAGAAGCGTACACGAGTCCACTACATCTCCAATCAATTACACCACTATGGTGCCTTCCTCGACTTCCCTACGAGAAAGCACGCCATAGCACTCACGCTTCTCTTGGTAAGTTTTATAAGTATCCAGTTCAAGTTGTCTAATAATCAAGCTAAGCTTTCCAAGCAGTCCTTAACCGCGGACGCGGCTATTCGAATAGTTTTGTTAACCCTGCAGGGGTGTACCGCTACACACACGTGTCATCAGTTACCGCCTTTTGCGTGTCACCGTTCAAGAGGTGACAGCGAGGATGCCACCACAACACTTCGCCCATAGCTCTGTTCTAGTCCAGAGAGTCACCTATGTGAGGGGGATCCGTATGGAAGTCGTCCGAGGTTCCAGTACAGCCTCAAACGATGTGTGCAGGGTCCCAAGTCGGTCCTGAAAAGCCGTTCATCCACTTCGCAGACCGTGCCACAGCCCTACCAGAACTTCGAACTACTGCGACTTCTAGGGTTCGAATGGGGTGAGGTACTAGGATGAGAGGGGCCAGTGAGCCCAATGTGTGGTTGTGCTCTTCTTCTTGGATCACCACACAAGAACTCGGACTTAAGGCGGTGTTCAACGAGACAACCCACTGTGTACTCCTACATAGCCTCTCATCGTTCACCTTGTATTAGGGTAGATTCACCAACACATTTCTACCATCATCAACATGATTACTACCATCCCGACACATAACAGTAACATCATTGTATCACTCTAAACATGCAATAAGCAGTAACAGTTGCAGGGGCCACATGATATCATTCAACTCCTACATTTGCTAGGATTGTGGTTTGCTTACTACTGTGACAAATGATAGGTCATGCAAAGGAATGGGTTCATCTATGCGGTAGAAACATAGCATGGTAATTATCCTATACAATGCATAAGCGAGACATGAGAGGGAAGTGGGATTTTATCGACATGATCAATGGGGGTTTGCTTGCCTTGCTGACGAGGTTTGATAACGGTGTCTTCAACGAAGGGGGTGGCCTCCGATTCCAGTTGCACGTCTATCGGGCAAACAATCAAACAAGGAATAAATATACTAGCAATGCTCAAGCACATGATCAATATTGTAATGTGATGTTCATGGTTGCAATGTGTTGACAATTCCATTTAAAAGAAGTAATTTGCAAAGTCATTTGCAAAATCACTCCAAATTTGAATTCAAAAGAATGCCATATGCATGTTTGCTACTGTTCACCCATTTTAAAATGGTCAAACATAGAAACAAGTTGCATATTCAGAATCCTTGTATTTTTCTGATAATTTTAGACATATTATTTTTCCAATTAGGAGTTAATATGAATTTTCTATGATTTATTGAAGTTTAAGCTATTTTCTGGAATTTCTCTGATTTATTTTTAATCTGGAAATTGTTTATTGCGTCAGCACTGAGTCAGCATGACATCAGGGGGTTGACCCAGTCAAACTGACATGGGGGCCCTACCTGTCATTGACTCAGGGGCTAATCCCCTCTGTTTAAACTAATAGGGGTTAGTTAGGCCAGTGGGGGGACACATGTCAATGGGGATTAGGAGGGGGTTAGCTTGGGGTTAGGGCGCTAATGGCGAGTTCGCCGGAGAACTCGCCGGAACTTCACCGGGGTTGTGGTTTCGGGCGCGGGAGGGGGAACAGAGACCACTGGCGGGTGCCTCGTCTTCTCGTGCATCTTCTGGCACACAGGGGGGGGGGTCAAAAGCACGCACTAAGGCGACGACTAGTTCAACGGAGGTGGCGGCCCGTCCACTAACCTCGCCGGAATCGCGTTCTGGAGCACGGGAGGAGGCGGGGAAGGGGGCAATCGAGCGAGCTGCTCACCCTGAGTCGGAAGGAGAAGACGGCGGGGCCGGGAAGTGCTAGGTGGCGGCCCTTGGCGGCCGGAGGCAGGTACTTAGGGCTCGCGTCGTCTTCGGTGGCGCCAAGCTTCGATTGAGGGCGGGGATCGGAGGAGTCGACGGCTCTGGAGCGATTGGACACGGCGGCGAGGCTCCTAGCTGCCGTTGGCCACGTCGGGGCGTCGTCGCGCTCTTTGCTAGGTTACGGGGGCGCTCGGGTTTTCCGCCGGAGAGGAAGGGGAAGGCCAGAGCGAGAGAGGGGGAAGGTGTGCGGGCTTCTGGGCGACGTAGAGGCGTGAGGAGGAGGCCTGGGGGCCTAGAAGGAGCTGGGCGTCGAGGTGTCGCCGTGGCCACGCTTGGCCTCCACCGAGCAGCTTGGCTCGGCGGGGAGGTAGAAGACAAGCGTCGCGGGTGGGATGGGCCGAGGCCAGAAGAAAGGTGGGCCTTGCCCTAGGCGCCAGGTAACTCTCTCCTCTTTTGTTTTTCTTTTAATCTTTTCTCGAATTTGTTTGTCTTCGCTAATTAAATATCTAGGCATTTTTATAAATGCCCGAAATTTTTATATGGCCTCAAAATATATATATCTAGCCACTTATAAAGTTTGGACATTTTTAAAATTCAAATTATTTGAACTTTAATTCAAATAGGGGTTTAAATTTAAATCCATGCTCCTATTTGAATATTTGAAAAATCCATGAGCATGGGGTTGGATCCAAATCACTTTATATGTGATCACACTCATTTATGAGACTTTTCAAAAATGCAAAAGGAATTTTTGGAAGAAAATTTTGTCTGGCCATTTAATTAAATTCTTTAGGGCTTTTCTTTTCCCCATTTTTAATTTCTTTTGAAATTTTCACATGATGCAAAAGAGCACTTGAACCCTAGCACATACCTAGAAGTGGGTTCTCACAACTCGCCCCCACTCAAAAGAATCTCGTCCCGAGATTTAGAAGTCTATGGGAGGAAGGAGGGGTACTCGGCACTAAGACGGTCTTCTCTTTCCCACGTGGCCTCTCTCTCAGAGTGGTGTGACCATTGCACTTTCAGAAACTTAATCTTCTGACGACGAGTGACACGCTCTGCGGAATCAAGAATACGAACGGGGTACTCTCGATAAGAAAGGTCATCTTGGAGATCAAGCGTTTCATGGTCGACTTCGCGGATGGGGTCCTTGAAGCAACGCCTGAGTTGTGACACATGGAATACATCATGTACTCGGGAAAGGTGCGGGGGTAGTTCGAGTTGGTAGGCAACTTCTCCACGTTTAGCAAGAATGCGGAAAGGTCCGATGTAACGTGGGGCCAACTTGCCTTTGATACCGAAACGTTGGGTTCCCTTCAGAGGATTAACCCAAAGATAAGCCTTCTCATCCAGATTGTAGCTCTCTTGCCTATGATGATGATCATAGTAGCTTTTCTAACGAGACTGGGCTGCTTTCAATTGATCACGAACAATGCGAACTTGCTCTTCTACTTCTTGATCATATCCGGTCCAAAGAGTTGTCTTTCACCGGTTTCCGACCAGTTTAGGGGTGTTCGACATCGTCGTCCATATATAAGTTCAAAAGGAGCCATGTTCAGACTAGATTGGAAACTATTGTTATAAGAAAATTCGGCGAATGGAAGAGACTTTTCCCAATTCTTTCCGAATGAGATAACACAAGCTCTGAGCATGTCTTCCAGAATTTGGTTAACCCTTTCGACTTGACCGCTAGACTGAGGATGGAAAGCTGTACTAATGGAGAGATGAGTTCCCATAGCATTCTGAAAGCTTCCCCAAAATCTAGAGGTGAAAAGGCTACCACAGTCAGAATTGATTTCCAAAGGAACACCGTGAAGGGATACAATTCTGGAGACATACAAGTCCGCTAACTGGCTAGCAGTTATAGACTCGCGAACTGGAAGGAAGTGTGCAACTTTGGAAAGCCTATCAACAACAACGACGATGTCATCATTTCCTTTCTGGGTTTTTGGAAAGCCAGTGATGAAATCCATACTGACTTTGTCCCATTTCCACTCGGGATTAGGCAAAGGTTGAAGTGTACTAGCAGGTCTTTGATGTTCTGCCTTAATGCGACGACAAACATCACATTCGGAAAAAAATCGAGCAATGTCTCTCTTCATCCTAGTCCACCAAAATCTCTGGTGTAGATCTCGGTACATTTTTGTGCTACCGGGATGAATCGAGAGGGGTGTGTCATGGGCTTCTTTGAGGATGAGTTGCCTTAGTTCCCTATTCTTAGGTACTACCAAATGATTTCCAAAGAATACCGTTCCTTTACTATCTGTGGAGAAACGTTTAGCAACTCCGCTAGCAATGTTCTCCTTGATCCGGCGAACACCTCGTGCACGCCTTTGGGCAACTATGATTTGATCCTCAAGAGTTGGTTTCGCCACCAATTTGAAAAGAGATCCACGAGGAACAATCTCGAGATTGAGCTTTCAAAATTCCTCATGAAGAAGTGGTTGATACTGTTGTAACATGAGGTTGTTACAATATGACTTACGACTTAGTGCATCAGCCATGACATTGGCTTTGCCTGGGTTGTAAGAAATTCCTAAGTCATAATATTTTATCAACTCTATCCAGCATCTTTGCCTGAGATTAAGATCTGGCTGGGTGAATATGTATTTGAGGCTTTGGTGGTCGTAATAGATCTCACAACGATTACCAAGGAGGTAATGTCGCCAAGTTGTCAGGGCATGAACTATGGCAGCGAGTTCAAGATCATGGGTAGGATAGTTCTCTTCATGTGGACGCAATTGGCGCGAAGCATAAGCTACCACATGTCGATCTTGCATAAGTATGCATCCTAACCCTTGCCGTGAGGCATCACAAAAGATCTCGAAATCCTTTTTGGTGTCTGGAGGCGCAAGTACGGGTGCAGAAGTCAATCTTCTTTTTAGCTCTTGAAAGCTTTCCTCGCACTTGGGAGTCCATTGGAATTTCTTATCTTTCTTGAGGAGTTCAGTTATAGGCTTTGCAACTTTGGAGAAGTTCTCAACGAAGCGGCGGCAATAGCTGGCTATGCCTAGAAAACTCCTAACTTGCTTAACAGATTCAAGTGGAGTCCAGTCAAGGACAGCCTAAACTCTCTCGGGATTCACAGCAATGCCTTTTGCAGAAATCACGTGGCCTAAGTAGGTCACTTTTGGTAGCCAAAATTCACACTTGGAGAATTTAGCATACAGGCGATGCTCTCTAAGTTTCATCAATACCAGCCTTAGGTGTTCTACATGTTCTTCTTCGTTCTTCGAGTAGATGAGAATTTCATCAAGATAAACTACAACAAATTTATCTAAGTACTCCATGAAGATCGAATTCATCATGTGCGAGAAAGTGGCGGGGGCATTGGTTAAACCAAAGGACATGACGGTGTACTCGTAAAGAACATAACAAGTAGTATAAGCCGTTTTTGGAATGTCCTCATTTCGGATTTTGATTTGATAATAGCCTAATATCAAATCTATCTTGGAGAAGACAGAGGATCCAGCAAGTTGATCATAAAGTTCATTGATCCTGGGCAGTGGGTACTTGTTCTTTATCGTCGCTAGATTTAGCGGGCGATAGTCTACGCACATCCTTTCTGTTCCATCTTTATTTGTTACGAACAGAACGGGGCAACCCCATGGCGATGAGCTAGGGCGGATGAAGCCTTTTGCCAACAAAGCTTCCAGTTGGATTTTAAGCTCAGCTAACTCACGTGGGGCCATTTTGTATGGGCGTCTGGAAATTGGTGCGGTTCCTGGCATAAGATCCACTATGAATTCTACACATCTGTCGGGTGGCATGCCCGGCAGCTCTTCAGGAAAGACATCCGGGAAGTCACGAACCACCGTAATATCTTCAAGGTCGGGAAGGAGAAGCACATTCAAAGATTGTACTTGGGTTCTTGTTCTGGGTGAGGTGTAATCTATTGTCTGGCCTGAAGGATGTGTAAGTCTAACTGACTTGACTTTACAATCAAGAAAATCATTTTGTCTTGATAACCAATCCATACCAAGGATGACATCAATGTCTAAAGACTTGAGGGCTATGAGTGAAGCAAGGAATACTAAACCCTCAATTGCAATTTGATTGCCATGGCTTACTCTATTAGTTTGCCATTTGGAACCAGGAGTTTGAATAATCATTGGGGTGAACATTTCATCACAGGATATCTCATGACGAAGTGCATAACTCTCCGACATGAATGAGTGAGATGCTCCTGGATCGAAAAGGACAGAAGTGGGAACAAAATTGACTGGGAGCGTACCAAGAATGACGTCAGAAGTACCATCAGTTTCCTCAGCTGAGATTTGGTTCACACGTCCAAAACTTGCGGAATTGGAAGGCTTGGCGGTGGAAACCTTCGGGGGTGGCTTGGCACGAACATTGGGGTTCCCTTTGGCATGAGGTGGAGCATTCTGATTTATGGGGCACTCACGAGAATAGTGACCAGGCTGGCCACATCTGAAGCAGGCTCCAAAGGTAGTGCGGGCAGCTGGGTTGTTTGGTGGAGCAGTGGGAAATGGAGCTGGTGGACGAGGCGCCACAAAGGATGGCCTCGGTGGGTTGTGCTGGCGGAACATGCTATTGGGGATCCAGATCATGCGCTTCTGAGGGCCTGAACTGGATGAACCATCGTCTCTAGGGTGCTTGCGGGAATCCTCGGGAGTGATCATATCCTCCGCCTTGATGGCCTTTTTGACAAGGATCTCGAATGTGGCGAAGTCATGAAGATTGAGCTCGCGACGAAGTCCAGAAGTGAGTTCCTTGCGGAACCTCTCTTGCTTCTTGGAGTCAGTGGAGACCTCCTCGGGAGCATAGCGAGCAAGACGATTGAACTCTCGATTAAACTCGTCAACGAACCTTCTTCCTTGGATGAGATTGTAAAACTCCTCTCGCTTGTGGTCCATGAGTACCTTAGGAATGTGATGCTCGCGAAAAGCGACACAGAACTCATTCCACGAAGTCAACTGTCCAGCTGGACGCATGTTCAGAAAGTTCTCCCACCAAGAGCTAGTTGCACCCTCGAGGTGGTAGGTGGCATAGTTGACTCTGTCACCATCTGCAACATGGCCAGAATTGAGCTTTCTCTCGATGCTGCGAAGCCAGTCATCGGCGTCAAGGGGCTCAGTGGAATAGCTGAAAACTGGGGGATAAAGCTGGATGAAGTCATTCAACGAGACAAGCTCATTCTGCTGCTGGGCAGTGTTCCGAGCAATGAACCCCAACAACTCATGAGAGTCCCTTCGGTTTCTTTCAACCTCCATGAGAACTTGAGCTATCGTGGGTGACGGTGGAAGATTGCCTTCCTCCGGATCATCCCCACGAGCTTGGGCACGACCAAGGAGGCCACGGGTTCCTTGAGACATCCTGAAGGATAAGATCAATGTCAAAAGATGTTGAATGATTTTGCAAATGCATCAGATTATGAAGATAACTGTAATGACTCGGACAACATAACGGCTGTTATTGCAAGAAAACAATTTTCTATCAATGTAGATACAACACTTACATAATACGATGTAAGAAATCAGCATTACAACAATGCTAGGAAACCGGACAGAACTTTCCTACGGCTACAAGGAAGCAAACAACGAGATGTTCTAGTAAGATATAGATGAGCCTAGTCCTATCTTCCCGTAGAACAAGATGAGGGTGACTCAGAACTCAGAACGATGAAGGTAAGGAGAAAAAGAAGCCTTACGTTGTTCCCTTATATACCCAGAGTAACTATATAACTATAGAAGGCTAGACTCGACTTCGGCCAAGGCTGAAATCCTACAGTCATTCCTGCTCTGATACCAAGTCTGTCGGGACCCGGGGTTAGCGTATGCAAGCCTCGCTACAAAACAATCATATGGAGAGCCGAGAACCGTACCCACTTGTCTAGAAGACAAGGCCAAGCACAGAACGTTCTCGAAAATCATCGAACGTGAGGGACATCCCATTCAGGCTGGATGATCAACTGAAACGGGTCCTCATCGTCTGCACACAAGTCAAAATTATGCGGGTGATGAACTCCCATACTCATAGACAAGTCGCCTCAACCATACTATCGATTGTATTATAACCCTTACATAGACTTACTCCAGCCCGATCACTTAGTCGGGGGCTAGGGCGGGCTCGATCATACATCAAAGTGTGCACGTGACGGAGTCACGAACAATCGCATCGCGATGACCCAAGCTGCGCACATCTAAGGGACACTTGGTGTATAAAAGACCGCTAGCCAGATCACAACTAAGGTCTCGAAAACCCATACTAAGACATGCATGTTATAAACATACACGCATCACACATGCCTTGTATGAACAGCAGGTATCATTGCAATTCTCTACAAAGTATACATTTTATTGATAACTCTTACAGAGTGCACACAGAGATCACAAGTCTGTGATCCAACATTACATCAAACATGCGGAAGAAAAGTAGGTCTGAGTACAGACAAGTTTAACAAATGGATTAGAGAAGCCTTATCTATAAACAAGCCCTTCCACGAGGGAACCAGTCTGCTAACTGGGACTACACTAGCTTGGTCTTCAGTCGTCGAGCTCGAGGAAGAATCCACCTTCGGGGTCAGTGGGTTCATCTAAAACATAGAATAAGCAAACATGAGTACAAAGTCGTACTCAGCAAGACTTACGTAGGAGCTATACTACTCATGCACATGTATCAAGGTAAAGGGAGGTGGGGTTCAAAAGCAGAAGTGCCAGCTTTGACTTGGCTAGTCCTAAACTACGAGTACCAGACTTGAGGTAAGAAGCGTACACGAGTCCACTACATCTCGAATCAATTACAACACTATGGTGCATTCCTCGACTTCCCCACGAGAAAGCCCGCCATAGAACTCACGCTTCTCTTGGTAAGTTTTATAAGTATCCTGTTCAAGTTCTCTAATAATCAAGCTAAGCTTTCCAAGCAGTCCTTAACCACGGACGCGGCTATTCGAATTGTTTTGTTAACCCTGCAGGGGTGTACCGCTACACACACGTGTCATCAGTTACCGCCTTTTGCGTGTCACCGTTCAAGAGGTGACAGCAAGGATTCCACCACAACACTTCCCCCACAGCTCCGTTCTAGTCCAGAGAGTCGCCTATCTGAGGGGGATCCGTATGGAAGTCTGGCCGAGGTTCCAGTACAGCCTCAAACGATGTGTGCATGGTCCCAAGCCGGTCTTGAAAAGCCGTTCATCCACTTCGCAGACCGTGCCACAGCCCTACCAGAACTACGAACTACTGCGACTTCTGGGGTTCGAACGGGGTGAGGTACTGGGATGAGAGGGGTCAGTTAGCCCAATGTGTGGTTGTACTCTTCTTCTTGGATCACCACACAAGAACTCAGACTTAAGGCGGTGTTCAACGAGACAACCTACTGTGTAATCCTACACAACCTCTCATCGTTCACCTTGTATTAGGGTAGATTCACCAACACATTTCTACCATCATCAACATGATTACTACCATCCCGACTCACATAACAGTAACATCATTGTATCACTCTAAGCTTGCAATAAGCGGTAACAGTTGCAGGGGCCACATGATATCATTCAACTCCTACATTTGCTAGGATTGTGGTTTGCTTACTACTGTGACAAATGATAGGTCATGCAAAGGAATGGGTTCATCTATGCGGTAGAAACGTAGCATGGTAATCATCCTATACAATGCATAAGCGAGACATGAGAGGGAAGTGGGATTTTATCGACATGATCAATGGGGGTTTGCTTGCCTTGCTGACGAGGTTCGATAACGGTGTCTTCAACGAAGGGGGTGGCCTCCGATTCCAGTTGCACGTCTATCGGGCAAACAATCAAACAAGGAATAAATATACTAGCAATGCTCAAGCACATGATCAATATTGTAATGTGATGTTCATGGTTGCAAGGAATAAATATACTTGCAATGCTCAAGCACATGACCATTTAAAAGAAGTGCTTTGCAAAGTCATTTGCAAAATCACTCCAAATTTGAATTCAAAAGAATGCCATATGCATGTTTGCTACTGTTCACCCATTTTAAAATGGTCAAACATAGAAACAAGTTGCATATTCAGAATCCTTGTATTTTTCTGATAATTTTAGACATATTATTTGTCAAATTTGGAGTTAATATGAATTTTCTATGATTTATTGAAGTTTAAGCTATTTTCTGGAATTTCTCTGATTTATTTTTAATCTGGAAATTGTTTATTGCGTCAGCACTGAGTCAGCATGACATCAGGGGGTTGACCCAGTCAAACTGACATGGGGGCCCTACCTGTCATTGACTCAGGGGCTAATCCCCTCTGTTTAAACTAACATGGGTTAGTTAGGCAAGTGGGGCCCCACATGTCAGTGGGGATTAGGAGGGGGTTAGCTTGGGGTTAGGGCGCTAATGGCGAGTTCGCCGGAGAACTCGCCGGAACTTCACCGGGGTTGTGGTTTCGGGCGCGGGAGGGGGAACAGAGACCACGGGCGGGTGCCTCGTCGTCTCGCGCATCATCTGGCACACACGGGGGGGGGGGGTTAAAAGCACGCACTAAGGCGACGGTTAGTTCAACGGAGGCGGCGGCCCGTCCACTGACCTCGCCGGAATCGCGTTCTGGAGCACGGGAGGAGGCGGGGAAGGGGGCAATCGAGCGAGCTGCTCACCCTGAGTCGGAAGGAAGACGGCGGGGCCGGGAAGTGCTCGGTGGCGGCCCAATTGAAGTTTTTCTCCTCGGCGGCCGGGGGCAAGAACTTGGGGCTCGCGTCGTCTTCGGTGGCGCCAAGCTTCGATTGAGGGCGGGGATCGGAGGACTCGACGGCTCTGGAGCGATTGGACACGGCGACGAGGTTCCTTGCTGCCGTTGGCCACGTCGGGGCGTCGTCGCGCTCTTTGCTAGGTTACGGGGGCGCTCGGGTTTTCCGCCGGGGAGGAAGGGGAAGGCCAGAGCGAGAGAGGGGAAATGTGTGCGGGCTTCTGGGCGACGTAGAGGCGTGAGGAGGAGGCCTGGGGGGGCCTAGAAGGAGCTGGGCGTCGAGGTGTCGCCGTGGCCACGCTTGGCCTCCACCGAGCAGCTTGGTTCGGCGGGGAGGTAGAAGACAAGCGCCACGGGTGGGCTGGGCCGAGGCCAGAAGAAAGGTGGGCCTTGCCCTAGGCGCCAGGTAGCTCTCTCCTCTTTTGTTTTTCTTTTAATCTTTTCTGGCATTTGTTTGTCTTAGCTAATTAAATAGCTAGACATTTTTATAAATGCCCCAAATTTTTATATGGCCTCAAAATATATATATCTAGCCACTTATAATGTTTGGACATTTTTAAAATTCAAATTATTTGAACTTTAATTCAAATAGGGGTTTAAATTTAAATCCATGCTCCTATTTGAATATTTGAAAAATCCATGAGCATGGGGTTGGATCCAAATCACTTTATATGTGATCACACTCATTTATGAGACTTTTAAAAAATGCAAAAGGAATTTTTGGAAGAAATTTTTGTCTGGCCATTTAATTAAATTCTTTAGGGATTTTCTTTTCCCCATTTTTATTTTCTTTTGAAATTTTCACATGATGCAAAAGAGCACTTGAACCCTAGCACATACCTAGAAGAGGGTTCTGACACGAAGACTTTCTTCTACCATCTCGAAATTATTCAAAAACACTCGTGTGTTGTGCCTCTGTTTTAGCTCATGAGGAAGTAGTAGGTAATTCATGACCGTCTTATGTTAGACATGTTTTATTACGGGATTGCATGTCTAATCTGCAAACCCCTAATACAAGGAGGGGCTGGCATGAGTGCGCCCAGCTCACAAAAGATAATCACAACCGACAAACCCTCCTTCACGCTTTGTCTATGAGACATCATAAAACTTTGGCAGTGATAAACAAAGGAGATTAAGGGGATGTGATCGTCTCCATCTTGGGAGCCGTTCCTCGAAACATGTCTAGCGTAAGAGGTGATCGAGTTGTCTACTAGCATTCGTTGACGAAGCATGCACCTCCCAAAACTCTTTTTATCTCTGTTTTCAAAGCCAAGAGCTCTGGTACAAGTTTAGTCTTTGCTTCCAACCACGGGTGTTCAGCCTTTCCATCAAACTCCACGGTTCGAGAGTCTCCACCTTCTTTCTTCAAAGCACCAACTAGGAGAGCATAATTGTCATTCTGAGTGTAATGTGCATTGTCCCAAAGTACTACATAGTCTTTTGCATGATTGTGGTATTACTTATTCTGAAGTTCTTAGTTCTAGTCTCCTTTAAAACTCCGGAGGAGTTTCTGCATATATGTTTTGCCTCACTCATGGAGGCTAGCGAAATACCACTCTAGTATGTTCAAGCTTTGTGCATTGTAATCCTGTCTTGATTTTCAGTAGCATATTATTTACTTTTAGTTGTTTGTGATTGACCACTTGAAAGAAGGATTGCTTCGTGCATTGTCCTCATAGAATTGTTTTGATAATTGCTAAATTCTTTTCGTAGTACATGCTTATATACATCTATTGAAGCAAAAGAGTTTGTCAAAGTTTTCTTTGTCGCGTTCAGTTCGTTGTACTGAATTGCTTCAGGAAAAGAAATATGCTAAGCTTGGGGGAGTTGACACGTTCTTGCATGATTTGGATGAAACTAACCCGGACTAACGTTGTTTTCTGCAGAGCTGCTTGTATGGTTTTATTGTGCGCAGGAAAATGGATTTTTGGACGTCTCAGAAAATTCCCAGAAAAATACCAGAAAATCCACGCACCCGAAGGAGCCAGAAGCCAGTAGTGGGACCAGAGGGAGCCAAGGGGGGCCCAGGCCGCGCCAGGGTGGCGCGGCCAGGGGTCGGGCCGCGCCCTCTAACCGCCTGGGGGCCTCCCCCCTCCTCTGGTGCCCTACCGATGCTCCTATTTATTCCCGTGATGGAGAAACCCCGAAACAGAAGTCGTTTTCCCAATTCACGTCGCGGAGCCGCCGCCACCCTCTGTTCTTCTCTGGGAGGGCTAATCTGGGTGCTGTTTCGGCCTCCGGAGAGGGGAGATCATCGCCATCGTCATCATCATCGCCACTCCATCCTCCCTCCATGACTTCTCCATCCATGTGTGAGTAATTCCCTGCTGTAGGAAAAAGGGGGATTATAGGGATTGGATGAGTTAGATCATGTAATAGTTTATCAGATTGTTGGGGGCATGTTGCCTATCATCTAGATTGTTGTTTATCATCTTTGCTTCAGCTTTTTGCTCTTAATGCTTGTCACTTTGGGCCCGAGTGCCATGATTTCAGATCTGAACCCTATATGTTTGCATGAATATATTTGTGTTCTTGATCATATATATGAGTTGTATGCACCTGTTATAGTCCGGAATCGGCGATCCCAAAGTGTAACGACCCGATTCACTAAAGAATCCAAGTCTCTGTGCATTCTGTGCTAGTCCCTGGATCAATAGCTAGCACACACAGTACATGATGCAATATCAAGAATAAACCACATGTGATATATATTACATCGAAGATCCAATATTACAATAAAGCATACCTGGATAGCTCAAGGCTAGCTTACAAATAAAATACGGAGGAAAACAATACAAGCTTCGTGGCGTCCATCAAATCCACCGGCAAGTTTAGTATAGACATCGTAATCCTACATCACATCACTTACTCGTCGTAAACAATCCTGCAACACCGAAGGTTACAGCCCGACAACGGGTCAGTACATCTGATTTGTACAACAAGTCACACGAAAAAGTATATAGCAGACCTACATCTACATGCAAGGTAAGTCAAAGGAAAGGCTTATGGTTTAGTTTTGCAGAAAGCAAGCTTTTCCTTCACATACTACAACTAATCAATTTTTTATTTATCTTGCTAGTCCTAAGTATGGTTGAATCGGGCTACACCAATTCCAACCATCCCTTTATTAAAAGTTTCCACTCAAATTCTTATTAAGGTGAATTATCTGTCAAGACCATCCAACAATAATGATGCCCAATTGCTCAAAGTTGTCTGTAACCGTGGACACGGCTAATCATGATCATTTTTTACACTCTGCAGAGGTTTGTACACTTTCCCCACTGGACTCAACACGAAGATTGAGACATAGTCTTTCAGAAGAGGTTGCCTCCAGCCTTTGGTAGCTGGTACACCTATCATATCTACATCAGCTAGCTACTAGGGCCAAGTTCCCCACAACTTACTCAGCTAAGCCAGAGCCCATATAGCCAGTGGTTGTACATGGAAGCTACTAGTCACACTATCTGTCCGATATTTTTGAGCCTGGATGGCGCCCACGACGTTCAGAGGGTAGATACCATGATGCACCCGGTTCACCACCAAAACAACCATTCGGGAAGCATTTAGCCCTGGTCCCTCCTTAGCCAAGGCACGAGCCCCATGATGCATTCCCTGCCCGCCCAGAGGTGATTTCTATTTAAGTTTGCTAGTCAAGTCATTAATCCTCACATAGCTCAATGATAACTCAACCAATCCCCGTCTACAAAGCAATAGCATTATACAACAACCACTATCCTAGGGCGACAATGAAATACAAGGTCAGAACATATGGCTATCCTACTAGGTTTAAAACATAACTAATATATAATCCTACACATGCATAGAGTGATAATTTGCTACATGCATAATAAAAAATATAGGTTGAGGTATGGTCAAAGTGTAACTTGCATTATACATTCGATGAAGTTCTTTGCTCTCGCGGTCCAGTATCCTCTACTCGTCACACTCCGAGCAAATCTATCGCAAATGAAGGAACTCTAATAAGCAATCACACCACAATAAACCATAAGATCAAAAAATAAAACACAAAGGTTTTAGAAACAAAACAAAAACAAAAAGGCTTGACACGACACCAGTGTCGATGTGCTCAAATGTGATCATTGGAAGTGAACTCGAGAGAGTCAACAGATAAAGATTCATCGGTAAAGAATTTTGATCCTAGACATTAGGAATTCAAGGTGAACATCACGCCCACAAGAAATGTGTGTGAATCTTACCGATAACATGTCTCAAATGATCCAATATGCAAAAAGAATCACTTGAAACGGAATACTACAACACAGGTCATAGCAAGTGCAAAATTGAATTGAATTTGAATTTAAACAGATCAAGAAACATTTGAATTTTTGTGTACACATGCCATGAACAGAAAGTAAATGGAACGAGTGATCCAACGCAAAAAGAATCACTCGATTTGGACCAACGGTTTAAAAGATACGACCACCGGAATTTGAATTTGATTTTGAAATAAATTCAAATTAAAAAGTGTTCAAAAGTGTGAAAAGTTGATTCCATGCTAAAGTACAGAACAACACGAGAGCGTAGGAAAAAGTTTCACCATCAATCCGACGCACGGTGAAACAGATATTGCGAGTACGGCGCCGGGGTGTTTTCTGCCAACAGGGACCTGTTCGCAAATAAAGTTTTCCCGAAAAAGCAATCGGGTCCCTGGGACCAGATCTGACCGGAGTTGACATTGGAGAGAAAAATCCGGCGAACTCCGGTTGTGCTCCGGCGAATAGCTCGTGGCTCCGGCGAGGGGCACGAGGTCCGGTGGCCTCGAGGGCGGCCGACGGGTTCACGACGAGGGGCGGCCGACGTGGATGCCGCGGCGCGGCTTGGCGGGTGCGGGCTCGGCCAGCAGCTCCGGCGAGGTGCGCCGGCTGCGGCGGCGGCGGTTGGCGCGCGCGGTGGAGGCGGCGAGCGGCGACTCAGCGTGGGGAGGCGGCGGGAGAGGAGGCGGCGAGCGCTGGTGGGCGGCCAGCGCGGCGGCGTGGAGGAGGACGGCCGGCGGCGGCGGCGACCCGCTTGTCCCGCTAGGATTTTCTAAAAAATGTGAAAATAAAAGAAAAGAAAACATTTTTCTTGGAAAACCTTAAATAGAAAGAGGAAAGGAAAAAAACGAATCCGTCTTGGGCTCTAATTGTGCTCTTGGGCGAGGTGTAGTTTTGGGCCGGCCGGACTACAATTTTTCTTTTTCTTTAAAACTGCAACTTCAAACAATATTACAAAAATAAATACACATCAGAAAAATATGAAATAAAATCCTAAATTCATCAAATAATACAAAGAAATTTATTTAATGAATACATTTTCCAAAAATGAGAATAAAAATAAAAACATTTTCTAAATACTTTTTTAAATATAAAATACTTTTCATAAATCAAATAAAAATCCAATAAATTATTTACAATATTTTTCTTTGGTCAAAAGCATTGACAAACCATTTCTAAATAATAAAATATAAATTTTAAAATTGTCACACAAATAAATAATTTGATAAAATAAGAATATCCCATTGGAATATTTTTTTCAACTCTTTTAAATATTTAACAAATCATTTCAATGAAATAAAAACTCTCTTAGCATTATAAAATCCCTAAAATAATTTTATAACTCTCTTAGCGTTTAACTACTTGAATTGCTCCTGTATTTTCCTGGCTTCTCATGCGAGCCGGCCTGCTTCTTCCGTCATCTGCTCTTTTTCCACCTGGATTTCTCTGTGAATCTTGGTCACCTGCTTCTCGAGCTCATCGATCTCCGCTTTTCGTGTGTCCTGATTTTCCACAGTGATCGGGGTAGCGAGAGCTGTTTGCAAAGCGTTTAGGGTGGCTGTGAGGGCCTCTGTCCCGGTCAGGGACGGTTCTGGGGTAGGGGCGGCCGATCCATCGGCTGGGTTTATAACTGTGTTCTGCTGATCCTGGGGATCTTCCATGTAAACGGCATCGTAGTACGGTGGCTAGAAAGAAGGGGAATCTGGGTCATAGCCCTCTAATCCCAATCCAAGCCTGTTGCTTCCAGCGGAGCAGATCGAACCGGAATATGAATCCTTCTCTCCACTAGGGGATGAGTCTGCATCAGAGAGTCCTTTCGAGTCGTCCTGCTCCAAGGTCTCGACCGAGCAAGCCGGCTTTGGAGATCCATTGGTGAATGCGACGAAGACATTCCTTGGGTCGGTCGTAAACCGACTCGCGGCTTTTGTCAGGACGTCGTGATCCGGCCCTAGCTTGAATGCGTTTACCCTTCCAATGAAGATGTAGATGGAAACGATTGGGACCTGATGGGCTGACTCGATAGAGTCGGCTTCGGAGCCCCAGGTGGTATCGTCGAAGTAGAGTTTTCCTCGCCGACTTATGGTGATTCGGCCGGCGACGAAACCTTGCATACCTCTTAGAGCTCCCTCCATGATCACGACACCTGCACGCGCAGGCCCCATGATGGGCGCCAACTGTCGTGGGAAAGTCACTGCAGATGTCCTCATGAGAGAACTTAGTGTGGGACCTTTGCTGCGAGGTGGTATCGACGAGGTGAGTCGGCCAGAACACAAGATGCGAGATTTACCCAGGTTTCAGCACCTCGAAAGGTAAAGACCTACTCCTGCTTTTCTTATTATGGGGTGTCGACTTCTCGAATTCAAAGGTGCGATCTCGCTGCCTATGCCTCGAAAGGATCTAAGTTGAGTTGTCCTGTTTGGTCCAAGGGGGTCGGTTTATATAGGTACCGGGTCCCTCGTTTAAATGAGTCCGACTTCCACATGAGATGGAGTCCTATTCTAATTATACAACATAATTTCCTCATTACACAAGGTAAGTCTATTTCCTTCTACGATCTTCTAGCTTCGCGATGACTTGTCCTGGCCTAAGCCGAGTCTCCTTCTGGGCCTTTTCCTTACAGAGTCAGCCCGGTTCTTCCGTATGCCAGGTCATGGCGCTGGGCCATCCCCTCGATAGTTTGGGGTTTTGGTTATCCTTGCGCATCCTCAAACAATGGTACGTGAGTGTACTCTATGTATTCCAACCCCTCCAGAGGTTAGCGATCCATCTAGTAGCTAGAGTTCTCAACTAATTTTTTTTTGTTTCCAAAAATAAGCATGGTTTGCGCAAAATACGACACTTATCAATAATAGGCTCAAGCTCTTGGCACCAAAGTCCAAACATTACTCAAGTCAATGCCTCAAAACTATTGCAAGTTGATACTACACTTATAATCGAAACCACAATTACCTACTTATGCAAGATACACAACTCAGTGTAACAAACCAACTCTCTAGACAAGATAAGCATGATAAATCAAGAGAGTTCCAAAAGCAACAACCTAAATAAAAGCTCTTACAAATATAAGCATGAAAACAAGAGCTAAGCATGACAATAGCTAATAAGAAAAGATAAAGAACACATAATCAGAGATAAGCATGAAAACCTATGTTGTGTTCTAGGGTGGCGTGGAGCATGTTTCTCTCCCAAACAATGAAGGCTAGGGTCTAACTTGTTATGAACCGCAAGCAAAACTAAAACAAACTAAAAAGTAAAGAGCGAGACGCTCCAAGCATAGCACATAACACATGAAGTGATAAAAATATAACATGGAGAAGGACAAACTGATGATTGTTGATGGAGAAGGGGATGCGCGGGGGCATCCCCAAGCTTAGACGCTTGAGTCTCCTTGGATATTTCTTGGGGGTGCATGGGGGCATCCCCAAGCTTGATGTTTTGACACTCCGGATCTTCTTTCATCATCTTCCGTCGCATACTTGAAAACTCACTTCATACAAAACTCATCATAAGCTGATTAGAGTGGTTAGTACCCTTAACTAAATAAGTTTTCTCCACTTGAAATAAAGATTTTTATGAAGAGCTACTGTTTCTTAAAATTTCCAAAAAGTGTTTGCAAAGAAAAAGCAAGCTTTAGATTTGTAAAACGGAGAAGAAGCAAAACGTGGCACTTCTACAACTCAAATAAAAAAACTCAGAACAGACGCTAGAAAGCCAATTGTATAGAGCATACTATCAAAACAATTAAAATCAAAAAGATGATATGGTGATTTTTGGTGAATTTTTCCGTCAAGAAGACATAATATGATTCTGGACAACATGTCACAACTTTTGATCTTTCTTGGAATCGGAGGCTAAAACTTGGCACAAAGCTTGAAAATAAAGATACAATGATGTTGCTACAGTAGTAACAAACATCAAGACCACTAAAACTGTAAGTAAAAACATTTTGGGTTGCCTCCCAATAAGCGCTTTCTTTTATTCCTTTTAGCTAGGCATGATGCAAAAAAGAGGAATGAAAATTGAAACACCCTCAGTGTCAGTCAACAGTAATCACCTTGTTCTGATGCCGAGTCACTTTGATTAATTGTGATTAACCAGTCTTAATTACCCTTGATCATAACTCATCCATGTTTCTACCAAATAAAACTTCAAAAGTAAAGTGGATAATAAATTTCACCCAAAAATCTTTCAAACAATTTTTGTAAATTGCACAATAATCAGTAGATCAAAGTAATATGTGCATTGGAATTTATTGAGCTATAAAATAAATCAAAAAATATAAATAGTATCCAAAAGCCCCATTTAATTAGTTGCAATTGAAAAATAAATAGTAAATCGTTTTTAATAATCATCAAATTTTTGTGGCACGTCCCTATTGAGCAGTACAAATTTACCAAAAAGTTTCATCATTAGCAAAATTGATTTGGTGCTAAAACAAAACGGAACAGAACAAATGCACAGCTAGCAGACTGGAAAATAGAAAAAAGTTTATTCCTCGCCTAGGGCAACCCCAGCCCAGCCGGCCCAACTCTTCTCTCCTCCCACCTCCTTCTCCTTGCTCCCACTGCTCACCATGGAGCCGTGGCACGCATCCACGGCACCGTGTCGCCGTGGCGGCTATCCACGGTCGTCACCGGTGGGGATAAGCCCCCAGCACCTCCCCAACGCTAGAACGAACCCTAGGCCAGATCCATCCCACCCCTTTCCCCTGCCCTTCTTCCTCGTCTCGTCCGAGACCGCCAGGGACACGCACTCCCGTTCTTTCGCGGCCATCGACCTCCTCAACCCCAGCTAACACGTCCAGCGTGTCCGCCATTGATGTCCTCGTCAGCAAGCTCGCGGACCAGGTTGCCTCGTGCTCACGCAATCGAGCTCCTCTCCTACCTCTAGCCGCCGGCACATAGATTCAATTCCGGCCGCTCCAGCCCTCCGTCGAGCCCGCTGCCACCGTCTTCTCCCTCCTGGTGAGTGTCTTCGCCGCCGCCAACTGGCCGAAGCCTTCCCCTGAGCCCCTATCCTACCACCTTTTTCCTTTTCTCCGGCCGCCGCGATGGCCCGAGGTTTCGTCGATGCCGTCCTCCTCTGGACTGCCCTGTACCATGCGTGGGATCGCCTTCCTCCCGCAAGTCCGATGTGCTGTTAAATTTGGTCGCCCGATCCCCGCCTCACCAATTCCCACCGGAGCCCGAACACAGCCGCTACTAAACCATGTCGTCGGCACCACTCCGGTCACCCCCTGCACTAACAACCACCACCAGCGTGTCCGCGACGACGATGCTCGTCTGTAGGACCTAGCCACGCGCCCCCTCGAACCCCTTTTCCCCTGCTGCTCTCCCCGTGGCCGCCGTGCTGCCATGGCCGGGGCATGTGCTCCAGTGCGGGCTCTCCGTGGCGGGGTGCCACTCCTCGCGTGCCCGCGTGATTGCCTTGCCTCCCTTGGCCGAGGCCGCCTTCGCCCCTGCCCTCCACGCACGGCGCTTTCCCGCTCGCTCGCCTCGCCGCCGACGGGCTCGTCGCCGGCGTGCGCGGAGCCGTGGGTTGCAACGCCCCCCTGGTTAACCCCCCTGTTACATTACCCACAGCCTAGTAGCCAATGAAAAGTGGCCCCCACCCCCCTTAATCTATCCTATTAAGTTAATGGAGAGATAACCATGTGAGACTTACATGTGGGTCCGCTGTTAGTTTATATTAAGTAAAAAGAAATTATAAAACAACAGTCAATGACATGTGGGCTAATTTGAATAATTAGATGTAAATTAAACATTTTTATTATCACTGCCTATGACACATGGGACCCACTGGTCAGTAGGTCCCACTTGTTAGTATTGACTAGTCAAAATCACTGTTTTTGATAATGTCTATTTAAATAATAAAAGAAATTCAGAAATTGACTTAAAAATGATTTAAACTTTGGAAATTCAATATCTTTTAAACCGTAACTCGGATCGAAAAACTTTATTCATGAAAATTGATCAGAAAAATATAGTGAATACAAATACGCTACCCGCATACCTACCGCACCCCTCTAACATACCGAAGCTCAAACTTTCCCCCTCCGGATCGTTTGTCCGGTAATTATCCGGTACCTGTAAAACTTTCCGGATGGAAATGTTCTGAACATAAAAGTTGTTTGAAATACATCAACGATCACGGATACACTGTCCAAATGTCTGTCAGTTATTCACGACACTATAGATATGGAACATTCCCCCTCCGGGCCGTCTGCCGATAATCACCCGGAGCCGGTATTTCATCCCCGGATGAATTTCCTCTCCGAGCAACGTGCATTGCATGAGTTAGAACACTGTTAACATTGCGTCTTCCATGTCATGCATCTGTTTGTATATTCTTGCTTTGTATTTACCGTTTCTTCCCCCCTTAATCTCCGGTAGACCCCGCGACTGTTGCCAACTACACCGCTGCTGAGTATGACTACTTCGTCGATGACCGTACCACTACAGTCGAGCTTCTAGGCAAGCAGAGCCATTCTCTTCCGCAGATATCACCTATGTTTTCCGTACATTTCTTGCACTAGGCATTGTTATTGTTGCTGCTACGTTACAATCCTATTCAATTGCATAGCCTGTTTTTGTCGCCCCTTGAGGTACCTTCCTTTATCCTATGTTGCCTATAAATATATATATTCTATCCAGCAGTGAACCCTGCGCATTTTTAGCTAGGTTTATAAAACAGGTCGTTATCACTATGTTGAGTGAACGCGGATTACCAAATATTACATCTGCAACAGGTACGGATCAATGCAGACGCCCTAGGGAACCTACAATGGCGAGAATCTGCCGAGTCGCTTCGAGTTTGATTTACGAGTGGACGGACTCGTATTTCACTCTCGTCGGCTCAGTAGCGTAGCATCACCGGGATGATACGAGGTTTACCTCTTTAGTTCATTCCGCTGATATGTCTGTCGAACCTCTTTAAGTGTACCGTCGAGGGTGGTACCTCCTGGTTTCACTTAATGCTAGGCACTCAAATCAACTGGTATCTTTAAAGGTAAGTGGTCGGGTGACCCAAAGCTGTCCGCGAGCGGAATTGCGTCGGGAACGACAGGAAGGGCACGACCGACGTTACTGGCGTGCTTGGCCCCTGCTCGTATCTCGCAAGAGTTACCAAACCACGAAAAGTCGAGCTCTACCAAGAGCACACGCGAGACAAGGTAAGGAGACGGTTCACCTTGTAGGTAACCGCGCGCTTTGACGGGACGACAGGGCAGGCTCCAACGTTACTGGTGGACCTTGTTGCTCTTCATTGTCCTTTGTGTTGTTAGTCAGACAGCGATAACGGTTGTCTGCGAGATAATATTAAAATGCTAAATGGTTCGGCGGATGACTTGAGAGGCTCGTTGGTCTGTACACACTACCTTCATGATGGGTAAGGAGTTATGGGCTCCCCTGCGTCGTAGTTTGTCCGAAAGCTCTTCCGACGTCAGCAGTATTGCGGCTTGATTGCCGGGAAGTGGTGTGTCTTCTTCGTCCGGACGGTGTATTTGGATTTGATTTTTTCTTCACCGGCCAGACTCGCACCGTGCAGGAGCGTGGAAGGGTGAGGGACCTAGACCACTGAGCGCATAGGATATAGTCCAGCGGATGACCTCTCTATTGAGCCTAGGATGGGTTGCGCCGTGTCGGATACCTTTGGTGGAACGTTCCCTAACAATGTGCCCGCCACCCTGGAGATCCGAGCGTGTAGGCTGAACAGTAGTGCACCCTACAGGGAGTTTAATCTATTCGAATAGCCGTGTCCATGGTAACAGGACGCTTTATGCTGAAGCTGGATCTTATCACTACAAACTACTACTATTAAATTGTATGGTTCCGGGTTTTCTATCTCGCAGGGAAGTCGAGGAAGGGAACTCAGAGGCATTTATAATTGTTATTATTACAACTTACTATTATACAATGCTGCAACAACTTCTGCTGCATTGTTACTTTATGCTTTATATAAACTGTTGGTTGTTCTCTTCTTGTGCTGCAAGACTCATCGCAAGATGCTAGTCTTCGATAGGCCTAGCTTCTTACCCTTATTCCGATTTCTACCTTGCATTCCACTGTATACAACCTCCCCTTTCCATTTGATACAAATGCATAAATGCTTCGTAGCGGACGTAAGACTCACGGGTGTGCTAGATACTCACCCTTGCTTTATTTCCCCATTTTTTTGCCTGATCGACCGCTGTAGTCGACGTTGGAGCCTTGGAGTCGAGGAGAAAGAGATCCTCGATGCCGACAACTGCAACATGAAGATCCCTGATGCCTTCTACGACGTCGAGTTCCCCGTTGACCAGGAGAAGTTTGGAGGTTCCCAGGTAGGAGGCCTCGCCTTTTCGATCTATTGTTATTTGTGCTAGCCTTCTTATACGTCCCAAACGTATCTATAATTTCTACTTGATCGATGCATGATTTGTGTGACTTTGCCATGTTTTGCTTGAACTTTCATACACTTTTGATCATATTTGGACTAAGCTATTAACACAGTGCACCTAGTTGCCAGTTCCTGTTTTCTGCTGTTTTTGTATTTTAGGTTTTCCGGCCATTAAAAGTACCAAATAAATCCCAGAAAAATTATATAAAAAATCATCGACCCGAAAGCTTCCCGAAGAACCAAAGTTGGAAGGGGGTGGACCCACCAGGCCCCCAGGAGGGTCCCTGGCGCGGCCCCACCCTAGGGCGCTCCAGGAGGCCTCCTGGCTGCCCTGTGGCCCCTCTTGGTGCCCCCTTTGGCGTATATTTAGCCCCCGCGGAGGAAACCCCTAAAATCGATCTGCTATTCCCGTTGATCCTTTGTAAACAGCAAGGCCGGAGGAATTGACAACTCGTGGAGGTGCCCCCTTTCAGTTTCCACTATTATTATCTCTTGCGTTGATCCTTTGTAAACAGCAAGGCCGGAGGAATTGACAACTCCTCTGTACTCATTGGGAGAAAAGTTACTTGTTGTGTGTGCAGGTCCAGGTGAAGTAGCAACCTCGGCGCCATTGTTCACTTTACCACCTTCTTGTACCTCTGCGAGTCCTACGGGAGACAAACCCTATCCTCTGCATGGGGGAAATTTGCTGCTACGCTACATCTCACCTTCCACTTGGGGTAACCAACGAGGAGCGAGAGAAGTATCTTCCTTGCTAGCATCAAGCAATTTCTGGCGCCGTTGCCGGTGACTCCAGTTTACAAGATAGGGGAGTTGCACACTATCTTTTATCTTTGCTTTTTAGTCTTGTTAGTTTACCTTTCAGTTTTTACTTTTGTGTCCCTTATCAAAAATACCAAAAATATCTGCTGCTACTATGGGTTCCAATGAAAACACCAAGTTGTTGACTTCACTAGTCACAACAACAGTTACTTTATCTGCACTCCTATTGCTCCACCTGCCACTTCAACACCTTCTTATGAAATTAAACCTGGTTTGCTGAATCTTGTTATGAAAGATCAATTCTCAGGTGCTGGAGAGGATGCTGCCTTGCACTTAAATAATTTTGTTGAGCTCTGTGATATGCAAAAGTACAAGGAAGTAGATGGAGACATCGTCAAGCTAAAGCTTTTTCCTTTCTCCTTGAGAGGAAGAGCCAAGGAGTGGCTGCAATCCTTACCTAAGAATAGCATTGATTCTTGGGACAAGTGTAAGGGTTCTTTTATTGGGAAGTATTATCCCCCTACTAAAATTATCCAGTTAAGAAGTAATATTATGAATTTTAGGCAATTGGATAATGAACACGTTGCCCAAGCTTGGGAACGTATGAAATGTCTTGTTAAGAACTTCCCTACAGATGGTTTGACTACTTGGATGGTTATCCAGACTTTTTATGCATGCTTAAACTTTACCTCGCGGAATCTGTTAGACTCGGCCGCGGGAGGAACTTTCATGTCAACCACAGTTGGTGCTGCCACGAAGCTACTTGATGAGATGATGCTGAACTACTCTCAGTGGCACACCGAACGATCTCCAACTGGTAAGAAGGTAAATTCTGTCGAGGATATCTCCTCTCTTAATGAAAAGGTTGACTTGATCATGTCTCTACTTACCAAGCAAGCTCCTATTGATCTTCAGGATGTTCCTTTAAATTCCTTGGTTTCCCAAGAACAAGTAGATGTGAACTTCATCTAGAAACAACTTCAACAATAATGCTTATAGGAGTAATTTTGGTAGCAACAATCCTATACCTTTCCCATCCAACAACTATGGGAACAACAACACTTACCCTAGCACCAAAAACTCCACTTCTGAACTAGAGAGTATGCATAAAGACTTTATCACTACCCAAAAAGTCTTCAACAAGAGTGTAGAAGAGAAATTAGAAAAATTAGATATCCTCTCTTCGAAGGTAGAAAACATAGCCCATGATGTTGAGATGCTTAAGATTAGAACTTATCCTCCCGAGGAGAGGAAAACCACTCCTATGAACGATATCCAAGTGCAAATTAATGAATGCATTAGGATGTTGGGCAAACTTAAAGAGAGATGGGCTAGAGAAAAGGAGGAAGAAGAGAGAGTTAAGAGCCTTCCTACCTACCACACCGTAGCTACTATCCAATTTGTTGAGGATGTCCAAACTATTAGCACCCATCACACCCCTAGTCCACCTGGACCTATCAATGGTGATGCTACCACCTCAACCATAGATGAAGAAACCTCTATGAACATAGAGGCTTTGAAACAAGTGAGCCTTAATGATATCACTACCTCCTTGATAGATAGTAGTGATCTAGACTTTGACAACTGCACCTTACCTGAAGTTATTGGTTTTCTACATAAGATGTCTAGAGACCCCCACACTAGCACACTTAATCTTTCCTTCACAGAGCATATCACCAATTCTCTAATCAAAGTTAGGGAGGAGAAGCTTAGACTAGAAGCCTCCATATCTAGGAAGCTAGAAGATGGTTGGGATCCTATGATAAAAATCAAATTGAATAACTTCTCTTGCTTTGCTCTTTGTGATGTTGGAGCTAGTACCTCTGTTATGCCCAAAAGAATGTATGATATGCTTGAATTGAAACCTTTTAATCCTTGTTCTTTTGGTGTTCGTCTTGTCGATTATTCCGTAAAGAAACCTTTGGGGAAGATCGATGATGTTCTTATCATTGTCAATGACAATTATGTTCCCGTTGATTTTACTATTATGGACATTGAGTGTGAGCCTTCTTGTCCAATTATTTTGGGACGACCTTTTCTTCGCACCGTTGGTGCTGTTATTGACATGAAAGAGGGGAATATCAAATTCCAATTCCCTCTCAATAAAGGGATGGAACACTTCCCTAGGAAAAAGATTAAGTTTCCTTTTGAGTCCGTCACACGGGCTAGTTATTTTCTTGATAAAATTTGATCTTTTGCTTTGTGCCTAGCTCAAAGGCGTAAAAGAAAGCGCTGGTTGGGAGGCAACCCAAGAGGATTTTTCTTCTGTTTTTAGTGCTCTTGATAATTTTTACTACTTTAGCAACATCATTGTATATTTGTTTTTCAAGCTTTGTGCCAAATATAGCTTCATATGACAAGGGAATTGAAAGTTGTGACATCCTGTCCAGAAAACAGATTCTTTCCTCGTGACGGGAAAAATCATAGAAAATCACCAGTTCATATTTTTGAGCTGAATGTTTTACACAGCGTGCTCTATACAATCACGGAAATCTTGTATGTTCTGAGTTTTTTGATTTGAGTTGCAGAAGTACCCCTAAAAAATTCTTTACTACCTGTTGTTCTGTTTTTCACAGATTCTGCCACGTTTTGTCTCTCCTAACTTTTGCAAACCTTAAGCTTACTTTTTCTTTGCAAAAACTTTTTGGAAATCTTGAGAAACAGTAGTTCTTCGAGAATATCTTTATTTGCAGTAGAGGAAAATTATTTTAATAGGATACTAACCTCTCTAATCAGTTTACAATGAGTTATGTATGAAGGGAGTTTTCAAGTGTGCGATGGAAGATGATGAAAGAAGATCCTGAAGTGTCAAACGCTAAAGCTTGGGGATTCCCCCATGCATACCCAATAAATATTCAAGGAGACTCAAGCGTCTAAGATTGGAGATGCCCCCGTGCATCCCCTTCTTCATCAACAATTATCAGTTCGTCCCTCGTTGCACTATATTTTTATCATTTCATGCGTTATGTGCTATGCTTGGAGCGTCTCGCTCTTTACTTTTCTTAGGTTTTCTTTTGATTTGTTTGCTGTAGTAACAAGTTAGACCCCAGCTTTCTTTTGTGTGGGAGAGAAACACACTCCGATTGAACTAGAACTCGTCATAGGATTTGCATGCTTATTTCCTCAGCTGTGAGTTGTTCTTTTTCTTTTCTTAGCTGCTGCCCTGTTTAGTTGTAGTGCTTTAGTTTTCTTCTAGAGCTTTTCTTTTGTCTTAGGTTGAACTTTCTATAAGTTGCATGTTTATCTTGTTTAGTGTGTATTGACTAGAAAGTAGGTAGTTGAAGTTGCTATTCTCTTTGTAGTAGTAACTTGCAATAGTTTTGAGGTATTGACTAGAGTAATGTTTGAACTTATGGTGTCAAGAGCTTTAGCTTATTAGTGATAGATGTAGTATTTTTTGAAATCTGTGTGATTTTAGAAAACCAAAACCCCTATTGAGAACTCTAGCTACTAGATGGATCACTAACCTCTGGAGGGTTCGAATATTAGAGTACACTCACATACCATGAGTCGAGGATGCGCAAGGATAACCAAACCCCCATACACTCCTACTCGGGGTACTTGTATCTTTGTGAACCTCCTAATTAGATTGAGAGTTACCGATAATAAGTGCACGAGTTCTTCGGGCTAATGTGAGTATTCGAAAGTTGACACTTCCACCTCCCATATTTTTCTAGCCTCTCATGTGCCGTGTATTTCCTCCTTGTCACTACGAGACTTGGCGTCCACCTTCACCGGTACATCCAAACCCTTGGCATGATACGCTCTGTCATCATAAACCTCCTTATATCTTTCCTCGAAACATCCACCATACCTACCTATCAAGGCATTTCCATAGCCTTTCCGAGATACATTGCCATGCAACATCCACCTTCTCATGACTTGATTTTCATGTCATACATGCTACTTGCTTGATCGATGAGCCGCATGCTAGTTGGGCCTTGCCCTAATCATTTCTACATGACGCGCTAGTATCATTGCATATCCTGCTATCCTGGCAGAGGCATACATTTGCATCATGATAGTTACATCTTCTTTATGTGAGTACCTTTGTAAAGTGTGAAAGATCTCCTATATTCTTGTAAAATATAGAGTGTTGCCCCTAAAGTGAGGAAAAGATCCCAAAGAGGACAAAATCAAAAGATCCCAAAGAGGATAAATGATAGAAATAGAAAGAGCCATTGAGGCCACCAAAAAAATACAAAAAATAGAAAAAGGAGAAAAAGAAAAAAGATAGAGAAGGGGGCACACTAATATTCCTTTTGAGAGATCCACACTAGTACTTCATCCTCTATCCCTTGTACTCCATAGAGATCATCATACATGCATATAGCTATGTGGGGACCCTTCAGTTGGAGAGATGCACCCCCCTAGTTCCCTTGGAGAGATTTTAGCTCACATGTGCATCTGTTGCATGGCAATCCCTACTCCTCACATCATATCTATCATATGGCCTTCTCTCTCCTATGATTGTCCTCATTGATGTGAGCCTTTCACAACTTTTTGTCTTCCTCCTCCACCTTCTTTCTGTTTCGCCTTTTAGGTGTCAACTTTCTTGCTCACGCTCATCCATTGCATGAGTGCTCAAAATATCGAAAGGGAGTGGATCAGTTTGACTTGTACCTGACTAGTGGTCTGGGGACGAGTCAAGATAAGAATCCAAAGGAGACTAAGTGTGAAACTTTAGTAGATAGTAGTTCTCAACAACTATTTTTTATCTCTTATTCCCATATCCCTCTTCTTGCACGCAAACACCATCTGGAGACATTCGAGTCACGGACAACGAGATCTCTTGCACCCTTTGTTCTTTTGTTTCTTGTGCCAATGCTAATATAGACTCTTGCTTGTTAAGACTTGAATTGAATTGCATGCTTTGATTGCTTTACTTAAAAATGCTTATATGGTTGTGTGGCATGTCGCCAAAGCAATTATGCTTGTTATCATTTACCTACTCGAGGACGAGCAGGAATTAAGATTGGGGATGTTGATACGTCCCAAACGTATCTATAATTTATACTTGCTCCATGCATGATTTTTGTGACTTTGCCATGTTTTGCTTGAACTTTCATACACTTTTGATCATATTGGGACTAACCTATTAACTCAGTGCAACTAGTTGCCAGTTCCTGTTTTCTGCCATTTTTGTATTTCAGGTTTTCCGGCCATTAAAATTACCAAATAAATCCCGGAAAAATTATATAAAAAATCAGCGACCCGGAAGCTTCCCGAAGAACCAAAGTTGGAAGGGGGTGGACCCACCAGGGCCCCAGGAGGGTCCCTGGCGCGGCCCCACCATAGGGCGCGCCAAGAGGCCTCCTGGCTGCCATGTGGCCCCTCTCGGTGCCCACTTTGGCCTATATTTAGCCCCCGCGGAGGAAACCCCTAAAATCAATCTGCTATTCCCGTTCTCCTGTCTGTACTGCCGACGCCGCTGTTTCAAGATCGGGGCTGCCAGGAGAAGCTGCCCCGGTACCCTGCCGGAAGGAGGAATCCCCTCCGGGAGACCATCCATCGCCATGGACGCCTCCCGGATGTGATGTGAGTAGTCCCCCTTGGACCATGGGTCCATGACCATTAGCTATGTGATGTTCTCCTCCCCTCTTTGTGCTTCCACTTTCGAGACCTCGTGAGCAGCCTCACATGATCGAGGCACCTTTGTAATTTTCTGTGTTGCTATTCTGAGTTTTCTCGGATCTGATGGACTATGACATTATGTTCAGATTGTGATGAGTAATATATTTGGTTCTCTTTTATATTTGTGTTCCTAAGTTAATTATTGCATGTTCTCCGTTGCCGTATTTTACATTGGCCAACTGATTTGTTGCAACTCCAAGAGGGAGCGTTATGCTTGATTGTGGGTTCAGCCCCCTGATGTCTAGCTTGAGTGACAGAAACATGAGACTAGGGAATGTGTTGTTTCCACCAGGGATAAAACAATGGTGCTTGTACCTGCGGGTGCAAGGATAGTTTACTTTACGCATAGTTCTTTTAATGCAGTTGTCTGTTGCTTTGAGTTTACACTTTGGGTGGGATTCGCAACTTAATACCCGCAAGATGTTCTGGATAGATATCTCAAGGTGGATGATTCGTAGTAGACGCAGATGGATTTCGGTCTACTTACCTTGGAGTACTTCCCATTGCTTTTGAGCCTCTTCCTTTCTTTTGTAGCATAGTTAGCATTGCGGTGCGTTTATAATCCTGTCAATTGCCCAGCTGTGATTTGTTTACCTCGCTAGCACTTTTATCGTTAATAGGTTTAGTTGGTTTTCCTCCCCCATTAACCGCGCCAATAAACGATTCTTGATAACCCACAAGTCTAGGGGATCAATTGTAGCTTTTCGATAAATAAGGATGTCGATCCCACGAGTAGCAGAAGGTGTTGATAAGTGACACTGGATAAGGAAACGCTGCACACACTGAAAGGTAAATATTTAGGGGTTTTTGGTTTAAGCAATAGAAAAGTAAAAGACAAGCAAAGTAAACAGGGTAACTGAGGAGTAGAAAGTGGCCCAATCCTTTCACAAGGAAAAGCCTAGGAACTAAACTTATAAAAGCTAAAGCGTTCTTGAGAACACACGGGAGAGATAGTCAAGTTAGTTTCACCATACTCCGCGAAGTAATATGTATTGTGTTGATACGTGTTGGTGGGTGGATCAATGCTAGTACACCTTCTAGACTAAGATAAGTGTACTCTTATGATTACACACCTTGCAAGCATCCGCAAATACAAGGTAGTAATTAAGGAATAAGCCTAACCACAACATTACGATCAAGGATCCATAACTCCCTTGTGCAAAAGTGTGCGAATTGGGGTTCAGGTTTCTGTCACTCCGGCAACCCACCATAAGAATCCTTTGTGCACAATGTATTCCTCTAGGCCCATTAAAGGTGAAGTGTTAAGTGTTCGACTCACATAACACCACTAGAGAAATAACAACACAACTTAGATATCAAACAACACATAAAACTTCAAAATCATATGACTACTAATAACTAGACTTCTCCCATGTTCTCAAGAACTAAAGTAACTACTCACAAGACATAAAAGAGATCATGATCAGAGGTGATAGATGGGTGGAAAACAATCTGGACACAATGATATATTTCTCCAACAAAACTCAATAGCATTCACCACAAAGTAGTAATTAACACCAACATAGTAGAGAGGATAGATAGTACGGATTACAACACAAGTTGCAATTGTGAGATGAGATGGGATGGTGATGGAGATGGTGCTGATGTTGGGGATGATGTTGATGATGATCTCGATGATGCCCGTGGCGATGATGATGATGGCGGCGATCTCCCCTTCCGGGAGGTAATCTCCCCTGCGGAATCTGCCCGCCGGAGATGGCTTTTCTCCTCTGTAGGTTTCCGCCCCGTGACGGCGGCGAAACGCGGAAACTCTTCTGTACTTAGGGTTTTCACTCCAGGGGGGTCTTATAGGCGAGAGGAGGCACCGAGGGGGGCCACCAGGCATCCAGGAGGGTGCCTGGCGTGGCCAGGAGGGGGGCTGCGCCAGGCACCCTTCTGGCTACCTGGTGGGTCCCCTCACCTCCTTCCTTGGTGATTCCCAGTCAATTCCCATAAAAACGATCCCCGTAAATTTTCATCGTATTTGGACTTGATCTGATTCAGTAACTTGGTGTGCACTTTTCACCGTTGAATCCTGGTTCTGCTGCTTCGGCATCGAAAAGTTGTAAACTGTGTAAAACAAGCCAAAACAACATAAGAACAATTCTTTAAAGTGGAATATATCAATGAATAGGATGAAATTACAATACAAAATAGTGATGCTTTTTGGACGTATCAACTCCCCCAAGCTTAGACCTCGCTTGTCCCCAAGCGATTACTGAGCTCAGTAAACTTGTCCACAAGTTTAGAGAGTGAAGTTTCGATCAAAGAATACGGACAAGAAGCATCAAGATTTCTCACCAAACTGAAGCATCCTCAATAGCAACCTCAACTCATAAGGTCCTTATGAGAAAGTAGTAACAATTTTAACAAAGTAGGACCTGGAAAACTCATCAAATCATTGCAAACTTAGCCTTGGTCAAGAAACAACTAATAACTTTTACTTTTCCTCTTTGACTTATAAAGCAACCATTTGAAGCTTTGGAAAGAATATGTTATCAGTCAAGAAGTGCACATGTTAGCACAAAGGAAGATGTTTACTCAGCATAAGCTTTTGCAAACAACTCACTTATCAAAAGATAATGTCAACAAAAATGTAACATCCTAACTTTGAATGCAACTTTGTATGCAAGAATCCTTATTAACATCAAGTGTCTGTTCTCTCTCAAGAAGGAAGGAAGTAGGAAGGACTGACTGAGGACAAAATAAAGGATAAACCCCGTGCAAAAGGGTAAGCAGGGAAAACTCATGTGCCATCTCTAGATCAAACAGAATAAAAACAGACTTTTGGGAGGTGCATGATCCGTCAACGACTGCTGATAGATAACTCACTCACTTCATGATTTGGACAAGTTTCGAGGAACGGCTCCCATGTGGGGATGATCACATCCCCTTAAATTCCTTTGTTTATCACTCATGAATGGGCGAAGGAACTTGTGTGTTAGTATTTATCATTTACGAGATGGGCACTCATGCCAGTCCCTTCTCGTATTAGGGGTTTGCAGATTAGTCATGCAATCCCAAGATAAAACTTGTCCAAATTAAGAAGATCATGGGTTACCCAGCACTTCCTCATGAGCTGAATCAGTGGCACAAAACAGAAGATTTTGAGCATCTAGAGATAGCACACAAATTATATACTTTAGGAGTGGCAGTGGAATACCACAAATAGGAAGGTATGGTGGACTCAAGTGGAAGATGTTGGTTTCAGGGTATGGAAGTACAAGCAGAATTCCGCTTAGTACAGAGTTTTGGCTAGCAAGGCTTTGAGAGACCATATTATTGATGACAACTTAGATGAAAGCAATACAAAGCATAAACATTAAAACTAGCATGAAACATCAAGTTGTCTTCCTTGTCAACATAACAACTCAAGCATAATAACACAAAGGTTTTGGCTATGTCGCTACTTTGAGAAAAAACATGCTTCTTGTTATGACCAAAGCTATACTTGCCAAGATTTAAATAAAGTTTTCGAAGCCATACCTGATATAAGGTTAATACTCCCCATAAGAATCAGATCATAATGTCGATTGCGTGAAGAGAATATGGAGTGCAACGAAGAAACCAATAAACTTCTCATTAATATTCCTTCATAGAAGACCCCACACTCAAAGATACAAAGCTCTCCACAAAAGGAGTGATAGACCTCAAAGCAACACCTATTTCATAAAGTAACTTCCCTAGACATGATACGACTCTACTTGACTCCTAAAGACAAAGATAAAGATAAAAGATACCCGGCACTCCCCCAAGCTTGGAACAATCTGAGGGGATGCCATTAGCCGAGGAGATTTACTCCTCATTCTTGTTCTGGTTGTTTCTTCAGATCCCTGATGACACGGCGAAGGGTTTGGTTCTCTAACACCAAGACTTCCACTTGTATTTTTAGTACACGGAAATCTTCAATGAGTTGGTCGGGGATGTGGTAGGCCTCGGAGATGGTGGAAAGCATGCGTTGATCTTCAAGTGAAGTGGAGGGCCCTGAAAGGTTAAGAGAAAGATCATATTGAGGTTGGACAGATCCCACCATGATGGGATTGCTTGGACCTCCTTATTGTTCGGCAGTGATAGTCTTGACTTCCTCTCTCATGGCGCGCTCCATCTCTGCTTGTCTTGCAGCAATTTCTTCTTCGGTAGCGCAATCAACGTGCTTCCCTTGATTAAGGTCCTTTTGAACTTGACGTAGACGCCATCCCAAGAAGTCCTCTCCGCTCGAGCCACAAGAATAAATCTCTAGCAATAGCTTTTCACCCTGGCAGAAACAGACCGAGAAAGAAAACACGCGAAATCGAGAGATACGGTGCCGAGACTATCCGGGCAAATATATAGCAAAAATTTCCGCAACAGAAGGAAGGTTTCAAGCCAAATTGGAGTCGGAGTCGGAGTCCAGGGCACCCAGGAGGCCTCCTAGCGCGCCCCCCTCCTGGGTGCCCAAGTAACAGTCTCCAATCAATACTCCACTATGGTGCCTTCCTCGACTTCCCCACGAGGAAGCACGCCATAGCACTCACACTTATCTTGGTGTGTTTTAGAAGTATCCGGTTCAAGTTATCTATGATCAAGTAAAGGTCTCCAAGTAGTCCATAACCGCGGACACGGCTATTCGAATAGTTCATTAACCCTGCAGGGGTGTACTGCTACACACATGCCTCATCAGTTACCGCCTGGGGATGGACCCTTCAAGTGAGTACCGGTGAGGATGCTGCCACGACACTTCACTCACGGCACCATCTCTAGTCCTAGGGAGTCGCCTATTTGAGTTGGGACCACAGTCGGAATCCAGCCGATTGTTCCGATGCGGACTCAAACGTTGTGTGACCGCCATCAAGCTCAACTCGATCATGATCACTTGATTCAACGTGCCCACAACCTACGCCAACCACTTACCTTGGTTCCACCTGCTTGAGATCGTTAAAGGGCGAACTACTTGAGACTCCTGGACTGGTCCGGGGTGAGGTACTAGGCCGAGAGGGGTCAGTGAGCCCAATGTGTGGTCGTACTCTTTGTCTTGGATAACAACACAAGAACTCGGGCCTAAGGCAGTGTTCAACGAGACAACCCATTGTGTACTCCTACACAGCCTCTCATCATTCACCTTTGTTTAGCGTAGATTCACCAACACGTTACCACCATCATTCACATGATAACTACCATCCCGACTCACATCAAAGTAGCCTCAGGTAACAACTCTAAGCATGCAATAAGCTGTAACAGTTGCAGGGGCCACAAGATATCAACCAACTCCTACATCTGCTAGGATTGTGGTTTCCTTACTACTTTGACAAAATGATAGGTCATGCAAAGGAATGGGTTCAACTAGTGGTAGAACGTATCATGGTGACATCCTAAACATGCATTTGCGAGAATGAGAGGGAACTGGGATTTTATAGACATGATCAAAGAGGGGGCTGCTTGCCTTGCTGACGGTCACGAGGTACCACTCTTCTGACGTGAGGTTGAACTCGTCTCCGAGATCAACTCTACCGAGAAGATGCAATCACCGAAGCACTGGAAGTAAAGCACAATCAAAATAATACAATGCACAAAAAATATGCAAAACATAGCATGGTAAAGTGCTGATGTGACCTATGTTTGAATTGCCACATTTTAATTGAAGTTGATTTGAAAAGTAAATTCAAATTCAATCTCCAAATGTTATTTAAATTTGGTCAACTTGCATTTGCTAATGTTTGTTCATTTGAAACCAAATGGTCATGTGTGTGAAATGCTTCTGAAGTACAAGTGATGTGTGGTGCATTTCAAAGTTTGAAGTTGGAATAGCAATTGATTTGAATTTGAAATAATTCCAATTAAATCAAATAGCAAAAGCTACTGATCCCTTTTTAAGATCAACTCCAACATAGCTGAAAGTTGGAAATTTGGATAGCTTCTTTTCTCCTGATCATTTTTCATATATTACACTTTGAATTTGGAGTTATAGTTTAAAAGTTATTCAATTTCAAAGTTTGGCTTATTTTCTGGAATTTACTGAATAAATTAAATGATTTAATCTTTACTGCGTCATTAAGACGTCAGCATGACGCAAGGGGGGGGGCTGACGTGTGGGGTCCCTTTGTCAGTGGCTCTGGGTTTAAACCCGGTTTAGATTAGGTTAAGCAGGGTCATTAGGGGGGCTAGGCCCACTGGTCAGCGAGAGGAGGGGGGATTTAGGAGTCGGTTAGGTTTAACCGACCGGCGGCTAAACGCCGGTGGCTCTGCCACGGCGGCGCTCTTGCCGGGGTGGCGATTTGGCCACGGGGAAGGAGGCTGGGGGCACGGGCAGGTTGCTCTCGACGCTGCGCGTCGTCTGAAACAAGCGGGGGACCACGAGGAGGCCCCTGGCCATGGCTACGACGACGAGAGGCGGCGGCCGGAGACCATGGTCATGGCGGACGACGACAGAGGGAACGGGGAGACACACGGATGGGGGGAAATGGAGCTGGGAGCTCACCAGAGACGAAGGAGAGGACGAAGGGGGCGGGGGAAGTAGCACGGCGTCGAATTTGACTTGGAGGTCGTCGGCGGCCGGCGGCAACGCGAAGACACGGCGACGTCCTTGGGGCCTCCGGGCTCGAATTGATGTAGCGGCTTGACGAAGTCGACGGCCGTGGTGCGTCTGGACACGGTTGCGCGGCGAATGGGGCACGGTGGTCGCGCGTTCCACGTCGGCGTGCTCCGGCTGGGGATCGGGTCTCGCGAGATTTGCCGAGGGAGAGAGAGAAGAAGGACAGCGCGAGGGGGGGAAAGGAACTGGGAGCTTCCTAGGTGTCTCCAGCGCGAAGGAGAAGAGGAGGGGGAAGCAGGAGGTGGCGAGGAGGGGGAGGCATGCACGCCACGCAGCGCACGGCGCGGCTGCCTCTCCTTCTGGCAGAGGAGGAAGACGACAGAGGAGAGGAGCCGGGCTGGGCCAGGTGGGCCTTCGCCCGTGGGCGCAATGTAAGTTTTCTCTGTGTTTTCTTATTTTCTTTTCTGTTGTCTGTTTTTCCCATTAAAATAAAATAGCTAGGGCATTTATAAAAATCCCCAAACATTTTTATAAAACCTAGGTGACTATATAGAAGTCAACCCCAAGTTTTGGGAATTTTTGAAATTCAAATTATTTGAATTTCAATTCAAATAGACAAATGATTTAATTTCCAAGCCACTATTTGAATTATTGAAAAATCTATGAGCATGGGTTTAATCCCAAATCACTTTTAAAATAATTCCACTCATTTTTAGGATTTTTCAATACATTCAAAAGAATTTTGGAAAAGATTTATTTCTGGCCTTTTTATAAAAATTCATATAGGGCTTTTCTTTTCCCCATTTCCTTTTCTTTTGCAATTTTTTTTTCAAGATGCAAAATGCAGGCTTGGAAAAGCACAAACCTAAATTTGTGGTTCTGACAACTCGCCCCCACTCAAAAGAATCTCGTCCCGAGATTCAGAAGTCGTCGGGAGGAAGGTGGGGTACTCAGCTCGTAGACGATCCTCTCGTTCCCAGGTGGCTTCTTTCTCTGAATGATGTGACCACTGCACTTTGAGGAATCTGATCTTCCGACGTCTGGTGCTACGCTCGGCTTCATCAAGAATATGAACAGGGTACTCTCGATATGAAAGGTTATCTTGGAGATCAAGCGTTTCGTGGTCTACTTCGCGGATGGGGTCCTTGAAGCAACGCCTGAGTTGAGAGACGTGGAAGACATCATGAACCTGGGAGAGGTGAGGGGGTAGTTCCAATTGGTATGCAACTTCTAAACGTTTGGTGAGAATGCGAAAGGGACCGATATAACGTGGGGCCAACTTGCCTTTGATACCGAAGCGATGGGTACCCTTCAGAGGAGTAACCCGAAGGTAAGCCTTCTCATCCAGATTATAGCTTTCTTCCCTATGATGACGATCATAATAGATTTTCTGACGAGACTGGGCTGTTTTCAATTTCTCACGAACAATGCGAACTTGCTCTTCTGCATCCTGAATCAAATCCGGTCCAAAGAATTGTCTTTCACCGCTTTCTGACCAGTTTAGGGGTGTTCGACATTTCCGTCCATAGAGAAATTCAAAAGGAGCCATGCCCAGACTAGATTGAAAACTATTGTTATACGCAAATTCGGCAAAAGGAAGAGAATTCTCCCATTTCTTTCCGAAAGAGATAACACAAGCTCTGAGCATGTCTTCGAGAATTTGATTGACCCTTTCTACTTGACCACTGGACTGCGGGTGATAAGCGGTGCTAAAGGAGAGGTGGGTTCCCATAGCATTCTGAAAACTTTCCCAAAATCGAGAAGTGAAAAGACTACCACGGTCTGAATTGATTTCCTAAGGAACACCGTGAAGTGACACGATTCGGGAGACATACAAGTCCGCTAACTGGCTAGCAGTTATAGACTCACAAACGGGAAGGAAGTGAGCAACTTTTGAAAGTCGATCAATGACAACGAAGATGGCATCATTTCCTTTCTGGGTTTTTGGAAAGCCAGTGATGAAATCCATACTAACTTTATCCCATTTCCACTCGGGGATAGGCAAAGGTCTAAGAGTACCAGCAGGTCTTTTATGTTCTGCCTTAATGCGACGACAAACATCACATTCAGCAATGAACTGAGCAATTTCTCTCTTCATCCTAGTCCACCAAAATCTCTGGCGTAGATCTCGGTACATTTTTGTGCTACAGGGATGAATGGAGAGGGGTGTATCATGGGCTTCTTTGAGGATGAGTTGCCTTAGTTCCCTATTCTTAGGTACTACCAAACGATTTTCAAAGAATACCGTTCCTTTACTATCTGTGGAGAAACATTTAGCAACTCCGCTAGCAATGTTCTCCTTGATCCGGCGAACACCTCGTGCACGCCTTTGGGCAACTATGATTTGATCCTCAAGGGTTGGTTTCGCCACCAAGTTGAAAAGAGATCCACGAGGAACAATCTCGAGGTTGAGCTTTCGAAATTCCTCATGAAGAAGTGGTTGATACTGTTGTAACATGAGGTTGTTACAATACGACTTACGACTTAGTGCATCAGCCATGACATTGGCTTTTCCTGGGGTGTAAGAAATTCCTAAGTCATAACCTTTTATCAACTCAATCCAGCGTCTTTGCCTGAGATTAAGATCTGGCTGGGTGAAAATGTATTTGAGGCTTTGGTGGTCGGAATAGATCTCACAACGATTACCAAGGAGGTAATGTCGCCAAGTTGTTAGGGCATGAACTACGGCAACGAGTTCAAGATCATGGGTAGGATAGTTCTCTTCATGTGGCCGCAACTAGCGTGAAGCATAAGCTACCACATGTCGATCTTGCAGAAGTATGCATCCTAACCCTTGCCGTGAAGCATCACAATAGATCTCGAAATCCTTTTTGGTGTCTGGAGGTGCAAGTACGGGTGCAGAAGTCAATCTTGTTTTTAGCTCTTGAAAGCTTTCCTCGCACTTGGAAGTCCATAAGAGTTTCTTATCTTTCTTGAGGAGTTCAGTTAGAGGCTTTGCAACTTTAGAAAAGTTCTCGACGAAGCGACGGCAATAGCTGGCTAGGCCAAGAAAACTCCTAACTTGCTTAACCGATTCAGGTGGAGTCCAGTCAAGGATGGCCTGAACTCTCTCGGGATTGACAGCAATGCCTTTTTCAGAAATAACGTGGCCTAAGTAGGTCACTTCTGGTAGCCAGAATTCACACTTGGAGAATTTAGCATACAGGCGATGCTCTCTAAGTTTCATCAATACCAGCCTAAGATGTTCTGCGTGATCTTCTTCGTTCTTCGAGTAGATGAGAATGTCATCAAGATAAACTACAACAAATTTATCTAAGTACTCCATGAAGATCGAATTCATCAAACGCGAGAATGTGGCGGGGGCATTGGTTAAACCAAAGGACATAACGGTGTACTCATAAAGACCATAACGAGTAGTAAAAGCCGTTTTGGGGATGTCCTCGTTTCTGATTTTGATCTGATGATAGCCTAATCTCAAATCCATCTTAGAGAAGACAGAGGATCCTGCAAGTTGATCATAAAGATCATTGATCCTGGGCAGTGGGTACTTGTTCTTTATCGTCGCTAGATTTAGCGGGCGATAGTCTACGCACATCCTTTCTGTTCCATCTTTCTTCGTTACGAACAGAACGGGCCAACCCCATGGCGATGAGCTAGGGCGGATGAAGCCTTTTGCCAACGAAGCTTCAAGTTGGATTTTAAGCTCAGCTAACTCACGTGGGGCCATTCTATATGGGCGTCTAGATATGGTACGGTTCCTGGGATAAGATCTACCACAAACTCTACAGATCTGTCAGGTGGTATTCCTGGCAGCTCTTCTGGAAAGACATCCGGGAAGTCACGAACCACCGGAATATCTTCAAGGTCTGAAAGAGGAAGGACATTTACAGAATGCACCTGGGTTTTAGAGCTTGGTGAGGTGTACTTGATTGTCTGGCCTGATGGATGGGTTAGTTTCACTGACTTGGCTTTACAATCAAGGACAACATTCTGTCTTGATAACCAATCCATACCTAAGATCACATCAACGTCTGAAGACTTGAGGGCTATAAGTGAGGCAAGGAATACTAAACCCTCAATTGCAATTTCATTCTCATGACTCACCATGGTGGTGTGCCATCTGGATCCAGGGGCTTGCACAACTAAGGGGGTGGATAACATCGAAAAGGAGATGTCATGTGACAGTGCAAAGTCCTGGGATATGAACGAGTGAGATGCTCCTGGGTCAAACAGAACCGAAGCTGGGGTGGAATTGACAGGAATGGTCCCGAGTACAACATCGGTTGACTTGTGGGAATCTAGAATGGATACATGATTCACATAACCATGTTCATAAACAGGAGGCTTGACCTTGGAAGTCTTGGGTGGTGGCTTGCCATGACGAAAGTTTTTCTTTGGTTTAGGTGTGGTGGCTACATGATTTTGGGGACACTCTCGAACATTGTGACCTGATTGTCCACATTGGAAACAAACACCACGTGGAATGAAAGGAACTTGAGCACTTGATTGTCCAACAAAATTCCAAGGAGGAAGATTGGGTTGAGGTGGACGATATATGGTGGTTGGGGGTCTAGAAGCACTTACGGCACGACTGACGTCACTCAAGGGAATCCAAACACGGCATTTCCGAGAAACTGGGCCAGAAGATTGGGCAAACTCACGATCACGCTTGCGAGACTCTTCATACAACTCATTTCCATACTCGGCCTTGAAGGATTTGTCGACCAAGTCCCTGAAGTTGACGAACTCGTGAAGATTCAGGTCATGACGAAGGACGGGGCTAAGTCCCTTGCGGAACCTTGCTTGTTTCTTGGCGTCGGTGGATACTTCTTCTTGTGCATAGCGTGCTAGAGGAGTGAACTCGGTCCTATACTCATGAACAGTCATCTTTCCTTGGGTCAGATTGCAAAATTCTTCTCTCTTGCGCTCCATCAGCTGATCCGGAATATGATATCCACGGAATTCATCACAGAACTCTTGCCAAGTCACCACGTGACCAACTGGTTGCATTGCCACGAAGTTCTCCCACCACTGAAGAGCAGCACCTTCCAGAAAATATGCCGCAAATAGCACACGATCACCTGAAGCAACATGGGCTGTCTCTAGCTTACGCTCGAGGGAACGAAGCCAATCATCGGCATCAAGGGGATCGGAAGGACATCGGAAAACTGGCGGGTGGAGGAGAATGAAGTCCTGGATGGTGACAACACTAAGATGTTGACGAGAAGTGTTCTTCTCAATACGCTCGAGAAGACGTGTCTGATCACGACGATTATGTTCAGCCTCCATCATGATTTCAACGTTGAGGTTGGTGGTGGAGGTTCTTCACCGTCTATGTTACCAGAACTGGGATCAACACTTTGATTTGCACCTGACATTCTGTGTGATAAGAATCAACAATCAGAATAGGATTTAGGACACAATTATATGCTAAGATAGAAGACTATAATGCAATAGCATCAAAGCCACAAATGGACAGCATAACGGCCGTACCGGGATGGAAATTGAGACAACCTACAGGATAACGGACATCACTTCCACAGAAACACTATAGAATGATGGCTCAGAAAAGACCACAACACTCCTACAGCTACAAAGAAGCAATCAACGAGATGTCCTAGTAAAGACATAGATGAGCCTAGTCCTATCTTCCCGTAGAATAAGATGAGGTTGACTCAGAACTCAGATCGATGAGGATAAGGAGAAAAAAGAAGTCTTACGTTGTTCCCTTATACCCAAAGTAACTATATAACTATAGAATGCTAGACTCGACAACGGCCAATGGTTTGATAATCCTACAGGCAGTCCTGCTCTGATACCAAGTCTGTCGGGACCCGGGGTTAGCGTATGTAATTCCGATCATAATACAATCACATGGAGAGCCGAGAGCCGTACCCACTTGTCTAAGCAGACAAGGCCAAGCACAGATCACTCTCGGTAAGCATTGAACGTGAGGGGCATCCCATCTAGGCCGGATGATCAACTGAGATGGGTCCTCATCGTCCGCACACAAGTCTAATGATATGGGTGGTGAATCCCATATTCACAGACAAGTCGCCTCAACCATGTTATCGATTGGATCATAACCCTTACATAGACTTACTCCAGCCCGATCACTTAGTCGGGATCTCGGGCGGGCTTGATCATACAACAAAGTGTGCCACGTGACAGAGTCACGAGCAATCGCATCGCGATGCCCCAAGCTGCGCACATCTAAGGGCCACTTGCTGTATAAAAGACCGCCGGCAAGAACACAACCAAGCTATCGAACCCCACACTAAGACATGCACGTTATAAACATACACGCAGCATACATGTCCAGTGTAAACAGCAGGTAATCACAACATGAACTCTACAAACTCATAGTCTTTATAACTTCTGCTAAACAGAGCAGACATAGTAGTTATATTACAAGCAGAGATCACATGGATGTGATCCAACATTACGTCGAACATCAACGGAACCAAATTATGTTTTAGTAAAGACAAGTTTAACAAATGGCTTAAGAAGCCTGAAAGAAAAGTACAACGACCCTCCAAAGGGCACAGGCTGCTGCCTGGAACTATACGACATTGGTCCACGTCGAGCTCGAGGTAGAGGCCACCTTCAGGGTCAGTGGTCTCGTCTCTAAAACATAGAATAAGTAAACGTGAGTACAAAGTCGTACTCAGCAAGACTTACATAGGAACTATACTACTCATGCACATGTATCAAGGTAAAGGGAGGTGGGGTTTCACTTGCAGAAGTGCCAGCTTTGACTTGGCTAATCCTGAACTACGAGTACCAGAGAGAGGTAAGAACGTACACGAGTCCAAGTAACAGTCTCCAATCAATACTCCACTATGGTGCCTTCCTCGACTTCCCCACGAGGAAGCACGCCATAGCACTCACACTTATCTTGGTGTGTTTTAGAAGTATCCGGTTCAAGTTATCTATGATCAAGTAAAGGTCTCCAAGTAGTCCATAACCGCGGACACGGCTATTCGAATAGTTCATTAACCCTGCAGGGGTGTACTGCTACACACACGCCTCATCAGTTACCGCCTGGGGATGGACCCTTCAAGTGAGTACCGGTGAGGATGCTGCCACGACACTTCACTCACGGCACCATCTCTAGTCCTAGGGAGTCGCCTATTTGAGTTGGGACCACAGTCGGAATCGAGCCGATTGTTCCGATGCGGACTCAAACGTTGTGTGACCGCCATCAAGCTCAACTCGATCATGATCACTTGATTCAACGTGCCCACAACCTACGCCAACCACTTACCTTGGTTCCACCTGCTTGAGATCGTTAAAGGGCGAACTACTTGCGACTCCTGGACTGGTCCGGGGTGAGGTACTAGGCCGAGAGGGGTCAGTGAGCCCAATGTGTGGTCGTACTCTTTGTCTTGGATAACAACACAAGAACTCGGGCCTAAGGCAGTGTTCAACGAGACAACCCATTGTGTACTCCTACACAGCCTCTCATCATTCACCTTTGTTTAGCGTAGATTCACCAACACGTTACCACCATCATTCACATGATAACTACCATCCCGACTCACATCAAAGTAGCCTCAGGTAACAACTCTAAGCATGCAATAAGCTGTAACAGTTGCAGGGGCCACAAGATATCAACCAACTCCTACATCTGCTAGGATTGTGGTTTCCTTACTACTTTGACAAAATGATAGGTCATGCAAAGGAATGGGTTCAACTAGTGGTAGAACGTATCATGGTGACATCCTAAACATGCATTTGCGAGAATGAGAGGGAACTGGGATTTTATAGACATGATCAAAGAGGGGGCTGCTTGCCTTGCTGACGGTCACGAGGTACCACTCTTCTGACGTGAGGTTGAACTCGTCTCCGAGATCAACTCTACCGAGAAGATGCAATCACCGAAGCACTGGAAGTAAAGCACAATCAAAATAATACAATGCACAAACAATATGCAAAACATAGCATGGTAAAGTGCTGATGTGACCTATGTTTGAATTGCCACATTTTAATTGAAGTTGATTTTAAAAGTAAATTCAAATTCAAACTCCAAATGTTATTTAAGTTTGGTCAACTTGCATTTGCTAATGTTTGTTCATTTGAAACCAAATGGTCATGTGTGTGAAATGCTTCTGAAGTACAAGTAATGTGTGGTGCATTTCAAAGTTTGAAGTTGGAATAGCAATTGATTTGAATTTGAAATAATTCCAATTAAATCAAATAGCAAAAGCTACTGATCCATTTTTGAGATCAACTCCAACATAGCTAAAAGTTGGAAATTTGGATAGCTTATTTTCTCCTGATCATTTTTCATATATTACACTTTGAATTTGGAGTTATAGTTTAAAAGTTATTCAATTTCAAAGGTTGGCTTATTTTTTGGAATTTACTGAATAAATTAAATGATTTAATCTTTACTGCGTCATTAAGACGTCAGCATGACGCAAGGGGAGGAGCTGACGTGTGGGGTCCCTTTGTCAGTGGCTCTGGGGTTAAACCCGGTTTAGATTAGGTTAAGCAGGGTCATTAGGGGGGCTTGGGCCCACTGGTCAGCGAGAGGAGGGGGGATTTAGGAGTCGGTTAGGTTTAACCGACCGGCGGCTAAACGCCGGTGGCTCTGCCACGGCGGCGCTATCGCCGGGGTGGCGATTTGGCCACGGGGAAGGAGGTTGGGGGCACGGGCAGGTTGCTCTCGACGTTGCGCGTCGTCTGAAGCAAGCGGGGGACCTCGAGGAGGCCCCTGGCCATGGCTACGACGACGAGAGGCGGCGGCCGGAGACCATGGTCATGGCGGACGACGACAGAGGGAACGGGGAGACGCACGGATGGGGGGAAATGGAGCTGGGAGCTCACCAGAGACGAAGGAGAGGACGAAGGGGGCGGGGGAAGTAGCACGGCGTCGAATTTGACTTGGAGTTCGTCGGCGGCCGGCGGCAACGCGAAGACACGGCGACGTCCTTGGGGCCTCCGGGCTCGAATTGATGTAGCGGCTTGACGAAGTCGACGGCCGTGGTGCGTCTGGACACGGTTGCGCGGCGAATGGGGCACGGTGGCCGCGCGTTCCACGTCGGCGTGCTCCGGCTGGGGCTCGGGTCTCGCGAGATTTGCCGAGGGAGAGAGAGAAGAAGGCCAGCGCGAGGGGGGGAAAGGAACTGGGAGCTTCCCAGGCGTCTCCAGCGCGAAGGAGAAGAGCAGGGGGAAGCAGGAGGTGGCGAGGAGGGGGAGGCATGCACACCATGCAGCGCACGGCGCGGCTGCCTCTCCTTCTGGCAGAGGAGGAAGACGACAGAGGAGAGGAGCCGGGCTGGGCCAGGTGGGCCTTCGCCCGTGGGCGCAAGGTAAGTCTTCTCTGTGTTTTCTTATTTTCTTTTCTGTTGTCTGTTTTGCCCATTAAAATAAAATAGCTAGGGCATTTATAAAAGTCCCCAAACATTTTTATAAAACCTAGGTGACTATATAGAAGTCAACCCCAAGTTTTGGGAATTTTTGAAATTCAAATTATTTGAATTTCAATTCAAATAGACAAAAGATTTAATTTCCAAGCCACTATTTGAATTATTGAAAAATATATGAGCATGGGTTTAATCCCAAATCACTTTTAAAATGATTCCACTCATTTTTAGGATTTTTCAATACATTCAAAAGAATTTTGGAAAAAGATTTATTTCTGGCCTTTTTATAAAAATTCATATAGGGCTTTTCTTTTCCCCATTTCCTTTTCTTTTGCAATTTTTTTTCCAGATGCAAAATGCAAGCTTGGAAAAGCACAAACCTAAATTTGTGGTTCTGACAGATATACTGCCTAAACTTATCGCAAGCAAACACCACTACCAAGAATTCCTTCTCGGTAGTAGCATAATTCTTTTGAGCACTATCAAGTGTCTTGCTGGCATAGTGGATGACATTCAGCTTCTTGTCAACCCTTTGTCCTAAAACAGCTCGAACTGCAAAATCACTAGCATCACACATAATTTCAAAGGGTAAATTCCAGTCAGGTGGTTGTACTATAGGAGCGGTTATCAAGGCTTTCTTAAGAACTTAGAAAGCTTCCTTACAATCTTCATCGAATACAAAAGGAGAATCCTTCTGGAGAAGATTGGTAAGGGGTCTCGAGATCTTAGAAAAGTCCTTGATAAATCTTCTATAGAAACCAGCATGACCTAGAAAACTACGATTACCTTTGATGTCCCTTGGATAGGGCATCCTTTCAATAGCTTCAATTTTTTCCGTGTCCACTTCAATTCCCCTTTCGGAAATCTTGTGTCCAAGAACTATCCCTTCGTTAACCATGGAATGGCACTTCTCCCAATTGAGCACCAAATTAGTTTCTTCACATCTCTGCAAAACTTTTTTAAGATTGTGGAGACAGTGGTCAAAGGAGTTTCCATAGACGGAAAAGTCGTCCATAAAAACTTCTACAATCTCCTCACAGAAACCATGAAATATTGCAGACATACACCTCTGAAAAGTAGCATGTGCATTACACAAACCAAAAGGCATACGCCTATAAGCATAAGTACCGTAAGGACACGTAAAGGTGGTCTTCTCTTGATCCGCGGTGTTAACATGAATCTGGGAGAAGCCAGAATACCCATCAAGATAGCAGAAGTGGGTGTTTTTAGACAACCACTCGAGCATTTGATCAATAAAAGGCAGAGGATAGTGGTCCTTCCTGGTGGCCTTGTTCAACTTCCTGAAATCGATACACATTCTATATCCAATAATAGTCCTTTGAGGTATTAGTTCATTTTTATCATTAGGAACAACAGTTATACCTCCTTTCTTAGGAACACAATGAACGGGACTTACCCACTTACTATCAGCTATAGGATAGATGATACCTATGGCTAGAAGTTTGAGAACCTCCGTCCTAAGCACGTCCTTCATCCTTGGGTTCAACCGTCGTTGATGATCAACAACTTCTTTAGCATCGGGCTTGATATTGATGGTATGTTGGCAAATGGATGGACTAATACCCTTGAGATCATGAAGAGTATAGAAAATAGCACCTCGGTGTCTGCGGGGTGTCTCCGATAATCGCTCTTCTTCATACCCTGAAAGGTTAGAATTGATAATAACAGGATATACTTTCTTTTCATCTAAATAAGCATACTTGAGCGTATCAGGTAGTGGTTTTAGATCAAGCACCGGGTCTTCTTTTGGTTGCGAGAGGATTCCTAAAGGTTCAACCGGGAGGTTGTGCTTCAGGATAGGAGTTTGTCCTAAAAATATGTCTTCTAGTTCATCCCTCTCCTGCATATGTATGTCATTCTCGTGGTCTTCCATAAATTGCTGCAAAGTATCATTCGGAGGAATAGCAATAGAAGCAATTTCTTCAATAATTTTGTCATTACTGACAAGTCAGTACCACGAGGCTGCTTAGAATACTTAGAAAAATTAAATTCATATGGCTCATCGTTGAATTCAACAGAAACTTTACCTTTCTTGCAATCTATTATAGCTCCGCAAGTGCTGAGGAAGGGCCTACCAAAGATAATAGGGAAAAAACTATCTTGTACTGAACCAAGTACAAGAAAGTCAGTGGGATATTTTACCTTCCCGCAGAGTACATCAACATCTCTCACAATCCCAACTGGAGAGATTGTTTGTCTATTTGCAAGATGAACCGTGACATCAATGTCCACGATCTCACATGGCTGAATCTCGTGCATGATCTCTTGATAAAGTGTGAAGGGAATAGCGCTGACGCTAGATCCCAAATCACATAGCCCATAATAATTATGATTTCCTATTTTGACATATACAACTGGTGTACCTGAAATTGGGCCTCTGTTCTTGGCTGTGACAATGTTAGTGGAAACAGCACAAAAACTAATAGTGGATTCTTTAATATCACTGGTTACCAGATCATTGACCATTGCAACTTGAGGTTTGACCTTGATCATATCCTCAGGTTCGTCAGTGGTCCTTTCGTTTTTGTTCAGAATACCTGCAACAAAAGAGTGCTCCTTTATCCTTGAGGGATAAGGAGGCTGTTCATAAACAACTATAGGTAAAACAGGATCAGTAACATTAATCTCAATAGTTGACTCCTTGAAAGGTTTATGATGTTGACTCTCCTTCTTCTTTGAAGAATCAATATGAGAAGCAAAGTCCTTGCAAAAGTCAACCATTAGCTGAGAATCAAGACCAATTTTAGAGCAAAAGGTATTAAAGTAATCAGTCTTCACATAACTCTCAATGTAGTCAACTCATAGTTTATAGCGGGTTCAATACCTTTATCAATTTCCCACTCTTCAGTGTTCTTCTGGATTCTTTCTAGAATATCCCATTTTTCTTCCATACTTTTGGTCTGGAATACCCCGCTAGAGGAGGCATCCAACATCTCCTTGTTCTGACGAGAAAGCCTAGCATAAAAATGTGTAAGTATGATTTCCTTGGGGAGCTCATGGTTTGGGAATTTGAGGATCAGGGACTTCAGTCTCCCCCAAGCTTGAGCGATGCTCTCTCCGTCGCGAGACCAAAATTTGTAGATGTAGTTCCTGTCTTGGTGAATTTCACAAAGAGGATAAACTTTGCATAAAAGAGAGACATAAGCTCTGGCCATTCAAGAAGATCAGAGTTATCAAATAGCTTATACCAATCTGAAGCTTTATCTTTGAGTGATACGGAGAATAATTTATTCATGACGAACTCCATCGTTACACCTGCAAGCTTAAATAAAGAACATAATTGTGATAAATATAGAAGGTGTTCTCCCGGATGTCCTTCTCCTGTATAACGATTAGACAAGACATGATCAATAATAACAGGTGGTATTTTTTAGGGCACAATTTAAGTAGGGTTAGGAGTGACCACCACAGTCGTGGGGCGGCTCCTTACCAGCAACGAACAACAGTAGCAGAGTCCATAAGGACTGAAAGTAACAACAGAAAATAAAGGTTTCCTTACCGGCTTCACTTACCAATAGCGCTACACTCCCCGGCAACGGCGCCAGAAAAGCTCGTTGATGGCGGAGAAGTTAATAGGTTTAGTTGGGTTGCCTCCCCCGTTAACCGCGCCAATAAACGATTCATGATAACCCACAAGTCTATTGGATCAATTGTAGCTTTTCGATAAATAAGGATGTCGATCCCATGAGGAGCAGAAGGTGTTGATAAGTGACACTGGATAAGGAAAGGCTGCACACACTGAAAGGTAAATATTTAGGGGTTTTTGATTTAAGCAACAGAAAAGTAAAAGACAAGCAAAGTATACAGGGTAACTGAGGAGTAGCATGTGGCCCAATCCTTTCACAAGGATAAGCCTAGGAACTAAACTTATAAAAGCTAAAGCGTTCTTGAGAACACACGGGAGAGATAGTCAAGTTAGTTTCACCATACTCCGCGAAGTAATATGTATTGTGTTGATACGTGTTGGTGGGTGGATCAATGCTAGTACACCTTCTAGACTAAGATAAGTGTACTCTTATGATTACACACCTTGCAAGCATCCGCAAATACAAGGTAGTAATTAAGGAATAAGCCTAACCACAACATTACGATCAAGGATCCATAACTCCCTTGTGCAAAAGTGTGCGAATTGGGGTTCAGGTTTCTGTCACTCCGGCAACCCACCATAAGAATCCTTTGTGCACAATGTATTCCTCTAGGCCCATTAAAGGTGAAGTGTTAAGTGTTCGACTCACATAACACCACTAGAGAAATAACAACACAACTTAGGTATCAAACAACACATAAAACTTCAAAATCATATGACTACTAATAACTAGACTTCTCCCATGTTCTCAAGAACTAAAGTAACTACTCACAAGACATAAAAGAGATCATGATCAGAGGTGATAGATGGGTGGAAAACAATCTGGACACAATGATATATTTCTCCAACAAAACTCAATAGCATTCACCACAAAGTAGTAATTAACACCAACATAGTAGAGAGGATAGATAGTACGGATTACAACACAAGTTGCAATTGTGAGATGAGATGGGATGGTGATGGAGATGGTGCTGATGTTGGGGATGATGTTGATGATGATCTCGATGATGCCCGTGACGATGATGATGATGGCGGCGATCTCCCCTTCCGGGAGGTAATCTCCCCTGCGGAATCTGCCCGCCGGAGATGGCTTTTCTCCTCTGTAGGTTTCCGCCCCGTGACGGCGGCGAAACGCGGAAACTCTTCTGTACTTAGGGTTTTCACTCCAGGGGGGTCTTATAGGCGAGAGGGGGCACCGAGGGGGGCCACCAGGCATCCAGGAGGGTGCCTGGCGCGGCCAGGAGGGGGGCTGCGCCAGGCACCCTTCTGGCTACCTGGTGGGTCCCCTCACCTCCTTCCTTGGTGATTCCCAGTCAATTCCCATAAAAACGATCCCCGTAAATTTTCATCGTATTTGGACTTGATCTGATTCAATAACTTGGTGTGCACTTTTCACCGTTGAATCCTGGTTCTGCTGCTTCGGCATCGAAAAGTTGTAAACTGTGTAAAACAAGCCAAAACAACATAAGAACAATTCTTTAAAGTGGAATATATCAATGAATAGGATGAAATTACAATACAAAATAGTGATGCTTTTTGGACGTATCAACTCCCCCAAGCTTAGACCTCGCTTGTCCCCAAGCTATTACTGAGCTCAGTAAACTTGTCCACAAGTTTAGAGAGTGAAGTTTCGATCAAAGAATACGGACAAGAAGCATCAAGATTTCTCACCAAACTGAGGCATCCTCAACAGCAACCTCAACTCATAAGGTCCTTATGAGAAAGTAGTAACAATTTTAACAAAGTAGGACCTGGAAAACTCATCAAATCATTGCAAACTTAGCCTTGGTCAAGAAACAACTAATAACTTTTACTTTTCCTCTTTCACTTATAAAGCAACCATTTGAAGCTTTGGAAAGAATATGTTATCAGTCAAGAAGTGCACATGTTAGCACAAAGGAAGATGTTTACTCAGCATAAGCTTTTGCAAACAACTCACTTATCAAAAGATAATGTCAACAAAAATGTAACATCCTAACTTTGAATGCAACTTTGTATGCAAGAATCTTTATTAACATCAAGTGTCTGTTCTCTCTCAAGAAGGAAGGAAGTAGGAAGGACTGACTGATCACAAAATAAAGGATAAACCCCGTGCAAAAGGGTAAGCAGGGAAAACTCATGTGCCATCTCTAGATCAAACAGAATAAAAACAGACTTTTGGGAGGTGCATGATCCGTCAACGACTGCTGATAGATAACTCACTCACTTCATGATTTGGACAAGTTTCGAGGAACGGCTCCCATGTGGGGAAGATCACATCCCCTTAAATTCCTTTGTTTATCACTCATGAATGGGCGAAGGAACTTGTGTGTTAGTATTTATCATTTACGAGATGGGCACTCATGCCAGTCCCTTCTCGTATTAGGGGTTTGCAGATTAGTCATGCAATCCCAAGATAAAACTTGTCCAAATTAAGAAGATCATGGGTTACCCAGCACTTCCTCATGAGCTGAATCAGTGGCACAAAACAGAAGATTTTGAGCATCTAGAGATAGCACACAAATTATATACTTTAGGAGTGGCAGTGGAATACCACAAATAGGAAGGTATGGTGGACTCAAGTGGAAGATGTTGGTTTCAGGGTATGGAAGTACAAGCAGAATTCCGCTTAGTACAGAGTTTTGGCTAGCAAGGCTTTGAGAGACCAGATTATTGATGACAACTTAGATGAAAGCAATACAAAGCATAAACATTAAAACTAGCATGAAACATCAAGTTGTCTTCCTTGTCAACATAACAACTCAAGCATAATAACACAAAGGTTTTGGCTATGTCGCGAGAGGCCCGGTGGTGCGACGGCAAGGGGCTGGACCATACAAAGGCGGAGGCGGCGGCTCGCGGGTCCCGCTAGGGTTTCTAAAAAAAAATCTGAAAAATCTTAAATAGAAAGAGCAAAAGATAAAGAAAAAAAAACAAACCGACTCGGGCCCAAATTGCTCCATGGGCGGAACCGACTACTAAGCCGGCTGGGCTACAGTTTTTCTTTTTCTTTAAAACCGAAACTTCAAACAATAATACAAAAATAAATACACACGAGAAAAATATGAAACCAAATTCTAAATTCATCAAATAATACAAAGAAATTTATTTAATGAATACATTTTCCAAAAAGGTAAATAAAAATATTTTTTTTTCTAAATAATGTATTTAAATATAAAATACTTTTCATAAATCAAATAAAATCCAATAAACTATTAAAAATATTTTTATTTGGTCAAAAGCATTGACAAACCATTTCTAAATAATAAAATATAAATTTTAAAATTGTCTCACTAATAAATAATTTGGTAAAATAAAAATATTCCATTGGAATGTTTTTTCAACTCTTTTAAAATATTTAATAAATCATTTCTATGACATAAAAACTCTCTTAGCATTATAAAATCCCTAAAATAATTTTAGAGTTATTGATAATACTCATAATAAATTTTTAAAAACTTTATAGTAATATTCTAAATATTTTCCAACTTTATTAAAAAGGGGATAAGTCATTTTATATCCTCTCAAATGAATTTCCTTGAGTTGAAAAATGTTTTGAATATTCAGAAGAATTCCCATAATGATTTAAAATATTTTCCAACCGAATAATATGTTGAAGGAGTCATATTACCTTCTCTCATTTTGTTTTGTAGGTTTTGTTTTAAATAATAAATTCCAAAAAAACCAATTATGAATATTAGGGAAAGTCCTTTTATTCCCTCTCTTTTTAATATTCAATAAACTCCAAAAAGTTTTAAATCCCAGAGAAAATCAAACACATCAAGCAGACAATCATTATCTATTTTATTTTATTAACATTCCAAAATTCGGAGAATTTTGGGATGTTACACACTAGCACCCTTAAAAGGAATCTCGTCCTCGAGATTCGAGAAGGCTAGAAAGAAAGGCTAGGGTTCGGGTCTTCACGACAATCCTTTGATCCTCCGAAGGTATAGGGTACTACCACCCTTAAACGGAAAGCGACATGGTCTTCAAAAAGCTTGCTCCCTCAGCGAGCTCCTCACACATAATCTTCATACTCCGTTGGGGCATTGAGTCGTTCACCCAGACCTCCTATATTCCATGGGGCATTTAGTCCTTCACATAGACTTCCTATATTCCATGGGGAATTGAATTCTTCATCATAAGTGTGGGCTTCCAGTATCTTAATCCATCGGTGACATTCTTCGTAAAGATTTCACCAACTTCTTTGGGGTCTTTAGTCCCTAGCAAAAGAGTGGTCTTCAAATAATGAACCTTCATGGATGATGGGTCAAGCGTCAATTCTAACAACTATCGATTTTCTCATGGTGGTCAGCCATAATACTTTTACGGGATACCTGCAGAAAATGGTCTTGGTCTATACTCACCGTATAACTTACTATTATTAACGATAATCTTATATAGGGATCAAACATCTATCATTCTATGGTTTAGGCTAACATCGTCGTCTTTCTGCTATAGGTAAGTTACTCAAGATTTACTATCCCGAATAGCAAGAGCGAATAATAAGGGTAGTCGTCATGGGGGCCAATCCATTCCGCACCCAGATCATTACCTTGTATATGGTTCAACAAATCTCGCAATCTAACACTCGGACATCCTCACAAGCATTGCAGAAGCTCCTCTTGATCTTGAACTGGGTTCAGATAAATCCATTGGTTCTGCAAGCCAACCAAACATCTATCGTTTCTTCACAACACTCGGGTTTGCGCAAACTACTACAAAACGAGCACTGGTGAACTACAACTTGCTCCATGGTCCTTCCTTCAGCAAGATTGTGCTTGCTTGTTGTAAGATCCTGGCACACGGGGTTAACTTTGAACTCATCATCGGTTGCATCCATCTTTATTCCAGCCTTGACATTAGCAGCCATTGTAGTACCTTCTTCAGTTTAGGGATGAGGATGAGGGGGAATAGAATGTAGATAGCGAGGTAGAGAGAGATAGAGAGAGGTACCCATACCAACATCACCCAAGTTTTGAAAATAGTTTTGATGTGTAGCTGTCAGCAGAACAAGAAATGACAGCTCACAAAACGATCTAGCGGTAGAAACTTTGAATCTTCCAGGTCTTCAATTCTTCAGTGTCGGTAGCTTCAGTTTTACATCGTCGAAGAAATCTTTCTATCTTCGAAGCAATCTTCGTATCGTCGAGCAATCTTTATATTGTCGAGCCAATTGTCAACATATTCTTCTTCTTGTTGTGTCTCCTTCAGTCTTGAAGCATACTAAATAGATGAGGGTCTAAGGTAACGTAAACTTATTCTACTCGCGAAGAAGAACCACCAAGCACAACACATCACATCAAAACAAGACATAACAGGGTCAAGGCCACAAGAAAAAACCAAACAAAACAATCAGACATAACACAACTAGTTCAACCAGCAAAACATGCTATGAACCACAACTCCAGCTAATAGAAAAGATAACAACGTACACCTAGCGCACTCCTACAAACGTCTATCCTCCAACTGCCAAACATAAGCTTCTTCAAGTCAGCATCCTTGCTTCCGCATTCACAACTTCTTCCTTCTCTTCAATTCTGGACACATGTTAGCATAGTGTCCCATATTCCTGCACTGGAAACACTGAAGTTCGCTAAGATCCTTCTTTTTCTTCTTCACGGGTGATTCCTTCAATTCTTGGATAACTTTCTTCATTCCTTCCTTTTGATGTTGAACCACTTGTTGTGTCACGATGAAAAATTGACACTGAGCGGGGTAATTACTATTTCCTTCACACACAAAACATGTGACTTGAGCAGTGGGACATTCTTCACCCGAGTGAATTTCTTCGCAAAAGGGACATCCATCTTGGTGTCCTTCATATGAGTGTCCGGCTTCACCGCAAATTGTGCAGGCTCGGATCCTCTTAAGGGTTACCGTCCTTTGCATCGGGGTGACGAGGCGAGATCCCAACAAAATATTTGTAAATTCCTTCCAAGTAATCTTATTTCTTGATTCGTTAATCGCCTGATGCATTGTCCACCAAGTAGCAGCCTTTTCTAAAAAATGCTTGACCGCATAGTGGACCATGTGCTCACTTACAACCTTGTTAAGATCCATGTGCTCCTCCATATTATGAATCCATTTCTCCACCTTCAGTCTTGTCATCGCCTCGAAGAAGGTGAGTCCTACTTCATACTCCATCTATTCAGCCCATACGACATGGGTTAGGGGCAACTAGGATATGAACACGAAAACAATCTAAAGATAGCACCAAGAATTGCACACAGACAAGAATAAGGAAAACACCTACTTGCAAACAACAACACATAACAACAATCACTCAAGTCGCAAAAATCAAACCACACAAACAACTCCTAGAGTAAGGTCATATGTGCAAGACATACGATCTCATCATACTACGCACAATTCATTTATCTAACTCCATAAAAGTGGTGGTCTGAATCTAAGCTTCATCGTCCTCAGCTAAGCTGATCTTAAAATCCTCATTGTCAAAACTTCTTGAACCCCATAGGATACTCCAGTTCTGCTAGTGGTAACCTCAATTGATCGACGATGTTGATGATGTACTTCTCAAAAGTCATGTCTTCAGGGGCATAAGCAACTCGGAGGGGTATTTACAATAAAACAAGACAAGGAGTTTAGAAAATTGAATAATAGATGAGAGATACTAGTGGAGAGAGTAAGTAATCACAGAGTGATAAAAATATTTTTGTTCCTATGGCTATTCCTATCCATTTTCTAGGGTCACGACCTATAGTCAACATGGGCTCTAATACCATCTGTAACGACCCGATTCACTAAGAATCCAAGTATCTGTGCTAGTCCCTGGATCAATAGCTAGCACACACAGTACATGATGTAATATCAAGAATAAACCACATGTCATAAATATTACATCGAAGATCCAGTATTACATTAAAGCATACCTGCATAGCTCAAGGCTAGCTTACAAATAAAATACAGCAGAAAAACAATAAAGAGCTTCGTGGCGTCCATCAACTCCACCGGCATAGTTGAGTATAGACATCGTAACCCTACAACACATCACTTACTAGTCGTATACAATCATGCAACACCGAAGGTTACAGCCCGACAACGGGTCAGTACATCTGATTTGTACGGCAAGTCACACGAAAAAGGTTATAACAGACCTATCGCTACATGCAAGGATAAGTAAAAGGAAAGGCTCATGGTTTTATTTTGCAGAAAGCTGGTTTTTCCGAATCTACCTAGTGAAATTTTATTTTATCTTACTACTTAAGATTGAACTGGGCACACCAGTTCCAATCCACTCCCTTTATTAAATCTTGCCCACTCAAGTTTATTATGGTGATTAATCTGTCAAGATCCTCCAGTAACAGTAATTTCTAGTAGCAAAAAGATGTCCATAACCGGGGAAACGGCTAATCATGATTAGTTTTTACTCTGCAGAGGTTAGTACACTTTTCCCGCTGGACTCAACCCGAAGATTGAGACGAAGTCTTTCAGAAGAGGTCACCTACACCCAACGGCAAGCCGGTACCACCTATCACATCTACATCTGCTGCTTTGCACGGGAGAGGCTTCCTACATCATACTCAACTAAGCCAGAGACCATATGGCCAGCGGCTGTACATGGAAGCTTCTAGTCACCAAGTATGTCTGATCTTTTTGAGCCTGGATGGTGCCCACTTAGGGTGCACTCACATGGGCACATTTCCTTAGATAAGGTGCACGACCCCATGATGCCTTCCCTCCAAACCATTCACAACCATTGGGAGCATTTAGCCCTGAACCTACCCTTAGAGAAGGCGCAGCCTCCAGGATGCATCCCGCCCGTCCAGAGGTGAATTCTATTTAATGTTTGCTAATCAAGTTAATAAATCCTCACATAACTCAATGTAAGCACAACCAATCCACTTCTACAAGCTTAGCAATATATATAACAAACACGAGCTAGGGAGACAAAGAATACAGGATCAGATTATATGGATATCCTACCAGGTTTGCACCAATAATAATATTAAACTTCCTACACATGCCTAGGGTGATATTTGCTACATGCATAAGTAAAAAAATATAGGTTGTGAAATGGTCATAGTATGACTTGCCTTATACATTTGATGAATTTCTTCGCTCTCACGATCCAGTCAACTCTATTCGTCACACTCCGAGCAAATCTATCGCAAACGAAGGAATTCGAATAAGAAATCACACCACAAGGCAAACAAAATATCAACAAAACAAACACAAAAGGTTTTAGCAACAAAACAAAAGGCCTTGAAGTGCAAAGGTGTCGATGTGCTCGAAGGTGATCGGTGGAAGTGACCTCGAGAGAGTCAACAGATAGAGATTCATCGGTAAGGAATTTTGACTACGACATTGATGAAATCAAGGTGAAAATCATGCCCACATGAAAAGTGTGTGAATCTTACCGATAACATGTCTCAAGTGATCTGATATGCAAAAATAATCACGTGAAACGGAATACTACAACGCAGGTCATAGCAAGTGAAAAATTGAATTGAATTTGAAATTAAACAGATCAAGAAACATTTGAATTTTTGTGTACACATGCTATGAACAGAAAGTACATGGAACGAGTGATCCAACGCAAAAAGAATCACTCGATTTGGAGCCACAGTTTAAAAGATACGACCTCCAGAATTTTAATTTTAATTGAATTCAAATTCAAAAGTGTGCAAAGTGTGCAAACTTGACTCCATGTTAAAGTACATAACAACATGAACGCGTAGGAAAAAGTTTCACCTTAATCCGACGCACGGTGAAGGAGATATTGCGTGTACGGTGCCGGGGTGTTTTCTGCCAAAAGGATTGCTCCGCGAATAAAGATTTTCTGGAAAAAGCGATCGGGTCCCTGGAGGCGGATCTCGCCGGAGTTGACTTTCGAGGCAAAATCCGGTGAACTGCCAGCGGCTCCGGCGAGGGCTGGCGCACTCCGGCGAGGTTGGGCAGCCGGCGATGGTGAGTCCGGCGAGGTGCGGCGGCGCTTCGTTCGCTAGCAGCCACCGGTGGCAGCGCGAGGGCGCGGGGCGCGTGCGTGGCCAGCGGCCTCGGCCGGCCGGCGGCGGCTCCGGCCACGGGGCGGCGCGGGCGCGGGGGCGGCTCTGGCCGCGGTCTCGGGTGTGAGGCCCGATGACGCGACGGCGAGGGGCTGGAGCGTACAGAGGCGGCAGCAGCGTACAGAGGCGGCGGCGGCGGCCCGCGGGTCCCGCTAGGGTTTCTAAAAAAAAGAAATTTTCTGAAAAATCTTAAATAGACAGAGCAAAAGAAAAAGAAAAAACAAACCGACTCAGGCCCAAATTCCTCCATGGGCGAAAACCGACTACTCGGCCGGCTGGGCTACAATTCTTCTTTTTCTTTAAATCCGAAACTTCAAAAAATAATACACAAATAAATACACATCAAAAAAATATGAAACCAAATCCTAAATTCATCAAATAATACAAAGAAATTTATTTAATGAATACATTTTCCAAACAGGAAAATAAAAAAAACATTTTCTAAATAATGTATCTAATTAATATAAAATACTTTTCATAAATCAAATAAAGTCCAATAAACTATTAAAAATAATTTTATTTGGTCAAAAGCATTGACAAACCATTTCTAAATAATAAAATAAAAATTTCGAAATTTTCACACCAATAAATAATTTGGTAAAATAAATTTTTATTTGGAATGTTTTTTCAACTCTTTTAAAATATTTAATAAATCATTTCAATGACATAAAAACTCTTTTAGCTTTATAAAATCCCTAAAATAATTTTAGAGTTATTTATAATACTCATAATAAGTTTTTCAAAACTTTAAAGTAATATTCTAAATTTTTCCAACTTTATTAAAAAGGGGATTAGTCATTTTATATCCTCTCAAATGAATTTTCTTGAGTTGAAAAATGTTTTGAATATATCAGAAGAATTCCAATAATGATTTAAAACATTTTCCAACCTTTTAATATGTTGAAGGAGTCATATTACCTTCTCTCATTTTGTTTTGTTGGTTTTTTTTAAATAATAAATTCCAAAAACACCAATTATGAATATTAGGGAAAGTCCTTTTATTCCCTCTCTTTTTAATATTCAATAAACTCCAAAAAGTTTTAAATCCCAGAGAAAATCAAACACATCAAGCAAATAATCATTATCTATTCTATTTTATTAACATTACAAAATTCGGAGAATTTTGGGATGTTACATTTATTCGTCATCATCTACTCACAAATCACCCCTCTTCAGATATCTATGCAGAACATCTCGTCGGTATTAAGTTGTGAGACACAACTAATGTTGTGAACTCAAAGCAACGAACAAGTGCATTAACACTCTATGCGTAATGTAAGCAATCCTTATGACACGCAGTCATAAGCACAACTGTTTTACCCCTAGTGGCAGCAACACGTTCCCTAGTCTCATATTTCTTTCACTCAAGCTAGACATCAGGAGGCATGGACCCATCATCTATCATTACGCTCCCTCTTAGAGTTACAATCTACTATTTGGCCAAAATAATAAACGGTAACGTAGAACATGCCGAAATACTCAAGAAAAAATATAAAGGAGACCAAATATATTACTCTAACAATCTGAACATAATCTCATAATCCATCGGATCCCACCAAGCACAATATAACAACGAAGGAATCATAACAAAAGTGCATTGATCATGATAGATAACTCACAAGGTCTAAACATTGAAGCACAAGATTGGAGAGAAGACATCTACTAGCTTGCTGTCATGGACCCATGGTCCAATGTGGGACTACTCACGGAGATTCCCGGAGGCGATCATGGTGATGGAGGAGCCTCCGGAGATCAATCCTCCCTCTAGCAAGATGCCGAGATAGGAACTTCTGGTGATCCCGATCTCGGAATCGCGGCAGCAGCGGAACAGTAGGGTATTTTGCGAAACGGAGTCCTCCTCGAGGCTTTTCGGAGACGGGATTAATATAGACCAAAGGTGGGCAGCAGGGGTGGCACCACCTGGACAGGCGACTAAGGGGCGCAGCCATCCCCTGACCGCGCCCTAGGGTCGTCTGGCCAGGGGGTGGCCCCCTATGGCTGCCCTTCGGGCTTCTGGAGTCTTTCGGAGTATTTGAATTTTTGGGAATTTTTCTGGATTTTTCTGATTTTTCCAAGCACTTTGATGTCCAGAAATTTTTTAATTGCGTGGACAAAAACAGACAAAAAGTGACACTAGGCACTGTGTTAATAGATTAGTCCCAAATATGTTGTAAACGATATGAAAATGCATCAAGACATATAGCAATATCATTAAGAACTAGCACCACCTAACTTGTGCAGCCTCTAGGCCTCCCCCTCCTCCTCCCCAAGACCTCGATCAACAGTGCGGCAGCGCCATCACCACCCCTCTGCATCACCATGTCAAGTTTTTTTATGTAAATCTATGCACTAATTTCCTATTTGGAAATGAAAAAATAGGACATGTGTTGCTATAGTGATGTCCTATTTTTGATTGATATGTAATACCAATTTTGATATCTATATATTGTTGTGCTATTTGAATTTTGATATATGGACAAACCAGAACATGTGTTGTTGTTATTATATATTGATGTAATGTTGTCCTAGTTAAAAGCATAGACTCATTGTTTTTATTTTTATCTTATTAGTTCTTGAAACCTAGGACTTGTAAAAAAAACCGATTAATAGTCAATCAATAATTCGTTTAATTTATTGATTTTTAATAAATTTCTAATCCCCAACCAATCAAGAGTCTAATAATAAGGGATATCCCAAACGTTGATTCCAAGTTTTCTATACTAAATACTTAATATGTTCACGTTGGCAAGGCTGCAAATACCTTTTGTGCAAGTGTGTTGGACATCTTTATATGATCATTAGCTTACATCATACATGGCAAAATTAGAATCATCTGCTTCAAGATTTTCTTGATGTTATTGCTGGGGGTTCAAGCAACGATTCCAACATGGGAATAGTGAGTAATTAGCACGTGAGTCATAATGGTCTAAGAAGCCTTGTAAGAGCAACTCTATCATATCGATATATTGCCGTATCGTAAAATTAGTTTACGGAGCACCGTAAACTATTTTTGCGGTATTAAATTGTTTGTTAGAATATGTACTGTAAAAAATCCTTTGATCATACGGCTACCCCCCTACTCCAACGACGCACTAGTGCCATTGTCGAGCTTCTCCAGCGATTTCCAGTCGTCTGCCCACTCTGGCGATGTCTCGGTTGCTGCTACCGAGCTCCTTCGCTCCAGCGATCGTTACTGATCTCCAAGTTGCCTACTCCATCATTGACCGGTCTACAATTTCAAAATACAACATATTGCAAAATGACTCAAAAGCTGGAGGTTTAATGTATGGATGGGATATATACAAGGACTTGTAAAAATATTAGGGATTGGTTGTTTTACGAGATCTATTCAATGTGTTTTATGGTATCTGTATTGTAAATTTAGAGGTTGAATCAGTTTTACGGGATATGCTAGAGTTGCCCTAACTTGACCCGAGGTGGTATTAATTAGGAAGCATCGATGATATAGTGAGATCATTGGTAAAGGGTACCCCTCGTGCAGATCACTCTTATCTTTTTTGATTGTGACAAATGGCGTACTTCAGGTGCGTCACTTATAACAACCTGAAAGTTTTTTTTCATAGATTCACCCTTTTATGTTTTACTCTTGAACCATGCTGAAAGTGCATGTATATGCCCTAAGTGTGGTTTTGGTAATTAATGTCAATCTCTATGGATTAATTTTTTCATTGAGATATATTTGAAGGAATAGTTCATAGGTGGTGCATTAAGGAAATTGGATAGATTTGATGATAAATGCCATAATGTTAAAGATTTTCTTTAAGCTTAGGTATTCAATGAAAAATTTCTATGGAGCATCAAGTGCATTGTATATTATATGAAGAAATGTTCCATAGTGATACATGAAGCATATTGGGTTGATTTGGGAAGAATTCCATCAAAGCCTCACGAAGAATTCCATATGGTATTCCTCTATAGTTACCTCGTGTAAGGCCCGATATGCGGTACAGTTCCAGATCTAGATGTTTCCATCCAGATCCGGGGATGAAGCACATATCGGTCCCGCCGCGACATATGACGAAGCCATATGCCCCGGATTTCCAACATGATATCACAACATTACAGCTACAAGGATACAACATCTCATACAATTGGCATATAACTTCCTTAATACATTACATCAGCAGAAGATATATGTCTGAGTACAGACCGCAATCAAATGCCTATTGGCAAAGGTAAAACACACCATCCCCGTAACCACACGGGTCCAGGCTCTCCGCCGGGATCCGCCTAACTAGTCATCATCGAGTCTCCGCGAAGGCGTCCAGAAGAAGGGTCATCGAGCTCCTCTGAAGTCCAATATCGTTTGCATAACGTGCGTAAAAGAGAAAAGAAGGGGTGACCTATATCAACAAGTCTTGTAACTAACTTCTCACGATAATTTGGGGGGTAGTGGTGAGGTTGCATTCGGACTAGCAATATATGAATGGCTATCGATCTATTTTAGAGTAAGATGAGAACCAAGCATTCGATGAGGAATCGCCTCCAACAAGTCTTGCTATCACAACACCTATCCTATCCTTGTCTTCCCCTTCGCATCCCGACGAAGAAGAAGCAGTCAAGGAACACACACACGTTGATCAAGTTATTAAGATTATCTCAGTTGTTGTTGTCTATGAACAAGGAGTAGGTCTCAAGTCGTCCATAACCGTGGACACGACTTCTCGAAAAGATTTAACCCTGCAGGGGTGTACCAACTGCCCATTACAAGGCTCCGCAGGCACGCCCATCTCTCTCAGTTGCTACCCATCATAGGAAACCATTTTATGATTTAGTTCCGAGAGATCCGAAACGACAGGTCCCTCTAACTAACAACGCACAAATCCGGGTGGCCCCCGATGATTCGACATCCAACTCAAAAGCCGGCCGCGCTCTTGAATTAGTCTCTATCGTCTGGATGAGGTCGGGATGGCTAACCCTCGCCCGGGCAGGCACCCCTAGCTCCCTGAAGAGAACCAACGGGATATACCATCCAACTGGCCCGATTTGTTTTAAATCCACTGGCTGCAGACCAGTTATGCATGCGGGTTTCAAATGGTAAATCAGCTTGGGCCACTACTAGAAATGTTTGCAGCTAGGTAGGTAAGACAAGGGGACCCCATAGTATCCCACACGCGGTTAGGCACGCTCGCCAAGAGACACAATACCCGGAATTCGGCACTTAGGTGACTCGAATGGAACAAAGCATCGGGGCGGGATAGCCTAGAGCTTCCATCCTTCGTCGAGTATAGTCAACAATATAATAATCACATCATCCACCATAAATATAATAGTCTGATAGCCCAATCCAAGGAGTAACATGATAACAGTTGATAGCATCCTAGCATGCATACTAAGCAGTGGATGAGCAGCGAGCAATAGTAACATAGCCGAACAAGGTTTGCTGGGATGTGGGGGACATGGCTGTTTGGGTGTATTTGAGAGGCATGAACATGAAGTGGTAGGATCAAGCAATCGTTCTATCCTACACCTAGGCGCGAGTGAGCTGAAAGTTATAAGAATGATATATGCTCCCCCTTACCTGATGAGAAGACGCCACCGAAGGTGTAGTCGATCGCAAACTCGCATCGTCTCCGAGAGGTAACCGTGGAAGCACATAAGAGGTGAACACTAAAAAGAAATCAACAAAATACCACTATCACTACGGAGCAATCACGAGCAAGCATCAACAAGAAGGCAACAAGGAACAATGCACTACGGTGGCACATTTATCGTCGAGAGCGGTTACTAACAGGTTAAGTGGAGTATCCGTCACACTCGACGGTACTGCACATTTATCATCAGTTCAAGTTGTTTAGCTACACAACATGAGCAAGGTTGTTAACATGGCATCTCACCCAAGCATGGAATATCACGCAATCATGGCAAGAGGTGAAGCATAAATAAACTATCTCATCTAGTCACTTTAAGTGGGGGGGGGGGGGGTAAAACCTATACATGGCAATTATTACGGACCCCACGATAATTATTAAATTTGGTACTGTTCTTCCCTTAAACATATTTTATTATTTTTATTAGCAAGCAAGAGCGGCATATTCACAACCTACAAGAAATTATAGTCAAGTTACATGCAAAAAACATTTTCTTTGGAGCAACGGTTAAAAAGTTATCACATAAAGCATTTACGGTGGCATGCGACGTAAATAGCAGGTGAAACAACATGTAGAAAAGTGCAAACATGGCAAAGGTCAAGAATTTATTATTCTACACGAAGTTCTAAACAAGTTTCATGTATTACATGTCGCGATCCGAGCTACGGTTTAAAAGATATAACACTCGCAAAATTATAAACAAATATGCCATATTAATAAACAGAAAAAAAAACATCTGCCTCCCAGGCCGAATCTGCAGAAATTGGGCCTAGAAAAAGGCGGACGAGAGATAATTATCCAGCGCACAAAGCAATATCAGCACACGGGCCGAGCCCAACATCACAGGAAAAAAAAGCAGGGGCGCCTCACCTCTGCGGGCCGTGGCCAAAGCGGCGTGGGCGAGAGATAGTGGGAGCTCGCCCTGGGCATCGGGCAGCCGTGGGTGGGCCGAGGCGGTCAGGCCGCGTGGTGCAGGCCGACCCAGTTGGCGCCTTGGTCCCTAGGAGCGTTGGGCAGTGGCCAGCCAGCCCACCACGGGTGATGTGGGTGGAGCAGGTGTGCTCTTCCCGCACGAGCGTGCGTACATGGGTCGCTGGCGTCGTGGTTGCTGGCCAGACCTCGCCGGATCCGACACGGAGGAGGCCGGGGACAACAGATCGGGGGTGTGGGGGCACAGCGGCGGATCTGGTGGTTGGCGGCGCAACGAGTTCCTGGCGACACGAGGTCGAGGTCTCCACGGCGGCTCCGGGTGTCTCCTGCGAACCAGAGAGAGAGAGGGAGCGAGATGAGGAAGATGGGAGAGAGGAAGAAGAGAGAAAGAGATGGAGGCGCCAGGTAGCCTACAGGGCAACGACGGTGACCCGGTTCGCCGGCCTAGCGGCGGTGGCGCTGGCGACAGGGAAGCCGAAGGTGCTCGGGCTGCGAGGAGAGACTCCACGGGAGGGGTTCTGGTGATGTGGCGGCGCATGGACCGCCCGATGTAGATCCGACGGTCCAGATCGGACCAACCAATATGGACGTGGGGAGAGGTTGGTGGGGGTTTGGCTGCTCCAAGTGGCGGCGGGGGAGAGGAGCTGCACGGAAAGAGAGGAGGATGGCTAGGGTTTGTCTAAAATGGCTAGCTTAGCCTACTATATATAGTAGGTGGGTGTCTAGGAGGGGTTTCGGGCCACAAAATGGACCGTTCAGGTCCATTTTTTCGGATGGGCTAGAATCCGAAGATAAGTGGGGAATCCGGGGGTCCAACTATTAGCGCAAGAAATATTTTTTAAACACGCCCCTGGAGTTATTCCGGATACTATGGCTAGCACCTCCGATCGTTTACCCGCCCGACGAAGTCGGAAACGCACGAAATTCCAAACACCGCCTCGCTGCACTAAACCGACGAAGTCTACATCGTTTAACGGAAAAAGAGAACGTCGAGCACCTCACGATAAAATAATCCATTTAAATATAAATGGTGGTTTCCGCACCGAGGGTGAAGGCTAGTCTTGTGCCGAAAGTTGCGACGATGATCGGGTGACTTTCCCGGTGTCGCAACGAGGTTGTGTGTCGTTGGGAAAAAAGTTTGGTCTCGCATCCGATACGAGATAGAGGGGGAGAAATATTCACCAATTAATAAATTGGTGAAGGAACCACTGCAAACAATTTTAACAAGCAACAATTTTTTTTTAATTTGGGTGAAAATCCCGGGATGTTACACCTCGTGTCTATGGGTTCCAAGGAATGTGCCCAAGGGGTCCATGAAATATCTCTGGACACCCCGTGTGCACGGGCCTCTTGACCCCCGCGTGCACGGGGTCAAGCGTTAACTCTCTGGATACCCTGTGGGCACAGGGTCTCTGACACCCGTGCACACGGGGCCTAAGGTTGGATCTTGGTGTATCATGGTCAGTGAAGTTTTTGGTTGGTCCTTGAAGATATCCTTAGAAGCCATCAAAATTGAGTTCCTTGTTTAAACCAAGTATGGTCAAGGTGGAGTCCATTGGATAATCTCAAAGTTTGACATAATTGGGATCATAAGGATCAAGGACTTGGGAGAATGATTGAAGAGAAGAATTCTAGTCATGATTTCAAGACAACATCATAGTGACCCCATGTTGGTATTTGTTTCATCATGTCTTCAAGCAAGCAATTAGACTGAAGAATTCACTATGCCTCTAGAGTGATTGTGATGGAGCACTTAAAGGAGCAAGTGATGACCAATATAATGTTAATAGTGAAACTTGATATGGTCATGAGAGAGTCTTTGCTGATCTAGTCTTGAAGCAATGAAGTTAAACAAGCATTTCATAACGTCTTTCAAGAAACTAAGATGGAGCATTAAGTAAAGATGTTGGTTGGCCATCATGAAGCTCAAAGATTATATCTAGATGGTCAACTCTCAAAGCGCAATCATTGTACCACATGGGATCAAGTGATCAAGTCAAATTTTAATTATTTTTGAATTGTTCTTTGTTACCTAACCCGTGTTATGTTTATATAGGTTATGTGTTTCTCATGGGCGTGCATCAGAAGGAAAGATTTCATGTAGCCTATGTGAGGATGACATCTAGTGGTGATGGTCATCGAGTTTCAAGAGTCCAAGTGCAACATGAGAAGATGGAGACTATATTTTTTGAATCTTGAGTTCCACATTGTGATAATGTACATGTGAATATGTTCTTAAGTGAAGGCTTCCCTCATTGCAATATGAGAACACAATTCAAGAATCTACACCAAGTGAATGTGGTAAGCAAAAGGATTCCAACTTGAGGCAAGTGTTAACATCATCATAAGATCTTGTGGAAAGCACAAGACAAAGGTATAACTTAGCTAGGTTTTCCTAGTTTTACTAGCTCATGGTGCTTGGTGGGAGACTGGATTATAGGTTTGATAGTCGTACTATCAGGAGGACCTATCGGGCGAGTAGCTTGATCACGTCGTATGTGGAGTTCTCAAGCCTTTGCATGTTTTGCATTCTTTCTTGTTGATATTGGGTGACTCTCTATGTGAGGACGTTGGTCTTGTCCATAGTCTTAAAACAAGCCCAAGATCATTAAAATCGGAGTTCTTATGACAAAGTTATGCATGTTTTAGTTTCATGCATTCGGCTGTCTCTGGGTACCTCGTGGACATGGGGCCCCGTGGGCACGGGGTTCCGACCCCCGTGCCCACGGGGTGAAGCGTATCATTCCTGAGTACCCTGTGCGCATGGGTCCTGACCCCCATGGGCACGGGGTTCCCAGGAAGTGTCCGTTGAAGCCCCAATGGTTAGTTTTTGGGGTTGACAATTTAAGGGGTCTTCTTCCCCACAAATTTGGGTGTTGTTCATACACATTATACCAATCTTTTGAGCCCATACCACATCTCCCAAACCCCCATCTCCCCTCTATGTGAAGGGTGATTCGAGGATGGATCTTGGATCTGTTTGTTGATCTCCTCCATTGCTTCCCCTCTCTTCAATCTCCTACCTACTTGAGGTGGAATTTGTGAGATTGAGAGGGAGAGTTGAGCATCCATTGCTTGACATTTCTTTGCATTAGTTTGAGTTCCCCGCATTGATTTGTTCAAGTGAAATTTCGTGAGTTTATTACTCTTGGAGGCCATCATCTCATAGACGTATTGGTGGTATTGATTTGGTGATATCTTGAGAAGTTTGTGAAGAGTCCTAAGTGGTAGAGGTTCCCCTGGAAGCTTCCGTTTCTGGTGTGCTCCGAGAAGGGTGTGAAGTGGGCTAGGTCATCAAGGTTCCTCCAGAAGCTTTCATGCTTGTGGTGTGATCCAAATAATTTTTCAAAGTTGTGGTGGTCACCTTCAAGACCAATAGTGAGTTAATCGAGGCTCATCCGGTGTGGGTGACTCGAAAGGGAGATTACGTGAGCTAAATACTTGGTAGCACCCTCGAGCCTTTGCTTGAGCACCGCTCCAACGAAGATTAGCCCTTCCTCAAAGGAATGTGAACTTTGGGATAAACATGCATCCCTGATGTCTACGCACGCTTCTATTCTTGTAGACTATGTTGGGCCTCCAAGCACAGAGTTTGTAGGACATCATCAATTTCCCTCAAGTGGACGACCTAAGGTTGAAGATGGTCTCTCTGAAGCAACCCTGCAATTAAGAAACAAGTAGACTCTTGTGTCCCCAACACACCTCATACAACTAGGAGTTGTATAGGTGCACTAGTTTGGCGAAGAGATGGTAAAATATTTGATAGGTGTGGCAAAGCAAGGTAATATAAATCTGTAATAAAAATTACAGAAAGAAAACAAGTAGTAAACGTGATCAAAAACGGTATTGCAATGGTGAGAAACAAGACCTAGGCTTCATACTTTCACTAGTGGCAACTCCCAACAACATTAACATAGTCTAATCATATGATATTTCCACTAAAACATGCAACGGAGACGTACTCGGAGGTCATTCCTTTGTGATCAAGAGAGGACGAAAATTATGTAGGGACACAAAAGCACACCTCGGAGTTTGTAGTTCTCATCTATGGATTTACCAATTTCACCGCGGCCATCCAAAGAGAGTACCACAATCAACACAATATATCTCAAGGATACTCAAAGACAAGCACGAAGAGACTCTCAATCTTCAATCAATTCACAAAAGAGGAAATCACTCATGAAAATATTCTTCTAATCTATGTCATATAGACCGCTATCACCATGGTCTCAGAGATTATACTAGATAAAGACAAGTGAGTACATCAAATCCAATACATATAAGAAGGGGATAATCATGGGATCACCCTAGATTAACATAGCCAATGATCACAACAAAGATCACATCATGGGAGAGAGAGATAACCACATAAATCAAAGTACAAGCCTTACCCCGAGGGGGACCTACTCACACATGGACATGGTGAGAGAGAGAGAGATGTTGATGTAGAGGTGCAGCCCGGAGGAAATAAAGGAGACGGCGACGGCGGCCACGGCCACAGCCACGACGACGACGGCCACAACCCTGAGAGACCCTTGGCCCCTTCTTCTTCCTTGGAGATGGTTCTGGTCTTTAGATGGATCTCCCCCTCAAGACGGCTGCCAAAGGGGAGGAAATTTCATGGTGCCCTTTGACCTAGGTTTCCTCTCTCAGATTTCCGTCATCCAGATTAGGTCTTCGGTAAAATGGGCTTAGAGGTAGCATCCGAAATCCGATTGGTCTGAGTTTTATTTCCAGAAGCAAGAGAAAAAAATTCTCTACAACTTTGTAGCTGTAAGTTTTTCTTTTGGAGGTAGTGTTCTGGCGTTTCCAATGCAATCTTTAAAACCTGTCTGATGGGGAGAGATTTCAGGAGAGTTAGAGTCCAACTCCAAAAAGGCTCATGTTTGTGATTTTTTCTTTATCCAAATAATTACTACACTTGAATTATAAATACAAGAACTTGTGCACTCTTGCAACCATTAATAGGTTAGTTCCAAAATATGTTATAAAAAGTTATAAAAGTGTAGCAAAACATATAACAATAATACCATAAAAAGCATGGAACAAGCAAAAAATATAGATACGTTTGGGACATATCAACATCCCCTAGCTTATTTCCTACTCGTCCTCGAGTAGGAAAATGATAGCCAATATAATTTTTGTGGTGACATGCTACCAATACATACGAACGTTAAAATAAGATATGCAATTCAAGTCAAGACAATAACAAGCAAGAGTCTATATCTAGTATTGAAACTAGCAACATAAGAACATAAAGGTGCAAGAGCTCTCGCTGTCTGTGACTTGAATGTCTCCAAATGGTGTTTGCGTGCAAGAAGGGGGAGATGGGTTTAGAGAATAAAAATACTACCTAGTTTAATTGAGAACTCAATCCACTAAAACTTCACACTTAGTCTCCTACAGAATCTTATTTTGACTCGCCTTCGGACCACTAGCCATGCACAAGTCAAACTGATCCTCTCCCTTTCGACTTGGAGAACTCATGAAATGAATGAGCGCAAGCAAGATATGTTGGCACTTAGTATGGAAAAGAGAATAATGATGTGGAAGAAGGACAAAAAATGGTGTGAAAGGCTCACATCAATGAGAATCATAGGTGAGAGAAAGCGAAATGATAAATATGATGTGAGGAATAGGGATTGCCATGCAACGGATGCACATATGAGCTAAGGTAAGATCTCCAATGGAACTAGTGGGGGTGCATCCAACTTATTTGCTCAAGAAGACCTAGAGCTCATTTGAGGAGGCTCATCATTGGAATATACAAGCCAAGTTCTATAGAGCAAGGATCCCGCATAGTTATACATGAATGATATGAAAATCTCTATGGAGTACAAATACTATATGGAGCACGAGTGTGGATCTTTCAAAAAGGAATATTAGTGTTGCCCCTTCTCTATTTTTATTTATTTTTTTCTTTACATTTTATATTTTTTTGTATTTTTGTGGCCTCATGGGCTCTTTCTATTTATCTCTCATTTTCCCTCTTTGGAATGTTTTAATTTGTCCTCTTTTGGGATCTTTCTTTTGTCCTCTTTGGGATCTTTTCCTCACTTAGGGGAAACACTCTATATTTTACAAGGATAGAAAGAAGATCACACACTTTATAAGAAGTACTCAACATAAAGAAAACTGAAAACTATCATGATGTTTGCAAATGTATGCCTCTGCCAGTGTAGCGGGATGTGCTATGATACTACCGTGTCATGTAGCAATTACAAGGGCAAGGCCCAACTATCATGCGGCTCCTCGATCAAGCAAACGCATGTATGACAAGAAGATCAAAGTCATGAGATGATGGATGTTGCATGGCAATGTATCTTGGAAAGGCTATGGAAATGCCTTGATAGGTAGGTATGGTGGATGTTTTTTTGGAGATATGCCCTAGAGGCAATCATGTTATGATGTTATCTCCTTATGTATTCATGAGTTATTTGTATTGTCCTTGAACATCATCACTGATATGTATCAATAAGTATGTGACTTGTTTGTGAGACTATATATTCTATGATGATTGTTCTAATGGTCCCTAGTTGATAAGGTTATGTGGACACATATCCTTGACTAGTATATGATTCGATTGATGACTATGTTTCACAAGTCATGAGCATGGAGATGCTACCGATAGTATGAACTTAGTAATGGGATCACTGGGTTGGACAGAGACCCACTTTGAGACGCAGCGAGATATTTTCATCTGTTAGTCTCAATACAATGTATATGCCATGTCCTAGACCTGAGGTCCTCGCATGTTCTCGGGATGAGGAATGACTCACTTAGGGACTATCAAACGCTACACCGTAACTGGGTAGTTATAAAGGTAGCTTACAGGTGAGTCACGATACATGCCGCGAGACATGGTTGATCAAGATGGGATTTTCCCCTCCACTTTGGAGAGATATTCTCTGGGCCCTCTCGAGTGATAAGATTCAGAAAGCATGGCCATGAGACGTGGGCTAAGTGTTAACCCGGTTCAGGAATCTGTATCACGGTTTCGAGAAGAGAGGTCAAGCTATCACAAGGGTGACAAGTACTCGCCTTGAGTTTGACAACATATATCGTGAGGCAAAAGGAATGTTGCATATGACACTTTGTAATGGTTCGTCTTATGACTTTACGCATATATGGGATTCGACACGTTCTGCTAGGAACCACTACCGACTATCGAACCGGATGTGATTCGGGACGTGTCCATGCGCTTAAGGGGAAAGGAGCCCATTCGGATGTGATCCGAATGGATTATGGATGGAGGGTCCGGATTGCCTCAAGGGTTGAGGCCATTCCACGGGCGAACCCCGAAGGGGTACAGGACAGACCACAACCCTAGCCGCCACTCCACCTCCAGGCCGAGCCGCCGGTCCTAGAAGTACGTCGCCCGTCGCTCCTCCTTGTACGTGTGCATCCCTTGGAGGCGCTGCACCTGCGGAGCTTGGACGAACTATTCGCGGGATCGGATCGCGGGACTCCGTTCGTGGGATCGGTACAAGGGATTCGAGGAGCAGCCGCCGATGCACATCGCCAACTCTCCTTCCGCTGCAGTGACTGCGCGTCTAGTGGTAAACCCTATTCACGTAGTTCATCTCCAGTGGCAGTGATCTTGGTTGTGCGCGGTAGAAAATTTTGATTTAGCGCTAGCGTAGCGTACCGTGTGCCCCAACAGTTTTGAGGAAGGATATAATGAGGTTTATGATGACAGAGCATATCATGCCAAGGGTTTGGATGCACTGGCGAAGTTTGCACCAACTCTCAAGATGAGAAAGGGCAATGCACGGTACCAAAGTGTCAAAACCCTCTATTAGGTATGTGCTAGGATCAAGAATCAATTTGCATCATGTTAAAAATTTCAAAAGAAATTGAAATGGGAGAGAGAACACCACTAGATGAATTTAATTCAAATGGCCAGAAATAAAGTTGCTCCAAAAATTCCTTTTGCATTTTTGAACAGTGATGTGGGACCAACCCCATACTCATGGATTTTTCAAATATTTAAACAGGAACATGGATTTAAATTTAAAATCCTATTTGAATTAAAGTTCAAATAATTTTAATTTTAAAAAATTTCAAACTTTACAAGTGGCTAGCCTATTATATTGTGAGGCCATATAAAAAGTTTTATCATTTTATAAAATGTCTAGCTATTTAAATTAGCTAAGACAAAACAAATTACGGAAAAAGAAAACAAAAAGAAAAAGGAAAAAAGGGACTTACCTGGCGTCGGGCCCAACTAGCAGTACCTGGCCGAGCAGCAGCCCAGCCCAACCCAAGGGGGGACACATGCGTCTTCTTACCGCCTCAAGGCAGGCAAGCAGGTCGCCGGCGAGCGTCGTGGGCACGCCAGGCAGCTGCCTACCTCCCCAGAGGTTATCCTCTCGCCTGAAGACGCCTCTCGGCCGCCCCTATCCATTCCCCCCCCTCCAGAGCCTCTCCCTCTCACTCCCACGGCGAACTCGACGACGACCTGAGCGCCACCGTCGCCATGGCTTGAAGCCCGCGTGGCCACCGTCGTCCCCGAGCCGCACCGAGGTGTCCTTCCTCCTCGCCATCCTCGTCTTCATCACCATGCAAGGAATCACGCTCTGAATCGACCCCGAGCCGCCGGAATCTCCACCAAGTCCTTGCCGGCCGCAAAGAAGATCACCGTCGAATTCGCCGCCATCAGAGCCTCCCCGAGCCCGCTGACCACGCCGTTGAGTTTGTGGTGAGCTCCTTCTCGTTTCCCCTAACCTGGCGCGCTCTCTCTCGATCTCTAGCCACGGCCGCCATGAGAGCTGAGCAAGATCGCCGCCCCGGTTGAGCTAGCGCTCGCTCTCGTGCCCCTGGCGTTGTCCCAGTACGCACGTTTGGCTCCTGGTTCGTCTAGCTTTCGAACGCGCCAAGTCCCAGCTCAAACCGTGCACTGAAGCTTCACTTGCGACGTCGCCGTTGTTTTGTCTCCGCTGACGAGCTCGCCGCCGTCCTCTCGGACCTCCCCGTGGACACCTTCTTGCCCAGGACGACGCGCGCGAGCCTGGGCTTCCTCCTGGTGGTCGCAGCGCAGCAAACGGAGCACGGTAGCACCCTCCCCGTGAGCGCCGCCGTGCACTGGAGTCACCGACGACTCGCCGCCGGCGTGCGAACGTGGTAGGGATTAACTTAAGTTAATCCCCTCACTAAGCACCCACTGACACTGGGCCCCATTAGTTTAATTAGCTACTGGTTAAATTAACCCACCCGGGTTAATTAACCTAGACACTGACAGGGTGGCTCCACCTGTCAGCACCCCCCCCCACGTCACCTTGACGTCATGCCTACACATTAAATCGTTTCTCCTATTTAAAGATTATTCAGAAATTCCAGAAAATGCTTTAAACTTTGGAAATTCATAACTAATTCATTTTAACTCCAAATTAAACAAATAATACAGAGCAATACGCTAGGGGACTCCCTCATGCTGCTGGCGCATGCGGATCTTTCTGGTGGAGGGACATCATCCAACTTGCCCCCCTCTATAGAGCAATCACGACGGTGGACATTGGTGACGGTAGCACTGTTCTTTTCTGGAAAGACTGCTGGTTATCTAACACCCTGGCAGAGGATTTCCCGCGCTTGTTCTCCTATGCGAAGGATGAAGACCTCTCGGTGCAGAGTTTGTTATGTGCTCCCTCGATTGGAACTAGCTTTCACTTACCACTTTCAGCACAAGCGATGGATGAGCTGCGTAGTCTACAACAAGCTGCTGAGCACATTGTGATGGTGGCTGGGTCCAAAGATGCGTGGAACACTATCTGGAAGGGTGGAGGTTTTACCTCTAGAAAATACTACCTCCACTGCTTTAGGGAGGAGGTGGCTGATGTTGCATTCGTTTGGGTGTGGCGTTCAAGCTGCACCAACAAATGGAAAGTGTTCTCCTGGCTATTGCTAGCAGATAAGCTGAACACCCAAAACATGCTCAGACGAAGAGGGATGACCCTGTAGGACAATAACTATGGGTGCCTCCTCTGTAATAATCCACCTGAAGAAACTGTGGAGCACCTCTTCTTCACGTGTCCATTCAGTCGTCAGTGCTGGAGCAGACTGGGCATGGATTGGCCGCTGTTTGGGAACAGGCTTGAGATCATACATGGAGGGAAGAGGCTGTGGACCAGGCCCATGTTCATGGAGGTTTTTGTTGTTGGGTCCTGGAGCTTGTGGAAAGAAAGGAATAACAAACACTTTAGAGGTGTTGCGCCGTCGCTAGATTCCTGGCTCCAAAGATTCAAGACTGACTTTGACCTTCTGAGGCATAGGAATAAGGAAGATCTAGGGCCCTATATATCTGATTTCTTGCTCTACCTTTGAGTCTTTTTTTGAAGCTTTCTGACTACACCATAGGTTTTAGTCCTCTCTCTACCCCCTCCCCGCATCCCAACCCCCCATCATGTAAATCCATCTCTCCTTGTACTGGCTCCTTGTGGTTCATCTAATACAAAGGCAGTAGGGGGGTGCCCCTACTGTCATTAAAAGCTTCAAAAATATATATAATATATGTAAAATTATCAGAAAATGCAAGGATTCTGAATATGCAATCTGTTTTCATGTTTAACCAATTAAAATTGGGTGAACAGTGGCAACATTGCATATGCATTCTTTTGAAATTCAAATTAGAGTTTGAATTTGCAATTCATTTGCAATACACTCCTTTTAATTGGAATAACTCACACATCAGTGACACATACATCAAGTTTCAACCTTCAACTCATGTGTTTTGAGCATTGTCTTATTATTGTTTCGATGTTTGTGTTGTTTCTCGAATAGAGGTGGAGCCGGAACCTGAGATCACCCCCTTCGTTCAAGACCCGGATACTGAACCTCGTCAGCAAGGCAAGCAAACCCCAATTGATCATGTCGATAAAATCGCACTTCCCTCTCAGTCTCGCATATGCATTGTTTAGGATGATTACCATGCTACGTTTCTACTGCATAGATGAACCCATTCCTTTGCATGACCTATCATTTTGTCACAGTAGTAAGAAAACCACAATCCTAGCAGATGTAGGAGTTGTTTGATATCATGTGGCCCATGCAACTGTTACTGCTTATTGCATGCTTAGAGTGATACAATGATGATACTGTTATGTGAGTCGGGATGGTAGCAATCATGATGATGATGGTGGAAATGTGTTGGTGAATCTACCCTAATACAAGGTGAACGATGAGATGCTATGTAGGAGTACCCAGTGGGTTGTCTCGTGGAACACCGCCCTAAGTCCGAGTTCTTGTGTGGTGATCCAAGATGAAGAGTACAACCACACATTGGGCTCACTGACCCCTCTCAACCTACTAACTCATCCCTTTCGATGTCCAGAAGTCGCAGTAGTTTGGAGTTCTGATAGGTTTGTGGCCTGGCTGCTAAGTGAGAGAACGGCTCAACCGAGACCGGCTTATGCACCACGCACACATCATCTGGGTCCACTTCGGTAAACCGGCCGGGTTCACGCTAGTGGTATCCAACCCAGGTAGGCGGCTTTCTTGGACTAGATCGGCTATGAGGTAACAGTTGTGGTGAACATCCTCGCCGACACCCCTTGAATGGTGTCGAGGCCAAAGGCGGTAACTGATGGTCATGTGTCTTTAGCGGTACACCCCTGCAAGGTTAACAAAACTATTCGAATAGCCGCGTCCGCGGTAAGGGACTGCTTGGAAAGCTTAGCTTGATTATTAGACAACTTGAACTGGATACTTATAAAATTGCCAAGATAAGCGTGAGTGCTATGGCGTGCTTTCTCGTGGGAGGTCGAGGAAGGCACCATAGTGGTGTACTTGGTTGGAGACATGTAGTGGACTCGTGTACGATTTTTACCTCAAGTCTGGTACTCGTAGTTCAGGACTAGCCAAGTCAAAGCTGGCACTTCTGCTTATGAACCCCACCTCCCTTTGCCTTGATACATGTGCATGAGTAGTATAGCTCATACGTAAGTCTTGCTGAGTACGACTTTGTACTCACGTTTTCTTATTCTATGTTTTAGATGAACCCACTGACCCCGAAGGTGGATTCTTCCTGGAGCTCGACGACTGATCAAGCTAGTGTAGTCCCAGTCAGACGACTGGTCCCTCGTGGAAGGGCTTGTTTATAAATAAGGCTTCTCTAAGCCATTTGTTAAACTTGTCTGTACTCAGACCAACTTTGCTTCCGCATGCTTGTTGTAATGTTGGATCATGGTCTCGTGATCTCTGTGTGCACTCTGTAAGAGTTATCAATAAAATTGTAAAGTTTGTAGAGAATTGCAATGATACGTGCTGTTCATACTAGACATATGTGCTGCGTGTATGATTATAACATGCATGTCTTAGTATGGGTTTTCGAGACCTTAATTGTGATCTTGCTGGCGGTCTTTTATACACCAAGTGGCCCTTAGATGTGCGCAGCTTGGGGCATCGCGATGCGATTGCTCGTGACTCCATCACGTGCACACTTTGATGTCTGATCGAGCCCGCCCTAGACCCCGACTAAGTGATCGGGCTGGAGTAAGTCTATGTAAATGTTATGATACAATCGAGAGTATGGTTGAGGCGACTTGTCTATGAATATGGGAGTTCACCACCCATATCATTTAGACTTGTGTGCGAACGATGAGGACCCATCTCAGTTGATCATCCGGCCTGGATGGGATGCCCCTCACGTTCGATGCTTTCCGAGAACGTTCTGTGCTTGGCCTTGTCTTCTTAGACAAGTGGGTACGGTTCTCGGCTCTACATATGATTGAATTGTAGCGGGACTTTCATACGCTAACCCCGGGTCCCGACAGACTTGGTATCAGAGTAGGACTGACTGTAGGATTATTAGCCTTGGCCAAAGTCGAGTCTAGCCTTCTATAGTTATATAGTTACTCTGGGTATATAAGGGAACAACGTAAGGCTCCTTTTTTCTCCTTAACCTCATCGTTCTGAGTTCTGAGTCACCCTCATCTTATTCTACGGGAAGATAGGACTAGGCTCATCTATGTCTTACTAGAACATCTCGCTGATTGCTTGCTTGTAGCCGTATGAAGGTTGTGTTCGGTTTGCTAGAGTTGTTGTGCTTCCTGATTTCTTACATCATATGTAAGTGTTGTTTCCATGTTGTAAGAAATTGTCATTCTTGCAATTACAACCGTTATGCTGTCCGAGTCATTCCAAGTTTCTTCATAATCTGATGCATTTGCAAACTCCTTCTTTATGTTTCAGATGGCGGATCTTCCCCCTCGGCAGATTGTTTGTTTGACTAGGTGCCTCGATGTGCGTGGGCATCCAGCCATGCTCACCGAGATGATGTCCTTCATTGGCTATCAATGTTATCCTGAGTACACCGTTGAGAAGCAGTTCCTTGACTTCAACCAGACTCAGTTCCACTACACTGTCAGGATCTACCCGCACCACACTGGAGGCACTCAGCCTATCCTCTTTGGTCATGGAATTGGTGTGACTGAGAACATGGCTGTGCAGGATGCTGCATACTCATGTATTACACTGATGAGAGAGGAGCACGCAATGCTTGGTGGGTCACCTTTGCGCTATATCCCTGCCGCACTTCCAGGAGAAGAGGGATATTACACCGGATTGTACTCAGATCACTCCTTGGAGGATCCTTTGCTTCAGATCATTGCTCGGCACGCTTGTGATAGAGATCGTGATGCACGCGCCCTTCGTTTTGAGTGTCACGCCACCCGTGTCCATCTGTATCGAGAACTTACACTCCTGGCTCCTTTTGTGAGTGTTGGATCAGTGGAGTATGATGCTATCTACCCAGTCAGGACTCAGATGCCTTCTCGAGTTGCTTGGCCCGAGATTGGAGGCATTTTTCCACCCCGTGGTCCTCTGCTTCCACCCTACGCTGGACCTAGGCCCCATCCTTGCCCAAATGGATATCAGGCTCCACAGGCCTCCGTGCTTTCCGATGGTCACCTTCAGCTACCGGGTTACATGGGTAACTTCTATGAGGATTACTATGGAGATGGAGATGAGTGAGACCGCATGTGGTCGTTCTCTAGTGAGGAGGTAGTAGTATCTTTAGTATATTGTACGCAAGGTGTTCTAAGTTCCAGAGGCTTAGATAAATAATGTATAGGAAGTCAGAGTGCCTCTGAAGGATGTATCATCTTCATCACGTTTGTATCAGCTTGGAGCTTGTACTAAAACGATGTATGGTTTGTATGACAGGTTGTGAATATATGGCTTGTATGCTTTTATCACCATGTTGTCAAGATGATTACTTCCTTTGCTCTGTGATTCTTCCAGTACCTTCAAGACCTTGTTTGGACTCTTCGAATCAACTCTGTTTGGCTTTGATCTTATCCTTTAGGATGTCTCAAGGAACCTGTGGCTAGCTTGGTCGTGCCCATGGTCGTGGGAATGATCCGGAGGAAGGCAATCTTCCACCACCACCCGCTCAGGTTCTGATGGAGGTTGAGAGGAACCGCCGAGACTCTCACCAGTTGCTGGAGGTCATTGCCCGCAACACCACTCAGCAGCGCAACGATTTGGTGTCTTTGAATGACTTCATCCGGCTTCATCCCCCGGTTTTCAGCTACTCCACCGAGCCCCTTGACGCCGATGAGTGGCTTCGCAGCATCGAGAGGAAGCTCCAGGCAGGCCATGTTGCAGATGGTGACAGGGTCAGCTATACCACCTACCACCTCGAGGGTGCAGCTAGCTCTTGGTGGGATAATTTCCTAAACATGCGTCCCGCTGGACCGCCCACAACTTGGGATGAGTTCTGCACTTCATTCAATGAGCACCACATCCCAAAGGGTCTTATGGACCGCAAGCGTGAGGAGTTCTGCAACCTCACCCAAGGAAGGAGGACTGTTGACGAGTTTAGTCGTGAGTTCAACCGAATGGCTCGTTATGCTACTGAAGAGGTCTCCACCGACGCCAAGAAGCAAGAGAGGTTCCGCCGTGGACTCAATTCTGGACTCCGTCGTGAGCTGAACCTACATGACTTCGCCACCTTCCAGGTCCTTGCCAGCAAGGCCATCAAGGCGGAGGACATGAACACCCCCAATGATTTCCGCAAGCACCCTAGAGACGATGGTTCATCCAGCTCAAGCTCTCAGAAGCGCAAGATCTGGATCCCCAACAGCATGTTCCGCCAGAACAACCCACCAGGCCATCCTATGTGGCGCCTAGTCCACCAGCCTCGTTCACCCAGCTCCACCGAACAACCCAGCTCCCCACACTGTCTTTGGAGCCTGCTAAAAGTGTGGTCAGGCAGGCCACTACTCCTGCGAGTGTCCCCAGAACCAGCTTCAGAATCAGAATGCTCCACCCCGTGCCGGAGGTAACAACAATGGTCGTGGCAAGCCACCCCCGAAGGTCTTAACCACCAAACCCGCTCCTCCCGCCAATCGTGGACGTGTGAACCAGATATCAGCTGAAGAGACTGACGACACTTCTGACGTCATTCTTGGTACGCTCCCAGTCAATTATGTTCCTACTTCCATTCTGTTCGACCTAGGTGCATCTCATTCATTCATGTCGGAAAGTTATGCACTTCGTCATGAGTTGTCCTTTGTTGAAATGTCGACCCCAATGATAATTCAAACTCCAGGGTCAAGATGGCAAACTAATAGAGTATTCCATGGTAATCAAATTGCAATTGAGGGTTTAGTATTACTTGCTTCACTCATAGTCCTCAAGTCTTCAGACATTGATGTCATCCTTGGTATGGATTGGTTATCAAGACAAAATGCTTTTCTTGATTGTAAAGACAAGTCAGTTAGACTCACCCATCCTTCAGGCCAGACAATATATTATTCCTCACCAAGATGGAGAACCCAGATACATTCTTTGAATGTGCTTCCCCTTCCCGACCTTGAAGATATTCCGGTCGTTCGTGACTTCCCGGATGTCTTTCCTGAAGAGCTGTCGGGCATGCCACCCGCCAAATGTGTAGAGTTCGTTGTAGATCTAATGCCAGGAACCGCACCAATCTACAGACGCCATGAAAAATGGCCCCACGTGAGTTAGCTGAGCTTAAAATCCAACTTGAAGATTTGTTGGAAAAAGTCTTCATCCGCCCTAGCTCATCGCCATGGGGTTGCCCCGTTCTGTTCGTAACGAAGAAAGATGGAACATAAAGGATGTGCATAGACTATCGCCCGCTATATCTAGCGACGATAAAGAACAAGTACCCACTACCCAGGATCAATGATCTTTGTGATCAACTTGTTGGATCCTCTGTCTTCTCCAAGATGTATTTGAGATTAGCTTATCATCAAATCAAAATCAGAAATGAGGACATTCCCAAAACGGCTTTCACTACTCGTTATGGTCTTTACGAGTACACCGTCATGTCCTTTGGTTTAACCAATGCCCCCGCCACTTTCTTGCGCATGATGAATTCGATCTTCATGGAGTACTTAGATAAATTTGTTGTAGTTTATCTTGATGACATTCTCATCTACTCGAAGAACGAAGAAGAACATGCCGAACATCTTAGGCTGGTATTGATGAAACTTCGAGAGCATCGCCTTTATGCCAAGTTCTCCAAGTGTGAATTTTGGCTACTAAAGTGACCTACTTAGGCCACGTGATATCTGCAAAAGGCATTGTTGTGAATCCCGAGAGAGTTCAGGACGTCCTTGACTGGACTCCACCTGAATCGGTTAAGCAAGTTAGGAGTTTTCTTGGCTTAGCAAGCTATTGCCGCTGCTTCGTCGAGAACTTTTCTAAAGTTGCAAATCCTCTAACTGAACTCCTCAAGAAAGATAAGAAATTCCAATGGACTCCCAAGTGCGAGGAAAGCTTTCAAGAGCTAAAGAGAAGATTGACTTCTGCACCCGTACTTGCGCCTCCAGACACCAAAAAGGATTTCGAGATCTTTTGTGACGCCTCACGGCAAGGGTTAGGATGCATACTTATGCAAGATTGACATGTGGTAGCTTATGCTTCACGCCAGTTGCGTCCACATGAAGAGAACTATCCTACCCATGATCTTGAACTCGCTGCCGTAGTTCATGCCCTGACAACTTGGCGACATTACCTCCTTGGTAATCGTTGTGAGATCTATTCCGACCACTAAAGCCTCAAATACATATTCACCCAGCCAGATCTTAATCTCAGGCAAAGACGCTGGATAGAGTTGATAAAAGATTATGACTTAGGAATTTCTTACACCCCAGGCAAAGCCAATGTCATGGCTGATGCACTAAGTCGTAAGTCGTATTGTAACAACCTCATGTTACAACGGTGTCAACCACTTCTTCATGAGGAATTTCTCCAGCTCAATCTTGAGATTGTTCCTCATGGTAATCTTTCTACCTTGGTGGCGAAACCAACTCTTCAGGATCAAATCATAGTTGCCCAAAGGCGTGCACGAGGTGTTCGCCGGATCAAGGAGAACCTTGCTAGCGGAGTTGCGAAATGTTTCTCCACAGATAGTTAAGGAACGGTATTCTTTGGAAATCGTTTGGTAGTACCTAAGAATATGGAACTAAGGCAAATCATCCTCAAAGAAGCCCATGACACACCCCTCTCGATTCATCCCGGTAGCACAAAAATGTACCTAGATCTACGCCAGAGATTTTGGTGGACTAGGATGAAGAGAGACATTGCTCGATTTGTTGCTGAATGTGATGTTTGTCGTTGCATCAAGGCAGAACACCAAAGACCTGCTGGTTCTCTTCAACCTTTGCCTATTCCAGAGTGGAAATGGGAAAAAGCCAGTATGGATTTCATAACTGGCTTTCCAAAAACCCAGAAAGGAAATGATGCCATCTTCATTGTTGTGGATAGACTTTCAAAAGTTGCACACTTCCTTCCCGTTCGCGAGTCTATAACTGCTAGCCAGTTAGCGTAGTTGTATGGCTCTAGAATTGTGTCTCTTCACGGAGTTCCTTTGGAAATCAATTCCGATTGTGGTAGCCTTTTCACCTCTAGATTTTTGGGAAGCTTTGAGAATGCTATGGGAACTCATCTCTCCTTTAGGACCGCTTTCCATCCTTAGTCTAGCGGTCAAGTTGAAAGGGTTAATCAAATCTTGGAAGACATGCTTAGAGCTTGTGTTATCTCATTCCGAAAGAATTGGGAGAAGTCTCTTCCATTCGCCGAATTTGCTTATAACAATAGATTTCAATCTAGTCTGAACAGGGCTCCTTTTGAACTCCTCTATGGACGACGATGTGGAACACCATTAAACTGGTCAGAAACCGGTGAAATACAATTCTTTGGACCAGATATGATCATGGAAGCAGAAGAGCAAGTTCGCATTGTTCATGATCAATTGAAAGAAGCCCAGTCTCGTCAAAAAATCTACTATGATCGTCATCATAGGCAAGAAACCTACAATCTGGATGAGAAGGCTCACCTTTGGGTTACTCCTCTAAAGGGAACCCAACGATTCGGTATCAAAGGCAAGTTGGCCCCATGTTACATTGGACCTTTCCGCATTCTTGCTAAACGTGGAGAAGTTGCCTACCAACTTGAACTACCCCCCGCACCTTTCCCGAGTACATGATGTATTCCATGTGTCACAACTCAGGCGTTGCTTCAAGGACCCCATCCGCGAAGTCGACCATGAAACGCTTGATCTCCAAGATGACCTTTCTTATCGAGAATACCCCATTCGTATTCTTGATTCAGCAGAGCGTGTCACTCGTCGTCAGAAGATTAAGTTTCTGAAAGTGCAATGGTCACACCACTCCGAGAAAGAAGCCACGTGGGAAAGAGAAGACCGTTTCCGTGCCGAGTACCCCTCCTTCCTCCCGCAAACTTCTGAATCTCCGTAACATCCTAATTTTTGCAAAATTTGGATGTTAATAGATCCCTTTATGCAGGTCATGTTGGAGTTTTGGATTTTATGAATATTTTAAACATTTTTCAACTTAAGGCAATTTTATAGGAGAAGATATAATATGACTTATCCTCATTTTAAATAAGGTTGAAAAGTGTTGAAAATATTTTTGGTTATTTATAAACTGTGTCATAGGAGTTATAAATGACTCAAATTTATTTTTGAGATTTTTATAATTCTTATACGGAGTTTATTGCATAAAAAGTATTTATGAAAATTTGATAATAGCGAAAATAGTAATTTCGTCAAAAATATTTATTTTTATATTTTTATTTTATTGTTGTGACATTTTTCAAATTCATAGTTTATTATTTAAAAATGTTCTCCGTAGTCGGTTGACCAAATAATTTTTTTAAAAATAAGGGTTTTCGTTTTGGGCCTTCCAGCGGCCCAGTCTGCTATTTTGCGCCCCGTGCGATTCGGGCCCGACTCAGACTCAAAAAAAATCCTGGGGTTATAAATAATTTTCTTATTTTTCTAATTTGATTTTTTTTCAAAACCCTTATTTTTCTTTTGCGGGACCCGCCCGGAAGTCGTCGTCGTCGCCGTCGTTTTGCGCCGCGCCGCCGGAACCCCCCCGCCGGCCGACCTCCCCTCCGCGCCGGCCACCCGAGGTGAGACGCCGCCCCACGCCAGGCCCGCGCCGCACACCGCCCCGCCCGCGCACCACACCGCCCCGCCGCCCTGCCGACAGGCCACCGCCACGCGCAGGCCGAGCCGCCGCCGCGGGAGTCCAGCCGGGCGCCGCCAGCCGTCGGATCTGGCCAACGGCCCAGATCTGGCCGGGCTAGGGTTTCGGCCCATAGGCTTATTTTGCGGGCGTTCGCTGGTTAGAAAAAAAAACGAATTTGTTCGCTGTTTAGCTCCAGGGACCTATTCGCGAGGTAGAATATATTTTATTTGCGCGTGGGCCCTTTTAGGAAGTTTGCCCCCTAGAACTTGCGATCGCCGCGGTTTCTAAACCGTGCGTCGGAATTTGGCGATTCTTTTTCCTACGCGCTCGTAGAGTTCTGTAGTTTAGCATAGAACCAAAGTTTCACACTTTTGCACCAATTTTCAATTTTGAATTTTTTTCAAATTTAAATTCGAACTTCCGGTGACCGCATCTTTTATACGGTGTATCCGTTTTTGCCGATTCCAGTTGCGTTGGGATCGTGGTGACTTGTAGTTATCGTTTAGCTATTTTTTAGTTGGTTTTATTTCTGTTCATTTGGTTCTTTTACTGTTGTATTGTTTATGTGTTGCATGTGTATTGAATGCATTATTGTTGATCGTGTAGATTGTCTGGAGGGCAGAAAGGATAAGAAATAAGTGTTAGAGTACTTCAACACCATTCAAGGCAAGTTTCACTTTTGGGTATGCTTCACTGTTGATTATGCACATACTATATCCAACGTTGTTATGTTATGCTGAAACCTGGTAGGATAGCCATATGTTTTGATTGATCATTATATCCAACGTTGTTATGTTTTAGTATTTCTTGTGCTATATGACTATATGCTTACTGTTGCAATGATAATCATGGGGGGAATTATTGTGTTATTCAAGTGTTGTGACAACATTGTTATTAGTATAGTAATAACTTGCAATTGAGGTACTGTAGAGTGGTATTGCATCCTGAGGGCTCTGTAATATTCACGTACGATTGTTTGTGTGGCCTGGCACCCTGAGGGCTCTGCAATGTTCACTTGGTGTCTAGGTAGGTGGCACTGTATCCTGAGGGCTCTAAAGTGTTCACGATAGGGTGATGTTGCATCCTGAGGGCTCTGTAACAGTCACGAACGTGTTTTTAGTGGCATCGTATCCTGAGGGCTCTATGATGTCCACGAATAGGAGGTACGTGTCCAATTGTATCCTGAGGGCTCTACAATACTCACGAAACCATGATCCCGAGGGCTCTCATGGCTGCCATTAGAAATTCTATGATCCTGAGGGCTCTCATAGGCAGTTTAGTTAGATATTGTCCTTTGTGGGTTGAGTTTAACTTGATATGTTAAAAATGTTGAGTAGTAAGTAGAAGCAAATAAATACCAACTTTATGTACAACCAACCAAGCTTGTTACATGTTATTGATTTGAAAGTTAGTTGCAGGATTGCTTTAGTACTTGTGTTACTTGCCGTACATATCAGATGTACTGACCCGTGATCGGGCTATAACCTTCGTGTTGCAGGTTTCTCAGAAGATTAGTGTGGTATGATAGGGTTGCGAGTCTACACTCAGCATGTCGCTTATGGATGTTGATGGGACTCCTCGCTACTAGTTTGTTTCCGCTATAGTGATATTGAATAAGCTAGCCTTGAGCTATGAAAGTTGTTATTTGTTTTGAATTCCGGATCATACGTTGTAATAATGATGCACTTGTACTTTGATATACAACTGTTATACTGTGTGTGCTAGCGAGTTCGATCCAGGGACTGACACTTGATCACAGAGACTCCGGTTCTAAGTGAATCGGGTCGTTACAGATGGTATCAGAGCAGTGTGTTGACTGTAGGACGTGACCCTAGAAAATGGATTAGAAAATCCATAGGAGTGAAAACTCTACTTTGCAACCTTTGCCTACTTATTAGTCTTTACTCTCGTATTCATATCTTCATTCATTGTTGACTATCTTCTCTTTTAAATTGAAGATGACCCTTGTATTCATATTAGTGTTACATGAGAAAGATTAGTTGGCAGACCACGATTTTTAAGATAATTTATCGTTATGCGTCTAGTTGATTTTAGGAATGTTTGTGCTTGTGTGGCTTGTGTGTTTGCTGGAGCTTGATTGTTATTGTGTGCTTATGGGTAGTGATTCCCCTTAGACCTGTTTCTATCTAAACCTTCACTACTGGAATTCACAAGTTTGCCATGCGTCAACCTCTTTGCCGTCTGCACTTCATCGGGGAGGACGGGAAAGGGGTTGTATGCCGTCTCCTGCCCTAAAGACAGACGACAAAAGGGTGACACATGGCAATAGACTTGTATTCCGTCTGCTGCATGGTAGACAGACGGCAAAGGTGTCTTTGCCGTGAAGAGACGGACGGCAAATAAAATGTGGGTCCCACTCGGACGCCTCGCTCACCCTAGCTAACGGTGCCAGGTTGTGTCGTCTGCCAGCAGACAGCATAGCGTACTTTGTCGTCTGCTGGCAGATGGCACAACCCTGGACACCGTTAACCCTCCCATTCGGCCATCTGGCCCACCACCTCCTCCCTCACTCCACCAACCCCGAGCCCTCACACCCAACCCCCGGAGACTCCTACGCCGCCGCCGCCCTCCAACCCCGGTGCCGCCGCTGTTGTGGTTATAGACCTAAGAATAGATATAAGGGTAGTGATGGAGCTATGAAGATCTGTACGCAAAGATGGTGACACAGGGAGAAGTTATACAGGTTAGGCCTCTCCTTGGAGAAAACAACCTTAATCCTGTCCCAGACAGACTGGGGTGTTCTTGCTCAAAGTGTCGATATTGATCCCCCCCTAGGGTGAAAAGGATGGGCTTATATAGAGTGCGCCATGTCCCTTCACTGCCTAGTAGTGGGTTTTAATTACAAAGTTAATGATGGCTATTATTACAATAAGAAACGTCCCCCCATTACAGTCATTTAAGTAGGGGTAACGCATATGGTTTTAATGTCTTGTAACTCTAGCTCTTCCTCTTCTTGTCCGAGTATCATACAGCTCGGCTTTTCTTGCTTCCGAGTAACCAGCTTATTCGGATGGTAGTGCTTTGCTCCGAATAACGCCTTACTCGGGAAATGGTCTTGTCCGAATCATATCCCCTGGGATATCAATTCTTTACCCCTCACACTGGATCGTGCTAATAATCTGGCAATCTACGTCAGAGACAGACTATCAGCGAATTAGTTATTCGGAATTTCCTCTGTAATGCTTACTGAAGCTAGTTCGGGATTCTTCGAAAGTGATTGCCTGTTTTAGTCGTTCCGAATGATGACTTACTCCGATTGGTTCTAATGATCCCCTTCCGAGTGATGACTTATTCGGAGCAGATTTAGAACGACGACATCTTTTTCCGAGTTGCGGCTTATTCGGAGAAATCATTTGCTTATCTTTCTTCCGAGTTAAGATTTTATTCGGAGAAATCATTTGAGGGCTTTTTACTTCCGAGTTGTGCCAATTTGGAGAAATCTTGTGTATGTCTTTCTTCCAAGTTATTTTTCCATGGGAGAGAATCTTTTTCCTGTCAGGGGATCTTTTCTGTCGGGGAGACAGATATTCTGTCAAAGCAGCCCCTCGATTTCCGCGCCAGTCAGTTATTTTACCATTAACTGCGCGCCTTTTAAGGAGGCTAGATTTGGTGGACCGTAACAGGTGCCCTCATTAAGTGCCTTGATAACTGCGTGAGCTTCCCTCTCGCATCTATAAATACAACTTCCTCTTTCTTCCTCCTTAGTATATCGCTTGCTCCTCCCTCTTCTCCTCCGGTGACCTTCCAAGTTGAGAGCTTATTCTCCCATTGGTGGTCTTCCAGGCGTTCTTCGTTCCGGCGGGACCCCCGTCTGCGCATCCTCCCGGCATCATGTCTGCAGGGGAATGGCTGCCTTCCATCGTCTCGACGGAGCTCATCCGGCGCTACCAAGATGAGGGGTTAATCCCTCGCCATGGCTGCCGCCTTCCTGGCCCAGGTGAGGTTGAACCTCACCCTAGAGAGGATGAGCGGGTTCTTCTTCTTTCTCATGTGGATAGGGGGTTTTCTATTCCTCCTCATCCTTTCCTACTTGATTTTCTTGCTTTCACCGGATCTCAGCTGCATCACATCGTTCCCAATTCTATCACACTTTTGTCTAGCTTTTTTCTCTGTGTGAGGGTTTTCTTGGTATAGATCCTCATTGGAACCTTTTCCGCACCATCTACACCATAAAGCCTCAAAAGATAAAGAACTCTGGGGAGGCAGATAAATCATCTTTGTGGGGGGATGTTCTTGGCCAAGAGACAAGGTATCCAGTATTTTGCCTCCAGTTTACCCGATTCTGTGAAGAACTAGCAGAATAGCTGGTTTTACTGTAAGGTGGATACTGCTCCTGGTACTCGGACGCTGCCTCCTTACTCGGACGTCAGACTATCCGACTCCCGAGGCTGGAATCCTCGGTTGGTTGCTTCCGAGAAACTGCGGGTTTTACCCCCGATGAGGGAAGTGGTGAGCATGAAGAAGGCAGGGCTAGATGTTATGGATCTTATTGCTCTTTTTGTTAGTCGGAGAATTCAACCCCTGCAAGCCCGAGCTAGGAGGATGTGGGAGTACACGGGGATTGACGATAACACTCGCTATAACAACTCGGCCATGTCTCAGAAAGAATTTGAACAACTTATGAAAATCATCACCAGCGTGACTCATGGTGCGCAGATGTCTGGCCGAGTCAGGCCTCTTGATATTAACCGTCCTCCGGCTCTGGTGATTTGCTTTGACCTGACTAGTCTTTTGAATGTTGCGATAGATCTTGAATTTTAACTTGATTATTTTGTCTATTTTTCAGACGAACGTTGCTCCATCTCCGATCCCTCTGGCGCCACAGCATCCTGATGAGGAGGACGAGGACAACAACGACGCAGGACTCGGGATTGAAGATGACGAAGAGGCGGAGTCCGATGTAGTGCTTCCACGCACAACTGCCGAGCAACGCTCCAAAAATAATCACGACCGTGAAGCAGCTCGGGAAGGATCCGCTCGGGGAACGAAGCGTCCCATATCTCCGAGTAAAGGGGAGAGTAGCAGCAAAGCTGCCGCCCTTAGTCCAAGTCATGGGAAAGTGGCTCCCATGAAACAGCGGAAAACGCTTTCTACCATTGGCGGGAGGAAAGTTAGTGCTTCGACGGATGCCGCCGAAGTTCCCAGGAAGTCTTCCGGGTCAGGATCTGCTCAGGCTGCTCCCGCTGCTGTTGCTCCCCCAAGACGAGCTCTTAAGACAGCTCGGAAGTAATATCCGACAACTTTTTATTTTTCCTCATTTAGTGATTTTTGCGAATCTTAACATTCCTCATTGAAGTGTTCGTCCGAGTGGTTCCGAGTCGCTTCCTGGCGTTGAGACTCCTGATGCTGCAGCTTATGAAGATGTTAGTAACTACGTTGTGACTGATTTCCAGGTGCTGGATTCTATTCCTGAACAAATTCCAGTCGATGGTGAGTACCCATTCTTTGGCTCTAAATTTTATCTTCTCTTAGTGTTTTGCTTATAAGTTTACTTTTGCTAGATATGGACACTAGCCTTGACGTAGATCCGATATCAACTGCGAATGTGATGACCTTCCCTGCTTCCAGCACACAAACTGCCCCAGAAGCTTCTACCGATCAGGAGGTTATTGCACCTGCGACAGTTCAACCAGCCACCTCGGGGGTGAAGAGTGCGGAGAACGCGCCTGTTCCTCCTGCCACCTCGAGGGTGAAGAATGCCGAGAAGAGTTCTACTGTTTCTGTTGCAGCCTCAGGAGAAGTTCAACCTCCTCCTACTTCAATCTCGGTTGATGCCTCGATTGAGGATGCTGTTGTGGACGGATTGAAGGGGTCTTTGGCAAAGGCTTCAGAAATCGAGCTGCGGTTACGTGAGTTAGCTTCTGACGCTGGAATGACGAGGACCAAATTGCATGTAAGTACTTATGCAAGTCTTCTACCCACTGGGTGTGCGTGTTCAATTTCCGAGTTGCTTTTGATAGACTTACCGAGGGGGCACTACTTAGTGCACCCACTGGGTGTAGCCCCCAAGGCTCCGAGTAACTTCTGGAGGTTACTCGGAGTCTTATGTTGTAGAGGCTATTGACTTGATGATCTTCCAGTGGGGGCACTTCTTAGTGCACCCACTGGGTGTAGCCCCCAAGGCTCCGAGTAACTTCTTGAAGTTACTCGGAGTTTTCTGTTGTAGAGGCGACTGACTTGACGTTCTTTCCAGTGGGGGCACTTCTTAGTGCACCCACTGGGTGTAGCCGCCAAGGCTCCGAGTAACTTCTTGAAGTTACTCGGAGTCTTATGTTGTAGAGATTATTATCTTGAATGATTTTTCCTGTGCCAGGAGGCTTGCAAACTTGGCGCTGATTTTGTGAAACTACAAGGAGAGCATGAGGCTTTGAAGAAGAAGCATGCTAAGGATAATGGTAAAGCTATGTTCCTTGTAGTTAATGAGGAGCTTCAGCTTTTTTCACCATGTGACCTTTCTAATAACTGAATCTGCAGAGGCTGCAAAGAAGGCATTTGATGCGAAGGTGAAAGAAAATGATGAATTTGTCAACAAGATGAAAAAAGAGATTGAACAGGCTGAGAAGCGTGCGAAGGAGAAGAAGACTTTGGAGAAAAAAATAGCCAGCCAGAAGAAGACTCTTGAGGAAAAAGATGCCACTATCTCCCAACTTCAATTCGACCTGCAAAAACTGTCCGAGCTGCGTTCCAAGGACAAGGAAAACCATGAAGCTGAGCTGGCCGCAACTTGGGAGTCTGTTAAGAATGCTGAAGAATACTGTGCCGGGAGGTTTGATTCGTTTAGTGAGATCCTATCCAGTAAGATGTCTTTCTTGCGTTGTGCGTCCGACCTGTTGCTGTCTTGTCACTTTGTTTAATCTTTGCATCATTGTTGTCTTTACAGTTTATTCCACCAATCCTGAAGCGGAACAAGCTCATATGGCCAAGTTTGCCGAGTTGATGGAGAAGGACAATTACACTCCGAAGACGATGGAATTTGCCTTATCCAGAGGCCTGCTGACCATGAGGTGCGCGAGTGCAAAGAAATATGCTGAAGAAACCATGGGTGCCACCTTAGGGTTGAAGAATTACATCTCGCCTACTAAGGAAAATCGTGTTCATCTGGATACAGTTGTTCCTATGCTTCAAGCGGCTCCGCAACAAATTTCTCGTTGGAAAAGGTCTTCAGCACGAAGTGGTGCAAATTATGCTCTGGCCCTGACTAAAGCTCATTTTTCAGAGAAAATCCACAATCTGGAACGAGTCGGAGAGGGTGATCCAGAGCATGATCCGAGCTGTACGACCCTTTTGTCCCGATATGCTGAGACTGCGAGTCGGATTGCGAAGTTGCCAGATCTTGATTTCTTCGTGGAATCTACTGGAGTTACCAGTGACTCTGATGAGGCTAGTGATGCCTGATCATGTTGAGGGAGAAACAATTGAATTTGCCTCGGAATGCCGAGTGGTTTTGTAATAAAATAGTTTATGTCTTATTGTTGTGTCCTGGGTGCACAATTTGTCTCTAAAACTACCGCCGTTTATCAAGAAGGCTTGACTCTGAGGTGATGATTTGTTTTTCTATATCCAGTTATCTGTAAGGATATAGAACTATGTTTCTGGAACCATTGTTCCTCTTCTTTCTCGGGTTTTGGGAAGTGCTTGTTGAGAAATGTGGTAAAATGCAGCTTAAGCTTCCGATCAAGCCGTGTATAGTTCGGTCGAAAAAACTTGAATTTTTCGCAACGTTAAGTAGCCCCCAAGTTTCAGAAGAACTTGTTGGATAGCTTAGTGAAATTTGGCTTAAGCTTTCGTCCGAGCTGCGTAGTGTTCGGACGAAAAGCTTGGATTTTTGTAACGTTAAGTAACCCCCAAGTTTCAAAAGAACTTGTTGGGTAACTCAGTTAAAGTTGGCTAAAGTCTTCGTCCGAGCTGCGTACAGCTCGGACGAAAAACTTGAATTTTCGTAACGTTAAGTAACCCCCAAGTTTCAAAAGAACTTGTTGGGTAACTTAGTTAAAATTGGCTTAAGCCTTCGTCCGAGCTGCGTACAGCTCGGACGAAAAACTTGAATTTTCATAACGTTAAGTAACCCCCAAGTTTCAAAAGAACTTGTTGGGTAACTTAGTTAAAATTGGCTTAAGTCTTCGTCCGAGCTGCGTACAGCTCGGACGAAAAACTTGAATTTTCGTAACGTTAAGTAACCCCCAAGTTTCATAAGAAGTTGTTAGGTAACTTAGTTAAAATTGTCTTAAGCCTTCGTCCGAGCTACGTACAGCTCGAACGAAAAACTTTAATTTTCGTAACGTTAAGTAACCCCCAAGTTTCAAAATAACTTGTTGGGTAACTTAGTTAAAAATCGCTTAGGCCTTCGTCCGAGCTGCGTACAGATCGGGCGAAAAACTTTAATTTTAGTAACGTTAAGTAGCCCCCAAGTTTCCAAAGAACTTGTTGGGTAACTTAGTGAAAATTGTCGTAAGCTGTTCGTCCGAGCTGCGTGCGGCTCGGACGAAAAGCTTGAGTTTTTGCAACGTTAAGTAGCCCCCAAGTTTCCGAGAAGCTTGTTGGGTAACTTAGTGAAATTTGGCTTAAGCTTTCGTCCGAGCTACGTACAGCTCGAAACGAAAAGCCTGAATTTTTCGCAACGTTAAGTAGCCCCCAAGTTTCAAAAGAACTTGTTGGGTAACTTAGTTAAAATTGGCTTAGGCCTTCGTCCGAGCTGCGTACAGCTCGGGCGAAAAACTTGAATTTTAGTAACGTTAAGTAGCCCCCAAGTTTCCAAAGAACTTGTTGGGTAACATAGTGAAAATTGTCGTAAGCTGTTCGTCCGAGCTGCGTGCGGCTCGGACGAAAAGCTTGAGTTTTTGCAACGTTAAGTAGCCCCCAAGTTTCCGAGAAGCTTGTTGGGTAACTTAGTGAAATTTTGCTTAAGCTTTCGTCCGAGCTGCGTACAGCTCGGAACGAAAAGCCTGGATTTTTTGCAACGTTAAGTAGCCCCCAAGTTTCAAAAGAACTTGTTGGGTAACTTTAGTTAAAATTGGCTTAGGCCTTCGTCCGAGCTGCGTACAGCTCGGGCGAAAAACTTGAATTTTAGTAACGTTAAGTAGCCCCCAAGTTTCCAAAGAACTTGTTGGGTAACTTAGTGAAAATTGTCTTAAGCTGTTCGTCCGACCTCCGTGCGGCTCGGACAAAAAGCTTGAGTTTTTGGAACGTTAAGTAGCCCCCAAGTTTCCGAGAAGCTTGTTGGGTAACTTAGTGAAATTTGGCTTAAGCTTTCGTCCGAGCTGCGTACAGCTCGAAACGAAAAGCCTGAATTTTTCGCAACGTTAAGTAGCCCCCAAGTTTCAAAGGAACTTGTTGGGTAACTTAGTTAAAATTGGCTTAGGCCTTCGTCCGAGCTGCGTACAGCTCGGGCGAAAAACTTGAATTTTAGTAACGTTAAGTAGCCCCCAAGTTTCCAAATAACTTGTTGGGTAACTTAGTGAAAATTGTCGTAAGCTGTTCGTCCGAGCTGCGTGCGGCTCGGACGAAAAGCTTGAGTTTTTGCAACGTTAAGTAGCCCCCAAGTTTCCGAGAAGCTTGTTGGGTAAATTAGTGAAATTTTGCTTAAGCTTTCGTCCGAGCTGTGTACAGCTCAGAACGAAAAGCCTGGATTTTTTGCAACGTTAAGTAGCCCCCAAGTTTCAAAAGAACTTGTTGGGTAACTTATTTAAAATTGGCTTAGGCCTTCGTCCGAGCTGCGTACAGCTCGGGCAAAAAACTTGAATTTTTGTAACGTTAAGTAGCCCCCAAGTTTCCAAAGAACTTTTTGGGTAACTTAGTGAAAATTGTCGTAAGCTGTTCGTCCGAGCTGCGTGCGGCTCGGATGAAAAGCTTGAGTTTTTGCAACGTTAAGTAGCCCCCAAGTTTGCGAGAAGCTTGTTGGGTAACTTAGCAAAATTTGGCTTAAGCTTTCGTCTGAGCTGCGTACAGCTCGAAACGAAAAGCCTGAATTTTTCGCAACTTTAAGTAGCCCTCAAGTTTCAGAAGGACTTGAGTTTTTCGCGACATTATCTGTAAGGATATAGAACTATGCTTATGAAATCATCGTTCCTCTTCTTTCTCAGGTTTTTGAAGTGCTTGTTGAGCAACTTAGTAAAATTTGGCTTAAGGTTCCATCCGAGCTGCGTACAGTTCGGACGAAAAACTTGAATTTTTCGCAACATTAAGTAGCCCCCAAGTTTCAGAAGAATTTATTGCAAGTTAGCTTAAACTTTTGTCCAAGTTGCGCACAGCTCGGACAAAAACTTGGATTTTAAATAATGCAATTGATGAAGGAAGAATCTCTTTATTGAATCAACTCGCAAGAATCTCATGCATAGAAGCGCCGTAACATTTGGGCATTCCATGCATGTGGCTCTTCTATTTTATTCGTTACATCATATAGCCGATAGGCTCCATTACCTAAGACTCGGGTTACAATGTAAGGACCTTCCCAGGGAGGGGCTAGCTTGTGACCAGAGGCTTGTCTGACACGCAAAACCATGTCACCTTCCTCAAAGGAGCGAGCTCAGATATGACGCTCGTGATATCGTCAAAGATCTTGCTGATAAAATGCTGAGCGTGTTAGAGCTAAGTTTCTTTCTTCTTCTAAAAGGTCAATACCATCTTGCCGAGCTATCTCGGCCTCTTCTTCAGTACACTGAGTTATTCGAGGAGCATTGTGCTTCAGGTCACTCGGCAGGACAGCTTCTGAACCGTATACCAGGAAAAAGGGGGTTGCCCGAGTGGACCGGATTGGAGTCGTTCTCAATCCCCACAATACTGAGGGGAGCTCTTCAACCCAGGCTCCTTCTGCTTCCTTTAGTTCCTGCATGAGACGTCGCTTGGTTCCTTTCAAAATCAACCCATTTGCTCGCTCTACCTGGCCATTGGATTGAAGGTGTGCCACTGAGGCGAAGTTTACTCTGGTACCCATGTTCCAGCAAAACTTCTTGAACTCGGCTGATTTGAAATTCGACCCGTTGTCGGTGATGATGTCATGGGGAACGCCAAAACGATGTACAATGCCCTGGATGAAGTTAACTGCAGTGGTTGAGTCTAAGCTTTTTATTGGTTTTTCTTCTATCCATTTTGTGAATTTGTCCACCGCTACTAGGATATGCGTGAACCCTGATGTGCCTGTCTTCAGTGGCCCTATCATGTCCAACCCCCATGTAGCGAAAGGCCATGCTAAGGGTATTGTCTTCAACTCGGAAGCTGGTTTGTGTGGCTGATTCGCGTAAAACTGACATCCTCTGCAATGATCAACAATGTTCTTAGCATTTCTTAAAGCATTGGTCCAGAAGAATCCTGCTCGGAAAGCCTTGGCTACTAGTGTCCGACTTGACGCATGGTGACCGCATTCACCGGAGTGTATGTCTTGTAAGATGAGTCGGCCTTCTTCTTCTGATATGCACCACTGGGGAAGCTTTGTGACACTGTTTCTATACAACTCGTTGTTGATCACCGAGTAGGATTTTGCTTTTCGCACCACTTGCTTGGCTTCTACTTCATCTTCTGGCAGCTCTTGCTTTTGCAAGTATCTCAGAATGGGCAAGGACCACTCGGGGGGATAACCTCTATGTCAAAAACAAGATCCACAATCGCAGGAATATCTTCTTTGCCTGGAATGTTCTCATCTGGTAACATGCTTGGATCGGCTTCCGAGTAAGGGTCTTCCTTCACAGTTGGGGCGTGTATGTGCTCCAGATAAACTCCTGAGAGAATTTGTCCCCGAGTTGATCCTAGCTTGGCTAAGTCATCTACTGCCTGGTTTTGTGCCCTTGGGATATGATGGAGCTCCAGCCCATCAATTTTTTTCTCCAGTTTTCTGACTGCTACGGAGTAGGTTGTCATTGCTGGGCTCCGTATATCCCATTCTTTCATGACCTGATTGATCACCAGATCGGAGTCTCCAAAAATCATCAACCTTCTGATTCCGAGTGAAATGGCCATTCGTAGTCCATACAAAAGGGCCTCATACTCGGCTTCATTGTTTGTTGCTGGGAAATGGATTTGAAGGACATATCTCATTTCGTCCTTTCTTAGGGAAACCAGCACTACTCCTGCTCCCGCCCCATTTAACATGTTTGACCCATCGAAAAACATAGTCCAGTGTTCAGGGATTGGTTGTGGGACGCTCTGTGCTTCTGTCCATTCGGCCAAAAATCTACCAAAGCCTGTGACTTGATTGCCTTCTTGGGTTGATAATGGATATCGTATGGTAAGAGGTCTAATCCCCATTTCGCAATTCTGCATGTAGCATATCTGTTGTTCATGATCTCAGCGAAAGGAGCTATTGATACTACTGTGACCGAGTGGTCTTGAAAGTAGTGAGCCAGCTTTTGTGATGCCAAGTGAATTCCCATTGCCAGCTTCTGGTAATGAGGATATCGCTGCTTGGATGGTGTGAGGACCTCGGAGATGAAATATACATGTCTTTGAATCTTCTGTGCTTTTCCTTCCTCTTCTCTTTCCACCACTATAGCTACGCTGACGACTTGGCTTGTGGCTGCGATGTACAATAAGAGTGGCTCCTTTTCTTTCGGTGCTGCGAGAACTGGCCGAGTTGATAACTGCCTTTTCATTTCTTCAAAGGTCGCCTGGGCTTCTTCGGTCCACTTGAAGTTTGACGATTTTTTCATTACCTGATAGAGGGGGAGTGCCTTCTCTCCAAGTCGGGACATGAATCGACTGAGTGCTGCGAGGCACCCTGTCAGCTTTTGGACTTCTCGGAGCTTCTGAGGCGGCTTCATGTTCTGAATTGCTTCTATGTTCTCTGGGTTGGCTTCAATTCCTCTTTCAGAAACCATGAATCCGAGTAGCTTTCCGGCTGGCACACCAAATACACACTTTTCTGGATTCAGTTTGATGTTATAAGATCGAAGACTCTGAAAGGTTTCGTCCAGGTCAGCCAGCAAGTTACTTCCCTCTGCTGTCTTGATCACAATGTCATCAACATATACTTCAACATTTCTGCCAATCTTCCAGATCAAACAATTCTGCATCATGCGTTGGTATGTAGCCCCCGCATTTTTAAGTCCAAATGGCATGGTGACATAGCAGAAACAGCCGAAAGGAGTTATAAATGCGGTTAGTATTTCATCTCGTTCATATAATCGGATTTGATGATAACCCGAGTATGCATCGAGGAAACATAGTCTTTCACACCCGGATGTGGAATCCACAATCTGATCAATGCGAGGAAGAGGGAAGTGATCTTTTGGACAAACTTTATTGAGATGACGGAAATCAACGCAAGTTCTCCAAGATTTATCTTTCTTTGGAACCATCACAGGATTTGCTAACCACTCTGAGTGGAAGATTTCCCTAATGAATCCAGCTGCTAGCAATCTTGCTATTTCTTGTCCGATAGCTTTTCTCTTTTCTGAAGAAAAGCGTCTAAGGGACACTTTTACTGGTCTTGCCTTCGGATCAACTCTCAATTTGTGCTCAGCCAACTCCCTTGGGACTCCGGGCATGTCAGATGGCTTCCACGCAAAGATGTCCCAATTCTCACGGAGGAAGTTGATGAGCTCAAATTCCTATTTAGGGTCCAGATCAGTGGTGATGTTGGTGAACTTGTCCTCATCATCAGGATGGATCCGCACCTTTTTGGTTTCTCCCGCCGACTCAAACGAAGATGATTTCTTGGGTTGCAACAACTCGGATGTGTCGACTGCTTTCTTCAAGTCGGCCAACTCAACTTCTGCCATTTGCTGGTCGGCTATTAATGATCCTTTTTGCAGCAGATCTTCCGCTTGTTTATAATCTCCAGACACAGTGATCACACCACTAGGACCTGGCATTTTTAATTTCAAATAAACATAGCAAGGAATTGCCATTTATATTGCATAAGCGGGCCGTCCGAGTAGCGCGTGATAAGCACTCGGAAAGTCGACTACTTCAAAGGTAATCTTTTCCTTCCGAAAATTATCGGGTGTACCGAAGACTACATTCAGAGTAATCATCCCTAGCGAGTGTGCTTTCTTTCCCGGGATGATCCCATGAAATTCCAAGTAACTGTTACTGAGCTTAGACATCGGAATGTTCATGCCTTTTAAGGTACTAGCATACAAAATATTTATGCCACTGCCTCCATCCATCAAGACATTCCTCAGCTTAAAATTGCCATTTCCTGTTTCCACCAACGGGTCAACTATCAGGCCGTGTCTTCCAGGGTGAGGGATATGAGGGGGATGGTCCGATTGGTCGAACGTAATCGGAACATTTGCCCACTTCATATAACTCGGAACAGCAGGAGCAGCAGTGTTAACTTCTCTGAACCTCAATTTTTCAACTCTCTTCGATTCCCGGCCTGCAAAAATGACCAATACTCCATCTTCCCGAGGAAAACCTTCACTGTCCAGATCTGGACATCCTTCCTTTTTCTTTCCCTTGTCCTACTGGGACCCGGTCTTTGCATTTTGCGTAGCTCTCTTGATTAGTCGACACTGTCTAGCTGTGTGCTTCGGGAGAACCATCTTTCCTTCAGCATCTTGGCTGGTATGAAGAGGACAAGGCTGATTCAGAATATTATCATCATTTGAAGGCTTTTTCTGATGAGGCTGCCACTCCTTCCTTGGCTGATTTTTGCTGTTGATTCCTGCCGCATTTGCAGCCGCTACCAATTCGGCGTCTGTTGGTGCCCCTTCTGCCTTTCGCTTACCACTCCCACTTCCATTCTTTTTCTTGGGGTTGGAAGCCGAGTTGTTACCTCCACTTCGATGCTGCTGGGACTTCTGCCGAATTTCCTCTTCCCCATTAGCATACTTGTTTGCGATTTCCATCAATCTGCCGAGTGAAGTGACATCAGGGGACCTTGCGAGCTTCAAGCTTAACTCCTTGTACTTGACACCTTGCTTAAAGGCATGAATTGCTTGGAACTCGTAGACTCCTTCTACCGAGTTGTGGAGTGTGATCCATCTCTGTATATATTCTCGAGTAGGCTCAGTGTGACCTTGAGTACATAACTGCAATTCTGTCAGCCCTCCAGGTCTCTTGTAGGTTCCTTCAAAATTCTTGACGAAAACTCTGACTAGATCTTCCCATACCCAGATGTTGTTTGGTGGAAGCTGGTTTAGCCATGTCCGAGCTGAACCTTCCAGCATCAGGGGAAGGTGCATCATGGCTATCTCGTCTCCACCACCTCCTATCTGGACTGCTATCCTGTAGTCATCTAACCACGTCTGCGTCTTGGCGTCACCCCGGTACTTCTCCACTCCTTGTGCTATCCTGAAGCGAGGAGGAATTGGGGTTGATCGGATTCTCTCGCGGAAGCAGACGGAGCCTGTAGCCATCGGATAACTAACTTGGTCTTGTCGATACATCCTGGCACGGTCTACTCGATTTTGTACTAAATGGCTTCGAGCATCCTCTTCAATATCTCGGTATCTTTCTTCTTGATGATCCACTCGGCGCCGCTCTTGGTCCCTTCTCCGAGCTGCAAAGTATTCGTCTCTCCTCCGAGCCGTATATTCATCACCTCTTCGGAACTCCGGGTTTCGAAACTGCTTCTGGCGATATTCATCATGAGGATCCCCCTTGTTCCGAGGTGAATGATTTCTGTTTCTTCGGGGAGTATAAACAGACTGAGAGGTGCCCTTGAGGGGTGGTTGAGAGTGAACTCGCTGTAGTGATTGACTGACTTCAGCGTTCTTCTCTACTGCTTTTTGTAACAGGAATGCTAAATGCTCTATTCCTTCAGCCGCCGAACCACTCGGCTGCAAGGAATTCGCAATGCGAGTAGCTGCTATTAGATTTTCCATCGGGGTATCCAGAGCTCAGAAGGATCGATTCTCGCCGTTTCCCCGTAGTTTCCGACTGGTTCTAATCTGCTTGAGGCGAGCCACCTCTCGAGCCTGATGCTCCAATGTATTCTGCAGTTCGGTCAGACGTTGCCGTTCAGCTAAGTTGGTTAGCCTAGCTGCCTATAAGCGTTGCCCTTCCAGAGTCGAGGTATCTATGGGGGTTTGCAACATTCGCTCTGCTGCTTCTGCCGTCTCTTGTTCTTCCCCCGTAAGGGGCCGCCGACTTGGACCTCCAAGCTCTAGACGCCTGAAAGAAGATGTTCGCCGACGTCCTCCTCCTCCGAGTGGTATCTCTTCATCGCCCCGAGCTGCTTCCTTAGTCCGATCTCCGCCCTCTCTGGCCGGTGACCCCTGAGGTGGTGGAGTTCCGGCCATACAAACTTCTGCATTGGTGATGGGGGAACCACTGATCCCTTCTTGTTTGGCTTCTGGCTCCAGGTCGGTCATCAAAAGGTCTTCATCGTCGCCAGAGTTGAAGATGTGCAGTAGTGATGTTGTCGGACCTTCCTTCGCGATCAGTTCGCTGATGGCCTGCTGAGCTGACTCCACTGAGTCGATAACTGCCACTTGCTGGATCGGGAAGGGCTTGTTTCGGTAAGGAACGCGCGGGAGGCCTGACCTCTTCTTCTTGCGGTGAATAGGCAGCAGAGCCTGGATCTGAGGACGAGCTGGTAACTGGAGGCGAAGGGCCCCCGATTTGTCGGCTTGAAAATGTACGCTGCCTCTTGAAGACAACAGCTGCGCCTGGAGCGGCGCATCCGCCAGCCAAGCGGAGTCGTCGGCCACGAAGGCCAACGAACCAAAGAAAAACATCTCGCCGTGGACGAGTTGGGGACCACAGGTCGACGAGGAAAATGAAAAGAATCCCATCTCTACGGTTGCTGATCAGCTCAGCGCCAAGGTGGGCACCAATTGTTGTGGTTATAGACCTAACAATAGATATAGGGGTAGTGATGGAGCTATGAAGATCTGTACGCAAAGATGGTGACACAGGGAGAAGTTATACAGGTTAGGCCTCTCCTTGGAGATAACAACCTTAATCCTGTCCCAGACAGACTGGGGTGTTCTTGCTCAAAGTGTCGATATTGATCCCCCCCTAGGGTTAAAAGGATGGGCTTATAGAGAGTGCGCCATGTCCCTTCACTGCCTAGTAGTGGGTTTTAATTACAAATTTAATGATGGATATTATTACAATGAGAAACGCCCCCCCCATTACAGTCATTTAAGTAGGGGTAACGCATATGGTTTTAATGTCTTGTAACTCTAGCTCTTCCTCTTCTTGTCTGAGTATCATACAGCTCGGCTTTTCTTGCTTTTGAGTAACCATCTTATTCGTATGGTAGTGCTTTGCTCCGAATAACGCCTTACTCGGGAAATGGTCTTGTCCGAATAAGGTTGCCCCTGTAGTGGTGGTGTCGTCCGAGTAATCTAACTACTCGGAAGAGTTAACTTTGTCCGAGTAGCTTCCTACTCGGATAAAAAGAAAACAAGGGGAAGGAGGTTTTTGGTTTATGTTTAATTTTATAGAGAGTTTCCAAGAGGTGGTAGTATTAGGGGTACCCCCTGATACAAGGCTCATGAGGGTATACCTTAGATATTACCACGACAGCCGCCCTCCATCCCCGGCGCCGCCCTCCAACCCCGCTGCCGCCCTCCAACCCCGGCGCCGCCGCCCTTCAACCCCGTAGCCACCTGCGCCGCCGCCAGCCTCCACCCCCTCTCCACGGTGAGCCCCTAGGCCTCCCCCTCTCTGTTTTTATTTTTTTATTTTAGTATTTTTTTACCCACATTCTCTATGTATTGTTAGATTATTAGTATTAAGCCCTGTTAATTAGATTTAGTTAGGATAAGAGAAAAAAATTAGTTAGATTTAGTTAGGATAAGCCCCTGTTAATTAGATTTAGTTAGGTTAAGCCCCTGTTAATTAGAAAAATTAGGGGTAAAAGTAGAATAAGAAAAAGAGGAAGAGAAAAAAGATATTGGAAATAAAAGAATAAGAAGAAGAAGAAGAAGAAGAAGAAGGAGAAGGAGGAGAAGAAGAATAAGAAGTTGGAGGTGAAGAAGGAGGAGGAGGAGAAAAAAATAGATAATGAAATAAATGTAAATAATAGGAAAAACCAAAAGAAAAAAAATAGATGTAATTACCGGTATCGAGTTTCCGTGTTGATTGGGTGCATTTTACAGTGCAGGACTTTCCCTGCTGTGTGGGTCCGGCGTTCGACGACCTCCGCCCCCTACATTCGACGACCTACCTGAGTTCGAGGGTGAGCAAAACAATTCTTATCCTCTCTCCCCCTTTCTTTTGCTCAATTCTGGTCTTACACTAGCTAACTAGGTATATTTAGTATATTCATATGTATAGTCGCGTAACCAATATGCGTCTCCCGTTCGAAAGGGTTATAGTTATAAATATGCATTAATTGGCATATTTATAATAGTGATTCTTTCGAATTGTCCAACGTTATCCATGGACAGCCCGAGTATGTGTAGATTGGGTCAGTTTCCCATGCTTTGGTCCTGATCCGACGCGGTATTTCGTCAGCGCCTCCCTATTGTTCTCCGGATACACAACCTCTCGACTTGTTGTCGAGACGTGTATTAGGAGAACAGCGGGGAGGTGCTGCCGAAATACCGCGTCGGATCGGGACCAAAGCATGGGAAACCGACCCAATCTACACATACTCGGGTGGGATTAGGACCTATCTTTACCTATTAGTGTGTAGGTTAATTGCATATTCCGTAGCTATGTATGATAAAAGCAATAAAAAGTGGACGTAATAAAATGGTATATTTGTTGTTTAGTAGCTAGCTGTATGATCGTGCGTGGATGTACACTGGTCGCCCTAATCAGAAATAGATCAGCAATGAATGGGCAATGAAAACCAAGGAGTTTATGAGAGCGGCGTTTGCAAATGGGCAGAGAAAAACCTGGTGCCCCTGTGTTAGGTGCGACAATTATAAACAGGCGACAAAGGTGGATATGGGTAAACACTTGCAGAAGTGGGGTTATAAGCCTGGTTATACGGTGTGGAGATTCCATGGCGAGTCTGGCGGACGACGGAGAGAGGAGGTGGTCCGTCAGCGCACGGATGAGTACAGAACTGGGATCGAAGACATGGTGCAGGACTTTGACGATGCGCGGGATGAGGACGATGAGATGGAGGAATCTGCGAAGGCCTTCTATAAGATGTTGGAGTCTTCGAAACATCCGCTGCACGCTCACACTGAGCTTTGTCAGCTCGATGCCATCGCACGGTTGATGGCTTTGAAGGCACAATTCAACTTGGGCACAGATTGCTACAATGCGATCACGACCCTAATTGGGCGGTTTCTACCAAAAGATCATGTTATGCCTTCAAACCTGTACCAATCGGATAAAATCCTCAAGGTACTTAAGATGCCCTATGAGCAGATACATGCTTGTGAAAATGGATGTCCTTTATTTAGGAAAGAGTATGCGGACGAAGACTATTGTCCCAAATGCAAGTCATCCAGGTATGTTGTGGTAGACAATGGTCAAGGTGAGAAGACGTAGACCAAAATACCCGTAATTGTTCTACGGTATCTTCCAGTGATACCAAGAATTCAACGCCTTTACATGATGGAAGAGACAGCCAGACAGATGACATGGCACAAACATGGGAAGAGAACAGAATTTGATGCAGATGGGAAGCCGATGTTGACTCACCCATTGGATGGTTCAGCATGGAAGCACTTTGATGAAAAACATTCGGAAAAATCTAAGGAGCCAAGGCATTGCCGAATCGCCGTCGGCACAGATGGGTTCAATCCTTTCGGTTTGATGGCAGCCTCATACAGTTGTTGGCCTGTAGTTTTCATGCCACTCAATCTCCCCCCCCCCCTCAGAGATTATGAAAAGGAAGAACATTTTCCTGACGTTGATAATACCAGGGCCCAAATATCCGGGGAAGAATATGGATGTGTACATGCAACCGCTTAAGGAGGAATTGCAACAAGCTTGGGACGAAGGGTTCAAGACATACGATGCAGCTAGCAAAAAGACCTTCAAAATGCATGTTTGGTACTAGTACTCGATGCATGACCTGCCGGCGTATGCGCTTTTCGCTGGCTTCTGTGTTCATGGAAAGTTCGGGTGCCCAACATGCAAGGCTGCTCTTCAGTTTCATTGGCTGAAGGCGGGTGGCAAGTATTCCTGCTTCGACTTTCATAGGCAGTTTCTGCCTCCTAAGCATCCTTTTAGAAAAGACAAGAAGAACTTCATCAAAGGCAAAGTTGTCAAAAACCTGGCAGCACCAACGATGACGGGCGAACATGTCTTGGCACAGTTGAACTCTCTCGAGCCTGATCCAGGACATCCCGGCTATTTTAAGGGATATAATTCGGAACACGCCTGGACTCACAAGACATTCTTCTGGGATCTCCCCTACTTCCAAGACCTCGAACTTCCACACAATATTGACATGATGCACACTGAAAAAAATATCGGCGAGGCCCTGTTTGGTATATTTTTCGGCATAGATGGGAAGTCAAAGGAGAATCCTAAAGCTAGAGTCGACCAGGAGACTCTATGTGATAGACCCTCACAGAACATGCGACAGCCGAAAGGAAAGAAGAATTGGTCCAAGCCAAGGGTCTGGTTCAATCTTGAAAGGGGGCATATCATGGAAATTCTCTTGTGGGTGCAAAACAGTTTGATGTTCCCCGATGGGTATGCAACGAATCTGAGGAGGGGAGCGAGTCCTGAAAAACATAAAATATTTGGGCTGAACAGTCATGATTGGCACATATGGCTTGAGCGGGTAATGATGGTGATGTTGCGTGGCTATATCCCCGAGGAAGAGTGGCTAGTACTGGCAGAACTGAGCTATTTCTTTCGTGTTCTTTGTGCTAAAGAACTATCCGATGGCGTGCTAGAAGACATGGAAGATATGGCGCCGGAGTTGCTCTGCAAGTTAGAGAAGATCTTTCCACCAGGTTTTTTTAATCCGATGCAGCATTTAATATTGCATCTCCCGACCGAGGCAAGATTAGGGGGCCCTGTGCAAAATCGTTGGTGCTATTCAACAGAGTGAATGCAGAAGACGCTTCGAGCAAAATGTAAAAATAAACGTAGAATTGAAGCATCGATGGCCGAGGATTTCATTACCGAGGAGGCGGCAAACTTCCTGACAGCACATTATGAAGCTAAAAATCGCCATTTGCATAATCCAAAGCCTCGGTACAATACTGGCGACCCCCAACGGCGTCACTCCAACCTCATCCTATTCAAAGGGAAGCTCGGACTTGTTGGTGCTTCGAGCAATAAGATTTTGGATATCAAAGAATGGCGGACTCTTACACTGTATATCTTCACCAACCTAACAGAAGTGCGACCTTACATCGAGTAAGTGCTCGGTACGTACATTGTTTCACAACTTCTAACAATTCTTGTTTCTTATTAATTCCCATGAATTCATACAGTCGATATGTCGCCAAATTCTCGAATGGAGTGGTTATTGAAATTGATTCCATCGCAAAGTATGAGCTTCTTTCCAATCAAGGAGACGGCAATCCTGGTTTCATCTCTTGGTTCAAACGAACGGTAACTATCATTCATATATAGGGTTTGATTTGTTGGTTCGACCTATTTTTCACTAATATACCAATCCTTTCCTATAAAACTTATAGGAAAATGAGGATCCTATGGACGCCGAATTGAGACAAGTCGCTAATGGTTTTGAATATAAGGTCCGTGTATTTGAGAAATACGACATCAACGGGTATCGCTTTCGTACCGTTGATAAAGAGCGAAAAATGGCCGACCGAAAAAGTAAAAATTCGGGTGTCTCTGCTGTCGGGGACAGAGGTATTGAGTATTATGGAAGAGTTGAAGCAATATACGAAGTTCTATTCTATGGTGAAAATCCTCCCAATGTCGTTGTCTTCAAATGTCATTGGTTTCTCCCGTCGAGGACTAGACGAACTCATGAACAAGTAGGTCTAGTCAAAATTCGACAAGACACCCATTTTAATGTCCCCGATGTCTATATTACGGCTCAACATGCCACCCAGGTTTTCTATCTATCCTACCCCTGCCAAACGGTTGAAAACCTGAAAGGTTGGGATGTCGTTTATGATGTGCCACCACATATTAGACCACCTCCTCCCAATGAAGAGGATTATGTACCCCACATTGACCCGGAGACATATGAAGAAGAATTATTCCAAGAAACACGCATGATAAAAAAACGTTTCCGAAACCGCTCTACGCAACCCCAGAACATGGAAGAAGACAATGAGAGTGAACCCGCTAACTACGATGTTGAAGAGCCTGAAGAAGAAGAGGTTACTGCTCCAGATGACCTGTCCATGCTTGACCGTTTACATAAAGGCCTTCCAAATGTTGGTGTTGTTGAACCTGATGAGGCCGTCATTATCGACGACACGCGTGATAGTGATGAAGATCCTTCAACTGATCGCGGAGAAGATACCGATGATCCCGACTATTGTTAGTTGTATGCATCTCAACTTTAATTATATATATATTATCATTATTGCAGTAATTACTTCTGTATTATTAATTCTTTTTCTCATTGTACTAATTATTTTATTTTAATTCTTGGCAAGTTCGTGACAGATATGGAGGGCGAGACCTCAGGCTCGCGAGGGAGGGGTCATGCGCTCCCACCTCTGGCTCTACGGAGGTCTTTGCTCGAGAGTATTTCCTCGCCTCCTCCTTTTACTGATGAGGTGCCCAGGGGGAGAGGAGGTCGGAAGAAGACCGGGAGAGGAAAAGAAGGTGGTGGTCGCGGGAAAGGGAGACCGACACCTGCTGCTGCTTCCTCGCCGCCACCTCCGGCTGATTCACCAGAGCACTGCAGGGTGGATCCCTCCTCGGACACTCCGGTCCACCAGCCTGGGGTGGAGGAGGAGGCTACGTCCACCCACACGACCTGGAGTCCCTGGCCGGACCAGCCGGAGCAGCACACGCCTGAGGGGGAGGCTGGTGCCAAGCTGGACACTACGGATGAGGAGGAGGTGGCTGAGGGTACCACCGTGTACCAGCGTGGGGGTACACCGCTCTCGTCCGTGCCGGTGACTCCCGCCCATAAGTGGTTGATTACGCCTGATGGAGAGACGTAAGTGCACTTATACTCTCTTCCGGTACCTTCTATACTTATGTCTATCTGATGGCTTTGTCTTTTTATACTGCAGGGGTTGGATATACGGCAATGGTGTCCGCAATCGCAACTCCATCCTTGGTGTGCTCGTCAGGGAGGACTTCCCGGGGCTGGTTCAATTGCCCGGACCTGATGAGGTTCCGCAGCCTGGACTCAAATGGGAGAACTATTGTGCTGCCCCGGCCCCGCCGGATACGACCATGAACAGGGTCGAATGCCACACCAGAGCCGACATGGTGATCAACGGCTTTTGGGTAATATCTGTTTCACACAATAAAATCTTGACAATAGCTAGTTGGTGCACTCATCAGTGTTGTCTCGTGCTATTGCAAGTCTACTACAAGGTCGATGAGTCCAAAGAGCAGGAGGTCGAGGACGTGATAGTTGCAGAGGCCACGCGCCTCTTGCAGAACTCAAGGCATGAGATGCGAGTGCAGGCGGTCCGTGACTACTACGCCCAGAAAGGGCGCAAGCGTAGCAAGAAGGACTGCCGCAAGAAGTTTCTGACTAGGGCCCAGTACATGACGGTAACCCTTCTTAAGTCTTGAATAGTTTGCTTGATTTGATTCCTATCTAGGCTACTTATTAGTTTCCTTGTTTACTAACTTTGGCGCCGCCGAGATGGTGTGCGGACAAGATGGATTGTTGGGAGGTCATTGTGGACCACTGGTGCTCAGATGCCTGGTTGGCCGTCCACAAAAATGCCAAGGACCGGCGCGCCCAAATGGTTGGTGTGCCACACCATCAAGGCAGCCGTAACTTAGCTGGTTACGGGCATAAATGGGTATGTGCAAATTCTTCTTTGCTTTTTCTTTTAGGCACCCACTTACTAATATCATGCTTTGCTTTGTCTTTTAGGCGGAGCATAATAAAACGGAGGTGCCTCAGGTGTTCGACATGTATGGCATGTCCCATACAGCGTCGTACAAGAAGGCCAAGGCGCTCTCAGAGTCGGATCTCGCCACTCCTTCGACTTTCACCAACATTGCCGCCTATAGTAAGCTCAAGGCTTATACTGAGGTGGCGAAGGAGAAGCACGGGGAGGCTTACACCCCGATTGGGAAGCCTATTGATCCGGAGCTGGTGATGATCTCTGGTGGCGGAAGGCGCCATGGCGCCATGGCCATTGGAGATAAGTTGATTAGGTGTGATAAGACTCTTCCTGACATCAAGGCGCGCCAAACGAATTCTTCTCCTGCTATAAGGACTCGTCCGCGGCCAGTCGACCTCGCTATCCATGTTATCCATAAGTACTCTTGCATTCTTGTTTTCTCTCATCGAATATTACAATGCTAACTATAGGAGTGGGGTTGCAGGAAGCTCTTGAGAAAGAGCGGCAGAACACCCAGCGGCTACTGGAGGAGAAGGAGCGGTTGGCAGAGGAGAAGGCAGCGGAGAGAGAGTGGCTGGCGGAGGAGAGGATGGCGAAGGCTCTCGAGGAGGCCGCGGCACGACACGATGCATCGAACCGGGCCTTGTATGAGATCTTCGTGGTAAGACACTTGTTCATATTCACCCAAAGAATGCATGTTATAATTTTTGTTTATATTAGTAACTAATATGATTGACTCATGGAAAACAAATGTGCAGACTATGTGCGATAAGACTGGTCAGTTCGCTCGACCGATGCCGATCATTTCTCCTGTGGGGACGGTGAGTATCTTTCGATGATCATCAATTCCATATTGAGTGGCGTCGTGCTAACCTCTAGTTGATCTTTTCGTGCAGCATAACTCTCGGGCTGCGTCCCATGACCCTTCTCCCCTGTCAACATCAGCCAAACCGACAGATGCTTCTCAGCCACCTCAGCCTTGAGGGCTACACTCCGGTAAGTTTGAAAATTCTTAGTTAGTTTGAAAATGCATATTTAGCTTCTGAAATCCTATATTTATTCGAAAAATGTCATACTTTGCATATTTTGCACAAAAAATACATAAGTAACTAAGTTCGTTCAAAAACTGACATAGTCAACTTAGTTTGCTCACCAAATTCTAAAGCTAGCTTAATTGGGTCAAAAATGCTAAGGCTAGCTTAAATTGGCTTAACAATTGCTAAAGTTTGCTTAGTTTCTCAAAAATGCTAAATTTAGCTCAATTTCCTGAAAATATGCTAACTCTAGCTTAATTTGATCACCATTGCTTATGTTAGCTTTGTTTGCTCAAAAGAAGAAGAAAATAGAAGAATGAGAGGATCTGTTTTTTTCTTCTCCTTCTTCTTCTTCTTCTTCTTCTTCTTCTTCTTATTCTTCTCCTTCTTCTCATTCTTCTTATTCTTCTACTTGTTCTTCTTATAATTTTCTTAGCTTCATTTTGCAGATTTGCTTCAAGGGAGTCATGCTATGATGGAATGGTGCATTTGGACTTGTAGCTTAGTTTTATGAACTGTTTTGGTCACTTGTAGCTTAGTCACTATGTACTATGTATATACTTTGTGTTTGGAGAACATGTGTTTGATCACTTGTGTTTTTGAGACTATATGAGACTATATATATAAATGCATAGGTTTGGTTGATCAACATGTGTGGGTTCTTAAAATGCTATTGGAGAAGATGTATATGTATACATATTGCTATCTTTTTGTCAAATGCAGGGATTTAAAAGGAAACAGAAAAAACAGAGGCTATACAGCCTCTTTGCCGTCTGCAAGCTGTCGGCAAAGGCCGTTACCGTCTGCTTGCAGTTGGCAAAGAGGACACGTGGCGCCCAGCTATGCAATCTGGCAACAGTTGGGTGACCATTTGGTCATTATGCCGTCTGCCTCCGGCAAGGCAGAAGGCAAAGTTGGGAAATTTTCCGTCTCTCCGTAGACGGCAAACCCCGTCGTTAACGGCCTGACGGAGCCGGCTGGCAAAGGTTCACCGTCACGCCCGCTCTGCCGTCTTCTTGCACAAATGCGCATGGCAAAGGAGGTTTGCCGTCCGTCGATTTCCTGCAGACGGCAAAGCACCTCTTTGCCGAAGAAATGGCTGACGGGTGCTTTGCTGTGCGGTGGCAGACGGCAACGGACTTTTCCGTCTGCCATATAGGTGTTTTCCGTCCGCCGAGGCTGACGGCAAATAGGTGAATTCCAGTAGTGCTTACCTCTACTTTGCATAGGAGTGAAAACTGTAGGACGTGACCCTAGAAAATGGATTATAAAAGACATAGGAGTGAAAACTCTACTTTGCAACCTTTGCCTACTTATTAGTCTTTACTCTCGTATTCATATCTTCATTCATTGTTGACTATTCTCTTTTAAATTGTAGATGACCCTTGTATTCATATTAGTGTTACATGAGAAAGATTAGTTGGCAGACCACCATTTTTAAGATAATTTATCGTTATGCGTCTAGTTGATTTTAGGAATGTTTGTGCTTGTGTGGCTTATGTGTTTGCTGGATCTTGATTGTTATTGTGAGCTTATGGGTAGTGATTACCCTTAGACCTGTTTCTATCTAAACCTTACCTCTCCTCACCCACCAGATGCTGCCGAGACGTGATCCTACGGGCAATGGGAACAACAACCATGAAGTGCCAGCCTACATGCAATAGTTACTTCAAGGACAAACTCAGTTGCTCCAGTTGCTCACTCAGAACATGGGCAACAACAACAACAATGCACCACCACCACTTGTGGACACACTTGCGAGGTTCCTGAGGCTGAATCCTCAGAGGTTCTCTAGCAATCCTGAACCCATAGTGGCGGATGACTGGCTTCGTTCAGTGAGCCGAAACATGGAGACAGTTGGTTGTACTGAGGCAGAGAGAGTGAGGTTTGCCTCACATTTGCTGGAGGGTCCTGCCGCTGCATGGTGGGACAACTACTTGGTGACTTATCCTTTAGACACCATCACTTGGGTGCAGTTTCAGGCTGCGTTTCGCGCCGCACATGTCTCTGCAGGCGCCATGGCTTTGAAGAAGAAGGAGTTCCGCAGTTTGCGCCAGGGAGGTCGCACAGTAGAAGAGTATGTGGATGAATTCAACAAGCTCGCCCGCTATGCTCCAAATGATGTCAACACGGATGCAGCCAGACAGGAGAAGTTCTTGGAGGGTCTAAACGATGAGTTGGGGGTTCAGTTGAATGTGGCCACCTTTGCAAATTGTCAGGAGCTTATTGATAGGGCTATTGTACTTGAGGGAAAGCACCACGCCATAGAAAATCATAAAAGGAAGTACAACAACAACAATGACAAGCATAACTCAGGAGTTCAGCAGAAGCCTCGTACTAAATCAACATACCCTGATGTGCACAACGAACAGGGCAAGCACAATGGCCATGGATATAACCAAATGGAGGGGACGCCAATCAACCACACACCCCTTCGACGCACAGGACGGATATGAGCAAAGTAGTCTGTTTCAATTGTAAGAGGCCTGGACATTACGCAAGAGACTGCACTGAACCAGCTAGTGGGAATGGGTTTTCGGGAGAAAAGAAGCCTGATCTTTTTGAAAGAGAGCACGTGAATCATGTCAATGTGAGGAAATCTGGACGAAAGAGGTGTGATCATATTGAGAGAGTTTATGTGAATTGCGTCGATGTGGGAAGTTTCAATAAAGCATCAGACTTGGAATCCGGTAATGTTCTAATCGAGTCCCAGTATTTTGGTCATTTCTTACAGAAATGGTACGTCACATTGCTCCGATCAGTTGAAAAGAAGCATGGAATTCCCATAAGGGGTTGATTTTGGATTTCTCTAGATAGAAATCGTTAACCATTACTAGCCAACTCGAATCTCGAGGACGAGATTCAGTTTCAGGGGGGTAGATTTGTAACATCCCAATTTTTGCAAAATTTGGAAGTTAATAGATCCTTTTATGCAGGTCATGTTGGAGTTTTGCATTATTTGGATTTTATGAATATTTTAAACATTTTTCAACTTAAGGCAATTTTATCGGAGAGGATATAATATGACTTATCCCCATTTTAAATAAGGTTGAAAACTGTTGAAAATATTTTTGGTTGTTTATAAACTGTGTCATAGGAGTTATAAATGACTCAAATTTATTTTTGAGATTTTTATAATTCTTATACGGAGTTTATTGCATAAAAAGTATTTATGAAAATTTGATAATAGCGAAAATAGTAATTTCGGCAAAAATATTTATTTTTATATTTTTATTTTATTGTTGTGACAATTTTAAAAATCATAGTTTATTATTAAAAAATGTTCTCCGTAGTCGGTTGACCAAATAAAATTTTTAATAATACGGGTTTTCGTTTTGGGCCTTCCAGCGGCCTAGTCTGCTATTTTGCGCCCCGTGCCATTCGGGCCCGACTCGGACTCAAGAAAAAAATCCTGGTGTTATAAATAATTTTCTTATTTTTCTGATTTGATTTTTTTTCAAAACCCTAATTTTTCTTTCGCGGGACCCGCCCGGAAGTCGCCGCCGCCGCCGTCGTTTTGCGCCGCGCCGCCGGAACCTCGCTGCCGGCCGACCTCCCCGCCGCCGCCGGCCACCCGAGGTGAGCCACCTCCGAGCCGCCTGTGCCGGGTGCCGCCGCCCCCGCACCTCACTGCCAGCGGGAGTCCAGCCGGGCGCCGCCAGCCGTCGGATCTGGCCGGGCTTGGGTTTCGGCCCAAAGGCTTATTTTGCGGGCGTTCGCTGGTTAGAAAAGAAAAAGAATCTGTTCGTTGTTTAGCTCCAGGGACCTATTCGCGAGGTAGAATTTATTCTATTTGCGCGTGGGCCCTTTTAGGTAGTTTGCCCCCTAGAACTTGCGATCGCCGCGGTTTCTAAACCGTGCATCGGAATTGGGCGATTCTTTTTCCTACGCGCTCGTACAGTTCTGCAGTTTAGCATAGAACCAAAGTTTCACACTTTTGCACCAATTTTGAATTTAGAATTTTTTCAAATTTAAATTCGAACTTCTGGTGACCGCATCTTTTATACGGTGTATCCGTTTTCGCCGATTCCAGTTGCGTTGGGATCGTTGTGACTTGTAGTTATCGTTTAGCTACTGTTTAGTTGGTTTTATTGCTGTTCATTTGGTTCTTTTACTATTGTATTGTTTGTGTGTTGCATGTGTATTGAATGCATTATTGTTGATCGTGTAGATTGTCTGGAGGGCAGAAAGGATCAAAAATAAGTGTGAGTACTTCAACACCATTCAAGGCAAGTTACACTTTTGGTTATGCTTCACTGTTGATTATGCACATACTATGTTTCTATGCATGTGATGGTTGTTATGTTATGCTGAAACCTGGTAGGATAGCCATATGTTTTGATTGATCATTATATCCAACGTTGTTATGTTTTAGTATTTCTTGTGCTATGTGATTATATGCTTACTGTTTCAATGATAATCATGGGGGGAATTATTGTGTTATTCAAGTGTTGTGACAATATTGTTATTAGTATAGTAATAACTTTCAATTGAGGTACTGTAGAGTGGTATTGCATCCTGAGGGCTCTGTAATATTCACGTACGATTGTTTGTGTGGCATGGCACCCTAAGGGCTCTGCAATGTTCACTTGGTGTCTAGGTAGGTGGCACTGTATCCTAAGGGCTCTACAGTGTTCACGATAGGGTGATGTTGCATCCTGAGGGCTCTGTAACAGTCACGAACGTGTTTGTAGTGGCATCGTATCCTGAGGGCTCTATGATGTCCACGAATAGGAGGTACGTGTGCAATTGTATCCTGAGGGCTCTAAAATACTCACGAAACCATGATCCCGAGGGCTCTTATGGTTGCCATTAGAAATCCTATGATCTTGAGGGCTCTCATAGGCGGTTTAGTTAGATATTGTCCTTTGTGGGTTGAGTTTAACTTGATATGTTAAAAATGTTGAGTAGTAAGTAGAAGCAAATAAATACCAACTTTATGTACAACCAACCAAGCTTGTTACATGTTATTGATTTGAAAGTTAGTTGTAGGATTGCTTTTTCACTTGTGTTACTTGTCGTACAAATCAGATGTACTGACTTGTGTTCGGGCTGTAACCTTTGTGTTGCAGGTTTCTCAGAAGATTAGTGTGGTATGATAGGGTTGCGAGTCTACACTCAGCATGTCGCTTATGGATGTTGATGGGACTCCTCGCTACTAGTTTGTTTCCGCTATAGTGATATTGAATAAGCTAGCCTTGAGCTATGCAAGTTGTTATTTGTTTTGAATTCTGGATCATACGTTGTAATAATGATGCACTTGTACTTTGATATACAACTGTTATACTGTGTGTGCTAGCGAGTTCGATCTAGGGACTGGCACTTGATCACAGAGACTCCGGTTCTAAGTGAATTGGGTCATTACAATCTCGGGACGAGAATCTTTTGAGTGGGGGCGAGTTGTGAGAACCCTCTGTTAGGTATGTGCTAGGATCAAGACTCAATTTGCATCATGGTAAAAATTTCAAAAGAAATTGAAATGGGAGAGAGAACACCCCCTAGATGAATTTAATTCAAATGGCCAGAAATAAAGTTGCTCCAAAAATTCCTTTTGCTTTTTTTAAAAGTCTCATAAATGAATGTGATCACATATCAAGTGATGTGGGACCAACCCCATGCTCATGGATTTTTCAAATATTCAAACAGGAGCATGGATTTAAATTTAAAACCCTATTTGAATTAAAGTTCAAATAATTTGAATTTTAAAAATGTTCAAACTTTACAAGTGGCTAGCCTATTATATTGTGAGGCCATATAAAAAGTTTCAGCATTTTATAAAATGTCTAGCTATTTAAATTAGCTAAGACACAACAAATTACAGAAAAAGAAAACAGAAAGAAAAAGGAAAAAGGGACTTACCTGGCCTCGGGCCCAACTAGCAGTACCTGGCCCAGCAGCACCCCAGCCCAGGGGGGGCCACATGCGTCTTCTTCCCCCCTCCAGGCAGGCAAGCAGGTCGCCGGCGAGCGCTGTGGGCGCGCCAGGCAGCTGCCTACCTCCCCAGAGGTTATCCTCTCACCTGGAGACGCCTCTCGGCCGCCCCTATCTATTCCCCCCCTCCAGAGCCTCTCCCTCTCACTCCCGCGACGAACTCGACGACGACCCGAGCGCCACCGTCGCCATGGCTTGAAGCCCGTGTGGCCACCGTCGTCCCCGAGCCGCACCGAGTTGTCCTTCCTCCTCGCCGTCCTCGTCTTCATCACCGTGCAAGGAATCGCGAGCTGAATCGACCCCGAGCCGCCGGAATATCCACCAAGTCCTCGCCGGCCGCAGAGAAGATCACCGTCGAATTCGACGCCACAAGAGCCTCGCCGAGCCCGCTGACCATGCCGTTGAGTTCGTGGTGAGCTCCTTCTCGTTTCCCCTAACCTAGCGCGCTCTCTCTCGATCTCTAGCCACGGCCACCATGAGAGCCGAGCAAGCTCGCCGCCCCGGTTGAGCTAGCGCTCGCTCTTGTGCCCTTGGCGTTGCTCCAGTACGCGTGTTTGGCTCCTGGTTCATCTAGCTTTCGAACGAGCCAAGTCCCAGCTCAAACCGTGCCCTGAAGCTTCACTTTTGACGTCTTCGTTCTTCTGTCTCCGCCGATGAGCTCGCCGCCGTCCTCTCGGACTACCCCGTGGACGCCTTCTTGCTCAGGACGACGCGCGCGAGCCCGGGCTTCCTCTTGGTGGTCGCAGCGCAGCAAACGGACCACGATAGCACCCTCCTCGGTGAGCGCCGCCGTGCACTGGAGTCACCGACGACTCGCCGCTGGCGTGCCAACGTGGCAGGGGTTAAACTTAAGTTAATCCCCCCACTAAGCACCCATTGACACTGGGCCCAGTGGCTTAATTAGCCACTGGTTAAATTAAACCACCCGGATTAATTAACCCAGACACAGACAAGGTGGCCCCACCTGTCAGCACCCCCCCAGGTCACCTTGACGTCATGCCTACGCATTTAATCATTTTTCCTATTTAAAGATTATTCATAAATTCCAGAAAATGCTTTAAACTTTGGAAATTCATAACTAATTCATTTTAACTCCAAATTAAACATATAATATATGTAAAATTATCAGAAAAAATGCAAGGACTCTGAATATGCAATCTGTTTTCATGTTTGACCAATTAAAATTGGGTGAACAGTGGCAACATTGCATATGCATTCTTTTGAAATTCAAATTGGATTTTGAATTTCCAACTCATTTGCAATACACTCCTTTTAATTGGAATAACTCACACATCAGTGACACATACATCAAGTTTCAACCTTCAACTCATGTGTTTGAGCATTGTCTTATTATTGTTTCGATGTTTGTGTTGTTTCTCGAACAGAGGTGGAGCCGGAACCCGAGATCACCCCCTTTGTTGAAGAACCCGATACTAAACCTCGTCAGCAAGGCAAGCAAACCCCCATTGATCATGTCAATAAAATCCCACTTCCCTCTCAGTCTCTCTTATGCATTGTTTAGGATGATTACCATGCTACGTTTCTACCGCATAGATGAACCCTTTCCTTTGCATGACCTATCATTTTGTCACAGTAGTAAGCAAACCACAATCCTAGCAGATGTAGGAGTTGTTTGATATCATGTGACCCCTGCAACTGTTACTGCTTATTGCATTCTTAGAGTGATACAATGATGATACTGATATGTGAGTCAGGATGGTAGCACTCATGTTGATGATGGTGGAAATGTGTTGGTGAATCTACCCTAATACAAGGTGAACGATGAGAGGTTGTGTAGGAGTACATAGTGGGTTGTCTCGTTGAACACCGCCCTAAGTCCGAGTTCTTGTGTGGTGATCCAAGATGAAGAGTAAAATCACTCATTGGGCTCACTGACCCCTCTCAACCTACTAACTCATCCCTTTCGATGTTCAGATGTCGCAGTAGTTCGGAGTTCTGGTAGGTTTGTGGCCTGGCTGCTAAGTGAGAGAACGGCTCAACCAAGACCGGCTTATGCACCACGCACACATCATCTGGGTCCACTTTGGTAAACCGGTCGGGTTCACGATAGTGGTAGCCAACCCAGGTAGGCGGCTTTCTTGGACTAGATCGGCTATGAGGTAACAGTTGTGGTGAACATCCTCGCCGATACCCCCCGAATGGTGTCGAGGCCAAAGGCGGTAACTGATGGTCATGTGTGTAGCGGTACACCCCTGCAGGGTTAAGAAAACTATTCGAATAGTCGCGCCCGCGGAAAGGGACTGCTTGGAAAGCTTAGCTTGATTATTAGACAACTTTTACTGGATAATTATAAAACTTGTCAAGATAAGCGTGAGTGCTAGGGCGTGCTTTCTCGTGGGAAGTCGACGAAGGCACCATAGTGGTGTACTTGGTTGGATACATGTAGTGGACTCGTGTACGCTTACCTCAAGTCTGGTACTCGTAGTTCAGGACAAGCCAAGTCAAAGCTGGCACTTCTACTTATGAACCCCACTTCCCTTTGCCTTGATACATGTGCATGAGTAGTATAGCTCCTACGTAAGTCTTGCTGAGTACGACTTTATACTCACGTTTGCTTATTCTATGTTTTAGATGAACCCACTGACCCCGAAGGTGGATTCTTCCTGGAGCTCGACGACTGATCAAGCTAGTGTAGTCCCAGTAAGACGACTGGTCCCTCGTGGAAGGGCTTGTTTATAAATAAGGCTTCTCTAAGCCATTTGTTAAACTTGTCTGTACTCAGACCTACTTTGCTTCCGCATGCTTGTTGTAATGTTGGATCACGGTCTCGTGATCTCTGTGTGCACTCTGTAAGAGTTATCAATAAAATTGTACACTTTGTAGAGAATTGCAATGATACATGTTGTTCATACTAGACATGTGTGCTGCGTGTATGATTATAACATGCATGTCTTAGTATGGGATTTCGAGACCTTAGTTGTGATCTCGCTGGCGGTCTTTTATACACCAAGTGGCCCTTAGATGTGCGCATCTTGGGGCATCGCGATGCGATCTCTCGTTCGCTGATGTATGATCGAGCCTGCCCTAGACCCCGACTAAGTGATCGGGCTGGAGTAAGTCTATGTAAGTGTTATGATACAATCGAGAGTATGGTTGAGGCGACTTGTCTATGAATATGGGAGTTCACCACCCATATCATTTAGACTTGTGTGCGGACGATGAGGACCCATCTCAGTTGATCATCCGCCCTAGATGGGATGCCCCTCACGTTCCATGCTTTCCGAGAAAGTTTTGTGCTTGGCCTTGTCTGCTTAGACAAGTGCGTACGGTTCTCGGCTCTCCATATGATTGTATTGTAGCTAGTCTTGCATACGCTAACCCCGGGTCCTAACACGAAGAGGCTAGGAAAATATGGATGGTGGCAGTCCCAACAATCGAATACTCACATTAGTCAAAGGAACTCATCCACTTATTATCAGTAACTCTCTGTCTAATCATAAGATTCACAAAGAGACAAGTAACCCTTGCGCATCCTCGACCCATTGTACGTGAGGGTACTCTATATATTACAACCCCTCTAGAGGTTAGCGATCCATCTTGTAGCTAGAGTTCTCAACTAATTATTTGCAGTTTCTGAAAATAAGCATGGATTGCTCAAAATACGTCACCTATCACTAATAGGCTTGAGCTCTTGACACATAGAAGTCCAAACATTACTCAAATCAATACCTCAAAACTATTGTGAGTTACTACTATACTTAAATAGCAACCTCAATTACCTACTCAAGTCAAGACACTAAACTCAGTGTAACAGGCCAATTCTCTAAACAAGATAAGCATGAAAACTCAAGAGAGTTCCAAAAGCAACAACCGACATAGAATCTCTTTAAAAATGTAAACATGAAAACAAGAGCTAAACATGACATAAACTATGAAAAGATAAAGAACGCATATCAAAGATAAGCATGAAACTATGTTGTGTACTAGGGTGGAATGGAGCGTGTTTCTCTCCCAAACAATGAAGGCTAGGGTCCAACCTGTTATGAATATAAAGCAAAACTAAAACAATCTAATCAGTAAAGAGCGAGACACTCCAAGCATAGCACATAGAACATGAATGATAAAAATATAGAATGGAGAAGGAAAAACTGATGATTGTTGATGGAGAAGGGGATGCACGGGGGCATCCTCAAGATTATACGCTTGAGTCTCCTTGGATATTTCCTGGGGGTGCATGGGGGCATCCCCAAGCTTGAGCTTTTGACACTCCCGGATCTTCTGTCATCATCTTCCTTCGCATACTTGAAAACTCTCTTCATACGAAACTCATCATAAGCTAACTAGAGTGGTTAGTACACATAAATAAACAATTTTTGCTCTATTGGAAATAAAGATTTTCATGAAGAGCTACTGTTTCTCAAGATTGCCAAAAAGTTTTTGCACAGAAAAAGCAAGCTTAAGATTTGCAAAACAAAGAAAAAATAAAACATGGCAGAATCTGTGAAAACAGACCAGTGGGTAGTAAATATTTTTTTGGGGCACTTCTGCAACTCAAATCAAAAAACTCAGAACAGACACCAGGAAGCCAACTGTTTAGACCATACTTTCAAAAAAATTCAGATCATAAAGATGATCTGGTGATTTTTTCCGTCAAGCAGACATAATCTGTTTCTTGGACAAGATGTCAGAGTTTTGAACTTTCTTGCAATCGGAGGCTAAAACTTGGCACAAAGCTTGAAAATAAAGATACAATTATCTTGCTACAGTAGTAAAACATATCGAGACCACTAAAACTGAAAGAAAAAACTGAAAGTAAAGATAACATGGGGTGCCTCCCAAGAGCTCTTTCTTTATAGCCATAAAGATAGGCTTAATATTTAATGAAGCTCTTGTAACAATAAGAGTTGAAGCACAAAAGAGAGCATCAAGAAGAAAATACCAACCACATTTAAGTCTACCCCACTTCCTATGCAAAGGCATCTTGTAGAGGAATAATTCATTATAGCATAAAGATATTAGCATAGGAAGGCAAAGCAAGTGCAACTTCGAAACTTTCAACATAGAGAGAGAAATCTTGATAAATTTCAGATATCTATAAGCACGAGTTCCCCTCTCATAATAATTTGCTGTGGCATCATGAATAAAAGCAACAATATAACTGTCACATAAAGCATTCTCATCCTGATCCTCATGCAAAAAGGCATTCTTACTAGAAAAAGAATTATTAACTATCACATCACTAGTAAGTAAAGGATTTGCAATCCTATCATCCCCAAACTTAGAGATTTCCATATCAACATTTTCAGAGTTGGTACGAAAAATATTTTGAAGATCATAAGTAGCATTACCATCATTTTCACAATTGCAAAAAGTAACATGCATATCATAATGAAAATCATATTCAATAGTGCCTACAGACTTAACATCAGGATAATAATGAAAGCAATAAAGTTCGCCATCTTCTTTAAACTTACAACCATTAGGATACAATTTTATGGGAGCAATATGCTCAGGATAGGTTGATACCCATTCTTCTTCCATCTCGCTCCTCTTCCTCCTCCTCTTTTTCTTCTTCTTAACGATAGGAGCGAGTTGTTGGAGAGGAAGCTTCTTCACAAATTATGGTTTATCATTAGAAACAATAGGGGAAACTTGGGAGAAACTCTCCTTTTTATTAGTGGAAACATAAGAGACATTTTTATACTTTGGTAAAGTTCCCTCCTTCCTAATCTTACTTATGTAATCATTTTCATGGCAATTAACAACACAATAGAGATGGAATGTTTTCAAGGTGTTGTTTATTCCTAAGGCATTATCATCTAGCCAAGAATTTTTTTTATAACTCTTCACACATAAAAAATAACATAAGTTCATCATAAAGATCAGAAGTGATGATGTCATAACACAACTGGTTAACAGTTATGCTTTGAAAGTACATGCATTGAAAATTAAACTGACCCTTTATACCACAAAGTTCACAAGTAAAAGGACAAAGGTCACACAATTCTCTAGCAATTTAATTGAATTCTCTAACCCAAGCGATTGTTCTTTCAGGATTATGTGATACGTCCCAAATGTATCTATAATTTCTGCTTGTTCCATGCTCTTTTGGGTGACATTGCTATGTGTTTTTCTACACTTTCATACATGTTTACACATATTTGGACTAAACTACTAACTCAGTGCACCCAGTGCCAGTTTCTGTCTGCTGATGTCTGTGAATTGCAGGTTTTTACCCATATTTATAGAGCCCAAAAAATTCCAACAAAAATATATAAAAAATCAGAGTGACAGAAGCTTCTAGAATCACCGAAGGAGGGCCAGAGGGGGGCCATCCCCCTCCCAGGCGTCTAGGGGGCATGAACCCACCCTAGGTCGCGCCACCAGGGCGCCTGGGTGGAGGGGCCACCCCCTGGTGCCCCCTGCGGCCTATATCTACACCCCGTTCTAGAAACCCTCGAGAGGAACCCCGCATCGCGATTTTCACCTCTGTTCCACCGCCGCCTCGCTTCCAAGATCGAGATCACCAGAAGACCTCTTCCCGGCACCCTGTCGGAGGGAGGATTGACCTCCTGGAGGTTCTCCACCACCATGAGCGCTTCCCGGATGTGCCGTGAGTAGTCCCCCTTGGACCATGGGTCCATGACCAGTAGCTATGTGATGTCTGCTCTCCAATCTTCACTAGTGCAGAAGGTAGCTATCATGATACTCCTTTCCCAGTCCCTTGACCGAAACTATTGCGATGCTATCAACGCAAACGGTATAAATAAAAAACCGTGTGCTCGAAACTGAACCGTCTGGGAAACGTACGTGAACGGCCACAATTCTAAAAATTATTGCGTGGGTCATGTACGGCTGACGGGTCTTTGAAAATCTGTCTGGGATACCTAGAGTGAAAGCCCAAGGTTGCAAAGAATAGACCGCTAGCCCTTTATCGCAATCGTTAATGTTTCCTCAAATGTCTGGGATACCTAATCAATCGGGCATGCTTCTGAAAATCCTTTCGTTGTCGGGAACAAAGCTGACAATTTGACCAAGAAACCATCCGCATATATATTCAGAAAACCCACGGTCGCAAAGACTGAATCGCTAGCCCTTGTTACCAATCGGTTGTGGTAATTGAAATGTGTGGGATATGTGCTTTATCAGAAACGCTTCTGAAAATCTAAGTGTTGGTGTTGGACAACACACAGTTCGTACAATCAACAGTGAGTGATGACAACAAATAACACCGACAGCTGCTTCAAATGAACCACTAGCTTCTTCTATGTATTTTCTATTTATTAAAATTTCGCTAGTTTCTCTTAGCAGATGTTCTGAAGTATAAAATTGGGTGTAATGATATGGTGTAACAGAAACAAGTAAGTTTTAGAAAGTGTCTGCTTTGTAGGCACACTGCAACCAAACGATTATAATTCTAGAATATTTACAAACACCACGTGTGTGATACCTTGTGCACTTTTAAAAAAAATTGAAGGAAAGATTAACGGGAACCTTGCGATATAGATCGGCACGCGTCAGCCGCTCGTTCATCTTCCTCATTTCGTCTTGTACCCGCCGGCGACTTCTAGTCAAACAGATGAAACAACTCTTGATCGTTTGCGATGGCCACAAATACACTTACGATGTAGCTGGAGCAGGCGCTAGGTCACGCGCGCAACCGTGCAACCTTCCCTCCCGTAGCCAAAAAACCCCAATGCGGTCCATAAAGAGCGTCACGTCCCCTTCTTTTTCCCTCTTTTCCCCCATATCAACAATGGGTCTGGTCTACCGTACCACAACTAACTTGACCCCAACAGCTGATGGTGAGGTAGTCACTCCGTCGGCAGCTCCGCCGGCAGTGCCGGACAACTCCTTGCTAGTTGCACTGGTACCGCGGGCGACCCGCACTGCCCGACGGTATGTAGGACTGAACACTTGCTCCCGCAACGCCGGTCGCACAGCGCGCGCCGAGCACAACGCACGCTCCCACCGCGGTGTCATCCACGCGCGGGCCCTCCAGGCACAGGCGCGCACAATGGAGGCGGAGGTGCGCACCATACGGGAGGTGGCGCACAATAGGCAGGAGGAGGGGAGCAGCGTCCGGGCGCAGGGGGGCGACCTGCAGGCGCCGACGACCACCATGCAAGCGCCGGCGAGCACATCCAGGCGTCTGTCACCACATTCAGGCGTGGGTGAGCACATGCAGGCACCGGCTAGCACCATCCTGGCACCGGAGAGCGCCAGCCAGGGACCCTAGGGCTTCGGCGATGACAACGGCGACACCCTCGAGCGCTACAATACCTTCCTCGCGCAGGAGGAGGAAAAACAGATGGCTATGTCACTGGAATCTTCCCTAGGTGAAGATTAAGATCGTCAGCGTGATCTAGCGAGGTACGAGGAAAGCGAGCGCTTCACAGTAGGGAATCTGGAGCGGCTGGAGGAGGATGCCCATAGACGGAGGAGTTACTCCTCCGGTGGCTCCAACTGATCTGCACGCGCGTCAGGGCGCTTTTAGCTGGTAGTAAATATTTTGGGTTCATCAGTATATCGTCGATGGACTTCTAGCATAGTTGAAATGAGCTAGATACGAGGGTAAAAGCTATTTCAGTACGTACTTGACGGTAGTTTAGGGTTTATTTTGGGTTAGTTCTTATATTTGAACTAATTGGAGAAAAGGAACCATGCTCCTTCATGCAATGGAGATCTATGTTATGCAATGAAAATCTGTTGTCAGTTAATCCTATGAGTGTATTCCTCTTGTTTGATTGATTGCCAGATGCAAAGCCTTGTTCAGATATAGATGAAGAAAAACACACGGGTCATTAAAACAGACTGTTGGCAATGCGCGCCCGCCTTCGTCAGGATTTTCATTGAAGATTTCTCGCTCCATTTTGTGAGGAGGAATAGTAGTTCCCTTACGGTAGAAGGCTTGGAGGAGTTTTTGAGGAGCGGTGGCGCGTGCTCCGGGAACGCGGCCATCTAGTCAACCCTGAGCACACGCCACGCCTCTCCCGTCTCATCATCCAGAGCTAGCGAGCCTAGCTTGGGAAAATAATTGCACTTGTTCATGTGGCTTCAAGCTTGCGATGTGAAAGAAGGAAGAACATGTAGTAGTATTTGGGAGCGGTGAGGGGGGGAGGGGTTTAACATCAAACGCCATGTCTCACGGTGATCTAGCACTAGTCCCGGTGAGGAGCGCTGGTGCGCGCCTGCTCCTGCTTCACTGCCGTCTAGTCAAACCTGTTCGCACGCCACACCTCTCCCGTCTAATCATTGTACTGTGCGTCTGGACAGTCCCGAGGCTAGCTTCTAGTAGCTAGACGCGGAGTAGTAATATTTTGCGGTGAAGTCTGAAACGGCTGAGAACAAATCATGCAAATAATTTAAAAGATTTATTATAGGTTCCCCGCTACAAAGTTCATCGCCGCGATACACTGGAGTTATTCCTCGACTAAAACTATAAAAATGTAAAACTTCAAACTTAAACTAGAGAGGACTGGCGCCTAGAGGCGATGATCGACGGCGGATCACGAAGACAGTGGTTAAAGCAGACTCAAGGCTTGCATGCTGCAGGGAAGGACAAGCTCGCCGCCTTGTAGAGGGTGTAGGCGAGACTGTACTCGTGTAGCGCCTTGTCGAAGCGATCAGCGATGGTTCCCTCCGAAATGGCCAACAACTCTTCCTTCGCGGCGTCTAGCTCAATCTGAGCTTTGTACATCATCTTGGATGACGGATAGATGTGTTCTTCGAGGTAGAAGGTGACCCAGCCCTCTCCATCAGCTTCAATATAGCGCGAGCTCTTCAGACGGCGCGACATCTCCACGACAGGCGGAGGGATCGACCTGCGGTTGCCTTCGCCGCATACTCCACCTCCCAGAAGGCTCTACGGCTTGTCGACAGGCGGAGGGATTTGGCTGCCATGGACATTTTCCGCTATGTCTCCGCCCCGTCCTCCACCTCCCAAAGGGCTTGACGTCTGGTCGACGGAATGAGGGACGATTTGGCTGCAGTCGTCCGCTATGCCTCCGCCACATCCTCCACCTCCCACGAGGCTTGATGGCTCATCGACGGGAAGAGGAATCAAGCTATATGTGTATGCTTTGCCCCCGCCGCATCCTCCACCAACCGCAAGGAGTGACGGCTCGGAGAAGGGCGGAGGGGTCGAAATGACGTCGTCGGTTTTGCCGGAGGACGAACGGGAGATGTGGTGAAGGTGCAGGACGGGGTCGGTAGTGGGGCATGTAACGGGTGGAGGATATTTTCCTGGACAGGAACCGTAAAAGGCCACACCCAATGTTCATATATATAGGGTGGACGGGCTGCGGGATAGTGTTCACTAGCACACGTATCCAAATTTCTCATCGTTTGCTTTGTCGTACAGATGGAAAAGCATACACATACAGAAATATAATCATTTGTGCTGTAAGAGCTGGTGGGTACAAACACTATTGGACTTTGAAATCGAAAACCAATTAAAATGCTGACTAATCAGTATGAGACTTTGCATGTTGTCATCGTTTCACCAAACCGGAATGTTGTGTAAATTTGAGATTATCTTGATAAAAAATAGGGTACTTCGTGTACAAAATGGGCCATTCCTATCGAAATATCAGGGTTTCTATGTGAGACAACCACATTAGAAAGTGATGGCTTCTTGCCCCTCGTTGGTTACCCAAAGTGGAAGGTTGAGATGTAGAAAGCACAAAATTTCCCTCGGTGAAGATACCAAGGTTTGTCTCCAGTAGGAATCCGACAACGACACGAAGGTGAAAACGGCGCCAGCAATTAGGCGGTTGATGTGGACCTGCACACACAACAAATAACTTTTCTCCCAACGAGTACAGAGAGGTTGTTAATCCCTCCTGCCTTGTTTTTTACAAAGGATCAAACGCACGGGATAATAATGATAGCGATAGCAACAGAAAAGGAAATAAAGCAGAAAATAAATAGCGGGTGTAAACAGTAGTGGAAATATGGACCGGGGTCCCATGATATTCACTAGTGATGTCTCTCTCCCAAAAGACGATAAAATAGCCATGCAAGGTAAAAAAATTACAGCTGGGAAATTGATAGGATTATGTGCGCGAACCAATGCTAACTATGCTATAAAGAAAGGAAGAGGCTCAAAATTTTGGGCGGTACGCCAAAGACAAGTAGACCGAAATCCATCTGCATCTACCTACTAATCATCCACCTTGATATATCTATCCAGAACATCTCGCTGGTATTAAGTTGTTAATCCCACCCAAAGTGTAAACTCAAAGCAACAAACAACTACATTAAAGAACTTTGCGTAAAGTAAACAATCCTTGCACCCGCAAGTACACGCACCATTGCTTTCTCCCTTGTGGCAACAACACATCCCCTAGACTCATGTTTCTGTCACTCAAGCTAGTCATCCCGGGGCATGAACCCACAATCATGCATAACGCTCCCTCTTGGAGTCACTACCTACTACTTGGCCAAAGCAATAAACAGCAACGGAGAACATGCAAGAATTACTCAAGAACAAAAATATAAAAGAGGAGAATCAAATATATTACTCAAAGACAATCTGAACATAGTCTCATAATCCATCAGATCCAAACAAACTCAGCACAGCAACAGAAGAAAGATTACATATGTGCCTCGATCATGTAGGGCAGCTCACGAGGTCTAAACCATGAAGAAAAAATAGGGGAGGAGAACATCACATAGCTACTGATCATGGACCCATGGTCCAAGGTGGACTACTCACGGTTCCTCCGGGAAGCATCCGTGGTGGTGGAGAAGCTCCGGGAGGTGGTTCCTCCCTCCGACAGGTTGCCGGGAAGAGTGCTCCTAGTGCTCCCGATCTTGGAAGCGCTGGGCGACGGAACAGAGGAGAGATCGCGAAAAAGGGTTCTGTCCTCGAAGGTTTCGGGACGAGAGATATATATAGGCGAAGGGGGGTAGCCAGAGGTGGACCAGGTGGCCGCCTAGGCCACCCCTGGATCCCCTCTGGCCCCACTTTGGCTCTTCCCGAAGCTTCCTGTACGCTGATTTTTCCTATATTTTTCCAGGGATTTTTCTGGCACTTTAAGTAATGGGAAAACCTGGAATACAAAAATAGCAGAAAACAGGAACTGGCACTGGGGTGCACTGACTTAATAGGTTAGTCCAAATATGATCAAAAGTGTATGGAAGTGCATCAATATCATAGCAATATCACACAAAAGATGCATGGAGCAAGAAGAAATTATAGATACGTTTTGGACGTATCAACATCCCCAAGCTTAATTCCTGGTCGTCCTCGATTAGGTAAATGATAACAAGCATAATTTCTGTGGTGACATGCTACCAACCATATAAGAACTTTTAAGTAAAGCAATCAAGGCATGTAATTCAATTCAAGTCATAACAGGAAGAGTCCATATTAGCATTGAAACAAGCATCATAAGAACATAAAGGTGCAAGAGCTCTCGCTGTCTGTGACTCGAATGTCTCCAAATGGTGTTTGTGTGCAAGAAAGGGGATAGGGATATACAAGATAGTAAAACATAGTTTTTATTGTTGAGAAATTAATCTACTAAAGTTTCACACTTGGTCTTCTTTGGAATCTTATCTTGACTCATCCCCATACCACTAGCCAGGTACAAGTCAAAATGATCCACTCCCTTCCGATATTTTGAGCACTCATGCAATGGATGAGCATAAGCAAGAAAGTTGACACTTAGGATGGCAAAGAGAGAAAATATGATGGGGGAGGAAAACAAAAAAGGTGTGAAAGGCTCACATCAATGAGGACAATCATAGGCGAGAGAAAGCCAAATGATAGATATGATGTGAGGAGTAGGTATTTCCATGCAACGGATGCACATATGAGCTAAAGTAAGCTCTCCAATGGAACTAGTGGGGGTGCATCCAACTTGTTTGCTGAAGAAGACCTAGAGCTCATTTGAGGTGGCTCATCATTGGAGTATACAAGCCAAGTTCTATAGTGTGAAGGTCCCCACATAGCTATATGCATGAATGATAATCTCTATGGAGTACAAGACATAAGATGGGGTATGAGTGTGGATCTCTCAAAAGGAATAGTAGTGTGCCCCCTTCTCTCTTTTTATTTCTTTTTCTCTTTTTTCTATTTTTTTGTATTTTTTGGTGGCCTCAATGGCTCTTTCTATTTAACTCTCATTTGTCCTCTTTGGGATCTTTTGATTTTGTCCTGTTTGGGATCTTTTCCTCACTTTAGGGGCAACACTCTATATATTACAAGAACTATAGAAGATCTTTCACACTTAACAAAAGTACTAAACATAAAGAAAATGAAACTATCATGAAGTATGCAAATGTATGCCTCTGCCAGTGTAGCAGGATATGCAGTGATACTAGCGCGTCATGTAGCAATGATTAGGGAAAGGCCCAACTAGCATGCGGCTCATCGATCAAGCAAAAGCATGTATGACATGAAGATCAAGTCATGAGAAGGTGGATGTTGCATGGCAATGTATCTCGGAATGGCTATGGAAATGCCTTGATAAGTAGGTATGGTGGCTATTTTGAGGAAGGATATAATGAGGCTTATGATGACAGAGCGTATCGTGCCAAGGATTTGGATGCACCGGCGAAGTATGCGCCAATTCTCGAGGTGAGAAAGGGCAATGCACGGTACCGAAGAGGCTAGAAAAATATGGCTAGGTGGAAGTGTCAACTTTCGAATACTCACATTAGTCCGAAGAACTCATAACTTATTATCGGTAACTCTCAATCTAATTAGGAGGTTCAAAAATAGACAAGTACCCCGAGGAGGAGTGTATGGGGGTTTGGTTATCCTTGCGCTTCCTCGACTCTTGGTACGTGAGTGTACTCTAATATTCGATCCCTCCAAAGATTAGTGATCCATTTAGTAGCTAAAGTTCTCAACTAATTTTGTAGGTTTTTCGAAAATAAACACGGATTGCCCAAAATACGACATCTATCACTAATAGGATAAAGCTCTTGACACCAAAATTTCAAACATTACTCATGGCAATACCTCAAAACTATTTCAAGCTACTACTACAATTGAATAGCAACCTCAATTACCTACTTCAGGTCAAGACACAAAACTCAGTGCAACAGGCAAACTCTCTAAACAAGATAAACATGAAAACTCAAGAGAGTTCCAGCAACAAACTAAACAAAATCTCTTAAAAAGATAAGCATGAAAATTAAGAGGTAATCATGACAGTAGCTACGAAAAAGATAAAGAACACACACAACAAAGATAAGCATGAAAATCCTATGTTGTGTTCTAGGGTGAAGTGGAGCGTGTTTCTCTCCCACACAAAGAAAGATGGGTTCTAACTTGTTATGAACAACAAGCAAAGCTAAATAAAACTAAAAAGGAAATAAAGAGCAAGACGCTCCAAGCATAGCACATAACGCATGAAGTGATAAAAATATAGTGGAACGAAAGACGAACTGATAATTGTTGATGGAGAAGGGGATGCATGGGGGTATCCCCAAGCTTAGATTCTTGAGTCTTCTTGAATATTTCTTGGGGGTGCACGGGGGAATCCCCAAGCTTGAGAGTTTGACCCTCCTGAATCTTCTTTTATCATCTTCCCTCGCACACTTGAAAACTCCCTTCATACATAACTCCTCATAATCTGATTAGCGAGGTTAGTACCCACAATAAAATAATTTTTCTCTACTGGAAATAAGGATATTCTTGAAGATCTACTGTTTCTCAAGATTGCCAAAAGGTTTTTGCAAAGAATAAGCAAGCTTAAGGTTTGCAAAACGAAGAAAAGGCAAAATAGGAAAGAATCTGTGAAAAACAGACCAGCAGGTAGTAAATAATTTTTTAGGGGTACTTCTGCAACTCAAATCAAAACACTCAGAACATATGAAAGTTCTGTGATTGTATAGAGCACGCTGTGTAAAAAATTAAGCTCAAAAATATAAACTGGGAATTTTCTATGATTTTTCCCATCACGAGGACAGAATCTGTTTTCTGGACAGCATGTCACAACTTTCACTTCCCTTGTCATATGAGGCTATAAATGGCACAAAGCTAAAAATTAAAGATACAATGATGTTGTTACTGTAGTAACAAACATCAAGACACAACAAAAGAAAAATAAACCTAATTCGTTGTGGGTTGCCTCCCAAAATCGCTTTCTTTTATGCCTTTAAGCTAGGCATGATGAAAAAAGAGAAAATCAAGTTTTATCAAGAGTAAGAGAATAGATAGCCCGTGTAACGGACTCAAAAGGGAACTTAATCTTCTTTATAGTGAATTGTTCCATCCCTTTCTTGAGAGGGAATTGGAATTTTATATTCCCTTCTTTCATATCAATGACAGCACTAACGGTGCGAAGAAAAGGGCGTCCCAAAATAATTGGACATGATGGTTCACATTCAAAGTCCATAATAGTAAAATCAACGGGAACATAATTGTCATTCACAATGATAAGAACATCATCGATCTTCCCCAAAGGTTTCTTTACGGAAGAGTCAACAAGACGAACACCAAAAGAACAAGGATCAAAAGGTTTCAATTCAAGAGTAAGACGACCACTTTAGGTATGGAGGCTTCTACCCTAAGCTTCTCCTCCCTAGCTTTAATGAGAGCATTAGTGATATGCTCCGTGAAGGCAAGATTAAGTATGCTAGTGTGGAGATCTCTAGATATCTTGTGAAGGAAACCAATAACTTCAGAAAGGGTGCAATTATCAAAATCAAGGTCACCACTATCAAGTAAAGTGGTAGTGGTGTCCTTTGGGGTCACTTGTTTGGTAGCTTCTATAGTCATAGGAGTTTCTTCTTCTACGGTTGAGGTCATAACATCACCATTAATAGGTCCTATGGGACTAGGGGTGCATTGGGGGCTAAGAGTTTGGATATCCTCAACAACTTGGATAGTAGCAATGGTATGATGTGTAGGAAGGCTCTTAATTCTATCTTCTTCCTCCTTTTCTCTAGCCCATATCTCTTGAACTTTAGCCATCATCCTAATGTTTTCATTAATTTGCACTTGAATAGCGTTCATAGGAATGACCTTCCTCTCCTCAAGAGGAGAAGTTCTAATTTTAAGCAATTTTACTTCATGGGCTAAAATGTCTACCTTCGATGAGAGTATCTAATTTGTCTAGTTTTTCCTCTACACTCTTGTTGAAGGCTTTTTGGGTAGTGATGAAGTATTTAAGCATACTCTCTAGTTTAGAAGTGGAGTTCTTGGTGCTAGGATTAGTATTGTTTTTCCCATAGTTGTTGGAGGGGAACGGTCTTGGATTGCTACCAAAATTACTCCTATAAGCATTGTTATTGAAGTTGTTTCTAGAGATTAGGTTCACATCTACTTGATCTTGAGCAATCAAAGAATTTAAAGGAACATCATGAGGATCAATAGGAGATTGCTTGGTAAGTAGAGACATAATCAAGTCAAATTTTTCATTTAGGGAGGAGATCTCCTCGACAAAGTTTACCTTCCTACCTGTTGGAGCTCTTTCGGTGTGCCATTGGGAATAGTTGGTCATCATCCCATCGAGTAGTTTTGTGGCAGCACCAAGCGTTGTTGACATAAAGGTTCCTCCCGCGGCCGAATCTAGCAAGTTTCGCAAGGTAAAGTTCAAGCCTGCATAAAAAGTTTGGATAACCATCCAAGTAGTCAAACCATGCGTAGGGAAATTCTTAACAAGAGATTTCATGCGTTCCCAAGCTTGGGAAACATGCTCATTATCCAATTGATTAAAATTAATAATATTACTCCTCAGTTGGATAATCTTAGCTGGGGGGTAGTACTTCCCAATAAAAGCATCCTTGCACTTAACCCAAGAATCTATGCTATTCCTAGGCAAGGATTGAAACCAGATTTTAGCTCCTCCTCTCAAGGAAAAAGGAAAAAGCTTAATCTTAACAATAACACCATCTACTTCTTTGTACTTTTGCATATCATTGAGCTCAACAAAATTATTTAAGTGCAAAGAAGCATCATCTCCAACACCGGAGAATTGATCTTTCATAACAAGGTTCAGCAAAGCAGGTTTAATCTCATAAGAAAGTGCCGAAGTGGCAGGTGGAGCAATAGGAGTGCAGATAAAGTCACTGTTGTTATGACTAGTGAAGTCACACAACTTGGTGTTCTTGGTGGAACCCATAGCAGCAGCAAGCAAGGTAACTATTTTTTTGATTTTTGATAAGGGACACTAAAGAAAAAACTGAAAGGTAAACTAACAAGACTAAAAAGCAAAGATAAAACATAGTGTGCAACTCCCCTATCTTGAAGAGTGGAGTCCCCGACAGCGGCGCCAGAAATTAGCTTTGATGGCTTCTCGCCCCTCGTTGGTTACCCAAAGTGGAAGGTTGAGATGTAGACAGCAGAAAATTTCCCTCGATGAAGAAATTATAGATACGTTTTGGACATATCAGAAAGACAACATTTTATTCTAAAATCCTTTAAACCCCCAATTTTTTATGCGTTAAGCAATGGGCACTCACACTAGGTTCCGAAAATTTCAAACATCTTTGACTTCATTTGACATATTTGATGTACCAGGAGAATCATTTTCGAGAAAAACCACCCTGCAAATGAAATTTAATTCAAATGGTCTCTAAATTGGATGTACTTTGCGTGTTGACATCATTTCACCATCAATGTATGTGGTTAAATTTAAAGGTGGTTATGGTAAAAACCAATGGTACTCCGTGTACAAAGTTGTACCATTCAGTTCGAAGCATAAGTGTTTCTACCGGAAACACCTGCATTACAAGTACAACATATTATTTGTCAGTGATTTGAACCCCAAACTTTTTATGTGTCCAACACCAAGCATTCACACTAACATCCTAAAATTTCAAGCATTTTGGACCTCAATTGATAAATATTACGCATTTAGTGCTTTATTTTTTAGAAACACGCCCATGAAATGGAAAGTCGATTAAAATGGCCGCCGAGTACGATGAGATTTGACACGCTGTAATCATTTCACGAACATGATACGTGGTAAAAAATTGAGAGGATTATGAATAAAACTGATGGCACTTAGTGTACAAAATTGGCCATTCCCATCGAAATGTCAGGGTTTCGACGTGACATAACATCACAAAGACAACATGTCTTTCTAAAATCCTTTAACCTCCATTTGTTGTGTGTGTTCGGCATTAAACACTCACACCGGTATCCCAAAATTTCAAAAATCTATGACTACATTTTACATATAAGATGTACAAGGTGAATCATTTTCGAGCAACACAACCCTGCAACTGAAAATCAATTCAAACGGTCTCTAAATTGGATAAAACTTGGCGTGTTGTCAACATTTCACCAACAATGTATGTGGTTAAATTTAAATGTGGTTATGATAGAAACCAATGCTACTTCGTGTACAAAGTTGTACCATTCACTTCGAAACTTCAGTGTTTCTACCGGAAACATCCGCATTACAAGTGCAACATATTATTTTGAAGTGTTTTGTACCCCAAACTTTTTATGTGTTCAGCGTCAAGCATTCACACTAAAATCCTAAAATTTCAAGGAGTTAGGACCTCGTTTGATAAATATTGTGCACTCACTGATATTTTTTAAGAAAAATGCCCATGAAATTGAAAGTCAATTAAAATAATCTCTAAACGGGATGGGATTTGGCATGCCGGCACCATTTCACGAACATGGTATGTGGTAAAAATTTGAGAGGATTATGAAAAAACTGGTGGCACTAAGTGTACAAACTGCATTGGTTGAATGTTGGTCAAACACTAAAAAATCACTTTGGCCGTCTCAAAAACCATCCGAAAAAAATCTCGTAGCCATAGTGCACAACAGTGTCCGTTGGATGTAACATTAGCGCCGAATGGTGGTAGTTGGATCTTAGTGCGATCCGCGAGGAGCTGGTTTTGCAACCTGATTGGCTAGCTTTTATCAAAGTACATGCACACAGTTTACAATAAAGAAGAGTTTGGGATGCGAGAACGCAAGTGGCACACCTACTAATGATTGATTCCATCCGAAGCTATCCAAATTTCTCAAGGTTTGCTTTGCAGTACGTACGGATGGAAAAGCATACACATACATGAATATAATCGTTTGTGTTGTAAGAGCTGGTGGGTATAAACCCAAAAGGACATTGAAATCGAAAACCAATTCAAATGAAGACTAATCAGTATGAGACTTTGCATGTTGTCATTGTTTCACCAGACCAGAATGTTGTGTAAATTTAAGATTATCGTGATAAAAAATAGGGGTACTTCGTGTACAAAATGGGTCATTCCTATCGAAATATCAGGGTTTCCATGTGAGACAACCGCATTAGAAAGACGAAATGTTATTCTAAAATCCTTTAAACCCCTAGTTTTTGACGTGTTAAGCAATGGGCACTCACAATGGGTTCCCAAAATTTCAAACATCTTTGACTTCATTTGACATATGTGATGTACCCGGTGAATAATTTTCGAGCAAAACAACCCTGCAAATTAAAATCAATTCAAATGGTCTCTAAATTGGATGAAACTTTGTGTGTTTTCATCATTTCACCAACAATGTATGTGGTTAAATTTAAAGGTTGTTATGATAAAAACCAATGGTACTCCGTGTACGAAGTTTTATCATTCACTCCGAATCATTGGTGTTTCTACCGGAAACACCTGCATTACAAGTACAACATATTATTTGTAAGTGATTTGAACCCCCAAACTTTTTATGTGTTCAACACCAAGCATTCACACTAACATCCTAAAATTTCAAGCATTTTGGACCTCGTTTGATAAATATTACGCATTCAGTGCATTATTTTTAAGAAAAAATCCCATGAAATTGAAAGTCGATTAAAATGACCTCTAAACGGGATGGGATTTGGCAGGCCATCACCATTTCACAAACATGGTACGTGGTAAAAATTTGAGAGGATTATGACAAAAACTGGTGGCACTTAGTGTACAAACTACATTAGTTGAATGCTGGTCAAACACTGATAAACCCCGTTGACCGTCTCAAAAACTATCCAGAAAAAATCTCGTAACCATAGCGCACAACAGTGGTCGTAGGATGTAACATTAGCGTCGAGTGGTGGTCGTTGGATCTGAACGCGATCCGCGAGGAGCTAGTTCTGCAACCTGATTGGCTGGCTTTTATCAAAGTACATGCTCACAGTTTACAATGAAGAAGCGTTTGGGATGCGAGAGCGCAAGTGGCACGCCTCCTAACGAAGGCTTCCGTCCAAAGCTATCCAAATTTCTCACGGATTTCTTTGTAGTACGTACAGATGAAAAACGTACACATAAAGGAATATAATTGTTTGCGTTGTAAGAACTGGTGGGTATAAACCCTAAAGAACTTTGAAATCGAAGACCAATTCAAATGATGACTAATCAGTATGAGACTTTGCATGTTGTCATCGTTTCACCAGACCCGAATGTTGTGCAAATTTGAGATTATTGTGATAAAAAATAGGGTTACTTCATGTACAAAATGGGCCATTCCTATCGAAATATCAGGGTTTCTATGTGAGACAACCACATTAGAAAGACAACATGTTATTCCAAAATCCTTTAAACCCCCAGTTTGTTATGTGTTAAGACATGGGCACTGACATTGGGTTTCCAAAATTTCAAACATCTTTGACTTCATTTGACATATATGATGTACCAGGTGAATCATTTTCGAGCAAAACAACCCTGCAAATGAATATCAGTTCAAATGGTATCTAAATTGGATGAAACTTTGTGTGTTGTCATCATTTCACCAACAATGTATGTGGTTAAATTTAAAGGTTGTTATGACAAAAACCAATGGTACTTTGTGTACGGAGTTGTATCATTCACTTCAAAGCATCGGTGTTTCTACCGGAAACACCTGCATTACAAGTACAACATATTATTTATAAGTGATTTGAACCCCAAACTTTTTATGTGTTCATCACCAAGCATTCACACTAACATCCTAAAATTTCTAGCATTTTGGACCTCGTTTGATAAATATTACGCATCTATTGCTTTATTTTTAAACAAAATGCGCATGAAATTGAAAGTCGATTAAAATGACCTCTAAACGGGATGGGATTTGGCATGTCGGCACCATTTCACGAACATGGTACGTGGTAAAAATTAGAGATGATTATGAAAAAAACTGTTGGCACTTAGTGTTGGGATACGGGGCAGAAAACAAAAAAAATTCATTCCTACGTTACCCCAACCCAAGATCTATGCCATGGCGATGTAAAGTAGCGGAGCGAAACGGAGTTCATACCTTTGAAGACCGAAAGAGGGAAACGTTCTTGCGAATGTGGCTGGCGTAGACTCAAAACTGCGACGTCCATGTCTTGTTGAAGACCACCGGAAATGGAGACTCCAGGTTGACCTCTGGTGATGAAGTAGCACCACAGGTGTAGTGCCTCGAGGACATTATACACGTACAATACAATCGATGTTCCCTCCGGGCGCCGAACCAGGCGAGCAACGGAAGAAAGACGGATTCCGATCCCGACTGCGGCAGAGCGACGACCTGCTTATGGCGGATAATTCCTAAACCAGGTGCAGAATCCAAACAAGGGGAGTCCACTCTCTAGGTAGGAGAAGGAGAGGGAGAGATATTTCAGTGTGTTGGAAAAGGGGGGTGTACCCCTGCTTATATAGGCCAAGGGGGGTGGGTGCCATCCTCCTCCCCTCCACTAGGTGGGACTAAACCCCCATGGGGGGAGGGGTGCGCCGGCCATGGGGGGGATGGGCCCCACCCCTTGGCGCCAAGCCCAAGGGGGGAAACCCCCTCCTCCCCTAATGGGCCCACAGGGCCCATTAAGCCTTTTCCACTTTTTTTAATTAATTTCGTTATATTTTAATATTTTATTCAGATAATTAAATAAGAAAACATTATTAAATAAAATTAAACTTTATTTTGAACCTTTCAAAATATTCGGAATAACTTCTGTTCTCCCCCGGAAGTATTCCGGTGATATCTCCTATTTCACCGATGATCCCGAATCTATCCCAATGTATCGATTGCACCGTAAGTGTAACACCCTACGGTCTGGGAAACAACAGATATGATCGAGACATTCTCATTGACCAATGACTAGTCAGTTGGACCTGTTTACAATCCTTGACAGCCCCAGCGCTTCCATCGAATGAACTTCAATCTCTTTTGGAAACCGTTAACGATACGACATAATCCCTATATGCTGCGGTACTTTTTTTGTCTGAGGTTTGATCGTCGGTTTCAAACATACCAAGTTCATATCTTGTTGACAACAAACAACTATACTCGTCCGTGCTTATTACATCTTCTGTGACCTAGTCACTTTCTTGCAAGCTATTGATGCAATATCGCCGAGTGGGCCCAGAGTACCTGTCCGTCACTTGGACTGATAAATCCCGCTTTGATCTATTAACATACTCATCAACCATCTATTTCGGAATACCCAAAGTACATCGTTATGGCTAGCATATTTTAGTCATGAGGTAGATGCAAATCAAAGTCTCCTTATAGATCAAAATTAAGTATGATCATTACGGTCTTAGGACTAAGCCATATGTTACAAAGTCATCGCAATGTTGAACTATGTGACTCGATCACATTACAATGCTTTAGGTGGGTGTGTGTCCATCAGATCATTCTCCCAATGATATGACCTCATTGTCAATGGACTTAAGTGTCGCCCTGATCAGGAAACCTTGATCAATCAATTTCCCAATGAGCTAGTATACCCGAGTTAGACTAGGGACTGTTGTTTTATACCACACGTGTATTAGTGTTTCCAAGTAATACAATTTTAGCATAGTATAAAACGTATTATGAAAAAAACGGATATGTCAAAAATATCTTTATTAATTTGCCTCCAGGGCACATATCCAACACTTAGTGTACAAACTGCATTAGTTGAATGCTGGTCAAACACTGAAAAACCCCGTTGACCGTCTCAAAAACTATCCAGAAAAAATATCGTAACCATAGCACACAAAAGTTGCCATTGGATGTAACATTAGCGTCGAATGGTAGTCTTGGATCTCAACACGATCCATGAGGAGCAGGTTCCGCAACCTGATTGGCTGGCTTTTCTCAAAGACAGGCACACAGTTTACAATGAAGAAGCATTTGGGATGCGAGAACGCAAGTGGATTCCGTCCGAAGCTATACTCAATCCACACCTAGCCAGATTTACCACCTCTGGTGATTCAAGCACACAATCCATTCCTCAACCCATCAGTCGGCTTAGGTCTATAGGATGGGGACATCGAATCGCTACCAGAGGGCTCGTAGGGCCGGCTTCGTCGCGGCCCCGGTGCCTGCCGGAGGCGATGGTTCCGACGAAGCTACCCTGAGCGTGGCCTTGCACGCGTTTGGAACGAGGTACCATTTGGTGACCGATTCCTTCATTAGCCCGGCCGCTCCGAGCATCACCGATTTCTCGGCTATTTCCATCTTGCTGGTCGGTCATGCCTGATTGGCGACCCTTCTTACTGCAGGACTCCGGCCGTCTCCGTCTTGTCCATCCCGACCGCATCCGTCCAACGCGCAGCTACGGAAGCGGACAGGGCGACGGAAGCCGCTAAGAGGGCGGCTTACGTCGCCATCTTGGCATAAGAAAGACGGAAGCCGCCAACAGGGAGGTGGCATACGCTGATGCCGCGAAGGCCTCTCTGCACCACCTCATCGATGTTCAGGAGGCCAATAGGGCGGCGGCATACGCCGATGCCACGACGGCTTCTCTGGACCAGCAGCTCACCAACGTTTAGAGGGCCAATAGGGCGGCGCCATAAGCTGATGCCGCGAAGGCCTCTCTAGACCAGCAGCTCAGCGACGTTCTGTGGGCCCATAGGGCGGCGGCATACGCCAATGCCGCGACTTCCTCTATGGACCATAAACTCATCGACGTTCGGCTGGACAACAGGGCGGCGGAATACGCCGATGCCGCGGCGGCCTCTCTGGACCAGCAGCTCAGCGGGCCAATAGGGCGGCTGCATACGTCGATGCCTCAGATTCCTCTCTGGACCAGCAGCTCATCGACGGTCAGGAGGCCAACAGGGCGGTAGCATACGCCGATGCCTTGGAATTCTCTCTGGATCAGCTGTACTAGTAGTATATGTTTAATTAGGCGCCAGTCTTTTTTTATTCCAGTAGTACTTGAGTAAGAGCTATATTAAGTTCAGTACCTTGTTTAACTATTGAGCTGGTTCGATTTAGCAAGTGTGAGCTTTGCTGATGACTCTGGTTTTTTCTCAAATTAACAGCTGCTCTTAATATATTCAATGCCATGGATGATGTTCTCTATAATCAGGATGATTCACACCAAATTTCGATGGTTCTCATACAGATTTATTTCTACTTTCATCCGCGATACCACTTCTCCCGCCTATATCCTCCCCACCTACCCAAATATTTCGCCAGCTGCGGGAATATCTAAGCCGACCCCTCCTTCCTTCCACAACCAACGGCCGGATTCCCCCTTCTTGTTCAAACCCTCCCCTGCTCCTCCTAGCGATGAGGCCTAGACGACGCAGGCAACTCCAGTGAAGTGCTACACGACGCTGCCCCACCCAGGTTCCGCACACCGGGCGCAGCAGCCTACATTCCAGTAAGATCCCAGACGCCCTCCTCATGTGCATGCTCTTACTTATGGCCCGACCACCAAATCATTGAGGATACCCTTGCTGTGGATGCCACCCTCACCGCCCTCGCGCGCCATCGCGTGCTTTCTTTGAATTCAGGTCCGGCAGTTGTCTGCTACGACGGTGTGGAGGGAAGCCATGAAGAGGAAACCTCGCTTCCTTCCTTCCAATGGGAAGGATCCCATTTCCCTCTCCATCAGCGTCGAGTAGGTCATTATTAGCTTCCTAAATACATATGTTTAGTTAGATATGCCACAATTATATTCAGATCACCCTTTCCACATGCGTTGCTCATGCCTTGCATCTAGTTTTTTTCTCTTTTTTAAAAATTATTATTTTGTTTGGATTGCATCTACAACTTCAAGTAACTGAAACCATGCTCTATATAATGTTATCATGCAATGTGCTACCCAAGTTAATCAGCGATCATTAACACATGAAAACCTATTCATTTCCTATATTTGTAAAGTATGCTGTAGTTACTTAGCTGGACTTTACATGACTTGAATATGTTGGATTGTATTGTGTGTTATGTATGCACGAACCTGTTATCACTGACTGCATGCTAATTCTTACATTACCTAATTATTATGTACTTTATGCAATTTCAGGGTAGTAATGGGTGACTCTGAGATTTACAGCCGTGGTACGCACATGGTCTACATTACTTATATCCCATTAGTGTACGAATGAAGGATAAATGCCACTGCTCGTGTTCTAATATTTACATTTTGCTTGTAGATCCCTTCAACAAAGGACTAGATCCACTATTCGACCCATTTTGCATCTGGGGAAACGAGGTGATCATGACTATCAATCAAGTCAAGAAACTTAGAAAAATTGTAAGGATAAAGAAACTGGTCACGAAAGACAACAAAATCTTTGTCTGCACAATGAAGAAGACTTAAGTCTCCTATATGATGGTACTAATTTACGTTCCAACCATATTTTCCCCTACGGACACAATTTCCATACTGAAAACTACATTTATGCATATCTTTTTATTCCGTCTTTTCCGAAGCAGTTCACCGATGATTATCTATCGAACCACTTCTATGGTCAAGAGGAAAGAAAGGATTTTGTAAAATACCCACGCTATAATATTGAAGCCTTCCTGAAGAGGGCGAACGATGGGCGGGCAATCATCCACAGGCGCTGGACTAAAGTTGCAAAGGCCTTTAACATTATCGAAGGCACAATTTTTGCATTCCGCTTCGACAGTTTCCTAGATGAGATTCATCTGTCTATCTACCGACTATGATGCTGTACTTTCCAAAGGTTGTTTCTGTATTGCGGCCTAGTGTACTATCTGCTAGTTGTTACCATAGATTTCGTCTTTTTGTAATGCGGCCTACTGTACTAGCTGTTGGATGTACCGTGATTTCAGTAATTATGAAAATCCTAGTGACCATTACAAGCATATGAAAGATACTATGTTATATATATATATATATATATATATATATATATATATATATGAATGTGCTTATATCAACAATTAAAAAATATCCTAAAATATTTAAGTTAAATACAATGCTAATTCAACTACGAGGGATCGGATCATTGCACACGGTTCTGCATATAAGTTCGTCACTCATAGGTATGTACATCGTACACATTCAATAAGAAATGAGCGTTGGGGATTTATTTATAATTCCACACAATATTTTGTGCACAACCGTTTGTAATGTTCAGCGTACAGCACACACAGTTTGGATAAAAAGAACGTTTGAGATTTAATTCTAAAACCACATGAGCATTTGTGCACAAACATTTTTGTAGCTTTGGGTATCCCACGCATTTCCTGACACACCAGAGTTTGGGATAGTATAACTCAACACAACCATAGTTTCTGTATTAAACATATGCATAGGATAATAATCTCAGACGGTCATTCGTGGATAAGTGTTTGCGATAAAAAGGTCATCTCAAACTTTCGAGTTATCTTGTGCGTCTGCGCGGACTATCCATAGGAAACGGTTTCTGGCTATCGTGTGGAATAGGCCCCCCAATCGCAATCGAAAGCAATGCGACGGTTCCGATTCCCGTAGGCGATAGGGGTAAAAAACCGTTTGGATAGTTGTCGCGCGCACTAGTGCTTGTGCTTCAATTCTTAGCCCTTGTGAGATTCCCTACATGATCAAGGCATCTGTGTAAATTTCCTACGGTTGCTATGCTGTGTTTGCTGGGATCCGATGGATTAAGAGATTATGATCAGATTGTGATGAGTTATTGATACATCCCAAACGTATCTATAATTTCTGCTTGCTCCATGCATGTGTTGTGTGATATTGCTATGTTTTAGATACACTTTCATATACTTTTGATCATATTTGGACAATCCTATTAACTTAGTGCACCTTAGTGCCAGTTCCTGTTTCTTCTGTCTTTTTATTTTAGGTTTTTCCATTACATAAAATGCCAGAAAAATTCCAGAAAATCCAATAAAAAATCAGCGCAACGGAAGCTTCCGGAGCCCCGAAGAGGGGCTAGAGGGGCCCCACCTGGTGCCCAGGCGGCCAGGTGGCCCGGCCTAGGGTGGGGCCGCGCCGGGAGGCTGCCTGGACACCTGGTGGCCCCCTGGCTGCCTCCTTTGCCTGCATATTTCTTGACCCCAAAACCTCCGAAGACAGAACCCTTTTTCGTGATGTCGCCTCTGTTCCGCCGCCGCCGCGCTTCCAAGATTGGTTGCACCAGAAGACCTCTTTCAGGCACCCTGCCGGATGGAGGATTGACCTCCGGGAGCTTCTCCACCACCATGGACGCTTCCCGGATGATCCGTGATTAGTACACCTTGGACCATAGGTCCATGATTAGTAGCTATGTGATGTTCTCCTCCCCTCTTTGTTCTTCATGGATTAGACCTTGTGAGCTGCCCTACATGATCAAGGCACATATGTAATTCTTTCGACAGTTGCTATGCTGAGTTTGCTGGCATATGAGGGATTATGAGACTATGTTCAGATTGTGATTGAGTAATATATTTGTTCTTCTCTTTTATATTTTTGTTCTTGAGTAATTCTTGCATGTTCTCCGTTACTGTTTATTTCTTTGGCCAAGTAGTAGGTAGTGACTCCAAGAGGAAGCGTTATGCTTTATTGTGGGTTCATGTCCCCTAATGACTAGCTTGAGTGACAGAAACATGAGTCTAGGGGATGTGATGTTGCCTCAAGGGGGAAAACAACGGTGCTTGTAACCGCGGTTGCAAGGATTGTTTACTTTACACAAAGTTCTTTTAATGCAGTTGTCGGTTGCTTTGGGTTGACACTTGTTGTAACGACCCGGTTCCTCACAAACCGGAGTCTCTGTGCATTCTGTGCTAGTCCCAGGATCAAAAGCTATGTAAAGCCCGATATGCGGTACTGTTCCAGATCTAGATGTTTCCACCCAGATCCGGGGACGAAGCACATATCGGTCCCACCACGACATATGACTAAGTCATATGCCCCGGATTTCCAACATGATATCACAACATTACAGATACAAGGATACAACATCTCATACAATCGGCATACATCTGCCTCAAATAAAATACAACAGCGGAAGATATATGTCTGAGTACAGACTACAAGCAAAAGCCTAATGGCAAAGGGAAAAACAACGATCCCATAACCACACGGGTCCAGGCCCTCCGCCGGGATCCGCCTAACTAGTCGTCGTCGAGTCTCCACGTGAAATGTCGATCACCATACCTGTTGTCGATCAGAACCCTGAAAAGAGTTTGGGGGTAGTATCATGAGTACAGAAGTACTCAGCATCCAACTGTAGTGGTCATCTGACCCAGCAAGGACTTCATCACTCGTCATTCTAGGACAACTAGTAGTTTACGGTAAGGAAGGGGTAAGTGGTGAGGTTGCTGCCGCACTAGCATTTATGAGGTGGCTAACGATCTAGAGAGTAAGATAAGAAGCCAAGCATTCGATGAGGAATCGCCTCCAACAAGTCTTGCTATCCACCTACTACGCAAACATAACACCTATCCTATCCTTGTCCTCCTCTTCGCATCCCAACGAAGAAGAAGCAGTCAAGGCACACACACGTTGATCAAGTTATATTAAGATTATCTCAGTTGTTGTTGTCTATGAACAAGGAGTAGGTCTCAAGTCGTCCATAACCGTGGACACGGCTTCTCGAAAAGATTTAACCCTGCAGGGGTGTACCAACTGCCCATTACGAGGCTCCGCACGCACGCCCATCTCTCTCAGTTGCTACCCATGATAGGCAACCATTTTATGATTTAGTCCCAAGAGATCTGGAACGACAGGTCCCTCTAACTAACAACGCACAAATCCGGGTGGCCCCCGGTGAGTCGACATCCAACTCAAAAGCCGACCGCGCTATCGAGTCGGCCTCTACCGTCTGGACGAGGTCGGGTTAGCTACCCAAACATATGTGGGCAACCCCCTAGCTTCCAGGTGTGGACCAACAAAGAAACCATGTCTCCGCTGGCCCGAGTTGTTTTAAATAATATCTGCCAGGAGCTACCCGACAGACACACACACGGTTTTCAAATGGTAAAATCAGCTTGGGCCACCACTAGAAATGTTTGAAGCTAGATAGGTAAGAAAAGGGGACCCCATAAAATCCCACACGCGGTTAGGCACGCTCAGTCTTAAAACCAATACCCGGAACTCGGGTCCTAGGTGACTCGAATGGAACAAAGCGTCGGGGCGGGATAGCCTAGACCTTCCATCCTTTGTCGAATATAGTCAACATTAATAATAATCATATCATCAACAACAATAATAATAATAATGTGATATCCCAACCCAAAGAGTAACAGGGTAACATCGTAGCATCCTAAGCATGCATACTAAGCAGGGGCTGAGCAACGAGCAATAGTAACATAGCAGTACAGGGTTTGCTGGGAGGGGACATGGCTGTATCGGTTTGAAAAAGGCTGTAAACATGTGGTAGGATCAAACATCGAGCCTAACCTAGACTAGCATGCAAACCGCTGGTTGAAATAGAATGGATCATAAGTAATGCAAGTCCTTGCCTGTTGATAAGTCGGGTTCCGAAGGTGTAGTTGATCGCAAGCTCGCATCGTCTCCGAGAGGTACCCGCGGAAGCACACAAGAAGTAAACACTGTAAAGCAATCAACGGTGCACCACTATTACTACAGAGCAAACACGAGCAAGCATCAACAAGAAGTAACACGAGACATCGCACCTACCGTCGAGAGCGGTTACTAACGATTTAAGTGGGGTATCGGTCACACACGACGATACCGCACATTTACGGTGGTTCAAGTTGTTTAGATACAGGTGACCAAACAACGGTTATTAACATGGCAACTCAAGCAAGCATGTCACAGCACACAAACAGGTCAAGAGGTGAAGCACAAAGTAAACTATCTATGCTAGACAATTTAAGTGAGGCACAATCCTATACATGGCATAACACTAAGTGCCGCACGATGATTAAAACATTTGGTACTGTTCTGTCCTAAACCATATTTTATCTTGGTTAACAACAGCAAACAATAGCATAAACACAAAGAACACGAAAAACTAATCAAGTTACACATAAAGAACACCCCAAACGGAGTTATGGTTAAAAAGATACAAGCAAAACAATTTATGCACACACGCTGTATAAACAGGGGTAAATCTATATGCAAAAGTGCAGCAACATGACATAGAAACACATGGGATGAAAGTAGACATCATGCTTAACAAAATGCAATTGGAATCACTCAATTCCGATGAACGGTTGCGAAGCAATCGTCATCCGAAGTTGCAACAAAATAACAGTTTCAGCAATAGCAGGACAATAACATCAGGATAGCTACTTTGGAGCAAGATATAAACATGATGCAGCAAGAAAATATGGCATGTGAATGGATGAAACTGAACTAGAAACATTGCTTAACGCAACGCAAAAGGAATCAATGCAATAGGCCTCATGGATTTGTTACAATCATCATGCAAAGTTGCAACAAAATATTAACAGCAGCACTTAACAGGAAAAAGTAGCAGTTTAACGGCCAGATGCCCTGTTCAGCACACAATTACACAATCAAGATGAGCTCAAATGCAAAAACTCACAAAAGATGAATTAAAGTACACATGAAACTAAGCAACTTTCATTTTTGGTACCTCGCGATCCGAGCTACGGTTTGATGGGAAATCGCAGTACAAAATTGAATCAGCAGCAATTTTTACAGGACTTCGAAAAATAACAGGGGGTCTCAGAAAAAAAAAAGGCAAAGGGGCCTCACCCCAACTGGGCCGAGCCCACTGGCCGCTGGAGGCCGCTGCTGGGCCGCAAGGGGCAGCCGGCCCACGCAGGCACGAGCGGGCGCAGGAGGCGTCGTGCTCCTCCCGAGCAGGCACCAGGCGGCGGCGGACAGCAGCCCCGGTGGCGGCGCCGGCCACCGGCGGCAGGCGGTGGGGCAGGCGGTGCAGGGGGGCGCGGCAGGCGGCGGTTGGGGCCGGATCCGGTGGCCCCAGACGGAGGAGGAAGGCGGCGGCCTCGAGCACGGGCTCGGCCCCGTCCATGGCGCCGGTCCTGTCCAGGCAGAGAGAGTGATTAGAGAGGGAGAAGAAGAGAGAGGGGAGAGAGGGAAGAGAGAAGAAGAGGGCGCGGGGAGAGGAGAGGGAGGCGGCCCGGCTGGCTACTGTGGGTGGACGGAGGCTGCTGGTGCGGTGGCTCAGGCGCGGCGACGGCGCCATGGAGGCAGCTCGGGGAGAGAGGTGAGGTAGGTGGAGGAGATGGGGTGACGTGGCGCAACCGTGGCCCTCCGATTCACAGATCCGAGGGCCAGGAGCAACTGGGATCTAGGGTTTCGGATTTTGGGGGTGTTTTGGGTTAGATCTGGGGCTGGTGGCTGCCTAGGGATACCCTAGGTGGGTGGGAGTGTGGTGGTCTTTATATAGCATGGGTGGCTGGCAGTTTGCAAAAACATCATCGGTTTTTCTCTCGGGCGCACGGTGCTCACGTTTCTGACCGCCGGGGGTCCGCAGTACCTCTGATTCTGGTAAAACTTCGAACTGTGTGATCAGTGCGTCGAGCCGGAGGCGTTCACCTGGCGCTGGAACCGTTCCGAAAACACTTTCCGGCGCGCTATAAAAATATCCCGTTTAATTATTAAACGGGGTTTTTCGTTCCGTTGGCTGCGGCTGGTCTCGTGCGGTTTTCGCGACGGTGATAGGGCGAAACCCGGTGTCGCAAAGGTCGAGTGTCAGGGTGGCAAGGGTCGGTCTCCATCCGATACGAGATAAGAGGGGAGAAAATAATCTCCGATCGATAAATCGGGGATGCAAACACCGCAAACAAATCAGACATTCAAACAATTCACACCGAAAACAAAATTTTTAATTTTTCTGAAAACTGGGCTGTTACAAGCTAGCACACACAGTACATGATGTAATATCAAGAATAAACCACATGTCATATATATTACATCAAAGATCCAGTATTACAATAAAGCATACCTGCATAGCACAAGGCTAGCTTACAAAAAGAATACAGCGGAAAAACAATAAAGAGCTTTGTGGCGTCCATCAACTCCACCGGCATAGTTGAGTATAGACATCGTAACCCTACATCGTACAACTTACTCGTCGTATATGATCCTGCAACACCAAAGGTTACAACCCGAACACGGGTCAGTACATCTGATTTGTACGGCAAGTCACACGAAAAAGCATATAACAGACCTATCGCTACATGCAAGGATATATCAATGGAAAGCTTATGGTTTAGTTTTGCAGAAACCTGATTTTTCCCTCACATTCTACAACTAATCAAATTTTAATTTATCTTACTAGTCCTAAGTATGGTTGAATCGGGCTACACCAATTCCAACCATCCCATTATTAAAAGTTCCCACTCAAATTCTTATTAAGGTGAATTATCTATCAAGACCAACCAACAACAATAATGCCCAGTTGCTCAAAGTTGTCCATAACCGTGGACACGGCTAATCATGATCAATTTTTACACTCTGCAGAGGTTTGTACACTTTCCCCACTGGACTCAACCCGAAGATTGAGACATAGTCTTTCAGAAGAGGTTGCCTCCATCCTTTGGTAGCCGGTACACCTATCATATATCCATCAGCAAGCTACCAGGGCCAGGTTCCCCACAACTTACTCATCTAAGCCAGAGCCCATATAGCCAGTGGTTGTCCATGGAAGCTACTAGTCACACTGTCTGTCTGATCTTTTTGAGCCTGGACAGCGCCCACTGCGTCAGAGGGTACTCGCCATGACGCACCCGGTTCACCACCAAAACAACCATTCGGGAAGCATTTATCCCTGGTCCGGCATGAGCCCCAAGATGTATTCCCTGCCCGTATAGAGGTGATTTCTATTTAATTTTGCTAGTCAAGTCATTAATCCTCACATAGCTCAAATGATAACTCAACCAATCCCCGTCTACAAAGCAATAGCAGTATATAACAACCACGATCCTAGGGCGACAATGAAATACAAGGTCAAAGCATATGGCTATCCTACTAGGTTTAAATCATAACTAATATATAATCCTACACATGCATAGAGTGATAATTTGCTACATGCATAATAGAAAATATAGGTTGAGGTATGGTCAAAGTGTAACTTGCCTTTTCCATTCGGTGAAGTTCTTCGCTCTCGCGGTCCAGTCAACTGTACTCGTCAAACTCCAAGCAAATCTATCGCAACTACGGAACTCGAATAAGCAATCACATCACAAGAACAAAACAAAAGATCAACAAAACAATCACAAAGGTTTTAGAAACAAAACAAAAAGGTTTGAAATGCACAGGTGTCGATGTGCTCGAAGGTGAACGGTGGAAGGTGAACTCGAGAGAACAGATAAAGGATTATCGGTAAAGAATTGTGATCATGGACACTTATGAATTCAAGGTGAATATCATGCCCACATGACAAGTGTGTGAATCTTACCGATAACATGTCTCAAGTGATCCGATATGCCAAAAAGAATCACGTGAAACGGAATACTACAACGCAGGTCATAGCAAGTGCAACATTGAATTGTATTTGAATTCAAACAGATGAAGAAACATTTGAATTTTTGTGTACACATGCTAGGAATAGAAAGTACATGACACGAGTGATCCAACGCAAAAAGAATCACTCGATTTGGATCAACGGTTTAAAAGATACGGCCTCCGGAATTTGAATTTTAATTTGAAATAAATTCAAATTCAAAATTGTGCAAAGGTATGAAAAGTTTACTCTATGATAAAGTACAGATCACTACGAGCGTGTATGAAAAAGAATCACCTAATTCCGATACACGGTTTAAAAGATACGGCTACGAAGATTATAGGGTAGAAACTGTGAAAAAGGGCCTATTTGTGAATAAAATAAAAGTTTCTGTCGCAGACATATCCTTTTCACTACATGACAAAATTACTGACGTACCGATGACGTGGCGATGGCGCGGAAACCGAGATTCGCCGGGCACGGAAATCGAGGTTCGCCGGGCACGGAAGTCGAGGTTCGCCGGGCACGAAAATCGAGGTTCGTCGGCGGCGCGGAAATCGAGGCGCGGACGATTTAGGGTTTCTGGAAAAAAAGAAAAAGAAAAAATTTCGAAGTCTTATATAGCCCGAAATATATTTTTTTAATTCCGTCGGGCTCGAATTGCGCTCGTGGCGGAAAAGACTATTGGGCCGGCTCGGTACGCATTTTCTTTTTTTTTTAAACCGAAAATTCAAACAATTCTAGAAAAGTAAATACTCATCAGAAAAATACGAAATAAATTTCTAAATTCATCAAATAATAGAAAGAAAATTATTTAATGAATACATTCTCCAAAAAGGAAAATAAAAACAAAAACATTTCCTAATACTTTATTTAAATATATAATGATTTTAATAAATCAAATAAATCCAATGATTTATTATAAATATTTTTATTTGGTCAAAATCATTGACAAATGATTTCTAAATAATAAAATATAAATTTTAAAATTGTCACACCAATAAATAATTTGGTAAAATAAAGATATCCCATTGGAATATTTTTTCAACTCTTTTAAAATATTTAATAAATCATTTCAATGAAATAAAAACTCTCTTAGCATTATAAAATCCCTAAAATAATTGTTAGAGTTATTTATAATACTCATAATAAATTTTAAAAATTTAATGTAATATTCTAAATATTTTCCAACTTTATTAAAAAGGGGATAAGTTATTTTATATCCTCTCAAATGAATTTCCTTGAGTTGAAATATGTTTTGAATATTCAGAAGAATTCCAATAATGATTTAAAACATTTTCAACCTTTTAATATGTTGAAGGAGTCTTATTACCTTCTCTCATTTTGTTTTGTGGGTTTTGTTTTAAATAATAAACTTCAAAAATAACATCAATTATGAATATTAGGGAAAGTCCTTTTATTCCCTCTCATTTTAATATTCATAAACTCCAAAAGGTTTTAAATCCCAGAGAAAATCAAACACATCAATCAAACAATCATTATCTATTTAATTGTATTAACATTCCAAAATTCGGAGAATTTTGGGATGTTACACACTACCACTCTTAAAAGGAATCTCGTCCTCGAGATTTGAGAAGGCTAGAAAGAAAGGTTAGGGTTCGGGTCTTCATGACAGTCCATCGATCCTCCGATGAGCTAGGGTGCTACCACCCTTAAAAGGAATGCGACGTGGTCTTCAAAATCTTACTTCATCGATGACCTTCTTCAAAGAGATTTACCTCCTCCTATCAGGTCTTGAATCCTTAGCAAAAGAGGAGTCTTCCATATACTGAACGTTCATGGTTGACAAGTCAAGCGCCAATACTAAGCAACTATCGATTTCCTCATGGTGGTCATCAAGCATAATTTTACGGAATACCTGCAGCAGACGGTCTTGGTCCATACTCACCGTATAACACAAACGGTAATCTCCTACAGGGGTCACACATCGTACCATTTTATGGTTTAGGCTTAACATCGTCGTCTCTCTGCTATAGGTAAGTCACTCAAGATTTACTATCCCGCATAGCAAGAGCGAATAAAAAGAGTAGTCGTCATGGTGATCAATCCATTCCGCACCCAAATCATTTCCTTGTATATGGTTTAGTGAATCTCGCAATCTAACACTCGGTCATTCTCACAAGCATTGCAGAAGTCCTCCTTATCTTGAACTGGGTCCAGATAAATCCATGGTTCTGCAAGCCAACCAAAACATCTATCGTTTCCTCACCACTCTCAGGTTTTCGCAAACTGCTATAAACGTGCACTGGTGAACTACCACTTGCTCCAGCGTTCTTTCTTCGGCAAGATTGTGCCTGCTTGTTGTAAGATCTTGGCACAAGGGGATAACTTTGAACTCAGCATTAAGTTGCATCCATATTTATTCCAGCCTTGACATTAGCAACCATTGTAGTAGCTTCTTCAGTTTAGGGATGAGGATGAGGGGGAATAGAATGTAGATAGAGAGGTAGAGAGAGATAGAGAGATATACCCACACAAACATCACACTAGTTTTGTAAATAAGTTTTGATGTGTAGCTGTCGGTAAAACAAAAAATGACAGCTCACAAAAACGATCTAATGGTAGAAACTTTAAATCTTCCAGGTCTTCAAGTCTTCAATGACGACAGCTTTAGTTTTGCATTGTCGAAGCAATCTTCATATCGTCGAGTCACCTGTGAACTCATTCTTCTTGTGGTTGTGTCTTCTTCAGTCTTGAGGAATACTAAATAGATGAGGGGTCTAATGAAACGTAAACTTATTCTACTCGCATAGAAGAAACACAAAGGAGAACACACAACATCAATCAAATACATATCAAGGCCACAGGGTACAAGACAAAATTAACAAAACAATCACGACATAAAACATCTAGTCAATCCATAGCAAACATGCATCGATACACATCTCCAACTAACATTTAGAAGGTACCACCATACACTTAGTGCACACCACGAATATTCTATTCTCCAATTGCCAAACATAAGCTTCTTCGAGTCAGCATCCTTGCTTCGACGTTCACAACTTCTCCTTCCCCTTCAATTCTGGACACATATTGTTGTAGTGTCGCATGTTCCTGCACCGATAACACTCAATTTGGCTAAGGTCCTTTATCTTCTTCCTCATGAGTGCTTCCTTCAATTCTTGGATAACTTTCTTCATTCCTTCCTTTTGATGTTGAACCACTTGTTGTGTCACGATGAAAAATTGACACTGAGTGGGGTAATGAACAGTTCCTTCACACGTAAAACATGTGACTTGTGCAGTGGGGCATTCTTCACCCGAGTGAATTTCTTCACAATAGGGACATCCATCTTGGTGTCCTTCATAGGAGTTCCCTGTTTCTCCGCAAATTGTACATGCACGGATCATCTTAAGGGTTACCGTCCTTTGCATCGGGGTGATGAGGCGGGATCCCAACAAAATCTTTGTAAATTCCTTCCAAGTAATCTTCCTTTGTGATTCGCCATTCACTTGATGCATTCTCCACCATGTAGTAGCCTCTTCTACCAAGTACTCAACAGCATAGGGGACCATGTCCTCACTTCCAACCTTGTTTATCTTCATGTGCTCCTCCATATTACGAATCCATTGCTCCACCTTCAGTCTCGACATCGCCCCGGAAAAGGCGAGTCCTACTCCATACTCCATATATTAAGCCCAAATGACAAGGGTTAGGGAAAAACTATAACACCGACAAGACAACAACTAAAGATAACACCAAGCTTAAGCACTCAAACAAGAAAGCAGCAAAAACACCTACGTTCGACAGTAACACATGACAACAAACAATACAGTCACAAAAGTCAAAACACACAAACAACTTCTAGGGTAAGGTCATATGTGCAAGACATACGATCTCATCATGCTACGCGAAATTCGTTCATCTAACCTCAACTAAAAGGTGGTACTCTGATTCTAAGCTTCATCCTTCTCATCTAAGCTGATCTTAAAGATTCCTCTCGTAGTTCCATAACTTATTGATCACCATAGGGTATTCTTCTGGTTCTTGTGATCATAACTTCAATTGATCCACGAGGTTGATGATGCACCTCTCAAATGTCTTGTCTTCAGGGGCATAAGCAATTCAGAGGGGTATTTAGAGTAAAACAAGATGGGGAGTTTTAAAAGATGAATAATAGATGAGAGATACTAGTCAAGAGAGAAGGAGTGATAAAATACTTTTGTTCCAATGGCTTTTTCTATCCATTTCCTAGGGTCACGACCTGCAGTCAACTTGGCTCTGATACCATCTGTAACGACCCGGTTCCTCACAAACCGGAGTCTCGGTGCATTCTGTGCTAGTCCCTGGATCAATAGCTAGCACACATAGTACATGATGTAATATCAAGAATAAACCACATGTCATATATAATACATCGAAGATCCAATATTACAATAAAGCATACCTGCATAGCACAAGGCTAACTTACAAAAATAATACAGCAGAAAAAAGATAAAGAGCTTCGTGGCGTCCATCAACTCCACCGGCATAGTTGAGTATAGACATCGTAACCCTACATCGTACCACTTACTCGTCGTATATGATCCTGCAACACCGAAGGTTACAGCCCGAACACGGGTCAGTACATCTGAGTTGTACGGCAATTCACACGAAAAAGCGTATAACAGAACTATCGCTACATGCAAGGATATATCAATGGAAAGCTTATGGTTTAGTTTTGCAGAAAGCTGATTTTTCCCTCACATTCTACAACTAATCAAATTTTAATTTATCTTACTAGTCCTAAGTATTGTTGAATCGGGCTACACCAATTCCAACCATCCCATTATTAAAAGTTCCCACTCAAATTCTTATTAAGGTGAATTATCTGTCAAGACCAACCAACAACAATAATGCCCAGTTTCTCAAAGTTGTCCGTAACCGTGGACACGGCTAATCATGATCAGTTTTTACACTATGTAGAGGTTTGTACACTTTCCCCACTGGACTCAACCCGAAGATTGAGACATAGTCTTTCAGAAGAGGTTGCGTCCACCCTTTGGTAGCCGGTACACCTATCATATCTACATCAGCTAGCTACCAGGGCCAGGTTCCCCACAACTTACTCATCTAAGCCAGAGCCCATATAGCCAGTGGTTGTACATGGAAGCTACTAATCACACTGTCTATCCGATCTTTTTGAGCCTGGACGAGGCCCACTACGTCAGAGGGTACTCGCCATGCCGCACCCGGTTCACCACCAAAACAACCATTCGGGAAGAATTTAGCCCTGGTCCGGCACGAGCCCCAGGATGCATTCCCTGCCCGTCCAGAGGTGTTTTCTATTTAAGTTTGCTAGTCAAGTCATTAATCTTCACATAGCTCAAATGATAACTCAACCAATCCCCGTCTACAAAGCAATAGCAGTATATAACAACCACGATCCTAGGGCGACAATGAAATACAAGGTTAGAGCATATGGCTATCCTACTAGGTTTAAATCATAACTAATATATAATCCTACACATGCATAGAGTGATAATTTGCTACATGCATAATAGAAAATATAGGTTGAGGTATGGTCAAAGTGTAACTTGCCTTTTCCATTCGGTGAAGTTCTTGGCTCTCGCGGTCCAGTCAACTCTACTCGTCACACTCCGAGCAAATCTATCGCAACGACGAAACTCGAATAAGCAATCACATCACAAGGAAAAACAAAAGATCAACAAAAAAATCAAAAAGGTTTTAGAAACAAAACAAAAAGGTTTGAAATGCACAGGTGTCGATGTGCTCGAAGGTGAACGGTGGAAGGTGAACTCGAGAGAACAGATAAAGTATTATCGGTAAAGAATTGTGATCATGGACACTTATGAATTCAAGGTGAATATCATGCCCACATGACAAGTGTGTGAATCTTACCGATAACATGTCTCAAGTGATCCGATATGCCAAAAAGAATCACGTGAAACGGAATACTACAACGCAGGTCATAGCAAGTGCAACATTGAATTGTATTTGAATTTAAACAGATCAAGAAACATTTGAATTTTTGTGTCCACATGCTAGGAACAGAAATTACATGACACGAGGGATCCAACGGAAAAAGAATCACTCGATTTGAATCAACGGTTTAAAAGATACGGCCTCTGGAATTTGAATTTTAATTTGAAATAAATTCAAATTCAAAAGTGTGCAAAGGTGTGAAAAGTTTACTCTATGATAAAGTACATATCACTACGAGCGTGTAGGAAAAAGAATCACCTAATTCCGATACACGGTTTAAAAGATACGGCTACGAAGATTATAGGGTGCAAACTGTGAAAAAGGGCCTATTTGTGAATAAAATAAAAGTTTCTGTCGCAGACATATCCTTTTCACTACAGGACAAAATTGCTGACGTACCAATGACGTGGGGATGGCGCGGAAACCGATGTTCGCCGGGTAAGGAAATCGAGGTTCGTCGGGCACGAAAATCGAGGTTCGTCGGCGGCGCGAATCCCGAGGTTCGCCTGCGACGGCATAGAAATCGAGGCGCGGACGATTTAGGTTTGCTGGAAAAAAAGAAAAAGAAAAAAATTCAAAATCTTATATAGCCGAATTTTTTTTTGAATTCCGTCTCAGGCTATTGGGCCGGCTCGGTACGCATTTTCTTTTTCTTTAAAAACAGAAAATTCAAACAATTGTTGAAAAATAAATACTCATCAGAAAAATACGAAATAAATTTCTAAACTCATCAAATAATACAAAGAAAATTATTTAATGAATACATTCTCCAAAAAGGAAAATAAAAATAAAAACATTTTCTAAATACTTTATTTAAATATATAATGCTTTTCATAAATCAAATAAATCCAATAAATTATAATAAATATTTTTATTTGGTCAAAATCATTGACAAACGATTTCTAAATAATAAAATATAAATTTTAAAATTGTCACACCAATAAATAATTTGGTAAAATAAAGATATCCCATTGGAATATTTTTTCAACTTTTTTAAAATATTTAATAAATCATTTCAATGAAATAAAAACTCTCTTAGTATTATAAAATCCCTAAAATAATTTTTAGAGTTATTTATAATACTCATAATAAATTTTAAAATTTTAAAGTAATATTCTAAATATTTTCCAACTTTATTAAAAAGGGGATAAGTCATTTTATAGCTTCTCAAATGAATTTCCTTGAGTTGAAAAATGTTTTGAATATTCAGAAGAATTCCAATAATGATTTAAAACATTTTCCAACCTTTTAATATGTTGAAGGAGTCATATTACCTTCTCTCATTTTGTTTTGTGGGGTTTTTTTTAAATAATAAACTTCAAAAAAAACATCAATTATGAATATTAGGGAAAGTCCTTTTATTCCCTCTCATTTTAATATTCAATAAACTCCAAAAGGTTTTAAATCCCAGAGAAAATCAAACACATCAATCAAACAATCATTATCTATTTAATTTTATTAACATTGCAAAATTCGGAGAATTTTGGGATGTTACACTTGTGTTGGGCTCGCAGCTTAATACCAGCAAGATGTTCTCGATAGATATCTCAAGGTGGATGATTAGTAGTAGATTGTAACACCCTCAGTTGATTGTCACAGTAATCACCATTACTGTTGATCATTACTGTTCAAAACTTTTGTTTGATCAACTTGGTTCAGTTCAAATTCAACTTCTCTTTTGATATTGTTGAAAGTCATGTGATCATGGCCCTTGGTCAACTGGAATCCAAACAATTCCAGGCTCAAATTAAATACCCTTTGAATTGAATTCAAATCAATCAAGGTCAAAATGCCTTTGGTGGATTATTAAATAATAAAACCAAAGTGCAAAATAAACTTTCTCCAAAAATTGTGAAACTACTTTTATAAAATCACAAATATTCAGTGGGCCAAATCCAAATGGGTTTGGTTATTTATTAAGTTATAGAAAATTCCAAACAATTCAAACAGTAGGTTAAAACCCTTACTTTGGGCATTTAATATTTACAAAAAATATCTAATGATTTTCTTTTGCTGCAGAAACTTTTGTGACACTGCTATATAATGATATACCAATTTTGAGGCACCTAACACATTTTACAAAAATGCCTAGCTAGGAAAACAATTACCAAAAGATAAATACAGAAAAGAAAAGACAAAGAAAATTGGCAAATCACTAAATGTCGCCGTGGGCAATGGCCCACCCGGGCCCAGCTCCCTCCCTCCTCCTCTTCCCACCAACTCCTCACCTGCCCCCTCACCTGCTCCCTCGTGGAGGCGATAAGGGCGACACCCAACTACTCCCCTTGAAACCCTAGCCCCTCACTTCCCCTCCCCATCTCTCTCCCTCTTGAATCGAGCTCGCATCCGAGCTCTCCGCCGCCGCCGGTCGCCATTGGCGTGGCCAACGGACAAGTCGAGCCGCGCCGGCGTGTCCAAGCGATCCGCCGTGGACGGCCTCGTCTCCCTGCACGCCCAATTTCTCCCGGGAGGCCCCGAGCGCGTCGCCCCGGCCGTCTTCCTCGCCGACGGCTGCCGTTGTTTCGCCGCCCGATTCAGCTCCGCCCCGACCACCCCGGCACGTCTGAGCACATCCCGAGCTCCCTGGTGAGATGCTCGCCATGTTGCTCATGTCCGCACTCGATCCCGCGCCCTGTAGGTCACCGCCCGCGAGCACGTGCTCCGGCAGCCGCATGTCGCCGCCGGTTGCTCGAGGTAGTCGTCGTTTTAGTCTACCACGACCTTCACCTCGTGCAACAACATATGCACTGCGTTTCCCCAGTTCGATTCCCCCCCTTCGCCCGCCTTTTGGTCGCCGGAGTGTGCCACAGTGGCCTCGCCGCCGGGCCTCTAGCCTTGGTCGCCGCCGTGTCCGCACGGAGCTAACCCCCCTAGTTTAACCAGTAACCCCCCCTGTACAGTAGGACATGTGGGCCAGTCCCCTTAATTAACAGTTTAGCTTAAATTAGTTAATTAATTAATTATGTGCCTATGACGTGTGGGCCCACAGGGATTAAAACCCCCCTAAGTGTATGACAGAGGGACCCCACCATTGTTTAGTTAAATAAATTGTTTTAGAGATAATTAGTGGCTGACATGTGGGCCCTCTGATATTTTAGATTAAATAAAAAGAATTACTAAATGTGAGGCTGATATGTGGAGCCCACCTTTTAGCACTGTTTTGGATAATGTTCTAGATAATGTTGAATAAGTAATAAAAGAAATTCAGAAAATCATTTAAATGATTTAAAACTTTGAAATTCAATAACTTTTAAACCGTAACTCAGATTCAAAAAATTTATACATGAAAATTGATCAGAAAATTATAAGGAATACGAATACGCTATCCGTATGTCCATCACACCCCCTAACACAAAGAACATCGAACCGTCCCCCTCCGGACCGGCAGTCCGATAAACTGTCCGGTACTGTTAGAGTGCCCGGATGAATTTATTCCGAACACGAATGTTTCTCGGAATAGACCAACTAGCACGGATACACCCCCCTTATGTTTTTCCAGTACCCACGACACCTCTGGCTTGATCCTTCCCCCTCCGGACACCCTGTCCGGTAATCACCCAGAGCTGGCAGTTCATCCTCAGATGAATTTCCGTTCCGAGCAACGTGCATTGCACTGCGTTAGAACACCGCTAACATTTCATCTATCATGTCATGCATCTGTTTGTATATGCTTGTTGTGTATTTACTGTTTCTTCCCCCTTTATTCTCCGGTAGCCCCCGCTGCTACCACCGACTACACCGCTGCCAGGTACGACTACTTCGTCGACGACCCTACCCCTACCTTCGAGCTTCCAGGCAAGCAGAGCCATTCTCTTCCCCAGATATCGCCTACCTTTCCGTACTTTCTTGCACTAGGCATTTTTACCTTTGTTGTTTAGTCTTGTTAGTTTACTTTTTAGTTTTTGGTTTAGAGTCTTATACCAAAAACCACAATAAAGTTAGTTTATTTCCTCTTGCTTGCTGTTGTTACTATGGATACCTACAAAATTAATAGACCTTGTGACTACACTAGTTATAACGGGGAATTATGCCCATGACATTGTCTCCCGGGGAAAGAACCGGATCTTTGGTTTGAAGTTTCTCCTAAACATCCTCAAGCCTGGGAGGATGTCAAAACTCTTATAATGGAAATCAAATCAAATATAGAGGATGACACCATAGTCTTTCTTAATAGCAATGAAATTGATTTTGACAACTGCACTCTGCCTGATGTTATCTCCTTTTTGCAAAGAATGGCTAAAGACCCCTACACTAGTATCCTTAACATTGCCTTCACCGAGCATATTACCAATGCTCTTATCAAAGATAGGGAGGAGAAGCTCAAGTTAGAGACTTCTATTCCTAGAAAACTAGAATATGGTTGGGATCCTATGGTCAAAATCAAATTGAATAATTTCTCTTACTTTGCCTTATGTGATGTTGGAGCTAGTGCCTCCGTTTTACCCAAAAGAATGTATGATATGCTTGAATTGAAACCTTTTGATCCATGTTATTTTGGTGTTTGCTTGTTGATTCTTCTGTAAAGAAACCTTTAGGTAGTATTGATCATGTTCTTATTGCTGTCAATGATAATTATGTTCCCGTTGATATTCTTGTCATGGACATTGAGTGTGATCCCTCATGTCCAATTATTTTGGGACGTCCTTTTCACCGCATTGTTGGTGCTATCATTGACATGAACGAAGGGACCATTAGATTCTAATTACCCCTTAAAAAGGGAATGGAACACTTCCCTCGAAAGGATTAAGTTACCTTTTGAGTTCGTTACATGGGCAAGTTATTCATTTGGAGTTGATAAAACCTGATCTTTTTTGCATCATGCCTAGCTAAAAGGCATAAAAGAAAGCGCTTATTGGGAGGCAACCCAAAATGTTTTTTTCTTTTAGTTTTAGTGGTCTTGATGCTTGTTAGTACTGTAGCAACATGATTGTATATATATGTTCAAGCTTTCTGCCAAGTTTTAGCCTTCGATTGCAAGAAAGTTCAAAAGTTGTGACATGCTGTCCAGAAACAGATTTTGTCTGCTTGACGTAAAAATTCACGATAAATCACCAGATCATATTTTTGATCTGATTTTTTTAAGTATGCTCTATACAATTATATTTTTTTCCTCTGTTCTAATTTTTTATTTGAGTTACAGAAGTACCCCAAAATTTTTTACTACCAGCTGGTCTGTTTTTCATAGATTCTGCCACGTTTTGCGTCTTCATCGTTTTTCAAATCTTAAGCTTTCTTTTTCTTTGCAAAAACTTTTTCGAAATCATTAGAAACAATAGCACTTCATGCAAAATCTTTATTTCCAATGGAGAAAATCTACTTTATTTTGGGTACTAACCACTCTAATCAGCATATGATGAGTTTCGTATGAAGGGAGTTTTCAAGTATGCGATTGAAGAGGATGAAAGAAGATCCGGGAGTGTTAAACCTTCAAGCTTAGCGATGCCCCCATGCACACCCAAGAAATATTCAAGGAGACTCAAGCGTCTAAACTTGGGGATTCCCCCGTGCATCCCCTTCTCCATCAGCAATCATCAGTTCATCCTTCTCCATGCTATATTTTATCTCTTCATGTGTTATGTGCTAAACTAGGAGCGTCTCGCTCTTTACTTTTTAGGTTGTTTCAGTTTTTTTTTTCTGTTCATAACAAGCTGGACCCTAGCCTTCATTCTTTGGGAGAGAAATACGCTCCACTCCAACCTAGAACACAACATAGGTTTGCAAGCTTATTATTTTTGTGTGTTCTTTATCTTTTCATAGCTGCTGTCATGCTTAGCTCTTAGTTTTCATGCTTATATTTTATTGAGTTTTTATTTAGGTTGCCTTTGGAACTCCCTTGTGTTATCATGCTTATCTTATTTAGAGAGTTGGCTTGTTGAACCGAGTTGTGTGTCTTGCATGAGTAGGTAATTGAGGTTGATATTATAAGTGTAGTAGTAACTTGCAATAGTTTTGAGGTATTGATTTGAGTAATGTTTGGACTTTTGGTGCCAAGAGCTTCAGCCTATTAGTGATAGGTGTCGTATTTTGGTCAATCCGTGTTTATTTTCGAAAACTACAAAAAAATTAGTTGAGAACTCTAGCTACTAGATGGATCGCTAACCTCTGGATGGGTTGGAATATATAGAGTACCCTCACGTACCATGGCTCAAGGATGCGCAAGGATAACCAAACCCTCATACACTCCTCCTCGGGATACTTGTCTCTTTGTGAACCACCTGATTAGATAGAGAGTTACCAATAATAAGTGCATGAGTTCTTCGGACTAATGTGAGTATTCGATTGGTGGAACTTCCACCTTCTATATTTTGCTAGCCTCTTTGGTACCGAGCAATTCCCTTTCTCATCTTTTGGTTTGGCTCATACTTCGCCGGTGCATTCAGGCCCTTGGCATGACACGCTCTGTCATCATTAACCTCCTTATATCTTCCTCAAAATAGTCACCATACCTACCTATCAAGGCCTTTCCATACCCTTTCCGAGACACATTGCCATGCAACATACATCATCTCATGACTTGATCTTCATGTCATACATGCTTTTTCTTGATCGAGGAGCCGCATGCTAGTTGGGGTTTGCCCTTATCATTGCTACATGACCACTAGTATCATTGCATATCCTGCTACACGGGAAGAGGCATACATTTGCATACATCATGATAGTTTTTCATTTTTCTTTATGTTGATTACTTCTTGTGAAATATAGAGTGTTGACCCTAAGTGAGGAAAAGATCCCAAAGAGGACATATTAAAAGATCCCAAAGAGGACAAATTAAAAGATCCCAAAGAGGAAAAATTAGAGATAAATAGAAAGAGCCAATGAGGCCACAAATATACAAAAAATAGAAAAAATAAATAAAAAGAGAGAAGGGGAAACACTACTATTCCTTTTGAAAGATCCACACTCGTACTCCATTGTCATATTTGTACACCATAGGTATATTCATATCATTCATGCATAACTATGTGGGGGATCCTTACACTACAGAACTTGGCTTGCATATTCCAAGGACGAGCCTCCTCAAATGAGCTCTAGGTCTTCATGAGCAAGCAAGTTGGATGCACCCCTAATAGTTCCACTTGAGATCTTACCTTAGCTCATATGTGCATCCGTTGCATGGCAATCCCTACTCCTCACATCATATCTATCATTTTGCTTTCTCTCTCCTATGATTGTCCTCATTGATGTGAGCCTTTCACACCTTTTTTGCCTTCCTTCCCCTTCATTTTTCTCTTTCCCATCCTAAGTGCCAACATATCTTGCTCGCGCTCATCCATTGCATGAGTGCTCAAAGTCGAAAGGGAGAGCATCAGTTTGAAGTGTCAAAATAAGATTCCCAAGGAGACCAAGTGTGAAGTTCTAGTAGATTGAGTTCTCAATTAAACTATATAGTATTTTTATGCTCTAAACACATATCCCACTTCTTGCACGCAAACACCGTTTGGAGACATTCGAGTCACGGACAGCGAGAGCTCTTGCACCTTTATGTTCTTACTTTGCTAGTTTCAATACTAGATATAGACTCTTGCTTGTTATTGTCTTGACTTGAATTGCATATCTTACTTACTTTACTTTGAAGTTATTATATGTGTGTTAGAATGTCACCAGAGAAATTATATGTGTTAGCAGTTACCTACTTGAGGACGAGCAGGAATTAAGCTCGGGATGTTGATATGTCCCAAACGTATCTATAATTTCTTCTTGTCCCCTGCTCTTTTGGGTGACATTGCTATTTGTTTTGCTACACTTTCATACCTTTTTACAAATATTTGGACTAACCTACTAACTCAATGCACCGAGTGCCAGTTTCTGTCCGCTGATGTCTGTGAATTGCAGGTTAACACCCATATTTACAGAGCCCAAAAAATTCAATAAAAATATATAAAAAATGAGCATGACGGAGGCTTACGGAATAACTGAACGAGGGACAAAGGGGGGGTCACCCCCTCCCAGGCGTCCAGGGGGTGCGGCCCCAACCTAGGTCGCGCCACCAGGGCGCCTGGGTGGAGGGGCCACCCCCTGGTGCCCCCTTCGGCCTATATTTACACCCCGTTCCAGAAACCCTCAAGAGAAACCCCGCATCGCGATTTTCACCTCTGTTCCACCGCTGCTTCGCTTCCAAGATCGGGATCACTAGAAGACCTCTTCCCGGCACCCTGCCGGAGGGAGGACACGGGGATCAACCCCGGCAAATCCCATGGTCAGGGAGCCTGGGTTAGTCATGAGATGCACAGGTTGGACGATAGCTCGTCCGCAAACAGGAAGGCTCGCTCCTGCTCGATATTATTGATGGGGGAGATGCGATTATAGTGGAAGCCAAGGGTGGAGCGCTCAAGGCTAGGGTTACAGGTGATATTAGATGTCTTTGGCGTCGCCCCACCTAGCCCTTATATACCGGGCTAGGTCTCGGGGAGTTCATCTACGTGTACAAGTAAGCTTTCCTAACCCTACCTTGCTCCGTACGGCAGGTCTTCGCACCTTCCTTGTGAGTCGTGGACTCCTACGTCGGTGCCAGCTAGCGGGCCGAGGCTGTATCTTCATGAGCCTTCTGTCTTCATGGACACCAGGTAGGCTTATCCGTAGGAGTCGTGGGGTCACCCCCTCGTCAGTAGCCCCCGAGTGCCTGGGGGACTCGGAGAGTCGCGCAGGGACTCGAGTACATTCATTTGTCGGTTATTGGTATGCGCGGTTCACCCGCGGGTCGCTGGCAGTCTGGTGGCCATGACAAAACCTGTTTCGAGGGATGCTAAGATGAAAGGGCCCAAGGAGTCGACGGGTCGAGCCTTGGTGAATTGCACTAGGGCAAATACCTACAGTAGCCCAATCAAACCCACGTCCCTCGACGTGAGCTTGGAACACTTGTGTCGAGCAAAAGTCCGGCCGCTTCAGGTCTTACGGTGTTCATTTGCCGCCAGTAATGTGCATAGCCTAAGGTGCGTCCGCCCGGCTTTTCTATCATGCGCAGCGCATGGGAAAGGTTGGGACTGAAATCGCTCTTCGGCAAGTCCCAGCCCGGCCGAACTTCGCAGCGGGGTCTTACCAACACGCTAATCTTGCGTGGCATCTGGGAACAGTGTGTCGTGTTCCAGGAATGTGTGTTTTTGAGGCGCGGAGCCTTATAGCATTGCACCCGCTTGGAAAAAAACATCAAGCGAGCTGTTCACTCATTCACCCGAGGAGCTTTGTTTCGAGTGCTCAGTCGGGTGTTTTTTGCGAGTAATCACTCGGATGCCGTTTCGGCTCTTGAGGTGAGGGAGCACCTGAGACTCTTAGCGCCGTATGGTCTTGGCGAATGCATGTTTTTCTCACGCCAGGTTGAGGGAGCACCCGAGACTCTCATAAGTGCGAGTGGTCACTCGAGCACATGGCTGACCTTTAGGTGAGGGAGCACCCGGGACTCTTATGATGTATTCTCCCGATGGGAGTAAGATGTTTTTTTTCTTCATCGGGAAAAAGATCTGAGAGATGGAATCTCAGGGCCTTGATGTCTGTTTGGTTTTCTTCGCCGCTTGTCAGGGATAGCGGTGCCTCTGTTTGATGGCTGTCAGGGATGCTCTGCCAGTGAACCATCACGTCTTCATGACCGGTCATAATAATGGCCGTTGTGGCATGCGGCAGGCGCCGGTTGAGTTTCCGATACGCGCATTGGAATCGCGCGTGAATTGACGCGTCTTGCGCACAGTGCGTCCCGTGGGAGAGCATCTTGGTCTTGGAGTCCGAGACGTCTGCGACGTTTAGTCTTTGAATTAATTGCTGCTGTCGTCTTGGCTTCTCTGTGCTTGAAGATTGTTGTTCTATAAATAAGCCTTTCTCTTCCACAGCGTTCCGCCTCTATCCAGCTTGCTGCTTTGCCTCTTCCTTCTTCTCTTGTTCCTCTCATGGATCCCAAGCGGGATGTTGGCCGTGGCCGTGTTCGTCGTGGCCGTGGTGGCCGTACACCACGTTCATGCCTTGGTGGTCGCCATGGTGCGACGCCAGTGCCTTCCTCTTCTCCCTTGGAGGAGGGATTCTGGCGCTATGACTTTCTTTTACATGTTCGTGGCTAAAGTGCCAATCACGTTCTTCTTCCTTATGCTCTTTCCGCCATTGTCTCGGAACGTGGCTTGGATGGCTTGCTTCTGCATCTTCAAGGGAGCTGTCGATCTCCTTCTTATGTTGACTTGGAGGTTGATAGTTCCCGCTTGATTTTTCTTGGCTCTGGTTGGAGTTTGTTTGCTCGGCGATTGAATTTGCGAGATGGGGATGTTCTCAGTTGTCGTTTTGACGGCGAAAGCACTTTCACTGTCCGCGCGTTCGACCCGAGTGGAAACAGCATGGATCCGCGCTGGCAGGAGTCGAGCAGCGGCAGCTCCACAAAGTCGAGGAGTCCTTCGCCTGCGTCTTCGACTGCTTCTTCCTCAAGGGACTCTTCTGGTGCTGGTGGTGAGCCGTCTTCAACTGCTTCTCCCTCTGGCTCTGAAGAAGACCTCGATGTCAAGCCACCGGTTAAACGAGCGCGGCAGGCGACCTTGTAGAACTGGAGGCAGCGGCGTCATCTTAGCCGGAAGCTTGGGCGGAGCTAGAGAAGAAGCTTGAGGAGCAGGAGAAGAAGCTGGTGGAGCATCGTCTTCAATGGCTCCGCAAATAAGTCGAGCTTCACCTTTTGTTATGTCATTGACATCATGAGCCTGCTGCTTCGACTCCTCCTTTGTCTATGATGATGCTCTTGTACTAGAGTCGATTACCCCTCATGGGCACACATGTAGAAGTCATAATTCCTTGGGTGATTCCCTCTTGTAACAGGAGCTGCCTTCTATCCAAATGTAGTTGAGTCCTTTTTGTACTGAAGATGATCCTTATGATGTAAACTGTGCTTGTTCCTTTGCAATGGAATTTATATTTGGGCCTTTATGAACCCGAAATCCGAGTTCGAGTCCTTGACGATCAGGAGCTATCTTCGATTTCTTTGGAACTGAGAGTTGTGTTCGAGTCCTTTTCGGCCGAGAGTTGTCTTCGAGTCCGTCCAATACTTTGCATTGTGGGTTCTATCGGGTGCGCGACAGCGCTCCCAATGGGAGTAGCCCCCGAGGCTACGCTTGAGTCGAAGGGTCGAGCGTAGGATAGAATCTGTTTTTTTTTATGTCTTTTATCGGGTGCGCGGCAGAGCTCCCGTACGGACGACGTTGGAGATCATCACCACAACCGTTGTGATTTTCTAATCAAGCCCTACATCCTAGACGTCCTCGTTGACGCCGAAGATCGCCGGAGTTGTCGTCTTCGTCGCGTCTAATCTACACGTCGCGGTTAGTAAAAGCGTCGTATTTTTTTATCCGTTGCTCCGTTTTAGACGAAACTAGCGGCCAAATCGTTGTTTTGAAACCCTTTAAATAATTTGTACTGTAGATCCAAGTTTTGAGAAAATTATTTTTCCGTTTGCAAAAAAAAATTCCTAAATCCTATGCAAAAATGTTCTAGTAATATGTTTTTACTCATAGATCCGTTTTGTGTGATTCCAAAGGCCACGGTTTTCTTTCGAAGCCCTCTATTCAGTTCAACCATAAAGTTTGTTTTGGTATTTTTGAAAATATTCAGATCTGATCAGATATTATTTTCATCTTTAGTTGATCTTATCTTTTGTTTTACAATTCGGATTTGATTGATTCTTTTTGCAAACTAAAACCCTAGCTAAACCCTATATTTTAGACACTTTGCAACCCACTTTTTGAAATCAATCTTGATCTGTTTTGCAAAATCTTTTATTCGGATTTTATTTTGGAGTTCTTGAACATTGTTTTGCTTTTGGTTGTGTATTGATTGTGTGTATCTTTGTTTGCTCGCGATATATTGTCCGGAGTGCGAAGCAGAGTACCACCAATCTTTAGAGTTCTGCAATCAACAGCAAGGCAAGTCATACCTTTGACCATACTCCCTATTACCTATGTTTTCCATGCATTAGTTCTTCTTCTTTAGCTTGCATGATAGGTTATACTATGCTATTACACCCAGTAGTTCATTAAGGTAGGTCTGATCCTTACATCATTGTCACCATCGTATAATAGAATATTGCTATGCTAAGTAGACGTGGATTGGGAAGTGAATCATTATGAGGTATGAGTGATAATGTAGTAATTAGGACCAAGATAAAGTTAATGAACTACCTGAGTGGGATGGTTGCGAGTATCCTGGGGGTGGCCAGTGATGACTGCGGAAATCCACCCAGGCTCAAAGGGACTTTTTGTATTGACATACCTAGAAGCTTACATGTGCATCCACAAGCTACTATGGGCTCTGGCTTGGTTGATCAGTTGTAGGAACTCTTACTAGGTAGCGGTACGAAAGTAGATGTGAGTAGGTGGGATGGGTGCTACCGGAGTAAGGGAAACTCTTTTGAAAGACCATGTCTCGATCTTCCAGTTGTCATACATCATGCAGTGTGACGAACTACAAAGGAGGCGATCGAGTCTTGTGGGGAAAAGTGCAAAAACCTTTGCAGAGTGTAAAACTAATCGATTAGCCGTGTCCCAGGTTATGGACAATTTGAGCGACTAGATGTGGAAATATTGATTTGTATCATCATCTTTAAATAATTTGTTGGTTTAATCACTTTGGGATAGATTGAGTGGGGGTTCCCATCTCAATCGTATGCTATTGTAGCATTTAGCTATTATTATTCTATAGGGAAAATTAGCTTTTTGCAAAATTAAATGTAGAAGCTCCACCAGCCAAATTTCATGTATTATAGGGCTTTTGCTTCTTTCTGTGATATGACTTGCCGTACGATCAAAGTACTGACCCCTTTGGGGTTGTAACTTATTCATGCTGCAGATTGTTCTGACGAGGAGTATGGTGCGAATAGGTCGCCGTCTTATACTCAACTTTTGCCGTGGAGTCGGATGGACTCGCTACTACTACTATTATAGCTTCCGCAAGTATTTGATTAGATGGCCTTAAGCCATATTATTATTGTAATATTTACTTCATTTGATGTAATAAAGACATGTTTTACTTCTGTTATTTCATCGAGTACTGTGTGTGCTAGAAAACCGATCCAGGGACTAGCACGTTAAGCACAGAGACTTGGTCCCTTCGGATCTGGTCGCTACAAGATGGTATCAGAGCACATGTTGACTGTAGGACGTGACCTTAGGAATGGAAAAGCCATAGGATGAAAACTTTATTTTAAAACCCTCTACAGTTCTAATGATTCTCATACTCTTTGCTATTCACTTCTAATCTCTTCTCTCCTTAAAAATATAGATGCGGATCACCAAGTTCGCTCAGCCTGATGAGACCACACATTTTGGACAAAGCCTGATGGAGATCGTGAAGTTTTTGAAGATCGCCTTTCCTAGTTTCATCGGGACACTCATGACTACAGGACCAGGAGCAAAGTGCTGGAAGGTCCAAGTTCACATTCCAGAACGCACCTTTGGAAGGAAAATCAAGCCAATTAACTTCTCGGTGAAAGCACCAAACTGGAGCGTGGGAAGAAGTCGTGCCGCAATGATGACCTTAGGCCGTATTCGACAGGAGTACTACGCAGATCTTCAAGGAACCCGCTTCGAGATGTATGGACGCCGAGATCATACTGGAGAATTAGTACGCACTGTTGAGGATACATCAATGGCATCCCACATTCAAGACTTGGGGGAAGCTAAGAGAGTCCGTGAAGAGTATGAGGAGCAAATCGACGCACTACAAGAAAGGAATGAAGAGTTGAAGCTCATGCTGGAGGAAGCAGAAGAACAACTTGACCAAGGAGAAAACATTCAGGAGGATGACTCCGATGGATGCCTCGTCAGCCAAGATGAGGATTACCAGTCAGAGGAAGAGGAAAATGGAAATGATGTCTTGATGATCGATTCTTATTCCGACTCAAACTAGTCATAGACCACCATTACAGCTTTTTTTTAGTTAAACGTTAGAGTTTCGATCTGTGAGTTTTCTTAGAGTTACCATGTCGACTCTTGTGACATGGCCTATCTTAGTTAATTCTGTGAACCTTGATTTGAATGAGTGATTGATTGAAATTTCTTGCTATCATGTTGCATGTGGGTAGTGTTATTCCCCTTAGGCCTATTTTCTCTCTATAACCTCATCTGTTCTAACCCGACAGATGCCGCCAAGACGTGCCCCTTCTGCTAATGGATCAGGGAATGGAATTCCACCCCGCTTAGAGCAGTTGCTTCAGACCCAGAATCAGATGATGCAGCTTTTGATGCAGAACATGAACAACAACAACAAAAATGCCCCACCACCACCACCACCTTTGGGAGACAGCCTCACCCGTTTCCTAAGGTTGAACCCACATTTGTTCTCTAGCAGCCCGGAGCCGATTGTTGCAGATGAATGGCTCCGCAATATGGGAAGGAAGCTAGCAACAGCTGGATGCACTGATGAGGAGAAAGTGAGATTTGCCTCGCACCAGCTTGATGGACCTGCAGCCGCATGGTGGGATAATTACACCACCACATACCCCATGGCGAATGTGACTTGGGGCCAGTTCTAGCAGGCGTTCCGCACTACTCATGTTTCAGCTGGAGCTATCAGTCTCAAGAAGAGGGAGTTTCACAACTTACGCCAGGGAGGTCGTTCAGTGGCAGAGTATGTGGAGGAATTCAACAAGTGGTCCCGTTATGCTCCAGGAGATGTGGCCACAGATGCTGCCAAGCAGGAGAAATTTCTGGAGGGATTAAATGATGAGCTTGGAGTTCAGTTGACGGTGGCAACCTTTGCTAACTACCAGGAGATGGTGGATAAGGCTATCATTCTTGAAGGCAAGCATCAGATAATGGAGAATCGCAAGAGGAAGTACGGACAGGGCAAGTATCAATCTGGAACTCAACAGAAGCCCCGTTCCGCACCATTCTCAGGATATGGTGGAACAGGACCCAATAAATTTGTAGGGCACAACCATCATAATCATGGAGGTCATTCTCAGCATGGAGGAAATGGACACAACCATGGAAACCAGAGGAATGGCAATGGAGGAAATGGGAATCAGCAGCGGTCCAACCCATCTATGCCCATGAAGAAGGACCTAAGTCACATCACCTGCTTCAAATGCAAAAACAAAGGGCATTACTCCAATGAATGTCCTGAGCTGAAGAATGCCAATGGGAGTTCTGGAAATAAGAAGCCTAACCCTTTTGCTAAGGGACAAGTGAACCATGTCAACGTGGAGGAAGCCTATGAACAACCCGAAGCAGTGTTTGGTAAGTTTTTGCTAAACTCTCGACCAGTACTAGTTCTTTTTGACACTGGTGCATCACATTCATTCATATCAAGGGTAGTTGTGGATAAGTATGGATTTTCTACCAAGACCCTTAGTGTGCCAATTTTAGTAAGTTCCCCGGGAGCCGAGATGATGGCAGGTTTAGGTTGTCCCCAGTTGAGCCTCGCCATTGGCAATCATGATTTCCCCACAGACCTGATAATTTTGAAGTCCCAAGGTTTGGATGTAATCCTAAGTATGGATTGGATGTCGAAGTATAAAGGCAACATTGATTGTGAGGGAAGATCAATCTCTCTCACCACACCCGAGGGGAAGAGAATCAAGTATGTGACCAAGCACAAGTTTAGAAGGACCCAGGTATATTCTCTTAAGGGGGTTAGCCTGGAGGAAGTGCCGATAGTCAAGGAGTACACTGACGTATTCCCGGAGGAGTTGCCGGAATGCCACTGGACAGGGATATTGAGTTTTTGATCGAGTTATTGCCAGGCACCGGACCTATATCCAAAAGGCCGTATAGAATGCCCACAAATGACTTAGAGGAAATTAAGAAGCAAATTAAAGAGTTATTGGAGAAAGGGTATATACGCCCGAGTTCATCACCTTGGGGAGCCCCAGTGCTTTTAGTGGAGAAGAAGGATGGATCTCTAAGGATGGTCGTGGATTATCGCTCGTTGAACGAGGTGACTATCAATAACAAGTATCCACTACCGATGATCACTGATTTGTTTGACCAATTGGAAGGAGCTAGTGTGTTTTCGAGGATCGATCTCCGATCGGAATATCACCAGTTGAAGATCCGTGAGAAGGATATACCCAAGACCGCTTTCACCACGAGATATGGACTCTATGAGTACACAGTCATGTCTTTCGGTCTAACAAATGCCCCTGCATACTTTATGAACATGATGAACAAGGTCTTCATGGAGCTTTTGGAAAAATTTGTTGTGGTGTTCATTGATGATATTTTGATTTATTCCAAGAATGAAGAGGAGCATGAAGAACACCTACGCTTAGTCTTGGAGAAACTTAGGGAACATCAACTTTATGCCAAGTTTAGTAAGGGTGAGTTTTGGTTGAAGGAAGTGGGATTTCTTGGACATGTTGTGTCAGGCGAAGGAATCGCAGTGGACCCCTCCAAGGTTGAAGCAGTCACAGAATGGCAGGCGCCCACATCCGTTGGTGAAATCCGTAGTTTCTTGGCCTTGCAGTTATTACAGGAGATTTATCAAGAGTTTCTCCAAGATTGCCAAACCTATGACGGAATTGTTGAAGAAGGACACCAAGTTCGTCTGGACGGAGGAATGTGAAGCCAGTTTTCAGGAATTGAAGAAGCGTTTGGTTACAGCCCCAGTGCTGATTTTGCCCGATGTGCGCAAGGATTTTCATGTGTATTGTGATGCCTCGCGGCAAGGACTCGGAGGCGTTCTCATGCAAGATGGAAAGGTTGTATGTTACACCTCGCGTCAGCTTCGACCTCATGAGTTGAACTATGCCACGCATGATTTGGAGTTAGCAGCCGTAGAACACGCACTCAAGACTTGGAGGCATTTTCTTATTGGGAACAAGTGTGCCGTATACACGGATCATAAGAGTTTAAAGTATATTTTTACGCAAAAGGAGTTGAACCTCAGGCAGAGGAGGTGGCTGGAGCTTATCAAGGATTATGATATGAGATTGCATTACCACCCAGGAAAGGCCAATGTAGTGGAAGATGCCCTGAGTCGGAAAAGTTATGTCAATACCCTTATAGCACGAGGTTTACATCAGGAGCTGTGTGACGATCTCAGAGATCTTCGCATGGATATTGTTCCACGAGGATATGTCGCCACACTAGAAATTCAGTCCACGTTATTGGGAAAGATCCGAGAAGCTCAGAAGTTGGACAAGGGTATTTCCGAGATCAAGGAGAGAATGGAGAAAGGAAAAGAAGAAGGATTTCATGAAGATGAGTACGGAACATTATGGTTGGAGAAGCGTATTTACGTGCCCAATGACCCGGAGATCAGGAAGTTGATTCTCCAAGAAGCTCATGATTCTCCTTACTCAATACACCCGGGAAACACCAAGATGTATTTGGACTTGAAGGAAAGTTTTTGGTGGACCGGGTTGAATAAGGATATTGCTGAGGATGTGGCTATATGTGATGTATGGCAGAGAGTGAAGGCGGAGCATCAGAAACCGGCCGGATTACTTCAACCTTTGCCGATACCTGATTGGAAATGGGACAAACTTGGTATGGATTTTATCATAGGATTACCCAGGACACGATCAGGCTATGAATCTATTTGGGTAGTGGTTGACCGTTTGACCAAGGTGGCTCACTTCATCCCAGTGAAAACCACCTATACTAGTGCTAAGTTGGCTAAGATATACATGACCAGGATCGTATGTCTGCATGGAGTTCCGAAGAAGATTGTATCAGATAGAGGCACGCAGTTTACCTCAAAGTTTTGGCATCAGTTACATGAAACCTTGGGAACTAGGCTGGAGTTTAGCACAGCTTTTCATCCACAGACAGATGGTCAGACTGAGAGAGTGAATCAAATTCTGGAGGACATGTTGAGAGCTTGTGCACTGGATTATGGATCCAGTTGGGATGATAATTTTCCATATGCGGAGTTCTCGTACAAGAACAGTTATCAAGCCAGTTTAAAGATGGCCCCGTTTGAAGCGTTGTATGGAAGAAGGTGTAGAACACCGTTGATGTGGGATGAAGTTGGAGACCACAAGCTATTCGGACCAGATTTGATCAAGGATTCGGAAGAGAAGGTCAAGTTGATCCGTGATAGGATGAAGATAGCTCAGTCTAGACAGAAAAGTTATGCCAATGCTAAACGAAAGGAAGTAACGTATGAAGTGGGAGATAGAGCATACCTTCGAGTGTCTCCGCTTCGTGGCATTAAGATATTTGGAGTTAAAGGAAAGTTAGCACCACGATTTGTGGGGCCATATAAAGTCTAGGAACGAAAAGGAGAGGTTTCTTACAAGTTAGAATTGCGCGAAGGTTTGTCTGGAGTTCACGATGTGTTTCATGTGTCCCAGTTGAAGAAGTGTCATGCAGAGATGACGAATATTCCGCTGAGAGACACCGTGCCATTGGAGGCAATTCAGCTGGAGGGTGATTTGACCTATGAGGAGAAGCCTGTGAAGATTCTCGATACGGCAGACAGAGTCACTCGTACCAAGGTTATTAAGTTTTGCAAAGTTCAATGGAGTCACCACACCGAGAAAGAAGCTACTTGGGAGCGAGAAGAGGATCTCAAGCAGGATCACCCACACCTTTTTGCTGACCAACCCGAATCTCGAGGGCGAGATTCACCTTAAGGGGGGTAGGTTTTGTAACATCCCAAATTTTCTATTTTGGATGAGTTACTAGAGAGCATATGCATATCATTTTTGTGTGTGCATTTTGGATCTTATTTGAGAGTTTATTTGAATTTATTGAATAAAGTTTTTCTTTAGTATTTTATTTTGTATAAATAACTTATTGAAAATATTATTTATGTTTTTCTAAGATTTTAGAAATTTATTTCGTATTTTTCCGACTTATATTTTATGTTATAAAACTCTTTGAAGTTTTAGAAAAATACGTATATATATAAACGTAATTATGTTTTACGTATTTTTATTATTTTAAAAATACCTATATACTTATTTTTTTTTTAAATTCGCGAAAAAAAAATGTCGCGGCCAGCCGGGCCGAGGCCGGCCCAGCCAGCCAGCGGCCCGCGACCGACCAGCCAATGGCCGAAAGGCTAGGGCGTGGCCTAGCCAGCCAAGCGAGCACGCTCGCACACACGTGGCGCGCGAGTTGTCTCCTTCCTGGAGACGAGCTCGTACAGGGGACGAACTCATATGCGGCCGCAACCCTTATTCGCTTTGGACTCCGTTTCGATTGCAGTTTGCCCAAGAAAACTTGTCCCTTAAATACCCCGTGACCCCTCCACCGATTTCCCACAAAATTTCGCAGCAAACCGTTCCAAATCGAGCTAATTTCGAGGTAGATCTAAGTCCAACGGAGCTCCATTTTTGGACGAATTTCGTCACCGGTGAGCCTCCCCTTGACCCCAAATTCTGCAGACCGACTCCTCTCTTCGTCGTGCATCTAATTGACATCATTTCCCTCTTCTTTTCTTGCGCAAGATTGATCCCCAAATTGTACGCGTACCGCGGGAGTTCATCGGAGCGCGCTCGGTTCACCGCGTTGCCACGCCCGTACGGACGACGTTGGAGATCATCACCACAACCGTTGTGATTTTCTAATCAAGCCCTACATCCTAGACGTCCTCGTTGACGCCGAAGATCGCCGGAGTTGTCGTCTTCGTCGCGTCTAATCTACACGCCGCGCTTAGTAAAAGCGTCGTATTTTTTTATCCGTTGCTCCGTTTTAGACGAAACTAGCGGCCAAATAATTGTTTTGAAACCCTCTAAATATTGTGTACTGTAGATCCAAGTTTTGAGAAAACTATTTTTCCGTTTGCAAAGTCTTGCTGAGTACGACTTTGTAAGTCTTGCTGAGTACGACTTTGTACTCACGTTTTCTTATTCTATGTTTTAGATAAGAACCGGACCCCGATGGAGTCACCTTCATGAAGCTCGACGTTGACTAAGTTAGCATAATCCTAGACAACAGTCTGGTCCCTCGTGGAAGGGCATGTTTGTTTACAAGGCTTCTCTAAGCCATTTGTTAAACTTGTCTGTACTCAGAACTAATTTTCTTCCGTTGTATGATGTAATGTTGATCACAGACATGTGATCCTTGTGTGCTCTATGTGTATATCAATAAAGATTACTTTGTAGAGTTATGTGATGATACCTGCTGTTCATACTAGGCATGTGTGCTGCGTGTATGATTATAACATGCATGTCTTAGTATGGGTTTTCGAGACCTTAGTTGTGATCTGGTTGGCGGTCTTTTATTCACCAAGTGGCCCTTAGATGTGCGCAGCTTGGGGCATCGCGATGCGATTGCTCGTGACTCTGTCACGTGCACACTTTGTTGTATGATCGAGCCCGCCCTAGACCCCGACTAAGTGATCGGGCTGGAGTAAGTCTATGTAAGAGTTAGGATCCAATCGATAACATGGTTGAGGCGACTTGTCTATGAGTATGGGATTCACCACCCATAAGCATTTAGACTTGTGTGCGGACGATGAGGACCCATCTCAGTTGATCATCCGGCCTGAATGGGATGTCCCTCACGTTCGATGCTTACCGAGAACGTTCTGTGCTTGGCCTTGTCTGCTTAGACAAGTGGGTACGGTTCTCGGCTCTCCATGTGATTGTATCGTGACTGGAATTACATACGCTAACCCCGGGTCCCGACAGACTTGGTATCAGAGCAGGACTGTCTGTAGGCTTATCAAACCCTTGGTCGAAGTCGAGTCTAGCATTCTATAGTTATATAGTTATTTGGGTATAAAGGGAACAACGTAAGGCTTCTTTTTCTCCTTACCCTCATCGATCTGAGTTCTGGGTCACCCTTATCTTTTCTACGGGATGATAGGACTAGGCTCATCTATGTCTTACTAGAACATCTCGCTGAGTGCTTCCTTGTAGCCGTAGGACAGTTGTGGTCGTCCAGACTCAACGAGTTTTGTGTTCCTTGAGGAAGTTCTGTCCAATCTCCTTGAGGTCGTCTTGTTTTCCATCCCGGTGTAGCCGTTATGCTGCCGGATTTATCCCGAGTTTCTGTGGATCTTGCCTTCGCATTATAATATTTTCCGCCTTCATCATGTCTTGTTATCCTTGAATCCATCGTACAACCTGTTCTGATTGTTGATCTTTATCACACAGGACGTCAGGTGGAACTCGTAGTGCTGTTCGTCGGAATCGAGATCGTGTTCGGAATCGAAATGATGATGAACCTCTACCACCGCCTTCTGCGGCGGAAATCATGATGGAAGCTGAGAAGAATCAACGTGATCAAACACGCCTTCTGGAGCTCATTGAGCATAATACCGCTCGTCAGCGTAATGTGGTTGTGAGCATTCAGGACTTCATCCTCCTCAAGCCACCAGTATTCCGATGTTCTTCTGAGCCCCTTGAAGCTGATGATTGGCTCCGTTCCATCGAGCGTAAGCTTGATACTGCACATGTTGCTCCCGATGATCGAGTTATATTCGCGGCATACTTTTTGTAAGGTGCTGCTGCTGAATGGTGGGAGAACTATGTTGTTATGCAGCCAGATGGTCACCTAGTGACTTGGCAGGAGTTCTGTGATGCCTTTCGAGGGTACCACCTTCTGGATGAATTGATGGAGCGCAAGAAGGAAGAGTTCTGCAATCTCACTCAAGGAGAGATGTCCACTCATGAGTATGTGAGAGAGTTCAACCGTCTTTCTCGGTATGCCCAAGATGAGATCACCACCGATGCCAGAAAGCAGGCAAGGTTCCGCAAGGGACGTAGCCCCATCCTTCGTCATGATGTCAACCTCGTCGAATTTTCCACCTATCAGGATTTAGTCAACAGATCCTTCAGAGCTGAGCATGGCAATGAAATTTTCGAGGAATCTCGCAAGCATGCTCTTCAGCTTGCTCCTTCTTCAAGTTCAGCCCCTCAGAAACGCCGAATTTGGATTTCAACCAAAGCCATACCTCAAAACCTTCTTCAGAGCCCACCACCAAATATATGCCATCCACCCCAACACCTTATTCCACCCCGGAATGATGGTGTGCAGCTAAGCAATCCCACTCCCAGCATTTCAGACAGGGTATGCTTTAAGTGTGGTCTTCCAGGCCATTACTATCGTCAATTCCCTCAGGTCTTGATGGCACCACGTCATTCTCGAACCAAGCCTCCAAAGAAACCAACCACCAAAGCCTTCCGAGCAAAGTCTTCATCCACAAGTAGTGGTTGTGTGAACCAAATGTCAGTTGAGGACACCACTGCTGCTTCTGACGTCATTCTTGGCACACTCCCAGTCAATCATGTCCCCGCCTCCGTTCTTTTCGATCCAGGAGCTTCTCATTCATTCATGTCGGAGAGTTATGCACTTCGTCATGAGTTCGCCTTTGAAGAAATGTTTTCTCCAATGATCATTCAAACTCCTGGTTCAAAGTGGCAAACTAATAGAGTAAGCCATGGCAATCAAATTGCAATTGAGGGTTTAGTATTCCTTGCTTCACTTATAGCCCTCAAGTCTTCAGACATTGATGTCATCCTAGGAATGGATTGGTTATCAAGGCAAAATGCTTTCCTTGATTGTAAAGCCAAGTCAGTTAAACTCACCCATCCTTCAGGCCAGACCATTGACTACACATCACCCAGCTCTAGAATCCAGATGCATACTTTTAATGTGCTTCCACTTCCAGACCTTGAAGATGTTCCGGTGGTTCGTGACTTCCCGGATGTCTTTCCTGAAGAGCTGCCGGGAATGCCACCCGACAGGTCTGTAGAATTCATAGTGGATCTTATACCAGGCACAGCCCCAATTTCCAGACGCCCATATAGAATGGCCCCACATGAGTTAGCTGGGCTAAAAACCCAACTTGATGCTTCGTTGGCAAAAGGCTTCATCCGCCCTAGCTCATCACCATGGGGTTGCCCCGTTCTGTTCGTAACGAAGAAAGATGGAACAGAAAGGATGTGCGTAGACTATCGCCCGCTAAATCTAGCGACGATAAAAAACAAGTACCCACTGCCCAGGATCAATGATCTTTATGATCAACTTGTTGGATCCTCTGTCTTCTCCAAGATGGATTTGAGATTAGGCTATCATCAAATCAAAATCCGAAATGAGGACATTCCCAAAACGGCTTTCACTACTCGTTATGGTCTTTACGAGTAAACCGTCATGTCCTTTGGTTTGACCAATGTCCCCGCCACATTCTCGCGCTTAATGAATTCGATCTTCATGGAGTACCTAGATAAATTTGTTGTGGTTTATCTTGATGACATTCTCATCTACTCGAAGAACGAAGACGAGCACGCAGAACACCTTAGGTTGGTATTGATGAAACTTAGAGAGCACCGCCTTTATGCCAAGTTCTCCAAGTGTGAATTTTGGCTACCAGAAGTGACCTACTTAGGCCACGTGATTTCTGCGAAAGGTGTTGCAGTCAATCCCGAGAGAGTTCAGGCCGTCCTTGACTGGACTCCACCTGAATCGGTTAAGCAAGTTAGGAGTTTTCTTGGCTTAGCAAGCTATTGTCGCCGCTTTGTCGAGAAATTTTCTAAAGTTGCAAAGCCTCTTAATGAACTCCTCAAGAAAGATAAGAAATTCCAATGGACCCCCAAGTGCGAGGAAAGCTTTCAAGAGCTAAAAAGAAGATTGACTTCTGCACCCGTACTTGCACCTCCAGACACCAAAAGGGATTTCGAGATCTATTGTGATGCTTAACGGCAAGGGTTAGGATGCATACTTATGCAAGATCGACATGTGGTAGCTTATGCTTCACGCCAATTGCGGCCACATGAAGAGAACTATCCTACCCATGATCTTGAACTCACTGCCGTAGTTCATGCCCTGAAGACTTGGCGACATTACCTCCTTGGTAATCATTGTGAGATCTATTCCGACCACCAAAGCCTCAAATATATTTTCACCCAGCCAGATCTTAATCTCAGGCAAAGACGCTGGATAGAGTTGATGAAAGATTATGACTTAGGAATTTCTTACACCCCAGGCAAGGCCAATGTCATGGCTGATGCACTAAGTCGTAAGTCGTATTTTAACAACCTCATGTTACAACAGTATCAACCACTTCTTTATGAGGAATTTCGAAAGCTCAATCTCGAGATTGTTCCTCGTGGATCTCTTTTCAACTTGGTGGCAAAAAAAACCCTTGAGGATCAAATCGTAGTTGCCCAAAGGCGTGCACGAGGTGTTCGCCGGATCAAGGAGAACATTGCTAGCGGAGCTGCTAAATGTTTCTCCACAGATAGTAAAGGAACGATATTCTTTGAAAATCGTTTGGTAGTACCTAAGAATAAGGATCTACGGCAACTCATCCTCAAAGAAGCCCATGACACACCCCTCTCAATTCATCCCGGTAGCACAAAAATGTACCGAGATCTACGCCAGAGATTTTGGTGGACTAGGATGAAGAGAGACATTGCTCGATTTGTTGCTGAATGTGATGTTTGTCGTCGCATTAAGGCAGAACACCAAAGACCTGCTGGTACACTTCAACCTTTGCCTATTCCAGAGTGGAAATGGGACAAAGTCGGTATGGACTTCATCACCGGCTTTCCAAAAACCCAGAAAGGAAATGATGCCATCTTCGTGGTCATTGATAGACTTTCCAAAGTTGCTCACTTCCTTCCCGTTCGCGAGTCTATAACTGCTAGCCAGTTAGCGGACTTGTACATCTCTAGAATTGTGTCTCTTCACGGTATTCCTTTGGTGATCAATTCTGATCGTGGTAGCCTTTTCACCTCTAAATTTTGGGGAAGCTTTCAGAGTGCTATGGGAACTCATCTATCCTTTAGTACAGCTTTCCATCCTCAGTCTAGCGGTCAAGTTGAAAGGGTTAATCAAATTTTGGAAGACATGCTCAGAGCTTGTGTTATCTCATTCGGAAAGAATTGGGAGAAATCTCTTCCCTTCGCCGAATTTGCTTATAACAACAGTTTTCAATCTAGTCTGAACATGGCTCCTTTTGAACTCCTCTATGGACGACGATGTCGAACACCTTTAAACTGGTCAGAAACCGGTGAAAGACAAATCTTTGGGTCGGATATGATCAAGGAAGCAGAAGATCAAGTTCGCATTGTTCGTGATCGATTGAAAGCCGCTCAGTCTCGTCGGAAAAGCTACTATGATCGTCATCATAGAAAGGAGAGGTACAATCTGGATGAGAAGGCTTACCTTCGGGTTACTCCTCTGAAGGGAACCCAAAGATTCGGTATCAAAGGCAAGTTGGCCCCACGTTACATCGGACCTTTCCGCATTCTAGCTAAACGTGGAGAAGTTGCCTACCAACTTGAACTACCCCCTCACCTTTCCCGAGTACATGATGTATTCCATGTGTCACAACTCAGGCGTTGCTTCAAGGACCCCATCCGCGAAGTCGACCATGAAACGCTTGATCTCCAAGATGACCTTTATTATCGAGAGTACCCTGTTCGTATTCTTGATTCAGCAGAGCGTGCCACTCGCCGTCAAAAGATCAAGTTCCTTAAAGTTCAATGGTCACATCACTCCGAGAAAGAAGCAACATGGGAAAGAGAAGACCGTCTCCGTGCCGAGTACCCCACCTTCCTCCTGACGACTTCTGAATCTCGGGACGAGATTCTTTTGAGTGGGGGCGAGTTGTCAGAACCCCAACTAGGGTAAGTGCTAGGTTTGTTTGTCCCTTTGCATCATGCAAAAATTCCAAAAGAAATTCAAAAATGGGGAAAAGAAAAGCCCTGAGAAATTAATTCAAATGGCCAGATAAAAATCTGTTTCCAAAAATCATTTGAATGCTTGGAAAATTCCTAGAAATGTTACTGATCATTTTAAAAGTGGTTTGGGATCAATCCCATGCACATGGAATTTTCTAATATTCAAACAGTGGCTTTGGAAATTAAATAAACCCCTATTTGAATTAAAATTCAAATGTTTTGAATTGTAATAATGTCCAAATTTTATGAGTGGCTAGCTATTTGTAACCTAAGCCCACATAAAAGATTTGGGTATTTTATAAAATGCTCTGCTATTTTTATTTCATGGCAAAACATATTTATAGAAAAGGAAAAACAGAAAGCAAAAGATTAAAAGAATTAGAAAAGAGGAAACCCCCTGGCCATTCGGCCCAACTTACCTTTTCAGCCCAGCCCACCATCGCCCCGGTGTCGTCTTCCTCCCCGGCGCCCGAAGCAGCTCGGTGGCGAGCCGAGCGCCGTGGACGCCACCGAGGCTCGCCTAGGCCAGCCCGAGGCGTCTCCTTGCGCCACGCGGAGCCAGAGACCCCCCCGGGCCTATCCCTCTCCTCTAGCTCACCCTCCTCCCCTCCTCCGCTCGTTTCCGTCGACGGCAGGGAGCTCGTCGGAGCACAGCAGCGTGCGCAGACGTGGCCACCGAGGCCCCCTCGCCAAGGCGCCGTGTCTAGAAGACTCGCAGACGTCGGCTTCTTCCTCCAGCGCACGGAATCAAGCCCTCCTGCCCCGTGGACGACGTATTCGTCACCGCCATCCCCCGGCCACCGTGGAATCCCGGCGATCGATTCGCCGTCTCCGTCGCTTCCTCGAGCTCGGCTACCTCTCTAGTGCACTCTGGTGAGCCTTGCGACCTTTTTCCCTAACCCAGCACTCGTTCTAGTCGCCCCGGTCGTCGTCTCCTTCGAGCAGCAGCTCCGGCCGCCGCGCAAGTCGTCGCCGGCGTGGCCCGGGGCCTCCTCAAGGTCCCCCGCGTGCTCTACGCGACGCGCACGAGAGAGGGGAACCCTCCAATTCTTTCCCCGTGCCCAGCCGTGCCCGGGAACGCCGTCCCGAGTGGGCGCCGCCGTGACCCGTGGTCACCGGCGGTTAGCCGCCGGTCATTAGTGCTAATGACCCTGTTAATCCCATGCCTAACCCCTTCCAGTGGCACTGACTAGTGGGCCAGCCCCCCCTTAACCCCTCTGTTAAGCTAACTAAACCGGGTTTAACCCCTCTGTGACTGACCAGCCGACCCCACATGTCAGGCCCCCTGGTGACATCAGCACTGCGTCATGCTGACGCAATAAAGAATTTTCCAGAGAATTAAATTAATCCAGAAAATTACAGAAAATTGTTAAACTTTGGAAATTCATAGAAAATTCATATGAACTCCAAATTGGACAAATAATATATGAAAAATGATCAGCATAAAATTCTCTATCCAAATATGCAATTTTCAACCATGTTTGAGTTGATTTTAAAATGGGACCAGTAGCTTTTGCTATTTGGTTTAAATGGAATTAATTCAAATTTAATTCAAATCCAATTCAAATTTTAACCATTGCAATGCACATATGATCACTTGTACTTCAGAATCTTATCCCACACATGATGACATGGTATACAATGATCAAACATTAGCAAATGCAAGATGACCTAATTTGAATAATATTTGGAGTTTGATTTTGAATTAACTTTTCAAATCAACTTCAATTAACATGTGGCAAATTGAACCTAGATCAAACCAATAGCTTTCACATCATGTGACAACATAAACATGTGATTGTGCATTTCAATTCAATGTTGTCCCCCTTTGTTGATGATTGTGCCGGTAACAGCTTTTCCGAGACGGTGATCACCCCCGAAGAAGAAGACCACCGTTAAGAACCGTGTATCGCCAGCAAGGCAAGCAATCCCCATTGATCATGTCTATAAAATCCCAATTCCCTCTCAGTCTCGCTTATGCATGTTTAGGAGATCCCTTTGTATCGATTCTACCGTGTAGTTGAACCCATATCCGATGCATGACCTATCATCTTGTCACAGTAGTAAGCAAACCACAATCCTAGCTGACATAGGAGTTGATTGATATCATGAAGCCCCTGCAACTGTTATAGCTTATTGCATGCTTAGTGTTAACGAGGTTGCTTTTGATGTGAGTCGGGATGATGGTGAACATGGTGTTGATGAAAGTGAAACTGTGTCGGTGAATCCACCCTAATACAAGGTGAACGATGAGAGGTTGTGTAGGAGTACACAGTGGGTTGTCTCGTTGAACACCGCCTTAAGCATCGAGTTCTTGTATGGTAATCCAAGACAAAGAGTACAACCACACATTGGGCTCACTGACCCCTCTCGGCCTAGTACCTTGATCCGTGTCGACGTCCAGGAGTCACATTAGTTCGGACTTTCCATTTGACATGTGCATAGAAAAAGAACGAAGGAACTAGTTGCATCATATAGATATGTGGGTGCACCTGTGAGGCAGGAAAACCATCTGCCAGAGGTGGCGTCTCGGTCACCTACATTGTTTGAGTCCGTTTCGTCGATCCGGCCGGGCTCTCGAGCGGAGGCAAACTCAGATAGTCGACTCCTGGAATAGACCGGTTGTGAGCGAAGTGTCGTGGTGAACATCCTCGCTGTCACCTCTTGAACGTTGGCGAGACCTGGCGGTAACCGATGGTCATGTGTGTGGAGTTTACACCCTTGCAAGGTCAACAAAACTATTCGAATAGCCGCGTCCGCGGTTAAGGACTACTTGGAACCTGTACCTGATTATTAGACAACTTGAACTGGATTCTTCTAAAACTCGCAAGATAAGCGTGAGTGCTATGGTGTGCTTCTTCGTGGGGAAGTCGAGTAAGTAACCATAGTGGTGTATTGGTTGGAGATGTAGTGGACTCGTGTACGTTTCTTATCTCAAGTCTGGTACTCGTAGTTCAGGACTAGCCAAGTCAAAGCTGGCACTTCTGCATGATGAAACCCCACCTCCCTTTACCTTGATACTTGAGCATGAGTAGTATAGATCTGATGCAAGTCTTGCTGAGTATGACTTTGTACTCACGTTTGCTTATTCTATGTTTTAGATAAGAACCGGACTCCGATGGAGTCACCTTCATGAAGCTCGACGTTGACTAAGTTAGCATAATCCCAGACAGCAGTCTGGTCCCTCGTGGAAGGGCATGTTTGTTTACAAGGCTTCTCTAAGCCATTTGTTAAACTTGTCTGTACTCAGACCTAATTTGCTTCCGTTGTATGATGTAATGTTGATCACAGACATGTGATCCTTGTGTGCTCTATGTGTATATCAATAAAGAGTACTTTGTAGAGTTATGTGATGATACCTGCTGTTCATACTAGGCATGTGTGCTGCGTGTATGATTATAACATGCATGTCTTAGTATGGGTTTTCGAGACCTTAGTTGTGATCTGGCTGGCGGTCTTTTATACACCAAGTGGCCCTTAGATGTGCGCAGCTTGGGGCATCGCGATGCGATTGCTCGTGACTCTATCACGTGCACACTTTGTTGTATGATCGAGCCCGCCCTAGACCCCGACTAAGTGATCGGGCTGGAGTAAGTCTATTTAAGTGTTAGGATCCAATCGATAACATGGTTGAGGCGACTTGTCTATGAGTATGGGATTCACCACCCATAAGCATTTAGACTTGTGAGCGGACGATGAGGACCCATCTCAGTTGATCATCCGGCCTGAATGGGATGCCCCTCACGTTCGATGCTTACCGAGAACGTTCTGTGCTTGGCCTTGTCTGCTTAGACAAGTGGGTACGGTTCTCGGCTCTCCATGTGATTGTATCGTGACTGGAATTACATACGCTAACCCCGGGTCCCGACATTCTAAGGGACAAGTGAACCATGTCAACGTGGAGGAAGCCTATGAACAACCCGATGCAGTGTTTGGTAAGTTCTTGCTAAACTTTCGACCAGTACTAGTTCTTTTTGACACTGGTGCATCACATTCATTCATTCATATCAAGGCTAGTTGTGGACAAGTATGGATTTTCTACCAAGACCCTTAGTGTGCCAATTTTAGTAAGTTCCCCGGGAGTCGAGATGATGGCAGGTTGGTCAGGAGATGCACAGGTTGGACGATAGCTCGTCGTCAAATAGGAAGGCTCGCTCCTGCTCGATATTATTGATGGGGGAGATGCGATTACAGTGGAGGCCAAGGCTGGAGCGCTCAAGGCTAGGGTTGCAGGTGATATTAGATGTCTTTGGCGTCGCCCCACCTAGCCCTTATATACCGGGCTAGGTCTCGGAGAGTTCATCAACGTGTACAAGTAATCTTTCCTAACCCTACCTTGCTCCGTACGGCAGGTCTTCGCACCTTCCTTGTGAGTCGTGGACTCCTACGTCGGTGCCAACTAGCGGGCCGAGGCTGTATCTTCATGGGCCTTCTGTCTTCATGGACACCAGGTAGGCTTATCCGTAGGAGTCATGGGGTCACCCCCTTGTCAGTATCCCCCGAGTGCCTGGGGGACTCGGAGAGTCGCGCAGGGACTTGAGTACATTCATTTGTCGGTTATTGGTATGCGCGTTTCACCCGCGGGTCGCTGGCAGTCTGGTGGCCATGACAAAACCTGTTTCGAGGGATGCTAAGCTGAAAGGGCCCAAGGAGTCGACGGGTCGACCCTTGGTGAATTGCACTAGGGAAAATACCTACAGTAGCCCAATCAAACCCACGTCCCTCGACGTGATCTTGGAACACTTGTGTCGAGCAAAAGTCCGGCCGCTTCAGGTCTTACGGTGTTCATTTTCCTACGGTAATGTTCATAGCCTAAGGCGCGTCCGCCGGCTTTTCTATCATGCACAACGCATGGGAAAGGTTGCGAGTGAAATCGCTCTTCGGCAAGTTCCAGCCCGGCCGAACTTCGCAGCGGGGTCTTACCTACACGCTAATCTTGCGTGGCTTCTGGGCACAGTGTGTCGTGTTCCAGGAATGTGTGTTTTCTAGGCGCGGAGCCTTATAGCATTGCACCCGCTTGGAACAAAACATCAAGCGAGTTGTTCACTCATTCACCCGAGGAGCTTTGTTTCGAGTGCTCAGTTGGTGGTTTTTTGCGAGTAATCACTCGGATGCCGTTTCGGCTCATGAGGTGAGGGAGCACCTGAGACTCTTAGCGCCGTATGGTCTTGGCGAATGCATGTTTTTCTCACGCCAAGTTGAGGGAGCACCCGAGACTCTCATAAGTGCGAGTGGTCACTCGAGCACATGGCTGACCTTTAGGTGAGGGAGCACCCGGGACTCTTATGATGTACTCTTCCGATGGGAATAAGATGTTTTTTTTCTTCATCGGGAAAAAGATCTGAGAGATGGAATCTCAGGGCCTTGATGTCTGTTTGGTTTTCTTCGCCGCTTGTCAGGGATAGCGGTGCCTCTGTTTGATGGCTGTCAGGGATGCTCTGCCAGTGAACCGTCACATCTTCATGACCGGTCATAATAATGGCCGTTGTGGCATGCGGCAGGCGCCGGTTGAGTTTCCGATACGCGCGTTGGAAACGCGCGTGAATTGACGCGTCTTGCGCATAGTGCGTCCCGTGGGAGAGCATCTTGGTCTTAGAGCCCGAGACGTCTGCGACGCTTAGTCGTTGAATTAATTGCTGCTGTCGTCTTGGCTTCTCTGTGCTTGTGGATTGTTGTTCTATAAATAAGTCTTTCTCTTCCACAGCGTTCCGCCTCTATCCATCTTGCTATTTTGCCTCTTCCTTCTTCTCTTGTTCCTCTCATGGCTCCCAAGCGGGATGTTGGCCGTGGCCGTGTTCGTCGTGGCCGTGGTGGCCGTACACCACGTTCATGCCTTGGTGGTCGCCATGGTGCGGCGCCAGTGCCTTCCTCTTCTCCCTTGGAGGAGGGATTCTGGCGCTATGACTTTCTTTTACATGTTCGTGGCCAAAGTGCCAATCGCGTTCTTCTTCCTTCTGCTTTTTCAGCCATTGTCTCTGAACGTGGCTTGGATGACTTGCTTCTGCATCTTCAAGGGAGCTGTCAATCTCCTTCTTTTGTTGACTTGGAGGTTGATAGTTCCCGCTTGATTTTTCTTGGCTCTGGTTGGAGTTTGTTTGCTCGGCGATTGAATTTGCAAGATGGGGATGTGCTCAGCTGTCGTTTTGATAGCGAAAGCACTGTCACTGTCCGCGCGTTCGACCCGAGCGGCAACAGCATGGATCCGCGCTGGCAGGAGTCGAGCAGCGGCAGCTCCACAAAGTCGAGGAGTCCTTCGCCTGCGTCTTCGACTGCTTCTTCCTCAAGGTACTCTTCTGGTGCTGGTGGTGAGCCGTCTTCAACTGGTTCCCCCTCTGGCTTTGAAGAAGACCTCGATATCAAGCCACCGGTTAAACGAGCGCGGCAGGCGACCTTGTAGAACTGGAGGCAGCGGCGTCATCTTCGCCGGCAGCTTGGGCGGAGCTGGAGAAGAATTTAGAGGAGCAGGAGAAGAAGCTGGTGGAGCATCGTCTTCAATGGCTCCGCAAATTCCGTCCAGTAAAACAGAAGAATTATAAATTTCTAAAATGATAGATAGGAATATAGCGAATAAAGCCATTGCAACCCCCATAAAAGGAGTAGTCCCCCAACCCGGGGCGACTTTCCCATATTCCGAATTCAAGGGTTTCAGTAAACTACCTGCACCAGTTCGTTTTGGCCTAGGTTTAGAACTACGGCTTTCCACAGAATTCTATAGGGATCTATCTATGAGATCGAGTATGGAATTCTGTTTACTCACTTTAAATTGAGTATCCGTTTCCCTCCTTTTCCCGCTAGGATCGGAAATCCTGTATTTTCCATATCCATACGATCGAGTCCTTAGGTTTCTGAAATAGTGTAATGGAAAAAGAAGTACTTCGAATCATTGCTATTTGACTCGGACCTGTTCTGAAAAAGTCGAGGTATTTCGAATAAGTCGAGCTTCACCTTTTGTTTTGTCATTGACATCATGAGCTTGCTACTTCGACTCCTCCTTTGTCTGTGATGATGCTCTTGTACTAGAGTCGATTACCCCTCATGGGCACACATGTAGAAGTCATAATTCCTTGGGTGATTCCCTCTTGTAACAGGAGCTGCCTTCTATCCAAATGTAGTTGAGTCCTTTTTGTACTGAAGATGATCCTTATGATGTAAACTATGCTTGATCCTTTGCAATGGAATTTATATTTGGGCCTTTATGCAACCGAAATCTGAGTTCGAGTCCTTGACGATCAGGAGCTGTCTTCGATTTCTTTGGAACTGAGAGTTGTGTTCGAGTCCTTTGCGGCCGAGAGCTGTCTTCGAGTCCTTCCAATACTTTGCATTGTGGGTTCTATCGGGTGCTCAACAGCGCTCCCGATGGGATTAGCCCCCGAGGCTACGCTTGAGTCGAAGGGTGGAGCGTAGGATAGAATTTTTTTCTGTTTCTGTCTTTTATCGGGTGCGCGGCAGAGCTCCCGATGGGAGTAGCCCCCGAGTCTTTAGGTGATCGTTGGCGATCGGGTGAAGACTAAATGAGCATTTTTCCTGTGCTTCCTCCAAAGTTTCTTCAGAGTACTTTGGTGGTCCATCCGATTGTGGCCATGTCTTTCGAGCCTTGTTTTCAGCAGGTGGGGCTGGCTGCGTATTTTTTGCTTGAGCGTTTTTTAAGCTTCAGACTGCGCGAAAGGTCTTCGGGAGGCGATGGTCCTCGAGCTCCCGAGTGATTGGATGTAGGGGTCGCGTGGGTAACTATAGCGTCCTTCGGGGGGATTTCTTGTGCTCGAGCCCCTGAGTTTTTTGATGAAGATCGCATAGGCGATAGCATCTCTCGGGGGGATTTTGCTCTTAAGCCCCCGAGTGCTTTGGTTAAGATCGCGTAGGCGATAGCGTTGCTCGGGGGGATTTTTCTCTTAAGCCCCCGAGTGCTTTGGTTAAGATCGCGTAGGCGATAGCGTCTCTCGGGGGGATTTTTCTCTTTAAGCCCCCGAGTGCTTTGGTTAAGATCGCGTAGGCGATAGCGTTGCTCGGGGGGATTTTATTCTTAAGCCCCCAAGTGCTTTGGTTAAGATCGCGTAGGCGTTAGCGTCTCTCGGGGGGATTTTATTCTTAAGCCCCCGAGTGCTTTGGTTAAGATCGCGTAGGCGATATCGTCTCTCGGGGGGATTTTTGTAACAGCCCATATTTCACAAAAATTTAAAAATTTGTTTTCGGTCTGAATTGTTTGATTGTCTGATTTGTTTGCGGTGTTTGCATCCCCGATTTATCGATCGGCGATTATTTTTCTCCCTTTTATCTTGTATCTGACGGAGACCGACCATTGCCACTCTGACACTCGACCTTTGCGACACCGGGTTTCACCCGATCACCGTCGCGAAAACCACACGAGTCCAGTCGCAGCCAACAGAACGAAAAACCCCGTTTAATAATTAAATGAGTTATTTTTATAGCGCGCCGGAAAATGTTGTTGGAATGTCACCGCAGTGAGGTACGATCGACGGGCTCGACGTGCTGAGCGCTTGGTTCGAGATTTCGTCGGAATCGGAGTCCGTACGGAGTCTCGGCGGTCACGAACGCGATCACCGGACGCGCGAGAGAGGTACCGGGGACGTTTGCGTAAACTAGCCAGCCTACCTGCCTATATAAAGACCACCAGCCTCCCACCACCCAATTAGGGTTACCCTAAAGGAAAATTGCAGCCACCCCCCCTCTTTTCGTGCCCGTAACTTGTTTTTCTTATATCTTTTTAACCGTAACTCCGTTTGGAGTGTGCCTTATGTGTAACATGATTAATTTTTCGTGTACTTTCTGTTTATGCTATTGTTTGCTGCTGTTAACCAACCTAAAATATGGTTTAGGGAAGAACAGTACCAAATCTTTTAATCATCGTGCGACACTTAGTGTTATGCCATGTTTAGATTGTGCCTCACTTAAATTGACTAGTATAGATAGTTTATCTTATGCTTCATCTTTTGCCATGTTTGTGTGTTATGCCATGCTTGCTTGAGTTGCCATGATAATAACCGTTGGTTGATCACCTGTAGCTAAGCAACTTGAACCACCGTAAACGTGCGGTATTCGTCGTGTGTGACCGATACCCCACTTAAACTGTTAGTAACCGTTCTCGACGATAGATCCGTATCGCGTTGCCGTGTCGTGTGATGTCTTCTTGATCTTGTATTTCTCCGTAGTAATAGTGGAGCACTGTTGATTGCTTTCCAGTGTTTCGTTCTTGTGTGCTACCGCGGGTACCTCTCGGAGACAATGCGAGCTTGCGATCGGCTACACCTTCGGAATCCGACTTATCAACAGGCAAGGACTATGCATTACTTATGATCCATTCTATTTCAACCAGCGGTTTGCATGCTAGTCCAGGATAGGTTCGATGTTTGATCCTACCACATGTTTACAACCTCTTTCAAACCGATACAGCCATGTTCCTTCCCAGCAAACCTTGTACTGCTATGTTACTATTGCTCGTTGCTTAGCCTCTGCTTAGTATGCATGCTTAGGATGCTACGATGTTACCCAGTTACTCTTTGGGTTGGGATATCACTTTATTATATTGTTGTTGATGATATGATTATTATAATGTTGACTATATTCGACGAAGGATGGAAGGTCTAGGCTATCCCGCCCCGACGCTTTTTTCCATTCGAGTCACCTAGGACCCGAGTTCCGGGTATTGGTTTTAAGATTGAGTGTGCCTACCGCGTGTGGGATTCTATGGGGTCCCCTTTTTCTTACCTACCTAGCTTCAAGAATTTCTAGTGGTGGCCCAAGCTGGTTTTACCTTTTGCAACGTGTGTGTGTTGGTTGGCGCCCCAGCTGGTTTCGAAACAACTCGGGCCAGCGGAGACTTAGTTCCTATGTTGGTCCACCCGATCAGCTAGGACCCGGTTTCCCATGTGTGATTAACCGGCAATCCGACCTGCGTCATACGGATTTGTTTGTTGTTAGCTAGCGGGACCTGTCGTTTCGGAGCTCTTGGAACTAAATCATAAAATGGTTTCCTGTGATGGGTAGAAACTGAGAGAGATGGGCGTGCGTGCGGAGCCTTGTCATGGGCAGTTGGTACACCCTTGCAGGGTTAAATCTTTTCGAGAAGCCATGTCCACGGTTATGGACGACTTGAGACCTAGTCCTTGTTCATAGACAACAACAGCTGAGATAATCTTAATATAACTTGATCAACGGGACGTTTGCGTAAACTAGCTAGCCTACCTGCCTATATAAAGACCACCAGCCTCCCACCACCCAATTAGGATTTACCCTAATGGAAAATTGCAGCCACCGCCCCTCTTTTCGCACAAAATTTCTCCCAAAATCCCCCCTAAACCGAAACCCTAGCTTCCCAGCCGGATCTGGCCGTCGGATCGCCAGATCCACGGCCAGGGAGCCTCTACGTCGCCCCGGGAGCAGGCTCCTCCCACCTCCAGCCGATCCGGGCCCCGCCAGGCCGGATCTGGGCCGCAGGGCCCGCCGCCTCACCCCAGCGCGCGCCCGCCGGCGAGCACAGCGCCGCCGCGCCTCTCTTCTCCCACGAGCCTTCCTCCCTCCTCACCTCGTCACCTCCCCGCCTCCCTTATCTGCAGGACGCCTCCGGCATCCGCCGTGGACGACGACGGGAGCCGCGCCGTGGACGGCATCCTGCCTCCGCCTCGCAAATCCGTCGCCACGGGCCGCCTCCAACACCTCGCCGGTTCCCGGATCCGGCGCGATCCGGCACCCGCCGGCACCCTCTGTCGCCCGCGCCCCCTGGCCGGAGCGCCACCGGACGGCGAGGCGGCCGCCTCCCAGTCGTCGTGCTCGAGAGGAGCCCCGAGCCGGCCAGCCTCCCCATTGACTTGGGCCTAGCCCAGCAGCGGTCGGCCCAACGCCCCGCGCGGCCCACGGCAAGCAGTCCCAAGCCGGCCAAGCCACCAACCCCCTCTGCCTCTAGTTGGGCCGCGGACCAAGGGTGAGCAGGCCTCCCCTCTTTTTTTATTTTGTTCTACTTGATGTTATTCTGCTAAGTCTTTTAAATATTGCTGCTGATTCCGTTTTGCAACGTATTTTCCCGTTGATCCGTAGCTCCGATGAACGTGCCTCCAAAACGAAAGTTGCTCAGTTTTGCGTGCTCTAGCGTTCGTATGTAGAAAGTTTTTCCGTTTGAGGCCGTCTAGATAATTTAATTCTGCGTCGAAGTGGGTACCAGATCGTTAGCTGTGCTGTTGTTGCTGAACTGTTATTTTTTATTGCAACTTCGGGCGACGATTGCTTCGCAACCGTTCGTCGGAATTGATTGATTCCTTTTGCATCCTGTTAAGCATTGTTTCTACTTCAGTTCCATGCCTTCACATGTCATATTTGCTTGCTGCATGTTGATTGTATCTTTCTCCAAAGTAGCTACCCTGCTGTTAGTGTGCTGCTGTTTATATTTTGTTGTAACTTCGGTCGACGAGTGGGTCGCGACCGTTTATCAAGATTGAGTGATTCTAATTGCGTATTGTTAAGCATCATGTCTAGTTCATGCCCATGTATTGCTATGTCATGTTGCTGCACTTTTGGATATAGTTATACCCTTGTTTATACAGCATAAAAATAATAGTTTCTGCCATGTTGTTTGCTTAATATCTTTTGATCCGTGATGTCTTTTTGCATGATTCTTTTTGCCATTCTTTCCATGTCATGTCTACTTTAATTCCATATCTTTTGTGAGCATGTTTGCATTGATTATCCTGTTTATGCATTTCTCTAAAGTGTGCTTCATGATGTTGGCAGATTGTGCCCGTAACTTGTTTTGCTTATATCTTTTTAACCGTAACTCCGTTTGGAGTGTGCCTTATATGTAACTTGATTAATTTTTCGTGTACTTTGTGTTTATGCTATTGTTTGCTGCTGTTAACCAACCTAAAATATGGTTTAGGGCAGAACAGTACCAAATCTTTTAATCATCGTGCGGCACTTAGTGTTATGCCATGTTTAGGTTGTGCCTCACTTAAATTGACTAGCATAGATAGTTTATCTTATGCTTCATCTTTTGCCATGTTTGTGTGTTATGCCATGCTTGCTTGAGTTGACATGATAATAACCGTTGGTTGATCACCTATAGGTAAGAAACTTGAAGCACGGTAAACGTGCGGTACTCGACGTGTGTGACCGATACCCCACTTAAACTATTAGTAACTGTTCTCGACGATAGATCCTTATCGTGTTGCCGTGTCGTGTGATGTCTTCTTGATCTTGTAGTGCTCCGTAGTAATAGTGGTGCACCGTTGATTGCTTTCCAGTGTTTCGTTCTTGTGTGCTACCGCGGGTACCTCTCGGAGACAATGCGAGCTTGCGATCGGCTACACCTTCGGAATCCAACTTATCAATAGGCAAGGACTATGCATTACTTATGATCCATTATATTTCAACCAGTGGTTTGCATGCTAGTCCAGGATAGGTTCGATGTTTGATCCTACCACATGTTTACAGCCTCTTTCAAACCGATACAACCATGTCCCTTCCCAGCAATCCTTGTACTTCTATGTTACTATTGCTCATTGCTCAGCCCCTGCTTAGTATGCATGCTTAGGATGCTACGATGTTACCCAGTTACTCTTTGGGTTGGGATATCACTTTATTATATTGTTGTTGATGATATGATTATTATAATGTTGACTATATTCGACGAAGGATGGAAGGTCTAGGCTATCCCGCCCCGACGCTTTTTTCCATTCGAGTCACCTAGGACCCGAGTTCCGGGTATTGGTTTTAAGATTGAGTGTGCCTACCGCGTGTGGGATTTTATGGGGTCCCCTTTTTCTTACCTACCTAGCTTCAAGAATTTCTAGTGGTGGCCCAAGCTGGTTTTACCTTTTGCAACGTGTGTGTGTTGGTTGGCGCCCCAGCTGGTTTCGAAACAACTCGGGCCAGCGGAGACTTAGTTCCTATGTTGGTCCACCCGATCAGCTAGGACCCGGTTTCCCATGTGTGATTAACCGGCAATCCGACGTGCGTCATACGGATGAGTCCGATCCGAGAGCGTGGCCGGATTTTGGATTGGGTGTCGACTCCCCGGGGGCCACCCGGATTTGTTTGTTGTTAGCTAGATGGACCTGTCGTTTCGGAGCTCTTGGAACTAAATCATAAAATGGTTGTCTGTGATGGGTAGAAACTGAGAGAGATGGTCGTGCGTGCGGAGCCTTGTCATGGGCAGTTGGTACACCCCTGCAGGGTTAAATCTTTTCGAGAAGCCATGTCCACGGTTATGGACGACTTGAGACCTAGTCCTTGTTCATAGACAACAACAGCTGAGATAATCTTAATATAACTTGATCAACGTGTGTGTGTGCCTTGACTGCTTCTTCTTCGTCAGGATGCGAAGAGGAGGACAAGGATAGGATAGGTGTTATGTTTGTGTAGTAGTTGATAGCAAGATTTGTTGGAGGCGATTCCTCATCGAATGATTGGCTTCTTACCTTACTCTCTAGATCGTTAGCCACTTCACAAATGCTAGTGCGGCAGCAACCTCATCACTTACCCCATCCTTAACGTAAACTACTAGTTGTCCTAGAATGACGAGTGATGAAGTCCTTGCTGGGTCAGATGACCACTACAGTTGGATGCTGAGTACTTCTGTACTCATGATACTACCCCAAAACTCTTTTCAGGGTTCTTGATCGACAACAGGTATGGTGACCGACGTTTCACGTGGAGACTCGACGACGAGTAGTTAGGCGGATCCCGGCGGAGGGCCTGGACCCGTGTGGTTATGGGGGTCGATGTTTTTCTCTTTGCCAGTAGGCATTTGACTGTAGTCTGTACTCAGACATGTATCTTCCGCTGTTGTATTGTATTAAGGCAGTTGTATGCCGATTGTATGAGATGTTGTATCCTTGTATCTGTAATGTTGTGATATCATGTTGGAAATCCGGGGCATATGGCTATGTCATATGTCGCGGTGGGACCGATATGTGATTCGTCCCCGGATCTAGATGGAAACATCTAGATCTGGAACAGTATCGCATATCGGGCCTTACCGACCGTAGGATCCCTTCTCTGGCCGAAGTCGAGTCTAGACAAAAACTATTTTGTACTTACTAAGTTAGTTATCGGAGAGAAGGAATCTTTTTACTCCTTACGCTTGCTCTGGTCAGGACAAGTGTCGTAAGTGTTTTATTCTCGCCTTATCGCCTTCAAACTCTAGGATCTCGAGTGTGTGGAGTTTCGGAACCGTTACAATGCCTTGCTTGCAGTGTATTGTCTCGATTCCGAGCTCAGGTGGGAATTCCTGTAGTACCTTTAGCTTGTCCGATTTCGGTTATCATCTGGGTCATCCATTGCCATCCATCCTTTTGCCTGTGTTTTCACGACTTGCGTTGAAAACACTATCCTTTGATCAGGTTATGGTTGTCGTTCCTCCTCTTGACACCGATGACTTCGTATTTTCGACGATGTCGTATCCCTGCGGAAAATTATCTCGACAGATTTTGACGTTCGACATGGAGCAGAGGCCCTTGTTGGTGGTGTTGAAGATCGTCGACCCTCTTTTCTCTTCCCCCCTCTCCCCCGGATCATCCTGGATCTCGGGACGAGATCCCTTGTTGGTGGTGTTGTATTGTAACAGCCCAGATTTCACAAAAATTTAAAATTTTGTTTTCGGTGTGAATTGTTTGATTGTCTGATTTGTTTGCGGTGTTTGCATCCCCGATTTATCGATCGGCGATTATTTTTACCCCTTTTATCTCGTATCGGACGGAGACCGACCATTTCCACTCTGACACTCGACCTTTGCGACACCGGGTTTCACCCGATCACCGTCGCGAAAACCGCACGAGACCAGTCGGAGCCAACGAAACGAAAAACCCCGTTTAATAATTAAACGAGTTATTTTTATAGAGCGCCGAAAAATGTTGTCGGAATGTCACTGCAGTGAGGTACGATCGACGGGCTCGACGCGCTGAGCGCTTGGTTCGAGATTTCGTCGGAATCGGAGTCCGTACGGAGTCTCGGCGGTCACGAACGCGATCACCGGACGCGCGAGAGAGGTACCGGGGACGTTTGCGTAAACTAGCTAGCCTACCTGCCTATATAAAGACCACCAGCCTCCCACCACCCAACTAGGATTTACCCTAATGGAAAATTGCAGCCACCCCCCCTCTTTTCGCACAAAAGTTTTCCCAAAATCCTCCCTAAACCGAAACCCTAGCTTCCCAGCCGGATCTGGCCGTCGGATCGCCAGATCCACGGCCAGGGAGCCTCTACATCGCCCCGGGAGCAGCCTCCTCCCACCTCCAGCCGATCCGGGCCCTGCCAGGCCGGATCTGGGCCGCAGGGCCCGCCGCCTCACCAAACTCCTCCGGCAAGCCGCCGCACCCCGGCGCGCGCCCGCCGGCGAGCACAGCGCCGCCGCGCCTCTCTTCTCCCGCGAGCCTTCCTCCCTCCTCACCTCGTCACCTCCCCGCCTCCCTTATCTGCAGGACGCCGCCGGCATCCGCCGTGGACGACGACGGGAGCCGCGCCATGGAGGCCAGCTCTCCTGCCTCCGCCTCGCAAAGCCGTCGCCACGGGCCGCCTCCAACACCTCGCCGGTTCCTGGATCCGGCGTGATCCGACACCCTCCGTCGCCCGCGCCCCCTGGCCGGAGCACCACTGGCCGGCGCGGCGGCCGCCGCCCAGTCGTCGTGCTCGGGAGGAGCCCCGAGCCGGCCAGCCTCCCCATTGACTTGGGCCTGGCCCAGCAGCGGTCGGCCCAGCGCCCCGCGCGGCCCACGGCCAGCAGGCCCAAGCCGGCCAAGCCACCAACCCCCTCTGCCTCCAGTTGGGCCACGGACCAAGGGTGAGTAGGCCTCCCCTCTTTATTTATTTTGTTCTGCCTAATGTTATTCTGCTAAGTCTTTTAAATATTGCAGCAGATTCCGTTTTGCAACGTATTTTCCCGTTGATCCGTAGCTCCGATGAACGTGCCTCCAAAACGAAAGTTGCTCAGTTTTGCGTGCTCTAGCGTTCTTATGTAGAAAGTTTTTCCGTTTGAGGCCGCCTAGATAATTTAATTCTGCGTCGAAGTGGGTACCAGATCGTTAGCTGTGCTGTTGTTGCTGAACTGTTATTTTTTATTGCAACTTCGGGCGACGATTGCTTCGCAACCGTTCGTCGGAATTGATGGATTCCTTTTGCATCCTGTTCAGCATTGTTTCTACTTCAGTTCCATGCCTTCACATGTCATATTTGCTTGCTGCATGTTGATTGTATCTTGCTCCAAAGTAGCTACCCTACTGTTAGTGTGCTGTTGTTTATATTTTGTTGTAACTTCGGTCGACGAGTGTGTCGCGACCGTTTATCAGGATTGAGTGATTCCAATTGCGTATTGTTAAGCATCATGTCTAGTTCATGCCCATGTATTGCTATGTCATGTTGCTGCACTTTTGCATATAGTTATACCCTTGTTTATACAGCATAAAAATAATAGTTTCTGCCATGTTGTTTGCTTAATATCTTTTAATCCGTGATGTCGTTTTGCATGGTTCTTTTTTCCATTCTTTCCATGTCATGTCTACTTTAATTCCATATATTTTGTGAGCATGTTTGCATTGATTATCCTGTTTATGCATTTCTCTAAAGTGTGCTTCATGATGTTGGCAGATTGTGCCCGTAACTTGTTTTGCTTATATCTTTTTAACCGTAACTCCGTTTGGAGTGTGCCTTATATGTAACTTGATTAATTTTTCGTGTACTTTGTGTTTATGCTATTGTTTGCTGCTGTTAACCAACCTAAAATATGGTTTAGGTCAGAACAGTACCAAATCTTTTAATCATCGTGCGGCACTTAGTGTTATGCCATGTTTAGGTTGTGCCTCACTTAAATTGACTAGCATAGATAGTTTATCTTATGCTTCATCTTTTGCCATGTTTGTGTGTTATGCCATGCTTGCTTGAGTTGACATGATAATAACCGTTGGTTGATCACCTATAGGTAAGAAACTTGAAGCACCGTAAACGTGCGGTACTCGTCGTGTGTGACCGATACCCCACTTAAACTATTAGTAACTGTTCTCGACGATAGATCCTTATCGTGTTGCCATGTCGTGTGATGTCTTCTTGATCTTGTATTGCTCCGTAGTAATAGTGGTGCACCGTTGATTGCTTTCCAGTGTTTCGTTCTTGTGTGCTACCGCGGGTACCTCTCGGAGACAATGCGAGCTTGCGATCCGCTACACCTTCGGAATCCAACTTATCAATAGGCAAGGACTATGCATTACTTATGATCCATTATATTTCAACCAGCGGTTTGCATGCTAGTCCAGGATAGGTTCGATGTTTGATCCTACCACATGTTTACAACCTCTTTCAAACCGATACAGCCATGTTCCTTCCCAGCAAACCTTGTACTGCTATGTTACTATTGCTCGTTGCTCAGCCTCTGCTTAGTATGCATGCTTAGGATGCTACGATGTTACCCAGTTACTCTTTGGGTTGGGATATCACTTTATTATATTGTTGTTGATGATATGATTATTATAATGTTGACTATATTCGACGAAGGATGGAAGGTCTAGGCTATCCCGCCCCGACGCTTTGTTCCATTCGAGTCACCTAGGACCCGAGTTCCGGGTATTGGTTTTAAGATTGAGTGTGCCTACCGCGTGTGGGATTTTATGGGGTCCCCTTTTTCTTACCTACCTAGCTTCAAGCATTTCTAGTGGTGGCCCAAGCTGGTTTTACCTTTTGCAACGTGTGTGTGTTGGTTGGCGCCCCAGCTGTTTTCGAAACAACTCGGGCCAGCGGAGACTTAGTTCCTCTGTTGGTCCACCCGATCAGCTAGGACCCGGTTTCCCATGTGTGATTAACCGGCAATCCGACCTGCGTCATACGGATGAGTCCGATCCGAGAGCGTGGCCGGCTTTTGGATTGCGTGTCGACTCCCCGGGGGCCACCCGGATTTGTTTGTTGTTAGCTAGAGGGACCTGTCGTTTTGGATCTCTTGGAACTAAATCATAAAATGGTTGCCTATGATCGGTAGCAACTGAAGGATATGGGTGTGCGTGCGGACCCTTGTAATGGGCAGTTGGTACACCCCCGCAGGGTTAAATCTTTTCGAGAAGCCGTGTCCACGGTTATGGACGACTTGAGACCTACTCCTTGTTCATAGACAACAACAGCTGAGATAATCTTAATATAAGTTGATCAACGTGTGTGTGTGCCTTGACTTCTTCTTCTTCGTCAAGATGCGAAGAGGAGGACAAGGATAGGATAGGTGTTATGTTTGCGTAGTAGGTGATAGCAAGACTTGTTGGAGGCGATTCCTCATCGAATGCTTGGCTTCTTACCTTACTCTCTAGATCGTTAGCCACTTCATAAATGCTAGTGCGGCAGCAACCTCATCACTTACACCATCCTTACCGTAAACTACTAGTTGTCCTAGAATGACGAGTGATGAAGTCCTTGCTGGGTCAGATGACCACTACAGTTGGATGCTGAGTACTTCTGTATTTAAGATACTACCCCGAAACTCTTTTCAGGGTTCTTGATCGACAACAGGTATGGTGATCGACGTTTCACGTGGAGACTCGACGTCGACTAGTTAGGCGGATCCCGGCGGAGGGCCTGGACCCGTGTGGTTATGGGGGTCGATGTTTTTCTCTTTGCCAGTAGGCATTTGACTGTAGTCTGTACTCAGACATGTACCTTCCGCTGTTGTATTGTATTAAGGCAGTTGTATGCCGATTGTATGAGATGTTGTATCCTTGTATCTGTAATGTTGTGATATCATGTTGGAAATTTGGGGCATATGGCTATGTCATATGTCACGGTGGGACCGATATGTGCTTCGTCCCCGGATCTGGATGGAAACATCTTAATCTGGAACAGTACCGCATATCGGGCCTTACAATTTTGCTCTTAAGCCCCCGAGTGCTTTGGTTAAGATCGCGTACGAGATAGCGTCTCTCGGGGGATTTTGCTCTTAAGCCCCCGAGTGCTTTGGTTAAGATCGCGTAGGAGATAGCGTCTCTCGGGGGGATTTTATTCTTAAGCCCCCGAGTGCTTTGATTAAGATCGCGTAGGCGATAGCGTCTCTCGGGGGGATTTTATTCTTAAGCCCCCGAGTGCTTTGAGATGGAAGTATTTGGGCAGCATTTATTTTATTGCGGTCAAGCGGTTATGTGAGTTGCCAGTCATGTCCGACCGATAGGGGCTATGGATAGAACAGTCGCAAGTTTGCTACGTTCCATGGTTGCCCACGTCCTCGTCTTTCTTCGGGTTCCTCAGCCTGTAGGCGCCGCCTCCAATGACTTCTGAGACTATGAATGGTCCTTCCCATTGGGGGGCAAGTTTGTGGACCTTCTCTTGTATTAGTCGTAGGACTAGGTCACCTTTGTTGAAGGTTCTAGTGCGCAATCGACTGCTTTGGTAGGTACGTAGTTTGTCTTGGTACCCCTCTGATTTTGTCAGGGCTGTGTCTCTTGCTTCGTCAGCCGTATCTTTGTCATCTTGTAGTGCTTCTTCTGCTTCTTCTTCTTTGTATCCGGTGACCCGGGGTGCTCCGAACTTGAGGTCATGTGGTAGGACTGCCTCTGCCCCGTACACCATGAAGAAGGGTGTGTACTGGGTTGCGGTGTTTGGTGTAGTACGTAGGCTCCATAGGACCGCGGGGAGCTCTTCTACCCAGTTTCCTGCGGCTTGCTCGAGTGGTGCGAGGAGTCGTTTCTTGATTCCCCCGCAGACAAGGCCGTTTGCTTTTTCCACCTGGCTGTTGGACTGCGGGTGCGCGACTGATGCATAATTGATTTTGATGCCCAGTTCTTCACAGAAGTTCTGAAATTCTGCGGCTGTGAAGTTCGTGCCGTTTTCCGTGATGATGTTGTGTGGCACTCCGAATCTGAAGATGATCGACTTGATGAAGTTGACAGCCGTGAGGGCTATGGAGCTGGTGATGGGCACTGCTTCAATCCATTTAGTGAACTTGTCGACTGCAACGAGCAGGTGTGTCCTTCCGCCCTTTGATGATTTCTTGAGTGGGCCCACCATGTCGAGTCCCCAGGTGGCGAACGGCCAGGATAGTGGTCTGTTGGCGAATTTCTGGCAAGCGACACAATGTCGCACGATTTCCTCTGCGTTTTTCATGGTTGTGGGCCAATAGAACCCAGCTCGGAATGCTTTGGACACGAGTACTCGACTGCTCGCGTGGTGCCCGCAGGTGCCTTCGTGGATTTCGAGCTGTAGGGCTTTTCCGTCCTCTTCGTCGATGCACATTTGGAGTATCTGGGTGATGTCGCGCTTGTATAGTTGTCTGTTGATCACTATGAACGCCTTGGATCGTCGGCTAATGCGTCATGCTTCGGCTACGTCTTGTGGTAGCGTGCCTTCGATTAGGAATCGGAGGAACGGTTTTGTCCAGACGGGTCCTTCGAGCTCTGTCGGAGCTGTGCTGTCGGATGTGCTTGTGCTTGTTCCTTCTGATGGGGTTGCTGCTGCCACCTCCGCCATTTCTGTTGCGTCTTCGCCGTCCACGACTACTTCAGGTGTTGCTGCCTATACCTTGATGGATCTCCGGCTGATGCTTTCGAGAAAAACGTCGGGTGGTACAGGCCCCCGGGTCGAACCGATGTTCGCGAGCTCGTCAGCTTCTGTGTTGTTGTCCCTGGTGATGTAGTTGAGCTCGCAACCGTCGAAACTTCCTTCGAGTTCGTTGTAGAGATTTTGGTAGGCCGCCATGTTGTCAGCTATTGCGTTGAAGTTTCTCATCGTCTGCTGGACGACGAGATTGGAGTCCCCGTAAATTATGAGGCGAGTGGCTCCGCATGTTTTGGCCATGCGCATGCCATGGAGGAGTGCCTCGTATTCTTCTTCGTTGTTGGAGGCGTGACTGAAGTTGATCTGGAGGACATATTTCAGCTTTGTTCCTTTAGGGGAGATGAGCACAACTCCTGCCCCAGCTCCTTGTTGTCTCTTGGACCCATCGAAGAACATTGACCATGATCTTGATAGGTCTGGGGGGCCTGGTGTCTGAAACTCCGTCCACTCGACCAGGAAATCTGGGAGTACTTGGGCTTTGATGGCTGTTGGGTGCTTGAACTGCAGGTCCCGTGGGCTGAGCTCAATGTTCCACTCGGCGACTCGCCCGGTTGCTCCAGGGTTGTTGAGTATGTCGGTGAGTGGTGCGCTGCTCACGATTGTGATAGGGTGCTCGTCGAAGTAGTGGGACACCTTCCTTGAGGTCATGACGATGGCCAGTAGTAGCTTCTCATAGTGCGGGTACCGCTGCTGGGATTTGGTCAGGAGCATGCTGAGGTAGTAGATTGGTCTTTGGATGCTCTGGACCTTGCCTTCTTCTGCGCGTTCGACAACGAGCGTTGTGCTTACTACACTGCTACGTGCTGCCACGTAGAGGTATAGCTTCTCTCGTTCCTTAGGTACCGCCAGGATTGGTGGGGTCGAGAGTGTCTTTTTCAGGTCCGCGAATGCTTGGCGGGCTTCCTCCGTCCACTCGAATTTCTCTCATTTCCTGAGCAGCTGATAGATAGGCAGCGTGCGTTCTCCCAGCCTGCTGATGAAGTGGCTTAGGGTTGCGAGTTTTCCAGTGAGCTGCTGTACTCCTTTGACGTCGGTTGGTTCTTGCATGCGGGTGATGGCTTGGACTTTCTCAGGGTTTGCCTCGATTCCTCGGGTAGAGACCATATAGCCAAGCAGCTTTCCTGCCGGTACGCCGAATGCGCACTTCTTTGGGTTGAGTTTGATTCTGTATTTGTTGAGCGCCGCGAAGGTTTCGCGCAGGTCGTCGATTAGTGTGGCTGCTTTGTAGGTCTTGATGACAATGTCGTCCACGTAGACTTGCACGTTTCTTCGGATTTGCTCCTTCAGGCAGGCCTGCATCATTCGTTGATAAGTGGCGCCTGCGTTTTTGAGCCCGAAGGGCATGGTCCTGTAGCAGAATACACCATAGGGGGTGATGAATGATGTGTGCTCTTCGTCTTCTTCCTTCATCCTGATCTGGTTGTATCCTGAGTAAGCGTCGAGAAAGGAAAGTAGATCGCACCCTGCTGTTGAGTCGATTATCTGATCGATTCTAGGAAGCGGGAAGTGATCCTTCGGGCAATTCTTGTTGACTGGTCCGTAGTCGACACACATGCGCAGCACGGTCGTGTCTTTCTTGGGCACCAGCACTGGGTTGGCTATCCAGGTGGCTTTCTTTGTTTCTCGGATGAACTGAGCGTCGAGTAACCGGTTGACTTCCTCTCCGATTGCCCTGCGCTTGGGCTCCGAGAATCGTCTCAGCGCTTGCTTCACCGGCTTCGTGTTTTGCTTGATGCGTAGGGCGTGTTCCGCGAATTCGCGTGGTATCCCAGGCATGTCGGCTGGGCACCAGGCGAATTATTCCCACTCATCTCGAAGGAAAGCGACGAGAGTCATCGCCTGCTCCTCTGGTAGGTGGGCGTACACGAGGACTGTTTTGTCCGGGTCCGTCGGGTGCACTTGGTGAGTGATTGTGTCGCTGTCGATGCTGAAGTCGCGTCCGTACTCCCCAGATTCGCTTCGGTTCACCAATGGGAAGGTACTCTTGTCCGTCACCATGGCTATTTCTCTGAGGTCTTGTTCGGCTCCGAATGTGTCGGAGATTCTGTGGAAGTCACGATCACATTGATCTGATTTGATGAAGCTTCCGTTGATCGTGAGGACTCCTGATGATCCTGGCATCTTTAGCTTGAGGTAGGCGTAGTGTGGGACCGCCATGAACTGCGCGAATGTTGGCCGTCCTAATATGGCGTGATACTGCGATTGCCATTCGAGTACCTCGAACTCAAGGACGTGCTTTGTGAAGTTGCATTGGTTGCCGAAGACAACTTCGAGTTCGATGACTCCGAGGGATGTGGCTGCTTCTCCTGGGACAACCCTGTGTAACTCGGTGCTTGATTTTCTGCATACTGATCGTGGGATCAGCATCTTTTGCAGGGTGCTGACGAAGATGATGTTCATGCTGCTGCCTCCGTCCATGAAGACCCTATCCATGTCGTACCCTCCGATTTGTGCATCGAGTACTAGGGGCGCGTGCCCCGGTCTTGGGACTGCGGGTGGATGGTCGTCATGTTAGAACGTGATGCTGGTCTCCGTGTCATGTAGCTGGTAGACTTCGACTATGTTTATGCTCTCAGCTGCTCTAGCCTGCAGGGTGTGGGCGTCGCATTGTGCTTGCGGTACCCTTCCTTCTTGGATCATGAGAACCTGTTCTTGCAGCGGGCTGTGACGTCCTTCCGGGCTTGAGGTCGGCGATTGTTCGGGTCGTCAGTTGCGCCTGTCTTATTTCTGCTTCTCCTTCTTGAGGTCGTCGGCTAGCTCATTGAACAGGCGGCAGTCTCTCAAAGTGTGACCTGACCTAACGCGTCCCCAGTCATCCTCGAAGCTGTGGATCGTGCAGGGTCCTGCTAGCTGCTCTCTAACCGTGAGTTTGCTAGATCTGGCGTGCCTCTTCCTTCTTGAGATTCTGAAGATCTTCTCGTGATCCTCCGGGTGTTCGTGGAAGCGAGGGTCGGTTTCGATTCCTCGACTCATGTCTTGGTTCTTGATGAGGTTGGCGAATTCATCCGTCCTTCGATCTGGGTCGTAGTACTCGCCTACAGGTGTCTCGGAGTCGCTGTCTTGGTTGGCGGCAGGTGCTCACGCGACGGCGTGTCGTCGAGTGGTCGTTGGTTCTGCGGCTGCGTGATGTGGCTCGTTCATTGGGGCCTCGCCGTAGATCTCCCATGCGTGCCTTTTGGGTCGTCGATTCCTTCTTCCTTGGCGGTGGTTCTGCTGATCGCTGGATTCGATCTCGTAGTCATCGTCTTGATGTGCGGCGGGTGCCCGGGCGGTGGTGGGTTGTCGAAAGATTTGCGAGTCCTACGCTGCGCGTCGCGGTTCGTCGAGTGGAATTCCTTCGTAGAGGCCCCTCTCCGTTCTTCTGGGTCGTCGACTCCTTCAGCGCTGGCGCTGCACTTGGCCGTTACCGTAGTATCGGTCCTGGCACAACTGTAGCTCGAGCGGTCTTCATGGGGTGGCAGAGATGTCCGCCGTGATCTTGAATCCTTCGAGTGGGCTAGATCTGGTTCTTGCTTTTGAGTTGTAGCTTTCTGAAGACGGGACCGCCGAGATCGTGATCCCAACCTGTGTAGTTCCCACAGACGGCGCCAATTGACGGAGATGAACCCCGGCAAATCCCATGGTCAGGGACCCTGGGTTAGTCATGAGATGCACAGGTTGGACGATAGCTCGTCGGCAAACAGGAAGGCTCGCTCCTGCTCGATATTATTGATGGGGGAGGTGCGATTACAGTGGAGGCCAAGGCTGGAGCGCTCAAGGCTAGGGTTACAGGTGATATTAGATGTCTTTGGCGTCGCCCCTCCTAGGCCTTATATACCGGGCTAGGTCTCGGGGAGTTCATCTACGTTTACAAGTAAGCTTTCCTAACCCTAGCTTGCTCCGTACGGCAGGTCTTCGCACCTTCCTTGTGAGTCGTGGACTCCTACGTCGGTGCCAGCTAGCGGGCCGAGGTTGTATCTTCATGGGCCTTCTGTCTTCATGGACACCAGGTAGGCTTATCCGTAGGAGTCGTGGGGTCACCCCCTCGTCAGGAGGGTTGACCTCCGGGAGCTTGTCCACCACCATGGGCGCTTCCCGGATGTGTCGTGAGGAGTCCCCCTTGGACCATGGGTCCATGACCAGTAGCTATGTGATGTCTTCCCTACAATCTTGTGCTTCAATTCTTAGCCGTTGTGAGGTGCCCTACATGATCAAGGCATCTATGTAATTTTGCGGCTGTTTCTATGCTGTGTTTGCTAGGATCTGATGGACTATGAAATTATGTTTAGATTGTGATGAGTTATATATTTGGTTCTCCTTTTATATTTTGTTCTTGAGTAATTCTTGCATGTTCTCCGTAGCTTTTTATTGCTTTGGCCAAGTAGTAGAGAGTAACTCCAAGAGCGAGCGTTTATGTTTTATTGTGGGTTCATGACCCCCAATGTTTAGCTTGAGTGACAGAAAGATGAGACTAGGGGATGTGCTGTTGCTACTAAGGAGAAACCAACGGTGCTTGTAACCGCGGTTTCAAGGATTGTTTACCTTACACAAAGTTTGTTAATGCACTTGTTTGTTGCTTGGGTTTACACTTTGCATGGTGCTCGCAATTTAATACCAGCGCGATGTTCTGGATAGAAATCTCAAGGTGGATGATTAGTGAGTAGATGCAGTTGGATTACGGTCTACTTTCCCTGGCGTACTGCCCATACTTTTGAGCCTCTAACTTTCTTTGTAGCATAATTAGCATTGCGGTGCATTTATAATTCTGTCAATTGCCCAGCTGTAATTTGTTCACCCAACTTAGCTATTTTATCGTCTTTTCGGAGAGAGACATCACTAGTCAACATCATGGGACCCCGGTCCATATTTCCACCACTCTTTACACCTCAGCTATTTACTGTCTTCATTTCCTTTTCAGTTGCAATCACCACTACTATTTTCCACCATGCGTTTGACCCTTTGTAAACTACAAAGCCGAAGAGATTGACAACCTCTGTGAACTCGTTGGGAGAAAAGTTATTTGTTGTTGTGTCAGGTCCAGGTCAAGTAAGAAACCTTGGTTGTAAATGGCGCCATTGTTTCCTTGCCACCTACTTGAAGAATTTGGAGTCCAACTGGTCGTCTCAAACCTTGGTATCTTTGCCAAGCGAAATTTGCTGCTAGGCTACATCATAACCTTCCACTTGGGGTAACCAACAAGGAGGTGTTATCTACACCCACATTATGTTGCTTACAATACTTCTCTTCTTCAATCGTAGGCCTTTCACAAGGCCTAAACACCCCACAAAAATTAACATGCTTATATAAAACTTCATTTTCAGGAATTGGATCATGCATGTTGCAATTATCATTAACAATTTCATTTTCTTTGCAAATCTCTTTAAAAGGTTCATGATGCTTGATCCAATTTTCCTTAAGCATATTAAGATGTGAAGCAAAAGATTTGAGGAAATCAACAAGGTGTTGTGAATCAAGCCCAAACTTAGCACTAAACTTATTAAAACTTGCAGTTTCAACAAAGGACTTAATGCAATCATACGCATAATTTGTACCTGATTCTTTACCTTTGTCGATCTCCCAATCTTCAGTATTGCATTGAATTCTTTCAAGGAGTTCCCATTTAGCATCAATCTTTTTGTTTGTGAAAGAACAAGAGAGGAAGCATCGAGCAAGTCTTTATCATGTCGAGAGAGCCTTATATAAAAATTAGTAATAATTATAAATTTTGGGAGCCCATGGTAGGACATTTTAGCATTAAAGTTTTTAGTCTTCCCCAAGCTTGAGCTAGGCTTTCTCCGTCATGAGGATAGAAATTATAAACATAATTCCTATTCTCATGGAGTCATGAAGAGGATTAAACTTTGAGTAAAGGAGAGACTGGATCTCTTCCCAATCTAGTCGGTATGAATCATCTAGAAGCCTATTCCATTCCAATGCTTTTCCTTTCAGTGACAAGGCCATTAATCTCATCATGACTCCATCTCTTGTCAAAACTGAAATCTTAAACAACTCACAAAGTTCTGTAAGTTTCAACAAATGAATACTATGATTGACTGTTTCTTCCTCTGCATAACAATCATTCCTAATTATTTCAATTATCCCAAGTGGTATTTCGAATGGGATACATTCAATATGTGGAGGAGACTTCTCTACCATGGGTGTGGTAAAGCGGCCTTCCCCAAACAACGAACTAAGAGCGCAGTTTTCTATAAGCCTAACTAGTGAAAATAACAACAAGAAACAAAAAGATTGAATTGCAAGATCTAAAGATATACCTTCAAACGCCTACCTCCCCGGCAACGGCGCGCCAGAAATAGATTGATGTCTACGCACGCTTCTATTCTTGTAGACTATGTTGGGCCTCCAAGCGCAGAGGTTTGTAGGACAGCAGCAATTTCCCTCAAGTGGATGACCTAAGGTTTATCAAACTCAGGGAAGTAGAGGTTGAAGATGGTCTCTCTCTCAAGGAACCCTGCAATTAAGAAACAAGAAATATCTTTTGTCCCCAACACACCTAATACAACTAGGAGTTGTATAGGTGCACTATTTTGGCGAAGAGATGGTAAAATATGGGTGATAGGTGTGGCAAAGCAAGATAATAAATTACAGCAAGCAAACAAGTAGTAAACGTTAGCACAAACGATACTGCAATGGTGAGAAACAAGGCCTAGGCTTCATACTTTCACTAGTGGAAACTGCCAACAACATTAACGTAGTCTAATCACATGATATTTCCACTAAAACATGAAATGGAGGCGTACTCGGAGGTCTTTCCTTTGTGATCAAGAGAGGACGAAAATTATGTAGGGATACAAAAGCACACCTCGGAGTTTGTAGTTCTCATCTATGGATTTCCCAATGTCACTGCAGCCATCCAAAGAGAGTACCACAATCACCACAATATATCTCAAGGATAGTCAAAGACAAGCACCAAGAGACTCTCAATCTTCAATCAATTCACAAAAGAGGAATCACTCATGAAAATATTCTTCTAATCTATGACCAATAGACCGCTGTCACCATGGTCTCGGAAATTATACTAGATAAAGACAAGTGGGTACATCAAATCCAATACATAGAAGAAGGGGAAAACTCATGGGATCACCCTAGATTAACATAGCCAATGATCACAACAAAGATCACATCATGGGAGAGAGAGATAACCACATAGATCAAGGTACAAGCCTTAGCCCCGAGGGGGAACTACTCACGCATGGACATGTGAGAGAGAGATTTGTTGATGGAGAGGTGCAGCCCGGAGGAGATGAAGGAGACAGCGAAGGTGACGGCCACAGCGGCGGCGGCCACGACCACGACCACGACGACGGCGACCACGGCCACGGCCACGACGACGGAGGCCACGACCCTTGGCCCCTTCTAATTCCTAGGAGATGGTGTTCGTCCTTATATTGATCCCCCTTCAAGGCGGCTGCCAAGGGGGAGGAAATTCCGTGGTGCCCTTTGACCTAGGTTTCCTCCTTTTATAAAGACTAACGGGTTTTCGTCATCCAGATTAGGTCTTTAGTAAAACGGGCTTTGAGGGAGCATCTGAACTCCAATTGGGCGGAATTGTATATCCATAAGCAAGAGAAAACAATTCTCTTCAACTATGTAGTTGTAAGTTTTTACGTTTGAGGTCGTCTTCTGGCGTTTCCGACGCAGTCTTTAAAACCTGTCTGGTGGGAACAGATTTCAGGAGAGTTAGAGTCCAACTCCAACAATGCTCATTTTTATGATTTTTCCTTTATCCAAATAATTCCTACACATAAATTATAAAAACGAAAACTTGTGCACTCTTGCAACCATTAATAGGTTACCCTAGCATATGCTGGGTTCGGCAAGCCTAGCATATGCAGATATGGTCTTGCTGAGTAGCATATAACATGGAGGTTAATTTGGTGAGCCATATGGCCTCGGAGTACTAGAGATCGAAAGATCGAGCATTAGTCACAATATACAGATAATGTGATCGCACAAGTTGTTGTCTACCTTGGAAACTGACTCGTCGGCCGTGTGATATTCGAGGGCGGGCAGCGAATCTGGATCATGTAATCACTAAAACTTCTTAGGGACGATTGTTTTAGTGAGAGCTCATTTATAATATGATTATATGAAATCATTGTTGCGAACTAGTCTTAATTGTGTTCCTTGCAATTATGTTTGTAGAAAATGAATGCACTAGAGCAATGTGAATTATCTTTCTTCATGGAGGGTGAAAGACTTAGAGTAGATGGGTCAAACTTTGCTGACTGGTACTCACGCCTTAGGAATTCACTCAAAAGAGCAAACATCTTGTTCACAATAGAAATGCATGTGGAAGAACATTCGGACAACGATGTTGGTGATTAGGAAATACTTGATCATTATGCTCCGTAGTCAGGAATGTCATGATTTGCAGCACGTCAGAGGATTTGGGTATTCAGTTTCAGGACACTGGCTCATATGACATGATGGAGACGCTAAAGACAATGTTCATACGTGAGTTCAGAGTTGCCAGATTTGAGTTAGAAAGCAAGTTTCTATCTACAAAGATGGAAGAACACACAAGCCTTGATGATTACTTAGACATGATGCATCAGATGTACCTGACTCTGGTGGAGGACTATGAATATTGGACAATGAACGAAACCACCACAGAAGAGTTTGCAATAAACACGTTATTGCACTCGCTTCCCCCGAGTTATGGTAATTATGTTCATAGCTATGTCGGGAGTGGAGCTAATATGAGTCTCCAGAACTTCATGACTATTCTCTTGGCCGCAGACATTGCACCTATTGAGGATGCCGAGGTCGTGGATGGAGAAGGTATATACTTGATATACTTTATAAATGTTTGTTCCCCTTTATACAACACTTGGATTAAATGAGTATCTGAAACTTATTCTGTTTTATGAAAACAAGACCTGCCGTTGCATGGACGGGAAGAGGTGAAATCGAGGATTGATGGCAACCAAGTCAGTTGAGAACCAGCATGGATTCCTCCGAGACATCTATCATAGGAGATACTTAGAGTATTAGATAAATCTTATGTAATCATATAGTATGAACACTTAGTTGAGTGTCTTGCATCTCGCGAGACAAAGTTATTCATGTAATGAGACAAGTCAGTTGTTCTGGTTAAATGAATAAAGTGTGCTTATACTTTGATTACGTCTTGATTTATGTCATGATAGAAAACATTTATAATACTACTATTATTGTCAAGTGATATTCAATGTTTAATGATAAAGTTGTCTTGATTACAACAAGTCAAAGATTTGATTGCATAAAGTGATTTCATAACCGATGAATTCATTAAATGTGTATCTATTAACTTGTGTATTCATTATCGAATGAAAGTCATAACTTGATTGCGTGAGATGGATTAGATACACGATCTATGAACCTCTGCAATAAATATGACCAAGACAAGGTTCTAGCAAGTAGAACTTGTGCCAATTATTATACATAAATGATGTACTAAATGGGCACATTGGTTATCATTAAATACATCATATGATTAATTGAAAGCTTGTATTCAATTGAGATCATAAAACTGAGATTCAGGAATCACAGTGTAAGTAAGAATATAAGGATACAAATCACTAAGCTATGATCTGAGTGATAAGTATTAAAGATGACATAATGGGAGACTTGTGGAAGTTGTACCGCAAATTACGATGGAAGTTTAAAGTGCTAGACTACTTAAATCATTCGTAGTCATAATAACTGTAGTATGGTCTAAACGTTCTTTCCCCTTGCACTAAAATTATTAACGAACAAGGTTGTTTAATTCATTAAGTTAAAACACGCACTTCATGAATAGGAAACCATCCTGAATCTAATGAGACAAGATAGCTCCATAATTGATGGTGTTATAAGGTTTCTTAAAGAAAGAATTTCTTTGTGATAAAGCTACAAGCAATTGAAATTACATATTATCCCCGAATAGCAAAATTTGTGTTTCTTGATTGGTAGTGCGAGAATAAGTCTCTCGACACGGATCCAATGGGAGATAATGGAAACTTTGACCAAGGTATTGGACCTTGCCTTCAGAATATCAAAGTATTGCAACGGAAGTGTGTTCCGCTGTAATGACGCTATATAAGGAAGGATATGCCAAAGACGATTGGTCTTGGTATATGAGTTGAAGCCTTAGTTGAATTTAGAAGGTTGTCATGAATACGTTATGTACAGAACAATAATAATGAGTCTTCTTAATAAAACAAAAGGAATAACATTGCTTGAAACATAAAGGAATGATGGTAGCCTAGAACACGAGGAGAAATGAAATAATATTGAGTTACATATAGGATAGCTCACGTTCTATGAAATAAAACGGTTATTTAATATTCTCGACAAATTGGAAAGTTATTGAGAATCATGTAACGGGTATAAGGCATAATTTTGGTTCATAAAACGGTTATGACCAAAGTTCAATGGTGATTGACTGCGGAAACGTAGGAACGCTTTAATCAATAAAATATTTCATTTACACTACAATGGACCATAGCCTGAAATTGCGTCTCAGTCAAATTGGGATTTGAAAGAGAGTTTCAATGGGCATGACGAAGGTTCATTTCGTTGGAAGGATGGAATGGAGTACCTCAAGACAGGAACCCTCAACCTTGATTTGATCAAGTGATTTTTTTGAATGACCAAAATATTGATTGGGCCTGCAGTTTCATGAAACTGAGTGGGAGCTTTGAAGACTTCCGGAAACTTAGAATGCAGATGGAATTTTCTGAGTGGGAGCTTTTGGAGCATTGTCATTATGTAAGACATAGTAACAATACAATGACTTGATGAAAGTTGAACCGCAAATATATGAGTATATGATGGATATATTTGAGTGGGAGCATGATCATTATCTCAGACATGCATGTTATGACATATGTGGAGAATGATCACGTGTATGTATATATGGACATGGGAATGATATATGTATATGGAGAATCGTCTCATATGCACGTATATTCATTATGATATATATATAAAACATAAGGTGGATATAACGCAAGATTACAAGAATCTTCCTTTATATGAAGTACTAAACACATCACACGCTGAAATCTATAGTGATAGATATGTATGATGAAACAAAGAAAAGTTGGAATAATCTTCTAGACAAGAAACAAGTTCTTGTAGCTAGAAATTATATAACGGATGAAATCCAAATGTCACAAGCAATGTCTTAATGGAAGAATAGAGATGCACCATGTACTAGGACATGTGATCTCATATGTACTTTGACATATGATTCTACCATATAACATGCATTGTGAATCCAACAAAAGAATGACTCAAAAGTTCTTGGAAGAAGAACAGATTCCGATGTGCTTTAGAAGTAAAACACAGAATCTGAATAAAGTCCATGAATTCAGTACATGAGGAATACCGAGGGCTATGCTCTAAAGTATATAAAGATAATAGACTTGAATGTAATGCAAGATTACAATTTCAAGCCATATTATGGGCCTATATTGAATTAGAGACATCACCAAAGACATGAAAGAAATGTGAGCAAGATTCATGGCACTACAAACATAATACTACTTAAGAAAGTAGACGTATGGATAAAAGTTTGGCATAAGAAGTTTGGACTTCTGGTTGAGTGTATTTCCCAATATATGTGACGCTGGATAAGTCTTCTGAAGACTGAACCAAAGGATCACCGAAGGATACTGTGAAATAATAGTCTCACTCTCCCGCAAAACTTATATCCAACAAATATATGATAATGAGTGGCATGTCAAACTAGTACACCGCCACTCCATCTCCAGGACGAGCCGCCGGACCTAGCAGTCCGCCGCCCGGCGCTCCTCCTATTATGTGCGCATCCCTTGGAGGCGCCGCACCTATGACGTTGGGACGAACTGTTCGCGAGATTGGATGGCGGGACTCCGTTCATGTGATCGGTACGAGGGATCGGTTCAAGGGATTCGAGGATCCGCTGCGGACGCGCATCGCCAACTCTTCTTCCACTGCCGTGACTGCGCGTCTAGTGGTAATCGCTCAGGATGTAGTTCTTCTCCAGCAGCAAGATCTTGTTTTTTCAAGGTAGAAATTTTTATTTAGCGCTAGTGTAGTGTATCGTGTGCCCCAACAACGGAGGCCAAGGGAGGGAGGGTGCACCTCCTATCCCCATAGACTATAAATAGAGGAGGATGGACGCCCTCTCCTCACAGCAATTCATTTTCCCCCTCTCCCCTCTCCTCTCAACCTTATGTATGGTTCCCAAGATTGGAACATGCATATGAAGATTTGGAGATATGGGATTTTGGGGAGGTCTCCATACGCACGCCGTCATGCTGCTGGATTCTCGGTCCGGATCTAACTTTTTCTGCTGCTTCCTTGGACCGGAGTCCGGGGACGTTGTATACACCAGATGTGTGTAGAGCTATGAGTTGTTGCCGTTTGTGGCACTCGACATCGCCGGTATGTCTACGCGATCTTGAAGACTGTATGGATATAGGTCTTCATAGACAACATTTGAACGGGTACATGATATCGTCTTCAGTCTTTGAGGAACGAGTTGCTTCTGTAGTCACGCGAGGATTACACGGCATCGAGGTTGGATACGTACGACCACATCAACCACATTCACATGGGAACTTTTCCGCTTAACGTTCTACATAATGGTATGTTACCGATTTTTTCCATTACTTTGCATCTACATAGTTTAGATCCATTGGTATATGGTTATCGTAGCTAGAAAAATTGTTATTTTCAACAACGAAACCTATTAGTGGTATTAGAGAAAGGTCTATGTGTAGATATTTGGTACGGTTAGAACATCGATGATATGGGCATTGGTTATATAACTGTTAGCCTCTTATGTGCACTTGTTCATATTGCGACATTGTTTGATGGGCCCTGACTGACCTTATGCGTACTCTTACATGAGACTGGTTCCACACTCGACATATGGCTTGTAACATATAAGTGGATTTGGGGGCGTTTGTCTCTCTTACTCTAGTAGATATGGCATTTGCACTTGAGGGCCCCGGAAGGGGTGTAATAGAGACAATTATTTAATCAATGTTGTAGTTGAAAGTTTGTAGGTAAGAAACGATTCTATCTCGAAATCCCTATCAACCACATAAAACTTGCAGAAAATAAAAGTAGAGGCATCTAACTTTAATTTGAAGAGGGGCATTTGATATGGTATGGTCATGGACCATATCATGTCACATATTTTCATATGATGTTAATTCTATAAGCATCTTATTATGCTTGTATTAGATATACGACGGTAGCATTATAGGATGATCCCTCAACCTTAATACCAAAAATGTTCTCCCTTAGTGTGCACCAACTGTAAAGATCTCTGCTATGAGGCCCCACGTGATGATCGGGTGTCACATAATTCTGCTTTCACATTAGGTGGGTGTATCACCAAGACTAGCATGTGTAGACATGGCCTCGCCACACAGCTAAAATACTAAGGTTTATGTTGGTGAGCTTAGCATGTATAGACATGGCCGGGACACAAGTGACGAAAAGGTTAAGCACGAGTCACATGAATGATGTGCTTGGCATTGTTAATGCATACCTTGAGAATTTCCATCAACGTGACGATCGGGGGCGACAAAGTGACCAACGGTCGTGTAATCACTAGAACAAACTATGAGGGATGTTTCGTCTAAGTGGGAGTTCTTGATTTTTTTGATTGAATTAACACATTAACTCGTATTATGAACTTAGTCTTAATGTATTAGCAAATATCGTTGTAGATAACTTCATACACCAATGTTTATATTGACTATGGCTCTGTTATGCGTGATGTAGAACTTAAAGTATATGGTTCTAACTTCATTGATTGGTACCAACACCTTAGTGATACACTCATTAGTAATGACTTGCTAAATGTACTACGAGACCCGCTAGGAAATACGTATGATAACTCCACAATTAAGGAAGATGATGATGAGTATCATACTCTTCATTACTTATTCATGGTTGCTTGTTCCATGCTTGTTCTGTGTCAGTGTTACATCTTTTTGTCATACTTTCGAATCATTTATTGGAATAACCTACTAATCTAGATCGAAGTGACAGTTTCGGTCTGTTTTGTCTATGTTGGGAATGTGCCCTAGAGGAAAATAAAATATGTTTTATTGAGCATATTCCATTAGTTCATAATACGTTTTATACTATGTTATAACTGTATTAAGTGGAAACCTTAATACAGGTGTGGTATGCAAACAACAAGGTCCCTAGTTAACTCTAGTATACTAGTCCATTGGGCGATTGATGGTCAAGGTTTCCTGATCATGAGACAAATAAGTCTGTTAGCAATGGATTCGTATCATTGGATAATGATATGATGGACACACACCCACTAGAAGTATAGCGATGTGATCAAGTCACATAGTTCGACATTGCGATAACTATAACGTAGTGACCAGATCCTTTGACCGTAATGATCATACATAATTGTCATCTATGAGGAGACTTTGATTTGTATCCCATCGCCTGACTGAAATATGCTGGCCATAATGATGCACTTTGGGTATTCCGAAATAGATGGTTGATGAGTATGAAAATAGATCAAAGCGGGATTTGTCCATCCGAGTGACGGATAGGTACTCTGGGCCCACTCGGTGATATTGCATCATAAAGTTTGCAAACGTGTGACTAGGTCATGGAGTTGTAATATCACGGTAACGAGTAAACTTGTTTGTTGAGAACGAGGAAGAACTACGTATATTGGATACCGATGATCAAACCTCGGACAAGAAAAGTACCATAGGACAAAGGGAACAGGCACACGGTTAACGGATCCAAGAGCGATTGAAGTTCATTCGCAGGAAGCGCAGGGGCTATCAAGATTTGTAACCAGGTCCAATTGATTAGTCATTGATCAATGAGATTATCTCGATCATGTGTGCTGTTTCCCGGAACGTAGGGTGTTACACTTAAGGGTATTCGACGCAGTAAGGATTGATTCAGGATCACCGGAGAAATAAGAGAGAACACCGGAATTGTTCCGGTGAAGGCCGGAAGTTGTTCTGGGTATTTTGAAAGGTTCAAAATATATTTAATAATGTTTAATTAATGTTTTATTATTTAATTATCTGAATTAAATATTAAAATATAATTAAATATATTTAAAAATGAATTAAAAGGCATATGGGCCTCATAGGGCCCATTAGGGGGAGAGGGAGTCCTCCCCCATGGGCCATGACGCCATGAGGGGGCCCACCCCCCTTATTTAGTGCGCCACCCCCTCCCTTTGGATTAGTCCCACCCCGGAAGTGGAGGTTGGTGGCACCCCTCCTTAGCCTATATATGGAGGGGTAGAGGTGCCCTTTTATTCATCATATTTTTGAGAGAAGTTCTCTTCTCTCTCTTCCTCCTTTCTCCTTCCTTGCGTGGACTCCCCTTGTTTGGAGTCTATACTTGGTTGGGGATTTGTCCACCATACGCACGCCGTCGTGCTGCCGGAATCAGGATCCGAATCCATCTTCTTTCCGCTGCTCTACTGGTTCGGAGCCTGGAGGGACGTCGAGTATACTGTATGTGCATAATCCCGCGAGGCACTACACTTGTGGTGCTACTTCATCGTCGTGGTTGTATCGCGAGGTCTTCATCAGCAACATTCCTACAGGGACGTAATCCCGTCATCGGTCTGCAAGGACAGGGTGGCTTCTGGAGTCATCGTGGATCTGCGCGGCATCGGGGATTGCCGGTACGACTACACCAACCACGTTCACGCGGGAACGTTTCCCGCTTAACGGACTACATAATGGTATATGAACTATCTCTGTCCGTTACTTGCATCAGCATAGCATAGGTCTTGGGTTTGGGAGTCGTAGGTCAAGAAAAAATTGTGTTTTCTGCCCCGTTCCCCAATAGTGGTATCAGAGTAAGGCTGTGCGTAGATGTATTATACGGATAGAACACATCTAGTATGTGGGCATCAATTCTCCAATTGTTACCCTCTCACGTGTACTCGTTTAGCATTGCGGGAATGTGCTGACGAAGCGGCCCCGACCGACCTTACGCGTTTATACGAGACTGGTTCCATGCTTGACATATGGCGTGTACCATATTAGTGGCTGGGGGTGTCTGTCTCTCTAACATTAGCTTTGCGAAGACGTTTGCAACAAAGGGCCCCGACAGGGGTGTAATAGAGACAATTGTGGATTGATGTTGTGGCTTGATTTTCGTAGGATAGAAACGATTCTTTTCTCGAAACCCATAGCTGCGACGTAAAACTTGCAAAAGATAAAGTAGAAAGGCGTTTTCAACTTTAATTTGCATGTCGGGGGGAATAATAGCAAGTATGATTTACTGTTTATCCTGTTTTTCTAATATGCTAGATATAACGACGGTAGCATAAATAGGATAATCTCTCACAATACCAACATTGTGTTCTCCCTTAATGAGCACCTCCTGGAAGGATCGCCAATATGGCCGACATTCCGTATATATCGAGTGTCACACATATTAAACGGCGTTTGCATGAGGTTGGGTCTGGCAAGCCTGGCATATGCAGATATGGCCTTGCTGAACAGCTAACATTAAGATTGGATTGGCTGGCTTGACGTATGTATATGCGTGCTTGGAACACAGAAGATCGAAAGATCGAGCACGAGTCACATAGATGATGTGATTGGCATGATGGCCTACCTTCGACAACATACTGGTGGCCGTGATGATAGGGAGAGGTATGGTGTTCGAGGATTGTGTGATCACTTAGTAAATTTGAGAGATGCTGTACTAAGTGGGAGTTTTAGAATTGATTGAAATTGAACTCCACATATTATGAACTAAATCTTCATGTCTTAGCAAATATCATTGTAGATAATGTCATACCCAAAATGTTTATAACTATGGCTCTTTAGCGTTATGAAGAACTTAAGGTAGATGGGTCTTACTTCATTGATGTGTACCAACGCTGTTAGAGACATACTCATTAGTAATGACTTGCTAAACGTAATACAAACTGCTAGGAGATACACCTGATAACTCCGTAATCAAGTAAGATGATGATGAGTATCGTACTCACCGTCACTTATGAATGACTGTCCAATACACCATACATCATTCTATGAATCTGAATTGTGAATGCATGTTAACCAACACGTATGACGTGCTAGGTGAACTTGAAAGCACTAGGTCACAACTCAGAGAAATGGAATATGAGTATATGGACGGGGTTTCTTTCAACCATGGTGGAAGGAACAACCTGCTGACAAGGTTAGATGGAAAATGTATAAGATACGAAACCTTGTGTGCAATTTGGACTACTGAATGACTGGTTACTTTGAGATAACTGAGAAGTGGCATCCGCTTCCAACCAGCTACAAAGACCATGTCTAGACTATGTCATGAAGGACAATCGTTCACCTGTCATGATATCATGATTAGAGTTGAGAACTTTAAAGGTAGAACCAATGCAAGAATGGTCATTAACGGAGAAGGTATATTTGATATACAAGTTGTAAATGTTTTCCCCACAAAAAACTAATCGCGGTTAATTAAGTATTTGATGCTTGAACTTACTACTTGAGAGTGGCTTGGAAGGGATGAGGAGACATTGTGTGCTGATGATGAGAAAGATAGTTGATGGTCGACAACACTCTCCCTCTACATCTATCCTTTGATTAAATATATGAATACATTTATGATCGTTTGAATGTGAACTATATTAGTGTGTCTTGCATCTCACGAAGAAAATTATTCATATTAGTGAGAAATAAGTCAGTTGTTCTCCTTTTATGAATGACATATTTTACGGTCATATTACGGTTATAAATGGGTTATTCTTATATTGATGATAGTAGTTTGATCATTTATAAGAAATATTGCAATGCCAAGAATTATCCAAACTTAATAATGACACTACCGTTTAAGTCATGAATGGTTTGATGAAGTTTTGAGATACTTGATCTCTTGACACATGCAAACCATGCCTTTTTAGGTGAGATGACTAAAACCTCACGTTCTGGTAAAACAGAGTGTGTACTGATTGTTGAATATCATACATTATCATGTATCGTATATCAGCATGTAGTGAATTTCATTATTCCCTGAACTTTGTATGTGGACTTAGATGAATATATGTATTCACTAATTAAACACGAGTCTGAAATAATTTGATATGATCAAAAGGGATTTCAGAGTAAAGATGGATATTAAATTAACAAGATAGACAAGTCTCTACGATCTGATCAAAGGGACAAATGTTTTGAGTTAGCCTTGGGCATAAAAGACTTGTGAAAGTTGTTCCACAAATTACAATGCTTGGACCACTTCAATATTGTTGATGTGCCTGAACATCGTAATCATACTCTATTGAATAGTGTATGGTCTAAGTTATCTCTTACCAAGTGTTATTATTGTTTAGAGTTATTAGTTTAATATGCAACCACTCACTTCAGTATAGGGAACCATCTGAGTTCGTGGAAACCAACACTATATATATTATGGTGCGTGTCATGGTTTCTACGAAGTTTTATTTATATGATAAATCATCTTTGTAGTGTATCCTTAGACAACTATGGATGCATCTTCCACAACTAGAGCCAGAAGAGCAAAACTTATGTTGCTAAGTGTTTTGGTGTCTTGTCAAGAAATGTTCTTGATGAATGTGTTCATGAAAGAAAAGTGAAAGTTCAACCAAGGTGATTGACCTTGCCTCCAAATATCAGAGTAGCGCAAAGGAATATGTTCCAGAAGAAAAGCTCTACAATTAGAGGAGAAACTAATGATAATGATCATGATGTTTTGATGGAAGCTTTACTGAACAAAGTAGGATTCAAGAATACATATTTGCTCTTGTGCAAAATAATATTCATGATTCACTTGTCAAGTTAATGGAACAAGACATACCTACAAACTACAAAGAAGCGATGGTGGACCTAAGTACGAGATATGATTATGAGTCATGAAATCCCATATTGAATCACATTTAAAATTACTTGAATCTTATCGGGTAAGGAGTTTACTTGATATTCCCAATAACTTCAGAGTTATAAGGAATAAATGTGAACATCAAAGAAGACATCAAGATCGATTTGTCTCAAAGAATGTTTCTGACAAATTCAAAAGGTTGACTACAATATGTAGCGATGCTTGAGTCAATGGGATATTCACTACGATTGATCCAAATTGTTATCAATACTGTGACTTCCTCAAATCCTGCATTTGAAGAAGTGTTGTAATTGTTACAACAAGAAGGTTTTGAAAAACATATGGATACTAGTGTCTCGTAATTTGAATTCTCAATTTGATGGATGATCAAAGTGATTTTGGACTTAGCCAAAATATTGAGAAACATGCATTCGCATGAAACTGAGTGGGAGCTGAATAGTTTCCTAAACTTAATATGTGGACGACATATTTTGAGTGGGAGCTATGGGAGTATTATCCTAGTCTTATATGTGTCTGACATATTTGAGTAGGAGCTATATGAGTGTTATCCTGAACTTAATATGTGCATGACATATTTGAGTGGGAGCATGACAACATTCTCATATATGGATAAAATATTAAGAATGGTGTAGTTGGTATTAATGATTATTTGAATCTTTCATAAATGAAGATGAACATGTATTAAACATTGAAAATCTATTAAGATAGATTAATGTGTTTGATAAACAGTGAGTCGAAATACTTTCCTGGATAAGATTTTGAGGGAGTTCAGAATGGGACAAGTCAAGAAGTAGTTCTTACTTATATATCCAAGAGAAGTATCGAGTTGATCTCAATACAAGAACAATGGTTAAATAAAGGAAAGAAATGGATGTGCTACATCTTCTATGCCGCTGTCATAGTTTCATTCATATAAAACCAGAGTTATGTACTCGACGTAATGTGACCCAAGTTCTTAGCAAGAAGAACATGTTGTGATATGATTTATGAGTAAATCATTGAATAAAGAATTAAGTTTATCCTTCAGTATCTGGAGAGAACTAAGGATGCATATCTAATTTGTAAAGGATAGTGTACTTGACCATAAATGTTATTCTGGCTCAAGTTGTGATACTAATCTAGAAAATTGAGATATCATATTAATGAATGCCTAAGTTGAAAGAAACATGGTTAGGCATCAAAGTTGCATACAATGCACTAAAGATTAAATCTACATTGATGTGGCTGCTTTAGAAGTGGCAGGATTTATATTTTGGTTTAAGAAGTTCGACTTCCGACTGAGTGAGTTTCAGTGTGCATGACTATGGCAAAGTCCTCGTGACCCACCATATGTCATTGCTGAAACACAACAAACGAAGTCTCACTCTACCGCTAGATATATATACCTTGTCATTATAATGGATAATGAAGGAATGCAAAATAGGTGAAATTAATGATTTGCAAAAGACATACGGATCTGAATGGTACCCAGACCATTGATACAACCTTTTCCACAAGCAAGCATGATCAATAACCATATAGATGATATGGAGTTATGATCCACAGAAAATGCAACTAGATTATTTGTACACTAGTGCAAGTGGGGGACTGTTGGGAATGTGCCCTAGAGGCAAATAAAATATGTTTTATTGAGCATATTCCATTAGTTCATAATACGTTTTATACTATGCTATAAATGTATTAAGCGGAAACCTTAATACAGCTGTGGTATGCAAACAACCAGGTCCCTAGTTAACTCTAGTATACTAGTCCATTGGGGGATTGATGATCAAGGTTTCCTGATCATGAGAAAAATAAGTCTGTTAGCAGTGGAGTCATATCATTGGATAATGATATGATGGACATACACCCACCAGAAGTGTTGCGATGTGATCAAGTCACATAGTTCGACATTGCGATAACTATAATGTAGTGACCAGATCTTTTGACCGTAATGATCATACATAATTGTCATCTATGAGGAGACTTGATTTGTATCCCACCGCATGAATTAAATATGCTGGCCATAATGGTGCACTTTGGGTATTCCGAAATGGATGGTTGAAGAGTATGCAAATAGATCAAAGCGGGATTTGTCCAGCCGATTGACGGATAGGTACACTAGGCCCACTCGGTGATATTGCATCATAAAGTTTGCAAACGTGTGACTAGGTCATGGAGTTGTAATATCACAGAAACGAGTAAACTTGTTTGTTGATAACGAGGAAGAACTAGGTATATTGGATACCGATGATCAAACCTCGGACAAGAAAAGTACCATAGGACAAAGGGAACATGCACACGGTTAACAGATCCAACAACGATTGAAGTTCATTCGATGGAAGCGCAGAGGCTATCAAGGATTGTAACCAGGTCCAATTGATTAGTCATTGATCAATGAGATTGTTTCGATCATGTAAGGTGTTACACTTAAGGGTATTCGACGCAGTAAGGATTGATTCGGGATCACCGGAGAAATAAGAGAGAACACCAGAATTGTTCCAGTGAAGGCCGGAAGTTGTTCTGGGTATTTTGAAAGGTTCAAAATATATTTAATAATGTTTAGTTAATGTTTTATTATTTAATTATATGAATTAAATATTAAAATATAATTAAAAATGCATTAAAAGTCATATGGGCCTCATATGGCCCATTAGGGGGAGAGGGAGTCCTCCCCCATGGGCCATGGCGCCATGAGGGGGCCCACCCCCATTATTTGGTGGGCCACCACCTCCCTTGGGATTAGTCCCACCCCGGAAGTGGAGGGGGTGGCACCCCTCCTTAGCCTATATAAGGAGGGGTAGAGGTGCCCTTTTATTCATCATATTTTTGAGAGAAGTTCTCTTCTCTCTCTTCCTCCTTTCTCCTTCCTTGTGTGGACTCCTCTTGTTTGGAGTCTATACTTGGTTGGGGATTTCTTCACCATACGCACGCCGTCGTTCTGCTGGAATCGGGATCCGAATCCATCTTCTTTCCGCTGCTCTACTGGTTCGGAGCCCGGAGGGACGTCGGGTATACTGTATGTGTATAATCGCGCGAGGCACTACACTTGTGGTGCTACTTCATCGTCGTGGCCGTATCACGAGGTCTTCATCAACAACGTTCTGACGGGGACGTAATCCCATCATCGGTCTACAAGGACTGGGTGGCTTCTGGAGTCATCGTGGATCTGTGCGCCATCGGGGATTGCCGGTACTACAACACCAATCACGTTCACGCGGGAACGTTTCCTGCTTAACGGACTACATACTGGTATGTGACCTATCTCTGTCCGTTACTTGCATCAGCATAGGATAGGTCTTGGGTTTGGGACTCGTAGGTCAAGAAAAAATTGTTTTCTACCCCGTTCCCCAACAGTCTATGCATTGAAAAAAGTCCAAAGATGAAAGTTCTCAGTAAATTCCCAAAAAATAACAAAATTCTTATTCATCAGAAAATCCCACGGTCCGGAAGGGCTCCTCAGGGGGTACTACACACACCCAAGCGAACTGAGGGCATGACCAGGGGGTTAACCGCGCCCCTTGGTCGCCTGAGTGATGTGGGCACCGTCACGGTCCCTCCTTTTGCCTATATTTACCCTCAAACGCAAAACAAAGACCCAGATATACAAACGTCTCTTCAAGAAGCGATCACGATCTCCGCCACCATCGAAACCTAGCTTCGAGGGTCACTAGGTTCCTGTACCGGCACCCTGTGGGGGAGGCCATTGGCCCCCGGAGTCATCTTCATCAACCCTCCTTCCTCTATGATGGATCGTGAGTACTTCCTCCTTGGACTACGGGTTCTTGGCAGTAGCTTGTTGGTATTCCCCCCCCCCCATGATCTTCAATACAAAGTACTCATGAGCTTCCCTAGATGATTCAGATCCATATATATGAAATAATTGGTGTTTTGTTTGTTAGGATCCGATGATTTGTCACATTATGCTCAGTACTAAGAATTTTATGAATTATTGTTGCTGCATTTGTTGTTCTTAATGTTTGTCACTAGTGCACAAGTAGCATGGCCTTAGATCTGAATGCTTTATGGTTGCATGATTATAATTTTTGTTCTAGATCTTATATACGATTGTATGCACCTATTATAGTCTGGAACCGATGATATCAATGGTGACAACTTGGGACACCAAAGGGGATGGGTTATAATTCTAGGATTACATGTGTTCATAGAATGTTTGTGCTTTTTTCCGGTGCATCTTTGACAGGAGCATCTTAATCTGCATAAGTTCATTTATTGTCCCCGCGGCAACGAGATTGTAGGACAAAAGATGCTTTGTAAGTTCTTATGGCAAGAACATACAATTATATATGAAATACATGTCTACGTATGGTTCTTATACTAGGATGCTCTAGTATGTTATTTCTAGAGTTAGTGCAATTCTATCAATTTCCCAACTATAATTTGTTTATCCAACGCTTGTTATTTTTCTTGGAGAGTTGCCACTAGTGAAACCTTGAACCCTGGTCCATCTTTCATCTTTATTTCCTTCGTTTTTACTATTTCTCTCATTACTCCTTCTACTACTTTGTGGTGTTGGTGGTTGGGCAAGTCTGAAAATATTACACCCGTCAACTTATGCGTGAGTAACAACTTTCTGGCACTGTTGCTACTAATACATCTTGTCTAGTGCTTTTTTAGGTGTGGTTAAATTGACAACTCAACTGCTAAGGCTTATAAGTATTATTTGGCCCCCCTTCTGTTGAATCAATAAATTGGGTTATAGTACCCTCGAAAGACTATCATGATCCCATACACTTGTGGGTTATCAAGATACTTTTTCGCATCGTTGCCAGGGAGCATAGATTTACTTATAAATTCGCTTCAGAAGTACACGTTTTGGTTATTACTTTCTTTACTTACAATAGTTACTTTCTTTGAAACTAGATCTTATTGGCAAGGTGGATTCACGAAGGATCAACAAAAATATTATAAGGAATATTGCTTTTCTCAAAAAGGGATAAATATGAGGAAAATAATAAATAAACTAAAAACTTATGCTCTAATTATGATAAATATTTTTGTCGTGATGAATGTTGTTGCTGCATGATGTGTAAAGACCTTCCTTTTCAATGCTGGTGTAATGTAAATGAAACCTTGACTTCTTATATGTTAAGCGATGTTATGATTTCTTTGATGTAGAACAAATAGAAAACTTTGTTGCTTTTAAGGGTTCCTATGAAATTACACCAACATTGGAAAGGAGGAGAAGAGTGACGAACGAGAGGAGGAAGAATTGAGTAGCTACCCATGTCTACCTTCTTATGAGAGTAACTCTTACATTATGTGATTTTCATCCATACTTACCAAAGGAGGATGAATGCTATATTGATGAGTGCTATGATTCTATGGATTCTACTGAAATATCTCTTTGTGATGAAATTGATGCTTCCTTTATTTATTGCCTTGATGCCCCTATGTATGAAACTTGTAAGGATGATGTTGCTATTATTATTTATGATAAATATTATGATAATTCTTCATTTTTTCCTACAATGGACATTAATGATAATGGGGAGTTTTTCTCAGAAAGTGTATATGATAGTGCTCTAGATGATGGTCCTATTTTTCTTGATGATATAAATTATAATGATATTGAAAATGGTACTGGAGAGGTCTTAACTTCAGCTAGAAGGACTCTCATACCTTTGGAGAGTGATCAATCATCTTGTTACAATATTGTCAAAAGTGGGTTTAGAGAGGTCATGACATTAATTAATGTTTACCCAATTTTTCTCATTTCAATACTATCTAGTATTTTTTGTGTTCTTAAAGTCTCCAAATATTAATATTTGCTCATTAGTTATGTCCAAATTTAGTTGAAGATATTTATATATCCGTCGTACATGAATATGGTAAATAACCATTTTTCATTTGATGTTGTTCTGTTACCGTTCCACTTTCAGATCCGCCTAATTTGGTATTCGAATCCGCATAATCCGGTATTCAAGTTCGAATCTGTTTTGCTTCCAAATCCAAAAATAAACACGGAAGATGATATTGTTTTAGGATTATCCGTCTAAATCTGATCCGATTTCACCTTGTCGGTAACTGGATAATGTTGTACCCCATTTCCCTGGGTTCCGGTCACGCCTCTCGGACAAGTGCAATAGCGACCATGGAGGATTTCGGGAACATCACGCTAGGCACAAGGAGGAGTGCCTCGGACCAGTTCCGGAAGGGTGGAACCCTCAAGCTGACTCCCACCGCCCGACAAAGAGAACAACGCATTCAATGCACTAGAAGACAAGCATGCACCGCTGACAGGAGGCAGCCTACACCTGGCGGGGTCTCTCACACCTACTCAGCCCATGCATGCTCCAGCCTTCCCCGCGATGCCACGGGAGCTTCCCGGAAGATCCCATAGTGCCTCGCGTCCACAAGTATAAGATAACCACCGTTACTATAGCTATCTGTGGGACTGTGGCGAGCCCCTTTCTCTATAAAAGGGAGACACCAACCATCTGTAACTCCGATGGAAATATTTTATACACGAAAATATGTTAGAAGAATGCAACGAATAGGGATACGCTACCCATACCCCAACCACACCCATCTAACATACCGCACACGAGACATTCCCCCTCCAATTGCACTATGAACTAATCACCCGGAGCCGATAAAACTTTCCAAATAAAAATGATTTGTATACGAAAGTTATTTAGAATGGATCTGCGAGCATGGATACACTATCCACATGTTTGTCAGATGTCTCTAACACTGCAGACATGGAACCTTCCCCTCCGGATCATCTGTTCGGTAATCAACCGATACTGATAAGTCAACCCCAGATAAATTCATGTATGTGAGCAAATCACCGAACACTGCGTTAGAGAACCGTTGCTTTGTATCTGATATGTCATACCTTTGTATTGCTATTATTGTTGTGTATTTAGTTTTTCTTCCCCCCCCCTTATTATTCAGTACACCCCGTTGCTGCCGTCGACGACACCGCTGCCGAGTACGACTACTACATCGACGGCCGTACCCCTATCGTCGAGCTTCCAGGCAAGCTGAGACATTTCCTTTCCCAGATATCACCTATCTTTCCGTACATGTCTTGCACTAGGCATTCATACTGTTGCTGCTACGTTGCTTACCTATTCAAATGCATAGCATGGCTTTGTCGCCCCTTGATGTACCTTCCTTTATCCTATGCTGCCGATTATAATTATGCATTACTCAACAGTTGGCCCTGTGCGTTGTTAGTCAACCAACATTAGATATTGGGCCATGATCACTCTGGGAGTGAACACGGATACAATATATTAATTGTAATAGGTACGGTACAATGCAGACACTTCCCAAGGCCCCCTAGCTCGGCTCTGCCGAGCCACCATCAAGTGTGAGCTATCAAGGAGTAACCCTTGTACTCCACTCGTTGCTGACTCTGTATAGCCGTTCTAGGTAGTTGAGCAACGGTTGTCCTTAAAGGTAAGAGTCGGGCGACCCAACGGTGCCCGCGAGCGGTATTGCGTCGGGAACGATAGGGAGGGTACGACCGACATTACTGGCGTGCTTGGCCACTGCTCGTATCTCGCGAGAGTTACCAAACCATGAAAAGTCGAGCTCTACCAAGAGCACACGCGAGACAAGGTAAGGAGACGGTTCACCTTATTGTTAACCGCGTGCTTTGACAGGGCGACTGGGTAGGCCCCAACGTACTGGTGGTCCTTGTCGTTGTTCATTTTCCGTTGTTTTGTTAGTCAGACAACGATAACGGTTGTCTGCGAGATAATATTAAAATGCTAAATGGTTCGGTGGATGACTTGAGAGGCATGTTGGTCTGTACGCACTACCTTCACGTGGGATAAAGAGTTGTGGGCCCCCCTGCATCGTAGTTCACTCAAAAGCTCTTCAGACAGCAGTACCACGGCCTGCGCCAGGAAGTGGTGTCTTCTTCGCTTGACCGCTGTATTTGGATTTTCTTTTGCTTCACCGGCCAGCCACGCACCGTGCAGGAGCGTGAAGGGTGAGGGTCCTAGACCCCTAATCGCATAGGATATAGTCCAGCGAATGGCCTCTCTGTTGATCCTAGGATGGGCTGCGGCGTGTCAGATAGCTTTGGTGGAGCGTTCCCTAACAAGGTGCCCGCCACCCTAGAGATCCGAGCGTGCAGGCTGAACAGTAGTGCACCCCTGTAGGGAGTTTAATCTATTCGAATCGGCGTGTCCACGGTAACAGGACGCTTTATGCTAAAGCTGGATCTTACCACTACCAACTACTGCATCTATTAAACTGTATGGTTCCGGGTCTTCTTCCTCGCAGGGAAGTCGAGGAAGGGTACTCGGAGGCATTTATTATTGTTAATTATTACTCCCTCCGATCCATAATAAATGTTGCAGATTTTGTACAAACTTTGTACTAGATGAGCGACACTTATTATGGATCGGAGGTAGTACAACTTACTATTATACAATGCTGCAGCAACTTCTGCTGCATTGTTACGTTATGCTTTATATAAATTGTTGCATGTTCTCTTCTTGTGCTGCAAGACTCGTCCGTAGATGTTAGTCTTTGATAGGCCTAGCTTCTCATCCTTATTCTGACTTTCTACCTTGCATTCATCTACCGTCAGTGTAAAGCAACAATATTCTTATGCTAATGATAACTTTCGATAATTAGCAAGCCATTGATCACCCTTGATATGCCCAAGTCATTTTCTAACTAAATTGAGTTACCAAAATAAAAGTGGAAATTAAAATTGAACTAGAAATTGTGCAAACAATTTTGTTAAATGCCAAAAAACCAGTAGGTCATAATACAATAACATTGAAACTTTATTGCAAGCTTTAAGTATTTTAAATAAATCAAGAAAGAGCCTAACAACCCCCATTTAGTTCATTTAAATAATTAAATAAAGTTCATATAATTTTAGTTGGCACCAAACTTTTTGTAGCAGTAATATAAAATGTAAAAATATTAATGGTGCAAGTTTCACATTTTACAAAATTGAATTGTTAGACAAATAAAATAAAACAGAAAAGACAAAGCAGTAAAAAGGAAAGAAAAATAAGGTGCTATCCTGTGCCTAGGGAAAACCCTCCCACAGGGCCAAGCTCAGTCCACCACCACCATCATCCCCTTCCTCCAGTTCACGGGAGGCAGCCGTGGCAGGCATCCCGCAGCTATGGCCGCATCGAGTTGTCGTGGCGGCCATCCCCGGCCACTCCCTGCGTATAAGGACCTCCCCAGGAACCCTAAAACTAGCCCCCGCCTCGCAGATCCCACCCCCATCGCCTCCCTCCTCCTCTGTGTTGGCCGCCCAACGCGGTCGTCGCCACCATCTCCATTCCCGAGTTCTGAAGCCCTGCGAGCTATGCGAGGCCGACTAGGAGCTGCAGGATGTAGCCTGCTTCGTCATCCTCGGTGCACACGAGGAGGGGCACCCTCGAGCCGGCGCTTTCGACGAATCCGCTCGTCGGCCGCCGGCACTGCTCGCAACGATGCACTCCACCCCAAAACCTTCCAGTTCCACCGAGTTCCCCCTGAGCCCCTGGTCTCCCTGCTTCCCCCTGTGAGCTTCTTCCTCATTCCCTCGGTCCATTTTTTGGATTGCGCTGTCGTTGATGCCTTCGTCCCCGCCCGCGCTCGCCGTTGCCATGTCTCCAGCATCCTCTGTACGCCGCCCGCCCGCCCGCGTGTGGCCATGATCTCTCTCGCACGCGCGCCTCCCCGGTTGCGCCCTCGCCATGCCTGCCGCTGGTCACCCCCACTCTCGCCAGGGCTTGCCGGAATGGCCTCGCCGCCGCTGCTTCTAGCCACGGCCGGCCATGGCTCCGTGCCGTGGTGTGGTACCAACCAGGCTTAATTAAGTTGTTGTTAAATATAATGGAGATAACCCCCCTGTGAGACTTACATATGGGCCCCAGGTCATTAGAACAATCTCAGTTAAATAAATCAATTAAATTACATGTGTGTCAATGACAGATGGGTCCCACACCTAATAATTCCCAATTTAGGTAGGCTAATCTCTATTTAATTAAATGTGGGCATGACATGTGGGTCCCCTTGTCAGTGCACTGTTCTGGATAAGGTTGTGGATAATGTTGAGTTTATCAATAAAAGAAAATCCAGAAATTCTTTTAAATTGAATAAAACTTTGAAAATCAATATATTTTAATCCGTAAATCTGATGGAAATATTTTATACATGAAAATTGATCAGAAGAATGCAACGAATACGGATACGCTACCCCTACTCACACCACACCCCTCTAACATACCGCACACGGGACATTCCCCCTCCGATTGCACTGTCCGATAATCAGAAGGAGCCGGTTAAACTTTCCGGATGAAAATGATCTGTATACGAAAGTTATTCAGAATGGATCTGCGAGCGTTGATACACTATCCAAATGTCTGTAATATGTCTCTAACACTGCATACATGGAACCTTCCCCTCCAGATCATTTGTTCGTTAATCAACCGATACTGATGAGTCAACCCCGGATAAATTTCTACTCCGAGAAAATCACCGAACACTGCGTTAGAGCCTCATTGCTTTGTATCTGCTATGTCATACCTTTTTATTGCTATTATTGTTTCTCCCCCCACCTTTATTCTCTGGTAGACCCCGTTGTTGCCGCCGACGACACCGTTGTCGACTACGACTACTACATCGACGACTGTACCCCTTCGTCGAGCTTCCAGGCAAGCAGAGCCATTTCCTTCCCCAAATATCGCCTATCTTTCCGTACATTTATTTTACTAGGCATTGATACTGTTGCTGCTACGTTTTCTACCTATTCAATTGCACAGCCTGTCTTTGTCGCCCCTTGATGCACCTTCCTTTATCCTATGTTGCCTATTAGAATTATTCATTATTCAACAGTTGGCCCTGCGCATTGTTAGTCAACTAGGATTACATAGCGGGTCGTGATCACTCTGGGAGTGAACACGGATACAATATATTAACTGTATCACGTACGTGATACGTCCAAAACGTATCTATAATTTCTGCTTGCTCCATGCCTCTTTTGTGTGATATTTTCTATGATATTGATGAACTTCCATACACTTTTGATCATATTTGTAATAACCTATTAACTCAGTACACCCTAGTGCTAGTTCCTGTTTTTTGCTGTTTTTGTATTTCAGGTTTCCCCATTATTTAAAGTACCAGAAAAATTCTGGGAAAAATATAGGAAAACTTAGCGTACGGGAACCTTCCAGAAGAGCCCAAGTGGGGCCAGAGGGGGGCTAGGGGTGGCCCAGGCGGCCACCCCCTAGGTCGCGCCAGGGGGGCGCCTGGGGCCCCTGGTCCACCTCTGGCTGCCCCCCTTCGCCTATTTATTCCCCGTGACGAGAAACCCTTGGGGACAGAACCCTTTTTTGCGATCTCTCCTCTGTTTCACCGCCGCCACGCTTCCAAGATCGGGAGCACCAGGAGACCTCTTCCCAGCACCCTACTAGAGGGAGGAACCACCTCCGGGAGCTTCTCCACCACCATGGATGCTTCCCGGATGAACCGTGAGTAGTCCACCTTGGACCATGGGTCTATGATCAGTAGCTATGTGATGAACTCCTCCCCTCTTTGTTCTTCATGGTTTAGACCTCGTGAGCTTCCCTACATGATCGAGGCACAAATGTAATCTTTCTGTTGTTGCTATTCTGAGTTTGCTGGGATCCGATGGATTATGAGACTATGTTCAGATTATGTTTGAGTAATATATTTGATTCTCCTCTTTTATATTTATGTTCTTGAGTAATTCTTTCATGTTCTCCGTTGCTGTTTATTGCTTTGGCCAAGTATTAGGTAGTGACTCCAAGAGGGAGCGTTAGGCATGATTGTGGGTTCATGCCCCCGTTGACTAGCTTGAGTGACAGGAACATGAGTCTAGGGGATGTGTCGTTGCCACAAGGGAGAAAACAACAGTGCTTGTACTTGAGGGTGCAAGGATTGTTTACTTTACGCAAAGTTCTTTAATACAGTTGTTTGTTGCTTTGTGTTTACACTTTGGGTGGGATTTGCAACTTAATACCAGCGAGATGTTCTGGATAGATATCTCAAGGTGGATGATTAGTAGGTAGATGCAGATGGATTTTGGTCTACCTGTCTTGGCGTACCGCCCATGCTTTTGAGCCTCTTCCTTTCTGTATATCATAGTTAGCATTGGTTTGCTCACATATTCCTGTCAATTGCCCAGCTGTAATTTGTTTACCTCGCATTGGTATTTTATCGTCTTTTGGGAGAGAGACATCACTAGTGAACATCACGGGACCCCGGTCCATATTTCCAATACTGTTTACACCCACTATTTATTTTCTGCTTTATTTACTTTTCCGTTGCTATCATTATCATTATTATCCCGTGCGTTTGATCCTTTGTAAACAACAAGCCCGGAGGGATTGGCAACCTCTCTGAACTCGTTGGGAGCAAAGTTATCTGTTGTGTGCAGGTCCACGTCAACCGCCTAACTTCTGGCGCCATTGTCACCTTCCTTTTTGTTGCTGGAGTCCTACTAGAGAAAAACCTTGGTATCTTCACCAAGGGAAATTTGCTGCTGTCTACATCTCAACCTTCCACTTTGGGTAACCAACAAGGGGCGAGAAGCGCTGTTGCCGGGAACGCAAGCAAAGCTATACCCGTCAACTCTTGCGCCATCAAAAGCAATTTCTGGCGTCGTTGCCGGGGACTCCGCTCTTCAAGATAGGGGAGTTGCACACTATCTTTTATCTTTTCTTTTTAGTCTTGTTAGTTTACTTTTCAGTTTTTTCTTTAGTGTCCTTTATCAAAAATTAAAAAAATAGTTATCTTGCTTGCTGATGCTATGGGTTCCTCCGAGAACACCAAGTTGTGTGACTTCACTTGTCATAACAACAATGAATTTATCTGCACTCCTATTTCTACACCTGCCACTTTGACACCTTCTTATGAGATTAAACCTGCTTTGCTGAAACTTGTTATGAAAGATTAATTCTCCGGTGCTGGAGATGATGCTGCATTGCACTTAAATAAATTTTTTGAGCTCTGTGATATGCAAAAGTACAAAGAAGTAGATTGTGATATTGTTAAGCTTAAGCTTTTTCCTTTCTCCTTGAGAGGAGGAGCTAAAATCTGGTTTCAATCCTTGCCTAGGAATAGCATACATTCTTGGGATAAGTGCAAGTATGCTTTTATTGGCAAGTACTATCCCCCTGCTAAGATTATCCAGTTGAGGAGTAATATTACGAATTTTAAGAAATTGGATAATGAACACGTTGCCCAAGCTTGGGAACACATGAAATCTCTTGTTAAGAATTTCCCTACGCATGGTTTGACTACTTGGATGGTTAACAAAACTTTTTATGCAGGCTTGAACTTTACCTTGCGGAACTTGCTAGATTCGGCCGCGGGAGGAACCTTTATGTCAACAATGCTTGGTGCTGCCACAAAACTACTCGATGAGATGATGACCAACTATTCCCAATGGCACACCGAAAGAGCTCCAACAGTTAGGAAGGTAAACTCTGTCGAGGAGATCTCCTCCCTAGATGAAAAAGTTGACTTGATTATGTCTCTACTTACCAAGCAATCTCCTATTGATCCTCATGATGTTCCTTTAAATTCTTTGATTGCTCAAGATCAAGTAGATGTGAACTTTATCTCTAGAAACCACTTCAATAACAATGCTTATAGGAGTAATTTTGGTAGCAATCCTAGACCGTTCCCCTCCAACAACTATGGGAACAACAACACTTATCCTAGCACCAAGAACTCCACTTCTGAATTAGAGAGTATGCTTAAAGACTTCATCACTACCCAAAAATCCTTCAACAAGAGTGTAGAGGAAAAGCTAGACAAATTAGATAATCTCTCGTCGAAGGTAGACAATTTAGCCCATGAAGTAGAATTTCTTAAAATAAGAACTTCTCCTCTTGAGGAGAGGAAGGTCACTCATATGAACGCTATTCAAGTGCATATTAATGAAAACATTAGGATGATGGCTAAACTTAAAGAGAGATGGGCTAGAGAAAAGGAGGAAGAAGATAGAATTAAGAGCCTTCCTACACACCATACCATTGCTACTATCCAAGTTGTTGAGGATATCCAAACTCTTAGCACCCAATGCACCCCTAGTCCCATAGGACCTATTAATGGTGATGTTATGACCTCAACCGTAGAAGAAGAAACTCCTATGACTATAGAATCTACCAAACAAGTGAGCCTAAAGGACACCACTACCACTTTACTTGATAGTATTCACCTTGATTTTGATAATTTCACCCTTTCTGAAGTTATTCGTTTCCTTCACAAGATGTCTAGAGAACCCCACACTAGCACACTTAATCTTGCCTTCACGGAGCATATCACTAATGCTCTCATTAAAGCTAGGGAGGAGAAGCTTAGGGTAGAAGCCTCCATACCTAGAAAGATAGAAGATGGTTGGGATCCTATGATTAAAATTAAGTTGAATAACTTCTCTTGCTATGCTTTATGTGATGTTGGAGCTAGTACCTCCGTTATGCCCAAAAGAATGTATGATATATTTGAATTGAAACCTTTTGATCCTTGTTCTTTTGGTGGTAGTCTTGTCGATTCTTCAGTAAAGAAACCTTTGGGGAATATCGATGATGTTCTTATCATTGTCAATGACAATTATGTTTCCGTTGATTCTGCTATTATGGACATTGAATGTGAACCTTCTTGTCCAATTATTTTGGGACGTCCTTTTCTTCGCACCGTAGGTGCTATTATTGATATGAAAGAAGGGATTATAAAATTCCAATTCCCTCTCAAGAAAGGGATGGAACATTTCCCTAGAAAAAAGATTAAGTTACCTTTTGAGTCCGTCACATGAGCTAGTTATTTTCTTGATAAGACTTGATCCTTTTTGCATTAAGCCTAGCTAATGGCTTTAAAGAAGCGCTTTCGGGAGGCAGCCCGCAGCGAATTTAGGTTTTCCTTTTTGTTTTTCTTCTGTTTTTAGTGGTCTTGATGATTGATACTACTGTAGCAACATCATTGTATCTTTAATTTTCAAGATTTGTGCCATTTATAGCCTCATATGACAAGGGAAGTGAAAGTTGTGACATGCTGTCCCAAAAACAGATTCTGTCCTCGTGATGGGAAAAATCATAGAAAAATCCAAGTTCATCTTTTGGAGCTGAAATTTTTACAAAGCGTGATCTATACAATCACGGAACTTTCTTATGTTCTGAGTTTTCTGATTTGAGTTGCAGAAGTATCCTTAAAAAATTCTTTACTACCTGCTGGTCTGTATTTCACAGATTCTGTCCTGTTTTGCCTTTTTTCGTTTTGCAAACCTTAAGTGTGCTTTTTCTTTGCAAAAACTTTTTGGAAATCTTGAGAAACAGTAGATCTTCAGGAATATCCTTATTTCTAGTAGAGGAAAAAATATTTTATTATGGGTACTAACCTCGCTAATCAGATTATCATGTGTTATGTATGGAGGGAGTTTTCAAGTGTGCGAGGGAAGATGATAAAAGAAGATTCAGGAGTGTCAAACGCTCAAGCTTGGGGATGCCCCCATGCATCCCCAAGAAATATTCAATGAGACTCAAGCGTCTAAGCTTGGGGATGCCCCCGTGCATCCCCTTCTCCATCAACAATTATCAGTTCGTCTTTCGTTCCATTATATTTTTATCACTTCATGCGTTATGTGCTATGCTTGGAGCGTCTTGCTCTTTATTTCCTTGTTAGTTTTCTTTAGCTTTTCTTGCTGTTCATAACAAGTTAAAACGCAGCCTTCTTTGTGTGGGAGAGAAACACACTCCACTTTCAAAATCTAGAACACAACATAGGATTTTCATGCTTATCTTTGTTGTGTGTGTTCTTTATCTTTTTCATAGCTGCTGCCTTGTTTAGCTCTTAGTTTTCACGTTTATCTTTTTAAGAGCTTTTGTTTAGTTTGTTGATGGAACTCTCTTGAGTTTTCATGTTTATCTTGTTTAGAGAGTTTTCCTGTTGCACTGAGTTGTGTGTCTTGACTTGGAGTAGGTAATTGAGGTTGCTATTCTTTTTTACTAGTAACTTGCAATAGTTTTGAGGAATTGCTTTGAGTAATGTTTGAACTTTTGCTGTCAAGAGCTTTAGACTATTAGTGATAGATGTCGTATTTTGGGAAATCCGTTTTATTTTCGAAAAACCTACAAAATTAGTTGAGAACTTTAGCTACTAGATGGATCACTACTCTTTGGAAGGATCGAATATTAGAGTACACTCACGTACCATGAGTCGAGGATGCGCAAGGATAACCAAACCCCCATACACACCTCCTTCGGGTACTTGTCTCTTTGTGAACCTCTTTATTAGATTGAGAGTTACTGATAATAAGTGCATGAGTATTCGAAAGTTGACACTTCCACCTTCCCATATTTTGCTACCTCTCCTGTACCGTGCATTGCCTCCTTCTCACTCCGAGCGTTGGCGTCCACCTTCGCCGGTACGTCCTAATCCCTGGCACGATACGCTTTGTCATCATAAGCCTCATTATATCCTTCCTCAAAACAGCCACCATACCTACATATCAAGGCATTTCCATAGCCTTTCCGAGATACATTGCAATGCAACATCCACCTTCTCATGACTTGATCTTCATGTCATACAATATTTTGCTTGATCGATGAGTCGCATGCTAGTTGGGCCTTGCCCTAATCATTGCTACATGACGCGCTAGTATCATTGAAAATCCTTCTACCCTGGCAGAGGCATACATTTGCATACTTCATGATAGTTTCATTTTCTTTATGTTGAGTACTTTTGTAAAGTGTGAAAGATCTTCTATACTTCTTGTAATATATAGAGTGTTGCCCCTAAAGTGAGGAAAAGAACCCAAAGAGAACAAAATCAAAAGATCCCAAAGAGGACAAATGAGAGAAATAGAAAGAGCCATTGAGGCCACCAAAAAAAATACAAAAAATAGAAAAAAAAGAGAAAAAGAAATAAAAATGGAGAAGGGGGCACACTACTATTCCTTTTGAGAGATCCACACTCTTACTCCATCCTATATCTTGTACTCCATAGAGATTATCATTCATGCATATAGCTATGTGGGGACCTTCACACTATAGAACTTGGCTTGTATATTCCAATGATGAGCCTCCTCAAATGAGCTCCAGGTCTTATTGAGCAAGCAAGTTGGATGCACCCCACTAGTTCCATTGGAGAGCTTACCTTAGCTCATATGTGCATCCGTTGCATGGCAATCCCTACTCCTCACATCATATCTATTATTTTGGCTTTCTCTAGCCTATGATTGTCCTCATTGATGTGAGCCTTTCACACCTTTTTGTCTTGCTCATCCTTCATTTTTCTCTCTTCGCCATCCTAAGTGTCAACTTTCTTGCTTACGCTCATCCATTGCATGAGTGCTCAAAATACTGAAAAGGAGTGCATCATTTTGACTAGTACCTAGCTAGTGGTCTGGGGATGAGTCAAGATAAGATTCCAAAGAATACCAAGTGTGAAAATTTAGTAGATTGAGTTCTCAACACAAAAATACTTTATCTCGTATATCCATATCCCCTTTCTTGCACGCAAACACCATTTGGAGACATTCGAGTCACGGACAGCAAGAGCTCTTGCACCTTTATGTTCTTATGTTGCTTATTTTCAATGCTAACATAGACTCTTGCCTGTTATGACTTGAATTGAACTACATGCCTTGATTGCTTTACTTAAAAGTTCTTATATGGTTGGTAGCATTTCACCACAGAAATTATGTTTGTTATCATTTACCTACAGGAGGACGAGCGGGAATTAAGCTTGGGGATGTTGATACGTCCAAAACGTATCTATAATTTCTGCTTGCTCCATGCTTCTTTTGTGTGATATTGCTATGATATTGATGAAATTCCATACACTAACCTATTAACTCAGTGCACCCCAGTGCCAGTTCCTGTTTTCTGTTGTTTTTGTATTTCAGGTTTTCCCATTATTTAAAGTGCCAGAAAAATTCCGGGAAAAATATAGGAAAAATCAACGTACAGGAACCTCCCGGAAGAGCCCAAGTGGGGCTAGAGGGGGTCCAAGGGTGGCCCAGGCGGCCACCTGGCGCGGCCACTGTTGGATATGTGCCCTAGAGGCAAATTAATAAAGATATCTGTCACATATCTGTTTGTTCATAATACGTTATATATTGTGCTAGTACTGTATTAAGCGGAAACATTAATACACGTGTGATATATAACATCCTGGTCCCTAGTTAAACTCAGGCATACTAGCTCATTGGGCAATTGATGATCAAGGTTTCATGATCATGAGAACATAATAGTCTATTGACAATGAGGTCATATCATTAGGAGAATGATGTGATGGACACACACCCACCTTAAGCATTGCAGTGTGATGAAGTCACATAAGTTCAGCATTGCGATTACTTAATAAAATAGTGAATGAATCCTTAGACCGTGATGATCATACATAATTGCTATCTATTAGGATGCTTTGAGTGCATTAACCGTTACACTAAAACATGGTAACTGAAAAGGTGTATCTTGGGTATTCCGAAGTAGATATGTGGAGGAGTATGAAATAGATCAGAGCGGGATTTGTTAATCCGAGTGACGGATAGGTACTTTGGGCCCCCTCGGTGGTGTTGCATCAATAGCTTGCAAGCAAGTGACTAGGTCACAAGAGATGTAATATTCAAAGACGAGTAAACATGTTATGTCGGAGATGAGGAAGAACTAGGTATTGGATACCGACGATCATACGTCGGACAAACATAGTACCGAAGCACAAAGGGGTCAAGTCATATTGTAAACGGTTCAACAGCGATGAAGTTTATTCGATGGAAGTGTAGGGGCACATCAAGGATAGTAACCAGATCCCACATGATGGTCATTGGTCAGAGAGTGTCTCGATCATGTCTACTATTTCCCGGACCTTAGGGTGTCACACTTAAGGGCAATCGATGCATTAAGGATTGATTCGGGATCATCGGTGAAAAGAGAGAAAACACCGGAAATGTACCGGGAGGTGCCGGAAACTGTTCCGGATATTTTGAAAGGTTCAAAATAATATATATTAATGTTTAAATATGTTTTATTATTTAATTGAAAGAATTAAATATTAAAAATGATTTAAATAATTAATTAAAAAGGTGAAAAGGTATTTGGGCCTTAAAAGGCCCATGAGGGGAAGGGGGAGCCTCCCCCCTTGGGCATGGCGCCAAGGGAGGGGCCCATCCCCCCTCCTAGCTGCACCACTCCCCCCCCCCTTGGGGGTTTAGTCCCACATGGGGGAAGGGGAGGGGGTGGATCCCCACTCGTAGGTAGGATAAAAATTGTTTTCTGCGCCGATCCCGAACAGGCACCCCCTAGGCCGCGCCAGGGGGGAGCCTGGGGCCCCAGGTCCACCTCTGGCTGCCCCCCTTTGTCTATTTATTACCCGTGATGATAAACCCTCGGGGACAGAACCCTTTTTCGCGATCTCTCCTCTGTTCCGCCGCCGCCGCGCTTCCAAGATCGGGAGCACCAGGAGACCTCTTCCCGGCACCCTACCGGAGGGAGGAACCACCTCCGGGAGCTTCTCCACCACCATGGATGCTTCCCGGATGAACCGTGAGTAGTCCACCTTGGACCATGGGTCTATGATCAGTAGCTATGTGATGTTCTCCTCCCCTCTTTGTTCTTCATGGTTTAGACCTCGTGAGCTGCCCTACATGATCAAGGCACATATGTAATCTTTCTTCTGTTGCTATGCTGAGTTTGCTAGGATCCGATGGATTATGAGACTATGTTCAGATTGTGTTTGAGTAATATATTTTATTCTCCTCTTTTATATTTATGTTCTTGAGTAATTCTTTCATGTTCTCCGTTGCTGTTTATTGCTTTGGCCAAGTAGTAGGTAGTGACTCCAAGAGGGAGCGTTATGCATGATTGTGGGTTCATGCCCCCCGATGACTAGCTTGAGTGACAGAAACATGAGTCTAGGGGATGTGTTGTTGCCACAAGGGAGAAAACAACTGAGCTTGTACTATCGTGTGCAAGGATTGTTTACTTTACGCAAAGTTCTTTAATGCAGTTGTTTGTTGCTTTGAGTTTACACTTTGGGTGGGATTCGCAACTTAATACCAGCGAGATGTTCTGGATAGATATGTCAAGGTGGATGATTAGTAGGTAGATGCAGATGGATTTTGGTCTACTTGTCTTGGCGTACCGCCCCTGCTTTTAAGCCTCTTCTTTTCTTTATAGCATAGTTAGCATTGGTTTGCGCACATAATCCTGTCAATTGCCTAGCTGTAATTTGTTTACCTCGCATGGCTATTTTATCGTCTTTTGGGAGAGAGACATCACTAGTGAACATCATGGGACCCCGGTCCATATTTCAATACTTTTTACACCCACTATTTATTTTCTGCTTTATTTAATTTTCCGTTGCCATCATTATAATTATTATCCCGTGCGTTTTATACTTTGTAAACAACAAGGCCGGAGGGATTGAAAACCTCTCTGAACTCGTTGGGAGCAAAGTTATCTGTTGTGTGTGCAAGTCCACGTCAACCGCCTAACTTCTGGCGCCGTTGTCACCTTCCTGTTGTTGCTGGAGTCCAACTGGAGACAAACCTTGGTATCTTCACCGAGGGAAATTTGTTGATGTTTACATCTCAACCTTACACTTTGGTTAACCAACGAGGGGCGAGAAGTGCTGCTGCCGGGAACGCAAGCAAATTTATACCCGTCAACTCTCGCGCCATTAGTATGGTACAATGCAGACACCGCCCAAGGCCCCCTAGCTCGGCTCGGCTGAGCCACCATCAAGTGTGACCTATCAAGGAGTAATCCTTGTACTCCACTCGTTTTGACTCTGTATATCCGTTCTAGGTACCTGAGAAACGGTTCTCCATAGAGCTAAGAGTTGGGCGACCCAACGGTGCCCGCGAGAGGTATTGCGTCGGGAACGATAAGGAGGGTACGACCGACGTTACTGGCGTGCTTGTCACCTGCTCGTATCTCGCGAGAGTTACCAAACCACGAAAAGTCGAGCTCTACCAAGAGCACACGCGAGACAAGGTAAGGAGACGGTTCACCTTGATGGTAACCGCGTTCTTTGACGGGACGACAGGGCAGGCCCCGACGTACTGGTGGCCCTTGTTGCTGTTCGTTGTCCGTTGTGTTGTTAGTCAGATAACGATAAAGATTGTCTGTGAGATAATATTAAAATGCTAAATGGTTCGGTGGATGACTTGAGAGGCCCGTTGGTCTGTACGCACTACCTTCACGTGGGAGAAGGAGTTATGGTCTCCCCTGTGTCGTAGTTCATTCGAAAGCTCTTCAGACGTCAGCAGTACCGCGGCCTGCGCTAGGAAGTCGTGTCTTCTTCCCTCGAGCGGTGTATTTGGATTTGCTTTTTCTTCACCGGCCAGCCACGCACCATGCAGGAGCGTGAAGGGTGAGGGTCCTAGACCCCTAATCGCATAGGATATAGTCCGGCAGATGGCCTCTCTGTTGAGCCTAGGATGGGCTGCGACGTGTTGGAAGCTTTGGTGGAGCGTTCCCTAAGAAGGTGCCCGCCACCCTAGAGATCCGAGCGTGCATGCTGAAGAGTAGTGCACCCCTGCAGGGAGTTTAATATATTCGAATAGCCGTGTTCACGGTAACATGACGCTTTATGCTGAAGACGGATCTTACCACTACCAACTACTACTTCGATTAAACTGTATGGTTCCGGGTCTTCTTCCTCGCTGGGAAGTTGAAGAAGGGAACTCGGAGGCATTTATTGTTGTTAATTATTACAACTTACTATTATACAATGCTGCAGCAACTTCTGCTGCATTGTTACTTAGTGCTTTATATAAATTGTTCGTTGTTCTCTTCTTGTGCTGCAAGACTCGTCGGAAAATGCTAGTCTTCGATAGGCCTAGCTTCTCATCCTTATTCTGACTTTCTACCTTGCAGTACACTATATACAGCCTCCCCTTTCCATTTGATAAAAATGCATAAATGCTTAGTAGCGGACGTAAGACTCGCGGGTATGCTAGATACTCACCCTTGCTTTATTTCCCCCGTTTTGTTTTGCCTGAGCGGCCGTTGCAGTCGACGTTGGAGTCCAGGAGAAGAAGATCCCGAAGCCGACCACCGAAACATGAAGATCCCCGATGCCTTCTACGACGTCGAGTTACCCGTTGACCAGGAGTAGTTTGGAGGTTCCCAGGCACGAGGCCTCGCCTTTTTGATCTGTTGCTATTTGTGCTAGCCTTCTTAAGGCAACCTTGTATTCTTGTGTCTGTATTGCTTCACCTAGCCGTCATATTCGAGCCCCTATTGCTTCCCCTAACTTTGTGCTCTTGATCTGTTGTATTCGAGCCCTCGTGGCCCCTGTCTTGTATTAAACAACTTGTATTATTTTTATTTGTAGAGTTGTGTTGTGATATCTTACCGTGAGTCCCTGATCTCAGTCTTGTACCTTGTGTGTATGATTACTTTACACGGCTTGATTTTCGGGGCGTCACATGGCTCCTCCTCGTCGTGCTCCTCGTGATGGCTATATGGTTTCCACGCTCGGAGGCATCTCAGCGCTTCCTAGTGAGTGTTTCGAGAAACCTAGCCGTGAAGGTTCTCAGGGACAACATCCCGGATGGTTTTCGTGCCGGATGTTTGCTCCCGAAATACTACTGGACGCCTTCCCTGGAAGGCCTCTCAACCACCAGGGTATGGCCATCTTATTATTCCAGTATGATCGTGCCGGATGGTTCTATCTTCCCGGATGATAATTCTCGGAACACACCCGTCACCCGAGGCGAAGAGTGCACGAGGCCTCACCCTCCCTTTGACTTGGCAAGAGACTCACAAGAGACCATGTCATTCATCGACGTCGGTTATCCGCGAGGTAAACCTCACTCGAACAACTGAATCCGCTCAATGTGGAGAGTACGAGCTATCAGTATCGGCCCGCCCGATAACTCTCCATTTTGAGTAGCCTGTGGGGGATCCCTACCTGCCCAGGATAAGGTTCTAACGGTTGGTCCACACATCCCGGGATCCAGCCATCCAGGGGAGGCCAGGATGGAGTCCCCGTCAAGCATCCGTGCGGGCGGATGTACCAGTATCCCGGAAAGACTCGCCGAAACGAATCGCACAACTCGAACCTTGTGTCGAGGCACGACCACAGCACCCCTACGAGATTGTGCTTCCATAGACCTCTTGGTACTTGGTCGCTCTCTGCATGAGATAACCGATGGAAATGGGCACCTGTTGCTCATATTTCCAACCGTTTTCTCATTAACTGCGCTGGCCGCACGCAAAGGGGTGATTCATACAATGCTCCTCCGATAAGCCGTGCAAGAGGTCAAGACAGGTTTACCGGAATCCGCTTGTCGGATATTCTCTCTCGGAAGCCGAAAACACAAAAAGGTATCCAGTAGGTACGAAAAGAAACAAGTTCTCTAAAGCACCACATTCATTACTACTACCCCGTAGGGGATTTTTTCCGGAACCAAAGCATTGCTTGGGTTTTCCCGGATCGATATTTAACTCTTGCACTAACCGGGCGGAGTGGTTACACCACTACCACATACCACCTACTTCTAAGTACAACAGTGCATGGCGAAAATGAGAGAGCCCTACAGAGGTGAACCACCGGATCTAAGTTGTACCACTCGACCGGACCTTTCCGGTGGCATCCCGCCTCTTCAGTGTTCAGCGGCATGCTCATCACTCATGAAGTCATGGACGACTCCCGCAGCGCCTTGCTCGCCTGGTTCATCGGCGACGACCTCTGCACAGCACTCCGCGCGGGGTCCCCATGGATGGAAGACCTTCACCCACAGGGTGTCCTGGCCATCGAAGCGGAAGAGGATGGCCTGGAACTTTTGGATGTTCCTCCAGCGTACAAATGTCGCCCAGCCTTGGTCCAGGTACATGGAGCCGCCTTCGCCGAAGACTGTGGCCACCCACGTGGAGCCATGGGGGCATCCCTCCATCCGGAGGTACAATCCCTGATGCTGATGCCCCACCATTTTCTGCGCGATTGACTCCGCAGCCGAAGCCAACCACACGCAGGGTCAATCGCCGCCACGAAGAACTCGTGAGCCGGCACCGCCGTGTGTGCCCTTGTCAGGGCCGAAGACAACACTCCGCCGCGACCTGGACCCTCGCCGCGCCGGACAGCCGCGCCGCCTCGCACTCCCAAGATCGCCCGAGCTGCTGCACCCAGGTTGTTGGGGGACGTCGGGGGAACCATGGGAGCACGAAGCCGGAATGAAGAAGTGGGAGACGGAGAAGGGGAATGGGCTCCTCCGCTCCACAGCGGCTCTCTTAAATACCCAACGGACACCCATAGGGGAGTAATTTTCTAATCTGCTGTAAGAACATGAAATTACCATTGGCCAACCACTGCATTACCTCGAGTCTTGCCATCTTTTGCAGGGGCATCATCATCATCTGTCAAATCCGACTGGAGGCTCACCACGTGGCACAACCTGCTCTATCCCCGTGACATCACAGGCGGTGCACAGACTACAAGACCTTTTCGGAGCGACTCGACTTCGATTCCGGCACGCCTTCATCAGAAGCCAAGCCCGGGGGCTACTGTCGGTAACCAGATATTGGGGTACCCCGTTTCCCTGTGTTCCGGCCACGCCTCTCGGACAAGTTCAAAAGCGACCATGGAGGATTCCGGCATGGAGATGCCGAGAACATCACGCTAGGCACACGGAGGAGTGCCTCGGACCAGCTCCGGAAGGGTGTAGCCCTCCAGCTAGCTCCCACCGCCCGACAAAGAGAACAACGGATTCAATGCACTAGAAGACAAGAATGCACCGCTGACAGGAGGCAACCTACACCTGGCGGGTTCTCTCACACCTGCTCAGCCCATGCATGCTCCAGCCTTTCCCGCGACGCCACGGGAGCTTCCCGGAATATCCCAGAATGCCTCGCGTCCACAAGTATAAGATAACCACCCTTACTGTAGCTATCAGTGGGACTGTGGAGAGCCCCTTGCTCTATAAAAAGGAGACGCCAAACACATCAGAAGGGAAGGGGGACGAAAAGGAGGAAACCAAGAAGAGAGGAAGACAAGAAGGAGAAATGAAAATAAGGAAGAGAAGAGAGAAGAATTAGAGGAGTGGGTAGCCACCACCCAAGTGGATTCATCTCTGGACGAATCTGGAGGAGGAGTTCATCCCTAGAACTTCTCGGGAGGTCTCCCAAGGATCCCCCTTGGGAGAGTAGCTAGTTCCACCAGAAAGGAGGAGAGCATAGTGGAGTGTATCATAGTGTATCTCTTCTTTGGAGATCACCTTGTATTGTATTCTACTCCAACACCAGCAAAGAAGATCAGACATGGAGGAGTAGGGCTTTCAGTCTCCGGATGGCCCGAACCTGGGTAAACCCCTGTGTTTGCTAGCATCGGACCATTGCCGTTTCGACGACACAGCAACCTTCGTTCATACCAACCAAGGGGGAACCTTACGTGTTCCCGGTCCTGCATGCCCCCCGGGCCGCGCACTTCCGAAAGCATCCCTTCCGGAAGGTGTCCTCGGGGCAGCGTCACCTCTGTTCTCCCTGGGCGCCCCCCCTCGACACATGGCGCTGAGAGGAGGGCCAGAGAAGCATAGCCCCGACACACCCCTAGGTATTGCCTTCCCATACCCGCACCCAGTTTACCCAATGTGTATAATAAGGGAAACATTAGGGAGCAAACGTGTCAGATTTCGTCATCTGTCTCGACGCGGTATCAACCGTTGGATTGAATGCAGGGATCCCAAATAAGGAAAGAAGGACAAGTCAGCTTTTTCTAATCGTTCGCGCGGAGTAAAAGCAACGCTATCGTACTTCTAACTTAACCGCTTTGATCACCGCAATGGCTAGGAGGCACAACTCTAACCCGCGAGACCATGGTTCGAGACCCATCCTCGCCATTTTGCAGTTATTTTTTCTTTTTGAAGGTGACTAGTAAGCGTGCACGTGCAATGCACGTATTTTCGAACATGTATGCTAGTTAAATAATATCATTTCACAGAAAAGTTTTTTATAAATAAGATGATTTTGAATTCTTATATCGCAAAGGATGACACAACGTACTTATTTACGAATTGTGATAATATAATACATATGACGCACATTAACTATTTGATGCATCACTAAGTACATCCTCAAAAATAATACTACTCCGTAATATAATTTTCAGTAAGCACACTTGTATTGTCATTGACTTTAATGAGTAAAAAGGTTTTGAAACTATTTTTCCTCAACAGAAATTTGCTTAGATTCCCTCACACTATAACTTTTCAACAATAGGGTGTATCAACTCATTTTACAAGAACATTCATGTGTAGAACATTAAATATATTCTATTCATAGTTAATAAGAGAATATTAAATCTTTGGCCGATAGCATATATATATAGCTTGCATTAACATGCACGTGTAAGAAATACATTTACAAGAGGGGAATATTTAGAGGTGACATAAAAACTACGGTTCCTTCAATGTCACATGAGAAATGTTAAATCAATATCAGACAATCATGCATTTAAGGAGGCTAGTATCCTGGAAAACGAAACAACAGGTGGTGAAGAAAGGAAAAAAGTTCAAAATAAATAAGCATAAATACCTAATATATCTGCAGATATGCATCATTATTGTATGAGAGAAAGAGAGTGGGAGGCATGCATAAACCATCTCGATAACGGGAGAGGGAATCTGATTGAAACATACTGTAAGGCAGCATGCAGAGCCACTGCCCTTCTCGTCCGATATCACATAGGCTTCCTCAGGCTTGCTTGGATGCACCCTGTTGAATTTTCGATGATCTGTTTGCACTTAGGACAATGCTTCAAATTGGATAGTATCCTGGAAAACAAAAACAGCAGGTGGTGAAGAAAGGGAAAAATTTCAAAATAAATAAGCATAAATACGTAATATATCAGCAGATATTCACCATTATTGTATTTTTATACATTTTCATAAGAATTTGAAGGATATAATATTAGCAGCAAAAATTACAGTTTAGAATCTATGTTTCAACACAAAGCATTTCTTCTTCCCCACCAAATCATGTTGTGCCTTTTGATTAAATATTTAATTTTCATTTTAGATGTTGTCCTCCACTAAAGTTATTTCAAATATGCCCCAAATAGTCCATGCATATGTAAAGCAATAGACTGTGAATTAAAAAATTCCACATGAATACTATGTCTTATGATTTGATAGCTTAAACATGATGTGATACTTTATCAATTGAAACAAAGCATAATCGCAGAATTTCGCTCATGAACCATGTTTTTTTTCCTTCGAGAAGAAATGGAAATTATTGGTCAGTGGTCATAGACTCATAGCTAGGATGAAGTACAGAAAGAGAAAGATGAAAAGAAAGATCACCTGGGTGAACGCCAACACCCAGGGCTACTTCAGCTTATCTCGTCTTGTAAGCTTGACAAACTGGGTAAAATCCAACAACAAATGTTAGTACAAAATTCTTAGTAAGCACCTCAACTAATCTCTACTACTTAAAAAGAACGTAGCGTTCTGTCATTCACCCCATCTTTCGTCCAACTCTTGTCCCACTTTCCTTCCTAGATCATTCAATTTGAATCAATCTCTAATAAATGCTAATTAATGTCCTTTCAATTTTTAACAAACATAATTTTTTTTAACATAGGGAAATCACGGGCAGGATTTTATTAGCATTTATTGCACGATCACATTATTTTGGAAAGGTATATCAGGGGAAAACGTAAAAATATTTATCTTTCCTTGCAAAGCACGGCAATTGTCCTAGTTGTAGTTAAAAAGAGGTGTGGGAAGGCCACTTCTAATATAGTAATCTTCCTGACTATCTGCAACTGTTGCATGCTATCCTGGGTGGCCTCCTTGATGATCACCATGAACTTGAACTTCCTCTCCCTCCTGCAAACATACATGTCATGGGAAACCTGACCACCTCATCTTGTCATGTCGCACATTAACTAACCAACTGAGTTTACCTTTGCCCAGAACCCTAGATGTACATCGCTTGTTGTCAGATTAGGTGACCTCAACCTCCTTGGTGTTGAACGACAGCTCACCGGCTATGTACATGATTTTGCGGCCGTGGTAAGAGGGGAGGAAACGACCGAGATTGGTGTTCTGGTTCTCTTTCACAACACTGAACATGACAGCTTGGAAAACGACCATTAGTAGCGCCTCTTGGCAAGATGGTCACGTGAAATCAAGAAATAAGCACATAAAACATGGACACGACAGTGAGAACTGAGAATTGCAAACCTTAGAAGAAAGTAGTGATGATCTTAAGAAACGTACGACGTATTATTTGGTGCAGGCCCTTGTCCACGAGGCCGACGAAGAAGTGGTTGGCCCCCACCATAAACGCATGCGCGGCTGCGTTTAACCGGCCGGGCACGCATGGAACATCGGCTCGGCACGGCTGATGTCCGCCTGGGAACTATTATGGGAGCTGGACCGCCTCTGCGCGGCAGCGCTCGGAGAGGGGAAGCACGCGGCTTGGTGCATATGAGGGGCGGCTGACTCTGGACTCCGCGTCCTCTGCCTCCGCGGCCGCCGTAGCTGCTTCTTCCACCGCTGTCGCCACTGTAGTCGTTGACGCCCTGATGATATCTTCCATAGCCGGCTGGCCGCTAGCGTATTCGTTGCCGCCCTGCTCAAAGCCTCGTCCTCGACCACGTCTACCATCACCAACCCCTCCGTAGCCACGTTCCATCCCTTCCGTAGCCACGTTCGTCGTCTCAACCATCACCGCCGCCGCCTTGATAGCGCCATTCCCGGCCACGACAACCGTCGTACTTACCCCTTGGTAGTTGGTACAACGCACTCTTCCGCCTCCATTTCCGCGGATCTGTTCTTCTCTATTAGGAGCCTAGTGGCCTAAGAAAACAAGGGCCGGGGAGGGACGACCAATATGGAATCTATCCATCAGGGCAGAAGGAGGAAGTAAGATAGGAGCAACTCTAGGCTCCGAGAAACCACTGGTATCGACCGCGAGAGCCTGACAGGCGCCTGTAGGCCTGCACGGGATGCGATGGTACCGATGGTGACTTACTGCTTGAAGTGGTCGACGACGTCCATGGCGTGGACACGCACATCACTGATCGAGGATGTCACAACCCCAAGTTAGGTATGTGCTAGGATCAAGTACTACTTGCATCATGTGAAAAAATTCAAAAAGAAAATCAAAATTGGGGAAAAGAAAAGCCCTGAGAATTTAAATCAAATAGCCAGATAAAAATCTTTTTTCCAAAAATCATTTGAACATTTGGAAAATTCCTATAAATGGTGCTGATCATTTTAGAAATGGTTTGGGAGCAGTCCCATGCTCATGGAATTTTCTAATATTCAAACAGTGCCTTGGAATAAAAGAAATACCCCTATTTGATTTAAAATTCAAATATTTTGAATTTTAAAAATGTTGAAAGTTTATGAGTGGCTAGTCTATATTATTATGAGGCCACATAAAAGTTTTCAGCATTTAATAAAATGTTTAGCTATTTATTTTAGCTAAACAAAACAAATGGCAGAAAGAAAAACAGAAAACAGAAAAGGAAAAAAAAGGCTTACCTCAAACGGGCCCAACTCACCGAGGCAGCCCAGCCCTGGGACAAGGCCGTCTTCTTCCTCGCGCCAGGCAGGCTGCTGCCGCCGTGGCGAGCATGCCGACGACGCTGGCCACCTCCTGCTTCCTCCCCGTCCACGTAGTCGCGTCTGGACGCATCCTGGAACCGCCCCGCTTCATTCCCCTCCCTCCAGGAACACCTCCCCTTCCTCTCTCGCCCGATTCATCGCCGCCCGTGAAGCACGCCGGAGCACCATAGAGCCCCCGCGTGGCCATTGACGCCGAGAAGCCCCAAGACCGTTTCCAAGTTCTTCCTCGTCGTCGTCTTCGTCGAGCAGTGCAAGGAATCGAGCCCGGAGCCCGCGTAGACGCCAGATTCTTCCTCGAGTCCTCGCCGGCCGCCGTGAAGGACTTCGTCAATTCCGCCGCCGTTGAGCCACCCCAGCCCTCGCCACCACCTCTACTGAGTTCCTGGTGAGCTCGGGTTCAAAACCCCTAAACTTCCCCCTTCGATTGCTCCCTCTAGCCGGATCCGCCATGGAAGCCGAGCACGGTTGTCGCCGAGGTTGACCATGCGCTCGCTCCCGTGCGCTTCCGTCTTCACCAGTGCGCCCTTAGTACTCCTGGAGTCCCCAGCAACCCAACGCGACCATGTCTGCTTCTCCTCGTGGCCGTTTCGCAAGTTCTACTCCAAGCCGTGGCTCCGGCCGTCGCCAAGGTCGAAGCAGCCGACGAACGTGACCTCCCCGGCGACGTGCAGGTGGTGATTTCGACGTAGCTCATCACGGGCTTTCGAACGGTGGTCTCGGCGCAGAGAATGGAGGCCAGAAGAGGGAGAACGCAGAGCGCCGCCGCGGTCCAGTCGCCGGAGTTTAGCCGCCGGCGAGTTAGCCAAACCCCCTCCCTTAATCACTCACCTAATGACCCCCTGGGTCACTGACCAGTGGGCCCGGTGGCTTAATTAAGCCACTGGATTAATTTAACCCACGGGTTAATTAAATCCAGTCACTGACACCCTGGACCCACATGTCAGCTGACGCAATAAATCAATTAAATGAATTTCCAGAGATTATTTGAATTAAAAGAATTCCAGAAATTCCAAAAAATACCCCAAACTTTGGAAATTCATAGAAATTTCATATTAACTCCAAATTGGACAAATAATATATGAAAAATGATCAGGAGAAAATTATCTTTCCAAATATGCAACTTTCAACTATGTTGGAGTTGATTTTAAAATGGGACCAGTAGCATATGTCACTTGGTTTATTTGAAATTAATTCAAATTCAAATCAAATGATATTGCAACTTGGAACTTGGAATTATGCTACAATTCAACCACACATCAGAGGAATATCATACACATTTGAAGATGATTCAAAATGATCAAACAATGTCACATGCAACTTGGTTAATTTGAATTCAAATGTGGAGTTTGAATTTGCAATTCAAATTGCAATATACTCCATTTAAATGGAATGCTCAACACATCAGTACCATGAACATCACCATTTCAATATTATTCATGTGATTGTGCATTGTACATTATATTGATCCTATGATTGTCATGTTGCTGATAGAAGTGGATTCGGAGCTCGAGGTCACCCCCTTCGTTGAAGACCCCGAACCCGAACCTCGTCAGCAAGGCAAGCAAACCCCCATTGATCATGTCGATAAAATCCAACTTCCCTCTCATGTCTTGCTTATGAATTGTTTAGGATGATCACCATGATAACGTTTCTATCGCATAGTTGAACCCATATCCTTTGCATGACCTATCATCTTGTCACAGTAGTAAGCAAACCAAAATCCTAGCAGATGTAGGAGTTGGTTGATATCATGTGGCCCCTACAACTGTTACTGCTTATTGTATGCTTAGTGGTACAATGAGGTTGCTTATGATGTGAGTCGGGATGATGATAAATATGGTGTTGATGAAAGTGAAATGTGTTGGTGAATCTACCCTAATACAAGGTGAACGATGAGAGGCTGTGTAGGAGTACACAGTGGGTTGTCTCGTTGAACACCGCCCTAAGCCCGAGTTCTTGTGTGGTGATCCAAGACGAAGAGTACTACCACATGTTGGGCACATGGACCCCCGCTCAACCTACTAACTCACCCCTTCTTAGTTCAATGAGTCGCATTAGTTCGGAGTTCTGGTAGGTCTGTGGCACGGTCTACGAAGTGGAAGAACGGCTATTCAGACCGGCTTGGGACCCTGCACACATCTTCTGGGACCACATCGGTAAACCGGCCGGGTTCACGATGTGGATTCCAGCCCAGATAGGCGTCTCCATTGAATTTGAGTTGGCTGTGAGGTAAAAGTTGTGGGAATTATCCTCGCCGGCACCTCTTGAACGGTGTCGAGTACAAAGGCGGTAACTGATAGTTTCATGTGTGTAGCAGTACACCCCTGCAGGGTTAATAAACTATTCGAATAGCCGTGTCCGCGGTAAGGGACTACTTGGAGAGCTGTGCTCGATTATTAGACAACTTGAACTGGATACTTCTAAAACTCGCAAGATAAGCGTGAGTGCTATGGTGTGCTTCTCGTGGGGAAGTCGAGGAAGTAACCATAGTGGTGTAATTGGTTGAAGAGATGTAGTGGACTCGTGTACGCTTCTTACCTCAAGTCTGGTACTCGTAGTTCAGGATTAGCCAAGTCAAAGCTGGCACTTCTGCAAGTGAAACCCCACCTCCCTTTACCTTGATACATATGCATGAGTAGTATAGCTCCTATGTAAGTCTTGCTGAGTACGATTTTGTACTCACGTTTGCTTAATCTATGTTTAAGATGAACCCACCGACCCAGATGGTGACTTTTACCCGAAGCTCGAAGAATGAAGACTCAGACCAAGACCAAGCTAGTGTAGTCCCAGTCAGACGACTGGTTCCCTCGTGGAGGGCTTGTTTTTAGATAAGGCTTCTCTAAGCCATTTGTTAAACTTGTCTGTACTCAGACCTAATTTGCTTCCGCTTGTTTGTTGTAATGTTGGATCACATGCTTGTGATCTCTGTGTGCACTCTGTAAGAGTTATTAATAAAGATGTATACTTTGTAGAGAATTGCAATGATACCTACTGTTCATACAAGGCATGTGTGCTGCGTGTATGTTTATAACATGCATGTCTTTGTATGGGTTTTCGAGACCTTACTTGTGATCTGGCTGGCGGTCTTTTATACACCAAGTGGCCCTTAGATGTGCGCAGCTTGGGGCATCGCGATGCGATTGTTCGAGACTCTGTCTCGTGCACACTTTGATGTATGATCGAGCCCGCCCTAGACCCCGACTAAGTGATCGGGCTGGAGTAAGTCTATGTAAGGGTTATAATACAATCGATAGTATGGTTGAGGCGACTTGTCTATGAGTATGGGAGTTCACCACCCATATCATTTAGACTTGTGTGCGGACGATGAGGACCCATTTCAGTTGATCATCCGGCCTGGATGGGATGCCCCTCACGTTCGATGCTTTCTGAGAATGTTCTGTGCTTGGCCTTGTCTGCTTAGACAAGTGGGTACGGTTCTCGGCTCTCCATATGATTGTCTTGTAGCGAGGCTTGCATACGCTAACTCCGGGTCCCGACAGAGGAGGGGGTAGGTCTGCATTGGGGATGAGGAAGCGGGCAGAGGAGAAGTTGGAGGATGCGGCGGCATCGACAACCATCAATGGATGGTATGGATATGGTTCAGGTGGGGCAGCGCTAATTAGGTGGATTGGAAAGAGGATCACCACGTAGGGTAACCACAATTTGGTAGGGAAATTAATGGCAATAATCAGTTTATTGCCGCGATTTGCATGGGATCTAATCCCCAAAATTAGCCCGTGCGGGGACGCGTAAGGCCTCGTTTGTTTTAGGTGGATTGGGCAGGATTTGGGAGGAGGGGATTTCATAGGATTCAGTGAATCCTCCCCATCCACCCAATCCTCTTAAATCCCCTTGAAATTTTCAAACCCCTCCAACCACAATCCCCTTCGTATGGAAAACTTGTTTGATAGAGGTGGATTGATATATTTATATAAGATAGTGTAAACATCTAAAAATGCAATCTTTACGGTTGAAACATCTAAACCACTACAATGATTAAAACACAAAAAATAAATTGCACCAAGAAGAACCAGAACAAGACCAGATCGCATTGCACAGAGAACTACCTAATCATATGATCTTCCATTCCGTTCGACAAAATAAAACCACATACAATGGCAAAATAGATATCATGAAATCGCACCGGAAATTACGGCAATGACAACAGTCTTACAATGTGAAATTGCTCAGTCAACAACCATGTCCCAACTATGCGCCGAACAGAAGGACAAAGCGAAAAATCTCTAGGCTAATAAGACCTCGCAACACTCTGTGAATTAAGCTGTCAGGGTAGGCGACGACGATCAATCAAGACGCCTTCACTGAGACTCAGTTTCCACCGGAGTCTCCTCCTCCTCAACGACCTCAGGCTCGACCTTCAACACTCTGTGAATTAAGCTGTCAGTTTTGCTTGTAAGATAAAAGCATGATGTACCAGGAGCAGATTTGTTAGAACAACAAGGTTAAGAAATCATATCCAACGACAGGCAAATACAAATCCATCTGCGATTAGAGATTGTTATATTGTCCCATTGGCCCTGAGTATTGCCACTACCTGAATATGTTTGAAACAGTAACAGACAATTATTGTTTGTGCATCTGTCTGCATGGTGTTGTTCTTGCAAGCAAGAGTGCATGACCAAAAAATTAATAGTAGTAGTATCTGAGGCTCGCGGAACCAATTAATACGTTGAAAAGCTTTCCTCGCGAATGGTCTCAGGTGGATTTGCGAGTTTTTTGGGCCTCGCGGGGTTAACCCTCTCAAATCCCTTCCAAGCCCCGCTAAACAAACGAGGCCTAAGGGGGCAGACCGTCTACTAGGCGAAACATTAAATCTTAGCCATTAGATTAGATGACAGACCATCAAGTATATTTGAACCGTTAGATCTCATCTAATGGAGAGGATCCTACGGTGCAGGCAAACCTGTGTACACACAAAAATTTTTGAAACTAAAAACACCCCCTTCATTCGTCCACAATATATGTATCATTTACAAGCACTTGAGCTATAGACCCTGGTGGGGACTCTAGCCATACCTCATCCCTAGAAAATTTAGCTAACTTAGCTAGTTCATGCGCCACCATGTTACTTTCCCTAATACAAAAAGCATAACTAACACAAAGAAAGTCAAGGGACATGTGATAGCAATCCTCAAAGATCGCACTTGCCGCCGAAGCCGAGCTCCCTTCCTGTAGAGACGTAATCACGTCTAGATTATCCGACTCAATATGGAGCTTTCAACACCAAGCCGTCCATGCTAAATTCATTCCAAAACGAACCGCCAAAGTTTCAGCTTTGAATACATCATTGCAGACATTTATCTTCTCATTCGCAGCAGCCACAAATCTTCCCTTATGATCTCGAATCACCGCTCCCACTGTACCCTGCATCAAGTCACTATCGAAACTTGCATCAACATTCAGCTTCAAATATCCCTTCATAGGTTTCTTCCAGCCATTCTTCCGTATCTTTGCTTTGAGGGAAGAAGAAATGACGAAGTTTGCAGTTAGACTCTTAACAGCTATAGCAACCTGTTCAGAAGTTTGAACTGCTTCTCCATGAGTTAGCTTCCTCCTTTCGAACCACATATACCACGAGGTCGTAGCAACGGTTTCTCTAAGCTTGTCTTTTCCAAGAATCCGTAACTCATCCTCAGGTAAGCATAAAAGGTATTCAAAAATATCTTCTCCCGCAAGATCTAGCCGACAAGCCCGTTTGATAACCTCATATATGCCTAACAACTTCCAAACTGCAGTTGCCGCCCTGCACTCGAATAAAAAGTGCTTTATTGTGTCAGGCCCCTGACTACAACATGGACAGTGACTCGGAATTTTGATGTGTCGGTCTGCCAAGATCGCTCGACATGGGAGAGCACCATGAAGCGTTCTCCAAATAAATATCTTGATCTTCTACGGACACCTGATCCTCCATACAGATTCCCATGTATCCGACCCGAGCTACTGTTCTCGTCAATCTGCAACTTACTCCCGTATTGCTTCTTCCATTCCTCATGGTAAGCTGAACGAACCGAGAAAATCCCATTTTGCGAACGATGCCACGCAATAAAATCGGGCATTTCATGGACAGGCAGCGGGATTGCAAGAATCCGTACAACATCAACTGGCCAAAAAAAATGGTGGATCAGCTCTTCATCCCAGTCGTCAGACACTGGGTCAATCAGATCTGAAACTTTTGACAAAATATTGTGCCCCCTAGGAGTTAGAACTTTCTTCGTATTTGAGGTTGGAATCCATGGGTCATTCCAGATGTCTAATTTTTCTCCGGTCCCAATGCACCAAATATATCCATCCCTTATAATTTGCACACTAGCAAATATACATTGCCATGTATACGAAGCTTTTTGTTTCCAGGTAGCCTGCATGAGATCACCTTCCGGGAAATATTTAGCCTTCAAGATCCTTGCACACAGAGTGTCCGGGTTATCTACCAGCCTCGATGTCTGTTTAGCCAGTAAGGCCAGGTTAAAGCAATGAATATCTCTAAACCCCATACCGCCTTGCTTTTTCGGGATGCACATTTTTCACCACGCAAACCAGTGCATTCTCCTCTTCGCTGAGTCATCACCCCACCAATAATGAGACATCACATCTGTAATTCCTTTACAAATTTTCTTAGGAATTTTAAAGACCGACATTGCATATGATGGTATGGCTTGCGCAACCGATTTCAAAAGCACCTCCTTTCCTCCTGCCGATAGGCATTTTTCCTTCCATCCCGTCAGCTTCAAAATAATCCGTTCTATGAGATATTGGAAGCTCTCCCCCTTGTCCTGCCCAAGCATAGATGGGAGCCAAAGATATTTATCATTTAGGCTCTTAGTCAGTATATTGAGAATTGATGTGACCTCCTGTTTTTCCTCTGCCTTTGTGCTTGGACTGAAAAAAATGCTAGATTTATTCTCACTGACCAACTTTCCTGATGCCGAGCAGTACAAATCCAGGGCTTGCTTGAGAGCCGATGCATTTTCAGCATTTTCTTTCCTTAAAATCAGGGAATCATCTGCAAAAAGTAAGTTAGAGACAGAAGGGGCATCTCTACAAACTTTCACCCCTTGTAAATGACCACTCGACTCTGCATGCGATAATAGCGCAGTCAGACCTTCAGTACAGAGTAGGAAGAGATACGGGGATAAAGGATCCCCCTGGCGCAGTCCCCTGGTTGGTTGGATTACCTCCGTTACACTAGAATTAAACCGAACCCTGTACTCAACCGATGATACACAAGCCATGATCATTTTCACCCACTCGGGGTCAAACCCAAGCTTTAGGACGATTGCTTCTAGGAACGCCCACTCCACTCTATCATATTGTTTGTGCATATCTAACTTGACCGCACACCACCCATCCTTGCCTTTTTTCTTCTGTTTTAAAGAGTGAAGACTCTCATGCGCTATAAGAACGTTGTCTGTGATTAATCGTCCAGGGACAAAAGCACTTTGGGCTGGACTGATAATCTCCGCCAGCAAGTCTTTAAGTCTCATGGCCATCATCTTTGATATAACTTTATACACAACGTTGCATAGGCTAATATGCCGATATTGAGCCAAACTCTCTGGAGAATTGTTCTTCGGGATAAGAACGATCGTAGTGTTGTTCCAACCCTCCGGTATTGTTTTTGTATTGACTGTCTGCAGCACCTCTCTACATAAATCCTCTCCTAACAGAGGCCAGAACCTCTTGTAGAAGATGGCATGGAGCCCGTCAGGGCCGGGAGCTTTAAAATTGATAGACATAGGAAAGATAAAGTTCTCTTTTTTTGCATGTAAAATTAATAGTAGTTTAGATAAAAGCATGTAAAATTAATTGACAAATATATATCATTTTTGCTTTACTTATAAATGATTATGACAAATATTTTCAAAAACCAACAAAAAACTTTATACACTAAATATCATGGCATTTTTTTGTGCATTTTTTTTCCAAAAATGCCATGTCACTACGGGACAGGCCACCAACGCCTACGGCCGTCCGCTACGCCGACGCCAAATATCGGGGCCGTCGGCGTAGATCTTGAGGATGGAAGGTACCTGCGTGACAGTCGGCGTAAGAAAGCCGTCGGCTTAGGTGGAGCTATGCCGACGGCCACCGTCGGTGTAAGAAAGCCGTCGGCGTAAAAACCAAACATGCAACGGCGTCAGACAACCTAACGGCACAAGACCTACGCCGACGGCAATGCCTCGGCGTATTTTTTCCCTACAAAATAAAAATAATAACTAATTTTTTTTGAAAAAAAATATAAATAATAAAATATTCAAATGCACCTACGCCGACGGTAATGCCCTCGGCGTATTTTTTTCAACAAAATAAAAATAATAACTAAAAGAAATTTGAAAAACAAAATAACAATATTCAAATGGACCTACGCCGACGGCAATGCCCTCGGCGTATTTTTTTCCCTACAAAATAAAAATAATAACTAAAAAAATTGAAAAAAAATAAGGAAAAAAAATTCAAATAGCGATACACCTACGACTAGGCCGTCGGCGTAGAAATAAAAAAATAATTAATAAAAAAATATGTAATAATTAAAAAATAGAAAAAATATATAATAAATTTGAAAAAATAAAAATTATTCAAACGGGGATTTCAAAGCGAAGGTTTTACATTTTTTTTTACTTTGATGAATTATTTTTGTCGATTTCAAAAAGTGGTCAAAACGGAGGGCATGACATGTAATAGATAAGGGTGGAATCTTACAAAAATCTTGGTGGATCCCTGATGAAACGACTACTTGTGTATCTAGAAATGATTTTTTGAAAAAATAAAGAGCAGACTATCAAGCCCATGTAGTTCAAATTTGACCCCGTTCCAGCCGAATCTACGAAAATTTAACTTTTTAAGAAGAGGTATATAAAAAACATATTACATGGAAACTTTAATCTATTGTAAATAAAATATGATCTACTATTTTACAAAAATAAAATGGTTCAAGTTGACATCAAATATTTGGTAGATCCTTCACAAAAACCCCCTACTTTTATCACTCGGAAAATGAAAAATGGATTTTTCGTGCAAAGAAAATAAAAAATTCCTCTGGTAAACTTGTTGGCTATTATAATATACACACATGTGCAAAATATGAGATCATTTGGGAAAACTATCCTTTGAAACTAGCTATAACATCGGTCATTTGGCTTGAAAGTCACGAATCTTCATACTTGATAGCTCATTTTGAAAAGAATTTTATAAGATATTTGCCTTATTTGAAGTTTGTTGTTTTGTATGGTTACTAAGACATAAATTAGGATGCAACGCGAAGGTCTTACATTTTTTTTTTCTTGAATTATTTTTGTCAATTTCAAAAAGTGGTCAAAACGGAGGGCATGACCGGTAATAGATAGGGGTGGAGTCTTACAAACATCTTGGTGGATCCCTAATGAAATGACTACTTATGTATATAGAAATAATTTAAAATAAATAAAGAGCAAACTATCAAGCACATGTAGTTCAAAATTGACCCCGTTCCAACTGAATCTGCGGAAATTTGTCTTTTTCAGAAGAGCTATATAAAAACATATTACATGGAAACTTTGGTCAATTGTAAATAAAATATGGTCTAGTATTTTACAAAAATAAAGTAGTTCAAATTGACATCAAATATTTGGTAGATCCTTCACAAAAAACCCCTACTTTTGTCACTCGGCAAATGAAAATGGATTTTTCGTGCAAAGAAAATAAAAAACTTCCTTTGGCAAACTTGTTGGCTAGTATAATAGACATACATGTGCAAAATATGAGATCATTTGGGAAAACTATCCTTTGAAACTAGCAATAACATCGGTCATTGGGCTTGAAAGTCATGAATCTTCATACTCGATAGCTCATTTTGAAAAGACTTTTATAAGATATTTTCGTTATTCTAAGTTTGTTGTTTTGTATGGTTACTAAGACATAAATTAGGATGCAACACGAAGGTTTTACATTTTTTTTGAAATTTTTTTGTCGATTTCAAAAAGTGGTCAAAACGGAGGGCATGACCGGTAATAGAGAGGGGTGGAGTCTTACAAAAGTCTTGGTTTATACCTGATGAAATGACTACTTGTGTATCTAGAAATGATTTTTTTCAAAAATAAAGAGCAAACTATCAAGCACATGTAGTTCAAATTTGACCCGTTCCAACTGAATCTGCGAAAATTTGTCTTTTTCAGGAGAGGTATATAAAAAACATATTACATGGAAACTTTGGTCAATTGTAAATAAAACATGGTCTAATATTTTACCAAATTAAAGTGGTTCAAGTTGACATCAAATATTTGGTAGATCCTTCACAAAAAAACCCTACTTTTGTCACTCGAAAAATGAAAAATGGATTTTTCGTGCAAAGAAAATAAAAATTTCCTTTGACAAACTTGTTGGCTAATATAATATACACACATGTGCAAAATATGGCTAGGAGGCACAACTCTTACCCGCGAGACCATGGTTCGAGACCAATCCTCGCCATTTTGCAGTTATTTTTTCTTTTTTATGGAGACTAGTAAGCGTGCACGTGCAATGCACGTATTTTCGAACATGTATGCTAGTTAAATAATATCATTTCAAAGACAAGTTTTTTATAAATAAGATGATTTTGAATTCTTATATCGCAAAGGATGACACAACGTGCTTATTTACGAATGGTGATAATATAATACATATGACGCACATTAACTATTTGATTAATCACTAAGTACATCCTCAAAAATAATACTACTCCGTAATATAATTTTCAGTAAGCACACTTGTATTGTCATTGACTTTAATGAGTAAAAAGGTTTTGAAACTATTTTTCCTCAACAGATATTTGCTTAGATTCCCTCACACTATAACTTTTCAACAATAGGGTGTATCAACTCATTTTACAAGAACATTCCTGTGTAGAACATTAAAGATATTCTATTCATAGTTAATAAGAGAGCATTAAATCTTTGGCCGATAGCATATATATATATAGCTTGATAGATAACCAGGAAGGTATTGCATTAACATGCACGTGTAAGAAATAAATTTACAAGAGGGGAATATTTAGAGGTGACATAAAAATTACGGTTCCTTCAATGTCACATGAGAAATGTTAAATCAATATCAGACAATCATGCATTTAAGGAGGGTAGTAACCTGGAAAACGAAACAGCAGGTGGTGAAGAAAGGAAAAAAGTTCAAAATAAATAAGCATAAATACCTAATATATCTACAGATATGCATCATTATTGTATGAGAGAGAGAGAGAGGGAGGCATGCATAAACCATCTCGATAACGGGAGTGGGAATCTGATTGAAACATACTGTAAGGCAGCATGCAGAGCCACTGCCCTTCTCGTCCGATATCACATAGGCTTCCTCAGGATTGCTTGGATGCACCCTGTTGAATTTTCGATGATCTGTTTGCACTTAGGACAATGCTTCAAATTGGATAGTATCCTGGAAAACAAAAACAGCAGGTGGTGAAGAAAGGGAAAATTTTCAAAATAAATAAGCATAAATACGTAATATATCAGCAGATATTCACCATTATTGTATTTTTATACATTTTCATAAGAATTTGAAGGATATAATATTAGCAGCCAAAATTACAGTTTAGAATCTATGTTTCAACACAAAGCATTTCTTCTTCCCCACCAAATCATGTTGTGCCTTTTGATTAAATATTTTATTTTCATTTTAGATGTTGTCCTCCACTAAAGTTATTTCAAATATGCCCCAAATAGTCCATGCATATGTAAAGCAATAGACTGTGAATTAAAAAATTCCACATGAATACTATGTCTTACGATTTGATAGCTTAAACATGATGTGATACTTTATCCGTTGAAACAAAGCATAATCGCAGAATTTCGCTCATGAACCATGTTTTTTTTTCCTTCGAGAAGAAATGGAAATTATTGGTCAGTGGTCATAGACTCATAGCTAGGATGAAGTACAGAAAGAGAAAGATGAAAAGAAAGATCACCTGGGTGAACGCCAACACCCAGGGCTACTTCAGCTTATCTCGTCTTGTAAGCTTGACAAACTGGGTAAAATCCAACAACAAATGTTAGTACAAAATTCTTAGTAAGCACCTCAACTAATCTCTACTACTTAAAAAGAACGTAGCGTTCTGTCATTCATCCCATCTTTCGTCCAACTCTTGTCCCACTTTCCTTCCTAGATCGTTCAATTTGAATCAATCTCTAATAAATGCTAATTAATGTCCTTTCAATTTTTAACAAACATAAAATCTTTAACATAGGTAAATCACGGGCAGGATTTTATTAGCATTTATTGCACGATCACATTATTTTGGAAAGGTACATCAGGGGAAAATGTAAAAATATTTATCTTTCCTTGCAAAGCACGGGCATTGTCCTAGTTGTAGTTAAAAAGAGGTGTGGGAAGGCCACTTCTAATATAGTAATCTTCCTGACTATCTGCAACTGTTGCATGCTATCCTGGGTGGCCTCCTTGATGATCACCATGAACTTGAACTTCCTCTACCTCCTGCAAACATACATGTCATGGGAAACCTGACCACCTCATCTTGTCATTTGGCACATTAACTAACCAACTGAGTTTACCTTTGCCCAGAACCCCAGATGTACATCGCTTGTTGTCAGATAAGGTGACCTCAACTTCCTTGGTGTTGAACGACAGCTCACCAGCTATGTACATGATTTTGCGGCCGTGGTAAGAGGGGAGGCAACGACCGAGATTGGTGTTCTGGTTCTCTTTCATAACACTGAACATGACAGCTTGGAAAACGACCATTAGTAGCGCCTCTTGGCAAGATGGTCACGTGAAATCAAGAAATAAGCACATAAAACATGGACACGACAGTGAGAACTGAGAATTGCAAAACTTAGAAGAAAGTAGTGATGATCCAAAGAAACGTACGACGTATTATTTAGTGCAGGCCCTTGTCCACGAGGCCGACGAAGAAGTGGTTGGCCCCCACCATGCACGCATGCGCGGCTGCGTTTAACCGGCCGGGGCGCGCATGGATCGGCTCGGCACGGCTGATGTCCGCCTGGGAACTATTGTCGGAGCTGGACCGCCTCTGCGCGGTAGCGCTTGGAGAGGGGAAGCACGCGGCTTGGTGCATATGAGGGGCGGCTGACTCTAGACTCCGCGTCCTCTGCCAACGCGGCCGCCGTAGCTGCTTCTTCCACCGTTGTCGCCGCTGTAGTCGTTGACGCCCTGATGATATCTTCCATAGCCGGCTGGCCGCTAGCGTAGTCTTTGCCACCCTGCTCAAAGCCTCGTCCTCGACCACGTCTACCATCACCAACCACTCCGTAGCCACGTTCCATCCCCTCCGTAGCCATGTTCGTTGTCTCAACCATCACCGCCGCCGCCTTGATAGCGCCATTCCCGGCCACGACCACCGTCGTACTTGCCCCTTGGTAGTTGGTACAACACACTCTTCCGCCTCCATTGCCGCGGATCTGTTCTTCTCGATTAGGAGCCTAGTGGCCTAAGAAAACAAGGGCCGGGGAGGGACGACCAATATGGAATCTATCCATCAGGGCAGAAGGAGGAAGTATGATAGGAGCACCTCTAGGCTCCGAGAAACCACTGGTATCGACCGCGAGAGCCTGACACGCGCCTGTAGGCCTGCGCGGGATGCGATGGTACCGATGGTGACTTACTGCTTGAAGTGGTCGATGACGTCCATGGCGTGGACACGCACATCACTGATCGAGGAGGGGGTAGGTCTGCATTGGGGATGAGGAAGCGGGCAGAGGAGAAGGCAGAGGATGCGGCAACATTGGCAACCATCGATGGATGGTATGGATATGGTTCAGGTGGGGCAGCGCTAATTAGGTGGATTAGAAAGAGGATCACCACGTAGGGTAATCACAATTTGGTAGGGAAAGTAATGGCGATAATCAGTTTATTGCCGTGATTTGCATGGGATCTAATCCCCAAAATTAGCCCGTGCGGGGACGCAAAAGGCCTCGTTTGTTTTAGGTGGATTGGGCAGGATTTGGGAGGAGGGGATTTCAGAGGATTCGGTGAATCCTCCCCATCCACCCAATCCTCTTAAATCCCCTTGAAATCTTCAAACCCCTCCAATCACAATCCCCTTCGTATGGAAAACTTGTTTGATAGAGGTGGATTGATATATTTATATAAGATAGTGTAAACATCTAAAAATGCAATCTTTACGGTTGAAACATCTAAACCACTACAATGATTAAAACACAAAAAATAAATTGCACCAAGAAGAACCAGAACAAGACCAGATCGCATTGCACAGATAACTACCTAATCATATGATCTTCCATTCCGTTCGGCAAAATAAAACCACATACAATGGCAAAACAGATATCATGAAATCGCACCGCAAATTACGGCAATGACAACAGCCTTACAATGTGAAATTGCTCAGTCAACAACCATGTCCCAACTATGCGCCGAACAGAAGGACAAAGAGAAAAATCTCTAGGCTGATAAGACCTCGCAACACTCTGTGAATTAAGCTGTCAGGGTAGGCGACGACGATCAATCAAGACGCCTTCACTGAGACTCAGTTGCCGGCGGAGTCTCCTCCTCCTCAACGACCTCAGGCTCGACCTTCAACACTCTGTGAATTAAGCTGTCAGTTTTGCTGGTAAGATAAAAGCATGATGTACCAGGAGCAGATTTGTTAGAACAACAAGGTTAAGAAGTCATATCCAAATCCATCTGCGATTAGAGATTATTATATTGTCCCATTGGCCCTGAGTATTGCCACTACCTGAATATTCTTGAAACAGTAACAGACAATTATTGTTTGTGCGCCTGTCTGCATGGTGTTGTTCTTGCAAGCAAGAGTGCATGACCAGAAAATTAATAGTAGTAGTATCTGAGGCTCGCGGAACCAATTAATACGTTGAAAAGCTTTCCTCGCGAATGGTCTCAGGTGGATTTGCGAGTTTTTTGGGCCTCGCGGGGTTAACCCTCTCAAATCCCTTCCAAGCCCCGCTAAACAAAAGAGGCCTAAGGGGGCAGACCGTCTGCTAGGCGAAACATTAAATCTTAGCCATTAGATTAGATGACAGACCATCAAGTATATTTGAACCGTTAGATCTCATCTAATGGAGAGGATCCTACGGTGCAGGCAAACCTGTGTACACACAAAAAAATTTGAAACTAAAAACACCCCCTTCATTCCTCCACAATATATGTATCATTTACAAGCACTTGAGCTATAGACCCTGGTGGGGACTCTAGCCATACCTCATCCCTAGAAAATTTAGCTAACTTAGCTAGTTCATGCGCCACCATGTTACTTTCCCTAATACAAAAAGCATAACTAACACAAAGAAAGTCAAGGGACATGTGATAGCAATCCTCAAAGATCGCACTTGCCGCCGAAGCCGAGCTCCCTTCCTGTAGAGACGTAATCACGTCTAGATTATCCGACTCAATATGGAGCTTTCAACACCAAGCCGTCCTTGCTAAATTCATTCCAAAACGAACCGCCAAAGTTTCAGCTTTGAATACATCATTGCAGACATTTATCTTCTCATTCGCAGCAGCCACAAATCTTCCCTTATGATCTCGAATCACCGCTCCCACTGTACCCTGCATCAAGTCACTATCGAAACTTGCATCAACATTCAGCTTCAAATATCCCTTCATAGGTTTCTTCCAGCCATTCTTCCGTATCTTTGCTTTGAGGGAAGAAGAAATGACGAAGTTTGCAGTTAGACTCTTAACAGCTATAGCAACCTGTTCAGAAGTTTGAACTGCTTCTCCATGAGTTAGCTTCCTCCTTTCGAACCACATATACCACGAGGTCGTAGCAACGGTTTCTCTAAGCTTGTCTTTTCCAAGAATCCGTAACTCATCCTCAGGTAAGCATAAAAGGTATTCAAAAATATCTTCTCCCGCAAGATCTAGCCGACAAGCCCGTTTGATAACCTCATATATGCCTAACAACTTCCAAACTGCAGTTGCCGCCCTGCACTCGAATAACAAGTGCTTTATTGTGTCAGGCCCCTGACTACAACATGGACAGTGACTCGGAATTTTGATGTGTCGGTCTGCCAAGATCGCTCGACATGGGACAGCACCCTGAAGCGTTCTCCAAATAAATATCTTGATCTGCTGCGGACACCTGATCCTCCATACAGATTCCCAAGTATCCGACCCGAGCTACTGTTCTCGTCAATCTGCAACTTACTCCCGTATTTCTTCTTCCATTCCTCATGGTAAGATGAACGAACCGAGAAAATCCCATTTTGCGAACGATGCCACGCAATAAAACTGGGCATTTCATGGACAGGCAGCGGGATTGCAAGAATCCGTACAACATCAACTGGCCAAAAAAATTGGTGGATCAGCTCTTCATCCCAGTCGCCAGACACTGGGTCAATCAGATCTGAAACTTTTGACAAAATATTGTGCCCCCTAGGAGTTAGAACTTTCTTCGTATTTGAGGTTGGAATCCATGGGCCATTCCAGATGTCTAATTTTTCTCCTGTCCCAATGCGCCAAATATAAACATCCCTTATAATTTGCACACCAGCAAATATACTTTGCCATGTATACGTAGCTTTTTGTTTCCAGGTAGCCTGCATGAGATCACCTTCCGGGAAATATTTAGCCTTCAAGATCCTTGCACACACAGAGTCCGGGTTATCTACCAGTCTCCATGCCTGTTTAGCCAGTAAGGCCAGGTTAAAGCAATGAATATCTCTAAACCCCATACCGCCTTGCTTTTTCGGGATGCACATTTTCCACCACGCAAACCAGTGCATTCTCCTCTTCGCTGAGTCATCACCCCACCAATAATGAGACATCGCATCTGTAATTCCTTTACAAATTTTCTTAGGAATTTTAAAGACCGACATTGCATATGTTGGTATGGCTTGCGCAACCGATTTCAAAAGCTCCTCCTTTCCTCCTGCCGATAGGCATTTTTCCTTCCATCCCGTCAGCTTCAAAATAATCCGTTCTATGAGATATTGGAAGCTCTCCCCCTTGTCCTTCCCAAGCATAGATTGGAGCCCAAGATATTTATCATTTAGGCTCTTAGTCAGTATATTCAGAATTGATATGACCTCCTGTTTGTCCTCTGCCTTTGTGCTTGGACTGAAAAAAATGCTAGATTTATTCTCACTGACCAACTGTCCTGATGCCGAGCAGTACAAATCCAGGGCTTGCTTGAGAGCCGATGCATTTTCAGCATTTTCTTTCCTTAAAATCAGGGAATCATCTGCAAAAAGTAAGTTAGAGACAGAAGGGGCATCTCTACAAACTTTTACCCCTTGTAAATGACCACTCGACTCTGCATGCGATAATAGCGCAGTCAGACCTTCAGTACAGAGTAGGAAGAGATACGGGGATAAAGGATCCCCCTGGCGCAGTCCCCTGGTTGGTTGGATTAGCTCCGTTTCACTGGAATTAAACCGAACCCTGTACTCAACCGATGATACACAAGCCATGATCATTTTCACCCACTCGGGGTCAAACCCAAGCTTTAGGACGATTGCTTCTAGGAACGCCCACTCCACTCTATCATATGCTTTGTGCATATCTAACTTGACCGCACACCACCCATCCTTGCCTTTTTTCTTCTGTTTTAAAGAGTGAAGACTCTCATACGCTATAAGAACGTTGTCTGTGATTAATCGTCCAGGGACAAAAGCACTCGGGGTTGGACTGATAATCTACGCAGCAAGTCTGTAAGTCTCATGGCCATCATCTTTGATATAACTTTATACACAATGTTGCATAGGCTAATAGGCCGATATTGAGCCAAACTCTCTAGAGAATTGTTCTTCGGGATAAGAACGATCGTAGTGTTGTTCCAACCCTCCGGTATTGTTTTTGTATTGACTGCCTGCAGCATCTCTCTACATAAATCCTCTCCTAACAGAGGCCAGAACCTCTTGTAGAAGATGGCATGGAGCCCGTCAGGGCCTGGAGCTTTAAAATTGATAGACATAGGAAAGATAAAGTTCTCTTTTTTGCATGTAAAATTAATAGTAGTTTAGATAAAAGCATGTAAAATTAATTTACAAATATATATCATTTTTGCATTACTTATAAATGATTATGACAAATATTTTCAAAAACCAACAAAAAACTTTATACACTAAATATCATTGCATTTTTTTGTGCATTTTTTTCCAAAAATGCCATGTCACTACGGGATAGGCCACAAACGCCTACGGCCGTCCGCTACGCCGACGCCAAATATCGGAGTCGTCGGCGTAGATCTTGAGGATGGAAGGTACCTGCGTGACAGTCGGCGTAAGAAAGCCGTCGGCTTAGGTGGAGCTATGCCGACGGCCACCGTCGGCGTAAGAAAGCCGTCGGCGTAAAAACCAAACATGCAACGGCGTCAGACAACCTAACGGCACAAGACCTACGCCGACGGCAATGCCTCGGCGTATTTTTTTCCCTACAAAATATAAATAATAACTAAATTTTTTTGAAAAAAAATATAAATAATAAAATATTCAAATGGACCTACGCCGATGGCAATGCCCTCGGCGTATTTTTTTCTACAAAATAAAAATAATAACTAAAAGAAATTTGAAAAAAAATAAAAAAAATAACAATATTCAAATGGACCTACGCCGACGGCAATGCCCTCGGCGTATTTTTTTCCCTACAAAATAAAAATAATAACTAAAAAAATTGTAAAAAAATATGAAAAAAATAAAAAAATTCAAATAGGGATACGCCTACAACCAGGCCGTCGGCGTAGAAATAAAAAATTAATTAATAAAAAAAATGTAATAATTAAAAAAATAGAAAAAATATATAATAAATTTGAAAAAATAAAAATAATTCAAACGGGTAATTCAAAGCGAAGGTTTTACATTTTTTTTACTTTTATGAATTATTTTTGTCGATTTCAAAAAGTGGTCAAAACGGAGGGCATGACATGTAATAGATAAGGGTGGAATCTTACAAAAATCTTGGTGGATCCCTGATGAAACGACTACTTGTGTATCTAGAAATGATTTTTTGAAAAAATAAAGAGCAAACCATCAAGCACATGTAGTTCAAATTTGACCCCGTTCCATCCGAATCTACGAAAATTTAACTTTTTAATAAGAGGTATATAAAAAACATATTACATGGAAACTTTAATCAATTGCAAATAAAATATGATCTAGTATTTCACAAAAATAAAATGGTTCAAGTTGACATCAAATATTTGGTAGATCCTTCACAAAACCCCCCTACTTTTGTCACTCGTAAAATGAAAAATGGATTTTTCGTGAAAAGAAAATAAAAATTTCCTCTGGTAAACTTGTTGGCTAGAATAATATACACACATGTGCAAAATATGAGATCATTTGGGAAAACTATCCTTTGAAACTAGCTATAACATCGGTCATTTGGCTTGAAGTCACGAATCTTCATACTTGATAGCTCATTTTGAAAAGAATTTTATAAGATATTTTCCTTATTTGAAGTTTGTTGTTTTGTATGGTTACTAAGACATAAATTAGGATGCAACGCGAAGGTTTTACATTTTTTTAATTTTTTTTTGAATTATTTTTGTCAATTTCAAAAAGTGGTCAAAACGGAGGGCATGACCGATAATAGATAGGGGTGGAGTCTGACAAAAATCTTGGTGGATCCCTAATGAAATGACTACTTGTGTATATAGAAGTGATTTCAAATAAATAAAGAGCAAACTATCAAGCACATGTAGTTCAAATTTGACCCTGTTCCAACTGAATCTGCGGAAATTTTTCTTTTTCAGAAGAGCTATATAAAAACATATTACATGGAAACTTTGGTCAATTGTAAATAAAATATGGTCTAGTATTTTACAAAAATAAAGTAGTTCAAGTTGACATCAAATATTTGGTAGATCCTTCACAAAAAACCCCTACTGTTGTCACTCGGAAAATGACAATGGATTTTTCGTCCAAAGAAAATAAAAAACTTCCTTTGGCAAACTTGTTGGCTAGTATAATAGACATACATGTGCAAAATATGTGATCATTTGGGAAAACTATCCTTTGAAACTAGCTATAACATCGGTCATTTCGCTTGAAAGTCTTGAATCTTCATACTCGATAGCTCATTTTGAAAAGACTTTAATACGATATTTTCGTTATTCTAAGTTTTTTGTTTTGTATGGTTACTAAGACATAAATTAGGATGCAACACGAAGGTTTTACATTTTTATTGAAATATTTTTGTCAATTTCAAAAAGTGGTCAAAACGGAGGGCATGACCGATAATAGAGAGGGGTGGAATCTTACAAAAGTCTTGGTTTATACCTGATGAAATGACTACTTGTGTATGTAGAAATGATTTTTTTTCAAAAAATAAAGAGCAAACAATCAAGCAAATGTAGTTCAAATTTGACCCCGTTCCATCTGAATCTGCGGAAATTTGTCTTTTTCAGGAGAGGTATATAAAAAACATATTACATGGAAACTTTGGTCAATTGTAAATAAAACATGGTCTAATATTTTACAAAAATAAAGTGGTTCAAGTTGACATCAAATATTTGGTAGATCCTTCACAAAAAACCCTACTTTTGTCACTCGAAAAATGAAAATTGATTTTTCGTGCAAAGAAAATAAAAACTTTGTTTGGCAAACTTGTTGGCTAATATAATATACACACATGTGCAAAATATGAGATCATTTGGGAAAACTATTCTTTGAAACTAGCTATAACATCAGTTATTTGGCTTGAAAAATCATGAATCTTCAGACTCGATAGCTCATTTTGAAAAGACTTTTATAAGATATTTGCCTTATTCCAAGTTTTTTGTTTTTTATGGTTACTAAGACATAAACTAGGATGCAACGCAAAGGTTTTATAAAATTTTTATATTTTTTGAATTATTTTTGTCGATTTCAAAAAGTGGTCAAAACGGAGGGCATGACCGGTAATAGATAGGGGTGTAATCTTACAAACGTCTTGGTGGATACCTGATTTAGTGACTACTTGTGTATCTAGAAATGATTTTTTCAAAAAATAAAGAGCAAACTATCAAGCACATGTAGTTCAAATTTGACCCCGTTCCAGCTGAATTTGCGGAAATTTGTCTTTTTCAGGAGAGGTATATAAAAAGATATTACATGGAAACTTTGGTCAATTGTAAATAAAATATGGTTTAGTATTTTACAAAAATAAAGTGGTTCAAGTTGACATCCAATATTTTGTAGATCCTTCACAAAAAACCCCTACTTTTGTCACTCGGAAAATGAAAAATGGATTTTTCGTGCAAAGAAAATAAAAACTTCCTGTCGCAAACTTGTTGGCTAATATTATATACATACATGTGCAAAATATGAGATCATTTTGGAAAACTATCCTTTGAAACTAGCTGTAACATCGGTCATTTGGCTTGAAAGTCATGAATCTTAATGCTCCATAGGTCATTTTGAAAAGACTTTTATAAGATATTTTTTTTATTCTAAGTTTGTTGTTTTGTATGGTTACTAAGACATAAATTAGGTGCAACGCGAAGGTTTTACATTTTTTTTGAATTATTTTTTTCATGTTCAAAATGTGGTCAAAACGGAGGGCATGACCGGTAATAGATAGGGGTGGAATCTTACAAAAATCTTGGTGCATCCCTGATGAAATGAATACTTGTGTATCTAGAAATGATTTTTTCAAAAAATAAAGATCAAACTATCAAGCACATGTAGTTAAAATTTGACCCCGTTCCAACTGAATTTGCGGAAATTTGTCTTCTTGAGAAGAGGTTTATAAAAACATATTACATGGAAACTTTGGTCAATTGTAAATAAAATATGGTCTAGTATTTTAGAAAAATAAAGTGGTTCAAGTTTACATCAAATATTTGGTAGAATCTTCACAAAAAAACCCTACTTTTGTCACTCGGAATATGAAAAATGGATTTTCAAAATTAAAAAGAAATATATTTAAAAAATAATAATTTAAAAATGTTCAAAATATAATAGGTAACCGATCGGGAAGTTTCATTATTTTTTCAAAATTTCATCACACCATAGACATCAACAAGGTCCTAAACATCAACAAGGTTTAATAGGATTGATATGATACATATATCAACTAGTATCTGTTAAGCGTGTTGGGATAGGTGTTGAATGGAACTGATAAGTTAAGCGTGCTGGGATTGAAGTAGTGTGAGGATGGGTGACCCTTGGGGAAATTTGACCACGATGGTCAATTTGACCTGAGATTAACCATAATGATCTTAGATTAAGAAAAATGTTGAAAAAATAAAAATAATTATTATTTTTAAATGGGGATACGCCTACGGCCATGCCTTCGGCGTAGAAATAAATTTTTTTTAATAATTTTTAAAATTCAAAAAAAAATTGAATTATTTGAAAAAATAATTTCAAACGGGGTTACGCCTACGGCCAGGCCGTCGGCGTAGCTGACCACCAGGCCAAACGGCCGTTAGTCTCTGCATGGACCCCACCTAGCATACGCGGACGGCAATGGTACGCTGACGGCATCGAAGGCTAACCCGAGGAAAACCTAAGCCGACGGTGATACGCCGACGGCGGCCCTCGGCGTAGGCCTACGCCGACGGCATTTGGCTCTACGCCGATGGTTTCCAGCCGTCGGCGTATGCGTGCTGTGCCGTAGTGTGTGTCTACAACAAATTTATTTACCTAACATGGGAATTTTTTTCTAACTTAACCATGACAAATTATGGCGATTTTTTTAAATAACGGATGGGCATGGCCACATAACAATTTTAAATTATACAACATGGCAACTTGTTTTTCTAGGATGACAATTATATTACATACAGTATGGAGAATTAATTTTCTTTGGTATGGAAATTTTAGTTATTCTACCATGGCAAATGGCAATTGTTTTAGATAGCGCATGGGCATGGCCAAGTTTTCTACAGGCCACATGGCGATTTTAAATTATGGAACATGGTAACTTTTTTGAGATGGCAATTATATTACTCCCTCCAATCCAAATTAATTGACGCCCATTTAGTACAACTTTGTACTAAAGTTATACTAAGTATGTGTCAATTAATATGGATCGGAGGGAGTACATACTTTTGGCAAACTTATTTTCTTTAGCATGAGAATTTTCGTTTTTGTAGCACGGTAAACATAATTCTTGTAGCATGGAAATTTCATTTTCTAACCATGAAAGTTTTAATTGTAAGCGTGACATATTTTAGGACATGGAAATTTAAGTTTTCTTAGCTTGGTTATTTTATTTTTGAACCACAAAATATATAGTTTTCGGATGATGTCAAATTTACTTTTTAACACGAAATAACATGGCAAATTTGCCATTATAATTTTTTGTTCACATAGAAATTTATAAAGACATGGCAAATTTTCCATTTTTACATTTGCTTTCCTCCTTCAAATAATTGAATTTCTGTAATTTTATTGTTCTTATTCTTACATGGAATTGAAATATTTTTAATAGTGCTTATTACATTTGCCATGAAAATTTAATAATTTTTTATTAACATTTTTCATTAGATAATAATTTTGCCTTGATTGTTTAAATAAAAATTAATTGAATCTTCTTGAGCTAGCTGAGGCCGCGCTGAAATGGTTTGGGGCTTCGCTTCATTGAACGTGTCCGATACCCTTAGAGCATGTCCAACCGCCGCCAAACAGCCCCCCGGGGCACCTTTTTTTGCGCCAGCGTACAAAAAAACTCCCATCGCACCCAAGGCCCTTGTTTTCGCTGGTTTGGACCAAAATTACCTTCGACAACCCTAAGCTGAACCCAGCGCACCGGGGAGCGCCTGGTGGCAGCGGATGAAGTAAAAACTTGCATGGACCCAAACTGTCAGCGAGACCGGCCACTTCTCCCGACATTTTCTTGTTTTCCTCCCATCAACTCCTTCTCCCCCACATCTCACGCCATTCCCCCCCAGATCCTCCGGCCATTCCGCCTAAGAAATTCGCCAGCCCTCGGCACCGATCCTGCCCAGTCGCCAAAGCAAAGCAAGATGAGGGCGTTGATGCCAAGGCCCCCGGGCATGATGAACACCCAGTAGAAGGCTGGAGTTCATCGCTGGGAGGCTGCCAACGCCGATTAGTGATGCCCCCACATCTCCCGCCATTTCACCCTAGATCCTCCGGCCATTCCTCCTAAGAAATTCGCCGGCCCTCGGCACCGATCCTGCCCAGTCGCCAAAGCAGAGAAAGATGAGGGCGTTGATGCCAAGGCCCCCGGGCATGACGAACGCCCAATAGAAGGCTGGCGTTCATCGCTGGGAGGCTGCCAACACCGAATAGTGATGCCGGGAAATAACTTCTCGCTCCTCGTAGGTTACCTAAAGTGGAAGGTTGAGATGTAGTCAGCACAAGGTTTAATCAAACAGTATGACTCCAACATTAGCAAGAAGGTGGTGAAGTAAGTGACATGCCATCTGAATAGAAACCACTTTCTTAACTTGGACCTTCACACGACACAAGTAACTTTGCTCCCAACGATTTCAGAGAGGTTGTCAATCTCTCTGGTCTTGTTGTTTACAAAGGGTCAAACACACGGTGGAAATAGTGATGGTGATTGCAACGAAAAGGAAATAAAGGCAGTAAATGAGTGGAGGTGTAAACAATGGTGGAAATATGTACCGGGGTTCAATGATGTTCACTAGTGATGTCTCTCTCCCAAAAGACGATAAAACAACTAAGATGGGTTGACAAATTACAGTTGCGCAATTGACAGAATTATAAACGCACCGCAATGCTAATTATGCCAAAAGAAAGTTAGAGGCTCAAAAGTATGGGCAATACGCCAAGACAAGTAGACCGTTTATTCATCATCATCTACTCACTAATCCGCCAGCTTGAGATATCTATCCAGAACATCTCGATGGTATTAAGTTGCGAGCCCCACCCAAAGTGTAAACCCAAAGCAACATACAACTACATTAACAAACTTTGCGTCAGGTAAACAATCCTTGCAACCACGGTTACAAGCACCATTGTTTTCTCCCTGATGGCAACAACACATCCCCTAGTCTCATGTTTCTCTCACTCAAACTAGACATCGGGGGGCATGAAGCCACAATCAAGCACAATGCTCCCTCTTGGAGTTACTATCTACTACTTGGCCAAAGTAGTAAAATGCAATGGAGAACATGCAAGAATTACTCAAGAACAAAACATGAAAGGAGAACTAAATATATAACTCATCCCGATCTGAACTTAATCTCATAATCCATCGGATCCAAGGAAACACAACATAGTAACAGCAGAAAAATTATATAAGTTCCTTGATCATGTAGGACAGTTCACAACGACTAAGAATTGAAGCACAAGATTGGAGAGAAGACATCACATAGTTACTGGTCATGGACCCATGGTCCAAGGGGGACTACTCACGGCACATCCTGGAAGCGCTCATGGTGGTAGAGAAGCTCCCAGAGATCAATCCTCCCAGCGGCAGGGTGCCGGGACAAGGTCTTCTAGCGATCTGGATCTCGGGATCATGGCGGCGGCGGAACAGAGGTGAAAACGTGATGCGGGGTCTTTTTTCTGGCCAAAGGGGGCACCTCTCGATAAAATGTGTCGTAATCAACGTCAACATTTTGGCTTCTTTCGGGTATTAATTGAAGTCTTGATGGGAAATACAACCCTTGCCCCTTTGTCGGGATGGTTATGTACCTGAGGTCATGTCATGTATATAATACTCTGTCGTTTCTGAGGAAGGATATACACCTGACACTTGTGATAATGACATTTTCCTTTCCATTGGTCAGTTTAACCTTTCTTCTTATATAACTTATTTGAGCAGTGATAATTCCCTTCTTATGTAAACACCTCAGTGCACTACTCCATCAGAAAACCATGTTACCATTGTTAATGACATTTCGGTAACCACCTATGGACGAGAAATTTGACGATTGGTACGCCTCGCCTTAACGGGAAGAAAAATGGTTCTCTTCGTCCCTCACCCTTGGTACAGACGTTGTTGCCGATATAGTTGACAAACAATTCTCTGATAAACCTTGCGTCGTGATCGCATAATATGTCACCACCCATCTTGTTTGTAATCCGGACTAAGCTACAGTTCCATAGGATCGAAACCTGACTCTTTTCATATATCTTGAGATATTCAGTCCGGTATCAAACGCAGTGCTTATGCCTGATGCTCTAGACCCCTTTTCATCAGCCATCATCGACATCGAATGAATACCTATCCGCTTGAAACTTCTCATACCTTATTTTGTTTCTCTCAATGTATTTCCCTGAGTTTAAACTCAAGAGATACTCTGTACCCCATTCCCTCAGACAACCTCGTTTGATTAACCTTGTACTACCAATCCAACCCCATTAAGTTTTTCCTCCTAGCCTATCCATAAGTATGATGAAGCCCCCGAAGGAAGGATGACAACTCATCGGTATGCACTAAGGCAGAGAAATGAAGACATCAACGAGAAGGATTGACTTCTTCGAGAAGGGAAACAGGAACCAAAAGATTCGTTAGAATACGAAACCAAAACTTTACCCCTTACCATACCTCTTCAATCTCGGGACGAGATTTCTTGTAGTGGGGGAGATTTCTAACGTCCCGAAATCCCAATCACTCTGTTAGATTAGCTAATGTGCCATGTCAGCAAATTTTTCATAATTAAAATGCATAAAGGAAATAATTCAACCTCATTAAAAATGCCAATGCTAGTGAAGATAAAACTTCTTCAAATAACGAAACAGAAATTTCCATAACTTTGTAAATAACCCATAGGAAATTATAGAGTTGGAATCAATATTTTTGAAATCATTAAATTGCCCTGGAAAATTAAATGAAAGTGCAAATAAAAGTTGCATAAAAATTAGGGGAAAATATTCATCAAATTGCAAATAATCATTAATTAATAAATTAGAGATCAACATTTTTTAGAATATTTAAATATCCTGAATAAATTAAAACAGGACTAAAACAACCCCATTTAGTCGCTTGCTATTTAATTAAAATTCAAATGAATTTTAATACTCTTCAAACTTTTCGGTGAAGTAAAATATGTTGCACCTTGATTTTTGGTGACCACTTACACAATTTACAAATGACCTTTGGAGCTAAAAGAATTATTGCAAAACGGTGATGCATAAGTTGAAACAGAGAAAAGAGAAAAAGCCTTATATTTCGTTGGCAATTTCATTAGGCCCAACCAACCTCCTCTTTCTCTCTCCTCCCCCTCTCTCTCCCTTGTGTGTTGGTTGTACGCACGCCATGGGGGCGATGCGCCGCACGATGGGCGACAACGGCACCCCCTGTAGCCATGGCTGTCTAGAAGACCTCGCGCCCACTCCCTTGGAACCCTAGCCGCCAGATCCCCTTGCCCCCTAACTCCTTACCTCTCTCCCTTGTCGGTTCCCCCACAACAGGAAGCCGCCGCGCCGCCTCACTTCCATGGCCACCGATTGTAACGGACTTGCACCAAGCTAGCAAGAATGAAGGGATTGGAGAGGGAAATTGGGGATCTATAGGAGACTAGAGGGAAGCTTAGGTTAATAAAGTGGCAATATCCCAGATTACATAACCCTCCACACGCAGCGGTCTCCTTCTTAAGGAGATGGAGCCGCTCACATACACACACACTCGATACATGGGCGAGAAAGTTGAGCTCATCACTGACCTTGTCTGTAGCAGCAATGTGACGCTTCAGGTGTGAAACATGCACGACAGGATGCACCTGAATGGACTTGGGCAGGTCGAGGCGGTACGCCGTGTTGCCCACGCGACCCAAAATTTTGTACGGGCCAAAGAAGCGGAAGGACAATTTCTGGTTCATCCGATCAGCCAAGGAGGACTGGACAAACGGTTGGAGCTTGAGGTAGACCAACTCACATTCCTGGAAGTTGCGCATGGAATGGTGCTTGTCAGCTTGTGACTTCATCCGTTGCTGGGCATGGCGCAACTGATGTCATAAGAGCAACAACATGTCACTACGCACTTCAACGAGGCCTCCAAATCTGGCACAGTATTGGCATGGTCGGGCACCATACCCAGCTGACAAGGAACATGTCCATAGAGAACCCTGAACGACGTTTTGTCCAGCTGATACACGAGATAACTTCTCGCCCCCGTTGGTTACCCCAAGTGGAAGGTGAGATGTAGATAGCGGCAAATTTCCCCTAGCAAAGATGCTAAGGTTGAGTATCGTCCAGGATGACTCCAACAGATACAAGTAGGTGGTGAAGTGAACAATGGCGCCGTTCACAACTCTAAGTTGCTTACTTCACCTGGACCTGCACACACAACATATAGCTTTGCTCCCAACGAGTACAGAGGAGTTGTCAATTCCTCCGGCCTTGTTGTTTACAAAGGATAAAAGGCACGAGATAATAATGATAGTGATAGCTACGGAAAAGTAAATACTGAAAGTAAATTGAAGGTGTAAACAGTATTGGTAATATGGACCGGGGTCCCATGATGTTCACTAGTGATGTCTCTCTCCCAAAAGACGATAAAATAGCCTTGTGAGGTAAAAAAATTACAGCTGGGCAATTGACATGATTATGTGCGCAAACCAATGCTAATTATGCAAAAAAGAAAGGAAGAGGCTCAAAAGCACGGGCGGTACGACAAGAAAAGTAGACCGAAATCCATCTGCATCTACCCACTAATCATCCACCTTGAGATATCTATCCAGAACATCTCGCCGGTATTAAGTTGCGAATCCCACCCAAAGTGTAAACTCCAAGCAATGGACAACTTCATTAAAGAACTTTGCGTAAAGTAAATATTCCTTGCACCCACAAGTACAAGCACCGTTGTTTTCCCCCTTCTGGAAACACCACATCCCCTAGACTCATGTTTCTCTCACTCAAGCTAGTCATCGGGGGGCATGAACCCACAATCATGCATAACGCTCCCTCTTGGAGTCACTACCTACTACTTGGCCAAAGCAATACAAAGCAACGGAGAACATGCAAGAGTTACTCAAGAACATAAATATAAAAGAAGAGAATCAAATATATAACTCAATCACAATCTGAACATAATCTCATAATCCATCGGATCCTAGCAAACTCAGCATAGCAACAGCAGAAAGATTACATATGTGCCTCGATCATGTAGGGCAGCTCACGAGGTCTAATCCATGAAGAACAAAGAGGGGAGGAGAACATACCATAGATACTGATCATGGACCCATGGTCCAATGTGGACTACTCACGGTTCATCCGGGAAGCATCCATGGTGGTGGAGAAGCTCCCGGAGGTGATTCCTCCCTCCGGCAGGGTACCGGGAAGAGGTCTTCTGGTGCTCCCGATCTTGGAAGTGCGGCGGCGGCGGAACAGAGGAGAGATCACGAAAAAGGGTTCCGTCCCCGAGGGTTTCTCGTCACGGGTAATAAATAGGCGAAAGGGGCCAGCCAGAGGTGGGCCAGGGGCTCCAGGGGCCTGGCCGCGCCCTCTGGCCACCTGCCCCCTGGCTCCCCTCTGGCCCCCCTCGGGCTCTTCCCGAAGCTTCTGATACGCTGATTTTTCCTATATTTTTCCCAGAATTTTTCTGGTACTTTTAATAAGGGGAAACCTGAAATAGAAAAACAGCAGAAAACAGGAACTGGCAGTGGGGTGGACTGAGTTAATAGGTTAGTCCAAATATGATCAAAAGTGTATGGAAGTTCATCAATATCATAGCAATATCACACAAAAGAGGCATGGAGCAAGAAGAAATTATAGATATGTTTTAGACGTATCAACATCCCCAAGATTAATTCCTGCTCGTCCTCGAGTAGGTAAATGATAACAAGCATAATTTCTGTGGTGACATGCTAACAACCATATAAGAACTTTGTAAGTAAAGTAATCAAAGCATGCAATTGAATTCAAGTCATAACAGGAAAGAGTCTATATCTAGTATTGAAATAAGCAACATAAGAACATAAAGGTGCAAGAGCTCTCGCTGTCCGTGACTCGAATGTCTCCAAATGGAGTTTGCGTGCAAGAAAGGGGATAGGGATATACGAGAAAAAGTAGTTTTATGTTGATAACTCAATCTACTAAAGTTTCACACTTGGTCTTCTTTGGAATCTTATCTTGACTCATCCCCAGACCACTAGCCAGGTACAGGTCAAAATGATCCACTCCTTTTCGACATTTTGAGCACTCATGCAATGGATGAGCGTAAGCAAGAAAGTTTACACTTAGGATGGAAAAGAGAGAATATGGTGGAGGAGGAAGACAAAAAGGGTGTGAAAGGCTCACATCAATGAGGATAATCATAGGCGAGAGAAAGCCAAATGATAGATATGATGTGAGGAGTAGGGATTGCCATGCAACGGATGCACATATGAGCTAAAATCTCTCCAATGGAACTAGTGGGGGTGCATCCAACTTGCTCGCTCAAGAATACCTAGAGCTCATTTGAGGAGGCTCATCATTGGAATATACAAGCCAAGTTCTATAGTGTGAAGGTCCCCACATAGTTATATGCATAAATGATAATCTCTATGGAGTACAATATATAAGAAGGACTACGAGTATGGATCTCTCAAAAGGAATAGTAGTGTGCCCCTTCTCTCTTTTTATTTCTCTTATTTTTGTATTTTTTGGTGGCCTCAATCGCTCTTTCTATTTGACTCTCATTTGTCCTCTTTGGGATCTTTTAATTTGTCCTCTTTGGGATCTTTTGATTTGTCCACTTTGGGATCGTTTCCTCACTTTAGGGGCAACACTCTATATATTACAGAAAGTATAGAAGATCTTTCACACTTTACAAAGTACTCAAATCATAAAGAAAATGTAACTATCATGATGTATGCAAATGTATGCCTCTGCCAGTGTAGCAGGATATGCAATGATACTAGCGCGTCATGTATCAATGATTAGGGTAGGGCCCAACTAGCATGCGGCTCATCGATCAAGCAAGTAGCATGTATGACATGAAGATCAAGTCATGAGAAGATGGATGTTGCATGGCAATATATCTCGGAATGGCTATGGAAACGCCTTGATAGGTAGGTATGGTGGCTGTTTTGAGGAAGGATATAAGGAGGCTTATGATGACAGAGCGTATCGTGCCAAGGTTTTGGATGTACCGGCGAAGGTGGACGCTAACTCTCGAAGTGAGAAGAAAGCAATGCACGGCACAGAAAAGGCTAGCAAAATATGGGAAGGTGGAAGTGTCAACTTTCGAATACTCACATTAGTCCGAAGAACTCATGCACTTATTATCAGTAACTCTCAATCTAATAAGGAGTTTTCACAAAGAGACAAGTACCCCGAGGAGGAGTGTATGGGGGTTTGGTTATCCTTGCGCATCCTCGACTCATGGTACGTGAGTGTACTCTAATATTCGACCCCTCAGAAGAGTAGTGATCCATCTAGTAGCTAGATTTCTCAACTAATTTTGTAGGTTTTTGAAAATAAACACAGATTGCCCAAGATACGACATCTATCACTAATAGGCTAAAGATGTTGACACCAAAATTCCAAAAATTACTCAAAACAATACCTCAAAACTATTGCAAGTTACTACTACAAAAAGAATAGCAACCTCAATTACCTACTTCAAGTCAAGACACAAAACTCAGTGCAACAGGCAAACTCTCTAAACAAGATAATCATGCAAACTCAAGAGAATTCTAGCAACAAACTAAACAAAAGATCTTTGAAAATATAAGCATGAAAGCTAAGAGCAAAACATGTCAGCAGCTACGAAAAGATAAAGAACAAACACAACAAAGATAAGCAGGAAAAAGTCCTATGTTGTGTTATAAATTTTGGAAGTGGAACGTGTTTCTCTACCACACAAAGAAAGCTGGGATCTAACTTGTTATGAACACCAAGCAAAGCTAAACAAAACTAAAAACAAAACCTAAGAGCGAGACGCTCCAAGAATAGCACATAACGCATGAAGTGATAAAAATATAGTGAAACGAGAGACGAACTGATAATTGTCGATGGAGAAGGGGATGCACGGGGGCATACCCAAGCTTAGACGCTTGAGTCTCCTTGAATATTTCGTGGGGATGCATGGGGGCATCCCCAAGCTTGAACGCTTGACACTTCTTAATCTTCTTTCATCATCTTCCCTCGCACACTTGAAAACTCTCTTCATACATAACTCATCATAATCAGATTAGCGAGGTTAGTACCCATAATAAAATATTTTTTCTCTACTGGAAATAAAGATAACCTTGAAGATCTACTATTTCACAAGATTTCCAAAAAGTTTTTGCAAATAAAAAGCAAGCTTAAGGTTTGCAAAACGAAGAAAAGGCAAAACAGGACAGAATTTGTGAAAAACAGACCAGAAGGTAGTAAATAATTTTTTAGGGATACTTCTGCAACTGAAATCAAAAAACTCAGAACATATGAAAGTTTCGTAATTGTATAGAGCACGCTGTGTAAAAAATTCAACTCAAAAAGATGAACTGGGATTTTTTTCTGATTTTTCTACTCATGAGGACAGAATCTATTTTCTGGACAGCATGTCACAACTTTTACTTCCCTTGTCGTATGAGGCTATAAAAGGAACAAAGCTTGAAAAGTAAAGATACAATGATGTTGCTACAGTAGTAAAAATCATCAAGACCACTAAAAACATAAGAAAAACAATAAGGAAAACCTAAATTCGTTGCGGGCTGCCTCCCGAAAGCGCTTCTTTAAAGCCATTAGCTAGGCTGAATGCAAATAGATCATGTCTTTTCAAGAAAATAACTAGCCCGTGTGACGGACTGAAATGGCTAATATTTTTCCTAGGGAAGTGTTTCATCCCTTTCTTGAGAGGGAATTGGAATTTTATAATCCCTTCTTTCATATCAATAACAGCACCAACGGTGCGAAGAAAAGGACGTCCCAAAATAATTGGACAAGAAGCTTCACATTCAATGTCCATAATAGTAAAATCAACGGGAACATAATTGTCATTGACAATGATAAGAACATCATATATCTTCCCCAAAGGTTTCTTTACGGAAAAATCGACTAGACGAACACCAAAAGAACAAGCATCTAAAGGTTTCAACTCAAATATATCATACATTCTTTTGGGCATAACAGAGGTACTAGCTCCAAGATCACATAAAGAAAAGCAAGAAAAGTTATTCAACTTAATTTTAATCATAGGATCCCAACCATCTTCTAGCTTTCTATGTATGGAGGCTTCTACCCTAAGCTTCTCCTCCCTAGCTTTGATGAGAGCATTAGTGATATGCTCTGTGAAGGCAAGATTAAGCGTGCTACTGTGGGGGTCTCTAGACATCTTGTGAAGGAAACGAATAACTTCAGAAAGAGTACAATTATCAAAATCAAGGTCACTACTATCAAGTAAAGTGGTAGTGGTGTCCTTTAGGCTCACTTTGGTAGGTTCTATGGTCATAGGAATTTCTTCTTCTACGTTTGAGGTCATAGCATCACCATTAATAGGTCCTATGGGACTAGGGGTGCATTGGGTGCTAAGAGTTTGGATATCCTCAACCACTTGGATAGTAGCAACAGTATGGTGTGTAGGAATGCTCTTAATCCTATCTTCTTCCTCCTTTTCTCTATCCCATCTCTCTTTGAGTTTATCCATCATCCTAATGTTTTCATTAATTTTCAATTGGATAGCATTCATAGGAGTGACCTTCCTCTCCTCAAGGGGAGAAGTTCTAATTTTGAGCAATTCTACTTCATGGGATAAATTGTCTACCTTCGATGAGAGGTTATCTAGTTTGTCTAGTTTTCCTCTACAATCCTATTGAAGGCTTTTTGGGTAGTGATAAAGTCTTTAAGCATACTCTCTAATTCAGAAGTGGAGTTTTTGGTACTAGGATAAGTGTTGTTGTTCCCATAGTTGTTGGAGGGGAACGGTCTAGGATTGCTACCAAAGTTACTCCTATAAGCATTGTTGTTGAAGTTGTTTCTAGAGATAAAGTTCACATCTACTTGATCCTGAGAAATCAAAGAATTTAAAGGAACATTTTGAGGATCAATAGGAGATTTCTTGGTAAGTAGAGACATAATCAAGTCAACTTTTTCATTTAGGGAGGAGATCTCCTCGACAGAGTTTACCTTCCTAAAAGTTGGAGCTCTTTCGGTGTGCCATTGGGAATAGTTAGTCATCATCTCATCGAGAAGTTTTGTGGAAGCACCAAGTGTAGTTGACATAAAGGTTCCTCCCGCGGCCGAATCTAGCAAGTTCCGCGAGGTAAAGTTCAAGCTTGCGTAGGGAAATTCTTAACAAGAGATTTCATGCGTTCCCAAGCTTGGGCAACGTGTTCATTATCCAATTGCTTAAAATTCATAATAAAGTTCCTCAACTGGATAATTTTAGCAGGGGGATAGTACTTCCCGATAAAAGCATCCAAGTAGTCAAACCATGCGTAGGGAAATTCTTAACAAGAGATTTCTTGCGTTCCCAAGCTTGAGCAACGTGTTCATTATCCAATTGCTTAAAATTCATAATAAAGCTCCTCAACTGGATAATTTTAGCAGGGGGATAGTACTTCCCGATAAAAGCATCCTTGCACTTATCCCAAGAATCTATGCTATTCTTAGGCAAGGATTGAAACCAGATTTTAGCTTCATCCCTCAAGGAGAATGGAAAAAGCTTAAGCTTGACAATATCACCATCTACTTCTTTGTACTTTTGCATATCACAATGCTCAATAAAATTATTTAAATGCAAAGCAGCATCATATCTAGCACCAGAGAATTGATCTTTCATAACAAGGTTCAGCAAAGCAGGTTTAATCTCACAAGAAGGTGCTGAAGTAGCAGGTGTAGCAATAGGAGTGCAGAAAAGTCACTGTTGTTGTGACCAGTGAAGTCACACAACTTGGTGTTCTCAGAGGAACCCATAGCAGCAGCAAGCAAGATAACTATTTTTTTGATTTTTGATAAAAGACACTAAAGAAAAAACTGAAAGGTAAACTAAAAAGACTAAAAAGCAAAGATAAAAGATAGTGTGCAACTCCCCAATCTTGAAGAGTGGAGTCCCCGACAACGGCGCCAGAAATTTGCTTGATACACTAGATAACTTCTCGGCCCCGTTGGTTACCCCAAGTGGAAGGTGAGATGTAGATAGCGGCAAATTTCCCCTAGCAAAGATGCTAAGGTTGAGTATCGTCCAGGAGGACTCCAACAGATACAAGTAGGTGGTGAAGTGAACAATGGTGCCGTTCACAACTCTAAGTTGCTTACTTCACCTGGACCTGCACACACAACAGATAGCTTTGCTCCCAACGAGTACAGAGGAGTTGTCAATTACTCCGGCCTTGTTGTTTACAAAGGATAAAAGGCACGGGATAATAATGACAGTGATAACTACGGAAAAGTAAATAATGAAAGTAAATTGAAGGTGTAAACGGTATTGGTAATATGGACCGGGGTCCCATGATGTTCACTAGTGATGTCTCTCTCCCAAAAGGCGATAAAATAGCCATGCGAGGTAAACAAATTACAGCTGGGAAATTGACAGGATTATGTGCGCAAACTGATGCTAATTATGCAAAACATAAAGGAAGAGGCTCAAAAGCACGCGTGGTACGCCAAGACAAGTAGACCGAAATCCATCTGCATCTACCCACTAATCATCCACCTTGAGATATCTATCCAGAACATTTCGCTGGTATTAAGTTGTGAATCCCACCCAAATTGTAAACTCAAAGCAACAGACAACTGCATTAAAGAACTTTGCGTAAAATAAACAATCCTTGCACCCGCAAGTACAAGAACCGTTGTTTTCCCCCTTTTGGCAACATCACATCCCCTAGACTCATGTTTCTCTCACTCAAGCTAGTCATCGGGGGGCATGAACCCACAATCATGCATAACGCTCCCTCTTGGAGTCACTACCTACTACTTGGCCAAAGCAATAAACAACAATGGAGAACATGCAAGAGTTACTCAAGAACATAAATATAAAAGAAGAGAATCAAATATATAACTCAATCACAATCTGAACATAATCTCATAGTCCATCGGATCCCACCAAACTCAGCATAACACCAACAGAAAGATTACATATGTGCCTCGATCATGTAGGGCAGCTCATGAGGTCTAATCCATGAAGAACAAAGAGGGGATGAGAACATCACATAGCTACTGATCATGGACCCATGGTCCAAGGTGGACTACTCACGGTTCATTCGGGAAGCATCCATGGTGGTGCAAAAGCTCCCGGAGGTGATTCCTCCCTCCGGCAGGGTGACGGGAAGAGGACTTCTGGTGCTCCGGATCTTGGAAGCGCGGCGGCGGCGGAACAGGGGAATTAATAGGCGAAAGGGGACAGCCAAAGGTGGGCCAGGGGCTCCAGGCGCCCCCTGGCGCGGCCAGGGGCCTCTGGCCGCCTGGGCCCCCTGGCTCCCCTCTGGCCCCCCTCAGGCTCTTCGCGAAGCTTCCGATACGCTAATTTTTCCTATAATTTTTCCAGAATTTTTCTGGTACTTTTGATAAGGGGGAAACCTGAAATAGAAAAACAGCAGAAAACAGGAACTGGCACTAGGGTGTACTGAGTTAATAGGTTAGTCCAAATATGATGAAAAGTGTATGGAAGTTCATCAATATCATAGCAATATCACACAAAAGAAGCATGGAGTAAGCAGAAATTATAGATACGTTTTGGACGTATCACCAGCGCCGAATGATATGAGGTATTGTACCAAAACTCCGTCAAGTGTAGACATTCAAACCATTTCTTGGAACAGGCATGCACCTCACATCGGAGATACGTTTCTAGACATTGGTTGAGTCGCTCTATCTGTCTATCCATCCGAGGATGGTAGGATGAACTCATGTGCAAGGCAGTTTGTGCCATAGATGGAGGGTTAATATCTTGTCCCAATTAGAAACGAACACCACATGTAAACCTTGAAGGAGATATACATGAGTCATGTAGGATTCATCAACCTGCAGGGCAGTGAAGGGATGCGCGAAAGAAATGAAGTGGTCATACTTGGTTAACTTATCAATGACCACCAATCTCACGCCCTTGCCATGGGATTTGGGTAATCCTTCGATGTAATCCAAATACACCGTCTCCCAAGGCCTGGTCGACACAGGCAAGGGTTGTAACAGCCCCGAACTTTTTACATGCTCTGGTTTGGCCTGTTGACATGTTGGGCAGGCTGCCATGAAAAGCTTCATATCATGCTTACTGTTGGTCCATGCGAAGAGCTGCTTGACTCGAAAATATGTGGCGTACGCCCCAGAATGATAGCCCACACCGCTGTAGTGGAGCGCCTGTATTATGTGATTCTGTGCGAGCGAGTTAGCACCCACCCAAATTCGTCCCCAAAAATGAAGAAGGCCATCTTTGAAGGTGAAGTCTCCTTTGGCTGCACCGAGAGGTGCAGCACTGAGCTCGGCAATAAGTTTGGACGCATGAGGATCATCTGAATATCCCTGTTGCAGATTGTCAATCCAGGCTTGGGTAGTCGAGGCCATGTCCATCACACCGAAATCTTCTTGTTGACGGGACAACGCATCCGCAGCCTGGTTGGTGACCCCTTGTTTGAACTGAATCTTTAACTGCAAACCCATTAGCTTGACGAATGCTTTTTGTTGCACACTGGTGTGAATCCGTTGTTCCGTGAGATGCAGCAACCTGCGGTGATCTGTGAGGATGATGAACTCGAGGTGCTGCAAGTAAGTGCTTCATTTCTCCACTGTATAGATAGTGGTGATGCATTATTTCTCATAGCTTCAGAATGCTTGACTCCGTTTGCACAAGGGTTTGCTGGGATAGGCAATCGGGTGATCGTCTTGCATGAGCACCACCCCAATTACCGTGTTGCAGGCGTGAGATTCCAGCACAAAGGATTTCTCAAAGTTCGGAATGGCCAGGACAGGTGCTTTGACCATCACATCCTTGAGCAGTTCAAACGCAGTCTGTTGTTGTGGCCCCAACTGAAACAGAGTACCCTTTTTTACCAGCTGGGTTAAGGGTCAAACAAAATCCCATAGTGCTGAATAAATTTGCAGTAGTAGCCAGTCAAAACCAAGAACCCGCGCAACAGTTTGACTGAAGATGGGCGTGACCATTGTTGTACAACACACACTTTGGTTGCCTCAGTCGCTTCTCCGTGCACACTAATGAAATGCCCCATGTACTCCAGTTCTTGCTGCATGAAGGAACACTTTCTGCGCTTGAGGAAAAACTGATTTTGTTGCAAAATCTCGAAGACAGCCAGCAGATGCTGAACATGCTCTTCCTCAGTTTTTCTATACACCAGGATGTCATCCACAAAGACAAGACAAGAAGACGCAACATAGGTTCCAGTAGGCGATTCACCGTACCTTGGAAGGATGCTGGTGCACTGATCAGGCCAAATGGCATTGCCAGGAATTCATACAACCCTTGGTGTGTCTGAAAGGAGGTCTTGTATTGATCTTCATCAGCCACACGAATTTGATGATACCCTGATCAGAAATCCAACTTGGTGAAGAACCGGGATCCAGCTAGGTCATCAAGAAATTCGTCCACCACTGGCATAGAATGCTTGTTCTTGATTGTCAACTCATTGGGGTGTGATAGTCCACACAAAAAGTCCAACTTCCATCCTTTTTGCGCACCAACAACACAGGAGACGCAAATGGGCTCACACTGCGTCCAATGATGGCATTGTGCAACATATCATGCACCTTCTTCGCAATCTCTGTTTTTTGTTGTGGTGTATACTGACAGGGTCGCATCCGCACTTGTTGGGCGCTGGCCACCAAGGAAATACAGTGATCAGCCTCGCGACGAGGTGGCAAGGAAGTTGGAGTGGAAAACACTCCAGAAAATTCATTCAACAGAGGTTGTACATCAACTGGAAGATCGAAACTCACCACATGTTTGGGTTGATCATGCGTTAAGGACACGAGTCGCTTTTTTTCCGCCGACTAGGTGCAGCTGGAGACAGCTGCACCATGTGCATTATAGCTTGGTGGCGCAGAAAGCCAATTACCTTGTGCCTAGATATCTTCTTGTAGACAGACACATCGTCTTCAATGCCCTTGAGAGTGATGCGCATGCCCTTGTGGTCAAATTTCAGGATGCGCGCACGCCACTGAGCCCACATAGGGATCTGATCACAGAGCCATTTGATACGGTGAGGATAGTTCTCACTCCTCGTTGGTTACCCCAAGTGGAAGGTGAGATGTAGCGTAGCAGCAAATTTCCCCTATGTAGAGGATAGGGTTTGTCTCCCGTAGGACTCGCATAGATACAAGAAGGTGGTAAAGTGAACAATGGCGCCGTTCACAACCCAGGGTTGCAAACTTCACCTAGACCTGCACACAGATACAAATAACTTTGCTCCCAACGAGTACAAAGGAGTTGTCAATTCCTCCGGCCTTGCTATTTACAAAGGATCAACGCAAGAGATAATAATAGTGGCAACTGAAAGTAAAGACTGAAAGTAAATTGAGGGTGTAAACAATGATATGAAGATGGACCGGGGTCCCGTGATATTCACTAGTGACGTCTCTCTCCCAAAAGACGATAAAAGTGCTAACGAGGTAAAAAAATCACAGTTGGGCAATTGACAGGATTATGAAGGCACCGCAATGCTAACTATGCTGCAAAGAAAGGAAGGGCTCAAAAGCAATGGGCAGTACGCCAAAGTAAGTAGACCAAAATCCATCTGCATCTACTACGAATCATCCACCTTGAGATATCTATCCAGAACAACTCGCTGGTATTAAGATGCGAATCCCACCCAAAGTGTAAACTCATAGCAACAAACAACTGCATTAAAAGAACTATGCGTAAAGTAAACAATCCGTGCACCCGCAGGTACAAGCACCGTTGTTTTCTCCAAGGTGGCAACAACACATCCCCTAGTCTGATGTTTCCGTCACTCAAGCTAGACATCGAGGGGCTGAACCGACAATCGAGCATAACGCTCTCTCTTGGAGTTGCAAATAAAATACTTGGCCAAAGAAAATACCGCAACGGAGAACATGCAAGAATTTACTAAAGAACAAAATATAAAAGAGAAGAACCAAATATATTACTCATCACAATCTGAACATAGTCTCATAATCCATCAGATCCCAACAAACTCAGCATAGCAACAACAGAAATTACATAGATGCCTCGATCATGTGAGGCAGCTCACGAGGACTCGAAAGTGGAAGCACAAAAGAGGGAGAGATAGATCACATAGCTACTAGTCACGGACCAATGGCCCAAGGAAAACTACTCACGGTACATACGGGAGGCGTCCATGGCTATGGAGGGTCTCCCGGACGGGGTAGCTTCTCCCGGCAGGGTGCCGGAGCAGCTTCTCCAGGCAGCCCCGATCTAGAAACAGCGGCGGCGGCGGAACAGAGGCGAGATCGCAAAAAAGGAGTCTGTCCTAGGGGATTCCACCCCGAGGGGTAAATATAGGCGAAGGGGGGTGTCGAGGGGACCCACCAGGTAGCCAGGAGGCCTCCTGGCGCGGCCTAGCGTGGGGCCGCGCCAGGGACCCTCCTGGCCTCCTGGTGGTGGCCCCCCTTCTCTCCTTTGGTGTTTCCGGAAGCTTTCGTGACGCAGATTTTTTGTCTGATTTTTCCGGATTTTTTGGAGCACTTTTAATGGCCGGAAAACCTGAAATACAAAAACAGCAAAAAACAACAACTGACAACTGGGTGCACTGAGTTAGTAGGTTAGTCCAAATAGGTTCAAAAGTGTATGAAAGTTCAAGAAAAACATGGCAAAGTCACACCAAACATGCATGGAACAAGCAGAAATTATAGATACGTTTGGGACGTATCAACATCCCAAAGCTTAATTCATGCTCGTCCTCGAGTAGGTAAATGATAACAAGCATAATTTCTGTGATGACATGCCACACAACCATAAAAGGACTTTTAAGTAAATGAATCAAAGCATGCAATTCAATTCAAGTCTTAACAAGAAAGAGTCTATATTAGCATTGACACAAGCAACAAAAGAACAAAAGGTGCAATAGCTCTTGCTGTCCGTGACCCGAATGCCTCCAGATGGTGTTTGCGTGCAAGCAAGGGATAGGTAAATACGAGAGAAAAAAAATAAGGTTGTTGAGAACAACTATCTACTAAAGTTTCACACTTGGTCTCCTTTGGATTCTTATCTGGACTCGTCCCCAGACCACTAGTCAGGTACAAGTCAAACTGATCAACTCCCTTTCGATATTTTGAGCACTCATGCAATGGATGAGCGTGAGCAATAAAGTTGACACCTAAAAGGCGAAACAGAAAGAAGGTGGAGGAGGAAGACAAAAAGGTGTGAAAGGCTCACATCAATGAGGACAATCATAGGCGAGAGAAGGCCATTGTAAGGCCCGATATGCGGTACTGTTTCAGATTCGGACGTTTCCGCCCGAACCCGAGGACGAAGCACATATCGGTCCCACCGCGACATATGACAAAGCCATATGCCCCGGATTTCCAACATGATATCACAACATTACAGATACAGGATACAACATCTCATACAATCGGCATACAACTGCCTTAAATATAATACAACAGCGGAAGATACATGTCTGAGTACAGACTACAAGCAAATGCCTACTGGCAAAGAGAAAAACAACGATCCCATAACCACGCGGGTCCAGGCCGTCCGCCAGGATCCGCCTAACTAGTCGTCGTCGAGTCTCCACGTGAAACGTCGATCACCATACCTGTTGTCGATCAGAACCCTGAAAAGAGTTTGGGGGTAGTATCACGAGTACAGAGGTACTCAGCATCCAACTGTAGTGGTCATCTGACCCAGCAAGGACTTCATCACTCGTCATTCTAGGACAACTAGTAGTTTATGGTAAGGAAGGGGTAAGTGGTGAGGTTGCTGCCACACTAGCATTTATGAAGTGGCTAACGATCTAGAGAGTAAGGTAAGAAGCCAAGCATTCGATGAGGAATCGCCTCCAACAAGTCTTGCTATCAACTACTTACGCAAACATAACACCTATCCTATCCTTGTCCTCCTCTTCGCATCCCGACAAAGAAGAAGCAGTCAAGGCACACACACACGTTGATCAAGTTGTATTAAGATGATCTCAGTTGTTGTTGTCTATGAACAAGGAGTAGGTCTCAAGTCGTCCATAACCGTGGACACGGCTTCTCGAAAAGATTTAACTCTGCAGGGGTGTACCAACTGCCCATTACGAGGCTCCGCACGCACGTCCATCACTCTCAGTTGCTACCCATTATAGGCAACCATTTTATGATTTAGTTCCAAGAGATCCGAAACGACAGGTCCCTCTAGCTAACAACGAACAAATCCGGGTGGCCCCCGGTGAGTCGACATCCAGCTCAGGAGCCGGCCGCTCTCTCGATCTGGTCTCTACCGTCTGTCGCAGGTTTGGATACCCGATTCATCACACATTGGGATAACCGGGTCCTCAGCCGGACAAGGTGGGCCAGCCAAGAAACTATGTCCTCCTGGCCCTGGTTGTTTTAAATAATATCTGCCAGGAGCGACCCAACAGACACACACACGTTTTCAAATGGTAAATCAGCTTGGGCCACCACTAGAAATGTTTGAAGCCAGGTAGGTAAGAGAAGGGGACCCCATAAAATCCCACACGCGGTTAGGCACGCTCAGTCTTAAAACCAATACCCGGAACTCGGGGCCTAGGTGACTCGAATGGAACAAAGCGTCGGGGCGGGATAGCCTAGACCTTCCATCCTTCGTCGAATATAGTCAACATTATAACAATAATAATCATATCATCAACAATAATATAATAATAATGTGATATCTCAACCCAAGGAGTAACAGGGTAACATCGTAGCATCCTAAGCATGCATACTAAGCAGGGGCTGAGCAACGAGCAATAGTAACATAGCAGTACAAGGTTTGCTGGGAAGGGACATGGCTGTATTGGTTTAAAAGAGGCTGTAAACATGTGGTAGGATCAAACATCGCCTAACCTATACTAGCATGCAAACCGCTGGTTGAAATAGAATGGATCATAAGTAATGCAAGTCCTTGCCTGTTGATCAGTCGGGTTCCGAAGGTGTAGTCGATCGCACGCTCGCGTCGTCTCCGAGAGGTACCCGCGGGAGCACACAAGAAGTAAACACTGGAAAGAAATCAACGGTGCACCACTATTACTACGGAGCAAACACGATCAAGCATCAACAAGAAGTAACACGAGACATCGCACCTACCGTCGAGAGCGGTTACTAACAATTTAAGTGGAGTACTCGTCACACACGACGATACCGCACATTTACGGTGGTTCAAGTTGTTTAGCTACAGGTGAGCAAACAACGGTCATTAACATGGCAACTCAAGCAAGCATGGCATAGCACACAAGCATGGCAAGAGGTGAAGCACAAAGTAAACTATCTATGCTAGACAATTTAAGTGAGGCACAACCAAAACATGGCATAGCACTAAGTGCCGCACGATGATTAAAAGATTTGGTATTGTTCTGCCCTAAACCATATTTTAGGTTGGTTAACAACAGCAAACAATAGCAAAAACACAAAGTACACGAAAAACTAATCAAGTTACATATAAAGAACACCCCAAACGGAGTTACGGTTAAAAGATATAAGCAAAACAATTTACGCACACATGCTGTATAAACAGGGGTAAATCTATATGCAAAAGTGCAGCAACATGACATAGCAATACATGGGATGAAAGTAGACATCATGCTTAACAATATGCAACTGGAATCACTCAATTCCGATAAACGGTTGCGAAGCAATCGTCATCCGAAGTTGCTACAAAACAACAGTTTTCAGCAATAGCAGCACAACAACAGGAATTGTAGCAGTTTAACGGCCTGATGCCCACTTTGAACAGCAAAAACTATATCTAAACAACCTCAAAACAATTAACTCACAAAAGACGGATTAAAGTACACGCAAAACTAAGCAATTCGTCTTTTAGGAGCAACGCGATCCGAGCTACAGATTTACCGCAAATCTAATCGCAAAACAGATCACAGCAGTAAATTATTAGGACTTAGCAGAAATTCGGAGGGGTTAGACAGGGAAAAAAAAATAAACAACAAAAAAAGAGAAAAAAAAGGACCTCACCCCAAACGGGCCGGCCCAAGTGACTGGAGGGGGGGGGGGGCGGCCTGGCTGTGGCTTGGCAGTGGGCCGCCTGCGGATCTGGGCCGAGGCCCACGTGGCCGGTTGGAGGGGAGGCAGGCCGACCGGCTACCTGGCTGGCCCCGACGTGGGCAGCAGGCGGCGGCGGCGCCGTTGCCCGGTGGCACGCCGGCCACCGGCGTCGAGAAGGCGTCGAGGCGCGGGCGAGGGGAGGCCGGGAGGAGGCGGATCCGGCTGGATCCCGCACGGATCTGGCCGGCGGCGACGGGGAGCCATGGGGGCGCGTCCGGCTTGAGCTCGGGCTCGCCGGAACCATGGTGCGGCGACCGCGTCCTGCCTGCTGACCTGCGGGGGGAGGAGGAGAGGTAAGAGAGAGGGCGCGGGAGGAGAGAGGGAGGCGACGGGGTGAGGAGAAGGGGTCGCCGGCGCGGTGGCTCGCCGTGGCCGGAGAGGAGCGGCGGCTCCATGGCGTGGAGCTCGGGAGGCGGCGTGATCCGGGCCCTAGCGGCCCGCGGCGGCGGGGGAGACGGATCTCGGGCCCTGCGGGGCCCGGTTCTGCTGGGGGAGGCTGTTGGGAGCTACGTGGAGGCACCAGGAGCGTTGATCTCGCGATCCGATGGCCTGGGAGCGCTGGGATCTAGGGTTTCGGGGCTGAGAGGGATTTGGGGCAGATTTTGGGATTTTGTGAGGGGGGTGGCTGCGAAAATTGCTTAGGGAAACCCTAATTTCCAAGGGGGAAGGTGAGGGGTCATTATATAGGGCAGGCTAGGTGGCAGGATGACGAAAATACCCCCGATGACCTCCGGTACCCCTCTCGCGCGTCCGGTGATCGCGTTCGTGACCGCCGAAGGTGCATACGGACTCCGATTCCGATGAAATCTCGAACCACGCGCTCAGCGCGTCGAGCTCTTCGATCGTACCTCACTGCGGTGATATTCCGACAACATTTTCCGGCGCGCTATAAAAATAACCCGTTTAATTATTAAACGGGGTTTTTGTTCTGTTGGCTGCGGCTGGTCTCGTGCGTTTTCGCGACGGTGATCGGGTGAAACCCGGTGTCGCAAGGTCGAGTGTCAGGGTGGCAAGGGTCGGTCTTCGTCCGATACGAGATAAGAGGGTGAAAAATAATCGCCGATTGATAAATCGGGGATGCAAACACCGCAAACAAATCAGACAATCAAACAATTCACAACGAAAACAGATTTTTTAATTTTTGTGAAATCTGGGCTGTTACAGCCATATGATAGATATGATGTGAGGAGTAGGGATTGCCATACAACGGATACACATGTGAGCTAAAAGCTCTCCAAGGGAACTAGTGGGGTGCATCTAACTTGCTTACTCAAGAAGACCTAGAGCTCGTTTGAGGAGGCTCATCATTGGAATATACAGGCCAAGTTCTATAGTGTAAAGGGTCCCCACATAGCTATATGCATGATGATGATCTCTATGGAGTACAAGGGATAGGAGATGAAGTACTATTGTGGATCTCTCAAAAGGAATAGTAGTATGCCCCCTTCTCTCTTTTTATTTTTCTCTTTATTTTTTTTGGTGGCCTCAATGGCTCTTTCTATTTAACTCTCATTTGTCCTCTTTGGGATCTTTTGATTTTGTCCTATTTGGGATCTTTTCCTCACTTTAGGGGCAATACTCTATATTTTACAAGAATATAGGAGATCTTTCACACTTTACAAAGGTACTCACATAAAGAAAATGTAACTATCATGATGCAAATGTATGCTTCTGCCAGGATAGCAGGATATGCAATGATCCTAGCGCGTCATGTAGCAATGATTAGGGAAAGGCCCAACTAGCATGCGGCTTATCGATCAAGCAAGTAGCATGTATGACATGAAGATCAAGTCATGAAGAGGTGGATGTTGCATGGCATTGTATCTCGGAAATGCTATGGAAATGCCTTGTAGGTAGGTATCGTTGCTATTTTGAGGAAAGATACAAGGAGGCTTATGATGACAGAGCGTATCATGCCAAGGGTTTGGATGTACCGGCGAAGGTGGACGCTAACTCTCGGAGTGAGAAGAGATCAATGCACGGCACAGGAGAGGCTAGAAAAAGTATAGGTGGATGGAAGTGTCAACTTTCGAATACTTACATTAGTCCGAAGAACTCATGCACTTATTATAGGTAACTCTCAATCTAATCAGGAGGTTCACAAAGAGACAGGTACCCCGAGGAGGAGTGTATGGGGGTTTGGTTATCCTTGCGCATCCTCGACTCATGGTACGTGAGTGTACTCTAATATTCGAACCCTCCAGAGGTTAGTGATCCATCTAGTAGATATATTTCTCAACAGGGGTTTTTGGTTTTCGAAAAACACACGGATTGCCCAAAATACGACATCTATCACTAATAGGCAAAAGCTCTTGACACCATAAGTTCAAACATTACTCTAGTCAATACCTCAAAACTATTGCAAGTTACTACTACAAAGAGAAAAGCAACTTCAACTACCTACTTCTAGTCAAGACACAAAACTCAGTGCAACAGGCAAACTCTCTAACAAGATAAAAAATGCAACCTATAGAAAGTTCAACCTGAAAGAAAATAAAAGATCTAGAAAAACTAAAACACTACAACTAAACAGAGCAGCATCTAAGAAAAGGAAAAGAACAACTCACAGCTGAAAGAATAAGCATGCAAATCCTATGAGGAGTTCTAGTTCAAGCGGAGCGTGAATCTCTCCCACAAAAAAGAAAGTAAGCTGGGATCTAACTTGTTACTACAGCAAACAAAGAAAAAGAAAACTAAAAACAAAACCTAAGAGCGGAACGCTCCAAGAAAAGCACATAACGCATGAAGTGATAAAAATATGGTGCAACGAGAGACAAACTGATAATTGTTGATGAAGAAGGGGATGCACGGGGGCATCCCCAAGCTTAGACGTTTGAGTCTCCTTGAATATTTGTTGGGGGTGCACCTGGGCATCCCCAAGCTTGAGCGTTTGACACTCCTGAATCTTCTTTCATCATCCTCCATCGCGCACTTGAAAACTCCCTTCATACATAACTCATTGTAGGCTGATTAGAGAGGTTAGTACCCTAATAAAATAATTTTCCTCTATTGCAAATAAAGATTTCCAGGAAGAGTTACTGTTCCCAAGATTGCCAAAAGGTTTTTGCAAAGAAAAAGCAAGCTTAAGGTTTGCCAAAGTGAAGAGAGACAAAACGTGGCAGAATCTGTGAAAAACAGAACAGAAGATAGAAACGAATTTTTTAGGGATACTTCTGCAGCTGAAATTAAAAAACTCAGAACATACGGAAGTTTCGTAATTGTATAGAGCACGCTGTGCAAAAATTTCAGCTCAAAAATAAGAACTGAGATTTTTCCCTGATTTTTCTAGTCACGAGGACAGAATCTGTTTTCTGGACAGCATGTCACAACTTTTACTTCCCTTGCCGTGTGAGGCTAAACTTGGCACAAAGCTTGAAAAGTAAAGATACAATGCTGTTGCTACAGTAGTAAAAATCATCAAGACCACTAAGAACAGAACAAAAGCAAAAAGAAAAACCTAAATTCGTTGCGGGCTGCCTCCCGAAAGCGCTTCTTTAGAGCCATTAGCTAGGCTTAAAGATTATAGAAGATGCTCTCACAAGAATAAGAATTTTGAAGCAAAAGAGAGCATGAAGAAGAAAATATGAAACACATTTAAGCCTAACCTACTTCCTATGCATAGGCATCTTGTAAGAAAATAAATCAAAGAAGCACAAAGTGACATGCATAGGAAGGTGGAACAAGAACAACTTCGAAAGTTTCGGTTTAGAGAGAGGTGTTTTTGTCACATCGAAGTTTCTATAACCAAACTTTCCTCTCTCAAAGTAATTTTCAGTAGTATCATGAACAACATCAAGAATATAACTATCATATAAATCATATTGTTCATGACCTACAAGCACACGTGTATTCTTTTCAACAAGGTTTTTAGGATCATAAGATAAATGCAACCCATCACATTGAGCTTTGATAAGAGGAAAATTCTCCGGAGTTGGAGATTTTAAAAGGATAATAGGACACTCAAGTGCGGGTGCGATATCAAAAATTTCATGCTTAACATGAGGAACTATATAAAGTTCATCTCTGTAAGCATCATCCATAGTGGCATCACGGCCATAAGCATAGAAGGCATCAACTTCATCAAAAAGGGATATTTCAAAAGAATCCATAGGATCATAACACTCATATAAGGTAAGATTCAAAGAGTTACTCTCATTAGAAGGTAGACATGGATGGATCCATTCTTCCTCCTTTTGTTCATCACTCTCCTTCTCTTTTTCATCCAAGGAGCTTTCAGGTTCAACAATTTCTTCTTCCATAGAGTCCTGCAAAACATTAGTCTCTTCCTTTGGGGGAGAGATTCTCTCAAGATGATCAGTAATATAATAATTTGCATCGTAATTTTCCAGACAATAGTTAAGTATAGCAAGACTCTCAGATTTGTAAGGGGCATCATCAATATTTTTAAGAAGAGAAGTAATTTCATAGGCACCCTTATAAGCAACAAATTCTTCTATTTCCTCTGCATCATAAAAATCATAGTTTCTCTTAGCATAAGAAGCTAAGGTTTCATCATCATTGTACGCACATTGGAAAGCAATGTGTTTGTGCCTCATAAAGCAACAAGATTCATCCCCGCAGAAAGATATATTATATATTGACCACAAGTTTCTAGCATACTCATACAACTGATGTATTTGTTTCCATAAGTTTATCCCCTTTTGAGACAAGCGGTGTTCCTTGTACCACTTTTGTTGATCCTCGGTGAATCCTCCATGCCAATAAGATCTAGTTTCAAAGAAGTCAGACATTGATTGGCAAGTAAGGTACTAGACATACTATATATACATATTTTTGGATTTTTGATAAAGGACACGAAAATAAAAACTGAAAAGTAAACTAACAAGACTAAAAAGAAAAGGTAAAAGATAGTGTGCAACTCCCCTATCTTGTAGACTGGAGTCCCCGGCAACGGCGCCAGAAATTAGCTTGATACGATGAGGATAGTTCTCACTCCTCGTCGGTTACCCCAAGTGGAAGGTGAGATGTAGCGTAGCAGCAAATTTCCCCTATGTAGAGGATAGGGTTTGTCTCCCGTAGGACTCACAGAGATACAAGAAGGTGGTAAAGTGAACAATGGCGCCATTCACAACCGAGGGTTGCTAACTTCACCTGGACCTGCACACAGATACAAATAACTTTGCTCCCAACGAGTACAGAGGAGTTGTAAATTCCTCCGGCCTTGCTGTTTACAAAGGATCAATGCAAGAGATAATAATAGTGGCAACTGAAAGTAAATTGAGGGTGTAAACAATGATATGAAGATGGACTGGGGTCCTGTGATTTTCACTAGTGATGTCTCTCTCCAAAAAGACGATAAAAGTGCTAGCGAGGTAAACAAATCATAGTTGGGAAATTGACAGGATTATGAAGGCACCGCAATGCTAACTATGCTGCAAAGAAAGGAAGGGCTCAAAAGCAATGGGAAGTACGCCAAAGTAAGTAGACCGAAATCCATCTGCATCTACTAAGAATCATCCACCTTGAGATATCTATCCAGAACATCTCGCTGGTATTAAGTTGCGAATCCCACCCAAAGTGTAAACTCATAGCAACAAACAACTCCATTAAAACAACTATGCGTAAAGTAAACAATCCTTGCACCCGCAGGTACAAGCACCGTTGTTTTATCCCTGGTGGCAACAGCATATCCCCTAGTCTCATGTTTCTGTCACTCAAGCTAGACATCGAGGGGCTGAACCCACAATCGAGCATAACGCTCTCTCTTGGAGTTGCAAATAAAATACTTGGCCAAAGAAAATACCGCAACGGAGAACATGCAAGAATTTACTCAAGAACAAAATATAAAAGAGAAGAACCAAATATATTACTCATCACAATCTGAACATAGTCCCATAATCCATCAGATCCCAACAAACTCAGCATAGCAACAGCAGAAATTACATAGATGCCTCGATCATGTGAGGTAGATCACGAGGACTCGAAAGTGGAAGCACAAAAGAGGGAGAGATAGATCACATATCTACTGGTCACAGACCCATGGCCCAAGGAAAACTACTCACGGTACATACGGGAGGTGTCCTTGGCTATGGAGGGTCTCCCGGAGGGGGTAGCTTCTCCCGGGAGGGTGCCGGAGCAGCTTCTCCAGGAAGCCCCGATCTATAAACGGCGGCGGCGGCAGAACAGAGGCGAGATCGCGAAAAAGGAGTCCGTCCTAGAGGTTTCCACCCCGAGGGGTAAATATAGGCGAAGGGGGTGTCGAGGGGACCCACCAGGCAGCCAGGAGGCCTCCTGGCGCGACCTAGGGTGGGGCCGCGCCAGGGGTCCTCCTGGCCTCCTGGTGGGGGCCCCCCATCGCTCCTTTGGTGTTTCTGGAAGCTTCCGTGACGCTAATTTTTTATCTGATTTTTCCGGATTTTTTGGAGCACTTTTAATGGCCGGAAAACCTGAAATACAAAAACAGCAGAAAACAACAACTGGCAACTAGGTGCACTGAGTTAGTAGGTTAGTCAAAATAGGTTCCAAAGTGTATGAAAGTTCAAGCAAAACATGGCAAAGTCACACATAACATGCATGGAACAAGCAGAAATTATAGATACGTTTGGGACGTATCACCATTCCGCTCCCAATATCATATCGTAGCATCCCAGCAGCAACACCTTGGAGTCCTGAACAAAGAATGCCCTTGAACTCCCCATTCCAGCTGTGGCACAAACGAAGTATAGTTCATCTTGTTTCCATCCGCCATGACAAACGTGGATGGCGGTGTCGGTTTTATCTTGAGTCACAGATCAGTGGCCAACTGTTCCTTCACAAAAGCTGTCATGGCTTGAATCCACCAATGTCAGAACATGACGCTTCCCGATGAAACCATGCAGACGCAAGGTGCGTTTGGTGGTTTTGGAGAGTGCCCCTGGATCACGCAGAAGCATCAAATCAGCCTCATCGCTGGATTCCCCGGTTTATGCATCCTCATCAGACTTGTCCTGGAGCTGCAGCACGTCAATCATTTCTTCGATGGCATGAAGGGGCACTTGGTCAAGGCACTTGTGAGTTTTCCTCAACTTCTATCCACATGTGAAACAAATCCCTTTAGCTCACCGGAAGGATTTGAGTGACTCCAATTTGTCATCAGGTTTGTGCGTGGACACAGGCCGAGCTTCATCCGACTTGGTGCTTGAGCTGGCATGGTATGGAAACCGGTTGAGCTCCTTGCGATCAGGGGGAAACTGATCACACTTCGTCTTGTACCAGGATCGTCGCCTGGAAGGTTCCAACTCTTCTTCCTGTGACATGGCAAGAGTACAAGCAGTATCGAGGTCTTTGGGGCGATGAAGCCAAATGGCAGAACAAATATCATCTCATAAATCGGAAACAAATTCATCAACAAAAAATCCCTCATCAACACTCGAATTCTAAAGTAAGATTTGGTGGGAAGGTGCTCAAACTTCTCATATTATTCAGCTATCGAGCCCAACTGCCTAAGAGCACTCAACTGTCTACGATAGTTAGCTATTTGTTTTTTTCCAAATTTCTCCTGCACTAACCCACACATAGCTTGACATTTCTCTATGCGTCCCTGAGCTTCAAAATTTTGCACCACAATGTCGTCGTCCCCCTAAGACTAAGCACATCATAATGAGTATTATAGCACTCTTGCACCCTAAACACCTCAAGTTAAACTTCACACTATTGTTGCCATAATTTTTGATTTTCCGCATCAAATTTCCGGAACTCCATTTTTGGCCCTTGTGATCCCGGAGAACGCCCCCATGAGTCAGGGTACCCTCCTCCTTCATTGTACTCTCTATCATGCGCCTAATAATTTAGTGGAAGAGATGAGTGAGGGTGAGGCACACCTGTGACCGGGGCCTGTGACCCAGGCCCAAGAATCCCAGGCGTGTCAGGCCAGAATTAATGGGCGTCGTGGCGGTCAAATGACCCGAATCCACCCCACCCGTCCTGGTGGTGGTCGACGGCTCATGTATCCCGTGGTGGACGCAACAGGTGCAACGATGGCGCCGGTGCAACTCTTGGAGATAGTGTAGTGACCCCGCCCTGGCCAAAACCAGGCAGATCAACACCCAGCCCCGTTCCCTAGCCTCCTGGTCGCTGGAGAACTGCCAACGAGGACGCGTTGGCGTCGACCATGGCCAGGCCTATTGGTAACGGTGGCGTCTCCGTGTTCCCGCCACTGACGTGGTATGATCACGGCAAATTCTAGGGTTAGGTACCCTAGGTTTCCTATAGGAGGAAGGTGGTCATGCGTTGGTATGATTCGGACGGTGGACAAGCAACAGTAGGCACGATTTACCCAGTTGAAGGCCTCCCGAGGGAAAACCCTACATGCTCCTTGTTTGATCTTGTATTGATCATGATGTACAGGGGTGCCGTGAATGCTATGATGGAGGCGTGTTGCCTGTCTAGAGCTATGCGTGGAGAAGATCTGTCTAGAGAGGTGCCCCTGCCTCACTTTATATAGATAGCTAGGTAGTGGTTTACATGAGGCCTAGTTGATTACAAGTAGGAGTTCTTGTCTTGCTCCTCAAGTCTTGGGCTTCATGTCTTATTCCATCATGTCGGTTTGCCCGAGTGAGCTTATGGTGGGCCTCCAGCCATGACACACACCAGGTACCCTTACGGTGAGGTGTCATGGGGGTATCCACTCATCTATAGGCCTCGAGTGCCTTGGGGACTCAAAGAGTCGCACAGGGAATCCAATCTGCAATAGCTGCCGTAGTGTGTGTTGCTTTTGTGAGTTGTAAGTTTATTTTTAAGAGATAGTTTTGAGAGGGATGCTAAGCTTAAAGGGCCCAAAGTACTCGACGGGTCGAGCCTCAGTGAATTGTGCTAGCGACAAATACCACAGTAGCCCAATCAAGCTCAAGTCCCTCGACACATACTTGGAAACGACTGGTGTCAAGCAAGGTCCATGTTGCTGAGGGCTTATAGGATCAATGCCACCCATTACCGTACTGAATATGACCCTAACGCGTCCGTTAGTGGTTAAATGTCATCATTCAATGAGCATGGAAACGTCGGGAGTGAAGTCACGATGTGGCAAGGCCCGGCCGGCCGACGGATCATCGGGGTCTTACCTACATGCAAGCTTGCATGGCATATGGGGTGAAATGTATCGCAACCCAGGTCATTTAGTAGGGGTGCATTGCAAGACTAGAGTGCACCCACTTGGAATACGATCGAGTGGACTTATAGTATGAGCACCCGCGGAGCGTCCGGGTTCTCAGGAGGGGAATTAGTATAGAGTGCACCCACTCGGAAAACCGTCAAGTGGACTTATAGTGTGAGAAAGCTATGAGCTTTCGGGTGCTTGCTCGAGGAGCCGATGTAGAATGCACCCACTCGGAAAATGATCGAGTGGACTTATAGTGTGATCACCCGATGAGCTTTCGGGTGCTCACTCGAGGAGCTGATATAGAATGCACCCACTCGGAAAACGATCGAGTGGACTTATAGTAAGGGAGAGTAAGCACTCAAGCCTTGAAGAGGTGCCGTTTTGAATATGCTGAGGGGAGTTAGCCACTCGAACCCTCGTAAGGTGCTTCCTGTATCCTTTGCTTTGTTAGAAGAGAGGAAGCACTCGGGCCTCCGTAGAGTGCTTCAGTTTTCTTGATACGACGAAGAGAGTGAGCACTCTAGCCTTCATAGAGTGCTTAGGGTTGCCTGCTACTCCGAGACGAAGGAATCACTCAAGCCTTCGTAGAGTGCTTTGGTTTGTTTGATGGAAGATCAAAGAAAAGCTGAATTTGAAAAATAAAGTTAAAGGGTGATCAATCGATAAAGATTCCTTTGACTGGGAAACGAGCAGATCTGCATTTGCTTGAGTCACCGATGTGTCGAGTGTTGATGAAGTAGTTGTTGGGAATGTGCCCTAGAGGTAAATAAAATATATTTATTGGCATATTCCATTAGTTAATAATAAGTTTTATACTGTGCTATAACTGTATTAAGCGGAAACATTAATGCACGTGTGGTATAAAACAAGCAGATGCCTAGTTAACTTTAGTATACTAGTCCATTAGCAATCGGATGATCAAGGTTTCCTGATCATGAGGACATAATCACCTATTGACAATGGGGTCGTATCATTGAGAGATTCATATGATGGACACCCACCCACCAGAAGTGTTGCAATGTGATTGATTCAAATAAGTTCAACATTGCGATAACTATAACGTACTGACCATATCCTCTGACTGTAATGACCATACGTAATTGTTATCTATTAGGGTGCTTTGATTTGCATCCACTTCCTGACTGAAATATGCTGGCCATAAAGGTGTACTTTCGGTATTCCGAAATAGATATGTTGATGAGGACGCAAATAGATCAAAGCGGGATTTGTCCATACGAGTGACAGATAGGTACTCTGGGCCCACTCGGTGATATTACATCATAAAGATTGCAATAATGTGACTAGCTCACGGTGTTATAATATCACGGGAATGAGTAAACATGTTTGTCGATAACGAGGGTGAACTAGGTATATTGCATACCGAAGATCACGACTAGGGATTTCTCCACCATACGCACGTCATCGTGCTGCTGGAATTGGTATCCGAATCCATCTTATTTTAGCTTCTCGCTTGGTTCGGAGCCCGGAGGGAACGTCGGGTACACCGTATGTGTGTTATCCCGTGAGGCTCTACACTTGTGGTGCTACTTTTTAGGGATTTTCTATATAAGCAACAATAAGATAAAATCAAGCAAAGTAAATAGTACTGAGGAGCAGCAAGTGGCCCAATCCTTTTGAGAAAAGGATAAGCCTGACAACTGAACTTATACAGACTAAAGCGTTCTTGAGGACACATGGAGAGGTAGTCACGTGCTTTCGCCATACTCTGTATCGACAACAAGTGTTGTGCTGATAAGTGTTGAGTGGGTGGATCTATGCTAGCACACCTTCTAGACTAAGATAAGTGCACTGTTATGATTAAACATCTTGCAAGCATCCGCAAATACAAGATATAAATTAAGGCAAAGCCTAACCAGAGCAATAAGATCGAGGATCCATTAGTCCCTTGTGCAAAAGTGTGCAAACTGGGGTTCAGGTTTCTGTCACTCCGGCAACCCACCGTAAGCATTCTTAATACACAATGTATTCCCCTGGGTCCTTAAGAAGGCGAAGTGTTGAGTGTTCGACTCACACAACACCACTTGGAAAATAAGAACACAACTTAAATATCAAACAACACAAATTACTTCAACATCATATGACTACTAACAACTAGACTTCTCCCATGTCCTCAAGAACTAAAGTAACTACTCACAAGACATAAAATAGATCATGATCAGAGGTGATAAATATATGATAAACAATCTGGACATAATGATATTTCTCCAACAAAACTCAATAGCATTCACCACAAGTAGTAATGAACACCGGTAGAGTAGAGAGGATAGATAGTACGGATTACAGCACAAGATAAACTTGTGAGGTGAGATTGGATGGTGGTGGAGATGGTGCTGATGTTGGGTATGATGTTGATGATGATCTCGATGATTCTTGTGACGATGGTGATGACGATGGCGATGATCTCCCCTTCCGGGAGGTGATCTCCTCGGCGGAATCTTCCCGCCGGAGAGCCCTTTTCTTCTCTGTAGGTTTCCTCCACGGAGCGGCGGCGGAACTCCGTAAAAGCTTCTCTTTTTAGGGTTTTCGTGTAACGAGGAGTATATAGGCCAGAGGGGGGAGCCGGGAGTGGCCCCAGGGCTCCAGGCGCCCTCCCGGCGCGGCCAGGGGTGGGGCCGCGCCAGGTGGCCGCCTGGGGCTCCTGTGGCCCCCCTCTGGCCCCTCTTCGGCGAGTCTTCGATAATCTTCTGGAAAATACCCCCCGTTGATTTTCAGGTAATTTGGAGGTATTCTTCTTCAGCAACTCAGCGTCCACTTTTTACCGCTAAATCCTGTGTCTGCTGCTTCGGCACCGGAAAGTTGCAAACTGTGTAAAATAAGCCAAAACAACATAAGAACATCATCGTAATGTGAAATATATCAATGAATAGGTATATTGGATACCAACGATCAAACCTTGGACAAGAAAAGTACCATAGGACAATGGGAACATGACTCAACATTAACGGATCGAACACCGATGAAGTACATTCGATGGAAGCGCTGGGGCTATCAAGGATTGTAACCAGGTCCAATTTATTAGTCATTGGTCAGAGAGTGTGCGATCATGTCTGCGTTTTCCCTCACCGTAGGGTGTCACACTTAATGGTATTCGACGCAATAAGGATTGATTCGGGATCACTAGAGAAATAAGAGAGAACACCGGAATTGTTTCGGTGGAGGCCAGAAATGGTTTTGGGAATTTTGGAACGTTCAAAATATTATTTAATAATGTTTAAATATGCTTTATTATTTAATTAAAAGAAATAAATATTAAAATATAATTAAATATAATTAAAATAGAAGAAAAAGCATATGGGCCTAAAGAGACCCATTAGGGGAGGAGGGAGCCTCCCCCCTTGGCCCATTGTGCAAAGGGAGTGGCCCACCCCCCTAGGGCGCACTCCCCCCTTCCCTTTGGTTTAGTACCACATGGGAAGTTGAGGGAGGTGGGCACCCCTCCTTTGCCTATATAAGTAGGGGTAGGGGTGCTCTTTTCTTCATAACTTTTGATTTGAGACAAGTTTCTCTAATCTCTCTTTTCCACCTTTCTCCTTCCTCGAGTGGACTCCCCTTATTTGGAGTCTGCACTTGGTTGGGGATTTCTCGATCATTCGCATGTTGTCGTGCTGCTGGAATTGGGATTAGAATCCATCTTCTTTTAGCTTCTCGCCTGGTTCGGAGCCCGGATGGAACGTCGGGTACACCGTATTTGTGTAATACCGTGAGGCTCTACACTTGTGGTGCTACTTCATCGTCGTGGCCGTATCACGACGTCTTCACCGACAACGTTCCGACGGGGACGCAATTCCGTCATTGGTCTACAAGGACCGGGTGGCTTCTGGAGTCATTGTGGATCTGCGCGGCATCGGGGATTGCCGGTACGACTACATCAACCACATTCACGCGGGAGCGTTTCCCGCTTAACGGACTACATACTGGTATGTGAACTATTTCCATCCGTTACTTGCATCGACATAACGTAGGTCTTCGGTTTGGGTCTCGTAGGTTACGAAAAATTATTGTTTTCTGCCCCGAACCCCAACAGTGGTATCATGAGCAAGGCTATGAGTAGATGTATTGTATGAATAGAACACATATAGTATGTGGGCATCGATTCTCCAATTGTTACCCTCTCATGTGTACTCGTTTAGCATTGCGGGAATGTCCTGATGAAGCGGCCCCGACCGACCTTTTGCGTTTACGCGAGATTGGTTCCACGCTTGACATATGGCTTCTACCATATAAGTGGCTGGGGTGTCTGTCTCTCTAACATTAGCTTTGGAAAGACGTTTGCAACGGAGTGCCTCGACAGGGGTGTAATAGAGACAATTGCGGGATTGGTGTTGTGGCTTGTTTTTGTAGGATAGAAAATGGTTCTTTTCTCGAAACCCCTAGCAGCCACGTAAAACTTGAAAAAGATAAAGTAGAAGGCGTTTTAACTTTAAGTTGTATGTTAAGGGGGATAATAGCGTGTATGATTTATTGTTTTACATCCTATTTTTCTAATATACTAGATATAACGACGGTAGCATAATAGGACAATCTCTCACAATATCAGCATTGTGTTCTCTCTTAATGGGCATCGCCTGGAGGGATCTCCCTTATGGCCGACACACCATACATTCGGTGTCACACATAATAAACAGAGTTTGCATGAGGTTGGTTTTGGCAAGCCTAGCATATGTAGATATGGCCTTGCTAAGCAGCTAACATTAAGGTCCGGATGGCAGGCTTGGCTTATGTAGATGCGGGCCTGGAACATAGAAGATCGAAGATCGAGTAGGGGTCACATAACTGATGTGATTGGCATGATGGCCTACCTTAGCCACATACTGATGACCGTGACGATCGGGGGAGGTATGAGGTTCTAGGATTGTGTAATCTCTTAGTAAATTTGAGAGATGTTTTACTAAGTGGGAGTTTTAGAATTAATTTAAATTGAACTCCAAATATTATGAACTTAATCTTCATGTCTTAGCAAATATCATTGTAGATAATGTCATACCCAAAATGTATATAACTATGGATCTTTTAGTGTAATGAAGAACTTAAAGTAGATGGGTCTTACTTCATTGACGTGTACCAACACCCTTAGAGATATACTCATTAGTAATGACTTGCTATAACTTAATACGAGAACTTCTAAGAGATACACCTGATAACTCCGTAATTAAGGAAGATGATGATGAGTATCGTACTCACCGACACTTATGAATGACTGTCTAATACACCATACTTCATTCTATGAAATCTGAATTGCAAGTGCGTGCTAAACGACATCAACACGTATGACGTGGTAGATGAAATTGAAACACTTTGTCCCAAATCAGAATAATGAAGAATGAGTATATGGACGGGGTTTCTTTCAACTATGGTGGAAGCAACAACCTGCTGAGAAAGTCACATGGAAAATGAATAAGATACATGAACACCTTGTTTACAACTTGGACTACTGAATGACTGGTTACTTTGCATTAACTGGGAAGTGGCATCCGCTTCCTCCCAGCTACAAAGACCGTGTCTAGAATATGTCATGAAGGAGAATCGTTCACCTGTCATAAGGTTATGGTTAAAGTTGTGAACTTTAAAGGTAGAACCAATGCAGGAATATTCATTGACGGAGAAGGTAAATTTGATATAGGGGTTATAAATGTCTTTCCCCACAAAACACTAATTGCAGTTAATTAAGTATTTGATGCTTGAACTTACTGCTTATAGAGTGTCTTCGAAGGGATGAGGTGACAATGTGTGCTGACGGCAATCATGATAGTTGATGGTCGAAAACACTCTCCCTCTACATCTAGCATTTGATTAATATATGAATAAATTTATGATCGTTTGAATGTGAAATTTATTAGTGTGTCTTGCATCTCGTGAAGACAATTATTCATATTCGTGAGAAACAAGTCAGTTGTTCTCCTTTTATGAATGATATCTTTTATGGTCACATTACGGTTATGAATGAGTTATTCTTATATTGATGATAGTAGTTTGATCATTTATAAGAAATATTGTAATGCCAAGAATTATCCAAACTTAATAATGAAACTACCGTTTAGGTCATGATTGTTTTGATGAAGTTTTGAGATACTTGAGATGTTGACACATGCAAACCATGCCTTTCAGGTGAGATGACTGAAACCTCGCGTTCTGGTAAAACAGACTGTGTACTGATTGTTGGATATCATACATAGTGATGTATCGTATTTCAGAAAGTAGTGAAATTTCATTTTTTCGTGAACTTCATACGTGGACATTAGATGAATACGTGTATTCACTAATGAAACACGAGTCTGAAATAATTTGATGTGATCAAAGGGATTTCACAATTTGACGGGTATTAAATTAACAAGAAAGACAAGTCTCTATGATTTGATCAAAGTGACAAATCTTTTGAGTTACTCTTGGGCATAAAGACTTGTGAAAGTGTTCCAAAAATTACAATGTTTTGGAACACTTCAATGTTGTTGATGTGCATGAGCATTGTAATCATACTCTATTGAATATTGTATGGTTTAAGTTATCTCTTATCGAGTTATGTTATTATTCTTTAGAGTTATTAGTTTAATATGCAAACACTCACTTCAGCATAGGGAACCAACTGAGTTCGTGGAAACCAACACTATATATGTTATGGTGTGTCGTGGTTTCTAGGAAACTTGATTTCTATGATAAATTATCTTTGTAGTGTATCCTTAGACAACTATGGATGCATCTTCCACAACTAGAACCAAAAGAGCAAAACTTGGGTTGCTAAATTTTTTGGTGTTTGTCAATAAATGTTCTTGATGAATGTGTTAATGGAAGAAAGTGAAAGTTCAACGAAGGTAATTGACCTTGCCTCCAGATGTTAGAGTAGCGCAACAGAATATGTTCCGGAAGCAAAACTCTACCATTAGAGGGGAAAGTGACAATAATGATCATGATGTTTCGGTTAAACCTTTTAGTAAATATGGATTCAAGAATACATATTTGCCCTTGTGCAAAATAATATTCATGATTCACTTGTCAAGTTAATGGAATAAGACATACCTACGAACTAAGAAGAAGCGATGGTGGACCTAAGTACGAGATATGACTATGAGTCATGAACTCCTATATTGAGTTACATTTAAGATTACTTGAATCTTATCAAGTAAAGAGGTTAGTTGATATTCCCAATAATTTCATGGTTATAATGAATAAATGTGAACATCAAAGAAGACATCAAAATCAATTTGTCACAAAGAATGTTTTTGACAAATTCAAAAGGGTTGACTACAATGTGTAGCGATGCTTCTGTCAACGGGATATCTACTATGATTGATCCAAATTGTTATCAATACCGTGACTTCCTCACATAATAAATTTGAAGAGGTGTTGTAATTGGTACAACAAGAAGTTTTTAGAAAACGTATGGATACTAGTGTCTTGTAACCTGAATTCTCGTTTTGATGGATGATTAAAGGATTTTGGACTTAGCCAAAATATCGAGGAAACATGCATTCACATGAAACTGAGTGGGAGCTGAATAGTTTCCTAAAACTTGATATATGGACGACATATTTTGAGTGGGAGCTATGGGAGTATTATATCCTGAACTTAATATGTGGATGACATATTTGAGTGGGATTTGTGTTGGATGTTATCCTGGTCTTATATGTGACAGACATATTTGAGTGGGAGCTATGAGAGTGTCATCCTAATCTTATATGTGGCTGACATATTTGTGTAGGAGCATAACAACATTCTCATATATGGATAACACATTGTGACTGGTGTAGTTGGTATTAATGATTATTTGAATCTTTCATGAATGAAGATGAATAAGTATTAAGCATTAAAATCTATAAAGATAGATTAATATGATTGATAACATTGAGTCGGAATATTTTCCTGGATAAGATTCCGAAGGAGTTCAGAATGGGACAAGTCAAGAAGGTAGTCCTTACTTGTATATCCAAGAGTTAATCTTAGTACAAGAACAATAGTTAAATTAAAGAAATGGATGTGCTACATCCTCTATGCCTCTGTCATAAGTTCTTCCCTATAAAACCAGAGTTATGTACTCGACGTAATGTGACCCAAGTTCTTACTAAGAATAACATGTTGTGATATGATATATGAGTAAATCATTGAGCAAAGAGTTAAGTTTATCCTTCAGAGTCTGGGGAGAACTGAGGATACATCTCTAATTTGTAAAGGATAGTGGACTTGACCATAAATGTTATGCTGGTTCAAGTTCTGACACTAACTTAGAAAATTGAGATATCATACTAATGAATGCCTAAGTTTAAATAAACATGGTTAGACATCAAAGTTGAATACAATTCACTAAGGATTAAATCTACATTGATGTGGATGCTTTAGAAGTGGCGAGAGTAATATTCTGGCTTAAGAAGTTCGACTTCTAATTAAGTGAGTTTTTTCAGTGTGCATGACTAAGTGAAGTGCCTCGTGACACAACGGATGTCATTACTAAACACAACAAACGAAGTCTCATCACTCTACCGCCAAATATATATAAACCTCATCATTATAATTGATAATGAAGTAATGTCAAACTAGGTGACATTAAAGATTTGCAAAAATACATATGAATCTGAATGGTACCAAGACCGTTGATACAAACTTTTCTACAAGCAAGCATGATCTATAACCATATACATGATATGAGGTTATGATCCACAGAAAAATGCAACTAGATTATTTGTACTCTAGTGCAAGTGGGAGAATGTTGGGAATGTGCCCTAGAGGCAAATAAAATATGTTTATTGGCATATTCCACTAGTTCATAATAAGTTTTATACTATGCTATAACTGTATTAAGCGGAAAAATTAATGCAAGTGTGGTATAAAACAACCAGATCCCTATTTAACTCTAGTATACTAGTCCACTAGCAATCGGATGCTCAAGGTTTCCTGATCACGACGACATAATCTCCTATTGACAATGGGGTCGTATCATTGGGAGAGTGATATGATGGACACACAGCCACCAGAAGTGTTGCAATGTGATCGAGTCACATAAGTACAACATTGCAATAACTATAACGTACTGACCAGATCCTTTGACTGTAATGACCATACTTAATTGATATCTATTAGGATGCTTTCATTTGCATCCACTGCCTGACTGAAATATGCTGGCCATAAAGGTGTACTTTCGGTATTCCGAAATAGATATGTTGATGAGGATACAAATAAAATAAAGCGGGATTTGTCCATACGAGTGACATATAGGTACTCTGGGCCCACTCGGTGATATTACATCATAAATATTGCAATAATGTGACTAGGTCACGTTGTTATAATATCACGGGAATGAGTAAACATGTTTGTCGATAACGAGGGTGAACTAGGTATATTGCATACGGAAGATCACGACTAGGGATTTCTCCACCATACGCATGTCGTCGTGCTGCTGGAATTGGAATCCGAATCCATCTTCTTTTAGCTTCTGGCCTGGTTCGGAGCCCGGAGGGAACGTCGGGTACACCGTATGTGTGTAATCCCGTGAGGCTCTACACTTGTGGTGCTACTTCATCGTCGTGGCCGTATCATGACGTCTTCACCGACAACGTTCCGACGGGGATGCAATCCCGTCATCGGTCTACAAGTACCGGGTGGCTTCTAGAGTCATTGTGGATCTGCGCGGCATCGGGGATTGCCGGTAGAACTACGTCAACCACATTCACGCGGGAGCGTTTCCCGCTTAATGGACTACATACTGGTATGTGACCTATTTCCATCCGTTACTTGCATCGCCATAGCGTAGGTCTTGGGTTTGGGTATCGTAGCTTATGAATAATTATTGTTTTCTGCCCCGAACCCCAACAGTAGTCACCAGGTTGTTGGTGACGGAAAACACCGAGGTATTGTCCGCTCAAAAATGCGGCAGTTCTTCTTTACATAGGATGAGCAAGTGATACGTCCCAAATGTATCGATAATTTCTGCTTGCTACATGCATGTTTTGTGTGATATTTCTATGATCTAGATACACTTTCATACACTTTTGATCATATTTGGACTAACCTATTAACTCAGTGCACCACAGTGCCAGTTTCTGTTTTCTGCTGTTTTTTTATTCCAGGTTTCCCCCATATTAAAAGTGCTCCAAAAATTCGGGAAAATCGGATAAACAAATCAGCGCATCGGAAGCTTCCGGAACCCCGAAGGAGGGCCGGGGGGCCACCACCAGGTGCCCAGGTGGCCACTTGTCGCGGCCTAGGGCTTGGCCGTGTCAGGGTGGCGCCTGGACTCCTGGTGGCCCCCCTGGCTGCCCCCTTCGCCTATATATTCCCCGTGACGTGAAACTTTCGAGGAGAGAACCCCTTTTCGCGACCTCGCCTCTGTTCCGCCGCTGCCGCGCTTCCAAGATCAGGAGCGCCAGCAGACTTCTTCCCGGCACCCTGTCGGAGGGAGAATCGACCTCCGAGAGCTTCCCCTTCACCATGGATGTGTAACACCTTCGGTGTCTGTAACAGTAATCACTTTGACTATTGACTATTACTATTGCTAATCACTGTTAGTAGTCTTGCTTCATCACTTGGAATCAAAACAAATCCAAAATCCCTTTTGGTTGATATTAAAAATAATGTGAAAAATAAAACTTAATCCAAAAATATTGCAACCACTTTTATAAAATGCATAATAATCAGTAGGTCTTATTAAAAATGAAATAGGAGTTTATAATATGTTTTACTAATTTAATCAAATTAAAAAGTGTCAAATCAGTGGCATTTAATCCCATTTAAATAAAACAAAAATTTTAATGATTTTATACTGGAGCCAAACCTTTTGTGGCCTCTCTATAATGTTTAACACAAATAATAAAAATGTTTTCATAGATAACAAAATTCACATGGCACTTAAATAAAATAGAAATAGAAAAGAATAAATAAAAGAATAAAACTATCCTACGGCTTGGGCGAGGCCCACCCAGGCCCAACCCCCCTTCTCTCCTCCTCGTCCCCACCTGCCCCCTCCCCTGTTCCACTATCCTCGTGGACAGGGCGCCATGGCCACTGTCGCCGGCCCCCCACCCCACCTGCTCCCTCCCCCTCTCAGCTGCCCCCGGTGGAGATAAGGCCCCCCTCGCGCCCCCCTGCCTCAGCAAAACCCTAGCCCCCTTCCATTCTTCCCTTGTGACACCGCTACCCCCTGCCTCGCTCGCCGCGCGCAGCCGTGGGCGCGACGTCGTCATCGGCGCGACCACCCACCTCCCCGGGCCGAGCCATCACGTCCCGGAGCTCCGGCGTCGTCCTCTCCATCACCCAGCGCACTGAATCGAGTGGGGAGGCCTCGTGCGCTCGCCTACGACGCCATCTCCTCCGCAACGGTCGCCGCGTTCCAGCGACGAATACGTCGTCCTCACCGCGCCCTGGACTCCATGTGCGCACTCCCGAGCTACAATGTGAGCCCCTCCCCATTTTGCCCCTCACCGGGCTTGATTCCGTGCACTAGCTCGTCGTTCCCATTGGCGCCATTGCCACCGGCCGCCATAGCCGTGATCTCGACAAGCCCGCGCGTGCTCCTTCTCGCGTCGGCTTGTCGCGCCCATCGCCCCTCTCAGCGGTGCGTGTCTCGCCGCACCCGACTGTGCCGCCCCGCCACAGCTCCACTGCCCCAGGTCGCCAGAGATGGCCGCTAGGTCCGCGCCGGCGGCGTCTGTGCGTGCACACGCACGTAGTAGTTCGACGTGGGCTAACCCCCCTGACGTGTAGGCCCTCCTAGATAGCTAATCCCCTAATTAGGTTAGCACCCCCTAATTAAAACTGAATTGAGATAAACCCCCCTGTTAAAATAACCCCCTGCTAATTGAACAAAGATAACCCCTCTATCACTTACAGGTGGGCCCTGGTCTTATTTTATTTAAGTAACCCTCTTAGATAATGTCTCTGTGAGTATGACAGGTGGGGTCCATCACTTGTTAATTGATTTAAATGGATTTTAGTTAATTAATAGTGTATGACATGTGGGCCCAGTGGCTATTTAAATTAACTAAAATGTTTTTATTATACTGTGAGACTGACAGGTGGGTCCCCTCTGTCAGTTGACCAGTCAACCCACTGTTCTTGATAATGGTGTAATTTAATAATAAAAGAAATTCCAGAAATTCTTTTAAATTGAATAAAACTTTGAAATTCAATATCTTTTAAACCGTAGCTCCGATAGAAAAACTTTATACATCAAAGTTGCTTAGAAAAATATAATGAATACCAATACGCAACCCTCATACCCACCGCACCCCTCTAAAATACCGAACCCGAGACTTTCCCCCTCCGGATCGTCTGTCCGGTAATTACCCGGTACCGATAAACTATCCGGATGAATTTATTCTGAACACGAAAGTTGTTCAGAATGGTTCAACTAACCCGTATACCCCACCCACACGTTTGTCGAATGTCCACGACACCTCCGGCATGATCCCTTGCCCCTCCGGACCCCTGTCTGATAATCACCCGGAGCTGGCAGTTCATCCCTGGATGAATTCCCGCTCCGAGCAACGTGCATTGCATTGTGTTAGAACACCGAGAGCATTGCATCTGTCATGTCTTGCATCTTTTTGTATATGCTTGCTTTGTATTAATCTCCGGTAGACCTCGCTGCTGCCGCCGACTACACCGCTGCTGAGCACTTCGTCGACGACCCTGCCCTTACCGTCGAGCTTCTAGGCAAGCAGAGCCATTCTCTTCCCCAGATATCGCCTATCTTTCCGTACATTTCTTGCACTAGGCATTGTTACTGCTGCTGCTACGTTGCTTACCTATTCAATTGCATAGCCTGTCATTGTCACCCCTTGATGTACCTTCCTTTGTCCTATTTTGCCTTATAAATATATATATATATATTATATTCAACAGTAAACCCTGCGCATTGTTAGCTAGGTTTAGAATAGCGGGCCGTGATCACTCTGGTGAGTGAAAGCGGATTATAAATATTATAACTGCAACAGGTACGGATCAATGCAGACGTCCTAGGGAACCTACAACAACGAGACTCTACCGAGTCGCCTCGAGTTTGAATTACGAGTGGACAAACTCGTATTTCACTCTCGTCGGCTCAGTAGCGTAGCATCACTGGGATGATACGAGGGTATTCCTCTTTAGTTCATTCCGCTGGTGTCTCGGCACCACCGGGGTGATACGAGAATATTCCTCTTTAGTTCATTCCATTGATGTCTCTGTCAAACCTCTTCAAGTGTACCATCGAGGGTGATTCCTCCTGGTTTCACATGATGGTAGGCACTCGAATCAACTGGTGTGCTTACAGGTAAGGAGTCGGGTGACCCAACCGTGCCCACGCAAGGTATCTTAGCGGAACGAAAGGTCAGGTGTATTCCACCGGTGTGTGACGGGCCTGTTACTGTTCGTTGCCGACAGATATCCTGTTGTACGAAAGTCGAGCTCTTCAAAGAGCAAACGCGAGACAAGGTAAGGAGACGGTACACCTTGTTGGTAACCGCACGAGTTGGTGGGACGTCAGGGCAGGCACCAATGTTACTGGTGGACCTGGCTGCTGTCGTTGTCCGCGGCTCACCCGGATAGGGGCAACGATAATGGTTGTCCCGACAGATAAGAATAAAATGCTAAATTGTTCGGTGGATGACTTGAGAGGCCCTTTGGTCTTTACGCACTACCTTCACGTGGGATAAGGAGTTATGGGCTCCCCTTCTTCGTAGTTTGTCCGAAAGCTCTTTAGACGTCAGCAGTATCGCCGTATGATTGCCGGGAAGTGGTGTACTTCTTCGCTCGAGCGGTGTATTTGGATTTGCTTTTGCTTCACCGGCCAGCCTCGCACCATGCAGGAGCGTGCAAGGGTGAGGGACCTAGACCCCTTGGCGCTTAGGATATAGTCTGTCAGATGGCCTCTCTGTTGAGCCTTGGATGGGCTGCGACGTGTCGGATAGCTTTGGTGGAGCGTTCCCTAACAAGGTGCCCGCCACCCTGGAGATCCGAGAGTGCAGGATGAACAGTAGTGCACCCCTTCAGGGAGTTTAATCTATTCGAATAGCTGTGTCCACGGTGATACGTCCAAAACGTATCTATAATTTCTGCTTGCTCCATGCATGTTTTGTGTGATATTGCAATGATCTAGATACAATTTTGATCATATTTTGACTAACCTATTAACTCAGTGCACCACAGTTCCAGTTCCTGTTTTCTGCTATTTTTCTATTTCAGTTTTCCCCCATATAAAAAGTGCCAGACAAATTCCGGGAAAAATATAGGAAAAATCAGCGTACATGAAGCTTCGTGAAGAGCCCGAGTGGGGCCAGAGGGGAGCCAGGGGTGGCCCCGGCCCAGGCGGCCACCCGGCGCAGTCCCACCCCTGGCCGCGCCAAGGGGGCGCCTGGGGCCCCTGGTCCACCTCTGGCTGCCCCCTTCGCCTATATATTTTCCGTCACGGGAGACTTCAGAAAGGAGAACCTTTTTTCGTGATCTCTCCTCTGTTCCGCCGCCGCTGCACTTCCGAGATCGGGAGCACACGAAGACCTCTTCCCGGCACCCTGCCGGAGGGAGGGCCGACCTCCGGGAGTCTCGTCCACACCAAGGATGCTCCCCGCATGTCTCGTGAGTAGTTTTCCTTGGACCATGGGTCCGTGATCAGTAGCTATGTGATGTTCTCCTCCCCACTTTGTTCTTCATGGCTTAGACCTCGTGAGCTGCCCTACATGATCGAGGCACTTTTGTAATCTTTCTGCTGTTGCTATGCTGAGTTTGATGGGATCTGATGGATTATGAGATTATGTTCAGATTGTGATTGAGTAATATATTTGGTTTTTATCTCTTATATTTTTGTTCCTAAGTAATTCTTGCATGTTGTCTGTTTCTGTTTATTGCTTTGGCCAAGTAGTAGGTAGTAACTCCAAGAGGGAACGTTATGCTCGATTGTGGGTTCATGCCCCCCGATTACACGCTTGAGTGACAGAAACATGAGTCTAGGGGATGTGTTGTTTCCACAAGGGGGAAAACAACGGTGCTTGTAACCGCGGTTGCAAGGATTGTTTACTTTACGCAAAGTGCTTTTAATGCAGTTGTCTGTTGCTTTGGGTTTACACTTTAGGTGGGGCTCGCAACTTAATACCAGCGAGATGTTCTGGATAGATATCTCAAGGTGGATGATTAGTAGTAGATGCAGTTGGATTTCGGTCTACTTATTTTGGCGTACTGCCCTTGCTTTTGAGCCTCTTCCTTTCTTTTGTAGCATAGTTAGCATTGCGGTGCGTTCATAATCCTGTCAATTGCCCTTCTGTAATTTGTTTACCTCGCATAGCAGTTTTATCGTCTTTTGGGAGAGAGACATCACTAGTGAACATCACGTATCCCGGTCCATATCCTCATTACTGTTTCCACGCTCATTTACTTTTCTGCTTTTACTTTCAGTTGCTATCATTATCCCTTGTGTTTGATCCTTTGTAAATAACAAGACCGGAGAGATTGACAACCTCTCTGAACTTTGTTGGGAACAAAGTTATTTGTGTCTGTGTGCAGGTCCGCGTCAGTTGCGCCGCTGACACCTACTTATCATCTCTGGAGTCCTACTGGAGACAAACCTTGGTATCTTTACTGAGGGAAATTTTCTGCTGTGCTACATCACGCCTTCCACTTGGGTCTCACCAACGAAGGGCGAGAAGACTACACCCGTCAACTCTCACGCCATCACACGGTAACAGGACGCTTTATGCTGAAGCTGGATCTTACCACTACAAACTACTACTATTAAACTGTTGGTTCCAGGTTTTCTTCCTCGCAGGGTAGTCGAGGAAGATAACTCGGAGGCATCGCTAATTATTACAACTTATTATTATACAATGCTGCAGCAACTTCTCCTGCATTGTTACTTTATGCTTTATATAAACTGTTGGTTGTTCTCTTCTCATGCTGCAAGACTCGTCGGAAGATGCTAGTCTTCGATAGGCCTAGCTTCTTATACTTGTTCCAATTTCTACCTTGCAGTCCACTATATACATCCCCCCTTTCCATTTGATACAAATGCATAAATTCTTAGTAGCGGACGTAAGACTCGCGGGTATGCTAGATACTCACCTGCTTTATTTTCCCCTTTTATTGTTTTTCCTGATCGGCCGCTGCAGTCGACGTTGGAGACTTGGAGTCTAGGAGCAGGAGATCCCCGATGTCGACCACCTGAACTTGAAGATCCCCGATGCCTTCTACGACGTCGAGTTCCCCTTTGACCAGGAGTAGTTTGCAGGTTCCCAGGTAGGATGCCTTGCCTTTTCGATTGAGTGTTGATTTTGTGCTAGCCTTCTGAAGGAAACCTTGTATCCTTGTGTCTGTACTCAGATACTATTGCTTCCGCTAACTTTGTGCTCTCGAGCTGTTGTATTCGAGCCCTCTTGGCCCAAGGCTTGTATTAAACAGCTTATATTATTTTATTTCTAGAGTTGTGTTGTGATATCTTACCGTGAGTCCCTGATCTCGATCGTGTACCTTGCGTGTATGATTACTGTACACGGTCTGATTTTGGGGGCGTAACAAGTTGGTATCAGAGCCGGCTGCCTGTAGGACACCCCCTTCCAACTCCTTGGTCGAAGTTGAGTCTAGTCTTTGCAAAACTACTTTACTAACAATGTCGTGTGGCTTATTGGCCCACTTCGCCAACTGGGTGGTATTAGGATTCTTTTTCTCCGTACATTTACTCTGGGACTCTAATCTCTCTTCTCTTTCGGGTAATTTTCCTAACTCTGACATTAGGATCTCGTGGTCGCATCTACCCGGAGAGACCTTAAGCCAAGATGATCGCCTGCTTCGCCTGAAGATTCCGAAGATTACTCTTTGATAAATTCCCGAGAACCTACGTGTTCATCGCCCTGCAATCCCCTGCCACCGATAAGTATGTATGGATAATTACATCCACCTCCTCATATGGAAATCATAATGCACTTGTACTTAAGCATCTAATTATTCCGATGCTTCTATCACCCGATGCCATAGCATTCTTTCTCCCTCTGGTTGAGTGCCGATACTCACATCAGATTCTTTGCGAACCACCCGACCTTTGGTGGATTATTATCCGACTAATATTACATGGCTTCTTCCATGTGTCAATTGGATTCATCGTGTGAAATACCATCCCTGCCCCTCGATGATTTGTGTTATCATCGACAACCTCCCTTGACTTCCTGCGAATACAACTTGGTCGAGTATATCGTGCTCTCCTTTCCTTGGGAAAGATATACACCTGACACTTGTGTATCATCACATTTTCCCTTCTATTGCTCTGTTTGATCTGATGATCACATTTTCCTTTCCATTGGCCTGTTTAATCTTTCTCCTGATGTAGCTCATCTGATGTAAGGCCCCATATGCGGTACTATTCCAGATCTAGATGTTTCCATCCAGATCCGACGATGAAGCACATATCGGTCCCACCGCGACATATGACATAGCCATAATCCCCGGATTTCCAACATGATATCACAACATTACAGATACAAGGATACAACATCTCATACAATCGGCATACAACTGCCTTAATACAATACAACAGCGGAAGATACACGTCTGAGTATAGACTACAATCAAATACCTACTAGCAAAGAGTAAAACATCGATCCCCATAACCAGACGGGTCCAGGCCCTCCGCCAGGATCCGCCTAACTAGTCGTCGTCGAGTCTCCACGTGAAACGTCGATCACCATACCTGTTGTCGATCAGGAACCCTGAAAAGAGTTTGAGGTAGTATCATGAGTACAGAAGTACTCAGCATCCAACTGTAGTGTTCAACTAACCCAGCAAGGACTTCATCACTCGTCATTCTAGTACAACTAGTAGTTTACGGTAAGGATGGGGTAAGTGGTGAGGTTGCTTCCGCACTAGCATTTATGAAGTGGCTAACGATCTAGAGAGTAAGATAAGAAGCCAAGCATTCGATGAGGAATTTCCTCCAACAAGTCTTTCTATCAACTACTTACGCAAACATAACACCTATCCTATCCTTGTCCTCCTCTTCGCATCCCGACGAAGAAGAAGCAGTCAAGGCACACACACGTTGATCAAGTTATATTAAGATTATCTCAGTTGTTGTTGTCTATGAACAAGGAGTAGGTCTCAAGTCGTCCATAACCGTGGACACGGCTTCTCGAAAAGATTTAACCCTGCAGGGGTGTACCAACTTCCCATTACAAGGCTCCGCACGCACGCTCATCTCTCTTAGTTGCTACCCATCATAGGCAACTATTTTAGGATTTAGTTCCGAGAGATTCGAAACGACAGGTCCCTCTAACTAACAAAGAACAAATCCGGGTGGCCCTCGGGGATTCGACACCCAATCCAAAAGCTGGCCACGCTCTCAGATCGGATTCTTCCGTCTGACCAAGGTCGGGTTTAGTCTGACCTATATAACAGGGGACTTCCCTAGCTCACCAGTGTTGACCAACAGAGAAACCATGTCTCCGCTGGCCCGGTTTGTTTAAAAACTGTGAGGGGATCCACCAAGCACACACACGGGGTTTCAAATGGTAAATCAGCTCGGGCCACCACTAGAAATGTTCGAAGCTAGGTAGGTAAGAAAAGGGGACCCCATAAAATCCCACACACGGTTAGGCACGCTCAGTCTTAAAACCAATACCCGGAACTCGGATCCTAGGTGACTCGAATGGAACAAAGCGTCGGGGCGGGATAGCCTAGACCTTCCATCCTTCGTCGAATATAGTTAACATTATAATAATCATATCATCAACAACAATATAATAATGTGATATCCCGAACCAAGGAGTAACAGGGGGTAACATCATAGCATCCTAAGCATGCATACTAAGCAGGGGCTGAGCAACAAGCAATAGTAACATAGCAGTACATGGTTTGCTGGGAGGGGACATGGCTGTATCAGTTTGAAAGAGGCTGTAAGCATGTGGTAGGATCAAACATCGAACCTATCCTATACTAGCATGCAAACCGCTGGTTGAAACAAAATGGATCATAAGTAATGTATAGTCCTTGCCTGTTGATAAGTCGGGTTCCGAAGGTGTAGTTGATCACAAGCTCGCATCGTCTCCGAGAGGTACCCGCGGGAGCACACAAGACGATAAACACTGGAAAGCAATCAATGAGCAAGAATCTGTTACTACGAAGCAAACACAAGCAAGCATCAACAAGAAGGCAACACGAGACATCGCACCTACCGTCGAGAGCGGTTACTAACAGGTTAAGTGGTGTAATCGTCACACACGACGATACCGCATGTTTAGAAAGGTTCAAGTTGTTTAGCTACACAAGGTGAGCAAAAGGTTGTTAACATGGCATATCACTCAAGCATGGCATAGCACACAAACATGACAAGAGGTGAAGCATAAGTAAACTATCTAATCTAGTCAATTTAAGTGGGGGGGGGGGGGTAAAACCTATACATGGAAAACTATTGCGGACCCCATGATAATTATTTGCATTTGGTACTGTTATGCCCTAAACAATATTATATTATTTTTATTAGCAAGCAAGAGCAGCATAAACACAATCTGCATGCAATTCTAGTCAAGTTACATATAAGGAACATTTTAATCGGAGCAACGGTTAAAAAGTTATTACAATAACAGTTTACAGTGGCACGCAATGTAATTAGCAGTCAAACATCATGTAAACAAGCTCAAACATAACAAATAAGCACATTTTAATAATCTTCACAAAATTCTAAGCAACTTTCATGTTTAAAGTGTCGCGATCCGAGCTACCGTTTAAAAGATACGGGCAACGCAAAAAATAATAACACAATCTGCCAAAATTAAACTATAAAAGGAAAAAAAACATCTACCGGGCCAACAGTACTGGGCCAAGCCCATCTAGCGCAACAGGAAAAAAACAAAAGGAAAAAGAAAAAAAGGGGCCGCTCGCTCACCTTGTGGGCCGAGCCCAGTCGGCAGGGGCAGCGCGAGATAGTTGGATCTCGCCAAGGGCGAGGCGCGGTCACGGGACGAGGCGAGGAAGACCGCTGGGGCGCGCTGGGCTGATGCTGGTGAGCCCCACCCGGGCGACACGGGCGAGCGGTTTCTGGTCGTCCCGATCCCGAGCAGGGCATTGGCGGCGACCTGCTTGGCCTCCGGCTAGGGGAGGCTGCAGGAGGTAGCACACCGGCTCGAGGCGGCGGATCCAGGCGGATCCTTTCCGGATCCGGGTCGGGAAAGGGCGGCGGTGAGGTTGAGGCGGCGGGGCGAGCAGATCGGCGGGGCAGCGCGAGCTCGGGGCTCCCTGCCATGGCGCGCGGTGGCTGTCTCCGGCGCGGCGGCGCGGTTTTCCTGCGGAAGAGGAGAGGGAAGTGAGGGGAGAGAAGAAGGGAGGACGCGGCGCAACAGGGGCCTCACCAGAGCGGTGCGGCTGCTCGCCGGCGCGTGGTGGCGGCACCTTCCCATGGGCAGGAGAGAAAGGAGAGAGGTGGGGGCTGGGTGCAACGTGGCGGCTTCCTGGGCCGTCCGATCAACAGATCTGATGGTCCAGCACACCTGGGAGGCAAATTGGAGGGGGTGGCTGCAATTTTGGCTTAGGGAAATCCTAGAAAGGGGTGGGAGTGTGGTGGTCTTTATATAGCACAGGTGGCTGGAAGTTTGCAAAAACATCCCCGGTTTTTCTCTCTCGCGCGTGGGTGTTTACGTTTCTGACCGCCTGGGGTCCGCAGGACCTCCGATTCGGGTAAAACTTCGAACGGCGCAATCAAGGCGTCGAGCCGGAGGCGTTAACCTCGCGCTACAACCGTTCTGAGAACACTTTCTGCGCACTATAAAAATATCCCGTTTAGTCATTAAACGGGGTTTTCGTTCCGTTCGCTGCGGCTGGTCTTGTGTGGTTTTCGCGACGGTGATCGGGTGAAACCCGGTGTCGCAAAGGTCGAGTGTCAGGGTGGCAATGGTCGGTCTCCGTCCGGTACGAGCTAAATGGGGAAAAAATAATCGCCGATCGATAAATCGGGGATGCAAACACCGCAAACAAATCAGTCAATCAAACAATTCACACCGAAAACAATTTTTTTAATTTTTGTGAAATCTGGGCTGTTACAATACAACACCACCAACAAGGGATCTCGTCCCGAGATCCAAGATGATCCGGGGGAGAGGGAAGGGGGAAAGAAGAGAGTCGACGATCTTCAACACCACCAACAAGGGCCTTTGCTCCATGTCGAACGACGAACCTCCATCGAGAAACTTTCCATAGAGAGACGACATCATCGAAAATACGAAACCATCGGTGTCAAGAGGAGGAACGACAACGAAAACCAGTTCAAGAGATAGTGATTTTTGACACAAGTCATAAAAACACTGGGCAAAAGGATGGATGGCAATGGGTGACCCAGATGATACCCAAAATCGGAGAAGCTAAAGGGTACTACAGGAATTCCCAAACCTGAGATCGGAATCGAGACAATAGTGTTGCAAGCAAGGCATTGTAACTATTCCGAAACTCCACACTCATCGAGTCCTCAAGTTTTGAAGGAGGTAAGGCGAGAGTAACACACTTACGACACTTGTCCTGACCAGAGCAAGGGTAAGGAGTAAAAATATTCCTACTCTCCGACAACTAACTTAGTAACTACAAAATAGTTTTTGTCTAGACTCGACTTCGGCTAGAGAAGGGATCCTACGGTCGGTAAGGCTATGATACCAAGTTGTAAGTCCCGATATGCGGTACTGTTCCAGATCTAGATGTTTCCATCCAGATCCGGGGACGAAGCACATATCGGTCCCACCGCGACATATGACATAGCCATAATCCCCGGATTTCCAACATGATATCACAACATTACAGATACAAGGATACAACATCTCATACAATCGGCATACAACTGCCTTAATACAATACAACAGCGGAAGATACATGTCTGAGGACAGACTACAATCAAATGCCTACTAGCAAAGAGTAAAAGATCTATCCCCATAACCACACGGGTCTTGGCCCTCCGCCGGGAACCGCCTAACTAGTCGTCGTCGAGTCTCCACGTGAAACATCGATCACCATACCTATTGTCGATCAGGAACCCTGAAAAGAGTTTGGGGGTAGTATCATGAGTGCAGAAGTACTCAGCATCCAACTGTAGTGGTCAACTGACCCTGCAAGGAGTTCATCACTCGTCATTCTAGGACAACTAGTAGTTTACGGTAAGGATGGGGTAAGTGGTGAGGTTTCTGCCGCACTAGAATTTATGAAGTGGCTAACAATCTAGATAAGAAGCCAAGCATTCGATGAGGAATCGCCTCCAACAAGTCTTGCTATCAACTACTTACGCAAACATAACACCTATCCTATCCTTGTCCTCCTCTTCGCATCTCGACGAAGAAGAAGCAGTCAAGGCACACACACGTTGATCAAGTTATATTAAGATTATCTCATTTGTTGTTGTCTATGAATAAGGAGTAGGTCTCAAGTCGTCCATAACCGTGGACACGGCTTCTCGAAAAGATTTACCCCTGCAGGGGTGTACCAACTGCCCATTACAAGTCTCCGCACGCACGCTCATCTCTCTCAGTTGCTACCCATCATAGGCAACCATTTTATGATTTAGTTCCGAGAGATCCGAAACGACAGGTCCCTCTAACTAACAACCAACAAATCTGGGTGGCCCCCGGGGAGTCGACACTCAATCCAAAAGCTGGCCACGCTCTCGGATCGGATTCTTCCGTCTGACCAAGGTCGGGTTTAGTCTCACCTATATAACAGGGGACTTCCCTAGCTCACCAGTGTGGACCAACAGAGAAACCATGTCTCCGTTGGCCCAGTTTGTTTAAAAACTGCGAGGGGATCCACCAAGCACACACACAGGGTTTCAAATGGTAAATCAGCTTGGGCCACCACTAGAAATGTTTGAAGCTAGGTAGGTAAGAAGAGGGGACCCCATAAAATCCCACACGTTGTTAGGCACGCTCAGTCTTTAAACCAATACCTGGAACTTGGATCCTAGGTGACTCGAATAGAACAAAGCATCAGGGCGGGATAGCCTAGACCTTCCATCCTTCGTCGAATATAGTCAACATTATAATAATCATATCATCAACAACAATATAATAATGTGATATCCCGAACCAAGGAGTAACAGGGGGTAACATCGTAGCATCCTAAGCATGCATACTAAGCAAGGGCTAAGCAACGAGCAATAGTAACATAGCAGTACATGGTTTGCTGGGAGGGGACATGGCTGTATCGGTTTGAAAGAGGCTGTAAGCATGTGGTAGGATCAAACATCGAACCTATCCTATAATAGCATGCAAACCGCTGGTTGAAATAGAATGGATCATAAGTAATGTATAGTCCTTGCCTGTTGATAAGTCGGGTTCCGAAGGTGTAGTTGATCACAAGCTCGCATCGTCTCCGAGAGGTACCCGCGGGAGCACACAAGACGATAAACACTGGAAAGCAATCAACGAGCAAGCATCTATTACTACGAAGGAAACACGAGAAAGCATCAACAAGAAGGCAACATGAGACATCGCACCTACCGTCGAGAGCGGTTACTAACAGGTTAAGTGGTGTACTTGTCACACACGACGATACATCACGTTTAGAAAGTTTCAAGTTGTTTAGCTACACAAGGTGAGCAAAAGGTTGTTAACTTGGCATATCACTCAAGCATGGCATAGCACACAAACATGACAAGAGGTGAAGCATAAGTAAACTATCTAATCTAGTCAATTTAAGTGGGGGGGGGGGGGTAAAACCTATACATGTCAAACTATTGCGGACCCCACGACAATTATTTGCATTTGGTACTGTTCTGCCCTAAACAATATTTTATTATTTTTATTAGCAAGCAAGAGCAGCATAAACACAATCTACATGAAATTCTAGTCAAGTTACATATAAGGACCATTTTAATCGGAGCAACGGTTAAAAAGTTATTGCAATAACAGTTTACGGTGGCACGCAATGTAATTAGCATTCAAACAACATGTAAACAAGCTCAAACATAACAAATAAGCACATTTTAATAATCTACACAAAATTGTAAGCAACTTTCATGTTTAAAGTGTCGCGATCCGAGCTACCGTTTAAAAGATATGGGCAACGCAAAAATAATAACACAATCCGCCAAAATTAAACTAGAAAAGAAAAAAAAACATCTACAGGGCCAACAGTACTGGGCCAAGCCCATCTAGCGCAATAGGAAAAAAACAAAAGAAAAAAGAAAAAAGGGGCCGCTCGCTCACCTTGTGGGCCGAGCCTAGGCGGCAGGGGCGGCGCGAGATAGATGGATCTCGCCGAGGGCGAGGCGCGGTCACTGGCCGACGCGAGGAAGGCCGCTGGGCCGCGCTAGGCCGATGCTGGTGCGGCCCACCCGGGCGACACAGGCGAGCGGTTGCTGGGCGTCCCGATCCCGAGAAGGGCACTGGCGGCGTCGGCGGCGACCTGCTTGGCCTCCGCCGAGGGGAGGCTGCAGGATGCAGCGCACCGGCTCGAGGCGGAAGATCCAGGCGGATCATTGCCGGATCCGGGTCGGGAACAGGCGGCAGTGAGGTTGAGGCGGCGGGGCGAGCGGATCGGCGCGGCAGCGCGAGCTCGAGGCTCCCTGCCATGGCGGGCGGTGGCTGTCTCCGGCGCTGCGACGTGGTTTTCCTGCGGAAGAGGAGAGGGAAGTGAGAGGAGAGACGAAGGGAGGACGCGGCGCAGTAGGGGCCTCACCGGAGCGGCGCGGCTGCTCGCCGGCGCGCGGCGGAGGCACCTCCCCATGGACAGGAGAGAGAGGAGAGAGGTGGGGGCTGGGTGCAACGTGGCGGCTTCCTAGGCCGTCCGATCACCAGATCTGACGGTCCAGAACACCTGGGGGGCAAATTGGAGGGGGTGGCTGCAATTTTGGCTTAGGGAAACCCTAGAAAGGGGTGGGAGTGTGCTGGTCTTTATATAGCCCAGGTGACTGGCAGTTTGCAAAAACATCCCCGGTTTTTCTCTCGCGCGCGCGGGTGTTTACGTTTCTGACCGCCGGGGGTCCGCAGGACCTCCGATTCGGGTAAAACTTCGAACTGCGCAACCAGCGCGTCGAGCCGGAGGCGTTCAACTCGCGCTGGAACCGTTCCAAGAAAACTTTCCGGCGCGCTATAAAAATACCCCGTTTAGTTATTATACGGGGTTTTCGTTCTGTTGGCTGCGGCTGGTCTTGTGCGGTTTTCGCGACGGTGATCGGGTGAAACCCGGTGTCGCAAAGGTTGAGTGTCAGGGTGGCAATGGTCGGTCTCGGTCCGGTACGAGATAAAAGGGGGAAAAATAATCGCCGGTCGATAGATCGGGGATGCAAACACGGCAAACAAATCAGACAATTCACACCGAAAACAAAATTTTAATTTTTGTGAAATCTGGGCTGTTACATCTGAGCAGTGATAAATCCCTGCTTTTGTAAACACCTCGGTGTACGACCTTGTCAGTAAAACCTTGTTTCCAAAATGTCATCAGCAATGGTGGTAACCAACGGGACGAGAACTTTGCTAATTGGTCCACCTCGTATTATTGAGCAGGAAAATGGTTCTCTTTGTCTACTGCTCCTTGTACCGATGTTGTTGCCGACATAACCGACCAAAACCAGATTCTCTGTGGGCCATAACCCACAGTTCCACAGGACCGAAACCTGACTCTTGTCAGCTGCCTCGTGATCTTCCGCTCAATAACAGACTCAGTACCTATGCATGATGATCTGGTGCCCCCTTCCATCATCCTCCATCGGCATCGAATGCGTGCCTAACCGCTTAAAACTTCTCATGCGTTCTTTTATTCTCGCGACGTACTCCCCTGAGTTTAAACTCGAGAGATACTGTGTACCCTGTTCCCTTGTACAACCTCGGTTGATTAACCTTGTACCGGTCCATCCCCTTGAGTTTTCCTCCGAGCCTATTCGTAAGTATGATGAAGACCCGGAATGAAGGATGACCACTCATCGAGATGCACTGATGCAGAGAAATAAAGACGTCAACGAGAAGGATAAACTTCTTCGAGAAGGACAACAAGCACCCAGGGAATCGCTAGAATACGAAACCGAAGCTTTACCCCTTCCACTACCTTTTAAATTCTCGGGACGAGAATTCTTGTAGTGGGGGAGATTTGTAACACCTTCGGTGTCTGTAACAGTAATCACTTTGACTGTTGACTATTACTATTGCTAATCACTGTTACTAGTCTTGCTTCATCACTTGGAATCAAAACAAATCCAAAATTCCTTTTGGTTGATATTAAAAATAATGTGAAAAATAAAACGTAATCCAAAAATATTGCAACCACTTTTATAAAATGCATAATAATAAGTAGGTCTTATTAAAAATGAAATAGGAGTTTATAAAATGTTTTACTAATTTAATCAAATCAAAACACTGTCAAATCAGTGGCATTTAATCCCATTTAAATAAAACAAAAATTCTAATGATTTTATACTTGAGCCAAACTTTTTGTGGCCTCTCTATAATGTTTAACACAAATAATAAAAATGTTTTCATAGATAACGAAATTCACATGGCACTTAAATAAAATAGAAATAGAAGAGAATAAATAAAATAAAAAAGACTATCCTACGCCTAGGGCGAGGCCCACCCAGGCCCAACCCCCCTTCTCTCCTCCTCGTCCCCACCTGCCCCCTCCCCTGTTCCACTGTCGTCGTGGACAGGGCGCCATGGCCACTGTCGCTGCCCCCCCCCCCCCACCCCACCCGCTCCCTCCCCCCTCTCACCTTCCCTCGGTGGAGATAAGGCCCCCCTCGCGCCCCCTGCCTCGGAAAAACCCTAGCCCCCTTCCATTCTTCCCTTCTGCCGCCGCCACCCCCCTGCCTCGCTCGCCGCACCCAGCCGTGGGCGCGCCGTCGTCACCGGCGCGGCCACCAACCTCCCCGGGCCGAGCCATCACGTGCGGGAGCTCCGGCGTCGTCCTCTCCATCACCCCGCGCACTGAATCGAGTGGGGAGGCCTTGTGCGTTCGCCTGCGACGCCATCTCCTCCGCCACGGTCGCCGCGTTCTAGCGACAAATATGTCGTCATCACCGCGCTCGGACTCCGTGTGCGCGCTCCCGAGCCCCAATGTGAGGCCCTCCCCGTTTTTCCCCTCTCCGGGCTTGATTCCGTGCACTAGCTCGTCGTTCCCGTCGGCGCCATTGCCATCGTCCGCCATAACCGTGAGCTCGACGATCCCGCGCGTGCTCCTGCTCGCCTCGGCTTGTCGCGGCCATACGCCCCTCTCCGCCATGCGTGTCTCGCCGCACCCGACCGCCCCGCCCCGCCATAGCTCCGCTGCTCCAGCTCGCCGGATATGGCCGCTAGGGCCGCGCCGGCGGCGTCTGTGCGTGCACACGAACGTAGTAGTTTGACGTGGGCTAACCCCCCTGGCGTGTAGGCCCTCCTAGGTAGCTAATCCCCTAATTAGGTTAGCACCCCCTAATTAAAACTGAATTGAGATAAACCCCCCTGTTAAAATAACCCCCTGCTAATTAAACAAAGATAACCCCTCTGTCACTTACAGGTGGGCCCTAGTCTTAGTTAATTTAAATAAAATTGATATATGTCTCTGTGAGTATGACAGGTGGGGTCCATCACTTGTTAATTGATTTAAATGGATTTTAGTTAATTAATAGTGTATGACATGTGGGCCTAGTGGCTATTTAAAATAATTAAAATGTTTTTTATTATACTGTGAGACTGACAGGTGGGTCCCCTCTATTAGTTGACCAGTCAACCCACTATTCTGGATAATGTTATAATTTAATAATAAAAGAAATTCCAGAAATTCTTTTAAATTGAATAAAACTTTGAAATTCAATATCTTTTAAACCGTAGCTCCGATAGAAAACTTTATACACCAAAGTTGCTTAGAAAAATATAATGAATACAAATACGCTACCCGCATACCCACCGCACCCCTATAAAATACAGAACCCGAGACTTTCCCCCTCCGGATCATCTGTCCGGTAATTACCCGGTAACGATAAACTATCCGGGTGAATTTATTCTGAACACGGAAGTTATTCAGAATGGTTCAACTAACCCGGATACCCCACCCACATGTTTTTCGGATGTCCATGACACCTCCGGCATGATCCCTTCCCCCTCCGGACCCCTGTCCGATAATCACCCGGAGCTAGCAGTTCATCCCCGGATGAATTCCCGCTCCGAGCAACGTGCATTGCACTGCGTTAGAACACCGATAGCATTGCATCTGTCATGTCTTTCATCTGTTTGTATATGCTTGCTTTGTATTTACTGTTTCTCCCCCCTTAATCTCCGGTAGACCCCGCTGTTGCCTCCGACTACACCGCTGCTAAGTACGACTACTTCGTCGACGACCCTGCCCCTACCGTCGAGCTTCCAGGCAAGCAGAGCCATTCTCTTCCCCAGATATCGTCTATCTTTCCGTACATTTCTTGCACTAGGCATTGTTACTGCTGCTGCTATGTTTCTTACCTATTCAATTGCATAGCCTGTCATTGTCACCCCTTGATGTACCTTCCTTTGTCCTATGCTCCCTTATAAATATATATATTATATTCAGCAATAAACCCTGCGCATTGTTAGCTAGGTTTAGAATAGCGGGTCGTGATCACTCTGGTGAGTGAAATCGGATTATAAATATTATAACTGCAACAGGTACGGATCAATGCAGACGCCCTCGGGAACCTACAACGGCGAGACTCTACCGAGTCGCTTCGAGTTTGACCTACGAGTGGACGAACTCGTATTTCACTCTCGTCGGCTCAGTAGCGTAGCATCACTGGGATGATACGAGGGTATTCCTCTTTAGTTCATTTCGCTGGTGTCTCGGCACCACCGGGGTGATACGAGACTATCCCTCTTTAGTTCATTCCGCTGATGTCTCTGTCAAACCTCTTCAAGTGTACCATCGAGGATGATTCCTCCTGGTTTCACTTGATGGTAGGCACTCGAATCAACTGGTTTCCTTACAGGTATGGAGTCGGGTGACCCAACGGTGCCCGCGCAGGGTATCTTAGCGGAATGACAGGTCAGGTGTATTCCACCGGTGTTCGTGGCCGACAGATATCCTGTTGTACGAAAGTCGAGCTCTTCAAAGAACAAACGCGAGACAAGGTAAGGAGACGGTTCACCTTGTTGGTAACCGCACGAGTTGGTGGGACGTCAGGGCAGGCACCGATGTTACTGGTGTACCTGGCGGCTGTCGCTGTCCGCGACTCACCCGGATAGGGGAAACGATAACGGTTGTCCCAACAGATAATAATAAAATGCTAAATGGTTCGGTGGATGACTTGAGAGGCCCGTTGGTCTGTACGCACTACCTTCACGTGGGATAAGGAGTTATGGGCTCCCCTGCGTCGTAGTTTGTCCGAAAGCTTTTCAGACTTGAGCAGTATCGCGGTCTGATTGCCGGGAAGTGGAGTGTCTTCTTCGCACGAGCGGTGTATTTGGATTTTCTTTTGCTTCACCGGCCAGCCTCGCACCATGCAGGAGCGTGCAAGGGTGAGGGACCTAGACCCCTTGGCGCATAGGATATAGTCCGACGGATGGCCTCTCTGTTGAGCCTAGGATGGGCTGCGACGTGTCAGATAGCTTTGGTGGAGCGTTCCCTAACAAGGTGCCCGCCACCCTGGATATCCGAGCGTGTAGGCTGAACAGTAGTGCACCCCTGAAGGGAGTTTAATCTATTCGAATAGTCGTGTCCACGGTAATAGGACGCTTTATGCTGAAGCTGGATCTTACCACTACAAACTACTACTATTAAACTGTTGGTTCCGGGTTTTCTTCCTCGCAGGGTAGTCGAGGAAGGGAACTCGGAGGCATTGCTAATTATTACAGCTTATTATTATACAATGTTGCATCAACTTCTGCTGCATTGTTACTTTATGCTTTATATAAACTGTTGGCTGTTATTTTCTCATGCTGCAAGACTCGTCGGAAGATGCTAGTCTTCGATAGGCCTAGCTTCTTATCCTTGTTCCGATTTCTACCTTGCAGTCCACTATAGACAGGCCCCCTTTCCATTTGATACAAATGCATAAATGCTTAGTAGCGGACGTAAGACTCTCGGGTATGCTAGATACTCACCTGCTTTATTTTCCCCTTTTATTGTTTTTCCTGATCGGCCGCTGCAGTCGACGTTGGAGCCTTGGAGTCTAGGAGCAGGAGATCCCCGATGTCGACCACCGCAACTTGAAGATCCCCGATGCCTTCTACGACGTTGAGTTCCCCTTTGACCAGGAGTAGTTTGGAGGTTCCCAGGCAGGAGGCCTTGCCTTTTCGATCGAGTGTTGATTTTGTGCTAGCCTACTGAAGGCAACCTTGTATCCTTGTGTCTGTACTCAGATACTATTTCTTATGCTAACTTTGTGCTCTCGGGCTGTTGTATTCGATCCCTCGTGGCCCCTAGCTTGTATTAAACAACTTGTATTATTTTATTTGTAGAGTTGTGTTGTGATATCTTACCGTGAGTCCCTGATCTCGATCGTGTACCTTGCGTGTATGATTACTGTACACGGTCTGATTTTGGGGGCGTCACAGGATGCTTCCTGTATTTGCCGTGAGTAGTTTCCTTTGGACCATGGTTCCGTGATCAGTAGCTATGTGATGTTCTCCACCCCTCTTTGTTCTTCATGGTTTAGACCTCGTGAGCTGCCCTACATGATCGAGGCACATATGTAATCTTTCTTCTATTGTTATGCTGAGTTTGATGGCATCTGATGGATTATGCGATTATGTTTAGATTGTGATAGAGTAATATATTTTGTTCTTATGTTTTATATTGTTGTTCCTAAGTAATTCTTGCATGTGCTCCGTTGCTGTTTATTGCTTTGGCCAAGTAGTAGGTAGTAACTCCAAAAGGGAACGTTATGCTCGATTGTGGGTTCATGCCCCCTGATGACACGCTTGAGTGAAAAAACATGAGTCTAGGGAATGTGTTGTTGCCACAAGGGGGAAAACAACGGTGCTTGTAACCGCGATTACAAGGATTGTTTACTTTACGCAAAGTGCTTTTAATGCAGTTGTCTGTTGCTTTGGGTTTACAATTTGGGTGGGACTCGCAACTTAATACCAGTGAGATGTTCTGGATAGATATCTCAAGGTGGATGATTAGTAGTAGATGTAGTTGGATTTCTGTCTACTTATTTTGGCGTACTGCCCATGCTTTTGAGCCTCTTCCTTTCTTTTGTAGCATAGTGATACGGTGAGGATCTCTCACTCCTCGTTGGTTACTCCAAGTGGAAGGTGAGATGTAGCGTACCAGAAAATTTCCCCTATGTAGAGGATATGGTTTGTCTCCCGTAGGACTCGCATAGATACAAGAAGGTGGTAAAGTGAAAGGTCGCGCCGAGGTTGCTAACTTCACCTAGACCTGCACACATAGCAAATAACTTAGCTCCCAACGAGTACAGAGAAGTTGTCAATTCCTCCGCCCTTGCTGTTTACAAAGGATCAACGCAAGAGATAATAGTGCAACTGAAAGTAAGAACTGAAAGTAAATTGAAGGTGTGAATATGGACCGGGGTCCCGTGATGTTCACTAGTGATGTCTCTCTCCCAAAAGACGATAAAAGTGCTAGCGACGTAAACAAATCATAGCTGGGCAATTGATAGGATTATAAACGCACCGCAATGCTAACTATGCTACAAAAGAAGGGAAGAGGCTCAAAAGCAATGGGAAGTACGCCAAGGTAAGTAGACCAAAATCCATCTGCATCTAGTACAAATCATCCACCTTGAGATATCTATCCAGAACATCTCGCTGGTATTAAGTTGCGAATCCCACCCGAAGTGTAAACTCAAAGCAACAGAGAACTGCATTAAAAGAACTATGCGTAAAATAAACAATCCTTGCACCCGCAAGTACAAGCACCGTTGTTTTATCCCTGGTGGAAACAACACATCCCCTAGTCTCATGTTTCTGTCACTCAAGCTAGACATCAAGGGGTTGAATCCACAATCAAGCATAACGCTTCCTCTTGGAGTTGCAACAAATCACTTGGCCAAAGTAAAATACGGCAACGGAGAACATGCAAGAATTTACTAAAGGACAAAAATATATAAAAGAACCAAATATATTACTCATCACAATCTGAACATAATCTCATATTCCATCAGATCCCAGCAAACTCAGCATAGCAACACAGAAAACTACAATAGTGCCTCGATCATGTGAGGCAGCTCACGAGGTCTCGAAAGTGAAAGCATAAAGAGGGGAGGATTACATCACATAGCTACTGGTGACGGACCGATGGTCCAAGGGGGGCTACTCACGGCACATCCGGGAGGCGTCCATGGCGATGGATGGTCTCCCGGAGGGGATTCCTCCTTCCGCCAGGGTGCCGGGGCAGCTTCTCTTGGCAGCCCCGATCTTGAAACGGCGGCGGCTGCGGTACAGAGAGGAGAAAGGGAATAGCAGGTCCGTCTTAGGGGTTTCCGTCAGGGGGGGTAATATAGGCAAAAGGGGCACCAAGAGGGGCCACAGGGCAGCCAAGAGGGTGCCCGGCGCGGCCTAGGGTGGGGCCGTGTCAGGGACCCTTCTGGAGTCCCTGTGGTGGCTCTCCCTTCCTTCCTTGGTGATTTCGGAGGCTTCCGGGACGTTGATTTTTTATATAATTTTTCCGAAATTTTTGGAGCAGTTTTAATGGCCGGAAAACCTGAAATACAAAAACAGAAGAAAACAGGAACTGGCAACTGGGTGCACTTAGTTAATAGGTTAGTCCAAATATGCTCAAAAGTGTATGAAAGTTTAAGCAAAACATGGCAAAATCACACAAAACATGCATGGAGCAAGCAGAAATTATAGATATGTTTGGGACGTATCAACATCCCCAAGCTTAATTCCTGCTCGTCCTCGAGTAGGGAAATGATAACAAGCATAATTTATGTGGTGACATGCCACACAACCATATAAGGACTTTTAAGTAAAGCAATCAAAGCATGCAATTCAATTCAAGTCTTAACAAGCAAGAGTCTATATTAGTATTGACACAAGCAACAAACGAACAAAAGGTGCAAGAGCTCTCGCTTTCCGTGACTCGAATGTCTCCAGGTGGTGTTTGCGTGCGAGAAAGGGGATAGGGAATACGAGATAAAAAATATAGTTGTTGAGAACTACTATCTACTAAAGTTTCACACTTGGTCTCCTTTGGATTCTTATCTTGACTCGTCCCCAGACCACTAGTCAGGTACAAGTCAAACTGATCCACTCCCTTTCGATATTTTGAGCACTCATGCAATGGATGAGCGTGAGCAAGAAAGTTCACACCTAAAAGGCGAAACGGAAAGAAGGTGGAGGAGGAAGACAAAAAGGTGTGAAAGGCTCACATCAAGAGGACAATCATAGGAAAGAGAAGCCCATATGATAGATATGATGCCAGGAGTAGGGATTTCAGTGCAACGGATGCACATGTGAGCTGAAAGCTCTCCAAGGGAACTAGTGGGGTGCATCTAACTTGCTTTCTCAAGAAGACCTAGAGCTCATTTGAGGAGGCTCATCATTGGAATATACAAGCCAAGTTCTATAGTGTGAAGGGTCCCCACATATCTATATGCATGTATGATAATCTCTATGGAGTACAAGGGATAGAGGATGAAGTACTAGTGTGGATCTCTCAAAAGGAATAGTAGTGTGCCCCCTTCTCTCTTTTTATTTTTCTCTTTTTTCAATTTTTTCAATTTTTTGGTGGCCTCAATGGCTCTTTCTATTTCTCTCATTTGTCCTCTTTGGGATCTTTTGATTTTGTCCTCTGTGGGATCTTTTCCTCACTTTAGGGGCAACACTCTATATTTTACAAGAATTTAGGAGATCTTTCACACTTTTCAAAGGTACACACATAAAGAAGATGTAACTGTCGTGATGCAAATGTATGCCTCTGCCAGGGTAGCAGAATATGCAATGATACTAGCGCGTCATGTAGAAATGATTAGGGCAAGGCCCAACTAGCATGCGGCTCATCAATCAAGAAAGTAGCACGTATGACATGAAGATCAAGTCATGAGAAGGTGGATGTTGCATGGCAATGTATCTTGGAAAGGCTTTGGAAATGTCTTGATAGGTAGGTATGCTGGCTGTTTTGAGGAAAGATATAAGGAGGTTTATGATGACAGAGCGTATCATGCCAAGGGTTTAGATGTACCAGTGAAGGTGGACGCCAACTGTCGGAGTGAGAAGAAGGCAATGCACGACACAGGAAAGTCTAGCAAAATATGGGAGGTGGAAGTGTCAACTTTCGAATACTCACATTAGTCCGAAGAACTCATGCACTTATTATCGGTAACTCTCAATTTAATCAGGAGGTTCTTAATAAGACAAGTACCCCGAGGAGGAGTGTATGGGGGTTTGGTTATCCTTGCGCATCCTCGACTCATGGTACGTGAGTGTACTTTCTAGTCAAGACATAAAACATGCACCTTATAAAAAGTTGAACCTAAGATAAAACAAAAGCTATAGAAGAAAACTGTCACAACCCCAAGCTAGGTATGTGCTAGGAATAGCAAGTCCCTTTGCATCATGTGAAAAATTCAAAAAGAAAGTCAAAAATGGGGAAAAGAAAAGCCCTGAGAAATTAATTCAAATGGCCAGATAAAAATTATTTTCCAAAAATCATTTGAACATTTTGAAAATTCCTATAAATGATGCTGATCATTTTAAAAATGGTTTGGGAGCAATCCCATGCTCATGGAATTTTCTAATTTTCAAACAATGCATTGGAAAATTAAATAAACCCCTATTTTATTTAAAATGCAAATAATTTGAATTTTAAAAAGTGCCAAACTTTATAAGTGGCTAGTATAATATAATATGAGGCCATATAAATAGTTTCAGCATTTTTAAAAATGCCTAGCTATTTAATTTTAGCATGGCCAACATATTACAGAAAATAAAACAGAAAAGAAAAGGGAAAAAGGCTTACCTCACTTCTGGCCCAACTGAAGCCCCCCAGCCTCGTGGCCCAGCCCAGCCCACCTGGGGAGGGCACATGCGTCTTCCTCCCCAGGACAGGCAGGCAGGCAGCACGCCGGCGACCGCCGTGGGCGTGCCAGGCAGCTACCTGCCTCCCTCTCTCTTCCCGTGGCGCCTGGAGACGCCTAGAAGGCCACCGCATCCACTCCCCCTCTCGCCATTTCCTCTCTACCTCTCCTCCTCGCCGTTCTTGCGTCACCCGAAGCTCACGCCGGAGCACGCCGCCGCACCAGCGTGGCCCTCGACATCGAGAAGCCTAGCCACCGTGTCCAGAAGCACTAGCACCGCCGTCTTCGTCTTCTCGCGGATCCAATTGAGCCTCAGAGCCCCTGGAGCAGCCGCCATCCTCGATTCCTCACCGCCGGCCGCCATTTATTCCGGCGAGGAATTCCTCCACGCCAGCCTCTCCCCGACCACGCCGAGCTCCGCTTCATGCTCAGGGTGAGCCTCCCCTTCCTCCCAGCCTCTCTGTGCACCTCCCCGTGCCCTAGCCGCTGATCTCGCCGAGGACAGAGCTGCGCCGCCGCATTACTCAACGCCGGCAACGCTCTAGTGCCCCTGGAGACCCCCTGATGACATCCCTATACGCGGGAGCACGTGGGCTTCAATTTGGTGCTCACCCCGATCCCTCCCGTGGCCTGTAGCGCAACTCCGAAGGAGCGCCGCCGCGTGCAGAGCCGCCGGCGTCAAGCCGGCCATTAGGCCCCCTAACCCACGTGCTAATCACGCCCTAACCCCCTCCCACGGCAAATGACAGGTGGGGCCCTGCCCTAATTAACCCCTCGGGTTAATTATAAACAGGGGATTAACCCCCACTGAGACTGACAGGCCGACCCCACTAGCCAGAGCCCAACCACGTCATGTTGATGTCAGCATGACGCAGTAAATCAATTTCTGATTTTAAAAGAAATCAGAAAAATCCAGAAAATAGCCAAATCTTTAGAAAATCATAACTAATTCATTTTAACTCCAAATTGGACAAATAATATGTCTAATATTATCAGAAAAATACAAGGATTATGAATATGCAATTTGTTTTCATGTCTGACCATTTTAAAATGGGTGAACAGTAGAAAACATGCATATGGATCCTTTTCAAATTCAAATTTGGAGTGATTTTGCAATTGACTTTGCAACACACTTAATTTGAATGGTTTCATCCACACATCAGAGACATTACTTCAACTATACCACATCACTTCATGATCAAAATTTTCAAATGAACTTTCATGCATTCAAATGCATTTGAAATTCATCGATAAATCAAATGGAGTTTGAATTTGCATTTCAAATGCAATATACTCCTTTTAAATGGAATGCTCAACACATCAGTACCTTGAACATCACCATTGCAATCTTATTCATGTGATTGTGCATTGTACATTATGTTGATCCTATGATTTTCATGTTGCTGATAGAAGTGGAGCCGGAACCCGAGATTACCCCCTTCGTTGAAGACCTCGTGACTGAACCTCGTCAGCAAGGCAAGAAAACCCCCATTGATCATGTCGATAAAATCCCACTTCCCTCTCATGTCTCGCTTATGCATTGTTTAGGATGATCACCATGATAACGATTCTACCGCATAGTTGAACCCATATCCTTTGCATGACCTATCATCTTGTCACAGTAGTAAGCAAACCACAATCCTAGAAGATGTAGGAGTTGGTTGATATCATGTGGCCCCTGCAACTGTTACTGCTTATTGCATGCTTAGTGGTACAAGGAGGTTGCTTTTGCTGTGAGTCGGGATGATGATAAACATGGTGTTGATGAAAGTGAAATGTGTTGGTGAATCTACCCTAATACAAGGTGAACGATGAGAGGCTGTGTAGGAGTACACAGTGGGTTGTCTTGTTGAACACCGCCTTAAGTCCGAGTTCTTGTGTGGTGATCCAAGAAGAAGAGTACAACAACACATTGGGCTCACTGACCCCTCTCATCCCAGTACCTCACCCCATTCGAACCCCAAGAGTCGCAGTAGTTCGGAGTTCTGGTAGGGCTGTCGCACGGTCAGCGAAGTGGATGAACGGCTTTTCAAGAGCGGCTTGGGACCCTGCACACATAGTGTGAAGCTGTACTGCAACCTCGGCCGGACTTCCATATGGTTCCCCCTCAGATAGGCGACTCTCTGGACTAGAACGGAGCTGTGGGCGAAGTGTTGTGGTGGCATCCTCGCTGTCACCTCTTGAATGGTGACACGCAAAAGGCGGTAACTGATGACACGTGTGTTTAGCGGTACACCCCTGCAGGGTTAACAAAACTATTCGAATAGCCGCGTCCGCGGTTAAGGACTGCTTGGAAAGCTTAGCTTGATTATTTGACAACTTGAACTGGATACTTCTAAAATACACCAAGATAAGTGTGAGTGCTATGGTGTGCTTCTCGTGGGGAAGTCGAGGAAGTAACCATAGTGGTGTAATTGGTTGAAGAGATGTAGTGGACTCGTGTACGCTTCTTACCTCAAGTCTGGTACTCGTAGTTCAGGACTAGCCAAGTCAAAGCTGGCACTTCTGCAAGTGAAACCCCACCTCCCTTTACCTTGATACATATGCATGAGTAGTATAGCTCCTATGTAAGTCTTGCTGAGTACGATTTTGTACTCACGTTTGCTTAATCTATGTTTTAGATGAACCCACCGACCCCGATGGTAGATTCTACCCGAAGCTCGAAGATTGAAGACTCAGACCAAGACCAAGCTAGTGTAGTCCTAGTCAGACGACGGGTTCCCTCGTGGAGGGCTTTTTTTTAGATAAGGCTTCTCTAAGCCATTTTTTAAACTTGTCTGTACTCAGACCTACTTGCTTCCGCTTGTCTGTTGTAATGTTGGATCACATGCTTGTGATCTCTGTGTGCACTCTGTAAGAGTTATTAATAAAGATGTATACTTTGTAGAGAATTGCAATGATACCCGCTGTTCATTCTAGACATGTGTGTTGCGTCTATGTTTATAACATGCATGTCTTAGTATGGGTTTTCGAGACCTTAGTTGTGATCTGGCTAGCGGTCTTTTATACACTAAGTGGCCCTTAGATGTGTGCAGCTTGGGGCATCGCGATGCGTGTCGGGACCCGGGGTTAGCGTATGCAAGTACAGTTAAGACATAGTCATATGGAGAGCCGAGAACCGTACCCACTTGTCTAAGCAGACAAGGCCAAGCACAGAACGTTCTCGGAAAGCATCGTACGTGAGGGGCATCCCATCCAGGCCGGATGATCAACTGAGATGGGTCCTCATCGTCCGCACACAAGTCTAATGATATGGGTGGTGAACTCCCATATTCAAAGACAAGTCGCCTCAACCATACTATCGACTATCTCATAACTCTTACATAGACTTACTCCAGCCCGATCACTTAGTCGGGGTCTAGGGCGGGCTCGATCATACCACAAAGCGTGCACGAGACGGAGTCTCGAGAAATCGCATCGCGATGCTCCAAGCTGCGCACATCTAAGGGCCACTTGGTGTATGAAAGACCGCCAGCCAGATCACAACTAAGGTCTCGAAAACCCATACAAAGACATGCATGTTATAAACATACACGCAGCACACATGCCTTGTATGAACAGTAGGTATCATTGCAATTCTCTACAAAATATACATTTTTATTGTTAACTCTTATAGAGTGCACACAGAGATCACAAACATGTGATCCAACATTACAACACAAGCGGAAGCAAAGTATGTCTGAGTACAGACAAGTTGAAAAAATGGCTTAAGAAGCCTTATTTAAACACAGGCCCTCCACGAGGAAACCAGTCGTCTGACTGGGACTAGACTAGCTTGATCTTCAGTCGTCCAGCTCGATGAAGAAGCCACCTTCGGGGTCAGTGGTTTCATCTAAAACATAGATTAAGAAAACGTGAGTACAAAGTCGTACTCAGCAAGACTTACATAGGAACTATACTACTCATGCACATGTATCAAGGTAAAGGGAGGTGGGATTTCACTTGCCGAAGTGCCAGCTTTGACTTGGCTAATCTTGAACTACGAGTACCAGACTTTGAGGTAAGAAGCGTACACGAGTCCACTACTTTCTCCAACCAATTACACCACTACGGTGCCTTCCTCGACTTCCCTACGAGAAAGCACGCCATAGCACTCACACTTATCTTGGTGTGTTTTAGAAGTATCCAGTTCAAGTTGTCTAATAATCAAGCTAAGCTTTCCAAGCAGTCCTTAACCGCGGACGCGGCTATTCGAATAGTTTTGTTAACCCTGCAGGGGTGTACCGCTAAACACACATGATCATCATTTACCGCCTTTGATCTCGACACCATTCAAGGGGTGCCAGCGAGGATGCTCACCACAACTGTTACCTCATAGCCGATCTAGTCCGAGAAAGCCGCCTACTTGGGTTGGCTACCAATATCTTGAACCCGGACGGTTTACCGAAGTGGACCCAATTGATGTGTGCATGGTGCATAAGCCGGTCTCGGATGAGCCGTTCTCTCACTTAGCATCCAGGACACAGACCTACCAGAACTCCGAACTATTGCGACATCTGGAAATCAAAAGGGTTGAGTAAGTAAGCTGAGAGGGGTCAGTGAGCCCAATGTGTGGTTGTACTCTTCATCTTGGATCACCACACAAGAACTCGGACTTAGGGCGGTGTTCAACGAGACAACCCACCGTGTACTCCTACACAACCTCTCATCGTTCACCTTGTATTAGGGTAGATTCACCAACACTTTTCTACCATCATCATCATGATGACTACTATCCAGACTCACATAACAATATCATCAAGGTATCACTCTAAGCATGCAATAAGCAGTAACAATTGCAGGGGCCACATGATATCAATCAACTCCTACATTTGCTAGGATTGTGGTTTGCTTACTACTGTGACAAAAATGATAGGTCATGCAAAGGAATGGGTTCATCTATGCGGTAGAAACGCATCATGGTAATCATCCTAAAGAATGCATAAGCGAGACATGAGAGGGAAGTGGGATTTTATCGACATGATCAATGGGGGTTTGCTTGCCTTGCTGACGAGGTTCGGGTTCGGGTTCTTCAACGAAGGGGGCAGCCTCTTGTTCCGGTTCCACCTCTACTCGACAAACAACAAACAAGGTAGCAAAGTAAATACAATGCACAATCACATGATGGAAGGTTGAATCTTGATGTATATGCTTTGATGTGTGAGGCAATTCCATTTAAATGGAGTATATTGCAAATTGAATTGCAAATTCAAACTCCAATTTGAATTCAAACTTAGCCAAGTTACATGTGACATTGTTTGATCAATTTGAAACATTTTGAATTGTGTATGATATGCCTCTGAAGTGTGGTTGAAAAGTAGCATAATTCCATGGTCCAAGTTGCAAAATCATTTGAATTGAATTTGAATAAATTCCAAATAAATCAAATGACATATGCTACTGGTCCCATTTTAAAATAAACTCGAACATAGTTGAAATTCGGATTTTTGGATAGCTTATTTTCTCCTGATCATTTTTCATATATTATTTGTCCAATTTGGAGTTGATATGAATTTTCTATGAATTTCCAAAGTTTGGGCTATTTTCTGGATTTTCTGGAATTCTTTAAATCATTTCAATTTCTGGAAAAGTCTTTATTGCATCAGCATGACTTAATGCTGGCGTCAGGGGGGGGGGGCTGACGAGTGGGCCAAGGCTGTCAGTAGGTCTGGGTTAATCCCCGTTTGATTTAAACTAACAGGGGGTTAAGGGGTCCAGGGCCCCACCTGTCATCGGCTGTGGGGGGTCATTAGGGGGTGATTAATGGATAACCCACCGGCAGTTAACCGGCGGCGACCACGGGGACGGCGGCGTCTCGCTGGAATCGGCTAGAGGCCACGGTAGAGGAAACGGAGGGCATCGGCGTGCTCCTGGAGGTCGTCCGCGTCGAGAGGAAGCATCAAGGGGTCACGGGGAGGTCGGGAGCGACGACGGCGACGTGCTGGGCGGAAACAGAACGACGGCGAGGTTGGGCGGAAGGCTAGCGTGCACGGCCTGGGCTATCCTTGCGCGCGTTCGAAAGCTGGCAGTGCCAGGAGTCATCTGCGCGCTCTAGGGCAACAAGGAGGGCACTGGAGCGAGCTCTACTTCGACCAAGGCGGCGGCGGAGCACTGCGTCCATGGCGTTTTCGGCTAGAGCTACGGAGGGGATCGAGGAAAAGCACCGGGCGAACCGTAGGATAACCGTGAATCCAACGGAGGCGGTCGCGTGCTCGGGGAAGCTCGGAGTTGGCCTAAATTTGAAGACGACGCGCGGCGGCCGGAGACGAACGCGATGAAGGGGGCGGCGGCTACAAAGCTTCCTGGCTCGATTACTCCTGCACGGCGACGAAGACGAGCATGGCGCGCATCCTGGACATCTCGTGGCAGCTCGATGAGGCCGGTGGCCACGCGGTTGCGGCGGCGCGCTCCGGCGGTTCCTTCTGTCGACGACGAACACGGCAAGGGAGGAGGGGGAGGTGGCTCTGGAGGAAGGGGAACGAAGCTGGGAGTCTTCCAGACGTCTCCGGTCGAGGAGATAAGCCCTGGGCAGGCAGGCAGCTGCCTGGCGCGCCCACGGTGCTCGTCGCCGACCTGGGTGCCTGCCTGGCCGGGGTTGAAGACGCATGTGCCCCCCGTGGGCTGGGCTGGGCCGGGCTGGGGGAGAGTTGGGCTTCTTTGCAGGTAAGCCCCTTTTCCTTTTCTGCTTTCTTTTTCTTTTTTGTAAATTTGTTTGGCTTAGCAAATAAATAGCTAGGCATTTTATTAAATGCTGGAAAATTTTATATGGCCTCATAATAATATACTGGCCACTTATAAATTTTGAACATTTTTAAAATTCAAATAATTTGAACTTTTACTCAAATAGGGTTATTTGATTAATTCCAAGGCACTGTTTGAATATTTGAAAAATCCATGAGCATGGGGTGGGTCCCACATCACTTGAAATGTGATCACACTCATTTATAAGACTTTTCAAAAATCTAACATGAATTTTTGGAGAAGATTTTTATCTGGCCTTTTGAATTATTTCATCTGGGGGGTTCCTTCTCCCATTTTTGCTTTTGAATTTGATTTCAAAGATTTCTTTTGAAATTTTAACATGATGCAATTGACTTACTAACCCTAGCACATTACCTAACAGAGGGTTCTGACAACTCGCTCCCACTCAACAGAATCTCATCCCGAGATTCAGAAGTCTGCGGGAGGAAGGTGGGATACTCTTTCCCACGTAGCTTCTCTCTCAGAGTGGTGTAACCATTGCACTTTCAGAAACCTAATCTTCTGACGACGAGTGACACGCTTTGCGGAATCAAGAATACGAACGGGGTACTCTCGATAAGAAAGGTCATCTTGGAGATCAAGCGTTTCATGGTCGACTTCGCGGATGGGGTCCTTGAAGCAACGCTTGAGTTGGGACACATGGAATACATCATGTACTCGGGAAAGGTGCGGGGGTAGTTCAAGTTGGTAGGCAACTTCTCCACGTTTAGCAAGAATGCAGAAAGGTCCGATGTAACGTGGGGCCAACTTGCCTTTGATACCGAAACGTTGGGTTCCCTTTAGAGGAGTAACCCGAAGGTAAGCCTTCTCATCCAGATTGTAGCTCTCTTGCCTATGATGACGATCATAGTAGCTTTTCTGACGAGATTGGGCTGCTTTCAAATGATAAAGAACAGCGCGAACTTGCTCTTCTGCTTCCTTGATCGTATCTGGTCCAAAGTTTAGTGGTGTTCGACATTGTCGTCCATAAATGAGTTCAAAAGGAGCCATGTTCAGACTAGAATGAAAACTATTGTTATAAGCAAATTCGGCGAATGGCAGAGACTTCTCCCAATTCTTTCCGAATGAGATAACACAAGCTCTAAGCATGTCTTCAAGAATTTGGTTAACCCTTTCGACTTGACCGCTAGACTGAGGATGGAAAGCTGTACTAAAGGAGAGATGAGTTCCCATAGCATTCTGAAAGCTTCCCCAAAATCTAGAGGTGAAAAGGCTACCGCGATCAGAATTGATTTCCAAAGGAACACCGTGAAGGGATACAATTCTGGAGACGTACAAGTCCGCTAACTGGCTAGCAGTTATAGACTCGCGAACTGGAAGGAAGTGAGCAACTTTGGAAAGCCTATCTATGACAACGAAGATGGCATTGTTTCCTTTCTGGGTTTTTGGAAAGCCGGTGATGAAGTCCATACTGACTTTGTCCCATTTCCACTCGGGAATAGACAAAGGTTGAAGTGTACCAGCAGGTCTTTGATGTTCTGCCTTAATGCGACGAAAAACATCACATTCGGCAACAAATCGAGCAATGTCTCTCTTCATCCTAGTCCACCAAAATCTCTGGCGTAGATCTCGGTACATTTTTGTGCTACCGGGATGAATCGACAGGGGTGTGTCATGGGCTTCTTTGAGGATGAGTTGCCTTAGTTCCCTATTCTTAGGTATTACCAAATGATTTCCAACGAATACCGTTCCTTTACTATCTGTGGAGAAACATTTAGCAACTCCGCTAGCAATGTTCTCCTTGATCCGGCGAACGCCTCATGCACGCCTTTGGGAAACTATGATTTGATCCTCAAGAGTTGGTTTCGCCACCAAGGTAGAAAGATACCCTTGAGGAACAATCTCAAGATTGAGCTTGCGAAATTCCTCATGAAGAAGTGGTTGATACTGTTGTAACATGAGGTTGTTACAATACGACTTACGACTTAGTGCATCAGCCATGACATTGGCTTTGCCTGGGGTGTAAGAAATTACTACGTCGTAATCTTTTATCAACTCAATCCAGCGTCTTTGCCTGAGATTAAGATCTGGCTGGGTGAAAATGTATTTGAGGCTTTGGTGGTCGGAATAGATCTCACAACGATTAACAAGGAGGTAATGTCGCCAAGTTGTTAGGGCATGAACTACGGCAGCGAGTTCAAGGTCATGGGTAGGATAGTTCTCTTCATGTGGCCGCAACTGGCGTGAAGCATAAGCTTCCACATGTCGATCTTGCAGAAGTATGCATCCTAACCCTTGCCGTGATGCGTCACAATAGATTTCGAAATCCTTTTTGGTGTCTGGAGGTGCAAGTATGGTTGCAGAAGTCAACCTTCTTTTTAGCTCTTGAAAGCTTTCCTCGCACTTAGGAGTCCATAGGAATTTCTTATCTTTCTTGAGGAGTTCAGTTAGAGGCTTTGCAACTTTAGAAAAGTTCTCGACGAAGCGACGGCAATAGCTGGCTAGGCCAAGAAAACTCCTAACTTGCTTAACCGATTCAGGTGGAGTCCAGTCAAGGACGGCCTGAACTCTCTCGGGATTCATAGCAATGCCTTTTGCAGAAATCACGTGGCCTAAGTAGGTCACTTCTGGTAGCCAAAATTCACACTTGGAGAATTTAGCATACAGGCGATGCTCTCTAAGTTTCATCAATACCAGCCTTAGGTGTTCGGCATGTTCTTCTTAGTTCTTCGAGTAGATGAGAATATCATCGAGATAGACCACAACAAATTTATCTAAGTACTCCATGAAGATCGAATTCATCATGCGTGAGAAAGTGACGGGGGCATTGGTTAAACCAAAGGACATGACGGTGTACTCGTAAAGACCATCACGAGTAGTAAAAGCCGTTTTGGGAATGTCCTCGTTTCGGATATTGATTTGATGATAACCTAATCTCAAATCCATCTTGGAGAAGACAGAGGATCCTGCAAGTTGATCATAAAGATCATTGGTCCTAGGCAATGGGTACTTGTTCTTTATCGTCGCTAAATTTAGCGGGCGATAGTCTACGCACATCCTTTCTGTTCCATCTTTCTTCGTTACGAACAGAACGGGGCAACCCCATGGCGATGAGCTAGGGTGGAGGAAGCCTTTTTCCAACAAAGCTTCCAGTTGGGTTTTAAGCTCAGCTAACTCACGTGGGGCCATTTTGTATGGGCGTCTAGAAATTGGTGCGGTTCCTGGGGCAAGATCCACTATAAACTCTACACATCTGTCGGGTGGCATGCCCGGCAGCTCTTCAGGAAAGACATCCGGGAAGTCACGAACCACCGGAATATCTTCAAGTTCGGGAAGGGGAAGTACATTCAAGGAATGCACTTGGGTTCATGTTTTGGGTGAGGTATAGTTGACGGTTTTTCCTGAAGGGTGGGTGAGTTTCACGGATTTTCCTTTGCAATCCAGGTAGGCATTCTGTCTTGATAGCCAATCCATGCCAAAGATGACATCAATATCTGAAGACTTGAGGGCTATGAGTGAAGCAAGGAATACTAAACCTCAACTGCAATTTGATTACCGTGGCTTACTCTATTAGTTTGCCATCTTGACCCTGGAGTTTGAATAATCATGGGGGTGGACAATTCAACAAAGGATAACTCATGACGAAGTGCATAACTTTCCGACATGAATGAATGAGATGCTCCTGGGTCGAAAAGAACGGAAGTAGGAACATAATTGACTGGGAGCGTACCAAGAATGACGTCAGTGGTGTCGTCAGTCTCTTCGGCGGCAATCTGGTTCACACGTCCACGAGTGACGGGAGGAGCGGGTTTGGCGGTGTAGACCTTCTGGGGGGGCTTGCCACGACCATTGTTGTTGCCTCCGGCACGGGGTGGAGCATTCTGATTCTGGAGTTGGTTCTGGGGACAATCACGAGAGTAGTGGCCTGCCTGACCACACTTGTAGCAAGCTCCCAAAATAGTGCGTGGAGCTGGGTTGTTTGGTGGAGCTGGGTGGAACTGAGTTGGTGGACGAGGCGCCACATAGGATGGCCTCGGTGGGTTGTTCTGGTGGAACATACTATTGGGGATCCAAATCTTGCGCTTCTGAGAGCCGGAACTGGATGATCCATCATCTCTAGGGTGTTTGCGAAAGTCGTTGGGGGTGTTCATGTCCTCTTCCTTGTTGATGGCCTTGTTGACAAGAACTCACGACTAAACTCGTCAACAGTCCTTCTGCCTTGAGTGAGGTTGCAGAACTCCTCACGCTTGCGGTCCATAAGACCCTTGGGAATGTGGTGCTCACGGAAGGAAGTGCAGAATTCATCCCAAGATGCAGGCGGTCCAACGGGACGCATGTTCAGGAAGTTCTCCCACTAAGAGCTAGCTGCACCTTCAAGGTGATAGGTGGCATAGCTGACCTTGTCGCCATTTGCAACATGGCCTTCCTGGAGCTTCCTCTCGATGCTACGAAGCCAGTCATCGGCGTCAAGGGGCTCGTTGGAGTAACTGAAAACCGGGGGATGAAGCCGGATGAAGTCGTTCAGGGACACCAACTCGTTGCGCTGCTGAGTGGTGTTGCGGGCAATGACTTCCAGCAGATGGTGAGAGTCTCGGCGGTTCCTCTCAACCTCCATCAGAACCTAAGCCATCGTGGTTGGGGGTGGAAGGTTGCCTTCCTCCTGGTCATTCCCACGACCCTGGTTACGACCAAGCTGGCCACGGGTTCCTTGAGACATGCTGAAGGTTGAAAACCAAAGTCAAACAGATTTGATTCGAAGAGTCTAAACAAGGTATTGATGTACTGGAAGGATTACAGAGCAAAGGAAGTAATCATCTTGACAACATGGTGATAAAGCATACAAGCCATATATTCACAAGCTGTCATATAAACCATACATCGTTTTAGTACAAGCACCAAGCTAATACAAACGTGATGAAGATGATACATCCTTCAGAGGCACTCTGACTTCCTATACATTATTTATCTAAGCCTCTGGAACTTAGACACCTTGCGTACAATATACTAAGAAACTACTACATACTCACTAAGTAAGACCATAGGCGGTCTCACTCATCTCCATCTCCATAGTAGTCCTCATAAAAGTTACCCGCGTATCTCGGTAGCTGAAGGTGACCATTGGAAAACACGGAGGCCTGTGGACCCTGATATCCATTTGGGCAAGGATGGGGCCTAGGTCCAGCGTAGGGTGGAAGCAAAGGACCGCGGGGTGGAAAAATGCCTCCAATCTCGGGCCAAGCAACTCGAGAAGGCATCTGAGTCTTCGCTGGGTAGATAGCATCAAACTCAACTGATCCAACGCTCACGAAGGGTGCCAAAAGGGTCAGTGCTCGATACAGACGAACACGAGTGGCGTGAAGCTCGAAACGGAGAGCGCGTGCATCACGATCTCGATCACTAGCAAACCTAGAAGTCATCTGAAGTGCTGGATCTTCTGCAGAGTGATCTGAGTAGAGTCCGGTGTAATATCCCTCTTCTCCTGGAAGTGCAGCAGGGATATAGCGGAAAGAGGTCTCTCTCAGCATAGTGTGCTCCTCTCACAGCAGGGTAATACATGAGTATGCAGCATCCTGCACAGCCATGTTCTCTGTCATGCCAATGCCATGTCCAAAGTGGATAGGCTGAGTGACTCCAACGTGGTGCGGATAGATCCTGACAATGCAGTGGAACTGGGTCTGGTTGAAGTCAAGGAACTGCTCCTCAACGGTGTACTCAGGATACCATCGATATCCCACATAGGACATCATCTCAATCAACGTGGAGGGATGGCCACGCACACCGAGGCACCTGGTCAAACGAACAATCTGCCGAGGGGGAAGATCTGCCATCTGAAACAGAAAGGAGTTTGCAAATGCATCACATTATGAGATAAACCTGGAATGACTCGGACAGCATAACGGCTGTAATTGCAAGAAAAAGACAATTTCTTAGAACATGGAAACAACACTTACATACGATGTAATAAATCAGGAAGCATAACCACTCTAACAAACCGATCACAACTTTCCTACGGCTACAAGGAAGCAAACAACGAGATGTTCTAATCAGACAGAGGAGAGCCTAGTCCTATCTTCCCGTAGAATAAGATGAGGGTGACTCAGAACTCAGAACGAAGGGGGTAAGGAGAAAAAAGAAGCCTTACGTTGTTCCCTTATATACCCAGAGTAACTATATATCTATAGAAGGCTAGACTCGACTTCGGCCAAGGCTGCTAGTCCTACAGTCAGTCCTGCTCTGGTACCAAGTCTGTCGGGACCCGGGGTTAGCGTATGCAAGTACAGTTAAGATATAGTCATATGGAGAGCCGAGAACCGTACCCACTTGTCTAAGCAGACAAGGCCAAGCATAGAACATTCTCGGAAAGCATCGTACGTGAGGGGCATCCCATCCAGGCCGGATGATCAACTGAGATGGGTCCTCATCGTCCGCACACAAGTCTAATGATATGGGTGGTGAACTCCCATATTCAAAGACAAGTCGCCTCAACCATACTATCGAATATCTCATAACTCTTACATAGACTTACTCCAGCCCGATCACTTAGTTGGGGTCTAGGGCGGGCTCGATCATACCACAAAGTGTGCACGAGACGGAGTCTCGAGCAATCGCATCGCGATGCCCCAAGCTGCGCACATCTAAGGGCCAATTGGTGTATGAAAGACCGCCAGCCAGATCACAACTATGGTCTCGAAAACCCATACAAAGACATGCATGTTATAAACATACACGCAGCACACATGCCTTGTGTGAACAGTAGGTATCATTGCAATTCTCTACAAAATATACATTTTTATTGATAACTCTTATTGAGTGCACACAGAGATCACAAACATGTGATCCAACATTACAACACAAGCGGAAGCAAAGTATGTCTGAGTACAGACAAGTTTAACAAATGGCTTAAGAAACCTTATTTAAACACAGGCCCTCCACGAGGGAACCAGTCGTCTGTCTGAGACTAGACTAGCTTGATCTTCAGTCGTCCAGCTCGATGAAGAAGCCACCTTCGGGGTCAGTGGTTTCATCTAAAACATAGATTAAGCAAACGTGAGTACAAAGTCGTACTCAGCAAGACTTACATAGGAACTATACTACTCATGCACATCTATCAAGGTAAAGGGAGGTGGGGTTTCACTTGCAGAAGTGCCAGCTTTGACTTGGCTAATCCTGAACTACGAGTACCAGACTTTGAGGTAAGAAGCGTACACAAGTCCACTACTTTCTCCAACCAATTACACCACTATGGTGCCTTCCTCGACTTCCCCACGAGAAAGCACGCCATAGCACTCACACTTATCTTGGTGTGTTTTAGAAGTATCCAGTTCAAGTTGTCTAATAATCAAGCTAAGCTTTCGAAGCAGTCCTTAACCGCGGACGCGGCTATTCGAATAGTTTTGTTAACCCTGCAGGGGTGTACCGCTACACACACATGATCATCATTTACCGCCTTTGATCTCGACACCATTCAAGGGGTGCCAGCGAGGATGCTCACCACAACTGTTACCTCATAGCCGATCTAGTCCGAGAAAGCCGCCTACTTGGGTTGGCTACCACTATCGTGAACCCGGCCGGTTTACCGAAGTGGACCCAAGTGATGTGTGCGTGGTGCATAAGCCTGTCTCGGATGAGCCGTTCTCTCACTTAGCATCCAGGCCACAGACCTACCAGAACTCCGAACTATTGCGACATCTGTACATCAAAAGTGATGAGTTAGTAAGCTGAGAGGGGTCAGTGAGCCCAATGTGTGGTTGTACTCTTCATCTTGTATCACCACACAAGAACTCGGACTTAGGGCGGTGTTCAACGAGACAACCCACCGTGTACTCCTACACAGCCTCTCATCGTTCACCTTGTATTAGGGTAGATTCACCAAAACTTTTCTACCATCATCATCATGATCACTACCATCCAGACTCACATAACAATATCATCAAGGTATCACTCTAAGCATGCAATAAGCAGTAACAATTGCAGGGGCCACATGATATCAATCAACTCCTACATTTGCTAGGATTGTGGTTTGCTTACTACTGTGACAAAAATGATAGGTCATGCAAAGGAATGGGTTCATCTATGCGGTAGAAACGCATCATGGTAATCATCCTAAACAATGCATAAGCGAGACATGAGAGGGAAGTGGGATTTTATCGACATGATCAATGGGGGTTTGCTTGCCTTGCTGACGAGGTTCGGGTTCGGGGTCTTCAACGAAGGGGGCAGCCTCCTGTTCCGGTTCCACCTCTACTCGACAAACAACAAACAAGGTAGCAAAGTAAATACAATGCACAATCACATGATGGAAGGTTGAATCTTGATGTATATGCTTTGATGTGTGAGGCAATTCCATTTAAATGGAGTATGTTGAAAATTGAATGTCAGAACCCTCTGTTAGGTAATGTGCTAGGGTTCGCCAGTACTCTTGCATCATGTTAAATTTTCAAAAGAAAACTTTGAAATCAAATTCAAAAGCAAAATGGGAGAAGGAACCCCCTAGATGAATTAATTCAAAAGGCCAGATAAAAATCTTCTCCAAAAAATTCATGTTAGATTTTTGAAAAGTCTTATAAATGAGTGTGATCACATATCAAGTGATGTGGGACCCACCCCATGCTCATAGATTTTTCAAATATTCAAACAGTGCCTTGGAATTAATCAAATAACCCTATTTGAGTTAAGATTGAAATTATTTGAATTTTAAAAATGTTGAAACTTTATAAGTGGCTAGTCTATATTATTATGAAGCCATATAAAAATTTTCAGCATTTAATAAAATTCCTAGCTATTTAATTTAGCACAGCACAAAAAATGTCAAAAAAGAAAAACAGAAAAGGAATCAGAAATACTTACCAGACGCCCAGGCGAAGCCGGCCCCTCCAGCCCAGCTGGCCCAAAAGGGCACAGGGGTCTTCTTCCCCGATCCCGCGCCTCCAAGCTGCTCGGTGGAATGCCACCGAGCTAGCCGTGCACGTCGCCGCCTCTCCAGACGCCACCTTCCCCTCCCGCGCCTTCTAGCCACACCACAGAGACGCTGGAGACGCCGTGCGTCCATTCCCCCCCTCCCCAGTGCCTATCCTCCTCTCTCTCGCTGAGCCCCGCGAAGAACAGGATGCCGCCGTCGCCATGGCTTGAAGCCCGCGTGGCCAACGTCATTCTCGAGCTGCGTCGTGTTGTCCATCCTCCTCGCCATCCTCGACTTCGTCTCCGTGCAGAAGGAATCGAGCTCGGACGCTCTGTAGCCTCCGGAATCATCTCCACGTCGCTGCCGGACCCGCAAGCCAACTCCGCCGAATTCGTCGTCGTTGAAGCCTCTCTGCCTCCACCGCCTGTGCCGTTGCGTTCACCACCTCCTGGTGAGTAGAACCCCCAACCTTGCGGCTCCTCAATCCCCCCCTAGCCGATTCCACCATGAGAGCAGAGGAAGGTCGCCGCCATGGACGATGCCCCCTTGCTCCCGTGCCCCTATCAATGCCCCAGAGCGTGCGTATGGCTCATGCGTGCGCTAGCTTCACAACGCGCCACTCGCCACCCCAAATGGTGCCCGTTTTCCCCCTTCCCGGCGCAGCCCTAGCTTCTGCTTCCGCCGTCGTCGACGCCGGCGACGCTCCAGTGACCCCTGAAGCTCTGGACGGGTCCATTCGATGCGGACGACGATGCTGAGCAAGATGGTGCACTCCTTTTCCCCTCCCGTGCCCGATTTGCAACTCCGACGAGTTCTCTGGCGAACAGTACCGCCGTCGACGCCATTAGGGCTTAACCCAGTGCTTAACCCCCCTGGCCCCACCTGCCAGTGACCATGACATGTGGGCCAGTCCCCCTGCTAACCCCCTATTAAGTTTAAATCAAAGTTAATCAGCGTAATTAAACAACAGTGTCACGTACATGTGGGTCCCAGTGGTCAGAGGCCCCCTGACGCCAGCATGACCTCATGCTGACGCAGTAAACCTTTTTCCAGAAATTAAAAGAATTAAAGAAATTCCAGAAATTCCAGAAAATACCCCAAACTTTGGAAATTCATAGAAAATTCATATTAACTCCAAATTGGACAAATAATATATGAAAAATGATCAGGAGAAAATAAGCTATCCAAAAATGCAACTTTAAACTATGTTTGAGTTGATCTTAAAATGGGACCAGTAGCATATGTCATTTGATTTATTTGGAATTAATTCAAATTCAATTCAAATGATTTTGCAACTTGAACCATGGAATTAAGCTATATTTCAACCACACTTCAGAGGCATATCATACACATTTCCAAAAGGTTCAAAATGATCAAACAATGTCACATGTAACTTGGTTAAGTTTGAATTCAAATTGGAGTTTGAATTTGCAATTCAATTTGCAATATACTCCATTTAAATGGAATTGCTTCACACATCAAAGCATATACATCAAGTGTCAACCTTTCATCATGTGATTGTGCATTGTATTTACTTCGCTACCTTGTTTGTTGTTTGTCGAGTAGAGGTGGAACCGGAGCAGGAGGCTGCCCCCTTCGCTGAAGACCCAGAACTCGAACCTCGTCAGCAAGGCAAGCAAACCCCCATTGATCATGTCAATAAAATCACACTTCCCACTCATGTCTCGCTTATGCATTGTTTAGGATGATTACCATGCTACGTTTCTACCGCATAGATGAACCCATTCCTTTGCATGATGTAACAGCCCACATGTAATAAGCTATAAACACCATGTAATTTATTTTTCCTCTGTTGGACTGGTAACTTGGCATGGTAGATGTGTATGACAATTCATGTGGTGATTTTGATTGGCCTTGAGAATGGAGTCATGTTGAGTTAATTTTCCTTTGCATCCAAAGTGGTTCAAGAAGGGCAGTTATGGAATTTTCCTTGCCACATGCTCACTCTTCTTGATCCCAATCTTGGCCAAGCCTTTTCTTTTGCCTTTGCAAGGGGTTTAAAACCCTCAAAGCATTTTTGCCACCACCAAAAACAATATCCCTAGTTCAAAGTGTTTTTGAATTCAAAAACAGGGCCACATTTTTGTTGTTGCCAAAATTGGTCAAACCAATTTTGAAAAATCTAGAAAAATGCAAGGATTGAGAATTTCAAACTCATGGAATTTTGAACCTTCTATATTTTCTCTCAAAAACTATTCAAAGTCCTTTTCTATTTAATTTTAAATGGAAAAGGGTACTGTTATGCTTTTGGATATTTTTCACTGCATGCAAAATTGTTCAAATCAATTTTGGGTGATCAATCATCTTGTTAGGGGATTTTAAAAATATTTGGAATATTTTTTCCTTGCCCTATCTTTTTTTATTTCTTTTTCTTTCTCTGCTGCTCTTTTCTATTTGGAAAAGGGGCCCTGTTCCTCCCTTCTCACCTCCATCCCAGCTGGGCCGCCTGGAATCAGCCCACCTGGAGCGCCCGTTCTTTTTTTCCTTCCTCCCTCTCTCTCTCTGCCAGCCGGACCCCACCTGTCATCCCCCTCCTCTGCTTTTCCTCCCCCCTCACGCACATGGCGTGCCCGTGGAGGAGAGGCCCTCCTTCGTCCACGTCGCCTCTGCCCCTCTCCTATATATGCGCCCAGCTCCTCGTCCCAACCCTAGCTCCATTTCCCTCGGGCGCCGCCGCCTCCATCGTCTCCTCCCCCGCGTCTTGTTCGAGTTCGCCATGGACAGGAGGTCCATGGCCTGAGGTGCCTGCGAAGCGAGTTGGTCGTTGTCCTCGTCTACGTCGTCGTCTGGCACACCGGCGACCTCCTTTCCGGGCCACCCGAGTCGTCGCCCCGCTGTGAGCTCGCCGACCCCCCCTCTCCTGTTTCTTCAAGAAGTCGTTTCCGCCGTGTTTTTCCGTCGAGTAGTGGCTCCTGTTCGTGGCACGGCGAGGCGTGGTGCGTGGGAAAATGGGATCGGGGTACTCCCGGCTGCGGTTAGCAGAAGGCGTCGAGCCCCTGGCGATCTAGACGAGATGAGGGGGACGCCGGAACCCACGCGCGCGGAGCTGCAGTTTCTGAACTTCGTCAGACAGCAGCAAGCAGCTCCCTTTCTTCAGTTCTCGCCCCGATCCGCTTCGATTTTCCGCGCGAGACGAACACCGTTGCAGCTCCAGTGTTGATGCAGTGCTGCATCAGTGTGTTGGGTGCCTAGATCGATCCATAGCGCCGCAAGATCCCTCCTTTCTTCCCGTCGGCAGCCGACCGAACTTGGGATTCCGTTTCGTGTTCAGTTCAGCAAGCACCCCGTAGCTAGTATGTCTTCAGAGCGAGCCGTGTTCTGGCAGAAGTCGTTTAGTAGCCGAGTGGTAGAGCGCTTGGAGTCGTAGCGCAGGGTGCGGGGTTCGAATCCCCTGGGGTCGATTTAACCCCAATTTTTTGCTCCTTTTTAGAGCTGGCCGTGGGAAGCAGCTGGGTCTGGCCCGTTAGTAGTAGCGCGCCAGGCGGCAGGGAGCAGCAGCTGGGCTGCTGGCCGAAGCCAGCCCAAGCTGGCTGGGCTTCCCTTTTTTTTTTTTTTTATTCCTTTTCTTTTCTGTTTTATTTTATTCAAGTTTGAATTCAAATTCAAACTAGAGGATCACCTCCTGTTCAATTGAGGCATGCCTTATATCAATGTTGGGTAGCTTGAGCTACTGGTCAGCATAGTGGGGAGCATTTTTGCATTTGAACCCCTATGTTTTGGAAGCATGGTCAATTTGAAAAATGCCCCCCCTGCAAATTCTTGGCTTGGCAAAGTTTGTTCATTTTCAAATAACCCCATGCCATATATGAAATGGGGGTAGTTTTACGCAAGTAGTTGCATGGTGATGATGATTTGCTCATCTGAACCTTTTCAAAATTCCTGAGGTGCAATTTTGCACTCGGCCCCCTGAACATCAGCTGAATTTGCAACTGCCTTTGCAAATTCAAACTGAGACATGTCATATATGTTTTTGGGGTGCTTTTCTGCAAGGAGTTCAGTAGTGATGTTTTCATGATGTGTTGTGCAACTTTTGAGACAAGGTGTGATCACCTGGTTCAGAAGCTTTCAGGTCTGCCTGCTTGCAACATTTCAACTTCAGTGCATTTGAAATGTTGCTCATCTGATCCTTTCAAGTCTGTTCCAAGTCATCTTTTCCCTCAAGTTAGCCCCTAGCATATTGTCATATGCATAGTGGCTGGCCTCAAACCTTTGTTGCTCCTTCCTGTGTGTCAATCTCACCGACACCACTCCGTCTCCGGAATCATTGTTTTACTTTCATGTTATTTAAATTCTTGTAATGCTTGTTGATCATGTCATGCTTTTATGCTATTTACACCTACGTTAAGGCTCAGACCAAAGCCATTACAATGTAAATAAAATGCATATGAAAGTGATGACTTGTCGTCATCACCTTCATTTAAACTTGACTAGACAGGGTCACATCATGTAAATAAAACTTGAACATGCCATCCTTGTTTGAGTTGCATCAGTTGCTTACTTGTGTGCCTTTTCTTGCCGGTACCTTACGTTAGCACCTGAGACCGCCGAGGAGACTTACGTGGAGCTGTCCGACACCGAGCCCGAGAGTATCGTGGGTGCTGCTTCGACTACCTTACCAGGCAAGGGGGAGATCTGTGTCATTACTTTATAACTTTCTGCTCATGCCTAGCTGTAGATCTAGAACGTGGTTGCTTGATCCTATCTACCTTATATGCCATGTTTAAAACCATACAGCCATGATCCCCACATCCCAGCAAACCATTGTACTGCTAAGTTACCGCTGCTCAGCCATTGCTTAGTATGGATAGAAAACTTGCTTCTTACCTTATATATTTGTGGTCGGGATATCATGCTATAAAAGAAGTTGGAGGATATTTATTATTGTTAAATGATGTTAAATTATATTCGACGAAAGGTGGAAGGCTAGACTATCCCGTCTGGTGCTTTGTTCCATTTGAGTCACCTAGGACCCGAGTTCCGGGTATTGGTTCTTTGATCGAGCGTTCCTAATCGTGTGTGGGGTTTTATGGGGCCCCCTTGTCTTACCTACCTAGCTTCGTACATTCTAGTGGTGGCCCGAGCTGATTTAAATTTGCAATGTGTGTGTGCTGGTTGGATCCCCAGTTGTTTCGAAACCAAACCAGGGCCAGGAGGACACAGTTTCTTGGCTGGCCCACTTTGTCCGGCTGAGGACCCGGTCTCATAAGAGAACTAACCGGTTATCCAAACCTGCGACAGACGGTAGAGACCGATTCGAGAGCGTGTCCAGCTTTTGAGTTGGGTGTCGACTGACCGGGGGCCACCCGGATATGTGCGTTGTTAGTTAGAGGGACTCTGACGTTCCGGAGTTTCTGGCGCTGACCTAGCCAAGTGGAAACCGGGCGTACATGCGACGTCTATAATGGAGAGTTGGTACACCCTTGCAGGGTAAATCTTTTCGAAAAGCCGTGTCCGCGGTTATGGACAACCTTGAGCCTACGTCCTGTTCATAGAATGACATCAATGATATTCATGCTATAAAAATTTGACAAACCGTGTGCGTGCCTTGGTTGTCTTTCTTCGTCCAGGGGGACCGAGAGAGAAACGAGGTTGTGTTATGTTTGCGTAAGTAGGTGGTTAGCCGACCTACGACACGTTGTCAACGTAAATTCTTGGGTCTCATCCTTATTCTGATAGAACGAGTAGCCACCATATATGCTAGTATGGCTGCAAACTGTCTATATCTTTACCTTACCTGTAGCGTTAGTTATTCCGTAATGATATGTTCTCACCCTCGTTTACTTTTCCGCCTTTACCGCTTTGCCTGATCGGCCGCTGCAGTGGACTACTACCTCGACCCTACTACTAGCGTCGAGCTTGCAGGCAAGCAGAGCCATTCTCTTCCCCAGATATCGCCTATCGTTCCGTACATTTCTTGCACTAGGCATTGTTACTGCTGCTGCTACGATTACAATCCTATTCAATTGCATAGCCTGATTTTGTCGCCCCTTGATGTGCCTTCCTTTATCCTATGCTGCCTATTATTACTATTATGCTTTATTCAGCAGTGATCCCTGCGCATTGTTCGCTAGGATTAGATAGAGGGCCGTGATCACTCAGGGGAGTGAACGCGGATACAAATATAATAACTGCACAGGTACGGTACAATGCAGACACCGTCAAAGGCCCCTATTTTGGTTTTGCCTAGTCACCTCAAGTGTGAGCTATCAAGGAGTAATCGTTGAACTCCACTCGAGGCTGACTTTGTCTTGCCGCCATAGGGTCATGTAAACGGTTGTCCTTCAGGTAAGAAGTCGGGCGACCCAACGGTGCCCGCGAGAGGTATTGCGACGGGACGACAGGGAGGGTACGACCAGTGTACCGGTGTGCTTGGCCCCTGATCGTTGGCCGCGAGAGTTACCAACCCACGAAAGTCGAGCTCCTCCAGGAGCACACGCGATACAAGGTAAGGAGACGGTTCACCTTGTTGGTAACCGCAGTGACTTGGTGGGACGACGGGGCAGGCACCGATGTACTGGTGGTCCTGGCTGCTGTCGTTGTCCGCGGGTCAGTTAAGTCGAGGCAACGATAACGGTTGTCACGCAGGTTAATTAAAATTCTAAATGGTTCAGTGAATGTCTTAAGTTGGCTATATGCCATGTACGCACTACCTACCCGTGGGAATTACGAGTTTATGGGCTCCTCTGCTACGTAGTGTCGTCCGAGGACTTTTCAGACGTCAGCAGTACCGCGGCCTGCGCCGGGAAGTGGTGTTGTCTTATTTGCTCGAGCGGTGGTGTCTTTTTTGGATTTGCTTCAACTTCACCGGCTAGCCACGCACCGTGCAGGAGTACGTTCGGGTTGGGGTCCAAGGCTCGGCGTACTTAGGATTTAGACCGGCGGATGACCTCTCTGTTGAGTTTGAAAGATGGGCTATGAGGTGTCGGATAGACTCGGTGGAGCGTCCCCTAACAAGGTTCTCGCCACCCTGGAGATCCGTGCGTGTAGCGTAACACAAGTGCACCCCTGCCGGGAAGATTAATCTATTCGAATAGCCGTGTCCACGGTAACAGGACGCTTTATGCTGAAGCTGGATCTTACCACTAGAAACTATTATTATTAAACTGTATGGTTCCGGGGTCTCTTCCTCTCGGGGATGTCGAGGAGGTGAACTCGGAGGCATTGTTAATCATTACAACTTATTATTATACAATGCTGCAGCAACTTCTGCTGCATTGTTACTGTATGATTTATATAAACTGTTGGCTGATTCTTACCTCATGCTGCAAGACATCGTCGGAAGATGCTAGTCTTCGATAGGCCTAGCTTCTTACCCTTGCTCTGGTTTTCTGTCTTCAGTCCACTATATACAGCCTCTTCTTTCCGTTGATACAATGCATAATGCTTAGTAGCGGACGTAAGACTCGCGGGTATACTAGATACTCACCTGCTTTATTTCCTTTACTGTTTTGCCTGATCGGCCGCTGCAGCCGATGTTGGAGCCCAGGAGCAGGAGTACCCCGGAGGCGCCTACTACGACGTCGAGTTCCCCGTCGACCAGGAGTAGTTCGGTGGATCCCAGGCAGGAGGCCTCGCCTTTTCGATCTGTATCTCTGATGTGATTTTTGCTAGCCTTCTTAAGGCAAAACTTGACTAACTATGTCTGTACTCAGATATTATGGCTTGTATGACTTATGTATTCGGGTCCGCGTGACCCCCTCTATTGTAACATATTTGTTTATCCTTTTGTGTTTACTGTTGTGCTGTCATATTATCACCGTGGCACCCTAATCTCAGTCGTGTACCCTACGTGTATTATTACTGTACACGGTCTGATTTTGGGGGCGTCACACCCTAGCCGCTGATCTCGCCGAGGACAGAGCTGCGCCGCCGCCTTACTCAACGCCGGCAACGCTCTAGTGCCCCTGGAGACCCCCGATGACATCCCTATACGCGGGAGCACCTGGGCTTCAATTTGGTGCTTGCCCCGATCCCTCCCGTGGCCTGTAGCGCAACTCCGGCGGAGCGCCGCCGCGTGAAGAGCCGCCGGCGTCAAGCTGACCATTAGGCCCCCTAACCCGCGTGCTAATCACCCCCTAACCCCCTGCCACGGCCAATGACAGGTGGGGCCCTGCCCTAATTAACCCCTCGGGTTAATTATAAACAAGGGATTAACCCCCACTGAGACTGACAGGCCGACCCCACTGGCCAGAGCCCACCTACGTCATGCTGATGTCAGCATGACGCAGTAAATCAATTTCTGATTTTAAAAGAAATCAGAAAAATCCAGAAAATAGCCAAATCTTTAGAAAATCACAACTAATTCATTTTAACTCCAAATTGGACAAATAATATGTCTAAAATTATCAGAAAAATACAAGGATTATGAATATGCAATTTGTTTTCATGTTTGACCATTTTTAAATGGGTGAACAGTAGCAAACATGCATATGGATCCTTTTCAAATTCAAATTTCGAGTGATTTTGCAAGTGACTTTGCAACACACTTAATTTGAATGGTTTCATCCACACATCAGAGACATTACTTCAACTATACCACATCACTTCATGATCAACATTTTCAAATGAACTTTCATGCATTCAAATGCATTTGAAATTCATCGATAAATCAAATGGAGTTTGAATTTGCATTTCAAATGCAATATACTCCTTTAAAATGGAATGCTCAACACATCAGTACCTTGAACATCACCATTGCAATCTTATTCATGTGATTGTGCATTGTACATTATGTTGATCCTATGATTGTCATGTTGCTGATAGAAGTGGAGCCGGAACCCGAGATTACCCCCTTCGTTGAAGACCTCGTGACTGAACCTCGTCAGCAAGGCAAGCAAACCCCCATTGATCATGTCAATAAAATCCCACTTCCCTCTCATGTCTCGCTTATGCATTGTTCAGGATGATCACCATGATAACGATTCTACCGCATAGTTGAACCCATATCCTTTGCATGACCTATCATCTTGTCACAGTAGTAAGAAAACCAAAATCCTAGCAGATGTAGGAGTTGGTTGATATCATGTGGCCCCTGCAACTGTTACTGCTTATTGCATTCTTAGTGGTACAACGAGGTTGCTTTTGATGTGAGTCGGGATGATGATAAACATGGTGTTGATGAAAGTGAAATGTGTTGGTGAATCTACCCTAATACAAGGTGAACAATGAGAGGTTGTGTAGGAGTACACAGTGGGTTGTCTCGTTGAACACCGCCTTAAGTCCGAGTTCTTGTGTGGTGATCCAAGAAGAAGAGTACAACCACACATTGGGCTCACTGACCCCTCTCATCCTAGTACCTCACCCCGTTCGAACCCCAAGAGTCGCAGTAGTTCGGAGTTCTAGTAGGGCTGTGGCACGGTCTGCGAAGTGGATGAACGGCTTTTCAAGAACGGCTTGGGACCCTGCACACATCGTTTGAGGCTGTACTGGAACCTCGGCCGGACTTCCTTACGGATCCCCCTCAGATAGGCGATTCTGTGGACTAGAACGGATCTGTGGGCGAAGTGTTGTGGTGGCATCCCCGCTGCACCTCTTGAACGATGACACGCAAAAGGCGGTAACTGATGACACGTGTGTGTAGCGGTACACCCCTGCAGGGTTAACAAAACTATTCGAATAGTCGCGTCCGCGGTTAAGGACTGCTTGGAAAGCTTAGCTTGATTATTAGACAACTTGAACTGGATACTTCTAAAATACACCAAGATAAGTGTGAGTGCTATGGTGTGCTTCTCGTGGGGAAGTCGAGGAAGTAACCATAGTGGTGTAATTGGTTGAAGATATGTAGTGGACTCGTGTATGCTTCTTACCTCAAGTCTGGTACTCGTAGTTCAAGACTAGCCAAGTCAAAGCTGGCACTTTTGCAAGTGAAACCCCACCTCCCTTTACCTTGATACATATGCATGAATAGTATAGCTCCTATGTAAGTCTTGCTGAGTAAGATTTTGTACTCACGTTTGCTTAATCTATGTTTTAGATGAACCCACCGACCCCGATGGTGGCTTCTACCCGAAGCTCAAAGATTGAAGACTCAGACCAAGACCAAGCTAGTGTAGTCCCATTCAAACGACTGGTTCCCTCGTGGAGGGCTTGTTTTTAGATAAGGCTTCTCTAAGCCATTTGTTAAACTTGTCTGTACTCAGATCTACTTGCTTCCTCTTGTATGTTGTAATGTTGGATCACATGCTTGTGATCTCTGTGTGCACTCTATAAGAGTTATTAATAAAGATGTATACTTTGTAGAGAATTGCAATGATACCTGCTGTTCATAGTAGACATGTGTGTTGCGTGTAAGTTTATAACATGCATGTATTAGTATGGGTTTTCGAGACCTTAGTTGTGATCTGGCTGGCGGTCTTTTATACACTTAGTGACCCTTAGATGTGCGCAGCTTGGGGCATCGCGATGCGATTGCTCGAGACTCCATCTCGTGCGCACTTTGATGTATGATCGAGCCCGCCCTAGACCCCGACTAAGTGATCGGGCTGGAGTAAGTCTATGTAAGGGTTATAATACAATCAATAGTATGGTTGAGGCGACTTGTCTATGAGTATGGGAGTTCACCACCCACACCATTTAGACTTGTGTGCGGACGATGAGGACCCATTTCAGTTGATCATCCGGCCTGGATGGGATGCCCCTCACGTTCGATGCTTTCCGAGAACGTTCTATGCTTGGCCTTGTCTGCTTAGACAAGTGGGTACGGTTCTCGGCTCTCCATATGATCGTGTTGTAGCAAGGCTTGCATACGCTAACCGCGGGTCCTGACAAAAAGTAAAGAACAACAACTATACAGGCAGAAACTAAGAAAAGAAAAAGAACAACTCACAGCTAAGAGAATAAGCATGAAAATCCTATGAGGAGTTCTAGTTCAAGCGGAGCGTATTTCTCTCCCAAACAAAATAAAGATGGGGTCTAACTTGTTATGACAGAAAACAAAGCAAACCTAAGAAAAGTAAAGAGCGAGACACTCCAAGCATAGCACATAACTCATGAAGTGATAAAAATATAGTGCAACGAGGGATGAACTGATAATTTTTTATGAAGAAGGGGATGAAAAATCCTATGATGTGTTCTAGATTGGAGTGGAGCGTGTTTCTCTCCCACACAAATTAAGACAGGGTCTAACTTGTTATGAACAGCAAGCAAAGCTAAAGAAAACTAAAAATAAAACCTAAGAGTGAGACGCTCCAAGCATAGCACATAACGCATGAAGTGATAAAAATATAGTGAGAAGAAGGACGAACTGATGATTGTTGATGGAGAAGGGGATGCACGGGGGAATCCCCAAGCTTAGACACTTGAGTCTCCTTGTATATTTATTGGGGTGCACATGGGCATCCCCAAGCTCGAGCATTTGACACTCCAGGATCTTCTTTCATCATCTTCCATCGCACACTTGAAAACTCCCTTCATACATAACTCATTGTAAACTGATTAGAGAGGTTAGTACCCTATTAAAATAATTTTTTACTTACTGGGAATAAAGATATTATTGAAGAGCTACTGTTTCTCAAGATTGCCAAAAAAAATTTGCAATGAAAAGGCAAGCTTAAGGTTTGCAAAAGTAAAGAGAGACAAAACGTGGCAGAATCTGTGAATAACAGAACAACAGGTACTAAAGAATTTTTTTGGGATACTTCTGCAACTCAAATCAAAAAACTCAGAACATACGAAAGTTCCGTGATTGTATAGAGCACGCTGTGTAAACAATTTATTTCAAAAAGATGAACTGGGATTTTTCTACGTTTTTTTTCGTCACGAGGGCAGAATCTGTTTTCTGGACAACATGTCACAACTTTCACTTCCCTTGTCATCTGAGGCTATAAATGCCACAAAGCTTGAAAAGTAAAGATACAATGATGTTACTACAATAGTAACACTCATCAAGACCACTAAGAATAGAAGAAAAACAAAAAAACAAAACCTAAATTCGTTGCGGGCTGCCTCCCGAAAGTGCTTTCTTTAAAGCCATTAGCTAGGCTTAAAGCAAAAGAACAAGTTTTATCAAGAAAATAACTAGCCCGTGTGACGGACTCAAAAGGAAACTTAATATTTTTACTAGGGAAATGTTCCATCTCTTTCTTGAGAGGGAATTGGAATTTGATATTCCCCTCTTTCCTGTCAATAACAGCACCAACGGTGCGAAGAAAAGGACGTCCCAAAATAATTGGACAAGAGGGCTCACACTCAATGTCCATAATATTAAAATCAACAGGACATAATTGTGGGTGACAATGATAAGAAAATTGTCGATCTTCCCCAAAGGTTTCTTTACATAAGAATCGACAAGACGAACACCAAAAGAACAAGGATCAAAAGGTTTCAATTAAAGCATATCATACATTCTTTTGGGCATAACGGATGTACTAGCTCCAACATCACAAAGAGCAAAGCAAGAGAAGTTATTCAATTTTATTTTTATCATAGGATCCCAACCATCTTCTAGCTTCCTAGGTATGGAGGATTCTAGTCTAAGATTCTCCTCCCTAACTTTTATTAGAGTATTTGTGATATGCTCTATGAAGGCAAGATTAAGTGTTCTAGTGTGGGGGTCTCTAGACATTTTGTGTAGGAAACCAATAACTTCAGGTAAGTTGCAGTTGTCAAAGTCTAGATCACTACTATCTATCAAGGAGGTAGTGATATCATTTAGGCTCACTTGGTTGAAAGCCTATATGTTCATAGAGGTTTCTTCATCTATGGTTGAGGTGGTAGAATCACCATTGATAGGTCCAGTGGGACTAGGGGTGTGATGGGTGCTAACAGTTTGAACATCCTCAACAACTTGGATAGTAGCTATGGTGTGGTAGGTAGGAAGGATCTTAACTCTCTCTTCTTCTTCCCTTTCTCTAGACCATCTCTCTTTAAGTTTTCCCAACATCCTAATGTTTTCATTAATTTGCACTTGGATAGCATTCATAGGAGTGGTCTTCCTCTCCTCGGGGGGAGAAGTTCTAATTTTAAGCATCTCAACATCATGGGCTATGTTGTCTACCTTCGAAGAGAGAATATATAATTTGTCTAATTTCTCTTCTACACTCTTGTTGAAGGCCTTTTGGGTAGTCATAAAGTCTTTAAGCAAGGTCTCTAGTTCAGAGGTGGAGTTTTTGGTGCTAGGATAAGTGTTTTTGTTCCCATAGTTGTTGGATGGGAAAGGTCTAGGATTGTTGCTACCAAAATTACTCCTATAAGCATTATTGTTGAAGTTGTTTCTAGAGTTAAAGTTCACATCTACTTGTTGGTAAGTAGAGACATGATCAAGAGAGGAGATCTCCTCGACAGAATTTACCATCTTACCAGTTGGAGATCGTTCGGTGTGCCATTGAGAGTAGTTCAACATCATCTCATCAAGTAGCTTCGTGGCAGCACCAAGTGTGGTTGACATGAAAGTTCCTCCCGCGGGCGAGTCTAACAGATTCCGCGAGGTAAAGTTTAATCCTGCATAAAAAGTTTGGATAATCATCCAGGTAGTCAAACCATGTGTAGGGAAGTTCTTAACAAGAGATTTCATTCGTTCCCTAGCTTGGGCAACGTGTTCATTATCCAATTTCCTAAAATTCATAATGTTACTTCTCAACTGGATAATTTTAGCAGGGGGATAGCACTCTACTTCCCAATAAAAGCATCCTTACACTTGTACCAAAATCGATACTATTCTTAGGTAAGGATTGCAGCCACTCCTTGGCTCTTCCTCTCAAGGAGAAAGGAAAAAAGCTTCATATTGACGATGTCTCCATCTACTTCCTTGTACTTTTGCAAATCACAAAGCTCAACAAAATTATTTAAGTGCAAGGAAGCATCCTCTCCAGCACCTGAGAATTGATCTTTCATAACAAGATTAAGCAAAGCATGTTTAATTTCATAAGAAGGTGCTGAAGTGGCAGGTGGAGCAATAGGAGTGCAGATAAAGTCACTTTGTTGTGACAAGTGAAGTCACACAACTTGTTGTTTTCATTGAAACCCATAGTAGCAGCAGGTTTTTTTTGGTATTTTTGGTAAGGGACACAAAAGTAGAAACTAAAAGGTAAACTAAGAAGACTAAAAAGCAAGGATAAAAGATAGTGTACAACTCCCCTATCTTGTAGACTGGAGTCCCCGGCAACGGCGCCAGAAATTGGCTTGATACGGTGAGGATCTCTCACTCCTCGTTGGTTACCCCAAGTGGAAGGTGAGATGTAGCGTAGCAGCAAATTTCCCCTATATAGAGGATAGGGTTTGTCTCACGTAGGACTCGCAGAGATATAAGAAGGTGGTAAAGTGAACGGTGGTGCCGAGGTTGCTAACTTCACCTGGACCTGCACACACAACAAATAACTTTGCTCCCAACGAGTACAGAGGAGTTGCCAATTCCTCCGGCCTTGCTGTTTACAAAGGATCAATGCAAGGGATAATAGTGCAACTGAAAGTAAGAACTGAAAGTAAATTGAAGGTGTAAACAATGGTGTGAATATGGACCGGGGTCCCGTGAATTCACTAGTGATGTCTCTCTCCCAAAAGACAATAAAAGTGCTAGCGAGGTAAACAAATCACAGCTGGGCAATTGACATGATTAGAAACGCACCGTAATGCTAACTATGCTACAAAAGAAGGGAAGAGGCTCAAAAGCAATGGGCAGTACGCCAAGGTAAGTAGACCGAAATCCATCTACATCTACTACGAATCATCCACCTTGAGATATCTATCCAGAACATCTCACTGGTATTAAGTTGCGAATCCCACCCAAAGTGTAAACTCAAAGCAACAGACAACTGCATAAAAAGAACTATGTGTAAAGTAAACAATCCTTGCACCCGCAAGGACAAGCACCGTTGTTTTATCCCTGGTGGCAATAGCACATCCCCTAGTCTCATGTTTCTGTCACTCAAGCTAGACATCAAGGGGCTGAACCCACAATCAAGCATAACGCTCCCTCTTGGAGTTGCAACAAATCACTTGGCCAAAGTAAAATACGGGAACGGAGAACATGTAATAATTAACTAAATAACACAAATTTAAAAGAGAACCAAATATATTACTCATCACAATCTGAATAATAATCTCATAATCCATCAGATCCCAGCAAACTCAGCATAGAAACACAAAAAACTGTAATAGTGCCTCGATCATGTGAGGCAGCTCACGAGGTCTCGAAAGTGAAGCACATAGAGGGGAGGAGTACATCACGTAGCTACTAGTCACGGACTGATACGTCCAAAATGTATCTATAATTTCTTCTTGCTCCATGCTTCTTTTGTGTGATATTGCTATGGTATTGATACACTTTAATTCACTTTTGATCATATTTGGACTAACTTATTAACTCAGTGCACCCCAGTGCCAGTTCCTGTTTTCTACTGTTTTTCTATTTCAGGTATCCCAAATATTAAAAGTGCTCCAAAAATTCGGGAAAAATCCAATAAAAAATCAGCGCTTCTAAGCTTCGAGAATCACCGAGGGGAGGGGGGGCAGAGGGGACCCACCAGGGGCCTAGGCGCCCTGCCGGTGCGCCCTAGGGTGGGGCCGCGCCAGGGGGCCGCCTGGACCCTTGGTGGCCCCCCTGGCTGCCCCCCTTCGCCCGTATATTCTCCGTGACGCGAAACCCCCGAAACAGGAACCCTTTTTTGCGATCTCTCCTCTGTTCCGCCGCCGCCGCACTTCCAAGATCGGGAGCACCAGGAGACCTCTTCCCGGCACCCTGCCGGAGGGAGGAACCACCTCCGGGAGCTTCTCCACCACCATGGATGCTTCCCGGATGAACCGTGAGTAGTCCACCTTGGACCATGGGTCTATGATCAGTAGCTATGTGATGTTCTCCTCCCCTCTTTGTTCTTCATGGTTTAGACCTCATGAGATGACCTACATGATCGAGGCACATATGTAATCTTTCTGTTGTTGCTATGCTGAGTTTGCTGGGATCCGGTGGATTATGATACTATGTTCATATTGTGTTTGAGTAATATATTTGATTCTCCTCTTTCATATTTATGTTCTAGAGTAATTCTTGCATGTTCTCCGTTGCTGTTTATTTCTTTGGCCAAGTAGTGGGTAGTGACTCCAAGAGGGAGCGTTATGCATGTTCATGCCCCCTGATGACTAGCTTGAGTGACAGAAACATGAGTCTAGGGGATGTGTTGTTGCCACAAGGGAGAAAACAACGGTGCTTGTACTTGCGGGTGCAAGGATTGTTTACTTTACGCAAAGTTCTTTAATGCAGTTGTCTGTTGCTTTGAGTTTACACTTTGGGTGGGATTCGCAACTTAATACCAGCGAGATGTTCTGGATAGATATCTCAAGGTGGATGATTAGTAGGTAGATGCAGATGGATTTCGGTCTACTTGTCTTGGCGTACCGCCCATGCTTTTGAGCCTCTTCCTTTCTTTATAGCATAGTTAGCATTGGTTTGCACACATAATCATGTCAATTTCCCAGCTGTAATTTGTTTACCTCGCATGGCTATTTTATCGTCTTTTGGGATAGAGACATCACTAGTGAACATCATAGGACCCCGGTCCATATTTCCAACACATGTTTACACCCGCTATTTATTTCCTGCTTTATTTAGTTTTCCGTTGCTATCACTATCATTATTATCCTGTGCGTTTTTATCCTTTGTAAACAAAAAGGCCGGAGGTATTGACAACCTCTCTGAACTCATTGGGAGCAAAGTTATCTGTTGTGTGTGCAGGTCCAGGGGAAGCAAGTGATTCTTTTCAGACGGCGCATCACTTGTCGATACACCTACTTATTGTTGCTGGAGTCCTGCTAGAGACAAACCTTGGTATCTTCACCGAGGGAAATTGCTGCTATCTACATCTCAACCTTCCACTTTGATAACCAACGAGGGGCGAGAAGCTATTGTGCTGTTGCTGGGGAAGCAAACTATACTTGTCAACTCTCGTACCATCAAAATCAATTTCTGGCGCCGTTGCCGGGGACTCCGCACTTCAAGATAGGGGATTTGTACACTATCTTTTGTCTTTGCTTTTTAGTCTTGTTAGTTTACCTTTCAGTTTTTGCTTTAGTGTCCTTTATCAAAAATAAAAAAATAGTTACCTTACTAGTAGTCATCATTATGTCTGGTCCTTTTGCCTTTGGTGAAGCAGAAGTGTACACCTTTAAACAAAGAGGTGGTGAAAGTCTGAAAGATGCTTGGTATAGAATTAATGATTCTCAAAAAGGAGCCACCAAGAAGCAATCCACTACTATCTTTCTTAGAAACTTTTATGTTGGAATTACTTCTTGGAATAGGTTTATTCTAGATACTTCTATCAATGGGAATTTCCTAGAAGTCCCAGTTTCGGAAGCACTTAGTATTATGGAAAATCTTGTTGGAAACCTCCCTGTTGCTAGAATTCAAGAGGACATTACCCTAGCTCACATTATGAAAAAACTTGAAAAGATAGAGCTAGAGATACCAAGCATTAATAAGATAAGTGAGTTGGATCGTAAGATTCAAGGGAATTTGAATAGACTCGATAGCTCCATGCATAAATTTTTCAAAACCTTGGAGACCATCTAATCCCATGACTTGGATCCGTCTAGGATAGATAAGATTGAGGAAATCATTGACACTCTAGGAACTATTCTGTCCTCAATCATAACCAAAAAGGTAGAAACTCCGGCAAAGAAGGAACCTAGGTTCGTTTACGTTCCAAAGGCTCCTCGTTTCAAAAATAATCTATCTATTGCCAAAGGGGTTGAAACTGTGAAGACTTTGGAAGAGATACCTCTCTTTAATAGAATAAATGAAACTCCAATTGATCATCCTCCTTTTGCTTTTTTCCCTAGAAATATCTTTATTAGGCCTTTATTTGAAAGACCTCTTAAGAGTGGTTGTACTATTGAAGAGCTTTTTGATGATCTTGATGATGGTTCAATTGATACAACTTGATCTATTGCATCAAGCCTAGCTAATGGCTTTAAAGAAGCGCTTTCGGGAGGCAGCCCGCAACGAATTTAGGATTTACTTTTTGTTTTTTTTCTGTTTTTAGTGGTCTTGATGATTGTTACTATTGTAGCAACATCATTGTATCTTTACTTTTCAAGATTTGTGCCAATTATAGCCTCATATGACAAGGAAAGTGAAAGTTGTGACATGCTGTCCAGAAAACAGATTCTGTCCTCGTGACAGGAAAATCGTAGAAAAATGTCAGTTCATATTTTTGAGCTGATTTTTTTACACAGAGTGCTCTATACAATCACAGAACTTTTGTATGTTTTGAGTTTTTTGATTTGAGTTGCAGAAGTATCCCTAAAAATTCTTTACTACCTGCTGGTCTGTTTTTCACAGATTCTGTCCTGTTTTTCCTTTTCTTCATTTTGCAAACCTTAAGCTTGCTTTTTATTTGCAAAAACTTTTTGTAAATCTTGAGAAACAGTAGCTCTTCAAGAATATACTTATTTCCAGTAGAGAAAAAATTATTTTATTATGGGTACTAACCTCGCTAATCAGATTATGATGAGTTATGTATGAAGGGAGTTTTCAAGTGTGCGAGGGAAGATGATAAAAAAAGATTCAGGAGTGTCAAACGCTCAAGCTTGGGGATGCCCCATGCACCCCCAAGAAATATTCAAGGATACTCAAGCATCTAAGCTTGGGGATGCCTCCGTGCATCCCCTTCTCCATCAACAATTATCAGTCCGTCTTTCGTTTCACTATGTTTTTATCACTTCATGCATTATGTGCTATGCTTGGAGCGTCTCACTCTTTATTTCCTTTTTAGTTTTCTTCAGCTTTGCTTGCTGTTCATCACATGTTAAAACCCAGATTTCTTTTTGTGGGAGAGAAACACGCTCCACTTCATCCTAGAACACAACATAGGATTTTCATGCTTATCTTTGTTGTGTGTGTTCTTTATCTTTTTCATAGCTACTACCATGTTTAGCTCTTAATTTTCATGCTTATCTTTTTAAAGAGCTTTTGTTTAGTTCGTTGCTTGAACTCTCTTGAGTTTTCATGTTTATCTTATTTAGAGAGTTTGCCTGTTGCACTGAGTTTTGTGTCTTGACTTGGAGTAGGAAATTGAGGTTGCTATTCAATTGTAGTAGTAACGTGCAATAGTTTTGAGGTATTGTCTTGAGTAATGTTTGGACTTTTGGTGTCAAGAGCTTTAGCCTATTAGTGATAGGTTTCGTATTTTGGGCAATCCGTGTTTATTTTCAAAACTTACAAATTAGTTGAGAACTTTAGCTACTAGATGGATCACTACTCTTTGGAGGGATCGAATATTAGAGTACACTCACCTAACATGAGTCGAGGATGCGCAAGGATAACCAAACCCCCATACACTCCTCCTCGGGGTACTTGTATCTTTGAGAACCTCCTGTTAGATTGAGAGTTACCGATAGTAAGTTCATGAGTTCTTCGGACTAATGTTAGTATTCGAAAGTTGACACTTCCACCTTCCCATATTTTTCTAGCCTCTCCTGTGCCGTGCATTGCTTTCTTCTCACTCCGAGAGTTGGCGTGCACCTTCGCCGGTACATCCAAAACCTTGGCACGATACGCTCTGTCATCATAAACCTCATTATATCCTTCCTCAAAACAGCCACCATACCTACCTATCAAGGCATTTCCATGGCCTTTCCGAGATACATTGCCATGCAACATCCACCTTCTCATGACTTGATCTTCATGTCATACATGCTACTTGCTTGATCGATGAGCCGCATGCTAATTGGGCCTTGCCCTAATCATTGCTACATGACATGCTGTTATCATTGCATATCCTGCTACACTGGCAGACGCATACATTTGCATACTTCATGATAGTTACATCTTCTTTATGATTAGAGTACTTTTCTAAAGTGTGAAAGATCTTCTATACTTGTTGTAATATATAGAGTGTTTCCCCTAAAGTGAGGAAAAGATCCCAAAGAGGACAAAATCAAAAGATCCCAAAGAGGACAAAATCAAAAGATCCCAAAGAGGACAAATGAGAGAAATAGAAAGAGCCATTGAGGCCACCAAAAAAATAAAAAAAATAAAAATAAAAGAAAAATAAATAAAAAGAGAGAAGGGGGCACACGACTATTCCTTTTGAAAGATCCACACTCGTACTCCTTCTTATATCTTGTACTCCATACAGATTATCATTCATGCATATAGCTATGTGGGGACCTTCACACTATAGAACTTGGCTTGTATATTCCAATGATGAGCCTCCTCAAATGAGCTCTAGGTCTTTTTGAGCAAGCAAGTTGGATGCACCCCCACTAGTTCCATTGGAGAGCTTACCTTAGCTCATATGTGCATCCGTTGCATGGCAATCCCTACTCCTCACATCATATCTATCATTTGGTTTTTTCTCGCCTATGATTGTCCTCATTGATGTGAGCCTTTCACACCTTTTTTGTCTTCCCCCTCCTTCATTCTTTCTCCCTTTTCCATCCTAAGTGTCAACTTTCCTTGCTTACGCTCATCCATTGCATGAGTGCTCAAAATATCGAAAAGGAGTGGATCATTTTGGCTTGTACCTGGCTAGTGGTCTGGGGATGAGTCAAGATAAGATTCCAAAGAAGACCAAGTGTGAAACTTTAGTAGATTGATTTCTCAACAAAAAAATACCTATTTCTCTCGTAATCCCTATCCCTTTCTTGCACGCAAACACCATTTGGAGACATTCGAGTCACGGACAGCAAGAGCTCTTGCACCTTTATGTTTTCATTTTGCTTGTTTCAATGCTAATATAGACTCTTTCCTGTTATGAATTGAATTGGATTACATGCCTTGATTGCTTTACTTAAAAAGTTCTTATATGGTTGGTAGCATGTGACCACAGAAATTATGTTTTTATCAATTACGTACTCGAGCTCGAGCAGGAATTAAGCTTGGGGATGTTGATACGTCCAAAATGTATCTATAATTTTTGCTTGCTCCATGCTTCTTTTGTTGATACTGCTATCGTATTGATACACTTTCATACACTTTTGATCATATTTGGACTAACTTATTAACTCAGTGCACCCCAGTGCCAGTTCCTGTTTTCTACTGTTTTTCTATTTCAGGTTTCCCCATATTAAAAGTGCTCCAAAAATTCTGGAAAAATCCAATAAAAAAGTGCTCAAAAGTTTATGAAAGTTCAAGAAAAACATGGCAAAGTCACACAAAACATGCAGGGAGCAAGAAGAAATTATAGATACGTTTGGGACGTATCACATAGTTAGCATTGCGGTGCGTTTATAATCCTGTCAATTTCCTATCTGTAATTTGTTTACCTCGCATAGCAGTTTTATCGTCTTTTGGGAGAGAGACATCACTAGTGAACATCACGGGACCCCAGTCCATATTCTCATCACTGTTTACACGCTCATTTACTTTTCTGTTTTTACTTTCTAGTTGTTATTATTATCATTATCCCTTGTGTTTTGATCCTTTGTAAACAACAAGTCCGGAGAGATTAACAAAATCTCTGAACTTCATTGGGAGCAAAGTTATTTATGTTGTGTGTAGGTCCACGTCAGTTGTGCCGCTGACACCTACTTATCATTGCCGGAGTCCTACGGGATACAAACCCTATCCTCTACATAGGGGAAATTTTCTGCTATCCTACATCTTACCTTCCACTTGGGGTAACCAACGAAGGGCGAGAATCCATTATCATCATCTCGCACATCAAGCAAATTTCTGGCGCCGTTGTCGGGGACTTCAAGTGATAAGATAGGGGAGTTTCCCACTACCTTTTACCTTTGCTTTTTAGTCTTGTTAGGTTACCTTTCAGTTTTTTCTTTAGTGTCCTTTATGAAAAACCAAAAAAATTAGTTGCTATCTTTTGCCTTTGTCTTTGTCTGCCAACTGATGCTATCTCTACCATGCGTGCTGAACCACCCAAATATGGTAGGATGGACATGCTTCACTTGGATCATCTTTGATCAATTTGTGCTCGCGCTAAAAACCCAACTGACTTGGTTGAGGGAAAATCATTGCATGAGCATGCTCATTATACGCTGCACCACCTATCTCAGAAAGGGAAACACTTATGGGATCAAATACATGTTTATTATTGCCATGCTGAAATTTTGTGCCACATTTATGATTTTACTTGCTGTTCTAATATAGAACGTAAACACCTTCCTTTCCAATGTGAGTTTAATGAAAATTAGATCTTATCTTCTTTTGCTAAAGGTGTTTATTATTACTTTGATGTTGAAAATATTGAATAATTTGTTGCTTTTAAGGGTGCTTATGAGATTGCTTCTTTGATTGAAAATTACCACAATACTATTTACAAGTCTGAAAACTTTGCAGTTCTTGCTTATTGCTTCAAGAATTATACTTCCAATTCTTATATTGAGGATTTTAAAAATAAAATTTTTGCTGCCCAAGAAGAGGCTAATGATTGCTTTGATGAGGAATCCCATGATTCCGAGGACTCACTTGGTACTTCCCTTTCTAATGAAATTAATACTTGCTTTGTTGATGGCCATGATGCCACTATGGATGACGCTTACGAAGATGAACTTGCTATAGTTTCTTATGTTAATCATGAAATTTTTGGTATCGTGCCGACACTTGAGAGTCCTATTATCCTTTTGAAATCTCCAACTCCGGAGAATTTTTCTCTTGTCAAAACTCAATGAGATGGGTTGAATTTATCTTATGATCCTAAAGACCATATTGAAAACTATACAAGTGTGCTTGTAGGTAATGAACAACATGATTTATGTGATAGTTATATTCTTGATGTTGTTCATGATACTACTGAAAATTATTTCGGGAGAGGAAAGTTTGGTTGTGGAAACTTCCATATTACTAAAACACCTCTCTTCATGTTGACAGTTTTGAAGTTGTTCTTTTTCCACCTTCCTATGCATGTAACTTTTTGGTTCTTTGATTTATTTTCTTACAAGATGCCTATGCATAGGAAGTGGGTTAGGCTTAAATGTGTTTCATATTTGCGTCTTGATGCTCTCTTTTGCTTCAAATCCTTATTCTTATGAGAGCATCTATTATAATCTTCTTGCCTAGCTTAAAGGCGTAAAAGAAAGCGCTTGTTGGGAGGCAACCAAAGATGTTTTTCCTTCTGTTTTTAGTGGTCTTGATGATTGTTACTACTGTATCTGCATCATTGTATCTTTATTTTCAAGCTTTGTGCCAAGTTATAGCCTCATATGACAAGGGAAGCAAAAGTTGTGACATGCTGTCCAGAAAACAGATTCTGTCTTCTTGACGGAAAAAATCGGAACAAATCACGAGTTCATCTTTTTGAGCTGAAATTTTTACACAGCATGCTCTATACAATTTTTAAACTTTAGTATGTTCTGAGTTTTTTTTTTGAGTTGCAGAAGTACCCTGAAAAAATTCTCTACTACCTGATGTTCTGTTTTTCACAGATTCTGCCACGTTTTGTCTCTCCTTACTTTTGCAAACCTTAAGCTTGATTTTTCTTTGAAAAAACTTTTTGGAAATCTTGAGAAATGGTAGCTCTTCAATAATATCTTTATATCCAGTTGGTAAAAATTATTTTATTAAGGGTACTAACCTCTCTAATCAGCTTATGATGAGTTATGTATGAAGGGAGTTTTCAAGTGTGCGATGGAAGATTATGAAAGAAAATCCGGGAGTGTCAAGCGCTCAAGCTTGGGGATTCCCCCATGCATCCTCAATAAATATTCAAGGAGACTCAAGCGTCTAAGCTTGGGGATTCCCCCGTGCATCCCCTTCTCCATCAACAATCATCAGTTCGTCCTTCGTCTCACTGTATTTTTCTCACTTCACGTGTTATGTGCTATGCTTGGTGCGTCTCGCTCTTAGGTTTTATTTTGAGTTTTCTTTAGCTTTGCTTTTTGTTCATAACAAGTTAGACCCTGTCTTCATTTGTGTGGGAGAGAAACACGCTCCACTCCAATCTAGAACACATCATAGGATTTTTCATACCTATCTTTTTACTGTGTGTGTTTTTATCTTTTCGTAGCTACTACCATGTTTAGTTTTAGTCTAAGTTTTTCTTTAGCAAGAGACTTGGCTTTTGCTTAGTTTGATGCTGGAACTCTCTTTAGTTTTCATGTTTATTTTGTTAAGAGAGTTGGTTGTTGCACTGAGTAGTGTCTTGTCTTCGTAGTAGGTAATTGAGGTTGCTATTTAATTTTAGTAGTAACTTGGAATAGTTTTGAGGTATTGATGTGAGTAATGTTTGAACTTTTGGTGTCAAGAGCTCTAGCCTATTAGTGTTAGGTGTCATATTTTGGGTAATCCGTGTTTATTTTCAAAACCTACAAAACTAGTTGAGAACTCTAGCTACTAGATGGATCGATAATCTTTGGAGGGATCGGATATTAGAGTACACTCACGTACCATGAGTCGAGGATGCGCAAGGATAACCAAACCCCCATACACTCCTCCTCGGGGTACTTTTCTCTTTGTGAACCTCCTTATTAGATTGAGAGTTACCGATAATAAGTGCATGAGTTCTTCGGACTAATGTAAGTATTGAAAGTTGACATTTCCACTTCCTCATATTTTCTAGCCTCTCCCATGCCGAGCATTGCTTTATTCTCACTCCGAGAGTTCGCGTCCACCTTCGTCGGTACATCCAAACCCTTGGCATGATACACTCTATCATGATAAACCTCCTTATATCTTTCCTCAAAACAGCAACCATACCTACCTATCAAGGCATTTGCATAGCCTTTCCGAGATATATTTCCACGCAACATCCACCTCTTCATGACTTCATCTTCATGCCATACATGTTCCTACTACACTGGCAGCGACATATATTGCATACATCATGATAGCTACATCTTCTTTATGATTTGAGTACCTTGTAAAGTGTGAAAGATATTCTATACCCTCTTGTAAATTAGAGTGTTGCACTTAAGTGAGGAAAAGATCCCAAAGTGGACAAAATAAAAGATCCCAAAGAGGAGAAATGAGAGTTAAATAGAAAGAGCCATTGAGGCCACCAAGAAAATACAAAAAAAATAAAAAAGAGAAAAAGAAATAAAAAGAGAGAAAGGGGCAACACTACTATCCTTTTGAAAGAACCACACTAGTACTCCCTCTTATCCTTGTAATCCATTAAGATGATCATTCATGCATATAGCTATGTTGGGATCTTCACCTTATAGAACTTGGCTTGCATATTCCAAGGATGAGCCTCCTCAAAAGAGCTCTAGGTCTTCATGAGCGAGCAAGTTAGATGCATCCCCACTAGTTTCATTGGAGATCTTTTTAGCTCATATGTGCATCCGTTGCATGGAAATCCCTACTCCTCACATCATATATATCATTTGGCCTTCTCGCCTATGATTGTCCTCATTGATGTGGGCCTTTCTCACCTTTTTTTCTTCCTCCTCCACCATATTTCTCTCTTTGCCATCCTAAGTCTCAACTCTCGTGCTTATGCTCATCATTGCATGAGTGCTCAAAATATTGAAAATGAGTGGATCAAATTGACTTGTACCTGGCTAGTGGTCTGGGGACGAGTCAAGATAAGATTCCAAAGAAAGTGTGAAACTTTAGTAGATTGAGTTCTCAACAACAAAAATATTATTTTCTCGTATTCCCTATCCCCCTTCTTGCACGCAAACACCATTTGGAGACATTCGAGTCACGGACAGCGAGATCTCTTGCACCTAATGTACTTTCGTTTCTTGTTTCAATGCTAATATAGAATCTTGCATATTATGACTTGAATTGAATCACATACCTTGATTGCTTTACTTTTCAAAGTTCTTATATGGTTGCTAGCATGTCACCACAGAAATTATGGTTGTTATCATTTACCTACTCGAGGACGAGCAGGAATTAAGATTGGGGATGTTGATACGTCCCAAATGTATCAATAATTTCTGCTTGCTCCATGAATGTTTTGTGTGATATTGCTATGATCTAGATACACTTTCATACACTTTTGATCATATTTGTACTAACATATTAACTCAGTGCACCCCAGTGCCAGTTTCTGATTTCTGCTGTTTTCTAATTCCAGGTTTCCCCCATAATAAAAGTGCTCCAAAAATTCGGGAAAAATCGAATAAAAAATCAGCACATCGGAAGCTTCTAGAACCCCGGAGGAGGCCCGGGGGGGGGGGGGGGACATCGATGTGCCCAGGCGGTCATCTGGCGCGTCCTAGAGCTTGACCCCCCTGGCTGCCCCCCTTCGCCTATATATTCTCCGTGACGTGAAACTTCCGAGGAGAGGACACCTTTTCGCGATCTCGCACCTGTTCCTCCGTCGCCGCGCTTCCAAGATCGGGAGCGCCAGCAGACTTCTTCCCGGCACCCTGCCGGAGGGAGGATCGACCTCCGGGAGCTTCCCCTTCACCATGGACGCTTCCCGGATGTGCCGTAAGTAGTTTCCTTTGGACCATGGGTCCATGATCAGTAGCTATGTGATGTTCTCCTCGCCTCTTTGTTCTTCATGGTTTAGACCTCATGAGCTTCCCTACATGATCGAGGCACATATGTAATCTTTCTGCTGTTGCTATGCTGAGTTTGATGGTATCTGATGGATTATGAGTTTATGTTCAGATTGTGATAGAGTAATATATTTGGTTCTTATCTTTTATATTTTTGTTCCTAAGTAATTCTTGCATGTTCTCCGTTGCTGTTTATTTCTTTGGCCAAGAAGTAGGTAGTAACTCCAAGAGGAAACGTTATGCTAGATTGTGGGTTCATGCCCCCTGATGACACGGTTGAGTGAGAGAAACATGAGTCTATGGGATGTGTTGTTGCCAAAAGGGGGAAAACAACGGTGCTTGTAACCGCGTGATGAAGTTCGTTGCGTGCGCGGCAGCGATCCCGATGGGAGTAGCCCCCGAGGGTATGTGAGATTGTAGAGTCAGGCATACCTCGAGTTGTTCTGAAGCTAAGCCCGATGTTAGTTGCTTGGCCTGTACAGTGCAACCCCCGAGTGTTGGGTGCAGCTATTGCACGTTGTTTTATCAGAAATGATTCGAAGAGTTGAACAGAGGTTGCGACGTGACGGAGTTGCGGCGTGTGGCCGAGAAACAGTTGATGACGATTTGTCGAATTGTCTTTGATTTCCTGCAAAATTGGTGCGTATGTAGCCCCTGAGTCTTTTAGTTGTATCGAGGGGCCAGCGAAACGCTTTCCTGCAAGCAGATGTAAGATATCTCACGGGTGGTGAGTGCGACCGGAGCAGGTTAATAAATAAAAAGGGCGAATTTCGACTCATAGCAGAGGTACTTAGTGTTGTTTGATCTTTCGTAGATGCGACGCAGACGTAGTTGTTGATTTTGGGTCGAATGATGAGGCGGGGTGGATGCAACGGACGATGTTGGCATAGTGGTAGCTGCATCGTTCAGCCCCCAAGTCCATCTTGTCGACAGAGCAGGCAAGGCGAAGTTGGCATCTGATCGGATGTGGCGATGAAGTTGTTTTCTTCGTCGATGTCGAAGCGCTAGCCCCCGAGGGTATGTTGTGCCTTTCTATGGAGCGGATTGTCTACGCTGGCATCGTCGAAGATGCCCGCTGCCATGGTGGTCGGTGAAGTGGAGGGAGTCAAAGTTTATCTGCGGCGGACGGAACCGACGGGATGCACACCCGTGATTTAGAATTTGATCTGCAAATAATCATGATGAAACAGAAGAAATAGTTTGGATGAAAATTGATCTATGCGAAACAAATTAAACTTGAAAAGGTACGACCTAATTTTTTTTGTTTTTCCTGAAATAGATGGCAAACGCTGATGATCCTCCTCAGGCTCGCCGTCGTCCAACTAAGAGTGGTGCAACAGAGGTGCTCACGTTTTGACATAGGTGCCCACGTCGGATTGGCAAGCTTGCGGTTCTCCATGAAGGTGTTGATGACGGCAACGGGAGGGTCGAGAAGCATGTCCACCGTCTGGTGTACTGCGTCTTCTCCTTGTATTGGTATATTGTGTGGCTGATGAATAGATGGCTACGCACGAGTTGACTTTGCTTGGAGTTGTGGTCAGAATTTTCTTGGTTGGATGGATCCTAAAGTTCTCTCGTAGCCGCCGCATCCTGGCGGAGGGCAGCCTCATGCCCTGCGAGTCTTCGCAGAAGGTGGTGGTGTTCGGGTACTGCTTCCGGTGGCGGCGACTGGATACTGGTGTTCTAGGGACGATTAGAGGATGGAGTTCAGGCCGCGGACGGGGTCGATGTTGCTGACGAGGTTCGGGTTCTGGATCTTCAGCGAAGGGGGTGACCTCTTGCTCCGGTTCCACCTCTACTCGACAAACAAAGCACGAAGTAGCAATCAATATGAATGCAATGCTCAAGCACATGATTGAATGTTTAAAACTTGAAGTATAAGTTTTGATGTGTGTGAGGCAATTCCATTTAAGTGGAGTATATTGCATTTAAAAATGCAAATTCAAACTCCACATTTGAATTTAGCTTAGACAAGTTGAATGTGACATCGTTTGATCATTTTGAATCAACTTCAAATGTGTATGATATGCCTCTGATGTGTGATTGAAATGTAGCATGTTTCCATAGTTCAAGTTGCAAAAATATTTGATTTGAATTTGATTTGATTCCATTTAAATCAAATAGCAAATGCTACTGATCACATTTTAAATTCAACTCAAACAGCGTTGAAAGTTTCATATTTGGAAAGATAATTTTCTCCTGATCAATTTTCATATATTATTTCTCCAATTTGGAATTAATATGAATTTTCTATGAATTTCCAAAGTTTGGGGTATTTTCTGGATTTTCTGGAATTCTTTTAATTCAAATAATATCTGGAAATTCATTTAAATTGATTTAATGCGTCAGGCTGACGTCAGGGGGGGGGCTGACATGTGGGGTCACCCTGTCAGTGGTTGGGGTTAATTAACCCGTGGTTAAGTTAATCTAGTGGCTTAATTAAGCCACTGGGCCCACTGGTCAGTGACCCAGGGGGTCACTAACTAGGTGATTAGTGGGGGGGGGGGGGCTTGGGCTAACACGCCGGCGGCTAAACGCCGGCGACTGGAGTCGCGGCGGCGCTGCACGGGTTCGCGCCCTGGTCGCGCGTTTGGCACGCCAGAGGCACCAAACGGCTGCTGGAAGGACGCCGCGTCGAATGGAGCCAGCCAGGGGGGCTGGAACTCACCGGAGCGTCGTTGGCGTCAAGCCCTAGCGGCGGCCGTGGCTCGGGCTTGGGGCAAAGCTTGCTGTGGTGCTCCATTTGAATCGGGGATGATCGCAATCAAAGCAGAGGAGCAAGGTGAAGACGAAGGACATGCCCCCGAGCTCGTTTGCGTCACGGACGCTCGACTACGATGACCGTGGCGGCGAGGAGCTTCGGCATCCATGGCGGATCCAGCTAGGGAGGAGGAGGGAGACGAAGGAATGGCTCGGTCGAACCGCGAGCTCACCGTGATGCTAGCAGAGGGGTCAGGGAGGTCGGGGAGGTCGTGGTGGCGACGAATTCGACGACGGCGACTTGCGGGTCCGGCGGCAGCTCGAGCTCGATTCCGGCGGCTTGAGTCCAGATCACAGCTTCGCCTGTTGCGTGAAGAGGAAGTCGACGATGGCGCGCACGATGGACATGGCCTTCAGGCTTCTCTCCGGCGCTGGCTGAGGTTCTCATCGACGACGAACGGCGGACGCTCTCGGGGAAGAAGGGGAAAACTAGGGGAGGGCTCTGGACGAAGCGGCGATGGGGGAAAGTGAGAGAGGGAGTCGAGGGCGTCTCCGTGGCGCACTTTGGAGTCCTAGGGCGGCCTGGAAGCTCCTGGGCGTCGAGGTGGCGTCCACGGCGTCGGCGCCGCGCCACCGTGCTGCTTGGCAGCGCGGGGTAGAAGACGACAAGGGGGGCTTCGCGGGCTGGGCCGGCTGGAGAGGTGGGCCTCGCCCCTGGCGAGAGGTAAGTCTTTTTCCTTTTTCTGTTTAATCTTTCCTTTCTGTTTTTCTGTATATTTGTTTTGACTTTGGTAAAAATACCAAATCATTTTATTAAATGCTGAAAACTTTTATGTGGCTTCATAATAATATAGACTAGCCACTCATAAACTTTCAACATTTTTAAAATTCAAAAAATTTGAATCTTAATTCAAATAGGGGTATTTCTCTAATTCCAAGGCACTGTTTGAATATTTGAAAAATCTATGAGCATGGGGTGGGTCCCACATCACTTGATATGTGATCACACTCATTTATAAGACTTTTCAAAACTCTAACATGAATTTTTGGAGAAGATTTTTATCTGGCCATTTTGAATTAATTCATCTGGGGGGTGTTCCTTCTCCCATTTGGATTTTGAAGTTGATTTCCTTTGAAAATTTGACATGATGCAAGGTTACTTGATCCTAGCACATTACCTAACAGAGGGTTCTGACAACTCGCCCCCACTCAACAGAATCTCGTCCCGAGATTCAGAAGTCTGCGGGAGGAAGGTGGGGTACTCGGCACTGAGACAATCTTCTCTTTCCCACGTAGCTTCTCTTTCGGAGTGGTGTGACCATTGCACTTTCAGAAACCTAATCTTCTGACGACGAGTGACACGCTCTGCGGAATCAAGAACACGAACGGGGTATTCTCGATAAGAAAGGTCATCTTGGAGATCAAGCGTTTCATGGTCGACTTCGCGGATGGGGTCCTTGAAGCAACGCCTGAGTTGGGACACATGGAATACATCATGTACTCGGGAGAGGTGCGGAGGTAGTTCAAGTTGGTAGGCAACTTCTCCACGTTTAGCAATAATGCGGAAAGGTCCGATGTAACGTGGGGCCAACTTGCCTTTGATACCGAAACGTTGGGTTCCCTTCAGAGGAGTAACCCGAAGGTAAGCCTTCTCATCCAGATTGTAGCTCTCTTGCCTATGATGACGATCATAGTAGCTTTTCTGACGAGACTGGGCTGCTTTCAATTGATCACGAACAATGCGAACTTGCTCTTCTGCTTCCTTGATCATATCCGGTCCAAAGAATTGTCTTTCACCGGTTTCTGACCAGTTTAAAGGTGTTCGACATCGTCGTCCATATAGGAGCTCAAAAGGAGCCATGTTCAGACTAGATTGAAAACTATTGTTATAAGCAAATTCGACAAATGGAAGAGACTTCTCCCAATTCTTTCTGAATGAGATAACGCAAGCTCTGAGCATGTCTTCAAGAATTTGGTTAACCCTTTCGACCTGACCGCTAGACTGAGGATGGAAAGCCGTACTAAAGGAGAGATGAGTTCCCATAGCATTTTGAAAGCTTCCCCAAAATCTAGAGGTAAAAAGGCTACCACGATCAGAACTGATTTCCAAAGGAACACCGTGAAGGGATACAATCCTGGATATGTACAAGTGCGCTAACTGGCTAGCAGTTATAGACTCGCGAACCGGAAAGAAGTGAGCAACTTTGGAAATCCTATCTATGACAACGAAGATGGCATTGTTTCCTTTCTGGGTTCTTGGAAAGCCGCTGATGAAATCCATACCGACTTTGTCCCATTTCCACTCGGGAATAGACAAAGGTAGAAGTGTACCAGCAGGTCTTTGATGTTCTGCCTTAATGCGACGACAAACATCACATTCAGCAACAAAACGAGCAATGTCTCTCTTCATCCTAGTCCACCAAAATCTCTGGCGTAGATCTCGGTACATTTTTGTGCTACCGGGATGAATTGAGAGGGGTGTGTCATGGGCTTCTTTAAGGATGAGTTGCCTTAGTTCCTTATTCTTAGGTACTACCAAACGATTTTCAAAGAATACCGTTCCCTTGCTATCTGTGGAGAAACATTTAGCAACTCCGCTAGCAATGTTCTCCTTGATTCGGCGAACACCTCGTGCACGCCTTTGGGCAACTATAATTTGATCTTCAAGAGTTGGTTTCGCCACCAAGGTAGAAAGATAGCCATGAGGGACAATTTCAAGGTTGAGCTTGCGAAAGTCCTCATGAAGAAGTGGTTGATACTGCTGTAACATGAGGTTGTTACAGTATGACTTACGACTTAGTGCATCAGCCATGACATTGGCTTTGCCCGGGGTGTAAGAAATTACTACGTCGTAATCTTTTATCAACTCAATCCAGCGTCTTTGCCTGAGATTAAGATCTGGCTGGGTGAAAATGTATTTGAGGCTTTGGTGGTCTGAATAAATCTCACAACGATTACCAAGGAGGTAATGTCGCCAAGTTGTTAGGGCATGAACTACGGCAGCGAGTTCAAGGTCATGGGTAGGATAGTTCTCTTCATGTGGCCGCAACTGGCGTGAAGCATAAGCTACCACATGTCGATCTTGCAGAAGTATGCATCCTAACCCTTGCCGTGATGCGTCACAATAGATCTCGAAATCCTTTTTGGTGTCTGGAGGTGCAAGTACGGGTGCAGAAGTCAATCTTCTTTTTAGCTCTTGAAAGCTTTCCTCGCACTTGGGAGTCCATAAGAATTTCTTATCTTTCTTGAGGAGTTCAGTTAGAGGCTTTGCAACTTTAGAAAAGTTCTCGACGAAGCGACGGAAATAGCTGGCTAGGCCAAGAAAACTCCTAACTTGCTTAACCGATTCAGGTGGAGTCCAGTCAAGGACGGCCTGAACTCTCTCGGGATTCACAGCAATGCCTTTTGCAGAAATCACGTGGCCTAAGTAGGTCACTTCTGGTAGCCAGAATTCACACTTGGAGAATTTAGCGTACATGCGATGCTCTCTAAGCTTCATCAATACCAGCCTTAAGTGTTCGGCATGATCTTCTTCGTTCTTCGAGTAGATGAGAATATCATCAAGATAAACCACAACAAATTTATATGGTACTCCATGAAGATCGAATTCATCAAGCGTGAGAATGTGGCGGGGGCATTGGTTAAACCAAAGGACATGACGGTGTACTCGTAAAGACCATAATGAGTAGTAAAAGCCGTTTTGGGAATGTCCTCGTTTCGGATTCTGATCTGATGATAACCTAATCTCAAATCCATCTTGGAGAAGACAGAGGATCCTGCAAGTTGATCATAAAGATCATTGATCCTGGGAAATGGGTACTTGTTCTTTATCGTCGCTAAATTTAGCGGGCGATAGTCTACGCACATCCTTTCTGTTCCATCTTTCTTCTTTACGAACAGAACGGGGCAACCCCATGGCGATGAGCTAGGGCGGATGAAGCCTTTTGCCAACGAAGCATCAAGTTGGGTTTTTAGCTCGGCTAACTCATGTGGGGCCATTTTATATGGGCATTGGAAATTGGTGCGGTTCCGGGAACAAGATCCACTATAAACTCTACACACCTGTCTGGTGGCATGCCCGGCAGCTCTTCAGGAAAGACATCCGGGAAGTCACGAACCACCGGAATATCTTCAAGTTCGGGAAGGGGAAGTACATTCCAGGTATAGCTGACGGTTTGGCCTGAAGGGTGGGTGAGTTTCACGGATTTGCTTCTGCAATCCAGGTAGGCATTCTGTCTTGATAGCCAATCCATGCCAAGGATGACATCAATGTCTGAAGACTTGAGGGCTATGAGTGAAGCAAGGAATACTAAACCTTCAATTGCAATTTGATTACCATGGCTCACTCTATTAGTTTGCCATCTTGACCCTGGAGTTTGAATAACCATCGGGGTGGACAATTCAGCAAAGGGTAACTCATGACGAAGTGCATAACTTTCCGACATGAATGAATGAGATGCTCCTGGGTCGAAAAGAACGGAAGTAGGAACAAAATTGACTGGGAGCGTACCAAGAATGACGTTAGTGGTGTCGTCAGTATCTTCGGAGGCGATCTGGTTCAGACGTCCACGAGTGGCAGGAGGAGCGGGTTTGGCGGTGAAGACCTTCTGGGGTGGCTTGCCACGACCATTGTTGCTGTTGTTGCCTCCGGCACGTGGTGGAGCATTCTGATGCTGGATCTGGTTCTGGGGACACTCACGAGAGTAGTGGCCTGCCTGACCACATTTGTAACAGGCTCCGAAAACAGTTCGTGGAGCTGGGTTGTTTGGTGGAGATGGGTGGAACTGGGTTGGTGGACGAGGCGCCACATAGGATGGCCTCGGTGGGTTGTTCTGGCGGAACATGCTGTTTGGAATCCAGATCTTGCGCTTCTGGGAGCCAGAACTGGATGAACTATCATCTCTAGGGTGTTTGCGAAAATCGTTGGGGGTGTTCATGTCCTCGGCTTTGATGGCCTTGTTGACAAGGACCTGGAATGTGGCAAAGTCATGAAGATTGAGCTCACGACGAAGTCCGGTGTTGAGGCCACGACGGAACCTCTCTTGTTTCTTGGAGTCGGTGGAGACTTCTTCGGTAGCATAACAAGCCAGTCGGTTGAACTCGCGACTAAACTCATCAACGGTCCTTCTGCCTTGAGTGAGGTTGCAGAACTCCTCACGCTTGCGGTCCATAAGACCCTTGGGAATGTGGTGCTCGCGGAAAGAGGTGCAGAATTCCTCCCAAGATGCAGGTGTTTCAACGGGTCGCATATTTAGAAAATTCTCCCACCAAGAACTAGCTGCACCTTCGAGGTGATAGGTGGCATAGCTGACCTTGTCACCAGTTGCAACACGGCCTGCTTGGAGCTTCCTCTCGATGCTGCGGAGCCAGTCATCGGCGTCAAGGGGCTCGGTGGAGTAACTGAAAACCGGGGGATGAAGTCGGATGAAGTCGTTCAGGGACACCAACTCGTTGCGTTGCTGAGTGGTGTTGCGTGCAATGACTTCCAACAGGTGGTGAGAGTCTCGGCGGTTCCTCTCAACCTCCATTAGAACCTGAGCCATCGTGGGTGGGGGTGGAAGGTTGCCTTCCTCCTGATCATTCCCACGACCCTGGTTACGACCAACCTGGCCACGGGTTCCTTGAGACATCCTGAAGGTGAAAAACCAAAGTCAAACAGAGTTGATTTGAAGAGTCTGAACAAGGTATTGAAGTACTGGAAGGATTACAGAGCAAAGGAAGTAATCATCTTGACAACATGGTGATAAAAGAATACAAGCCATATATTCACAAGCTGTCATACAAACCATACATCGTTTTAGTACAAGCACCAAGCTAATACAAACGTGATGAAGATGATACATCCTTCAGAGGCACTCTGACTTCCTATACATTATTTATCTAATCCTCTAGAACTTAGACCCTTGCGTACAATACACTAAGATACTACTAAATCCTCACTAAGTAAGACCACAGGCGGTCTCACTCATCTCCATCTCCATAGTAGTCCTCGTAAAAGTTACCCGTGTATCCCGGTAGCTGAAGGTGACCATCGGAAAACACGGAGGCCTGTGGACCCTGATATCCATTTGGGCAAGGATGGGGCCTAGGTCCGGCGTAGGGTGGAAGCAAAGGACCATGGGGTGGAAAAATGCCTCCAATCTCGGGCCAAGCAACTCGAGAAGGCATCTGAGTCCTCACTGGATAGGTAGCATCATGCTCAACTGATCCAACGCTCACAAAGGGTGCCAAGAGTGTTAGTGCTCGATACAGACGAACACGGGTGGCGTGGAGCTCGAAACGGAGAGCGCGTGCATCACGATCTCGATCACTAGCAAACCTAGCAGTCACCTGAAGTGCTGGATCCTCTGCAGAGTGATCTGAGTAGAGTCCGGTGTAATATCCCTCTTCTCCTGGAAGTGCAGCAGGGATATAGCGGAAAGAGGTCTCTCTCAGCAAAGTGTGCTCCTCTCTCAGTAGTGTCATACATGAGTATGCAGCATCCTGCACAGCCATGTTCTCGGTAATGCCAATGCCATGTCCAAAATGGATAGGCTAGGTGACTCCAACGTGGTGCGGGTAGATCCTGACGATGCAGTGGAACTGCGTCTGGTTGAAGTCGTGGAACTGCTCCTCGATGGTGTACTCAGGGTACCATCGATATCCCACATAGGACATCATCTCGATCAACGTGGCGGGATGGCCACGCACACCGAGGCACCTGGTCAAACGAACAATCTGCCGAGGGGGAAGATCTGCCATCTGAAATAGAAAGGAGTTTGCAAATGCATCAGATTATGAGATAAACCTGGAATGACTCGGACAGCATAACGGCTGTAATTGCAAGAAAAAGACAATTTCTTACAACATGGAAACAACACTTACATACGATGTAACAAAACAGGAAGCATAACCACTCTAACAGACCGATCACAACTTTCCTACGGCTACAAGGAAGCAAACAACGAGATGTTCTAATCAGACAGAGGAGAGCCTACTCCTATCTTCCCGTAGAATAAGATGAGGGTGACTCAGAACTCAGAACGAAGGGGGTAAGGAGAAAAAAGAAGCCTTACGTTGTTCCCTTATATACCCAGAGTAACTATATAACTATAGAATGCTAGACTCGACTTCGGCCAAGGCTACTAGTCCTACAGTCAGTCCTGCTCTGATACCAAGTCTGTTGGGACCCGGGGTTAGCATATGCAAGTCCAGTTAAGGCATAGTCATATGGAGAGCCGAGAACCGTACCCACTTGTCTAAGTAGACAAGGCCAAGCACAGAATGCTCTCGGAAAGCATCGTACGTGAGGGGCATCCCATCCAGGCCGGATGATCAACTGAGATGGGTCCTCATCGTCCGCACACAAGTCTAATGATATGGGTGGTGAACTCCCATATTCACAGACAAGTCGCTTCAACCATACTATCGACTATCTCATAACTCTTACATAGACTTACTCCAGCCCGATCACTTAGTCGGGGTCTAGGGCGGGCTCGATCATACCACAAAGTGTGCACGAGACGGAGTCTCGAGCAATCGCATCGCGATGCCCCAAGCTGCGCACATCTAAGGGCCATTTGGTGTATGAAAGACCGCCAGCCAGAACACAACTAAGGTCTCGAAAACCCATACGAAGACATGCATGTTATAAACATACACGCAGCACACATGCCTTGTATGAACAGCAGGTACCATTGCAATTCTCTACAAAGTGTACATTTTATTTATAACTCTTATAGAGTACACACAGAGATCACATACATGTGATCCAACATTACAACACAGGCGGAAGCAAATTATGTCTGAGTACAGAAAAGTTTAACAAATGGCTTAAGAAGCCTTATTTAAACACAAAGCCCTCCACGAGGGAACCAGTCTGCTGACTGGGACTAGACTAGCTTAACTTCAGTCGTCCAGCTCGATGAAGAAGCCACCTTCGGGGTCAGTGGCGTCATCTAAAACATAGATTAAGCAAACGTGAGTACAAAGGCGTACTCAGCAAGACTTACATAGGATCTATACTACTCATGCACATGTATCAAGGTAAAGGGAGGTGGGGTTCACTTGCAGAAATGCCAGCTTTGACTTGGCTAATCCTGAACTACGAGTACCAGACTTTGAGGTAAGAAGCGTACACGAGTCCACTACTTTCACCAACCAATACACCACTATGGTGTCTTCCTCGACTTCCCCACGAGGATGCACGCCATAGCACTCACACTTATCTTGGTGTGTTTTAGAAGTATCCGGTTCAAGTTATCTAATAATCAAGCTAAGTTTTCCAAGAAGTCCATAACCGCGGACGCGGCTATTCGAATAGTTTTGTTAACCTTGCAAGGGTGTACCGCTACACACACATGGTCATCATTTACCGCCTTTGATCTCGACACCATTCAAGGGGTGCCAGCGAGGATGCTCACCACAACTGTTACCTCATAGCCGATTTAGTCCGAGAAAGCCGCCTACTTGGGTTGGTTACCACTATCGTGAACCCGACCGGTTTATCGAAGTGGACCCAAGCGATGTGTGCGTGGTGCATAAGCCGGTCTCGGGTGAGCCGTTCTCTCACTTAGCATCCAGGCCACAAGCCTACCAGAACTCCGAACTACTGCGACATCTGGACATCGAAAGGGATGAGTTAGTAAGTTGAGAGGGGTCAGTGAGCCCAATGTGTGGTTGTACTCTTCATCTTGGATACCCACACAAGAACTCGTACTAGGGCGTTTTTCAACGAGACAACCCACCGTGTACTCCTACACAGCCTCTCATCGTTCACCTTGTATTAGGGTCGATTCACCAACACTTTTCTACCATCATCAACATGATCATTCCCATCCCGACTCACATCACAGTAACAACATGGTATCATACTAAGCATGCAATAAGAAGTAACATTGCAGGGGCCACATGATATCAAACAACTCCTACATTTGCTAGGATTGTGGTTTGCTTACTACTGTGACAAAATGATAGGTCATGCAAAGGAATGGGTTCATCTATGCGGTAGAAACGAATCATGGTGATCATCCTAAACAATGCATAAGCGAGGCATGAGAGGGAAGTGGGATTTTATCGACATGATCAAAGGGGGTTTGCTTGCCTTGCTGACGAGGTTCGGGTTCTAGATCTTCAGCGAAGGGGGTGACCTCTTGCTCCGGTTCCACCTCTACTCGACAAACAAAGAACGAAGTAGCAATCAATATGAATGCAATGCTCAAGCACATGATTGAATGTTTAAAACTTTAAGTATAAGTTTTGATGTGTGTGAGGCAATTCCATTTAAGTGGAGTATATTGCATTTAAAAATGCAAATTCAAACTCCACATTTGAATTTAGCTTAGACAAGTTGAATGTGACATCGTTTGATCATTTTGAATCAACTTCAAATGTGTATGATATGCCTCTGATGTGTGATTGAAATGTAGCATGTTTCCATAGTTCAAGTTGCAAAAATATTTGATTTGAATTTGATTTGATTCCATTTAAATCAAATAGCAAATGCTACTGATCACATTTTAAATTCAACTCAAACAGAGTTGAAAGTTGCATATTTGGAAATATAATTTTCTCCTGATCATTTTTCATATATTATTTGTCCAATTTGGAGTTAATATGAATTTTCTATGAATTTCCAAAGTTTGGGGTATTTTCTGGATTTTCTGGAATTCTTTTAATTCAAATAATCTCTGGAAATTCATTTAAATTGATTTAATGCGTCAGGCTGACGTCAGGGGGGGGGCTGACATGTGGGGTCACCCTGTCAGTGGCTGGGGTTAATTAACCCGTGGTTAAGTTTATCCAGTGGCTTAATTAAGCCACTGGGCCCACTGGTCAGTGACCCAGGGGGTCACTAACTAGGTGATTAGTGGGGGGGCTTGGGCTAACACGCCGGCGGCTAAACGCCGGCGACTGGAGTCGCGGCGGCGCTGCACGGGTTCGCGCCATGGTCGCGCGTTTGGCACGCCAGAGGCACCAAACGGCTGCTGGAAGGACGCCGCGTCGAATGGAGCCAGCCAGGGGGGCTGGAACTCACCGGAGCGTCGTCGGCGTCAAGCCCTAGCGGCGGCCGTGGCTCGGGCTTGGGGCAAAGCTTTCTGTGGTGCTCCATTTGAACCGGCGATGCTCGCAATCGAAGCAGAGGAGCAAGGTGAAGACGAAGGACATGCCCCCGAGCTCGTTTGTGTCACGGACGCTCGACGACGATGACCGTGGTGGCGAGGAGCTTCGGCGTCCATGGCGGATCCAGCTAGAGAGGAGGAGGGAGATGAAGGAATGGCTCGGTCGAACCGCGAGCTCACCGTGATGCTAGCAGAGGGGTCAGGGAGGTCGGGGAGGTCGTGGTGGCGACGAATTCGACGACGGCGACTTGCGGGTCCGGCGGCAGCTCGAGCTCGATTCCGGCGGCTTGAGTCCAGATCACAGCTTCGCCTGCTGCGTGAAGAGGAAGTCGACGATGGCGCGCACGATGGACATGGCCTTCAGGCTTCTCTCCGACGCTGGCTGCGGTTCTCGTCGACGACGAACGGCGGACGCTCTCGCGGAAGAAGGGGAAAACTAAGGGGAGGGCTCTGGACGAAGCGGCGATGGGGGAAAGTGAGAGAGGGAGTCGAGGGCGTCTCCGTGGCGCACTTTGGAGTCCTAGGGCGGCCTGGAAGCTCCTGGGCGTCGAGGTGGCGTCCACGGCGTCGGCGCCGCGCCACCGTGCTGCTTGGCAGCGCGGGGTAGAAGACGACAAGGGGGGCTTCGCGGGATGGGCCGGCTGGAGAGGTGGGCCTCGCCCCTAGCGAGAGGTAAGTCTTTTTCCTTTTTCTGTTTAATCTTTCCTTTCTGTTTTTCTGTATATTTGTTTTGACTTTGGTAAAAATACCAAATCATTTTATTAAATGCTGAAAACTTTTATGTGGCTTCATAATAATATAGACTAGCCACTCATAAACTTTCAACATTTTTAAAATTCAAATAATTTGAATCTTAATTCAAATAGGGGTATTTCTTTAATTCCAAGGCACTGTTTGAATATTTGAAAAATCTATGAGCATGGGGTGGGTCCCACATCACTTGATATGTGATCACACTCATTTATAAGACTTTTCAAAACTCTAACATGAATTTTTGGAGAAGATTTTTATCTGGCCTTTTTGAATTAATTCATCTGGGGGGTGTTCCTTCTCCCATTTGGATTTTGAAGTTGATTTCCTTTGAAAATTTGACATGATCCAAGGTTACTTGATCCTAGCACATTACCTAACAGAGGGTTCTGACAGTTTGCTGCTCCGCATCAGGTCTTCGAGCGGATGTCCGAGCCGATGTTCGGAATTGTTTGCGTTGAAGTCGCGCGGAGTTCCGTCGGATTCTTAAAGTTCTTAAGTGTGGGAGTCACCGTGGGAGATCCGGCCGTTGGAATTCACTGAAATTTTTACAGATTTTCGAAATTTCAGTATAGAATCTTTCGACCGAAGGGATCATCGAGATGAGCTCCGAGTCCCCATCGTGAGCTTCCGCAGTGTATATGTTCTTTATGCCCTGTAGGTTGCGCTCGAGAGCGTTTTTGTTGAGGTTGATCTTCGAGTGAGGCGCTCAAAAAAATTCTTGTTTTCTCCGTGAGCTTGATTTAGATGTTTAAAAGGTCGATATTGCGATGAACCCAAGTCGGATCAGGTCCTGCCGAAGTCGATGATCGTCGATTGGCGATGTAGATTGGAGCCACCGAATCCGTGATTCCAACGCACGTGTCTTCCCCATGGTCGGTGCCAATTGACGTGGTATGATCACGACAAATCCTAGGGTTTGGTACCCTAAGTTTCGTATAGGAGGAAGGTGGCCGCGCGTTGGTAGCATTCGGACGGTGGACAAGCGACACATGAGGCACGATGTACCTAGCTGCAGGCCCTCGGAGGGAAAACCCTACATGCTGCTTGTCCGATCTTGTATTTATGATGATGTACACGGGTGTCGCGAAGGCTATGGTGGAGGCGTGTTTCCTGTCTAGAGCTATGCGTGGAGAGAGATATGTCTAAAGAGGTGTCCCTACCTCACTTTATATAGATAGACAGGTAGGGGTTTACATGATTCCTAGTTGACTACAAGTAAGAGTACTTGTCTTGCGCCTCAAGTCTTGGGCTTCATGTCTTATTCCGTCATGTCGGTTTGCCCGAGTAAGCCTCTGGTGGGACGCCAGCCATGACACGCACCAGGTACCCTCACGGTGAGGAGTCGTGGGGGTATCCCCTCGTCACCCGCCGTGTGCTCGCAGGGCATCCAGCGCAGCTTGGACCTGGATCTGGTCTTCCTTGACTGTGGCCTTGAGCTCGGTGAAGCCCTTCATCATCTGCTTCATCAGATCTACCATGGATTGACTTCGCTCCACCATCTCCTCCATTTTCTGTCTCATGGCCTCGATCTGCTTATTTTGCCTGCTTGGCGCCAACATGGAGACGAAAAACATAGGCTTTGATTACCAATTGTAACGGACTTGCACCAAGCTAGCAAGAATGAAGGGATTGGAGAGGGAAATTGGGGATCTAGAGGAGACCAGAGGGAAGCTTAGTTTAAGAAAGTGGAAATATCCTAGATTACATACCCCTCCAAACGCAGCGGTCTCCCTGTTAAGGAGATGGAGCCGCTCACACACACACACACACTTGATACATGAGCCGGGCCTATCTCACAGGACGCATCCTGGTACACCAGTGGGCCATGAAACCGACCACCACGAGCTACGCCACCGAAGGATGCCCAGGAGATGCTTCGTCTTTGTCTTCATCGTCCACAAGGAGCAGTTCAAGCCGGAGTTCCACTTACCTCTCCCGTGTCCACTTCCTCCTCCTTGGACTCCGACAACCATCGCGTCAACCCGCCATCCTCGGGGCGACCCTGGCTCCCCTGAGCTCCTCTCTACCCTGCTGTGAGCCCTGGACGCTCTCCCCTTTTCCCCATGTCGTCCTCGTGCGCAAGCTGTCGCCCCGCCAGCTTCGGCTCTGGCCGCAACCATGCTCATGGCGCATGCACACTAGCCCCTGACCGTGCCCTCTACTCATGTGTGCGCATTCACCGCGCCCCGCGCGCGGACGCGCCTTTGCCACGCCGGTCTCTGGCCGCCGCTCGCAACCGGTCCTCGTCGCTATGCACTCTAGCCCTGGCCGCCGACGCACTGTGTCGTGCGTTCCTAGACACTAGAGGGGTACAGGTGAGTGATGACACTCAACTGTAGGGGATCGATTTTAGCTTTTTCGATAAATAAGAGTGTCAAACCCAACGAGGAGCAGAAGGTATTGGTAAGTGACTTTGGTAAAGAAATAACTGCAGGCACTGAAAGATAACTTTTTAGTGGTTTTTCGGTATAAGCAACGAGGAGATAAAAGCAACCAAAGTAAAAGATACTGAGGAATAACAAGTGGCCCAATCCTGTTGAGCAAAGTATAAGCCTAGCAACTGAACTTTAAAAAGACTAAAGTGTTCTAGAGGACACACGGGAGAGGTAGTCACGTTCTTTCGCCATATTCCGTATCGGTACTATGTTTTGTGTTGATAAGTGTTGAGTGGGTGGATCTATGCTAGTACACCTTCTTGACTAAGATAAGTTCACTCTTATGATTAAACACCTTGCAAGCATCAGCAAATACAATGTAGAAATTAAGGCATAAGCCTAACCACAACAATATGATCAAGGATCCATTATTGCCTTCTGCAATAGCGTGCAAACTGGGGTTCAAGTTTCTTTCACTCCGGCAACCCACCGTAAGCATTCTTTATACACAATGCATTCCCCTAGGTCCTTAATAAGGCGAAGTGTTGAGTGTTCGACTCACACAACACCACTAGGAAAATAACAACACAAATTAAATATCAAATAACACATATTACTTCAACATCATATGACTACTCACAACTAGACTTCTCCCATGTCCTCAATAACTAAAGTAACTACTCGTAAGACATAAAAGAGATCATGATCAGTGGGGATAAATATATGATAAATAATCTGGACATAACAATATTTCTCCAGCAAAACTAAATAGCATTCACCACAGAGGACTAATCGACACCGGTAGAGTAGAGACGATAGATAGTACGGATTACAACACAAGATACACTTGTGAGATGAGATAGGATGGGGGTGGAGATGGTGCTGATGTTGGGGATGATGTTGATGATGATCTCGATGATTCCCGTGACAATGGTGATGACGAGGGAGACGATCTCCCCTTCTAGGAGGTGTTCTCGCCGGCAGAATCTTCCCGTCGAAGATGTCTTTTCTTCTCTATAGGTTTCCTCCACGGAGCGGCGGCGGAACTCGTGAAACTCCTCTCTTTTTAGGGTTTTTGGATGACGATTAATAAATAGGCCAGAGGGGGTAGCCTGGGGTGGCCCCAGGGGTCTAGGCGGCCGCGCCATGGGGGCGCCTGGGCACCTGATGGCCCCCCTCTGGTTCCCGTTTTTCATGTCCCCGTCATTCTTCTAGAAAACAGGATCCGTTAATTTTTAGGTAATTTGGAGGTCTTCTGATTCAGCAACTCTGTTTCCACTTTTTACCGCTGAATCCTGCGTCTGCTACTTCGGCATCGGAAAGTTGCAAACTGTGTAAAACAAGGCAAAACAACATAATAATAGCATCATAACATGAAATATATGAATGAATAGAGATGAATTACTATGTAAAATAGTGATGCATTTTGGACGTATCAATGAGCCACTGCCAGGTGGGCCACCCCCTGTAAATAAAAATGAACGAAATATTAGAAAAGATATAAGTAAATCAATTAAACAAGAGAAAACCCCCTTGTCAATGGCAAGTGAGACCTCCTCACTAATGAGGGACTTAGGTTAATTTAAATCTGATTAACTTAAAGGCTCTATGACATGTGGGACTAGTGCCTCAAATTAATCTATGAATTAAAATAAAATGGGGATTAACACCAGTTCCCATGACAGTCTTGGCCCACTTGCCAGTTTGACTAGTCAAATGCCACTATTTTGCATAATTATGTTTTAATAATAGAAATAATTCTAGAAATTTAATAAAACTTTTTTTCAATATCTTTTAAACTGTAACTCCAATGAAAATAACTTATATATTTAAGTTGCTCAAAAAAATACAACGAATACAAATACGGAACCCACATACTCACCCCACCCCTCTAACATACTGAACGTGGAACATTCCCCCTCCAATTCATCTGTCAGGTAGACGCCCCGAGCAGGTAAAACACCCGGTTAATTCTCGTTTCGTCAGTAACTTGTAGCACCGCGTTAGACCACCCCTAGCATAACGTATTTCCATCTCTTGTATTTGTATGGCTAATATTGCCATTTATTTATTGTTTCTCCCCCCTTATTCTCCGATAGACGCTGCGACCGCTGTGGGTGCCCCCCTGATCGACTACGTCACCGTCGGTTCTTCTTTTTTTAAGACGATGTACCAGGAAAGCAGAGCCCTTCCCCTCTCCCAGATATCGCCTACCTTTAGGTCACTAGTACCGAGCGAAGTTATGCACACGGTTTTTTATTTCGGAACCGTGTGCTCGCGTGGGTGTGCGATGAGTGGGTCCATCGCTGACGGACATAGAAATCGTCTGTGATCGCTACCTGATACTTCCAAGATGCATCACTATTTTATATAGTAATTCTTTCTTATTCATTCTTATATTTCATGATATGATGCTATTCTTACGTTGTTTTGGCTTAGTTTACACAGTTTGAAACTTCCCGATGCGAAGCAGCAGACGCAGGATTCAGCGATGAAAAGTGGATGCTGAGTTGCTGAAGGAGAAAACCTCCAAATTACCAGAACATCGACAGAGAGTAATTTCCAGAAGAATGAAGGGGACACGCAAAACGGAGACCATAGGGGGGCACCAGGAGCCTAGGTGCCCCCCTAGCGCGGCCCCACCCCTGGCCGCGCCGGTTGGCCGCCTGGACCCCTTGGGCCACCCCAGGATCCCCCCTCTGTCCTATTTATCCCTCGTCGTCCAAAAACCCTAGAAGAGGAGAGCTTTCGTGAGTTCCGCCTCCGCTCCGTGGCGGAAACCAACAGAGGAGAAAATACATCTCCGGCGGGCAGAATCTGCCGGAGAGAACACCTCCCGGAAGGGGAGATCATCGCCATCGTCACGGGCATCATCGAGATCTTCTTCAACATCATCCCCAACATCAGCACCATCTTCACCTTCATCCAATCTCACCTCAAAAGTTCAACTTGTGTTGTAATCCGTACTATCTATCCTCTACTCTACCGATGTTGATTACTACCGTGTGATGAATGCTATTGAGTTTTTTTTGGAGAAATATCATTGTTTCCAGATTGTTTATTATCTATCTTTCCCCTCTGATCATGATCTCTTTTATGTCTTGTGAGTATTTACTTTAGTTCTTGAGGACATGGGAGAATTCTAGTTGTTAGTAGTCATATGATGTTGAAGTAATATGTGTTGTTTGATACTTAAGTTGGGTTGTTAGTTTCCTAGTTTTGTTGTTTGAGTCGAACACTCAACACTTCGCCTTATTAAGGACCTAAGGGAGTGCATTTTTTATAAAGAATGCTTACGGTGGGTTGCCGGAGTGACAGAAACCTAAACCCCAGTTCGCACGCTTTTGCACAAGGGAACAATGGATCATGGATCGTATTGCTATGGTTAGGCTTTTGCCTTAATTACTATCTTGTATTTGCGAATGCTTGCAAGGTGTTTAATCATAAGAGTGCACTTATCTTAGTCTAGAGGGTGTACTAGCATAGATCCACCCACTCAACACTTATCAACACAGCACATACTACCGATACGGAATATGGAGAAAGCACGTGACTATTTCTCCCGTGTGTCCTCAAGAACGCTTTAGCCTTTATAAGTTGAGTTTCTAGGACTCTCCTTTTCTCGAAATGATTGGGCCACTTGTTACTCCTCAGTGCCTTTTAATTTGCTCGCTTTTACCTTTTTGTTGCTTATATCAAAAACCCCTAAAAAGTTATCTTTCAGTTCCTGCAGCTATTTCTTTACCAAAGTCACTTACCAATACCTTCTGCTCCTCGTTTGGATCGACACTCTTATTTATAGAAAATGCTACAAACGATCCCCTATAGTTGAGGGTCATCAAGTACTATTTTTTGGCGCCATTGCCGGGGAGCGTAGCGCTATTAGTAAGTGAAGCTGGTAAGGAAGTTTCTATATTTCTGTTTTTTGTTTTGTTGTTGCTGCTCTTTGTCCTATGGACACCTCTACTCTTGGATTGTTGTTTATGGGGAAACGCCCCACAACTGTGGTGGTCACTCCTACCCCTACTTAAATTGTGCCTTATAAGATACCGTCTGGTATTATCAATTATGTCTTAGCTAATCGTTATGCAGGAGATAGACATCCAGGTGAACACTTGCTATATTTATCATAACTATGTTCATTATTTAAGCTTGCAGGTGTGTCACTGGAGTTCGTCATGAAGAAATTATTCTCCATGTCACTTATAGACAAAGATTCAGATTGGTATAAGATCCTCGATAACTCTCATCTACTTAATTGGGAAGAGCTTATGTCTCTCTTTTATATAAAGTTTTACCCTCTTCATGAAATTCATCGAGACAGGAATTACATCTATAACTTTTGGTCTCGTGACGGAGAGAGCATCGCTCAAGCTTGGGGGAGACTTAAATCCCTAATGTTCAAATTTCCTATCCATGAACTCCCCAAAGATATTATAATTACAAATTTTTATGCCAGGCTTTCTCGTCGGGATAAAGAGATGTTGGATGCCTCCTCTAGCAAGGTATTCCAAACAAGAAGTGTCGAGAAAGGTGGGATCTCATCGAGAGGATCCAGAAGAATACTAAAGTCTAGGAAATCGATAAAGCTATCAACCCCCCAAAAATTATGGGCATGATTACATTTAGAGCTATGTGAAAAATGATTATTTTAATTCCTTTTGTTCTAAGATTGGTCTTGATTCCCATCTTATGATTGATTTTTGTAAGAACTTTTCCTCTCACATTGACTCTTCTATGAAGGCTAAGGATCAGTATCATAAACCCTTTAAAGAGTTACCTATTGATATTCATGTTGATGGCCTACTCTTCCTGCTATCTTTTATGAAAAAAATACCTTTCCCTACAAGGATAACAGAGCACTCTTTTGTGACAGGCATAATAAATAAAAGTGGGAGAAGAACTGACGAACCTGAGGACCTGATCAAGGTCGATCCTCAAGTTGCAATGGTTAAAGATTTAGTTAGCAATGATGTTTCAGATTCCAAAATAATTTTTTGTGTTGTTTCAACTAACATTGTCACAACCAAGAATAAGAGCCCAATTTCAGGTACACCAGTTGTATCTGTCAAAATAGGAGATCACAACTATTACGGGCTTTGCGATCTGGGGTCCAGTGCTAGCGCTATTCCTTATTCACTATATAAGGAGATCATGGGTGAGATTTCACCCTGTGAACTTGAAGAGATCGATGTAACTATTTATCTAGCAAACAAAGAAAGTATCTCTCCCATTGGAATTGTGAGAGATGTTGAAGTCCTATGTGGAAAGGTAAATTATCACACCGACTTTCTCGTACTCGGTTCAGTGCAAGATAGTTTTTGCCCTATTATCTTTGCTAGACCTTTCCTCAGAACTTGTGGTGCTATTATAGATTGCAAAAAAGGTAAAGTTTCTATTGAACTCAATGGTGAGCCATATGAATTTAACTTTTCTAAATTTTCCAAGCAACCTCGTGGTACTGATTTACTTAGTGCTGATAAAATTATTGAAAATATTGCTTCTATTGCTATTCCTCCTAATGATCCTTTGCAGAAATATATGGAAGACCACGAGAATGATATGCATATGCAGGAGAGAAATGAGTTAGACAAAATATTTGCAAGACAAGCTGCTATACTACAACCTTCCAGTTTAGCCTTTGGGGATCCTAGCACAACCAAAAGAAGACCCGGTGTTTGACCTTAAACCACTGCCCGATATGCTCAATTACGCCTATTTAGATGAAAATAAAATATATCCTGTTATTATCAATGCTAACCTTTCAGGATTTGAAGAAGAGCGATTATTGGAGACACTTCGCAGACACCGTGGAGCCTTGGGCTGTACCCTCGATGACCTTAAGGGGATTAGTCCATCGATCTTCCAACACACTATCAATCGCGAGCCCGATGCTAAACCCGTTGTTGATCATCAACAACAGCTGAACCCAAGGATGAAGGACGTGGTTAGGACGGAAATTCTCAAGCTTCTAGCCGAAGGTATCATCTATCCTATAGCTGATAGTAGGTGGGTAAGTCCAGTTCATTGTGTTCCTAAGGAAGGAGGTATGACTGTTGTTCCTAATGATAAAAATGAACTAATACCTCAAAGAGTTGTTATTGGATATAGAATGTGTATTGATTACAAGAAGTTGAACAAGGCAACTAGGAAGGACCACTACCCGCTGCCCTTTATTGATCAGATGCTAGAGAGGTTGTCTAAAAACACCCACTTTTGCTATCTTGATGGGTACTCTGGCTTCTCTCAAATTCATGTCAACAATGTCGATCAAGAGAAGACCACTTTCACGTGTCCCTACGGTACTTATGCTTACAGGCGTATGCCTTTTGGTTTATGCAATGCACCTTCTACTTTTCAGAGATGCATGTCTGCTATTTTTCTTGGATTCTTTGAGGAGATTGTGGAAGTCTTCATGCATGATTTCTCCATCTATGGAACTTCCTTTGACCACTGTCTCCACAATCTTAATAAAGTTTTGCAGAGATGCGAGGATACAAACTTAGTTCTAAACTGGGAAAAATGCCACTTCATGGTTAACGAAGGGATCATGCTTGCTTACAAGATTTCCGAGAGGGGAATTGAAGTGGACAAGGCGAAGATCGAAGTTATTGAAAGGATGCCCTATCCAAGGGTCATTAAAGGTATTCGTAGTTTTCTCGGTCATGCTGGTTTCTATAGAAGATTTATCAAAGAATTTTCTAAGACTTCGATAGCTCTCACTAATCTTCTCCAGTAGGATGTTCCTTTTGTATTCGATGAAGAATGTAAGGAGGCTTTCGAAGTTCTTAAGAAAGCTTTGATAACAGCTCCTATAGTACAACTACCTGACTGGAAAATTCCCTTTGAAATTATGTGTGATGCTAGTGATTTTGCTGTTGGAGCTGTTTTAGGACAAAGGGTTGATAAGAAATTGAATGTTATACATTATGCTAGGAAAACCCTTGATAGTGCTCAAAAGAATTATGCTACTACTGAGAAGGAATTCTTAGCAGTAGTGTTTGCTTTTGATAAATTTAGGCCTTATATTGTTGATACTAAAGTCATTATTCATACTGACCATGCTGATCTTATGTACCTTATGGCGAAGAAGGATGACAAACCAAGACTCATCAGGTGGGTACTCCTTCTTCAAGAATTTGATTTATAGATTGTAGATAGAAAAGGAGCAGACAATCCGGTGGCGGAAAATCTTTCAAGGATGGAAGATATACCACATGACCCCATCCCAGTCAACGAAAGTTTTCCAGGCGAACAACTTGTCATTGTAAACGTACAATCTCTTTCCGATCCTTGGTTTGCAGATTATGCTAATTTTATCGTTGCAAAGTATTTTCCTCCAGGTTTAACATTTCAGCAGAGGAAGAAGTTCTTCCATGATTTGAGGCATTACTTTTGGGATGACCCTCATCTTTTCAAAGAAGGTCCAGACGGGATCGTGAGAAGATGCATACCGGAACATGAGAAAAAGGACATTCTCAAGCAATGTCACGATAGTCCCTATGGAGGACATCACGTCGGTGAGAGGACCGCACATAAGGTTCTCCAATCAGGTTTTTATTGGCCTACTCTCTTTAAAGATGCTAGAAATTATGTTTTATCTTGTGATAAGTGTCAGAGAGTTTGTAATATTAGTAGGAGGAATGAGATGCCTATGAATTACTCACTAGTGATTGAGCCTTTTGATTGCTGGGGTTTTGATTTTATGGGTCCTTTTCCTCCTTCACACAAGTACACTCACATTTTAGTAGTTGTTGATTATGTGACCAAATGGGTTGAAGCAATCCCCACTGAGAGTGCCGATCACAAAACATCTTTGAAAACTCTCAAAAATGTAATTTTCCCTAGGTTTGGTGTAACTAGGTATCTCATGACTGATGGAGGATCACACTTCACGCACGGAGCTTTTCGAAAAGCTTTTGCCAAGTACGATGTCAATCATAGAATTGCTTCACTATACCATCATCAAACTAGTGGGCAAGTTGAGCTTACCAATAGAGACATCAAGTTGATCTTGCAAAAGACAGTTAACAGTTCTAGGAAGGACTGGTCAAAGAAGTTAGGAGATGCTTTGTGGGCGTATAGAATTGCTTACAAAAACCCCATGGGCATGTCTCCGTATAAGATGGTCTATGGCAAGGCTTGCCATTTGCCATTAGAATTAGAACACAAAGCTTTCTGGGCTGTTAGAGAGCTTAATGCTGACCCAAAGTTAGCCGGTGAAAAGCGCCTCATGAACTTGACTTCTCTAGATGAGTGGAGAACTGAAGCTTATGAGAGTGCTAAAATGTTCAACGAAAAGGTAAAGAAGTGGCATCATAGAAGGATTCTGAAACGTGAATTTAATGTTGGTGATAAAGTTTTATTGTTTAGATCCCGTTTCAGGTTTTCTCCATGTAAACTACTTTCAAGATGGGAAGGACCATTTCATATTGAAGAAGTATACCGCTCTGGTGCAATCAAGATTAACAATTTTGATGGCACCAAACCTCAAGTTGTGAATGGGCAAAGACTCAAGCATTACATGGCGGGAGATCCCGTCAACGTTGATGTAAATATAATACACACAACAACTCATGAAGAATATGTTGCAGCCCCGTTTCAGATACCAGCAGAAACAGAATAAGAAAAGGTATGTATTACGATAAGGAAACATCACAAAACCGCCATAAAAGTTTGAGATTATGAGATTTTGCAAAATATAGAAAATTCAAAGCCTAATTGGAGCCGGAGAAGAGCTCGAGAGGGCCCAGGCACCCCCCTGGCGCGGCCTACCTCCTGGCCGCGACGGGTGGCCGCCTGGGCACCCTGGAGCCTATCTCCGACTCCACTTTGGCTCGTTACCTTCCTATTGTTGTAGAAATTTTTGCTATATATTTGCCCGGATAGTCCCGGCACCGTATCTCACGATTTCGTGTGTTTTCTTCTTGAGCTGTTTCTGCCAGGAGATCTTTTAGCTAGACGTAGGTGCCATGGCTTCCCCAAGTTCCCCCAAGGACAAGATTGTCGTCAACGTCATCAACCCTTTCCTCGCTCAGTTGGAGGATGCTGTCCTTCACCAAGAAGATCAACGTACAATATCCACCATCTCTGAGGCTTACCGCATCACCAATCAACTCTGTGAAGATTTCCGTGTACTGAAAGTACAAGTGGAAGTCTTGGAATCAGAAAATCGAACCCTTCGTCGTGTCATCAGGGATCGGAAGAATAAACAACAACAAGAATGAGGAGTAAATCTCCTCGGGTAATGGCACCCCCTCAGTTTTTCCATGCTTGGGGGAATTCCCGGTATCTTATCTTTATCTTAGTCTTTTAGAGTCAAGTAGAGTCGTATCATGTGTAGGGAAGTTATTATATGAAATAGGTGTTTGCATTGAGGTCTATCACTCCTCCCGTGGAGAGTTTGTATCTGTGAGTGTGGAGTCGTCTATGATGGAATATTAATGAGAAGTCTATTGGTTCCTTCGCTGCACTCGGTATTCTCTTCATGCAATCGACCTTATATGATGATTCTTATGGGGAGTATTGACCTTATATCCGGTATGGCTTTGAAAACTTTATATAATTTTGGCAAGCATAGCTTTGGTCTTGACAACATGCATGCTTTCCCAAGTAGCGACATAGCCAAAACCTTTATGTTATTATTCTTGAAGTGTTTTGTTCACAAGGAAGACAACTTGATGTGTTATGCTTACCTTAATGTTTATGCTTTATATGTTTTGCATCTAAATTAGCATCAATTGTCTATTCTCTCAAAGCCTTTGCTAGCCAAACTCTTTGCCTAGCAGATTTCTGCTTGTGCATCCATACCCTGAAACCAATATCTTCCATATGAGTCCACCATACCTTCCTATTCGTGGTATTCCCCTACCACTCCTAAAAGTATAGAATTTATGTGTTATCCTTAACTGTTCAAAATCTTCTGTTTTGTGCCTCTTGTTTAGCTCACGAGGAAGTAGTAGGTAATTCATAATCTTCTTAAGTTGGACAAGTTTTACCCCGGGATTGCATGTCTAATATGCAAACCCATAATACGAGGAGGAACTTGCATGAGTGTGCCCAGCTCGAAAGATAATACAACAGAAAAAACCTCATTCACGCTTGGTCTATGAGAAATCAGAAACTTTGGCAGTGATAAACAAAGGAGATTAAGGGGATGTGATCGTCCCCACTTGGGAGTTGTTCATCGAAACTTGTCCAGCTTGAGAAGTAATTGAGCTATCTATTAGCATTCGTTGACAAACTATGCACCTCCCAAAATTTATTTTCATTTTGTTTGATCTAAGGATAGCAAATGAGTTTTCCCTTCTTTCCTTTAACAAAGTTTTTCCCTTACCTTTGTGTTGAGTCAGTTGTCCCACTTCCTTCTTTTCCCAAAAGAGAACAGACACTTAAAATTGATGAGGATTCAGTCATATAATGATGCATTAAGTTTTTCCATGCCACATCACTGTTGACATTAACTTTTGATAAGTAAGTGGTTTGCGAAAGCTTTTGCCAAGCAAACATCTTCCTTTGTCTTAGCATTTGCACTTCATGACTAATGTCATGTTCTTTCAAAATCTTCAAATTGTTTCATTAAAAAGTGAAAGAGAAAAAATAAAAGTTATTAGTTGTTGTAACATCCCAAAATTTTGCAAATTTTGGAATGTTAATAAATAAATTATAATAATGATTGTTTGCTTGATATGTTTGATTTTCACTAGGATTGAAAACTTTTAGAGTTTAAATAAATATTAAAATGAGAGGGAATAAAAGGACTTTCCCCTAATATTCATTTTTGGTGTTTTGAAATTTATCATTTGGAACAAATCCAACTGAAAAATAAAAAGAGAGAAGGTAAAGTGACTCCTTCATTATAAAAGAAAGTTGGAAATGTTTTAAAGTGATTTTATTTCAAATTGGAGTTATTTAAATAATTGTCCATTAAAAGATAATAATAACTTGAGAGAAGATAAAATGACTTCTTCAAAAAAATTGAGTGGAAATTATTTAAATAATTATTTGAGATTTTTTTTGAATTTTTAAAATATTTTATAACTAAATAAAATCATTGGAAAAAATGTCATTATTTTTATTTATCATTTTGGTAAATATTTTCATTGCATAATTTTCTTGAGATTATTTAATGAATTTAGAATTGTACTTTGTATTTTTCTGATGTGTGGTTGATTTTATAAAATTGTTTGAAGTTCAGTGTTTAAAGAAAAATAAAAATTGTAGCCACCCGACCCAGTACGTTGTTTTCGCCCGTGGGCGCAGTAGAGCCCAAGTCAGACCCGATTCTTTTTTTCATCTAGGCCTATATTTTTTTCGTTTTTCTTTTCTTTTTCTTATTTTCTAGAAATCCTAGCGGGCCCCGTTTCGCCAGCGCCGCCGCCGAACCGTCCGCCGCCGTCGCGGGCTCCTCGCCGGAGCGCTGCCGGCCACCACGTCGAGCCCCGCCCCACGACATCCAACTGCGCCGCCGCCGGCCACCCCGTCGGCCGCACTTCCCGTGCAACTGTGCCCAAGCCGGGCCGCTCGCCTTCCGCCGGAGAGCCGCCGCGCCGCGCCGCCGCCGCCTCCCCGCCGTCCAGCCGACCCCGACGAGCCGCCCAACCGTGCCCGCGCCTTCCTCCTGCACCGCGCGCCGCCACGCCCCCACCGGAGCCCGCCGCAGCCGCCGGAGTTCGCCGAAAAAGGAGTCAACGGCCCAGATCCGGTCAACCTCCTCCAAGGACCCGATTGCTTTTTTGGAAAAAACATTATCTGCGATTGAGTCCTTTTTGCAAAAAACACCCCGGATCCCGTTTTCGCAATATCTCCTAAACCGTGGGTCGGAATCAGGTGAAACTTTTTCCTACGCACTCGTCTTGTTCTTCAGTTTAACATGGAATCAACTTTGCACACCTTTGCACATTTTTGAATTTGAATTCATTCAAATTCAAATTCAAATTCCTGAGGCCGTATCTCTTAAACCGTTGATCCAAACCGAGTGATTCTTTTTGCGTTGGATCACTCGTGTCATGTACTTTCTGTCTATATCTTATGTACACAAATATTCAAACGTTTATTGATTTGTTTAAAGTCAAATTATATTCAAATCTGAACCCGGTATGACCTGTGTTGTAGTATTCCGTTTCACTTGATTTCTTTTGCATATTGGATCGTTTGAGACATGTTATCGGTAAGATTCACACACTTTTCATGTGGGCATGATTTTTACCTTGAATTCATAAGTCCATAGTCACAAATATTTACCGATAGTTCTTTATCTGTTGACTCTCTCGAGTTCACCTTCCACCTTCCACCTTCGAGCACATCGACACTTGTACCGTATCGAGCCTAGCAATTTTTGTTGCTAAACCTAGTTGTAATTGATTGATTGTTCTTGTGATTCTTATTGATGGCATGATTTCTTATTTGAGTTCTTTCATTGACAATAGATTTCTCCGAGTGTGACGAGTAGAGTTATCTGGATCGTGAGAGCGAAGAACTTCATCGAATGTACAAGGAAAGTCATACTTTGACCATTTCACAACCTACATTTTTACTTATGCATGTAGAAAATATCACCCTATGCATGTGTAGGAAGTTTTATATTACTATTGCTGCAAACCTGGTAGGGTAGCCATATGATCTTATCTTGTTTGCTTAGACAACCTAGCACGTGCTTGCTATATATTTGCTATGCTTGTAGACGTGGATTGGTTTGAGATTACTTTGAGCTATGTGAGTATTTAATGACTTCACTAGCAACCTTTAATTAGAATACACCTCTGGATGGGCAGGGAGTGCTTCCTGGGGGCTCATGCCTTATCTAAGGCGAGACCAGGTTGTACACCTAATGGATGGTTTTGGTGGTCGAAAGAACATCATGGTATCTACCCTCTGAACGTAAGTGGGCGCCATCCAGGCTCAAAAAGATCAGACATACTAGGTGACCAGTAGCTTCCATGTACAGCCGCTGGCCATATGGGCTCTGTCTTAGTCGAGTACGTTGTGGGAACCCTCTCCCGTGCAAAGCTAGCAGATGTAGATTTTGATAGGTGTACCGACTTGCCGTGGGGTGTAGGTGACCTCTTCTGAAATACTTCGTCTCAATCTTCGGGTTGAGTCCAGCGGGAAAAGTGTACTAACCTTTGCAGAGTAAAAACTAATCATGATTAGCCGTGTCCACGGTTATGGACAACTTTTAGAAACTTGGGTATTACTGCTATTGGAGGATCTTGACAGATTAATCACCTTAATAAAACTTGAGTGGGAAAGATTTAATAAAGGGTTTGGGTTGGAACTGGTGCAGCCCAGTTCAACCTTATGTAGTATGATAAAATAAAATTTGATTTAGGTAGATTGGAAAAAAATCAGCATTCTGCAAAATAAAACCATAAGCCTTCCTTTGACTTACCTTGCATGTAGATGTAGGTCTGTTATATCCTTTTTCGTGTGACTTGCCGTACAAATCAGATGTACTGACCCGTTGTCGGGCTGTAACCTTCGGTGTTGCAGGATTATCATACGACGAGTAAGTGATGCGTTGTAGGGTTACGATGTCTATACTCAACTATGCTGGTATGCTTTATTGTAATACTGGATCTTCGATGTAATATTTATGACATGTGGTTTATTCTTGATATTACATCATGTACTGTGTGTGCTAGCTATTGATCCAGGGACTAGCATAGAATGCACAGAGACTTGGATTCTTAGCGAATTGGGTCGTTACAGATGGTATCAGAGCCCTGGTTGACTGTAGGTCGTGACCCTAGAAAATGGATAGGACTGTGTGGTGTGTCTTTTGAGTGATTTATTGATTGATGTTGTGTGTTGTGCCTTGCGTTTCTTATACGTGAGTAGAATAAGTTTACGTTTCATTAGACCCCCATCTATTTAGTATGCTTCAAGACTGAAGGAGACATAACAACAACAAGAATAAGTTGGCAAGTGACTCGACGATACGAAGATTTCTTCGACAACGCAAAGCTGAAGCTATCAACATTGAAGACCCGAAGACTTGGAAGATTCAAATTTCTACCGTTAGATTGTTTTCGTGAGCTATCATATCTTGTGTTTTACTGGCAGCTACACATCAAAACTATTTTCAATACTTGAGTGATGTTTGTATGGCTATCTCTCTCTATCTCTCTCTCTGCCTCGCTGTCTACATTCTATTCCCCCTCATCCTCATCCCTAAACTGAAGAAGCTACTACAATGGTTGCTAATGTCAAGGCTGGAATAAATTTGGATGCAACTGATGCTGAGTTCAAGGATAACCCCATGTGCCAGGATCTTACGACAAGCAAGCACAATCTTGCTGCAGGAAGAACCTGAAGGAAGTTGTAGTTCCCAAACACACGTTTTATAGCAGTTCGCGTAAACCTGAGTGTTGTGAAGAAACGATAGATGTTTGGTTGGCTTGCAGAACCAATGGATTTATCTGAACACAGTTCAAGATCAAGAGGAACTTTGTGCAATGCTTGTGAGGATGACCGAGTGTTAGATTTCGAGATTCGCTAAACCATATACAAGTTGCTAGGCCTCAACTTTTCTCGCTTTTACGTTTTTGTTGCTTATATCGAAAACCCCTAAAAAGGTTATCTTTCTGTTCCTGCAGCTATTTCTTTACCAAAGTCACTTACCAATACCTTCTGCTCCTCGTTGGGATCAAACTCTTATTTATCGAAAACGCTACAAACAATCCCCTATATTTGAGGGTCATCACTACCTCACCCCCACGAGTTTTAATGCAGTACTCATGTGTGACAGGTGATACATCGCCCATGCCTGGTTATGTGTGTACGTGTGCATTCATGGTTGCATTGCACACGCTCATGTTTTCTATATTGTTTGTATAGTTGCTTTAAATGCACACGCTCAAATTTTCTTACTCGTTTGTATAGTTGTCTTCCATGCACACACTCGTGTTTTTGCACTCATTTGTACAGTTGTTTTCAGTGCACACGCTCATGTTATCGTACTCGTTTGTATAGTTGTTTTCAATGCACATGCTCAATTTCCTTGAACCATGTGCTTTTCTATGACGATTGATTTTTTTTATTAAATACATTTAAAACATATATTAAATAGATGCAATTGAGAAACATATAACATAATTCGTATCACACTAACATCAATCACTACATAGTACTTCGATCACTACTACATAGTTACTTCGATCACTCGTTGATCATTACAAAGGTATACATTCCAAGTGAAGCACAGTTGGATTAGTAGGACTCTTGAAGAGGCAGAATGCCGAGATTGGGCCCTGCTCCATGCCCAAGTCACGAATAACTTTAGTCCGGTTCTTATGGATCAGAGATCGGCCATCCTTTGCTTTCTTGATGTACACTCCATAAACTTCACCAGGGGGGTGTTGTGCTTTATCCGTAAAGATCTTCGTTGCCTCACCAGCCCAAAGATACTTTGAGATATAACGCTCAGCGAATTCTCTTGGTAAGCACCGATCAAAGGGGAAATTATTTAGTGACTCCAAACATTCATTGTGCATAGAACTATATAAGAGAAGAGGTAAGCAAAATAGTTCATACCATCCTATAAATGGATATTAAAATAGTGGACTGAATAATAACTTGCAATTCATTATCTTAAGGATAATTGAGAAAATGGATATCAAAATGCAAATGTTGATATTCACATTGACATTGCAGAACAGATAATCAACACATGCACCACTTTATAGTGAATGCAACATCACAACAAAGTACACAGCCATGAGATATATAATAGCATTGTACATTATTTATCATGAACATTCAAATGCATAACTGCACAACACTTGCGTAAATTTATTCTGTAGCAATCCAACAAGATCTTGTAGATTATTGTTTGATTGGAAAATTGAACATCACATTCCATATATAACTCGAGATCACATTGAGAAATTGGATATATCTAAATGCAAAATTTGATCTTCACATTGACATTGCATAACAAAACATCCATTAATTTAAGAGCTATGCTCAGTGGAGTAAACAAGATGACATACAAACTTGTTTCATCATGAATAAATTTATTATGTCGTAATCCAACAAGAGCTTGCATATGATTGTGTGAATGTAAAACTAAACATCACGTAATTGAGCATCACACTCCATATATAATTCATCAGGATCACATTGAGAAATTTCATATCTCAATACAAAATTTGATCTTCACATTGACAATGCGTAACTGAATATCAACACACCACTTTATAGTGAATGCAACACCACAAAATATAATAGCAGTGCACATATAATTCAGCATGAACATAAATTACAGATTTGAACATCACTAGGGTACACTCAGCTAGCTAAAATAATGACACACTTAATTAGCTACTAAAAATGGCTCACTTAATTAGATACTACCAATGTCAAACTTAAATATAGGTACTACAAATGGCACACTTAAATAGCTAGAACTAGGCATAATAACCGCCTAGACTTACCAAGAACAATGATAATAGGTAAAACAATTTCTTAATAAGCCATAAGTAAGGAATAATTTGGTATTCCAAGCTACTCCTCATCGTCGGAGATCTCGATGGTGATGGTCTCCTTCCCCTATCCACTACGCAGGGTCTCGCGTCATGGATGGCCTTTGACGACGATGGAAAGAAGGCCAACCTCGACTTCATATACGCCCGAGCACGCTTAGCAAACTCATTATACTAATCGAAGTTGCCAACCGTGCCTTCCAAAAATCCCCAAGAACTGTCATTTAACGCGATTTGACGAGCGGCAGCCTCCGAGCGGGTTTCTCTAATGGAAGCCTCGATGGCTAGCTGCTCGTCAATGATGTTGGAGTAGGTTAACATGGTGTCTACCACGAACTTGTCCGCGCGCAAGGCCGTAGTTTGCCACTCGGTGGTCAAATGCTCGTCCAAATCACGATGGAATGGTGCTGACCAAATCGGCGGCGTGGAGTAAATACTGGGATTTGGGACTAGTTGAGCCATGGATGAGTAGCGGGAGTGCCTACCTCTTTGTCGAAGCGCGAGCAGGTGGAGAATGAAGTTGGCCTCCATCGTAGATTCGGCATGGGAGGGGGAGGATTTGAGTGGTGAAAGGAAAGATATAAGGGCGAAATGAGTGTTTCCTGTGGGGGTAAGTGGGCACAGTGTCATAAATAGCTGCCTTTTGCCGCTAGTCGGTGAAAATTTTCGTGGTCGAGCGGGGGAAATTTTATCGCACATAATTGAATTAGATGAATCATCTGCGTAGACTATGTATCACACACGGAGAACCACCGTCAGCTGCGCGCGATTATGAAATTTTCGTTCACAATTTAGATCGCATAGAAACCAAATTTCAGATAGAGCATAGCTAAATTTAATTCCGGCGAATATTACAGTTACAACACCATAATTGGAGTTTATCACTTACGTAAACCAGTTTAACAGAAGACTAAGTGATTTACCTTATGGATCATCTATTAGGCAAACGAACACATCTCTCATATCAAACACCAAATGTAAAACTTCGATTAAAACATAGTTCCCACTACATAGTTCATCGCCAGATCCCGCTACATAGTTATTCACCAGATTTCACCCACTACAGTACAACTTACTTAAACTAAATCTAGCTTGATAGAGGTAGGTGGCAGCTCACGGATTCTCCATGTTGAAGCGCACGTTCTCGTCGGTGTACTGGCGGTAGGATACCTCGTACGCCTGCTTGGCCGCCGCAAGGCGTTCGACGGCGCCCTTTGCAGTAGCCTCCATCGTGTTCTTCGCGGCGACAAGCTCAAGGTCGGCGCCGTAGAGCATGCTGGTGGCCGACTTCATGTACTCATTCAGAAAGAGAAAGTGCCTCCACACGCGTCCGCCATCGCTGACGAAGGGGCCGCCGAAGTGGAAGAAGCAGGATTGGGTGGAGCTGTCGGGCGCCGAGTTGCGAGCCCCTCAGTAGGGTCTGTATCCACATCCCCCAGTTCCTCCACGGCTCGGCATCTGTGCTTGAAAGGGTGGGGAACGGCCGGAATAGATCACTGGATCTCAAACAAGGTGTGTCGGAAGCGAATAGGAGGTGAGAGAGGTGTGGAAAGAGGGAAAGTGTACTGAGCTAACCAAACTGTCCATTAAATGAGGTTGGTTTGATGCTTTAGCACACGATTGTTCAGAGCGAACTGTTTAGAATGTCGCACTTCATGCATACAAAGTAGCCATCTTTGCGTTCCACCGAGGCTTCACGTAGCAGGTTTAGTTACTGTAGCACATATGGGCTAAAATCATATCGCTGGCAAAAATACAAACAAAATATTGGAAAAAATGGTCCACACTTTTTCTGGTATCTTCTTATGATAATTTGACTCCACTGGAGTTTTTTCAAAAGAAATGCACGGCATTGCTATTTTCCAACAATATAAATCATTTTTAGACATTTTATGAGTTTTAATCAATATTGAACTATTAGTACCTTGAAAATGGATTAAACCGCATGAAAAAAAATCATATACATGTTGTTGATCATCTATGTATGTCTCACTAGCATAGTTATTTCGGTATTGAAATATTCTCTTTACAAAGAACAATCTTTTAAGATTAAAATTTCGTATTTCGAATTTCTAGAAAATGAAAAGGTTTTCAAAACTTCTAGATTTTTTGCATGTGATCATTATCTCATCTCACAATACTGTGATATTTTTCTAGAACATTTCGAAAAATCATTAATGTGTATTGTGTTGTAACGGAGGATTCCACAACAAGGATCATAGATTATAGTGGAAGTGTTAGGTTACAAGAGAACATCAAACAAATTTTGAAAGTTTGAGTGTGTAATTCGGAACCAATCTACACTTACAATACTTATTAACCATTTCACCTTTAGTTAGCACTTTTTTAATATTTATAGACATGTGTTTACATTTTTAAAGTAGAAAATTAATTTCTTTTATGTAGAAAATGGAAGAAGATTAGTCAAAAACTATTCTCAAAACCATTTGATTGTACATTCACATTATGAAAAGGTGTCACTATGTTATTTGTAACCTTTTTCGTGTACATGAGTCATTTAAAATAATTTAATTCCAATTTAATCAATTAAATGAACAACACAATCACCAACGGTTGGATGTACTGGACCGTGTGTGAGAGATTTCATAACTAATTTATCTGTAAACAAATCGAGTTGCTGAACATTAGAGATTACGGCTGGAACCAAGTGAAAAAACGACTGCATCACACGGAAAAATCTTGTAAATATGTTGATCTAAAATTTAGAAAAATGTGATTACAATTTCAAAGTAGCAATAATATTAACACTTTTGTGTAGAAATGTACGAAAATTAGTAAAAAACTATTACCAAAGCCTTTTTTATATTACGATAAAATTATTTAAAGGTGTCACTCTATTTTTGTGTTACGATTTTGTGGGCATGAGTTATTTAAAAAAAATTTAGGGGCACATAACAAATAAATTGATAATTTATGTTGCCGATGGTTCTACCGGACGAACTGCGTGTGATACAACATAGCTAAATTTAATTCCGGCCGATATTAGAGTTACAACACCATAATTGGAGTTTATGACTTACGTAAACCATTTTAATAGAAGACTAAGTGATTTACCACATATAATTACGGATCGTCTATTAAAAACGACGATCCTGATGGAAAAGAACAATTTCACATATCAAATAACAAATGTAATACTTCGATTAAAACATAGTTCCCACTACATAGTTGATCGCCAGATCCCGCTACAACCGGAGTTCATCCACTACAGTACAACTTACCTAAACTAAATCTAGCTTGATAGAGGTAGGTGACGGCGCATGGATTCTCCACGCCGAAGAGCACGCACGTGTCGGTGTACTGGAGGTAGGATACCTCGTACACCTGCTTGGCCGCGGAGAGGCATTCAGCGGCGCCCTTTGCATCAGCCTCCACCGTGTTCTTCGCGGTGACGAGCTCATGGTCGGTGACGTAGAGCATGCTGGTGGCCGGCTTCAGGTACTTGGTCAACAAGAGAAAGCGCCTCCACGTGCGGCCGCCATAACTGACGGAGAGGCCACCGAAGTGGAAGAAGCCGGATTGGATGAAGCTGTCGACCGCCGATTTGCGAGCCCCTCCATAGGGTCTTCTTCTGCGTCCCCCAATTCCTCCACGGCCTAGCATCTGCGCTTGAAAGAGTGGGGAACGGACGGAATAGATTTCCAGATCTCGAACAAGGTGTGGTGGAAGCGGATAGGAGGGGATAGCGGTGTGGAAACAGGGAAAGTGCACTGAGCTAACCATACCGGCCATTAAATGTTGGATGCTTTAGCACACAGTTGCTCAGACCTAACTGTTTTCCATGTCGCACTTCATGCATGCAAAGTAACCATCTTTCCGTTCTACCGACGCTTCACGTAGCAGGTTTAGTTACAATAGCACATATGGGCTAAAATCATATCCCTAGCCTAAAATACAAAGAAAATATTGGAAAAACGGTCCACACCTTTTATGGTATCTTCTTATGATAATTTGACTAGACTGTAATTTTTTTAAATGCGTGTAATTGCTATTTTCCAACAGTATAAATCACTTTTAGACATTTAATGATTTTTTATCATTATTGAACTATTAGTACCTTGAAAATGGATTATACCGCATGGAAAAATATCATATACATGTTGTTGATCATCTCAGTATGTCTCACGGTATTGAAATATTCCCTTCACCAAGATCAATTTTTTAAGCTTGTAATTTCGTATTTCAAATTTCTATAAAATGGAAAGGTTGTCAAAATTCTTGATTTTTTTGCATGTGGTCATTATCTCATCTCACAATACTGTGATAAAAATTTCAGAACATTTTGAAAAAATCGTTAATGCAGATTGTGTTGTAACGGGAGGATTCCACAAGAACGATCATAGATTATAGTGGAAGTGTTAGATTACAAGAGAACATCAACCAAAATTTGAAAGTTTGAGTCTGTAATTCGGAACCAAGCTACACTTGCAATAGTTATTAACCATTTCACCTTCAATTAGCACTTTTTCAATATTTATAGACATGTTTTACATTTGTGTAGAAAATGCAAGAAAATTAGTCAAAAACTATTCTACAAACCATTTGATTGTACGTTCACATTATGAAAAGGTGTCACTTTGTTGTTTATAATTTTTTTGTGGACATGACTTATTTAGAATTATTTAATATGAACGTAATAAATTAAAGGGACAACACAATGCTGACGGTTGGATGTACTGGACCGTGTACGATACATTTCATAACTAAATTCTCTGTAAAATAATCGAGCTACAGAAGATTACAGATTACGGCTGGAACCAAGCGAAAAAACGACTACATCGAACGGAAAAATCTTATAAATGTGTGGATCCAAAATTTACAGAAATGTCTTTAACATTTTCATAGTAGCAATAATATTAAGGGCCAGTTCTTTTTCAGCTTATTTCCAGTGGTGGAAATAAGATGCCCCTCCCCCAGCTTAACTAATAGACTTCTAAAATAAAAATGTAAATTGGGCTTCTAGATTAAGCTGGGGGACGGGCAGCTTATTTCCACCGCTGGAAATAAGCTGCAAAAGAACTGGCCCGAACTACTTTTGTGTATAAGTGTAAAAAAATTAGTAAAAACTATTACCGAAACATTTTTCTAGTACGATCACATTACTTAAAGGTGTCATTGTATTTTTGTGTTACTATTTTCGTGTGCATAAATTATTTAAAAAGACTTTGGGGGCACTTAACCAATAAATTGAAATTGTATGTTGCTAACGGTTCTATTTGACGTACTGTGTGCGATAGTTTCGATAACTTATTTTTTCTGTAAACAGAGTTGCTGAAGATGACCAAATACGTATGGAGATGGCACATTACTGCTGGAGATTACAGTTAAAATAGGCCTACAAAACTTATCGTTGGAATATATTGGGCCAATAAATTGCATCTCGATCACAATTTGAGCATAATCAATATGCTTAATACATACAGTTTAGTGCTATAAACCTCGTGAAGTAAGTCATATCATAATTGATTTATGAATGAACAAATTGATCAAAATCTTACTAAAAATGACATTAAGCATTTGGAAGATAAACCTCACTGATCAATGCAATACATTTGAGCATCGATTGCATATATAGATAAATAGCGCTAGTCTCTAATTAATTAAGCATTCATATATATATTATAAATGGATAGATACATATAGATGGAAGATGATATCTGCTAGCTATAGATGTATATATATATAGCTAGCAGATGTCATCTTCCATCTATATGTATCTATCCATTTATAATATATATATATATGTATATATATATACATACATATATGTATATATATATACAGCTTGTCTATTCTGCTAATATTAGCAGAATAACTATTTTGATAACACTTCAGAACTGCATTGTATCGCAAAGGGAACTACACTCCTGACTCACGAGCACTACAGCTCGGGTAAAAACGAACCGCATGCAGTATTTTCGCCTTAACTTTTTAACGGTTGGTCGGAATTGAGCATACGATACACCGTTGGATTCTTATGGAAAAGGAGTATCTTCCGTATGTTGAACACTTCCCCGATTCTTCATGTATTAAGAGCAATTTCGAAAATGGTGCGGCCGCCAACTTTCTCAGCGGCAGTTTTTCCGCGATTTCTCTTAAACCGTTCATCGGAATGATGTAAATGATATACCGTTGGAAAGATATCGATCACGCGCTTTATCCATATGTAGAACACTTTGTCTAATTCTCTATGGATTTGAGAGAAATTTAGCCGCAAAAAAACACGCACAGTCTGTTTTTTGCCGCCGGATCTTGTAGAGAGTTGAACTTTTTAACCGTTTGTCCGATCGATGCGTATGATACACCGTTGTATTCGTATGGAGTAGGAGAATAATCCATATATTTAACACTTTTCCAGATTCCCTAAGGTTTTGATGTAATTTAAAAAACGGTGTGGTTGTCCACATTTGGGGCAGCGGGTTTTTTTCCTTCAATTCTTTTGATTCTCTTATCCGATAAATGCAATTGATACACCGTTGGATAGATATCATCGAGGCTCTCCATTTTCATGAATAATACACTTTCTAATTCCTTACGGTTTAAAAGTTGTGTCGATTCTACGAAAAATGCCGAACTTTGTTCTTCGTGGACCCGAAATCGACCACGTGAACTGCATTCGCCGAGCAACCACACCGCATCCGACAGGTAAGAGCATTGCGTTATTGCCAAACAGAAACGCAAGTGTTTTTCACGGACCCGGAACCGACGAAGCGAACTACATCCGTCGGGCACCAGCTACATTTATCGACAGAGTGAACTGCAATGTTTTTAAACAGTTATATTCAGTGTACCGTGAACGAATCACATGTAGTGCACTTCATTGCACGAGGCGACCGAACTACAAATGAGGCTTTTTACGAACTGCATTTTTTGTTGAAACTTCATTGTGTCGAGAGATCGTGGCCTCGTATTTTTTGGGCGGTTTATAACAAAATAATTGAAGAGAGGTTCGCAGGCGAACCGCATTGTATTTTGTAACCGAACTGCATTGTGTTTTTTCTCGTAGAGAACGAGCCGTTTTTTGGTTTCTGTCTCTGACTTTTGGGCCACGGCTGTAGAGTATTTTATTTTTTATATTACGCGCCACTGACTCGTGGGCCCAAATGTTGTAGTTACTAACCTCCCCTGTCTCCTCTGCTTCTCGGCGTCGCCTTCTCATTATCCCCCTCGCCCGTCCGAATTCCCCTCTAGTCTCGTGGCGGAGAGGGACGACGCCCGCAGCCATCGCCGTCCGCCGCCTTCGCCGTGTAGTTCGGCCGGCCGTCACAGCATCTCATGGTGAGTCCCTCTCTTCCTTTTCCACTGTCTCTGCCTCTTCCTCTCTGCTCGTCTATTTTTTAATTCATAAAATCACCATCGGTGTTCACGATTGTGTTTCTAGGGTTAGTTGGAGCAGCATCCTCTGGTTAAGTACGTTTTGTACGCTCGAATCGCAACATCCTTTCCTTAACTAGGCTGTTATCGGTTGGCTTTTGAAATTTTTTAGCAATGTGCATCTAGGGTTTTTTCTCTGTCTGTTTTTAGGTTGTTGCCTAGGGTTTGATTATTATCCTTTTTGTTTGCAGATATAACATTGATTCTCCTACTAGAAGAAGTCCAAGGTTTGGAGGAAAATGTAAGTGAACTGGTTCTCCTATCCATGTGATTGATCATGAAGCATTGTAGTTCTATTTATAATTTTGCTTCAGGGTTATACCTTTTCTTGATTTTTTTAATTTCATTTAGATAATATACCTTCTTCATCACCAATTGATGCCTCACCAATCAGCATGGCCGCCCCATCTGGTAATTTTTAATGTCTTTTTTCCCCATTTCGCCACACTGTTTTTTGAAGAATTGGCCCACCTATCAACTTCTTCCTCACCAAGAAGAAGGCAAAAAATCTTATAGCAATTTTTTGTTATGGAGAATTTCATGTATTTATTTTTTTTGTACATCAAAGTGGACTCCATTTTTATCTTGTGTGTTAATTGCTTTTCTTTTGAATGAAATAGTGCAATACATCACAAATTTCCTTACTAATATCCATTTTTCACATGCTGGCAATATATGAACTACCTCAAGTTAATTATTTTCAAATTTTTGTCATGAATGAACTGCATTAAGTTTTTATATGCTTATTTAGTTTAATTAATAAACTGATTTTTTACATTTTATATGTTAATGAACTGCATTTAGTTCTCTTTTATCTTGTTTTAAAAGTGCACTGCATTTGTACATTGCTTTAGTATTTTTTTTCTCTATCCATACGTGTGGCCCAATTGATATGATCTGCATTTAGTTTGGTTTTCCCTCTTACACACATTTTTTTTCTGACCTACAGTTTTATGTCCTGATGGGTCCGGTGGTGGGGGTGTTAACTATTAGATTACACGTTATTTCACAGCTGATGTTGTCGGGGGCGGGACATCTGGTCAGGGCAGCATGCTACCCGGAATGAGCGAAACCCAGTCGCAATCTTTTGATGGCACAAAACCAGTTACACATGATTGGATGGTCCCCGATCAGATTGCAGCTGATAATGAGAGGAAAAGGAAGAAAGCGATTGCGCTTGGTAAACATTTCAAGAAGGAGCATAAGGCGAAGCAAGTAAAGTTTGCTGAGGGTAAGGAGATAGGAAGGAGGATTACAAACTCAAAAAAGTCTGCTATGTTTTCCCCTTCAAAGAATATTGTGAAGAGAAAACTTAACACTGTTGTAGAGAAAGGTTTAAGTTCTCCACGGCGCAGCCCTCGTGTTGATTACTCAAAGAGGCCTAATTACACTGAGGTTGATGTGGATCGGATTCAAAGAAAGCGGCCAAGTGCCGACGATTACTCTAGTGTTGATTTTGATCCTCCATCCAAGCGGGCCCGGGAAAATGTAGGTGGAGAAAGGATGGACCATGATTCTGCTGGGGAAGATTCTGGTGGAGAGGATGTTAATGCTACGAAGGTATTCGCTATAATTTTTTTGTTTTTTGTGCATGAGTTGCTGATGTGAACTGCATTTTTATTCCTTTTTTGTGCATGAGTTGCTGATGTGAATTGCATTTTTATTCTTTTTTGTCGATTGCTGAGTACCAAAAGGAAGAGGTCTGAAGACGATGTTGTGGAGGAATGGCGGTTTAATAAGACTGTTCGGCTGTCTATCCCAAACGTATGCAAAGCTGTTGATAAGTTGAAGGATCCGCCCAAAATTTTGCTGTGGAAAGGAGGTTTTGTTATTGTCTTCGACTTGAAAGTGAAGAAGAATGTTTCTCATGTGCTTATGTGCAAGCTGATGGGAAAGATCAACCCTGAGACGATGAGATTGGACTGCGGGTCAAATAAGGTTCTGGAAATCAATCATGACGCTGCACATGACATTTTTTATTCCCTATGGGTTCTCGCACTGCTCCCAGGCCTGCTGACAGCGGCCATGATGAGTCGCTGGCTACTCTGAAGGACGAGCTTGGTTTTAACCGTTCTAGGAGCATGCATGTGAAGGACCTGCTTATTCTACTTGGCACCCTGGTTGAGGATCCTGCGAAGGTTGATATGGCTGTGAAGGTTTTCTATCTCATTGTTATCCAGAGCTTGCTTTGCCCTAGCCCTACAACTCGGTTGTCCAGGGTAGCTGCTATGGTTGAAAACATGAACTTTCCCTCTATGGCTGATATGGACTTTTGCCAGCTTGTTGTTAATGAGCTGAAGGCAACTGTGTTCATGTGGAATTTTGAAGGGAGCAAGCAGAACTGTGCCGAGGACTGCACCATCGTGCCCCTGTTCATGTACCTAGATTGCTTGAATCTTCGCAATGTATCTGTTATGCATACACACACGCCACATGCTGCAATACTGTCCCATGAGAAGTTGAAGAAGCTTCACAATGGCGACATTATTGTCAGGGGAAAGATACACCTGGATACTTACAAGTTGGGGAAGTTGTCAGTCAGTTCATAGCCATATTTTTTGGGTTTGTTATATTCTCCTTTTTTCGGTATGCTAAATGTGAACCTCTTATGTACTTCCATGTGAACTGCTTCTTTTTTTGTTAACGTTGTTCAGTGGAAGGCGCTAGGGGACATTGTGTACATGCGGACTCCAGCTACCGAACTGCACGCAAGGTTTTTTGAGCCTATTGCTAGGGGTTCTCCAATTCGGCGGGTTCATGGTGATGCTAGGGGTTCTCCACTTCGGCGGGCTCATGGTGCTGCTAGGGCGGCTGTTGGAGGTTTTTCTTGCGAGGGTTCCGACGAGGCTCGTGATGACCACAATATATTCGTCCAGGTTGATGAGCTTCTTGACAGGGTCATTAATTTAACTTCTGATTTCCCAACCTCTGGTTCTAGTATGAGGAATATCACTAGACTGTTTACTGCTGGCAAAGGCCCTTCTAAAGCAGAAATCGAGGATGCTCATAACTTTGACTGTGGGAAGCTTGAATTCCTTAAGCTTTCAGTCACGAATATTAGGTCGTCATTCGTTCAGTTTAAGCATTCTCAGGATGACAAGCGCGCTATGTATGAGCAGGAAGCTGAGGCATTGTGAAGGAAATGAACAGGCGGGAACATGTTGTTAGGCCTTCTTTGTCTGACCGCACAACTGTTGAATTATGTCTTTTCTCATATGTGAACTGCTTTTTATCGGTTTTGATTCTTTGATTTTTTATGTGTGTTTTTGTGGCATTTGACCATTTTTTCCGCATCCTTTTAATTTTGAAGTGCGGAGGAGAGTCTTCTAATGCTAATGCTATCATGTTTGATAGGCCACAATCCCCTGTTGTTGAGGCTGCCAGAGATAACCCTGTTGACGAAGGTGTCATAGACAAGGTTTGATATATTGTCTATTTTTCTACCGAACTTTCATTGTTTTAATGTTTTTGTAGTGTCCAAAACAAAGAATCATATGTGCACCAGCAGTGGCAGTGAACTGCAACTTAATCTTTTTGTAGTGTCCAAAACAAAGAAGCACAACTGCATAATTAGTAGTAGTGAAGTGCAGTTTATTGTTTTGCAGTTTATACTTGTACTAGTAGCCCTAGTGAACTGCATTTTTTTCTTGAAAGAATTTTTATTATAATTGTTTTTATTTATGTTTTTTTTTAGGATCGTGAAACAATTGATGAAATCCATGGGAAGGAGGCAGAGGTTGACACTAACAAGGATGATGAGGCTGATGTGTCTAAAGAGATGGAAGGAGACGCTGGTGTGGTGAGCATAGAGAACTGCATTTATGTTTTATTTTTCATGCGAGCTGGATGGTTTTTTTCTTTCCTTTAGTGAACTGCATCACCACCAATGTGTAATGTGTTTTTTTTACTCATCAGGAATGCGGATTAAATGATGAAATTCAAGGGGAGCGCACCACAGAGGCTAATACTGTAGAAAGGGACGCTAGTCTGGTGAGCATAGAGAACTGCATTTATGTTTTATTTTTCATGCGAGCTGCATGGTTTTTTGCTTTCTTAGTGAACTGCACAACCACCAATGTGTAATGTGTTTTTTAGTCATCAGGAATGCAAATTAAATGATGAAATTAAAGGGGGCGCACCACGAAGGCTGATACTGTAGAAATGAGAGAAGGAGGGGATACTAATGTGGAGGTTGATAAGGCAGATGGTAGAGAGGGAGGTGAGGGTTCTGTCGAGGCTGAAAAGGCAGAAGAGAGAGAAGGAAGTGAGGATGATGTGGATGCTGATAAGCAAGAAGAGAGAGAAGGGGATCCTCATGTTACAGTTGAAATGGCAGAAGGGAGAGAAGGACCTAGAGCCGTGGATGTTGTTGCGGGGCCGCCGTTGGCAGTGATGGTGTTGTTGGGCCATCTGTTTTTTTTTCTGGTGACGGTGTGCCTGAGAACTTCCATGTCCCCCCTCGTGCAACCGAGCAATCTCAAGGCAATCTGGCTGACACTAATCCGGATGTCCCAGCTGAGACAACCAAAGCCCCAGCTGAGATAATTTTGATTAGCTCTGAAGAGGAACAACCTAGTCTTGTGTAGGACATGAGCAATCAAACACTTGAGTCTCAGTGAAGATGCATCCGGGGAGCGGCAGAATGCGGATTCTGAAACCGAAGGTAAGCGAACTGCATTATTTTTGTTCTATTTTCTGGTCGAATCAACCGTGTTGTTCTATTCTCTGATATCGGTCTAACTATGTTTTGTAGACGAGGAATTATCTTTTGACACTCCTTCGAGCATTGATCCAACTCTTCTGAGGAGATACAACGAGTTATAAGACGCTGTTACGAGGATAGGAGGGATAAAAAGAAGAAGTATGATATATTTTTGTCTTATACCCGGTTATTTATTGTGTTATTTTTTTAGGGACACACAGCTTATGACTTTTTGTTTTGTTTTTTCTTCTTTTCTGAAGGGATTTAGTTGCATTCAAGGACGAGTTTGGTGATATTACTATCGATCTGGTTGGCGAGTCTTTTTGGTCCTACGGAATGCTGAGCACGCGCCTCGTAAATATTGTGGTCTTGTAACGACCCGATCCACTAAGAATCCAAGACTCTGTGCATTATGTGCTAGTCCCTGGATCAATATCTAGCACACACAGTACATGATGTAATATCAAGAATAAACCACATGTCATATATATTACATCGAAGATCCAGTATTACATTAAAGCATACCTGCATAGCTCAAGGCTATCTTACAAATAGAATATAGCGGAAAAACAATAAAGAGCTTCGTGGCGTCGATCAAATCCGCCGGCATAGTTGAGTATAGACATCGTAGCCCTACATCGCATCACTTACTCATCGTATACAATCCTGCAACACCGAAGGTTACAGCCCGACAATGGGTCAGTACATCTGAGTTGTACGGCAAGTCACACGAAAAAAACATATAACAGACCTATCGCTACATGCAAGGTGTGTAAGTCAAAGGAAAGTCTTATGGCTTTATTTTGCAGAAAGCTGATTTTTCCCTCACATACTACAACTAATCAAATTTTAATTTATCTTGCTAGTCTTATGGCTTTACATGCAAGTATGGTTGAATCGGGCTACACCAATTCCAACCATCCCTTTATTAAAAGTTCCCACTCAAATTCTTATTAAGGTGAATTATCTGTCAAGACCATCCAACAACAATAATGCCCAGTTGCTCAAAGTTGTCCGTAACCGTGGACACGGCTAATCATGATCAGTTTTTACACTCTGCAGAGGTTGTACACTTTCCCCACTGGACTCAACCCGAAGATTGAGACATAGTCTTTTAGAAGAGGTTGCCTCCACCCTTTGGTAGCCGGTACACCTATCATATCTACATAAGCTAGCTACCAGGGCCAGGTTCCCCACAACTTACTCATCTAAGCCAGAGCCCATATAGCCAGTGGTTGTACATGGAAGCTACTAGTCACACTGTCTGTCCGATCTTTTTGAGCCTGGACGGCGCCCACTGCGTCAGAGGGTACTCGCCATGACGCACCCGGTTCACCACCAAAACAACCATTCGGGAAGTATTTAGCCCTGGTCCCTCCTTATCCAAGGCATGAGCACCAGGATGCATTCCCTGCCCGTCCAGAGGTGATTTCTATTTAAGTTTGCTAGTCAAGTCATTACTCCTCACAAAGCTCAATGATAACTCAACCAAACCCCGTCTACAAAGCAATAGCAGTATATAACAACCACGATCCTAGGGCGACAATGAAATAAATTTCTAAATTCATGAGAAAAATTATAAAATGATCCGAGACTTCAAACAATGGTAGAAAAATAAATATTCATCAGAAAAATATGAAATAGATTTCTAAATTCATCAAATAATCTAAAGAAAATTATAAGATGAAAATATTTTCCAAAAAGGTAAATAAAAATAAAAACCTTTTCTAAATACTTTATTTAAATATAAAATACTTTTCATAAATCAAATAAAATCCAATAAACCATTTAAAATAATTTTATTTGGTCAAAAGCATTGACAAACCATTTCTAAATGATAAAATATAAATTTTAAAATTGTCACACCAATAAATAATTTGGTAAAATAAAAAATATCCCATTGGAATATATTTTTGAACTCTTTGAAAATATTTAATAAATCATTCAATGAAATAAAAACTCTCTTGGCATTATAAAATCCCTAAATTAATTTTAGAGTTATTTATAATACTCAAAATAAAATTTAAAAACTTTAAAGTAATATTCTAAATATTTTACAACTTTATTAAAAAGGGGATAAGTCATTTTATATCCTCTCAATTGAATTTCCTTTAGTTGAAAAATGTTTTGAATATTCAAAAGAATTTCAATAATGATTTAAAACATTTTCCAACCTTTTAATATGTTCAAGGAGTCATATTACCTTCTCTCATTTTGTTTTGTTGGTTTTGTTTTAAAATAATAAATTGCAAAAACACCAATTATGAATATTAGGGAAAGTCCTTTTATTCCCTCTCTTTTTAATATTCAATAAACTCCAAAAGTTTTAAATTTCAGAGAAAATCAAACACATCAATCAAACAATCATTATCTATTTAATTTTATTAACTTTCCAAAATTCGAAGAATTTTGGGACACACTACCACCCTTAAAAGGAATCTCGTCCCCGAGATTCAAGAAGGCTAGAAAGAAAGGTTAGGGTTCGGGTCTTCATGGAAGTCCATCGATCCTCCGATGAGTTAGGGTGCTACCACCCTTAAAAGGAGTGCGACATGGTCTTCAAAATCTTACTCCATCGATGACCTTTTTCAAAGAGTTTCACCTCCTCCTATCAGGTCTTGAATCCTTAGCAAAAGAGGAGTCTTCCATATACTGAACCTTCATGGCTGACAAGTCAGGCACCAATACTAAGCAACTATCAATTTCCTCATGGTGGTCATCAAGCATACTTTTACGGGATACCTGCAGCAGACGGTCTAGGTCCATACTCACCGTATAATACAAACGATAATCTCCTACAGGGGTCACAAATCGTACCATTCTATGGCTCAGGTTTAACATGGTCGTCACTCTCCTATAGGTAAGTCACTCAAGATTTACTACCCCGCATAGAAAGAGCGAGCAATAAGGGTAATCGTCATGGGGGCCAATCCATTCCGCACCCAAATCATTACCTTGTATATGGTTTAGCAAATCTTGCAATCTAACACTCGGTCATCCTCACAGGCATTGCAGAAAGTTCTCTTGATCTTAAACTGGGTTCAGATAAGTCCATGGTTCTGCAAGCCAAGCAAAAGATCTATCGTTTCCTCAACACTCAGGTTTGCGCAAACTGCTATAAAACGTGTACTGGTGGACTGCAAATTCCTCCAGAGTTCTTCCTTCAGCAATATTGTGCTTGCTTGTTGAAAGATCCTCGCACACGGGGTTATCCTTGAACTCAGCATTAAGTTGCATCCATCTTTATTCCAGCCTTGACATTAGCAGCCATTGTAGTAGCTTCTTCAATTTAGGGATCAGGATGAGGGGGAATAGAATTTAGATAGCGAGGTAGAGAGAGAGATAGGGGGAGATACCCATAAAAATATAACACTAGTTTTGAAAACATAAGTTTTGATGTGTAGCTGGCGGTAAAACCAAGAAATGACAGCTCACAAAAACGACCAAATGATGGAAATCTTGAATCTCCCAGGTCTTCGGGTCTTCAATGATGGTAGCTTCAGTTTCGCATTGTCGAAGAAATCTTCGTATCGTTGAGTCATTTATCAACTTGTTCTTCTTGCTGTTGTGTCCCCCTCAGTCTTGAAGCATACTAAATAGATGAGGGGTCTAACGAAACGTAATTTGTTCTACTCGCATAGAAGAAACACAAAGGACAACACACAACATCAATCAAAGACATCTCAGGGCCACAGGGCACAAGGAAAAACTTAACAAAACAATCATGGCATAACACATCTAATCAATCCATAGAAAACATGCATCGATACACATCTCCAACTAACATAAAAAGGTACCACCGTACACTTAGTACACACCTACAAACGTCTGTATTCCAAATGCCAAACATAAGCTTCTTCGAGTCAGCATCCTTGCTTCCACGTTCACAACTTCTCCTTCCCCTTCAATTCTGGACACATATTGCTGTAGTGTCCCATGTTCCTGCACCGATAGCACTCAATTTGGCTAAGGTCCTTTATCTTCTTCCTCATGAGTGCTTCCTTTAAGTCTGGACACATATTGGCGTGATGTCCCATATTCCTGCACCGGAAACACTGAATGTGGCTAATGTCCTTCTTTTTCTTCTTCACGGGTGCTTCCTTCAATTCTTGGATAACTTTCTTCATTCCTTCCTTTTGATGTTGAACCACTTGTTGTGTCATGATGAAAAATTGACACTGAGCCGGGTAATGATTGTTTCCTTCACACATGAAACATGTGACTTGTGTAGTGGGGCATCCTTCCCCCAAGTGAATTTCCTCACAATAGGGACATCCATCTTGGTGTCCTTCTTAGGAGTGTCCTACTTCACCGCAAATTGTGCAGGCACGAGGCCTCTTAAGGGTTACCGTCCTTTGCATCGGTGTGACGAGGCGGGATCCCAACAAAATCCTTGTAAATTCCTTCCAAGTAATCTTCTTTCGTGATTCGTCAATCTCTTGGTGCATTCTCCACCAAGTAGGAGCCTCTTCTACCAAGTACTTAACAGCATAGGGGACCATGTCCTCACTTCCAACCTTGTTTATCTTCGTGTGCTCCTCCATATTATAAATCCACTGCTCCACCTTCAGTCTCGACATCGCCCCAAAAAAGGCGAGTCCTACTTCATACTCCATCTATTAAACCCATATGACAGCGGTTAGGGAAAAACTATAGCACCGACAAGACAACAACTAAAGATAACACAAAACATATGCACTCAAACAAGAAAGCGGAAAAAACACCTACGTTCGACAGTAACACATAACAACAAACAATACAGTCACAAAAGTCAAAACACACAAACAACACCTAGAGTAAGGTCGTATGTGCAAGACATACGATCTCATCATATTACGCGAAATTCGTTCACCTAACTTCACCTAAAAGGTGGTGGTCTGAATCTAAACTTCATCCTTCTCTGCTAAGCTGATCTTAAAGATTCCTCTCGTAGTGTCAAAACTTATTGATCCTCATAGGGTATTCTTCTGGTTCTTGTGATCATAACTTCAATTGATCCACGAGGTTGATGATCTAGTTCTCAAAAATCATATCTTCAGGGGCATAAGCAACTCAGAGGGGTATTTACAGTAAAACAAGAGGAGAAGTTTTAGAAGATGAATAATAGATGAGAAATACTATTGGAGAGAGTAAGTAATCAAAGAGTGATAAAATAAAAAATTTCCTATGGCTTTTCCTATCCATTTTCTAGGGTCACGACCTACAGTCAACATGGGCTCTGATACCATCTGTAACAACCCGATTCACTAAGAATCCAAGTCTCTGTGCATTCTGTGCTAGTCCCTGGATCAATAGCTAGCACACACAGTACATGATGTAATATCAAGAATAAACCACATGTCATATATATTACATCGAAGATCCAGTATTACAATAAAGCATACCTGCATAGCTCAAGGCTAGCTTACAAATAGAATACAGCGGAAAAACAATAAAGAGCTTCGTGGAGTCCATCAACTCCACCGGCATAGTTGAGTATAGACATCGTAACCATACATCACATCACTTACTCATCGTATACAATCCTGCAACACCGAAGGTTACAGCCCGACAACGGGTCAGTACATCTGATTTGTACGGTAAGTCACACGAAAAAACATATAACCGACCTATCGCTACATGCAAGGAGTGTAAGTAAAAGGAAAGGCTTATGGCTTTATTTTGCAGAAAGCTGATTTTTCCCTCAGATACTACAACTAATCAAATTTTAATTTATCTTGCTAGTCCTAAGTATGGTTGAATCGGGCTACACAAATTCCAACCATCCCTTTATTAAACGTTCCCACTCAAATTCTTATTAAGGTGAATTATCTGTCAAGACCATCCAACAACAATAATGCCTAGTTGCTCAAAGTTGTCCGTAACCGTGGACACGGCTAATCATGATCAGTTTTTACACTCTGCAGAGGTTTGTACACTTTCCCCACTGGACTCAACCCGAAGATTGAGACATAGTCTTTTAGAAGAGGTTGCCTCCACCCTTTGGTAGCCGGTACAACTATCATATCTACATCAGCTAGCTACCAGGGCCAGGTTCCCCACAACTTACTCATCTAAGCCAGAGCCCATATAGCCAGTGGTTGTACATGGAAGCTACTAGTCACACTGTCTGTCCGATCTTTTTGAGCCTGGACGGCGCCCACTGCGTCAGAGGGTACTCGCCATGACGCACCCGGCTCACCACCAAAACAACCATTCGGGAAGTATTTAGCCCTGGTCCCTCCTTATCCAAGGCATGAGCACCAGGATGCATTCCCTGCCCGTCCAGAGGTGATTTCTATTAAGGTTTGCTAGTCAAGTCATTACTCCTCACAAAGCTCAATGATAACTCAACCAAACCCCGTCTACAAAGCAATAGCAGTATATAACAACCACGATCCTAGGGCGACAATGAAATAAATTTCTAAATTCATCAGAAAAATTATAAAATGATCCGAGACTTCAAACAATGGTAGAAAAATAAATATTCATCAGAAAAATATGAAATAGATTTCTAAATTTATCAAATAATCTAAAGAAAATTATAAAAGGAAAATATTTTCCAAAAAGGTAAATAAAAATAAAAACCTTTTCTAAATACTTTATTTAAATATAAAATACTTTTCATAAATCAAATAAAATCCAATAAACCATTTAAAATAATTTTATTTGGTCAAAAGCATTGACAAACCATTTCTAAATGATAAAATATAAATATTAAAATTGTCACACCAATAAATAATTTGGTAAAATAAAAAATATCCCATTGGAATATATTTTTGAACTCTTTGAAAATATTTAATAAATCATTCAATGAAATAAAAACTCTCTTGGCATTATAAAATCCCTAAATTAATTTTAGAGTTATTTATAATACTCAAAATAAAATTTAAAAACTTTAAAGTAATATTCTAAATATTTTACAACTTTATTAAAAAGGGGATAAGTCATTTTATATCTTCTCAATTGAATTTCCTTTAGTTGAAAAATGTTTTGAATATTCAAAAGAATTTCAATAATGATTTAAAACATTTTCCAACCTTTTAATATGTTCAAGGAGTCATATTACCTTCTCTCATTTTGTTTTGTTGGTTTTGTTTTAAAATAATAAATTACAAAAACACCAATTATGAATATTAGGGAAAGTCCTTTTATTCCCTCTCTTTTTAATATTCAATAAACTCCAAAAGTTTTAAATCTCAGAGAAAATCAAACACATCAATCAAACAATCATTATCTATTTAATTTTATTAATATTCCAAAATTCGGAGAATTTTGGGACACACTACCACCCTTAAAAGGAATCTCGTCCCCGAGATTCGAGAAGGCTAGAAAGAAAGGTTAGGGTTCGGGTCTTCATGGCAGTCCATCGATCCTCCGATGAGTTAGGGTGCTACCACCCTTAAAAGGAGTGCGACGTGGTCTTCAAAATCTTACTCCATCGATGACCTTCTTCAAAGAGATTCACCTCCTCCTATCAGGTCTTGAATCCTTAGCAAAAGAGGAGTCTTCCGTATACTGAACCTTCATGGCTGACAAGTCAGACACCAATACTAAGCAACTATCGATTTCCTCATGGTGGTCATCAAGCATACTTTTACGGGATACCTGCAGCAGACGGTCTAGGTCCATACTCACCGTATAATACAAATGGTAATCTCCTACAGGGGTCAAAAATCGTACCATTCTATGGCTCAGGTTTAACATCGTCGTCACTCTCCTATAGGTAAGTCACTCAAGATTTACTACCCCGCATAGCAAGAGCGAATAATAAGGGTAATCGTCATGGGGGCCAATCCATTCCGCACCCAAATCATTACCTTGTATATGGTTTAGCAAATCTCGCAATCTAACACTCGGTCATCCTCAATGGCATTGCAGAAAGTCCTCTTGATCTTAAACTGGGTTCAGATAAGTCCATGGTTCTGCAAGCCAAGCAAAAGATCTATCGTTTCCTCAACACTCAGGTTTGCGCAAACTGGTATAAAACGTGTACTGGTGGACTGCAAATTCCTCCAGAGTTCTCCCTTCAGCAATATTGTGCTTGCTTGTTGTAAGATCCTGGCACACGGAGTTATCCTTGAACTCAGCATTAAGTTGCATCCATCTTTATTCCAGCCTTGACATTAGCAACCATTGTAGTAGCTTCTTCAATTTAGGGATCAGGATGAGGGGGAATAGAATTTAGATAGCGAGGTAGAGAGAGAGATAGGGGGAGATACCCATACAAACATCACACTAGTTTTGAAAACATAAGTTTTGATGTGTAGCTGTCGGTAAAACCAAGAAATGACAGCTCACGAAAATGACCAAATGATGGAAATCTTGAATCTCCCAGGTCTTCGGGTCTTCAATGACGGTAGCTTCAGTTTCGCATTGTCGAAGAAATCTTCCTATCGTTGAGTCATTTATCAACTTGGTCTTCTTGCTGTTGTGTCTCCCTCAGTCTTGAAGCATACTAAATAGATGAGGGGTCTAACGAAACGTAATTTGTTCTACTCGCATAGAAGAAACACAAAGGACAACACACAACATCAATCAAAGACATCTCAGGGCCACAGGGCACAAGGCAAAACTTAACAAAACAATCATGACATAACACATCTAATCAATCCATAGAAAACATGCATCGATACACATCTATAACTAACATAAAAAGGTACCACCGTACACTTAGTACACACCTACGAACGTCTGTCCTCCAAATGCCAAACATAAGCTTCTTCGAGTCAGCATCCTTGCTTCCACGTTCACAACTTCTCCTTCCCCTTCAATTCGGGACACATATTGCTGTAGTGTCCCATGTTCCTTCACCGATAGCACTCAATTTGGCTAAGGTCCTTTATCTTCTTCCTCATGAGTGCTTCCTTTAATTCTGGACACATGTTGGCGTGATGTCCCATATTCCTGCACCGGAAACACTGAATGTGGCTAATGTCCTTCTTTTTCTTCTTCACGGGTGCTTCCTTCAATTCTTGGATAACTTTCTTCATTCCTTCCTTTTGATGTTGAACCACTTGTTGTGTCATGATGAAAAATTGACACTGAGCCGGGTAATGATTATTTCCTTCACACATGAAACATGTGACTTGTGTAGTGGGGCATCCTTCCCCCAAGTGAATTTCCTCACAATAGGGACATCCATCTTGGTGTCCTTCGTAGGAGTGTCCTGCTTCACCGTAAATTGTGCAGGCACGAGGCCTCTTAAGGGTTACCGTCCTTTGCATCGGTGTGACGAGGCGGGATCCCAACAAAATCCATGTAAATTCCTTCCAAGCAATCTTCTTTCATGATTCGTGAATCGCTTGGTGCATTCTCCACCAAGTAGCAGCCTCTTCTACCAAGTACTTAACAGCATAGGGGACCATGTCCTCACTTCCAACCTTGTTTATCTTCGTGTGCTCCTCCATATTATAAATCCACTGCTCCACCTTCAATCTCGACATCGCCCCAGAAAAGGTGAGTCCTACTTCATACTCCATCTATTAAACCCATACGACAGGGGTTAGGGAAAACTATAGCACCGACAAGACAACAACTAAAGATAACACAAAACATATGCACTCAAACAAGAAAGCGGCAAAAACACCTACGTTCGACAGTAACACATAACAACAAACAATACAGTCACAAAAGTCAAAACACACAAACAACACCTAGAGTAAGGTCGTATGTGCAAGACATACGATCTCATCATACTACGCGAAATTCGTTCACCTAACTTCACCTAAAAGGTGGTGGTCTGAATCTAAACTTCATCCTTCTCAGCTAAGCTGATCTTAAAGATTCCTCTCGTCGTGTCAAAACTTATTGATCCTCATAGGGTATTCTTCTGGTTCTTGTGATCATAACTTCAATTGATCCACGAGGTTGATGATCTAGTTCTCAAAAATCATATCTTCAGGGGCATAAGCAACTCAGAGGGGTATTTACAGTAAAACAAGATGAGAAGTTTTAGAAGATGAATAATATATGAGAAATACTATTGGAGAGAGTAAGTAATCAAAGAGTGATAAAATAATTTTTTTCCTATGGCTTTTCCTATCCATTTTCTAGGGTCACGACCTACAGTCAACATGGGCTCTGATACCATCTGTAACGACCCGATTCACTAAAAATCCAAGTCTCTGTGCATTCTGTGCTAGTCCCTGGATCAATAGCTAGCACACACAGTACATGATGTAATATCAAGAATAAACCACATGTCATATATATTACATCGAAGATCCAGTATTACAATAAAGCATACCTGCATAGCTCAAGGCTAGCTTACAAATAGAATACAGCGGAAAAACAATAAAGAAATTCGTGGCGTCCATCAACTCCACCGGCATAGTTGAGTATAGACATCGTAACCCTACATCGCATCACTTACTCATCGTATACAATCCTGCAACACCGAAGGTTACAGCCCGACAACGGGTCAGTACATCTGATTTGTACGGCAACTCACACGAAAAAACATATAACAGACCTATCGCTACATGCAAGGTGTGTAAGTCAAAGGAAAGGCTTATGACTTTATTTTGCAGAAAGCTGATTTTTCCCTCACATACTAGAACTAATCAAATTTTAATTTATCTTGCTAGTCCTAAGTATGGTTGAATCGGGCTACACCAATTCCAACCATCCCTTTATTAAAAGTTCCCACTCAAATTCTTATTAAGGTGAATTATCTGTCAAGACCATCCAACAACAATAATGCCCAGTTGCTCAAAGTTGTCCGTAACCGTGGACACGACTAATCATGATCAGTTTTTACACTCTGCAGAGGTTTGTACACTTACCCCACTGGACTCAACCCGAAGATTGAGACATAGTCTTTTAGAAGAGGTTGCCTACACCCTTTGGTAGCCGGTACACCTATCATATCTACATCAGCTAGCTACCAGGGCCAGGTTCCCCACAACTTACTCATCTAAGCCAGAGCCCATATAGCCAGTGGTTGTACATGGAAGCTACTAGTCACACTGTTTGTCCGATCTATTTGAGCCTGGACGGCGCCCACTGCGTCAGAGGGTACTCTCCATGACGCACCCGGTTCACCACCAAAACAACCATTCGGGAAGTATTTAGCCCTGGTCCCTCCTTATCCAAGGCATGAGCACCAGGATGCATTCCCTGCCCGTCCAGAGGTGATTTCTATTAAGGTTTGCTAGTCAAGTCATTACTCCTCAAGAAGCTCAATGATAACTCAACCAAACCCCGTCTACAAAGCAATAGCAGTATATAACAACCACGATCCTAGGGCGACAATGAAATAAATTTCTAAATTCATCAGAAAAATTATAAAATGATTCGAGACTTCAAACAATGGTAGAAAAATAAATATTCATCAGAAAAATATGAAATAAATTTCTAAATTCATCAAATAATCTAAAGAAAATTATAAAATAAAAATATTTTCCAAAAATTTAAATAAAAATAAAAAACCTTTTCTAAATACTTTATTTAAATATAAAATACTTTTCATAAATCAAATAAAATCTAATAAACCATTTAAAATAATTTTATTTGGTCAAAAGCATTGACAAACCATTTCTAAATGATAAAATATAAATTTTAAAATTGTCACTCCAATAAATAATTTGGTAAAATAAAAAATATACCATTGGAATATATTTTTCAACTCTTTTAAAATATTTAATAAATCATTCAATGAAATAAAAACTCTCTTGGCATTATCAAATCCCTAAATTAATTTTAGAGTTATTTATAATACTCAAAATAAATTTAAAAAACTTTAAAGTAATACTCTAAATATTTTCCAACTTTATTAAAAAGGGGATAAGTCATTTTATATCCTCTCAATTGAATTTCCTTGAGTTGAAAAATGTTTTTAATATTCAAAACAATTTGAATAATGATTTAAAACATTTTCCAACCTTTTAATATGTTCAAGGAGTCATATTACCTTCTCTCATTTTGTTTTGTTGGTTTTGTTTTAAAATAATAAATTGCAAAAACACCAATTATGAATATTAGGGAAAGTCCTTTTATTCCCTCTCTTTTTAATATTCAATAAACTCCAAAAGTTTTAAATTTCAGAGAAAATCAAACACATCAATCAAACAATCATTATCTATTTAATTTTATTAACTTTCCAAAATTCGGAGAATTTTTGGATGTTACAGGTCTCTATGTTAGTTGAGAGGTTCAAAGGATCTCAAACGTTGATTGTCCCATACAACCTATGTGTAAGCGTTTACATTAATTTATCCTTCTCCCTCATCTACATTTACATTAACTTTGTGGTTTTGTATTTTTGGCAGAATTCCATCTGGAATGGCGGTGCCACAAATATAGCTCTTAAAAAGATATTTTCTTCGACCGCAGAGGAACGTGTGGACAAGAAAAACTTGGTATTCCACTTGACCATTTTTCGTCATTTTTTGAAATAATTTTTTTACTTTTAATTTTTTCTCATCTGGTTTGTTTTATTCCTTTTTAATACAGATTATGTTTTCACCGTTTGATCCTCCTCCTACATCAATGAAGTATGCGATCGGTCACTACTTCTAAGTAATATTGAACCTGTCAACAAAGCGTTTTGAGTTTCTCGACTCATACAATGGTCCTAACAGTCCTGCTGCAAGTAATATCTTCAGGAAAATGGTTAAGAATATAGAAAAAGTTTGGAAAGATGGCAGTGCAAGCTGTGATGAGTCGTTCAACCCTCCCACCCTCGACAACTTTGTGTTGGCTCATGGTAATGTTCCATAGCAGGAAAAAGGGTTTTTACTTGTTCTCATTTCTATTCACTCCTTTATATTTTTCTACGTAGTGATCCGGATTGTTTTACTGAATTTCAGAAGCATCTTTTTCCTTTGAGTGAACTTCATTACTAATGTGTTATTAGTTGTTCTCCTTTTTTGCCTGCTATATAGTGAGATGCATTGCTTTACTCAATTAACAACATCTTTTTTACTTTTATGTGAACTGCATTACTAATGTGTTATTTAGTTGTTCTCCCTTGGATCTTTGCATAGTGAGCTGCATTGCTTTACTAACACCAGAAGCACTTTCTTCTTTGAGTGAACTGCATATATTAATGTTTGTTTTTTTTGCAGGCATGATTGTGGATTTTTCATGTGCCAGTTCATGCAGAGCTGGGATGGTGAATCTGTTGCGAAGTTTGGGAATGAGCATATTGGGTACATCCGGAAGGCGATGCTCCATAGTTGGCTAACCTCGACGTATTGCTGTCTGGACTTGACATCTTTTTTGATTTTTAAAGAAGGTTATTACATTTTTTCAGTCGCACACCATTTTTATTAAGTGAAATTCATTAATACAGAAAGGGGAGGCCCACTTCGTTTGTTAAGTTTTAGTATAACAAGGATCTCTCATGTATGCAATAGGTGTTGTATTGTACCTCAAAGCACACTTCATTTTTATATTTTACAGTTGCTTTTTTCTTTCTATGTTTTTCACTTTTTCATATTTCCTTTTCGCTAAAATGATATTATATGAAATGCATTAAGTTATATGTTTTTCATATGAAAAGTGCATTGCATTATACTTTTGCTCTTGTATTTTTTACTTTTGGCCAAATTGATTTTTTTTTCGTTTGAAAAGCGCACTGCATTATACATTGTTCTTAGTATGGTGCATTAACCCTTTTTTTATTGTACCTCACGATTCTTTTCAATTTGTTCATCCCCACTCTTTCCGTGCAGGCTTTGATGAAGGTGCACACCAAGGTGGAATTTCATTATTTGAAACTCAGGTTCACACTCCAACAATCGGTAATTTTGTCCTTGATTATGAACCCCCTGTCAAGCGTGTAAAGGAGCATTTCGGTAAGAGTACGAGGAGTGCTGCTGAACCTTCAAAAAAAGCCCTCGAGAAATCTCCCGTGAATACTGGGAAGAATCCAGTGACTAAGAGATCCAGGAGGTCAGTTAGCCCTCCTATTGCTAAAGATACCGATGATGATTTTATGACGCCACCACCAGTTTGTAAGAGGACCAGGAGCGCAGCTGTGGAACGCCCAAAGGACAGTGAGGCATTAGTTCTATCCAATAAGAGGGTTGCGCAGAAGCCATCAAAGTTTAGAACCCCAGTACAGAAGTTGGAGCCTGCGAGATTCAGCTATCTTGCGGAAGCGAGAAAAGTATTGGAACTTGTCACGAGCCCTGTATTCAGGAAGAAACACAATGAGTGAGTTCTCTTTTCTTTTTTTTTGTAATGTTTGTGTGATTTTTATTTGTGTTCCTAATCCCCTGCCCCCCTCGCTGTTTTTTTTGTTCAGGTCCTCGTTGTTCACGTACAGAAATCCTATCGAAGTGTACTCTGTGAATGTGGACTACATGTTCTTAACTTTCACCAGGGCTAGTTACATGGACTCCGATTTGATGGATGTCGGGACCCGGGGTTAGCGTATGGAAGTACAGTTAAGACATAGTCATATGGAGAGCCGAGAACCGCACCCACTAGTCTAAGCAGACAAGGCCAAGCACTGAACATTCTCGGAAAGCATCGTACGTGAGGGGCATCCCATCCAGGCCGGATGATCAACTGTGATGGGTCCTCATCGTCCGCACACAAGTCTAATGATATGGGTGGTGAACTCCCATATTCAAAGACAAGTCGCCTCAACCATACTATCGACTATCTCAAAACTCTTACATAGACTTACTCCAGCCCGATCACTTAGTCGGGGTCTAGGGCGGGCTCGATCATACCACAAAGTGTGCACGAGACGGAGTCTCGAGCAATCGCATCGCGATGCCCCAAGCTGCGCACAACTAAGGGCCACTTGGTGTATGAAAGACCTCCAGCCAGAACACAACTAAGGTCTCGAAAACCCATACAAAGACATGCATGTTATAACCATACACGCAGCACACATGCCTTGTATGAACAGTAGGTACCATTGCAATTCTCTACAAAGTGTACATTTTATTTATAACTCTTATAGAGTACACACAGAGATCACATACATGTGATCCAACATTACAACATAAAGCGGAAGCAACTTATGTCTGAGTACAGACAAGTTTAACAAATTGGCTTAAGAAGCCTTATTCAAACATAAAGCCCTCCACGAGGGAACCAGTCTGCTGACTGGGACTAGACTAGCTTAACTTCAGTCGTCCAGCTCGATGAAGAAGCCACCTTCGGGGTCAGTGGCGTCATCTAAAACATATATTAAGCAAACGTGAGTACAAAGTCGTACTCAGCAAGACTTACATAGGAGCTATAGTACTCATGCACATGTATCAAGGTAAAGGGAGGTGGGGTTCACTTGCAGAAATGCCAGCTTTGACTTGGCTAGTCCTGAACTACGAGTACCAGACTTTGAGGTAAGAAGCGTACACGAGTCCACTACTTTCACCAACCAATTACACCACTATGGTGCCTTCCTCGACTTCTCCACGAGAAAGCACGCCATAGCACTCACACTTATCTTGGTGTGTTTTAGAAGTATCCGGTTCAAGTTATCTAATAATCAAGCTAAGCTTTCCAAGCAGTCCATAACCGCGGACGCGGCTATTCGAATAGTTTTGTTAACCTTGCAAGGGTGTACCGCTACACACACATGATCATCATTTACCGCCTTTGATCTCGACACCATTCAAAGGGTGCCAGCGAGGATGCTCACCACAACTGTTACCTCATAGCCTATCTAGTCCAAGAAAGCCGCCTACTTGGGTTGGCTACCACAATCGTGAACCCGGCCGGTTTACCGAGGTGGACCAAGCGATGTGTGCGTGGTGCATAAGCCGGTCTCGGGTGAGCCGTTCTCTCACTTAGCATCCAGGCCACAAGCCTACCAGAACTCCGAACTACTGCGACATCTGGACATCGAAAGGGATGAGCTAATAGGTTGAGAGGGGTCAGTGAGCCCAATGTGTGGTTGTAATCTTCATCTTGGATCACCACACAAGAACTCGGACTTAGGGCGGTGTTCAACGAGACAACCCACCGTGTACTCCTACACAGCCTCTCATCGTTCACCTTGTATTAGGGTCGATTCACCAACACTTTTCTACCATCATCAACATGATCATTCCCATCCCGACTCACATCACAGTAACAACATGGTATCATACTAAGCATGCAATAAGCAGTAACATTGCAGGGGCCACATGATATCAAAAAACTCCTACAGTTGCTAGGATTGTGGTTTGCTTACTACTGTGACAAAATGATAGGTCATGCAAAGGAATGGGTTCATCTATGCGGTAGAAACGAGGCATGGTGATCATCCTAAACAATGCATAAGCGAGACATGAGAGGGAAGTGGGATTTTATCGACATGATCAATGGGTTTTTGCTTGCCTTGCTGACGAGGTTCGGGTTCTGGATCTTCAGCGAAGGGGGTGACCTCTTGCTCCGGTTCCACCTCTACTCGACAAACAAAGCACGAAGTAGCAATCAATATGAATGCAATGCTCAAGCACATGATTGAATGTTAAAGCTTGAAGTATAAGTTTGGGTGTGTGAGGCAATTCCATTTAAGTGGAATATATTGCATTTAGAATGCAAATTCAAATTCCACATTTGAATTCAACATTAACCAAGTTATATGTGATATAGTTTCATCATTTGGAAAAAATTTCAAATGTGTATGATATGCCTCTGATGTGTAAGTGAAATGTAGCATGTTTCCATGGTTCAAGTTGCAAAATTATTTGAATTGAATTTGATTTAATTCCATTTAAATCAAATAGCAAATGCTACTGATCACATTTTAAATTCAACTCAAACAGAGTTGAAAGTTGCATATTTGGAAAGATAATTTTCTCCTGATCATTTTTCATATATTATTTGTCCAATTTGGAGTTAATATGAATTTCCAAAGTTTGGGTATTTTCTGGAATTTCTGGATTTATTAAACTATTTTTCTTTTCTGGAAATTCATTTACTGCGTCACTGTGATGTCATGCTGGCGTCAGGGGGTTTGACCCGAGTCAAACTGACAAGGGGTCCCACTGGTCAGCCTTTGTAGGGTTAAACCCGTGGTTAAAATTTAATTAACAGTGGGATTAGGGGCTAGGGCCCAGTAGTCAGTGGGTTTAGGGTGTGATTAGGGGTGGTTAATTAGCGCTAATCGCCTGGCCACGTCATCTCGCCGGCGGCTCAACGGCGGCGACCATCCAACACGGCGGAGTTGCACGGGGAGAGGTCTCCCGTGGTCCTCTTGATGCGCCAAGACCATCACTTTGGAGCCCTGAGCATCGCGCTTTGAACTGGACCAAGAACAAGGCCTGGGGGGCACGGCATCGTCATCGGCGACGAGCCCTTGCGGCGGCGGAGCCACTGGCCTGAGGTGGAACTAGCTGTGAAGCGCCATTTGAAACAACCGTGGCTGCAAACGACGCAGAGGAGCACAGGGAACGTAAAGGACAAGGTGGCGGGGTCGATGGGTTAACGGTTGCTCGACGACAACGAGCACGGCGGCTCGGTACTCCGGCGTCCATGGCAGTTCGAGCTAGAGGAGGAGAAAGAAATCATGGCTTGAGGGGACACGCTCACCAGGCTACAGGGAACTCGACGAAGCAGTCGACGGAGCCGGTGAGGGAACGTGGACGGAGTATTGAACGGCGACAAGCAGCGGATCCGGCGAGCTCTCGGTGACGATTCCGACGGCTAGAAGGGCTCCGGGATCTTGATTCCTTGCAGGGAGACGTAGTCGAGGGTGGCGAAGCTGATGGACAGGTCCTTCTGGTCCCTAGCACACGTTGGCCGCGTCTTCCACGGCGGCGGGTTCCGGCGAGTCCTCGGACGTTGATGAATTCGGGCGTAGGAGGAGGAGGAAGACGATGAGGAGAGGGCGGAATGAATCAGAACGGCTGCGTGAAGCCTCCAGACGCGAGGAGATGGCGAGGGGAAGCAGGAGGTGGCCAGGGGGCTCGTCGGCGGCCACGGCATGGTCGCCACGCAGCTCCCTGCGTGCTGGCTGGGGAAGACGACAAGGAGGAGGAGGTGGGCTGGGCCGGTTGGGGATGAGTTGGGCTTCATTGAAGGTAAGCCTTTCTTCCTTTTTCTCTCTGTTTAATCTTTCCTTTCTTTTTTGTAATTTGTTTTAGCTCTGATAAAAATACCAAACCATTTTATTAAATGCTGAAAACTTTTATATGGCCTCATAATAATATAGACTAGCCACTCATAAACTTTCAACATTTTTAAAATTCAAATGATTTGAATTTTAAATCAAACAGGGGTATTTCTTTAATTCCAAGGTACTGTTTGAATATTTGAAAAATCTATGAGCATGGGGTGGGTCCCACATCACTTGATATGTGATCACGCTCATTTATAAGACTTTTCAAAACTCTAACATGAATTTTTGGAAATTTTTTTATCTGGCCTTTTGAATTAATTCATCTGGGGGGTGTTCCTTCTCCCATTTGGATTTTGAATTTGATTTTCAAGGTTTCTTTTTGAAACTTTTGCATGATGCAAAGGCACTAACTAACCCTAGCACATACGTAACAGAGGGATCTGACAACTCGCCCCCACTCAAAAGAATCTCGTCCCGAGATTCAGAAGTCTGCGGGAGGAAGATGAGGTACTCGGCACTGAGACGGTCTTCTCTCTCCCACGTGGCTTCTCTTTCAGAGTGGTGTGACCACTGCACTTTTAGAAACCTAATCTTCTAACACCGAGTGATACGCTCTGCGGAATCAAGAATACGAACGGGGTATTCTCGATAAGAAAGGTCATCTTGGAGATCAAGCGTTTCATGGTCGACTTCGCGGATGGGGTCCTTGAAGCAACGCCTGAGTTGGGACACATGGAATACATCATGTACTCGGGAGAGGTGCGGAGGTAGTTCAAGTTGGTAGGCAACTTCTCCACGTTTGGCTAGAATGCGGAAAGGTCCGATGTAACGTGGGGCCAACTTGCCTTTGATACCGAAACGTTGGGTTCCCTTCAGAGGAGTAACCCGGAGGTAAGCCTTCTCATCCAGATTGTAGCTCTCTTGCCTATGATGGCGATCATAGTAGCTTTTCTGACGAGACTGGGCTGCTTTCAATTGTTCACGAATGATACGAACTTGATCTTCTGCTTCCTTGATCATATCCGGTCCAAAGAATTGTCTTTCACCGGTTTCAGACCAGTTTAGTGGTGTTCGACATCGTCGTCCATATAGGAGTTCAAAAGGAGCCATGTTCAGACTAGATTGAAAACTATTGTTATAAGCAAATTCGGCATATGGAAGAGAATTCTCCCAATTCTTTCCGAATGAGATAACACAAGCTCTGAGCATGTCTTCAAGAATTTGGTTAACCCTTTCGACTTGACCGCTAGACTGAGGATGGAAAGCCGTACTAAAGGAGAGATGAGTTCCCAAAGCACGTTGGAAGCTTCCCCAAAATCTAGAGGTGAAAAGGCTACCGCGATCAGAATTGATTTCTAAAGGAACACCGTGAAGGGATACAATTCTGGAGATGTACAAGTCCGCTAACTGGCTAGCAGTTATAGACTCGCGAACCGGAAGGAAGTGAGCAACTTTGGAAAGCCTATCTATGACAACGAAGATGCCATTGTTTCCTTTCTGGGTTCTTGGAAAGCCGGTGATGAAATCCATACCGACTTTGTCCCATTTCCACTCGGGAATAGACAAAGGTTGAAGTGTACCAGCAGGTCTTTGATGTTCTGCCTTAATGCGACGACAAACATCACATTCGGCAACAAATTGAGCAATGTCTCTCTTCATCCTAGTCCACCAAAATCTCTGGCGTAGATCTCGGTACATTTTCGTGCTACCGGGATGAATTGAGAGGGGTGTGTCATGGGCTTCCTTGAGGATAAGTTGCCTTAGTTCCTTATTCTTAGGTACTACCAAACGATTTCCAAAGAAAACCGTTCCCTTGCTATCTGTGGAGAAACATTTAGCAACTCCGCTAGCAATGTTCTCCTTGATCCGGCGAACACCTCGTGCACGCCTTTGGGCAACTATGATTTGATCCTCAAGAGTTGGTTTCGCCACCAAGGTAGAAAGATAGCCATGAGGAACAATTTCAAGGTTGAGCTTGCAAAAGTTCTCATGAAGAAGTGGTTGATACTGCTGCAACATGAGGTTGTTACAGTACGACTTACGACTTAGTGCATCAGCCATGACATTGGCTTTGCCTGGGGTGTAAGAAATTGCTACATCGTAATCTTTTATCAACTCAATCCAGCGTCTTTGCATGAGATTAAGATCTGGCTGGGTGAAAATATATTTGATGCTTTGGTGGTCGGAATAAATCTCACAACGATTACCAAGGAGGTAATGTCGCCAAGTTGTTAGAGCATGAACTACGGCAGCGAGTTCAAGTTCATGGGTAGGATAATTCTCTTCATGTGGCCGCAACTGGCGTGAAGCATAAGCTACCACATGTCGATCTTGTAGAAGTATGCATCCTAACCCTTGCCGTGATGCGTCACAATAGATTTCGAAATCCCTTTTGGTGTCTGGAGGTGCAAGTACGGGTGCAGAAGTTAACCTTCTTTTTAGCTCTTGAAAGCTTTCCTCGCACTTGGGAGTCCATAAGAATTTCTTATCTTTCTTGAGGAGTTCAGTTAGAGGCTTTGCAACTTTAGAAAAGTTCTCGACGAAGCAACGGCAATAGCTGGCTAGGCCAAGAAAACTTCTAACTTGCTTAACCGATTCAGGTGGAGTCCAGTCAAGGACGGCCTGAACTCTCTCGGGATTCACAGCAATGCCTTTTGCAGAAATCACGTGGCCTAAGTAGGTCACTTCTGGTAGCCAGAATTCACACTTGGAGAATTTAGCGTACAGGCGATGCTCTCTAAGTTTCATCAATACCAGCCTTAAGTGTTCGGCATGATCTTCTTCGTTCTTCGAGTAGATGAGAATATCATCAAGATAAACCACAACAAATTTATCTAGGTACTCCATGAAGATCGAATTCATCAAGCGTGAGAATGTGGAGGGGGCATTGGTTAAACCAAAGGACATGACGGTGTACTCGTAAAGACCATAACGAGTAGTAAAAGCCGTTTTGGGAATGTCCTCGTTTCGGATTCGGATCTGATGATAACCTAATCTCAAATCCATCTTGGAGAAGACGGAGGATCCTGCAAGTTGATCATAAAGATCATTGATCCTGGGCCGTGGGTATTTGTTCTTTATCGTCGCTAAATTTAGCGGGCGATAATCTACGCACATCCTTTCTGTTCCATCTTTCTTCTTTACGAACAGAACGGGGCAACCCCATGGCGATGAGCTAGGGCGGATGAAGCCTTTTGCCAACGAAGCATCAAGTTGGGTTTTTAGCTCAGCTAACTCATGTGGGGCCATTTTATATGGGCGCTTGGAAATTGGTGCGGTTCCTGGAACAAGATCCACTATAAATTCTACACATCTGTCGGGTGGCATGCCCGGCAGCTCTTCAGGAAAGACATCCGGGAAGTCACGAACCACCGGAATATCTTCAAGTTCGGGAAGGGGAAGTACATTCAAGGAATGCACTTGGGTTCTTGTTCTAGGTGAGGTATAGCTGATGGTTTGGCTTGAAGGGTGGGTGAGTTTCACGGATTTGCCTTTGCAATCCAGATAAGCATTTTGTCTTGAAAGCCAATCCATGCCAAGGATGACATCAATGTCTGAAGACTTGAGGGCTATGAGTGAAGCAAGGAATACTAAACCCTCAATTGCTATTTGATTACCATGGCTCACTCTATTAGTTTGCCATCTTGACCCTGGAGTTTGAATAACCATCGGGGTGGACAATTCAACAAAGGGTAACTCATGACGAAGTGCATAACTTTCCGACATGAATGAATGAGATGCTCCTGGGTCGAAAAGAACGGAAGTAGGAACAAAATTGACTGGGAGCGTACCAAGAATGACGTCAGTGGTGTCGTCAGTCTCTTCGGCGGCAATCTAGTTCAGACGTCCACGAGTGGCGGGAGGAGCGGGTTTGGCGGTGTAGACCTTCTGGGGTGGCTTGCCACGACTATTGTTGTTGTTGTTGCTGCCTCCGGCACGTGGTGGAGCATTTTGGTTCTGGATTTGGTTCTGGGGGCACTCGCGAGAGTAGTGGACTGCCTGGCCACACTTGTAGCAAGCTCCGAAAACAGTGCGTGGAGCTGGGTGGTTTGGTGGAGCTGGGTGGAATTGGGTGGGTGGACGAGGCGTCACATAGGATGGCCTCGGTGGGTTGTTCTGGCGGAACATGCTATTTGGGATCCAGATCTTGCGTTTTTGGGAGCCAAAACTGGATGAACTATCATCTCTGGGGTGTTTGCGAAAGTCGTTGGGGGTGTTCATGTCCTCTGCCTTGATGGCCTTGTTGACAAGGACCTGGAATGTGGCAAAGTCATGAAGGTTAAGCTCGCGACGGAGTCCGGAGTTGAGGCCACGACGGAACCTCTCTTGTTTCTTGGAGTCGGTGGAAACTTCTTCAGTTGCATAACGAGCAAGTCGGTTGAACTCACGACTGAAATCGTCAACTGTTCTTCTGCCTTGAGTGAGGTTGCAGAATTCCTCACGTTTGCGGTCCATGAGACCTTTGGGGATGTGGTGCTCGCGGAAGGACGTACAGAATTCCTCCCAAGATGCTGGTGGTCCAACGGGACACATATTCAGAAAATTCTCCCACCAAGAGCTTGCTGCACCTTCAAGGTGATAGGTGGCATAATTGACCTTGTCGCCATCTGCAACATGACCGGCTTGGAGCTTCCTCTCGATGCTGCGGAGCCAGTCATCGGCGTCAAGGGGCTCGGTGGAGTAACTGAAAACCGGGGGATGAAGCCGGATGAAGTCGTTCAGAGACACCAGCTCATTGCGCTGCTGAGTGGTGTTGCGTGCGATGACTTCCAGCAGGTGGTGAGAGTCACGGCGGTTCCTCTCGACCTCCATCAGAACTTGGGCCATCGTGGTTGGGGGTGGAAGGTTATCTTCCTCCTGGTTGTTCCCACGACCTTGGTTACGACCAACCTGGCCACGGGTTCCTTGAGACATCCTGAAGGTGAAAGACCAAAGTCAAACAGAGTTGATTTCAAGAGTCTAATCAAGGTATTGAAGTACTGGAAGGATTACAGAGCAAAGGAAGTAATCATCTTGACGACATGGTGATAAAAGCATACAAGCCATATATTCACAAGCTGTCATACAAACCATACATCATTTTAGTAGAAGCACTAAGCTAATACAAACGTGATGAAGATGATACATCCTTCAGAGGCACTCTGATTTCCTATACATTATTTATCTAAGCCTCTGGAACTTAGACACCTTGCTTACAATATACTAGGATACTACTACATCCTCACTAAGTAAGACCACAGGCGGTCTCACTCATCTCCATCTCCATAGTAATCCTCGTAGAAGTTACCCGCGTATCCCGGTAGCTGGAGGTGACCATCGGAAAACACGGAGGCTTGTGGACCCTGATATCCATTTGGGCAAGGATGGGGCCTAGGTCCAGTGTAGGGTGGAAGCAAAGGACCACGAGGTGGAAAAATTCCTCCAATCTCGGGCCAAGCAACTCGAGAAGGCATCTGGGTCCTCACTGGAGAGATCTCATCGTACTCCACTGATCCCACGCTCACAAAAGGTGCCAAGAGCGTCAGTGCTCGGTACAGACGAACACGAGTAGCGTGGAGCTCAAAACGGAGAGCACGTGCATCACGATCTCTGTCACTAGCAAACCTAGCAGTCACCTGGAGTGCTGGATCCTCTGCAGAGTGATCTGAGTAGAGTCCGGTGTAATATCCCTCTTCTCCTGGAAGTGCAGCTGGGATATAGCGGAAAGAAGTCTCTCTCAGCATGGTGTGCTCCTCTCTCAGCAGTGTAATACATGAATATGCAGCATCCTGCACAGCCATGTTCTCGGTAACGCCGATGCCATGTCCAAAGTGGATAGGCTGGGTGACTCCAACGTGGTGCGGGTAGATCCGCACAATGCAGTGGAACTGCGTCTGGTTAAAGTCGTGGAACTGCTCCTCGATGGTGTACTCAGGGTACCATCGATATCCCACGTAGGACATCATCTCGATCAACGTGGCGGGATGGCCACGCACACCGAGGCACCTGGTCAAACGAACAATCTGCCGAGGGGGAAGATCTGCCATCTGAAACAGAAAGCAGGAGTTTGCAAATGCATCAGATTATGAGATAAACCTGGAATGACTCGGACAGCATAACGGCTGTAATTGTAAGAAATGACAATTTCTTTCAATCATAAAAACAGCACTTACATAATATGATGTAAGAAATCATCATTACAACAATGCTAGGAACACCTGGACACAACTTTCCTACGGCTATAAGGAAGCAAACAACGAGATATGCTAATCAGACAGAGAAGAGCCTAGTCCTATCTTCCCGTAGAGTAAGATGAGGGTGACTCAGAACTCAGAACGAAGGGGGTAAGGAGAAAAATGAAGCCTTACGTTGTTCCCTTATATACCAGAGTAACTATATAACTATAGCAAGCTAGACTCAGCTTCGGCCAACGCTACTAGTCCTACAGTCAGTCCTGCTCTGATACCAAGTCTGTCGGGACCCGGGGTTAGCGTATGGAAGTACAGTTAAGACATAGTCATATGGAGAGCCGAGAACCGCACCCACTTGTCTAAGCAGACAAGGCCAAGCACTGAACATTCTCGGAAAGCATCGTACGTGAGGGGCATCCCATCCAGGCCGGATGATCAACTGTGATGGGTCCTCATCGTCCGCACACAAGTCTAATGATATGGGTGGTGAACTCCCATATTCAAAGACAAGTCGCCTCAACCATACTATCGACTATCTCAAAACTCTTACATAGACTTACTCCAGCCCGATCACTTAGTCGGGGTCTAGGGCGGGCTCGATCATACCACAAAGTGTGCACGAGACGGAGTCTCGAGCAATCGCATCGCGATGCCCCAAGCTGCGCACATCGAAGGGCCACTTGGTGTATGAAAGACCGCCAGCCTGAACACAACTAAGGTCTCGAAAACCCATACAAAGACATGCATGTTATAACCATACACGCAGCACACATGCCTTGTATGAACAGTAGGTACCATTGCAATTCACTACAAAATGTACATTTTATTTATAACTCTTATAGAGTACACACAGAGATCACATACATGTGATCCAACATTACAACATAAAGCGGAAGCAACTTATGTCTGAGTACAGACAAGTTTAACAAATTGGCTTAAGAAGCCTTATTCAAACATAAAGCCCTCCACGAGGGAACCAGTCTGCTGACTGGGACTAGACTAGCTTAACTTCAGTCGTCCAGCTCGATGAAGAAGCCACCTTCGGGGTCAGTGGCGTCATCTAAAACATATATTAAGCAAACGTGAGTACAAAGTCGTACTCAGCAAGACTTACATAGGAGCTATACTACTCATGCACATGTATCAAGGTAAAGGGAGGTGGGGTTCACTTGCAGAAATGCCAGCTTTGACTTGGCTAGTCCTGAACTATGAGTACCAGACTTTGAGGTAAGAAGCGTACACGACTCCACTACTTTCACCAACCAATTACACCACTATGGTTCCTTCCTCGACTTCCCCACGAGAAAGCACGCCATAGCACTCACACTTATCTTGGTGTGTTTTAGAAGTATCCGGTTCAAGTTATCTAATAATCAAGCTAAGCTTTCCAAGCAGTCCATAACCGCGGACGCGGCTATTCGAATAGTTTTGTTAACCTTGCAAGGGTGTACCGCTACACACACATGATCATCATTTACCGCCTTTGATCTCGACACCATTCAAAGGGTGCCAGCGAGGATGCTCACCACAACTGTTACCTCATAGCCTATCTAGTCCAAGAAAGCAGCCTACTTGGGTTGGCTACCACAATCGTGAACCCGGCCGGTTTACCGAAGTGGACCCAAGCGATGTGTGCGTGGTGCATAAGCCGGTCTCGGGTGAGCCGTTCTCTCACTTAGCATCCAGGCCACAAGCCTACCAGAACTCCGAACTACTGCGACATCTGGACATCGAAAGGGATGAGCTAATAGGTTGAGAGGGGTCAGTGAGCCCAATGTGTGGTTGTACTCTTCATCTTGGATCACCACACAAGAACTCGGACTTAGGGCGGTGTTCAACGAGACAACCCACCGTGTACTCCTACACAGCCTCTCATCGTTCACCTTGTATTAGGGTCGATTCACCAACACTTTTCTACCATCATCAACATGATCATTCCCATCCCGACTCACATCACAGTAACAACATGGTATCATACTAAGCATGCAATAAGCAGTAACATTGCAGGGGCCACATGATATCAAAAAACTCCTACAGTTGCTAGGATTGTGGTTTGCTTACTACTGTGACAAAATGATAGGTCATGCAAAGGAATGGGTTCATCTATGCGGTAGAAACGAGGCATGGTGATCATCCTAAACAATGCATAAGCGAGACATGAGAGGGAAGTGGGATTTTATCGACATGATCAATGGGTTTTTGCTTGCCTTGCTGACGAGGTTCGGGTTCTGGATCTTCAGCGAAGGGGGTGACCTCTTGCTCCGGTTCCACCTCTACTCGACAAACAAAGCACGAAGTAGCAATCAATATGAATGCAATGCTCAAGCACATGATTGAATGTTAAAGCTTGAAGTATAAGTTTGGGTGTGTGAGGCAATTCCATTTAAGTGGAATATATTGCATTTAGAATGCAAATTCAAATTCCACATTTGAATTCAACATTAACCAAGTTATATGTGATATAGTTTCATCATTTGGAAAAAATTTCAAATGTGTATGATATGCCTCTGATGTGTAAGTGAAATGTAGCATGTTTCCATGGTTCAAGTTGCAAAATTATTTGAATTGAATTTGATTTAATTCCATTTAAATCAAATAGCAAATGCTACTGATCACATTTTAAATTCAACTCAAACAGAGTTGAAAGTTGCATATTTGGAAAGATAATTTTCTCCTGATCATTTTTCATATATTATTTGTCCAATTTGGAGTTAATATGAATTTCCAAAGTTTGGGTATTTTCTGGAATTTCTGGATTTATTAAACTATTTTTCTTTTCTGGATTTATTAAACAAGGGGTCCCACTGGTCAGCCTCTGTAGGGTTAAACCCGTGGTTAAAATTTAATTAACAGAGGGATTAGGGGCTAGGGCCCAGTAGTCAGTGGGTTTAGGGTGTGATTAGGGGTGGTTAATTAGCGCTAATCGCCTGGCCACGTCATCTCGCCGGCGGCTCAACGCCGGCGACCATCCAACACGGCGGAGTTGCATGGGGAGAGGTCTCCCGTGGTCCTCTTGATGCGCCAAGACCATCACTTTGGAGCCCTGAGCATCGCGCTTCGAACTGGACCAAGAACAAGGCCTGGGGGGCACGGCATCGTCGTCGGCGACGAGCCCTTGCGGCGGCGGAGCTACTGGCCTGAGGTGGAACTAGTTGTGAAGCGCCATTTGAAACAACCGTGGCTGCAAACGACACAGAGGAGCACAGGGAACGTAAAGGACAAGGTGGCGGGGTCGATGGGTTAACGGTTGCTCGACGACGACGAGCACGACGGCTCGGTACTCCGGCGTCCATGGCAGTTCGAGCTAGAGGAGGAGAAAGAAATCATGGCTTGAGGGGAAACGCTCACCAGGCTACAGGGAACTCGACGAAGCAGTCGACGGAGCCGGTGAGGGAACGTGGACGGAGTATTGAACGGCGACAAGCAGCGGATCCGGCGAGCTCTCGGTGACGATTCCGACGGCTAGAAGGGCTCCGGGATCTTGATTCCTTGCAGGGAGACGTAGTCAAGGGTGGCGAAGCTGATGGACAGGTCCTTCTGGTCCCTAGCACACGTTGGCCGCGTCTTCCACGGCGGCGGGTTCCGGCGAGTCCTCGGACGTTGATGAATTCGGGCGTAGGAGGAGGAAGACGATAAGGAGAGGGGGGAATGAATCAGAACGGCTGCGTGAAGCCTCCAGACGCGAGGAGATGGCGAGGGGAAGCAGGAGGTGGCCAGGGGGCTCGTCGGCGGCCACGGCATGGTCGCCACGCAGCTCCCTGCGTGCTGGCTGGGGAAGACGACAAGGAGGAGGAGGTGGGCTGGGCCGGCTGGGGATGAGTTGGGCTTCATTGAAGGTAAGCCTTTCTTCCTTTTTCTCTCTGTTTAATCTTTCCTTTCTTTTCTGTAATTTGTTTTAGCTCTGATAAAAATACCAAACCATTTTATTAAATGCTGAAAACTTTTATATGGCCTCATAATAATATAGACTAGCCACTCATAAACTTTCAACATTTTTAAAATTCAAATGATTTGAATTTTAAATCAAAAAGGGGTATTTCTTTAATTCCAAGGTACTGTTTGAATATTTGAAAAATCTATGAGCATGGGGTGGGTCCCACATCACTTGATATGTGATCACACTCATTTATAAGACTTTTCAAAACTCTAACATGAATTTTTGGAAAATATTTTTATCTGGCCATTTGAATTAATTCATCTGGGGGGTGTTCCTTCTCCCATTTGGATTTTGAATTTGATTTTCAAGGTTTCTTTTTGAAACTTTTGCATGATGCAAAGGCACTAACTAACCGTAGCACATACCTAACAGAGGGATCTGACAATGGATCGTATCATCAATTATTGGAAGATTGACAAGCGAATGAATATGGTTTACCGATCCGGCGAACGCGTTCTTCTGTCCCCTTTATTTATCACGGTATTTCCCTTTTCTCCTTTATTCTTTTTATGCTGTAGGGGAACTGCATTATTTGTGTCTACTAAAAGAGAGCTTTTCTGAATAAGATATTCAGGAGAAACAATGTAGTGAACTTCATACATTGTTGTTTTGGAATTGATGGCCATTCTGTATTTTCTTTTTAACCCATAACTCTAGATAAGTGTGATCTGTTTTTCATTTAGCTCCAGAGTGAACTGCATATATGTTGTGTTGTTAATTGTTTTTTTTGCGTGGTGAGCTGCATTGCTTTTTCTAATTAATGTTTTTTTGCAAATTACCTACTTGCAGTATGTGCTTCAAATTAACGATCATGCGGATAGAGATGAAAATGGAAATGTTGTGTTGCCTTTTGTCCACAACAAGTTTAATGTTGATAATGCAGCAAAAGCAGTTCAAACTTCATGTTCGTGAGGACAAGAACCTTCTTGATTGAAAATTAGTAAGTTCTCAGATTTGTTGGTTCAGCCTACTTTTCTTATTTTTTGTCTCATTTTCTCTGGCAACTCTGTTTCCCTCTTAAAACTCAAAACACTTTTTATGAAAACCAATTTCAGATCCTGTTACCATGGTTTAAAGACGAGCATTACTCGCTATACACGATGAACAGACACCGTGGGACCCTTGATATTCATGACACTAGGAGGTACAACAGACCGTTTGATCAAACAACGAGGTGGCGTAAGTTCGACTACCACAGTGACCGCAGTGAAATGGTCAAATGTTCCCTTTTTCACCTTCTTATGTTTTTCATCTGTGTACGTGTTGAACAAAAGTTTTGTGATGTGTATTGTGTGTGCATTTTCGCATTCACCAGATGATCAGGATGACTGCATTGATGAAGAAGGTTTATGGAGAAAAGGAGTACAAGAGAAAGGAGTCGGTAGACTAGGTTGATGTTTCAGAGAAAGCTAGCTTTTTGGGTGGTCTTGAACAGGGCGCCAATGAGTGCGGCTTCTTTGCACTGAAGATGGCTTAGTTTTACGACGGAAAAAGCTTTGTTGTGAAATTCGGGAAGCGTAATAGAAGTATCTTATTTTTGTATCGAATATAATTTTTCATCTTCTCTTCTTTCGCAGCACTACTTGCAGATGATGTTTGTTCTAACAAATTCTTTGTTATGGTTTTTTTGCTTCATAGCTAATATCCATTCTTTCTGTTCTGTCCAGAGCGCCTTCATAATTTCATCACATTGTAGGTTATACTTCTCCATGAGATCACATCAAGCGCGTTCAAACTCCGATGGCATTAGTGGGTGTTTGAGAACTGAGGTCAGCTCATCTTTGAATATCTCATACGCTTTGTATAACAAGGACATGTGATCCTTGTATTTTTTCAGTATATGCCAACGGCATAACTTGTGCAGCGTGCCGAACAGTGTACTTTTTATCGCTGCACCCATGGAGGGGCATTGATCTGCATGTTTTTCAAAACAAGCAGTTATTTTGAGAGAACTGCGTTTCTTTTTTGCTTTTTTTTCTTATTTTTTGTTTGAATGTAAGAAATGGTCTTCCTTAGTTTACCTGTTAGTATGCAGATTGGCTGTTTGTTGTTCATGCAACGCAAGAATGTCCGGAACACCCACTCGAAGGACGGTATTGGTTTCGTCTCTGACGAGGGCCACAACAAATATTGTACTTTGCACGTGGTGGTTTACTCCAACGAACACGGCCAGAGGTATGCGAAACTTGTTTGTCTTGTACGTCGTGTCGAATGTGACACAATCTCCAAAAGCTTCGTAGGACCCCCGACAGCTTGCGTTCGCCTAGAAGATGTTTCACACATGCTTATCGACATCTTTGTCATAATCATAGAAGAACTATGGGTTTATTTCCTGCATCTTCTCAAAGAAAGCAAGGAGTTTCTTCACGTCGTCCTCAGTTTCCTCCTTTGCGAACTTGTACTTCATGCAGTTCAACAGTAGAGTATATACATCAGCATTAAACAAAACATAGAAATGCACAAGCGAACAACATCAAATATACGAAGATATCCACTAGTTTATTGAATGTACTTGTTCACCCAGTCACGGCTAGTGCGCCCTATAAAGTGTAACCCTCCTGACATTCTTGACAGGTTTGACATAATCTGCGTGTGCGTCAGGTTGTCGCTCTGCATGTCCTTCACTAGTTTATCAAGCAACGGATCATCCCTCTTATGCGAGTGCATGTGCAGAAGCATAGCCGGGCTCTCAATCATCTTGTGGTTGTGATTGAGCTCAACATGTGCTATCACAAAAACATCCTTGATTTTTTTTCACTCTTATTCTCGCCTTGCAGCCAGTTCATTTCATTGTTTTTCTCGCTTTCTGCCAAAATTTTCCACAGTCTCTCTGTTCTTGCCCTCCCTTGAGCAAACTATGTAGCTGTTTGTCTTGAATGTGCTCCCTCTGCGTGTCCCGAAGCCTGCATGCCTTGCATATGTGTTGTAGAAGTTTTGTGCTGCAGCGCCAGTGGTGAACTTCATACCTTTCACAGGCACAAGTTATTGGAGCAAGTTCTCGTTCTGCACCGCAACATGAAATGTTTTTCTTTTTGTTAACGAAGAATGCTCAGGCTGAAAAAGAATTCATAAGTGAACTGCAGCAGTAAGGCAAGGAAGCTTACATGCGTGTATTGCTTCTTCTCCTCTGGTGTTTGCAGCTCACCGATGTTTATTGGGCATGGAGGAGTTACAACAGACCTGTGTAGTCGAGGATCTCTAGGAGGCAGAAGTTTTGAGAACTATATTTTTCTTGTTGCTTGCGTCTCTTTTTGATTCGGGTTCTGATTCCTTTGTTGCATGGTAGGTGGCCTGGGTGGAATTTTCTCTCCCAACGCAGTTCAGGGGTTGTGTGTTGTGAATCACTCGTTGCATCTTCTGGCTTCTTTGCACAACCATGTCCTGCGTAGGAGAATACGAAATGAACTTCACTTTAGTATTAATTAAAAGCGGTACATTTTTTTCTGCTAAATAGTGAACTGCACTGCAATTCCATTCTATATGTCATTCTATACACAACCACAGAAAATGCACTTCACAACACACTATATGTCATTTTTTCTCTTAAGAGTGAACTAAATTGTATTTCCATACAATATTGCACTGGAAGTTATTTAACAGGTAGAAATAAGCAAACTAGTTTCTTGCAGTTCAGTCTTAAGACACAGTGCTCTAAATATGTGTAACGGCCCAGTTTTCACAAAAAATAATTTTTTTTGTTTTCGGTGTGAATTGTTCGATTGTCTGATTTGTTTGCGGTGTTTGCATCCCCGATTTATCGATCGGCGATTATTTTTTCCCCTCTTATCTCGTATCGGACGGAGACCGACCCTTGCCACTCTGACACACGACCTTTGCGACACCGGTTTTCGCCCGATCACCGTCGCGAAAACCGCACGAGACCAGCAGCAGCCAACGGAACGAAAAACCCCGTTTAATAATTAAACGGGATATTTTTATAGCGCGCCGGAAAGTGTTTTCGAAACGGTTCCAGCGCGAGGTGAACGCCTCCGGCTCGACGCGCTGATCGCGCAGTTCAAAGTTTTACCCGAATCGGAGGTACTGCGGACCCCCGGCGGTCAGAAACGTGAAGACAGGACGCGCGAGAGAGAAACCGGGGATGATTTTGCAAACTGCCAGCCACCTGGGCTATATAAAGACCACCACACTCCCACCCATTTCTAGGGTTTCCCTAGCCACAAATTGCAGCCACCCCCCTGTTTTAGCCCCAATTTTCGTCCAAACCCTAAATCTCAGATCTGAGATCAGCCCAATGGGTTCTGGACCGTCAAATCGGCCGATCTGACGGCCAGGAATCGGCCACGTCACCACCTAGGCTTTGTCTCTCTCCTCTCTCTCTCCAAGCCGCCGCCCATGTAGGACGAGCCGCCGCCCGAGCCCTCCACGTCCACCGTGCCGCGCGCCGGCATCCACTCCGGCGAGCCGCCGCGTCCAGGTCGCCTTCCCGCGCTCTGTCTCCTCTCCTTCCCCTTCCTCCTCCTCCTCTAATCCTCTCTCTCTAACAGCAATGGCAGCCCCGCCATTGGAACCCGAAGAGGCTCGCCGCTCCACTGCTGTCCTCCGGCCACTGGAGTCACGCCGCTGCGCCCCAGGTCGCCCGCTCCCCCGTGCCTCCCTTCCCCTCTCCTCTCTCACCCTCTCTTCTCTCTCCCACAGGTCAGCCGACCGCCGTCGCCATGGATGGGCTCGGCCCCGAGCTCGGAGCAGCCGCCTCGGGACATGCCGCGCCGCCCCTCATCCGTATCCGGCGAGCACCGCGTCCTCACGCCGCCCCGCGCCCATTCCAGGCCGCCCCGTCGCCGTCTGCCTCCCTGCCGGAGTCTGGCCGCGGGCGCCGCCAGCCATCACGGCTGCCTCGTCGGGAACGAGGAGAGACCGAGCCAACCGCCACCGTGGCTAGTTGGGCCGATCCAGGCGCCAGGCCCAGCGCGCCAGCAAGCCTCCAACGGCCCACATTAGCCCCCTGGTCCAGCCGCAGTTGGGCTCGGCCCATGGGTGAGGCCCGGCCATTTTTTTCCCCTGTGCTATTTTTTTTTCCAAATTATTGCCAACTCTGTATATTTTGTTGTTGTATTCAATTTTGCGACGCAGTTTCCCGTTAAACCGTAGCTCCGATGAACGTGCCCCCAAAATGAAAGTTGCTCAGTTTTGCGTGCTCTAGCATTCATATGTAGAAAGTTTTTGCATTTGAGCTCATCTTGATTGTGTAATTGTGTGCTAAACAGAGCATCAAGCCGTTAAACTGGTACTTTTCCTGTTAAGTGCTGCTGTTATTATTTTGTTGCAACTTTGCATGATGATTGTGACTCATCCATGAGGCCTATTGCATTGATTCTTTTTCCATTGTATTAAGCATCATGTGTACTTCATTTACATGCTTTAACTTGTCATTTTTGGGTGTTGTAGCTACATTAAATATTGCTCCAAAGTTGTGATCCTGATGTTAATGTGTTGCTGTTGCTGAAACTGTTATTTTGTTGCAACTTCGGTCGACGAGTGTGTCGCGACCGTTTATCGGAATTGAGTGATTCCAATTGCATATTATTAAGCATCATGTCTACTTTCATTACATGTATTGCATTGCCATGATATGCTTGCTGTTCATATATTTGTTGAGCTCCAAAGTTGCTATGCTGCTGTTTTTGACAGCCACCTCTGTTTTTCTCTAAGTCTGTTAATTTGCGATGCCATGATGTTTGCTTAATATCTTTTGATCTATCATGTCTATTTGCCATGCCTTCCTTGTCATTTCTAGTTTAATTTCATATCATTTGTGATCATGTTTGCATTGATTAACCTGTTTATGCATTGCTCTAAAGTGTGCTTCGTGATGTTGTCAGTTTGTGCCCGTAACTTGTTTTACTTATATCTTTTTAACCGTAACTCCGTTTGGGGTGTTCTTTATATGTAACTTGATTAGTTTTTCGTGTACTTTGTGTTTATGCTATTGTTTTATGTTGTTAACCAACCTCAAATATAGTTCAGGGCAGAACAGTACTAAATGTTTTAATCATCGTGCGACACTTAGTGTTATGCCATGTTTAGGATTGTGCCTCACTTAAATTGACTAGCATAGATAGTTTACTTTTTGCTTCACCTTTTGACATGTTTGTGTGCTATGCCATGCTTGCTTGAGTTTCCATGTTAACAACCTTTGTTGATCACCTGTAGCTAAATAACTTGAACCACCGTAAACATGTGGTATCGTCGTGTGTGACGAGTACTCCACTTAAATTGTTAGGGACCGCTCTCAACGGTAGGTGCGATGTCTCGTGTTGCTTCTTGTTGATGCTTTCTCGTGTTTGCCTCGTAGTAATAGATGGGTGCTCGTTGATTTCTTTCAAGTGTTTACCTCTTCTGTGCTTCCGCGGGTACCTCTCGGAGACGATGCGAGCTTGCGATCGACTACACCTTCGGAACCCGACTTATCAACAGGCAAGGACTATACATTACTTATGATCCATTCTATTTCAACCAGCGGTTTGCATGCTAGTCTAGGTTAGGTTCGATGTTTGATCCTACCACATGTTTACAGCCTCTTTCAAACCGATACAGCCATGTCCCTTCCTAGCAAACCTTGTACTGCTATGTTACTGTTGCTCGTTGCTCAACCCCTGCTTAGTATGCATGCTTACGATGCTACGATGTTACCCTCTTACTCTATGGGTTGGGATATCACATTATTATATTTTTGCTGATGATATGATTATTATGATGTTGACTATATTCGACGAAGGATGGAAGGTCTAGGCTATCCCGCCCCAATGCTTTGTTCCATTCGAGTCACTTAGGATCCGAGTTCCGGGTATTGGTTTTAAGACTGAGCGTGCCTAACCGCGTGTGGGATTTTATGGGGTCCCCTTTTCTTACCTACCTAGCTTCAAGAATTTCTAGTGGTGGCCCAAGCTGATTTTACCATTTGAAACCGTGTGTGTGCTAGTCGTACGCCAGTAGTTTTTAAACCAACCTGGACCAGTGAGGACATATTTCCCTTGCTGGCCCATCATGACCGGCTGAGGACCCGGTGTCCCATGTGTGATTAACCGGCAATCCAAACCTGGAGTCATACGGTAGAGACCAGATCGAGAGCGCGACCGGCTCCTGAGCTGGATGTCGTCTCACCGGGGGCCACCCGGAATTGTTCGTTGTTAGTTAGAGGGACTTGTCATTTCGGATCTCTTGGAACTCAATCATAAAATGGTTGCCTGTGATGGGTAGCAACTGAGAGAGATGGGCGTGCGTGCGGAGCCTTGTAATGGGCAGTTGGTACACCCCTGCAGGTTTAAATCTTTTCGAGAAGCCGTTTCCACGGTTATGGACGACTTGAGACCTACTCCTTGTTCATAGACAACAACAACTGAGATAATCTTAATATAACTTGATTAACGTGTGTGTGTGCCTTGACTGCTTCTTCTTCGTCGGGATGCGAACAGGAGGACAAGGATAGGATAGGTGTTATGTTTGCGTAAGTAGTTGATAGCAAGACTTGTTGGAGGCGATTCCTCATCGAATGCTTGGCTTCTTATCTTACTCTCTAGATCGTTAGCCACTTCATAAATGCTAGTGCGGCAGCAACCTCACCACTTACCCCTTCCTTACCGTAAACTACTAGTTGTCCTAGAATGACGAGTGATGAAGTCCTTGATGGGTCAGATGACCACTACAGTTGGATGCTGAGTACTTCTGTACTCATGATACTACCCCCAAACTCTTTTCAGGGTTCTCGATCGAAAACAGGTATGGTGATCGACGTTTCACGTGGCGACACGACGACGACTAGTTAGGCGGATCCCGGCGGAGGGCCTGGACCCGTGTGGTTATGGGAATCGATGTTTTCTCTATGCCAGTAGGATTTTGCTTGTAGTCTGTACTCAGACATATATCTTCCGCTGTTGTATTGTATTAAGGCAGTTGTATGCCGATTGTATGAGATGTTTTATCCTTGTATCTGTAATGTTGTGATATCATGTTGGAAATCCGGGGCATATGGCTATGTCATATGTCGCGGTGGGACCGATATGTGCTTCGTCCCCGGATCTGGATGGAAACATCTAGATCTGGAATAGTACCGCATATCGGGCCTTACAATACGTAAGCTAATGCGCACTGCATTGTTACAAACTAGTTCTTACATCTACCCCTACACATGTAAGCCATGGAGACAGACGTGAATGCAGTTGACGCAAGAAGGCACTACATGGCAATAAACAGAGCACTGCAATTTGAATTTCTAATCAACATTAGAAGCCAATTTGCATTATTATAAACTGGAGGTGGGGGTGTTTTTTGGTAGTCGAACTGCTTACATTATCTTGATGCACCACCCTCCTCTTCAGAGTAGTTCTGTTGTTCTACAGATGCAGTTCGGAATGCTGTCGACGTGCAGCCCACCTGCACTACAGGAACACATGAACTTTTCAACTTTCGCCATTGTCGTCGGCGAAGGCTGGAAGGGCGATATGACCATTGCAGTTCGCTCCCACGGATACTGTGAGATTGCCGAAGAAGGCCTCCTTTCAGTTCTCTTTCCCCTGCCATGCAACTTTGATGCTGGATGCTCCGATTTGCTGAACGACGGCAAGTCTCCCATGCCAGAGGCTCTGATTTGCGGCGGTGCTTGAGGAGGCGGGGCTTGAGAAGGAGGCGCAACAGTTATATCGCGGGAGTAGGGGTGCTGAAGCATGTCGGCGGTGCCGTCCATGTTGATTTCGCGGAGGAGAGGAGCGGCGGCAATTTCGGCGGCGATTTGGGGCGATTGGTTGAAGGAGAGGCGCGGCGGCGCTGGTTAGGCACTGCTTCCAAACAAATCTCGCCCGATTGGATCTCCATCACCTGTGCCGCCGTCCGCCGGCGCTCCGCGCAAGAAGGTGGGAGGGGAGGGGGTCGTCTCCGGCCGCCGGCGCTCACGCGCAAGAAGGTGGGATCTGGAGGGGGCCGTCGCTTGCGGCTATGCCGCGCTAGAAGCCGGGGTGGGGAGGGGGATTGCCGTCCACCGGGGCGCTCCGCGCTTGAAACCTGTTTAGGGGCCGTGTTAGTAGAATAAGGGGTTTGTTAGTAGAATAAACTCTTAGAGGGTGATAGTAGAATAAGCTCTTAGAGGGTGTTAGTAGAATAGACCCACGCCTTGCCGCGCAACGCCACACGGTCGTCTTGTTGCGAGCAGCCTTTCATATATGAGATCAACTGGAGCATACCTCGATCGGCGCTGCAGCCATACCCGCTGAAACCTCCGCTGCAGCTGCAGCCCGCACTCTGGCGCGTCTCATCCTCTATTTCTCCCTCCAAATAGGCCAGGGGCGGAGTTTCTGGGCCAGGGGCGCGTGGCTAGAATCTTCATGTGGCTCTTATACTTGCGGTCTCTCCAAACGGCCCTCCTCTTCGCCTTCTCTGGATCTTGGGCCTCCTTATGGTGGTAATACTTGCGCAAGATCTGGGGCTGCGACTGAGGCTCGGGATGCACCTGGAATACATCGTCGAGGTTTTCTTACGGAGACCGCACATTCGCCAGCTCAACCAAGCGAGTTTCTCTTCACGGAGGTACTCGACGAAGCGCGCATCGTCGATTGACTGCGCTTTGGTGGCACTAGCTCGAGATCTTCGTCTTTGTCTGGCTTGTCGTTTCCCTTATCGTCGTCGGCAGTGACGGCAGCTGCAACCTCCACGGGCCCCGTGGCCGCCATGGCATCTCCCTCCACCTCTCCCTTGGCCTATAGCAGATCGGCGTGCCGCCATTGCTTGGCGGACCTTCCCTTGTCCCTTGGTGAGTAGGGGGTGCGAGGGAAGGGGTAGGCGAGGCAGCACCAAGCCCTTGCAGCAGCTAGGATGACAGGTGGACGGGTTGTGATGCAGAGGAGCCATCGGCGCGGCCTATTGGTTGCTCAAGGTGGCAATGGCTAAGCGTCATTGGCGGGGGGCTCGGTGAAGAAATGAGGATAAATAGTGAGATCTATAATGGTGACGGTTTGGGTTGGGGTTTTTCTAGCGCAATAAATAGCCGCCGACCCACCGAACGAAAGAAAACACGATAAAGGGGTCACCGACGGGGGATGGATTTTGTATAGCCGACCGGAGCTTATCGCGATGGATGTTGTATAGCCGACGCGTGGCACACGTGAAAAATGGGCGGCACAGATTGAAGAAGATTTGGGTGATCCGTCGGGAACCAGACCCGTCCAATCCAGTACACACTATAGGGGTGAGGGCTAGGGGCATGTCCTGTCACTTCAAGCGACATAGCTGGTCAGTTGACCGACGAGCTTTCTTATCTGCCCGTGTGGGATATTGGAAAGAAACACACTTTAAACTTTCTATTCGCGAAGAAATGTGTGTGATGATAAATATAATACCCGTCGGTTACCTATGGATAATTATCAAAATATGTTCGCATAAATTCCCTACTAATTCAACTGTTTTAATAGCATTCTTCAATTGCACAAATTTTTTCAAATGCAATTGTGTGTAATTTATCGCCCACGCTTCACTTTTGGGAAGACGGGTCGGTAATATTAGCGTATGCTTTGTAGTCATCGCACACAGTTTGGCGCTACCATGTGCGATATAGGGGGCTTAATAGTTGGGGTCACTACTAGTGGGTATTAAATTATGCTACTGTCACACATTAAATTCCTATCCTGCTACATATCCTGTTCTTGTCGCCCTTATTGTTGTACCCTACCTTATCCTATGCCTCTTAGTATAAACATCCATCAGTTGTCGCTACACCCTTGTCCGTCTGCCATGGTTAGATATCGGGTCGCGATCACTCTGAGGAATGAATACGGAAACCTTTCAGTATTGCAACTTCATCGATATGCCAGACAAGGTAAGTAGTACGGTGACCCTATGGTGCTCGCGAGAGGTATTGCGATGGGACAACAAGGTAACCGGGTACTACCGGTTGATACGTCCAAAATGCATCACTATTTTATATCGTAATTCAGCCTTATTCATTGATATATTTCACATTACGATGATGTTCTTATGTTTTTTGGCTTGTTTTACACAGTTTGCAACTTTCCGGTGCCGAAGCAGCAGACGCAGGATTCAGCGATAAAAAGTCGACGCTGAGTTGCTGAAGAGGAATACCTCCAAATTACCTGAAAATCGACGGGGGGTATTTTTCCAGAAGATTCACGAAGACTCGCGGAAGAGGGGCCAAAGGGGGGCCCATGGGCCCCAGACGGCCACCTGGCGCGGCCCCACCCCTGGCCGCGCCGGGAAGGCGCCTGGAGCCCTGGGGCCACTCCCGGCTCCCCCCTTTTTCCTATATACTCCTCGTTACGCAAAAACCCTAAAAAGAGAAGCTTTCACAGAGTTCCGCCGCTGCTCCGTGGCGGAAACCTACAGAGAAGAAAAGGGCTCTCCGGTGGGCATATTCCGCCAAGGAGATCACCTCCCGGAAGGGGAGATCATCGCCATCGTCATCACCATCGTCACGGGCATCATCGAGATCATCATCAACATCACCCCCAACATCAGCACCATCTCCACCACCATCCAAACTCACCTCACAAGTTCATATTGTGTTGTAATCCGTACTATCTATCCTCTCTACTCTACTGGTGTTGATTACTACTTTGTGGTGAATGCTATTGAGTTTTGTTGGCGAAATACAATTATGTCCAGATTGTTTACCATATATTTATCACCTCTGATCATGCTCTCTTTTATGTCTTGTGAGTAGTTACTTTAGTTCTTGAGGACATGGGAGAAGTCTGGTTTCTAGTAGTCATATGATGTTGAAGTAATTTGTGTTGGATGATATTTAAGTTGTGTTGTTATTTTCCTAGTGGTGTTGTGTGAGTCGAACACTCAACACTTCGCCTTCTTAAGGACCTAGGGGAATACATTGTGTATTAAGAATGCTTACGGTGGGTTGCCGGAGTGACAGAAACCTGAACCCCAGTTTGCACACTTTTGCACAAGGGAGTAATGGATCCTTGATCTTATTGTTGTGGTTAGGCTTTGCCTTAATTTCTATCTTGTATTTGCGGATGCTTGCAAGATGTTTAATCATAAGAGTGCAATTATCTTAGCCTAGAAGGTGCGCTAGCATAGATCCACCCACTCAACACTTATCAGCACAACACTTGTTATTGATACGGAGTATGGCGAAAGCACGTGACTACCTCCCCATGTGTCCTCAAGAACGCTTTTACTTTATAAGTTCAGTTGTCAGGCTTATCCTTTTCTCAATAGGATTGGGCCACTTGCTACTCCTCAATGCTATTTACTTTGCTTTCTTTTATCTTATTGTCGCTTATATCGAAAACCCCTAAAAAGTTATCTTTCAGTGCTTGGAGTTATTCCTTGTCCAAAATCACCTATCAATACCTTTCGCTCCTCGTTGGGTTCGAAACTGTTACTTATCGAAAACGCTACAACAGATCCCTTTACGTTGAGGGTCATCAAGCTACGTTTTCTGGCGCCGTTGCCGGGGAGCATAGCGCTATTGGTAAGTGAAGCTGGTAAGGAATATTTATATCGTTGCTTTTATTTTTTTTGTTTCTGTTCTTTGTCCGTATGGACAACCTAGCCATTGGATCATTGCTTGTGGGGAAACACCCCGCATCTATTGTGGATGTGCCTCCCCCTACTGAAATTGTGCCTTATAAAATACCAGCTGGTATTATCGATTGTGTTTTGGCTAATCGTTATGCAGGAGGCAGACATCCCAGTGAACACTTGCTACATTTATCACAACTATGTTCACTATTTAAGCTTGCACGTGTATCAAAGGAGTTTGTCATGAAGAAATTATTCTCCATATCGCTTGTAGATAAAGCTTCAGATTGGTATAAGCTTTTTGATAACTCTCATTTGCTAGACTGGCATGAGCTTATGTCTCTCTTTTATACCAAGTTTATCCTCTTCATGAAATTCATCGAGACATGAATTATATCTATAACTTTAGGTCTCGTGACGGAGAAAGCATCGCTCAAGCTTGGCGGAGATTGAAACCTCTGATGCTCAAATGTCCTATTCATGAGCTCCCCATGGAAACTATACTTACAAACTTTTATGCTATACTTTCTCGTCACTACTAGAGAAATAGCTATACATGGACACCTTATTAGTGGCGCATTTTATATGTAATGCGCCACTATGTTGTAAGGGGTGGCGCACTGGTAAAAAATGTGCCACCCATAAGCTCTTAGGGGTGGCGCATTTCCAAAATTAGTGGAGCATTCAGAACCGAGAAGTTAAGCGTGCTGGGGCTAGAGTAGTGCTAGGATGGATGACCCTCGGGGAAGTTTGACCACAGAGGTTAGTTTGACTTGAGATTAAGCATAGTGACCGGACATTAAGCATACTAACCTGAGATTAAGAAAAAAATAATAAAAAATAAAAAATTGTTTTCCAGATCCAGATTCAAAATTCAAAATTCAAATAAATTTAATAGTGGTGCATTTTCAGAATGCGCCACCCCTAAGACTCTTATGGGTGGCGCATTTGGGCTTATAGGTGGCACATTTCGAAATGCGCCACACATAAGAGTTTTAGGGGTGGCGCATTTGAAATGCGCCGCTATTAAGGCCTTATTAGTGGCTTGTCCTTAGTGGCGCATTTGAAATGCACCACTAAAAGCCAAAAAAGGACGCCACTATAAGGCCTTTTCTTAGTAGTGCGTCAGGATAAGGAGATGTTGGATGCCTCCTCTAGTGGGGTATTTTAGACAAAAAGCGTTGAACAAAGATGGGATCTCCTTGAAAGGATCCAGAAGAATACTGAAGATTGGGAAATAAATAAAGGTATTGAACCCACTATAAATTATGAGCATGATTATATAGAGAGCTATGTGAAAACTGATTCCTTTAATGCCTTTTGCTCTAAGATTGGTCTTGATTCCCATCTAATGATTCATTTTTGCAAGGACTTTGCCTCTCATATTGACTCTTCTAAGAAGAAGAAGAGTCAGCATCATAAAACCTTCAAAGAATCATCTATTGATATTCATGTTGCTGACCCTATTGTGCCTGCAGTTATATATGAAAAACCCCCTTTTCCCGTAAGAATAAGGGAGCACTCTTTTGTGACAGGCATAATGAATAAGAGTGAGAGAAGAATTGATGAACCTGAGGACCAGATCAAGGTCGATCCTCGAGTTGCATTGGTTAAGGATCTTATTACTACTGATGCTTTAGATTCCAATATAAATTTTTGTGCTTCTTCCACTAACCTTGTCACAGCCAAGAATAAAGGCCCAATTTCAGGTACTCCAGTAGTATCTGTCAAAATAGGATATCACAATTATTATGGCCTATGCGATTTGGGATCGAGTGCTAGTGCTATCCCGTATTCACTTTATCAAGAGATCATAGGTGAGATTTCACCTTGTTAACTTGAAGAAGTTGATGTTACTATTGATCTTGCAAATAGAGCAACTATCTCTCCTATCGGAATTGTGAGAGACGTTGAAGTCTTATGCAGAAAGGTAAAGTATCCTACCGACTTTCTAGTACTTGGTTCAGTAAGGGACAATTTTTGTCCTATTATTTTCGGTAGACCTTTTCTCAGAACCTCTGGAGCTATAATAGATTGCAAGAAAGGTAAAGTTTCTGTTGAATTAAATGGTGAGCCATATGAATTTAACTTTTCAAAGTTCTCTAAGTAGCCTCGTGGTACTGATTTTCCTAGTAATGATAAGATTATTGAAGAGATTGCTTCCATTTCTATTCCCCCTAACGATCCTTTGTAGCAATATATGGAAGACCATGAGAATGATTTGCATATGCAGGAGAGGAATGAGCTGGACGAAATATTCTTAAGACAACCTTCTATCCTAAAGCACAACCTTCCAGTTGAGCATTTGGGAATTTTTTCGCAACCAAAAGAAGATCCAGTGTTTTATCTTAAACCTCTTCCCGATTCGCTCAAATATTCATATATAGATGAAAAGAAAGTATATCCTGTTATTATCAATTCTGGTTACATACATATGCCTTTTGGTTTATGTAATGCCCCTTCTACTTTTCAAAGGTGTATGTCTGCTATCTTTCATGGTTTTTGTGAAGAAATTGTGGAGGTATTCATGGACGATTTCTCCGTCTATGGAACCTCTTTTGACCATTGTCTCCACAACCTTAATAAAGTTTTGCAGAGGTGTGAGGAGACAAATATGGTGCTTAACTGGGAGAAGTGCCACTTTATGGTCAACGAGGGAATTGTTCTTGGCCACAAGATTTCCGATAGGGGAATTTTGGTGGACATGGCTAAGATCGAAGAAATTGAAAGGATGCCCTATCCAAGGGACATCAAAGGTATTCGTAGTTTTCTCGGTCATGCTGGTTTCTATAGAAGATTTATTAAAGACTTTTCTAAGACTTCGAGACCCCTCACTAATATTCTCCAGAAGGATGTTCCCTTTGTTTTTGATGAAGATTGTAAGGAAGCCTTTGATGTTCTTAAGAAAGCTTTAATAACTGCTCCTATAGTACAACCACCTGATTGGAATTTACCTTTTGAAATTATGTGTGATGCTAGTGGTTTTGCTGTTGGAGCTGTTTTAGGACAAAGGGTTGATAAGAAGTTGAATGTTATTTATTATGCTAGCAAAACCCTTGATAGTGCTCAAAAGAATTATGCTACTACTAAGAAGGAATTCTTAGCAGTAGTGTTTGCTTGTGATAAGTTTAGGCAGTATATTGTTGATTCTAAGATTATTGTTCATACTGACCATGCTGCCATTAAGTATCTTATGGAGAAGAAGGATGCCAAACCAAGGCTCATCCGATGGGTACTCCTTATTCAAGAATTTGATTTGCAGATTGTCGATAGGAAAGGAGCAGACAATCCGGTGGAGGATGATCTTTCAAGGATGGAAGATATACCGCATGATCCCATTCCAGTGAACGACAGTTTTCCAGATGAACAGCTAGCTGTTGTTAAAGTAAAATCTCTCTCCGATCCTTGGTTTTCAGATTATGCTAACTTTATCGTTGCAAAGTTTTTGCCTCCAGGTTTAACATTTCAGCAAAGGAAGAAGTTCTTTCATGATTTGAGGCATTACTTTTTGGATGACCCACATCTTTTGAAAGAAGGTCCAGATGGGATCGTGAGAAGATGCGTACCGGAACATGAGCAGAAGGACATTCTCAAACAATATCACGATAGTCCATACGGAGGACATCATGCTGGTGAGAGGACCGCACATAAGGTTCTTCAATCAAGTTTTTATTGGCATACTCTCTTTAAGGATGCTAGAAATTATGTTTTATCCTGTGATAAGTGTCAGAGAGTTGGTAATATTAGTAGGAGGAACGAGATGCCTATGAATTACTCTCTAGTGACTGAGCCTTTTGATTGCTGGGGTTTTGATTTTATGGGTCCTTTTCTTTCCTCACACAAGTACACTCACATTTTAGTTGCTGTTGATTATGTAACCAAGTGGGTAGAGGCAATCCCCAGTGAAAGTGCTGATCACAAGACATCTTTGAAAATGCTCAAGGATGTAATTTTTCCTAGGTTTGGAGTACCCCAGTACCTCGTGACTGATGGGGGTTCGCACTTTACACATGGAGCTTTTAGAAACGCTTTAGCCAAGTACGATGTCAATCATAGAATTGCTTCACTTTACCACCCTCAAACTAGTGGGCAAGTTGAGCTCACCAATAGAGAGATCAAGTTTATCTTGCAAAAGACAGTCAATAGAAATAGAAAGGATTGGTCAAATAAGTTAGGAGATGCTTTGTGGGCGTATAGAACTGCTTACAAAAACTCCATGGGCACATCTCCTTATAAGATGGTCTATGGCAAGGCTTGCCATTTGCCATTAGAATTAGAACACAAAGCTTTCTGGGCTATTAGAGAGCTTAATGCTGACCCTAATTTAGCTGGTGAAAAGCATCTCATGAACTTAACTTCTCTAGATGAGTGGAGAAGTGAAGCTTACGAGAGCGCTAAAATGTTCAAGGAAAAGGTAAAGAAGTGGCATGATAGGAGGATTCTGAAACGTGAATTTAATGTTGGTGATAAAGTTTTGTTGTTTAGATACCGTTTCAGGTTTTCTCCAAGTAAACTACTTTCCAGGAGGGAATGGCCATTTCATATTGAGGAATTCTACCGCTCAGGTGCAATCAAGATTAACAATTTCGAAGGCACCAAACCTCAAGTGGTGAATGGGCAAAGACTTAAGCATTACATAGTAGGAGATCATGTTAATGTTGATGTGGATTTGGTGTACACAAAGTCTCATGAAGAACATGTTGCAGCCCTGTTTCAGACACCAGCAGAAGAAGAATAAGGAAAGGTATATGTTATGGTAAGAAAACATCGCGAAACCGCCATGAAAGTTCCACATTACGAGTTTTTGCAAAATATAGAAAATTTGAGGCCTAAGTGGAGCCAGAGACCAGCTTCAGGGGGCCCAGGCGCCCCCCTGGCGCGGCCCCACCCCTGACCGCGCCGGGAGGCCGCCTGGGCACCCCGGAGCCCGTCTCTGACTCCGCTTTGAACTGTTACCTTCCTTTCTGTGCAAATTTTTTTGCTATATATTTTCCCAGATCGTTCCGGCAACGTATCTCGCGATTTCGTATGTTTTCTTTTCGAGCTGTTTCTGCCAGGAAAACTTTCAGCTAAACCTAGGTTCCATGGCTTCCCCAAGTTCCCTGAAGGAAAAGTTCGTCGTCAACGTCATCAACCCTTACCTCGCTCAGGTGAAGAAGCACCCGAAGATCCTTCATGTGGAGGACGGTAACCTCCACAAGGAGGATCAGAAGGGACCAGTCAAGGAGGGGAGCACCGAGGAGCGGCTGAAGGAGATGGAACATGAGGTCTTCAAGTTCAAGAAGATGGTGGAGTGTGGTGTGGAAGATAACTTTGACATCATGAACGAGATCGAGGCTTCCCACAAGAAGGAGATGAAGGAGATGTGGTCAAGTTTGGCCGCACAAGAAGAAAAACTTTATGGGCTCCAAGCACAGCTCTATGATCTGCAGAACCAGAATTGTGAGTATGAACTAAATTTCTGCGCATGGGTTTGGGTGCTGAGTGTAGGATCCTGGAGAGATGGGAATGTCCTTTGATACTGGAGAACAGCTGCCATGGAAGCGCTTCGCCAAGGAGTATGTGACCGACAAGATGAGGAGTAAATCTCCTTGGGTAATGGCATCCCCTTAGCTTGTTCCAAGCTTGGGGGAGTGCCCGGTATTTTTATCTTTGTCTATGTCTTTTAGAGTCAAGTAGAGTCATATCATGTCTAGGGAAGTTATCTTATAAAATAGGTTTTGCTTTGAGGTCTATCACTCCTTTCTGGAGATTTGTGTATCCGTGAGTGTGGATTCGTCTATGATGGAATATTAATGAGAAGTTTATTGATCCCTTCGCTGCACTCGGTATTCTCTTCACGCAATCGACCTTATGATGATTCTTATGGGGAGTATTGACCTTATATCAGGTATTGCTTTGAAAACTTTATTTAATCTTGGCAAACATAGCTTTGGTCATAGCAACAAGCATGTTATTTTTCTCAAAGTAGCAACATAGCCAAACCCTCTTTGTTATTATGCTTGTAGTATTATGTTGACAAGGAAGACAACTTGATGTGCTATGCTTGTTTTAATGTTTATGCTTTATATTACTTTGCATCCAAGTCATCATCAATTTTCTGTTCTCTCAAAGCCTTTGCTAGCCAAACCTCTGTACTAAGAAGAATTATGCTTGTACTGCGATACCCTGAAACTAGTATCTTCCATATGAGTCCACCACACCTTCCTATTCGTCGTATTCCACTACCACTCCTAAAGCATAGAATTTTTGTGTTATCCTTAGATGTTCAAAATCTTATGTTTTGTGCCCCTGTTTTAGCTCATGAGGAAGTATTAGTTAATTCATGACCTTCTTAAGTTGGACAAGTTTTACCCCGGGATTGCATGTCTAATCTGCAAACCCCTAATACGAGGAGGAACTGGCATGAGTGCGGCCAACTCACAAAAGATAATACAACAAACAAACCATCCTTCACGCTTTGTTCATGAGAAATCAGAAAACTTTGGCAGTGATAAACAAAGGAGATTGCGGGGATGTGATCGTCCCCGTTTGGGAGCCGTTCCTCGAAACTTGTCAAATCTGAGAAGCAATTGAGTTATCTATTAGCATTCGTTGACAAATCATGCACCTCTCAAAACTTTTTTTCATTCTGTTTGATCTAAGGATAGCACTTGAGTTTTCCCTGCTTGCCTTTAACAAGGATTTTTCCTTTACTTTTGTGTTGAGTCAGTTTCCCCTACTTCCTCCTTTCCCAAAGAGAACAGACACTTGATGCTGATGAGGATTCATCCATATAATGCTGCATTAAAGTTTTGCCATGCCATATCAATGTTGACATTATCTCTTGATAAGTAAGTTGTTTGCAAAAGCATTTTCCAAGCAAACATCTTCCTTTGTGTTAGCATTTGCACTTCATGACTAATAGCTTGTTCTTTCAAAAGTTCAAGTTATCTCTTCAAAATATAAACAGAAAGAGAAAAGGTAAAAGCTTTTAGTTGTCCCTTGACCAAAGGACTTGTTTTCCATGATTTGATGAGTTTCCTTAGCCTTACTTTTGATTATAATTGTTATTACTCTTTCATAAGAGCCTTATGAGTTGGAGATTGTTGTTTAGGATGTTTGATTTTGGTGAAAAGATGATGATGCTTCTTGTCCGTATTTTATTTATCGACACTTCACTCTCTAAACTTGTGGAAAGGTTTACCGAGATCAGTTTTCGCTTCGGGACAAGCGAGGTGTAACACCCCGATAATCAGGCAACAGTAATTCAATCATGATCACCTTGTTAAATGCCTTATCATCAGAATCACCCTCATAAAGAAAAAATTGCATTAGGAAATAATTCTACTCCAAGTCCTTTCAAAAGGAAGGTCGAGATAAAACCTTTGCAAGTAATTGGACAGATTATTCTTGGCATTCAAAGATCCCAAGTCAATTATAAATAGTGAAACCCATAATGGTTGGATATTAAATTGCCCCTAGGAATTAAATAAAAGTGGAAAATAAACATTAACCAAAAATTGTGAAACCTATTTTGTTAAATGCCAAAAATTTGGTAGAACAAGATACTATGGTAAAGGATATTTAATATAACATTTAAATATTTTAAACAATTCACATAGTAGCCAAATAATCCATTTTAATCATTTATAATTTTGATAAAATACAAAATGTGTTTATTTTTAACCCAAACTTTTTGTGGCAGTGTTTAACATTGCAAAAATATTATCGGTACTAATTGCACCTTTTTATAAAATCGATTTCTAGCCTTAAAAAAATACAACAGAGAGATAGGTTTTACAAAATGCAGGAAATTGAAAAATGTTATTCCCCGCCCAGGGCAAAGGCCCACCCCAGGGCCCAGCCCACCCCCTCCCCTTGTCTTCTTCCTCTCCCCCTGTTCACTTGTGCATGGCCTTCATCCCACGACACCATGGTCCTGGATGCCGCCGTGTCGGCCATCCGCTGCTCCCCGGCGCCCTACAAGACGCCCAAGCCGCCACCCCCTCCCAAACCCTAGCCGCCCCTCCCCTCGTTCTTCTCCCCCTCCCTCGGTCCCTTGTACTCACCCCTCAAAAGCCGCCATGGCTGTCGTCGCCGCGCCGCCGTGCTCACGTTCCCACCAGCCACCCCGTGCCTCGCAATGTTGTCCTGGAGGATCACCACGCGCCTCCTCGTCGATTCCCGCTCAAGATTCAGCCGGTACATGCCGCAATCGCCGGAATCAAGCTCCCCCGTCCACCACGGCCAGCGCGCCCCGCCGCCCAAATTCGCGCACTCCGGCAACCCCACGCACCCTCCGAGACCTCCACCGCACTCACGGTGAGCACCGCCTTCGAATCCACCCCCCCCCCCCCCCCCCGTTGATTTGGTCTCCGTGGCCGCCATGGCCGGAGCACGAGAACCGTGCGAGCTCACCATGGTGGGCCTGCCGCCAGAGCCACGCCATGCCTCCCTTGGTTGCGCCTTGGACCCCCTCCCCCCCGGTGCGTGCGCCGCAGCTCGCTACCCCACTTGCCATCGCTCTCGTGGCCCCCTGCTACGAAAGCCGCCGCGCCCAGTGGTGTCGGCGTCAAGCCACAGGCCTAGCCGGCGTGGCCTTTGCCATTAGGGGCTAACCCCTTTTTAACCCCCCCTAAACCCCCACTGACTACCGGGCCCGACTGGTTTAAGTTAGTGCTAACCCCCATGTTGCCACTGACTACTGGCCCCCTAGCTAAATAAAACAATTTAAACGTTTTATTAAAATAGGAGTCAATGACAGGTGGGCCCCGTACTTCTATTAACCCCACTGGATATTTAGATAAACAATTTAAACGTTTTATTAAAATGATTAAAATTGCCACTTTGTATGACATGTGGGTCCAATGCTTAGATAACTAACTGAATTAATTAAAATGCTTAATTAGGCCCATGTGTCACTGAGTAGTGGGCCCCATCCCTGATTAATTAGATTAAACTGTTTTATTAAATTGTAGTGTATGACATGTGGGTCCCCCATGTCAGTGACACTGTTCGGGATAATGTTTTGGATAATATTAGATTAAATAATAAAATAAATTCTGAAATTCTTTTAAAAATGATTTAAACTTCAGAAAATTAATATCTTTTAAATCGTAAGTCAGATTCAAAAACTTTATACATCAAAATTGATCAGAAAAATATAACGAATACGAATACACTATCTGTATGTCAACCACCACCCTCTAACACAACTAACATCGACATCCCCCCTCCGGGCCGTCTGTCCGATGATTGCCCGATACCGTAAAACTCTCCGAATGAATTTATTCCGAACACGAAAGTTGTTCAGGATGGATCAACTAACACGAATACACCCTCCGTATATTTTTCTGATGTCCATGACACCTCCGGCATGGTACCTTCCCCCTCCGGGCACCCTGTCCGGTAATCTCCCGGAGCTAGCAGTTCATCCACGGATGAATTCCCGCTTCGAGCATATTGCATCGTACTACGTTAGAGCACCGTTAACATTTCATCTGTCATGTCATGTATCTATTTGCATAGGTGTGCTTTATATTTACTGTTTCTTCCCCTCTTTATTCTTCGGTAGACCCCGCTGCTGCCGCCGACTACACCGCCACTGAGTACGACTACTACGTCGACGACCCTACCCCTACCGTCGAGCTTCCAGGCAAGCAGAGCCATTTTTCTTCCGCAGATATCGCCTATCTTTCCGTACATTTTTTGCACTAGGCATGGTTATTTCTTCTGCTATGTTACAATCCTATTCAATTGCATAGCCTATTTTTGTCGCCCTTCATGTACCCTTCTTTATCCTATGCTGCCTTATAAATATATATATATATATATATATATATATATATATATAATATTCAGCAGTAAACCCTGCGCATTATTAGCTAGGTTTAGAATAGTGGGCCGTGATCACTCTGTTGAGTGAATGCGGATTACAAAATATTATAACTGCAACAGGTACGGATTAATGCAGGCGCCCTAGGGAACCTACAATGGCGAGACTCTGCCGAGTCTCTTCGAGTTTGACTTACTAGTGGACGGACTCGTATTTCACTCTCGTCGGCTCAGTAGTGTAGCATATCACTGTGATGATACGAGGGTATTTCTCTTTAGTTCATTCCGTTGGTATCTCGGCACCACCGGGGTGATACGAGAATATTCCTCTTTAGTTCATTCCGCTGATGTCTCTGTCGAACCTCTTCAAGTGTACCATCGAGGGTGATTCCTCTTGGTTTCACTTGATGGTAGGCACTCGAATCAACTGGTGTCCTTAAAAGGTAAGGAGTCGGGTGACCCAACGGTGCCCGCGCAGGGTATTTTAGCGGAACGACGGGTCAGGTGTATTCCACCGGTATGCGGCGGGCCTGGTACTGTTCGTGGCCGACAGATATCCTGTTGTACGAAAGTCGAGCTCTTCGGAGCAAACGCGAGACAAGGTAAGGAGTCGGTTCGCCTTGTTGGTAACCGCACGAGTTGGTGGGACGACAGGGCAGGCGGCCACTGGATATGGTAATGGCGGTGGACCTGACTGCCGTCGTTGTCCGCGACTCACCTAAATAAGGACGACGATAACGGTTGTTCCGACAGAAAATTAATAAAATGCTTAATGGGTTCGGCGGATGACTTGAGTGGCTATATGCCTCTACTCACTGCCTCCACGTGGGATTACGGTGTGGGCCCTCTGCGTTGTAGCCTCGTTCGAGGGCTCTTCAGACGTCAGCTTTACCTCGGGCTGATTGCCGGGCTTGGACCGCCTACTCCGGTAGTGGAAGGTGGGTCTGCTTCACCGGCCAGTCGCGTACCGTGCAGGAGTAAAAAGGACAGGGGTCCAAAGTTCCTTTGTACTTAGGATTTAGACCAGTGGATGGCCTCTCTGTTGAGCTCGAAGGATGGACTTCGGCGTATCGGATAGCCTCGATGGGGCATTCCCTAACAAGGTGTACGCCAACCTGGAGATCCGAGCGTGTAGGGTAATAATAGTGCAGCCCCTGCAGGGATGATAATCTATTCGCATAGCCGTGTCCACGGTAACAGGACGCTTTATGCTAAAGCCAGACTCTACTACTACAAACTACTACAATTAATCTGTTGGTTCCGGTTTCTCTTCCTCGCAGGGAAGTCGAGGAGGGGATTTCGGAGGCATTATTATTATTAATTATTACAACTTACTATTATACAATGCTGCAGCAACTTCTGCTGCATTGTTATTACATTCATGCTTTTGAACTGTTGGCTATTCTCTCCTCATGCTGCAAGATTCGTCTCAAGATGCTAGTCTTTGTGAGGCCTAGCTTCTCTTCCTTATTCTGTATATCTGCAACTCAGTCTACTATATATAGCCAACCCTTTCCATTAGATACAATGCATAATTTCTTAGTAGCGGACGTAAGACTCGCGGGTATGCTAGATACTCACCCTTTCTTTATTTCCCCCTTTTAGTTTTGCCTGACCGGCCGCTGCAGTCGACGTTGGAGCCTAGGAGCAGAAGATCCCCGTTGCCTTCTACGACATGGAGATCCCCGATGACTAGGAGTAGTTTGGAGGTTCCCAGGAAGGAGGCCTCGCCTTTTCGATCGTTGTTGTTTTTGTGCTAGCCTTCTTAAGGCAGATCACGTGTACCTTGTGTCTGTACTTAGATACTATTGCTTCCACTGACTTTGTGCTCTTGAGCTGTTGTATTCGAGCCCTCGTGGCCCCTGGCTTGTATTAAACAGCTTGTATTATTTTATTTGTAGAGTTGTGTTGTGATATCTCAACGTGAGTCCCTAATCTCGATTGTGTACCTTGCGTGTATGATTACTGTACACGACTCAATTTTGGGGGCGTCACACGAGGTCTAAGCTTGGGGAGTTGATACGTCTCCAAAATGCATCACTATTTTATATCGTAATTCATCCTTATTCATTGATATATTTCACATTACGATGATGTTCTTATGTTGTTTTGGCTTGTTTTACACAGTTTGCAACTTTCCGGTGCCGAAGCAGCAGACGCAGGATTCAGCGGTAAAAAGTGGACGCTGAGTTGCTGAAGAAGAATACCTCCAAAATACCTGAAAATCGACGGGGGGTATTTTCCAGAAGATTCACGAAGATTCGCCGAAGAGGGGCCAGAGGGGGGGGGCACAGGGGCCCCACGCGGCCACCTGGCGCGACCCCACCCCTGGCCGCGCCGGGAGGGCGCCTGGAGCCCTAGGGCCACTCCCGGCTCCCCCCTCTGGCCTATATACTCCTCGTTACGCGAAAACCCTAAAAAGAGAAGTTTTCACGGAGTTCCGCCGCCACTCCGTGGCTGAAACCTACAGAGAAGAAAAGGGCTCTCCGGCGGGCAGATTCCGCCGAGGAGATCACCTCCCGGAAGGGGAGATCATCGCCATCGTCATCACCATCGTCACGGGCATCATCGAGATCATCATCAACATCATCCCCAACATTAGCACCATCTCCACCACCATCCAATCTCACCTCACAAGTTCATCTTGTGTTGTATTTCGTACTATCTATCCTCTCTACTCTACCGGTGTTGATTACTACTTTGTGGTGAATGCTATTGAGTTTTGTTGGAGAAATATCATTATGTCCAGATTGTTTACCATATATTTATCACCTCTGATCATGATCTCTTTTATGTCTTGTGAGTAGCTACTTTAGTTCTTGAGGATATGGGAGAAGTCTAGTTGCTAGTAGTCAATATGATGTTGAAGTAATTTGTGTTGTTTGATATTTAAGTTGTGTTGTTATTTTTCTAGTGGTGTTGTGTGAGTCGAACACTCAACACTTCGCTTTCTTAAGGACCTAGGGGAATAAATTGTGTATTAAGAATGCGTACGGTGGGTTGCCGGAGTGACAGAAACCTGAACCCCAGTTTGCACACTTTTGAACAAGGGAGTAATGTATCCTTGATCTTATTGTTGTGGTTAGGCTTTGCCTTAATTTCTATCTTGTATTTGCGGATGCTTGCAAGATGTTTAATCATAAGAGTGCACTTATCTTAGACTAGAAGGTGCGCTAGCATAGATCCACCCACTCAACACTTATCAGCACAACACTTGTTATCGATACGGAGTATGGCGAAAGCACGTGACTACCTCCCCATGTGTCCTCAAGAACGCTTTAGTATTTATAAGTTCAGTTGTCAGGCTTATCCTTTGCTCAAAAGGATTGGGCCACTTGCTACTCCTTAGTGCTATTTACTTTGCTTGCTTTTATCTTATTGTCGCTTATATCGAAAACCCCTAGAAAGTTATCTTTCAGTGCTTGCAGTTATTCCTTGTCCAAAATCACCTATCAATACCTTTCGCTCCTCGTTGGGTTCGACACTCTTACTTATCGAAAATGCTACAATAGATCCCTTTACGTTGAGGGTCATCACCGGTGTGCAGTTTGCTTGGTGTTGGATATGTGCCCTAGAGGCAAATTAATAAATATATTTTTCACATATCTATTTGTTCCTAATACGATGTACACTATGCTAGAACTATATTAATAGGAAACATTAATACACGTGTAGTATGTAACAACCTGGTCACTAGTTAACTCAGGCATACTAGCTCATTCGGCAATTAATGATCAAGGTTTCCTGATCATGGAGACAATTACATTCGTTAACAATGAGGTCATATCATTAGGAGAAAGATGTGATGGACACACACCCACCTACAATATTCTAGTGTGATCAAGTCACATAGTTCAGCACTGCGATAACTTAATAACGTAATGACTAAATCCTTAGACCGTGATGATCATACATAATTGCAATCTATTAGGATGCTTTAAGTGTATCAACCGTTACACTGAAATATGGTAACCATAAAAGTGCATCTTGGGTATTCCAACTAGATATGTTGAGGAGTATGAAATAGATCAGAACGGGATTTGTCCATCCGAGTAACAGATAGGGACGCTGGGCCCATTCGATGATATTGCATCAATAGCTTGCAAGCAAGTGACTAGGTCACAGGAGATGTAATATGCACAGACGAGTAAACATGTTTTGTCAGAGACGCGGAAGAACTAGGTATTGGATACCGACGATCATACCTTGGATAAAAATAGTACCGCAGAACAAAGGGATAAGTATTATTGTTATTAGTTCAACAGTGATGAAGTTAATTCGATGGAACCGCAGGGGCCATCAAGGATTGTATCAAGATCCCGCATGATGGTCATTGATCAGAGAGCGTCTCGCACATGTCTGCTGTTTCCCGAACCGTAGGGTGTCACAATTAAGGGTAATCGATGCATCAATGATATATTCGGGATCATTGGTGAAATAAGAGAGAACTCCAGAATTGTTACGGCAGGTGCCGGAAGTTGTTCTGGATATTTTGAAAGGTTCAAAATAATGTTTAAATATTTAATTAACAAAATTAAATATTAATTTATAATTAATATTAAAATAAAATGAAGAAAAGGAAAATGGGCCTGAAAAGGCCCATGAGGGAAGGAGGGGGTCCCCCGCCCTTGGGCCATTCGCCAAGGGAGGTACATAGGTCTTACAGAGGCCTGAAAAGGTACATACATCACCATAGCATAGGTCTTGCGTTCGGGACACGTAGGAAGGAAAGTTTTTGTTTTCTGCGTCGGTCCCCAACAGTGGTATCATGAACAAGGCTAGGCGTAGATGTATTATACGGGTATAACACTTCTCGGATGTGGGCATCAATTATTCAATTGTTACCCTCCCACGTGTACTCGTTTAACATCGCGGCAATGTCCGGATGAAGCGGCCCCGATCGACCTTATGCGTTTACGTGAGACTGTTTCCACGATTGACATATGGCTTGTACCATATATGTGGCTGAGGAGGTGTCTATCTCTCTAACATTAGCGATGCGAAGACGTTTGCAACGGAGGGCCTCGACAATGGTGTAATAGAGACAATTGCAGGTTTGGTGTTGTGGCATTTTTTCGCAAGATAGAAAGTGGTTCTCTCTCGAAACCCCTTAGTAGTCACGTAAAACTTGCAAAAGAGAAAGTAGAAGGTGTTTTAACTTTAATTGGCATGAAGGGGGATCATAGCATGTATGATTTACAGTTTTACTTCCTTACTTGCTAATATGATAAATATACGACGGTAGCATGATAGGATAATCTCTCACAATACCAACACTATATTCTACCTTAGTGGGCACCGCCTGGAAGGATCTCTTCATGATAGGCACGCCATGACGATCGGGTGTCATACATACGTAAGGGTTCGCATGAGGTTGGGTTTGGCAAGCCTAGCATATGCAGATATGGCCTTGCTAAGCGTCTATACACTAAGGTCAGATTGGCAGGCTTGATATTTGTAGATATGGGCTTTGAGTACTAATGACCAAAAGGTTAAGCATGAGTCACATAACGTATGTGATTGACATGATGGCCTACCTAGGGTGATGTGTCATCAGTCGTGTGATATTCGAGGACTATCAGTCAAACTAGGATTATGTAATCATTTAGTAAATTTTGAGGGATGTTTAACTAAGTGGGAGTTTTAGAATTAATTAAAATTGAACTCCATTTTATGAACAAAGTCTAAATATGTGTTTTGCAAATAACCATTGTAGATGGCTACACCTCGCCCCTCATTCGACTTAGGGTCATTCCTATAGAAAGACAAACTGAAAACCGATGGGTCAAACTTCACCAATTGGTTCCGCACTCTGAGGATTCTCCTCGTTCCCCTCAAGATGGCATACGTACTAGTGGCCGCGATAGGTGAGGTACCACCAGCAGAAGCTAGTCATGATGAGAAGAATGTATATCTCTTCAAGCTAGATGATTACAACCTTGTTCAGAGTGGCATACTTTACTCCATGGAGGTTGAGCTGCAGAAGCGCTTTGAGAGGATGGGTGCTTATGAGATAATCACCGACCTCAAGGCCGTCTTTGCACCCCAAGCTAGGACTGAACGATACGAGGCTTATGAAGCATTCTTCTCAGCAAATATGGATGAGCATAGCAGTGTTAGTGAGCACGTGGTCAATATATCTGGCTAGCTTCAATGATTGAATGCTCTGGAATGTTAGATTCCAAATGAACTTGTTGTCGATAGGGTGCTGAAGCCGCTGCCCCCTAGCTTCAAAGGCTTTGTGTTGAACTAAAACATGTAGGGGATGAATATGACCCCTTCTAAGTTATTCGCCATGCTGAAAACTGCTGAGGTTGAGATCAATCAGGAGCACGTTGTGTTCATGGTCAACAAGACCGTTGAATTCAAATGGCGAATAACTTAGAAGGGTATGAGGAGTTGGAAATGTGACCATGAAAATAAGAGGAGTTGAGATCAATCAGGAGCACGTTGTGTTCATGGTCAACAAGAACGTTGTGTTCATGGTCACATTTCCAACTCCTCTTATTTTCTACGGAATAGGAGACACTTGTCAAATGATGAAGTGACGATGCGCGTGGACAACAGCTGTCAAGTTGAAGTGGTGGCAGTCGGCACGATGCATCTTACTCTCACTTCGAGATTAATTTTGGTTTTGCATAAGTGCTACTATGTACCCGCATTGATTGTAAACATCGTTAGTGGTTCTTGCTTGAAGCGAGATCACTATTCTTTTAAGTCAGATACAATTAGTTGTGTGATTTATAAGGATGATGTGTTTTATGTTCACGCAACGGAGAATAATGGCTTATTCATACTTAATCTCGATTGTAATGTATTTCATATGAATAACATAGAGGCCAAAAGATTAAAGCCTAGTGGTGAATAACACATGACGATGTGGTATTGTCGACTTGGTCATATTGGTATAAAATGCATGAAGAAGCTTCATACTGATGGACTTCTGGAGTCATTGGATTTTGGATCCCTTGACACATGTGAACCATGCCTCTGTTGGAAATATGCCATAGAAGAAATAATAAAATGTATTATTATAATTCCAGGTTCATTATTAATGTTTATATGTATGTCCTATAACTGCAATGGCCTATGCGGAGGTTTTCCAAGTGCATGTTAACTGCCTTTGGAGGAAAACCCATATGCAGGTGTGGAGTATAAACAAAAAGCGTTCTTAGTCTGCCTCTAGGACTAACCCGTGTGTTATGGATGTCATGTTTTCCTAATCATAGGGCATTGGTAATGCATGTAACACATGGGAGCACATTGTTGCCAGAACAAGGGTGCTGAATCGACCCAATTGTATTATTTACTTTGAGATCACATCGTCTCCATATTATGAGTAACACTACTAGGATTTTGACCATACAAGAATAGACATTAGTAGCGCGTGCTGCAAGAGCCGCGCTGTAGGTGTACTTTAACAGCGCGGGCAAAAGGAGCGTGCTTCAGAAGATTGACCATTAGCAACGCGACCCTTAGTAACACGCGCTGCTAATATTGGTTCACAATTTGTGTTCCCATGGCAAACCACTTTAGTGGCGTATGTTTAAAAGCCCACACTGCAGATGTATAGGACATCTGCAGCGTGGTCTCGTAAACACGCGCTGCTAAATTTTAGCACGGACCGGTTTTTTGGGCCCTCATCTCAGCGGCGCGCCCCTGCGTGCATGTGCCGTAGATGCCCTTGTCATCTACAACGCGGTGTGGCGCACCCACGCTATAGATTGTATACCTAAAACCAGGCCCTCTCACTCTCTCCCCACGCAAGTCCCTCTCCTCCACCACTCTGTCCCTCTCCACTCGACGCGCCACCGTGCTACTCCCACGCAGGCGCCCCTCTCCTCCATGACGGGGCCCCGCTCCTCCACACCGGTGACCCTCTCCCCCACGTCTCCGCCCCGTTCCTCCACCACCGTCGGCTGCCCCACGCCACCCGCTCCTCCATCGTTGTTGGCCGCCACACTCCTTCATCGTCTCGGGCCGCCACACCGCTCCTCCTTGCTGGCGCCCCGCTGCTCCCCCTCCCACACCCGTCACCGCCCACCGATGAGTTTTCTCCGCACATGGTTATTTTTTTAATTTTTTTTGTTAGTTTTTAATTAGTTGTTATTTAGGCTACTACTTTAGTTAGATTTTTTATTACCTAATGTTTATGATAGGTATTTAGGTTAGTTAGTTGTATACTTTAGATTCTAAATTAGATGATTTTGTGGTATAAATTTTTAGTTGTAGTTATAAAGAATAAGAGAAGAAAAAGAAAAGGAGAAGGAGACAAAAAAACTTTTCTATTTTTCACTATGTATATGTGCGTTTACAAAAAATATGGAATGTTGAAATTGTTTGCAGGGTTATGAGTGACCAATTTTTTGCCGGAATGTCGATTAATTATTTTTCCGGCAAATTTCTGGCGCTCGATATGTCCATTTTTAGCAAATGTCATGCCAAAAAATTTCATGGATTTCGGCATGACTTGTGCTAGAAAAGTAGGACATATCGAGTGCCCGAGATTTGTTGAAACGGGAGTTAAATGGTGTTTCGGCATCAAATAACTTTTTATCATCACTTTTTCTATTTTTTAGAATGTCGATGATTTAAATATATTGTGACATTATGTGACATCGGGGGAGAGCGTGCAGCTACCCTTGTGATATGTACCAGTACGAAACTTGTGCATCCTACTTGGGTAGCTGCTACGCTCCCCCTGATTCGCTTATGTGCCCAATCTAAATATGAGGCACTAATTGGGATTGTATCATTAGTTTTTCTCTTTTTTAGAATGTCGATGATTCAAATATATTGTGACACTATGTGACATCGGGGAGAGTGTGAGGCAAACCATTGTGATATGTACAAGTACGAAACTTGTGCATCCTGCTTGGGTTTGCCGTCACACTCTCTCGGGAATCGCTTATGTGTCCAATCTAAGTATGAGGCATTATTTAAAAGTACTTTTGTCTTATTTTGTTAATTTGTTAGTTATTATAAAAAAATTACTCGTTCATTTTAATTAAAAATTATATATTAAATAAGTTCTCAGCGACGATGTCTGACCCTCATCCCCGTCGCCGCGGCGGAGAGCACCTGCTTGATGGGATGCGCAATGTCCGGGACTGGGCTCCCCCGGGTTGGCACTGGGAAGTGGTTTCTGGGGCGTGCCGCTTGGTGAGGTTTCAGGGTCCTGTCGACGACCCGGAGCTTCTTTGGTGGCGGTCACGTGGGCTACAGTCGGTGCAGAGGGAGCCAACCTCTGAGGAGGTGGTACGTCGCTGGGTCAGGGAGGAGGACAAGCCCGTCCGTCGCTATAGGGTTGCGTTGGATGTCGGGTTCTCCACGGCCAATACCTGGCGGATTCTTCACGGCTCTCACCTGAGCCATGTTCCTGTGGCGGTTCCTTATCTTTGGGTGTTTACCGCCCGCGTCTTGGCTCCGGGTCGTCGTCGAGTTTGATTTTTTGAGATGTAGTAGTGAATTTCCTAGATGTTGTAGTCGAGATGTATTGGTGATATTATTGTTGCATTGATTGGATTATTCGAGATATATTAGTGATATTACATGGTAAAATATTATTGTTGCATTTTATTTGAGTTCAACTGTTTTTTCCTTTTGTTTTAAATGCCGATGATTAAAACCGTTGTGACACAATGTGACAGCAGGGATGAGTTAGCGAGCCTTGTGATATACACAAATACGAATCTTGTGCATCCTACTTGGCTCGCTAAAGCTATCCATGTATTTGCTTGTGTGTGTTCAACCTAAGTATGAGGAAAAAACCGATATGTGTGTTCCTTTTTAAGGATAATAAAACCGTTGTGACACCATGTGACTGCAGGGTTGGTCGAGTGAGCCTTGTGATATGCACAAGTAAGGAACTTGTGCATCTTACTTGGGTCGCTTGCTCTATCCCCTTAGTTGCTTGTGTATATGGCCTAATATTTTGAATTATGAACACAGAAAATGGCTGACGACAATAGAATCCCCGAGTGCGACTATTGTGGCGATGACTCAGGTCGGTGCGACAAGTTTCAAGAATTGGATGGGGAGGAAGAAAGATACTTCTCCATCACGCTTAGGTAGGGCTTTGAATTTCAAACGGTATGCAACTTCTACGATATCTTCTTATTTAAGCATACTTCACTTAGTTTTTGTTTTGACGTGTAATTTTTTTTATAATCAACTAGTACATCCCTTGCTATGCAAGACCTCACGTCTGCGACTTTTTCAAAATCGAGGAGTGGCGCGAGAATGCCAAAAAAGATGTCAATATTAAGACAAAACATGATATAACTGTAAAGGTCGAGGTCTTTAATGAACCAAATAGCACATATTTTGATTGTCCAAATCCGTATGCACTATGCAAGGCATATGCATTAGAGGATGATATGCAAATAACATTTGATCTTGGACTTCGTCGTCGAGATGGTCAAACATTTCGAAATAAGGACATTTCCATGCTAGTGGACGACATTAAGATGGTTCTATCTCCACATGAGTTTCTTAAACAACTTTGACTTGTTTACTTCCTTATTTCCTTGCTTACCAAGTTGACAACTTATTTATAATTGTTAGTTTATCTCCATGATCCAAAAGAAGTTCGGAAGATGTTTGATAATACTTTTCATAATGGTGGCTTTGACCTGACCATTGACGAACAAGATGATTTCATCGATGTTCTTAAAGGTGTTCCTTCGTTTGTGAACTTGAATAATTTTTCCAAACCTTATACACCATATGTTCCATTTGTTCTCAAGTTGTTTCCAGGACATCTAAATTATTATAGCATGGTAAGATTCTTTACTATTCTGTCACACTAGTCCATTTTCAGAAATCCTTTGACCTAACATTAAGTATAACGTATTACTAAGTATTTTACTCATATGTTTTCAACAGAGGATCCCGACAGCATGTATTCCTAAGTGGATGCCTCCTCAAGGAAAGCTTACTATTGTTTCTTCACGGGCATGAGATGTCCTCTTCAACAATGACTACTCCACTGAAAGTTGAGATGATGGTTGCGTAAGAATAAGAGGATGGAAAAGGATAGTGAATTGGATGAATATAAAACATGGAGACAAGTTGTTCTCCATATTACATAATGGAATGTGGGGTGCCTTTTGGTTTTTTCTTTCACCTTGTGGTGGTGATGAGTAGGTTGGTTCGTAGTTGTTGTTAAACATTATGTTGTTGGATATTAGCGAAGTTAAACTAGGAAAAGTTGACCTTTGTGTTGGATATTATACTTATGGGATGATATATATATATATATGATGATCGATGAGCCTATTGCATGTCTATGATATGATGCGGTTTATATGTGTGTGATTCTACTTTGGGTATAAATGTTATGTGTGTATGCTGGAAACTTATAAAAATCTGTATAAACAAATAATATTGCAGAATAAACAAAAATGCTAAAAATGTACCTGCAGCGCGGGCTGGCTAGAGGCGCTGCTAATGGAAGTGCAGTTCTGCAGCGCGGGGCGCTTGACCGCGCTACTAACTGTACAGTTAGCTACAGCGCGGGCGCCCCGCGCTGTAGATGGAAGTTAGCAGCAGCGCGGGTACCCCGCGCTGTTGAAGGCCATTATCCTAGTAGTGTAAAATCATCTAAAGTGAATATGCACGTGTCCTTAATGACCATGTGAATGTTTCGTAGCTTCATACCGGAGGGTGGGTTTTGACTCTATCCAAACACCACCCGTAATAGGCGTGGCTATAAAGGCTTTACTCACTCACACCTGAAAGCGTGTGAAGAGACTTAACAATTCAAGTTGGGAATTTTCTCCTCTAGCGATGGAGAGATACTCTCCGGGCCCTCTTGGTATAACCGTATCCAACATCGTCTGGCTAGGAACTATGAATTGATCACAAGGGATACCAGAATACTAAACAAGAAAAATGGAACAAAACAGGAAGGAGGATGACTTTGTATAATGGTTAATGGTTAATCATGTGGATACCTAAAATATGTCACCTCAGGTTTTGAATATTATCGTGAAGCAAATAGGAATGGCATATTAAGCTTACGGTTCACTTGAATTTATATTGTGTAGGTGCGGGAACCTATATGGGTGTCCATGGCTCCGCTATCGGTTATTGTTCCGCGAGAAAGAAAGTTTCCGGTTCATGTCCGTATCCTACCAAACCTATGGGGTCACACACATAAGGGTAGTTGATCTGTTGAGTACTAGAGTGATAGTAGCATGTACTTCTCACACCGTGAAAGTCTCAGAGTGATCGGGTTATGATCGGTGAGAAATCGGAATCGTTCCGGAGACCCAGTAAGGTACCGAGAAGAGTTTTGAGAAAACCTGGTAAAACCGGAGGGCCAGAAAAGTACCGGGAAGGTCTAAATATATTTAATATTTATTTATTGTGAATTCCTAAATTGTTTTGGAATTAATAAAATGAATATAATGTCAATGGCCCCCCTCTCACTTGGAATGCCCAAGTGGTGGAGGCGCCTAGGAGGAAGCTTCCTCCAAGGAAACCCTAGGGCGCACCCCCTAGGGCTTCCCCTTCCTCCAAGGTGGCCTCTCCTCCTCTCCCTTTATAAATAGATGAGAAGGGGCACCCCAAGATAGACAATAAGATTGATCTTTTGCCCCAGAGCTGACCCCTCTCTCATTCTCTTTTGATCTAAACACCACCATTTCCCTGAAGGGCTGCTCCTCCATCTACTCCGGTGGCGCCGATCTCTGGACGGCGGAGCCCTGCCGGATCATCTACACCGTACATGTGGATCAACTGTAGAGAGATCGTGCGTCGATCTTTGTTTGAGGGACTTCACATGGATTAGATCTGTTCGTGGGATTGTCCTTCTTAAAACTTCTCCAACTCTCCATCAACACCTTCCGCTGCAACAGAACTACCATTGAATGGTTGTTAAGGTAATACGCTCGCTATCATTGCCTGCATCTATCTAGATCCAATCTTGGTACTTGGCTTTGTAGTGCCGAATTTTTTTGTTTTCTACTCTGAATCCCAACAGTGGTATCAGAGCTAGTTCTAGTAATATATGCATGTTCAATCTAGAGTACATAGTGATGAACGGGCATTGCACAAAAAAATTCATTGTGCGCAATTTTTTGATAATAGATCTAAACTGAATCTTCTAGTTGCTTACCCTCTAATTGCACAAGTTGATCCCTCTTGTATTGCTTGATTTTTTCACAAACATCTTTACCCTCGGGGTCCTTCTATGCTGCTCCTGAGTATGCTGGTGATACGTCTCAAACGTATCTAATTTTTCAAACACTTTTACTATTGTTTTGCCCTCATTCTTGCATGATTTGGACGAAACTAACCCGGACTAACGTTGTTTTCAGTAGAGCTGCCTGTATGGTTTTATTGAGCGCAGGAAAATGGATTTTTGGACGTCCCAGAAAATTCCCAGAAAATCCACGCACCCGAAGGAGCCAGATGCCAGAAGTGGGACTAGAGGGGAGCCCTGGGGGCCCCAGGAACCCCCCTGGCACGACCAGGGGTGGGGCCGCACCCTCTGGCTGCCTAGGGGCCTCCCCCCTCCTCTGGTGCCCTACCGATGCTCCTATTTATTCCCATGACGTGAAAACCACAGAACAGAAGTCGTTTTCCCAGTTCTCGTCGCGGAGCCGTCGCCACCCTCTGTTCTTCTCCGGGAGGGCTAATCTGGAGGCTTTTTGGCCTCCGGAGAAGGGAGATCATCGCCATCGTCACCACCATCACCACTCCATCCTCCCTCCATGACTTCTCCATCCATGTGTGAGTAATTCCCTACTGTAGGAAAAGGGGATGGTAGGGATTGGATGAGTTAGATCATGTAATAGTTTATCAGATTGTTGGGGGCATGTTGCCTATCATCTAGATTGGTGTTTATCATCTTTGCTTCAACTTGTTTCTCTTAATTCTTTTCACTTTGGGCCCGAGTGCCATGATTTCAGATCTGAACCCTATGTGTTTTCATGAATATATTTGTGTTCTTGATCCTATCTATGAGTTGTATGCACCTGTATAGTCCGGAACCGGCGATCCCAATGGTGACAGCTTGGGACACCAAAGGGGATGGACTATAATTTGAGGATTCCATGTATCCATTGATTGTTAATGCTTTGTTCCGGTGCTCTTTGACATGAGCACCTTAATCTCCATAAGTTCCTTTTGGCCCCGTTCGTAGCGGGATGGTAGGACAAAAGATATTGTGCAAGTTCTTATTGCAAGAACGTACAACTACCTGTGGGATACAGTCCTGATGTTTGATTTATGCCTAGATGATCTTTTCTTTTTTGTGTGCCTTGCCCCAAGTAGATTACATGATGTGTCTTATCCATGCAGCGCCCAACCATCCATCTCCCTAGCCTACAGTGCTTTTAATTCTACTGGTTACTAGTTGTTTACTTTCGTCGTTTTACTATTACCGTTGCTATCATCACGTCCATACCGCAGTTGATATTAATATCTTCTTGCAAGTAAGTGTATCTCAGGTGCGGTGGAACTGAAAACTCCACTTTTAAATCTTGTGGATATTCTTTGGCTCCCCTTGAGTCGAATCAATAAATTGGGTTATTCTTACCCGCGAAGACTATCTCGATCCCCTGCAGTTGTGGGTTATCAACTGTGCGCGCGAAGATGATTTGGGTATTTCTTTTGGTGTGGAGAAATTGTGTAACAAAAGGGGTGTGTTAGATTGTTGATCTAGCACGGGGATCACGCGTATTGACGATTGTTCAGTATGGGTCATGAGATTAAATTTTAGTCTCATCATTGATACGCCCTAAGTGTTAATCTAGCAACATGAAGATTGTGCTTTATGTGGTTACGTAGCTAGCAAAACGTTTTTCCATGCAAACCCTAGTAGCCACGTAAAAGATGCAAAGAACGAGTAGAAGAACGTCTAACTTGTTTTTTGAAGGAACATGTGATGTGGTATAGTATTCGTCATGATAAGAGTTGTATGAGATGATTATACTTTGTAAATGTTAAACTTTCATGACTTGCATGTGATGGTACGGCATGATGGCTGGAGCCTTATGATTGTGATTTATTCGGCCTGCGTGCCAAACTTCATGTAATTTTCTTTTAGTAGAATAGATGCTAGCAATAGTTGTAGTATCTACATGAAGATGATGATCATACGTCATGGTTCTTGACGACATGCCGTGCTTGGAGCTTCTTGAAGAAAAGGCTATACCATATCACTACATTAAATTTTCTGTCATGTTAATTCTTTTCATTTCCTGTTTGAATGCGCAAGTAGTCGTGTTTTAATAGGTAGATCTCTCTTAAAATATCAAGAAGTTCGTGCTCTCCCAACCGTGCAATCTTCTCGAATAAACACTACCCGAGGTGCGTCATGTCACACGAGTACCAACGGAAAGGTAACAAAGAGACGGGTGGATTGAGTTGTCTCCACAGTAATAGCACTTGGTTTTTTTGACGTTCTAGCTTATCGGATCTCAGCTCGGAGGACAAGTGTCTAAAGACTAATACAAGAGTCATAAAATGGTTACGTTTGGTTTTGTTAGGCCTACCGGGTTGATCTCCTCCATGGCCGAGTGTTACACCGGTGGCAGGTGTATTGATCTCGATCTAGATTGCCCTAAGATCAATTGTAGAAAAGATATTGGTTTTAGTGGGAGCATTAGATTAAACTTGTTAACATTAATGCAATTAATTTTGAACCATGTCTGAATCAATCTGTTTATATCGTTGTAGAGAGATGGCCCGCACCAACAATGCTTTTAGCTTAGGACCGATGCTTGAAAAAGAGAAACTTGCTGCAAATGGGGGAAACTATGCAGATTGGTTCCGTAATCATGGGTTTGTCCTCAAAGTTTCTAAGAAGGACTATGTTCTAAAAGAAGCTCTCCCAGATGCTCCCATTGAGGATGCATCGCAGGACGATAAGAACGTCTATGTGACTAAATTGGATGACTACACCACAGTACAATGCTTGATGCTTACGTGCATGGATAGAGAGCAACAAAAACGTTTTGAGAACTTTACCTTTTTTACATGGTGACACAACTCAACGCTCTGTATCTGAAGCAAGCCAGAACTGAACGTTACGAGATAACAAAGCAGTTGTGGGAATGCAAGATGGCAGAAGGTAGCTCAATAAGTGAGCACGTTATCAAACTTGTCGTTTACGCACAGAGGCTAAGTTCTCTGGGATTTGCGATACCTATGACACTTGGCACTTTCATTCTCCTTGCGTCACTCCCCCTGTCTTATAACGTCTTTATCATGAATTACAACATGAATGGGATTGACAAGACCACAGACGAATTGTTCGCTATGCTTAAGACTGCGGAAGAATCTATGCAGAAGGACCCCAACCACGTGTTGGTTGTGATCAACACTACCAGTTTCAAGAAGAAGGGCAAAGGAAGAAATGCCAAGAGTGGTGGTAAGACCAAAACTCAGGTAAAGACCAAGAGTGGACGAACTAAAGATTCTGAGTGTCAATACTGCAAGAACAAGGGGCACTTGAAGAGGAATTGCAAGAAGTATCTGGGAGATCTGAAAAGTGGTCTCATCACCAAAGGTATAAATAAGTTATACTAAGTAAATAGACAATTTCATTATTTCACCTTCATAGGTGTAATTGATACCATATTTTTTTCTCATGTTTCGCGACTCGGTACAGGGAATTCTCATAATTCGAAGGAGAACAACGAATGAAGTGCAAGTCCACGTCGGAAGTGGTGCCCAAGTCACTCAAGGTCATCTGCGTTCGTCTAGCAAGATTTATCTTAGAGTTTAATAAAAGTTATTTGATTCAGAGGATGTGTAAAACATTAATATCGGATTATGTCGTCTGCATGGTGGATGTCTCATCCACATTTTGAATAATGGTTGTTCGAAGTTAATACTCTCTGAATTTCACCCTTCGTGGTAAAATTTTTAAGTTGAAATATTCATATTATGTCCATTTTCTTGATTGGTAAATAATTTAAGTTATGTGATGATAATGCTAAAATTTTAGTAACATGAATTACTTAGTCACATTAGATCAAAACGCATGTGGAACCTTCATATCGATGAAGTCATTCAATCTCTTGACTTTGAGTCATTTCACACATGCAATGTTTTTTCTAATAGACAAAATCATTGATTAAATGAATTATTCAAGTGTTTAGTAAACTATTGGTAATAACACATATCGATGTGTGAAGAACCAATAAATAGTACTTTACATAAAACTTTGTGATAATGACTTGTATACATATTGTGACGCCCCCAAAATCAATCCGTGTATAGTAAACATGCAAGCAGGGTACACGGCTGAGATTAGGGTGCCACGGTGAGAATATCACAACACAACACTAAACACAAAAGGATAAACCAATATGTTACAAGATAAGGGGGTCACTCAGACCCGAATACATAAGTTACACAAGCCATAATATCTGAGTACAGATATAGTTAGTCAAGTTTTGCCTTAAGAAGGCTAGCACAAATAACATCAGAGATACAGATCGAAAAGGCAAGTCCTCCTACCTGGGAGCCTCCGAAACTACTCCTGGTCCTAGTCAAAGGGGGCTCGACGTAGTAGTAGGCGCCTCCGGGGTACTCCTGCTCCTGGACTCCAACGTCGACAGCAGCGGCCGATCAGGCAAAACATAAAGGGGAAATAAAGCAAGGGTGAGTATCTAGTATACCCGCGAGTCTTACGTCCGCTACTAAGCATTATGCATCATATCAAATGGAAAGGGGGCTATATATAGTGGACTGCAAGGTAGAAATCAGAATAAGGGTAAGAAGCTAGGCCTATCAAAGACTAGCATCTTCTGACGTGTCTTGCAGCATGAGAAGAGAAACAACCAACAGTTCAATAACATGAACGTAATAACAATGCAGTAGAAGTTGCTGCAGCATTGTATAATAGTAAGTTGTAATAATGCCTCCGAGTTCCCTTGCTCGACTCCCTGCGAGGAAGAAGACCCGGAACCATACAGTTTATTAGTAGTAGTTCGTAGTGGTAAGATCCAGCTTCAGCATAAAGCGTCCTGTTACCGTGGACACGGCTATTCGAATAGATTAATCTTCCCTGCAGGGGTGCACTGGCGTGACTATACGACGCTCGGATCTCAAGGGTGGCATACACCTTGTTAGGGAACACCCCACCGAATCTATCCGACACAAAGTAGCCCATCCTTCGGCAATCAACAGAGAGGTCATCCGCCGGACTATATCCTATGTACGCCGGGCTTTGGACCCTAACCCGAACGTACTCCTCCACGGTGCGTGACTGGCCGGTGAAGAAAAATCAAAGAAAATACAAATACACCGCTCGAGCAAGAGAAGACAACACCACTTCCCGGCAATCAGCCCGCGATACTGCTGACGTCTGAAGACCCTCGAACGAGACTACGATGCAGGGGAGCCCACACTCCTCGTCCCACGTGTAGGTAGTGCGTACAAGCCATAAGGTACTCAATACATCCGCCGAACCATTTAGCATTTTAATTAACCTGCGTGACAACCGTTATCGTTGCCTTGACTTAACTGACCCGCGTACAACGACAGTAGTCAGGGCCACCAGTACATCGGTGCCTGCCCTGTCGTCCCACCAAGTCTCTGCGGTTACCAACAAGGTGAACCGTCTCCTTACCCTGTCTCGCGTGTGCTCTTGGTAGAGCTCGACTTTTCGTGGTTTGGTAACTCTCGCGAGATACGAGCAGGGGCCAAGCACGCCAGTAACGTCGGTCGTACCCTCCCTGTCGCTCCCGACAACATACCGATCGCGGGCACCGTTGGGTCTCCCGACTCTTACCTTTAAGGACACCAGTTGATTCGAGTGCCTACCATTAAGCAGGAGGAATCACCCTCGATGGCACACTTAAAGAGGTTCGACAGAGACATCAGCGGAATGAACTAAAGAGGAATATTCTCATATCACCCCGGTGGTGCCGAGACACCAGCGGAATGAACTAAAGAGGAATACCCTCGTATCATCCCAGTGATGCTACGCTACTGAGCCGACGAGAGTGAAATACGAGTTCGTCCACTCGTAAGTCAAAATCGACGCAACTCGGCAGAGTCTCACCGTTGTAGGTCCCCTAGGGCGTCTGCATTGATCCATACCTGTTGCAGTTGTATATATTTTGTATCCGCGTCACTCTCCTGAGTGGCCACGGCCCGCTATCTAATCCTAGCTAACAATGCGCAGGGCTCACTGCTGAATATAATATATAGATATAGCAGGAAACATTGGATAAGAAAGGTACAAGAAGGGGTGACAAAATCAGGCTATGCAATTGAATAGGATTGTAACGTAGCAGCAGCAGTAACAATGCCTAGTGCAAGAAAGTACGGAAAGGTAGGCGATATCTGGGGAAGAGAATGGCTCTGCTTGCCTGGAAGCTCGCGGGTAGGGGTAGGGTCGTCGACGAAGTAGTCGTACCCGGCAGCAGTGTAGTCGGCGGTAGCAACGGGGTCTACGATAGAACAAAGGGGGAAGAAACAGTAAATATAAAGCAATCATGGCAAACAGATGAATGGCATGACGTATGCAATGTTAACGGTGTTCTAACGTAGTGCAATGCACATTGCACGGAGCGGGAATCCATCTGGGGATGAACTGCCAGCTCCGGGTGACTACCGGACAGGGTGTCCGGAGGGGGATGGGTTCATGCCGGAGGTGTCGTGGATATTCGAAAAACGTGTGGATGGTGTAACCGTGCTAGTTGAAACAATCAGAACAACTTTCGTGTTCAGAATAAATTCATCCGGATACTTTGACAGTACCGGACAAATCATCGGACAAACGGTCCGGAGGGGGACGGTTCGATGTTCGATGTTTTAGAGGGGTGTGGTTGGTATACGGATAGCGTATCCGTATTCGTTATATTTTTTTGATCAATTTTCATGTATAAAGTTTTTGAATCTGACTTACTATTTAAAAGATATTCAAATTCAAAGTTTAAATCATTTTAAATCATTTTATGAATTTTCTTTATTATTAAAATGCTACATTATCCATAGAGGGTTGACTGGTCAAACCTGACCAGTGGGTCCCACTGGTTAGCCTCACATGTTTTATAAAGCATTCAATTTAATAAAAAAACAGGGGGCCACATGTCAATGACTGATTCAAGTAATTTAATCTAAAATGGGATTAACCAGGGGGGTCCCACATGTAAGTCACAGATGTTTAATTAGCAGTTTTATTTATTAACTCTAACAGGTTTAATTAGAAGGGCCTGGCCCACTGTCATAGGCTCAATTATCTAACAGGGGGGTTTTATTTGCTAATGGGGATTATCTGCTTAACTAAAACGGCCCTGGCCCACCTGTAAGTGAGCCATGGGGTTACGTTAACAGGGGGTTAACCCCTGGACAACCGCGACGGGCACGCCGGCGACGGACGTGGCATGGCGGCGAGGCTGTCGGCCAGTAACGGCGACCAAACGGAGCGGCGTTGGGAGGAATCGAGCGGGCGAGTTGCTGCTCATCTGATGGTGCACGAATTGGACGCGGGGGTGGGCTAAATCGACGGTGGCGGGCATAGCCGCGGCTGCCGGAGCACAGCGAGATGAAGGCGGCGGTAGCGGGCACAATACGGGCGCGGGTCAGGGGGGAATGAAGATGAGCTCACAGCGGAGCTTGTAGGAGTCTCGGGGTAGGCTGGGGAAGCTCGGGCCGTGCGAATCGACGGCGGCGGCGCGGTGGCCGTGGCGGGGGGCGCGGCCAAATTCCGGCGAGGTAGTCCGTCCTGGGGTCGGTTGCGTGCCGGAGTCGAAATAGTCGACCACGCCCGAGCTCCTGGAAAACACGCGGCGGAAAATGGTGGTCGTTGGCCGCGTGTGCACGTCGGCGGCGGCGACGTCCGCAGCGTCTCCCGTGAGGTGAGGATGGCAGAGCGCGAGGGAGAGGAATGGAGTGGCGCGGGGGAGACTAGGGTTAGGGTTGGGGGCGCCGGGGTTTGGGGGGTCTTATCCCCACTGGGAACACGCCGGATGGCTGCCACGACACGCTGGCCGGCCGACGGTGTCCCACACGCAAGGGAGGAAGAAGACAATGGGGTGAGCGGTGGGCCGGGCCGGCCGGAAGGAGGTGGGCCTTGCGCAGGGCGAGGGACAAGCCCTTTTTGCATTTTATTTATTTTTGTTTTCTTTTCTGTATTTAATTGTTTTAGGCACTTTTGCATTTTTGTAAAATATGTAACATAGTCCAAAATTAGTATTCCACATTAAGACAGTGCCACAAAAAGTTTGGTATTTTTATAAATTCATTTAGTATTTGTTTTAAATATGCCATTGATAAAAGGGGACTTTAGGCTACTATTTTATTTGTTGGATTTAGTTAACGACAGTAATACTCATTACAAAAATGATTACTGTTACAGTCACTGCGGGCGTTACAAATCTCCCCCACTATAGGAATTCTCGTCCCGAGAATCTTAAGCGGTAGAAGGGAAAAGATCGGGGTATCCCTCACGAAGACGATCTTCGCGTTCCCAAGTGGCTTCATCTTTAGAATGATTCGACCACTGAACCTTGAGGAACTTGACGGTCTTGTTGCGGGTTCGACGTTCAAACTGATTAAGAATGTGGATCGGATGTTCTTGATAAGTCAAGTCATGTTGCAGCACAATCATATCATGTTCCACTTCTCGAATAGGGTCCTTGAAGCAGCGTCGGAGTTGCGACACATGAAAAACATCGTGGACATGGGAGAGGTTCGGCGGCAATTCCAATCGGTATGCCACTGGTCCACTTCGCAAAAGAATACGGAACGGGCCGATATAGCGAGGAGCTAACTTGCCTTTGATCCCGAAACGATGAGTTCCCCTCATGGGAGTGACACAGAGGTACGCATATTCGCCAGGTTGATAGAACATTTCCTTGTGCTTGCGGTCATAGTTGCTTTTCTGGCGGGACTGAGCAGCTTTCAGATGTTCACGGATAACGCGAACCTGATCTTCTGTGTGTTGTATGATGTCCGGACCAACAAGAGTTCGTTCCCTAGTTTCTGACCAATTCAGAGGGGTTCGACACTTTCGTCCATAAAGAACTTCAAAGGGTGCCATCTTCAGACTAGCTTGATAGCTATTGTTGTATGAAAATTCAGCAAATGGAAGAGATTCCTCCCATTTCTTACCAAATGAGATGATGCAGGCCCGAAGCATATCTTCAAGCACTTGATTAACTCGTTCCACTTGGCCTTGTGACTGTGGGTGATAAGCAGTGCTGAAATTCAGATGAGTGCCCATAGCTTCTTGGAAACTATCCTAGAATCTTGAGGTGAAAAGGCTGCCTCGGTCGGAACTGATCTCCAACGGAATACCGTGGAGCGACACGATTCTAGAAACACACAAGTCTGCCAACTGACTAGCAGAGATCGTCTCCTTGACAGGCAGAAAATGAGAAACCTTGGAGAATCGGTCGATGACGACAAAGATGGCATCATGACCCTTCTGCGATCAGGGAAATCCGGTGACGAAGTCCAACTCAATCTTGTCCCATTTCCATTCAGGAATAGAGAGGGGATGCAGAGTTCCAGCAGGTCTTTGATGTTCTGCCTTGACGCGACAAAAAACGTCACACTCTTCAACATAACGAGCAATGTCTTGCTTCATGTTAGGCCACCAGTATCGCTAACGAATGTCTTGGTACATCTTGGTACTACCAGGGTGGATCGACAACGGGGTATCTTGAGCTTCCTTCATGACATCAGAGGCGTAATTCAGGTTGGCCTTGGCTACCGGAACCACTAAACGACCCTTGAAGTACACCGCACTATCATCATTTTCATCAATAGTGAAGAATGAGGGCTCTCCGCTGGCGACACGACACTTAATCTTCCAAATGTGAGAGTCATAATGTTGTACCATCTTGATGCGGGAGTCGAGGTCTGGTTTGACCACCAGGGAGTTCACATATCCCTGCGGAACAATTTTGATGTTCAGCTTGCGAAGCTCTTCATACAGAAGTGGTTGTTGTAGTTGAACTACAAGTTCACTACAGTAGGCTTTGAGGCTCAGGGCATCAGCCACCACATTAGCTTTTCCAGGGGTGTAAGAAATTCCCATGTTGTAGTCGGCTATTGTCTCGAGCCATCTCTTCTGGTGGAGATTCAGGTCGGGCTGAGTAAACAGGTACTTCAGGATTTGGTGATCGGTGTAGATCTCGCAACGATTACCGACGAGGTAATGTCGCTACAACTTCAATGCATAAATTACCACTGCCAATTAAAGATCATGTGTTGGATACTTATCTTCGTGAGCTTCCAGTTGACGAGAGCCATAAGCAATCACTTTGCGCTCTTGCATTAGGACACAACCTAATCCTTGACGAGATGCGTCACAATATATCACGAAGTCCTTCTAGGTATCAGGCGGAGCAAGCACTGGGGGAGAAGTAAGCTTGTCCTTGAGGGCTTGGAAACTTTCCTGAAATTTATCTGTCCACTCAAACTTGACGCCTTTGTGAAGCAGGTTAGTCAGACGCCTGGAAATCTTGGAGAAGTTCTCGACAAAACGGCGGCAATAGCTGGGAAGGCCGAGGAAACTTCGGACTTGCTTGGCAGTCTTAGGGGGAGTCCAGTCAAGAATAGCCTGGATACGTTCTGGGTTGATGGAAATGCCATCCTTGGAAATCACGTGACCAAGGTGGGTCACTTCGGGAAGCCAGAACTCACACTTAGAAAACTTAGCGTAGAGTTTGTGTTCTCGAAGCTTTTCCAGTATAAGACGAAGATGTTCAGCATGCTCTTCTTCATTCTTGGAGTATATTAAGATATCATCCAGATAAACCATGACAAACTTGTCGAGGTATTCCATGAATATATAGTTCATCAATCGGGAGAAAGTGGCTGGAGCATTCTTCAAGCCAAAGGACATGACAGTGTACTCGTATGAACCATAGCGAGTAATGAAAGCGGTCTTCGGAATGTCCTCTTCACGGATTCGGATCTGATGGTACACCAACCTCAAGTCGAGTTTCGAAAACACCGTGGATCCAGCAAGCTGATCATACAGATCGTTGATCCGGGGAAGTGGATATTTGTTCTGGATGGTGGCTTGGTTGATGGGTCGGTAATCTTGGACCAAACTATTTGTTCCATCGCTCTTCTTGACAAAGAGCGAAGGTGCTCCCCAAGAAGAGGAACTTGGCCGAATGAACCCTTTGTGAAGTGCTTCGTCAATCTCCTTCTTCAGTTCAAGGAGGTGGTGAGGTGGCATCTTATAGGGACGCTTGGCAATAGGGACGGTGCCAGGCTTCAGGTCGATGACGAATTCAACCTCTCGGATTGGGGGTATTCCCGGGAGTTCTTCTGGGAAGACGTCAGGAAAATCACGAACAACTGGAACGTTCTCAATCCCGTCAAGAGGTGAGATATTCAGAGAATTCATCATATAGATCTGCGTTTCCGAATCTTTGGTAATTCGGGTGGTGTGGTTAACAACTCGCCGGAGGGATGAAAAATTTGGACAGAACTGGTGACACAATACAGTGCGGCATCGTGGACTTTCAACAATTCCATGCCCAGAATGAGGTCTATGGTGGAAGACTTCAGGAGGATGGGGGAAGCAAGGAACTCAACTATTTCAATTTCGATGATGGTTTTGGGCACTATCTTGGAGGTGTGGCAATGGCCTATCGTAGTGTGCACAACCATCGGTGGATGCATCTTTTCTACCGTGAAGTTGTGCGACAATGCTAATGCTTCCGACATGAATGAATGCGATGCTCTTGAATCAAATAAAACAGTAGCACGTACTGAATTAACAAGAAGGGTACCCATCACAGTAGCAGGTTGCTCCTGAGCTTCTTCAACATTAATGTTGTAAGCATGTCCGCGAGTGTGAGCAGAAGACCCACTGTTATAGTTTGGGGTCCTGTTGTTTCCAAGGACATTTCCGCGGCCAGCAAGGTGAACTACCAGTTGATTCTGTCGCAAGGGGCAGTCTCTGGAAAAGTGACCTGGCTGGTGGCACTTGAAGCACAGACCATCTTGAGGACGGAGGGGTGCAGTCTCAGTCTTCGGCTGTCTCGGCGGGGGCGGAGGCAGACGAGGTGCAACATACGACGGTCTTGGTGCAGGGGCAGTAGGACGATACACGCTGTGCGGAATCCAGACACATTGCTTTTGTGCTGTGCCCGAAGATGAGCCAGCATCACGGGGGCGCTTCGGCGAACCCCTGAAGTTAGCCTGAGCGGTCTCAAGAGTGATAGTCTGGTTCACCATAGTAGCAAAGTCGGGGAATACATGCAGGGCTAGAGCAAGATGGAGATCTGAGTTGAGTCCATCACGGAACTTCTCTTTCCTACTTGCATCATTTGGGAGGTCACTTGCAGCATAGCAGGAGAGGCGGAGGAATTACATCTGATATGCCTCGACAGTTTTGTTGCCCTCAACGAGGTTGCGGAACTCGGCCTTCATACGGTTCATAATCGCTTGGGGGACATAACGAGCACGGAAGGTAGTCTTGAAGTCATTCCAGGTGATGACAGTCCCTTCAACTAGCGAGCGGGGCCACGCAGGAAATAGGACGCTAAGTTGACGTAATCAGCAGCGCTCACATTAGCGAACTCCAGCTGACGGTTGATGTCACGGAGCCAATCATCGGCATCCATCGGCTGTTCAGGTTGGTGGAAGAGAGGGGGATTGAGACGCATGAAATCCCGCAGAGTAACCAGAGGCGGTTGGTTCTGGTGCTGGTTCTGGTTCTGGTTCTGGAGCTGATCTATGACACCTTGCATGAACACTTGGTTCATATGAAACGGCTGCATCATCGCGGCCATGTAGTCCGGCGGCAGAGGTGGATCGTTGGCACCACGACCACCACGACCAGCCATCCTGCTAGAATTTAACAGGGGTATTTCAGCGATGAACATTTATCGAGATACCGGAAACGAGTAAGAGGTAAAGCGACAACAAAGAGGAGGCGCGGATAGATAGGAGTAGTCATATAAGACATACACATTCACACATAGAGTCAACTGGAAAATCGGGCAGCGTAACGTCGTAGAAATTAAGGAAAAAGGACACACTAGGCGGCGCGCAGACCGCAGTAAGGATTACACGACGCGACATAGATTCCACTATGTCAATCACGCCGCAAGAAAACTGTTGGCCACAGGAGTTTGTGCCAGAGAACGTGCGGCCTGCCCAGAATGAGAATGGGATCCGTGGTCTGGGACCTGGGTCAGAACTCCTGCGACACGACTCAATCCAAGGGGTACGCACGAAAACTCCGGATGGAATCAAGAGAACGTGATCCTAATGTCAGAGTTTGTAAAACATACCAGCAAGGATAAGAGAGCAGATTCCCAGAGCATAGGTAAGGAGAAAAGGATCCTAATACCATAGATATCACATGTAGTGACATCGATGTGGGCCCGTAAGCCAAACATTAAGTTATTAAAATAGTTTTTCAAATTCTAGACTCAACTTCGACGAGGTAGTGGTTGGGTGGCTTCCTATAGGCAGTCGGCTCTGATACCAACTTGTGACGCCCCCAAAATCAATCCGTGTACAGTAAATATACACGCAGGGTACATGACTGAGATTAGGGTGCCACGGTGAGAATATCACAGCACAACATTAAACACAAAATGATAAACCAATATGTTACAAGATAAGGGGGTCACTCGGACCCGAATACATAAGTTATACAAGCCATAATATCTGAGTACAAACATAGTTAGGCATGTTGTTCCTTAATAATGCTAGCACAAATAACATCAGAGATACAGATCGAAAAGGCAAGGCCTCCTGCCTGGGAGCCTCCGAAACTAATCCTGGTCCTGGTCAAAGGGTGCTCGACGTAGTAGTAGGCGCCTCCGGGGTACTCCTACTCCTGGGCTCCAACGTCGACTGCAGCGGACGATCAGGAAAAACATAAAGGGGAAATAAAGCAAGGGTGAGTATCTAGTATACCCGCGAGTCTTATGTCCGCTACTAAGAATTATGCATTGTATCAAATGGAAAGGGGAGGCTATATATAGTGAGCTGCAAGGTAGAAATCAGAATAAGGGTAAGAAGCTAGGCCTATCGAAGACCAGCATCTTCTGACGTGTCTTGCAGCATGAGAAGAGAAACAACCAACAATTCAATAACATGAATGTAATAACAATGCAGCAGAAGTTGCTGCAGCATTTTGTAATAGTAAGTTGTAATAATTAATAATAATAATGCCTCCGAGTTCCCTTCCTCGACTCCATGCGAGGAAGAAGACCCGAAACCATACAGTTTAATAGATGTAGTTCATAGTGGTAAGATCTAGCTTCAGCATAAAGCGTCCTGTTACTGTGGACACGGCTATTCAAATAGATTAATCTTCCCTGCAGGGGTGCACTGGCATGACTCTACGACGCTCGGATCTCCAAGGTGTCAAACACCTTGTTAGGGAACACCCCACCGAAGCTATCCGACACAAAGTAGCCCATCCTTAGGCAATCAACAGAGAGTTCATCCGCCGGACTATATCCTATGTACGCCGGGCTTTGGACCCTAACCCGAACGTACTCCTGCACGGTGCGTGACTGGCCGGTGAAGCAAAATCAAAGCAAATAAAATACACCGCTCGAGCAAGAGAAGACAAAACCACTTCCCGGCAATCAGCCCGCGATACTACTGACGTCTGAAGACCCTCAAACGACACTACGATGCAGGGGAGCCCACACTCCTTGTCCCACGTGTAGGTAGTGCGTACAAGCCAAAAGGCTAGTCAAGACATCCGCCGAACCATTTAGCATTTAAATTAACCTGCGTGACTGATACGTCCAAAACGTATCTATAATTTCAGCTTACTCCATGCATGTTTTGTGTGACTTTGCCATGTTTTTCTTGAACTTTCATACACTTTTGAGCATATTTGGACTAATTTATTAACCCAGTGCACCCAGCTACCAGTTGCTGTTTTCTGCTATTTTTGTATTTCAGGTTTTCCGGCCATTAAAAGTGCTCCAAAAAATCCGGGAAAATAAGAGAAAAAACCAGCGCAACGGAAGCTTCCGGAATCACCAAAGGAGGGAAGGAGGGCCACCACCAGGCAGCCAGGAGGGCAGGTGGCGCAGCCCCACCATGGGCCGCGCCAGGCACCCTCCTGACTGCCTCGTGGCCCCTCTTGGTGCCCCCCTTCACCTATATTTACCCCTCGTGACGGAAACCCCTAAGACGAATCCCTCTTTCCCGATCTCGCATCTGTACCGCCGCCGCCGCCGTTTCAAGATCGGGGCTGCCTGGAGAAGCTGCTCCGGCACCCTGCTGGGAGAAGCTGCTCCGGCACCCTGCTGGGAGAAGCTACCACCTACGGGACACCATCCATAGCCATGGACGCCTCCCGCATTTACTGTGAGTAGTTTCGCTTGGACCATGGGTCCGTGACCACTAGCTATGTGATCTATCTCTCCCATATTTGTGCCTCCACTTTCGAGTCCTCGTGAGCTGCCTCACATGATCGAGGCACCTTTGTAATTTTCTGCTATTGCTATGTTGAGTTTGTTGGGATCTGATGGATTATGAGACTATGTTCAGATTGTGATGAGTAATATATTTGGTTCTTCTCTTATATATTTTGTTCTTGAGTAAATTCTTGCATGTTCTCCGTTTCCGTCTTTCACTTCGGCCAAGCGATTTATTGCAACTCCAAGAGGGAGTGTTATGCTTGATTGTGGGTTCAGCCCCTTGATGTCTAGCTTGAGTGACAGAAACATGAGACTAGGGGATGTGCTGTTGCCACCAGCAATAAAACAACGGTGCTTGTATCCGCGGTTGCAAGGATTGTTTACTTTACGCAAAGTTCTTTTAATGCAGTTGTCTGTTGCTTTGGATTTACACTTTGGGTGGGATTCGCAACTTAATACCAGCGAGATATTCTGGATAGATATCTCAAGGTGGATGATTCGTAGTATATGCAGATGGATTTCGGTCTACTTACCTTGGCGTACTGCCCATTGCTTTTGAGCCCTTCCTTTCTTTGCAGCATAGTTAACATTGTGGTGCCTTCATAATCCTGTCAATGGCCCAACTGTGATTTGTTTACCTCGCTAGAACTTTTATCGTCTTTTTGGAGATAGACATCACTGGTGAAAATCACGTGACCTTGGTCCATCTTCATATCGTTCTTTACAGCATCAATTTACTTTCAGTTGCCACTATCATTATCTCTTGCGTTAATCATTTTTAAACAGCAAGGCCGGAGGAATTGACAACTCCTCTGTACTCGTTGGGAGCAAAGTTATTTGTTGTTGTGTGCAGGTCCACATCAACTATCTAGCCCGAAGCTAATTTCTGGCGCAGTTGTCACCTTCTTGTATCTCTTGGAGTCCTACTGGTTCGATAACCTTGGTATGTTCACCGAGGGAAAATTGCTGCTACGCTACATCTCACCTTCCACTTGGGGTAACCAACGAGGAATGAGAGATCCTCACCGCATAAGGCCAATTTCTGGAACCGTTGCCGGGGACTCCAGTCTACAAGATAGGGAAGTTGCACACTATCTTTTATCTTTGCTTTTTAGTCTTGTTAGTTTACCTTTCAGTTTTTACCTTTGTGTCCCTTATCAAAAATACCAAAAATACATGTTACCTTGTCAGTAGTTACCACTATGATGGTCCTTTTGTCTTTGGTGAGGCAGAAGTACTTACCTTTACTCAAAGAGGTGGTGAAAGTTTGAAAGATGCTTGGTATAGAATTAATGATTCTCAAAAAAGAGCCACCAAGAAGAAATCCACTACTATCTTGCTTAGAAAATTTTATGTTGGGATCACTTCTCGAAATAGGTTTCTTTTAGACACTGCTATCAATGGGAACTTCGTAGAGTCCCCAGTTTGGGAGGCCCTTAATGTTATTGAAAATCTTGTTGGAAGTCTCCCAGTTGTTAGTATTAGGGAGGACATTACTTTAGCTCACATTATAAGAAAACTTGAAAAAATAGAGCTAGAGATCCCAAGTATCGATAGGGTGAATGAGTTGGATCGTAAGATTCAAGGGAATTTGAATAGGTTAGATAACTCCATGCAGAAAATTATCAAAACTTTGGAGACTATCAAATCCCTTGATGAGAAGTATTCTAGGATAGAAAAGATTGAGGAAGTTATTGAAACTCTAGGAACTACCTTTTCCTCAATCAAAACCAAAAAGGATGAAACTCCGGCAAAGAAGGAACCTAAGTTCGTTTACGTCCCCAAGGTTCCTCGAGCTAAAGCACACACACCCATTGCCAAGAGAGTTGAAACAGTGAAAACTTTGGAGGAAACACCTATCTTTAACTTTAATGAAACTCCAATTGATTTCCCTCCTTTTGATTTTATTCCAAGAAGCATTTTCATTCGTACTTTATTTGAGAAACCTATTAAGACTAGTTGCACCATTGAAGTGTTTTTTTATGATCTTGATGATGGTTCAATGGATACAACTTGATCTATTTGCTTTAAGCCTAGTTAAGGGCTTTAAAGAAGCGCTTTCGGGAGGCAGCCCACAACGAATTTAGGTGTTTCTTTTTGATTTTCTTCTGTTTTTAGTGGTCTTGATGATTGTTACTACTGTAGCAAGATCATTGTATCTTTACTTTTCAAGCTTTGTGCATTTTATAGCCTCATACGGAAAGGGAAGTAAAAGTTGTGACATGCTGTTCAGAAAACAGATTCTGTCCTCATGACTAGAAAAATCATAGAAAAATACCAGTTCATCTTTTTGAGCTGAATTTTTTACACAGCATGATCTATACAATTACAAAACTTCCGTATGTTCTGAGTTTTTTTATTTGAGTTGCAGAAGTACCCCTAAAAAATTCGTTTCTATCTTCTGTTCTGTTTTTCACACATTCTGCCACGTTTTGTCTCTCTCTACTTTTGCAAACCTTAAGCTTGCTTTTTCTTTGAAAAAACCTTTCGGAAATCTTGGGAAACAGTAGATCTTCAAGTTTATCTTTATCTTCAGTAGAGGAAAAAATTATTTTAGTAGGGTACTAACCTCTCTAATCAGTCTACAATGAGTTGGGTATGAAGGGAGTTTTCAAGTGTGCGATGGAAGATGATGAAAGAAGATCTTGGAGTGTCAAACGCTCAAGCTTGGGGATGCCCATGTGCACCCCCAGTAAATATTCAAGGAGACTCAAGCATCTAAGCTTGGGGATGCCCCCGAGTATCCCCTTCTTCATCAACAATTATCAGTTCGTCTCTCATTACACTATATTTTTATCACTTCATGCGTTATGTGCTATTCTTGGAACGTCTCGCTCTTAGGTTTTGTTTTTAGTTTTCTTTAGCTTTGTTTTCTGTAGTAACAAGTTAGATCCCAGCTTACTTACTCTTTTGTGTGGGAGAGATACACGCTCCGCTTGAACTAGAACTCCTCATAGGATTTGCATGTTTATTCTTTTAGCTGTGAGTTGTTCTTTTTCTTTTCTTAGCTGCTACTTTGTTTAGTTGTAGTGCTTTAGTTTTTCTAGAGCTTTTCTTTTGTTTTAGGTTGTGCTTTCTATAGGTTTCATGTTTTATCTTGTTAGAGAGTTTTCCTGTTGCACTGAGTTTTGTGTCTTGACTAGAAGTAGGTAGTTGAAGTTGCTTTTCTCTTTGTAGTAGTAACTTGCAAAAGTTTTTAGGTATTGATTAGTGTAATGTTTAAACTTTTGGTGTCAAGAGCTCGAGCCTATTAGTGATAGATGTCATATTTTGGGAAATCCGTGTGTTTTTCGAAAACCAAAACCCCTGTTGAGAACTCTAGCTACTAGATGGATCACTAACCTCTGGAGGGTTTGAATATTAGAGAACACTCACGTACCATGAGTCGAGGATGCGCAAGGATAGCCAAACCCCCATACACTCCTCCTCGGGGTACTTGTCTCTTTGTGAACCTCCTGATTGGATTGAGAGTTACCGATAATAAGTGCATGAGTTCTTCGGACTAATGTGAGTATTCGAAAGTTGACACTTCCACCCACCTATAATTTTTCTAGCCTCTTCGGTACCGTGCATTGCCCTTTCTCATCCTGAGAGTTGGCGCATACTTCGCCGGTGCATCCAAACCCTTGGCACGATCCGCTCTGTCATCATAAACCTCCTTATATCTTTCCTCAAAACAGCCACCATACCTACCTACAAGGCATTTCCATAGCCTTTCCGAGATACATTTCCATGCAACATCCATATTCTCATGACTTGATCTTCATGTCATACATGTTCCTGCTATCCTGGCAGAAGCATACATTTGCATCATGATAGTTATATCTTGTTCATCTGAGTACCTTTGTAAAGTGTGAAAGATCTCCTATATTCTTGTAAAATATAGAGTGTTTCCCCTAAAGTGAGGAAAAGATCCCAAAGAGGACAAAATCAAAAGATTCCAAAGAGGACAAAATCAAAAGATCAAAAAGAGGAAAAATGAGAGTTAAATAGAAAGAGCCATTGAGGCCACCAAAAAAATACAAAAAATAGAAAAAAGAGAAAAAGAATTAAAAAGAGAGAAGGGGGCACACTACTATTCCTTTTGAGAGATCCACAGTAGTACTTCATCCTCTATCCCTTGTACTCCATAGAGATCATCATCATGCATATAGCTATGTGGGGACCTTCACACTATAGAACTTGGCTTGTTTATTCCAATGATGAGCCTCCTCAAACGATCTCTAGGTCTTCTTGAGCAAGAAAGTTGGATGCACCCCCACTAGTTCCATTGGATAGCTTACCTTAGCTCATATGTGCATCCGTTGCATGGCAATCCCTAATCCTCACATCATATCTATCATATGGCCTTCTCTCGCCTATGATTGTCCTCATTGATGTGAGCCTTTCACAACTTTTTGTCTTCATCCTCCACCTTCTTTCTGTTTCTCCTTTTAGGTGTCAACTTTCTTGATCACACTAATCCATTGCATGTGTGCTCAAAATATCGTAAGGAAGTGGATCAGTTTGACTTGTACCTGGCTAGTGGTCTGGGGACGAGTCAAGATAAGAATCCAAAGGAGACTAAGTGTGAAACTTTAGTAGATAGTTGTTCTCAACAACCTTATTTTTTATCTCGTATTTCCCTATCCCTTGCTTGCACACAAACACCATCTAGAGACATTCGAGTCACGGACAGCAAGAGCTCTTGCACCTTTTGTTCTTTTATTACTTGTCTCAATGCTAATATAGACTCTTGCTTGTTAAGACTTCAATTGAATTGCATTCTTTGATTGCTTTACTTAAAAGTCCTTTTATGGTTGTGTGGCATGTCACCACAGAAATTATCCTTGTTATCATTTACCTACTCGAGGACGAGCAGGAATTAAGCTTGGGGATGTTGATACGTCCAAAACGTATCTATAATTTCTGCTTGCTCCATGCATGTTTTGTGTGACTTTGCCATGTTTTGCTTGAACTTTCATACACTTTTGAGAATATTTGGACTAATCTATGAACCTAGTGCACCCAGCTGCCAGTTGTTGTTTTCTACTGTTTTGGTATTTCAGGTTTTCCGGCCATTAAAAGTGCTCCAAGAAATCCGGGAAAATCAGATAAAAAATAAGCGCAACGGAAGCTTCCGGAATCACCAAAGGAGGGAAGGAGGGCCGCCACCAGGCAGCCAGGAGGGCAGGTGGCGCGGCCCCACCCTGGGCCGCGCCAGGCACCCTCTTGACTGCCTCGTGGACCCTCTCGGTGCCCCCCTTCGCCTATATTTACCCCCCATGACGGAAAACCCTAAGACGAATCCCTCTTTCGCGATCTCGCCTTTGTACCGCCGCCGCCGCCGTTTCAAGATCGGGGCTGCCTAGAGAAGCTTCTCTGGCACTCTGCTGGGAGAAGCTCCCCCCTCCGGGAGACAATCCATAGCCATGGACGCCTCCTGTATTTACCGTGAGTAGTTTCCCTTGGACCATGGGTCCGTGACCAGTAGCTATGTGATCTATCTCTCCCTTCTTTGTGCCTCCACTTTCTAGTCCTCGTGAGCTGCCTCACATGATCAAGAAACCTTTGTAATTTTTTGTTGTTGCTATGCTGAGTTTGTTGGGATCTGATGGATTATGAGACTATGTTCAGATTGTGATGAGTAATATATTTGTTTCTTCTCTTTTATATTTTGTTCTTGAGTAAATTCTTGCATGTTCTCCATTGCCGTATTTTACTTTGGCCAAGTGATTTATTGCAACTCGAAGAGGGAGCGTTATGCTTGATTGTGGGTTCAGCCCCTTGATGTCTAGCTTGAGTGACAGAAACATGAGACTAGGGGATGTGTTGTTGCCACCAGGGATAAAACAACGGTGCTTGTATCCGCGGGTGCAAGGATTATTTACTTTACGCAAAGTTCTTTTAATGCAGTTGTCTGTTGCTTTCGATTTACACTTTGGGTGGGATTCGCAACTTAATACCAGCGAGATGTTCTGGATAGATATCTCAAGGTGGATGATTCGTAGTAGATACAGATGGATTTCGGTCTACTTACCTTGGCGTACTGCCCATTGCTTTTGAGCTCTTCCTTTCTTTGCAGCATAGTTAGCATTGCGGTGCCTTCATAATCCTGTCAATTTCCCAACTATCATTTGTTTACCTCGCTAGCACTTTTATCGTCTTTTGGGAGAGAGACTTCACTAGTGAAAATCACGTGACCTTGGTCCATCTTCATATCATTGTTTACACCATCAATTTACTTTCAGTTGCCACTATCATTATCTCTTGCGTTAATTTGCTGCTACGCTACATCTCACCTTCCACTTGGGGTAGCCAACGAGGAGTGAGAGATCCTCACCGTACCGGTGACAATCGTTATCGTTGCCTCGACTTAACTGACCCGCGGACAACGACAGCAGTCGGGACCACCAGTACATCGGTGCCTGCCCTGTCGTCCCACCAAGTCTCTGCGGTTACCAATAAGGTGAACCGTCTCCTTACCTTGTCTCGCGTGTGCTCTTCGTAGAGCTCGACTTTTCGTGGTTTAGTACCTCTCGCGAGATACGACCAGGGGCCAAGCACGCCAGTAACGTCGGTCGTACCCTCCCTGTCGCTCCCGACAATATACTGCTCGCGGAAACCGTTGGGTCGCCCGACTCTTACCTTTAAGGACACCAGTTGATTCGAGTGCCTACCATTAAGTGAAACCAGGAGGAATAACCCTCGATGGCACACTTAAAGAGGTTCGACAGAGACATCAGCGGGATGAACTAAAGAGGAATATTCTCGTATCACCCCGGTGGTGCCGGACACCAGCGGAATGAACTAAAGAGGAATACCCTCGTATCATCCCAGTGATGCTACGCTACTGAGCCGATAAGAGTGAAATACGAGTTCGTCCACTCGTAAGTCAAACTCGAAGCGACTCGGCAGAGTCTCGCCATTGTAGGTCCCCTAGGGCGTCTGCATTGATCCGTACCTATTGTAGTTGTATATATTTTGTATCCGCGTCACTCCCCTGAGTGGCCACGGCCCGCTATCTAATCCTAGCTAACAATGCGCAGGGCTCACTGCTGAATATAATATATAGATATAGCAGGCAGCATAGGATAAGGAAGGTACATCAAGAGGCGAGAAAATCAGGCTATGCAATTGAATAGGATTGTAACGAAGTAGCAGCAGTAACAATGCCTGGTGCAAGAAAGTACAGAAGGGTAGGCGATATCTGGGGAAGAGAATGGCTCTTCTTTCCTGGAAGCTCGCGGGTATGGGTAGGGTCATCGACGAAGTAGTCGTACCCGGCAACAGGGTAGTCGGCGGTAGCAGCGGGGTCTATCGGAGAACAAAGGGGGAAGAAACAGTAAATATAAAGCAATCACAGCAAACAGATGAATGACATGACATATGAAATGTTAACCGTGTTCTAACGCAGTGCAATGCACGTTGCACAGAGCGAGAATCCATCCGGGGATGAACTGCCAGCTCCGGGTGATTACCGGACAAGGTGTCCGGAGGGGGAAGGGTTCATGCCGGAGGTGTCGTGGACATCCAACAAACGTGTGGATGGTGTAACCGTGCTAGTTGAACAATCCGAACAACTTTCGTGTTCAGAATAAATTCATCCGGATACTTTGACAGTACCGGACAAATCATCGGACAAACGGTCCGGAGGGGGACGGTTCGATGTTTGATGCGATAGATGGGTGTGGTTGGTATACGGATAGCGTATCCGTATTCTTTATATTTTTTTGCTCAATTTTGATGTATAAAGTTTTTGAATCCGACTTACGGTTTAAAAGATATTCAAATTCAAATCTTAAATCATTTTAAATCATTTTCTGAATTTTCCTTATTATTAAAATGCAACATTATCCACAGAGGGTTGAATTTTCAAACCTGACCAGTGGGTCCCATTGGTCAGCCTCACATGTTTTATAAATCATTCAATTTAATGAAAAAAACAGTGGGGCCACATGTCATTGACTGATTCAAGTAATTTAATCTAAAATGGGATTAACCAGGGGGTCCCACATGTAAGTCACACATGTTTAATTAGCAGTTTTGTTTACTAACTCTAACAGGTTTAATTAGAAGGGCATGGCCGACTGTCATAGGCTCAATTATCTAACAAGGGGGTTTTATTTGCTAATGGGGATTATCTTCTTAACTAAAACGGCCCTGGCCCACCTATCAGCGAGCCATGGGGTTACGTTAACAGGGGGTTAACCCCTGGACAACCGCGACGGCCGTGGCACGGCGGCCAGGCTCCGTCCAGCAACAGAGACCAAACGGAGCGGCGCTGGGAGGCATCGAGCGGGCGAGTTTCTACTCATCTGATGGTGGACGAGTTGGACGCGGGGGTGGGCTAAATCGACGGCGGCGGGCATAGCCACGGCCGCCGTTGCACGACGAGGTGAAGGCAGCGACATCGGGCACAATACGGGCGCGGGTCAGGGGGGAATGAAGTGCAACTCACAGCGGAGCTTGTAGGAGTCTCGGGGTAGGCTGGGAAAGCTCGGGCCGTGCGAATCGACGGTGGTGGCGCCGTGGCCGTGGCGGGGGGCGCAGCTAAATTACGGCGAGGTAGTGTGTCCTGGGGTCGGTTCCGTGCTGGAGTCGAAGTAGTCTACCATGCCCGAGCTCCTGGACAACACGCGGCGGCAAATGGTGGCCGATGGGCGCGTGTGCGCTTCGGCGGCGGCGACGTCCGCGGCGTCTCCCGTGCGGTGAGGATGGCGGATCGCGGGGGAGAGGAATGGAGTGGCGCGGGGGGGGGGGGGAACTAGGGTTAGGGTTGGGGGCGCCGGGGCTTGGCGGTCTTATCCCCACCAGGGACACGCCGGATGGCCCCCACGGCACGCTGGCCGGCCGACGGATGTCCTCCACGCAAGGGAGGAAGAAGACAACGGGGTGGGCGGTGGGCCGGGCAGGCCGGGAAGGAGGTGGGCCTCGCCCAGGGCGAGGGTCAAGCCCTTTTTGCATTTTCTTTTTTTTTAATTTTTGTTTTCTTTTCTGTATTTAATTATTTAGGCACTTTTTCATTTTTTTTAAATATGTAACATAGTCCAAAATTAGTATTGCACATTAAGACAGTGCCACAAAAAGTTTGGTATTTTGATAAATTCATTTAGTATTTGTTTTAAATATGCCATTGATAAAAGGGGACTTTAGGCTACTGTTTTATTTGTTGGGTTTATTTTATTGCTTAATAAATTCCCAAAACCATATGGATGTGATCCACTGATTTTTACGCATTATACAAAATTGATTTCACAATTTTTGGAAAAAAAAATTTGCCACATTGTTTTTATTTATCAGACAAAAAGCATTTTGAATTTGTTTAATGGCAAAGATGATTAAGACAAGGATTAGCAACAGTGGTTAACGACAGTAATACTCATTACAAAAATGATTACTGTTACAGTCATTAAGGGTGTTACAAATATACCAGTATTTAGAGAAGAAATAAAGTCTGAAATTTTTAATATGTTCAAAAGTGTTTCAACACAAATAGAATCATCATCACATATAGATAAAATATTTGACGATATGATCGTAAAATAAATGAGTTAAAGAATTTATAAAACATCATAGAGTGTATGAAGTTAGTTCATAAAATAGCGTCACCTGAAGCCTCGTATAGCTACGAAGTATCTTGATGCACAACGAAGCCATATATGACATATTGGAATTAAAATTGTTTTCTACTCTGAATTCGAACATGACATGATGAGGTCGATGGTGTACTTAAACCACTCTCCCATTCACTATAGAGAAACCACCCACGAACTAAATAGAGCGTCGGCATATGACTGTTGAAACAATGGCCTATAAGAATATGGCATGGATAATAAATCCAATTGTTGTTTCATAATGGCGAAGATATATATTTAGAATATAATCGATCTCTAATATAAGTATTGTAGAAACATCATGTTATGAACAACACTTCCACTACCATACCCGAGAATTTTTTTTATCGAGGGACATGGGATTTTTCTTGAGAAAACAATTCTCTGGAAACAGTTTAGTGGGAGGACTATTAACTTGATAATGATTACATTGAATCATTTGGTTCTACATAATGGAAATCAAAATTTAATCTAGAGATAAATTCTGTGACCAAACCAGAAATTCCTACATCTGATGAAAAGGAATGATGAAACTCTGAAATGCGTTCTAGAGATAAAATGATCAAGTCTGATGTTGTATCACACGACTTTATAAATTCACATTGAACCAATGTAGTTCTAAAGTGTGATAAACCCGTGAACTGCAAGAAAGCATGACAGGCACTAAATCCACTATATGGCTTAAACATCATAAAAATGAAATGAAATTCATCCACCAAAATCAAGTTGAGAACTTGGTAAAACCCTCCTAAGGATAACTGATCATTAAAGTGGATTGGATTTTTCATAGATATGAACATAGATGATATCTCCATCGTTGATAATGCTTGACTTATCATTAAATAGTTTTTTTGATAGATTTCAAAAAGTTGACTACAATATTTATAGTGATGCAAATGTTCATATGGAAAATTACTGATAATCGCGACATACTTCCGAAGTATGACATATGAATTTTTCTTCTGAGCCAATTAAATGAAGGGTGTATGCATGATAAAACTTGAAAGGATTTAATGATCTATACGATATTAGTAAAAGCGAGAATGCTTCAAAGATTAGTCCATAGTTGAAGCAATGGACGCCACCGGACGCGACAGCCACCACGGAGCTCCACCTCGTCGCCATGGACGGGCATGGCAGGAGCCCGAGCCGCCGCTCCCCGTCGCCCATGGCCGCCGCCGGCCCGGATCCGGCGAGATCCGATCGGTTCCGCCGCCCTCCACGCCTTCTCTCGCCTCCAGTTCGCGCTCCCCTCGCCGCCGGTGGCCGGAGCGCCACCGCGGCCGCCACCTGGCGGGTCGAGACGAGATCCCGATCGGGATCGAACCAGCCGGCCCAGCTGGGCCTCCAGCAGCACGTGGGCTGCCAGGCCAGGCTGGCCTCTCCAGCCGCCTTCATGGGCCTCGGCCCAACGTGAGCTCGCCCCTTTTTTTCCTTTTGTTTTTATTTATATCTTGCTGTTGGGCCGGCCCAGTAACTGTTGTAGCTTTTTTTTAGTTAGGCAGATTGTATTGTTTTTTTTGTTGTGCCCGTATCTTTTTAACCGTAGCTCGGATCGCGATGCGTATAACATGAAAGTTGCTTATTTTTTTGTGTAGTTTAATAAAATGTGCTTCTTTGCCATGTTTCCTCTTGTCTACATGATGTTTTAATGTTATTTACACCCCTTGCCACTGTAAACTCTAATTTCCATAACTTTTTAACCGTTGCTCTGATTAAAATGTTCTTTATATGTAAGATGACTAGAATTTCGTGTAGATTGTGTTTATGCTGCTCTTTCTTGCTAATAAAAATAATAAAATATTGTTTAGGAAAAAATAGTACCAAATGCAATAAATATCGTGGGGTCCGTAATAGTTGCCATGTATAGATTTTACCCCCACTTAAAGTGACTAGATCAGATAGTTTATTTATGCTTCACCTCTTGTAATGTTTGTGTGCTATGCCATGCTTGAGTGAGATGCCATGTTAACAACCTTTGTTGATCACCTGTAGCTAAACAACTTAAACCTTTCCGAATGTGCGGTATCGTCGTGTGTGACGAGTACTCCACTTAACCTGTTAGTAATCGCTCTCGACGGTAGGTGCGATGTCTCGTGTTGCCTTCTTGTTGATGCTTGCTCGTGTTTGCCTCGTAGTAATAGAGTGCTTGCTCGTTGATTTCTTTCCAGTGTTTACCCTCTTGTGTGCTCCCGCGGGTACCTTCGGAGACGATGCGAGCTTATGATCAACTACACCTTCGGAATCCGACTTATCAACAGGCAAGGACTATGCATTACTTATGATCCATTCTATTTCAACCAGAGGTTTGCATGCTAGTCTATGTTAGGTTCGATGTTTGATCCTACCACATGTTTACAGCCTCTTTCAAACCGATACGGCCATGTCCCCTCCCAGCAAACCTTGTACTGATATGTTACTATTGCTCGTTGCTCAGCCCCTGCTTAGTATGCATGCTTAGGATGCTACGATGTTACCCTGTTACTCCTTGGTTTGGGATATCACATTATTATATTGTTGTTGATGAGATGATTATTATAATGTTGACTATATTCGACGAAGGATGGAAGGTCTAGGCTATCCCGCCCCGACGCTTTGTTCTATTTGAGTCACCTAGGACCCGAGTTCCGGGTATTGGTTTTAAGACTGAGCGTGCCTAACCGCGTGTGGGGTTTTATGGGGTCCCCTTTTCTTACCTACCTAGCTTCAAACATTTCTAGTTGTGGCCCAAGCTGATTTGCCATTTGAAACCGTGTGTGTGCTGGTCGGCCGTCAGTAGTTTTCAAACCAACCCGGACCAGTGAGGACATAGTTCCCTTGCTGGCCCACTTTGTTCGGCTGAGGACCCGGTTTCCCATGTGTGATTAACCGGTTATCCAAACTTGCGACAGACGGTAGAGACCGATTCGAGAGCGCGGCCGGCTTTTGAGTTGGGTGTCGACTCACCGGGGGCCACCCGGATTTGTTCGTTGTTAGTTAGAGGGATCTGTCGTTTCTGATCTCTCGGAACTAAATCATAAAATGGTTGCCTATAATGGGTAGCAACTGAGAGTGATGGGCGTGCGTGCGGAGCCTTGTAATGGGAAGTTGGTACACCCATGCAGGGTTAAATCTTTTCGAGAAGCCGTGTCCACAATTATTGACGACTTGAGACCTACTCCTTGTTCATAGACAACAACAATTGAGATAATCTTAATATAACTTGACCAACGTGTGTGTGTGCCTTGACTGCTTCTTCTTCGTCGGGATGCGAAGAGGAGGACAAGGATAGGATTGGTGTTATGATTGCGTAAGTAATTGATAGCAAGACTTGTTGGAGGCGATTCCTCATCGAATTCTTGGCTTCTTACCTTACTCTCTAAATCGTTAGCCACTTCATAAATGCTAGTGCGGTAGCAACCTCACCACTTACCCCTTCCTTACCGTAAACTACTAGTTGTCCTAGAATGACGAGTGATGAAGTCCTTGCTAGGTCAGTTGACCACTACAGTTGGATGATGAGTACCGTTGTGCTCATGATACTACCCCCAAACTCTTTTCAGGGTTCCTGGTCGACAACAGGTATGGTGATCGACGTTTCACGTGGAGACTCGACGACGACTAGTTAGGCGGATCCCAGCGGAGGGCCTGGACCCGTGTGGTTATGGGGATCGGTGATTTTATCTTTGCCACTAGGCATTTGATTGTAGTCTGTACTCACACATATACCTTCCGCTGATGTATTGTATTTAAGGCAGTTGTATGCCAATTGTATGAGATGTTGTATCCTTGTATCTGTAATGTTGTGATATCATGTTGGAAATCCGGGGCATATGGCTATGTCATATGTCGCGGTGGGACCGATATGTGCTTCGTCCCCAGATCTGGATGGAAACATCTAGATCTGAAACAGTACCGCATATCGGGCCTTACAATATACATGACCAAGTTTGTATTGGCCTGGAGTCACAGGATGTTGTCGATGATAACAACAATCGTCGAGGGGAAAGGATGTTATTTCTCACGATGCATCCAAGTAACACTTGGAGAAGTCAAAATGTCGATGATGACGACGACACATCATGTCAGCAGGTTTCAAGAAAATACAATCGAACAACAGCGACATTAAGCAAAAGGAATGGTGAAGCAAAAGTATTTGGTGTTCTCGGTTGTCGACAACCCAGAACCATGAAGTGGCTATGACAAGGATAGGAACTGTTTCATCACAATTCATAAGATGTAGTGCAAAGGCACGATATCCTCGAGATAGCAGAGGTAATACTCGAAGGTAGAAGGGTGGATCATAGGTGTAGAAGGATTTACACCAAGGGGGTTAATTATCTTTACGAGAAGCTTTCATGATAAGTTCTACATCATATCCATGGGCATGAACACAAGTTCGAGGTCGACTCCCACTTCTTTAATGAATAGCCTTTCATTCATTTCTCGCTGTGGATGAACTTGTAGAGTAGGAAATTTATCTGGCGTAACACCAGTAGAGTAAGACCCGTAGAAGTTCATGGGTTCACACAGATGGATGAAGCATAGATACAACCCATAGGGACATTTTTACGGATCTATACAACAAACAATAGGAACAAGATATACAAGTTTGAAAGCAGAAGGTTGATGAAACAGACCAGATGATACCGTTCACCAAAGGCATTTCGTATCAGGGGGAATTTTTCAATGATTTAGGACACAAGGGGACGATAGGTGGTAATCAACCAAAAGGTCAGGTGGCGTACAGAGAGTCCGGGGCGAGTATCGGTACTCAACCATAAGAAGAAAGAATTTCAAAGTATTTGAGATAGAAGCATCGGAATAATTCGATGCTTAAATACAAAGGAATTATGACTTCCATATCGGTGTATCAGATTCAGATACATCGATCAAACAAGAATAAGTTGAATAGAATCTTGACGGTTAATCAATTAAGGTTTCATTTACCGAGAACCAGCTCATGTCCGGAATGACGTCTGAGCCGGGAGAATGAATTCATAGGGATCAATTGATGATTGCGTGCACTAGCACACACGATGATTCAACAGATCAGAATGGCAATGCCAAGGGGGGTCATCAAAGACTACAAGAAAATGGGATTAATCATAGTGCAAGCAGGTAAGAAGAAACTCCAAAGCAGTAGGCTGCCGAGGATTGGCGCGAGATCGGATAGTATTTCAGAGTATCATGGGAATCACATGAACCACTTAGGATGAACGGATCCTCGATAAACGTGAGGAATTATCCGCAGGGTAAGAAGAAGATGCAAGGCAGTAGGCTCAAAGGATTCCCGAAACAATGGAAAGTATTTCGATGCATCTTGTGAACACAACAGCAACTGGGAATGAAGGTACAAACAACAAGGATGTGAAGTTTCCCACGAGGATTTATCGGTGGCAAGGAACTGCAAAGCAGCGAACATAAGGGTCTTAGAATTAACCAGAAAGTATATTCGGAATCTTCAATTGAACCAGCTGATCATCTGTAATGAGGGGCTCTCCGGGAGTATGTGATCACGAGAACCTAGAGTTAGTGTTAGCAACATCTTTAACCCGAAAGAGAAGAGAGATCAGAGTCCCAGCGTAAAGGTACGGAGTAAAAGATCCTAATACCACCCAGTTTGCGATGTGGGCCGATAAGCCACACGACACTGTTAGTAAAGTAGTTTTGCAAAGACTTGACTCGACTTTGACCCAGGAGTTGGAAGGGGGTGACCTACAGGCAGTCGGCTCTAATACCAACTTGTGACGCCCCCATGATCAAGCCATGTACAGTAATCATTCACGCAAGGTACACGGTCGAGATTAGGGACTCACGATGAGATATCACAACACAACTCTACAAATAAAATAATACAAGTTGTTTAATACAAGCCAGGTACCACGAGGTCTCGAATACAACAGCTCGAAAGCACAAAGTTAGCGGAAGAAAAAGTATCTGAGTACAGGCACAAGAATAAAAGGTTGCCTTAAGAAGGCTAGCACAAATAACAACAGATCGAAAAGGCGAGGCCTCCTGCCTGGGAACCTCCAAACTACACCTGGTCAACGGGGAACTCGACGTCGTAGAAGACATCGGGGATCTTCACGTTGTGGTGGTCGGCATCGGGGATCTCCTGCTCCTGAACTCCAAGGCTCCAACGTCGACTGCAGCGGCCGATCAGGCAAAACATAAAGGAGGAAATAAAGGAAGGGCGAGTATCCAGCATACCCGCGAGTCTTACGTCCGCTACTAAGCATTTATGCATTTGTATCAAATGGAAAGGGGAGGCTGTATATAGTGGACTGCAAGGTAGAAATCATAATAAGGGTAAGAAGCTAGGCCTATCGAAGACTAGCATCTTCTGAAGAGTCTTGCAGCATGAGAAGAGAATCAGCCAACAGTTTATATAAAGCATAAAGTAACAATGAAGCAGAAGTTGCTGAAGCATTGAATAATAGTAAGTTGTAATGATTAATAATAATATATGCCTCTGACTCCCCCTCCTCGACTACCCTGCGAGGAATAAAACCCGGAACCAACAGATTAATAGTAGTAGTTTGTAGTGATAAGATCCGGCTTCAGCATAAAGCGTCCTCTTACCGTGGACACGGCTATTCGAATAGATTAAACTCCCTGCAGGGGTGCACTACTGTTCAGCATGCACGCTCGGATCTCCAGGGTGGCGTACACCTTGTTAGGGAATGCCCCACCGAGGCTATCCGACACATCGCATCCCATCCTAGGCTCAGCAGAGAGGCCATCCGCCGGACTATATCCCATGCGCTCAGGGGTCTAGGTCCCTCACCCAGACACGCTCCTGCACGGTACGAGATTGGCCGGTGAAGCAAAAGCAAATCCAAACACACCTGTTGCAGCAAAGAAGACAAGACCGCTTCCCAGCTATCAGCCCGTGGTACTGCTGAAATTTGAAGAGCTTTCAGACAAACTACGATGCGGAGGGCCCACACCATAATCCCACGTGTAGGTAGTGCGTACAGACCAACGGGTCTCTCAAGTCATCCGCCGAACCATTTAGCATTTTAATTAACCTACGTGACAACCGTTAGCGTTGCCTCGACTTAACTAACCCGCGGAAAACGACAGCAGTCAGAACCACCAGTACATCGGTGCATGCCCTGTCGTCCCACCAAGTCTCTGCGGTTATCAACAAGGTGAACCGACTCCTTAACTTATCTCGCGTGTGCTCTTGGTAGAGCTCGACTTTCGTGGTTTGGTAACTCTCGCGAGATATGAGCAGGGGCCAAGCACGCCAGTAACGTCGGTCGTACCCTCCCTGTCATTCCCGATGAAATACCGCTCGCGGGTACCGTTGGGTCACCCGACTCTTACCATTAAGGACAACCGTTTCTCAGGGACCTAGAGCGGCTATACAGAGTCAGAAACAAGTGGAGTTACGAGGATTACTCCTCGATAGCTCACACTTGATGGTGGCTCGGCAGAGCCGAGCTAGGGGGCCTCAGGCGGTGTCTGCATTGTACCGTACCTGTTACAATTAATATATCGTATCCGTTTTAACTCACCAGAGTGATCACGGCCCGCTATCTAATCCAAGCTAACAATGCGCAGGGCTCACTACTGAATATAATATATATTTATAAGGCAACATAGGATAAAGGCAGGTACATCAGGGGGCGACAAAAACAGGCTATGCAATTGAATAGGATTGTAATCATAGAAGCAACAGTAACAATGCCTAGTGCAATAAATGTACGGAAAAGATAGGCGATATCTGGGGAAGAGAATGGTTCTGCTTGCCTGGAAGCTCGCAGGAGGGGTACGGTGGTCGACGACGTAGTCGATCGCAGGGGCATCGGCAGCGGTCTTCGAGACTACCGGACAATAAGAGAGGGGGGAGAAACTATAAATACACAACAATAATAGCAATACAAATACAAGACATGGCGAACACAATGTTAATGGGGTTCTAACGCAATACAATGTATTAGGCTCGGAGCGGGAATTCATCCGGGGTTGACCAGTCAACTAACATGTGGGTCCCACATGTCAGCCTCTGGTTTTAATAATTCATTTATTTAATCTAATAATCCAGAGGGGCCCACTTGTCATACTCTAACTATTAATAAATCATTTATTTAACTAGATAATGGGTGGGGACTAGGTGTCATAGACACAGTTACATGTAACAAAAAAATTATTAATTAGATGGCCTTGGGCCCATTGGTAATACACATATGGGGGGGTTATCTACTAATCTCTTTTAGTTAAGGAGGGCCGGTCCACCAGTCAGTGGCTAGCCTGCCACAGCACGACACGCAGCCATGGTCGGACGTAGCTAGAGCAGCGGCGTCGAGGCCATTCCGGCCAGCCCTGGCGAGAGTGAGCGCGACGGGAAGCACACTGCGGTGGGGTTCGCGGCGAGGCACGACCGCACTCAGGCAGGACGGTCGGCGCGACCAGTAGCAGGCCTGGCCGGCGACGATAGGTGCGCATGGTTCGTGGCGAGCAGGGGCGAGCGCGGGCGCGAGGAGGACTGGCTAGAGCACGCGCGGGGCGTGGTCGGGGGTCAACCAGTGCAGCGAGGGCGCGGCCAAAGAGCCCGCAGGGCACGAGCAGGGGTGCTCGGCCGAGCTCGACGAGCTCGCGCTCGCGGCTATGGAGGCCAGCAGGCATGGCGTTGACGGCTGAGGCGCTACGACGGAGGAACGGAGGAGGGGAGAGAGGGAAACAACGCGGGAGCTCACAGGGGGGCGGAAGACGTGCACGTGGAGCGCTGGGGTGGCCGGAGTGTGCCAAATTTGCAGTGGGGAGGCGGCAGCCGTGGCGTGGAGCAGGTCTCGATTCCGGCGATGTGGAGGTTGTCGGATCGATTCGAGGTGCGCAGGTGAAGTGGACGAGTACTGTGGTTCTCCTGGACATCCACGCAGGCGCGGACGACGAGCGTGGCCACGCCGACGACCTTGGCCATGGCGACAGCGGCGGCGGCTTCGCGCGTGGAGAAGTGAGAGCGAGGGATGAGAAAAGTGGGGAAGGCTAGGGTTAGGGTTCCAGAGGGGGCGGCCTTATCCTCGATGGAGGTCGTGGGATGGCCGCCACGACGGCTCGGCGCGGTCAAGTGCCTCGGATGCGCGCCACGGCACGCTGTGTACAGGAGGTGGAAGAAGGGTGAGGGAGATGGGTTGGGCCCGGTTTGGCTTTGCCCTTGGCGTAGAATAGGTTTCTCTTTATTTGTTTTTCTCTTTTTTTGCTTTTTTGTTTGTATTTTGTTTAGCTAGGTTTTGATTTTTGTAAAGTGTTATATATTCTTGCACCAATATTAGTGCTACACTTTACCATGATGCCACAAAAAGTTTGGCACATAATAAAATTCATTTGGGTTTTTGTTTTATTTTAAAAGGATTAAAAGTGGCTGCTTTCGACACTGTTTGTTTTGTTGACAATATTTAAACAATGTAATAAAATACCATTTCTATTTTATTGTGACCTACTGATTTTTAGACATTTAATAAAAGTGGTTGCAATATTTTTGGATTAAGTTTAATATCCACTTGTATCTGAAATTTTTATTTGGTTTGAATTTGAACAAGATTTTATCAAGGTGATCATCACCAGTTAATCAAGGTGATTTGGCATTAGCACAAGGTGATTACTGTAGCGTGACACCCGGGGTGTTACAATACAATAGTGGCAACCCCGAACCTCAGCCTATTCAAAGGGAAGCTTGGATGTGTTGGTGCTTCGAGAAATATGATTTTGGATCTCGAAGAATGGAGGACCCTTACGTTGTATATCTTCACCAACCTAACAGAAGTGCGTCCGTACATCGAGTAAGTGCTCGGTACATAAAATGTTTTGTAACTTCTTATAATTCTGGTGTCTTATTCACATCAATTTGTACAGTCGATAAATCGCCAAATACTTTAATTGAGCGGTTATTGAAAGGGATTCCATCGCAGAGCATGAGCTTCTCGCCAAACATGGAGACGGAAATCCCGGTTTCATCTCTTGGTTCAAACGAACGGTAACTACGATTCATAAAGGGTTTCATTTGTTGGTCATATTTCCGACTAATATACCAATCTTTTCCTATTAAACTTATAGGTAAATTCACCTGACGACCCTTTGGACGCCGAATTGAGACAAGTCACTAATGATTTTGACTTTAAGGTCCGTACATTTGAGAAATACGACATCAACGGGTATCGCTTTCGTACCGTTAGCATAGAACAAATAATGCACGACCGAACATCTACAAATTCGGGTGTGTCGGCTATTGGCGAAGGAGGTATCGAATATTATGGAAGAGTTGTAGCAATATACGAAATTCTATTCTATGGTGAAAATCCTCCGAACGTCGTTGTCTTCAAATGTCATTGGTTTCTTCCGTCGGAGACTAGACAGACTCATGAACATGTAGGTCTAGTCAAAATTCGACAAGACACACATTTAAATGTCCATGATGTCTATATTATGGCTCAAAAGGCCATCCAGATTTTCTATCTATCCTACCCCTTCCAAACGGTTGAAAACCTGAAAGGTTGGGATGTCGTTTATGATGTGCCGCCACATCTTGGACCACCTCCCCCCCCCAATGAAGATGATTATGAGCCTCACATTAACCCGGAGACATATGAAGGAGAATTCTTCCAAGAAACCCGGAGCCTCAAATAAAGTTTCCGAAACCGCTCTACACAACCCGAGAACATGGAACAATACAATGAGAGTGAACCCGATACTGATGATGAGGAAGAATCCCATACCAATGATGTGCAAGAGCTTCCTGAAGAAGAAGAGGTTACTGCTCTAGATGACTTGTCAATGCTTGAACGTTTACAGAAAGGCCTTCCAAATGCCTGTGTCGTTGAACCCGATGATGCCGTCATTTACGACGACACGCGTGATAGTGATGATGATCCATCAATTGATCCCGGAGAAGAGACGAATGATCCCGACTATTGTTAGTTTTATGAATCCCAACTTTAATTAAATATATGTATATATATTCTCATTGTAGTAATTACTTTTTTCTTTTGTAGTAGTATTATTTCTTTTTCTCATTTGTACTAATTTCGTTTACTATGCTTTATGGCAGGTTCCTGATAGATATGGAGGGCGAGACCTCCGCGAGTGGTTCTTTGTCAGGAGGTAGGGGCCGGTGTACTGCGCTCGCACTAGGGACTCTACGGAGGTCTTTTCTCGAGAGTATGTCCTCGCCTCCTACTTCTGAGGTGCCCAAGGGGAGAGGAGGTCAGATGAAGAGGGGCGGGAGAGGAGGCAGAGCGGGTGGTTGCCGCACGAGAGGGAGGCGGACAGTTGCGCCTACCTTGCCACCACCTTCGGCTGATTCACCAGAGCACAGGGTGGATCTCTCCTCGGAGAGTACCGTGGTGGAGGAGGAGGCTATGTCCCAGCGCACGTCCTGGGGTCCATGGCCGGAGGTGGAGACGCCCGAGGGGGAGGTTGGTGAAGAGAGGCAGGTTGGTGAAGAGGAGGCGGTTCCCACTGATTATGAGGTTGAGAGGGCTGAGGGTAACACCGTGTACCAGCGTGGGGGTACACGGCTCCCGGCTGAGCCGGTGACTCCCGCCCATAGGTCGTTGATTACGCCTGATGGAGAGATGTAAGTGCAATTAATTACTTTGTTTCAGTACACCGAGGTTTATGCAAATATCTGATGGCTTTTTTACTTTTTTGTATTGCAAGGGTTGGGCATACGCCCCGGGTGTCCGCAATCCCAACGACATCCTTGGTGTGCTCATCAGGCAGAATTTCCCGGGGTTGGTTCAGTTGCCCGATGATGATTCGCCTCAGCAGCCTGGACTCTTTTGGGAGCACTATATAGCTGCCGAGGCCCCGTCAAATATGACCGTCAACGGGGTCGAATGCCACACCAGAGCGGACATGGTGTTGAACGGCTTTTGTGTAATTTCTCTTTAACACAATGAGAACTTCAAAATAGATAGGTAGTTGGTGCACTCATCAGTGTTGTCTCGTGCTATTAATTGCAGGTCTATTACAAGGTCGAAGAGTCCATGGAGGAGGAGGCGGGAAAGGTGCTCATCCAAGAGTGCAGGCGCCTCTTGCAGAACACAAGGCACGAGATGCGAGTGCAGGCGGTCCGTGACTACTAAGCCAAGCGTGGCCTTAAGTGTAGCAATTCGGACTGCCGAAAGAAGTATCTGACGAGGGACCAATACATGATGGTAACCCCTTCTTGCGTCTTTTAGTTTCCTTGATTTGATTCCTAGCTAGCTAAGCCTATAATAGCTAATCTTCCTGTTTACTAACTTAGGCGCCACCGAGATGGTGTGCGGATAAGATGGATTGCTGGGAGGTCATTGTGGACCAGTGGTGCTCAGAAGCCTGGTTGGCCTCCCACAACAATGCCAAGGACAGGAGCGCCCAGATGGTTGGTGTGCCACACCATCAAGGCAGCCGCAACTTAGTTGGTTACAGGCAAAAATGGGTACGTGTGCTTTGCTAATATTGTCTTTTACGCACCCACAACTTAGTCGTTTACTAATATTGTGCTTTGCTTTGTCTATTAGGCGGAGCATAATAAAATAGAGCCGCTTGGGGTGTTCGACAATTATTGCATGGCCCATACAGTGTCGTACAAGAAGGCCAAGGCACTCTTACAGTCGGATATTGCCACTCCGTCGACTTTCACCAACGTTGCCGCCTACGGTAAGATGAAGGCTTATACTGAGGTGGCGAAGGAGAAGCACGGGCAAGATTATACCCCGGTTGGGAAGCCTATTGACTCGGAGCTGGTGATGATCTCTGGTGGAGGAAGGCTCCATGGCACCATGGACATTGGAGATAAGTTGATTCGGTGCAATAGGACTCTTCCTGAGATCAAGGCGCGCCAAACGATCTCTTCTTCTACTATAAGGACTCGTGCGCGGCCAGTCGATCTCGCTATCGAGTTTAGCCATAAGTACTCTTGCATTCTTGTGTTCTCCTATCGAATATTACAGTGCTAACTACAGGAGTGGGGTTGCAGGAAGCTCTTGAGAGAGAGAGAGCGAAAAAATACCCAGCGGCTAATCGAGGAGAAGGAGCGGTTCGCGGAGGAGAAGGTAGCAGAGAGAGCGGTTGGCGGAGGAGAGGACGGCGAAGGCTCTTGAGGAGGCCGCGGCAAGCCACGATGCGTCGAACTGGGCCTTGTACGAGCTCATCGTGGTAAGTCACTTGTTCATATTCACCAAAAGGTTGCATGTTATAATGTTTGTTTATATTAGGAACTAATATGATTGACTGGTGGAAAACAAATGTGTAGACTATGTGCGAGAAGACTGGCCAGGCCGCTCCACCGATGCCGATCATTTCTCCTGTGAGGACGGTGAGTATCTTTTAATGCTCATCAATACCTTATTGAGTGGAGTCGTGCTAACCGCTAGTTGATCTTTTCGTGCAGCATAACTCTAGGGCTGCATCCCATGACCCTTCTCCCCCGTCAACCTCGGACAACCCGACTGATGCTTCTCAGCCACCTCAGCCTTGAGGGCTACACTTCGGTAATTTCTGTTCTATATTTTGCTTTATAAATACTTAGTTAGTTTGAAAATGCATATTTAGCTTGTATTGCTCACAAAATGGTGAAGTTAGCTTCATTTTCTCACAAGATACTAAAGTTAGCTTGAATCGCTCACAAAATGCTAAAGTTAGCTTGATTCGCTTAAAAAATTCTAAAGTTAGTTAAAGTGCCTCACAAAATGCTAAAGCTAGCTTAATTCCTCAAAACATGCTATTGATTGCTCAAATTATGCTAAAGTTTCTTAAATTGCTCACAAATGCTAAAGTTAGCTCATTGGCTCAAAACATGCTAATGTTTGTTTAATTTCTCACAGATTCTAAAGGCTAGCTTAATTTCTCAAAATGTGCTCACAAATTCTAAAGGTTAGCTTAATTGATCACAAATGCTAAAGAAAACAGAAGAAGAAGAAGAAGAAGAAGAGAGAATAAGAAGAAGAAGAAGAAGAAGATATTCTTCTCTTCTTCTTGTCATTCTCCTTCTCTTATTACTTATTCTTCTTGTCCTCCTTCTTGCTCTAATTTTCTTGTTTTTATTTTGCAGATTTTCTTTACGGGGGTCATGCATTGGTGGAGTTGTTGTCTGGAGACTTTGTTGTTGTTATGAACTTGGTGTGATGTTGTTATGAACTGTTTAGAGACTTTATGTAATGAACTATCTGTGATGTATATATGAAAAATGTGTTTATTGTTGTTATTCTTGTTGGAGACCTTTTAATATTGTTGGAGATACATATGTTCTTGGATATGGTGTGATGTGGTGTGATAGGTGCTGCTATATATATATATATATATGTATTTTTTTATATCCGGTATCCCTTGTGATCAATTCATATGTTATTGTTTTTATATCCGGTATCCCTTGTGATGAGTTCACAGTTCCTGGACAGACGATGTTGGATACCGTAATAACGAGAGGGCCCAGAGAGTATCTCTCCATCGTTAGAGGAGCAAATTCCCAACTTCAATCGTTAAGTCTCTTGACACACTTTCATATGTGAGTGAGCAAAGCCTATATGTGTGTAGGTGCGGGAACCTATATGTGTGTCCATCGCATGCGGATACCTAAAAGATCGCACCTCAGGTTTTGTATAGTATCGTGAAATAAATAGGACTGGCATGTTAAGCTTATGGTTCACTGGAATTTATATTCGTGTAGGTGCGGGAACCTATATGTGTGTCCATCGCTCCGCTATCGGTTATTGTACCGCGAGAAAGAAAGTTTCCGGTTCATGTCCGTAGCCTAACGAACCTATGGGGTCACACACTTAAGGGTAGTTGATCTTTTGACTACTAGAGTGATTGGAGCATGTATTTATCACACCGCGAAAGAATCGGAGTGGTCGGGTTATGATCGGTGAGAAAATCGGAATCGTTTCGGAGACCCAGTGTACCGGGAAGATTTTTGAGAAACAGGTAAAATCGGAGGGCCGAAAAAGTTCCGGGATGGTCCAAAAATGTTTAATATTTATTTATTGTGAATTACTAAATTGTTTGGAATTATTAAGATAAATATGATATCAATGGCCCCCCTCTCACTTCGAAGGCCAAGTGGGGAGGGAGCACATGGACCAAGGATGCCCAGGTGGTCGAGGCGCCTAGGAGGAAGCTTCCTCCAAGTGGAGGAACCTTCCTCCCCCCTGTGGCACACCCTAAGGGAGGGGAAACCCTAGGGATTACCCCCTAGGGCTTTCCCCTCCTCCAAGGTGGCCTCCCCTCCTCTCCCTCTATAAATAGATCAGAAGGGCTGCCCTAGGGTTCTCCCTCCCCTCCTCCCCAAGATATACAATAAGATTCATCTTTTGCCCCAGGGCTGCCCCTCTCTCATTCTCTTTAGATCTAAACACCACCATATCCCCGAAGTGTTGCTCCTCCCTCCTCTCTACTCCGGTAGCGCCGAGCTCTGGACGGCAGAACCCTGCCGGATCATCTACACCATATGTGTGGATCAACTGTAGAGAGATCATGCGTTCGATGTTTGTTCAAGGGACTTCACGTGGATTGGATTTGTTCGTGGGATTGTGCTTCTTCAAGCTTCTCCAACTCTCCATCAACACCTTCCGCTGCGATAAAATTACCGTTCAACGGTTGTTAAGGTAACAAGATCGCTACCATTTCTTGCATCTATCTAGATCCATTCCTGGTACTTGGCTTCGTAGTGCCAAATTTTTTGGTTTTCTACTCCGAATCCCAACTACCTATGGACAAAATGAAAAGGACTCCATTCAATGGGAGAATGGCGCGTGCGGCAGACTTATTAGGGATCACAGATACAGATGTATGTGGACCTATGAACGTTTCCACACGCAATGATCTTCGTTACTGGTGACTTGAATAGATACGAGTATATCTACTTGATGAAACATAAGTCTGAAACCTTTGAAAAGTTCAAGGAATTTTAGGGTGAGGTCGATAATCAACTCGGGAAGAAAATTAAGCACCTTCGTCTGATCGAGGTGGCGACTATTTGATTCACGAGTTTGGTGATCATGTTAAGACTTGTGGCATCTTACCACAACTTACGTTGGCAGGAACACCTCAGCGAAACAGTGTGTCTGAGCGACGTAATCGAACCCTATTGGATAGTGTACGATCGATGATGTCTCATACTGACTTACCTGTGTCATTCTGGGGGTATGCATTAGAAAGTGTTGCTTACATTCTTAATCGGGTACCATCCAAATACCTAAAGACAAATCCATTTGAGGAATGGTATGGCAAGAAACCAAAGTTGTCTCACCTGAAGTTTTGTGGTTGTGAGGCTTATTTTAGGAAACTTCAGCCTAAAAAACTCGAATCGAAAGCGGATGAGTGCATCTTTTTGGGATATCCAAAGGAAATCGTTGGATACAACTTCTACAACCAGTATGAGGGCAAAACGTTTGTCGCCAAGAATGGACACATTCTTGGGGAAGAGTTTCTTTCGAAAGAATTGAGTGGGAGGAAAATAGACCTCAACGAGATGATTGGCCAATCACTCCAAGTGGAAGACACGGCAACAGAAATCGTTCCGGAACCACCTTCCACAGTGGGAGCTGAAGGGAATGGTCATTGTTACCTTCAAGACGATCATGGCATACACGATAATCATGAAGAAAATGTTGAGGATCCTATTATGCCACGCAGGTCGTCAAGTGTTAGTTATACTACCCAGTTTTATGGATAGCTTGTTAACTCAGTCATGTCGAATGAACCCGAGAACCTGTAAACTACAAAGAGGCAATAGAAGGACCCGAGTCCAAGAAATTGCTAGAAGCCATGAGATCCGAGATAGACTCCATGTATGCCAACTATTTATGGGCTTTTGTGGATATTTCTAAGGACCGAAAGGCCGTCGAGAATAAATGGATATTCTAGAAAAAGATTGACGTAGAAGGAAACGTATCCGTCTAATATTAAGAACATATAGCATACGTTTAATCCAGAGACCGCGTTTGTGTTCTTCAGATCTCAACAAGCAGTTGTGCACAAATGCTCGTGTGGCTTGAGAATTGAATCCCAAACGCCTCTTCCCGATCGAACTATGTGCTCTTCGATGTACATTACAAACGGTTGTGAATGAAATATGGTGTGGAATTAGAATTAAATCCCAAACGCTCATTATGATCGAACTGTGTGAGTTGCATAGAGTCATCAGTGATGAATTTATATGAAAAAACATGTGGAATGTAATACGAAATTAAAAAAATGAGAATATTATGCAATAATCAGATCATTAAACGAATGTAATAAAGGCATGTTCATATCAACGATCACACTATATTTCAAATCCATCGCAATATTTCATAACTTGCACCGCAGTACACATCAATATTTTACAACTGAAATCATAATACATAACTGAGCAATAAATTTGGCACCCAACATCTAAAACCTTTCAAAACTAACATAACAGATGAACCTCATCTACAAATATGTTGAAGTGGAAGGGAATATTGATGGCGTCATTGACGGGATCGCCAATGGAATGTGGTGTCACAGCCCTACAAAACACAAGAAAAACTACAACCTCTTTTTCCAAGGTTTAGTTATTAGCGTCAAGATAAGTAGAATAAACTTGCAGCTATTGTTTTTTTGCAGAATGTCACATATGTGGGAGTACTGTATCTTACAGTGACAGTGAATTGATCTATAGAATCAATATTCGCACGTATCATCCGGCACTTTGTTGAGCTCGGCTATCAAAGTTGGCCCTACTACCTCTCTTGCATAATGGAATTCACGGAAAGATCACCATATTACACCAATTTTCAGACATAATACCACCCTGCAAACTGCGGCCGAGGCGGAGATATGAGCCAGAGGATGCAAATAATTAACCACAGGGGGTGAGGAAAGAGGCAGCAGATCACCTGGGGAATTTTAGAGAACGCAAATTTCTTCATCCTGGTGGCTTAAACTTCATGGGCTGCTGGAAGCATGAAGTGCTTTACCTTCAGCAAAATTTCCTTCTATAAAGTTGATATAATTGTGCCAGAATTTTGGCTTCCTGTGATCCCCTCTCAGTCTGTTCCTTGCAAAATAAGGAAAAGTCATAAGCGACACAACAGAACATATGTAGAAGCTGCATTATAAGAACATCATATTTTGGTTTTGAAGAAAGAAGTAATAGCTATGAGGAAGCAAACAACCTCAGGTGGATGACGAATGAGGTAGCAGATCAGCTGAGCGACTTTAAAGAAAGAAAATTTCTTCATCCAACTGGCTTAAGCTTCATCGGTGGTCGGTTAGCAAAATTAACCTCAAGTGATATACCGTCAGCAAAATTAGCATCATCTGCGAGCATCGTTAGTCAAGTATGACTCGTTCATATAAGTAGAAGGACTAGGTATAGTGGAGCTATAAATAAAAGATTTTTCAACCCATTGAATCCAAAGTTCTATTCATAAATATAGTTAATCTATTTTGTTGTAACAAATTTTCAAGATGTAAACAACATCGTAAATTCACAACATTCATCAATATTACTCTTGTCCTGGGTACTTTGAGAATTTATATGATCGCAAAAGAATATAATGAATGAATCCCACTAAGATGCATTTATAGTATCTATCTCAACATGGAAGCTATCTACCTCACCAACTATTATAGCCAATCATTTTTGCATGTCATCCATTAAACAAACCTCACTAGGATACATTGGTGCATACTATTTTATCCAACCATTTGTCCATGTCACTGAGTTTATTTACATGCATTTTATACCCTTTCCATTTAGATTATATACTTCCAATAGAAATTTCTGCTGCAGCACGCGGGATGTTCTTCTAGTTCAATATATGATGTGATCGTCGATATCATGGCTGCTCAAATTACCCCACGACAAGAGTAATATTGTGTACTGATTGACAGATACAATGCAGTTTAGTTCTTCAATTTTGTGTTGCAACAAAAGAGAGCAACTATATCTACTGTTAGGACTTTGAAATCAATGGCGAATGGATAAAGCTTTCTTGCACCTACAATCCTACAATATACATCCTTGCACCTGTAAGAATGAGTCTAACTTGACTCGTGATGCAGAGCTAAGCACACCGACATAGAGATAGGAGGGATAAACCGCTGCCTGTATGTCACACCTGAGATAGCCACGAACGTCCGGGAATAAGTAAACATCTAGGTATAGCATGGCAGCGGAGTAGTCGGTTTTCTTACTTGATCTGCAGATTTCTCTGTTTCTCCCTCATTTGCATGAATCCCATTGTTTATAATCCTCCCTGGTGTCTTCCATTCCTGCGATCAGATCAGAAACCGGAGAATAGTTAATCACAACAGATTTCTCAGAGCCCTTTTATTCTTGAAGAATTGCACGAAATAAAGAGTGAAAATGAACACTATGTTATAGCTCTAACATGACATCACATTGCTCGTGTAAGTGTTATTGAAGATAATATTACATAGTGGCATTACATTGCAAAGGGAAACCGACTATAATGAAATAATATTAAGCTTGGTAGTTGAACATACGCATTAGGTAAGATGAAACGAGCTACTGCTCGTTGTCATCAGAGATCATGATGGTCTCTTTCCCCTTGGAAGAGGGAGAGATCTGCACATCGTGGGTGCCCTGCTCGTGGTCGGTGTGGTTCACCAATCTGCTGGATCTAGAGTTCATGTAAGCACGAGCACGCTGACAAAACACTGTGTAGGGTTCGTCGTAGGCACGGATGGTGCCCGCGGAAATACACCAAGAGCTTCTACGCAAAGCTGACAACCTTGAGGCAGCGTCGATTGACAACGCGTTCAAGGTGGCCTCGACGGCCTTGTGCTCCTCGAGGATCTTAGGGTCCGAGCGCATAGATGCCACCGCGGCCTCGTCAGCGAGTGCGGCCGCGATTTGCCTCTCCACGGCCAAGTGCTCCTTGAGCTCCAGGCCATGGCGCCTAGACCATGGTGAACGTTGGGACCTGCGGCTTGTAGGAAGTGGTGGTGGTGATTTGTATGGGACATGGTGGGCCAGCGATCATGGCATGGGAGTTTACGAAGAGGATTGTGTTGGATCTTGGGGTGAGAACATGGTAGGGGCGTCGTCGTCGAGGAGGCCCGGGAAATGTGCAGGGGGTGGGGGTGTTTGAACAAGAAAGGTGGGAATGTGTGCTGAAGAGAGAGGCAAAAGAAGGGGGAGGCTCTATATTTGCGCGGCTCGCGATTTTTTTTCTATATGCACGGGTAAAGTGCCGCCAAACAAAATCATCGCAAACGCTTATATCTTAATAATTGATTGTGATCATCGCATATCCCAAAATCATCGCAAACGCTTCTATCTTTAATAATTGATTGTGATCATCGCATATCCCAAAATAATCACAAAAAATGGAGGAAACTAGCCAATGCATGAAAGACTTTAGTTGATAAACAATTAAATGATGCAACCTTAGCAACAACGAACTAAGCACCAATGCATTGTGAAGTATAGTTGCTTAACTCATTTAATAGTTAGTACACTTAAAACCTCACTTAGCACCTTTGCATTGGAAGCAGCCTTAAAAGGAACTAGCATTAACATTAATAATAGGAAGGGGCTTTACTACTATCAGTGATTAAACAAAGACCACGGCCGGCGGCCCAGGGATCCTGCGGATCTACGCATCGTCGGAGGAGGGGAAATTGACGACTAGTGAGGATGACATCTCGGTGTCGTCGGCGTCGGCATCGGCAACGCCCTCGGATGCCGATGGTCTGATGCTGAGGCCGTCGTATCCATCGTGGTCAACCAGTTCGTCGTCGTAATGCTCGCATTAGTGGCGGCGCCAAAGATCCTTTTGGTGTGTCGTTCCCGATTATTCCATGACACATAGGAGGTTTTCCTCCTTCTCCAGCTCACGCTCGTACTCGAGCTCAGCGATTTCGTTGGGAAGGGGAACCATGGCTTCCATAGACGCGTCGTCGGAGAGCATCTCGGCTGTCGCTCCGGCCAACTCTTCAAACGTAGGGTGCAGACTGGAGTCCGTGGAGACCGTCCCGATATGTACGCCAACAGGGTCGATCTGCGCAAGGGCGGCCGCCGCAGCGTCGGCGGCTGCTCTAGCAGTTACGGCATGTGCATAAGCCGTCTCGGATGCTGCCGTGGCGGTCTATAATGTTGCTTCTGCACTCTCCTCAGCCGCCGCCGCCCTGCTGGCAGCGCCCAACGCACTCTCGGCGGTTGCGGCCACTCTCTCGGCGGCTGCTCGTGAACGAGCGGCAGCTGCAACCGTCGTCTCAGCTGCTGCTGTGGAGGCCTGTAAAGCTGTCGCCGCCCCGTGGTCCGCCGCCGCCCTCTCAGCAGATGCGGCCGCGCTCTCGGAGGCAGCGATGGCTCTAGCAACTTAGGCGGTCACATCATCCTTCCTGGCGAACATACTAGGTGGGGACATGGTCGATGTGATTGGGGGTTAGGCATTTGCGCTGGGGTCTAGTGGGGGTAGAAATGAATCTTCCAGGACGCCATAAAACGTCTGAGCTGCGCGCGCGCCACGGTCGGTTAATTGAGCCGTCTTGGATATTTTACACAATCCCCCGTTTGTATTGATTTTGTTAAAAATAGCTCGCCTGGGATGGTTTGGGTCTATATCGCCGCTTAGATCTTTTAAATGTCATCCCATTCGCTACAAAACACTTACCAATGCACTGAGGAACCAAATGTTGATTTCTCAAACCATTTTCATGCACTGTTTTAGTCATTTGCAATGCTAATCTGAATTTTAATCCATTTAATTCCTAGAAATGCATGTAATGCGTTAAAAATAGCAAACTATCCAGAAAAAAATTCATCTTGTAGCACGTGAGATGGTTGGGTCTATGGTCATTGTAGAAAAAAAACTCTATGTCAAAAGATGAAGCAAATGAGAACATACATTCACATACGATTCATTCCATCCTTGAAACCACGACTCTTGATCTGGGATACTTCTGTTTCTAAAGGGTGTACATCATACAAGTTGTACAATCGTATCATATTTTTCCCCGGCATACTGAAGTTATATGATGACACCCTGCCAAGTTTCAAAATTTTCAGCCTAATAAAAAATTTCTGGAATTTTTAAACGAATGAATGTCGCGTTCACGGTTGGATATTGCCGCTTAGATCTTTGAAATTCCACCCCATTCGCTACAAAACACTTACCAATGAACTGAGGAACCACATCTTGATTTTTCAAACCATTCTCGTGCACTCTTTTAGTCGCTCGCAATGCTCATCTGAATTTTAATCCATTTAATGCCTAGAAATGCACATAATGCGATAAAATTAGCAAACTATCCAGCAAAAAATTCATATTGTAGCACGTGTGATGGTTCGGTCTATGGTCACTTTATAAAAATACTCAAGGTCAAAAGATGAAGAAAATGAGAACATGCATTCGAATATGATTCATTCCATTTAATACCAGGACTCTTCTTTGGGGATAGTTCGTTTCCTAAAGGGTGCACATCATACAAGTTGGCCAATCGTATCATATTTTTCCCCGACATACTGAAGTGATATGATGACACCCTGCCAAGTTTCAAATTTTTCAGAACTATTAAAAATTCTGGAATTTTTAAACGAATGAATGTCGCGTTCACGATTGGATATCGCTGCTTAGATCTTTGAAATATCATCACATTTTTTGCAGAACACTTACCAATGCACCGACGAACCACATGTTGGTTTTTTAACCCATTTTCGTGCACTTTTTTAGTCGTTCGCAATGCTAATGTGAATTTTAATCCATTTAATGCCTAGGAAATGCACATAATGTTTTGCATGGATTACTCTATACTTTGCATTGCGAATGGTTATTTTTATTGAATCGTGTGGAATACATTCGAACCGCCTATATGTACTTCTCCAGGAGCGTTATCTCGCAACCATTCTTCGTTTTATTTCCTCCATCTCTAGTGAGCTCTTTCCATGGAAACTGGTGCGGGCGGTGTTGGGAGCCCTCGACAAAACGGGGCCATCTGCGGAGGCCCACCCGATGCTCGGGCAGGTAGTTCCACCAGGTCGCTATTTGTCGTCGATATGTAACGGAAGATGCCATGGGGATGGATAAAGAGGGGAAGAGACCAAGGTAAGTGTCGATGGTGCCGGAATCGAGAGTGGGGACAAACACAATGAGACACTGCGATGTATACAGGTTCGGGGCTCTCCGTAGAGATAACACCCCTAGTCCTGCCGAGCTAGCTATAAGCAATAACTCTGGCTACAATGAATGCTCCTTGAGATGTATGAGAGGAGGGAGAAGAAGGCTCTAGGCACAGTTCTCTCCTGGCTCTCTCTGGTGGGTGAAGTGTAATAAGTGCTCTGTCGTCGTCGTCCCTCACGCAGGAGCGGTACCCGGGGCTCTTATAGGATGATCCCGGGGTACAAATGTAAATGTACAATGGGGGAGGACCCAGCTGTCAGCCTCAGACTAGAGCTGGGACTCTCATGACGTGTGCTCCCCGGATGACGCGGAGTAGACTTGAGGCTCTCCATACCGTTGGCTTGTAGGTCTTGCGTAGTGAATAGAGCCCCTGCGTACTGAACAATGATCTGGAGTACTGAACAGTGGTCTGGAGCACTGAACAGTGGATTTGGGAGCTCGGTCTTGTCGGTATGTCTGCGTGATTGGCGCTGGAGGGGACAGCACGCCCCTGACAGCCTGGATCCTCTGGGATTGCGCATTGATGAGCTTGTACCAGGTGTCCAACCTGGTATTTAGTCAACTCTTGATGATAGCTCGGATGTTGATGTGTCCTCTTCGGCCGAATGAACCCAGGTGAGGCCGATTGCACTCTCTTGGAGCAATCGTCCTCCGACCGGATCAGCTCGGCCCACTAGAGATCTGTCTTGTGCTTGCTTGGTCTTGTTCTGGATCGGTGATCCTCAGATCGGTGATCTTCGTGTCGGCCTTGATTAGATTGGCCTTTCTCCGAATGGTGATCTTTAGGCCGAACCGAATTAGCTCGGCCTCACTTAGATCGGCGATCATCACCGATCATCAGATCGGTGATCTTCGTATCGGCCTTGATTAGATCGGCCTTTCTCCGAATGGTCATCTTTAGGCCGAACCAAATTAACTCGGCCTCACTTAGATCGGCGATGATCAGATCGGTGATCTTTGTTTTGAAGTTATGTTTCTCCTGGGTGACCCTACCCAGGGGTCATTCCCACGACCGTAGCCCTTGAAGCTGCGGAGGTCCCCCCGAACTAAAGGACCGTAGCCTGCATAGGTTCCTCCATACTTATCTTGAATCTTGTATCTGTTTGCTTTTTTGACCAATTGCTCTCAATTGGCTGATTTCTTGCAGTCTACCGATTTCTCTTGTTCAATTCGAATGCCTCTCGACCGACCGATTGCAACTCGTGCTCGGCCGATTGCTCTTACAATTCTTGCCGATTGCTTCTTCCCCTCAGCCGATCTGGCCAACGGTTTTTTGACCAGAATGTTGACCGAAAGTTGCCGCTTCAAATTCGCCGCGGAATATGGAGCAACGTGCCACGATGGATATGACATAAATGCCACCTTGAGCCACGCGCGCACGTCTCGTCCCATCCGCCGGATCTTCTGCGCTCTGATATGGTGATGCTCTAGTGGTATACGATGCCACACCGGCCACAGGATTGGCACACCAGATCCCACCACCACCCCCTGGACCCATAAATAGCCCGAGGGTCGGGATGTGGCTCGCCTCCACTCACTCCATCGTCTTCCTTGTGCTCTCCTCCTCTGCCTTCATCGCCGCTCCGACACGCGTCTCACTGCTGCCGCCGAGGCTCGAATATGCCCCGACATCCCTCTCCTCGCTGCTCACCACCGCTGCCGCCTACACTCACCGCCGCCAATGGTGGACGAGGTTCTCGGTGCCCGCCGCCACTGCCATCTCCGTCTTCGTCTTCTTCCTCGTCCTCGCCTTCCACAGATTCTGATGCATCCATGGGGGATGACGCTGCCGCCTCCAGCCAATGTGGTGCCTGGAAAGGTGCCAACATGTGGGAGATGCAAATCCTCCTCCGCCGCCACGCGCGTAAGATCCTGGCGGACCTTGACTTCCGCATCCCCGGGGACGAACTGGTGCCTACTCCCACCACCGGCGAGCGCGTCGTCTTCCTCACGCACTTCGACCGTGGGTTTGGCTTTCCGGTGATAAAATTCTTCCACGACTTCCTTGACTTTTTTCTCCTGCAACCGCACCACCTCGGCGCCAATGCCGTAATGCTGCTCTCGGCCTTCGTCACTCTGTTTGAGGGCTACCTCAGAGTACAAACCAATGTTGGATTGTGGGTTCGGCTCTTCCATCTGCGCACCTTCCGAGTGGGAACTAGGGTGTTCGTCGTGGACCCAGCGACCGGAAAAAACAAGGAGGTGAAGGTGACGGCCGAATGCGGAGCCGCCGGTATCTATGTTCGCCGATTTGTATTATACCCCCATCCTCAGCCACCGCATTCCATCAAGGATTGGCAGATGGGATTCTTCTATGTCTCGACGCCGGAGGGTAACGGCGACCACTTGAACTTGCCGGAGTTCTCTCTACTGCCTCCGACCAAGCACAACTGGTCTGAGAAACCTGGGGATGGAGATACCGATCTGGACCGCCAAGTGGCCCATATCGCTGAGCTGGTGACCGAAGGACTGTGCCCCGACGACCTGGTTGCCACCTGGATCTACCGCCGAGCGCTCCCCCTGCAGCGCTGGTGCCACAGGATGTGCGACATGAGCATAAGGTTGGATCCCACTCGAATCTCCACCTTCCGCGTGGCTGAAGAAGAACTTGTTCGGTGAATGCTCCTCCTGACTGATGTCGATCTGGTTGATCCCTTCCAGTTCGGGCTAAGGGTGTACAATCGGCTTCGGCCTCCTCCCATGGTATGCTTCTGCTTCTGACCTTACGCTTACTTTTTCTGTGCTTTCTTGGTTGATTCTGATCGGTAGTTTTTGCAGGAATCGGCTCAAGGGTTATGCAAGATGGGAAAGCTCTCTCTACCTACCATCCCGACCGCACGACCGAGGACAACGAAGACTTGGAACTCGTGGTGGAGTCGGACCCTGAGACTGAGGCCCGCACCGCCAGCTTAGGACTTGGATTCGATCGGCCGGGTGAGTCCGATTCCTCCATCAAACTATTCATGGCAGACTGGAGTAGTAGCGATGCTGATGACGCTCCTGGTGACTGTGGCGCAGAGTCGTGTCCGGCTGCGCAAACGGTGGCCGAAGGGAAACACTCACAAACAAGCGATGCCCCTGGTACTTCCAAAGCGCCAAGCTCCGCCTCCGACTGCTCCTAGGCCATCCGGCCATGTGCTGGCTCCCACGCCCTTGAACATCGCTGCTCCACGCTTCTCCATGGCCAACTTTGTTGCCAACCTCCTCCGAGCGGCCGGGTATTTCTCCCTGTTCCTTCTTTCTTTATTTGACTTTGTCCGATCACTCTATTTAACTTGTGCTTTTTGCCGTGCAGGGCTGTCCGGACTGTTGCTCCTGTGGTGTCGGGGGCTCCTCCAATTGCGTGCCCCGTCACCTCCGCTACCTCCTCCATACCTGTGGCTTAACGACAGAGGGCTGCTTCTGCCGAGACCTCCAAGGCCGAGCGCACTAAAAACAGAAGGATGTCGCTGCTGCAAAGAAAAACGCAGCAGACTGCTCCTCCTCCGAGCTCCGCAACCGCTATAGGTCCGATCGCTAGCCCGCAATCGGATGCTCCTGCTGCGGCCACCACTGCTGCTCCAATTCTGATCGGTCAGTCCGGGATCGTGCGGCCCGACATGCCGATCGTGGACTTGACTGATCCAGGTGTTGATTCGCCCGGGACTTCTCCAGCTCGGGCCACTATTCCTGAAGATATAGCTCCTGAAGTCCCCCAAGTAACATATCCGATCGCCTCCCACATCCCTGCTCAGGTTAGTACTCATGCTCCCCAGTCCTCCAGCGCCATTGTGTCCCAAACGCCCGCCACAATCCGCAAACTCTCCCGGGCCGATAAGTTTCGTCTCGCGTATATTGGGAAAGATGACGGCGTTTCAGCTCCTCTTGCTTCCGGCTCCGGGACTCCTCCACCTGCTGGGTCCCAGGATCGAGTTCCCGCCCATATTCAACGCCGATTGGGTGGCATTGCCACCCAAATCAAAGATTTTGCTATAGGAGCTCTAAACCAGGTCCTCGCTACCGAATACTCCACTGTGGTAAGTTTCTCCTCTTGTGGAGGCGCGTCAGCGCACCCACTGGGTGTAGCCCCCGAGATTCGGGTTGATTGCTCCCAATCAGCTCGGATCTAAACTTTGTACTTATTCCCCTTAACCTTGACTGCGCCATTTTTCAGGCCGTCTGTGAAAGGCGCAGGCATTTTTTTTATGAGCTGTTGGCCGCTTATTCAGCGGGCCAGAAAACCCTTCCTGACCTAAAGAAGAAGCCTAACGCTCAAGCTGTGAAGATTCAAGAGCTAACAGGTGAACTTTTTCTTGTTACTTGCTTGCTTCTGATTGCTACTGCTTTCTGACTTTGTCGCATCTTTATTCTTAGCTGCTGCTGCTCACGCCTCCGAGCTGGAGGCGGCCCAGAAGAAGATAGCCGTGCTGGAGAATCTTCTCGGTGATAAGAACGTCCAGCTCGGAAATGTTGAGAAAGAGTGCGACCGGTTGACCACTGTCGAGGCCGAGCTGCAAGCCAATACCCAAAAAATGACAAGTGACCTTGCCGCTGTGAAGGCTGCTCATGCTAGTGACATGGATAGGCTACTGGATGCTCGGATGTAGACAGAGGGTCAGCTGATGAAGGAAAGAGATGTTGCTATGAACCATGCAGAGGAGGCCAAGAAAGAACTCCAAACTGCCCAAGTCCATGCCGACCTGGCACTTGCTTGCTAGCACAGAGTTGACATCGCCCTTGCTGGTATCCTCCCTTTCTGCTTATTTCTTATATTCTGATCTAGTTTTCTTGTGCTCCAATCTTACTTATTTCTGATTGCTTGTTGTTAGATGCCTGGCCCAACTCCACCGTTCTGCTAATGAAGACGTAGCCGAGGCCCGCCGAACTAGAGGTGTGCAAGTTGATGCTGACGCAGGCTGGGGCCCAGAGGATTTTGTTGTGTCTCTGGACGCTCGATTGCCTCTAGTCAAGGGTACTCTCTGTACCTTCAAAGCTGAAGTCCAGAAGCTGAACGATATGCTCTGGAAGTCGCGGGTGAAACTGATTGCTAGTGAGACAAATGCCGACGTAGCTCGAAACCTCAAGGTCGCGCCTCGGCAGCTTGAAGTGATGCTTGACTCTGTCGTTTGATCTGGAGTACAGGCTGCTCTCTCCATTGTTATGAGCTGGTATCCTGATGTGGATCTGAACTTGCTGCATTATCTGCAGGCCGGGTCGGAGGCTAACGTTGGTGTGATCTGGCCGCGAATCTCCAAAATTGCAGAAGAGGTTGTTGTTGCCGTCAAACCTTTGGAGAACACTCCCTATCTTGATGACGATGGTTCTCCGATCCCGCAAGCATCGCTCAGTGATCTTCTCTACGCCACCAGTGAAGAGGGCACTCAAGGTCGGCATGCTCGTTGGCGGAGTACTGCATCCAACTCCTCACTCTATGCCTGAACCAGTGAAGAGGGTGAGAATTCATCCGATGAGCAATCGTAGAGCGCAGCTCAGGATCCCTCAGCTCCAGGAGGCGCCACTGGTATGACCCTCACTGCTTCAACTACCCCCGCACCAGAGGCAGCTGCACCTTCTACCACTTCTTGGACTGCTCCAGATGCGCCGACTGCCTGAGTCTGGCGTACTTTATTTACCTGCTTTACTTTTAAAAACAGTTCAGTCAAACTCAAGTGCGCCCGCTGAGGGCCACTTTCATGTAATAATCAAGATTCGTCCAATCGGCCACGTATGCTTGTGAACTTGGTTCTTGCTATCTATTAATGCTCTATTGCATTTGCATTTTCAAGCTTATTGCCTTTTTCTTTTCCTCTTTTCTTCCATAGTCAATATTCCTGCCAGCCATACAGCCGACCTGTGGTCTGCGACCGAATCAGAGAATACACCTCAAAGGAAATTTGATAAGTACTTCTAGGCTTTGAGATCTTGGCGCAAAGGTAAGGAATTGTGGACAAGTCGATTGCAACGTGCCGACTGTTGGCCTTTTTTTTACAAAGGATCAAACTCACGGGATAATAATTATAGCGATAGAACGGAAAAGGAAATAAAGCAGAAAATAAATAGCTAGCGGGTGTAAACAGTGGTGGAAATATGGACCGGGGTCCCATGATGTTCACTAGTGATGTCTCTCTCCCGAAAGACGATAAAATAGCCATGCGAGGTAAACAAATTACAGCTGGGCAATTGACAGGATTATGTGCGCAAACCAATGCTAACTATGCTACTAAGAAAGGAAGAGGCTCAAAAGCTTGGGCAGTACGCCAAGATAAGTAGACCGAAATCCATCTGCATCTACCTACTAATCATCCACCTTGAGATATCTATCCAGAACATCTCGCTGGTATTAAGTTGTGAATCCCACCCAAAGTGTAAACTCAAAGCAACAGACAACTGCATTAAAGAAATTTGCGTAAAGTAAACAATCCTTGCACCCGCAAGTACAAGCACCGTTGTTTTCTCCCTTGTGGCAACAACACATCCCCTAGACTCATGTTTCTTTCACTCAAGCTAGACATCAGGGGGCATGAACCCACAATCATGCATAACGCTCCCTCTTGTAGTTACTACCTACTACTTGGCCAAACCAATAAACAGCAATGGAGAACATGCAAGAATTACTCAAGAACATAAATATAAAAGAGGAGAATCAAATATATTACTCAAACACAATCTGAACATAGTCTCATAATCCATCAGATCCCAACAAACTCAGCATAGCAATAGCATAAAGATTACATATGTGCCTCGACCATGTAGGGCAGCTAACGAGGTCAAAACCATGAATACAAAGAGGGGAGGAGAACATCACATAGCTACTGATCATAGACCCATGGTCCAAGGTGGACTACTCACGGTTCATCCGGGAAGCATCCATGGTGGTGGAGATGGTCCCGGAGGTGGTTCCTCCCTCCGGTAGGGTGCTGGGAAGCGTTGCGGCGGCGGAAGAGAGGAGAGATTACAAAAAAGGGTTATGCCCTCGAGGGTTTCGGGACGAGAGAGATATATAGGCGAAGGGGGCAGCCAGAGGTGGACTAGGGACCCCAGGCGCCCCCCTGGCGCGGCCTAGGGGGTGGCCGCGCAAGGTGGCCGCCTGGGCCACCCCTGGCTCCCCTCTGGTCCCACTTTGGCTCTTCCCGAAGCTTCCTGTACACTGATTTTTCCTATATTTTTCACGAAATTTTTCTGGCACTTTAAGTAATGGGAAAATCTGAAATACAAAAAAAGCAGAAAACAGGAACTGGCACTGGGGTGCACTGAGTTAATAGGTTAGTCCAAATATGATCAAATGTGTATGGAAGTGCATTAATATCATAGCAATATCACACAAAAGATGCATGGAGCAAGCAGAAATTATAGATACATTTTGGACGTATCAACATCCGCAAGCTTAATTCCTGCTCATCCTCGAGTAGGTAAATGATAACAAGCATAATTTCTGCGGTGACATGCTACCAACCATATAAGAACTTTTAAGTAAAACAATCAAGGCATGTAATTCAATTCAAGTCATAACAGGCAAGAGTCTATATTAGCATTGAAACAAGCAACATAAGAACATAAAGGTGCAAGAGCTCTCGCTGTCCATGACTTGAATGTCTCCAAATGGTGTTTGTGTGCAAGAAAGGGATAGGGATATGCGAGAGACTAAAAAATAGTTTTTATTGTTCAGAACTTTATCTACTAAAGTTTCACACTTGGTCTTCTTTGGAATCTTATCTTGACTCATCCCCAGACCACTAGCCAGGTACAAGTCAAAATGATCCACTCCCTTTCGATATTTTGAGCACTCATGCAATGGATGAGCGTAAGCAAGAAAGTTGACACTTAGGATGGAAAAGAGAGAAAAATGATGGAGGAGGAAGACCAAAAAGGTGTGAAAGGCTCACATCAATGAGGACAATCATAGGCGAGAGAAACCCAAATGATAGATATGATGTGAGGAGTAGGGATTGCCATGCAACGGATGCACATATGAGCTAAGGTAAGCTCTCCAATGGAACTAGTGGGGGTGCATCCAACTTGCTTGCTCAAGAAGACCTAGAGCTCATTTGAGGAGGCTCATCATTGGAATATACAAGCCAAGTTCTATAGTGTGAAGGTCCCCACATAGGTATATGCATGAATGATAATCTCTATGGAGTACAAGATATAAGATGGAGTACGAGTGTGGATCTCTCAAAAGGAATAGTAGTGTGCCCCTTCTCTCTTTTTATTTCGTTGTCTCTTTTTTCTATTTTTTTGTATTTTTTTGGTGGCCTCAATGGCTCTTTCTATTTAACTCTCATTTGTCCTCTTTGGGATCTTTTCCTCACTTTAGGGGAAACACTCTATATATTACAAGAAGTATAGAAGATCTTTCACACTTTACAAAAGTATTCAACATAAAGAAAATGAAACTATCATGAAGTAAGCAAATGTATGCCTCTTCCAGTGTAGCAGGATATGCAATGATACCAGAGCGTCAGGTAGCAATGATTAGGGAAAGGCCCAATTAGCATGCGGCTTATCGATCATGCAAAATCATGTATGACATGAAGATCAAGTCATGAGAAGGTGGATGTTGCATGGAAATGTATCTCGGAAAGGCTATGGAAATGCCTTGATAGGTAGGTATGGTGGCTGTTTTGAGGAAGGATATAATGAGGCTTATGATGACAGAGCGTATCGTGCCAAGGATTTGGATGCACCGGCGAAGTATGCGCCAACTCTCGAGGTGAGAAATGGCAATGCACGGTACCGAAGAGGCTACAAAAATATGGCTAGGTGGAAGTGTCAACTTTCGAATACTCACATTAGTCCGAAGAACTCATGCACTTATTATCGGTAACTCTCAATCTAATTAGGAGGTTCACAAAGAGACAAGTACCCCGAGGAGGAGTGTATGGGGGTTTGGTTATCCTTGCGCATCCTCGACTCATGGTACGTGAGTGTACTCTAATATTCGATCCCTCCAAATATTAGTGATCTATCTAGTAGCTAAAGTTCTCAACTAATTTTGTAATATTTTCGAAAATAAACACGGATTGCCCAAAATACGACATCTATCACTAATAGGCTAAAGCTCTTGACACCAAAAGTTCAAACGTTACTCATGGCAATACCTCAAAACTATTTCAAGTTACTACTACAATTGAATAGCAACCTCAATTACCTACTTCAAGTCAAGACACAAAACTCAGTGCAACAGGCAAACTCTCTAAACAAGATAAACATTAAAACTTAAGAGAGTTCCAGCAACAAACTAAACAAAAGCTCTTAAATAGATAAGCATGAAAACTAAGAGTTAAACATGACAGCAGCTACGAAAAAGATAAAGAACACACACAGCAAAGATAAGCATGAAAATCCTATGTTGTGTTCTAGGGTGAAGTGGAGCGTGTTTCTCTCCCACACAAACAAATCTGGGTTCTAAATTTTTATGAAAAGCAAGCAAAGCTAAAGAAAACTAAAAACACTACAACAGGACCCCCTCTATAGCAACGCCTTTTTCCGTATCTACATATCCATATATGCGTTGCCAATGTCTTTACCAACGGTTTGGGATGCGTAGCCTTATCCAGTGTTGTTGCCGCATAATGCAACGCTTATACTACCGTTGGTAAAAGGGATGGTTGCAAGACTACCACGGATAAAACAAATTGTTACGACACTTTTATGTGTTGGTGCTTAATGTACAGGAATCAAATTCGCATTGCTTGGGAACGGAGAATATCCAATGCTTCAAGTGTTGGTACATATATAGTGTAAATATTATTATTATATATATTGCTAGCAATTAAATTAATGCTCCATGTAAAGGTGATAATTATGTATTTGAAGTGAAGGAGAAACAACATAATATACTCACGAGAGGAAGAAATCATATATTGGACAAAATCGTTGGATTACAATAGTGGGTATTACAGGAGGACCATCATCGAAATCTAATTCACAATATAAACATTTCTTGACACTGAAACTGGAACTAAAATCATCCATCAACATTGCTATAACTTAACTAAAACTTAACCGAGGAATAACATCCAACAAGAACATCATCCCTTCAATATAACTAAAACTGAAAGCATCCATCATCATGAAACGCAACATCGACATCATCATTGTAGTATACTTTTCACATATCCATATACTCATCCATTTATCTTTTGAATCTACACAAACGAAAACAAAAAGATATGTTAACACATAATGCATTGACATGATGCAAGTAGTAGTAGAGGCAAGATATTAGTCACGTACAAAGGATGAAGGCCATGCAATCTTTGTTTTTTCTGCATTACCAAGAGTATCGTACCAAATTTTCAGTTTTCACAAGTGCCACATCGACATGCACTGCCCAGAACTCATTTCTAATTTCATCGCCATCAAGTTTAAATTTAGGATCACAACTTACAATTGTAGCAAGGCCTACGTCCCTGTTATGATTTTTCAAGCTCTTCAAGAATACTTTAGTTCCTACCTGTTAGAGAAAATCAAATTTACCATATGACAAAAGAGAAACAAAACATGGGAACATATGAATGAGCACTCTTACAGGTACTTCATTGGCACCCAACCAACTCAACGAACCACTTTGAGCACTCTTATTGCCTGCATTAACACTTTTTTTTGCTTTTTTGGTCTGGACAATAGTCTGATAGCAAAGGATAATTATAAACAAATAAACAAGCTATCACTATAGTTTGAACACAAATTCGTGTGTGATTATTAAAAGATACCGGCTTGCTTACCGTAGTAGTTTTTTCTGCCTGGCGTGCACTGACATTCTCAAGCAAAGCTTCTTTGTTCTGACCAACATTCTGATATAAATACACCAGTGGATGCATAACCATGGGAGCAATATATTATGAATATATTTTATATGGTAATGAAAATATACCTTATGTGCGGCAAAATTTATTTCCCCTTGCCGTGCACTGAAATTAAGATCAAAAGTTTCTTGGTCCTGGACAACATTCTGATAGGAACAAGTAAACGGATAAACATGTCAGCACTATAATTGATCATTATATTTTGTATAACACTAGAGATACCTCGGGTGCAGTAGAATTTTTTTCTAGTTGCCGTGCACTGCCACCATTATGAACAATAATTTCTTTGTTCTAGGATAAAATGATTAACATCAAGTTTTGAATATTGTATATGTAATTGCAAAAATAGCAAGCGTATCTACTTAATCCTCAGTAATGACAGGTTTCAAAGAGTATTTAAGTAGACAAACCTTATTTTGAACAGAATTATTGTTTGATGGTTGCAAATCTGCACCATTTGCACTTACCTTCTTGTGTAAATTAGTTGGTTGTTTTTTAATAAGTCGAACTCCATCGAGCGAAGGAGCAAGCACTCTCTACAAATAGCAGAATATAAATATTAGTTGAGACCATAATTTATGGAGTGAAATTAGATGAAATAAAGAGCAAGACGCTCCAAGCATAGCACATAATGCATGAAGTGATAAAAATATAGTGGAACTAAAGACAAACTGATAATTGTTGATGGAGAAGGGGATGCATGGGGGCATCCCCAAGCTTAGATGCTTGAGTCTTCTTGAATATTTCTTGGGGGTGCACGGGGGAATCCCCAAGCTTGAGCGTTTGACCCTCCTGAATCTTCTTTTATCATCATCCCTCACACACTTGAAAACTCCCTTCATACATAACTCATCATAATCTGATTAGCGAGGTTAGTACCCACAATAAAATAATTTTTCTCTACTGGAAATAAGGATATTCTTGAAGATCTACTGTTTCTCAAGATTTCCAAAAAGTTTTTGCAAAGAAAAAGAAAGCTTAAGGTTTGCAAAACGAAGAAAGGGAAAAACATGACAGAATCTTTGAAAAACAGAACATCGGGTAGTAAAGAATTTTTTAGGGGTACTTATGCAACTCAAATAAAAAAACTCAAAACATACGAAAGTTCCGCGATTGTATAGAGAACGCTGTGTATAAAATTCAGCTGAAAAAGATGAACTGGGAATTTTCTATGATTTTTCCCGTCACGAGGACAGAATCTGTTTTCTGGGCAGCAAGTCACAACTTTCACTTCCCTTGTCATATGAGGCTATAAATGGCACAAAGCTTGAAAAGTAAAGATACAATAATGTTGCTACAGTAGTAACAAACATCAACACAAAACAAAAGCAAAATAAACCTAATTAGTTGTGCGCTGCCTCCCAAAAGCGCTTTCTTTTATGCCTTTAAGCTAGGCATGATGCAAAAAGAGAAGATCAAGTTTTATCAAAAGTAAGAGAATAGCTAGCCCGTGTAACGGACTCAAAAGGTAACTTAATCTTCTTTCTATGGAAGTGTTCCATCCCTTTCTTGAGATGGAATTGGAATTTTATATTCCCTTCTTTCATATCAATGACAGCACCAACGGTGCGAAGAAAAGGGCGTCCCAAAATAAATGGACATGATGGTTCACATTCAATGTCCATAATAGTAAAATCAACGGGAACTTAATTGTCATTGACAGTGATAAGAACATCATCGATATTCCCCAAAGGCTTATTTACGGAAGAGTCAACAAGACGAACACCAAAAGAACAAGGATCAAAAGGTTTTAATTCAAACATATCATACGTTCTTTTGGGCATAACGGAGGTACTAGCTCCAACATCACATAAAGCATAGCAAGAGAAGTTATTCACCTTAATTTTAATCATAGGATCCCAACTATCTTCTAGCTTTCTAGGTATGGAGGCTTCTACCCTAAGCTTCTCCTCCCTATCTTTAATAAGAGCATTAGTGATATGCTCCGTGAAGGCAAGATTAAGTGTGCTAGTGTGGGGATCTCTATACATCTTGTGAAGGAAACCAATAACTTCAGAAAGGGTGCAATTATCAAAATCAAGGTCACTAGTATCAAGTAAAGTGGTAGTGGTGTTCTTTAGGCTCACTTGTTTGGTAGCTTCTATAGTCATAGGAGTTTCTGCTTCTACAGTTGAGGTCATAGCATCACCATTAATAGGTCCTATGGGACTAGGGGTGCATTGGGTGCTAAAGTTTGGATATCCTCAACAACTTGGATAGTAGCAACGGTATGGTGTGTAGGAAGGCTCTTAATTCTATCTTCTTCCTCCTTTATAGTCGAAACCACTTCAGGTTTATCTGCCATTTGGTTTATCAAAGTAGCCTGTGTGTGAGACATATTGGAAACTTGGGTTTCCGTGGTGGTGAGCCTAGTCTGAAGGTTAGAAATCTCAATGTTCAGACTCTCTGGTTGTCTACCAATGTTTTGCAAGATAGAAGTATGCTCATCTCATTGTCTAGAGAAGGTCATATTTTGTTCATATTGGGTGTGCATGTAGTTCTTAGTGGCCTACTCTATTTCAAAAAGTTTCTCATAACCAGGCATGTCTCTATCTCTAGGGGTAGAGTTGCTAGTGCTAGGATAAGTGTTGTTGTTCCCATAGTTGTTGGAGGGGAACGGTCTAGGATTGCTACCAAAATTACTCCTATAAGCATTGTTATTGAAGTTGTTTCTAGAGATAAAGTTCACATCTACTTGATCTTGAGCAATCAAAGAATTTAAAGGAACATCATGAGGATCAATAGGAGATTTCTTGGTAAGTAGAGACATAATCAAGTCAAATTTTTCAGTTAGGGAGGAGATCTCCTAGACAAAGTTTACCTTCCTACCTGTTGGAGCTCTTTCGGTGTGCCATTGGGAATAGTTGGTCATCATCTCATCGAGTAGTTTTGTGGTAGCACCAAGCGAAGTTGACATAAAGGTTCCTCCCGCGGCCGAATCTAGCAAGTTCAGCGAGGTAAAGGTCAAGCCTACATAAAAAAGTTTGGATAACCATCCAAGTAGTCAAACCATGCGTAGGGCAATTCTTAACAAGAGATTTCATGTGTTCCCAAGCTTGGGAAACGTGCTCATTATCCAATTGCTTAAAGTTCATAATATTACTCCTCAATTGGATAATCTTAGCTGGGGGGTAGTACTTCCCAATAAAAGCATCCTTGCACTTATCCCAAGAATCAATGCTATTCCTAGGCAAGGATTGAAACCATATTTTAGCTCCTCCTCTCAAGGAAAAAGGAAAAAAGCTTAAGCTTAACGATATCACCATCTACTTCTTTGTACTTTTGCATATCACAGAGCTCAAAAAAATTATTGAAGTGCAAAGCAGCATCATCTCCAGCACCGAAGAATTGATCTTTCATAACAAGGTTCAGCAAAGCAGGTTTAATCTCATAAGAAGGTGCTAAAGTGGCAGGTGGAGCAATAGGAGTGCAGATCAAGTCACTTTTGTTATGACTAGTGAAGTCACACAACTTGGTGTTCTCGGTGGAACCCATACCAGCAGCAAGCAAGGTAACTATTTTTTTGATTTTTGATATGGGACACTAAAGAAAAAACTGAAAGGTAAACTAACAAGACTAAAAAGAAAAGATAAAAGATAGTGTGCAACTCCCCTATCTTGAAGAGTGGAGTCCCCGACAACGGCGCCTGAAATTTGGCGGTTGACGGGACCACTCTTTTGCTGCGCTTCGGAGTCCCCGGCAAAGGCGCGAGAAATTAGCTTTGATGGCTTCTCGCCCCTCGTTGGTTACCCAAAGTGGAAAGTTGAGATGTAGACATCAGCAAATTTCCCTCGGTGAAGATACCAAGGTTTTTCTCCAGTAGGACTCCGACAACGACAGGAAGGTGACAACGGTGCCAGAAATTAGGCGGTTGACGTGAACCTGCACACACAACAGATAACTTTGCTCCCAACAAGTACAGAGATGTTGTCAATCCCTCCGTCCTTGTTGTTTACAAAGGATCAAAAGCACGGGATAATAATGATAGCGATAGCAACGGAAAAGGAAATAAAGCAGAAAATAAATAGCGGGTGTAAACAGTGGTCTAAATATGGACCGGGGTAACACTAGTGATGTCTCTCTCCCAAAAGACGATAAAATAGCCATGCGAGGTAAACAAATTACAGCTGGACAATTGACAGGATTATGTGCGCAAACCAATGCTAACTATGCTACTAAGAAAGGAAGAGGCCCAAAAGCTTGGGCAGTACGCCAAGACAAGTAGACCGAAATCCATCTGCATCTACCTACTAATCATCCACCTTGAGATATCTATCCAAAACATCTCGCTGGTATTAAGTTGCGAATCCCACCCAAAGTGTTAACTCAAAGCAACAAACAACTGCATTAAAGAACATTGCGTAAAGTAAACAATCCTTGCACCCGCAAGTACAAGAACAGTTCTTTTCTCCCTTGTGGCAACAGCACATCCCCTAGACTCATGTTTCTGTCACTCAAGCTAGTCATAAGGGGGCATGAACCCACAATCATGCATAACGCTCCCTTTTGGAGTTACTACCTACTACTTGGCCAAAGCAATAAACAGCAACGGAGAACATGCAAGAATTACTCAAGAACAGAAATATAAAAAAGGAGGATCAAATATATTACTCAAACACAATCTGAACATAGTCTCATAATCCATCAGATCCCAGCAAACTCAGCATAGAAACAGCAGAAAGATTACATATGTGCCTCGATCATGTAGGGCAGCTCACGAGGTCTAAACCATTAAGAACAAAGAGGGGAGGAGAACACCACATAGCTACTGATCATGGACCTATGGTCCAAGGTGGACTACTCACGGTTCATCCGGGAAGCATCCATGGTGGTGGAGAAGCTCCCGGAGGTGGTTCCTCCCTTCGGTAGGGTGCCGGGAAGAGTGCTCCTGGTGCTCCCGATCTTGGAAGCGCTGCGGCGGCAGAACAGAGGAGAGATCGTAAAAAGGGTTCTGACCTCGAGGGTTTCGGGACGAGAGAGATATATAGGCGAATGGGGGGCAGCCAGAGGTGGACCAGGGGCCCCAGGCACCCCCCCCTGCCGCGGTCGCCTGGGCCACCCCTGGCTCCCCTCTGGCTCCACTTTGGCTCTTCCCAAAGCTTCATGTACGCTGATTTTTCCTATATTGTTCCCGGAATTTTTCTGGCACTTTAAGTAATGGGAAAACATGACATACAAAAACAACAGAAAACAGGAACTGGCACTGGGGTGAACTGAGTTAATAGGTTAGTCCAAATATAATCAAAAGTGTATGTAAGTGCATCAATATCATAGCAATATCACACAAAAGATGCATGGAGAAAGCAGAAATTATAGATATGTTTTGGATGTATCACCAAGGAGAGGATAACTTTTGTTGGCCCGCCGATTTCTGGATTCAGCAGAGCTCCAAGTCACCCTCACAAAAATCTAGGGGACGGATCTTGTTGTTGTGGTACTGGCGCAGCTTCTGCTGGTATATTGCCGACTTGGACAGGACTAGGAGACATGCTTATTGTCTTAGATCGACGCCATCCTCTCGAGATTCCTTGGCTTCTGCCTCCGTGTACATGGCGTGACGAGGTGAGTCGAACTCAATATCATAGGGAATGATTGCCTCCACGCCATATACGAGGAAGAAGGGAGTAAATCCATTTGAGCGGTTTGGTGTGGTGCGCAAACACCAGAGCACGGCTGGCAGCTCGTCAAGCCATGCTCTGGGTGCTCTCTCAAGTGGCTCGACCAATCTTGGCTTGATCCTAGATAAAATGAGGCCATTTGCTCTCTATGCTGCCCATTGGACTACAGGTGAGCTACGAATGCTACGTCCAGCCGAATGCCCTGCTCGGACGCATACCGAGCTAATGACCCTTTTGCAAAGTTTGTGCCGTTGTCAGTGATGATGTTGTTCGGCACTCTATATCTGATTGTAATATCCACAATGAACTTGACCTAAGTTGGTCCATCTAGCTTCTTGATCGGCCTTGCCTCGATCCACTAGGTAAACTTGTCCACTGCCACCAACAAAGGTGTCATGCCATTTCTGGCTGCCTTGAATGGTCCGACCATGTCCAGTCCCCAAACTGCAAACGGCCATGTGATCGGAATGGTCTTGAGTGCTGAGGCTGGTAAGTGACTCTTGGCTTTGAATTTTTGACAACCATTGCAATGTTTCACTAGCTCTTCTGTCGCTTCTTTCGCAGTCGGCCAGTAGAAACAATGGAAGAAAGCCTTGGAAACTATTGTTGTAGCTGATGCGTGATGGCACACTCTCCTTGGTGGATATCTCGCAGCAGCTCCAGCCCCTTGTCTTCTTCAACACAGCGCTGGATAACTCCAGTCATGCTTCGATGCACTAGCTCATTATTGATGATGGTGTATGCTCCAGATAGGCACTGGACTTGCCGAGCTTCCAGTTCTTCTTGGGGGAGTGTACCGTCCACCAAAAAAATTCTGATTGGTTCTGACCATGAGGGCGCGACGACAATTACCATTACAACAACTGCCTCTGGTTCTAGTTGTTCGGCTTCAAATACTGGCAGCTCGGAGGTGGTGGAGCCGATTGCATCTTGCATGACCACATCAGTCCCCGAGTTGACGACAGCAACCCCTGGTTGGCAATCGGCAGCCCCTAGTTTTGCCGAATGCTCCGCCAGCTTTTTCTTCTAGACTAATCATTTTGCTTCAAGCTCTGCCATCTTCAGGTCGGCCGGAATAAAGATGGAATCTGATTCTGGGGAAGGATTGACAGATGGCTTATGAATATTCTCCAAAGAAATGCCTGCTGGAATATCTTTTCTGGTGGATCCCAGTTTGGACAATGCATCCGCTGCTTCATTTTCAGCTCGGGGAACGTGATGGAATTCACACCATTCGAAGAAACCGGAAAGTTGTTACACTAGGAATCTAAAGCTTGTCATGTTTGCATCTTTTGCATCCCAAGTGCCCGTGCATTTCTGCACCACTAGATCGGAATCTCCATAACATAAAATCCGTCGAATGTCGATCTTTTTGGCCAATCGGATACCGTGGCTAGTGCTTCGTACTCGGCCACGTTGTTCGATGCAATGAAATGGATCTGCAACACATATCTGAGCTGATCGCCCTTTGGAGAAGTGAGCACAATGTCAGCCCCTAGTCCGGTTGTAATCTTAGAACCATCAAAATGCATTTTCCAGAAATGGAAATCCGGACAGGGGGATCATATTGAGTTTCTTCCCAATCAACCAAGAAATCTGCCAGAGCTTGGGATTTGATTGAAGTACGCAGCTCATACTTGATACCATGAGTTGCAATCTCAATGGCCTAATTTTCCACCCTGCCAGATCCATCCCGATTGCCTATGATCTCTGCCAGCGGCGCCGAGCTGACAACTGTGATCGAATGTTCTTGGAAATAGGGCTTCAATCTCTGTTTGCTTCCATGTATACACCATAGCACATCTTATGGTAGTGGGGATAGTTTTGCTTGGAGGTCGAGAGCACTTCACTTACATAGTATACTAGCCTCTGGACCGGCTGTGCTTTGACCTTTTCAGGACGGTTGACCACCATGAAAATACTGATCACCCGCGTGGTGGCTGTGATGTATAACATCATTGGCTCTTTCTCAAACGGAGCTTCTAGCATTGGAGCAGTGGATAGCATACGCTTGAGCTCTTTGAATGCTTCGTCTTCCTTCGGAGTCCATGTGAACTTATCTGTCTTCTGCATCAGTTGGTACAAACGAATTGCTTTCTCTCCCAGCTGACGGAGGAATCGGCTGAGCGATTCCAGGTATCCGGTGAACTTCTGTACATTCTTGAGATTTTTGGGCTTGTTCATCCGCTCGATTGCTGCAATCTTCTCGGGGTTGCACTCGAACGGACACTAAGAATCCGAGAAGTTTGCCGGCAGGCACGCCGAACACACACTTCTCTGGATTCAGCTTGATCTTGTAAGTGCACAAATTTGTGAATGTTTCTCGGCGATCTTCCAGTAAGGTTGACCCTTGGACTGACTGGACCACAAGGTAATCTACATATACATGAATGTTCCAGCCGAGCTGAGATCGGACACATCGCTGCATAGTACGCTGATAAGTTGCGCAGGCATTTCTTTGGATACCCAGCTTATCAGCCATTTTTATTTGATGTTCTACATCAAGTTTGATCTGGTGATAGCCAGCTATGGCATCCAGAAAACATAAGAGCTGACAGCCAGCCCTAGAATCAATCACTTGATCGATACGGGGCAAAGCAAAAGGATCCTTGGGGAAGGCCTTATTCAGGAAAGTTTAATCTATACACATGCGCCAAGTTCCATTCTTCTTCATAACGAGAACTGGGTTTCCTAACCAGTCCGGATAGAACACTTCCATGATGAATCCTGCTGCGAGCAACTTGGCGATCTCTTTGCCGATTGCTATTCTCTTTTCCTCTGAAAAGCGCCGAAGTGGCTGCTTGATCGGCTTGGATCCAGGTCGGATGTGAAGCTTCTTCTTGGCGAGTTCCCTCGGTACTCCAGGCATGTCCTGTGGAGACCATGCAAAGATGTCCCGGTTCTCACGGAGGAACTCGATGAGCTCGCCTTCCTATTTGTTGCTGGGTCCAGCTCCCACGATCACGCACTTGCTTGGGTCGGAGGGGTCTAGGGAAATTCTCTTGTTGTCCTTGGCTACCTGGAATGCAGTCTCATCGTCCGATCTCTTGCTCTTTGTGCTCGGCATGGGTGCCTTCATCTGAGCTTGAGCCATTGATAGAACCTTGTCAAGCTGGCGTCTTTCTACATCGATGACCAGGGAATCGGCCAGCTTAGAGCCGGCTGACGAACACTCGAGGGACTTCTTGTATTCACCGCACACAGTGATGGGCCATTCGGCCCCAGAAGCTTCATCTTCAGGTAGGGCTGGAACACATTAAGCATGTACTTGGAGATTGCAGGCGCTCCGAGAAGAAGATGGTACAGACTACTTAGATCGGCCACTTCGAACCAGATCGGCTCGCGACGGAAATTTTCCTCTAAGACAAACACCACATCCAGACGAATGCGGCGCAAAGGGGTGCATGAAAGGTCGGGCACAATACCATGAAAAATGGTCCGACTGGGCTGCAGCTCGCTCTCGCTGATGCCGAGCTTGATCATTGTATCGCGGTACAAGATGTTGATGGCGCTGCCTCCAACAATGAGAGTTCTGGTGAATCTTCATGAATACTTGGGCGATGCCACAACTACATCTATCACAAGTGCGTAGCTTCCAGGGTTCGGCATGAGGCCTGTGTGGTGCTCTCTGCTCCATGTGATAACACTGTCCGACCAGCTCATGAACTAGGGGATCGCTGGCATAGTGGCTTTGACTGCCTGCTCTTGGGCTCTCCGACTGCCCTTGTCGTCTGACTCACTGGTGAAAATCATGTAAGTTGCATCTTGGCGTGGAAACCGAGCACGCGCATTCTATGATGGTGGACCTGGGGGTGGGCTGGGGGTGCTGGGTGGTTTCCTGCTCCTCCTTCCGACAAACTTTTTACCCAGATGCATTGCTGAGTGGTATGGGATGCGGGCTTGCCGACTCCACTGTGCATGGCTGATTCATCATGTTCTCAAAGATGTATGGGGTCCGGATCGGGCCCTGTGGTCATTCTGCAGGTTTATGCTTCCGACTGCCTCCTACAGCGCTTGGTTCATCTTGTTGATGGACTACTGCCACCTGCCGGTTGTTGTACTGAGCGGCCGGTTGCGCATCCTTCCTCTTGTTGAAGCCTGTGTTGTTGTTGTTTTTGTTGTTGAAGTTGGGGGGTGTTATTGTTGTTGTTGAAGTTATTTTTGCGTTGCATCTCGTGCCTTTCGCGCCGATTGGGACCATTCGGCCCTCCTGCTTCTGCCGATTGTTGTTGTTGCTGTCCGGAGGAATGTCCCTGGCGGAAGCCGTTGGCACTCAACTGGATCGGGCGCATTGTAGCATCGGATGCGGAGAATGAATTGTCTATCCTCATCAGATCGGCCAAATATGTGATCTCCTTGCGCAGGAGCGTGTGCTTAAACAATGACCTATCCAAGCAACCGTCAGTGAAGTACTGGATGGCTTGGATCTCATGAACTCCCTCGCAAGTGTTTCTGAGCTTGATCCACCGCTGAAGGTAATCACGAAGGGGCTTGGTCTTTCCTTATACACACAACGCCAGGTGTTGTGGCAGACCTGGGCGCTCATATGTGCCGGTGAAGTTGCAAACAAATGCATCATCAAAATCCTTCCAACAATTTATGATGTTGCTGGGCAGGCTGTTCAACCAGGACCGAGCTGAACCTTGGAGCATGAGTGGTCCATAGCGAACTGCCACACGTCGACTGCCTCCTGCGATGCCGACTGCGGTAATATAATCGACCAGCCAATCCTCTGTCTTGACTGATCCATTGTACTTGGGGGTGTCCCTGGGAAATGTGAAGCCTTTGGCGAACTGCTCTTGCCGAATGCGAGGCCCGAAACAAGCCGGATCCCCTGGTGCATCATCCTCTAGCTTCTTATCTTGCTGCAGCTGCTCGATACGATGTCTTGCATCATTCTCCGCGATTGCTCGGGGACCTAGACGCTGGCTCATTGCCGACCGAACTGTTGTCGCTGTTTGCTCATGGTGCCCGCTGTTCACTGCTGGTTCATCCTTTTGACTTCCTCTTGCAGCCCCGTGGTTCCTCCGACTGCGGTGCTGACTCCCATGAAGCGAAGATTCCTGCCTTTGCTGCCGAGGTGGCGCATTCGGATGGTTTGCACCCGAAGTCGGCCGAACTAATTTTGACGCAACGGGCCCTTGAGGTTGCTCGGTGGTCGCCTTCTGCTGCAGGCTTGCTGCTGCCATAAGATCGCGCATTTGGCGCGTCCTCTCTTGCCGCTCTTCTCCTTCCAGATCCTCCAGCTCGTGGGAGATCTGCTCGACAGCTCTCATGTTCTTCACAGGAGAACTATACACAATCTGAGGGACGAAGGTAGATCCTGCTGGCTGCTGGGTTCCTTCTATCTCCTTGCCGACCTCTCAGCGAGCAATTCAGAGCTCCTCTAACACTGGGGGTGGGATGACACACGGTCCAATGCCATGCGCAACATTGTACTCCCGAATTGTTGCTTCCAGACGACGTTTTTCAATGTCCATCTGATCTTCCTACTCAGCCAAAGCTTGGTGAGCCTTCTCCAGCTCGGCGTGATCTATCGTTGGATCTACGCTGAGGTCCACGGGAGTGCGGAGCACATCCTGTGTATTGCTCGGGCCTGCAACCGTGTTGGCTGCTTCCTTTGCAACTCGGATTGCGGTGCTGGTGGAGCTGTGGTGACTTAACGCTCCCGCCATCATAACCTCTGCACGGATGTGCGAAGTCGTGCTCTCTGAATCTACAGAGCCCGCCCCGAACGGAAGCGGATATGTGAGCTCAGAAAACACCCGTACCTCCTTGTGATATACCTCTGGAAGAGCCGCGACGAAAATGCAATGAATGCTGAAAGGAACAATGATGCCATGCGGTAGGGGCATTCTTGTCCCAAACCGCGAGGCGTTGTCGATGACGTAGTCCCATGCCCCGTACCTGAGAAGCAGGCCGGACGCAAAGCCCGCGCTCGATGCAGATGATGGTCCCGTCCATATCAGAACTCCAGTCGACGACTCGGCCTGCCCCATGGTGGGAGCCAACTGTCGTCGATATGTAACAACAGATGCCATGGGGATGGCTAAAGAGGGGGACATACCGAGGTAAGTGTCGCATGAGGGGTACCCGGCGCTCTTATAGGCCGAGCCCGGGATACAAAGGTAAATGTACAATTGGCGAGGTCCCAGCTGTCAGTCTCAGACTAGAGCTGGGACCCTTATGACGTGTGCTCCCCGAATGACTCGGGGTAGACTAGAGGCTCTCCATACCGTTGGCTTTTAGGTCTTGCATAGTGAATAGTGCCCTCGCGTACTGAACAATGATCTGGAGTACTGAACAGTGGTCCGGTGCATTGAACAGTGGAGTTGTGAGCTCGGTCTTGTCGGCTTGTCCGCATGATCGGCGCTGGAGGGAACAACACGCCCCTGACAGCCCGGATCCTCTGGTATTTCACATTATTGAGCTTGTACCAGGTCTCCGACCTGGGATTTAGTTAACTCTTGTTGTTAGCTCGGATGTTGTTGTGTCCTCTTTGGCCGAATGAACCTAGGTGAGGCCGATTGCACTCTCTTGTAGCAATCAGCCTCTGACCTGATCAGCTCAGCCCACTGGAGATCTTTCTTGTGCTTTCTTGGTCTTGTTCTGGATCGGTGATCCTCTGATCGGTGATCTTCGGGTCAGCCTTGATTAGATCGGCCTTTCTCCGAATGGTGATCTTCAGGCCGAACCGGCTCGGTCTCACTTAGATCGGCGATCATCGGATCAATGATCTTTGTTTTGAAGTTGTGTTGCTTCTGGGTGACCCTACCCGGGGGTCATTCCCACGACACAATTCATCCCCATCGGAGGCGGCGGCGACTTTGGGGACCGATGTGTGGCCACGTTGCGCCTGCCGCCTCCAAGCTTCGTGCCGCCGAGACGGCTCTCCAAGCCGCCAACGCGGTGGTAGAAGGCACTGAAGAGGGTCGAGGCTTTCTCTGCACCGAGGCCAAGGCGGCGTACGACCTCGCGTACGACAAGTACAAGGCGGCGTCCGAGCAGTTCATCCCCAAGCCGTGAGAAGCCGCCGCAGACGCCCGCCGCATATCGACATATGTAGTTTTATGCTAATTTGCGGAAAAAATAAAAATGTAGTGGAAGTGGATGATGTAATCCGATGAACTCGAATGGATGTGACGTATCTTGTAGTCTGGAACTATCTTTAATGTTTATTTTTGAATCTATTCGCCGTCTCATATCTGTTGCTCGGAACAAATCATGCATGTAATCAATGCGGAGTTGAGTAGATTGTGCCCCTGATTCCAGCTAGCCGCCTATAACCACTGCACCTGTCAATGCGGAAATGCTTCATTAGATCCCCCACGTCCACCCCCTGACCGCGCGCACACGCTCCAACCTACAAGAATGGCGTCGCCGGTCAGCCCACGTTCAACCGTGCCTCCCGTCGCCGCGCCCCCAACCATGGAGGAATTGTGGGAGGATTACGATCGAAACCTAGAAGGGATGGTGCCACTGGAGGTAAAAGCCAAGCATCTGGCCGAGAAGGAGGAGGCGGACTCGAACGAAGCCGAGCGCCAGGGCAGAGTGGCGCGCTGAGAGGAAGACCATCTGGGTGAAGGCCGTCGAGCGTTCCATCTCGATGGCGCGCTGAGAGGAAGACAAGCAGGCCAAAGGCGCCAAACGCATTGCCGCCGCATGGAGGTACCAAGCAAAGGTGTACAGTGCCACCGAGAGTGAGATCGACTACGCTCCAACCCAGTCTGATAAGCTTGTGGCCAAGGAGCACCGACCCGTTGCTGATTCACATGTCAAGGATGCCGAGGCGGGAGAGGAGGCCCTCGCCTAGAACGTTGGAAGCCCGCCGCAAAGCAAGGAGGAGTGGGTTTAGTAGTAGTAGTACAAGTAGTTAAATAAATTATTTTATGTTGTATTTGGGTTTCATTTTCAGGGTTGTAGTAGTTTGTAAGATAATAATAGTGTCGCCCGGGATGAGGCATCGAACGCTTCTAACATGACGGAATCATCCCACACTAGCTTTTTAGCCGCTCTCATCTCATGGAGTACCCGTGGCCAGCCGAACTGGTGACGTTGAGTCAGAATCACAGTCGACCATTGCGAGGAGGAGGCGGCGAGGAGAGGGAAGGAGAAGCAGGATTTGGGTGCGCGAGAGAGGTGTACGTATGTATAGGGCAAGAATATGTCAATGAAACGGGGTACTCAATTATTTCTAGGGTTGTTCAATGCAAATGGGCTGTCCTAATATTGTGTGTGCGATGGTGCCTGCTGGTACTCAATTATTTCTAACCACTGGAGTATAGTAGTAGCAGAAGTAGCTAGTAATATATTTTTACAAGCTAGCTAGTACCAGACCTCTCGTAGTGCCCAGTGAGGCAGTGATCAGCAGATGCCATCCCACACGCAATTATGTGACGCTGTAACGCGTCCATCGGTATAAATTAACTTTTTTTTCTACGAAATTTCTATGCTGATGACACTGCACACATGACATGAAGCCAACACCCATATCCAATGATCGTTGAACCAGGTGCTAGTGTCGCGACGCCACTTGCCTTTGGGTGTGTGACATGTCGGCCGGCCACCTGTTGCACCCACATGACATGCACCCAAAGTCACCTGCCTTAAGGCACCGAACCTCAATCCTGCATTGTATGCATGGCTCATACACATATCCGGCGTCGTCCACCCCACCCAAATCGCGCATGTGTGTGGCATCGTGTGTATAGCAAGGTTGTTCTGTACTTCTTGACTTTACAGTGGTGTGACAACTCCATCAGTGAATAACTTCTCCACCCGAAATGTAATGCTTTACAAATAGGGCGTGGGTTGACTTCTCATTTACCGCGACAGTCAGGCATCCGGACGGTCAAGAGCACACCTTGCTTCAATGCTGCGGTGGGAGGCCGTCCCGTCGGCCTGCCACCCCGTTGAATTTCTCGCCACTTCGATTCCACATTTTCTTTCCATTCCAATTTACCACACTTTCCATAACTTCTACCCGTGGGGTAGGGATAATCCTTCTTCGCATAACTTCACTCCGACTTGGGTGGCTGCCTTGTGGGTCCGGAAGCAACATGGCCCACACGCCACTGATCTCTATTCAGTAGGTTGGTTTCGGGGTATAGAGGAATGAGAGACGGTGTAGTTCAATCTTTTCATCCGACCCCCACCCCTCCCTCCCTAGCTAGCTCCCCCTCCCCTCCCCTCCCACCCCCTCTCTAGCTCCCACTCCCCTCCCAAAGTCCCAAGATGAATCCTGACGGCCCACTTGTGGCTCACTCCTACATGATGGGAACCACCGAAGATGTGCCGGTCTCCGCGCCTTCTCCGACTGCCATCGCACCATCGGGGACGATTCCTAACGTTGCGCCAGTTTTATACCCACTCCGCCCGCCATCGTCTGCGAGCAAGTTGAGGAGAAGTTGTGCACCATCCACAGAGACATCCTCATCAAGATAGACGCAATGTACGAGGATGCGGCCATCAACGAATTCAAAGACAACGAACGGGAGGCCATCGAGTTCACCGAGGAGGTCAGCGACGAGGACCCTGAGGTATATCTGGATTGTACACGCTTCTTTATTTACATTGGGGTTTTCTGCATGTAACATATTGCCAGTTGGTTCGAAAATCAAAGTTATTTTCCATGCATGTCATTTGATTGGTCTTGTAATCTTGTGCTACCAAGGTGTAGGGTTTAGTTCCGGATAGTTCTTGTTTTAATCAGCATAGGGTACACTTTACTCTGTCTCTGGTTTCATACTCTCATTACGATTAGTGGCGGATCCATGATATCATTTCATATTTTTTTGCATTGCAACATCTAAATTGTTCATTTAGATGAAACCCTAGTCCCCCTTCATTAGAGCACCCACAATGATATGTTTTCCTGCCTCAAACCCTAGTCAAAGCCTCAACATGTTATAGCCATGAGTCCATGAGTATACACTTCCTCCAAAGATAACATGCAAGCAGAATTCTAATTACGTGGTGCCGATGACATGTGTGTAAGGTGCAGACAATTGTGTAACTCATGCTGCAATATATAGATGAAAAAAATTGTACTGAAAATTTGGGTGTCCGTGAATATATGTACTGAATCCGCCATGACCAACTGTCGATCCGCCCTTAATTATGATATCTATCATGGTTTCTTACCATCCCTTTTTTGTAGGTTGTTGATAGTTATCTTCTAAACATGATTATTCTTATGTGTTTAATATTTCACAGGTAGGTTCCGACTATGTCGACTTTGACAAGAAAAGCAGGGACAACAAGAGTCTACATCCTCCGCAAGCTGCTGAATGGGGCGTATGGGAACATCCGATGCCCATTCTTTCCTAGGAGGAAGGTTGCGAGAGACTTTGATAGCCTGATCATGCATTCCAAGAGCGTTGGCAAATCCTAGCGGGAAGAAGCGAACCCGGTAAAGAAGGCAATTCATGCAGCCTTTGGCGTCTTCCTCGAGAAGTACGTGAGGGGCCATGTTCCCTTCTTCATCCAGCGGCCTGCTCCTCTTCCTTAAGAGGTCGAAGAAGTACCGACCGGGATGCGCTCTACTTGGTTGCACCTGCGCGCTCCCTCTGCCGCCCCCGGCTATATATACGTTATGTCTTTTGGTTGTTGTTGGTGATGAAGACTGGTGCCCCATATATGTATTAAAACTTATGCCTTGCGATCGTCACCCTGATATGCTATGATCGTTAATCTATTGTTATCATCAAGTATATATATATATATATGTATATATATATTGTCAGAATCCTCTGTTAGGTAATGTGATAGGATCAAAGTCTTGTTGCATCATGTTAAAAATTTCAAAATAAGTCATTGAAATCAAATTCAAAAGAAAAAGGGAGAAGGACCCCCCCCAGATGAATTAATTCAAAAGGCCAGAAATAAATCTTCTCCAAAAATTCATGTTAGATTTTTGAAAAGTCTTATAAATGAGTGTGATCACATATCAAGTGATGTGGGACCCACCCCATGCTCATGGATTTTTCAAATATTCAAACAGGACCTTGGAATTAATCAAAACCCCCTATTTGATTTAAAGTTCAAATAATTTGAATTTTAAACATGTTCAAACTTTACAAGTGGCTAGCCTAGTATATTGTGATGCCACATAAAAAGTTTCAGCATTTAATAAAATGGTTTGATTTTTATTTTAGCTATCCAAAACAAATGTCAGAAGAAAACAGAAAAGAAAAATAAGAAAAAGAGGCAGAGAACACTTACCTGGCGCCCAGGCGAGAGCAGCCCAGCCAGCCCAGCCGGCCCACCAGGGGCAGCAGGGTCTTCTTCCCCGTCCCGTGCACCCAAGCTGCTCGGTGGAAAGCCACCGAGCCAGCCGTGGACACCACGTCGACGTCGAGGGCCTTCCAGGCCTCCCCGTGCCTTCTTCCTTCGCCTGGAGACGCCCTGGAGCACGCCTCCTCCATTCCTCCCCTCCAGCGCGACTCCTTCCTCCTCCCTCGCCGATTTCTTCCTCCACCCGAGAGCGCCTCCGTTTGCCATCATGTCCACGCGTGGCCAGTGAGCCTGTCAAGCTACACCGTCGTGTCCTTCAAGCTCCTCGTCGTCGACTACTCCGAGCTGCAGAAGGAATCGAGTCAGGAAGCTCCACCAACGACGTCCCCTTCAAGCTCTCGCCGCCGGCCGCCGTGAAGGTCTCCGTTAAATTCCCCGCCGCTGTGACCTCCCCGACTCGAACGACTACCTCGTCGTTCTCCCTGTGATCTGGTGAGCATTTCCCCCAAGCTCTCACAGCCCCGCAACCTATCTAGCTGGATTCGCCATGAGAGAAGGAGCTCGCCGCCGCCATGGTCGCCGGTGGGGCTGCTCTCTTGCTCGTTTGTCCTCGCCGTGCTGTCCATCGCATAGCTGGCGTTCCCAGGAGGCCGTCCAGCTAGCGCATGGCCAAGCACGGGCAGCACAGCGTCGACTGCGCGCCGACGTGCCTCTGATGCCTTCCGGTGGCGTTGCTCTGCACCAATCGACGCGCGCAAGGGAGGGCTTCAAGATGGAGGTGTCAGCGCTTCATTTGAACGCCGGAATTGTCCTCCCGTGCAGCGCCGCCGCGTCTGGTGACGCCAGCGTTTAGCCGCCGGCAGCCCGCCGACGTGGCCGTGGTTAGGGGCTTAACCCCACCTGGGTTAAGTGACCCTGGGTCGCTGACAGTGGGCCATGCCCCCCCCCTTAATCCCCTAGTTAGTTTTAACTAACCGGGTTAATTAACAAATAGGCTAACACCCCTGGCCCACAAGTCAGCCCCCCCCCCAGACATCACTGTGACATAAGGCTGACGCAGTAAAAGGAATTTCTAATTACAGAATAATCCAGAAATTCCAAAAAAGGGCTGAAACTTTGGAAATTCATAGAAAATTCATATTAACTCCAAATTTAACAAATAATATATGAAAAATGATCAGGAGAAAATTATATATCCAAATATCCAACTTTCAACCATGTTTGAGTTGAAAATAAAAGGGGACCAGTAGCATTTGCTATTTGGTTTAAATTGAATTAAATCAAATTCATTTCAAATGCTTTTGCAATTTGAACCATAGCAACATACCACATTATACTTGAACTTCAGAGGCATATCATACACATTTCAAAATGGTTTAACTTGATCAAACAATGTCATATGCAACTTGGCTAAATTGGAAATCATATGTGGAGTTTAAATTTGCAAATTCAATTGCAAATACCCCATTTAAGTGGAATTGCTTCACACATCAAAGCATATACATCAAGTTTCAATCTTCAACCATGTGATTGTGCATTGTATTTACTTTGCTACCTTGTTTGTTGTTTGTCGAGTAGATGTGGAACCGGAACAGGAGGCAGCCCCCTTCGTTGAAGACTTTGAACCCGAACCTCGTCAGCAAGGCAAGCAAACCCCCATTGATCATGTCGATAAAATCCCACTTCCCTCTCATGTCTCGCTTATGCATTGTATAGGATGATTACCATGCTACGTTTCTACCGCATAGATGAACCCATTCCTTTGCATGACCTATCTTTTGTCACAGTAGTAAGCAAACCACAATCCTAGCAAATATAGGAGTTGGTTGATATCATGTGGCCCCTGCAATTGTTACTGCTTATTGCATGCTTAGAGTGATACCATGATGTTACTGTTATGTGAGTCTGGATGGTAGTGATCATGATGATGTTGGTGGAAATGTGTTGGTGAATCTACCCTAATACAAGGTGAACGATGAGAGGCTGTGTAGGAGTACACGGTGGGTTGTCTCGTTGAACACCGCCCTAAGTCTGAGTTCTTGTGTGGTGATACAAGATGAAGAGTACAACCACACATTGGGCTCACTGACCCCTCTCAACCTATTAACTCATCCCTTTCAATGTCCAGATGTCGCAATAGTTCGGAGTTCTGGTAGGTTTGTGGCCTGGCTGCTAAGTGAGAGAACGGCTCAACCGAGACCGGCTTATGCACCACGCACACATCATCTGGGTCCACTTCGGTAAACCGGCCGGGTTCACGATAGTGGTAGCCAACCCAGGTAGGCGTCTTTCTTGGACTAGATCGGCCATGAGGTAACAGTTGTGGTGAGCATCCTCGCCGACACTTCTTGAATGGTGTCGAGTACAAAGGCGGTAACCGATGATCATGCGTGTGTAGCGGTACACTCCTGCAGGGTTAACAAAACTATTCGAATAGGCGCGTCCGCGGTTAAGGACTGCTTGGAAAGCTTAGCTTGATCATTAGACACCTTGAACTGGATACTTCTAAAATACACCAAAATAAGTGTGAGTGCTATGGCGTGCTTTCTCGTGGGGAAGTCGAGGAAGGCACCATGGTAGTGTAATTGGTTGGAGAATGTAGTGGACTCGTGTACGCTTCTTACCTCAAGTCTGGTACTCGTAGTTCAGGACTAGCCAAGTCAAAGCTGGCACTTCTGCAATTGAACCCCACCTCCCTTTACCTTGATACATGTGCATGAGTAGTATAGCTCCTATGTAAGTCTTGCTGAGTACGACTTTGTACTCACGTTTTCTTATTCTATGTTTTAGATGAACCCACTGACCCCGAAGGTGGCTTCTTCATCGAGCTCGACGACTGAAGACCAAGCTAGTATAGTCCCAGTCAGACGACTGGTTCCCTCGTGGAGGGCTTGTGTTGAAATAAGGCTTCTTAAGCCATTTGTTAAACTTTTCTGTACTCAGACCTACTTTGCTTCCGCTTGTCTGTTGTAATGTTGGATCACATGCTTGTGATCTCTGTGTGCACTCTGTGAGAGTTATCAATAAAATGTATACTTTGTAGAGAATTGCAATGATATCTGTTGTTCATACAAGGCATGTGTGTTGCGTGAATGTTTATAACATGCATGTCTTTGTATGGGTTTTCGAGACCTTAGTTGTGATCTGGCTGGCGGTCTTTCATACACAAAGTGGCCCTTAGATGTGCGCAGCTTGGGGCATCGCGATGCGATTGCTCGAGAGTCCGTCTCGTGCACACTTTGTGGTATGATCGAGCCCGCCCTAGACCCCGACTAAATGATCGAGCTGGCGTAAGTCTATGTAAGAGTTATGAGATAATCGATAGTATGGTTGAGGCAACTTGTCTTTGAATATGGGAGTTCATCACCCATATCATTAGACTTGTGTGCGGACGATGAGGACCCATCTCTGTTGATCATCCGGCCTAGATGGGATGCCCCTCACGTACGATGCTTTCCGAGAACATTCTGTGCTTGGCCTTGTCTGCTTAGACAAGTGGGTACGGTTCTCGGCTCTCCATATGACTATGTCGTAGCGGGACATGCATACGCTAACCCCAGGTCCCCACAGACTTGGTATCAGAGCATGACTGCCTGTAGGACTAGCAGCCTTGGCCGAAGTCGAGTTTAGCTTGCTATAGTTATATAGTTACTCTGGGTATATAAGGGAACAACGTAAGCCTTATTTTTTCTCCTTACCCTCATCGTTCTGAGTTCTGAGTCACCCTCATCTTGTTCTACGGGAAGATAGGACTAGGCTCACCTCTGTATGATTAGAACATCTCGTTGTTTGCTTCCTTGTAGCCGTAGGAAGGTTTTGATCGGTTTGTTAGAGTGGTTGTGCTTCCTTATTTATTACATCGTATGTAGGTGATGTTTCTACATTGCAAGAAAAGACATTTCTTACAATTAAAGTCGTTATGCTGCCCGAGTCATTCCAAGTTTCTTCATAATCTGATGCATTTGCAAACTCCTTCTTTCTGTTTCAGATGGCAGATCTTCCCCCTCGGCAGATTGTTCGTTTGACCAGGTGTCTCGGTGTGCGTGGCCATCCCGTCATGCTAATCGAGATGACGTCCTTCATTGGATATCGATGGTATCCTGAGTATATAGTTGAGGAACAATTCCTTGACTTCAACCAGACACAGTTCCACTGCATTGTCAGGATCTACCCGCACCACAATGGAGTCACTCAGCCTATCCACTTTGGACATGGCATTGGCATGACTGAGAACATGGTTGTGCAGGATGCTGCATACTCATGTATTACCCTGCTGAGAGAGGAGCACACTATGCTGAGAGATACGTCGTTCCGCTATATCCCTGCTGCACTTCCAGGAGAAGAGGGGTATTACACCGGACTGTACACAGATCACTCTTTGGAGGACCCTTTTCTTCAGATGACTGCTAGGTTTGCTTGTGATCGAGATCGTGATGCACGCGCTCTCCGTTTCGAGCTTCACGCCACCCGTGCCCGTCTGTATCGAGCACTGACACTCTTGGCACCCTTCGTGAGTGTTGGATCAGTCGAGTATGATGCTATCTACCCAGTCAGGACGCAGATGCCTTCTCGAGTTCCTTGGCCCGAGATTTGAGGCATTTTTCCACCCCGTGGTCCTCTGCTTCCACCCTACGCTGGACCTAGGCCCCATCCTTGCCCAAATGGAAATTAGGGTCCACAGGCCTCCGTGTTTTCCGATGGTCACCTTCAGCTACCGGGATACGCGGGTAACTTTTACGAGGACTACTATGGAGATGGAGATGAGTGAGACCACCTGTGGTCTTACTTAGTGAGGATGTAGTAGTATCTTAGTATATTGTACGCAAGGTGTTCTAAGTTCTAGAGGCTTAGATAAATAATGTATAGGAAGTCAAAGTGCCTCTGAAGGATGTATCATCTTCATCACATTTGTATTAGCTTGGTGCTTGTACTAAAACGATGTATGGTTTGTATGACAACTTGTGAATATATGGCTTGTATGCTTTTATCACCATGTTGTCCAGATGATTACTTCCTTTGCTCTGTAATCCTTCTAGTACCTTCAATACCTTGTTTAGACTCTTCAAATCAACCCTGTTTGACGTTGGTTTTCACCTTCAGGATGTCTCAAGGAACCCGTGGCCAGCTTGGTCGTGCCCAAGGTCGTGGGAATGAACAGGAGGAAGGCAACCTTCCACCCCCACCCACGATGGCTCAGGTTCTGATGGAGGTTGAGAGGAACCGCCGAGACTCTCACCATTTGCTGGAGGTCATTTCCCGCAACACCACTCAGCAGTGCAACGAGTTGGTGTCTCTGAACGACTTCATCCGGCTTCATCCCCCGGTTTTCAGTTACTCCACCGAGCCCCTTGACACCGATGACTGGCTTCGCAGCATCGAGAGGAAGCTCCAAGCAGGCCATGTTGCAGATGGCGACAAAGTCAGCTATGCCACTTACCACCTTGAGGGTCAGCTAGCTCTTGGTGGGAGAACTTCCTAAACATGCGTCCCGTTGGACCGCCCGCATCTTGGGATGAGTTCTGCACTTCCTTCCGCGAGCACCACATTCCAAAGGGTCTTATGGACCGCAAGCGTGAGGAGTTCTGCAACCTCACCCAAGCCAGAAGGACTGTTGACGAGTTTAGTCGTGAGTTCAACCGACTGGATCGCTATGCTACTGAAGAGGTCGCCACCGACGCAAAGAAGCAAGAGAGGTTCCGTCGTGGACTCAATTCCGGACTCCGTCGTGAGCTCAACCTGCATGACTTTGCCACCTTCCAGGTCCTTGTCAACAAGGCCATCAAGGCAGAGGACATGAACACCCCCAATGACTTCCGCAAACACCCTAGAGATGATGGATCATCCAGTTCCGGCTCTCAGAAGCGCAAGATCTGGATCCCCAACATTATGTTCCGCCAGAACAACCCACCGAGGCCATCCTATGTGGCGCCTCGTCCACCAGCTCAGTTCCACCCCGCTCCACCGAACAACCCAGCTCCACGCACTCTCTTTGGAGCCTGCTACAAGTGTGTTCAGGCAGGCCACTACTCCCGTGAGTGTCCCCCGAACCAGCTCCAGAATCAGAATGCTCCACCCCATGCCGGAGGGAACAACAATGGTCGTGGCAAGCCACCCCAGAAGGTCTACACCACCAAACCCGCTCCTCCCGCCACTCATGGACGTGTGAATCAGATTGCCGCCGAAGAGACTGACGACACCACTGACGTCATTCTTGGTACGCTCCCAGTCAATTATGTTCCTACTTCCGTTCTTTTCGACCTAGGAGCATCTCATTCATTCATGTCGGAAAGTTATGCACTTCGTCATGAGTTATATTTTGTTGAATTGTCCACCCCAATGATTATTCAAACTCCAGGGTCAAGATGGCAAACTAATAGAGTAAGCCATGGTAATCAAATTGCAATTGTGGGTTTTGTACTCCTTGCTTCACTCATAGCCCTTAAGTCTTTAGACATTGATGTCATCCTTGGCATGGATTGGCTATCAAGACAGAATGCCTACCTGGATTGCAAAGGCAAATCAGTGAAACTAACCCACCCTTCAGGCAAGACAGTCAACTATACCTCACCCAGAACAAGAACCCAAGTGCATCTTTGAATGTGCTTCCCCTTCCCGACCTTGAAGATGTTCCGGTGGTTCATGACTTCCCGGATGTCTTTCCTAAAGAGCTGCCGGGCATGCCACCCGACAGATGTGTAGAGTTTATAGTGGATCTTGTGCCAGGAACCGCACCAATTTCTAGACGCCCATACAAAATGGCCCCACGTGAGTTAGCTGAGCTTAAAACCCAACTGGAAGCTTTGTTGGAAAAAGGCTTCATCCGCCCTAGCTCATCGCCATGGGGTTGCCCCGTTCTGTTCGTATCGAAGAAAGATGGAACAGAAAGGATGTGCGTAGACTATCGCCCGCTAAATTTAGCGACGATAAAGGACAAGTACCCACTGCCCAGGATCAATGATCTTTATGATCAACTTGCAGGATCCTCAGTCTTCTCCAAGATGGATTTGAGATTGGGTTATCATCAAATCAAAATCCGAAACGAGGACATTCCCAAAACGGCTTTTACTACTCGTTATGGTCTTTACGAGTACACCGTCATGTCCTTTGGTTTAACCAATGCCCCCGCCACTTTCTCACGCATGATGAATTCGATCTTCATGGAGTACTTAGATAAATTTGTTGTAGTTTATCTCGATGACATTCTCATCTACTCGAAGAATGAAGAAGAACATGTCGAACACCTAAGTCTGGTATTGATGAAACTTAGAGAGAATCACCTATATGCTAAATTCTCCAAGTGTGAATTTTGGCTACCAGAAGTGACCTACTTAGGCCACGTGATTTCTGCAAAAGGCATTGCTGTGAATCCCGAGAGAGTTCAGGCCGTCCTTGACTGGACTCCACCTAAATCGGTTAAGCAAGTTAGGAGTTTTCTTGGCCTAGCCAGCTATTGCCGCCGCTTCGTCGAGAACTTTTCTAAAGTTGCAAAGCCTCTAACTGAACTCCTCAAGAAAGATAAGAAATTCCTATGGACTCCCAAGTGCGAGGAAAGCTTTCAAGAGCTAAAAAGAAGATTGACTTATGCACTCGTACTTGCACCTCCGGACACCAAAAAGGATTTCGAGATCTATTGTGACGCATCACGGCAAGGGTTAGGATGCATACTTCTGCAAGATAGACATGTGGTAGCTTATGCTTCACGCTAGTTGCGGCCACATGAAGAGAACTATCCTACCCATGACCTTGAACTCGCTGCCGTAGTTCATGGCCTAACAACTTGGCGACATTACCTCCTTGGTAATCGTTGTGAGATCTATTCCAACCACCAAAGCCTCAAATACATTTTCACCCAGCCAGATCTTAATCTCAGGAAAAGACGCTGGATTGAGTTGATAAAAGATTACGACGTAGGAATCTCTTACACCCCAGGCAAAGCCAATGTCATGGCTGGTGCACTAAGTCGTAAGTCGTATTGTAACAACCTCATGTTACAATAGTATGAACCACTTCTTCATGAGGAATTTTGCAAACTCAATCTTGAGATTGTTCCCCATGGCTATCTTTCTACCTTGGTGGTGAAACCAACTCTTGAGGATCAAATCATAGTTGCCCAAAGGCGTGCACGAGGTGCTCGCCGGATCAAGGAGAACATTGCTAGCGGAGTTGCTAAATGTTTCTCCACAGATAGCAAGGGAACGGTATTCTTTGGAAATCGTTTGGTAGTACCTAAGAATAGGGAACTAAGGCAACTCATCCTCAAGGAAGCACATGACACACCCCTCTCAATTCATCCCGGTAGCACAAAAATGTACCGAGATCTACGCCAGAGATTTTGGTGCACTAGGATGAAGAGAGACATTGCTCGATTTGTTGCCGAATGTGATGTTTGTCGTCGCATTAAGGCAGAACATCAAAGACCTGCTGGTACACTTCAACCTTTGCCTATACCAGAGTGGAAATGGGACAAAGTCGGTATGGACTTCATCACCAGCTTTCCAAAAACCTAGAAAGGAAACGATACCATCTTCGTTGTCATAGATAGACTTTCCAAAGTTGCTCACCTCCTTCCAGTTCGCGAGTCTATAACGGCTAGCCAGTTAGCGGACTTGTACGTCTCTAGAATTGTATCCCTTCACGGTGTTCCTTTGGAAATAAATTCTGATCGTGGTAGCCTTTTCACCTATAGATTCTGGGGAAGCTTTCAGAATGCTATGGGAACTCATCTCTCCTTTAGTACAACTTTCCATCCTCAGTCTAGCGATCAAGTCGAAAGGGTTAACCAAATTCTTGAAGACATGCTCAGAGCTTGTGTTATCTCATTCGGAAAGAATTGGGAGAAGTCTCTGCCATTCGCCGAATTTGCTTATAACAATAGTTTTCAATCTAGTCTGAACATGGCTCCTTTTGAACTCCTATATGGACGACGATGTCGAACACCTTTAAACTGGTCAGAAACCGGTGAAAGACAATTCTTTGGACCGGAAATGATCAAGGAAGCAGAAGAGCAAGTTCGTATTGTTCGTGATCAATTGAAAGCAGCCCAGTTTCGTCAGAAAAGCTACTATGATCGTCATCATAGGCAAGAGAGTTACAATCTGGATGAGAAGGCTTACCTTCGGTTTACTCCTCTGAAGGGAACCCAACGATTAGGTATCAAAGGCAAGTTGGCCCACGTTACATCGGACCTTTCCGCATTTTTGCTAAACGTGGAGAAGTTGCCTACCAACTTGAACTACCCCCGCACCTTTCCCGAGTACATGATGTATTCCATGTGTCCCAACTCAGGCGTTGCTTCAAGGACCCCATCCGCGAAGTCGACCATGAAACGCTTGATCTATAAGATGACCTTTCTTATCGAGAATACCCCATTCGTATTCTTGATTCCGCAGAGCGTGTCACTCGTCGTCAGAAGATTAAGTTTCTGAAAGTGCAATGGTCACACCACTCTGAGAGAGAAGCTACGTGGGAAAGAGAAGACCGTCTCAGTGCCGAGTACCCCACCTTTCTCCCGCAAACTTCTGAATCTCGGGACGAGATTCTTTTGAGTGGGGGCGAGTTGTCAGAACCCTCTGTTAGGTAATGTGCTAGGATCAAAGTCTTCTTGCATCATGTTAAAAATTTCAAAATAAGTCATTGAAATCAAATTTAAAAGCAAATGGGAGAAGGAACCCCCCCCCCAAGATGAATTAATTCAAAAGGCCAGAAATAAATCTTCTCCAAAAATTCATGTTAGATTTTTGAAAAGTCTTATAAATGAGTGTGATCACATATCAAGTGATGTGGGACCCACCCCATGCTCATGGATTTTTCAAATATTCAAACAGGACCTTGGAATTAATCAAAACCCCCTATTTGATTTCAAGTTCAAATAATTTGAATTTTAAAAATGTTCAAACTTTACAAGTGGCTAGCCTAGTATATTGTGATGCCACATAAAAAGTTTCAGCATTTAATAAAATGGTTTGCTATTTATTTTACCTAGCCAAAACAAATGTCAGACGAAAACAGAAAAGAAAAATAAGAAAAAGAGGCAGAGAACACTTACCTGGCGCCCAGGCGAGAGCAGCCCAGCCAGCCCAGCCGGCCCACCAGGGGCAGCAGGGTCTTCTTCCCCGTCCTGTGCACCTAAGCTGCTCGGTGGAAAGCCACCGAGCCAGCCGTGGACACCACGTCGACGTCGAGGGCCTTCTAGGCCTCCCCGTGCCTTCTTCCTTCGCCTGGAGACGCCCTGGAGCACGCCTCCTCCATTCCTCCCCTCCAGCGCGACTCCTTCCTCCTCCCTCGCCGATTTCTTCCTCCACCCGAGAGCGCCGCCGTTCGCCGTCATGTCCACGCGTGGCCAGTGAGCCTATCAAGCTACGCCGCCGTGTCCTTCAAGCTCCTCGTCGTCGACTACTCCGAGCTGTAGAAGGAATCGAGTCGGGAAGCTCCACCAACGACGTCCCCTTCAAGCTCTCGCCGCCGGCCGCCGTGAAGGTCTCCGTTAAATTCCCCACCGCTGTGACCTCCCCGACTCCAACGACTACCTCGCCGTGCTCCCTGTGATCTGGTGAGCATTTCCCCCAAGCTCTCAGAGCCCCTCAAACTCTCTAGATGGATTCGCCATGAGAGCAGGAGCTCGCCGCCGCCATGGCCGCCGGTGGGGCTGCTCTCTTGCTCGTCTGTCCTCCCCGTGCTGTCCATCGCATAGCTGGCGTTCCCAGGAGGCCGTCCAGCTAGCGCATGGCCAAGCACGGGCAGCACAGCATCGACTGCGTTAAGACCGTGGCTCCGCCGCCGCTAGGGCTCGTCGCCGACATGCATCCGATGCCTTCCGGTGGCGTTGCTCTGCACCAATCGACGCGCGCAAGGGAGGGCTTCAAGATGGAGGTCTCAGCGCTTCATTTGGACGCCGGAATCGTCCTCCCGTGCAGCGCCGCGGTGTCTAGCGACGCCGGGGTTTAGCCGCCGGCAGCCCGCCGACGTGGCCGTGGTTAGGGGCTTAACCCCACCTGGGTTAAGTGACCCTGGGTCGCTGACAGTGGGCCCTGCCCCCCCCCCCCCCCCCGTTCATCCCCTGGTTAGTTTTAACTAACCGGGTTAATGAACAGAGAGGCTGACACCCCTGGCCAACCAGTCAGCCCCCCACCCCCTGACGTCACTGTTACATAAGGCTGACGCAGTAAAAGGAATTTCTAATTACAGAATAATCCAAAAATTCCAGAAAAGGGCTGAAACTTTGGAAATTCATAGAAAATTCATATTAACTCTAAATTTAACAAATAATATATGAAAAAAGATCAGGAGAAAATTATCTATCCAAATATCCAACTTTCAACCATGTTTGAGTTGAAAATAAAAGGGGACCAGTAGCATTTTCTATTTGGTTTAAATGGAATTAAATCAAATTCATTTCAAATGCTTTTGCAATTTGAACCATAGCAACATACCACATTATACTTGAACTTCAGAGGCATATCATACACATTTCAAAATGGTTTAACTTGATCAAACAATGTCATGTGCAACTTGGCTAAATTGGAAATCATATGTGGAGTTTAAATTTGCAAATTCAATTGCAAATACCCCATTTAAGTGGAATTGCTTCACACATCAAAGCATATACATCAAGTTTCAACCTTCAACCATGTGATTGTGCATTGTATTTACTTTGCTACCTTGTTTGTTGTTTGTCAAGTAGAGGTGGAACCGGAACAGGAGGCAGCCCCCTTCGTTGAAGACCTTGAACCCGAACCTCGTCAGCAAGGAAAGCAAACCCCCATTGATCATGTCGATAAAATCCCACTTCCCTCTCATGTCTCGCTTATGCATTGTATAGGATGATTACCATGCTACGTTTCTACCGCATAGATGAACCCATTCCTTTGCATGACCTATCTTTTTTCACAGTAGTAAGCAAACCACAATCCTAGCAAATGTAGGAGTTGGTTGATATCATTTGGCCCCTGCAATTGTTACTTCTTATTGCATGCTTAGAGTGATACCATGATGTTACTGTTATGTGAGTCTGGATGGTAGTGATCATGATGATGTTGGTGGAAAGATGTTGGTGAATCTACCCTAATACAAGGTGAATCATGAGAGGCTGTGTAGGAGTACACGGTGGGTTGTCTCGTTGAACACCGCCCTAAGTCCGAGTTCTTGTGTGGTGATCCAAGATGAAGAGTACAACAACATTGGGCTTACTGACCCCTCTCAACCTATTCACTCATCCCTTTCGATGTCCAGATGTCGCAATAGTTCGGAGTTCTGGTAGGTTTGTGGCCTGGCTGCTAAGTGAGAGAACGGCTCAACCGAGACCGGCTTATGCACCACGCACACATCATCTGGGTCCTCTTCGGTAAACCGGCCGGGTTCACGATAGTGGTAGCCAACCCAGGTAGGCGGCTTTCTTGGACTAGATCAGCTATGAGGTAACAGTTGTGGTGAGCATCCTCGCCGACACTTCTTGAATGGTGTCGAGTACAAAGGCGGTAACTGATGATCATGTGTGTGCAGCGGTACACCCCTGCAGGGTTAACAAAACTATTCGAATAGTCGCGTCTGCGGTTAAGGACTGCTTGGAAATCTTAGCTTGATTATTAGACAACTTGAACTGGATACTTCTAAAATACACCAAGATAAGTGTGAGTGCTATGGCGTGCTTTCTCGTGGGGAAGTCGAGGAAGGCACCATAGTGGTGTAACTGGTTGGAGAATGTAGTGGACTCGTGTACGCTTCTTACCTCAAGTCTGGTACTCGTAGTTCAGGACTAGCCAAGTCAAAGATGGCACTTCTGCAATTGAACCCCACCTCCCTTTACCTTGATACATGTGAATGAGTACTATAGCTCCTATGTAAGTCTTGCTGAGTAAGACTTTGTACTCACGTTTTCTTATTCTATGTTTTAGATGAACCCACTGACCCCTAAGGTGGCTTCTTCATCGAGCTCGACGACTGAAGACCAAGCTAGTATAGTCCCAGTGAGACGACTGGTTCCCTCGTGGAGGGCTTGTGTTGAAATAAGGCTTCTTAAGCCATTTGTTAAACTTGTCTGTACTCAGACCTACTTTGCTTCCGCTTGTCTGTTGTAATGTTGGATCACATGCTTGTGATCTCTGTGTGCACTTTGTGAGAGTTATCAATAAAATGTATACTTTGTAGAGAATTGCAATGATACCTGTTGTTCATACAAGGCATGTTTGCTGCGTGTATGTTTATAACATGCATGTCTTTGTATGGGTTTTCGAGACCTTAGTTGTGATCTGGCTGGCGGTCTTTCATACACCAAGTGGCCCTTAGATGTGCGCAGCTTGGGGCATCGCGATGCGATTGCTCGAGACTCCGTCTCGTGCACACTTTGTGGTATGATCGAGCCCGCCCTAGACCCCGACTAAGTGATCGGGCTGGAGTAAGTCTATGTAAGAGTTATGAGATAGTCGATAGTATGGTTGAGGTGACATTTTTTTTTGAATATGGGAGTTCATCACCCATATCATTAGACTTGTGTGCGGACGATGAGGACCCATCTCAGTTGATCATCCGGCCTGGATGGGATGCCCCTCACGTACGATGCTTTCCGAGACTGTTCTGTGCTTGGCCTTGTCTGCTTAGACAAGTGGGTACGGTTCTCGGCTCTCCATATGACTATGTCGTAGCGGGACATGCATACGCTAACCCCGGGTCCCGATATATATATATATATATATATATATATATATTATATATATATATATATAGCGATGGATTATTCTTCACCCCCCTCTGATTTGACATTAATACACCGTAATTTTACATTTCTTAAATTTGATCTTATTTCATACGTAAAAAGAGAACGTAAACAAATATAATCACCATAAAATATATTTTATGTTACATAAAATTACAAACGTAAAAATAATGGGGTAAAATATAGATAAAATGTATTTTTTTATCTTATGAGCTATATTTTTGTTTTTTATGTAAAAATTTATGTAGTGAATCCATATTAATGTAATTATTTGTATTACAAATGTAAAATTTTATGAAAGGTTCGTAAAATTACCTCGGGTGAAGAATAAATTATTCCGTACCTTGGGTGATGAATAGCTTCACAAACGGTCTATTCTGCTAATATTAGCTGAATAACTATTCCGATAACACTTCAGAACTGCATCGGATCGCAAAGGGAACTACACTGCTAAATCACGAGCACTGCAGCTCGGGTAAAAACGAACTGCATGCAGTATTTTCACCTTAAATTTTTAACCGTTGCTCGGAATTGAGCATATGATACACCGCTGGATTCGTATGGAAAAGGATCATCTTCCATATGTTGAACACTTCCCCTGATTCTTCACGGCTTAAGAGAAGTTTCGAAAACGGTGCGGAGACCCCTTTCACAGCGGCTGTTTTTTCGCGATTTCTCTTAAACCGTTCATTGGAATGATGCAAAAAATATACAGTTGGAAAGATATCGATCAGGCGCTTCATCCATATGTAGAACACTTTGTCTAATTCGCTACAGATTGCAGAGAAATCTAGCCGCAAAAAAACGCGCACACTCTATTTTTCGTCGCCGGATCTTGTAGAGAGTAGAACTTTTTATGGAGTAGGAGATTAATCCATATGTTGAACACTTTTCTAGATTCCCCACGGTTTTGAAGTAATTTGAAAAATGGATTGGCTGTCCACATTTGGGGCAGCGGGCTTTTTCCGTAAATTCTTTTGCTTCGCTTATCCGGTCGATGCAATATATACAGAGTTGTGTAGATATTATTCAGGCGCTCCATTTTCATGTAGAACACATTTTCTAATTCATTACAGTTTAAAAGTTGTGTCGATTGTACTAAAAACGCGAAGCTTCGTTTTTCCGGACCCGAAATCGACGAAGAGAACTGCATTCGCCGGGCCATCGCACCGCATCCGACAGGAAAGCGCACTGCATTATCGGTAAACAAAACGCACGTATTTTTCTTGGATCCGAACTCGACGAAGCGAATTGCATGTGATTGCATCCGACGTGCAACCGCACTGCATTATCGGCAAACAAAAATTGACATTTTTTCATGGATCTGAAATTGCTGAAGCGAACTGCATCGATCGCGCAACCGCATCGCATGTGTCGACAGAGAGCACTGCACAGGTTTTTTGATTAATTCATCACAACATCGCAGTTCTCTTCGCGGAAAGTGAATCGCGACACACCGAACCAAACTGCACGGTTTCTTCTTCTTCTTTAAACTTTTTTTTGTAGGTGAATCACATCCAGTGCACTTCATCCGCGGGCAACCACAGTACAAACAAAGCTTAAGTGAACTGCATATTTTTTAAAATTCATGAATATTTTTTTCCAACAGTTTTCATTAACGAATGTGAACCGTAGAAATGAACCCAAGTGAACCATAACACCATGAAAAAGTGAACCGAACTGTTAATAAAAATTGATACACACAAGAATCAAAACCACTGTAACACAAATTGAACTGCAGTTTTCTTCAAGTGAACATCCATGTTACCTTCTATCTTTCACTGAACGCACTACAAATAATTTACAAAGGAAGAAATATAAAAAATTGAGGTTCTCATGGCTCATTCGACACCTTAACAGAATGCACTACCACTTGGATTTTTGGACCACCTGCCACTGTTCCATGTAGCTCACAGCAGAGGTAGCAAATGTCGTGCAATCTTTTACACTGTTCAGAGGGATGGTATGGATAACCTCCACCGTTAGTATCTTCTCCTGAGAAAAATCCATACTGAACAAAACAACATACAACAACATATTACACTGAACTACATGTCCATCGTAATTTGCTGACCTATTAGTCGCGCAGGGGCTAGGGTGAGGAACGGGGAGAGGAGGAAGCCAGGGCGAGTGGTTGTCGGTGTGGATCCATAGGAGAGGTGCGCTCCGGCAAGTTCATGGGGAGGACGGGGAGGCCCGCCGGCAAGATTCCTCTGCCGCCCTCATCTCACCTCCTCGTCGTGGGGCGAGCCGCCGCTACAGGAGGATGACGGCGGGTGAGGAGGCGGCCGTGCGGAGGCGCGTGAGGCAGATGGCACTGAGGGGCGTGGTGGAAGATGGTGCCCCGGCGGCACAGCGGCGCGATGAAGGAAGCACCCCGGCGGTGAGGAAGGGAGGCACCGGGGGGACGCCGATCCGATGGGTGGCGCTCTGCTCCTTGCTGTGTTTGGCCGGATCAAGTCGTGGCGGACTGGTTGGGTCGCCGGCCGCCGGATCCAGGGCATAGCTGGCCGGATCGACTCATGGCGGGCCGCTCCTTGCTGCCGCCGGCCGGATCCAGGGGGAGGCCTCGATCCGATGGGTGGCGGGATAGATGGGCCGCCGTGGGTCAGATGGCGCGGCGCAGGGAGGAGACGCCATGGGGAAGGGATGTGGTGTGGCGTCGGTGGGGAGGGAAGGAGGCAAATCGGGGAGAGAGGGGAGCGCGTTCGTGGTGGCTGGGTGGGGCACAGGATAAGGTAGGGCGGTTTTTTCCTCTCGGTTAATTTTGTAGTCAGCGGGACGATCCGAGTTGTTAGCAGAATAAGGTTGGTGTTGTTAGAATAAGGTCTTAACGGGTGTTATAATAATAGACCCACCCTATATATATATGTCGTCTATTGTACAGTCGATGATAGAATAATATTCTGCAATAATCTCGTACTGCCGAGATAACGATCTGGTACTACTTCTGCACAACACTACCGTACTTATTTTTTGTAAAGTGAGTACTGCTTTTCTGTCTATGTGTAGTAATTCAATCATAAATTCTAAACCGTTAATCGGAATAGCGCAAATGATATACCATTGGAAAGCTACAAAAAATCCTCAACTTTTTTGTATTGTGACTTTTTTCAAAATTTATATTTTTTATTATGAATTTTCAGAAAACAGAAATCATCACAAGTTGAATGAAAAGTGTTTTGAACGCAATTTTTACCCACTTCTCGGAATTGCGCAATGATATACCGTTGGAAAGCTACTGAAATTTCCAAAAGTTTTTATGTTTTAATGTTTTTCAAATTTTGCATATTTTTTGAACAGTTTTGAAAATACTAAAAATCAGTTTTATTAAAACATGATTATTGATAATTTTTAGACATCAATATGATGCAAATGATATGGCATTGGAAAGCTATTTAAATTTCCCATATTTTTGTGTATTAAAGTTTTTGAAATTTTACATAATTTTTTAGCAGTTTTGAAAATACCAAGGTTTATTCAAAATAGACAAAGAGTAATTTGATATTATTTTTTAACCACTTCTCGGAATAGGTCAAATGATATACCTTTGAAAAGCTACTGAAATTTACAAACGATTTCGTGTGTTAAGTTTTTTGAAATTATGCAGAGTTTTTGAACAGTTTTCAAAATACTAAAATTCAGTTTTATTAAAAGATGATCATTGATATTCATCGGACCTCGGAATGATGCAAATGATATGGCGTTTGAAAGGTACTGCAATTTAGCAACTTTTTCGTGTTTTAACATTTTTTAATTCTTCATGGTTTTTGAACAAAATTCAAAATACCGATATTTTTCCTGTTCGAAGGAAACATAGTATCGTACTTCTCTCGAATATGTCTTTCGTACTGCCGAATAAGAAAAAAAATCTTGTACTGCTCAAAATGAATAAATTTTATTTCTCGTATTTTTTGATAGATTTAACCTTCCTGGATATGCATCGTGTATTTTCTACGGAATATGAGTTTCGTACTACCTAGGTATAAGATCTGGTACTTCTGCTCTATGACTACCGTACATCTTTTACGTGAACATGGTACTACTTTTTCGTACCTCAATAGTAATTTTCTTGTAGATTGTAAAACATTAGTTGAAATTGCGCAAATGATATATTGTTGGAAAGCTACAAAAAATCCTCATATTCCTATTGTAAGTTTCTTCATTTTTGTGGTTATTTTATTATGATTTTTTTTTAAACAGAAATCATCACATGTTGATTGAAAAGTGTTTCGAACGAAATTCTTCAACCACTTGTCGAAATAGAACAAATGATATACCGTCGGAAAGCTACTAAAATTTCCATACTTTTATATGTTTTAAGTTTTTTCAAATTCATCATGGTTTTTGGAAAATATTCAAAATCCTGAGATTTTCTCTGTTTCGGAAAACAGAGTTTTTGCACTTTCCTAGACATGCATCACGTACTCCTTGGAATATCAGTTTTGTACTGCCCGTTGTCATAATTTTTGTACTTCCTGTGTTTGATAATCATTTTTTTTTCCAAAAAAAAGAGTATTGTACTTCTGTGAATATTAGCCTTGTATTTTTTTCCATGAATTTTTTGTACTGCTTATGAACAAATTATTTTTGTATTGCCAAAAATAAAAAAATGCACTCCTAAAAGTAACTGATTTTTTTATTGCCAAGAAAGAATTAATTGTATTGCCTACAACGAATCAATAATACTGCCACGTAATAAAAAATTCCAGAGAACTCAAATTCCCTCCCCATGTACCTTGTACTTCTGTGTATTTGAGTTTCGTACTGCCCGATAATAATAATAATAATAATAATAATAATAATTGTACTATTCGAAATAAATAAATCTTACTGCTCGGAGTTTTTCTAAATAACACAACTTTGCCTTGTACTTGTGTTAAATACGAGTCTCGTACTGCCATGCAATAAAAAAATTGTATTGCTCAAAATGATTAAATTGTACTTCTCATAAGTTTATTTCATATGACTCAACTTTTCGTTGGTATGTATCTTATACTTCTGTGAAATATAAATTTCGTACTGCCCGCAATAAAAAATCACTACTAAAAATAATCAAATTTTACTTCAAGGAAGAAATCAATGGTACTCCCGAGAGATTCCACGGTACTGTCCATATTTATAGTTTATGTGTTGCCCTTTTATTGAATTTGTAATTTGTACTAGTTTATCCATATGCTATGTACTGCTGATGATATCAATCTTGTATTTCTTTTTGTGAAATTATCATACTTCTTTTGATATCAAGTATTTTTATTTTCTATTATGTATATTGTATTGCTTAACTAATCTTTTGTATTATTTTTTTAGTGGTTTAGAACCTTTTATTATATTATTCTTCTACTTCTTTTTAATATTATTTACAGGTGTGCAAATTGATGCAGATGACTCGGAGTGGAAAGCAGCTAGGCCAGGCAAGAAGAGAAAATTTTATATTTTGATCTCCAATATATATAAATTTGATCTCCAGAGATCTTGCTTTTCATATTTTTATCTCCACTATATATAAATTTTACAAGCAACCATATTTATAGTTCAAAATCACTATGTATAGGACATCTTCCTGTGATGGCCGTGAACATGCGTCATACTGAAATCGTACGTATAGCAGTGCTCTTTTTAGTTTGTACTACAGTACTTTGAACTTGCTATTGAGTAAACTTGTCATCTGCAGGCCGTGGGAGCCGAACGGAACACCAATGAAGAACCTGCAAAAGTTTGCGAACGCCAGCCATGCCGGCCGTGGGAGCCGAATGGAACACCAATCTACGAGTATCATTTTGCACATACATCTCGCACATCCAAGAAGCTGTGGATGTGTCCTGTTGGCCGGGGGAGGGAGAAAAATGAGGAGCGTAGGGATTGGGGTGGCGCTGTCTATTCGGCGAGCAACGCTCGCGTAGACCACCCAGGACCTGCTCCTCCGGAGCTCCACGGCGGGGAGGAGGCCAAGTGCGCCATCTGGGCCAAATCCAGATCCGGTGGCTGTCCTCCTCAGTCCTCGCACACATAGCTCTCCCTATTCCCTTTGATCTGTAACGCTCGGGGAGGGAGGGAGGCCGTGGTCTTCAGGTCGGGCCAGGGAAGCCATGCCCAGCGTGCGCGGGGAAGGAAGTCTGGCTTCGGCGGCGCAGTAAATGTGGCGCGGGGAGAGGTCGGGCCTCAGCGGCTCCGGAGGGACAGCGCGGCGGTGCAGTTGCCCCGTTGGCTCCGGAGGCTTCCTCCACTACCTCCGTGCGGCCATGGAGAAGAAAGCACCCTTGGTCGCTCGAACCCCTTAAGACGACACGGATCGGGAACGCCATGGCCAGGAGGGAACCGGGCGCAGGGGTTGGGGATTGTGGCGTTGGTGGAGAGGGGCGTCTGAGGCCATGGTGGGGTGGGGGACGTGGTCGCCGGGGGCGGCAGCGGTCATGGCAGCAGGAGGGAGAAGGGAACCGAGGCCAGGTTTGCTCTCTTTCTTCCTGCTTTGACCGAACCGGTACGAGCGTCTTATATAAAGGGATTTATTGTAGAATACTATTCTACAATCAGTTGTAGAATAGACCCACATATATATATATATATATTCTGACATCGTTGTCAGAATAACTATTCTGACAACATTCCGAACTGCATCGTATCGCAAATAGAACCGCAGCGCTGAATTTGGAGCACTGCAGCTCGGGTAAAACAGAACCGCATGCACCATTTTCGCTGTAACTTTTTAACGGTTTGTCGGAATTGAGCGTATGATACACCATTGGATTCGTGTTGAAATGGAGCATCTTCCATATGTTGAACACTTCTTCTAATTCCTCACCGATTAAGAGAAGTTTCGAAAACGGTGCGGCTGCCCACTTTTGCAGCGGGCGTATTTTCACGATTTCTCTAAAACCGTTGATCGGAATGATGCAAATGATATACTGTTGGAAAGATATCGATCAGATGCTCCATCCATATGTAGAACACTTTGTCTAATTCCTCGCGGTTTGAGAGTAATTTAAAATTGAAAAAAATGAAGCCACTTTGTTTTTGGTTTTCGGATCTCGTAGAGAGTCAAACTTTTTAACTCTTTGTCGAAACGATGCGTATGATACACCGTTCGATTCGAATGGAGTAGGATCATCTTCGATATGTTCAACACTTTTCGAGATTCTGCACGGTTTTGAAAGAATTTAGAAAACGGTGGCGCTGCCCTCTTTTGGACAGCGGACGTTTTCGCGTAAAAAAATTTGATTCGTTCGTCCGATCGATGCAATTGATACACAGTTGGATAGCTCTCGTCGAGGCGCTCGATTTTCATGTACAACTTTCTCTCTAACTCCTTACGTTTTAAAAGTTGCGTCGATTTTACTAAAACGTGGACTCATTTTTTTCGCGGAACAAAAAATCGGCGAGTGAACTGCATTGGTTTGGATCCGACAGTCAAGCGCACTGCATTATCGCCAAACAGAGCGCACGTGTTCTTTGCGGACCCGGAATCGGCCAAGCGAACTGCATTCGTCGGGCAACCGCTCCGCATCCGACCGATAAGCGCACTGCATTATCAAAAAAATGGAAATGCACATCTTCTTTTCATGAATTCAAAATTGACGTAGTGAACTGCATCCTTCAGAGACCGGTTGCACTTATCGACATATAGAACTGCACTTGTTTTTATAAGTTTTAACATATATTTTTATTAACGAGCGTGCACCGCAAAGACGAGGCGAGTGAACTGCATTTATTTTTCTTCAAACTGCATCTTTTTTTTTGTCAACAAACTGCATTATTTCTTCCAAATTACATAGCTACATTATTTTTTATATCATTCACAGCACACAGCGAGCCTCTCCAACATACACAGTGAACTGCATTCCACCGAAACCAAGAAAACAAAAATATTGAACCAGATTTTTGTGCACCATCTCACGCTCTGATTTTCGCACTGTACACTTGATTCTTTCACTAATCGTCCATGTTTTTTAATCTATAAGACAGCTACGAACTGCAATCCTCCCACAATGAACAAAAAACACCTAAAAAAGCCAGGAAAAAGATAAAATTAACTTCACAGAGCGGCCTCACGTGCAGATCGAAATCCTCCAAGCAATAAGGGGTCGTTCTATCACCTTGATCCATCTAGCCATCGTGGGGGCGCTACGGCCTGAGTACCACGACGAAGACCTGCATGAGGTGGAGGACTTCTGCTCCGTCACCATTGATGCCAGCGGTGGGCTGAGCGAGGACATCCTTCAGAAGCGCCTGCAGAACATCGCGCGTTAGCGGGAGGAGCTGCAGCGCCGATTTGGGGAGGCTACCAAGGGGGTCGCACTAGGCAGGAACGGGAGAAGGGTGATCCATCGCTAGGAGACCGCGGGAGGGCAGTGGCAAGTCGGATCCGGTGGTTGGCAGTCGCGGCATGGTCGGCGAGCGACTGCTTTGGTGGCGGGCTGCCTGGAGAAAACGGGGAGGATGGGGTGCGCGAAGGAGGTAGGGGCGGCGCAGGACGGAGGGAGGAGGAGCTGGTGGCCGCGGCGAGAAGGTGCTGCCCCAGGGGGGATCTCGGGGACGGCCGGCGGTGCTCGGGGGCAGCGCACTGGATCCAGCGGCTGGCCGTCACCTCGTGGGGCAGCGCGCTCAGGTGGCCGGAGGTGGGGGAGGAGGCCCCGCGGCGGCGCAGTTGTGGGAGGAATGAGGCGGGTTGCGGGGAGATGGGAAGGAATCGGGGGCAGAAAGAGAGGAGTGTGTGGGCGCCGTGGGGACGTGGGGGGAGGATAAGGTAGGAGTTTTTTTCGGTTAGTTGTACCGGTTCGTTTGTAGCTACGGTTGTTTGGGGTGTTGTCAGAATAAGAGATATTGTTGTTAGAATAAGACTTTTAAGGGTGTTGTTAGAATAGACCCACCCTATATATATATATATATATATTTGTTTTTGAAATAACTATTCAATCTTTTCAGTGATCATGCATATGTTGATCACTGATCAGGGTATATGATCAATACTGAAATTAATCTTCCAACAATGGAAATCTGCATCAAAGCTCTTTTGGAGAAGTTTGTTGGCTGTTGAAAACCTCTTATATGACAATTGTAGGAAACCTGTAGGAGAAGGCTGCAATATCACATGTTTTGAGAGGGCCTGCGGCGTGATAATAAACCTCTTATTTGATCTTTGCTTCAACAAAAAACATGTGTATTGCTCAGGCATTCAGCTTGAGCCTGATTAACATCTCCTTTAGAAGAACCCTCTATAAGGATTCTCTAAGGTCACGGGTGAGCCGCTGATACATCCCAAACGTATCTATAATTTCTTCTTGCTCCATGCATGTTTTGTGTGATATTGCTATGATCTAGATACACTTTCATACACTTTTGATAATATTTTGACTAACCTATTAACTCAGTGCACCCCAGTGCCAGTTTCTGTTTTCTGCTGTTTTTCTATTTCCGTTTTCCCCCATATTAAAAGTGCTCCAAAAATCCGGGAGAAATCAGATAAAAAATCAGCGCAACGGAAGCTTCCACAGTCCCGAAGGAGGGCCGGAGGGGGCCCACCTGGTGCCCAGGCGGCCAGGTGGCGCGGCCTAGGGTGGGGCCGTGCCGGGTAGATGCCTGGACACCTGGTGGCCCCCCTAGCTGCCCCCTTCGCCTATTTATTCCCCATGACGCGAAACCCCCGAAGAGAAAACCCTTTTCCATGATCTCGCCTCTGTTCCGCCGCCGCTACGCTTCCAAGATCGGGAGTGCCAGCAGACCTCTTCCCGGCACACTACCAGAGGGAGGATCGACCTCCGGGAGCTTCCCCTCCACCATGGAAGCTTCCCTGATGTGTCGTGAGTAGTTTCCTTTGGACCATGGGTCCGTGATCAGTAGCTATGTGATTTTCTCCTCCCCTCTTTGTTCTTCATGGTTTAGACCTCGTGAGCTGCCCTACATGATCGAGGCACATATGTAATCTTTCTGCCGTTGCTATGCTGAGTTTGACGGGATCTTATGGATTATGAGATTATGTTCATATTATGATAGAGTGATATATTTGGCTCTGATCTTTTATATTTTTGTTCCTAAGTAATTCTTGCATGTTCTCCGTTGTTGTTTATTGCTTTGGCCAAGTAGTAGGTAGTAACTCCAAGAGGGAACGTTATGCTCGATTGTGGGTTCATGCCCCCCGATGACACGCTGGAGTGAAATAAACATGAGTCTAGGGTATGTGTTGTTGCCACAAGGGGGGAAACAACGGTGCTTGTAACTGTGGTTGCAAGGATTGTTTACTTTACGCTAAGTGATTTTTAATGCAGTTGTCTGTTGCTTTGGGTTTACACTTTGGGTGGGGCTCGCAACTTAGTACCAGCGAGATGTGCTGGATAGATATCTCAAGGTGGATGATTAGTAGTAGATGCGGTTGGATTTTAGTCTACCTACTTTGGCGTACTGCCAATGCTTTTGAGCCTCTTCCTTTCTTTGTAGCAAAGTTAGCATTGCGGTGCGTTTATAATCCTGCAATTGCCCAGCCGTAATTTTTTCACCTCGCATAGCAGATTTATCGTCTTTTGGGAGAGAGACATCACTAGTGAACATCACGGGACCCCAGTCCATATTCTCATCATTGTTTACACGCTCATTTACTTTCTTATTTTTACTTTCAGTTCCTATCATTATCATTATCCCTTACGTTTGATCCTTTGTAAACAACAAGACCGGAGAGATTGACAACCTCTCTAAACTTCGTTGGGAGCAAAGGTATTTGTGTCTGTCTGCAGGTCCAGGTCAACGAAGCAACCTACGGGGCCATTGTTTCCTTTCCACCTACTTATCATTGCCGGAGTCCTACTGGCCGACACTCTCAACCTTGGTATCTTCACCAAGGGAAAATTTCCGCTACACTGCATCTCACCTTCCACTTGGGGTAACCAACGAAGGGCAAGAAGGAATTATCATCTCTCACGTATCAATCAAATTTCTGGCGCCGTTGCCGGGGACTCTGAGTGCTAATATAGGGGAGTTTCCCACTACCTTTTACCTTTGCCTTTTAGTCTTGTTAGTTTACCTTTCAGTTTTTATCTTTATGTCTTATATCAAAAATCACAAAAAAATTATTTACCTTACTAGTATTGTCATTATGTCTGGTCCTTTTGCCTTTGTTGAGACAGAGGTTCTCATCTTTAAACAAAAAGGTGGTGAAAGTTTAAAAGATGCTTGGTATAGAATTAATTATTCTTAGAAAAGAGCCACCAGGAAGCAATCCACTACTATCCTTCTTAGAAATTTTTATGTTGGGATTACTCCTTGGAATAAGTTCATATTAGATAATGCTATAAATGGGAATTCCCTAGAAGCCCCAATTTGGGAGACTCTTAATGTTATTGAAAATCTTGTTGGAAATCTGCCTGTTGTTAGCATACAAGAAGATATAACTCTAGCTCACATTATGAAAAAACTTGAAAATATAGAATTAGAAATACCAAGTATAACTAGGATAAATGAGTTGGATCGCAAGATTCAAGGGAATTTGAATAGGCTTTATAGCTCCACACTTTAAATTATTTAAACTTTGGAGAACATCAAATCCCATGATATGGGTCCTTCTAGGATTGATAATATTGAGGAAATCATTAATACTCTAGGAACTACTTTCTCCTCAATCAAACCAAAAAAGGTAGAGACTCCGGGAAGAAAGGAACCTAAGTTCAATTATGTCCCTAAGGTTCCCCGACCTAAAAATAATCCACCCATTTCCAAAGGTGTTGAAACCGTGAAATCTTTGGAAGAAATACCCCTCTTAGATCAATTTATAAATGAGAATCTCATTGATTTTATGCCTTTTGGTTTTATCCCTAGAAGTATCTTCATTAGGCTTTTATTTGAAAGACCTCTTAAGACTAGTTGTACAATCGAAGAGCTTTTTGGTGATCTTGATGATGGTGGATATAACTTGATCGTTTGCCTTATGCCTAGCTAAAAGGCGTAAAAGAAAGCGTTTGTTGGGAGGCAACCCAAGATGTTTTTACTTATGTTTTTAGTGGTCTTGATGATTGCTACTACTGTAGCAACATCATTGTATCTTTATTTTCAAGCTTTGTGCCAAGTTATAGCCTCCTATGATAAGGGAAGAAAAAGTTATGACATGTTGTCCCGAAAACAGATTATGTCTTCTTGACGGAAAAATCGGAACAAATCACCAGTTCATCTTTTTGAGCTGAAATTTTGACACAGCATGCTCTATAGAATTGTGAAACTTTCGTATGTTCTGAATTTTTTTATTTGAGTTGCAGAAGTGCCCCGAAAAAATTCTCTACTACCTGTTGTTCTGTTTTTCATGCATTCTGCCACGTTTTTCCTCTCCTTACTTTTGCAAACCTTAAGCTTGCTTTTTCTTTGCAAAAACCTTTTGTTAATCTTGAGAAACAGTATCTCTTCAAGAATATCTTTATATACAGTGGGGAAAATTATTTTATTAAGGGTACTAACCTCTCTAATCAGCTTATGATGAGTTATGTATGAAGGGAGTTTTCAAGTGTGCGAGGGAAGATGATGAAAGAAGATCCGGGAGTGTCAAGCGCTCAAGCTTGGGGATGCCCCCATGCATCCCCAATAAATATTCAAGGAAACTCAAGTGTCTAAACTAGGGGATGCCCCCGTGCATCCCCTTCTCCGTCAACAATCATCAGTTCGTCCTTCATCTAACTATATTTTTATCACTTCATGCGTTATGTGCTATGCTTGGAGCGTCTCTCTCTTAGTACTTTTTAGTTTTCTTTCGCTTTGATTTCTGTTCATAACAAGTTAGACCCCAACTTACTTTGTGTGGGAGAGAAACACGCTCCACTCCAATCTAGAACACATCGTAGGATTTTTCATGCTTATCTTTTTGCTGTTGTGTGTTCTTTACTCTTCGTAATTATGGCCATGTTTAGTTTTAGTCTTAGTTTGTCTTTAGAAAGAGCCTTGGCTTTTGTTTAGTTTTTTGCTGGAACTCTCTTTAGTTTTCACGTTTATCTTGTTAAGAGAGTTGGTTGTTGCACTGAGTTGTGTCTTGTCTTGAAAGTAGGTAATTGAGGTTGCTATTTAATTCTTGTAGTAACTTGCAATAGTTTTGAGGTATTGTTGTGAGTAATGTTTGAAATTTTGGTGTCAAGAGATCTAGCCTATTAGTGATAGGTGTCGTATTTTGGGCAATCCTGTTTAATTTCAAAACCTACAAAACTAGTTGAGAACTCTAGCTACTAGATGGACCGCTAATCTTTTGAGGGATCGAATATTAGAGTATACTCACGTACCATGAGTTGAGGATGCGCAAGGATAACCAAATCCCCATACACTCCTCCTCGCGGTACTTGTCTCTTTGTGAACCTCCTCATTAGATTGAGATTTACCGATAATAAGTGCATGAGTTCTTCGGACTAATGTAAGTATTGAAAGTTAACACTTCCACTTCCTCATATTTGCTAGCCTCTTCCGTACCGTGCATTTCCTTCTTCTCACTCCGAGAGTTCGCGTCCACCTTCACCGGTACATCCAAACCCTTGGCATGATACGCTCTGTCATCATAAACCTATCTATATATTTCCTCAAAACAGCCACCATACCTACCTATCAAGGAATTTCCATAGCCTTTCGAGATATATTGCCATGCATGATCCACCTCTTCATGACTTGATCTTAATGTCATACATGTTCCTGCTACACCGGCAGAGGCATACATTGCATGCATCATGATAGCTACATCTTCTTTATGTTTGAGTACCTTGTAAAGTGTGAAGATCTTCTATACCCTCTTGTAAATTAGAGTGTTGCCCTTAGCTGAGGAAAAGATCCCAAAGTGGACAAAATAAAAGATCTCAAATAGGACAACGGAGAGTTAAATAGAAAGAGCCATTGAGGCCACAAAAAAATAGAAAAAATAGAAAAAAATAGAAAAAGAAAAAAAAAGAGAAAGGGGCAACACTACTATCCTTTTGAAAGATCCACACTAGTACTCCCTCTTATCCTTGTACTCCATAGATATGCTCATACATGCATATAGCTATGTGGGGACCTTCACACTATAGAACTTGGCTTGCATATTCCAAGGATGAGCCTCCTCAAAAGAGCTCTAGGTCTTCATGAGCGAGAAAGTTAGATGCACCCCCACTAGTTCCATTGGAGAGCTTTTTAGCTCATATGTGCATCCGTTGCATGGCAATCCCTACTCCTCACATCATATCTATCATTTGGCCTTCCCACCTATAATTGTCCTCGTTGATGTGAGCCTTTCTCACCTTTTTTGTCTTCCTCCCCCACCATATTTCTCTCTTTGCCATCCTAAGTGTCAACTCTCATGCTTACGCTCATACATTGCATGAGTGCTCAAAATATTGAAAGGGAGTGGATCAAATTGACTTGTACCTGGCTAGTGGTCTGGGGACGAGTCAGGATAAGATTCCAAAGAAGACCAAGTGTGAAACTTTAGTAGATTGAGTTCTCAACAAAAAATACCTTTTGTTCTCGTATTCCCTATCCCCCTTCTTGCACGCAAACACCATTTGGAGACATTCGAGTCACGGACAGCGAGAGCTCTTGCACCTAATGTTATTTTGTTACTTGTTTCAATGCTAATATAGACTCTTGCATCTTATGACTTGAATTGAATTACATACCTTGATTGCTTTACTTTCAAAGTTCTTATATGGTTGCTAGCATGTCACCAAAGAAATTATGCTTGTTATCATTTACCTACTCGAGGACGAGCAGGAATTAAGCTTGGGGATGTTGATACGTCCCAAATGTATCTATAATTTCTTCTTGCTCCATGCATGTTTTGTGTGATATTGCTATGATCTAGATACACTTTCATACACTTTTGATCATATTTGGACTAACCTATTAACTCAGTGCACCCCAGTGCCAGTTTCTGTTTTCTGCTATTCTTCTATTTCAGTTTTTCCCCATATTAAAAGTGCTCCAAAAATCCGGGAAAATCAGATAAAAATCAGCGCAACGGAAGCTTCCAGAGTCCCGAAGGAGGGACGGAGGGGCCCCACCTGGAGCCCAGGCGGCCAGGTGGCGTGGCCTAGGGTGGGGCCGCGCCGGGTGGCTGCCTGGACACCTGGTGGGGCCCCTGGCTGCCCCCCTTTGCCTATTTATTCCCCGTGACGCGAAACCCCCAAAGAGAGAACCCTTTTCCGCGAGCTTGCATCAATTCCGCCGCCGCCGCGCTTCCAAGATCGGTAGCGCCAACAAACCTCTTCCCGGCACCCTGCCAGAGGGAGGATCGACCTCCGGGAGCTTCCCCTCCACCATGGACGCTTCCCAGATTTTCCGTGAGTAGTTTCCTTTGGACCATGGGTCCGTGATCAGTAGCTATGTGATGTTCTCCTCCCCTCTTTTTTCTTCATGGTTTAGACCTTGTGAGCTGCCCTACATGATCGAGGCACATATGTAATCTTTCTGCTGTTGCTATGCTGATTTTGATGGGATTTGATGGATTATGAGATTATGTTCAAATTGTGATAGAATAATATATTTGGTTCTTATCTTTTATATTTTTGTTCCTAAGTAATTCTTTCATGTTCTCTGTTGCTGTTTATTGCTTTGGCTAAGTAGTAGGTAGTAACTCCAAGAGGGAACATTATGCTCGATTGTGGGTTCATGCCCCCGATGACACGCTTGAGTGACAGAAACATGAGTCTAGGGGATGTGTTGCCACAAGGGGGAAAACAACGGTGCTTGTAACCGTGGTTGCAAGGATTGTTTACTTTACGCAAAGTGCTTTTTAATGTTGTTGTCTATTGCTTTGGGTTTACACTTTGGGTGGGGCTCGCAACTTAATACCAGTGAGATGTTCTGGATAGATGTCTCAAGGTGGATGATTATTAGTAGATGCAGTTGGATTTCGGTCTACTTATTTTGGCATACTGCCCATGATTTTTAGCCTCTTCCTTTCTTTGTATCATAGTTAGCATTGAGGTGCGTTTATAATCCTGTCAATTGCCCAGCTGTAATTTGTTCACCTCGCATAGCAGATTTATCGTCTTTTGGGAGCGAGACATCACTAGTGAACATCACGGGACCCCGGTCCATATTCTCATCACTGTTTACACGCTCATTTACTTTCTTTCTTTTAATTTCAGTTACTATCATTATCATTATCCCTTGCGTTTGATCCTTTGTAAAAAACTAGACCGGAGAGATTGACAACCTCTCTGAACTTCATTGGGAGCAAAGTTATTTGTGTCTGTTTGCAGGTCCAGGTCAAAGAAGCAACCTACGGTGCCATTGTTTCCTTGCCACCTACTTATAATTGTTGGAGTTCTACTGGTCGACACTCTCAACCTTGGTATGTTCACCAAGGGAAACTTGTCGCTACGCTGCATCTCACCTTCCACTTGGGGTAACCAACGAAGGGCGAGAAGCAATTATCATCTCCCGCATATCAGCCGCAAAGAAAAATGTGATGAGATTGATCTTTCTGATAAAAAACAAGAAATCTAAAAATTGCAGTAATACACACAAACACACACACATTTATATATATATATATATAAACATGACTAGATTTACTAATTAGTGGGCTAGAGATCGACGAGAGAAGTTCTTGATTAGGAGCAACATAAGAAGACACACACGTTCTGATCTATATAAACATAGTCTTTTATTTTCATAACTTAAACATACACATAAAGTTATTCCATGGCTCCATTTTCCTTGGCCCTCTGGATGATCCTCTCCATCTCTGCATTATTCTCTGTCAGGGCTTCCGCGTGAAGAAACATATGTAATCTTCTCCAGCTCCAGGCTCGCATTTTTATGCGAAAGGTCGATGTTGACATCCACCATCTTCTTCAAATCCTCATGCAAGGTCTGAAGGGTTGCAAGCGAGTCATCCCTTTCTTCAGCAACTACTCCCTAGCGGCAATTGCGTCATCCATGTTCTTGTCAGCCACCTTGATGGCAACCGTGACATTCACTGTACTCCTGTCCAACGCTTGGCATAACTCATCGATGATGCCCATGTGATATTCCTTGCAGTCAGATCCACCGGACATGTATGTCGATGTGAATAAAGAAAAAATGTGAAAATAAAGATTAGAGCAGAAAAGAGAAAGATTTCCTCGCAGAAAAGAAGATAGAGTAATGGAATAGAACCGAGATGGAAACCACTATACCTAACACGCTTAGTGGGGGCGTTGAAGAAGCCCTGGCCTTGGGGTGACGAACTGTGGATCGAGGTCTGGATGGCCGGTATGCGCATGGAGAGAGAGAGTGTGTGTGTGATCTGGAGTAGTGGAAATGGAATGGGCGTTTTATGTAGAAGAGGGGAGGAACTGCTCAATAAATCATGGTCGCTGGCCAACTGCACGCGTACTGTGTAGTAGGAGTAGCAATGTGCGGCTCGCATAGAAGATAAGGGAGTTGACCACAAAAATGACCGCATGACCAGGCAACTATTATAACCCACAGTTTATTGTACGAACTGTGTGTCGTGCATCACCAACCCTTAGATTTTCAGAAATTTTTCTGATATGTTTTACTTCGCACACCATGTTTTAATTCAGACCTTTCGCTTTAATAAGGTAGCGATTCATTTTTCAGAATTGTTGGTGTTCTAAGGAGCAATCCCAAACGCTTGATTTTAGGAACTGTGTGTTGTGCATAACCAACAGTAATATTTACAGAAACATGCCTGATAGGTTACACATCCCACACGTTTCAGTAAATACAAATGATTGTGAAGATGGGCTAGAGGTTCATTCTTTGCAACCGTGGGTGTTCTGGCTGGTCATGCGGGCGGTTGTTTGAACGAATCGTCAGTCCTTGTTTCACACACGAAAATATTTTCAGAAGCATGCCTAATAGATTAGGCGTTGCAAACATTTCAGTTACTATGAACGATTGCATTAGACAGGCTGGCGGTCCTTTATATGCAACCGTGGGTTTTCGCCCTAAACATCCCAGACCGATTTTCAAAGACCCGTCATCCCAACATCACCCACGCAATAATTTTTTGAATTGTGGCCTTTAGGGTATGTTTCTCAGACGGTTCAGTTTCTCCCAAACGGTTTTTTATTTATATCATTTGCGTTGATAGCATCGCAAACAGTTTCGTACAAGGGACGGGGTAACGAGTATCGTGTTAGCCCCTCTTTGCACTAGTGTGAAGTCTATCCGGATATTACTGGCAATTGTTACCTATTATGATAACGAAATATGGCAGGTGGATGGGAAAACTGAGTTCCTTAATGGAAACATTGAGGAAGAGTTGTACATGGTACAACCAGAAGGTTTTGTTGATCCTAAGGACGTTGGTAAAGTATGCAAACTTCAAGGGTTCATCAATGGGTTGAAGCAAGCATCTCGGAGCTGGAATCTTCGACTGGATGAGGTGATCAAAGAATTTGGATTTGTCCAAAATGTTGAAGAATTATGCGTTTATAAGAAAGTCAGTGGGAGCGCGTCCAGTTCGGCATTGTGGCACGAACAGATCGTGCCATCTAGTTGGGAGATGGTGCTCGAATTCACCCTCCTCCCAATGACCCAGAGTGCAAGGGGCGACGACCCAAGACCCCCGAGCGCTTAGGACTTTAGACCGGTGGGGACCTCTCTGATGAGCCTAGGTAGGACTACGTCGTGTCGGATAGCCTCGGTGGGGCATTCCCCAACAAGGTGTACACCACCCTGGAGATCCGAGGGTGTAGGCTACCAATAGTGCATCCCCTTCAGGGATTATAATCAATTCGAATAGCCATGTCCACGGTAACAGGGCGATTTATGCTGAAGCCAGATCCTACTACTACAAACTATTACGAGTAAATTGGTTCCGGGTTTCTTCCTCGCAGGGAAGTCAAGGAAGGGATCTCGGAGTAATTGATAATTATTACAACTTATTATTATAAAATGTTGCAGCAAGTTCTGTTGCATTGTTACTTTATGCTTTATATATAACTATTGGCTAATCTCTTCTTGTGCTTCAAGAACCGACTGAAGATTCTAGTCTTCAATAGGCATAGCGTATTCCCCCTTACCCTGGTATTTCTGTCTTATAGTCCACTATACAACCTTTTCTTCAATTTTGATACCAATGCATAAATGCTTAGTAGCCTTGGTTTAAGTCTCGCTGAGTATGCTAGATACTCACCCTTGCTTCATTTCCCCCTTTGTTTTATATACGCATTTACTGCAATCCTACGCTGGAGCCTTGGAGTCCAGTAGTAGAAGATCCCTGGTGCTTGCTATGTCGTCGAGACCCCCGATGGCCAGGAGTAGTTTGGAGGTTCTTAGGAAGGAGGCCTCGCCTTTTCGATCGTTGAGTAGTGTTTGTGCTAGCCTTCTTAAGGAAAACTTGAATTCTCTTGTCTGTACTCAGATACTATTGCTTCCGCTAACTTTGTGCTCTCGAGTTGTTTTATTCGATCCCTTGTGGCCCCTGGCTTGTATTAGGCAGCTTGTATTATTTTATTATTAGAGTTGTGTTGTGATATCATGGCGTGAGTCCTTGATCTTGGTTGTGTATGTTGTGTGTATGATTACTGTACACGGCCCGATTTTGGGGGCGTCACAAGTTGGTATCAGAGCCGACCGCCTGTAATACACCCCTTTAAACTTCTTGGTCGATGTCGAGTCTAGACAAACAAAAACTATTTTACTAACTTGTTGTGGGGCTTACGGGCCCACATCGATACCACCTAGTTGTGATATATATGTTATTAGGATATTTTTCTCCGCACCTTTACTCTAGGATATTTTTCATCTTTTAGGGTTAAAGATTTTACTAACTCTAACTCTACGTTCTCGTACCTCCTTCCTCCCGGAGAACCCCTCATTCCAGATGATCGTTGGCTTCACCCGGAAGATCTCGAAGATACTCTCCGATGAATTCCTGAGACCCTTACGCCCATTGCTTTACAATTCCCCACCACCGGTAAGTCAGTGTGGATAATTACATATACCTTCCGTTCGTCCATTCAATCCTAGTTTCTCTTGTTAATACAAGATACCCCGTAATATTCTCCGTTGTTTCGAGAATCAATTGTTCCTACTGCCTTCCAGCTTCTTTTCACCCTGCGGATAATTCCTCACATTAGCGAGGATCTGTTCATCCTCAGTGGTTCCTGTGATTCCCAAAATACTTTGGAATACTATCCGATGTCGCGAGGATCCTCTACAGCCTACTGCTTAGGAGATTCTTCTTTCCTGCTTGCACTATGGTTAAATCCATATATCTTGTAATATCCATTAACATCCATCGTTATTGCCCTTCTGATTGTATTGAATCGTCATGTGTGCACGCAATCATCCGTTGATCTCTATAAAATCATTCTTCCGGCTAAGACGTCCTTCCGGACATGAGCTGGACCTCAGCAATTCAGACCTTCATTGATTGTCCCTCGCCCTTGGTACCTACGTTGTTGCCGACATAGTTGACAAACTATTCTGTGATAAACCTTGAGCTATGATTGCATAAAATATCACCACCCCTCTTGTTCATAATCCGGACTAAGCCATAGTTCCACAGGATCAAAACCTGACTTTTGTCATCTACCATGTGATATTCAGTCCGAAATTAGACTCAGTGCTTATGCCTGATGTTCTGGACCCCTTTTCATCATCTGTCATCGACATCAAATGCATGCTTATCCGCTTGAAACTTCTCATACCTTCTTATGTTCTCTCTATGTATTTCCCTGAGTTTAAACTCAAGAGATACTCTTAACCCATCCCCTTAGACAGCCTCGGTTGATTAACCTTGTACCAATCCGACTCCCTTGAGTTTACCCTCCTACCTTATCCGTAGGTACGATGAGGACCATGAAGAAAGAATGAAAACTTCGACCTGACACATGGATGCAGAGAAATGAATACAACAACATTAAGGACCAGCTTCTTCGAGAAGGGCAACAAGAACCAGAAGATTTGTTAGAATACAAAACCAAAACCTTACGCCTTATCCTACCTCTTAAATCTCGAGACGAGATTTCTTGTAGTGGGGGAGATTTGTAATGTCCCCAAATCCTAACAATTTTGTTTGCCTAATTAAAATGTCATGTCATCATATTTTTCCATGCTTGATTGGCCCTTGCTTGAAACCCTGGCCAGATTCAAAATTCAATTAGCAAAGAAAAATTAAACTCCTTGAAATAATTAAACAAAAATGTTCTTCATATTGTAAGTAATCCCAAGGCACTTATAAAAGTGAAACCAATAATTGTGGAACATTAAGCCGCCCTTGGAAATTTCAACTTAAAGGTGGAAAATAAAGTTGCACCCAAAATTGGGGAAAATATTCTTTAATTTGGAAATAATCAATGAGTAATTTTAAACTAGAAACAAACATTTAATAAAATATTTAGTTTCCCTAACTTAATTAAATCAGTGCCAGAACAGCCACTTAGTTTATTTTAAAATTAAGACAAAATTCAAATGAATTATTGTGAGCCCCAAACTTTTTGTAGCTGTGGTAAATAATATGTACACACTTATTAGGACTAGTGTCGTATTTTACAAAATAGATTTGCTAGTCAATCCAAAATATTATAGAAAAGAAAAGGGACGAAACAAAACAGAAAGGAAGAAAATGGAAAGAAAGATGGTGGCCTGGTAGCCCAAGTCCACAGTACAGCCCACCAGCTAGCCTAGCCCACCACCTCACCTCTCCTTCTTTCTCTGTACGGAGAGGAGGCTGAGAGCGTGCGTGGCGTGCATCCATGGCGACCATGTCCACGGATGGCCACCACGTCGTCTCTCTCGGTCTATAAAAACGTCCCTTGAAACCCTAGCCTCCGTCTCAACCAATTCCATCCCAATACCCCTTCAATTCTCTCCACTTTGGGCTCAAAATCGAGCCCGAGATCCACGTGGTCACCACTGACCCATTGTCATTGTCGCGGCCACTGGCACCGCTGTCATGCGGGAGCTTGTCCAGGAGCTTCACAACGCTCCTCCACGCCACCTTGTCCCTCGGTTCGAGCCCGAGTGCTATCTTCTGATAATTTTAACAGTTTCTGGAACTGACATCAAATAGCACTTTTCCAGCAAAGTTTTATTTAGGAAAATGAACTCTAATAACAATGAAATTTGTACCAGTTAATAGATCATAGAAATGTGCTCAGATTTTATATATGGCGCAAATTCGTAGGGTGAGCAGAACTTTAAACCATAGCCCTTTGAAAAAAGCTAAGTGTGATTAAAGACATAAATTTCTCAGACTTAGCAAATTTTCACAGAATTTCAGAAATAGGCAATGACAGGTGGGACCCACTGGTTAGTTGACCACTCAAAGGCTTCAGCCTACGACAGGGTGGCCCCACATATCAGCTGACTTGGTCGACGACACTATTTTGGATAATATTGCATTTAAATAATTCCATAAATTCTATAAAATGATTAAAACTTTAGAAAATCATATAAAATAAATCATAACTCAGATGAAAATACTTTATACATGAAAGTTGCTAAGAAAAATATAAAGGATACGAATACGCCACATGTATACCCATCACACCCCTCTAACATACCGAACACGGGACTTTCCCCCTCCGGGTCGTCTGTCTAGTAATCACCCGGAGCCGGTTAAATTCTCGTTTCGTCTAAAACGTATAGCACTTTGTTGGTTCACCCTAGCATAACGTATTGCCATGTCTTGTATTTGTATTGCTATTATTGTCGTGTATTTATTGTTTCTTCCCCCTTCTTTTTCGGTAGACCCCGATACTACCACTGACGACACCGTCGGGCACGACTACCTCGTCAACGACCAGTACCTTGCTACCGAGCTTCCAGGAAATCAGTGCCCCTTCACCTCTCCCAGATATCACCTATTTATCTATATTTATCTATTGCACTAGGCATTGATGTTGCTACGTTACATTCTTATTTAATTGCATAGCCTGTTTTTGTCGCCCCTTGATGTACCTTCCTTATCCTATGTTGCCTAGTATATAAATGTAATATTCAGCAGTTATCCCTACACAATGTTAGTAAACTAGGTGTAGTAATCGGGTCGCGGTCACTCTGGGGTGTGAACACAGAACACAAATGATTTAAATTGCTGCAACATGTACGGTACATATCAGACGCCCAAAGGAACCTACAATGGCGAGACTCTGTCGAGTCGCTTCAAGTTTGACTTACGAGTGGATGGGCTCGTATTTCACTCTCGTCGACGGCTCGGTAGCGAAGCACCACCGGGGTGATACGAGGATATTCCCCTTTAGTTCATTCCTGATGATGTCTCTGTCGAACCCCTTCAAGTGTACCATCCAGGGTGATTCCTCCTGGTTTGACTTGATGGTAGGCACCTGAATCAACTCGTGTCCTTAAAGGTAAGTAGTCGGGTGACCCAACTGTGCCTTCGAGAGATACTTTATCGGTATGGCAGGACATGCGGATACCATCGTGGGCCTGGTCCTTGCTCGTTGGTCGTGAGATACCAAACCACGAAAATCAAGCTCCTCCAGGAGCACACGCGAGATAAGGTAAGGAGATAGTTCACGTTGTTTGTAACCGCGTGCTTTGACCGGAAGACAGGGCGAGCCCCAGTGAGCGGTGGTCCTAGTCGTTGTTCGTTTTCCGTTGTGTTAATAAGTCGGGACAATAATAACGGTTGATCTGCGAGATAATAAAAATGCTTAAATGGGTCAAGTGGATGACTTAAGTGGGTCGACATGCCCTATACGCGCTACCTCCATGCGGGATAATGGGTTGGGAGATGGTGTACATTCTATCGAAAGTTCTGAAAGACGTCCAGTTCAGCATTGTGTAATGGACAGATCGTGCCATCTAGTTGGGAGATGGTGCTGGAATTCACCCTGCTCACAACGACCGGAGTGCCAGGGGCGAGGGCCCAAGACACCCGAGCACTTAGGACTTTAGACCAGCGGGGAACTCTCTGATGAGCCTAGGTAGGACTACGTCGTGTCAGATAGCCTCGGTGGGGCATTCCCTAACAAGGTGTACGCCACCCTAGAGATCCAAGCGTGTAGGGTAACAGTAGTGCAGCCCCTGCAGGGATGATAATCAATTTGAATAGCCGTGTCCACGGTGACAAGACGCTTTATGCTGAAGCCAGATCCTAATACTACAAACTATTACGAGTAAACTGTTGGTACCGGGTTTTCTTCCTCGCAGGGAAGTCGAAGAAGGGATCTCCGAGGCATTGATAATTATTACAACTTATTATTATACAATTCTACAACAACTTCTGCTGCATTGTTACTTTATGCTTTATATATAATTGTTGGCTAATCTTTTCTTATGCTTCAAGAACCGACTGAAGATGCTAGTCTTTGATAGGCATAGCGTATTCCCCCTTACCCTGGTATTTTTGTCTTACAGTCCACTATACACCCTCTTCTTCCATTTTGATACCAATGCATAAATGCTTAGTAGCCTGGGTTTAAGTCTCGCTGAGTATGCTAGATACTCACCCTTGATTTATTTCCCCTTTTGTGTTATATACGCGGTTGCTGCAATCAGACGTTGGATCCTTGGAGTCCAGGAGTAGAAGATCCCTGGTTCTTGCTATGTCGTCGAGACACCCGATGGCCATTAGTAGTCTGGAGTTTCCCTGGCAGGAGGCCTCACCTTTTCTATCGTTGAGCAGTGTTTGTGCTAGCTTTCTTAAGGAAAACTTGTACTCTTGTGTCTATACTCAGATACTATTTTTGTTGTATTCGAGCCCTCATGTCCCCTGCTTTGTATTAGACAACTTGTATTATTTTATTATTAGAGTTGTGTTCTGATATCTTGCCGTGAGTCCTTGAACTCGGCCGTGTACCTTGCGTGTATGATTAATGTACACGGTCCGATTTTAGGGGCGTCACACAACGTATAAAACCTTTCACACTAACATAACGGATGAACCTCATCTACAAATATGTTGATGTGGAAGGCGAATATTGATACGTCTCAAACGTATCTATAATTTTTGCTTGTTCCATGCTCAGTTTTTGTCACTACTACATCTTTTTGCCATGCTTTTGAATAATTTATTGGACTAACCTACTAATATAGAGCCCAGTGCTAGTTTCTGTCTGTTTTTTCTTTGCAATGCAAAAAAAGTCCAAAAATGAAGTTGCTCAGAACATTCCCAAAAAAATACCAAAATACTTTACATCAGAATAGTCCTCTAGCTGGAGAACGAAGTCAAGGGGAGGCCGGCAGCCCCTAGGCGCCCTCCTGGCGCGGTTAGGGGGGACCCGCGCCATGGACCCGCCTGGGTGACCTAGGTACCCCCTCGGTCTCACCTTTGGCCCTATTTCTTTTCCCGACGCGAAAAAACGATATATCCAACTCCTTTTTCCAGAAGCGATCCCGATCTTCGCCGCCATCGAAACCTAGCTTCGGGGGTCACCAGGATCCTGCTCCAGCATCCTGCCGGGGAGGGCCTTGGCCCCCAGGGTCATCTTCATCAACCCCTCTTCGCTCCATGATGCTTCTTAAGTAGTTCCCCCTTGGACTACGGGTTCTTGGCAGTAGCTATGTGGTATCTTCTCCCCCTAGATCTTCAATACAAATTTCTCATGAGCTTCCCTACATGATTGAGTTCCATATGATGTAGTTGGTGTTGTGTTTGTTGGGATCCGATGAATTGTTACATTGTTATTCAGTCCTAAGAAGTTTATGAATTATTGTTGCTGCAATTTTGTTGTTCTTAATGCTTGTTACTAGTGCACGAGTATCATGATTTCAGATCTGAGGACGTTATTGTTGCATGATTATAATTGTTGTTCTACATCTTTTCTATGATTGTATGCACCTGTTATAGTCCGGAACCGGCGATCCCAATGGTGACAGCTTGGGACACCAAAGGGGATGGGCTATAATTTGAGGATTACATGTGTTCATAGAGTGTTAATGATTTGTTCTGGTGCTCTTTGACAGGAGCACTTTGAAAGTCCAAGTATGTGATCAGAGGGGGAGGGGGTGAATGATCACTTCAAAAATTTTGACTGAAACTATTGAAGTGAAGCATAAGTAGGGCGGAACAGCGAAGTAAGACTGGAAGCGAAACTAAATGCAGTGAATAAAAAACATTGAAGCATAACTGTGAAGCAAATGCAATACTGAAGGTAAATGCTTGAAGTAAAACGAACTGAGACTCAGCGATGTTTGTTCGACCAGTTCACGCTCTGCAAAGCGCTACATCTGGTTGGAGGGACTGGTGATTGAACACCTGGAGCAAATCTCTCTCCGTCCGTTGCTCCACTGCACCAAACTCCTTGAGCTTGATCAGTTCTTCACTCGTGGTTGATTATTGAGGGAATCACCGAAACCTTTGAAAAACTAGACTTCGAGGCGATAATTACTCTTCGCTCTCTGAAGAACAACACTCTAACCGAATAGGATAATTGCAGTTCTCCAAGATAAAAAAGGCTAGTAAGCTTTCACCGAAGTCATCTCGAATCTACTCAGATCAATGGGACTTAGGCTTCAGTATTCTGGGTTTTTGGTTTTGCTTCGGTGGAGTTCTTGGGGTGCTCTCTTTAATCTCTCTCAGGAATATTCTCAGAGCGGCCACCCGCAAATGGAGGATGCGGCGGCGTATTTATAGTTGGCGATCACGAGGTGCGGAATGACCAAATTGACCCGAAGTGACAGCTTGACACGTGTCCACAACGGTCGGATTTTTCATCAGTTCGCAACTTTACTTGCGGAACAAGTAAAGCTGACTCACGGACTTATTTCCGCTTTAGAAGCGAAAGAACGAAGTCTTTGCTACTGAAGCTTAACTTGGTGCACATGAGATTTCTTCACTCTCGCTTCTCACTTGGTGTGGATTTGATCTGAGCATTTTCTCAATGACTTCGGTGTCCACAAACTAAGGACCCCTCTTGATAGTACGGTTTGTCCTATGACTCAAAGAACAGAAAAAGAGCTACACAAAAATATCTAAGTCTTGCGCCGTCTTCTTTATTTCCTTCAATGAGTTGGGCTACAGGACACCTTCATTTTTGGGGGTCATCCTCCATGATTAAGCTTCGCTCAGGGGGTAATTATTCGATAACTTAAAGACCTTCCCTGAAGCTTTATCACCTAGCTTGTCCTTCAGGAACCTATTCAACTGTTTATACTAGAAAACATTGTTAGTTCCTCTACTATCTTGTCCAACAATATCCAAAACACACGGGGGAAAAACTTTTCTCTTACAATCTCCCCCTTTTTGGACTATTGTTGACAAAACAGGCATCGATAAAAGATATTGAAGTTTTTGTGAAGTGATGGGACAAACTCTAAGATATGAAGTTTTTGGCTCCACCTGAATGCAAGCATCGAAGATTTATATAATCGAAGTTAATGCTTGAGAGAAATTTCTTCGGTGGAGAGAAAAACAAATATCATAGCGAAGACAATTGCAGTTGAAGATATATATCCAGAAATGTATGCAATTGCTTCCAATGACCTGTGACTTAGAAAATAATAACCACCTGCAAGGTAGAAGATACGAAGCAATACTTGCAAGCAAAGGGGTTATTAAAACTTAAGCGTATCCCAGGAGTAGCAAGACCAAAGTTAAACTTAAGTTACAACCCAATCGAAATGAATGGCATGATTGTTGTAACTCAACCAAGTGAAGCAAAAGAAAATAGCAAAAGCCCTTTCCCCGATGCAAATCTAACTCATCGATGCCCTCATTCTCCCCCTTTTTTTCAATGATTGGACAAAAGTTTGAGAATAGGTTCGAGAGATCTATTGCGCGGCATCAGCACCCTGGGAAACCGACGAAGCTGAGCTGGACGAAGACTCATCCGACGAAGATTGATCGCCAAAGGATTCTTCTTCGAAAGAAGACGTAGGAATTGCTTCGTGGCGCGTCTGGGTGATGAGGTTGATGTCGAGGTCACTATCATCAAGGCCTTCGTCGTCCTTTGATGTGATGGAGTCGTTCTCAGAGACGGTGTCAGGCTGGATGGGTTCGGGTTCGTTGACGAAGAAGACTTCATCAATCTTGTGCAGGGGATGGATCTTTTGATTCTGGCGGTCCACCGTATCATCACGTGAAAAGTTTCGCTGGAGGTGCTCATACTCTTTGTAGATGCGATCTTTATGAAGGCCTTTTACAGAGTTGAATTTCCGGATCCCCTTCCAGGAATGACGTTAGAGAACACGCAGATATTGATTGTTATTGAGCGCAATGTTGCCAACGCAGTTGATCTCATCAGCAAGAAATTGCATCTGGCGTTGATTGGCTTCAATGTAGTTTTCAAGCATTTGCTGCGACCAAAGATTGACTTCAAAGTGGTGGCAGTCTTTCTGGAATTTCTTGGATAAGTTTCGCTCATTGACTTCATGGCGCATGCCAACATAAGTGGCAAAAGGATCATTAGGCTTCCTCAGCAATTCCAAAGTGTCACGCACTGGTGGAAGGAAAAGCTTCGGATGATGGCGAGCCACAAAGTCTTCATTCCTGCCATAGTCGCAGACAACTTGCAGCCAGGGAGCATAGGGCTTCAGTGTGAAGGGCAGCTCTGCTGCATGAACCAAGTTCCGAAGAAAGCAGTCTTCAAAGTCAAAGATGAGACCATGAGTGAGCTTCATAATGGCATGCCTTGTCTCTGGATAAATGTTCGATTCTTCCGAAGCAGTACTTAAAGGTATCAAGGATTTGGACAAAATGTAGAACCAAGTACTGGAGATGAAGTTCAAATGCTTCAGGCGAATGTTTTCAGGATTGGAAGTTACTTCAGTATCCAGCAGGGTAGCAAATTGTTCTTCATCCAGATCAGGTTCTAAGTGAATATTTTCTTGAACTCCAGAATGCCTTGGAATATTGACTATCTCCATGAATTCGGCTGAAGACATTCTGAAGATTTGACCTTGAATCATCCATTCCAGAGTCCATGAGCTGGGTTCATTTGCATCACCAGAAACATATAGAGTGGCATAGAATTGCTTGATGAGTTCAGAATTGAAGGGAGTGCTTAAAGCAAACAATCTTGTCAGATTCTGATTCTCAATGGTTTCGGTGATGTTCTGGAAGCAAGTGGAAGTGGAAAGACTTCGCATATCTAGATATTTGTGCCTACAAAGAACACCTTGCTGACAGAAAACCTTGGTGTATAAAATTTGTTGCTCTGCAGTCCAGAAGCGAAGATCATCTGCAGTCCGAGCTGAAGCATAAGGACTGACACCAAAGAAATGGTGGCTCTTTTGATGTTATTCAAAGTTGAGATCCGGACCATGCCTTGAAGAAAAACCAGCGCCCTTGAAGATAGGAAAAGTTTCACGAGGGTAATTTGAGTCAAGCTGGGTGTCTTAGCAGGGGCGCGAATGAGCGCGAAACCTTTGCATAGGAGATATTTGATTTTCTCTAGAAGGGCCAGCAGTTTGAGCGACTATGAGCGCTTGCTCTTGCGAAAGATTCAATATCTGAACTTGCTCATCTTCATCTTCATGTGCTTCGGCGTGAGGCACATTTGATTCGGACTCTTGAGCAGTTCTGGCAGGGGAATAGTCTCAGGTGCCACGGGTTCTGGAGTGGGATGGAGAGGGTACATTTGCTTCGTGGGGAGGTGATGGAGGTGGTGGGGGAGCAGCTGGTGGTGTGGGAGTCCTTTGCGGTGTGGGGGTTGGAGCACGGATGGGTGTGGGTGCACGGGGTGGAATGGGTGTGGGAGTTGGAGCAGGGGTTGGAGAGGGGGTAGGAATTCTCTTGGGGGTAAGAGCTTTTTGTGGTGGAGTTGGTTTGGGAGTGGATCTGTTAGGAGGAGGTGTGGGAGTTTTGGTGGGTGGAGCTGAAGGTTTTGGTATAATCTGGGCAGGCTTTGGCTTCGGAGCAGGAGTGGGAACTGCTTCAGGCATTTCCTTCGGCTGCTCATCACTAGTGTCCATGTCAGCAGCTGAAGCCAAAGTGATCTTCCGCTTCTTGGTAGATCTCTTCTTTGGAGACGGGTCAGAAGCCTTTGGAGCAGTAGGCTTGGCAGCAACTGGATTTGCAACAGCTGGTTCAGCTTCTTGCGGAGCCTTGCGCTTCCGCGAATCTCTTTCCATAATGGGCGCATTATGGGTCTTCACCATTTCATCGACAGTGGCTTTAATCTTGCCCCTGAAGATTTTGATGTTATCCTTGGTGGTGGTGTTGACATCTGTCACGTGCTGATGCAATTTCAATGCGTGTTGTTTGAATTCTTCATCTGGTTCAGTTTCAGCGCGCTTCTGATAGTTGTGAATCTTTGTAACTTCAGATCTATCTCTTGAATGAAAATCCTTCAGCTGACTAATCATTGTGGAGATCATTGCTTCGATGGAGCTTCATATACAAACTTCACCTAGATCAACAGCTTCAGGCTCTTCAACAGCACACTTCTTCCAAAGGGCTTCAGTGATGCCCAATTGATCCCATAGTTCGCCTTCACGTAGGTCAGGGAACTGATGTTCACTATGGCGATCAGCTTCAGTTTGAGCTTTAGGCAAAGATATGCCTTTCTGCTTCGGTGGAATAACTTCAGTGGAGGGACTCATATGAACAGCAGACTTTTTCTGACTAGCCCTACCCGCTTTCTCAGCTTTCTTTTTCCTGAGGCCTTCTAGAGAGGCCTTGCGTTTAGCTTCATGCTCAGCCAGCGATTTGGCCTCAACGACAGCTTTCTCTTCATTCTTTTCGGCTTCGGCGAGCTTGCGCTTCGTCTCAGCCTTTTCAGCAGCCAATCTAGCGGAGTCCAACTCCTTTTTCTTTCTAGTGGCTTCCTCATTTGCCTTCTGCTTTTCTGCAGAGTTTCTTGCAAGAATGTTTCGCTCAAGTGCCTCTGCAAGGTATTTCTGTTTTAATTTTTCTTCAGTGAGCTTTTGTTTCGCTAAAGGGTTTGGTGGGGCGGACTGCTTAGGCTTCGCTGGAGCAGCAGCCTTTGCAGATTGCTCTTTGGCAAGGTCATGCCTCTGCTTCGATCGCCTCTCAGTGTTGAGAGCATCAGCCGGTGGCTTGCAGGCCAAGGTCTTCGCAACCAACAAGTTGGATAAGTCAATGGTGGGGCGAGCATAGGGCTTATCCTTGGGATCTTGAATCTTTATCCCCTTAGCAGCAGGTTTTTATTCTGGCTTCTTCTTCAAAGGAATCCGAAGCCTTTTCTTTTTGGGGGGGAGGAGGATCTGATTCATCATCTGCTTCAGATTCAGATTCGTTATGTAACGACCCGATCCCGAATAGGACCAAAGTCTCTGTGATATGTGCCAGTACCTGGATCAACTTGCTGGCACTCACAGTACTCGATGAATAACAGAATAAATCACATGTCTTTTATTACATCGGAGAGTTCAAAATAAAGAAAATTTATTACAATAGTATGGCTTAAGGCCATCAAAAACTGCGGAAGCAATAGTAGTAGTAGTGGTCCATCCGACTCCACGGCAAAACGTTGAGTATAGGACAATAACCTATTCGCACCATAATCACCGTCAGAGTAATCTGCAACAATCGTATAGCCTAAATAGGGTCAGTACTTTGAATGTATGGCAAGTCATACCAAGGAAAAGAAAATGAAGTCCTACAATACATGCATTTGGCTGGTGGAGCTTCTATGTTTCAATTTGCATAAAGCTAAAAATTTCCCTGTAGAATAAGTTTGCCTCAAAATAATCTCAACAAGAAATAAGGACAAGACAACCCATGGTAATTATACCCAAAATGATTAATTAAAGATGATGAGATTTCTCAAAATTACCATAACTAGACGCTCAAATTGTCCAATACTGGGGACTCGTCTAATCGATTATATTTATACGCTCTGTAGAGGTTTGTGCACTTTTCCCCACAAGACTCGACCACCTTCATTGGTATTTTCCACACTACATGTTGTATGGAAACAGGAAGGTTGAGACATGGTCTTTTAGAAGAGTTTCCCTTACTCTGGCGGTGCCCATCCCACCTACCAACACTACGTTCGTAGCACCACCTAGCAAGAGTTACTACTACTAATTAACCAAGCCAGAGCCCATAATAGCTTGTGGATGCACACGTAAGCTTCTAGAAAATGACAATATGATAAAATCTCATTAAGCCTAGGTGGCTTTCCGTAGTGATCCCTGGCCATCTCCAGGTCACTTAGGCATCTCCACTGGTCCCTCTAGGGCACCTCCAACCAATCCACCCAGGTAGTTCATTGAGTTTAACTTGGTCCTGATTTACTACAAAGTCACTCATCTCATCGTGAATTCACTCCCCAATCCACGTCTACAATAGCAAAGCACTACAATTTCCTACACGATGGTGACAAGTTAAACCTACCACAAATTGAACTACTGGGTTTGCGTGAAAGTAAACTTCTACTTATGCATTCTAAGAAAAGGGGTACTACATGCAATAAAACATAGGTAAAGTGGAAAATGATCAAAGGTAGACTTGCCTGGCTGCTGGTGATCAAACTCTAAGGACTGGAAGTATTCTGCTTCGCACTCGGGACAATCTAACGCAAACAAACAAGTGCATCCAATCAAAACATAATACAAAAGAAAACGAAAACAATGTTTCGACAAACTTTGAAAAGAAAGAATGAAAAAGGTTTTGTAAAACAGAACAAAATTTTGTGTAAAACTTTTTGATGAAAGTCCTAAGTGATAGGTATAATTTAGGGTTTCGATTTGCAAAAAGAATCGGTCAAAACCGAACTACGGTTATAAAGTTATGGCCAAACGAAGTTTGAATTTAAATATGTCCAAACTAATATTTTAAAATTTCAAAATTTTGAAAATAGGTGTCCACGGGATAGAGGGATGAAAAACTTAAACGTGAGATTCGGTTTCGTCTAAAACTACTAAACGAGTAAAAAGATATAGCTAAAATAAGACTAGGGGCTAAATAGCTAAAACAGAAAATTAAATAATTAGATATAAGTCCCTGTCTATCGTGTGAACAGGGGGCTAAATTTCTAATCGAGTGAACGTTCTAAAAATAAAAAATAAACGTTTCGTTTTTTTTTTCAAAACTTTTTTTTCCTAAGCCATCTTCTTCTACAGAGAAGAACGCACGTACATGGAGTATGGCCGGCGGCGGTTTTCTTCGTGGGGGCGACGGCTCCGGCGGGGATTGTAGGCGAGGGAGATGTCGGGGAGGGGCTGCTCGGCGTGGGGAGGCGCGGGGTGGTGGCGGCGATCTCCGGCGACGTCGGGAATGGCTGGGGCGAGGCGCTGCTCCGGCGAACTCCGGCGGGCGCACGACTCCGGGGAGAGCTCTACAGAGCACGAAAAAGGGCAAAACGATGTCTAAGAGATGCGCAACGACAAGGGCGACCAATTTCCAGAGTTTGGGGTCTAGAGATGGCTTACCGGCGACGTGATCGACGCCGAGGCGGAGCTCGACCGGCGAACTTCGGCGAGAAAATTCATGAGCTACGGAGCGGCTTTTGGCTAGATTTTTGGTGGCTTTGGACGAGTGGGAGGAGAGGCACGCAGGGGTGGTTTATATAGGAGGAGGGGTGTCCAGATGCGTGCTCCCGGCGAAAAAATCCGGCGAGTGCGAAAACTCCGGCGAGATCTTTAATGGCGGCTTAATGGGGGCCTTAATGGTGTCGGGGCGGAGAAGGGAGGTGCGGGATACGCGGGGAGGCGGGGAAGGAAGGGGCGGAGGGCGCGGCCTGCGTGGCTGGCGTGGCCGGGCGTTGCTGCGCCCGTGCTGCTGCTGCGTTGCGTGCGTGCGTGCGCTACGCACACAGGAAGAAGGAGACGGGGCGCGTCTGGGCCTGGCGGCTGGGCCGGCCTGCTGGGTTGGCCTGGCGACCTATTTTTTTTCTTTAAATAATAATAATATACCGCTAGAAAAAAAATACGTAGTAAATTTTTAAAATCTTAGAAATATGTAAGGAAAATATTATAAATTTTTCCTTATCAAAATAAAATACTACAGAAAATCTATTTCAAAATAAGTTCAATAAAACTCTAATTAAAACCTCAACAAAAAAAATATAAAGCTTAGGATAAATATTCCTAGCTCAATGCAATTTTATAAAATGTGAAAATTTATTTATAAAGTCATTTTGGACAATTAATAAATTCCAAAAGGAATTTTAGGATTTATTAAATTCCCGAAATGCTTTATTAAAATAAAATAAAAATGCTCCAATATTTTCTTAACCCTTTTTATGTTGAAGAAGTCATGTTATCTTCTCTCTTGATTTTTATTGGGTTAAAATAAATTGGAAAGAAAATCCAAAACATCCAATATGCAATGGGGAGAAAATGATATGCACAAATGATTCTATTAACATCCAAATTTTACAAAATTGGGATGTTACACGTTATCAGCAGCAGCATTTGATTCGTCCAAAATTGAATCTTCCAGTGCTGCTTGATCCACTCTGGCTTGCTCTTCATCATCTGTGGAAGCATGAGGAGGAGAAGCTGAGTTCTTCTTAAGTTTCTTTTTCTTCTTCGAGCTAGCCCCTACATCATGGGCTTCAGCTTCAGCTAACTTGGCAGCTTTCTTAGCTTCCTTGAGTCTCTTTTTCTCAGCAGCGATTCTCAATCGTTCTTGCTCTTCAGGATAGTCATCTGGAGTCTTGAGAGTATTGGGGTGAGGGACCTTGGGTGGAACTGGGTAGTAAAAATGTCGATTTTCTTCGGTGTACTGACTGCACATGGCAGAAGTATATTGATAGGGTGGACTGAAGGCAAATTGCATAGCCCACTTCCAGTCAGGGATGCTTTTGTACTTGTACCATCTGACAGCCCAGTAACGACGAATGTTTTGCAGGCGAATCTTGCGCTGATCTCTGGTTTCTCTAGGAGGCGTATCATATCCAAGCTCAATGCGAATGGATTCGGGGATGCCTCGGGCATTGTTGGTTTCCTTGGTTCTGCCACCTTTCTTCTTCGGAGCAGCTTGTTCTGCTAAGTTGATGTGATCAAGATTTGGGGATGCATTCCCGAAACCTAAATCCTTAGATATCCTATGAAAAGCATAAGGTAGCGAGGGAAAGAGGCAAGTATGGAATGAGCACCATCAAAAGTTTCGACCCAAAACAAAAGGTTTTGACAAGAGATTCAGTGATGAATAAGGGTGATGATTTTAGTCTGTTCTGAACTAGACTTAACCTCATCCATGATGAACTATAACCCTAACACAGAACAGATAGCCACAAACCCTAACTTCTAACCTCAATCAAGATGGGAAGCTTTTGCTAGCAGAAACAAGTTTCCCAACGGAGCAACGATCCAAAGGATCAAAGAAACCTAAGAGAATCATCCCAACAGCAAGATTAAGAACTCGGATCCAATCTAGACAAAGATTAACAGAGAGAGATAGAGATTGGATCGAGGGCTCGGCGTAACCTAACTCGGTGGCGTCGAAAAGCTACGGCGGTGATGAGCGGAGAGGAAGTGCTCGTCGACGGCGTGAAGTCCACGGCGGCGCTCTTCCGGCAGTGAAGCGGCGAGAATTGCGACGGAGACGAGGAGCTCGGCGGCGCGCTCGGGAGCGATAGGGTTTCGGAGAGATGTGAATGAGGAGGTGAGATGGAATCGCTGGGGAAGAATGCCTTATATAGGACGGTCTGACAGAAGTTGTCAGATCTGATCGAATGGCTTCCAGCATCCGTCTCTCCGGATTCTACGGCGAGGATTGCGTGGCGGATCGCGAGAAAATCTCAACGACCCGAATTTGATGGGATCTCAACGAACGAAGAATATGTCTTTGACTTGAGTAAAACTTCGATAAAAATTGGAAGCATTTGATTCGGAACTCAATGATGTTCGAAGAAAAATACTTTCCGTTTCAATTGTGCTCAACCACTTTGGACAGATAGAATAAGAAAGAAGAAGAATAGAAGGGGTAGGGTCAGAAACTTATCACCTCGAAGAAAAATAAAACGAAGAAAAAGGTGATAAGCATTGAGGACTAAATCCAAGAAAAATAAAAATGAAGCAAAAACAAATAACGAAATCAAATGATAAAACACGAAGTAAATGAATATATACAAGGAAGTAAAGGTTCGGTCTTACAGTATATTGCGTGAGTCCAATATATTGAGCTCCCACCTTAGTGCACAGAACCTTTTCTCATCCAATTGTTTCGTGAATATGTCAGCCAATTGATCTTCAGTTCTGACATGACTTATCACAATATCTTCACGCTGAACATGATCACGAAGAAAATGATGGCGAATGTCAATATGCTTCGTGCGAGAGTGCTGCACAGGATTGTGAGAAATTGTGATTGCACTCTCATTATCACATAGAAGGGGAATTTTCTTCACATGAATACCATAATCCTTCAGCGTTTTCTTCAGCCAAAGAATCTGAGTGCAGCATGACCTAGCAGCAATGTATTCGGCTTCAGCTGTAGATATGGAGACACAGTTTTGCTTCTTCGAAGCCCAACACACAAGTGATCTTCCAAGAAAATGACAAGTCCCTGAAGTTGATTTCCTATCCACACGATCACCAGCCCAGTCTGAATCAGAATAGCCAATGAGATCAAACTGAGCTCCCTTGGGATACCACAAGCCCAAGGTTGGTTTGTGAGCAAGATACCGAAGAATTCGCTTTACAGCAGTATGATGTGATTCCTTTGGATTGGCCTGAAAAAGAGCACAAATACATACTGAAAGCATAATGTCAGGTCTAGATGCACAAAGATATAAAAGAGATCCAATCATAGACCGATATTTCTTCTGGTCGAAGGCTTTGCCCTTCTCATCTGCATCTAGGAAGCCATTGGTAGGCATTGGAGTTTTAATAGTTTTGCAATCAGTAAGACCAAACTTCTTCAGGCAATCCTTGAGATATTTTTCTTGAGAAATAAAGGTGCCATTCTTCTGTTGACGAATTTGAAGTCCAAGGAAAAACTTCAATTCACCCATCATTGACATCTCATATTTATTCGACATCATTTTGGAAAATTCTTCGCTGATTTCAGTGTTAGTGCAGCCAAAAATAATATCATCTACATATATTTGACATACAAACAAATCACCATTATAAGATCGAGTGAAAAGAGTTGGGTCAGTTGTTCCTGGTTTGAAGCCTTTCTTCAGAAGGAAGTCCTTCAGTGTGTCGTACCAAGCACGAGGTGCTTGCTTCAACCCATAGAGGGCCTTGTGCAACCTGTACACCATGTCAGGTTTCTTTGGGTCTTGAAAACCTGGAGGCTGCATAACATACACTTCTTCTTCGATTTCTTCGTTAAGAAAAGAACTTTTCGCATCCATTTGATAAAGTAGGATACCATTGAAATTTGCAAAGGCAAGCATAACACGAATGGATTAAGACGAACAACTGGAGCATAAGTTTCGCTGAAATCAATACCTTCTATTTGGGTGTAGCCTTGTGCTACCAGTCGTGCTTTGTTTCTTACCACTATACCATCTTCATCTTGCTTGTCGCGAAAAATCCACTTTGTACCAATGATGTTGTGCTTCGTGGGATCAGGTCTATCAACTAAGGACCAGACTTTGTTTCGCTCGAACTAGTTAAGTTCTTCGAGCATAGCAGTTAACCAATCTGAATCCTTCATGGCTTCCTCAAACTTTGAAGGTTCTAGCATGGAGAAAAACGAAAAGTTTCCACAGAAGTTAGCCAAACGAGTACGAGAACGAGTTGTGGGACGCCCTGGTTGATGAATTTCTTCAAGGATCGAATCAACATCAACTCTTCTTCGAACTCGTGATAAATTTGATTCATTTGCTTCAGGATCAGCTTCTGCTTCAGGATCTGCTTCTTCTTCAGGGTCTGCTTCACCTTCAGCTTCAGGATCTGCTTCACCTTCAGCTTCAGCATTTCCTTCGTTACCTTGCTCTTCTTCGTCCTGTTCACCATTAGCTTTAGGATGTTGTTCTCCAGTGCCCCGGGCTATGTGTGGGAACATTGGATCAACATCATCCCTATTTGCTTGACGAGGATTAACTTCAACAAGGAGAATATCTCCAATAGCCATGGACCTGATCACTTCATCAAGTGGAGGTTCATCTAGATCATGAGGCAAATGCTCTTTTTGAGAGCCATACGTTTCATCAAACCTCACATTTACAGTTTCCATAAATTTCCCAAAGTGAGAGTTATACACCCTGTAAGTGTGAGAATTTGAGCCATAACCTAGAAGAAAACCTTCATGTGCCTTAGGGGAAAATTTGGAGCTATGATTCATATCTCTAATAAAGCAAGGAGCACCAAATACCCTAAGATACGAAACATTTGGTTTGTTACCAGTGATAAGCCCATGTGAAGTTTTCTTCAAAAATTTGTGAAGGTAGACCTTGTTGATGATGTCACATGCAGTGTTAATAGCTTTGGCCCAGAACCTGATAGGTGTCTTGTATTCAGCAAGCATAGTTCTGGCCATTTCAATAAGAGTTCTATTCTTCCTTTCAACAACACCATTCTGTTGAGGTGTATAAGCAGCAGAGAACTCATGAGTAAAGCCACGATCATCGAGAAATTCTTCAATATGAGTATTTTTTAATTCAATTCCATTATCACTTCGGATATGCTTCAGAGATAATTCATATTCTGTTTGAGCTCTCTTAGCAAATGACTTGAAGATTTCAACAACTTTGCTCTTGTCATCCAGAAATAAAACCAAAGTATATCGAGAAAAATCATCAACAATAGCAAGACCATATTTGTTTCCTCCCAGACTTGCATAATTTTGAGGACCGAAAAGATCCATATGAAGCAATTCAAGAGGACGAGTAGTAGTCATGATAGTCTTCGTTGAATGATGCTTCTTCGTAATTTTACCAGCTTCACAAGCACTGCAGAGATGGTCCTTATCGAATTTTACTTCGCTAAGGCCAATAACATGCTTCTTCTTCACTAGATTATGAAGATTTCTCATCCCTGCATGACCAAGTCTTCGATACCATAACCAACCAGATGAAGCCTTTGCCATTAAGCATGTGGATACGGCAGGGCCCGAAGAAAAATCAACAATGTATAAATCTCCTTTTCGGTATCCCTCGAAGACAAACGTATAGTCATCCTGTGAAAAGACAACACAACGCGAAGCAGAAAATAGAACAAGCATACCCATATCGCATAACTTCGAAATAAACATAAGATTATATCCAAGTGATTGGACTAGCATAAACTTGTCAATGTGCTTACCTTTTGATATGGCAACCTTACCCAAACCTAAAACTTTACCCTTGTTGTTATCACCAAAGGTAATGTACTTCTGAGAAGATTGAGATAGTTTTTCTTCAATGAATAACTCCTTGTCTCCGGTCATATGATTTGTGCAACCACTATCCATGACCCATTCGGATCCACCGGAGACATAGCCCTGCAGAAGAATTAGTTCTTCTTAACCACCCACAAACGAGCAGGTGACTGAGAAGATGTTGAAGCACTGGATGAAGCAATATCAAAGCAAACAGGATTATATTGCTTCGGTGGACCATCAAGTACACCATAAATGTAAGTCCTCTGCGAATTGGTAGGATAAGAATGAGCATATGCAATCTTACTATAGTTATTATGAGGACGATAAGTATGACGACCAGTGCGATAGTATTGCTTCTGCGGAACATTTGATTCGGGCACCAGTGAATCATTTCTTGTTTCTAGAGAATATAAATGATTCGGTGGTACCGAAGGCTTTCCCTGCATAGTATGGTTAGCAGACAGTTTTTTCACAAGTGCTTTCTGCACCCATATCTGCCTCTTATAGAAGCCATTCTTAGGAGGGGTGCCAACAAACTCAGCAGTAACCTTTCCCTGTTCGTATTTAATGAGTTTGTAGTCTCAATCAAGTGATTCATCCACAATGGCTTTGTTCATTTTGCAGTCGAAACCTGAAAGTTTAGCAATATCAATAGGTTTCTCCTTCGCTAGGACCCAAACAGTCTTAGGATACTGCTCAGGTTCCCAATAGGTGCCATCAGGATTTATCTTTCTCTCGAAACCAACACCTTCATTCCTGGGATTCTTGTGAAGGTGAGCCTTCCTCAGGATATCACAAAGATACTGGTGACCTTGCACACTTTTGAACATGCATGTTTCAAATAAGTTTTTCAACCTGAGGAGTTCCTCGGTGACAGCAGGATTTTCCTCATCCGAGGCATTAGTATCATCAATAATAATAGGAGCTTTGCCTTTGGAATCAGTTTTGCTTCGTTCCAGACAAGTTAAGCAAGGTGAATCAGTTTTATGATTTGCTTCAGAACCTTGTTGAGCCATGAGAGAGAGATTGACATTTTCCAACTCTTCATGAGCCTCTTTTAGTCTTTCGAGATCCATTTTCCTTTGAAGAAATTCATAGGTAAGATTCTCATAATAAACTGAAAGAAGATCATGCCTAGAGGATAATTCTTCGAACTTTTCCTTCAGATTTGCATGCTCATTAGTTAAAGTTTGACCTTTCTCTATCTCATCGATCAACAGATTTTATGATTTCTTAATGGTTTTGCTTAGAGAATCAAGTTCATCTTGTTGGATTGAAGCAATTTTAGCAAGTTTAGCATAGCTTATCTTTGAATCACTATCATATGAGGAACAATCAGAAGTATCATAGTTAGATTTGGATGAAGATACCTTCGCCTTGGCCATGAAGCAATATGCAGGAGTTTCATCTTCACTACTGTTGTTGGTGAAGAATGAGCTCGAAGCTTTGGTTGAAGCATCTGCTGAAGCGAATGCCAAACCGGCAACACCATCTGATTCGGATCCAGACCCAGACCTTGAGCATGATTCAGCTTCGGACCTAGAGGCTTCGTCTTCAGAGTTCATCTCCTTTCCCAGATAGGCCTTGGCACGGTGAGAGCTGCTTCGCCGAGACGAGTGAGTCTTCGATGAAGAACCCTCACGCTTCTTATGATACTTCTTCCTCTTGTCATCATCATAATCTTTCTTCTTTTCTCTTCTCGAACTGGAATCATGTCTCTTGGACTCATAGCTTCTGGAAGATCTGTGGGACTTGGTTGAGGAGTCTCTGAGCGAATGCTTCGATTTTTTCTCAGCTTCCCACAGAGGGCAATCAGCAATATAATGACCTGGTTTTTTGCACTTGTAGCAGCAGTTGTCCTTCGATGGAGAGCTTCTTGAGGATGAGCGGTGAGATGAGTGACTAGAGCTTCTTGAAGAATAACTCTACTTGGGTGAAGAAAAACCTTTTCTTTGGAAGCGGTTGAAGCGTCTCATGATCAATGCTAAATCCTTCCCAATGCTTGCAGGATCATTAGATTCGACACCTGAAGCAGAACTGACTTCGGGTGAAGAATGACGCGAACCTTTTGCTTTCAAAGCATGTGATATTCTTCGAGAGCCATTTATGTCACGTTTCTCATCTTCTTCCATTTCAAAAGTATTGAGTCTCTCAAGAATATCAGCGGCAACAAGACGTCTGAAATTAGTCCTTTCCTTGATCATCAGCACAATGTGATCAAACGAATCATCCAATGAGCGAAGAAAAGTTCTTACAACTGAGTGAGGCGTAATGTCATCAGCACCGAGGGAAATCAACTCATTAGCAAGAGCAGTGAGTCTGGTGTAAATGGAGCTGACTCTTTCACCCTCGTTTCTCTTGAATCGATAGAATTTGCTTCGGAGTGTGTCAATTCTGGCATCCTTCTGGGTAGAAACACCTTCACCAATATTTTCCAGATAGTCCCAGACTCCTTTGGCAGAGGGGATATTCTTCACTTCATGATACTTTTCTGGCGTCAGATGATTGGTGATGAAAACCCAAACTTCAGAATCAAGATCAATCAGTTTTGCTTCTTCAGGAGTGATGGCCTTCTCATCGGCAACTACGACTCCATACAAGACAACTTGCCAGGCAACAGAATTGATAGCCATGATATTTCTCTTCATTTTGTCCTTCCAGTACGGGTAGTCCTTCCCATTGAAAACAAGAATAGGTTCGCCGGAGCGAATAGCTGCAAAAGACATGCTTGAAGACACTCCAGGAGGTTAATCCAAAACACACAGAGTGTAGGGAGTGACTAGCTCTGATACCAATTGAAAGTCCAAGTATGTGATCAGAGGGGGAGGGGGTGAATGATCACTTCAAAAATTTCGACTGAAACTATTGAAGTGAAGCATAAGTGGGGCGGAACAGCGAAGTAAGACTGGAAGCGAAACTAAATGCAGTGAATCAAAACACATTGAAGCATAACTGTGAAGCAAATGCAATATTGAAGGTAAATTCTTGAAGTAAAACGAACTGAGACTCGGCGATGTTTGTTCGACCAGTTCACGCTCTGCAAAGCGCTACGTCTGGTTGAAGGGACTAGTGATTGAACACCTGGAGAAAATCTCTCTCCGTCCGTTTCTCCACTGCACCAAACTCCTTGAGCTTGGTCAGTTCTTCACTAGTGGTTGATTATTGAGGGAATCACCCAAACCTTTGACAAACTGGACTTCGAGGCGACAATTACTCTTCGCACTCTGAAGAACAACACTCTAACCGTCTAGGAGAATTGCAGTTGTCCAAGATAAAAAGGCTAGTAAGCTTTCACCTAAGTCATCTCGAATCTACTCAGATCAATGGGACATAGGCTTCAGTATTCTGTGTTTTGGGTTTTGCTTCGGTGGAGTTCTTGGGGTGCTCTCTTCAATCTCTCTCGGGAATATTCTCAGAGCAGCCACCCGCAAATGGAGGATGGGGCGGCGTATTTATAGTTGGCGATCCTGAGGTGCGGAATGACCAAATCGACGCGAAGTGACAGCTTGACACGTGTCCACAACGGTCGGATTTTTCATCAGTTCGCAACTTTACTTGCGGAACAAGTAAAGCTGACTCACGGACTTAGTTCCGCTTTAGAAGCGAAAGAACGAAGTCTTTGCTACTGAAGCTTAACTTGGTGCACATGAGATTTCTCCTCTCTGGCTTCTCACTTGGTGTGGATTTGATCTGAGCATTTTCTCAATGACTTCGGTGTCCACAAACTAAGGACCCCTCTTGATAGTACGGTTTGTCCTATGAATCAAAGAACAGAAAAAGAGCTACACAAAAAAATCTAAGTCTTGCGCCGTCTTCTTTATTTTCTTCAATGAGTTGGGCTTCAGGACACCTTCATTTTTGGGGGTCATCCTCCATGATCAAGCTTCGCTCAGGGGGTAATTCTTCGATAACTTGAAGACCTTCCCTGAAGCTTTATCACCTAGCTTGTCCTTCAGGAACCTATTCAACTGTTTATACTAGAAAACATTGTTAGTTCCTCTACTGTCTTGTCCAAAAATATCCAAAACACACGGGGGAAAAACTTTGCTCTTACACACCTTAATATCCAGAAGTTCCTTTTGGCCCCGTTTGTAGTGGGATGGTAGGACAAAAGATGTTGTGCAAGTTCTTATTGCAAGCACGTACAACTACATACGAAACACATGCCTACGTTTGGTTCTTAGACTAGGATGCTCGAGTTTGTTCTTTGGCTAGAGTTAGTTCAATTTTTTCAATTGCCCAACTGTAATTTGTGCACCCAACACTTGTCTTTTTGCTTGGAAAGTTATCACTATTGAAACCTTGAACCCCGTTCCATCTTTCATCTTTATTGCCTTCGTTGTTACTATTGTTCTCGTTGCTGCTACTACTTTGTTACTACTTTGTGGTGTTGGTGATTGGGGAAGTCTTGAAGGCTACACCCGTCAACACACCGTTGCTACTAAATATCTTGTCTAGTGCTTTTTCAGATGTGGTTGAATTGACAACTCAACTGCTAAGGCTTATAAGTATTTTTTGTCTCCCCTTGTGTCGAATCAATAAATTGGGTTATACCTACCCGTGAAGACTGTTGTGATCCCTACATTAGTGGGTTATCAAGACTATTTTCTGGCGCCGTTGCCGGGGAGCACAACTTTACTTATAAGTTCACTTGATAAGTACACTTTTGCTTATTACTTTGTTTGCTTGCAATGCTTACTTTTTATGAAACTAGATCTTATTGGCAAGTTGGATTCACGGAGGATCAACAAAAATATTATAAGGAATACCGCCAGTTTGAAAAAGGGATATTTATATGGAAAATAATGAATCAACTTGAAAGTTATGCTAGAAACTTATGCTCTGATTATGATGTTTTTGCTGTAATGAATCTCGTTGCTGCTTGATGTTTAAACACCTTCCTTTCCAATGTTGGTGTAATGATAATGAAACCTTGGTATCTTATGCTAAGGGACATTATGATTTCTTTGATGTAGCACAAATAGAAGAATTTTTTATCTTTAAGGGTGCCTATGAAATTGCTTCCTTTGTTGAGGATATTGAAGATGCCCCATACAAATCTGAGAGTCTTTCTATACATAAATATTTCTTTGATAATTTAAAGGATAATGCTTATATTACGGACTATCTCAAAAGGTTCTCTCCACAAGAGGAAGAGACTAATGCTTTGAAGGACTCTACGGAAGAAGAAATTGTTGAAATTGAAAGCTCATTGGATGAAAAATAGGAGGAGAGTGACGAACAAAGGGAAGAATAATGGAGTAGCTACCCATCTCTACCAACTAATAAGAGTAACTCTTTGAATATTGCATTATATAATTGCCCTCCATGCTTACCAAAGGAGGATGAATGCTATATTGATTGCTATGATCCTATGGATTCTTTTGAAATGTCCCTTTTTGATGAAATTGATGCTTGCGGCCATGATGCCCCTATGAATGAGACTTGCAAGGATGATTTTGCTATGTTATTTATGATTACCCTTGCTATTTTGATAAGTCTTATGATAACCCTCTATTTTTTCCTACTATTCTAGTAGATCATGAAAACCATGCTTTATGTGATAATTATATTGTGAGTTTGTTCATGATGCTACTGAAAAATTATTATGACGGGGGATAATTTTGTTGTAGAAATTTTCATGTTAGGAAAACACCTCTCTCCATGTTGGAAATCTTGAAGGTGCTCTTGTTTTACCTTCCTATGCTTTATACTTTGTGCTTCATTGATTTATTTTCTTAAAAGATACCCATGCATAGGAAGCATGTTAGACTTAAATGTGGTCTATATTTCTCCTTTAATGATCTCTTTTGAGCTTCAAATTTTATTCTTTTGTGAGCATCGTTACACCCATCCCTAGCTAATGGCTTTAAAGAAGCGCTTCTGGGAGGCAGCCCAAAACGAATTAGGTTTCTTTTTCTTTTGTTGTGTCTTGGATGTTCTTACTACTGTAGAAACTCCATTGTATCTTTATTTTAAATTTTTGTGCCAAATTTTAGCCTCTTATGATAAGGGAAGCAAAAGTTGTGACATGCTGTCCAGAAAACAGATTCTATTTTCTTTATTGAAAAAATCAATAAAAATCACAAGTTCATATTTTTGAGCTGAATTTTTAAACAGCATGCTCTATACAATTGTTAACCTTTCATATGTTTTGAGTTTTCTTATTTGAGCTACAGAAGTGCACCTGAAAAATCAATCTTTACAATCTGTCCTGTTTTGGCAGATTATCTATTAGTTTACTAACCACTCTAATAAGTTTATGAGAAGTTTTGTGTGAAGGAAAACAAGAGTCAAAAGCTCAATCTTGGGGAAGCCCCGACACCCCCAACAAGTTTTCGAGGAGACTCAAGCATCTAAGCTTGGGGATGCTCCCGTGCATCCCCTTCTTCATCAAACAATTACCAGGTCATCTCTCTCAATATTATGCTTTTATTACTTCGCGTGATATGTGCTGTTCTTGGAGCGTCTATATATTTTCTTTTAGTTTATTTTTTTCTGTTCATTACGTTGTTGGAACCTAGCATGCTTGATTGGGAGAGATACACGCTCCACTTTATCATAGAACACTCTAGAGCTTCACTTATATTTGTTGAGTGTTAAATTTATCTCCTGCCTGCTTGTTAGCTCTTGTGCTGCGCTTAGATCTTGTTTGAGAGCATTTAATTTCTTTTGTATAATGTTTAGAACTCTCGTGCTTCACTTATATTTGTTTAGAGAGTTTTTTCTGTTGCAATGGTTTATATGTCTCATGGTATGATTTATATGTGGTGTATAGGTAATCTAGATCACTAGGTCTAGCTTTGGATATCTTGCAATAGTGTTGAGGTATTGATTGAGTAATGATGAATGTTTATGCAATTGAGCTTGCACCCGTTAGTGATAGGTGTCGTATCTTGGCAAACCGTGCCTTATTTTCGAAAACTAGAAAATTAGTTGAGAACTCTAGCTACTAAAAGGATCACTAATCTTTGTGTAGTTGTAATATATAGAGTACCCTCACGTACCATGGGTCGAGGATGCGCAAGGATAAGCAAGTCCGCATACACTCCTCCTTGGGGTACTTGTCTCTTTGTGAAGCTCCTGACTAGATAGAGAGTTACCGATAATAAGTGCATGAGTTCTTCGGAATAATGCGAGTATTTGATACGTCTCAAACGTATCTACTTTTCCAAACACGTTTGCTATTGTTTTGCCCTCATTCTTCCATGATTTGAATGAAACTAAACCGGACTAACGATGTTTTCAGCAGAGCTATCTGTATGGTTTTATTGTGTGCAGGAAAATGTATTTTAAGGTGTCTCAGAAAATTCCAGGAAAAATCACAGAAAATCCACGCACCCGAAGGACCATTGTGCCAGAAGTGGGGCCAGAGGGCAGCCAGGGGGGCCAGGCGCCCCCACCCCTTCCCGCGCCGGGAGTCCGCCTGGGAGGGTCCACCCCCCCTCTGGTGCCCTACTTCGACTACAATTTATTCCCGTGGCGAGAAAACCCCAGAACAGAAGTCATTTTCCCAAATCTCGTCGCGGAGCCGCCGCCACCCTCTGTTCTTCTCCGGGAGGGCTAATCTGGAGGATGTTTTGGCCTCTGGTGAGGGGAGATCATCGCCATCGTCATCATCATCACCACTCCATCCTCCCTCCATGACTTCTCCTTTCATGTGTGAGTAATTCCCTGCTGTAGGCAAAAGGGGATGGTGGGGATTGGATGAGTTATATCATGTAATAGTTTATCAGATTGTTTGGGGCATGTTGCCTATCATCTAGATTGGTGTTTATCATCTTTGCTTCAACTCGTTGCTCTTAATGCTCGTCACTTTGGGCCCGAGTGCCATGTTTTCAGATCTGAACCCTATGTGTTTGCATGAATATATTTGTGTTCTTGATCCTATCTACAAGTTGTATGCACCTATTATAGTCCGGAACCGGTGATCCCAAAGGTGACAGCTTGGGACACCAAAGGGGACGGACTATAGTTTGAGGATTCCGTGTATCCATTGATTATTAATGCTTTGTTCCGGTGCTCTTTGACAGGAGCACCTTAATATCCATAAGTTCCTTTTTGCCCCGTTCGTAGCGGGATGGTAGGACAAAAGATGATGTGCAAGTTCTTATTGCAAGCACGTTCAACTACCTGTGGGGTACATGCCTAATGTTTGATATATGCCTAGATGATCATTGTTTTTCTTGTGTGCCTTGCCCCAAGTTAAATGCATGAAGTATCTCATCCATGCAGCGCCCAACCATCCATCTCCCTAGCCTACAGGGTTTTTAATTCTGCTGGTTACTAGTTGTTTGCTTTTGTTGTTTTACTGTCGCTGTTTCACCACCACTATTTCCGTTACTACCATCACTTCCATATCGCAGTTATTATTAATATCTTGTTGCAAGTAAGTGTATTTCAGGTGCGGTGGAATTGAAAACTCCACTGTCAAAGCTTGTGGATATTCTTTGGCTCCCCTTGAGTCGAATCTATAAATTTGGTTATTCTTACCCGCGAAGACTATCTCAATCCCCTACATTTGTGGGTTATCAAGGCTGTTTTATGGCGCCGTTGCCGGGGAGCATAGATTTATTCACAAGTCCACTTGAAGTATTTCACCTGCTGCAATTTATCCACTATGGGTAAGAAAGAAGACCCCAAGGTCCCGCTCTTACCATCCCGTACAAGAAAATGTACTGTTCTGAACACTAGTGCTACACTTGATTCATCTTCAGTTATGAGTATGTTTGCTTCACCTCCACCACATGATGCTTCTATTGAATCCGTTACTATGTCCGATACTTTTGATGATGCTTCTACTACTCTTGATGATATTGGTTCACTTGGTTACGCTCTTGAGAAACAGATCGATGTTGCTGCTACAAAATCTGGAATTGAAATTCCTGTTACTCGCTACCCTATTGGTGGAACTTACGATTATCCTGATTTGAGTAAACTCAAGGAGAGACTCCTTGATTATGATTATATTATACTTGATGATGATTTATGCAGGGTGTCGGGACCCGGAGTTTGCGTATGTAATTCCAGTCGCAATTCAATCATATAGAGAGCCGAGAGCCATACCCACTTGTCTAAGCAGACAAGGCCAAGTACAAGACACTCTCGGAAAGCTCGAACGTGAGGGGAATCCCATCCAGGCCCGGATGATCAACTGAGATGGGTCCTCATCGTCCGCTCACAAGTCTAAATGATTATGGGTGGTGAAATCCCATACTCATAGACAAGTCGCCTCAACCATATTATCGATTGAATCATAACACTTACATAAACAGACTCCAACCCGATCTCTTAGTCGGGGTCTCGGGCGGGCTCAATCATACAACAAAGTGTGCCACGTGACAGAGTCACGAGCAATCGCATCGCGATGCCCCAAGATGCGCACATCTAAGGGCCACTTGGTGTATAAAAGACCGCCGGCGAGAACACAACTAAGGTATCGAACCCCACACATGACATGCATGATATAAACATACACGCAGCATGCATGCCAAGTGTATAATAGCAGGTAACATAACATGAACTCTACAAACTCATAGCTTTATTGCATCTGCTAAACAGAGCAGATATAGTAGTGTTACAAGAAGAGATCACATCACTGTGATCCAACATTACATCATACAACAACGGAAGCAAATTATGTCTTCGTAAAGACAAGGTTAACAAATGGCTTAAGAAGCCTTTAAGAAAACACAACGACCCTCCAGAGGGACCAGGCTGCTGTCTGGGACTACATAACTTCCTCGATGTCGAGCTTGAAGGGGGAGGCCACCATCAGGGTCAGTGGTCTCGTCTCTAAAATTAAAAATAAGAAAACGTGAGTACAAAGTCGTACTCAGCAAGACTTACGTCAGAACTATACTACTCATGCTTAGGTATCAAGGTAAAGGCAAGTGGGGTTGTACTGCAGAAAGCTTTGACTTGGCTATCCTGTACTACGACTACATAGAGTTGAGATGAGAGGCGCACACGAGTCCATCTAGTCTTGATCACCACATCAATACACAACCATGGATCCTTCCTCGACTTCCCCACGAGGAAGCAACCCAAAGCACTCACACTTATCTTGCGATTTTTAGAGTATCCATTTGAGTTGTCTAATAATCAAGTAAAGATCTCCAAGTAGTCCATAACCGCGGACACGGCTATTCGAATAGTTCATTAACCCTGCAGGGGTGTACTTCTTCACATACGTAGCTACCACTTATCGCCTAGAACTCGTCACCTTCAAGCGGTGTCGGCGAGGATAGTACCACGACACTTAACTCACGGCTCCAACTCTAGTCCAGGGAATCGCCTATCTGAGTTGTACCCCAATCGGGAATCCGGCCGGGGTTTCCGTTCAGGACCCAGACGATGTATGGACTGTCCGACAAGCCCACCTCGATGGATGGTACTGCGCTTGCCTAAAACCGTGCTACGTTAGGAAAGCAAATAGAATAAAGTTAACCCATGCGAATCCTGGACCTTAGTCGGGGTGAGTTAATAGGTCGAGAGGGGTCAATGAGCCCAACATGTGGTAGTAATCTGTGTCTTGGATCACAACACAAGAACTCGGGGCCTAGGGCAGTGTAAATGAGACAACCCACTGTGTACTCCTACACAGCCTCTCATTGTTCACTTATTTTAGGGTGACTTCATTACCACCTTGTTGCATGTGTCCACTACCATTCCGATACATCACCCGATGGATCAGCTCCATTGCAAACAACTCTAGCATGTTATAGCATAACATGGATGAAGGGCCACATGATGAGCACAAAAAATCTTGTATCTGCTAGGTTGAGGTTTGCTTAATACTGTGGTAGCAATGATAGGTCATGCAAAGGATGGGTTCAACTAGCGGAAGAACGGTAACATGTGAATCACCTAATCATGCATAAGAGAACAAGAGGGAAATTGGGTTTTTATAGATATGATCAAAGGGGGTTTGCTTGCCTTATTGTCGAGACTCGGGGGTGCCACTCTTCGGAGAAAACAGGGACTACGTCCGGCGATGGATCTATCGAGAAGAAGCAAACACCGAGACAACAAAGTATAAACATCACATTGCAATGCACATTCAAGAATGAAACATGGCATGGTACTGATGTGATCTATGTTCAATTTGCAACAAGTTAATTGAAGTTGATTTGAATAAGAAATTCAAATTCAAACTCCAAATGTTGTTCAAAATATCCCAAGTTGCATTTGCTAATGTTTGGATATGGTAAACCATGTGGTCATGTGTATGATATGCCTCTGATGTTCATGTGATAAGGTTGGCATTGCAAAGATTTAACTTGAAATGATTTAAAAAATTATTTTGAATTATTCCAAATAAGCCACATAGCTAAATGCTACTGGTTCATCATCATAGATGTGTTTTTCATCTATGAAAGTATGATATTTGGAATCCTTGTATTTTTCTGATGATTTTTCATATATAATTTATTTGATTTGGAGTTATGGTTTAAAAGTTATTGAATTTCAAAGATTTAAGCATTTTCTGGAAATTCTGTTAAAAAGAAAAAGGTTTATTGCGCAAGGCTGACGCCAGCATGACGTCATGGGCGTTGACCAGTCAACTGACACGCGGGGCCCATCTGTCATCCCCTTTGGGGTTTAACCCCGTTTAATTTTAAACTAACAGGGTGATTAGGGGGGGCTGGGACCCACGTGTCATTGACCCCTGGGGTCAATTAGAGGGGGATTAGCCAGGACGGCCGGCGGTTAGCCGCCGGTGACCTCTGGACGCGGCGGCGTTCACTGGATCCAGTGACTCCGGCCATGGGAGGCCACGCTAAGGGCACCGGGGTGCTCCTCGAGTTCGCCCGCGTCGTCCAGAGCACTCGGAGGCCACCAGGAGGCACTGGAGGCACGCCGGCGACGAGAGAGTACGACGGCCGTGGTCGGGCTCGACGGAGCTGGCGACTGGGAGCTCGGGGAGGAGCTAGAAGAGGGTCAGGAGGAGCGCACGCTCACCCTGATCGTGCCGGAGTGGTCGGGGAGGCCGGAGGAGCAGCTGCGGCGACGAATTCGCCGGAGGAAGGCACGGCGGCCGGCGGGGAGTTGGTGAAGGGGGCGGCGTCCTCAGGGGCTCGTCGGCTCGATTGAACGCACGGGGTGACGAAGACGACGGAGAGGAGCACAACGGACACGCTGGCGCGGCGAGGGGTGGCCTCTGGCCACGGTGGCGCACGTCAGCGGCAACTTCGGGCTCTCGGTGCGGCGGAGAAAATGGCGAGGCGAGAGGGGAGAGGTTTCCAGAGGAGGGGGAAGTGGAAGGAGAGAAGCACGGGCGTCCACGGCGCCGCTAAAGGGGGCGGCAGCAGCCAGGCAGCTGCCTGGCAGCCATGCCAGGCTCGCCGGCGAGCTTCCTGCCTGCCTGGCTCGGGGAGAAAGACGCCCTTGCCCCTGGGCTGGGCCACCTCCCTGAGTTGGGCTGCAGGTAAGTGGGCTCTGCCCCTTTTTCTTTTTTTTTTCTTTTTATGCTTCTGTTTTATTTGTTTTTGCTCTGGGAAAAAAATACCAAAGCAATTTTAAAAATCCCCAAAAATTTATCTTGGACATATGTGACCTATTACTAGTCACTCCCAAGTTTTGGAGATTTTTGGAATTCAAATTATTTGAATCCAATTAAAATAGCATTTAAATTTAATTTCCAAGCCTCTGTTTGAATATTTGAAAAATCCATGAGCATGGGTTTGACTCCAAATCATTTTTTAAATGATCATACTCATTTATAGGACTTTTCAAAATTGTTTGGAGGGATTTTGGAAAAACTTTTTATCTGGCCTTTTATTTAAAATCTTTTTGAGGCTTTTCCAAATCCCCAATTCTTAAACCAAGAAATTTAAACATGATGCAATTATTCTAGTAGTAAAAGCACATACCAAAACTAGGGTTGTGACACAGGGAGCTAACAGAGTTTGTCGACTCTGACCCTGGTGCTATTAAGAAGCTTCTGGAAAAACACTCCCTGAAGAACAAGACCGTTCCTGATCCTGAATATGCTACATCTCCTATATGCATCAATGATCCTGATTATAATTTCTCTGTTGATCTTTCACTTATATCTATGGTTCAAGCTGGCCCCTTTTATGGCAGAGAAAATGATGATACTATTGCACACCTGACCAAACTCACTGAGTTGGGTGGCCTGTTTACTACGGATGAAAAGATACGAAACTTTTATGTTACTAAACTTCTTCCTTTCTCTTTGAAGGAAGGTGCTAAAGCATGGTATGATGCACTACCGTATGGTTCCATTAGGAGTCCTCAAGACTTATCTCACTCTTTTTGTTGATAAGTACTTTCCTGCTCATATGCAACATGCTGCTTTACAAAGAATTTATAACTTTAAACAATTGCAAGATGAGCACCTCCCTAAAGCTTGGGGGAGGTATTGCAGTCTGATCCAGGCTAGACCGGGACATGGAGTCCCGAAGAATGAATTAATTGATATATTCTATGCTGGTCTAACTGATGAATCCAGATCCTATTTGGACAGCTGTGCTGGTTGTGTTTTCGGGAAAAGAACACCGGACGATGCAGAAGCATTAATGGGCAAGATTGCCAAGAACCACGAAGATTGGTCTGTCCCTGAACCACCTCCACCACCAAAAAAAAGGGGCATGCTTGTCCTAAACCCCGAAGATATGCAAGAATCAAAGAATTCTATAAAGAGAAGGGTATTAAAACTGAAGACATTAAGAATCTACCCCCTATTGAGAAGTTGTGTGAGCCTATCACTCACCCTCCTATGGTAGAGGTACATTCTCTTTTAGATTTCAATGCAAGTGACATCCCTCATGGTAAGCCTCCTGATCAATGTTTAGATGAGCTTGATAATTTTATTATGAAGCAAAATCACTTTAATGAGAGGATACAAAGTCAGTTGCATGATAATTCCCTTGCTATCGAAATCTTGCTTGATGTTCTGGGTAGAACAGTTAATGATGTTAAATGTCTTGTGAAACATTTTCATATGGTTCAAACTCAGCTTGAACAAATTTCTAATGTGCAAAAATATTTGCTTGCTAACAATGCCAAACAGGATATACAGGCCTTCAGGATTAAAACCCGAGGAGGAACTAGCACTCAAGATCCTCTCTATCCAGAGGGGCATCCGAAGAGGATCGAGCAAGATTCTCAAATGCAGGAAGAAGAAATTGTTAGTTCTCCGAAGAAGAAGAAGAAGCACAAAGAAGCTGACAAATCCAATGATCCAATTGCAAGTGAAGAGCTTGTTATTGATCCAAATAGTATATCTACCTCCGATGCTGAGACTGAAGACGGTGCTGAGCCTGAAAAGGATGGTGAAAAGAATGATCCCCCCGAAGTTCGAGAAGAAGAAGCACCCGACAAACGCAAGAAAATACACTAGAGAAGACTTCATCGCAAGAAGACATGGGAAGGAAAGAGAACCATGGGTACAGAAACCCATGCCCTCTCCAGGTAAGTCTCTCAAAACTAAAGAAGAAGAGCATTACAATAAGTTTTGTGAGTGGATGAAACCTCTTTTTCTTCAAATTCCTTTGACTAATGCTATTAAGTTACCTCCCTATTCGAGATACATGAAAGATATTGTTACTAATAAAAGAAAAGTTCCTAATGAAGAAATATCTACTATGCTTGCTAACTACTCTTTTAGTGGAAAGATTCCTGAGGAGCTTGGTGATCCAGTTATACCCACCATTCCTTGCTCCATAAAGAATAATTATGTTAAGACTGCTTTATGTGATCTCGGAGCAGGAGTGAGTGTTATGTCTTTCTCTCTTTACAAGAGGCTTTGTTTAGAGAAACTAATCCCTAAAGATATCTCTCTTCAGATGGCTGACTAGTCAACAGCCGTACCCATTGGTATTTGTGAGGATGTTCCCGTTGAAGTTGCTAATTGTTTTATCCTTACTGATTTTGTCGTGCTTGGCATGCCCGAGGATGGGAGCATGTCTATTATCCTTGGTAGACCTTTTCTTAACACCGCAGGTGCTATTATTGATTGCAATAAAGGAAAGGTTACTTTCAATGTGAATGATAAAGAGCACACGGTGTATTTTCCGAAGAAGATGGACAAAAGGCATGGCCTGAACTCTATAGAGAATATCGAGACTGTGAAGATTGGTGATTGGGATTGTCCTCTACATGTGCACCACAAATACAAAACCATTATGGTGGGGACAATATCCATTAAAGTGAAGGTACCATGAATGCTTCATAATAAGTGAAACTTTTTGCTCTATGTATTGCTAGTTTGGTAGTAGGACTTGATCAACCTTGCTATTAAATGAGTTTTATATAAGTAAAAAGTAGAGGTTGTTATGTTTTCATTTCTTTTAGCTTTATCTTTCTTGTTGTACCAAAGTTTTATATTTTTGAAGCTTCACGTAGATAATCACTATTTCAAGTTCTCAGAAAGTTTTGCAGCTTTTTGAACCTCGAAAAAATTTCGACATTGAAGTTGTTAGAAAAATTCCAGAAAAATAAAAATAAATATTTCCATGCCGGGAGTGACTCAGAGGCACCTGAGGCTGACCAGGGGGGCACCAGTGGCCCAGGCGGCCAGCTGTCGCGGCCTGCCCCCTGGCCGCACCCACAGGGCGCATGGGGCCCGTAGGCCCCACCTGCAGGTATTACTTCTTTCTCTCTCTCTCTCTCTCTCCAAAAAAACGAGTTATGCACTTTGTTCTTGCGTTCTTGCTGTTCTTGGAGGCGTTTTTTGATCTCTCTCTTCAACCCATCATTCGAGCTGAGATTTTGAGCAAATACTCCCTGGTATATCACTCCTCCACCCCTCCAATTAGATATTCGATTGGTGGCTTCATTAGTGAGTATTTAGTAGCTCTTGGTGTTGTTCATATGAGCTTGCAAGCATGTGTAGAAATTTATTTTCCAAGTTTTGATGCAAGTTTATTACTTAGGGAAGTGAGTAGAGTAGTTTGCCTCAACTCATTTTTCTTAAATCCTTGTTTTCGTGAATTGTCAAAAATTTCAGAAATGAGTTTCTTTGGAAAAGAAAAAGGATGGCTTGGGAAGAAGAAGCCCCAGCACACTAATAGAGTAACTAGAGCTGCAGCTTCATCCTCAGCTGCTAGGGTGAGCTACAATGAAGATGTTGTGCCCCTGGAGTTGCTGGAAGATACAAGTCCAGCACGGGCAATGACGTTTCCGTGCAACGATTTTCTTGAAGCGACAGGTATTAAGGAGGAGTTTGATAACCTTTGTGCTAATGCAGGTTTGACACGGCTTGTAACATGTCGTGTTACTCAATACCGTAAACTCACCTCCTGTTTTATTAACAGTTTTGGATATAATCATGATGTTGGTCTTATTGAGTTTAAAATTTACAATGATCCTTTGACCATGTCTTTGGAGACATTTTGTGAAATAATAGGTGTGCCGAACGTTGGGCGAACGGCAAAGATGAACACTCAGCCCACCGAGCTGAGAACGCTCTTCAACTCTCTTTGCAGTCAAGATACAAGGGATATCCGACATTCAAAAATTTCCAGCATCTTGTTTCCCCACCTCAAGTATTTTTTATAGTATATTGCTAGAGGGGTATTAGCTCGTGACAACACGAGCAACATTTCTGCGCCGGATATTGCTATCCTGGCAAACGCCCTCTCAGGGGAAACTACGTATAATGTGGGTGCCTTGATTGCTTGCCGACTTTCCCTTAATGGCAACAAGGGAGATCTCTTTGGAGGCGTTTATGCAACACTTATTCTTGAGTCTCTCGAGCGCACCCCACATCCTGATGATGAGCCTTTTCCTTTTGTAACTTTGACCTTGCTACTATGAGGAGGCATGAGTTCGTTACCAGGACTTCTGAGTTTGGTAACCTTATTTATATTCTGAGTTTTGGACTAATCGATATTCGGGAGATCCGTCTACCTGCTCCTTGTTGGTTTGATTCTACTCGCAGGAACGGATGGTCCTTCAACGTCACCCAGTTCGATGAGTTCATGGCCCAGCAGCAGTTCCATAACCCCATGGAGGGGGTTGTGCATGATGAGGAGGAGGAGCCCGTTACTCAGTGGGGTGAAGGGTCTTCTTCCGCTGGGAGCGTGGAGCCTTCTTCGTGGGAGGACCCCAGGACTTCGGTCCATGCACCTGAAGCCCCGTACGACCCATGGACACACCAGTACTACCCTGGAGCTGGAGGCTCATGGGGACCACAGTAGCAGATACCAACTTAGGCCAAAAGCCTAAGCTTGGGGGAGTACGTGTCCTTCTCACTTCTTCCATTGTATTATCCGTTTTATGATTGTTAGTTTCGACCTTTTCGAAGTTTTTGCCAGTTCTTCTTTGATTCCTTCTTTGCAAAAACAAAAAAAAGTTTTTCTCTTTCTTTTTCTTTTGTTTAACCTTTGAAAAATCCAAAAAGATTTCTTTTCTCTCTTTAGTTTGCTTTGTTGCAGAGCTCAGCTCGAGTCCGTGATGGAATTTTCACTTGATTATATTTTCTTGCGTCCAATCGTGCAAGCGGCGAGGCAGTGATGACGAACATCGACGAAAGGGATGCAACAAGGAAAACCGGTATGAACTCTTTTTATTTCTACTTTTGTACATATGCTTGTACTTATGATTTAGAGACCAGCTTGTAGTGACATAGTGCTATGTTTACAATGCTTTCCCAGTGGTTCATGCTTTCTTTGTGGCTAATCCCAAATAGCTAGGGTACATAATGTGTTGATGAAATGATTTATATGCATTGCATTGTTCCTTGTTTGGCATACTGAAGTGGTATTTCCCTTTGGAGAATTCTTGGATTGACTTGGGACATGCTTACACATGTTAAAGACTAAAAAGTGTGCTATGCCTTGATGATCTTTGAATTTTAGAATAGTTATATCATTTTCATGCCCAATTCAATGTTACTTTGTCACTCTGCATGATTATGACTGTTATTGCTCTCTAGTTGGTCTCTTCCCTGTCTTTTGCTAGCCTTCGCTCGCACTAAGCAAAATTCTGCTTGTGCATCCAAAATCCTTGAAACCAGTTATTCCATATGAGTCCACCATACCTTCCTATGTGGTATTTACCGGCCTTCCACACTACTAGGGAAATAGCTATACATGGAAAGCTTATTAGTGGCGCATATAACAAGTCATGCGCCACCATCTGTTAGGGGTGGCGGACTGGAAAATAATGCGCCACCCATAAACCTTAGGGGTGGCGCATTATTTTCCAGTGCGCCACCCCTAAGAGTGGGCCAGCCTGGATGAGCTTATACGTGGCGCATTCGGTGTAATGCGCCACCACTAAGAACCTTATAGGTGGCGCATTTCCAAAATGCGCCACCCCTAAGAGCTTAGGGGTGGCGCATTTTGGTAATGCGTCACCCATAAGGTTCTTAGGGGTGGCGCATTGTGGAAATGAGCCACCCATAAGAGCTTAGGGTTGGCGCATTTCAACAATGCGCCACCACTGACTTGCTATATGCGCCACTAAATGCCTAGATCTTCCCTTATCTACTCCACCCCACCTACCACCTCTCATTCACTCCACACAATTCTCAAACTAGATCCACTCTTCTCACCCTAGATCTATTCGGTTTTCTCCTCCTCCCCACCCCATTTCTTCCATTTATCCATCCATACTTGGCATTAAATCTATTTTGTTTCATATTGAAGTAAGTGGACCTCCTCCCAAACTCTTTTCTTCCATTTATCACCCATATACTTGATTTCATTAGCTTGGGGTTTGTTGTATATGTGAAGCTTGGGTTTGATGTATATGTGAAGCTTGTGGTGGTTTGATGTATATGTGAAGTTTGTGGTGGTTTGATGTATATGTGAAGCTTGTGGTGGTTTGTATGTATATGTGAAGTGTATATGTGAAGCTTGTGGTGGTTTGATGTATATGTGAAGCTTATGGTGGTTTGATGTATATGTGAATCTTGAGTGGCCAATATTTTGCCGAAATGTTGATTCATTTCCGTTTCGGCAAATTTCTGGCGCACTCTCCGCATGCTCCCATGCATTATTAGGGAAGGTCATGCCAAATTTTTCCGGCGACGACCATGATATATAATTGGGTTGCTCTCTCTGTGCACGCAGGTGATCGACCATGGTCCGCGAGATGCTGAGCGATATCACCGAGGTGGATGCAATGTGCGACAAACGACATGCTAAGGAATAATAGGTCGGATATAAGATGTCCGTGTCGGAGATGCAAACTGCAGTGCGTGACCAAGCCTGATTCCGGAATATTGCAAAGACACCTGAAGCGTAATGGTTTGATGGATGGCTACACACGGTGGATAAGTGATGAAGTTGGTGAGGAGGAGTACGTCAATGGTGGGGCGCCAGTAAATGAGGAAGGGCAACCAGAGAACAGCGGCGGGCGAGAAGACGAAGAGCATCCCGTACATGATCATGAAGAAGATGCCGAAGCGGATCATGTAGATCAAGATGCCGGAAATGAAGATCAAGATGTCGGACATGATGAGGATTCAAGCTGGGTGCGGGACCCTCATGTTCAAGAGCTGCTTGTCAAAGAGGCGTTGAACGCAAGAGGTGCAGCTAGAGAGAAATCCAAGATGGTGCAACTCGAGAAAGACGCGGTTACAAAGTTGTATGAAGGATGCAACGACGGGAATACCCTCTTGAATGTAACACTTTGGGCTATAGAGATGAAGGAAAAACACAAATGGACCGACGAAAGCTTCGATGATAACATGGCATTCTGGCACGATCGTCTTCCGAAGGGCAACACGTGTCCAACTAGTATCGCTGAGGCCAAGAAAGTCTTGTGCCCTATCGATCTTCCGCACGTTAAATACCACGTCTGCATAAATTATTGCATGATCTATCGGGGTGAGGACGAAGAGAAAACCACATGCTCGGTGTGCGGTGTTAGTCGATACAAGAGAGGGAAGAAAGTTCCTAGAAAAGTGGTATGGTACTTTCCGATCACTCCTCGTTTGCAGAGGTATTTTGTAGATCCCGAGGAAGCAAAGCTCATGACCTGGCACGCAGATAGAAAGAAGCTAAAAGAGGATGACCCGAACCCGGATCCGGAAAAGGAGGACATGCTGAGGCACCCTTCAGATGGTAGCCAATGGACTGCGTTGGACCTCGAATACCCAGATTTTGGGGAAGAACCAAGGAACCTCTGGATTGGTGTGAGCGCCGAAGAAGTCAATCCGTTTGGCGGCCAGAGCAGCACACACAGTACCTGGCCCGTGTTTGTATGCATATACAACCTTCCCCCCTGGAAGTGCATGAAGAAAAATTACATAACAATGTGTATGCTAGTTCAAGGGCCGAAACAACCAGGTACAGACCTCAATCTATATCTGCAGTTGTTGAAGGAGGAGCTAGAAACATTATGGAAAGACGGAGTCAATACGTGGGACGCCGCCGCAAAAGAATATTTCCCAATGAAAGCCGCGGTGATCACGACGGTGCACGACTATCTAGGATACGGATATTTCTAAGGGCAGGTGGTCCAAGAATTTTGTGCATGCGTTAGGTGCATGGATAATACAATGTACCGCCAGCTACCAAAAGATCCCGGATCTTCAAAAACCGTGTTCCTGGGGTCTCGGAGGTGGCTTCCCAAAAAACAGGGACATCTATTCGATGGAAGCGAGGAGCTCCGAGCACCCCCAGCTCGAAGGAGCGGCAAAGAAATCGACAACTTGCTGAAAACTTGGAAAGAGTGCCCCGCGCCGGGAAAGAAAAAAAAGAAGACTCAACCGTTGATGAGGGTATGGAAAGCGAGGTCTATTTTCTGGGATTTGGAATACTGGAGTCTCCCCCGCAGTCCTCATAGCCTTGATCTCATGCATATCACAAAGAACGTGTGCGAGAGCTTGTTTGGAACGCTGCTCAACATGCCGGAGAAGACCAAGGACGGGCCAAAAGCAAGGAATGACTTGAAATTTATGGGCATCAGGAGGGAACTTCACCCCCCTAGTGACGACGATGGTGATCCGGAGGAGGAAGAGGATACGGAAACTCAAAACTCTCGCAAACAAAAAAGGGCGACCAAGAAGAAGACCGGTATTGATCACTGCCCCCGGGCATGCTTCACTCTGTGCGAGGAGGAGATCAAGAGGTTTATCCACTGCCTCATAGGAGTAAAATTTCCGAACGGATACGTGGGGAAGATAAGCAGATACCTAGATGAGACGAAGCAGCGTTTCAGCGGGATGAAATCTCACGACTGTGCCGTGCTGATGACGCAGATTATCCGGTTGCGATACGAGAGATAATGGACAAACACGTCCGTAAAACGTTGTTTGGCCTTTGCAACTTTTTTGACGTCATCTCCCGGAAGTCGATTTGCACTACGCAACTCAAAAGGCTACAGGAGGAGATCATGCTCATACTATGCGAGCTTGAGATATATTTCCCGCCCGCGTTCTTCGACATTATGGTGCATCTGCTGATCCACGTCGTGGAGGATATCGTCCAACTCGGGCCTGCATTTCTGCACAGCATGTTGCCGTTCGAAAGGATGAATGGACACATCAAAAAATACGTTCGTAACAGGTCCCGTCCAGATGCAAGCATAGCGAAGGGCTTTCTAACCGAAGAGTGCATCTCTTTTTGCATGAATTATCTCAACACCGAGAACCCTGTTGGTCTGGCCGTCAACAAGCACTTTGGCAGGACCGATGGGTGTGGTCACCACGAGGGAAGCCGTGCAATGCATGTCAACTTTGACGGTCGAGACATCGACTTTGAAAGAGGAAGCCTAGTCGCGCTACAACACATCCAGCTGGTCGATCCTTGGATAGTAAAGCACAAGGATGTAATCAGGAAGAAGTACAGTGACCAGGGCCTGCAGATAACGGACCGAGATCCACTGCTAATCAAAGAGCACAACTCCGGTTTCATGACTTGGTTTAGGGACGAGCTTCGTGCTAATCCCCCGCGAAGGAACGCTTCCAAGGACGAAAAGATGATATTCACCTTGTCCCAGGGTGCCGCACGCAACCTGATGACCTATCAAGCGTATGATATCAACGGCTACACATTCTACACGGAGGAAAAGGACAATAACTGCGATTACCAGAACTCAGGGGTAACGGGGATATTCTACACCGATGACGTCAAGGAAAGATTCTACGGAAGGATCGAAGACATATGGGAGCTCGACTGATGTGGAGAGAAGGTGCCGATGTTCCATGAGAGATGGGCCAAGAGCGTCGTACAAGAAGACCGGTACTTCACCACCATGGTTATACCCGAAGCCAAATCCAAGCCTGCGGGCGAAAACATCACCGCAAAAAATGAGCCATGGGTACTGGCTCGCCAAGTGGACCAATGCTTCTTCATTACCGACCCATCAAAGCCGAGCCGCGTTGTAGTGAGGAGAGGCAAAAGAAACATCATCGGAATGGATGGAGTCGCCAACGAGCAAGACTTTGACAAGTACGGCGACCCGAAGATGGAAGATGACTACGCCGCTCAGGATACATACACCACAACCCTACCGAAGAAAGGTCTCCCATTCAAGAGGAAAAGTGAAGGCGTCACGGGCCTAAATTATTCAACCACGATAAAGAAGGGCAAGAAGAAGATCATGAGGAAATGATAGCTAGATAGCTAGCTCCAAATTTAAGAAAATATTTTGTAATTTATGATCACATTCTTATGTTTGGATCATAGTTTGAAGTGTATGAACATCGATGATACACAATCGAAGCACCATGCCTAACTCCTTAAAATGATTCTTTGCTATTTTTCTAGAATGCATGGATCGAAGGAATGGAATGGTTAGCCCGCAAAAAATATGAAGTGGTCATTCCGCAAATAAAATGAAATGGTTAAACATTAATTAACAAAATGAAATGGTTAAACATTAATTAAAATGAAATGTTAAAACATTAATTAAAAATGAAATTGTTAAACATTAAATAAAAAAATGAAATGGTGCTTAGGGGTGGCGCATTCAGCCCCAATGCGCCACCAAGTGGATCCTTATGCGTGGCGCATTCTGTAGAAATGTACCACGCATAAGGATCCACTTGGTGGCGCATTTCTACAAAATGCGCCACCCCTAAGCCTTGACCTAACGACCTACCCCTTCCCCTGCTTGCACAGCAACCATTCCCCCCCTAGCCGTCGACTCACCGGAGCCCTCGCCCCTTCCCCTCGACGCCAGAGCCTCCCTCGACGCCACCGGAGCCGCCATCCAAGAGCCCGATGTCGCCGCCGTGCCCCTTCCTCGCCTCCGGCCGCCGCCACCTTCAAGAACGCGCCTTCCCGAGCCCGCGCAGTCGCCGCTGCGCCTCAGCCTCGACGCCCGCAGTTGCGGCCGCGCCTCAACCTCGCCTCCGGCCGCCGCCGCCATCAAGCACGCGCCTACTCCCCGCGGTGAGCAGCCGCCTCTCCATCCTCCCCGCGGTGCTTGTCGATTTGGGTGTTACCGTGAGATGGGCTTGCGTTTTGTTTCAGTTACAGAGGACTGGTAACTTAGAGGGTGTTTTTATTTTGTTTGTTTTGACAAATGCAATGCTCTCTGTGCTGATCATTGTAGTTTGAAAGCTAGGATTATTTGACAAATGAAATGCTCTGTGCTGAACATCATGTTACAATTAAAACACTCAAGATTTCTGCACTTGAAAGCTAGTTGTTGGGATCATTGTAGTTTTTGTGGCATAGTAGTGAAAAATTGCTTGGTTATGTGCTCCAATATTAATTTTGCTACTGTACATTCAATATAAATAGCTAGGATTATTGCTTACTGCTAGGATTATTGCTTAGTGCACAAAATTGCTAAATGCAGAACACACATGCACCACTTATATATAGATAATTTCCTGGTGGTAGAAATGTAGGCTATGTTCCTGGTGACCATGTACTCATATTTAGTGCAAAAACTAAACAGTTAGTGCTTAAAGTGAATATATATGTCATAGTTGGCCTAAAGTCTGAACATTAACTTCATTTTAACTGAAGAAACTGAAGTAGCTAAAGTTTACTCCATGCAAAATCTCTAAAGTAGCTAGGGAATTTTTGATGTGCCATTGTTACATGATCATGAACATAATGATGAAACCAGCAAGTGTAGAATTTGTTATTTGATAATTTTATATTTTGATGTGCCATTGTCACATGATCTCATCAGGTTCATCTCATTATGTTTGTCCACTTTTTTAGTCAATCTCATTTTTTATCCACTTGCCTGATCTTTTTTACCATATGAAATTTACCTATATATATGTTGTTTGAATATATATTTTAGTGCATTGTTCTACACTATATATGTGTTGGTTATGCCAACATGTAGGCATTTTTTTGTGCAGGGACTCTCATTATCCCCTTTCTCCCGAAATGTTGATTAACTTCCGTTTCGGTTGAGAATGGGGCACTCTCATGTTAAGAAAAATAGCAAAGGTCATGCCGAATTTTTTCGTGAATTCGTGCATGACCTTTGCTATTTTTTTTAACATGAGAGTATTTGCATTTATTTAATTTGCTAATTAATTAAGTAGTTGCATTTCTTAATATTGTACTAGTGCAAACATGTTGATCGAAGCCGACGCCGGTCCTTCTTCTGAGCCAGGAAAAAAAGGAAGAAATTTTGGGAATACTCCCAGGAGGAGGTCGAGGAGCAGAGAGAAGAGGAAGTACCTCCGGGCGAGGAGGAGTATGAGGAGGAGATAGAGTCGGAGTCCGAATCATCGGATGATGACTTGGAGGAGGAGGCCGGTACGACAGACGGCGAGAGGAACATCGGCGGGGATGATGGGACCGGTGGCTCCAACACAGATGGTACCCGGTCAAAGAAGAGGGATCGGAAACCGACAAAGGTCGACGCCATCAGGCAAGAGTTTACTGTTGTGACCGCCGTCGGGATTCCTAAACAGCCCGAAAGTTTTTCGGAATGGTACGGCCGTCAAGTCGCGGCGATCCTCCGCAACACCGTGCCGATCACCACGATTAACCTCAGGAGTCGTGAGAATATTCATTATTGTCAGATTCTTATCAACAAGCTGCACGGACGATACAAGTGTCCGGAGCCGTATGATAACACCAAACTCAAAGGGAACAAAGTAAACACATGGGCCCTCAGGAAGATGAGCAAGGCCTTGTAAAGTTGGAAAACCCGGGTGAAGAGGGCAATTATTGAAAAGAACAAAACCTGGGAGGAGCTCAAGGAGAAAGAGCCGTTGATCGATGAAGCTACCTACAACCTTTTCAAGGCTAGGTGTGAGTCCGAGCCAGCCAATGCCGCGAGTGCAAAGGGCAAGGCCATGCGGTCGCAGGTCATAGGTAACCACCGTCCCGGAGCCGATGGTTACAGAAGTTCCAAGCCTAAATGAGACAAGGAGGATGCCGAGTACGCCGTTGCGGGCATACCTAACCCCTTCCAGCCATACAAATATGATCCGCAGACTGAATTCTTTGTGAGGGCCCGGAGCTATAAGGAAAAAGCAACCTCGAAAATAGTTATCGATCCTAAGATTCAGGAGTTTATGACTGCCGTGGTAATTAGTTTACCACGCGACCTTGTCGATTGAATTCTCCAGTGAAGTTCACAATTTCTTAATGTTTAACATTCTTTCTACAGCAAGCGGAAATGAAAATCGCCTCATCGCAGGAGTCATCGGTTGAGCCGGCCAGCCCGTGGGACAATGCCTTTAATAGGGCGTTGAACAAGTTCAATAAGGTGGACGACGTGACGGCGAAGCCATCGTCAGCCGGCCGTGTGGTCGGCTTTGGTGCGGACCTAAATTGGTCCGAATATTATGGAAAACCGGCAGAGCAGTCCGGTTCGAGGGGCGCAAGGCGAGAAGGACCGAAGAAGACGCCGCTTATGTTCGTGGACTAGAGGACAAGGTGAACATGCTTCCGCCTCTTGTCCAGGACGAAGTGGCGAAGACGATGAATGCCCTCCTTCCAGATATGATGTAGTCACTCGCGAATTGGCAAGCGCGTGGTGGACAAGGGCCCATACCGGTCCCCAGCATGGTCGGCAGCAACTCGGGCACCGCGGCACCTGCAGTCCCGAATCCCTCCGTAGTGGTGGCTCCCGCACCGACTCCCGGCATATTGGTGACTCCGGCCGCCAACACCGCGGCGGCGGCGCCGGACGTGATGGTAACTCCTCCAGCCACGATCGAGCAACCGGGGCATAACAATAATGCACCCGGCGGCAGCGCAAATAGGGCGACAGATGCCACGGGAGGCAGCGCGCCCTCCGTCTCTTGCATGCCCGCCGTCATCGGCGGGGTCTCTTCATTGGCCGACCTCGACGCCCTCAAGGTAACTATAAGCGTCTGCAACTCAAACGAGGACTTCATCTCCTTGCCTTTTTTTGTGGAATCTCTCTGATGCCCTACATGCATATATCTCTTTCGCAGGAGGACACTCCATGCATTCTATTACAAGTCGTGGACGGCGTGTTGAAGGATGTTGCCAAAGGTAAAATCATTCAACCACAAAATCGAATCATGCACAATATGCCGATGGCACCGGAGATGCATAGGGTTCAAATATCTCTCGTGATTTCGGGCTACGAGAGAGTTAAACCTCCCATTCAACCCCCCCCCCCCCCCGGATACGATGAGGATGAGCCGGTAGTCCTCAGTAACTGTTTCGGCCAAATATGCCTATGGCCGAAGACCCAAATGTGTTTAATGACGGGGGAAAGGGGCACCACACCTAGGACAACACCGCTAGTCATCGTGTCGGCACCACATGATCCCATCGGCGCACAACAATAAGACGATGATCTTGATGATGATATCAACGCCGACCAGTTCATCAATACTTTGTATGATGTTGATGACTTATTCATGCCTCCTGCTGAAGGAGCCTATCAGCATGACGGGGAAGCTCGCGGTCCAGTTGATCCTGCGGCGAAGCTTGCTTGCTCCACGCGTCTCTTCGCTGCTTCTCAGCAGATGTCTCCAGCAGCTTGCACCTTCACCGAGCCTCAAGCAGATGCCACAAGGAGATCTATTCTCAGCCCGTCCACACTCCATAAGGCGGCCACTGAGCAGATAAAGGCCGGTGACTGCTCGAAATCAGAAAAGAAGAAAGGACGGAAAAGAAAGAAGAGCATCACTTCGAGCAGCCAACCTTCGCTGCCGATCCGAGCTCAGGACGGGCCACCAAGACACAAGGATCCCTCGTTTGAAATCCATGTGGCGGGTAGGGAGATGCTACCTAAGGACATGCTCGACCTTGCAACTTCGGATATGCAGAGTGTGCATCACAGTATTATGGCATTAGAGAAGATTCTTCTTCGAGAAGAGAATCCCTCGTACCCGGTTTTCATCGCCAAGGTGCCACTCAACATGGGCTTCATCAACACTATCCCCGCGGATATGATAATCCTGCGGTTTTCGGAGATCTTCAATTTGTACCATCTCAAGCAGCTCGACCATATCCTTATCCGTCTGTTCTCACTCATCCTTTCTATGAGTATCAGGAGAGATAAGACCCCGAGCGTCGCGATATTGGATCCCTTCTACATGCGTGAAAGCATCTTGATGGACGACGGGGACGCGGCTCTCACGGCAGGGTACATCACAGACTTCATGCTACAGAACGCCGGCAAGGATTCATTTCTTATGACCTACTCTCCCAAGTAAGTCATTCGCTCGCCGCCGCAGCATATATGCTTTCTTAGCTTTCCATTGTCCTCTTCCAACATTCCTTTTGGATTGTTTTAATTATGCAGTGAGGATCAAGACTGTGTGCTCATCTTCTTTTCACCGCAACACTCGCATGCCGTGTATTTAGACTCGGGGAGTGTGAAGAAGAAAGATTACAAGTATATCATGAGAGTTTTGGATGATGCTCTCGTCGGCTACATAAAATCCGGAGGCAAGATGGTGAAGCACAAGTTCTGGAAGAATCAGCCTGACGTGAACGTGTTCAGCTACGTAACACAATTCTCGTGCGTCAAGCAGCGGGCTGGCAGTGTGAGGGGTGTGTACTACGCCCTTCATCACATGAGGGCGATTGTACAGGAACAACGCAACCTTACGCTGCCAAGTCATCTCAGAGCGTGGGCCGAAAGGAAGGCGGAAATCGCCGATGAAAATCTTAAGGAGGAGTTCTTTCACATCCAAGCGCAGATGGCGACTATCATCCGTCATGAAGTACAAATGAGGGGGTCGATCTTCCACTCCAACATTGCACCATCCAATGGGGAGATAGAAGTCCGCCTAAAGTCCTTGCGTGACACAAGGCCTTTCATGACGAAAGAAGGATGTCGCCCATTCCCCGAAACGAGTCAGAAGATGTGACCAATTTATGTTATATATGGCAGTCGTTTGATGAATGTGTGCCCTACATGTAATTTGGATGTACTCTTTGTGTAGTAGACGATGGTAGTGTCAAATAATCTTGGTGCTCTTTATGTATAAAGGTCACTCCATATGCATTTTTATGCATATGTGCATGCTCCTGGCCATTGATTGACTTGCTTTATGTTGTTGATAAGAATAGATGCTATATTGCGTTGTTGTCCTTTGCTATGAATTCATGGATGCGACCTCTAAAATCGTTGTTTTGTGCAGGTTTAAGAGCAAACAAGAGATGATGAACAAAGTAGCTTTATGTTTTCAATAATTGTTGGGCTCATTGTAATATTGTGAATGATGTAATCTTGTGAATCTTGTTGGCCTCTAAACCTTAGATGATGATGGATGTAATCTCTTGTAAATCTTTGTAATAAGAATTATAATGCAATTCTTTTGTATCAATAATTGTTGGGCTCATTGTAATATTGTCTTTTGAATTTCTGTAATATGGTAAAAATATCTATAATGTTTGTAATTCTGTACTATTTTATTCTTTTCTGTAATTCTTTTTTTTTGTTTTCTGTAACCAATTTAGTGACGCATTATGTCTGTATTTAGTGGCGCATTAGGAATGCGCCACCACTAAGGACCCTTAGGTGTGGCGCATTTCAGAATGTGCCACCCCTAAGAGCTTATAGGTGGCGCATTCTGAGATGCGCCACGCCTAAGGGCCTTAGGGGCGCATCCAGAATGCGCCACCTCTAAGCCCTTATTAGTGGCTTGTAGTTAGTAGCGCATCCATAATGCGCCACTAAATAGAGAAAAAAGGACGCCACTATAAGGGTATTCCCTAGTAGTGCCTAACGAAGACTTTCTTGTACCATCTCGAAATTATTCAAAAATACTCTTGTGTTGTGCCTCTGCTTTAGCTCATGAGGAAGTAGTAGGTGATTCATTACCTTCTTATGTTAGACAAGTTTTATCCCGGGATTGCATGTCTATTCTGCAAACCCCTAATACGAGGAGGGACTGGCATGAGTGCGCCCATCTCACAAAAGATAATCACAACCAACAAACCCTCCTTCACTCTTTGTTTATGAGAAATCAGAAAACTTTGGTAGTGATAAACAAAGGAGATTAAGGGGATGTGATCGTCCCCATCTTGGGAGCCGTTCCTCGAAACATGTCTAGCGTAAAAGGTGATTGAGTTGTCTACTAGCATTCGTTGACGAATCATGCACCGCCCAAAAACACTTGTTATCTCTGTTTTCAAAAACCAAGAGCTCTGGTACATGTTTAGTCCTTGCTTCCAGCCACGGGTTTTCAACCTTTCCATCAAATTCCACGGTTCGAGAGTCTCCACCTTCTTTCTTCAAAGCACCAACAATGAGAGCATAATTGTCATTCTGAGTGTAATGTGCATTGTCCCAAAGTACTACACTGTCTTCTGCATGATTGTGGTATTACTTATTCTGAAGTTTTTAGTTCTAGTCTCCTTTAGAATTCCGGAGGAGTTTCTGCATTTATGTTTTGCTTCACTCATGGAGGCTAGCTAGCTACCACTCTAGTATGTTCAAGATTTGTGCATTGTAGTCTTGTCTTGATTTTCAGTAGCATATTATTTACTTTTAGTTGTTTGTGATTGTTCACATGAAAGAAGGATTGCTTTGTGCATTGTCCTTATAGCATTGTTTCAATACCTTCTAGACTCTTTTCATAGTACATGCTTATATACATCTAATGAAGCAAAAGAGTTTCTCAAAGTTTTCTTTGTCGCATTCAGTTCGTTGAACTGAATTGCTTGAGGACAAGCAATATGCTAAGCTTGCGAGTATTCAATTGTTGGCATTTCCACCATCCATATTTTGCTAGCCTCTTCGGTACCGTAATTTCCCTTTCTCATCTTGAGAGTTTGTGCAAACTTCGCCGGTGCATCCAAACCCTTGGCACGATACGTTCTATCATCATAAACCTCATTATATCTTCCTCAAAACAGCCACCATACCTACCTATCATGGCATTTCCATAGCCATTCCGAGATATATTACCATGCAACATCCATCGTTCTTCATGGTCTTCATATGACTTATCCTTCATTGTCATATTGCCTTGCATGATCTCATAGCCTGCATGTAGTTGGGCTTTGCCCACTTCAAATTTTTGCTGCATGTTGCGCTTGATCATTGCACATACTGCTACACTGGTAGAGGCATTCATATAAAGTAATTACCTTTTGATTCGGAGTTTTAAGTAAATAAAAGTGTGTTGATGTTTTCATAGAGTGTTTTCCCTACAGTGAGGAAAGGAATAAAAGATCCCTAAGTGGAAGAAATACAAAAAAAGATCCCAAAGAGGAGAAACAAAATAGAATAAATAGCCATGGAGGCCACCCAAAATCAAAAAAATACAAAAAAGGTGAAAAAGAAAAAAAAAGAAAAAAAGAGAGAGAGGGCAGCACTACTATCCTTTATTCCACACTTGTGCTTCCAAGTAGCACATGTACTTCAGTTTGTAGAGAGTTTTCATATCATTCATGCATAACTATGTGGGGATCTACACACTATAGAACTTGGCTTGCATATTCCAAGGATGAGCCTCCTCAAAAGAGCTCTAGGTATTCATGAGCAAGCAAGTTGGATGCACCCCCACTAGTTCCATTGGAGGGCTTTCATACACTTATAGCTCTTTGTGAATCTGCATGCTGCATGGCAATCCCTACTCCTAACACCATATCTATCATTTGGCTTTCTCTCACCTACGATTGTCCTCATTGATGTGAGCCTTTCTCATTTGTTTGACTTCCTATCCCCCTCATTATTCTATTTTTCCATCATAAGTGCCAACGTATCTTGATCGCGCTCATCCATTGCATGAGTGCTCAAAGTCAAAAGGGAGAGGATCAGTTTGACTTGTACCTGACTAGTGGTCTGGGACAAGTCACAATAAGATTCCAAAGGGACCATGTGTGAAAATTAGTAGATTGAGTTCTCAACAACTATTCAGTATTTTTATTCTCTAAAACTTCCCCACTCTTGGCACGGGAACTCCGACTGGAGACATTCGATTCACGGACAGCAAAATCTCAATTTTCTATGTGTTCTTTCATTGCTTGCTTTAATATCAACTATAGACTATTGCTTTATATCACTTTATCTTTGGCTTATATACCTTCATTACATTAGATTGATTGCCTTTACTCCTAAGTAGCATGTCACATCAAAAATTATCTTGTTATCATTTACCTACTCGAGGACGAGCAGGAATTAAGCTTGGGGATGCTGATACGTCTCAAACGTATCTATATTTTTTGCTTGTTCCATGCTCATTTTGTGTCATTGCTACATCTTTTTTCCATGCTTTTGAATCATTTATTGGAATAACCTACTAATATAGAGCCCAGTGCCAGGTTCTATCTGTTTTGTCTTTGTAATGCAGAAAAAGTCCAAAAATGAAGTTTCTCAGAAGATTCCAAAAAAAATACCAAAATTCTTTTACATCAGAAGAGTCATCCAGCCGGAGGACGAAGTCAAGGGGAGGCCCATAGCCCACAGGCGCCCTCCTGGCGCAGCCAGGGGGACCCACGCCCTGGACCCGCCTGTCTGACCTAGGCACCCCCTCGGTCTCCCCTTTGGCCCTATTTATTTACCCCGACACGAAAACCCGAGATATCCAACTCCTTTTTCCAGAAGCGATCCCGATCTCTGCCGCCATCGAAACCTAGCTTCGGGGGTCACCAGGATCCTGCTTCGGCACCCTGTCGGGGAGGGCCTTGACCCCCAGGGTCATCTTCATCAACCCCTCTTCGCTCCATGATGCTTCTTGAGTAGTTCCCCCTTGGACTACGGGTTCTTGGCAGTAGCTATGTGGTATCTTCTCCCCCTAGATCTTCACTACAAAGTTCTCATGAGCTGCCCTACATGATTGAGTTCCATATGATGTAATTGGTGTTGTGTTTGTTGGGATGCGATGAATTGTTACATTGGTATTCAGCCCTAAGAAGTTTATGAATTATTTTTTCTGCAATTTTGTTGTTTTTAATGCTTGTTACTAGTGCACGAGTAGCATGATTTCATATCTGAGCACGTTATGGTTGCGTGATTATAATTTTTGTTCTACATCTTATCTACGGTTGTATGCACCTGTTATAGTCCAGAACCGATGAGCCCAATGGTGACAGCTTTGGGACACCAAAGGGGATGGGCAATAACTTGAGGATTACATGTGTTCATAAGTTCCTTTTGGCCCCGTGTGTAGCGGGATGGTAGGACAAAAGATGTTTTGCAAGTTCTTATTGCAAGCACGTACAACTACATACGGAACACATGCCTATGCTTGGTTCTTAGACAAGGATGATCTAGTTTGTTCTTTGGCTAGAGTTAGTGCAATTCTCTCAATTGCCCAACTATAATTTGTGCACCCAACACTTGTCTTTTTTCTTGGAGACCTATCACTAGTGAAACCTTGAACCCCGGTCCATCTCTCATCTTTATTACCTTCGTTGTTACTATTGTTCTCGTTGCTACTGCTACTTTGTTACTACTTTGTGGTGATGGTGATTGAGGGAGTCTTGAAGGCTACACCCGTCAACACACCATTGCTACCTAATATATTGTCTAGTGCTTTTTCAGGTGTGGTTGAATTGATAAATCAATTTCTAAGGCTTATAAGTATTCTTTGGCTCCCCTTGGTTTGAATAAATAAATTGGGTTATACCTATCTGCGAAGACTCTTGTGATCCCCTACACTTGTGAATTTTCAAATATTGATGGCGTCATTGACGGGATCGCCAATGGCATGTGGTTTCACAGCCCTGCAAAACACAAGAAAAATTACTTCCTCTTTTTCCAAGGTTTTTTTATAGCGTTAAGATAAGTAGAATAAACTTGTAGCTATTATTTTTAGCAGAATGTCACATATGTGGGAGTAATGTATCTCACAGTGATAGTGGATTGATCTACAGGATCAATATTCACATGTATCATCTGACACTTTGTTGAGCTCAACTATCAAATTTGGTCTTGCTAACTCTCTGGCATAATGGAATTCAAGGAAAGATCACCATATTACACCAATTTTCAGACATAACAACAACCTACAACCTGCGGCCGAGGCGGAGATATGAGCCAGAGGATGAAAATAATTAACCACGGGGGGTGAGGAAAGAGGAAACAAATCACCTAGGGGATTTTAATTAGAGAACGCAAATTTCTTCATCCTGGTGGCTTAAACTTCATGGGCTGCTAGAAGCATGAAGTGCTTTACCTTTAGCAAAATTTCCTTCTATAAAGTTGATATCATAGTGCCAGAATTCTGGCTGGCCGTGAACCCATCTCAGTGTGTTCCTTGCAAAATAAGGAAAAAAACAATAGAACATATGTAGAAGCTACATTATAAGAACATCATATTTTGGTTTTTTCTAAAGAAGTAATAGAAATGAGGAACCAAACAACCTCGGGTGGATGACGAATGAGGTACCAGATCAGCTGAGATACTTTAAAGAACGAAAAATTCTTCATCCAACTGGTTTAAGCTTCATCGGCGGTCGGTAGCATAAAGTGATTTACCGTCAGCAAAATTAGCATCATTTGCGAGCGTCGTTAGTCAAGTATGACTCATTTATATAAGTAGAAGGACTAGGTATAGTGGAGCTGTAAATACAAGATTTTTCCACCCATTGAATCCAAAGTTCTTTTCATAAATATAGTTAATCTTTTTTGTTGCAACAAATTTCGAAGACGTAATCAACATCGTAAAATCCCAACATTCCTTAATACTACTCTCGTCCTGGGTACTTTGAGCAGTTATATGATCGCAAAAACATATAATAAATGATATAAATATCTCTTATAAAGAAAAATCCCACTAAGATGCATTTACAGTGTTTATCTCAACAAGCAAGCTATCCACCTCATGAACTATTATAGCCAATCATTTGTCCATGTCATCCACTAACAAAACCTCACTAGGATACATTTGTGCATACTATTTTAGCCAAACATTTGTCCATGTCATTGAGTTTATTTACATGCATTTTATACCCTTTCAATTTACATTATAGACTTCTAATAGAAATTTTCGCTGCACCGCCCGGGATGTTCTTCTAGTTCAACATATGACGTGATCGTCGATATCATAGCTGCTCAAATTATCCCGGGACAAGAGAAATGTTGATGATTGATTGTCAGGTACAATGTGGTTTAGTTCTTCAATTTTGTGTTGCAAAAAAAGAGAGCAACTATATTTACTATTAGGTCTTTGAAATCAATGACGAATGGATAAAGCTTTCTTGCACCTACAATCCTACAATATGCATCCTTCCACCTATAAGAATTAGTCTAACTTGACTCATGATCAAAGCACACCGACATAGAGATAGGAGGGTTGAACCGCCGCCTATATGCCACAACTGAGATAGCCACGAGTGTCCGGGAATAAGTAAGCATATAGGTGTAGCATGGCAGTGGAGTAGTCACTTTTCTTACTTGATCTGCAGATTGCTCTGTTTCGCCCACCTGTGCAGGAAGCCCATTTTTTATAATCCTCCTTGGCCTCTTCCATTCCTGCGATCAGATCAGAAATCGGAGAATAATTAATCACAACAGATTGCTCAGACCCCTTTTATTCTTGAAGAATTGCACGAAATAAAGAGTGAAATTGAACAGCATGTTACATCTCTAACATGACATCACGTTGTTAATGTAAGTGTTATTGAAGAGCATATTACATAATGGCATTACATTGCAAAGGTAAAGCGAAGATAATGAACTAAGCATAAGCTGGCTAGTTGAACACATGCATTAGGTAAGCTTAAACGAGCTACTTCTCATCGTCATCAGAAATGATGCACTACTGGAATTCGATTGTTTGCCGTCTGCCCTGGCGGACGGCAAACACCTGTATGGCCGACGGCAAAGACCTTTGTCGTCTGCCCCCGCACGGCAAAGCACCCGTCAGCTATTTCACCGGCAAAGAGGTGCTTTGCCGTCTGCTGGAAATCGACGGACGGCAAAGGTCTTTGCCGTCAGCTAGACGTGGAAACAGACGGCAGCACAGCTTGACGGCGAAGCTTTGCCAGCCGGCTCCGTCAGGCCGTTAACGGCGGGGTTGCCGTCTACTGACAGACGGCAAAGACGGTGACGTCATCGGGTAAGTTAATGACGTCACCCCCCCCCCCCCCCGTCATATGTTTGCCGTCCAGCAGCAGACGGCAAAGTCTTATACTTTGCCGTCTGTCTTGCCTGGGGCAGACGGCATAATGACCATATGGTCACCCAGCTGTTGCCAGATTGCACAGCTGGGCACCACGTGTCCGCTTTGCCAACTGCAAGCAGACGGCAAAGGCCTTTGTCGACAGCTTGCAGACGGCAAATAGGCTGTATAGCCTCTGTTTTTTCTGTTTCCTTTTAAATCCCTGCATTTGACAAAAAGATAGCCATATATATACATATACATCTTCTCCAACAGCAGTTTAAGCACCCACACATGTTGATCAACCAAACCTATATGCATTTATATATATAGTCTCATATAGTCTCAAACACACAAGTGATCAAACACATGTTCTCCAAACACAAAGTATATACATAGTACATAGTGACTAAGCTACAAGTGACCAAAACAGTTCATAAAACTAAGCTACAAGTCCAAATGCACCATTCCATCATAGCATGACTCCCTTGAAGCAAATCTGCAAAATGAAGCTAAGAAAGTTATAAGAAGAATAAGGAGAAGAAGAATAAGGAGAAGAGAAGAAAAAGAAGAAGAAGAAGAAGGAAGAGAAGAAGAAGAGAAGAAGAATAAGAAGAAGAGAGGAAATAAAGAAGCAATTGTAATCAAATTGAGATAACTTTAGCATATTTTGAGGAAATGAAGCTAACTTAGCATTTTTTGAGCCAATTAAGCTAACTTTAGCAATTTTGATCAAATGAAACCAACTTTATCATATTTTCAGTAAATTAAGCTCACTTTAGGAACTTTTTAGGTAATTAAGCTAACTTTACCATTTTTGAGCAATTTAAGCTAACTTTAGCAATTTTGATCAAATGAAGCCAACTTTTTCATATTTTCAGTAAATTATGCTCACTTTAGCATTTTTTGAGGTAATTAAGCTAACTTTACCATTTTTTGAGCCAATTAAGCTAACTTAGCATTTTTTTAGGGAATCAAACTAACTTTACCATTTTGTGAGAAAATCAAGCTAACTAAGCATTAATAAAGCAAAATAGAAGACAACTTACCGGAGTGGAGACCTCAAGGCTGAGGTGGCTGAGAAGCACTGGGCGGGTTGGCCGAGCTTGACGGGGGAGAAGGGTCGTGGGAAGCAGCACGAGAGTTATGCTGCACGAAAAGATCAATTGCAATGATGCTTGTTAGCACGACGACACGTAATGGTATTGATGATCATTGAAAGAAAACTCACCGTCCCCACAGGAGAAACGATCGGCATCGGTGGAGCGGGTTGACCAGTCTTCTCGCACATACTCTGTTACATGCATTTCCACGAGTCAATCATATTAGTTACTAATATAAACAAACATTATTACATGCATTTTTTGGGTAAATATGAAAAGGTGACTTACCACGAAGAGCTCGTACAAGGCCCTGTTCGACGCAGCGTGGCGTGCCTCGGCCTCCTCAATAGCCTTCGCCGTCCTCTCCTCGGTCAGCCGCTCTCTCTCTCTCTGTTGCCTTCTCCTCCGCCAATCGCTCCTTCTCCTCGAGTAGCCGCTGGGTATTTTATCGCTCTCTCTCTCAAGAGCTTCCTGCAACCCCACTCCTGTAGTTAGCACTTTAATATTCGATGAGAGAACAAAAGAATGGAAGAGTCCTTATGGCTAACCTCGATAGCGAGATCGACTGGCCGCGGACGAGGCCTTATAGCAGGAGAAGAGCTCATTTGGCGCGCCTTGATCTCAGGAAGAGTCTTATCGCACCTGGTCAACTTATCTCCAATGGCCATGGCACCATGGCGCCTTCCGCCACCAGAGATCATCACCAGCTCCGGCTCAATAGGCTTCCCAAGCGGGTTATAAGCCTCCCCGTGCTTCTCCTTCGCCACCTCAGTATAAGCCTTGAGCTTACTGTAGGCGGCAATGTTGGTGAAAGTCGAAGGAGTGGCGAGATCAGACTCTGAGAGCGCATTTGCCTTCTTGTACGACGCTGTATGGGCCATGCCATACATGTCGAACAACTGAGGCACCTCCGTTTTATTATGCTCCACCTAGAAGACAAAGCAAAGCACGATATTAGTAAGTTGTGGGTGCCAAAAAGACAAAGAAAAGTAGAATTTTCATGAAAATTGAAGCAAAGCACATACCCATTTATTCCCGTAACCAGCTAAGTTGCGGCTTCCTTAATGGTGTGGCACACCAACCATTTGGGCGCGCCGCTCCTTGGCATTGTTGTGGACGGCCAACCAGGCATCTGAGCACCAGTGGTCCACAATGGCCTCCCAACAATCCATCTTGTCCGCACACCATCTCGGTGGCGCCTAAGTTAGTAAACAAGGAAACTAATAAGTAGCCTAGATAGGAATCAAATCAAGCAAACTATTCAAGACTTAAGAAGGGTTACCGTCATGTACTGGGCCCTGGTCAGAAACTTCTTGCGGCAGTCCTTCTTGCTACGCTTGCGCCCTTCCTTGGCGTAGTAGTCACGGACAGCCTGCACTCGCATCTCGTGCCTTGTGTTCTGCAAGAGGCGCGTGGCCTCTGCAACTAACACGTCCTCCGCCTCCTGCTCCTTGGACTCATCGACCTTGTAGTAGACCTGCAATAGCACGAGACAACACTAATGAGTGCAACAACTAGCTATTGTCAAGATTTTATTGTGTGAAACAGAAATTAACCAAAAGCCGTTGATCACCATGTCGGCTCTGGTGTGGCATTCGACCCCGTTGATGGTCGTATCTGGCGGGGCCGGGGCAGCACAATAGTGCTCCCATTTGAGTCCAAGCTGCGGAACCTCATCAGGTCCGGGCAATTGAACCAGCCCCGAGAAGTTCTCCCTGACGAGCACACCAAGGATGGAGTTGGGATTGCGGACACCATTGCCGTATATCCAACCCCTGCAGTATAAAAAGACAAAGCCATCAGATAGACATAAGTATAGAAGGTACCGGAAGAGATTATAAGTGCACTTACGTCTCTCCATCAGGCGTAATCAACCACTTATGGGCGGGAGTCACCGGCACGGACGGGAGCCGTGTACCCCCACGCTGGTACACGGTGGTACCCTCAGCTACCTCCTCCTCATCCGTAGTGTCCAGCTCGGCACCAGCCTCCCCCTCAGGCGTGTGCTGCTCCGGCTGGTCCGGCCAGGGACTCCAGGTCGTGCGGGTGGACGTAGCCTCCTCCTCCACCTCAGGCTGGTCCACCCTGCAGTGCTCTGGTGAATCAGCCGGAGGTGGCGGCGAGGAAGCAGCAGCAGGTGTTCGTCTCCCTTTCCCGCGACCACCACCTGCTTTGCCTCTCCCGGTCTTCTTCCGACCTCCTCTCCCCTTGGGCGGCTCATCAGTAGAAGGAGGAGGCGAGGAAATACTCTCGAGCAAAGACCTCCGTAGAGCCAGAGGTGGGAGCGCATGACCCCGACCCCTCCCTCGCGAGCCTGAGGTCTCGCCCTCCATATCTGTCACGAACCTGCCAAGAATTAAAATAAAATAATTAGTACAATGAGAAAAAGAATTAATAATACAATAGTAATTACTGCAATAATGAGAATATATATATGTAATTACAGTTGAGATGCATACAACTAACAATAGTCGGGATCATCGGTCTCTTCTCCGCGATCAATTGAAGGATCGTCATCGCTATCACGCGTGTCGTCGATAATGATGGCCTCATCAGGTTCAACAACACCAACATTTAGAAGGCCTTTATGTAAACGGTCAAGCATTGACAGGTCATCTGGAGCAGTAACCTCTTCTTCTTCAGGCTCTTCAACATCGTCGTTAGCGGGTTCACTCTCATCATCGTTATCGGGTTCACTCTCATTGTCTTCTTCCATGTTCTGGGGTTGCGTAGAGCGGTTTCGGAAACGTTTTTTTTTATCACGCGTGTTTCTTGGAAGAATTCTCCTTCATATGTCTCTAGGTCAATGTGGGGTACATAATCCTCTTCATTGGGGGGAGGTGGTCCTAATATGTGGTGGCACATCATAAACGACATCCCAACCTTTCAGGTTTTCAACCGTTTGGCAGGGGTAGGATAGATAGAAAACCTGGGTGGCCTGTTGAGCAGTAATATAGACATCGGGGACATTTAAATGGGTGTCTTGTCGAATTTCATCTAGACCTACATGTTCATGAGTCCGTCTAGTCCTCGACGGGAGAAACCAATGACATTTGAAGACAACGACGTTGGGAGGATTCTCACCATAGAATAGAAGTTCGTATATTGCTTCAACTCTTCCATAATACTCAATACCTCCGTCGCTGACAGCAGAGACACCCGAATTTGTACTTTTTCGATCGGCCATTTTTCGCTCTTTATCAACGGTACGAAAGCGATACCCGTTGATGTCGTATTTCTCAAATACACAGACCTTATTGTCAAAACCATTAGCGACTTGTCTCAATTCGGCGTCCATAGGCTCGTCATTTGCCTATAAGTTTAATAGGAAAGGATTGGTATATTAGTGAAAAATAGGCCGAACCAACAAATGAAACCCTATATATGAATGATAGTTACCGTTCGTTTGAACCAAGAGATGAAACCAGGATTGCCGTCTCCTTGATTGGCAAGAAGCTCATACTCTGCGATGGAATCACTTTCAATAACCACTCCATTCGAGAATTTGGCGACGTATCGACTGTATGAAATCATGGGAATTAATAAGAAACAAGAATTATTAGAAGTTGCGAAACAATGTACGTACGAGCACTTACTCGATATACGGTCGCACTTCTGTTAGGTTGGTGAAGATATACAGTGTAAGAGTCCGCCATTCGTCGATATCCAAAATCTTATTTCTCTAAGCACCAACAGGTCCGAGCTTCCCTTTGAATAGGCTGAGGTTGGATTGACGCCGTTGGGGGTCGCCAGTATTGTACCGAGGCTTTGGATTATGCAAATGGCGATTTTTGGCTTCATAATGTGCTGTCACGAAGTTTGCCGCCTCCTCGGTAATGAAAGCCTCTGCCATCGATGCTTCAATTCTACGTTTATTTTTACATTTTGCTCGAAGCGTCTTCTGCATTCTCTCCTTTGAATAGCACCAACGATTTTGCACGGGGCCCCCTAATCTTGCCTCGGTCGGGAGATGCAATATCAAATGCTGCATCGGATTAAAAAAACCCGGTGGAAAGATCTTCTCTAACTTGCAGAGCAACTCCGGCGCCATATCTTCCATGTCTTCTAGCACGCCATCGGATAGTTCTTTACCACAAAGAACACGAAAGAAATAGCTCAGTTCTGCCAGTACTAGCCACTCTTCCTCGGGGATATAGCCGCGCAACATCACCGGCATTACCCGCTCAAGCCATATGTGCCAATCATGACTCTTCAGCCCAAATATTTTATGTTTTTCAGGACTTGCTCCCTTCCTCAGATTCGCTGCATACCCATCGGGGAACATCAAACTGTTTTGCACCCACAAGAGAATTTCCCTGATATGCCCCCTTTCAAGATTGAACCAGGCCCTTGGCTTGGACCAATTCTTCTTTCCTTTCGGCTGTCGCATGTTCTGTGAGGTTCTATCACATAGAGTCTCCTGGTCGACTCTAGCTTTAGGATTATCCTTTGACTTCCCATCTATGCCGAAAAATGTACCAAACAGGGCCTCGCCGATATTTTTTTCAGTGTGCATCACGTCAATATTGTGTGCAAGTTCGAGGTCTTGGAAGTAGGGGAGATCCCAGAAGCATGTCTTGTGAGTCCAGGCGTGTTCCGAATTATATCCCTTAAAATACCCGGGACGTTCTGGATCAGGCTCGAGAGAGTTCAACTGTGCCAAGACATGTTCGCCCGTCATCGTAGGTGCTGCCAGGTTTTTGACAACTTTGCCTTTGATGAAGTTCTTCTTGTCTTTTCTAAAAGGATGCTTAGGAGGCAGAAACTGTCTATGCAAGTCGAAGCAGGAATACTTGCCACCCGCCTTCAGCCAATGAAACTGAACAGCAGCCTTGCATGTTGGGCACCCGAACTTTCCATGAACACAGAAGCCAGCGAAAAGCGCATACGCCGGCAAGTCATGCATCGAGTACTGGTACCAAACATGCATTTTGAAGGTCTTTTGTCTAGCTGCATCGTATGTCTTGAACCCTTCGTCCCAAGCTTGTTGCAATTCCTCCTTAAGCGGTTGCATGTACACATCCATATTCTTCCCCGGATATTTGGGCCCTGGTATTATCAACGTCAGGAAAATGTTCTTCCTTTTCATAATCTCTGAGGGGGGGAGATTGAGTGGCATGACAAATACAGGCCAACAACTGTATGGGGCTGCCATCAGACCGAAAGGATTGAACCCATCTGTGCCGACGGCGATTCGTCAATGCCTTGGCTCCTTAGCTTTTTCCGAATGTTTTTCATCAAAGTGCTTCCATGTTGAACCATCCGATGGGTGAGTCAACATCGGCTTCCCATCTGCATCAAATTCTGTTCTCTTCCCATATTTGTGCCAGGTCATCTGTCTGGCTGTCTCTTCCATCATGTAAAGGCATTGAATTCTTGGTATCACTGGAAGATACCTAAGAACATTTACGGGTATTTTGGTCTGCGTCTTCTCACCTTGACCATTGTCTACCACAACATACCTGGATGACTTGCATTTGGGACAATAGTCTTCGTCCGCATACTCTTTCCTAAATAAAGCACATCCATTTTCACAAGCATGTATCTGCTCATAGGGCATCTTAAGTACCTTGAGGATTTTATCCGATTGGTACAGGTTTGCAGGCATAACATGATCTTTTGGTAGAAACCGCCCAATTAGGGTCGTGATCGCATTGTAACAATCTGTGCCCAAGTTGAATTGTGCCTTCAAAGCCATCAACTGTGCGATGGCATCAAGCTGACAAAGCTCAGTGTGAGCGTGCAGCGGATGTTTCAAAGACTCCAACATATCATAGAAGGCCTTCGCAGATTCCTCCATCTCATCGTCCTCATCCCGCGCATCGTCAAAGTCCTGCACCATGTCTTCGATCCCGGTTCCGTACTCATCCGTGCGCTGATGGACCACCTCCTATCTCCGTCGTCCGCCAGACTCGCCATGGAAGGTCCACACCGTATAACCAGGCTTATAACCCCACTTCTGCAAGTGTTTACCCATATCCACCTCTGTCGCCTGTTTATAATTGTCGAACCTAACGCAGGGGCACCAGGTTTTTCTCTGCCCATTTGCAAACGCCGCTCTCAGAAACTCCTTGGTTTTCATTGCCCATTCATTGGTGATCTCTTTCTGATTAGGGCAACCAGTGTACATCCACGCACGATCATCGCTCATCTTGTTGCTACAGCTAGCTACTAAACAACAAATATACCATTTTATTACGTCCACTTTTTATTGCTTTTATCATACATAGCTACGGCATATGCAATTAACCTACACACTAATAGGTAAAGATAGGTCCTAATCCCACCCAAGTATGTGTAGATTGGGTCGGTTTCCCATGCTTTGGTCCCGATCCGACGCGGTATTTCGGCAGCACCTCCCCGCTGTTCTCCTAATACACGTCTCGACAACAAGCCGAGAGGTTGTGTATCTGGAGAACAACAGGGAGGCGCTGACGAAATACCGCGTCGGATCGGGACCAAAGCATGGAAAACCGACCCAATCTACACATACTCGGGCTGTCCATGGATAACGTTGGACAATTCGAAAGAATCACTATTATAAATATGCAAATGAATGCATATTTATAACTGTAACCCTTTCGAACGGGAGACGCATACTGGTTACGCGACTTTACATATGAATATACTAAATGTACCTAGTTAGCTATTGTAAGGCCAGAATTGAGCAAAGGAAAGGGGGGAGAGGATAAGAATTGTTTTTCTCACCCTCGAACTCAAGGAGGTCGTCGAATGGAGGGGCGGAGGTCGTCGAACACCGGACCCACACAACAGGGAAATACCTGCACTTTAAAATGAACCCAATCAACAAGGAGACTCCATATACCGGTAATTACATCTATATTTTTTTCTTTTGTTTTTCCTATTATTTACATTTATTTCATTTATATTTTTTCTCCTCCTCCTCCTTCTTCACCCCCAACTTCTTATTCTTCTTCTCCTTCTTCTCCTTCTTCTTCTTCTTCACCTTCTTCTTCTTATCCTCCTCCTCCTTCTTCTTTTCTTCTTCTTCTTCTCCTCCTCCTCCTCCTTCTCCTTCTTCTTCTTATTTTATTTCCTATATCTTTTTTCTTTTCTTCTTTTCTTATTCTACGTTTACCCCTAATTTTTCTCCTCTTCTTTTTTTATTTCTTCTTCTTCTTCACCTTCTCCTTATTATTATTCTTCTTCTTCTTCTCCTCCTCCTCCTTCTTCTTTTTCCCTTTTCTTCTACTTCTCTTTATATCCTTTTCTTCTTTCTTTTATTTTTTCCTTCTCTTTTCTTTCTTTATGTAATCTTTTTTCTTTGTCCTTTTCTTTCTTTGTTTTGTTTTCTTTCTTTATTCAACTTTCTTTATCTGTCCTTTTCATTTGTTTCTTACTAATTGCTAACTAAAACTAACTATACATAAAACCTATACTAACTAGAACTAATAAAACATGGGCTTAATACTAATAATCTAACCCCCAACTTCTTATTCTTCTTCTCTTCTTCTTTTTCTTTCTCCTATTCTTCTTCTTCTTCCTTCTCCTCTTCTTCTTATTCTTCGTTCTCCTATTCTTCTTCTTCTACTTCTTCTTCTAATTATTTTTTCTCCTCTTCTTATTTTTCTTCCTCTTCTATTTATCCTCTTGTTCTTCTCTTCTTATTCTTCTTCTTCTTCCTTCTCCTTTTCTAATTATTTTTATTTTCTAGTTCTTTACCTTCTTCTAACAAAATTTAAATAAAAAAACTAACTACAACTAATAAGTAAAACTAAATAAAACTAACTAACTACAATATACTAACTAATACAATACTAAAATTTACTAATCTAAAATCTATTAAAAACAGTAGCAATTAAAACTAACTAACTTATATTAAAAACAGTAGCAATTCTAACTAAAACTAAATACAACTAACTAAAACAGAAAAAGTCTCTAAAATCTAAAATTCTAACTAAAACTAACTAACCTAACTACAACTAACTAACTAAAACTAACTACAACTAACTACAAATTAACTAAAACAGAAAAAAAAACAGAGAGGGGGAGGGGGCTCACCTGCCGGTGTGGGGGACGACGGCGGTGGGGACGACGGCAGCGGGCAGGTGCGGGGGCGGGGGAGGGCGCAGCGGCGGCGTGGGGAGGGCAGGGCGGGCGGTGGAGATCCGGCGAGAGAGGGCGGGCTGGGGAGGGTGGTGGCGGGGCCGCAGCGACGGTGGGAAGGGCAGGGCGGTCCTCACCGGCGGCGGCGTGGGGAGGGCAGGGCACACCGGCGGCGGTGCGGGGCAGGGTGGGCATGGGGCGGCGGCGGCGGCGACGAGGGAGAGAGATGGAGGCGTGGGAGAGAGAGAGAGGAAGGTGCGTGGGGGCAGGCCGTGCCCTGTTAACGGTACCACGGCTTTGCCGTCTGTTCCCAGACGACAAAGGCAATTATGCCGTCTGTGGGCAGACGGCAAAGCCCCTGCCGTTAACCACCACTCGGAACGCGGTCTGGGCGGACCCACTGCAGACTGTGCCGTCTGTAGACTGACGGCACAGGCGGTTTTGCCGTCTGCCTGCGCAAACCAGACGGCATACTACCAGTTTTCCATATGCCAGATGTTTGCCGTCTGCATTTAGGGTAGCACACGGCAACTAACCTCTTTGCCGTCCGCCCCGATGGAATGCAGACGGCAAACACGCTGACACATGGCAAACTGATGAATTCCAGTAGTGATGATGGTCTCTTTCCCCTTGGAAGAGGGCGAGATCTCGTGGGTGCCCTGCTCGTGGTCGGTGTGGTTCACCAACCTGTTGGATCTAGAGTTCATGTAAGCACGAGTATGCTAAGAAAACACATCGTAGGGTTCGTCGTAGGCACTGACGGTGCCGTCGAAAAAACACCAAGAACTGATACGCAAAGCAGAAAACCTTGAGGCAACGTAGTTGCGCGACGCATTAAAGGTGGCCTCGATGTCCATGTGCTCCTCAAGGATCTTAGGGTCCGCGTGCATGGACGCCACCGCGGCCTCGTCAGCGAATGCGGCCGCGATTTTCCTCTCTGCCGCCAAGTTCTCCTTGAGCTCTAGGCCATGCCACCTGGACCATAGCGAACGGCGGGACCTGGGGTTTGTGGGAAGTAGTGGTGGTGATTTGAAATGGACGTGTCGGGCCGGTGGTCGTGGCATGGGCGTGGACGAAGAGGGTTGTATTACATATTAACTGACTAGGTCTATGGGGTGAGAACAGGGGAGGGGCCTGATCGGCGAGGAGGCCGGCGAGACTTAGGATTAGAAAGGGGGGAAATGTGCAGGGGGGTGTGATGCCACTGAAGTAGTGCTCCTCGTTGGCTACCCCAAGTGGAAGGTTGAGATGTAGCTAGCAGAAAATTTCCCTCGGTGAAGATACCAAGGTTATGGTACCAGGAGGACTCCAAGGACTCCAAGTAGGTGTCAACGGCGCCAGAAATTAAGTTTCCGAGTTGAGAAAAGTTGACGTGGACCTGCACACACAACAAGTAACTTTTCTCCCAATGAGTTCAGAGAGGTTGTCAATCTCTCCGCCCTTGTTGTTTACGAAGGATCAAACGCAAGGGTACATAGTAGTGATAATTACAACGGAAAGTAGAAGCAGTAAATAAAGTGGAGGTGTAAATAGTGGTGAAAATATGGACCGGGGTCCCATGATGTTCACTAGTGATGTCTCTCACCGAAAAGACAATAAAACAACTAAGATGGGTGAACAAATTACAGCTGGGCAATTGACAGAATTATAAACGCACCGCAATGCTAATTAGGCTACTTGAAAGTAAGAAGCTCAAAAGTATGGGCAGTATGCAAGAACAAGTAGACCGAAATCCATCTGCACCTACTCACTAATCATCCACCTTGAGATATCTATCCAAAACATCTCGCTGGTATTAAGTGGTGAGCCCCACCCAAAGTATAAACTCAAAGCAACAGACAATTGCATTAACAATCTATGTGTAAGGTAAACAATCCTTGCAACCGTGGTTATAAGCACCGTTGTTTTCTACCTGGTGGCAATAGCACATCCCCTAGTCTCATGTTTCTGTCACTCAAGCTAGACATCGAGGGGCATGAACCCACAAGCATGCATAACGCTCCCTCTTGGAGTTACTATCTACTACTTGGCCAAAACAATAAAAAGCAACGAAGAATATGCAAGAATTACTCAAGAACAGAATATAAAAGGTAAACCAAATATATAACTCATCACGATATGAACATAATCTCATAATCCATCGGATCCCAGCAAACACACCATAGCAACAGCAGGAAAATTACATTGGTGCCTTGATCATGTAGGGCAGCTCACAAGGACTAAACATTGAAGAACAAGATTGGAGAGAAGACATCACATAGCTACTGGTCATGGACCCATGGTCCAAGGGGTACTATTCACGGCACATCCGAGAAGCGTCCATGGTGGTGGAGAAGCTCCTGGAGGTCAATCCTCCCTCTGGAAGGGTGCCGGGAAGAGGTCTTTTGGTGCTCCGGACATTGGAAGCGCGGCGGCGGCGGAATAGAGAGGTATTTCGCGATGCAGGGTTCTCCTCGAGGGTTTCTGCGACGAAGAGGTAATATAGGCCAAAGGGGGGAGCCAGGGGCCACCTAGGTCTCCTAGGCGCCCTGGTGGGGTCCCCTGGCCCTCCTTCGGGGTTCCAGAAGCTTTCGTCGTACTGATTTTTATTCTGATTTTTCTGGAATTTTTGGAGCATTTTAATTTTGGGAAAAATCACTGCAACTAAAGACATCAGCAGACAGAAACTGGCACTGGGTGCACCGAGTTAGTACGTTAGTCCAAATATGTGTAAAATGATATAAAAAAATGTATCAAAACATGTAGCAATGTCACATAAAATTGCATGGAACAAGCAGAAATTATAGATACGTTTGGGACGTATCAACATCCCCAAGCTTAATTCCTGGTCGTCCTCGAGTAGGTAAATGATAACACAGATAATTTATGTGGTGACATGCTAACACACATATAAGAACTTCAAAGTAAAGCAAGTAAGGTGTGCAATTCAAGTCAAGATAATAACAAGCAAGAGTCTTAGTATTAATTCTAGAAAAGTATAAACATAAAGGTGCAAGAGCTCTCGCTGTCCGTGACTCAAATGTCTCCAAATGGTGTTTGCGTGCAAGCAATGGGAGATGGGATTAGAGAATAAAATATATAAATATAGTTTAATTGAGAACTAAATCTACTAAAGTTTCACACTTGGTCGCCTTTGGGGTCTTATTTTGACTCATCCCTAGACCACTAGTCAGGTACAAGTCAAACTGATCCTCTCCCTTTCGACTTTGAGCACTCATGCAATGGATGAGCGAGAGCAAGATACGTTGGCACTTAAGATGGCAAAGAGATAAATTATGGGGAAGGAAGACAAAAAGGTGTGAAGGGCTCACATCAATGAGGACAATCATAGGCGAGAGAAGGCCAAATGATAGATATGATGCGAGGAGTAGGGATTTCCATGCAACGGATACACATATTAGCTAAGGTAAGCTTTCCAATGCAACTAGTGAGGGTGCATCCATCTTGCTTGCTCATGAATACCTAGAGCTCATTTGAGGAGGCTCATCCTTGGAATATGCAAGCCAAGTTCTATAGTGAAAGGGTCCCCACATAGTTATGCATGAATGATAATCTCTATGGAGTACAAATATAGCAATGGAGTACGAGTGTGGATCTTTCAAAAGGAATAGTAGTGTTGCCCCCCTTCTCTCTTTTTTTGACTTTTTCCTATTTTTTTGTATTCTTGTGGCCTCTTTGGCTCTTTCTATTTATCTCTCATTTTTCCTCTTTGGGGTCTTTTAATTTGTCCTCTTCGGATATTTTCCTCACTCAAGGGCAACACTCTATATTTTACAAGAATATCGAAGATCTTCACACTTTATAAGAAGTACTCAACATAAAGAAAAAATGGAAACTATCATGATGTATGCAAATGTATGCCTCAGCCAGTGTAGTAGGATATGCAATGATACTAGCGCGTCATGTAGAAATAATAATGGCAAGTCCCAACTAGCATGCGGCTCCTCGATCAACCAAAAGCATGTATGACATGAAGATCAAGTCATGAGATGGTGGATGTTGCATGGCAATGTATCTCGGAAAGGCTATGTAAATGCCTTGATAGGTAGGTATGGTGTCTGTTTTGAGGAAGATATAAGGAGGTTTATGGTGACAGAGCGTATCATGTCAAGGGTTTGGATGCACCGGCGAAGTATGTGCCAACTCTCAAGGTGAGAAAGAGAAATGCACGGTACCAAAGAGGCTAGCAAAATATGGGAAGGTGGAAGTGCCAACAATCGAATACTCGCATTAGTCCGAAGAACTCGTGAACTTATTATCAGTAGCTCTCTATCTAATCGGGAGGTTCACAAAGAGATGAGTACCACGAGGAGGAGTGTATGGGGGTTTAGTTATCCTTGCGCATCCTCGACCCATGGTACGGTAGGGTACTCTATGTATTCCAACCCTTCCAGAGGTTAGCGATCCATCTAGTAGCTAGAGTTCTCAACTAATTTTTTGTAGTTTTTGAAAATAAGCAAGGATTGCCCAAAATACGACACTTATCACTAATAGGCTCAAGCTCTTGACACCTTGATGTCCAAACATTACTCTAATCAATACCTCAAAACTATTGCATGTTACTACTACACTTCTAATAGCAACCTTAATTACCTACTGATGGAAGACACACAACTCAGTGCAACATGCCAACTCTCTACAACAAGATAAACATGAAGACTCAAGAGAGTTCCTAGAACAACCTAAACAAAAGCTCTTAAAAAGATAAGCATGAAAACTAAGATCTAAGCATGACAGCAGCTATGAAAAGATATAGAACACGCACAAAAAGATAGATAAGCATGCAAGCCTATGTTGTGTTCTACGGTGGAGTGGAGCATGTTTCTCTCCCAAACAATGAAGGCTAGAATCCAATTTGTTATGAACAGAAAGCAAAACTAAAACAAACTAAAAATTAAAGAGCGAGACGCTCCAAGTCTAGCACATAACATATGAAGTGATAAAAATATAGCATGGAGAAGGACGAACTGATGATTGTTGATGGAGAAGGGGATGGACGGGGCATCCCCAAGCTTAGATGCTGGAGTCTCCTTGGATATTTCTTGGGGTGCATGGGGGCATCCCCAAGCTTGAGCGCTTGACACTCCCGAATCGTCTTTCATCATCTTCCTTCTCATACTTGAAAACTACCTTCATACGAAACTCATCTTAAGCTGATTAGAATGGTTAGTACCCATGATAAAATATTTTTTCTCTATTAGAAATAAAGATATTCTTGAAGAGATGTTGTTTATCAAGATTGCCAACAAGTTTTTCAAATAAAAAGCAAGCTTAAGGTTTGAAAAACGAAGAAAACGCAAAACATGGCAAAATCTGTGAAAAACAGACCAACAGGTAGTAAATAATTTTGTCGGGGTACTTCTGCAAGTCAAATCAAAAAACTCAGAACATATGCATGAAATCCAATTGTATGGCCCATGCTGTCAAAAAATTCAGATCAAAAATATGATCTGGTGATTTATAGCCAATTTTTCCGTCAAGGGGACAGAATCTGTTTCTGGACAGCTTGTCACAACTTTCGAACTTTCTTGCAATCGAAGGCTAAAACTTGGCACAAAGCTTGAAAATAAAGATACAATGATGTTGCTACAGTAGTAACAAACATCAAGACCACTAAAACTGAAAGTTAAAACATCTTGGGTTGCCTCCCAACAAGCGCTTTCTTTTATTCCTTTTAGCTAGGCATGATACAAGAAAATCAAGATTTATCAATATCAAAAGAATAGCTTGCCCGTGTAAAGGACTCATAAGGTAACTTGATATTTTTTTTGAGGGAAGTTTTCCATTAACTTTTTGAGGGGGAACTGAAATATAATGGTCCTCTCTTTCATGTCAATGATAGCACCAGCGGTGCGAAGAAAAGTACGTCCCAAAATAATTTGAGGTGAGGGATCACACTCAATGTCCATAATAAGAAAATCATCGAGAACATAATTATCATTGACAATAATAAGCACATCATCAATCCTCCCTAAAGATTTCCTGATGAAAGAATCAACAAGATGAACACAAAAAGAACATGTATCAAAAACTTTCAAATTAAGCATATCATACATTCTTTTGGGCATAACGGAGGCATTAGCTCCAACATCACATAAAGCATAGCAAGAGAAGTTATTCAATTTAATTTTTACTATGGGATCCCAACCATCTTCTAGCTTCCTAGGGATGGAAGTCTCAAGCTTGAGCTTCTCCTTCCTAGCTTTGATAAGAGCATTGGTAATATGCTCGGTAAAGGCAATGTTAAGTGTGCTAGTGTGGGGGTCTTTAGCCATTCTTTGCAAAAAGGTGATAACTTCTAAGAGACTACAATTATCAAAATCAAGATCACTACCATTAATTAAAGTGGTGGTGATATCATCTAAGCTCATTTGTTTGGTAGTCTCTAGATTGATAGGAGCTTCTTGTCCTAAGGTCGAGGTATTAGCATCACCATTAATCGGTCCAGTGGGACTAGCGATGTGTTGGGTGCTAAAAGTTTTGAGATCCTCAACAACTTGTATAGTGGAGACAGTAGTATGTGTAGGAAGGCTCTTAATTATATCTTCCTCTTCCTTTTCTCTAGCCCATCTATCCTTAAGTTTGGCTAGCATTCTAATATTCTCATTGATTTGGACTTGGATAGCATTCATGGGTGTGGTTTTCTTCTCCTCTAGGGGAGAAGTTCTAATCTTAAGAAATTTTACCTCATGAGCCATGTTGTCAAACTTCAAAGAGAGGCTATCTAGTTTTTCTAATTTATCTTCTACACTCTTGTTGAAGGCTTTTCGAGAAGTGATAATGTCCTTAAGCATGTTCTCTAATTCAGAAGTGGGTTTTGGTGCTAGGATAAGTGTTGTTGTTCCCATAGTGGTTGGATGGGAACGGTCTATGATTGCTACCAAAATTACTCCTATAAGAATTATTATTAAAGTTGTTCCTAAAAATAAAATTAACATCAACTTGCTCTTGAGCAACCAAAGAATTAAAAGGGACATCATGAGGATCAATAGGAGCTTGCTTAGTAAGTAAAGACATGATCAAGTCATCTTTTTCATTCAGGGAGGAGATTTCCTCGACAAAGTTTACCTTCATACCTATTGGAGCTCTTTCGGTGTGACATTGAGAGTAGTTTATCATCATCTCATCTAATAGTTTTGTGGCAGCACCAAGTGTTGTTGACATAAAGGTTCCTCACGCGGCTGACTCTAACAGATTCCGCGAGGTAAAGCTCAATCCTGCATAAAAAGTCTGGATAACCATCCAAGTAGTCAAACCATGTGTAGGGAAGTTCTTAACAAGAGATTTCATGTGTTCCCAAGCTTGGGAAATGTGTTCATTATCCAATTTCATAAAATTCATAATATTACTCCTCAACTGGATAATCTTAGCAGGTGGTTAGTACTTCCCAATAAAAGCATCCTTGCACTTATCCCAAGAATCTATGTTATTCCTAGGCAAGGATTGGAACCAAATTTTAGCTCCTCCTCTCAAGGATAAAGGAAAAATCTTAAGCTTAACAATATCACCTTCTACTTCTTTATACTTTTGCATATCACAAAGTTCAACAAAATTATTCAAGTGTAAAGCAGCATCATCTCCATCACCGGAGAATTGTTCTTTCATAACTATATTAAGCAAAGAAGGTTTAATTTCATAAGAAGGTGCTAAAGTGGCAGGTGTAGTAATAGGAGTGTAGATAAAGTCATTGTTGTTGTGACTAGTTAAGTCACACAACTTAGTGTTTTCAGTGGAACCCATAATAGCAAAAGCAAGAAGGAACAAGATAAACAAAAAAATGATTATCGATAAAGGACACTAAGATAAAAACGATAAGGTAAACTAACAAGACTAAAAGGTAAAGATAAAAGATAGTGTGCAACTCCCCTTTCTTGAAGAGTGGAATCCCCGGCAACGGCTCCAGAAATTATGCTTGATGGCACTAAAGTAGTGCTCCTCGTTGGCTACCCCAAATGGAAGGTTGAGATGTAGCTAGCAGCAAATTTCCCTCGGTGAAAATACCAAGGTTATCGTACCAGGAGGACTCCAAGGACTGCAAGTAGGTGTCAATGGCGCCAGAAATTAAGTTCCCGAGTTGAGACAAGTTGACGTGGACCTGCACACACAACAAGTAACTTTGCTCCCAATGAGTTCACAGAGGTTGTCAATCTCTCCGGACTTGTTGTTTACAAAGGATCAAACACAAGGGTAGATAGTAGTGATAATTGCAACGGAAAGTAAAAGCAGTAAATAAAGTGGAGGTGTAAACAGTGGTGGAAATATGAACAGGGGTCCCATGATGTTCACTAGTGATGTCTCTCTCCCAAAAGAAGATAAAACATCTAAGCTGGGTGAACAAATTACAAGTGGGCAATTGACAGAATTATAGACGCACTGCAATGCTAATTATGCTACTTGAAAGTAAGAGGCTCAAAAGTATGGGCAGTATGCCAAGACATGTAGACCGAAATCCATCTGCATCTACTCACTAATCATCCACCTTGAGATATCTATCCAGAACATCTCGCTGGTATTAAGTTGCAAGCCCCACCCAAATTGTACACTTAAACCAACAGACAATTGCATTAACAATCTATGCGTAAGGTAAACAATCCTTGCAACCGCGGTTAAAATCAACGTTGTTTTCTCCCTTGTGGAAACATCACATCCCCTAGTCTCATGTTGTTGTCACTCAAGCTAGATATCGGGGGGGCATGAACCCACAATCATGCACAACGCTCCCTCTTGGAGTTACTATCTACTACTTGGCCAAAGCAATAAAAAGCAATGGGGAACATGCAAGAATTACTTAACAACAATATAAAAGGTAAACCAAATATATAACTCATCACGATCTGAACATAATCTCATAATCCATCGGATCCCAGCAAACACAGCATAGCAACAGCAGGAAAAATTACATAGGTGCCTTGATCATGTAGGGAAGCTCACAAGGACTAAACATTGAAGGACAAGATTGGAGAGAAGACATCACATAGCTACTTGTCATGGACCCATGGTCCAAGGGGGGCTAATCATGGCACATCCAGGAAACGTCCATGGTGGTGGAGAAGCTCCTGGAGGTCAATCCTCCCTCCGTCAGGGTGCCGGGAGGAGGTCTTCTGGTGCTCCCGATCTTGGAAGTGCGACGGTGGTGGAACAAAGAGGTATTTCGCGATCTGGGGTTCTCCTCGAGGGTTTCTACGACGAAGAGGTAATATAGGCCAAATAGGAGAGCCAGGGGCCACCTTGGGCTCCCAGGCGCCCTGGTTGGGGGCCCCGTGGCCCTCCTTCTAGGTTACGGAAGCTTCCGTCGTACTGATTTTTATTCTGATTTTCAGGGAATTTTTGGAGCATTTTAAATTGGGGAAAATCACTCCAACTAAAGACATCAGCAGACAGAAACTAGCACGGGGTGCACTGAGTTAGTAGCTTAGTCCAAATATGTGTAAAATGATTTAAAAGTATAGCAAAACATGTAGCAATGTCACATAAAAGTGCATGGAACAAGCAAAAATTATAGATACGTTTGGGATGTATAAGGGTGTTTGAGCAAGAAAGGAGGGAATGTGTGTTGGAAAGGCAAAAGAAAGGGGGGAGGCTCTATATTTGCACGGCTGGCGAAATTTTTTCTATATGCGCGGGTAAAGTGGCACCAAAAAAAGTCACCGCAAACGCTTCTATCTTAATAATTGATTGTGATCACGGTATATACCAAAGTTACCTCCTTATTTAGCAGTTTTGTATGACTTAGAAAATACGAAATTCGCTAAAGTTTTCCTAGTTCCAGGTCGAACATACAGTGTTTTTCATAAGAACAGCAGTAGCTGCTAATTTAAGGAACTAATGAGGAAACACCCATGCTTCCGATAACTAAATGGAGCGGGTAAAATACTTAAAAGGAGCTAGCATTAGCATTAACAATAGACAGGGGTTTTACTACTATCAGTGATTAAACAAAGACCATGGCCGGCGGCCCAGGGATCCTGCGGACCTACGCATCATCGTCGGAGGAGACATTGACGACTAGTGAGGACAACATCTCGGTGTCGTCGTTGTTGGCGTCGGCGTCGGCGCCGATGTCGGCAATGCCCTCGGATACCGATGATCCGATGATGAGCTCGTCGTCTCCATCGTGGCCAACCAGTTCGTCGTCGTAATTCTCGCAGTAGTGGCGGTGCCAAAGCTCCCTTTGTTACACCTTTGTCGATTCCTCCATAACCCATAGGATGTCTTACGCCTTCTCCAGCTCACGCTCGTGCTCCCGCTCAACGGTTTTGTGGGGAAGGGGAACCATGGCGTCCATAGCCGCGTCGTCAGAGAGCATCTCGGCCGTCGCGTCGGCCAACTTTCCGGACATGGGGTGCAGACTGGAGTCCATGGAGACCGCCCCGATCTGTACGCCAACGGGGTCGATCTGGGCAAGGGCGGTCGTCGCGGTGTCGGCGGCTGCTCTAGCAGTTACGACACCTGAATACGACTTGTCGGATGCTGCCGTGGTGGTCTAAAATGCTGCCGCCGCCCTCTCCCCTTCCAACGCCGCCCTGCCGACAGCCGCCTACGCACTCTCAGCGGCTGCGGTCGCTCTCTCGGTGGCTGCTCGAGAACGGGCGGCAGCTGCAACTGCTGTCTCAGCTGCTGCTATGGCGGTATGTAAAGCTGTCGCCGCCCCGTGGTCCACCGACGCCGCTACCCTCTCGGTGGATGCGTACACACTCTTGTTGGAAACGATGGCTCTAGCAACTAAGGTGGTCACAACATCCTTCCTGTCAAAGCTACTAGGTGGGGACATGGTCGATGTGATTGGCGATGAGGCGTCTGCGCTGGGGTCTAGTGGGGGTAGAAATGAATCTTTCCCCGAACACCATAAAACGTCTGAGATGTGCGCGCGCCACAGGTCGGTCAATTGGACCGTTTTGGATATTTTCAACAACCCAAACAATTGCTTCATATAAAATGTGGGAAATATGAATGCTTTATATTTATTGTGTTAAAAAAAGAAAATGAGCCAGCAAAAATTCATATTATAGCACACCTGAGATGGTTTGGGTCTATATTCATTGTAGAAAAAAACTAGAGGTCAAAAGATGAAGCAGAGGAGAATATACATTCAAATAAGATTCATTCCACCTTGAAACCACGACTCTTCTTCGGGGATAGTTCAGTTTCTAAATGGTGTACATCATACAAGTTGCAAAATCGTCCCAAAAAAATTCCCGGCATACTGAAATGATATGATGACACCCTACCAAGTTTCATATTTTTCAGACCTAATATAAATTTTCTAGCATTTTTAAATGAATGAATGTCGCTTTCACGGATGGATATCGCCGCTTAGATCTTTGAAATTTCATCCCATTCGTTCCACAACAGTTACCAATGCACTGCGGAACCACATGCTGATTTTTAAACCATTTGCATGCACTGTTTTAGTCGCTCACAAGGATAATCTAAATTTTAATCCATTTAATGCCTAGAAATGCACGTAATGCGTTAAAAATAGCAAAAATCATATTATAGCATGTGAGATGGTTGGGTCTATGTTTACTATAGAAAAAAACTTAAGGTCAAAAGTTGAAGCAGATGAGAACATATATTCGAATACGATTCATTCCACCTTGAAACCACGACTCTTTTTTGGGGATAGTTTGGTTTCTAAAGGGTGTACATCATACAAGTTGTACAATCGTTTCGGAAAAAATTCCAGCATACTGAAGTGATATGATGACATCCTGCCAAGTTTCATATTTTTCAGAGCTAATATAAATTTTCTTGAATTTTTAAACGAATGAATGCCGCATTCACGATTGGTTATCACTGCTTATATCTTTGAAATTTCATTTCATTCGTTGCACAACACTTACTAATGCACTGATGAACCACATGTTGATTTTTAAACCATTTTCGTGCACTGTTTTAGTCGCTTGCAATCCTAATCTGAATTTTAATACATTTAATGCCTAGAAATGCACGTAATGCGTTAAAAATAGCAAACTTTCTAGCAAAAAATCATATTATAGCACGTGAGATGGTTCAGTATATGTTCACTGTAGAAAAAAACTTGACGCCAAAAGATGAAGCAGATGAGAACATACATTCGAATACGATTCATTCCACCTTGAAACCACGACTCTTCTTCGGGTTTAGTTCGGTTTCTAAACGGTGTACGTCATACAAGTCGTAAAATCGTCTCAAAAAAAATCCCGGCATACTGAAATGATATGATGATACCCTGCCAAGTTTCATATTTTTGGACCTAATATAAATTTTCAGGAATTTTTAAACGAATGAATGTCGCATTCCGGGATGGATATCGTCGTTTAGATCTTTGAAATTTCAACTCATTCGTTGCGCAACACTTACCAATGCACTGAAGAACCACATGTTGATTTTTCAAACCCTTTTCATGCACTGTTTTAGTCGCTCGCAATGGTAATCTGAATTTTAATCCATTTAATTCCTAGAAATGCACGTAAAGCACTAAAAATAGCAAACTATCCAGCAAAAAAATCATATTATAGCACGTGAGATGGTTGGGTCTATGTTCACTGTAGAAAAAAACTCGAGGTCAAAAGATGAAGCAGATGAGAACATACATTCGAATACGTTTCATTCCACCTTGAAACCACGACTCTTCTTCGGGATAGTTCGGTTTCTAAAGGGTGTACATCATACAAGTTGTACAATCGTCTCATGTTTTTTCCCGGCATACTGAAGTGACATGATGACACCCTGCCAAGTTTCATATTTTTCAGACCTAATATAAATTTGCTGGAATTTTTAAACGAATGAATGTCATGTTCAGGGTTGGATATCGCCGCTTAAATATTTGAAATTTTATCCCATTCGTTGCACAACACTTACCAATGCACTAAGGAACCACATGTTGATTTTTCAAACCATTTTCATGCACTGTTTTGGTCACTCGCATTGCTGATCTGAATTTTAATCCATTTAATGCCTAGGAAATGTACATAATGGTTTGCATGGATTACTTTATACTTTGTATTGCCAACGGTTGTTTGTATTGAATCGTGTGGAATACATTCCAACCGCCTATATGTACTTCGCCAGGAGCGTTATCTCAAAACTCTTCTTTGTTTTATTTCCTCCATATCCAGCGAGTTATTTCCATGGCAAGTGGTGCGGGCGGTATTGGGAGCCCTCGACGAAACGGGACCATCTACGGAGGCCCGTCTGATGCTGGGGTAGGTAGTTCCACCCGTTCGCTATTCATCCTCATCGGCGGCGGCGGCGACGACTGTGGAGACCGCTCATCGCTTGTCTTCCTCTAACTGAGCGAGCACCTTGTGCCTGCCACCTCGGCTCTCCAAGCTGTCAACGCGGTGGTAGCAGCAACTGAAGAGAGTGGAGGCTTTCGCTACACCGAGGCCAAGGTGGCGTACGACCTCGCGTACGATGAGTACAAGGCGGCGTCCGAGCAATGCATCCCCAAGCCGTGGGAAGCCGCCGCAGACGCCCGCTGCATATCGGCCTATGTAGTTTTATGCTAGTTTGTGGAAAAAATAAAAATTTAGTGGAAGTGGATGATGTAATCCGATGAATTCCGATGGATGTGACGTATCTTGTAGTCTGGAACTATCTTTAATGTTTATTTTTTAATCTATTCACCGTCTCAGATATTTTGTGCAGAATGAATAATGCATGTTATTAATGCTGAGTTTAGTAGATTGCGCCCCTGATTCCGGCTAGCCGCCTATAACTAGTGCACATGCCAATGCGAAAATGCTTCATTAGATCCCTCCCCACAAGCCCACCCCCTCACCACGCGCACACGCTCCATCTGCAAGAATGGCGCCACCGGTCAGCCCACGTTCAGACGTGCCTCCCGTCGACGCGCCCCCAACCCTGGAGGATCTGTGGGCGGAGTACGATCGACACCTCGAAGAGATTCTGCCGCCAGAGCTAAAAGCTAGGCAGCTGGCCGAGAAGGAGGATGCGGAGGCGAAGGAATCCGAGCTCCAGGCCAGAGTGGCACGCTGAGAGGAAGTGCAGTGGCGGAAGGTCGTCAAGCGTTCCGTCCGCGCGGAGGAGGAGACCGTGTTTCTCTACAAGCAAGCGAAATGCGCCAAACGCATCGCCGCCGCATGGAGGTACCAAGCAAAGGTGTACAGTGCCACGGAGAGTGAGATCGCCTACGCTCCAACCCAGTCCGATCAGCTTGTGGCCGAGGAGCACCGGCGCGTTGCTGATTCACATGTCAAAGATACCGAGGCGGAGGAGGAGGCCCTCGCCTAGAGCATTGGAAGGCCGCCGTGAAGCACGGAGGAGTGGATTAAGAGGAGGCAGCGTAGGAGGATGAGATTTTAATTAGTAGTAGTAGTAGTAGTAGTAGTAGTAGTAGTTAAATAAATTATTTTATGTTGCATTTGGGTTTCTTTTTATGGCTGCAGTAGTTTGTAAGATAATATAATGCATATGCCTGCATGCATGCATGTAATTCTTATATATTGTAAGAATATTACGTGCATTAATGGAAATAACATCGCTCATTATACATGTTGCAAATTTGAAAATTACATATCAAGGGAGATACTGATTAGATCGATCAACTTGAAAGGACAATAAATTAACTAGCTAGCTAGAACGATGGAGCTACTGCTTATTGTGGAAAGTAATAATCCTGGCACCGCTTCAACATCATCTCTCGAATGGCGGGCTCCAGATCTTGGGATTTGTCCACCTTCTCCTTGAAGAATGCATAGGCGCCTTCTCCAGAAGCATGCTGTGGGGGCACGTTCTTCAGCAGCTCGAGAAAGGCAGGTGGGACAGCCAGATCGGCACGTCTGGCCACGCTCATTGCTGCTTCGGCCTTGGCAATCAAATGGACCTCTCCACCAGGAGTTCATGGGGGACTTTCTCCTTTGATTCACGGACAAGGGTAGTGCAAGGCTCACTGTTGACGTCGTCCGCTTCCCATAGGGACTGGGCGGCCGCATTCAATAGTGCCGCCCTGGACGAGGCCTCGAACGCTTCTAACATGATGGCATCATCCAACACTAGCTTTTTAGCCGCTCTCATCTCATAGAGTATCCGCGAGGCCAGCCGAACGGGTGACGACGAGTCGGAATCACGGTCACACATTGCGAGGAGGAGGCGGCTAGGAGAGAGGGAAGTAGGAAGCAGGACTTTGGTGCGCGACGGAGGTAGGATAAGAAGATGGCAATGAAATGGGGGTAGTAATTATTGCTAGGGCTGATCAAAGCAAATAGGCAGTCAAAATGGTGTGTCTGCGATGGTGCCCGCTGGTATAGCAGCTAGTAATATATTTTTACAAGCTATGACTAGACCTCTCGTAGTGCCTAGTGAGGCAGTGATGAGCAAATGCCATCCCACACACAATGTTGTGATGTTGTAACGCGTCCATCAGTATAAAATAACTTTTTTCTATGAAATTGCTATGCAGACGACACTGTACACACGACATGTAGCCAACACTGGGTGTGTGACATCTGGGCCGACACCTGTTGGACCCACACGCTGCTTTGTATGCATGGCTCATATCCAGCGTCGTCCACCCCACCCAAATTGTGTGCGTGTGTGGCGTGGTGCGTATAGTAGGGTTGTTCTACTTCATGATTTTACAGCGGTGTGACAACTCGATCAGTGAATAACTTCTCCATCTGACACGCATGGCTTTATAGATAGGGTGTGGGTTGGCTTCTCGTTCACCGCAACGGTCAGGCAGCCTGACGGTCAAGCACACATTGCTTCAATGCTGCGGTGGGAAGCTGTCCCGTCGGCCTGCCACCCCGTTGAATTTCTCGCCACTTCGCGTCCACATTTCCATGACAATTTACCACATGCTTCAAAACTTCTACCCGTGGGGATAAGGATGAGTCTTCTCCGCAGTACTACACTCTAACTTGGATGGCTGCCATGTGGGTACGCAGGCAACCTGTCCCACATGTCAGTGATCTCAATTCAAAGGATCTAGTTCCGGGGTATAAAGGAATAGCCAGCGCAGTTCAATATTTTCATCCGACCCCCACCCCCTCCCTAGCTAGCTCCCCCTCCCCTCCCACTCCCCTCCCAAAGTCACAAGATGAATCCTGACGTTGCGCCGGTTGCTCCCGACGGCCCACTTGTGGCTCACTCCTCCTCCATGACGGGAACCACCGACGATGTACCGATCTCTGCACCTTCTCTGACCGCCATCGCACCTCCGGGGACGACGCCTGATGCTACGCCGGTTGGTATACCCTCTCCGGCCTCCATCGGCTGCAAGAAAGTGGAGGAGAAGCAGGGCGCCAACGACAGAGACATCCTCGCCGAGATAGACACAATGTACGCGGATGTCACCATCGATATGTTCAGACAAAACAAACGGGAGGCTGTTGAGTTCGCCGAGGAGGTCAGCGGCAAGGCCCCGGAGGTATATCTCAGTTGTACACGCTTCTTTTTGTACATTGGGGTTTTCTTCCTGTACCATATGGACAGTTGTCTCATAAGTCAAAAATATTTTCCATGCATGTGATTTGATTGGTCTTGTAATCTCATGCTAGCAAGGTGTAGGGTTTTGTTCCAGATGGTTCCTTTTTTAATCGCCATGGGGTACGGTTTACTTAGTCTCTGGTTTAATACTCTCATTACGATCAGTGGCGGATCCAGGATTTCATTTCATTTTTTGGCATTGCAATACCTGAATTGTTCATGTAGAAACCCTAGTCCCCCTTCGTTGATTAGAGCACCCACAGTGATATGTTTTCTTGCCTCAAATTTGATAGCATCGACTATATTCTAGGAGCCTTCCTCCAAGACTCAACATGTTATAACCATGAGTCCATGAGTATGCGCTGCCTCCAGAGATAACGTGCAAGCAGAATGCTAATTACGTGGTGCCGATGACATGTGTGTAAGGTGCAGACAATTGTATATAGATGGAAACTTTTCTATACTGAAAATTTGGGTGTCCGTGAATATATGTACTCCATCCGCCATGACCAACTATCAATCCGCCCTTCATTATGATACCATGGTTTCTTTCCAGCCCTTTATTTTGTAGTTTGTTGATAGTTATCTTCTAAACATGATTGTTCTTATGTGTTTAATATTTCACAGGTAGGTTTTGACGATGTCGATTCTGAAAAGGAAAGTAGGGACAAAAATAGCCGCTACATCTTCCGCAAGCTGCGGAGTGGGCAGATCGGCTACCGCGATGACGGGGCATATGGGAAGATCCGATGCCCATTCTGTTCTAGGAGGATGGTTGCGAGAGACTTTGACAGCCTGATCATGCATTCCAAGAGCGCTGGCAAATCCCAGCGGAATTAAGTGAAACCGGTAAACAAGGCACGTAATGCAGCCTTCGGCGTCTTCCTCGAAAGTGCGCGAAGGGCCATGTGCCCTTCTTCATCCAGCGTCATGCTCCTCTTCCTTAAGATGTCGAAGAAGTACCAATCGGGATTCGCTCTACTTGGTTGCACCTGCGCGTTGTCTCTTCCTTCCCCGTCTATATATAAGTTATTTCTTTTGGTTGTTGCTGGTGATGAAGACTGATTCCCCATATATGTATTAAAACTTATGAGCTGCGATCATTACCCTGATACGCTATGATCGTTAATCTATCATTATCATCAAGTAGTTGCAATATATATATATATATATTTGTTTTCCAAATATCTATTCAATCTTTTCGGTGATCATGCATATGTTGATCACTGATCAGGGTCTATGACAAAAATCCCCCAGGCTAATCTGGAATGTGGCCATTAGGTCAATACTGAAATTAATATTCCAACAATGGAAATCTGCATCAAATCTAGTGATTCACACTTTTGGAGAAGTTTGTTGGCTGTTGAACACCTCTTATATGATAGATAACTGTAGGAAACATGTAGGAGATGGCTGCAATACCACAGGTTTTGAGAGGGCCTGTGGCGTGATAATAAACCTCTTATAGTTGCCTACCCTAGATTATTTGATCTTTGCTTCACCAAAAAACGTGTTTGTTGCTAAGGCATTCAGCTTGAGGTTGGGTAACATCTCCTTTAGAAGAACCCTCTATAAGGATTCTCTAAGTTTGTGGGTGAGCCACAAAGACAAATGTGATGAGATTGATCTTTCCGATCAATAAGAAGGAATCTAAAAAATGCAATAGTATATATAAAAATGACTGGAATTACTAATTAGTGGGCTAGAGATCGACCAGAGAAGTTCTTAATTAAGAGCAACATAAGAAGACACACACGTCCTGATCTATATAAACATAGTCTTTTATTTTCATAACTTAAACAGACACATAAAGTTATTCCATGGCTGCATTTTCCTTGGCCCTCTGTATCATCTTGTCCACCGCTGCATTGTTCTCCATCAGGGCTTCCGTGTGAAGGACCAATGTATCCCTGCGCGCGCGGTTGATCTCCAGCTCTACGTTCGCATTTTTATGCGTAAGGTCGATGTTGACGGCCACCGTCTTCTTCAAATCCTCATGCAAGGTCCGAAGTGTTGCAAGCGAATCCTCCCCTTGCTTCAGCAGCTACTCCCTGGTGGCATTGGCGTCATCCATGTTCCCTTCAGCCACCTTGATGGCAACCTTGACATTCTCTGTACTCATGTCCAACGCCTATCATAACTAACCGATGACGGCCAGGTGATTTTCCTGGCAATCAGATCCACCGAACATATATGTTGATGTGAATTAAAAAATGATGTCAAAAGAAAGATCAGAGCAGAAAGTAGAAAGAGTTCCTCGCAAAAAAGGAGAAAGAGTAATGGAATAGAACGGAGATGGAAACCACTATACACCTAACACGCTTAGCGGGGGTGGTGAAGAAGCCATGGCCTTGGGGTGACGAGTTGTGGATCGAGGTCTGGATGGCCGGGAGGCGCTGAGAGAGAGAGACATATAGCGATGGAGTAGTGCAAGTGGAACCCAATTTCCCCCGCTATTTATGCAATGGTAGGTTTGTGTAGAAGAGGGGAGGAATGCTCAATAATGCACGGTCGCGTCCCGTTGACCACGAAAATGACCGCATGAACATTGGTAGAGGGCCAGGCGACTATTATAACCCAAAGTTATTCAAAGTAATCCATCACTGATAGGCATCGGCATCACCCCCAGTTCATTTATATTATTTAACTATTAGCGTCGCAACCCGTAGATTTTCAGAAACGTTTCTGATATGTTTTACATCGCACACTATGTTTTAATTCAGAATGTTTGCTTTACTAAGGTAGCGATTCATTTTTTAGAACAGTAGGTGTTCTCAGGAGCAATCAAAAACACTTGATTGCAGGAACTGTGTGCCGTGCATAACCAACGCTAAGTTTTACATAAACGTGCCTGATAGATTACACATCCCACACATTTCAGTAAATACAAATGATTGTGAAGAAGGGCAAGCGGTTCATTCTTTCCAACCGTGGGTTTTCTGACTGCTCATGCGGACGGTTGTTTGAACGAATCATGAGCCCTTGTTTCACACATGAAAGGATTTTCAGAAGCTTAGCTGATGGATTAGGCATTCCAAACATTTTGGTAACTATGAACGATTGCGTAGACAGGCTAGCGGTCCTTTATTTGCAACCGTGGGTTTTCATCATAGACGGGTTTTCAAAGAACCGTCACCCCTATATCACCCACACAATAATTTTAAAAATGGTGGACGTTGGTGTACGTTTCCCAAACGGTTCAGTTTCGGGCACACGGATTTTTATTTATACTGTTTGCGTTGATAGCATCGCAAACAGTTTCGGACAAGGGACTGGAAAGGAGTGTCGTGTTAGCCCCTCTTTGCACTAGTGAATTAGGCCTTCAAGACATTCTCAAATGGAAAAAATGTTATACATTAAGTGTCTTTGTCTCGTTGAACCGGTCAATTTTGATATTTGAAACGTCCAAATCCGATTTCGTATGCAACCTGGGCGGCCGAAACAAAAACAGAGACAGAAGCTGAAATAGGAATGTCGGACATTCCTACCTAATATCCGACCTAGTGTACGACTTAATCGGAAAACGTTCTGTAAGGTTTGTCCCAAAGTCATACTTAGGTCGGAACATCTGACCCTAATGCCCTACTTAGGTCGAAACATTTGACCCTAATGTCCCACTTAAGTCAGATGTTCCGACCCAACCTCCGACTTTGTTGGATGCAGTTATTGTTCAAGTTGGGCTAGATTTTGACCCCTTGGTCGGTTTTCCAGGAATTTTTATTGTACGTAAAGTCCATCCGCCTCATATATAGATGAGAGGTGATGGCCGACTGAACAACACACAATCGCAAAACACAACAAACCCTAATTTTTCATCTATCTCTACCTTTGTGTCCTTTCTCTCGATCTTCGTCTATTCTTGTTCTTGCAGGAAGACGATACACGAGGTTCCAGGGGCGTTCAAGACGATTTCGAGCAGCCAATCATCGTCGGGTCCTCCGACGTGGTCCCTCCCGAGGAACCGGGGAGTCAGGTGTAAAAATAGCTAGCTGAATTTTCTGGCGTATCGTGCTTTCGGCTAGCCTCCTTCGGTGCGAGTTGCAGTGTATCGCCCGCGGCGCTGATAGTACACAGGAACGTGTTCGTGTACGGCGCGTTTCAGCGTCAACACACTTTTTGGAGACTCCGCTGGGGACTTCGATCTGAAAAATTGGACAACGATGAACAATTCCATGACCGACGCCGCCGGCATTAATACCAACAACATAATCAAGCCAACTCTCGAGGATTTGTCGGAAGATCAACGCCAAGGCTTGGATGCAGGGAGGAAACATCGAAAAGAGGAGTTTGAGGCTCTATAGCGGAAGAGAGATGAGGCAGATGAGGAATTGTAGCTGGAAAGTTTAAAAAAGATCGACAAGGATAGATCTCGCGGATCAAAGATCCAGAATATGTGCCTCTGAACATCGACAAACCCACTGTAAGCAAAAGTATTTTTTCCGCTGAGCAATTAGCTGAGATTCAATTCCATGTTTCGCAAGGTACTACCAATGTCTATGATCTCATGACAGAAAATGGTAAGGCTAGGGAAAACAAACCACCAAGCCGGTCATCGGATATACAACCGGTGAGAAAAAAATCAGCTTGCATCCATAATACCTTGCATGACTACTATTCGAAGCATGACTCAACCTATTAGACCACCAAGTCAGGCAGCTGGTTTAGGAAACGTGTCGGCGCAGAATCAAGATTCGGCCCCTTGGGTGCAAACCGAGCCTATAGCTAGTTCTTCACTTGTTCAAGCTCAATTGTCCACTATGGATGATATAGTAACCAAATTTAGGAAAGAATTAGACCAGATGTCTTATGATATATTCGGGTTTATGCAAAAACCTATAACTTACACCAAACCCTATCCTTACTATTCTGAATAACAACCATATCCTCCCGGTTACCGAGTGCCTGAGTTTTCCAAATTCAATGGGATGGATAATAGTCCATATGGGAACATAATAGACAGTATTTGAATTAAAGTGCTCAGAGTGCTCAGTTAGGCGAGGCTAATCATGAACATCATAAAGTGTCCTTGTTCTCATTATCTTTGACCGGTACTGCTTTTTCATGGTTTTCGGCTTTAGCTCCTAACTCTATACATACTTGTTCCACTTAGATCAGAAATTCCATGCACACTTTTATGCCGAAGAAGTTGAATTAAAGTTTTATCATCTTACATCGGTGAAGCAAAAGCCTGATGAATCGGTATCTGATTATATCAAAAGGTTTAGAAACACGCGAAACTGGTGCTACAATTTTGTGATAACAGAGCGCGATATGGACGACTTAGTTCTCAAAATTAGAGAGATACGAGTTCATGAGTGGAGGACAAGTTCAAGAAAGAGCCTTGGTTCAGGAGATCCGGGCTAATGAAGTAAAAGGTGTACATCGGGTGAGTAGGAGCCGAGTTAACATTATTGACACTAATGATGACTCGGATGAGGAAGCCGATATCTATTCTACTCGTTTGGCCCCCAAAGTACAAAACTTCTACTTGTGATGCTCTTAGGCCGATTCATAAGAATTGTGAAGAAGAGTTGAGGTTTACTTTTAAGATTGCTAAATGTGACAAAATATTTGATGCTTTGTTGCAAACTAAGATTATTAGGATATCTCATGCTTTACCTCCGTTTGAAGAGCTGAAATGGCGTGCTTATTGCAAGTATCATAATTCTTTTTTCATGCTACTAATGATTGCAATATTTTTCAGAGACATATACAATCGGCCATTAATGACGGACAATTGAATTTTTCTGAGATGCAGATTGATAAGCAGCCTTTCCCAATGAACACCATGGATTTGGAAAGGAAAAAGATGTTAATTCGTCCCGACATAGCCGAATCACCTAACAAAGATAAAGTTGTCATTGGTGAATCCAGGAAAATGGTAGCAAGGTCTTGGAGAGGCAAGTTGTGCTTGACAAGCAACCCGGTGGTGGGGAGATTATTAAGATTACCATCAAGAAACCTACACTCAGGGGGCAACAACAAGTGCAAGAGAATACTCGTGCCTGATTTGTTAAGCCCAAAAGTCCATAAGTTGGCAAGTGGAAGACAAATGAAGCTAAAGTGCAACGCAAGAAGATCAAGCTAACTTTTGATATATTGCTATCCAAGTATTCCAGTCGAGCGGCTGGTTCTAGCTCTAACTGGCCATCACGTTTGAAGCGCTAAATATCACCTCCTAAGCAAGGATTTCCACGTCAGGCAAGGCCATACGGGTCAAGGGCACCAGCACCATGGATGGCACCACCCCCTTATGCGCCATATTACGCGGGCAATTGCAATAAGAGATGGGAGCAACCCCCAATGGCTCCTTATGCTTTTCATCCAGGATGGGCACCACCAAGGAGATTCATGCATGAGAGGATTTCATAACCCATACAAGGCCGTTTGAGCAATGGTGCCAATCGGTCGATGCAGGGTTATTCGAAAGGGGCTAACAAGAAAATGTGGCATGCAAAGTCATTAAGTGTTGAAATACCAGGATCTGACAAGAAAAAGGAGGAGAGCGTCGGTGCCAAGACTGTTATGATAGGCACTGAAATATTAAAACTCAAGGAGCCAATTGTTGTTGATAATTCGGCTACTTCAAATAATGATGTGGTGGTTGTCCCGCAGGGTCCTATGGCTAATGATCATGAAGCTAGTGCAAGTGAGGTCAAGCTTAGGGATCCCAAACATACCCAGTCTAAATTGTGTCCTCTCGGCCTATCCAAGTCACAAAAGATGAGGTTGCAACACATGAGGAACCATGAGAAGGTGGAACAAGAAGCGGAGAAACTAAGGGACGAGTGGTTTAGTGAAATACGTCCCATGGTGCCTGCAGCAAAGGTGTGGATACCTAAGAAAATAGATAATATGATAGCTTCCGCAATGCCAACACCACCAAAATAGGATGATGCAACTGCTATTGTATCGTGCGCGTCTTCCATCACTTCCCCTTCACTTGAGGATACATTGGAACCAGTGGATATGCGTGAGGACGAAGAGGAGATGGTGGATTATGAGCCTACACCGGTCCGTGAAGGTATGGATATCAATATGGTGTATTACTTACCCGCTGAATTCCGTGCTGTAGAAGGGGAGGTGGCTCATCTAGATTTTGGTCCCAAAAATGCTATATTCGAGAAGCCAAAAGAACCAGTGATTGACTTGAGGCTATTGTACCTCAAAGGTCATATTAATGGATCACCGGTTTGTAGGATGCTTGTTGATGGTGGTGCTATTGTGAATCTTATGCCCTATTCGGTCTTCAAAAAGTTGGGTTTGAATGATGAAGAATTGATAAAGACCAATATGGTGCTCAATGGATTTGAGGGCAAAGAAAAAACTGAGGCCAAAGGTGTTATGTATGTTGAGCTTACGGTGGGAACCAAAACTTTGGCTGCTGCATTTTTTGTTGCTGAGGTGCAAGGTAACTACAATGTTATACTAGGTTGTGACTGGGTTCATGCAAATCAATGTGTGTCATCTACTATGCACCAGTTTTTGATTCAGTGGGTTGATGATGAGGTGGAGGTCGTTCATGCGGATAATTCGGCATGTGTTGCTTTGGTTGATGCATCGGTGGATTGGCAACATCCACATGCTACTTGCTTGACAGGGCGCAACTTGTTGGAGTTCGATTTTCTTAGCGCCACAAAAAATGTTTCGTACCCGTCTCATTAAAGTCGGTTGGTGATAATTGGCTCCAAGGAATGATGTATTTAAATGGATTCTAACTCCGAGTGGTTGCAGAAACGTCAAGAAGAATATCGGTCCAATGAGAACGATATGTATGAGTCCATACAAGGAACACTGCTACCTCAAGCTCTCATGACAAATGTTTGAAGAAGTATCACCAAAGCGTGTGGCAAGAAGCCTGAATAGGAAATGGCCGATATATGATTATCGCCCTGAGAATGAACATGGCCGATATATAATTATCGCCCTCAGAACATGCATGGCCAATGGAGTGTTGAAATCATCCTTAGAACAAACATGGTACGAATTATTTTTTGAAATACAAGTTTTGCCGAAAAACAAGGGGGCATGAGTTGACACCGATTTTTGGCACCGCAATGAGCATATATAATATGGCCTCAAATCAAGAAGTTTTCTAAATGAAAAGGTTCGGTATTATCGATATGAACATCTTTGTAGTTCAAGTCATCGCCATCCGGTTTCACTTTGAGGGCGAAAACTATGTTTGAAGCAATCATATTATGGTATTCTACCAATTAGGCCTCCAAGACATTCTCAAATGGAAAAATGTTATATATGAAGTGTCTTCGTCTCATCGAACCGGTCGATTATGAAATTTGAAACGTCCAAATTTGAGTTCGTATGCAACCTGGGCGTCTGAAAAAAAACAGAGACAGAAGCTGAAACAGGAAAGTCAGACATTCCGACCCAATATCCGACCCAATGTTCAACTTATGAGAAAACGTTTTATAAAGGTCTATCCCAAAGTCGGACTTAGGTCGGAACATCTGACCCTAATGTCCGACTTAAGTCACATGTTCCGACCCAACCTTCGACCCGACCTCTGACTTTGTTGGACGCGGTTTTTATCCGAATTGGGCTAGGTTTTGACCCCTTGGTCGGTTTTCCAGGCCTTTTTCTTGTACGGAAAGTCCAGCCGCCTCATATATAGACGAGAGGTGATGGCCCATTGAACAAGACACAATCGCAAAACTCAACAAACCCTAATTTCCATCTATCTCTACCTTTGTATCTTCTCTCTCGATCTTCGTCTACTCTTGTTCTTGCAGGATGATGATACACGAGGCTCCAGGGGCGTTCAGGACAACTTGGACCAGTCAATCGTCGCCGGGTCCTCCGACGGGGTCCGTCCCGAGGAACCGGGGCGTCTGGTGTCAAAAGAGCTAAACGGATTGTCTTGTGTACCACGCTTCCGGTTAGCCTCCTTCGGTGCGAGTTGCGGCGTATCGCCCGCGGCGCTAAGACCGTGTTCGTGTACGGCGCGTTTTAGCGTCATCATTGCGTTAATCCACCAAGTTCAGATCAAATCAAATCGGTGATGTATTGCTTCAGTTCAACATACGTCGGTCAATTTGAGTCATTTCTAACGTACGCTCCGAAGCCGCCTTGCCAGCACAGTGTCAAGACTGTTGGGCAAAGTTGAATTGAATCACACACGCTCCTGAATTAAATTAAAAAAAATCAATTGGATATAACCTTCGGTTCAATGCTTTTGCTCCACAAGAGCTGGTTGTTATTGAAACACTACAAATCAGAGTTATTGATTTCATATATTTTTTTCCTTCTTGAAAAAAACGCTATATTTACTTTTTGGTTTTTGTAGGAGCTTAATATTGGCTTTAAGCATTACGACCACCCGGGTGTGCTGGCAATTGAGGAACGGATTTGCCGGCCGTGGAGCTCACACTTTGTTCCACGACAACTTTCGATTTATATAATACTAGAAGGGAAATGCGCGCTTTGCCGCGCCGGTTGTTTTATAGTAATTTATGAAGATTCATACAAACCTTTTTGCGTTTATCTTGAGAACCACCGACTGAATTAAAAGAAGCTAAGCAGCCCAAAATAGGGAAATGTAAATTCACAACCAACCAATAAGCAAACTGCAGACATAACACTGTTTAGGAAATCATAATTTTACAACTTAGAATGGAATTATTCATAAATATGGCTATAAAGGGGAAGTGAATACAAAATTATTGGTACATTATGACAAATTTACATGCCACATTGGACATTTGATTCATAGGATTTTTGTAGGATTTTATCCCATGGGATTTTTTTCTATCTTACTCATTTGATTCATAGGAATTGTTCCTATAGGAATTTTTCCCATAGAAATTTTTGTACTACTTCCTATAGGAATCCTAACATTCACTTCAACCTCTTTCTACAATTCCTTTGATGGAATCAAACAAACTTTGGTGCAAGAAAAATCCTATAGGATTGAAGTAGGCATGCCATTGCAATCCTATGATTTTCCTATTCCTATGATTTTCCTACCCTATGAATCAAACAAGCCCTTAGATTACCTACAACATCAAAAGTTAGTTGTCAGACAGAAATTGCCCAACTTTAACAATAAAGCCCCATAACTATGAACAAAGTCTTACATAAGAGATATTACCAATTTTAAATTAAAGTATAGTCTCAAAATAAGGAGCTCAACTCTAAAGACAAAACAGAAATCCACATAGGATCTTCTGGGTGGTGCAATCTTCACGTGAAGCAATGTAAGCGATTCCAAAATCGCTTCAAGTGCATCATGTCCTTTGCTTCAGTTTTTGACCTCCACACTGCATATACATCATAGTTTTGAAAATAAAACTTAGATTAAATAGTAAGCTTCTTTCTAATGTTCCATAAAGCCTGAAATTGAACCAGAAAGAGAAATTTCCAAAGCTAAAACCCTGAATGATAGTAGAGAACTCTATGAAAAAATGTGGCTCCCAGGCACACCATAACATCCATCTGGCCCCACTGGTCATTGGAGAGAACCCAATCATAAGCTAGCTCCCAGCTATAGATTTTTATTTTGAGAAGTGAAGCATTCCACACTTTAAAGTGCCATCGACACGCCCTAGAAAAGCCTCGCATAGTGCGGTTTAGAAGAGAAATGATCAGGTGACTATAGGTCCCAGGAGATCGAGTCACCGGAGTTCCCCAGCACCACGTCCATGATCTCAAGACAAAGGGCCTCCCATTTCTCTAGTTCAACATGGTCGAATGATCTACGAAAATAGAGTATGTAGAGTAGCCAGTTTTCTTGGCACAAAATAGTTGATCCACTAGGATCACATGTTGGAACAAATGTTGAAAATGATAGGGAAGTGCTCTCTGATGGGAGTTGTATGAAGATCTTTTGGCATCAAATTATCCAACCTATAAGAAGTACTTCCTCTGTCCCAAATTACTTGATGGAGATTTTTTTAGATACAAATGTATCTAGACTTAAAAATAAGGCTAGATACATCCGTATCTAGACAAAACTCCGTCAAGTAATTTGGGTCGGATGAAGTATATACTATGGACTTCGCATAATTTCTGTTAGTTCTATTTGGGCAATCAAGCATATAAAAGGATTTATCTTGTCCTTCAGGATTAGCCACACCTTTCCGATTCCTTTACTTTCCATAGCTTTTCCCTAGGTGTTTGCTGGTGGGTTAATGTTCTTGCCAAAGATTAGAAGGTTCTTACCTTTTTCAGGAACTAACTCACTGTTCGTAACAGAATTAACACAATCAGCTTTTGTCTTGTGCTACAGATTAGTGGAGAATTTGGAGAAATAGTTACCAAATGCAGCAAGCATCCGCATAAAGTTTCTTCTCTTCAGGAGTCCATGGATGTAATACATCCATCTTCGTTCTCAACCAAAACAGGATCTAGTAAATTTCTTCTAGCCTATTTTGGGAGACACGTCTTTAATTAGTAAGAAGGGACTGAAATTCAGAGATAACGACTACATCTACTGATGTAATTTAAGTTGGCTACTATATGTAGTTATAGAAGAAATATCTGAGCACACGTCCAAGTGGGGCTTGACTTGACCAAATGAACATGCACAACTCAGTGAACCAGGAAGTAGCAGGTTATGAAAACAAAAATTGGCCAGAAAATCAATGGTAGAACAATATACTATACTTTCTAGTTTGTGGATTCTTAAACTATGCGCTTTATATATATATATATAATTTGGTAGCTCAAAACTGCATGGGTTTTATTGGGGAACACAAATTATGTGACAATACGACTACTTTACTAAACAAATTTCTTTGTTAATTTCAAACCTTGGTTAGCTATCATCGGCAGAGTAATTTCTTGGATATGCAAGTGATAATAAGTTAGTGAAAGCACTCAATCAGTGTGTCTTGAGCAATCATAATTTATAGAATGTGGCATTCCTTGATCTAGGTATTAGATCCCATAAATGCGCAATGGTTGTCCATAACTAACAATGTCAGCCCAAAGCTCTAGCAAAGAAAAAAAATGAAAAAAAAATGTAAACCGCCGGAGGATAAATATCCCTACGGGCAGCACGTAAACAGACGGACCAAGAACTGAACACACCGGCACGCTTAAAACCCAGTTGTCCCGGCCCAGAAGATGAAGACGCCTTCCTCTGCGAACAGCAAGACGCGCCAGCAACTGCAATCAAAGAGCCATCCAGGGATGACGATGCTACAACAAAGAACAAAAAGGGACAAAATCTGAACCACCAAAAGACACATATAACGATGGGCAGCATAGAAACTGGTGGACAAAATTCTGAACATATCAGCATGCTCACAACCCCGTCGCCCCGGCGCAGCCACCACCCTGTCCATGGCCTAAAACAAAGCCAAAATAAAACGCATGCATGAGCACCCACCGACACGCCCTCGTAAAGAACATAACAATGCACACATGAGCACTAGTCGACATGAATGTATAAACACTCCCACCGGAAGACACCACATTTTCTGTGATTATGATTCATATACTCTAGCTTTGGAAAATTAGATTGTCATTGTGGCAAATAGAATTAGATATTGCAAAATGTTTAGTTGATGCATGCAGTACTTCGCCAGATTATTTTATTTCAATTGCAAGAATTGCAAATGTCTACCTCTAGTTAGGTAGACTTGAGCCTTTTCCCCTCAAATATGATAAACCAGTCCCTGATTTTTTGTCACCCTTCTCTATAACAATTTAAAATGTCGAGCTAGGGCATGAAAGAAGAGCAGACGGTGCCAGCGTTGAACGGGGAGTACGAACTCTGACGTTTTATTTCATATCTATAGATCAGAACAAATCGATTGAAGTTTATGAATTTCACCAGAAAGTACAACATTTTCTCAGTATTTCACTCCTTCCGTGATTTAATTGTTGTCAAAAAGTTGTAGTCTGATTTGGCTATACTTGCCATTGAATATACTGTGAACATGACATAAAACTCTCTGATTACAAGCCTTTTCACCTTTTACAGATTAAATGTAAAATATAAGTATAGCTGTATAACACTCACGATTACATACAGCCATGTGCCATCTCAATTCAGTACACCGCAACCAAGAACTGAATCAACACTTGTTAGCCTATATTGCTATATTCTTCTCCCCTAGTAGGGGTCCTGCATCTAAAACCAAGTATTAACACATACCCAGAAACAGTTAGACCATAGTGTGAATCCACAGCATTAAGCCCCTTATACATACAAAATAAATTATACCTTACAAAATGCATAACGACTGACAAACAATCCAAGGAGCTCAAACATAGAACTACTATATCACTCCATTCCCAAAAATCAATACACATCCCATTATCCCAACAAAAGGAAACAGACAACCCCATATAAAAATAATAAGAAAAGATCCACTTAGATCAACACACATCAAATCACTTACCCTCATACCAAAAATAACACCGACTGCTCATCTATTAACATAGAAAATGAACCCACCTTAAAAGAACCAAGCTGATCCAACACTAAATCAATAGCTTCTGCAATCAAAAAATTATGCAGCATAAAGAAACTAAACTTACTACAAAAAGGATACCAGACTACCAGCACCACATGCAATTCCCACGAACGAAAATCTACCACAGACAAAGCTACCCACGATATTTAGGCAAGAACAGACACTGTAGAAGTGAAGAATAAAAATTCCAGCAACACCACCATAGGAAAAAGGGGAAAATCAAGATCCACCACCAACATGATAGCAGCAGTGCGCCTCAACCCTCAAGGGAAAACAAAATTGACAAGGGGGAAGAATGCCATAGCACGTCGGTCACACAACTGAAGAAGAAGGCGATAAGGGGGACGAATGCCATACCACGCCTGTCACGCAGCTGAAGAAGAAGGCTATAAGGGGGACGAATGCCATACCACGCCTGTCACACAACTGAAGAAGAAGGCGAAGAAGCCCCTTGAACTCAACAAAACAGAAGCGGAACCGGAGCCCGGACATAGGCGAAGAAGTCCACCACGCCGCCACCAGCAGACCCGCCGCGAGGAAACATCCCCTAGCAGCGATAAGCAAAGGAACGAACAACCTCCAAGATGAATGCCACCTGCACCCCTCGAGCGCCTCCAGCGGCAGCGACAACAGCAACGTCACCGCAATACGGCAGCACAACGACCGTCGAGCACGCCCCAGACCACCCGACCCGCTCTCCTCCCTGCGCTACACCAACCCCACGCAACCAATCGATCCGGGCCAAGCGAGAGGAACCCGCAGGCCGCAGCCTCCACGCTAATGCTGAAGGGGCCCAGCTCGGTGAAGAACTTTATTCTACAGATGGAGGCGGAGGGGGCCTTCATGGTGTCCGCGGCGAGTTCGGAGTAGGGGTGGTTACCCATGGCGATTGGAGGAGGTGTCGGTGCGAGCACATGGGGAAGGCCGCCTCGTCCCCCCAACCCGAACCCCCACTGATGTAGAAGCAGGTGGAAGTGGAGGAGACCAGTCATGGTGGCGGCGGCGAGCTCGGAGCAGGAGTTGAGGCCATGGTGATTTGAGGAGGTGCCGGTGCAAGCACATGAGGTAGGGCCGCCCCCCTCGACTTTGACCTACCCCACCGGCTGGAATGCAAGACGAGCCCACCCATCCCTCAGTGACTCAATCCCACCACCTAGCCCAAGCGAAGACCAGGTCAAAATCGATCGGCAACTACCAAAATTAGAGTGTCAATTGATTCTCAGGCTTCTAAAATTAGGGAGCATAGTGATATAAAGGATGATTGCTAATTGAATCTTTGTTTTGACATAGTATCAAGCATGTTCGAAAATTCAGTAAATCCTTTTGACTAAGAATTACTTCCTCTGTAAACTAACATAAAGCGTTTTAGATTACTATTTTAATGATCCAAAACATTTTTTATTTATGAACGAAGGGAGTAATTTTCAAGGTATGTGTTAGCAATCGATGAACAGTTATTAAAGGGACCCCAATAGATTTGTATTCATTTACTAATGTATGTTATAGGTTTCAAGACAAGAAGCACCGGTTAGAGTGAAGTCCGAAATAAACCTTGTGATTGTAGACGTCGACGCAAACGAACCCTCATCTTAAAATCCTTGAAATTCATACCTTGTCCTCTTCGATCCCGGTCAATTTTAACCCTGCATATGTTTGTGACACCGGAAAAAGCACAATCCTAATCGAAAAATTACTTCACTGATTTTTTTGTGCAAATATACTTTACTCATTATTACATGGGTAAACACCAGATTTTTTTTTACCTTAACTTGAGATTTTTTCGTGGGATAAAATTACTTAGGGAGTGACTAGGGCGCTGCGTTGATGTCAACCCATATGTTTTACTTTTAACTGGGTCTTTGTTTGTTTGTTTGAGGCGGGTAGTTTGTTTAGTGGGCTCAAATGGAAAAAAAAAGGAGGTGTGCGTAGTCGCGATTTTTTTAATTCGGATATGGTTTTGATGTGCATCTAGTCACGTATTAGTTTGTATATATTTTGAAAATATTTTTTAAAATTTAATTTTATTCTATTTTTTGACAAGATAAATAATGAAAATTTATTTGTTTCTATGTTTTTATTAAAAAATTAAAATTTTGGGTTAAAAAGTAGAGCCCACCGCAATGGAATAAAACAGGATTAAAGAAAAGGTAAAGAAAAATGATCTGTTATAGTTGTGTTAAGAATGTTGCAAAAATAATCTCATACTTTATAGAAAATGTGTATCACATAATCTATATTATTAACACAGCAAAAAGTTGAGGATTATATTGTGTATGTGAGGGAGGATGCAAGATTTAAGAAGAAGAAAACAACCGTACCAAAAAACATTACTACAATAAATGTAAAAAAAGTCAATTTTAAAAATTAAAAGTAAATGTCGAACCAGTTGCGACTCGTTGTGGACTTGCAACTGAGAAAAAAAGAGTCGGACCTAGTTGCGACTCGTTGGTGGACTTACATCTGAGAGAAATAAAACGAACTCAGTTGCGACTCGTTGGTGGACTTGCAACTGAGAAAGAAAAAAAGTCGGACCTAGTTGCGACTCGTTGTTGGACTTGAACTGGAAAAAAAGTCAGACCCAGTTGCGACTCGTTGGTGGACTTGCAACTGAGAAAAAAATTTAGACTTAGTTGCGTCTCATTGGTGGACTTGCAACTGAGAAAAAAAAGTCGTACCCAGTTGCGACTCGTTGGTGGACTTGCAACTAAGAAAAAAATCGAACCCAGTTGCGACTCGTTGGTGAACTTGCAACTGAGAGAAAAAGTCCGACCCAGTTGCGACTCTTTGGTGGGTTTGCAACTGAGAAAAAAAAGTTAGACCCAATTGCGACTCGTCGGTGGACTTGCAACTGAGAAAAAAAAGTCGGACCCAGCTACGACTCATTGGTGAGCTTAGAACTGAGGAAAAAATCCGGTCCTAGTCGCGACTCGTTGGTGGACTTGCAACTGATAATAATAAGTTGGACCTAGTTGTGACTCGTTGATGGACTTGTAACTGACAAAAAAAATGAGACCCAGTTACGACTCGTTGGTGGACTTGCAACTAAGAAAAAAAATTAGACTCAGTTACGATTTGTTGGTGGACTTGCAACTGACAAAAATTGTTTTGTCTTCCTAAAAAAAACACGTGTAAAATAAAAAATAGATACATGATTTCCTGCTTTTTTATCATAAAAATCAATATAAAAGATAACACTTATTTCCTAAATATGAAAAATAAGTAAATCTACTAGGAAGGCTAGGAAGGGAACCAGCCACTCACGTGAGCCCCGATCTAACCTTTTCTTTTTGTGGGTCAGCCTCGAATCTTGCCAAGCGGGTATAGATAGAGAGGTCTGTCAATCCCCCATGGCCTCGTGGCCCAGGCGAAAAAAAAATCAAAAAACGAAAGGATAGCTAGGCTCGTGAATTCAAGTGTTGTATGGACCTGCATGTGACTTAATTAAAATACATGTACATATGATTTAGCAAAACCGAATTACTCCATCGTCAAAGAAATTGTTCAAAGGATGCCTCACCAAGATTGCAAGATAGTTTTTGAAGGAAGGGAGTCCAACAATGAAGCTCGTTCGTTGGCAAGATATTCGCTATCCCTACAGAGCGGGCGGCACACATGGCTCATCCAGCCATTTGATCCTATTGTTATCCCACATGTTGTGGCATACCGCTTGTAATTTCCTTTCCAATCTCAAAAAAAAAAGCAAAATCGAATTACTTATGTTCGTATAATTTTTTGTTACGTATAAATAGGGAAAAAGCGCTGCTTCAGGAGGATTCAAACCTGAGATGTTGTGAAAAAGTTGAAGTGGCTGGCCCAGCAACAGCACGCTACAAACATCAACATGACAAGAGTCAGGTCGTAACTTTTCATTATTGATACAAATCATCTTATAGGCTTATAGCCATCTTCTTCCTCAGCGCATTTGTGTCCTGGTGTTTCCTTTTCAGCGTAGAGAAGGAACTCCGGCAACTGGCCCCCTACTGATTTTGTAATGATTTGGATGAAAAAACTGTCTTCGATTGATCGGGGCATAGCCCATTATATACAAGGTTTTGGGACGGCTCCGGCGTCTCGTACATGAGGGACGGTAGTTGCCGATTCGTAGAAGAGGCGCCCGCACATCGGGCGCAACTGCTCGAGGCTTTGGTCACTTAATAAAACGTGGCTAAACTAATTACCGCCACAATGGCGGTTGCTAATTAATCGCAACACTCTCCCTTGGACAAAGCTTCTTCATGTATCCTTGTATTCCTTGTATAGTCTTGAGAATATTAGTCTTGATCACAAGTTTATATCATCTTGAATAAGTCTTCCAAAAACCCTGTGGGAAAAATATGAAGAGAATAGAACTTGACATGTTGTTAAAACTCTGTTAAAACCCAGTGGGAAAAATAAGGAGAAAATGATACAACATATGTAATTGTCTCTTTGATAACTTATATGAGAAAACCTTGAGAGGACAAAACTCATTGATATAAGTTTAGAGAACAATTAATATGCCTTGTATACATCCATTAAAAACCCCGATGGAGAAAAAGGAGGTATGACATATATTCTTGTGTTGATATTACCTCATTAAAAACCTTGATGAGAACCATGGGAGTAAACTCATAAAGGGAAAAAGAGTATAATATAATGTTTGAAACGGATAATAAATCAGAGAGCTACTCCCCCTGATTTTTTCAAATCTCGAAGTCGTCGCATACCAATCCCATGAACATATTTTTCAAATGTTGAAGTTGGGAGTGACTTGGTGAATAGATCGGCGAGATTATCGCATGATTTGACTTGCAACATGTTTATATCTCCGCTTTGTTGTAATTCATGAGGATAAAACAGTTTAGGGGCAATATGCTTGGTGATATTGCTCTTTACGTATCCCGTTTGCATTTGTGCAACTCGAGCTGCATTATCTTCATAGATAATGGTTGGTGATTCGATAGAACCTTTACCACATGACTGTTGTATGTGGTTTATCATTCTGCGAAGCCATACACATTCACGTGATGCCTCATATATTGCGATTATTTCAGAATGATTGGTGGATGTAGCCACTAGAGTTTGTTTGGAAGACTTCCATGATATGGCTGTCCCACCGTGTAGGAACACAAAACCGGTTTGTGTTCTAGCATTGTGGGGGTCAGATAAGTAGTCAGCATCAGTATATCCAATCATATCAATGTCCAGATTTCTCTGAAATTGAAAGAATAGGCCAAGATCCTTTGTGCCTTGGAGATATCGAAAGATATGCTTGACTCCCGCCCAATGGCGTTTAGTTGGAGTTGCGCTATGTCTAGCTAGTAAGTTCACTGCAAATGCAATATCAGGCCTGGTGCAATTTGCAAGATACATGAGCGCTCCAACAGCACTGAGATATGGAGCTTCAGGTCCTAATATCTCTTCTCCATCATCCCTTGGTCTAAATTGATCTTTGTCTACGTCTAGAGATCGAACTACCATAGGGGTTTTGGAAGGATATGATTTGTCGATATTGAATTTCTCCAATATTTTCTGGATATAGGCGGTTTGATGAACCAATATACCTGAGGGAATGTGCTCGAGTTGTAATCCCAAGCAAAATTTGGTTTTACCCAAATCCTTCATCTCGAATTCCTTCTTTAGGTGATTGCGCGCTTCATCAATATCTTGTGTATCGCCTATGATGTTAAGATCATCAACATATACCGAAATAATGCAAAATCAAGTTGCGGACTTTTTGATAAAAACACATGGGCAATCATCATTATTGGAGTATCCCTTTTTCAAAAGAAACTCACTAAGTCGGTTGTACCACATGCGACCCGACTGTTTTAAGCCGTATAAAGACTTATTTAGTTTTACACAATGTGTCTTGCGCATTGCGTTTGGATTCGGAATTTGGATTCCATCAGGAACCTTCATGTATATGCCCGAATCAAGTGAGCCGTAAAGGTAAGAGGTCACCACATCCATCAACTGCATAGATAGACGATTTTGTACTGCCATAGAAATAAGATATCGGAATGTAATACCCCTCATTACTGGAGATTAGGTTTCATTGAAATCAATGCCAGGTCTCTGCGTGAAACCTTGGGCTACAAGCCTTGCTTTGTATCTCACCACCACGTTGTTTTCGTTCCTCTTACGGACGAAGACCCATTTGAATCCCACATGGAAAACTTTGGGAGGTGTAGGTATTGCTTCAGTGAATAACTTTCGTTTCTTGAGCGAGGCTAATTCTACTTGGATTGCATCCTTCTATTTAGGCCAGTCGGAGCGTTTCACACACTCTGCCATGGTCTTTGGATCATGATCATTTAGAAGGTTGTTTGCAACTGTACTTGAGAAATATATGTAGACAAATGTGGACTTACGGTCGTAAGATTCTCCAGAATCTATATAGTTTGTGGATATTTCATTCACCCTTGTTGACTGTTCGTGATTTCCCAATACGATTGAGTCAGGGTTTTCCGATGTCCCAGTCATTGAGTGCACAACTGAGCTGGGTTGTGGAGGTTGTCCTTCCACCGGGTGTTCATTACCCGTTTGATGATTATCACAGCTAGGTTGATTTACATTAACCGTTTCGGAGGATTTCTTCCTTTGTTTCCTTTGTTGCTCGCGAGAAGCTGAATCCTGTTCAATGGTCGTGCTTCTCCCCCTCTTCTTTTGAAAAAGGGGTTGAGTGGTTTTTGTTGGTACATCCACTCTTTCAGGGGCATTTTTGGAAGGATTGTAGGATTTTTTTACACCTTTATAGTCAGTAAATGAATCAGGCGGGTTATTTGCAATGTGTTGCAAATCAATTATTTTCCGAACTTGAAGTTAATTTTCTTGAGTACGTGGATCAGAGAAGGAAATGCCTTGGGCATTCCAATTGATTTCCGGGCATTATTTTTGGTACATGATGTCTCCCCTTAATGCCGAGAAATGGTCCTCATTAAAGATGCAATCAGCGTGACGGGCTTTGAATAGATCCCCTGTGAGGGGTTCAAGGTACTTGATTATCGACGGAGATTTGTACCCCACATAGATCCCCAATTTACTGTGTTGGCCCATGGATGTACGCTGCGGTGGTGAGATTGGCACATATGTGGCGCATCCGAATTTACGTAGATGGGAAATGTTTGGTAGATTTCCACGTACTAATTGTAGAGGGGAAGTGTTGTGATATGCAGTTGGTCGCAATTGAATTAAGTCAGCAGCGTGTAAAACTGCGTGACCCCAACATGAAGTTGGTAAGTTGCAATTCATTAGTAAGGGTCGTGCAATGAGCTTAATTATCTTAATTAGAGATTCAGCCAATCCATTTTGAGTGTGGACATATGGGACAGAGTGTTGAACTTCAATTCCTAGAGCCATGCAATAATCATTGAAGGCATGTGAGGAAAATTCAGCAGCGTTCTCCATTCGAATTGATTTAATTCGATTCTCAGGATCATGACCTTGTAGTTTTATAACTTGTCTCATTATTTTGGCAAATGCATGGTTTTGTGTGGATAATAAACACACGTGGGACCATCGTGTAGATGCATCAATTAGAACCATGAAATACCTAAAAGGTCCAGACAATGGTTGGATAGGACCACAAATATCGCCTTGAATTCGTTCAAGGAATTGGAGTGGTTCTGCTTGAATTTTAAGATAAGAGGGTCTTAAGATGAGTTTCCCAGTAGCACATGCAGTGCATATAAAATCCGAAGATTGTGGGAATTTGGCTTCATTTAAGTCATGACCATTGGAATTGCAGATAATTTTTCTCATCATCCCTATACCGGGATGACCAAGGCGATCATGCCAAGTTTGGAATGCATTAACATTCTGAAAAATTACCTTATACGCAACATGTGCTACGGGTTTGATGTATGTGTAGTACAATCCTGATGATAAAGACGGAATTTTCTCAAATATTTGTTTGCCATATCCGTTGTCTTTGGTAAAGAGGAGACATTCCTCTTTGTTGTCTTCATGGGTTTCAATGTGGAAACATTTTTGCGGATATATCTATAACTTATGAGGGTACGAGTTGAATCAGGATACAATAAAGCATCCTCAATTACAATTTGTGTACCCATGGGAAGTGTAAGTATGGCACATCCTGAGCCAATAATTACGGCATCGCGTCCAGCGATTGTTAAAATATCTCCATTTAACTTTTTGAGAGTCTGAAAATATTTTATTTCCCTAAGTATAGAGTTTGTGGTACCACTGTCCACAAGGCTCATTTCCTCCTCCATTTGGATTGACACCCGTAGAAATCTATATATTGAAATGTAGAATTTTCAGTTAATGAAAATACTTTATTGGATATATAGAATATATACAATTTTATTAATATCAAAGCGATGATACAATATATATTGTGATATTACAATATAGTATAATGAAGACAACAACAAATACCAATATGTTTTATTACAACAATCTAATGGATGTTAAACAAATATATTATCTAAAGGAGTTTGATTGACTAGTCAAAGTCGCCGAACACATCGTTGGTGTATTCGATCATCATATTCTCCATGTCCATGGAGTCCTACAGTAGATGGAATTCCTTGGTGTTACTTGGTGTTCCTTGAACATCTTGCGAACAACCATCTTCCATGTTGTTATCAGGTTGAAGATTGAAGTGGCCTTCATATCTTGCTCCTTGGGAAGGTCTGTTACGTCCCATGGATTGCAGGTAGAGGTTAACCAGATGGCTTGGGGTGTGGCATTTTTGGTGATATGCTTGAAGCATCCACATTTCTAGCAAAGTTTAGTTTTGTCAAACTTGTTCTTTGCAATGCCCTTTCCCCTCTCTGAATTGTGTGGCATGTTCTTCTTGTTGTTGTTGCTTTTTCCCTTAAAGATCTTGTTTTGGCCTTTGGAAAAGCCATTGAACTTAGTGTTTTTCTGAAAATTTGCATGTACCTCAGGTAGAGGGGCAGCCCAACTGGGCGTTGATGATTATTCTTTAAAAGAAGTTCGTCATGTTTCTCGGCCTAGAGGAGCATATGTATAAGTTCAGAATAAACGGTGTACTTGCTTGCACGATACTGTTCCTGTAGGATCCTATCAGCTGGGAGCATCATTGACAGAGTCTTTTCTATCTTGTCTCCTTCTGAAGGTTCCTTTTCGCAAAAGCGCAACTTTGAACAAATCTTATGAACTGCGTGATTATAGGCTCCAACGGATTTGAAATCCTGGAGTCTTAAATGGGTCCACTCATGACTAGCTTCAGGTAGTATAACTGCCTTTTACTGTTCATATCGAGTTTTGAGAGATAGCCACATATTGCTTGGAGATTCCTCCATCAAGTACTCAGACTTTAAATCTGGATGAATATGGTTCCTTATAATGTATAAGGCACCATACTTTTGTTGCTCATTTAGTTGTGCAACTCCCTGTGGAAGATCCTCAGGTGATATGAGTGCAGCTGCAACACCACGGGATGAAAGACTAACTTTTACATCCATAGCCCATGTAGGATAGTTGTGTCCGTCAAGCGCTAGTTCTTCGAATTCTTTGACGGTCATTTTGTCCAACATGAATGTGAACCAGAGATTTGATTAATTTACTTGTATGTAAATTAAAATCATCATGGTCATGTTGTAATAAAATTTTGCAAAGTTGTGAGTCCAAGTGAAGGCTTGAATGTTGATCTCAAATCATCTTTGATAACACTTTGGAGATAATTGCATCAAGTATGAGGTATATCTCGCAGCACTAAGAAACATAATCTGACTATGGTCAGTAGATGCCTTGGTCTTATTACCTTATGTTATGATATGATTGAAATATATGGAAGCACACTGTGAAGGTAGTCATGATGTCAATTTTGACAATATGTAGACCTTATAGTAGTTGTGGATAATCTGCATATTGCGCAGTAAATGCCACATTACCTTGTGATCCCATATATAAATTTGAGATGATCAATGCCTTTTTGCCTATCAATTTAATTCGAATTAAGTCAATAGTGTGCTCTCTTAGGCATTTTCGGACTTATTGATGATGAATTGATAAGGATCTCCGCAAAATAAAATGTTGTACCATGTGTATATGTTATAGTGATTGCAAAGTGCAAACACATTGAACATATAATTCATATATATAATATTGTCTTAAAAGATCAATATACAATACAATCGAGTACAACTTTAAATACATAAATATAGAATCTAAAACATGACAAGTTTTTATCATAGCACTAATAGTTGGATCTATATTTTTTAAAACTGAATATAGAGGACTGAACTTGAAAAATACTAAACAATACATAGTTGGATACAGTTAAATATTTTGCAAATTAGTCTAAAGTTCCTGCATGTTTTTTTTTCGAATGTGGGAGCAGCCCACACAGCCTTTCGGCCCAGGCCCAGGCCGGCCACCGGTTTACGAGCGGATAAGAGAGAGAGCGAGGGGAAAGGGGAGCGGTCGCTGCCCCTGCCTCTACGCCTCTCCTCTCCCCCTCGATCCCGTCAGCCATGACTGCCGTCAGCGGCACCTGCTGCGCCCAGCGTCGGCGGGCTTTAGGGGAAGCCGCCCTCCTCCGCGACGTAGCCGGGGAGGTTGAGGCCGGCCAGGGCCCAGGCGCTCGAGCGAAGTCCGGGGCGGTGCTTCTCCAGCGCCGCCGCGAAACGGCGAAGGATGCGGCGAGCTTCCGGCGGGGATGTAGGGCGCGGAGGCGGCGGCGAAGCGGGGGCCGGGGGCGCGGTGGAGTTGGGACCGGGACCCGTGGAGGCGCGGATGTGTACGCCCCGTCCTCGATCTGCAAGCCCGGCGTGGTGATGAGGTCGGGGATGGCGTTGGCGGCTTCCACGGGCTCCTGCTTCGTGCCGGCGGCGAGCCACTGCTCCTCCTCTGCGGTCGGCGTCACCTCCCACTCCATGGCCACGGGTTCAAAGCCTGGAGGGGCGAAGAGCTCGTCTTCGTCGGCGGGCGTCGGCGTCGGGAGGTCCGGATATGCAGCGAGTTCCTCGGGCTCCTCCTCCTCTGGTTCCTGTGGTGGAGAGGCCGGAGGCGGATGGGCAGGCACGTACTCGGGCATGGGGTAGTAGGCCGCTCCGTCACGGGCAGGACATGGTCCAAATCCGTGCATGGGGCAGAAGGCTACGTCCATGACGAGTCCCGGTGGTGGCGGCGGCGGCGGAAACAGATCGGGGTAGAAGCCATCTTCGTCCAGAAGTGGTGCTCCATGGCCATTGAGGAGCCAGTCCATGGGTGGGGCAACTGCAGCCGGCGGCGGAGGCGGAGGTGCCTGATTAGCATCCCCTGGAGGATTTCATGGCCCCTCCTGGTCTACTGCGGCGGCAGGGCCATGGCGTCTAGCCCAACGACGAATTTCCCGTCCAAGGAGTACTGCTCGAGGCTTTGGTCACTTAATAAAACGTGGCTAAATTAATTACCGCCACAATGGCGGTTGCTAATTAATCGCAACAGATTTCAAGTGCTGCCCCACCATTAGGGCGTCAGGAGGAGCGCGTTGACGTTGCAGCGACCTCTCTCGGGGCGCCAGCAGCGACCGCCAGATCCGACACACAAGACCTCCTCTGCAGCGAACTCATGAGCTCGGTGAGAAGACAGTCGCCATCAGGTGGGGAGTGAGCTTTTTGTGAGGGGGAGATTAAAGAAGATGAATATGCCATGTGGGTCCATATAGTAAGTGACTATAGAAATCAATCCCGGCTGGGATTAGTCTTTTCCTATTACACCAAATAAGATTGTACTCATACAAGGTTAGGATTGACTGGGATATGTAAGTACATGGTACCAATTTCAGGGATTTGAAGGTGAGAGTTTATTTGTGTCGACCTCTACAATGTCAAGGGTTTTCAGACTTTACTCCACTGGTTATATACAAACTCTAGTGATACCAAAGTTTTGACATGAAATATAGGTGAATTTAATAATGCTTACAGTTTTTTTATTGTATCAGCTCAATTAGTTTGTTTCCTCTAGTAATTCTTCTAGTTGTGTCTCAATATCTTGGTTTGAAAAAGGTGGTGTCCGGCTTCTGAGGATAATTTGCGTCAAGTATGTACTTTACGTCAGTTTATTTGTTTTGTTCTAGCACAACCACCAGTTGGAGTGCATCATCGGTGCTCTACTCTTGGGCACCATCGGGTAGAAGTACGCATCCCCCGACCCACTGGGCGTCACCAATACGAGGGGTCATAGTGTGTGTGTGTTTTTTTCGTTGCAAAATTTACTACAGTAGCTTTTATTATTTTTAAATAAATGGTACTGTACAAGAGTTTGGAAGAAACAACGGCACAAGTTACAACCCAGCCACATGGCTCTTGTTTTTTCTCTTAAAAATTTACACAAAATCCCCGGATGGGTAGCTAAAGATGAAAATAGCAAAGTAATTAACAGATGAAACAAGGATCTATACATATGTACCACAGGAATTATTCGCCACCTTACTATCCAATGTTGGTGGCTTAGAAGCCAATTTATCACCATTTACTCGTTTTGATCATTTGATGGCACTTGAATGATTGCAGCTTGAGCATTCGTCCGTATTGACAAAACTTCGCTAGATTTAATCATGTGGATATCTTTTCTCGTGAAAAATCAAGTTTTCTTAAAGAGCACAAGCAATCTGTCAGTGTTCATCCAGCTACTGAAATTACCAATCTTGGATCCAGTCTGGAGTAGTCAGATCAGCAGGATCTTCAGTCAGGACGGAAGGTGGCACTGTTAAATCCTCCTTCAGAGTTTCTACATAGCTGTCGATGCGACTAGAGAGTTCTTGAGGTACTGTTGAGGTGCCATCTGCTATTTGTTTCCAGTCAATGCCATCAAACCAGGGGTGTTTCTTCACGGCATCGGCACCTGTGGTTCCAAGCCGTGTATTTTCATCTACCACAAGTAGCTGGCCAAATAAACCGCAAAATTAAGTTGCCTTATTGCACATAGAACAAATAAGGTCAAAGTCTCAAAAATAGACGAACAATGAAAGTACAAACATTGGACCATGGATACAACCTTGCTTATAAGGTCAACAACTTCCACGCTGAAAGTTGATGGCATAATTAGGCGACCTTTTGCAATATTGGAAAAAGGTTCTAGCTCGCTCTCCCTCCAGGACCCAAATGGCATGTCCGATTGCAGCATGAAATAAATCAATACTCCAAGGGCCCACCTGATCATGCAAAGCAAAAGAACGATTGCTATTGTTTACAGAATTGTAGATGTCATACGCATACATATCACAAAATCATAGCTTTCCAGGCAAGAACGTAGTGCAAGAAGTATTAATGCGCATTCTTTTCTTAAGAGAATTTGTAATTTCGTATCTGCTTCAATCTTTCTTCATGATACCGAATTATCTGCTGTGTTTTCGGTGACACCAGTTTCTAGAGGAAAATAGGCGTGCCAGCACCAATACTGCCAGCAATGACGACAACAACAAAGGCATCGATGACAATAATAATTCATAACATGAATAATTTGGAAGGTCTTACACAAAAATGGGGTAGATAACCACTTACCAATCAGCAGTAAACCCATGCCCCCTGCCAAGAACGATCTCTGGAGCTAGAGAGTCAGCGATGCCACATATTGTATAAGTCTTTTCACCTTGTAACTTCTTTGCAAATCTGAAGTCAACCATCTGTCACATAAAATTTCAATTTAGTAAATTAGAAACTACGGAGCAATCAAGATTCATCCTGGTCGAAGAAGGATTAAGTATTTGTATGATGTGTTGTAACAACCCAAAAGTTGTAATCTAGAATATTGTCATAATTTGTGTTGCAAACTTTCTTTTCTGCCATTTCATGTGATCATACTATGATGTAATGCACCTCAAATGATGAATATGGAAATTTCAAAATGATATTTTGAGCATCTTTGGTATTTTATTTAAGTGACTTTTCCAAATTCTGTTCAAGCCTTCCTCAAATACCTATGCAACTCTACATCAAGGCTAAACTCCAAACTTGGTTGATATTTGTTTGGTCACTTTGCCAAGCTCCACCAAAATCTCAAGATTTTTGGGCAGTTTTATCAAATACCTCTAGTTCAAATCCATTTCAATTTAATTTAAATGAATTTGAATTCAACTTCTCCAAAATTGTGGGAAACAATTTTGTGGGCATGCGTATAAATCATAGAGCCTATGGGGATTTTTTTCACAATTTATTTTCAACTCTACGAAATTCTTTTACGGCGAATTTCCTTTTCCTCTTTCCGTTTTATTTAATGGAAAAAGGAAAAACAATAGAGGGGGAGAAAGGCCTCATGTTCACCTTCGCTCACCTTCGTTTCCCTTGCCCCCGCAAGCCCACCAGGTCACTTACCATTTGGATTGCCACGGCTGTCCAATCTCACGTGGACGCGCACGATTAGACTGGCAAACGACCACATGTTCCGTCCCCCATGCTGTCTTCCTCCTCCAGAGAGAGCACGAGCAGACGGAGTGCGGCTGCTGTCCTGGCCCCCTATATAAACCATGTTGAGTTTTTGTCGAATATTGTGTACTAGTTGGGTTACATTGGACTTGAAGTTGTAGTGTGGGTAGGATACGTGTAGTGTTGGAGTCGAACACATTGTATCCTTGGGCTCTCATATAATAAGGGGCACCCCACAATTGTAACCTATGCCAACATAATAGCACAGGCACGCAAGAGGTAGCCGGCGGCGTGTGCAGGCACCCGGGTGGCCGGAGTGCTTCGGGAGTTGTAGTGTGGGTAGGATACATGTAGTGTTGGAGTCGAACACGTTGTATCCTTGGGCTCTCATATAATGAGGGGCACCCCACGGTTGTAACCTATGCCAAACTAATAGCACATGCACGCAAGGGGGAGCCGGCGGCGTGTGCCGGCACCCGAGTGGCCGGAGTGTGGTATTGTAGCGGTGTCATGGGGAGGAGCACCCATAGTCAGGCCTCGGGGATGTAGCCGATGTTCGGTGATCCTCGTTAACAAATCTCGGTGTTGTGCCTCGTGTGATTGCTTGATCCTCGGATAATCTACTACGCGCTTCGGATATATTCTAACAAGTGGTATCATGAGCAAGGTTGAAGATCGAGGCAGTAGTCGATTGCAGCGAAGAGCTAAGAGCATCTCCAGCCGCGCCCCCAAGAGGCCCCCAAGACGGCGCTATTTGCGCCGAACGGAGGAAAATCGCCCAGCCGCGCCCCCAAGGGCCCAAATAGCGTTGGATTGGACCAAAATTGAGTCCGGCGATCCCAAGCCAAACCCGGCGCGCCGGGGGTCGCTTGTGGGCGCCGGATGAAAGGAAAGCGCGCGAACTCGGGAATCTTCCGCGCGCGTCCTCCCCACGGCCCCACCTGTCGGCGTCTTTCCCACGCGGCGTGCTCATCCTCTCGCCTCGTCTTCCTCGCTCCTGACGCCGCCGCAGGGGAATCAATGCGGCGTCGGAGTCCAGTCCAATCGCCGCTGCAGTGGGAATCAAACGCCACGGAGTAGTCCAATCGCCGCCGCGCGTCCCGCCGCATGCACTAACTCCCCCCCCCCCTGCTATATAAAGCGGGCTCGCCGTCGAGGGACACCGCACACTACTGTCCTCCTTCCCTCCCCTCTCGCCGCACTCTACTTCCTCCCCACTCGCCGCACTCCGCTCGCCATGGACCGCAATCCCCGCAACATGAACGGCAACCGCCGCGCCCTCACCCGCGCTGAGGCGATCCTCCTATCCCAGGGAAACTACCCTTGCCCGCCGGACATGCGGACACCACCCGGCTGGGTGCTCAGTGCCGCCGGCGTGCCGGTGCCGCCGCTGCCTCAAGGGGCGCAGTTCGACCGGGAAGTCCTCGCCATCCGCGCCACAATGACGGAGGCCGAGCTCGCTGACCCCGCGAACGCGGCGGACAACGTCGCCAGCTGGACGGCGCACTTCGAGGAGCGCCGCAACCAGGCGCTCGCCTCCACCGAAGGGCTGGAACCGATGTCGGGCCCGATGAACCGCCTCGGCCGGATGCTATAGTGGAGCCCCGAGGAGCGCACGCTCCTCAATGTCCTCTACCACGTCCAGGACGGCAATGAGCCGCGCCTCGAGTACCCGTGAAGGGACGGCGGCGAGCGGCACCGACGGTGCCGCAGGAGGAGGCGAGCAGTGAAGGCGGCGACCTAGTAGTTTTTTATTTCCTACCTATGTAATAAATTTAGACCGAATATTATAAATTTCGCTGAATTTCGACTATATTTGATGGAATTTGGCCGAACTTGGGGGTATCTTGGGGCCGCGGCTGGGTAGCCCCCCCCCCAAGCCGTTTTCGCCGCCCGAGCGCCCCCAAGCGGCGCTAAAAATAGCGCCGAAAATCGTCTTGGGGGGCCGAACGGCTGGAGATGCTCTAACGACAATCAGCGAGACATGCGGCGATCGGATCAATCGGGCGAGCGTACTAGGCGACTGGTTCTGGCGATATGTGTTTGCATCAGGTGCGAGGTAGTAATCCAGACCGAGGCGGAATCATAGGCGATCGAGTTTGTTTGGATAAAAAGGGACCGAGTCCCGGTAAACTCTGTGTCCGAACCGGACTACTTGAGGCGTGCGCGCATTGTTAAATAGCAGCGGCAGCGGCCGGTAAGTGTAGACGCAAGAGGACAGATCGATTCAGGCAGACAAAAATTCCATCAAGTTGATACGTGCGCGTACATCGGAAGGCTGAGCTGAGATAAGGCAAAGCTAGCTTCAGGAGTTGAGCCAAGGGAGCAACTAGTATACGTGAAGACCAAAGTGATTTTTTTGCTATTAGTACAGGCGTGTACTTGGGGATCACGTGAAGACGTTCGGATTATTCTTTGCAGTGTCAGCTATATGAAGAATCATGGCGCCAACGGGTACCAAATTTGAGGTGGAGAAGTTCAACGGAACTGGAAACTTTGGGTTATGGCAGACACGGGTGAAGGATTTATTGGCACAACAAGGATGCTTGAAGGCGTTGCAGGATGCTATGCCAGCTAAGATGGACGTAGAGGACTGGGAGGAGTTACAGTTGCAAGCAGCCGGAACTATACGGTTGTGTCTGTCGAACCAGGTTATTATCATGTGATGGATGAGAATTCGCCGAAGAAGATCTAGGAGAAGCTGAAAAGTCAATATATGTCCAAGACTGCAATGACCAAGGTGTATTTGAAGCAAAAGTTGTATGGGCTAAAGATGCAGGAAGGGTCGGATCTTGTGGAGTACATGAACGCCTTTAGTCAAGTCGTGACGGATCTAGCACGCTTGGGTGTGACATTTGCTGACGAGGATAGGGCGATTCTTCTTCTTTTTTCACTGCCACCATCCTATGACCATTTGATCACTACTTTGACGCACGGCAAGAAGACCGTCAAGAATGAGGATATTACTGCGGCATTATTATCTTATAATATGAGAAAGAAGAACACGGTGGAAGTCACTCATGGTGAAGGTTTGCTAGTTAAAGGTGAAGGGTGGAGGAAGGGATATGAGGCATGGAATAACAAGAAAAAGAAAAAGAAAGTACAGTGTCACAAGTGTAAGCAGTGGGGACATATGAGAAGGGACTGTCCAGATGGTGGATCTAGTGCTAATGTGGCAGCTCGTGGTGATGACTCAAACAACAGTAGTGATGTTTTTGTAGTATCAGACAGGCGGTCAACCAAAAGTGAAGCGTGGATGTTGGATTCAACTAGCTCTTTTAATGGGACACCCAACAGAGAGTGGTTATCTTCGTACAAGTCTGGTGAGTTTGGTTCAGCCTATGTGGGCGATGACACAGGTTATCGTGTTGCTGAAGTAGGTGAGATCAAAATCAAGATGTTTGGCGGAGTTGAGCGAATGCTTCGGGGAGTCAGGCATGTGCCGGGGCTAAGAAGGAATCTAATTTCGCTTGGAGTTCTTCATGATGGTGGTATGGAATTCCTTTGTGATCGGGATAAGAAGACCATGAAAATCATGGAAGATGAGGTGACCGTGATGATTGGAGAGAGGACGGCTTCACATCTGTACAAGTTGCAAGGAAGCACTATTGCAGAGGGAGTCACGAAAAGTGGAGTTGCAGGAATAGCGGAAGGATCTCACGGAGGCGGCGGGTTTTGGGCAGACTCGTCGAGTAGCTCTCAGTAAGCTACGAAGAAGACAACCCAAGTCCGGAGTACATGGAAGTTTGACGCATGGACAAATTCAAGTTGGTGGAGAATATTCGCCAAGGTGGAGTTTGTTGAGTTTTTGTCGAATATTGTGTACTAGTTGGGTTACATTGGACTTGGAGTTGTAGTGTGGGTAGGATACGTGTAGTGTTGGAGTCGAACACGTTGTATCCTTGGGCTCTCATATAATGAGGGGCACCCTAAGGTTGTAACCTATGCCAACATAATAGCACATGCACGCAAAGGGGAGCCGGCGGCGTGTGCCGGCACCCGGGTGGCCGGAGTGCGGTACTGTAGTGGTGTCATGGGGAGGAGCGCCCATAGTTAGGCCCCGGGGATGTAGCCGATGTTCGGTGAACCTCGTTAACAAATCTCGGTGTCGTGCTTCGTGTGATTGCTTGATCCTCGGATAATCTACTACACGCTTCGGATATATTCTAACAAACCCCCTGGCCGTCCTGCCAGCCCTAAGGTTTCTCTCCTCTTCGCCGTCACTAGGGAGCTTCCCTCCCCCTTCCACCTTCTTCTAGAGAAATCCCAAGCGAGAGAGAAAGAGAGAGAGGGAGAGAGAGAGAGAGAGCACAACCATGGTGTGGCCGTAGACAACATCCATCATCATCCATGTGATCGTGTCCTGGAGATCAACGACATCTATTACTTCATCTCTGCCAGCGATCGCGAGCTGGAACGCTTCCGAGTGCTCCAGTTGAACATCTTCTTTGAAAGGAATTTCCCACCTTAAGTGTTTTGGTGTTGATGTCAATGCACATTTACGGTCAAATCGTTGCATTCAGTGGTGCAGTACTACCGGGGCACTACGGGATGAACCATTGGCGTAGACCTCAAAGTTCTCGGGCGCCCCTGCGGTGGTGGTGTGATGGCCCTCTAGTTGTACCAGGTGGACCTTAGGGTTTCAGTGCGCTTGAGTGTTCCCCCCACTTGACCGGTTGTACCGCCCTGCTCCACCGGTTGTGTGCATTCCTGTACATAACGGTTGGATTCGAGAGGGCACTATATAAGGAGGTCTTCTTCCTCCTAGTGCCCTACCTCTTGCAGCTCTCTCTCCTCCATTACTCCACTTGCTCATAAATGCCCGATCTCTTCCCTTAGCCAACCAAACTTGTTGATTTGCTAGGGATTAAGGGAGGAGACCTAGATCTACACTTCTATTCAAAGGAAATTTGTTCCCCCGTCCATATTATAGTGGATCTTGTTGCTCTTGGGGCTTGGAGTTCCCTTAGAGCTTGAGGTGACCTTGGAGCCACATTCCATTGCGATGAAGCTTCGTAGTGTTGGTGCGAGCCTCCGATTTGGTTGTGGAGTTGCCCCATCCTTGATTATAAAGGTTGCGTGTGCGCCTTGAAGAGACCGTTAGTGGATACATGGCACCTCACATTGTGTGAGGGTGTGTAGGAAATTAAGGCACCTCACACTCCCCCACCCCCCTAGTCGACATCCCGGTCCTTTCATTCTTCCTCTACGGTCGCTGGCGAACTTCTTTGATTCTACCCGTTTCCAACCACCTCCCGGCAAGCCAAGCACAACGTTGTGTTCGTGGTGAGATCCTCTTCAAAATCCCTCTCTTTGCACTCTCGATTGCGACCTCTAGCATCCTCCGCCATTAAAGTCGAGATCCGCTGTCATGGTATCTCCTCGACAACATCGTTCCACTATACGTCCTTAGAGTGCATCAGACGCAGTTTCGAGCTTGATTGCGAGCTCCGACACCAAGCACCTTGAGCACCTGAGAGCTCCTCCGCTACACCTCATCGTCGAAGGTTGGTTGTGTGTATGGTACCGCAGTCCGCAGGGTGCGTGTCCTTCCCCTCTAGCAAACGCGCACGCCCATGGCGTCATTTGGTCACCGAAGCACTCAGATTCCAGCGAAAAAGGCCGCTTTTTGGTTGCCGGCACCAGCATCGAAGGTTATTATAAAACCAGTCGAGTGCATCAACACTCACGCATCTAGCTCACTCGGTCCATTCGCTTTCGATCCAACGAGAGATCGCTGGGTTCAAGTCCCGCCGGGCCGTGGATAAAATGTCCACTTTTGGCATTTTTTGCAGCCACTGACAGGTGGGCCCGGGGCACAACGTTGAAAGCGCACACATGGAGCCTGGCCCCACCCATCAGCCTCTTTGGCTAGTCAACACCTCGGTGCGAATAGCCTCCTGTCCCGCTGTTATGTTACCAAGCACAGCCAGCACCTCGAGCCCGCAGGTCAGCCACTGTGGCTGGTGTGGCATGGGGTTTTTCAGTTTCTGGAGATTTAAATTATCCAGAAATGTTTTCAAATTCATTCAGTTTGAACATGTAAAATATGCAGATTGATCTAATCAATGTGAAGAACCGGTTCCTGAACTTTTTTTTCAGTTTTGGGAAATTTATGTTTCTGTTCTGTCCTGTTTTGTATAAAGGACCCTCCAATTGTATCTATTCACACCTTTTGCATCCCTTGTCCAATCCTTGCAAACTTTGTCCATTTTGATCAGCACAGCTCAAGGATTTCAGAAGTTCACTTGGTTTCCCAAGTTGACGCTTCTATTTTAGTTTCATTCATGTTTTTCACACACACCCTTCTTTTGTTGCACAAGCCATATTGAGTTCCGTAGCTACGTTTGTAATGTTCTTTATGTGCATTTTGATTAGAATCATGTAAGGAATCATATTATGCGATGTTAATGCATGTTCAACATCATCTATTCTACTGTTCTGTGTTGGAATTCGACCCTCAGAATCTATCACATTAAATCGACGTACACGCTCGTACAAAAAAATTGTAGCCAAGGGCCCGTATCGTGCCCTAGTTTATCTCTTTATTTCTTGTTTTCTCTTTTTCTCCACCACAGCACAGCTTACAAAACTATGGCACCTACCCGTGCTTATATACACGCACGAGCAGCACCGACTTCATGATTCTAATACTAAACCTACACGGACTAAATCTATCATCGAACATGCTCTTCTAACAAGGAAACCTAGCCGAATACTATCTCTTAATATGACCTGAACTAGTACTATTTGATGTATACACCACGTACCAAGTCCAAACCGGACTATGTGCACGTACTAACTCAGCCCAAAGCTGACTACTACTAGAACTCATACTCTTAACCGGATTAGGCAAGATTATTTCCAACATTCTTTAGTAATTCAACTATAACCTAATAATGCACTTGGAGATTCCCGAGGGAAACCTTCCACTTGGCTTCCCCAACTCCGATTAAACTTGTGTAGCTTGTTACATCCTATTTGATCCCTTTGAACTTAACAAGCATCACATTATTGAGCACTTTCCTTCAAGTTTTTATTTACTGTATCGTTCTTTCTTTTTGTATTAGTTCTAATCGATAGAGTCTGGAAACGATGAGGAGTACGAGGATACTTTCGACGAGCCTTCAGAGAAGCTACCTACTCACCAGGCTGACGGATTAACAGGCAAGGATGATCACATTGCCTTTGATACTATTACTAACTTGTTTGCTAGTTTCCGTTGCTATCATATTCTCCATGATACAGCCATGACCTCCACCTCCTAGCATACCTTTCTTGTCTATGTTATCTGCTTGCTTAAACCATTTCTTAGTATCATGCATAGGGTTTGCAGAGTCAGTCTATGCCATGTTGTTACCTTGGTCACGTTATCTGTGATATCATGTTATTATGGTGGATATGCTATATGATGTGATGATAATGATCAGACAAAGGATGGAAGGCTGGACCTAGTGCCTTGGTGTTTTGTTCCATTTGAGTCAGACCTAGGACACCGAGTTCCGGGTATTGTGTTCCTTGATGAACGTACCTACCATGTGCGGGGTATTATGTGGCCCCTTCGACTTACCTAACTAGCCTCAAACATTTCTAGGGTGGCTCGAACTGGTTTTACGTTTTGTAAAATGCATAGTGTTCGAGGAGCTAGCCCTCATGGATTTTCAAATAACTCGGGGCGATGGGGTGGAACTCCCTGTTGACCCAAACTTGGCAAGCTGAGGAACGGCTACCTGGGATGCAGTGCTAGCCATATCCAAACCTTATCCTGACGGTAGAGTCCGATTCGGAGGTATGACCGACTCTTGTTTCGGGTGTTGACTCACTGGGTGGCCGCCCGGATTTTTTTGGGATTAGTTAGAGGGTCCCGTTGTTTCACAATTTCCGATGCCAACTCATCAAATGGGTGCCTGTAATGGGTAGCTTCCGGTTGGAAAGGAGCGTGCATTTGGCGCTTATAGTAGGCAGTTGGTACACCCCCATAGGGAATCTTTCCGAAAAGTCGTGTTTACGGTTATGGACGACTCAGAATCTACTCCTTGTTCATAACACAAGATCAATCCAATAACCAAAATTTGTGAACATGGGAGTGCCTTGATTGTCTCTTCTGAATGGGTTATACGAAGGAAAGGACAAGGTATGTGTTATGATTGCGTAGGTAGGTGACTAGATGACTAGTTTGCGACCCCTATTGGTATGCTTTCTCATCTCAAATCTCATAGACATAGTTGTAGTTGGGTTTTGGTTAGTGCTTGCTGCAGCTTCACCACTTTACCCCCTCCTAACCTATAAGAGAGAAATCCTTATACGACACTCCCTTAAAATTTTGTTCCTTATTTCACACCGGTAAAAATTTACTTCCTTCTATGGCCTCTCCTTAAAATTTCTTTCCCTATATGACACTTTAGTACATTTTTGTCCACCAAAGAGGTATGAAAATACCATTTTACCCCTGATGCATAATATGTTCAAAATTCTGTATAGAGCAATAACTGGATGTTATTTATTTAATAGGTATAACTAACATAATAAACCTGCTTAGCTTGTCAGTATGGTGGCCCAAATTACCATATCCCTCCGACAAGATGCGAGACGAGCTTCCGGCGTACGTACGATTCTGCGATCCTTCGATGTGTTCGCACAAATCAGCTAAGCTAGCTAGCAGCTGGTCGATTGCCTATTAGCAAACACGATACATGTACGCTCGCATAATCGACTTGATTGCCAAAGCTAGGCCTCGTTGTGCCTCCACGGTGGTACTTTACAGTATCATACGTAGCAAGAGAGACGGTGCAAGAACAATCGATGATAACCTCTTGACGAGGATCGACCTCGGCAAATCCCATGGTCAGGGACCCTGGGTTAGATCGTAGAGAGGAACAGGTTGGCGATACTCGTCGGCTAACAGGAGAAAGTACTTCCTGCTCGATTGTATTATGCAGGGGGTGATTACAGTGGCGGTCTAGGCGAGTTCGCTCAAGACCGGAGGTGGTGATTGAAGATTGGATGTCTTGAGTCGTCACCCCTCCCAGCCTTTATATACTAGGCTGGGTCTCGGGGAGTCCGTCTCAGCTTACAGGGTCAATTGCCTAATCTAGCTTTTGCCTTGGACGCCAAGTCTTGCCTTCCATGTTGGTCGAGGACTCCTACGTCGGTGCCTTGAGCGGGTCAGTCGTGGGCCTGTCGAGGCTTCCAGCGGGCCTCCTGTCTTCGTACGCACCAGGTATCCTCACACACAGGAGTCGTGGGGTCACCCCCTCGTCAGTAGCCCCTGAGTGCATGGGGGACTCGAATCCATCATCGCTTGCTTTCTCATGCGCAGCGCGGCTGCGAGTCGTTGACTGTTAACCATTAAAATGTTTATTCGAAGGATGATAAGCTGAAAGGGGCCCAAGGTAGTTGACTGATCGAGCCTTGGTGAATTGCGCTAGTGTCAAACACCTCAGTAGCCCAATCAAGCTCGTGTCCCTCGACACGAACTTGGAAACAACCGGTGTCTAGAAAAGCCCATGCCGCTGCAGGCCTTACAAGGTCAATGCCGCCGGTCTCAGCAAACAGCCTTAACGCGTCCGTTATTGGCTCTATTTCTTCATGCATGCGCATGGAAAACATCGGGAGTGAAGTCGCGCCGTGTCAAGTCCCGGCCCGGCCGACTGCGCAGCGGGGTCTTACCTACGCGCTAAGCTTGCGCGGCATCTGGGGTGCAGCGTGTCGCCGCCCAGACATCATTTTTATAGAGGCGCGGAGCCTAATTAGAGATGCACCTGCTTGAAATAAACAGATCAAGTGGACTATTAGTAGTCACCCACGGAGCATTTGCGAGCTCAGGCGAGGAGTTGATAAGAGACGCGCCCACTCGGATAGTTGTCGAGCGCGTGGGCAAATTGTCCTTCTATGTACGAGTCTTGCGAGTAGCCACTCGAATGCTTCGTTATCTTCAGGGTGAGGGAGCACCCGAACTATGTAGAAATATCATTTTTTTAGTGCGAGTGATAACTCGAGCACATTATTGCCTTCTGGGTGAGGGAGCACCCGAACTCTGTAGATGTGATGTGTCGATTATTGTTGAGTGGTCACTCGAGCACATCTTTGCCTTCTGGGTGAGGGGGCACCCGCGCCCTCATGGTTTGGACCTTGCTCTGTTTTAGCAAAGGCAAGGTGCTCCCGATGGGAGTAGAAAATTTTGAAATACGGTCAAAAGTTTTTAGAAATGGATCGCCGACAGATGGCAATGACGCGTACTCAGCACACCTTGCTGAAATGTGACATTGCCGGGCTGCCTGACAAGTTGGATGGCCGTACCTTGTGAATGGACATGACGTGACACAATGCTGCCCGAAAATTTCGCACTGTGTGATTATGGCCCTCGTTTTTCGCGCGGGGTGGGCGGTATGGTTACTGCGCCGGTTGGGTTTTCCATGTTGCACGGGTATCGTGGGATCGCGCCACGTCTGCGGGGTTCCGAAATCAACGGTGGTTGGATGTTCCTCGGCTTTTGGTTAAATACTAGGGGGCTGGGTGGATTTAGGTTTTACCCAGCCCTTGCCTTCATGTTCTTCTTCCTATGCTTCCTCTACTCTTTTCTTTTAGCCTCTCTACTCCGTGCGGCTGTGCGGCGAGATCCATGTCCAAGCGTCCTCGAAGTGCAGCGCAGGAGTCAGCAAGGATGTCCGGTAGATGGGAGCGTTCTGCTTTTGGAACTGCGGATTTAGATGCACTGGTGGCAGATGGCGTTGTGGTAGATGGTGCTGCTCGGATTCCTGGAGATGAAGAGGTTCCCGCACCTCATCCTGATGAACGGATATGCTTCCAAAGCTTCTTCCCTCGTGGGTTTGCGCTTTCGGTTCATCCTTTCGTCCGGGGATTTCTTTTTGCATATCAATTGCAGCAGCACGATTTGACCCCTAATGGGATACTACATACTGTCTGCTTCATCACGCTCTGTGAGGGCTTCTTAGGGATCTATCCCCATTGGGGGCTCTGGAAACGCCTCTTCAATGTAAAGAGAACAAACTCTGAGTATGCCATTGGAGGCGTGGGCATTTCCATTAAGGATAAAAATGCCTACTTTGATCTGGAGAAGCTGGATTCTGTCTATACATGGCGGAAGAGCTGGTTTTATCTGAAGGACCAGCACGTTGATGGGCAGCAATTTGGTCTTGCTCCTTTCAATCCGGTTGCGCGAGTGGCTAAGCGGTCCTCGTGGGCACATTCTCTGTCTGCTGGAGAGATATCTGTTGTCGAGCCGTTGGTGCAGAAAATATCTGATTTGAAGGTGTTAACTGGTGGCCAACTTATCTCTGTGTTCGTGAAGAGACGCATCCAGCCACTTCAGCATCGGGTGCACCCCATGTGGCGGTATACTGGACGCGAGGACCCGACCAGGTGTTCACCCGAGAACTTTTCTGGTGATGACCTTTTGTTTCGGGTCCAGCAGGTTACCAAATGCACGAGTACTGGTTTTGAGAGCTCCGTTCGTCTGTATGCTGCTGATGTGCCTCTACCTGAGGTATTTACTTGAGTTCCTTGTGATTTGGCTGATATCTGTTGGTTATTGATGATGCCCTTTCTTGCAGAATCATTCCTCCCTGCTGAACAATCCGCCCCAGCCTGAGGATGCGGAGATACTGGATGAGCCTGATGCAGCCAAGGAGGATCCTGCGCCTGCGGGTGATGGAGGAGCTTCGTGTGCTGATGCTGGTGAGTCCGCGAGTGGAAAACCGTCGTCTGTTGATGATGGTGAAGACTTGAGTCCCTTGCGCATCAAACGCAGTCGCTCCTCGGCTGCGAGTGAGCGGGATGCAGAGGGGGCTGGTGGCTGGTTACCACCAGCTGTGCCTTGCCCTCCTCCGGCTGCTCCAAAGAGGCGCAAGTTTGGGGTGTTACTTCGTCCGGGTGCCGCGCCTGTTGGGTTCGTATATCTTCTGCTGGGTGGTCTTGATAACCCTAAGAATGTAAAGTTGTTGCTAAGATAACTTGAGTCCTTGGCGTGTGATGCCGGCGAGTCTTCTGGTTGCGCCTTGACTTATATGGGAGCGCTTCTTCTTTTTGTGCGACGACTCTGCGGGTTTGGTGTGCTCCAAAGGTTTCTGATATCTTGTGGAATTCTCTGTCGCAGCGATCTGATCTGATGAAGCTGCTGCTGACTGTGATGACTCCTCGTGGGCCTGGCATTTTCAGCTTGAGGTAGGCGTAGTGCAGTACTGCCATGAAGCGCGCCAAGGCTGGTCGACCGAGGATGGCATGATACTGCGATTTCCAGTCGACCACTTCGAAGTCTAACATCTCCTTGCGGAAGTTGCTCGTGTTGCCGAAGACCACTTCCAAGCTTAACCTCCGAGGGGGTAAACTGCTTTGCCTGGCACGATTCCATAGAAAGTCGTGCCTGAAGTTTTAAGAGCTGAATTTTGGATGAGCATTTCTTCCAGAGTTTTGGTGAATATGATGTTGATTCCGCTGCCACCATCCATGAAGACTCGCGACATGTCGTAGTTTCCAATTCTTGCTTCGAGTACCAGCGCGGCGTGTCCTAGACGCGGGATGGCTGGTGGGTGGTCTTCTCGGGAAAAGGTGACGTCAGTCTCAGACCCGCGCAAATATTCTGGGATGGCCGGGTGCAAGGAGACTGCAAGGAAAACTTGTCTGATGAACTACTTTTGCTGCCTGTTTGATGGTCTTCCTTCTTGGATCATGTAGATTCGACCATGTGCCTATGGGTACTTTTCTTCTTCGCCAGGTGTCGCACATCGCCTCCTGGATGGCTGCCACCTGTCTTGCTGGTGCGGCGGGTCCAGGTGGTGCATTGTGGGCGATTGTCCCGACTGCTACCCTTGCGAGAGGTTGTGCTATTGATGTTGTGGACCGGCTCTTTTCTTCTGAGCTCGGTGAAACGTCTGCAATTTCTTAGGGTGTGCCCCGATCTGACTTCTCCACATTCATTTTTTAACCCATGTAGTGTGCAGGGCCCGTCGAGCTGTTCCTTAGCCGAGCGGTATGCTCAGGTGTCGTCTCGTGTCTGGCTTGATCTCAAATCTCTCTTCTGGGCGTGTGGAGGTTCTTCTGGGTTGTCCCTCCGCTGCGCTTTGTTCTCGTCGCAATGTTTGCCGTCTCTGTCGTCTGGGAAACCGGCCGCGACCATGTCGGGTCCTCTGTCGTCATAGAAGTTACGCCTGGGGCGCTTTCTTCTTCTGTCAAACCCTCTGTCTTCGGCGTAATAGTCGTAGTCGTGTTCTAAGCGCGTCGTCTGGATGTCTGATTCGTTCCGTATGGAGTCTTCTCCGTCAGCCCAGTTATTGGCTTGTTCCAGTAACCGTGCGAGTGTTCGGACCTTCATCTGTCTGAGTTGCTCTTTGAAGTCTATGTGTTGTAAGCCTCTTCTGAATGCGTCGATCACACTTTCATCTGATATGTCCTCGGCCGAGTTTTTGAGTATGGTCCACCGCTGAATATATGCCCTTAGGGACTCTCTGGTTCCTTGCCTACAGGCTCTCACCTCTTCGAGTGATGCTGGTCGCTTGTAGGTGGACTTGAAGTTCTCAATGAAGGCGTTGCGAAACTGCTTCCAGGAACTGATCGATCCTCGTTGTAGGTTCTTCAGCCAGTGCCGTGCCGATCCCTCGAGCATGAGCTGTACGTACTGCATTGCCGTGATATTAGTTCCCCGCTGGAATTTGACGGCTGTTAGGTAATCATCGAGCCATGCCTCTGGCTCCTCCAGTCCGTCGTATTTGTGCGTTGTGGAGTTTAACTTAAAGCCTTTGAGCATCTGTGTCTCTCGTATGGCTCGCGCGAAGCACAGTGCGCCGCATGGTTCAAGATCTTCGTTGGATGCGTGCTCGTCTGAGTACTCTTCGTGGGCTGCGCGCATGCGTCTTCCTCGATTGACTTTGTTTTGTGTTATGTCGTCGCGTGCGTCCCGTCGATTGTTGCTACATCGGTTGCCGTGGTCGTCCCTTTCATGGTCTTTGCTTCTGTCTGGACGATTGTGATGGTCATCGTTACTGTCGTCTTCGTCGTCGTCTAGTGAACTGTGGTCCATGGCTGGTGTCTGCTCGCGGGGCACTCGCCTTGTGCCTGCTTTTCTGGGTGCCGAAGCGACGATAGCATCGCTCATTACCTTGAGCGCTATCGCCGTGTTGCGATCTGCTTTGTCCTTGTTGCCCTTCTGAGCACGATGAAGATATGCCTGGGCAGTTATGAGGACTTCTGCTGGTGTGAGTTGCTCTTCTTCTTCGACATCTTCGAGCCTGAAGTCGTCGTCTAGTTTGCGGGCGACTTTCTTCTTGTTTGTGCGTCTTGAGTTGTCGAATCTGGATTTGCCTCGAGAGGAAGAGTCGCGGTCGGAGGAGTCACTCGGTTGTTCGGGCAGTGTTTTGCGGTTGGTTCTCGAGTCGGTAATGGTTTTTCCTTGCTTCTCCAATTCGAGTCGCATCCGTCTTGTTTTCCTCGTGATGTCACTCGCTAGCTTGTTGTATGCTCTAAGCTCATCGCGAGTTGCATCTTCTGGGAGTAACTTTCCGCGTTTTACTGCGTCTTTTACTCTGGTGATTGCTTCTTTAGATAGGTAGATTTTCTCGGTGGGTTGGTCCTCTCTTGCTGTTTCCAAGATCTGGCGCCTGTTGCTCTCCGGCTCGTCGTTCTTGTGGTTGATGTGCTCCTGTTTTTTAAATTCCTTCCTTGGTATGGTTTCTGGTTCGCCAAGGGTGACAGTAATCTGTCCAGTGTTGTCAGGATCGCTGCTTCTGCTGTTTGAGCGTACGTCTCTGTGACTGCTCGGGTCATCGTCTCTGCCTCTGTCGTCTGAGGTTGGCTCGTGGGTGTCTGCCATGAACACCTGGAACGGTGCCTCAGTTGATAGCCCAGTCGCGTCCGTGCTGCGTTTCTTCCATGTTAGCGACCCACTCGTGCAGTCGCGAGAGGTGCGATGTTTTATGTTGAGGTGGGAGTCGCGGCTGACTCGTAGAGTTGCCGCGTGGGCGGGTGCTTCGTCTTCGGCCGCTGCTGCCGTAACAGTTGTTGTTGCGGGTGCTCGAGCACGATCTATGAGGCGGAGAGTGCCCCACTGGTTGACGTAGATCTGGTACCCACCGAAGGTCAGGTTGACGCCAGTGCGCAGGTCTGTGAAGGCTGGTCGCAGGATCGAGAGGTGTGCGATGAAGCCGAGGGACCCGAACAGATCGGAATATGTTCGAGCCATGGAGACGTTGAGTGTTGATGGAGTCGTCGACTTGCTGATTGCTGATGAAGGGGCCGCCAAGATCGTGATTCCAACCTGCGAAGTTCCCAAAGACGGCGCCAATTGACGAGGATCGACCTCGGCAAATCCCATGGTCAGGGACCCTGGGTTACATCGTAGAGAAGAACAGGTTGGCGATACTCGTCGGCTAACAGGAGAAAGTACTTCCTGCTCGATTGTATTATGCCGGGGGGTGATTACAGTGGCGGTCTAGGTGAGTTCGCTCGACCGGAGGTGGTGATTGAAGATTGGATGTCTTGAGCCGTCACCCCTCCCAGCCTTTATATCCTAGGCTGGGTCTCGGGGAGTCCGTCTCAGCTTACAGGGTCAATTGCCTAATCTAGTTTTTGCCTTGGACGCCAAGTCTTGCCTTCCATGTTGGTCGAGGACTCCTCGTCGATGCCTTGAGCGGGCCAGTCGTGGGCTTGTCAAGGCTTCCAGCGGGCCTCATGTCTTCATACGCACCAGGTATCCTCATACCCCCTCGTCACCTCTAGTACAACTCATTTATTTTCGGCCATATGTTATATTGTAAGCATTGAGAAAGCAATCTACGTAGTAGTTCATCTCACAGATATGTCCCAAACAATTGATTTAATAATTCTTTAAAAGAACAATTGGTTTGATAACCCTATGTTTAGCTATGCCTAGCAAATATGTAATATTACTACAGCCATTGTCCCGTACATAATTTTTACCTCATTATGCACCAGGGGTAACAAGGTCTTTTTATACCTCTTTCATGAACAAAATGCATTAGTGTCATATAGGGAAAGAAATTTTGGAAAGAGGCCATATAGGGAAGAATTTTTTCACCGATGTCAAATAAGGAACATGGTTTTAAGGGAGTGTCATATAAGGAATTTTCTCAACCTATAAGCATTGGTCGTGAGACTTGCTAAGTACCCAAAGTACTCACCCTTGGCACAACAAGAGCTGCAGGTTACCACTTCAGCTAGGATGCAGAGTCCGGACGATACTATGTGGAGCACATTGACGACGACGTGTAGATTTGGTGTGTTCACGAGGAGCAAGAAGAACAAAGCAAACACAACCAAACGACCGAAGCATAGAATAGTCAGGCGAGCGATCGGAAAGGCGCTCAAGAGGAATGGCACCCTGAAGAGCGCCAGAGTGCTGGATATTAATGAGATAGGCAAAAGTAGAGATCCTCAGCCCAAAAGTGAGGGGGGAGAGAAGCGGCGATCATCAACGCACGAGCCGTCTTAAGAAGGTGACGATGCTTGCGCTCAGCCACGCCATTCTGAGCATGAGCACCAGGACAAGAGAATTGAGCAAGAGTACCCTGCTCAGCGAGAACTCCACGCAACATCTTGGAGATATACTTTTCAGCAGAGTCAGCACGGAGCACACGAATAGGCGTAGAGAACTGAGTGTGAACCATGGCAGCAAAACATTGATATATGGATAGGACCTCACTACGAGATGACATAAAGTAGATCCAAGTGTATCGAGAGAAGTCGTCTATGAAAATAATATAGTAACGATGACTGCCCTTCCAGGCAAAAGGAGCGGGACCCCAGACATCAGAGTGAACAGGTCGAAAGGACGCTTAGACATAGTCTCGCTATGACGATAAGGCAACTGGACCTGTTTGCCCAGGCGACAACCCAGACAGTCAAGAGAGACACCACCGGAGAAGGATCCTAGAAGGCCACGTCGAACTAGATAGGATAGACGAGAGCCACATAAGTGACCAAGGCGGTGATGCCACTGCTGAAAAGAGCTGGTAGATAAGGCAGTAGAGGAGAGGGAACTGGCAGTGGTAGCGGCGGAAGGAAGATGAAGCCAGTCAAGCTCCCAAAGACCCTGAGAGTCACGGCGACGAGGACCTGCACCAAGGAGAGAACCAGTGCGACGGTCGAGAAAAGAACAAGAGTCAAAGTCAAGAATGACCCGATAGTCAGAGTCAACAATCTGACCACCAGAAATAAGTTGCATGGGTAAGTCGAGGAACATGAGCAACAACAGGAACAGTAAACGATGAAGTGCTAAGAGAGCCGCGACCATGAACCGGGAGAGAGGTACCATCAGCAGTACGAACATGAACAGGTGAATCAAGCGATCGAAGAGACGATAAAGCGGATGAATCATGAGTCATATAAAAAGAAGCTCCGGTATCAAGAATCCACGAGGAGTCAGTAGCAGAACCAGAAGAACCTGTCGGTGAAGAGTCGGAGAACGCAGCTAGCAGACCTCGAAGCCATGTAATATCATGCTCAGTCAGGGGCTCAACAGAAGAAGTCGATGAAGAAACATCCCACGAGGAAAACTCAAAGGCAGTAAGCATGTCATGCAGTCGTACAATCTCTTCGTCGGTGAAGACAGCTAAAGCAGGCGGCATAGTAGCATCGTGGGTGGAGCAGCCACCGGAACCGAAAGAAACCGCGAGAGAAGGCGATATAGCATGACCAACATCGTCTACATAGGCCGAGGGAGAAGTCGACGCCGTAGACAGACGAGCATCAACTGTCGAGGGAAGACGCATGTTCGAGGCGTCGTCAAGGGTGTCATATGCACCACACTGCCGGTGAAAGTCGTGAGAAAAGTCGATGTAGAGCGACAATCACCGATGAAAGTCGCGAAAGGAGTCGATGTAGAGCAACAATCACCATATGCAGACAACCCGTGATGGGACGACATTGCCGATGATAATGCACCAAACACCAAGGAACGACGCGGGTGCGAGACGGGGTGAGTAGAGTGAACACCGCCACCAGTTCGCAGGCAGTGAGAGGGAGGCATACCCGACGAACAATACATTGTACCTGTTTTTTTTTCTCTTTTTTTGTGAAGAAACCAGATCAGATCTCAGCTACGTACGGAGCACTGGCTGGCTGGATGGATGGATCGTACCCAGCACAAGGTGCTGGATGGATCGTACGCAGCCCAGCACGTACTGGGCAGCTCGCGTGGCGCTCCACGGCAGAGAAGGCGGCGGCTTGGAGCGGGAGACGAGGCGGCCATGCGGGAACGGCCTGGGCGCCCGGCGGCGGCGATGGAGATCCGGCGGCTGCCGGATGCGAACACAACGGCGACTATGGCCCGGCGGTGCGCAGAACCCGGGGCGTCAATGAGCGCCGGCGGTGTGCAGAACGCGACGGCGGCGGATCCACGCGCGGACTGGGCGGAACAGCCGAGCAGCAGACGAAGCAACGAGTGGGGGCGGGCCGGCGGTAGGCTTGGTCCAGGGAGATGACCCGTGTGAGGGAATTGACGAGCAGACGGCAGCACAAAAATCAAAAGAAGCCCGACGGCGGCTGTACGAGAGATTGGATCAGAGAAGCACAAGGTAAGCGTGCGGAGAAAAAACCTAATGCAGTAATACAATGTTAAGAATATGCAACTTGTATTTCATGGGGCCAAAGGTCACAATATATAGTACATGTACAGGTGATAAATACGAAGGAAAACGCCTAGCTAATAGGAATACTATAAACTACTCTAACAATTGTGTGGTTGAGTCATATGTTTTGGTTGTACCATATGCGCTTCTATTTTAGAAATGGACCGAATGTTCCGTATTTGAAATAGGACCGCATATGAGGCCTTATATATGTTCTCAGATCTAGATGAACATGAACATTTGCTGCAAAAAGTTGCAGTTCTAACGCAAGATACCTTAAGGTCAGATAATCACCTGCAGATGTCCGGACCGGTCGAGCATAAGAATATCTGCTGAAACACCTCTGTAAAGAATACACCTCTGAAAATATAGTACATACTTAGATGCGTATTGTATATAAGCTCATAATATAGAACATAATACACAAAATTTTGAATGTCATTTTCTCAATACAGGAAATGAAAATCTTACCCGATGAAGTTTTTCTAGAGCAACGACAACTGAAGCTGCATAGAATCGTGCAGACGACTCACTTAGTGGTGCATTAAGTATTGAAGCCAGTGAGCAACAAAGGCAACAATTCAGCAGTATTCCAAGGTATGATTGATCCGCACAAGTACACAAAACTTCTGGCACACCAGGTGATTGGCTCAAAATTTTCATCATGTCTTTTTCCTGAAACACCTGTTTTTCCTTACGGAGATCCTTTACCCTCTTAATGTAAAACCTTTTGAAGCTTTTGATCTTGTCTGGTCGATGGTTAGCACAAAGGAAACGGAACACAATTAGTATGGCTGTTAGAAAATCGGTACATCTGATAACAAAGGACGGTCATGCTGAATTGACGGTCATACCAGATCCTCTAATTTGGACAAGACCAATCTCGCTGTAATCAGACGTATATATGCACGCCTTCCATTCCTGTGAACATATATAGAACCATGTATCAGCAAAATAATCTGACCAAATCTTTCTCCTGATAGAAAAAGTGGCTTTAGAGAACAGAAATTGATTTACTAACCCCCTACCAAATCAGATAGCTGAACCCTCCTGAAGGACAAATCCTCATCGGCACTATGCTGATTCTCCTTTGGGATAAGTGAACCTTTAAGCCTGCACAGATATCGTGACTTGATGAGCTCAGTGACCGAGAAACATCTCGTGGGGTGACTATGAAAAAGATGTTATATGTACATTACTTGGAATCAGCCTGTGAAGGTTTTGGCAAAGACCCGACAATTAAATCAAATTTCTCCTTTGATATAGTAGAACAGATCACATCACCAACTGAGATAGCAGTAAAGGTGATAGTCTCTCCGATGAGAGCCCACTCTCCAAAGTGACCTCCCTCATCTATCTCAACCACATAATTTCCCCTTTCTTGACTCTGTTGGACCTGCTTTCTGTGAGTACTAAGAAGATCCCACGAACCTGAAGGTAACCTATCAGCTGCTACCGTAAGTCTCACATGGCCTCTTTGAATAATATATAGAGAAGAGACGTCATCATCCTGCAAAAGAGTTCACAAAAGTAACAATTAAACACTATTCAAGGATCCCATAAGTTTGCAGAAGAGCATGCTGATAAGTTTTATCTCCTTGACATGGTGCAAAGAATCAATAACAGCTTCCATTTCATAGAAAAAAGAACAACTTTCATGCAGTTTACCTTGTCTACTATTACTTGTCCGTCCGCAAAGGATACGTCAACAAGTGAGTCGGCAAGTTGACTTAGCTGAAGCACTGTTAATGTTTTAAACAGCTGTACAGATCGGAGCAACTTCAGTGATGGTATATTTGAAAATTCTGACATCAGAATTCCACGGAAATCCTCCCGCTTTAGAGCCCATAATGTTCCATTAGTCACGGCTCGAACCGAAGACTGAAGTGGCTTGTTATACCTGCTTATTTACAAAATAAATGGTAAGTACATGTGGTAAATAATGAGCGACTGAGAGCTACCTATCAATGTTGACTTGATCGGCTTATACATATCATATCTAGTACTCCCTCCATTCCAAATTAAATTACTTCCATTTGTCCACATGTCTAGATTTGGAACGGAGGGAGCAGTTGTTATGGCTGCTTTCAAACTAAGGTGTCCCCTCCCCAACTTATTTTAAAAGCTATCTCCAATATTCCTTGGGGCTTCTAAAATAGTTAAGTCTTAACTAGTTGGGAAAGGGGCGGTGTAACGCCCCAACCACCACAGGTTCAACCACCGGTTCCTTGTCATTGCGCCTGGGATCTTGATTGTCCTCATATATCAACACTAGTCTTTCCTGCACACTTTCTCCTCACTCGTATGCACCTGGGAACAACTTCCCAGTCGATCATACATCCATAAATTGCTTCAAGCTTAACACTCTTAGCTTTGAAGTTCCTTTCGGATGTGATCCTGAAAAAGAAGGTGCACCTTGTTGATATGAGTAGACTATCATTCCTCTTAAACCTGGGATGCCACATGCAGCATATGGCATAAACCATATAAAACTGGGCCAAAGTCATGGCATAGGGCAGATGCTTCTAATGGCTAGGCCCAACAAGATTGTATCCGCATTGCTTGCTCTCCAGTGTTTCTTGCTTGCTTGCTTCTTCGTGGAAAGACTCGAAGACGATTTGAGTATGCGAACGACAACACTTCAAGAACCCGCCTTCTCACCAGGCTGAAAGGCTCTCAGTCAAGGACAATCACATATCATACTATTATAATTAGCGGCTTGCCTACTAGTCTAGGTTAGCTTCGATTGCTTAATCCTACTACCATGTTAAATGTCACTCCTAAACCTGATACAGCCATATTCTCTACATCTCAGCAAACATTGTTCGGCTATGTTACTCGCTTGCTCAGCCCATGCTAGCATGCATAGGAATGTTACGATGTTTCACCTTGGTACTTGGATTTGGATATCATGCTATTATTGATGATTGCTATGATTATTATGATGATGACTATATCAGACGAAGAATGGAAGGTCACGCTATCCCGCCTTGGCGTTTTGTTCCATTCGAGTCACCTAGGATTCGAGTTCCGAATATTATGCTTCTTGATGAGCGTGCCTACCATTGTGCATGGTACTATATGGCCCCCTTGACTTACCTACCTAGTTTCAAACATTTCTAGTGGTGGCCCGACGCTGGTTTTACCATTTGCAAAACCGTGTCGTGTGCATGGTTGGAACCCGTTTTAAACAACTAGGGCCAGTGGAGCATAGTGTCATGTTGGTCCAAATTGGTCAGCTGAGGGCTGGCGTTCTATGACTGTATAGTATCCAAACCTGTTGTCAGACGGTAGAGTCCGGTTCGGGAGTACAGCCGTCTCTTGGATCAGGTGTCGACTCACCGGGGGCCACCGGAATTTGTGCGTTGTTAGTTAGAGGGTCATGTCGTTCCGAAACTCTGGTGCTAACTCATCAAATGGGGGCCTACAATGGGTAGATTCCAGTTGGAAAGGGAGTGCTGGAGCTTGTGATGTGCAGTTGGTACACCCCCGCAGGATTAAATCTGTTTTAAAAGACGTATCCACGGTTATGGACGACTTGATACCTACTCCTTGTGCATAGATAACATCAACATGAATCAACTTAAAACTTGCCAACATTTGTGTGCCTTGATTGTCTCTTCTTTGTCAGGATACGAAGAAGAGGACAAGGTTAGGTGTTATGATTGCGTAGTAGGTGAATAGCATACTTATTCGGGTTCTCTAACAAATGATTGTCTCCTCATCTTACTTTATAGATCGTAGCCACATGATATATGCTAGTGTGGTAGCAGCAACCTCAGCACTTACTCCATCCTCACCATGAGCTAGTTACTTATGATAGGGTGATCTATGATATGACTTGCTGGGTACCCTCGACTATTACAGAGTACACCCAAGTACTCACGGATACCCACACAACGTTTTTCAGGCTTCTTCTCCGATGAGCACTTTAAAAGGTATGGTGAGCGACGATGTTCCACGTGGAGATTCAACGACAACTAGTTTAGCGGATCCCAGCGAGGAGCCTGGAGCCATCGAGCTCTCAAAGAATGGAGGAAGGAGCAAGAAAGAAAATGGTTAAAAATCAGATCTTGCAGCACTGAGATAGAGCTCGAGAAAGAAGATGAAGTCACGCAGGTAAAAAGCAAACCCACAACTATGAAAGGGTACTTATAGAGGTAAAAGCGCCACGACGGCAGCTCTCCACGTGCCGGGTAAAACGGTGTGGTTTCCCACTAGAGAGGGTAATCATCGCGAAAACTGAGGCGCGCCGGCCGCAATTGGCACAGGATATGACTATTCTTTTGCCTTATGTCACTGTGGGACTAAACAGGCTAGCATGTCACTGCGATTCACTTCTGCGCATTAAAGAAAGGTCGACATTCGCTCGGTCAGAACAAAGACCAATGAAATAGAGGTCTGACCGAAATGATTGGAGCCCGGTCTGATTCGTTCAAAGAGAAGAAAAAAGAGAATACCTACAAAGAAGCTTGGTCCACAGCCCAGGTCACAACGGAAAAGAGACCGAATCTTCTTCAAATAATGGGAGGAGCCCGGCCGGACTTCGCATATCCAGAAGATAGTAGAAGCTCGGTGCAAATGCATTCGAACTTCAGACAAGCTCGGGGGCTACTGACAATATGCTATATCGAGAGTGACCCATATAATGGCAAGCCGAACCATATGCCGACCCAAGGAGCCCTCGGTACGCACCACAAAAGGTCTCTGTGAGGAGAACGAGGCCCTCTTTCCAAAAGCATCATTAACTTGACACACAAGACGAGGACTCCCTGTTATTCCTAAATATAGGTCCTCTCGACCATGTAACCCTAGGCATCACCCACCATATATAAGACGAGACCGGGGATAGCTAGGGACACATTCACATCTAGTCTAGATCTTGGTAGCCTAGACACAATTATAACCCCCTCTCGCGACGAGTACTTCCACCCATAATCAATCAAAGCAAGAATAAGGTATGACCTCAACCATGAGGGCCCGAACCTAGGTAAGTCCTCCGCGAGTTCTCCTCTGTAGTACTTCCGATCCTTCGATCCACTCTACTGGGATCCACTCTACTGGGATATCTGTATTTTATTTTATTTTTCACCGTCAACCCTCGATGCACCCTTTAGTGCCGAGGAGATCTGGCATGCACCCCACAATCCAATTTTGCATCCCTGATTGAAGATGCCACTTATGATATTCCTCAACTCTCCATCAACTAAAATGATGTGTTGACACCTTTCCTGGAAAAGGAAGTTCTTGAGGCCATATCTAAGATGGAGAGTAATAAAGCTCCAGGACAAGATGGATTCCCGCTGAGTTTTATCAAAAATATTGGGGGATCGTTAAGACCGGTTTTCTTCCAATGTTTGAGGACTTGTACAATGATAGTCGTCTAAACTATGGAATTATCACGCTTCTCCCCAAGAAATTGGATGATGTTTAGATCGAGCATTTTATACTCATGTTTATTGAACGTCGGTTTTAAAATTTTCACAAAGGTGGGCACTAAAAGATTGTCTAGTATTGCTCATACAGTTGTGCGCCCGACTCGAACGGTCTTCATGTTTGGTCACAATATTCTTGAGGGCGTGGTTGTCCTTCATGAGACCATCCATGAGCTCCACAATAAGAAAATCAATGGAGTTATCTAAAAGGCGGACTTTGAAAAGGCCTATGACTAAGTAAAGTGGCCTTTTCTTCAACAAGATCTTCACATTAAAGGTTTTCGAATAAATGGAGGCAACAAGTGACTTCTTTCGTTCAGAGTGGGAGTGTTGAAGTTAAGTTTAATGATGACATTGGTCACTATTTCCAAAGCCCTAAGGGATTCAGGCAAGATGACCCCATGTCGCCCATTTTATTCAATATTGTGACGGATATGTTGGCTATTCTCATAGCAAGGGCTAAGGAGGATGGTAAGGTTGGGGGCTTTGTTCCACATCTGGTTGATGAAAGTGTACCTATCCTCCAGTATGCGGATGATACTGTCATTTTTATGGAACATGACCTTCAAAAGGCGGTTAATATGAAACTTGATCTTGTATCTTTTCGAACAGCTTTCAGGTCTGAAAATTAATTTCCACAAAAGTGAGCTCTTCTGTTTTGGTAAGGCCAAAGATGAGCAAAGTCAATACAGGTAACTGTTTAGCTGTGAGGTGGGATCCCTACCCACTCATCATTGTAGGCTCAACAACAAGGAATGGAAAATATTTGAAAACCATTTTGAAAAGAAGCCCAATAGTTGGAAGGGTAAGCTTTTGTCATATGGAGGACGGCTTACCCTCATCAATGTTGTTGTTACTAGCCTACTGATGTTCATGCTCGCACTTTTACTGGTCTAGGTTCTTATGGCAATGCGAGGAGCAGAGTTGGAAGTACAGACTTGCTAAATGGGATATCTTGTGTAGGCCTAAGGATCAAGGTGGGTTGGGCATTGAGAACCTCAAAATAAAAAACAAGTGCTTACTCGGTAAATGGCCACATAAGTTGCTTAATGAGGAGGGGTTTTGACAGGAATTGTTGCACAATAAATACCTTTATTCCAAAATGACATCCCAAGTCGATGTGAAGCCTATTGATTTGCCATTTTGGAAGGGCTTGATGAAGGTCAAGTCTTCCGGGTTTTTTAGAGGTTCCTTTAAGGTTGATGATGGCCAATCGATGAGTTTCTGGGAAGATACTTGGTTGGGTGACACTTCAGTAGCTCTTCAATACGCAACGTTTTATAACTTGTCGTTAGGAAGGAGGACACTCTGGCATCTGTCTTGGAGGCTACCCCACTAAATATTCATTTCGGTAGAGCCTTACTTGGTAACAAATGGACTAGGTGGATCCATTTGGTTAGTAGGTATGTCGATCAATTTAACCGAGATATTTGTTAAGTTTTGGTGGAGTTTGACTAGCAGTGGTGTCTTCATCGTGAAGTCTATATATGCGGATCTTATGAATTTAGGGCTTTTTTCGCAGAATGCATATCTAGAAAAAAAAAATCAAATAACAGTTTTCATGTGGTTCTTACAGCGGGAGGTAGTTCTTACCAAATACCCCCTCCGTTCCAAATTACTTGACATGGCTTTAGTTCAAGTTTGCTACATTGATTTGGCGCATGCTTCATGCTACTTTCAATTTATCACCGCCAACAAGTATACCAAATTTGTTTGGTAAATGGTTAGGTAGTATTCACCATAATCTGAAGGGCCAAATCCATGTGGAAGTTTGTGCCGTCTTTGAGCAATATGGAATTGCCTGAATGTTTGCGTTTTTAACAGATTATCTATTCCAGTTTTTTTGCAGGCTATCTACAAACCTACGGCATCAATTTGTATGTGGTCATCACTGCAGCGTGTGGACGTGCGGGTGCTTATGGCCTTTGGGTGCGGTTGTTACGGTTGCACGGGTTTTTTTTCAACCAGTTTGGTTGGTGTGCCAGTAGCAGATTATGTGGGCAAGTTATGTAATGTTGCTTCTGATGGGTTTGGTCGTGTTTTGCGATAAACTCTTTGGTACCCAGTGACTTGAGACTTATTTTGTTTATGACCGGAGTTATCCCCTTTTCGGAAAAAAATTGGTAGAACACTTATCATGGTAATGCAGCGTTCGGTTTTTGCACTTAATGTAGTATGTTCTTGGAAATGATTTTAGTGGCTGATTACAAGGGCCAATGGTTAAGTACGGATCTAAGCACCATATGTGCAGGGAAGAAACCCTTAATTATGTGCAGACTGATAAATTCAATGTGACACTAAGAGCTGACAATTATTCACCGCCTCGTACGCGTGTGCATGGGGAACACTAGGGGTGAGAGGTGTTCAGAAGTATTCTTGTAAGCACACTGAAACAATTTAATAAAGCATGTATGAGTAAAACGGACTCACATCAGTGCTAGCTCTCCAAAGGAAGATAGTTTGTCAGCAGTATACCGATGCAAAACCTTAGTCACTTCCTTCCCATCTTCTTCCTATTTATGTGACTTCCATTAGCCTTTGATAATTCATAGCATTGAGATTAAAATAATATAAATAATTTATGAACTGATCTAATTTATCAAACTACGTGGTTAAACTCAAGTATGAATATACAATATACAATATATCCCGCAAAAAAAAATGAATATACAATATAGTGTTCCACTTTATACCTGGACACCAACAATGTAGCACCCAGAGGCAGACCATGATTTTGACACGAGGAGGCCAAGAAAACAACCATAAAGAAGAGCAATACATCATGTGGATTCAAATTTCCGGCAGTGGAGTTTGAGCTTGATTAATTGGCATGAAAAGGAACGTAGTGTTTTTCCTCTTTATGCTTGAACTAAGATGAGAAGTTATTAGATAGTTAAGCAAAAGATAAGAAGTAGATCTCTCATTAAGAAAATCTTATTAGATAGTTTTTTCCTCTCTTTTTTTGCACGGAATGATCCCTTGCTTTTACTGTATTAAGTGGCCTATTGTGCGTACAAATACTTGGGATTAATTTTCAGTTCGGCCAGTAATTGTTACATAGTCGCTACTCCCTCCGTCCCAAAATGTCAAGTTAGTACAAAATTGAGACACTTAAATTATTTGATACATTTGTCTAGATATGGATGTATCTAGACTTAAACGCGTCCAGATACATCCGTATCTAGATAAATTTAAGTCAAGTAATTTGGGATGGTACTTTGTTAGGCCTGCCAGCTATGCTGCAACTACTTGTGCTCAACCATTTGAGGATCAATTACTAATGGGGTTTAAACGTGTACTTTCTGAAAGTTTGACGTCATTCACTAAATTGGGTTTCACCATTTGATGGTCTTCAGGAGAAATAAACTTGACGTCATAACCTCTGGTCGAACCTGCTGCTAGCAAGGATGCGATACTACTCTCTGTCCAGCAAGCCAGAGATCATTCCCTCCTGGGTCTGACGATACATGTCATACACCCGGACACTGACAGACGCAACAATACGGCCGTCCCAAGATCAGCGGTAGAGCCCAGGGCCAGGAGATACTTCGTCATCCAAATGAAGAAAGGTACAGGAAACAGCTGGTTATGGGTAGGCCAACGTTGTGCTGTTCTGTAAGGAAGCTACTCAGACTATTATCACCAACAATTTCAGTACAAAAACAGCACCCAGTATGCCCCCACTCAACACTTCAGTGAGTACTCCTTCATTCCTTTTTCCAAATTGGAAGTCTACTTTTTCGCAAAAAAAAAACTGAAGTCATTATACCATTAGTATATACACGGGGCAGTTGATGTGTCATTGTAAAATCCTAAGCTTGTAAGTTTATTCCTCTCCTCATATCTGATCAGGTGGTCTTTCCTTATTTGGGATTTGTCCTCTATTTGATTTGCATTTTTTAATATATGTGCCTCAAATGATTACCTGCATGGCCAGAACTTCAAACTCACCATTCCCGACTACATAAAAGCAGTCACCTTCACCACCCTGCATTATACAATCTTCTTATTATAAACTTCCAAGCAGACTCAAAATGTCATCAAGAAAGTAATGAAAAACAAAGGATAATAACCTGCTGCACCACTATATCCCCGGGTTTTGCATCAACCCGTTGCATGCAATCAAGTAAAACATTGCATTGTGAATCAGTGAGCTTTCTGAAGAGGAAATGATCATGTAGTATCCTCTCAATATGTGCCTTGGTATCATTTTGTTTATAGGATTTGTCAGCACTAGGACATAATAAGAAGTCCTGGAGTAAATTTTGACAAGGAAAAAGTGGGTAGACCTTACTTGCTCTTCCCATGTCTTGCCATGTGATGGAGATGGAGGAATCCATAGCTGACCATTTTCCAGAGAACTTTCGATAGCTCTCAACCGTGCACGTGATAGATCATGCCTAGAACGCTGGTTATTGGGGTTCAAACTTACGATGGATGGTGAATCAGAGCCCAACAATTCTACTACTTGCTGTGATGGTTGTAAAGACACCTTCAATACTGTATGGGTGGACCCTCTCTAGTGAAAGATGAGGTTTATTCAGGTAATAAAATTAAAATAACTGCTACCGAAGCTACACAAGATAACTAAAAAGATAAATCCATACATCAGTTAACCCGTTAATATGTACAAGTATGATTGTAATATCATCTGTACGAGTTTCATACTGTAGCCAGAGACGATAGGACTCAGCAACAATTGCAGCACATGCATCACGGGGATCCTTGTATTTAGCTATCTGCAAATCCATCCGGATACATTAGAGTATTCACAACATGTATGCAACAGGTGAAGAAAGGCTTGATCTCTATATATCTCTACTGTTCTAGCAGAAAATTTCGTGCTCTCAGAATATTCAGAATGTTCCTCTTGATGCTCCATGTTGAGCTAATAAAACTCACCCTTTGTCGAAAAGAAAGAAAACTCAGAAAGTAAATGAAGAAATACACAGACAGGCACAGTTTAGCAGCAGTAGATGGGCTTTACCATGTCTACGACTGTTTGGCTGGAAAGAAACTCGAAAACTCCATCACTAGCAATAACGAAAAATGGATGGCTGGCACTGAGCTCCAGGATAAAAATTTCAGGATTTGCGACAACACCAATTGATTCAGCAACAGAATCTCCAATACTACGAGTAAAAGCAGTTCCGGGATACATGCCATTTTCCACCCACAACCTTGGAGGATCGCCATCATCACTTTCCTCAGTACCCCAACACTGCACATCTGGATTCTTTAGTCCTTCCATTTGATCCAATGTCAGAACCCTGGCACCACACTCCTTGACCCTTTCAACCTCATCAGACCGGTAAGGAGTTTGATCTATGGACAGGTCAACAGCAATAATATCTTCTCCTCTTTTCTCGGCAATAAGAGCACGTGAATCACCAGCATTTGCAATATACAATGTTTTGCCCCTCACCAATATAGTGATCGCGGTAGTACCACTCATGGAATCATCCAAGCTGTCCGCATGGAGCTGAGAATTTGTTGCCAAAAAAGCAGAATGAAGAGCCTGAACAGCATCACCACGAAACCGGCTATCCCGGAGCAAGTTTTCACACAATCTTCGTTTCACGAACTGCGAGCACTGAGCTCCATATTCTCCATGACCATCAAATACGCCAAAGAAGTGGTCATCAGGGCTTGTTCCAAATGGAGTGTGTATGCAGAAGCTATCTTGATTTGGTTTGTCCAATGACTCTGGGTAGTAACCTCTTTGAGACAAATAGGAGTATCTCAGATCATAGTTTCCCAACGGGACTCGAACTTTGCGCGAACCTTCTGGAGGAAGAAACTGTGAAGAGACCCTTGAGAGACGATTAATACCAACATTTGATTCCCTTGTAATGTTCATTTGGTTGAATTCATCATCTCCCTCTAGATCATCAGAAGAGCCATCTGAAGCACTAGACTCTGTCTTTGCCCTTCCCCAACTTGATTTTCCTCTTGACTCTCTTTGGGAGTCAAATGTTTGATCAAGACACAGACATCTCTTAAAATGTGAACAAGAACAATACTTAGAAGGTGAGCAGCCCATCAGATGTAAGACCAGCTTGGTAAGGGCCAAGAGGCAGACAGAACATGAACACTCACAAGTCTCCGCTCCAGCAATAAACTATGGAGCTATAAGACCAATTTCAGGGAGCTGTTAACATATACTGAATCCGAGAACTAAGAGCACCACACTTTGTACATGATACTTATTTCATTACATATCATGAAAGCTCATTCTTAACCCAACAATAAGAAACCTGCAATTTGAAAGGAACCCACTATATTCATACGCTCACCTGAAATTTTGAAAATCAAAGACCAAACAATTCAGCCATAACTTCATGATAAGTTATAAGCGAACTATTTGGAGATATTATTTAATAACACCAAAAATCTACCCCATGAATTCCTATGGAAGCACAGATATTGAAGAAGACTAACTTCAGTGCAATAAAGACATAATGATGAGAACAGAATAAAAGAAGCCAATCATTGGCACTGTATTGTTGTAGTCCTTCAGTAACAGAAACTTAGCTTTTGGGTGTAAGAGTGTGTACGCATGCAACTGGTAGATCATAGAATTTAAAATATAGTGCACCCACTTGGAAAATAACATGATGGAAGAAGTGAATTTAATTGTCACTTCAATAAAATGGAAACACTGCAAAACTACTCTCTTATTGGACAATAGATCAAAATGGTTGACACAGAAATAGATCGAAATCTAAAATATCATATCATATAACAATTGAATCCTGGAAAACACGAAACATTTTGAGACCAAAACATGCATTTTGACCAATCAAATACTCACCAAGAAAACTATTTACACAAAACTTAAAATATTTAGCTCTACTAATACTGTAGTCACCTGAAGTCCTAAACTCCAAGCACAAGAAGATAACACATAGGAGGAGGAATATTAATGCGTACATGTTATCAAAATAAAGAAAATTTTGGCAATGACAACTGGAAAGAGAAAAATTACATCATTCCATGCACATTCTTGGAACTCTTTTATTTTTGGTTTGCACGCCTTCCTTAGCTCTCCTGGTAGTGGAACCCAATACATATTTAGAATGGATGGCGTGGTGGATCTGGAAGCAGCGCAATGTGGTGGTCTTCGATAATGGGTCACCTATCCTGGGTAGTCTCCTGGCTACGATTCGATCCGAGGCTCGATCATGGGCTGCGGCCGGTGCAATAGGCCTAAGTGCCTTGCTCCTTGCAGCTCCGTGGGTCTGGTGGGTCGCGTTGTAGCCTTGTAAGCGTGGGCGCTCTGGCGCATGTGTGTATACTTGTACAGTACTCTTCCTTTTTCCTATCAATGCATTGAAAAGCACGCGAAAAAAGAATGGATAGTGGACAAATGTACAACCAGTCCAATTTATTTGAGAATGTTTTCAAAAGAATGAATGCTTTTGTTAACTTTTCATTTTTCATGGAAATTTCTTATTCCGGTTGTCCTACAAACAAAACCATCAATTGCATTTCCCCTTTTTTCACTTTAAATCGGTCCAAATACGCAGAATTTCGCGCAAAAACGGGAATTCAGAAATATTCATAGACATTGAGAGAAAACTCGACTACTTTTCACCTTAAACTAGGGTTTTGCTTTCGGTTTCATTGATAGCAGAAGAGTACGCTAGCTAGCGGAGCCTGAAAACGCTGTCCTACAAACAAAACCATCAATTGCATTTATAGAAGAAAGGCGTATTCTTCATTCAGCCTCCCTGTGTTATTTCAACTGAGGTAAAAACTGGCAGCAATCCTGGTTTGGGAGCCCAATATAATGACCAAAGACTTGTGGGTGCCGTTAAAGAAGTGCAATATACAAATCAAGTGCATTTAATTTCTTATAAAACTTCAATCACTATAACACAAAATGTTGGGAAAACCTTGATGATTCAAAAAGGTAAATTGATTCTGACAAAAAAATGCCATTATCAGCTAAATGTTACTGCAGTTCAAGTACGCAATTAAAGAGAAGAAACATGGTCCAAAAGAAACTCTACAGTCAAAAAAAAAGAAAGGAAAGGGAAAGAAAAGAAAATCCTGAGAACACAGTGCCCCTGTGTCCAAAATCTTTATACAATCGCATTATAAGCACAAGTGTCGAGTAAGCACAGCCAAAAAAACAAAAACAGAGCTGTTCTTCAAAGAAAAGGTATTGGCAGCTACTTGGCTTGGGGTAAAGATGGAATCTTTCTGCAATCAATCACGAGTAGTATGAACTGGGCACTCCCAAGTACAAGAACTTAGAAGAAAGGAGATGGGCTATGGAACTTACGGTCGTTGGTCGCCAAAAAGTGGGGAATCTGCGGCAGCATACGAACATGTAGGAGAGAAAGAGAAAAGGGGAAGTTTGTGAGGTGGGTAGAGGAGCGAGGTGGGTGGTGGTCCGTCGAGCAGAGAGAAGCACAGAAATGTTCACAATCCGGAGCTGGGGATGTGGATTTGTTTTTTATATGTATATCCAATTCACGGGCACTCGTATAGTACATATTGTCTTGGATGTGGATTTGAGCTCCTCAATAGCCGTGAACCTTATATGAAGAATGAAATTAAAAAAATACAAAGGGAAAAAAACTGAGATTTGGGGTGTTAGGGCAACTCCAACGCGGGACGCATTTTTATCCGCGCATGTCCGCTTTTGCGTCAAAAAGTCAAAAAAACGCGTCCAACGCGCGGATACATCCGCATTTATTAAACCAAAAACGCGTCCAACGTGCGTTTATACCTCACGGCAGTTGATGACCAGTGAGAGGAACTATCCAACGCATGACTTAGAGCTTGCAGCAGTTGTGCACGCCTTGATCACTTGGCGACACCTCCTTTTAGGGAGGAAGGTGGATGTGTTCACCGACCACAAGAGTCTGAAGTACTTGTTCACTCAGCCAAATCTGAACTTGAGGCAAAGAAGATGACTTGAAACCATTACCGAGTACACATTTGATATTCAGTACACGCCTGGGAAGGCGAATGTCATAGCCGATGCGCTGAGCCGCAAGGGCGATTGCTATAATATTCAGGTGCAGAAGATCCGTCCTGATTTGTGTGAGTCCTTTCGCGGGCTCAATCTCGAGCTAGTTCCAGCAGGCTACCTTGCCAATCTTGTGGTAGAGCCCACAATTCATGAGAAAATCCGTGAAGCTCAGTCTGGCAGCTCAATGATTCAAAAGATCAAACAGGGTATTGCCGCCTCAGTTTCCAAGTACGGTTGCTTTTCAGTGCATAATGACGACATCGTGTTCTTTGAGGAGAGAGTTGTTGTTCCCGAGGAGGGAGATCTCAGAGAGGTCATCATGAAGGAGGCCCATGATTCCAAGCTATCGATTCACCCTGGCAGCACTAAGATGTATCAAGATCTCAAGAAAAGCTTTTGGTGGACTCGTATGAAGCGGGATGTTGCCCGTTTCGTCTCTCGGTGTGATGTGTGCAGGAGAGTGAAGGCACAACATCAGAAGTCTACAGGGTTGCTTCAGCCACTTGAGATTCCAGAGTGGAAATGGGATCACATAGAGATGGATTTCATCACAGGCTTTTCTTTGTCGCAGAAGAAGAACAATGCCATCTTTGTTGTCATTGACAATCTTTCCAAAGTTGCCCACTTCTTTCCAGTGAAGGAATCCATTTCAGCAGCTCAGTTGGCGGACTTGTATACCGCAAGAGTTGTATCTTTGCATGGCATTCCCAAGAAGACCAGTTCCGATAGAGGAAGTCTTTTCACCTCCAAGATCTGGCAGGTCTTTCAGAAGGCGATTGGTACGACAGTGTTGTTCAGTACCGCTTATCACCCTCAGACCAGTGGGCAGGTCGAGCGCGTGAATAAAATCCTAGAGGACATGCTTCGAGCCTGTGTCATTTCCTTTGGCATGAAGTGGGAAGAATGCTTGACGTATGCTGAGTTTTCTTACAACGGAAGCTATCAGGAAAGTCTGCAGGCAGCACCTTTTGAGGTCTTGTATGGCCGAAAGTGCAGGACACCTTTGAACTGGTCCGAAACAGGAGAAAGGCAGTTGCTCGGTCCAGATGTGATCCAGGAGGCAGAGGATAAAGTGAAGATTGTCCGAGAGCACCTCAAGGCAGCACAGTCAAGGCAGAAGGCCTATTGTGACAAGAGACACCGTGGTGTAGCTTTTCAGGTGATATGGGCAGGACGGAGGAGGCGATGATATGCGCTGGACGGAGGAGGCGAAGATGGACAGGCTATTTGCTGAAGACGTCGGACGACCGGATTGCAAGTCGGACCGTCCGACCCCAGCCCGGACCGTCCGAGTATCAAGCCGGACCGTCCGACTTACGACGCCAAACATCAGTAGCATTTACTACTTGGGTCGAACCGTCCGAGTAATAGGTCGGACCGTCCGTCCTGAGGCCGGACCGTCCGAGCTACAGGTCGGACCGTCCGACCTGCCCGATGCCTGCGCGCAGAATTAAGGGCTGCGGCCCATGTATCCCCGTTTGGACACCCTAGCTTATAAATATAGGACCCCCTACGAGTTTTAGGGTTAGCTTAAGTTTAGACAAGAATTTTAGGGTTAAGAGTTGTATCTCTTGGTGAAGCTTCCCTCCGGGGTTGGCGATGCCGTTTATCCAATAAAGATTGCCGCGGAGGTTCTTGTGTTCATCAAGGATTGTCGTGTTTTGGTTTGAGGCGTGGTGATCTCCATCACGTTGCTTGCTGGATTCTTTCCTCTTCTTCAGGTTGCGTTCTTCGCGTGATTGGAAGGATTTATACCCGGGTTGCTCGCTGTGAAAGATCGGGACAAACTCAAGAGGATTCCCCCGGTGATTCGTATCATCAGGTGTGTCACTCCTTTATCATGTGGTATCAGATTTTCGGGTTGATCACGGCGAGATTGTGTTGATCGATCGCGTCTAGATCGGTTTCGTTGGGAGGAGTTTGCTTGGAGGATTTCTCGTTCAGATTGATTTGTTTGGAGGAGATTGTGCATAGAGGCTGCAGATTGCTGTTGTGTTTGTGCAGATTTGTTTCCGCTAGATTGATTTGTGAGGAGATTGCTAGAGGTTGAAGAGAAGAAATCCCGTAATTGGATTTGGCTGTCAGGAGTCCCGAAATTGATATAGGTGCAGAATCCGCATCTGTGCTCCAAATACGGCGTGTAAGCACAAATTGGAAAGGATATCTTGTGTGCTTTCCAAATTGTATGGCCGCCGCTCCCGATTCGTAGCGGTTGAGCCGCAAACGTACAAACAATATTGCGGTTGGTCATGCTGATGCAGGATTGGATGCTATGTCAAAAAAATTGCAAGTGTTAGCGGAGACTGAGACACAGATAGAAGCTATGTCCAAGACAATCTCAGATCATAAAACTCGCTCTCACAAGAAGTTGCTTCCAAATTCTGTTGAGATTACTCAAACGGTTGTCCCACTGCAGAAAATTGATAAGGCAGCAACCATGATTTCTGACATGGCGGATGATGTTGGCAAGGGTGTTGTGGATGATGTTGTACCATTGAGTGGACTGAATGTGCAACTCAAGAGAGTACATGGTGATACTTGTATGACAACCGATAGATGTCAGCGATGGAATATATTTCAGGCGCAGTGTATGATTAAAGGCAAAGCATGCAAGTTGATGATTGATGGTGGTAGTTGTACCAATGGCATTAGCAAAGCAATGGTGGAAGCATTGAGGTTGTCCACATGGCGTATTCCTGAACCGAAGCATCTCGAGTGGTTGAATAGCTGCGGTATGCTGAAGGTTACTCATAAGGTGCGTGTGCCATTTACAGTTGGTGACTATGTTGATGAGGTTGAGTGCGATGTGTTTCCATTGGAGGTGTGTGGACTGTTACTTGGGCGTCCATGGCAGTATGATCGCAATGCTATACATGCGGGCCGAGCAAATACATATACTTTTATGCATGATGGAAAACAGAGGACGTTGAAGCCTATGGGAGAGGATCATATCAAGTCCGATGTGGTGCTGGTGGTTCGCAAGGAGAAGTTGCACAAGGCTAAACCACAACCAAGTTTAGCTAAGTTGCAGCCTGAGGAGCATGATGCTAGGAGCATCAGTACTGAAACTAATTCAGCCATGCCTGTAGATGACAAGCCAGTTGTACTTGTTGGTGACAAGTCGGTTGAATTTACGCCTCTTCGTGATAAAAGGAAGGACATTACAGCATGTGATACACCTTCAGTTTGTGTTGACAAAGGTGTTCAGAATGATCACAGTGGTGTTGTTCGTGACTCGGTGCATATGGCGACGAGGTTCGATGACAGCAGTTTTGTTCGAACACCTCTGCGACGTTTTGTTGGAGTAGCCGTGCGTGTGCACAAAGGCAAGGATGGACGTGTTCGTCAGTTGTGTGGCCCGAGCATTACAACTTTGCAGGGTCGTACAAAGAAGATTCATGTTCAGCTACAAAGGGCTCCAGCAAGAGTTGAGACGAAGAAGGTGGTGGCGCCAAAGTCAAAACTCATATGGAGACGAAAGGAGGCGCTCGGTGCTGCATCAAGTCAAGTGGCAAAGACGTGTGATGTTGTTGATATCACGCCACCCTCTCGAGAAGAACCTCACGCGTTGGGGACAACGCTTTTTGAAGGGGGGGAGGATGATATGGGAAGGACGGAGGAGGCGATGATATGCGCTGGACGGAGGAGGCGAAGATGGACAGGCTATTTGCTGAAGACGTCGGACGACCGGATTGCAAGTCGGACCGTCCGACCCCAGCCCGGACCGTCCGAGTATCAAGCCGGACCGTCCGACTTACGACGCCAAACATCAGTAGCATTTACTGCTTGGGTCGGACCGTCCGAGTAATAAGTCGGACCGTCCGTCCTGAGGCCGGACCGTCCGAGCTACAGGTCGGACCGTCCAACCTGCCCGATGCCTGCGCGCAGAATTAAGGGCTGCGGCCCATGTATCCCCGTTTGGACACCCTAGCTTATAAATATAGGACCCCCTACGAGTTTTAGGGTTAGCTTAAGTTTAGACAAGAGTTTTAGGGTTAAGAGTTGTATCTCTTGGTGAAGCTTCCCTCCGGGGTTGGCGATGCCGTTTATCCAATAAAGATTGCCGCGGAGGTTCTTGTGTTCATCAAGGATTGTCGTGTTTTGGTTTGAGGCGTGGTGATCTCCATCACGTTGCTTGCTGGATTCTTTCCTCTTCTTCAGGTTGCGTTCTTCGCGTGATTGGAAGGATTTATACCCGGGTTGCTCGCTGTGAAAGATCGGGACAAACTCAAGAGGATTCCCCCGGTGATTCGTATCATCAGGTGTGTCACTCCTTTATCATCGGGTTGGTGATTGGGCGTACCTGAGAGTGTCTCCGTTGAGGGGAACTCACCGCTTTGGTATCAAAGGAAAGCTCGCTCCAAGATTTGTCGGAACTTTCCGCATCCTTGAGACTATAGGACCTCTCACCTTTCGGCTTGAGCTTCCAGAGAGTATGTCCACGGTGCATGACGTGTTACATATGTCCCAGCTAAAGAAGTGCTTCAAGCAGCCAGAGCAGACCGTTGACTTGGGCGAGATCCAGCTGAGTGCGGACCTGTCCTACTCAGAGCGTCCAGTCCGTGTTCTTGAGACGTCCGAGCGTAAGACTCGCAACAAGACAGTCAAGTTCATGAAGGTGCAGTGGGCACATCATTCGAAGAAGGAAGCAACGTGGGAGCGTGAAGATCATCTTCGTTCTGAGTATCCAGAGTTATTTCAGGCTTAGATCTCGGGACGAGATCCTGCGCTGGTGGGGAGAGCTGTAACAGCCCAAGAGCAATTCCTGTGATCATCATGTAATTTTGCTTTGTCATATGATTTACAAACTTGACATGGTGCTAGATGTTGCAAATTCAGGTGATGATTTAAAATGCCAAAGGGTTTTGAATTCATTTGAATTGCTTTTGAATTCAAACAATATGGTTAAAGAGAGGTGTTTGGAGATTTATCCATGTTGCATGTGTGCTCCCCTTGCCCCCAAACTTGGCATAGCCAATTCTTTCCCCTTCCCAAGCTTTTCAAAAACCTTGCACCATTTTTGCCACCTCCAAAAATGTGGGCCATAGTTCAATGTGGTTTGAATTTCAAAAATGGCCCCACATTTTAGTTGTTCCAAAATTGGCGAAACCAATTTTGTAAATTGGAGAATATTGCAAGGATCATTTTGCATATTTTTGTGTGATTTAATTCCTTGTGGATATTTTTGGAAAACTCCCCAAGTGTTTCTGTTTTAATAAATGGAAAAGGCCAGGGGGTTCTTCTCTTTTCTTTTTCAGCTCCAGGAAACAGCCCCAGCCACCTGGGCTTGCCTCCTCTGGGCCTCAGCCCAGCCGCGCAGAGGGGTATGAGGGGGCGCTTCCAGCCGTTCCGCGGAGCCCGTAAGCTCTCCCCTACGGGCTTACGGGATGTCACCGGTGAGAGGCGACCGGAGCCCGTCGGCGAGGCCTCCGGCCCCCCCTATATAAGGTGGGACGCGATCCCGAGGACCCCTAGAACCCTAGGAGTCGTTCCCCTCCTCCAATTTGCGACGTCGTCGTCTCCTTCGCCGAGCCCGAGCTCCCCTGTTCCGCCATGGACGCCGCCGTGGGGAGCTGAATTCGCCGGCCACCTTCTGTCTCGGCGTCCAGGAGCTCGCGGGAAAGCTTCCACACGTCTTCTTCGTCGTTCCGCGCTAGCAGAGGAGCCCGAGGAGCTCCAGGCCAACCCCGACGTCGCCTTCCTCTCCTGTCGTCGTCGTCGACCACACCTCCTTCCGCTTCGTCGTCGTCAACCCGATCTCCCCATGCGTGCGAGCTCTTCTTCAACCTCCCCGAGGTGAGCACTCTGTGCGCCAACCCCTCCTGTCGCACTTAGCCTAGGGTCCGCGTTCGTCTGTCGCCGCCGTAGTTGTCGATGTCGTGCGTGTCGTGGTTGCCTCGTCCATGGCATGTCCATGCCGTGCGCGGGCGGTCTCCGCGCATATCTAGAGCGTGCGTAGGGCAGCCAAGGAGCTGCCTTTGGACGCGCACGGCAACCTCCGAAGCTTGTTGTTGCCTGTAGTGGTCGCGGGTCGCCGCCATGGACTTTCCGGCGAGGCAGCGCCGTCGTCCTGGGGGCCCCATGCTTTTCCCGTTGATGAGTGGGCTCTGGGTTGTCCCAGCTTCGCTCCCCAAGTCGCCGTTGAGTCTGCGACACCCGGTACGCGGGGCCGCGGTGGTCTAAAGTTCGCCGCACGCGCCTGTCGACTGAATGGGTTCAGTTTCGTCTGAGGTCGCCTGCAGCTCTCCACCTTCCTCTTCCGGCGAGGCAAAGCTGCTGCCTTTGAGGCCCCGGTGCGAGCTTGAAGGAAAAATGGGTCATTTGGTATCCCATCTGCGCGCGACACCACTTCGTTGGGTCAATGCAGCAGGGCGGACACAATCATCGCCAGAATTCGGCATGCCGCCGCCCGTTGCAACGTTCAGTGCGAGATTCACCTTCTTCAGTTAGCCGCGTGCAACTCGTTAGTTGATTTCAAGCCCGAGTACTAGCGTACTCCCCCTCCTAGCCCGACTGGCTGGCTCGCTGCGAGTCTATTTGCTTGGTCGCGTGTTCGAATCCTCCCTGGGGCATGTGGAATAGCCCCTTTTTTTTGTTGGGTGGCTGACAGGCAGGCCCCACCTGCCAGTGGCACATGCCACGGTGAGCTGCTGTCCAGGCCAGAAGGCCTTGGCTGGGCCAGTGCTGCTGGAGGCCGAGCCCTCCTCTTTTTTTTCCGTTTTCCCTTCTGTTTTCTTTTTTCTTTTTCCAATAAGTTCAACTCCTTGTAGATTTTGAATCCCATTTCAATTGCTGACATGTCTTACATGTTTATTGTTGGATATGTTCCCTAGAGGCAAATTAATAAAGATATTTGTCACATATCTGTTTGTTCATAATACGTTATATATTGTGCTAGAACTGTATTAAGCGGAAACATTAATACACGTGTGATATATAACAACCTGGTCCCTAGTTAAACTCAGGCGTACTAGCTCATTGGGCAATTGATGATCAAGGTTTCCTGATCATGAGAACATAATAGTCTATTGACAATGAGGTCATATCATTAGGAGAATGATGTGATGGGGACACACACCCACCTTAAGCATTGCAGTGTGATAAAGTCACATAAGTTCAGCATTGCGATGACTTAATAACATAGTGACTGAATCCTTAGACCGTGATGATCATACATAATTGCTATCTATTAGGATGCTTTGAGTGCATTAACCGTTACACTGAAACAGGGTAACTGAAAAGGTGTATCTTAGGTATTCCGAAGTAAATATGTTGAGGAGTATGAAATAGATCAGAGCGGATTTGTCAATCCAAGTGACGGATAGGTACTCTGGGCCCACTCGGTGGTGTTGCATCAATAGCTTGCAAGCAAGTGACTAGGTCACAAGAGATGTAATATTCACAGACGAGTAAACATGTTATGTCGGAGACGAGGAAGAACTAGGTATTGGATACCGACGATCATACCTCGGACAAACATAGTACCGAAGCACAAAGGGATCAAGTCATATTGTTAACGGTTCAACAACGATGAAGTTTATTCGATGGAAGCGTAGGGGCACATCAAGGATTGTAACCAGATCCCACATGATGGTCATTGGTCAGAGAGTGTCTCGATCATGTCTATTGTTTCCTAGACCGTAGGGTGTCACACTTAAGGGCAATCGATGCATTAAGGATTGATTCGGGATCATCGGTGAAAAGAGAGAAAACACCGGAAATGTACCGGGAGGTGCCGGAAGCTGTTCCGGATATTTTGAAAGGTTCAAAATAATATATATATATTGATATTTAAATATTTTTATTATTTAATTGACATAATTAAATATTAAAGTGATTTAAATAATTCATTAAAAAGGTGAAAAGGTATTTGGGCCTTAAAAGGCCCATGAGGGGAAGGGGGAGCCTCCCCCCTTGGGCTTGGCGCCAAGGGAGGGGCCCATCCCCCCTCCTAGCCACACCACTCCCCCCCTTGGGGGTTTAGTCCCACATGGGGGAAGGGGAGGGGGTGGAGCCCCTCCTTGGCCTATATAAGGAGGGGTGGGGGTGCCTTTTTCAACACAACATTGAGTTTCTCTCTCTTTCTCCGACCTAGAGCGGACTCCCCTGGTTTGGAGTTTGCACCTGGTTGGGGGTTTCACCATCATCCGGACGCCGTCGCGCTGTAGGAATCGGGATCCGGATCAATCTTCTTTCCGCTGCTCTTCTGGTTCGGAGCCCGGAGGGACGTCGGTTGCACCGTACGTGTGTAATCCCGCGAGGCACTACACGTGTGGTGCTACTTCATCGTCGGAGGTTCTTCAACACGACAGGGAGGTCGTAGGATCAGAGTCTACGCCAACCACGTTCGAGGAACGTTTCCCTCTTTCGGTCTTCAAAGGTATGAACACCGATTCCTTCCATTACATACATCAGCATAACATAGATCTTGGGTTCGGGACTCGTAGGTAGGAATTTTTTTGTTTTCTGCGCCGATCCCCAACATTTATGGGGTAGAAAAATTTAGGGATTTGAATGGTGGCATCCTTTTTATGTTTTGGGCAACATAAAATTGGATGATACGAGGAATTCCCCATATGTGCGCCACTAGTAAAGTTGTTTTTCTTAATCCTTCTTCCTTGGCCTCCTAGTCGCCATGTCGTCAGTTTGTTTGCCTTGATCCTCTGTTGAACAACCTCCAACATATTGTTATATGGGATTGGCTTGTCTCCATTCCTTCTTTTGAAACTTATCCGGTGTCAACCTTTGTCGACACCTCTCCGTCTCTGGAATCGATAGCTTAAATTCGCGATGTATTACTTTTTGTTCTTGCTTTTTGTTAACTTGCCATGTCATGTTGCCATGTCACTTACACAAATGCTAAGGCTATGAACAAAGACATAATAACTTAACAAATGCATATGGAGTTGTTGACGTGTCGTCACCACCTTCATTTAAATTTGACTAGCTAGGGTCACACCATGTCAAATTAGACTTGATCATCCCATCCATGCTTGAGCATTTTGATCTCGATGTTTACTTGTGTGCTTTTCCTTGCCGATACCTTATGTTAGCACCTGAGACTGTCGAGGAGAATTTCGTGGAGGTTTCTGATGATCCACAATCGTAGGGGATCTATTGCAGCGTTTTTGATAAGTAAGAGTGTCGAACCCAACGAGGAGCGAAAGGTATTGATAGGTGATTTTGGACAAGGAATAACTGCAAGCACTGAAAGATAACTTTTTAGGGGTTTTCGATATAAGCAACAATAAGATAAAAGCAAACAAAGTAAATAGTACTAGGGACCAGCAAGTGGCCCAATCCTTTTGAGCAAAGGAGAAGCCTGGCAACTGAACTTATAAAGACTAAAGTGTTCTTGAGGACACATGGAGAGGTAGTCACGTGCTTTCGCCAAATTCCGTATCGATAACAAGTGTTGTGCTGATAAGTGTTGAGTGGGTGGATCTATGCTAGCACACCTTCTAAACTAAGATAAGTGCACTCTTATGATTATACATCTTGCCAGCATCCACAAATACAAGATATAAATTAAGGCAAAGCCTAACCACAGCAATAAGATCAAGGATCCATTACTCCCTTGTGCAAAAGTGTGCAAACTGGGGTTCAGGTTTCTGTCTCTCCGGCAACCCACCGTAAGCATTCTTTATACAAAATGTATTCTCCTAGGTCCTTAACAAGGCGAAGTGTTGAGTGTTTGACTCACACAACACCACTAGGAAAATAACAACACAACTTAAATATCAAACAACACATATTACTTTCAACATCATATGACTACTAACAACTAGACTTCTCCCATGTCCTCAAGAACTAAAGTAACTACTCACAAGACATAAAAGAGATCATGATCAGAGGTGATAAATAGGTGGTAAACAATCTGTTCATAACAATATTTTCTCCAACAAAACTCAATAGCATTCACCACAAAGTAAAAATCAACACCGGTAGAGTATAGAGGATAGATAGTACGAGTTACAACGCAAGTTGCAATTGTGAGATGAGATTGGATGAAGATGAAGATGGTGCTGATGTTGGGGATGATGTTGATGATGATCTCGATGATGCCCGTGATGATGGTGATGACGATGGCGATGATCTCCCCTTCCGGGAGGTGATCTCCTCGGCGGAATCTGCCCGCCGGAGAGCCTTTTTCTTCTCTGTAGGTTTCCGCCACGGAGCGGCGGCGGAACTCCGTAAAAGCTTATCTCTTTAGGGTTTTTGGGCAACGAGGAGTAAATAGGCCAGAGGGGGGAGCCGGGAGTGGCCCCAGGGCTCCAGGCGCCCTCCCGGCGCGGCCAGGGGTGGGGCCGCGCTAGGTGGCCGCCTGGGGCCCCCGTGGCCCCCCTCTGGCCCCTCTTCGGCGTGTCTTCGTTAATCTTCCGTAAAATACCCTCTGTCGATTTTCAGGTAATTTGGAGGTATTCTTCTTCAACAACTCAGCGTCCACTTTTTACCGCTGAATCCTGCGTTTGCTGCTTCGGCACCGGAAAGTTGTAAACTGTGTAAAACAATCCAAAACAACATAAGAACATCATCGTAATATGAAATATATCAATTAATAAGGATGAATTACGATACAAAATAGTGATGCATTTTGGACGTATCAACTCCCCCAAGCTTAGACCTCGCTTGTCCCCAAGCGAAAACTGAGCTCGGTAAACCTGTCCACAAGTTTAGAGAGTGAAGTGTCGATAAATAGAATACGGACAAGAAGCATCATGATTTATTCACCAAACTCAAACATCCTCAACAACAATCTCCAAATCATAAGGCCCTTATGAAAGAGTAATAACAATTATAAACAAAAGTAGGGCTAAGGAAACTCATCGAATCATGGCAAACAAGTCCTTTGGTCAAGGAATAACTAATAGCTTTTACTTTTGCTCTTTCTCTTTATATTTTGATGAGACAATTTGGAACTTTTTGAAAGAACATGCTATTAGTCATGAAGTGCAAATGCTAACACAAAGGAAGATGTTTGCTTGGCAAAGGCTTTTGCAAACAACTTACTTATCAAAAGATAATGTCAACAATGATATGGCATGGCAAAACTTTAATGCAGCATTATATGGATGAATCCTTATCAGCATCAAGTGTCTATTCTCTTTTGGGAAAAGAAAGAAGTAGGAAAAACTGACTCAACTAAAACTAAAAGAAAGGCCTTGTTAAAGGCAAGCAGGGAAAACTCAAGTGCTATCCTTAAATTAAACAGAATGAAAACAAGTTTTGGGAGGTGCATGATTTGTCAACGAATGCTAATAGAAAACTCAATTACTTCTCAGATTGGACAAGTTTTGAGGAACGGCTCCCACACGGGGACGATCACATCCCCGCAATCTCCTTTGTTTATCACTGCCAAAGTTTTCTGATTTCTCATGAACAAAGCGTGAAGGAGGGTTTGTTTGTTGTGTTATCTTTTGTGAGCTGGGCGCACTCATGCCAATCCCTCCTCGTATTAGGGGTTTGCAGATAGACATGCAATCCCGGGATAAAACTTGTCCAACTTAAGAAGATCATGAATTGACTACTACTTCCTCATGAGCTAAAACAGTGGCACAAAGTAGAAGATTTTGAACATTTAAGGATAACACAAAAATTCTATACTTTAGGAGTGGTAGTGGAATACCACGAATAGGAAGGTATGGTGGACTCATATGGAAGATATTGGTTTCAGGGTATGGATGCACAAGCAGAATTCCGCTTAGTACAGATGTTTGGCTAGCAAAGGCTTTGAGAGAACAGACAATTGATGATGACTTAGATGCAAAGTAATATAAAGCATAAACATTAAAATAAGCATAGCACATCAAGTTGTCTTCCTTGTCAACATAACACTTAAAGCATAATAACATAAAGATTTTGGCTATGTCGCTACTTTGAGAAAATCATGCTTGTTGTTATGACCAAAGCTATGTTTGCCAAGATTAAATAAAGTTTTCAAAGCCATACCTGATATAAGGTCAATACTCCCCATAAGAATCATCATAAGGTCGATTGCGTGAAGAGAATACCGAGTGCAGCGAAGGAATCAATAGACTTCTCATTAATATTCCATCATAGACGACTCCACACTCACGGATACATAGCTCTCCAAAAAGGAGTGATAGACCTCAAAGCAAACACCTATTTTATAAGATAACTTCCCTAGACATGATAGGACTCTACTCGACTCTAAAAGACAAAGATAAAGATAAAGATACCGGGCACTCCTCCAAGCTTGGAACAAGCTAAGGGGATGCCATTACCCAAGGAGGTTTACTCCTCATCCTTGTTGTTCTTCAGGTCCCTGATTATACGTCGAAGGGGTGCCCCTTCCTCGCTTTATATAGATAGCCAGGTAAGGGTTTACATGAGTCATAGCCGACTACAAGTAGGAGTCCTTGTCTTGCGCCTCAAGTCTTCGGCTTCACGTCTTATTCCATCATGTCGATGGCCACGAGTGGGACTCTGGTGAGCCGACAACCATGACACGCACCAGGTACCCTCTGTAGGAGATATGCCCTAGAGGCAGTAATAATAGTTATTTTGTATCTCCAAGTTTGTAATTAAAGTTTATGTTCCATGCTATAACTGCAATGATTCTCGAGTCTTCCATAACCACGAAGCTTAGAGGGAAACTCATTTGCACGTGTGGTATATTAAGCAGTAAAATGTGTTCCTAGTCATGCCTCTATGACTGGCTTAAGTGTTGCATGATGGTCCTGTTTTCCTGATCATGGGCATGAGTATGTCGGCAACTTTATGGGCACAATGTTAGAAGAACACTTGTGTTGAATCGACCCGAATTGATGTTATGCTATGAGATACATTCGTCACAAGTAAATGGTTAATAACACAAAGAAAGATAATGTGTGCATAATTCCTTAGACCATGAGAGCATCGAGTTCCTTCATTCTTGCTTCGTGAACTTTGGGGTTTGTTAAACGTCATCCGTAACTGGGTGGCTATTACGGCGGCTTACGGGTTCACGGAAAAGTATGACAAGGAACGAGATAGCTCAAGATTGGGATTTGCTCATCCGACGATGGATAGATATTCTTTGGGCCCTCTCGATGTTACGGTATCCATCATCGTCTGGCCAGACACAATGTGATTTGATCACAGGGATGCCGTAACACGGAAACGAGAAAAGAGAACAAAACTGGTAACGAGGTAACTGGCATAGTGGACAAGATTGTTGATTCAAGGGGATGCTGATAAGTCTCACCTCGGGTATTTGTAACATATCGCGAAGCAACAAGAATAGCACACGGCAACTACAGGTTCACTCGAATATTCATTCGTATGGGTATAGGGATCAATATGGATGTCCACGGTTCCGCTATTGATCATTGATCGGAAAGTGTTCTGGGTCATGTCTATACTTCATCGAACCTACAGGGTCACACGCTTAAGGGTCATCTATCTGTTGAATACTAGATAGGGAGTCTGAGATAAAGTCACAGAAAAAGTTTCGAAGACGGCGGAAAAGTTCCGAGAGAGAGAAAGCCGAAAAGTTGTTTCGGAGCTGCCGGAAATGCGTTGGTTACTTTTCGCTGATGAAAATCCTTGATCCGGAAATGTTTCGGAACACGTCCAAAATTATTCTGGGGGGTGCTGGAAATGTTCTGGGCCTAAAGAAATTTTTTCGGGTTTTTCGGACGCGAAAATAATTGGTTTCATGAATAGTGGAAACACTATTTGGTTGCTTTTTGGAAAGCCACCTTTTGGGGCTTTTCCCAAAAGATCTAGGAGATGACATGGAAGGGTGGGAACCCCTTTTTTGGGGGTCCCACAAGGGGTGGCCGGCCAAGGAGAGCTCCTCCATGGAGCTCCACTTACCTCCCCATTTTGCCCTTTATGTGAGACATAAAGCTTGGACATTTTGGGTTTTTCAAGTGGCACCCTACCCCTTGCCTTTTCCTATAAATAGAGGTGGAGAGGGGCTCTCCACACTAGATCTAACTCTCATAAAAAATGCCATGCATGATCTGGTTTTCTTATCTCCCTCCCACGAAATAGTTTCGTAGAGCCGAAAGGCTGTCTGGGTTCCGGCAGGAACTAGTTCTGGACGGCGAAGCCCTGCCGGATAGCTGACACCGTATGTGTGCAACCTGGTAGAGAGGTCGTAGTTTCGATCTTAGTTCAGGTGTGCCTCCCGAAGGGCTGTCCGAGTGATTGTCCAAGATTCTGAGTGTGCCTCCCGAAGGGCTGTCCGGGGAGCATACGGAGGGGAACATCCTCGCGGTTGGGAGGTTGTAAATCCTAGCTGCGGGGGTCTGCACCGCCGATCTTCATCGACTCTACTTCCGCTGCGCTACGAGTCGGTAATGATCAGATCAAAAACCTTGTATGCATCTCCATAGTGATCCTGGGCGTGTTCGTAGTGCGGAAAATTTTCGTTTTCTGTCTCGTTACCCAACAGTGGCATCAAGAGCCGTGCTATGCGTAGATGCAGGTCACGATCTAGAATACATAAGAGATGTATGGGTATTGCATAATATAATTTTGTAGTAGATGAGATCTATTGCTAATAATTATTTATGCGAGTAGCAGATGAAATCTGTTACCCGATGTTCTTGTTGCTTCCCTGGAATTTGCGTATTTCTGATCTTGATTAACGGCATGGTGTAGTTTCAAAGTTCTGGCAATCCGCGATCCTGATTGATCAACGAAGTGCTATCAGTTCATTGAATTCCACCATAGTTAAAGAAAGATGAAATTTCACAGACTAAAGGGCAATGCAGATATGATCTGCACGGGGGTCACGCGTATGACGAAGTTCAGTATGAGGTTCGAGATTTTATTATCTCGTTCTTCATACACCCCGCAAAGTTAATCTAGCGACTTGAATAATCATACTTGAAAATAAACGTTGGTATCTGCAGTTTAAGACAAACCTTAGAAGCCACGTAAAATAAAATCTTGCATAAACCGATTAGAGGCGTCTAACTTGGTTTTGCAGGATGGCATGTGATGTGGTATAGCAGTTCTCATATTAATTTGATTATGTATGAGATGACTATATAATGTAAATTAATTAACATGACCTGCGTGTCATGATTCAGCATGATGGCTGGAGCCATATGATTGCCATTTTAATGACCTGCGTGTCAACCTTATATAATGCACTAATTTTATTAGCTATAGAGATAGCAATATTATCTGGTACATCGACAAGGTGGTGGAAATCTTCGGAAGGTGAACACCGACACAAATGCTGAAGACGAAGAAATAAAAGAATTCTCCGTCAGAAAGGGCTATACCATATCATGCTATTATGAATTGCCTGAGTTGTTTATCCCTTATGATGCACCCTTTTTGATTGCGCGGTAGTCGCTATTTATCAGGGTGATCTCTCACTTAAAAATATCAAGTAGTTTGTGTTCTCCCAAGTGTAGCACCGTCTACAACACGTATCTTTTCGGGGTGCGCCATGTACACATGAGCACGAACGATTTGAGAGGTGTAAGGCGGGTGAAGGTCAGACCTCACTGCAAGATCACTTGGTTGACTTGACGTTCAGGCAGGACAGTCCTGAGCTCGGAACACATGCATCGAAAGATGGACAAAAGTCACATAGAGATGTGATTGGCAAGTTGGCCTACCGATTGAAAATGACGTCATCAGTGATGAACCCGTCAATGACGTCAAATTGAAATACGGATCTTGAATCACTCACAATCAATTATGAGAGATATTGATTTGAGTGGGAGCGCACCTTAGAATAAAATTGTTTATTCTCTAGTGCAAATTAATTATGAACAAAATCTAAATGAAACTTGTGTTTACCGTTGTAGATCTCATGGCTCGCAACACACCGTTCAGCTTAGGCCCAATGTTAGAGAAAGAGAAGTTAGCTGCAAATGGAAACAACTATGCGGACTGGGTCCGTACCCTGAGGATTGTCCTCAGGAGCGCTAAGAAAGTGTATGTGCTTGACACGACTCTTCCAGCTAAACCGGTGGAGACTGCCCCGGAAGATGAACAAAATGTCTGGGCCACTAAGGAAGATGACTACAACTTAGTGCAGTGCCTCATGCTAGCTTGCATGAGTCCAGAGCTTCAAAAACGTTTTGAATTCCATGACGCCCGTAATATGATCCGGGAATTGGATGCTCTGTACAAGCAAAATGCACGGTCTGAACGTTATGATATAACAAAGACCATGATGGATTGCAAGATGGCTGAGGGCAGTTCAGTTGGCGAACACGTGGTCAATATGATTGGCTACGCTGAAAGGCTTAAAACCCTGGAATTTCCAATTCCACCAGCCCATATGATGGACATGTTGCTTGCTTCACTCCCCCCGTCTTACGACGGTTTTATCATGAACTACAACATGAATGGGATGGAGAAGACACCGAATGAGGTGCTCGCCATGCTGAAAACTGCGGAAGGAGGACTGCGGAAAAATCGCAAGCAAGTGTTGCTTGTGAATAAAACCGCCAGTTTCAAAAGGAAAGGCAAGTCCAAGAAGGGCAAGGGCGCCGGTAAGACCGTCTCCCAAAGCAACTCTAAGGGCGGAGCCAAGACTGAAACTGAGTGCTTCTACTGCAAGGGCACAGGACACTGGAAGAGAAACTGCAAGAAGTACCTGGCAGATAAGAAGTCCGGAAACACCGGAAAAGGTATAACTGTAATACATGTTAATGTCATTGACGTTTTGCTTGCTAGCGAAAATTCTAAGTCTTGGGTATTTGATACCGGATCGGTTGCTCACATTTGCAACTCGATACAGGGGCTTCAGAAGGTCCGCAAGCTAGCAAAGAATGAAGTCATCATGCGCGTCGGCAACGGCGCTGGGATCGCAGCTCAAGCCGTCGGCATGATGCCTCTACGTCTCCCTTCAGGATTTATCTTAGAACTAAGTAACTGTTATTTTGTTCCGGCATTGTGTAGAAACATTATCTCTGGATCATGTTTGGTACACGATGGGTATTCCTACAAGTCTGAGAACAATGGTTGTTCACTTTATTGTATGGATATGTTTTATGGATTTGCACCCATTGTTGGGGGCCTTTTCATACTAAATCTTGAATGTGGAAAAGATGTCTTTAACGTAAATGCTAAACGCCTTAAGAAGGCTGAAACCACCACCACTTATTTGTGGCACTGTCGTCTTGGCCACATCGGAAAGAAACGCATGCAAAGACTCCACAAAGATGGAGTTTTACCATCATTTGATTTTGAATCATTTGACACATGTGAGGCTTGCTTAATGGGGAAAATGACCAAGACGCCGTTCATGGGTCATCCTGAACGGGCGAATGAATTGTTGGAAATAATACATAGTGATGTATGTGGTCCAATGAGCACAACCGCACGGGGTGGGTATTTCTACTTCGTGACTTTTACTGACGATTTAAGTAGGTATGGATATATCTACTTGATGAAGCATAAGTCAGAAACCTTTGAAAAGTTCAAAGAATTTCAGAATGAGGTAGAAAATCATCGTAACAAAAGGATTAAGTTTCTGCGATCAGATCGTGGGGGCGAATACCTTAGTCATGAGTTTAGCCAACATCTGAGTGACCGTGGAATCGTTTCACAGCTTACGCCTCCCGGAACTCCACAGCGAAATGGAGTGTCGGAACGACGTAACCGAACCCTGTTAGACATGGTAAGGTCGATGATGTCTCTTACAGATCTGCCGATATCCTTTTGGGGTCACGCACTAGAAACTGCCGCTTACACATTAAATAGAGCACCGTCTAAGTCTGTTGAGACGACACCATACGAGTTATGGCACGGGAAGAAACCCGGTTTGTCGCATCTCAGGATTTGGGGTTGTGAGGTATACGTGAAACGTTTACAACCTACCAAACTCGATCCCAGATCAGACAAATGTTACTTTGTAAGTTATCCAATAAAAACAATTGGGTATTCCTTCTACCACCCGTCCGATAACAAAGTGTTTGTTGCCAGAAATGGACAATTTCTTGAAAAAGAGTTTCTCACTAAAGAGGTGAGTGGAAGGACAGTACTACTTGATGAGATTATTGAATCTTCGGCAACCGTTAATATGGCCAAGGAACCGGAAGAAATTCCGCAAATTATCCATACAACCGAGCCGGCAGTTGTTGCATGTGATGCGGAAACTTCAGACAAGTATGTGACTGAACCGCGCAGATCAGGTAGGACCATCGTGCCACCTGAGTGGTTTCATAACGAAATCTTCATCCTTGAAGACGATGAACCTGTGCACTACAAGGAAGCAATGGCGGGGCCCAACTCGAGGGAATGGCATAAAGCCATGAAATCCGAAATGGAATCCATGTACGAAAATCAAGTTTGGAACTTGGTAGAACTTCCAGAAGGCGTGAAGCCCATTGGTTGTAAATGGATTTTCAAAAGAAAGTCAGACGCGGATGGTAACATTACTATCCATAAAGCTAGACTTGTCGCGAAAGGATTCACGCAAGTTCCAGGAGTGGACTATGACGAGACTTTCTCGCCCGTAGCTATGCTTAAGTCTGTACGGATATTACTAGCAATTGCTGCTTATTTCGATTATGAAATATGGCAGATGGATGTCAAAACGGCTTTCCTAAATGGAAATCTCAAAGAAGATGTATACATGATACAGCCTGAAGGTTTTGTCATTTCTAAGGATGCTGGAAAGGTATGCAAACTTCAGAAGGCCATTTATGGTCTGAAGCAAGCATCAAGGAGTTGGAACATTCGTTTTGATGAAGTGGTCAAAGAGTTTGGCTTCATCAGGAATGATGAAGAATCTTGTGTTTACAAGAAGTTTAGTGGGAGCGCAAAAGCATTTCTAATCTTATATGTGGATGACATATTGTTGATTGGAAATAACGTGAATTTCCTTAGCGAAATAAAAGACTCATTGAAGAAGAGTTTTTCAATGAAAGACTTAGGCGAAGCGGCATACGTATTGGGCATCAGAATCTATAGAGATAGATCAAAACGCCTAATAGCGCTTAGCCAAAGCACATACATTGACAAGGTGTTGAAAAGGTTCAACATGGAGAACTCCAAGAAAGGCCTACTCCCCATGTCACCTGGCACAGTACTGAGCAAGAATCAGTGTCCTCGGACTCTCGATGAGCGAGTACAAATGAATGATGTTCCATATGCTTCGGCAGTTGGTTCAATTATGTATGCCATGCTATGTACAAGACCAGATGTTTCCTATGCGCTAAGTGTTAGCAGCAGGTACCAAAGTGATCCAGGATTGGAACACTGGGCCGCAGTCAAAAATATTCTTAAGTACCTCAGAAGGACCAAGGACTTGCTCCTTGTGTACGGAGGTGATGAAGAGCTCATTGTAAGTGGTTACACTGATGCTGGCTTCATGACTGACCCAGATGACTTCAAATCTCAATCAGGCTATGTTTTCATATTGAACGGTGGCGCAGTTGACTGGAAAAGTTCCAAACAAAAGACTGTGGCGGATTCTACGACAGAGGCGGAATATGTTGCAGCTTCAGAAGCCTCCAAGGAGGCGGTATGGATCAAGCAGTTTCTTGAAGACCTTGGTGTGGTTCCAAGTGCTCTGGACCCGGTGGAAATCTATTGTGATAATAGTGGCGCCGTGGCTCAGGCAAGGGAGCCATGTTCTCACCATAAGACAAGACATATTGAACGCAAATATAAACTCATTCGATATCATGTCGAAGAGGGTTTAGTGAAAGTACGCAAAGTTCACACGGATCTGAATGTGTCAGACCCGATGACAAAGCCTCTACCACGAGCAAAGCATGAGCAACACCGAATAGCCATTGGTGTTAGGGAAGCCATGTAACTAGATTATGACTCTAGTGCAAGTGGGAGTCTGTAGGAGATATGCCCTAGAGGCAGTAATAATAGTTATTTTGTATCTCCAAGTTTGTAATTAAAGTTTATGTTCCATGCTATAACTGCAATGATTCTCGAGTCTTCCATAACCACGAAGCTTAGAGGGAAACTCATTTGCACGTGTGGTATATTAAGCAGTAAAATGTGTTCCTAGTCATGCCTCTATGACTGGCTTAAGTGTTGCATGATGGTCCTGTTTTCCTGATCATGGGCATGAGTATGTCGGCAACTTTATGGGCACAATGTTAGAAGAACACTTGTGTTGAATCGACCCGAATTGATGTTATGCTATGAGATACATTCGTCACAAGTAAATGGTTAATAACACAAAGAAAGATAATGTGTGCATAATTCCTTAGACCATGAGAGCATCGAGTTCCTTCATTCTTGCTTCGTGAACTTTGGGGTTTGTTAAACGTCATCCGTAACTGGGTGGCTATTACGGCGGCTTACGGGTTCACGGAAAAGTATGACAAGGAACGAGATAGCTCAAGATTGGGATTTGCTCATCCGACGATGGATAGATATTCTTTGGGCCCTCTCGATGTTACGGTATCCATCATCGTCTGGCCAGACACAATGTGATTTGATCACAGGGATGCCGTAACACGGAAACGAGAAAAGAGAACAAAACTGGTAACGAGGTAACTGGCATAGTGGACAAGATTGTTGATTCACGGGGATGCTGATAAGTCTCACCTCGGGTATTTGTAACATATCGCGAAGCAACAAGAATAGCACACGGCAACTACAGGTTCACTCGAATATTCATTCGTATGGGTATAGGGATCAATATGGATGTCCACGGTTCCGCTATTGATCATTGATCGGAAAGTGTTCTGGGTCATGTCTATACTTCATCGAACCTACAGGGTCACACGCTTAAGGGTCATCTATCTGTTGAATACTAGATAGGGAGTCTGAGATAAAGTCACAGAAAAAGTTTCGAAGACGGCGGAAAAGTTCCGAGAGAGAGAAAGCCGAAAAGTTGTTTCGGAGCTGCCGGAAATGCGTTGGTTACTTTTCGCTGATGAAAATCCTTGATCCGGAAATGTTTCGGAACACGTCCAAAATTATTCTGGGGGGTGCTGGAAATGTTCTGGGCCTAAAGAAATTTTTTCGGGTTTTTCGGACGCGAAAATAATTGGTTTCATGAATAGTGGAAACACTATTTGGTTGCTTTTTGGAAAGCCACCTTTTGGGGCTTTTCCCAAAAGATCTAGGAGATGACATGGAAGGGTGGGAACCCCTTTTTTGGGGGTCCCACAAGGGGTGGCCGGCCAAGGAGAGCTCCTCCATGGAGCTCCACTTACCTCCCCATTTTGCCCTTTATGTGAGACATAAAGCTTGGACATTTTGGGTTTTTCAAGTGGCACCCTACCCCTTGCCTTTTCCTATAAATAGAGGTGGAGAGGGGCTCTCCACACTAGATCTAACTCTCATAAAAAATGCCATGCATGATCTGGTTTTCTTATCTCCCTCCCACGAAATAGTTTCGTAGAGCCGAAAGGCTGTCTGGGTTCCGGCAGGAACTAGTTCTGGACGGCGAAGCCCTGCCGGATAGCTGACACCGTATGTGTGCAACCTGGTAGAGAGGTCGTAGTTTCGATCTTAGTTCAGGTGTGCCTCCCGAAGGGCTGTCCGAGTGATTGTCCAAGATTCTGAGTGTGCCTCCCGAAGGGCTGTCCGGGGAGCATACGGAGGGGAACATCCTCGCGGTTGGGAGGTTGTAAATCCTAGCTGCGGGGGTCTGCACCGCCGATCTTCATCGACTCTACTTCCGCTGCGCTACGAGTCGGTAATGATCAGATCAAAAACCTTGTATGCATCTCCATAGTGATCCTGGGCGTGTTCGTAGTGCGGAAAATTTTCGTTTTCTGTCTCGTTACCCAACACCCTCTCGTAGTGGAGTCGTGGGGTCACCCCCTCCTCAGTAGCCCCCGAGTGCCTAGGGGACTCGAAGAGTCGCGCAGGGACTCGAATCTGCAGTAGTCGACGTAGTACGTGTCGATAATTTGCTGATGAATAGTCGAAGATGTCGTGCTCCCGATGGGAGTATTTGGATGAAGCATCAAAATTACAGTCCGGTTCGTCTTCTTATTTCATCATCGGGTGAAGAGAAGTTGCCCAGTCGAGTGGTCGTCGGGTGCGCGTCAGCGCTCTCGATGGGAGTAGCCCCCAAGGCTATGTGCGACTCGTAGAGTCGCGCATAGGCTCAAGTTGTTTTTAAGCTAACCCCGTCATTCTTGTCAGCTGCGTGAGTAGTGCTCATCGGGTGCGCGTCAGCACTCCCGATGGGAGTAGCCCCCGAGGCTATGTTCGACTGCTTGCAGTCGAGCATAGACTCAAGACTTCTTTGTCATCGAGTAATTGTCATCCGAGGAAGTTCTCGATTCGGGTCTTGCGTCGTAGGCGTGAGTTGTTGTAGAGACCGGTCGTGGACGAGGAGGTTGGCGTCGCCAGGTCACGAGGGCGCCCAGCCCCCGAGAATCTGCTGAGAAGGAGAAAAAAGGTCTAACTGTATTAAGGTGTACTTGTGAGATATAAAAACCAATTGTAAGGTGCGTGATTTGTAGATGTTGCACTTTTTGTCGAGTGGATAATGTAGCAGCATATAAAGTTTATGTGTGTCTTTTCATGAGTAGGCCCTCGAGCAGCATACTCTTGCTGGGTAACAGGGACGCTATGCCAGACTTGTTGAACCCGGATACAAGAGCGGCCTTTTGGTACCCAGACTCACTATATTGACAAACGTGAATAAACAACATATAAAACTGAGCATGATCCAAAGAATGATTTTGTAGGCCTCAGTTGATTCTGCACGATTGCGTAGTCCTCTTTGGCCACTGATCGAGAATGTATAAGGGTTTTGGAATCATAGCATAAGAGTGTAAATAAAACTTATCTGTAGGATCGACGCGGCGGAGGATGTTGAAGATGAGCAGTCGAGTAATCGAAAATGAGCAGTCCACGATGCGATACGGAGTCGATGCAACAGACGATCTTGATGCGGCGGGCGGTGTCGGTGTAGAGGACGGAGTCGGTGTGATGGCGACTGCGACGTTCAGCCCCCGAGTCCATGAGCCTCCGAGTCCGCGAGCCCCCGAGCATCGAGTGCGCGTCGTGATTCGTCCGTGGTTGATGTAGAGGACGGAGTCGATACCGCGGCCGTGGTCGATGTCGCGCCCGAAGTCGATGTAGAGGACGGACTCGATGTGGCGGATGGAGTCGATGCCTTGCCCGTAGACGTGCGCAACCTGATTTCGCAATCTGTTGCAGCGACGGTTTCAACTGCGTTTTTTTTTCTTATTCGATCTGGATCTTCATAGTGAATCATTGTTGATGTAGTCGCCGAGTCGTCGAGTTGTCGATTGCTCGTCCTGTGCTGTTGTTGTAGCGACGCGAGTCGATGTAGAAACCGTTGGAATTTTCTGAATTTTTTTGTGTTGATGGGGGGTTGAATCCCGCATGCTTTCACCGAAGGGATCTTCGAGTTGATGTCCGAGCCAATGTCTGGAATTTATTTTCTAGAGTCGCGCGGAGTTCCGTCAGATTCTGAGGGTGCTTCAGTGCGCGAGTCGCCGACGGAGATCCAGCCGTTGGAATTTGCTGAAATTTTGACAGATGTTCGAAAATTGGATTTCACATCTTTCCACCGAAGGGATCGTCGAGATGAGCTCCGAGTCGCCGTCGCGAGTGCCCGCAACACAGAGATTTTTTCCGTCCTGTAGGATGCGCGTGAGCGCTTTTGTTGATGTCGATCTTCAAGTGGCGCGCTCGAAAATGTTCTTGTTTTCTCCGTGAGCTTGATGTAGATCTTGATGTAGTTGTTGAAGAAGCCCTTGAGTTGTGACTTGCTGGAGACGGGACCGCTGAGATCGTAATTCCAACCTGTGTAGTCCCCACGGACGGTGCCAATTGACGGGGATGTACCCCGGAAAATCCCATGGTCAGGGACCCTGGGTTAGTCATGAGAGGCACATGTTGGACGATAGCTCGTCGGCTAACAGGAGGATACGTTCCTGCTCGATGTTATTGACTGGAGATAATGATTACAGGGGAGCCAAGGCTAGTGCGCACAAGGCTAGGGTTATAAATTGTGTCTTGGATCCTCGGACGACGGACAAGCGACACATGGGGCACGATTTACCCAGCTTCAGGCCCCCGGAGGGAAAACCCTACATGCTGCTTGTCTGATCTTGTATTGATGATGGTGTACAGAGGTGCCGTGAGAGCTTTGGTGGAGAGAGATCTGTCTAGTCCTATGCGTGGGGATTGAGAGTTTCTGTTGTGGTTGTGACCTAATGTATAGAGAGGTGCCCCTTCCTCGCTTTATATAGATAGCCAGGTAAGGGTTTACATGAGTCCTAGTCGACTACAAGTAGGAGTCCTTGTCTTGCGCCTCAAGTCTTCGGCTTCACGTCTTATTCCATCATGTCGGTGTCCATGAGTGGGCCTCTGGTGGGCCGCCAGCCATGACACGCACCAGGTACCCTCTCGTAGAGGAGTCGTGGGGTCACCCCCTCGTCATGAACCTTCTACCTTTTAAAGGCAGCTACAGAATCCCAAGATGACCAATGATCTCATTAAAGATGAACATGTCATTCATGTCACCTCCAGGCAGATTCCTGTTCTCCATTGATCTGATGAAGTTGAAATCACCAAGTAGCATCCAGTTAGCATCAAAAGGGATAGATAAGTGATAAAGCCAGTCCACAAAAGTATCCCTGCTATGTTGCTCACAAGGGCCATAAACATTGACCAATGTCCACGTCTCAGCATTATGTTTGGAAGTGAAATTAATCACCAGTCCAAAGTTCTGAGACTCCACTAACAACCCCTCAAACATGCTAGAGTTCCAAATTGTGAGAATACCTCTAGAGGCTCCCCTTGATGGAACGAACGCAAATTGATCAAAACGCCCAGGACAAAGAGCCTGAATAAAATTTCGATCAATTGTGGCACATTTAGTTTCCTGCAAGCAGATGATGGCACAATGACTTTCCTCGATTTTCTCTCTAACTGCTCTTTGTCGAGCTTCAGAATTGAGGCCTCTAACATTCCAACAAAGAACTTTCCAGTTTCGAGTAGTTGTACTATCCATAGAGAACCCAGCAGTAGTAAATAAGATTAACTGTAAACATTACAGCTAACAACCCAAACAAAATCAGGGGCTAAGCCCAAAAAAGTATTGCCCCAAAGTTTCATAACAACTGGCCAATTTAGAGGCTTGCCAAACCCAAATATAGAAAGATGCATTAAACATTTGCATCCTTGCCGGGGGTCACATCAGAAGAAGAGTTCGCCATAAGCTTCTCTTGAGATAGCAGAGATGGATCAATTTGAAGATCTGCCCAACATCCTGTATGACCCTGACAGGCGTTGGTGGCACAGTTGGCCTCTCCTCTTGTGCTGGGCCTTGGGCTAGGTCTTCCATAGGCTCCTCAAGCACCATTTGAATGGGCTTGGTCTTGGGCTTTTTCTTTTTAGGGGCCATTGGGAGCTCGGCAAAGCTTCCCGCCTTGAACCCATCCCTCTTGATCGTGCTTCTGGTGCAACGGCGAACAGAGGTTTCCACCACTGGAGTGCTCTTCTTCTTGCGTCGAATTGCTACCGATTTTTGCAGAGGAGGGATGGTAAAATGCGTGACCTGTGGTACCTCCTCTAGAGGCAGATTAGGAGAAAAAGAAGGCACCACCAGGTTATCCTCCTCCTCAATGTATGAGATGGAAAACTCCATGGTTTCCTCATCAAAAGCCATCGCCCAAGAACGTTTAGAGCAAACCAGAGGCAGTACAGGAACAAATGATAGCGGTTTGGGGATCTGCATGACACTTATCTCAGGAAGCAGGCTGGAGAAGGCTCTGCTCCAGATCATCTCCGAAGGAAGAGGATGGCCCGCCACAATGTTGATCATTCCAACAAAGATCTGCTGCTGCGGAATTGGTGGTGGCTGATAAACAACCAGAGCAAGGTTGGCCTCCTCTTGAACCGGTGCATGAGCCTGTTCCACATCGTCAGGGATGTGAATAACTTCCAGCATGGGCTGCTCCACGGATTCAGACATATCGGGGTGATCAAGCACCATGGACTGTTGGTCCTAATCCGGTACCCCCAGGTTGCTCCTGCTGCATCTCATCATTTGGGGCATCTTCCCCCCATACAACATGCCCCCAGCCTGGGGCCTCATTATGATCAGCTTGGTGATTCTCAGGTGGAGGTGCAGGAACATCATTCCAACCAATCTCAGGAAAAAGGGGCAGCACCCAAGGAATATTGTCCGGCTGGAACTGCCCAGGCATAGGGTGAGGGTTGCCATTGAGGGGCATCTGATCCTCGTCTGGCGGCATTTGATTTGCCCAGTCTGCTCCCAACACATAACACGTCGCGGTCCAGTTAACTCTATTACCACCCCATTCCGCATAATCTCCAAATACAATGTCCCGTGGTACAAGCGCATTAGAGGGGAAAGAAGCATGAATCATCGAATGCACCAGATAGGGATCCTCAGAGTTCCAGGAGTGAAACTTCCCAAAAGTATTAATGGCTTCAGTCATATTCTGGATGTTTCGGTATTCAAGCGACACCCCTATGAGCATAATCCATCTAGTGCGGAAATCATCCGCACCACCGAATCCCTCGCCCTGGTCGTGATTGAAGAACATGATGAATCTGTCATCCCCAAGCTCGAAGGGAGCATGCTGAGTAAGCATGTACCTTACCGCTGCATCCCGCAACTGAAACAAGCCAACCCCTAGGAACCATGGCTGAAGTGAGCGCACCATGACTCCACGATCTTAGAGAAAATCAGCCACCTCCTCACAAACTTGACCCATCTGGGAAGGCAGGGGCGCGACATTACCTCAGCGACGACATATTCTTCATAGCGCCGCTTTGGTCTTCTTCCCGCTGTGACGAAAGTGCAAGGGAGGCGAGTCGGCCCGCAGTCGACGATGACGTGTTCGGACGGGAGGAAGCGGTTGGGGTCGACCTCCTATACTGCCATTGGCTTGCTCTTCGATCTAGGCAGCGACGATTCGAAGCTGGGCGGCGGAGCGCAAGAGGCGACGGGGGTTTTCTCGTTGGAGGTGTGCGAATCGACAAGGCAAGGAGGAGGGGCGCTGGTCCCAATATGAACCGGTGAGGACTCAATGTGAAGATGCGTGGAAACAGGTCTCCAGACGCGACCTTCCTGACGTGCAATCAAATCACAGTCCCTTCAGCGGTGGCCCACACGGTTGCACGCCATGCACACCCTAGTAGAGGGACACGCCGATGACAAGTGGCCCTGCACTTTGCAGATTGTACATGTCATGATCCGGGCCACCATGTCATCCATCATGGCTTCGAAGGCGTCCTGAGGTTGCATTGAAGAGGCATCCCTCGTGACCGAATCTCGCTGCTGCTCCTGTTGAGATTTTGCCAAATTTGTTACGGTTTGTTCCTCCAAAACCGGTGCAGCACATCGCTCCAAGGAAGGCAACAAATTTCGTTCCACATTATCTGATCGAGAAGATTCGGGATTGGAAATCCTCCCCATGGAAAGCGGAACTGTTCCAAATTGGATTATCGGCGCCGCCGTCGTCCAGTGCATCGCCGGCGGTGGCGAGGGAGGTGGACACTCATCGTGGAGCAACTCATAGCCCGCTTGAACGATCTCTTTACGCACCTCAGGTTGCACCCGAAAATTGTAGCTCTTGCATGCCTCATAATCAATGATGGTGGCAAAACGTAAAGATCTACCCTTAGGAGGTCCAACCTTCATCGCGGATTTCTTAGGAAATGAACGCAGAGCATTCAAACCCGCTTGAACCCGTTTTTTAGACAGACTAACAAGATTCCATTCTTCATTGCATTGCTTCTGCCATAGCTTGAACTCATATGTCCATTGAGCCCCCCCATAGTTCCAAAGATAAAAGTAGCAAATAAACTGAGGAGAGACAAATTTACGTCGACCAGTGAGGAGGAATTTAACCTTTTTATTCGCTACCGTGAAGCTAAACACACGATCACATAGAATGGACACTTTAAGTGCATCGCATCGGCCGCCAGTGATAGATTCCAGTGCTACCGCCGCCGAATCCTCAGTCAACTTGAAAGAGGTACGTACAAACGCAACCACCATTGTGAAGTGGCCAGAGTGCTGATTCGGATGAACCGAAGAGAAACAAGTGCGTCGAACCTCCTCAGCGAACTCCACGCCGGGCGCCAGATCCAAACCCAACTGGAGGGCTGCATAGACTGCCATGAGATGGCTATGTATGCAATGAGGAGGAGACGCCGGAGATGATGATCGGATCCAAAGGTTGATGAAGAGGCCCAATCACCTAGGATCTTGGATGGAGTGGCTAGGGTTTAGAGGCGGCGACGTGGAGGTGGGAGAGAGCCGTCCTCTTCATATTTTCTCTTGACAAAGCAGAAAGAATTACATATGTGCCTCGATCATGTAGGGCAGCTCACGAGGCCTAAACCATGAAGAACAAAGAGGGGAGGAGAACATCACATAGCTACTGGTCACAGACCCATGGTCCAAGGTAGACTACTCACGGCACATCCGAGAAGCGTCCATGGTGGAGGAGAAGCTCCCGGAGGTCGATCCTCCCTCCGGCAGGGTGCCGGGAAGGGTCCTAATGGTGCTCCCGATCTTGGAAGCGTGGCGGCGGCGGAACAGAGGAGAATTTGCGAAATAGGGTTCTGTCTTCGGAGTTTCCCCGTGACGGAGAATAAATAGGCGAAGGGGGCAGCCAAGGGGCCACCAGTGGGGCGCCCCCCTGGGCCCCTGGTGGTGGCCCTCTGGCCCCACTTCGGGCTTCTGGAGGCTTCCGACACGCTGATTTTTTATCTGGCTTTCCAGGATTTTTGGAGCACTTTTTATATGGGGGAAAACTGAAATAGAAAAACAGCAGAAAACAGGAACCGACACTGGGGTGCACTGAGTTAGTAGGTTAGTCCAAATATGATCAAAAATGTATGAAAGTGTATCTAGATCATAGAAATATCACACAAAACATGCAGGAGCAAGCAGAAATTATCGATATGTTTGAGACGTATCAGCAGCCCGCACCCCAGTCACTCGCAAACATCATGCACGGGAAACTCGCCCATGACGCACCTCCAGCTCCACCCATACCACCTCGCCGGGTGGCCACAGTGCAAAGACATCAAGCACTCGACGATGAAGAATAATATCCACCTGCCCTAGGACGGATATACATGATTCAAGAAGGACGCCCATCCAATAGGCAGCAGAAACAGGTCACTCGACAGGTCTACTTGGCGGCACCTCATACCCTGTAGTAAGCGACTACCTCTGTGGCTCGGAAATGGACATAACATTCTCGCGAGAGGACCACTTGCGAGCCGTCCCTAGGCCAGGCCACACAGCCCTGATCTTGGAAGCTCAAAGTTGAAATTATGATATGTCACGTGTATTCATGGATGGAAGCAACGACATCAACATCATCTACACTAAGATACTACGGGAGATGTTCATCCCAACCTCCATCCTGAAGACGTCAGACATGAACTTCCATGGCATTGTGCCCGGAAAAGCAGTCCTACCCTTGGCAAGATCAGCCTCGACGTTATTTTCGGTCACAAAGGCGATTTAAGGAAGGAGAATCTCGACATCGAAGTAGTGGACTGGTATTCGCAATACCACACAATGCTTGGTCGACCAGGGTTTGACCGGTTCATGGCTGTACCGCACTACGCGTACCTCAAGCTCAAGATGTTGGGACCTAGGGGAGTCATCACCGTCAACGTAAGTTTCATCAGCTCCGACCAGTATAATAGGTAATTCCACAAGATCTCTGAGACCTTTGGAGCATAGCAAGAACTCGTAGAAATTGCAATGGTAACCTACAAGAGCCTCTTTCAAGTGGCTACTCGAAGCGAGGTCAAAGAATTCACTCGAGACTTCAACATCGACAGCAACACGACAAATCATCAAGTGCGCCCGACCGATCCATCAAATATGGTTCGAGTGTCCACAAACCTGCCTGTCGCATAGGAAAGCGCGTTCATCAAATTCCTCCGTGAGCACTGGGAAATATTTTCATGGTTTCCAGCCGACATGCCAGGAGTTCCTAGGGAATTTGTTGAGCACTCTCTCCAAATCCTCCCCAACACTAAGCCAGTCAAGCAATCTCTACGCCGCTTCTCAGAGCCGAAGCGCAGAGCCATTGGTGAAGAAGTCAATAGACTACTCGACGCCAAATTCATCCGCGAAACAAAGAAGGTCACCTGGGTATCTAACCCAGTGCATGGTTCCCAAGAAATATACGCCCGTCCTCCGCATGTGCAAGATGAAGATTGTACGTCATTCATCATGCCCTTTGGCCTCTTCTGCTACATGATGATGCCTTTCAGACTGAAGAACGCGGGTGCCACATACCAGCGTATGATGGAAGCATGCCTGAATGATCAAATCGGTGCAACGTCCAGGTCTATGTCGACCACATTGTTGTCAAAACATACCAAGCCAACACCCTCCTCGACGACTTGCCCGAGACGTTCGCCGCGCTCAACCAATACCGCATAAAACTCAACCCAAAGAAGTGTGTGTTTGGCGTGCCAGCAGGCAAACTCCTCGGGTACATGGTGTCTGCTCGAGGAATCGAGGAGAATCCAGAGAAGGTCCAAGCACTCACAACCATGAAGGAGGCAGACAATATCAGGGGTGTCCAGCAGCTAACTGGATGTCTGGCAGCACTCAGTCGCTTCATCAGCAGGCTAGGAGAGAGGACTCCGCCCTTTTACCAGCTGCTGAAGAAGGGTGGCAAGTTCGAGTGGACGGAAGAAGCCTGATAAGCGTTTGCCGGACTTAAGCAAACACCATCGACTCCCCCAGTACTCGCAGTACCGAAGGAGCGCGAGCCACTATACCTCTACATCGCCGCAAGAAGCCACGATATGAGCACAATACTCATCACCGAGCGCCCGAAAGAAGGCAAAGCACACGACGTCCAAAGGACAATATACTAGCTCAGCGACGTGATGACGAGTGCCCAGTAGCGCTATCCGCACTACCAGAAGCTCGTCTACGCCATCTTCATAACCTCCCGCAAGGTGTCACACTACTTTGACGAGCACCCGATAACGGTGGTCAGTAGCACACCACTCGCGGACATCCTCAACAACCCAGACGCCATCAGACGTGTCGCCAAGTGGAACATCGAGCTCAGCCCATGAGACCTCAACTTCAAACACTTGACAACAATCACAGCTCAAGTCCTCCCTGATTTCGTTGTCGAGTGGATGGAAGTCCAAACCTCTGGCCCTCCCGACCTCTCCAACTCATGGTAGATATTCTTTGACAGTTCAAACAGACACCAAGAAGATGGAGCTGGCATCATACTGATATCCCCTAGGAGAGATAAGCTAAAATACGTCCTGCAAATCAACTTCATGAAACCATCAAATGACGAAGTAGAATACAAAGCTCTCTTCCATGGCTTGCGCATGGCGAAAACCTGCGGAGCCATTCGCCTGGTGTTCTATGGATATTCCAACCTCATCCTCCAACAAATAATGAATGAATGCGACGCAGTCGCAGACAACATGTTGGCATACCAGAACCTCTACAACGTCCTCGCGAGCGACTTAGACGGTTGTGAGCTCAACCACGTGGCGTGCACCAACAACAAAGAAAACGACGAACTTGCAAACATTGGATCCACCCGAGGACCAGTACCTCATGGTGTTTTCCTTGAAATCATCAATCGCCGCTCCATCAAGATCGCAAAACCACTCGAACCCTCCCCACCTATGGCAGGGGCCAATGACGCTACCCCTACGGAACATGAAGCACCCGTCAACACCGTGGGAGAACCAGAACAAGTGCTACTCGTCGAGCCGGTGTGGAATCAACCCTTCCTCGAGTTCATGATAAACAACCAACTCCCGCAGGACATCACAGAAGCGCGACGCATCACTCGCCGATCCAAAGCCTTCACCATTATCATCGGTGAACTCTACAAGCATAACATCTCCCAGGTTCTCCAAAGGTGTACCAAACAAGAAGACGACAAGGCTATACTCCTTGAAATTCATGAGGGTATTTGCGGGCACCATGCCAGAAGTCGAACCTTGGTCACCAAAGCATTTTGCGTAGGATTCTACCGGCCCACTCCACGCAAGACGCAGAAGATATTGTGATGCACTGCATCATATGCCAGAAATTCGCCAGCAGACCCCACACACCCGCATCGGAGCTCAAGACGATACCCCTCGCATGGCCTTTCGCCATGTGGGGACTCAATATGGTGGGTCCTCTGAAGAAATCTTCCAAGAGTGGTCGCACTCACCTACTCGTGGCAGTCGACAAGTTCGTCAAGTGGATCGAAGCGGTCCTCATCACCAGCTCGACCTCCACGACATCTGTGAACTTCATCAAGTCCATCATCTTTCGTTTCGGCGTCCCCCACAACATCATCACTGACTACGGAACCAACTTCATGGAGGAATAGTTCCATAACTTCTGCACAGAGCTTGGCATCAAGATCAACTACGCGTCAGTCACACACCCACAGTCCAACAGACAAGTCGAAAAGGACAACGGTCTCATCTGTGGTGGCCTCAAGGAACGACTCTAGGCACCGCTTAGGCAAGCTACTGGGGCCTGGGTCGAGGAGCTACCAACTTTGTTATGGAGCCTGCGCACCACGCCTAACAACTCGACACAGTGCACGCCGTTCTTCATGGTGTATCGCGCTCAGGCCATGCTACCACACGATCTACAATTCGATGCTCCGCGCATCACCGGCTACGAGGAAGAAGAAGAAGCCCAAGAATCACTCGAAGACGCCCATGACACATCAGACGAGGCAAAGGAGGTCGCCTTGTCTCAGTCCACCGAGTAGCAACAAAAGTTGCACACCTACCACAACAGTTGCATGCACACCAGAACCTTCAATGTAGGCGACCTGGTGCTACGCTCGAAGCAGAAGAAAGTCCACAAGCTTTCCCCACAGTGGGAAGGACCCTACATCGTCTTTGAAGTCATCGGTGGCAGTGCCTATCGACTGAAGAACCAGAAGACCGGCGAGGACGTCGGCAATCCATGGAACGTGGTGCACATGCGCCCGTTCTATGTTTAACTTAGGTGCAATTTTACTTTCTTAGGGCTATCAAGCCATCGATCCAATAAGTCTACTCAGCCTTAGTGTAAACTCCAGGAAGCAATAAAGTGGAAGCTTCCTCTACTTACAGAGTCAACATTGTCAACACTTTGGGGCTCGAGTGTGAAGTGGCATTCGACACCCCCGGGACGTTATTCGCACTTGCGAAACAAACACAAACACTCGGGGGCTCAGCTGCGGCAGTAGCACCCGACACCCCTGGGACGTTATTTGCACTCCCGGCCACAAAGTACTTCTAATATGCCCGGGGCCTCGGGTGCGAAACCGCACCCAATACCCTCAAGCACTCTCTTACGACCCTCAAACTTCAGCGTTTGGTTTGGGGGCTCGGGGGCTCGCGTACAAGCACGCACTCGAGATGCCCAACAACTAACACACACTTACAAACAGCCAGGGTGCTGCACAAAAAAAACAGCCAGGGTCTTCATCCTTGGCTAAAACATAACTTACAAAAATAGGTTGCACCCGACACTTGGGGGCTTTGCCTCAAAATAGCAAATAACAATACTTACAAAAAATACGCCGCACCCGATGCTTGGGGGTTGCGCTTCATAATAGAAAAACCAACCAAAAAATTTACAAGCTATACAAAGTCTACAACCTACAACTGAAACACAATACAACCTCATGGGTCCTGCTCCTTCTTCACTATGAGGTGCCGACCCACTATGCGATCCGTCTTCTCTAGTATTTTCTCAACTACCAGAGCAGACGAAGCTGTCGCCGCCTCATAATGTGGAGCCATCGGCTCATCCTTCCCTAGTGGAGGATCTCTCGCCACCTCCATCAGATCCGCTCCTGGCCAGGGTGAGTGCACAAATGCCAGTGCGCAACGGGCACCCGCCTGCATCTGTGTAATAGCCCGGGATTTTCACCCAAATTAAAATATTTGTTTGTTGCTTTATTTTGTTGATTGCTAGAATTGTTTGCAGTATTTGCTTCGCCGAATTATTAATCGGTGAATATTCTCCCCCTCTTTTTATCGTATCGGATGCGGGACTAAACCTTTTTCCCAAATGACACATGACCTTTGCGACACCGGGTTCACCCGAGCACCGTCGCAACTTCCAGCACAAGACCAACCATCGCCATCGGAACGAAAACCCCATTTAATAATTAAATGGATTATTTTATTGTGCGCCTGAAAAATGTTCTCGGAACGGTATCGAAGTGAGGCATGACTGACGGGCTCGCCGCGCTGAGCGTGTGGTTCGAGATTTTGCCTGAATCAGAGGTCGTATGGACTCCCGGCGGTCAGAAACGTGGAGTACCGGACGCGCGCGAGAGAAACCGGGGGCTTTTGTGTAAACCCGCCATCCAGGCCAGCCTATATAAAGACCACCACTCCCCCTAGCCCTTCTAGGGTTTCTCACTTGTAAAAATTGCAGCCACCCTCCTCCATATTGCCCAAATCTGCCCCAAAAGGCCACCACCTCGAAAGCCTAGCTCCCCAGCCGGATCTGGCCGTCAGATCGCCACATCTACGGCCAGGGAGACGCCACGTTGCCTCCCAGCCATCCAACCACGCCCGGGTCCCGCAGGTCCGGGATCCCGCCGCCAGGGCCGCCTCGACCGCACCGGCCGCCCCGACCGCCCCGACCCCGGTCGCCTCTCCTCTTCCCGCGCCTCACTCCTCTCCCCTTTATCCTCTGCCTCACCCCTTCCCTCTCCCACTCCAGGACCATGGCGAGACGCCGCCACCCGCCATGGCTCGGACACCCGGGCACCTCGAGCTCGGCCGCTGTAACAGCCCAGTTTTCACAAAAATTAAAAATTTTGTTTTCTGTGTGAATTGTTTGATTGTCTGATTTGTTTGCGATGTTTGCATCCCCGATTTATCGATCGGCGATTATTTTCCCCCCTCTTATCTCGTATCGGACGAAGACCGACCCTTGCCACCCTGACACTCGACCTTTGCGACACCGGGTTTCACCCGATCACCGTCGCGAGACCGCACGAGACCAGTCGCAGCCAACGGAACGAAAAACCCCGTTTAATAATTAAACGGGATATTTTTATAGCGCGCCGGAAAGTGTTTTCGGCACGGTTCCAGCGCGAGGTGAACGCCACCGGCTCGACTCGCTGATCGCGCAGTTCGAAGTTTTACCCGAATCGGAGGTCCTGCGGACCCCCGGCGGTCAGAAACGTGAGCACCGCACGCGCGAGAGATAAACCGGTGATGTTTTTGCAAACTGCCAGCCACCTGGGCTATATAAAGACCACCACACTCCCACCCCATTTCTAGGGTTTCCCTAGCCAAAAATTTGCAGCCACACCCCTGTTTTATCTCAGATCTGCCCCAAATACCCCCCATTCCCGAAATCCCAGCCATCCTCTGATCTGGACCGTCAGATCTGGGCATCCAGCGGCCCAGATCGCGCAACGTCAGCCCCGTTTTTTTCCTTCTCTCTCTCCTCTCCACCAACTGCCCACGCCCGTGGAGCCGCATCCGCCGCCGCCAACTCCGGCCACCTTCGGCCGCCTGCGCGCCGCCCTGGCCAACTAGAAGACCGCGCCGCCGCACTTCCCATGGGAGGCCGAGGCCGACCGGCCATGGAGCTCGGCAGCCGCCCGCCATGGCGCCACAGATGTTACCGACCTCCTCCACGCCGCGCCCGAGCTCCACGAGCCGCCGCCCGGCCAGCCCCGGTGAGCCCTCCGCTGCCCCGCGCGCTCCTCTTCCCTCCTCTTACCTCCTCCCTTCCCCCGCAGGCCCGCCGGCGCCGCCACGCGCCATGGGAGCCGCCGAGCTCGCGCCCGACCTAGCTCGCCGGCGAACTTCCACCGGCCCGATCCAGCGCCACCTTGCGGCGCCTCCCCATCCATGCGTCCGCCTCGGCTCCCTCCTCGCTGAAGCCCCACGCCGCCTTGCGCCGCCGGCTGGCGAGCCAGTCGCTGCCGCTGGAGCGGCTCGATCCAGTCGGGACGAGGTCCCGTGCCCGCTCGCTCGTCCCCTGCGTGGACAGCCAGGTGGGCCAAGCCCAGCCGGCGCTCGCGGCACATGGCGGCCCAGCTAGCCCCAGCCAGCCCAGGCCGGCCACTCCAGGCCAGATGGGCCACGGCCCAGAGGTGAGGCGCCCCAACGCCTTTTATTTATTTATTTTATTAGTTCTGTTTTTTTTCTGTTGGCCCCAATAGCACTAGTTTCGGCCTGTTTAGTTTTTTTTGCGAGGTTTTATTTATTAATTTTGGCAGATTGTATTAGTTTTTTTGCGGTAGCTATAACTTTTCACCGGTAGCTCCGATGGAGACGCTTTCTACATGAAAGTTGCTCCATTTTGCGCGTAGATTATTAAAATGTTGTTTGTTGCCATGCTTGACTTTGTTTATATGTTGTTTGACTGCTAATTACAATTGCATGCCACTGTAAACTGTAATTGCTATAACTTTTTAACCGTTGCTCTGTTTAAAATGTTCTTTATATGTAACTTGACTAGAATTGCATGTAGATTGTGTTTTTGCTGCTGTTGCTTGCTAATAACAAATATAAAATATTGTTTAGGGAAAAACAGTACCAAATGCAATAAATATCGTGGGGTCCGCAATAGCTGCCATGTATAGGTTTTACCCCCACTTAAATTGACTAGATTAGATAGTTTATATTATGCTTCACCTTTTGCTATGTTTGTGTGATATGCCATGCTTCTGTGCTTTGCCATGTTAACAACCTTTGTTGATCACCTGTAGCTAAACAACTTGAACCATCGTAAACGTGCGGTATTCATCGTGTGTGACCGATACCCCACTTAAACTGTTAGTAACCGCTCTCGACGGTAGGTGCGGTGTCTCGTGTTGCCTTCTTGTTGATGCTTGCTCGTGTTTGCCTCGTAGTAATAGAGTGCTTGCTCGTTGATTGCTTTCCAGTGTTTATCGTCTTGTGTGCTTCCGCGGGTACTCTCGGAGACGATGCGAGTTTGCGATCAACTACACTTTCGGAACCCGACTTATCAACAGGCAAGGACTATACATTACTTATGATCCATTCTATTTCAACCAGCGGTTTGCATGCTAGTATAGGTTAGGTTCGATGTTTGATCCTACCACATGTTTACAACCTCTTTCACACCGATACAGTCATGTCCCCTCACAGCAAACCTTGTACTGCTATGTTACTATTGCTCGTTGCTCAACCCCTGCTTAGTATGCATGCTTAGGATGCTACGTTGTTACCCTTTTACTCCTTGGTTTGGGATATCACATTATTATAATAGTTGTTCATGATATGATTATTATTATAATGTTGACTATATTCGACGAAGGACGGAAGGTCTAGGCTATCCCGCCCCGACGCTTTGTTCCATTCGAGTCACCTAGGATCCGAGTTCCGGGTATTGGTTTTAAGACTGAGCGTGCCTAACCGCGTGTGGGATTTTATGGGGTCCCCTTTTCTTACCTACCTAGCTTCAAACATTTCTAGTGGTGGCCCAAGCTGATTTACCATTTGAAATCGTGTGTGTGCTGGTCGGCCGCCAGTTGTTTACAAACCAACCTGGACCAGTGAGGACTTAGTTCCCTTGCTGGCCCACCTTGTCCGGCTGAGGACCCGGTGTCCCATGTGTGATTAACCGGCTATCCAAACCTGCGACAGACGGTTGAGACCAGATCGAGAGCGCGGCCGGCTCCTGAGATGGATGTCGACTCACCGGGGGCCACCCGGATTTGTTCGTTGTTAGTTAGAGGGACCTGTCGTTTCGGATCTCTTGGAACTAAATCATAAAATGGTTGCCTATAAAGGGTAGCAACTGAGAGAGATGGACGTGCGTGCGGAGCCTCGTAATGGGCAGTTGGTACACCCCTGCAGGGTTAAATCTTTTCGAGAAGCCGTGTCCACGGTTATGGATGACTTGAGACCTACTCCTTGTTCATAGACAACAACAACTGAGATAATCTTAATATAACTAGATCAACGTGTGTGTGCCTTGACTGCTTCTTCTTCGTCGGGATGCGAAGAGGAGGACAAGGATAGGATAGGTGTTATGTTTGCGTGAGTAGTTGATAGCAAGACTTGTTGGAGGCGATTCCTCATCGAATGCTTGGCTTCTTACCTTACTCTCTAGATCGTTAGCCACTTCATAAATTCTAGTGCGGCAGCAACCTCACCACTTACCCCTTCCTTACCGTAAACTACTAGTTGTCCTAGAATGATGAGTGATGAAGTCCTTGCTGGGTCAGTTGACCACTACAGTTGGATGTTGAGTACCTCCGTACTCATGATACTACCCCCAAACTCTTTTCAGGGTTCTCGGTTGACAACAGGTATGGTGATCGACGTTTCACGTGGAGACTCGACGACGACTAGTTAGGCGGATCCCAGCGGAGGGCCTGGACCCGTGTGGTTATGGGATCGATGTTTTTCTCTTTGCCACTGGGCATTTGCTTGTAGTATGTACTCAGACATATATCTTCCGCTGTTGTATTGTATTAAGGCAGTTGTTTGCCGATTGTATGAGATGTTGTATCCTTGTATCTGTAATGTTGTGATATCATGTTGGAAATCCGGGGCATATGGCTTTGTCATATGTCGCGGTGGGACCGATATGTGCTTCGTCCCCGGACCTGGATGGAAACATCTAGATCTGGAACAGTACCGCATATCGGGCCTTACAACTTGGTATCAGAGCCTTACCGACCGTAGGATCCCCTCTCTGGCCGAAGTCGAGTCTAGACAAAAACTATTTTGTAGTTACTAAGTTAGTTATCGGAGAGTAGGGTTCTTTTTACTCCTTACCTTTGCTCTGGTCAGGACAAGTGTCGTAAGTGTTTTAATCTTATCTTACCCCCTTCAACCTCTAGGATCTCGAGTGTGTGGAGTATCGGAACCGTTACAATGCCTTGCTTGCAGCGTATTGTCTCGATTTCGATCTCAGGTTTGGGAATTCCGGTAGTACCTTTAGCTTCTCCGATTTCGGTTATCATCTGGGTCATCCATTGCCACCATCCTTTTGCCGGTGTTTTCATGACTTGCGCCGAAAATCACTATCCCTTGATCTGGTTTTCGCGATCGTTCTTCCTCTTGTCGCTGACGGTTTCGTTTCTCCGACGATGTCGTCTCTCTGCGGAAAGTTTCTCGACGGAAGCTCGACATCGACATGGAGCAGAGTCCCTTGTTGGTGGTGTTGAAGATTGTCGTCTTTCTTTTCTCTTCCCCTCTCCCCGGATCGTCCAGGATCTCGGGACGAGATCCCTTGTTGGTGGTGTTGTATTGTAACAGCCCAGTTTTCACAAAAATTAAAAAATTTGTTTTCGGTGTGAATTGTTTGATTGTCTGATTTGTTTGCGATGTTTGCATCCCCGATTTATCGATCGGCGATTATTTCCCCCCCTCTTATCTCGTATCGGACGAAGACCGACCCTTTCCACCCTGACACTCGACCTTTGCGACACCGGGTTTCACCCGATCACCATCGCGAGACCGCACGAGACCAGTCGCAGCCAACAGAATGAAAAACCCCGTTTAATAATTAAACGGGATATTTTTATAGCGCGCCGGAAAGTGTTTTCGGAACGGTTCCAGCGCGAGGTGAACGCCACTGGCTCGACTCGCTGATCGCGCAGTTTGAAGTTTAACCCGAATCGGAGGTCCTGCGGACCCCCGGCGGTCAGAAACGTGAGCACCGCGCGCGCGAGAGATAAACCGGTGATGTTTTTGCAAACTGCCAGCCACCTGGGCTATATAAAGACCACCACACTCCCACCCCATTTCTAGGGTTTCCCTAGCCAAAAATTTGCAGCCACACCCCTGTTTTATCTCAGATCTGCCCCAAATACCCCCAATTCCCGAAATCCCAGCCATCCTCTGATTTGGACCGTCAGATCTGGGCATCCAGCGGCCCAGATCGCGCAACGTCAGCCCCATTTTTTTTCCTTCTCTCTCTCCTCTCCACCAACTGCCCATGCCCGTGGAGCCGCATCCGCCACCGCCAACTCCGGCCACCTTCGGCCGCCTGCGCGCCGCCCCGGCCAGCTAGAAGACCGCGCCGCCGCACCTGCCATGGGAGGCCGAGGCCGACCGGCCATGGAGCTCGGCAGCCGCCCGCCATGGCGCCACCGGCCCGACCTTGAGCCACGGATGCTGCCGACCTCCTCCACGCCGCGCCCGAGCTCCACGAGCTGCCGCCCGGCCAGCCCCGGTGAGCCCTCCGCTGCCCCGCGCGCTCCTCTTCCCTCCTCTTACCTCCTCCCTTCCCCCGCAGGCCCGCCGGCGCCGCCACGCGCCATGGGAGCCGCCTTTTGAGCTCGCGCCCGACCTAGCTCGCCGGCGAACTTCCACCGGCCCGATCCAGCGCCACCTTGCGGCGCCTCCCCATCCCTGCGTCCGCCTCGGCTCCCTCCTCGCTGAAGCCCCACGCCGCCTTGCGCCGCCGGCCGGCGAGCCAGCCGCCGCCGCTGGAGCGGCTCGATCCAGTCGGGACGAGGTCCCGTGCCCGCTCGCTCGTCCCCTGCGTGGACAGCCAGGTGGGCCAAGCCCAGCCGGCGCTCGCGGCCCATGGCGGCCCAGCTAGCCCCAGCCAGCCCAGGCCGGCCACTCCAGGCCAGATGGGCCACGGCCCAGAGGTGAGGCGCCCCAGCCCCTTTTATTTATTTATTTTATTAGTTCTGTTTTTTTTCTGTTGGCCCCAATAGCACTAGTTTCGGCCTGTTTAGTTTTTTTTGCTAGGTTTTATTTATTAATTTTGGCAGATTGTATTAGTTTTTTTGCGGTAGCTATAACTTTTCACCGGTAGCTCCGATGGAGACGCTTTCTACATGAAAGTTGCTCCGTTTTGCACGTAGATTATGAAAATGTTGTTTGTTGCCATGTTTGACTTTGTTTACATGTTGTTTGACTGTTAATTACAACTGCATGCCACTGTAAACTGTAATTGCTATAACTTTTTAACCTTTGCTCTGTTTAAAATGTTCTTTATATGTAACTTGACTAGAATTGCATGTAGATTGTGTTTTTGCTGCTGTTGCTTGCTAATAACAAATATAAAATATTGTTTAGGGCAAAACAGTACCAAATGCAATAAATATCGTGGGGTCCGCAATAGCTTCCATGTGTAGGTTTTACCCCCACTTAAATTGACTAGATTAGATAGTTTATCTTATGCTTCACCTTTTGCTATGTTTGTGTGATATGCCATGCTTCTGTGCTTTGCCATGTTAACAACCTTTGTTGATCACCTGTAGCTAAACAACTTGAACCATCGTAAACGTGCGGTATTCGTCGTGTGTGACCGATACCCCACTTAAACTGTTAGTAACCGCTCTCGACGGTAGGTGCGATGTCTCGTGTTGCCTTCTTGTTGATGCTTGCTCGTGTTTGCCTCGTAGTAATAGAGTGCTTGCTCGTTGATTGCTTTCCAGTGTTTATCGTCTTGTGTGCTTCCGCGGGTACTCTCGGAGACGATGCGAGTTTGCGATCAACTACACCTTCGGAACCCGACTTATCAACAGGCAAGGACTATACATTACTTATGATCCATTCTATTTCAACCAGCGGTTTGCATGCTAGTATAGGTTAGGTTCGATGTTTGATCCTACCACATGTTTACAGCCTCTTTCAAACCAATACACCCATGTCCCCTCCCAGCAAACCTTGTACTGCTATGTTACTATTGCTCGTTGCTCAGCCTTTGCTTAGTATGCATGCTTAGGATGCTACGTTGTTACCCTTTTACTCCTTGGTTTGGGATATCACATTATTATTATTGTTGTTGATGATATGATTATTATTATAATGTTGACTATATTCGACGAAGGATGGAAGGTCTAGGCTATCCCGCCCCGACGCTTTGTTCCATTCGAGTCACCTAGGATCCGAGTTCCGGGTATTGGTTTTAAGACTGAGCGTGCCTAATCGCGTGTGGGATTTTATGGGGTCCCCTTTTCTTACCTACCTAGCTTCAAACATTTCTAGTGGTGGCCCAAGCTGATTTACCATTTTAAATCGTGTGTGTGCTGGTCGGCCGCCAGTTATTTACAAACCAACCTGGACCAGTGAGGACTTAGTTCCCTTGCTGGCCCACCTTGTCCGGCTGAGGACCCGGTGTCCCATGTGTGATTAACCGACTATCCAAACCTGCGACAGACGGTTGAGACCAGATCGAGAGCGCGGCCGGCTCCTGAGATGGATGTCGACTCACCGGGGGCCACCCGGATTTGTTCGTTGTTAGTTAGAGGGACCTGTCGTTTCGGATCTCTTGGAACTAAATCATAAAATGGTTGCCTATAATGGGTAGCAACTGAGAGAGATGGACGTGCGTGCGGAGCCTCGTAATGGGCAGTTGGTACACCCCTGCAGGGTTAAATCTTTTCGAGAAGCCGTGTCCACGGTTATGGACGACTTGAGACCTACTCCTTGTTCATAGACAACAACAACTGATATAATCTTAATATAACTTGATCAACGTGTGTGTGCCTTGACTGCTTCTTCTTCGTCGGGATGCGAAGAGGAGGACAAGGATAGGATAGGTGTTATTTTTGCGTGAGTAGTTGATAGCAAGACTTGTTGGAGGCGATTCCTCATCGAATGCTTGGCTTCTTACCTTACTCTCTAGATCGTTAGCCACTTCATAAATTCTAGTGCGGCTGCAACCTCACCACTTACCCCTTCCTTACCGTAAACTACTAGTTGTCCTAGAATGACGAGTGATGAAGTCCTTGCTGGGTCAGTTGACCACTACAGTTGGATGCTGAGTACCTCTGTACTCATGATACTACCCCCAAACTCTTTTCAGGGTTCTCGATCAACAACAGGTATGGTGATCGACGTTTCACGTGGAGACTCGACGACGACTAGTTAGGCGGATCCCGGCGGAGGGCCTGGACCCGTGTGGTTATGGGATCGATGTTTTTCTCTTTGCCACTAGGCATTTGCTTGTAGTCTGTACTCAGACATATATCTTCCGCTGTTGTATTGTATTAAGGAAGTTGTTTGCCGATTGTATGAGATGTTGTATCCTTGTATCTGTAATATTGTGATATCATGTTGGAAATCCGGGGCATATGGCTTTGTCATATGTCGCGGTGGGACCGATATGTGCTTCGTCCCCGGATCTGGATGGAAACATCTAGATCTGGAACAGTACCGCATATCGGGCCTTACAGCCGCCGCCCCAAGGACCTCGCCTGCGGCCTTCACCGACGGCGACCTCAGCCGCCCCGCGCCCCGTCACCGGCCTCCACTGCCGCCCAAGCGTCTTCACCTCTCCAGAGTCGTGCCCCTCACCGGAGAAGGACGCCGGCCGCCGCCAGCCTGACGGGATCGGGATCGATACCGATCTGGCCGCCTCCACCGCTGCTTAGGCCGGCCTGGCTCCAGCGGCCCACCTGCGCACGCCCCTCGGCCCACCCACAACCAGCGCCAACCCCAGCTGGCCTCTGAGGCCCATGGTGAGTAGGCCAAACTCAAGTCCTTAATTATCTGCTGCTGATTCCATTTTGCGAGTAGTATTGCGATTAAACCATAGCCCGGAGGACTTTGCGCCTAAAAGAGAAAGTGCTCAGTTTTGTGTGCTCTAACTTTTGTATTTAGTGAGTCAAGCGATTTGAGTCCATATAGATGTTGTAAATCACTATTGAAGTAGGCACCAGATCGTTAACTACTGCTACTTTCTGTTAATTTATGTTGTTGCTATTTTCTTGCAACTCTGGTTGATGATTGTGTCACATCCATGATGCCTATGCTATTGATTCTTTCTTGTATGTGTTAAGAATCATGTGTACTTCATTTAGATGCATTCCTTTGCCATGTTTACCTGCTGTAGCTATATTAACTCTTGCTCCAAAGTGGTGACCTGGATAACATGTGCTGCTGTTTATGTTTAGTTGCAACTTTGATGCCTTATAGTTAGTGATGCATGCTTCATATGCATTAGCTCCAATGTAATTAATTGATCCTTGTCATGTATACTTTGATGCCATATATTGCTATGCCATGATATCTTTGTTGTTCATATAGTTATCAAGATCCCAAAGTGCAACCCTGTTGTTTGTTGTCACATGCTCTGTTTTTCACTAAGTCCCTAGACCAGTAGTATATTCTTGCATTTTGCATGGGTTACAATTACTTGTTCTTGATGCTCATATACATGAAATTTTGTTTCCATGCCTCCTTGTCATGTCTACTATTAATCCATGTCATTTTGGTGCATGTTTGCATTCAGTAGCAAATTGTTTCATTGGTCTAAAGTATGCCCCCTGATGTTAACATCATGTGCCCATAAATTGTGATGCTTGTATCTTTTTAACTGTAACTCCGTTTGGGTTGTTCTTTATATGTGACTTGACTAGAATTTCATGTACTTTGTGTTTATTCTATTGTTTTATTTTGTTAACCAACCTAAAATATGGCTTAGGACAGAACAATACCAAATGCTTTAATCATCGTGGGGCCCTTAGTGGAATGACACATTTAGGTTGTGCCTCACTTAAATTGACTAGCATAGATAGTTTACCTTATGCTTCACCTCTTGTCATGATTGTGTGATATGCCATGCTTGAGTGAGATGCCATGTTAATAAAATTTGCTCATGTTGTGTAGCTAAACAACTTGAACCATTCTAAATGTGCGGTATCATCGTACGTGACGAGTACTCCACTTAACCTGTTAGTAACCGCTCTTGATGATAGATGCGATACCGTAGCGCGTTGTCTCGTGTTGACTTGTTGTTGATGCTTGCTCATGATTGCTTCTTAGTAATAGATGCTTGTTCGTTGATTGCCTTTTCCAGTGTTTCCTTCTTGTGTGCTTCTGCGGGTACCTCTCGGAGATGATGCGAGCTTGCGATCGACTGCACCTTCAGTTTCGTCTTCTCATCAGGTAAGGGGGAGCATATATCATGCTTATAACTTTCAGCTCACTCACGCCTAGGTGTAGGATAGAACGATTGCTTGATCCTACCACCTCATATTCATGCCTCTCAAATAAACCCAAACAGCCATGTCCTCCACATCCCAGCAAAATCTTGTTCGGCTATGTTACTATTGCTCGCTGCTGAACCACTTGTTAGTGTGCATGCTAGGATGCTATCAACTGTTACCTCCTGTTACTCCTTTGATTGGGCTATCACATTATTATATTGTTGTGGATGATATGATTATTATAATGTTGACTATATACGACAAAGGATGGAAGGTCTAGGCTATCCCGCCCCGATGCTTTGTTCCATTTGAGTCACCTAAGCCCCGAGTTCCGGGTATTGTGTCTATTGACGAGCGTGCCTAACCGCGTGTGGGATTTTATGGGGTCCCATTTTCTTACCTACCTAGCTTCGAACAGTTCTAGTGGTGGCCCGAGCTGATTTCCTATTTGCAACCGTGTGTGTGCTTGGTTGGTACCCCAGCAGTTTTCAAAACAAACCAGGCCAGCGAGGGGCATGGTTCCCTTGTTGGTCCACCTGACCAGCTAGGACCCAGACTCATGTGAGAATTTACCAGTAATCCGACCTGCGTCATACGGAAGAGTCCGATCCAAGAGCGTGGACGGTTCTTGGGTTGGGTTTCGACTCCCTGGCGGTCACCCGGAATTGTGCGTTGTTAGATAGAGGGATTATGACGTCCGGTTCTCTTGGAACAACTCTTCAATGAGTGTCTTTAACGGGCCTGACTGAGAGATCTTGGCATACGTGCGGAGCCTTGTAATGGGCAGTTGGTACACCCCTGCAGGGTTAAATCTTTTCGAAAAGCCGTGTCCGCGGTTATGGACGACTTGTGACCTACTCCTTGTTCATAGACAACAACAACTGAGATAATCTTAATAACTTGATCAACGTGTGTGTGCCTTGACTGCTTCTTCTTCGTCGGGATGCGAAGGGGAGGACAAGGATAGGATAGGTGTTATGTTTGAGTAATTAGCTGATAGCAAGACTTGTTGGAGGCGATTCCTCATTGAATGCTTGGTTCTCATCTTACTCTAAAATAGACCGTTAGCCACTCATATATTGCTAGTGCGTCTGCAACCTCACCACTACCCCCATCTTACCGTGAGAAGTTAGTTACAAGACTTGTTGATATAGCTCACCCCTTTCTTTTCTCTTTTACGCACGTTATGCAATCGATCTTGAAAAACGGAGGAGCTCGACGACCCTTTTCCCGGACGCCTTCGCGGAGACTCGACGACGACTAGTTAGGCGGATCCCGGCGGAGAGCCTGGACCCGCGTGGACGTGGGAATGGTGTTTTTTACCTTTGCCAGTAGGTATTTGATTGTAGTCTGTACCCAGACATGTATCTTTCGCTGGTGTAATGTATTAAGGCAATTGTATGTCAATTGTATGAGATGTTGTATCCTTGTAGCTGTAATGTTGTGATATCATGTTGAAAATCCGGGGCATATGGTATTGTCATATGTCGCAGTGGGACCGATATGTCCTTCGTCCCCGGATCTGGATGGAAACATCTAGATCTGGAAAAGTACCGCATAACGGGCCTTACAATTTGAGCCCTCACCATCCTGCGAACCTTGTCAGGTTGCGCAAACAACCTGAACAAGTCACCAAGCTTCTCAGGCACCAAGTTCAACGGAAAGAATTCATCGTGCATCTGACAAAGAACCCGATCGCACAACTCGACAAGACGAGGGACCTGCCCAACTCGCTCTCATAGAGTGGCAAATACTCGGGCTCTACCACTGCCTGCCCAAAGAGGATTCTTCGACTGTGTCCGAGGATCCCCAAGGGTGGTCAGCTCCGCCTAGATCACTTCACCCTCTTGCCTACCATCACCATAAACCACTACAAGACAAGATTTCGAAGGGAATAAGAATACTCGCGACGAAACCTATGTAGCAGAAGAAACACTCGGGGGCTTACTGTTGATCTCCTTTGCCATCTTGCCCATCTAGACCACAGTGCCATTAAGCTCCGCCTCCAACCTCTCTCACTTCGAGCGTTGAACAGCAACAACTCCCCTCATTTGCACAAGTGCGCGGTCATCATCTTTCAGGCGACTGCGAAGGGACTCACAAGCGCCCTCCCTCGCATCCTCCTTCAACGTGCCCCATGCACGTGTGGCACTCGACGAGGCCTATACCCAAAGAATAAAAACAAAGAAAAATATAAGAACTAGAAGAACATAGAAGATACCCAGGGGCTGCGAGCAGCCCAAAATAAATTCCATCATCAAAGCAATTCATTACAAAAGACAAAGTTCTTCATTGACTAAGTACACCAACTACAACGAAAACTACAGATCTACTCCTGGGCGGCACTGCCTCGCGACTGCACGCGCCTCTCCAGCCTCTCCTGAAGTTTACGTGCCTCAGCAGAAGCATGCCCCGAGTGCACAGCTGACGAGGGAATACCCTCACGACTCTCCTCCATGAGGGTACCCGGTGCATGTCAGGACTGGTGGCCCACCAGAAGCCTCACTAGGGCCCAACATCAGCCTAGGTGGGCCCACCCGAGGCACCGCCGGATGAACCGACATGGATTCCAAGACAACGTGGAGTCCATGGCGTGGCGTACAAGACAAGTAGTATAGGAATCCTCCTATAACGCTGGACAGAATCCTCCAGACCTAGCCTAGTATATAAAGGCTGGGAGGGGGGACGTCTAGGGACATCACAATTACATCTCGCAATCCCTCATGTCTTGAACCATCTAGCCAAACCCACCGCTGTAAACACGTTTTCCATATAGAAAATGGAGCAGGAGTAAGGGTTTTACCGCATGAGGTCCCCGAACCTAGGTTATTCCCATTTCCTGTCAGCCGACATGATCACCAACTATGCGCTCCTTCCCCTTTAATCAACCCAGGGTACCTAACCATGGGATTTTCCGAGGTCCGTACTCGTTAATTGGCGCCGTCCGTGGGAAAGATGTGGGTTGGATCTAAGGTCTCGGTGGTTCCATCACCAGCAATCATAAACTCAGCGACTCCATCATTAGTACTCGACATGTTAGCGACTCAGGTAGAAACCGATCTGTTCGAGTCCCTCGACTTCACCGTGCAACTTCCGGTCCTGCAGTCGATCTTCTCAGATCGGCATGCAGGCGCGGATCCGGCTTTTGGGGGTTTTCGAACCTACGTCCATCGATGGGGCGCTCTCTGACCCATGGATCGAGCCCGATCACCGCTCGCAAGTCCAAGATCGACATCAACCATGACACGGTCATCGACCAAGATCTACGTCGAATTTCCTTTGATCAAAGCACCCGCCCGCGTGGAGACCTCCAACGTCGACCATGCCACCCGTCGCAAGACAATCTCCATCAACAACCGCGTCTACTACGACGGCGGCAGAGGCTTCGACTGAAGAAATAAGAAACCCATGCGCAACTTCCACGACAACCAAGGAATCAAGATGGTCGCGGCTAGCTTCCCTAACTGTGGGCACCCCGGACTATATGTCCGAAGCAACCAGCTGTGTATACAGTCATGCTCCCATGATCAGTTGGCATGACACACAACTCGACATGGAAAACATAGTCTCAATGTTCATACATTACCGAATACAAATCTCACAATAACATAGTCTTCCAAGGCCTCATCGGGCTCAAATAGCAACGGAATAAGCAAAAGCATCAAGGGTAGTGGCGACACAATCCACATGGTAGATCAGAGCATAGCATGTCCTAGTAATAGCTGGTAGTATCATCGTCATATCCTGCTCCTCCAAGCCTGGACGATTGAATAACCAGGGGCAAAGCCGTGAGTACATACAAAGTACTCGCAAACCACATAAAGAAAGACACAAAGTTTTGTATACGAAAATAATAGGGTGGCTATATGGTGGAGTTTTTCATAGGGATTTCCTATCTACTCAGGATTATTATTAAGTTGGCAAAGTTTTAAACTTGGCAAATTTTATTTCCCACAATGAATTTGGATAAGTCAAGTTCAACCTTTTTCCAACAATATCAACATCATTATCGCGAACCATAAACTCGGTACCGGGCTTTCTCATCTATTCCCCACAAAGTGTGGCCTCACTAGCTGTCCATGACCGTGGACTCCGGCTACTCGAATAGATTTACACTCTGCAGAGGTTGTACACTTCACATACCACATTCGATACATCCGCCGTGTGCCCCCACGGATTGTCATACCTCAGTATGCGGGTCTCGGATAATCGACCATAGCTTTCCCCTTGTCTGTCCTAGTACAGGTGAATCTATCCCTTGCATATTGCATGGACTGTCCGTGTGTCAGGACATGCTCCTCTTGGACCAAGCCTGCACCGTAGTCGAAGAGCACCAAGGTTCCTTCCGACACTAAGCCTAGCGAATTTCACCCATCGACTTCGAGGGCTATCGGATTTGTGGAATCACCCATCCAGGTGTAGTTATAAGACCCCCGTTCTAAGACAAACAAGCTTCCAACTATCCCTGTCCCATTCCAGAGTATAGTGGTTGTACTGTAAGGCTAGGTTTTGGCGGCACTTATAGAGAGTCCCTCCAGACTTTGTCCATGTCCGACGATGTTCCACAAACCCGGCCATACCACCTTCTTAGGTGTATGCCGTACCATATCCGGTGAAGTGTGACTATCCAAGTTGTTATGTACTGTTAAATACTAGAGCTGAGTGATGGTCCCGACAGAATGCCGGGATCATCGGGGTTCTACTTAGTTTTTCCCAAATAGGTAGGCTATGGGGTGGTGTGGAGTTTTTCTAATATAACTAATACAATCCCAACCCATATGAACATAATAGCATGATACAATACACATGATACAAAAGGAAAGTAAAAATGGGTAAAGCGAAGTTTAAGTTTTGACAGCGGCTTGCCTTCGTCGGCGGTGGTCTCCTGGTCAGTCTCGGGGGCAGCTTGGGGGTAGTCTTGTCCTGTAGGGTCAATCTTCTCGTCTACACGTTGCGAAACAAGGAGAATCACAATATTACAACGGGGCAATAGCAAGCACACCATCACTCAATTTTTCAAACAAAGACACAAGCAACAAAGGACAAAACAATTTCAAGGTTTTCTATTTACTAAGATTTAAATTTTATACCACCTCAACAATGTTAAAATTTATAACAAGGCAATAGGATAATTTTGGTGGATTTATTAACATCAATATTAAATAAAACAACTTTAACTAAAAGCAATGTTTTTAACCTATTTTAATCACTAACAACTTATAAATTTATTTTATTTTTATTAACTAAATGCATAACAAAATTGCTACTGACCAGAAGCTAATTTAATAATAACCTAAAAAATTAATACTACTAACATAAATTCTATAGAAATTAAACTAGCAATAGAAATAATAATAAAGGGTCACACATTTATCTAAGCAAAACAATATTCTACAGATGCATACATTTATCTAAGCAAAATTATATTCTACAGATGCAGAAAAATAAGCATAATTCTATGAACATCACAATTTTTTTTTATATTTTTCTGAGGTACGATTATTTTTCTAATATTATTTAAGTTCTGCAGATTTAAAACAAAAGAAAAAGGGCTCAGCAGGCCGGCCCGGCTATCCTGCGCCCACGCGCTTTTTCTCTCCACTGGACCGAGCCCGCGTAGCGGCTGTTGATTCAGTTTTTTTAATGAAAAATGAAGGGGTGCCGGCCTCCCCAGGCCGTTGGATCTAATGAGATCTGACGGCCAGGGGGTCGTCTTCTCCAGGCGCACGGGGGGGGGGGGGGGGGGCTTGGCCTGGACTGGCCATGGCGCACAGGGGCAAGGGAAGGGCTCATCGGAGCGTCTCCTGGCGGCGGATGACGACGGCGAGCGGCGGTGGACCTTCAGGGCAGCGAGGGCAACCCGTTTTTGCCCAAAAACTGCTCGTGGGGACGTCGGGTGGAAAGGGGCTTGGGGTAGACGGGCGTGAAAGAGGCGGGGTAGGGCGTCAGCTCCTCCAGGAAGCGGCTCCTCGTCGGTGCAACTCCGGTGTGGGGCGGAGAGGGGCGCGCCGGCCTCCTCCCGCCTTCTCCTTCCTCCTTCCCCTCTTCTTCCTCTTCTTCCCTCCCTCCTGTCTACTCTTCCTCTTCTCTTCTGTTTGGCTAGAGGGGGTGTGCTGCGTGCGGGGCGCTGGTGTTGAGCGAGGTGAAGTGAGGGACGAGGCCGGGGGGAAGTTCCCCTTTTATAGCGATCGGGGAGGGGGTGCGGGCGCGGGAGGCCGGAGCGAGAGAGGTGCGGGAGCGTTGGGCCTCCTTGCCTACTGGCCGACGAGGGTGGTGGCGAGGGCTGTCGTCACCGGGCGTGCGTCAGCAGGGGGCTCTCCTGATGACGTAGGGGATGGGATGAGGTTGACATGCGGACCAGGGGTGTAAGGGGCTGGGAGAGAGGGAGAGAGAGAGGGGCGTGGGATAGGGCTAAGTGGGGATGGGATTCGGCCTGGGTTCTCTCTTTTTTTAACAAACTTTACTGGTTTTGCCAAGAGTTATACCTTTGATTTGGTTTAAATTTGAAACAAAAATTTAAACTCAAACCTTTAAAATACTTAAAAAACTCCAGGGGTAATATCCTAATTTATTTAGAATTTTTAGGGAATTTTTAATTATGTTTATAATATTATTACTATTATAATAATAGTAATAAATCATTTAGCCCCTTTTCAATCTTTTAATTAAATACTTTCTGCTATAGAGGTATTTTTAGTTATTTAAGCAATGAATTTATGTGATGTCAAAGATTTATTTAGAAAAAAATTTATTGATCCTAATTTCTTATGGTGGTAAAAAGTGTGGCTATTATAATATGAGTGGAGTGCTAAACATTTTTTTTATTGGTTGATTATTTTTGGCAAGGCATAAGATAAAAAAACACTCAAGAGCATGGCAAGGTAGGGCATAACAATCAAAACAAAGCATTACGCAAGCATGGCATGGCAATACTAGTGCCATCACATCACAACTTAGCAAGATTTTTGTTTACCCTATTTTTTGGTACTCTAATAACAGGGTAATAAAAGTTGGGATGTGACAGACCTTCCCCCTGAAAAGAATCTCGTCCCCGGGATTCATAAGCTAGTGAAGAGATGCGGGAACTCGCGCTTGAGGTAGTCCTCCCGTTCCCAGGTGGCTTCCTCCTCTGTGTGGTTTGTCCACTGGACCTTGTGGAACTTGATCGCGAGCTTACGGGTGACTCGGGTGGCTTCTTCCAGGATACGGAGTGGTGTCTCGCGGTATGTGAGATCCTGGTTGATGTCCACCGTGCGGTGATCGATGTTCTTGAAAACATCGGGCTTGTCCGGGACCTCTAGACACTTCCAGAGTTGTGACACGTGGAAGACATCGTGTACATCGGATGGTTCTACTGTCAGTCTCAACTGATAGGAAACTTTGCCTCGTCTGGCTATCACCTCAAATGGTCCAATGTAACGAGGTGCTAGCTTTCCCTTCACATGGAATCACTGCATTCCCTTCAATGGGGTGACTCGGAGATACACAAAGTCTCCAACTGCAAACGTCACCTCTCGACACTTGGGGTCGGCATAACTCTTCTGTCGATATTGAGCGGTCTTGAGACGCTCACGAATCAACTGGACCTGCTCTTCGGCCTCCTTCAAAACATCGGGTCCGAAAATATTCCCTTCTCCGGTCTGAGACCAGTTGAGGGGCGTGCGACACTTCCTCCCATACAAAGCTTTAAATGGAGCAATATGCAAACTCGACTGGTAGTTGTTGTTGTAGGATAATTCTGCATAGGGAAAGCAGTCCTCCCACTTTGAACCATATGCTAGAGCACATGCACGGAGCATATCCTCCAGTATCTGGTTCACTCGGTCGGTCTGGCCTCCAGTCTGAGGGTGATAGGCTGTGCTGAATGTGAGCTTGGTGCCTAGTGCCTCCTGGACTTGCTTCCAGAACCTCGAGGTAAACTGGGTACCTCGTTCAGACACAATCTCCTTAGGAACTCCGTGCAGACATACGATCTTTGACATGTACAATTCTTCCAGTTGGTCTCCTCGATAAGTGGTTCGCACTAGAATGAAGTGTGCTACCTTGGTGAGTCGGTCGACAATGACCCAGATAGAGTCATGTCCTTTGCTCGACCTCGGTAGACCTGTGATGAAGTCCATGCCTATTTGTTCCCACTTCCATTCAGGAACTCGGAGTGGTTGCAGCAATCCTGCAGGTCTCTGGTGCTCCGCTTTTACTCTCTGGCAAATGTCACACTTGGCGACATACAAGGCAATTTCACGCTTCATACCATGCCACCAGAACAAGTCCTTCAGGTATTGATACATCTTAGTCCCTCCAGGGTGGATGGAGTAAGGTGTATCCTGAGCTTCCTTCAGGATAATGAGCTTCAACTCCTCTACATCGGGCACACACAATCGGCCATCGAACCAAATAACTCCTTCATCATCTATCGTGAACTTCGGGGCCTTGCCGAGGGGCATCTTCTTCTTGATTCCCTCGATACTATTGTGCCCCTTCTGTGCCTCCTTGATCCGATCAAACAGAGTCAGAGTCAGCTCGAGGTGAGCAAGATAACCGGGTGTAACAAGCTCCAAACCCAGCTTCTCGAACTCCTCGTGCAGAGCTGGCTGCATCTCTCTGATCATTGCATTAAGTGTGAAGGGCTTGCGGCTGAGGGCATCTGCTACTACATTGGCCTTGCCGGGGTGGTAGTGGATCTCCAGATCATAATCCTTGATCAACTCGATCCATCTCCTCTGCCTCATGTTCAACTCCTTCTAAGAGAATATGTACTTCAGGCTCTTATGGTCTGTGTATATGTCGCAACGGTGACCCATCAGGTAATGTCGCCATCTCTTGAGAGAAAGCACAACAGCGGCTAGCTCCAAGTCGTGTGTGGGGTAGTTCAACTCGTGCGGCTTCAACTGTCGTGACAGGTACTCGATCACCTTGCCCACTTGCATCAGGACACAACCCAAACCAATCTTCGATGCATCACAGTACACATCAAAGCTCTTGGTTAGGTGAGGCATCATCAAAACTGGGGCAGATACTAATCTCCTCTTCAATTCCTAGAAACTGGCTTCACACTTCTTTGTCCACACAAACTTCTGATCCTTCTTCATCAGTTGGGTCATGGGATAGGCAATGCTGGAGAAGCCTTCCACGAACTTGCGGTAGTATCCCGCTAGTCCGAGGAATCCTCTAACTTTGGTCTGAGTGTTCAGAGCTGTCCAGTCTATGATGGACTGAATCTTGGCTGGGTCGACAGATATTCCTCCTTCTGATAATACATGTCCCAAGAATCCGACTTCCTTGAGCCAGAATTTACACTTGTTGAACTTGACGTACAGCTAGTGCTCTCGCAAAGTCTCGAGGACTAAGCACAAATGCTCGGCATGCTCTTCTTCGGTCTTGGAGTATATCAGGATATCGTCAATGAAAACCACCACAAACTTGTCGAGGTACTTCATGAAGATCTTGTTCATGAAATAGGATGGGGCATTGGTAAGTCCGAAGGAAATCACTGTGTACTCGAACAAACCATAGCGGGTTGTGAAAGTTGTCTTGGGGATGTCCGACACGCGGACCTTCAACTGGTGATATCCGGTCCTTAGATCGATCTTGGAGAAGACTCGGGCTCCGTGCAACTGGTCGAACAGATCCTCGATCTTAGGGAGAGGATACTTGTTCTTGATGGTCACCTCATTCAGCTTACGGTAGTCCACACACATGCGTATGGTGCCGTATCTCTTGTCCGCAAAGAGAACTGGCGAACCCCAGGGTGAAGCACTGGGTCGTATCAGTCCCTTATGGAGCATGTCATTCAGCCGCTTCTTTAATTCAACCAGCTCTTCGGCATTCATCCGGTAGGGTCTCTGTGCAATCTATCCGGCCTCGGTACATGGACAACCAATTCATGCCAAGTACCACATCTATACCTTCTGTCCCTAACACGATCAGGGCATCTGGGACTCGACTCCATGAATTGCTATGGGAACTCCGGAACAAGCTAAACTGGCTCGGGTTTTGGATCCGGGTATTTTTACTATCATGGGTCTCCTCATTTCATTAGGTGACAACTTACTTCTATCCACAAATGTTTGCATAACGAACGAGTGTGATGCACCAGAATCAAACAATACTTAGGCAGGTACTGAATTAACTGGAAACGTACCCAAGATAACGTCTGCTGCCTCCAGGGCTTCCTCGGCTTGCACATGGTTCAGATGTCCCTTGGCGGCGTTGGGCGCACCACGCTGGGCATTGTTGCGGTCGGGGGTTCCCTCTGGCTGGTGCTGGAGCATTGGGGCGTGGGGCAGCATTCGCCTTATTGGTGCAGGTAATGTCATAGTGACCCTTCTGGCCACACTTGAAGCATATCACTTCTGATGCAGGGTCGCGGGGAACTCCGCCTGCAGGGCGCGGCACTTGATACGTCCCAAAGGTATCTATAATTTCTGCTTGCTCCATGCATGATTTGTGTGACTTTGCCATGTTTTTCTTGAACTTTCATACACTTTTTTTCTCATATTTGGACTAACCTATTAAATCAGTGCACCCAGTTGCCAGTTCAAGTTTTCTGTTGTTTTTGCATTTCAGGTTTTCCGGCCATTAAAAGTGCCAAATAAATCCCGGAAAAATTATATAAAAATCAGCGACCCGGAAGCGTCCCTAATCACCAAGGAAGGAAGGGGGTGGACCCACCAGGGCCCCAGGAGGGTCCCTGGCGCGGCCCCACCCTAGGCCGTGCCAGGAGGCCTCCTGGCAGCCCTTTGGCCCCTCTCGGTGCCCCCTTTGGCCTATATTTACCCCCCGTGACGGAAACCCCTAATATCGATTTGCTATTCCCGTTCTCCTCTCTGTTCCGCCGCCGCCGCCATTTCAAGATCGGGGCTGCCAGGAGAAGCTGCCCCGGCACCTTGCCGGAAGGAGGAATCCCCTCCGGGAGACCATCCATCGCCATGGATGCCTCCCGGATGTACCGTGAGTAGTCCCCCTTGGACCATGGGTACGTGACCAGTAGCTATGCGATGTTCTCCTCCCCTCTTTGTGCTTCCACTTTCGAGACCTCGTGAGCTGCCTCACATGATCGAGGCACTTCTGTAATTTTTTGTGTTGCTATGCTGAGTTTCCTGGGATCTGATGGATTATGAGATTATGTTCAAATTGTGATGAGTAATATATTTGGTTCTCTTTTACATTTGTGTTCTTTAGTAAACTCTTGCATGTTCTCCGTTGCCATATTTTACTTTGGCCAAGTGATTTGTTGCAACTCCAAGAGGGAGCGTTATGCTTGATTGTGGGTTCAGCCCCTTGATGTCTAGCTTGAGTGACAGAAACATGAGACCAGGGGATGTGTTGTTGCCACCAGGGATAAAACAACGGTGCTTGTACTTGCAGGTGCAAGGATTGTTTACTTTACGCATAGTTCTTTTAATGGAGTTGTCTGTTGCTTTGAGTTTACACTTTGGGTAGGATTCACAACTTAATACCAGCAAGATATTCTGGATAGATACCTCAAGGTGGATGATTCGTAGTAGATGCAGATGGATTTCGGTCTACTTACCTTGGTGTACTGCCCATTCCTTTTGAGCCTCTTCCTTTCTTTTGTAGCATAGTTAGCATTGAAGTGCGTTTATAATCCTGTCAATTGCCCAGCTGTGATTTGTTTACCTCGCTAGCACTTTTATCGTCTTTTGGGAGAGAGGCATCACTAGTGAACATCACGGGACCCCGGTCCATATTCACACCATTGTTTACACCTTCAATTTACTTTCAGTTCTTACTTTCAATTGCACTATTATCTCTTGCGTTGATCCTTTATAAACAGCAAGGCCGGAGGAATTGACAACTCCTTTGTACTCGTTGGGAGCAAAGTTACTTGTTGTGTGTGTAGGTCCACGTCAACCTCGTCTCCATCCGGCAACAATTTCTGCGCCATTGACACCTTCTTGTATCTCTTGGAGTCCTACTGGTTCGATAACCTTGGTATCTTCACCGAGGGAAATTTGCTGCTACGCTACATCTCACCTTCCACTTGGGGTAACCAACGAGGAGTGAGAGAACTATCCTCACCGTATCAAGATAATTTCTGGCGCCGTTGCCGGGGACTCCAGTCTACAAGATAGGGGAGTTGCACACTATCTTTTATCTTTGCTTTTCAGTCTTGTTAGTTTACCTTTCAGTTTTTACTTTTGTGTCCCTTATCCAAAATACCAAAAATGTCTGTTACCTTGTTAGTAGTTACCAGTATGGCTGGTCCTTTTGCCTTTGGTGAGGCAGAAGTACTTACCTTTACTTAGAGAGGTGGTGAAAGCCTGAAAGATTCTTGGTATAGAATTAATGATTCTCAAAAGAGGGCCACCAAGAAGCAATCCACTACTATCCTGCTTAGAAATTTTTATGTTGGGATTACTTCTTGGAATAGATTTATTTTAGACACTGCTATCAATGGGAACTTTATAGAGGCTCCAGTTTGGGAAGCCCTTAATATAATTGAAAATCTTGTTGGAAGTCTCCCCATTGCTAGTATTAAGGAGGACATTACTCTAGCTCACATTATGAGAAAACTTGAAAAAATAAAGTTAGAGATGCCAAGTATCGATAAATTAAATGAGCTGGATCGTAAGATTCAAGGGTATTTGAATAGGCTAAATAGCTCCATGCAAAAAATTATCAAAACTTTGGAGACTATCAAATCCCTTGATGAGAAGTCTTCTAGGATAGAGAAGATTGAGGAAGTTATTGAAACTCTAGGAACTACCTTTTCCTCAATCAAAACAGAAAAATATGAAACTCCGGCAAGAAAGGAACCCAAGTTCGTTTACGTCCCTAAGGTTCCTCGAGCTAAAGCTGACACACCTATGGCCAAAAGAGTTTAAACAGTGAAAACTTTGGAGGATATACCTATCTTTAATTTTGAAACTCCAATTGATTTTCTTCCTTTTGATTTTATCCCTAGAAGCATTTTTATTCGGCCTTTGTTTGAGAAACCTCTTAAGACTAGTTGTACTATTGAAGAGCTTTTTGATGATCTTGATGATGGATCAATTGATACAACTTGATCTTTGCTTTAAGCCTAGCTAATGACTTTAAAGAAGCGCTTTCGGGAGGCAGCCCGCAATGAATTTAGGTTTTCCTTTTTGTTTTTGTTCTGTTCCTAGTGGTCTTGATGATTGTTACTACTGTATCAACATCATTGTATCTTTACTTTTTCAAGCCTTGTGTCAATTATAGCCTCATATGACAAGGGAAGTGAAAGTTGTGACATGCTATCCAGAAAGCAGATTCTTTCCTCGTGACAAAAAAATCGTAGAAAATTTCCAGTTCATCTTTTTTAGCTGAATTGTTTACACAACGTGCTCTATACAATCACGGAACTTTCGTATGTTCTGAGTTGTTTTATTTGAGTTGCATAAGTACCCCTTAAAAATTCTTTACTACATGTTGTTCTGTTTTTTTACAGATTCTGCCACGTTTTGTCTCTCCTAACTTTTGCAAACCTTAAGCTTGCTTTTTCTTTGAAAAAACTTTTTGGCAATCTTGAGAAACGGTAGATATTCAAGAATATCTTTATTTGCAGTAGAGGAAAATTATTTTAATAGGGTACTAACCTCTCTAATAAGTTTACAATGAGTTATGTATGAAGGGAGTTTTCAAGTGTGCGATGGAAGATGATGAAAGAAGATCCTGGAGTGTCAAATGCTCAAGCTAGGGGATGCCCATGTGCACCCCCAATAAATATTCAAGGAGACTCAAGCGTCTAATCTTGGGGATGCCCCTGTGCATCCCCTTCTTCATCAACAATTATCAGTTCGTCCCTCGTTTCACTATATTTTTATCACTTCATGCATTATGTGCTATGCTTGGAGCGTCTCGCTCTTTACTTTTCTTAGGTTTGTTTTTTCTTTGTTTGCTATAGTAACAAGTTAGATCCCAGCTTTCTTTTGTGTGGGAGATAAACACGCTCCGCTTGAACTAGAACTCCTCATAAGATTTGCATGCTTATTCTCTTAGCTGTGAGTTGTTCTTTTTTTTCTTAGCTGCTGCGCTGTTTAGTTGTTGTGCTTTAGGTTTTTTCTAGAGCTTTTGTTTTGTCTTAGATTGAACTTTCTATAGGCTGCATGTTTTATCTTGTTAGAGAGTTTGCCTGTTGCACTGAGTTTTGTGTCTTGACTAGAAAGTAGGTAGTTGAAGTTGCTATTCTCTTTGTAGTAGTAACTTGCAATAGTTTTGAGGTATTGATTAGAGTAATGTTTGAACTTATGGTGTCAAGAGATTTAGCCTATTAGTGATAGATGTCGTATTTTTGGCAATCCGTGTGATTTTCGAAAACCAAAACCCTGTTGAGAACTCTAGCTACTAGATGGATCACTAACCTCTGGAGGGTTCGAATATTAGAGTACACTCACATACCATGAGTTGAGGATGCGCAAGGATAAGCAAACCCCCATACACTCCTCCTCGGGGTATTTGTCTCCTTGAGAACCTCCTGATTAGATTGAGAGTTACCGTTAATAAGTGCATGAGTTCTTCGGACTAATGTGAGTATTCGAAAGTTGACACTTCCACCTTCCCATATTTTGCTAGCCTCTCCAGTGTCGTGCATTGCCTCCTTCTCACTCCGAGAGTTGGCGTCCACCTTCGCCGGTACATCCAAACCCTTGGCATGATACGCTCTGTCATCATAAACCTCCTTATATCTTTCCTCAAAACAGCCACCATACCTACCTATCAAGGCATTTCCATAGCCTTTTCGAGATACATTGCCATGCAACATCCACCTTCTGATGACTTGATCTTCATGTCATACATGCTACTTGCTTGATCGATGAGTCGCATGCTAGTTGGGCCTTGCCCTAATCATTTCTACATGACGCGCTATTATCATTGCATATCCTGCTACCCTGGCAGAGGCATACATTTGCATCATGATAGTTACATCTTCTTTATGTGAGTACCTTTGTAAAGTGTGAAAGATCTTCTATATTCTTGTAAAATATAGAGTGTTGCCCCTAAAGTGAGGAAAAGATCCCAAAGAGGACAAAATCAAAAGATCCCAATGAGGAGAAATGAGAGAAATAGAAAGAGCCATTGAGGCCACCAAAAAAATACAAAAAAATAGAAACAAGAGAAAAATAAAAATAAAAAGAGAGAAGGGGGCACACTACTATTACTTTTGAGAGATCCACACTAGTACTTCATCCTCTGACGGGGATCAACCCCGGCAAATCCCATGGTCAGGGACCCTGGGTTAATCATGAGAGGCACAGGTTGGACGATAGCTCGTCGGCAAACAGGAGGACACGCTCCTGCTCGATATTATTGATGAGGGAGATGTGATTACAGTGGATGCCAAATCTGGAGCGCTCAAGGCTAGGGTTACAGATGATATTGGATGGCTTTGGCGTCTCCCCTCCTAGCCCTTATATACTGGGCTAGGTCTCTGGGAGTTCATCTACGTTTACAGGTAAGATTTCCTAACCCTAGCTTGCTCCGTACTACAGGTCTTTGCACCTTCCTTGTGAGTCGCAAACTCCTACGTTGGTGCCAATTCGCGGGCCAAGGCGGGTCCAGGCGGGTCTTCATGGGCCTTCTATCTTCAAGGACACCGGGTAGGCCTATCCGTAGGAGTCGTGGGGTCACCCCCTCGTCAGTAGCCCCCGAGTGCCTGGGGGACTCGAAGAGTCGCGCAGGGACTCGAGTACATCCATTTGTCGGTTGTTTGTATGCGCGGTACAACCGCGGTTCGCTGGCAGTCTGGTGGCCATGACAAAACCTGTTTCGAGGGATGCTAAGCTGAAAGGGCCCAAGGAGTCGACTGGTCGAGCCTTGGTGAATTGCACTAGTGGCAAATACCGCAGTATCCCAATCAAGCCCACGTCCCTCGACGTGAGCTTGGAACACTGGTGTCGAGCAAAAGTCCTGCCTCTTCAGGTCTTACGGTGTTCATTTTCCGCCAGTAATGTGCGTAGCCTAAGGCGCGTCCGCACGGCTTTTTCTATCATGCGCAGCGCATGGAAAAGGTTGGGAGTGAAATCGCTCTTTGGCAAGTCCCAGCCCGGCCGAACTTCGCAGCGGGGTCTTACCTACACGCTAATCTTGCATGGCATCTGGGAACAGTGTATCGTGTTCCAGGAATGTGTGTTTTTGAGGCGCGGAGCCTAATAGTATTGCACCCGCTTGGAATAAAACATCAAGCGAGTTGTTCACTCATTCACCCGCGGAACTTGTTTCGAGTGCTCAGACGGAGGGTTCTTCGCGAGTAGTCACTCGAATGTCGTTTCGGCTCTTGAGGTGAAGGAGCACCTGAGACTGTAGCGCCGTATGATCTTGGCGAGTGAATGTTTGTCTTGCGTCGGGTTGAGGGAGCACCCGAGACTCTCGTGAGTGCGAGTGGTCACTCGAGCACATTGCTGACCTTTGGGTGAGGGAGCACCTGGGACTCTTATGATGTGCTCTCCCGATGGGAGTAAGATGTTTTTTCTTCATCGGGAAAAAGATCTGAAAGATAGAATCTCTGAGCCTTGATGGCGTACTCAGTACGCCTTGCTGTGATATGACGTTGGCGTGGTCTTCTGGTGTTTTTGACCACTGTAGCCTGCCGAAGGAAATGACTTGGTGTTGTCCCGCCAAAATTTTCGTGTCGCGCGATCATGGTCCTCTTTTTGCGCGCGTAGTGGGAGGTGTTGTTACTGCGCCGGTTGGATTTTCCATACTTTTCGCCTGTTTATGGGATCGTGCCACGTTTGCTGGGTGATAAGGTTGGACGGTGGCCCTTCTTGCTAGGCTCTTGGGTTAAATACCTTGCGGCTGGGTAAATTGTAGGTTTTACCCAGCCATCGCCTTTCCTCTCTTTCTCTGTTTCCTTCTTGTTCTTGAGCCTTCGTCTTTTCTCCTCTGCGGGCTGCTGCGGGATCTATGACCAAGTGCCCCCGTACTGCTGTAGAGTCGGCCAAGATGTCCGGCAAGTGGGAGTGGTCCACGTTCGGGGCCGGAGATCTGGATGCGCTGGTTGCTGACGGCGTGGTGGTGGAGGGTGATGTGTGTCTCCCTGGTGATGAGTCGATTCCAGTGCCGGCGGCGGACGAGCGTTATGCATGATTGTGGGTGCATGCCCCCTGATGACTAGCTTGAGTGACAGAAACATGAGTCTAGGGGATGTGTTGTTGCCACAAGGGAGAAAACAACGGTGCTTGTACTTGCGGGTGCAAGGATTGGTTACTTTACGCAAAGTTCTTTAATGTAGTTGTCTGTTGCTTTGAGTTTACACTTTGGGTGGGATTCGCAACTTAATACCAGCGAGATGTTCTGGATAGATATCTCAAGGTGGATGATTAGTAGGTAGATGCAGATGGATTTCGGTCTACTTGTCTTGGCGTACCGCCCATGCTTTTGAGCCTCTTCCTTTCTTTATAGCATAGTTAGCATTGGTTTGCGCACATAATCCTGTCAATTGCCCAGCTGTAATTTGTTTACATCGCATGGCTATTTTATCGTCATTTGCGAGAGAGACATCACTAGTGAACATCATAGGACCCCGGTCCATATTTCCAATATTGTTTACACCCGCTATTTATTTACTTCTTATTTACTTTTCCGTTGCTATCACTATCATTATTATCCCGTGTGTTTGATCCTTTGTAAACATCAAGGCCGGAGGGATTGACAACCTCTCTGAACTCGTTGGGAGCAAAGTTATTTGCTGTGTGTGCAGGTCCAGGTGAAGTTAGCAACCTCGGTTGTAAACGGCGCCATTGTTCACTTTACCACCTTCTTGTATCTGTTGGAGTCCTACTGGTTCGATACTCTACCTTAGCATCTTAGCTAAGTGAAATTGCCGCTATATACATCTCAACCTTCCACTTTGGGTAACCAACGAGGGGGCGAGAAATAGTACCATCAGATGGTGTAGTCAAAGCGAGCACGGACCACGTCCAGAGCAAGCTCCGTACTGGTCAGGTGGTGCTGCAAGTCGGTCAAGTGATCCCCAAGCTCCAGGTGGGTGGTGGCGGGGGTAGGGTAGCCATCCTCATCGCGCCTCCCATAGAAATGGAAGCACGTGCCCTCAAGCTCAGCGTGGTGGTAGCTGACCACACGAGCGATCGCCTCCTGCATCGCTCGGCGCTTACCCTCTTCCCAGGTCTGGGCATAAACAAGGAAATCGATAGGGTCCGATTCCGGGCGAAGTACCCGACCTCGGAGGATACACTCCACGATAACGCGGATCTCGCGCTGGTCATCCAGGGGAACCACTCTGCCAGTGAATTCAGCACACGGGCGATCGACAAGCTGGAGAAGCTCGATCAGATTGGGACCAAAGGTCGCCGTGTCGGCGGTAGCGCTCGTCAGCTGCAAGTAGTACGAGAAAGGAGCTGCCATCTACAAATTTTAAGAGTTTAAGTTAGATGAAAAGTGTGAAAATTTTTACCATAAAAAAACAGTTATAAGTGTTTACAATAGAGCGGATAAGAGAGGTAAGCATTCTATATTATGCATTTGACCATCTCTTTATTTTAGAAAATAGTTTTTGATTTCCCCCAATCCTATCTACCGTCCATTCTAACTAGGCTGCTACTGTCTGAACAGAGGCTCTGATGCCAAGTCCGTGGGCACCCCGGACTATATGTCCGAAGCAACCAGTTGTGTATACAGTCATGCTCCCATGATCAGTTCGCATGACACACAACTCGACATGGAAAACATAGTCTCAATGTTCATACATTACCGAATACAAATCTCACAATAACATAGTCTTACAGGGCCTCATCGGGCTCAAATAGCAGCGGAATAAGCAAAAGCATCAAAGGTAGTGGCGACACAATCCACAGGGTAGATCAGAGCATAGCACGTCCTAGTAATCACTGGTAGCATCATCGTCATATACCTTCTCCTCCAAGCCTGGCCGATTGAATAACTAGGGACAAAGCCGTGAGTACATACAAAGTACTCCCAAACCACCTAAAGAAAGAAACAAAGTTTTGTATACGAAAATAATAGGGTGGCTATATGGTGGAGTTTTTCATAGGGATTTCCTATCTACTCAGGAGTATTATTAAGTTGGCAAAGTTTTAAACTTGGCAAATTTTGTTTCCCACAATGAATTTGGATACATCAAGTTCAACCTTTTCCAACAATATCAACATCATCATCGCGAACCATAAACTCGGTACCGGGCTTTCTCATCTATTTCCCCACAAAGTGTGGCCTCACTAGCTGTCCATGACCGTGGACTCCGGCTACTCAAATAGATTTACACTTTGTAGAGGTTGTACACTTTACCCACCACATTCGATACATCCGCCGTGTGCCCCCACGGATCGTCATACCTCAGTATGCGGGACTCGGATAATCGACCATAGTTTTCCCCTTTTCTATCCTAGTATTGGTGAATCTACCCCTTGCATACTGCATGGACTGTCCGTGTGTCAGGACATGCTCCTCTTGGACCAAGCCTGCACCGTAGTCGAAGAGCACCAAGGTTCCTTCCGACACTAAGCCTAGCGAATTTCACCCATCGACTTTGAGGGCTATCGGATTCGTGGAATCACCCATCCATGTGTAGTTATAAGACCCCCGTACTAAGACAAACAAGCTTCCAACTAGCCCTGTCCTATACCAGAGTATAGTGGTTGTACTGTAAGGCTAGGCTTTGTCGGCACTTATAGAGAGTCCCTCCAGACTTTGTCCATGTCCGACGATGTTCCACAAACCCGGCCATACCACCTTCTTAGGTGTATGCCGTACCATATCCGGTGAAGTATGACTATCCAAGTTGTTATGTACTAATAAATACTAGAGCTGAGTGATGGTCTAGACAGAATGTCGGGATCACCGGGGTTCTACTTAGTTTTTCCCAAATAGGTAGCCTATGGGGTGGTGTGGAGTTTTTCTAATATAACTAATACAATCCCAACCCATACGAACATAATAGCATGATACAATACACATGATACAAAAGGAAAGTAAAAATGGGTAAAGCGAAGTTTAAGTTTTGACGGTGGCTTGCCTTCGTCGGCGGTGGTCTCCTGGTCAGTCTCGGGGGCAACTTGGAGGTAGTCTTGTCCCGCAGGGTCAATCATCTCGTCTACACGTTGCGAAACAAGGAAAATCACAATATTACAACGGGGCAATAGCAAGCACACCATCACTCAATTTTTCAAACAAAGACACAAGCAACAAAGGACAAAACAATTTCAAGGTTTTCTATTAACTAAGATTTAAATTTTATACCACCTCAACAAGGTTAAAATTTATAACAAGGCAATATGATAATTTTTGTGGATTATTAACATCAATATTAAATAAAACAACTTTAACTTAAAGCAATGTTTTTAACCTATTTTAATCACTAACAACTTTTAAATTTATTTTATTTTTATTAACTAAATGCATAACAAAATTTCTACTGACCAGAAGCTAATTTAATAATAACCTAACAAATTAATACTACTAACATAAATCCTATAGAAATTAAACTAGCAATAGAAATAATAATAAAGGATCACAAATTTAACTAAGCAAAACAATATTCTACAGATGCAGAAAAATAAGGCATAATTCAATGAACATCACAAAATTTATTTCATATTTTTTCTGAGGTACGGTTATTTTTCTAATATTATTTAAGTTCTATAGATTTAAAACAAAAGAAAAAGGGCTCAGCAGACCAGCCCGGCTATCCTGCGCCCACGCGCTTTTCTCTCCACTGGGCCGAGCCCACGTAGCTGCTGTTGATTGAGTTTTTTTAAGAAAAACGAAGGGGTACCGGCCTCCCCAGGCCGTTGGATCTAAATAGATCTCACGGCCAGGGGGTCGTCTTCTCTAGGCGCACGGGGGGGGGGGGGGGGGGGGGGGGGGGGCTCGGCCTGGACTGGCCATGGCGCACAGGGGAAAGGGGAGAGCTCACCGGAGCGTCTCCCAGCGGCGGACCTTCATGGCAGCGAGGGCAACCTGTTTTTTTCCCCAAAACTTCTCGTGGGGACGTCGGGTGGAAAGGGGCTCGCGGTAGACGGGCGTGGAAGAGGCGGGGTAGGGCGTCGACTCCTCCAGGCGGTGGCTCCTCGCCGGTGCAGCTTCGGCGTGGGGCGGAGAGGGGGGCGTTGGCCTCCTCTTCCTCCTTCCCCTCCTCTTCCTCTTCTTCCCTCCCTCCTGTCTACTCTTCCTCTTCTCTTCTGTTCGGCTGGAGGGGGTGTGGTGCGTGCGGGGCGCTGGTGTTGAGCGAGGTGAAGTGAGGGACGAGGCCGGGGGGAAGTTCCCCTTTTATAGCGATCGGGGAGGGGGTGCGGGCGCGGGAGGCCGGAGCGGGAGAGGTGCGGGAGCAGGCGGCCTCCTCGCCTACTGACCGACGAGGGCGGTGGCGAGGGTTGTCGTCACCGGGCGTGAGTCAGCAGGGGGCTATCCTGATGACGTAGGGGATGGGATGAGGCTGACATGCGTGCTAGGGGTGTAAGGGGCTGGGAGAGAGGGAGAGAGGGAGAGAGAGAGAGAGGGGCGTGGGATAGGGCTAAGTGGGGATGGGCTTCGGCCTGGGTTCTCTTTAATTAAAAAACTTTACTGGTTTTGCCAAGAGTTATACCTTTGATTTGGTTTCAATTTGAAACAAAATTTTAAACTCAAACCTTTAAAATACTTTAAAAACTCCAGGGGTATTATCCTAATTTATTTAGATTTTTAGGGAATTTTTAATTATTTTTATAATATTATTACTATTATAATAATAGTAATAAATCATATATCCCTTTTTCAATCTTTTAATTAAATACTCTCTGCTATAGATGTATTTTTAGTTATTTAAGCAATGAATTGTTGTGATGTCAAAGATTTATTTAGAACAAAATTTATTGATCCTACTTTCTTATGGTGGTAAAAAGAGTGGATATTATAATATGAGTGGAGTGCTAAACATTTTTTTATTGGTTGATTATTTTTGGCAAGGCATAAGATAAAAAAACACTCAAGAGCATGGCAAGGTAAGGCATAACAATCAAAACAAAGCATTACGCAAGCATGACAAGGCAATACTAGTGCCATCACATCACAACTTAGAAGAATTTTTGTTTACCCTAATTTTTGGTACTCTAATAACAGGACGAGCAAGGAGAACTCAGATAATCAAGCCACACCTTGAGAAATTGACGAGACGTCAACGAGCTCTCTGAAGCACATGGTAGGGATGCGCAAACCGTGCACCAATCATTCGCAAACATCATCCTCAGGACGCTCGCCCATGACGCACCCCTGGATCCACCTATGCCACCTCACCAAGTGGCTGCAGTGCAACAACGCCACCAAGCACCTGACGATGAAGAGGAATATCCACCCACCCATGGACGGATATACATGATTAAATAAGGACAACCATCCAACAAGCAACATGAGCAATTCACCCGACAAGTCTATCTAGCGACCACCTCATATCCTGCATTACCCGACTACCTCTGCGGCTCGGAAACCAACATCGCGTTTTCGCAAAAAGACCACCCACCAACCATCCCTAGGCCAGGCCACACAACCCTGGTTCTCGAAGCTCGAATCGTCAATTATGATATGTCGCATGTGTTCATGGACGGAGGCAGTAGCATCAACATCATCTTCAGCAAGACACTACAGGACATGTTCATCCCATCCTCCGTGCTCAAGACATCCGTCACCACCTTCCACGACATCGTGCCCGACAAGGGGTTCTCACTGCTTGGAAACATCAGCCTCGATGATGTTTTTGGGCACGAAGGAAACTTCAGTTAGGAGAATCTCGACTTTGAAATAGTGGATTGAAAGTCGCAATACCACGAAATCAATGGTCAACTAGCATTCGCTCGGTTCATGGCCGTCCCCCACTACGCGTACCTTAAGCTCAAGATGCTAGAGCCTAGGGGAGTCATCACCGTCAGCGGAAGTTTTATTAGGTCCAACAGATGCAACAGGGAATTCCACACGATCTCCGAGGCCTTCGGAGTGCAGCAAGAACTCACAGAAATCGCAATGGTGACTGACAGGAGCCTTTTTCCAGTATGTAGTCGCAGCGAGCTCAAGGAAATCAGTCGCGACGCAAGCATTGACAGGGAAACGACAACCCATCAAGTGCACCTGACCGACCCATCCAAGATGGTTTGATTGTTCGCAAACCTACCCACAGAACAGGAACACGCGCTCGTCGAGTTCCTTAACGAATAGTGTGAATTCTTCGTATGGTGCCCAGCTGACATCCCAGGAGTTCCAAGGGAGTTCGCAGAGCACTCTCTCCAAATCTTCCCAAACACCAAGCCAGTAAAACAACCTCTGCGTTCGTTTTTCCGAGCCGAAGCGCAGAGCTATTGGGGAAGTAGTCAACAGACTACTCGATGCCAAATTCATCCGCGAAACAAAGAAGGCCACTTGGGTCGCAAACCCCGTTCTAGTCCCCAAGAAGGACACCCCCGTACTCCGCATGTGCGTCGACTACGGTCCCTTCAACAAGCACTGCCCAAAGGACCACTTTCCCCTACCCCTAATTGACCAGATTTTCAACTCCACATCAGGATGTGACCTCCTCTCCTTCCTCGATGCCTACTCGGGTTACAATAAAATACAGATGAAAGAAGAAGACAAAGAGCACACGTCGTACATCACTCCCTTCGGCGTCTTCTGCTACATGACAATGCCATTCATACTGAAGAACGCGGGTGCCACATACCAACATACCAACATATGAACGCGGGTTCCACATACCAACATACGCGGGTGCCATTCCTACACAACGTCAAAGTCTATGTCGACGACATAGTTAAAAACATACCAAGCTAACACCCTCCTCGATGACTTGTGTGAGACTTTTGCCGCACTAAACCACTACCGTGTCGAGCTCAACCCTAAGAAGTGTGTCTTCGGTGTACCAACAGGCAAACTCTTCAGGTACATGGTGTCTGCACGAGGAAACAAAGAAAAACCAGAGAAAGTCCAAGCACTTGCAACTATGAAGGAACCAGTCAATATTCGGGGCGTCCAGCAGCTCACAGGGCGCCTAGAAGCTCTCAGTTGTTTCATCAGTAGGCTCGGTGAGAGGACTCTACCTTTTTATCAAGGGCCATTTACATTTGTGCCCTTAACTTTAACCCACCAATCAAATTTCCCCTAATTTCAAAGTGTGCTCAAATTTTCCCCTTTTTCATTAGTTGCCTTTATAGAAATGCCCTTTCGTGTCGTTTCCTTCTATTCAAAGACGTTTGAACGGTATCTGGCCATTCCATGGACATTTTCCGCCTGTATACCATATGGGACCTGCTAGGAAACAGATAAAAATACACCCCTTCTCTCTCACACACTTACATGTAGGGCCCACCAAAAAATAGACTATCTCTCTCTTACATGTCGGTCTGCCAAGAAAAAACATAAATAAATAAAAATAAAAGGAAACTCTCCCTCTCTCCCTGACATGTGGGTCCCATCAAAAAACAAAAACATAAAATGAAAATAGTTTTGTAAACAAAATCAAGGGCCCACATGTCATTGTCTTATAATCTTTTTTATCAAATTAGTTAAAGGATTAAATTATATTGTATTAATTAAGATCAGTAATTATTAGCTTAATTAATATATTTTAATCAACTATTTTTTTATGCAAAATTAAGAAATTGGGAGGCATGGCCGGTCGGTGCCGGAGCTCTGGCGTGATTTGGCCGCCACCGGCGGCAAGGAAGGGCGGGGGCGGGTGCTAAGAGGTGGAGCTCCGGCGTGATTTGGCCGTAGTCGGCGGCGAGGAAGGGCGAGGACGCGTGCTGGGAGGAGGAGGGCGGTCAGAGATGGGTGGGGAGGTGTTGGCACCCGTTTTCTGCACGGTAATGGATTTGAAGATGTTTGAGTCAAGATCAACACATTGATGATATTCAGGTCGGACCGTCCGGCTTGCAAGCCTGCCGTCCGAATTATGGACCCTGTTTACAGAAGGGTTGCAGATGAATTTCTGGCCAAGTCGGACCGTCCGGGCTTCAAGCCGGACCGTCTGGTCTCGCGCTGGACCGTCCGAAAAAGTGTACCAGGTGACAGAATGATTTTATCGACAATTTGAACCGTCCGACCTCGAGGCCGGACGTCCGACAAATATAGTGCGGACTGTCCAGGATACAATACGGATGTCCGACCCACCCGCAAAGAGTCTGAATCTACTCGGGATTTTGGTAGTTTGGACGGGAGGAGGACTCATTTTCTTGCAAGGAAATCCCAATCCCCTCATAAATAGATGAGGTGAAGGACGATTGAAACAACACACAATCACAAACACATCTAAACCCTAATTTCATCTATTTTTCCATGTATCTTCTCCCTCATTCTTCGTTTCTTCTTGTTATTGCAGGGCAACTATCCGCGAGAGATCTAGGGGCGATAAGGTCGACCTAGGGTAGCCCATAGCCACCATGTGTCCAGAAGGGGTCCCTCTCGGGCGTGTGGGGTTTCAGTCTCTTCGAAATCACCCACCGGATTGCTTGCGTATCGCTATTCTGGTCGGGTCTCCTTCGACGTGAGCTGCGGTGCATCACCCCTGGCGTCAAGGGTACACGTGACATGTTCGTGTGCCAACACACTTTTTGGCGACTCTGCTGGGGAATATAGATCATGCTTCATCATCAACCATGAAGAACGGAGATAATTTTCCCAATCTATCGAAAGTTGACGTCGGTAACATCATCAAGCCTAGTCTTGAGGAATTACCGCAGGAGCATCGCCGAGCTTATGGGGAGTACAAGAAGGCACGTGAAGATAAGGAGCTATAGGACTTCCTTGGGAATTTCATGAAAGATCGCCAAGGAAATATTGCTCCGGTTGGAGAAATCAAGTTCCCTTCTCTTCATGTTGAAAAGGTTAAACCCTCTGTGAGTACTTCCTTCTCGCCTGAACAATGGGCTGAAATTGATAGCCATATATCTCACAGTAATGATTTTGTTTAACAAGCTTTCTTAGAGAATACTAATGTTAGTAAAAATATGCCTCCATTATCTAGTGGAAGTGTTGGTGCGACTATTAATTTGAGAAACCCTAGTTCAGTTTTGCCACTATCATCAGCGGCTTCTATGCCGATGAATTATGTTCCTACACATACAAATCAAGTTGTTGCTTCACCTATTAGTCCTATCATGAGTATGCCAGGTTCGGTGGCAACGTCGAACCAAACTTTGTCTATAAGTAGGGATAATATTGGATCATTGCCGAATTATGGTTCGATATATATACAACTTCCACCTACTGTCGCTAATCCTACTCGTCATATGCCATCAACACAAGATTCATTGTCCAATACGGAAGAATGATGAATCAGTCTCCGGTTATGTCAATAGGTTTAGGGATATGAAAAGTCGATGTTATAGCTTAGTGATAAGTGAGAGGGATTTATCTGATCTTATAATTAGTGGTCTGAAAGCTTACATTAAAGATAGGTTATAGGGCTATGAGTTTTTAACTATTAATCAAGTCTTGCAAAGGCTTTAGCTCAAGAGAGTCGTGGCAAAAAATAAATAAAGAGGTGCATTGATGTAAGATTGGTCGTCCTAAGGTGAATATGGTTGAATATGATAGTGATCATTCGGACGATGAAGCTAATGTCCATGCCGCTGAGTTTGCTTGGCCCTCCAAGGCCAAACTCTTTACTTGTCAAGATTTAAAGCTGATTCATAAGAATCGGGATGATGATATGAAGTTTAATTTTAACATTGCTAAATGTGATAGAATATTTGATGCTTTGCTGCAAGTCAAGTTTATTAAAATATCTCATGTTTTACTGCTGTTTGAGGAGCTAAAACAACGTGCATATTACAAGTATCATAATTATTTTTCTCATGCTACTAATGATTGCAATGTTTTTCGACGACAGATACAATCGGCCAATAATGACGGACGATTGAATTTTTCTGAGATGCAAATTGATAAGCAGCCCTTCCCAATGAACCCTATGGATTTGGAGGGGCAGAAGATGTTAATTCGGACCTACATAGGCGAATAAGCTAACAAGGACAATGTTGTCATTGGTGAATCCAGGAAAAGCAAGGATGACATGTTGACAAGAAACCCGATGGTGGGGAGGTTATTAAGATCGCCATAAAGAATCCTACACCCGGGGGGCGACCACATGTGCAAGAGAATACTCGTGTCAGATTTGTCAAGCCCAAGATTCTGGAGGTTGGCAAGTGGAAGATAAATGAAGCTAAAGCACAACACAAGAAGATCATGCCAGCCTTTGACATCTTCCTTTCTAAGTATTCCAACCGAGCGGCCGGTTCTAGCTCTAACCGGTCATCATGTTTGAAGCGATCAAGGTCACCTCCTAAGCAGGAATTTCAGTGTCAAGCAAGACCATACGGTAGTGGGAACCAGCATCATGGATGGCGCCACCCCCTTATGCGCCATATTACACAGGTGGCTTTAATGATAGATGGGAACATCCCCCAATTGATCCTTATGCTTTTCATGCAGGGTGGGCAACACCTAGGAGATCCGTGCATGAGAGAATTTCTTACCCCATACAAGACCGTTTGAGTTATGATGCCGATTGGTCAATGCGAGGTCATCCAAAGGAAGCTAACAAGAAAATGTGGCGTGTAAAGTCGCCAAGTTCTATAATTCCAGAGTCTGCTAAGCCAAAAGAGGATAGCATTGGTGTCAAAACTGTTATGGTGGGCACTGAGATGCTAAAAGTCAAAGAGACAATTGTTATCGATGATCCGGCTATTTCAAGTAATGATGTGGTGGCTGTCTCGCAGGGTCCTATGGCTCATAATCATGAAGTTAGCGCAAGTGAGGTCAAGACTAGGGATCCCAAGTATACTCAGCCTAAATGGTGTCCTCCCTGTTTATCCAAGTCAAAAAAGAGGAGGTTGCAGTGCATGAGGAACCATGAGAAGGTGGAGAGAAGCGAAAAAACTGAGGGACGAGTGGTTCAATGAAGAACGTCCCATGACTCCCGCAGTGAAGGTGTGGAGGCCTAAACAAATAGATAACACGGTGGCTCTCACAACACCGATAGTTCCAAGAGAGTATGATGCAAATACTATTGTATCGTCCACACCATCTATCACTTCTCCTTCACTTGAGAATACATCGGAATCGGCGGATATGTGATACGTCCCAAATGTATCTATAATTTCTGCTTGTTCCATCCTTATATTTGTGATATTGTGGGGGCCCGATATGCAGTACTATTTCAGATATGGACATTTGTCAGTAACCGGATACTGGGGTACAAAGTTTCCCTGGTTCCGACTACGCCTCTCGGACAACCCAAGTGCAACCATAAAGGATTCCGGCAAGGAGATTCCGAGAACGCTGCGGAAGAGTGCTCCGGACCAGTTCTAGGAGGGTGGAGTCACCCCGCTAGCTCCCACCGCCCGACAAAGAGTACAGTGCATTCAATGCACTAGAAGACAAGCATGCACCGCTGACAAGAGGCAGCCTACACCTGGCGGGCTCTCTCGTGCGTACTCAGCACATGCATGCCCCAATCGTCCCCGCGACGCCACGAGAACTTCCCGGAAGAGCCCGGAACGCCTCGCGTCCACAAGCATAAGATAACCTCCCTTACTGTAACTGTCAGTGGGACTGTGGCGAGTCCCTTGCTCTATAAAAGGGAGACGCCAACCACATCACAAGGGGGAGGAGGTTTTTGGATGAGAAGAAAGAGGAGTGGGGAGCTTGGATCAGAAGAAAAGAGGAAGAAGAGAACAAGGAGGAGAAACGAAAAGAGGGAAGAGAAGAAGGAAGATCCATCCCAGTGAGAAGCCACCACCTCCATGCATACGCCTCTAGATGTATCCACACTAAAGAAGGAAGGGAAGTTCGTCGCCAGAGCTTCTCAGGAGACCTCCCAAGGATTCTCCTCGGGAGGGTGAGCAGCTCCATCAAGAGTAGAAGAGTTTAGTGGAGTGTAGTGTAGAGTATCTTCTCCTAGAAGACCGCCTTGTACTGTGTTCTACTCCATCACCAGTAAGAAGATCAGACATGCAGGAGTAGGGCTTTTAGTCTCTGGATGACCCGAACTTGGGTAAACCCCTGTGTTTACTCGCATCAGTCCATTGCCGTTTCGACGCCACAACAACCTTCGTCCACATCAAGCAACCGGGAACCCATCGTGTTCCCCGTCCCGCACGGTCTCTGGGCCGTGCCCTCCCGGGAGCGGTCCACCCGGAAAGTGTCCTCGGGGCAGCGTCGCTGCTGCTCTCCCCTGCTTGTGGCCCGACAGGAGGTTGGCGCTAGAAGGAGGGCCTGAGAGACACGACCCCCGAAAACGTTCCCGTCCAAACCCGAGGACGAAGCACATATCGGACCCACCGCGACATATGATGAAACCATATGTCTCGGATTACAACATGATATCACAACATTACAACTACAAGGATACAACATCTCACACAATCGACATACAACTGCCTTAATACAATACATCAACATAAGTTATATGTCTGAGTACAGACTACAATCAAGTCCCTAATGTCAAAGGTAAAACACACCATTCCTGTAACCACATGGGTCCAGGCTCTCCGCCGGGATCCTCCTAACTAGTCGTTGTCGAGTCTCCACGTGAAAATTCGATCACCATACTTGTTGCCGATCAAGAACATTGAAAAGAGTTTGGGGTAGTATCATGAGTACAAAAGTACTCAACATTCAACTGTAGTGGTCAACTGACCCAGCAAGGACTTCATCACTCTTCATTCTAGGATAACTAGTAGTTCACGGTAAGGATGGGGTAGGTGGTGAGGTTGCTGCCGAACTAGCATTTATGAAGTGGCTAACGATCTAGAGGTCAAGATAAGAAGCCAAGCATTCGATGAGGAATATCCTCCAACAAGTCTGTTATCAGCTACTTACGCAAACATAACACATGTCCTATCCTTGTCCTCCCCTTCATGACCCGATGAAGAAGAAGCATTCAAGGCACACACACGTTGATCAAGTTTTAGTTATGATTCAGTGGATGTGATCTACGAACAAGACGTAGGTTCCAAGTCGTCCATAACCGTGGACACGGCTTCTCGAAAAGATTTAACCCTGCAGGGGTGTACCAACTGCCCATTACAAGGCTCCGCACGCACGCCAAGCTCTCTCAGTCGGGTCCGTTCACTCATTGAAGAGTTGTTCCGAGAGATCCAGACGTCATAATCCCTCTAACTAACAACGAACAAATCTGGGTGGCCCCTGGGGAGTCGACACCCAATCCAAAAGCCGGCCGCACTCTTCGATCAGACTCTTCCGTATGGCTAAGGTTGAGTAACTGATCCCCTCACAGGTGGGCAGCCCCCTAACTCACCACTGTGGACCAACAGAGAAACCATGTCTCCGCTGGCCCAAGTTGTTTTAAAGAATATCTGCTAGGAGAGACCCGACAGACACATGCATGCTTTGCAAATGATAAATCAGCTTGGCCACCACTATAAATCTTTGAAGCTTGGTAGGTAAGAAAAGGGAACCCCATAAAATCCCACACGTGGTTAGGCACGCTCAGTCTTAGAACCAATACCCGGAAGTTGGATCCTAGGTGACTTGAATGGAACAAAGAATCGAGGCGGGATAGCCTAGACCTCCGATCCTTCGTCAAATATAGTCAACATTATAATAATCATATCATCCAAAACAATATAATAATGTGATATCCCAATCCAAGGAGTAATAGGGTAACATTCGTAGCATCTTAAGCATGCATACTAAGCAGGGATTGAGCAACGAGCAATAGTAACATAGTAGTACATGGTTTTCCGGGAGGGGACATGGTTGTATCGGTTTAAGAGAGGTTGTAAACATGTGGTAGGATCAAACATCGAACATAACCTAGACTAGCATGCGAATCACTGGTTATAATAGAATGGATCATAAGTAATGTATAGTCCTTTCCTGTTGATAAGTCGGATTCTGAAGGTGTAGTCGATCGCATCTCGCATCATCACCGAGAGTAACCGCGGGAGCACACAAGAAGGTAACACTGGAAAGGCAATCGACGAACAGGCATCTATTACTACGAATCAATCACCAGCAAGCAACATCAAGAAGGCAACATGAGACAATGCACTATGGTGCGGATCTACCGTCGATCAAGAGCGGTTACTAACAGGTTAAGTGAAGTATCGATCTCACACGACGATACTACACATTTACGATGGTTCAAGTTGTTTAGCTACACAACATGAGCAAAGGTTGTTAACATGACATCTCACACAAGCATGGGAAGAGATGAAGCATAAAGTAAACTATTTATGCTAGTCAAGTTAAGCGAGGCAAAATCCTAAACATGGCATGTCACTAAGTACCCCACGACAATTATAGTTTTATTACTGTTCTGCCCTAAACCATATTTTATTATTTTATTAGCAAGTAAGAGCAGCATAATCATAAACTACATGCAATTTTAGTCAAGTTACATATAAAGAACAATTTTATTGGAGAAACAGTTAAAAAGTTATCAACTAATACATTTTGTAGTGGCATGTCATGTAAATAGTAGTGAAACAACATGTAAACATGAGCAAAAATGGCAAAGGAGTACATTTTATTAATCGACACAGAAAACTAGGCAAGTTTCATGTAGAACACGTTTCCATCGCCAAGCGGTATAAAATACTGCTATTTAATATACCCAGAAATAGATAAATCTTCTACTGGGCCGAAACTATAGCAAAACGGACTATACAACGCACTATACTACGCACACGAGCGTCGGATACCGAGATAAATCTGTTGGTCCAGGCCCAACTGGAACTGCAGCAACAAATAAAAAAGAAGGGGGCGCTCACCATTGGGCCAAGGCCCAAATCGACATGGGCGAGAGATAGTGCCACTGCGCTCGTGGGCGAGAGAGCGTTGTGGGCCGTGCTCGGTGCTTCTAGGCATGCAGGCGTGCCGGCCCACATGCAGCAGTTGACGGAGGCTGCTGCTGGATTGGGGTGTGCGAGCACTCCTGCTCTTTCCCGTTGAGCAGAGCAGCGGCGGCGCTCGGTGTGGGCTCGCTGGAACGGCGCTGCTGGCGGGGACGACTAGAAGACGCGGATCCGGCCAGCGGGATGGCGTAGGGGCGGTTCCGACGATGGTGAAGCTTCGGGCAGCGCGGGCTCCGCTCATCCATGGCGTCTCAGCGTGCAACACATGGAGAGAAGAGAGAGATTAGAGAGGAGAGGGAGAGAAGAAAGGGGAAGGAGAAAGTCACGCGGGAGGGAAGCTCACCGGAGGGGAGGGGCGCCGAGGCCGGCGGCGGGTCACCTTGCCGGAGGCGAGACGCGGGGAAGGAGCTCGGGCGCGAGGAGGCCTTCGGGCGCTCAGGCCGGGGCTGCTTCGGGGTGACGTGGCTGGCCCTAGGCCGTCGGATCAGCCGATCCAACGGTCCAGATCGGGGGAGGCTGGTTTCCAGATCTGGGTAGGTGGGGATTGGTGCTGGTGGTGGCAAGTGGCGGCGGGGGAGAGGGTGGAACAAAATCTGTGGCAGTAGGGGCTAGGGTTTGGCCTAAAATAGCTAGGGTAGCCTGCTATATATAGCAGGTGGTTGCTTCGGAGGGGCTTCGGGCCACAAAATGGCCCGTTCCGGGTCCAGTTTTTGGGTGTGCTAAATTCTGAAGATAAGAGGGGTATCCGGGAGGTCAGCTAACAGCGCACAATGCATTTTACAAAATACGCCCATGGAAATATACCGGCTACTATGTCTGGCACTTCCGATCGTTTACCTGCCCGACGAAGTCGAAATCGCACGAAATGCGAAGCACCGCGCGCCACACAATGACCACGTCGTCTACAACGTTTCACACCCATCCGAATACGTCTAAAACCTCTCGATAAAACAATCCGTTTAAATATAAATGGGGTTTTCTGTTCCGATGGTGACGGCTAGTCCTGTGCCGGAAGTTGCGATGGTGATCGAGTGAAACCCGGTGTCGCAAAAGGTCCTGTGCCATGGTGGAAAGGCTCGGTCACGCATACCGGTACGAGAAGGAAGGGGAATAACTCACTAATTAATAAATTGGCGAAGAAAATACTGCAAACAATTCCAACAATCAACAAAGTAATATAACAAACATTTTTTTAATTTGGGGTAAAATCTCGGGTTGTTGCATATTGCTATATGTTTTGCTACACTTCCATATCATTTACAACATATTTGGACTAACCTACTAACTCAGTGCCCCAGTGCTAGTTTCTGTCTGCTATTGTTCGTGCATTGTAGTAAAATGTCAGAAATAAAAGTGCTCGAAAAATTCCAGAAAAATTAGATAAAAAACCAGCAGTTCAGAAGACTCCAGAAGCCCGAAGTAGAGCCGGAGGGGGCCCACGCCCTGGCCAAGAAGCTAACTGACTTGGCCAGGGAAGAGGCTGCGCCACCTGGTCGCCTGGTCAGGTGGGGCCTCCCTTCGCCCCCTTTGTCCTATATTTACATCCCGAGGAGAAAACCCTCGGACTGACCCCCATTACGTGATTTCATCCATTATTCCGCCGCCGGAGCGATTCCGATATCGAGATCGCCAGGAGAAGGCGTCCCAGCACCCCGCCGGAGGGAGGATTGACCTCCGGAGACCTCTCCACCACCATGATCGTCTCCAGGATGTGTCATGAGTAGTCCCCCTTGGAGCATGGGTCCATGATTAGTAGCTATGTGATGTCTTCTCTCCAATCTTGTGCCTCAACTCTTAGACCTTGTGAGCTGCCCTACATGATCAATCAAGACACTTATGTATTAGTTTCTCTGTTGTTATGATGTGTTTGCTGGGATCCAATGGATTATGAGATTATGTTCAGTTTGTGATGAGTAATATATTTGGTTTACCTTTTATGTTTTAGTTCTTGAGTATTCTTGCATGTTTCCTGTTACGTTTGCTGCTTTGGCCAAGTAGTAGATTGTAACTCCAAGAGGGAGCGTTATGCTTGATTGTGGGTTCATGCCCCCCGATGTCTAGCTTGAGTGTTAGAAACATGAGACTAGGGGATGTGTTGTTGCCACCAGGGAGAAAACAGTTGTGCTTGTAACTGTGGTTGAAAGGATTGCTTACATTACGCATAGAGTGATAATGAATTTCTTTGTTGCTTTGAGTCTAAAGTTTGGCTGGGGTTCGCAACTTAGTACCAGCGAGATGTTCTAGATATATATCTCAAGGTGGATGATTAGTGAGTAGATGCTGATGAATAAACGGTCTACTCATTTTGGTGTCATGCCCATACGATTGAGACTCTAGCTTTCTTGTAGCATAATTAGCATTGCGGTGAGTTTAATTTTGTCAATTGCCCGGCTGTATCATCTTTTGGGAGAGAGAGATCACAAGTGAAAGTCATGGGACCCCGGTCAAAATTTCCACCATAGTTTACACCGTTCACCTTTACTGCTTTTATTTCCTTTCCTTTTCAATCACCATTATTAATCCCCGTGTGTTTTGATCCTTTGTAAACAACAAGACCGGTGATATTGACAACCTCTCTGACTCGTTGGGATCAAAGTTATTTGTTTCTGTGTGCAGGTCCACGTCAACTCAAACCATCCCGCAAACTTCAGGCGCCATTGACACCTACTTGTATCTCTTGGACCCCTACTGGATTGATAACCTTGTTATCTTCACCGAAGGAAATTTGCTACTATATACATCGTAACCTTCCACTTGGGGTAACCAACAAGGAGGTGTTATCTACACCCATCAATATGCATGAGGAGGAGGAATTGTTGGATTATAAGCCTACGCCTGTCCATGAAAGTATGGATATTAATATGGTGTTCTACCTGCCCGCTGAATTTCGCGCCATATATGAAGAAGGGGAGGTGGCTCATTTAGATTTTGGCCCTAAGAATTCTATATTCTAGAAGCCAAAAGAACCGGTGACGCACTTGAGGTCGTTATACCTAGAAGGTCATATTAATGGATCGCCGGTTTCTAGGATGCTTGTTGATGGCGGGGCCGTTGTGAATCTTATGCCTTATTCGGTCTTCAAGAAGTTGGGCTTGAATGATGAAGAGTTGATAAAGACCAATTTTCTTCTCAATGGATTCGAAGGCAAAGAAAAAACTGAAGCCAAAGGCTTCATGTATGTGGAGCTTACGATGGGAAGACGAACTTTGGCTACCGCGTTCTTTGTTGCTGAGGTGCAGGGTAATTGCAACGTCATACTTGGGCGCGATTGGGTTCATGCAAATCAGTGTGTGCCGTCTGCTATGCAGCAGTTCTTGATTCAATGGTTTGATGAGGAAGTGGAAGTCGTTCATGCGGATAATTCAGCCCGTGTTGCTTTGGCTGATGCATCGTCGGATTGGCAACATCCCCATGCTTCTTGTTTGACAGGGCGTGATTTGTTAGATTTTAATTTTCTTAGTGCCACAAAGAATGGTTTCATGCCTGTATGTTTAAAGACGGTTGGTGGTAACCGGCTCCAAGGAATGATGTATTTAAATGGATTCTAACTCCGAATGGTTGCAAAAGCGTCTTGAAGACTATCGGTCCAATGGGAACGATATGTTTGAGTCTATGGAAGAGTTGGAAGACATGGATAAGTTAGGACAAGGTTTTGCGTCGGCCGATCCATTAGCGTAGATAGACACAGGGGATGGTTCAATTCCTATGCTGATTTTTGTGAACAAAAATCTAGAAGCCGATTGTAAAGTTAAAATAATCGAGCTGTTGATAGAATATATTTGTTGCTTTGCGTGGGAATATCATGAGATGTCGGGTTTAAGCCGAGAGCTAGTTGAGCATCGGTTGCCTATAAAGAATGGTTTTATGCGTTATAAGAAAACAAATAGAAAGTTTAATCCTAAAATATATGACTATATCAAGGTAGAGATCGGTCGATTGCTTAAAGCTAATGTTATTAGACCTTGCAGGTATGCCGAATTGATTTCTAATATTGTGCCTGTGGAGAAGAAAGGGTCCAACAAGGTGAGGGCATGTATTGATTTTAGAGATGTGAATAGAGCTACGCCCAAAGATGAGTATCCCATGCCAATAGTCGATATGCTTATTAATGAAGCTTCTAGACATAAATTTATTAGCTTTCTGTATGGTAATGCTGGATATAATCAGATTTTTATGGCCGAAGAGGATATTTATAAAACTTGTTTTCGGTGTCCCGGTCTCATTGGTTTATTTGAATGGGTTGTAATGACTTTTGGTTTGAAGAATGCCGACGCCACGTATCAAAGGGCCATGAATTTAATTTTTCATGATTTACATGGCGTTACTTGAGGTCTATATTCATAATATTGATGTTAAATAAGATGCTTTTGAATCTCACTTAGCGGATTTGCGTTTAGCTTTTGATAAGATGAAGAAATACGGACTAAAGATGAATCCTTTGAACTGTGCTTTTGGAGTATTGGCTAGCAAGTTCTTGGGTTTCATTATTCATGAGGACGGTATAGAAGTTGATCCCAAGAAGATAGAAGCTATACAAAAGCTGGCAGCTCCAATGTGCAAGAGAGATATGCAGAAATTTCTTGGCAAGATTAATTATTTGAGGAGATTCATTGCTAATTTGTCAGTGGAGGTTGATGCATTTACTCCTATACTTCAGTTAAAGAATGATGTTGATTTTAATTGGGGGAAAAATAGCAAGAAGCATTTGACATGATCAAGAAATATTTATGCAATCCTACGGTGTTGAAAGCTTCTAAGCATGGAAAGCCCTTTAGACTTTATATTGCGGCGGAGGAAGGTGTTATTGGTGTTATTTAGACTCAAGAGACCGAAAGGAAGGAACATGCTATTACCTATTTGAGCCGGCGCCTTTTGGATGCCGAAAAAAGGTATACCTTCATTGAGAAAATATGCTTATGTTTATATTACGCATGCACAAAACTGATACATATTCTAGTGCATAGTAATTGCATATTAGCTTGTCAAACCGATGTTATCAAATACATGTTGCATAGGTCAATTCTTAGTGGTAGAATTGGAAAGTGGGCTTATGTTTTGATTGAATATGATTTGGCTTATGAATCTTTGAAATCTATGAAAGGCCAAATTTTTGCTGATTTTATAGTTGACCATCGAATTGATAGTAAGCATGATATTGATATAAACCATGTTTTGTTAGTGCCATGGAGATTATATTTTGATGGTTCAGTTTGTAGCAATGGCCAAGGTGTTGGTGTTCTTTATTTATCTCCTCATGGTGTTGTTTTTGAGGCCACATGCCATTTACAATACTTTTGCACCAATAATCAGGCCGAATATGAAGCATTGTTATTCGGTTTAGAGATGTTTCTTGATATAGGTGTTTCAATATTGAGGCTTTTGGTGATTCGTTTTTAATAATGCAACAAGTTTCTGGAGTGTTTAAATGCTCTGATGAATCACTCAATGTTTATGTTCATAAATTTCTAGATGTAGTTTCTACTTTAGATCATTTTAGTATTGCTCATATATCTAGACATGAAAATTGGAAAGCCAATGAATTGGCGCAACAAGCATCTGATTATCATGTTGATCGTGGCATGTTTTATATCTCGGAAGAGCTGATGACTTGTCTTGCCAACATGGGAGAGGCCGCATTGGATGTTACTACTTCGGCCACTAATGGAAAAACTAGTGCAGGTGAAAGTCAAGATTGGAGGAAACCCAATTATCTGTGTAATCTTACTGAAAGGATGTAAGTGCATCTAGTTCCCCCTTTGAGGTTTTTGAGATTTGATGACAAAATGGTTGAGGGACTAATGTGTTTGTGAGTATACACAGAAGAAAAGTCCCCGAGGTATATGGTTTAACCACCAATGTCAACCCCCCAAAAATGTTGACAAACATTGAAGAAACCGGTGCTTTCCTGACGCATGTCGAAGAGCAAAATCCTAAGGAATCTGGATCATGAGGCATCCAGTCTGAGTCCTGAGGAAGCTGAGCGCCATCGTGATGCAACTCAAGTTGAAGCAAAAGTTGAAGCATAGTCTCCATTACCCTTTTTGCTTTCTTGAGTCATAGGAAAACACTGTACTGTCGGAGGGGTTGAGGAAAACGAGCAAAATTCTGAGGAATTGATCAATAGGAAACCGGAAGAAAAATCCTGAGGAATCTCCTGAAGTAGAAGTTCAGTTCCTCGGGTGTCTGAGACGTTTTCTTCAGGACACTGAGGTATTTGTCTTTGATTGAGGAGTTAGGAAATTACGAGTGCAATTTTCCTGAAGAGAGAGAGAGAACATTTCGACCGTGCCACATGTCACGTGGAGAGTTGCTGGTACCGATCCAGCCAACGGTCCGAAGTGTGGGCATGAATGTCTTTTTGTGCATGGGCATTTATGTCTTTCCACTAGGGATTGCTCCGCGACTATAAATAGCCATCCCCAGCCCCATTTGCGGGTTGGCTGCTCCAAGAGAAAACTTGACATATGTCATTTGTGAGCATCCCTCCTCTGAAGCAACTGAAAAACCCAAGTGATGAAACCACACTAGACCTGAATAGTTGAGAAGTTCTGAGGAACTCGGTTCGAGTGATCCGAGGCTTTTTACTTTTGAAGACTGTGATCTTCCAGCCAGTGTAGGAGTCATCGTTCTGAGGAATTCAAGATGCAATTGTGAATTCCCGAAGTGAACGGAGTCTGTGAAGGTTTCGGGAGTCTACCTTGAAGAATCACCTGAATTATTGGACGGAGTATGAGGACTTTAGTTCAAGGAGATCAAGGTGAAGACTATGTCTTTTGAGTTAAATCTCAGCCTCTCCAACCAGATGTAGAGTTTTCACAGCAACTTGAACTGGTATACCAAATCTGTGTCTTCAAGCCCTTGGTGCTATTTCTTCAACTCATCTACCTTAGTACCCGCATTGATGAATTCATTCTGCTGCTTTTGTTTATGTTTCCCTCTGATCCGATACATCATAATTTGCATCTGATGCACACTACTGAATTCGGAGCACTGCAGCTCGGGTAAAAACGAACCGCATGCAGTATTTTCGCGATAACTTTTGAAACGTTTGTCGTAATTGAGCGTATGATACACCGTTGGATTCGTATGGAAAAGGAGCATCTTCCGTATGTTGAAAACTTCCCTCGATTCTTCACGGATTAAGAGCAGTTTCGAAAATGGTGCGGCGACCCACTTTCACAGCTGCAGTTTTTTCGCGATTTCTCTTAAACCGTTCATCGGAATGATGCAAATGATATACCGTTGGAAAGATATCGATCAGGCGCTCCATCCATATGTAGAAAACTTTGTGTAATTCGCTAAGGATTTGAGAGAAATCTAGCCGCAAAAAAATGCAGCAACTCTGTTTTTCGTTTTCGGATCTTGTAAAGAGTAGAACTTTTTAACCACTTGTCCGATCGATGCGTATGATACACCTATGGATTTTTCTGGAGTAGTATATTAATCCATATGTTGAACACTTTTCCATATTTCGCACAGTTTTGAAGTAATTTGAAAACCGGTGTTGCTGCCCTCTTTTGGACAGCGGGAGTTTTTTCTTAAATTCATTTGATTCGTTCATCCGATTGATGCAATTGATACACCATTGGATAGCTATCGTTGATGCGTCCATTTGTATGTCAAACACATCCTCTAATTCCTTACGGTTTAAAAGTTGTGTCGATTTTAGTAAATCACGAAACTCCGTTCCTCGCGGACCCGGAATCGACGAGGTGAACTGCATTGGCCGGGAAACCGCACTGCATTATCGCCAGACAGAACACATGTGTTTTTCGCGGAACTAAAAATCGGCGAGTGAACTGCATCCACGGGGCACCCGATTGCATCCGATAGACAAGCACATTGTATTATCGCAAAACAGAATTACACGTGTTTTTCGCGGATCCGAAATCGGCCAAGTGAGTGAACCGCATGCGACTGTTAAGCGCACTGCATTTCGGCTTCACAATTGAGCTTCATCTTTTTTATCTCGTAATTCACATATACGATAAATATTATCCTGTAATTTGCATCGGAACACCAAGCGCACTGCACTTTTTTCAGTTTATTGCATCAAAACATCAAGCGCACTGCAATGTGAATGAAGCAAACAACACATGATGAAATCGCTCTACATCAAACGAACAAGTGAGCTGCAATATTTCTTTTACTATACATATATCCAATACAAAAATCACACTTTTTTTTGTTCTATCTGAACTAAACTGGAGCACACTGACAATTTAATTGAAGTGCAATGCACTGCACAAACCATACACAAAAAGCAGAACCCCACACCACATCCGAGCTGCATCACCGATCGAGTCGAACTGAGGTATATCATCCATAATTATCAACCACAAAAATTAACTGCATGCGCTGAAGCAACCGAACCGCATCTGTACAAGTTATACCGCTGAAACAAAGACTCTAGCAAATTGCAATTTTGTGCCAACGACAACCTAAAAAGGCAAAAATAATGTATAACTCCGATATGCACTGCATCCGTCCATTATCCGGAGTGTATGATGTTGTCAGCCGTACTGCATGCTGATGAGGACATCTCTACTAATGTTACACCCACATCTTCACCAACTACACATACTGGACCAGTTACTAGAGCACGTGCACGTCAACTAAATTATCAGGTACTTTCGTTTCTTGCGAATCCTTCTAATGTTCATGAACATATGATGCTGCCTAAATTAGATACTTTTGTTTTGCTTATGAATGAAGGACCTAGCATGGACAAGAAGGACGGTCATTGGAGCGGGATCAAGCATGGAGAAGAAGGTGCGCGCGCGGGAAAGAACAATGGAGCTTCCAGTGGGGATTTTCGCACTTTGAAGCCACCATAAGGCATGCATGAAGGCTTGGACGAAATACACGAGATGCCACTTCATTATTTTCGTCCAAGAGCAATTATAGGTGCTGCGTCACCTTAATATTGGGCTGGGCCCATGTAATTTCTAAATACCACATTATAGGCTGTTTTTAGAGTCCGTATGTGTGGGGAAACCGAGTTAGGGTTGTTTTCGGACCCCACCTCCAAGGGGTCACGAAAATCCCCTCTGTTCCCCCATATATACAGCCCTTAGGGCGTCGTTTAGACTTGGGTTTTAATTAGATTTAAGTTAGCCATAGCCGCGACTTCGAGCTCTTCGTTTGTGTCATCCGACCAGGCCAAGACCTCATTGGAACCCCAACTTTCATAATCATTCATCTTATATTCGCAATATCCAGATTGCAATTCTTAGTTCTTGCTTGTTCTTCGATTGCTTGCAGGAATTAGACCTTCGTGGTCAGGTTGATCGTGCATCCGCGGGATCAATAACCTCTCGGAGTTGGTTTAGCGATCGCTAAGGCGCAACGTCTTCGCACGTTCGTAGTCGGATCGTGAAAGTCGTCTCCATCATAATCGATCTCCACCATCTCATCGAAACATCGGGACACCTTCGCCTCTATCACATGCCGAGGAATGGGAGGTTGGCAAGCTGTGCACCTCCATCACGGCCCTCAAAAGCTTGCAATGGCACAAATCCATGGCGATATTTTTGAGAATCAAGGGATCCGGCGAGAACCGTCGCTCATCCACGGGACTGGTTCCTCAGGCCGCCATGGGTTGAAGAATCGCCAGATCCCGCTGATACGTCCAAAACGTATCTATAATTTCTGCTTGCTCCATGCATATTTTGTGTGATATTGCTATGATCTAGATACACTTTCATACACTTTTGATCATATTTGGACTAACCTATTAACTCAGTGCACCCCAGTGTCAGTTCATGTTTTCTGCTGTTTTTCTATTTCAGTTTTCCCCATATAAAAAGTGCCAGAAAAATTCCGGGAAAAATATAGGAAAAATCAGCGTACAGGAAGCTTCGCGAAGAGCCCAAGAGGGGCCAGAGGGGAGCCAGGGGAGCCAGGGGGCCCAGGCGGCCACCCGGCGCGGCCCCACCCCTGGCCGCGCCAGGGAGCGCCTGGGGCCCCTGGTCCACCTCTGGCTGCCCCCCTTCGCCTATTTATTCTCCGTCACGGGGAAACTCCGGAGACAGAACCCTTTTTCGCGATCTATCCTCTGTTCCGCCACCGCCGTGCTTCCGAGATCGGGAGCACCAGAAGACCTCTTCCCGGCACCCTGCCGAAGGGAGGGCCGACCTTCGGGAGTCTCCTCTCCACCATGGATGCTCCCCGGATGTCTCGTGGGTAGTTTTCCTTGGACCATGGGTCCGTGATCAGTAGCTATGTGATGTTCTCCTCCCCTCTTTGTTCTTCATGGTTTAGACCTCGTGAGCTGCCCTACATGATCGAGGCACTTTTGTAATCTTTCTGCTATTGCTATGTTGAGTTTGATGGGATCTGATGGATTATGAGATTATGTTCAGATTGTGATAGAGTAATATATTTGGTTTTTATCTCTTATATTTTTGTCCCTAAGTAATTCTTGCAAGAGGGAACGTTATGCTCGATTGTGGGTTCATGCCCCCTGATGACACGCTTGAGTGACAGAAACATGAGTCTAGGGGATGTGTTGTTGCCACAAGGGGAAAACAATGGTGCTTGTAACCGCGGTTGCAAGGATTTTTTACTTTACACAAAGTTCTTTTTAATGCAGTTGTCTGTTGCTTTGGGTTTACACTTTGGGTGGGGCTCGCAACTTAATACCAGCGAGATGTTCTGGATAGATATCTCAAGGTGGATGATTAGTAGTAGATGCAGTTGGATTACGGTCTACTTATTTTGGCGTACTGCCCGTGCTTTTGAGCCTCTTCCTTTCTTTTGTAGCATAGTTAGCATTGTGGTGCGTTCATAATCCTGTCAATTGCCCTTCTGTAATTTGTTTACCTCGCATAGCAGTTTTATCGTCTTTTGGGAGAGAGACATCACTAGTGAACATCACGTATCCCGGTCCATACCCTTATTACTGTTTCCACGCTATCTTTACTTTTCTGCTTTTACTTTCAATTGCTATCATTATCCCTTGTGTTTTACCCTTTGTGAACAACAAGACAGGAGAGATTGACAACCTCTCTGAACTTTGTTGGGAACAAAGTTATTTGTGTCTGTGTGCAGGTCCACGTCAGTTGCGCCGCTGACACCTACTTATAATCTCTGGAATCCTACTGGAGACAAACCTTGGTATCTTCACCGAGGGAAACTTGCTGTTGCGCTACATCTCAAACCTTCCACTTGGGGTAACCAACGAGGGGCGAGAAGCCATCAAGCGAATTCCTGGCGCCGTTGCCGGGGACTCCAAGTGCTAAGATAGGGGAGTTGCACACTACCCTTTACCTTTGTTTTTTAGTCTTGTTAGTTTACCTTTCAGTTTTTATCTTTGTGTCTTTTATCAAAAATTACAAAAAAATCTGCCACACTTGCTGCTACTATGGGTTCCACTGAAAACACCAAGTTGTGTGACTTCACTAGTCACAACAACCAAGACTTTATCTGCACTCCCATTGCCACACCTGCCACTTCAGCTACCTCTTATGAAATTAAACCTGCTTTGCTAAACCTTGTTATGAGAGATCAATTATCTGGTGCTGGAGATGATGTTGCTTTACACTTGAACAATTTTGTTGAATTATGTGATATGCAAAAGTATAAAGAAGTAGAAGGTGATGTTGTTCATCTCAAGCTCTTTCCTTTCTCTTTAAGGGGAGATGCTAAAATCTGGTTTCAATCTTTGCCTAGGAATAGCATAGATTCTTGGGATAAGTGCAAAGATGCTTTTATAGGGAAGTATTACCCACATGCTAAAATTATCCAATTGAGGAGTAACATTATGAATTTTAAGCAATTGGATAATGAACACGTTGCCCAAGCTTGGGAACGAATGAAATCTCTTGTTAAGAAATGCCCTACACATGGTTTGACTACCTCGATGGTTATCCAGACTTTTTATGCGGGCTTGAACTTTACCTCGCGGAACCTGTTAGATTCGGCCGCGGGAGGAACCTTTATGTCAACTACACTTGGTGCTGCCACGAAGCTTATGGATGAGATGATGACCAATTATTCCCAATGGCACACCGAACGTGCTCCAACAGGTAGGAAGGTAAATTCTATCGAGGAAATTACCTCCCTCAATGAAAAAGTTGATTTAATTATGTCTCTACTTACCAAGCAACCCTCTATTGATCCTCATGATGTCCCTTTAAATTCTTTGGTTGCTCAAGAACAAGTAGATGTGAACTTTATTGCTAGAAACAACTTCAACAACAATGCTTATAGGGGAAATTTTGCTAGCAATCCTAGACCGTTTCCATCCAACTATGGGAGCAACAACACCTACCCTAGCAACAAAAACCCCTCCTCTGAATTAGAAAGCAGGCTTAGAGACTTTATCACTACCCAAAAGGCCTTCAACAAAAATGTAGAGGAGAAATTAGCTAAAATAGATAATCTCTCTTTGAAGGTAGAAAGCTTAGCCCTTGATATTGAGATGCTTAAAATTAGAACCTCTCCCCTTGAGGAGAATAAAGCCACTCCTATTAATGCTATCCAATTACAAATTAATGAAAATATTAGGATGATGGCTAAACTTAAAGAAAGGTGGGCTAGAGAAAAAGAGGAAGAGGATAGAATTAAGAGCCTTCCTACACACCACACAGTTGCCACTATCCAAATTGTTGAGGACACCCAAACTATTAGCACCCAATGCACTCCTAGTCCCGTTGGACCTATTAATGGTGATGCTAATACCTCAACCGAAGATAAAGAAACTCCTATGAACATAGAGGGTTTCAAACAAGTGAGCCTAGATGACACTACTACCACCTTTGATAGTAGTGATATTTATTTTGATAGTTGTACCCTCTCAGAAGTTATTAGCTTGTTACACAAAATGTCTAGAGACCCCCACACTAGCACACTTAATCTTGCCTTCACGGAGCATATCACAAATGCTCTCATCAAAGCTAGGGAGGAGAAGCTTAGAGTAGAAGCCTCCATACCTAGGAAGCTAGATGATGGTTGGGACCCTATGATCAAAATTAAATTAAATAACTTCTCTTGCTATGCTTTATGTGATGTTGGAGCTAGTACCTCCGTTATGCCCAAAAGAATATTTGATATGTTTGAATTGAAGCCCTTTGAGCCTTGTTCTTTTGGTGTTCGTCTTGTTGATTCTTCCGTAAAGAAACCTTTGGGGAAGATCGACGATGTTCTTATCATTTTCAATGACAACTATGTTCCCGTTGATTTTATTGTTATGGATATAGAGTGTGAACCTTTGTGTCCGATTATTTTGGGACGTCCTTTTCTTCGCACCGTTGGTGCGGTTATTGACATGAAAGAGGGGAATATAAAATTCCAATTCCCATTCAAAAAGGGGATGGAAAACTTCCCTAGAAAGAAAATCAAGTTACCTTTTGAGTCCGTTACTCGGGCTAGTTATTCTCTTTCTCTTGATAAAACTTGATTCTTCTTTTGCATCATGCCTAGCTTAAAGGCATAAAAGAAAGCGCTTTCGGGAGGCAGCCCACAACCAATTTAGGTTTTTATTTTTGCTTTTGTTGTGTCTTGATGATTGTTACTACTGTAGCAACATCATTGTATCTTTATTTTTCAGCTTTGTGCCAAGTTATAGCCTCTTACGGCAAGGGAAGTAAAAGTTGTGACATGCTGTCCAGAAAACAGATTCTGTCCTCGTGACCAGAAAAATTCCAGAAAAATCCCAGTTCATCTTTTTGAGCTGAAATTTTTACACATCATGCTCTATACAATTACAAAACTTCCGTATGTTCTGAGTTTTTTTATTTGAGTTGCAGAAGTGTCCCTAAAAAAATTCTTTACTACCTGTTGTTCTGTTTTTCACAGATTCTGCCACGTTTTGTCTCTCCTAACTTTTGCAAACCTTAAGCTTGCTTTTTATTTGCAAAAACGTTTTGGCACTCTTGAGAAACAGTAGCTCTTCAAGAATATCTTTATGTCCAGTGGGGAAAAATTATTTTATTAAGGGTACTAACCTCTCTAATCAGCTTATGATGAGTTATGTATGAAGGGAGTTTTCAAGTGTGCGATGGAAGATGATGAAAGAAGATCCAGGAGTGTCAAGCGCTCAAGCTTGGGGATGCCCCCATGCATCCCCAACAAATATTCAAGGAGACTCAAGCGTCTAAGCTTGGGGATGCCCCCGTTCATCCCCTTCTCCATCAACAATCATCGGTTCGTCCTTCATCTCACTATATTTTTATCACTTCATGCGTTATGTGCTATGCTTGGAGCGTCTCGCTCTTAGGTTTTATTTTTAGTTTTCTTTAGCTTTGCTTTATGTTCATAACAAGTTAGATCCCGTCTTACTTTGTGTGGGAGAGAAACACACTCCACTTTCAAAATCTAGAACATATCATAGGATTTTTCCTGCTTATCTTTTTGCTGTTGTGTGTTCTTTATCTTTTCGTAGCTACTGCCATGTTTAGTTTTAGTCTTAGTTTGTCTTTAGCAAGAACCTTGGCTTTTGTTTAGTTTGTTGCTGGAACTCTTTTTAGTTTTCATGTTTATCTTGTTAAAGAGAGTTGGTTGTTGCACTGAGTTGTGTCTTGTCTTAAGAGTAGGTAATTGAGGTTGCTATTTTCTTCTAGTAGTAACTTGCAATAGTTTTGAGGTATTGATGTGAGTAATGTTTGAACTTTTGGTGTCAAGAGATCTAGCCTATTAGTGATAGGTGTCGTATTTTGGGCAATCCGTGTGTATTTTCAAAACCTACAAAACTAGTTGAGAACTCTACCTACTAGATGGATCACTAATCTTTGGAGGGATCAAATATTAGAGAACACTCACGTACCATGAGTCGAGGATGCGCAAGGATAACCAAACCCCCATACAATCCTCCTCGGGGTACTTGTCTCTTTGTGAACCTCCTTATTAGATTGAGAGTTACCGATAATAAGTGCATGAGTTCTTCAGACTAATGTAAGTATTGAAAGTTGACACTTCCACCTTCCCATATTTTGCTAGCCTCTCACGTGTCGTGCATTGCCTTCTTCTCACTCCGAGAGTTGGTGTCCACCTTCGTCGGTACATCCAAACCCTTGGCATGATATGCTCTGTCATCATAAACCTCCTTATATCTTTCCTCAAAACAGCCACCATACCTACCTATCAAGGCATTTCCATAGCCTTTCCGAGATATATTGCCATGCAACATCCACCTCTTCATGACTTGATCTTCATGTCATACATGTTCCTGCTACACTGTCAGCGACATACATTGCATACATCATGATAGTTACATCTTCTTTATGATTTTGAGTACCTTGTAAAGTGTGAAAGATTTCCTTTACCTTCTTGTAAAATAGAGTGTTGCCCTTAAGTGAGGAAAAGATCTCAAAGTGGACACAATAAAAGATCCCGAAGAGGACAAATGAGAGTTAAATAGAAAGAGCCATTGATTCCACAAAAAAATACAAAAAATAGAAAAAAGAGAAAAAGAAATAAAAAGAGAGAAAGGGGCAACACTACTATCCTTTTGAGAGATCCACACTAGTACTCCCTTTATATCCTTGTACTCCATAGAGATGATCTTTATGCATATAGCTATGTGGGGACCTTCAAACTATAGAACTTGGCTTGCATATTCCAAGGATGAGCCTCCTCAAACGAGCTCTAGGTCTTCATGAGCGAGCAAGTTAGATGCACCCCCACTAGTTCCATTGGAGGGCTTCCTAGCTCGTATGTGCATCCGTTGCATGGCAATCCCTACTCCTCACATCATATTTATCATTTGGTATCTCTTGCCTATGATTGTCCTCATTGATGTGATCCTTTCTCATCCTTTTTGTCTTCCTCCTCCGTACTTATCTCTTTGCCATCCTAAGTGTCAACTCTCGTGCTTACGCTCATCCATTGCATGAGTGCTCAAAATATCGAAAATGAGTGGATCAAATTGACTTGTACCTGGCTAGTGGTCTGGGGATGAGTCAAGATAAGATTCCAAAGAGGACCAAGTGTGAAACTTTAGTAGATTGAGTTCTCAACACAAAAATACTTTTTCTCGTATTCCCTATCCCCCTTCTTGCACGCAAACACCATTTGGAGACATTCGAGTCACGGACAGCGTGAGCTCTTGCACCTAATGTTCTTTTGTTACTTGTTTCAATGCTAATATAGACTCTTGCATGTTATGACTTGAATTGAATCTCTAACCTTGATTGCTTTACTTTTCAAAGTTCTTTTATGGTTTCTAGCATGTCACCACAGAAATTATGTTGTTATCATTTACCTACTCGAGGACGAGCAGGAATTAAGCTTGGGGATGTTGATACGTCCAAAACGTATCTATAATTTCTTCTTGCTCCATGCAAATTTTGTGTGATATTGCTATAATCTAGATACACTTTCATACACTTTTGATCATATTTGGACTAACCTATTAACTCAGTGCACTCCAGTGCCAGTTCCTGTTTTCTGCTGTTTTTCTATTTCAGTTTTCCCCCATATAAAAAGTGCCAGAAAAATTCCGGGAAAAATATAGGAAAAATCAGCGTACAGGAAGCTTCACGAAGAGCCCGAGAGGGGCCATAGGGGATCTAGGGGGGCCCAGGCGGCCACCCGGCGCGGCCCCACCCCTGGCCGCGCCAAGGGGGCGCTTGGGGCCCCTGGTCCACCTATGGCTGCCCCCCTTCGCCTATTTATTCTCCGTCACGGGGAAACTCCGGAGACAGAACCCTTTTTCGCGATCTCCCCTCTGTTCCGCCGCCGCCGCGCTTCCGAGATCGGGAGCACCAGAAGACCTCTTCCCGGCACCCTGCCGGAGGAAGGGCCGACCTCCGGGAGTCTCCTCTCCACCATGGATGCTCCCCGGATGTTTCGTGAGTAGTTTTCCTTGGACCATGGGTCCGTGATCAGTATCTATGTGATGTTCTCCTCCCCTCTTTGTTCTTCATGGTTTAGACCTCGTGAGCTGCCCTACATGATCGAGGCACTTTTGTAATCTTTCTGCTATTGCTATGCTGAGTTTGATGGGATCTGATGGATTATGAGATTGTGTTCAGATTGTGATAGAGTAATATATTTGGTTTTTATCTCTTATATTTTTGTCCCTAAGTAATTTTTGCATGTTCTCCGTTGCTGTTTATTGCTTTGGCCAAGTAGTAGGTAGTGACTCCAAGAGGGAACGTTATGCTCGATTGTGGGTTCATGCCCCCCTGATGACACGCTTGAGTGACAGAAACATGAGTCTAGGGGATGTGCTGTTGCCACAAGGGGGAAAACAACGGTGCTTGTAACCGCGGTTGCATGGATTGTTTACTTTACGCAAAGTTCTTTTTAATGCAGTTGTATGTTGCTTTGGGTTTACACTTTGGGTGGGGCTCGCAACTTAATACCAGCGAGATGTTCTGGATAGATATCTCAAGGTGGATGATTAGTAGTAGATGCAGTTGGATTACGGTCTACTTATTTTGGCGTACTGCCCGTGCTTTTGAGCCTCTTCCTTTCTTTTGTAGCATAGTTAGCATTGCGGTGCGTTCATAATCCTGTCAATTGCCCTTCTGTAATTTGTTTACCTCGCATAGCAGTTTTATCGTCTTTTGGGAGAGAGACATCACTAGTGAACATCACGTATCCCGGTCCATACCCTTATTACTGTTTCCACGCTATTTTTACTTTTCTGCTTTTACTTTCAATTGATATCATTATCCCTTGTGTTTTACCCTTTGTGAACAACAAGAACGAAGAGATTGACAACCTCTCTGAACTTCGTTGGGAACAAAGTTATCTGTGTCTGTGTGCAGGTCCACGTCAGTTGCGCCGTTGACACCTACTTATCATCTCTGGAGTCCTACTGGAGACAAACCTTGGTATCTTCACCGAGGGAAACTTGCTGCTGCGCTACATCTCAAACCTTCCACTTGGGGTAACCAATGAGGGGCGAGAAGCCATCACCGGCCCGGCGACGCGGTTATCCATGGATCTGGGCGACGCGGGGGATCGGTACTGGTCGGGGTGTGCGGCTCGTCACGAACGGAGCAGCACCAGACCTGTGGCGGGGCGCGGGTCGACCTCGCCGGTTGAGCAATGCGCCGCGGGAGGGGAAAGGGGAGGACTAGCGGGGGGAGGTGGCCGTCAGAGCCGGCCTGCCGGAAAGGGAGAGGGCGACCCGCGGCACCCGGCGGCGCGGCGCACGTTGTGGACAGCGGGGAAGTGGGAAACCGCGCTGGGCGGTGGTTGCAGCCGTATCCGCCGATTTTCGCCTGCACTAATGGTCGTGGCGGCCGGATCCGATGGAGCAGACCTCGTCGGGGGTCGGTGGCGACCCCCATTGCCGCGGGCGCACTGAGCAGGAGATGTAGCGGGGGGGGGGGGGGGAGGGGCGCCGGTGTGGCAGGGGTTGGGGCGCACTGCGTTGGTGGGGTGATGGGGGCAGCGCACATCTGGGAGAAGGTCGGGGGCGGGAGGTTGAGGCCGGCAGGCGTGGGGAAGAGGCGTGGTGGAGAGGGAGATGGCCGGCGTGGAATATGCGTGCGGGATGCATGGGGTTAGGGGGTGCCAGCCTTTTTTCTCTTTTTTCTGGCGTGGATGGTTTGGTTCGGTTTCGATTTTGTGGGAGTGTCGCGGCGGGCGCTCCGCGCTAGAAAGCGGGTTAGGTGGGGAGGTGTTGGCAGAATAAGGGGGTGTTGTTAGAATAAGAGTCTTAAGGGGTGTTGTTAGAATAGACCCACCATATATATATATATAATATATATATAACCATATGTATATATATATAACAATATCGCTTATTCTGCCAACACCCCCACTTAACCTACCTTCTACTCCCTCTGTTCCGAATTGTAGGTCGCTGGGGATTAATTCCGACCAGGTGAAATTGAAGGAAATGACCAGGTTACCCCTCTGATATGTGCGCTAATTCGAAAATTCCCGATCTGGCCGTCGTCCACCTCCGGCTCCGATTTGGGCGCCTGCATCCTCCGCCCCCGACCTGAACCGGGAGCCACCGAGCGTCTGGGCGCCTGCCTCCTCCCCCTCCCCCTCCCCCCGATCTGGACCAACAGCCACCGGGCGTCTGGGCGCTTGCCTCCTCCGCACCCCGACTTGGACCAACAACAACCGGAGCCCTCCTCAGGGTGTTTGGGCGCATCCCTTGCTCCTCTGGGTGTCTGGGCGTCTGGGCGCTGCTCCAGCTCAAACTCCAGCAAGGTGCTGCTCGATTGGCAGCAGCCCCTAGACCGCATCTCCCACTCCAGGCATCTTGACGGCTTCAGTACAAGGAGAGCACCAGGATGGGCATCACTGATCATTAGTCTTGGGAGCAGATCACTGAGCCAGGAAACAACACTGTACTTGGTCTCTGGATTGGCTCTATACTTGGTCTTAGTCACAATTACCAGGAAACAACACTTGGTACATCTTCAATGTTGGAGTAATACTTGCAGCCCAAAAAACTTGGTCTTAGCTCAAGAACTGGTATTGGCTCACAGAACTTGGTTTTAGCTAACAGAACCGGTAGCTCACAGGCACAAGCACCTCTAGGCAGTAGCACCACTTAGCTCTCAGCAACACCTCCAAGCAGCTGCATCAAACAGCAGCAAACAACATCAAACAAACATATGTTGTACTCCAAGTTAAAAGAAAAGTTTCAGTTATTTAAATTAAAAGAAAAGGTTATTTTAATTTAATACTACTCCAACAACAAGCTACTGGACACCAACACACACTAAGCAAGATTCTCCAGCAAGATCATAGCAAGATCATCTAAATTTAAATTAAAGGAACAGAGGAGAAGGGAGACAAGTCACCTTGGTTACACTAGAGGTGGGCTGGAGTTGATGTTGAGTAGCAGCAGCTTCTCCACAATCCAAACTGAAATCAAATGTGGTTGGGTCATGAACAGTTCAATGCAGTGAGATAAATGTGCAAGGTGTTACCAAACTGCAGTGAGATAAATGAGCAACACTAATTTAAATTAAAAGAAATTTTACTAAGGAGTTATACCGAGGAGGCGTTGTCGCAGTGGTGGTCGTCTCTCAGGATCCCCGTGGCGCTCCGGCTGCTCCTCGATGCTCCAGTTGCTCCGGTTGCTCCTCACCACCATCGAACACTGCAAATTTATAGTACAATGAAGATGCTTGTAAATATAGTGAAGAAATACTCCATAACAATACATTTCTCTGTTTCCTACTCCGCTGATGCAAGAACAAGCACAAAAGAGACATTTCTCTGATTCAAATTAAAAGATTTAGCACACTGGGAGTAGAACACATAACAGGAGCACTACAATTTCAGTTTAATTGCTACTAAATCACATAACAGGAGCACTACAGTTTAAATTTCAACATACTCAACTGCTAGCAAGCAAAACGGAATGTTCTGCTTGTAACATTACATTCTGAATAATGTGTCATAGTGCAGTGCTCATTTTCAGATTTGCATATTTGAAAACTACATCAGCTTTATTCAGATCCACACATCAGACATCAGATTATTCAGATTTGATATTCAGATTATTAGATCTTGTAGGGATTTGAAAACATTATTCATCTTTATGAAATGGCTCCAATAATGTCATATTCAGATTTAGACATCAGACTAAAACATTATTCAGATTTGAAAATATTTAAGTGGGATTTGCTGAATAATGTGTCATGGTGCAATGCTCGTTTTCATAAACTACAACATCTCATGCAGGTGCGCATCCATCAATGATCGGGTGCAGGTGAGCAAGATCAGGTGTGCATCAGAGAATCAAAAGAAGCTCACCTGCGGCTTGAGGGAGAGGAGCGGCGCGTCGTGTCCGTCCATGAGGGTGAGCTCTGCCACCCGCGCCGCAGGGCCTTGACTGCATGTATTACGACCACGGGAGCGGCGAAGGCGATTGTGTAGCAGGCGACGCGAGCGGAGCGCCAGGAAGGAGAGCAGCGCGTCAGAGACGTTCAGCATGGGCACGGGCATGGTGTGGGGCTCCCTGAAGACGGCGCGGCAGGCCTGAAAGAGCCGCTGGATGGCAGCCGGTTTCCTGCCCCCGCCGCGGCCTCCTCCCTGCCGACGTCGCCGTCGCGGCCGTTTTCCCCCGTTGCCTCGACCTCCACCATCCCTCGTTGTAGATCTAGCTCGTCCTCACCTCCTTAACAGTAGATCGAGTTCATCCCGCTGCAGATCGAGCTCCTCAGTGGGGAAAAATTGGATCTTTGGATCTTCCCTTCAGCATGGAGAAGAAGAGGGAGACGGAGACGAGGGCCATGGTCGAGACAGTGGCGACTCAGCCGAGGCGGAGGCGACGGTGGCGACGCGACCGGGGCGGCGGCGATGCGAGCGAGTGGGTGGAGATGAAGAGGAGGCGAGGAGGGAGCGAGTGAGTGCGAGAGGCGACGGGAGTAAGTAAGGGCATAACGGAAAATAAGGAAAACATTTGTTCTACGGGAAAGTTGCACTTGAAACGTCCAACGACCTATATTTTGGAACAGAGGGAGTAGCGCGCGCTGTCACTCCCCTCCCCCACCTTCTTGCGTGGAGCGCCCCCATGCGCACTCCGTCGTCCCCGCACGGCCGCACTCACCTCAAGGCCTCACATCTCACCTCATCCCCAGCCTCCCCGACCCATCTCCTTCCCCAACCTCCACGCGCCTCCAACCTCCCCAACGCGTCTCCCTGTGGCGGATCTGGTCGCTCTCCTCCCCGCCCCTTCCCCCAAACCACCTTCCTCTCCAATCGGGAGGCCCGTTGGGGCGTACTGGCGCACGCTCTCGTACGTGCTGAAGGTCAAGAACCCGCCCGGCGTGGCAAGACCCTTCAGAAACGAACGGCTGGGCTGGTGTATGATCGAGGTTGGGATCTAGCGGCAGGACGGCGCCGCCGGCCAGCACTGGGAGATCTGCAAGATTTATAGGTGGCCCCTGCTGACTCCCAGTAGGGCCGCCGCCGGTCCGGCTGCCCGTACCGGTGCTTCTGGAGTTGAGGACTCGACCAATTGCACGCCGCCACCTGCTGCTTGTTGGCGGGATAACCAGGTAACTAGCTCCAGCCCGGTGTAGGTCGATGGGGGTGGGGATTCGAGGCTCAGACCTCAGAGTAATGGCTATGCTGAAGGATTGGCTATGTTTCACTACTAATAGTTGTGGTAAATTATTCCATGTGTAAGTGTAATAACAATTGCTGGCTGTGTATTATTTTTTCTGAGTACATTAGTAACCAGCAGCACTGACATTGTAATGAAATCAAATAGGAGTATTACCATGCTGGACACCTCCCCCACGCCATCAGAGATGCAGTGCTGCAGACGCAATGTCGAAATTCAAGGATAATTTGCCTTTTCAGATTTCATTGAGCACATGTGTTTTTTTTCAGGTTTTGGGTTTTCTTCTTTTTTGCTGTTAGTGGTTCATTTTGTAAAAAAAGAGAAAAATGTTGTAGTTCTTGTACTGTGTGTCGCTCGCACCACAAGTGTAGTTCATTAGCTGCAACTATGCAGTTTTTTGTTGGTGCTGGTCGGTGGTTCATCTAGGAGTATATGATTAGATTTGTCTTCTATGTACTAGCCGTTGGTCACTGTGCTTCGCCACACCTAGCCGCTAGCCACCGTTGCGAGCACGCTGGTCACCGCGCACCGCCGTTCTTGGCTTCAGCGCATGGCTGCGAGCTGCCATGACCGATCTCGCCTGCTGGCTGCGCCCTGGACGCACCCCTTTCTATGTGCTGCCATGTTTTCTTCAGAGTATGGTTCTCCAAGATCTTTATTTGGGACTCCCTATTTTCCTTTTGCTGTCCTGCAACGCCCCAAATAGAAAAGCCTGTAACTTCCACTTTGTGGATTAGTCGACAGCGATTCAGCGAGCTTTTGATGTGTGATTCATTTTGCCTCCACTAATCTCTCCCTCGCACTAGTATTAGTCAAGTAGATTTTTTTGCATTTTACTAGTTCAGGCACTAGTCCACATATATGATCAGCACAAGTAATATTCAAGTTGATTTTTTTGGTTTGGTTCAAGTCTGGATAAACATATTTTTTTTGTTTTAATTGCTCGATGCAAAAATGCAGTTTGCAGAAATATGGATTGGTGTTTAGTAGCTCGGCCTTGTAGGTCGCGGCTCACCGGAGATGGTGCACAACGGCAACACTTAACCTTTGCAGTTCACTATTTTGAGCATGTTCTAGAAAAAAAATGCAAGAGTTATTTATACTTATTGTAGAAATCCGATGTGGTTCATTCTAGGAAGCCTTGTGGTTCACATTTGTATATATAGTTTTAGTAAAAAAAATGCAGTTCATTTCATATGAGAAAAACAAAGACAAAAAGTTTATAAGAAACTACTGCAGTTTACTTTGCTCGACATTGAAGAACGAAAAACAAAACAAAAATGATAGTAGATACAAGGGCGGATGTTTGAATCCTGTACAGGGTAATTTTGATTGATTGATTTTTCAAATTCTGGATAGTGAATTGCAGATGATGCAGTGCTGCAGACACATTATTGACATTCAATTTTTTTTTCTTTTTCAAATTTCGCTAGGCGCATATTTGCATTCTTCCTAGTTCTTTGTTGCGGTGCGGATGGTGTCTTGCTTTCGGTTGGATTTGATTTGTTAAATTTGGTGTAAGAAATCTATATGCTTCAGAATTGCTTGTGTGTCGCTCTTAAAAATTAAGTGTGATTGTGTGCTACTCTGTATTTGTAACGCTCATGAGTTATTTCTGAATTCTAATGATTGACACATTGCTTGCACGGCTTCGGGAGATTGTGGTTGCACTCGTCGACGACTCCGACCTTTGCCTCTCGGATGGCGCCGTCGAGAAGATTTTCGATAATGTATGTAATCGACAAGATTGTACTACTTCTCTCCAAGCATGGGAGCTATTTTTCCTGTTTTCTTCTAACATGTATGTGTTTCTCTACTCCTTTTGGACTGTTAGATCTTTAGCCAAGCAGACACGGATGGTGATGGCCAGATAGACCCCAAGGAATGGGAGGAGTTCGTCAAGAAGAACCCGTCTAGAAGAGCCCAGCAACACCGAGGAACGTGTCATTATCCTCTCTCCAGTAAGTGGTCATCTGTTGGTCATCATTGATACTGGTTCCTTTAATTGTTAGCTTCTCAAGAACAGTTTCTGCTAGGCTTTTTGGTTACAGGTTTTTCTTTTTATTTATGTTTTTCAATTATTTATTCGTTTGTTTGGTGAGGCCAACATGGGAAGAGAGTCGGTGTTGCACTTTTGGGCTCAGTATCATCAGGGTGACGACAAGTGACCACAGCAAGCTCATGGCCATGACCCCCAATGCCATACACAACTCTCTCTGTTTGGTTGCCAGGTAGAAGCATCTGCCTGCTTCATATATATTTGGCCAAGTGTCTTCATCAATATTGCACAATTTTGGTGTACTTTCACTTTCAAGGAAATGAATTAGATGTTCTATCGATCTGTTCACCGTTGAAATGATACAAATATTCAGCCGTAGAATTTCTGTTAGCATAGCCATAGAATTATATAATCTTGAAGGATTTATCTGCAACTACTATTTTGTGGCAGTTTGTGCCGAGTAAGTAAAATTTCAACTCTTATTTTTTGGCAGTTTGTGTTGTGTAAATAAAATTGCAGTTCTCTCGATTCGACCATCCAGTCCAGATGAACTTAAATACAACTTTGGCGATCCTCTTTATAGAAAAACACACAGAAGTTCTGTTTGTTGTCAGGTGTGACAGGATTTTGATTTGTTGCAGGTTCGTGGTGGAGCCTACGAACGCCCGGTGTTGGGCTGCTATGGATGAAGAGAATGCAAAAAAAATTGCCTGCTTTGCAGTTCTGTTTTTGGCTTGTAATCGGAGAGAATCAAATGAAATGTGATTCATTGTTGGAGAAACAATTGTAAATGTGGTTCACTATTATTTATTCTTGTGGTTCGATTTATTGTTTATTGTATGACAGAGAAATCAAAAGGAAAAAATGCATTGAATACTTTTAGAAAAACATGATGCAGTTCACTAGAATTGATGAAGATTCGTGAAATTCACTTTGTGTTTGGTTCACTTCAGTGTAAAAAATATTAATGCGGTTCACTTTGAAGAATGAGTTTGTTTATCGTGGGGGAAGAGAATGTTAAGAAAAAACAATGCACTTCGTTTTGATATGTTTGCATGCAGTTCTGATGCGCTTAAAAGAACAGCAGAAAAAATAAAATAGAAATTAATGCAGTTCACCATGTGATACAAATACGTCTCCAAAAAGTTTCATCAAAAAAATGTATTAACATTGCAGTGCGCTTGGTGTTTTGATGCAATACACTGAGTAAAGTTGCAGTGCGCTTGGTGTTCCGATGCAAATTACGGGATAATATTTACCGTATATGTGAATTACGAGAAAAAAAAGATGAAGCTCAATTGTGAAGCCGAAATGCAGTGCGCTTAACAGTCGGATGCGGTTCACTCACTTGGCCGATTCCGGATCCGCATAAAACACGTTCATTTCTGTTCGCCGCTAAAGCAGTGCGCTCGACTGTCGGATGCGGTACGGTTTCCGGCGAATGCAGTTCACCTCGTCGATTCCGTGTCCGCGAAGAACGGAGTTCCGCGATTTACTAAAATTGACACAACTTTTAAAACGTAAGGAATTAGAGGTTGTGTTTTACATACAAATGGAGCGCCTCGACGATAACTATCGTGTATCAATTGCATCAATCGGACGAACGAATAAAACGAATTTAAGCAAAAACTCCCGTTGTCCAAAAAGAGGACAGCAACACCGTTTTTCAAATTACTTCAAAACCGTGTGGAATATGGAAAAGTGTTCAACATATGGGTTAATCTACTACTCCATACGAATCCAACGGTGTGTCATACGCATCGATCAGACAAACGGTTAAAAAGTTCTACTCTCTACAAGATCCGAAAACGAAAAACAAAGTTGCCGCGTTTTTTGTGTGGCTAGATTTTTCTCAAATCTGTAGCGAATTAGACAAAGTGTTGTACATATGGATGGAGCGCGTGATCGATATCTTTCCAACGGTATATCATTTGCATCATTCCGATGAACGGTTTAAGAGAAATCGCAAAAAAACTGCAGCTGTGAAAGTGGGTCGCCGCACCATTTTCAAAATTGCTCTTAATCCGTGAAGAATCGGTGGAAGTGTTCAACATATGGAAGATGCTCCTTTTCCATAAGAATCCAACGGTTATCATACGCTCAATTCCGACAAACGGTTAAAAAGTTGAAGCGAAAACGGTGCATGCGGTTCTGTTTTACCCGAACTGCAGTGCTCCGAATTCAGCAGTGCGGTTCTCTTTGCGAAAATACTGCAGTTCCGAATGTTGTCAGAATAGTTAATCTGACATCGATGCCAGAATATACCGGATATATATATATACAAGGTGAGACTATTCGTCACCCTGGGTGAGGAATACCCCCCCTCTGTTTTGACATCAATACACCGTAATTTTACATTTCGTAAATTTTATCCTATTTCATACGTAAAAAGAGAACGTAAAAAAATATAATCGCCGTAAAATATATTTTATATTACGTAAAATTACAAAGGTAAAAATAATGGTGTAAAATATACATAAAATGTATTTTTTTTATTTTATGACCAATTTTTTTGTTTTTTTGTCAAGATTTATGAAGTGAATCCATATTAATGTAATTATTTGTATTACAAACGTAAATTTTTTATGAAAGGTTCGTAAAATTACCCGAGGTAATATATATATACACACACATATATATATATATATATATATTGACTATTCGTCACCCTGGATGAGGAATAGTTATTCTTCACCCCTCTCTGTTTTGTCATCAATGCACCGTAATTTTATGTTTCATAAATTTTGTCTTATTTCATACGTAAAAAGAGAACGTAAAAAAATATAATCATCATAAAATATATTTTATGTTACGTAAAATTACAAACGTAAAAATGATGGTGTAAAATATACATAAAATGTAATTTTTTTGATCTTATGACCAATGTTTTTGTTTCTTATGTCAAAATTTACGTAGTGAATCCATATTAATATAACTATTTGTATTACAAATGTAATTTTTTAGATGAAAGGCTCATAAAATTACCTCGGGTGAAGAATAAATTATTCTGTACCCTGGGTGATGAATAGCTTCATTATATATATATATATATATATATATATATATATATATATATGGTGAGACTATTCCTCACCCCCTCTGTTTTGACATCAATGCACCATAATTTTACATTTCGTAAATTTTGTCTTATTTCATACGTAAAAAGAGAACGTAAAAAAGTATAGTCGCCGTAAAATATATTTTATATTACGTAAAATTACAAAGGTAAAAATGATGGTGTAAAATATACATAAAATGTAATTTTTTTGATCTTATGATCAATATTTTTGTTTTTTATATCAAAATTTATGAAGTGAATCCATATTAATGTAACTATTTGTATTACAAATGTAAAAAAATTATGAAAGGTTCGTAAAATTACCTCGGGTGAAGAATAAATTATTCTGTACCCTGGGTGATAAATAACTTCTCTCTCTCTCTCTCTATATATATATATAGGGTGGGTCTATTCTAACAACACCCTTAAGACCTTATTCTAACAACACCCATACGACCGAGCCGCACCGCACCGCACGGATTGAAAAAAACTGGGCCGACCCGCTCCTCCTCCCCTCCACCTCTTTCTCCCCACTAGCCACGCACGAAGAGGCAACTGCCGCAAAAATCATCCCCCACCCCCGTCCACCTTCTTCCTCGTCGCCCCCACCCTTCACCGCGCGCTCCTCCTCCCCTCCACCCGCCTCCGCGCCAGGCCGCGACGACCGGCCTCCGACCACGGCGACTGGCCTCCGACCACGGCGACTGGCCTCCGGCCACGGCGCCCTGCCTCCATTGCCAGGCCGCGGCAACCCGGCTCCGGCCAAGACGCCCTACCTCCCGCGCCCGACCATGGCGCCCTCCTCCGTGCTGCTCCTGCTCGTGTGAACGCCCCACCCAGAACAGCACCCGCGAGGTCCCGCGCGCTCGCGATTTGGATCCCCGCAGGATCTGGCCGTCACAAGTACTCGACGCGGCCTCCACCCACCAGATCCGGATGCCCACGACGGCCATCTTCCCCAAGCCACGGTGGCCTCTCCCCGCCCCGGCCCGACCCCCTGCGCGAATCCTGCGCTCCGGCAACTGTGCCACGGCGGCGGCCGTCGCCAGCGGCTCGGCTCCGGGTAGCCCCTGCCTCCCCGTCTCGTCATCCCCACCATCGACGGTGGCCTCTCCACCGCCCCCCCGGTTGGATCCGGCAGCCAACTCATCCACGGCGGCCTCCCCGCCCCTGGCCCCCGCAGATCCAGCGGCCGCTCGTCCGGATCGATGGCAAGGGCGCTCGACGCCGGTTCCACATCCCCCTCCGTGCAGTTGGCAAGGGCGCTCGGAGCCGGCTCCAGTGCACTGTGATATGCCTTTGCAGTGCAGTTGGCGTGCTTCAATGTAAACTGCGCTTGATTCATAGCGAAAATTTGTAATAAAAATGCATGCAGTTCCCCTTAAATAATATTATAGTGCAGTTTTTTGTATGATGCAATGCACAAAAAATGTGCGGCGAGGAATGCAGTTCAGAAAACGTTTTTGATAAATAACCTAGAAACGCATGCAGTTCTTTCTCTTCGGCATTGCAACGTGGTCGTCCGTTGAGTACAGTTCACGTATATTTCGGTTTGCCGATAATGCAGTGCGGTTGCACGTCGAATGCAATCACAAGAAGTTCGCTTCGTTGAGTTCGGATCCGAAAAAACACACGCGCATTTCTGTTTTCCGATAATGCAGTGCGCTTGCCCGTTGGATGCGGTGCGGTTGACCGTCGAATGCAGTTCACACGCCAATTTTTTGTTCTGCGAAAAACACGTGAGTTCTGTCTGGCGATAATGCAGTGCGGTTGCCCGGCCAATGCAGTTCACCTCGTCGATTCCGGGTCCGCGAAGAACGGAGTTCCGCGATTTACTAAAATCGACACAACTTTTAAACCGTAAGGAATTAGAGGATGTGTTTTACATACAAATGGAGCGCCTCGACGATAGCTATCCAATGGTGTATAAATTGCATCAATCGGACGAACGAATCAAACTAATTTAAGCAAAAACTCCCGCTGTCCAAAAGAGGGCAGCAACACCGTTTTTCAAATTACTTCAAAACCGTGTGGAATATGGAAAAGTGTTCAACATATGGATTAATATACTACTCCAAACGAATCCAACTGTGTATCATACGCATCGATCGGACAAGCGGTTAAAAAGTTCTACTCTCTACAAGTTCCGAAAAAGAAAAACAAAGTTACTGCGTTTTTTTGCGGATAAATTTCTCTCAAATCCGTAGCGAATTAGACAAAGTGTTCTGCATATGGATGGAGCGCCTGATCAATATCTTTCCAACGGTATATCATTTGCATGATTCCGATGAACGGTTTAAAAGAAATCGCGAAAATATGCCCGCTGTGAAAGTGGGTCGCCGCACCATTTTCGAAACTTCTCTTAATCCGTGAAGAACCGGGGGAAGTGTTCAGCATACGGAAGATGCTCCTTTTTCATACGAATCCAACGGTGTATCATACGCTCAATTCCGACCAACGTTTAAAAAGTTATCGCGAAAATGGTGCATGCGGTTCTGTTTTACCCGAACTGCAGTGCTCCGAATTCAGCAGTGCGGTTCTCTTTGCGAAAATACTGCAGTTCGGAATGTTGTCAGAATAGTTATTCTGACATCGATGTCAGAATAGACCGTTGGCATATATATAATAACACAGTATATCTTTAATATGCTTTTAATGGTCACCATGGTTTTCATTCTTACTGAAATCACAGTACAACCAGCCGCTAGTACATCAAGCCACAATACAGAAGCACCAAATCTGTGGTATAACAACCTTTGCAAAGTACAATATCATAGTCTGTAGATACACAGATGGATCTCATCTGGGTGGCTGTCGAAGCGGAATGCAAATATTGACCCTATGAGAATGTTGAAGGCCTGTGGGACTTTATCCCATCGACTGTTGAAGATTGCCCCTCCATCGTTCGCCCTCTTCAGGAATACATCAATATTATAGCGTGGGTGTTGTACAAAAACCTTTCTTGCCTCTTGACCATACAGGTGGGTTGAGAGGTAATCATCGGTGAGCCGCTTCGGAAAAGACTTTATACAAAGAAAGGAATAAATATCGTTTCTCAGTATTGAAATTGTGTGCACATGAAAAAATATGGCAGGGGGTAAATTAGTACCATCTTATAGCAAACTAAAGTCTTCTTCATTGTGCAGACAAAGAGTTTGATCTCTTTCGTGGCCAGTTTCTTTATCCTAACAATCTTTCTAAGTTGGTTGATGGTCATGATCACCTCATTTCCCGAGATGCAAAATGGGTCGAACAGTGGATATAACAGTGGATATAAACCTCTTGTAAAAGGAGCTACAAGAAAGATGTAAATGTTAGACCAAAAACACTGTCATTTTTCCTTCAACTAGATGACCCGTTGCGCCAAATGGCACAGAGTCCCATTTAAAACCATGTTATCGTAGAAAATACTTGAATTTTTAGAACCAATCATAGTGCTAATTATACTCTTGAAGATGTGAAAGGGAGGATAGTTCTTCTTTGAGACATGTCGCTCTATCTGGCACGGAAGACTCATTTAAACCAGGAGGTACAATCTGATTGCATGATTTCCTTTAATAAACAAGAAGGTACAATCTACTTCAACAACATAATTCTATTTTGAAAGGATCCTCCAATAATGCTAATAACTTGGTAAAATCATATTCAATCCTTATTCTCTTGTAGATAAATATCAAGTATTACAAACCACAAGGTGCTTGAAAAAAAATGTAAAAGCATAGCATCCATCATTAATTGTATGGGACTGAATATCCACCAGGTTCCTTTATTTTAGAATCCTAAGTCATGAGATATATGTAAGGAGTTTTCTTACATCTCCTAAATAAATGACCCTCTCACATTTCAGCCACTCAGTCCACTTCCAATGATCCGCTGCATCATCATTGTTTTGTAATTGGTTATGGTTATGTACTCTACGAACTCCCTAACAAACGGTGGCAAATGCATAAAGATATAAATATATGATTATGTAAGTCTGAACATACATGAGTGTCAAAAGAAATATTGTAGCATGCCACACCAACTTTTCAATCTTGTGTACCAGTTTCAGCATATACCTTGGACTGAAACATTAAGAGACTGTAAGAACAACTACAACCAATATAATCCATTATTATTTATCCATCTTTGAATCTACTCGCCATATCATCAAACACTCGCCCGAACCTTGCCAATCCTAAACTGCACAACTGAATCTTAGGAAACAAAAAATTCAGAAGCTTTGTATCTTATATAGTTGCAGTTTACAAAACACCATGAAACGGTGAAAAATAAGGTGGCAGACTACTCGTGGCTTCAACCTTTGAAGGTCGAATTAATGATACAATTCTGGTGATCATGTGCTTCCTAGAAAAGGGGATGCCAGGTACAAAATTTCTAGAGCATACAACAACAGTATAATTTGAATGTGTGCTCTATTGATCGACCACATAAAAAGAATCAAGTTATTTGTGCATCTTCAGCTGGTTGATCGATGAATAATGTAGTTCGGGTCAACTGCCATGATTCTGTTCTCCTATGGCCTTCATGACGCACCATCAGCTGCTGCCTTTGTTCCTTTGTCTTTGACTATAAGATGACCTTACCTCTGTATCAGCCTCTGCATATGCACACCCATCGGAAAAATATCAATAAATATGGGAAGCACTCAAAGATGGTCTATATGTTGATTGGGGTTTATTTTGGCAGGGTATAAGATAAATAGTGAGTTGGGTGCATGTCATGTACCCTTGGAAGGAGGGTATAGGATGAGGAGGGGGGAGCAAGAAGAGATACACAAGAGATTGGAGGAAAGAGCTCACGTAGGGAGGGGCCAACAGAAGGGGGGAGGGGAAGGCTACAGGGCGACTAACGCATACAGGGAGCATCGCCACTGCCAGAGATGCTCGGGTCATCGTCACCACCGGAGACGCTTCCCTTCGCGCCCGCAAGCCTTCACGCGCTCGGCTCACCGGCATCGTCTGATAGAGGAGCGGATGGGCGCATGGAGGCGGAGGCGCCACTCTCATCTGATTCAGAAAAAGGTTAAAACATTTTATAATTGTGAAGGGGGGTAGTATTTGACGTGCTCTTGCTGGATTCATTAGGTAAGAGAAAATATCACCTCTATCATGCATTTTCAAGTAATAGAAGCATGCTAAAGAAATTACAATTGAAAAAACATTGCATATACGTACGATGCAACCACTATTCCTTACTACTGTCAATTTTGATTGTGTTGAAAGCGTGCAACTCATGTCTAACATTTCGGTACCGTTAATATTTGATGTTGGCAGTGTAATCAGATAGAGAGTAGCTTTTTAAATAAAATTTTAAAAATGAATTTAAGTCATGTCACCAATTCACCGACTAAGAGCAACATTACTGGAGTAAAGCATACTCAGACTAAGAAAATGGCTACATGTCATGTAAAGATGCTAGGAAATGAACGACAATAACTACCATTGGTACTTTCATATCTTTGAGGTCGCTATCTTTCATCTGACTCAATGCAGCCATATCCACCTACAAACAAGTAAATACAAAGGAAAATGAACTATCACAGGTATTGCTCCATAAAACATATGTATAATCATACTCTCATAGACTGACGAACGCATTATTGATGTTGCAGGCAAAAAAGGAGATGGTATAAAGGTAGTTGAAAGATCGAATAGGGTGTAGCCAACAGAGCAGAAGGCATATGCATGCAATTGTATTAATGGAAAGATAGATAATAAGAGACCAAAAGGATAGAGGTGTAATGAATTGTCTAGATTAGAAAATTAATTGCTAGAGCTCCTCTAGGGAGCATAAATTCTTGACTCCATTGAAAATATGAAACATAACCATCAAAAGCTAATGCATGAGCACTATGGGTGTCAAACAGATAACCCATCATCCTCGGGATATGTATATTTACTCATTAAACATGAATTTGAAAGACGACAAATGAAGAAGAAAATCACCTCCTCAGCCTGAAAGAGAACAACATACTTCTCAAATCCCATTGAATTCAGTAATCCAGTAACTGTCGACGGTACTTCTTTCTGCAAAATCACATCGAACAATGTTTGAAAATCTGAAGAAAATCACATAGAACAGTGATCACATAACCAGAAACTTGCTAATATAATCGGCACAAGACTCGCTATTGGTCGGCATAAATGGATGTCGAAAAATTATCACATCAATAACTATGGGTAAAGTAAACAGAAATTCAGCTACAAGCCTGGAACTGTGGGCAACATGAACAGAAAACTGGGATAATGGTGAGCATACATGTCGACATATCACATATATAGGAATGATCCTGTTTTACCAATTTCAACTTCAAAACTTCATGATTTCTCCCCTGTCCTTAAGCACAATGAATCTCTTATTCATAAGAAACAATTACATATTACTATGGCATCAGAATATAAATAGGAAGAACTACAAATACAGGAACAGAAAATCAATTCAATACATTCATAATTGGAGGCTAAACTAGATTGGTGATAATGATGCTTCATTGCACAAATGTGAACAAATGAAATCACCAGAGAGTCTCACCTATGAAAATAAAAATGATGCTTCATGCAAAGATTTATCACCTAGCATCTCCTATTTGTTTAGAATCATTTCACCATGAAAAAAAGAAATCGAATCTTTCCGCATAAGACCTGCGGGTATAGCCGATGGAGGAGCAACCCGACCCAACAACAACAAAATTGATAATTAAATTTTATTCACAGATAAATGGTTCCAATCATGGTACTGTCGAACTGAATAAAGTACTTGATGTGACATTCTTATTCCATGCACATGTCAAATGTTATACTCACACAAATACGAAGACAGAGAGAACAAGAGATGGAGAGAGGGAACTCACTGCCTCCGGCTCGAACTCGCAGCGGAGGAGCACCTCCATGTCTATCCATTTTTTGACATTCCGTGTCTCCGTCTCGACCTCCAGCCTAGCACCAACAGATCCGACGGCGTCTCCTACAAGAAAAAGTAACACTTTCTTAGGTCAGTAACAGAATACCAAACATACAATCACCAAATTGGTTGTATGCCCGCAGAATTTAGCAAGTAACTACATACCCAGACAGAAAGCACCTAGAATACAGATTAACATTAGAACTTTATAAAAAAGATCAAACCCGATCTTAAACTAAGGGTTTTGTTAATCTCACTCTGTACCAGGCATCGATGGTATCTTAACTGCTATCTTTTTCTGAAACTGATTAAACAAAACCATCCTTTGGACATGCTTATTAGTTTTTACAAAAAAAATCAAGTTTTTCACAAACAGATATTAGAAAATAGAAATATGTTGAAGAGGGGCACATATATCTGAAGATAATAATCCATTACATCAAGACAATGGTACTAATAAGGACAAAGGATGCCACTAATAACAATCTACATGAATTTCAAAAACATTGATTATCTATGGTGAAAATCCACATGCAGAATGACTACATTTTGTACCAAGTTTTTTTTGCATGTGCATCTAAAAACAAAATACTCCAACCTAGAATGGAGATATATCATTAAGAAAAACTAAGAAAATCAAATGCCACGAGCTCCTTATTCTACCATATCAATATATTCAACATATTTCTGGTTCTGAAGTTTTTTAAATGTGGTAGGTGGTATGTGATGTGCCTATATATATCAATATATTCATTGTGTTAACTTTAGCTGGTTCAAGTGGATATAAGATGTATTTTTTTTTTCAGGATGGAAGATCATTATTTCCCAAGAAACAGTGACTATGGTGTTATTCTTAAAGGTAATATCTTTCTATAGACCTTAGCACCACCTATGTTCTTAAATATATCTTGAATTAGTGTCCTTAATGTTCCTTTGATAAGATGCATCATGCTGACGGCTGATTTGCCAACACCAGTTGTAATGCACATAAATATAACAGAGAGAAGTAAGTCATAGGTGGTACCGTTATGATTGTCTCCGAAACCAACATGTTATGAATTAAATTCAGACAACTATAGCCAACAAAATAAGATAAACACCCATTTAGTTAAATTTATAGTCAAACTAATAAGAATTGAAACCGAGAGAATGAGATATGGCAAGAGGGAACTCACCACCTCCAGCTCAAGCTCTCAAAATTGCGGTATTACTCCGCCTTGAGCACCTCCATCCTTTCTCTCCATTTTCTGACCTGCACTGTCTCCGCCTCGAGCTTGAGCCTCATCTTATCGCCACCAGATCCTGCAAAAAAGAAACACTTTCTTATGTCACTCAGAGAACACCAAATGTACAATCATCAAATTTGTATGCCTGCAGAATTTAGCAAGTAACTACAGCCGAGGGCAAGAGAAATACACTCGTTGGTGTCTACATACACACATAAGAATGCCTACCTTTACAGAGCTAGATCAAAAATAGAAACAAATGTATAAGTGATAGGGAAAAGAACACACCTTCTCAGATTTATCTTCACACACAAAAGTTGTGACTCAATCCTAAATCGAGTGTTATTTGCACATCAAGGACTATATTTTATAGTTAAAAATTAATGATCTAGGGATACGTAAATGTTCCTCCCACAAACTATAGGTTACAATTTAGCAACAAGAAATACAAATATATGTAGTTGAACTATAAATTCAGAACATAACAACAATCAAGGTGCATTCAGCCACATTCACCGCAGCCAATCAAGAGAAACGGTGAATATCAAGATAAACAATATGAAATACCAATGAAGGAACAATTTTTTTTAGCTTTGTCACTTGGCAGCATGCAAAAAAGAAAGTCACAAAGGCAGGAAATAATAGAAAAGATCCATGCTAGAAGAAACGTCTCTACATTGAGAAGCCAGAGAGCATCACAAAAGACTCTCAAATTGGAAGAGAGATGGGGGAGCTTAGGAACAAAGACCCGGATAATCTCACCTTGCATGACAATGAGAAAACATGACATATTTTTGAGAAATTGGTTCCAAACCTGCTATGCGCACTAAAATGAAAAAACTGAGAATAAAAACATCTTGTAAATACACAGACGGAAAGCACCCAGGAAATTGATTTACATGAGAAATACTTTCAGCCTGCACATGTATTGACTTCTTTGATGATTTACATTAGAAAAATCTAGGACAAAGTGTCTAGAGATTAATCAAACACTGGGTTATCAAATATTTTACAAACATATAGAAAAAAGAACCTTACTGTAGTTATAAAGAGGGTTAAGCATACAAGTGGAAGGAATCCAAATTAGTACTGACCTCACACGTAAAGAAGGGAATAGACTATAAAAACAATTCGACATATTCAAAATAGTATCAGCTGTGATATAGGAGCTTCAAGAAAATGAACCTTGTGTATTTGCATTTTGAATCCAGTTATTAATAGCAAATTATAGAAAAAGATGGTTCTTCATTTGTTCACCATCTAAAGAACTATATCAAAAAGATCTGCATATAAAAGAAGACAATTCATGAGAAGAGAAATAAGAAGCTATATAGTTGTGGCACACATCATATCCAATTTCCTATCTATAAGACTAGAACACAATGGTTTTGAAATTCGTACACTTTGATTGATGATCATCAAATCAACTATTAGGGTAATTTTGAAAGGGCAACTTTTGAAAAGAAACTTCTTATAAAAACCAATATATCTGTGATTCTATCACCTGACAGATGAGGACACAAAGGTCAAGAAAATCCCTGTGAAAAAATAATCAAAGCCAGATAAACAACAGAAATAGCAAACTAATCAATAATTTCTAACCTAAATCCATAAACAAGTGTCAAAAAGAAAAAACTACATGTATTGCCCTTGTAAACCAGAAACACATACCATATACACAGATTATGTGGATTCACACATACCCTATAAATAGGTAGAGAGACTAACCATTAAGTAATTGTAAATGTATGCATATATAATAGGTAGAGACCCACCAATCATCTAGCCACTACATGGTAACTTTCAGAATCATATATAATTAACCCTAAAGAATCACATTCTATTCCTAATAGAAATTCTATTATGTGTCAGTGAAGGAAGAGAGAGAGAGAAGGAGGAGGTGGAGGGAAACCTGAATCAGCTCCAAGGAGGGGCTGGCGAGCAACAAAGAAGTCCTCCACGGCCAGCGCCGCATGCCCGGAGAGCCCCATCGCTGGAGTGCAGCCGCAATGTCCCGTGCATCACGCACGAGCTCCAGCCTCTTTGCAGCTCCTGATTTAGGAGCGAATCGAGCCGCTCCCAACCTCCAGATCACGCCCAACCTCACCGTGTGCACGCAAGGAAGATGGCGACGATGGCCGCGCTGGCCCACTTGGAGCGGCGCACTGCTCCTCCTCCCGCTTTCCCTATTTTTTTCCCTCCTCTCCTTCCATCCCTCTCTCCCTCTCATCTTCTCTCTGTCCTACATGGAGGCGGAGACGAGCGGCACCTACTGGAGGCGGGGCGGCGCGACAAGAGTGGAGGAGGCAGGGCTGCAGCGGATGGGTGCGATCTAGGGAGGATCTCTGGCCGCTGCTCTCCTCCTTCTTTCCCGCCGGTGCCGGCGCCACCGTCCTCGGCGTCAGCAGAGTAGAGGGGGCACGGGAGGGGAGGAGGCTGCGCACCGGCCACCCTGCTCTGGTCCGGAGGAGGCGGAGAAAGGAGGCTGGGTGAAGAGGGAGAGGAGGCGGTTTTGGGCCGCGGGGAGGCGAATGGGAAGGCGTCTAGGGTTGCGCAAGACGTGCGGCTGGCGCTGATCGGAGGGTGATCGGACGGATCGCATAAAGTTGCCTCTCTGGAGGGGCTGTGAGGCCTCATAATCGGCACAAGACTCGCTATTGGTCGGCATAAATGTATGTCGAAAATTATCACATCAATAACTATGGGCAAAGTAAACAGAAATTCAGTTACAAGCCTGGAACTGTGGGCAACATGAACAGAAAACTGGGCTAATGGTGAGCATACATGTCGACATATCACATATATAGGAATGATCATGTTTTACCAATTTCAACTTCAGAACTTCATGGTTTCTCCCTTGTCCTTAAGCACAATGAATCTCTTATTCATAAGAAATAATTACATATTACTATGGCATCAGAATAGTAATAGAAAGAACTACAAATACAGGAACAGAAAATCAATTCAATACATTCATAATTGGAGGCTAAACTCGATTGGTGATAATGATGCTTCATTGCACAGATGTGAACAAATGAAATCACCAGAGAGTCTCACCTATGAAAATAAAAATGATGCTTCGTTCACAGATTTATCACCTAGCATCTTGTAAGGCCCGATATGCGTTACTGTTCCAGATCTAGATGTTTCCATCCAGATCCGGGGACGAAACACATATCGGTCCTACCGTGACATATGACATAGCCATATGCCCCGTATTTCCAACATGATATCACAACATTACAGCTACAAGGATACAACATCTCATACAATCGGCATACAACTGCTGTCAGAACCCCAACTAGGGTAAGTGCTATGGTTTGATTGTGCCCTTTGCATCATGCAAAAATTCAAATAAATTCAATAATGGGGAAGCAGAAAGCCCTGAGAAATTAAATCAAATGGCCAGATGAAAATCTTTTTCCAAAAATCATTTGAATGTTTGGAAAATTCCTAGAATTGTTGCTGATCATTGCAAAAGTGGTTTGGGGATTTTCCCATGCCCATGGAATATTCAAAAATTCAAAATGTGCCCTGGAAATTAAAGTTTACCCCTATTTGAATTTAAATTCAAATTTATTGAATTTCAAAAATGTCCAAATTCTTTATGTGACTAGCTACTGATCACATAGGATTTATAAAATTGTTTGGACATTTTTATAAAATGTTTTGATATTTGTTTTATCAAAACAGAACAAATGTCAGAAGAAATAAAAGAAAAACAGTGAAGAGGGGCTTACCTTGCGCCCACGGGCGAAGGCCCACCTCTTCTCACCGGCCCAGCCCAGCCCGAGGCGTTGTCGTCTTCTACCCCCTCGCCCCAAAGCTGCTCCGTGGCGGCCAGAGCACGCCGACGGCCACCTCGACGTGGAGAAGACGTCTAGGCCTCCCCTGGCTTCCTTCTCGCACCACGCAAGCCCCAGAGCACCCCCGTACCTTCCCTCTCTTCCACGGGTCGCCCCTGTTCTCCTACCTCGCGGATCTCGCGCAAGCCCGAGCACAGCCGGAGGACGCAGGCGAGCTTCTGCGTGGACAACGACGACGAGGCGCCGCACCAACGTGTCCATCAGAAGCGCGGTCGTCTTCTCCGTCGACTTGAGTCGTCAATTCGAGCTCACAGGCCCCAGAGCGGATGCCAGCTCCAACTTCCTCCCGCCGGCCACCGTGGGCTTCGAGCTCGAAATACGTCGCCGACCAACCTTCTCCGCCTCCCCTGGCTTCTCCTTTACCCTCCCGGTGAGCTCTTGGTTCGTTTTCCCCTAACCCTGGCTCCTCCCGTGCCTCCAATCGTCGACGCCTTCTTCCAGTGGCTCCGGCCGCCGCGAAAGTTGAAGCCGCCGACGCCGTGGTCCTCTGCGGCGACGATGGACTAGTCCATCGTATGTGTGAGGCCACGGGGAGCCGAACGGTACCCTCTGCAAGGCCCCTGGTGGATGGGAAGCCACTCCGGCGACCCTCCGCCGTAGCCGTGGCCACCGACGGCTAAACGCCGGCCGGCCAGGTTAATTAGGGGCTAATCACCCTCTAATTGACCCCATGGGTCACTGACTGGGGGCCCTGGCCCCCCTTAATGACCTAGTTTAATTAAATTAAACCGGGTTTAAACCCACTGCCACTGACACCCCGACCCCACCTATCAGTCCCCCTGTGACATCACCCTGACCTCATGCTGACGCATTAAAGGTTTTCCAGAGATTTAAATTATTCCAGAAATTACAGAAAATTGATTAAATGGAATTGTACCCACATTGTGACCAAGAACATCACCATTTCAATATTGATCATGTGTTTGAGCAATGCAAATAAATTTATACCTTGTTTGATTGTTTGCTCGATAGACGTGCAACCGGAACCGGAGGCCACCCCCTTCGTTGAAGACCCCGATATCGAACCTCGTCAGCAAGGCAAGCAAACCCCATTGATCATATCTATAAAATCGCAATTCCCTGTCAGTCTCGCTTATGCATGTTTAGGAGATCACTTTGTATCGATTCTACCGCATAGTTGAATCCATGTCCAATGCATGACCTATCATCTTGTCACAGTAGTAAGCAAACCACAATCCTAGCTGACATAGGAGTTGATTGATATCATGAAGCCCCTGCAACTGTTATAGCTTATTGCATGCTTAGTGTTACAGGAGGTTGCTTTTGATGTGAGTCGGGATGATGGTGAACATGGTGTTGATGAAAGTGAAACTGTGTCGGTGAATCCACCCTAATACAAGGTGAACGATGAGAGGCTGTGTAGGAGTACACAGTGGGTTGTCTCGTTGAACACCGCCTTAAGCACCGAGTTCTTGTATGGTAATCCAAGACAAAGAGTACAACCACACATTGGGCTCACTGACCCCTCTCGGCCTAGTACCTTGATCCGTGTCGACGTCCAGGAGTCACATTAGTTCGGGCCTTCCATTTGGCATATGCATAGCAAAAGAGTGAGTGGAAATGTTGCATCATCCTAGATATGTGGGTGGATCTGTGAGACAGTGAAACCATCTGTCAGAGGTGGCGTCTCGGTTGCCTACATTGTCTGGGTCCGTTTCGTTGATCCGGCCGGACTCTCGAGCGGTGACAAACTCAGATAGTCGACTCCTGGAATAGACCGGTTGTGAGCGAAGTGTCGTGGTGAACATCCTCGCTGTCACCTCTTGAACGGTGGCGAGACCTGGCGGTAACCGATGGTCATGTGTGTGTAGTTTACACCCTTGCAAGGTTAACAAAACTATTCGAATAGCCGCGTCCGCGGTTAAGGACTACTTGGAACCTGTACCTGATCATTAGACAACTTGAACTAGATACTTCTAAAACTCGCAAGATAAGCGTGAGTGCTATGGTGTGCTCCTCGTGGGGAAGTCGAGGAAGTAACCATAGTGGTGTATTGGTTGGAGATGTAGTGGACTCGTGTACGCTTCTTACCTCAAGTCTGGTATTCGTAGTTCAGGAATAGCCAAGTCAAAGCTGGCACTTCTGCTTGATGAAACCCCACCCCCTTTACCTTGATACTTGAGCATGAGTAGTATAGTTCTGATGTAAGTCTTGCTGAGTACGACTTTGTACTCACGTTTGCTTATTCTATGTTTTAGATGACAAACCGGACCCCGATGGAGTCACCGACCTGAAGCTCGACGTTGACCTGGGTAGTATAGTCCCAGACAGCAGTCTGGTCCCTCGTGGAAGGGCATGTTTGATGTACAAGGCTTCTCTAAGCCATTTGTTAAACTTGTCTGTACTCAGACCTAATTTACTTCCGTTGTATGATGTAATGTGATCACAGACATGTGATCTTGGTCTGCTCTATGTGTATATCAATAAAGAGTATTTTGTAGAGTTATGTGATGATACCTGCTGTTCATACTAGGCATGTGTGCTGCGTGTATGTTTATAACATGCATGTCTTAGTATGGGTTTTCGAGACCTTAGTTGTGATCTGGCTGGCGGTCTTTTATATACCAAGTGGCCCTTAGATGTGCGCAGCTTGGGGCATCGCGATGCGATTGCTCGTGACTTTGTCACGTGCACACTTTGTTGTATGATCGAGCCCGCCCTAGACCCCGACTAAGTGATCGGGCTGGAGTAAGTCTATGTAAGAGTTAGGATCCAATCGATAACATGGTTGAGGCGACTTGTCTATGAGTATGGGATTCACCACCCATAAGCATTTAGACTTGTGAGCGGATGTTGAGGACCCATCTCAGTTGATCATCCGGCCTGGATGGGATGCCCCTCACGTTTGATGCTTTCCGAGAGCGTTCTGTGCTTGGCCTTGTCTGCTTAGACAAGTGGGTACGACTCTCGGCTCTCCATGTGATTGTATCGTGACTGGAATTACATATGCTAACCCCGGGTCCCGACAGACTTGGTATCAGAGCAGGACTGTCTGTAGGCTTATCAAACCCTTGGTCGAAGTCGAGTCTAGCATTCTATAGTTATATAGTTACTTGGGTATAAGGGAACAACGTAAGACTTCTTTTCTCCTTACCCTCATCGATCTGAGTTCTGAGTCAGCCTTACCTTTTCTACGGGATGATAGGACTAGGCTCATCTATGTCTTACTAGAACATCTCGCTGAGTGCTTCCTTGTAGCCGTAGGACAGTTGTGGTCGTCCAGACTCATCGTTCTGTTGAGTTCCTTGAAGAAGTTCTGTCCAATTTCTTCGAGGTTGTTTCATTTTCCATCCCAGTGTAGCCGTTATGCTGCCGGATTTGTTCCAAGTTTCTGTGGATCTTTGCCTTCGCATTATAAGCCTTTCCGCCTTCATCATGTCTTGTTATCCTTGAATCCATCATTCGACCTGTTCTGATTGTTGATTTTTAACACACAGGATGTCAGGTGGAACTCGTAGTGCTTTTCGTCGGAATCGAGACCGTGTTCGGAATCGAAATGATGATGAACCTCTACCACCGCCTTCTGCGGCAGAAATCATGATGGAAGGTGAGAAGAATCAACGTGACCAAACACGCCTTCTGGAGCTCATTGAGCAGAATACCTCACGTCATTGCAATGTAGTTGTGAGCATTCAGGACTTCATCCTCCTCAAGCCACCGGTATTCCGATGTTCTTCTGAGCCCCTTGAAGCTGATGATTGGCTCCGTTCCATCGAGCGTAAGCTTGATATTGCACATGTTGCTCCCGATGATCGAGTTATATTCGCGGCATACTTTCTGGAAGGTGCTGCTGCTGAATGGTGGGAGAACTATGTTGCTATGCAGCCAGATAGTCACGTAGTGACTTGGCAGGAGTTCTGTTTCCTTTCGAGGGTACCACATTCTGGATGAGTTGATGGAGCGCAAGAAGGAAGAGTTCTGCATTCTGAATCAAGGAGAGATGTCCATCCATGAGTATGTGAGAGAGTTCAACCGTCTTGCTCGGTATGCCCAAGATGAGATCACCACCGATGCCAAAAAGCAGGCAAGGTTCTGTAAGGGACTTAGCCCCATCCTTCTCCATGATCTCAACCTCATCGAAATTGCCACCTTTGAGGATTTAGTCAACAGATCCTTCAGAGCTGAGCATGGCAATGAAGTGTTCGAAGAGTCTCGCAAGCATGCTCTTGAGCTTGCTTCTTCTTCAAGTTCAGCCCCTTAGAAACGCCAAATTTGGATTCCAACCAGTGTCATACCTCAAAGCCTTCTCCAGAGGCCTCCACCGAATATATGCCATCCACCTCAACACATTGTTCCTCCCCGGAATGATGGTGTGCAACCAAGCAATCCCACCCCCAGCAATTCAGGCAGGGTGTGTTTCACGTGTGGTCTGACAGGCCATCACTTCCGACAATGCCCTACAGTGTTTGTGGCACCCCGTCTACCTAGTCATAAGCCTTCAAAGAAATCAACCACCAAAACCATCCTAGCAAAGCTTTCAGTCACAAGTAGTGGTTATGTGAACCAAATCTCAGTTGAGGACACCACTGCTGCTTCTGACGTCATTCTTGGCACACTCCCAGTCAATCATGTCCCCGCCTCCGTTCTTTTCGATCCAGGAGCTTCTCATTCATTCATGTCGGAGAGTTATGCACTTAGGCATGGATTTTCCTTTGAAGAAATGTTTTCTCCAATGATCATTCAAACTCCTGGTTCAAAGTGGAAAACTAATAGAGTAAGCCATGGCAATCAAATTGCAATTGAGGGTTTAGTATTCCTTGCTTCACTTATAGCCCTCAAGTCTTCGGACATTGATGTCATCCTAGGAATGGATTGGTTATCAAGGCATAATGCTTTCCTTGATTGTAAGGCCAAATCAGTTAACCTCATCCATCCTTCAGGCCAGATCATTGACTACACATCACCCAGCTCTAGAATCCAGGTGCAGACTTTGAATGTGCTTCCACTTCCAGACCTTGAAGATGTTCCGGTGGTTCATGACTTCCCGGATGTCTTTCCTGAAGAGCTGCCGGGAATGCCCCCCGACAGGTGTGTAGAATTCATAATGGAACTTATACCAGGCACAACCCCGATTTCCAGACGTCCATATAGGATGGCCCCACATGAGTTAGCTGAGCTAAAAACCCAACTTGATGCTTCGTTGGCAAAAGGCTTCATCCGCCCTAGCTCATCGTCATGGGGTTACCCCGTTCTATTCGTAACGAAAAAAGATGGAACAGAAAGGATGTGCGTAGACTATCGTCCGCTAAATCTAGCGACGATAAAGAACAAGTACCCACTGCCCAGGATCAATGATCTTTATGATCAACTTGCAGGATCCTCTGTCTTCTCCAAGATGGATTTGAGATTAGGCTATCATCAAATCAAAATCCGAAACGAGGACATTCCCAAAACGGCCTTCACTACTCGTTATGGTCTTTACGAGTATACCGTCATGTCCTTCGGTTTAACCAATGCCCCCGCCACATTCTCGTGCTTGATGAATTCGATCTTCATGGAGTACTTAGATAAATTTGTTGTGGTTTATCTTGATGACATTCTCATCTACTCGAAGAACGAAGAAGAGCAGGCAGAACATCTTAGGTTGGTATTGATGAAACTTAGAGAGCATCGCCTTTATGCCAAGTTCTCCAAGTGTGAATTTTGGCTACCAGAAGTGACCTACTTAGGCCACGTGATTTCTGCGAAAGGTGTTGCAGTCAATCCCGAGAGAGTTCAGGCCGTCCTTGACTGGACTCCACCTGAATCGGTTAAGCAAGTTAGGAGTTTTCTTGGTTTAGCAAGCTATTGCCGCCGCTTCGTCGAGAACTTTTCTAAAGTTGCAAAGCCTCTTACTGAACTCCTCAAGAAAGATAAGAAATTCCAATGGACCCCCAAGTGCGAGGAAAGCTTTCAAGAGCTAAAAAGAAGATTGACTTATGCACCCGTACTTGCACCTCCAGACACCAAAAGGGATTTCGAGATCTATTGTGATGCTTCACGGCAAGGGTTAGGATGCATACTTATGCAAGATAGACATGTGGTAGCTTATGCTTCGCGCCAGTTGCGGCCACATGAAGATAACTATCCTACCCATGATCTTGAACTCGCTGCCGTAGTTCATGCCCTGAAGACTTGGCGACATTACCTCTTTGGTAATCGTTGTGAGATCTATTCCGACCACCAAAGCCTCAAATATATTTTCACCCAGCCAGATCTTAGTCTCAGGAAAAGACGCTGGATAGAGTTGATAAAAGATTATGACTTAGGAATTTCTTACACCCCAGGCAAAGCCAATGTCATGGCTGATGCACTAAGTCATAAGTCGTATTGTAACAACCTCATGTTACAACAGTATCAACCACTTCTTCATGAGGAATTTCGAAAGCTCAATCTCGAGATTGTTCCTCGTGGATCTCTTTTCAACTTGGTGGCGAAACCAACCCTTGAGGATCAAATCATAGTTGCCCAAAGACGTGCACGAGGTGTACGCCGTATCAAGGAGAACATTGCTAGCGGAGTTGCTAAATGTTTCTCCACAGATAGCAAAGGAACGGTATTCTTTGAAAATCGTTTGGTAGTACCTAAGAATAGGGATCGAAGGCAACTCATCCTCAAAGAAGCCCATGACACACCCCTCTTGATTCATCCCGGTAGCACAAAAATGTACCGAGATCTACGCCAGAGATTTTGGTGGACTAGGATGAAGAGAGACATTGCTCGATTTGTTGCTGAATGTGATATTTGTCGTCGCGTTAAGGCAGAACACCAAAGACCTGCTGGCACACTTCAACCTATGCCTATTCCCGAGTGGAAATGGGACAATGTCGGTATGGACTTCATCACCGGCTTTCCAAAAACCCAGAAAGGAAATGATGCCATCGTCGTGGTCATTGATAGACTTTCCAAAGTTGCTCACTTCCTTCCCGTTCGCGAGTCTATAACTGCTAGTCAGTTAGCAGACTTGTACGTCTCTAGAATTGTGTCTCTTCACGGTGTTCCTTTGGTGATCAATTCTGATCGTGGTAGCCTTTTCACCTCTAGATTCTGGGGAAGCTTTCAAAATGCTATGGGAACTCATCTATCCTTTAGTACAGCTTTCCATCCTCAGTCTAGCGGTCAAGTTGAAAGGGTTAATCAAATCTTGGAAGACATGCTCAGAGCTTGTGTTATATCTTTCGGAAAGAATTGGGAGAAGTCTCTTCCATTTGCCGAATTTGCTTATAACAATAGTTTTCAATCTAGTCTGAACATGGCTCCTTTTGAATTCCTCTATGGCCGACGATGTCGAACACCCCTCAACTGGTCAGAAACCGGTGAAAGACAACTCTTTGGGCCGGATATGATCAAGGAAGCAGAAGAGCAAGTTCGCATTGTTCGTGATCGTTTGAAAGCCGCTCAGTCTCGTCAAAAGAGCTACTATGATCGTCATCATAGAGAGGAGAGCTACAATATTGATGAGAAGGCTTACCTCCGGGTTACTCCTCTGAAGGGAACCCAACGATTCGGTATCAAAGGCAAGTTGGCCCCACGTTACATCGGACCTTTCCGCATTCTTGCTAAACATGGGGAAGTTGCCTACCAACTTGAACTACCTCCGCACCTTTTCTGAGTACACGATGTATTCCATGTGTCACAACTCAGGCGTTGCTTCAAGGACCCCATCCGCGAAGTCGGCCATGAAACGCTTGATCTCCAAGATGACCTTTCTTATCGAGAGTACCCTGTTCGTATTCTTGATTCCGCAGAGCGTGTCACTCGCCGTCAGAAGATCAAGTTCCTTAAAGTTCAATGGTCACATCACTCTGAGAGAGAAGCAACATGGGAAAGAGAAGACCGTCTCCGTGCCGAGTACCCCACCTTCCTCCCGACGACTTCTGAATCTCGGGACGAGATTCTTTTGAGTGGGGGCGAGTTGTCAGAACCCCAACTAGGGTAAGTGCTAGGGTTTGATTGTGCCCTTTGCATCATGCAAAAATTCAAATGAAATTCAATAATGGGGAAGCAGAAAGCCCTGAGAAATTAAATCAAATGGCCAGATAAAAATCTTTTTGAAAAAATCATTTGAATGTTTGGAAAATTCCTAGAATTGTTGCTGATCATTGCAAAAGTGGTTTGGGGATTTTCCCATGCCCATGGAATATTCAAAAATTCAAAATGTGCCCTGGAAATTAAAGTTTACCCCTATTTGATTTGAAATTCAAATTTATTGAATTTCAAAAATGTCCAAATTCTTTATGTGACTAGCTACTGGTCACCTAGGATTTATAAAATTGTTTGGACATTTTTATAAAATGTTTTGATATTTGTTTTATCAAAACAGAACAAATGTCAGAAGAAATAAAAGAAAAACAGTGAAGAGGGGCTTACCTTGCGCCCACGGGCGAAGGCCCACCTCTCCTCGACGGCCCAGCCCAGCCCGAGGCGTTGTCGTCTTCTACCCCCTCGCCCCAAAGCTGCTCCGTGGCGGCCAGAGCACGCCGACGGCCACCTCGACGTGGAGAAGACGTCTAGGCCTCCCCTGCCTTCCTTCTCGCGCCACGCAATCCCCAGAGCACCCCCGTACCTTCCCTCTCTTCCACGGGTCGCCCCTGTTCTCCTACCTCGCGGATCTCGCGCAAGCCCGAGCACAGCCGGAGGACGCCGGCGAGCTTCTGCGTGGACAACGACGACGAGGCGCCGCACCAACGTGTCCATCAGAAGCGCGGTCGTCTTCTCCGTCGACTTGAGTCGTCAATTCAAGCTCACAGGCCCCAGAGCGGATGCCAGCTCCAACATCCTCCCGCCGGCCACCGTGGGCTTTGAGCTCGAAATACGTCGCCGACCAACCTTCTCCGCCTCCCCTGGCTTCTCCTTTACCCTCCCGGTGAGCTCTTGGTTCGTTTTCCCCTAACCCCGGCTCCTCCCGTGCCCCCAATCGTCGACGCCTTCTTCCAGTGGCTCCGGCCGCCGCGAAAGTTGAAGCCGCCGACGCCGTGGTCCTCCCCGGCGACGATGGACTAGTCCATCGTATGTGCGAGGCCACGGGGAGCCGAACGGTACCCTCTGCAAGGCCCCTGGTGGATGGGAAGCCACTCCGGCGACCCTCCGCCGTAGCCGTGGCCACCGACGGCTAAACGCCGGCCGGCCAGGTTAATTAGGGGCTAATCACCCTCTAATTGACCCCATGGGTCACTGACTGGTGGGCCCTGGCCCCCCTTAATGACCTAGTTTAATTAAATTAAACCGGGTTTAAACCCACTGCCACTGACACCCCGACCCCACCTGTCAGTCCCCCTGTGACATCACCCTGACCTCATGCTGACGCATTAAAGGTTTTCCAGAGATTTAAATTATTCCAGAAATTACAGAAAATTGATTAAACTTTGGAAAATCCTAACTAATTCATTTTAACTCCAAATTTAATAAATAATATGTCTAAAAATATTAGAAAAATCCAAGGATTATGAATATGGGCTTTGTTTTCATGTTTGACCATTTTAAAATGGGTGAACAGTGCAAAACATCCATATGGCTTTATTTCAAATTGAAATTTGAAGCACATTTGCAAATGACTTTGCATTTGACTTCTTTTAAATGGAATTGTACCCACATTGTGACCAAGAACATCACCATTTCAATATTGATCATGTGTTTGAGCAATGCAAATAAATTTATACCTTGTTTGATTGTTTGCTCGATAGACGTGCAACCGGAACCGGAGGCCACCCCCTTCGTTGAAGACCCCGATATCGAACCTCGTCAGCAAGGCAAGCAAACCCCATTGATCATATCTATAAAATCCCAATTCCCTGTCAGTCTCGCTTATGCATGTTTAGGAGATCACTTTGTATCGATTCTACCGCATAGTTGAATCCATGTCCAATGCATGACCTATCATCTTGTCACAGTAGTAAGCAAACCACAATCCTAGCTGACATAGGAGTTGATTGATATCATGAAGCCCCTGCAACTGTTATAGCTTATTGCATGCTTAGTGTTACAGGAGGTTGCTTTTGATGTGAGTCGGGATGATGGTGAACATGGTGTTGATGAAAGTGAAACTGTGTCGGTGAATCCACCCTAATACAAGGTGAACGATGAGAGGCTGTGTAGGAGTACACAGTGGGTTGTCTCGTTGAACACCGCCTTAAGCACCGAGTTCTTGTATGGTAATCCAAGACAAAGAGTACAACCACACATTGGGCTCACTGACCCCTCTCGGCCTAGTACCTTGATCCGTGTCGACGTCTAGGAGTCACATTAGTTCGGGCCTTCCATTTGGCATATGCATAGCAAAAGAGTGAGTGGAAATGTTGCATCATCCTAGATATGTGGGTGGATCTGTGAGACAGTGAAACCATCTGTCAGAGGTGGCGTCTCGGTTGCCTACATTGTCTGGGTCCGTTTCGTTGATCCGGCCGGACTCTCGAGCGGTGACAAACTCAGATAGTCGACTCCTGGAATAGACCGGTTGTGAGCGAAGTGTCGTGGTGAACATCCTCGCTGTCACCTCTTGAACGGTGGCGAGACCTGGCGGTAACCGATGGTCATGTGTGTGTAGTTTACACCCTTGCAAGGTTAACAAAACTATTCGAATAGCCGCGTCCGCGGTTAAGGACTACTTGGAACCTGTACCTGATCATTAGACAACTTGAACTAGATACTTCTAAAACTCGCAAGATAAGCGTGAGTGCTATGGTGTGCTCCTCGTGGGGAAGTCGAGGAAGTAACCATAGTGGTGTATTGGTTGGAGATGTAGTGGACTCGTGTACGCTTCTTACCTCAAGTCTGGTATTCGTAGTTCAGGAATAGCCAAGTCAAAGCTGGCACTTCTGCTTGATGAAACCCCACCCCCTTTACCTTGATACTTGAGCATGAGTAGTATAGTTCTGATGTAAGTCTTGCTGAGTACGACTTTGTACTCACGTTTGCTTATTCTATGTTTTAGATGACAAACCGGACCCCGATGGAGTCACCGACCTGAAGCTCGACGTTGACCTGGGTAGTATAGTCCCAGACAGCAGTCTGGTCCCTCGTGGAAGGGCATGTTTGATGTACAAGGCTTCTCTAAGCCATTTGTTAAACTTGTCTGTACTCAGACCTAATTTACTTCCGTTGTATGATGTAATGTGATCACAAACATGTGATCTTGGTCTGCTCTATGTGTATATCAATAAAGAGTATTTTGTAGAGTTATGTGATGATACCTGCTGTTCATACTAGGCATGTGTGCTGCGTGTATGTTTATAACATGCATGTCTTAGTATGTGTTTTCGAGACCTTAGTTGTGATCTGGCTGGCGGTCTTTTATATACCAAGTGGCCCTTAGATGTGCGCAGCTTGGGGCATCGCGATGCGATTGCTCGTGACTTTGTCACGTGCACACTTTGTTGTATGATCGAGCCCGCCCTAGACCCCGACTAAGTGATCGGGCTGGAGTAAGTCTATGTAAGAGTTAGGATCCAATCGATAACATGGTTGAGGCGACTTGTCTATGAGTATGGGATTCACCACCCATAAGCATTTAGACTTGTGAGCGGACGTTGAGGACCCATCTCAGTTGATCATCCGCCCTGGATGGGATGCCCCTCACGTTTGATGCTTTCCGAGAGCGTTCTGTGCTTGGCATTTTCTGCTTAGACAAGTGGGTACGACTCTCGGCTCTCCATGTGATTGTATCGTGACTGGAATTACGTACGCTAACCCCGGGTCCTGACAGACTTGGTATCAGAGCAGGATTGTCTGTAGGCTTATCAAACCGTTGGTCGAAGTCGAGTCTAGCATTCTATAGTTATATAGTTACTTGGGTATAAGGGAACAACGTAAGGCTTCTTTTTCTCCTTACCCTCATCGATCTGAGTTCTGAGTCAGCCTTACCTTTTCTACGGGATGATAGGACTAGGCTCATCTATGTCTTACTAGAACATCTCTCTGAGTGCTTCCTTGTAGCCGTAGGACAGTTGTGGTCGTCCAGACTCATCGTTCTGTTGAGTTCCTTGAAGAAGTTTTGTCCAATTTCTTCGAGGTTGTTTCATTTTCCATCCCAGTGTAGCCGTTATGCTGCCGGATTTTTTCCAAGTTTCTGTGGATCTTTGCCTTCGCATTATAAGCCTTTCCGCCTTCATCATGTCTTGTTATCCTTGAATCCATCATTCGACCTGTTCTGATTGTTGATTTTTAACACACAAGATGTAAGGTGGAACTCGTAGTGCTTTTCGTCGGAATCGAGACCGTGTTCGGAATCGAAATGATGATGAACCTCTACCACCGCCTTCTGCGGCAGAAATCATGATGGAAGGTGAGAAGAATCAACGTGACCAAACACGCCTTCTGGAGCTCATTGAGATGAATACCTCACGTCATTGCAATGTGGTTGTGAGCATTCAGGACTTCATCCTCCTCAAGCCACCGGTATTCCGATGTTCTTCTGAGCCCCTTGAAGCTGATGATTGGCTCCGTTCCATCGAGCATAAGCTTGATACTGCACATGTTGCTCCCGATGATCGAGTTATATTCGCGACATACTTTCTGGAAGGTGCTGCTGCTGAATGGTGGGAGAACTATGTTGCTATGCAGCCAGATAGTCACGTAGTGACTTGGCAGGAGTTCTGTGTTGCCTTTCGAGGGTACCACATTCTGGATGAGTTGATGGAGCGCAAGAAGGAAGAGTTCTGCATTCTGAATCAAGGAGAGATGTCCATCCATGAGTATGTGAGAGAGTTCAACCGTCTTGCTCGGTATGCCCAAGATGAGATCACCACTGATGCCAGAAAGCAGGCAAGGTTCCGTAAGGGACTTAGCCCCATCCTTCGCCATGATCTCAACCTCATCGAAATTGCCACCTTTGAGGATTTAGTCAACAGATCCTTCAGAGCTGAGCATGGCAATGAAGTGTTCGAAGAGTCTCGCAAGCATGCTCTTGAGCTTGCTTCTTCTTCAAGTTCAGCCCCTCAGAAACGCCGAATTTGGATTCCAACCAGTGTCATACCTCAAAGCCTTCTCCAGAGGCCACCACCGAATATATGCCATCCACCTCAACACATTGTTCCTCCCCGGAATGATGGTGTGCAACCAAGAAATTCCACCCCCAGCAATTCAGGCAGGGTGTGTTTCACGTGTGGTCTGACAGGCCATCACTTCCGACAATGCCCTACAGTGTTTGTGGCACCCCGTCGACCTAGTCATAAGCCTTCAAAGAAATCAACCACCAAAACCATCCTAGCAAAGCTTTCAGTCACAAGTAGTGGTTATGTGAACCAAATCTCAGTTGAGGACACCACTGCTCCTTCTGACGTCATTCTTGGCACACTCCCAGTCAATCATGTCCCCGCCTACGTTCTTTTCGATCCAGGAGCTTCTCATTCATTCATGTCGGAGAGTTATGCACTTAGGCATGGATTTTCCTTTGAAGAAATGTTTTCTCCAATGATCATTCAAACTCCTGGTTCAAAGTGGCAAACTAATAGAGTAAGCCATGGCAATCAAATTGCAATTGAGGGTTTAGTATTCCTTGCTTCACTTATAGCCCTCAAGTCTTCGGACATTGATGTCATCCTAGGAATGGATTGGTTATCAAGGCATAATGCTTTCCTTGATTGTAAGGCCAAATCAGTTAACCTCATCCATCCTTCAGGCCAGATCATTGACTACACATCACCCAGCTCTAGAATCCAGGTGCAGACTTTGAATGTGCTTCCACTTCCAGACCTTGAAGATGTTCCGGTGGTTCGTGAATTCCCGGATGTCTTTCCTGAAGAGCTGCCGAGAATGCCACCCGACAGGTGTGCAGAATTCATAGTGGATCTTATACCAGGCACAACCCCGATTTCCAGACGTCCATATAGGATGGCCCCACATGAGTTAGCTGAGCTAAAAACCCAACTTGATGCTTCGTTGGCAAAAGGCTTCATCCGCCCTAGCTCATCGCCATGGGGTTGCCCCGTTCTATTCGTAACGAAAAAAGATGGAACGGAAAGGATGTGCGTAGACTATCGTCCGCTAAATCTAGCGACGATAAAGAACAAGTACCCACTGCCTAGGATCAATGATCTTTATGATCAACTTGCAGGATCCTCTGTCTTCTCCAAGATGGATTTGAGATTAGGCTATCATCAAATCAAAATCCGAAACGAGGACATTCCCAAAACGGCCTTCACTACTCGTTATGGTCTTTACGAGTATACCGTCATGTCCTTCGGTTTAACCAATGCCCCCGCCACATTCTCGAGCTTGATGAATTCGATCTTCATGGAGTACTTAGATAAATTTGTTGTGGTTTATCTTGATGACATTCTCATCTACTCGAAGAACGAAGAAGAGCAGGCAAAACATCTTAGGTTGGTATTGATGAAACTTAGAGAGCATCGCCTTTATGCCAAGTTCTCCAAGTGTGAATTTTGGCTACCAGAAGTGACCTACTTAGGCCACGTGATTTCTGCGAAAGGTGTTGCAGTCAATCCCGAGAGAGTTCAGGCCGTCCTTGACTGGACTCCACCTGAATCGGTTAAGCAAGTTAGGAGTTTTCTTGGCTTAGCAAGCTATTGCCGCCGCTACGTCGAGAACTTTCCTAAAGTTGCAAAGCCTCTTACTGAACTCCTCAAGAAAGATAAGAAATTCCAATGGACCCCCAAGTGCGAGGAAATCTTTCAAGAGCTAAAAAGAAGATTGACTTCTGCACCCGTACTTGCACCTCCAGACACCAAAAGGGATTTCGAGATCTATTGTGATGCTTCACGGCAAGGGTTAGGATGCATACTTATGCAAGATAGACATGTGGTAGCTTATGCTTCGCGCCAGTTGCGGCCACATGAAGATAACTATCCTACCCATGATCTTGAACTCGCTGCTGTAGTTCATGCCCTGAAGACTTGGCGACATTACCTCCTTGGTAATCGTTGTGAGATCTATTCCGACCACCAAAGCCTCAAATATATTTTCACCCAGCCAGATCTTAATCTCAGGCAAAGACGCTGGATAGAGTTGATAAAAGATTATGACTTAGGAATTTCTTACACCCCAGGCAAAGCCAATGTCATGGCTGATGCACTAAGTCATAAGTCGTATTGTAACAACCTCATGTTACAACAGTATCAACCACTTCTTCATGAGGAATTTCGAAAGCTCAATCTCGAGATTGTTCCTCGTGGATCTCTTTTCAACTTGGTGGCGAAACCAACCCTTGAGGATCAAATCATAGTTGCCCAAAGACATGCACGAGGTGTACGCCGTATCAAGGAGAACATTGCTAGCGGAGTTGCTAAATGTTTCTCCACAGATAGAAAAGGAACGGTATTCTTTGAAAATCGTTTGGTAGTACCTAAGAATAGGGATCTAAGGCAACTCATCCTCAAAGAAGCCCATGACATACCCCTCTTGATTCATCCCGGTTGCACAAAAATGTACCGAGATCTACGCCAGAGATTTTGGTGGACTAGGATGAAGAGAGACATTGCTCGATTTGTTGCTGATTGTGATGTTTGTCGTCGCGTTAAGGCAGAACACCAAAGACCTGCTGGCACACTTCAACCTATGCCTATTCCCGAGTGGAAATGGGACAAAGTCGGTATGGACTTCATCACCGGCTTTCCAAAAACCCAGAAAGGAAATGATGCCATCTTCGTGGTCATTGATAGACTTTCCAAAGTTGCTAACTTCCTTCCCGTTCGCGAGTCTATAACTGCTAGTTAGTTAGCAGACTTGTACGTCTCTAGAATTGTGTCTCTTCACGGTGTTCCTTTGGTGATCAATTCTGATCGTGGTAGCCTTTTCACCTCTAGATTCTGGGGAAGCTTTCAAAATGCTATGGGAACTCATCTATCCTTTAGTACAGCTTTCCATCCTCAGTCTAGCGGTCAAGTTGAAAGGGTTAATCAAATCTTGGAAGACATGCTCAGAGCTTGTGTTATATCTTTCGGAAAGAATTGGGAGAAGTCTCTTCCATTTGCCGAATTTGCTTATAACAATAGTTTTCAATCTAGTCTGAACATGGCTCCTTTTGAATTCCTCTATGGCCGACGATGTCGAACACCCCTCAACTGGTCAGAAACCGGTGAAAGACAACTCTTTGGGCCGGATATGATCAAGGAAGCAGAAGAGCAAGTTTGCATTGTTCGTGATCGTTTGAAAGCCGCTCAGTCTCGTCAAAAGAGCTACTATGATCGAAATACGTCGCCGACCAACCTTCTCCGCCTCCCCTGGCTTCTCCTTTACCCTCCCGGTGAGCTCTTGGTTCGTTTTCCCCTAACCCCGGCTCCTCCCGTGCCCCCAATCGTCGACGCCTTCTTCCAGTGGCTCCGGCCGCCGCGAAAGTTGAAGCCGCCGACGCCGTGGTCCTCCCCGGCGACGATGGACTAGTCCATCGTATGTGCGAGGCCACGGGGAGCCGAACGGTACCCTCTGCAAGGCCCCTGGTGGATGGGAAGCCACTCTGGCGACCCTCCGCCGTAGCCGTGGCCACCGACGGCTAAACGCCGGCCAGCCAGGTTAATTAGGGGCTAATCACCCTCTAATTGACCCCATGGGTCACTGACTGGTGGGCCCTGGCCCCCCTTAATGACCTAGTTTAATTAAATTAAACCGGGTTTAAACCCACTGCCACTGACACCCCGACCCCACCTGTCAGTCCCCCTGTGACATCACCCTGACCTCATGCTGACGCATTAAAGGTTTTCCAGAGATTTAAATTATTCCAGAAATTACAGAAAATTGATTAAACTTTGGAAAATCCTAACTAATTCATTTTAACTCCAAATTTAATAAATAATATGTCTAAAAATATCAGAAAAATCCAAGGATTATGAATATGGGCTTTGTTTTCATGTTTGACCATTTTAAAATGGGTGAACAGTGCAAAACATCCATATGTCTTTATTTCAAATTCAAATTTGAAGCACATTTGCAAATGACTTTGCATTTGACTTCTTTTAAATGGAATTGTACCCACATTGTGACCAAGAACATCACCATTTCAATATTGATCATGTGTTTGAGCAATGCAAATAAATTTATACCTTGTTTGATTGTTTGCTCGATAGACGTGCAACCGGAACCGGAGGCCACCCCCTTCGTTGAAGACCCCGATATCGAACCTCGTCAGCAAGGCAAGCAAACCCCATTGATCATATCTATAAAATCCCAATTCCCTCTCAGTCTCGCTTATGCATGTTTAGGAGATCACTTTGTATCGATTCTACCGCATAGTTGAATCCATGTCCAATGCATGACCTATCATCTTGTCACAGTAGTAAGCAAACCACAATCCTAGCTGACATAGGAGTTGATTGATATCATGAAGCCCCTGCAACTGTTATAGCTTATTGCATGCTTAGTGTTACAGGAGGTTGCTTTTGATGTGAGTCGGGATGATGGTGAACATGGTGTTGATGAAAGTGAAACTGTGTCGGTGAATCCACCCTAATACAAGGTGAACGATGAGAGGCTGTGTAGGAGTACACAGTGGGTTGTCTCGTTGAACACCGCCTTAAGCACCGAGTTCTTGTATGGTAATCCAAGACAAAGAGTACAACCACACATTGGGCTCACTGACCCCTCTCGGCCTAGTACCTTGATCCGTGTCGACGTCCAGGAGTCACATTAGTTCGGGCCTTCCATTTGGCATATGCATAGCAAAAGAGTGAGTGGAAATGTTGCATCATCCTAGATATGTGGGTGGATCTGTGAGACAGTGAAACCATCTGTCAGAGGTGGCGTCTCCGTTGCCTACATTATCTGGGTCCGTTTCGTTGATCCGGCCGGACTCTCGAGCGGTGACAAACTCAGATAGTCGACTCCTGGAATAGACCGGTTGTGAGCGAAGTGTCATGGTGAACATCCTCGCTGTCACCTCTTGAACGGTGGCGAGACCTGGCGGTAACCGATGGTCATGTGTGTGTAGTTTACACCCTTGCAAGGTTAACAAAACTATTCGAATAGCCGCGTCCGCGGTTAAGGACTACTTGGAACCTGTACCTGATCATTAGACAACTTGAACTAGATACTTCTAAAACTCGCAAGATAAGCGTGAGTGCTATGGTGTGCTCCTCGTGGGGAAGTCGAGGAAGTAACCATAGTGGTGTATTGGTTGGAGATGTAGTGGACTCGTGTACCCTTCTTACCTCAAGTCTGGTATTCGTAGTTCAGGAATAGCCAAGTCAAAGCTGGCACTTCTGCTTGATGAAACCCCACCCCCTTTACCTTGATACTTGAGCATGAGTAGTATAGTTCTGATGTAAGTCTTGCTGAGTACGACTTTGTACTCACGTTTGCTTATTCTATGTTTTAGATGACAAACCGGACCCCGATGGAGTCACCGACCTGAAGCTCGACGTTGACCTGGGTAGTATAGTCCCAGACAGCAGTCTGGTCCCTCGTGGAAGGGCATGTTTGATGTACAAGGCTTCTCTAAGCCATTTGTTAAACTTGTCTGTACTCAGACCTAATTTACTTCCGTTGTATGATGTAATGTGATCACAAACATGTGATCTTGGTCTGCTCTATGTGTATATCAATAAAGAGTATTTTGTAGAGTTATGTGATGATACCTGCTGTTCATACTAGGCATGTGTGCTGCGTGTATGTTTATAACATGCATGTCTTAGTATGGGTTTTCGAGACCTTAGTTGTGATCTGGCTGGCGGTCTTTTATATACCAAGTGGCCCTTAGATGTGCGCATCTTGGGGCATCGCGATGCGATTGCTCGTGACTTTGTCACGTGCACACTTTGTTGTATGATCGAGCCCGCCCTAGACCCCGACTAAGTGATCGGGCTGGAGTAAGTCTATGTAAGAGTTAGGATCCAATCGATAACATGGTTGAGGCGACTTGTCTATGAGTATGGGATTCACCACCCATAAGCATTTAGACTTGTGAGCGGACGTTGAGGACCCATCTCAGTTGATCATCCGGCCTGGATGGGATGCCCCTCACGTTTGATGCTTTCCGAGAGCGTTCTGTGCTTGGACTTGTCTGCTTAGACAAGTGGGTATGGCTCTCGGCTCTCCATGTGATTGTATCGTGACTGGAATTACATACGCTAACCCCGAGTCCCGACAATTGCCTTAATACAATACATCAGTGGAAGGTATATGTCTGAGTACAGACTACAAACAAATGCCTAGTGGCAAAGTGAAAAGCATCGATCCCCATAACCACACGGGTCCAGGTCCTCCGCCGGGATCCGCCTAACTAGTCGTCGTCGAGCCTCCACGTGAAACGTCGATCACCATACCTGTTGTCGATCAAGAACCCTGAAAAGAGTTTGGGGGTAGTATCATGAGTACAGAGGTACTCATCATCCAACTGTAGTGGTCAACTGACCCAGCAAGGACTTCATCACTCGTCATTCTAGGACAACTAGTAGTTTACGGTAAGGATGGGGTAAGTGGTGAGGTTGCTGCCGCACTAGCATTATGAAGTGGCTAACGATCTAGAGAGTAGGATAAGAAGCCAAGCATTCGATGAGGAATCACCTCCAACAAGTCTTGCTATCAACTACTTACGCAATCATAACACCTATCCTATCCTTGTCCTCCTCTTCGCATCCCGACGAAGAAGAAGAAGTCAAGGCACCCACACACGTTGATCAAGTTATATTATGATTATCTCGGTTTTTGTTGTCTATGAACAAGGAGTAGGTCTCAAGTCATCCATAACCGTGGACACGGCTTCTCGAAAAGATTTAACCTTGCAGGGGTGTACCAACTTCCCATTACAAGGCTCCGCACACACGCTCATCTCTCTTAGTTGCTACCCATTATAGGCAACCATTTTATGATTTAGTTCCGAGAGATCCGAAACGACAGGTCCCTCTAACTAAGAACGAACAAATCCGGGTGGCCCCCGATGAGTCGACACGCAACTCAAAAGCCGGCCGCGCTCTCGAATCGGTCTCTACCGTCTGTCTCGGGTTTGGATAGCCGGTTAATCTCACATGGGAAACCGGGTCCTCAGCCGGACAAGGTGGGCCAGCAAGGGAACTATGTCCTCACTGGTCCAGGTTGGTTTGAAAACTACTGGCGGTCGACCAACACACACACAGTTTCAAATGGTAATCAGTTTGGGACACCACTAGAAATGTTTGAAGCTAGGTAGGTAAGAAAAGGGGACCCCATAAAATCCCACACGCGGTTAGGCACGCTCAGTCTTAAAACCAATACCCGGAACTCGGGTCCTAGGTGACTCGAATGGAACAAAGCGTCGGGGTGGGATAGCCTAGACCTTCCATCCTTCGTCGAATATAGTCAACATTATAATAATCATATCATCCACAATAATATAATAATGTGATAGCCCAAACCAAGGAGTAACAGGGTAACATCGTATCATCCTAAGCATGCATACTAAGCAGGGGCTGAGCAACGAGCAATAGTAACATAGCAGTACATGGTTTGCTGGGAAGGGATATGGCTGTATCGGTTTGAAAGAGGCTGTAAACATGTGGTAGGATCAAACATCGAACCTAACCTAGACTAGCATGCAAACCGCTGGTTGAAATAGAATGGATCATAAGTAATGCATAGTCCTTGCCTGTTGATAAGTCGGGTTCCGAAGGTGTAGTTGATCGCAAGCTCGCATCGTCTCCGAGAGATACCCGCGGAAGCACACAAGACGGTAAACACTGGAAAGCAATCAACGAGCAAGCATCTATTACTATGAAGCAAACACGAGAAAGCATCAACAAGAAGGCAACACGAGACATCGGACCTACCGTCGAGAGCGGTTACTAACAGGTTATGTGGAGTACTCGTCACACACGACGATACCGCACATTTGGAAAGTTTCAAGTTGTTTAGCTACAGGTGATCAACAAAGGTTGTTAACATGGCATCTCACTCAAGCATGGCATAGAAAACAAACATGTCAAGAGGTGAAGCATAAGGTAAACTATCTATGCTAGTCAATTTAAGTGGGGCACAACCTAAACATGGCATACACTAAGTGTCTCACGACAATTTAAGTAATTGGTACTGTTCTGCCCTGAACCATATTTTAGTTTGGTTAACAACGACAAACAATAGCATAAACACAAAGTACACGAAAAACTAATCAAGTTACATCTAAAGAACACTCCAAACGGAGTTACGGTTAAAAAGATACAAGAAAAACAAGTTTGGAACGCAATCTGCCAACATCACGAAGCACACTTTAGAGCAATGCATAAACAGGGTAATGAATGCAAACATGCTCACAAATGATATGCAACTAAAGTAGACATGGCTGGGAAGACATGGAAAAAATAATCATGCAAATAGGCATCATGAACAACTAGTTATAGCTCATGCAAAATGCAATAAAACATTACTGGTCTAGGACTTAGTGAAAATAATGAAAACAAGGCAGAAACTGTTATTTTTATGCTGTACAAACAGGAGAAAAACTATATGCAAAAGTGCAGCAACATGACATAGCAATATATGGGCATGAAGTAGACATGATGATGATCAGGTACAAAGAAGAATGAAGGTCATAGGCATCATAGATCAAAAGATATTAAGTATGCAACATGGCATCGGAACGTTACAGACTTAGAGAAAAACGGAGGTGGCTGTCAACAACAGCAGGATAGCAACTTTGGAGCTCAATAACTATATGACCAGCAAGCATATCATGACAATGCAATACATATAATGGAAGTAGACATGATGCTTGACAATATGCAATTGGAATCACTCAATTCCGATAAACGGTTGCGACACAACCGTCACCCGAAGTTGCAACAAATTAACAATTTTCAGCACATCAGCACATTAACAGCAAGGTCACCACTTTGGAGCAAGATTTAATATAGCTAAAGCACCCAAACATGACAAGTTAAAGCATGGGAATGAAGTACACATGATGCTTAACACATAGGAAAAAGAATCAATGCAATAGGCCTCATGGATGTGTCACAATCATCATGCAAACTTGCAATAAAATAATTACAGCAGCACACTAACAGGAAAAATTAGCAGTTAACGGCCCGATGCCCACTTCAACACAGATTATCAACATCAAGATGGCCTCAAATCAAAATTCTCACAAAAGATGGATTGAAGTACACACAATTCTAAGAAATTTTCCTTTTGGGCGCAAAGCGATCCGGGCTACGGTTTACTCGCAATTATTGTCGCAAAAATGTAACAGCAGCAAAAATTCTCAGGACTTAGCAAAATTCGCACGGGCTAGTTCACAGAAAAAAGGCTCACCCCCTGGGCCGAGCCCATCTGGCCCGAGGTGGGCTGGCAGCTGGATCTGGGCCTGGCCTCGGCTGGGCCTAGGAGGCGCTTGATGGGCCTGCTGGCTGGTGCCGGCCCACGGCGAGGACGCGGCCTGGCTGGCCGGTGCGGTTGCTCGCCTCGTTCCCGTCGGAAAAAAGGCCGCCGGCGGCGACTGGAGGTCCGACGACGAGCCGGCGGGGCGCATATCCGCGGCGGCGGGGAGGACACTAGCGGCCGGGGTGGTCGCGGCGAGCTCGGGCAGGAGGCCATGGCCATGGCGCTCGGGAACGTCGCGGCTCGCCCATCCATGGCGGCGGCGGCCCCTGTGCCTGCGAGGAGAAGGGGATGAGAGAGGTGAGAGGGGACGTGGCACTCCCTGGGCCGTCGGATCGCGAGATCTGACGGTCCAGAGCGCCTGGGGGGCAACTTTCCAGATCTGGGACTAGGGTTGCGAAAATGGGGCTATTTTTGGGGCAAAGTGGAGGGGGGTGGCTGCAATTTTTGGCTAGGGAAAACCCTACAAAGGGGTGGGAGTGTGGTGGTCTTTATATAGCCCAGGTGGTTGGCAGTTTGCAAAAACATCCCCGGTTTTTCTCTCTCGCGCGCGGTGTTTACGTTTCTGACCGCCGGGGGGGGGGGGGGGGTCCGCAGGACCTCCGATTCGGGTAAAACTTCGAACTGCGCGATCATCGCGTCGAGCCGGCGGCGTTCACCTCGCGCGGGAACCTTTCCGAGAACACTTTCCGACACGCTATAAAAATAACCCGTTTAATTATAAAACGGGGTTTTTCGTTCCGTTGGCTGCGGCTGGTCTTGTGTGGTTTTCTCCACGGTGATCGGGTGAAACCTGGTGTCGCAAAGGTCGAGTGTCAGGGTGGCAAGGGTCGGTCTCCGTCCGATACAAAATAAGAGGGGGGAAAATAATCGCCGATCGATAAATCGGGGATGCAAACACCGCAAACAAATCAGACAATCAAACAATTCACACCGAAAACAAAAAATTTAATTTTTGTGAAATCTGGGCTGTTACACATCTTCTATTTGTTTAGAATCATTGCACTGTGAAAAAAAGAAATCGAATCTTTCCGCATAAGACCTGCGGGTATAGCCGATGGAGGAGCAACCCGACCCAACAACAACAAAATTGATAATTAAATTTTATTCACAGATAAATGGTTCCAATCATGGTACTGTCGAACTGCAGAAAGTACTTGATGTGACATTCTTATTCCATGCACATGTCAAATGTTATACTCACACAAATACGAAGACAGAGAGAATGAGAGATGGAGCGAGGGAACTCACTGCCTCCGGCTCGAACTCGCAGCGGAGGAGCACCTCCATCATGTCTATCCATTTTTTGACATTTCGTGTCTCCGTCTCGACCTCGAGCTCCAGCCTATCACCAACAGATCCGACGACGTCTCCTACAAGAAAAAGTAACACTTACTTAGGTCAATAACAGAATACCAAATATACAATCACCAAATTGGTTGTATGCCCGCAGAATTTAGCAAGTAACTACATACCCAGACAGAAAGCACCTAGTATACAGATTAACATTAGAACTTTGTAAAAAAGATCAAACCCGATCTTCAACTAAGGGTTTTGTTAATCTCACTCTGTACCAGGCATCGATGGTATCTTAACTGCTATCTTTTTTTGAAACTGATTAAACAAAACCATCCTTTGGACATGCTTATTAGTTTTTACAAAAAGATCAAGTTTTTCGCAAACAGATATTAGAAAATAGAAATATGTTGAAGAGGGGCACATATATCTGAAGATAATAATCCATTACATCAAGACAATGGTACTGATAAGGACAAAGGCTGCCACTATTAACAATCTACATGAATTTCAAAAACATTGATTATCTATAGTGAAAATCCACATGCAGAATGACTACATTTTGTACCAAGTTTTTTTTGCATGTGCATCTAAAAACAAAATACTCCAACCTAGAATGGAGATATATCATTAAGAAAACTAAGAAAATCAAATGCCACGAGCTCCTTATTCTACCATATCAATATATTGAACATATTTCTGGTTCTGAAGTTTTTTAAATGTGGTAGGTTGTATGTGATGTGCCTATCTATATCAATATATTCATTGTGTTAACTTTAGCTGGTTCAAGTGGATATAAGTTGTATTTTTTTTGCAGGATGGAAGATCATTATTTCCCTAGAAACAATGACTATGGTGTTATTCTTAAAGGTAATATCTTTCTATAGACCTTAGCACCACCTATGTTCTTAAATATATCTTGAATTAGTGTCCTTAATGTTCCTTTGATAAGATGCATCATGCTGAAGGCTGATTTGCCAACACCAGTTATCATGCACATAAATATAACAGAGAGAAGTAAGTCATAGGTGGTACCGTTATGATTGTCTCAGAAACCAACATGTTATGAATTAAATTCAGACAACTATAGCCAACAAAATAAGATAATAACCCATTTAGTTAAATTTATACTAAAAATAATAAGAATTGAAACCGAGAGAATGAGATATGGCAAGAGGGAACTCACCACCTCCAGCTCAAGCTCTCAAACTTGCGGTAGTACTCCGCCTTGAGCACCTCCATCCTTTCTCTCCATTTTTTGACCTGCACTGTCTCCCCCTCGAGCTTGAGCCTCATCTTATCGGCACCAGATCCTGCAAAAAAGAAACACTTTCTTAGGTCACTCAGAGAACACCAAATGTACAATCATCAAATTTGTATGCCTGCAGAATTTAGCAATTAACTACAGACCGAGGGCAAGAGAAATACACTCGTTGGTGTCTACATACACACATAAGAATGCCTACCTTTACAGAGCTAGATCAAAAATAGAAACAAATGTATAAGTGATAGGGAAAAGAACACACCTTCACAGATTTATCTTCACACACGAAAGTTGTGACTCAATCCTAAATGGCACGAGCTCCCGATCTAAATCGAGTGTTATTTTCACATCAAGGACTGTATTTTATAGTTAAAAATTAATGATCTAGGGATACGTAAATGTTCCTCCCACAATCTATAGGTTACAATTTAGCAACAAGAAATACAAATATATGTAGTTGAACTATAATTTCAGAACATAACAACAATCAAGGTGCATTCAGCCACATTCAGCGCAACCAATCAAGAGAAACAGTGAATATCAAGATAAACAATATGAAATACCAATGAAGGAACAAATTTTTTTAGCTTTGTCACTTGGCAGCATGCAAAAAAGAAAGTCACAAAGGCAGGAAATAATAGAAAAGATCCATGCTAGAAGAAACACCACTACATTGAGAAGCCAGAGAGCATCACAAAAGACTCTCAAATTGGAAGAGAGATGGGGGAGCTTAGGAACAAAGACCCGGATAATCTCACCTTGCATGACAATGAGAAAACATGACATATTTTTGAGAAATTGGTTCCAAACCTGCTATGCGCACTAAAATGAAAAAACTGAGAATAAAAACATCTTGTAAATACACAGACGGAAAGCACCCAGGAAATTGATTTACATGAGAAATACTTTCAGCCTGCACATGTATTGACTTCTTTGATGATTTACATTAGAAAAATCTAGGACAAAGTGTCTAGAGATTAATCAAACACTGGGTTATCAAATATTTTACAAACATATAGAAAAAAGAACCTTACTGTAGTTATAAAGAGGGTTAAGCGTACAAGTGGAAGGAATCCAAATTAGTACTGACCTCACACGTAAAGAAGGGAATAGACTATAAAAATAATTCGACATATTCAAAATAGTATCAGCTGTGATATAGGAGCTTCAAGAAAATGAACCTTGTGTATTTGCATTTTGAATCCAGTTATTAATAGAAAATTATAGAAAAAGATGGTTCTTCATTTGTTCACCATCTAAAGAACTATATCAAATATAAGAAAAGATCTGCTTATAAAAAAAGACAATTCATGAGAAGAGAACTAAGAAGCTATATAGTTGTGGCACACATCATATCCAATTTCCTATCTATAAGACTATAACACAATGGTTTTAAAATTTGTACACTTTGACTGATGATCATCAAATCAACTATTAGGGTAATTTTGAAAGGGCAACTTCTGAAAAGAAACTTCTTATAAAAACCAATATATCTGTGATTCTATCACCTGACAGATGAGGACACAAAGGTCAAGAAAAGTCCTGTGAAAAAATAATCAAAGCCAGATAAACAACAGAAATAGCAAACTAATCAATAATTTCTAACCTAAATCCATAAACAAGTGTCAAAAAGAAAAAAACTACATGTACTTCCCTTGTAAACCAGAAACACATACCATATACACAGATTATGTGGATTCACACATACCCTATAAATAGGTAGAGAGACTAACCATTAAGTAATTGTAAATGTATGCATATATAATAGGTAGAGACCCACCAATCATCTAGCCACTACACGGTAACTTTCAAAATCATATATAATTAACCCTAAAGAATCACATTCTATTCCAAATATAAATTCTATCATGTGTCAGTGAAGGCAGAGAGAGAGAAAGAGGAGGTGGAGGGAAACCTGAATCAGTTCCAGGGAGGGGCTGGCGAGCAACAAAGAAGTCCTCCACGGCCAGCGCCGCATGCCCGGAGAGCCCCGTCGCTGGAGTGCAGCCGCAATGTCTCGTGCATCACGCACGAGCTCCAACCTCTTTGCAGCTCCTGATTTAGGAGAGAATCGAGCCACTCCCAACCTCCAGATCAAGCCCAACCTCACCGTGTGCACGCGAGGAAGATGTCGACGATGGCCGCGCTGACCCACTTGGAGCGGCGCACTGCTCCTCCTCCCGCTTTCCCTATTTTTTCCCTCCTCTCCTTCCATCCCTCTATCCCTCTCCTCTCCTCTCTATCCTGCATGGAGGCGGAGACGAGCGACACCTACTGGAGGCGGGGCGGTGCGACGAGAGTGGAGGAGGCAGGGCTGCAACGGCTGGGTGCGATCTAGGGAGGATCTCTAGCCGCTCCTCTCCTTCTTTCTTTCCCGCCGGTACCGGCACCACCGTCCTCGGCGTCGGCAGAGTAGAGGGGGCACGGGAGGGGAGGAGGCTGCGCACCGGCCACCCTGCTCTGGTCCGGAGGAGGCGGAGAAAGGCGGCTGGGTGAAGAGGGAGAGGAGGCGGTTTTGGGGCGTAGGGAGGCGAATGGGAAGGCGGCTAGGGTTGCGCAAGACGTGCGGCTGGTGCTGATCGCAGGGTGATCGACGGATCGCATAAGTTTCCCCTGAGGAGGGCTGTGAGGCCTCATGAGTCCCTTGACCTTTAAGATTTAAATTGTACATTAATGGGTATAAGCCATTTAGACCAAGTGCATACCTTGGTTCTTAGTCTCAGAGTCACCCATTGTAACCTGCAATGGCATAAAGTATAAAATGACTAAGTAATGTAAGAATTGGGGGCAATCAATGACAACATGTTCCTTTATACAAAATAAACCATACAATCGAACAGATTCAAGTCATGGAAAGTACAACTATGTAACTACGATCAGATCTAGCAAGCATTAGTACAATGTTACGAGAATAATGCACAAAACGATCATCCAAACTCATGAAAAATATCGCAAATAGCTAAGAATGAATAATATGAAACTGAAAATTCCTTCAAGATTACAATTCTCATATCTAAACATAGTAGAGTGGTATCTTGCTTGAAATCATAGATGCAATCCAACCAAAAAATAATTTATAGATGCGATCAAAGCTAGAATTACCGTAGATGCAGAGCATGAGAATACCACGTGGAATAGGTGAACTAAAGATAAATTAACTCTGTAGCATATTGATAACCCACAACTGCAGGGGATCGAGATAGTCTTCGCGGGTAAGAATAACCCAATTTATAAATTCGACTCAAGGGGAGCCAAAGAATACCCACAAGCTTTGATAGTGGAGTTGTCAATTCAACCGCACCTGAGATACACTTACTTGCAACAAGATATTAATAGTAACTGCGATATGGAAGTGATGGTGGCAACGGAAATAGTGGCGGTGAAACAGCGAAAGTAAAACAACAAAAGGAAACAACTAGTAACCAGCAGAATTAAAAACACTGTAGGAGATGGATGGTTGGGTGCTGCATGGATGAGATACATCATGTATTTAACTTGGGGCAAGGCACACAGAAAATCAATGATCATCTAGGAATATATCAAACATTAGGCATGTACCCCACAGGTAGTTGTACGTGCTAGCAATAAGAACTTGCACAACATCTTTTGTCCTACCATCCCGCTACGAACGGGGCCAAAAGGAACTTATGGAGATTAAGGTGCTCCTGTCAAAGAGCACCGGAACAAAGCATTAACCATCAATGGATACAAGGAATACTCAAACTATAGTCCATCCCCTTTGGTGTCCCAAGCTGTCACCTTTGGGGTCGCCGGTTCCGTACTATAACAGGTGCATACAACTCGTAGATAGGATCAAGAACAGAAAGATATTCATGCAAACACATAGGGTTCATATCTGAAAACATGGCACTCGGGCCCAAAGTGAAAAGCATTAAGAGCAACTACAAGTTGAAGCAAAGATGATAAACACCAATCTAGATAATAGGCAACATGCCCCCAACAATCTGATAAACTATTACATGATCTAGCTCATCCAATCCCTACCATCCACTTTGCCTACAGCAGGGAATTACTCACACATGGAAGGAGAAGTCATGGAGGGAGGATGGAGTGGTGATGATGATGACGATGGCGATGATCTCCCCTCACGGGAGGCCAAAACAGCCTCCAGATTAGCCCTCCCAGAGAAGAACAGAGGGTGGCGGCGGCTCCGCGACGAGAATTGGGAAAACGACTTCTGTTCTGGGGTTTTCTCGCCACGGGAATAAATAGGGGGAAAAGTAGGGCACCAGAGGGGGGAGGACCCTCCCAGGCGTCCTCCTGGCGCGGCCAGGGGTGGGTCCGCGCCAGCAGGGCACCTGGCCCCCCCTGGCTGCCCTCTGGCCCCACTTCTGGTATATTGGTCCTTCGGGTGCGTGGATTTTCTGTGATTTTTCCTGGAATTTTCTGAGACACCTAAAAATCCATTTTCCTGCACACAATAAAACCATACAGACATCTCTGCTGAAAACATCGTTAGTCCGGGTTAGTTTCGTCCAAATCATGCAAGAATGAGGGCAAAACAATAGCAAAAGTGTTTGGAAAAGTAGATACGTTTGAGACGTATCACATATTTTACTAAACATGATTTGGTGGTCGGGGCATACATGATCGATGGAGGAGTAAGAGCATAAGCATTAGGAGGGCGGCCGGGATCTTACCGGAACAGGGTGAGCGGCAGACCGAAGAGGCGCGGGTAGCAGGGAGGGGGTCGGCCGACACACACAGTATAGGCTACCACGCGTGGTATACGGAGGGGGGTTGCGCCATGTAGGCCGCCGCGCGTGGTAAACAAAAAGGGGTTGCGTCATGTAGCACTTCACTGGAGTTGCCTGTGTTGTCTAGGACGTAGCGCTAGGAGTAGCAAGGGGGGATTTGAACAAGAGGGGGGATGCGAATTTTCGTGGTGGATGGAGGGAGGGGCGGGTTTGATATTGAAGTCGCTGACGAAATTTTTCGGCAGGTGGGGAGGGTGACTGGCGGGAGAAGTGATATAGCAAACGCGCATTCTTTTTTAACCGAGTGAGATAATACGAGAAACCTTCGGTAGATGGGGTGCTGGTTACGTCTCAAATGATGACAAAAGTTTCTTCATTTTAAACTGTGTGTAATATACTTGAACAGACATCCAACCAATCAGGTCGCATAACCAGGTTCTTGCGGATCACTGTAAGATCCAACGACTATCGTTTGGCGCTAGTGTTATATCCAACGACCACAGTTGTACGCTAGGGTTACGAGATATTCTGCTGGGTTTTGAGACGGTCAACGGGGTTTTCTAGGGTTTGAGTAACATTCAACCAATTCATTTTGTGCACGAAGTGTATCTAATTTCTTTAGTAATCCATTGAAACTTTTACCAGAGACCATTTTGATGAAATGATGATAGCATGCCAAGTCTCGTCCTTTTTAGAGGTCATTTGAATTGATTTTCAATTTCAAGGGCATTATGCCCAAAAATAATCCATTTAATGCATTAAAATTGCCAAATGAAGTCAGAAACGTTTGAAATTTCAGGATGTTAGTGTGAATTCTTAATGTTGAATAGATAAAAAGTCAGGGATTTAAAATATTTAAGAATAACATGATGCCTTTGTGATGTGGTTGTTTCCGATCGAAACCCCGAAACTTCGAAAGGAATTGCCTAGTTTGTACACGAAGCGTATCCAATTTCTTTAGTAATCCACTAAAACTTTTACCACACACCGTTTTGGTGAAATGATGACATCATGCCAAGTCTCATCCTTTGTAGAGGTTATTTGAATTGATTTTAAATTTCAAGGTCATTATGCTCAAAATAATTCATTTAATGCATTAAAATTGCCACATGAAGTAAAAAACATTTGAAATTTCAGGATGTTAGTGTGAATTCTTAATATTGAACATATAAAAGTCTGGGGTTTAAAAGATTTAAGAATAACTTGATGCCTTTCTGATGTGGTTGTTTTCGATCGGAACCCCGATACTTCGAAAGGAATGGCCTAGTTTGTACACGAAGTGTATCTAATTTGTTTAGTAATCCACTGAAATTTTTACCACGGTCCATGTTGCTGAAATGATGACATCATGCCAAGTCTCGTTCTTTTTACAGGTCATTTGAATTGATTTTCAATTTCAAGGTAATTATGCTAAAAAAATAATTCATTTAATGCATTAAAATTGCCAAATGAAGTCAGAAACTTTTGAAATTTCAGGATGTCAGTGTGAATGCTTGATGTTGAACATATAAAAAGTTTGGGGTTTAAATGATTTAAGAACAACGTGATGCCTTTGTGTTGTGGTTGTTTCTGACCGAAACTCCGATACTTCGAAAGGAATGATCTAGTTTGTATATGAAGTTTATCTAATTTGTTTAGTAATCCACTCCAACTTTCACCACAGACCATGCTGGTGATGTGAAGACAACATGCCAAGTCTCATCCTTTTTAGAGGTAATTTGAATTGATTTTTAATTTCAAAGTAATTACGCTAAAAAACAATGCATTTAATGCATTAAAATTACCAAATGAAGTTAGAAACGTCTAAAATTTCAGGATGTTAGTGTGAATGCTTAATGTTGAACACATAAAAAGTTTGGGGTTTAAATGATTTAAAAATGTTTAATATAAAAATCATTTTACTAAAAGTAATTCATTAAATGCATTAAAAGGCATTCTCAACAACAAATACATCCACATGTTCTTATAGTGCATTCCATTGAACATAGAACACAACACATACAATAATCACCGATAAGTCTTTGAGGAAAGCATAGCTGATGATCTTCATCACAAAACCTCTTCAACTAATGAACATGAAAATCCCTGCAACGCCTTCATACATGAAGAACAAAATGTTGTCTCCTATTTTCATGTGTGGATGAATTTCCATCACAGCATTCCACTTATGAATGATAATCGTTCCATTTCTAGGGGAAATGTTGTATGATGACATAACCCTCTTATTCTGACCAATAGCTTGTGTTATTGGACCAGCAGCGGGGATCAATTCAGGAACAACTGATGGCGGCAATACATGTTGCAAGACCAATAAAATAATTGTAACACTGGATGAACGTAAAGTTTACGAAAGTATATATAACATGAAAGATAAATATGTACCAGGATTTTTTCGGTACAATTCATGTTGTCCAATGTATGCATGATTAGAAAACAAGATGCCATCATGCATCCAGCACGATGTCGCTTAATAATCGAGTTAATCCTTCCAGCAAATTTTATGAGAGGCTCCAAATCTCGGTAGCGAAATTTGGAACAGGGACTAATCTTCAGATATTTAACTACACGCTCAACAATGACTAATCAAAATAACGTTTTTGTCAGTAGTTATTACAATTTTAATCTTAAAAAAATAACTGGTAAGACAATGCAAGACAGATAAATGCAAGATTTGAAAGAAGACTGACTTTCATTGTCAGTCCATCGATGGATCTGAGCTGGAAATACCACATGTATGATAAGACTAGGTTGGCTTATATCCACTAACATTTTCGTGCCAGTTTGTAGAACATAACATGCAACAAACTCTCTCCACAGATCCTTCTCAAAGTAGCAGCGACCTCTTGCATCGGTAGTGACCTCAACTTTGAAAATTTATCCATGGTTTGTTTGTACCGTAACCATAACCGAGTCTTCAAACAGGTGCATGGAGAACTTGCCTATCAGAGCTGTTGTAGCAAAGCAACGGATGATCTGCAAGAAATAATTGGGATGAGCAACCAAATCACTAAATTGCAACAATATTTTACTGCAAAAAGAAGGGGGGGGGGTACAAGAACATACTATGCGCTACAAGAACACATCTCTGACAGTGATGTCGAACATCACCTGTGTGTGGCCGAGGACGCAGAGTCCTCCCTTGTGATGACACTTTGGGCACTGACATTGAAAGCACGGCTAAGATTCAAGAAAAAATGAATCTACAAACAGTTGAATTTTCTGGGATTTTCACCTTGGTACAGACATTGATTGCGAGTTACAAGATGCGGATGAAGCTTCCACTAATATTCATCTCCGTTAGAAATACTAAAATAGGGTGTGTTGACGGGTGTGGCGATGACGACTATGTGTTGGGAACGACTCGGGCACGGCGGCAACTACTACGTGGGAAGAAAATGTGTACGGACTCTTCGAGAGAGTGTGAGAGACAGAGAGATGGCGACGAACCAGTCCCCACTCCATAATGAAGTTAAATTGCGGCACCATGAAAAGTTTTCCGAAACAAAATAGACTACTGAAAAAATAAAGCTTGATAGTGGACTGACCTCATAAATACACTCCTCCACCTCCCCCAATCCCTCCCTGTTCGCAATCGCACCCATGGCCTCTCAGTCTAGCTCGTTAACTCCTTCGACCTCACCACCGCCCTCACCTCCTAAGCACTATCCATCACCAACCACGTAGTCCAGGTCGAAAGTCCAGGTTGAGGTCGCCAAGAACGCGGCGGCGGAAGAGGCTTGCTTGTACCAACTCGCCGATAAAGCGTCGGACTTGGCCTGCGAGACTGCCCAGAGGTTAGCAGTGGCCTATATGGCTACGGGCGCTGCGAGAAAGAGAAAAGCCAAGTGAAGAGGGGGTGACCACACGACTCCTGCGTGTGAGGATACCTGGTGCATACGAAGACAAGAGGCCCGCTGGAAGCTTCGACAGGCGCACAGCTGGCCTGCTCCAAGCACCGACGTAGGAGTCCGCGATCAATATGGAAGTCATGACTTGGCGTTTAAGGCAAGGATAGAATGAGGCAAAAACCCCTGTAAACCTGAGACGGACTCTCCGAGACCTAGCCTAGTATATAAAGGATGAGAGGGGGGACGTCTCAGGACATCCAATCTACAATCATCACCTCTAGTCTTGCGCGAACTCGCCTAGACTCCCACTGTAATCGCCCCCTCGCATAATACAATCGAGCAGGAAGTGCTTCTCCTGTTAGCCAACGAGTATCGCCAACCTGTTCTCTCTATGATCTAACCCAGGGTCCCTGGCCATGGGATTTGCCGAGGCCGATCCTCATCAATTGGCGCTGACCGTGGGGACTTCACAGGTTGGAATCACGATCTCGGCGACCCCTTCATCAGCATCCATCAAGTTAAATCCTCCTCCAGCACTCGACGACTCCATGGCTCGAGAAGATTCCGATGTATTCGGGTCCCTCGGATTCATGGCTCACCTTCCGACCCTGCGACCAGCCTTCCCCGACCTGCACACTGGCATCGACCTGACCTTCGGTGGGTACCAGATCTACGTCAACCATTGGGGCACTCTTCGCCTCACAGGTCGCGCCCGAGCACCCACAACAACAATCGTAACAACCGAAGACGAAGCAAACGCCCACGCGGCAACTCCGCGAGTCAGCCGCGACTCCCACCCCAACACCAAGCACCGCATCACTCGCGACTACTCGAGTGGACTGCCAACGTGGAAGAAATACACCACAGAGGTGACTGGACTAACAACCAGGGCACCGTTCCAGGTGTTCATGGCAGACACTCACGAGCCAACCTCAGAGGACAAAGGCCAAGACGACGAACCGAGAAGTCATAGAGACACACGCTCAAACAGAAAAAGCAGCGATCTTGACAATACTGGACAGATTACCGTCACCCTTGGAGAACCAGGAACCATACCAAGAAAAGAATTCAAAATATAGGAGCACAACAACCGCAAGAACAACGAGCCAGAGAGAAGCAGGCGTCAGATCTCAGAAGCGGCAAAAGAGGACCGTCCCATAGAAAAAATCTACCTGTCCAAAGAAGCAATCGCCAGAGTAAAAAACACAGTAAAGCACGGGAAGCTACTCCCAGAGAACGCAACCCGCGACGAGCTCAGAGCATACAACAAGCTGGCGAGCAACATCACCAAGAAAACAAGGAAAAATCGCCATCGACTCGAGAACCAACCGCAAAGCACTGCCCGAAAGTGACTCCTCCGACTACGGCTCCCCGCCCGAGGCAAATCCAGATTCGGCAACTTGAGACACACCGATAAGAAGAAAGTTGTCCGCAAACTAGACGATGACTTCAGGCTCGAAGAGGACGATGAAGTAGAAGAGGAACTCACACCAGCAGAAGATCTCATAACTGCCCAGGCATATCTCTCTCGTGCTCAGAAGGACAAAAAGGGCGCAACAGATCTCAACATGACGATGGCACTCAAAGTGATGAAGGACACCATCACTGCCTCGGCACCCAAAAAAGAAAGCACAAGACGAGCGCCTCACGAGAAGACACCAGACATGGACACCAGCTCACCAGATGACGACGAAGACGACAACAACGACGACCGGCGCATGCACTCAAACAGAATCAAAGACCATGACAGGGACGACAACGACAACCGACGCAGGAATCGATGAGACGCACACAACGACATCACACAGAACAAAATCAACTGAGGAAGATGCAGACGTGCAGCCCGCGAAGAGTACCCGGACAAGCTCGCATCCGACGAAGACATAGAACCATGCGGCGCTTTATGCTTCACACGATCCATACGCGAGACACAGATGCCAAAGGGTTTCAAACTAAACTCCACAACGCACAAGTACGACGGACTCGAAGAACCAGAGGCATGGCTCGATGACTACCTAACAGCCGTCAAGTTCAAACGAGGAAGCAATATCACGACAATGCAGTACGTACAGCTCATGCTCGAGAGCTCGGCGCGACACTGGCTGAAGAACCTACCACGAGGATCGATCAGTTCCTGGAAGAAGTTTCGCAGCGCCTTCATCGAAAATTTCAAGTCCACCTACAAACGGCCAGCATCACTCGAAGATCTAAGGCCTGTAGACAAGGAACCAGAGAGTCCCTGCGAGCATACATCCAGCGATGGACCATACTCAAAAACTCAGCTGAAGAAATCCAGTCAGCACGACCAGAGCGCGACTACGACTACTACACCGGAGATAGAGGTTACGACAGAAGGAAAAAGCGCCCCAGGCGTAACTTCTACGACGACAGAGGACCCAATATGGTCGCAGCCGGCTTCCCAGACGATAGAGAAGGCATACATCGAGACGACAACAGAATGCAGTGAAGGGACATCGAAGAAGAAGTACGCCAGGTCTAGAAAAGAGACCGGAGATCAAGACAGCCACGTTACGACATCCGGGCGTACCGCTCAGCCAAGGAACAACTCGATGGGCCTTGCACACTTTATGGGTTAAAAAATGAGTGCGAAGAGCTGAGATCGAGACACACCCTAAGAAACTGCAGACGCTTCACTGCGCTCTCCGAAGAAAAATGCTGGTCTACATCACCAGCATCACAACCTCTCGCAAGCATAGCAGTCGGAACAATCACCCACGATGTAGCACCCGCACCCGCCGCACCAGCAAGGCAGGTGGCAGCCATCCAGGAGCGTCACTCAACTCCCAACGAAGAAGAAAATACCCAGAAGCACACGGGAGAATCTATATGATCCAAGAAGGAAGACCATCAAACAGGCAGCAAAAGGAGGTCACCAGACAAGTCTTCCTCGCAGCCTCCTCACACCCTGCCATCCCAGAATACCTGCGTGGGTCAGAAATGACATCACCTTCTCCCGAGAAGACCACCCGCGAGCCATCCCGCGCCCAGGACACGCCGCACTGGTACTCGAGGCAAGAATCGGAAACTACGACATGTCGCGAGTCTTCATGGACGGCGGCAGCGAAATCAACATCATATTCACTAAAACCCTGGAAGAAATGCTCATCCAACATTCAGCAATAAAGACTTCAGGCACAACCTTCCACGGAATCGTGCCAGGAAAAGCAGTCTACCCCCTCGGGAAAATAAGCCTGGAAGTCGTCTTCGGCAATGCAAGCAACTTCCGCAAGGAGATGCTAGACTTTGAAGTGGTCGACTGGAAATCACAGTATCACGTCATCCTTGGACGACCAGCCTTCGCAGGCTTCATGGCAGTACCACACTACGCCTACCACAAGCTCAAGATGCCAGGCCCGCGTGGAGGCATCACAATCAGTGGAAGCTTCATGAGGACCGATCGCTGCGACAGAGAGTTCCACAAGATATCAGAAACCTTTGGAGCACTTCTAAACCGGGGAACCGCCCCACAAGAAGAAGCACTCCCTTAGAGGCCAAAGCAGCAACCAGAGGACTCGCCGGCATCACAGACTCAAGTTATCTTAGCAGCAAGTTTACTTCCTTAGGGCTATCAAGCCATCGACCCAAATAAAAGGTTGTCTTCGATAGTCCGCTCGTGTAAGAACAACAGGAAAGATATTGCAAATATTTTTCACAAAAAGGCTTACTCGACTTGAAAATTGCCACTCGGGGGCTCGCTCGCAGCAGCCACCCCCCCGATGCATTATTCGCTTACGCGACTTGAAAATTTGCACTCGGGGGCTCGCTCGCAGCAGCCACCCCCCGAGGCGTTATTCGCTTACGCCACTTGAAAATTGGCACTCGGGGGCTCGCTCGCAGCAGCCACCCCCGAGGCGTTATTCGCTTAAGCGACTTGAAAATTGGCACTCGGGGGCTCGCTTGGAGCAGCCACCCCCCGAGGCGTTATTCGCTTACGCGACTTGAAAATTGGCACTCGGGGGCTCGCTCGCAGCAGCCACCCCCGAGGCATTATTCGCTTACGCGGCTTGAAAATTGGCACTCGGGGGCTCGGTCACAGCAGCCACCCCCCGAGGCGTTATTCGCTTACGCGACTCAAAAATTGGCACTCGGGGGCTCGCTCGCAGCAGCCACCCCCCCGAAGCGGTATTCGCCTACGCGACTTAAAAATCAGCACTCGGGGGCTCACTCGCACCAGCCACCCCCTGAGGAGTTATTCGCCGAAGACTTGGAAACCAACAAGACCCGCTCGTACCGCACGGGATTCATTCATAACAGATAAGCAAAATAAACCAAAAAGGAACAGCAACACACTCTATCCAGCAGAAGAAGACAACCTACAACTCAAAAGAAGAACCTACACCAAGCAAAGCCGAATGTCCAGGCTCTGATTTCACTTTTTACATAGAGCACCCAAACGACGGTCGTTCTCTTCGACCACCCACTTTACAACTTGGCTCGCAGGCTTGTCCGCTACGGCGTAATGGTCATCCATTGGCTGAGCTCGACCACAAGGAGGACCTTGAGCTGCCAGCATAATATCTACCCCAGGCCAATGACTATGGACAAAGGAAAAAGCACAGCAAGCTCCCGCATGAATCTGGTGATTTACTACGCGGCGAAGGTCCGCAGGTTGAGAGAACACCCGACAAAGCCTTTCAAGTGATGACGGAACATGATCCAACGGATAAAACTCAGCAAAGATCCAGCCAAGCACCCCGCAACAGTACTCAAGAACCCGCGACACCCTCTCAACCCGCATCTGAAGAATGGCGAACACTTGAGCACGCGTCCTATCCATCCAGAAAGGATTGTTCGCCTGCACGACTGGGTCCTCCAGCCGCAATAACTCCGACTGTACGGCCTCCTCTTCGTCGCGAGACCGCCCAGCAAGCACTTCGTAACGAAGAACAAAAGAACAGCAGCAAGCACAAGGAAAAAACCTCGCACAATCGAGCAGTCGAAGAAAGACAAACTCACCCTTCAGAAGATCAGACAACTTTATCACCCAAGCTGCAAGGCTATCCAAAACAGCTTCAGCGCGTTCACGTTTCGAGCGTTGGACTGCAACAACACCTTTCAGACGAACAATCTCGTGCTCAGCCTCTTTTAGCCTCAAGCAAACAGACTCGTAGGCACCCTCGCGAGCATCCTCCTTCAGCAAATTCCAAGCCCGAGAAACGCCCGGGGTGGCCTACCACAAAGGAGAACAAGTCAAAGGAAATGGGACAACAAGCAGCACAAAAAAGGACAAAGCAGTTCCACAAATTAAAAAGATCCACCGTCCAGCAGAAGACACATTACATCTCAATTTCCAAGACAAAATTCAAAAACCAGTTCCCCCTACTCCTTGACCGAAGAATTACGGATATCAGCCTCCACAACCAGCTGTAGCTGGCGGGCCAACCGAGTGGCTTGAGCACTCTGCTCGTCTGTATAATCAGGCAGGCTATCCACCATGGAACCCTCAATAGGAACACCATGCCCCAGAAGAACAACAAAATACGTGGAAAGCCCACTCACCACATTCTCACGAACCAAGCCCTCCAGCTGGTTGCCGTTCGGACCAAACGCAACAACCTGCGAGTCAAGACCCTCCGACCTTTTCTCCTCATATGGGGACATGTATTCATGAATAAGCTTCAGAAGAGTCGAAGCCCGAGCACAAACATCCCACATGGATCCAGCAGCACCCGACACAACATCCACAACACCGCGAAGAGTGTCCGACCCCGTTGCAGCTGCCTCCACCGCCTCAACACCCACGGATCCTGCGCCAAGTGGGAAGATTCTATGTTTAGAAACCTAAGGAAAAAATCACAGCCAAAGGAAAGAAGAACAGTCCCATCACCTGTCAAAGAACTAGCCAAGTCGAGCAGGCGTTCTCCCTCAACTTACTCCATATGCTGGAGCCGCTCTTCCACCTGCTTCAACCGTTCGAGCTCACCACGCTGCGCCTGAAGCGCCCTTTCCTTGGACTTCAAAGAGGCATGGAGTGAAGAGATCTCCTTTTTCGCAGTCTCAGCTCACTTCTCGGCACCCTTCTTGCGACCTACAGAGAGGGCATCACTTAAAACGGCCAGTCAACAACCAAAGAAGATCAAAAGGAAGAAGGAGGATCCTTACGCCTCATGGTGGTTAAGCTCCCCTGCACAGAGTCATGAGCATGCCTCCACCGATCAACTTCAGTTAGCACACGCTCGCACATCCGGAACAAAGGCTGGAATGAAAGAATACAAGTCAGAATCAAGTAAACAGAAAATTCATATCTAAGACTGCAACCAATCACAAGTGATTGCTCACAGCCTCGGGGGCTACTCCCATCGGAAACGCTGCCGCGCCCCAATATAGTTTTGAAGAGCAAAAAACCCCATACCTGCTCAGCCATGCGATCAAAGAACTTGGCTTTATCTTCAACAGTGAGATCCCGCCTTTCGAAGAAATGCTCTTCAGGAATCATTGGTTTCACATCTGGAGGAAAGTTCCCTTCAGGAGCCGCAGCAGATCCCCCAGACGGAGCAGTTGCAGGAGTTCCTCCTGAACTTGCAGTCACAGGGGCCGTCCCCGCACCTGAAGCCACAGGAGTCGAAGAGTCAGTTGGCCGGACAGGTGCCACGCCAGAGTCAGTTGAACGAAGATCAATAGCAGCGACACTCGCAGAAGAAGCAACAGGAACTGGAGCAGTCCTGCAAAGCAACATATCATCAGAACAGGAGTCAAAACAAAGCAGCAAAATTACCAAGCATAAAGTTATATGAACCCAGCAGGCACAGCTCCCGGACGAAGCAACATCCCATAATTGCGCTTTTTTGGAGCAGCCGAAGGAGGACACGGCACATCAGATTGCACGACTGCTGGCAAATCATCACCACCACTCGCCACGTCACGGCCACTCGCACTCAAGTGGCGAGTCCGTTTGACACGCAAAGGACTCGAATACCCAGAGTCATGTGCAGTTGGCGGCTTACCACCCGCGGACTCGACAACATCAGCACCCGAAGCACCCCCATCACCCGCGGAAACAGGACCTACATTAGCCGCACCAGGCTCATCAAGTAATTCCGCATACTCAGGTTGAGGCGGATTTTTCAACAAAGGAGTTTGGTCCTGCACGTCATAACATCATCAATAATCAACAGACACCAGTCGAAATCACAAAAAAAATGCTCAAGACAAATACCTGGGGGAGAGGCAGATCAGCAGCGTAAGAACGGACGAGGCTTTCCTCCCCAATACTCGTACACTTAGTGACTTGTTGGACCCGAGTCAAAAGGTCACCATCAGAGAACTCCTCAGGAGAACACCTGGTCGAGTCATCGGGTCCAGTATACTTCCACATGGGGCGCACCCGATGCTGAAGCGGATGGATGTGTCTCCTCACAAACACGGAAATAAGCTAGCCGCCAGTCAACTCGTCCTTTAAAGAAGAATTTTTTTGCACCAACGGCTCAACAAGAGACACCTCACGAGCAGACAGAGAATGCGCCCACGAGGATCGCTTAACCGCTCGCGCAATAGGATCAAAAGGTGCAAGACCAAATTGCTGCCCCTCAACGTGCCGATCCTTTAGATAAAACCAAATCTTCCGCCATGTATAGACGGAATCTAGTTTTTCCAGATCAAAGTAAGAAACATTATCTTTAATGGAAATACCCACGCCCCCAATAGCATATTCAGAGTTCGTCCTCTTCACATTGAAGAGGCGTTTCCAGAGCCCCCAATGGGGATAGATTCCCAAAAAACCCTCACAGAGCGTGATAAAGCAGGCAATGTGAAATATCCCATTGGGGGTCAAGTCATGCAGTTGCAATTGATAGGCAAAAAGCAACCCCCGGAGGAAAGGATGAACTGGAAGCGCAAACCCACGAGGGAAGAAGCTCTGAAAGCATACCCGTTCATTAGGACGAGGCACAGGAACCTCCTCATCCCCAGGAATCCGAGCGGCACCATCTACCACCATGCCATCTGCTACTAAGTCATCTAGATTTGCGGCTCCAAAAGCAGACCGCTCCCATCTACCGACCATCCTCGCCGACTCCTGAGATGTACTTCGAGGGCGCATGGACATGGATCTCACTACGAAATAGTAAATAATGTGAAGAGGCAGGAGGCAAAGAACATAAGAAGGACAAGCAGGGGAAGACGATGGCTGAGGTAAAACCTAAATCCACCCAGCCCCTTGGTATTTAACAAACAGCTGCGGAACGCCCAATCACCGTTAATATTGGTACCCCGCAAACGTGGCACGATCCCACAAACAGCCGAGAAGCAGGGAAAACTCAACCGGCGCAGTAACCATACCGCCCACTACGCGCGAAAAACGAGGGCCATAATCACACAATGCGAAATTTTCGGGCAGCATGGCGTCACGTCATTTGCATTCACACACCATAGCCACCCAACTTGTCAGGCGGCCGAGCAATGTCACATCTCAACAACGCATATCGAGTACGCATCCTCAGTCAACATCCCACTCCCCACAAGTTATTTCATATTATTCTAAAATCTTTTACTCCCATCGGGAGTACCTTTATTCGAGCTCGGTGCTCCCTCACCCAGAAGGAAAAGGTGTGCTCGAGTGGCTACTCGCACCAGTTGAAATTACAGCGACTACAGAGTTCCGGGTGCTCCCTCACCCAGAAGACAAAAGACGTGCTCGAGTGATCACTCGCAGAAGCGACGTGTCTTCAGAGTTCGGGCGTTCCCTCACCCAGAAGACAGCAAAGCATTCGAGTGACTACTCGCTAAGACTCAACTAGTGTTTGGCAATTTGATCTACTCATTCACTCGACGACTTCCCGAGTGGGCGCCTTTTTTACTTTCCTCGTCTGAGCTCACAAAAGCTCTGCGAGTAACCGCTAATAGCTCACTTGATTGTTTATTCCAAGTGGGTGAATCTCTAATTAGTATCCGTGCCTCTATAAAAATGATGCCTGGGCTACGACTTGTTGTTGACAACAGTTTTTGGCACGGCAATAAACATATATAAGATGACATCAAATGAAGAAGTGTTCTACATGAAAAAGTTGGGTATTGTTGATATGAACATCTTTTAGGTTCGGGCCATCGTCATTCGATTCCATCTTGGAGGCCGAAACTATGTTGGAAGCAATAAGATCCTGGCATTCGAAGTACTATTCTGCCAATTGGGCCTTCAAGACATCATCAAATGGAAAACTGTTCTACATTAAGCGGCTTCGTCTCGTCGAATCGGTCGATTTTGGTTTTTGGATCATCTCAATCCGAGTTCATATGCAAAAGTTGTAGCCATAACTATATATACCTGTCAAGAGGGAAAAACTGACGCCCAGAGCCAGACATTCGTGCAACCGATGTCTGATGGAAAACGTGACATGACGCCCGGAGCCAGACATGTATACGACTGATGTCTGACGGAAAGCGCGAGAATTTCGGTCATCAAGATGGCCCCGAATAAAAAACATTCAACATGAAAAAGCTTGGAAATTTTGAGGGCTACAATTTTAATGTTTTGACTTTTTTCATCCGAGGTCATTTGCAGCCCAAAAACGCTCAAAAACCGAACTACTATCCTAGGCCCACCTGTAATCTGAGTTCGGTTCCGCATGGAAAGATTTGGACGGGATTTGGAGTCCTTTTCTTGTACGGAAAGTCCAGCCTCATATATAGATGAGGTGACGGCCGATTGAAACGACACACAATCGATATTCATCTAAACACTTCTACTTTACTCGTATCTTTTTACTTTTCGTTACCCATGGCCGAGCCTTAGCAACCCTAGGGTTTGGTTTATCTTTGCCGTTTTGCGCTGAAAAGCGGTCGGCTCTCCTCCCTGAAATCGAGGAACCCTTTGTTGCTTTGCTCGTAAAGCATCTGCCTCTCTTCTCCGAAATTGAAGTTCTCTTTGTTGATTTGCTTGTAAATCACCCGTTCTTCGTAACGAAAAACTAAGTGGCGAATCCCTTACTCTAAACAATTGTGCGGTGCAAGTCTATGTTGCGTTGAACAATTTCATCGTCAACACAAATTGGCAACTCCGCTGGGGACGAGAACGCCGAGTAATTCCAATCTAATCGGAGAGAATAAGATCAAGGACGAGGCTAAGTTACATCTAACTCGGACGAAGAAGAACCTACACCCCGTAGCGCATCAAGAAGCTGCGATCTACACGGTATCATGCATCCTCAATTTTCTTACGTAGATTACAATCTCTCTTATGGTAATGTTGCTAGACCTAATGATATGCGTACTGTATCGTCTAACCCTAATTCTTACGATGTGCAAGAGTCCGTACAACATAATCTACATGCTTAGGCTAACCCTAGTTCTTACTATGGGCAAAGGCCGATGCAAAATAATCTATATAATTCAACTTATTCTAGCAACCTGCAACATGTAGATCTGAATTCTCATGCATCGGCTAGCCCTACTCCCTACTATGTGCATAAGACGACGGACAACATGGTGAATTCATTCAATCAATATGAAACACCCAATCTTAGAAATTTCAATGGCATGCAATCAAGTGTTTCATCTCCATATCTATCGGCACATTGTTTGCCATATGTGTCTTCACCTCCAAACATGCCAATGGATAGAGAAGTTGGCCACGTTCCTACTAGCTATTTGGGAAATTACCCTCCACCATCGTATGCTGCACCTTATGCTACTAACTTTTCAGCACCATGTGCAACTAATGTGCTTTCATCTAGTACTGCAGCCTATGGTACGTCCCTTGTACAATTGCAAATTTTTGGCAACACATCAATGCTGAAAGAAACAAAAAGCATTTGGGGGCATCCTATTATAGGAACAAAACAGTGGTGGGATAATCTGGAGAAAGATTTTATCACTGGCATGAAGAATATTATCTACCAAGAACTAGTAGAGAATCCCCATGATGCTGCCACAATAAGGCAAAAAGAAATAGATGAGCAACATAAGGAAAATAATAGCGTCATCAAGAGGGAAGGTATACCACCGAGTAGTTCCAACCCGAAAATAGAAGCGCCGAGTGGTTCTGATAAAGAAACATCTGTACAAAGTTGTTCCAACTCGGACGCAACAACACCGAGTTGCTCCAACTCGGAAGTAACAACACCGAGTTGCTCAAACTGGGAAGCAACAGTACCGAGTTGTTCTCACTCGGAGACAACAGTACCGAGCTGCTCTAACTCGGAAGAAACAATACCGAGTTGTGACTCGGAGACCGCAGCACCAAGTTGTTTCAATTCAGAGACAAAAGTATCAAGTTGCTCCAAGTCGGAGACAGAAGCTCCGAGCTATTTCAACTCGGAGATCATAGCACCGAGTAGTTCTAACTCGGAAATAGATGCACCAAGTTGCTCCAACTCGGAGATAATAGCACAGGGTTATTCCAACTCGGAAAATAAGGCACAAAGATGCTCCAACTCGGGGATAACTGCACCGAGTTGCTCCATCTCGGAAGCAACAGTACCGAGTTGTAAATCGGAAACAACAGAAAACCGAGTTACTCCAGCTCGGAAACAAGCGCGTGCCGAGTTACTCTTGACTCGAAAACATGCACATCAGCACTCGGGTGACTTGTCTACTCCTTACTACAGCAACCATGTAGAGCCTTTCGAGTTAGATAAACAAAAGAAAGGAACCCTGCAAGTATACCAAGACAATTTTGAATTGATTATTACAAATGAGTTGGCTAACGAAGCCGAGTCAACCGTATGTGAATTTTATGAATACCAGGGAATTTTCGTGCTACCCTCCGAGTTTCGTGGCCAAGGATGATGTGCATCGAAATCAGAAAAGCATGACCGAGCAAGATTTACACAACGATGAGCCTCAAGAGCTAGAAAGCGAGGCCACGCTGTGTTCGGTCAGTAAGGTGCCTCCGAGTAACATGGCACGAGATCCAGAGGAGGAAGACGCGGCATTGGAGAATTATCCTGAGAGGAGCAAAGTATTGTTCCCTTACAAGCATTACATTTTCCCGACGTATTCAAAGAGGTATACCTAACTAGCAGCTTGCTCGGTTTTTGATCTGGTCATAATTATATTTTCGATGCGTCTACCTTCATGATTTTACTTAGTATTGAAAGACCAATCAAGATGAGTAACTTTTTTTCTAGGAATGATTTTTTCACTGACCATGCCAGTCAACATATCATACCATTCATAAAGGCTAGTAGTGAATTTGTAACTCATGACACTTATAACTCAGAGGTGAAGAATCTAGTCGTTCATAGCTCGGATATGACACATACCGAGTTACATCTAGCTCGGAATCAAAACCCACTGAGATACACACCGAGTTATAATTTGTCTCATTCAAGGTTGCTCCCATCATACATGCTAAGTTTTATTTTCATACGGGCAACTTTGATTATTTCATACTTGGCTAACATTTGGTCTCAAATGAGACATATGTTTTGTAACACTTTTGATTTCAGAAACATGAAGCCAAGATATGAATCTGTTGAGGAAACTGATGGTGTTATAATTCCTTATTCAAAGCCATCAGAGGTAGAGTGTGAAACACAATGCATAGCCGAATGGGGTGATGCCAAATCTGGACCATTCATTGGCTTATTTCCAAAGCCGTTCTCGCATCAAGATCGGCTAGAAAATAAAAAGTTGACCTTCGATTCAAACATGTGTGATCAGATTGACAAGAAGGTGGACACCACAAGTGATAGGATCGAGCTTTCAAGTAGACCAACTATTCGTGAGCATGATGATGATATTCTTGAAGGAGAAGGTTCTGTCAAGGTTACAATGAAGACACCAAGCACTGGGAGGGGGGGGGAAACAAGCTAATCCGATGATCGATGATACCACAGTCAAAGAAAGCAAAGGACGAAGTAAACACAAAAGTAGAAAGCCGAAAGTTACTTTCGCGCAGCTATTGGAAAAATATCAAAAGATAAATGAGGCAAAGAGTGTTTCTCGGCCAATTGTTTCAAAGGCGTCAAGATCACCCCCTAGGCGCAAATCTAAAGACCGGTATTGGCAAAGAGATAATATCAATACATCATATTCACATCCTTATTGTGGGTTGCCAATACCGATGTCATGGGTACCTCCCTATGCTTATATGAGTTCATATCCATCATGGGAGAGGTATGATACAAGGGCACATTATCCATCCTATTTCGAGTCATCTCAGCAAGGCTGTGTAGCTCCAAAAAGATCAGCACTTAATAAACATAACCAAGACCGTTTCACTCAAAGGGAATCGGTCAGGAGCTAATGGAGGAAGAAGGAGGTAGTCCAACAAGTCTACCAAGTAAAAATAGATGGCCGCAAGGATGCTGTTTCAGAGCTAGAAGTGCCTAAACCGAGTCGGCTAAGATCTGGGGAATTAGAGAAGAGAAAGATGGCATGGGTCCCTAAGCAAAATTCTCAAGTCAAAAGGGATGTCCCAACGTCTGCTGCAAAGCCGACTAGGGTAGAAGAGGACAGACAGGAAGCCGAGCTCGGAAGAAACCAAGCTACTCTGAGTGAGCTCAGAATCAACCAAACTGTTCGGGAAGAACTCAGACTCAGCCGAGCTGTTCAAAAGGAACTCGGAACAAACCGAGCTACTCAGCAACATCTCGGATCAAATCAAGTTACTCGGAACAAGGGCAGAGACAGCCGAACTGTTGAAAACCAGCCCGGAACCAATGGAGCAGCTCTGGAGCAACTCAGAATTCACCGAGCAGCTCGTAACTCACCCGGAACTAACCGAGTAACTCGACGCCAACTCAGAATCCACCAAACTACTCGGAATTCACAAGCAAACCATGGTCGTGAACAGGGATTGGTCCAAAAAGGAGTTGCTGCCACTGATTTGGTCATGACTCAGAAACACAAGCACCAAGCTACAACCAATTCGGATGCTACACTCACCTTGTTACATATGCAAACACGACTGGATGTTGTGTCATCAAGTACTACTTGGAAACATAATTCGGCTAGTACCACTTGGAAGAAATTGAAAAAGCTTGGTGCACAAGAACTTGAGAAGATGAGTATGGCATGGGTTCCCAAGAAAATCAATCAAACTAAGAATGATGTGCGAGCTCCTGTTGCAATAAGTTTAACCAAGGTGAAGAAAGAGAAAGTATCCCATAAGAAATTAAGCCGAAGGTTTTTATCCACGAAAAATGATCTTCGGTTAGCACATCATTTATATTCTTCAACCATGCCATTAACATCTTTAGCATGGAATGCATCCCTAGGTATGATTGGCTACCCTCCATGGGCTTATTTTTATCCATGGATGCAATACGATTTCTTACATCATGAAGGGGTATCACCAAATCAATATACATTCTGTTAGTTGCATTCTTTGTTGCTTCAAAGAGCTGAAATATTTGAATTTTTATCTCATCTCTTTATTTCGGTTATATGTGGTTTGGTGGATGAATTCTGCATGCTACTTCTGGTTACATAAACATGGCCGGTGTGATTTTCTAAACATCGTCCTTACTCTTTTTGGAGAACAAGACGAGGTGTACATTCATTGAAAATCTGTTGCATGGACCAATTCATAGTTGTGGAATTGGTAAATTATGTTTTGGCTTAGTATGATCTAGCTAGTTAATTCTTTGAATTTATGAGAAGCCAAATCATTACCGTTTCTATTATTGAGCATCCAATTTATGACATGCATACTATTGGTAAACCTTGTCTTATTAGTGACATGGACATTTTGTACTTTGATAGTTCGGTTTGCAATAGCCGAGGTATTGATATTGTTTATACATCTCCTTGAGGTGCTATTTTGGAGCCTCAACTGTTTAGAGTGTTGTTGCACAAATGATCAAAACCGAATGTTTTATTATTTAGTTCAGAGTTTTATTTGCTATAAGTTCTACACATATTGAGGTTTTTTGGTGATTCGTTATTAATAGCTCAACAAATATCTATGGATTTCATATGTGTTGACGAATCACTTAATATTAATCTTGATAAAGTGTCTAGGTATAATGTTTATATTGGATTGTTTTAGCATTGCTCATATACCTATACATGACAACTGGAAGGAACATAAATTGGCAGAACAAACATCTGGTTATCATGTTAATTGTGGTGTATTTAATTTTCTTAAGAGTCGATGTTAAGTTTGCCAATATAGGGACAAACACACGCTGAGTTACAGCTAACTCGGAGGTGGACAGTACTGCACCCTCTTGTGTTACTCGGAAAGGTGGATCGGTTGGCGTAATTATCGATCCAATCATCAAAGAGAACAACTCACACACACACCCTCTGATCAGTATTCGGTTATTTTTGGCTCATTCAATCGAAGTGGAAACTCGAATACCAATGCAAGCTAGAAAATTGCAATAGGGGCTGCATCTCAACAGCAAGGGAATATTTGCTACTCGGTTTAGGCCAAACTACTCGGGAGATACCTACTATAGGCCGGGTAACTCGAAGGTCAACATGGTGATACGTCAGGACAAGCCGAGTAGCTCGGGGGACAACAAATCTCTTGCCCCAAAAACTCAACCAGAACCACGATGGTGTCCGATGGGATTAACTCCTACTTACCGAGTACAACGGCCGCGGGCACTGGAGATCAAAGAGGGAATAACCAAGAAAAAGCATGATGAGCAGTTCAATAAAGAGAAGCCAATGATACCTCGGTTGACTTGGCAGAGAAAGCTCGCAGTCACATACAACTCGGATGCGGCCACTGATGACTTAGTTGATGCAGCAACTATAGATTACCCGATGAAAGACCTGTTGGATGATGAGGTTACGATTGCTCACAACTCGGAGAATGGTGGCCATAACTCAGATGGTGGCTACTGTTCGGAGGATGGTGGCTGCAATTCAGAAGACGCCGTCAACAACTCGGAAGGTGACCCTGGCGACAACTCGGAAAGTGTTATCAACTTGGAATACATACCAACTCGGAAGATGAGAACAATGAGGACAGTGCTATGAATATCAACATGGTTTGTTGCATTGCCCGCTGAGTTCCGTGCACCCGGGATAGAAGCTTGAGCATGTTATGGCCGATATAAAATTATCGCCCTAAGAGACACATGGCCGATGGAGTGTTGGCATCGTCCTTAGCACAAACATGGGAAAGTTATTTTTCGGCACACAAGTTTTTGCCGAAAAACAGGGGGGCATGTGTTGACAACAGTTTTTGGCACGGCAATAAAATTATATAAGATGACCTCAAATGAAGAAGTGCTCTACATGAAAAAGTTGGGTATTGTTGATATGAACATCTTTTAGGTTCGGGCCATCGTCATCCGATTCCATCTTGGAGGTCGAAACTATGTTGGAAGCAATAAGATCCTGGCATTCGAAGTACTATTCTGCCAATTGTGCCTTCAAGACATCATCAAATGGAAAACTGTTCTACATTAAGCGGCTTCGTCTCGTCGAATCGGTCGATTTTGGTTTTTGGATCATCTCAATCCGAGTTCATATGCAAAAGTTGTAGCCATAACTATATATACCTGTCAAGAGGGAAAAACTGACGCCCGGAGCCAGACATCCGTGCAACCGATGTCTGATGGAAAACGTGACATGACGCCCTGTCAGAACCCTCTGTTAGGTAATGTGCTAGGATCAATTTCACTTTGCATTCATGAAAGAAATCAAAGGAAATTCAAATTCAAAAGCAAATGGGAGAAGGAACCCCCCCCCAGATGAATTAATTCAAAAGGCCAGATAAAAATCTTTTCCAAAGATTCATGTTAGATTTTTGAAAAGTATTATAAATGAGTGTGATCACATATCAAGTGATGTGGGACCCACCCCATGCTCATAGAATTTTCAAATATTCAAACAGTGCCTTGGAATTAAAGAAATACCCCTATTTGATTTAAGATTCAAATTATTTGAATTTTAAAAATGTTGAAACTTCATAAGTGGCTAGTCTATTTTATTATGAGGCCACATAAAAAATCTCAGCATTTAATAAAATGTTTAGCTATTTTATTTAGCTAAACAGAACAAATGTCAGAAAAGAAAAATAGAAAAGAAAGCAGAAACCTTACCTTACGCCCAGGCGAAGCGGCCCACCTCAGCCCAGCCGGCCCACAGGGGCAGCGGGGTCTTCTTCCCCGTCCCGCTCCTCCAAGCTGCTCGGTGGAATGCCACCGAGCTAGCCGGATACAACACGTCGTCGTCGAAGACCTTCCAGGCCTCCCCGTGGCCTCTTCTCGCGTCCTGGAGACGTCTCGCAGCCGCCCTAGTTCATTCCCCCCCTCCTCGTCGTCTTCCCCTTCCTCTCTCGCCCGATTCGTCGCTGCCCGAGAAGCACGCCGGAGCACCGTTGGGCCCCCGCGTGGCCATTGACGCCGAGAAGCCCCAAGACCGTGTCCAAGTTCTTCGTCGTTGTCGTCTTCATCGACCTGCAGAAGGAATCGGAGCCGGACGCCTCCACAAGCTCGCTAGCTTCGTCGTCTTCATCGCCGGACGCCGCGGATCGACTTGGAATTCCGGCAACACCAGAGCCTCCCCGAACAAGCCGCCGTTCCAGAAGGACTCAGGGTGAGCTCGCAAGCAAAACCCCTCTCTTCTTCCCCTGGATTGCTCCCTCTAGCTGAATCCACCATGGGAACCGAGCAAGCTCGCCACCATGGTCGAGCTAGAGCTCGCTCTCGTGCCTCTGTTGATGCCCTTGTGCGCGCGTTTGGATCCTACGTGCACTAGCGTTCGATTGCGCCAAGTCCCAGCTAAATCCGTGCCCCCTAGCCTCGTCTACGACCTCGCCGCCGTTCTGTTGCCGCCGGAGTCGTCGCCGTCGTCGCTCCCGACCACCCCGTGACCCCCTGTTGCCTCCAGAAGACGCGGACGAAGCTTCTGCATCCATTGGTGCCCTCCCCGTGATCTCCCGTGGCCCCTAGGCCATTCCGGCGAGTCGCCGCCGCGGCTCCAGTCGCCGCCGCGGCTCCAGTCGCCGGCGGTTAACCGCCGGTGGATTATCCCTTAATCACTCGCCTAATGACCCCCTGGGTCACTGACCAGTGGGCCCAGTGGCTTAATTAAGCCACTGGATTAATTTAAACCATGGGTTAATTAAATCCAGTCACTGACACCCTGGACCCACATGTCAGCTGACGCAATAAATCATTTTATGAATTTCCAGAAAATCAAAATGAATTAAAGAATTCCAGAAATTCCAGAAAATACCCCAAACTTTGGAAATTCATAGAAAATTCATATTAACTCCAAATTGGACAAATAATATATGAAAAATGATCAGGAGAAAATTATATTTCCAAATATGCAACTTTCAACTATGTTTGAGGTGAATTTAAATTGGGACCAGTAGCATATGTCATTTGGTTTATCTGAATTTAATTCAAATTCAAATCAATTGATCTTGCAACTTGGACCATGGAATTATGCTACAATTCAACCACACATCAGAGGCATATCATACACATTTGAAAATGTTTCAAAATGATCAAACCATGTCACATGTAACTTGGTAAATGTTGAATTCAAATGTGGAGTTTGAATTTGCAATTCAAATTGCAATATACTCCATTTAAATGGAATGATCAACACATCAGTGCCATGAACATCACCATTTCAATCTTATTCATGTGATTGTGCATTGTACATTATGTTGATCCTATGATTGTCATGTTGCTGATAGACGTGGAGCCGGAACCCGAGGTCACCCCCTTCGTTGAAGACCCCGAACCCGAACCTCGTCAGCAAGGCAAGCAAACCCCCATTGATCATGTCGATAAAATCCCACTTCCCTCTCATGTCTCGCTTATGCATTGTTTAGGATGATCACCATGATTCGTTTCTACCGCATAGATGAACCCATCCCTTTGCATGACCTATCATTTTGTCACAGTAGTAAGCAAACCACAATCCTAGCAAATGTAGGAGTTGTTTGATATCATGTGGCCCCTGCAATGTTACTGCTTATTGCATGCTTAGTATGATACCATGTTGTACTGTGATGTGATTCGGCATGGGAATGATCATGTTGATGTTGGTAGAAAAGTGTTGGTAAATCGACCCTAATACAAGGTGAACGATGAGAGGCCGTGTAGGAGTACACGGTGGGTTGTCTCGTTGAACACCGCCCTAGTACGAGTTCTTGTGTGGTGATCCAAGATGAAGAGTACAACCACACATTGGGATCACTGACCCCTCTCAACTTACTAACTCATCCCTTTCGATGTCCAGATGTCGCAATAGTTCGGAGTTCTGGTAGGTCTGTGGCCTGGATGCTAAGTGAGAGAACGGCTCACCCGAGACCGGCTTATGCACCACGCACACATCACTTGGGTCCACTTCGGTAAACCGGCCGGGTTCACGATTGTGGTAACCAACCCAAGTAGGCGGCTTTCTCGGACTAGATCGGCTATGAGGTAACAGTTGTGGTGAGCATCCTCGCTGGCACCCCTTGAATGGTGTCGAGATCAAAGGCGATAAATGATGGTCATGTGTGTGTAGCGGTACACCCTTGCAAGGTTAACAAAACTATTCGAATAGCCGCGTCCGCGGTTATGGACTGCTTGGAAAGCTTAGCTTGATTATTAGATAACTTGAACTGGATACTTCTAAAACACACCAAGATAAGTGTGAGTGCTATGGCGTGCTTCCTCGTGGGGAAGTCGAGGAAGGCACCATAGTGGTGTAATTGGTTGGAGAAAGTAGTGGACTCGTGTACGCTTCTTACCTCAAAGTCTGGTACTCGTAGTTCAGGATTAGCCAAGTCAAGCTGGCATTTCTGCAAGTGAACCCCACCTCTCTTTACCTTGATACATGTGCATGAGTAGTATAGCTCCTATGTAAGTCTTGCTGAGTACGACTTTGTACTCACGTTTGCTTAATCTATGTTTTAGATGATGCCACTGACCCCGAAGGTGGCTTCTTCATCGAGCTGGACGACTGAAGACCAACTAGTCTAGTCCCAGTCAGACGACTGGTTCCCTCGTGGAGGGCCTTGTGTTTAAATAAGGCTTCTTAAGCCATTTGTTAAACTTGTCTGTACTCAGACATAATTTGCTTCCGGTTGTATTGTAATGTTGGATGACATGTTTGTGATCTCTGGTTGCACTCTATAAGAGTTATCAATAAAATTGTATACTTTGTAGAGAATTGCAATGGTACCTGCTGTTCATACAAGGCATGTGTGCTGCGTGTATGTTTATAACATGCATGTCTTTGTATGGGTTTTCGAGACCTTAGTTGTGTTCTGGCTGGCGGTCTTTCATACACCAAGTGGCCCTAAGATGTGCGCAGCTTGGGGCATCGCGAGGCGATTGTTCGAGACTCCGTCTCGTGCATACTTTCTGGTATGATCGAGCCCGCCCTAGACCCCGACTAAGTGATCGGGCTGGAGTAAGTCTATGTAAGAGTTTTGAGATAGTTGATAGTATGGTTGAGGCGACTTGTCTTTGAATATGGGAGTTCACCACCCATATCATTAGACTTGTGTGCGGACGATGAGGACCCATCTCAGTTGATCATCCGGCCTGTATGGGATGACCCTCACGTACGATGCTTTCCGAGAACGTTCTGTGCTTGGCCTTGTCTGCTTAGACAAGTGGGTACGGTTCTCGGCTCTCCATATGACTATGTCTTAGCTGTACTTGCATACGCTAACCCCGGGTCCCGACAGACTTGGTATCAGAGCAGGACTGACTGTAGGACTAGTAGCCTTGGCCGAAGTTGAGTCTAGCTTGCTATAGTTATATAGTTACTCTGGGTATATAAGGGAACAACGTAAGGCTTTTTTTCTCCTTACCCCCTTCGTTCTGAGTTCTGAGTCACCCTCATCTTATTCTACGGGAAGATAGGACTAGGATCTCCTCTGTCTGATTAGAACATCTCGTTGTTTGCTTCCTTGTAGCCGTAGGAAAGTTGTGATCGGTTTGTTAGAGTGGTTATGCTCTCTGTTTTATTACATCGTATGTAAGTGTTGTTTCCATGTTGTAAGAAATTGTCTTTTCTTGCAATTACAGCCGTTATGCTGTCCGAGTCATTCTAGGTTTATCTCATAATCTGATGCATTTGCAAACTCCTTTCTGTTTCAGATGGCAGATCTTCCCCCTCGGCAGATTGTTCGTTTGACCAGGTGCCTCGGTGTGCGTGGCCATCCCGCCACGTTGATCGAGATGATGTCCTATGTGGGATATCGATGGTACACTGAGTACACCGTCGAGGAGCAGTTTCACGACTTCAACCAGACGCAGTTCCACTGCATTGTTAGGATCTACCCGCACCACGTTGGAGTCACTCAGCCTATCCACTTTGGACATGGCATTGGCGTTACCGAGAACATGGCTGTGCAGGATGCTGCATACTCATGTATGACCCTGCTGAGAGAGGAGCACACTTTGCTGAGAGAGACTTCTTTCCACTATATCCCTGCTGCACTTCCAGGAGAAGAGGGATATTACACCGGACTCTACTCAGATCACTCTGCAGAGGATCCCGCACTTCAAATGACTGCTAGGTTTGCTAGTGACAGAGATCGTGATGCACGCGCTCTCCGTTTCGAGCTCCACGCCACTCGTGTTCGTCTATATCGAGCACTGACACTCTTGGCACCCTTTGTGAGCGTGGGATCAGTTGAGTTTGATGCGATCTACCCAGTGAGGACTCAGATGCCTTCTCGAGTTGCTTGGCCCGAGATTGGAGGCATTTTTCCACCCCGTGGTCCTTTGCTTCCACCCTACGCTGGACCCAGGCCCCATCCTTGCCCAAATGGATATCAAGGTCCACAAGCTTCCGTGTTTTCCGATGGTCACCTCCAGCTACCGGGATACGCGGGTAAATTTTATGAGGACTACTATGGAGATGGAGATGAGTGAGACCGCCTGTGGTCTTACTTAGTGAGGATGTAGTAGTATCTTAGTGTATTGTAAGCAAGGTGTCTAAGTTCCAGAGGCTTAGATAAATAATGTATAGGAAGTCAGAGTGCCTCTGAAGGATGTATCATCTTCATCACGTTTGTATTAGCTTAGTGCTTGTACTAAAACGATGTATGGTTTGTAAGACAGCTTGTGAATATATGGCTTGTATGCTTTATCACCACGTTGTCAAGATGATTACTTCCTTTGCTCTGTAATCCTTCCAGTACTTTAATACCTTGTTTAGACTCTTCAAATCAACTCTGTTTGACTTTGGTTTTTCACCTCAGGATGTCTCAAGGAACCCGTGGCCAGGTTGGTCGGAACCAAGGTCGTGGGAATGACCAGGAGGAAGGAAACCTTCCACCCCGACCCACGATGGCACAGGTTCTGATGGAAGTCGAGAGGAACCGCCGAGACTCTCACCATCTGTTGGAAGTCATTGCTCGCAACACCACTCAGCAGCGCAATGAGTTGGTGTCCCTGAACGACTTCATCCGACTTCATCCCCCGGTTTTTAGTTACTCCACCGAGCCCCTTGACGTCGATGACTGGCTTCGCAGCATCGAAAGGAAGCTCCAAGCAGGCCGTGTTGCAACTGGTGACAAGGTCAGCTATGCCACCTATCACCTCGAAGGTGCAGCAAGTTCTTGGTGGGAGAACTTTCTGAATATGCGCCCCGATGGACCACCTGCATCTTGGGAGGAATTTTGCACTTCTTTCCGCGAGCACCACTTTCCCAAGGGTCTTATGGACCGCAAGCGTGAGGAGTTCTGCAACCTCACTCAAGGCAGAAGGACCGTTGATGAATTTAGTCGTGAGTTCAACCGACTGGCTCGTTATGCTACCGAAGAAGTCTCCACCGACTCCAAGAAACAAGAGAGGTTCCGTCGTGGCCTCAACTCTGGACTCCGTCGCGAGCTCAATCTTCATGACTTTTCCACCTTCCAGGTCCTTGTCAACAAGGCCATCAAGGCAGAGGACATGATCACCCCCAACGACTTTCGCAAACACCCTAGAGATGACAGTTCATCCAGCTCTGGTTCCCAGAAACGCAAGATCTGGATCCCAAACAGCATGTTCCGCCAGAACAACCCACCGATGCCATCCTATGTGGCGCCTCATCCACCAACCCAGTTCCACCCAGCTCCACCAAACAACCCAGCTCCACGCACTGTTTTCGAAGCCTGTTACAAGTGTGGTCAAGCAGGCCACTATTCTCGCGAGTGTCCCCAGAACCAGATCCAGAACCAGAATGCTCCACCACGCGCCGGAGGCAACAACAACAACAATGGTCGTGGCAAGCCACCCCAGAAGGTCTACACCGCCAAACCCGCTCCTCCCGCCACTCGTCGACGTGTGAACCAGATCGCCGCCGAAGAGACCGACGACACCACTGACGTCATTCTTGGTACGCTCCCAGTCAATTATGTTCCTACTTCCGTTCTTTTCGACCCAGGAGCATCTCATTCATTCATGTCAGAAAGTTATGCACTTCGTCATGAGTTGCCCTTTGTTGAATTGTCCTCCCCAATGATTATTCAAACTCCAGGGTCAAGATGGCAAACTAATAGAGTGAGCCATGGTAATCAAATTGCAATTGAGGGTTTAGTATTCCTTGCTTCACTCATAGCCCTCAAGTCTTCAGATATTGATGTCATCCTTGGCATGGATTGGCTATCAAGACAGAATGCCTACCTGGATTGCAAAGGCAAATCCGTAAAACTCACCCACCCTTCAGGCAAAACAGTCAACTATACCTCACCCAGAAAAAGAACCCAAGTGCATTTCTTGAATGTACTTCCCCTTCCCGAACTTGAAGATATTCCGGTGGTTCGTGACTTCCCGGATGTCTTTCCTGAAGAGCTTCCGGGTATGCCACCCGACAGGTGTGTAGAGTTTATAGTGGATCTTGTTCCAGGAACCACACCAATTTCTAGACGCCCGTACAAAATGGCCCCACGTGAGTTAGCTGAGCTTAAAACCCAACTGGAAGCTTTGTTGGAGAAAGGCTTCATCCGCCCTAGCTCATCGCCATGGGGTTGCCCCGTTCTGTTCGTAACGAAGAAAGATGGAACAGAAAGGATGTGCGTAGACTATCGCCCGCTAAATTTAGCGACGATAAAGAACAAGTACCCATTTCCCAGGATCAATGATCTTTATGATCAACTTGCAGGATCCTCTGTCTTCTCAAAGATGGATTTGAGATTAGGTTATCATCAAATCAAGATCCGAAACGAGGACATTCCCAAAACGGCTTTTACTACTCGTTATGGTCTTTACGAGTACACCGTCATGTCCTTTGGTTTAACCAATGCCCCCGCCACTTTCTCACGCATGATGAATTCGATCTTCATGGAGTATTTGGACCTGTTCGTCGTGGTTTACCTCGATGACATCCTTATATACTCGAAGAACGAAGAAGAACATGCCGAACACCTAAGGCTGGTATTGATGAAACTTAGAGAGCATCGCCTGTATGCTAAATTCTCCAAGTGCGAATTTTGGCTACCAGAAGTGACCTACTTAGGCCACGTGATTTCTGCAAAAGGCATTGCTGTGAATCCCGAGAGAGTTCAGGCCGTCCTTGACTGGACTCCACCTGAATCGGTTAAGTAAGTTAGGAGTTTTGTTGGCCTAGCCAGCTATTGCCGTCGCTTCGTCGAGAACTTTTATAAAGTTGCAAAGCCTCTAACTGAACTCCTCAAGAAAGATAAGAAATTCCTATGGACTCCCAAGTGCGAGGAAAGCTTTCAAGAGCTAAAAAGAAGATTGACTTCTGCACCTGTACTTGCACCTCCAGACACCAAAAAGGATTTCGAGATCTATTGTGACGCATCACGGCAAGGGTTAGGATGCATACTTCTGCAAGATCGACATGTGGTAGCTTATGCTTCACGCCAGTTGCGGCCACATGAAGAGAACTATCCTACCCATGACCTTGAACTCGCTGCCGTAGTTCATGCCCTAACAACTTGGCGACATTACCTCCTTGGTAATCGTTGTGAGATTTATTCCGACCACCAAAGCCTCAAATATATTTTCACCCAGCCAGATCTTAATCTCAGGCAAAGACGCTGGATTGAGTTGATAAAAGATTATGACGTAGTAATTTCTTACACCCCAGGCAAAGCCAATGTCATGGCTGATGCACTAAGTCGTAAGTCGTATTGTAACAACCTCATGTTACAACAATATCAACCACTTCTTCATGAGGACTTTCGCAAGCTCAATCTTGAGATTGTTCCTCATGGCTATCTTTCTACCTTGGTGGCGAAACCAACTCTTGAGGATCAAATCATAGTTGCCCAAAGGCGTGCACGAGGTGTTCGCCGGATCAAGGAGAACATTGCTAGCGGAGTTGCTAAATGTTTCTCCACAGATAGAAAAGGAACGGTATTCTTTGAAAATCGTTTGGTAGTACCTAAGAATAGGGAACTAAGGCAACTCATCCTCAAGGAAGCCCATGACACACCCCTCTCGATTCATCCCGGTAGCACAAAAATGTACCGAGATCTACGCCAGAGATTTTGGTGGACTAGGATGAAGAGAGACATTGCTCAATTTGTTGCCGAATGTGATGTTTGTCGTCGCATCAAGGCAGAACATCAAAGAACTGCTGGTACACTTCAACCTTTGTCTATTCCCGAGTGGAAATGGGACAAAGTCGGTATGGAATTCATCACCGGCTTTCCAAAAACCCAGAAAAGAAACAATGCCATCTTCGTTGTCATAGATAGGCTTTCCAAAGTTGCTCACTTCCTTCCGGTTCGCGAGTCTATAACTGCTAGCCAGTTAGCGGACTTGTACATCTCTAGAATTGTATCCCTTCATGGTGTTCCTTTGGAAATCAATTCTGATCGTGGTAGCCTTTTCACCTCTAGATTTTGGGGAAGCTTTCAGAATGCTATGGGAACTCATCTCTCCTTTAGTACGGCTTTCCATCCTCAGTCTAGCGGTCAAGTCGAAAGGGTTAACCAAATTCTTGAAGACATGCTCAGAGCTTGTGTTATCTCATTCGGAAAGAATTGGGAGAAGTCTCTTCCATTTGCCGAATTTGCTTATAACAATAGTTTTCAATCTAGTCTGAACATGGCTCCTTTTGAACTCCTATATGGACGACGATGTCGAACACCTTTAAACTGGTCAGAAACCGGTGAAAGACAATTCTTTGGACCGGATATGATCAAGGAAGCAGAAGAGCAAGTTCGCATTGTTCGTGATCAATTAAAAGCAGCCCAGTCTCGTCAGAAGAGCTACTATGATCGTCATCATAGGCAAGAGAGCTACAATCTGGATGAGAAGGCTTACCTTCGGGTTACTCCTCTGAAGGGAACCCAACGTTTCGGTATCAAAGGAAAATTGGCCCCACGTTACATCGGACCTTTCCGCATTATTGCTAAACTTGGAGAAGTTGCCTACCAACTTGAACTACCTCCGCACCTCTCCCGAGTACATGATGTATTCCATGTGTCCCAACTCGGGCGTTGCTTCAAGGACCCCATCCGCGAAGTCGACCATGAAACGCTTGATATCCAAGATGACCTTTCTTATCGAGAATACCCCGTTCATATTCTTGATTCCGCAGAGCGTGTCACTCGTCGTCAGAAGATTAGGTTTCTGAAAGTGCAATGGTCACACCACTCTGAAAGAGAAGCTACGTGGGAAAGAGAAGACCGTCTCAGTGCCGAGTACCCCACCTTCCTCCCGCAGACTTCTGAATCTCGGGACGAGATTCTGTTGAGTGGGGGCGAGTTGTCAGAACCCTCTGTTAGGTAATGTGCTAGGATCAATTTCACTTTGCATTCATGAAAGAAATCAAAGGAAATTCAAATTCAAAAGCAAATGGGAGAAGGAACCCCCCCAGATGAATTAATTCAAAAGGCCAGATAAAAATCTTTTCCAAAGATTCATGTTAGATTTTTGAAAAGTCTTATAAATGAGTGTGATCACATATCAAGTGATGTGGGACCCACCCCATGCTCATAGATTTTTCAAATATTCAAACAGTGCCTTGGAATTAAAGAAATACCCCTATTTGATTTAAGATTCAAATTATTTGAATTTTAAAAATGTTGAAACTTTATAAGTGGCTAGTCTATTTTATTATGAGGCCACATAAAAAATCTCAGCATTTAATAAAATGTTTAGCTATTTTATTTAGCTAAACAGAACAAATGTCAGAAAAGAAAAATAGAAAAGAAAGCAGAAACCTTACCTTACGCCCAGGCGAAGCCGGCCCACCCCAGCCCAGCCGGCCCACAGGGGCAGCGAGGTCTTCTTCCCCGTCCCGCGCCTCCAAGCTGCTCGGTGGAATGCCACCGAGCTAGCCGGAGACGACACGTCGTCGTCGAAGACCTTCCAGGCCTCCCCGTGGCCTCTTCTCGCGTCCTGGAGACGTCTCGCAGCCGCCCCAGTTCATTCCCCCCTCCTCGTCGTCTTCCCCTTCCTCTCTCGCCCGATTCATCGCCGCCCGAGAAGCACGCCGGAGCATCGTTGGGCCCCCGCGTGGCCATTGACGCCGAGAAGCCCCAAGACCGTGTCCAAGTTCTTCGTCGTCGTCGTCTTCATCGACCTGCAGAAGGAATCGGAGCCGGACGCCTCCACGAGCTCGCTAGCTTCGTCGTCTTCATCGCCGGCCGCCGCGGATCGACTTGGAATTCCGGCAACACCAGAGCCTCCCCGAATAAGCCGCCGTTCCAGATAGACTCAGGGTGAGCTCGCAAGCAAAACCCCTCTCTTCTTCCCCTGGATTGCTCCCTCTAGCTGAATCCACCATGGGAACCGAGCAAGCTCGCCGCCATGGTCGAGCTAGAGCTCGCTCTCGTGCCTCTGTTGATGCCCTAGTGCGCGCGTTTGGATCCTACGTGCACTAGCATTCGATTGCGCCAAGTCCCAGCTAAATCCGTGCCCCCTAGCCTCGTCTACGACCTCTCCACCGTTCTGTTGCCGCCGGAGTCGTCGCTCCCGACCACCCCGTGACCCCCTGTTGCCTCCAGAAGATGCGGACGAAGCTGCTGCATCCATTGGTGCCCTCCCCGTGATCTCTCGTGGCACCTAGGCCATTCCGGCGAGTCGCCGCCGCGGCTCCAGTCGCCGGCGGTTAACCGCCGGTGGATTATCCCTTAATCACTCGCCTAATGACCCCCTGGGTCACTGACCAGTGGGCCCAGTGGCTTAATTAAGCCACTGGATTAATTTAAACCACGGGTTAATTAAATCCAGTCACTGACACCCTGGACCCACATGTCAGCTGACGCAATAAATCATTTTATGAATTTCCAGAAAATCAAAATGAATTAAAGAATTCCAGAAATTCCAGAAAATACCCCAAACTTTGGAAATTCATAGAAAATTCATATTAACTCCAAATTGGACAAATAATATATGAAAAATGACCAGGAGAAAATTATCTTTCCAAATATGCAACTTTCAACTATGTTTGAGTTGAATTTAAATTGGGACCAGTAGCATATGTCATTTGGTTTATTTGAATTTAATTCGAATTCAAATCAATTGATCTTGCAACTTGGACCATGGAATTATGCTACAATTCAACCACACATCAGAGGCATATCATACACATTTGAAAATGTTTCAAAATGATCAAACCATGTCACATGTAACTTGGTAAATGTTGAATTCAAATTTGGAGTTTGAATTTTCAATTCAAATTGCAATATACTCCATTTAAATGGAATGATCAACACATCAGTGCCATGAACATCACCATTTCAATCTTATTCATGTGATTGTGCATTGTACATTATGTTGATCCTATGATTGTCATGTTGCTGATAGACTTGGAGCCGGAACCCGAGGTCACCCCCTTCGTTGAAGACCCCGAACCCGAACCTCGTCAGCAAGGCAAGCAAACCCCCATTGATCATGTCGATAAAATCCCACTTCCCTCTCATGTCTCGCTTATGCATTGTTTAGGATGATCACCATGATTCGTTTCTACCGCATAGATGAACCCATCCCTTTGCATGACCTATCATTTTGTCACAGTAGTAAGCAAACCACAATCCTAGCAAATGTAGGAGTTGTTTGATATCATGTGGCCCCTGCAATGTTACTGCTTATTGCATGCTTAGTATGATACCATGTTGTACTGTGATGTGAGTCGGCATGGGAATGATCATGTTGATGTTGGTAGAAAAGTGTTGGTAAATCGACCCTAATACAAGGTGAACGATGAGAGGCCGTGTAGGAGTACACGGTGGGTTGTCTCGTTGAACACCGCCCTAGTACGAGTTCTTGTGTGGTGATCCAAGATGAAGAGTACAACCACACATTGGGCTCACTGACCCCTCTCAACTTACTAACTCATCCCTTTTGATGTCCAGATGTCGCAATAGTTCGGAGTTCTGGTAGGTCTGTGGCCTGGATGCTAAGTGAGAGAATGGCTCACCCGAGACCGGCTTATGCACCAAACACACATCACTTGGGTCCACTTCGGTAAACCGGCCGGGTTCACGATTGTGGTAACCAACCCAAGTAGGCGGCTTTCTCAGACTAGATCGTCTATGAGGTAACAGTTGTGGTGAGCATCCTCGCTGGCACCCCTTGAATGGTGTCGAGATCAAAGGCGGTAAATGATGGTCATGTGTGTGTAGCGGTACACCCTTGCAAGGTTAACAAAACTATTCGAATAGCCGCGTCCGCGGTTATGGACTGCTTGGAAAGCTTAGCTTGATTATTAGATAACTTGAACTGGATACTTCTAAAACACACCAAGATAAGTGTGAGTGCTATGGCGTGCTTCCTCGTGGGGAAGTCGAGGAAGGCACCATAGTGGTGTAATTGGTTGGAGAAAGTAGTGGACTCGTGTACGCTTCTTACCTCAAAGTCTGGTACTCGTAGTTCAGGATTAGCCAAGTCAAAGCTGGCATTTCTGCAAGTGAACCCCACCTCTCTTTACCTTGATACATGTGCATGAGTAGTATAGCTCCTATGTAAGTCTTGCTGAGTATGACTTTGTACTCACGTTTTCTTAATCTATGTTTTAGATGATGCCACTGACCCCGAAGGTGGCTTCTTCATCGAGCTGGACGACTGAAGACCAACTAGTCTAGTCCCAGTCAGACGACTGGTTCCCTCGTGGAGGGCCTTGTGTTTAACTAAGGCTTCTTAAGCCATTTGTTAAACTTGTCTGTACTCAGACATAATTTGCTTCCGCTTGTATTGTAATGTTGGATCACATGTTTGTGATCTCTGGTTGCACTCTATAAGAGTTATCAATAAAATTGTATACTTTGTAGAGAATTGCAATGGTACCTGCTGTTCATACAAGGCATGTGTGCTGCGTGTATGTTTATAACATGCATGTATTTGTATGGGTTTTTGAGACCTTAGTTGTATTCTGGCTGGCGGTCTTTCATACACCAAGTGGCCCTTAGATGTGCGTTGCTTGGGGCATCGCGATGCGATTGTTCGAGACTCCGTCTCGTGCATACTTTGTGGTATGATCGAGCCCGCCCTAGACCCCGACTAAGTGATCGGTCTGGAGTAAGTCTATGTAAGAGTTTTGAGATAGTTGATAGTATGGTTGAGGCGACTTGTCTTTGAATATGGGAGTTCACTATCCATATCATTAGACTTGTGTGCGGACGATGAGGACCCATCTCAGTTGATCATCCGGCCTGGATGGGATGCCCCTCACGTACGATGCTTTCCGAGAACGTTATGTGCTTGGCCTTGTCTGCTTAGACAAGTGGGTACGGTTCTCGGCTCTCCATATGACTATGTCTTAGCTGTACTTGCATACGCTAACCCCGGGTCCCGACACGCCTGGAGCCAGACATGTATACGACTGATGTCTGACGGAAAGCGAGAGAATTTCGGCCATCAAGATGGCCCCGAATCAAAAAACATTCAACATGAAAAAGCTTGGAAATTGCGAGGGCTACAATTTTGATGTTTTGACTTTTTTCATCCGAGGTCATTTGCAGCCCCAAAACTCCCAAAAACCGAACTACTATCCCAGGCCCACCTGTAATCCGAGTTCGGTTCCGTATGGAAAGATTTGGACGGGATTTGGAGTCCTTTTATTTTACGGAAAGTCCAGCCTCCTCATATATAGATGAGGTGACGGCCGATTGAAACAACACACAATCGATATTCATCTAAACACTTCTACTTTACTCGTATGTTTTTACTTTTCATTACCCATGGCCGAGCCTTAGCAACCCTAGGGTTTGGTTCATCTTTGCCGTTTTGCGCTGAAAAGAGGTCGGCTCTCCTCCCCGAAATCGAGGAACCCTTTGTTGCTTTGCTCGTAAAGCATCCGTCACTCTTCTCCGAAATTGAAGATCTCTTTGTTGATTTGCTTGTAAATCACCCGTTCTTCGTAACGAAAAACGAAGTGGCGACTCCCTTAATCTAAACAATTGTGCGGTGCAAGTCTGTATTGTGTTGACACTTGATGTACCCAGATGCCACGCAAGCTTAGCGTGTAGGTAGGACCCCGCTGCACAGACGGCCGAGGCGGGACTTGCCACAACGCGACATTATTCCCGACATTTTCCATGCGCTCGCATGATTGAGAGATGATCTGATAACGGACGCGTTAAGGCTATTACTGGGACCGGCAGCATTGATCCTATAAGACCTGCAGCGGCATGAACTTTGCTAGACACCGGTCGTTTCCAAGTTCGTGTCGAGGGACACGGGATTGATTGGGCTACTGAGGTATTTTCCACTAGCGCATTTCACCGAGGCTCGACCAGTCGACTACCTTGGGCCCTTTCAGCTTAGCATCCCTCGAATTAAACATTTGTCATGGCTATAAGCTGCCAGCGACTCGCAGCTGCCCTACGCAAAGAGAACAAGGATGAATTCGAGACCCTGCGCGACTCTTCGCGTCCCCAAGCACTCGAGGGATACTGACGAGGGGGTGACCCCATGACTCCTGCGTGTGAGGATACCTGGTGCATACGAAGACAAGAGGCCCGCTGGAAGCTTCGACAGGCCCACAGCTGGCCCGCTCGAAGCACCGACGTAGGAGTCCGCAATCAATATGGAAGTCACGACTTGGCGTTTAAGGCAAGGATAGAATTAGGCAAACACCCCTGTAAACCTGAGACGGACTCTCTGAGACCTAGCCTAGTATATAAAGGCTGGGAGGGGGACGTTTCAGGACATCCAATCTACAATCATCACCTCTGGTCTTGCGCGAACTCGCCTAGACTCCCACTGTAATCTCCCCCTCGCATAATACAATCGAGCAGGAAGTGCTTCTCCTGTTAGCCGACGAGTATCGCCAACCTGTTCTCTCTACGATCTAACCCAGGGTCCCTGGCCATGGGATTTGCCGAGGCCGATCCTCGTCACCAAGCTCATCAAAGCTTATCAAGCAGTGGATAATCTCTCCCAGTCTGTCGACCTTCAGGAGACCGTAGATCAAGAGAAGGCGGAAGTGGCCCAACGCGACGCTGGATACGCGGATCTGGCTGCTGCCTCTGCAATTTTCCAGCTCAAATCCACCATGAAGACTGAAGATGCATTTCTCTTGTTCAAGAGAAATGTGGAAAAAGATGATGACCTGGACCCCAATGGGCGAGACAGGATGATGAAGAGGTCCAGGGAGCATTTCTTTGCCTTTCGACAAGGAAATCGGTAGTAGATTGATCCTCTAGTAGTCCACATTTATTTAGCCGAAACTCTAATGAATAATGTAATCCTCCATTTGTTTAGCTTGTCTCAGTTATTTTATTATTCTAGTTGTCTCCGTGTATGTACGAAGCGTTTATATAAGTTAAATCTACATAATTTATTTGTGAAAACAAGATATTAGGTATCTATGTGCTTCGAGTGTACCAGCTCTTCCAACGTAATCGATTATATATCTGGGATACGGGCCGGCCATTTGACCTGTCTGTCGAAGTCCTTCTACCAAGCTTCTTCATTAAGGCAACTCTTCCAATCTTCTTTAATAAGCCAAATCGCCCATCGCGAACAGTCTGTTTTAACAAATCGTGTTGGTTATGCGTTATGATACAATTGTATGGGTTATAGTCTTATCACAAACGTGTATTATTTTCTACCCGAGTGAGATGATACGAGAAACCATCGGTAGATGGGGTGCTAGTTACTTGTTAGATGATCACGAACGTTTCTGCATTATAAACTGTGTGTAATATACTAGAACAAATATCCAACCAGTCAGGGGGAATAACCAAGTTCTCGCAGATCAGGGTAAGATCCAACGACTATCATTCGCCGCTAGGGTTACATCCAACGGCCACAGTTGTACGCTAGGTTTACGAGATATTCTGTTGGGTTTTGAGACGGTCAACGGGGTTTTCCTTTATCTCTCAATGTTTTGGTATACCTCTCAATGTAATCATGCTCATAATTTATAATAGGTTCATTACCTTTATCAATCTCCCAGTCTTCAGTATTCTTCTGGATCCTTTTAGTTAGATACCATCTAGATTCAACACTTTTGTTTGCAAATACCCCACCAGAAGAGGCATCAAGCATATATTTATCTTGACGAGAAAGTATTTGATGGATTCTCGCCTCTCGTTGGTTACCCCAGGTGGAAGGTTGAGATGTAGCCTAGAAGCAAGTTTCCCTCGATGAAGATACCAAGGTTTATGTCTCCGACGGACTCCGAATTCTTCAAGTAGGTGGCAACGGCGCCAGAAATTACTTGATGGCGCGAGAGTTGACATGGACCTACACACAGAACAAATAACTTTGCACCCAACGAGTACAGAGAGGTTTTCAATCTCTCCGGCCTTGTTGTTTACAAAGGATCAAACACAAGAGGATAATAGTGATAATTGCAACGAAAGGAAATAAAGCGGTAAATAGTGGAGGTGTAAACAGTGGTGGAAATATGGACCGGGGTCCCATGATGTTCACTAGTGATGTCTCTCTCCCAAAAGACGATAAAATAGCTAGCTGGGTAAACAAATTACAGCCGCAATTAACAGAATTATAAATGCACCGCAATGCTAATTATGCTACTGGAAAGTTAGAGTATCAAAAGTATGGGCAGTATGCCAAGACAAGTAGACCGAAATCCATCTGCATCTACTCACTAATAATCGACCTTGAGATATCTATCCAGAACATCTCGCTGGTATTAAGTTGCGAGCCCCACCCAAAGTGTAAACCCAAAGCAACAGACAACTGCATTAAAAAGAACTCTCGCTAAAGTGCAAACCCAAAGCAACAGACAACTACATTAACAATCTATGCGTAAGGTAAACAATCCTTGAAACCGCGGTTACAAGCACCATTGTTTTCTCCATGGTGGAAACAACACATCCCCTAGTCTCATGTGTCTGTCACTCAAGCTAGACATCGGGGGGGGGGGGGCATGAACTCACAATCATGCATAAACGCTCCCTCTTAGAGTTACTATCTACTACTTGGACAAAGCAATAAAACGTAACGGAGAACATGCAAGAATTACTCAAAAACAAAATATAAAAGGTAAACCAAATATATAACTCATCACGATCTGAATATAATATCATAATCCATCGGATCCCAGCAAACACATCATAGCAACAGCAGAAAAATTACATAGCTGCCTTCATCATGTAGGGCAGCTCACAAGGGCTAATAATTGAAGAACAAGATTGGAGAGAAGACATCACATATAGCTACTGGTCATGGACCCACGGTCCAAGGGGGACTACTCACGACACATCCGAGAAGCGTCCATGGTGGTGGAGAAGCTCCCGGAGGTCAATCCTCGCTCCGGCAGGGTGCCGGGAAGAGGTCTTCTGGTGCTCCCGATCTTGGAAGCGCGACGATGGAACAGAGAGGAAATTCGCGATGTGGCGTTCTCCTTGAGGGTTTTTAGGATGCGGAGGTAATATAGGCCGAAGGGGGGCACCAGGGGGTGTCCCCACCCCCCAGGCACCCTGATGGCGCTGCTAGGGGTGGGGCCGCGCCACCTGGCCGCCTGGGAGGGGGGTGGCCCCCCTCCGGCTCCCCCTTGGTGATTCCGAAAGCTTCCTTCGTTCTGATTTTTTATCTTATTTTTCTGGATTTTTAGGAAATCCGAAAATTGGGGTAAAAAGATGCAACTTACAGACATCAATAGACAGAAACTGGCACTGGGTGCACTGAGTTAGTAGGTTAGTCCAAATATGTGTAAAATGATATAAAAGTGTAGCAAAATATGTAGCAATGTCACATAAAAGGGCATGGAACAAGCAGAAATTATAGATATGTTTGGGACGTATCAACATCCCTAAGCTTAATTCCTTCTCGTCCTCGAGTAGGTAATTGATAACACAGATAATTTCTGTGGTGACATGCTAACACACATATAAGAACTTCAAAGTAAAGCAAGTAAGATGTGCAATTCAAGTCAAGTAATAAGAAGAAAGAGTCTATATCTAGTATTGAAACTAGCAAAGTATGAACATAAAGGTGCAAGAGCTCTCGCTGTCCGTGACTCGAATGTCTCCAAATGGTGTTTGCGTGCAAGAAGTGGGAGATGGGTTTAGAGAATAATAATATATAGTTTAATTGAGAACTCAATTTACTAAAGTTTCACACTTGGTTTCCTTTGGGATCTTATTTTGACTCATCCCTAGACCAGTAGTCAGGTACAAGTCAAACTGATCCTCTCCCTTTCGACTTTGAGCACTCATGCAATGGATGAACACGAGCAAGATACATTGGCACTTAGGATGGCAAAGAGAGAAATGATGGGGGAAGGAAGACAAAGATGTATGAAAGGCTCACATCAATAAGGACAATCATAGGCGTGAGAAATCCAACTGATATATATGATGTCAGGAGTAGGAATTGTCATGCAACGGATGCACATATGAGCTAAGGTAAGATCTCCAATGGAACTAGTGGGGTTGCATCCAACTTGCTTGCTCATGAAGACCTAGATCTTATTTGAGGAGGCTCATCCTTGGAATATGTAAGCCAAGTTCTATAGTGTAAGGGTCCCCACATAGTTATGCATGAATGATAATCTCTACGGAGTACAAATATAACAATGGAGTACGAGTGTGGATCTTTCAAAAGGAATAGTAGTGTTGCTCCCTTCTCTCTTCTTATTTATTTTTCTATTTTTCTATTTTTTTGTATTTTTGTGGCCTCATTGGCTCTTTCTATTTAACTCTCATTGACGAGGATTGACATCGGCAAATCCCATGGTTGGGAACCCTGGGTTAGATCGTATGGGAGATGTGCATGCTGGCGATACTCGTCGGCTAACAGGAGAAAGCACTTCCTGCTCAATTTTATTATAATGGAGGCGATTATAGTGGAGGTCCAGGCGAGATCGCTCAGGACCGGAGGTGTAGCTATGATATTCAATGCCCTAGACGTCCCCTCACCCAGCCTTTATATACAAGGCTGGGTCGCAAGGAGTATGTCTAGGTTTACAAAGAGGGTTTCCTAATCTATCTTTAGTCTTGGACGCCAAGTCACGGTTTCCATGATCCTCGAGGACTCCTTATGGCGGTTGCCTTGAGTGGGCCACGTGTGGGCCGGTCGAGGCTTCCCGCGGGCCCTCTAGCTTGATACGCACCAGGTACCCTCATCTGTAGGAGTCGTGGGGTCACCCCCTCGCCAGTAGCCCCCGAGTGCCTGGGGGACTTGCCGGGGGGATGGACCAAGCCCATAACCCGACATTAGATCTATGGGCCGACTCACCTACGAAAGGCCCACAAGAGAAGACCCGACCACGGGCCGGCTGCGCCAAGGAGAGAAGATTGAAGCCGTAGAAGGAATTCGACTTACCTTGTATAATACATAGCATATTTGTAAACTGGAATAGCACTCCACCTCGTGTCGGCGTCGGACTCGCGGAATCCCAGGACCCGACGCCCTTATAAGACGAGGCCCATGGGATCTAGGGCCAGAGAATAATCTCAACCTAAGATAGGACTAGACACTTGTCGACGTAACCTAGATCTCATCGAGTCTAAGTTTACGAGCCGACTCTCTTGTAATTGTCCAACCGACTCTTCTTTCGAGAGTCAGAACCCATAATAATAGGAAGCAGGAGTAGGATTTTGCGTCAAGACAAAGAGGGGCTGAAACCTGGGTAAATTGCCGAGTATCTTGTCGATGTCTACTCTCTCCACGAAATCGCCTCGCAGCAAAGGGCCCATGTTAAGTTCGACTCTTCGGACATCTGCCGTGACTTTTGTCGTGGGAAAGTCACGGCAGATGTCCGTAGAGTCGGACTTATCATGGGACCTTTGCTGCAATGCAAATTCGAGGAGAGTCGACATAGACACAGGACTTGGCGGTTTACCCAGGTTCGGCCCCGTCGATGCGGTAAAGACCTACTCCTGCTTCTTGACTATTGTGGGATCAACTCCCGAATAGGAAGAGCCGATCTTCTCGATTACAGTGATGATGTTTCGCAACCTTAATTTCGTGGAGATCTAGGTTATAGCGCGAGTTGTCTAGTCCTGGCTTGAGGTAAGTCCTGGCTCTGGCTCCCGTGGACCTCGGCTTATAAAGGTGCCGGGTCCCGGGATTCCTAGAGTCCGACTCCTACACGATGTGGAGTTCTATTCTACTTTACAAGTTTGCTACGTGCTATACAAGGTAAGTCGAATTCCTCCTAGGGCTTCAATCTTCACACTTGGCACGTCGGGCTCCTGGCTGGGTCTTCTTTGTGGGCCTTCATATAAAGTCGGCCCAGAGGTTTCTAATGCCGGGTCTATGGGCCTGATCCATCCCCCCGACATTAGCCCCCAGGATTGTTGCGATGCTTTAGTCTTCACAGCAATCTTCTTTATTTTCTTCATTGCCGCCGGCTCTTTATGGATCAAGGGCCGACTTTATGCTTGGCGTTGATTGGGAGTTGGAGTCTTCTCTCTTCAATCTTTCTTCGATTCCTTTATCTCCATGAAGTCGAATCTTCTGGTTGAATCAACTATCCTTTGATGCTTACTAGGCACCGACGTCAATTCTTTTTAGTTTTACATCTCCTTTTACTTGAAGATTTTTTCTTTTGACCTTTGGTCAAAGATCCGGTTTGGTTTTTATGATCAGACTGCCCGAAACACCGGTTGGAGGCATTGATGTTTGTAGTGGTAATCGAGGAGTCTTTCCATAAATGTTATCTACCATGGGTAGTTATCCCGTATTATTTATGGCATTAATGGATCCTCCTCATGAATCACCTATAAATATCCCTTGGATAGTTTGATCTTTAAAGCGCATCCATCTTCTTCTTTCTCTTCCTGTTTTCCCCATGGCACCTAAGCTAGAAGCCTCTTCTCCTTTGGCATCCAACTAGCCCGATCCCCGTGCAAGTACTCGAGGTCGCGGTCGCGGTCGTGGCCGTGGTAGAGGTAGAGGAAGAAGTGCTCGTGCTGCCTCTCCTTCCGAATCTCCTCCTTCTTCTCCTGAGAGAAGTGAGTTCTTGGTTCATATTCGGACGATTCGACGCTGGATCAAACTTCCTGAGTCTTTCACACAACTCGTGATTGACTCAGCGCCTTTCGGTCTTTGGCTCCGATCTTATGCATGTCCTCATGGGACTGTCTGCGTGACGGTTAGATTTTCTAGCCATGGCACTATGTTTTTTGAGAAGGGTTGAAAAACTTTTCTTCGTCCAGGAATATTTCAAGAGGAGACACCATTGTCTTCAGATTTGATGGTGAAGACACCTTGTCGGCTAGGATCATTGACTCGGATGGAGACCGAGCCTGCTGTTGTGTGGAGAGCTCCAGCGATGAAGAACTCCTTAGTGAAGAAGAAGCTTCAACGGAGGATGAAGCCGACTCTGAAGAAGATGTCTGAAGCTATAGATGTTTCCTTTTAGTAGAAGTTTGCTGAGTTTGTCTTTTTCTTGTAAGGTTGCTTCCTTTCATATAAGACCCAGTTGGTTTGATGAATGAAAATTATGAATTTTCATTGAGTCCATGAGTCCATGAGTCAGTTTTATTGCTGACTTTGAATATTTTTCAAGATGTATGAGAGCCAATTGTTTATGATAGTGTATGTATCTGTAGCCCCCTGAGTCGATTCAGAATAGTTTAGTATCTGTAATCGACTCATAGGACAGATCGACTTGTAGCCCCCATGAGATGGTGTGGTCACGTTTACGTGCCGTACCGGGTCATCAAAGAAGAAATTTGTGTTTATGAAACTTGCTTCAAAGTAGTGTAGCCCCCAAGTGTTTGGTTGTCTAGCCTGCAGCAACCTGGGACTTATCATTTCTTGCATCTTTTCTGAAGTTCGGCACATATTATATGCCAAGCCTTTGTGATAAAGAATTTTTGAAGTGTTACTCCCCAAGAGTCGGTGTACACAGTTGTGTGGCATACCAAGTCTTTATTTGAGACGAACTTTTGAAGTGTAGTCCCCATGAGTCGGTGTGTGCATCTGTGTGCAGTGCCGAGTCATATAGGTCTATCTTTTAATCTGCCAAGTCACATAGATAAGACACGATGGGTTGTGTTCCCAGCTTCCAAATAGGTCGGCGAGAGCCGGTTCGACGAATGTCGATATATATATATATGTATATGTATATATACATATATATATATATACATATGGCGAGAGCCATTGCGACCGAAGTCGACTTTATATATGGCGAGAGCCTTTTTCGACCGCAGTAGACTTTATAAATGCAGAAGATGTAATGCAATAGGTATAATCCCTATGAGTCGGCGTGTGTGTCTTGACACACTGCTGTATCACATAGAGTTTTATAAGATATAGTCCCCCATGAGTCAGTATGAACATCTTTTGTGTCATACTGAGTCACACAGGTTAATACTAACGGTGCATCTTTTGGATGATATATAAATTGGAAAAAGTATGTGATGATGCTAATGTATGCAAAAAGAAAGTATGAAGGCTCATATAGAAGTCGACTCCAGGTTTAACACGCCTTATCTTCTCATTGAGATAGATTACTAGGTTATCTGTGAATCGGTACTTCTCTGTAAGCCAGCAACATATGATTAGCGTTCCCTGTACTTAAGGCTAGACTTGGTAGGTGTTGCTGTAAGCCCCCAAGGTTTTTAGATTAAGCCGGGTACACATAAATCTTATGAGCTTAAGCTATACATGCCAAGGCGTGTTTTTAGCCAATTCATGTATATGCCGGGATTTCTTCGGATAAAAGTCGATGAGTGTCATCGAGCTCCCCTATTGCCCCTGAATAAGCTTATACATATGTAATTTTTACATATATATGCCGAGTTTTCGGATAAAGAGTCAATGGTTGTCATCGACTCCCCGATTCCCCTGAATAAGCAATATACATGCTCAATACCAATAGAGGGGTTGATGAAGCCCCCAGGTCTCTCAGATATAATAATGCAAAGTATGCAATGTATGATGCAAAAAATAAATGACATGAAACAAAAAAAGGTAAAGAGTCGTCGTCATGGCGAAAGCCGGTGCGACGAAAGTCGACTTAGGTATATGTGGCGAGGGCCAGTGCGACAAAGTTGACTTAGTATATTTTGATGGCGAAAGCCAACGCGACGAATGTCGGCTTATATATATATATTAGTATGGCGAAAGCCAGTGCGACGAATGTCGACTTATTTAAATGTACAACAATTTTCCTTTTCACCTCAAGTGTAATATGGACGGAGTTGTGCGATGTTCCATGGCCTGGGAGTCTCCTCCATGCTTGTGCACGTGTATGCCTTCTCGCGTATATCCACTAGGTAGTAGGATCCGTTGTACAGGTTCTTGCTGACCACAAACAGTCCTTTCCAAGGAGAGGATAACTTGTGCATTCCATATTTTTCTGTATGAGTCGGAACACTAAGTCACCTTCCTGGAAAGTCCGACTTTTGATGCGACGGCTATGGTAGCGTCGCTGATCTTGTTGGTAGATAGCCGACTGAGCTGCAGCCAAATCTCTTTTTTCATCGAGAATATCCAAGGCATCTTGTCGTGCTTTCTCGTTTTCGGCTTCTACATAAGCAGTGACTCGTGGTGAGTCGTGACGTATATCATTTGGGAGGACGGCTTCCGCTCCATAGACTAGGAAGAAGGGCGTATAGCCTTTCGACCTGTTGGGAGTCGTCCTGATGCTCCATAGTACTGAGGGTAACTCCTCCTACCAGCAACCCGGCGTCCTTTTCAAAGGGACAACGAGTCGGGGTTTAATGCCTCGGAGCAACTCTTGGTTGGCTCTCTCGGCTTGTCCGTTGGACTGTGGGTGTGCCACTGATGCAAGGTCGAGTCGGATGTGCTCGTTCTGGAAGAATCGTTGCATAAACCCTTCTGATAGGTTAGAACCATTATCAGTAATGATGATGTGGGGGTAGCCGAATCTATATATGATCTTTTTCAAGAATTTTAGTGCTGTCGCAGCGTCACATTTGCTGACCGGCTCGGCTTCAACCCATTTGGTGAACTTATCCACTGCTACTAATATGTGAGTGTTTTTGTTGGCTGACCTTTTGAAAGGTCCCACCAAATCAAGTCCCCATACCGCAAAGGGCCAAGTGATAGGTATCATCCTGAGTTCTTGAGCCGTCACTTGAGCTTGTTTTTCATAGCGCTGACATCCATCACATTTCTTGACTATGTCCTCTGCATCCACATGAGCTGTGAGGCAGTAGAAGCCATGTCGAAAGGCTTTAGCAACCAGTGAACGAGAACCGGCATGGTGTCCGCAACCTCCAGAGTGTATTTCGTTGAGGATGGCTCTACCTTCTTTTGGTGAGACACATCTCTGAAAAATATCTGCGGCACTCCGCCGATGTAACTCACCATTGATGAGTACAAAGGATTGGCTTCTCCTGACGATTTGTCTGGCCAACATCTCATCTTGAGGAAGGATTCCTCGAGTCTTGTAATCCAAGTAAGGTATGACCCATGAAGGTGTAGCATGAATTGCAGCAACTAAAGACGGCTCTGGATCCGGCTCTGCTATGTCTTGCTCTGTTGGTGGTTGTACAGACGACTTTGTTAGGACATCCAGGAATACGTTTGGAGGGACCGGCTTTCGCTGAGAGCCGAGTCGGGAGAGAGCATCTGCTGCTTCATTTTCCCGACGGTCCACGTGATCCACCTGGTATCCAACGAAAAATCCAGCTTGTCTTTGCACCTCTCGTCGATAAGCTTCCATTATGGGATTTTTGGAATCCCATTTTCCTGAAACTTGTTGCCAAAAGAGATCAGAGTCTCCATAGCATTGGATCCAATTTATGTTCATCTCATGAGCCAGCCGTAGTCCATGAAGCAAGGCTTCATACTCTGCTTCATTGTTGGTACAGGTGAATTGCAGCTGTAGAACATAGCAGAATTTCTCCCCTTTAGGTGAGGTAAGAACCACGCCGGCTCCTGACCCTTGGAGCTGCCGGCTTCCAGCTAAGTGCATCGTCCAATATTTGGTGACTGGCTTATCCGGAGATGTTTGGATTTCTGTCAAGTCATTGATGAAGTCGGCTAACGCCTGGGACTTGATGGCCGTTCGCGGCTTGTATTTGATGTGATAAGCCCCCAACTCTATGGCCCACTTTGCAATCCTTCCCGTTCCTTCCCGATTTTGGATGATATCTGCAAGTGGTGCTGAGCTCGCCACAGTTATGGGGTGCTCCTGAAAGTAGTGTTTAAGTTTCCGACTCGCCATGAATACACCAAGAACCAATTTCTGCCAGTGAGGACAGTGTCGGGGGATTGGTACCCGGGTAGGATAACCCAAGCGGAAGCAACCTTTCAAGACAAGGATGGACCGATTGGGCTGCAGCTGGGCCGAGTGGGGCAGGCGTACGATCGATTGCCCCAAAGCAATCAGCCGTACCGAATGCCAGCAGTCGGCCCAGGCGCAACCGGTCCACCCTGTTCATCACCAAGACGATCATCCAATTGGCCCGCAGCTGGGCGGAGATGGGCATCGACGCGGCCGATTGCCTAGAGCAATCGACCCTGCCGAGAGCCACCAGTCGGCCCAGGCGCAATCGGTACAACTTACCACCCTTGGAGAAGTTGACCCCGAGACCAGTTGAAGGTCCAAGTACGAGGTCATAAATGCACAATCCCGAGAGATCGGGGTGGCAGAGAAGCCAAGTCACATCGAAGAGGTGGCAGAGATGCGGTGTCGACCTCTCCGCCGATCCCGCGGACAGGACGACAAGACCGCACCTCCTAGCTCCACTGTTCATCATCATGCCCTATGAGTCTACAACATGGGCCTCCGCTCGTCAGGTCCGGATCACCCGGAGAGGTGCAGTCGGTGGGCCCCAGCCGATTAGAGGATGACAGCTGGGCCCAATCGGCAGTGAAGTTACCGATTTACCCCAGGCTCACACTATAAGACCCCGGGGTACCCCTCCTGCGTGAGGGACGATCCACAACATTCACACCATTACTCACATCTCGCTCAATTCATTTACTGCTCGTAGATCCTCCTCAGGGAAGCAAGAGAGAGCCTTGCCCACGACGACTCTCACCTTCCCCTGAGTAGATAGAGAAGCAGTTATTGTAGCTTTGTTCCATTGATATAGAAGAGACAAGTAGGAGTAGGGGTGTTATCTCTCCGGAGAGCCCCGAACCTGGGTACATCGTGGTGTCCGACACCGTGTTTGTGCCCAACCCGATTCCGGCACCATCGACATCTTCTTCCTCGCGTCTTCCCCTCACTTTAGCCATCCCCATGGCATCCGCCGTCACATATCGACGACAGTTGGCGCCCACCGTGGGGCAGACCGAGGTGTCGACTGGAGTAAAGATCCGGACGTGATTTTCATCTGCATCGGGCGGTAGCCATGCCTCTGGCCTGATTCTTAGGCGTGGGGCAATCGACTACGTGGTGGACTACTCGGCGCGGTTCGGGGCTGGTGCACCCCTGCCGCCCGGAGCGTCACTGCAGGTTGGCAGTCAGCGCCTCTTCATCGGCAGCTTCCCCGAGGCGTATCCCAGGGAGATTCGCATCTTTTCGTGCGTCACGGATCCGCTCTCGACCAGGGGCTGCACTGCAGCACCCGGCGGAGAGGATGGCCGTGTGCACGCAGCCGTCATGATGGCGGGGGCATCTTCATCAAGCAACCGCGGCGCAGCGAGTGCGGCTAGGAGAGCCAAGGAGGCGGCAGACGCCGCGGAAAGGTCGGCACCAGTGCGTTGCGGGATGTGTTGTACACACCCGTGAACCGGAATGGTGATCCCGATCAAGTTCACACCGATCTGGAGATAGCACGGCTCGCCCTCGCTCGCAGGGCCGAGCACGTGTTGGCAGAAGAGCGCATGCTGGGAGCTATCACAAGGGAGTACAACGCAACGCATGCAGGACCGCGTCGTCCGATTAAGCCCGCAGTCTTAGAAGATTTGAGAAGCCGAGGTCGGGCATTCCATCAGCAGCTGTCGGGACCGAGAAACCGGAGAGGCCGACGAGGCCGGCACAGCAGGCGCAGCCGGTGCAGTCAGCGTTCATCGAGAGGCCGACATACAACACACCAGACAAGAACCTGAGAGCCGCCGAGCAGATAGAAATCGAGTTAGAAGAGCTAGAAGGAGATGAACGGCGCGAGCAGACGCGCCGAATGCGCGAGCTGCTTGCAGCCGCAAAGGAGCAGCGACTAGTGACAATGGAGAATCCGAATGCCGGACCTGGGGCATCAAGATGAACTGTGAGGCCGATTCCGGAAGCTAGCCAGCGACCGAATGCATCGCGCCAGAACAGACACCAACCGGCCCCATCTCGGCATGAGAGCAGGGTCAGGAGCAATCGGCCACCCCCAGCGGCAAGCAGAAGAATAGAAGAGCCAGCTGTTAACAGCAGGCGCAATGACATCCCTCAGCAGTCGGCAGCAAGACCAGCCATCAGCGCCCGGCTTGACCCTCGCCAAATCGGTCAGAATGATGCCAGGCATCGCATTGAGCTCCTGGAGAAGGAAGCTCAAGAAGATGAAGAAGGAGAGGCTGGACCGTCGTGTTTCGGTCATCGCATTCGAACCGAGAAGTTTCCCAAAGGTTTCACGCTGCCGAGAGACACACCCAAGTACAATGGTTCTGTGAAGCCAGAAGATTGGTTGTCCGATTACCTGACGGCAGTTCGCATTGCAGGGGGCAGTCGACGCGTGGCAGTCCGCTATGCACCTTTGATGCTGCAGGGTTCAGCTCGGACGTGGTTAAACAGTCTTCCCAAGGACAGTGTGATTTGTTGGGAAGATTTCACAAGTGCATTCATTCACAACTTCACGAGCACATATGAGCGGCCCAACCTCCCGAGGCAGTTGGCCCTTTGTGTGCAAGGCAAGGATGAGCCCCTCCGAGATTACCTATCTCGGTGGATCAAGTTGAAGAATTCATGCGAAGGAGTCCATGAGATCCAGGCCATTCAGTACTTCACGGATGGATGCCTGGCCGATTCAATGTTGAAGCACAAGTTGCCCCGCAAGGATTTCACATCGCTCGCCGAGCTCATGAAGGTGGCCAACTCGTTTGCTGTGTCCGATTCTGCGATGCGCCCTATCCAGCTCGGAGTTGGAGGTGTCATTCAGTCACCAGGGGCTCCGCAGTCAGACGCAGGAAACCAAGGCCTCAGTCAGAAGGAAAGAAGAGAGAACAACCGCAACAACAACAACAACCAGCAGAACAATGGCAAGCGCAAGGACGAGCAGCCAGACACTCAATACGGCAGTCGGCAGGTGGCCGCTGTCCAGAATGAAGAAGATCCAGGGGCTGCAGGAGGCAGTCGGAAGATGAAACCCAATGTGAGGCCACAGGGACAGATGAAGCCCAAGTACACGTTTGATGATATGCTGGATGCACCGTGCAAGTTGCACAACACTCCTGGCAGGCCGTCTGCGCACACCACTCGGCAATGCGATTTTGTGAGAAGGATTGCAAAGGGATAAGATTTACCACCTCCACCCCTACCACCACCCCAGAACAGAGGACCAGCTCAGCAGCAGAACCAGTTCCCGCGGCAAGACGCCGCTTACATGATTTTCACTAGCGAGTCCACCGACAAGGGCAGTCGGAGAGCTCGAGCTCAAGAAGTCAATGCCACCATGCCATTGATTCCTCAGTACATGCATTGGTCCGAGTGTGCCATATCCTGGGACAGAGCAGATCACCCGGCCATCTTGCCGAATCCAGGCAATTATCCGCTTGTGGTTGATGCTCTGTTCGCAGGACCAAGGTTCTCATGCAAGTTCTCCCGAGTGCTCGTTGATGGAGGAAGTACAATCAACATTCTATACAGAGACACCTTGATCAAGCTAGGGCTCACCGAGAAGGATCTGGAGCGCAGTCGGACGACATTCCATGGGATTGTCCCTGGGTTGTCTTGCACCCCCATGGGTCGCATTCGGCTGGATGTCATATTTGGCACATAGGAGAATTTCAGGAGGGAGCCAATCTGGTTCGAGGTCGCCGACCTCAGTAGTCCTTATCATGCTCTATTGGGACTGCCCGCATTCGCCAAGTTCATATTCAACGCACAACATACTTATCTTAAGATGAAGATCCCAGGGCCAAACGGCGTCATCACCGTCACCGGGGACTTCAGGAAGTCCCTCGAGTGCACGTCGGCTGGCGGAAGTTTGGCTGACTCCCAAGTGGTTGAAATAGAGAAGCTTCAGCTCGGCAAAGTGATAGAAATGGCACAAGCGCAGAACAAGGCTCCACTCCCAGTCGGCCCAGCCAAGAGAGCAGATGAGGAATCGGCTTTTCAGTCGGATAAGGACATCAAAAAGGTTGCTCTATATCCCTCCGACTCGACCAAGTGCGTTGTAGTCGGAGCTGGACTTAGCGACAAATAGGAAAGCGAGCTCGTCGAGTTCCTCCGTGAGAATCGGGACATCTTCGCATGGTCTCAGCAAGACATGCCTGGTGTGCCGAGAGAACTCGCCGAGCACAAGCTGCACATTCGGCCAGGCTCGAAGCCGGTCAAGCAACCCCTGAGACGTTTTTCTGAAGATAAGATAAGGGCAATCGGCGAAGAGATTGCGAAGCTGCAAGCTGCAGGTTTCATCATGGAAGTGTTTTACCCCGAGTGGCTGGCGAATCCAGTCCTCGTGATGAAGAAGAACAAGCTTGGCGCATGTGTATCGATTACACTTGCCTGAACAAGGTGTGCCCGAAAGATCCGTTTGCTCTACCCCGTATCGATCAAGTGATTGATTCTACGGCCGGCTGCGAGCTTTTGTCTTTTCTGGATGCCACAGCTGGCTATCACCAGATCAAACTTGCTGTGGAAGATCAAATAAAAATTGCATTTATAACCCCTTTCGGGTCTTATTGTTATATCACCATGCCTTTTGGTTTGAAGAACGGAGGTGCCACTTATCAGCGCACAATTCAGAGATGTACACACTCCCAACTCGGCAGAAATCTCCACGTCTGTGTGGATGATCTGGTAGTGAAGTCGGCCAAGGGAGTCACACTCCTAGATGACCTCCGAGAGACATTTGCAAATCTGAGGACTTACCAAATCAAGCTCAACCCTGAGAAATGTGTCTTTGGAGTCCAAGACGGCAAGCTCTTGGGATTTGTTGTTTCCGAGAGAGGAATCGAATGCAATCCCGAGAAGATAGCCGCAATCGAGCGAATGGAGCAGCCCAAGAACCTGAAGAAAGTACAGACATTCACCGGTTGCCTCGCCTCACTCAGCCGATTTATCAGTCGGCTGGGTGAAAAAGCAATCCCGTTATATCAGCTGATGAAGAAGACGGAGAAATTCACCTGGACACCTCAGGCAAATGAAGCATTCCGAGAGCTCAAGCACATCTCTCCACTGCGCCGATTCTGGCTGCCCCGATTGAGAAGGAGCCAATGATGTTATATGTTGCGGCAACCAATCGGGTGATCAGTGCGGTCATGGTGGTGGAGCGGCCAGAGAAGGACAAAGCACAACAGATTCAGCGACCTGTGTATTACATCAGTGAAGTGCTCTCGGCGTCCAAGCAGAACTACCCTCACTACCAGAAGATGTGCTATGGAGTATATATGCCAGCCAAGAGATTGAAGCCGTATTTTCAAGCCCATCTGATCACGGTCGTCAGCTCGGCTCCACTGGCCGACATCATAGGAAGAAGAGATGCAACCGGAAGAGTGGCAAAGTGGGCAATCGAGATCGCCAACCATGGCATCCAGTATGAGCCAAGAACAACAATCAAATCTCAGGCGTTGGCCGATTTCCTGGTGGACTGGGCTAAAACTCAATATATGCCATCCGTCCCAGGATTGGAATTCTGGCGGATGCATTTTGATGGATCCAAGATGAATAGCGGCCTAGGGGCTGGCGTAGTGCTCACTTCATCAAGAGGAGATCAGCTACACTATGTACTTCAGATTCACTTTGCAGCATCGAACAACGTTGCCGAGTATGAAGCCCTTGTGCACGGTATCAAGCTGGCCAAGGAAATCGGCATTCGGAATATCGAGTGCTTTGGTGACTCCGATTTGGTGGTGCAGCAGTGCACAGGCACCTGGGATGCAAAGGATGCAAATATGGAAAGCTACCGTTTCCTAGTGCAGCAGATCAGTGGGTACTTTTAAGGATGCGAGTTCCACCATGTGCCGAGAGCAAGCAATGAAGCAGCAGATGCATTGTCCAAGCTCGGCTCAACAAGGCAAGCTATTCCGCCAGGCGTATCACTTGAGCACATCAGGAAGCCATCCATCATGCCATCTCCAGAATCCGAGTCCATCTTCATCTCGGAGACTGACCTTGAAGTATTGAAGAAGGCAAAAGAAGTTCAACCGGCAAAAATCCCAACTCTGAAGAAGCAATCAAGCGCCCAAGGTGCTCCAGCCTCAGCAGAGCCGACAACACCAGGGGCTGCCGATTGCAGACTAGAGGCTGCCGAATGCAGCAAAAAGAGCAAGGCTAAAGGGAAGCAAGCAGATGCAGCACCAGACGACACATCCTCAGAAGAGCCAATGACATCAGGCACTGCCGATTGCATTGAAGAAGTTCCAGCTCCAGACGAGCAACCATCACCAGGGGCTGCCGAATGCGTGCCAGGCGCCGCAATAGGAAGTTCAGAAACAGAAGTCGAGATGGCAGAGGTTCAAGAGGCCGAAATCCAAGAGGCCAATGGCCAAGAAGCCGAGATCCAAGAAGAATTCGCACCCCAACAAGCATCAGTGATGGTAGTCGTCAATGCGCCATCATGGGCACAGCCGATTAGAGATTTCCTAGTGGACGGAGTCCTTCCAGAAGACGAAGCCGAGTCAAGACAAATCAGTCGCCGGTCTTGGGCATACACAATAATCAACAACGAGCTGGTGCGCAAGAGTGCAACTGGTGTCTTTCAGAGATGTGTAGAATAAGACAGAGGCTTGGAGTTGCTCAGAGACATCCACCAAGGTGAATGCGGTCATCACGCGTCAGGAAGAGCCATTGCCAACAAGGCTTTCCGACATGGTTTCTACTGGCCGACTGCGCATGCAGCAGCTGAGAACTTGGTGAAATATTGCAAGGGTTGCCAGCGTTTCAAGGAAAAAAGTCATCAGCCAGCATCAGCATTGAAAACAATCCCAATAGCATGGCCGTTTGCGGTGTGGGGTTTGGACATGGTTGGTCCGTTCAAGAGAGCCCGAAGTGGCATGACACATCTCCTGGTCGCAGTGGACAATTTTACTAAGTGGATTGAAGCCCACCCGATCAAGAAGCTGGATGGTCCGACTGCGGTCCGTTTTGTGGCCGACATCGTGTGAAGATATGGTGTCCCCAATAGCATCATCACCGACAACGACACCAATTTTGCAAAGGGTGCGCTGGCTCGATATGCATCTCAGCAGGGTATTCGGCTCGATCTTGCATATGTTGCACATCCTCAGTCGAATGGTCAAGTAGAAAGAGCAAATGGTCTCATCCTGTCGGGTATCAGACCCCGATTGGTGGAGCCACTTGAGAGGGCACCCGAAGCTTGGATTGAAGAACTCCCAGCAGTATTGTTCAGCTTAAGGGCCACACCAAATAGGTCGACTGGATTCACTCCTTTCTTCTTGGTATATGGATCAGAAGAAATCATCCCGTCCGACATCGAGTTTGATTCACCTCGGCATGCCTTGTACACCGAGGAAGAAGCCAAGTTAGCACGAGAAGACGACGTCGATCTCAAGGAAGAAGCCTGCCTGCTGGCCTTTTCCAGATCGGCAGTCTACCAGCAGAAGTTGAGGCACTACCACAGCAAGAAGATTAGTCCTCTCGCCTTCCGAGAGGGTGACATGGTGCTACGCCGAATTCAGAAGTCAGATGGGCAGCACAAGTTGGCCTCACCCTGGGAGGGACCTTTCGTCATCAGCCGCGCGCTCAAGAACAACTCATACTATTTGATCGACTGCACCAAGGGCACTCGGCATAAGGACACGTCAGGAGTAGAAACGGAGCGGCTGTGGAACGCCGAGCTTTTATGCCCGTTCTATAGTTGAGCGGCAGAAATGTATGTACGCCACTCGGTAAACGATCAATAAAGCTATCATGCCTCTGAAGAAGAGCATCCGATTACCTTTGCATGATTTCATTCGAAAAGCTCGCCCGAGTCGGCAACGCTTAGTCATACCCGAGACGTGAATAACGCACTCGGGAACTGACCGACCACGAGGTCAGAAAAATAAGCCAACGAGGCTCGGGGGCTGCGGGCTGGCACTCAACTTAGCACCTGCCTCAAGCACAAGTCACGAGAGTGGTTGTGGCATTGAGAAGGGTAGTGGTTGGGGCAGTCGGCAGTACAAATTCCCGAGAAACAAATCGAAACGCTCTAAAAAGGGCATAGCCGACAAAGTCAACTACCGATTGTGCCGCAGACCGGTGCACCGAGCAGCCGGCAGCGAGCAATCGGCTCCTAACGTTGCAGAATCCTTTGCGCTAAATCTTGTCGTGTAAACTCAAAAAACTTATCGAACCTTGGCCGGAAATCAACCTTCGATCCGACTGCAGACCGCGCGTCGGCTGCAGAATGGACAAGGCATGACGTCCCCAAGTGCAGACCGATAAAGGAAACCGACAAAAACGCAAAGTAGATCGCACAAATAAAACTGGCAATGAGCAATCGGATTGCATGGAGATAACAGGCCTAAGGCCGAATAAGTTCATTACATCGAGCCAAACCCAGTGGGTGTCGGCGGAATTAAAATCATGTTTTACAAGTTTACAAGCAACGGGTCTGAAAGTAAAAATAAGATAAGGCCGATATGATGTCGGCAAGCAGAAGTAGATGACGTCATCGGTGGCATGGCTCAAGAAGTCGGGGCAGCTGGTGGCGCAGAGCTCGCAGTCGGAGCGGCCGAGGTGGCGGGAGCAGTCGGATCGGCTTGCGCAGTAGCGGCATCCGGCTCCGTCTGCGCGTCAGTCGATGTGGCCCCAGCTTGTTTGGATCTCGGAGAGGTATGAGACGAGTCGCTGTCAGAAAGCTCATCGGCCAAGCCAGAGATGGAAGTTGCAGCCAATGGGTTCCCTCCCTCGTCAAGATACGGAGTGTAGTCATAGGGAGAAAACGAGTTCACCATGCTACTGGCTAGCCGATTCACCTCAGCATAGGTCTTCTCAAGCAAGTCGGCTGCGTTTTCCTGATGCTGTAGAGCTTGGGAAGTTTCACTTGTGAGTACCAGCTCAGCACAGTTTGAAGGGCAGTCTCCGCACCAGTCCGACCGGCAGAGTTAAGCAAGACATCAATCCGACGTGGGATGGCCTTCAGAATAATCCGAGTCTGCTCGTTGGTAGCATTCGGAGCCTCTCCCTTGTCAGAATCTTCTTCGACCAAAGTTTCCAGTTCGCGGGTCTCGGCGGAGGAGCCGTCAGCATGCTTCATCCTCTGGAGCCCAACCTTGAGCTCAGTCAGCGACCACAGCAATTCGGCAATCTTCAGAATACCAAGTTTGAAGGACAGTGCAATCCCCTTGATGACAGGAATGCGAGCCTCCGTAGCAATCAGATATTCATGCCGAGTCCAGACATTATCCTCAAGTTGGACAGTCCCTCCGGCTGCGATGGTCTCCTCTCGGGATTTGGCCACTTCTGCATAAGCGGCTGCCTCAGATTCAGGCCAAGCCTCTGCATCACGAAGGAAAGCATGAGTAAGAGCACAGAAGAAGGAAGCAACCGGAAAATGCACTCGGATGCAAGAAACACTCACCGCTAATAAGGACGTCCATCTCAGTCATTGTATCGCAGAAACCCTTGGCCCGGCGGCGCAGTCGAGTTGTTTCTTCATAGTTGCGCTTTTCCAAGTCTTCATACTTGGCAATGTGCTCATCGCGATCTTTCCGGATGGAGTCTCGGGCAGCAACGGCGGCATCCCTCTCGGCTTGCATCACTTCTCGGGCGGCTACAACTGCATTTCGTTTAGCGCGAAGTCCCTCGCCAGCAGCAGTCACGGCGGCCAGGTCATCCGAATGCTTCTTCTTCAGAGCAACCGGCTCGGAGCGGAGGGTTTGGATGGTCCGAGTCAAGTCGGTTTCCACTCCCTATAGTCGGGTTGCCTCTTGCTTAGCTGCGGTGAGTGCGGGCCCTTGCTGGCCAAGTTCAGTGGTCAATTCGGCAATACGGCCCTGAAGGTCATCCACCATGGGAACAAAGACTAGAGGAAGATAGAAAGATATCAATACAAGAGAAATTATCAATCGGAGGAAAGATAGAAGTGATGGAGAGATTAGCGGCCTGATTGTTGACCTCGAGCTGGGCCTGAGCGAGGGTTCGGAGGCTAGCGGCGTAGGCTTCGAGGAGCTTCTCGAAGACCTGGCGTCGTTCTTCAAGAACAACCTGAGAAGAAGAACAAGATGAACTTTAGATGTACAGCAGCCAAAAGAAGATCCGAATCGATTGCAAGCAATCGGCCCGAATCTCGGGGACTATACCCAGTGGGTGCGCTTGCGCGCACCCACCGGAAGCAAAGTCTCCCGATAGGAGGAAGGCAGGAGAGATGAGAAAAAGAAACAAAAAGCATAAAAGATCCGAACCGATTGCTAACAATCGGCCCGAATTTCGGGGACTACACCCAGTGGGTGCGCTTGCGCGCGCCCACCGGAAGAAAATTCTCCCGATCGGAGGAAGGCAAGAAAAAGAAACAAAAAGCATAAAAGATCCGAACCGATTGCTAACAATCGGCCCGAATCTCGGGGACTACACCCAGTGGGTGCGCTGGCGCGCACCCACCGGAAGAAAAGTCTACTGATTTGAGGAAGCCATAAAGGAAAGTTGAAGAACTTACCGCGTGATGGCGTTCGAGCAGCTGGAGGTCCTGAGCTATGGCGGTGGCGAAGTCGTTCACCCGATTGTAGGATATCGTCAAAGGATCTTGAGAGGAAACCGGGGAGCGGTGCGAAGCATCGGGATCGGCGCGGAACTGATGTCGGGTGCGAGAGTACTCGGCCCGGAACTGATCCACTGAGCGCATCAAAATTATTGATGCGGAAGAGGTCGGCTGCGGCGGCGGAGCTTGAATCACAGCGGCAAAGTAAATGATGGTCGAGACCGGTGGCGCCGATGTCGCCGGAGGGCCGGAGGTATTCGGCTGTGGCTGCGGCGAAGTCGGAAGAGATGAGGTTGAAGGACCGGTTGCCACAATCGGCGAGGTGGTCGTCATAATTGGCGAGGTGGTCGTCGTAATCGGCGAGGTGGTTTTCAGGATGGGCGAGGAGATAGTCGTTAAGGGGGCGGAGACTGGGTCGGAGCGTCGTGGCGGAGATGGAGCAATCGGATCGACCGGTTGCGCTCCTTCGCCACTAGTGACTCCCTGGTCGGCCGTGCTCTTGGAGGTCTTGGAGGCAGTGGTGGAAGCAGTAGTTGTCTTGGCAGTCTCAAGGCGGGCTCTCTTGGCGGCGCGCTCGGCATCCTTGGAGGTACGATGTGAAGCCAGTTGCCGTTTGCGGATCACAGCAGCAGACGCGGCGGGGGAAATGACTGCGCCGACATGGGCAGGAATGTCGGCGTCGACGTCGTCAAGACCAATCGGCTCCCTGAAAGAAGAAAGAAGAGGTGAATCAGTATAAGAGAAGACAGTGAGGTTCCAGGCATGAAGATAAAGGCATACCTGACTGTTCTCGGCGCGCCCGTGGGCATCCGACATCTCAGTGGGGCGACATTCAGAGGAGCTTGAACAGTCGGTACTCGAGTGGCCGTCACCTGAGGCTGTTTGCCTTTGAGAGCAGTCGGGCCGCCTTGGCAACCTTGCTGGAAGCGGCACCAGAGGAGGAGCCGGTTGCCGAGGAGCGCTTAGTCAGAACCTTCGGAGGCTTGGCGTGAGGAGCTGCATCAGAATCACCAACCTTTGAGACACTATCGTCATCGCTCCATTCGGCCAGAAACTGCTCAAGGGAAGGGTCAGGCGTACCCCCTTGAGTCGCAGTTCGGATGTCGGCGTTCTTGGGGTTGGCGGCCTCGGCGTCGGCGTCGTCAGTGGGATCTTCGGATTCAGAGGATTCCCCAGAGGATTCACCGTCGTCGGCAGAGTCGGATGGGGGAACCTCACCGTTGTACTAGAAGTCCGCGGGGTCATCTTCCTCACGGTCGGGGGCGTACGTGCCGGCCTCCTGGCCGTCTTCCATCAAATCGGATTGAATGAAGTGCTGAGAAAGAAGAAGAATGTTATCAGAGAAGTTAAGTATGAGGAAAAAGCAATCGGAAAAAGGGGACAGTCGGAACATACCACAGGCAGTTTCTGACGGCGATTGAGATACTCAAGGCCGAAGCGGAAAGGATCGGGCGAAGGACTGGAGGTGATAGTTTTCAGCCTGGTGCAAAGGTCTTCGAGTCTTAGTCTCCATGTGCAGAGCCGAGTGGGATCTCGGGGGCCCGACATATCGCAGATGCGGTGCACTCGGCGCTATAGAGGAAGCACTCGGGCTTGAAGCCAGGCAGCAGCAAGATCAGTCGGCAGGAGCCCCTCCTGCTCCAGCTGAGCAACCCGGGCGACTTGGGCATCAACATCGCAATCACCGACACCGTACTTCAGCGACCACTGATATTTCTCAGTCGGCCGTGCGAGGGAGAACTCGGGCAGGTTCAGGAGATCGGGGCCTTGGTCTGGTGACTTAACATAGAAGAAGGTGGCTTGCTAGTTCTTGCATGATTGGACGATCTCGGGACCTTTGTACTTGTGCTTGCCGGCTGCGACGAGGCAACTGCCGCAGTCGGTCATGTCAGTCACATGTGTCGGATCGCCACCTTCCGTAGCAGACGACACCATAGCTCCCGTTCGAGCATTGTGAGCTCGGAGGTTGAAGAACCGCTTCCAGAGAGCGATGCTTGGGCGGCAGCCGAGATACCCCTCGCACAGCGTGACGAAGCCGGAGAGGATCATGATGAAGTTGGCCGCGAGGTGATGCGGCTGCAAGTGGTGGAAGTTGAGGAAGTATCGAAAGAAGGTGCTGGCGGGGAGCCTGAATCCGCGCTCAAAGTGAACGAGGAACACGACCCTCTCGCCAGCACGCGTATTGGGCACGAGCTCGGCGCCGGGAGCACGCCATTGGACCTCGGCCGGCATCTTGCGGGCGCGAACCAAAGCCTGGATGGCACCGACGGCGACGGTGGAGCCTTTCCAGCACCCACGGCTGGCCTGAGAGGTGTCTCTCCGGGGCGCCATGGAGCTTGCGGGAGGGAAGAGAACGAAGACGAGGAGCTCAGGAGCGCTGCGCGAGGCGGCGATAAGAGGTCACCGCGGTGGCGGAGGAGCACGCGAGTGCGCGGCCGGAGCAGGTCCCGTGCGCGGAGGCGGAGCTGCGAGCACGGAGGAGAGCTTCGGGCGGAACAGCAATGGTGTGCGCGAGAGCAAGAGGTGGAGGAGGAAGAAGGAGTATGAGAGAAGGAGGAGCCCGAGGCCCTCCCCAGTGTCTTATATGGGCGGCAGGGGAGGGGAGTGGGATCTGGCTGTGGCCGTGTGGCCCGGTGTGGCCTCGCCCACAGGAAGACCAACCGGCAAACCGGCGCAAGAGATCCCAGCGTGGGAAGCGAGGCGTGCGACGTGGGGGTCGAGGCCTGCAGTTACGTCAAGTCGCGCGTGGGTCGTGGGCCCCGGTCCATTGACTGCATCCCGGAAGAATCGGAGGTAACCGTTGGAAGGAAATCAGTGAGGATTAGATCCGAATCGGCGACGGATAGATTCTCAAAAATTGAAGAAAGGAATCGGAAACAACGCAAGTCAGATCGGACGAAACCTTGGCCAGTCGAGTGTGATCTCCGAGTCGGTCGACGAACTCAGAACGACGCGCTTGATAAGGCCAATGCATTCGGAAGGTGTTGGAGAAAGATTGAAAACTGCAAAGGCCCCGCGATCGAGTGACCGTGGGACCTTTACAGCTTTAGGGGCTACTGTCGGGGGATTGGTACCCGGGTAGGCTAACCCAAGCGGAAGCAACCTTTCAAGACAAGGATGGACAGATTGGGCTGCAGCTGGGCCGAGCGGGGCAGGCGTATGGCCGATTGCCCCAAAGCAATCAGCCGTACCGAATGCCAGCAGTCGGCCCAGGCGCAACCGGTCCACCCTGTTCATCACCAAGACGATCATCCGATTGTCCCGCAGATAGGCCGAGATGGGCATCGACGCGGCCGATTGCCTAGAGCAATCGACCCTGCTGAGGGCCACCAGTCGGCCCAGGCGCAATCGGTACAACTTACCACCCTTGGAGAAGTTGACCCCGAGAGCAGTTGAAGGTCCAAGTACGAGGTCATAAATGCACAATCCCGAGAGATCGGGGTGGCAGAGAAGCCAAGTCACATCGAAGATCTGGCAGAGATGCGGTGTCTACCTCTCCGCCGATCCCGCGGACAGGACGACAAGACCGCACCTCCTAGCTCCACTGTTCATCATCATGCCCTACGATTCTAAAGCATCGGACGCCACTCGTCGGGTCCGGATCACCCAGAGAGGTGCAGTCGGTGGGCCCCAGCCGATTAGAGGATGACAGCTGGGCCCAATCGGCAGTGAAGTTACCGATTTACCTCGGGCTCACACTATAAGACCCCGGGGTACCCCTCCTGCGTGAGGGACGATCCACAACATTCGCACCATTACTCACATCTCGCTCAGTTCATTTATTTCTCGTAGATCTTCCTCAGGGAAGCAAGAGAGAGCCTTGCCCACGGCGGCTCTCACCTTCCCCTGAGTAGATAGAGAAGCAGTTATTGTAGCTCTGTTCCATTGATATAGAAGAGACAAGCAGGAGTAGGGGTGTTATCTCTTCGGAGAGCCCCGAACCTGGGTACATCGTATTGTTCGACACCATGTTTGTGCCCAACCCGATTCCGGCACCATCCACATCTTCTTCCTCGCGTCTTCCCCTCACTTTTGCCATCCCCATGGCATCTGCCGTCACATATCAACAACAGACAGTGCTGCTTTGATAGGGTCAAAACCTCACTGACGTATTTAACTGGCCTTTGCAGGGCGTGCTCTTTGCCGGCTTCCATACGCTCAACAACAACCACATCGCTGACTGCTCGATTGTTGGCGGCGATATAAAGTAACATAGGTTCCTTTGGTTTGCGAGCCGCCAAGATTGGATCCTGGGATAGTTGCTTCTTCAATGATTCTAGGGCCTGATCGGCTTCTTCATCCTAGACAAATGTTTCTGATTTCCTCAAAAGTCGATACAGGGGGATTGCCTTTTCACCAAACCGTCTTATGAACCGACTCAGAGCGGCTACGCATCCTGTGAGTCGTTGGACTCCCTTTATTGAGGCCGGCTTCTGAAGAGTCATGACAGCGTTGATTTTCTCTGGGTTTGCCTCGATACCTCTCTCTGATACTATGTATCCAAGGAGCTTACCTGCAGGTACCCCGAAGGTGCATTTGGCCGGGTTTAGCTTCATCTGGTACTTGCACAGATTTTTGAAGGTTTCCGTCAAGTCACTAATGAGTGAGTCGTCCAATTGGGACTTGATCACTATGACATCCACATAAGAATGCACGTTGCGCCAAATCTTCTCTTTGAGGCAACTCTGCACTGTTCGCTGGTATGTGGCTCCCGCGTTTTTAAGGCCAAAGGGCATAGAAGTGTAACAGTAGATCCCGAAGGGAGTGATGAAAGCCGTTTTTTCTTGATCTTCAAGGGCCATCTTGATCTGGTGATAACCAGAGTAGGCATCAAGGAAACATAGGAGCTCACATCCCGCAGCTGAGTCTATGATCTGGTCAATACGAGGCAGAGTGAAGGGATCCTTCGGGCAGGCCTTGTTTAAGTCTGTGTAGTCAATGCACATGCGCCGGGTCCCGTTCTTTTTTCAAAACGAGGACCGGGTTTGCGAGCCATTCTGGATAGAAGACTTCCATGATGAACCCGGCGGCGAGGAGCCGGGCTATCTCCTCCCCAATAACGTTTCTCCTTTCGTCATTGAAACGATGAAGGAATTGCTTGACCGGCTTCAGTTTTGGATCTATATTTAGGTGGTGCTCAGCGAGTTCCCTCGGGACACCTGGCATATCAGAGGGTTTCCATGCAAAGATGTCCCGATTCTCACGGAGGAACTCGATGAGCATGCTTTCCTATTTGTCGGATAACTCTATCCCAATGGTGAACTGTTGAGAAGAGTCACCAGGGACAAAGTCAACCTTCTTCGTATCCTGAGCCGGTTGGAACTTGGGGATGTTGTCAGGAGTCGGTTTCTTCAAGATTGTGGGGTCTGCCGGTCTACCTTTTCTTGGTATACGGACAAGTCCTCTATGGCACATGTCGATTCGGCAAATTTGACGTGATGTTCGTCACACTCCACTGCCCTGGACCGACTTCCATCGACTGTGATTGGGCCATTAGGACCCGACATCTTTAGTTTTAGATAAACATAACATGGACGAGCCATGAATTTGGCGTAAGCCGGTCGACCCAAAATGGCGTGATATGGGCTCTCGAGTTTTACCACTTCAAAGGGTATGAGCTCAGAGCGGAAATTCTCAGCGTTTCCGAAAGCCGTGTCCAGGTGAATTTTGCCTATCGGACGTGCCGACTTGCCTGGGAATATTCCGTGGAAAACGGTGTTGGAGGCTGCAATTTTTTTTGAGTCAGTCCCATCCTGCGGAAAGTTTCGTAGTAAAGGATGTTGATGCTGCTTCCTCCGTCCATGAGCACTTGTCAAGTTTATATCTTTCAATTTGTGGAGAGAACACTAGAGCCAGTGCCCCTGGGTTCTCCACCACCAGGGGGTGATCATCTCTTGTCCAAGTGATTGGTTTTTCTGACCAATTAAGCCACCTGGGCCAAGCCGGTTCTGCAGTCACAACCATGGCGGTTCTCCGTTTCAGCTTCCTATCCCTCCTGCAACTGCTGGTGGTGAAAACGTGATATGCTGCACGGTCATGAAGTTGTTTCGGGTTTGATTGGAATCCAGCGAGCCCTGACTGATTTTGCTCGGCCCCTCCTCCGGGTCCTTGGTGTTGAGGCATTGTGCCGGCTCCTTGGTAGCCAGGATTCTGGTTGTTGTCGTTCTGGCCGGCTCCCCCACCTGACCCGGGAGGTCCCTGGTTCCCACGTCGTGCAAATTCTTTCATAAAATTGCAATCTTCGCAAGTGTGGTTGGCTGGGCGACCGGGCTTACTATGGGTCGGGAAAGGACTCTTCATGGCTGCTTCAAAGCTGTTTGGGAGAAAATTTCCTTCCGTCTTGCGGTAGTTGTTGCCCCTTGCTTCTGTCTTTGGGAGCCGACATTTGTGTTGGCTACCAAGTCAGAAGTAGTCTGATCAAGTCGCCACTTGGTTTGCTGACTCTGATTCTGGGATGTTTTGTCGCCATTTTTGTTCTGGCCGTCTCTATCTTGATGAGGTTCAGTATCTTTGGTTTTGTCAGACTCGGTGTAAGCTTCCTTGACTTACTGCTGCAGTTTGCTTATGAAATCTTTTTCAGCCTGCGCATTCTTCGTTAACAAAAAGGAAATCATTTTCATGTTGCGGTGCAGACCAAGAACTTGCCGCAAGAACTTGTGCCTGCGAAAGGTATGCAGTTAACCTCTTTCGCGGTAGCACACGAGTTCTAAAACACATATGCGAGGCATGCAGGATTCGGCACACGAAAAATGGGGACGCACATGACAAACAACTGCATAGTTTTCTCAGGAGAGGGCAACCACCAAGAGACTGTGTCAGATTATGACAGAAAGCGAGATAAAACAACGAAAAGAACTGGCTGCAAGGTGAAAATAAGCGTGAAAAAGATCAAGGATGTCTTTGTGATAGCACATGTTGAGCTCAATCACAACCACAAAATGATTGAAAGCCCAGCTATGCTTCAACACTTGCACTCGCATAAGAGGGATGATCCATTGCTTGATAAACTAGTAAAGGACATGCAGATCGACAACCTGACACACACAAAGATGATGTCAGCCCTGTCGAGAATGTCAGGAGGGCTACAATATATGGGGCGCACTATCCGTGACTGGGTGAACAAGTACATACATTAAACTAGTTGATATCTCCTCTACTTGATGCAGTTCGCTTGTGCATTTCTGTGTGTTGTTTAATGCTGAGGTACGCTCTGCTTTCAAACTGCAGGAAGTACCAGTTCGCAAAGGAGGAAACTGAGGATGATGTGAAGAAACTGCTAGCTTTCTTTGAGAAGATGCAGGAAATAATTCTGGAGTTCTTCTATGATTAAAACAAAGATGCCGATAACCGTGTGCAAAACATCTTCTGGGCGAACGCAAGCTGCCGGGGTTCCTATGAAGATTTTTGAGATTGTGTCACGTTCGACACGACATACAAGACCAACAAGTTTCACATGCCTCTGGGCGTGTTCGTTGGAGTAAACCACCACCTACAAAGTACAATATATGCGGTGGCTCTCGTCAGAGAAGAAACAATACCATCTTTCGAGTGGGTGTTCCGGACGTTCTTGCGTTGCATGAACAACAAGCGGCCAATTTTCATACTGATAGGTAAACTAAAAAATGAAGTTCAATGCTAGCTTTTTTGTAGTCCATTTCTCTCAAAATAACTGACTGCTTGTTTTCAAAAAAACATGCAGATCAATGCCCCTCCATGGATGCAGCGATAAAGAGTACGCTAATAGGCACGCTGCACAAGTTGTGCCGTTGGCATATACTGAAGAAATACAAGGATCATTGTCCTTGCTGTACAAAGCATACGAGAAATTCAAAGATGAGCTGACATCAGTTCTCAACCATCCATTGATGCCATCGGAGTTTGAACGCGCTTGGCGTGACCTCATGGAGAAGTATAACCTGCAGAATGATGAAATTATGAATGCACTCTGGACAGACCGAGAAGAATGGATATCAGCTTACTACAAGGAGGTGTTCTGTGCACGGATGACGTCGACACAGAGAAGTGAAAGCATGAACCGGATCTTGAAGAGAAACTTTGTCAGGGAAAGACACGACCTACACATATTTGCGTTGCAGGTGGACAGATGCATCCAAACGAGGAAGGGCAACGAGCATGCAAAGACCATGGCTAACGAGGTATGGTACAAAAAAATCTTATTAAGCTCGTATACGCGGTTCAGACTCACTACTGATTTTTCTTTGAACTTAAAAAATGCAGTTCTCTTTCCGTATGAACAAAAATGAGATGAAAAGTGTGATGTTAAAATGCAGTTATCTTCTGTATATAAAATCAATTATGTTTTTTGGTAACCAAATCAGCTAACTGACTGGATTCTTTGTTTCGCAGGCGGAAATTGAAACTACTACTCAGTTTGGTTTCGAGGTTCAACTACCCAAGATTTACACAAGGGAAGTCTTTGCTGACTTCAAGCAAACGCATTATCGCAGCACTGCATTCAGATCAGATCAGTCCCATTACAACCCAACAAAGTATTTTGTGTGCCACTACAACCAGTCCGATGATTTCGAATGGGCGAGACATGAGTTCCTGGTTGTCGCTGATGTGACGAACGGTATCTACGAATGCAAATGAAAACTATGGACACACACAGGTCAGTGAGACGAGAAATAGGCACAAAAAAGCATAATGAAGTTCACATAGTTCTGGTGGCAAAGATATGAAAAAAAAACTTAGTGAAGTTCACTAGAATAAAAAACAAAAAAGTACATATTTTTTATGGAGTTCACAAACCCTGAATTCTCTGTTACATATTTATTTGAAGTTTGCTCACACTGACAACCAAAAAATAAATGAATATTTGTTGTAGGCCTGTTCTGCGTACACATCGTTTGCATGTTAGATCAGCTGCGGGTGGACAAGATACCTGAGGAGTACATATTAAAGAGGTACACACGGAAGATGCGGAAAAATGCAACTTTTGACCGCAGAGACTACAAGCAAACTGCTCCAGATGGAAGTTCAATGTTCTGCCGTAGGAGGCTACTTGTAGAAACAGCCATGGACATGTCAAACAGGGGTGTGAAGTTGGATAGCGGGTTCAACAGAGCGTTATATGGGATGAGAGCACTCATAGAAGAAGTTGACGTGATGAACGAAGAAGAGGCGGAGAACAACAAGAATGCAGGGAGTGAAGAAATGGGAGATGAGAACAAACATGACACTGATGGTGCAGCTCCTACTGTGGATGAAACAATTCTTCCCCCACCTATATAAAACACAAAAGGGAGAAAGAAGGAGAGCAAGTCAGCAAATAAAAAAGCTGCAGCAAAGGATGTAGGTTCTGAAAAGAAGAACAAGCCTGAGCCAGAGCTGAACAGCGAAGGGAGGCCACTGGGAGTGAGGATGTGCAAATCATGCGAAAAGATTGTGGGGCACAACTCGAGGACATGCAAGCAGAGGCTAGAAAAAATCAAGGCCAAAAATGCCACCACATATGACCAAGCTGACCAACAAGAAGATTTGACAAAGAGAAGACTGTGAAGCATTTGCAAAAAGAGAGAGAAGCATAATGCAAGAACTTGCCCAAAGAGAGAAGAAGCAAAAGATGAAGAAGATGAGGAAGAAGATAATGATGAGGAAGAAGATGATGAAGAAGATGATGATGAGGAAGAGGGAAAGGAAGAAGAAGAAGATGAAGATGAAGACAGCGAAGGACCATCATCAACATCGAAGGGGAAGGGCATTAAGAAAAAAGAGCATAGGCAAGCATCGCAGCCGCACGGGCGCGTTACAAGGAATAACACGTTCAACAAGAAGAAAACAAATGGAGCGACAAACATTGAACCAATTGCAGTGCACGCTTTGAGAAGAAGCAGCAGGAACATGACATAGCTCAGCAAACATACATTGTAGCCTTTTTACGTATATCAACTTCATCCATTTATGTAGCATTATACTTCGAGATAAAATGCTCTGCTGGTGCGATTGAGGAAAATGCAGTTCTCTATAGAAAATGAAATGCAGATGAGACAGGAATGTCATTTTAAACATGCAGTTCTATTATGTTTCAGAACAAATAATAGATGTTGTAAAAATGCAGTTCTCTTATGTGTGCAGAAGCTGGGATGGCACTGTGATGTTAAAAAAATGCAGTTCTCTATTATTTGCAGAAGCTCATATGGAGAAAAAACAGTAAATAATGTGGTTATGAAAATAAACGATACTCTACATGTAGTAGAGACTGGGATTCTTCATGTGTACATTGCAGTGCGCTTACCGCAAACAATGCAGTGTGCAGCATATAACCTGTGCAGTTCGCTTATTACAAAAAAAATTAAAAATGGAGCTCTTGATTAGCGCACAGATGCAGTTCTATGTTCCAAAGAAAATACTATTTTCCAAAACTTTTTGATTATCAACACTATAACCCGTTGAAGGCCCTATTTTGCGCAATGCAGTGCACTTTGCAAAAAATGTTATATATTATATCGATATCCATACATAATAAGTGTGTGTGAGATGGATATGGTCTCCACATTTGTATATTCCAATTCTGTTAACCAAGTATGGGGGATCCCCCCCAACCCACCAGCAAAACACACCCTCCCATAAAAATATGTAGTGCGGATACGTATGTTTACACTCATGTAAGGATAGTTTCCGCTGACAAGATAAAAATTAGATGAAACTCCATTATATACATAGTCAAAAAGAGTTGCTTTCTCCGTTATATTACATAGATGTACAAAAAAAGGAAAAATCCTAGTGAATATGTTTAACAGATCCCATACATAAAAAAGGAGCGACAAAACTATTTACAATGAAGTTTCTAAAACACATCAAACGGGTCTGCTGTTGTTCTATGCCTCATCCTGCTCCTGCGAGTCAGGTTTGGCAGTGAGACCAAGAGACTTGCACATATTGTTTAGCTCCTCAGGAAACTCGCTCGGTAGGACCATGTTATCCAGGTGGAACAGAATCTAGAACAGGAACTCAGCCTTCCAATCAGCGATATCAGCTTCCTGCGATCAAAGAGCAACAAGATAAAACGAAACAACAACTTGGTTATGACAAAAAAGGTGATACTGCGGCAGACAGGAAGAGGAAAATATGAAGGATTACAATAGATGCGAGAATAAAAAGATGCTTACATTGCGCTTTCCAAACTTCACAACAAAGCTTCTGCCATCATTAAACTGATTCATCTTCGAACAAAAAAGCCATTCTCATTGGGGCCCTGTGCAGGGGTGCCCTTAAAGCTAGCTTTATTTGAAACTTCGACCCAGTCTACCGACTCCTTCTTCTTGTATTCCTTTTCTCCGTAAACCTTCTTCATCAAAGCGGTCATCCTGATCACCTGTTGAAATACGACATAGACAAATGCACGCAACAAGTACACGTCACGAAAACTGTCATTCAGCTCGTATACATGTGAAACAAATATACAACGATGAATAAAGCGAACATGTTACCATTTCGGTGCGGTCGCTGTGGTAGTCAGACTTATGCCACCTCGTCGTTTGATCAAACGGTCCCCCGTATCTACTAGTGTCATGGATAACGAGGGTCTCACGGTGCCTGTTCATCGTGTATAAAGAGTAGTGCTGGTCTTTCATCCGTGGTACCAGGATCTGAATTGGTTTTCAACTAAGGTTTTTCTCAGTTTGAGTGGAGGACAGGATTACTAGGAAACAAATGACGCAAAAACATAAGAACAGCGAGCTAAAAATCAGAAAATCTGAGAACTTACTAATTTACAATTAAGAAGGTTCTCATCATCGCGAACATATGCTTTGAACTGCCTTGCTGCATCTTCAACATTGAACTTGGTGTGCACAAAGGGCAACACGACGTTTCCGTGTTCATCTCTCTTCGTGTGATCATTCATTTGAAGCACATACTTAATTCATACAAAAAAATGCATTAATGCAGTTCGTCTAGGAAAATAAAAAAGGATCTTCTAGTGTAAGCAAAACAAATGCAGTTCACCAGGCAAAAGGCTAAAAAAGAAAAAAATTAAGAACACAAAATATTAATGCAGTTCGGTCTGGGATAAGTGAAAAAAAGATTTACGTATTCAGTTCATTAATAAGTTCCGAGAAACGACATTTCTTGAGCTTTGAATAAAATTATTCAAACAAGCTATCTTTTATTATACAGTGGCAATGCAGTTCACACCTAAAAGCAACATCTTTGTATTATACGCTGGCAATGCAGTTCACCTACAGCAGAAAAATAAAAAAAAGGAGGAAGGAGAAATACCGTGATAAATAGAGGCGAAAGAAGAACGCGTTCACCAGATCGGTAAACCACATTCATTCGCTGGTCAATCTTCCAGTGACTAATGATATGGTCCATCAACTCCGAGTCCATGAAACTACCTTTGTAGAAAGTTAAGAACATGTAGTCAACAGACACATTGTATACTTCGATAGGATTCCTGTACATGAACAGCGCGGACCTGCTCAACAAAAACAACACAGCGAGTGGGGATAGGGTTAGGAACGCAAATAAAGGCACAACAAAAAAATAAACGAGATAGCTAAAGCTATAAGCAAAGAAGAAAACTATAGAAAAAGGAATTAACTGGCTGTGTTTCTTCCTGAACGCAGGGCTTGACACAAGTTCCAATAGTTTCCTCACTTCCACGAGATAGATGAACCTCGCAGGCTGCAACTTATGTACCGGGGTTCTATATTTTGATGGCTTCTGCACATCCCTCTTGTTGGATAGAATAACTGCCTCACTTTCATTTGGATGTTCCACAGCTGCACTCCTTGTCTTCTTGCGAACTGGTGGAGGATTCATAAAGTCCTCATCAGTACTTTCGGCGTTCGAAGAGCTGACTGCCCTCCTGGACCTCTTACTGGGTGCATTCTTCACAGGCTTCGCAGGAGATTGTGCGCTCCTCATCCTTTTACACATAGGTTCCTTTGCGTGCTTGACAGGGGGTTCTTGAATAACATAATTCTTAATGGTTGGAGTGTGGACATGAGTTTCAAACAATGAAATTCCACCTTGGTACGCGCCTTCATCAAAGCCTGTGAGAAAAAAATGAAAAAGAAAAAAATGCAAAAGAATCGTGAATTTCAATAACAAAAAAGGGCCTAATGCAACATATTAACATGCATTGTGTAATGCAGTGCACTTTTCCTATGAAGACAAAACATGAAATTAATGCAATGCACTTTCATGTACAAAACGATACAAGATGTTACGTGCATGCAGTCCATATATAAATGATTTTGATAATGATCATGCAGTCCTTGTTATACTAAAATAATTAACAAAACAAGTGGACCTTCCCCGCGTTTCTGTGCTAAATGAAGTTCTCTTAATATAAAAAACGTTGTGCGGACGAAAAAAAAGTAATAACCTTCTTTAAAAATGAAAAGGGATGTCAAGTCCAGACAGCAATACGAAGATGTCAGCCAACTGTAGAGCATTGCCTTCCGATGTAGCCAATGTGCTCTCTGCCAAACTTATCAACAGCTTCACCATCCCAGCTCTGCATGAATTGGAACATGAAAAATCCACAGTCATTCCTATAGAAAAAAAACACATTAATAAATGCAGTTCACTCAAGAACGAAGTGCTTCTGATACTAGTAAAACCAATGCAGTTCTATTCTGTTTCAGAACAATAATAGATGTTATAAGAATGCAGTTCTCTTATGTGTGCAGAAGCTGGGATGGCACTGTGATGTTAAAAAAATGCAGTTCTCTACTGTTTGCAGAAGCTCATATGGAGAAAAACAGTAAATAATGTGGTTATGAAAATAAACGATACTATACATGTAGTAGAGACTGGGCTTCTTCATGTGTACATTGCACTGCGCTTACCGCAAACAATGCAGTGTGCAGCATATAACCTCTGCAGTTCGCTTATTACAAAAAATTTAAAAATGGAGCTCTTGATTAGCGCACACATGCAGTTTTGGGTTCCAAAGAAAATACTATTTTCCAAAACTTTTTGATTATCAACACTATAACCCATTGAAGGCCCTATTTTGCGCAATGCAGTGCACTTTGCAAAACATGTTATATATTATATCGATATCCATACATAATAAGTGTGTGTGAGATAGATATGGTCTCCACATTTGTATATTCCAATTCTGTTAACCAAGTATGGGGGGGATCCCCCCCCAACCCACCAGCAAAACACACCCTCCCATAAAAATATGTAGTGCGGATACGTATGTTTACACTCATGTAAGGATAGTTTCCGCTGACAAGATAAAAATTAGATGAAACTCCATTATATACATAGTCAAACAGAGTTGCTTTCTCCGTTATATTACATAGATGTACAAAAAAAGGAAAACATCCTAGTGAATATGTTTAACAGATCCCATACATAAAAAAGGAGCGACAAAACTATTTACAATGAAGTTTCTAAAACACATCAAACGGGTCTGCTGTTGTTCTATGCCTCATCCTGCTCCTGCGAGTCAGGTTTGGCAGTGAGACCAAGAGACTTGCACATATTGTTTATCTCCTCAGGTAACTCGCTCGGTAGGACCATGTTATCAGGGTGGAACAGAATCTAGAACAAGAACTCAGCCTTCCAATCAGCCATATAAGCTTCCTGCGATCAAAGAGCAACAAGATAAAACGAAACAGCAACTTGGTTATGACAAAAAGGTGATACTGCGGCAGACATGAAGAGGAAAATATGAAGGATTACATTAGATGCGAGAATAAAAAGATGCTTACATTGCGCTTTCCAAATTTCACAACAAAGCTTCTGCCGTCATAAAACTGAGCCCTCTTCAGAACAAAAAAGCCGCACTCATTGGGGCCCTGTGCAGGGGTGCCCAAAAAGCTAGCTTTCTTTGAAACTTCGACCCAGTCTACCGACTCCTTCTTCTTGTATTCCTTTTCTCCGTAAACCTTCTTCATCAAAGCGTTCATCATGATCATCTGTTGAAATACAACATAGACAAATGCACGCAACAAGTACACGTCATGAAAACTGTCGTTCAGCTCGTATACATGTGAAACAAATATACAAAGATGAATAAAGCGAACATTTTACCATTTCGGTGCGGTCGCTGTGGTAGTCAGACTTATGTCACCTCGTCGTTTGATCAAACGGTCCCCCCGTATCTCCTAGTGTCATGGATATCGAGGGTCTCACGGTGCCTATTCATCGTGTATAAAGAGTAGTGCTGGTCTTTCATCCGTGGTAACAGGATCTGAATTGGTTTTCAACAAAGGTGTTTCTCGGTATGAGTGGAGGACAGGATTACTAGAAAACAAATGACGCAAAAACATAAGAACAGCGAGTGGAAAACCAGAAAATCTGAGAACTTACTAATTTACAATTAAGAAGGTTCTCATCATCGCGAACATATGCTTTGAACTGCCTTGCTGCATCTTCAACATTGAACTTGGTGTGCACAAAGGGCAACACGACGTTTCCGTGTTCATCTCTCTTCGCGTGATCATTCATTTGAAGCACATACTTAATTCATACAAAAAATGCATTAATGCAGTTCGTCTAGGAAAATAAAAAAGGATCTTCTAATGTAAGAAAAACAAATGCAGTTCACCAGGCAAAAGGCTGAAAAAGAAAAAAAAATTAAGAACACAAAATATTAATGCAGTTCGGTCTGGGATAAGTGAAAAAAAGATTTACGTATGCAGTTCATTAATAAGTTCCGAGAAACGACATTTCCTGAGCTTAGAATAAAATTATTCAAACAAGCTATCTTTTATTATACAGTGGCAATGCAGTTCACACCTAAAAGCAACATCTTTGTATTATACGCTCGCAATGCAGTTCACCTACAGCAGAAAAATAAAAAAAGGAGGAAGGAGAAATACCGTGATAAATAGAGGTGAAAGAAGAACGCGTTCACCAGATCGGTAAACCACATTCATTCGCTGGTCAATCTTCCAGTGACTAATGATATGGTCCATCAACTCCGAGTCCATGAAACTGCCTTTGTAGAAAGTTAAGAACATGTAGTCAACAGACACAGTGTATACTTCGATATGATTCCTGTACGTGAACATCGCGGACCTGCTCAACAAAAACAACACATCGAGTGGGGTTAGGGTTAGGAACGCAAATAAGGGCACACAACAAAAAAATAAACGATATAGCTACAGCTATAAGCAAAGAAGAAAACTATTGAAAAAGGAACTAACTGGCTGTGTTTCTTCCTGAACGCAGGGCTCGACACAAGTTCCAATAGTTTCCTCGCATTCACGAGATAGCTGAACCTCGCAGGCTGCAACTTCTGTACCGGCGTTCTATATATTGATGGCTTCTGCACAGCCCTCTTGTTGGATAGAATAACTGCCTCACTTTCATTTGGATGTTCCACAGCTGCACTCCTCGTCTTCTTGCGAACTGGTGGCGGATTCATAAAGCCTTCATCAGTACTTTCGGCGTTCGAAGAGCTGACTGCCCTCCTGGACCTCTTACTGGGTGCATTCTTCACAGGCTTCGCAGGAGATTGTGCGCTCCTCGTCCTCTTACACACAGGTTCCTTTGCGTCCTTGACATGGGGTTCATCAATAACCTAATTCTTAATGGTTGGAGTGTGGACCTGAGTTTCAAACAACGAAATTCCACCTTGGTACGCGCCTTCATCAAAGCCTGTGAGAAAAAAATGAAAAATAAAAAAATGCAAAAGAATCGTGAATTTTAATAACAAAAAAGGGCATAATGCAACATATTAACAGGAATTGTGTAATGCAGTGCACTTTTCCTATGAAGAAAAAACATGAAAATTAATGCAATGCACTTTCATGTACAAAACAATACAAGCTGTTACGTGCATGCAGTCCATATATAAATGATTATGATAATGATCATGCAGTCCTTGTTATACTAAAATAATTAACAAAACAAGTGGGCCTTCCCCCCGTTTCTGTTCTAAATGAAGTTCTCTTAATATAAAAAACGTTGTGCGGACGAAAAAAAAGTAATAACCTTCTTTAAAAATTAAAAGGGATGTCAAGTCCAGACAGCAATACGAAGATGTCAGCCAACTGTAGAGCATTGCCTTCCGGATGTAGCCAATGTGCTCTCTGCCAAACTTATCAACAGCTTCACTATCCCAGCTCTGCATGAATTGGAACATAAAAAATCCACAGTCATTCCTATAGACAAAAAAACACATTAATAAATGCAGTTCACTCAAGAACGAATTGCTTCTGATACTAGTAAAACCAATGCAGTTCGCTATCCCGAACGTTGATGCAGTTCTATTCTGTTTCAGAACAATAATACATGTTATAAAAATGTAGTTCTCTTATGTGTGCAGAAGTTGGGATGGCACTGTGATGTTAAATAAATGCGGTTCTCTACTGTTTGCAGAAGCTCATATGGAGAAAAAACAGTAAATAATGTGGTTATGAAAATAAACGATACTCTACATGTAGTAGAGACTGGGCATCTTCATGTGTACATTGGAGTGCGCTTACCGCAAACAATGTAGTGTGCAGCATGTAACCTGTGCAGTTCGCTTATTACAAATTTTTTAAAAGTGGAGCTTTTGATTAGCGCACACATGCAGTTCTGGGTTCCAAAGAAAATACAATTTTCCCAAACTTTTTTATTATGAACACTATAACCCGTTGAAAGCCCTATTTTGCGCAATGCAGTGCAATTTGCAAAAAAATGTTATATCTTATATCGATATCCATACATAATAAGTGTGTGTGAGATGGATATGGTCTCCACATTTGTATATTCCAATTCTGTTAACCAAGTATGGGGGGGATCCCCCCCCAACCCACCAGCAAGACACACCCTCCATAAAAATATGTAGTGCAGATACCTATGTTTACACTCATGTAAGGATAGTTTCCGCTGACAAGATAAAAATTAGATGAAACTCCATTATATACATAGTCAAACAGAGTTGCTTTATCCGATATATTACATAGATGTACAAAAAAAGGAAAACATCCAAGTGAATATGTTTACCAGATCCCATACATAAAAAAGGAGCGACAAAACTATTTACAATGAAGTTTCTAAAACACATCAAACGGGTTTGCTGTTGTTCTATGCCTCATCCTGCTCCTGCGTGTCAGGTTTGGCAGTGAGACCAAGAGACTTGCACATATTTTTTAGCTCCTCGGGAAACTCGCTCGGTAGGACCATGTTATCAGGGTGGAACAGAATCTAGAACAGGAACTCAGCCTTCCAATCAGCGATATCAACTTCCTGCGATCAAAGAGCAACAAGATAAAACGAAACATCAACTTGGTTATGACAAAAAAGGTGATACTGCGGCAGACATGAAGAGGAAAATATGAAGGATTACATTAGATGCGAGAATAAAAAGATGCTTACATTGCGCTTTCCAAACTTCACAACAAAGCTTCTGTCGTCATAAAACTGAGCCCTCTTCAGAACAAAAAAGCCGCACTCATTGGGGCCCTGTGCAGGGGTGCCCAAAAAGCTAGCTTTCTTTGAAACTTCGACCCAGTCTACCGACTCCTTCTTCTTGTATTCCTTTTCTCCGTAAATCTTCTTCATCAAAGCGGTCATCCTGATCATCTGTTGAAATACGACATAGACAAATGCATGCAACAAGTACACGTCACGAAAACTGTCGTTCAGCTCGTATATATGTGAAACAAATATAAAAAGATGAATAAAGCGAATATTTTACCATTTCGGTGCGTTAGCTGTGGTAGTCAGACTTATGCCACCTCGTCGTTTGATCAAACGGTCCGCCGTATCTCCTAATCTCATGGATATCGAGGGTCTCATGGTGCCTGTTCATCGTGTATAAAGAGTAGTGTTGGTCTTTCATCCGTGGTAACAGGATCTGAATTGGTTTTCAACAAAGGTGTTTCTCATTTTGAGTGGAGGACAGGATTACTAGAAAAGAAATGATGCAAAAACATAAGAACAGCGAGCTGAAAACTAGAAAATCTGAGAACTTACTAATTTACAATTAAGAAGGTTCTCATCATCGCGAACATATTCTTTGAACTGCCTTGCTACATCTTCACCATTGAACTTGGTGTGCACAAAGGGCAACACGACGTTTCCGTGTTCATCTCTCTTCGCGTGATCATTCATTTGAAGCACATACTTAATTCATACAAAAAATGAATTAATGCAGTTCGTCTAGGAAACTAAAAAAGGATCTTCTAATGTAAGGAAAACAAATGCAGTTCACCAGGAAAAAAGCTAAACAAGAAAACAATTAAGAACACAAAATATTAATGCAGTTTGGTCTGCGATAAGTGAAAAAAAGATTTACGTATGCAGTTCATTAATAAGTTCCGAGAAACGACATTTCCTGAGCTTTGAATAAAATTATTCAAACAAGCTATCTTTTATTATACAGTGGCAATGCAGTTGACACCTAAAAGAAACATCTTTGTATTATACGCTGGCAATGCAGTTCACCAACAGCAGAAAAATAATAAAAGGAGGAAGGAGAAATACCGTGTTAAATAGAGGGGAAAGAAGAACGCGTTCACCAGATTGGTAAACCACATTCATTCGCTGGTCACTCTTCAAGTGACTAATGATATGGTCCATCAACTCCGAGTCCATGAAACTGCCTTTGTAGAAAGTTAAGAACATGTAGTCAATAGACACAATGTATACTTCGATAGGATTCCTGTACATGAACAGCGCGAACCTGCTCAACAAAAACAACACAGCGAGTGGGGATAGGGTTAGGAACGCAAATAAAGGCATAGAACAACAAAATAAACGAGATAGCTACAGCTATAAGAAAAGAAGAAAACTATAGAAAAAGGAACTAACTAGCTGTGTTTCTTCCTGAACGCAGGGCTCGACACAAGTTCCAATAGTTTCCTCGCTTCCACGAGATAGCTGAACCTCGCAGGCTGCAACTTTTGTACCGGTGTTCTATATTTTGATGGCTTCTGCACAACCCTCTTGTTGGATAGAATAACTGCCTCACTTTCATTTGGATGTTCCACAGCTGCACTCCTCGTCTTCTTGCGAACTGGTGGGGGATTCATAAAGCCTTCATCAGTACTTTCGGCGTTCGAAGAGCTGACTGCCCTCCTAGACCTCTTACTGGGTGCATTCTTCACAGGCTTCGCAGGAGATTGTGCGCTCCTCGTCCTCTTACACACAGGTTCCTTTGCGTGCTTGACAGGGGGTTCTTCAATAACATAATTCTTAATGGTTGGAGTGTGGACCTGAGTTTCAAACAATGAAATTCCACCTTGGTACGCGCCTTCATCAAAGCCTGTGAGAAAAAAAATGAAAAATAAAAAAATGCAAAAGAATCGTGAATTTCAATAACAAAAAAGGGCATAATGCAACATATTAACAGGAATTGTGTAATGCAGTGCACTTTTCCTATGAAGAAAAAACATGAAACTTAATGCAATGCACTTTCATGTACAAAACAATACAAGCTGTTACGTGCATGCAGTCCATATATAAATGATTATGATAATGATCATGCAGTCCTTGTTATACTAAAATAATTAACAAAACAAGTGGGCCTTCCCCCCGTTTCTGTGCTAAATGAAGTTCTCTTAATATAAAAAACGTTGTGCGGACGAAAAAAAAGTAATAACCTTCTTTAAAAATTAAAAGGGATGTCAAGTCCAGACAGCAATACGAAGATGTCAGCCAACTGTAGAGCATTGCCTTCCGGATGTAGCCAATGTGCTCTCTGCCAAACTTATCAACAGCTTCACTATCCCAGCTCTGCATGAATTGGAACATAAAAAATCCACAGTCATTCCTATAGACAAAAAAAACAAATTAATAAATGCAGTTCACTCAAGAACGAATTGCTTCTGATACTAGTAAAACCAATGCAGTTTGCTATCCCGAACGTTGATGCAGTTCTATTCTGTTTCAGAACAATAATAGATGTTATAAAAATGCAGTTCTCTTATGTGTGCAGAAGTTGGGATGGCACTGTGATGTTAAAGAAATGCAGTTCTCTACTGTTTGCAGAAGCTCATATGGAGAAAAAACAGTAAATAATGTGGTTATGAAAATAAACGATACTCTACATGTAGTAGAGACTGGGCATCTTCATGTGTACATTGGAGTGCGCTTACCGCAAACAATGCAGTGTGCAGCATGTAACCTGTGCAGTTCGCTTATTACAAAAAATTTAAAAATGGAGCTTTTGATTAGCGCACACATGCAGTTCTGGGTTCCAAAGAAAATACTATTTTCCAAAACTTTTTTATTATCAACACTATAACCCGTTGAAAGCCCTATTTTGCGCAATGCAGTGCACTTTGCAAAAAATGTTATATATTATATCGATATCCATACATAATAAGTGTGTGTGAGATGGATATGGTCTCCACATTTGTATATTCCAATTCTGTTAACCAAGTATGGGGGGATCCCCCCCAACCCACCAGCAAAACACACCCTCCATAAAAATATGTAGTGCGGATACCTATGTTTACACTCATGTAAGGATAGTTTCCGCTGACAAGATAAAAATTAGATGAAACTCCATTATATACATAGTCAAACAGAGTTGCTTTATCCGATATATTACATAGATGTACAAAAAAAGGAAAACATCCAAGTGAATATGTTTAACAGATCCCATACATAAAAAAGGAGCGACAAAACTATTTACAATGAAGTTTCTAAAACACATCAAACGGGTCTGCTGTTGTTCTATGCCTCATCCTGCTCCTGCGTGTCAGGTTTGGCAGTGAGACCAAGAGACTTGCACATATTTTTTAGCTCCTCGGGAAACTCGCTCGGTAGGACCATGTTATCAGGGTGGAACAGAATCTAGAACAGGAACTCAGCCTTCCAATCAGCGATATCAACTTCCTGCGATCAAAGAGCAACAAGATAAAACGAAACATCAACTTGGTTATGACAAAAAAGGTGATACTGCGGCAGACATGAAGAGGAAAATATGAAGGATTACATTAGATGCGAGAATAAAAAGATGCTTACATTGCGCTTTCCAAACTTCACAACAAAGCTTCTGTCGTCATAAAACTGAGCCCTCTTCAGAACAAAAAAGCCGCACTCATTGGGGCCCTGTGCAGGGGTGCCCAAAAAGCTAGCTTTCTTTGAAACTTCGACCCAGTCTACCGACTCCTTCTTCTTGTATTCCTTTTCTCCGTAAATCTTCTTCATCAAAGCGGTCATCCTGATCATCTGTTGAAATACGACATAGACAAATGCATGCAACAAGTACACGTCACGAAAACTGTCGTTCAGCTCGTATATATGTGAAACAAATATAAAAAGATGAATAAAGCGAATATTTTACCATTTCGGTGCGTTAGCTGTGGTAGTCAGACTTATGCCACCTCGTCGTTTGATCAAACGGTCCGCCGTATCTCCTAATCTCATGGATATCGAGGGTCTCATGGTGCCTGTTCATCGTGTATAAAGAGTAGTGTTGGTCTTTCATCCGTGGTAACAGGATCTGAATTGGTTTTCAACAAAGGTGTTTCTCATTTTGAGTGGAGGACAGGATTACTAGAAAAGAAATGATGCAAAAACATAAGAACAGCGAGCTGAAAACTAGAAAATCTGAGAACTTACTAATTTACAATTAAGAAGGTTCTCATCATCGCGAACATATTCTTTGAACTGCCTTGCTGCATCTTCACCATTGAACTTGGTGTGCACAAAGGGCAACACGACGTTTCCGTGTTCATCTCTCTTCGCGTGATCATTCATTTGAAGCACATACTTAATTCATACAAAAAATGAATTAATGCAGTTCGTCTAGGAAACTAAAAAAGGATCTTCTAATGTAAGGAAAACAAATGCAGTTCACCAGGAAAAAAGCTAAACAAGAAAACAATTAAGAACACAAAATATTAATGCAGTTTGGTCTGGGATAAGTGAAAAAAAGATTTACGTATGCAGTTCATTAATAAGTTCCGAGAAACGACATTTCCTGAGCTTTGAATAAAATTATTCAAACAAGCTATCTTTTATTATACAGTGGCAATGCAGTTGACACCTAAAAGAAACATCTTTGTATTATACGCTGGCAATGCAGTTCACCAACAGCAGAAAAATAATAAAAGGAGGAAGGAGAAATACCGTGTTAAATAGAGGGGAAAGAAGAACGCGTTCACCAGATTGGTAAACCACATTCATTCGCTGGTCAATCTTCAAGTGATTAATGATATGGTCCATCAACTCCGAGTCCATGAAACTGCCTTTGTAGAAAGTTAAGAACATGTAGTCAATAGACACAATGTATACTTCGATAGGATTCCTGTACATGAACAGCGCGAACCTGCTCAACAAAAACAACACAGCGAGTGGGGATAGGGTTAGGAACGCAAATAAAGGCACACAACAACAAAATAAACGAGATAGCTACAGCTATAAGAAAAGAAGAAAACTATAGAAAAAGGAACTAACTAGCTGTGTTTCTTCCTGAACGCAGGGCTCGACACAAGTTCCAATAGTTTCCTCGCTTCCACGAGATAGCTGAACCTCGCAGGCTGCAACTTTTGTACCGGTGTTCTATATTTTGATGGCTTCTGCACAACCCTCTTGTTGGATAGAATAACTGCCTCACTTTCATTTGGACGTTCCACAGCTGCACTCCTCGTCTTCTTGCGAACTGGTGGGGGATTCATAAAGCCTTCATCAGTACTTTCGGCGTTCGAAGAGCTGACTGCCCTCCTAGACCTCTTACTGGGTGCATTCTTCACAGGCTTCGCAGGAGATTGTGCGCTCCTCGTCCTCTTACACACAGGTTCCTTTGCGTGCTTGACAGGGGGTTCTTCAATAACATAATTCTTAATGGTTGGAGTGTGGACCTGAGTTTCAAACAATGAAATTCCACCTTGGTACGCGCCTTCATCAAAGCCTGTGAGAAAAAAAATGAAAAATAAAAAAATGCAAAAGAATCGTGAATTTCAATAACAAAAAAGGGCATAATGCAACATATTAACAGGAATTGTGTAATGCAGTGCACTTTTCCTATGAAGAAAAAACATGAAACTTAATGCAATGCACTTTCATGTACAAAACAATACAAGATGTTACGTGCATACAGTCCATATATAAATGATTATGATAATGATCATGCAGTCCTTGTTATACTAAAATAATTAACAAAACAAGTGGGCCTTCCCCCCGTTTCTGTGCTAAATGAAGTTCTCTTAATATAAAAAACGTTGTGCGGACGAAAAAAAAGTAATAACCTTCTTTAAAAATTAAAAGGGATGTCAAGTCCAGACAGCAATACGAAGATGTCAGCCAACTGTAGAGCATTGCCTTCCGGATGTAGCCAATGTGCTCTCTGCCAAACTTATCAACAGCTTCACTATCCCAGCTCTGCATGAATTGGAACATAAAAAATCCACAGTCATTCCTATAGACAAAAAAAACAAATTAATAAATGCAGTTCACTCAAGAACGAATTGCTTCTGATACTAGTAAAACCAATGCAGTTTGCTATCCCGAACGTTGATGCAGTTCTATTCTGTTTCAGAACAATAATAGATGTTATAAAAATGCAGTTCTCTTATGTGTGCAGAAGTTGGGATGGCACTGTGATGTTAAAGAAATGCAGTTCTCTACTGTTTGCAGAAGCTCATATGGAGAAAAAACAGTAAATAATGTGGTTATGAAAATAAACGATACTCTACATGTAGTAGAGACTGGGCATCTTCATGTGTACATTGGAGTGCGCTTACCGCAAACAATGCAGTGTGCAGCATGTAACCTGTGCAGTTCGCTTATTACAAAAAATTTAAAAATGGAGCTTTTGATTAGCGCACACATGCAGTTCTGGGTTCCAAAGAAAATACTATTTTCCAAAACTTTTTTATTATCAACACTATAACCCGTTGAAAGCCCTATTTTGCGCAATGCAGTGCACTTTGCAAAAAATGTTATATATTATATCGATATCCATACATAATAAGTGTGTGTGAGATGGATATGGTCTCCACATTTGTATATTCCAATTCTGTTAACCAAGTATGGGGGGATCCCCCCCAACCCACCAGCAAAACACACCCTCCATAAAAATATGTAGTGCGGATACCTATGTTTACACTCATGTAAGGATAGTTTCCGCTGACAAGATAAAAATTAGATGAAACTCCATTATATACATAGTCAAACAGAGTTGCTTTATCCGATATATTACATAGATGTACAAAAAAAGGAAAACATCCAAGTGAATATGTTTAACAGATCCCATACATAAAAAAGGAGCGACAAAACTATTTACAATGAAGTTTCTAAAACACATCAAACGGGTCTGCTGTTGTTCTATGCCTCATCCTGCTCCTGCGTGTCAGGTTTGGCAGTGAGACCAAGAGACTTGCACATATTTTTTAGCTCCTCGGGAAACTCGCTCGGTAGGACCATGTTATCAGGGTGGAACAGAATCTAGAACAGGAACTCAGCCTTCCAATCAGCGATATCAACTTCCTGCGATCAAAGAGCAACAAGATAAAACGAAACATCAACTTGGTTATGACAAAAAAGGTGATACTGCGGCAGACATGAAGAGGAAAATATGAAGGATTACATTAGATGCGAGAATAAAAAGATGCTTACATTGCGCTTTCCAAACTTCACAACAAAGCTTCTGTCGTCATAAAACTGAGCCCTCTTCAGAACAAAAAAGCCGCACTCATTGGGGCCCTGTGCAGGGGTGCCCAAAAAGCTAGCTTTCTTTGAAACTTCGACCCAGTCTACCGACTCCTTCTTCTTGTATTCCTTTTCTCCGTAAATCTTCTTCATCAAAGCGGTCATCCTGATCATCTGTTGAAATACGACATAGACAAATGCATGCAACAAGTACACGTCACGAAAACTGTCGTTCAGCTCGTATATATGTGAAACAAATATAAAAAGATGAATAAAGCGAATATTTTACCATTTCGGTGCGTTAGCTGTGGTAGTCAGACTTATGCCACCTCGTCGTTTGATCAAACGGTCCGCCGTATCTCCTAATCTCATGGATATCGAGGGTCTCATGGTGCCTGTTCATCGTGTATAAAGAGTAGTGTTGGTCTTTCATCCGTGGTAACAGGATCTGAATTGGTTTTCAACAAAGGTGTTTCTCATTTTGAGTGGAGGACAGGATTACTAGAAAAGAAATGATGCAAAAACATAAGAACAGCGAGCTGAAAACTAGAAAATCTGAGAACTTACTAATTTACAATTAAGAAGGTTCTCATCATCGCGAACATATTCTTTGAACTGCCTTGCTGCATCTTCACCATTGAACTTGGTGTGCACAAAGGGCAACACGACGTTTCCGTGTTCATCTCTCTTCGCGTGATCATTCATTTGAAGCACATACTTAATTCATACAAAAAATGAATTAATGCAGTTCGTCTAGGAAACTAAAAAAGGATCTTCTAATGTAAGGAAAACAAATGCAGTTCACCAGGGAAAAAGCTAAACAAGAAAACAATTAAGAACACAAAATATTAATGCAGTTTGGTCTGGGATAAGTGAAAAAAAGATTTACGTATGCAGTTCATTAATAAGTTCCGAGAAACGACATTTCCTGAGCTTTGAATAAAATTATTCAAACAAGCTATCTTTTATTATACAGTGGCAATGCAGTTGACACCTAAAAGAAACATCTTTGTATTATACGCTGGCAATGCAGTTCACCAACAGCAGAAAAATAATAAAAGGAGGAAGGAGAAATACCGTGTTAAATAGAGGGGAAAGAAGAACGCGTTCACCAGATTGGTAAACCACATTCATTCGTTGGTCAATCTTCAAGTGACTAATGATATGGTCCATCAACTCCGAGTCCATGAAACTGCCTTTGTAGAAAGTTAAGAACATGTAGTCAATAGACACAATGTATACTTCGATAGGATTCCTGTACATGAACAGCGCGAACCTGCTCAACAAAAACAACACAGCGAGTGGGGATAGGGTTAGGAACGCAAATAAAGGCACACAACAACAAAATAAACGAGATAGCTACAGCTATAAGAAAAGAAGAAAACTATAGAAAAAGGAACTAACTAGCTGTGTTTCTTCCTGAACGCAGGGCTCGACACAAGTTCCAATAGTTTCCTCGCTTCCACGAGATAGCTGAACCTCGCAGGCTGCAACTTTTGTACCGGTGTTCTATATTTTGATGGCTTCTGCACAACCCTCTTGTTGGATAGAATAACTGCCTCACTTTCATTTGGACGTTCCACAGCTGCACTCCTCGTCTTCTTGCGAACTGGTGGGGGATTCATAAAGCCTTCATCAGTACTTTCGGCGTTCGAAGAGCTGACTGCCCTCCTAGACCTCTTACTGGGTGCATTCTTCACAGGCTTCGCAGGAGATTGTGCGCTCCTCGTCCTCTTACACACAGGTTCCTTTGCGTGCTTGACAGGGGGTTCTTCAATAACATAATTCTTAATGGTTGGAGTGTGGACCTGAGTTTCAAACAATGAAATTCCACCTTGGTACGCGCCTTCATCAAAGCCTGTGAGAAAAAAAATGAAAAATAAAAAAATGCAAAAGAATCGTGAATTTCAATAACAAAAAAGGGCATAATGCAACATATTAACAGGAATTGTGTAATGCAGTGCACTTTTCCTATGAAGAAAAAACATGAAACTTAATGCAATGCACTTTCATGTACAAAACAATACAAGATGTTACGTGCATACAGTCCATATATAAATGATTATGATAATGATCATGCAGTCCTTGTTATACTAAAATAATTAACAAAACAAGTGGGCCTTCCCCCCGTTTCTGTGCTAAATGAAGTTCTCTTAATATAAAAAACGTTGTGCGGACGAAAAAAAAGTAATAACCTTCTTTAAAAATTAAAAGGGATGTCAAGTCCAGACAGCAATACGAAGATGTCAGCCAACTGTAGAGCATTGCCTTCCGGATGTAGCCAATGTGCTCTCTGCCAAACTTATCAACAGCTTCACTATCCCAGCTCTGCATGAATTGGAACATAAAAAATCCACAGTCATTCCTATAGACAAAAAAAACAAATTAATAAATGCAGTTCACTCAAGAACGAATTGCTTCTGATACTAGTAAAACCAATGCAGTTTGCTATCCCGAACGTTGATGCAGTTCTATTCTGTTTCAGAACAATAATAGATGTTATAAAAATGCAGTTCTCTTATGTGTGCAGAAGTTGGGATGGCACTGTGATGTTAAAGAAATGCAGTTCTCTACTGTTTGCAGAAGCTCATATGGAGAAAAAACAGTAAATAATGTGGTTATGAAAATAAACGATACTCTACATGTAGTAGAGACTGGGCATCTTCATGTGTACATTGGAGTGCGCTTACCGCAAACAATGCAGTGTGCAGCATGTAACCTGTGCAGTTCGCTTATTACAAAAAATTTAAAAATGGAGCTTTTGATTAGCGCACACATGCAGTTCTGGGTTCCAAAGAAAATACTATTTTCCAAAACTTTTTTATTATCAACACTATAACCCGTTGAAAGCCCTATTTTGCGCAATGCAGTGCACTTTGCAAAAAATGTTATATATTATATCGATATCCATACATAATAAGTGTGTGTGAGATGGATATGGTCTCCACATTTGTATATTCCAATTCTGTTAACCAAGTATGGGGGGATCCCCCCCAACCCACCAGCAAAACACACCCTCCATAAAAATATGTAGTGCGGATACCTATGTTTACACTCATGTAAGGATAGTTTCCGCTGACAAGATAAAAATTAGATGAAACTCCATTATATACATAGTCAAACAGAGTTGCTTTATCCGATATATTACATAGATGTACAAAAAAAGGAAAACATCCAAGTGAATATGTTTAACAGATCCCATACATAAAAAAGGAGCGACAAAACTATTTACAATGAAGTTTCTAAAACACATCAAACGGGTCTGCTGTTGTTCTATGCCTCATCCTGCTCCTGCGTGTCAGGTTTGGCAGTGAGACCAAGAGACTTGCACATATTTTTTAGCTCCTCGGGAAACTCGCTCGGTAGGACCATGTTATCAGGGTGGAACAGAATCTAGAACAGGAACTCAGCCTTCCAATCAGCGATATCAACTTCCTGCGATCAAAGAGCAACAAGATAAAACGAAACATCAACTTGGTTATGACAAAAAAGGTGATACTGCGGCAGACATGAAGAGGAAAATATGAAGGATTACATTAGATGCGAGAATAAAAAGATGCTTACATTGCGCTTTCCAAACTTCACAACAAAGCTTCTGTCGTCATAAAACTGAGCCCTCTTCAGAACAAAAAAGCCGCACTCATTGGGGCCCTGTGCAGGGGTGCCCAAAAAGCTAGCTTTCTTTGAAACTTCGACCCAGTCTACCGACTCCTTCTTCTTGTATTCCTTTTCTCCGTAAATCTTCTTCATCAAAGCGGTCATCCTGATCATCTGTTGAAATACGACATAGACAAATGCATGCAACAAGTACACGTCACGAAAACTGTCGTTCAGCTCGTATATATGTGAAACAAATATAAAAAGATGAATAAAGCGAATATTTTACCATTTCGGTGCGTTAGCTGTGGTAGTCAGACTTATGCCACCTCGTCGTTTGATCAAACGGTCCGCCGTATCTCCTAATCTCATGGATATCGAGGGTCTCATGGTGCCTGTTCATCGTGTATAAAGAGTAGTGTTGGTCTTTCATCCGTGGTAACAGGATCTGAATTGGTTTTCAACAAAGGTGTTTCTCATTTTGAGTGGAGGACAGGATTACTAGAAAAGAAATGATGCAAAAACATAAGAACAGCGAGCTGAAAACTAGAAAATCTGAGAACTTACTAATTTACAATTAAGAAGGTTCTCATCATCGCGAACATATTCTTTGAACTGCCTTGCTGCATCTTCACCATTGAACTTGGTGTGCACAAAGGGCAACACGACGTTTCCGTGTTCATCTCTCTTCGCGTGATCATTCATTTGAAGCACATACTTAATTCATACAAAAAATGAATTAATGCAGTTCGTCTAGGAAACTAAAAAAGGATCTTCTAATGTAAGGAAAACAAATGCAGTTCACCAGGGAAAAAGCTAAACAAGAAAACAATTAAGAACACAAAATATTAATGCAGTTTGGTCTGGGATAAGTGAAAAAAAGATTTACGTATGCAGTTCATTAATAAGTTCCGAGAAACGACATTTCCTGAGCTTTGAATAAAATTATTCAAACAAGCTATCTTTTATTATACAGTGGCAATGCAGTTGACACCTAAAAGAAACATCTTTGTATTATACGCTGGCAATGCAGTTCACCAACAGCAGAAAAATAATAAAAGGAGGAAGGAGAAATACCGTGTTAAATAGAGGGGAAAGAAGAACGCGTTCACCAGATTGGTAAACCACATTCATTCGTTGGTCAATCTTCAAGTGACTAATGATATGGTCCATCAACTCCGAGTCCATGAAACTGCCTTTGTAGAAAGTTAAGAACATGTAGTCAATAGACACAATGTATACTTCGATAGGATTCCTGTACATGAACAGCGCGAACCTGCTCAACAAAAACAACACAGCGAGTGGGGATAGGGTTAGGAACGCAAATAAAGGCACACAACAACAAAATAAACGAGATAGCTACAGCTATAAGAAAAGAAGAAAACTATAGAAAAAGGAACTAACTAGCTGTGTTTCTTCCTGAACGCAGGGCTCGACACAAGTTCCAATAGTTTCCTCGCTTCCACGAGATAGCTGAACCTCGCAGGCTGCAACTTTTGTACCGGTGTTCTATATTTTGATGGCTTCTGCACAACCCTCTTGTTGGATAGAATAACTGCCTCACTTTCATTTGGACGTTCCACAGCTGCACTCCTCGTCTTCTTGCGAACTGGTGGGGGATTCATAAAGCCTTCATCAGTACTTTCGGCGTTCGAAGAGCTGACTGCCCTCCTAGACCTCTTACTGGGTGCATTCTTCACAGGCTTCGCAGGAGATTGTGCGCTCCTCGTCCTCTTACACACAGGTTCCTTTGCGTGCTTGACAGGGGGTTCTTCAATAACATAATTCTTAATGGTTGGAGTGTGGACCTGAGTTTCAAACAATGAAATTCCACCTTGGTACGCGCCTTCATCAAAGCCTGTGAGAAAAAAAATGAAAAATAAAAAAATGCAAAAGAATCGTGAATTTCAATAACAAAAAAGGGCATAATGCAACATATTAACAGGAATTGTGTAATGCAGTGCACTTTTCCTATGAAGAAAAAACATGAAACTTAATGCAATGCACTTTCATGTACAAAACAATACAAGCTGTTACGTGCATGCAGTCCATATATAAATGATTATGATAATGATCATGCAGTCCTTGTTATACTAAAATAATTAACAAAACAAGTGGGCCTTCCCCCCGTTTCTGTGCTAAATGAAGTTCTCTTAATATAAAAAACGTTGTGCGGACGAAAAAAAAGTAATAACCTTCTTTAAAAATTAAAAGGGATGTCAAGTCCAGACAGCAATACGAAGATGTCAGCCAACTGTAGAGCATTGCCTTCCGGATGTAGCCAATGTGCTCTCTGCCAAACTTATCAACAGCTTCACTATCCCAGCTCTGCATGAATTGGAACATAAAAAATCCACAGTCATTCCTATAGACAAAAAAAACAAATTAATAAATGCAGTTCACTCAAGAACGAATTGCTTCTGATACTAGTAAAACCAATGCAGTTTGCTATCCCGAACGTTGATGCAGTTCTATTCTGTTTCAGAACAATAATAGATGTTATAAAAATGCAGTTCTCTTATGTGTGCAGAAGTTGGGATGGCACTGTGATGTTAAAGAAATGCAGTTCTCTACTGTTTGCAGAAGCTCATATGGAGAAAAAACAGTAAATAATGTGGTTATGAAAATAAACGATACTCTACATGTAGTAGAGACTGGGCATCTTCATGTGTACATTGGAGTGCGCTTACCGCAAACAATGCAGTGTGCAGCATGTAACCTGTGCAGTTCGCTTATTACAAAAAATTTAAAAATGGAGCTTTTGATTAGCGCACACATGCAGTTCTGGGTTCCAAAGAAAATACTATTTTCCAAAACTTTTTTATTATCAACACTATAACCCGTTGAAAGCCCTATTTTGCGCAATGCAGTGCACTTTGCAAAAAATGTTATATATTATATCGATATCCATACATAATAAGTGTGTGTGAGATGGATATGGTCTCCACATTTGTATATTCCAATTCTGTTAACCAAGTATGGGGGGATCCCCCCCAACCCACCAGCAAAACACACCCTCCATAAAAATATGTAGTGCGGATACCTATGTTTACACTCATGTAAGGATAGTTTCCGCTGACAAGATAAAAATTAGATGAAACTCCATTATATACATAGTCAAACAGAGTTGCTTTATCCGATATATTACATAGATGTACAAAAAAAGGAAAACATCCAAGTGAATATGTTTAACAGATCCCATACATAAAAAAGGAGCGACAAAACTATTTACAATGAAGTTTCTAAAACACATCAAACGGGTCTGCTGTTGTTCTATGCCTCATCCTGCTCCTGCGTGTCAGGTTTGGCAGTGAGACCAAGAGACTTGCACATATTTTTTAGCTCCTCGGGAAACTCGCTCGGTAGGACCATGTTATCAGGGTGGAACAGAATCTAGAACAGGAACTCAGCCTTCCAATCAGCGATATCAACTTCCTGCGATCAAAGAGCAACAAGATAAAACGAAACATCAACTTGGTTATGACAAAAAAGGTGATACTGCGGCAGACATGAAGAGGAAAATATGAAGGATTACATTAGATGCGAGAATAAAAAGATGCTTACATTGCGCTTTCCAAACTTCACAACAAAGTTTCTATCGTCATAAAACTGAGCCATCTTCAGAACAAAAAAGCCGCACTCATTGGGGCCCTGTGCAGGGTTGCCCAAAAGCTAGCTTTCTTTGAAACTTCGACCCAGTCTACCGACTCCTTCTTCTTGTATTCCTTTTCTTCGTAAATCTTCTTCATCAAAGCGGTCATCCTGATCATCTGTTGAAATACGACATAGACAAATGCACGCAACAAGTACACGTCACGAAAACTGTCGTTCAGCTCGTATACATGTGAAACAAATATACAAAGATGAATAAAGCGAACATTTTACCATTTCGGTGCGGTAGCTGTGGTAGTCATACTTATGCCACCTCGTCGTTTGATCAAACGGTCCTCCGTATCTCCTAATCTCATGGATATCGAGGGTCTCATGGTGCCTGTTGATCGTGTATAAAGAATAGTGCTGGTCTTCCATCCGTGGTAACAGGATCTGAATTGGTTTTCAACAAAGGTGTTTCTCATTTTGAGTGGAGGACAGGATTACTAGAAAACAAATGACGAAAAAACATAAGAACAACGAGCTGAAAACTAGAAAATCTGAGAACTTACTAATTTACAATTAAGAAGGTTCTCATCATCGCGAACATATTCTTTGAACTGCCTTGCTGCATCTTCAACATTGAACTTGGTGTGCACAAAGGGCAACACGACGTTTCCGTGTTCATCTCTCTTCGCGTGATCATTCATTTGAAGCACATACTTAATTCATACAAAAAATGAATTAATGCAGTTCGTCTAGGAAAATAAAAAGGATCTTCTAATGTAAGGAAAACAAATGCAGTTCACCAGGAAAAAAGCTAAACAAGAAAACAATTAAGAACACAAAATATTAATGCAGTTCGGTCTGGGATAAGTGAAAAAAAGATTTACGTATGCAGTTCATTAATAAGTTCCGAGAAACGACATTTCCTGAGCTTTGAATAAAATTATTCAAACAAGCTATCTTTTATTATACAGTGGCAATGCAGTTGACACCTAAAAGCAACATCTTTGTATTATACGCTGGCAATGCAGTTCACCTACAGCAGAAAAATAAAAAAAGGAGGAAGGAGAAATACCGTGTTAAATAGAGGGGAAAGAAGAACGCGTTCACCAGATCGGTAAACCACATTCATTCGCTGGTCAATCTTCAAGTGACTAATGATATGGTCCATCAACTCCGAGTCCATGAAACTGCCTTTGTAGAAAGTTAAGAACATGTAGTCAACAGACACAATGTATACTTCGATAGGATTCCTGTACATGAACAGCGCGAACCTGCTCAACAAAAACAACACAACGAGTGGGGATAGGGTTAGGAACGCAAATAAAGGCACACAACAACAAAATAAACGAGATAGCTACAGCTATAAGAAAAGAAGAAAACTATAGAAAAAGGAACTAACTGGCTGTGTTTCTTCCTGAACGCAGGGCTCGACACAAGTTCCAATAGTTTCCTCGCTTCCACGAGATAGCTGAACCTCGCAGGCTTCAACTTTTGTACCGGTGTTCTATATTTTGATGGCTTCTGCACAACCCTCTTGTTGGATAGAATAACTGCCTCACTTTCATTTGGACGTTCCACAGCTGCACTCCTCGTCTTCTTGCGAACTGGTGGCGGAGTCATAAAGTCCTCATCAGTACTTTCGTCGTTCGGGGAGCTGACTGCCCTCCTGGACCTCTTACTGGGTGCATTCTTCACAGGCTTCGCAGGAGATTGTGCGCTCCTCGTCCTCTTACACACAGGTTCCTTTGTGTGCTTGACAGGGGGTTCTTCAATAACATAATTCTTAATGGTTGGAGTGTGGACTTGAGTTTCAAACAATGAAATTCCACCTTGGTACGCGCCTTCATCAAAGCCTGTGAGAAAAAAATGAAAAATAAAAAATGCAAAAGAATCGTGAATTTCAATAATAAAAAAGGGCATAATGCAACATATTAACAGGCATTGTGTAATGAAGTGCACTTTTTCTATGAAGAAAAAACATGAAACTTAATGCAATGCACTTTCATGTACAAAACGATACAAGTTGTTACGTGCATGCAGTCCATATATAAATGGTTATGATAATGATCATGCAGTCCTTGTTATACTAAAATGATTAACAAAACAAGTGGGCCTTCCCCCCGTTTCTGTGCTAAATGAAGTTCTCTTAATATAAAAAACGTTGTGTGGACGAAAAAAAAGTAATAACCTTCTTTAAAAATTAAAAGGGATGTCAAGTCCAGACAGCAATACGAAGATGCCAGCCAACTGTAGAGCATTGCCTTCCGGATGTAGCCAATGTGCTCTCTGCCAAACTTATCAACAGCTTCACCATCCCATCTCTGCATGAATTGGAACATGAAAAATCCACAGTCATTCCTATAGAAAAAAAAACACATTAATAAATGCAGTTCACTCAAGAACGAATTGCTTCTGATACTAGTAAAACCAATGCAGTTCGCTATCCCGAACGCTGATGCAGTTCTAAAGAAAGTAGGGGGAAATTTGGTACTAATTTAGTAAAGCAGTTCAGCTCGATATACAAAAGAAACAAATGAACATAGAAACAACTTATAACACACTGGTTGTAATGCAGTTCTCTCAAAAGGAAAAAAGTGATACTAATATAGTAAAGCAATGAATCTCACTATACAAAAAAGAAACCCATAAAAGCAAGGAGGAACAACTAATGACACATTGTTAATGCAGCTCGCTCAAATGGGAGAAACTCTTCTGGGTTCAGTAAAACAATGCAGAACGCTATACACACAAAAATATACAAATAATAAAAAAGATAGAAGAACAAGTGCGAACCCGTTTCCCTGCTACGGAATGTTGACATGACTCAACACAAAGCCGTCGAGCATGGGAGGGTTCAACGGCTCATCACATCTTGCGCTGCCGTCTTTCCAGACTTTTTTGATGTTCTTAACCATTTTCCTAAATACAGTGCTTCCAGGTTCACTTTCAGGGCCGTTTATTGAGTCAAGAAACTCAAATCGCTTTGCAGACAGGTTCAAAGTAACCAAGCAGTAGTGGCCAATCGCATCCTTCATTGATGCAGGAGGAGGATCAAATGTTGCGAACATAATCTGATTAAAAAAGTCAATAGAACAAACCGGATGAGAACAAGGAAAAAAAGAAACTACATCTAAAAATGACTGGAAATAGCAAAAGGATGCAATACCAAAATTTTCTTGTCACACGTTCCTCTGCGCTTGAAGAAAACATCTTTTTCAAAGCCTTATTTGTGGAACGTCCGTTCCAAATTGAATTCTGACAAAATTACAAAACCAAGAAAGTTAATGTGGCTGCTGAAAATAAGCACAATAAACATAGGCGAGGGGAGGCGTGTGATATAATTAATGAAAACGCTTACATATAGGTTATACGGGACAATCATAGTTTGTGATCCTTTGAACCTCTCAGCTAACATAGATACACCAATATTTGCAAGACGAGTGCTCAGCGTTCCGTATGACCAAAACGACTCGCCAACATGACCAACAGTAATATCACCAAACTCATCCTTGAATGCAACTAAATCCCTACGGGAATATAAGAAAAAATCACAGCAAAAAGGTAATAAGCTGCATGTACCTTACAAAAATAAAAATAAAAATAAATAAACCAGATATAAGGACGAAGAGAAAGAACATACTTCTTCTTCTTATCCCTCCTAGGCCTCGTAACAGCGTCAAATAACTCGTTGTATCTCCTCAGAAGAGCTGGATCAATACTGGCCGAAGTGACAACAGGTAATTCCTCATCTAAAAAACATAGAAAAACCCCGATGTCAGACAATAGAGCATAAAAACCATCGGTTTATCCAAACTAGAACAAAAAATAATGTAGTTCACTTACCTTCGGTTTCGGAGTCCACATCCTGCACCTCCACGGAGACATCTTCGCTGAGAGTCAAGTTATCCAGGCCAGTGTTGTCATCGTCCATAATGATCATGTTCTGCACACTACTTGGTTGTTCCTCTTTAGAGCCGATCAAAACCGTCTCAGATGCGGCTTTGCTTGTCTCAACTGGAACATCCAGATTGGTCCCAACCAGATTGCCTTGAGGCTTCTCGGTGGCGCGAGCGGCAACATGAAAAATCTCGGGAATATTATCGTCAGACAACAAAACAGATGGCGAAGCAACACGATCAATGCCGGCAGCTGTGCCCGAAGCATCATCTACAACTCTAGCTCCTTCGCTCTCTTCTGTAGTTTCGGCTGTAGCGCATGGATATCCTTCTCTCTCTTCAGCCTTGTCAGCATCCGCCACATCCTCCCTTCCTTCAGCCCTTTCTGCATTATCAGCAACAACAGAATCCTCCCTTCCTTCTCTTTCTTCTGCCTTTTCAGCCTCGGCGGAGCCCTCGCCTGCTTCTCAGAAATCTGCCTTGTCAACCTCCACATTGGCATCCCCTCCTTCTCTCGCTTCTACATTGTCAGCCTCTGTAGTGCCCTCCCCTTGGATTTCATCATTTAACACACGATCCTGATGAATTAAAACAAAACATTAAACAAATGATGCTGATGCAGTTCACTAAGCGGAAAAAACAAAATGCAGCACGCGTCAAATATAAAATAATAATATGAATGCAGTTCTCTGTGCTCACCAGACCAGTGTCTCCTTCCATCTCTCTAGACACGTAAGCCTCATCAACCTTGTCAGTGCCACCATCTGCTTCCTTCCCATGAGTTTCAACAATTGTTTCGCGATCCTAAAAAAACAAAATGCAGTTCTATAAACATATTATTTGTAGTTCGCTACTGAAAAAAAATGCTACTCCTTCTCTCTACATATTTTTTCAGGAAAATGCAGTTCGCTGACAGTGCTGGTGCATGTATAATTCTTTGTTTTTCAAACTGCAAAAAAATAACCTGCAGTTCACTACCACTGCTTGTGCAGTTGTACTTCTTTGTTTTTAGACACTACGTAAAAGAATAAACTGCAGTTCACTTCCGCTGCTAGTCCGCATATGAATCTTTGATTTGGACACTACAGTAACATTAAAACAAAATGAAAATGTACAGTAGAAAAGGTACAAAAAATTCAAACATTGTCTATGACGCCTTTGTCGAGAGGATTGTCTCTAGCAACATCAACAACGGGGGGCTGCTGCCTATCAGACGCGATATCTGAATGAAAAGCATGTTGGTCGTCCGGGTCATTATCGGGCCGCGTGTTTGCATTAGAAGACTCTCCTCCGCACTGCAATAATAAAAAAGCATGCAAAAAACAAATGTCAATGGCGCATATGACATAAAAGAATATTAAAAACAAAAGAAAATATTGATACAAAAGCAGTTCACATATGACATAAAGAAGCATACATCAGCAGCAGCGCGATCAGACAAGGAAGCCCTAACAACATTTTCCCGCCTTTCCAGTTCCTTCACAAGTGCCTCAGCTTCCTGCTCGTACCTAGCGCACTTGACATCCTGGGAATGCTTGAACTGAACAAATGCCGACCTGACATTCGAAACTGACAAATTAAGGAATTGAAGCTGCCCACAATCAAAGTTGTGAGCGGCATCGATTTCTGCTTCAGAAGGTCCTTTGCCAGGAGTAAACAGTCCAGCAATATTCCTCATCCTAGCGCCAGATGTTGGGAGATCAGAAATTAAATTGATAACCATGTCAACAAGCTCGTCAACCTAGACGAAAATATTGCGGTCATCATGAGCCTCGCCGTGAGAACCTCCAGCAGACCCCCTAGCAGCGCCATGAACCCGCCTAAGTGGAGAACCCCTAGCAACACCATCAACCCACCGGATGGGAGAACCCCTAGCAAGAGGCTTACAAAAGCTAGAATGCAGTTCAGCGGCTACTGTCCGCTTGTACACAATGTCCCCTATCGCCTTCTACTGAACAAAGAAGAAAGCAGTGCACATGTAAGAAAGTAAGAGGTTCACATTTAGCATGTCAAAAAAACAAAAAAGGAGATAATGACAAAACATAAAGAAACTGAAAATTGTGAACATACAGGCAACTTGCCAAACTTGTAGGTATCCAAATGAATCTTTCTCCTTACAATCATGTCAGCGTTGTGAATCTTCTTCAACTTCTGATGGGATAGAATTGCAGCACGTGACGTGCGTGTATGCATAACAGATACATTGCGAAGATTCAAGCTATCGAGGTACATGAACAGGGGCACGATGGTGCAGCCGTCAGCACAGTTCTGCTTGCTCCCTTCAGAATTCCACTTGTACACTGCAGCCTGCAACTCATCCACAACGAACTGGAAAAAGTCCATCTCAGCCATGGAATCAAAGTTCAGGTTTTCAACCATGGCAGCTACCCTGGACAACCGAGTTGCAGGGCTGGGGAAAAGCAAACTCTGAAAAACAATGAGAAAGAAAACCTTCACAGCCATATCAACCTTTGCAGGATCATTAACCAAGTTGCGGAGTAGTGTAAGCAGGTCTTTCACATCTATGTTACGAGAGTGGTTAAAACCAAGATCGTCCTTTAGAGTAGCCAGAGAATCATCATGGCCGCTTTCGGCAGGCTTGGGAGCGGTGCGAGTACCCATAGGGAACTCGAAAATGTGATGAACAGCCTCACGATTTATTTCCAGAACCTTGTTTGGCCCACAGTCCAGTTTCATCGTCTTGGGTTGATCTTTCCCATCAACTTGCACATAAGCACACGAGACACGTTCTTCTTCACTTTCAGATTGAAGACAATGCCAAAACCTGCTAGCTGAACCAAAATTCTGTGCATCTCCTTCAACAAATCAACGGCTTTACATACATTTGGAATAGATAGCCGAACAGTCTTGTTGAAACGCCATTCCCCCGTAGAATCATCTTCGGACTTATCCTTTTGGTACTCTTGGCAATCTACAAAAAAAGAAATAAATATGCAGTTCACATTAGCATCTGAATGTTATCTTGAGAATGCAGTTCTCTTATGTAACAAAAAGAAAATGAGTTAGCAGTGAGTTGCTAAAAAATGAAGTTCTCTTCTATATAAAACAAGATGATATGAGAATGTGGTATTAAAATGCAGTTATCTTCTATTTTTTGTTAAAACAAATATGGGGGCCCCCAACTTACCCTTAAACAAACTCATATACAAAAATGCGGTGCGTTGCATATATACTACATTAAAACCTAGTGTAAAACTGCTAGGTTTCATTTATACAATGCAGTGCTCTCCGCGCATATAGTACGAATCATAAGACTCGCGCTGAAAAAACTCAAAAGCTGATGCAGTTCACATCAATGGCTCGTGTGAAAAGGAGACAACTTAAAAGCAGCAATAAAAACATCAGCAAAAAGAGTGACAAACAACAAGATACCTTCGTAGCATCAATATCCTCCCCGCCGGAATCCTCCTCACCAGAGTCGTTGTCAAGCATTTCTGCAGCTGCCATTCCGCGTGCACGCTTGGATGGGCCATCAAAATCAACACCATAGTAATCGTCAGCACTTGGTCGCTTTCTTTGAACCTCGGCGTAATTGGGCCTCTTTGAGTAATCAACCCGGGGACTGCTCCGTGGAGACATTAAGCCTTCCTCTGCAATAGTGTTGAGTTTTCTCTTCACAGTATTCTTTGAAGGGGCAAACTTAGGAGACTTATTTGAGTCTGCAATTCTCCTTCCTATCTCCTTGCCCTCATCAAACATTACTCGCTTCCCCTTCTAATCCTGCTTCGCCTTGTGCTCCTTCTCGAAACGATTAGCAAGCGCAATCGCTTTCTACCTTTTCCTCTCGTTGTCGGCTGCAATCTGATCGGGCACCATCCAATCCTGAGTCACTGGTTATGTGCCATCAACAGATTGCGACTGAGTTTCGCTAATTTCAGGTAGACCGGATGTCCCGTTGCCGACAACATCGGCTGTGAAATAACGGGTAATCAAATAGTTAACAACCCCACCACAAGACCCACCAGGACATAAAACTGTTGGTAGAAGAAAGTATGTGTGTGAGAGGAAAAACTAAACTAAATACAGCTCATATAAATTAGGCCACACATATATGGAAAAAAGGTAATGTACATAAATGCAGTGCACTTTTACCAAAAAAATATAAGAGATTTATGGAGAGACAATAACTTGATGCAGTTCATTAGCATATAAAAAAAGAAAAAAATTAATGCAGGTCATTCCAAGACAAGAAAATTAAAACAATTAACTAGCTACAGTTCATATCAATTTCACAAACTTGTCTAAAACATGTAGGTTTGTAAGTAAAATATATAATGCAGTTCTCCCATAACAAAAGGAAGGTGCTATAAAATTTTATCACTTCTTCCTGGTGAGCAAAAAAGTTGCCACGAGTTGCGATTTTCCTAACAACCTTATGGCGACAGGGGCAAAGGAGACATTGTAAATTACCAGATGGGGCGGCCGCGCTGATTGGTGAGACATCAATGGGTGATGAAGAACCTGTGTTATCTACCAAAAAAACAAAAAGATAAAAGAATCAGCCTGAAGCATAGTGACAAAAGAAAAAAAGAACAAATGATATGGGAAAGCAGTTCACATACATTTTCCTCCAAACCTTGGACTTCTTCTAGTAGGAGAAGCCATGCTAAATCTGAAAACAACAACAGATAATAATCAAACCCTAGAAAAGCAAACCTGAGCACATACAGATAAAAAAAACCTAGGTGGACATTGCTAGGATTTCAAGGCCGCTAATACCACAACCTTCTCTTAAAAACAAATGCATGTTGCGATTCGAGCCTGGAAAACAATAGTTACAAAAGCAAAAGAAGTTGGTCGCTCCAAAAACTAACCCTAGAAACAAATCGGGGATGCCGATGACGATTTCCGGCGACGAAATCGACGGACAGGAGAGAATAGCTATGGAGCCACTAGACGGTAGGGACTAACCGTGGGACGCTGTGACGAGCGGCGGAACAGCAGGGCAACGGCACAGCAGACGGCGGCGAACGGCGGCGGCTGCGGGCGTCGTCCCTCTCCGCCGCGAGAACGAGCGGGGTTTTTTCCCTGCGGGGGGCGAGGGGGAGAATGAGGAGGGGATGGAGAGAAGCAGAGGAGGCAGGGGGTTAATGACTCCCTCCGGGCCCACGAGTCAGCGACGCGCGTTATACATAAATAAAAAATTCTACCTTATCAGCCCACAAGTCATATACAGAAACCAACAACGGCTCGATCTATTTTGATGATGCAGTTCGGTTACGAAAAGTGGTGCGGTTCGCCTGCAATCTCTTTAGTTGCTTCGTTTAAGAGCCGCCCCCGAAAAATACGGGACCACGATCTCCAGACGCAATCGAAGCGCCGTGTGCCCTGCTCCTCTATCCGCACGGTTCAAGAAAGCACTAAGGCCACGATCAGCACAATCCCAACGGGCGCAACCACGATCGCCCCAACTCCCCGTGCCGGTTGGAGAAGAAGAACGTGGGCTGGGCAGATGTTGCTGCCGCTCCCCTTTAAATTCCGAGCTCCCACGCTTGATTTTTCACAAACTACTACGCTTCCCTGCCCCCCCACTGTTCCTCCTCTTTCCAGCCATGCCGTTCACCAAGATCTTCAAAAATGTTGAGGCGCACGTGTAATAGCCCAGATTTCACAAAAATTAAAAATTTTGTTTTCGGTGTGAATTGTTTGATTGTCTGATTTGTTTGCGGTGTTTGCATCTCCGATTTATCGATCGGCGATTATTTTCCCGTATCTTATCTCGTATCGGACGGAGACCGACCCTTTCCACCCTGATACTCCACCTTTGCGACCCCGGGTTTCACCCGATCACCGTCGCGAAAACCGCACGAGACCAACCGCAACCAACGGAACGAAAAACCCCGTTTAATAAGTAAACGGGATATTTTTATAGCGTGCCGGAAAGTGTTCTCGGAACGGTTCCAGCGCGAGGTGAACGCCGCCGGGTCGACGGGCTGATCGCACAGTTCGAAGTTTTACCCGAATCGGAGGTCCTGCGGACGCCCGGCGGTCAGAAACGTAAACAACGCGCACGCGAGAGAAAAATCGGGGATGTTTTGCAAACTGCCAGCTACCTGGGCTATATAAAGACCACCACTCCCCCACCCCTTTCTAGGGTTTCCCCTAAGCAAAAAATTCTAGCCGTCGGATAGCAAAATCGACGCTCCTGGAGCTTCCACATCGCCCCCGAGCTCTTCCACCAACCTCCAGCCAATCGGGCCGCGCCGGGCCCGCAACCCCGCTGCTGGGCCCGATCCGTGCTGAGATGCGCGCCTCCGTCTCCTCCCGTCACCAGAAGCAGCGCCGCCGGCGCGCCGCCTCAGTTGCTCCGGTGAGCCAGCCCCGCCGGCCTCCTCCTTCCCATTCCGTCTGCTTCCTCACCCCCTTCCTTCTCCTCTGCAGGAGCCGGCGCCGCTGCGCCATGGCCGGCCGAGCTCTGAGCTCCGAGCTCGGACCGCCGCGCACCACCGCCCCGGAGCCACCCGCCAAGCACCTGCCCCGACGACCGTGCCTCGGATCCAGCCGCCCCTGCGTGTCCCCCTCGCCTCCTCCCATGCGGCCGCCCGACCTCCCTCGCCGGAGAGCGCCGCCGGTGGCCGACGAGCCGCCTGATCCAGTGGAGGACTGTAACACCCTCAGTTGCCTATAACAGTAATCACTTTTACTGTGGACTAATCACTGTTGCTAATCACTATGCAAACCATGCCATGACCCACTTTGCTTTTGATCATATTCAAAAATGCCTTTTGGTTGCTATGAAAATTATGTTGCAATTAAACTTTGCCCAAAAATCATGGGACCACTTTTATAAAATCACAATTAATCATTGGGTCATGCCCATATGGTTATAGTATTTTATTTTGCCAGTGGAAAATTCAAACAATTCAAACACCAAGCAAAACAGCCCCATTTGACAATTGAATATTATAAAGAAATGGTAAATGGTTTTATTTTAAGCCTAAACTTTTTGTGGCACTCTGGAAATTTACACTCCTAATTATGGGCCAGGTCACACATTTTAAAAAAAAATTAAAGCAATTAAAACCAATACAAAAGTAAAAGAACAGAATGGAAAATAAGAAGAAAAAGAAAAATGATTAAAACTCGCCTGGGGCGAGGCCCACCCGGGCCCAGCCCCCCCTCCTCTCCTCTCTCTCCCTCCCACCTGCTCCCTCCCCTGTTCCCCCACCCCCTCGCACGACGACATGGCCATGGCCACTGTGGCCATGCGCCCACCCCACCTGCCCCTACCTGCTCCCCCCCACGCCTCTGTGGATAAGATCCCGCAACCCCCTGGAACCCTAGCCCCCTCCATTCTCCTCCCCCCGCGTCTCCCTCTCCTCTCTCCGTGTGCTCCCGAGCTCCGTCGTGGGTGTGCGTCGTCGCCGGCGCGGCCACTCCGCCCCTCGGACCGCTCGGCGGTGTCCGGAAGCTCCGCATGCCTCCTATACTCCACCTGTCGCGAGAAGTCGGCCTGCGACGCCTCGTACTTGTCGCCCCGGCCGTCTTCTCCGACCGCGGCCACTGCGTGCGTTGCCCCAATTCGCAGCACTCCGGCCGCCTCGCCCCTCCACCCCGCACCGGCGTGAACCCCCCCCCCCCCCTGTGAGCCCCCTTCTCTTTCCCTCCTCCCCTGGACGATTTGGCCGCCGCAGCCTCCTCCCCGTTCAAGCCGCGATCGTCGTGGTATTCTAACCATCGACGCGCGCCCCCGTACGCCCATCTGCTCGAGCCGCTTCGCCTCACCTCTGGCCACGCCACGCCCCCCCCCCCCCCTTAGCGGCGCGCTCGCCTTGCAGCCCCTGCCTCCGCTCGTCGCCGGCCACGGCTCACCACCGTCGAGCGCGTGTCGTGGCTAAACGGTGGGTTAAGCCTAACCCCCTCGGTGTGTCAATGGCAGTGGGGTCCTACCCCCCCTAATTACCTATTAAGCAAACAGACAATAACCCCCCCCCCTGTATGCCACTGACTACTGGGCCCTGCCCAGTTAATCTAATTAATGTTTTAATCAATGGGAGATAACCCCCTGTTAGGCTGACATGTGGGTCCCAGTTGTAAGTAATCAAAAATATTCATTTATTAAATATGAGAGAATGACATGTGGGTCCTCTCTGTTTTATTCAATTAAATAAAATGATTTAAATACCTTGTCTATGACATGTGGGTCCGCCCTGTCAGTACTATTGTGGATAAGATTGTGGATAATGATGTTATTTAAATAATAAAAGAAGTTCAAGAAATTCTATAAAATGATTAAAAAATTAGAAATTCAATATCTTTTAAACCGTAACTCGGATCGAAAAACTTTATATATCAAAGTTGATCAGAAAAATATAACGAATACGAATACGCTATCCGTATGTCTATCACACCACTCTAACACAACAAACATCGAACCATCCCCCTCCGGACCGACTGTCCGATAAATTGTCCGGTACTGTTAGAGTGCCCGGATGAATTTATTCCGAACACGAATGTTTCTCAGAATAGATCAACTAGCACGGATACACCCCCCCCTTATGTTTGTCCGGTACCCACGACACCTCCGGCTTGATCCTTCCCCCCCTCCGGACACCTTGTCCGATAATCACCCGGAGCTGGCCGTTCATCCCCGGATGAATTCCCGCTCCGAGCATATTGTATTGCACTGCGTTAGAACACCGTTAACATTCCATCTGTCATTTCCTGCATCTGTTTGTATATGCTTGCTGTGTATTTACTTTTTTCTTCCCCCCCTTAATCTCCGGTAGACCCCGCTGCTGCCGTAGACTACACCGCTGCTGAGTACGACTACTTCGTCGACGACCCTACTTCTGCCGTCGAGCTTGCAGGCAAGCAGAGCCATTCTCTTCCCCAGATATCGCCTATCTTTCCGTACATTTCTTGCACTAGGCATTGTTACTGCTGCTGCTACGTTGCTTACCTATTCAATTGCATAACCTGTCATTGTCGCCCCTTGGTGTGCCTTCCTTTATCCTATGCTGCCTGTTATTATTATTATGCATTATTCAGCAGTGAGCCCTGCGCATTGTTAGCTAGGATTAGATAGAGGGCCGTGGTCACTCAGGGGAGTGAACGCGGGTACAAATATTATAACTGCACAGGTACGGTACAAAGCAAACACCGCCAAAGGCCCCTATCTGGGTTATGCCTAGTCACCTCAAGTGTGAGCTATCAAGGAGTAATCCTTGTAATCCACTCGAGGCTGACTTTGTCTTACCGCCTTAGGGTCCTGAACAACGGTTGTCCTTCAAGTAAGAAGTCGGGCGACCCAACGGTGCCCGCGAGTGGTATTGCGACGGGACGACAGGGAGGGTACGACCAGTGTACCGGTGTGCTTGGCCCCTGATCGTTGGCCGCGAGAGTTACCAACCCACGAAAGTCGAGCTCCTCCAGGAGCACACGCGATACAAGGTAAGGAGACGGTTCACCTTGTTGGTAACCGCAGTGACTTGGTGGGACGACAGGGCAGGCACCGATGTACTGGTGGTCCTGGCTGATGTCGTTGTCCGCGGGTCAGTTAAGTCGAGGCAACGATAACGGTTGTCACGCAGGTTAATTAAAATGCTAAATGGTTCGGCGGATGACTTGAGTTGGCTATATGCCATGTACGCACTACCTACCCGTGGGAATTATGAGTTATGGGCTCCTCTACTTCGTAGTGTCGTCCGAGGACTCTTCAGACGTCAGCAGTACCGCGGCCTGCGCCGGGAAGTGGTGTTGTCTTATTTGCCGCGGTAGTGTGATTTGTATTTGCTTTGATTTAACTTCACCGGCCAGCCTCGCACCGTGCAGGAGTACGTCGGGGTTAGGGTCCAAAGCCCCGCGTACATAGGATATAGTCCGGCGGATGACCTCTCTGTTGAGTTTGAAAGATGGGCTATGAAGTGTCGGATAGCCTCGGTGGAGCATTCCCTAACAAGGTTCCCGCCACCCTGGAGATCCGTGCGTGTAGCGTAACACAAGTGCACCCCTGCAGGGAAGATTAATCTATTCGAATAGCCGTGTCCACGGTAACAGGACGCTTTATGCTGAAGCTGGATCTTACCACTAGAAACTATTATTATTAAACTGTATGGTTCCGGGTTTTCTTCCTCGCGGGGATGTCGAGGAGGTGAACTCGGAGGCATTGCTAATTATTACAACTTATTATTATACAATGCTGCAGCAACTTCTGCTGCATTGTTACTTTATGCTTTATTTAAACTGTTGGCTGACTCTTACCTCATGCTGCAAGACATCGTCGGAAGATGCTAGTCTTCGTTAGGCCTAGCTTCTTACCCTTGCTCTGGATTTCAGTCTTTCAGTCCACTATATACAGCCTCTTCTTTCTCCGTTGATACAATGCATAATGCTTAGTAGCGGATGTAAGACTCGCGGGTATACTAGATACTCACCTGCTTTATTTCCTTTACTGTTTTGCCTGATCGGCCGCTGCAGCCGACGTTGGAGCCCAGGAGCAGGAGTACCCCGGAGGCGCCTACTACGACGTCGAGTTCCCCGTTGACCAGGAGTAGTTCGGTGAATCCCAGGTAGGAGGCCTCGCCTTTTCGATCTGTATCTCTGATGTGATTTGTGCTAGCCTTCTTACGGCAAAACTTGACTAACTATGTCTGTACTCAGATATTATGGCTTGTATGACTTATGTATTCGGGTCCGCGTGACCCCCTCTATTGTAACCTATTTGTTTATCCTTTTGTGTTTAGTGTTGTGCTGTGATATTATCACCGTGGCACCCTAATCTCAGCCGTGTACCCTGCGTGTATGATTACTGTACGCGGATTGATTTTGGGGGCGTCACAAGGACGAGGCCGGCCGACACCAACCGCATCCTCCTCGGCCGACCTGCCAGGCCGCGGCCCACCAGCCCCAAGCCGGCCCGTCCACCGCCCCGAGCCCAGCGGCCCACCAGCCTCAGCCCAGGCGCCCCTCAGTCCAGGCCCCCTCCTCTGTCTGTTGGGCTCGGCACAACTAGGGGTGAGCCCCTTTTTTTTGCTAGTCTCTGTTTTTATTTTTCTAAGTCTTTTGTAATTATGCTGCTTCTCAGTTTTGCGCTTAAATTTGCGAGTAAACCGTAGCCCGGATCACGATGCGCCCAAAAGGAAAATTGTTTAGAATTGTGTGTACTTCAGTTCATCTTTTGTGAGCTTTTTGATTTGAGGCCATATTGATGTTGTTAATCACTGTTCAAGTGGGCATCAGACTGTTAACTGGTATTATTTTCTGCTAGTGTGTTGCTGCTGTTATTTTATTGCAAGTTTGCATGATGATTGTGACACATCCATAAGGCCTATGATGTTGTTTCTTTTTTGTGTGTGTTAAGCATCATGTCTACTTACATTATATGTATTGCATTGTCATATTTACATTCTTGGTCATAGTTATGTTTAGCTCCAAAGTTGCTATGCCGCTGTTCTTGTCTGTAACTTTTCGATGCCATGTTGTACGCTTAATATCTTTTGATCTGTTATGCCTATGACCTTGATTCTTGTTTGTACCTGATCACCATCATGTCTAGTTCATGCCCATATATTGCTATGTCATGTTGCTGCACTTTTGCATATAGTTTTACTCCTGTTTGTACAGCATAAAAATAACAGTTTCTGCCATGTTTTCTTGATTTTCACTAAGTCCTAGACCAGTAATGTTTTATAGCTTTTTGTGTTGCTTATAACTAGTGAACCATGATGCCTTTTTGCATGATTCTTTTAGCCATGCCTTCCTTGTCATGTCTACTTTAATTTCATATCATTTGTGAGCAAGTTTGCATTCATTATCCTGTTTATGCATTGCTCTCAAGTGTGCTTCCTGATGTTTGGCAGATTGTGTTCCAAACTTGTATTGCTTGTATATTTTTAACCGTAACTCCGTTTGGAGTGTTCTTTATATATAACTTGATTAGTTTTTTGTTTACTTTTTGTTTATGCTATTGTTTTCTGTTGTTAACCAACCTAAAATATGGTTTAGGGCAGAACAGTACCAAATGCTTAAATTGTCGTGGGGCACTTAGTGATATGCCATGTTTAGGATTGTGCCTCACTTAACTTGACTAGTATAGATAGATTACTTAGCCATATTTGAGTGAGTTGTAATGTTAACAACCTTGCTCACCTTGAGTAGCTAAACAACTTGAACCCTTGTAAACGTGCGGTATCGTCGTGTGTGACGAGTACTCCACTTAATCTGTTAGTAACCTCTCTCGACGGTAGGTGAGATGTCTCGTGTTGCCTTCTTGTTGATGCTTTCTCGTGTCTTCTTCGTAGTAATAGATGCTTGCTCGTTGATTGCTTTCCAGTGTTTACCGTCTTGTGTGCTTCCGCGGGTACTTTCGGAGACGATGCAAGCTTGCGATCAACTACACCTTCGGAACCGGACTTATCAACAGGCAAGGACTGTAAATTACTTATGATCCATTCTATTTCAACCAGCGGTTTGCATGCTAGTCTAGGTTAGGTTCGATGTTTTAGCCTACCACATGTTTACAGCCTCTTTCAAACCAATACAGCCATGTCCCCTCCCAGCAAACCTTGTACTGCTATGTTACTATTGCTCGTTGCTCAGCCCCTGCTTAGTATGCATGTTTAGGACGCTACGATGTTACCCGGTTACTCCTTGGTTTGGGATATCACATTATTATATTTTTGTTGATGATATGATTATTATAATGTTGACTATATTCGACGAAGGATGGAAGGTCTAGGCTATCCCGCCCCGACGCTTTCTTCCATTCGAGTCACCAAGGACCCGAGTTCCGGGTATTGTGTCTCTTGACGAGCGTGCCTAACCGCATGTGGGATGCTATGGGGTCCCCTCTTCTTACCTACCTAGCTTCAAACATTTCTAGTGGTGGCCCAAGCTGATTTACCATTTGAAAACCGTGTGTGTGTCTGTTGGGTCGCTCCTGGCAGATATTATTTAAAACAACTTGGGCCAGTGGAGACATGGTTTCTCTTGTTGGTCCACCCCAGGGAGCTAGGGGGCTGCCCACATAGTTTGGGTAGCTAACCCGACCTCGTCCAGACGGTAGAGGCCAATTCGAGAGCGCGGTCGGCTTTTGAGTTGGATGGGGGCCACCCGGATTTGTTTGTTGTTAGCTAGAAGGACCTATTGTTCCGGATCTCTTGGGACTAAATCATAAAATGGTTGCCAATCATGGGTAGCAGCTGAGAGTGATGGGTGTGCGTGCGGAGCCTTGTAATGGGCAGTTGGTACACCCCTGAAGGGTTAAATCTTTCCGAGAAGCCGTGTCCACGATTATGGACGACTTGAGACCTACTCCTTGTTCATAGACAACAACAACTGAGATAATCTTAATATAACTTGATCAACGTGTGTGTGCCTTTACTGCTTCTTCTTCGTCGGGATGCGAAGAGGAGGACAAGGATAGGATAGGTGTTATGTTTGCGTAGTAGGTGGATAGCAGACTTGTTGGAGGCGATTCCTCATTGAATGCTTGGCTTCTTATCTTACTCTCTAGATCGTTAGCCACTTCATAAATGCTAGTGCGACATCAACCTCACCACTTACCCCATCCTTACTGTAAACTACTAGTTTTCCTAGAATGACGAGTGATGAAGTCCTTGCTGGGTCAGATGACCACTACAGTTGGATGCTGGGTACTTCTGTACTCATGATACTACCCCCAAACTCTTTTCAGGGTTCTTGATCGACAACAAGTATGGTGATCGACGTTTCACGTGGAGACTCGACGACGACTAGTTAGGAGGATCCCGGTGGAGGGCCTAGACCCGTGTGGCTATGGGGATCGATGATTTTCTCTTTGCCAGCAGGCATTTGATTGTAGTCTGTACTCAGACGTGTATCTTCCGCTGTTATATTGTATTTAAGGCAGTTGTATGCCGATTGTATGAGATGTTGTATCCTTGTAGCTGTAATTTTGTGATATCATGTTGGAAATCCGGGGCATATGGCATTGTCATATGTCGCGGTGGGACCGATATGTGCTTCGTCCATGGATCTGGATGGAAACATCTAGATCCAGAACAGTACCACATATCGGGCCTTACAACTTGGTATCAAAGCCTTACCGACCATAGGATCCTTTCTCTGGCCGAAGTCGAGTCTAGACAAAAACTATTTTGTAGTTACTAAGTTAGTTATCTGAGAGTAGGATTATTTTTACTCCTTACCCTTGCTCTGGTCAGGACAAGTGTCGTAAGTGTTTTAATTCTCGCCTCATCCTTTTCAAACTCTAGGATCTCGAGTGTGTGGAGTATCGAAATCGTTACAATGCTTTGCTTGGGAAGTATTGTCTCGATTCCGAGCTAGGTGGGAATTCCTGTCGTACCTTTAGCTTCTCCGATTTCGGGTATCATCTGGGTCACCCGTTGCCATCCATCGTTTTGCCCAGTGTTTTACAACTTGCGTCGAAAAGCACTGTCCTTTGATCTAGCTTTCATTGTTGTTCCACCTCTTGATCTCCTGATGGTTTCTTTTTCCGACGTTGCCGTCTCTCTGCGGAAATTTATCTCGACAGAAGTTCGACGTCGACATGGAGCAGAGTCCCTTGTTGGTGGTGTTGAATATTGTCGACTCTCTTCCCTCTCCCCCGGATCATCCTGGATCTCGGGACGAGATCCCTTGTTGGTGGTGTTGTATTGTAACAGCCCAGATTTCACGAAAATTAAAATTTTTGTTTTCGGTGTGAATTGTTTGATTGTCTGATTTGTTTGCGGTGTTTGCATCTCCGATTTATCGATTAGCGATTATTTCCCGCCTCTTATCTCGTACCGGACGGAGACCGACCCTTGCCACCCTGACACTCGACCTTTGCGACACCGGGTTTCACCCGATCACCGTCGAGAAAACCGCACAAGACCAGCCGCAGCCAACGGAACGAAAAAAACCCGTTTAATAAGTAAACGGGATATTTTTATAGTGCGCCGGAAAGTTTTCTCGGAATGGTTCCAGCGCGAGGTGAACGCCGCCGGCTCGACACGCTGATCGCCAAGTTCGAAGTTTTACCCGAATCGGAGGTCCTGCGGACGTCCGGTGGTCAGAAACGTAAACACCGTGCACGCGAGAGAAAAACCGGGGATGTTTTTGCAAACTGCCAGCCACCTGGGCTATATAAAGACCACCACTCCCACACCCCTTTATAGGGTTTCCCCTAAGCCAAAATTTACAGCCACCCCCTCTAGAGATTGCCAGATCTGATCCAAAATCCTCCACCCAGCCGAAACCCAAGATCCCAGAGCAACAGGGCCGTCGGATCGCAAAATCGACGCTCCTGCAGCTGCCACGTCGCCCCCGAGCTCTTCCACCAACCTCCAGCCAACCGGGCCGCGCCGGGACCGATCCGGGCTGAGTCGCACGCCTCCGTCTCCTCCCGTCGCCGGCAGCAGCGCCGCCGGCACGCCGACTCGGCTGCTCCGGTGAGCCAGCCCCGCCGGCCTCCTCCTTCCCTTTCCGTCTGCTTCCTGTAACACCCTCGGTGTCATGTAACAGTGATTACTTTTGTTTAAGAAAAATTACTGTTGTTAATCATGCTTTGATCCTCCTTGCATCTGATCATTTTAAAAACCCCTTTGAATTGATAATGAAAACAAAGTGCAAAATAAAACTTGGTCCAAAAATTGTGAAACCAATTTTGTTAAATGCATAAAAATCAGTGGACCATGTTAAACCAACCTTGGGTATTTATTTCAATATATAAATATTACAAACAAATGAAAACAGTAGCAAAATAGTGGCATTTAATACTTTTTAAATAAAACAACAATGCAAATGAATTTATAAATGCCCCAAACTTTTTGTAACACTGATATGGGGTATAACATTAATTATTGAACATATTACATATTTTACAAAAATGCTAAAGTATATAAAATAAATACAAACAGAAAACAAATAGAAAAACCTACTATCTAATTGACGCCTGGGGCAAGGCCCACTTCTGGACCCCTTCTTCCCCGGCCCCCCTGTTCCACTGTTCCTCTGCACTGTGCCGACCGTGCCGGCCATGGTGCGGCCTAGCCAGCTCGCTGCGGTCGCGACAGCAGTCGTGGCTGGAACAAATATCTCACCCCGCCCGGAATTTGTGGATCGAACCGAGCGACGCATCTCGATTCTTCCCCCTCGTTCGTCTGCCTCCTCTCTCGTGAGCCCCGTGCTCCGGCTGTGGCCGCGCCGCCGGCGTACACGTGGCCAACGACGGCCCCGGACCGCGCCTGGTTGTCCGGAGGCTTCCCCTCCGTCGACCTCTTCGCCTCGGTCCTGCAACCGACAAGGGGACGCTCCGCACACTGCGAATCGGGGGCTTCTTCCGCCCACGGCCGCCCCCGCCATTGACACGGTGGAGCACTGCTTCGAGCTTCCCCGGCCTCGCTACCCTCCTCTCTGCCCTCGCGGTGAGCACCCGGAGCTCCCTGACTTCTCCCTTCTCCTCCCCATGCCCCGTGGCTTCGCCGTCGTATGCTCGAGCTCCGTCCGCCGCCGCCGTTTGAGGTAGTCGTGGCCCTAGACCATCTCAGCCCGCGCCGAGGGCACCCCTGGATGCGCGGCATGACACTCGTCCGATTCCCCTTTGCCTCGTGTGATTTGATCGCCGGAGGCCGCCGCTAGGCTCATCGTCGTGCCACGGCTAGCTCGCCGGCGTGCACGTCCAGTGCCTTGGCCACTGACTGCTGGGGCCCAGCCCGATTAGTTTAGCACTAATGATTGTTAAGTGGATAACCTTCTGTTTAGTTTAAACTATCTGTTAAAATAACATAAGTTTACCCCTGGTACTTATGACATATGGGTCCCACCCCACTTAAGCACCTGTTTAAAAGATAACAAAATTGTTAGTTGTGTAGTGTCTATGACATGTGGGCCACCCCGCTGTTTTAATTAATAAAATTTAATTTATTTAGATTGGGTGACTGACCTGTGGGACCCATTGTCAGGTTTGACCGATCAAACTAGTTGTGGATAATGTTTCTGTTTTAATAATAAAAGAAAATCAAAAAATGATTTAAAATGCTTTAAAACTTGAGAAATTAATATCCTTTAAACCGTAACTCGGATCGAAAATCTTTATAAATGAAAATTGATCAGAAAAATGAAACGGATAAGAATACACTACCTATACCCCCACCACAGCCCTCTAAAATATCGCACACGAGACATTCCCCCTCCGGTTGCACTGTCCGATAATTGTCCGGAGCCGGTAAAATTGCAGGTTAAAATTCTCGTTACATCTGCAACGTGTAGCACTGCGTTAGTTCACCTCTAGCTTAACGCTTGCCATGTCTTGTATTTGAATCGCTATTATTGTCGTGTATTTATTGTTTCTTCCCCCTCTCATATTGTTCGGTAGTCTTGACGTCCGCTGCTGATGCCCCTGTGATCGACTACGTCGACGACGACCGTACCTCTACCGTCGAGCTTCCAGGCAAGCAGAGCCATTCTCTTACCCAGATATCGCCTAACTTTTCCGTAATTTTCTTGCACTAGGCATTGTTACTGCTGCTGCTACGTTACAATCCCATTCCATTGCATAGCCTGTTTTTGTCGCCCCTTGATGTACCTTCCTTGATCCTATGCTGCCTTTTAGATAAAGTATATTCAGCAGTAAACCTTGCGCATTGTTAGTCAATACGATTAGATAGCGGGTTGTGTTCACTCTGGGAGTGAAAGCGGATACGATATATCACAACTTCTACAGGTACGGTTCAGAGCAGACACCGCTTTAGGCCCCTACCCCGGCTCTGCCGAGCCACCTCAAGTGTGAGCTATCGAGGAGTAATCCTTGTACTCCACTCGTTGCTGACTCTGTATAGCCGTCCTAGGGTACTGAACCACGGTTGTCCTTACAGATAAGGAGTCGGGTGACCCCACGGTGCCTGCGCAGGGTATCTTAGCGGAACGACGGGTCAGGTTTATTCCACCGGTGTGCGGCGGGCCTGGTACTGTTCGTGGCCGACAGATATCCTGTTGTACGAAAGTCGATCTCTTCGGAGCAAACGCGAGACAAGGTAAGGAGACGGTTCACCTTGTTGGTAACCGCACGAGTTGGTGGGACAAAAGGGCAGGCACCGATGTTACTGGTGGTCCTGACTGCTGTCGTTGTTCGCGACTCACCCAGTAAGGGGCAACGATAACGGTTGTCTCGACAGAAAATAATAAAATGCTTAATGGGTTCGGCGGATGACTTGAGTAGCTTTTTGGCTTGTACGCACTACCTATACGTGGGATTACGGCGTGGGTCCTCCGGGTTGTGGTCTCGTTCGAAAGCTCTGAAAGACGTCCAGTTCAGCATTGTGGTCGGGACTGATCGTCACCTATGGTGTATGAATCTCCCGCCTCACAACGACCCGGAGAGCGAGGGGTGATAGGCCCATGACCCCCTTGCCCTTAGGGCTGTAGACCGGCGGGGACCTCTCTGATGATCCGTAGGATGGGCCTCGGCGTGTCGGATAGCCTCGGTGGGGTGTTCCCTAACAAGGTGTACGCCACCCTGGAGATCCGAGCGTGTAGTATGACACCAGTGCACCCCTGCAGGGAGTTTAATCTATTCAAATAGCCGTGTCCACGGTAACAGGACGCTTTGTGCTGAAGCAAGACTCTACTACTACAAACTACTACTATTAAATAGTTGGTTCCGGGTTTTCTTCCTCGCGGGGAAGTCGAGGAGGGGATCTCGAAGGCGTTTATAATTATTAATAATTACAACTTACTATTATACAATGCTGCAGCAACTTCTGCTACATTGTTATTACATTCATGCTATTGAACTGTTGGCTATTCTCTTCTTGTGCTTCAAGACTCGTTGGAAGATGCTAGTCTTCGATAGTCCTAGCTTCTCATCCTTATTCTGATTTCTACCTTGCAGTCCACTATATACAGCCTCCCCTTTCCATATTATACAAATGCATAAATGCTTAGTAGCGGACGTAAGACTCGCGGGTATGCTAGATACTCACCCTTGCTTTATTTCCCCCTTTTTTTTTTGCCTGATCGGCCGCTGCAGTCGACGTTGGAGTCCAGGAGCAGAAGATACCCGGAGCCCTCTACGACGTCGAGTTCCCCCTTTGGCCAGGAGTAGTTTGGTGGATCCTAGGCAGGAGGCCTCGCCTTTTCGATATGTACCTCTGATGTTATTTGTGCTAGCCTTCTTAAGGCAAAACTTGACTAACTATGTCTGTATTCAGATATTATGATTGTTTAACTTATGTTTTCGGATCCTCGTGATCCCTGGTTTGTAATATCAGTTTTATTTTTTTTGAGTAGTGTTGTGTTGTGATATTATCATCGTGGCACCCTAATTTCGGTCGTGTACCCTGCGTGTATGATTACTGTACAACTCTTGATTTTGGGGGCGTCACAAGTTGGTATCAGAGCCGACTGCCTGTAGGAAGCCACCCCACCACTACTTGGTCGAAGTTGAGTCTAGTCTTTGAAAAACTAATTTTGCTAACTTAATGTTTGGCTCACGGGCCCACATCGATGTCACTACGTGTGATATCTATGGTATTAGGATCCTTTTCTCCTTACCTATTCTCTGGGACTCTGCTCTCTTATCCTTGCTGGTAAGGTTTACTAACTCTTACATTAGGATCATGTTCTCTTGATTGCACCCGGCGTTCTGGTGCTTCCCCATTGATTGAGTCGTGTCGCAGGAGTTCTGACCCAGGTCGCGGACCGCGGATCCCATTCTCATTCTGGGCAGGCCGCGCGTTCTCTGGCACAAACTCCTGTGGCCAACAGTTTTCTTGCGGCGTGATTGACATATCGGAAGCTATGTCGCGTCGTGTAATCCTTACCGCAGTCTGCGCGCCGCCTACTGAGTCCTTTTTCCTTAATTTCTACGATGTTACGATGTCCGATTTTGACCGACTGTGTGCAATGATTTGTATGTCTTTATGACTACTATTGTGTATCTACCGCACTTCTCGTTCATTGCTCGTACTGCATCGAGTATGACTCCTTATCCTTGCATATGCTTTTTCTGAACTAACCCCTGTTGTTCAGGCAGGATGGCAGACGATCCCCCAGCTCCGCCTTATTTGGTCGCAATGATGCAACAGTTTGAACTGAACCGTGAGCAGTTTGATCTGAACCGTCAGTTCATGGCCAGGGTAATGGCCCGGCTTCCAAACCAGAATGCCCCAATCACATTGCAAGAGTTCGTGCGCCTCAACCCGTCTGTTTTCCGCAACTCCACCAATCCGATGGATGCTGATGATTGGCTTCGTGACATCTTGTTCGAGATGGAGTCAGCTAATGTTGCCCCGACCAGTTATGTTACGTTCGCGGCATTTCATCTGAAGGGTTCAACCGCTCAATGGTGGGAAAGCCACAGGCGTGTACTGCCTGCTGGGGTTGTGACCACTTGGCAAGAATTCCAGTTAGCCTTCCGTGCATGGCACATTCCTCGAGGTCTAATGTACCAGAAGAAGGAGGATTTTCTCAAACTTAGACAAGGCACGACAATTGGACAATTGTTGTTGAATATCATAGGAGATTCCTTGAACTGTCTCGCAATGTTGAGGATTACGTCGACACCGACGCTCGCAAGTAGCAGAAATTCTGTGAAGGATTGCATCCTAGTTTGAAGCTCGCACTAGCTGCTAATGATTTCATAGATTTTGCGACGCTCGTCAGCAAGGCTTTCCAAGTGGAAACTGCTCTAGCTGATCACCAGGAATCCCTCAAGCGTACTCGAGATGTTGGCCCATCCTCGGGAAGACCCACTCAGAAACTTCGAGTCTATATCCCACACAATGTCCACCACCGACCTGCCCCAACGCCAAGTCCATCTTATGTTGCACCTCGTCTGCCTCCGCCACCGAGATAGCTGCCGATTCAGACTAGACAGCCAGGGCACCTTGCTCCCGACTGTCGCCCAGTTCAGCCTCAGAATGCACCACATCCCCCTGTTGGCCGTAAGAAGAGTTGTCAGAACCGTCGTCCTAGAAACGGTAATGCCAAGACGTCTGTTGTTAGTTGTGCTCACGTCACCCATGTCAAGATGGAAGAAGCTCGTGAGTCCCCAAGAATGGTAGTGGGTACCCTTCTCGTCAATTCAGTGCCAGCTTCTGTTCTCTTCGATTCCGGTGCGTCGCATTCATTTATGTCCCAGCTGTTTGCTCAACTGCATGGGTTAGCTATGGAACCCTTGGCCACTCCTTTAGCGGTAAATGCCGTTGGATCTCAGAGTCGTGCCACCATGATGATTCTCGATACCACCATTGCAATTATGGGTCTGTTGTTCTCGGATCCTCTTATTATCCTCAAGTTGTCCAACATTAATGTCATCCTCGGTATGGATTGGTTGGGGGCACATGATGCCCATATCCACTGTGCCACTAAGACAGTTCATCTCACGCACCCTTCTGGCAAGAAGATTCTGTACTCGGCCCGAACAGCTCAGCATGCCGAAGGCCAGATATATGCTCTGAATGCTTTCAATACCTCACCTCTTGAAGGGATCGAGAACGTTCCAGTCGTTCGCGATTTTACAGACGTCTTTCCAGAAGAATTTCCGGGAATACCCCCGATCAGAGAAGTCGAATTCGTCATCGACTTGAAGCCTGGCACCGTCCCTATTGCTAAGCGCCCTTATAAGATGCCGCCTCACCGCCTCCTTGAACTGAAGAAGGAGATTGACATGGCACTCCACAAAGGCTTCATTCGTCAAAGTTCCTCTGCTTGGGGAGCACCTTCACTCTTTGTCAAGAAGAGCGATGGAACGAACCGTTTGTTCCAAGATTACCGACCTATCAATCAGGCAACAATACAGAAAAAGTATCCGCTTCCTCGGATCAATGAGCTGTACGATCAACTGGCTGGATCTATGGTGTTTTCGAAACTCGACTTGATGTTGGGTTACCATCAGATCCGGGTCCACGAAGAAGACATCCTGAAGACCGCTTTCATTACTCGCTATGGTTCATACGAGTACACTGTCATGTCTTTTGGTTTAACCAATGCTCCAGCCACCTTCTCCAGATTGATGAATTATATTTTCATGGAGTACCTCGACCAGTTCGTCGTGGTTTATCTGGATGATATATTGATATATTTCAAGAATGAAGAAGAACATGCTGAACATCTTCGTCTTATACTGGAGAAGCTTCGAGAACACAAACTCTATGCTAAGTATTCTAAGTGTGAGTTCTGGCTTCCCGAAGTAACCTACCTTGGGCATGTGATTTCCAAGGATGGCATTGCCGTCACTCCCGAACGTATCCAGGCTATTCTTGACTGGACTCCTCCCAAGACCGTCAAGCAAGTCAGAAGTTTCCTCGGCCTCGTTAGTTATTGTCGCAGTTTCGTCGAGAACTTCTCCAAGATTGCCAAGCCTTTGATTAATCTGCTTCACAAAGGCGTCAAGTTTGAGTGGACAGATAAATGTCAGGAAAGTTTTCAAGCTCTCAAGGACAATCTCACTTCTCCACCAGTGCTTGCTCCGCCTGATACTCAGAAGGACTTCATGATATATTGTGATGCGTCTCGTCAAGGATTAGGTTGTGTCCTAATGCAAGAGTGTCGCGTGATTGCTTATGGATCTCGTCAGTTGCGATCTCACGAAGATAATTATCCAACGCATGATCTCGAATTGGCAGCAGTAATTTATGCATTGAAGCTGTGGCGAAATTACCTCGTTGGTAATCGTTGCGAGATCTACACCGATCACCAAAGCCTGAAGTACTTTTTTACTCAGCCAGACCTGAATCTCCGCCAACAAAGATGGCTCGAGACAATAGCCGATTTCAACATGGATATTCATTACACCCCTGGCAAAGCTAATGTGATGGCCGATGCTTTGAGCCGTAAAGCTTATTGTAGTGAACTTGAGGTTCAACTAGAACAACCACCTCTGTATGAAGAGTTTCAAAGCTGAACCTCGATATTGTTCCTCAAGGTTATGTAAATAACCTGGTTATCGAACCGGATCTCGTCAAATCCGTCAAGGCTATACAGTTTTATGATGATTTCGTACACAAGATTAAGCGTGATATCGCAAATGGAAGACCCTCACCCTTCACTATTGATAGCAAAGGTGTGGTGTTCTACCAGAACCGTTTAGTGGTTACTCACAGCAAGGGCAGGCATGAGAACCTGGATATGACCCCGAAGGTCATGAAAGCGGCTCACGATACCCCGTTGTCCATTCATCATGGAAGCACCAAAATGTACCAAGACATTCGTCAGCAGTTTTGGTGGCCTAACATGAAGCAAGACATTGCCCGATATGTTTCTGAATGTGACGTTTGTCGTCGCGTCAAGGGTGAACATCAAAAAACCGCCGGAGCTCTACAACCACTTGAAATTCCTGAATGGAAGTGGGACAAAGTCCAGATGGACTTCGTCACCAGTTTTCCTAGATCACAGAAAGGAAACGATGCGATCTTTGTCGTCATCGACCGGTTCTCCAAGGTTTCTCACTTTATACCAGTCAAGGAGAAGATCACTGCTACTCAGTTGGCAGAATTATATATCTCCCAAAAATTTTCACTCCACGGTATTCCGTTAGAGATCAGTTCAGATCGTGGCAGCCTTTTCACCTCAAGATATTGGAGGAGTTTCCAAGAAGCTTTGGGGACTATTCTGCATCTCAGCACCGCTTATCACCCCCAGTCACAAGGCCAAGTTGAACAAGTCAATCAAGTGTTGGAAGACATGCTTCGAGCTTGTGTTATTTCCTTCGGTAAGAAATGGGAGGAATCTCTCCCGTTTGTTGAGTTCTCGTATAACAATAGCTACCACGCTAGTCTGAAGATGGCACCCTACGAAGTTCTCTATGGGCGTAAGTGTCGAACCCCTCTGAATTGGTCAGAAACTGGGGAACGTACACTCATTGGTCCGGATATTGTTCAGCGAGCTGAAGATCAAGTTCACGTCATTCGTGAACATTTGAAGGCCGCTCAGTCCTGCCAGAAGAGCAACTATGACCGCAAACACAGAGAAATGGAATAACAACCTGGTGAACAAGCTTACCTCCGTGTCACTCCCATGAGGGGCACTCGTCGCTTCGGGATCAAAGGCAAGTTGGCTCCTCGCTACATCGGCCCGTTCCGTATCCTTCCAGGAGTGGACCCAATGGCATACCGATTGGAATTGCCGCCGAACCTCTCCCAAGTCCACGATGTATTCCACGTGTCGCAACTCTGTCGCTGCTTCAAAGACCCTATTCGAGAAGTGGAACATGATATGATTGAGCTGCAGCAGGACTTGACTTATCAAGAACATCCGAGCCGCATTCTTGATCAGTCTGAACATCGAACCCGCAACAAGACGGTCAAGTTCCTCAAGGTTCAGTGGTCGAATCATTCTGAAGATGAAGCCACCTGGGAACGCGAAGAACATCTTCGTGATGAATACCCCGATCTTTTCCTCACTACCACTTAAATTCTCGGGACGAGAATTCTTGTAGTGGGGGAGATTTGTAACACCCTCGGTGTTATGTAATAGTGATTACTTTTGTTTAAGAAAAATTACTGTTGTTAATCATGCTTTGATCCTCCTTGCATCTGATCATTTCAAAAACCCCTTTGAATTGATAATGAAAACAAAGTGCAAAATAAAACTTTGTCCAAAAATTGTGAAACCAATTTTGTTAAATGCATAAAAATCAGTGGACCATGTTAAACCAACCTTGGGTATTTATTGCGATCAATAAATATTACAAACAAATGAAAACAGTAGCAAAACAGTGGCATTTAATACTTTTTAAATAAAACAACAATGCAAATGAATTTATAAATGCCCCAAAAAATTTGTAACACTGATATGGGGTATAACGTTAATTATTGAACATATTACATATTTTACAAAAATACTAAAGTATATAAAAGAAATACAAACAGAAAACAAATAAAAAAACAAATAGAAAAACCTACTATCTAATTGACGCCTGGGGCAAGGCCCACCCCTGGACCCCTTCTTCCCCTACCCCCCTGTTCCTCTGTTCCTCTGCACTGTGCCGACCGTGCCGTCCATGGCGCGGCCTAGCCAGCTCGCTGCGGTCGCGACAGTAGCCGTGGCTGGAACAAATATCTCGCCCCGCCCGGAATTTGTGGATCGAACCGAGCGACACATCTCCATTCTTCCCCCTCGTTCGTCTGCCTCCTCTCCCGTGAGGCCCGTGCTCCGGCTGTGGCCGCGCCGCCGGCGTACACGTGGCCAATGACGGGCCCGGACCGCGCCTGGTTGTCCGGAGGCTTCCCCTCCGTCGACCTCTTCGCCTCGAGCCTGCAACCGACACCGGGACGCTCCGCACACTGCGAATCGGGGGCTTCTTCCTCCCACGGCCGCCCCCGCCATTGACGCGTTGGAGCACTGTTCCGTTTGAGGTAGCCGTGGCCCTAGACCATCTCAACCCGCGCCGAGGGCACCCCTGGATGCGCGGCACGACACTCGTCCGATTCACCTTTGCCTCGTGTGATTTGCTCGCCGGAGGCCGCCGCTAGGCTCATCATTGTGCCACGGCTAGCTCGCCGGCGTGCACGTCCAGTGCCTTGGCCACTAACTGCTGGGGCCCAGCCCGATTAGTTTAGCACTAATGACTGTTAAGTGGATAACCATCTGTTTAATTTAAACTATCTGTTAAAATAACATAAGATTGCCCCTGGTCCTTATGACATATGGGTCCCACCCCACTTTAGCACATGTTTAAAAGATAACAAAACTGTTAGCTGTGTAGTGTCTATGACATGTGGGCCACCCCGTTGTTTTAATTAATAAAATTTGATTTATTTGGATTGGGTGACTGACATGTGGGACCCACTGTCAGGTTTGACCAGTCAAACTATTTGTGGATAATGTTTCTGTTTTAATAATAAAAGAAATTCAGAAAATGATTTAAAATGCTTTAAAACTTCAGAAATTAATATCCTTTAAACCGTAACTCGGATCAAAAATCTTTATACATGAAAATTGATCAGAAAAATGCAACGGATAAGAATACACTACCTATACCCCTACCACACCCCACTAACATACCGCACACGAGACATTCCCCCTCCGGTTCCACTGTCCCTTAATTGCCCGGAGCCGGTAAAATTGCCGGTTAAAATTCCCGTTTCGTCTGCAACATGTAGCACTGCGTTAGTTCACCTCTAGCTTAACGTTTGCCATGTCTTGTATTTGTATCGCTATTATTGTCGTGTATTTATTATTTCTTCCCCCTCTCTTATTGTCCAGTAGTCTCGACGTCCGCTGTTGATGCCCCTGTGATCGACTACGTCGACGACGACCGTGCCTCTACCATCGAGCTTCCAGGAAAGCAGAGCCATTCTCTTCCCCAGATATCGCCTACCTTTTCCGTACTTTTCTTGCACTAGGCATTGTTACTGCTGCTGCTACGTTACAATCCCATTCCATTGCATAGCCTGTTATTTTCGCCCCTTGATGTACCTTCCTTGATCCTATGCTGCCTTTTATATACATTATACTCAGCAGTAAACCCTGCGCATTGTTAGTCAATAGGATTAGATAGCGGGCTGTGTTCACTCTGGGAGTGAAAGCGGATACGATATATCACAATTGCTACAGGTACGGTTCAGAGCAGACACCGCTTTAGGCCCCTACCACGGCTCTGCCGAGCCACCTCAAGTGTGAGCTATCGAGGAGTAATCCTTGTATTCCACTCGTTGCTGACTCTGTATAGCCGTCCTAGGGTACTGAACCACGGTTGTCCTTACAGGTAAGGAGTCGGGTGACCCCATGGTGCCCGCGCAGGGTATCTTAGCGGAACGACAGGTCAGGTGTATTCCACCGGTGTGCGGCGGGCCTGGTACTGTTTCGGGGCCGACAGATATCCTGTTGTACGAAAGTCGAGCTCTTCGGAGAAAACGCGAGACAAGTTAAGGAGACGGTTCACCTTGTTGGTAACCGCACGAGTTGGTGGGACGACAGGGAAGGCACCGATGTTACTGGTGGTCCTGACTGTTGTCGTTGTCCGCGACTCACCCAGTAAGGGGCAACGATAATGGTTGTCTCGACAGAAAATAATAAAATGCTTAATGGGTTCGGCGGATGACTTGAGTAGCCTTTTGGCTTGTACGCACTACCTATACGTGGGATTACGGTGTGGGCCCTCAGCGTTGTGGTCTCTTTCGAAAGCTCTGAAAGACGTCCAGTTCAGCATTTTGGCCGGGACTGATCTTCACCTGTGGTGTACGGATCTCCCGCCTCACAACGACCCGGAGAGCGAGGGGTGATAGTCCCATGACCCCCTTGCCCTTAGGGTTGTAGACCGGCGGGGACCTCTCTGATGAGCTGTAGGATGGGCCTCGGCGTGTCAGATAGCCTCGGTGGGGTGTTCCCTAACAAGGTGTACGCCACCCTGGAGATCCGAACGTGTAGTATGACACCAGTGCACCCCTGCAGGGAGTTTAATCTATTCGAATAGCCGTGTCCACGGTAACAGGATGCTTTATGCTGAAGCCAGACTCTACTACTACAAACTACTACTACTAAACTGTTGGTTCCGGGTTTTCTTCCTCGCGGGGAAGTCGAGGAGGGGATCTCAGAGGCGTTTATAATTATTAATAATTACAACTTACTATTATACAATGCTACAGCAACTTCTGTTGCATTGTTATTACATTCATGCTATTGAACTGCTGGCTATTCTCTTCTTGTGCTTCAAGACTCGTTGGAAGATGCTAGTCTTCGATAGGCCTAGCTTCTCATCCTTATTCTGATTTCTACCTTGCAGTCCACTATATACAGCCTCCCCTTTCCATTTGATACAAATGCATAAATGCTTAGTAGCGGACGTAAGACTCGCTGGTATGCTAGATACTCACCCTTGCTTTATTTCCCCCTTTTTCTTTTGCCTGATCGGCCGCTGTCGTCGACGTTGGAGTCCAGGAGCAGAAGATCCCCGGAGCCCTCTACGACGTCGAGTTCCCCCTTTGGCCAGGAGTAGTTCGGTGGATCCCAGGCAGGAGGCCTCACCTTTTCGATCTGTACCTCTGATGTTATTTGTGCTAGCCTTCTTAAGGCAAAACTTGACTAACTATGTATGTACTCAGATATTATGATTGTTTAACTTATGTTTTCGGATCCTCGTGATCCCTGGTTTTTAATATCAGTTTTATTTTATTTGAGTCTAGTGTTGTGTTGTGATATTATCATCGTGGCATCCTAATTTCGTCCGTGTACCCTGCGTGTATGATTACTGTACACAGCTTGATTTTTGGGGCGTCACACTTCCTCACCCCCTTTCCCTCTCCTCTGCAGGCGTCGGCGCCGCCGCGCCATGGCCGGCCGAGCTCCGAGCTCGGGCCGCCGCGCACCACCGCCCCGGAGCCACCCGACAAGCACCTGCCCCGACGACCGCGCCTCGGATCCAGCGGATCCAGCCGCCCCTGCGTGTCCCCCTCGCCTCCTCCCATGCGGCCGCCCGGCCTCCCTCGTCGGCGAGCGCCGCCGGTGGCCGACCAGCCGCCCGATCCAGTCGGGGACGAGGTCGGCCGCCACCAACCGCATCCTCCTGGGCCGACCTGCCAGGCCGCGGCCCACCAGCCCCATGTCGGCCCGTCCAGCGTCCCGAGCCCAGCGGCCCACCAGCCTCAGCCCAGGCGCCCCTCAGTCCAGGCCGCCTCCTCTGTCTGTTGGGCTCGGCCGAACTAGGGGTGAGCCCTTTTTTTTGCTAGTCTCTGTTTTTATTTTTCTAAGTCTTTTGTAATTATGTTGCTGATTCAGTTTTGCGCTTAAATTTGCGAGTAAACCGTAGCCCGGATCATGATGCGCCCAAAAGGAAAATTGTTTAGAATTGTGTGTACTTTAGTTCATATTTTGTGAGCTTTTTGATTTGAGGCCATCTTGATGTTGTTAATCACTGTTGAAGTGGGCATCAGACTGTTAACTGCTATTATTTTCTGCTAGTGTGCTGCTGCTGTTATTTTATTGCAAGTTTGCATGATGATTGTGACACATCCATGAGGCCTATGATGTTGATTCTTTTTTGTGTGTGTTAAGCATTAGGTCTACTTGCATTATATGTATTGCATTGTCATGTTTACATTCCTGGTCATAGTTATGTTTAGCTCCAAAGTTGCTATGCCGCTGTTCTTGACAGCCACCTCTATTTTTCTCTAAGTCTGTAACTTTCCGATGCCATGTTGTACGCTTAATATCTTTTGATATGTTATGCCTATGACCTTGATTCTTGTTTGTACCTGATCACCATCATGTCTATTTCATGCCCATATATTGTTATGTCATGTTGCTGCACTTTTGCATATAGTTTTACTCCTGTTTGTACAGCATAAAAATAACAGTTTCTGCCATGTTTTCTTGATTTTCACTAAGTCCTAGACCAGTAATGTTTTATAGCTTTTTGTGTTGCTTATAACTAGTGAACCATGATGCCTTTTTGCATGATTCTTTTAGCCATGCCTTCCTTGTCATGTCTACTTTAATTTCATATCATTTGTGAGCAAGTTTGCATTCATTATCCTGTTTATGCATTGCTCTCAAGTGTGCTTCCTGATGTTTGGCAGATTGTGTTCCAAACTTGTATTGCTTGTATATTTTTAACCGTAACTCCGTTTGGAGTGTTCTTTATATATAACTTGATTAGTTTTTTGTTTACTTTTTGTTTATGCTATTGTTTTCTGTTGTTAACCAACCTAAAATATGGTTTAGGGCAGAACAGTACCAAATGCTTAAATTGTCGTGGGGCACTTAGTGATATGCCATGTTTAGGATTGTGCCTCACTTAACTTGACTAGTATAGATAGATTACTTCGAGCTTCACCTCTTGTCATGTTTGTGTGCTATGCCATATTTGAGTGAGTTGTAATGTTAACAACCTTGCTCACCTTGAGTAGCTAAACAACTTGAACCCTTGTAAACGTGCGGTATCATCGTGTGTGACTAGTACTCCACTTAATCTGTTAGTAACCTCTCTCGACGGTAGGTGTGATGTCTCGTGTTGCCTTCTTGTTGATGCTTAATCATGTTTGCTTCATAGTAATAGATGCTTGCTCGTTGATTGATTTCCAGTGTTTACCGTCTTGTGTGCTTCCGCGGGTACTTTCGGATACGATGCGAGCTTGCGAGAAACTACACCTTCGGAACTCGACTTATCAACAGGCAAGAACTATACTTACTTATGATCCATTCTATTTCAACCAGCGGTTTGCATGCTAGTCTAGGTTAGGTTCGATGTTTTATCCTACCACATGTTTATAGCCTCTTTCAAACCAATACAGCCATGTCCCCTCCCAGCAAACCTTGTACTGCTATGTTACTATTGCTCGTTGCTCAGCCCCTGCTTAGTATGCATGCTTAGGATGCTACGATGTTACCCGGTTACTCCTTGGTTTGGGATATCACATTATTATATTTTTGTTGATGATATGATTATTATAATGTTGACTATATTCGACGAAGGATGGAAGGTCTAGGCTATCCCGCCCCGACGCTTTGTTCCATTCGAGTCACCTAGGACCCGAGTTCCGGGTATTGTGTCTCTTGACGAGCGTGCCTAACCGCATGTGGGATGCTATGGGGTCCCCTCTTCTTACCTACCTAGCTTCAAACATTTCTAGTGGTGGCCCAAGCTGATTTACCATTTGAAACCGTGTGTGTGTCTGTTGGGTCGCTCCTGGCAGATATTATTTAAAACAACTTGGGCCAGTGGAGACATGTTTTCTCTTGTTGGTCCACCCCAGGGAGCTAGGGGGCAGCCCACATAGTTTGGGTAGCTAACCCGACCTCGTCCAGACGGTAGAGGCCAATTCGAGAGCGCGGACGGCTTTTGAGTTGGATGGGGGCCACCCGGATTTGTTCGTTGTTAGCTAGAGGGACCTGTCTTTCCGGATCTCTTGGGACTAAATCATAAAATGGTTGCCGATCATGGGTAGCAACTGAGAGAGATGGGCGGGCGTGCGGAGCCTTGTAATGGGAATTTGGTACACCCCTGCAGGGTTAAATCTTTTCGAGAAGCTGTGTCCACGGTTATGGACGACTTGAGACCTACTCCTTGTTCATAGACAACAACAACTGAGGTAATCTTAATATAACTTGATCAACGTGTGTGTGCCTTTACTGCTTCTTCTTCGTCGGGATGCGAAGAGGAGGACAAGGATAGGATAGGTGTTATGTTTGCGTAGTAGGTGGACAGAAAACTTGTTGGAGGCGATTCCTCATCGAATGCTTGGCTTCTTATCTTACTCTCTAGATCGTTATCCACTTCATAAATGCTAGTGCGGCAGCAACCTCACCACTTACCCCATCCTTACCGTAAAATACTAGTTGTCCTAGAATGACGAGTGATGAAGTCCTTGTTGGGTCAGATGACCACTACAGTTGGATGTTGAGTACTTCTGTACTCATGATACTACCCCCAAACTCTTTTCAGGGTTCTTGATCGACAACAAGTACGGTGATCGACGTTTCACGTGGAGACTCGACGACGACTAGTTAGGCGGATCCCGACGGAGGGCTTGTACCCGTGTGGTTATGGGGATCGATGATTTTCTCTTTGCCAGTAGGCATTTGATTGTAGTCTGTACTCAGACATGTATCTTCTGCTGTTATATTGTATTTAAGGCAGTTGTATGCCGATTGTATGAGATGTTGTATCCTTGTAGCTGTAATTTTGTGATATCATGTTGGAAATCCGGGGCATATGGCATTGTCATATGTCGCGGTGGGATCAATATGTGCTTCGTCCCTAGATCTAGATGGAAACATCTAGATCCAGAACAGTACCGCATATCGGGCCTTACAGCACGACAAGACAATGCTCACGGTGGTCTACACCAACGACGTGAGCACCGTGGAGATGTACATCAACGACTACAAGGAAGCTCTGCAGGGCCGCCGCGAGAAGATCGTCGGCATCGACGTCGAGTATACACATGACAGGAGGGACGCCGCCCTGATTCAGCTCTCAATAGGCAAGGATCACGCGGTGCTGCTTTTCCAGGTATGCGCTACTATGGGCGAGAGATGCATCGCCTTCGACAAGTTCCTCGCCAACTCAAAGTAAGAACTTCTTTTATACTGGTGTAATACATAGTTGCAGGCCTGTGGATATCTCCTTGACATCTGTATGCAGTTCTGTTTGCCATCTGTATGCAGTTCTCTAATGAATAACTTGTGGTCCACGTAGGTACGAGTTCACTGGTTTCTGCATAGACCAGGACAAAGCAAAGCTTTCGCAGAGCAACCTGTACGTATCCAACTTCACCGACATCCAGGAGAACTGGAGGGTGCCTAAAGGAACGAAGGAGCTCGAATCACTTGGCGATGTGTCAGCCGCCATCATAGACGACTACTACGCAGACATGAAGACCAAGATGACAAACGAAGAGCACAACCGGTGGAATGACATTCTCACCAAGAAGCACATTGAGTATGCTACGAAGGACGCCTACATTGCGTTCGAGATATGGAACCGCATCACAACAGTGCAGAATGGCCTTACCCGCGCTATAAAGGAGCGGACCAGGAAGCACCCGAGGGGATCCTGGGGCAAGGGGAGCCGGGGCAAGGGGAGCGTAGGATCACCTTCCACCTCCGGCTGGGCCGAGTGGAACTGATGATGCAGTCCATATGCTGGTAAAACCAAAGGGGTTCATGTCACGAGTGCTCGAGTTATTTCCTTCTGCATAGGTCAATAAAAGTTTGCTTTCGTTGTAGTTTGCTTTGGAACAATATTTGCTTGAGTTGTTAAGGTTTGCTTGATGATGTACTTTGCTTGTTATGAGCACAGAAACCCCTTGGTTTGTATATATGAACAATTTGCAGTTCTGAATGTGTTATCGAAGTGGTTCACATACAAAGGTTGATGCAGTCCTCTTTTATTAGAATTGTAGTTCCGTGTGTGGTCTTCTTGGAAAAAGGAAGCTATGTGGGTGCTTCCATTATGTATATCTCTTCAACTGCTGTTCACTTCTACTTTTGTTCACTCCTACTCTAGTCTACTATCTTATACATAAAAAACTCTCTCTAAAAGCAGTTCGCTTATAAATCTTGTCGAAAAAGAAGGTAACATATCAAGCAGAAAACGCATGCCATTCTCAGCAGAAAGTGGATAAATATTAATATAATGTTTCACTGCCTTTTCCAAAGATTGTTTCGCCGTTCAAACTTACATGATAACTAGATGCCACACGGTATGGCACATTATTACAACGAAATGTTTTCATGCAGCTGCTAAAATACAACAGAACTGATCTAAAGCAAATTTAACCTGATTTCCAAACAATTTGCATGCCTATAAAACATAGCCATGACAACATCCCCAGCCTGAAGACCAGATTCCTCCACCAATTCCTTCAAGCCATCTTTGAGAACAAAACAATCATCAGAGCCGATAGAGTACATGGCGTCAACATTATGATACCCATTCTTGCTAACAAAGACTAGGTTAACACAACTTTCTGAAACCCTGACTAGACCAGAAGGAAATTTCTGCAAAACAACAAAAAAAAATTATAAAGAAAGTATAACACAGGAAATATTAAACAGATGTTGTTGTTTACAATCTTCATAATAAAACTCTATATAAAAAGCAGTTCACTTAAATTACGCAAAAAATTAAAAAATGTTTCTTCACAAACTAATTTTGCTGAAAGATATATATGAAAGCAGTTCACTAGTGCTGCTCAGAAAAATGTTTCTTCAAGAATATAAAACCCTGTATATGAAAGCAGTTCACTTAAACTAACAAAAAAAAATTAAAAATGCTTCTTTCATAAACTAAATTCTGCTGAAACCTTCATAATATAAAGATCTATATGAAAGCAGTTCACTACTGCTTCTGCGAAAAAATATGTTTCTTCAGAAACTAACACTACTACATTAATTAGATGGGGCTGCAAACACACAAACAACGAGCGCTGAATCATACATACCCATGAATCATTGACATCAACGTGGGTCATTTGGTGGACGAATGGAGCTCTGAATCCAATGAATGGAGAGTACAAAAGGGAACAGAGAGCGTTGTGCCGCTGCTTGTGATTCAGAACCAAACCTTCAGAGAACACGCAGGTATCCATCCTTGCCAAGCAGTCGCACGAGCAATCCATTTTTCTAGGGGAAAAAGATATGGTTGGGGGAAGAACACGGATCTAATGGGAACACGAGGGTGGGGTGGGGAAGGGGAGGGGACTATCTGCAGGCCGCCGCGGATAAGATATGACGGGTAGCAATGGACCCAGCCGTATATATACACAACTGACGCCAAGAAAAAAAGATGCAAAATCAAAAACTAATGCAGTTCAGAGATATAGTCAGATGCAGTGCTGGACAGTGATCAAATGCAGCTCATATGACAAATAATTGCAGCTGGTTGAGCGTGGCCAGTCAAAAACAAATTTGATAACTAACAACTCGATATGTCTAGTTCCTCTCCGCAATTCGCGCAACAAAAACGCCAACGTTAGAAACACACTGCATCACAACAAGCAAAAGTGCATCAAAATCGAACGCATCGCGCGGCCGAAAGGCAGAGTTCTTCGCCCACGTGCAAAAATTCGCCGAATTAACCAAAAAATTGAACGAATTAGCAACTCAATTCGTCGCGGATTAACACAAACATATTCGCGATCTTACAAACAGAATGAATTTGCGACGTAATTGAGCGTGATCCCCGCGAAAACGATGGCAGGGCACTGCTCGGGACGAAGAACCGAGACGATTCCGCTACCTACATCGATTCCGACGATTCTTTCGCGAAATTTCGTGTTTTAGCACACAATACATCATCGCGGATCATCATGGGCGCAAGATCAACTAACGAAACAATCAAAACTAGTCGGAAACGCTACACCGTTGATGCAGTTCTCCATTACCTCGAATGCGGTTCGTAACCGTATACAGAAGAAGTGCGCATAGCTTTCTGTTGCAGTTCGGGGTGTTGTCCGAATAGTTATTCTCACAACGATGTCAGAATAGACCAGCTGTATATATATATATATATATATATATATATATATATATATATATATATATATATATATATATTGTTACCAGTAGCAGAATAATATTCTGTTACAAACTTAGAACTGACAGAAACACAGGTTTGAACTGACGCATCCATAAGTTTGGTTCTGTTCACAGCTCTAGTTTAAAAAAGCAATATACGAATATTTATTTATCGGAACGGGGTGTGTAATATACCGTTGGAAAGCTATGGAAAGCGCCTTTCCGGTTAATATAGAACTTTTTTGCAAAATCATCACTCTTTTTGAGAAGTTTTCAAAATACGTTTTTTTCAAATTCAAAAACACGAATCGCATTTTTTGACATATTTTTAAAAGGTTTGTCGGAATTGATCAACTGAGATGGCGTTGGAAATCTTATCGAATTCCGCAAATTTTACTTATAGAAAGTTTTTTCTAATTTTATACGGTCTAAAAGTAATTTGAAAAATGGAAAAAATCTTGACGGATCGTATTTTCCCTGTTTTTCGCAAAACCGTTTATCAGATTGATGAAAATGATATGGCGTTGGAAAGCTATGGAAAATGCAAAACTTTTTTGTATAGAAAGTTTTTTCTAATTCTGTACGTTTTTAAAACAAATTCAAATACGGTCAAATCTAGTTTTGAATACGAATTTTTTTATAAGTTTCTCGGAATGGGGCAAATAATATACCATTGGAAAGAGGGCGAAAAATGTGACACCGTTCATGTTGAAAGTTTTCTCAAATTCTCAAAAGTTTAAGAGTAATTTAGAACGCAAGAAAACAAACCCTGTTGTGTTTCCGTGTGAAAAAACAGAGTGTGTGAATTGAGTGATCTACGGGTTTGAACTGATGAGTTTAACAGTCTGAACTTTACTCTGTTTTTTGGTACTGTTTTAGTCGTAACTTTTCAACCATTTCTCGGAATTAAGTAAATAATATATCATTGAAATCCTATTGAAAAGAGTGTACTTTTGATGTTAATTTTTTATGAAATTCAATACATTTTAAGAATGTTTTTTAATGTGATAAAATTCGTATTGAACAAAGTGTGTATCATAGTCGTACTGATGGTGCATGTTTGAATTGACTGTCCCATTGACGTTAGCTCGGGTGCAAGTGTGGGGCCTGTGACGAGCGTCAGTGAGTTAACTTTTTGTTCGGTCTTAGTTTGAATTGATGCACCCAAAAGTGTTAGGACTTACCCGTACTAGCGAATCATCCGTACTTGTACTGATTCCCCCCATCCAAGTTAAATGTTAGGTGTACTGACGTCACAGACGTGCTTGTACTGATTGCATGTTATGTTGGTGAATCTATAGTCACCATTTTCTATACATCTTTTGTTCATGGGGGATCACAGGTGAACCAGTACCGCACCGCTTTTCATAGTCGCACTGACGGTGCGACAGAATTTGATCTGATTGCCCCCATCCGCGTTAGGTCATAGCCGTACTGACAACGCAACCTTGTTTTATTGTTGGCTAAACCTTATGTTGAATAGATTACCTCCGTCCGCATTCATGCGGAGGAGACTCCGAGACTTGACTTGTAGGGGGATCTAAATAAAATAACCAAAACCACACTCAATGTAATAGTCATATTGATGGTACGACCGTGTTTGAACTGATTGCCCCCATCCGTGTTAGGTCATAGTCGTACTGATGGCACACTTGTTTTTGTATCGACGGTGCAATCATGTCTAAACTGATTACCCCCAACCGCGTTCATGCGAAAGCGAGTCCAAGACTTGACTTATGGGGGGATCTTATCAAAATAACTAGAATCGCATCGCGTGTCATAGTTGTACTAACGAAAGAGCCTTTTTTTAACTGATTACCCCCATTCGCGTTAGCTCATAATCGTACTGACGGCTCGGTCGTGTTTGTACTGATTGTCCGGCCCATCCACGTTAGGTCATAGTTGTATTGATAATGCAACCGTGTTTGAACTGGTTGCCCCCATCGGCGTTAGGTTGTAGTCATAGTTGTATTGATGGTACAACCGTGTTTGTATTGGTAACGTGAACGTGTTTAAACTAATTTCCACCATCCAATGAGAACCGCATCGCTTCATAGATGTACTGATGTCGTCGAATTCGTGTTTGAACTAAATTGCCTCATCTATCGAACTGAGCAGGCTTGCGGTGAGCCATGTTTGAACAAACCCATACCGCGGCGCGTGTCATACTTGTAATGATGGGGCAATATAGACAAAGTCAGTTTGTACATGAGCACCATGAGATATAATCCATCAATTTAGCTATAGACAAGTCCATAGAGAGTACATCGCTCATGAGCTAGTCATCAAAACGTCATTCAAACACAAATAAGAATCACAAACCGAACTACACTGTTTCACTCTTGTTTTCTAAAAGAAAAACATGTTTTAGAGAGCCACACTTGAACTCGCTTTACAAGAACCTTTAAACTTACACATACAGAGTACTTGAACTTTGCAACCACAAGAAAAATATTTACTTATATCTATGTTGTGGTCGGTATCAACACAAATTGTTCATGTCCAACAAACACGATGAAGACTGATGGCAGAACCTTGCGAGGGTACAACCGAGAGGAAGCTTGGCAATGGCAAGCTAGCAGATTTAATTCGAAGAGGAGGCTCTCGCAAAGAAGAACTGATCTGAACAAAAAAAATGTAATTAACTGAACTAATTTTTTTAAAGACTAACCTGAAATACAAATTAAATTGAACTAAATTAAAATACGAATTGAACTAAACTGAAAAATAAGAAGTGAGCTGAACCAAAATTAGAATTTGAACTGAAATATAATAAGAAACTGAACTGGGTGTGTCACCGATGTATAGCTAATAAAATACCAGAAGAAAGGCACATCGGTTTTAGCATGGCCATACCGAACTGGGCATCAAGCCTGCAATTTTTTAAACTGAATCCTGACTCGGTCTAGTACTCTAGTTCTAGAATTGCAAGTTTAGTATTAGCCATTAGTAATCAAGGAGTCAAAATGCATGCAAGGTGCTTGAGCTAGTTTAGCAGTATTTAAATCAAGACAATGTCACTCTATGGCTGCAACAGGATCCCAAAGAGATAGGAAAGGACGGACGGGATGGATGGAGGAAGAATGGAAGATTGCTTACTGGGACAGTGAGGATGGAGATTGCTTGTTGGTTGCCAGTTTTTGGGTGAACCTGAAAAGGTGTTATTCTCGGAGCTAGCTGCTGCTTCTTGGTATTGACAAAAGAACCCAAGTTACAGTACGCACATAATTTTTTATGGTGATAGTTACCTACTGCTCCTTTTCTACTCAGATCTAGATGATTGTCGCTTGGTCCCAGTGTATGAGAGCAGGAGAGATGGCCAATGGAGACGAGATGGTTGTGTCTGACTGAAGGAGGAGAGGAGGTTCAATACTAAATGAACTGTAATATGATTTGCGATCTCACCTCAAAACTGTAGGAAGTTCAAGCCTCTTCCCGCTGCCAACACCAATGGAGAGACATGCACACATCTGCGACAACAATGTAGTTCATCTGATCAAGAAGAAAGAAAAAACCACTGAAAAACACTCATGTAACTCCATGAAACAACAGACCGCAACATGGTGAACACCCACAGACAAAATAAACATTGAACTAACATTTGAACTGATCTATTTTTTTCTAGATGCCGACCACAATATGAATGCAGAATTAAAGAAACTTCCAAATTGACTAGATTAATTTTGTATGCTGAACAGCAGGAATTAGCAAATTTGTACCATGGTATTGAACAGAGAAACTACAGAAATTAGCAAGACCGCCCTGTCGTCGACTGGACTGCGAGAAGAGAAAGAGTAGGGGACTATGAATAAATCATGATGGAACTGCATATTTATTTTGCTATCGTACAGACCAAAATCAATATTTTGAACAGTCTAGCAAATTGAGATATCAAGCAACACTTGTATACCTTGTAACTGTAAAAGAAGTAGCGAATTCCTTCAACCCCCCTTCACACTGAACCATCTTGCAACCAATATTAGAACTTACTCATTTTTGAGACAACACTTCTTTAACCTGTACTTTTTAGTATTTCATCCTGGAGTAGATAAGAGTTGTTGCTATCTCAGTTGTTGGTGAACTTTGAACTTTCGATTGAATTGAAGATGAACTGTTGCACCTACAGATGAGAAAACAACTTGTTATTACATGCATAAGAACATACTCCCTCCGTTCCAAAATAACTGTCTCAACTTTGTACTAGAGCTAGTACAAAGTTGTACTAAGGCTAAGACAGTTATTTTGGAACGGAGGGAGTATTAAAGTATTTTTTTAAATGTTATGCTTGTTAGTGGTTTCATTTTAATCTGCACTTACAACACTTCTTTAACCTGAACTTCAAGTAATTCATTCTGGACTAGATAGAGCTTTTGCTACCTCGATGGTGAATTAAGATCTTAGGAAATTCAACAGTTCTATGCATATATTTCTGTTTTACTTAACTATTACAGAATAAAGCATTGAACTTTTTGTAGTAAGTATAGTTGAACTGTTGTGTGTTGCCAGATTACTGAACTAGTATAAGAATAGATGTTGGGTATATATACGAACTGACATATTTTTGGAGATGAATTGTTGTAATATATGTACTAGAACTGCTACAACAGCATATATATGCACTAGAACTAGTAAAAATGAAAACCTGATTGATAACACCATAATAATAAAGTAGAGAGCACCAAGTTGATATTGAGAAGAAAGACATGCACAACTCTGAGCTGACATGGTCAAGAAACAGAAATGTCATGGCAGCTAGTGAGGTATTTCTCCATGTGCTACCTTCAACTGAAATTCAGGCATTTGGATTTCTCAAGTAAAACGTCTAAGGTACATGCAAAACAATCTATGCTTCATTTATCTACAGGATGCCAAACTAGCTGTTGTATTTCCCTTGTGCACATGATGAAACACTACTGTGGGTACGCAAAGCTGCAATCTGTTTTTCAAAGGCTACAAAAACCTATTTGTACTATTCTCTTACGATGCATCTCAGTCGTGATACAACTGCCTATACAACCTAATTCTGCAGCAAGGAGCTGTGAGGTAAAATAAAAGATGGGACAATTGAGAATAGTTGGTACTTATAACTAGTCGGTGGTCATAAGATGAAGAAAAACAAAAGAAGTGCATGTACCTACGAAGGCGTGTATAACTGGCTACTAGCCTCAGAGACATGTTTATCTTTCTGTTCACATGATTAAACGCTACTGTAGGTACTCGAGCTGCAATCTGTTTTTTCAAAGGCTACAAAAATCCATTTGTACTATTCTATTGTGATGCATCTCAGCCAGATACAACTGCCTAAACAATCTTATTCTGCAGCAAGAAGCTGTGAGGAAAAAATAAGAGGTGTGACAATTGAGAAAAGTTAGTTCTAGTCGGGCATAAGATGAAGACATACAAAAGACGTTGGTGCTTATAACTGGTGGCTAGAAATGAGAAGCAGAGCAATCATATCCCATCACATTCTGGCAGAGCCGGGCAGATATTGTTTCAGATAGTTAAGCATAGACATGCCCTGAAGGGCAGGAAACAGAGTTTCTTCAATTGTCTTAATCGGCTAAATTGAGCAAACAAACTTGCTTCAATTGACCACACAAGGTGACAGAACAGAACATGGTACCACGCTTTTGTTCTCTTGTCCTAATCGGGTCATATGCGCAATAGACTTATGTACTAGTCAAGTTAAGGCCAGTTTGAAAGGTCTGTAATCCTACTGTTTAAACCATGTTCTTGCCTAATCATTTTATGGTTGACTAGTTGTGTGGAAAATAAACAGTTTGGGCAAACATAGGAGAGAGAAGTGGAGTAGAGCGGAAGAAGATTACCTCCTTGAGGTTGCCCTTGCGGGAGGCGACGTGGAGCTGGTTCCAGCCGCGGGCGTCGGCGTCGTCGGAGTAGTCGCCGCGGGTGCGGACCCGGGTCATGCTGAGCGAGCTGAGGAACTGCACCATGGCCGGTCCCTTGCACCGAAATCTTTTCAGAGCAGAAGATCCGAACCGAACCAGACCAGCCAAGCAGGGAGACGATCAATCCAATCCAATCAGTCGGAGGAGGGGGGAGGAGGGGAAGCAAGAAAACCTCACCTTGCTGGGGAAACAAGCTGCTAGACCAAGATGGATTTCAGTAAGATTTGAGACCAAGATGGATTTCAGTAAGCTGGGCCGCCCGCGTCTCCCTCCAGGACCGGGATGGTGCGTCGCAGGCGGAGGCGGATGGTCGCGAGCGGCGCGTGGTTGGCGGGGCAGCACACGGCGCCCTCCATATCTCGGCTGTTGTGGTGGACGAGGGACGACTCGACCTCGACGGCCCCGGCCGGATCCAAGCGCAGGGAGCGCACCGGCTGGCGGACAGAGTGGAGCGGCCGCGAGATCCCGCGGAGGAAGGCGTCCGCAGCGCGAGGAGGAAGGAATCCATAGCACTGGGGGAGGGAGGCGGCGCCGGGTTGGCGGGGGCGCATCACCGGGAGGTGGGAGGCGGGGGCGCGTCACAGGGAGGGAGGGAGGCAAGGGGATGGGTTGCGTGGAGGTTAGGGATGGGTACCCGGGGAGGTGGGGAGGCGGCGGCAACCCATCACGGCGCCGCGGGCTCCCTCGCTCCGGCCGCCGCCGTCGCCTCCGGTGGAAGAAACTATGTTAGGAGGGGACGGGAACTCGCGAGCAGGTTAGGTGGCGGTTCTAGTCCATCTCCCAGTGGCAGCATACCGGTTCGGGTTTAAACCTGTTTGTGGAGTCTGCCATGAATAATATTCTACACGTAATAGAATATATATATATATATATACATATATATATATATATATATATATGGGTGTATTCTGCTAACACCTCCTTAGGACTTATTCTACTAACACTTCCTTATTCTACTAACACCTCGTAACGCAAAGAAAACTAACCTTCGAACCGTACACGCACGTGATAAAAAAAACAACCGGCCCAGCCCACCCATCCCACTCCTCCCACCTTCCTCCTCCCCCACGCACGCGCCTCCCCTCCAACTCCACCACGCAGACTACCTCCTCAAACCCCCACCTCGGCGCCGCCCCACCTCCCTTCCGCGCGCAACTGGAGGGCGCCGGCCGGATCTGACAGCGGGTCCCAACGTCCATCGCCCCGGGCTGCACCTCGCGTCGCCAGCCTCATCCTCCATCGCCTGCTGGCCGTCCGAGGCGTCACCTCGTGCCGTCCGGGGCGTCACCTCGTGCCGCTCGCGCCCGCCACTGGCGTTGGTGCCTTCCCGTCCGCATCAGCCGCTCGAAACGGCCGTGGATCCATGCCCTCGCGCCGCTGGACCAGGCCTCCTCGGGTCAGTCGCTCCAAACACTGTCGCGCGCCGACCTCTATTGAACCCTCCCTCTGACGGGCGCCACCAGGACTCCCTGAGCCACCTGCAGGCAAGTGGGCTGCCGGATCCCTCCGCCGGCAAGTGGGCTTCCGGATCCCCACGCCAGCAGGCCTCCCCGAGCACCTGCCAGATTTGCGCGCCTGACCATGTCGCCATCCTATCAGGTTGGGTTCCAAGTGAGGGGAGTTCGGAGATTCTCAAGCTTCGGTTCCTATCTGACGTTCTAGCCTATCGTTTTGTCCGTAGCAGTTCGGAGATGCTCAATTTGCTGCACTGTCTATCTGGAGACGCATCCGCCCCTCTCTGATAGCTGCTCTCCTGCACAGGGTGGAGGGACGGGATGAAGTTTTTCTGTGTGCTTGAAGTTTTTTTTTTGCTTTTAATGGAGAGAATAAAAATGCCATGGTGTTCACTGTTGGAGAATCAAGTGCAATACGGTTCACTGTTCTTTGTTTTCTATTTACTCTTGATTGCAAAAGAAGGCCGAACGCAAAGAAAAAAAAGAGATCATTGAAGACATTTACAAAAACATGATTGATGACCCACAACCGTAAGGGATCGAGATAGTCTTCGCGGGTAAGTTAACCCAATTTATTGATTCGACACACGGGGAGCCAAAGAGTATTTATAATCTTTGACAGTTGAGTTGTCAATTCAACCGCACCTGAAATATACTTGCTTGCAACAAAAGATAAGTGGTAATGGTAATATGATAGTGATGGTGGCGACAACAAAAGTAAACAGCAAAAGTAACAACTAATGACCAGCAGGATTGAAAACACTGTAGGCTAGGGAGACGGATGGTTGGGCGCTGCATGGATGAGAGTGAACATGTAATAGATTCTAACACGGGGCAAGGCACACAGAAAAGCAATGATCATCTAGGTAAATATCAAACATTAGGCATGTATCCCGTAGGTAGTTGTGCGTGCTTGCAATAAGAACTGGCACAACATCTTTTGTCCTACCATCCCGCTACGAACGGGGCCAAAGGGAACTTATGGAGATTAAGGTGCTCCTGTCAAAGAGCACCGGAACAAAGCAATAAACTCAATGGATACATGGAATCCTCAAATTATGGACCATCCCCTTTGGTGTCCCAAGCTGTCACCTTTGGGATCGCCGGTTCCGGACCATAATAGGTGCATACAACTCATAGATAGGATCTAGAACACAAATATATTCATGAAAACACATAGGGTTCAGATCTGAAAACATGGCACTCGGGCCCAAAGTGACAAGCATTAAGAGCAACATGTTGAAGCAAAGAAGATAAACACCAAAGTAGATGATAGGCAACATGCCCCCAACAATCTGACGAACTATTACATGATCAAACTCATACAATCCCTACCATCCCCTTTGCCTACAGCAGGGAATTACTCACACATGTGAAGAGAAGACATGGAGGAGGTATGGATTGGTGATGGTGATGACGATGGCGACGATCTCCCCTCTCCGGAGGCCAAATTAGCCTCCAGATTAGCCCTCCCGAAGAAGAACAGAGGGTGGCGGCGGCTCCGCGACGAAAACTGGAAAAGCGACTCCTCTCTTGGGGTTTTCCCGTCACGAGAATAAATAGGAGTCGAGGTTTGGCACGAGAGGAGGTGGAGGCCTCCCAGGCGGCCCCCCGGCGCGGCTAGAGGTGGGGTCGCGCCAGCCAGGCGCCTGGGGCCCCTGTGGCCCCCCTCTGGCCCCACTGCTGGCTGGTGGAAGCTTCTGGTGCGTGGATTTTCTGTGAATTTTCTCGGAATTTTCTGAGATACCTAAAAATCCATTTTACTGCACACAATAAAACCATACAGGCAGCTCTGCTGAAAACAGCGTTAGTCCGGGTTAGTTTCGTCCAAATCATGCAAGAATGAGGGCAAAACAATAGCAAAAGTGTTTGGAAAAGTAGATACGTTTGAGACGTATCAACTCCCCCAAGCTTAGCATATTGCTTGTCCTCAAGCAATTCAGTTCAACGAACTGGACGTGACAAAGAAAACTTTGACAAACTCTTTTGCTTCATTAGATGTATATAAGCATGTACTACGAAAAGAGTATAGCAAGTATTGAAACAATGCTATAAGGACAATTCACGAAGCAATTCTTCTTTCATGTGATCAATCACAAACAACTAAGAGTAAATAATATGCTACTGAAAATCAAGACAAGATCACAATGCACATAGCTTGAACATACTTGAGTGGCACTTCGCTAGCCTCCATGAGTGAAGCAAAACATAAATGCAGAAACTCCTCCGGAGTTTTAAAGGTGACTAGAGCTAAGAATTTCAGACTAGCAATAACACAAGCATGCAGAAGACAATGTAATACTTTGGGACAATGCACATTACACTAAGAATGACAATTATGCTCTCATAGTTGGTGCTTTGAAGAAAGAAGGGGAGACTTTCGAACCGTGGCTTTTGGTGGCAAGGTTGAAAACCCGTGGTTGGAAGCAAAGACTAAACATGTGCCAGAGCTCTTGGTTTTGAAAACAGAGACAAGAACATTTTTGAGAAGTGCAACTTTCCAGTCAACGGTGAACGGTAAAGGTCTCTCAATACCTCCCATGCCAACCATATTAATGCCTTTTCCTTACACATATTCCCTTATCCATAAATCCTTTGATGGTCTACGGAACCTTTTATTTTGCCTCGAGGATGGAAGGAGGGTATCGTTCCACCTATCATTAGCAGCATTTGGTCCATTTCACTCCATCATCAAGTATGGGGGAGGTGTAACTTTCCTTTTTTTATAAATGAGTAGTTAAAACTTCCGTCAATATCTTTGGCATGATAGATACTGATTTTCCCTCACCGCACCATGAGCTTGTACAGTTACAAAAGGGAAGCTTTTGAATAAATTTTGAGATGGCACAAGAAAGTCTGAGTTAGGGGTGGCCGGTAAATACCACATATAGGAAGGTATGGTGGACTCATATGGAATAACGGGTTTCAAGGATTTTGGATGCACAATCCGAATTCCGCTTCATGCGAGCGAAGGCTAGCAAAAGACTGGGAAGCGACCAACTAGAGAGCAATAACTGTCATAATCATGCAGAGCGACAAAGCGACATTGAATCGGGCATGAAAGTGATATAACTATTCTGAAACAAAAAGATCATCAAGGCATAATAGACTTTTTAGTCATAAACATGTGTGAACATGTGCCAAGTCAATCCAAAAATTCTCCGAAGGGAAATACCACTTTAGTATGCCAAACCATGAACAATGCAATGCATGTAAATCATTTCAACGACACATTATGTACTCTAGCTATTTGAGATTAGCCACAAGGAAAGCATGAACACTGGGAAAGCATTGTAAACATAGCACTATGTCGCTACAAGCTGGTCTCTAGATCATAAGTACAGGCATATGTACAAAAGTAGAAACAAGAAGACTTCATACCGGTTTTCCTTGTTGCTTCCCTTCCGTCGATCTTCGTCATTACTGCCTTGTCACTTGCACGATCGAACGTGGGAAATATAATCAAATGCCATCACCGACTCGAGCTGAACTCTGAAAACAAAGCAAACTAAAGAGAGACAGGAAATCTTTTTGGGTTTTTTTTAGGTTTAAACGAGAGCAAAAGAAAAGAGAAAATCTTTTTGTTGTTTTTGCAAAGAAAGAATCAAAGAAGAACAAGCAAAAACTTCGAAAAGATCAAAGCGAGCACGAAATAAAATGGATAAAAGATTGGAAAAGTGAGAAGGGCACGTACTCCCCCAAGCTTAGGCTTTTGGCCTAAGTTGGTAGTAGCTAATGTCCCCAGGAGCCTCCTGCTCCAGGGTGGTACTGGTGAGTCCAAGGGTCGTATGAGGCTTCCGGCGCGTACACCGAAGTCCTCGGATCCTCCCACGAAGAAGGATCCGCGCTCCAAGCAGAGGAAGACCCTTCACCAAACTGGGTGACGGTCTCCCCCTGGAAAGGTGGTAACTCACCATGCTCCTCCTCATCGGGCACAACCCCCTCCATGGGGTTATGAAACTGATGGTGGACCATGAACTCATCGAACTGGATAGCATCAAAGGACCATCCGTTCCTGCGAGAAAAATCGAACAAAAGAGGTGCAGGTAGACGGATCTTGCGTTCCGTGGTGGCTACGAAACGCAAGATATAATCAAGGTTACCAAACTCGGAAGTCATGGTGACAAACTTATGCCTCTTCATAGCAGCAAGATCAAAACTTAAATAAGTAAAAGGCTTATCATCAGGGTGTGGGGTGCCATTAAGAGACTCTAGGATAAGTGTGGCGTAAACGCCACCAAATAAATCTCCCTTGTTACCGTTCATAGCAAGGCGTCGAGCAATTAAGGCATCCACATTATAATAAAACCTCCCTGAGAGGGCGGTTGCCAGGATAGCAATATCCGGCGCAGAAATGTTGCTCGTGTTGTCACGAGCTAACACCCCTCTAGCAATATAATACACAAAATACCCTGATGTGTGGGAATAAGATGCTGGAGATTTTTGACCGATGAATATCCCTCGTATCCATGCTATAGAGAGAGTTGAAGACGGTTCTCAGCTCGGAGGGCTGAGAGCTTATCTTCGCCGTCAGTCCAACGTTCGGCACACCTATTATTTCACAAAACTTTTCCAAAGGCATGGTCAAAAGATTATTGTAAATTTTAAACTCAACAGAACCAGTATCAAGGTTATATCTAAAACTGTTAATGAAACAGGAGGTGAGTTTTTGATACTGAGCAACACGGCACGTTGCGAGCCGCGTCAGACCTGCATTAGCACAAAGATTATAGAACTCCTCCTTAATTCCTGCAGCTTCAAGGAGTTCATTGCACGGGAAAGTCATTGCACGTGCTGGATTTGTGTCCTCCAACAACTCTAAGGGCACATGATCTTCGTTGTAGCTCATCCTAGTAGTCGAGGGTGAAGCTGCAGCTCTTGTAACTCGATCGGAGCACTCGGGCCTTTTCTTCCCAAGCCACCCCTTTGCTCTTCCTAGCAAACTCATTTCTGGAATTTTTGACAAATTACAAAAACAAGGATTTAAACAAAGTGAGTTAAGGCAAACTACTCAACCCACTTACCTAAGGCAAAAACTTGCATCAAAACTTGGAAAATAAACTTCTACACATGCAAGCAAGCTCATCTAAACAGCACCAAGAACTACTAAATACTCACAAATGAAGCCACCAACCAAAAATCTATTTGGAGGAGTGGAGGAGTTACATACCAGGGAGTATTTGCTCAAAATCTCAGCTCAAATGATGGGTTGTGGAGAGAGATAGAAAATCACCTCCACGAACAGCAAGAACGCAAGTTCCAGGGCCAGAACTCATGTTTTTGGAAAGGAAGAGAGAGAGAGGAAGAAGACTCACCTGGAGACGGGGCCTGTGGGCCCCAGGCACCCTATGGGCGCGGCCAGGGGGCAGGCCGCGCCAGTTGGCCGCCTGTGCCACTGGTGGCCCCCCTTGGTCAGCCCCAGGTGCCTCTGGGTCACTCCCGGCATGGAAATTTTTATTTTATTTTTCTGGATTTTTTCTAAAAACTTCACTGTTGAAAATTTCCCGGAGTTAAAAAAGCTGCAAAACTTTCTGAAAACTTAAAGCGGTGATTAGTATTGTGAAGCTTCAAAAAGACAAAAACTTGGTACGACAAAGAGAATAAAAGCTAAAGCAAATGAAAACATAACAAGCTTAACTTTTTACCTATATAAAACAAGCGCACTAGTAAGGTTGATCAAGTCTTACCAACAAACCGGCGATATATAGAACAAGAAGTCTCACCTCTTATGAAGTGATCATTGCACCTTTACTTTAATGGACATTGTCCCCACCATAATGGTTTTGTTTTTGTGGTGCACATGTAGTGGACAATCCCATTCTCCAATCTTCACGGTCTCAACATTCTCTATAGAGTTAAGGCCATGCCTTTTGTCGATCTTCTTTGGAAAATACACCGTGTGTTCTTTATCATCAACATTGAAAGTGACCTTTCCTTTATTGCAATCAATAATAGCACCTGCGGTGTTAAGAAAAGGTCTACCAAGAATAATGGACATGCTCCCATCCTCGGGCATGTCAAGCACAACAAAATCTGTAAGGATCAAACAGTTAGCAACTTCAACGGGAACATCCTCACAAATACCAATGGGGACAGTTGTTGACTTGTCAGCCATCTGAAGAGAGATATCTGTAGGGATTAGTTTCTCTAATCAAAGCCTCTTGTAAAGAGAGAAAGTCATAACACTTACTCCTGCACCAAGATCACATAAAGCAGTTCTGGCGTAATTATTCTTTATGGAGCAAGGAATGGTGGGTATACCAGGATCACCAAGCTTCTCAGGAATCTTGCCACTGAAAGAGTAGTTAGCAAGCATAGTAGATATTTCCTCATTAGGAACTTTTCTTTTATTTGTGACAATATCTTTCATATATTTCGAATAGGGAGGTAACTTAATAGCATCAGTCAAAGGGATTTGAAGAAAAAGAGGTTTCATCCATTCACAAAACTTATTGTAATGCTCTTATTCTTTAGATCTGAGGGACTTACCTGGAAAGGGCATGGGTTTCTGTATCCATGGTTCTCTTTCCTTCCCATGTCTTCTTGCGATGAAGTCTTCTCTAGAGTACTTCTTGCGTTTATCAGGTGTTTCTTCTTCTCGAACTTCGGGTGGATCATCCTTCTCCGTGTCCTTTTCTTCAGGCTCGACACCGTCTTCTGTTTCAACATCGGAGGTAGATATGATGTTAGGATCAACAACTGGCTTTTCACTTGTAATAGGATCATCGGGATTGTCAGCCTCCTTGTGTTTCTTCTTCTTCTTTTTCTTCGGAGAGCTAACGGTCTCGTCTTCTTCTTGTACTTGAGAATCTTGCTCGATCCTCTTTGGATGCCCCTCAGGATAGAGTGGGTCCTGGGTGTGTGTTCCACCCCTAGTTTTGATGCCATGAGCTTGTATGTCCTGTTTGGCATTATTAGCAAACAAATCTTTTTGCACATTAGAAATTTGTTCAAGCTGAGTTTGAACCATATGAAAATGCTTAACAAGAAATTTAACATCATTAACTGTTCTTTCTAGAACACCACACAAACTTTTGATAGCAAGAGAGTTATCATGCAACTGACTTTGTATCCTCCTATTAAAATGGTCTTGCTTAATAATAAAATTATCAAGCTCATCTAAGCATTGGTCGGGAGGCTTACCTTTAGGGATGTCACTTTCAGTAAAGTCTAATAGAGAGTGTACCTCTACCAAGGGAGGGCGAGTAGTAGGCTCACACAACTTCTCAATAGGCGGTAAATTCTTCACGTCTTCGGCTTTAATACCTTTCTCCTTTATAGACTTCTTTGCTTCTTGCATATCTTCGGGGCTCAGAACAAGCATGCCCCTCTTTTTCGGTGGTAGAAGTGGTTCAGGAATGGACCAATCTTCATAGTTCTTGGAAATTTTGCACATTAATTCTTCTGCATCGTCCGGTGTTATTTCCCTGAAAACACAACTAGCACAACTATCCAGGTAGGATCTGGATTCATCGGTTAAACCAACGTAAAATATATCAAGCAGTTCATTTTTGGGGACTCCATGTCCCGGCATAACCTTAAGTAAAGCACAAAACCTCCCCGAAGCTTTAGAGAGGTGCTCATCCTGCAATTGTTTAAAGTTATAGATTCTTTGCAAAGCAGCATGTTGCATATGAGCTGGGAAATATTTATCGACAAAGAATTGGACTAAGTCCTGAGGACTCTTAATGGAACCATAGGGTAGTGCATCGTACCATGATTTAGCTTCTTCCTTCAAAGAAAAAGGGAAAAGCTTGGCCACATAGAAGTTTCGTATCTTCTCGTCGGTAGTGAATAGGTTACCTAGCTCAGCGAGTTTGGTCAAGTGTGCTATAGCATCATCATTTTCTCTGCCATAAAAGGGGTCAGCCTCGACCGTAGATATAAGTGAAAGATCAATAGAGAAATCATAATCAGGATCAGTGATGCATATAGGAGATGTGGCGAATTTAGGATCAGGAATAACTTTGTTCTTCATGGAGTGCTTTTTGAGCAACTCCTTAACAGCACCAGGGTCAGAGTCGACACACTCTCTGAGTTCCCTGCAATAATCATCATCAAGAGTAACATAATCATCATCAAGGATTCTCTCCTTGATTTCATCTAAGCACAGGTAACCAAAGGTTTTGCAGGTAGGAATGTAGGTAGCAGGGGTCTCGGTCTTGGATTCTGCTGCAGCCTTAGCAGTCTGAGTTTCAATATAGTAGCCAAGAAAAGTAGTATCATCAAGAGTAGTGGAAGCATCATCAAAAGCATCGGACATAGTGACAGACTCAGTAGGAGCATCATGTGGTGGTGGTGAATCAAACTTACTCATAACAGAAGGTGAATCAAGTGTAGCACTAGTGTTCATAACAGTACCTTTTCTTGTACGGGATGGTAAGATCGGAACCTTGGGGTCTCCTTTCTTACCGATAGTGGGTGATGTGCAGCAGACAGGATACTTCAAGTAGACTTGTAAATATTGCTATGCTCCCCGGCAACGGCGCCAGAAAACGGTACTTGATGACCCACAACCGTAAGGGATCGAGATAGTCTTCGCGGGTAAGTTAACCCAATTTATTGATTCGACACACGGGGAGCCAAAGAGTATTTATAAGCTTTGACAGTTGAGTTGTCAATTCAACCGCACCTGAAATATACTTGCTTGCAACAAAAGATAAGTGGTAATGGTAATATGATAGTGATGGCGGCGACAGCAAAAGTAAAGAGCAAAAGTAACAACTAATGACCAACAGGATTGAAAACACTGTAGGCTAGGGAGACGGATGGTTGGGCGCTGCATGGATGAGAGTGAACATGTAATAGATTCTAACACGGGGCAAGGCACACAGAAAAGCAATGATCATCTAGGCAAATATCAAACATTAGGCATGTATCCCGTAGGTAGTTGTGCGTGCTTGCAATAAGAACTGGCACAACATCTTTTGTCCTACCATCCCGCTACGAACGGGGCCAAAGGGAACTTATGGAGATTAAGGTGCTCCTGTCAAAGAGCACCGGAACAAAGCAATAAACTCAATGGATACATGGAATCCTCAAATTATGGACCATCCCCTTTGGTGTCCCAAGCTGTCACCTTTGGGATCGCCAGTTCTAGACCATAATAGGTGCATACAACTCATAGATAGGATCTAGAACACAAATATATTCATGAAAACACATAGGGTTCAGATCTGAAAACATGGCACTCGGGCCCAAAGTGACAAGCATTAAGAGCAACAAGTTGAAGCAAAGAAGATAAACACCAAAGTAGATGATAGGCAACATGCCCCCAACAATCTGACGAACTATTACATGATCAAACTCATCCAATCCCTACCATCCCCTTTGCCTACAGCAGGGAATTACTCACACATGTGAAGAGAAGTCATGGATGAGCGATGGATTTGTGATGGTGATGACGATGGCGACGATCTCCCCTCTCCGGAGGCCAAATCAACCTCCAGATTAGCCCTCCCGAAGAAGACCAGAGGGTGGCGGCGGCTCCGCGACGGAAACTGGAAAAGCGACTCCTCTCTTGGGGTTTTCCCGTCACGAGAATAAATAGGAGTCGAGGTAGGGCACGAGAGGAGGTGGAGGCCTCCCAGGAGGCCCCCCGGCGCGGCCAGGGGTGGGGCCGCGCCAGCCAGGCGCCTGGTGATAGAGGCGAAGGTGTCCCGATGTTTCGATGAGAGATAACTATCGATTTGGTGGAGACGACTCTGACGATCCGACTACGAACGTGCGAAGACGTTGCGCCTTAGCGATCGCTAAACCAACTCCGAGAGGTTATTGATCCCGCGGATGCACGATCAACCTGACCACGAAGGTCTAATTCCTGCAAGCAATCGAAGAACAAGCAAGAACTAAGAATTGCAATCTGGATATTGCGAATATAAGATGAATGATTACGAAAGTTGGGGTTCCAATGAGGTCTTGGCCTGGTCGGATGACACAAACGAAGAGCTCGAAGTTGCGGCTATGGCTAACTTATATCTAATTAAAACCCAAGTCTAAACGACGCCCTAAGGGCTGTATATATGGGGGAACAGAGGGGATTTTCGTGACCCCTTGGAGGTGGGGTCCGAAAACAACCCTAACTCGGTTTCCCCACACATACGGACTCTAAAAAATGCCTATAATGTGGTATTTCAAAATTACATGGGCCCAGCCCAATATTAAGGTGGCGCAGCACCTATAATTGCTCTTGGACGAAAATAATGAAGTGGCATCTCGTGTATTCCGTCCAAGCCTTCATGCATGCCTTATGGTGGCTTCAACGTGCGAAAATCCCCACTGGAAGCTCCACTGTACTTTCCCCCGCGCGCACCTTCTTCTCCATTCTTGATCCCGCTCCAATGACCATCCTTCTTGTCCATGCTAGGTCCTTCATTCATAACCAAAACAAAAGTATCTAATTTAGGCAGCATCATATGTTCATGAACAATAGAAGGATTCGCAAGAAACGAAAGTACCTGATAATTTAGTTGACGTGCACGTGCTCTAGTAACTGGTCCAGTATGTGTAGTTGGTGAGGGTATGGGTGTAACATTAGTAGGGATGTCCTCATCATCCTCCCCTTCTTGAATTGAAGTCGTCCTCGACGGAAGCTCATCATCTTCTCCCAAATAAGGTTTCAAATCTGCAATGTTAAATGTGGGACTAACCCCAAAATCTGCAGGTAGCTCAAGTTTATATGCATTATCATTAATTTTCTGTAAAACCTTAAAGGGACCATCAGCTCGTGGCAATAACTTAGACTTGCGCAAATCAGGAAACCTATCTTTTCGTAGATGTAACCAAACAAGATCTCCTGGTTCAAAAACAACATGCTTTCGACCCCTATCACCAGCAAGCTTGTATCTAGCATTCATGCGCTCAATGTTTTCTTTAGTTAACTCATGCATTTTTAATAGCAATTCAGCACGTTGCTTAGCATCAAAATTCACCTTCTCCGAAGATGGAAGAGGCAGCAAATCAATAGGTGCACGAGGTAAAAAACCATAAACAATCTCAAAAGGGCACATTTTAGTGGTAGAATGCACTGAACGATTATAAGCAAATTCAATATGAGGTAAACATTCTTCCCACAGTTTCAAGTTACTTTTTAAAACAGCCCTAAGCATAGTAGACAAAGTCCTATTGACTACTTCAGTTTGTCCATCAGTTTGGGGATGACATGTAGTACTAAAAAGTAGTTTAGTCCCCAACTTAGCCCATAAGCATCTCCAAAAATGGCTAAGAAACTTAGTATCACGATCCGAGACAATAGTATTGGGCACACCATGTAAGCGAATAATCTCACGAAAGAATAAATCAGCAACATTAGCAGCATCATCGCTTTTATGACATGGTATAAAATGTGCCATCTTAGAAAATCTATCCACGACAACAAATATGCTATCCCTCCCATTCTTTGTTCGAGGCAAGCCTAAAACAAAGTCCATGGATATGTCCTCCCACGGAACACTAGGTACAGGTAAAGGCATGTATAAACCATGAGGATTGAGTCGTGACTTAGCTTTTTGACATGTAGTGCAGCGAGCAACAAAACGCTCAACATCCCGTCTCATCTTTGGCCAAAAGAAATGTGTAGCAAGTACGTCCTCCGTCTTCTTCACGCCAAAGTGTCCCATTAATCCTCCTCCATGCGCCTCCTGCAACAACAAAAGACGAATAGAGCTAGCTGGAATGCATAGCTTGTTAGAACGGAACACAAATCCATCATTAAGCACAAACTTGTTCCATGTTCTACCCTCTCTACAATTCTGCAATACATCTTTAAATTCCGCATCATTTACGTATTGATCTTTGATTGTCTCTAAACCGAAAATCTTGAAGTCAAGTTGTGAAAGCATAGTATAACGACGAGACAAAGCATCAGCAATAATATTATCTTTCCCCTTCTTGTGTTTAATGACATAAGGGAAAGTCTCAATAAATTCAACCCACTTAGCATGTCTACGATTAAGTTTTGCTTGACTTCTTATGTGTTTCAAAGATTCATGATCAGAATGTATAACAAATTCTTTGGGCCATAAATAATGTTGCCAAGTTTCTAATGTCCGAACAAGAGCATATAATTCCTTATCATAAGTAGAATAGTTCAGACTAGGCCCACTCAATTTTTCAGAAAAGTAAGCAACAGGTTTAGCATCTTGTAATAACACACCTCCCAAACCAATCCCACTAGCATCGCATTCAAGCTCAAAAGTCTTATTAAAATCAGGAAGTTGGAGCAAAGGAGCATGTGTTAACTTATCTTTCAATACGGTGAAGGCTTCTTCCTGTGCGGTACCCCAAGTAAAAGGCACATCCTTGCGTGTAAGCTCATTGAGAGGCGCAGCAATGGTGCTGAAATCTCTCACAAAACGCCTATAGAATCCAGCGAGGCCAAGAAAACTCCTCACTTGTGTGACCGTTTTGGGCTGCGGCCAACTCTCAATCGCCTCGATCTTGGCTTTATCAACTTCAATTCCCTGCGGAGTAACAACATAGCCAAGAAACGATACTCGGTCGGTGCAAAAGGTGCACTTCCCAAGGTTACCAAACAAACGTGCATTACATAGAGCAATAAAAACAGCACGTAAATGATCCAAATGTTCCTCCAAAGATTTGCTATAAATCAGTATATCATCAAAATAGACTACCACAAATCGTCCAATGAAAGCACGTAAAACCTCGTTCATTAATCTCATGAAAGTGCTAGGTGCATTAGTTAACCCAAAAGGCATGACTAACCACTCATATAATCCAAACTTAGTTTTAAATGCCGTTTTCCATTCATCTCCTAATTTCATGCGAATTTGATGGTATCCCCTACGCAAATCAACTTTGGAAAACATGGTAGAGCCACTTAATTCATCAAGCATATCATCTAACCTAGGAATAGGATGACGATAACGAATAGTAATATTATTAATGGCTCGACAATCAACACACATACGCCATGTTCCATCCTTTTTAGGCACTAATATAACAGGAACAGCACAAGGACTAAGGGATTCACGTATGTAACCTTTGTCGAGTAGCTCTTGTACTTGACGCTGAATCTCCTTTGTCTCCTCCGGATTGGTACGGTATGGCGCACGGTTGGGCAGTGAAGCACCGGGAATTAAGTCAATCTGATGCTCAATCCCTCGAATAGGTGGTAATCCCGGTGGTACGTCTTGTGGAAAGACGTCAATAAACTCCTGCAAAAGGTCAGTGACAACAGGAGGCAAAGAAGGAGGCAATTCCTCAAATGAAAACAAAGCTTCTTTGCACACAAAAGCATAGCACACATATTGACTAGCATCCAAATCTGAAATATCAACTTTAGTAGCAAGCAAAGTTGGACTAGTCAATTTAATTTCATTAGACACAGCAGAAGAAGATTTGCTATTAGTCTTATGTTGTTGCTCAAATTCTTTGGCTGCTATCTCATTTTCACTCTTATTTTTCTCCTGTTTAGCTTTACTAGCTCTAGCAAGATCATCTTTCACAATTTGTTCAGGAGACATAGGAAGTAAAGCAATATTTTTATCCTGATGAACTAGAGTAAACTGATTTGTCCTACCATGGTGTACAACATTCCTATCAAATTGCCATGGTCTACCAAGTAAAAGAGAGCATGCTTGCATGGGTACCACATCACAATCAACATAATCAGCATATGCAGCAATGCTAAAGTGCACACGAACAGAACGCGTTACCTTAATCTTACCACTATTGTTAAACCACTGAATATAGTACGGATGGGGGTGTGGTCTTGTGGTGAGAGATAGCTTCTCCACCAACTCCATGCTAGCCAAGTTGTTGCAACTCCCTCCGTCAATGATGATGCGAACCGAACGTTCTTTCACCACTCCCTTTGTGTGGAACAAATTATGCCTCTGGTTTTGCTCAGCCTTCGTTACCTGCACACTTAACACACGTTGAGCAACCAAACTAGCATATTTATCTGCATCATCAGGAGCCATATACTCCATATCATGAGCATCATCATGGGCACCCTGTTCCTCATGAGCAATGAGAACTAAAGTCTCCTCATCATAGTCACTCGCTGACTCATACCCACCATCCGCCGTAATAATCATCACACGCTTGGAGGGACAGTCTTTTGCGAAGTGACCTCCACCTTGGCACCTGCGACATTTAATATCACGATCTCGTGTTTGCCCTGTGGAAGCCATGGATGAAGAAGAACTCGCCGCTGGACCACTCTGTGCACCCTTGAATGGTGGCGCTGACTGTTTTGGTGGCTCCCTGTAAGAATGAGCGGCTGAAGTAGAGGGTGGAGCAGCAGGACGTGTGGATGTAGAAGGTCCACGCGATGTCCATGATGTATTTCGTCCTGCAGAAAAGTTAGGTCTCGTAGCGGCCTGTCGATCCTGCACTTCACGTTCAGCTTTACAAGCAAGATGAAACAAACGAGTAATAGTAGCATAGTCCTTGTATTCTAGAATAGTTTGTATCTCCCTGTTTAAGCCACCTATGAAACGTGCAAACATAGCTTCATTATCCTCTACTAGGCCACATCTAATCAATCCAGTTTGTAATTCTTGATAATATTCCTCTACAGAATTTTTTCCTTGTCTCAAACGCTGTAATTTTTGTAGCAATTCACGTTGATAATAAGGAGGAACCCAGCGAGTACGCATAGCATCTTTTAAAGCAGCCCAAGTAGCTGGAATATTATTAGCATGCAATCTACAATGTTCAGACCACCAAATAGATGCAAAACCCGTGAATTCACAACCAGCAGCAGTAACACGTCTATTCTCAGGATATTGTAAACATGTAAAGCGTTGTTCAGTTTCTAACTCCCAAGTAAGATAAGCATCAGGAATATATCTACCCTCAAACGGCTTAAGATTCAATTTAAGTTTAGGCACATGTTCATCATCGCGTACCTGAGGGGGTGGTTGGTGTCGACCGTGGCGAATGTTGGGACGTGGACGTCCAGCTGGCTGTTCATAGGCCGCTTCTTGTTCCACCTCCTCCTCGTAATCACCCTCGTAGTTGTCGTCCTGGCCGACGTCAGAGGCAGCAGCAGCAGTAACTGCAGCAGCAGCAGGAGCACCAGCAGCTTGTCCGCCCGGAAACAGAATACGTCGTGCACGTCGTGGTGGCGGTGGCTGTGCTGGAGCGGCCGCAGGCTGTATAGGTAAGCGTGCGAGCAACTCAGTAAACTTGGCGTCGAGCTTGGTGTCGATCATCTTCTCCACACCATCAATCGCCTCTGTAAATCTGTTCTCGATGTCATTCACCTGTTCAGACATCATTTGTGCAAATTTATCATGTAATGCTTTGTTTGTCATATTCTCCCAATCAGGTGCATCCCGCGCCACTTCATCATGGGATCCTGGCATGGTTAGCAGAAATAGAAAACACACAGAAGTATGATCCTACTTCGACTAAGGGGATGTGGGGTGGTGGAAAGCACAAATCCGTCAAGCTTTTCTTCAGTTCTTACCGATTCTTACCTAGCAGCAGGTGGTGATGTACAACCAACGGGTCAAAACTCTCAGAGATGTGGTAGAGCGATGGCCAGGAGGTGTCAACCGCACGAAGTAGAATATATGTGGAGCTGTAGGTAGGTTTGACAAATATGGTAGCAAAAAGCTCAACAGTAATCAAAACAGAGATGCAAAGTTGAATAAACACTCAACGTCGGTACTGTGCTGATCCCAGGCTAGACCGTACTAGAGACGCGAGCCTCAAACACCAACGAAAGCACGGCGCGGCACGTAATCAACTGAGAAGCACACTCTGAATTTTTTTTTTTTTGCGATGCGGGACTGCGGTGGCTGAAAAAGTGCGAAAAAATCACTATGGTGGCGAACGTCTCAAAATGAGTTTCTGGACCTAAGGAACGTATGGGCACGAAATTTTTGGCCTAAAAACTGCTCTGAAAAGCGTGCCAGACTCTTTTTTTTTTTTTTTTTTTTTTTTTTTTTGGAAATCACCCCCCTTCTCTGGACGGAAAAAGTTTGGTGAAATCCGACTCTAACAACTCAAAACTAATCTGGCTACAGAGAGATCAGGATCCTTACTGATGGTGGAACTCAACTTGGACTCGTGAGACGTGGTGGTGTATCTGCACTTGGATTGGCGGAACGTGGTAGGATGACTACTGTGCGGCGGCGACGTGGCAAACTGTGATCAGAACTCGAAACTCTAAGGGAACTAGACGCTAAGATCAGCAACTTGACACAACGATGCAACCGTAAATTCAACAAAGCAAGTACTGAAAAGAAAACTGGACAAAGGCTAGGACTGTCTTGGGACGTGATGATCTAACCCTAATTTTTTTTGTTGGCTTTTTCGTGGACTGTAGGTATGAAGAACAGAACCAATCTAGACTATGAAAACTGGTAAATCTCACTAAGCAACCTGGAAATCTGATACCACTTGATAGAGGCGAAGGTGTCCCGATGTTTCGATGAGAGATAACTATCGATTTGGTGGAGACGACTCTGACGATCCGACTACGAACGTGCGAAGACGTTGCGCCTTAGCGATCGCTAAACCAACTCCGAGAGGTTATTGATCCCGCGGATGCACGATCAACCTGACCACGAAGGTCTAATTCCTGCAAGCAATCGAAGAACAAGCAAGAACTAAGAATTGCAATCTGGATATTGCGAATATAAGATGAATGATTACGAAAGTTGGGGTTCCAATGAGGTCTTGGCCTGGTCGGATGACACAAACGAAGAGCTCGAAGTTGCGGCTATGGCTAACTTATATCTAATTAAAACCCAAGTCTAAACGACGCCCTAAGGGCTGTATATATGGGGGAACAGAGGGGATTTTCGTGACCCCTTGGAGGTGGGGTCCGAAAACAACCCTAACTCGGTTTCCCCACACATACGGACTCTAAAAACTGCCTATAATGTGGTATTTCGAAATTACATGGGCCCAGCCCAATATTAAGGTGGCGCAGCACCTATAATTGCTCTTGGACGAAAATAATGAAGTGGCATCTCGTGTATTCCGTCCAAGCCTTCATGCATGCCTTATGGTGGCTTCAACGTGCGAAAATCCCCACTGGAAGCTCCACTGTACTTTCCCCCGCGCGCACCTTCTTCTCCATTCTTGATCCCGCTCCAATGACCATCCTTCTTGTCCATGCTAGGTCCTTCATTCATAACCAAAACAAAAGTATCTAATTTAGGCAGCATCATATGTTCATGAACAATAGAAGGATTCGCAAGAAACGAAAGTACCTGATAATTTAGTTGACGTGCACGTGCTCTAGTAACTGGTCCAGTATGTGTAGTTGGTGAGGGTATGGGTGTAACATTAGTAGGGATGTCCTCATCACCTGGGGGCCCCCTCTGGCCCCACTTCTGGCCGGTGGAAGCTTCTGGTGCGTGGATTTTCTGTGAATTTTCCCGGAATTTTCTGAGATACCAAAAAATCCATTTTCCTGCACACAATAAAACCATACAGGCAGCTCTGCTGAAAACAGCGTTAGTCCGGGTTAATTTCGTCCAAATCATGCAAGAATGAGGGCAAAACAATAGCAAAAGTGTTTGGAAAAGTAGATACGTTTGAGACGTATCAATGATGCAGTTCGCTTGTGAAAAAAAATCCGACCCATAGCTACTCTGGTTCATTTGAATATGATGTTGCAACCCATCTGCTAACACTATGTAATATGATGTTGTTGATTTATGATGGTTGGTAACTCATTTTTGCAAAAAGAAAAATAAATAAATTCCTACAGCAAGTTTACTTCTTTTTCCTCCCCTTGTAGTGCCCTTTTATTTCAAGAAAGAATCTTTCGAGAGGTTACTTCATGCAGTGCACAATGCACTCCGCTTCGTTCTATGTTGAAGAGTGAAAAACAAATGAAAAATAAATAGAAAATGAACTGCAAAAAAGAAAAAAAAATGTAGTTCACTCGATTTTTTTCATGCAGTTCGCTTCATTTGTGCCCGCGATTCACTTCCCCTAACCGAACTCAAAAGTTCCAACAAATGAATCAAAAAATTTATGCAGTTCTCTTCTCTCGATAATGCAATGCGACTGTCCGTCGAAGGCAGTTCATTTCATCGATTCCAAGTTCGCAAAAAACACGTGTGTTTCTGTTTGCCGAGAATGCAGTGCGCTTGCCTGTCGGATGTGGTGCGCTTGCCCGTCCGATGCAGTTCACCTCGCCCGATTTCGGTTCCGCGAAAAACAGAGTTCCGCGTTTTAGTAAATTTGATGTAGCTTTTAAATGATGAATTAGAGAATGTGTTTTACATGAAAATGGAGCTCCTCGACGATATCTATCCAAAGGTGTATGAGTTGCATCGATCGGACGAACGAATCAAAAAAAATTACACAAAAACATCCGCTGTCCACAAGAGGGCAGAACACTGTTTTCAAAATTCCTTCAAAACCGTGAAGAATCTCGAAAAGTGTTCAACATATCCGAGATGCTCCTACTCCATACGAATCCAACGATGTATCATACGCATTGTTCCGAAAACGGTTAAAAAGTTTGACTCTCTACAAGATCCGCCGAAAAAAATAGAGTTTGTGCGTTTTTTTCTTTCAATTTGACAATCCTCTCAAACCATGAGGAATTAGAAAAAGTGGTCTACATATGAATGAAGCGCCTAATCAATATATTTCCAATGGTGTATCATACGCATCATTCCGACGAACGGTTGAAGATAAATCGCAAAAAAAACTCCCGCTGTGAAAATGGGCTGACGCACCATTTTCAAAACTTCTCTTAATCCGTGAATAATCGGGGGAAGTGTTCAACATACAAAAAATGCTCCATTTTCATACGAATCCAACGGTGTATCATACGCTCAATTCCGATGAACGGTTAAAAAGTTAGAGCCAAAATACTTCATGTAGTTCTGTAATATTAGCAGAATAACTATTTTGCTAACAATTCTGCACTACATCGGACGCTAATGAGAACCGCACTGCTGACTCACGAGCACTGCAGCTCGGATAAAACAGAACCGCCGGTTGGTGCCCGAGTTACACGGGGTAGTCCCAGGAGAAGCAGCCACATCCCTCGGAGTCATCGAACTCGAAGTTGTCTTCGGCAACTGACGCAACTTCGCCAAGCACGTGCTCGAGTTCGAGGTACTCGACTGGCAATCGCAGTATCACGCCATATTAGGGCGGCCAACATTCGCGCAATTCATGGCAGTCCCACACTACGCCTACCTTAAGCTCAAGATGCCAGGATCATCAGGAGTCCTCACGATCAACGGAAGCTTCATCAAATCAGATCAATGTGATCGTGACTTCCACAGAATCCCCGACACATTCGGAGCCGAACATGAACTCAGAGAAATAGCCATGGTGACGGACAAGAGTACCTTCCCACTGGTGGACCGAGGAGAATCCAGGGAGTACGGACGCGACTTCAGTATCGACAGCGACACAGTCACTCACCAAGTGCACCCGACGGACTCGGACAAAACAGTCCGCGTGTACGCCCACCTACCAGAGGAGCAGGCGACGGCTCTCGTCGCTTTCCTTCGAGACGAGTGGAAATATTCGCCTGGTGCCTAGCCGACATGCCTGGGATACCACGCGAATTCGCGGAACACGCCCTACGCATCAAGAAAAACACGAAGCCGGTGAAGCAAGCGCTGAGACGATTCTCGGAGCCCAAGCGCAGAGAAATCGGAGAGGAAGTCAACCGGTTACTCGACGTTCAGTTCATCCGAGAAACGAAGAAAGCCACCTGGATAGCCTACCCAGTGCTGGTGCCCAAGAAAGACACGACCGTGCTGCGCATGTGTGTCGACTACGGACCAATCAACAAGCATTGCCCGAAGGATCACTTCCCCCTTCCTAGAATCGATCAGATAATCGACTCAACAGCAGGGTGTGATTTACTTTCCTTTCTCGATGCCTACTAAGGATACAACCAGATCAGGATGAAGGAAGAAGACGAAGAGCACACATCGTTCATCACCCCCTATGGCGTATTCTGCTACAAAACCATGCCCTTCGGGCTAAAAAACGCAGGCGCCACTTACCAACAAATGATGCAGGCCTTCCTGAAGGAGCAAATAGGAAGAAACGTGCAAGTCTACGTGGACGACATTGTCATCAAGACCTACAAAGTAGCCACACTACTCGACGACCTGCGCGAAACCTTCACGGAGCCCAACAAATACATAATCAAACTCAACCCAAAGAAGCGCGCATTCAGCGTACCGGCGGGAAAGCTGCTTGGCTATATGGTCTCTGCCCGAGGAATCGAGGCAAACCCTGAGAAAGTCCAAGCCATCACCCGCATGCAAGAACCAACCGACGTCAAAGGAGTACAATAGCTCACCGGAAAACTCACAGCCCTAAGCCGCTTCATCAGCAGGCTGGGAGAATGCACGCTGCCTTTCTATCAGTTGCTCAAGTGGACGGAGGAAGCCCGCCAAGCATTCGCGGACCTGAAAAAGACACTCTCGACCCCACCAATCCTGGCGGTACCCAAGGAACGAGAGAAGCTATACCTCTACGTGGCAGCACGTAGCAGTGTAGTAAGTACAATGCTCGTTGTCGAACGCGCAGAAGAAGGCAAGGTATAGAGCATCCAGAGACCAATCTACTACCTCAGCATGCTCCTGACCAAATCCCAGCAGCGGTACCCGCACTATCAGAAGCTACTACTGGCCATCGTCATGACCTCAAGAAAGGTGTCCCTCTACTTCGACGAGCACCCCATCACAATCGTGAGCAGCGCACCACTCACCGACATACTCAACAACCCTGGAGCAACCGGGCGAGTCGCCGAGTGGAACATTGAGCTCAGCCCACGGGACCTGCAGTTCAAGAACCCAACAGCCAGCAAAGCCCAAGTAATCCCAGATTTCCTGGTCGAGTGGACGGAGGTTCAGACGCCAGGCCCTCCAGACCTATCAAGCTCATGGTCAATGTTCTTCGATGGGTCCAAGAGACAACAAGGAGCTGGGGCAGGAGTCGTGCTCATCTCCCCTAAAGGAACAAAACTGAAATATGTCCTCCAGATCAACTTCAGTCACGCCTCCAACAACGAAGCAGAATACGAGGCACTCCTCCATGGCATGCGCATGGCCAAAACATGCGGAGCCACTCGCCTCCTAATTTACGGGGACTCCAATCTCGTCGTCCAGCAGACGATGAGAAACTGCAATGCAATAGCCGACAACATGGCGGCCTACCAAAAGCTCTACAACAAACTCGAAGGAAGTTTCGACGGTTGCGAGCTCAACTACATCACCAGGGACAACAACACAGAAGCTGACGAGCTCGCAAACATCGGTTCGACCCGGGGGCCTGTACCACCCGGCGTTTTCCTCGAAAGCATCAGTCGGAGATCCATCAAGGTACAGGCAGCAACACCTGAAGCAGTCGTGGACGGCGAAGACGCAACAGAAATGGCGCAGGTGGCAGTAGCAACCCCATCAGAAGGCACAAGCACCAGCACATCGGACAGCACAACTTCGACAGAGCTCGAAGGACCCGTCTGGACAAAACCGTTCTTCTGATTCCTAATCGAAGGCACGCTACCACAAGACGTGGCCGAAGCACGACGCATCAGCCGACGATCCAAGGCATTCACGGTGATCAACAGACAACTATACAAGCGCAACATCACCCAGATACTCCAAAGGTGCATCGACGAAGAGGACGGCAAAGCCCTACTGCTCGAAATCCACGAAGGCACCTGTGGGCACCACGCGAGCAGTCGAGTGCTCGTGTCCAAAGCATTCCGAGCTGGGTTCTACTGGCCCACAACCATGAAAAACACAGAGGAAATCGTGAGACGTTGTGTCGCTTGCCAGAAATTCGCCAACAGGCCACACGCTCCCGCATCAGAGCTCAAGACCATACCACTATCCTGGCCGTTCGCCACCTGAGGACTTGACATGGTGGGCCCACTCAAGAAATCATCAAAGGGCGGAAGGACACACCTACTCGTCGCAGTCGACAAGTTCACTAAATGGATCGAAGCAGTGCCCATCACCAGCTCCACAACCCTCACGGCTGTCAACTTCATCAAGTCGATCATCTTCAGATTCGGAGTACCACACAACATCATCACGGACAACGGCACGAACTTCACAGCCGCAGAGTTCCAGAACTTCTGCGAAGAACTGGGAATCAAAATTAATTATGCATCAGTCGCGCACCCGCAGTCCAACGGCCAGGTGGAAAAAGCAAATGGCCTTGTATGCGGGGGAATCAAGAAACAGCTCCTCGCACCACTCGAGCAAGCCGCCAGCAACTGGGTAGAAGGACTCCCCGCGGTCCTATTGAGCCTACGTACTACACCAAACACCGCGACCCAGTACACACCCTTCTTCATGGTGTACGGGGCAGAGGCAGTCCTACCACATGATCTCAAGTTCGGAGCACCTCGGGTCACCGGATACGAAGAAGAAGAAGAAGAAGAAGAAGAAGAAGAAGCACTACAAGATGACAAAGATACGGCCGACAAAGCAAGAGACGCAGCCCTGGCAAAATCAGAGGGGTACCAGGACAAACTACGTACCTACCAAAGCAGTCGATTGCGCACTAGAACCTTCAACAAAGGTGACCTAGTCCTACGACTAATACAAGAGAAGGTCCATAAACTTGCCCCCCAATGGGAAGGACCATTCATAATTTCAGAAATCATCGGAAGTGGCACCTACAGGCTGAGGAACCCGAAGAAAGACGAGGACGTGGGAAACCCATGGAACGTAGCAAACCTGCGACTGCTCTATCCATAGCCCCTATCGGTCGGACATGACTGGCAACTCATGTAAGCGCTTGACCGCAATAAAATAAATGTTTCCCAAATACTGCCATCTCAAAGCACTCGGGGGCTTAAGAGTAAAATCCCCCCGAGCAACGCTATCGCCTACGCGATCTTAATCAGAGCACTCGGGGGCTTAAGAATAAAATCCCCCCGAGAAACGCTATCGCCTACGCGATCTTAACCAAAGCACTCGGGGGCTTAAGAGTAAAATCCCCCCGAGCAACGCTATCACCTACGCGATCTTAATCAAAGCACTCGGGGGCTTAAGAATAAAATCCCCCCGAGAGACGCTATCGCCTACGCGATCTTAACCAAAGCACTCGGGGGCTTAAGAATAAAATCCCCCCGAGAGACGCTATCGCCTACGCGATCTTAACCAAAGCACTCGGGGGCTTAAGAACAAAATACCCCCGAGCAACGCTATCGCCTACGCGATCTTAACCAAAGCACTCGGGGGCTTAAGAGTAAAATCCCCTCGAGCAACGCGATGTTCATCAAAAGCACTCGGGGTCTCGAGTACAACTCCCACCCGAAGGACGCAATCGTCACCCACGCGACCACTGCATTCAAGCACTCGGGAGCTCGAGGACCATCGCCTCCCGAAGATCGTTCGCGTAGTCTGAAGCTTAAAAAATGCTCAAGCAAACAATACCCGGCTAGCCCCACCTTGTCGGGAACCGGGGTTAGCGTATGCAAGCCTCGCTACAACACAATTATATGGAGAGCCGAGAACCGTACCCACTTGTCTAAGCAGACAAGGCCAAGCACAGAACGTTCTCGGAAAGCATCGAACGTGAGGGGCATCCCATCCAGGCCGGATGATCAACTGAAATGGGTCCTCATCGTCCGCACACAAGTCTAAATGATATGGGTGATGAACTCCCATACTCATAGACAAGTCGCCTCAACCATACTATCGATTGTATTATAACCCTTACATAGACTTACTCCAGCCCGATCACTTAGTCGGGGTCTAGGGCGGGCTCGATCATACATCAAAGTGTGCACGAGACAGAGTCTCGAACAATCGCATCGCGATGCCCCAAGCTGCGCACATCTAAGGGCCACTTGGTGTATAAAAGACCGCCAGCCAGATCACAACTAAGGTCTCGAAAACCCATACAAAGACATGCATGTTATAAACATACACGCAGCACACATGCCTTGTATGAACAGCAGGTATCATTGCAATTCTCTACAAAGTATACATCTTTATTAATAACTCTTACAGAGTGCACACAGAGATCACAAGCATGTGATCCAACATTACAACAAACAAGCGGAAGAAAAGTAGGTCTGAGTACAGACAAGTTTCACAAATGGCTTAGAGAAGCCTTATCTATAAACAAGCCCTCCACGAGGGAACCAGTCGTCTGACTGGGACTACACTAGCTTGGTCTTGGTCTGAGTCTTCATTCTTCAAGCTTCGTGTAAAAATCACCATCGGGGTCGGTGGGTTCATCTAAAACATAGATTAAGCAAACGTGAGTACAAAATCGTACTCAGCAAGACTTACATAGGAGCTATACTACTCATGCACATGTATCAAGGTAAAGGGAGGTGGGGTTTCACTTGCAGAAGTGCCAGCTTTGACTTGGCTAATCCTGAACTACGAGTACCAGACTTGAGGTAAGAAGCGTACACGAGTCCACTACATCTCTTCAACCAATGACACCACTATGGTTACTTCCTCGACTTCCCCACGAGAAGCACACCATAGCACTCACGCTTATCTTGCGAGTTTTAGAAGTATCCAGTTCAAGTTGTCTAATAATCGAGCACAGCTCTCCAAGTAGTCCCTTACCGCGGACGCGGCTATTCGAATAGTTTATTAACCCTGCAGGGGTGTACTGCTACACACATGAAACTATCAGTTACCGCCTTTGTACTCGACACCGTTCAAGAGGTGCCGGCGAGGATAATTCCCACAACTTTTACCTCACAGCCAACTCAAGTTCAAAGGAGACGCCTATCTAGGCTGGAATCCACATCGTGAACCCGGCTGGTTTACCGATGTGGTCCCAGAAGATGTGTGCAGGGTCCCAAGCCGGTCTGAATAGCCGTTCTTCCACTTCGCAGACCGTGCCACAGACCTACCAGAACTCCAAACTAATGCGACTCATTGAACTGAGAAGGGGTGAGTTAGTAGGTTGAGCGGGGGTCCATGTTCCCAACATGTGGTAGTACTCTTCGTCTTGGATCACCACACAAGAACTCGGGCTTAGGGCGGTGTTCAACGAGACAACCCACTGTGTACTCCTACACAACCTCTCATCGTTCACCTTGTATTAGGGTAGATTCACCAACACATTTCACTTTCATCAACACCATATTTATCATCATCCCGACTCACATCATAAGCAACCTCGTTGTACCACTAAGCATGCAATAAGCAGTAATAGTTGCAGGGGCCACATGATATCAACCAACTCCTACATCTGCTAGGATTTTGGTTTGCTTACTACTGTGACAAGATGATAGGTCATGCAAAGGATATGGGTTCAACTATGCGATAGAAACGTTATCATGGTGATCATCCTAAACAATGCATAAGCGAGACATGAGAGGGAAGTGGGATTTTATTGACATGATCAATGGGGGTTTGCTTGCCTTGCCGACGAGGTTTCGATAACGGTGTCTTCAACGAAGGGGGCAGCCTCCTGCTCCGGTTCCACCTCTACTCGACAAACAACAACCAAGGAAGCAATATAAATACAATGCACAAACACATGGTTGAAGGTTGAAACTTGATGTATATGTTTCTGATGTGTTTGGGCAATTCCATTTAAATGGAGTATATTGCAATTTGAATTGCAAATTCAAACTCCACATTTGAATTCAACTTAGCCAAGTTGCATGTGACATTGTTTGATCATTTTGAACCTTTTGGAAATGTGTATGATATGCCTCTGATGTGTGGTTGAATTGTAGCATAATTCCAAGTTCCAAGTTGCAATATCATTTGATTTGAATTTGAATTAATTTCAAATAAACCAAATGACATATGCTACTGGTCCCATTTTAAAATCAATTCCAACATAGTTGGAAGTTGCATATTTGGAAAGATAATTTTCTCCTGATCATTTTTCATATATTATTTGTCCAATTTGGAGTTAATATGAATTTTCTATGAATTTCCAAAGTTTGGGGTATTTTCTGGAATTTCTGGAATTCTTTTAATTCAAATAATCTCTGGAAATTCATTTAATTGATTTATTGCGTCAGCTGACATGTGGGTCCAGGGTGTCAGTGACTGGATTTAATTAACCCGTGGGTTAAATTAATCCAGTGGCTTAATTAAGCCACTGGGCCCACTGGTCAGTGACCCAGGGGGTCATTAGGCGAGTGATTAAGGGAGGGGGTTTGGCTAACTCGCCGGCGGCTAAACGCCGGCGACTGGACCGCGGCGGCGCTCTGTGTTCTCCCTCTTCTGGCCTCCATTATCTGCGCCGAGACCACCGTTCGAAAGCCCGTGATGAGCTGCGTCGAAAGCACCACCTGCACGTCGCCGGGGAGGTCACGTTCGTCGACTGCTTCGACCTTGGCGGCGGCCGGAGCCACGGCTTGGAGTAGAACTTGCGAAACGGCCACGGGGAGAAGCAAGCATGGTCGCGTTGGGTTGCTGGGGACTCCAGGAGTACTACGGGCGCACTGGTGAAGACGGAAGCGCACGGGAGCGAGCGCATGGTCAACCTCGGCGGCAACCGTACTCGGCTTCCATGGCGGATCCGGCTAGAGGGAGCAATCGAAGGGGGAAGTTTAGGGGTTTTGAACCCGAGCTCACCAGGAACTCAGTAGAGGTGGTGGCGAGGGCTGGGGTGGCTCAACGGCGGCGGAATTGACGAAGTCCTTCACGGCGGCCGGCGAGGACTCGAGGAAGAATCTGGCGTCTACGCGGGCTCCGGGCTCGATTCCTTGCACTGCTCGACGAAGACGACGACGAGGAAGAACTTGGACACGGTCTTGGGGCTTCTCGGCGTCAATGGCCACGCGGGGGCTCAACGGTGCTCCGGCGTGCTTCACGGGCGGCGATGAATCGGGCGAGAGAGGAAGGGGAGGTGTTCCTGGAGGGAGGGGAATGAAGCGGGGCGGTTCCAGGATGCGTCCAGACGCGACTACGTGGACGGGGAGGAAGCAGGAGGTGGCCAGCATCGTCAGCATGCTCGCCACGGCGGCAGCAGCCTGCCTGGCGCGAGGAAGAAGACGGCCTTGTCCCTGGGCTGGGCTGCCTCGGTGAGTTGGGCCCGTTTGAGGTAAGCCTTTTTTTGCCTTTTCTGTTTTCTGTTTTTCTTTCTGCCATTTGTTCCGTTTAGCTAAAATAAATAGCTAAACATTTTATTAAATGCTGAAAACTTTTATGTGGCCTCATAATAATATAGACTAGCCACTCATAAACTTTCAACATTTTTAAAATTCAAAAGATTTGAATTTTCAATCAAATAGGGGTATTTCTTTTATTCCAAGGCACTGTTTGAATATTAGAAAATTCCATGAGCATGGGATTGCTCCCAAACCATTTTTAAAATGATCAGCACCATTTATAGGAATTTTCCAAATGTTCAAATGATTTTTGGAAAAATATTTTTATCTGGCTATTTGATTTAAATTCTCAGGGCTTTTCTTTTCCCCAATTTTGATTTTCTTTTTGAATTTTTCACATGATGCAAGTAGTACTTGATCCTAGCACATACCTAACTTGGGGTTGTGACACACCTGATTAAAACAAGGCTCGAAAAACATGGCCACAATCAGATGGAGCACCCAAGTACTCTGAAGAAACTTTGGAGGAAGCACAGAACCCAGGCTCATTTAGTCTTCACCCGATCGCCTAAAGACTCGGGGGCTACTCCCATCGGGAGCGCTGCCGTGCACCTGCTAAAAGACAGAAACTAACGACAAAGGAAACAAATTTCAGCCTACGCTCGACCCTTCGACTCAAGCGTAGCCTCGGGGGCTACTCCCATCGGGAGCGCTGTCGCGCACCCGATAGAACCCACAGTGCAAAGACGGACTCGAAGACAGCTCTCGGCCGCAAAGGACTCGAACACAACTCTCAGTGCCAAAGAAAATATACAGCTCCATTGCAAAGGATCAAGCACAGTTTACATCATAAGGATCGTCTTCAGTACAAAAAGGACTCAACTACATTTGGATAGAAGGCAGCTCCTGTTACAAGAGGGAATCACCCAAGGAATTATGACTTCTACATGTGTGCCCAGGAGGGTAATCGACTCTAGTACAAGAGCATCATCACAGACAAGGGAGGAGTCGAAGTAGCAGGCTCATGATGTCAATGACATAACAAAAGGTGAAGCTCGACTTATTTGCGGAGACATTGGATACGATGCTCCACCAGCTTCTTCTCCTGCTCCTCTAGCTTCTTCTCCAGCTCCGCTCAAGCTGCCGGCGAAGATGACGCCGCTGCCTCCAGTTCTACAAGGTCGCCTGCCGCGCTCGTTTAACCGGTGGCTTGACATCGAGGTCTTCGTCAGAGCCAGAGGGGGAAGCAGTTGAAGACGGCTGGCCACCTGCACCAGACGAGTCCCTGGAGGAAGAAGCAGTCGAAGACGCCGGCTAAGGACTCATCGACTTTGTGGAGCTGTCGTTGCTCGACTCCTGCCCATGCGGATCCATGCTATTGCCTCTCGGATCGAATGCGCGGACAGTGACAGTGCTTTCGCCTCAAAGCGACAGCTGAGCATATCGCCATCTCGCAAATTCAACCGCCGAGCAAACAAACTCCAACCAAAGCCAAGAAAAATCAAGCGAGAGCTATCAACCTCCAAGTCAACATAAGAAGAGGATCGGCAACTCCCTTGAAGATGCAGAAGCAAGCCATCCAAGCCACGCTCAGAGACAATGGCGGAAAAAGCAGAGGGAAGAAGGATGCGATTGGCACTTTTTCCACGAACACGTAAAATAAAATCATAGCGCCAGAATCCCTCCTCCAAGGGAGAGGAGGAAGGCAATGGTGTCGTACCATGGCAACCACCATGGCATGAGCGTGGTGTGCGGCCACCACGGCCACGACGAACACGGCCACGGCCAACACCTCGCCTGGGAACCATGAGCGGAAGAAGAGATGAAGGAAGAAGCAAAGCAGCGAGTTGGATAGAGGCGTGGAAGAGAAAGGCTTATTTATAGAACAATAATCCTCAAAGCACAGAGAAGCCAAGACGACAGCAACAATTAATTCAAAGACCAAACGTCCCAGCCGTCTCGGACTCCAAGACGAAGATGCTTTCCCACGGGACGCACTGTACGCAAGACGCGTCAATTCGCGCGCGTTTCCAACGCGCGTATGGGAAACTCAACCGGCGCCTGCCGCACGCCACAACGGCCATTATTATGACCGGTCCTGAAGACGTGACGGTTCACTGTCAGAGCATCCCTGACATCCATCAAACAGAGGCATCGTTATCCCTGACAAGAGGAGAAGAAAACCAAACAGACATCAAGGCCCTGAGATTCCATCTCTCAGATCTTTTCCATAAGGAAAGAAAAATATCTTACTCCCATCGGGAGAGTACATCATAAGAGTCTCGGGTGCTCCCTCACCCTAAAGGTCAGCCATGTGCTCGAGTGACCACTCGCACTTATGAGAGTCTCGGGTGCTCCCTCAACCCGACGTAAGACAAACATGCATTCGCCAAGACCATGCGGCGGTAAGAGTCTCAGGTGCTCCCTCACCTCAAGAGCCGAAACGTCATTCGAGTGATTACTCGCGAAAAACCCCCCGACTGGGCACTCGAAACAAAGCTCCTCGGGTGAATGAGTGAACAGCTCGCTTGATGTTTTGTTCCAAGCGGGTGCAATGCTGTAAGGCTCCGCGCCTCAAAAACACACATTCCTGGAACACGATACACTGTGCCCAGATGCCACGCAAGATTAGCGTGTAGGTAAGACCCCGCTGCGAAGTACGGCCGGGCTGGGACTTGCCGAAGAACGATTTCACTCCCAACCTTTCCCATGCGCCGCGCATGATAGAAAATCCTGGCGGACGCGCCTTAGGCTGTACACATTACTGGCGGCAAATGAACACTGTAAGACCTGAAGCGGCCGAACTTTTGCTCGACACCAGTGTTCCAAGCTCACGTCGAGGGACGTGGGTTTGATTGGGCTACTGTGGTATTTTCCCTAGTGCAATTCACCAAGGCTCGACCCGTCTACTCCTTGGGCCCTTTCAGCTTAGCATCCCTCGAAACAGGTTTTGTCATGGCCACCAGACTGCCAGCGACCCGCGGATGAACCGCGCATACCAATAACCGACGAATGAATGTACTCGAGTCCCTGCGCGACTCTCTGAGTCCCCCAGGCACTCGGGGGCTACTGACGAGGGGGTGACCCCACGACTCCTACGGATGAGCCTACCTGGTGTCCATGAAGGCAGAAGGCCCATGAAGATACAGCCTCGGCCCACTAGTTGGCACCGACGTAGGAGTCCGCGACTCACAAGGAAGGTGCAAAGACCTGCCGTACGGAGCAAGCTAGGGTTAGGAAAGCTTACCTGTAAACGTAGATGAACTCCCCGAGACCTAGCCCGGTATATAAGGGCTAGGAGGGGCGACGCCAAAGACATCTAATATCACCTGTAACCCTAGCCTTGAGCGCTCCAGCCTTGGCCTCCATTGTAAACGCATCTCCCCCATTAATAATATTGAGCAGGAGCGAGCCTTCCTGTTTGTCGACGAGCTATCGTCCAACCTGTGCATCTCATGACTAACCCAGGGTCCCTGACCATGGGATTTTCCAGGGTTGATCCCCGTCAGTGGTGGAGAAGCTTCCGGAGGCGATTCCTCTCTCCAACAGGGTGCCGGGAAGAGGTCTTTTGGTGCTCCCGATCTTGGTAGTGCGACGGCGGTGGAACAGAGGAGAGATCGCGAAAAAGGGTTCCGTCCTCGAGGGTTTCTCGTCACGGGGAATAAATAGGCGAAGGGGGGGCAGCCAGAGGTGGGCCAAGGGCTCTAGGCGCCCCCTGGCGCGGCCTAGGGGGTGGCCGCGCCGGGTGGCCGCCTGGGCCCCCCTGGCTCCCTCGGCCCCCACTTTGGTTCTTCTTGAAGGTTCCTGTACGCTGATTTTTCCTATATTTTTCCCGGAATTTTTCTGGCACTTTAAATAAGGGGGAAACCTAAAATAGAAAAACAGCAGAAAACAGGAATTGGCACTGGGGTGCACTGAGTTGATAGGTTAGCCCAAATATGATCAAAAGTGTATCGAAGTTCATCAATATCATAGAAATATCGCACAAAAGAGGCATGGAGCAAGCAGAAATTATAGATACATTTTGGACGTATCAGCAGTTGTAAAAAAAAATCAACCACAATCGACGAAGTAACGATACAATCTACTTGTAACCTGAACATTTCATGACTCGTTCCATACATATCGAAACCATGGTCCTTCATGTGAGATGCCCCCGTTTGCAAGGAGATCACATGATAGCCTTTCTAAAAATGTCTTAAAGTTTTACCACATCATAGTTTTACCTTCTCACGGCGCCACGCAAAGTCTCGTGTATTTCCGAGCAATTCTCATTTTTTTTGATTTTTTTGTAATTTAAAAACCATCAAACTCAATGTTTCATGGTCGAAAGCCGTGAGCGAGGTGCGGCAAGTTCATTTCAATTCCACGTTGTGTACTGCACGTTAACCCGAGAGCACATACATGATATTTCAGCACACATTTGGTCAAATTTTGTTGCACTCGTAGTTCAAATTCAAATAAATTCATATCGAGTGCACATGAAACTGACTTAGCGCCATATATAAAACGGAAGATGAAAATGACAAAAGAAAAATCATAGCTCAAGTGTAAATAAATCCATAGCAACTGTCTAATCTACACTTAGTGACTTACATATATCAAACATCTCTCGTTAGATGACAAAATTTTTGGTGACACGGTAAAGCACACTGTACGTGTACTACAACCGTTTTCTTAACCTATACCATGAGATATTCGCCTGTGTGTTCTGATTGGCCAGAATGCAACACCATGGATCGCACGCCCTGCACTGTCCAATGCACACGGATCGAACGGTCGTCAATGAACCAACATCATGATGCTACAGGTCTAGTGGATATTATGTTTAACTCTTTTTTCCCGATTTGTAAGTGCAAAAAAGTTTAAAATTACTAAAATAACAAGGAATGCGTCCAAATTCGAAGACATATCACATATAGACGCGTGGCATTTGTGAAAAAAATCAACCACAATCGACGAAATAACAATTCAATCTACTTGTAACCCGAACATTTCACGACTCGTTCCATACATATCGAAACCATGGTCCTTCATGAGAGATAGTCACGTTTGCTAGGCGATCGCATGATAGCCTTTCTCAAAATGCCTGAAAATTTTACCACATCACAATATTACCTTCTCATGACGCCACATAAAGTCTCGCGTATTTCCGAGCGATTCTCTTTTTTTTGAATTTTTTGTAATTTAAAAACCACCAAACTCAATGGTTCATGGTCGAAAGACGTGAACGAGGTGCGGCAATTTCATTTCAATTACACGTTGTGTGTTGCACGTTAACCCGAGAGCACATACATGATATTTCAGCACACATTTGGTCAAATTTAGTTGCACCCGTAGTTCAAATGCAAATAAATTCGTATCGAGTGCACATGAAACTGACTTAGCGCCATATATCAAACGGAAGAGGAAAATACCAAAGAAAATCATAGCTCAAGTGTAAATAAACCCATAGCAACTGTCATATCTACACTTAATGACTTACATGTATCAAACACGTCCCATTACATGACAAAATTTAAGTGACACGGTAAAGCACACGGTTCGTGTACTACAACCGTTTGCTTAACCTATACCTTGTGAAATTCACCCGAGCGTTATGATTGGCCAGAACGCAACACCACAGATCGCACGCCCTGCACCGTCCAATGCGCACGGATCGAACGGTCGACAATGAACCAACATCATGCTGCTGCAGTTCCGGTGGATATTTTATTTAACTCTTTTTTCCCGGTTCGTAAGTGCAAAAAAAAGTTTAAAAATACCAAAATAACAAGGAATGCGTCCAAATTCGAAGACATATCACGTATAGACGCGTGACAGCAGTGAAAAAAAAAATCAACCACAATCGATGAAGTAAAAATACAATCTACTTGCAACCCGAACATTTCACGACTCGTTCCATACATATCGAAACCATGGTCCTTCGTGAGAGATGCCCCGTTTGCAAGGCGATCACATGATAGCCTTTCTCAAAATGCATGAAAAGTTTACCACATCAAAGTATTACCTTCTCACGACGCCACGCAAAGTCTCGCATATTTCCGAGCAATTCTCATTTTTTTTCTAAGTTAAAAACCACCGAACTCAATGTTTCATGGTCGAAAGATGTGACCGAGGTGCGGCAAGTTCATTTCAATTCCACGTTGTGTGTTGCACGTTAACACGAGAGCACATACATGATATTTTAGCACACATTTGGTCAAATTTCATTGCACTCATAGTTCAAATGCAAATAAATTCATATCGACTGCACATGAAACTGGCTTAGCGCCATATATCAAACGGACGATGAAAATGACAAAAAAATCATAGCTCAAGTGTAGATAAACCCATAGTAACTGTCTAATCTACACTTAACGACATACATGTATCAAACATGTCCCTTTAGATGACAAAATTTCGGCGACACGGTAAAGCACACGTTTCGTGTACTACAACCGTTTGCTTAACCTATATCCTTCAAAATTCGCCCGTGCGTTCGGATTGGCCAGAACGCAACACCATGGATCGCATGCCCTGCACTGTGCAATGCGCACGAATCAAACGGTCGCCAGTGAACCAACATCCTGCTGCTGCAGTTCCGGTGGATATTGTATTTAACTCTTTTGTCCCGGTTGTAAGTGCAAAAAAAGTTTAAAAATACCAAAATAACAAGGAATTAGTCCAAATTCTAAAATATATCACATATAGACGCGTGGCAGCCGTGAAAAAAGAAATCAACCACAATCGACGAACTAAAAATACAATCTACTTGTAACCCAAACATTTCACGACTCGTTCCATACATATCGAAACCATGGTCCTTCGTGAGAGATGTCGCCATTTGCAAGGCGATCGCATGATAGTCTTTCTCATAATGCCTGAAAATTTTACCACATCACAGTATTACCTTCTTACGACGCCACGCAAAGTCTCGCGTATTTCCGAGCGATTCTATTTTTTTTGAATTTTTTGTAATTTAAAATCCATGAAACTCAATGGTTCATGATCGAAAGACGTGAACAAGGTGTGGCAACTTCATTTCAATTCCATGTTGTGTGCTGCACGTTAACCCGAGAGCACATACATGATATTTCAGCACACATTTGGTCGAATTTAGTTGCACCCGTAGTTCAAATGAAAATAAATTCTTATCGAGTGCACATGAAACTGACTTAGCGCCATATATCAAACGGAAGATGAAAATAACAAAGAAAATCACAGCTCAAGTGTAAATAAACCCATAGCAACTGTCATATCTACACTTAATGACTTACATGTATCAAACACGTCCCATTAGATGAAAAAATTTAAGTGACATGGTAAAGCACATGGTTCGTGTACTACAACCGTTTGCTTAATCTATACCCTGCGAAATTCACCCGAGCGTTCTGATTGGCCAGAACACAGCACCACAGATCGCACGCCCTGCACCATCCAATGCGCACGGATCGAACGGTCGACAATGAACCAACATCATGCTGCTGCAGTTCCGGTGGATATTTTATTTAACTCTTTTTCCTGGTTTGTAAGTGCAAAAAAATGTTTAAAAATACCAAAATAACTAGGAATGCGTCCAAATTCGAAGACATATCACGTATAGACGCGTGACAGCTGTGAAAAAAAATCAACCACAACGATGAATTAACAATACAATCTACTTGCAACCCGAACATTTCACGACTCGTTCCACACATATCGAAACCATGGTCCTTCGTGAGAGATGCCCCGTGTCACAACCCTCTGTTTAGGTTTGTGCCAAGTTTAAATTCCTTTGCATGATGAGAAAAAAATGTCAAAAGAAAATGGAATTAGTGTAGAAGAAAAAAAAAACCTAAAAGAATTAAATAAAAAGGCCAGATAAAAAGTTTTTCCAAAAATCCTCCAAACATTTTTGAAAAGTCTTATAAATGGGTGTGATCATTTTAAAAATGATTTGTAGTCAAACCCATTCCCTAGGATTTTTCAAAAAAATTGAAACAGGAGCTTGGAAAATCAATCTTAATCATATTTAAATTGGATTTAAATATTTTTAAATCAAAACATCCCAAAACAGTGGGAGTGACTAGGTATGTGTCACATAAGCCCATATAAATTGCTCTGGATTTTTATAAAATGAATTGATATTTAATTCAATTCAAAAATAATAATACAGAAAACAAAAAAACAAAAAGAATAAAAAGGTCGAAGCCACCTACCTCTCTTACCTCCGGCCCACCTGGCCCAAGCGCAGCAGAAGGCGGCCCAGCCTGCCAGGGGCAGGGGCGTCTTCAACCTCTCCCTTCTGGCAGAGGCGTGGAGCGCATGCCCGCCGTGGCATGCCACGTCCTGCTTGCAAGAGGGGCTCCCCATCCTCTACACGTCGCCAAGAGAACCCCCTGGGCGCCCTCTCCATTTCCCCTCTCTCTCCCCGGCCCTCCCCCTCTGAAACTCGCCGTTCCCGCGTGACCCGAAGCTCACCGCCGGCCACCCCCTGCGAGAAGACGTGGCCATCGAGCTCCCCACGCCGAACCGAGATGTCCAGCAGGTGCGCGACGACGAGCAGCATCTCCAGGTTGAAGATCCTGAGCGCGGGAGCTTCCTAGAAGACGCCCGCATCACCGTTCTTCTCCGGCCACCGTGGCACGACTCCGGCGAATTCGCCGCCACCACAACTCCTTCGTCGCTCCCGGCTTCTCCAGCACAACCAGGGTGAGCACGCGACCCGATTACCCCCTCTCAATGCTTCCCTTTGTGCCCCTGTCGCCATTTCGATGAAGCCGTGCGCCGGCCGCCGCGAAGCTTCTCCCCGCCATGGATTCCGGCACCACCGAGCTCCCTGTGATGCAGCTCTGGATGCGGAAGAGTGGGGGCTACCCCCTGGTAGCATCCCCACCTGCTCCCGTGGCCGGAGAGCCCAGCATCAGAGGTCTCCGCTGGCCTCCTCTCCGACGAGGCCCACCTGCCAGGGTAATTAGGGGGCTAACCCCCCTGTTTAGTTTGGCCTAAGCCACTGACAGGTGGGGCCAGCCCCCCTAAACAAATTAATTTTTAATTAAACAGAGTTTTAAAACCTATTCCACTGACACTGGGGCCCCACTGGTCAGCCCCTGATGACGCCAGCATTGCATCAGCATGATGCAATAACTCTTTTCTCTGATATTTTAATTCCAGGAAATTCCAGAAATTGTTTAAATCTTCAGAAATTCATAGAAAATTATCTGTAACTCCAAATCAAAAGTGTTATATATGAAAAATCATCAGAAAAATGCAAGGATTCCAAATATCATATTTTCATAGATGAAAAACACATCTATGATGATGGACCAGTAGCATTTAGCTATTTGGGTTATCTGGAATAATTCAAAATAAATGTTTAAATCATTTCAAATTAAATCTTTGCAATGCCAACCTTATCACATGAACATTAGAGGCATATCATACACATGACAACATAGTTTACAAAGACGAAACATTAGCAAATGCAACTTTGGCTAATTTGAACAACATTTGGAGTTTGAATTTGAATTTCTTATTCAAATCAACTTCAATTAACATGTAACAAATTGAACCTAGATCACATCAGTACCATGCCATGATTCATTTCTTGAATGTGCATTGCACTGTAATGTTCATACTTGTGTCTCGGTGTTTGCTTCTTCTCGATAGATCCATCGCCGGACGTAGTTCCTGTTTCTTCGAAGAGTGGCACCCCGAGTCCCGACAATAAGGCAAGCAAACCCCCTTTGATCATATCTATAAAAACCCAGTTTCCCTCTTGTTCTCTTATGCATGAATAGGTGATCACATGTTACCGTTCTACCGCTAGTTGAACCCATCCTTTGCATGACCTATAATTGTTGCCACAGTATTAAGCAAAACACAACCTAGCAGATACCATAATGTTTGTGTTCATCATGTGGCCCTTCATCCATGTTATGCTATGCCATGCTAGAGTTGTTTGCAATGAAGATGATCCATCTGGGTGATGTATCGGGATGGTAGTGAACAATGCAACATGATGGTAATGTGTTGGTGAAGTCACCCTAACAAAGGTGAACAATGAGAGGCTGTGTAGGAGTACACAGTGTGTTGTCTCATTTACACTGCCCTAGGCCCCGAGTTCTCGTGTTGTGATCCAAGACAAGAGTACTTCCACATGCAGGGTTATGGACCCCGTTTGGCCTACTAACTCACCCCGACTTTGGTCCAGGATTTGCATGGGTTATTGCTTCTTCGATTTGATTTTGTGCCGGAGTGGGAGGAGATGCACGGTTACTTTGTAGCACGGTTTAGGCAAGCGCAGTTCCATCCGTCGAGGTGGGCTTGTCGGACCGTCCATACATCGTCTGGGTCCTGAACAGCAACCCCGGCCGGATTCCCGATTGGGGTACATACTCAGATAGGCGATCCCCTGGACTAGAGTTGGAGCCGTGAGGTAAGTGCCTTGGTGTTTATCCTCGTCCGACATCCGCTTGAAGGATGACGAGTCATGGGCGGTAAGTGTTGACACGTGTGTGAAGCGTTCACCCCTGCAGGGTAATGATCTATTCGAATAGCCGTGTCCGTGGTTATGGACTACTTGGAGACCTTTACTTGATTATTAGACAACTCAAATGGATAATCTAAAAATCTCAAGATAAGTGTGAGTGCTTTGGGTTGCTTCCTCGTGGGGAAGTCGAGGAAGGATCCATGGTGGTGTATTGATGTGGTGATCAAGATTAGATGGACTCGTGTGCGCCTCTCATCTCAACTCTATGTAGTCGTAGTGCAGGATAGCCAAGTCAAATCTTTCTGTATTACAACCCCACTTGCCTTTACCTTGATACCTGAGCATGAGTAGTATAGTTTTGATGTAAGTATTGCTGAGTACGACTTTGTACTCACGTTTGCTTAATCTATGTTTTAGAGACGAGACCACTGACCTCTCGACGCCGACGAAGTAATGTAGTCCCAGATAGCAGCCTAGTCCCTCTAGAGGGTCTTTGTGTTTTCTTAAATTCTTCTTAAGCCATTTGTTAACCTTGTATTTACTAAGACATAATTTGCTTCCGTTGTTGTATGATGTAATGTTGGGTCACAGTTATGTGATCTCTGCTTGTAACACTACTATATCTGCTCTGTTTAGCAGATGCAATAAAACTATGAGTTTGTAGAGTTCATGTTGTGTTACCTGCTGTTCACACTAGACATGTATGCTGCGTGTATGATTATAACGTGCATGTCTTAGTGTGGGATTCGATAGCTTAGTTGAGTTCTTGCCGACGGTCTTTTATACACCAAGTGGCCCTTAGATGTGCGCAACTTGGGGCATCGCGATGCGATTGCTCGTGACTCTGTCACGTGGCACAGTTTGTTGTATGATTGAGCCCGCCCGAGATCCCGAATAGGTGATCGGGCTGGAGTCTATTTATGTACGTGTTATAATTCAATCGATAATATGGTTGAGGCGACTTGTCTATGAGTATGGGATTTCACCACCCATAATCATTTAGACTTGTGAGAGGGCGATGAGGACCCATCTCAGTTGATCATCCGGCCTGGATGGGATGCCCCTCACGTTCGATGCTTTCCGAGAGTGTTCTGTGCTTGGCCTTGTCTGCTTAGACAAGTGGGTACGACTCTCGGCTCTCCATATGATTGAGTTGTGACTGGAATTACATATGCAAACCCCGGGTCCCGACAGACTTGGTATCAGAGCAGGACTTCCTGTAGGATTACTAAACCTTGTCCGAAGTCGAGTCTAGCATTCAATAGTTATAAGTTACTTTGGGTATAAGGGAACAATGTAAGGCTTCATTTTTCTCCTTACCCTCATCGATCTGAGTTCTGAGTCACCCTCATCTTTTCTACGGGAAGATAGGACTAGGCTCTTCTATGTCTATACTAGAACATCTCGTTGTTTGATTCTCAGTAGCTGTAGGAATGTTTTGGTCGTCTAGAGTCACCATTCCATCAAGCCTTTTGAGAAGGTTCTGATCATTCTTGCAGATTGATTCATTTTTCCACCCCAGTACAGCCGTTATGTTGTCCGATTTGTCCCGTGTTTCCAGTGATTCCAATGCTTTTGCATTACAATCTTGTCCGCTCTTAAATTATGTCATTTTTGCTTTGATTCCATTATAAATCCTATTCTGATTGTTGATTTTTATCACACAGAATGTCAGGTGGAACTAGATGTGTTGGATCTGGTTACAGTAATCAAAGTGGTGATGATGACCCTCCTTCACCGCCTTCTGCAGCGTAAATCATGATGGAGGCTGAGAGAAATCGACGTGATCAAACACGCCTTTTGGAGCTCATTGAGAAGAATACTTCTCTCCAGCGAGATGCGGTAATATCCATCCAGGATTTCATCCTCTTGAACCCGCCAGTTTTCCGATGTTCATCTGAGCCCCTTGATGTCGATGATTGGCTCCGTTCCATCGAGTGTAAGCTTGAGACGACACATGTTTCTCCAGATGATCGTGTGATATTTGCGGCATACGTTCTGGAAGGTGCTGCTGGTGAATGGTGGGAAAGTTTTGTTGCAATGCAGCTTGATGGTCATGTAGTGACTTGGCAGGAGTTCCGTGATGCCTTCCAAGGGTACCACATTCTGGATGAGTTGATGGAAAGAAAGAGGGAAGAGTTCTGCAACCTATCTCAGGGAAATATGACTGTTCATCAGTACAGGACTGAGTTCAATCGTCTTTCTCGTTATGCCCCTGAGAAGATATCAACCGATGCGAAGAGGCAGGCAAGTTTCCGCAAGGGACTTAACATTGTCCTTCGTCATGATCTGAATCTCCTTGAATTTGTCAACTTCGAGGATTTTGTCAATAGATCATTCAGAGCTGAGCATGGAAATGAGGTCTTTGAAGAGTCTCGCAAGCGTGATCGTGATCTTGCTTCATCTTCTAGTTCGGGTTCTCAGAAACGTCGAATTTGGATCCCAACTAGTGCCATTCCTTCGCACTTGATTCCAAGACCATCTCCACCAAGTAAGAAAACCCAAAAATATAGTAAATAGCTTGCCATACAAACTCCACAACCTAACATCCGATTGTGCTACAAGTGTGGTAATCCTGGCCACATTGCACGACAGTGTTCATTGCATGAGAATGTTCCTCCTCGTCCAAAACATAAAGCCAAAGCTAAACCACCAAAGCCTTCCAAAGCCAAGTCCGCTATTGTTGAATACGGACGTGTGAACCATGCCACCATCAAAGAAGCCCAAGAGGATACTAAGGTTGAACTCGGTACACTTATTGTTAACTCCAAACCTGCTTCTGTTCTATTTGATTCTAGAGCCTCTCATTCCTTTTTGTCTGAAAAGTTCGCACTCCTGCATGACATTTCATTTGAGGAGTTGCCTACCCCTTTCATGATTAAAACTCCAGGATCCACATGGCGTACCAGTAGGGTAAGTCATGACAATGAAATTGCTGTTGAGGATGTTGTATTCCTTGCTTCTCTCATAGCCCTCAAATCTTCAGATATCGATATCATCTTAGGTATGGATTGGTTGTCAAAACACCGTGCCAAGATTGATTGTGCCACTAAATCAGCTCAACTCACTCATCCTTCTGGCAAGATAGTCCATTTAGCATCTCAAGGTTCAGAAACCCAGATTTATTCGTTGAATGAACATCCCCTTCCTAACCTTGAAGATATTCCGATAGTTTGTGACTTTTCGGATGTCTTTCCAGAAGAGCTGCCAGGAATGCCCCCTGACAGATGTGTAGAATTCATTGTAGATCTTATCCCAGGAACTGCCAAAATTTCCAGGCGCCCATATAGAATGGCCCCACATGAGTTAGCTGAGCTTAAAATCCAACTGGAAGCTTCGTTGGCAAAAGGATTCATCCGCCCTAGCTCATCGCCATGGGGTTGCCCCATTCTGTTCGTAACGAAGAAAGATGGAACAGAAAGGATGTGCGTAGACTATCGCCCGCTAAATCTAGCGACGATAAAGAACAAGTACCCACTTTCAAGGATCAATGATCTTTATGATCAACTTGCTGGATCCTCTGTCTTCTCAAAAATGGATTTGAGATTAGGTTATCATCAAATAAAAATCAGAAACGAGGACATTCCCAAAACGGCTTTCACTACTCGTTATGGTCTTTATGAGTACACCGTCATGTCCTTCGGTTTAACCAATGCCCCAGCCACTTTTTCGCGCTTGATGAATTCGATCTTCATGGAGTATTTGGACAAGTTCGTTGTGGTTTACCTCGATGATATACTTATATACTCGAAGAACGAAGAAGAACACGCATAACATATTAGGCTGGTATTGATGAAACTTAGAGAGCATCGCCTTTATATTAAGTTTTCCAAATGTGAATTCTGGTTTCCAGAAGTGACCTACCTAGGCCACGTGATTTCTGCAAAATGCATTGCTGTCAATCCCGAGAGAGTTCAGGCCGTCCTTGACTGGACTCCACCTGAATCGGTTAAGCAAGTTAGGACTTTTCTTGGCTTAGCAAGCTATTGTCGCCGCTTCATTGAGAACTTCTCCAAAGTTGCAGAGCCTCTAACTGAACTCCTCAAGAAAGATAAGAAATTCGAATGGGCCCCCAAGTGCGAGGAAAGCTTTCAAGAGATAAAGAGAAGATTGACTTCTGCACCCGTACTTGCGCCTCCAGACACCAAAATGGATTTCGAAATCTATTGTGATGCTTCACGGCAATGGTTAGGATGCATACTTATGCAAGATCGACATGTGGTAGCATATGCTTCACGCCAGTTGCGTCCACATTAAGAGAACTATCCTACCCATGATCTTGAACTCGCTGCCGTAGTTCATGCCCTAAAGACTTGGCGACATTACCTCCTTGGTAATCGTTGTGAAATCTATACCGATCACCAAAGCCTCAAATACATATTCACCCAGCCAGATCTTAATCTCAGGCAAAGATGCTGGATAGAGTTGATAAAAGATTATGACTTAAGTATCTCTTACACCCCAGGCAAAGCCAATGTCATGGCTGATGCACTAAGTCGTAAGTCGTATTGTAACAACCTCATGTTACAACAATATCAACCACTTCTCTATGAGGAATTTCGAAAGCTCAATCTCGAGATTGTTCCTCATGGATTCCTTTCCACCTTGATAGTGAAACCAACTCTTGAAGATCAAATCATAGCTGCCCAGAAACATCATAGTGGTATCCAAGAGATCAAAGAGAACCTTGCTAGCAAAAGTGCTAAATGTTTCTCTGTAAATGATCAAGGAACGGTATTCTTTGAGAATCGTTTCGTAGTGCCAGAAAACCAAAACCTAAAACAGTTGATCCTTCAGGAAGCTCATGACACACCTCTCTCGACTCATCCCGGTAGTACGAAAATGTACCGAGATCTACGCCAGAGATTTTGGTGCACCGGTATGAAGCGAGAAATCGCTTAATTTATTATTGAATGTGATGTTTGTCGTCGCATTAAGGCAGAACACCAAAGACCTGCTGGTACTCTTCAACCTTGCCTATCCCTGAGTGGAAATGGGATAAAGTTAGTATGGATTTCATCACTGGCTTTCCAAAGTATCAGAAGGGAAACAATGCCATCTTCGTGGTCATTGACCGTATTTCCAAAGTTGCTCATTTCCTTCCTGTTCGCGAGAGTATAACTGCTAGCCAGTTAGCGGATTTATATGTCTCCCGGATCGTTTCTCTCCATGGTGTTCCTTTGGAAATCAATTCAGACCGTGGAAGTCTTTTCACCTCTCGATTTTGGGAAAGTTTTCAAAATGCTATGGGAACCCATCTCTCCTTTAGCACCGCCTTTCATCCCCAGTAAAGTGGTCAAGTAGAAAGAGTCAATCAAGTTCTCGAAGACATGCTCAGAGCCTGTGTTATCTCATTCGGAAAGAGTTGGGAGAAATCTCTTCAATTCGCCGAGTTTTCTTATAACAACAACTTACAATCTAGTCTGGGCATGGCACCCTTTGAATTTCTCTATGGAAGAAAATGTCGAACACCATTGAACTGGTCAGAAGCCGGTGAAAGACAATTCTTTGGACCGGATATGATCCAGGAAGCAGAAGAGAAGGTTCGCATTGTTCGTGAGCAATTGAAAACAACCCAGTCTCGTCAGAAAAGCTACTATGATCGTCATCATAGGCCAGAAAGCTACGAGCTGAACGAGAAAGCTTACCTCCGGGTTACTCCTCTGAAAGGAACCCATCGCTTCGGTATCAAAGGAAAATTGGCCCCATGTTACATAGGACCCTTTCGCATTCTAACTAAACATGGAGAAGTTGCCTACCAACTTGAACTACCCCCGCATCTTTCTCAGGTTCACGATGTCTTCCACGTATCTCAACTTAGGCGTTGCTTCAAGGACCCCATCCGCGAAGTAGACCACGAAACGCTTGATCTCCAAGAAAACCTGTCATATCGAGAGTATACTGTCTGTATCCTCGATGAAGCTGAGCGCACCACCCGACGTCAGAAGATCAAGTTCCTCAAGGTGCAGTGGTCCAACCATTCTGAGAAGGAAGCCACCTGGGAACGAGAAGACCGTCTCCGAGTCGAGTACCCCACCCTCTTCCCAACTACTTCTGAATCTTGGGACGAGATTCTTTTGAGTGGGGGCGAGTTGTCACAACCTCTGTTTAGGTTTGTGCCAAGTTTAAATTCCTTTGCATCATGAGAAAAAAAATGTCAAAAGAAAATGGAATTAGTGTAGAAGAAAAAAAACCCTAAAAGAATTAAATAAAAAGGCAAGATAAAAAGTTTTTCCAAAAATCCTCCAAACATTTTTGAGAAGTCTTATAAATGGGTGTGATCATTTTAAAAATGATTTGGAGTTAAACCCATGCCCTAGGATTTTGCAAAAAATTGAAACAGGAGCTTGGAAAATCAATCTTAATCATATTTGAATTGGATTTAAATATTTTTAAATCCAAACATCCCAAAACAGTGGGAGTGACTAGGTATGTGTCACATAAGCCCATATAAATTGCTCTGGGATTTTTATAAAATGAATTGATATTTAATTCAATTCAAAACAAATAATACAGAAAAAAAAGAAAAAGAATAAAAAGGCCGAAGCCACCTACCTCTCTTACCTCCGGCCCACGTGGCCCAAGCGCAGCAGAAGGCGGCCCAGCCTGCCAGGGGCAAGGGCGTCTTCAACCTCTGCCCTCTGGCAGAGGCGTGGAGCGCATGCCCGCCGCGGCATGCCACGTCCTGCTTGCTCGAGGGGCTCCCCATCCTCTACACGTCGCCAAGAGAACCCCCTGGGCGCCCTCTCCATTTCCCCTCTCTCTCCGAGGCCCTCCCCCTCTGAAACTCGCCGTTCCCGCGTGACCCGAAGCTCACCGCCGGCCACCCTCTGCGAGAAGACGCGGCCATCGAGCTCCCCACGCCGAACCGAGATGTCCAGCAGGTGCGTGACGACAAGCACCATCTCCAGGTTGAAGATCCCTAGCGCGGGAGCTTCTTAGAAGACGCCCGCATCACCGTTCTTATCCGTCCACCGTGGCACGACTCCGGCGAATTCGCCGTCACCACAACTCCTTCGTCGCTCCCGGCTTCTCCAGCACAAACAGGGCGAGCAGGCGACCCGATTACCCCCTCTCAATGCTTCCCTTTGTGCCCTTGTCGCCGTTCCGAAGAAGCCGTGCGCCGGCCGCCGCGAAGCTTCTCCCCGCCATGGATTCCGACACCCCCGAGCTCCCTGTGATATAGCGCTGGATGCGGAAGAGTGGGGGCTACCCCCTGGTAGGTTCCCCACCTGCTCCCGTGGCCGGAGAGCCCAACATCAGAGGTCGCCGCTGGCCTCCTCTCCGGCGAGGCCCACCTGCCAGGGTAATTAGGGGGCTAACCCCCTGTTTAGTTTGGCCTAAGCCACTGACAGGTGGGGCTAGCCCCCCTAAACATTAATTTTTAATTAAACAGAGTTTTAAAAACTGTTCCACTGACACTGGGGCCCCACTGGTCAGCCCCTGATGACGCCATCATTGCATCAACATGATGCAATAACTCTTTTCTCTGTTTTATTTTAATTCCAGGAAATTCCAGAAATTGTCTAAATCTTCAGAAATTCATAGAAAATTATCTGTAACTCCAAATCAAAAGTGTTATATATGAAAAATCATCAGAAAAATGCAAGGATTCCAAATATCATATTTTCATAGATGAAAAACACATCTATGATGATGGACCAGTAGCATTTAGCTATTTGGGTTATTTGGAATAATTCAAAATAAATGTTTAAATCATTTAAAATTAAATCTTTGCAATGCCAACCTTATCACATGAACATCAGAGGCATATCATACACATGACAACATAGTTTACAAAGACCAAACAGTAGCAAATGCAACTTTGGCTAATTTGAACAACATTTGGTGTTTGAATTTGAATTTCTTATTCAAATCAACTTCAGTTAACATGTGACAAATTGAACCTAGATCACATCAGTACCATGCCCTGATTCATTTCTTGAATGTGCATTGCAATGTAATGTTCATACTTGTGTCTCGATGTTTGCTTCTTCTCGATAGATCCATCGCCGGACGTAGTTCCTGTTTCTTCGAAGAGTGGCACCCCGAGTCCCGACAATAAGGCAAGCAAACCCCCTTTGATCATATCTATAAAACCCAGTTTCCCTCTTGTTCTCTTATGCATGAATAGGTGATCACATGTTACCGTTCTACCGCTAGTTGAACCCATCCTTTGCATGTCCTATCATTGTTGCCACAGTATTAAGCAAAACACAACCTAGCAGATACCATAATGTTTGTGTTCATCATGTGGCCCTTCATCCATGTTATGCTATGACATGCTTGAGTTGTTTGCAATGAAGATGATCCATCTGGGTGATGTATCGGGATGGTAGTGAACAATGCAACATGATGGTAATGTGTTGGTGAAGTCACAACAAAGGTGAACAATGAGAGGCTGTGAAGGAGTACATAGTGGGTTGTCTCATTTACACTGCCCTAGGCCCCGAGTTCTCGTGTTGTGATCCAAGACAAGAGTACTTCCACATGCAGGGCTATGGACCCCGTTTGGCCTACTAACTCACCCCGATTTTGGTCCAAGATTCGCATGGGTTATTGCTTCTTCGATTTGATTTTGTGCCGGAGTGGGAGGAGATGCACGGTTACTTTGTAGCACGGTTTAGGCAAGCGCGGTTCCATCCGTCGAGGTGGGCTTGTCGGACCGTCCATACATCGTCTGGGTCCTGAACAGCAACCCCGACCGGATTCCCGATTGGGGTACATACTCAGATAGGCGATCCCCTGGACTAGAGTTGGAGCCGTGAGGTAAGTGCCTTGGTGTTTATCCTCGTCCGACATCTGCTTGAAGGATGACGAGTTATGGGCGGTAAGTGTTGACATGTGTGTGAAGCGTACACCCCTGCAGGGTAATGATCTATTCGAATAGCCGTGTCCGCGGTTATGGACTACTTGGAGACCCTTACTTGATTATTAGACAACTAAAATGGATACTCTAAAAATCTCAAGATAAGTGTGAGTGCTTTGGGTTGCTTCCTCGTGGGGAAGTCGAGGAAGGATCCATGGTGGTGTATTGATGTGGTGATCAAGATTAGATGGACTCGTGTGCGCCTCTCATCTCAACTCTATGTAGTCGTAGTACAGGATAGCCAAGTCAAAGCTTTCTGCATTACAACCCCACTTGCCTTTACCTTGATACCTAAGCATGAGTAGTATAGTTCTGATGTAAGTATTGCTGAGTACGACTTTGTACTCACGTTTTCTTAATCTATGTTTTAGAGACGTGACCACTGACCCTGATGGTGGACTCCCCCTCAAGCTCGACGCCAACGAAGTAATGTAGTCCCAGACAGCAGCCTGGTCCCTCTGGAGGGTCTTTGTGTTTTCTTAAAGGCTTCTTAAGCCATTTGTTAACCTTGTCTTTACTAAGACCTAATTTGATTCCGTTGTTTTATGATGTAATGTTGGTGTAACAGCCCAGATTTCATAAAAATTAAAATTTTTGTTTTCGGTGTGAATTTTTTGATTGCCTGATTTGTTTGCGGTGTTTGCATCCCCGATTTATCGATTGTCAATTATTTTTCCCCCTCTTATCTCGTACCGGACAAAGACCGACCATTGCCACCCTGACAGTCGACCTTTGCGACACCGGGTTTCACCCGATCACCATCGCGAAAACCGCACGAGACCAGCCGCAGCCAACGGAACGAAAAACCCTGTTTAATAATTAAACGGGATATTTTTATAGCGCGCTGGAAAGTGTTTTCGGAACGGTTCCAACACGAGGTGAATGCCTCCGGCTCGACGCGCTGATTGCACAGTTCAAAGTTTTACCCGAATCGGAGGTACTGCGGACCCCCGACGGTCAGAAACGTGAGCACGGGACGCCCGAGAGAAAAACCGGAGATGTTTTTGCAAACTGCCAGCCACCTGGGCTATATATAGAACACCCCACCACTTAGGGTTTCCCTAAGACACTAGCCCCCCCAGATCTGGAAAAACACCCCAATTTTCGTCCAAACCCTAAATTTCAGATTTGGATTTCGCCCAATCCGTCCTGGACCGTCAGATCCGACGGCCCTGGGGATGCCACGTCACCCTTCCAATCTCCTCTCTCCCTCCAGCCGCCTCCCTGCCCGCGGGCTCATCTCCGCGCCGCCGCCTCCCGCAGCCAGCCGGCCGGCCACCGGAGCCGTCCCGGCCACCCCTCTCCTCTCTCCTCTCCTTCCCTCTCCTCCCTCGTCTCCCCTGACCCCTACTCCTCCTCTCGCAGGTCACCGTCGCTGGAGAAGTGCCCCGCCCGCGCCATGGTGGAAGCCGGCCGGCGAGCCGAGCTCCAAGCCGGCGGGATCCCGGCCAACCCTAGCGCCTCCAGCGCCCCTCGCCTCCTCCGCCGCGCGAAGCCCCGTCCGCCCCCTCCAGGCCTCCTCCTCCTCGCGCTTAGTATGCATGCTTAGGTGCTACGATGTTACCCCCTGTTACTCCTGGGTTTGGGATATCACATTATTATTATATTGTTGTTGATGATATGATTATTATAAATGTTGATTATATTCGACGAAGAATGGAAGGTCTAGGCTATCCCGCCCCGACGCTTTGTTCCATTCGAGTCACCTAGGATCCGAGTTCCGGGTATTGGTTTTAAGACTGAGCGTGCCTAACCGCGTGTGGGATTTTATGGGGTCCCCTTTTCTTACCTATCTAGCTTCAAACATTTCTAGAGGTGGCCCAAGATGGTTTTACCTTTTGCAAACGTGTGTGTGCGAGTGTCGACCTCGCAAGTTTTCAAACAACTCGGGCCAGCGGAGACTTAGTTCCTTTGTTGGTCCACACCTGGAAGCTAGGGGGCTGCCCACATCTGTTTGGGTAGCTAACCCGACCTCGTCTAGACGGTAGAGGCCGATTCGAGAGCGCGGCCGGCTTTTGAGTTGGATGTCGACTCACCGGGGGCCACCCGGATATGTGCGTTGTTAGTTAGGGGGACCTGTCGTTCCGGATCTCTTGGGACTAAATCATAAAATGGTTGCCTATCATGGGTAGCAACTGAGAGAGATGGGCGTCCGTGCGGAGCCTTGTAATGGGAAGTTGGTACACCCCTGCAGGGTTAAATCTTTTCGAGAAGCCGTGTCCACGGTTATGGACGACTTGAGACCTACTCCTTGTTCATAGACAACAACAACTGAGATAATCTTAATACAACTGGATCAACGTGTGTGTGTGCCTTGACTGCTTCTTCTTCGTCGGGATACGAAGAGGAGGACAAGGATAGGATAGGTGTTATGATTGCGTAAGTAGTTGATAGCAAGACTTTTGGAGGCGATTCCTCATCGAATGCTTGGCTTCTTGTCTTACTCTCTAGATCATTAGCCACTTCATAAATGCTAGTGCGGCAGCAACCTCACCACTTACCCCTTCCTTACCGTAAACTACTAATTGTCCTAGAATGACGAGTGATGAAGTCCTTGCTGGGTCAGATGACCACTACAGTTGGATGCTGAGTACCTCTGTACTCATGATACTACCCCCAAACTCTTTTCAGGGTTCTCGATCGACAACAGGTATGGCGATCGACGTTTCATGTGGAGACTCGACGATGACTAGTTAGGCGGATCCCGGCGGAGGGCCTGGACCTGTGTGGTTATGGGATCGATGTTTTTCTCTTTGCCACTAGGCATTTGCTTGTAGTCTGTACTCAGACATGTATCTTCCGCTGTTGTATTGTATTAAGGCAGTTGTATGCCGATTGTATGGGATGTTGTATCCTTGTATCTGTAATGTTGTGATATCATGTTGGAAATCCGAGGCATATGGCTTTGTCATATGTTGCGGTGGGACCGATATGTGCTTCGTCCCCGGATCTGGATGGAAACATCTAGATCTGGAACAGTACCGCATATCGGGCCATACAGTTGGGTCACAGTTATGTGATCTCTGCTTGTAACACTAGTATATCTGCTCTGTTTAGCAGATGCAATAAAACTATGAGTTTGGAGAGTTCAGGTTGTGTTACCTGCTGTTTACACTAGACATGTATGCTGCGTGTATGATTATAACGTGCATGTCTTAGTGTGGGATTCGATAGCTTAGTTGAGTTCTTGCCGGAGGTCTTTTATACACCAAGTGGCCCTTAGATGTGCGCAGCTTGGGGCATCGCGATGCGATTGCTCGTGACTTTGTCACGTGGCACACTTTGTTGTATGATTGAGCCCGCCCGAGATCCCGACTAGGTGATCGGGCTAGAGTCTGTTTATGTACGTGTTATAATTCAATCGATAATATGGTTGAGGCGACTTGTCTATGAGTACGGGATTTCACCACCCATAATCATTTAGACTTGTGAGTGGGCGATGAGGACTCATCTCAGTTGATCATCCGGCCTGGATGGGATGCCCCTCACGTTCGATGCTTTTTGAGAGTGTTTTGTGCTTGGCCTTGTCTGCTTTGACAAGTGGGTATGACTCTCGACTCTCCATATGATTGAGTTGTGACTGGAATTACATATGCAAACCCCGGGTCCCGACACGCTGTTTGCAAGGCGATCGCATGATAGACTTTCTCAAAATGCCTAAAAAGTTTAATACATCACAGTATTACCTTCTCACGATGCACACAAAGTCTCGCGTATTTCCGAGCAATTCTCATTTTTTAAAAATTTTCTAAGTTAAAAACCACCGAACTCAATGTTTCATGGTCGAAAGATGTGACCGAGGTGCGGCAAGTTCATTTCAATTCCATGTTGTGTGCTGGACGTTAACACGAGAGCACATACATGATATTTTAGCACACATGTGGTCAAATTTCATTGCACTCATAGTTCAAATGCAAATAAATTCATATCGACTGCACATGAAACTGAATTAGCGCCATATATCAAACGGAAGATGAAAATGACAAAAAAATCATAGCTCAAGTGTAAATAAACCCATAGGAACAATCTAATCTACACTTAATGACATACATGTATCAAACATGTCCCGTTAGATGACAAAATTTCGGCGACACGGTAAAGCACACGGTTCGTGTACTACAACCGTTTGCTTAACCTATATCCTTCAAAATTCACCCGTGCGTTCGGATTGGCCAGAACGCAGCACCACGGATTGCATGCCCTGCACCGTGCAATGCGCACGGATCAAACGGTCGCCAGTGGACCAACATCCTGCTGCTGCAGTTCCGGTGGATATTGTATTTAACTCTTTTCTCCTGGTTGTAAGTGCAAAAAAAGTTTAAAAATACCAAAATAACAAGGAATTCGTCAAAATTCTAAGATATATCACATATAGACGCGTGGCAGCCGTGAAAAAAAAATCAACCACAATCGACGAAGTAAAAATACAATCTACTTGTAACCCGGACATTTCACGACTCGTTCCATACATATCGAAACTATCGTCCTTCGTGTGAGATGTCGCCGTTTGCAAGGCGATCACATGATAGCCTTTCTCAAAATGCCTGAAAATTTTACCATATCACAGTATTATCTTCTGACGACGCCACGCAAAGTCTCACGTATTTTCGAGCGATTCTCTTTTTTTTGAATTTTTTATATTTAAAAACCACCTAACTCAATGGTTCATGGTCGAAAGACGTGAACGAGGTGCGGAAATTTCATTTCAATTCCACGTTGTGTGTTGCACGTTAACCCGAGAGCACATACATGATATTTCAGCACACATTTGGTCAAATTTAGTTGCACCATAGTTCAAATGCAAATAAATTCTTATCGAGTGCACATGAAACTAACTTAGCGCCATATATCAAACGGAAGATGAAAATAACAAAGAAAATCATAGCTCAAGTGTAAATAAACCCATAGCAACTGTCGTATCTACACTTAATGACTTACATGTATCAAATACGTCCCATTAGATGACAAAATTTAAGTGACACAGTAAAGCACACGGTTCGTGTACTACAACCGTTTGCTTAACCTATACCCTGCGAAATTCACCCGAGCGTTCTGATTGGCCAGAACGCAGCACTATAGATCGCACGCCCTGCACCGTCCAATGCGCACAGATCGAACGATCGACAATGAACCAACATCATGCTGCTGCAGTTCCGGGGGATATTTTATTTAACTCTTTTTTCTGGTTTGTAAGTGCAAAAAAAGTTTAAAAATACCAAAATTACAAGGAATGCGTCCAAATTCGAAGACATATCACGTATAGACGGGTGACAGCTGTGAAAAAAATAAACCACAATCGATGAAGTAACAATACAATCTACTTGCAACCCGAACAATTCACGACTCGTTCCATACATATCGAAACCATGGTCCATCGTGAGAGATGCCCCGTTTGCAAGGCGATCGCATGATAGCCTTTCCCAAAATGCCTGAAAAGTATACCACATCACAGTATTACCTTGTCACGACGCCACACAAAGTCTCGCGTATTTCCGAGAAATTCTCATTTTTTGATTTTTTTCTAAGTTAAGAACCACCGAACTCAATATTTCATGGTCGAAAGATGTGACTGAGGTGCGGCAAGTTCATTTCAGTTCCATGTTGTGTGCTGCACGTTAACACAAGAGCACATTCATGATATTTTAGACAACAATTGGTCAAATTTCATTGCACTCATTGTTCAAATGCAAATAAATTCATATCGACTGCACATGAAACTGACTTAGCGCCATATATCAAACGAAAGATGAAAATGACAAAAAATCATAGCTCAAGTGTAAATAAACCCATAACAACTGTCTAATCGACACTTAATGACATACATGTATCAAACATGTCCCGTTAGATGACAAAATTTTGGCGATACGGTAAATCACACGGTTCGTGTACTACAACCGTTTGCTTAACCTATATCCTTCAAAATTCCCCCGTGCGTTCGGATTGGCCAGAACGCAGCACCACGGATCGCATGCCCTGCACTGTGCAATGCGCACGGATCAAACGGTCGCCAGTGAACCAACATCCTGCTGCTGCAATTCCTGTGGATATAGTATTTAACTCTTTTTTCCCGGTTGTAAGTGCCAAAAAAGTTTAAAAATACCAAAATAACAAGGAATTCGTCCAAATTCTAAGATATATCACATATAGATGCGTGACAACCGTGAAAAAAGAAATCAACCACAATCGACAAAGTAAACATACAATGTACTTGTAACCCAAACATTTCCGGACTCGTTCCATACATATAAAAACCACGGTCCTTCCCGAGAGATGTCGCCGTTTGCAAGGCGATTGCATGATAGCCTTTCTCAAAATGCCTGAAAATTTTACCACATCACAGTATTACCTTCTTACGACGCCACGCAAAGTCTCGCGTATTTCCGAGCGATTCTCTTTTTTTTGTAATTTCAAAACCAAAAAACTCAATGGTTCATGGTCGAAAGACGTGAACGAGGTGCGGCAATTTCATTTCAATTCCACGTTGTGTGCTGCACGTTAATCCGAGAGCACATTGTGACGCCCTCGATTTACGATCATGTACAGTAATCATACACGCAGGGTACATGATCGAGATCAAGGTGCCACGGTGAGAATATCACATCACAACAGTAAACTCAAAAGGATAAACCAATATATTACAAGGAAGGGGGTCGCACGGACCCGAATACATAAATCATACAACCATAATATCTGAGTATAGACATAGTTAGTCAAGTTTTGCCTTAAGAAGGCTAGCACAAATATCATCAGAGATACAGATCGAAAAGGCGAAGCCTCCTGCCTGGGATCCACCGAACTACTCCTGGTCAACGGGAACTCGACGTCATAGTAGGCTTCTCCTGGAATCTCCTGCTCCTGGGCTCCAACGTCGACTGAAGAGGCCGATCAGGAAAAGCGAAAAGGGGAAATAAAGCAAGGGTGAGTACCTAGTATACCCGCGAGTCTTACGTCCGCTACTAAGCATTTAAGCATTTGTATCAAATGGAAAGGGGAGGCTGTATATAGTGGATTGCAAGGTAGAAAACAGAATAAGGGTAAGAAGCTAGGCCTATCGAAGACTAGCATCTTCCGACGAGTCTTGCAGCACAAGAAGAGAACAGCCAACAGTTCAATAGCATGAATGTAATAACAATGCAGCAGAAGTTGCTGCAGCATTGTATAATAGTAAGTTGTAATATTTAATAATAATAATGCCCCCGAGTTCCCTTCCTCGACTTCCCTGCGAGGAAGAAAACTCGGAACCATACAGTTTAATAGTAGTAGTTTTTAGTAGTAGGCTCTGGCTTCAGCATAAAGCGTCCTGTTACCGTGGACACGGCTATTCGAATAGATCAAACTCCATGCAGGGGTGCACTACTGTTCAGCCTACACGCTCGGATCTCCAGGGTGGCGTACACCTTGTTAGGGAATGCCCCACCGAGGCTATTCGACACGCCGAGGCCCATCCTACGGCTCATCAGAGAGGTCCCCGCCGGTCTACAGTCCTAAGCGCAAGAGCTTCATGGGCCATCACCCCTCGCACTCCGGGTCATTGTGCGCCAAGTGGATCCAGTGCCGCAGCACGATCCGACCTAACCACAATGCTGAAACTGGACGTCTTTCAGAGATTTCGAACGAGAGCACAACGCGGAGGGCCCACAACGTAACCACACGTGAAGGTAGTGCGTACAGGCCTTTGCGGCCTCTCAAGTCATCCACCGGAACCGTTAAGTCATTTTATTATTATCTGTCGGGACAACCGTTATCGTTGCTGTCAGAACCCTCTGTTAGGTAATGTGCTAGGGTTAGTAAGTCTCTTGCATCATGTTAAAATTTCAAAAGAAATCTTTGAAATCAAAATCAAAAGCAAAATGGGAGAAGGAAACCCCCCCAGATGAATTAATTTAAAAGGCCAGATAAAAATCTTCTCCAAAATTTCATGTTAGAATTTTGAAAAGTCTTATAAATGAGTGTGATCACATATCAAGTGATGTGGGACCCACCCCATGCTCATGGATTTTTCAAATATTCAAACAGTGCCTTGGAATTAATTAAAAACCCCTATTTGAGTTAAAATTCAAATTATTTGAATTTTAAAAATGTTGAAACTTTATAAGTGGCTAGTCTATATTATTATGAGGCCATATAATTTTTTTTCAGCATTTAATAAAATGCCTAGCTATTTATTTTTAGCACAGCAAGACAAATGTCAGAAAAGAAAAACATAAAAAGAAGAAGAAAAGCTTACCTGGCGCCCAGGCGAGAGCAGCCCATCCAGCCCACCCGGCCCAGAGGGGCAGCAGGGTCTTCTTCCCCGCCCCGCGCCTCCAAGCTGCTCGGTGGAATGCCACCGAGCCAGCCGTAGACGACACGTCGCCGCCGAGCACCTTCCAGGCCTCCCCGTGCCCCCTTCTCGCACCTGGAGACATCTCTCTCCCGTCCCAATCCATTCCCCCCTCCAGAGCTTCCTCCTCCTCCTCCCGTGCTCGATTTCGTCGCCGCCCGAAGCTTCACCGGAGCGCACCGCCGTGGACGACGTGGCCACCGTGCCCTAGAGCTCCAACCAGCAAGTCCACCGTGTTCCTCGTCCTCGACTTCGTCTTCACGCAGAAGCTGGAGCCCTAATTCCTCCCCGAGCCGACGCCATCGTCTTCAACCTCTCGCTGGACCCGCGAGCTCGCCGCCGTCGATTCGCCGCCGTTGAAGCCTCCCCGAGCTTGCTGTTGCTTCCGTTCGATTCGCGGTGAGCTACTGAGCGTTTCCCCCAAGTTTCCAGCACCCCGCAACCCCTCTAGCCATTTTCGCAATGGTTGCATAAGCACGTCGCCGCCATGGACGACGATGAGGTCGCCCCTGAGCCCCATCATCTCGTCCAACGCGCGCGTTTGACTACCAGTGGCTCTAGCATTCGAACGCGACCGTCCCAGCCTCAAGACGTGGCCTCTAGCCCCACTCCCGACCTCGCCGGTTCTCTGCCGCCGCCTTTGCTCGTCACCGACGTCATTCCGGTGAGCCCCCGTGCTGCTCGTCTGTCCCAGATGAAGCGCGCGTGCCTGGGCTCCCGTTTGGTGGTCGCGGCATGCCAAATGGTGGCCGGGAGCACCCTCCCCGTGCAGCGCCGCCGCGTTTGTGACGCCGGCATTTAGCCGCCGGAAGGCCCGCCGACGTGGCCATGGTTAGGGCTTAACCCCACCCGGGTTAAGTGACCCTAGGTCACTGACACTGGGCCCTAGTGGCTTAATTAAGCCACTGGTTAATTTAAACAGCCGGGTTAGTTAACCCAGCCACTGACACACCGACCCCACATGTCAGCCCCCCCTGACGCCAGCATGAAGTCATGCTGATGCAGTAAATCTTTCCCAGAAATTCAAATGATTTAAAGAATTCCAGAAAATACAGAAAATAGTCCAAATTTGGAAATTCATAGAAAATTCATATTAACTCCAATTTGGACAAATAATATATGAAAAATGATCAGGAGAAAATAAGCTATCCAAGTATCCAACTTTCAACTTTGTTTGAGTTGAATTTAAAATGTGATCAGTAGCATTTGTTATTTGATTTAAATGGAATTAAATCAAATTCAATTCAAAAGTTTTTGCAACTTGAACCATGGCAACATGCTACATTTCACTTACACATCAGAGGCATATCATAAACATTTCCAAATGATTCAAATTGATCAATCAATGCCACATGTAACTTGACTAAGTTTAGATTCAAATTGGAGTTTGAATTTGCAATGCAATTTGCAATATACTCCATTTAAATGGAATTGCCTCACACATCAAAGCATATACATCAAGTTTCCACCTTCCATCATGTGATTGTGCATTGTATTTACTTTGCTACCTCGTTTGTTGTTTGTCGAGTAGAGGTGGAACCGGAGCAGGAGGCTGCCCCCTTCATTGAAGACCCCGAACCCGAACCTCGTCAGCAAGGCAAGCAAACCCCCATTGATCATGTCGATAAAATCCCACTTCCCTCTCATGTCTCGCTTATGCATTGTATAGGATGATTACCATGCTACGTTTCTACCGCATAGATGAACCCATTCCTTTGCATGACCTATCATTTGTCACATTAGTAGGCAAAACCACAATCCTAGCAAATGTAGGAGTTGATTGATATCATGTGGCCCTGCAATTGTTACTGCTTATTGCATGCTTAGAGTGATACCATGATGATACTGTTATGTGAGTCGGGATGGTAGTGATCATGATGATGATGGTAGAAAAGTGTTGGTGAATCTACCCTAATACAAGGTGAACGATGAGAGGTTGTGTCGGAGTACACGGTGGGTTGTCTCGTTGAACACCGCCCTAAGTCCGAGTTCTTGTGTGGTGATCCAAGATGAAGAGTACAACCACACATTGGGCTCACTGACCCCTCTCAGCTTACTAACTCATCCCTTTCGATGTCCAGATGTTGCAATAGTTCGGAGTTCTGGTAGGCTTGTGGCCTGGATGCTAAGTGAGAGAACGGCTCATCCGAGACCGGCTTATGCACCACGCACCCATCACTTGGGTCCACTTCGGTAAACCGGCCGGGTTCACGATAGTGGTAGCCAACCAAAGTAGGCGGCTTTCTCGGACTAGATCGGCTATGAGGTAACAGTTGTGGTGAGCATCCTCGCTGGCACCCCTTGAATGGTGTCGAGATCAAAGGCGGTAAATGATGATCATGTGTGTGTAGCGGTACACCCCTGCAGGGTTAACAAAACTATTCGAATAGCCGCGTCCGCGGTTAAGGACTGCTTGGAAAGCTTAGCTTGATTATTAGATAACTTGAACTGGATACTTCTAAAACACACCAAGATAAGTGTGAGTGCTATGGCGTGCTTTCTCGTGGGGAAGTCGAGGAAGGCACCATAGTGGTGTATTTGGTTGGAGAAAGTAGTGGACTCGTGTACGCTTCTTACCTCAAAGTCTGGTACTCGTAGTTCAGGATTAGCCAAGTCAAAGCTGGCACTTCTGCAAGTGAAACCCCACCTCCCTTTACCTTGATACATGTGCATGAGTAGTATAACTCCTATGTAAGTCTTGCTGAGTACGACTTTGTACTCACGTTTGCTTAATCTATGTTTTAGATGAAACCACTGACCCCGAAGGTGGCTTCTTCATCGAGCTGGACGACTGAAGATCAAGCTAGTCTAGTCCCAGTCAGACGACTGGTTCCCTCATGGAGGGCTTGTGTTTAAATAAGTCTTCTTAAGCCATTTGTTAAACTTGTCTGTACTCAGACATACTTTGCTTCCGCTTGTGTTGTAATGTTGGATCACATGTTTGTGATCTCTGTGTGCACTCTATAAGAGTTATCAATAAAAATGTATACTTTGTAGAGAATTGCAATGATACCTACTGTTCATACAAGGCATGTGTGCTGCGTGTATGTTTATAACATGCATGTCTTTGTATGGGTTTTCGAGACCTTAGTTGTGATCTGGCTGGCGGTCTTTCATACACTAAGTGGCCCTTAGATGTGCGCAGCTTGGGACATCGCGATGCGATTGTTCGAGACTCCGTCTCGTGCATACTTTGTGGTATGATCGAGCCCGCCCTAGACCCCGACTAAGTGATCGGGCTGGAGTACGTTTATGTAAGAGTTATGAGATAGTCGATAGTATGGTTGAGGCGACTTGTCTTTGAATATGGGAGTTCATCACCCATATCATTAGAATTGTGTGCGGACGATGAGGACCCATCTCAGTTGATCATCCGGCCTGGATGGGATACCCCTCACGTACGATGCTTTCCGAGAACGTTCTGTGCTTGGCCTTGTCTGCTTAGACAAGTGGGTACGGTTCTCGGCTCTCCATATGACTATGTCTTAGCTAGACTTGCATACGCTAACCCCGGGTCCCGACAGTTGCCCCTTATCTAGGTGAGTCGCGGTCAACGACAGCAGTCAGGACCACCAGTAACATCGGTGCCTGCCCTGTCGTCCCACCAGCTCGTGTGGTTACCAACAAGGTGAACCGTCTCCTTACCTTGTCTGGCGTGTGCTCTTGGTAGAGCTCGACTTTCATTCAACAAGATATCTCTCGGCCACGAACAAGTACCAGGCCCACCGCACACCGGTGGAATACACCCGTCTTGTCGTTCCGATACAATACCCTGCGCAGGCACCGTGGGGGTCACCAGACTCCTTACCTGTAAGGACAACCGTGGTTCAGTACGCTAGGACGGCTATACAGAGTCAGCAACGAGTGGAGTACAATGATTACTCCTCGATAGCTCACACTTGATGTAGCTCGGCAAAGCCGGGGTAGGGGCCTGAAGCGGTGTCTTCTCTGAACCGTACCTGTAGCAGTTTTAATGTATCGTATCCGCATTCCCTCCCAGAGTGAACAAGACCCGCTATCTAACCCTATTGACTAACAAGGCACAAGGTTTACTGCTGAATATAATATAAATATAAGGCAGCATAGGAAAAGGAATGTTCATCAAGGGGCGACAAAGATAGGCTATGTAATTGAATAGGATTGTAACGTAATAGCAGTAGCATCAATGCCTAGTGCAAGAAATGTACGGAAAAGATAGGCGATATCTGGGGAAGAGAATGGCTCTGCTTTCCTGGAAGCTCGACAGTAGAGGTACGATCGTCGACGAAGTAGTCGATCACAGGGGCATCAACAGCGGACGTCGAGACTACCGGACAACAAGAGAGGGGGAGAAACAATAAATACACGGCAATAATAGCAATACAAATACAAGACAGGGCAAACACAGTGTTAGGGGGGAACTGATGCGGTGCTACACGTTGCAGATGAAACGGGAATTCAACCGACAATTTTACCGGCTCCCGGGCGATTACTGGACAGTGCAACCGGAGGGGGAAAGTCTTGGGTTCGGTATGTTGGGGGGGGGGGGTTTGTGGTGGTCGTACGGCTAGCGTATCCGTATTCATTATATTTGTCTGATCAATTTTCATGTATAAAGGTTTTGAATCTGACTTACGGTTTAAAAGATATTAATTTTTGAAGTTTAAATCAATTTTAAATCATTTCCTAGATTATTTTTATTATTTAAATCCTAACATTATCCACAGGAGGTTGACCAGTCAACACTGACAAGTGGGACCTACTGACCAGTGGGTCCCACATGTTAGCCTCACATTTTAATAAAAACATTTTAATTTATAAATAATATTCCAGAGGGCCCACATGTCATAGATGGAACATTTTTTTTATAAATCATTATAATTAAACAAATAACTGTGGGACCCATATGTCATACACTGTGATGCAATTAAATCATTTTAAATTTCACTAAGTAGTGGGGGGCCACATGTCATATCACTAGGGGGTATTTAATTGTTAACCTAACAGTGGGATTACGTTAATTGGGGTTTAACCCCTAATTAAGCATGGTTGGGCCCACATGCCATTGGGTTAGCCCACGGGTTAACTGCTCGCATGCACGCACGCCGGCGGCGAGCCGCTGCACGGCGCAGCCAGCTCCGACGACCAAAAGGCGGGCGGAAGGGGGTAAACGAAGGGGCGCAACGCGGCGCAAGCCCTGGCGTCAAAATCGTGGACTGGCGCGACCTAGAACATCGACGACGACAAGTTGCGCGGCTGCCGGAGCGCGGGGCTGGTGGGGAAGGGTGATACGGCGGCAGTGCGACGTGGGGAGAGGGGGGGGAAGATGTGGCAGCTCACATGGGTGGTGTTGCCGAGCTCGAGGAGACCGGAGGGAGAGCGTGGAGGCGGCAATCAACGTCGAGGTGCGCCGCGATCGGCGGCAGAGGGCGGCCCGATTCAGGCGAGCTAGTGGCTATCAGGTTGGGCTCGAGAGCGAGGGCGAACCAGAGGAGGACGGCGAAACTCCCGGACACGGTGGAGCGAGCAGGCGAGGTCTCTGGCCGCGTGCTCCAGTGACGGTGATCACGACGCGACGGCTCGGACCTGAGCGAGGCAGGCGCGAGGAGGAGAGTTGGGGGAGGCGCGACTAGGTTTAGGTCTTCGTGGGAGAGGGGGCGGCTCGGGCGTCGTCTTAAGCTCGCCGACGACTGTGGGATAGGTGCCACGGCGACGTCCGCGGCGTGGCCGGCCTGGATGGCCGTCACGAGCGCCCCCTGTGTATGGAGGTTGAAGATGGAGGCGTTTGGGTGGGCTGGCCCAATGGAGAGGGGAGGGGGCCTCGCCCCATGCTGTAGATAGGTTATCCCCATTTTTTTTTCTTTTCTTTATGTAATTTCTTTTTGTTTGTATTTATTTTAGTTAGCATTTTGGACATTTGTAAAAATATGGAACTTGTCCCATAATTAACATTGCACATTAATAGAGTGCCACAAAAAATTTAGGTGCAAAAGAAATCCAGTTAATATTTCTTTTTATTATGCAACTAGTGAAAGGGGCTGTTTTAGCACTGGTTTGAATTATTTGCAATATTTAAATATTGCAATAAATATCCAATGTTGGTTTAACATGGTCCACTGATTTTTAGGCATTTAACAAAATTGGTTGCACAATTTTTGGACAAAGTTTTATTCATCACTTTGTTTTTAATATCAACCAAAAGGGTGTTTGGATTGATCAAATGCAAAGATGATCAAAGTCAGATTAGCAACAGTAATTATCATTAGCCAAAAGTGATTACTGGTACAAGACACCGAGGGTGTTACAAATCTCCCCCACTACAAGAATTCTCGTCCCGAGATTTTAAGCGGTAGAGGGGAAAAGATCGGGGTATTCTTCACGAAGGCGATCTTCGCGTTCCCAAGTGGCCTCCTCTTCAGAGTGATTCGACCACTGAACTTTGAGGAACTTGATTTCCTTGTTGCGGGTTCGACGTTTAGAGTGATCAAGAATGCGGCTGGGATGTTCTTGATAAGACAAGTCCTGTTGCAATTACAACATTCCATGATCCACTGCTCGGATAGGAGCTTTGAAGCAGCGACGGAATTGCGACAGATAAAAGACATCATGAACTTGAGAGAGGTTTGACGGCAACTCCAACCGGTAGGCCACCGGTCCACTTCTGGAGAGGATACGGAACAGGCCAATATAGCGAGGAGCTAAATTTCCTTTGATCACGAAACGATGAGTGCCCCTCATGGGAGTGACACGAAGGTAAGCTTGTTCGCCGGGTTGATAGACCATTTCTTTGTGCTTGCGGTCATAGTTGCTCTTCTGGCGGGACTGAGTAGCTTTCAAATGTTCACGGATAATGCGAACCTGATCTTCAGCATGGTGAATAATTTCCGGACCAATGAGAGTTTGTTCCCCAGTTTCTGACCAATTCAGAGGGGTTCGACACTTACGTCCATAGACAACTTCAAAGGGTGCCATCTTCAGACTAGCTTGATAGCTATTGTTGTACGAGAATTCAGCAAATGGAAGAGATTCCTCCCATTTCTTACCAAATGAGATGACACAAGATCGAAGCATGTCTTCAAGCACTTGATTGACTCGTTCGACTTGTCCTTGCGACTGGGGGTGATAAGCGGTGCTGAAGTTTAGGTGAGTGCCCATAGCTTCTTGGAAACTATCCCAAAATCTTGAGGTGAAAATGCTGCCACGGTCTGAACTGATCTCCAACGGAATACCGTGGAGGGACACAATTATGGAAACATACAAGTCTGCTAACTGACTAGCAGAGATCGTCTCCTTGACTGGCAGAAAGTGGGAAACCTTGGAGAATCGGTCGATGGCGAAAAAGATGGCATCATGACCCTTCTGTGATCGGGGAAAACCAGTGACGAAGTCCATTTTAATCTTGTCCCATTTACATTCAGGAATAGAGAATGGTTGCAGAGTTCCAGCAGGTCTTTGATGTTCGGCTTTGATGCGACGACAAACGTCACATTCATCAACATATCGAGCGATGTCTTGCTTCATGTTAGACCACCAGTACCGCTGACGAATGTCTTGGTACATCTTGGTACTACCAGGGTGAATCGACAAATGGGTATCGTGAGCTTCTTTCATGACATGCGGGGCATAGTTTAGGTTGGGCCTGTTTGTGGGGACCACTAGCCGACCCTTGAAGTACAATGTACCATCATCGGCAATAGTGAAGGATGAGGGCTTACCACTTGCGACATACCGCTTAATCTTCAGAATGTCAGAGTCATATTTATGTGCAAACTTCATGCGTTTGTATAAGTCTGGTTCGACAACTAGGGAATTCACATATCCCGGCGGAACAATTTCGATGTTCAGCTTGCGGAGCTCTTCATACAGAGGTGGCTGTTTTATTTGAACCTCAAGTTCACTACAATAGGCTTTGCGACTCAAGGCATCAACCATCACATTAGCTTTGCCAGGGGTGTAATGAATATCCATGTTGAAATCAGCTATTGTCTCGAGCCATCTTTGTTGGCGGAGATTCAGGTCTGGCTGAGTAAACAAGTACTTCAGGCTTCTGTGGTCGGTGTAGATCTCGCAACGATTATCGACGAGGTAATGTCGCCACAGCTTCATTGCATAAATTACTGCTGCCAATTCGAGATCATGTGTTGGATACTTATCTTCGTGAGAACGCAACTGACGAGAGCCATAAACAATCACTTTGCGCTCTTGCATTAGTACACAGCCTAATCCTTGACGAGACGCGTCGCAGTATATCACGAAGTCCTTCTGAGTATCAGGGGGAGCAAGCACTGGGGGAGAAGTGAGCTTGTCCTTGAGAGATTGAAAACTTTCCTGGCATTTGTCTCTCCAATCAAACTTGACGCCTTTGTGAAGCAGATTAGTCAGAGGCTTGGCAATCTTGGAGAAGTTCTCGACGAAACGGCGACAATAGCTAGCGAGGCTGAGGAAACTTCTGACTTGCTTGACAGTCCTGGGAGGAGTCCAGTCAAGAATAGCCTGAATTCGTTCTGGGTAGACGGGAACGCCATCCTTGGAAATCACATGACCAAGGTAAGTTACTTCGGGAAGCCAGAATTCACACTTAGAATACTTAGCATAGAGTTTGTGTTCTCGAAGCTTTTCTAGTATAAGACGAAGGTGTTCAGCATGTTCTTCTTCATTCTTGGAGTATACCAAGATATCATCCAGATAAACCACGACGAACTTGTCGAGATATTCCATAAATATATAGTTCATCAATCGGGAGAAGGTGGCCGAGGCATTGGTTAGGCCAAAAGACATGACGGTGTACTCGTATGAACCATAGCGAGTAATGAAAGCGGTCTTCGGGATGTCCTCTTCGCGGACCCGGATCTGATGGTAACCCAATCTCAAGTCGAGTTCGAGAACATCGTAGATCCAGCAAGTTGATCATATAGATCGTTGATCCGAGGGAGCGGATACTTGTTCTGTATTGTTGCCTGGTTGATAGGTCGGTAATCTTGGACCAAACGGTTCGTTCCATCGCTCTTCTTGAAAAAGAGCGAAGGTGCTCCCCAAGCAGTGGAACTTGGATGGATGAAGCCTTTGTGGAGTGCCATGTCGATCTCCTTCTTCAGTTGAAGGAGGTGGTGAGGCGGCATCTTATAAGGGCGCTTAGCAATAGGGACGGTGCCAGGGTTCAAGTCGATGCCGAATTCGACATCTCTGATCGGGGGTATTCCCGGCAGTTCTTCTAGGAAGACTTCGAGAAAATCGTGAACGACTGGAATGTTCTCGATCCCTTCAAGAGGTGAGGCATTCAGTGCATTCAGAGCATATATCTGGCTTTCGACATGTTGAACTATTCGGGCCGAGTACATAATTGCCTTGCCAGAAGGGTGAGTGAGCTGAACTGTTTTAGTACCACAACGGATGTGAGCATCATGCGCTTTCAACCAATCCATACCAAGAATAACGTCAATAGTAGAAACCTTGAGGGCCATGAGTGAAGCAGCAAACACCAATCCTCCAATTTGAATATGATTGTTGTGGGCTATCATCGAGGTATCCCAACTGGAACCAGGAGAATAAACCACCAGCGGAGGGTACAGGTTTTCGAACGGCAAGTCTTGCTTACGGGAAAACGCAACAGATATGAAGGAATGTGAGGCTCCTGAATCAAACAGAACAGAAACTGGTACTGAATTAACAAGGAGGGTTCCCATCACGATAGTCGGATCTGCTCAACATCAACATGATTGGCATAGCCACGTTCAACAAGAGGCGGCTTGGTATTACCTTTTCTGGTACGACGGTTTCGACAATTCCTCTTACGGTCAACAGGAGGACAGGGTGCACGGTGACCTATCTGTCCACACTGGCTGCATAAGCCATCGTTAGGGGGAGGAGCCATAATATTGGGCTGTCCAGTCGGAATCGTTAGCTTTCTCGGAGGCGGAGGCAGGCGAGGTGCAACATAAGACGGCCTTGGCATTGGAGCAGGCCGGTGAAAAACATTGTGCGGGAGCCAGACTCTAAGTTTCTGAACAGGCCGACCCGAAGATGGGCCAGCATCTCGAGCACGTTTGAGCGACTCATGGTGCTTAGTCAGAGCAGTTTCGACTTGGAAAGCCTTGCTGACAAGGGTCACAAAGTCCGCACAATCATGAAGGACAAGTGCGAGCTCTATTTCAGGATGCAGTCCTTCTCAGAATCTCTCATGTTTTCGAGTGTCGGTGGCGACGTCTCTCTCAGCATAGCGGGACAACTCAAGGAATTTCCTATGATATTCATCAACAGTTGTCTGGCCCTGACGGAGTTGGCGGAAATCCTCCTTCTTCTGTTCCATCAGACCTTGAGGAAGGTGCCATGCACGGAAGGCTAACTGGAATTCTTGCCAAGTGGTTACAATTCCATCTTGCAGCGCAAGCCGGTGGCTTTCCCACCACTGAGCAGCTGGACCTCTCAGATGATACGTCGCAAAGGCGAGGTAACTGGCAGGGGCAACAACAGCTGACTCCATCTGAAAAGCGATATCACAGATCCAATCATCGACATCCACAGGATTTGCGGAGCTGCGGAAGGTGGACGGACTGAGGCGCACGAACTCTTGCAGTGTTATTGGTGAATTCTGAGTTGAAAGCTGGGCCATAAACTGACGATTCAGATCAAACTGTTGCAGTACTGCGGCCATATGAGGTGGAGGTGGGGGATCGTCAGCCATCCTGCCTGAAAAGTAGGGGTTAGTTCAGACAAAGAGTTTGCAAGGATAAGAAGTCATACATGATGTAGCATGAGCAATGAGCGAGAAGTGCAGTAGATACACAATAGTAGTCATATAGACATACAGATCTTTGCACATAGTTGGTCAAAATCGGACAGCGCAACGTCGTAGAAATTAAGGAAAAAGGACTCACTAGGCGGCGCACAGACCGCGGTAAGGAATACACGACGCGACATAGATTCCACTATGTCAATCATGCAACAAAAAAACTGTTGGCCATAGGAGTTTGTGCCAGAGAACGCGCGGCCTGCCCAGAATGAGAATGGGATCCGCGGTCCGGGACCTGGGTCAGAACTCCTGCGACACGACTCAATCAAAGGGGTACCCACCAGAACGTCGGGTGGAATCAAGAGAACGTGATCCTAATGTCAGAGTTTGTAAAACTTACCAGCAAGGATAAGAGAGCAGATTCCCAGAGCATAGGTATGGACAAAAGGATCCTAATACCATAGATATCACACGTAGTAACATCGATGTGGGCCCGTAAGCCAAATATTAAGTTAGCAAAATAGTTTTTCAAAGTCTAGACTCAACTTCGACCAGGTAGTGGTTGGGTGGCTTCCTACAGGCAGTCGGCTCTGATACCAACTTGTGACGCCCTCGATTTATGATCATGTACAGTAATCATACACGCAGGGTACATGATCGAGATCAAGGTGCCACGGTGAGAATATCACAACACAACACTAAACTCAAAAGGATAAACCAATATATTACAAGGAAGGGGGTTGCACGGACCCGAATACATAAGTCATACAACCATAATATCTGAGTATAGACATAGTTAGTCAAGTTTTGCCTTAAGAAGGCTAGCACAAATATCATCAGAGATACAGATCGAAAAGGCGAGGCCTCCTGCCTGGGATCCACCGAACTACTCCTGGTCAACGGGAACTCGACGTCGTAGTAGGCTCCTCCTGGAATCTCCTGCTCCTAGGCTCCAACGTCGACTGCAGCGGCTAACCAGGAAAAGCGAAAAGGGGAAATAAAGCAAGGGTGACTATCTAGTATACCCGCGAGTCTTACGTCCGCTACTAAGCATTTATGCATTTGTATCAAATGGAAAGGGAAGGATGTATATAGTGGACTGCAAGGTAGAAAAAAGAATAACGGTAAGAAGCTAGGCCTATCGAATACTAGCATCTTCCGACGAGTCTTGCAGCACAAGAAGAGAACAACCAACAGCTCAATAGCATGAATGTAATAACAATGCAGCAGAAGTTGCTGCAACATTGTATAATAGTAAGTTGTAATATTTAATAATAATAATGCCTCCGAGTTCCCTTCCTTGACTTCCCTATGAGGAAGAAAACTCGGAACCATACAGTTTAATAGTAGTAGTTTGTAGTAGTAGGCTCTTGGTTCAGCATAAAGCGTCCTGTTACCGTGGAGACGGCTATTCGAATAGATCAAACTCCATGCAGGGGTGCACTACTGTTCAACCTACACGCTCGGATCTCCAGGGTGGCGTACACCTTGTTAGGGAATGCCCCACCGAGGCTATTCGACACGCCGAGGCCCATCCTACGGCTCATCAGAGAGGTCCCCGCCGGTCTACAGGCAAGAGCTTCATGGGCCATCACCCCTCGCACTCCGGGTCGTTGTGCGCCAAGTAGATCCAGTGCCGCAGCATGATCCGACCCAACCACAATGCTGAAACTGGACGTCTTTCAGACCACAATGCGGAGGGCCCACACCGTAACCCCACGTGAAGGTAGTGCGTACAGGCCTTTGCGGCCTCTCAAGTCATCCACCGGAACCGTTAAGTCATTTTATTATTATCTGTCGGGACAACCGTTATCGTTGCCCATTATCTCGGTGAGTCACGGTCAACGTCAGCAGTCAGGTCCACCAGTAACATCGGTGCCTGCCCTGTCGTTCCACCAACTCGTGCTGTTACCAACAAGGTGAACCGACTCCTTACCTTGTCTCGCGTGTGCCCTTGGTAGAGCTCGACTTTCGTACAACAGGATATCTCTCGGCCACGAACAAGTACCAGGCCCACCGCACACCGGTGGAATACAACCGTCCTGTCGTTCCGATACAATACCCTGCGCGGGCACCATGGGGTCACCCGACTCCTTACCTGTAAGGTCAACCGTGGTTCAGTACCCTAGGATGGCTATACAGAGTCAGCAACGAGTGGAGTACAAGGATTACTCCTCGATAGCTCACACTTGATGTGGCTCGGCAGAGCCGAGATTGGGGCCTGAAGCTGTGTCTGCTCTGAACCGTACCTGTGGCAGTTGTAATGTATCGTATCCGCATTCACTCTCAGAGTGAACACAGACCGCTATCTAACCCTATTGACTAACAAGGCACAGGGTTTACTGCTGAATATAATGTAAATATAAGGCAGCATAGGATACAGGAATTTTCATCAAGGGGCGACAAAGACAGGCTATGCAATTGAATAGGATTGTAACATAATAGCAGCAGCAATGCCTAGTGCAAGAAATGTACGGAAAATATAGGCGATATCTAGGGAAGAGAATGGCTCTGCTTGCCTGGAAGCTCTACTGTAGAGGTACGATCATCGACGAAGTAGTCGATCACAGGGGCATCATCAGCGGACGTCGAGACACCGGACAACAAGAGAGGCGGGAGAAATAATAAATACACGACAATAATAGCAATACAAATACAAGACATGGCAAACGCAGTGTTAGGGGTTAACTAATGCGGTGCTACACGTTGCAGATGAAACGGGAATTCAACCGGCAATTTTACCGGCTCCCGGGCGATTACCGGACAGTGCAACCGGAGGGGGAAAGTCTCGGGTTCGGTATGTTAGGGGGGGTTGTGGTGGTCGTACGACTAGTGTATCCGTATTCATTATATTTGTCTGATCAATTTTCATGTATAAATGTTTTGAATCTGACTTACAGTTTAAAATATATTAATTTTTGAAGTTTAAATCAATTTTAAATCATTTCCTGGATTATTTTTATTATTTAAATCCTAACATTATCCACAGGAGGTTGACCAGTCAACACTGACAAGTGGGACCTACTAACCAGTGGGTCCCACATGTTAGCCTCACATTTTAATTTATAACTAATATTCCAGAGGGCCCACATGTCATAGATAGAGCATTTTTATTATAAATCATTATAATTAAATAAATAACAGTGGGACCCATATGTCATACATGTGAGGCAATTAAATCATTTTAAATTTAACTAAGTAGTGGGGGGCCACATGTCATATGCCCAGGGGGTATTTTGTTGTTAACTTAACAGTGGGATTACGTTAATTGGGGATTAACCCCTAATTAAGCATGGCCGGGCCCACATGCCAGTGGTTTAGCCCACGGGTTAACTGCTCGCACGCACGCACGCCGGCGGCGAGCCGCTGCACGGCGCGGCCAACTCGAGCGACCAAAAGGCGGGCGGAGGGGGGGGGGACGAACGGGGGTAATGCGGTGCAAGCCCTGGCGTCAAAATCATGGGCTGGCGCGACCTAGAACATCGACGACGACGAGTTGCGCGGGATTGGTGGGGAAGGGTGATACGGCAACAGTCCGACGAGGGGAGAGAGGGGAAGATGTGGCAGCTCACATGGGTGGTGTTGCCGAGCTCGAGCAGACCGGAGGGAGAGCGTGGAGGCGGTAATCGACGTCGAGGTGCGCCGCTGTCGGCGGCAGCGGGCGGCCCGATTCAGGCGAGGTACTTGCTGCCGGGTTGGGCTCGAGGGCGAGGGCGAACCGGAGGAGGACGACGGAGCTCCCGGACACGGTGGAGCGAGCATGCGAGGTCTCTGGTCGCGTGCTCCAGTGACGCTGATCACGGCGCGACGAATCGGACCTGAGCGAGGCAGGCGCGAGGAGGAGAGTTGGCGGAGGGCGCAACTAGGGTTAGGTCTTCGCGGGAGAGGGGGTGGCTCGGGCTTCGTCTTAAGCTCGTCGACGACCTTGGGATAGGTTGTAACACCCCGGGTGTCACGCTACAGTAATAACAATTACTGTTGCTAATCATGCCTTGATCATTTTTTTAATCAACACAAACTCCAAATGCCTTTCATGAATATTAAAAAAATATGTGTTAAATAAAACCTTGTTCAAAATTGGTGCAACCACTTTTGTTAAATCCCAAATAATCATTGGACCATGCAAGAACAACAATGGAAATTTATTAAGTTATAAAATAAATCAAACAAAGCGAATAGTAGCAAAACAGTGGCATTTAATACCTTTTTAATAAAACAAAAATGCAAAAGAATTTATAAAAGTCCAAATCTTTTGTGTCACTTGAGTATGGTGCAACAATAATTTAGGAGCAAGTTTCATGTTGTAGAAAAATATAAAGGTTATTAAACTAATTACAAACTGAAAGAAATAAAAAGAAAAGTAAACAGAAACTACTAAAAATGAAAAATGCCTATACTACGCTCTGGGCGAAACCCACCCCGGCCAAATCCAGCCCACCCCACCCTTCCCCTACCTCTGTTCATGGGGCAAGCATCCCACGGCCGACCACGCCCCCCATCGCCGTGGCGGCCATCCTGCCATCACCGGCGGGGATAAGAGCCCTCCTGCGCCCCGTGGAACCCTAGTGCGCCCCAAACTCCCTCGCGCCGCCACCCTCCCCTCCCTCTCTCTGTTCTTCCATGCCCGTGCGCGGCAGCGGGCGCGTCGTCTTTGCCGGCGCGGCCAACCGGCTCCCCGTGCAATGAGCGCACTCCCGGGACCTCCGTCGAGCTCCTCCGCGCCACCCCAGCCCCCAGCTCGAGCCGGGAGCCACTGCCGTCGATGAATCGCCGCCGTCCTCACAGCCACGGCCGTTGGCCCCGCCGCTCGATTCGCGCCACCCCGACCTCCAAGCTCGCTGCCACCCCAACCGCCACCTCGCTGTGAGCCTCCGCCCCTATTCCCCTGCTCCCCCTGGCCGGACCGCTGCCATAGCCGTTCCCCGTTCGCGACCAATGGCGCGGCCACCATGGACGGAGCCTGCGCTCCTGTGACACTGGCCGCGTCCTGCCTCCCCTAGCCGCGCCCAGTGCGCATCCTGACTGCGCCCAGCTCATGCCCCTGCCCGGCAGCACCTCCGCGCACGCACGCGCCGGCTGCGCATCCTTCCTCGCCGTGGACGCACCCCACCTGTGTTCCCCATTGCCTTGCTCACCCCGAGACGGCATTCTCCAGTCGCGCCCGTGCCCGAGCTCCACCGCACTCACCCCGCACTGGACACGCACCCGCCATGCCCACGCCGCGCCGCTCTCTGCCGTGCCATGCCGCTCGCTGCTCAGCTCACCTCCGGCGAGTTCGGTATGTGCATGGTCGTGATTAGGCCGTGGGTAATCCACCCCCATCGTAATTAAAAATGTGTTAGTTAAATAACTCCCCCTGTGACACTTACAACTGGGCCCCAGGCCATTAACATAATCCTCTGGTTAATTAAGTTACTTAATTAAACATGTATCTATGACATGTGGGTCCACTGGGTTATTAGAATTAATTAAACCATTTTTAATAAAACAGAGACTGACCAGTGGGACCCACTGGTCAGGTTTGACTAGGTCATTGCTACTGTTTTGGATAATGTTTTACTTAATTAATAAAAGAAATTCAAATAATCCTTTTTAAATTGTTTAAAACTTTAAAATTTAATATCTTTTAATCCGTATATCGGATCGAAAAACTTTATACATGAAAATTGATCAGAAAAATATGCCGGTTAAGAATACACTATCCGTATATCTACCACACCCCCCTAACGCACCGGTCATCGAACCGCCCCCCTCCGGACCGCTTGTCCGATGATTTGTCCGGTACTGTTAAAGTACCCGGATGAATTTATTTCGAACACGAAAGTTGTTCGGAATAGATCAACTAACCCGGATACACCACCCACACGTGTGTCGGATGTCCACGACACCTCCGGCATGAACCCTTCCCCCTCCGGACACCTTGTCCGGTAATCACCCGGAGCTGGCAGTTCATCCCCTGATGAATTCCCGCTCCGAGCAACGTACATTGCACTGCGTTAGAACACCGTTAACATTGCATACGCCATGTTATTCATCTGTTTGTTTATGCTTGCTTTGTATTTACTGTTTCCCCCCCCCTTTATTCTCCGGTAGACCCCGCTGCTACCACCGACTACACCGCCGCCGGGTACGACTACTTCGTCGACGACCCTGCCCCTACCGTCGAGCTTCCAGGCAAGCAGAGCCATTCTCTTCCCCAGATATCGCCTACCTTTCCGTATTTTCTTGCACTAGGCATTGTTACTGCTGCTGCTACGTTACAATCCTATTCAATTGCATAGCCTGATTTTGTCGCCCCTTGATGTACCTTTCCTTTATCCTATGCTGCCTATTATTACTTATGCATATTTCAGCAGTGAGCCCTGCGCATTGTTAGTTAGGGTTAGATAGCGGGTCGTGATCACTATGGGGGCGATCACGGATACAATAACTCTAACTGTTGCAGGTACGGAACAAAGCAGACACCGCCAAAGGCCCCTATTTGGGTTATGCCTAGTCACCTCAAGTGTGAGCTATTAAGGGGTAATCTTTGTACTACACTCGAGGCTGACTTTGTCTTGCCGCCATAGGGTCCTGAACAGCGGTTGTCCTTAAAGGTAAGAAAGTCGGGCGACCCAATGGTGCCCGCGAGAGGTATATCGTCGGGAACGACAGGGAGGGTACGACCGACGTTACTGACGTGCTTGGCCCCTGCTCGTATCTCGCGAGAGTTACCAAACCACGAAAGTCGAGCTCTACCAAGAGCAAACGCGAGACAAGGTAAGGAGACGGTTCACCTTGTTGGTAACCGCAGTGAATAGGTGGGACGACAGGGCAGGCACCGATGTACTGGTGGTCCTGACTGCTGTCGTTGACCGCGGGTCGGTTAAGTCGAGGCAACGATAACGGTTGTCACGCAGGTTAATTAAAATGCTAAATGGTTCGGCGGATGTCTTGAGTAGCCTTTTTGGCTTGTACGCACTACCTACACGTGGTACGAGGAGTGTGGGCTCCCCTGCATCGTAGTCTCGTTCGAGGGTCTTCAGACGTCAGCAGTACCGCGGGATGATTGCCGGGAAGTGGTGTTGTCTTCTCTTGCTCGAGCGGTGTATTTTTATTTCCTTTGATTTTGCTTCACCGGCCAGTCACGCACCGTGCAGGAGTACGTTCGGGTTAGGGTCCAAAGCCCGGCGTACATAGGATATAGTCCGGCGGATGACCTCTCTGTTGATTGCCAAAGGATGGGCTACTTTGTGTCGGATAGCTTTGGTGGAGCGTTCCCTAACAAGGTTCCTGCCACCCTGGAGATCCGAGCGTCGTAGAGTCACGCCAGTGCACCCCTGCAGGGAAGATTAATCTATTCGAATAGCCGTGTGCACGGTAACAGGACGCTTTATGCTGAAGCTGGATCTTACCACTAGAAACTATTACTATTAAACTATATGGTTCCGGGTTTTCTTCCTTGCAGGGAAGTCGAGGAGGGGAACTCGGAGGCATTATTATTATTAATCATTAGAATTTATATTATTCAATGTTGCAGCAACTTCTGCTTCATTGTTACTTTATTGCTTTATATGAACTGTTGGCTGATTCTCTTCTCATGCTGCAAGACATCGTCGGAATATGCTAGTCTTCAATAGGCCTAGCTTCTTACCCTTGCTCTGGATTTTTGTCTTTCAGTCCACTATATACAGCCTCTTCTTTCCGTTGATACAATGAATAATGCTTAGTAGCGGACGTAAGACTCGCGGGTATGCTAGATACTCACCTTTGCTTTTTTCCCCTTTTATTGTTTTGCCTGATCGGCCGCTGCAGTCGACGTTGGATCCTTGGAGTCCAGGAGCAGGAGATCCCCGATGCCGACCACCGCAACATGAAGATCCCCGATGCCTTCTACGACGTCGAGTTCCCCTTTGACCAGGAGTAGTTTGGAGGTTCCCAGGCAGGAGGCCTCGCCTTTTCGATCGAGTGTTGATTTTGTGCTAGCCTTCTTAAGGCAACCTTGTATTCTGGTGTCTGTACTCAGATACTTTTGCTTCCGCTGACTTGGTGCTCTCGAGCTGTTGTATTCGAGCCCTCGTGGCCCCTGTCTTGTATTAAACAACTTGTATTATTTTATTTGTAGAGTTGTGTTGTGATATCTCACCGTGAGTCCCTGATCTCGATCGTATACCTTGCGTGTATGATTACTGTACATGGCCTAATTTTGGGGGCGTCACAAGTTGGTATCAGAGCCGACTGGCTGTAGGAAACCCCCTTCCAACTCCTTGGTCGAAGTCGAGTCTAGTCGTTGCAAAACTATTTTTCTAACAGTGTCGTGTGGCTTATCGGCCCACGTCGCCAACTGGGTGGTATTAGGATCTTTTTCTCCGCACCTTTACTCTGGGACTCTACTCTCTCATCCTTTCGGGTTAAAGATTTTTCTAACTCTGACATTAGGTTCTCGTGACTACTTCCTCCCGGAGTGACCCTCATTCCAGATGATCGCTTGCTTCACGAGAAGATACCGAAGATTACTCTCCGATAAAACTCCCGAGACCATATGTTCCGATCACCTTTACAATTCCCTACCACCGGTAAGTCCGTATGTATAACCACATACACCTTTCGTTCATCCATTCAATCCCGGTTGCTCTTGTGTTCACAAGATGCATCGTAATATTTTCCGTTGTTTCGGGAATCCTTTGAGCCTACTACCTTGCAGCTTCTTTTCACCCTGCGAATAATTCCTCACCTTTATCGAGGACCCGTTCTTCCTATGTGGTTCCTGTGGATCCCAAAATACTTTGAAATACTATTTGATCTCGCAAAAATCCTCGGCAACCTACTGCTTTGGAGATTCTTCTTACCAGCTTGCACTATAATTAATCTTGTTTGTCTTGTAGTCTTTGATGACCTCCCTTGGCATTGCCATTCCGATCTGTTGAATCATCGTGTGCGCGAATGCACGTAGTCATCGGTTAACCCTATGAATTCATTCTTTCGACTAAAACGTCATTCCGGACATGAGCTAGTTCTCGGTAAATCAAGCCTTAATTGATTAACAGTCAAGTTTCTATTCAACTTATTCATGTTTGATCGATGTATCTGAATCTGATACACCGATATGGAAGTAATAATTCCTTTGTACTTAAGCATCAAATTATTCTGATGCTTCTGTCTCCAATGCTTTGGCATTCTTTATTCTTATGGGTTTCAAAATGCCCCGATGGGTTAACCCTATGCTTCCCCTAATCTGATGAACCCAAATTTTATGCGGGTTATACTCTACTGGCCTTCCGTCAGATGAGCTTGCAATCCTACAACCTTCATGTGAGCGAGAAGTGAGTGAAAGGTTATGCATTGAAGAAGTGGGAGTCGACCCTGAAGCTTTGTGTTCATGCCCATGGATACGATGTAGAACTTATCATGAAAGCTTCTTGTAAAGTTAAATTGTCCCCTTGGTGGAAATTCTTCTTGCGTCTGTGATATTTCGTTCTACCTTCGAGTATTACCCCTGGTATCTCGAGAATTACATGCCTTTGCACTACATCTTATGAATCTTGATGAAACAATACATTTCCCTGTCGTAACCACCCCATGGGTTCTGGGTTGCCGTCAACCGAGAACACCGCTTACTTTTTGTTCCACCACCCCTTTTGTTTGGTGATATTTCTATTTGATTGCATTCTCTTGAACCTTCTCGACGTAAAGTGTTGTGGTCATCATCAGCATTTTTGCTTCTACCAAGTGTTAATTGGATTCATCGTGTGAAATACCATCCTTTCCCCTCGATGATTTGTTTTATCATCGACGACATCCTTTGAATCCCTGTCAATACAACTTGGTCATGTATATCTTGCCCTGTTTTCCCTCGGGAAATATTTACGCCCGATACTTGTGTATAATCACATTTCCCTTTCATTGGTCTGTTTAACCTTTCTTTTAATATAAATTATCCGAGCAGTGATAATTCCCTGCTGATGTAAACACTTCGGTGTACTACTTGGTTTGTACAACCTGTTACAATTGTTGATGACTTCTTGGTGACCACCGATGGACGAGAACTTTGCCTACTGGTCCGCCTCGTCTTAACGAGCAAGAAAATGGTTCTCTTCGTCCCTCGCCCTTGGCACCGACGTTGTTGCCGACATAGCTAACAAGCTGTTTTCTGACTTACCTTGCAACTTGATCACATTGTTTGTCACCACCCTTTTTATTCAATGTGAGCCCATAACCCACAGTTCCACAGGATCGAAACCTGACTCTCTTGTACCTTTCTGTTCTCAAGGTTATTCCTCTTGCTTGACCTCGTATGCAACTCACGAGTCCCCTACCTTGTGTTGTTCAGTTCAATATCAGACTCAGTGCTTACGTCTGGTGCTCTGAACCTCTTTTCATCCTCCGTTATCATCGTCGAATGTTTGCATATCCGCTTGAAAACTTATCATGCCTTATTTTGTTTTTCTCGATGTATTCCCCCCGAGTCTAAACTCGAGAGATACTTGTACCCCCCTCTTTCTCAGTCAGCCTCGGAGTATTAACCTTGTACCGGTCCAACCCCTTGAGTTTTCCTCCGAGCCTATTTGTAAGTATGATGAAGACCCTGGATGAAGGATGACTACCCGTCGAGATGCACCGATGCAGAGGAATGACGACCACATCATCAAGAATTAACTGCTTCGAGAAGGGAAACAAGCACCAGAAGAATCGTTAGAATACGAAACCAAAGAATTACCCCTATCACTACCTTTAATTCTCGGGACGAGAATTCGTTGTAGTGGGGGGAGATTTGTAACACCCCGGGTGTCACGCTACTGTCGGGACCCGGGGTTACCGTATGCAAGTCCAGCTAAGACATAGTCATATGGAGAGCCGAGAACCGTACCCACTTGTCTAAGCAGACAAGGCCAAGCACAGAACGTTCTCGGAAAGCATCGTATGTGAGGGGTATCCCATCCAGGCCGGATGATCAACTGAGATGGGTCCTCATCATCCGCACACAAGTCTAATGATATGGGTGATGAGCTCCCATATTCAAAGACAAGTCGCCTCAACCATACTACCTACTATCTCATAACTCTTACATAAACGTACTCCAGCCCGATCACTTAGTCGGGGTCTAGGGCGGGCTCGATCATACCACAAAGTGTGCCCGAGACAGAGTCTCGAACAATCGCATCGCGATGCCCCAAGCTGCGCACATCTAAGGGCCACTTAGTGTATGAAAGACCGCCAGCCAGATCACAACTAAGGTCTCGAAATCCCATACAAAGACATGCATGTTATAAACATACACGCAGCACACATGCCTTGTATGAACAGTAGGTATCAATGCAATTCTCTACAAAGTATACATTTTTATTGATAACTCTTATAGAGTGCACACAGAGATCACAAACATGTGATCCAACATTACAACACAAGCGGAAGCAAATTATGTCTGAGTACAGACAAGTTTAACAAATGGCTTAAGAAGCCTTATTTAAACACAAGCCCTCCACGAGGGAACCAATCGTTTGACTGGGACTAGACTAGCTTGATCTTCAGTCGTCCAGCTCGATGAAGAAGCCACCTTCGGGGTCAGTGGTTTCATCTAAAACATAGATTAAGCAAACGTGAGTACAAAGTCGTACTCAGCAAGACTTACATAGGAGCTATACTACTCATGCATATGTATCAAGGTAAAGGGAGGTGGGGTTTCACTTGGAGAAGTGCAAACTTTGACTTGGCTAGTCCTGAAATACGAGTACCAGACTTTGAGGTAAGAAGCGTACACGAGTCCAATACTTTCTCCAACCAATTACACCACTATGGTGCCTTCCTCGACTTCCCCACGAGAAAGCACGCCATAGCACTCACACTTATCTTGGTGTGTTCTAGAAGTATCCAGTTCAAGTTGTCTAATAATCAAGCTAAGCTTTCCAAGCAGTCCATAACCGCGGACGCGGCTATTCGAATAGTTTTGTTAACCCTGCAGGGGTGTACCTCTACACACACATGATAATCATTTACCGCCTTTGATCTCGACACCATTCAAGGGGTGCCAGCGAGGATGCTCACCACAACTTCTACCTCATAGCCTATCTAGTCCAAGAAAGCCGTCTACTTGGGTTGGCTACCACTATCGTGAACCCGGCCGGTTTACCGAAGTGGACCCAAGTGATGTGTGCGTGGTGCATCAGCCGGTCTTGGATGAGCCGTTCTCTCACTTAGCATCCATGCCACAGACCTACCAGAACTCCAAACTATTGCGACATCTGGACATCGAAAGGGATGAGTTAGTAAGCTGAGAGGGGTCAGTGAGCCCAATGTGTGGTGGTACTCTTCATCTTGGATCACCACACAAGAACTCGGACTTAGGGCGGTGTTCAACGAGACAACCCACCGTGTACTCCTACACAACCTCTCATCGTTCACCTTGTATTAGGGTAGATTCACCAACACTTTTCTACCATCATCATCATGATCACTACCATCCCGACTCACATAACAATATCATCATGTTATAACTCTAAGCATGCAATAAGCAGTAACAATTGCAGGGCCACATGATATCAATCAACTCCTACGATTGCTAGGATTGTGGTTTGCCTACTACTGTGACAAAATGATAGGTCATGCAAAGGAATGGGTTCATCTATGCGGTAGAAACGCATCATGGTAATCATCCTATACAATGCATAAGCGAGACATGAGAGGGAATTGGGATTTTATCGACATGATCAATGGGGGTTTGCTTGCCTTGCTGACGAGGTTCGGGTTCGGGGTCTTCAATGAAGGGGGCAGCCTCCTGCTCCGGTTCCACCTCTACTCGACAAACAACAAACAAGGTAGCAAAGTAAATACAATGCACAATCACATGATGGAAGGTTGAAACTTGATGTATATGCTTTGATGTGTGAGGAAATTCCATTTAAATGGAGTATATTGCAAATTGAATTGCAAATTCAAACTCCAATTTGAATTCAAACTTAGTCAAGTTACATGTGACATTGATTGATCAATTTGAATCATTTGGAAATGTGTATGATATGCCTCTGATGTGTAAGTGAAATGTAGCATGTTGCCATGGTTCAAGTTGCAAAACCTTTTGAATTGAATTTGATTTAATTCCATTTAAATCAAATAGCAAATGCTACTGATCACATTTTAAATTCAACTCAAACAATGTTGAAAGTTGGATATTTGGATATCTTATTTTCTCCTGATCATTTTTCATATATTATTTGTCCAATTTGGAGTTGATATGAATTTTCTATGAATTTCCAAAGTTTGAGCTATTTTCTGGATTTTCTGGAATTCTTTAAATCATTTCAAATTTCTGGAAAAGTCTTTATTGCGTCAGCATGACTTCATGCTGGCGTCAGGGGGCCACTGACTGCTGGGACCCACTGGTCAGTCTCTCATTGTTTAATTAAAACGATTTAAACTTAAACCAATGTTTAGTAAGGGGCTGGGCCCACATGTTATCGGCTCTGGGGTTCATTAAGGGGGTGGATTAGGTACTAATCACCCCGGCCACGTCGGACTTGCCGGCGGCTAGTCGCTGGCGACCTTCCAGTACGACGGCGACACATGGGAGGTTGATTCCGGGCACCATTCGAAGCGCTGCGACCACTGAGACGTAGCTCTTGACGTCGCGCGTTGAATGGGCCAAGGTACGGGTGCTAGGAGGCACCGTAGCCACGTCGGCGACGAGCTCTAGCGGCGGCGGAGCCACTGGCCAGACGCAGTCGTCGACTAAGTGCACGGGGAGAGGCAACGGTGGGCTCGTTAGACGTGCAAGAACACCAGGAAGACGATGCGCGCACTGGACGAGACGATAGGGCACAGGGGTGACCTCGTCGTCGTCCATGGCGGCTCGGTACTCCGGTGAACATCGCAGAATGAGCTAGAGGAGGGGAGCGGTGCCGTGGCTTGAGGGGAAACGCTCACCCAGACGCAGGGAGTGCAGCTGTGTAGTCGATGGAGGTGGGGAAGCTCTGGAGCTGCCGGATTTCGAGGTGGATCCGCGGCGGCCGGAGACGAAGACGATGAAGTTAGCGAGCTCGTGGGGGCGCCTGGCTTCGATTCCTTCTGCACGGTGGGGTTGTAGACGACGGTGGAGCAGATGGACTTGACGGTGCGTCCTCTCGTCGACGGTGGCCGCGTGAAGACGGCGGCATGCTCCACGGTTGCTCACGGGCGCCGATGGAATCGAGCGGGAGAGGAAGTGGGAAGGTCTGGACGGGGGGGGGGGGGGGATGGATCGGGACGGCTGAGGGGAGTCTCCAGGCGCGACTAGACGGTTCGGGAGGCGCCAGGAAGGCTAGCAGGTGCTCGCCGGCGTCGGCATGCGCTCCAGCGAGCTGCTTGCCGCGCCAGGGAAGACGACAAGGGGAGGCTGCGGGCTTGGGCTGCGGTGCGGTGAGTTGGGCCGGGGAGGCCCAGGTAAGTGGGCTCCTTTCCCTTTTCTTTTGCTCTCTGTTTAATCTTTCCTTACTTTTTCTGTAACTTTGTTTTGGCTCTGATAAAAATACCAAACCATTTTATAAAATGTTGAAACTTTTTATATGGCCTCATAATAATATAGACTAGCCACTCATAAAGTTTGAACATTTTTAAAATTCAAATAATTTGAATCTTAATTCAAATAGGGATTTTTAATTAATTCCAAGGCACTGTTTGAATATTTGAAAAATCCATGAGCATGGGGTGGGTCCCACATCACTTGATATGTGATCACACTCATTTATAAGACTTTTCAAAAATCTAACATGAATTTTTGGAGAAGATTTTTATCTGGCCTTTTGAATTAATTCATCTGGGGGGGTTTCCTTCTCCCATTTTGCTTTTGATTTTGATTTCAAAGATTTCTTTTGAAATTTTAACATGATGCAAGTGACTTGCTAACCCTAGCACATTACCTAACAGAGGGTTCTGACAACTCGCCCCCACTCAACAGAATCTCGTCCCGAGATTCAGAAGTCTGCGGGAGGAAGGAGGGATACTCGGCGCTGAGACGGTCTTCTCTTTCCCACGTAGCTTCTCTCTCAGAGTGGTGTGACCATTGCACTTTCAGAAACCTAATCTTCTGACGACGAGTGACACGCTCTGCGGAATCAAGAATACGAACGGGGTATTCTCGATAAGAAAGGTCATCTTGGAGATCAAGCGTTTCATGGTCGACTTCGTGGATGGGGTCCTTGAAGCAACACCTGAGTTGGGACACATGGAATACATCATGTACTCGGGAAAGGTGCGGGGGTAGTTCAAGTTGGTAGGCCACTTCTCCATGTTTAGCAATAATGCGGAAAGGTCCGATGTAACGTGGGGCAAACTTGCCTTTGATACCGAAACGTTGGGTCCCCTTCAGAGGAGTAACCCGAAGGTAAGCCTTCTCATCCATATTGTAGCTCTCTTTCCTATGATGACGATCATAGTAGCTTTTCTGACGAGACTGGGCTGCTTTCAATTGATCACGAACAATGCGAACTTGCTCTTCTGCTTCCTTGATCATGTCCGGTCCAAAGAATTGTCTTTCACCGGTTTCTGACCAGTTTAGTGGTGTTCGACATCGTCGTCCATATAGGAGTTCAAAAGGAGCCATGTTCAGACTAGATTGAAAACTATTGTTATAAGCAAATTCGGAAAATGGAAGAGACTTCTCCCAATTCTTTCCGAATGAGATAACACAAGTTCTGAGCATGTCTTTAAGAATTTGGTTAACCCTTTCGACTTGACCGCTAAACTGAGGATGGAAAGCTGTAGTAAAGGAGAGATGAGTTCCCATAGGATTCTGAAAGCTTCCCCAAAATCTAGAGGTGAAAAGGCTACCGCGATCAGAATTGATCTCCAAAGGAACACCGTGAAGGGATACAATTCTAGAGACGTACAAGTCCGCTAACTGGCTAGCAGTTATAGACTCGCGAACCGTAAGGAAGTGAGCAACTTTGGAAAGCCTATCTATGACAACGAAGATGGCATTGTTTCCTTTCTGGGTTCTTGGAAAGCCGGTGATGAAGTCCATACCAACTTTGTCCCATTTCTACTCGGGAATAGACAAAGGTTGAAGTGTACCAGCAGGTCTTTGATGTTCTGCCTTAATGCGATGAAAAAATCACATTCGGCAACAAATTGAGCAATGTCTCTCTTCATCCTAGTCCACCAAAATCTCTAGCGTAGATCTCGGTACATTTTTGTGCTACCGGGATGAATTGAGAGGGGTGTGTCATGGGCTTCCTTGAGGATGAGTTGCCTTAGTTCCCTATTCTTAGGTACTACCAAATGATTTTCAAAGAATACCGTTCCCTTGCTATCTGTGGAGAAACATTTATAAACTCCGCTAGCAATGTTCTCCTTGATCCGGCGAACACCTCGTGCACGCCTTTGGGCAACTATGATTTGATCCTCAAGAGTTGGTTTCTCCACCAAGGTAGAAAGATAGCCATGAGGAACAATCTCAAGGTTAAGCTTGCGAAATTCCTCATGAAGAAGTGGTTGATACTGTTGCAACATGAGGTTGTTACAATACGACTTACGACTTAGTGCATCAGGCATGACATTGGCTTTGCCTGGGGTGTAAGAAATTCCTACGTCGTAATCTTCTATCAACTCAATCCAGAGTCTTTGCCTGAGACTAAGATCTGGCTGGGTGAAAATGTATTTGAGGCTTTGGTGGTCGGAATAAATCTCACAACGATTACCAAGGAGGTAATGTCGCCAAGTTGTTAGGGCATGAACTACGGCAGCGAGTTGAAGGTCATGGGTAGGATAGTTCTCTTCATGTGGCCGCAACTGGCGTGAAGCATAAGCTACCACATGTCGATCTTGCAGAAGTATGCATCCTAACCCTTGCCGTGATGCGTCACAATAGATCTCGAAATCCTTTTTGGTGTCTGGAGGTGCAAGTACAGGTGCAATAGTCAATCTTCTTTTCAGCTCTTGAAAGCTTTCCTCGCACTTGGGAGTCCATAGGAATTTCTTATCTTTCTTGAGGAGTTCAGTTAGAGGCTTTGCAACTTTAGAAAAGTTCTCGACGAAGCGACGGCAATAGCTTGCTAAGCCAAGAAAACTCCTAACTTGCTTAACCGATTCAGGTGGAGTCCAGTCAAGGACGGCCCGAACTCTCTCGGGATTCACAGCAATGCCTTTTGCAGAAATCACGTGGCCTAAGTAGGTCACTTCTGGTAGCCAAAATTCACACTTGGAGAACTTAGCATACAAGCGATGCTCTCTAAGTTTCATCAATACCAGCCTTAGGTGTTCGGCATGTTCTTCTTCGTTCTTCGAGTATATAAGGATGTCATCGAGGTAAACCACGACGAACTGGTCCAAATACTCCATGAATATCGAGTTCATCATGCGTGAAAAAGTGGCGGGGGCATTGGTTAGACCGAAGGACATGACGGTGAACTCGTAAAGACCATAACGAGTAGTGAAAGCCGTCTTGGGAATGTCCTCGCTTCGGATCTTGATTTGATGATAACCTAATCTCAAATCCATCTTGGAGAAGACAGAGTATCCAGCAAGTTGATCATAAATATCATTGATCCTGGGCAGTGGCTTGTTCTTTGTCGTCGCTAAATTTAGCGGGCGATAGTCTACGCACATCCTTTCTGTTCCATCTTTCTTCGTTACGAACAGAACGGGGCAACCCCATGGCGATGAGCTAGGGCGGATGAAGCCTTTTTCCAACAAAGCTTCCAGTTGGGTTTTAAGCTCAGCTAACTCACGTGGGGCCATTTTGTATGGGCGTCTAGAAATTGGTGCGGTTCCTGGGGCAAGATCCACTATAAACTCTACACATCTGTCGGGTGGCATGCCCGGCAGCTCTTCAGGAAAGACATCCGGGAAGTCACGAACCACCGGAATATCTTCAAGTTCGGGAAGGGGAAGTACATTCAAGGAATGCACTTGGGTTCTTGTTCTGGGTGAGGTATAGTTGACGGTTTTGCCTGAAGGGTGGGTGAGTTTCACGGATTTTCCTTTGCAATCCCGGTAGGCATTCTGTCTTGATAGCCAATCCATGCCAAGGATGACATCAATATCTGAAGACTTGAGGGCTATGAGTGAAGCAAGGAATACTAAACCCTCAATTGCACTTTGATTACCGTGGCTTACTCTATTAGTTTGCCATCTTGACCCTGGAGTTTGAATAATCATGGGGGTGGACAATCCAACAAAGGATAACTCATGACGAAGTGCATAACTTTCAGACATGAATGAATGAGATGCTCCTGGGTCGAAAAGAACGGAAGTAGGAACATAATTGACTGGGAGCGTACCAAGAATGACGTCAGTGGTGTCGTCAGTCTCTTCGGAGGCAATCTGGTTCACACGTCCACGAGTGGCGGGAGGAGCGGGTTTGGCGATGTAGACCTTCTGGGGGGGGGGGGGGGGCTTGCCACGACCATTGTTGTTGCCTCCGGCACGGGGTGGAGCATTCTGATTCTGGATCTGGTTCTGGGGACACTCACGAGAGTAGTGGCCTGCCTGACCACACTTGTAGCAGGCTCCAAAAATAGTGCGTGGAGCTGGGTTGTTTGGTGGAGCTGGGTGGAACTGAGTTGGTGGACGAGGCGCCACATAGGATGGCCTCGATGGGTTGTTCTGGCGAAACATACTATTGGGGATCCAGATCTTGCGCTTCTGGGAGCCTGAACTGGATGATCCATCGTCTCTAGGGTGTTTGCGAAAGTCGTTGGGGGTATTCATGTCCTCTGCCTTGATGGCCTTGTTGACAAGGACCTGGAAGGTGGCAAAGTCATGTAGATTGAGCTCACGACGGAGTTCAGAGTTGAGTCCGCGACGGAACCTTTCTTGTTTCTTGGAGTCGGTGGAGACTTCTTCAGTAGCATAACGAGCCAGTCGGTTGAAATCACGACTAAACTCGTCAACAGTCCTTCGGCCTTGGGTGAGGTTGCAGAACTCCTCACGCTTGCGGTCCATAAGACCCCTGGGAATGTGGTGCTCACGGAAGGAAGTGCAGAATTCATCCCAAGATGCGGGCGGTCCAACGGGACGCATATTCATGAAGTTCTCCCACCAAGAGCTAGCTGCACCTTCAAGGTGATAGGTGGCATAGCTGACCTTGTCGCCATTTGCAACATGGCTTGCTTGGAGCTTCCTCTCGATGTTGCGAAGCCAGTCATCGGCGTCAAGGGGCTCGGTGGAGTAACTGAAAACTGGGGGATAAAGCCGGATGAAGTCGTTTAGGGACACCAACTCGTTGCGCTGCTGAGTGGTGTTGCGAGAAATGACTTCCAGCAGATGGTGAGAGTCTCGGCGGTTCCTCTCAACCTCCATCAGAACCTGAGCCATCGTGGGTGGGGGTGGAAGGTTGCCTTCCTCCTGATCATTCCCACGACCCTGGTTACGACCAAGCTGGCCACGGGTTTCTTGAGACATCCTGAAGGTGAAAAACCAAAGTCAAACAGAGTTGATTGGAAGAGTCTAAACAAGGTATTGAAGTACTGGAAGGATTACAGAGCAAAGGAAGTAATCATCTTGACAACATGGTGATAAAGCATACAAGCCATATATTCACAAGCTGTCATACAAACCATACATCGTTTTAGTACAAGCACCAAGCTAATACAAACGTGATGAAGATGATACATCCTTCAGAGGCACTCCGACTTCCTATACATTATTTATCTAAGCCTGTGGAACTTAGACACCTTGCGTACAATATACTAAGATACTTCTACATCCTCACTAAGTAAGACCACAAGCGGTCTCACTCATCTCCATCTCCATAGTAGTCCTCGTAAAAGTTACCCGCGTATCCCGGTAGCTGAAGGTGACCATCGGAAAACACAGAGGCCTGTGGACCCTGATATCCATTTGGAAAAGGATGGGGCCTAGGTCCAGCGTAGGGTGGAAGCAAAGGACCACGGGGTGGAAAAATGCGTCCAATCTCGGGCCAAGCAACTCGAGAAGGCATCTGAGTCCTCACTGGGTAGATAGCATCATACTCAACTGATCCAACGCTCACGAAGGGTGCCAAAAGGGTCAGTGCTCGATACAGACGAACACGAGTGGCGTGAAGCTCGAAACGGAGAGCGCGTGCATCACGATCTCGATCACTAGCAAACCTAGCAGTCATCGGAAGTACTGGATCTTCTGCAGAGTGATCTGAGTAGAGTCCGGTGTAATATCCCTCTTCTCCCGGAAGTGCAGCAGGGATATAGCGGAATGAGGTCTCTCTCAGCATAGTGTGCTCCTCTCTCAGCAGGGTAATACATGAGTATGCAGCATCCTGCACAGCCATGTTCTCGGTCATGCCAATGCCATGTCCAAAGTGGATAGGTTGAGTGACTCCAACGTGGTGCGGGTAGATCCTGACAATGCAGTGGAACTGGGTCTGGTTGAAGTCAAGAACTTCTCCTCAATGGTATACTCAGGATACCATCGATATCCCACATAGGACATCATCTCGATCAACGTGGCGGGATGGCCATGCACACCGAGGCACCTGGTCAAACGAACAATCTGCCGAGGGGGAAGATCTGCCATCTGAAACAGAAAGAAGGAGTTTGCAAATGCATCAGATTATGAGATAAACCTGGAATGACTCGGACAGCATAACGGCTGTAATTGCAAGAAAAAGACAATTTCTTACAACATGGAAACAGCACTTACATACGATGTAATAAATCAGGAAGCATAATCACTCTAACAAACCGATCACAACTTTCCTACGGCTACAAGGAAGCAAACAACGAGATGTTCTAATCAGACAGAGGAGAGCCTAGTCCTATCTTCCCGTAGAATAAGATGAGGGTGACTCAGAACTCAGAACGAAGGGGGTAAGGAGAAAAAATAAGCCTTACGTTGTTCCCTTATATACCCAGAGTAACTATATAACTATAGAAGGCTAGAATCGACTTCGGCCAAGGCTGCTAGTCCTACAGTCAGTCCTGCTCTGATACCAAGTCTGTCGGGACCCGGGGTTAGCGTATGCAAGTCCAGCTAAGACATAGTCATATGGAGAGCCGAGAACCGTACCCACTTGTCTAAGCAGACAAGGCCAAGCACAGAACGTTCTCGGAAAGCATCGTACGTGAGGGGTATCCCATCCAGGCCGGATGATCAACTGAGATTGGTCCTCATCGTCCGCACACAAGTCTAATGATATGGGTGATGAGCTCCCATATTCAAAGACAAGTCGCCTCAACCATACTACCGACTATCTCATAACTCTTACATAAACGTACTCCAGCCCGATCACTTAGTCGGGGTCTAGGGCGGGCTCGATCATACCACAAAGTGTGCCTGAGACAGAGTCACGAACAATCGCATCGCGATGCCCCAAGCTGCGCACATCTAAGGGCCACTTAGTGTATGAAAGACCGCCAGCCAGATCAGAACTAAGGTCTCGAAAACCCATACAAAGACATGCATGTTATAAACATACACGCAGCACACATGCCTTGTATGAACAGTAGGTATCAATGCAATTCTCTACAAAGTATACATTTTTATTGATAACTCATATAGAGTGCACACAGACATCACAAACATGTGATCCAACATTACAACACAAGCGGAAGCAAATTATGTCTCAGTACAGACAAGTTTAACAAATGGCTTAAGAAGCCTTATTTAAACACAAGCCCTCCACGAGGGAACCAATCGTCTGACTGGGACTAGACTAGCTTGATCTTCAGTCGTCCAGATCGATGAAGAAGCCACCTTCGGGGTCAGTGGTTTCATCTAAAACATAGATTAAGCAAACGTGAGTACAAAGTCGTACCCAGCAAGACTTACATAGGAGCTATACTACTCATGCATATGTATCAAGGTAAAGGGAGGTGGGGTTTCACTTGCAGAAGTGCCAGCTTTGACTTGGCTAGTCCTGAACTACGAGTACCAGACTTTGAGGTAAGAAGCGTACACGAGTCCACTACTTTCTCCAACCAATTACACCACTATGGTGCCTTCCTCGACTTCCCCACAAGAAAGCATGCCATAGCACTCACACTGATCTTGGTGTTTTTTAGAAGTATCCAGTTCAACTTGTCTAATAATCAAGCTAAGCTTTCCAAGCAGTCCATAACCGCGGACGCGGCTATTCGAATAGTTTTGTTAACCCTGCAGGGGTGTACCGCTACACACACATGATCATCATTTACCGCCTTTGATCTTGACACCATTCAAGGGGTGCCAGCGAGGATGCTCACCACAACTGTTACCTCATAGCCTATCTAGTCCAAGAAAGCCGCCTACTTGGGTTGGCTACCACTATCGTGAACCCGGCCGTTTTACCGAAGTGGACCCAAGTGATGTGTGCGTGGTGCATAAGCCGGTCTCGGATGAGCCGTTCTCTCACTTAGAATCCAGGCCACAGACCTACCAGAACTCCAAACTATTGCGACATCTGGACATCGAAAGGGATGAGTTAGTAAGCTGAGATGGGTCAGTGAGCCCAATGTCTGGTTGTACTCTTCATCTTGGATCACCACACAAGAACTCGGACTTAGGGCGGTGTTCAACGAGACAACCCACCGTGTACTCCTACACAACCTCTCATCGTTCACCTTGTATTAGGGTAGATTCACCAACACTTTTCTACCATCATCATCATGATCACTACCATCCCGACTCACATAACAATATCATCATGTTATAACTCTAAGCATGCAATAAGCAGTAACAATTGCAGGGCCACATGATATCAATCAACTCCTACGATTGCTAGGATTGTGGTTTGCCTACTACTGTGACAAAATGATAGGTCATGCAAAGGAATGGGTTCATCTATGCGGTAGAAACGCATCATGGTAATCATCCTATACAATGCATAAGCGAGACATGAGAGGGAATTGGGATTTTATCGACATGATCAATGGGGGTTTGCTTGCCTTGCTGACGAGGTTCGGGTTCGGGGTCTTCAATGAAGGGGGCAGCCTCCTGCTCCGGTTCCACCTCTACTCGACAAACAACAAACAAGGTAGCAAAGTAAATACAATGCACAATCACATGATGGAAGGTTGAAACTTGATGTATATGCTTTGATGTGTGAGGAAATTCCATTTAAATGGAGTATATTGCAAATTGAATTGCAAATTCAAACTCCAATTTGAATTCAAACTTAGTCAAGTTACATGTGACATTGATTGATCAATTTGAATCATTTGGAAATGTGTATGATATGCCTCTGATGTGTAAGTGAAATGTAGCATGTTGCCATGGTTCAAGTTGCAAAACCTTTTGAATTGAATTTGATTTAATTCCATTTAAATCAAATAGCAAATGCTACTGATCAAATTTTAAATTCAACTCAAACAATGTTGAAAGTTGGATATTTGGATATCTTATTTTCTCCTGATCATTTTTCATATATTATTTGTCCAATTTGGAGTTGATATGAATTTTCTATGAATTTCCAAAGTTTGAGCTATTTTCTGGATTTTCTGGAATTCTTTAAATCATTTCAAATTTCTAGAAAAGTCTTTATTGCGTCAGCATGACTTCATGCTGGCGTCAGGGGGCCACTGACTGCTGGGACGCACTGGTCAGTCTCTCATTGTTTAATTAAAACGATTTAAACTTAAACCAGTGTTTAGTCAGGGGATGGGCCCACATGTCATCGGCTCTAGGGTTCATTAAGGGGGTGGATTAGGTGCTAATCACCCAGGCCACGTCGGACTTGTCGGCGGCTAGTCGCCGGCGACCTTCCAGTACGGCGGCGACACATGGGAGGTTGATTCTGGGCACCATTCGAAGCGCTGCGACCACTGAGACGTAGCTCTTGACGTCGCACGTCGAATGGGCCAGGGTACGGGTGCTGGGTGGCACCGTAGCCACGTCGGCGACGAGCTCTAGCGGCGGCGGAGCCACTGGCCAGACGCAGTCGTCGACTCAGTGCACGGGGAGAGGCAACGGTGGGCTCGTTAGACGTGCAAGAACACCAGGAAGACGATGCGCACACTGGACGAGACGATAGGGCACAGGGGCGACCTCGTCGTCGTCCATGGCGGCTCGGTACTCCGGCAAACATGGCGGAATGAGCTAGAGGAGGGGAGCGGTGCCGTGGCTTGAGGGGAAACGCTCACCCAGATGCAGGGAGTGCAGCTGTGTAGTCGATGGAGGTGGGGAAGCTCTGGAGCTGCCGTATTTCGAGGTGGATCCGCGGCGGCCGGAGACGAAGACGATGAAGTTAGCGAGCTCTTGGGGGCGCCTGGCTTCGATTCCTTCTGCACGGTGGGGTTGTAGACGACGGCGGAGCGGATGGACTTGACGGTGCGTCCTCTCGTCGACGGTGGCCGCGTGAAGACGGCGGCATGCTCCACGGTTGCTCACGGGCGCCGATGGAATCGAGCGGGAGAGGAAGTGGGAAGCTCTGGACGGGGGGGGGGGGGAATGGATCGGGACGGCTGAGGGGAGTCTCCAGGCGCGACTAGACGGTTCGGGAGGCGCCAGGCAGGCTAGCAGGTGCTCGCCGGCGTCGGCATGCGCTCCAGCGAGCTGCTTGCCGCGCCGGGGAAGACGACAAGGGGAGGCTGCGGGCTTGGGCTGCGGTGCGGTGAGTTGGGCCGGGGAGGCCCAGGTAAGTGGGCTCCTTTCCCTTTTCTTTTGCTCTCTGTTTAATCTTTCCTTACTTTTTCTGTAACTTTGTTTTGGCTGTGATAAAAGTACCAAACCATTTTATAAAATGTTGAAACTTTTTATATGGCCTCATAATAATATAGACTAGCCACTCATAAAGTTTGAACATTTTTAAAATTCAAATAATTTGAATCTTAATTCAAATAGGGATTTTTAATTAATTCCAAGGCACTGTTTGAATATTTGAAAAATCCATGAGCATGGGGTGGGTCCCACATCACTTGATATGTGATCACACTCATTTATAAGACTTTTCAAAAATCTAACATGAATTTTTGGAGAAGATTTTTATCTGGCCTTTTGAATTAATTCATCTGGGGGGGTTTCCTTCTCCCATTTTGCTTTTGATTTTGATTTCAAAGATTTCTTTTGAAATTTTAACATGATGCAAGTGACTTGCTAACCCTAGCACATTACCTAACAGAGGGTTCTGACAGCTACAGTAATCACAATTACTGTTGCTAATCATGCCTTGATCATTTTTTTTAATCAACACAAACTCCAAATGCCTTTCATGAATATTAAAAAAATATGTGTTAAATAAAACCTTGTTCAAAATTGGTGCAACCACTTTTGTTAAATCCCAAATAATCATTGGACCATGCAAGAACAACAATGGAAATTTATTAAGTTATAAAATAAATCAAACAAAGCGAATAGTAGCAAAACAGTGGCATTTAATACCTTTTTAATAAAAAAAAATGCAAAAGAATTTATAAAAGTCCAAATCTTTTGTGTCACTTGAGTATGGTGCAACAATAATTTAGGAGCAAGTTTCATGTTGTAGAAAAATATAAAGGTTATTAAAATAATTACAAACAGAAAGAAATAAATAGAAAAGAAAACAGAAACAACTAAAAATGAAAAATGCCTATACTACGCTCTGGGCGAAACCCACCCCGGCCCAACCCAGCCCACCCCACCCTTCCCCTACCTCTGTTCATGGGGGGGGTGCCGTGGCAAGCATCCCACGGCCGACCACGCCCCCCCATCGCCGTGGCGGCCATCCTGCCATCACCGGCGGGGATAAGAGCCCTCTTGCGCCCCGTGGAACCCTAGTGCGCCCCAAACTCCCTCGCGCCGCCACCCTCCCCTCCCTCTCTCTATTCTTCCACGCCCGTGCGCGGCCGCGGGCGCGTCGTCTTCGCCGGCGCGGCCAACCGCCTCCCCGTGCAACGAGTGCACTCCCGGGACCTCTGTCGAGCTCCTCCGCGCCACCCCAGCCCCCCAGCTCGAGCCGGGAGCCACTGCCGTCGATGAATCGCCACCGTCCTCGCAGCCACGGCCGTCGGCCCCGCCGCCCGATTCGCGCCACCCCGACCTCCAAGCTCGCTGCCACCCCAACCGCCGCCTCGCTGTGAGCCTCCGCCCCTATTCCCCTGCTCCCCCTGGCCGGACTGCTGCCGTAGCCGTTCCCCGTTCGCGACTAATGGCGCGGCCACCATGGACGGAGCCCGCACTCCTGTGACACTGGCCGTGTCCTGCCTCCCCTAGCCGCGCCCAGTGCGCATCCTGACTGCGCCCAGCTCATGCCCCTTCCCGGCAGCCCCTCCGCGCACGCACGCGCCGGCTGGACATCCTTCCTCGCCGTGGACGCACCCCCCTGTGTTCCCCATGGCCTTGCTCACCCCGAGCCGGCATTCTCCAGTCGCGCCCGTGCCCGAGCTCCACCGCACTCACCCCGCACTGGCCACGCACCCGCCATGCCCACGTCGCTCCGCTCTCTGCCGTGCCATGCCGCTTGCTGCTCAGCTCACCTCCGGCGAGTTCGGCATGTGCACGGTCGTGATTAGGCCGTGGGCTAATCCACCCCATCCTAATTAAAAATGTGTTAGTTAAATAACTCCCCCTGTGACACTTACAACTGGGCCCCAGGCAATTAACATAATCCTCTGGTTAATTAAGTTACTTAATTAAACATGTATCTATGACATGTGGGTCCACTTGGTTATTAGAATTAATTAAACCATTTTTAATAAAACAGAGACTGACCAGTGGGACCCACTGGTCAGGTTTGACTAGGTCAATGTTACTGTTTTGGATAATGTTGTACTTAATTAATAAAAGAAATTCAAATAATCCTTTTTAAATTGTTTAAAACTTTAAAATTTAATATCTTTTAATCCGTATATCGGATCGAAAAACTTTATACATGAAAATTGATCAGAAAAATATGCCGGTTAAGAATACGCTATCCGTATATCTACCACACCCCCTAACGCACCGGTCATCGAACCGCCCCCCTCCGGACCGCTTGTCCGATGATTTGTCGGGTACTGTTAAAGTACCCGGATGAATTTATTTCGAACACGAAAGTTGTTCGGAATAGATCAACTAACCCGGATACACCACCCACATGTGTGTCGGATGTCCACGACACCTCCGGCATGAACCCTTCCCCCTCCGGACACCTTGTCCGGTAATCACCCGGAGCTGGCAGTTCATCCCCTGATGAATTCCCGCTCCGAGCAACGTACATTGCACTGCGTTAGAACACCGTTAACATTGCATACGCCATGTTATTCATCTATTTGTTTATGCTTGCTTTGTATTTACTGTTTCCCCCCTCCCTTTATTCTCCGGTAGACCCCACTTCTACCGCCGCCGGGTACGACTACTTCGTCGATGACCCTGCCCCTACCGTCGAGCTTCCAGGCAAGCAGAGCCATTCTCTTCCCCAGATATCGCCTACCTTTCCGTACTTTCTTGCACTAGGCATTGTTACTGCTGCTGCTATGTTACAATCCTATTCAATTGCATAGCCTGATTTTGTCGCCCCTTGATGTACCTTTCCTTTATCCTATGCTGCCTATTATTACTTATGCATATTTCAGCAGTGAGCCATGCGCATTGTTAGTTAGGGTTAGATAGCAGGTAGTGATCACTATGGGGGCGATCGCGGATACAATAACTATAACTGTTGCAGGTACGTAACAACGAAGACACCGCCAAAGGCCCCTATCTGGGTTATGCCTAGTCACCTCAAGTGTGAGCTATCAAGGGGTAATCCTTGTACTACACTCGAGGCTGACTTTGTCTTGCCGCCATAGGGTCCTGAACAGCGGTTGTCCTTAAAGGTAAGAAAGTCGGGCGACCCAACGGTGACCGCGAGAGGTATATCGTCGGGAACGACAGGGAGGGTACGACCGACGTTACTGGCGTGCTTGGCCCCTGCTCATATCTCGCGAGAGTTACCAAACCACGAAAGTCGAGCTCTACCAAGAGAAAACGCGAGACAAGGTAAGGAGACGGTTCACCTTGTTGGTAACCGCAGTGACTTGGTGGGACGATAGGGCAGGCACCGATGTACTGGTGGTCCTGACTGCTGTCGTTGACCGCGGGTCAGTTAAGTCGAGGCAATGATAACGGTTGTCCTCGCAGGTTAATTAAAATGCTAAATGGTTCGGCGGATGTCTTGAGTAGCCTTTTTGGCTTGTACGCACTACCTACACGTGGGACGAGGAGTGTGGGCTCCCCTGCATCGTAGTCTCGTTCGAGGGTCTTCAGACGTCAGCAGTACCGCGGGCTGATTGCCGGGAAGTGGTGTTGTCTTCTCTTGCTTGAGCGGTGTATTTGTATTTTCTTTGATTTTGATTCACCGGCCAGTCACGCACCGTCCAGGAGTACGTTCGGGTTAGGGTCCAAAGCCCGGCGTACATAGGATATAGTCCGGCGGATGACCTATCTGTTGATTGCCGAAGGATGGGCTACTTTGTGTCGGATAGCTTTGGTGGAGCGTTCCCTAACAAGGTTCCCGCCACCCTGGAGATCCGAGCGTCGTAGAGTCACGCTAGTGCACCCCTGCAGGGAAGATTAATCTATTCGAATAGCCGTGTCCACGGTAATAGGACGCTTTATGCTGAAGCTGGATCTTACCACTAGAAACTATTACTATTAAACTGTATGGTTCCGGGTTTTCTTCCTCGCAGGGAAGTCGAGGAGGGGAACTCGGAGGCATTATTATTATTAATCATTACAACTTATATTATTCAATGTTGCAGCAACTTCTGCTTCATTGTTACTTTATTGCTTTATATGAACTATTGGCTGATTCTCTTCTCATGCTGCAAGACATCGTCGGAATATGCTAGTCTTCGATAGGCCTAGCTTCTTACCCTTGCTCTGGATTTCTGTCTTTCAGTCCACTATATACAACCTCTTCTTTCCGTTGATACAATGCATAATGCTTAGTAGTGGACGTAAGACTCGCGGGTATGCTAGATACTCACCTTTGCTTTTTCCCCCTTTTATTTTTTTGCCTGATCGGCCGCTGCAGTCGACGTTGGATCCTTGGAGTCCAGGAGCAGGATATCCCTGATGCCGACCACCGCAACATTAAGATCCACGATGCCTTCTACGACATCGACTTCCCCTTTGACCAGGAGTAGTTTGGAGGTTCCTAGGCAGGAGGCCTCGCCTTTTCGATCAAGTGTTGATTTTGTGCTAGCCTTCTTAAGGCAACCTTGTATTCTGGTGTCTGTACTCAGATACTTTTGCTTCCGCTGACTTGGTGCTCTCGAGCTGTTGTATTCGAGGCCTCGTGGCCCCTGGCTTGTATTAAACAACTTGTATTATTTTATTTGTAGAGTTGTGTTGTGATATCTCACCGTGAGTCCCTGATCTCGATCGTGTACCTTGCGTGTATGATTACTGTACACGACCTGATTTTGGGGGCGCCACATAGGTGCCACGGCGACGTCCGCGGTGTGGCCGGCCTGGATGGCCGCCACGAGCGCCCCTGTGTACGGAGGTTGAAGATGGAGGCGTTTGTGTGGGCTGGCCCAGTGGAGAGGGGAGGGGGCCTCGCCCCATGCGGTAGGTAGGTTATCCCCATTTTTTTATTCTTTTCTTTATGTAATTTATTTTTGTTTGTATCTACTTTAGTTAGCATTTTGGACTTTTTTTAAAATATGGAACTTGTCCCATAATTAAAATTGCACATTAATAGAGTGCCACAAAAAATTTAGGTGCAAAATAAATTCATTTAATATCTCTTTTTATTATGCAACTAGTGAAAGGGGCTGTTTTAGCACTGGTTTGAATTGTTTGCAATATTTAAATATTGCAATAAATATCCAATGTTGGTTTAACATGGTCCACTGTTTTTTAGGCATTTAACAAAATTGGTTGCACAATTTTTGGACAAAGTTTTATTAATCACTTTGTTTTTAATATCAACCAAAAGGGTTTTTGGATTGATCAAATGCAAAGATGATCTAAGTGAGATTAGCAACAATAATTATCATTAGCCAAAAGTGATTACTGTTACAAGACACCGAGGGTGTTACACACATACATGATATTTCAGCACACATTTGGTCAAATTTAGTTGCACCCGTAGTTCAAATGCAAATAATTTCGTATCGAGTGCACATGAAACTGACTTAGCGCCATATATCACACGGAAGATGAAAATGACAAAAAAATTTGGTCAAAATTTGGTCAAAATTTCGGTGACACGGTAAAGCACATGGTTCTTGTACTATAACCGTTTGCTTAACCTATACCCTACGAAATTCGCCTGTGCGTTCTGATTGGCTAGAACGCAGCAGCACGAATCGCATGCCCTGCACCGTCCAATGCGCACAGGTCAAACGATCGCCAATGAACTAACATCAAGCTGCTGCAGTTACGGTGGCTACTATATTTAACTCTCCTTTTCCGGTTTGTAAGTGCAAAAAAAAGTTTAAAATACCAAAATAACAAGGAATGCGTCCAAATTCAAAGACATATCACGTCTAGACGCGTGGAAGTTGTGAACCACAATCAACGAAGTAACAATACAATCTACTTGTAACCCGAACATTTCACAACTCTTTGCATACATATCGAAACCATGGTCCTTCGTGAGAGATGCCCCCGTTTGCAAGGTGATCGCATGATCGCCTTTCTCAAAATGCCTGAAATTTTTACCACATCACAATATTACCTTCTCACGACGTCATGCAAAGTCTCGTGTATTTCCGAGCGGTTCTCTCTTTTTTATAATTTTTTGTAATTTAAAAACCACCAAACTCAATGTTTCGTGGTCGAAAGACGTGACCGAGGTGCGGCCAGTTCATTTCAATTCCACGTTGTGTGCTCCATGTTGACACGAGAGCACATACATGATATTTCAGCACACATTTGGTCAAATTTCGTTGCACCCGTAGTTCGAATGCAAATAAATTCATATCAAGTGCACATGAAACTGTCTTAGCGCCATATATCACACGGAAGATGAAAATGACAAAAATAAATCATAGCTCAAGTGTAAATAAACCCATAGGAACTGTCTAATCTACACTTAATGACTTACATGTATCAAACACGTCACGTTAGATGACAAAATTTTGGTGACACGGTAAAGCACACGATTCGTGTACTATAACCGTTTGCTTAACCTATACCCTGCGAAATTAGTCCGTGTGTTCTGATTGGCCAGAACGCAACACCACAGATCGCATGCCGTACACCGTCCAATGCGCACGGATCGAACGGTCGCCAATGAACCAACATCATGCTGCTGTAGTTACGGTGGATACTATATTTAACTCTCTTTTTCCGGTTTGTAAGTGCAAAAAAGTTTAAAAATACCAAAATAATAAGGAATGCGTCCAAATTCAAAGACATATCACGTCTAGACGCGTGGCAGCTGTGAAAACAAATCAACCTCACTCGACGAAGTAACAATACAATCAAATTGTAACCCGAACATTTCACAACTCTTTCCATACATATCGAAACCATGGTCCTTCGTGAGAGATGCCCCCATTTGCAAGGAGATCGCATGATCTCCTTTCTCAAAATTCTTGAAATTTTTACCACATCACAATATTACCTTCTCACGACATCACACAAAGTCTCGCGTATTTCCGAGCGATTCTCTCTTTTTTTTAATTTTTTGTAATTTAAAAACCACCAATCTCAATGTTTCATCGTCGAAAGACGTGACCGAGGTGCGGCTAGTTCATTCCAATTCTACGTTGTGTGAATTTCGTTGCACCCGTAGTTCAAACGCAAATAAATTCATATCGAGTGCACATCAAACTGACTTAGCGCCATATATAAAACGGTAGATGAAAATGACAAAAAAATCATATCTCAAGTGTTAATAAACCCATAGGAACTGTATATTCTACACTTAATGACTTACATGTATCAAACACGCCCCGTTAGATGAAAAAATTTTGGTGACACGGTGAAGAACACAGTTCGGGTACTACAACCGTTTGCTTAACCTATACCCTGCGAAATTTGCTAGCGCGTTCTTATTGGCCAAAACGCATCACCACGGATCGCACGCCCTACACCGTCCAATGCCCACAGATCGAACAGTTGCCAATGAACCAACATATTGCTGCTGCAGTTACGGTGGATACTGTATTTAACTCTCTTTTTCCGGTTTGTAAGTGCAAAAAAAAGTTTAAAAATACCAAAATAACAAGGAATGCATCCAAATTCAAAGACATATCAGGTCTAGACGCATGGCAGCTGTGAAAAAATATCAACCACAATCGACAAAGTAACAATACAATATACTTGTAACCCAAACATTTCACGACTCGTTACATACATATCGAAACCATGGTCCTTCGTGAGAGATGCCCCTGTTGGCAAGGCGATCACATGATAGCCTTTCTCAAAATGCCTGAAATTTTTACCACATCACAGTATTACGTTCTCACGACGCCACGCAAAGTCTCGTGTATTTCCGAGCGATTCTCATTTTTTTGAATTTTAAAACCACTGAACTAAATATTCCGGATCGAAAGACGTGACTGAGGTGCAACCAGTTCATCCTAATATCGTATGTGTAGCCTACATGTTAACATGACATATATGACTTCCCATTATATCTTCGTGGAATTTCGATGAACTCGTATTTCAATTGCAAATAAATTCATAGTGAGTGCATATGAAACAGACTTAGCACGTTATATTTATCAAACGGAAGACGAAAATGACAAAAAACACAATAGCTCAGATGTAAATAAATCCATAGCAACTGCGTAAGGCCCTATACAATGGAGGTGCTTCTATAGGTGCCACAGAAAAAAGATCCAGTTGTTTTAAGATTAGGTGATTACACAGGTTCTTAGGAAGGCGGTGGAAGCAAGTTTGGCTTCCGGTGCCATCTAATGCTTAGGAGAAATAACTTCTTCCTTTCTTTTAGGTGTGCTGCTGTTTTAGAGTAACTAAGCACCTATATGAGACACTCTCTACTGTGAGATAACTTTATTTCAGGATGCAACAGTATTCTCTATCTTTAAGCACAGGTGCATACACACCCATCACTGTATATGGCCTAATCTACGCTTAATGACTTAAATATATCAATCACACCCCTTTAAATGGACAATTTTCGGTGGCACGGTGAGGCACATGGTTTATATATTACAACCGTTTGCTTAACCTATGTCCTGTGCAGTTCGTGATCATATATATACAATTCACAAGTAATCAAGTTTTATGAATTATACACCAATAGTAAATACATACATAACTACATGCATAATACGACAGATTAATTAAAACATACTAATAAGTGTTTTACTACCATAACTACACTAAATGCATGCACTTTCAGTTCAATCGTCGTTCCACGCGCGCTTCATCATCGTTGTCGACTTCTCCCACCGCTCTTGTTCTTCTTCCTTCCGCTGCTCGCCACCGGGTCATCCGCAGGATCGTCAAGGATTTCTTCAAGGACGAGGCACTCCGGCATTGCTGAGATGCGCCTGTACGAGTCCTAACTGACACAGGCATCCAACACCGCGTAGACGAAGTGAGGCCCAGTGAGCTCGCCCTCCCATGACGAGTGTAGCCTTTCCTTCGTAGCATTGTCCATCCCGCTCTTCTTGCCTTTGTAAGAAGGGCATATGATGGAAAAACCGAGGTCTTCAAGGGAATCTCATTTAGCTTCCTTCTTGAGGCTGCCCGCCACCCTGTACTGCTTTTGTAGGTCGACGAGGTTTGTTACCCGCAAGACAGAGTTTCTGAGCACCTTCTTGTCGTTTGCGGTGTCGACGGTGGCGAAGGTGTCGTTTGCGGTGTCGACTAGCCACTTCGATTCCACCAATACCATTTTTAATGTCTATATTTGTTTCTTGCCAATCCCCATCTAGTTAACACGAATCCCTACTTTCTCTATGTTGCTTCCCCTTGGATATTAATCTACACAATCAAACTATCTTTTTACTGCCATGATCTGCCATGAACAATGTTGTGTTTCTTTCTTATGCACAATGTGATATTTAAGTATTAATAAATACTCAGTTAAACTTCACCAATACCAGGTGTAATCACCGTAATTGGTTGTTGTCAACCATGTTCCAGTTAACATGCTTTTCTATTTTCATTCCGTTGCTTTACTAGCATGTTAAATGCTCACATCCGAACAATCTATACTGTGATTAATTTTGATTTATCTCATTCTGTGTTTATCCACCAAAACAATGGTTCAGTTTTACCCCTTCCTTTACCATCATCTTAAAACTTAACAATCAAGATATCTTTCATAGTTTGATGATTTGTATCCAAATCTATACTTATCCAGGAAAAAAATGGGAGATGTCATTGTTCAACATCGTGGTTAGTTTCATCCCATGGCCTTTATTGCCTCATTCCACAAGTACATAATATATTTTAATGCTTTAGTTGTTGTGTCTATAGGTACATACATCAGGGGTTTAGATCCACACTTCGACCCTTTTTGCGTATGGGGTAATGACATATTCATGACCGATGGCCAAGTGAGGAAACTTTTTGTTAGGAGAAAGAGACGGGAGATGAAAATTAAACTTTTTGTCTATTCATTATCCAAGACTACTGTGAACTTCAGGATGGTAAGAACTACACAACCTTCCTTTTTCATGCTCATATTGAGTTGTTAGTCATCACTCACCAGTATCTGAATTTTATAATTTTCAGTGGTTCCCAAAGCATTTTACTCAAGATTATCTATCATCCAGACTATCATGAAGACGGTCTACACGTCTTCCTGAAGTCTGTGAAGGATGGATGGGCGGTGATCACAAGAGGTTGGACCAAAGTTGTGCGCGCCTTCGGCATGAAGGAGGGCACAATATGGGCATTCTGCTTATACAACTGCCCTGACAACGAAAATGACTTTTGGCTCTCTCTATACCCCCTTTAATACTCATCTGGTTCATTGTGATGATTATGTTGTTTCTGTAATTCTTAAACATTAGTTTTTTGAGGGTAGACCATTAGTTGTTGTGATTTGGATTATTCTTTGATTGTTGAACCTTTGTAAATTGGATGTATATAATTTTTAGTTTCACCTATTATTAAATTCAATTTATAATTTCAAATACAGGATAATTGTAATTGCTGGTAATAAATTAAGGTGAAATAATTGTTGTCATATAGATTAAGATGCACACGGTTTCTTGGGACCAATCATTGGCATAGAGCTCAACAACACAAACATTGTCCCTCCGAAAACTGTGTCGATTAGATCATGCATCATACACGTTCTGCGTATATAAACCGCCAGCCAGTATCCACAACAGACCACACGTTTTGATTACAAAAAGTGTCTTTGATTCTGAATATCAACCCACACAATATGGAAACATGAAATGTGTGCGATCAATCCTAATAGCACACACGTGTTGCGAAATACAAACGATTGTGATCTCTCTAAATTGGCACACGTGTACTGAAATAAAACAGTTTGGAAAATAATGATCGTGCACACATTCAAAATTTAGTAACCGTGTCTGATAATAGTATGGTCGCACACAAACAGATGTAGCAAATCGTCAGTCATACATGAAGGGTTGCAACCCGAAACCCAAAACCCGATAGTGTAAACCCAAACCCGGTACCATAAAGAAACTGTGTGGGATATATGTAGTGTCACATATGGTGCTTTTCTATTACTTGTTCGTGTTCCTGGTCGCGTTGCAAATGATCATGTCGAGTGAATTGCATGTGATACATATGTTATGTCCACATGGTCATTCTGGCAGTGGGCGTGTGAGATATCGTCGTACATCGGACATGTGTATTAAACAAAAACGTCTGCTTGACATCGCCACATAGCAGACGTTTTATTTCTCTCGTGTGCAAAAGGCACCCCTATCGCAATCGAGAGCAAGGCGACGGTTCCAATTCCCGTAGGTGATAGGGGTCAAAAACCGTTTGGATAGACCCTAACAGCACTAGTGCTTTCACCTTCCCATATTTTTCTAGCCTCTTCAGTACCGTGCATTTCCCTTTCTCACCTTGAGAGTTGGCGCATACTTTGCCGGTGCATCTAAACCCTTGGCATGATATGCTCTGTCATCATAAATCTCCCTATATCTTCCTAAAAACAGCCATCATACCCACCTATCAAGGCATTTCCATTGTCTTTCCAAGATACATTGCCATGCAACATTCACCATCTCATGACTTGATCTTCAGGTCATACATGCTTTTTCTTGATCAAGAAGCCACATGATAGTTGGGATTTGTGTCAGAACCCTCTGTTAGGTATGTGCTAGGGTTAGCAAGTAACTTTGCATCATGTTAAAATTTTCAAAATAAATTGAAATGGGAGAGAGAACCCCCCTAGATGAATTAAATTCAAAAGGCCACAATAAAAGTTGCACCAAACATTCCTTTTTCATTTTTGAAAAGTCCCATAAATGAGTGTGATCACATATCAAGTGATGTGGAACCAATGCCATGCTCATGGATTTTTCAAATATTTAAATGGGATCTTGGATTTAAATTTAAACCCCTATTTGAATTAAAGTTCAAATTATTTGAATTTTAAAAATGCCCAAAGTTTACAAGTGGCTAGCTATATGCATTACAAGTCCTCATAAAAATTTGTGGAATTTTATAAAATGCTTAGCTATTTTTAATAGCAAGCCAAAACAAATTACAGAAAGAAAGTAGGAATAGAAAAGAATAAAAAAGAGCTCACCTGGATCTGGCCCAACTCATCGCCCCGCAACCCAGCAGCCGGCCCAGCCCACTCCCACCTTGTCGTCTACCTCCCCACGCCCCGAAGCTGCTCGCTGTAATGCATGCGCTTGCCGCCGACGCCGCCTTGGCACCTCCTGCTTGCCGTGGGCACCCACGAAGCCTTTGGACGCGCCACGACGACGCCCTCGACGCCTTGGATCAGTTTCCCCCTCTCCTTGGTCACTCTTTCCTCTTCCCTCGCCGGATTCTTCCTCCACCCGAGAGCGCCGCCGTTCGCTGACATGTCCACGCGCGGCCAGTGACCTCCTCGAGCCGCGCCACCTTGTCCAACGTCTTCCCCGCCGTCTTCTTCGCCACCCTGTAGAGTCCCGCGAGCTGGAACGCCCCAGAGCCGATGAATCGAGCCGTCTTCTTCGTCTACGGTCGCCGGAGCTTGTCGCCGAATACGCCGCCGTCCAGTCATCTCCGACCGTGCCGTCTCCTCTGCTCAAACCAGGGGGAGTTGCGCCACGTTTTGCCTCTTACCTTGCTCCTCCCTTGGAAGAAATCGCCGTGCCCATTGAGCTGAGCTCCGGCCGCCGCACCGTTCGTCGCCGGCGCCATTCCGGTGGCCTCCTTGGTCGCCTGTGTGCACCAGGAGATGCGCAGGAGCATGAGCTTCCCATAGCTTCCCTCGGCGCATGAAATGGCGCACTGCACCGCCGTCCCGTGCGGGCGGCGCCGCGTCTGGTGACGCCGACGTTGGGCCGCCGGCAGCCCGTGACGTGGCCGGCCATTAGCCACTAATTCCCCCACTAACCAACCCCTCACCCTCACTGACAGTGGGCCCAGCCCCTCTAATGACCCTTTTTATTTAAACTAAAACAGGATTTAACCCCACTGACACTGACATGCTGGCCCCACCAGTCAGAGCACCCCTTGCGTCAGTATGACCTCAACATGACACAGTAAATGGATTTATATTTATTAAGAAATTCAGAAATTCCAGAAAAATGCTTAAACTTTGGAAATTCATAAATAATTCATTTTAACTCCAAATTGGACAAATAATATATGTAAAATTATCAGAAAAATACAAGGAATCTCAATATGGACTTTGTTTTTCTGTTTGACCAATTTAAATTGGGTGAACAGAGACAAATGTGCATATGGCATTCTTTTGAATTCAAATTTGGAGTGATTTTGCAAATGACTTTGCAACCCACTTCTTTTAAATGGAATTGCCAACACATTGTGACCATGAACATCACACTACAATATCGATCATGTGTTTGAGCATTGCATTTTTATTTATCCCTTGATTGCTTTGTTTGTTGAATAGAAGTGGAGCCGGAACTGGAGGCCACCCCCTTTCTTGAAGACACCGTGTGTGAACCCCGTCAGCAAGGCAAGTAAACCCCCAGTGATCATGTCGATAAAAACCCATTTCCCTCTCAGTCTCGCTTATGCATTGATTAGGATGATCACCTTGTTATCGATTCTACCGCATAGTTGAACCCATATCCTCTGCATGACCTATCATCTTCTCACAGTAGTAAGCAAACCACAATCCTAGCTGACATAGGAGTTGATTGATATCATGTGGCCCCTTAAACTGTTACTTCTTATTGCATGCTTAGAGTTTACAATGAGGATACTTTGATCTGTGAGTTGGGATGGTAGCAATCATGTTGAAGAAGGTGAAACTGTAGGAGTACACATTGGGTTGTCTCGCTGAACACCGCCTTAAGTCCGAGTTCTTGTGTGGTGATCCAAGAAGAAGAGTGCAACCACACATTGGGCTCACTGACCCCTCTCGACCTAGTACCTCACCCCGTTCGAACCCTAGAAGTCGCATTAGTTCGCAAGTTCTGTTAGGGATGTGGCACGGTCTGCGAAGTGGATGAACGGCTACTCAGACCGGCTTGGGACCCTGCACACATCGTTTGAGGTTGTACTGGAACCTCAGCCGGACTTCCATACGGATCCCCCTCATATAGGCGACTCTCTGGACTAGAACGGATCTGTGGGCGAAGTGTTGTGGTGAACATCCTCGCCGACACCCCTTGAATGGTGTCGAGGCCAAAGGAGGTAACTAATGGTCATGTGTGTGTAGCGGTACACCCCTGCAGGGTTAACAAAACTATTCGAATAGCCGCGTCCGCGGTTATGGACTGCTTGGAAAGCTTAGCTTGATCATTAGACAACTTGAACTGGATACTTATAAAACTTGCCAAGATAAGCATGAGTGCTATGGCGTGCTCTCTCGTGGGGAAGTCGAGAGAGGCACCATAGTGGTGTAATTGGTTGGAGACATGTAGTGGACTCGTGTACGCTTCTTACCTAAAGTCTGGTACTCGTAGTTCAGGACTAGCCAAGTCAAAGCTGGCAATTCTGCTTGCCTTGATACAAGTGCATGAGTAGTATAGTTCCTACGTAAGTCTTGCTGAGTACGACTTTGTACTCACGTTTGCTTATTCTATGTTTTAGATGAACCCAATGACCCCGAAGGTGGATTCTTCCTGGGGCTCGACGACTAAAGACCAAGCTAGTGTAGTCCCAGTCAGCAGACTGGTTCCCTCATGGAAGGGCTTGTTTATAAATAAGGCTTCTCTAAGCCATTTGTTAAACTTGTCTGTACTCAGACCTACTTTGCTTCCGTGCTTGATGTAATGTTGGATCACAGACTTATGATCTCTGTGTGCACTCTGTAAGAGTTAAATAAAGTTGTATACTTTGTAGAGAATTGTGATGATACCTGCTGCTCATACTAGACATGTATGTTGCTTGTATTATTATAACGTGCATGTCTTAGTATAAGTTTTCGAGACCTTAGTTGTGATCTGGCTGGCGGTCTTTTATACACCAAGTGGCCCTTAGATGTGCACAGATTGAGGCATCGCGATGCGATTGCTCGTGACTCTGTCACGTGCATACTTTGTTGTATGATCGAGCCCGCCCTAGACCCCGACTAAGTGATTGGGCTGGAGTAAGTCTATGTAAGTGTTATAATACAATCGAGAGTATGGTTGAGGCGACTTGTCTATGAGTATGGGAGTTCACCACCTGTTGTCGATATGTAACGGAAGATTCCATGGGGATGGCTAAAGAGGGGGACAAACCGAGGTTAGTGTCGCTGGTACCGGAATCGAGAATGGGAACACACAGTGAGACACCACGATGTACCCAGGTTCGGGGCTCTCCGTAGAGATAACACCCCTAGTCCTGCCGAGCTAGCTATATGTAATAACTCTGGCTACAATGAATGCTCCTTGAGCTGTTTCAGAGGAAGGAGAAGAGGGCTATAAGCACAAATCTCTCCAGGCTCTCTCTATGGTGGGTGAGATTGCAATAAGTTCTCCCTCATCCCCCACGCAGGAGGGGTACCCAGGGATCTTATAGGCCGAGCCCGGGGTACAAAGGTAAATGCACAAAAGGGGAGGGCCCAACTATCAGCCTCAGACAAGGTAGGGACCTCACATCGTGTTCTCCCGGATGACCCGGTGTAGACTTGCGGCTCACCGTACCGCTATCCTGTAGACCTCGGTAGTGAACAGTGGAGCTAGAGACCTAGACTTGTCGGCCTGTCCGCGTGATCGGCGCTGGAATAGACCGCACACCTCTGACAATCCCAATCTTCAGGGATTGCACATTGAATGCTCTTGTACCAGGTGTCCGACCTGGGATCTTGCTCGGATAGTGCTCTGTTTACTTCGGCCGAATGCTTCCTGGTGAGGCCGATTGCGCCCTCTTTCGGGCAATCGGCCTCCGACCTGAATAGTTCGGCCCACTTCTTGCTTATTCTTGATCAGCTTGGCCTTGATTAGATCGGTGACCATTAGGTCGGTGATCTTCGCCTTGATGAATTGTTTCCCCTGGGTGACCCTACCCGGGGGTCATTCCCCCGACAGTAGCCCCTGAAGCTGCGGAGGTCCCGCCAAACTCAGAGATGGAGAGGCCTGTACAGGTTCCTTCTATACTGCTGGAATGCTGAATCTTTATTTCTGACCGATTTCTCTTGATCTTCTGACCGATTGCTCTCAATGGGCCAATTGCTCGCTATGTGGCGATTGCTCTTGATCGTCTCGACTGATCTGCCCAACGGTTAGTTTGACTAGAATGTTGACCGAACTTGCCGCTTCGAATTCGCCGGGGAATACGGGACGCCGTGCCACGATTTGACATGCCATAACCGCTGCCTCGACCCACACACATACATCCCGTCCCATCCGCCAGATCTTCTGCGCTCCGAACTAATGATGCTCTTTGGATACACGCGGCCACACCACCTGCCGGATCGACACACTGGATCCCACTACCTCCTCGCCAGGTCTTTAAATACCCCGTGGGGTGAGAGATGCGCCACACACCCCCCACTCCATCGTCTTCCTCGCGCTCTCCTCCTCTGCCTCCACCGCCGCCGCACCACGCGCCACTCCGTGCTGCTGCCACTGCCCCCAGAGCTTGGAGCTGTTGCGCCGAGGACCTCGCGGCCACACTCCACCGCCGCCGCCGCCACTGTTCCTCCTCCGCCGCAATTGGTGGACGTTGATCTAGATTTCCGCCGCCGCCGCCATCTTCACCGCCGTCTTCGTCCTTGTCTTGCTTCTCCTCGCCGACCACAGAGTCCGACGCCTCCATGGGGGACGACGCCGGCGCCACCGCTTCTCAGCGGGGCTCGTGGAAAGGGTCCATCGTGACTGAAATGCACATCGCTCTCCTACGCCGGTCTCGCAAGATTCCGGCGGACCTCGACTTTTGCGTGCCCGGCCCCGAGCTTGCGCCCGTGCCCCGGGCCGGCGAGCGCGTTGTCTTCCCCACACATTTTCAGCGCGGCTTCGAGCTCCCGGTGAGCCACTTCTTTCGCGAGTTCCTTGACTTCTACCGTTTGCAACCACACCACCTCGGGGCGAATGCTATCATGCTGCTCTCCGCTTTCGTAACGTTTTGCGAGGGCTACCTCGGAGTTCGGCCCACCATTGGACTCTAGAGCCGTATCTTCTACTTCCGCAGTTTCCAAGTAGGCACTGGGGTGTTTGCTATTGACCCCAAGACCAAGAAGAAAGAAGAGGTGAAGGTGATGGCCGAGTGCGGTGGCGCCACCATATATATCCGCAAGATCGGACTCTACCCTCATCCCCAGCCACCACAGTCCATCAAGAACTGCCAGATGGGGTTCTTTTATGTTTATTCACCGAAGGACAAGGACTTGCTTAATCTTCCTGAATTCTCTCTGCCGCCTCCGACTGTGAAGTATCACTGGTCCGAAAATCCAGGGGAAGGGGACACCGACCTGGATCGTCAGATGGCCCAGATCCAAACCCTGATGACTGAAGGATTGCAACCTGCCGACCTGGTGGTGACATGGCTCTACCGCCGAGTGCTTCCGCTACACCGCCGCTGCCACCGCATCTGCGATATGAGCCGCCTCCTAGACCCCACTCGGATCTCCACGTTCCGCATAAACGAAGCTGAGTTCCTCCACCAAATCAACACGATTGCCGACCTCAAGGTTGTTGGGCCCTTTGAGTTCGGAAAAACGGCTTACAACCGACACCGGCCCTGCCCCGTGGTATGCTCTTGATCTTATCTTTATCTTAGATCTTATTCCTTTCTTGCTGATTCTGATCGGACCTTCCTCCCCAGGAGTTCCTTGGCTCTAGGGTTATTCGGGACGGACAGGCCGCCTCGGGTTACCATCCCGACCGCGCTGAGGAAGACGCCAATGACTTGGAGTTTGAAGAGGAAAAAGATTCCGAGACTGAAGCTCGGACCACTTCTCTTGGGATCGGCCTCAAACAGCCGGGTAAGTCCAATTCCTCCATCAAACACGTCATGGACGAATGGAGCAGTGATGCTGATTCCCTTGGTGACTTCGGCGCAGAATCAGAGCCGGCCGAGAAGATAGTGGCCGAGGGGAAACGCCCCCGAGCTGACGACGCCGCCGGTACTTCCAAGGTTGCCAAGAAGAAAGGTAAATATGGTGCGCGCCGCCATGCTCCAGGTCCGACTGCCCCCAAGCCGAGTGGCCCTGTGCTCTCTCCCACTCCTCTGAACATTGCTCGCCCTGGCTTCTCCATGGCCAAGTTTTCTGCCCAACTACCCTGAGCTTCTGGGTATGTTTCTTTGCACTGTTTGCTCCTTTCCATCCTGCTCAACTAATTTTCTCACTTTGCTCTTTGTTTTGCAGGGCTGCCCGATCTGTCGCTCCCGTGGCGCCTGGGGTGGCTCCGATTGCTCCCCCTGCCACCTTTGATGTGCCTCCGAGCGCGACCCCCGCGGGATCCGCTACCTCCAATATTCCTGTGCCTTCTCGTAAGAGAGCCACCACCGACACTACCAAGGCCGAGCGGGCCAAGAAACAGAAAGTTGTCGCGGCCGCGAAACAGGCGCAACCGACTGCTCCCCTTCCGACCTCTACCGCCCCTCCGACTGCTGGCGTGCAGTCGGCCACTCCTGCAAAGACCGCTGCTGCTGCTCCTCCTATACTGCTGGACCCCTCTGGTGTTGCACACCTTGATGTGCCACTGCCAGATCGGCCTACTGCCGATGCTGCTCAGCCCGAGGCTTCTTTAGCCCAGGCCACTACTGTAATCCAACTCCTGCCGCTGGCTCGGAAGGTGCTACTGCTGCCTCGCTCGAACCAGCTGCTTCTCCACCCGCCGATCCGCATGTTAGTTTTCCGATTGCTACTCACACTCCTGCCGGATCGAGCGCTGCCACAACACCGTTCTTCAGTGCCCTTGTGCGCCAGCCGCCGACCACAGGCCGCCAGCTCTCGCGAGCTGACCGGTTCTGCGAGGCGTACACTGGCACTTCTGATGTCTCCCCGGTCTTCCCTGCTGCCGATTCTGCCACTCCTCCGCCTCCTGGATCCGAGGACCAAGTCCAGTCCCATCTTTTGAGCCGATTGGGTGGCCTTGCCACCCATATTAGTCATTTTGCTGATGGAGCTCTGGGCCAAATCCTCGCTTCCGAGTACTCTGCTTATGTAAGTTTTCCCTTTCAGTGGGGGCGCGCCTAGCGCACCCACTGGGTGTAGTCCCCGAGATTTTGGTCGATTGCTTGCAATCTGCTCGGATCTTCCTTTCTTTTAACTGTTGTGCCTTGCTCAGATCTGACCGACCCATTTTTCAGGCCATCTGCGATAGACACCAAGCTGTGTTTGATGAGCACTTGGCCATTTATTCAGCGGACTAGAATTCCATTACTGCTCTGAAAAGAAATGCTGAAACTCAAGCTGCCAAGATCCAAGAACTGACAGGTATATTTCTTCTTGCCTTTTTTGTTTCTCCCAATTGTTACTGCTTCCTTGAATGAACTTGTAGCTTCCGCCACTCACACCTCCGAGATAGAGGCCGCCCAGAAGAGGATCGCCGAGATGGAGAATCAGCTCGGTGAGAAGAACGCCCAGCTCGGAGATGCTGAGAAGGAACGTGCTCGACTGGCTGGTATTGAGACCGAACTGCAGGCTAGAGTTCAAAAGGTGACTGCCGACCTCTCGGCCATCAAGGTTCCTCATGAAGCCGACATGCAGAGGCTGTTAGATGCTCGGATTGAGGTTGAGGGTCAGCTCATGAAGGAAAGGGATGCTGCAGTCAAACGCGCCGAGGACATGGATGTCCAACACCAGGCAGAAATCCAACGTGCACAAGCCAATGTTGACCTTTCCCTCTCCTGCCTCCATCGAGTGGATCTCGCCCTTGTAGGTACTCCTTTTACTCTGCTTATTCTTGTATTCCGATCTAATCCTACTGCTCTCCGACCTAACTTTTTTCTCCGATTGCTCTTGCCAGATGCCTGGCCTAACTCCACCATTGTTGCCGGTGAAGCTGTTGCTGAAGCCCGCCGAGTGCGAGGTGTAGTACTTCCTGCTGATGCCGACTGGGATGCCGAGGACTTTGTTGTTGCTTTGGATGCCCGAATCCCCCATGTGAAAGGTGCCCTGTGCACTTAAAGACTGGTATCCAGAAGTTGAACGACAAGCTTTTCAAAGGCAGGCAGAAACCGGTTTCCTTTGAGACCAATGAAGATGTTGCTCAGAATCTCAAGGCTGTTCCCCGCCAGGTGAAAAATATGCTTGATTCTGCCTTCCGATCTGGAGTGCAAGCTGCTCTCTCTATTGCGAAGAGCTGGTACCCTGACATTGACCTTAAGCTGATGACTGCTCTGCGAGATGGGTCTTAGGAATCCGTTGGTGAACTCTGGACCCAAATCTGCCACATTGCCCAAGAGCTCGCAGATGGCATGGATCTCCTGGAATTTACTCCTTATCTTGATTCAGTTGGTCAGCCGACCGGAGTTGCCTCCCTCAGCGACCTTCTATATACTACCAGTGAAGATGCGCCCCAGTCCCGACCTGCTCGGTGGACCGGCAGAGATGGCTCCCACTCCTCGGACTATTCTGATGAAGAAGGTGAAGACTCCTCCGACGGGCACTCGGCGAGTGCTGCCCAGGACCCATCGCACACTCATACCAAGACTACTGCCTCTTCCGCTCCGGGAGGTGCCACTAGAACGGGCCCAGCTGCTTCAGCTCCGACTGCTCCATCCGCTCCGGATGCGCCGACTTCTTAAGCTCGGCACGTCTTTCAATTACTTGCTTTTGCTTGACAAACACTAGTTAAATTCCAAGTGCGCCCGTCAAGGGCCACTTTCATGTAATGAACACTATTCGACCAATCGGCCCTTCTTGCTTGCAAACTTGCTTTTCCTCAGACATATATATGGCACTCTGCCTTTGCGTTTTACAACCAATTGCCTTTTTTTGCCTGTTTTCTCTCTTGGCCGATATTCCTGCCAACCTTACAGCCGACCTGCGGTCTGTGGTTGGATCATAGAATAGACCTCGAAGGAACTTTTGACAAGTACTTCCAGGTTCTCAATTTTGCTCGCAAAGGTAGGGCTACACAGACGGGCCGATTGCAACCTGTCGACTGTTGGCCAGCCGGTCTGGTTACAATCGGTGGGTCTGCTATCGGCTAACTTCGAATTAGATATATTTTTAGAGTATGAACTCTCCGATTGATAGTTCTGCTCGGCCCCATCCACCCGACATTACAGCCGACCTGCAGTTTGCATTCGGTTCGGACTAGCTTTTGCAAACCCATCACTCGTTTTGTTATTTTTCCCAAGTATACCCTTTTCGGGAAAACCGGCCAGTCCCCGGGTCTGCTTTTGCCAAACTAAGGACTAGAAAACATATACACAAATAATTTTATAACTCCTGCCGAATGCAGTCTCATAGACGCACGGCTATTCTCATTGATAATATTTCCACAAAGGGAAGGGATACAACAATACCGCTCAACTGTAAAACAGACATAACAGATCGGCGTTCCAAGGACGCTCCGTTTCTTGCCCCGAAGTGTCCACATATCGGGTCGGCTTCCTGAGATCAATGAGGTAATATGCATTGTTTTTAGCACTCGACTAATGATGAATGGACCTTCCCACGGAGAGGATAACTTGTGTTGCCCATCCGATTTCTGGATTCGGCGTAACACCAAGTCACCCTCACGAAAAGATAGGGGACGGATCTTCTTGTTGTGGTAGTGAAGAAGCTTCTGCTGGTATATTGTCGACCTCGACAAGGCCAGGAGACATGCTTCTTCTCTCAGATCAACACCGTCCTCGCGAGCTTCCTTGGCTTCTGTGTCACAACCCCAAGTTAGGTATGTGCTAGGGTAAGCTTAGGCCTTTGCATCATGTTAAAATTTTCAAAAGAAATCAAAATGGGAGAGAGAACACCCCCCAGATGAATTAATTCAAAAGGCCAGATAAAAAGTTTCTCCAAAAATTCCTTTTGTATTTTTGAAAAGTCCTATAAATGAGTGTGATCACATATCAAGTGATGTGGGACCCACCCCATGCTCATGGATTTTTCAAATATTCAAACAGGAGCATGGATTAATTCAAAAACCCTATTTGATTTAAAGTTCAAATAATTTGAATTTTAAAAAGTGCCAAACTTTATAAGTGGCTAGTCTATTATAATATGAGCCCATATAAAAAGTTTCAGCATTTTTAAAAAATGGTTTGCTATTTATTTAGCATGGCCAACATATTACAGAAAAGAAAACAGAAAGGAAATAATTAGAGAAAAATAAAAAAAAGGAAAGAGGCCCAGCCAGCAGGCCAAACCGGCCCAACTCGGGGAGGTGGCCCAGCCCAGGGGCATCTTCGTCTTCCTCCCTGAGCCAGGCAGGCAGGGCGCTGCGTGGCGCCCATGCCGGCGTCGCCAGGCCACCCACGGCTCCCCGCCGTCCTTATCCCGCACCGTGGAGGCCCTGGAGAAGCCCCAAGCCTTTCCCCCCTCCTCTGGACTCCTTCCCCTTCGTCCCCGGCGAGGTTCCCCGGGATCCCGAAGCGCCCGGAGTACGCCGACGTGCACCACCGCGGCCACTAACATCCCCTCTCCACTCCAAGCTGTCCAAGACGTCGGCCATCGTCTTCTTAGTCGATCCCCCTGTTCGACTCGCACCAGGATCAACCGGCGACGACGCTCGCCTCAATAAATTGCCGCCGGCCACAGCAAGCTCCGGCGAGCAATTGCCGCGCCTTCATCGCCTCGCCGGCCTCCCCGACGGGATCAGCACACTCAGGGTGAGCTCCCCGTTCCTCTACACCCTCCCGTGCTCCCCCTCGAAGCCCCAGACACTAGTTCGCCGAGGTGTGTGCTCCGGCCGCCGCGGGTTTCTTTGCCGCCGTGGCCTCGAGCCTCCTCGGGTCTCCAGGCTAGCACCGCTGGATGCGGGCGTGCACGAGGAGTGCCCCCGTGCAAATCCCGTGTTCCCCCGAGCCCTAAATCGCATTCCGGCGTACCTCCGCCGTGAACCGAGGTCGCCGCCGGCGACACTCCGGCAGGCCCGGATTAATTAAACTTAATCACCCCCCCTAATGACCCCCTAGCCTATGACACGTGGGCCCCAGGCCCCCTAACCCCTCTGTTAAGTTAACAGAGTGGGGATTAACCCCCACTGAGGCTTACAGGTGGGCCGTTGTTGTCAGCCCCCCCTGTGACATCACCCCCACGTCACCATGACGCAATAAACAGAAAAACAAATTAAAAGAATTAGAGAAATCAGAGAAAATTCCATAAAATGCAATAAACTTTGGAAATTCATAACTAATTCATTTTAACTCCAAATTGGACAAATAATATGTCTAAAATTATCAGAAAAATACAAGGATTATGAATATGAAATTTGTATCTATGTTTGACCATTTTTAAATGGGTGAACAGTAGCAAACATGCATATGGATCCTTTTCAAATTCAAATTTGGAGTGAATTTGCAAATGACTTTGCAACACACTTCTTTTATATGGATTCATCCACACATCAGAGGCTTTATCTCAACTTTACAACATCACTTCATGATCAACCTTTTCAAATGAACTTTCATGCATTCAAATGCATTTGAAATTCATCGATAAATCAAATGGAGTTTGAATTTGCATTTCAAATGCAATATACTCCTTTTAAATGGAATGCTCAACACATCAGTACCATGAACATCACCTTATGCAATTGATCATGTGCTTGTGCATTGTACCTTATGTTGATCACTTTGTTTGTATTGTTTGCTCGGATAGAAGTGGAGCCGGAACCCGAAGCCATCCCCTTCGTTGAAGACACCGTTATCGAAACCTCGTCAGCAAGGCAAGCAAACCCCCATTGATCATGTCGATAAAATCCCACTTCCCTCTCCGGTCTCGCTTATGCATTGTTTAGGATGATCACCATGATAACATTTCTACCGCATAGTTGAACCCATATCCTTTGCATGACCTATCATCTTGTCACAGTAGTAAGCAAACCACAATCCTAGCAGATGTAGGACTTGGTTGATATCATGTGGCCCCTGCAACTATTACTGCTTATTGCATGCTTAGTGGTACAGTGAGGTTGCTTTTGATGTGAGTCGGGATGATGGTAAACATGGTGTTGATGAAAGTGAAACTGTGTTGGTGAATCCACCCTAATACAAGGTGAACGATGAGAGGCTGTGTCGGAGTACACAGTGGGTTGTCTCGTTGAACACCGCCCTAAGCCCGAGTTCTTGTGTGGTGATCCAAGACGAAGAGTACTACCACATGTTGGGTGAAGGGTTCGTTGCATAGAAAAGAAAAAATTTCCTACGGTTGTAACAGCCAAGATCACATCTAGAAGATCACTTGTAACGGTTTGAGAAGGACTCACCCTCGAAGACCAAAAGCTTTAACGAGAACTATTCTCGTGGGTGATGTAGTCGAACACTCGCCGACCTCAAGGTCGTGATGAAGACTTGACGCCACGAACGGGCAGCGTCTCCGTAGTCGGTCACACGTACAGATCAGTGACGTCCTCCGCCCCTTGCTCCAGTTGGGCAGCGGAAGTAGTGGATTTCTCGGGAACTCCAGCAGCACTACGACATAGTGGTGGTGGTGGTAGAGAAGATCTTGAGCAGGGCTTCTCCTAAGCACCGTACTCGTGAAACTGGATCAGCTAGCAAGGGGAGGAAGATGCCAACCAAAGGGCATATGAGAGATGGAGGAATGAGTGTGTAGAGGGGTCTCCACCCATCTATATATAGGAGGGGGAGGCAGCCCCCAAGGGGTAGCACGCCCCAAGAGGTGCCCCCACCTCTCCCCTCATCATGTGGGTGGACTCTCCACTCACAAAAACAAAGGGTCACACATTATTCCCATAACTTCCATAATTCTCCACTCAAAATTCCAAGAGTTTATCACATTAAAACACTTTTAATTATCTTGTTTAATGTCACTCAAATTAATGAACACTTCATTTAATGAGTACTTCATTGATGAACACTTCATTCAATGAACACATTAACAATTATCCCCTTGCACTATTTTGATATACCGAAACTATTCCAGCAGTTTTATCAAAACAGTCCATGTGCTGTCCAGTATATTCTCCGGCGTTCCGTATCCACTCAAACGCGTCAACGAATCCTTAAGTGTGTCACCCTACGGTTCGTGAATAAAATGGACATGACAGAGACTCTTCTCCGATCAATAATCATCAGAGGGATCTGGAGATCCATGATGACTCCCACTTACTCAACGATGAACTAGTGATCGTGTGAACCATTACTCCGTAACCAATTCCTTTTGTCTCGCGATATTTTACTTGTCCAAGATCTGATCATTTGGTATCTTCCATACCTAGTTCGATCTCGTTACCGACAAGTACTCTTTACTCGTTCCGTGATATAACATCCTCGTGAGCCAGTCACGTGCTTGCAAGCGATGTCAATGTGATATCACCGAGAGGGCCAAGAGTATATCTCTCCGTCATCTGGATGGACAAATCCCACTCTTGATCCACGAGCCTCAACTAACACTTTCCAAGTACCCAACGACACCTTTATAATCACCCTGTTACGGTGTGACGTTTGATGGAATCAAAGTACTCTTCCGGTGTCAGTGATTGACGTGATCTCATGGTCTAAGGATTAGGGTTACTTCGTGAAAGTTTGATACAGCAATAGAAACTTTGATGACCTGATCGTATTGCTATAACTACTGTGGGTGTATGTTCATCACATCATTCTCCAATGATATGACCTTGTTATTAACGACATCCAATGTCAATGATCAGGAAACCTTGATCATCCGTTAATCAACAAGCTAGTATAAAGAGAGACATTACTAGGAACCTTTTCTTTGTTTATTAAACACACATGTATTAACGTTTCCGGTTAACACAATTATAGCATGAAAATAAACATTTATCATAAACATGGAATAAGATAATAACCACTTTATTATTGCCTCTCGGGCATATTCCCTTCAGTCTCCCACTTGCACTAGAGTCAATAATCTAGTTTGGTACTTGCGCATCCAACACCTATGGCATTCAGGTGTTATCCATACGCATTTCTAGTGGTAAACCTAATATCCAGATCTGACACTTCAGGTCCGTGTGTATTTGCATTTCTTTGCGTCTCTACGCATCACTCATTCACTAATGAGATGGCATTGCATAAATTTGGTCCTCCGGTGAGACCTTAGTCCCTTGAGCTCAAAACATGTTGAATCTATTGTCGTACAATAGATCTTCATAGTATTAGCTCGCTTGGAACTACACCTAGTTTGTCAAACAAACTTCTTGACACAAATGCCCTCCTTTGCTACTGCTAGAGCAGTCATATACTTAGCCTTTCGTTGTAGTATTCGTCACAATGTCTTAACTTTGGAACTCATCCAAATCCATTTGGAACTATTCCAAATCTATCATGGAACTTCTTCCATTACATTTTGCCACCTTAACATACCGCCAAAATTGAGATAAATTTAGATTGTATCTTGCGACAAAACTAGTATCAATGTAACACTTTACAATGAACTATTGTCCAACATACATAATATATATTCTTAGTCCTTCCAAAGCACGTAAGGATATCTTTACTATTGTCCAATGATCATCTTATGAATCATTCTGGTATATGCTCATACCATTTAGAGCATAGGACATTCTGGAATTGTACATATCATGGTGTACATGATTGATCAAATCATTCATGTGGTTTTACTCACTAAGTGTCAAAACACTTGAATCTCGCTTCAACCTTTTCCATGCGGCAAGAACCTTTCTCGTCGTTTCCATATTGAACTTATTCAATATTTCATATATGTACTTCGGCCCAACCATATTAGCACCTCAATCTATCTATATAGACCATATTAGCCCAATATACTGGTTTTGCCCAAATCTTCCATTAAAATCAAATTTTCAATGAAACTTCACCCGTGTCAATAAAAGATACATCATTTCCAATCAACAATATGTCTTCTACATAATGTATTAGAAATATGTCTCAGCGCTCCCACTTAATTTCTTGCAAAAGCAAGCATCTTCACCGTCTCTGATGAAACTAAACGTTTTAACAATTTCATCATGATGAAGATTCCAACTCCGCGAATGCTTATTTCAACCATTGAAATTTGCATGCTATTTTAGCATCCTTTGAATTAACAGAACCCTTTGGACCGTGTCCTGTACACGTCCTAGGTAACCATTCTATTAGAAGAACGTTGTTCCGTTTGTTCAACTACCATATACCAAAACTAGCATATGTAGTGTTTGCTACAATAATCCGTCCAGACTAAATATCGTTATGAAAGATCAAATCTTGTCATAGCCAACTCTTTGAACATAATCGTAAACCATTTTAACGATATGTCGAATATTTCATAGATGTGAGAACATCCACGTCTGTTTCTTTATAGATCCAAACACGGTATCTAGAGGGTCTTCCAAGTTCAGAAACTTGGTTTCTCGTGTATGGAACTATCACGGATTTTATAGCTTCTAGCCATTTTGACGGAGTCAGGGCCCATCATTGCTTCTTTGCATGTAGTCGGTCCATTATTATCAAATAACAATGATTCAATCTCAAATCTTTCTATTTGATCGATTATCCGAACTACGCAGTTCAATAGGAACTTAGATCGCCGTGACCAGAACCTTTGGGACACGGGAGCCAAGAGCATTGCGGCCGCTTCCGGGACACTTTCCGGCGCTGCACCACTTAGCACATAAAGCTTAGGTTCAACAACCTAATCGAAGTTCTACTGTCCTCCCACTTAACTTTTCGCAAAAAATTCCTTCTCAAGAAACTTGATGCACTTAGCCACAAAACACTTTTGTCTTTATGGAGGAATAACTAACGGTTACATTGGGATAACCTACAAAGACGTACTTTATCCGACTTTGGTTGTAAACATTTTACATATGCCTTGCATACCAAAATTTAAGAAAAGACAAATTGGGTTTTATCCCATTCCACAACTCATATGGTGTCATTTCAACGGATCTCGATGGCGCTCTTTTCAGTGAAAAGCGGTAGTCTCTAAAGCTTAATCCTTAAAATATAATGGCAATTTTATAAATAACACCTTTGATCCTTACCATGTCAAACAAGGTTTGATTACATCTCTCGAACACTCCATACTCCTATGGTGTTTCGGGAAATGCAAGTTTTGGAACGATTCCTAAACTCTCAGGCATTTGCTAAACTTTTAACTCAAAAATCTTCTTTTATGATCCAATCATAAACTCTTATTTTCTCGTTACAATGATTTTCACTTCATCTTGAAATTTATTTGAACATTTTCAAACATTTCATACTTCTTCCTTATCAAGTAAATATACACATATATCCACTCAAATCCTTGGTTAAAGTATATGAAGTTATAAGACCCACCACACATGGCTACACATAATGAACTATACACATCAACATGTATAATGTCCAATAAGTTAGTCGTCCGTTCTTCTTTGCCTATGAACGGAGTTTCAATCATTTCTAGGAAATTCTTACAAGCGTCAATTGATTCAAAATCAAAAGACTCCAAAATTCCACCAACATGGAGTTTCTTCATGTTATTTTTCCAATATGATTTAAACGGTGTTTCAATCATCTCTAGAAATTTCTCACAACCGTCAATTGATTCAAAATCAAAAGACTCCTAAATTCCATCACCATGGAGTTTCTTCATGTGTTTCTTTCCAATATGATTCAAACGGTGGTGTCACTCATAAGTGATCTTATAATCATTTGTCTTGCGACATGTTTAGCATCAGTTATTATGGATGTGATTTCTCCAACAAGATTTATAGAGTTCATCCATCTTCTATGAATATGGTGATAATTTGAACAACTATTGTTCGTATAACACCAGAACAGAATAACAATTATTCAAATAAATCTTGAAGGCTAGGTTTAATTCCAACGATAAACACAATAACACTTTATTTTGTTCTTGATGAGAATCATCCCATATTCATTTTCTAGTTACTCAGGCCATTGCAACTCTTGTATTGCGTTGTTCCGTATGACACTTCATACCAACCAATCAGTATCCAATACTCAAGAATCACGCTGTTTAACAAGCAATGAATATACCCATAACATGTATATCATCTATATACCCGAGCTGGACATTTCCAGTCTTTTCCTTTTTCTTTTTCGCCAAAATATTTTTTTAGATCCTCTTTCAGCAATTCCTTTCCTTTTTAGAAGAATTTATCAACATCACTTGTGGCACCATTCATATGACACATAATCCAAAGTGTGTTAGTCAAATACTAGCAACCTTTGATTCTCACTTTGATGTAGATCACCGTAATCAAATGTTTGGTGTTCTTCCAAATTCCATTATTTAGTAATCTTATAGTGTAGTAAACATTTTACCTACATCTTCCATTCATCCTATCATGACAACTTTCATGACAAAACTACCATAGCTCATAGGGACAAACTGTGAGTACAATATTAGTTCCCAAAACCTTTTTGAGAGATTAGGACACATAGTGTCTCCAACCTTCACAAATTCTCATACAATATGAGAACATGTTTCTCACTAAATTTTACTCTATCACATTGCAACTAAACATTGTTTCAGATATCGCTATATCTTCCACACATGATAGTTTCTGAAACAATCCTTTCAGCTCCTAGATAACCTTGATAATAACAAACAACATTTGAATATCAAGGATCATGGAGGCAAGTGTGATACTTAGACACTAACACTGGAATTGTTACTCTCGATTTAATACACATTATTAAACTTCATGGAGTAAGCAAGGTTTGCTAAAGTTTGCAATAAGACTTTAAACTTTAGATTGACACTCAAACAATACGGTACCAGTCCGTAAAGTTAAATATCCAGAATTCTATAGTTCTATTATCTCAATTATAGCTAAGCGCAAAGGTAGTAAACAAATGCCAATGACTACAACGAACTATGCAAATTCACTTTGATTTAGTTCATGATAAAATGAGTTCATCTAACTCCCACTCAAAAACAACATCCCTCGAGTCGTCTTTGGTGATTACACGAACCAAATTCACTACACCACGACCGATCATCACGTGAGGCGGTGTAGCTGCAATGGCGAGCATCTCAATATGGTTCATCATATCATCCATATGACTCGTGCTTAACCTTTCGGTCCATGTTCCGAGGCCATGTCTGTACATGCTAGGCTCGCCAAGTAGAACCTTAGTATTTGCATGTGTTTCAAGGCCATGTCTGTACATGCTAGGCTTGAAAACACCCGTTGTATGCGAACGTAGAGTCTATCACACCCGATCTTCACGTGGTGTCTCGAAACGACGAACTTTCTTAACGGTGCATACTAAAGAAGAACATATAATTATCTTGATATTAAGTGAGAGGGATCATCTTATAATGCTACCGCAGCGATCATGATCGTAACTAAGCAAAATAAGATGCATAAAAGGATAAACATCACATGCATGGATAATGTGATATGATATGGTCCTTCTCGCAATAGATCTCCATCTTTGTGCGTCTTGGTATGATCTCCATCATGCCACCGGCGCGGCACCAAGGTCCATGGCGCCACCACCATGGTCGTCCTTCTCCATTACAATATATCTCATGGATATATCTACAGCACGCAGGCCTTAAAAAAGGAAAAACACAACCATATGGCTCCTGCCGGTTGTTTACAATAAATCTCATTTCATACAACAATTTTGTAACAATGACCATATCACATCACATGCCCTGCAAAAACAAGTTAGACGCTTCTAAATTATCTTTGCAAATTTTACGTGGTTTTGGGCTTCATAGGAAAGAACCGATCTTACCTACGGACAAGAACCACAACGTTGATTCGCTAGTTGTTTCTTTTCATCCCTTTCCAGGGCCCTCCGTTGAAAATGCCATATCACTAATGTTAGAGAAACAGACACCCCCAAAGCCACTTTATACGGTACAAGCCGTATGTCAAGCGTGACACGCAATCTGCGCTTAGGGCCGCTTCAATCCAACATTGCCGCAATATGAACAAGTGCACAAAAGAGGGTAACAACTAGAGGATCAACGCCCACATCTCTATGTGTTCTAACCGTACAAAGCATCTACGCATAGACGAGGCTCTGATACCACTGAAGGGTTCGTTGCATAGAAAACAAAAAATTTCCTACGGTTGTAACAGCCAAGATCACATCTAGAAGATCACTTGTAACGGTTTGAGAAGGACTCACCCTCGAAGACCAAAAGCTTTAACGAGAACTATTCTCGTGGGTGATGTAGTCGAACACTCGCCGACCTCAAGGTCGTGATGAAGACTTGACGCCACGAACGGGCAGCGTCTCCGTAGTCGGTCACACGTACAGATCAGTGACGACCTCCGCCCCTTGCTCCAGTTGGGCAGCGGAAGTAGTGGATTTCTCGGGAACTCCAGCAGCACTACGACATAGTGGTGGTGGTGGTAGAGAAGATCTTGAGCAGGGCTTCTCCTAAGCACCGTACTCGTGAAACTGGATCAGCTAGCAAGGGGAGGAAGATGCCAACCAAAGGGCATATGAGAGATGGAGGAATGAGTGTGTAGAGGGGTCTCCACCCATCTATATATAGGAGGGGGAGGCAGCCCCCAAGGGGTAGCACGCCCCAAGAGGTGCCCCCACCTCTCCCCTCATCATGTGGGTGGACTCTCCACTCACAAAAACAAAGGGTCACACATTATTCCCATAACTTCCATAATTCTCCACTCAAAATTCCAAGAGTTTATCACATTAAAACACTTTTAATTATCTTGTTTAATGTCACTCAAATTAATGAACACTTCATTTAATGAGTACTTCATTGATGAACACTTCATTCAATGAACACATTAACAATTATCCCCTTGCACTATTTTGATATACCGAAACTATTCCAGCAGTTTTATCAAAACAGCCCATGTGCTGTCCAGTATATTCTCCGGCGTTCCGTATCCACTCAAACGCGTCAACGAATCCTTAAGTGTGTCACCCTACGGTTCGTGAATAAAATGGACATGACAGAGACTCTTCTCCGATCAATAATCATCAGAGGGATCTGGAGATCCATGATGACTCCCACTTACTCAACGATGAACTAGTGATCGTGTGAACCATTACTCCGTAACCAATTCCTTTTGTCTCGCGATATTTTACTTGTCCAAGATCTGATCATTTGGTATCTTCCATACCTAGTTCGATCTCGTTACCGACAAGTACTCTTTACTCGTTCCGTGATATAACATCCTCGTGAGCCAGTCACGTGCTTGCAAGCGATGTCAATGTGATATCACCGAGAGGGCCCAGAGTATATCTCTCCGTCATCTGGATGGACAAATCCCACTCTTGATCCACGAGACTCAACTAACACTTTCCAAGTACCCAACGACACCTTTATAATCACCCTGTTACGGTGTGACGTTTGATGGAATCAAAGTACTCTTCCGGTGTCAGTGATTGACGTGATCTCATGGTCTAAGGATTAGGGTTACTTCGTGAAAGTTTGATACAGCAATAGAAACTTTGATGACATGATCGTATTGCTATAACTACTGTGGGTGTATGTTCATCACATCATTCTCCAATGATATGACCTTGTTATTAACGACATCCAATGTCAATGATCAGGAAACCTTGATCATCCGTTAATCAACAAGCTAGTATAAAGAGAGACATTACTAGGAACCTTTTCTTTGTTTATTAAACACACATGTATTAACGTTTCCGGTTAACACAATTATAGCATGAAAATAAACATTTATCATAAACATGGAATAAGATAATAACCACTTTATTATTGCCTCTCGGGCATATTCCCTTCATTGGGCACATGGACCCCCGCTCAACCTACTAACTCACCCCTTCTCAGTTCAATGAGTCGCATTAGTTCGGAGTTCTGGTAGGTCTGTGGCACGGTCTACGAAGTGGAAGAACGGCTATTCAGACCGGCTTGGGACCCTGCACACATCTTTTGGGACCACATCGGTAAACCGGTCGGGTTCACGATGTGGATTCCAGCCCAGATAGGCGTCTGCATTGAATTTGAGTTGGCTGTGAGGTAAAAGTTGTGGGAATTATCCTCGCCGGCACCTCTTGAACGGTGTCGAGTACAAAGGCGGTAACCGATAGTTTCATGTGTGTAGAAGTACACCCCTGCAGGGTTAATAAACTATTCGAATAGCCGCGTCCGCGGTAAGGGACTACTTGGAGAGCTGTGCTCGATTATTAGACAACTTGAACCGGATACTCCTAAAACACACCAAGATAAGTGTGAGTGCTATGGTGTGCTTCTCGTGGGGAAGTCGAGGAAGTAACCATAGTGGTGTAATTGGTTGGAGATGTAGTGGACTCGTGTACGCTTCTTACCTCAAGTCTGGTACTCGTAGTTCAGGACTAGCCAAGTCAAAGCTGGCACTTCTGCAAGTGAAACCCCACCTCCCTTTACCTTGACACATGTGCATGAGTAGTATAGGTCCTACGTAAGTCTTGCTGAGTACGACTTTGTACTCACGTTTGCTTATTCTATGTTTTAGATGAACCCACCTACCTGATGGTGGCTTCTACCCGAAGCTCAAAGATTGAAGACTCAGACCAAGACCAAGCTAGTGTAATCCCAGTCAGACGACTGATTCCCTCGTGGAGGGCTTGTTTTTAGATAAGGCTTCTCTAAGCCATTTGTTAAACTTGTCTGTACTCAGACCTACTTTGCTTCCGCATGCTTGTTGTAATGTTGGATCACAAACTTGTGATCTCTGTGTGCACTCTGTAAGAGTTATTAATAAAGATGTATACATTGTAGAGAATTGTAATGATACCTGCTGTTCATACTAGACATGTGTTCTGCGTGTATGTTTATAACATGCATGTCTTAGTATGGGTTTTCGAGACCTTAGTTGTGATCTGGCTGACGGTCTTTTATACACCAAGTGGCCCTTAGATGTGCGCAGCTTGGGGCGTCGCGATGCGATTGTTCGTGACTCCGTCACGTGCACACTTTGATGTATGATCGAGCCCGCCCTAGACCCCGAATAAGTGATCGGGCTGGAGTAAGTCTATGTAAGGGTTATAATACAATCGGTAGTATGGTTGAGGCGACTTGTCTATGAGTATGGGAGTTCACCACCCATATCATTTAGACTTGTGTGCGGACGATGAGGACCCATTTCAGTTGATCATCCAGCCTGGATGGGATGCCCCTCACGTTCGATGCTTTCCGAGAACGTTCTGTGCTTGGCCTTGTCTGCTTAGACAAGTGGGTACGGTTCTCGGCTCTCAATATGATTGTGTTGCAGCGAGGCTTGCATACGCTAACCCCGGGTCCCGAAATTCTGCCTCCGTGTACATGGCATGACGAGGTGAATCGAATTCAATGTCACATGGGAGCATTGCTTCAGCACCATATACTAGGAAGAAGGGAGTGAATCCTGTTGAACGGTTCGGTGTGGTACACAAACTCCAAAGAACTGCTGGCAGCTCGTCGAGCCATGCGCCAGATGCTCTCTCTAGTGGCTCCACCAATCTTGGCTTGATTCCGGACAGAATGAGACCATTTGCCCGCTCTGCTTGACCATTTGACTGGGGGTGAGCTACAGATGCTACGTCCAACTGGATGCCCTGCTGGGAGGCAAACCGAGCTAGCGCCCCTTTTGCGAAGTTTGTTGAATTGTCAGTGATGATGTTGTGCGGCACTCCATATCTGACCATAATGTCCGCCACGAACCTTACCGCAGTCGGCCAATCTAGCTTCTTGATCGGCCTTTCCTCAATCCACTTGGTGAACTTGTCCACTGCTACTAGTAAGTGTGTCATGCCACCTCTTGCTGTTTTAAAAGGTCCTACCATGTCCAAAGCCCAAACTGCAAATGGCCATGTGATCGGAATGGTTTTGAGTGCTGAGGCTGGTAAGTGGCTCTTTGCTTTGAATCTCTGACACCCATTACAATGCTTTACTAACTCTTCTGCCGCTGCTTTCGCAGTCGGCCAGTAGAAACCATGGCGGAAAGCCTTGGCAACAATTGCTATTGCTGATGCATGATGACCACACTCGCCTTGGTGGATGTCTCGGAGAATTCCAGCCCCTTGTCCTCTTCCACACACCGCTAAAGGACTCCCGTTGCACTTCGGTGTACCAGCTCGTTGTTGATAATAGTGTATGCTCCAGATCGGCGCTAGATTTGCCGAGCTTCTACTTCATCTTGTGGGAGTGTGCCATCCACACAAAAAGTTTATGAACGGTTCTGCCCATGATGGTGCAGCAACGATTACCATTACAACGACTGCTTCTGGCTCTGGCTTTTCGACTTCTTCCACTGGCAGTTCGGAGGAGGAAGGTCCGGTTGCGTCTTGCATGAACCCCTCAATCCTCGAGCCGACGACAGCAGCCCCTGGTTCGCAATCGGCAGCCCCTGGTGCGGCCGATTTCTCCTCCAGCTTTTGCTTCTTGACCAACTTCTTTGCCTCAAGCTCTGCCATCTTCAGGTCGGCTGGAATAAAGATTGACTCTGATTCCGGGGAAGGCTTGATGGAGGGCTTGTGGATGTTTTCTAGAGATACTCCTGGTGGGATTTCCTTTCTGGTAGATCCCATCTTGGACAGTGCATCCACTGCTTCATTTTAAGCTCGGGGAAAATGGTGGAACTCACACCCTTCAAAGAAACCAGACAACTGCTGCACGAGGAATCTGTATCTTGCCATATTCTCATCTTTTGCATCCCAAGTGCCAGTGCATTGCTGCACCACCAGATCGGAATCGCCATAACAAAAAATCCGCCGAATGTCGATCTCCTTGGCCAATCAGACACCATGCACAAAAGCTTCATATTCAGCCACATTGTTTGATGTCGCGAAGTGAATCTGCAGCACATACTCGAGCTTCTCACCTTTTGGAGAAGTAAGAACAACACCAGCCCCTAGTCCGGTCATCATCTTGGAGCCATCGAAGTGCATTTGCCAGAACTGAGAGTCCGGACAGGGGGGCGTATATTGAGTTTCTTCCCAATCCACCAAAAAATCTGCCAGAACTTGAGACTTGACTGTCGTCCGAGGGTCATACTTGATCCCATGTGTTTCAATTTCAATGACCCACTTTTCCACCCGACCGGATGCATCTCGACCGCCAATGATTTCTGCCAATGGTGCCGAACTGACAACTGTGATCGGATGCGCCTGGAAATAAGGCTTCAGCTTTCTTTCCGCCATTTACACACCGTAGCACATCTTCTGGTAATGGGGGTAGTTTTGCTTGGAGGTTGAGAGCGCTTCACTGACATAATATACTGGCCTCTAGACCGGTTGTGCCTTGTCCTTTTCAGGACGCTCGACCACCATAACAATACTGATCACCCAAGTGGTTGCTGCAATATATAACATCATTGACTCTTTTTCCTTCGGAGCTGCCAACACTGGAGCGGTAGACATCATGCGCTTGAGCTGCTTGAATGCTTCGTCCGCTTGCGGGGTCCAAATGAACTTGTCTGTTTTCTTCATCAGCTGATATAGCGGAATTTCCTTTTCTCCCAGCCGACTGAGAAATCGGCTCAGCGACGCCAAGCATCCGGTGAATTTCTGCACATCTTTGAGATTTCTGGGCTTGCCCATCCTCTCGATTGCTGCAATCTTCTCAGTGTTTCACTCTATTCCTCTCTCGGAGACCAAAAATCCGAGCAACTTGCCGGCCGGCACGCCGAACAAACATTTCTCTGGGTTAAGCTCGATCTGGTATGCTCGCAAATTTGCGAATGTTTCTTTGAGATCATCCAACAGGGTTGAGCCTAGCACCGACTTGACCACAAAGTTATCTACATATACATGAATGTTCCGACCTAACTGAGGTCGGACGCACCGCTGCATAGTACGCTGATAAGTCACGCCGCCGTTTTTCATGCAAAAGGGCATGGTGATGTAGCAAGCCCCGAACGGGGTGATATAATCTGTTTTAATTTGATCGTTTACATCAAGCTTAATCTGGTGATAGCCTGCTGTGGCATCCATAAAGCACAAGAGCTGACAGACGGCCGTAGAATCAATCACTTGATCGATACAGGGCAACGCAAAAGGGTTCTTGGGGCAGGCCTTATTCAGGCAAGTGTAATCTATACACATGCTACAAGTTCCATTCTTCTTCGGAACTAGGACTGGATTTGCTAACCAGTCTGGGTAGACCACTTCTTTGATAAATCCTGCTGCGAGCAATTTGGCTATCTCGTCGCCGATTGCTCTTCTCTTCTCTTCTGAAAAACACCGAAGTGGCTGCTTGATCGGCTTGGATCCAGGTCGGATATGAAGCTAGTGCTCGGCAAGTTCCCTCGGTACACCAGGCATGTCGTGCGGGGACCACGCGAAGATGTGAAGCTTCTCACGGAGGAACTCGACAAGCTCGCCTTCCTATTTGCTGCTGAGCCCGGCCCCAACAATGACGCACTTGCTCGGGTCAGAGGGGTCCAGGGAAATCCTCTTACTGTCCTTGGCTGCTTGAAATATGGTCTCATCATTCGATCTCTTGGCCTTCGTTCTCGGCATGGGGTCCTTCATCTGAGCCTGAGCCATTGCTACGAACTTGTCGAGCTGGCTCCGCTCTGCATCGATGACCAGAGAATCGGCCAGCCTGGAGCCAACAGACAAACATTCCAGTGACTTCTTGTAATATCCGCACACAGTGATTGGACCATTCGGCCCTGGGAGCTTCATCTTCAGGTAGGGCTGCATGATGTTGAACATGAACTTGGCTATTGTAGGAGATCCGAGCAAGACATGGTATGGGCTGCTCAGATCAGCCACCTCGAACCAGATCGGTTCTCGGCGGAAATTTTCCTCCGACCCAAAAACTACCTCCAGCCGAATGCGGCCTAATGGGGTGCACGAGAGGCCAGGCACTATCCCATAAAATACGGTCCTGCTGGGTTCCAACTCACTCTCACTGATGCCGAGCTTGATCATTGTGTCTCTGTACAGAATGTTGATGGCGCTGCCTCCATCAATGAGTGTCCTCGTGAACTTGCATGCATACAAAGGTGCTTCCACGATCGCATCCACCACGAGCGCATAACTGCACGGGTTGGGCACCTCTCAGGTGGTCTTCTGGGCCCCATGCTATGACATTGTCCGACTAGTTCATCCTCTGAGAAATTGCTGGCATGGTGGCATTGACTGCCTGTTCGCGGGCTCTCCGACTGCCCTTGTCATCCGATTCGCTGGTGAAGATCATATATGCTGCATCCTGACGTGGGAACTGCGGCCGAGCATTTGCTGGTGGTGGACCTGGGGGTGGGGGTGGTGGTGGGGGAAGGTTTCCTGCTCCTCCCTTTGCCAAACGATCAACCCAGATGCACTGTCGAGTGGTGTGAGATGCAGTCTTGCCAACTCCACTATGCATTTTGTAGGGCTGGTTCATCATGTCCTCAACGGTGTATGGGGGCCTGATCTGACCTTGCGGCCTTTATGCAGGTTTCTGCTTCCGACTTCCTCCCGCAACCCCTTGTTCCTCTTGAGGCTGCACTACTGCTACCTGCCGATTTCCATATTGGGCATCCGACTGCTCATCCTTCCTCTTGTTGAAGCCTGTGTTGTTGTTGTTGTTGCTGTTGTTGTTGTTGTTGTTGTTGTTGTTGTTGTTTTTGTTGTTGTTGTTGTTGTTGTTGGGGGTGTTGTTGAAATTGGGGTTCTTGTTGTCGCTGCCAAAGTTACTGTTCCGCTGGATCTCGCGCCTCCTGCACCGATTGGGACCATTCGGCCCATTTTCTTCTGCCGACTGCTGCTGCTGGCCGGATGGTTGTCCTTGGATGAAACCACTGGGACTCAACATGATCGGGAGTATTGCAGAATCAGATGCATAGAATGAATTGGCTATTCTCATCAGATCGGCCAAAGATGTTATCTCCTTGCGCGGGAGCTTGTGCTTCAACAAAGACCTGTCCAAGTAGCCGTTAGTAAAGTACTGGATGGCTTGGATTTCGTGAACTCCCTCGCAAGTGTTTCTGAGCTTGATCCACCGCTGAAGGTAATCGGCAAGTGGCTCGTCCTTTCCTTTTATACAAAGTGCCAGGTTCCGAGGCAGACCTGGGCGCTCGTAAGTACCCGTGAAATTGCGAACAAACGCATCCTCAAAATCCTTCCAACAATTGATACTATTGCTGGGCAAACTGTTCAACCAGGACCGAGCTGAACCTTGAAGCATTAGCGGTGCATAGCGTACAGCTACGCGTTGACCACCTCCTGCGATGCCGACTGCAGTCATATAATCGACCAGCCAATCTTTTGGCTTGACTGATCCATTGTACTTGGGGGTGTCCCTGGGAAGTGTGAAGCCTTTGGGGAACTGCTCTTGTCGAATGCGCGGGCCAAAGCATGCTGGACCCGCCGGCACATCGTCTTCCGGTTGCTTATCCTTCTGCAACTGCTCGATTCGATGTCTTGCATCATTATCCGTGATTTCTCGGGGACCTAAACGCTGACTTATTGCTGGTCGGACTGACGCCGCCGGTTTCTCATTGCGCCTGTTGTTAACTCCTGGCTCATCCCTCCGACTGCCTCCTGCAACCCCTTGATTCCTTCGACTGTGGTGTAAACTTCCATGCGGCGAAGATGCCTGCCTCTGTTGCCGAGGTGGCGCATTCGACTGGTTTGCACCCGCAGTTCCCCGAAATGATTTTGACGCCACTAGCCCTTGCTGCTCGGTGGCCACCTTCTGCTGCTGGTTTGCCGTGGTTATGAGGTCACGCATTCGGCGCGTCCGCTACCACAGCTCTTCTCCTTCCAAGTGCTCCAACTCGGTGGCGATCTACTCGACAACTCTCATGTTCTTCACAGGAGAACTATATGAAATCTGTGGGACGGCGATGATGGATGTTACTAGCTGCTGGGCCCCTCCCAGCTCTCTACCGACCTCTCGGCCTTCCGCTCGGAGCTCCTCAATCACTTGGGGTGGGATAACACGTTGCCGGATACCGTGCACTGCATTGTACTCCTGAACTGATGCCTCCATCCGGCGCTTTTCAACGTCGATCCGATCTAAGTGCTCCTTCAGAGCCTGACGCACCTTCTCCAGCTCGGCATGAGCCACATCTGGATGGTCATGAAGACCTATAGGGGTGCTGAGCACGTCCGGTGGGTTGCTTGGGCATGCTGGTGCTGTGGTTGCTGCCCTCGTGGCTTGGGTTGCTGAAGTAGAGCTGTGGCGACTAGACGCTCCCGCCATCATAACCTCCGCACGGATGTGCGCAGTCGTGCCCTCCGTTCCCACGGCATCCGGCCCTCCTGGCAACGGATCCGTGAGCTCAGAAAACACCCGTAACTCCCTGGGAAAAACACCAGGAAGTGCCGCGACGAAGACGAGATGTCCGCCGAAAGGAATGATGACGCCGCGCGGCAGAGGCATTCCTTCCCAAAACTGCGATGTGTTGTCTATGACGTAGTCCCACGCTCCGCTCCTCATGACCAGGCCGGAGGCGTAGTGCACGCGCGATGCAGATGATGGTCCTGTCCGAATCAGAACTCCAATCGATGCCTTGGCCTGCCTCACGGTGGGCGCAAAACTGTCGTCGATATGTAACGGCAGATGCCATGGGGATGGCTAAAGAGGGGGACAAACTGAGGTTAGTGTCGCTGGTACCGGAATCGAGAATGAGAACACACGGTGAGACACCAAGATGTACCCAGGTTCAGGGCTCTCCGTAGAGATAACACCCCTAGTCCTGCCGAGCTAGCTATATGTAATAGCTCTGGCTACAATGAATGCTCCTTGAGCTGTTTGAGAGGAAGGAGAAGAGGGCTCTAAGAAAAACTCTCTCCAGGCTCTCTCTATGGTGGGCGAGATTGCAATAAGTGCTCCCTCGTCCCCCACGCTAGAGGGGTACCCAGGGCCCTTATAGGCCGAGCCCGGGGTACCAAGGTAAATGCACAAAAGGGGAGGGCCCAGCTGTCAGCCTCAGACAAGCTAGGGACCTCACATCGTGTTCTCCCGGATGACCCGGTGTATACTTGCGGCTCACCATACCGCTATCCTGTAGACCTTGGTAGTGAATAGTGGAGCTAGAGACCTAGACTTGTCAGCCTGTCCGCGTGATCGGCGCTGGAGGAGACCGCATGCCTCTGACAGTCCCGATCTTCAGGGATTGCGCATTGAATGCTCTTGTACCACGTGTCCGACCTGGGATCTTGCTCGGATAGTGCTTTGTTTACTTCGGCCGAATGCTTCCTGGTGAGGCCGATTGCGCCCTCTTTTGGGAAATCGGCCTCCGACCTGAACAGTTCGGCCCACTTCTTGCTTATTCTTTATCAGCTCGGCATTGCTTAGATCGGTGACCATCAGGTCGGTGATCTTCGCCTTGATGAATTGTTTCCCCTGGGTGACCCTACCCGGGGGTCATTCCCCCGACACCACCCATATCATTTAGACTTGTGTGCGGACGATGAGGACCCATATCATTTGATCATCCGTCCTGGATGGGATGCCCCTCACGTTCGATGCTTCCCGAGAATGTTCTGTGCTTGGCCTTGTCTGCTTAGACAAGTGGGTACGGTTCTCGGCTCTCCATATGATTGTGTTGTAGCCGGACTTGCATACGCTAACCCCGGGTCCCGACAGACTTGGTATCAGAGCAGGACTGACTGTAGGATTATCGGCCTTTGTCGAAGTTGAGTCTAGCCTTCTATAGTTATATAGTTACTCTGGGTATATAAGGGAATAACGTAAGGCTTATTTTTTTCTCCTTACCCTCATCGATCTGAGTTCTGAGTCACCCTCATCTTGTTCTACGGGAAGATAGGATTAGGCTCATCTATGTCTTACTAGAACATCTCGTTGTTTGCTTCCTTTTAGCCGTAGGAAAGTTGTGTTCGGTTGTCTAGAGTCATTGTGCCTTCAGTTTTGGACTTCCTAGTATAATTGCTATTCCGATGTTGTGAGAATTTCCATTTCTCTTGCAATTGCAGCCGTTATGCTGTACGAGTCCTTCCAGTTATCCTCATAATCTGATGCATTTGCAAAATAATTCAACATCTTTTGACATTGATCTTATCCTTTAGGATGTCTCAAGGAACCCGTGGCCACCTTGGTCGTGCCCAACCTCGTGGGAATGATCCGGAGGAAGGAAATCTTCCACCGTCACCCACGATGGCTCAAGTCATGGAGGTTGAAAGAAACCGAAGGGACTCTCATGAGTTGTTGGGGTTCATTGCTCGGAACACTGCCCAGCAGCGGAATGAGCTTGTGTTGTTGAATGACTTCATCCAGCTTCATCCCCCGGTTTTCAACTATTCCACCGAGCCCCTTGACGCCGATGACTGGCTTCGCAGCATCGAGAGAAAGCTCCATTCTGGACATGTTGCAGATGGTGACAGAGTCAACTATACCACCTACCACCTCGAGGGTGCAGCTAGATCTTTGTGGGAGAACTTTCTGAACATGCGTCCAGCTGGACAGTTGACATCTTGGAATGAATTCTGTGACGCTTTTAGCAAGCATCACATTCCTAAGGGACTCATGGACCACAAGAGAGAGGAGGTATGCAATCTCACCAAAGGAAGAAGGTCCGTTGATGAGTTTAGTCGGGAGTTCAACCGTCTTGCCCGCTATGCTCCCGAGGAGGTCTCCACGGACTCCAAGAAGCAAGAGAGGTTCCGTAAGGGACTCAATTCTGAACTTCGTCGCGAGCTCAATCTTCATGACTTCGCCACATTCCAGGTCCTTGTCAACAAGTCCATCAAGGCGGAGGATATGATCACTCCCTAGGACTCCCGCAAGCATGCTAGAGATGATGGTTCATCCAGTTCAGGCCCTCAGAAGCGCAGAATCTGGATCCCCAATAGTATGTTCTGCCAGAACAACCCACCGAGGCCATCCTTTGTGGCGCCTCGTCCATCGGCTCCATTTCCCACTGCTCCACCTAACAACCCAGCTGCCTGCCCTACCTACGGAACTTGTTTCAGATGTGGCCAGCCAGGTCACTATTATCGTGAGTGCCTTATCAATCAGAATGCTCCACCCCATGCAAAAGGGAACCCCAATGTTCGTGCCAACCCACCCCCGAAGGTCTCCACCGCCAAGCCATCTACTTCCGCAAATCTTGGACGTGTGAACCAAATCTCAGCTGAGGAAACTGATGGTACTTCTGACGTCATTCTTGGTACGCTCCCAGTCAATGATGTTCCTACTTCCGTCCTTTTCGATCCACGAGCATCTCCCTCATTCATGTCGGAGAGTTATGCACTTCGGCATGAGATATCCTTTGATGAAATGTTCACCCCAATGATTATTCAAACTCCTTGTTCCAAATGGCAAACTAATAGAGTAAGCCATGACAATCAAATTGCAATTGAGGGATTACTATTCCTTGCTTCTCTTATAGCCCTCAAGTCTTCAGACATTGATGTCCTCCTTGGTATGTATTGGTTATCAAGACAAAATTCTTTTCTTGATTGTAAAGCCAAGACAGTTAGACTCACCCATCCTTCAGGCCAGACAATAGATTATTCCTCACCAAGATCGAGAACCCAGATGCATTCTTTGAATGTTCTTCCCCTTCCCGACCTTGAAGATATTCCGGTGGTTCGTGACTTCCCGGATGTCTTTCCTGAAGAGCTGCCGGGAATGCCACCCGACAAATGTGTAGAGTTCATACTGTATCTTATGCCAGGAACCGCACCAATTTCCAGACTCCCATACAAAATGGCCCCACGTGAGTTAGCTGAGATTAAAATCCAACTTGAAGCTTTGTTGGAAAAAGGCTTCATCCTCCCTAGCTCATCGCCATGGGGTTGCCCCGTTCTGTTCATAACGAAGAAAGATGGAACAGAAAGGATGTGTGTAGACTATCGCCCGCTAAATCTAGCGATGGTAAAGAACAAGTACCCACTGCCCAGGATCAATGATCTTTATGATCAACTTGCTGGATCCTTTGTCTTCTCCGAGATGGATTTGAGATTAGGCTATCATCAAACCAAAATCCGAAACGAGGACTTTCCCAAGACGGCTTTCACTACTCGTTATGGTCTTTACGAGTTCACCGTCATGTCCTTCGGTTTAACCAATGCCCGCACCAGTTTCTTGCGCCTGATGAATTCGATCTTCATGGAGTACTTGGATAAATTTGTTGTAGTTTATCTTGATGACATTCTCATCTACTCGAAGAACGAAGAAGAACATGCCGAACATATTAGGCCGGTATTGATGAAACTTTGAGAGCATCGCCTTTATGCCAAGTTCTCTAAGTGCGAATTTTGGCTACCAGAAGTGACCTACTTAGGCCACGTGATTTCTGAAAAAAGCATTGCTGTGAATCCCGAGAGAGTTCAGGCCGTCCTTGACTGGACTCCACCTGAATCGGTTAAGCAAGTTAGGAGTTTTCTTGGCTTAGCAAGCTATTGCCGCCGCTTCGTTGAGAACTTCCCCAAAGTTGCAAAGACTCTAACGGAACTCCTCAATAAAGATAAGAAATTCCAATGGAGTCCCAAGTGCGAGGAAAGCTTTCAAGAGCTAAAAACAAGATTGAATTCTGCCCCCGTACTTGCGCCTTCAGACACCAAAAAGGATTTCGAGATCTATTGTGACGCCTCACGGCAAGGGTTAGGATGCATACTTATGCAAGATCGACATGTGGTAGCTTATGCTTCATGCCAGTTGTGTCCACATGAAGGGAACTATCCTACCCATGATCTTGAACTCGCTGCCGTAGTTCATGCCTTGAAAACTTGGCGACATTACCTCCTTGGTAATCGTTGTGAGACCTATTCCGACCACTAAAGCCTCACATATATTTTCACCCAGCCAGATCTTAATCTCAGGTAAATACGCTGGATAGAGTTGATAAAAGATTATGACTTAGGAATTTCTTACACCCCAGGCAAGGCCAATGTCATGGCTGATGCACTAAGTCGTAAGTCGTATTGTACAACCTCATGTTACAACAGTATCAACCACTTCTTCATGAGGAATTTCGAAAGCTCAATCTTGAGATTGTTCCTCGTGGATCTCTTTTCAACTCGGTGGAGAAACCAACCCTTGAGGAACAAACCATAGTTTCCCAAAGGCGTGCATGAGGTGTTCGCCGGATCAAGGAGAACATTGCGATCGGAGTTGCTAAATGTTTCTCCACAGATAGAAAAGGAACTGTATTCTTTGTAAATCATTTGGTAGTACCTAAGAATAGGGATCTAAGGCAACTCATCCTTAAAGAAGCTCATGAAACACCCCTCTCAATTCATCCCGGTGGCACAAAAATGTACCGAGATCTACGCCAGAGATTTTGGTGCACTAGGATGAAGAGATAGATTGCTCGATATGTTGCCGAATGTGATGTTTGTCGTCGCATTAAGGCCGAACACCAAAGACCTGCTGGCACTCTTCAACCATTGTGTTGACACCAGTTTTTGGCACGATAATTTTCATATACAAGATGACCTCAAATGAAGAAGTTCTTTACATGAAAAAGTTGGGTATTGTCGATATGAATAACTTTGTAGTTCGAGCCGTGATCATCCGATTCCATCTCAAGGGCCGAATCTATGTTTGAAGCAATAAGGCCCTAACATTCGGAGTACTATTCTGCCAATTAGGACATCAAGACATCCTCAAATGGGAAAATGTTCTACATAGGCCGGCTTCGTCTCGTCGATCCGATCGATTTTGATATTTGAAACGTCCAAATCCGAGTTGGTATGAAGAAGTTATTGCCAAAACAGTGCAGCAATGGAAAACCAGGTCGGACCGTCCGAGATGGAAACCGGACCGTCCGAGCTAAGGTCGGACCGTCCGACTTGAGGACCCCGATTACAGAAAGATTTTGGCCACAGCTCGGACCGTCCGACCTAGAAGCCGGACCGTCCGACCCTATGGTCCGGACCATCCGGGTTAAAGTCCGGACCTCCGACCCCCTGATCCGGGTCCGAGTTTGTGCGGGTTTTTGGCAGTTTTGACGCGAATCTGAGCCCTTTTCTTACACGGAAAGTCCAACCCCCTCATAAATAGATGAGGTGACGGCCGATTGAAAGAACACACAATCGCAAACACATCTAAACACATCTAAATAGATGAGGTGACGGATGGTTGTCTTGCGTATCGCGCTACCGGACGGATCTCCTTCGACGTGAGTTGCGGTGCATCACCCCCAGCGTCTAGGGTACACGTGACGTGTTCGTGTGTCAACACACTTTTTGGCGACTCCGCTGGGGAATCATAGATCAAGCTTCATCATCAACCATGACCAACGGAGATAATCTTCCCAATCCATCGGAAGTTGACGCCGGTAACATCATCAAGCCTAGTCTTGAGGAATTATCGGAGGACCATCGCCGAGCTTATGAGGAGTACAAGAAGGCACGTGAAGAGAAGGAGCTGCAGGACTTCCTTGGGAATTTCAAGAAAGGTCGCCAAGGCAATATTGCTCCGGTTGGAGAAATCAAGTTCCCTCCTCTTCATGTTGAGCAAGTTAAACCCTCTGTGAGTACTACCTTTTCTCCTGAACAATGGGATGAAATTGATAGTCGTATTACCGACGGCAATAATTTGGTTTATCGAGCTTGCGTTGAGAATACTAGTGCTAAAAATAATATGCCTCCATTATCTAGTGGTAGTATTGGTGCACGTACTAGTTTGGGAAACCCTAGTTCAGTTTTGCCATTATCATCGGTGCCTCCCATGCCGATGAATTACTTCCCCATCTATACAAATCAAGTTGTGGCTTCACCTATTAATCCTATCATGAGTATGCCAGGTTCGGTGGCAACGCCGAACCAAACTTTGTTTACAGGTAGGGATAATATTGGATCATTGCCGAATTATGGTTCGGTATACACACATATAGCCCCAAATCATACTCCTCATGTGCCAGTGTCACAAGAAACATCGTCTAATACAGACGATGCGTTAGCTAACCTTAGAGAGGAGATGACCAAGATGCTTAGAGAAAACTTTGGTGTGGAACTACCTAGGAATCGGATGTATCAAAAGCCGTATCCTGAGTATTTCGATGAAATTCAATGTCCTCCAGGATATAAAATTCCATATTTTGTTAAGTTTAGTGGGGATGGCACAAAGACTACATGGGAGCATATTAGTCAATATTTGGCTCAATTAGGTGAAGTAGCTTCATCAAAAGAATTGAAAATATGTTTGTTTCCTTTATCATTGACTGGTACTGCTTTTTCATGGTTTTCATCTTTGCCGCATGGTTCTATTCTTGCATGGCCTCATCTTGAGAAAAAAATTCATGATCATTTTTACAGTGGTGATAATGAACTTAAACTGTCACATCTTACATCGGTTAAACAAAAGAATGATGAATCGGTCTCCGATTACGTCAAGAGGTTTAGGGACACAAAAAACCGGTGTTATAGTTTAGTGATAAGTGAGAGGGATTTAGCTGATCTTGTATTTAATGGTTTAAAAACCTACATTAAAGATAGGTTAGAGGGCCATGAGTTCTTAACTATTAATCAAGTCTTGCAAAGGGCTTTAGCTCAAGAGCGGTGGCAAAGAGAATAAAGAGGTGCATAGATATAAGATTGATCGTCCTAAGGTGAATATGATTGAATATGATAGTGATTCGGACAATGAAGCTAATGTCTATACCACCGAGTTTGTTTGGCCATCCAAGGCCAAACCTTTTACTTGTCTAGATTTAAAGCCGATTCATAAGAATCGTGATGATGATATGAAGTTTACTTTTAACATTGCTAAATGTGATAGAATATTTGATGCTTTGCTGCAAGCTAAGTTTATTAAAATTTCTCACTCTTTACCGCCGTTTGAGGATCTAAAACGGCGTGCATATTGCAAGTATCATAATTCTTTTTCTCATGCTACTAATGATTGCAATGTTTTTCGACGACAGATACAATCGGCCATTAATGACGGACGATTGAATTTTTCTGAGATGCAAGTTGATAAGCAGCCCTTCCCCATGAACACTATGGATTTGGAGGGGAAGAAGATGTTAATTCGGCCTGACATAGCCGAATCAACTAACAAGGACAATGTTGTCATTGGTGAATCCAAAAAAAGCAAGGATGGCAGTGAGGTCTCAGAGAGGCAGGTGGTGCTTGACAAGCAACCCGGTGGTGGGGAGATTATCAAGATCACCATCAAGAATCCTACACCTGGGGGGCAACCACAAGTGAAAGAGAATACTCGTGGCAGATTCAAGCCCAAGAGTCCGGAAATTGGCAGGTGGAAGACAAATGAAGCTAAAATGCAACGCAAGAAAATCAAGCCAACTTTTGATATGTTGCTGTCCAAATATGCCAACCAAGCGGCCGGTTCTAGCTCTAATCGGTCATCACGTTTGAAACGTTCAAGGACGCCTCCAAAGCAGGAATTTCAGCGTCAAGCAAGGCCATACGGGTCATGGGCGGCAGCCCCATGGATGGCGCCACCCCCTTATGCGCCGCCCCCTTATGGGCCATACTATACATGAGGATTTGATGGTAGATGGGAGCAGCCCCCAATGGCTCCTTATGCTTTTCATCCAGGGTGGGCAGCGCCTAGAAGATCCGTGCATGAGAGGATTTCTTACCCCATACAAGACCGTTTGAGTTATGGTGCCAATCGGTCAATGCAAAGTCATCCAAAGGAAGCTAGCGGGAAAGTGTGGCGTGCAAAGTCGCCGAGTGATATAATTGCAGATTCCGCTAAGCCGAAGGAAGATGGGCTTGGTGTCAAAACCGTTATGGTGGGCACCGAGGTGGTAAAACTCAAAGAGCCGATTGTTATTGATGATCAGGCTATTTCAAGTGATGGTGTGGTGGCTGTCCCGCAAGGTCCTATGGCTAAAGATCATGAAGCCAGTACAGGTGAGGTCAAGCCTAGAGACCCCAAGTATACTCAACCTAAATGGTGTCCTCCCGGTATATCCAAATCACAAAAGAGGAGATTGCAGCGCATGAGGAGCCATGAAAAGGTGGAGCAAGAGGCAGAAAAACTGAGGGATGAGTGGTTTAACGAAGATCGTCCCATGGTGCCCACGGCAAAGGTAGTTCCAAGAGAAGATGATGCAAATGCTATTGTATCACGGTGGCTCTCCCAACGCCGGTAGTTCCAAGAGAAGATGATGCAAATGCTATTGTATCGTCCGCACTATCTATCACTTCTCCTTCACTTGAGAATACATTGGAGTCAGCGGATATGCATGAAGAAGAGGAGTTGCTAGATTATGAGCCTACACCTATACGTGAAAGTATGGATATTAATATGGTGTTCTACTTGCCCGCTGAATTTCGTGCTGTAGATGAAGAAGGGGAGGTGGCTCATTTGGATTTTTTCCCTAAAAATGCTATATTCGAGAAGCCAAAAGAACCGGTAACGCACTTGAGGCCATTGTACCTCAAAGGTCATATTAATGGATCACCGGTCTCTAGGATGCTTGTTGATGGTGGTGCTGTTGTGAATCTTATGCCCTATTCAGTCTTCAAAAAGCTGGGTTTGAATGAGGCAGAATTGATGAAGACCAACATGGTACTCAATGGATTTGAAGGCAAGGAAAAAACTGAAGCCAATGGTGTCATGTATGTAGAGCTTACGGTGGGGAGCAAAACTTTGGCTACCGCGTTCTTTGTTGCTGAGGTGCATGGTAACTACAATCTCATACTCGGGCGCGATTGGGTTCATGCGAATCAATGCGTGCCATCAACTATGCACCAGTTCTTGATTCAGTGGGTTGATGAGGAAGTGGAGGTTGTTCATGCGGATAATTCGGCTTGTGTTGCTTTGGCTGATGCACCGGTGGATTGGCAACATCCATATGCTACTTGCTTGACGGGGCGCGACTTGTCAGATTTTGATTTTCTTAGCGCCACAAAGAATGGTTTCGTGCCCGTATCTTTAAAGCCGGTTGGTGGTAACCGGCTCCAAGGAACAATGCATTTAAATGGATTCTAACTCCGAATGGTTGCAAAAGCGTCTTGAGGAATATCGGTCCATTTGGGATGATATATTTGAGTCAATAGAAGAGTTGGAAGACATGGATAAATTAGGACAAGGTTTTGCGTTGGCTGATCCATTAGAGGAGGTAGACATAGGAGATGGTTCAATTCCTAGGCCGACGTTTGTGAAAAAAAGTCTGGAAGCCGATTGTAAAGTTAAAATAATCGAGCTGTTGAAAGAATATATTTGTTGCTTTGCATGGAAGTATCATGAGATGCCGGGTTTAAGCCGAGAGCTAGTTGAGCATCGGTTGCCTATAAAGAGTGGTTTTAGGCCTTATAAGCAAACAACTAGAAAGTTTAATCCTAAAATATATGACCGTATCAAGGAAGAGATCGGTCGGTTGCTTAAAGCTAATTTTATTAGACCTTGCAGGTATGCTGAATGGATTTCTAATATCGTGCCTGTGGAGAAGAAAGGGTCCAACAAGGTGAGGGCGTGTATTGATTTTAGAGATTTGAATAGAGCTACGCCCAAAGATGAGTATCCCATGCCAATAGCCGATATGCTTATTAATGAAGATTCTATACATAAAGTTATTATTTTTTTGGATGGTAATGCGGGATATAATCAGATTTTTATGGCCGAAGAGGATATTTACAAGACTGCTTTTCGGTGCCCCGGTTTTGTTGGTTTATTTGAGTGGGTGGTAATGACTTTTGGTTTGAAGAATGCCGGTGCTACATATCAAAGGGCTATGAACTTAATTTGTCATGATCTACTTGGTGTTATACTTGAGGTCTATATTGATGATATTGTTGTCAAATCGGATGCTTTTGAATCTCATTTAGCCGATTTGCGTTTAACTTTTGAGAGGATGAAGAAATATGGATTGAAGATGAATCCTTTGAAGTGTGCTTTTGGCGTATCGGCTGGCAAGTTCTTGGGTTTTATTATTCATGAGGACGGTATTGAAATTGATCCCAAGAAGATAGAAGCTATAAAGAAGGTGGAGGCTCCAAAGTGCAAGAGAGATATGCAGAAATTCCTTGGCAAGACTAATTATTTGAGGAGATTCATTGCTAATTTTTCGGGGAAGGTTGATGCATTTACCCCTATACTTCGGTTAAAGAATAATGTTGATTTTATTTGGTGGGCAAAACAGCAAGAATCATTTGACATGATCAAGAAATATTTGTGCACTCCTCCGGTGTTGAAAGCTCCTAAGCATGGGAAGCCCTTTAGACTTTATATTGCAGCGGAGCATGGTGTTATTGGTGCTGTTTTGACTCAAGAGACCGAAGGGAAGGAACATGCTATTACTTATTTGAGTCGGCGCCTTTTGGATGCCGAAACAAGGTATACCTTCCTTGAGAAAATGTGCTTATGTTTATATTATGCTTGCTCAAAACTGAGACATATTCTAGTGCATAGTAATTGCATAGTAGCTTCTCAAACCGATGTCATCAAATACATGTTGCATAGGCCAATTCTTAGTGGTAGAATTGGCAAGTGGGCTTATGCTTTAATTGAGTATGATTTGGCTTATGAATCTTTGAAATCTATGAAAGGCCAAATTGTTGCTGATTTTATAGTTGAACATCGGATTGATAGTGAGCATGATATTTATGTAAACCTTGTTTCGTTAGTACCATGGAGATTATATTTTTATGGTTCAGTTTGTAGCAATGGCCAGGGTGTTGGTGTTGTTTATATATCTCCTCATGGTGTTATTTTTGAGGCCTCGTGCCGATTAGAATAATTTTGCACCAATAATCATGCCGAATATGAAGCATTGTTATTCGGCTTAAAGATGTTGCTTGATATAGGTGCTACACATATTGAGGCTTTTGGTGATTCATTATTGGTAGTGCAGCAAGTTTCTGGAGTGTTTAAATGCTTTGATGAATCACTCAATGTTTATCTTGATAAATGTCTAGATGTAGTTTCTACTTTGGATCATTTTAGTATTGCTCATATACATAGACATGACAATTGGAAAGCAAATGAATTGGCACAACAAGCATCTGGTTATCATGTTGATCGTGGCATGTTTCATATTTCTCGAGAACCGATGTCTTGCCTTGCCAACATAGAAGGGGCCGAATTAGAACTTAGTATTTCGGCCACTAATGAGATATCTAGTGCAGGTGAAAATCAAGACTGGAGGAAGCCCATTATTGATTATTTGCGTGATCCTAGTAAAATGGTGGACAGGACTGTTCGGCGTATAGATTTTAAGTATGAATTCAGGGATGATGACCTTTATCGCCGAACGGTTGATGATGTTTCTTTAAAGTGCTTGGATGATGATCAAGCGAGAGTTGCTATGGGAGAGGTACATGAAGGAATATGTGGTACTCATCAGTCGGCTCCAAAGATGAAGTGTTTATTGCGACGTGCTGGATTTTATTCGCCGACTATGATTGGTGATTGCTTCAAGTACTACAAAGGATGTGAAGCTTGTCAAAATTTTGGTGATATTCAGTTGGCTCCCGCTGCTATGTTACATCCTATTATTAAGCCGTGGCCTTTCAGAGGTTGGGGATTAGATTTCATTGGACAAATTCATCCTTCCTCTTCAAAGGGGCATCGGTTTGTGTTGGTGGCGACTGATTATTTTACTAAGTGGTCTGAAGCAGTACCTCTCAGGAATATGACGCATGTGGAGGTAATTAAATGTATAACCGAGCATATTATTCATAGATTCGGCATCCCTCAAACATTGACTACGGATCAAGGTTCGTCTTTCATGGCACATCAAGTTAGAGAATTTTCCGAATCTTATAATATAAAGTTGCTCAATTCCTCCCCGTATTATGCCCAAGCTAATGGACAAGCCGAGTCCAGTAATAAGATATTAATCAAGCTCATCAAGAAGAAGATTGAAGACAATCCAAGGAGATGGCATGAGCTATTTTCTGAAGCTTTGTGGGCACATAGGATTTCAAGGCATGGTGCTACAAAGGTAACTCCATATGAGCTCGTATATGGTCAAGAAGCTATTTTACCTGTGGAAGTTAATTTGAATGCCTTGAGAATAGCCAAACAAAATGATTTATCGGCGGTGGACTTTTATAATTTGATGATGGATAATATTGATGAGGTCACCGATAAGCGTTTGGCTGCGTTGAAGGCCATAGAAAAGGACAAGTTGAGAGTTGCAAGAGCTTACAATAAGAAAGTAAAGTTGAAGAATTTTCAGATTGGAGATCTTGTGTGGAAGGTGATTCTACCAATTGGTTCAAAGGACAGAAAATTCGGGAAGTGGTCACCAAGCTGGGAAGGTCCTTTCAAAATTATAAGAATAGTTCCTGGAAACTCGTATTTGGTGGAATCCATACAAGGAACGCTGCTGCATAAACTCTCAATGGCAAGTATTTGAAGAAATACCACCCAAGTGTGTGGCAAGAAGCCTGAATAGGCAATGGCCGATATGTGATTATCGCCCTAAGAACCAAACATGGCCGGTATATGTTTATCGCCCTAAGAAGACACATGGCCGATGAAGTTTTGACATCGTCCTTAGACCTTATGTGATACAAATTATTTTTCGGCACTCAAGTTTTGCCGAAAAACAGGGGGGCATCTGTTGACACCAGTTTTTGGCACGATAATTTTCACATACAAGATGACCTCAAATGAAGAAGTGCTCTACATGAAAAAGTTGGGTATTGTCGATATGAACAACTTTGTAGTTCGAGCCGTGATCATCCGATTCCATCTTAAGGGCCGAATCTATGTTTGAAGCAATAAGGCCCTGGTATTTGGAGTAGTATTCTGCCAATTAGGACATCAAGACATCCTCAAATCGGAAACTGTTCTACATAGGCCGGCTTCGTCTCGTCGAGCCGGTCGATTTTGATATTTGAAACGTCCAAATCCGAGTTCGTATGAAGAAGTTATTGCCAAAACAGTGCAGCAGTGGAAAACCAGGTCGGACCGTCCGAGATGGAAACCGGACCGTCCGAGCTAAGGTCGGACCATCCGACTTTGAAGTCGGACCGTCCGACTTTGAATTCGGACCGTCCGACTTGAGGACCCCGATTACAGAAAGATTTTGGCCACAACTCGGACCGTCCGACCTAGAAGCCGGACCGTCCGACCCTATGGTCCGGACCGTCCGGGTTAAAGTCCGGACGTCCGACCCCCCGATCCGGGTCCGAGTTTGTGCGGGTTTTTGGCAGTTTTGACGCGAATCTGAGCCCTTTTCTTGCACGGAAAGTCCAACCCCCTCATAAATAGATGAGGTGACGACCGATTGAAAGAACACACAATCGCAAACACATCTAAACCCTAATTTCGTCTACTTTTCCACGTATCTTCTCCCTCGTTCTTCGTTTGTTCTTGTTCTTGCAGGGCAACGATCCGCGAGAGCTCTAGGGGCGATAAGGTCGACCTAGGGCAGCCCATAGCCGCCGTGCGCCCAGACGGGGTCCCTCCCGGGCGTGTGGGGTTTCGGGTGCTCAAAAGCGTCCGTCGGTTGTCTTGCGTATCGCGCTACCGGACGGATCTCCTTCGACGTGAGTTGCGGTGCATCACCCCCGGCGTCGAGGGTACACGTGACGTGTTCGTGTGTCAACACATTGCCTATCCCCGAGTGGAAATGGGACAAAGTCAGTATGGATTTCATCACTGGCTTTCCAAAAACCCAGAAGGAAATGGTGCCATCTTCGTTGTCGCAGATAGACTTTCCAAAGTTGCTCACTTCCTTCCCGTTCGCAAGTCCATAACTGCGAGCCAGTTAGAAGACTTGTATGTCTCTAGAATCGTGTCTCTTCATGGTGTTCCTTTGGAAATCAATTCTGATCGTGGTAGCCTTTTCACCTCTAGATTATGGGGAAGCTTTCAAAATGCTATGGGAACTCGTCTCTCCTTTAGTACAGCTTTCCATCCTTAGTCTAGCGGTCAAGTCAAAAGGGTTAACCAAATTCTTGAAGACATGCTCAGAGCTTGTGTTATCTCATTCGAAAATAATTGGGAGAAGTCTCTTCCATTTGCCGAATTTGATTATAACAATAGTTTCCAATCTATTCTGAACATGGCTCCTTTTGAATTCCTCTATGGACGACGATGTCGAACACCCCTTAACTGGTCAGAAACCGGTGACAGACAACTCTTTGGAGCGGATATGATCAAGGAAGCAGAAGAGCAAGTTCGCATTGTTCGTGATCAATTGAAAGCCACCCAGTCTCGTCAGAAAAGCTACTATGGTCGTCATCATAGGCAAGAAATCTACAATCTGGATGAGAAGGCCTACCTTCGGGTTACTCCTCTGAAGGGAACCCAACGATTCGGTATCAAAGGCAAGTTGGCCCCATGTTACATTGGACCTTTCCGCCATTCTTGCTAAACGTTGAGAATTTGACTACCAACTTGAACTACCCCCGCACCTTTCCCGAGTACATGATGTATTCCATGTGTCACAACTTAGGCGTTGCTTCAAGGACCCCATCCGCGAAGTCGACCATGAAACGCTTGATCTCCAAGATGACCTTTCTTATCGAGAATACCCCGTTCGTATTCTTGATTCAGCAGAGCGTGTCACTCCTCGTCAGAAGATTAAGTTGCTGAAAGTGCAATGGGAAAGAGAAGACCGTCTCCGTGCCGAGTACCCCTCCTTCCTCCCACAGACTTCTGAATCTCAGGACGAGATTCTTTTGAGTGGGGGCGAGTTGTCAAAACCCTCTGTTAAGTATGTGCTAGGGTTAGCAAGTAACTTTGCATCATGTTAAAAATTTCAAAAGAAATTGAAATGGGAGAGAGAACCCCCCGAGATGAATTAAATTCAAAATGCCACAATAAATGTTGCACCAAAAATTCCTTTTTCATTTTTGAAAAGTCCCATAAATGAGTGTGATCACATATCAAGTGATGTGGAACCAATGCCATGCTCATGGATTTTTCAAATATTCAAACAGGAGCTTGGATTTAAATTTAAACCCCTATTTGAATTAAAGTTCAAATTATGAATTTTAAAAATGCCCAAACTTTATAAGTGGCTAGCTATATGCATTACAAGTCCATTGTCGGGACCCGGGGTTTGCGTATGCAAGTACAGTTAAGACATAGTCATATGGAGAGCCGAGAACCGCACCCACTTGTCTAAGAAGACAAGGCCAAGCACTGAACATTCTCGGAAAACATCGTACATGAGGGGCATCCCATCCAGGCCGGATGATCAACTGAGATGGGTCCTCATCGTCCGCACACAAGTCTAAAGATATGGGTGGTGAACTCCCATATTCAAAGACAAGTCGCCTCAACCATATTATCGACTATCTCAAAACTCTTACATAGACTTACTCCAGCCCGATCACTTAGTCGGGGTCTAGGGCGGGCTCGATCATACCACAAAGTGTGCACGAGACGGAGTCTCGAGCAATCGCATCGCGATGCCCCAAGCTGCGCACATCTAAGGGCCACTTGGTGTCTGAAAGACCGCCAGCCAGAACACAACTAAGGTCTCGAAAACCCATACAAAGACATGCATGTTATAAACATACACGCAGCACACATGCCTTGTATGAACAGCAGGTACCATTGCATTTCTCTACAAAGTGTACATTTTATTTATAACTCTTATAGAGTACACACAGAGATCACATACATGTGATCCAACATTACAACACAGAGCGGAAGCAAATTATGTCTGGGTACAGACAAGTTTAACAAATGGCTTAAGAAGCCTTATTTAAACACAAAGCCCTCCACGAGGGAACCAGTCTGCTGACTGGGACTAGACTAGCTTAACTTCAGTCGTCCAGCTCGATGAAGAAGCCACCTTCGGGGTCAGTGGCGTCATCTAAAACATAGATTAAGCAAACGTGAGTACAAAGTCGTACTCAGCAAGACTTACATAGGAGCTATACTACTCATGCACATGTGTCAAGGTAAAGGGAGGTGGGGTTCACTTGCAGAAAAGCCAGCTTTGACTTGGCTAATCCTGAACTACGAGTACCAGACTTTGAGGTAAGAAGCGTACACGAGTCCACTACTTTCTCCAACCAATACACCACTATGGTGCCTTCCTCGACTTCCCCACGAGAAAGCACGCCATAGCACTCACACTTATCTTGGTGTGTTTTAGAAGTATCCGGTTCAAGTTATCTAATAATCAAGCTAAGCTTTCCAAGCAGTCCATAACCGCGGACGCGGCTATTTGAATAGTTTTGTTAACCTTGCAAGGGTGTACCGCTACACACACATGATCATCAGTTACCGCCTTTGTACTCGACACCATTCAAGAAGTGTCGGCGAGGATGCTCACCACAACTGTTACCTCATAGACGATCTAGTCCGAGAAAGCCGCCTACTTGGGTTGGTTACCACAATCGTGAACCCGGCCGGTTTACCGAAGTGGACCCAAGTGATGTGTGCGTGGTGCATAAGCCGGTCTCGGATGAGCCGTTCTCTCACTTAGCATCCAGGCACAGACCTACCAGAACTCCGAACTATTGCGACATCTGGACATCGAAAGGGATGAGTTAGTAAGTTGAGAGGGGTCAGGGAGCCCAATGTGTGGTTGTACTCTTCATCTTGGATCACCACACAAGAACTCGTACTAGGGCGGTGTTCAACGAGACAACCCACCGTGTACTCCTACACAGCCTCTCATCGTTCACCTTGTATTAGGTCGATTCACCAACACTTTTCTACCATCATCAACATGATCGTTCCCATCCCGACTCACATCACAGTAACAACATGGTATCATACTAAGCATGCAATAAGCAGTAACATTGCAGGGGCCACATGATATCAAACAACTCCTACAGTTGCTAGGATTGTGGTTTGCTTACTACTGTGACAAAATGATAGGTCATGCAAAGGAATGGGTTCATCTATGCGGTAGAAACGTAGCATGGTGATCATCCTAAACAATGCATAAGCGAGACATGAGAGGGAAGTGGGATTTTATCGACATGATCAATGGGGGTTTGCTTGCCTTGCTGACGAGGTTCGGGTTCTGGATCTTCAACGTAGGGGGTGACCTCTTGCTCCGGTCCACCTCTACTCGACAAACAAAGCATGAAGTAGCAATCAATATGAATGCAATGCTCAATCACATGAATGAATGTTAAAGCTTGAAGTATAAGTTTTGATGTGTGAGGCAATTCCATTTAAGTGGAATATATTGCATTTGAAATGAAAATTCAAAATCCACATTTGAATTTAACTTCGCCAAGTTGAATGTGACATGGTTTGATCATTTTGAATCATCTTCACTTGTATAAGATGTGCTTCTGATGTATGGGTGAATTACATCATAATTCCATGGTCCAAGTATCAAAAGCATTTGGTTTGAATTTGAATTAAATTCAAATTAACCAAATGACATATGCTACTGGTCCCATTTTAAATTCAACTCAAACAGAGTTGAAAGTTGCATATTTGGAAAGATAATTTTCTCCTGATCATTTTTCATATATTATTTGTCCAATTTGGAGTTAATATGAATTTTCTATGAATTTCCAAAGTTTGGGGTATTTTCTGGAATTTCTGGAATTCTTTTAATTCAAATAATCTCTGGAAATTCATTTAAATGATTTATTGCGCAAAGCTGACGTCAGGGGGGGGGCTGACAAGTGGGGCCACCCTGTCAGTGGCTGGGTTAACTTAACCCGTGGGTTAAATTAATCCAGTGGCTTAATTAAGCCACTGGGCCCACTGGTCAGTGACCCAGGGGTCACTAAACTGGTGAAAACAGGGGGGGGGGGGGGGGGGTTTAGCAGTGACACGCCGGCGGCTAAACGCCGGCGGCCTGGCCACGGCGGCGCAGTACGGGAACACGATTCCGGCCACGGGAGGGGAAACGGAGGGCACCGGCTTGCTCCTGGAGGTCGTCCGCGGCTTTTGGAGGCATTTGGGGTCCACGGGGAGCTCTGTATCGACGACGGCGACGACTCCGGCGGCAACAGAACCACGGCGAGGTCGGAAGCGACGCTACCGTGCAAGACTCGGGCTGAAATCGCTTGCGTTCGAAAGCTATCAACCCTGGGAGTCAAACGCACGCACTGGGGGTTCACGACAAGCACTGGAGCGAGGAGGACGACGACCATGGCGGCGAGGTGCTCGGGTTCCCATGGAGGATCCGGCTAGAGGAAGAAATCGAGGGGGAGAAGTGAGGGATTTCACTCGCAAGCTCACCCTGAATCCAGCAGAGGTGGTGGCGAGGGCTGGGGTGGCTCAACGGCGGCGGAATCGACGAAGTCCTTCACGGCGGCCGGCGGGAGCTTGAGGAAGAATCCGGCGACTTCGAGGGCTCCGGGCGCGATTCCTTCTGCAGTTCGACGAGGACGACGACGATGAAGAGCTTGGACACGTTGGCTTGACTCCTCGACGTCGATGGCCACGAGTTCTTGCGACGGCGAACGGCGGCGCTCTCGGGTGGCGATGGAAACGAGCACAGGAGGAGGAGGAGGAAGCTCTGGAGGGGGAGAATGGATGCGTCGTTCTCCAGGGCGCGTCCAGGTGCGAGAAGGGCCACGGGGAGGGCTGGAAGCTCCTCGGCGACGATGTGGCGTCACCAGCTAGCTCGGTGGCATTCCATCGAGCAGCTTGCAGGCGCGGGGTGGGGAAGAAGACCCCCGTGCCCCTTTGGGCCGGCTGGGCTGGGTGGGCCTTGCTTCGCCTGGGCGCCAGGTAACGTTTTCTAATTTCTTCTGTTTAATCTTTCCTTTCTTTTTCTGTAATTTGTTTTGGCTCTGATAAAAATACCAAACCATTTTATTAAATGCTGAAAACTTTTATGTGGCCTCATAATAATATCAACTAGCCACTCATAAACTTTCAACATTTTTAAAATTCAAATGATTTTAATTTTAAATCAAAAAGGGGTATTTCTTTAATTCCAAGGTACTGTTTGAATATTTGAAAAATCTATGAGCATGGGGTGGGTCCCACATCACTTGATATGTGATCATACTCATTTATAAGACTTTTCAAAACTCTAACATGAATTTTTGGAAAAGATTTTTATCTGGCCTTTTGAATTAATTCATCTGGGGGGTGTTCCTTCTCCCATTTTGATTTTTAAATTGATTTCCAAGATTTCTTTTTGAAATCTTGACATGATGCAAAGGCACTAGCTAACCCTAGCACATACCTAACAGAGGGATCTGACATCCACAGAAATAAAAGGAGCTCACCTGGATCTGGCCCAACTCATCGCCCCGCAGCCCAGCAGCCGGACCAGCCCACTCCCACCTTGACGTCTACCTCCCCATGCCCCGAAGCTGCTCGCTGTAATGCATGCGCTCGCTGCCGACGCCGCCTTGCCACCTCCTTCTTGCCGTGGGAACCCCCGAAGCCTTTGGACGAGCCACGACAACGCCCTCGACGCCTTGGATCCGTTTCCCCCTCTCCTTGGTCACTCTTTCCTCCTCCCTCACTGGATTCTTCCTCCACCCGAGAGCGCCGCCGTTCGCTGACATGTCCACGCGCGGCCAGTGACCTCCTCGAGCCGCGCCACCTTCTCCAGCGTCTTCCCCGCCGTCGTATTCGCCACCCTGCAGAGTCCCGCGAGCTGGAACGCCCCGGAGCCGACGAATCGAGCCGTCTTCTTCGTCTACGGCCACCAGAGCTCGTCACCTCTGCTCGAACCAGGGTGAGTTGCGCCACATTTTTCCTCTTACCTCGCTCCTCCCCGTGGACGAAATCGCCGTGCCACTTACCCCATCTTTACGATATACTACTAGTTGTCCTAGAATGACGAGTGATGAAGTCCTTGCTGGGTATGTTGACCACTACAGTTGGATGCTGAGTACTTCTGTACTCATGATACTACCCCCAAACTCTTTTCAGGGTTCTTGATCGACAACAGGTATGGTGATCGACGTTTCACGTCGAGGCTCGACGATGACTAGTTAGGCGGATCCCGGCGGAGGGCCTGGACCCGTGTGGTTATGGGAATCGATGATTTTATCTTTGCCACTAGGCATTTGATTATAGTTTGTACTCAGACATGTATCTTCCGCTGTTGTATTGTATTAAGGCAGTTGTATGCCGATTGTATGAGATGTTGTATCCTTGTAGCTTTGATGTTGTGATATCATGTTGGAAATTCGGGGCATATGGCATTGTCATATGTTGCGGTGGAACCGATATGTGCTTCATCTCCGGATCTGGATGGAAACATCTAGATCTGGAACAGTACCGCATATCGGGCCTTACACCGAGCAGGCCCGAATGGCAGAGTTATCTGAGATGATGAAGAGGGACAATTAGACGCCAGTGACCACAGAGTTTGCTTTGGATTGAGGGCTGCTGACTATGAGGTGCGCAAAGGCAAAGAGATTTGCCGAGGAGGTCCGGGGTGCTACCCTCGCACTGAAGAGTAGGATAGCCCCTGGCGAGGGAAGTCGAGTGAAGCTTGATACCGGTTTCCCCACCATGCAAGAAGCTCCTCCGCAATTTGCGCGCTGGAAATGGTCTGCAACGCGGAGTGGTGCGAACTATGCACTGGCCTTGACCAAAGCCCACTTTCCGGAGCGAGTCCATAATCTTGAGAGGGTTGGTGGTGGTGATCCTAAGGAGGGACAAAGTTGCACCACCTTCCTTTCTCGATATGCCGAGACCGTGATAGGGGCGAAGGTGTCCCGATGTTTCGATGAGATGGTGGAGATCGATTATGGTAGAGACGACTTTCATGACCCGACTACGAACGTGCAAAGACGTTGCGCCTTAGCAATCGCTAAACCAAATCCGAGAGGTTATTGATCCCGCTGATGCACGATCAACCTGACCACGAAGGTCTAATTCCTGCAAGCAATCGAAAGAACAAGCAAGAACTAAGAATTGCAATCTGGATATTGCGAATATAAGATGAATGATTGACGAAAGTTGGGGTTCCAATGCGGTCTTGGCCTGGTCGGACGACACAAACGAAAAACTCGAAGTTGCTACTATGGCTAACTTAAATCTAATTAAAACCCAAGTCTAAACGACGCCCTAAGGGCTGTATATATGGGGGAATATAGGGGATTTTTGTGACCCCTTGGAGGTGGGGTCCGAAAACAACCCTAACTCGGTTTCCCCACACATACAGACTCTAAAAACAGCCTATAAAGTAGTATTTCGAAATTACATGGGCCCAGCCCAATATTAAGGTGACGCAACACCTATAATTTCCCTTGGATGAAAATAATGAAGTGGCATCTCGTGTATTTCGTCCAAGCCTTCATGCACGCCTTATGGTGGCTTGAAAGTGCGAAAATCACCACTGGAAACTCCATTGTCCTTTCCCGCGCGCGCACCATCTTCTCCATGCTTGATCCCGCTCCAATGCCCGTCCTTCTTGTCCATTCTAGGTCCTTCATTCATAAGCAAAACAAAAGTATCTAATTTAGGCAGCATCATATGTTCATGAACATTAGAAGGATTCGCAAGAAACGAAAGTACCTGATAATTTAGCCGCCGTGCGCGTGCTCTAGTAACTGGTCCAATATGTGTAGTTGGTGAGGATGTGGGTGTAACATTAGTAGGGATGTCCTCATCATCATCCCCTTCTTTAATTGAAGTCGTCCTCGACGGAAGCTCATCATCTTCTCCCAAATAAGGCTTCAAATCTGCAATATTAAAAGAGGGACTAACCCCAAAATCTGCAGGTAGCTCAAGTTTATATGCATTATCATTAATTTTTTGCAAAACCTTAAATGGACCATCGGCTCGTGGCATTAATTTAGACTTGCGCAAATCAGGAAACCTATCTTTACGTAGATGTAACCAAACAAGATCTCCGGTTTCAAACACAACATGCTTTCGACACCTATCACCAGCAAGCTTGTATCCAGTATTCATTCGCTCAATGTTTTCTTTAGTTAACTCATGCATTTTTAATATCAATTCAACATGTTGCTTAACATCAAAATTAACCTTCTCCGAAGATGGAAGAGGCAGCAAATCAATAGGTGCACGAGGTAGAAAACCATAAACAATCTCAAAAGGGCACATTTTAGTGGTAGAATGCAATGAACGATTATAAGCAAATTCAATATGAGGTAAACATTCTTCCCACAGTTTCAAGTTACTCTTTAAAAAAGCCCTTAGCATAGTAGACAATGTCCTATTGACTACTTCAGTTTGTCCATCAGTTTGGGGATGACATGTAGTACTAAAAAGTAGTTTAGTCCCGAACTTAGCCCATAAGCATCTCCAAAAATGGCTAAGAAACTTAGTATCACGATCCGAGACAATAGTATTGGGCACACCATGTAAGCGAATAATCTCACGAAAAAATAAATCCGCAACATTAGCAGCATCATCGCTTTTATGACATGGTATAAAGTGTGCCATCTTAGAAAATCTATCCACGACAACAAATATGCTATCTGTCCCCTTCTTTGTTCGAGGCAAGCCTAAAACAAATTCAATGGATATGTCCTCCCACGGAACACTAGGTACAGATAAAGGCATGTATAAACCATGAGGATTGAGTCGTGACTTAGCTTTTTGACATGTAGTGCAGCGAGCAACAAAACGCTCAACATCCTGCCTCATCTTTGGCCAAAATAAATGTGTAGCATGTACATCCTCCGTCTTCTTCACGCCAAAGTGTCCCATTAATCCTCCTCCATGCGCCTCCTGCAACAACAAAAGACGAATAAAGATAGCTGGAATGCATAGCTTGTTAGAACGGAACACGAATCCATCATTAAGAAAAAACTTGTTCCATGTTTGACCTTCTCTACAATTCTGCAATACATCTTTAAATTCCGCATCATGTACATATTGATCTTTGATTGTCTCTAAACCGAACATCTTAAAGTCAAGTTGTGAAAGCATAGTATAACGACGAGACAATGCATCAGCAATAATATTATCTTTACCCTTCTTGTGTTTAATGACATAAGGAAAAGTCTCAATAAATTCAACCCACTTAGAATGTCTACGATTAAGTTTTGCTTGACTTCTGATGTGTTGGAAAGATTCATGATCAGAATGTATAAAAAATTCTTTGGGCCAAAAATAATGTTGCCAAGTTTCTAATGTCCAAACAAGAGCATATAATTCCTTATCATAAGTAGAATAGTTCAGACTAGGCCCACTCAATTTTTCAGAAAAGTATGCAACAGGTTTAGCATCTTGTAATAACAGACCTCCCAAACCAATCCCACTAGCATCGCATTCAAGCTCAAAAGTCTTATTAAAATCAAGAAGTTGGAGCAAAGGAGCATGTGTTAACTTATCTTTCAATATCGTGAAGGCTTCTTCCTGTGTGGTAAGCTCATTGAGAGGTGCAGCAATGGTGCTGAAATCTCTCACAAAACGCCTATAGAATCCAGAGAGGCCAAGAAAACTCCTCACTTGTGTGACCGTTTTGGGCTGCGGCCAACTCTCAATCGCCCCGGTCTTGGCTTTATCTACTTCAATTCCCTGTGGAGTAACAACATATCCAAGAAATGATACTCGGTCGGTGCAAAAGGTGCACTTCCCAAGGTTACCAAACAAACGTGCATTACGTAGATCAATAAAAACAACACGTAAATGATCCAAATTTTCCTCCAAAGATTTGCTATAAATATACTACCACAAATCGTCCAATGAAAGCACGTAAAACCTCATTCATTAATCTCATGAAAGTGCTAGGTGCATTAGTTAACCCAAAAGGCATGACTAACCACTCATATAATCCAAACATAGATTTAAATGCCGTTTTCCATTCATCTCCTAATTTCATGCGAATTTGATGGTATCCACTACGCAAATCAACTTTGGAAAACATGGTAGAGCCACTTAATTCATCAAGCATATCATCTAACCTAGGAATAGGATGACGATAACGAATAGTAATATTATTAATGGCTCTACAATCAACACACATACGCCATGTTCCATCCTTTTTAGGCACTAATATAACAGGAACAACACAAGGACTAAGGGATTCACGTATGTAACCTTTGTCGAGTAGCTCTTGTACTTGACGCTGAATCTCCTTCGTCTCCTCCGGATTGATACGGTATGGCGCACGGTTGGGCAGCGAAGCACCGGGAATTATGTCAATATGATGCTCAATCCCTCGAATAGGTGGTAATCCCGGTGGTACGTCTTGTGGACAGACGTCAATAAACTCCTGCAAAAGGTCAGTGACAACAGGAGGCAAAGAAGGAGGCAATTCCTCAAATGAAAAGAAAGCTTCGTTGCACACAAAAGCATAGCACACATATTGACTAACATCCAAATCCGAAATATCAACCTTAGTAGCAAGCAAAGTTGGACTAGTCAATTTAATTTCATTAGAAACAGCAGAAGAAGATTTGCTATTAGTCTTATGTTGTTGCTGAAATTCTGTAGCTGCTATCTCATTTTCACTCTTATTTTTCTCCTGTTTAGCTTTACTAGCTCTAGCAAGATCATCTTTAACAATTTGTTCAGGAGACATAGGAAGTAAAGCAATATTTTTATCCTGATGAACCAGAGTAAACTGATTTGTCCTACCATGGTGTATAACATTCCTATCAAATTTCCATGGTCTACCAAGTAAAAGAGAGCATGCTTTCATGGGTACCACATCACAATCAACATAATCAGCATATGCAGCAATGCTAAAGTGCACACGAATAGAACACGTTACCTTAATGTTACCACTATTGTTAAACCACTGAATATACTACGGATGAGGGTGTGGTCTTGTGGTGAGAGATAGATTCTCCACCATCTCCATGATAGCCAAGTTGTCGCAACTCCCTCCGTCAATAATGATGCGAACCGAACGTTCTTTCACCACTCCCTTTGTATTGAGAAAATTATGCCTCTGGTTTTGCTCGGCCTTCGTTACCTGCACACTTAACACACGTTGAGCAACCAAACTAGCATATTTATCCTCATCATCAGGAGCCATATACTCTATATCATGAGCATCATCATGGGCACCCTGTTCCTCATGAGCAATGAGAACTAAAGTCTCCTCATCATAGTCACTAACTGACTCATATCCACCATCCGCCGTAATAGTCATCACACGCTTGGAGGGACAGTCTTTGGCGAAGTTGTTGGATATGTTCCCTAGAGACAAATTAATAAAGATATTTGTCACATATCCATTTTGTTCATAATACATTTTATACTGTGCTATAACTGTATTACTTGGAAATACTAATACAGGTGTAGTATAAAACGTGGTCCGTAGTTTAACTCGGGTAAATTATCTCATTGGGAAATTGATTGATCAAGCTTTCCTGATCATGCCCACACTTAAGTCCATTGACAATGAGGTCATATCGTTAAGGGGAATGATGTGATGGACGTACACCCACCTAAAGTATTGCAATGTGATCGAGTCACATAGTTCAGCGTTGCTATGACTTTGTAACATATGGCTTAGTCCTTAGACCGTAACGATCATACGTAATTGTCATCTATGAGGAGACTTTGATTTGTATCCCACCGCCTGACTGAAATATGCTGGCTATAACGGTGCACTTTGGGTATTCCGAAATAGATGGTTGATGAGTATGTTAATAGATCAGAGCGGGATTTGTCAGCCCTTGTGACAGGACAGCTATTCTGGGCCCACTCGGTGATATTGCATCAACACCTTGCAAGGACGTGACTAGGTCACAAGAGATGCAATGATCATGGACGAGAGAAGTTGTTTGTTGTGAACGAGATGTGAACACGGTATGTAGGATACCGACGATCAAACCTCGGACAAACAAAGTACCACAGCACAAAGGGATTACGTCGTATCGTTAACGGTTTCCAAAAGCGATCGAAGTTCATTTGATGGAAGCGCAGGGGCTGTCAAGGATTGTAACCAGGTCCAACTGACTAGTCATTGGGAAATGAGAAGAGTATCGACCATGTCTGCTGTTTCCCAGACCGTTAGGGTGTTACACTTAAGGGCAATCGATGCATAGGACAGTTACGAGATCAATCGGTGAATTAGGAGGAATCACCGGAATAGTTCCGGAGGAGGACGGAATGGTTTCCGGACATTTTGAATAGTTAAAAATAAATTTTAATTGTTTTAATAATGTTTTATTATTTAATTATCTGAATTAAATATTTAAAACATATTAAATAAATTAAAAAAAATGGGAAAAAGGCTAAATTGGCCCATGGGGCCCATTAAGGGAGGAGGGGGTCTCCCCCTTGGGCTTGGCGCCAAGGGTGGGGCCCACCACCCCCCTTGGCCGGCGCACTCCCCCCCTTGGGAGTTTAGTCCCACATGGGGGAGGGGAGGAGGATGGCACCCCCCCTTGGCCTATATAAGGAGGGGTAGACCCCCCCTTTTTTCCAACACACCAATATCTCCTTCTTCCTCATTCTCCTTCCCGGAAGTGGACTCCCCTTGTTTGGAGTCTGCACCTGGATTGGAGTTCTCCACCATAAGGCAGGTCGTCGTTCTGCTGGAGTCGGGATCCGTAGCCGTCTTTCTTCCGCTGCTCGCCTGTTCGGGGCCCGGGAGGAACATCGATTGTACCGTACGTGTATAATCTCTTCGAGGCACTACACATGTGGTGCTACTTCGTCGCTGGAGGTTTACCGGGAGTCATCCTTGCCGGTGGTGGTCTTCTACACGACAGGAGGTCGTAGTTCCGAGTCTACGCCAACCACGTTCGCAAGAACGTTTCCCTCTTTCGGTCTTCAAAGGTATGAACACCGATTCCCTCCGTTACTTTACATCGCCATAGCATAGATCTTGGGTTCGGGTACCGTAGGTATGAAAAATTTGTGTTTTCTGCCCCGTATCCCAACAAGGGTATCATGAGCTAGCTATGCGTAGATGTATTGTATGGGTAGAACACATCTAGGATGTGGGCATCGAATCTTCATTCGTTACCCTCCCACGTGTACTCATTTAGCGTTGCGGCAATGTTTGATGAAGCGGCCCCCGACCGACCTTACGCGTTTACGCGAGACTGGTTCCACGCTTGACATATGGCTTGTACCATATAAAGTGGCTGGGGGGTGTCTGTCTCTCTGCATTAGCGATGCGAAGATGTTTGCAATGGAGGGCCCCGACAGGGGTGTAATAGAGACGGATGGGAGACGGTGTTGTGGCATGTTTTTCGAAGGATAGAGACGGTCATCTCTCTCGAAACCCCTAGCAGCCACGTAAAACTTGCACAAGCTAAAGTAGAAAGGCATTTAACTTTGCTTTGCATAAAGGGGGATCATAGGTTGTATGATTTACAGTTTTACTTTCTGTTTTACGCTAGTATGCTAGATATATCGACGGTAGCACGAAACAGGACCATCTCTCACAATACCAACATTGTGTTCTCCCTTGGTGGGCACCGCCTGGAAAGTTCTCCCATATGGCTTGATGCTCCGTACATACCGGAGTTGTCCTACATATTCAACGGAGTTCGCATGAGGTTGGGTTCGGCAAGCCTGGCATATGCAGATATGGCCTTGCTGAACAGCTAACATCAAGGTTCGATTGGCAGGCTTGACGTATGTAGATGCGGGCCTGGAACACAGGAGACCGAAAGGTCGAGCACGAGTCACATGCCTGATGTGATTGGCTTAGAGGCCTACCTGGTTCGCATACTGATGGCCGTGACGATCGGGGGAGGTATGGGGGCTGGGATTGTGTAATCACTTAGTTAAATTGAGAGGTGTTTATCTAAGTGGGAGCTTTCTAGAAATTTGAGATTAAATTGAAAATCCACATTATGAACAAAAGTCTAAATATGTATCCTTGTGAATCAACCTTGTAGATGGAAGCACCTCGCCCCTCGTTCAACTTAGGATCATTCCTAGAGAAAGATAAGCTAAAAACAGATGGGACAAACTTCACCAACTGGTTCCGCACCCTGAGGATTCTCCTCGTTCCCCTCAAGATGGCATACGTACTAGAGGGAGCGTTAGGTGACGCACCAGCAGATGATGCCAGTCAGGACGAGAAGAATGTCTATCTCTCCAGGACTGATGATTACAACCTTGTCCAGAGTGGCATGCTCTACTCCATGGAGGCTGAGCTGCAGAAACGCTTTGAGAGGATGGGTGCATATGAGATTATCACCGACCTCAAGGCGGTCTTCGCACCTCAAGCCAGGGCTGAACGGTACGAGGCTTCTGAAGCCTTCTTCTCAGCAAAGATGGACGAGCACAGCAGCGTGAGTGAGCACGTAGTCAAAATGTCTGGCTACGTTCAGCGCTTGAATGCTCTGAAATGCCAGATTCCAGATGAACTTGCTGTTGATAGGGTGTTGCAGTCGCTTCCCCCTAGCTACAAAGGCTTTGTGCTGAACTACAACATGCAGGGGATGACCAAAACCCCTTCTGAGTTGTTCGCCATGCTGAAGAGCGCCGAGGTTGAGATCAAGAAGGAGCACGCCGTCTTCATGGTCAACAAGACCACTGACTTCAAGAAGTCAAGCAGGCGGGAGAAGGCCAAGAGAGGTGGCTCCAAGAGGGATGGCAAGTCAGTTGCCGCTCCTCCCAGGGCACCCAAGCCTAAACCCGGAGTGGAGTGCTTCTACTGCAAGGGTGAAGGTCACTGGAAACGCAACTTCCCCAAGTACCTAAAGGACAAGAAGGCTGGCAAGGTCGCCAAGAGAGACGAAGGTATATTTGATATACATATTGTTGATCTTCTCTTGACAAGCGCCGGGAACACATCCTGGATACTTAATACAGGATCTGTCGCTCATATTTCTAATTCCATTCAGGGACTAAGGAATAGGAGACGCTTGCTCAAGGATGAAGTGACGATGCGCGTGGGGAATGGCTGTCAAACTGAAGTCTTGGCGGTCGGCACGAAGCATCTTAGTCTCCCTTCGGGATTGGTTTTAGTTCTGAATAATTGCTACTATGTACCCGCGTTGAGTGTGAACATCGTTAGTGGCTCTTTCTTGAAGCGAGACCGCTATTCTTTTAAGTCTGATACAATTGGTTGTTCGATTTATAAGGATGAAATGTTTTATGTTCACGCACCGGACTTGCATGGTTTATTCGTACTTGATCTCGATGGTGACGTGTGTCACATTAACAATATTGAGGCCAAAAGATTGAAGAATGATGAAGATCACATGAAGATGTGGCATTGCCGACTTGGTCATATTGGTATAAAGCGCTTGGAGAAGCTCCATAAGGATGGACTTCTTGAGTCATTGGATTTCGGATCCCTTGATACATGTGAACCATGCGTCATGGGCAAAATGACAAGGACTCCATTCAATGGGATAATGGAGCGTGCGGATGACTTATTGGGGATCATACACACGGATGTATGTGGACCCATGAACATCCCCACTCGCAATGGTCTTCGTTACTTCGTGACCTTTACTGATGACGTGAGTAGATATGGGTATATTTACTTGATGAAGCACAAGTCTGAAACCTTTGAAAAGTTCAAGGAATTTCAGAATGAGGTCGAAAATCAACTCGGAAAGAAAATCAAGCACCTTCGATCGGATCGAGGTGGCGAGTATTTGAGTCACGAGTTTGGAAATCATCTGAAGTCTTGTGGCATAGTACCACAGCTTACGCCGGCAGGCACACCTCAGAGAAACGGTGTGGCTGAGCGACGTAATCGAACCCTATTGGATAGCGTACGATGGATGATTTCTCATACTGATTTGCCTGTGTCATTCTGGGGGTATGCATTAGAAACTTCCGCTCATATTCTTAATAGGGCACCATCCAAATCCGTAAAGACAACACAATTTGAAGAATGGCATGGCACGAAACCTAAGTTGTCTCACCTGAAGATTTGGGGTTGTGAGGCTTATGTTAGGAAACCACATCCTGACAAACTTGAATCCAAGGCGGATAAGTGCATCTTTGTGGGCTATCCCAAGGAAACTTGTGGATACACCTTCTACAACAAGTCTGACAGCAAAACGTTTGTTGCCAAGACGGGACACTTTCTTGAGAAGGAGTTTCTCGCGAAAGAGTTGAGTGGGAGAAAAATGGACCTCGATGAAGTGACTGACCAATCACTCCAATTGGAAGAAACGGCTACGGAAATTGTTCTGGAACCATCTTCCACAGTGGGAGCTGAAGAGAATGGCCAGAACGACATTCATAACGATCATGACATTGATGATGATCATGATGAGAATGAAGAGGAACCTTTTATGCCCCGTATGTCATCAAGAGTCCGTCAACCTACTGAGTTTTACAGACAGCTTGTGAATGCAATCTCGGCTGATGAGTCGGATGAACCTACAAGTTACAAAGAAGCAATGGAGGGACCCGAGTCCGAGAAATGGCTTGAAGCCATGAAATCCGAAATAGAATCCATGTACACCAACAAAGTATGGACTTTGGTGGATATTCCCGAGGACCGCACGGCCGTCGAGAATAAATGGATTTTCAAGAAAAAGACTGACGTAGACGGAAATGTATCTGTCTACAAAGCTCGACTTGTCGCGAAGGGGTTCCGACAAATTCAAGGAGTTGACTACGAGGAGACGTTCTCTCCTGTAGCGATGATAAAGTCTATTTGGATCCTACTAGCAATAGCTGCATATCATGATTACGAGATATGGCAGATGGATGTGAAAACTGCATTCCTAAATGGCAACATTGAGGAAGAGTTTTATATGGTGCAACCAGAGGGGTTTTTCGATCCAAGGAACGCTGGTAAGGTGTGCAAGCTTCAATGGTCCATCTATGGGTTGAAGCAAGCATCTCGGAGCTAGAATCTTCGATTTGATGAGGTCATTAAAGCTTTTGGATTTGTCCAAAACGTCGAAGAGTTCTGCGTCTATAAGAAACTGAGTGGGAGCTCTGTAGCATTCCTTGTGTTATATGTAGATGACATATTACTAATAGGGAACGATAAGAAATTCTTAGAGGAAGTGAAGGAATATCTGAACGTACAATTTTCCATGAAGGACCTAGGTGAAGCTGCGTACATATTGGGGATTAAGATCTATAGAGATAGACCTAATCGACGGTTGGCCTTGAGTCAGAGCACTTATATTGACAAGATATTGAAAAGGTTCAGTATGGGTAACTCCAAGAGAGGCCTCTTGCCAGTTATAAAAGGTGTCAAATTAAGCGTGACTCAATGCCCAACCACAGCAAAAGAGAAGGAGGAGATGTCCTCAAATCCCTATGCCTGAGCCATAGGTTCTCTCATGTATGCTATGTTATGTACCAGACCGGATTTAGCGCTGTCCATTAGTATGACTAATCGCTACCAGAGTAACCCGGGAATGGCTCACTGGACAGCAGTAAAGAACATCCTTAAGTACTTGAGAAGAACCAAGGATCTCTTTCTCGTTTATGGAGGAGTTGATGAGGAGCTCACCGTAAAGGGTTACATTGACGCAAGCCTCGGCTCAGATATAGATGACTCGAAATCCCAGACAGGATATGTTTTCATGTTGAACGGTGGCGCAATTAGCTGGAGGAGCGGGAAACAGTCAGTCGTCGCCCAATCTACAATGGAGTCGGAGTATATTGCCGCTTGCGAAGCGTCTAACGAGGCGCTGTGGCTGAAGAAGTTCGTGATCGAGCTTGGCGTCTTTCCGAGATGCACTGACCCCGTGGGAATATTCTGCGACAACACGGGTGCCATTGCTAACGCGAAGGAGCCAAGAACTCACTCTACAGCCAAGCACATCCTCCGAAAGTTCCATGTGACGCGAGACTACGTCAGGGATGAACACACTAGGATTCATAAGATACATACGGATCTGAACGCAGCAGACCCGATGACTAAACCTCTTCCACAGGGCAAGTTTGAAGAAGACCGAGAGACCATGTGTGTTAGATACATACATGATGTAAACTAGTGTAATTTGTACTCTAGTGCAAGTGGGAGACTGTTGGATATGTGCCCTAGAGACAAATTAATAAAGATATTTGTCACATATCTGTTTTGTTCATAATACATGTTATGCTGTGCTATAACTGTTACTTGGAAATACTAATAGAGGTGTAGTATAAAACATGGTCCGTAGTTTAACTCGGGTAAACTATCTCATTTGGCAATTGATTGATCAAGCTTTCCTGATCATGGCGACACTTAAGTCCATTTACAATGAGGTCATATCATTAAGGGGAATGATGTGATGGACGTACACCCACCTAAAGTATTGCAATGTGATCGAGTCACATAGTTCAGCGTTGCTATGACTTTGTAACATATGGCTTAGTCCTTAGACCGTAACGATCATACGTAATTGTCATCTAGGAGGAGACTTTGATTTGTATCCCACCGCCTGGCTGAAATATGCTGGCTATAACGGTGCACTTTGGGTATTCCGAAATAGATGGTTTATGAGTATGTTAATAGATCAGAGCGGGATTTGTCAGTCCTTGTGACAGGATAGGTACTCTGGGCCCACTCGATGATATTGCATCAACACCTTGCAAGGACGTGACTAGGTCACAAGAGATGCAATGATCATGGACGACAGAAGTTGTTTGTTGTGAACGAGATGTGAACACGGTATGTAGGATACCGACGATCAAACGTTGGACAAACAAAGTACCGCAGCACAAAGGGATTACGTCGTATCGTTAACGGTTTCCAAAAGCGATCGAAGTTCATTCGATGGAAGCGCAGGGGCTGTCAAGGATTGTAACCAGGTCCAAATGACTACTCATTGGTCAATGAGAAGAGTCTTGACCATGTCTGCTGTTTTCCGGACCGTTAGGGTGTTACACTTAAGGGAAATCGATGCATAGGAAAGTTACGGGATCAATCGGTGAATTAGGAGGAATCACCGGAATAGTTCCGGAGGAGGACGGAATGGTTTCCGGACATTTTGAATAGTTCAAAATAAAGTTTCATTGTTTTAATAATTTTTTATTATATAATTATCTGAATTAAATATTTAAAACATATTCAATAAATTAAAGAAATGGGAAAAAGGCTAAATTGGCCCATGGGGCCCATTAAGGGAGGAGGGGGTCTCCCCCTTGGGCTTGGCGCCAAGGGTGGGGCCCACCACCCCCCTTGGCCGGCGCACTCCCCCCCTTGGGAGTTTAGTCCCACATGGGGCAGGGGAGGAGGATGGCACCCCCCCTTGGCCTATATAAGGAAGGGTAGACCCCCTTTTTTCCAACACACCAATATCTCCTTCTTCCTCCTTCTCCTTCCCGGAAGTGGACTCCCCTTGTTTGGAGTCTGCACCTGGATTGGAGTTCTCCACCATAAGCAGGTCGTCGTTCTGCTGGAGTCGGGATCCGTAGCCGTCTTTCTTCCGCTGCTCGCCTGGTTCGGCCCGGGAGGAACATCGATTGTACCGTACGTGTATAATCTCTTCGAGGCACTACACCTGTGGTGCTACTTCGTCGCTGGAGGTTTACCGGGAGTCATCCTCGCCGGTGGTGGTATTCTACACGATAGGGAGGTCGTAGTTCCGAGTCTACGCCAGCCACATTCGCAAGAACGTTTCCCTCTTTCGGTCTTCAAAGGTATGAACACCGATTCCCTCCATTACTTTACAACGCCATAGCATAGATCTTGGGTTCGGGTACCGTAGGTATGAAAAATTTGTGTTTTCTACCACGTATTCCAACAGAAGCGACCTCCACCTTGGCACCTGCGACATTTAATATAACATGTTTGCGCTGTGGAAGCCATGGATGAAGAAGAACTCGCCGCTGGACCACTCTGTGCACCCTTGAATGGTAACGCTGGCTGTTTTGGTGGCTCCCTGTAAGAATGAGCGGCTGAAGTAGATGGTGGTGCAGCATGACGTGTGGATGTAGAAGGTCCACGCGATGTCCATGATGTAGTTCGTCCTGCAGAAAATTTAGGTCTCAGAGCGGCCTGTCGATCCTGCACTTCACGTTCAGCTTTACCAGCAAGATGAAACAAACGAGTGATAGTAGCATAGTCCTTGTATTCTAGAATAGTTTGTATCTCCTTGTTTAAGCCACCCATAAAACGTGCAAGCATAGCTTCATTATCCTCTACTAGGCCACATCTAATCAATCCAGTTTGTAATTCCTGATAATATTCCTCTACATAATTTTTTCCCTGTCTCAAACGCTGTAATTTTTGTAGCAATTCACGTTGATAATAAGGAGGAACCCAGCGAGTACGCATAGAATCTTTTAAAGCAGCCCAAGTAGTTGGAATATTATTAGCATGCAATCTACAATGTTCAGACCACCAAATAGATGCAAACCCGTGAATTCACAAACAGCAGCAGTAACACGTCTATTCTCAGGATATTGTAAACATGTAAAGCGTTGTTCAGTTTCTAACTCCCAAGTAAGATAAGCATCAGGAATATATCTACCCTCAAACGGCTTAAGATTCAATTTTTGTTTAGGCACATGTTCATCATCGCATACCTGAGGGTGTGGTTGGTGTTGACCGTGGCGAATGTTGGGACGTGGACGTCCAGCTTGTTGTTCATAGGGAGCTGCCTGTTCCACCTCATCCTCGTAATCACCCTCGTAGTCGTCATATTGGCCGACGTCAGAAGCAGCAGCAGCAACAACAACTGCAGCGGCAGGAGCACCAATACCAGCAGCTTGTCCGCCCGGAAACAGAATACGTCATGCACGTCGTGGTGGGGGTGGCTGTGCCGGAGCGGCAGGAGGCTGTGTAGGTAGGCGTGCGATCAACTCAGTAAACTTGGCGTCGAGCTTGGTGTCGATCATCTTCTCCACGCCATTAATAGCCTCTGTAAATCTGTTCTCGATGTCATTCACCTGTTCAGACATCATTTGTGAAAATTTATCATGTAGCTCCTTGTTTGTCATGTTCTCCCAATCGGGCGCATCCCGCGCCACGTCATCATGTGATCCTGGCATGGTTAGCAGAAATAGAAAACACACAGAAATATGTTCTTGCTTCTACTCATGGGATGTGGGGTGGTGGAAAGCACAAATCCTTCAAGCTTTTCTTTCGTTCTTACAGATTCTTACCTAGCAGCAGGTGGTGATGTACAACCAACGGGTCAAAACTCTCATGGATGTGGTAGAGCGATGGCCAGGAGGTGTCAAAACGCACGATGTAGAATATATGTGGAGCTGTAGGAAGGCTGACAAGTATGGTAGCAAAAGCTCAACAGTAATCAAGACAGAGATGCAAAGCTGAATAAACACTCAACGTCTGTACCGTGCTGATCCTAGGCTAGACCATACTAGAGACGCGAGCCTAAAACACCAACGAAAGCACGGCGCGGCACGTAAACAACTGAGAAGCACACTCTGAATTTTTTTTCTCTCTTTTTTTTTTGCTCTTTTTTTTGTGGCGATTCGGGACTGCGATGGTTGAAAAAGTGCGAAAAAATCACTATGGTAGCGAACGTCTCAAAATGAGTTTCTGGACCTAAGGAAGGTATGGGCACGAAATTTTTTCACCCCTGAAATTTTTGGCCTAAAAACTTCTCTGGAAAGCGTGCCAGACTCTTTTTTTGGAAATCACCCCCTTCTACGTACGACAAAGATTGGTGAAATCAGACTCTAATTAACTCAAAACTAATCTGGCTACGGAGAGATCACAAACCGAACGGGTGATGGAACTCAACTCGGATTGGTAGGTGGTGGTGGTGTATATGGACTCGAGTTGGCGGAATGTGGTGGTGTATCTGGACTCGGATTGGTGGCAGCGGACGGATGAAACTGTGTGGCGGCGGCGTGACGAACTGTGATCAGAACTCGAAACTCTAAGGGAACTAGACGCTAAGATCAGCAACTCGACACAAAGATGAAACCGCAAATTCAACAAAGCAAACTACTGTAAAGAAAACTGGACAAAGGCTCGGACTGTCTTGGGACATGATGATCTAACTCCAATTTTTTTGGCTTTTTCGTGGACTGTAGGTATGAAAAACAGAAGTATTCTAGACTATGAAAAACTGGTAAATCTCACCGAGCAACCTGGAAATCTGATACCACTTGATAGGGGCGAAGGTGTCCCGATGTTTCGATGAGATGAGGGAGATCGATTATGGTAGAGACGACTTTCACGACCCGACTACGAACGTGCGAAGACGTTGCGCCTTAGCGATCGCTAAACCAACTCTGAGAGGTTATTGATCCCGCTGATGCATGATCAACCTGACCACGAAGGTCTAATTCCTGCAAGCAATTGAAAGAACAAGCAAGAACTAAGAATTTTAATCTGGATATTGCGAATATAAGAGGAATGATTGACGAAAGTTGGGGTTCCAATGCGGTCTTGGCCTGGTCGGACGACACAAACGAAGAACTCGAAGTTGCTGCTATGGCTAACTTAAATCTAATTAAAACCCAAGTCTAAACGACGCCCTAAGGGCTATATATATGGGGGAATAGAGGGGTTTTTGTGACCCCTTGGAGGTGGGGTCCGAAAACAACCCCAACTCGGTTTCCCCACACATACGGACTCTAAAAACAGCCTATAAAGTAGTATTTCGAAATTACATGGGCCCAACCCAATATTAAGGTGACGCAGCACCTATAATTTCCCTTGGATGAAATAATGAAGTGGCATCTCGTGTATTTCGTCCAAGCTTTCATGCACGCCTTATGGTGGCTTCAAAGTGCGAATATCACCACTGGAAACTCCATTGTCGTTTCCCGCGCGTGCACCATCTTCTCCATGCTTGATCCCGCTCCAATGCCCGTCCTTCTTGTCCATGCTAGGTCCTTTATTCATAAGCAAAACAAAAGTATCTAATTTAGGCAACATCATATGTTCACGAACATTAGAAGGATTCGCAAGAAACGAAAATACCTGATAATTTAGCTGACGTGCGCGTGCTCTAGTAACTGGTCCAATATGTGTAGTTGGTGAGGATGTGGGTGTAACATTAGTAGGGATGTCCTCATCAGACCGCCAGTCGGATTTCACTGATGCCTGACCTGGACTTCTTCGTGGAGTCGACTGGTGTGATGAGCAAGTCGGACGAAGCTGGCGAAGAATGAGCAAGCTCAGTTGGTGTGGAGCATCGCAAAACTCTTTTAAATTTTCCTCGGGATGCCGAGTGGATCTGTAATGAATTTCTCCGTTAATGTTGTGCCCTGGGCACTAGACATGCTTTTGCTTGAGCTTATCTATGAGTGCTTCTAAAATGGTCATCTTGTTCCACAACTTATCTATGAGTGCTTCTAAAATGGTACTTAGGGAAGAAATTTCTAAGTTCTCGTCCGAGCTGTGCACAGCTCAGATAAAAACCTGATTTTGAAGCATTAAGCAGCCCCCAAGTCTTCAGAGACTTGGTGAGTACTTAGGAAAAAAATTCTAAGCTTTCGTCCAAGCTGCGCATAGCCCAGATGAAAACTTGATTTTAAAACATTAAGCAACCCCCAAATCTTCAGAGACTTGGTGAGTACTTAGGAAATTTTTTCTAAGCATTCGTCTGAGCTGCGCACAGTCCAGATGAAAACCTGATTTTAAAACATTAAGCAGCCCCAAGTCTTTAGAGACTTGGTGAGTACTTAGGAAAAAATTTCTAAGATTTCGTCTGAGCTGCACACAGCTCGGATGAAAACCTGATGTTAAAACATTAAGCAGCCCCCAAGTCTTCAGAGACTTGTTTAGTAGTTAGAAAAAATTTCTAAGCTCTCGTCCGAGCTGCGCATAGCTCGGATGAAAACCTTGTTTTGAAGCATTAAGCAGCCGCAAGTCTTCAAAGACTTGGTTAGTACTTAGAAAGATTTTCTAAGCTCTCGTCTGAGCTGCGCACAGCTCGGATGAAAACCTGATTTTGAAGCATTAAGCAACCCCCAAGTCTTCACAGACTTGGTGAGTGCTTAGGAAAATTTTGTAAGCTCTTGTCCGAGTTGCGCATAGCTCGGATGAAATCCTGATTTTGAAGCATTAAGCACCCCCCAAGTCTTCAAAGACTTGGTGAGTACTTAGGGAAATTTTCTAAGCTCTCGTCCGAGCTGCGCACAGCTCGGATGAAAACTTGATTTTGAAGCATTAAGAAGCCCCCAAGTCTTCAAAGACTTGTTGAGTACTTAGGAAAATTTTCTAAGCTCTCGTCCGAGCTGCGCACAGCTTGGATGAAAACCTTGTTTTGAAGCATTAAGCAGCCCCCAAGTCTTCAAAGACTTGGTTAGTACTTAGAAAGATTTTCTAAGCTCTCGTCCGAGCTGCGCACAGCTCGGATGAAAACCTAATTTTGAAGCATCAAGCAGCCCCCAAGTCCTCAAAGACTTTGTGAGTACTTAGGAGAATTTTTCTAAGCTCTCATCTGAGCTGCGCACAACTCAGATGAAAACCCAATTTTGAATAACGGTTAAAAAATACAGAGGTTGGAAAAAACACGTTGTTGCGCAAACAATATCTTATTCAAGTCTTACAACTTCACTCATGCATAAAAACAATGCAACAACTAGGCGTTCCATGCATGAGGCTCCTCTATATTATTAGTTACATCATATAACCGATAAGCTCCATTGCGCAATACCCTGGAAATGACATAGGGCCCTTCCCATGGGGGAGCTAATTTGTGATCCAAAGTTTGCTTGATACACAATACCATGTCTCCTTCTTCAAATCAGCGAGCTCGGACATGTCGGTCATGATATCGGCGTAGGTCTTGCTGATAAAATGATGAGCGGGTTAGAGCTATGTTCCGCTCTTCTTCCAAGAGATCAACATCATCTTGTCGTGCAGCTTCGGCTTCAGCTTCAGTGTACTGGCTTACTCGGGGGGCGTTGTGCTTGAGGTTACTCGGAAGAACCACCTCTGATCCGTAAACGAGGAAGAAAGGGGTTGACCGAGTGGAACGATTAGGCGTTGTCCTCAATCCCCATAGGACCGAGGGGAGCTCATCGACCCAAGTGCATGCTGCTTCCTTCAATTCCCGAAGGAGACGGGGCTTGATTCCTTTGAGTATTAATCCATTTGCTCATTCAACTTGGCCATTGGATTGGGGGTGTGCTACTGAGGCAAAATTAACCTGAATACCATTAGTCCAACAGAATTCCTTGAACTCAGCTGAGTTGACGTTTGACCCATTATCCGTGATGATGTCATGTGGCACGCCGAAACGATGTATGATGCCTTGTATGAAGCTAACTGTTCGTGGCTGAGTCTAAGGCTTTGATAGGTTTTGCCTCTATCCATTTGGTGAACTTGTCCACTGCGACTAAGATGTGGGTAAAACCGTATTTTCCTGTTCTAAATGGTCCAATCATATCAAGCCCCCATACTGCAAATGGCTAGCCTAAGGGGTTTTTCTTCAAATCGGAAGCTGGTTTATGCGGTTCATTGGCATAAAATTGACATCCTTGGCAATGGTCCACAATATACCAAGCATCTCTGAGGGCCTGAGGCCAGAAGAAACCAGCCCGTAAAGCTTTTTCCACCAGTGTCCGACTTGAGGCGTGGTGGCCACAGTCGCCCACATGGATGTCTTGCAAGATACAACGACCTTCGTCCTTGGAGATGCATCGCTGAGGGAGCTGAGTGATGCTGTTTCTGTATAACACTCCGTTGATCACCGAGTAGGATTTAAATTTGCGGACAATATGCTTAGCCTCTATCTCATCATCTGGCAACTCTTGCCTTTGCAAATAAGCCAAGATTGGGAGTGTCCATTCGGGAGGAATGACTTCCACATTGAAAACCATGTCAACTACTGCAGGTATATCCTCCTTGTTGGGTATGTTTTTGTCAGGCATCATATCTGGATCTACCTCCAGGAAAGGATCTTCTTTAACTATTGGAGAGTGCAAGTGCTCCAAATAAATTCCAGATGGGATCTGACTCTGAGTAGAACCCAACTTGGCCAGGTCGTTTGCTACCTGATTCTGAATCCTTGGAATGTGATGGAGCTCTAGCGCATCAAAAAATTTCTCTAATTTTCTCACCGCTACACAGTAAGTTGTCATGTCTAGGCTCCGAATATCCCATTCCTTCATTACTTGATTTATCACTAAGTCTGAGTCTCTGAATACCATCAGCCTCCCGATTCCGAGTGAAATAGCCATTCTCAAACCATACAAAAGGGCTTCATACTCGGCCTCGTTATTTTTTGCTGGGAAATGTATTTGGAGAACATATCTCATCTCATCTTTCCTTGCTGAAACTAGTACCACACCTTCTCCTCCTCCGTTCAGCATCTTGGATCCATCAAAAAACATTGTCCAATGTTCTGGGGTTGGCTGTGGAGGGTTTTGGACTTCGATCCACTCGGACAAGAAATCCACCAATACCTGCGACTTGATTGCTTTTTTGGGCTGATAATGGAGGTCATAGGGTAGCAAATCCAAACTCCATTTTGCAATTCTTCCTATTGCATATCTGTTTTTCATTATCTCTGCGAGAGGAGCTTCTGATACTAATGTGATGGAATGGTATTGAAAATAGTGTGCAAGATTTTGTGATGCCAAGTAGATTCCCATTGCCAGCTTCTAGTAGTGAGGGTATCTCTGCTTGGATGGTGTGAGGACTTCGGAGATGAAGTACACATGTCTTTGTACCTTCTATGCCTTCCCTTCTTCTTCTTCTCTTTCCACCACTATAGCTACACTGACAACTCGGCTTGTGGCTGCAATGTACAATAAGAGCGGTTCTTTTTCTTGAGGTGCTGCCAGGACTGGCCGAGTTGACAATTGCTTCTTGAGCTCTTCAAAGAACACTTGAGCTTCTTCAGTCCAAACGAAATTCGGCGATTTTTTTCATCAGCTGGTAGAGAGGTAGGGCTTTCTCTCCAAGTCTGGAAATGAATCGGCTGAGTGCTGCAAGACAGCCTGTTAGCTTCTGGACATCTCGGAGCTGCTTGGGTGGCTTCATGCTCTGGATTGCTACGATTTTTTCTGGGTTAGCTTCTATCCCACGCTCGGAGACCATGAATCCGCATAACTTTCCTGTTGGTACACCAAAGACACATTTCTCAGGGTTAAGTTTGACATTGTAGGCTTGGAGGCTGTGAAAGGTTTCAGCCAAGTCGGCAAACAAACTGCTTCCCTTGGCCGACTTGATCACAATATCATCCACATAGACCTCAACATTTCTGCCAATTTGCCAGATCAAGCAGTTCTGCATCATACATTGATATGTGGCTCCTGCATTATTAAGCCCAAATGGCATGATGGTGTAACAGAAACATCCGAATGGGGTCATGAATGTTGTTTTGAGTTCATCTCGTTCATATAATCGGATTTCATGATAACCCGAGTATGCATCGAGGAAACATAATCTCTCGCAACCCGATGTGGAATCCACAATCTGGTCAATGCGAGGAAGAGGGAAATGATCTTTTGTACAAACTTTATTGATGTGACGAAAATCAACACACGTTCTCCAAGTTTTATCTTTCTTCGGAACCATTACAGGATTTGCTAACCACTCGGAGTGGAAAATTTCCCTAATGAATCCGGCTGCCAATAGTCTTGCCACTTCTTGTCCAATGGCCTTTCTTTTTTCGGAAGAAAAACGCCTAAGGGACTCTTTCAACGGTCTTGCCAAAGTGTAATTTGTGCTCAGCCAACCCCCTTGGGATTCCAGGCATATCAGCAGGCTTCCATGCGAAGATATCCCAATTCTCGCGGAGGAAGTTGATGAGGTCGAGTTCCTATTTGAGATCCAAGTCAGTTGCAATATTGGTGTACTTGTCCTTATTGGTGGGGTGTATCTGCACCCTCTTGGTTTCTCCTGCCGACTCAAACGAAGATGTATTCTTTGGCTGCAGCAACTCGGATGAATCAACAGCTTTCTTGTACTCGGCCATCTCGACTTTAGCCATTTGTTGGTCAGCTATCAGCGATCCCTTCTGCAACAACTCTTAGGCTTGCTTGTAATCTCCCGAGATAGTGATCACGCCGTGTGGGCCAGGCATTTTCAACTTCAAATAGACATAACATGGTATGGCCATGAACTTTGCATAGGCTGGCCTTCCGAGTAGAGCATGATATGCACTCGGAAAATCCATAACCTCAAAGGTGATCTTTTCTTTCAGGAAATTACTCGGAGTACCAAAAACCACATTGAGGGGGATCATTCCGAGTGAGTGTGCCTTTTTTCCCGGGATAATTCCATGAAATTCCACATAGCTTTTGCGGAGCTTGGACATTGGGATGTTCATACTCTTCAAAGTGCTAGCATAGAGAATGTTTATTCCGCTGCCTCCATCCATCAGGACATTTCTAAGTCTAAAGTTTCCATTCCATGTTTCTACTAGAGGGTCGACATTCAGAGCGTGCCTTCCTGGGTGAGGGATATGGGGAGGGTGATCCGACTGGTCAAAGGTGATCGGGGTGTCGGCGCACTTCATGTAACTCGGAGTTGTTGGAGCTGCCGAGTTGACTTCTCTGAACCTTATCTTTTCAACTCTCTTCGACTCCCGACCTGCGAAGATGACTAGCACTCCGTCTTCTCTTGCGAAACCTTCGCTGTCCAGATCTGGGCTTGCTGCCTTCTTCTTGCCAGTTTCTTTCTCCTGCTGAGGCCCTGTCTTAGCGTTCCGAGCTGCTTTCCTGATCAAGCGACACTGCCGAGCTGTATGCTTTGGGAGAATCAACTTTCCTTTAGCATCTCGGGTTGTATGAAGAGGACATGGCTGATCTAAGACCTCGTCATCGTTTGACGGCTTCTTTTGGCGTGGCTGCCACTCCTTCCGCGCCTGACCTTTGCCAGAATTCCTGAGGCATTTGCTGCTGCGACCAACTCTGCATCCGTTGGGGCATCTTCTGCTTATCGTTTGTTGTTGCCTCCAGTCTTTTGCTTCTGGTTAGGTGCCGAGCTGTTGCCTCCTCGGTGCTGCTGGGTTTTCTGGAGAATCTCCTCTTCACCATTGGCATAGTTATTTGCTATCTCCATCAATCTTCCGAGTGAGGTAACATGGGGTGATATTGCCAACTTGAGACTCAGCTCTCTGTACTTGACTCCTTGCTTGAAAGCATGTATGGCTTGGAATTCGGAGACTCCCTCTACCGAGTTGTGAAGCGCGATCCATCTCTGGATATAATCCGGATTGGTTTCTGTATTTCCTTGCACACACAGTTGCAGCTCGGTCAACCCTCCAGGCCTCTTGTATGTCCCTTCAAAGTTCTTGACAAAACCCCTCTCGAGGTCTTCCCAAATCCAAATGCTACTGGGGGGAGCTGATTCAACCAAGTCTGAACTGAGCCTTCTAGCATCAAGGGCAGATGCATCATAGCTATCTCATCTCCTCCCCCTCCGATTTGCACGGCTATTGTCACAACCCCAAGTTAGGTATGTGCTAGGGTTAGAAAGTCACTTTGCATCATGTTAAAAATTTCAAAAGAAATCATTTGAAATCAATTTCAAACTCAAATGGGAGAAGGAACACCACCAGATGAATTAATTCAAAAGGCCCAAAATAAATCTTCTCCAAAAATTCATGTTTGATTTTTGAAAAGTCTTATAAATGAGTGTGATCACAAATCAAGTGATGTGGGACCCACCCCATGCTCATGGATTTTTCAAATATTCAAACAGGACCTTGGAATTAATCAAAAACCCCTATTTGGTTTAAAGTTCAAATAATTTGAATTTTAAAAATGTTCAAACTTTACAAGTGTCTAGCCTAGTATATTGTGAAGCCACATAAAAAGTTTCAGCATTTAATAAAATGCCTAGCTATTTATTTAGCACAGCAAAACAAAATAACAGAGAGAAAAACAGAAAGAAAAGAAAAAAGGGAAAGAGGCCCACTCACCTTGGGCCCCAGGCCCAACTTACTGTTCCAGCAGCCCAAGCCCGCAGCTCCCCTTGTCGTCTTCCCCCAGCAAGGCAAGCAGCTCGCTCGAGGGCATGCCGACGCCGCCGCCGACGCCCCGGCCACGCAGCTGCCTCCTTGCCGCCTTCAACGTGTCCTGGAGACGCTCAAGTCTATCCCCGATCCATTCCCCCTCTCCACAGTCACTTTCCCCTTCTCCCTCGCTCGAAATCGCCTTGGACAGAAAGTTTGCCGGAGCGTGCAGCCATGGAATCCGCGGCCACCGTGCCCTAGAGCTCTAACCAGCAAGTCCACCATGCTCGTCGCCCTCGACTTCGTCTTCACGCAGAAGCTGGAGCCCTAATTCCTCCCCGAGCCGACGCCATCGTCTTCAACCTCTCGCTGGACCCGCGATCTCGCCGCCGTCGATTCGCTACCGTTGAAGCCCCCCCGAGCAAGCCGTCGCTTCCGTTCGACTCAGGGTGAGCGCAGGATCAAAACCCCTAACCTTTCCTCCTCGATTTCGTCCTCTAGCCGGATCTGCCATGGGAGCCGTAGCTCAACGCTGCCGTGGTGCTTGTCGGCAAGTACCCGTGAAGCAATCGAGCTCGGGGGCATGTTCTTCACCTCCGCCGTGCTCCACTGTGTCGACCTAGCCTAACCCCGCTTCAAATGGAACCCTGCATCAAGTTTTGTCTCGCACCCGTGGCTCCGCCAACGCAAAGCTCGTCGCCATCAAGCCTCCCGAGCACCCCAGCCACCCCAACTTTGCCCAATCGATGCGCGACGCCAAGAGCTACGTCTCAATGGTCGCAGCGCATCGTTTGGTGCCCGGAAACGCCATCCCCGTGGACGCCGCCGCGTTTGGACGTCGCCGGCGGCTAGGATGTCGTGGTGGGCTTGTTTAACTGCTAATCCCCCCTCAGAGACACTTACATGTGGGCCCTAGCCCCTAATTAACCCACTGTTAATTAAAACAAATCGGGAGTTAACCCTGAGAGGATGACAGCCCTGGCCCACAGGTCAGTTTGACCAGAGTCAAACCCCTGACGCCAGCATTACATCACAGTGACGCAATAAGTGCTTTTTCTAATTAAAAACAATTCCAGAAATGGCAGAAAATATATGAAACTTTGGAAATTCATAGAAAATTCATTTTAACTCCAAATTTAACATATAATAAATGAAAAATGATCAGGAGAAAATAATCTATCCAAATATACAACTTTAAACTATGTTTGAGTTGAATTTAAAATGGGACCAGTAGCATTTGCTATTTGGTTTAATTGGAATTTAATCAAATTAAATTCAAATGCTTTTGCAATTTGAACCTTAGCAACATACCCCAATTCACTTGCACATCAGAGGCATATCATACACATGTCAAGATGAATTACTTTGATCAAACAATAAGCATTTGTAACTTGGCTAAATTGAATTCAAATTGGAGTTTGAATTTGCAATTTCATTTGCAATACACTCCATTTTAATGGAATTGCCTCACACATCAGAAGCATGCAAACCAAGTTTCAACCTTCAACCATGTGATTGTGCATTGTATTTACTTTGCTACCTTGCTTGTTATTTGTCGAGTAGAGGTGGAACCGGAACAGGAGGCAGCCCCCTTCGTCGAAGATCCCGAGACTGAACCTCGTCAGCAAGGCAAGCAAACCCCCATTGATCATGTCGATAAAATCCCACTTCCCTCTCATGTCTCGCTTATGCATTGTATAGGATGATTACCATGCTACGTTTCTACCGCATAGATGAACCCATTCCTTTGCATGACCTATCATTTGTCACAGTAGTAAGCAAACCACAGTCCTAGCAAAGGTAGGAGTTGGTTGATTTCATGTGGCCCCTGCAATTGTTACTGCTTATTGCATGCTTAGAGTGATACAATGTTGTTACTGTTATGTGAGTCGGGATGGTAGTGATCATGTAGATGATGGTGGAAATGTGTTGGTGAATCTACCCTAATACAAGGTGAACGATGAGAGGCTGTGTAGGAGTACATAGTGGGTTGTCTCGTTGAACACCGCCCTAAATCCGAGTTCTTGTGTGGTGATCCAAGATGAAGAGTACAACCACACATTGGGCTCACTGACCCCTCTCAACCTATTAACTCATCCCTTCCGATGTCCAGATGTCGCAGTAGTTCGGAGTTCTGGTAGGTTTGTGGCCTGGCTGCTAAGTGAGAAAACGCCTCAACCGAGACCGGCTTATGCACCACACACACATCATTTGGGTCCACTTCGATAAACCGGCCGGGTTCACGATAGTGGTAGCCAACCCAGGTAGGCGGATTTCTTGGACTAGATCGGCTATGAGGTAACAATTGTGGTGAGCATCCTCGCCGACACTTCTTGAACGGTGTCGAGTACAAAGGCGGTAACTGCTGATCATGTGTGTGTAGAGGTACACCCCTGCAGGGTTAACAAAACTATTCGCATAGCCGCGTCCGCGGTAAGGGACTGCTTGGAAAGCTTAGCTTGATTATTAGACAACTTGAACTAGATACTTATAAAACGTACCAAGATAAGCGTGGTTTCTATGGCGTGCTTTCTCGTGGGGAAGTCGAGGAAGGCACCATAGTGGTGTAATTGATTGGAGATGTAGTGGACTCGTGTACGCTTCTTACCTCAAGTCTGGTACTCGTAGTTCAGGAATAGCCAAGTCAAAGCTGGCACTTCTGCAATTGAACCCCACCTCCCTTTGCCTTGATACATGTGCATGAGTAGTATAGCTCCTACGGATTCTTCCTCGAGCTTGACGATTGAAGACCAAGCTAGTGTATTCCCAGTCAGCAGACTGGTTCCCTCGTGGAGGGCTTGTGTTTAAATAAGACTTCTTAAGCCATTTGTTAAACTTGTCTGTACTCAGACCTACTTTGCTTCCGCTTGTTTATTGTAATGTTGGATCACATGCTTGTGATCTCTGTGTGCACTCTATGAGAGTTATCAATAAAATGTATAATTTGTAGAGAATTGCAATGATACCTTCTGTTCATACAAGGCATGTGTGCTGCGTGTATGTTTATAACATGCATGTCTTTGTATGGGTTTTCGAGACCTTAGTTGTGATCTGGCTGGCGGTCTTTTATAGACCAAGTGGCCCTTAGATGTGCGCAGCTTGGGGCATCGCGATGCGATTGCTCGACACTCTGTCTCGTGCACACTTTGATGTATGATCGAGCCCGCCCTAGACCCCGACTAAGTGATCGGGCTGGAGTAAGTCTATGTAAGAGTTATGAGATAGTCGATAGTATGGTCGAGGCGACTTGTCTGTGAATATGGGAGTTCATCGCCCATATCATTTAGACTTGTGTGCGGACGATGAGGACCCATCTCAATTGATCACCGGCCTGAATGGTATACCCCTCACGTACGATGATTTCCGAGAATGTTCTGTGCTTGGCCTTGTCTGCTTAGACAAGTGGGTACGGTTCTTGGCTCTCCATATGACTATGTCGTAGTGGGACTTGCATACGCTAACCCCGGGTCCCGACAGACTTGGTACCAGAGCAGGACTGACTGTAGGATTATCAGCCTTGGCCGAAGTCGAGTCTAGATTGCTATAGTTATATAGTTACTCTGGGTATCACACTGGAATTCGCCTGTTTGCCGTCTGCCATGGCGGACGGCAAACACCTGTATGGCCGACGGCAAAACCCTTTGCCGTCTGCCCCCGCACGGTAAAGCACCCGTCAGCCATTTCATCGGCAAAGAGGTGCGTTGCCGTCTGTTGTATATCGACGGACGGCAAAGCTCTTTGCCGTCCGCTGGAATAAGAAACAGACGGCAGAGAAGCTTGACGGCGAAGCTGTGCCAGCCGGCTCCGTCAGGCCGTTAACGGCGGGGTTGCCGTCTACGGACAGACGGCAAAGAACGGTGACGTCATCAGATAAGGTAATGACGTCACCCCCCCCCCCCCCCCCGTCATATGTTTGCCTTCCAGCAGCAGACGGCAAAGTCCTACGCTTTGCCGTCTGCCTTGCCGGAGGCAGACGGCATAATGACCAAATGGTCACCCAGCTGTTGCCAGATTGCATAGGTGGGCGCCACGTGTCCTCTTTGCCAACTGCAAGCTGACGGCAAAGAGGTTATATAGCCTCTGTTTTTTCTGTTTTTCTATTAATCCCTGCATTTGACAAAAAAACAATATATATATATATATATATAGCAGCAGAATCAGAAGCACATTTTAACACCACATCACATCATATCAAACAACATATGAATCTCCAACAAGGATAACACATTGTTTCCAAACAAGGATAACAACAATATATACATAGTTCATTACACAAAGTCTCCAAACAGTTCATAACAACAATAAAATGTTTCTAAGCTATATTGAAAGTGAAAATACAGCAACTCCATCGATGCACGACCCTCATAAAGCAAATCTGCAAAATCAAAATAAGAAAGTTAGCGGAAGAAGGAGGACAAGAAGAATAAGTAATAAGAGAAGGAGAAGGACAAGAAGAAGAAGAAAAGAGAAGAAGAACAAGGAGGAGAGAAGAAGAACAGAGAAGAGTTCTTTTCTATCTTCTCCTTGTTTTTCTTCTCTCCTCTCCTTGTTCTTCTTCTTCTTCTTCTGTTTTCTTTAGCATTTGTGAACAATTAAGCTAACCTTGAGCATTTGTGAGCATATTTTGAGAAATTAAGCTAACCGTTAGCATTTGTGAGCAATTAAGCAAACATTAGCATATTTTGAGCCAATGAAACTAACTTTAGCATATTGTGAGCAATTTAAGAAACTTTAGCGTGTTTTGAGGAATTAAGCTGACTTTAGCATATTGTGACCCAATTAAGCTAGCTTTAGCATTTTGTGAGCCACTTTAGCTAACTTTACAATTTTTTAAGTGAATCAAGCTCACTTTAGCATTTTGTGAACGATTCAAGCTAACTTTAGCATCTTGTGAGCAAATCAAGCTAAATTTAGCATTTTGTGAGCAAATTAAGCTAACTTTGGCAACTTTGAACAAATGAAGCTAACTTAAGCATTTTTTGAGCCAATTAAGGTAACTTTAGCATTTTGTGAGCAAATTAGGCTAACTTCATCATATTGTGAGAAAATCTGGCTAATCATGCTATTATTAGGCTAACTTAGCTATATTTAAGAATTTCATAATATTTCAGAAGCTAAATATGCATTTTCAAACTAACTAAGCATTAATAAAGCAAAATATACAACACAACTTACCGGAGTGTAGCCCTCAAGGCTGAGGTGGCTGAGAAGCATCCGTCGGGTTGCCCGATGTTGACGGTGGAGAAGGGTCATGGGACGCAGCCCGAGAGTTATGCTGCACAAAAAGATCAACTAGAGGTTAGCACGACGCCACTCAATATGGTATTGATGATCATCGAAAGATACTCACCGTCCCCACAGGAGAAATGATCGACATCGATGGAGCGGCCTGACCAGTCTTCTCGCACATAGTCTGCACATTTGTTTTTCATGATTCAATCATATTAGTTAGTAATATAAACAAAAATTATAACATGCATTCTTTGGGTGAATATGAACAAGTGACTTACCACGAAGAGCTCATACAAGGCCCGGTTCGATGCATCGTGTCGTCCCGCGGCCTCCTCGAGAGCCTTCGCCGTCCTCTCCTCCACCAGCCGCTCTCTCTCCTCTGCCAACCACTCCTTCTCCTCCAGTAGCCGCTGGGTGTTCTGTCGCTCTTTCTCAAGAGCTTCCTGCAACCCCACTCCTCTAGTTAGCATTGTAATATTCGATGAGAGAAAACAAGAATGCAAGAGTCCTTATGGATAACCTGGATAGCGAGGTCGACTGGCCGCGGACGAGTCCTTATAGCAGGAGAAGAGCTTGTTTGGCGCGCCTTGATCTCAGGAAGAGTCTTATTGCACCTGATCAACTTATCTCCAATGGCCATGGCGCCATGGCGCCTTCCGCCACCAGAGATCATCACCAGCTCCGTCTCAATAGGCTTCCCAAGCGGGTTATAATCCTCCCCGTGCTTCTCCTTCGCCACCTCAGTATAAACCTTGAGCTTACTGTAGGCGGCAATGTTGGTGAAAGTCGAAGGACTGGCGAGATCAGACTCTGAGAGCGCCTTTGCCTTCTTGTAAGACGCTGTATGGGCCATGCCATACATGTCGAACACCTGAGGCACCTCCGTTTTATTATGCTCCGCCTAGAAGACAAAGCAAAGCACGATATTAGTAAGTTGTGGGTGCCAAAAAGACAAAGAAAAGTAACATTTGCATGAAAATTGAAGCAAAGCACATACCCATTTATTCCCGTAACTAGCTAAGTTGCGGCTTCCTTGATGGTGTGGCACACCAACCATTTGGGCGCGGCGCTCCTTGGCGTTGTTGTGGATGGCCAACCAGGCATCTGAGCACCAGTGGTCCACAATGGCCTCCCAACAATCCATCTTGTCCGCACACCATCTCAGTGGCGCCTAAGTTAGTAAACAAGGAAACTAATAAGTAGCCTAGATAGGAATCAAATCAAGCAAACTATTCAAGACTTAAGAAGGGTTACCGTCATGTACTGGGCCCTGGTCAGAAACTTCTTGCGGCAGTCCTTCTTGCTACGCTTGCGCCCTTGCTTGGCGTAGTAGTCACGGACCGCCTGCACTCGCATCTCGTGCCTTGTGTTCTGCAAGAGGCGCGTGGCCTCTGCAACTAACACGTCCTCCGCCTCCTGCTCCTTAGACTCATCGACCTTGTAGTAGACCTGCAATAGCACGAGACAACACTGATGAGTGCACTGATGAGACAACACTGATGACAACACTGATGAGTGCACGAGACAACACTGCAATAGCATGATTTTATTGTGTGAAACAGAAATTACCCAAAAGCCGTTGATCACCATGTCGGCTCTGGTGTGGCATTCAACCCCGTTGATGGTCGTATCCGGCGGGGCCGGGGCAGCACAATAGTGCTCCCACTTGAGTCCAGGCTGCGGAACCTCATCAGGTCCGGGCAATTGAACCAACCCCGGGAAGTTCTCCCTGACGAGCACACCAAGGATGGAGTTGGGATTGCGGACACCATTGCCTTATATCCAACCCCTGCAGTATAAAAAGACAAAGCCATCAGACAGACATAAGTATAGAAGGTACCGGAAGAGAGTATAAGTGCATTTACGTCTCTCCATCAGGCGTAATCAACCACTTATGGGCGGGAGTCACCGGCACGGACGGGAGCCGTGTACCCCCACGCTGGTACACGGTGGTACCCTCAGCTACCTCCTCCTCATCCGTAGTGTCCAACTCGGCACCAGCCTCCCCCTCAGGCGTGTGCTGCTCCGGCTGGTCCGGCCAGGGACTCCAGGTCGTGCGGGTGGACGTAGCCTCCTCCTCCACCTCAGGATGGTCCACCCTGCAGTGCTCTGGTGAATCAGCCGGAGGTGGCGGCGAGGAAGCAGCAGCAGGTGTTCGTCTCCCTTTCCCGCGACCACCACCTGCTTTGCCTCTCCCGGTCTTCTTCCGACCTCCTCTCCCCCTGGGCGGCTCATCAGTAGAAGGAGGAGGCGAGGAAATACTCTCGAGCAAAGACCTCCGTAGAGCCAGAGGTGGGAGCGCATGACCCCGACCCCTCCCTCGCGACCTCCATATCTGTCACGAACCTGCCAAGAATTAAAATAAAATAATTAGTACAATGAGAAAAAGAATTAATAATACAACAGTAATTACTCCAATAATGAGAATAGATATATGTAATTAAAGTTGAGATGCATACAACTAACAATAGTCGGGATCATCGGTCTCTTCTCCATGATCAATTGAAGGATCGTCATCGCTATCACGCGTGTCGTCGATGATGATGGCCTCATCAGGTTCAACAACACCAACATTTGGAAGGCCTTTATGTAAACGGTCAAGCATTGACAGGTCATCTGGAGCAGTAACCTCTTCTTCAGGCTCTTCAACATCGTCGTTAGCGGGTTCACTCTCATCATCGTTATCGGGTTCACTCTCATTGTCTTCTTCCATGTTCTGGGGTTGCGTAGAGCGGTTTCGGAAATGTTTTTTTATCACTCGTGTTTCTTGGAAGAATTCTCCTTCATATGTCTCTGGGTCAATGTGGGGTACATAATCGTCTTCATTGGGGGGAGGTGGTCTAATATGTGGTGGCACATCATAAACGACATCCCAACCTTTCAGGTTTTCAACCGTTTGGTAGGGATAGGATAGATAGAAAACCTGGGTGGCCTGTTGAGCCGTAATATAGACATCAGGGACATTTAAATGGGTGTCTTGTCGAATTTCAACTAGACCTACATGTTCATGAGTCCGTCTAGTCCTCGACGGGAGAAACCAATGACATTTGAAGACAACGACGTTGGGAGGATTCTCACCATAGAATAGAAGTTCGTATATTGCTTCAACTCTTCCATAATACTCAATACCTCCGTCGCCGACAACAGAGACACCCAAATTTGTACTTTTTCGATCGGCCATTTTTCGCTCTTTATCAACGGTACGAAAGCGATACCCGTTGATGTCGTATTTCTCAAATACACAGACCTTATTGTCAAAACCATTAGCGACTTGTCTCAATTCGGCGTCCGTAGGATCCTCATTTGACTATAAGTTTTATATTGTTATATTAGTGAAAAATAGGTCGAACCAACAAATGAAACCCTATATATGAATGATAGTTACCGTTCGTTTGAACCAAGAGATGAAAACAGGATTGCCGTCTACTTGATTGGCAAGAAGCTCATACTCTGCGATGGAATCACTTTCAATAACCACTCCATTCGAGAATTTGGCGACGTATCGACTGTATGAATTCAGGGGAATTAATAAGAAATAAGAATTATTAGAAGTTGCGAAACAATGTACGTACCGAGCACTTACTCGATCTACGGTCGCACTTCTGTTAGGTTGGTGAAGATATACAGTGTAAGAGTCTGCCATTCTTTGATATCCAAAATCTTATTTCTCGAAGCACCAACAGGTCCAAGCTTCCCTTTGAATAGGCTTAGGTTGGATTGACGCCGTTGGGGGTCGCCAGTATTGTACCAAGGCTTTGGATTATGCAAAATGGCAATTTTTTGCTTCATAATGTGCTGTCACGAAGTTTGCCGCCTCCTCGGTAATGAAATCCTCGGCCATCGATGCTTCAATTCTACGTTTATTTTTACATTTTGCTCGAAGCGTCTTCTGCATTCTCTCCGTTGAATAGCGCCAACGATTTTGCACAGGGCCCCCTAATCTTGCCTCGCTCGGGAGATGCAATATCAAATGCTGCATCGGATTAAAAAAACCCGGTGGAAAGATCTTCTCTAACTTGCAGAGCAACTCCGGAGCCATATCTTCCATGTCTTCTAGCACGCCATCGCATAGTTCTTTAGCACAAAGAACACGAAAGAAATAGCTCAGTTCTGCCAGTACTAGCCACTCTTCCTCGGGGATATAGCCGCGCAACATCACCGGCATTACCCGCTCAAGCCATATGTGCCAATCATGACTCTTCAGCCCTAATATTTTATGTTTTTCAGGACTCGCTCCCCTCCTCAGATTCGCTGCATACCCATCGGGGAACATCAAACTATTTTGCATCCACAAGAGAATTTCCCTGATATGCCCCCTTTCAAGATTGAACCAGGCCCTTGGCTTGGACCAATTCTTCTTTCCTTTCGGCTGTCGCATGTTCTGTGAGGGTCTATCACATAGAGTCTCCTGGTCGACTCTAGCTTTAGGATTATCCTTTGAATTCCCATCTATGCCGAAAAATGTACCAAACAGGGCCTCACCGATATTTTTTTCAGTGTGCATCACGTCAATATTGTGTGGAAGTTCGAGGTCTTGGAAGTAGGGGAGATCCCAGAAGCATGTCTTGTGAGTCCAGGCGTGTTCCGAATTATATCCCTTGAAATACCCGGGACGTTCTGGATCAGGCTCGAGAGAGTTCAACTGTGCCAAGACATGTTCGCCCGTCATCGTAGGTGCTGCCAGGTTTTTGACAACTTTGCCTTTGATGAAGTTCTTCTTGTATTTTCTAAAAGGATGCTTAGGAGGCAGAAACTGTCTATGCAAGTCGAAGCAGGAATACTTGCCACCCGCCTTCAGCCAATGAAACTGAAGAGCAGCCTTGCATGTTGGGCACCCGAACTTTCCATGAACACAGAAGCCAGCGAAAAGCGCATACGCCGGCAAGTCATGCATCGAGTACTGGTACCAAACATGCATTTTGAAGGTCTTTTTGCTAGCTGCATCGTATGTCTTGAACCCTTCGTCCCAAGCTTGTTGCAATTCCTCCTTAAGCGGTTGCATGTACACATCCATATTCCTCCCCGGATATTTGGGCCCTGGTATTATCAACGTCAGGAAAATGTTCTTCCTTTTCATAATCTCTGAGGGGGGGAGATTGAGTGGCATGACAAATACAGGCCAACAACTGTATGGGGCTGCCATCAGACCGAAAGGATTGAACCCATCTGTGCCGGCGGCGATTCGGAAATGCCTTGGCTCCTTAGCTTTTTCCGAATGTTTTTCATCAAAGTGCTTCCATGCTGAACCATCCGATGGGTGAGTCAACATCGGCTTCCCATCTGCATCAAATTCTGTTCTCTTCCCATGTTTGTGCCATGTCATCTGTCTGGCTGTCTCTTCCATCATGTAAAGGCGTTGAATTCTTGGTATCACTGGAAGATACCTAAGAACATTTACGGGTATTTTGGTCTGCGTCTTCTCACCTTGACCATTGTCTACCACAACATACCTGGATGACTTGCATTTGGGACAATAGTCTTCGTCCGCATACTCTTTCCTAAATAAAGCACATCCATTTTCACAAGCATGTATCTGCTCATAGGGCATCTTAAGTACCTTGAGGATTTTATCCGATTGGTACAGGTTTGCAGGCATAACATGATCTTTTGGTAGAAACCACCCAATTAGGGTCGTGATCGCATTGTAACAATCTGTGCCCAAGTTGAATTGTGCCTTCAAAGCCATCAACTGTGCGATGGCATCGAGCTGACAAAGCTCAGTGTGAGCGTGCAGTGGACGTTTCGAAGACTCCAACATATCATAGAAGGCCTTCGCAGATTCCTCCATCTCATCGTCCTCATCCCGCGAATCGTCAAAGTCCTGCACCATGTCTTCGATCCCGGTTCCGTACTCATCCGTGCGCTGACGGACCACCTCCTCTCTCCGTCGTCCGCCAGACTCGCCATGGAAGGTCCACACCGTATAACCAGGCTTATAACCCCACTTCTGCAAGTGTTTACCCATATCCACCTCTGTCGCCTGTTTATAATTGTCGCACCTAACGCAGGGGCACCAGGTTTTTCTCTGCCCATTTGCAAACGCCGCTCTCAGAAACTCCTTGGTTTTCATTGCCCATTCATTGGTGATCTCTTTCTGATTAGGGCGACCAGTGTACATCCACGCACGATCATCGCTCATCTTGTTGCTACAGCTAGCTACTAAACAAAAAATATACCATTTTATTACGTCCAATTTTTATTGCTTTTATCATACATAGCTACGGCATATGCAATTAACCTACTAACTAATAGGTAAAGATAGGTCCTAATCCCACCCGAGTATGTGTAGATTGGGTCGGTTTCCCATGCTTTGGTCCCGATCCGACGCGGTATTTCGGCAGCACCTCCCCACTGTTCTCCTAATACACGTCTCGACAACAAGCCGAGAGGTTGTGTATCCGGAGAACAACAGGGAGGCGCTGACGAAATTCCGCGTCGGATCAGGACCAGAGCATGGAAACACGACCCAATCTACACATACGCAGGCTGTCCATGGATAACGTTGGACAATTCGAAAGAATTACTATTATAAATATGCAAATGAATGCATATTTATACTGTAATCCTTTCGAATGGGAGACGCATACTGGTTACGCAACTTTACATACTGGTTACGCGAACTTTACATATTTATATTGTAATCCTTTCGAACGGGAGACGCATACTGGTTACGCGACTGACCTAGCTAGTGTCATCGGCACGAAGGCCAGAACAGAGCAAAAGGAAGGGGGAGGAGGACATGACTTTATTTACTCACCCTCGAACGCAGGGGAGGTCGTCGAACACGAGACCCTCGACGGCGATGCTCAAGATGAAAGGGAACCAACTGCATATTTAATTTCAGAAAATCAATACAAACACTATTACTGGTAATTGAGCTAAGTAACACTAGCATCTATTTACCAACTACATTATCTACTTTCTTATTCATCGAAAGGAGCGACACATCGTTGCGCACCTCCATCTACACAGGCAAAGAGGGTCGGGCGGGAGTGGTTGGTTGCGGTGGCAGCGGTGCCATCTTCGTCCTCCCACTTCTCTCCTCCCTCCCCCTCCCTCTCCTTCTCCTCCCTCCCCCTCCTTCTCCTTCTCCTCATCCTCCTCCTCCTCCTTCTCTCCTCTTCCTCTTTATTTTTCTTTTACATTTTATTTATATTGAATTTTATTTTTTCCCTTTACATTTCAATTTACTCTACATTATCTCTTTATCTTCCTTTAAATTTTCTGCATCTTCTAATTCTTAATTCACCTAAATAACTAAATTGATATAATACTAGCAATTAACAGAAAAAATAATTAAAAACAGATCTAATACTAACTAACTAAATTCCTAACACTAACTAACTAAAATCCTAGTAATTAACAAATCTAATACTAACTATAACTAAAATCCTAACACTAACAAAAAACAGAGAAGATAAAAATTAAACAGAGAGAGGGAGGGAGGGGCTCACCAGAGTGGGGGTGCCGGTGGAGTAGGTGGGCGGCGGCGGGACGGGGTGGCGGAGGGGAGCGCCGCCGTAGCCGATGACGGCGGGATCCGGTGCCGGGCGGGTGCGGGGGCAGGGGGAGGGGCCGGACGGGACGGGTGCGGATGGCGGCGCGTGGACGGCGACGACCCAGGCGGGGAGGAGGTGGAGTCCGGTGACGGCAGCGGCCCGGGAGGAGGTGGAGTCCGGCTGCGACGAGGAGGCGAGAGAGAGAGAGAGGTGGAGGTAGTGGGGGAAGAGAGAGAAGGGGGCACGATGGATAGGTTAACAGCCCCGCGGTATGCCGTCTGTCCGCAGACGGTAAAGACTCTGTTGCCGTCTGCTGACAGACGGCATACCGCGGGGCCGTTAGCCAGATCGAGCACAGTCCCAAGTGGTCCCATAAGTGCCCTTTGCCGTCTTCCCGTGGACGGCAACGGATATTTTGCCGTCTGCTTGAACAAATGCAGACGGAAAAGTGCCTCTTTGCCATCTGTCTCCTTTTGCCGTCTGTATTTAGGGAAGCTGTCGGTAGAGGACCTCATTGCCGTCTGCCCCGACAAAAAACAGACGGCAAAGCACATGGCACATGGCAAACTAAGGAATTACAGTAGTCTATATAAGGGAACAACGTAAGGCTTCTTTTTTCTCCTTACCCCCTTCGTTCTGAGTTCTGAGTCACCCTTACCTGTTCTACGGGAAGATAGGACTAGGCTCATCTATGTCTTACTAGAACATCTCGTTGTTTGCTTCCTTGTAGCCGTAGGAAAGTAGTGATCGGTTTGTTAGAGATGTTGTGCTTCCTGATTTCTTACATCGTATGTAAGTGCTGTTTCCATGTTGTAAGAAATTATATTTTCTTGCAATTACAGCCGTTATGCTGCCCAAATAAATCCAAGTTTCTTCATAATCTGATGCATTTGCAAACTCCTTCTTTCTGTTTCAGATGGCAGATCTTCCCCCTCGGCAGATTGTTCGTCTGACTAAGTGCCTCGGTGTGCGTGGGCATCCCGCCATGCTGATCGAGATGATGTCCTACATTGGATACCGATGGTACCCTGAGTACACAGTTGAGGAACAGTTCCTTGAATTCAACCAGACCCAGTTCCACTACATTGTCAGGATCTACCCGCACCACAATGGAGTCACTCAGCCTATCCATTTTGGACAGGGCATTGGCATGACTGAGAACATGGCTGTGCAGGATGCTGCATACTCATGTATTACCCTGCTAAGAGAGGAGCACACTTTTCTCGGAGACACATCTTTCCGCTATATCCCTGCTGCACTTCCAGGAGAAGAGGGGTATTACACCGGACTGTACACAGATCACTCTTTGGAGGATCCTTTGCTTCAGATCACTGCTCGGCACGCTTGTGATAGAGATCGTGATGCACGTGCCCATCGTTTTGAGCTTCACGCCACCCGTGTCCGTCTGTATCGAGCACTTACACTCCTGGCTCCTTTTGTGAGTGTTAGATCAGTGGAGTATGATGCTATATACCCAGTCAGGACACAGATGCCTTCTCGAGTTGCTTGGCCCGAGATTGGAGGCATTTTTCCACCCCGTGGTCCTCTGCTTCCACCCTACGCTGGACCTAGGCCCCATCCTTGCCCATATGGATATCAGGGTCCACATGCCTCCGTGTTTTCCGATGATCACCTTCAGCTACCGGGTTACGCGGGTAACTTTTACGAGGGTTACTATGGAGATGGAGATGAGTGAGACCGCCTGTGGTGTTACTTTAGTGAGGATGTAGTAGTATCTTAGTATATTGTATGCAAGGTGTTCTAAGTTCCAGAGGCTTAGATAAATAATGTATAGGAAGTCAGAGTGCCTCTGAAGGATGTATCATCTTCATCACGTTGTGTTTTCATGTGATAATTTAATTTTCCAAAGGGTTTTGGGCCCATTTGATTTGAATTTGAATTCAAACAGAAGGGCTCAAGAGAGGTGTTTGATGAATTGTTCCATTTGCAATTGTGCTCCCCTAAACCCCAAACTTGGCATAGCCATTTATTTTCCCTTCCCAAGTGTTTTCAAACCCTTGCTCCATTTTTGCCAACTCTAAAAATGTGGGCCATAGTTCAATGTGATTTGAATTTCAAAAATGCCCCCACTTTATAGTTGCTAAATTTTTTGTCAAACCAATTTTAGAAAATGGAGAATATTCCAAGCTTTCCAAAACATATTTTCATATGTTTTTCTCCATTGTGTTTTGCTCAGAAGAGTTCTTGGAGTATTCTGATTATTATTAAATGGAAAATTCCCCTTCTCTTTTATTCTAGAGGCAGAGGACCTGCCAGGCCCAGCCCAGCAAGCCTCGCCCCACTCCCCGCAGCCCACATGGCCTCGTCCAGCGAAGCGGTACGCGGAGGCGTCCTTGACCGTTCTATCTCCATCAGGAGGCCCTCCTTCATCGCCTTTCCACGCTGGAGAGGTCCCTGCCGGACTCCTCTCTCACAGCCGGCCAGGGCGTCGACGTTGACGACGGCCAGCGTGGATGGACCCTCCCCCCTTTATAAGGAGGGCACCAGAGGCCCCCGTGAACCCTAGGGCTCCAGTCTCCCCTCCCAATTCTCGCCACCGCCGCCTGGTTCGTCCCCAAGTCCCTCCCCTGTTCCTCCATGGCCGCCGGCCAATTCCTGCAAATTCCTCGCCCCCTTCCCCAATCCTTGGTCGTGCGCTCGGTTGCTTCTTCTCCTGCGAGTTCTTGACCCTTTCCCGGTCGCAGGTAGCAGCGAGGGGCCCGGAAGCGCAGCGGAGCCGTGGAGCTCCGCACGGCGTCGTCGTCCCCGAGCTCAACTTCTTCTCTACGGCAAGACTGGGACACGCGACGTGACCCACAAGGTGAGCTACGGCCCTCTCCTTTGCCCGTAGTGGAACACAAGGTTGTGTCCGCGGTAGTTGTAGGTCCTCTGTCGCGCAGCTCGTCGTCGGCGAGTCGAGCGTGGTCACCGTGTCATGGGGGCGTCGAGGGCGACCTCCCGCGTGCTCCAGGAGCGCCCAGGGCAAGCATATTGAATCCAAGGGGGCTCCTTTTCCCGCGTAGCTAGGTGCATGCTTCTGTCAGACAGCGCCGCCGCGAAGTTCAGGTGAGCCTGGCATCGTCCCAGTTAGGCCTCGATCAACTCTGAGGGCATCCACGTGATCGTGGTGGTGCCCTCTCCAAGTTGCGCTAGGTGGACAGGCCGGAGACGTCTCAACGACGATGAGAGCCTCGTCGCATTTCTCTGTCGCCGATGTCTGTCGGGTGCGTTCCAAATTCAGTTAACCACGAGAGGTTGACTCACCTTGCTGCTGTTCTATTTTTGTTCAGTAATCGGTTCTTAGAGCAGTGGTCAGGGGGGCAAGTGGAGAAGGGCGCGGCGTGGGTTCGAACCCCAGCCGGCGCAAGCCCCCCTCTTTTCTTTTTTGAAGAGGCTGACGCCTGGGCCCCGCAGGTCAGTGGCCCAGGGTTGCCAGGTCAAGTGGGCTTCGGCCCAGTGGCCTCTGCCACGCGTGGGCTAGTAGTCCGGGCCGAGGAGAGAGGGAATGAGGAGATGGGCCTTTGCGCCCGAGGCCAGCCCAGGTGGCTGATCCCCTTTACTTATTCTTCTTTTTTTCCATTTTCTTTTCTGTTAATTCCAACTTTGATTTGAATTCAAATCTGAATTTGGACTTTTGAGCATTTTACCCCAAACATATCTCGCCATATATGACTTTGGGGTAGATTTTCCCACTGAAGCCCATGTTGAGGTCCATTTTGCAAATTGAGCCTTAAAAATATTGAGGTGTTGGCAATTTGCATTAAGGCCCTTCAGTTCTTTTGAATTTGCAAACTGTGTTTTGCTTTTTCAACTTGGGTCATGCCATATATCAAAATGGGGTAGAAAAATCTACTGATCAACATGGTCACCTCTTTTTTTATGTTTGAGCTACATAAAAATCGTGAACAATATGGAGGGGAGTTGCACCCACATGTGACCTTCCCATGTTTGATTTTGCACCTTGTCATCCTTTAATCTTGTTTGGGTCCCACAAGTTGGCACACCCATGCATCCTTTCCATGCTTCATCTTGCCACATGATCAACCACATCTTGCACCCCATGTGGTCTCCCCTTTGATACTTCATTGGTGTCAATTTCACCGACACTTCTCCGTCTCCGGAATCGATAATTTGTTTCACGATGCTTATTATTGTTAAATTATTGTTATTGTTGCATGCCATGTCACTTACACCAAAGTTAAGGCTATGAACAAAGCCATAAAATATAAATAATTGCATATGAGGTTGTTGACGTGTCATCAACACCTTCATTTAAATTTGACTATATAGGGTCACACCATGACTATTAAACTTGATCATCTCATCCATGCTTGAGCATTTTGTTCTCGATGTTTACTTGGTGCTTTTTCCTTGCTGGTACCTTACGTTAGCACATGAGACTGCCGAGGAGAATTTCGTGGAGATTTCCGACACCGAGGCCGAGGACCCTGCTACGTCTGCTCCGTCGACTGATTACCCAAGCAAGGGGGTTTATATATCATTCTTTATAGCTTTCAGCTCGCTTCCCTAGCTGTATTTAGAACGGTTGCTTGATCCTACCACCTTATAGCTTTGCCTCCCAACTAAACCCAAACAGCCATGCCCCCACATCCTAGCAAAACCTTGTTTGACTATGTACCTTGCTTGCTTAACCATTGCATAGTATGTGTAGGCCCTTAACCTGCTGCGTATACCCATTGCTGCTTGGTGGAATATCATGCTATTATCAGAAATTGGTTGATATTTTTTATTACGATGTTAATTTATATTTGACGAAGGATGGGAGACCGGGCTGTTCCCGCCAGGTGTTTTGTTCCATTCGAGTCACCTAGGTCCCGAGTTCCGGGTATTGTGTTTCTTGACGAGCGTGACTAATCGTGTGTGGGATTCTATGGGGTCCCTTGTCTTACCTACCTAGCTTCAAACAGTTCTAGTGGTGGCCCTAGCTGATTTACTATTTGCAAACATGTGTGTGCTTGGTTGGTACCCCAGCAGTTTTCGAAACAACCCGGACCAGCGGAGACATAGTTCCTCTTGTTGGTCCACACGGGTGAGATAGGGAAGTCCCTTGTTGTTTTGGTGAGGCTAAGCCCGACCTTGGCCATACGGTAGAGACCGATTCGAGAGCGCGACCGGCTTTTGAGTTGGATGTCGACTCACCGGGGCCACCCGGAATTGTGCGTTGTTAGTTAGAGGGACTCTGACGTTCCGGAGTTTCAGGCGTTTACACAGCCAAGTGGAAACCGGGCGTACATGCGAAGCCTATGATGGGCAGTTGGTACACCCCTGCAGGGTTAAATATTTTCGGAAATCCGTGTCCGCGGTTATGGACGACTTGAGACGTACTCCTTGTTCATAGAATAACATCAATTTAATCATGCTTAAAAGTTGTCAACGTGTGAGTTGCCTTGATTGCTCTTCTTCGCCTGGGGCGACAAAGAGGGGACAAGGTTGTGTTATGTTTTGCGTAAGTAGGTGGATAGAAGACTTACGACACGTTGTCAACGAATTCTTGTATCTTCCCTTACTCTAATAGATCGTTAGCCACTCATATATGCTAGCGTGGCTGCAACCTCAACCACTACTTTTCCTTACTGTGATAAGTTAGTTATACTGCATTGATATATTCTCACCTCTTGCTTTTCTTTCCCTTTTATTGTTTTTCCTTATCGGGCGCTAAAGTTGATTACTACCTCGACCTGAGCACTAGACCATACTTCGTGGAGGTGCCACCGGAGGAGGAGAACGAGGAGGACTTCGCCCAGTAGATCCTATAGTTGGGTTCCGACGTTCCGTGGGTGGACTTGTTTGTGTGCAACCCTCTCTAGGGCCATTTGGATTTTGACCGTACTCGGTCGTGTTTGTCTTCCGCTTGATGTCATGATGTACTGTTGGATCTTATGATCTCTGAGATGATGTAATAATACCAGTGGCGAGTGTATGCCCTGGACTTATATATTTATGTCTTAGTTGTTCATGCTTCATTTACCTGTTGTCGAGAATCCGATAGCGATACGATTGCGAGTATCGTGCGTCGGTGGCCACTTATGCGCTTCTATCTCAGCTGGGACGCGAAAGCGACTAACTCGAGATAGTACCGCATCGGGGGCCTTACAACTTGGTATCAGAGCATGACTGACTGTAGCACCCCTTACTGGCCGAAGTTGATTCTAGAAACTATTTTTTAGTTACTAAGGAAAAATCGGAGAGTAGGAACTCTTTCTTTTTCTTCTTACCCCACCCTCCCACCCCTTTTTCCGTGAGGAAGTGAAATGCTGTTTTCTCTTTGCAACTTATCCTTTCAAAACAAATCTGGGTTCCCGTTTACATGAGGCTCTGATTCTGTCGTTGATATGTGACGGCAGATGCCATGGGGATGGCTAAAGGTGGGGGAACAATACGCAGACGAAGGTGCTCCGGACGGGTCAAGGTACAAGCACAGTCGGACACCGCGAAGTACCCAGGTTCGGGGCTCTCCGTAGAGATAAAACCCCTACTCCTGCCTGTCTGAACTATAGGCATATATCTGTGTACATGGTTGCTCCTTGAGCTGTATATCTGCTACTGCCGAGCTGGGCTGCTGTCACCCGAGCCGGCCTCTACCGAAAAGATCAAAGAGTGGAGAGCTCTCTTGGCTTGGCCTCTTGGTGCCCTTATATAGGAAGGCCCAAGGGGACAAGGAGACAAGAAGGTACAAGGGAGAAGGGGACAAGGGGACAAGGAGAGCATGGGAAAAAGGTGGATGTGATGTAATGTGACACCTCCACTTTACACTATTCACCATGTCATGATGTGACTAGAGATGTCTTTCACTTGTCCTGTCTGCTTGATGTAGATGTCTCGGTTGACCTCTTGGACAGCCGAGTGCGCGGACAGTCGGCCGAGTGCGGGCAATCGGCACGGGGCAATCGACCGGTGTCCGAGCTGGCGCGCAATCGGCATGGAGCAGTCGGCGGCGAGCCGAGCCGGAGCGCAATCGGCATGGAGCAGTCCGCGGCGAGCCGAGCCGGAGCGCAGTCGGCGAAGAAACGCTGTTGGCGTTGCGTCGAATTGGTGACTTTGGTATACCCGGGGGTATTTCCTCCGACAGTAGCCTCCGAGCCTCCGGGTGACTCAGTGAGTCATCCGAAGGGTTTCTTCTTTGTCGGTGTAGACGGACGTCGATTGCACTTGGTGCAGCTTCTTTCCAGTGGGGGCGCGCAAGCGCACCCACTGGGTGTAGCCTCCGGGTGACTCGGAGAGTCATCCGGAGGGTTTCTTCTTTGATTTCGATGCTCATGCTTGAAACAGTCGACCGAGATGAGCTGTCTTGGATCAATCAATCGGGAGCTGCCGACATGGCGCACTCAACCGAGATGAGCTGTCTTGGATCAATCAATCGGGAGCTGCCGACATGGCGCACTCAACCGAGATGAGCTGTCTTGGATCAATCAATCGGGAGCTGCCGACATGGCGCACTCAACCGAGATGAGCTGTCTTGGATCAATCAATCGGGAGCTGTTGACATGGCGCACTCAACCGAGATGAGCTGTCTTGGATCAATCAATCGGGAGCTGCCGACATGGCGCACTCAACCGAGATGAACTGCCTTGGATCAATCAATCGGGAGCTGCCGACATGGCGCACTCAACCGAGATGAGCTGTCTTGGATCAATCAATCGGGAGCTGCCGACATGGCGCACTCAACCGAGATGAACTGTCTTGGATCAATCAATCGGGAGCTGCCGACATGGCGCACTCAACCGAGATGACCTGTCTTGGATCAATCAATCGGGAGCTGCCGACATGGCGCACTCAACCGAGATGAGCTATCTTGGATCAATCAATCGGGAGCTGCCGACATGGCGCACTCAACCGAGATGAGCTGTCTTGGATCAATCAATCGGGAGATGCCGACATGGCGCACTCAACCGAGATAAGCTGTCTTGGATCAATCAATCGGGAGCTACCGACATGGCGCACTCAACCGAGATGAACTGTCTTGGATCAATCAATCGGGAGCTGCCGACATGGCGCACTCAACCGAGATGAACTGTCTTGGATCAATCAATCGGGAGCTGCCGACATGGCGCACTCAACCGAGATGAACTGTCTTGGATCAATCAATCGAGAGCTGCCGACATGGCGCACTCAACCGAGATGATTTGTCTTGGATCAACCAATCGGGAGCTGCCAACATGGCGCACTCAACCGAGATGAGCTGTCTTGGATCAATCAATCGGGAGCTGCCGACATGGCGCACTCAACCGAGATGAGCTGTCTTGGATCAATCAATCGGGAGCTGCCGACATGGCGCACTCAACCGAGATGAGCTGTCTTGGATCAATCAATCGGGAGCTGCCGACATGGCGCACTCAACCGAGATGAGCTGTCTTGGATCAATCAATCGGGAGCTGCCGACATGGCGCACTCAACCGAGATGAGTTGGCTTGGATCAATCAATCGGGAGCTGCCGACATGGCGCACTCAACCGAGATGAACTGCCTTGGATCAATCAATCGGGAGCTGCCGACATGGCGCACTCAACCGAGATGAACTGTCTTGGATCAATCAATCGGGAGCTGCCGACATGGCGCACTCAACCGAGATGAACTGTCTTGGATCAATCAATCGGGAGCTGCCGACATGGCGCACTCAACCGAGATGAACTGTCTTGGATCAATCAATCGGGAGCTGCTTTGGGAGCTGCCGACATGGCGCACTCAACCGAGATGAACTGTCTTGGATCAATCAATCGGGAGCTGCCGACGTGGCGCACTCGACCGAGATGAACTTGCAGGCTTGACTTCTTGGCGTAGCCGGAACACCCACTGGGTCAAGGTGTAGCCTCCGGGTGACTTGGTGATTCATCCGGAGGGTTTCTGTTGATGTAGCAGTCGGGACACTCGGCATGTTCGTCCTCCGAGCCTCCGAGTGACTCGTCGAGTTATTCGGGCAAGTGATCCCTTGTGGTTGCTCCAGCGGATGGTCTGTCATCCGGGTCACAACCACACTTCTTTTTCGCAATCGGCCGACCAGTTAGCGCAATCGGATTGACATCGGCCGACCCGACTGACGTTTTTTTTTTCTGCAGTCGGATGACCGATCTGACGCAATCTGCGAGCCGTTCCGACACAGCCGATCCGAAATGTGGCACACTGATCTGTTTGCAGCCGAGCAAAAATTATAGCGCAATCGGCTCGATATCAGTTTCTTCTCTTTGAGCAATCGGATGTCTGACACAACAATCGGTTTTTACCAAATAGCAACCGGCCCTTCTCCGAATAACCTTTTTTTTTTGTCTGCCCAATCTGACGCAGTCGGCAACCGATCTGAATCTTTTTCTTTTTGAGCAGGCGCAGTCGGCTGGCCGAGCACTCTTTCTCTAAATCTTCACTTCTAAACTTGTTGAAAAAACCATGGGAGGAGCGGCTGAGAGCTGGGCAGTCGGCGCAGCTAGCCTACTCAGGTCGCGACCGGGTGGGCTCGGCACAGCCGGTAAGCCAGACCGAGCAAACGGGAGCACATGGCGCGGTCAGCCGACCTGGGAGGGAGCATTTGGCGCGGCCAAGCCGAGCTGGCAGGGAGCGCTCGCCGCGGCCGGGCCCGTCGCAGCCGGCGCGTCGAGGGAACAGCCAGGGCGTCCACGGAAGGCCAGCGGCGCACTCGGCGAGGGAGTGGCCGGGCGGCGCACTCGGCGAAGCACGCATCCGGAGGATGGGCAAACCAGCGGCCACGGGGGAGGAGACGATGTCGATCAGCTGACCTCTCTCCAGCCGCAAACGATGTACGCGCAGCACTGAATCGATAAGCAGCTGGATGGATTCACTTTAATATGCTGAACTAGCACACGAGCTGAAACACAAATCCTCTTGATTTGCTTGCTTTCTCTAAACTTTTCTCTTCTAAAATTTTCTTTGTTTCTTCTTGTTTCAGTCGGCAGGCGGGCACGGAACTGGGGCACTCAGCCAGCCGGCGGGTGCGCTGGGCTGCAGCGGGCGGCCGAGCAATCGGAGGCAGCGGCGCCAAACATGCAACCAGCGGCAACGGTGCCAGCTCGGAGGCGGGACCGCAGCCGACTGCGACGGTGAGCAGGGCGCCGAGCGCGGGGCGTACGGTTGGAAGGGAGACCGAGTTGGGACCGAGCTAGCACGAAGGCGGCAACCAGCGGGGGGTCGAGCTGAACAGCTCGTCGGTGGGAGCTCGATTAAATCGGGCGGCCAGATCGGCGAGGGGAGCGTCCCGGAGCACCTGGCGCGCAGGGACCGCGACGGAGAGGAGCTCGGCCGGGAATGGCTTGGTGAGGGCATCTCGGCGGGGAGCAAGTCTCTGCCTGGCCGATGTCTTGGACGTATACGGGGATTATATGGGCAATGTATGGCTAGCGTATAGATATTGTAAGGGGGATTTTAGCTTGCATCTGGAGTATTTGGGTTGCATCTGAGAACTAGGAGACCTGGCCGCGGCGAAAGCTGGACGGTGGCGGCAACTGGGCGGAGCCAGAGCAGCAGGACGGTGCCGGACGCAGCCACGGGCAGGCCGCGCTGGACGCAGCCGCGTTCTCAGAGGAGAAAAGCAGCGACGGGGCCATGTCCGGGCGGCGCGGAGACGGAGTCCAGCGACGGCGCTCTGAGTCGCAGCCAGCGAGGCAAACCCGGCGGCGATGCAAAGCACGTTGCAGCCTCGGCGTGGATGGAGAAAGAACTTGGGGGAGCCGAGGCGAGGCCGCCGGAGACCGTGACGACGGCAGAAAACTGGGCGCGGAGGAGGCCGTCGGGTGCCGCGGACGCCGCCAGCGCGAGGAGAACGACGAAGACGAGCCCGGCCGAGGCGGAGCCACCACAGGGAGGAGGAGCTCGAGGTAAGCTCGGGGGAGAGCAGCCTGCGCCGGCATGCGTAGCCTCCGGGCAGCTGGATCCAGATCCATCCCGAAAAATCTGTGCCGAAGAACTCGTTGGTGAAGAAGAAATCCCCGCCGGAACAGAGATCCAGTCGCTGCAAATTGCCCCACGGTGGGCGCCAGCTGTCGTCGATATGTGACGGCAGATGCCATGGGGATGGCTAAAGGTGGGGGAACAATACGCAGACGACGGTGCTCCGGACGGGTCAAGGTACAAGCACAGTCGGACACCGCGAAGTACCCAGGTTCGGGGCTCTCCGTAGAGATAAAACCCCTACTCCTGCCTGTCTTGAACTATAGGCATATATCTGTGTACATGGTTGCCCCTTGAGCTGTATATCTTCTACTGCCGAGCTGGGCTGCTGTCACCCGAGCCGGCCTCTACCGAAAGGATCAAAGAGTGGAGAGCTCTCTTGGCTTGGCCTCTTGGTGCCCTTATATAGGAAGGCCCAAGGGGACAAGGAGACAAGAAGGTACAAGGGAGAAGGGGACAAAGGGACAAGGAGAGCATGGGCAAAAGGTGGATGTGATGTAATGTGACACCTTCATTTTACACTATTCGTCATGTCATGATGTGACTAGAGATGTCTTTCACTTGTCTTTTCTGCTTGATGTAGATGTCTCGGTTGACCTCTTGGACAGCCGAGTGCGCGGACAGTCGGCCGAGTGCGCGGACAGTCGGCCGAGTGCGGGCAATCGGCACGGGGCAATCGACCGGTGTCCGAGCTGGCGCGCAATCGGCATGGAGCAGTCGGCGGCGAGCCGAGCCGGAGCGCAATCGGCATGGAGCAATCCGCGGCGAGCCGAGCCGGAGCGCAGTCGGCGAAGACACGTTGTTGGCGTTGCGTCGAATCGGTGACTTTGGTATACCCGGGTGTATTTCCTCCGACAGATTCCTCTATAATTTTTTGCTAGAGACGAGAAGAGTTGGATTGCGTTGAGAACACTGAGCCGCCACTTGGGGTTGACAACTCCACCTCGCTTACGGCGTACCTCAGGTGAAACTCCTATACAGGGATGGTTGGCATCCTACGGATGTGGTTCCTCACCCTATAGGAGACCGCCTCGGCGGGCCGCTCAGGGCATATGTCTCAACGTTCAGGTCTTTAACCACTCGTATATATTGTTGTGTGCTCGCTAGAAGATTATTATCTTGGATTCAGATGATCTCGGTTTGGGGATTCAAGTAGCACCTAGCTTTCGAATCTCCGGGTTAACCTTGGTGGATATTCAGCCTTCGGCTTCCTCATACCTCGTGAGGAAGTTTTGTTGCCAATATTGCTTAATCTTCTGGTTTCATCAATATTTCTATCATGTTCTCATAAGTGTTCCTATATACAGGATGCCAAGAGGGAACATGCCGCCGCCGGAGAACCCTATCCTTGGGGAGGCTGTGGCCGCAGTGGCTCAGGGCACAACTGCGATCTTACAGATGCTCCAGAACCAGACTGCCCAGAGGAGTGATCGAACACAGCACACGACTTTGCAGAAGTTCCTTGATATCAACCCCCTAGGTTCTCAGAGGCTCGAGACCCGCTGGAAGCATATGACTGGATAGCTGAGATCAAGAATCACTTCAATGCAAACACCGTCAAGCCAGCAGACTACGTCACCTTCGCCTCCTTCCAGCTTCAGGGTGCAGCAGCCAGCTGGTACGATACCTACAAGGCCAACAAGGGCGATGTTGTGATCACGTGGGAGGGTTTCATCAAAACTTCAGAGCAGCGCATATTCCGAGTGGCTTGATGGATAGGATGCGAGAGGAGTTCTTGGCTCTGAGACAGGGTGAGAGGTCAGTTCAGGAGTACAACCTGGCCTTTGTCAGGCTCGCCAGGTATGCTCCTGAGGAGGTCTCCACAGAGGCCAAGCGGATTGCCAGGTTCCGTGGGGGTCTCAACACAGAGATCAAGTATCCGCTCACACAGTGCAACCCTACGCTGTTCTCACAGTTAGTGGATCAGGGTATCCGCCATGAGTCAGCCAGAGCAGAGTGGGACGCAGACAGAAAGCGTCAGAGAGAGTACAGCTCCGCAGTGATGGTCCACAACAAGGCAAAGACTTGGGTCACAGAGACGCCACCACAGAGGCAGTAGTTCCAGTAGAGGGGGGCAGTTGTCCGCACTTTTGCCCGCCCTCCCGTCCCAGTTCAGCAGGCCCCTCGCTCTACACCACCACACGCGAGGCCACCCAGGACGCAGTCCCAGCCTAGGTCAGGCGTGATCTGTTACAAGTGCGGAGAGCCGAGGCACATTTCTCCTAAGTGCACCGATCCGTGATTTTCTCGGCTCCCACCGCACCCACCTCGCTCTACTCCGAGCACTGCGATGGTGGGGGCACAGCCACGTGCAGTTCGGGTGAACAATGTCACGATGACAGATGCACATCAGTCTTCCGAGAGCGTGATTGGTAGGTTGCTTGTTAGTTCAGTTCCCGCGACTGTGTTGTTCGATTCCAGAGCTTCTCACTCCTTCGTTTCCAAGTCCTTTGCACTTGCACATGATCTACAGTCAGAGATGTTGCCATCGCCTATGGCTATCTCTACCCCGGTCTAAGTTGAGTTCAGCTGTCAAAGTTCCTAATGTGTAGATCCAGATTCAGGGTCTCCCTTTCTCCGGTTCCTTGATCTTGCTTCCGCGTTCCGACATTGATGTCATCTTGGGCATGGATTGGCTTGTGCAGCACAAGGCCAACATTGATTGTCCGACCAGATCTTTGAAGTTGACACATGCTTCAGGCGCAGAAATCTTGTACACTTGTGGCTCAATGACAGGAGCAGCATAGTTGTATACCATGAACGCAGGAGTGGCGCCTTTGCTCGAAGAAGTCAGAGTTGTTTGTGAGTTCCCAGACGTCTTTCCAGTGGAGTTTCCAGGAATTCCTCCAGTTCGAGCTATTGAGTTCGTTATTAAGCTAGAGCCTGGTACTTAGCCGATTTCTTGGCATCCGTACAAGATGTGTTCGAAGGAGTTGATTGAACTAAAGAAGCAGTTGATAGATTTGGAGGCAGGCGGTTTTATCCGCGCAAGCACTTCCCCTTGGGGTGCACCAACTTTGTTTGTCCATAAGAAAGATGGGACTAGCCGCTTGGTTCAGGACTATCGCGGTATTAACAAGAAGACCATCAAGAACAAATACCCTTTACCCCGCATCAATGATATGTTCAAACAGTTGAATGGTGCAAAGGTGTTTTCCAAGCTTGACATGAGGATGGGGTATCACCAAATCCGTGTTCGTGAAGAGGACATTTCCAAGACCGCGTTCAACACATGTTATGGGCTGTATGAGTTCACAGTCATGACTTTTGGCTTCTCAAACGCCCCTCCAACATTCATGAGAGCTATGAACTATTTGTTCGAAGAATGACTTGATGTGTTTGTTATCCTCTACCTCGACTACATTCTCGTGTATTCCAAGTCAGAGGCATAACAAGAGGAACATCTTCGCCTGGTGCTGCAGAAGCTGAGAGAGCACCAGTACTATGCCATGTTCTCCAAGTATGAGTTTTGGCTCGACAAAGTCAATTTTCTTGGCCTTGTCATTTCCGATGAGGGTATTGCGGTTGATCCAGAGCGATCCGCACTATTCAAGAGTGGGCTCCGCCAAAAAATGTGAAGCAGCTAAGGAGTTTTCTCGGCCTCGCCAGCTATTGCAGGAGGTTTGTGCAGAATTTCTCAAAAATAGAAAAGCCAGTGACTGAATTGTTGTGCAAAGGCAAACGGTACACTTGGTCACCATCTTGCCAGTCAGCCTTCGAGGAGTTGAAGAAGAAGTTGATCACAACAGAAATTCTCACACCGCCAGATGAGTCACAACATTTTCAGGTGTTTTGTAATGCCTCATTGCAAGGTCTAGGCAGAGTTTTGATGCAAGGCAAGAATATTGTGGCTTATACCTCACGACAGTTGAAGATGACTGAGAGGAATTATCCCACGCACGACTTGGAGCTTGCAGCAGTCGTGCACGCTTTGATCACTTGGCGACACCTCCTCTTAGGGAGGAAGGTGGATGTGTTCACCGACCACAAGATTCTGAAATACTTGTTCACTCAGCCAAATCTGAACTGGAGGAAAAGAAGATGGCTTGAAACCATTACTGAGTACACAGTTGATATTCAGTACATGCCTGGGAAGGCCAATTTCATAGCTGACGCGCTGAGCCGCAAGGGCGATTGCAATAATATCCAGGTTTAGAAGATCCACCCTTATTTGTGTGAGTCCTTTTGCAGGCTCAATCTCGAGCTAGTCCCAGCAGGCTACCTTGCTGATGGCACGAGAGTGTTAATACTCTCAAGCCTCGTTGGTTACCCCAAGTGCATGGTGAGATATAGTGCAGTGGCAAGTTTTCCCTTGGCAAAGATACCAAGGTTTGTCTCCCATAGGACTCCGAAGGATACAAGAAGGTGGTAAAGTGAACAATGGCGCCGAGGTTGCTAGCTTCACCTAGACCTGCACACAGATACAAATAACTTTCCTCCCAACGAGTACAGAGGAGTTGTCAATTCCTCCGGCCTTGCTGTTTAGAAAGGATCAACGCAAGAGATAAAAGTGGAACATAAAGTAAAGACTGAAAGTAAACTAAGGGTGTAAACAGTGATGTGAAGATGGGCCGGGGTCCCGTGATTTTCACTAGTGATGTCTCTCTCCCAAAAGACGATAAAAGTGCTAGCGAGGTAAACAAATCACAGCTGGGCAATTGACAGAATTATGAAGGCACCGCAATGCTAATTATGCTGCAAAGAAAGGAAGGGCTCAAGAGCAATGGGCAGTACGCCAAGGTAAGTAGACCGAAATCCAACTGCATCTACTACGAATCATCCACCTTGAGATATTTATCTAGAACATCTCGTTGGTATTAAGTTGCGAATCCCACCCAAAGTGTAAACTCAAAGCAACAGACAACTGCATTAAAAGAACTTTGCGTAAAGTAAACAATCCTTGCACCCGCGGGTACAAGCACCATTGTTTTATCCCTGGTGGCAAAAACACATCCCCTAGTCTCATGTTTTTGTCACTCAAGCTAGACATCAAGGGGCTGAACCCACAATCAAGCATAACGCTCCCTCTTGGAGTTGCAAGCAAACTACTTGGCCAAAGCAAAATACTGCAACAGAGAACATGCAAGAATTTACTCAAGAACAAAATATAAAAGAGAAGAACCAAATATATTACTCATCACAATCTGAATATAGTCTCATAATCCGTCAGATCATAGCAAACTCAGCATAGCAACAACAGAAATTACAAAAGTGCCTTGATCATGTGAGGCAGCTCACGAGGTCTCGAAAGTGGAAGCACAAAGAGGGGAGAGGTACATCACATAGCTACTGGTCACGAACCCATGGTCCAAGGGGGATTACTCATGGTACATCCGGGAGGCGTCCATGGCTATGGATGGTCTCCCGGAGGGGGATCCTCCTCCCGGCAGGGTGCCGGGGTAGCTTCTCCAAGCAGCCCCGATCTTGAAACGGCGGCGGCGGCGGTACAGAGGCGAGTTCGCGGAAAAGAGATCGATCCTAGGGGTTTCCACCCCGAGGGTTAAATATAGGTGGAGGGGGGGGTGTCGAGGGGACCCAGCAGGCATCCAGGAGGCCACCTGGCCCGGCCTAGGGTGGGGCCGCGCCAGGGACCCTCCTGGTCTTCTGGTGGTGGCCCCCCTCCGCTACCTTGGTGATTCCGGAAGATTTCGGGTCGCTGATTTTTTATCTGATTTTTCCGGATTTTTTGGAGCACTTTTTATGGCCGGAAAACCTGAAATACAAAAACAACAGAAACAACAACTGGCAGCTGGGTGCACTGGGTTAATAGATTAGTACAAATATGCTCAAAAGTGTATGAAAGTTAAAGCAAAACATGGCAAAGTCACACAAAACATGCATGGAGCAAGCAGAAATTATAGATACGTTTGGGACGTATCAACATCCCCAAGCTTAATTCCTGCTCGTCCTCGAGTAGGTAAATGATAACAAGCATAATTTCTGTGGTGACATGCCACACAACCATATAAGGACTTTTAAGTAAAGCAATCAAAGCATGCAATTCAATTCAAGTCTTAACAAGCAAGAGTCTATATTAGCATTGACACAAGCAACAAAAGAACAAAAGGTGCAAGAGCTCTTGCTGTCCGTGACTCGAATGTCTCCAGATGGTGTTTGCGTGCAAGTAGGGGACTGGGAAAAAGAGAGAAAAAAGGTTGTTGAGAACAAGTACCTACTAAAGTTTCACACTTGGTCTCCTTTGGATTCTTATCTTGACTCGTCCCCAGACCACTAGCCAGGTACAAGTCAAACTGATCGACTCCCTTTCGATAGTTTGAGCACTCATGCAATGGATGAGCGTGAGCAAGAAAGTTGACACCTAAAAGGCGAAACAGAAAGAAGGTGGAGGAGGAAGACAAAAAGGTGTGAAAGGCTTACATCAATGAGGATAATCATAGGCGAGAGAAGGCCATATGATAGATATGATGTGAGGAGTAGGGATTGCCATGCAACGGATGCACATGTGAGCTAAAAGCTCTCCAAGGAAACTAGTGGGGGTGCATCTAACTTGCTTGCTCAAGAAGACCTAGAGCTCGTTTGAGGAGGCTCATCATTGGAATATACAAGGCAATTTCTATAGTGTGAAGGTCCCCACATAGCTATATGCATGATGATGATCTCTATGGAGTACAAGGGATAGAGGATGAAGTACTAGTGTGGATCTCTCAAAAGGAATAGTAGTGTGCCCCTTCTCTCTTTTTATTTATATTTTTCTCTTTTTTGTATCTTTTTGTATTTTTTGGTGGCCTCAATGGCTCTTTCTATTTAACTCTCATTTGTCCTCTTTGGGATCTTTTGATTTTGTCCTCTTTGGGATCTTTTCCTCACTTTAGGGGCAACACTCTATATTTTACAAGAATATAGGAGATCTTTCACACTTTACAAAAGTACTCACATAAAGAAGATATAACTATCATGATGCAAATGTATGCCTCTGCCAGGATAGCAGGATATGCACTGATACTAGCGCGTCATGTAGCAATGATTAGGGCAATGCCCAACTAGCATGCGGCTCATCGATCAAGCAAGTAGCATGTATGACATGAGGATCAAGTCATGAGAAGGTGGATGTTGCATGGCAATGTATCTCGGAAAGGCTATGGAAATGCCTTGTAGGTAGGTATGTTGGCTGTTTTAAGGAAAAATAGAAGGAGGCTTATGATGACAGAGCGTATCGTGCCAAGGGTTTGGATGCACCGGCGAAGTATGCGCCAACTCTCAAGGTGAGAAAGGGCAATGCACGGTATCGAAGAGGCTAGAAAAAGTATAGGTGGGTGGAAGTGTCAACTTTCGAATACTCACATTAGTACGAAGAACTCATGCACTTATTATCGGTAACTCTCAATCTAATCAGGAGGTTCACAAAGAGAAAAGTACCCCGAGGAGGAGTGTATGGGGGTTTGGTTATCCTTGCGCATCCTCGACTCATGGTACGTAAGTGTACTCTAATATTCGAACCCTCCAGAGGTTAGTGATCCATCTAGTAGCTAGAGTTCTCAACAGGGGTTTTTGGTTTTCGAAAAACACACGGATTGCCCAAAATACGACATCTATCACTAATAGGCTCGAGCTCTTGACACCAAAAGTTTAAACATTACTCTAGTCAATACCTCAAAACTATTGCAAGTTACTACTACAAAGAGAACAACACCTTTAACTACCTACTTTCTAGTCAAGACACAAAACTCAGTGCAACAGGCAAACTCTATAACAAGATAAAAACATGCAACCTATAGAAAGTTCAACCTAAAACAAAAGAAAAGCTCTAGAAAAACTAAAGCACTACAACTAAACAGAGCAACAACTAAGAAAAGAAAAAGAACAACCCACAGCTAAAAGAATAAGCATGCAAATCCTATGAGGAGTTCTAGTTCAAGCGGAGCGTGTAATTCTCCCACACAAAAGAGTAAGCTGGGGTCTAACTTGTTACTACAGCAAACAAAGAAAAACCAAACCTAGAAAAGTAAAGAGCGAGACGCTCCAAGCATAGCACACAAGGCATGAAATGATAAAAATATAGTGCAACGAGGGACGAACTGATAATTGTTGATGAAGAAGGGGATGCACGGGGGCATTCCAAAGCTTAGACGCTTGAGTCTCCTTGAATATTTATTGGGGGTGCACATGGGCATCCCCAAGCTTGAGCGTTTGACACTCCAAGATCTTCTTTCATCATCTTCCATCGCACACTTGAAAACTCCCTTCATACATAACTCATTGTAGACTGATTAGAGAGGTTAGTGCCCTACTAAAATAATTTTTCTCAACTGGAAATAAATATAACCTTGAAGGGCTAATGTTACTGAAGATTGCCAAAAAGTTTTTGCAAAGAAAAATCAAGCTTAAGGTTTGCAAAAAGAAGAAAAGGAAAAACAGGACAGAATCTGTGAAAATCAGACCAGCAGGTAAAAATGATTTCTTTAGGGATACTTCTGCAACTCAAATCAAAAAACTCAGAACATACGAAAGTTTCGTAATTGTATAGAGCATGCTGTGTAAAACATTCAGCTAAAAAATATGAACTGGGATTTTTCTCTGATTTTTCTAATCACGAGGACAGAATCTTTTTTCTGGACAGCATGTCACAACTTTCACTTCCCTTGTCGTATGAGGCTAAACTTGGCACAAAGCTTGAAAAGTAAAGATACAATGATGTTTCTACAGTAGTAACAATCATCAAGACCACTAAGAACATAAGAAAAGCAAAAAGAAAAACCTAAATTCGTTGCGGGCTGCCTCCCGAAAGCGCTTCTTTAGAGCCATTAGCTAGGCTTAAAGCAGAAGATCAAGTATTTTCAAGAGAATAACTAGCCCATGTGACAGACTCAAAAGGTAACTTAATCTTTTTCCTAGGGAAATGTTCCATCCCTTTCTTGACAGGGAATTGGAATTTTATAATCCCATCTTTCATATCAATAACAACACCAACTATGCGAAGAAAAGGACGTCCCAAAATAATTGGACAAGAGGGCTCACACTCAATGTCCATAATAGTGAAATCAACGGGAACAATATTGTCATTGACAATGATAAGAACATCGTCGATCTTCCCCAAAGGCTTCTTTACGGAAGAATCATCAAGACGAACACCAAAAGAACAGGGATCAAAAGGTTTCAATTCAAGCATATCATACATTCTTTTGGGCATAACAGAGGTACTTTCTCCAACATCACAAAGAGCATAACAAGAGAAGTTATTCAATTTGATTTTTATCATAGGATCCCAACCATCTTCTAGCTTCCTAGGTATGGAGGCTTCTAGTCTAAGATTCTCCTCCCTAACTTTGATTAGAGCATTGGTGATATGCTCTGTGAAGGCAAGATTAAGTGTGCTAGTGTGGGGGTCTCTAGACATCTTGTGTAGGAAACCAATAACTTCAGGTAAAATGCAGTTGTCAAAGTCTAGGTCACTACTATCTATCAAGGAGGTAGTGATATCATTTAGGATCACTTGTTTGAAAGCCTCTATGTTCATAAAGGTTTCTTCATCTATGGTTGAGGTGGTAGCATCGGGTGTGATGGGTGCTAACCGTTTGGACATCCTCAACTACTTGGATAGTGGCTACTGTGTGGTAGGTAGGAAGGCTCTTAATTCTCTCTTCTTCCTTGGGAATGACTTCTGGTTTGGCTGCCATCTGGTTTATCAAGGTAGATTGGGTGTGAGACATGTTTGAAACATAGGTCTCAATGGCAGTGAGTCTAGTTTGGAGGCTGGAAATGTCACTATTCAGGCTCTCAAGTTATTTGCTAATGTATTGCAGGATAGAGGAGTGCTCATCTAACTGTCTGGAAAAGGCTTTGTTTTGTTCAAACTGTGTGTGCATATAGCTTTTGGTGCCTTTTTCTATTTCTATAAGTTTCTCATAGCTGGGTAGGTCTCTTTCCCTATAATTCTGGCTGTAGGAGTTGCTATTACCGTTCCCATAGTTGTTGGATGGGAAAGGTCTAGGATTGTTGGTACCAAAATTACTCCTATAAGCATTATTGTTGAAGTTGTTTCTAGAGACAAAGTTCACATCTACTTTCTCTTGAGCAACCAAAGAATTTAAAGGAACATCCTGAGGATCAATAGGAGCTTGCTTGGTAAGTAGAGACATGATAAGGTCAACCTTTTAATTTAGAGAGGAGATCTCCTCCACAGAATATACCTTCTTACTAGTTGGAGATCTTTCGGTGTGCCACTGATAGTAGTTCAACATCATCTCATCAAGTAGCTTTGTGGCAGCACCAAGTGTGCTTGACATAAAAGTTCCTCCCGCGGCCGAATCTAACAGGTTCCGCGAGGTAAAGTTCAAGCCTGCATAAAAAGTCTGGATAACCATCCAGGTAGTCAGTCCATGTGTGAGGTAGTTCTTGACAAGCGTCTTCATACGTTCCCATGCCTGGGCAACGTGTTCATTATCCAATTTCCTGAAATTCATAATGTTACTCCTCAATTGAATAATTTTAGCAGGGGATAGTACTTCCCTATAAAAGCATCTTTGCATTTACTCCAAGAATCGATACTGTTCTTGGGTAAGGATTGGAGCCACTCCATGGCTCTTCCTCTCAAAGAGAAAGGAAAAAGCTTCATCTTGACGATGTATCCATCCACTTCCTTGTACTTTTGCATATCACAGAGCTCGATAAAAAATTTTAAGTGCAAGGAAGCTTCCTCTCCAGCACCTGAGAATTGATCTTTCATAACAAGATTAAGCATAGAAGGTTTAATTTCATAAGAAGGTGCTGAAGTGGAAGGTGGATCAATAGGAGTGCAGATAAAGTCACTGTTGTTGTGACTAGTGAAGTCACACAACTTGGTGTTTTCATTGGAACCCATAGTAGCAGCAGGTATTTTTGGTATTTTTTATAAGGGACACAAAAGTAAAAACTGAAAGGTAAACTAACAAGACTAAAAAGCAAAGATAAAAGATAGTGTGCAACTCCCCTATCTTGTAGACTGGAGTCCCCGGCAACGGCGCCAGAAAACTTGCTGATGGAAAGAGAGTGTTAATACTCTCAAGCCTCGTTGGTTACCCCAAGTGCAGGTTGAGATATAGTGCAGCGGCAAGTTTTACCTTGGCAAAGATACCAAGGTTTGTCTCCCGTAGGACTCCGAAGGATACAAGAAGGTGGTAAAGTGAACAATGGCGCCGAGGTTGCTAGCTTCACCTGGACCTGCACAAAGATACAAATAACTTTGCTCCCAACGAGTACAGAGGAGTTGTCAATTCCTCCGGCCTTGCTGTTTACAAAGGATCAACGCAAGAGATAAAAGTGGAACTGAAAGTAAAGACTGAAAGTAAACTAAGGGTGTAAACAGTGATGTGAAGATGGACCGGGGTCTCGTGATTTTCACTAGTGATGTCTCTCTCCCAAAAGACGATAAAAGTGCTAGCGAGGTAAACAAATCACAGCTGGGCAATTGACGGAATTATGAAGGCACCGCAATGCTAACTATGCTGCAAAGATGGGAAAGACTCAAAAGCAATGGGCAGTACGCCAAGGTAAGTAGACCGAAATCCAACTACATCTACTACGAATAATCCACCTTGAGATATCTATCCAGAACATCTCGCTGGTATTAAGTTGCGAATCCCACCCAAAGTGTAAACTCAAAGCAAAAGACAACTGCATTAAAAGAACTTTGCGTAAAGTAAACAATCCTTGCACCCGTGGGTACAAGCACCGTTGTTTTATCCCTGGTTGCAACAGCACATCCCCTAGTCTCATGTTTCTGTCACTCAAGCTAGACATCAAGGGGCTGAACCCACAATCAAGGATAACGCTCCCTCTGGGAGTTGCAAGCAAACTACTTGGCCAAAGCAAAATACTGCAACGGAGAACATTCAAGAATTTACTCAAGAACAAAATATAAAAGAGAAGAACCAAATATATTACTCATCACAATCTGAACATAGTCTCATAATCCATCAGATCCCAGCAAACTCAGCATAGGAACAGCAGAAATTACAAAAGTGCCTCGATCATGTGAGGCAGCTCACGAGGTCTCGAAAGTGGAAGCACAAAGAGGGGAGAGGTACATCACATAGCTACTGGTCACGGACCCATGTTCCAAGGGGGACTACTCACGGTACATCCGGGAGGCGTCCATGGCTATGGATGGTCTCTCGGAGGGGGTTCCTCCTCCCGGCAGGGTGCCAGGGCAGCTTCTCCAGGCAGCCCCGATCTTGAAATGGCGGCGGCGGCGGTACAGAGGCGAGTTCGTGAAAAAGAGATCGATCTTAGGGGTTTCCACCACGAGGCTAAATATAGGCGGGGGGGGGGGGTGTCGAGGGGACCCACCAGGCAAAGGCCGCGCCAGGGACCCTCCTGGTCTCCTGGTGGTGGCCCCCCTCCACTACCTTGGTGATTCCGGAAGCTTCCGGATCAATGATTTTTTATCTGATTTTTCCGGATTTTTTGGAGCACTTTTAATGGCCGGAAAACCTGAAATACAAAAACAGCAGAAAACAGCAACTGGCAGCTAGGTGGACTGAGTTAATAGATTAGTCCAAATATGCTCAAAAGTATATGAAAGTTCAAGAAAAACATGGCAAAGTCACACAAAACATGCATGGAGCAAGCAGAAATTATAGATACGTTTGGGACGTATCACTTGCCAACCTTGTGGTAGAGCCCACTATCCATGAGAAAATCCGTCAAGCTCAGTCTGGAAGCTCAATGATACAAAAGATCAAACAGGGTATTGCCGCCTCAGTTCCAAAGTACGGTTGCTTTTCAGTGCATAATGACGGAACCGTGTTCTTTGTGGAGAGAGTTGTTATTCCCAAGGAGGGAGATCTCAAAGAGGTCATCATGAAGGAGGCCCATGATTCCAAGCTATCGATTCACCCTGGCAGCACAAAGATGTATCAAGATATCAAGCAAAGCTTTTGGTGGACTCGTATGAAGCGGGATGTTGCCCGTTACGTGTCTTAGTGTGATGTGTGCAGGAGAGTGAAGGCACAACACCAGAAGCCCATAGGGTTAAGCCACTTGAGATTCCGGAGTGGAAATGGGATCACATAGAGATGGATTTCATCACATGCTTCCCCTTGTCGCAGAAGAAGAACAATGCCATCTTTTTCGTCATTGACAATCTTTCCAAAGTTGCCCACTTCTTTCCAGTGAAGGACTCCATTTCAGCAGCTCAGTTGGTGGACTTGTATACCGCAAGAGTTGTATCCTTGCATGGCATTCCCAAGAAGATCCGTTCTGATAGAGGCAGCCTTTTCACCTCTAAGTTCTGATAGTCCTTTCAAAAGGCGATTGGTACGACAAGAGTTATTTAGTACCGCTTATCACCCACATACAAGTGGGCAGGTCGAGCTCGTGAACCAAATCCTCGAGGACATGCTTCGAGCATTTGTCATCTCCTTTGGCATGAAATGGGAGGAATGCTTGCTGTATGTTGAGTTTTCTTACAACAAAAACTACCAGGCAAGTATGCAGGCAACACTGTTTGAGGTCTTGTATGGTCGGAAGTGCAGGACACCTTTGAACTGGTCCGAAACAGAAGAAAGGCAGTTGTTCAGTTCAGATGTGATCCAGGAGGCAGAGGACAGAGTGAAGATTGTCCGAGAGCACCTCAAGGCAGCACAGTCAAGGAAGAAGGCCTATTATGACAAGAGGCACCGTGGTGTAGCTTTTCAGGTTGGTGATTGGGCATACTGCTACGTCCAAAACGTATCAATAATTTCTTCTTGCTCCATGCCTCTTTTGTGTGATATTGCTATGATATTGATGAACTTCCATACACTTTTGATCATATTTGGACTAACCTATTAAATCAGTGCACCCTAGTGCCATTTCCTGTTTTCTGCAGTTTTTCTATTTTAGGTTCCCCCCATATAAAAAGTGCTTCCAAAATTCGGGAAATATCCAATAAAAAAATCAGCGTACAGGAAGCTTCGGGAATCACCGAGGGGGGGCCAGAGGGGACCCACCAGGGCCCCAGGAGCCCTCTCGGCGCGCCCAAGGGTGGGGCCAAGCCAGGGGGCCGCCTGGCCCCCTGGTGCCCCCCTGGCTGCCCCCCTTCGCCTATTTATTCCCCGTGACGCAAAAACCCCGAGAGGGGAACCCTTTTTCGCGATCTCTCCTCTGTTCCGGCGCCGCCGCGCTTCCAAGATCGGGAGCACCAGAAGACCTCTTCCCGGCACCCTGCCGGAGGGAGGAACCACCTCCGGGAGCTTCTCCACCACCATGGATGCTTCCCGGATGAACCGTGAGTAGTCCACCTTGGGCCATGTGTCTATGATCAGTAGCTATGTGATGTTCTCCACCCCTCTTTGTTCTTCATGGATTAGACCTCGTGAGCGGCCCTACATGATCGAGGCACATATGTAATCTTTCTGCTGTTGCTATGCTGAGTTTGTTGCGATCCGATGGATTATGAGATTATGTTCAGATTGTGTTTGAGTAATATATTTGATTCTCTTCTTTTATATTTATGTTCTTAAGTAATTCTTGCATGTTCTCCGTTGCTGTTTATTCCTTTGGCCAAGTAGTAGGTAGTGACTCAAAGAAGGAGCGTTATGCAAGATTGTGATTTCATGCCCCCTGATGACCAGCTTGAGTGACAGAAACATGAGTCTAGGGGATGTGTTGTTGCCACAAGGGGGAAAACAACGGTGCTTGTACTTGCGGGTGCAAGGATTGTTTACTTTACGCAAAGTTCTTTAATGCAGTTGTCCGTTGCTTTGAGTTTACACTTTGGGTGGGATTCGCAACTTAATACCAGCGAGATGTTCTGGATAGATATCTCAAGGTGGATGATTAGTAGGTAGATGCAGATGGATTTCGGTCTACTTGTCTTGGCGCACCGCCCATGCTTTTGAGCCTCTTCCTTTCTTTATAGCATAATTAGCATTGGTTTGCGCACATAATCCTGTCAATTACCCAGCTGTAATTTGTTTACCTCGCATGGCTATTTTATCGTCTTTTGGGAGAGAGACATCAGTAGTGAACATCATAGGACCCCGGTCCATATTTCCAACACTTTTTACACCCACTATCAATTTACTACTTTATTTACTTTTTCGTTGCTATCACTATCATTATTATCCCGTGTGTTTTATCCTTTGTAAGCAACAAGGCCGGAGGGATTGACAACCCCTTTGTACTCGTTGGGAGCAAAGTTATCTGTTGTGTGTGCAGGTCCACGTCAACCGCTAATCTGGCGCCGTTTTCACCTTCCTGTCGTTGCCGGAGTCCTACTGGAGACAAACGTTGGTATCTTCATCGAGGGAAATTTGCTGCTGTCTACATCTCAACCTTATACTTTGGGTAACCAACGAGGGGCGAGCAACTCTCGCGACATCAAAGAAATTTCTGGCGCCGTAGCCGTGGACTCCGCTCTTCAAGATAGGGGAGTTGCACACTATCATTTATCTTTGCTTTTTAGTCTTGTTTGTTTACCTTTCAGTTTTTTCTTTAGTGCCCTTTCTCAAAAATCAAAAAATAGATATCTTGATTTTAGTTATCCTTTCTGTTTAGTCAAGCATGTTAGGATTTGGTGCCTTGAGGGAGTCGGAGGTCTTAGATTTCCATCAAAGGGATGGAGAAAATATAGAGAAGGCATGGGACAGAACTTCTGATGCACATAGGAGAATTATGCCTTGGATACCTATAAAAATTGTGCTTTGAAATTTTTACCATGGTCTTTTTAGATGGTGCAAACACTCTCTTGATATTATAACCGAAGGGGATTTCTTAGCTTGTGATGAATCTAGAGCTCTTGAAATGATACATGGTCTATCTAGTTACTTTGTTTATGATCATAGTTTTGATACTGTTATAGATAGACTCGCTACTATTGAAAAGAGATTGGATGCTCTAGCCTTGAAAAAAGTAAAGAAACCCCAGCCAAATAAGAAAGATGTTTATATGAGATAGATGGTGACTGGGAACCATTTGTTAGAATTAGCATCTCTAACCAAGACTTCCTTGTTTTCTGTGACATTGGATCCATGGTTTCTACTATGCCAAAAGTTGTTTATGATTCTTTAAAATTTAACATGAACAAATTATCATCCTATCATGAACATGCTAATGGAGATATTTCTGAGATCCAGGGAAGGATAAAATATGTACCAGTGAAATTCCTTAATGGGATTGCAATGGTTGATTTCTTCGTCATGAAGCCAAACCAAGGAAACATAGTGCTTGAGAGGGATTTCCTCCGGGCCGTAAAAGGCTTCATTGATATAGGTAAGGGACAAAAACGCCTACGCGGTAAGGCAAAAGGTATTTAACCCTTTCCTAAAAGAAACAAGGATGAACTTATTGAGTAAGCCTTTGAATCGATTTACAACTCCGATTATTATGATGATCTTTGATTCCTTCTATTTGCATTAAGCCTAGCTAATGGCTTTAAAGAAGCGCTTTCGGGAGGCAGCCCTCAACGAATTTAGGATTTCCTTTTTGTTTTTTTTCTGTTTTTAGTGGTCTTGATGATTGTTACTACTGTAGCAACATCATTGTATCTTTACTTTTCAAGCTTTGTGCCTTTTATAGCCTCATATGACAAGGGAAGTGAAAGTTGTGACATGCTGTCCAGATACCAGATTCTGTCCTCGTGACTAGAAAAATCACAGAAAAATCCAAGTTCATCTTTTTGAGCTGAATTTTTTACACAGCGTGCTCTCTACAATTACGAAACTTTCATATGTTCTGAGTTTTTTGATTTGAGTTGCAGAAGTATCCCTAAAAAATTATTTACTACCTTCTGGTATGTTTTTCACAGATTCTGTCCTGTTTTGCCTTTTCTTCATTTTGCGAACCTTAAGCTTGCTTTTTCTTTGCAAAAACTTTTTGGAAATCTTGAGAAACAGTAGATCTTCAAGAATATTTTTATTTCCAGTAGAGTAAAAATTATTTTATTATGGATACTAACCTCGCTCATTAGATTATGATGAGTTATGTATGAAGGGAGTTTTCAAGTGTGCGAGGGAAGATGATGAAAGAAGATTCATGAGTGTCAAGCGCTCAAGATTGGGGATGCCCCCATGCATCCCCAAGAAATATTCAAGGAGACTCAAGAGTCTAAGCTTGGGGATGCCCCCATGCATCCCCTTCTCCATCAACAATTATCAGTTCGTCTCTCGTTTCACTATATTTTTATCACTTCATGCATTATGTGCTATGCTTGGAGCGTCTCTCTCTTAGGTTTTATTTTTAGTTTTCTTTAGCTTTTCTTGTTGTTCATAACAATTTAGAACCCATCTTTCTTTGTGTGTGAGAGAAACACGCTCCACTTTCAAAATATAGAACACACCATAGGACTTTTTCATGCTTATCTTTGCTGTGTGTGTTCTTTATCTTTTTCATAGCTACTGTCATGTTTAGCTCTTAGTTTTCATGCTTATCTTTTCAAAGAGCTTTTGTTTAGTTTGTTGCTGGAACTCTCTTGAGTTTTCATGTTTATCTTGTTTAGAGAGTTTTCCTGTTGCACTGAATTTTGTGTCTTGACTTGAAGTAGGTAATTGAGGTTGCTATTCTTTTGTAGTAGCAACTTGCAATAGTTTTGAGGTATTGTTTTTAGTAATTTTTGGACTTTTGGTGTTAAGATATTTAGCCTATTAGTGATATATGTCGTATTTTGGGCAATCCGTGTTTATTTTCAAAACCTACAAAATTAGTTGAGAACTCTAGCTACTAGATGGATCACTACTCTTTTGAGGTGTCGAATATTAGAGTACACTCACGTACCATGAGTCGAGGATTCGCAAGGATAACCAAACCCCCATACACTCCTCCTCAGGGTACTTATCTCTTTGTGAAACCTCCTTATTAGATTGAGAGTTACCGATAATAAGTGCATGAGTTCTTCGGACTAATGTGAGTACTCGAAAGTTGACACTTCCACCTCCCATATTTTGCTAGCCTCTCCTGTGCCGTGCATGTGACACCCCGCCTGAATACCTCTGTACATAGACGAGTGTCGCCCACACACCAGCCCAGCAATCACTCTGGTGTGCACGCTTACAAAACGTATCAAGAACATAGGCACAACTGTAAAATGATTCATAAGCCACAGTGGCTTGAATCAATATATTACCACCATAGATGGTTCATTACAGAGATGGGGGCATCGGAATATAAACTGGATACGGTAACACGGACTAGGAGCGGCTCCAATCCACAGGGATCTGACTAGGTTACTCTTCCTAGCTCGCAAACGCTCGACTCCTCCTAGGGAAAGCGGATCCTTAGATAAACCTGAAAATCTGTCTACGCGAATAGCCAGGGATGAAAGCCATGTGAGTACGTTTGAATGTACTCTCAAACAAGCAAACCAAGTAACATATACACCAAGCAAAGCAATCCATGGCATCCAAGCATGCACAAGTTATTAGAGTATATTAGTTATCATGGCATAGTAGTTTAAACAACATTAACATGATGAATCTGAACAATATTAACATGATGAATCTGAACGATATTAACATGATGAATCTAAAATATTATCATGAATAAGATTAGTGCAATAACAATCAACACATGGGCACTCACGGCCATCGCATGATCATGCAGCTTACCTCGGAGTCCTTACCGACTCCACATCGGGTCATCTAATGACCATTCAACGGGTTAGGTATCCTTCGTTACCACCCAACCAATCCGGTCATCGCATGACCATTCACTTAACACAACCATCCACCGAACTTATGTTGATCCAAGTGTGACCTAGTACGAACTGTGTCCCATGACCGAGGACGCGGCTATTCGAATATATTTGTGACTCTGCAGAGTTTGTGCACTTTATCCACACTATGGAGTTCTTCCTCCACCCAGCACAACGGAACTTGTCCCACATGTTCCTTGGAACTCGTTCTGCAAGAATGATCTAGGACTTCTCCAACGAAACTTGCCTATCGCGTAACCTCCCTACGGTATCACCGACATACTATCTTTGGTATCCCTGTGTCCTCCAGACACCGGCCAACCTATTGGCAAACGGCCACCATGTGCCAAATACTGTCCCAAAAGGGGCCTCCCGGGTAAATAACTCTGGATGTCGAGATTATAACCACCTATCGGGCCAGGGTAGCGTGCGTGCATAATCCCCCCCTCTTTGGTGATACCCGTATAAGGCACAACGACAGCCCAAGCCAAGGCCTGCCCATACAAGCGAGTGCGGTTGCACTAGTAAAGCTCGGTTCGGTGGCACTTGATCAACGGTTACTCCAGTCCAGTCCCATCAACAATATTAACTGAGAAACATATGATCAAGCATAGAAACAAAACATACCATAGCAATACTAGTACAACACGATATCATATAAGCATGGTGAAGGCAGATGATCCATACAAATGAACATGGATATGATCAACATGAACGGGGATGATAGCATGAACATAACATGAACAACATAGGCATGATACGAACCAGTAAACATGGCATGATCATTTCTAACTTATCATATCGAGTAGGCATGTCAAGATAACATAAGCATGATACTCACAAGTGAACATGGCATGATTAATATAAGCATATCACGCAAGTATGGCATAAGCATGTCAAGTCAAATTAACATATCAGGGTTTAATTCATCAGTTAAGCAACATCACATTTTAAAGCACACAAGAACACACGGCACGATGCTTTAGAGCATATATCAGATGGCTTGCTTGCCTGAAGGGGTCGATGAATACGCTGGTAAGACGTGCGATCACCTTCCGAAAAAGATCCGACGGGATCGGCGGTTCTTCGGCGAAGCCTATCGACAACCGGCGGAAAAAGGGTCAATTTCACAATGTCAAAACATTATGAAAGTTGCACCAATGGTACGGGCTTGGAAAACTGTGAACCTGGGCTTTTGAATCACCGCAATCGGATTTACGGCCGCGAAGATACGGGCGTTCGTTCGATAGGCAGAAAAATGAGCCTATCGGGTGATCGTCCACAAAATAGCAGTTTCAGACCTGGAGAGAGAAAGCACATTTAAGAAAGTACGCTTACACCGAAGGGGAAGCGCATATCTAGCCGCAGTAGAGGAAATTACGCTTTCTGACAAGGAAAGCGCACTCTCAGCCGCGGTGGAACAAAAATGCGCTTTCTCTTAGGGAAGGCGTATTCCACCCTGAAGGTGTGCGGAATACGCTTCCGCTGAGGGAAGACGTATTGCCTGGAGTGCGCGTTCGACACTTACACGCGGGCCCGGGGTTGCAGCCGTTGACGCGCGGGTCCCGCCTGTCGGGCCTTCTTCTGCACCAACCTCCTCATCTGTTTCTCTGTCTCAATCTCCTCTTCTTCTCTCGCCGCGGGCAGGGCAGAGCCGTGCTGGCGTCGCCGTCGACGGCGGGAAGGGGGCTCTCCGGCGTGGCCCTTCGGTCGCGGCTCACTGGGGCGGAGCCGCTGGGGTCGCTGGACCGTGCGGGGTGGGCCGACAGCGCCGCCCCCACTGGCCATGGCGCGAAGGCCGTGGGTGGCGTGGATGAGCCGGGCCGGCGGAGGGTCCTCGGCCGGAGCGAGCGCGACGGTGGGGCGGAACCAGTGAGGGGTGGGCGGGGCAGAGGGTCTGGATCGGAGCGGGCTCGGCGGCACCTGCGGTGAGAGATCGAGCCGTGGCCAACGGCGGCCATGGTTGTGAGGCCCTCGGCCATGGGACGAGCCCAGACAGGGGGGAAGGAGTCGGGGCTTGCTGCTGGTGCTGGGGGCTCTGGATTTGCTCCCTTTATAGCCAGGGGGAGGGGCTCAGAGATGGAGCTCGAAGCTCCCAGATAATGGCTACGTGACGGCCGGGCCGTGGAGAACACGGCGTCGGCATGCGCGTCTAGAGGCTACCAGACGATGCGGGAGCGCACGCGCTCGTCATGCGTGGAGTGGGGATCACGAAAGACATGCTTGGACACAAGGACATGGAAAATGTGGATGAGGATCCAGTACAAGCACTAGCTGGACGTGAGCTGGTCGTGAGCTGGACACGCCACATGCGTGGTCACCCAGGCCAACACGTGTCTCGCGCATGCTTATGACCAGGAACCATGTCTACATGGTGAGGTGACTCCTCAGGAGGTGGGATCACTCACTTGGAAGGGCATGGCTGGCATGGAGCTCTGAAGTGGCATGACATGTGTTGGACCAGAAAGGTGTTTGTGCTGAACGGGCGGAGGCTCATCTGGTGAAATGGTCTGGAACTTGTGTCATAGAAATCTTATCCAATGGTGATTACCTCTGCCAAGTTTGAGCACAAATGAATCATTGTACATACCAGTTCCTTTACAAATGCAACAACTAGGCAGAAGGTTTTTGTGCTGTGGTGTGGCTTTCACACTGGTCCCCTTGGCTTGAAATTTGGCAGAGCTTCATCATTCACTAGGATAAGTATGTGCACAAAATTTCAGCTCAAATGGACAAGGCTAGCTTGCACTTGCTTCACAAAGCCACCTGCTGGACAAAACCTTTGTGAATTTTGTGTGCATTACTGGCTTGGCCATTATGGCTCAAATTTGGTACAACAGCATGAAATGGGCAGGGGAAAAGGAACAAAAGGTTTGGGAGGCAATGGGCAAAGATAAATAACACTTCCTTTGGAAAATGCTATTCTGCCCTGAATTTGCAAATGGAAGCTATGCTCAAACTTTGAACTATGGAACCCCTTGTTTTGATATATATGGCCATGGCTTGGATACTAGGATCTCCACAATTCATTTGAGCACAAATGGGTCAACCAAAATTGTAGCTCCTTTGCAAATGGGCTAAAAGGGAATTATTGGCTTTATAAAGAAAATCACAATTTCCTTTATTCAATCATAGCCAGTATCTTTGGGAGAGGTCAAGAGGATAACGAAGATCGTCTCCACAAGTTTACACAACCTTTAGAGATGTCTAGGAATTTTACGGATCTAATTCCATCGATTGGCACAAATGGAATTAAGCTGATATGAAGAACATTGCACCTGACGTGGCAATATCCTTGCATATCCGGGATCGAGGGTCTGGGGAGGGATCTTGCCTTGCAAAGGGGCTGAAAAAGGTTTGCAGGGTCAAGGATTTTCTGGATTCTTCTGGTCATAAACCAGATTCCAGGGGAAAAAGATCGGGAGAAAAAGCTAGAAAGGAATAACAGCACAAAAATCGATAACCCGATTTTTGGGGTGTTACAAGGCATTGCCTCCTTCTCACTCCGAGAGTTGGCGTCCACCTTTGCCGGTACATCCAAACCCTTGGCACAATACGCTCTTTCATCATAAACCTCCTTATATCCTTCCTCAAAACAGCCACCATACCTACCTATCAAGGCATTTCCGTAGCCTTTCCGAGATATATTGCCATGCAACATCCATCTTCTCATGACTTGATCTTCATGTCATACATGCTACTTGCTTGATCGATGAGCCGCATGCTAGTTGGGCCTTGCCCTATTCATTGCTACATGACGCGCTAGTATCATTGCATATCCTGTTACACTGGAAAAGGCATACATTTGCATACATCATGATAGTTACATCTTCTTTACGATTTGAGTACTTTGTAAAGTGTGAAAGATCTTCTATACTTCTTGTAATATATAGAGTGTTGCCCCTAAAGTGAGGAAAATATCCCAAAGTGGACAAATTAAAAGATCCCAAAGAGGACAAATCAAAAGAACCCAAAGAGGACAAATGAGAGAAATAGAAAGAGCCATTGAGGCCACCAATTTTTTGTACAAAAAATAGAAAAAGGAGAAAAAGAAATAAAAAGAGAGAAGGGTCACACTACAATTCCTTTTGAGAGATCCGCACTCGTACTCCCTCTTATATCTTGTACTCCATAGAGATTATCATTTATGGATATAGCTATGTGGGGACCTTCACACTATTGAACTTGGCTTGTATATTTAAATGATGAGCCTCCTCAAATGAGCTCTAGGTCTTCTTGAGCAAGCAAGTTGGATGCACCCCCACTAGTTCCATTGGAGATCTTACCCTAGCTCATATGTGCATCCGTCGCATGGCAATCCCTACTCCTCACATCATATCTATCATTTGGCCTTCTCTCGCCTATGGTTGGTCCTCATTGATGTGAGCCTTTGACACCCTTTTTGTCTTCCTCCTCCACCATATTCTCTCTTTGCCATCCTAAGTGTCAACTTTCTTGCTTATGCTCATCCATTGCGTGAGTGCTCAAAATGTCGAAAAGGAGTGGATCATTTTGACTTGTACCTAGCTAGTGGTCTGGGGATGATTCAAGATAAGATTCCAAAGAAGACCAAGTGTGAAACTTTAGTAGATTGAGTTCTCAACACAAAAATACTTTTTCTCGTATATCCATATCCCCTTTCCTGCACGCAAACACCATTTGGAGACATTCGAGTCCCGGACAGTGAGAGCTCTTGCACCTTTATGTTCTTATGTTACTTGTTTCAATACTAAATATAGACTCTTGCCTGTTATGACTTGAATTGAATTACATGCCTTGATTTCTTTACTTAAAAGTTCTTATATGGTTGTTAGCATGTCACCACAGAAATTATGTTTTTATCATTTACCTACTCGAGAACGAGCAGGAATTAAGCTTGGGGATGTTGATACGTCCAAAACGTATCTATAATTTCTGCTTGCTCCATCCCTCATTTATTTGATATTGCTATGATATTGATGAACTTCCATACACTTTTGATCATATTTGGACTAACCTATTAACTCAGTGCACCCCAGTGCCAGTTCCTATTTTCTGCAGTTTTTCTATTTCAGGTTTCCCCCATATAAAAAGTGCTACCAAAATTCGGGAAAAATCCAATAAAAAATCAGCGTACAGGAAGCTTCGGGAATCACCGAGGGGGGGGGAGGGGCAGAGGGGACCCACCAGGGCCCAAGGCGCCCTCCCGGCGCGCCCTAGGGTGGGGCCGCGCAAGGGGGCCACCTGGACCCCTGGTGGCCCCCTGGCTGCCCCCCTTCGCCTATTTATTCCCCGTGACGCAAAAACCCCGAGAGGGGAACCCTTTTTCGCGATCTCTCCTCTGTTCCGCCGCTGCCGCGCTTCCAAGATCGGGAGGACCAGAAGACCTCTTCCCGGCACCCTGCCGGAGGGAGGAATCACCTCCGGGAGCTTCTCCACCACCAAGGATGCTTCCTGGATGAACTGTGAGTAGTCCACCTTGGACCACGGGTCTATGATCAGTAGATTTGTGATGTTCTCCTCCCCTCTTCGTTCTTCATGGATTAGACCTCGTGTGCTTCCCTACATGATCGAGGCACATATGTAATCTTTCTGCTGTTGCTATGCTGAGTTTGCTGCGATCCGATGGATTATGAGATTATTTTCAGATTGTGTTTGAGTAATATATTTGATTCTCCTCTTTTATATTTATGTTCTTAAGTAATTCTTTCATGTTCTCCGTTGTTGTTTATTTCTTTGGCCAAGTAGTAGGTAGTGACTCGAAGAGGGAGCGTTATGCATAATTGTGGGTTCATGCCCCCTGATGACTAGCTTGAGTGGCAGAAACATGAGTCTAGGGGATGTGTTGTTGCCACAAGGGGGAAACAACGGTGCTTGTACTTGTGGGTCTAAGGATTGTTTACTTTGCGCAAATCTCTTTAATGTAGTTGTCCGTTGCTTTGACTTTACACTTTGGGTGGGATTCGCAACTTAATACCAGCGAGATATTCTGGATAGATATCTCAAGGTGGATGATTAGTAGGTAGATGCAGATGGATTTCGGTCTACTTGTCTTGGCGTACCGCCCATGTTTTTGAGCCTCTTCATTTCTTTATAGCATAATTAGCATTGGTTTGCGCACATAATCCTGTCAATTTCCCAGTTGTAATTTGTTTAGCTCGCATGGATATTTTATCTTCTTTTGGGAGAGAGACATCACTAGTGAACATCATAGGACCCCGGTCCATATTTCCAACACTGTTTACACCCACTATCAATTTACTGCTTTATTTACTTTTCAGTTTCTATCACTATTATTATTATCCCGTGTGTTTTATCCTTTGTAAACAACAAGGCCGGAGGGATGGACAACCCATTTTGTACTAGTTGGGAGCAAAGTTATTTGTTGGGTGTGCAGGTCCACGTCAACCGCTAATCTGGCGCCATTCTCACCTTCCTGTCGTTGCCGGAGTCCTACTGGAGACAAACCTTGGTATCTTCACCGAGGGAAATTTTCTATTGTCTATATCTCAACCTTCCACTTTGGGTAACCAACGAGGGGCGAGCAACTCTCGTGACATCACATACCTGAGAGTGTCTCCGTTGAGGGGAACTCACCGCTTTGGCATCAAAGGAAAGCTCACTCCAAGATTTGTCGGACCTTACCACATCCTTGAGACTAGAGGACCTCTCTCCTTTCGACTTGAGATTACGGAGAGTCTGTCCATGGTGCATGACATGTTCCATGTGTCCCAGCTAAAGCAGTGCTTCAAGCAGCCAGAGCAGGCCATTGACTTGGGCGAGATCCATCTGAGTGAGGACCTTTCCTACTCAGAGCATCCAATCCGTGTTCTTGAGACGTCCGAGCGCAAGACTCGCAACAAGACCGTCAAGTTCATGAAAGTCCAGTGGCACATCACTCGGAGAAGGAAGAAACGTGGGAGCGTGAAGATCATCTCCGTTCCGAGTATCCAGAGTTGTTTCAGGCTTAGATCTCCGGACGAGATCCTGTGTTGGTGGGGGAGTGTTGTAACAGCCCATGAGCAATAATTGAAATCATCATGAGATTGTACTATGTCTGATGACTTTGTAACTTGGCATGGTGCTAGAGATTATAATTTCATGTGATGATTTAATTTTCCAAAGGGTTTTGGGCCCATTTGATTTGAATTTTAACTCCAACAGAAGGGCTCAAGAGAGGTGTTTGATGAATTGTTCCATTTGCAATTGTGCTCTCCTAAACCCCAAACTTGGCATAGCCATTTCTTTTCCCTTCCCAAGTATTTTCAAACCCTTGCTCAATTTTTGCCAACTCTAAAAATGTGGGCCATAGTTCAATGTGATTTGAATTTCAAAAATGCCCCCACTTTTTAGTTGCTCAAAAATTGGTCAAACAAATTTTAGAAAATGGAGAATATTCCAAGCTTTCCAAAACATATTTTCATATGTTTTTCTCCATTGTGTTTTGCTCAGAAGGGTTCTTGGAGTATTCCGTTTATTATTAAATGTAAAATTCCCCCTCTCTTTTCTTCTGGAGGCAGAGGACCTGCCAGGCCCAGCCCAGGAAGCCTCGCCCCACTCCCCGCAGCCCACATGGCCCCGTCCAGCGAAGCGGTACGCGGAGGCGTCCTTGGCCGTTCGACCTCCATTAGGCGGCCCTCCTTCATCGCCTTTCCACGACGGAATGGTCCCCGCCGGATTCCTCTCTCACAGCCGACCGAGGCGTCGACGTCGACGACGACCAGCGTGGCTGGAGCCTCCCCCTTTATAAAGAGGGCACCAGTGGCCCCCGCAAACCCTAGGGCTCTATTCTCCCCTCCCAATTCTCGCCGCCACCGCCTGGTTCGTCCCCAAGTCCCTCCCCTGTTCCGCCATGGCTGCCGGCCAATTCCTGCAAATTCCTCGCCCCCTTCCTCAATCCTTGGTCGTGCGCTCGGTTGCTGATACGTTCAAAACGTATCTATAATTTCTGCTTGTTCCATGCCTCTTTTGTGTGATATTGCTATGATATTGATGATCTTCCATACACTTTTGATCATATTTGTACTAACCTATTAACTCAGTGCACCCCAGTGCCAGTTCCAGTTTTCTGCTGTTTTTCTATTTCAGGTTTCCCCCTTATTGAAAGTACAAGAAAAATTCTGGGAAAAATATAGGAAAAATCAGCGTACCGGAAGCTTCGCGAAGAGCCCTGGAGGGGCCAAATGGGAGCTAGGGGGGGCCTAGGCGGCCAGAGGGCGCGGCTAGGCCCCTGGCCGCGCCAGGGGGGCGCCTGGAGCCCCTGGCCCACCTCTGGCTGCCCATTTCGCCTATTTATTCCCCGTGACGAGAAACCCTCGGGGACGGAACCTTTTTTCACGATCTCTCCTCTGTTCCTCCGCCGCCGCACTTCCAACATCGGGAGCACCAGAAGAACTCTTCCCGGCACCCTGCCGGAGGGAGGAATCACCTCCGGGAGCTTCTCCACCACCATGGATGCTTCCCGCATGAACCGTGAGTAGTCCACCTTGGACCATCGGTCCATGATCAGTAGCTATGTGATGTTCTCCTCCCCTCTTTGTTCTTCATGGATTAGACCTCGTGAGATGCCCTACATGAGCGAGGCACATATGTAATCTTTCTGCTCTTGCTATGCTGAGTTTTCTGGGATCTGATGGATTATGTGATTATGTTCAGATTGTGATTGAGTTATATATTTGATTCTCTTGTTTTATATTTATGTTCTTGAGTAACTGTTGCATGTTATCCGTTGCTGTTTATTGCTTTGGCCAAGTAGTAGGTAGTGACTCCAAGAGGGAGCGTTATGCGTGATTGTGGGTTCATGTCCCCCGATGACTAGCTTGAGTGACATAAACATGAGTCTAGGGGATGTGATGTTGCCACAAGGGGGAAAACAATGGTGCTTGTACTTGCGGGTGCAAGGATTGTTTACTTTACGCAAAGTTCTTTAATGAAGTTGTCCGCTGCTTTGAGTTTACACTTTGGGTGGGATTCACAACTTAATACCAGCGAGATGTTCTGGATATATATCTCAAGGTGGATGATTAGTGGGTAGATGCAGATGGATTTCAGTCTACTTGTCTTGGTGTATCGCCCGTGCTTTTGAGCCTCTTCCTTTCTATTTTGCATAATTAGCATTGGTTGGCGCGCATAATCCTGTCAATTGCCCAGTTGTAATTTCTTTACCTCGCATGGCTATTTTATCGTCTTTTGGGAGAGAGACATCACTAGTGAACATCATGAGATCCTGGTCCATACTTCTACCACTGTTTACACTATCAATTTACTTTCAGTATTTACTTTTCAGTTGCTATCACTATCATTATTATCTCTTGCGTTTTATCCTTTGTAAACAACAAGGCCGGAGGAATTGACAACTCCTCTGAACTTGTTGGGAGCAAAGTTATCTGTGTGTGTGTGCAGGTCCAGGAGAAGCAAGTGATTATCTTCAAACGGCGCCTCACTTGCCGAACCACCTACTTGTCAACCTTGGAGTCCTACTGGAGACAATCTAAACCTTAGCATCTTCGCTAAGGGAAATTTTCCGCTATCTACATCTCACCTTCCACTTGGGGTAACCAACGAGGGGCGAGACGTTATCTCGTGTATCATTTGCTTCTTCTCCTGCGAGTTCTTGACCCTTTGCCGGTCACAGGTAGAAGCGAGGGGCCCGGAAGCACAGCGGAGCCGTGGAGCTCCGCATGGCGTCGTCGTCCCCAAGCTCATCTTCTTCCTCTACGGCAGGACTGGGACACGCGACGTGACCCACATGGTGAGCTCCGGCCCTCTCCTTTGCCCGTAGTGGAACACAACATTGTGTCCGCGGTAGTTGTAGGTCCTCTGCCGCGCAGCTCGTTGTCGGCGAGTCGAGCGTGGTCACCGTTCCGTGGGGGCGTCGCGGGCGACCTCCCGCGTACTCCAGGTGCGCCCAGGGGGCTCATTTTCTCGCGTAGCTAGGTGCGTGCTTTTGTCAGACAGCGCCGCCGCGAAGTTCAGGTGAGCCTAGCATCGTCCCTGTTAGTCCTCGATAAGCTCCGAGGGCATCCACGTGATCGTGGTGGTTCCCTCTCCAAGTTGTGCTAGGTGGACAGGCCGGAGACGTCTCAACGACGATGAGAGCCTCGCCGTGTTTCTCTGTCGCCGGTGTCTGTCGGGTGCGTTCCAAATTCAGTTAACCACGAGAGGTTGACTCACTTGCTGCTGCTGTATTTTTGTTCAGTAGTCGGCTCTTAGCGCAGTGGTCAGGGGGGCGAGTGGAGAAGGGCGCGGCGTGGGTTCGAACCCCAGCCGGCGCAAGCCCCCTCTTTTCTTTTTTGAAGAGGCTGACGCTTGGGCCCCGCAGGTCAGTGGCCCAGGGTTGCCAGGTTAGGTGGGCTTTGGCCCAGTGGCCTCTGCCACGCGTGGGCTAGTAGTCTGGGCCGAGGAGAGAGCGAAGGAGGAGATGGGCCTTTGCGCCCGAGGCCACCCTAGGTGGCTGATCCCATTTTCTTATTCTTTTTTTTTCATTTTCTTTTCTGTTAATTCCAACTTTGATTTGAATTCAAATTCAAATCTGAATTTGGACTTTTGAGAATTTTACCCCAAACATATCTTGCCATATATGACTTTGGGGTAGATTTTCCCACTAAAGCCCATGGTGAGGTCCATTTTGCAAATTGAGCCTTAAAAATATTGAGGTGTTGGAAATTTGCATTAAGGCCCTTCAGTTCTTCTGAATTTGCAAACTGTGTTTTGATTTTTCAACTTGGGTCATGCCATATATCAAAATGGGGTAGAAAAATCTACTGATCAACATGCTCACCTCTGTGTTTATGTTGGAGATACATAAAAATTGTGAACAATGTGGAGGGGAGTTGTACCCACATGTGACCTTGCCATGTTTGATTTTTCCCCTTGTCATCCTTTGATCTTGTTTGGGTCCCACAAGTTGGCACACCCATGCATCCTTTCAATGCTTCATCTTGCCACATGATCAACCACATCTTCCACCCCATGTAGCATCCCCTTTGATACTTCATTGGTGTCAATTTTACCGACACTTCTTCGTCTCCGGAATCGATAATTTATTTCACGATGCTTATTATTGTTAAATTGTTGTTATTGTTGCATGCCATGTCATGTTGCCATGTCACTTACACCAAAGTTAAGGTTATGGCCAAAGCCATAAAATATAAATAATTGCATATGAGGTTGTTGACGTGTCGTCAACACCATCATTTAAATTTGACTAGATAGGGTCACACCATGTCTATTAAACTTGATCATCTCGTCCATGCTTGAGCATTTTGGTCTCGATGTTTACTTGGTGTTTTTTCCTTGCCGGTACCTTACGTTAGCACCTGAGACTGCCGAGGAGACTATCGTGGAGATTTTCGACACCGAGCCCGAGGACCCTGCTAGGTCGACTGATTACCTAGGAAAGGGGGTTTATATATCATTCTTTATAGCTTTCAGCTCGCTTGCCTAACTGTATTTAGAACGGTTGCTTTATCCTACAACCTTATACCTTTGCCTCCCAACTAAACCCAAACAGCCATGCCCCCACATCCTAGCAAAACCTTGTTTGGCTATGTACCTTCCTTGCTTAACCATTGCGTAGTATGTGTAGGCCCTTAACCTGCTTCTTATACCCATTGCTGCTTGGTGGAATACCATGTTATTATCAGAAATTGGTTGATATTCATTATTATGATGTTAATTTATATTTGACGAAGGATGGGAGACCGGGCTGTTCCCGCCAGGTGTTTTGTTCCATTCGAGTCACCTAGGTCCCGTGTTCCGGGTATTGTGTTTCTTGACGAGCGTGCCTAATCGTGTGTGGGATTCTATGGGGTCCCCTTGTCTTACCTACCTAGCTTCAAATCGTTCTAGTGGTGGCACGAGCTAATTTACTATTTGCAAACGTGTGTGTGCTTGGTTGGCACCCCAGCAGTTTTTGAAACAACTCGGACCAGTGGAGACATGGTTCCTCTTGTTGGTCCACACTGGTGAGCTAGGGAAGTCCCCTGCTATTCAGGTGAGGCTAAACCCGACCTTTTCCATACGGTAGAGACCGATTCGAGAGCGCGACCGGCTTTTGAGTTGGATGTGGACTCACCGGGGGCCACCCGGAACTGTGCGTTGTTAGTTAGAGGGACTCTGACGTTCTGGAGTTTCAGGCATTTACACAGCCAAGTAGAAACCGGGCGTACATGCGATGCCTATGATGGGTGATACGTCTCAAACGTATCTACTTTTCCAAACACTTTTTCTATTGATTTTCCCTCATTCTTGCATGATTTGAGCTAAACTAACCCGGACTGACGCTGTTTTCAGCAAAGCTGCCCGTATGGTTTTATTGTGCTCAGGAAAATGGATTTTTGGACATATCAGAAAATTCCCAGAAAAATACCAGAAAATACGCGTACCCGAAGGAGCCCGAAGCCAGAAGGTGGGCCAGAGGGAAGCCAGGGGGCCCCCAGACGCCCTGCTGGCGTGGCCAGGTGTGGGGCCGCGCCCTCTAGCCGCCTGGGGCCTCCCCCGTCCTCTGGTGCCCTACCGAGGCTCCTATTTATTCCCGTGACGGAAAAAATCCGGAAACAAAAGTATGTTTCCCAATTCTCGTCGCGGAGCCGCCGCCACCCTCTATTCTTCTCCGGGAGGGCTAATCGGGAGGTTGTTTTGGCCTGCAGTGAGGGGAGATCATCGCCATCGTCATCATCATCACCACTCCATCCTCCCTCCATGACTTCTCCATCCATGTGTGAGTAATTCCCTACTGTAGGCAAAGGGGATGGTAGGGATTGGATGAGTTATATCATGTAATAGATTATCAGATTGTTGGCGGCATGTTGCCTATCATCTAGATTGTTGTTTATCATCCTTGCTTCAACTTGTTGCTCTTAATGCTTGTCACTTTGGGACCGAGTGCCATGATTTCAGATCTGAACCCTATGTGTTTGCATGAATATATTTGTGTTCTTGATCCTATCTATGAGTTGTACGCACCTGTTATAGTCCGGAACCGGCGATCCCAAAGGTGACAGCTTGGGACACCAAAGGGGATGAACTATAATTTGAGGATTCCGTGTATCCATTGATTGTTAATGCTTTGTTCCGGTGCTCTTTGACAGGAGCACCTTAATCTCCATCAGTTCCTTTTGGCCCCGTTTGTAGCAGGATGGTAGGACAAAAGATGTTGTGCAAGTTCTTATTGCAAGCACGTACAACTACCTATGGGATACATGCCTAATGTTTGATTTATGCCTAGATGATCATTGCTTTTCTGTGTGCCTTGCCCCAAGTTAAATACATGACGTATCTTATCCATGCAGCGCACAACCATCCATCTCCCTAGCCTACAATGTTTTAATTCTGCTGGTTATTAGTTGTTTGCTTTTGCTGCTTTACTGTCACTATTTCACCACCATTATTACCGTTACTATCATCACCTCCATATCGCAGTTACTACTAATATCTTGTTGCAAGTAAGTGTATCTCAGGTGCGGTGGAATTGACAACTCCACTGTCAAAGCTTGTGGATATTCTTTGGATCCCCTTGAGTCGAATCTATAAATTGGGTTATCTTACCCGCGAAGAATATCTCGATCCCCTGCAGTTGTGGGTTATCAAGCCTGTTTTCTAGCGCCGTTGCCGGGGAGCATATCTTTATTCACAAGTCTACTTGAAGTATTTTACCTGCTGCAATTTATCTACTATGGGTAAGAAAGAAGACCCCAAGGTCCCGATCTTACCATCCCGTACGAGAAAGGTACTGTTTTGAGCACTAGTGCTACACTTGATTCACCTTCAGTTATGAGTAAGTTTTCTTCATCTACACCACATGATGCTTCCACTGAATCTGTTACTATGTCCGATACTTTTGATGATGCTTCTACAACTCTTGATGATATTGGTTCACTTAGTCACGCTCTTGAGAAACAGATCGCTGCTGCTGCAAAAAAAATCTGGAATTGAAATTCCTGATACTTGCTATCCTTTTGATGGAACTTACGATTATCCTGATTTGAGTAAACTCCAGGAGAGACTCCTTGACGACGATTATGTTATACTTGATGATGATTTATGAAGGGAGCTTAATTAATGCGCTGATTCCGACCCTGCCGCTATAAAGAAGCTACTAGCAAAGCACTCCTTGAAGAACAAATTTACTCCTGATCCTACTTTTTCTACGTCTCCTAGATGCATCAATGATCCTGATTATAATTTTTCTGTTGATCTTTCACTTATATCTATGGTTGAAGCTGACCCCTTTTATGGCAGAGTAAATGATGATGCTATCGCACACCTGACCAAACTCACCGAGTTGGGTGGCCTGCTTACTACGGATGAAAAGATACGAACATTTTATGTTACTAAGCTTCTTCCTTTCTCTTTAAAGGAAGGTGCTAAAGCATAGTATGATGCACTGCCATGTGGTTTCATTAAGAGTCCTCAAGACTTAGCTCACTCTTTTGTTGATAAGTACTTTCCTGCTCATAATGCTGCTTTACAAAGAATTTATAACTTTAAACAGTTGCAGGATGAGAACCTCCCTAAAGCTTGGGGGAGGTATTGCAGTCTGATCTAGGCTAGACCGGGACATGGAGTCCCTAAGAATGAATTAAATGATATATTCTATGCTGGTCTAACTGATGAATCCAGATCATATTTGGACAGTTGTGCTAGTTGTGTTTTCAGGAAAAGAACACCGGACGATGCAGAAGAATTAATGGGAAAGATTTCCAAGAACCACGAAGATTGGTCCGTCCCTGAACCACGTCCACCACCAAAAAAAGGGGCATGCTTGTCCTAAGCCCCGAAGATATGCAAGAAGCAAAGAAGTCTATTAAAGAGAAGGGTATTAAAACTGAAGACGTGAAGAATGTACCCCCTATTGAGAAGTTGTGTGAGCCTACCACTCACCCTCCTATGGTAGAGGTACACTCTTCTAGATTTCAATGCAAGTGACATCCCTCATGGTAAGCCTCCTGATCAATGTTTAGATGATCTTGATAATATTATTATGAAGCAAAATAACTTTCATGAAAGGATACAAAGTCAGTTGCATGATAATTCCCTTGCTATCAAAAGTTTTCTTGATGTTCTAGGTAGAACAGTTAATGATGTTAAATGTCTTGTGAAGCATTTTCATATGGTTCAAACTCAGCTTGAACAAATTTCTAATGTGCAAAAAGATTTGCTTGCTAACAATCCCAAACAGGTTATACAGGCCTTCGGGATTAAAACCCGAGGAGGAACTAGCACTCAAGATCCTCTCTATACGGAGGGGCATCCGAAGAGGATCGAGCAAGATTCTCAAATGCAGGAAGAAGAAATTGTTAGTTCTCCGAAGAAGAAGAAGCACAAAGAATATGACAATTCCAATGATCCAAATAGTATATCTACCTCCGATGCTGAGACTGAAGAAGGTGCTGAGCCTGAAAAGGATGGTTAAAAGAATGATCCACCCGAAGTTCGAGAAGAAGAAGCACCTGACAAACGCAAGAAATACACTAGAGAAGACTTCATCGCAAGAAGACATGGGAAGGAATGAGAACCATGGGTACAGAAACCCATGCCCTTTCCATGTAAGTCTCTCAAAACTAAAGAAGAAGAGCATTACAATAAGTTTTGTGAGTGGATGAAATCTCTTTTTCTTCAAATTCCTTTGACTGATGCTATTAAGTTACCTCCATTTTGAGATATATGAAAGATATTGTTACCAATAAAAGAAAAGTTCCTAATGAAGAAATATCTACTATGGTTGCTAACTACTCTTTTAGTGGCAAAATTCCTGAGAAGCTTGGTGATTTAGGTATACCCACCATTCCTTGCTCCATAAAGAATAATTATGTCAAGACTGCTTTATGTGACCTTGGAGCAGGAGTGAGTATTATGCCTCTCTCTCCATACAAGAGGCTTTGTTTAGAAAAACTAATCCCTACAGATATCTCTCTTCAGATGGCTGACAAGTCAACAGCCGTTCCTATTGGTATTTGTGAGGATGTTCCCGTTGAAGTTGCTAATTGTTTGATCCTTACTGATTTTGTTGTGCTTGACATGCCCGAGGATGGGAGCATGTCTAGTATTCTTGGTAGACATTTTCTTAACACCGCAGGTGCTATTATTGATTGCAATAAATGAAAGGTTACTTTTAATGTGAATGATAAATAACACACGGTGTATTTTCTGAAGAAGACTGGCAAAAGGCATGGCCTCAACTCTATAGAGAATATCGAGACCGTGAAGATTGGTGATTGGGATTTTCCTCTTCATGTGCACCACAAATACAAAACCATTATGGTGGGGACAATATCCATTGAAGTAAAGGTACCATGAATGCTCCACAGTAAGTGAAACTTTTTGCCCTATGTATTGCTAGTTTGGTAGTAGGACTTGATCAACCTTGCTATTAAATGAGTTTTATATAAGTAAAAAGTAGAGGTTGTTATGTTTGCATTTCTTTTAGCTTTATCTTTCTTGTTGAACCAAGTTTATATGTTTTCGAAACTTCACAACTCTAATCACTGCTCCAAGTTTTCAGAAAGTTTCGCAGCTTTTTGAACTCCGAAATATTTTCAACAGTGAAGTTGTCAGAAAAATTCCAGAAAAATAAAAAAAAATTCCATGCCTGGAGTGACCCAGAGGCACCTGGGGCTGACCAGGGGGGGCCACCAGTGGCCCAGGAGGCCAGCTGGCGCGGCTTGCCCCCTGGCCGCGCCCACATGCCCCACTTGCAGGTATTTCTTCCTCCTCCTCTTCTCTCTCTCTCTCTCTCTCTCTCTCTCTCTCTCCAGAAACACGAGTTCTGCACCTTGAACTTGCGATCTTGCTGCTCTCCGTCCAGAAGTTCGATCTCTCTCTACGACCTATCATTTGAGCTGAGATTTTGGGCAAATACTCCCTGGTATGTAACTCCTTCACCCCTCCAATTAGATTTTTGATTGGTGGCTTCATTTGTGAGTATTTAGTAGCTCTTCGTGCTGTTCATATGAGCTTGTAAGCATGTGTAGAAATTTATTTTCCAAGTTTTGATGCAAGTTTATGCCTTAGGTAAATGAGTAGAGTAGTTTGCCTCTACTCACTTTGTTTAAACCCTTGTTTTTGTGAATTGTCAAAAATTTCAGAAATGAGTTTGCTAGGAAAAGCAAAGGGGTGGCTTGGGAAGAAGAAGCCCGAGCGCTCCGATCGAGTTACTAGAGCTGCAGCTTCACCGTCAACAGTTAGGGTGAGCTACAATGAAGATCATGTGCCCTTGGAGTTGTTGGAAGACACGAGTCCAACATGTGCAATGATGTATCCGTGCGATGATTTTCTTACAGCTGTAGGAATTAAGGAGGAATTTTATGGCCTTTGTGCCAATGCAGGTTTGACACGGCTAGCTTTATGCCGTGTGGTACAATACAAGAAGCTCACCTCCTGCTTTGTTAACAGTTTTTGTTATAACCATGATGCTGGAACTGTCGAGTTCAAACTTTATAATGATCTCATAACCATGTCTTTGGCACAATTTTGTGATATAATAGGTGTTCCGAACGTTGGTCAGACAACGAAGATGACCACGCAGCCTTCCGAGTTGAGGACCCTCTTCAACTCCCATTGTTGCCAAGCAGAGACCGACATTCGGTGTACAAAGATTTCCAGCATTCTGTTTCCACACCTCAGGTATTTTGCGTATTTTGTTGCTAGAGGGGTGTTAGCTCGTGACAACAGGAGCAATGGTTCTGCACCAGATTTCGCTATCTATGCGAACGCCCTCTCTGGTAAGAATGATTATAATGTGGCTGCCTTAATTTCTCGGCACCTTGTTACGAACAGTAACAAAGGCGATTTATATGGTGGCGTTTACGCCACACTTATCATTGAGTCTCTTGAGTGCACACCACATCCTGATGATGTTCCCTTTTCATACTCAAGTCTCGATCTTGCGGCTATGAAGAGGCATAAGTTCGTTACCATGACTTCCCAGTTTGGTAACCTTGATTATATTTTGGGGTTTGAAAGGACCATTATTCGTGAGATCCGTGTACCTGCACCACTTTTGTTTGATAACACTCGCAGGAACAGATGGTCCTTCAATGAGATTCAGTTCGATGAGTTCATGGCTCACTACCAGCCGCATAACCCCATGGAGGGGGTTGTGCCCGATGAGGAGGAGCTTGGTGAGTTCCCACCTTTCCAGGGAGAGACCTTCACCGAGCATGGCGAGGGATCTTATTCCTCTTGGAGCGCAGGGCCTTCCTCATGGGAGGACCCAAGGGCTTCGGTGTACGCACCGGAGGGCTCATACGACTCCTGGACTTACCATTACCCCGGAGCAGGAGGCTCCTAGGGGCAGTAGCTGCTACCAACTTAGGCCAAAATCCTAAGCTTGGGGGAGTATGTGCCCTTCTCACCTTTCCATAGTATTATACGTTTTTATTTTGTTCGCTTTGATCTTTTCGAAATTTTTGCCCGTTCTTCTTTGTTCTTTTATTTTGCAAAAACAACAAAAAGATTTCTTTTTTCTTTTTCTTTCGCTAAACCTTTGAAAAACCCAAAAAGATTTCCTTTCTATCTTTAGGTTGCTTTGTTTTCATAATTCAGCTCGAGTCCGTGATGGCATTTGATTATGTATTTCCCACGTTCGGTCGTGCAAGTGACAAGGCAGTAATGACGAAGATCGACGAAAGGGATGCAACAAGGAAAACCGGTATGAACTCTTCTTGTTTCTAATTTTGTACATATGCCTGTACTTATGATTTAGAGACCATCTTGTAGCGACATAGTGCTATGTTGACAATGCTTTCCCAGTGTTCATGCTTTCCTTGTGGCTAATCTCAAATAGCTAGAGTACATAATGTGTTGTTGAAATGATTTACATGCACTGCATTGTTCATGGTTTGTCATCTTGAAGTGGTATTTCCCTTTGGAGAATTCTTGGATTGACTTGGCACATGCTTACACATGTTTATGACTGAAAAGTCTGCTATGCCTTGATGATCTTTGAATTTCAAAATAATTATATGATTTTCATGCCAAACTCAATAGAGAATATCGAGACCGTGAAGATTGGAGAATGGGATTGTCCTCTACATGTGCACCACAAATACAAAACCATTATGGTGGGGACAATGTCCATTAAAGTAAAGGTGCAATGATCCCTTCATAAGAGGTGAGACTTTTTTCTCTATATATCGCCGGTTTGTTGGTAAGACTTGATCAACCTTGCTAGCTAGCATGCTTTATATAGGTAAAAAGTGGAGCTTGTTATGTTTTCATTTGCCTTAGCTTTGATTCTACTCTATGTACCCAGTTTATATGTTTTTGAAGCTTCAAAATTCTAATCACTGCTTCAAGTTTGCAGAAAGTTTCGTAGCTTTTTGAACTCCGAGTTTTTTTTTCAAAAGTGAAGTTTCAAGAAAAATTCCAGAAAAATTAGAATAAAAATTTCCACGACGAGAGTGACCCAGGGGCCCCTGAGGCTGACCAGGGGGGCCACTAGTGGCCCAGGCGGCTAGCTGGCGGCGTCAGCCTCCTGGCCGCGCCCACAGGGAGCTTGGGGCCCATTGGCCCCACCTGCAGGTACTTCTTCTTCCTCTCTCTCTCTTTCCTCCAAAAACACGAGTTCTGCTCTTGCGTGCGTGTTTTTGCTGTTCTTGGAGACGATTTTCGATCTCTCTCTAAAACCCATCATTTGAGCTGAGATTTTGAGAAAATACTCCATGGTATGTAACTCCTCCACCCCTCCAATTAGATTTTTGATTGGTGGCTTCATTTGTGAGTATTTAGCAGTTCTTGGTGCTGTTCTTATGAGCTTGCATGCATGTGTATCAATTTATTTTCCAAGTTTTGATGCAAGTTTATGCCTTAGGTAAGTGAGTAGAGTAGTTTTCCTCAACTCACTTTGTTTAAATCCTTGTTTTTGTGAATTGTCAAAAAACTTAGAAATGTGTTCGCTAGGAAAAGCAAAGGGGTGGCTTGGGAAGAAGAATCCAGAGCGCTCCGATCGAGTTACTAGAGCTGCAGCTTCACCCTCAGCCGTTAGGGTGAGCTACAAGAAAGATCACGTACCTCTAGAGTTGCTGGAAGACACGAGTCCGGCATGCGCGGTGATGTATCCGTGCGATGATTTTCTTGAAGCTGCAGGAATGAAGGAGGATTTTTATGGCCTTTGCGCCAATGCAGGGTTGACACGATTAGCATTATGCCGTGTGATGCAATATAAGAAACTCATCTCCTGCTTTATTAAATGTTTTTGTTATAACCATGATGCTGGAACCGTTGAGTTCAAAATTTACAATAATCTCATAACCATGTCTTTGGCGCAGTTTTGTGAAGTAATAGGTGTGCCGAACGCTGGTTAGACGGAGAGGATGAACACTCAGCCCTCCGAGTTGAGGACCCTCTTCAACTCTCTTTTTAGCCAGGAGGAGAGCGATACTCGCCGTACGAAGATTTCCAGCATTTTATTCCCCCATATTAGGTATTTTGCGTACTTTATTGCTAGAGGGGTGTTGGCTCGTGACAACACGAGCAACAGTTCTGCACCAGATTTTGCTCTCTATGTGAACACCCTCTCAGGTAGTAATGATTATAATGTGGGTGCCTTAATTGCTTGATGCCTTGTTGTGAATAGTAACAAGGGTGATTTATTTGGTGGTGTTTACGCCACACTTATCCTCGAGTCTTTTAACGGCATCCCGCATCCTGATGATGTTCCCTTTTCTTACACAATCCTTGATCTTGCTGCTATGAAGAGGCATAAGTTTGTTACCACGACTTCCTAGTTTGGTAACCTTGTTTATATTTTGAGGTTAGAAAATACCATTACTCGTGAGATCCGTCTACCTGCACCACTTTTGTTTGATCGTACCTGCAGTAATGAATGGTCCTTCAATGATGTCCAGTTCGATGAGTTCATGGACCATTATCAGTTGCATAACCCCATGGAGGGGGTTGTGCCCGACGAGGAGGAGCGTGGTGAGTTCCCACCTTTCCAGGAGGAGACCATCAACCAGTCTGGTGAGGGGTCTTCTTCCACTTGGAGCGCAGGACCTTCCTCATGGGAGGACCCGAGGACTTCGGAGTACGCACCGGAGGGCTCGTACGACTCTTGGACTTACTCGCATCACCCCGGATCAGGAGGCTCCTGGGGGCAGTAGATGCTACCAACTTAGGCCAAAAGCCTAAGCTTGGGGGAGTACGTGCCCTTCTCACTTTTCCATTGTATTATTTGTTTTTATTTTTGTTCGCTTTGATCTTTTCGAAGTTTTTGCCTTTTATTCTTTGTTATTTTAATTTGCAAAAACAACAAAAAGATTCCTCTTTTCTTTTGCTTTCGTTTAACCTTTGAACAAACCCAAAAAATTTCCTTTCTCTCTTTAGTTTTCTTTGTTTTCAGAGTTCAGCTCGAATCCGTGATGGCATTTGATTATATTTCCCACGTTCGATCGTGCAAGTGACAAGGCAGTAATGACGAAGATTGACGAAAGGGAAGCAACAAGGAAAACCGGTATGAACTCTTCTTGTTTCTACTTTTGTACATATGCCAGTACTTATGATCTAGAGACCAGCTTGTAGCGACATAGTGCTATGTTTACAATGCTTTACTAGTGTTCATGCTTTCCTTGTGTCTGATCTAAAATAGCTAGAGTGCATAGTGTGTTGTTGAAATGATTTACTTGAATTGCATTGTTCATGGTTTGGCATATTGAAGTGGTATTTCCCTTCGGAGAATTCTTGGATTGACTTGGCACATGTTCACACATTTTTATGACTAAAATGTCTATCATGCCTTGATGATCTTTTTACTTCAGAATAGTTATATCACTTTCATGCCCGATTCAATTTTTTTTTGTCCCTTTGCATGATTATGACAATTATTGCTCTCTAGTTGGTCGCTTCCCAGTCTTTTGCTAGCCTTCACTCACACTAAGCGGAATTCTGCTTGTGTATCCAAACTCCTTTTTCAAACCAGTTATTCCACTTGAGTCCACCATACCTTCCTATATGTGGTATTTACCGGCCACTCCTAACTTAGACTTTCTGGTGCAATCTCGAAATTTATTCAAAAGCTTCCATTTTGTAACCGTACATGCTCATGGTGCGGCAAGGGAAAATCAGTATCTACCATGCAAAAATATTTTGACGGAAGTTTTAACTAGTCAAATTTTAAAAAAAGGAGAGTTACACCTCCCCCATACTTGATGATGGAATGAAATGGACCAAATGCTGCTAATGTTAGATGGAACGAGAACCTCCTTCCATACTTGAGGCAAAATAAAAGGTTCCATAGACCGTCAAAGGATGGATGGATTGGGGAACAAAAGTGTAAGTAAAAGCATTAATATAGTTGGCATGGGAGATATTGAGAGACCTTTACCGTTCACCGTTGACTGGAAAGTTGCGCTTCTCAAAAAGAATTTTATCTTCGTTTCAAAATCAAGTGCTCTGGCACATGTTTAGTCTTTGCTTCCAACCACATATTTTCAACCTCGCCATCAAAAAGCCACGGTTCGAGAGTCTCCCCTTTTTCTTCAAAGCACCAACTATTGAGAGCATAATTGTCATTCTTAGTGTAACATGCATTGTACCAAAGTACAACATTGTCTTCTACATGATTGTGATATTGCTTGTTCTGAAATTCTTAGTTCTAGTCTCCTTTAAGACTCCGGTGGAGTTTCTGCATTTATGTTTTGCTTCACTCATGGGGGCTAGCGAGATACCACTCTAGTATGTTCAAGCTATGTGCATTGTGATCTTGTCTTGATTTTCGGCAGCATAGTATTTACTTTTGGTTGTTTTTGATTGATCACTTGAAAGAAGGATTGCTTCGTGCATTGTCCTCATAACATTGTTTCAACACCTGCTAAACTCTTTTCGTAGTACCGGCTTATATACATCTTATGAAGCAAAAGAGTTTGTCAAAGTTTTCTTTGTCGCGTCTAGTTCGTTGAACTGAATTGCTTGAGGACAAGCAATAGGCTAAGCTTGGGGGAGTTGATACGTCTCAAGCGTATCTACTTTTCGAAACACTTTTGGTATTGTTTTTCCCTCATTCTTGCATGATTTGAACTAAACTAACCCGGACTGACGCTGTTTTCAGCAGAGCTGCCTGTATGGTTTTATTGTCTGCAGGAAAATGGATTTTTAGGTGTCTTAGAAAATTCCAGGAAAAATCACAAAACATCCGAAGGAGCTAGGAGCCAGAACTGGGGCCAGAGGGCAGCCAGGGGGGCCCTAGGCGCCCTGCTGGCGCGGCCCCACCCCTGGCTGCGCCAGCTAGCCGCCTGGGGGACTCCCACCGCCTCTGGTGCCCTAGCTCGACTCCTATTTATTCCCGTGACGGTAAAACCCCAAAACAGAAGTCGTTTTTACAGAACCCATCGCGGAACCGCTGCCACCCTCTGTTCTTCCTCGGGAGGGCTAATCTGGAGGCTTATTTGGCCTTCGGAGAGGGGAGATCGACGCCATCGTCATCACCATCACCAATCCATCCTCCCTCCATGACTTCTCTTCACATGTGTGAGTAATTCCCTGCTGTAGGCAAAGGGGATGGTAGGGTTGGATGAGTTTGATCATGTAATAGTTCATCAGATTGTTGGGGGCCTGTTGCCTATCATCTACTATGGTGTTTATCATCTTTGCTACAACTTGTTGCTCTTAATGCTTGTCACTTTGGGCCCGAGTGCCATGTTTTCAGATCTGAACCACTTGTGTTTTCATGAGTATATTTATCTTCTTGATCCTATCTATGATTTTTTATTGCACCTATTATGTTCCGGACCAGCAATCCCAAAGGTGACATCTTGGGACACCAAAGGGGATGGTCCATGTATCCATTGAGTTCAATGCTTTGTTCCGGTGCTCTTTGACAGGAGCACCTTAATCTCCATAAGTTCCCTTTGGCCCGGTTCGTAGCGGGATGGTAGGACAAAAGATGTTGTGCAAGTTCTTATTGCAAGCACGCACAACTACCTACGGGATACATGCCTAATGTTTGATATTTTCCTAGATGATCATTGTTTTTCTGTGCGCCTTGCCCCGTGTTAGAATCAATTACATGTTCACTCTTATCCATGCAGCGCCCAACCATCCATCTCCCTAGCATACATTATTTTTAATCCTGCTGGTCACTAGTTGTTACTTTTCGATGTTTTACTTTCGCCATTATCACTATCAATATCATACCACAATTGCTATTAATATTTTGTTGCAAGCAAGTATATTTCAGGTGCGGTTGGATTGACAACTCAACTGTTAAAGCCTATAAATACTCTTTGGCTCCCCTTGTGCTGAATCAACAAATTGGGTTAACTTACCCACGAGAACACTACAAACGATCCCCTATAGTTGAGGGTCATCAGATATGATGTTGCCACCAGGGAGAAAATAACGGTGCTGGTAACCGCGGTTGCAAAGATTGTTTACCTTACACATAGATTGTTAATGCAATTTTCTGCTGCTTTGAGTTTACACTTTGGGTGGGGCTCGCATTTTAATACCGACGAGATGTTCTGGATAAATATCTCAAGGTGGATGATTAGTGAGTAGATGCAGATGGATTTCGGTCTACTTGTCTTGGCTTACTGTCCATACTTTTGAGCCTCTTACTTTCAAGTAGCATAATTAGCATTGCGGTGCATTTATAATTCTATCAATTGACCAACTTTAATTTGTTCACCCAACTTAGCTGTTTATCGTCTTTTTGGAGAGAGACATCACTAGTGAACATCATGGGACCCCGATCCATATTTCCACCATTGTTTACACCTCCATTTTATTCCCGTTTTTAATTTCAGTTGCAATTATCACTACCACTACTATTATCCTGTGCATTTCATCCTTTGTAAACAACAATTTTGGGGACATTGACAACCTCTCTGAACTTGTTGGGAGCAAAGTTATTGGTTGTGTGTGTAGGTCCAGGCAAAGCAAGTGATTTTCAATGGTGCATCACTTGTCGAACCACCTACTTGTCGATCCTTGGAGTCCTACGGGAGACATAAACCCTATCCTCTAAGTTAGGGGAAATTTGCAGCTATGCTACATCTCAACCTTCCACTTGGGGTAGCTAACGAGGAGCACTACTTCAGTGCCATCATCAAGCGGAAAATTTCCCTCGGTGAAGATACCAATGTTATCAAACCATTAGAACTTCAACTTCTTCAAGGAGGTGTTCAATAAAGAGTAAAAAGTGCAGCGAACAAAAGAAAGGAAAACGTAAATGCAAACAGTTGTAATAAATGTTTGAAGATGGACCGAGGGCCATGGTTTCACTAGTGGTGTCTCTCCAAAAGATGATAAACATGCTTGGTGAACAAATTACAGTTGGGCAATTGACAGAATTATAAACACATCGCAATACTAATTATGACAAAGAGAGCATAAGTGATATGTCCTAAATGTATCTATAATTTTTGCTTGTTCCATGCTTGTTTTATGTGGACTAACCTATTAATCTAGTGCACAATGCCAGTTTATGTCTGTTTTTGTCCGTGCGTTGCAGAAAAAGGCTGAAAATTCAATATCGCCGGAAAAATCCAAAAATATTCCAGAAATTCTAATTTACCAAAGATTCCAAAAGCTCAAAGAAGAGCCAGAGGGGGCCAACCTCTGGCCAGGTGGACAGATGGCGCGGCCAGGGCCTAGCCACGCCCCCTGGCCGCCTTGTCAGGTGGCCCCACCTCCGGTACCCCTCTTTCGCCTATATTTACCCCTTGTTCTGATAACCCTCGGGGAGGACTGGTTTCCGTTATCTACGCCACTGTTCTGCGGCCAATGCGATCCCGAGATTGGGATCAATGGAAGTTCCTATCCCGGCACCTTGCCATATGGAGGATTGATCTCCGGAGGCTCCTCCACCACCATGCTTTCCTCCGAGATGCTTCGTTAGTAGTTTCACCATGGACCTAGCGTTCATGGCAGCAAGCTAGATGATGTATTCTATCCAATTTTGTGCTTCATTTATTAGACCTTGTGAGCTGCCTATCATGATCAAGGTACAACAAGTAAGATGTATAAATTGAGACAAGATAATAACAAGCAAGAGTCTTTATCTAGCATTGAAACTAGTAAAGGTGTAAGAGCTCTCGCTGTTCGTGACTCAAATGTCTCTAGTCGGTATTCCCGTGCAGAATGGGAGATGGGTTTAGAGCATACAAATACTTAATAGTTGCTGAGAACTGAATCTACTATTTTTCACACATGGTCTTATTGGAATTTGTAAGAGCAAAATTTTGCCCCCATGTGTTTGGGATATTGTTGGACAAAGAAGTAGAGGAACTAACAATGTTTTCGAGTGTAAACAGTTGCTTAGGTTCCTGGAGAACAAGTTGAATGGTAGATCTTCAAGGAAAAATGTCCAGGAATGGAGAAACTATTCCTTGGACTGAAGCTTAATCACGATGGGTGACCCCTAAAAATTACGGTGCCTCGAAGAAGAACTCATCGAAGGAAATGAAGAAGATGGTGCTAGAATTAGCAATTTTTGTGTAGTTCTTTTTAATTCTTTGAGTCATAGGAAAAAATGTACTATCAAGAGGGGCTGGTAAGTCGAAGCTGAAGTTATTTTGAAAACGCGCAGCTCGAAACCAAACCTAGTGAGATATTCATAGGAGAAATCTCATGTGTCCCGAGTAAAGTTTTGATGGAAAAGGCTTTGTACTTTCCGCCTTCGAAACTGAACTCAAACTATGAGTCCGCTTTACTTGGTCCACAAGTAAGGTTGCACATTGATGACAAACCCGACCGTTGTGGACACGCGTCAAGTTGTCACTTCGGGTCAAATCAGTCATTTCGCACCTTGGGATCGCCACCTATAACTACGCCGCCCCCGCCGTCATTTGCGGTTGGCTGCCCCATGATTATTCTCTGAGAGAAAGACTGCTGTGAGCATCCCAAGAAAGATACCGAAACTAAACCAAAAGCCTTCCACCGAAACACAAGTCCTATTGATCTAAGATGATTCACTATGACTTAGGTTGGTGCAGTGGAGAAATGGACGGAGAGAGGTTAGGTCCTATGTTCAATCACAAGTCCCTCCAACCAAACGTAGCACTTTGAAGAGTGTGAACTGGTCGAACAAACATTGCTGCGTACTGAGGCTCATTCTACCTTCTTGCATTTACATTCCGTACCTTTTGCTTCAATATTATGCTTCGATATCATTTGCTTCACTATGTTTAGTTTCATTACTTAGTTTTGCTTCTCTGTTATTCCTTCTTGTTTTCTAGTTGCTTGTTTTGTTTCACTTTGAAGTTTTTGTCAAAAAAATTGAAGTGATCATTCACCCCCTCCCCCTCTGATCAAATTCTCGGTCTTTCAGAATATTATTATGACTCATCCCGAGACCGTCGGTTAGGTACTAGTCAATTCGATCATATCCCTTTCGACTTTGAGCACTCATGCAATGAATGATGACAAGCAATATTAGTTGGCACTTAGGATGGCGAATAGAATAAATAATGGGGGTAGGAAGTCAAAAAGTGAGAAAGGCTCACACCAATGAGGATAACCTTAGATGAGGGATTGTGTCGTGGTCATGCCAAAGGGATACCCTTAGCAAGCATAAACCATTGGGTTCCCTTAACATATGGGTACCGTAAGGATCTAACATGTTCTCTAAACTCTAAAACAAAGAAAGAAATAAAAAATACTACAACACATTATCAAGTGATAAATGGTCTTCGAGTTACCTATTAATCAGAGTAAAAAGAAGGTCACCGAGTATCAGTTACTCGGAGTAAAAAGAAGGTCCCCAAGCTATCAATTACTCAGAGTAAAAAGAAGTTCCCCGAGCTATTAGTTACTCGGAGTAAAAATAAGGTCCCCGAGCTATCAGTTACTCAGAGTGGAGGCTACCGAGCTAAACACTACTGAGAGAGGAAGAATGGCAAACGTTCCTAGGAGAATTGAAGCCTTAGGCGTTTCTTCTCCTTTATCATCACTAGTTGGTAGTCAGTTTTATGTATTGATGAGCATTATTCCCTTGTAATTAAAATCCACCATTAAGGCATTAAAGGGCAGGGCGTACTCTTTATAAGTGACCCTCGCCCAAGGTAGGGTTACGCATAAATCCTCTTTAAAAAAACTCTCAGCAAGAACTCCCTAGATCTTGCGTACTTTGCGTCACCATATATAGCTCCATCCATACCCCTATATCTGTTGTCAGGATCATATCCACGATAGATTGCCATACAACGGATGCACATAGATCTATGAGTATATGAAAGATCTCCAATGAAACTAGTGGGGGTGCATCCAACTTGCTTGGTCAAGAAAACCTAGAGCTCTTTTGAGGAGGCTCATCATTGGAATACACAAGCCAAGTTCTATAGTGGAAGGATCCCCACTTAGTTATGAATGAATGAAATGAAAACTCTCTATGAAGTACAAGTGCTACTTTGAGCAGAAGTGTGAATCTTTAAAAAGAAGAATAGTAGGGTTTCCCCTTCTCTTTTTTTATTTTTCGTTTTCTCCTTTTTCTCTTTTTTTATTTTTTGTGGCCTCTATTGCTCTTTCTATTATATCTCTCATTTTGTCCTCTTTGGGATCTTTTCATGTGTCCTCTTTTGGGATCTTTTAATTTTGTCCTCTTTGGGATCTTTTCCTCACATTAAGGGCAACACTCTATATATAAAAAGATGAACATGATCAACATACTTTTACAAGGTCCTCATTATAAAACTGAAACTATATCATGATGTATGCAAGGTATGCCTCTGCCAGTGTAGTAGGATATGCAATGATACTAGCATCACATGTAGAAAAAAGTTGTAAGGGCAAAGCCCAACTATCATGCGGCTTTATGATCAAGCAAAATACATATGACAATGAAGAATAGCATCAAGTCATGAGAAAGATGGATTTTGCATGGTAATGTATCTCGGAATGGCTATGGAAATGCCATGATAGGTAGGTATGGTGGTTGTTTTGAGGAAGCTATAACGAGGCTTGTGTATGAGTATGACAGAGCGTATCATGCGAAGGATTTGGATGCACCAAAAAAGTTTGCACCAACTCTCAAGATGAGAAAGGGCAATGCATGGTACCGAAGATGCTAGAAAAATATAGGCTGGTGGAAGTGCCAACAACCGAATACTCAGATTAGGCAAAGGAACTCATCCACTTATTATCAGTAACTCTCTATCTAGTTAGGAGATTCACAAAGAGTCAAGCACCTTAAGAGAAGTGCTTGGGAGTTTGGTTATCCTTGCGCATCCTTGACCCATGATACGTCAGGGTATTGGGGTTTTGTACAGAAAACAATATTTTTTTCTACCTACGACACCCAATGCCCAAGATCTATGCTATGCTGATGTAAGTAACGGAGGGAATCTGTGTTCATACCTTTGAAGACCGAAAGTGGGAAATGATATACTGCGATCCTTACGACCTCTTGGTTGTGATGAAGTCCTCCAATGATGAAGGAGTACCACATGTGCGGCACCTCACGGGATTACAAGCGTACGGCGTAGTCGATGTCCCCCGGGCTCCGAACCAGGTAACAGGGAAAAAAGACGGATTCGGATCCCGATTCCGGCAGCGCAACGGCGTGCGTATGGTGGAGAAACCCCTAACCTAGTACAAGCTCCAAACAATGGGAGCCCGACGATGGTAGGAGAAAGAGAGAGAGAGAGAAAGAGAGAGAGAGAGAGAGAGAGAGAGAAAGAGAGAAAGAGAGAGAGAGAGAGAGGATTGTCATCGTATTGTGACGACAGATGCCATGGGGATGGCTAAAGAGGGGGACAAACCGAGGTGAGTGTCGATGGTGCCGGAATCGAGAATGGGGACAAATACAGCGAGACACCACAATGTACCCAGGTTCGGGGCTCTCCGTAGAGATAACCCCCCTACTCCTGCCATGCTAACTATGAGGAATAACTCGGGCTAAAATGAATGCTCCTTGAGTTGTATCAGAGGAAGGAGAGGAAGGATCTAGGCAATACTCTCTCCTACATCTATGTGTGGTGGGTGAAGTGGAGTAAATGTGGATCGCCCCCACGCAGGAGGGATTCTTTGGGCTCTTATAGGCCAAGCCCAGGGTATAACAGTAACTACATGTTGATATGGGGCCTAGCTGTAATCCTCTGGTAACTTTCTAGGACCCGCCAACTACGCCCTTTCCGGGTGCCAGGCGCCAAAAAGATATAGAGCTATCTTGTCCGGGGAATCTTGTAGCTTGCAGGCCTGGAGGGCCCTACGAGTAGACTTGTGGCTTCCTCAGAGCCTTGTCATGTCCGGCGTCGTGTCAGCCGGACGTGTCTCGGGAACATCATGCCTCTGACAGGTCGGCATGGTACCTTGCTTCTCTGCCATTCGGATCTCTCGGGATCACCTATTGATGACCTCAGGCCAGGTGCGCCCATCTGGCCCCGGGTCAACTCTTCTTGGGTGAGCTCGGCTGATCTTGCAGCCACTTTGGCCGACTGAACTTTGGAGGTCCTGCAGAGAACCGATAGCGGGGCCTGCACATGTTCCTCCAACAGTTAACTTGAATCTTGATGGTTCTTCATAGCTGATTGCTCTTCAAATGATTAGTTGCTATCAACAGGCCGACTGCACCTCAGTCTGCCAATTGCATTGGTTTTGTCCAACTGCCTCTCAACCGGCCGATTGCACCTCAATCGGCCGATTGCACTGGTTCGATCAGCCGACTGCTCCTCAACTATCCGATTGCTTCCAACGGTTACTTTGACCAGAATCTTTACCGGCCCACGTCGCTCCGAATTCGCTGCGCGGAACAGTTAATTCATCGTGGCACACCACCTATGCGTGACAGGATATTACTGCAACCCTCGGGCCACGCGTGCATGATTGATTTCTACGCACGCTTCTATTCTTGTAGACTATGTTGGGCCTCCAAGCACAGAGGTTTGTAGGACAACAACAATTTCCCTCAAGTGGATGACCTAAGGTTTATCGAACTCAGGGAAGTAGAGGTTGAAGATGGTCTCTCTCAAGCAACCATGCAATTAAGATACAAGAAGTCTCTTGTGTCCCCAACACACCTAATAAAACTAGGAGTTGTATAGGTGCACTAGTTTGGCGAAGAAATGGTAAAATATGGGTGATAGGTGTGAAAAATAAAGGTAATATAAATCTGTAATAAAAATTACAACAAGAAAACAAGTGGTAAACGTGAGCACAAACAGTATTGCAATGGTGAAAATAAGGCCTAGGCTTCATACTTTCACTAGTGGAAAGTCTCAACAACATTAACATAGTCTAATCACATGATATTTCCCATAAAACATGCAATGGAGACGCACTCGGAGGTCAATCATTTGTGGTCAAGAGAGGATGAGAATTATGTTGGGCTACAAAAGCACAACTCAGAGTTCGTAGTTCTCAATATATAGATTCCCCTATGTCACCGTGGACATCCAAAGAGAGTACCAAAATCACCACAACATATCTCAAGGATATTCAAAGAAAAGCACCAAGAGACTCTCAATCTTCAATCAACACACAAAAGAGGAAATCACTCATGAAAATATTCTTCTAACCCATGTCTAATAGACCGCTGTCACCATGGTCTCGGGGATTATACTAGATAAGATCAAGTCAGTACATAATCCAATACATAGAGGAAGGGGAAATATCATGGGATCACGCTAGATTAACATAGCCTAAGATCACAATGAAGATCACATCATGGGAGAGAGAGAAGACCACATAGCTACTGGTAAAAACCTCAGCAACGAGGAGGAACTACTCCCGCATCATGGAGGGAGGAAGCAACATCAATGGAGATGAATCCGGGGGCACTTCCCCGTCCCGGCTGGGTGCCGACACAGGAATTCTGGTCCCCCGAAGCTTGTTGGTGATGGCGGCGGAGATCGGAATTGCTTATGGAGAAAAGGGGTCTGGAATCAGGGTTTCCGCGACGGGGGTATAAATAAGAGCCAAAGGGGGCACCGGGGGGGGGGGCACCAGGAGTCCAGGCGGCCTCTCGGCGCGGCCCCACCCTAGGTCGCGCCAGGAGGGCACTTGGGGGCTGTGGGACACCCCTCGACCACATCCTCCGGCTGGAGGACTCTTCTAGAACGCTGATTTATATATATTTTCCCGCAATTTGCTAAGCACTTTTAATAATGGGAAAACCTGAAATACAAAAACAGCAGAAAACAGAAACTGGCACTGGGGTGCACTGAGTTAATAGGTCAGTCCAAATATGATCAAAAGTGTATGAAAGTGTATCTAAAACATAGCACTATCACACAAAACATGCATGGAGCAAGCAGAAATTATAGATACGTTTGGGACGTATCAACATCCCCAAGCTTAATTCCTGCTCGTCCTCGAGTAGGTAATGATAACAAGCATAATTTCTGTGGTGACATGCTAACAAACATATACGAACTTTGTAACTATAGAAATCAAGGTATGTAATTCAATTCAATTCATAACAGGCAAGAGTCTATATTAGTATTGAAACAAGTAACATAAGAACATTAGGTGCAAGAGATCTCCCTGTCCGTGACTCGAGTGTCTCCAAATGGTGTTTGCGTGCAAGAAGTGGGAGATGTGAATACGAGAAAAAAAATATTTTTTGAGAACTCAATCTACTAAAGTTTGACACTTAGTCTTCTTTGGAATCTTATCTCGACTCGTCCCCAGACCACTAGCCAGGTACAAGTCAATTTGATGCACTCCCTTTCGATATTTCGAGCACTCATGCAATGGATGAGCGTAATCACGAGAGTTGACACTTAGGATGGCAAAGAGAGAGATAAGGTGGAGGAAGAAGACAACAAGGGTGTGGAAGGCTCACATCAATGAGGATAATCATAGGCGAGAGAAATCCAAATGATAGATATGATGTGAGGAGTAGGGATTGCCATGCAACGGATGCACATATGAGCTAAGAAAATCTCTCCAATGGAACTAGTGGGGGTGCATCCAACTTTCTCGCTCATTAAGACCTAGAGTTCTATAGTGTGAAGGTCCCCACATAACTATATGCATAAATGACAATCTCTATGGAGCACAAGATAAGAGGGAGTAGGAGTGTGGATCTTTCAAAAGGAATAGTAGCGTTGCCCCTTTCTCTCTTTTTATTTATTTTTCTCTTTTTTCTCCTTTTTGTATTTTTTGGTGGCCTCAATGGCTCTTTCTATTTAACTCTCATTTTTCCTATTTGGGATCTTTTAAATTTGTCCACTTTGGGATCTTTTCTTCACATAAGGGCAACACTCCATTTTACTAGAAGGTATAGAAGATCTTCACACTTTACAAGGTACTCAACATAAAGAAGATGTAGCTATCATGATGTATGGAAAGGTATGCCTATGCCAGTGTAGCAGTAACATGTATGACATGAAGATCAAGTCATGAAGAGGTGGATGTTGCATGGCAATATATCTCGGAAAGGCTATGGAAATGCCTTGATAGGTAGGTATGGTGGCTGTGTTGAGGAAAGATATAAGGAGGTTTATGATGATAAAACAAGAAACGAAAAGATTTATTGCAACATCTAAAGATATACCTTCAAACACTTACCTCCCCGGCAATGGCGCCGTAAATAGCTTGATGTCTATGCACACTTCTATTCTTGTAGAGTATGTTGGGCCTCCAAGCGCAGAGGTTTGTAGGACAACAACAATTTCCCTCAAGTGGATGACCTAAGGTTTATCGAACTCAGGGAAGTAGAGGTTCAAGATGGTCTCTCTCAAGCAACCCTGCAATTAAGATACAAGAAGTCTCTTGTGTCCCCAACACACCTAATACAACTAGGAGTTGTATAGGTGCACTAGTTCGGCGAAGAGATGGTAAAATATGGGTGATAGGTGTGGCAAAGCAAGGTAATATAAATCTGTAATAAAAAGTACAACAAGCAAACAAGTGGTAAACGTGAGCACAAACGGTATTGCAATGGTGAAAACAAGGCCTAGGCTTCATACTTTCACTAGTGGCAACTCTCAACAACATTAACATAGTCTACTCACATGATATTTCCCATAAAACATGCAATGGAGACGCACTCGGAGGTCAATCCTTTGTGGTCAAGAGAGGACGAGAATTATGTAGGGCTACAAAAGCACACCCCAGAGTTCGTAGTTCTCAATCTATTGATTTCCCAATGCCACTGCGGCCATCCAAAGAGAGTACCACAATCACCACAACATATCTCAAGGATAGTCAAAGACAAGCACCAAGAGACTCTCAATATTCAATCAACACACAAAGAAGAAGTCACTCATGAAAATATTCTTCTATCCCATGTCCAATAGACCGTTGTCACCATGGTCTCGGGGATTATACTAGATAAGATCAAGTGAGTACATCAATACAATACATAGAGGAAGGGGAAATATCATGGGATCACCCTAGATTAACATAGCCTATGATCACAATGAAGATCACATCATGGGAGAGAGAGAGAGAATACCACATAGCTACTGGTAAAAACCTCAGCCCCGAGGAGGAACTACTCCCGTATCATGGAGGGAGGACGCAACGAGGATGGAGATGAATCCGGGGGCACTTCCCCGTCCCGGCAGGGTGCTCGCATAGGAATTCTGGTCCCCTGAAGCTTGTTGGCGATGGCGGCGGAGATCACTATTTCTTCTGGATAAAAGGGGTTTGGAATCAGGGTTGTCGCGACGGGGGTATAAATAAGAGCCAAAGGGGGGCACGGGGGAGGGGGGCACCAGGAGTCCCGGCGGCCTCTCGGCGCGGCCCCACCCTAGGCCGCGTCAGGAGGGCGCCTGGGGGCTGTGGGCCACCCCTCGACCACATCCTCCGGCTAGAGGACTCTTCTAGAACGCTGATTTTTATATATTTTTCCTGGAACTTTATCGGAGCACTTTTAATAATGGGAAAACCTGAAATACAAAAACTGCAGAAAAAAGAAACCGGCACTGGGGTGCACTGAGTTAATACAGAAACTTTATCGGAGCATTAACCTATTAACTCAGTGCACCCAGTGTCAGTTTCTGTTTTCTGCTGTTTTTCTATTTCAGGTTTCCCCCGTATTAAAAATGCTCCAAAAAATTCCAGGAAAATACAATAAAAAATCGGGGCATCGGAAGCTTCTGGAATAACCGAGGAGGCTCTAGAGGGGACCCACCAGGGCCCTAGGCGCCCTCCGGGCACGCCCTAGAGAGAGGTCGCGCCAGGGGGCCACCTCGACCCCCGGTGGGCCCCCTGGCTGCCTCCCTTCGCCTATATATTCTCCGTCATGTGAAACTTCCGAGGACAGATTCCTTTTTTGCGATCTCGCCTCTGTTCCTCCACCGCCGCGCTTCCAAGATCAGGAGCGCCAGCAGACCTCTTCCCGGCACCCCGCTGGAGGGAGGATTGACCTCCGGGAGCGTCTCCTCCACCATGGACTCTTCCCGGATTATCCGTGAGTAGTCCACCTTGGACCATGGGTCCATGATCAGTAGCTATGTGATGTTCTCCTCCCCTCTTTGTTCTTCATGGATTAGACCTTGTGAACAGCCCTACATGATCAAGGCACGTATGTAATTCTTTCTGCTGTTTCTATGCCAGTTTGCTGGGATCTGATGGATTATGAGACTATGTTTAGATTGTGATTGAGTAATATATTTGGTTCTTATCTTTTATTTTTTGTTCTTGAGTAATTTTTGCATGTTCTTCATTCCTGTTTATTGTTTTGGCCAAGTAGTAGGTAGTTACTCCAAGAGGGAACGTTATGCTTGTTTGTGGGTTCATGCCCCCTGATGACTAGCTTGATTGACGGAAACATGAGCCTAGGGGATGTGCTGTTGCCACAAGGGGGAAAACAACGGTGCGTGTAACCGCGGTTGTAAGGATTGTTTACTTTACGCAAAGTTCTTTATAATGCAGTTGTCTATTGCTTTGGGTGGGGCTCGCAACTTAATACCAGCGAGATGTTCTGGATAGATATCTCAAGGTGGATGATTACTAGTAGATGCAGTTGGATTTCGGTCTACTTATTTTGGCGTAACTCCCATGCTTTTGAGCCTCTTCCTTTCTTTGTAGCATAGTTAGCATTGGTTTGCGCCCGTAATCCTGTCAATTGACCAGCTGTGATTTGTTTACCTCGCATAGAAGTTTTATCGTCTTTTGGGAGAGATACATCACTAGTGAAGATCATGGGACCCCGGTCCATGTTTTCATCACTGTTTACACGCTCAATTTACTTCTTGCTTCACTTTCCATTTGCAATTATCATCACTATTATCTGTTGCATTGATCCTTTGTAAACAACAAGGCCAGAGAGATTGACAACCTCTCTGAACTTCGTTGGGAACAAAGTTACTTGTGTGTGTGCAGGTCCAGGTTAAGGGAGCAATATCTCAAATGGCGCGTTGCTCGCCTCACCACGTACTTGTAGTTATCGGAGTCCTGTGGGAGACACTCTAAACCTTGGCATCTTTGCCAAGGGAGATTTTCTGCTATCCTATATCTCACCTTCCACTTGGAGTAAGCAACGAAGGGCGAGAAGCCATTATCATCTCTCGCGCATCAAGAAAATTTCTGGCGCCGTTGCCGGGGACTCCAATCTTCAAGATAGGGGAGCCGCACACTATCTTTTACCTTTGATTTTTAGTCTTTTTAGTTTACCTTTCAGTTTTTACCTTTGTGTCCTTTATCAAAAATCACAAAAAAAAATGTTTGCACACTTGCTTCTACTATGGGTTCCACTGAAAACACCAAGTTGTGTAACTTCACTAGTCACAACAACAATGATTTTATCTGTACTCCTATTGCTACACCTTCTACTTCAACTACCTCTTATGAAATTAAACCTGCCTTGCTGAACCTTGCTATGAGAGATCAATTCTCTGGTGTTGGAGATGTTGCTGGTTTACACTTAAATAATTTTGTTGAACTCTGTGTTATGCAAAATTATAAAGAAGTAGAAGGTGATTGATACGTCTTGATACGTCCCAAACGTATCGATAATTTCTGCTTTCTCCATGCATGTTTTGTGTGATATTTCTATGATCTAGATACACTTTCATACACTTTTGATCATATTTGGACTAACCTATTAACTCAGTGCATCCCAGTGTCAGTTTATGTTTTCTATTGTTTTTCTATTTCAGTTTCCCCCCACATTAAAAGTGCTCCAAAAATTCGGGAAAAATCAGATAAAAATTCAGCGTGAAGGAACCTTCCGGGGTCCCGAAGGGGGACCGGGTGGGACCCACTAGGGCCCCAGGCGGCCACCTGGCGCGGTCTTTGGCTTGGCGGCACCAGGGGCGACTGGACCCCTGGTGTCCCCCCCCCCCGGTGCCCCCTTCGCCTATATATCTCTCATGACGTGAAACTTCCGAAGACAGAACCCTTTTCCACGATCTCGCCTCTGTTCCGCCGCCGCCGCGCATCCAAGATCGGGAGCGCCAGCAAACCTCTTCCAAACACCCTACCGGAGGGAGCATCGACCTCCGGGAGCTTCCCCTCCACCATGGACGTTTCCCGGACGTCCCATGAGTAGTTTCCTTTGGACCATGGGTCCGTGATCAGTAGAGATGTGATGTTCTCCTCCCCTCTTCCGTGATTCTTATCTTTTATATTTTTGTTCCTCAGTAATTCTTGCATGTTCTCCATTGCTGTTTATTGCTTTGGCCAAGTAGTAGGTAGTAACTCCAAGAGGTAACGTTATGCTCGATTGTAGGTTCATCCCCCCTGATGACACGCTTGAGTGACAGAAACATGAGTCTAGGGGATGAGATGTTGCCACAAGGGGGAAAACAATGGTGCTTGTAACCGCGGTTGCAAGGATTTTTTACTTTACGCAAAGTACTTTATAATGCAGTTGTCTGTTTCTTTGGGTTTACACTTTGGGTGGGGCTCGCCACTTAATAACAGCGAGATGTTCTGGATAGATATCTCAAGGTGGATGATTAGTAGTAGATGCAGTTGGATTTCGGTCCACTTATTTTGGCGTACTGCCCTTGCTTTTGAGCCTCTTCCTTTCTTTTGTAGCATCGTTATCATTGCGGTGCGTTTATAATCCTGTCAATTGCCCATCTGTAATTTGTTTACCTCACATAGCAGTTTTATCGTCTTTTGGGAGAGAGACATCACTAGTGAACATCACGGGACCCCGGTCCATATTCTCATCATTGTTTACACACTCATTTACTTTTCTGCTTTTACTTTCAGTTGCTATCATTAGCATTATCCCTTGTGTTTTGATCCTTTGTAAACAACAAGACCGGAGATATTGACAACCTCTCTGAACTTCGTTGGGAGAAAAGTTATTTGTGTTGTGTGCAGGTCCAGGTCAAGGAAGCAACTTTTGTCTTATTCGGTGCCATTGTTTTTTTGCCACCTACTTATCATCTCCGGAGTCCTACGGGAGACAAACCCTATCCTCTACATAGGGGAACTTTGCTACTATCCTATATCTCACCTTCCACTTGGGGTAACCAACGAAGGGCGAGAAACCATTATCATCATCTTGCACATCAAGAAAATTTCTGGCGCCGTTGCCGGGGACTCCCAGTGATAAGATAGGGGAGTTGTCCACTACCTTTTACCTTTACATTTTAGTCTTGTTAGTTTACCTTTCAGTTTTTATCTTTGTGTCTTATATCAAAAATTACAAAAAAATCTGCCACACTTGCTGCTACTATGGGTTCCACTAAATACACCAAGTTGTGTGACTACACTAGGCACAACAACAAAGAATTTATCTGCACTGCTATTGGCACACCTGCCACTTCAGCTACCTCTTATGAAATTAAACTTGCTTTGCTAAACCTTGTTATGAGAGATCAATTCTCTGGTGCTGGAGATGATGCTGCTTTACACTTAAATAATTTTGTTGAGTTATGTGATATGAAAAAGTATAAAGAAGTAGAAGGTGATGTTGTTAAGCTCAATCTTTTTTCCTTTCTCTTTGAGGGAAGGAGCTAAAATCTGGTTTCAATCTTTGCCTAGGAATATCATAGATTCTTGGGATAAGTGCAAAGATGGTTTTATTGGGAAGTATTACCCACTAGCTAAAATTATCCAATTAAGAAGTAACATTATGAATTTTAAGAAATTGGATAATGAACACGTTGCCCAAGATTGGGAACGTATGAAATCTCTTGTTAAGAAATTCCCTACACATGGTTGGACTACCTGGATTGTTATCCAGACTTTTTATGCAGGCTTGAACTTTACCTCACGGAACCTGTTAGATTCGGCCGCGGGAGGAACCTATTTATGTCAACTACACTTGATGCTGCCACAAAACTTCTCGATGAGATGATGACCAATTATTGCCAATGGCACACCGAACGCGCTGCAACAAGTAGGAAGGTAAACTCTGTCGAGGAGATTACCTACCTAAATGAAATAGTTGAATTAATTATATCTCTACTTACGAAGCAACCCTCTATTGATCCTCATGATGTTCCTTTAAATTCTTTGGTTGCTCAGGACCAAGTAGATGTGAACTTCATTGGTAGAAACAACTTCAACAATAATGCTTATAGGGGCAATTTTGATAGTAATTCTAGACCGTTTCCATCCAACTATGGGAACAACAACACCTACCCAAGCAACAAGAACCCCACTTTTGAACTAGAAAGTATGCTTAGAGACTTTATCACTACCCAGAAAGCCTTCAACAAGAATGTAGTAGAAAAGTTAGCTAAATTAGATAATCTTTGTTTGAAGGTACACAGCTTAGCCCTTGATGTTGAGATGTTAAAAATTAGAACCTCTCCCCTTGAGGAGAGGAAGGCCACTCCTATTAATGCTATCCAATTACAAATCAATGAAAATATTAGGATGATGGCTAAACTTAAAGAGAGATGGGCAAGAGAAAAAGAGGAAGAGGATAGAATTAAGAGCCTTCCTACACACCACACAGTTTCCACTATCCAAATTGTTGAGGATACCGAAACTATTAGCATCCAATGCACTCCTGGTCCCAATGGACCTAGTAATGGTGATGCTAATACCGAAGAAGAAATTCCTATGAACATAGAGGGTTTCAAACAAGTGAGCCTAGATGAAACTACTACCACCTTTGATAGTAGTGATATTGATTTTGATAGTTGCACCCTCTCAGAAGTTATTAGCTTGCTACAGAAAATATCTAGAGACCCCCACGCTAGCACACTTAATCTTGCCTTCACGGAGCATATCACAAATGCTCTCATCAAAGCTAGGGAGGAGAAGCTTACGATAGAAGCCTCCATACCTAGGAAGATAGATGATGGTTGGGACCCTATGATCAAAATTAAATTAAATAACTTCTCTTACTATGATTTATGTGAAGTTGGAGCTAGTACCTCCGTCATGCCCAAAAGAATGTATGATATGTTTGAATTGAAACCTTTTGATTCTTGTTCTTTTGGTGTTCGTCTTGTCGATTCTTCCGTAAATAAACCTTTGGGTAAGATCGACGATGTTCTTATCAATGTCAATGACAACGATGTTCCCGTTGATTTTATTATTATGGATATAGAGTGTGAACCTTTATGTCCAATTATTTTGGGATGTCCTTTTCTTCGCACCGTTGGTGCTATGATTGACATGAAAGAGGGAAATATAAAATTTCAATTCCCTCTCAAAAAGGGGATGGAACACTTCCCTAGAAAGAAAATCAAGTTACCTTTTGAGTCCGTTACACGGGCTAGATATTCTCTTTCGCTTGATAAAACTTGATACTTCTTTTGCCTTATGCCTAGCTTAAAGGCGTAAAAGAAAGCGATTGTTGGGAGCAAACCCAAGATGTCTTTACTTATGTTTTTAGTGGTCTTGATGATTGTTACTACTGTAGCAACATCATTGTATCTTTATTTTCAAGCTTTGTGCCAAGTTATAGCCTCATTTGACAAGGGAAGCAAAAGTTGTGACATGTTGTCCAGAAAACAGATTATGTCTTTTTGACGGGAAAAATCGGAGCAAATATTAAGGGTACTAACCTCTCTAATCAACTTATGATGAGTTATGCATGAAGGGAGTTTTCAAGTGTGCGATGGAAGATGATGAAAGAAGATCCGGAAGTGTCAAGTGCTCAAGCTTGGGGATGCCCCTATCCATCCCCAATAAATATTCAAGGAGACTGAAGCGTCTAAGTTTGGGTATGCCCCCATGCATCCCCTTCTCCATCAACAATCATCAGTTCGTCCTTCGTCCCACTATATTTTTATCACTTCATGCGTTATGTGTTATGCTTGGAGCGTCTCGCTCTTAGGTTTTATTTTTAGTTTTCAATAGCTTTTCGTGATGTTCATAACAAGTTAGACTCCGGCTTACTTTGTGTGGGAGAGAAACACGCTCCACTTTCAAAATCTAGAACACATCATAGGATTCTTCATGCTTATCTTTTTGCTGTTGTGTGTTCTTTATCTTTTCGTAGATACTGCCATGTTTTGTTTTAGTCTTAGTTTGTATTTAGCAAGAGCCTTGGATTTTGTTTAGTTTGTTGCTGGAACTCTTTTTAGTTTTCATGTTTATCTTTTTAAGAGAGTTGGTTGTTGCACTGAGTCGTGTCTTGTGTTGAAAGTAGGTAATTGAGGTTGCTATTTAATTTTAGTAGTAACTTGCAATAGTTTTGAGGTATTGATGTGAGTAATGTTTGAACTTTTGGTGTCAAGAGCTCTAGCCTATTAGTGATAAGTGTCGTATTTTGGGCAATCCGTGTGTATTTTCAAAACCTACAGAATGAGTTGAGAACTCTAGCTACTAGATGGATCACTAATCTTTGGAGGGATCGAATATTAGAGAACACTCACGTACCATGAGTCGAGGATGCGCAAGGATAACCAAACCCCCATACACTCCTCCTCGGTGTACTTCTCTCTTTGTGAACCTCCTTTTTAGATTGACAGTTATCGATAATAAGTGAATGAGTTATTCGTACTAATGTAAGTATTGAAAGTTGACACTTCCACCTCCTCATATTTGCTAGCCTCTCCCGTGCCGTGCATTGCCTTCTTCTCACCGCGAGAGTTGGCGTCCAACTTCGCCGGTACATCCAAACCCTTGGCATGATACGCTCTGTCATCATAAACCTCCTTATATCTTTCCTCAACACAGCCACCATACCTACCTATCAAGGCATTTCCGTAGCCATTCCGAGATATATTTCCATGCAGCATCCACCTTCTCATGACTTGATCTTCATGTCATACATGTTCCTGCTACACTGCCAGCGGCATACATTGCATACATTATGATAGCTACATCTTCTTTATGATTTGAGTACCTTGTAAAGTGTGAAAGATCTTCTAGACCCTCTTGTAAATTAGAGTGTTGCCCTTAAGTGAGGAAAAGATCCCAAAGTGGACAAAATAATAGATCCCAAAGAGGACAAATGAGAGTTAAATAGAAAGAGACATTGAGGCCACCAAAAAAATACAAAAAAAAGAGAAAAAGAAAAATAAAAAGAGAGAAAGGGGCAACACTACTATCCTTTTGAAAGATCCACAATAGTACTTACTCTTATCCTTGTATTCCACAGAGATGATCATTCATGCATATAGCTATGTTGGGACCTTCACACTATAGAACTTGGCTTGCATATTCCAGGAATGAGCCTCCTCAAAAGAGCTCTAGGTCTTCATGAGCGAGCAAGTTAGATGCACCCCCACTAGTCCCATTGGAGAGCTTTTTAGCTGATATGTGTATCCGTTGCATGGAAATCCCTAATCCTCACGTCATATCTATCATTTGGCCTTCTCTCCTATGATTGTCCTCATTGATGTGAGCCTTTCTCACCTTCTTGTCTTCCTCCTCCACCATATTTCTCTCTTTGCCATCCTAAGTGTCCACTTTCGTGCTTACGCTCATCCATTGCATGAGTGCTCAAAATATCGAAAAGGAGTGGATCAAATTGACTTGTACCTGGCTAGTGGTCTGGGGACGATTCAAGATAAGATTCCAAAGAAGACCAAGTGTGAAACTCTATTAGATTGAGTTCCCAACAAAAATACTTTTTTCTCGTATTCCCTATACCTCTTGTTGAACGCAAACACCATTTGGAGACATTCGAGTCACGGACAACGAGAGCTCTTGCACCTAATGTTCTTTTGTTACTTGTTTCAATGCTAATATAGAAACTTGCATGTTATGACTTGAACTAAATCACATACTATGATTGCTTTACTTTTCAAATTTCTTATATGGTTGCTAGCATGTCACCACAGAAATTATGCTTGTTACCATTTACCTACTCGAGGACGAGCAGGAATTAAGTTTGGGGATGTTGATACGTCCCGAACGTATCAATAATTTCTGCTTGCTCCATGCATGTTTTGTGTGATATTCTTATGATCTAGATACACTTTCATACACTTTTGATCATATTTGGACTAACCTATTAACTGAATGCACCCCCGTGCAAGTTTCTGTTTTCTGCTGTTTTTCTATTTCAGTTATCCCCCACATTAAAAGTGCTCCAAAATATGGGAAAAATCAGATAAAAAAATCAGCGTGAAGGAAACTTCCGGAGGCCCGAAGGGGGACCAGGTGGGACCCACCATGACCCTAGGCGGCCACCTGTCACGGCTGTAATAGCCCAAGAGCAATTCTTGTAATCATCATGTAATTTTGCTTTGCTATTTGACTTCCCAACTTGACATGGTGCTAGATGTTGCAAATTCATGTGATGATTTTAAATGCCAAGAAGTTTTGTGCTCATTTGAATTGTTTTTTAATTCATACAAAGTGGTTCAAGAAGGGTGTTTGAGGATTTTTCCATGTTGCATGCATGCTCCCCTTGACCCCAACCTTGGCATAGCCATTTCTTTTCCCTTCCCAAGTGTTTTCAAACCCTTGCCCCATTTTTGCCAGCTATAAAAATGTGGGCCATAGTTCAAGGTGGTTTGAATTTCAAAAATGCCCCCACATTTTAGTTGCTAAAAAATTGGTCAAACCAATTTTAGAAAATGGAGCATATTCCAAGGTTTCCAAAAAATATTTTATATGTTTTTCTTTTTTTCCTAGTTTTCCCTAAAGAATTCTTGGATTTCTTCTGTTTTTGGAAAATGGAAAGTCCATGACCTTTTTTTCCTGCAGAGACAGACCAGCCAGGCCCATCACAGCTGGCCTGCCTCCACTCAGGCTCAGCCCACCCGCGAACCGGTAAGTGGGAGCTCGTCCCCGCCGTAGGATCTCCATCGCGCGGCCCTCGTGCATCTTCTTTACAGCGTGGCCGGGGGGACCTTGCTGTCCCCTCTCACACCGGCGTCCACGCGGGCGTCGCTGACCGTCGATGTGGCCAGGGGCCTTCCCCTTTATAAGCAGAGGTCCCAGGCCCCTCCTGGAACCCTAGCTCGAGTTCCCACTTCACGATTTCGCGCGCCGCCTCCTGGTTCATCTCCACGGCCTCCCCTGCTCTGCCATGGCCGCGGGTAAAATCCACGGGAATTCGTTGCCGTTCTTCCCTCTTGTTGGCCGCGAGTTCGCGAGTGCATCCCTGCGTCTGCTGCTGACCCGTTTCTTCTCACAGGTCGACGGTAGCTGCTCGAGTTCGTCTCTCACCATGGAAGGACACCGCGGACCCCTTTCTTCCCGAACGACGGCCATGATCGAGTCCCTCCTCTCCGGTTTCTCGAGGTCAACTCCAGCACCCCCTAGGTGAGCTACAACCTCCGCCCTTGCCCGTAGCTCGTCCTGTTCCGTCGCGCGACGTAGCACCGTAGAGTCCCCGCCGTTGAGCCACCGTGTCGGGCAACCCGTGGCCGCCGTGTCCATGGCGCGCTCTGGGCCTGCTCGCGCGGGTTGTAGTCGTGCTCTGAACACGCTAGTGGCACCCAAGGTGCCCCTTTGCGTCCGTGTAATCGCCCAGTCGCTGTTGTCTGAAGAGGTGCAGCAGCGGTCGCCGCCGTGATCTTTTCGGCGAGAAAGGGGCCCCTTTGGGCGTTTCGATCTTAGATCCGAGCACCCACGTTGTCGTGGTGGTGCCCTACGTCGTTTTGAAGCAGTAGGTGGGTGGCTGCCGGCGCAAGCTCGCCGAAATCGTCTCGGGTTCAGGTGAGGTGCGCTCGGGTTCAGTGTTTGAAGCTATCGCCGCCGTGATCTTCGGAGGAGAAGAGCAAGCGAGCCAGTGCGCCACCTTGGCTACGCGGTGCATCTACATGTAGCTGGATGTGCCAGCTCGTGTTCCCAAGCCAGAGCAGAGCCGCCGGAGTCCGTCTGGCGAGGCGAGCGTCACCGCAACTCGTCGTCATCGTCGGGGTTTTTGAAGTTCAGAACAGAAGGGGCATACCTCTACTGGTTTCAGACCTGTACCGGTTCAGAAACCGTGCAGTGTCGTAGTGGAAGAGAGCAGCAGCAGCGTGCGAGAGGGCGTGGGTTCGATCTGAGGCATTTGCCTCCCATCTTTTTACATTTTTGCAAGCGGCTGACAGCCGGGACCCACCTGCCAGGGTGAGAAGCCTGGTGGGCTGGCCCAGAGAGAGAGAGGGAGAGTTGGGCCAGTTGGCCGAATCCAGCCCAGATGGCTGAGCCCTCATTTTCTTATCTTTTTCTTATTTTTCCTTTTCTGTTTAACTCCATAATTTATTTGAATTCATAATCAAATCTGATTTTTGGCATTTGAACTTTTCTTCCCCAACTAAGACATGCCATATATTAATTTGGGGTAGATTTTTCCACTGAATCCCATGGTGAGGCCCATTTTGTAAATTGAGCCTTAAAATACTGAGATGTTGGCAATTTACATTTAGGCCCCATAGTTCTTTGAATTTGCAAACTATGGTTTTCTAATTCAAATTGTGTCATGTCATATATGTTTTTGGGGCTGCAAGATCCAAGGATTTTAATGGTGATGTCCATTCTGTGTTTTGTGCAACACAAAAATGGACATGATGCACAAGAATTTATAACCATTCAATCTCTTTTTCCCCCATGCCTTGTCTTCTTTCCACTCCAATGCATGTTGATTTTTGTGCCTTTGACCCTTCAAGCCCTTTTCCATGTCATCTTAAATCCTTGGATCCTTGAACCAGCCCCTGGTATATTTTCATATACAAGTGGCTGGATCCTTTTCTTCTGTTGTACCTTCCCGGTGTCAATTTCACCGACACTTCTCCGTCTCCGGAATCGATGGATTTATTTCACAATGCTTATTATTGTTAAATTGTTGTTTGTTTCCTGCCATGTCATGTTGCCATGTTATTTACGCCAAAATTAAGGCTATGACCAAAGCCAGAAAAAATAAGTAATTGCATATGAAGTTGTTGATGTGTCGTCAACACCTCCATTTAAATTTGACTAGATAGGATCACACCATGTCTATTAAACTTGATCATATCATCCATGCTTGAGCATTGTTGATATCGATGTTTACTTGTGTGATTTCCTTGCAGGTACCTTATGTTAGCACCTGAGACTTCCGAGGAGACTTACGTGGAGATTTCCAACACCGAGCCCGAGGACCCTGCTACGTTTGCTCCATCAACTGATTACCCAGGCAAGGGGCAGATCTATACCATTACCTTATAACTTTCTGCCGACCTGCCTAGCTGTAGTCTAGAATGTTGTTTTGATCCTATCCACCTTGCTTATGCCAAAATCAAACCCAAACAACCATGATCCCCACATCCTAGCAAAACATTGTATTGCTAAGTTACCGTTGCTCAGCCACTGCTTAGTATGATTAGAAAAACTTCCTGCTTTACCCTATATTATGGTTGGGATATCATGTTAATAAAGAAATTGGTTGATAATTATTATTATGATGTTAATTTATATTTGACGAAGGATGGGAGACCGGGCTGTTTCTGTCTGGTGTTTTGTTCCATTCGAGTCAGCTATGTCCCGAGTTCCGGGTATCGTGTTTCTTGACGAGCGTGCCTAATCGTGTGTGGGATTCTATGGGGTCCCCTTGTCTAACCTACCTAGCTTGATACAGTTCTAGTGGTGGCCCGAGGTGATTTACTATTTGCAACCGTGTGTGTGCTTGGTTGGTACCCCGGCAGTTTTCAAAACAAACCGGGCCAGCGGGGACATGGTTCCCTTGTTGGTCCACCTGATCAACTAGGACCCGACCTCATGTGAGAATTACCGGAAATCCGACCTGCGTCATATGGTAGATTCTGATCCGAGAGCGTGGCCTGTTCTTGCGTTGGGTGTCGACTCCCCGGGGGCCACCCGGAATTGTGCGTTGTTAGTTAGAGGGACTCTGACGTTCCGGAGTTTCAGGCGTTTAGCCAGCCAAGTGGAAACCGGTCATACATGCGAAGCCTATGATGGGCAGTTGGTACACCCCTGCAGGGTTAAATCTTTTCGAAAAGCCGTGTCCACGGTTATGGACGACTTGAGACCTACTCCTTGTTCATAGAATAAAATAATTTTAATCATGCTTAAAATTTTCCAACGTGTGAGTTGCCTTGATTGCTCTTCTTCGTCCGGGGCGACAAAGAGGGGACAAGGTTGCGTTATGTTGTGCGTAAGTAGGTGGATAGCAGACTCACGACACGTTGTCAACGAATGCTTGGATCTTCCCTTACTCTAATAGATGGCCAGCCACTCGTATATGCTAGCGCGGCTGCAACCTTTTCCACTACTTGTCTTACTGTAGTACGTTAGTTATAACAGTAATGGTATAATCTCACCCCTTTTTACCTTTCTGCTTTTACTATTTTTCCTGATCGGCCGCTGTAGTTGATTACTACCTCGACACGAGCACTAGGCGTTACTTCGTGGAGGTGCCACCGGAGGAGGATGATGAGGAGGACTTCGCCCAGTAGATCCTATAGTTGGGTTCCGACATTCCGTGGGTGGACTTGTTTATGTGCAGCCCTCTCTAGGTCCATTTGGATTTTGACCGTACTCGGTCGTGTTTGTCTTCCGCTTGTTGCATGATGTAATGTTGGTTCTTTGACCCCTGAATTGATATAATAATTACCAGCGGCGATGTATGGCCTGGACTCTATATTTATGTCTTAGTATAAAGTTCATTGTTCTTATATCTGTTGTCGAGAACCCGACAACCACACGAGTGCGAGTGTCGTGAGTCGGTGGCCTTTTATGCTCTACTAACTCGAGCGGGACGCGAAAGCGACTAACTTGAGTTAGCAGTGCATCGGGGGCCTTACAACGGCCTAGGGCTTGGTCGCGCCAGGGGGGCGCCTGGACCCCTGGTGGCCCCCTGGCTGCCCCCCTTCGCCTATATATCTCCCATGACGTGAAACTTCCGAAGACCAAACCCTTTTTCGCGATCTCGCCTCTGTTCCGCCGCCGCCACGCTTCCAAGATCGGGAGCGCTAGCGTCCCTCTTCCCAGCACCCTTCCAGAGGGAGGATCGACCTCTGGCAGCTTCCCCTCCACCATGGACGCTTCCCGGACGTGCCGTGAGTAGTTTCCTTTGGATCATGGGTCCATGATCAGTAGATATGGGATCTTCTCCTCCCCTCTTTGTTCTTCATGGTTTAGACCTCATGAGCTGCCCTACATGATCGAGGCACATATGTAATCTTTCTGCTGTTGCTATGCTGAGTTTGATGGGATCTGATGGATTATGAGATTATGTACAGATTATGATAGAGTAATATATTTGGTTCTTGTCTTTTATATTTTCATTCCTAAGTAATTCTTGCATGTTCTCCGTTGCTGTTTATTGCTTTGGCCAAGTAGTAGGTAGTAACTCCAAGAGGGAACGCTATGCTCGATTCTGGGTTCATGCCCCCTCATGACACGCTTGAGTGACAGAAACATGAGTCTAGGGGATGTGTTGTTTCCACAAAGGGGAAAACAACGGTGCTTGTAACCGCGGTTGCAAGGATTGTTTACTTTACGCAAAGTTCTTTTTAATGCAGTTGTCTGTTGCTTTGGGTTTACACTTTGGGTTGGGCTCGCAACTTTTTACCAGCGAGATGTTCTTGAAAAATATCTCAAGGTGGATGATTATTAGTAGATGCAGTTGGATTTCGGTCTACTTATTTTGGCGTACTGCCCATGCTTTTGAGCCTCTTCCTTTCTTTCGTAGCATAGTTAGCATTGTGATGCGTTTATAATACTGTCAATTGCCCATCTGTATTGTGTTTACCTCGCATAGACGTTTTATTGTCTTTTGGGAGAGAGACATCACTAGTGAACATCACGGGACCCCGGTCCATATTCTCATCATTGTTTACACGCTCATTTACTTTTCTACTTTTCCTTTCAGTTGCTATCAGTATCTTTATCCCTTGTGGTTTGATCCTTTGTAAACAAAAAGATCGGAGATATTGACAACCTCTCTGAACTTCGTTGGGAGCAAAGTTATTTGTGTTGTGTGCATGTCCAGGTCAAAGAAGCAACTTTTGTCTTAGTCGGTGCCATTGTTTCCTTGGTGAGACGGAGGACGAACTGATGATTGTTTATGAAGAAGGGGATGCACGGGGGCATCCCCAAGCATAGATGCTTGAGCGTCCTTAAATATTTATTGGGGATGCATGGGGGCATCCCCAAGCTTGAGCGTTTGACACTCCCGGATCTTCTTTCATCATGTTCCCTCACACACTTGAAAACTCCCTTCATACATAACTCATCATAAGCTGATTAGAGGTTAGTAACCTTTATAAAATAATCTGGCTCTATAGGAAATAAAGATTTTCTTGAAGGGCTACTGTTTCTCAAGATTTGCAAAAAGTTTTTGCAAAGAAAAAGCTAGCGCAAGACTTGCAAAAGTAAGGAAAGGCAAAACGTGGAAGAATCTGTGAAAAATAGACCAGCAGGTAGTAAATAATTTTTTGGGGTACTTCTCCAACTCAAATAAAAAAAACATAGGATAGACGCTCGAAATCCAGTTGTATAGAGCACGCTGTCAAAAAAATTCAGATCAAAGAGATGATCTGGTGATTTTAGGCGAAATTTTCCGTCCAAGGACATAATCTGTTTTCTGGACAACATGTCACAACTTTTGAACTTTTTTGCAATCGGAGGCTAAACTTGGCACAAAGCTTGAAAATAAAGATACAATAATGTTGCTATAGTAGTAAAAATAATCAAGACCACTAAAAAGAAAAGTAAAAAACATCTTGGGTTGCCTCCCAACAAGCGCTTTCTTTTACGCCTTTAAGCTAGGCATAAAGCAAAAAGATCATGTTTTATCAAGAGAGAGAGAAAAACTAGCCCGTGTGACGAACACAAAAGGTAACTTAATATTCTTCATAGGGAAATGTTCCATTCACTTTTTAAGATGGTATTGAAATTTTATATTCCCCTCTTTCATGTCAATAACAGCACCAACGGTGCGAAGAAAATGACGTCCCAAAATAATTGGACACAAAGGTTCACACTCTATGTCCATAATAGTAAAATCAATGGGAACATAATTGTCATTGACAATGATAAGAACATCGTTGATCTTCCCCAAAGGTTTCTTTATGGAAGAATCAACGAGACTAACACCAAAAGAACAAGGATCAAAAGGTTTAAATTCAAAAATATCATACATTCTTTTGGGCATAACGGAGGTACTAGCTCCAACATCACATAAAGCATAGAAAGAGAAGTTATTCAATTTAATTTTGAGCATAGGATCCGAACCATCTTCTAGCTTCCTAGGTATGGAGGCTTCTACTCTAAGCTTCTCCTCCCTCGCTTTAATGAGAGCATTAGTGATATGCTCCGTGAAGGAAAGATTTAGTGTGCTAGTGTGGGGGTCTCTAGACATTTTGTGTAGTAAGCTAATAACTTTTGTGAGGGTGCAACTATCAAAATCAATGTCACTACTATCAAAGGTGGTAGTGGTGTCATATAGGCTCACTTGTTTGAAAGCCTCTATGTTCATAGGAGTTTCTTCTTCTATGGTTGAGGTAATAGCATCACCATTAATAGGTCCAATGGGACTTGGAGTGTGTTGGGTGCTAAAAGTTTGGGTATCCTCAACAACTTGGATAGTAGCAACAGTGTGGTGTGTAGGAAGGCTCTTAATTCTATCTTCTTCCACGGGGATAACTTCTGGTTTGGCTGCCATATGATTTATCAAAGTATATTGGGTGTGAGACATGTTTCAAACATAGGTTTCAGTGGTGGTAAGTCTAGTTTGGAGATTAGAAATATCATTTTTCAGGCTCTCAAGTTGCTTACTAATGTTTTGAAAAATGGAAGTGCGCTCACCTAATTGTCTAGAGAAGGCTTTGTTTTCTTCAAACTGGGTGTGCATATAATTCTTAGTAGTCTTCTCTATTTCAACGAGTTTCTCATAGCTAGGTAAATCTCTTTCCTTATAAGTTTGACCATAGGAGTTGTTGTTGCTAGGATAAGTGTTTTTGTTCCCATAGTTGGATGGGAACGGTCTAGGATTGCTAGAAAAATTACCCCTATAAGCATTATTGTTGAAGTTGTTTCTAGAGATAAAGTTCACATCTACTTGTTCTTGAGAAACCAAGGAATTTAAAGGAACATCATGAGGATCAATAGGAGATTGCTTGGTAAGTAGAGACATAATCAAGTCAACTTTTTCATTTAGGGAGGAAATCTCATCGATAGAGTTTACCTTCCTACCTGTTGGAGCTCGTTCGGTGTGCCATTGGGAATAATTGGTCATCATCTCATCTAGGAGTTTTGTGGCAACACCAAGTGTTGTTGACATAAAGGTTCCTCCCGCGGCCGAATCTAACAGGTTCAGCAAGGTAAAGATCAAGCCTGCATAAAAAGTCTGGATAACCATCCCAGTAGTCAAACCATGTGTAGGGTATTTCTTAACAAGAGATTTCATTCATTCCCAAGATTGGGCAACGTGTTCATTATCTGATTGCTTAAAATTCATAATATTACTCCTTAATTGGATAATTTTAGCAGGTGGGTAGTACTTCCCAATAAAAGCACCCTTGCACTTATCCCAAGAACCTATGATATTCCTAGGGAAGGATTGAACCCTAATTTTAGCTCCTTCCCTCAAGGAGAAAGGAAAAATCTTAATCTTAACAATATCACCTTCTACTTCTTTATACTTTTGCATATCACAGAGTTCAACAAAATTATTTAAGTGTAAAGCAGCATCATCTCCAACACCGTAGAATTGATCTCTCATAACAAGGTTCAGCATGGCAGGTTTACTTTCACAGGAGGTTGCTGAAGTAGCAGGTGTAGCAATAGGAGTGTAGCTAAAATCATTGTTGTTGTGACTAGTGAAGTCACACAACTTGGTGTTTTCAGTGGAACCCATAGTAGCAGCAAGTGTGACCAACAATTTTTTTGTGATTTTCAATAAAGGACACTAAGATAAAAACTGAAATGTAAACTAGCAAGACTAAAAAGCAAAGGTAAAAGATTGGAGTTCCCGGCAACGGCGCCAGAAATTTGATTGATACGCGAGAGATGATAGTGGCTTCTCGCCCTTCGTTGGTTACCCCAAGTGGAAGGTAAGATGCAACGTAGCGCAAAATTTCCCTTGGTGAAGGTACCAAGGTTGAGATCGACTAGTAGGACTCCAAGGTCGACAAGTAGGTGGTAAATTGAACAATGGCGCCGTTCACAACCGATGTTGCTTACTTTACCTGGACCTGCACACACAACAAATAACTTTGCTCCCAACGAAGTTCAGAGAGGTTGTCAATCTCTCCGGCCTTGTTGTTTACAAAGGATCAAACACAAGGGATAAAGGATAATACTGACTGCAACTAAAATGTAAAAGCAAGCAGTAAATTGAGGGTGTAAACAGTGATGAGAATATGGACTGGGGACCAGTGATGTTCACTAGTGATGTCTCTCTCCAAAAAGACGATAAAACTGCTATGCGAGGTAAACAAATTACAGCTGGGCAATTGACAGGATTAAAAACGCACCGCAATTCTAACTATGCTACAAAGAAAGGAAGAGGCTCAAAAGCATGGGCGGTACGCCAAAATAAGTAGACCGAAATCCATCTGCATCTACTACTAATCATCCACTTTGAGATATCTATACAGAACATTTCGCTGGTATTAAGTTGCGAGCCCCACCCAAAGTGTAAACCCAAAGCAACAGACCACTGCATTAAAAGAACTTTGCGTAAAGTAAACAATCCTTGCAACCGCGGTTACACGCACCGTTATTTTCCCCCTTGTGGCAACAACACACCCCTAGACTCATGTTGCTGTCACTCAAGCTAGTCATCAGGGGGCATGAACCCACAATCAAGCATAACGCTCCCTCTTGGAGTCACTACCTATTACTTGGCCAAAGCAATAAACAACAAAGGAGAACATGCAAGAATTACTCAAGAAAAAAATATAAAAGACAGGAACCAAATATATTACCCAATCACAATCTGAACATAGTCTCATAATCCATCAAATCCCAGCAAACTCAGCATAGCAACAACAGAAAGAATTACATATGTGCCTTGATCATGTAGGGAAGCTCACAAGGTCTAATCCATGAAGAACAAAGAGGGGAGGAGAACATCACATATCTACTAATCATGGAACCATGTTCCAAGGTCGACTACTCACGGGTCATCCGGGAAGCGTCCATGGTGGAGGAGTGTAAGTGCATCTAGTGCCTCCTTTGAGGTTTTGTAGTATTTCATGACAAAACGGTTAAGGGACTGATGTGTTTGTGAGTATACACAGGAGAATAGTCCCTGAAGAAGAGGTTAACCACCGTTGTCAACCCCCAAAAATGTTGAGGAACATTGAAGAAATCGGTGTGTTTCCTGAAGAACGCTGAGGCGCGAAATCTTGAGGAAACAGGATCCTGAGGCATTTGGTTGAGGCTGAAGAAGCCGTGCGTCATCCTGAGGTAACTCGCGTTGAAGCTGAAGTTGAAGCATAGTCTTCGTTAAGACGTTTATACTTCTTGAGTCATCGGAAAACACCGCACTGTTGGAGGGGTTGAGGAAAATGAGTTCTGTATTTCTAAGGAAGTGCTCAAAAAGAAATCCTGAAGAAAACCCTGAGGGATCTCCTGCAGAAGAAGTTCAGTTCCTCGGGTGTTTGAGACCTTGTTCTTCAGGAAATCGAGGAATCTAACTTCGGTTGAGGAGTCAGGAAACTTCCTGTGCAGTTTTCCTGAAGAAGAGAGAGAGAATATTTAGGACCGTTTCACGTGTCGCGTGGTAAGAGGCTAGAACCCATCTAGCAACGGTCCAAAGGATGGGCACGATGGTAATTTCGTGCATGGGCATTTACGTCCTTTCACCTGGAGTTGCTCCCCGGCTATAAATAGCCGCCCCCAGCCCCATTGGAGGGTTGTCTTCTCCGAGAGAGAAACTTACACTTGTCATCTGAGAGCAACGCACCTCTGAGGAACCTAAAGAACCTAAGTGAGGAAAACTACCAGCCTGAGTAGTTGATCATTTCTAAGGAAGTCGGTTCGAGTGATTCGAAGCTTTTTACTCTTGAAGATTGTGATCTTCCAGCCGGTGTAGGAGTGATCGTACTGCGGAAGTCAAGATGCAATTGTGACATCCCTGAGTGAACGGAGTTTGTGAAGGTTTGGGGCTCTACCTTGAAGACTCACCTGATTAATTGGACGGAGTCTGAGGACTTTAGTTCAAGGAGAATAAGGTGAAGATTATGTCTTCTGAGTTCAATCTCAGCCTCTCCAACCAGATGTAGAGTTGTTACAACAAGTTGAATTGGTCCATCAAATTGGTTTCTTCAGTGCCCTGGTGCTATTTCTTCAAACTATACTCTTCTCTTCATGCACTGATGACTTGTCCTGATACCTTCCCTTCTGAGTTTCCTCAGTTCTGATTCCTCATGCATTGCATCAGTTACACTTGAGCTCTTTCGTTAGAAGTAGTTTCCTCGCAATATGATGTTTCGTAGTCATGTCTGCATTCTATAATCTTTTTGTGCTTCTTCATTCTGTGAGTTTCCTCAATTTCGAATTTCCTCAGTCCTGAGGATATTGAAATTCCTCGAGAAAATAGAAAATATCCCATCACCCCACTCTGGTCGATATACTGCGCTTTCAATTGGTATTAGAGCGGGGTGATGGCTTCTCGCCCCTCGTTGGTCACCCAAAGTGGAAGGTTGAGATGTAGACAGCAGCAAATTTCCCTCGGTGAAGATACCAAGGTTTGTCTCCAGTAGGACTCCGACAACGACAGGAAGGTGACAACGGCGCCAGAAATTAGGCAGTTGACGTGGACATGCACACACAACATATAACTTTCCTCCCAACGAGTTCAGAGAGGTTGTCAATCCCTCTGGCCTTTTTGCTTACAAAGGATTAAACACACGGGATAATAATGATAGCAATAGCAACAGAAAAGGAAATAAAGAAGAAAATAAATAACAAGTGTAAACAGTGTTGGAAATATGGACCGGGGTCCCATGATGTTCACTAGTGATGTCTATCTCCCAAAAGACGATAAAATAGCCATGCGAGGTAAACAAATTACAGCTGGGAAATTGACAGGATTATGTGCGTAAAACAATGCTAACAATGCTATCAAAAAATGAAGAGGCTCAAAAGCATGGGTGGTACGCCAAGACAAGTAGACCGAAATCCATCTGCATCTACCTACTAATCATCCACCTTGAGATATCTATAAGGAACATCTCGTTGTTATTATGTTGCGAATCCCACCCAAAGTGTAAAATCAAAGCAACAGACAACTGCATTAAAGAACTTTGCGTAAAGTAAACAATCCTTGCACCCGCAAGTACAAGCACCGTTGCTTTCTCCCTTGTGGCAACATCACATCCCCTAGACTCATGTTTCTGTCAGTCAAGCTAGTCATCAGGGGGCATGAACCCAAAATCATGCATAACGCTCCCTCTTGGAGTCACTACCTACTACTTGGCCAAAGCAATAAACAGAAACGGAGAACATGCAAGAATTACTCAAGAACATAAATATAAAAGAGGAGAATCAAATATATTACTCAATCACAATCTGAACATAGTCTCATAATCCATCAGATCCCAGCAAACTCAACATAGCAACAGCAGAAAGATTACATATGTGCCTCGATCATGTAGGTCAGCTCATGAGGTATAAACCATGAAGAACAAAGAGGGGAGGAGAACATCACATAGCTACTGATCATGGACCCATGGTCCAAGGTGGACTACTCACGGTTCATCCGGGAAGCATCCATGGTGGTGTACAAGCTCCTGGAGGTGGTTCCTCCCTCCGACAGGGTTCCGGTAAGAGGGCTCCTGGTGCTCCCGATCTTGGAAGCGCGGCGGTGGCGGAACAGAGGAAAGATCGTGAAAAAGGGTTCTGTCCTCGAGGGTTTCGGGATGAGAGGTATATATACGCGAAGGGGGGCAGCCAAAGGTGGACCAGGGGTCCCAGGCGCCCACCTAGCGCGGCCTAGGGGATGGCCGCGCCAGGTGGCCGCCTGGGCCACCCCTGGCTCCCCTCTGGCGCCACTTGGACTCTTCCCGAAGCTTCCTGTACGCTGATTTTTCCTATATTTCTCCCAGAATTTTTCTGGCACTTTAAGTAATGGGAAAACCTGAAATACAAAAACAACAGAAAACAGGAACTTGCACTGGGGTGCACTGAGTTAATACGTTAGTCCAAATATGATCAAAAGTGTATGGAAGTGCATCAATATCATAGCAATATCACACAAAATATTCATGGATCAAGAAAAAATTATAGATACATTTTGGACGTATCAACATCCCCAAGCTTAATTCCTGATCGTCCTCGAGCAGGTAAATGATAACAAGCATAATTTCTGTGGTGACATGCTACCAACCATATAAGAACTTTTAAGTAAAGCAGTCAAGGCATGTAATAGAATTCAAGTCATAACAACCAAGAGTCTATATTAGTATTGAAACAAGCAACATAAGAACATAAAGGTGCAAGAGCTCTCGCTGTCCGTGACTCGAATGTCTCCAAATGGTGTTTGCGTGCAAGAAAGGGGATAGGGATATACGAGAGAGTAAAACATAGTTTTTATTGTTGAGAAATTAATCTACTAAAGTTTCACACTTGGTCTTCTTTGGAATCTTATATTGACTCATCCCCAAACCACTAGCCAGGTACAAGTCAAAATGATCCACTCCCTTTCGATATTTTGAGCACTCATGCAATGGATGAGCGTAAGAAAGAAAGTTGACACTTAGGATGGAAAAGAGAGAATAATGATGGGGGAGGAAGACAAAAAAGGTGTGAAAGGCTCACATCAATGAGGACAATCATAGGCGAGAGAAAGCCAAATGATAGATATGATGTGAGGAGTAGGGATTTCCATGCAACGGATGCACATATGAGCTAAGGTAAGCTCTCCAATGGAACTAGTGGGGGTGCATCCAACTTGCTTGCTCAAGAAGACCTAGAGGTCATTTGAGGAGGCTCATCATTGGAATATACAGGCTAAGTTCTATAGTGTGAAGGTCCCCACATAGCTATATGCATGAATGATAATCTCTATGGAGTACAAGATATAAGATGCAGTACGAGTGTGGATCTCTCAAAAGGAATAGTAGTGTGCCCCCTTCTCTCTTTTTATTTCTTTTTCAATTTTTTATATTTTTTTGGTATTTTTTGGTGGCCTCAATGGCTCTTGCTATTTCTCTCATTTTTCCTCTTTGGGATCTTTTGATTTTGTCCTCTTTGGGATCTTTTCCTCACTTTAGGGGCAACACTCTATATATTACAAGAAGTATAGAAGATCTTTCACACTTTACAAAAGTACTCAACATAAAGAAAATGAAACTATCATGAAGTATGCAAATGTATGCCTCTGCGAGTGTAGCGTTATGCAATGATACTAGCGCGTCATGTAGCAATGATTAGGGCATGTCCCAACTAGCATGCGACTCATCGATCAAGAAAAAGCATGTATGACATGAAGATCAAGTCATGAGAAGGTGGATTTTGCATGGCAATGTATCTCGGAAAGGCTATGGAAATTCCTTGATAGGTAGGTATGGTGGCTGTTTTGAGGAAGGATATAATGAGGCTTATGATGACAGAGCGTATCGTGCCAAGGATTTGGATGCACCGGCGAAGGTGGACGCCAACTCTCGGAGTGAGAAGGAGGCAATGCATGACACAGGAAAGGCTAGCAAAATATGTGTAGGTGGAAGTGTCAACTTTCGAATACTCACATTAGTCCGAAGAACTCATGCACTTATTATAGGTAACTCTCAATATAATTAGGAGGTTCACAAAGAGACAAGTACCCCGAGGAGGAGTGTATGGGGGTTTGGTTATCCTTGCGCATCCTCGACTCATGGTACGTGAGTGTACTCTAATATTCGATCCCTCCAAAGATTAGCGATCCATCTAGTAGCTAAAGTTCTCAACTAATTTTGTAGGTTTTTCGAAAATAAGCACGGATTTCCCAAAATATGACATCTATCACTAATAGGCTAAAGCTCTTGACACCAAAAGTTCAAACATTACTCATAGCAATACCTCAAAACTATTGCAAGTTACTACTACAATTGAATAGCAACCTCAATTACCTACTTCAAGTCAAGACACAAAACTCAGTGCAACAGGAAAACTCTCTAAACAAGATAAACATGAAAACTCAAGAGAGTTACAGCAAAAAACTAAACAAAATCTCTTAAAAAGATAAGCATGAAAACTAAGAGCTAAAACATGACAACAGCTACGAAAAAGATAAAGAACACACACATCAAAGATAAGCATGAAAATCCTATGTTGTGTTCTAGGGTGAAGTGGAGCGTGTGTTTCTCTCCCACACAAATAAAGCTGGGTTCTAACTTGTTATGAACAGCAAGCTAAGCTAAAAAAAACTTAAAAGGAAATAAAGAGCAAGACGCTCCAAGCATAGCACATAACGCATGAAGTGATAAAAATATAGTGGAACGAAAGACGAATTGATGATTGTTGATGGAGAAGGGGATGCATGGGGGAATCCCTAAGCTTAGACGCTTGAGTATCCTTGAATATTTATTGGGGATGCATGGGGTCATCCCCAAGCTTGAGCGTTTGACCCTCCTGAATCTTCTTTTATCATCTTCCCTCGCACACTTGAAAACTCCCTTCATACATAACTCATCATAATCTGATTAGCGAGGTTAGTACCCATAATAAAATAGTTTTTCTCTACTGGAAATAAGGATATTATTGAAGAGCTACTGTTTCTCAAGATCGCCAAAAAGTTTTTGCAAAGAAAAAGCAACCTTAAGGTTTGCAAAAGTTAGGAGAGATAAAACATGGCAGAATCTATGCAAAAAAGACCAGCAGGTAGTAAAGAATTTTTTAGGGATACTTTTGCAACTCAAATCAAAAAACTCAGAACCTACGAAAGTTCCATGATTGTATAGAGCATGCTGTGTAAAAATTTAGCTCAAAAAGGTGAACTGGGATTTTTCTATGATTTTTCCCGCCATGATGACATAATCTGTTTTCTGGACAGCATGTCACAACTTTCACTTCCCTTGTCATATGAGGCTATAATTGGCAGAAAGCTTGAAAATTAAAGATACAATGATGTTCCTACAGTAGTAACAATCATCAAGACCACTAAAAACAGAAGAAAAACAAAAAGGAAAACCTAAATTCATTGCGGTCTGCCTCCCGAAAGCGCTTCTTTAAAGCCATTAGCTAGGCATAAAGATTATAGAAGATGCTCTCACAAGAATAAGAATTTTGAAGAAAAAGAGAGCCTCAAGAAGAAAATATGGAACACATTTAAGCCTAACACACTTACTATGCATAGGCATCTTGTAAGAAAATGAATCAAAGAAGCACAAAGTGACATGCATAGGGAGGTCGAAAAAGAACAACTTCAAAACTTTCGACATGAAGAGAGGTGTTTTAGTAATATGGAAGTTTCTACAACCAAACTTCCCTCTCTTGAAATAATTTTTAGTAGTATCATGAACAACATCAAGAATATAACTATCACATAAATCTTGTTGTTCATGACCTACAAGCACACATGTATACTTTTCAACACGGTCTTTAGGATTATAAGATAAATGCAACCCATCACATTGAGCCTTGATAAGGGAAAAATTCTCCGGAGTTGGAGGTTTCAAAAGGATAATATGGCAATCAATTGTGGGTGCAATAGCAACAATTTCATGCTTAACATAAGGAACTATAGCAAGTTCATCTTCGTAAGCGTCATCCATAGTGGCATCATGGCCATGAACAAAGCAAGTATCAAAATCATCAGAAGGGGATATATCAAGTGAGTCCTCGGAATCATAGGATTCCTCTTCATAGCAATCATTAGCCTCTTCTCGGGAAGCAAGCATTCTATTTTTAAAATCCTCAATATAAGCATTGGAAGTATAATTCTCGAAGCAATAGGCAAGAACTGCAAAATTTTCAGACTTGTGAATAGTATCATAGTACTTTTCAATCAAAGAAGCAATATCATAAGCACCCTTAAAAGCAACAAACTCTTCAATCTTTTCAACATCAAAGTAGTCATAAACACCTTTTGCATAAGAAGATAGGATCTCATTGTCATTAAACTAACATTGGAAAGGAAGGTGTTTACGATCTATATTAGAGCAGCAAGTAAAATCATAAATTTGGCATAAACACTCAACATAGCAATAAGAAGTTTGTATTTGGTCCCAGAAGTGTTTCCCTTTCTGAGATAGTCAGTGCCGCGTATAATGAGCATGCTCATCCAATGATTTTCCCTCAACCAAGTCGGTTGTGTTTTTAGCGCGAGCACAAATTGATCGAAGACGATCCAAGTGAAACATGTCCATCCTTCCATATTTGGGTGGTTCAGCATCCATGGTGAGGATAGCATCACTAGGCAAAGCAAGACAAAGGCAAAAGGTAGCAACTATTTTGTGTTTTTTCATATAAGACTGGAAAGGTAAACTAACAAGACTAAAAAGCAAACATAAAAGATAGTGTGCAACTCCCCTATCTTGAAGAGTGGAGTCCCTGGCAACGGCGCCAGAAATTAGCTTTGATGGCTTCTCGCCCCTCGTTGGTTACCTAAAGTGGAAGGTTTAGATGTAGACAACAACAAATTTCCCTTGGTGAAGATACCAAGGTTTGTCTCCAGTAGGACTCCGACAACGACAGGAAGGTTACAACGGCGCCAGAAATTAGGCGGTTGACATGGACCAGCACACACAATAGATAACTTTGCTCCCAACGAGTTCAGCGAGGTTTTCAATCCCTCCGGCCTTATTGTTTACAAAGGATCAAATGCACCGGATAATAATGATAGCAATAGCAACAGAAAAGGAAATAAATCAGAAAATAAATAACGAGTGTAAACAGTGTTGGAAATATGGACCGGGGTCCCATGATGTTCACTAGTGATGTCTCTCTCCCAAAAGACGATAAAATAGCCATGCGAGGTAAACAAATTACAGCTGGGCAATTGACAGGATTATGTGCGCAAACCAATGCTCACTATGCTATAAAGAGAGGAAGAGGCTCAAAAGCATGGGCGGTACGCCAAGACAAGTACACCGAAATCCATCTGCATCTACCTACTAATCATCCACCTTGAGATATCTATCCAGAACATCTCCCTGTTATTAAGTTGCGAATCCCACCCAAAGTGTAAACTCAAAGCAATAGACAACTGCATTAAAGAACTTTGCGTAAAGTAAACAATCCTTTCACCTGCAAGTACAAGCACCGTTGTTTTCTCCCTTGTGGCAACAACACATCCCCTAGACTCATGTTTCTGTCACTCAAGCTAGTCATCAGGGGGCATGAACCCACAATCATGCATAACGCTCCCTCTTGGAGTCACTACCTACTACTTGGCCAAAGCAATAAACAGCAACGGAGAACATGCAATAATTACTCAAGAATATAAATATAAAAGAGGAGAATCAAATATATTACTCAATCACAATCTGAACATAGAGTCATAATCCATCAAATCCCAGCAAACTCAACATAGTAACAACAGAAAGATTACATATGTGCCTCAATCATGTATGGAAGCTCACGAGGTTTAAACCATGAAGAACAAAGAGGGGAGGAGAACATCACATAGCTACTGATCATGGACCCATGGTCCAAGGTGGACTACTCACGGTTCATCCGGGAAGCATCCATGGTGGTGGAGAAGCTCCCAGAGGTGGTTCCTCCCTCCGGCAGGGTGCCGGGAAGAGGGCTCCTGGTGCTCCCGATCTTGGAAGCGCGGTGGCGGCGGAACAGAGGAGAGATCGCGAAAAAGGGTTCTGTCCTCGAGGGTTTCGGGATGAGAGGGATATATAGGAGAAGGGGGGCAGCCAGAGGTGGACCAGAGGCCCCAGGCGCCCCCCTGGCGCGGCCTAGTTGGTGGCCGCGCCAGGTGGATGCCTGGGCCACCCCTGGCTCCCCTCTCGCCCCACTTGGACTCTTCCCGAAGCTTCCTGTACGCTGATTTTTCCTATATTTTTCCCGCAATTTTTCTGGCACTTTAAGTAATGGGAAAACCTGAAATACAAAAACAGCAGAAAACAGGAACTGGCTCTGGGGTGCACTAAGTTAATAGGTTAGTCCAAATATGATAAAAAGTGTATGGAAGTGCAACAATATCATAGCAATATCACACAAAAGATGCATGGAGCAAGCAGAAATTATAGATACGTTTTGGACGTATCACGGGTACTCCCTTGTTTTGCGTGATTCGGTTTAACCACGTAGAGTTTTAGTTATGTCGACCTCAGGTAAAGTGAACGTTGTTTCGAACTGCCCCAGCTTCAATGGTACGGACTACCCGTACTGGAAGAACAAGATGAGGATGCATCTTGAAGCTATTGACAAGGACCTCTGGGATATTGTTGATCAAGGCATTCCTGAAACTACCTTGATGACTCCTCTTGATGTTGTCAAAAGAAACTGGCAACTTGACGCTAAAGATCGAAGCATCATTGGTGGCCACCTCAACAAGGCTCAGTTCAATCGTATCAGCGTTCTGGATACTGCGAAAAAGATGTGGATGAGACTGTCAAAAGTCAATGAGGGAGTTTTCACACAACGAGACTCTCGAATTGATACACTTGCAGTCTCTTCAACAGGTTCAAGAGGCTGGATAATAAACATGTGCAGCAAACCTTTGCATGCTCACTGATATATCAAATGAGCTTAAAGCACTGGGTGCCACTGATATCACAGATCACGAAGTGGTTAAGAAACTACCGAGGTCTCTGGATGACTCATTTGAGTTTTTATCACTGATGATTCAAGAACGTCCTGACTTCAAAACTCTCGATCCTGCTGACATTCTCGAGCGCCTCAATGCTCATGAACTGAAGCTTTCTGAGAAACGAGCCTTATACGGATCCACCGCAAAAGTGCGCGCGCTAAAAGCTAAGGCACGAAAGGTGTCCTCTTGTAAGGCCCGATATGCGGTACTGTTCCAGATCTAGATGTTTCCATCCAGATCCGGGGACGAAGCACATATCGGTCCCACCGCGACATATGACAAAGCCATATGCCCCGGATTTCCAACATGATATGACAACATTACAGATACAAGGATACAACTCTCATACAATCGGCATACAACTGCCTTAATACAATACAACAGCGGAAGATATATTTCCGAGTACAGACTACAAGCAAATGCCTAGTGGCAAAGAGAAAAACATCAATCCCATAACCACACGAGTCTCCACGTGAAACGTCGATCACCATACCTGTTGTCGATCGAGAACCCTGAAAAGAGTTTGGGGGTAGTATCAAGAGTACAGAGGTACTCAGCATCCAACTGTAGTGGTCATCTGACCCAGCAAGGACTTCATCACTCGTCATTATAGGACAACTAGTAGTTACTGTAAGGAAGGGGTAAGTGGTGAGGTTGCTGCCGCACTAGCATTTATGAAGTGGCTAACGATCTAGAGAGTAAGATAAGAAGCCAAGCATTCGATGAGGAATCGCCTCCAACAAGTCTGCTATCCACCTACTATGCAAACATAACACCTATCCTATCCTTGTCCTCCTCTTCGCATCCCGACGAAGAAGAAGCAGTCAAGGCACACACACACGTTGATCAAGTTATATTAAGATTATCTCAGTTGTCGTTGTCTATGAACAAGGAGTAGGTCTCACGTCGTCCATAACCGTGGACACGGCTTCTCGAAAAGATTTAACCCTGCAGGGGTGTACCAACTGCCCATTACGAGGCATCGCATGCTCGCCCATCTCTCTCAGTTACTACCAATTATAGGCAACCATTTTATGATTTAGTTCCAAGAGATCCGAAACGACAGGTCCCTCTAACTAACAACGAAAAAATCCGGGTGGCCCCCGAGGAGTTGACACCCAATCCAAAAGCTGGCCATGCTCTCGGATCGGACTCTTCCGTATGGCCAAGGTCGGGAAATCACACCTGACATCACGAGACCCCTAGCTCACCAAGTGTGGACCAACAGAGGAACTAAGTCTCCGCTGGCCAGAGTTGTTTGAAAACTACTGGCAGCTGACCAACACACACACGGTTTCAAATGGTAAATCAGCTTGGTCCACCTCTAGAAATGTTTGAAGCTAGGTAGGTAAGAAGAGGGGACCCCATAAAATCCCACACGCGATTAAGCACGCCCATTCTTAAAACCAATACCCGGAACTCAGGTCCTAGGTAACTCGAATGGAACAAAGCATCGGGGCGGGATAGCCTAGACCTTCCATCCGTCGTCGAATATAGTCAACATTATAATAATCATATCATCAGCAACAATATAATAATGTGATAGCCCAAACCAAAGGTAACAGGGTAACATCGTAGCATCCTAAGAATGCATACTAAGCAGGGGCTGAGCAACGAGCAATAGTAACATAGCAGTACATGGTTTGCTGGGAGGGGACATGGCTGTATCGGTTTGAAAGAGGTTGTAAACATGTGGTAGGATCAAACATCGAACCTAACCTAGACTAGCATGCAAACCGCTGGTTGAAATAGAATGGATCATAAGTAATGTATAGTCCTTGCCTGTTGATAAGCCGGGTTCCGAAGGTGTAGTTGATCGCATGCTCGCAACGTCTCCGAAGGTACCCGCGGAAGCGCACAAGACGATAAACACTGGAAAGCAATCAACGAGCAAGCACTCTATTACTACGGGGCAACACAAGATCAAGAAGACATCACACGACACGGCAATGCGATACGGATCTATCATCGAGAACGGTTACTAACAGTTTAAGTGGGGTATCGGTCACACACGACGAATACCGCACGTTTACGGAGGTTCAAGTTGCTTAGCTACAGGTGATCAACAAAGGTTGTTAACATGGCAACTCAAGCAAGCATGTCATAGCACACAAACATGTCAAGAGGTGAAGCACAAAGTAAACTATCTATGCTAGTCAATTTAAGCGAGGCACAACCTAAACATGGCATAACACTAAGTGCCGCACGACACTTATAACATTTGGTACTGTTCTGATCTAAACCATATTTTAGGTTGGTTAACAACAGAAAACAATAGCATAAACACAAAGTACATGAAAAACTAATCAAGTTGCATATAAGGCACACTCCAAACGGAGTTACGGTTAAAAAGATACAAGCAAAACAAGTTACGGACACAATCTGCCAACATCACGAAGCACACTTTAGAACAATGCATAAACAGGATAATCAATGAAAACATGCTCACAAATGATATGGAACTAAAGTAGACATGACAGGGAAGACATGGCAAAAAGAATCATGCAAATAGGCATCATAGATCAAAAGATATTAAGCATGCAACATGGCATCGCAAAGTAACAGACTTAGTGAAAAACAGAGGTGGCTGTCAAAAACAGCAGCATAGCAACTTTGGAGCTAAATATCTATATGACCAGTAATGCTAACATGAAGATGCAATACATGTAATGAAAGTAGACATGATGCTTAACAATATGCAATTGGAATCACTCAATTCCGATAAACGGTCGCGACACACTCGTCGACAGAAGTTGCAACAAAATATAAACAGCAGCACACTAATAGCAGGGTAGCTACTTTGGAGTAAGATACAATCATGTTGCAGCAAGAAATTATGTCATGTGAATGCATGGAACTGAAGTAGAAACAATGATTAACGCAACGCAAAAGGAATCACTCAATTCCGACGTACGGTTGCGAAAGTCCGAAGTTTCAATCAAGCAACAGTTTTGAGACAGTTTAACAGCAGCTGTTGCAATTAACGATCTGATGCCCTGTTTAGCACACAATTACACAATCAAGATGACCTCAAATTCAAATGCTCACAAAAGATGAGTTGAAGTACACGCAATTCTGAGCAACTTTCATTTTGGGGGCACGTTCATCGTAGCTACGGATCAACGGGAATTAACAGGAGCACACTAACAGCAGGGTAGCTACTTTGGAGCAAGATACAATCATGTTGCAGCAAGCAATTATGGCATGTGAATTCATGGAAATGAATTAGAAACAATTCTTAACGCAACGCAAAAGGAATCACTCAATTCCTACGTACGGTTGCGAAGCAACCGTCGCCCGAAGTTTCAATCAAGCAACAGTTTTCAGACGGTTTAACAGCAGCAGTTGCAATTAACGATCTGATGCCCTGTTTAGCACACAATTACACAATCAAGATACCTCAAATGCAAATGCTCACAAAAGATGAATTGAAGTACACGCAATACTGAACAACTTTCATTTTGGGAGCACGTTCATCGTAGCTACGGATCAACGGGAATTAACAGCGCAAAAACGGATCAGCAACAATAATAAAGGACTTAGCAAATTTCGCAGAGGAAAAAAATACAAAAAAACAAAGGAAAAAAAAGAGAGAGACTCACCCATGGGCCAGGCCCATCTGGCTGGAGAGGCCATGGGCCAGGGGCGCGCTGGAGAGGCAGGCGGCTGCGGAGATGGGCCGCGGCCCACAGCGGCGACGGTTGGTGGCGCCCCGTCCCGATCCAGATCGGGCGGCGGCTGGTGCCGTCGGCCGGCGGCGCTCCGGTGGCCGCTCCGGCGAGGACGACGGGCACGGCGGTGGGAGGCGGTGCAGGGAGGCCGGGATCCCGACGGCGTGAGGCCCGACAGCGCTCCTTCGGGTGGTGCGGCCAGGAGCTCGGGGCGGCTCGCTTCGGCTCGCCGGCCAGCCATGGCGTGGCGGCGGCTTGAGCTTCCTGCCGCGGTGACCTGGCAAGAAGGAGGGGGAATCGGTGAGGGTGAGAGAGGGAGAGGAGGAGGAGAAGAGTGCGGCGCGGGGGAAGAGGAAGCGGCGCGGCGGCGGCTACCACGGGCGGCCTCGGGCGCGTCCACGGGAGAGGCTGGAGGAGGGAGAGAGAGGCTGGAGGCCAGATCCGATCTGGGCTGTTTGATCGGGCGATCCGACGGTCTAGATCTTAGGATTTTTAGGGTTGCGAAAATCGGGGATATTGGGAAAAATTAGAGAAAATCTGGGGGTGTGGCTGCAATATTGTGGCTAGGAAAACCCTAGAAAGAGGTGGGAGTGTGGTGGTCTTTATATAGCCCAGGTGGCTGGCAGTTTGCAAAAACATCCCCGGTTTTTCTCTCGCGCGGTGTTTACGTTTCTGACCGCCGGGGGTCCGCAGGACCTCCGATTCGGGTAAAACTTTGAACTACGCGATCAGCGCGTCGAGCTGGTGGCGTTCACCTCGCGCCGGAACCGTTCCGAAAACACTTTCCGGCGCGCTATAAAAATATCCCGTTTAATTATTAAACGGGCTTTTCGCGACGGTGATCGGGTGAAACCCGGTGTCGCAAAGGTCGAGTGTCAGGGTGGAAAGGTTCAGTCTCCGTCCGATACGAGATAAGAGGGGGAAAAATAATCTCCGATCGATAAATCGGGGATGCAAAAACCGCAAACAAATCAGACAATCAAACAATTCACATCGAAAACAAAAATTTTAATTTTTGCAAAATCTGGGCTGTTACACCTCTGATGAAGAGTCTGAGGCTGAATACTGAAGCTCTCAGTCGGGAATTGGCTCTCCTCACCAGAAATTCAAAAAATTCACGAAGAAGAATCGTTTCGGGAATTCCTCAAGATCTTCCTCAAGAAAAAACAAAGATGAGGACTCAGTTGAGGCAAGAAAAAGAGTTTGCCACAAATGCAATAAACCTGTCCATTACATCGCTGAATGTCCTCTTTGGGAAAAGGAAGCTAAGCTGAAGAAGAATAAGAAGAAGAAGAAAGGGAAAGACGACAGTTCTGATGAAAGGTCAAAGAAGAAATCCTCTAGATCCTCAAAGTCTTGTGGAGACAAGAACAACAGCTCCCGCAAGGTTCGCGCATATCTCAGCAAAGAATTGGATTCTGAAGAATCTGATTCTGATCCTGAAGCTGAGGAAGAAGGGTCTGAAGAATATGAAGGTGTGGCTAGTCTTGCTCTTGCCACAACGTTGGTAAGCAAGTCAATCTTCAACACTGAGGAATCAGTCACACATCGTGTTGATGACGAAGCTGAAGATACAACTCCCGCCTTCTACTTCATGGCCAAGACCTCCAAGGTATCTTCTCACTCTTCCTGTGATGATGCCTCGGATGAAGAACCTGATGAAAACTATGCTAAACTTGCTAAATTTGCTTCAAATAAACAATGTGCACTTGAGAAAATTCAAAACTCACTAAATAAAAGTGATGATATGTTGGTTGAGGAAATGAAGAAGTCTCAAAAGTTTACTGATGAATCTAAAATTCTTCAGTCCAAGTTTTATGATTTGATCAGCCGTCATGAGCACGCCTCACCGATCATGAGAAGCTGGCTCATGAGTTCCTCATGAGAAAGCAAGAACTTGAACGGGTGAGGATGTCTCATGACGATCTGAGGAAAGAAAATTACTCACTCCTCTCCCAAAAGATCATCATGCCTCAAGAAGGGTTTGATCCTCCTTGTTTAAAGTGCATTGAACATGACCTTATCACTTCAGTACCTAGTTATTCAATATCTTCAGAATCTGTTATATCAACTGCCTCTGTGGTATCTAACCCCTCATCTGAGGATACCATAGACATTGCTGAAGAAAATGCTAGGTTGAAGAGTCTCCTGGAAACCAGAATGTTCAAGAGTCTTAAAGGGCATCAGATTCTTTGTGACGTCCTCAAGAAAAAGATCCTCAACAGGAATGCAAGGAAAGAAGGTGTCGGTTTCACCCGAAACCTCAATGCTGATAGCTCTTACTTGAAACCAGAAGAATACCCAAAGACCACTTGGGTTCTAGCCAAAATGCCTCGTCCTTATCCTTATACTTTATCTTGATATGGCAATGCTTCCTCAGATGTGATGGTTGAGTCCTTTGACTCAAACTATAAACTATTTAAAGATGTTAATGGTGAAGTATTCGCCAGATACATCGGAACTAACAGCAGGAACGGTGCTCCAGTAAAGAAGATCTAGGTTCAAAAGGAACTCATCAGTAACCTTCATGTGAATGAAGATGCAAATGAAATGAGGGTATCATTTGAGGACGATACCCCAAAGGGCAATGAATATAACTATGCCTCAGCTAATCATTTTGTTCAAAGGGAAGCTCCTCATAAGAATGCCTACTCATTTGTGTATCCTGATACCTCTATTCAGCGTCCCATTAGACACTACCATCCCCGTCGTTCCTCATATGCTTCAAGGCAACCCTTTCGAATGTGGTTGGTGAAGAAGAACTAATCATCTTTGCAGGAACTCGTCTTGAGGCAATCGTAACCTTTGCAGATCATATGCCCAGGACGATATTGGTTGAGTCAGTTGAAGATAATTAAAACTATTTGATTCTGAGGAATCAATTCTGAGGAACTTCCTGAGGAATCTTAAATTCTTCAAACTAATACTGGCTCATAATCCGTCATATGAGATACTAATTCCTCTGCAGGGGAAGACCGAATGGTAATGGATAGTGGATGCACTAATCACATGACTAGTGATAGAAGCCTTCTCATGGAATCATCTCTGAGTCCTTCTTCGAAGAAAACCATCACCTTCGCCGATAAAGGTAAAGTAAGGTATTGGGCCTCGGCAGAGTTGCTATCTCTCGAGACCAACACATTGAAAATGTCATGCTGGTTGAATCCCTTGGGTACAACCTGATGTCTGTGTCTATGCTATGTGATCTTGATCTTATTATCGTATTCGGAAAATATGGATGTGTTGTTCAAATGGTGAGTGATAACTCCACCATCTTCTAGGGAGTTACAAAGGTGACCTGTATATTGTAGATTTCTCTGAAGGTCCGTAGGTCACTACTTGACTCATGGCTCGAGCCACAGAGTGCTGGCTATGGCACAGAAGACTCGGACACGCTGCAATGAGGAATCTCCAAAAACTGGTCCTGAAGAAACATATCCTCGGGATTGAGGAAATCAGATTCACCAAGGACTGGCTCTATGGCGCCTCTGAAGCTAGAAAGATGACCAAGGCCAAACATCTTGCAAAGACCATCATGACGACAAAAAGACCTCTGGAACTGCTTCATATGGACCTATTCGGTCCTCCAAAGTATTCAAGCGTCGGAGGTAGTATGTATGGTCTCGTTATTGTTGATGACTTCTCACGATATACTTCGGTGTATTTTCTTCTCTATAAGTCAGAAACCCCAACTATCTTCAAGCGCTTCACCCAGCGAGTCATGAACAACTACAACCTGAAGATCAAGCACATTCGAAGCGACAACGACACTGAGTTCGAGGAATTCCTCGATGAGTTGGGCATCACTCATAAGTTCTCAGCACCCTATACTCCTCAGCAAAATGGAGTCTTTGAGAGAAAGAACAGAACTCTTATGGAGATGGCACGGACGATGCTTGCTGAGTACAACACTCCACTCAAGTGGTGGGCTGAAGCAATCAACACTGCTTGTCACATCGTCAATCAAGTGTATCTTCATAAGTTCTTCAAGAAAACCTCATATGATCTGATGGTCAGTAAGAAAACCAATGTAAGTTACTTCAAAGTATTTGGTGCACCATGTTGGATTCGTGATCCTCATCTCCAATCCAAGTTTGCACCAAAAGCATGTGAGGGTTTCATGATCGGTTACGTTATCAACTCGCACACCTACAGAGTCTTCAACATCAATCATCACAAAATAGTTGAAACTGTAGATGCACGGTTTGATGAATCTGACAGCTCGCAAAGAGAGCATCTGCCACCTATACTAGATGAACCCTCAAGTGATGAACTAATCAAGAAGATGGGTGCTGGTGATATTATACCCGTGGACCATCCTGAAGAAACACACATACCTCCTGGTCCGGAAGAATATCCAATTCCTGAAGCTGATCCTGATCCTGAGGATCCTGACACTCCTGAAGCACCTGAAGCTGATGCTAATGAGTCTGATGACAGTGATGATGATTCACCTCAAGATCATCGACCACGTCTTCCTCGCGTGGCGAATGAAGTTCAAGTCGACAAAATCATCGCCGACGTCAACATACTAGGGCATTTTTTGTTTGTATCCATCTCAGAGCCCACCAAAGTTGCTGAGGCATTCCAAGAACCGGAATGGATTCAGGCTATGCAAGAGGAACTTCTTCAGTTCAAACTGAATGATGTCTGGGAACTGGTCAAACAGCCTGATCCTCGAGTCCACAATGTCATCGGAACGAAGTGGATCTACCGCAACAAACTCGATGAAGATGACCAAGTCATCAGGAAAAAATCTCGTCTTGTAGCACAAGTATACACTCAGGTTGATGGTATCGACTTCGGTGAAACCTTTGCTCCTGTTGCTAGACTTGAGTCCATTCGCATAATGCTTGCCTTTACTAACCATCACAATATCAAGCTATATCAAATGGATGTGAAAAGTTCATTCCTCAATGGTAATATCGAGGAAGAAGTATATTTTGCTCAACCTCCAGGTTTTGAAGACTCGAAAAACCCTGATAAGGTGTACAGATTGAAGAAAGCTCTATACGGATTGAAGCAAGCCCCTCAAGCTTGGTATGACACACTAAAAGACTTCCTCATCAGCAAGGGATTCAAATCTGGTTCCCTCGATCCAACTCTCTTCACCAAACGCTATGATGATGCACTATTCATATGTCAAATTTGGATGCACTAACAAGAAATACCGTGAAGAATTTGCCTTCTTGATGAGTGAACAATATCAAATGTCCATGATGGGCAAACTGGAGTTCTTCTTAGGGCATCAAATTCGGGAGCAACACAACGACATCTTCATATCTCAGGAGAAGTACCTCAAGGAGTGCCTAAGGAAATTCGGGATGCAAGACTGCAAAGGCATCAAGACACCAATGCCTACAAATGGACAACTCGGTCCTGATGAAAATGGCAAGGACTACGATCAGAAGGTATAACGCTCCATGATAGGTTCTCTGCTATATCTATGTGCATCTAGACCTAATATAATGTTGAGCGTTTTCATGTGTGCCCAATTCCAAGCGGCACCAAAGGAATCGCATCACCAAGCGGTGAAACGAATTCTTTGATATTTGGCTCAAACCCCGTCGCTAGGGTTATGGTATACAAAAGGCACACAATTGGATCTTCTTGGGTACTCAGACTTGGATTATATTGGAGATCGCGTGTACAGGAAGTCTACCTCAGGAACTTGTCACTTCCTCGGATGCTCAATGGTGTGCTAGTCATCGAAGAAGCAGAACTGTGTCTCCCTCTCCACTGTTGAAGCTGAATACATCGCCGCTGGTGCAAGCTGCTCATAACTTCTCTGGATGAAGAAAACTCTCAAAGACTACAGCATCAACTTTAAGAAAGTACCACTACTATGTGACAATGAGAGTGCCATCAAGATCTCTCAGAACCCAGTACCACTCGAGGATGAAGCACATTGAGATTCAGTATCACTTTCTTCGGGATCATGTGTTGAAGGAAGACATCATCATCAGCCACATGAAGAATGAAGACCAACTTGCTGATATATTCACTAAGCATTTGGATGAGAAGCGTTTTAGCACTCTGAGGTGTGAGCTAAATATCTTAGATTCCTCGAATGTCCAGTGAATGGACACACATGCAAACGCTTAAACACTATTGAATAATCCTGATGTACAACACACGATGCGTTGTACTCCTCCAATCATGAGGAACTACCTTGATAAGTGTGAAGCAATTAACGTGGAATTGACTCAAGATCAATACGAAAATTGTCCCGATTTTACCGCGGATCGTGTCTTTCCTCTAATCAGATAAACTCGTGAGCCGAACCGCCAAGGGTAATCTCGTCCATGAAACTCGCGCCCGCTCAATTTGACCCCTCTATCAATAGCCAACCCCGCGGTCATTTCCCCCCCCCACACACACCTCATTCCCTCTCGCGCCGCCGCCCTTGAGCTCCTCAAGCTCTCGTGCCGTCGTCGCAGGAGACCATCGAAACCAGAGAAGACCGTCTCAGGTTTCCTCAGTGTTTGCCTCATCTCTGGTATGACCATGTCTCATCTGTTAATTCCTCAGTACTGCAATTTCTTCAAGATTCTTCCAGATTTATCAAGCCACTATATTCCTCAGCAATACTGAAATCTAACTGAGCCTATGCTTCAATTAAATTCCATTCCTCAAACACTTTCCTCATGAACGCATATAACCGTACCCCACTTCCCTCGCAACTTAATTCTGTCACAGGTACATGTCTGCTGAGGAATCATATGGTTCTCATAGTCTCACTTCATTTGCAGCTTAGCTTGAACTTTCGATTCCTTAGTCTCCTCAGCTGAAGAAAATGGATCCTCGTTGCCGTCTCACTGAGACTGCTCGTGACTTACCTCCAGAACTGTATGAGAAGCTGAAGACTCTAGAACGATAAACTGCAGGAGAACGCAAAAATCACATCTAGAAAATCACGAGGGAATGGGCTAAACGATGGGCTGATTATGAATGGCTTAATCCTCAGCACGAAGAAATGTTTGCTTCCAATCCTCCATTAAAGACATTGGGAATCAAATCTCGTCCACCACCTAGACCTGATGTCATTCCTCATCCCTCAAGTCTGCCGACTCCTGAGGACTTCCCCGATTCATATCAACGATGCCTCAAACGGACTGCTCATCTTTCTTAGAATCTGGCCTGTGACTTGGCTGCCTCACTTGAGATTCCGCCTCAGCCTCAGCCTCGGCCTCCCGGCCAGCCTCGCAGAAAGTCTCATGGCATCAAACCATCAAAGAAATCCTCAACTATGCCTCAAGCTCCGAGCTCCTCATGCCAACAGACGTCTGGAGGTGCTTCTGCCTCAAGACTTCACACTGATGAGTCTGGCAGTACTGCCGAGGCATCCAGCACCATGCCTTAGCCTTAGATGAAGACCAAGACTGCCATTCATCGAGGTGTAAGACCCTCTCTCCAACGAAAACTGCCATGCGCGGTTCAATTCAAGCTGTCTTCAGTTCTGATGAAGAAGAATATTGTCAGAACCGTCTGTTAGGTATGTGCTAGGATCAAGTCTCACATTGCATCATTTCAAAAATTTCAAATAGAAATTGAAATGGGAGAAGAAACCCCCCCATATAAATTTAATTCAAATGGATAGAATAAAAGCTTCTCCAAAAATTCTTTTTGCATTTTTGAAAACTCCCATAAATGAGTGTGATCACATGTCAAGTGATGTGGGACCAAACCCATGCTCATGGATTTTTCAAATTTTCAAACAGGACCTTGGAATTAATTAAAAATCCCTATTTGAATTAAAGTTCAAATTATTTGAATTTTAAAAATGCCCAAACTTTATAAGTGGCTAGAAATATGCATTAGAAGTCCATATAAAAATTTGGGGCATTTTATAAAATGCCTAGGTATTTTATCCAGGGAAGAACAAACAAATACAGAAAAGAAAAAGAAAAGAGAAAGGAAGAAAGGCTTACCTGGCATTAGGCCCAACTCATCGCATCCCGGCCCAAGGCCACTGCCCTCCTTTGTCGTCTACTATAGGCAGGGGCACGCACAGCTGAGGCCGCCGCCGATGGCCTGGCCACACAGCTGCTCTCCTGCCTCTCTATCCTTGGCACGCCGACGCCTAGAGACGCCCTGGTCACTTTCCCCCTCTCGCAGCTCTTTCCCCCGCTCTGGTTCTTTGTCTCCTTCACCGACATATGCTCGCCGGAGAACACCACCGTGCGCACATGCGGCCAGCGATCCCCTCAAGCCGCGCAACCTTGTCGAGAAGATTTGTCGTCGACGTCTTTGTCGCCATGCCAAAGGAATCGAGCCCGGAGCCCGCGTTGAAGCCGGAATCGCTGCCGAGACCTCGCCAGACCCACAAGCTCGCCGCCGTCGATTCGCCGTCGTTGAAGCCTCAACGAGCCTGCTGTCTGCACCCGTAGCTTCGTGGTGAGCTTCTAGTCACTTCCCCTAACCCCGGCATGCCTTGCTCGTTCTCTACCTCAATCCGCCATGGGAGCCGAGCCAGCCTCCGCCATGGATGAGCTAGAGCTCGCCCCTATGCTCCTTCGTCCCATCTATGGCACACACCGTGTTCCTCATCGTCCTATCTTCACAACGCGCTAGGCCACGCCCCTTTTCATGCACTATGGCGTCGACTGCTTCAAACCGAGCCACGGCCGCCGACCGAGCACATCGCCGGTGACGCTCCGGTGACCCCCTGTGGCCCCGCAGTACTGAGATCGACGCGCGCGTGCATGGGCTCCATTTTGGTGGCCTTGTCTTGCCAAATTATGGCCTGTGACGCCGGCTTGCGCAACGCCGCCGCGTCGGTTGGTCGCCGGCGTTGAGCCGCCGGTTAGCTGACGTGGCTGGCGCGGTTAAGCTTAATTAACCCAGCCCTGGGTCACTGCCATGTGGGCCCGACCCCTGTTAATCACTGGATTAACTTAAATCAAAATCAAAAAGTTTCAATTAAGCACAGAGTCACTTACAGGTGGTACCCCCTGGTCAGAGGCCCCCTGACGCCAGCATGAGGTCATGCTTGGGCAATAATTGGTTTTCCTATTTAAAGAATATTCAGAAATTCCAGAAAATGGATTAAACTTTGGAAAATCATAAATAATTCATTTTAACTCCAAATTAAACATATAATATATGTAAAATTATCAGAAAAATGCAAGGATTCTAAATATGCACTTTGTTTTCATGTTTTCCCATTTTAAAGTGGGGAGACAGAAGCAAACATGCATATGAACCCTTTTAAATTCAAATATGGAGTTTGAATTTGCAACTCAAATGCAATATACTTCATTTAAATAGAATGTTCAACACATCAACACCATGAACCTCATGCTATAACATCATATCATGTGATTGTGCATTGTCTATATATTGATCACCTTGTTTGCATTATTTGCTATCGTATAGAGGTGGAGCCGGAACCCGAGATCACCCCCTCTGTTGAAGATACCGTGTACGACACTCATCAGCAAGGCAAGCAAACCCACATTGATCATGTCGATAAAATCCCAATTCCCTCTCAGTCTCGCTTATGCATTTTTTAGGATAATTACCATGATACGTTTCTACCGCACAGATGAACCCATTCCTTTGCATGACCTATCATTTTATCACAGTACTAAGCAAACCACAATCCTAGTAGATGTAGGAGTTGATTGATATCATGTGGCCCCTGCAACTGTTACAGCTTATTGCATGCTTAGAGTGATACAACGTTGATACTATTATGTGAATCGGGAAGGTAACAATCATGTTGATGATGGTGGAAATGTGTTGGTGAATCTACCCTATAACAAGGTGAACGATGAGAGGCTGTGTAGGAGTACGCAGTGGGTTGTCTCGTTGAACACCGCCTTAAGCCCGAGTTCTTGTGTGGTGATCCAAGACAAAGAGTACTACCACATGTTGGGCAAACGGAACCCCGCTCAACCTACTAACTCACCCCTTCTCAGTTCAATGAGTCGCAGTAGTTCGGAGTTCTGGTAGGTTTGTGGCCTGGCTGCTAAGTGAGAGAACGGCTCAACTGAGACCGGCTTATGCACCACGCACACATCTTCTAGGACCACTTCGGTAAACCGGCCGGGTTACGAATGTGGAAACCATCCCAGATAGGCGTATTCATTGAACTTGAGTTGGCTGTGAGGTAAAAGTTGTGAGATTATCCTCGCCGACACCCTCTTGAAGGGTGACGAGATACCGACGGTAACTGATAGTTTCATGTGTGTAGCAGTACACCCCTGCAGGGTTAATAAACTATTCGAATAGCCGCGTCCGCGGTAAGGGACTACTTGGAAAGTTGTTCCCGATTATTAGACAACTTCAATGGATACTTATAAAAGTTTCCAAGATAAGTGTGAGTGCTATGGCGTTCTTTCTCGCGGGAAGTCGAGGAAGGCACCATAGTGGTGTAATTGGTTGGAGACATGTAGTGGACTCGTGTACGCTTCTTACCAAAAGTATGGTATTCGTAGCTCAAGACTAGCCAAGTCAAAGCTCGCACTTCTGCATTTGAACCCCACCTCCCTTTACCTTGATACATGTGCATGAGTAGCATAACTCCTACGTAAGTCTTGCTGACTACGAATTTGGACTCACGTTTGCTTATTCTATGTTTTAGATGAACCCACTGACCCCGAAGGTGGATTCTTCCTCGAGCTCGACGACTGAAGACCAAGCTAGTGTAGTCCTAGTCAGCAGACTGGTTCCCTCGTGGAGGGCTTGTGTTTAAATAATGCTTCTTAAGCCATTTGTTAAACTTGTCTGTACTCAGACTTGCTTCTGCTTGTTTGATGTAATGTTGGATCACGGTCTCGTGATCTCTGTGTGCACTTTGTAAGAGTTATCAGTAAAGTTGTAAAATTTGTAGAGAATTGCAATGATACATGTTGTTCATACTAGACATGTGTGTTGCGTGTATGATTATAACATGCATGTCTTAGTATGGGTTTTCGAGACCTTAGTTGTGATCTGGCTGGCGATCTTTTATACAACAAGTGGCCCTTAGATGTGCGCAGCTTGGGGCATCGCGATGCGATTGCTGGTGACTCTGTCACATGCACACTTTGTTGTATGATCGAGCCCGCGCTAGACCTCGACTAAGTGATCGGGCTGGAGTAAGTCTATGTAAGTGTTATAATACAATCGATAGTATGGTTGAGGCGACTTGTCTATGAGTATGGGAGTTCATCACCCATATAATTTAGACTTGTGTGAGGACGATGAGGACCCATCTCTGTTGACCATCCGGCCTGGATGGGATGCCACTCACGTTCGATGCTTTCCGAGAACATTCTGTTCTTGACCTTGTCTGCTTAGACAAGTGGGTACGGCTCTCGGCTCTCCATATGATTGTGTTGTAGCGGGACTTTCATACGCTAACCCCGGGTCCCGACAGACTTGGTATCAGAGCAGGACTGACTGTAGGATTATCAGCCTTGGTCGAAGTCGAGTCTAGCCTTCTATAGTTAGATAGTTACTCTAGGTATATAAGGGAATAACGTAAGGCTTCTTTTTTTTCCTCCTGACCCTCATCGTTCTGAGTTCTGAGTCACCCTCATCTTGTTCTACGGTAAGATAGGATTGGGCTCATCTATGTCTTACTAGAACATCTCATTGTTTGCTTCCTTGTAGCCGTAGGAAAGTTGTGTTCGGTTTTCTAGAGTTGTTGTGCTTCCTGATTTCTTACATCGTATGTAAGTGTTGTTTCTATGTTGTAAGAAAATTGTCTTTTCTTGCAATTACAACCGTTATGCTGTCCGAGTCATTCCAGGTTTCTTCATAATCTGATGCATTTGCAAAATCATTCTATCTATTTCGGTTGTCCTTCTAGAAGAATTATTAGGTGGCTTACCCGACAGCTTCATAGTGTTTGTTGTAGGTTTTCTTCTAGAAACCTATATTGATGTATTTAAAGTGCTTCCTCCCAGTTTAGATGTTTTCGCGCCAGAATAACCACAGTAACCATCGTGTTGGGGTACTTTGCTACTCAGCTTATCTATTGTAGCCCCTATTAAGCCATAGTCATCCTCAGGAAAACCATCCAGTGACCAACTCCTTAAACCTAGTCACCCGATAGATGTGTAGAATTCATTGTAGATCTTATGCCAGAAACCGCACCAATTTCCAGACGCCCATACAAAATGGCCCCACGTGAGTTAGCTGAGCTTAAAATACAACTTGAAGCTTTGTTGGCAAAAGGCTTCATCTTCCCTAGCTCATTGCCATGGGGTTGCCCCATTCTGTTCGTAACGAAGAAAGTTGTAACAGAAAGAATGTGCGTAGAGTATCGCCCGCTAAATCTAGCAACGATATAGAACAAGTACCCACTGCCTAGGATCAATGATCTTTATGATCAACTTGCTGGATCCTCTGTCTTCTCCAAGATAGATTTGAGATTAGGCTATCATCAAACCAAAATCCGAAACGAGGACATTCCAACAACGGCTTTCACTAATCGTTATGGTATTTACGAGTACACCGTCATGTCCTTTGGTTTAACCAATGCCCCCGCCACTTTCTCGCGCATGATGAATTCGATCTTCATGGAGTACTTGGATAAATTTGTTGTAGTTTATCTTGATGACATTCTCATCTACTCGAAGAACGAAGAAGAACATGTCACAACCCTAGTTTTGGTATGTGCTTTTTATTTCTAGAAATAAGGCATCATGTTTAAATTTACTTTATTTAATAATTGGGGATTTGGAAAAGCCTCCAAAAGAATTTAAATAAATGGCCAGACAAAAATATTTTTCCAAAAATCTTCTGATGATTTTGAAAATTTCTATAAATGGGCATGATGACATTTCATGTGTTGTGGTCCCACTTCATTCTCCAAGATTTTTCAAAAATTCAGAGAAGGGCTATGAAATTTAATAATAACCCTATTTGATTTGAAATTCAAATTACTTGAATTTAAAAAATATCCTAAACTTGTGAGTGGTTAGCTATATGCCATGTAAGGCCACATAAAAGTTTTGGGCATTTTATAAAATGCCTAGATATTTTTTTCCAAGGAAAAACAAAAGAAACAGAAACAAATAAAAATAAAATGAAAGTTACCTGAAAGGGGTCCAACTTACCTTTCCCCCTGGCCCATCTGGCCCAGCCCAGCTGCACCTTCTTGTCGTCTTCTTCCCAGTGCAGCAAAGCTGTTCGCTGGAGGGCAGGGCGCGGCCGACGCCACCGAGGCCCTTCTAGGCGCCCCCGAGGCTCCTAACTGCGCCACAGCGACGCCCACAAACCCCCCTTCTTTTTCCCCCTCTCTTTGGTCGATCCCCCTCTCGCCTCGCCATTTTTCCCACCGCCCTGAGAGCTCGCCGCTGCTCACCGTCGTGAAGCACCGCGGCCAACGGCCACCGTTCGCCGCGCTCGGTTGTCTAGCAAGTCCGCCGTCGCCGTCTTCGTCGAGCACCGCCTTCAATCATGCCGAGGAGCCCCGAGTTCGTCGCCCCCTTCCTCGACTCGCCGCCGGCCGCAGTGGAATTCCCCGTCGATAACGTCGCCTACCGGACCTCCCCGGCCTCCCCGAGCTCACCCGCGTGCTCCTGGTAAGCGCACGCTTCTTTTCCCCCATCCCGAGCACCTCCACACGCCCCGGTGTCCTTTCCCCCCCACCAGCCGAGCGGCGCCGCCGCGGAGCTCCACACCGCCGTGGCCTACGGCCTCCTCCGGTGGGCGCGTGTGCTCCCCTGGATGCGCACGTGCAAGGGGCACGTTCTGGTGCCCTTGGCGTGGCTTCCCGTGGCCGGAGCCGCCTCCCGCAGCAGGCGCCGCCGCATCCAGAGACGCCGGTGTCAAGGTGCGGCCACCCAGTCCTAACCTCCCTGCTAATTCCCCCTCTCTCTATGACAGTGGCCCCACCACGCTAATTAAATCGGTTTAGTTAAATTAACCCCCTGTTAGTTTAATTTAATCCGGGAATTACCTTGAGCAACTGACATGTGGGACCCCCACGTCAGTTGGACCAGTCACCCCCCTGATGTCATGCTGACGGAGGCATGACGCAATAAATCTTTATCTGTTTAAATTTAATCTAGTAAATCCAGAAATTCCAGAAAATAGTTAAATCTTTGAAATTGAATAACTTTTAAACTATAACTCCAAATCAAATAAATAATATATGAAAAATTATCAGAAAAATGCAAGGATTCCAAATATCATACTTTCATAGATGAAAAAAAACATCTATGGTGGGGAACCAGTAGCATTTAGCTATATGGCATATTTGGAATAATTCAAAATAAATGTTTAAATCATTTAATTTTAAACCTTTGTAATGCCAACCTTATTACTTGCACATCAGAGGCATATCATACACATGACAACATGGGTTACCATAACCAAACATTAGCAAATGCAACTTGGGATAATTTGAACAACATTTGGAGTTTGAATTTGAATTCCTTTTTCAAATCAACTTCAATTAACTTGTTGCAAATTGAACATAGGTCACATCAGTACCATGCCATGATTCATTTCTTGAATGTGCATTGCAATGTGATGTTTACATTGTTGTTGTCTCTGTGTTTTTTTCTTCTCGATAGATCCATCGCCGGACAAAGTTCCTATTTTCTCCGAAGAGTGGCACCCCCGAGTCTCGACAATAAGGCAAGCAAACCCCATTGATCATATCTATATAAACCCATTTCCCCTCTTGTTCTCTTATGCATGATTAGGTGATTCACATGTTACCGTTCTACCGCTAGTTGAACCCATCCTTTGCATGACCAAGCATTGTTGCCACAGTATTAAGCAAACCTCAACCTAGCAGATCCAGGATTGTTTGTGTTCATCATGTGGCCCTTCATCCATGTTATGCTGTGCTATGCTATGCTAGAGTTGTATGCAATGAAGATGATCCATCTGGGTGATGTATCGGGATGGTAGTGAACAATGCAATATAATGGTAATGTGTTGGTGAAGTCACCATATAAAAGGTGAACAATGAGAGGCTGTGTAGGAGTACACAGTGGTTTGTCTCATTTACACTGCCCTAGGCCCCGAGTTCTCGTGTTGTGATCCAAGACAAGAGTACTTCCACATGCAGGGATATGGACCCCGTTTGGCCTACTAACTCACCCCGATTTTGGTCCAGGATTCGCATGGGTTACTGCTTCTTGGACTTGATTTTGTGCCGGAGTGGGAGGAGATGCACGGTTACTTTGTAGCACAGTTTTAGACAAGCGCAGTTCCATCCGTCGATGTGGGCTTGTCCGACCGTCCATACATCATTTGGGTCCTGAACGGAAACCCCGGCCGGATTCCCGATTGGGGTACATACTCAGATAGGCGATCCCTGGACTAGAGTTGGAGCCGTGAGGTAAGTACCTTGGTGTTTATCCTCGTCCGACATCCGCTTGAAGGATGACGAGTCACGGGAGGTAAGTGATGACACGTGTGTGAAGCGTACACCCCTGCAGGGTAATGAACTATTCGAATAGCCGTGTCCGCGGTTATCGACTACTTGGATACCTTTACTTGATTATTAGATAACTTAAATGGATACTCTAAAATTGCCAAGATAAGTGTGAGTGCTTTGGGTTGCTTCCTCGTGGGGAACTCGAGGAAGAATCCATGGTGGTGTATTCATGTGGTGATCAAGATTAGATGGACTCGAGTACGCCTCTCATCTTAACTCTTTTTATTCGTAGTACAGGGTAGCCAAGTCAAAGCTTTCTGCATTACAACCCCACTTGCCTTTACCTTGATACCTGAGCGTGAGTAGTATAGTTTTGATGTAAGTCTTTCTGAGTACGACTTTGTACTCACGTTCGCTTATTCTATGTTTTAGAGAAGAGACCACTGACCCTGATGGTGGCCTCTACCTCGAGCTCGATGCCGACTAAGTCGTATAGTTGCAGACAGCAGCCTGGTTCCTTTGGAGGGTCGTTGTATTTTCTTTCAGGCTTCTTAAGCCATTTGTTAACATTGTCTTTACTAATACATAATTTGCTTCCGTTGTTTCTTGATGTAATGTTGGATCACGGTCATGTGATCTCTGCTTGTAATACAACTATTATGTTTGCTCAGTTTAGCAGATGCAATAAAGTCTATGAGTTTGTAGAGTTCATGTTGTGGTACCTGTTGTTATACACTTGGCATGCATGCTGCGTGTATGTTTATATTGTGCATGCCATGTGTGGGGTTCGATACCTTAGTTGTGCTCTCGCCGGCGGTCTTTCTTACACCAAGTTGCCCTGAGATGTGCGCAGCTTGGGGCATCGCGATGCGATTGCTCGTGACTCCGTCACGTGGCACACTTCATTGTACGATCGAGCCCGCCCGAGACCCCGACTAAGAGATCGGGATGGAGTCTGTTTATGTAAGTGTTATGATTCAATCGATAATATGGTTGATGTGACTTGTCTATGAGTATGGGATTTCACCACCCATAATCATTTAGACTTGTGAGCGGACGATGAGGACCCATCTCAGTTGATCATCCGGGCCTGGATGGGATGCCCCTCACGTTCGAGCTTTCCGAGAGTGTCTTGTATTTGGCCTTGTCTTCTTAGACAAGTGGGTATGGATCTCGGCTCTCCATATGATTGAGTTGTGACTGGAATTACATATGCAAATTTCGGGTCCCGACAGACTTGGTATCAGAGCAGGACTGTCTGTAGGATTATCAAACCCTTGGTCGAAGTCGAGTCTAGCATTCTATAGTTATATATTTACTCTGGGTATATAAGGGAACAACGTAAGACTTCTATTTTCTTCTTACCCTCATCGGTCTGAGTTCTGGGTCATCCTCATCTTGTTCTACGGAAAGATAGGGATAGGCTCTTCTTTGACTCTACTAGGACATCTCGTTGATTGCTTCTATGTAGCCGTAGAAGTGTTGTTGTCCCCTGTTTCCTCATTCTATCGAGTTTCTTGAGTAAGTTTTGTCCAAATTCTTGCAGGTTGTCTCATTTTTGATCCCGGTACAGTCGTTATGCTCTCTGATTCATTCTAGGAACTCTTGTTGAGAAGCATCAGATTTCTAGAATCCGGTGTTGATGCATTTGCAAATCTTCCTTCCCATTTCAGATGTCTTTTAGCCAGAGTAACCATGCTAACCATTGTGTCAGGGTACTTTGTTACTCTGACATATCTGTTGTAGTACCTAGGGAGCCATGATCATCCACAAGAAAACCGCCCCGTAAGCCAGCTCCGTATGTGTGCAGTTTTCCTCGTGTGATGAATCTAGCCACCATTCTCGAAGGTATCCCTAAATGTCATTCATTAGTATCCACTCCTCCATGAGGATATTGAATGACTTATTCTCGAAGTATTTCCTTATGGATGCTTTGTGTTCCTAAGTCCGACCTTTACTTGATGACCATATCGATGCTACTTTGAAGCATGATTGTGGTATCTAGAACATCAAGGAGAACATTAGAAGCGAGTGCTAAATGTCTCTCGGTCGATCATGCAGATAAGTTATGTTGGAAAGCATCTTGCTATACCAAGAAAACAAATATGAGAAGGTGTTATCTTCCTTTGCATCCGCATCCCCCACTTATATTCATCATGGTTGTATGAAGTGATACCAAGATCTTCGGCACAGATTTGGTTAAGCCATATGAATGTGGAATGCTCAAGCTGTAGAAAGCATGCTCAACCACTAGGTTATATCCTTCGTATGAAAGGGGACTGTTCCTCTCGTTTGCCGAATTGTCTCTATAACCATAGTTTCCATCCAAATTTGAGTGTGCCATTCTTTCGAATTCCTTCAAAGAGCGTTTTTGTATGCCTGATTCTGGTGAAAGAAACTTCTATGATCACTGTATCAAAAGTTATTCTTTTTTCTTGACTTGGGAGATATTCTTGAGTCACCTCCCCTAAGGTGTCTCGTTGTGAAGTAGATAGTGAACAAGTTTCAAAGTGTGGAACCTATTCACCATCTAACTAAGCGCAGAACTGTTGCCTACCAAATTGAAGCTCCCCTACCTCCTTCCAACATTTTGCTGTGTGTCTTGTGTCTCAACTCAAGAGATGCTTTCATATCTCATTCCATAAGTTGATTGCGAGGTTCTCGATCTTCTTGAAGATGCATCCTTGAAGATTTTCCCTCTTACCTTTCGTCTTGAATCTCTGGACGAGATTTTTTTGAGTGGGGGTGAGTTGTCACAACCCTAGTTTTGGTATGTGCTTTTATTTCTAGAAATAAGGCATCATGTTTAAATTTCCTTTATTTAATAATTGGGGGTTTGGAAAAGTCTCAAAAAGAATTTAAATAAATTGCCAGACAAAAATATTTTTCCAAAAATCTTCTGATGATTTTGAAAATCTCTATAAATGGGCATGATCACATTTCATGTGTTGTGGTCCCACTGCATGCTCCAAGATTTTAAAAAAATTCAGAGACGGGCTTGGAAATTTAATAATAACCCTATTCGATTTAAAATTTAAATTATTTGAATTTAAAAAATATCCAAAACTTGTGAGTGGTTAGCTATATGCCATGTAAGGCCACATAAAAGTTTTGGGCATTTTATAAAATGCCTAGATATATTTTTCCAAGGAAAAAAAAATAAACAGAAACAAATAAAAAGAAAAGGAAAGTTACCTGGAAGGGGCCCAACTTACCTTTCCCCCTGGCCCATCTGGTCCAGCCCAGCCGCACCTCCTTGTCGTCTTCTTCCCCGCGCAGCCAAGCTGCTCGCTTGAGGGAAGGGCGCGGCCGACGCCACCGAGGCCCTTCTAGGCGCCTCCGAGGCTCCTAACTGCGCCACGGTGACGCCCACAAACCCCCCTACTTTTCCCCCCTCTCTCACGTCGATCCCCCTCTCGCCTCGCCATTTTTCGCACCGCCCCGAGAGCTCGCCACTGCTCACCGTCGTGAACAACCGCGGCCTCACCGCGCTGGGTTGTCCAGCAAGTCCGCCGTCGCCGTCTTCGTCGAGCACCGCCTTCAATCGAGCCGAGGAGCCCCGAGGTTGTCGCCCCCTTCCTCGACTCTCCACCGGCCGCCGTGGAATTCCCCGTTGATTGCGTCGCCTACCGGACCTCCCCGGCCTCCCCGAGCTCACCCGCGTGCTCCTGGTGAGCGCACACTTCTTCTCCCCCATCCCGAGCCCCTCCACACGCCCCGGTGCCCTTTCCCCCCACCAGCCGAGCGGCGCCGCCGCGGAGCTCCTCTGCGCCGTGGCCTCCGGCCTCCTCCGGTGGGCGCGTGTGCTCCCCTGGATGCGCACGTGCAAGGGGCACGTTCTGGTTCCCTTGGCGTGGCCTCCCGTGGCCGGAGCCGCCTCCCGCAGCGGGCGGCGCCGTGTCCAGAGACGCCGACGTCAAGCTGCCGGCCACCCAGGCCTAACCTCCCTGCTAATTCCCCTCTCTCTATGACAGTACCCCCACCCCGCCAATTAAATCGGTTTATTTAAATTAACCCCCTGTTAGTTTAATTTAAACCGGGGAATTACCTTGAGCCACTGACATGTGGGACCCCCACGTCAGTTGGACCAGTCAACCCCCTGATGTCATGCTGACGCAGGCATGATGCAATAAATTTTTATCTGTTTAAATTTCATCCAGTAAATCCGGAAATTCCAGAAAATAGTTAAATCTTTGAAATTGAATAACTTTTAAACCATAACTCCAAATCAAATAAATAATATATGAAAAATTATCAAAAAATGCAAGGATTCCAAATATCATACTTTCATAGATGAAAAACACATCTATGGTGGGGAACCAGTAGCATTTAGCTATATGGCATATTTGGAATAATTCAAAATAAATGTTTAAATCATTCAATTTAACCTTTGTAATGCCAACCTTATTACTTGCACATCAGAGGCATATCATACACATGACAACATGGTTTACCATTTCCAAACATTAGAAAATGCAACTTGGGATAATTTGAACAACATTTGGAGTTTGAATTTGAATTCCTTTTTCAAATCAACTTCAATTAACTTGTTGCAAATTGAACATAGGTCACATCAGTACCATGCCATGATTCATTTCTTGAATGTGCATTGCAATGTGATGTTTACATTGTTGTTGTCTCGATGTTTGTTTCTTCCCGATAGATCCATCGATGGACGTAGTTCCTTTTTTCTCCGAAGAGTGGCACCCCCGAGTCTCGACAATAAGGCAAGCAAACCCCATTGATCATATCTATATAAACCCATTTTCCCTCTTGTTCTCTTATGCATGATTAGTTGATTCACATGTTACCATTCTACCGCTAGTTGAACCCATCCTTTGCATGACCTATCATTGATGCCACAGTATTAAGCAAACCTCAACCTAGCAGATCCAGGATTGTCTGTGTTCATCATGTGGCCCTTCATCCATGTTATGTTATGCTATGCTAGAGTTGTATGCAATGAAGATGATCCATCTGGGTGATGTATCGGGATGGTAGTGAACAATGCAATATAATGGTAATGTGTTGGTGAAGTCACCCTAACAAAGGTGAACAATGAGAGGCTGTGTAGTGGTACACAGTGGTTTGTCTCATTTACACTGCCCTAGGCCCCGAGTTCTCGTGTTGTGATCCAAGACAAGAGTACTTCCACATGCAGGGCTATGGACCCCGTTTGGCCTACTAAATCACCCCGATTTTGGTCCAGGATTCGCATGGGTTATTGCTTCTTCGATTTGATTTTGTGCCGGAGTCGGAGGAGATGCACGGTTACTTTTTAGCACGGTTTTAGGCAAGCGCAGTTCCATCCGTCAAGGTGGGCTTGTCGGACCGTCCATACATCGTCTGTGTCCTGAACCGAAACCCCGGCCGGATTTCCGATTGGGGTACATACTCAGATAGGCGATCCCCTAGACTAGAGTTGGAGCCGTGAGGTAAGTGCGTTGGTGTTTATCCTCGTCCGACATCCGCTTGAAGGATGAAGAGTCATGGGCGGTAAGTGATGACACGTGTGTGAAGCGTACACCCCTGCAGGGTAATGATCTATTCGAATAGCCGTGTCTGCGGTTATGGACTACTTGGAGACCTTTACTTGATTATTAGATAATTTAAATGGATACTCTAAAATTGCCAAGATAAGTGTGACTGCTTTGGATTGCTTCCTCGTGGGGAAGTCGAGGAAGAATCCATGGTGGTGTACTGATGTGGTGATCAAGATTAGATGGACTCGAGTATGGCTCTCATCTCAACTCTTTGTAGTCGTAGTACAGGGTAGCCAAGTCAAAGCTTTCTGCATTACAACCCCACTTGACTTACCTTGATACCTGAGCATGAGTAGTATAGTTCTGATGTAAGTCTTGCTGAGTGCGACTTTGTACTCACATTTGCTTATTCTATGTTTTAGAGACGAGACCACTGACCCTGATGGTGGCCTCTACCTCGAGCTCGATGCCGACTAAGTCGTATAGTTCCATAAATCAGCCTGGTTCCTTTGGAGGGTCGTTGTATTTTCTTTCAGGCTTCTTAAGCCATTTGTTAACCTTGTCTTTACTAAGACATAATTTTCTTCCGTTGTTGCTTGATTTAATGTTGGATCACAGTCATGTGATCTCTGCTTGTAATACAACTACTATGTCTGCTCAGTTTAGCAGATGCAATAAAGTCTATGAGTATGTAGAGTTCATGTTGTGTTAATTGTTGTTATACACATGGCATGCATGCTGCGTGTATGTTTATATCGTGCATGTAATATGCATGTCTGTGTATGTTTATGTAAGTGTTATGATTCAATCGATAATATGGTTGAGGCGACTTGTCTATGAGTATGGGATTTCACCACCCATAATCATTTAGACTTGTGAGTGAACGATGAGGACCCATCTCAGTTGATCATCCGGGCCTGGATGGGATGCCCCTCACGTTCGAGCTTTCCGAGAGTGTCTTGTACTTGGCCTTGTCTGCTTAGACAAGTGGGTATGGCTCTTGGCTCTCCATATTATTGAGTTGTGACTGGAATTACATATGCAAATTCTGGGTCCCGACAGAACATGTCGAACATCTTAGGTTGGTATTGATGAAACTTCGAGAGCATTGCTGTGAATCCCGAGAGAGTTTTGGCTGTCCTTGAGTGGACTCCACCTGAATTGGTTAAGAAAGTTAGGACTTTTCTTGGCTTAGCAAGCTATTGCCTCCGCTTCGTCGATAACTTTTCTATAGTTGCAAAGCCTCTAACTAAGCTCCTCAAGAAATATAAGAAATTTGAATGGACCCCCAAGTGCGAGGAAAGCTTTCAAGAGCTAAAAAGAAGATTGACTTCTTCCCCCATACATGCGCCTCCAGACACCAAAAAGGATTTCGAGATCTATTGTGATGCTTCACGGCAAGGGTTAGGATGCATACTTATGCAAGATAGACATGTCGTAGCTTATGCTTCACGCCAGCTGCGTCCACATGAAGTGAACTATCCTACCCATGATCTTGAACTCGTTGTCGTAGTTCAAGCCCTGAAAACTTGGCGACATTACCTCATTGGTAATCGTTGTGAGATGTATTCCGACCACCAAAGCCTGAAATACATATTCACCCAGCTAGCTCTTAATATCAGGAAAATACGCTGGAAAGAGTTGATAAAAGATTATGACTTAGAAATTTCTTTCACCCTAGGCGATGCCAATGTTATGGCTGATGCGCTAAGTCGTAAGTCGTATTGTAACAATCTCATGTTTCAAAAGTATCAACCAAATCTTCATGAGGAATTTCGCAAGCTCAATTTTGAGATAGTTCCTCGTGGATATCTTTCTACCTTGGTGGCGAAACCAACCCTTGAGGATAAAATCATAGCCTCCCAGAAACGTGATAGTGGAATTCGAGAGATCAAGAAGAACATTGCTAGCGGAGTTGCTAAATGTTTCTCCATAAATGATCAAGGTGTCGTTTTCTTTGGCACTCGATTGGTTGTACCACGAAAACACAATCTTACGAAGCTAATTCTTAAGGAGGCTCATGATACTCCCCTTTCGATTCATCTTGGTAGCACAAAGATGTACCAAGACCTACGCCAGAGATTTTAGTGGACTAGGATGAAGCGACAAATTGCTCAGTTCATTGCTGAATGTGATGTTTGTCGTTGCATTAAGACAGAACATCAAAGACCTGCTGGTACTCTTCAACCATTGCCTATTCCCGAGTGGAAATGGGACAAAGTTAGTATGGACTTCATCACTGGCTTTCCAAAACCCAGAAAGGAAATGATGCCATCTTATTTGTCGTTGATAGACTTTCCAAAGTTGCTCACTTCCTTCCCGTTCGGGAGTCTATAACTGCTAGCCAGTTAGCCGACTTGTATGTCTCTAAAATTGTGACTCTTCATGGTGTTCCTTTGGAAATCAATTCTGATCGTGGTAGCCTTTTCACCTCTAGATTTTGGGGAAGCTTTCAGAATTCTATGGGAACTCATCTCTCCTTCAGTAGCTTTCCATCCTCAGTCTAACGGTCAAGTTGAAAGGGTTAACCAAATTCTCGATGACATGCTCAGAGCTTGTGTTATCTCATTCGGAAAGAATTGGGAGAAGTCTCTTCCATTCGCCAAATTTTCTTATAACAATAGTTTCCAATCTAGTCTGAACATGGCTCCTTTTGAACTCCTCTATGGACGAAGATGTCGAACACCCCTAAACTAGTCAGAAACCGGTGAAAGCCAATTCTTTCGACCGGATATGATCAAGGATGCAGAAGAGAAAGTTCGCATTGTTCCTGATCAATTGAAAGTAGCCCAGTCTCTTCAGAAAAGATACTATGATCGTCATCATAGGTAAGAAATCTACAATCTGGATGAGAAGGCTTATCTTCGGGTTACTCCTCTGAAGGGAACCCAACGCTTCGGTATCAAAGGAAAGTTGGCCCCACGTTACATTGGACCTTTATTAATTATGGCTAAACGTGGAGAAGTTTCCTACCAACTTGAACTACCCCCGCACATTTCCCGAGTACATGATGTATTCTTTGCTTCCGCCTGTTTGATGTAATGTTGGATCACGGTCTCGTGATCTCTGTGTGCACTCTGTAAGAGTTATCAGTAAAGTTATAGACTTTGTAGAGAATTTCAATGATACCTGCTGTTCATACTAGACATGTGTGATCCGTGTATGATTATAACATGCATTTCTTAGTATGGGTTTTCGAGACCTTAGTTGTGATCTGTCTGGCGGTCTTTTATACACCATGTGGCCCTTAGATGTGCGCAGCTTGGGGCATCGCGATGCGATTGCTCGTGACTCTGTCACGTTCACACTTTGTTGTACGATCGAGCCCGCCCTAGACCCCGACTAAGTGATCAGGCTGGAGTAAGTCTATGTAAGTGTTATAATACAATCGATAGTATGGTTGAGGCGACTTGTCTATGAGTATGGGAGTTCATCACCCATATAATTTAGACTTGTGTGCGGATGATGAGGACCCATCTCAGTTGACCATCCGGCCTGGATGGGATGCCCCTCACGTTGGATGCTTTCTGAGAACGTTCTGTCCTTAGCCTTGTCTGCTTAGACAAGTGGGTACGGATATCGGCTCTCCTTTTAATTTGTTGTAGCGGGACTTGCATATGCTAACCCCGGGTCCTGAAAAATATGAATTTGAAGACTTGGCCGGTTTTGTGGCCACTGAAGAAAAAAAGATTGAATATGTGTGTGTTGCAGCCAGACGCAAAGCTGAAGCAACAAGTTCTGAGATACCACTCCTTCTTGATCCCAAGTAGATCTTGAAGTATATTGACATCTGGACCCTGAAGCCTGATACTCCTCTTGATGACTTGGATATACCCAAAGACCTCAGATTCTATATTCAACAATTCCTCATCAATTAGATTCCTCACCGAGACCTCAAAAAGCAGCTGCAAAGCCAACTGAAGAAAGTCCATCGTGACTTCAAAAAGAGACCTTTCACTGACGTCTCTCCTGAAGAATTCATTGCGTATCAATCTGAAGTACAACGGCTCACTTCTGACTTTGAAGCAAAATGTTCCTATATAGGCAAATCCAAGGAACGTATGTCCCGACAAATGGAAAATTTGATGAAACTTCAGCAGAAACAATCCTCAGTGCCTCCTGTTGCCCAGAGAAATTTGCTGACATGCCTGAGGATCCCCCACGAAGCCACAAGCGCATGCCTGAAGCCTCTCCCTCCACTCCTCCCGCGTCCAATAGGCCCACACTTGAAGCTACTACTTAAGAGCCCACTGATGCTGCTCTGATGCTAGCAAGGAAGATACTTCTCTCGCTCCTCGTTGGTTACCCCAAGTGAAAGGTGAGATGTAGCGTAGCAGCAAAATTTCCCCTATGCAGAGGATAGGGTTTGTCTCCCGTAGGACTCGCAGAGATACAAGAAGGTGGTAAAGTGAACAATGGCGCCGAGGTTGCTCACTTCGCCTGGACCTGCACACACAGCAAATAACTTTGCTACCAACGAGTACAGAGGAGTTGTCAATTCCTATGGCCTTGCTGTTTACAAAGGAAGGTGTAATCAATAGTGTGAATATGGACTGGGGTCCCGTGATGTTCACTAGTGATGTATCTCTCCCAAAAGACGATAAAAGTGCTAGCGAGGTAAACAAATCACAGCTGGGCAATTGACAGGATTATGAACGCACCGCAATGCTAACTATGCTACAAAAGAAAGGAAGAGGCTCAAAAGCAATGGGCAGTACGCCAAGGTAAGTAGACCAAAATCCATCTGCATCTACTACGAATCATGCACCTTGAGATATCTATCCAGAAAATCTCGCTGGTATTAAGTTGCGAATCCCACCTAAAGTGTAAACTCAAAGCAACAGACAACTGCATTAAAAGAACTATGCGTAAAGTAAACAATCCTTGCACCCGCAAGTACAAGCACCGTTGTTTTATCCCTGGTGGCAACAGCACATCCCTAGTCTCATGTTTCTGTCACTCAAGCTAGACATCAGGGGGCTGAACCCACAATCAAGCATAACGCTCCCTCCTGAAGTTGCAACAAATCACTTGGCCAAAGTAAAATACGGCAACGGAGAACATGCAAGAATTTACTAAAGAAGACAAATATAAAAGAGAACCAAATATATTACTCATCACATTCTGAACATAATCTCATAATCCATCAGATCCCAGCAAACTCAGCATAGCAACATAGAAAACTACAAAAGTGCCTCGATCATGTGAGGCAGCTCACGAGGTCTCGAAAGTGGAAGCACAAAGAGGGGAGGAGTACATCACATAGCTACTGGTCACGGACCCATGGTCCAATGGGGACTACTCACGGCACATCCGGGAGGCGTCCATGGCGATGGATGGTCTCCCGGAGGGGATTCCTCCTTCCAGCAGGGTGCAGGGGCAACTTCTCCTGGCAGCCCCGATCTTGAAACGGCAGCGGCGGCGGAATAGAGAGGAGAACGGGAATAGCAGATCGATATTAGGGGTTTCCGTCACGCGGGGTAAATATAGGAGAAGGGGGGCACCTAGAGGGGCCACAGGGCAGCCAGGAGGTCTCCTATCGTGACATAGGGTGGGGCCGCGCCAGGGACCCTCTTGGGGCCATGGTGGGTCCACCCCCTCCTCTTTTGATTATTCCGGAAGCTTCCGTGTCGCTGATTTTTTATTGGATTTTTCTGGAATTTGTTTGGCACTTTTAGTGGCCGGAAAACGTGAAATACAAAAACAGCAGAAAACAGGAATTGGCAACTGGGTGCACTGAGTTAATAGGTTAGTCCAAATATGATAAAAAAAGTATATGAAAGTTCATGCAAAACATGGCAAAGTCACACAAATCATGCATGGAGCAAGCATAAATTATAGATATGTTTGGGACGTATCAACATCCCCAATCTTAATTCCTGCTCGTCCTTGAGTAGGGAATTGATAACAAGGTTAATTTCTTTGGCGACATGCCACACAACCATATAAGGACTTGTAAGTAAAGTACTCAAAGCATGCAATTCAATTAAAGTCTTAACTAGCAAGAGTCTATATTAGCAATGACAAAAGCAACAAAAGAACAAAAGGTGCAAGAGCTCTTGCTGTCCATGACTCGAATGTCTCCAGATGGTGTTTGCGTGCAAGAAAGGGGATAGGGAATACGAGATAAAAAAAAGTTGTTGAGAACTACTATCTACTAAAGTTTCACACTTAGTCTCCTTTGGATTCTTATCTGGACTCGTCCCCAGACCACTAGTCAGGTACAAGTCAAACTGATCCACTCCCTTTCGATATTCTGAGCACTCATGCAATGGATGAGCGCAAGCAAGAAAGTTGACACCTAAAAGGCGAAACAGAAAGAAGGTGGAGGATGAAGACAAAAAGGTGTGTAAGGCTCACATCAATGAGGACAATCATAGGCGAGAGAAGGCCATATGATAGATATGATGTGAGTAGTAGGGATTGCCATGCAACGGATGCACATGTGAGCTATAAGCTCTCCAAGGGAACTAGTGGGGGTGCATCCAACTTTCTTGGTCAAGAAGACCTAGAGCTCTTTTGAGGAGGCTCATCATTGGAATATACAAGCCAACTTTTATAGTGTTAAGGGTCCCCACAGAGCTATATGCATGTATGATGATGTCTATGGAGTACAAGGGATAGAGGATGAAGTACTAGTGTGGATCTACCAAAAGGAATAGTAGTGTGCCCCCTTCTCTCTTTTTATTTTTTTTCTTTTTCTTTTTTTTCTATTTTTGTATTTTTTTGGTGGCCTCAATGGCTCTTTCTATTTCTCTCATTTTTCCTCTTTGGGATCTTTTGATTTTGTCCTCTTTGGGTTCTTTTCCTCACTTTAGGAGCAACACTCCATATTTTACAAGAATATAGGAGATCTTTCACACTTTACAAAGTTACTCACATAAAGAAGATGTAACTATGATGATGCAAATGTATGCCTCTGCCAGGGTAGCAGGATATGCAATGATACTAGCGCGTCATGTAGCAATGACTAGGGCAAGGCCCAACTAGCATGCGGCTCATCGATCAAGCAAGTAGCATGTATGACATGAAGATCAAGTCATGAGAAGGTGGATGTTGCATGGCAATGTATCTCGGAAAGGCTATGGAAATGCCTTGATAGGTAGGTATGGTGACTTTTTTGAGGAAAGATATAAGGAGGTTTATGATGAAAAAGCATATTGTGCCAAGGGTTTGGATGTACCGGCGAAGGTGGACGCTAACTCTCGGAGTGACAAGGTGGCAATGCACGGCACAGGAGAGGCTAGAAAAATATGGGAAGGTGGAAGTGTCAACTTTCCAATAATCACATTAGTCCGAAGAACTCATGCACTTATTATCGGTAACTCTCAATCTAATCAGGAGGTTTCACAAAGAGACAAATACCCCGAGGAGGAGTGTATGGGGGTTTGGTTATCCTTGCGCATCCTCGACTCATGGTACGTGAATGTACTCTAATATTCGAACCCTCCAGAGGTTAGTGATCCATATAGTAGCTAGAGTTCTCAACAGGGGTTTTGGTTTTCAAAAATCACACGGATTGCCCAAAATACGACATCTATCACTAATAGGCTCGAGCACTTGACACCAAAATTTCACACATGAATCTAGTCAATACCTCAAAACTATTGGAAGTTACTACTACAAAGAGAATAGCAACTTCAACTACCTACTTTCTATTGAAGACACAAAGCTCAGTGCAACATGCAAACTCTCTAACAAGATAAAACATGCAACCTATAGATAGTTCAACCTAAGAAAAAAATAAAATCTCTAGAAGAAAACTAAAGCAAAATAACTAAACAGGGCAGCAGCTAAGAAAAGAAAAGAACAACTCACAGCTAAGAGAATAAGCATGAAAATCCTATGAGAAGTTCTAGTTCAAGCGGAGCGTGTTTCTCTCCAACACAAAAGAAAGTTGGGGTCTAGCTTTTTATGAACAGCAAACAAAGCAAAAACAAACCTAAAAAAGGTAAAGAGCGAGACGCTCCAAGCATAGCACATAACGCATGAAGTGATAAAAATATAGTGGAACGAGGGACGAACTGATAATTGTTGATGAAGAAGGGGATTGATACGTCCAAAACGTATCTATAATTTCTGCTTGCTCCATGCATCTTTGGACTTCCATACACTTTTGATCATATTTGGACTAACCTATTAACTCAGTGCACCCCAGTGCCAGTTCCTGTTTTCTTCTGTTTTTGTATTTCAGGTTTTCCCATTACTTAAAGTGCCAGAAAAATTCCGGGAAAAATATAGGAAAAATCAGCGTACAGGAAGCTTCGGGAAGAGCCAAAGTGGGGCCAGAGGGGAGCCAGGGGTGGCCCAGGCGGCCACCTGGCGCGGCCACCCCCTAGGCCGCGCCAGGGGGCGCCTGGGGGGCCTGGTCCACCTCTGGGTGCCCCCCTTCGCCTATATGTCTCTCTCATCCCGAAACCCTCGAGGACAGAAACCTTTTTCGCGATCTCTCCTCTGTTCCGCCGCCGCAGCGCTTCCAAGATCGGAGCACCAGGAGCCCTGCCGGAGGAAGGAACCACCTCCGGGAGCTTGTCGACCACCATGGATGCTTCCCGGATGAACCGTGAGTAGTCCACCTTGGACAATGTGTCCATGACCAGTAGCTATGTGATGTTCTCCTACCCTCTTTGTTCTTCATGGTTTAGACCTCGTGAGCTGCCCTACATGATCGAGGCACATATGTAATCTCTCTGTTGTTGCTATGCTGAGTTTGCTGGGATCTGATGGATTATGAGACTATGTTCATAGTGTGTTTGAGTAATATATTTGATTCTCCTCGTTTATATTTATGTTCTTGAGTAATTCTTGCATGTTCTCCGTTGTTGTTTATTGCTTTGGCCAAGTAGTAGGTAGTAACTCTAAGAGGGAGCGTTATGCATGATTGTGGGTTCATGCCCCCTGATGACTAGCTTGAGTGACAGATACATGAGTCTAGGGGATGTGCTGCTGCCACGGTGCTTTTACTTGCGGGTGCAAGGATTGTTTACTTTACGCAAAGTTCTTTAATGCAGTTGTCTGTTGCTTTGAGTTTACACTTTGGGTGGGATTCAGAACTTAATAACAGCGAGATGTTCCTTATAGATATCTCAAGGTGGATGATTAGTAGGTAGATGCAGATGGATTTCAGTCTACTTGTCTTGGCGTACCGCCCAAGATTTTGAGCCTCTTCCTTTCTTTGTAGCATAGTTAGTATCGGTTTGCGCACATAATCCTGTCAATTGCCCAGCTGTAATTTGTTTACCTGGCATGGCTATTTTATCGTCTTTTGGGAGAGAGACATCACTAGTGAACATCATGGGACGCCGGTCCATATTTCCACCACTGTTTACACCCGCTATTTATTTTCTTCTTTATTTCCTTTTATGTTGCTATCTCTATCATTATTATCCCGTGCGTTTGATCCTTTGTAAACAACAAGGCCGAAGGGATTGACAACCTCTCTGTACTCGTTGGGAGCAAAGTTATCTGTTGTGTGCGCAGGTCCACGTCAACCGCCTAATTGCTGGCGCCGTTGTCACCTTCCTGTCGTTATCGGAGTCCTACTGGAGTCAAACCTTGGTATCTTCACCGAGGGAAATTTGCTACTGTCTACATCTCAACCTTCCACTTTGGGTAACCAACGAGGGGCGAGAAGCCATCAAAGCTAATTTCTGGCGCCGTTGCCGGGGACTCCACTCTTCAAGATAGGGGAGTTGCACACTATCTTTTATCTTTTCTTTTTAGTCTTGTTAGTTTACCTTTCAGTTTTTTCTTTAGTGTCCCTTATCAAAAATCAAAAAATTAGTTACCTTGCTAGTAGTTGTCATTTTGTCTGGTCCTTTTTCCTTTGGTGAAGCAGAAGTGCTAACCTTTAAACAAAGAGGTGGTGAAAGTCTGAAAGATGCCTGGTATAGAATTAATGATTCTAAAAAAAGCCACCAAGAAGCAATCCACCACTATCCTGCTTAGAAACTTTTATGTTGGAATTACTTCTTGGAATAGGTTTATTCTATATACTGCTATCAATGGGAATTTCCTAGAAGTCCCAGTTTGGGAAGCTCTTAGTATTATGGAAAATCTTGTTGGAAACCCCCTGTTGCTAGCATTCAAGAGGACATTACCCTAGCTCACATTATGAACAAACTTGACAAGATAGAGCTAGAGATGCCAAGCATTAATAAGATAAGTGAGTTGGATCGTAAGATTCAAGGGAATTTGAATAGACTCGATAGCTCCATGCATAAAATTTTCAAAACCTTGGAGACCATGAAATCCCATGACTTGGATCCTTCTAGGATAGATAAGATTGAGGATATCATTGACACTCTAGGAACTACTTTCTCCTCAATCAAAACCAAAAAGGTAGAAACTCCAGCAAAGAAGGAACCTAAGTTCGTTTACGTTCCAAAGGCTCCTCATTTCAAAAATAATCCATCTATTGCCAAAGGGGTTGAAACTGTGAATACTTTGGAAGAGATACCTCTCTTTAGAATAAATGAAACTCCAATTGATCTCCCGCCTTTTGCTTTTATGCATAGAAGTATCTTTATTAGGCATTTATTTGAAATTCCTCTTAAGAATGGTTGTACTATTGAAGAGATTTTTGATGATCTTGATTATGGTTCAATTGATACAACTTGATCTTTTTGCATCATGCCTAGCTTAAAGGCATAAAAGAAAGCGCTCTTGGGAGGCAGCCCACAACGAATTAGGTTTATTTTGCTTTTGTTGTGTCTTGATGTTTGTTACTACAGTAGCAACATCATTGGATCTTCACTTTTCAGCTTTGTGCCATTTATAGCCTCATATGACAAGGGAAGTGAAAGTGGTGACATGCTGTCCAGAAAACAGATTATGTACACGTGACGGGAAAAATCATAGAAAATTCCCAGTTCATGTTTTTGAGCTGAATGTTTTACACAGCGTGCTCTATAGAAATCACGGAACTTTCGTATGTTCTGAGTTTTTTTATTTGAGTTGCAGAAGTACCCCTAAAAAATTATTTACTACCTGCTGGTCAGTTTTTCACAGATTCTGTCCCGTTTTTCCTTTTCTTCATTTTGCAAACCTTAAGCTTGCTTTTTCTTTGCAAAAACATTTTGGCGATCTTGAGAAACAGTATCCCTACAAGAATATCCTTATTTCCAGTACAGAAAAATTATTTTATTGTGGGTACTAACCTCGCTAATCAGATTATGATGAGTTATGTATGAAGGGAGTTTTCAAGGGTGCAAGGGAAGATGATAAAAGAAGATTCAGGAGGGTCAAACGCTCAAGCTTGGGGATGACCCCGTGCACCCCAAGAAATATTCAAGAAGACTCAAGCATGTAAGCTTGGGGTTGCCCCTATGCATCCCCTTCTCCATCAACAATTATCAGTTCGTATTTCGTTCCACTATATTTTTATCACTTCATGCGTTATGTGCTACTCTTGGAGCGTCTTGCTCTTTATTTCCTTTTTAGTTTACTTTGGATTTTCTTCCTGTTCATAACAAGTTAGAACCCAGCTTTCTTTGTGTGGGAGAGAAACACACTCCACTTCACCCTAGAAGACAACATAGGATATTCATGCTTATCTTTGTTGTGTGTGTTCTTTATATTTTTCGTAGCTGTTGTCATGTTTAGCTCTTAATTTTCATGCTTATCTTTTTAAGAGCTTTTGTTTAGTTTGTTGCTGGAACTCTCTTGAGTTTTCATGTTTATCTTGTTTAGAGAGTTTGCCTATTGCACTGAGTTTTGTGTCTTGACTTGAAGTAGGTAATTCAGGTTGCTATTCAATTGTAGTAGTAACTTGCAATAGTTTTGAGGTATTTCCATGAGTAATGTTTGAACTTTTTGTGTCAAGAGCTTTAGCCTATTAGTGATAGATGTCGTTTTTTGGGCAATTTGTGTTTATTTTCGAAAAACCTACAAAATTAGTCTAGAACTTTAGCTACTAGATGGATCACTAATCTTTTGAGGGATCGAATATTAGAGTACACTCACGTACCATGGGTCAAGGATGCGCAAGGATAACCAAACCCCCATACGCTCCTCCTCGGGGTACTAGTCTCTTTGTGAATCTCCTAATTAGATTGAGAGTTACCGATAATAAGTGCATGAGTTCTTCGAACTAATGTGAATATTCGAAAGTTGACACTTCCACCTAGCCATATTTTTCTAGCCTCTTCGGTACCGTGAATTTCCCTTTCTCACCTCGAGAGTTGGCGCATATTTCGCCGGTGCATCCAAATCCTTGGCACGATACACTCTGTCATAATAAGCCTCATTATATCCTTGCCCAAAACAGCCACCATACCTACCTATCAAGGCACTTCCATAGCCTTTCCGAGATACATTGCCATGCAACATCCACCTTCTCATGACTTGATCTTCATGTCATACATGCTTTTTCTTGATCGTTGAGCCGCATGCTAGTTGGGCCTTTCCCTAATCATTGGTACATGACGCGCTAGTATCATTGCATATCCTGCTACACTGGCAGAGGCATACATTTGCATACTTCATGATAGTTTCATTTTCTTTATGTTGAGTACTTTTGTAAAGTGTGAACGATCTTCTATAATTCTTTTAATATATAGAGTGTTGCCCCTAAAGTGAGGAAAAGATCCCAAAGAGGACAAAATAAAAAGATCCCAAAGAGGAAAAATGAGAGTTCAATAGAAAGAGCCACTGAGGCCACCAAAAAAATACAAAAAATAGAAAAAAGAGAAAAATAAATAAAAAGAGAGAAGGGGGACACTACTATTCCTTTTGAGAGATCCACACTCGTACTCCATCTTATATCTGGTACTCCAAAGAGATTGTCATTCATGCATATAGCTATGTGGGGACCTTTGTAACATCCCAGATTTCACAACAATTAAAAAATTTGTTTTCGCGTTGAATTGTTTGATTGTCTGATTTGTTTGCGGTGTTTGCATCCCCGATTTATCGATCGGCGATTATTTTTGCCCCTCTTTTCTCGTACTGGACGGAGACCGACTCTTACCACCCTGACACTCGACCTTCGCGACACCGGGTTTCACTGATCACCGTCCCAAAAACCGCACGAGACCAGCCGCAGCCAATGGAACGAAAAAACCCCGTTTAATAATTAAACGGGTTATTTTTATAGCGCTTCGGAAAGTGTTCTCAGAATGGTTCCAGCGCGAGGTGAACGCCTCCGGCTCGACGAGCTGATCGCGCAGTTCAAAGTTTTACCCGAATCGGAGGTCCTGCGGACCCCCGGCGGTCAGAAATGTAAACACCACACGCGCGAGAGAAAAACCAGGGGTGTTTTTGAAAACTGCCAGCCACCTGGGCTATATAAAGACCACCACTCTTCCACCCCTCCCTTGGGATTCCCTAAGACAAAATTGCAGCCAGACCCCCAGATTTAGCCCCAATTTTCACATTTTAGCCTATTTTTCGCCCAAACCCTAGCGGCTTTTGATCTAGACCGTCAGATCCGGAGATCCGATGGCCCACATGCGCCCTTGCCTTCTCCCTCCTCTCTCCCCCAATACTCCACCGCGCCGCCGCCTCCTGCTCGTGGAGCCGTCGCCGGCCGCAACTCCGGCAGCCGTCACGCCTACTCTCCTTCCTCCCGCATACTCCTCCTCTCCCTCTCCTCTCACCTCGTCGCCCCTCTCTCTATGGGTCATCGTCGGAGCCGCCAGTCGCCACGGATCCCGCCGCCCATCCGAGCTCAAGCCGCCGCGCTCCGGAGCTCTACCGGCAACCTCCTCTCGCCGCGGTCCGGCCGCCATCGGCCCTGCCCTTTGTCGCATCGCCCCAACGCCCCTCCTCTGCCTCCCAGTGCGCCGTGCTGCGCCGCCCGCCTCACCGGCGTGGATGCCGCCGGCCGCCGCCAGCCACGGCCCCGATCCGATCTGGATCGGGCGTCGTGGAGCTGCCACCGCTCCACGGTCCGGCCTGCCCCAAGCGGCCCAGAAGCAGCCAGCTCCCCAGCCCAGCACGCTAAGGCCCAGCCGCCCCTCTAGTCCAGCCTCCCAGGCCGCGAGATGGGCTTCAGCCCATGGGTGAGGCCCGTTCCGTTTTTTCTAGATCTAGTTTTTTTCCTTTTATTTATTTTTGCTAAGTCTGAGAATTGTGTGCTGATTCCATTTTGCGAGTAGATTTGCGAGTAAACCGTAGCCCGGATGCATGTGCGCTCAAAAGGAAAATTGTTTAGTTTTGTGTGTACTTGAATCCATCTTTTGTGAGATTTTTGATTTGAGGCCATCTTGATTGTGAAAATCTCTGTTGAAGTGGGCATCAGACTGTTAACTGTTGTTAATTTCTGTTTAGTGCTGCTGCTATTATTTTATTGCAAGTTTCATTGATGATTGTGACACATCCATGAGGCCTATTGCATTGATTCTTGTTGCATATTGTTAAGCATCATGTCTACTTTCATTATATGTATTGATATGCCATGTTTACATTCCTGGTCATAGTTATGCTTAGCTCCAAAGTTGCTATGCCACTCTTTTTGACAGCCACCTCTGTTTTTCTCTAAGTCTGTAACTTTCCGATGCCATGTTGCTTGCTTAATATCTTTTGATCTGTTATGCCTATGACCTTGATTCTTGTTTGTACCTGATCACCATCATGTCTAGTTCATGGTCATATATTTCTATGTCATGTTTCTGCACATTTGCATATAGTTATACCCCTGTTTATACAACATGAAAATAACAGTTTCTGCCCTAGACCAGTAATGTTTTATTGCATTTTGCATGGGCTATAACTAGTTGTTCATGATGCCTATTTGCATGATTCCTTTTGCCATGCTTGAGTGAGATGCCATGTTAACAACCTTTGCTCATCTTGTGTAGCTAAACAACTTGAACCCTTGTAAACGTGCGGTATCGTCCTGTGTGACGAGTACTCCACTTAACCTGTTAGTAACCGCTCTCGACGATAGGTGCGATGTCTCATGTTGCCTTCTTGTTGATGCTTGCTCGTGTTTTTTTCGTAGTAATATATTCTTGCTCATTGATTGCTTTCCAGTGTTTACCGTCTTGTGTGCTTGCGCGGGTACCTTTGGAGACGTTGCGAGCTTGCGATCGACTACACCTTCGGAACCCGACTTATCAACAGGCAAGGGATATACATTACTTATGATCCATTCTATTTCAACCAGAGGTTTGCATGCTAGTCTAGGTTAGGTTCGATGTTTGATCCTACCACATGTTTACAGCCTCTCTTAAACCGATACATCCATGTCCCCTCCCAGCAAACCATGTACTGCTATGTTACTATTGCTCGTTGCTCGGCCCTTGCTTAGTATGCATGCTTAGGATGCTACGATGTCACCCTATTACTCCCTGGTTTGGGCTATCAAATTATTATATTATTGTGGATGATATGATTATTATAATGTTGACTATATTCGACGAAGGATGGAAGGTCTAGGCTATCCCGCCCCGATGCTTTGTTCCATTCGAGTCACCTAGGATCTGAGTTCCGGGTATTGGTTCTAAGACTAAGCGTGCCTAACCGCGTGTGGGATTTTATGGGGTCCCCTTTTCTTACCTATCTAGCTTCAAACATTTCTAGAGTTGGCCCAAGCTGATTTACCATTTACAAACCATGTGTATATTCCTGTCGGGTCTCTCCTAGCAGACATCCTTTAAACCAACCAGGGCCAGCGGGGACTTTGTTTCCTTGTTTGTCCAACCTGTTCAGCTGACGACCTGGCCTCATGTGATAATTACCGACAATCCAAACCTGCGACAGACAGTAGAGACCAGATCGAGAGAGCGGCCGGCTCCTAAGCTGGTTGTCGACTCACCGGGGGCCACCCGGATTTGTTCTTTGTTAGCTAGAGGGACCTGTCGTTTCGGATCTCTCGGAACTAAATCATAAAATGGTTGCCTATGATGGGTAGCAACTGAGAGACATGGGCGTGCGTGCGGAGCCTTGTAATGGGCAGTTGGTACACCCCTGCAGGGTTAAATCTTTTCGAGAAGCCGTGTCCACGGTTATGGACGACTTGGAACCTACGTCTTGTTCATAGATAACATCAACTGAATCATATTTAATAACTTGATCAATGTGTGTGTGCCTTGACTGCTTCTTATTCGTCGGGATGCGAAGAGGAGGACAAGGATAGGATAGGTGTTATGATTGCATAAGTAGGTGGATAGCAGACTTGTTGGAGGCGATTCCTCATCGAATGCTTGCCTTCGTACCATACACTCTAGATCGTTAGCCACTTCATAAATGCTAGTGCGACAGCAACCTCACCACTTACCCTATCCTTACCGTAAACTACTTGTTGTCCTAGAATGACGAGTGATGAAGTCCTTGCTGGGTCAGATGACCACTACAATTGGATGCTGAGTACTTTTGTACTCATGATACTACCCCCAAACTCTTTTCAGGGTTCTCGATCGACAACAGGTACGGTGATCGACGTTTCACGTGGAGACTCGACGACGACTAGTTAGGCGGATCCCGGCGGAGGGCCTGGACCCGTGTGATTATGGGGAGCGATGTTTTTTCTCTTTGCCAGTAGGCATTTGATTGTAGTCTGTACTCAGACATGTATCTTCCGCTGATGTATTGAATTTGAGGAAGTTGTTTGCCGATTGTATGAGATGTTGTATCTTTGTATCTGTAATGTTGTGATATCATGTTCGAAATCCGGGGCATATGACTTCGTCATATGTCGCGGTGGGACCGATATGTGCTTCGTCCCCGGATCTGGGTGGAAACATCTAGATCTGGAACATTACCGCATATCGGGCCTTACAACTTGGTATCAGAGCCTTACCGACCGTAGGATCCCTTCTCTAGCTGAAGTCGAGTCTAGACAAAAACTATTTTGTAGTTACCAAGTTAGTTATCGGAGAGTAGGAATCTTTTTACTCCTTACCTTTGCTCTGGTCAGGACAAGTGTCGTAAGTGTATTAATTCTCTCCTTATCCCATTCAAACTTTAGGATCTCGAGTGTGTGGAGTTTCGAAATCGTTACAATGCTTTGCTTGGGAAGTATTGTCTCGATTCCGAGCTCAGGTGGGAAATCCTGTAGTACCTTTAGTTCTTCCAACTCTGGGTTGACCACTTGGTGGTCTATTGACTTCAAACCTTTTGCCCAGTATCCTCACGACTTCAGTGAGAATGCTTCCTTGATCGTCTCTTTGGACTATCGTTCTTCCGACATTGCCGTCTCTCGGCGGAAATTTATCTCGGCGGAAGTTCGACGTCGACATGGAGCAGAGTCCCTTCTTGGTGGTGTTGAAGATCGTCGTCTTTCTTTTCTCTCCCCTCCTCTCCCCCGGAACGTCCAGGATCTCGGGACGAGATCCCTTGTTGGTGGTGTTGTATGTAACAGCCCAGATTTCACAATAATAATAAATTTTGTTTTCGGTGTGAATTGTTTGATTGTCTGATTTGTTTATGGTGTTTGCATCCCCGATTTATCGATCGACGATTATTTTAGCGCCTCTTATCTCGTACTAGACGGAGACCGACCCTTGCCACCCTGACACTCAACCTTTGCGACATCGGGTTTCACCCGATCACCGTCTCGAAAACCGCACGAGACCTGCCGCAGCCAACCGAACGAAAAAACCCCGGTTAATAATTGAATGAGTTATCTTTATAGCACGTCGGAAAGTATTCTCGGAACGGTTCCAGCACGAGGTGAACGCCGCCGGCTCGACGCGTTGATCGCGCAGTTTGAAGTTTTACCCAAATCGGAGGTCCTGCGGACCCCCGGCGGTCAGAAACGTAAACACCGCGCGCGCGAGAGAAAAACCGGGGATGTTTTTGCAAACTGCCAGCCACCTGGGCTATATAAATACCACCACTCTCCCATCCCTCCCTAGGGTTTCCCTAAGCCAAAATTGCAGCCACACCCCTAGATTTAGCCCCAATTTTCACATTTTAGCCTATTTTCCGCCCAAACCCTTGCCCCTTCTGATCTGAACCGTCAGATCCGGAGATCCGATGCCCCAAAGGCGGCCTGGCCTTCTCTCTGCTCTCTCCTCCAACACTCCACCGCACCGCCGCCGCCTCCTGCCCGTGGAGCCGCCGCCGGCCGCAACTCCGGCAGCCGTCGCGCCTCCTCTCCTTCCTTCCGCATCCTCCTTCTCTCCCTCTACTCTCACCTCGTCGCCCCTCACTCTGTAGGTCGTCGCCGGAGCTAATAGTCGCCACGGAGCCCGCCGCCCATCCGAGCTCGAGCCGCCGCGCTCCGGAGCTCCACCGGCGACCTCCTCTTGCCGCGGTCCGGCCGCCACCGGCACTGCCCTCCGTCGCATCGCCCCAACGCCCGTCCTCTGCCTCCCCGTGCGCCGTGCTACGCCGCCCGCCTCGCCAGAGTGGATGCCGCCGGCCGCCGCCAGCCAAATTGTTTAGTTTTGTGTGTACTTCAATCCATCTTTTGTGAGCTTTTTTATTTGAGGCCATCTTGATGGTGCAAATATCTGTTGAAGTGGGCATCCGACTTTTAACTTCTGTTAATTTCTGTTTAGTGTTGCTGCTGTTATTTTATTGCAAGTTTGATTGATGATTGTGACACATCCATGAGGCCTATTGCATTGATTCTTGTTGGATACTCTTAAGCATCATGTCTACTTTCATTATATGTATTGCTTTGCCATGTTTACATTACTGGTCATAGTTATGTGTAGCTCCAAAGTTGCTATGCCACTGTTTTTGACATCCACCTCTTTTTTTCTCTATGTCTGTAACTTTCCGATGCCATGTTGCTTGCTTAATATCTTTTGATCTGTTATGCCTATGACCTTGATTCTTCTTTGTACCTGATCACCATGATGTCTAGTTCATGCTCATATATTGCTATGTCATGTTGCTGCACATTTGCATATAGTTATACCCCTGTTTATACAACATGAAAATAACAGTTTCTGGCCAATTTTCCTGATTTTCACTAAGTCCTGAGTTTCTACTCAGATACTTTTGCTTCCGCTAACTTTGTGCTTTCAAGCTGTTGTATTTGAGCCCTCGTGGCCCCTGGCTTGTACTCCCTCCATTCCTATATATAAGGTGTATAGTTTCTTTAAAAAAGTCAAACTTAGTTAACTTTGACCGGATTTGTAGATAAATATATCGATATGAATTATACCAAAATAGTACCATTAGAATCATCTTGAAACATATTTTCATATTGTATTTATTAAGTATCATAGATGTTGATAACTTTTGCTATAAATTTGGTCAAAGTTAAAAAAGTTTGACTTTTTAAAGAAAACTATACGCCTTACATCAAGGAACGGAGGGAGTATTAAACATCTTTTATTATTTTATTTGTAGAGTTGTGTTGTGATATCTTACCGTGAGTCTCTGATCTCAATCGTGTACCTTGCGTGTATGATTACTGTACATGGTATGATTTTGGGGGCGTCACAAGTTGGTATTAGAGTCGACTGCCTGTAGGACACCCCCTTCCAACTCCTTGGTCGAAGTCGAGTCTAGTCTTTGCAAAACTACTTTAATAACAGTGTCGTGTGGCTTATCAGCCCACGTCGCAAACTGGGCGGTATTAGGATCCTTTGCTCCGTACCTTTACTCTGGGAATGTGCTCTCTCTTCTTTTCGGGATAAATATTTTGCTAACTCTGACATTAGCATCTCGTGACTACTTCCTCCCGGAGACCCCTCATTCCTGATGATCGCTTGCTTCACGAGAAGATCCCGAAGATACTTGCTGATAAATTCTCGAGACCCTATGTGCCCATCACCTTAACAATTCCCTGCCACCGATAAGTCTTTATGTATAACCACATACACCTTTCGTTCATCCATTCAATCCCAGTTGCTCTTGTGTTCACAAGATGCATCAAAATACTTTCCGTTGTTTCGAAAATCCTTTGAGCATACTTCCTTGCAGCTTCTTTTCACCCTGCGGATAATTCCTCACATTTATCGAGGATTCGTTCATCCTAAGTTGTTCCTGTGATTCCCAAAATACTTTGAAATACTATTCGATCTCGCGACAATCCTCGGCAGTATACTTCTTCGGAGATTCTTCTTACCTGCCTGCACTATGATTAATCCCGTTTGTCTTGTAGTCTTTGATTACCTCCTTTGGCATTGTCATTCTGGTCTGTTGAATCATCGTGTCTGCTAATGCATACTATCATCCATTGATCCCTATGAATTCATTCTTCCGGCTCAAACTTCATTCCGGACACGAGCTGGTTCTCGGTAAATCAAACCTTAATTGATTAACCGTCAAGCTTCTATTCAACTTATTCACGTTTGATCGATGTATCTGAATCTGATACACTGATATGGAAGTAATAGTTCCTTTGTGCTTAAGCATCGAATTATTCCGATTCTTCTATCTCCAATGCGTTGGCATTCTTTCTTCTTACGGTTGAGTACCGATACTCGCCCCAGACTCTCTGTACGCCGCCTGGTCTATTTGGTGGATTAGTACCTTCCGTTCCCTTGTGTCCTAAATCATTGACGAATTTCCCTGATATAAAATGCCTGTGGAAAATGGTATCATCTGCTCCATGTCGTCAGCCTTCTGCTTTCGAACTTGTATCCCTTGCTTATGATATTTGTTGTATGGGATTCAAAATGCCCCGATGGGTTAACCCTATGCTTCCCCTAATCTGTATGAACCCAAACTTTATACGGGTCATACTCTACTGGTGTTATGCTAGATAAAATTTTGAACGCTTCAAACTCATCGAAAGCGAGAAGTGATTGAAATGTTATGCATTGAAGAAGTGGGAGTCGACCCTGAACCTTTGTGTTCATGCCCATGGATACTATGTAGAACTTATCATGAGAGCTTCTTGTAAAGGTAATTATCCCCCTTGGTATAAATTCTAATGCATCTATGATCCACCATTCTACCTTCGAGTATTACCCCTGGTATCTCGAGTATATCATGCTTTTGCACTACATCTTATGAATTGTGATGAAACAATGTGTTTCCCTGTCATAGCCATTTCATGGTTTTGGGTTGTCGTCAACCTGGAACCCCAGAATACTTTTCTTCACCATTCCTTTTTCTTGATGTCGCCGTTGTTCGATTGTATTTTCTTGAAACCTTTTGACATTATGTGTCATGGTCATCATCGACATCTTGGCTTCTACCAAGTGTTAATTGAAATCATGGTGAGAAATACCATCTTTGCCCCTCGATGATTTGTGTTATCATCGACAACATCCTTTGACTCCCCCGGCAATACAAACTTGATCATATATATCTTGCTCTGCTTTCTCTTGGGAAAGATATACACGTTATACTTGTGTATCATTACGTTTTCCTTTCCATTGGTCTGTTTAATCTTTGTTCTGAGGTAGCTCGTCTGAGTAGTGATAATTCGCTGCTTATGTAAACACTTTGGTGTACTACTTTGTCCGTACAACCTGTTACTATTGTTGATGACTTTTGGTGACCACCGATGGACGAGAACTTTGCCTATTGGTCCGCCTCGTTTTAACGAGCAAGAAAACGGTTCTGTTTGTCCCTCGACCTTGGTACCGACGTTGTTGCCGACATAGCTAAAAAGTTGTTCTCTGAATTACCTTGCAACTTGATCGCATTGTTTTTCACCACCCTTCTTATTCAATGTGGGCCCATAACCCACAGTTCCACATGATCGAAACCTGCCTCTCTTATAACTTTCTGTTCTCGAGGTTATTCCTCTTTCTTGACCTCGTCTGCAATTCACGAGTCCCCTACCTTGTGTTGTTCAGTTCGATATCAGACTCAGTGATTATGCCTAATGCTCTGGACCCCTTTTATTCCCTGTTATCATCGTCGAATGCTTGCATATCCGCTTGGAAAACTTCTCATGCCTTCTTTTGTTTCTCTCGATGTATCTCCCTGAGTTTAAATCGTGAGAGACTTTGTACCCCATTCCCTCGGACAACCTCGGTTGATCAACTGGGTACCAATCCGATCCCCTTAAATTTTTTTCCTAGCCTATTTGTAGGTACGATGAAGCCCCCGCAGGAAGGATAACAACTCGACGAGATGCACCAATGCAGAGGAATGAAGACCACATCATCAATTATTAACTGCTTCGAGAAGGGCAACAAGAACCAAGAAGACTCGTTAGATTGCGAAACCGAAACCTTACCCCTTGCCCTACTTTCAAATTCTCGGGACGAGAATTCTTTGTAGTGGTGGAGATTTGTAACACCCCGGGTGTCACGCTACTGTAATCACCTACAGTAATCACAATTACTGTTGCTAATCATGCCTTGATCATCATCAGGCATTTCAACATTCAAAACCCCTTTGAGTTGGCAATAAAAACAAAGTGCAAAATTAAACTTTGTCCTAAAATTATAAAACCATTTTTGTTAAACCCCAAATATTCAGTGGATCTCTTCCATGTCGTCTTGGGATTTTAGTAAGGTATAAAAGAAGTGAAACAAACAAAAACAGTAGCTTAAATATCCAAATTTAATCATTAATTAATTAAATAAGATGATAACTTATCTTACTATGGCCCAAACTTTTTATATCATCACTTTATTATGTAACACTAATAATGGAGAAACTTTCATGTTCTACAAAAATGTCTAAGCAATTAAATAAAATACAAACAGTAAAGACCAGAAAAGAAAAAGAAAAAGAAAAAGAAACAAATAAAAGAAAATACCTATACTACGCTCTGGGCGAAGCCCACCCCGGCCCAACCCAGCCCACCCCACCCTTCCCCTACCTCTGTTCATGGGGGGCACCGTGGCAAGCATCCCACGGCCTGCCACGCCCCCCTATCGTCGTGGCGGCCATCCCGCCATCACCGGCGGGGATAAGAGCCCCCTGCGCCCCTGTGGAACCCTAGCGTGCCCCAACCTCCCTCGCGCCGCCACCCTCCCTTCCTCTTCCTCTGTTCTCTGTCGCATGCGCGCCCACGGCCACGCCGCCGTAGCCTGCGCGGCCACCCACCTCCAAGGGCCGCGGGAGCTGGTCCAGGCGCTCCACCGCACCCCTCCACACCGCCTTCGCCCTCGACCTCGAACCGGGAAGCCCCGCAGCGCCGAGATCGGGCCCATCCTCTCCGTCACGGCCGCCGGTGAACGACGAGAAATTCGTCGCCCTCGCTGCGTCTCCGGCTACCCCGTGACTTCCACGAGCTCCACTGTGAGCTCCGCGTCCTTCCCCCCTTTTTCCCATGCGATTTGGCCTCTGGTTGCTGTTCGCCACATTTTGCCGGAACCCCCGTGCGCCTTTGTCGTCGTTAGCGTCGCGGTAGACGTCCTCATCGTCCGTCGAGTGTATCATTGGGCGCGCACCCGACACTGCGGTAGTTTTCCCCCTTTGTTGCGCCCCGAATGGTCACCGGAGCGCCACCCCGGCCTGGCGCCGCCGTGCCCCGGCCGCCGCCGGCGTGCACACACACGGGTGGCCATGGGCTAATTCCCAATTAGCCTAACCACCCCCCTCATAGACACTAACTAGTGGGCCCTAGGCCAAGGTGTTAAATAAATAAAACTATTAAGACTTAAATCCCCCCATAGCCAATGACACATGGTCCCTACCCCCTGTTAAATTGATTGAATTAAGTTATATTATCATTGTGTTTATGACTGTTGGGCCCCACTGTCAGATTAATTTAATTAAAAGAGTTAATAGAAATTCCAGTGTATGACATGTGGGTCCTATGGATATTTAAATTTAATAAAATGATTTATTAGAAATGTGAGGCTGGCCAGTGGGACCCACTGGTCAGGTTTGACCAGTCAACTCCACTTTTGTGGATAATGTTTATTTATTTAATGAAAGAAAATTTAAAAATGCTATAAAATGATTTAAATTTCTAAATTGAATATCTTTTAAACTGTAAGTCAGATTCAAAAACTTTATACATGAAAATTGATCAGAAAAATATAACGAATACAGATACGCTATCCGTATACAAACCACACTCCTCTAACACACCGAACATCAAACTGTCCTCCTCCGGACCGTCTGTCCGATGATTTTTCCGGTACTATCAAAGTATCCGGATGAATTTATTCTGAACACAAAAGTTGTTCGTATTGTTTCAACTAGCACGGTTATACCATCCACACGTTTGTTGGATGTCCACGACACCTCCGGCATGATCCCTTCCCCCTCCGGACACCCTGTCCAGTAATCAGCCGGAGCTGGCAGTTCATCCACGGATGAATTCCCGCTCCGAGCATATTGCATCGTACTACGTTAGAACACCGTTAACATTGCGTTTGCCATTTCTTTTATTTGTATTGCTATTATTATCGTGTATTTATTGTTTCTCCCCCCTCTCCTATTGTTCAGTAGTCCCGACGACCGCTGCCGATGCCCCTGTGTTCGACTACGTCGTCGACGACTCTACCCCTACCATCGAGCTTCCAGGCAAGCAGTGCCATTGTCTTCCCCAGATATCGCCTACCTTTTCCTTACATTTCTTGCACTAGGCATTGTTACTGCTGCTGCTACGATTACAATCCTATTCAATTTCATAGCTTGTTTTTGTCGCCCTTTGATGTACCTTTCTTTATCCTATGCTGCCTATGATATTTATGCATTATATTCAGCAGTGAGACCTGCGCATTGTTAGCTAGGATTAGATAGCGGGCCGTGACCACTCAGGGGAGTGAACGCGGATACGAATATATATACAACTACACAGGTACGGTACAATGCAGACACCGCCTAAGGCCCCCTAGCTCGGCTCTGCTGAGCCACGTCAAGTGGAGTTACCGACGAGTAATCCTCGTACTTCACTCGTTGCTGACTCTGTATAGCCTCCCTAGGGACCTGAGCCCCGGTTTTCCTTAAGGAAAGAAGTCGGGCGACCCAACGGTGCCCGCGAGCGGTATTGCGTCGGGAACGGCAGGGAGGGTACGACCGACGTTACTAGTGTGCTTGGCCCCTGTTCGTATCTCGCGAGAGTTACCAAACCACGAAAGTCGAGCTCTACCCAGAGCACACTCGCGATAAGGTAAGGAGTCGGTTCACCTTGTTGGTAACCGCAGAGACTTGGTGGGACGACAGGGCAGGCACCGATGTACTGGTGGTCCTGACTGCTGTCGTTGTCCGCGGATTAGTTAAGTCGAGGCAACGATAACGGTTCTCACGCAGGTTAATTAAATGCTAAATGGTTCGGTGGATGACTTGAGAGACCCGTTGGTCTGTACGCAATACCAACACGTGGGATTACGGTGTGGGCCCTCCGCGTCGTAGTTTGTCCGAAAGCTCTTCATACGTCAGCAGTACCACGGGCTGATTGTCGGGAAGCGGTCTTGTCTTCTTTGCTGCAGCAGGCGCATAGGATATAGTCCGCCAGGTGACCTCTCTGCTGAGCCTAGGATGGGCTGCGATGTGTCGGATAGCCTCGGTGGGGCATTCCCTAACAAGGTGTATGCCACCCTGGAGATCCGAGCGTGCAAGTTGAACAGTAGTGCACCCCTGCAGGGAGTTTAATGTATTCGAATAGTCATGTCCACGGTAACAAGATGCTTTATGCTGAAGCTGGACCTTACCACTACATACTACTACTATTCAACTGTATGGTTCCGGGTTTTCTTCCTCGCAGGGTAGTCGAGGAGGGGAACTCGGAGGCATTATTATTACTAATCATTACAAATTACTATTATACAATGTTGCAGCAACTTCTGCTTCATTGTTACTTTATGCTTTATATAAACTGTTGGTTTATTCTCTTCTCATGCTGCAAGACTCGTCAGAAGATGCTAGTATTCGATAGGCCTAGCTTCTTACCCTTATTCTGATTTCTATCTTGCAGTCCACTATATATACAGCCTCCCCTTTCCATTGATACAAATGCATAAATGCTTAGTAGCGGACGTAAGACTCGCGGGTATGCTAGATACTCACCTTTGCTTTCCCTTTTTTTTGTTTTGCCTGATCGGCCGCTGCAGTCGACGTTGGAGCCCAGTAGTTTGGAGGTTCCCAGGCAGGAGGCCTTGCCTTTTCGATCTGTTGTTATTTGTACTAGCCTTCTTAAGGCAACCTTGTATTCTTGTGTCTGTACTCGGATTCTTTTGCTTCCTCTAACTTTGTGCTTTCGAGCTGTTGTATTCGAGCCCTCGTGGCCCCTGGCTTTTATTAAACAACTTCTATTATTTTATTTGTAGAGTTGTGTTGTGATATCTTACCGTGATTCCCTGATCTCAATCGTGTACCTTGCGTGTATGATTACTGGACACGGTATGATTTTGGGGGCGTCACACCCGGGCCAACGGAGACATGGTTTCTCTTGTTGGTCCACCCTAGGGAGGTAGGGGGTTTTCCACATAGTTTGGGAAACTAACCCGACCTCGTCCAGAGGTAGAGGCTGATTCGAGAGCGCGGCCGGATTTTGATTTGGATGTCGACTGACCGGGGGCCACCCGGAATAGTGTGTTGTTAGTTAGAGGGACTCTGACGTTCCGGAGTTTCAGGCGTTTACCCAACCAAGTGGAAACCGGGCGTACATGCGAAGCCTATGATGGGCAGTTGGTACACCCCTGCACGGTTAAATCTTTTCGAAAAGCCGTGTCCGCAGTTATGGACGACTTGAGACCTACTCCTTGTTCATAGAATAACATCAAATTAATCATGCTTTAAAAGTTGCCAACGTGTGAGTTTCCTTGATTGCTCTTCTTCTTCCTGAGCGACAAAGAGGGGACAAGGTTGTGTTATATATTGCGTAAGTAGGTGAATAGCAGACTTACAACACGATGTCAACGAATTCTTGGATCTTTCCTTACTCTAATAGTTCGTTAGCCACTCATATATGCTAGTGTGACTGCAACCTCAACCACTACTTTTCCTTACCGTGGGAAGTTAGTTATATTGCATTGATATATTCTCACCTCTTTCTTTTCTTTTCCCTTTTATTGTTTTGCCTGATCGGCCGCTGTAGTTTATTACTACCTCGACCCAAGCACTGGACGTTACTTTGTGGAGTTTCCACCGGAGGAGGACTTCGCCCAATAGATCCTATAGTTGGGTTTTCGACGTTCCGTGGGTGGACTTGTTTATGTGCAACCCTCTCTAGGGCCATTACACTGAAAGCGACTAACTCAAGATAGTACCGCATCAGGGGCCTTACACTGTTACTTTTCCTCATACAGCGACTACTTTCCTCAGACCTGAGTCACCTCAGCCCTGAAGCATTTATATCGGGGCGCTAGTATTAGTTCTCGCCTTTTTGTTCATTTATATGACAAAGGGGGAGAAATATGTTAGACTTCAAGCGGTTCTATATGGGGTTCGTCAGTTATGGCTCTCGTTCTTCCGACCATTTTTGTAAACGAGTTGTAAACTGATCCTTTTGTGATTGTCTGATACTTTTGCGTTACCTCATGATACTCATTAAGGTTGTTTAAATACTCATGATATTCCTCAGCAATAACTTTCCTCAGTGCTGTGTTTATTCCTCAAGCACCTTATTTTCAGCACTATTTTAGATAATCCTGGATATAGGGGGAGCTCCTCATGTTTTTCAAAAATATTCACTAAGTTCAAAGTCTTTAATATATGCATATCCTCAGGGGGAGCATCTCTATAACCAGACTGTATGAAATGTGTTCTTCAAGCTTAATTCTCAATTACTTATTTTATCCCATTGAAGCTTTAACTTGATTGTCATCAAATCACCAAAAGGGGGAGATTGTAAGTGCATCTATTGCCTCCTTTGAGGTTTTGGAGTATTTGATGACAAAACGGTTAAGGGACTGATGTGTTTGTGAGTATACACAGGAGAACGGTCCCTGAAGAAGAGGTTAACCAACGTTGTCGACCCGCCTCCAAAATGTTGAGGATCATTGAAGAAATCGGTGTGTTTCCTGAAGAACGCTGAGGCGCGAAATCCTGAGAAAAAAGGATCCTGAGACATTTGGCTGAGGCTTAAGAAGCCGTGCGTCATCCTGAGGCAAATCGCATTCAAGCTAAAGTGGAAGCATAGTCTTCGTTAAGACTTTTATACTTCTTGAGTCATAGGAAAACACCGCACTGTTGGAGGGGTTGAGGAAAATGAGTTATGTATTTCTAAAGAAGTGGTAAAATAGAAATCCTAAAGAAAACCCTAAGGAATCTCCTGCAGAAGAACTTCAGTTCCTCGGGTGTCTGAGACCTTGTTCTTCAGGACACTGAGGAATCTAACTTCTGTTGTGGAGTCAAGAAACTGCCAGTGCAATTTTCATGAAGAAGAGAGAGAGCGAATATTTAGGACCGTGTCACGTGTCGCGTGGTAAGAGGCTAGAACCCATCTAGCAACGGTCCGAAGGATGGGCACGATGGTAATAACGTTCATGGGCATTTATGTCCTTTCACCTGGAGTTGGTCCCCGGCTATAAATAGCCGCCCCAGCCCCATTGGAGGGTTGACTGCCCCGAAAGAGAAACTGACACTTGTCATCTGAGAGCACCCCACCTCTGACGAACCTAAAGACCCTAAGTGAGGAAAACCACCATCCTAAGTAGTTGAACATTTCTGAGGAAGTCGGTTCGAGTGATCCGAAGCTTTTTACTCTTGAAGACTATGATCTTCCAGCCGGTGTAGGAGTCATCGTTCTAAGGAAGTGAAGATGCAATTTTGACTTCCCTGAGTGAACGGAGTTTGTGAAGGTTTCGGGACTCTACCTTGAAGAATCACCTGAGTAATTGGACGGAGTCTGAGGACTTTAGCTCAAGGAGAATAAGGTGAAGACTATGTCTTCTAAGTTCAATCTCAGCCTGTCCAACAAGATGTAGACTTGTCACAACAACTTTAACTGGTCCATCAAATTGGTGTCTTCAGTGACCTGGTGCTATTTCTTCAAACTCTACTCTTCTGTTCATGCACTGATGACTTTTCCTGATACCTTCCCTTCTGAGTTTCCTCATTTCCGATTCCTCATGCATTGCATCAGTTACACTTTAGCTCTTTCGTTTGAAGTTTTTTCCTTGCAATATGATGTTTCGTAGTCGTGTCTACATTCTGTAATGTCTCTGTGTTTATTCATTCTTCGAGTTTCCTCAATTTTGAATTGCCTTAGTACTCAGGAAATTGAAATTCTCCCATTCACCCCCTCTGGTCGATATACTGCGCTTTCAAGGAGAAGCTCTCGGAGGTCAATCCTCCCTCCGGCAGGGTGCCTGGAAGAGGTTTGCTGGCGCTCCCGATATTGGAAGCGTGGCGGCGGCGGAACTGAGGCGAGATCGCAAAAAAAGGGTTTTGTCTTCGGAAGTTTCCCGTGACGGAGAATATATAGGCGAAGGGGGCAGCCAGGGTGCCCACCAGGGGTCCAGGCGGCCCCCTGGCGCGACTTCTCTCTAGGGCGCGCCGGGAGGGCGCCTGGAGACCTGGTGGGTTCCCTCTGGCCCCTCCTCGGTGATTCCCGAAGATTCCGATGCGCTGATTTTTTATTGTATTTTCCCAGAATTTTTGGAGCAATTTTAATACGGGGGAAACTTGAAATAGAAAAATCAGCAGAAAACAGGAACTGGCACTTGGGTGCACTGAGTTAATAGGTTAGTCCAAATATGACAAAAGTATATATAAAACATAGCAATATCACACAAAACATGGATGGAGCAAGCAGAAATTATGGATACGTTTGGGACGTATCAACAACCAGGTCATGATGAAGGAGGTATATGAAGAGCACACTTCATTCATCACCCCATACGACATGTTCTGTTATAGGAAAATGCCTTTTGGGTTGAAGAACGCCGGAGCAACATACCAGCGGATGATGCAGGCGTGTCTAAAAGAACAAATTGGCAGAAATGACCAAGTTTATGTAGAATAAATCATCGTCAAAACATACAAATCAGACACATTACTCGACGACCTCCGAGAAAACATTGGGGCACTCAACCGATACAGGATCAAGCTCAACACAAAAAAGTGCGTGTTAGACGTCCCAGCCGAAAAGCTACTGGGGTACATGGTGTCTGCTCGAGGAGTCGAAGAGAATCTAGAAAAATTTCAAGCACTCGCCAGGATGCAAGAACTCATCAACAAAATAGGTGTACAACAGCTCACCGGACGACTCGCAGCCCTGAGCCATTTCATCAGTAGGCTAGGGGAAAGGACCCTACCATTCTATCAGCTGCTCAGGAAAGGAGGCAAGTTTGAGTGCACCGAGGAAGCACGGAACGCATTCGATAACCTGAAGAAGACACTCTCGACTCCGCCAATCTTAGCAATGCCCAAGGAACGAGAGCCCCTATATCTCTACATTACGGCGCGGAGCAGCATAGTCCGCACTGGACTCGTTATCGAACACATCGAAGAAGGAGCTACTGGGGTACATGGTGTCTGCTCGAGGAGTCGAAGCGCCGAAAAGCTACTGGGGTACATGGTGTCTGCTCGAGGAGTCGAAGCGAATCCAGAAAAATTTCAAGCAGACGTCCCAGCCGAAAAGCTACTGGGGTACATGGTTTCTGCTCGAGGAGTCGAAGCGAATCCAGAAAAATTTCAAGCACTCGCCAGGATGCAAGAACTCATCAACATAATAGGTGTACAACAGCTCACCGGACGACTGGCAGCCCTGAGCCATTTCATCAGTAGGCTAGGGGAAAGGACCCTACCATTCTATCATCTTCTCAGGAAAGGAGGAAAGTTTGAGTGCACCGAGGAAGCACGGAACGCATTCGCTAACCTGAAGAAGACACTCTCGACTCCGCCAATCTTAGCAATGCCCAAGGAACGAGAGCCCCTATATCTCTATATTACGGCGCGGAGCAGCATAGTCCGCACAGGACTCGTTATCGAACACATCGAAGAAGGAAAAGTACAAGGCATCAAGAGGCCAATCTACTACCTCAGTGAAGTTCTCACGTAGTTTCAGCAGAGGTCCCCGCACTACTAGAAACTCGTGTACGCCATCATCATGACATCGTGCAAAGTATCACACTACTTCGGCGAACACCGAATCACGGTGGTGAGCAGCGTGCCACTCTCAGACATCCTCAAGAACCCAGGCGCCACAGGGTGAGTCACCCAGTGGAACATCGAGCTCAGTCCTCGTGACCTACAGTTCAGGCACCCGACTGCATTTAAAGAAAAAATCCTCCCAGATTTCATGGTCGAGTGAATGGAAGTACAAACACCCGGCCCATCAAACCTCTCCAACTCTTGGAAGATGTTCTTCGACGGGTCAAAAAGGCAACAAGGAGCCGAAGCGGGCGTCGTGCTAATCTCACACAAAGGAGAAAAGCTAAGATACATACTTCAGATCAACTTTGAGAGGGCATCCAACAACAAAGCAGAATATGAAGCCCTCCATAATGGAATGCGCATGGAAAAAGCCTGTGGTGCCACTCGCCTCATAATCTACGGTGACCCCAACCTTGTCGTCCAGCAAGAAATAAGAGATTGCGAGGCATTCACAGATAACATGTCGGCATACCATAAGCTCTACAACACTCTAGAAGGAGAATTCGATTGATGCAAACTCAAATACGTCACCAGGGAAAACAATAGAAAAGCGGACTTACTCACAAACATCGGGTCGACTCGAGGACCAATCCCCCCAGGTGTCTTCCTCGAAAGTATGAACCAGAGATCGATCAAGAAAATAACACTCGACCCACCAGCGAGTGTAGCAGTCGACAAGGCAAACGGGCCAGAACAGGTAGAAACAGCAGACCCAGCCACCTGCGAAGAACGCGACAACGCAGCCGCCGAAGAAGAACCCGAGGGATCTGCATGGACAAGACCCTTCCTCAACTACTTGATAAACGACATCCTACCGCAAGACATCAGAAGCGCGACGCATCAGTCGATGATCCAAGGACTTCACCATAATCAACGGACAACTCTATAAGCGCAACATCTCCCAGGTGCTTAAAAATGCATCAAAGAAAAAGACGACAAGGCATTACTGCTCGAGATCCATGAAGGAATCTGCGGGCACCACGCCAGCAGCCGCGCCCTGGTGGCCAAAGCCTTCCGAGCAGGTTTCTAATGGCCAACTGCCATGCGAAACACAGAAGACATCGTGTGGCACTGCATCGCCTGCCAGAAATTTGCCAGCAGGCCCCATGCACCTGCATCTGAGCTCAAAACTATACCTCTATCCTGTCCCTTTGCAACTTGGGGACAATATGGTAGGACCACGGAAGAAATCTTCAAAAGGTGGTCGCACGCACCTCCTGGTGGCAGTTGACAAGTTCACCAAATGGATCGAAGCAGTATCAGTCACCAAATCGACTTCCCTGACAGCGGTCAACTTCATCAAGTCAATCATCTTCCGGTTCGGTATGCCGCACAACATCATCACTGACAACAGTACAAAATTTGTAGCAGACGAGTTCCAGAACTTCTGCCAGGAATTGGCATCAAAATCAACTACGCATCAGTCGGACACCCGCAGTCTAATGGACAAGTCGATAAAGCAAACGGACTAGTATGCGGCGGCATAAAAAAGTGGCTCCTTGCACCACTTGAGCAAGCCGCAGGTAATTGGGTCGAGGAGCTACCAGACGTCCTCTCGAGCCTGCAAACTATACCCAACACTTCAATCCAATAGACCCCAGTCTTCATGGTGTACGAAGCAGAGGCAGTACTCCCACACGACCTCAGATTCGGTGCCCCACGTATCACCGGGTGTGAGGAAGAAGAAGCATGGGATGCACTCACAGATGACAAGGACGTAGCAAATGAAGCAAGAGACATAGCCCTATCACGGTCACAGGGGTACCAAGAAAAACTGCGCACCTCTCAGATCAGTCGAATCCGCACGCGAGTCTTCATTGTTGGGGATCTCGTCCTACGGCTAAAGCAGGAAAAAGTACACAAGCTCGCCCCATAGTGGGAAGGACCCTACATAATCTCCGAATTCCTCGGAGGAGGAGCCTTGTCGGGTGGATAGTGCATCGACCCAACAGAAACAGCAAGAAGATTTCCCTGGAATGAAGAGAGTCGGCCCATGGACTGACTCGTCAAGAAGAAGGCCCAGAAGAAGGTCCAGCCCATAAGCCAACCGACTCACCAGATGAAGACCGACGCGCGAGATAAGGACATGCGCCAGAAGGAAGGAGTCCAAGATGCCTTGGAGGACAAGACAAGTCATCGAAGAGATAGAATAGGACTCCACCTCGTTTGATAGTCAGTCCCATGATGGAAACCCTAGGGCTTGGCGTGTATATAATACAAGACCCTGGGACATCCTAGAGGCTAATCAATCTAGTTTAGCTCTTGAGACACCGACGACTTTAGCGCCCTTGTAATCGAGATATCCCACATATAATGCAACAAAGGTAGGAAGTAGGCCTTTACCTCATCGAGGGGCTGAAAATGGGTGAATTCCTGTGTCTCTTGTCCCGATCACCGTTCTGACTCTCCGCCGATTGACTTTCCCTCCTCGCGCACAATCGTAGCAAAGTTCACGCAATCAAGTTCTCTACGAGGACATTTGGCGTGATTTTCCCACGACAGTTGGCGCCCACCATGGGGCCTACGCGCAAGCGTGTTGAGATCTAGGAGGGAACTCGACACAACATGGAGATCTCCACCGATCAGACGACCGGAAGCCGGCGTAATCAGATCTACACCGACATCGGTGCTGAGGACTCAGGATGAGATCCTTCCTACGAGGTCCCTCTCGGATCGGTCCTTCTATCTTTTAATCCAGACGTCAGATCGGTATCGACATCGGATCCGGAGTGCACAACTGACCACGAAAGTCGGTCCTCAAACAACACCATCCGTACTTTAATCGGCTTCGCCCAAGAAACCCCCGGATCGGAAGACTCGGATGAGAACCTGCGCGAGACCGATCTACAAAAAATCTCTATTGCCGGATCAAGCTATCATGAGAAGACCCCATTCAGCCATGGTTACCAAGAACACCTCAAAGAGCTTGCTCAGGCTGCCTCAAAGAGGGACAGAAAGAACGCGCAACATACCGCAACACTCTTGATTTCGCACATTCCAGTGGTTCCCAGGTGGCTTAAGTGGTCCGAGCAAATAATAACCTGGAGTCGAAACGATCATCCTCCATGGTTCGACTCTCCAGGAGCCCTAGCCCTAATGGTGGCACCTCAGGTTTACGGCTACGCCTTGGAGAAGGTTCTCATGGACGGATGGAGCAGCATAAACATACTCTACTTCAAAACTTCTCAAGAGATGAGCTTGACCCGAAAACATCTTCAACCATCCTCCATGGTCTTTCACAGAATTGTACCCGGGAAGTCGGCTCACCCTCTGGGAAAAATATACCTCGAGGTATCCTTTGGAAGAACCTCCAACTTCAGCTCGCAAATACTACCCTTTGAGGTCGTGGACTTTAAAATCCCTTATCACACGTTGTTCGGAAGTTCGGCTTATGCCAAGTTCATGGCTCGCCCGTGCTACGTATACCTCAAACTTAAGATACCGGCCCCCCATGATGTAGTCACCATAGATGGAAGCTGAGAAGTAGCCACGGCCTACGAGAAAAAAGACGCCATGTATGCAGCACAAGCGTGCACACAACTAGGACTTGAAATCTACAAGGAAAGAGTTGACCCGGCGGACCTGATGCTTCTCAAGAAGTCGAATCCTGACTCCAACCCCAAGTTTGAGCCGGCAGAAGACACTGAGAAAGTCGATTTTGTCCTAGGTGTCTCCTCCAAGCAATTCATCAACGGGACATGCTTAGATGGCAAATAGGAAATCGCTCTCATCGAGTTCATCCGTGATAATCGTGACATCTTCGCATGGAAACCTTCAGACATGCCTGGCATCCCAAGAGAACTTGATGAGCACCAACTTAACACTAACCCAAAGATGAAACCAATCAAACAATTCCTCCATCGTTTCAACGATGAAAGAAAAGAAGCCATGGGGGAGGAGGTAGCCTGGCTCCCGCCGAGTTCATCGTGGAAGTCATTCACCCAAACTGGCTGGCCAACCCAGTCCTACTCCTCAAGAAAAATGGAACATGGCGTATGTGTGTCGACTATACGGACGTCAAAAAGCATGCCCCAAGGATCCTTTCGCCTTACCGTGGATAGACCAAATCATCTAATCCACGACAGGATGTGAGCTCTTATGTTTTCTGGATGCATACTCTGGCTAGCACCAGATAGAAATGGTCGTCGAAGACCAGTAAAAAGCATCCTTCATCACGCCCTTGGGGGCCTTCTGTTATACGTCAATGCCATTCGGTCTGAAAAACGCAGGAGCCATGTACCAACGTACCGTCCAGAACTACCTAAAGGAACAGATCGGGCGCAACGTACACGCATACGTCGATGACATAGTAATCAAAATTGAGAGGGCTGACTCATCGATCAAAGACTTAGAGGAAACCTTTGCGAATCTCTGCACTTACCAGATGAAACTGAACCCGGCCAAATGCACCTTTGGAGTACCAGCAGGGAAACATCTTAGATACATCATATCAGAAAGAGGTATCGAGGCAAACTCGGAGAAGATAAACGCCATCACGTGCTTATAAAAACCAACATCCATTCGGGGCGTCCAGAAGATCACCGGATGCATCGCCGCCCTCAGCAGGTTTATAAGCCGGCTCGGCGAAAAATCCATCCCCCTGTACCGTCTCCTAAAGAAAACAAACACATTCGTCTGGAATAAGGAAGCCCACGAAGCACTAGAGGCCCTGAAGCTCCAGTTATCCCAAGCACCAGTCCTTGCGACTCCAAAGCCAAAGGATTCCATGTTTCTCTACATGACTGCAAACAGCAAAACCGTCAGCGCCGCTGTGGTGGTCGAACGAAAGGAAGAATGGAAAGAGCAATTGATTGAGCGACCCGCTTACTATGTCAGTGAATTGCTATCCATCTCCAAACAACGCTATCCTCATTGGCAGAAACTAGTCTTGGGACTCTTCATGCCAAGTCGAAAGCTGAAGCACTACTTCCAAGAGTATTCTATTACGGTCGTCAGCACAACACCCTACGAGATATTATACAGAACAGGGAGGCGACAGGACAAATAGAAAAGTGGACCATAGAACTAGGGGCCTACGACATAAAGTACGAGCCACACACAACCATCAAGTCTCAAGCCCTAGTCGACTTCATCAATGACTAGACAGAACTACATGATACCACCCGAGAAACCAACCACCAGATCCTGGACCCTGCACTTCGATGGAAGTCTACAATTACAAGGATCTGGAGATAGGGTGGTTATTACCTCTCCCCAGGCAGAAAAATTCTGCTACATCCTTCAGTTACGATTCCCCTTGACCAACAATGCGACCGAGAATGAAGTGCTATTACATGACCTCCGACTCGCCTAGGAGATGAACATAACCAGGATACATTGCCTGGGGAACTCCAATCTAGTCGCCCAACAGGTCTCCGGGACGTGGGACTCCAGGGACCCCATGATGGCAGCTTACCATCGAGAAGTATCACGGCAGGATATTTTTTTTCATAGGATATCAGGTCGACCACATAGAAAGGAAGCTCAACGAGGCGGACGACGCCTTGTCTCGGCTGGGATCACAACAGAAGATGGTGCCTCCCAACGTTTTCCTGGATATCATGGATCACCCCTCCGTACGATTCCCAACCTAAGAAGACATAACGTTACCAGACCCGGAATTGGCCTTGGTAGCAGCGCTACACGCGACCCCAGAATGGGCCGCACCATACCTAGATTACCAGAAATGGGGGATACTGCCGGACGACAAGCTTCTGGCTAGACAAATCTTCAGACGTAGAAAATATTTCGTAATCCACAAGGACGAGCTAAATCGACTCAGTCCCACTGGCGTTTTCCAGCGGTGCGTTTCCCCAGCAGAAGGACACGAAATATTCAACAAGATACACTCGGACGATTGCGGTCACCACGCCATCTCTCGTTCCCCGGTGGCCAAGGCCTATATACACGATTTCTATTGGCCGACGGCTCATGCTGACGCTGAGGAGATAGTAAGAAAATGCGATGGTTGTCAATATTACGCCCGACAGGACCACGTCCCAGCTCAGGAACTCCGAATGATCCCAATAGTGTGGCCCTTTGTTGTATGGGGGCTGGACATGGTGGGCCCTTTCAAGCCTTCCAAAAACAAAAATACCCACCTCCTAGTAGAGGTAGACAAATTCACCAAATGAGTAGAAGTAGACGGCGTTGAAGTTCTTAAATAAAATCATCTTCCGGTTTGGATTTCCACATAGTATAATCACTGATAATAGAAGCAACTTATCAGAAGGAGTTATGGAAAGATTCTTCCAACAAGAGCACATTCGACTGGACCTAGCATCCGTACCGCATCCATGGTCAAACGGACAAGTCGAATGTGCAAACCAAGAAATCCTTCTCGGAATCTAAACCCGACTTCTCGTTCCTCTAGAACAATCTCTGGGTTGCTGGGAGGATGAACTCCCTTCAGTATTGTGGAGCATCCGAACATCTTCAAATCTCTCGACGGGGTACACACCTTTCTTCCTTGTCTACGGAGTCGAGGCAATCCTACCAAGCGACATAAGGCATGACTCACCTCGAGTCATGGCATACGTTGAAACCGATAATGGGAAAGAAAGACAAGATTGTCTTCTCCTCCTCAACGGGGAACGTGACATCGCCGCCGCCAAGTCTGCAATTTACCAGCAGGACCTGAGGCGATACCATAGCCGAAGAATCAAGAGTCGTACCTTCCAAGAAGGACACTTAGTACTATGTCTCATACAAAAGAAGGGCGGCATGCACAACTTGTCTTCACCATGGGAAGGATATTTCGTGGTAAGAAATAACCTGAACAATGGATCATACTATCAGGTGGTTATACGAGAGCCGTCCAAATCCAAAACGTCGGGGGAAGAAACGCCCCGACCATGGAACATCGCTTAGCTCCATCCCTACTACACGTAGTCCCATTGGTAAGAACGTCAAAATATCAACTCCCCCTTCCTCCCCTCCTTTCCCTCTTGTACAATAAGTATGGGGCTGACTCCTAAAGAGACAACTATGCTTATTTCCTTCCCCCATATCATAAAGTCGAATTACTACGCTCTCCATTTTCTCCTCCCGCGAGTATTTGTTCTTTTTCTCGACTTAGTCTATCACGACAAAACATCGCATGTAAGCTCGATGCACAATCGCACTTCCATGACCTGATGGTATGAGCTTCTGATTTACTCAAACGGCTCCCAACGAGGCCACTTTTGACCCTGAATCTAAGTCAGCATAATAGCAGAATAAGTCATGCGACGCCGGCTTACAGAGAAGTTTGACCTACGCGCATACCCGTGACCAGTAATTCCTTTTCATAAGTTACTCGGAGGCATTCCATCGTGGAGCTGACCGACCCTGAACTTATTCGATCAAAGGATACTGACCAAGTCACGTGCGCAACCGACTTCTATGAGCTATTTACTTTTCAGCATTAAATTTCATGTACATAAAATACTTACACAAAAGAGGCATTTTTACACATGTTCCCTCCCATGAATAGATAAGAGGATACATACAATTAGGACCTCCTACTAGTTCCTAGGACCGACTCCTTCGAATCTCTGTTTTCCCCAATCCAGGCTTGGTGGCTACCCCCAACAGAAAGAGTCGTCAGGTCCACCAGAGGGAACTGAAAACCACCTGGATTAAAATCCACGGGACTTGGAGCCGGCATAGACCGCTTCTGGCCCGACTCATCATAATCAGGATCAAATCTCTCCATATTTATGTCATCTGGAATAATAGACGCCTCCACGCGGGTCGCCATCATGGCTTGATGATAATCTTCTCTCTCAGACAGTCGACCATCGGCTCTTCTCGCTTGCACACCCTCTACTAGCCGAGCCGGTTCAAATGAAGGGTCATATATCTTGCATAATGAAGGATCCCTCATAGCCCCTTGACAGCGAGACAATTTTTTAGAAACTTGAATCCAAGCCGACACCTTCGAAAGTTCTTCCAACATCTTGGATATAGCCTAAGGAATTTCAGGTAAACCTGAAGGAAACGTGTGTTCCAAACTTGAATCCAAGCCGACACCCACCAGTATGGATATCTCAAACAACATTAATGACCACCCTTAATTTATTTGCTGGCGACTCATTCACTATTGAGTCCTCTGGACCTCATAAGCATGCAAACAAACACATTAGGCCCAACAAGTTTGGAACACACTGAGAAGGATCTCTTCTTCAACAAATTCGAAATTATGAATATTGCTTAGCAAAGATGGCCTTGCCCAGCCTAGTAATGTTCTGACTCAGGGTGACTTCCTTATCACCATTGTGTTTTAATTTGGCTTCCAACTGCTTAATACATTCGTCCTTCTTGGAAGAGCCATTTTGAACAATTTTCATCAGACCCGTCAGCTTTTAATAGCGATCCATCAACAAAGAGATACGCCTCTCAGCTTCTTTAAGTTGGCCGGCTTGTTGGATGACGCGTTGCTTCAGAGTCGCAACTGCGCCTCCAGAATTACCGGATATACTCTTTATACAAAAGCATTGGGATTACACTCTTATGACTCGGCCCAATGATTTATATCATTATCCCGATTCATGGGGGCTACAATACTTAAACCTAAGACGTCTCGTTGACGATCCATCTGGCTCACAAGGTTGTTATATAATTCGGGGAAAGTCAACTTATCTCCTAAAGGAATATGGACCTTTGACTTGAACCTGGCTCGCCCTCTTTAAGAGAAGGAGTCCTAGGTGCCGATGGACAAGGAAAATCTTGGTCGTTAACCAGCACCCTGAAAATAGGTAAAACACATAAGCCTCATCCCCTCAAAGAAGGTGATGAAAAAACACATGGTTTACCTTTTGACTAATTGGTACTCCGAAGAATCATCGTCAGATAAATCAACGATGGGAATTAACTCAGGAGAATGCAAATCAACGGGAGGAGATAGGTGACACGGTAAGATCACCTCATCTTGATGATCTAATTCTTCAGAATCGGAAGATTCGCCTCTTTGTCTTTTCACGAGTCGGTAGAATCTGAGTAAAGTAAAGAAAGATGAAAGAATAGTATGCCTTCCTCAAAGGAACCCTCTAGTTCTTCATCATAACTGGCGTCCTTATGAAACTCAAAGTCATCGTCGTCGTCATCTACTGTAATTATAGGTACATCTACTAAAGTCCATGGATCCGACTCCTATACGAAATATAAATTCAGTCAGCCGACTCCATTGTACAAAGCAAATAACGACAAGACAACACAGCTCAAACCAAAGGGATTTCCCATATATTGATTTCATAAAGGATTACGAAGAGAAAATTTTTACATACAAAGGATTGAGAGACCAACATCCCAAGAAATCATGACTTCTACATGTTTGCTCATGCTGGGATGATTGGGACTACTTCTCCCAAGCACCAGGCATCATCACAGACAAAGGAAAATCCTAAGTCTACTTGCGAGCGCGCTTTGGGATCGTCTTGACATCTCCGACATCTCGTCCAGAGCCAGAGTAGCTATCACCACCTACTCGGCCTTGAACCTGTTCATTTGACGAAGAGCCGGTGGAGCCAGAGCTAGTGATGATCTTTTCGCTCCGGCCATTTGTAGAAGGAGAACTAAATGAGTCTAATTCTTCTTCTGAGTCGGCTTTGCTTGTACTCTCTGCACAACATTCCAGGCGGTCGCCATTGGTATTAAAATGCCTCACCAGCAGGGAATCCGCCCCATAGAATCTACAACAAAGGCGATCGCCCCTGCGCAGATTGTTCCAACGGGCAAAGGATTTCCACCCTTTCACTAGATACATCAGGGTTCCTCTTCAAACTCCGTTTTCACCTAGATGGGTCTATTAGGACACCATCGACGCGTAAAAACAGACCTGGGGGCTTGAGATCCACCATGGCAATGGCGAAACATAGAGGAAGATTGAAGCGACAACGAATGTGGAAGAGGATGTTTGCCACGAAATAATGGTTGGAGATGGCATCGTGGATGGAAGGATCCCATGGAACGGTCGTAGTCCCTTCATGACCATCGCGACCACGACCGACATGGCTGCCACGACATCGGCCTCGACCACGGCGACCTTGTCCCCTGACGCCATGTCTTGACTAGGGCTTGTTTCTTTAACACCATGGAGGCGAAGCTTTGGAGCCATCATGGAGGACGAGGAAAATAATGAGGAAGAAGGACAAGTGTGGATAAATTTTTTCCTATGCCTTGATTTCAATAGCCAAGGCTAGGGATAAAACCATAAAATCATTTACGATGGCGGTAAATATTCTCACGTCTGTCTTAAAATCTCATCGGTTCCCCATACGATGGGACTTGACGGCGACGCTTCGGGAACTGTGAGGTCAAGGACCGAGTTCACATCGCAGAATGATTTGTTTGACCATTACGTCTTCTCGGTCGACCCAGGCGAAAGGACATGAAGAACGCCGGCTCTATGATTTTTTGGGTCCGGTGACGCTGTCGTTTGAAGAAGATTGCCTTAAAGCCGGCTTTACGCCAATCTTGGGGGCTACTGTCGGGGGGATAGTTCATGGACCCGGCAGAATCAACAAGAAGCTTTTCCTGGAATGAAGAGAGTCGGCCCATGGAATGGCTCGTCAAGAGAAGGCCCAGAAGAAGGTCCGGCCCGTAAGCCAACCGACTCACCAAATGAAGACCGACGCGCGAGATAAGGACATGCACCAAAAGGAAGGAGTCCAAGATGCCTTGGAGGACAAGACAAGTCATTGAAGAGATAGAATAGGACTCCACCTCATTTGATAGTCGTTCTCATGATGGAAAACTTAGGGCTTGGCGTGTATATGATCCGAGACCGTGGGACGTCCTAGAGGCGAATCAATCTAGTTTAGCTCTTGAGACGTTGACGACTTTAGCTTCCTTGTAATCAAGATCTCGCACATATAATACAAGAAAGGCAGGAAGTAGGTATTTACCTCATCAAGGGGCCGAACCTGTGTAAATTCCTATGTCCCTCTTGTCCCGATCACCGTTCCGACTCTCCACCGATCGACTCTCCCTCCTCGCTCACACTCGTAGCAATGTCTCCGTAATCAAGTTCTCTATGAGGATATCTGGCGTGATTTTGCCTTGACAAGCCTATAGTCTGAAGAACCTGAAGACCGCCAGGACGTGGGCAATCCATGGAACATGGCGAACTTCTGCCTCTTCTACCCGTAGACTGCCCACGACTGCTTTCGCCCCACATCCCTCGCAACATCAGGAGTTCTGTTCAAATCAACTCATGTAAAGATCGAAGCAATAAAACATGTGTTTCCCCAATTATAGGTCATGGCACTCAGGGGCTCGAGCGCGGTTTCACCCTCTCCCCCGAGGCGTTCTTTCGCTCACGTTACGCTTACACATGGCACTTGGGGGCTCGAGCACGGTTTCACCCTCTCCCCCGAGGCGTTCTTTTGCTCACGCGACGTTTACACATGGCACTCAGGGGCTTGAGCGCGGTTTACCCTCTCCCCCGAGGCGTTCTTTCGCCCACGCGATGTTTACACATTGGCACTCGGGGGCTCGAGCGCGGTTTCACCCTCTCCCCCGAGGCGTTCTTTCGCTCACATGACGTTTACACATGGCACTCGAGGGCTCGAGCGCAGTTTCACCCTCTCCCCGAGGCGTTCTTTCGCTCAAGCGACGTTTACACATTTGCACTCGGGGGCTCGAGTGCGGTTTCACCCTCTCCCCCGAGGCGTTCTTTCGCTCACGCGACGTTGACAAATTGGCACTCGGGGGCTCGAGCGCGGTTTCACCCTCTCCACTGAGGCGTTCTTTCGCTCACACGACATTTACACATGGCATTCGGGGGCTCGAGCGCAGTTTCACCCTCTCCCTCGAGGCATTCTTTCGCTCACCCGATGTTTACACATTGGCACTCGGGGGCTCGAGCGCGGTTTCACCCTCTCCCCCGAGGTGTTCTTTCGCTCACGTGACACTTACACTATGGAACTCGGGGGCTCGAGCGTGACTTCTCCCCCTTCCCCAAGATGTTCCTTCGCTCACGCGACAAATATACATTGACGCTCGAGTGTAAACACACCATCGCCCCTTAAAACTTTTCTTATCCAATAAAATTTCTGAGCCTCAAAGACCCGAGGAAGACCCACATCATGCTCAAAAGTTTGAAAGAAGACAAGGACCGCCAGGAGCAGAAGCACCAGAGAACTCGAAAAACAATCCCACTAGGAAACAATAAAGAGAACAACTATATAACCTCCGCCCAATCGCAAATGATTGACCGAAGCCTCGGGGGCTACTCCCATCGGGAGCGTTGTCGCGCACCCGATGTTATCATGGACTCGCGCGTATAAATGACAAAAACAAGATGAAGGAAGCACTCTCAAGCATAAGAAAAGAAGGGATCCTCAATATATTGATCACATGAAGCATTACAAGGTGATTTGTTTACATTAAAAGGACTACAAGGCCAAGCATTACAAGGTGGTTTCTTTACATCAAATGAACTACAAGGCCAAGCATTACAAGAAATTATGCCTTGTACATGTGTGGCTGTCACATCCAAACTTTTTTAGTCTTTGTTATTAGAATGCTAAAAATTAGGGTAGACAATTTTTTTGATAAGTTGTGATGTGATAGTACTAGAATTGCATGCCATGCCATGCTTGCTTATGCTTTTTTTAACTTACTTGCTAAATTTGTTATTGTCTTAACTTTTTTTGGATGCTATGGTTAGACTTTCGTTGCCTTATTACAAATTAACCCACAAAAAAATACTAGGCTCACACCACTCCTAGTTCTAATAAAAATATTTTACCACCATAGAAAATTAGTATCAATAAACTATTTCCTAAATAATAATTTGTTTGCACAGATATTCATTACTTAAATAATTAAAAATACCTCTATAGCAGAAGGTATTAAATTAAATTATTTAAAAGGTCCTAAAATGATTAAATATTACTAAGGTAATACTAATAAAATTATAAACCTAATTAAAATTCCACAAAATCATATGGAAATTAGAATAGTAATTTTTGGGGTTTTGTAAAAATATTTAGGAGATTTAAGTTTGAAGCGTCTTTCAAATTTAAATCATAAAAGGAAGTGGAATATTACAAATACCATTAATAACTGTAAGAAGAACACAGCGAACCCCTTCCTTGGGACGAGCCCATCTGTTTTAAACCTAAACCACGTCTAGACCCCACCTGTCATCCTCTCTGTCTTGCATGAAATGACCTCAGTGATGATGTAATTGCGCGTCTGATCGCCCAATCTATGCGCAGCGACGCGGATCGCTCCCATGGCCTTGCCAACGCACGTTGTACCCCCAACCAGAGGCAGCGATGTGGACGGCTACGTCCAAGCTAGATTCTACCCGCGCCTGCTCTCTCTCGCGCGCTCACGCTGCCCTCGATGACCAGTGGACAAGGAGTCCACGGATCGCTCCCTGTCCACGCGCCGTAGATCGCCATTCGAACTCGCTCGCCACGTTGCAGCTCCCGCGCTCAGCCCCGCTCTTCCGTTTGTTGTTCCCGCGCTTCCAAGCCCTCCTGAGGCTATAAAAGAATCCCCCGAACGCCCCTTCTAGCTCACATCCAACGCAACACCACACCCCACCCCCACGGTACATAGAAGGAGGAGAAGAAGAGGAGCAGGCTTCTCCGCAGCGGAGTACCGCGAGGAGGAGTCCCGGCGAAGACGATGCTCCGATGAGGAGGAGGCCGCGGCAACAGGAGGCCGCCCCTCTCTCTACCTCGAAGGTTGGATCTCCACAATGCCTCCCAATGACACCACCGGTCGCCACGTTCGTTGCAAGACACACCGTCGAGCCTCTCTACCTCGCACGCCGACGCCAGTCCAATGGGAACCGAGCAGCCACCAACGCGACGCCCCCGCCTCTGCACTCGCGGGTAACATCGTCCAAACGTCGTTCCGAGGCGCAAAAATGGATCCGGCATGCCGCCCCTCGTCCATGCCGGCCTCCCACAATGTACGTCGCCGCCTGGAGAAGCCCCGGTGAGCTCCTACCTCCCTAACCGCCATGGCCTGGGGCTATACCCTATTCTCTTTAGTTTAATTGAGCCTATGGCAGGCGGGCCCCAGTCGTCAGTTTATTATTTTGTTTTTTTAGAAACTGCGGCTCAGTTGTACTGGGCCTAGATGCCCCGACCCACTGTAGAATTCCGCCCCTGAGCGTAAGAAAGCCCGTGGTCAGCTCTGTAGTTTTTTATCTATTTTATTAAACTGTACAAAACATTAATAATTTTACAAAACTAAATATAAATGAGAGAACATGAAACAAATTTTTTTATGTTCCTAAAATTGTGTTATTTTTCTTTATAGTTAAAATGATTTATTGCTTAAATATAATTGTGGTCATTTTTATTTAATCTTATTAAATTGCTGCTTAGATGCTTAATATTAAATTCTTAGTCTAGTAAATTAAATAAGTAGCATTATATTAAAAATTTCTCATATCAGTACCTAATTTGATATAAATAATTAATGAAAATAAAATAATTAAAAACAATACTAAAAGTACTTATTAAATCCTAAGGATATTTGTTTGAGACTTTTGTTATCACTTAAATAAAATGTTGATCTACTCCTACGCCACTTAAGAATCTTGTTAAGACTTAACCAAACTGAATAACTTGACTTAATTATTAATCTTGTTATTAATTTTGTTGTTACCTTTATTGTAATGCTACTTGCTTAATAATCACCATGTTAATATAAACTCTATAAAAATTGCTACACTCTTTTTGTTGTCCTTGTGTTGATAGTGTTGTGATGCTATGCTATGAGTAACTATTGCTTGCAAGTTTTGTATGATTGTCGTGGTTTTAATTGTGTGTTTATTTTTTTTCGCAATGCGTAGACGAGGCGCTTGACGTTGCAGGTGAAGACTCCTCTCAAGCTGCCGAAGGAGCCGTACCAGCGGACACCGCCGAGGAAGGCAAGCCATCTCCCAAAACTGAACCCTTGTCCTATGTTTTAAACTTTTAATTTCTTGGTATCATGATATTTGTCATTACTATGTAAGTTATATCATGAGGGGTGGGAATTATATTAGTTGTAACTAGAAGAATACCCCGCGCGTTGCAACGGAAATCTCTATAAGAACTATACTATGTAAATTGATAGGGTATAAGATGCATGTAAATGGAACTGGATGGAATGGACAAATGATTGGCTACAATAGTGGATGATGTGGATAGATTGCATGTTGAGATAAATACCACAAATTCATCTTAATGGGGTTTTTTTAGTGGATGACATTGACAAATGATTGGCTACAATAGTGGGTGACATGGATAGCTTGCATGTTGAGATAGACACCATAAATGTATTTCAGTGGGTTTTTTCTTTATAAGAGATATAGATAGGTGAAACCACCACACCCCCTCCAACCTACATATGGGTCATGACAACATTATCAACCAGATAATCTTGAGAAACCATCAAGACCGTACTTAGCCAACATAGGTTAGTAATTAACCACTTATTATGGTGATCATGCAACACCTTGTTGATGATGGCATACATCCATGGGATTTGATGGCCGAGACTTGTAATTGTGGCATACATCCGAGGGTGTGATGGCCAAGGATGATGATAAAACATGGCAACATAAGTAAAGACTCAAAGGAATATCTAGGGCTGAAGTGCCGCTAAAACCTAGCCTTACAAAAACAACCACATGCTATATGGGCACTGGCTTGGTTACTTTTTTAGTTCACCCTTATTGATGTCATTGCAGTACCGCAGAAGGGATAGCCGCCTTGCGAGAGGTATTGATAGAGTCTAAGATGTCCCGATGTTTCGATGAGATGGTGGAGATCGATTATGGAGGAGACGACTTTCACGACCCGACTACGAACGTGCGAAGACGTTGCGCCTTAGCGATCTCTAAACCAACTCCAAGAGGTTATTGATCCCATGGATGCACGATCAACCTGCAAGCAATCAAAAGAACATGCAGGAACTAAGAATTGCAATCTGGATATTGCGAATATAAGATGAATGATTGCCGAAAGTTGGGGTTCCAATGCGGTCTTTGCATGGTCGGATGACACAAACGAATAACTCGAAGTTGCTGCTATGGCTAACTTAAATCTAATCAAAATCCAAGTCTAAACGACGCCCTAAGGGTTGTATATATGGGGGAACCGAGGGGATTTTCGTGGAGGAGGGGTCGGAAAACAACCCTAACTGGGTTTCCCCACACATACAGACTCTAAAAAGAGCCTATAATGTAGTATTTCGAAATTACATGGGCCCAACCCAATAATAAGGTGACGCAACACCTATAATTGCCCTTGGACGAAAATAATGAAGTGGCATCTCGTGTATTTCATCCAAGCCTTCATGCACGCCTTATGGTGGCTTCGAAGTGCGAAAATCACCACTGGAAGGTCCATTGTCCTTTCCCACGCGCGCACCTTCTTATCCATGCTTGATCCCGCTTCAATGACCATCCTTCTTTTCCATGCTAGGTCCTTCATTCATAAGCAAAACAAAAGTATCTAATTTAGGAAGCATCATATGTTCATGAACATTAGAAGGATTCGCAAGACACGAAAGTACCTGATAATTTAGTTGACGTGCGCGTGGTCTAGTAAGTTGTCCAATATGTGTAGTTGGTGAGGATGTGGGTGTAACAGTAGTAGGGATGTCCTCATCGTCCTCCCCTTCTTGAATTTAATTCGTACTCGACGGAAGCTCATCATCTTCTCCCAAATAAGGCTTCAAATATGCAATATTAAATGTGGGACTAACCCCAAAATCTACAGGTAGCTCAAGTTTATATGCATTATCATTAATTTTCTGCAAAAACTTAAAGGGACCATCAGCTCGTGGTATTAACTTAGACTTGCGCAAATCAGGAAACCTATATTTACATAGATGTAACCAAGCAAGATCTCCTGGTGCAAACGCAACATGCATTCTACCCTTATCACCAGCAAGCTTGTATCTAGCATTCATTCTCTCAATGTTTTCTTTAGTTAACTCATGCATTTTTAATATCAATGCAACACATTGCTTAGCATCAACATTAACCTTCTCCGAAGATGGAAGAGGCAGCAAATCAATAGGTGCACGAGGTAGAAAACCATAAACAATCTCAAAAGGGCACATTTTAGTGTTAGAATGCAATGAACGATTATAAGCAAATTCAATATGAGGTAAACATTCTTCCCACATTTTCAAGTTACTCTTTAAAACAGCCCTAAGCATAGTAGACAAAGTCCTATTGATTACTTCAGTTTGTCCATCAGTTTGGGGATGACAAGTAGTACTAAAAAGTAGTTTAGTCCCCAACTTAGTCCATAAACATCTCCAAAAGTGGCTAAAAATTTAGTATCCCGATCTGAGACAATAGTATTTGGCACACCATGCAAGCGTATAATTTCACGAAAGAATAAATCAGCAACATTAGCAGCAACATCACTTTTATGACATGGTATAAAGTCTGCCATCTTAGAAAATCTATCCACGACAACAAATATGCTATCCCTCCCCTTCTTTGTTCGAGGCAAGCCTAAAACAAAGTCCATGGATATGTCCTCCAAAAATACTAGGTACAAGTAAAGGCATGTATAAACCATGAGGACTGAGTCGTGACTTAGCTTTTTGACATGTAGTGCAGCGAGCAACAAAACGCTCAACATCCCGTCTCATCTTTGTACAAAAGAAATGTGTAGCAAGTACGTCCTCCGTCTTCTTCACGCCAAAGTGTCCCATTAATCCTCCTCCATGCGCCTCCTGCAACAACAAAAGATGAACAGAGCTAGCTGGAATGCATAGCTTGTTTGAATGGAACACACATCAATCATTAAGCACAAACTTGTTCCATGTTCTACATTCTCTACAATTCTGCAATACATCTTTAAATTCCACATCATGCACATATTGATCTTTGATTGTCTCTAAACCGAATAACTTAAAGTCAAGTTGTGAAAGCATAGTATAACGACGAGACAATGCATCAGCAATAATATTATCTTTATCCTTCTTGTGTTTAATGACATAAGGGAAAGTCTCTATAAATTCAACCCACTTAGCATGTCTACGATTAACTTTGGCTTGAATTCTTATGTGTTTCAAAGATTTATGATCAGAATGTATAACAAATTCTTTGGGCCATAAATAATGTTGCCAAGTTTCTAATGTCCGAACAAGAGCATATAATTTCTTATCATAAGTAGAATAGTTCAGACTAGGTCCACTCAATTTTTCAGAAAAAGTATGCAACATGTTTAGCATCTTGTAATAACACACCTCCCAAACCAATCCCACTAGCATCACATTCAAGTTCAAAAGTCTTATTAAAATCGGGAAGTTGGAGCAAAGGAGCATGTGTTAACTTATCTTTCAATACCGTGAAGGCTTCTTCCTATGTGGTACCCCAAGTAAAAGTCACATCCTTGCGTGTAAGCTCATTGAGAGGTGCAGCAATGGTGCTGAAATCTCTCACAAAACGGCTATGAAATCCAGCGAGGCCAAGAAAACTCCTCACTTGTGTGACAGTTTTGGACTGCGGCCAACTCTCAATGGCCTCGATCTTGGCTTTATCAACTTCAATTCCCTGCGGAGTAACAACATAGCCAACAAACGATACTTGGTCAGTGCAACAGGTGCACTTCCCAAGGTTACCAAACAAACGTGCATTACGTAGAGAAATAAAAAGAACACGTAAATGATCCAAATGTTCCTCGAAAGATTTTCTATAAATCAGTATATCATCAAAACAGACTACCACAAATCTTCCAATGAAAGCACATAAAACCTCGTTCATTAATCTCATGAATGTGCTAGGTGCATTAGTTAACCCAAAATACACGACTAACCACTCATATAGTCCAAACTTAGTTTTAAATGTTGTTTTCCATTCATCTCCTAATTTCATGCGAATTTGATGATATCCACTACGCAAATCAATTTTGGAAAACATGGTAGAGCCACTTAATTCATCAAAGCACGTCATCTAACCTAGGAATAGGATGACGATAATGAATAGTAATATTATTAATGGCTCGACAATCAACACACATACGCCATGTTCCATCCTTTTTGGGCACTAATATAACAAGAACAACACAAGGACTAAGGGATTCACGTATATAACCTTTGTCGAGTAGCTCTTGTACTTGACACTAAATCTCCTTCGTCTCGTCCGGATTTGTACGGTATGGCGCACGGTTGGGCAGAGAAGCACCGGGAATTAAATCAATCTGATGCTCAGTCCCTCGAATAGGTGATAATCCCGGTGGCACGTTTTGTGGAAAGACGTCAAGAAACTCCTACAAAAGGTCAGAGAAAACAGGAGGCAAAGAAGGAGGCAATTTCTCAAATGAAAACAAAGCTTCTTTGCACACAAAAGCGTATCACACATATTGACTAACATCCAAATCCCAAATATCAACCTTAGTAGCAAGCAAAGTTGGACTAGTCAATTTAATTTCATTAGAAACAACAGAAGAAGATTTCCTATTAGTCTTATGTTGTTGCTCAAATTCTCTAGCTGCTATCTCATTTTCACTCTTATTTTTCTCCTTTTTAGCTTTACTAGCTCTAGCAAGATCATCTTTCACAATTTGTTCAGGAGACATAGGAAGTAAAGAAATATTCTTATCCTGATGAACCAAAGTAAACTGATATGTCCTACCATGGTGGGTACCACATCACAATCAACATAATCAGCATATGCAGCAATTCTAAAGTGCACACGAACAGTACGCGTTACCTTAATATTACCACTATTGTAAAACCACTGAATATAGTACGGATGAGAGTGTGGTCTTGTGGTGAGAGATAGCTTCTCCACCAACTCCATGCTAGCCAAGTTGTTGCAACTCCCTCCATCGATAATGATGCGAACTGAACGTTCTTTCACCACTACTTTTGTGTGGAACAAATTATCCCTTTGGTTTTGCTCGGCCTTCATTACCTGTACACTTAACACACGTTGAGCAACCAAACTAGCATATTTATCCGCATCCTCAGCAGCTTTATGCTCTATATCATGAGAAGAATCATGGGCACCCTGCTCCTCATTAGCAACGAGGACTAAAGTCTCCTCATCGTAGTCACTCGCTGACTCATACCCACCATCCGCCGTAATGATCATTACACGCTTGGAGGGGTAGTCTTTTGCGAAGTGACCTCCGCCTTGGCAGCTGCGACATATAATATCACAATCTTGTGTTTGCCCTGTGGATGCCATGGATGATGAAGCACTCGTCGCTGGACCACTCTGTGTACCCTTGAACGATGGCGGTGGCTGTTTTGGTGGCTCCCTGTAAGAATTACCGGCTGAAGTAGGTGGTGGTGCAGCAGGACGTGTGGATGTAGAAGGCCCACGCGATGTCCATGATGTATTTCTTCCTGCAAAAAAATTAGGTCTCGTAGCAGCCTATCGATCCTGCACTTCATGATCAGCTTTACAAGCAAGACGAAACAAACGAGTGATAGTAGTATAGTCCTTTTATTCTAGAATAGTTTTTATCTCCTTGTTTAAGCCACCCATAATAAGTGCAAGCATAGCTTCGTTATCCTCTACTATGCCACATCTAATCAATCCAGTTTGTAATTACTGATAATATTCCTCTACAGAATTTTTTCCCTGTCTCAAACGTTGTTATTTTTATAGCAATTCACGTTGATAATAAGGAGGAACCCAATGAGTACGCATAGCATCTTGTAAACCAGCCCAAGTAGTTGGAATATTATTAGCATGCAATCTACAATGTTCAGACCACCAAATAGATGCAAACCCCATGAATTCACAAACAACAACAGTAACACGTCTATGCTCAGGATATTGTAAACATGTAAAGCATTGTTCAGTTTCTAACTCCCAAGTAAGATAACCATCAGGAATATATCTACCCTCAAATGGCTTAAGATTCAATTTCAGTTTAGGCACATATTCATCATTGCGTACCTGAGGGGGTGGTGGATGACGACCGTGTCGAAAGTAGGGACGTTGTCCAACAGTTCATAGCGCGCTTCCTGTTCCACCTTATCCTCCTAATCACCCTCGTAGTCGTCTTATAGGCCGACGTCAGAAGCAGCAAAAACAATAGAAACTAAGGTAGCAGGAGCACCAATACCAGCAACTTGTCCGGTCGAAAACAAAATACGTCGTGCATGTCGTGGAAGCGGTGGTTGTGCCGGAGCGGCAGCATGCTGTGGAGGTAGGAGTGCGATCAACTCAGTAAACTTGGCGTCTAGCTTGGTGTCGATCATCTTCTCCACACCATCAATCGCCTCTACAAATCTGTTCTCAATGCCATGCACCTGTTCAGTCATCATACGTGCAAAATTATCGTGTAGCTCCTGGTTTGTCATGTTCTCCCAATCGGGCGCGTCCGCCACCTCTTCATCGTGTGATCGTGGCATGGTGAGAAGAAATAGAAAACACAAAGAAATATGATCCTACTTCTACGAATGGGATGTGGTGTGGTTTGGTGGAAATCACAAATCCGTCAAGCTTTTCTTTTGTTCTTACCGATATTTACCTAGCAGCAGGTGGTGATGTACAAACAATGGGTGAAGACTCTAAAAGATGTGGTAGATCGATGCACAGGAGGTGTCAACCGCACGAAGTAAAATATATGTTTGAGCTGTAGGTAGGCTTGACAAATATGGTAGCAAAAATATCAACAGTGTTCAATCCAGAGATGCAAAGCCAAATAAACACTCAATGTCGGTACCGTGCAGATCCTAGGATAGACCGTACTAGAGACGTGAGCCTAGAACACCAACCAAATCACGGCGCGGCACGTAAACCACGGAAGCACTCTCTAAATTATTTCTCTTTTTTTGCTCTTTTTTTGCGAAAAAATCACTATAATGGCAAGTGTCTCAAAACGTTCACATGGTCCTAAAACCAGGATAGGCACAAGATGACTATTGACACTTTTGGAACTTTGTGTGACAAGGTGTGGCACTCTTTGCTGGCTTCTAAAAGAACTTTTTATTAACTAGGGGGCGGAACTTTTTTTTTGGAATTCACCCCTTCTACGTACGACAAAATTTTGGTGAAATCCGACTCTAACAACTCAATACTAAACTAGGTCGTGGTGGTGTATATGGACTCAGATTGGCGGAACGTGGTGGTGTATATGGAATCGGATTGGGAGAACGTGGTGTTGTATATGGAATCGGATTGGAGGAACATGGTGGTGTGTATGGACTCGGATATGCGAAACATGGTAGGATGACTACTGTGCGGCAGTGGCGTGACAAAATGTGATCAGAACTCGAAACTCTAAGGGAACTAGACTCTAAGATCAGCAACTTGACACAACGATGCAACCGCAAGTTCAACAAAGCAAGTTTTGAAAAGAAAAATGGACAAAAGCTAGGACTGTCTTGGGACGTGATGATCTAACCCTAACTTTTTTGGCTTTTTCGTGGACTGTATGTATGAAGAACAGAACAAATCTAGACTAAGAAAACTGGTAAATCTCACCGAGCAACATAGAAATCTGATACCACTTGATAGAGGCGAAGGTGTCCCGATGTTTCGATGAGATGGTGGAGATCGATTATGGATGAGACGACTTTCACGACCCGACTATGAACGTGCAAAGATGTTGCGCCTTAGCGACTCTAAATCAACTCCGAGAGGTTATTGATCCCGCGGATGCACGATCAACCTGACTACGAAGGTCTACTTCCTGCAAGCAATCGAAAGAATAAGCAAGAACTAAGAATTGAAATCTGGATATTGAGAATAAAAGATTAATGATTGACGAAAGTTGTGGTTCCAATGCGGTCTTGGCCTGGTCGGATGACACAAAAGAAGAACTCAAAGTTGCTTCTATGGCTAACTTAAATCTAATCAAAAACCAAGTCTAAACGACACCCTAAGGGGAACAGAGGGGATTTTCCTGACCCCTTGGAGGAGGGGTCCGAAAACAACCCTAACTCGGTTTCCCCACACATACGGACTCTAAAAACAGCCTATAATGTAGTATTTTGAAATTACATGGCCCCAGCCCAATAATAAGGTGACGCAACACCTATAATTGCCCTTGGACGAAAATAATGAAGTGGCATCTCGTGTATTTCGTCCAAGACTTCATGCACGCCTTATGGTGGCTTCAAAGTGCGAAAATCACCACTGGAAGCTCCATTGTCCTTTCCCGCGCGCGCGCCTTGTTCTCCATTCTTGATCCCGCTCCAATGACCATCTTTCTTGTCCATGCTAGGTCCTTCATTCATAAGCAAAACAAAAGTATCTAATTTAGGCAGCATCATATGTTCATGAACATTAGAAGGATTCGCAAGAAACGAAAGTACCTGATAATTTAGTTGACGTGCGCGTGCTCTAGTAAGTGGTCCAATATGTTTAGTTGGTGAGGATGTGGGTGTAACATTAGTAGTAATTATATGGTCACTGGCTTGGTTACTTTTTTAGTTCACCTTATTGCTGTCATTGTCGTACCGCAGAAGGGATAGCCGCCTTGCGAGGGGTATCCTCGGCACAAAAGGGGGATTCAGACTGTGAACGAACTTTCCTTCCGCGTTGAAACATAGTTGGCAGGACACTATAAGGGTGATCTAATGAATGATCTTGTCACAATCCCCCTGCCGATATACCAAAGTGTGTACTATGCCAGTGACCACTGGTGCCAACGAGACGGGATTGTGTCATGTGGGTAAAGTGTACAACCTCTGCAGAGTGAAAACTATTCGAATAACCGGAGTCCACGATCATGGACAGCTAGTGAGGTCACACCAAGCTAAGACCTGAACTTTGAGCAAACTTTGGTTATGGTTAATGATGAATATGTAAGGGTTGAAAATGGATGATGATCTAACCTGACTAAGTAATGGGTAAAATTTGCTCAACATAAGTGAACATTATACCTGCTAATAATTTGGTGTAGATAGGTTTTCCTCCAAATAAACAACCCATAACGCTCTCCTACTATTTTATTACTTAAAGCTTTTGTTCATTTCTTTGAAATGGTTTGCGATTACTTTGTATGTACTCACCGGCTTTGTTCCTGGTTATTCACACGGCCAGGCTTGGAGGAGCAGGTAATGGACGAGGAGTATTCTGATGTTTACACTTTCTAGGATGTGTTATTCTCTGGATTTTCCTGTTGGTTATGCCCCGCTGCTATGTTTGAAGTATTTAGTGATTCCGCTACATTTGTGCCCGATGAGGCAGTGTAAGTATATGTGATGTAAGACTATGTTGTTCAGTTTTTTGTATGAACATGTGATCTGTACTACCTGTCGAGTTGTGCATCATGTATCACTGATCATGGGAACATGACGGGTGCATAGCTCGCCGCTCCGGGTATATAATCCGGGGTGCCCACAAACTTTGTATCAGAGCCATTGTTCAGACCGTAGCAAACTAGTTAGAATGGACATTAGTAAGAAATACTTTTCTAAAAAAAATATTATATCTCTTACCTCTTTCAAAAACTAGATAGAAACAATGGCTAAGCACCGTCGAGAATGACCTGGCAGTGGCAGGAGTTGGAGACAATGAGAAAGTTCTCTATCCCACTCACTACCTCGCCGACACCGCAAGGAGCTGGTGGGAAGAAGTTCGTGCCCGTTTGTCTGAAGGGCAAGTGCTTAACTGGGAGTAGTTCAAGGAGAAGTTTGAAAAGTTGCACATTCCCTCTTCTTTGATTCGGAGGAAGAAAGATGAGTTCCGCCACCTCAAGCAAGGAGGCACGACTGTGGTCGCTTATCTCAACAAGTTCATTGAGCTGTCGAGGTATATCCCCGAGGAGGTGGACACTGAAGAGAAGAGGAAGGACCATTTTATGGGAGGCCTAGATGATGAGTTGCAATGTCTGCTCGTCGCCATGTAGTTTCTAGACATGGACTTGCACCACCACCGCAGAGGAACCTCTACTCTATGCCACACCCCAACTACCCCAACAATAAGAACCTTGCTCCACATTCCTATGCACCAGCACTAGTCCGAGGAGCCCCTAGCAAGAGCAAGGTCCCACACAGATCTTCCAAGACCAACAATGGTCGTCTGAACCATGTGAATGGTGTGGAAGCGCAGGAAGCTCCGGACATTGTTCTCGAAACATTCCTTGTTAACTCGGTTCCTGCAAGAGTTATGTTTGATTCTGGTGCATGCTATTCGTTTGTGATGAGACCCTTCATGGGAAGAAGTAAGATGGAACCCAGGAAGATGAGGAAGCACATGATAGTGGAAATTCCTGGATCCAAAACCAGGGCATCATTGTCTTTCCCTAAGGTTCCAGCGGAAATCCATGGTGTAGTGCTTCCAACCGATCTGATTGTGTTGGGAACTGAAGGGATATATGTGATACTCGGTATGAATTGGATGTCCAAGTATCAGGGGAAGATAGACTGCACCATGAAGTCGGTCAACTTAACCAGTGATGAGGAGTTCAGGTGGAGTATATTGCCAAGCCAGAAGAGCACCCAACCTTTGTCACAAGAGTGTCTCTGGACCATCACTTGAGCAAGTGCACATAGTTTGTGAATTCCCGGATGTTTTTCCGAAAGAGCTACCCAGTATGCCGCTTGATCTGGATATCGAGTTCATCATTGAGTTAGTGCCTGGCACAACCCCTATTGCTCAGAGACCTTATTGGATGAATGCCGAGGAGCTCGTAGAGCTGAAGAAGCAGTTGAATGATATGCTCCAGAAGGGACTGATCCGACCCAGTGCATCACCCTGGGGATTGCCAGTTCTCTTTTTGGATAAGAGGGATGGTACCATACGCATGTGTGTGGACTACCGTAGGCTGGATGAAGTGACCATAAAAAACAAGTATCCGCTCCCCAAGATCGAGGATCTGTTCGACCAGTTGAACGGAGCCCGTGTCTTCTCCAAGATTGATTTGAGGACCGGATATCACCAGTTGAAGGTCCGGGAGACGGATATACCCAAGACAGCTTTCACGACCCGCTATGGTTTGTTCGAGTACATTGTGATGTCCGTCGGACATACCAATGCCCGGCCTATTACATGAACCTCATGAACAAGATCTTCATGAAGTACCTAGAAAAGTTTGTGGTGGTGTTCATTGAGCATATCCTGATATATTCCAAGACGGACGAAGAGCATGAGGAGCACTTGCGCTTAGTACACTAGACTCTCAAAGAGCATCAACTGTATGCGAAGTTCAAGAAGTGTGAATTCTGGCTCAAGGAATTCGGATTTTTGTGACATGTATTGTGATAAGTAGGAATATCCGTCAACCCAGCCAAGATTCCATCATGGACTGGACAACCCCAACCAACCAGACCGAGGTGCGAGGATTCCTTGGATTAGTGGGATATTACCGCAAGTTGGTGGAAGGCTTCTCCATCATTGCCCGTCCGATGAATCTACTTTTGAATAAGGACCAGAAGTTTGTTCGGACAGAAAAATGTGAAGCCAGTTTCCAGGAGTTGAAGAGGAGATTGGTATCTGCTCCAATCTTGAGGATGCCTGACCTTAGCAAGAGCTTTGATGTGTACTGTGATGCATCAAAGATTGGATTGGGTTGTTTCCTGATGCAGGTCGGCAAGGTCCTTGAGTATATGTCCATGCAATTGAGGCCGCATGATGTGAACTACCCCACACATGAATTAGAGCTAGCCGCAATTGTGCTTGATCTTAAGATATGGCGTCATTATCTGATGGGTCACCGTTGTGACATCTACACCGACCATAAGAGCCTGAAGTATATATTCGCTCAGAAGGAGTTGAACATGAGGCGGAGGCGATGGATCGAGTTGATCAAGGATTACGATATGGAAATACACTACCACCATGGCAAGGCCAATGTGGTAGCAGATGACCTAAGTCGCAAGCCCTGCACACATAATGCGATGATCAGAGAGGAGCAGCCAGCTCTGCACAAGGAGTTTGAGAAGCTGGGTTTGGATCTTGTTACACTCGGTTTTCTTGCACACTTCGAGATGACTCCGACTCTGTTTGATCAGATCAAGGAGGCACAGAAGGGACATGAGAGCGTTGAAGGAATCAAGAAGAAGATACCCTTAGGCAAAGCCCCGAAGTTTAAGACAGATGACGAAGGAGTTCTTTGGTTTGAGGATCGTTTGTGTGTACCAAATGTGAAGGAGCTAAAGGACCTGATCCCGAAGGAAGCTCATGACACACCTTATTCTATCCACCCTGGAGGGACTAAGCTGTATCAAGACCTGAAGGATCTGTTGTGGTGGCACGGTATGAAGCGTGAGATTGTATGCTATGTTGCAAAGTGCGACATTTGTCAGAGGGTGAAAGCGGAACACCAAAGACCTGCAGGATTATTGCAGCCACTCCGAGTTCCTGAATGGAAGTGGGAACAGATAGGCATGGATTTCATCACAGGACTACCGAGGTCGAGCAAAGGTCATGACTCTATCTGGGTCATCGTTGAACGACTCACCAAGGTAGCACACTTTATTCCTGTGCGAGCCACTTTCCTAGGAGATCAGTTGGCAGACTTGTATGTGTCGAGGATCATATGTCTGCATGGAGTGTTGAACGAGATTGTTTTAGACCAAGGTACCCAGTTTACCTCGAGGTTCTGGAAGCGAGTTCAGGAAGCTTTAGGCAACCAGCTCACATTCACAGCCTATCACCCGCAGACCGGAGGCCAGACAGTGCGAGTGAACCAGATATTGGAGGATATGCTTCGCGCATGTACTCTAGTGTATGGTTGCAAGTGGGAAGATTGTTTTCCCTATGCAGAATTCTCCTACAACAACAGCTACCAGTCGAGTCTACAAATGGCCCCATCTTAAGCCTTGTATGGAAGGAAATGCCGCACACCCCTAAACTGGTCTCAGACCAGAGAAGGGAAGATCTTTGGACCGGATGTTCCGAAGGAAGAAGAAGAGCAAGTTTTCCTAATTCGTGATCGTCTCAAGGTAGCACAGTCTCGATAGAAGAGATATTCCAATGCCAAGCACCGTAATGTGACTATCAACCCCGGTAGCTTTGTGTATCTTTGAGTCACCCCTCTCAAGGGAATGCAGCATTTCCATGTCAAACGAAAGCTTGCACCAAGGTACATTGGCCCATTCAAGGTTCTAGCACGATGAGGAGAAGTTGCTTATCAGCTAGAGTTTCCCCCAGAGTTGTCCGATGTGCACGATGTCTTCCATGTGTCGCAACTCCGGAAGTGTCTGGAGGTGCCAAACAAGCCAGAAGTGTTGAAGGACATCGATCACCGCACAGTGGACATCAACCAGGATCTCACGTACCGTGAAGTACCCCTTCGTATCCTGGATGAAGCCACCCGGGTCACCCGAAAGCGTGCCTTGAAATTCTTCAAGGTCCAATGGAGCAACCATTCCAAGAAGGAATCCACCTGGGAACGGGAAGACTCCCTCAAGCGCGAGTTTCCACACCTCTTCACTAGTTTTTAATCTCGGGGACGAGATTCTTTTTAAGTGGGGAAGGTCTGTCACATCCCGCCTTTTGTAGTCTTTGTTATTAGAATGCTAAAAATTAGGGTAAACAATTTTTTTGATAAGTTGTGATGTGTTAGTCTAGAACTGCACATCATGTCATGCTTGCTTATGCTTTTTTTTACTTGCTTGATAATTTTTTTATTTTCTTTACTTGTTTTAGATGCTATGGTTAGACTTTCCTTGCCTTATTAAATAACTAACCCATCAAGAAATACTAGGCTCACATCACTCCTAGTTCTAATAACAATATTTTACCACCATAGAAAATTAGTATCAGTAAAATATTTCCTAAATAAATATTTGCTTGCACATATATTCATTACTTAAAAAATTAAAAATACCTCTATACCAAAAGGTATTTGATTAAAATATTTAAAAGGTCCTAAAATGAATAAATATTACTAAGGTAATACTAATAACATTGTAAACCTAATTAAAATTCCAAAAAATCATATGGAAATTAGGATAGTAATTTTTGGGGTTTTATAAAAGTATTTAAGAGATTTAAGATTGAAGCGTCTTTCAAATTTAAATCACAAAAGGAAGTGAAATATTACAAACACCATTAATAACTGTAAAAGAACACAGAGAACCCCTTCCCATCTGTTTGAAACCTAAACCACGCCTAGACCCCACCTGTCATCCTCTCTGTCTTGCATGTAGTTACCTCAGCGATGATGTCACCATGTGTCTGCTCGCCCAATCCATGCGCAGCGACGCGGATCGCCTCCATGGCCTTGCCAACTCACGTTGTAACCCCAACCAGAGACAGTGATGTGGGCGACGACGTCCAAGTTGTATTCTACCCGTGCCCGCTCTCTCTCACGTGCTCACGCCGCCCTCGATGGCCAGTGGACAAGGAGGCCACGGGTTACTCCCTGCCCACGCGCCGTAGATCGTCGTTCGATCTCGCTCGCCCCGTTGCATCTCCCACGCTCAGCCCCGCTCTTCCTTTTGTTGTTCCCGCACTGCCAAGCCATCCCGAGGCTATAAAAGGAGCCCTGACGCCCCTTCTAGCTCACAGCCAACCCAACACAACACCCCACCCCCAGAGTATATAGAAGGAGGAGAAGAAGAGGAGCAGGCTGCTTCACAGCGGAGCATCGCGAGGAGGAGTCCCGTCGAGGAGGAAGCTCCAATGAGGAGGAGGCCGCGGCAACAGGAGGTTTCCCCTCTCTCTACCTCAGAGGTTGGAGGTCCACAACACAACGACACCACCGGTCGCCACCACCGTTGGAAGACACACCGCCGAGCCTCTCTGCCTCGCACGCCGACGCCACTCAAACGGGGCCCGAGCAACCACCAACGCCACGTCCCCCCTCTGCACTCGAGCGTGACGTCGTCCAGACGTCGTTCCTATGCACAAAAATGGATCCAGCATGCCACCCCGCATCCATGTCGGCCTCCCACGACGTTCGTCGCCTCCTGGTGAAGCCCCGGTGAGCTCCTACCTCCCTAACCGGCATGGCCTGGGGCTCTGCCCTATTCCCGTTCGTGCTAGCAGAGAAGAAATCTGAGAGCCGTTCATCGGCTACGATCTAACGGCTGTATAGCCCAGTACCTCTTTTGTTTAGTTGAGCCTATGGCAGGCGGGCCCTAGCCGTCAGTTTATTGTTTTGTTTTTTCAAAATCGCAGCTCAGTTGTACTGGACCTAGATGCCCCGACCCACTATATAATTCTGCCCCCCAGCGTAAGGAAGCCTGGATTCGGCTGTGTAGTTTTTTAATCTATTTTATTAAACCGTAAAAAGCAGTAATAATTTTAGAAAACTAAATATAAATTAGAAAAACATGAAACAAATTTTGATATGTTCCTAAAATTGTGTGTTATTTTTCTGTATAGTTAAAATGATTTATTGCTTAAATATAGATGTGGTCATTTTTATTAAGTCTTACTAGGACTATGCCCGTGCGTTGCAACGGGAGAAAATTTTAGTCTTATGAAAAAAATACCTATGATGTACGTAAATTTAACTTTACATATTTCAAAAAGACGCAAAAACATTTAAAATAATACAAAAAATTTAAAACATGTGAACTGTTTTCGTGATTTTTTTGGTACATTTTTTCACAAGTTACTTACATGTAGGATTTTGGAATGAATGACACAAACAATTAAATTTGAGTGAACTTTTTCGTGAGTTACATACATGTAGGATTTTGGAATGAATGACACAAAAATTCAAAATCAAGTAATTTTTTTGGGATATTTGGAGCAATATTTTTTTAATAAAAATACAGATTGCTTAATAAATGGAAGAAAATTTTAATCTTACGATAAAATACCTATGATTTACGTAAAATTAAATTTTTATACTTTAAAAGGAGCAAACGTATTTAAAATAATACAAAAAATTAAAACAATTGAACACTTTTCGTCAGTTGTTTTTGTGGGTACACTTTTCGAAAATTGAAAACTTGTGAACACTTTTCGTGTGTTTTTTTGTTGGCACAATGTTTTGTGAGTTAGATATATGTAGGATTTTAATGAATGACATAAGAATTAAAATCGTGTGAACATTTTCACGGTGAGCAAACCAACATCAAGTTATACCCGATGGAAAAAAATTAGGAAGAAAGGAGGAGATACTTAAAATAGAAAGGGAGATACTTTTCTTTTTCTAAAAGAAGAGATAATGAGTATTCTTTTAATTCTGGAGCTCTAAAAAATTGCATTAAATTTAAGAAAATGCACCTTACGTTATGAAATTTTATTAAAAAGGCCATGAATTTAACTTGCTCAGTCATAATTGTTTTAGTGGCTACAGCCAAGCAAAAGAATCCCAACAAAGCCGAATGAATATGCAGCGAAAAGTGTGATTGATTTTCCTGCTGTGCGCATTTTATTGGCCCAGCAAAAAAGGCCCAACAAGCCAAACAAACATAACATCGAATTATTATTATTTTCTGGGAAAACTGGACTGCGGGTTTATTTTGATATAATTAATTAATTAAATTAAATAATTAAAAAAATACTAAAAGTACTTATTAAATCCTAAGGATATTTGTTTAAGACTTTTGTTATCACTTAAATAAAATGTTGACCTAATCCTATGTCACTTAAGAATCTTGTTAAGACTTTACCAAACTGAATAACTTGACTTAATTATTAATCTTGTTATTAAATTTGTTATTACCTTTATTATCATGCTTCTTGCTTAATAAGCACCATGTTAAGATAAACTCTGTAAAAATTGCTACACTCTTTTTGTTGTCCATGTGTTGATAGTGTTGTGATGCTATGCTATGAGTGACTATTGCTTGTAAGTTTTGTATGATTGTCGTGGTTGTAATTGTGTGTTTATTTTTTTTCGCAACGCGTAGACGAGGCGCTTGACGTTGTAGGTGAAGACTCCTCCCAAGCCGCCGAAGGAGCCGTACCAGCGGACACCCCTGAGGAAGGCAATCCATATCTCAAAACCGAACCCTTGTCCTATGTTTTAAACATTTAATTTCTTGGTATCATGATTTTTATCATAACTATGTTAGTTATATCATGAGGGGTGGGAATTATATTAGTTGTAATAGGTGAAACCACCACACCCCCTCCAACCTACCTATCGGTGATGACAACATTATCAATCAGATAATCTTGAGATACCATCAAGACCGTACTTAGCCAAAATAGGTTAGTAATTAACTACTTAATATGGTGATCTTGCAATACCTTGTTGATGATGGCATACATCCATGGGATGTGATGGCCGAGACTTTTAATTGTGGCATACATCCGAGGATGTGATGGCCAAGGATGATGATAAAATATGGCAACATAAGCAAAGACTCAAAGGAATATCTAGGCCCGAAGTGCCGCTAAAACCTGGCCTTACCGTACAACCACATGCTATATGGGCACTGGCTTGGTTACTTTGTTAGTTCACCGTTACTGTTGTCATTGTCGTACCGCAGAAGGGATAGCCGCCTTGCGAGGGGAATCCTCGGCACAAAAGGGGGATTCAGACTATGAATGGAGGTTCCTTCCACATTGAAACCTAGTGGGCATTAAATTTTAAGTATGATCTAATGAATGATCTTGTCACAATCCCCCTGCCGGTATACCAAAGTGTGTACTACGCCAGCGACCACTGGTGGCAATGAGACGGGTTTGTGTCGTGTGGGTAAAGTGTACAACCTCTACAGAGTGAAAATTATTCGAATAGCCGGAGTCCACGGTCATGGACAACTAGTGAGGCCACACAAAGCTAAGACCTGAACTTTGAGCAAACTTTGGTTATGGTTAATGATGAATTGGTTAATGATGAATATGTAAGGGATGAAAAGGGATGATGATCTAACCTGACTTAGTAATGGGTAAAATTTTCTCAACATAAGTGAACATTATACCTGCTAATAATTTGGTGTAGATAGGTTTTCCTCCAAATAAACCACCCATAAAGATCTCCTACTATTTTATTATGTAAATATTTTATTCCTTTCTTTGAGATGGTTTGCGAGTACTTTGTATGTACTCACCGACTTTGTCCCTGGTTATTAAAACGGCCAGTCTCGGAGGAGCAGGTCATGGACGAGGAGTATTCCAATGTTTACGCTTTCTAGGATGTGCTACGCTCTAGATTTTCCTGTTGCTTATGCCCCGTTGCTATGTTTGAAGTATTTAGTGATTCCGCTGCATTTTTGCCCGATGATGCAGTGTAAGTATATGTGATGTAAGACTATTTTGTTTGGTATGTTGGATGAACATGTGATCTGTACTACCTGTCGATTTGCACGTAACGTATCACTGATCATGGGAACATGATGGGTGTGCAGCTGGCCGCTCCGGGTATATAATCCGGGATGCCCACAGTGCCCATGCTGAGATAATTGTCACTACCCCACATCATGGCGAGCATCATCACAGACAAAGGAAAATTTCTACCCTAAGCCTACATGGTGAAGCTCGACTTATGGTGAGCTTGTTGGCCTTGTCCTACTGGCGCACCCGCTTGGCCGGCGGCTTGGCATCAGCGTCCTACTCGAAACCGTAGAAGCTAGCACCACCTCCAGTCAATGAGTCACCAGAGCGAGACGTGGCAGGAGAGCCACCAGCAGAAGAAGAAATGAAGGCACCACATGTGACCCCAGAATCATCACCGCTCGAGCTCTCGCAGCATGGCTCCAGTTGATTCCCATCGGCATCAAATGCTTTGATCGACAAGGTATCGTCTTCATCAAACCAGCAGCAAAGGCTGTCACCTTCGCGAAGATTGAATTAGTGAGAAAACACCCTCCATCCAGACTCCAGGAAAACCAAAGACGAGCTTTCGGATCGAATTTGAAGATACTAGGGACAGCAAGGATAACCTTGGAGGCTAAGATATAGGCCATCCAAGCCAAGTTCAGAAACAAAGGAAGAAAAAGAAGAAGGCACAAGCATCCGGCCAGCAATGCGACCACGGATGTGAAGAATAAAGTCTTGGTTGCAAGCTCCCTCATCCACAGAGGCGACAGCCAAGCTCCCCGAAGAGCCACCACGCTCTCGTCGGCATCGTGTGATACGAGGAGCACGGGCACCACGACCACGACAGCCTCGGCCAGTAACGCCGCGAGAAGCAGCACCGGAAGCGCCACGAGCAAGGAGATTAGGAGCCATGGAAAGAAAACAGAGGAGCAAAGGAAGAAAGATGGATGGTCAAACTATGATAGCACAACAACCCATATTTATACACCACCTCAAGGGCAAAAAGGGGAACACTCAATTCCAAGAAATACGAAACGGCGCTGCAGGATGAAATTAAAGACCGAAGCATACCACCCTACTGTTTGCAAGACAAGGTGTGTATTCCAATCAAGCACACAATTTAAAATGGCAGTAATTTACGCGCATTCTCACACGATCTGGAAAATCCAACAGATGGTAGAATCACAGAGCTCATAACGCGCTACCTGTCGGGACCCGGGGTTAGCGTATGCAAGCCTCGCTACAACACAATCATATGGAGAGCCGAGAACCGTACCCACTTGTCTAAGCAGACAAGGCCAAGCAGAGAACGTTCTCGGAAAGCAACGAACATGAGGGGCATCCCATCCAGGCCGGATGATCAACTGAAATGGGTCCTCATCGTCCGCACACAAATCTAAATGATATGGGTGGTGAACTCCCATACTCATAGACAAGTCGCCTCAACCATACTATCGATTGTATTATAACCCTTACATAGACTTACTCCAGCCCGATCGCTTAGTCGGGGTCTAGGGCGGGCTCGATCATACATCAAAGTGTGCACGAGACAAAGTCTCTAACAATCTATGGGCCACTTCGTGTATAAAAGACCGCCAGCCAGATCACAACTAAGGTCTCGAAAACCCATACAAAGACATGCATGTTATAAACATACACGCAGCACACATGCCTTGTATGAACAACAGGTATCATTGCAATTCTCTACAATGTATACATCTTTATTAATAACTCTTACAGAGTGCACACAGAGTTCACAAGTCTGTGATCCAGCATTACAACAAGCATGCGGAAGCAAAGTAGATCTGAGTACAGACAAGTTTAACAAATGGCTTAGAGAAGCCTTATCTATAAACAAGCCCTTCCACGAGGGAACAGTCGTCTGACTGGGACTACACTAGCTTGGTCTTGGTCTGAGTCTTCAATCTTCGAGCTTCGGGTAGAAGCCACCATCAGGTAGGTGGGTTCATCTAAAACATAGAATAAGCAAACATGAGTACAAAGTCGTATTCAGCAAGACTTACGTAGGAACTATACTACTGATGCACATGTATGAAGATAAAGGGAGGTGGCGTTTCAATTGCAGAAGTGCCAGCTTTGACTTGGCTAGTCCTGAACTACGAGTACCAGACTTGAGGTAAGAAGCGTACACGAGTCCACTACATCTCTTCAACCAATTACACCACTATGGTGCCTTCCTCGACTTCCCCACGAGAAAGCACGACATAGCACTCACACTTATCTCGGTGTATTTTAGAAGTATCCAGTTCAAGTTTTCTAATAATCAAGCTAAGCTTTCCAAGCAGTCCTTAACCGCGGACGCGGCTATTTGAATAGTTTTATTAACCCTGCAGGGGTGTACCGCTACACACACGTGTCATCAGTTACCACCTTTTGCGTGTCACCGTTCAAGAGATGACTGCGAGGATGCCACCACAACTGTTACCTCATAGACGATCAAGTCCAAGAAAGCCGCCAACCTGGGTGGGATACCACTATCGTGAACCCGGCCGGTTTACCGAAGTGGACCCAGATGATGTGTGCGTGGTGCATAAGCCGGTCTCGGCTGAGCCGTTCTCTCACTTAGCAGCCAGGCCACCAACCTACCAGAACTCCGAACTATTGCGAAATCTGGACATCGAAAGGCATGAGTTAATAGGTTGAGAGGGGTCAGTGAGCCCAATGTGTGGTTGTACTCTTCATCTTAGATCACCACACAAGAACTCGGACTTAGGGCGGTGTTCAACGAGACAACCCACCGTGTACTCCTACACAGCCTCTCATCGTTCACCTTGTATTAGGGTAGATTCACCAACACCTTTCCACCAACATCATCATGATCACTACCATCCCGACTCACATAATAGTAACATCATTGTATCACTCTAAGCATGCAATAAGCAGTAACAATTGCAGGGGACACATGATATCAATCAACTCGTACAGTTGCTAGGATTGTGGTTTGCCTACTACCGTGACAAATGATAGGTCATGCAAAGGAATGGGTTCATCTATGCGGTAGAAACGTAGCATGGTAATCATCCTATACAATGCATAAGCGAGACATGAGAGGGAATTGGGATTTTATCGACATGATCAAAGGGGGTTTGCTTGCCTTGCTGACGAGGTTTCGATAACGGTGTCTTCAACAAAGGGGCTGGCTTCGGGTTCCGGTTCCATTTCTATCAGCCACATGAAAATCATAGGATCAACATAATTTACAATGCACAATCACATGAATAAGATTGAAATGGTGATGTTCATGGTACTGATGTGTTGAGCATTTCATTTAAAAGGAGTATATTGCATTTGAGTTGCAAATTCAAACTCCATTTGATTTATCGATGAATTTCAAATGCATTGGAATGCATGAAAGTTCATTTTAAAAGGTTGAGCATGAAGTGATGTGGTATAGTTGAGGTAAAGCCCCTGATGTGTGGATGAAACTATTTAAAAGAAGTGTGTTGCAAAGTCGTTTGCAAATTCACTCCAAATTTGAATTTGAAAAGGATCCATATGCATGTTGGCTACTTTTCACCCATTTTAAAATGGTCAAACATAGAAAAAAGTTGCATATTCATAATCCTTGCATTTTTCTGATAATTTTAGACATATTATTTGTCCAATTTGGAGTTAAAATGAATTTTCTATGAATTATTGAAGTTTTGGGTATTTTCTGGAATTTCTGTAATTATATAAATCAATTTAAAAGATTTACTGCGTAGGCATGACGTCAGGCTGACGTGTGGGGGGGGGGATGACTGGTGGGGCCAGCATGTCAGTGGGTTAGTTAACTAACCCGGTTAGTTTAAACAAACCAGGGATTAGTTAGTGGCCTGGGCCCAGTTGTGAGTGGGTTAGGGGGTCATTAGTGGGGTGGGGTTAGTGCTAACGACGCCGGCCACGTCATCTCGCCGGCGACGAGTCGGCGGCAACTCGCAGACGCGGCGGCGTCCATGGAAACGGTGCTCCCCGCCACCATTTCGCACGCCGAGAGCACTAGAGGGCTTCCCGTGCTCGTCCGCACCACCTTGTGCACACGGGGAACCATGGGGGGCACTGTATCCTCGTCGGCGACGTGCCCTAGCGGCGGCCGTGGCTCGGGCTCGACGGAAAAGTTGCTGCGAGGGGAGAGCTTGAGCTAGCGCTGCATCAAACGACTCCTGGAGGTGCCACGAGCACGTTGGACATCACGGGGGTGGCGGAGGGGTACTGGAACCTCCTCGTCGTCGTTCATGGCGGCGGTGCTCTTCGTTCCTCATGGCAAACGGCGACAAAGTACGGGAGGGAGACCCTGGGATAGATAGGTTGAATTAGAAGTTCACCACGAGTGTGCTGGTGGTGACGGCGAGGCCGGGGAGGGTCTGTAGGCGACGAATTTGACGACGACGTGCGGCGGCTCCGGCGAGACGATGGCGAGGATTGCGAAGGCCTTGGGCTCGATTAGACCTCCATCTTCCCCAGATCGAGGAAGTCGACGATGCTGCGCATGATGGACAAGATCTTCTGGTCTAGCTCCGGCGTTGGCTGCGTTTCCCGTCGACGACGAACTGCGGCGGCGCTCGGGTGGTTTGGGGAAATCGCACAGGGGGCGGGAGAGACTTTGGCGAGAGGAGGAAAAGGATGCACGGCTTCTAGGCGTCACCGTGGCGCAAGGATAGGGCTCGGGGATGTCTGGAACATCCTCGACGTCGCGGTGGCGGCCGCCGCGCGCTCTCGGCTCGCCACCGAACAGCTTGAAGAAGACGACAGACGAGCTCGCGGGCTGGGTCAGGCTGGTGGGCCGCTGGGCGATGAGTTGGGCCACTTCGGCTAGGTAAGTCCTTTTTCTTTTCTTTTCTGTTTTCTTTTCTGACATTTGTTGTGCCTTGCAATAAAAAAATAGCTAGGCATTTTTATAAATGCCCCAAATTTTTATGTGGCCTCTAGATATATATAGCTAGCCAATTATAAAGTTTGGACATTTTTAAAATTCAAATTATTTGAACTTTAATTCAAATAGGGTTTTAAATTTAAATCCATGCTCCTGTTTGAATATTTGAAAAATCCATGAGCATGGGTTTGGTCCCACATCACTTGATATGTGATCACACTCATTTATGGGAGTTTTCAAAAATACAAAAGGAATTTTTGGAGCAACTTTTTATCTGGCCATTTGAATTAATTCATTTGGGGGGTGTTCTCTCTCCCATTTTGATTTCTTTTGAAATTTTTATCATGATGCAAAGGCCTATGCTTACCCTAGCACATGCCTAACTTGGGGTTGTGACAGTACCCAAAGCGTCATTATAACAGCCAGCGGACGCGATGGTTCGCAACGTGCCACCATCATTTTCAACACATCATCAGGAAGCATCATTAGGACCTTTCACATCCCGGCTGCACAGATGGGACGGTACGATGCCCGCACAGATGCTCTGGCACGGGAAGATGCTCCCCTTCCCTCTTAGATTTTTTATCCTCTTGTTTATAATTTTGATTACATCAAAATCTCACTCCCATCGGGAGCACCCTGTCATCGCTAACTTAACGCAAGTAACACAGACCAACTTCTAAGGGTGCGAGTGGATACCTGTAACAGCCCAAAACTAGCAAAATCCAGAAGAATTTGCATTTTTATTTTTCCCATCGGGGATGAAAATTTGCACATTTGTTCTTTGCAATAATCCATGTTACAAAAAAATGCTCAAGCATTTTTCATGTTATGTAAAAGGATTATCTTGAATTCCTTCTTTTCTTCCTTGCTAGCTTTTTCCATTTTCTTCTGTGATCACCTTTGATCATCCAAGCAAGATCTTCTGGCTTTGATCATGTTTTGCGATGAGAAAGGCCCATGCAAAACTCCATGATTTCATCATGTCTGGAAAATGGGGTTGTAGTTCAAATGGTTTGAATTCAAATTCAAACACATTTAAAGTTACTTAAACATTTTCGGGCCCTTTTCTTTTTCTAAAATAGCTATATATCTTTGTGACTACAAATCATATTTTCATATGATTTTTATCCATGTCTAGCTATTTTATGCAAGCCTATACCTTTTCATGTTTTTGTTAATTAATAAAGACAGAAAATTCTCAGGTGGTCGTTGGGCCCATTTTCCTCTCTGTCGGCCTAACTCACATCCTTCTCCCAGCCCAGCCAATCCGACCCCCCCCCTCATTTTTCCCCTCACGTGGAGGACCCCTCCTCTCTCTCTCTCTCTCTCACGCCATGGTCGTGGGAGGAGGTGGAGCCCTACCGGCAGCCTCCTCTCGCCCTCCCCTTTATAGCCAGCCTGGAGTCCCCTCGCGAAACCTAGCATCCCCTAGCCCATTCCCCCAAGCCGCCGCCACCATCTCCTCTCATCTCTTCTTCTACTCCCTCCCCTATTTCTCTGCAGCCCGCCATGGACAGAAGGTCCATGGCCATAGTTTCTTCGACGTCTGGCTTCCGGTCTCCTCCTCTACGTCGCGATTGCCTGCCTCGGTCCCCTTCGTGCCTTCGGGAGCAAGCAACCGGTGCTGGTGTCCCCTGCATCGTCTTCCCCGCGCCCTCCCTTGCGTGCTCGCCTTCGAGCCACCGTCCTCTTCATCACGTCCTCGAGCCGACGCCTCCCCGAGCCCGATCAACGACCTGGCGCTCCCCCTCTGTGAGCCGCTGCTTCCTTCCTCTCTCTCTTCTCTCGTGCTGCCATGTAGATGATTAGGCCGGTTCCCCTGGTTCCGATCGTCGTGTCCGCCGTGCCGTGCAGTTCCCATAGCCGCTGCCGTCTAGCCGTAGACGTCGTCGTGCTCATGGGGTGCTCCTGTCCGTCCGGGAGCGCGGCCAAGACGTGCTCGCATTATCCCAGCGTTGCCAGCCCACACCCTGGTTGTCCAGTGCGACCCCAGGCCGCGTCTTCATCCTCCTGTAGCCGCGTCCCTATCCGATGCAAGGCGTTGCCTTTTCCTTCAGTTTCGTGAGAGAGCATTTTCTTCAGTTTGAGATTCAGTTATCCTTGCATCTCGTGTTATTTTCCGCCGTGTTGATTAATTGACGTGATCCGTAGCGTAGCGTAGTGGCCTGGCCATGTGGTTTGCAACCATGAGGTCCAGGGATCAAATCCCAGCGTAGGCAAAGCCCCCTTTTTCTCTGTTTTGCGCTTCGTTCTTCAGACTCAGTCTTGCCTTTTGTCAAGGTCTGAGTCGTAGCACAGTTGGTATAGCGCCTTGGTGTTTAACCAGTACGGCATGGGATCGAATCCCACCCAGCGCAAAGGAGCCCTTTTTGTTCCTTTTATTTTGTTCAGCAGATGGGCTCGGCCCAGATGAATCCTTCGCCCGTGGGCGCCTCCTACACCTACCCGCGAGGGATTTAAGCTAGATTTGGCCGAGATGAGCCCAAGGGAGGCTTCCCTCCTTTTCTTTTTATGCATTTTGATTTAAATATTTTGAATTGATTTATTTCTGCCATCTTTGTGCTTGCTTGTGCTATGTGCATTCTTACCCCAAATATATCATGTCATATATTGTTTTGGGGTAGAAAAATGTGAGGAAGATGATGGTGTTGTTAATTTTGTGAAATGGGCAAGCATTATTTTGGTGATGGTGCATTTTGCACGTAAACCCCTCACATGTTGCACTTGGCTTCGCGTGTTTCGATCACCGTAGTTCCGCGGTGACCGTAGGTTGCCGTTAGTGTTGTCTCGCTCTTTATTTCCTTGCTTGTAATAGATTGCATTAATTAGGTGCATCATAATATGCCATGTCATTTCATATATTTAATTTCAGGAACCCCATCTCGAGGTCTATCTTCGGGAGTGGGAAATTCTTGTTCATGCCATGTTCTACATTCCTTGCTCTTGCCATGATCATGCATCATAATAATTATAACATAAGGATCCTTCGGATCCATAATTCAGCTACAGAATGCATAAGAAGGTTGTCGGTAGCATTGCACCCTTGCTTCCCGATGCTTCATTTAAACTTGCCTATTCTATGTTCATGCCATGGAATTAAAATGACATGAATCATACTTGAACATGCTTGTTTGTTTATTGCTTGCTCGTGATTGCTTCGTAGTGATAGTGGTATCTCCGTTGATTGCTTTCCAGTGTTTAATTCTTGTGTGCTCCCGCGGATACTCTCGGAGACGATGCGAGTTTGCGATCGACTACACCTTCGGAACCCGACCATCAACAGGAAAGGACTATACATTACTTATGATCCATTCTATTTCAACTAGCGGTTTGCATGGTAGTCTAGGTTAGGTTCGATGTTTGATCCTACCACATGTTTACAGCCTCTTTCAAATCGATACAGCCATGTCCCCTCCCAGAAAACCATGTACTGCTATGTTACTATTGCTCGTTGCTCAGCCCCTGCTTAGTATGCATGCTTAGGATGCTACGATGTTACCCCGTTACTCCTTGGATTGGGCTATCACATATTATATTGTTGTTAATGATATGATTATTATAATGTTGACTATATTCGACGAAGGATTGAAGGTCTAGGCTATCCCGCCCCGACGCTTTTTTCCATTCGAGTCACCTAGGATCCGAGTTCCGGGTATTGGTTCTAAGACTGAGCGTGCCTAACAGCGTGTGGGATTTTATGGGGTCCCCTTTTCTTACCTATCTAGCTTCAAACATTTCTAGTGGTGGCCCAAGATGATTTTACCATTTGAAAACCCGGGTGTGTGTCTGTCGGGTAGCTCCCGGCAGATATTCTTTAAAACAACCCGGACCAGCGGGGACATGGTTTCCTTGTTGGTCCAAGCTGGCCGGCTGAGCACCCGGACTCATATGAGAATTCACCGGTTATCCAAACCCGAGTCATACGGTAGAGACCAGATCGAGAGAGCGGCCGGCTTCTGAGATGGATGTCGACTCACCGGGGGCCACCCCGATTTGTTCGTTGTTAGCCTTGACTGCTTCTTCTTCGTCGGGATGCAAAGAGGAGGACAAGGGTACGATAGGTGTTATGCTTGCGTAAGTAGGTGGATGGCAGACTTGTTGGAGGTGATGCCTCATTGAATGCTTGGCTTTTTATCTTACTATCGAGATCGTTAGCCACTTCATGAATGCTAGTGCGGCAGCAACCTCACCACTTACCCCATCCTTACCGTAAACTATTAGTTGTCCTAGAATGACGAGTGATGAAGTTCTTGCTGGGTCAGATGACCACTACAGTTGGATGCTGAGTACTTCTGTACTCATGATAATACCCCCAAACTCTTTTCAGGGTTCTTGATCGACAACAGGTATGGTGATCGACGTTTCACGTGGAGACTCGACGACGACTAGTTAGGCGGATCCCGGCAGAGGGCCTGGACCCGTGTGGTTATGGGGATCGATGTTTTTCTCTTTGCGAATAGGCATTTGAGTGTAGTCTGTACTCAGACATGTACCTTCCGCTAATGTATTGTATTTAAGGCAGTTGTATGCCGATTGTATGAGATGTTGTATCCATGTATCTATAATGTTGTGATATCATGTTGGAAATCCGGAGCATATGGCTATGTCATATGTCGCGGTGGGACCGATATGTGCTTCGTCCCCGGATCTGGATGGAAACATCTAGATCTGGAACAGTACCGTATATCGAGCCTTACAATACTCCCCTCTAACAAGAACAATACATCTACAAGGCTCGAGTAACTACTCGCCCATGCTACAAGGCTCGAGTTCTTACTCACCCAAACAACAAGGTGCTCGAGTGACTACTCGCACAAACATACAAGGCACAGAAGATGAGCGAACGGACTCCCCGCCTGAGCAATCGGGCGCTCCGCGGGTGCTCGTACTACCAGCTTACTCGACAGTTTCCCGAGTGGGTGCATTTCATACCTATTCCTTGCCTGAGCACTCGGACGTTCTGCGAGTGATCACACTACTAGTCCACTCGATTGTTTTCCGAGTGGGTGCATTCTATTCTGCCAATGTGCCCCTACAACATTGCCTGGGCTGCGATACACTGCACCCCAGATGCCGCGTAGAATTGCGCGTAGGTAAGACCCCGCTGATAAGTCGGCCGAGCCGCGAGTTCCCACAGCGCGAATTCACTCCCGACGGTTTCATTCATGGTGCATGATTGAAAGTTACCCACTAATGTACGCGTTATGGTCGTATTCAGTACTTAAACTGGCGACATTGATCATGTAAGCCCTGCAGGAGCATGGACCTTGCTTCACACCAGTCATTTCCAATCTTGTGTCGAGGGACACGAGCTTGATTAGGATACTGTGGTATTTTCCGCTAGCACAAGTCACCGAGGCTCGACCAGTCGAGTGCCTTGGGCCCTTTTCAGCTTATCATCCCTCGAAAAGCTTTCTCACAGACAACAAGCGATGACTCGCAACAACGTGACACGCACTCCCATGCCTGATTACATAATTGAGTCCCTACACGACTCTTCAAGTCCCCCAGGTACTCGGTGGCTACTGACAAGGGGATACCCCCACGACTCCTATGCATGAGGGTTCCTAGTGCGTGTCAAGACGGAAGCCCGCTAAAAGCCCTGAATGGACCAGGATCGGCCCACCCGAAGCACCGACGGCTACACCGACATAGGAGTCCACGTCATATGGAAACCAAGACTTGGAAATCAAGGCTAGCTAGATTAGTCAACCGCCTCTGTAAACATAGATGGACTCCTTGCGACGCAGCCTAATATATAAAGGCCGAGAGAGGGGACATATAGGGCATGCAATCTCATAGAAACACCTCCCATCTAGAGCAATCTCGCCTCGACCTCCACCGTAATCGCCTCCATCATAGTACATCGAGCAGGAAGTAGGGGTTTTACCGATCGAGGGCCCAGAACCTGGGTAAATCCCTGTCTCCTGTTAGCCGACGAGATCACCCACTTCGCACTCCTCTCTCTACGATCTAAACCCAGGGTACCTTACCATGGGATTTTCCGAGGCCGATCCTCGTCAATTTTCCTTGCTCTCGCCGCCGCCATCGGCGTTGGTGCTCACGTGCGCTTCTTCTCGCGCTTCACGCCACCGCCACCGTTGTTGGTACTCGCGTGCACTTCTTCTCGTCCTTCTCGCCGCCGCCACCATCGTTGGTGCTCGTGTGCGCTTCTTCTCGAGCTTGTCGCCGCCGCCGCCATTGGTGCTCGCAGTTCGCGACCACCGCCACCAGAGCTCTCCTCCTCTATCGCGGTGGACGAATTTGAGATGGTCGCCTCCTGTGGACGCTGGGAGGTCTCGGAAGTTATAGAGATGGACATCCTACGTCTCCGCCGCACCCGCAAGATTCTGGCGAACATCGAGTATCGTGTCCCCGGGCCGGTGATCACTCCCGTACCACAGCCTGGTGAGTGTGTTATCTTCGCCGCTCATTTTGAGCGCGGATTTGGGCTCCATGTGCGCATATTTTTCCGTGACTTTCTGGATTACTACCTACTGCAACTGCACCACCTTGGTGCCAACTCCATCATGATGCTCTCTTCCTTCGTGACATTGTGTGAGAGTTACCTCGGCGTGAGGCCGAGCTTGGGACTTTGGAGGAGGATCTGCCACTTCAAGTCTCATATGGCCGCAACCGGCGAAAAGCTGCCGAACCCGAAGGGCCCCAACGAGCCACTCATTGATGCAAGGGTGATGGTGGAGTGCGGCGACACCATCATCTATGTCAATAAAAAAACTAGTTATCAGAGTCCCAAACCACTGCAATCGCTAAAGATGTGGAATAAATTGTTCTTTCATGTCCGAACTCCTGACAGCGAGGCCGACTGCGACGACCCCTCTAGAGTTTGAGTTGGATTCGCCGACTACGAAACAAAACTAGGCTGTCGAAGTTGTCGACGGAGATCAGGACCAGGACGACCAATACAACCATGTGGCCGAGTTGATCCAGGAAGGACTGTGTGCTGCCGACCGATAACCCACGAGTGTAGGGGGTCGCAACAGTCTTCACGGGTAGGTACAATCAATTTATTGATTCGACATAAGGGGAGCAAAAGAATACTTATAAGCCTTAACAGTTGAGTTGTCAATTCAACCACACCTGAAAATTCACTAGACAAGTTATAAGTAGCAACGGTGTGTTGATGTGTGTAGGCTTTAAGACTTCCGCAATCACCAACACCACAAAGTAGTAACAAAGTAGTAGGAGCTGTAATGAGAGCAATAGTAACCACAAAGGCAATGAAGATGAAAGATGGACCGGGGTTTAAGGTTTCACTAGTGGTAACTCTTAGAGAAAAAGAACAAGTGTTGGGTGCACCAATTACAGTTGGGAAATTGACAAAATTGCAATAACTCTAGCCAAAGAACAAACTAGAGCATCCTAGTCTAAGAACCATACGTAGGCATGTATTCCGTATGTAGTTGTACGTGCATGTGATACGTCCAAAATGCATCACTATTTTATATCGTAATTCATCCTTATTCATTGATATATTTCATATTATGGTGATGTTCTTATGTTTTTGGCTTGTTTTACATAGTTTGCAACTTTCCGGTGCCGAAGCAGCAGACGCAGGATTCAGCGGTAAAAAGTGGATGCTGAGTTGCTGAAGAAGAATACCTCCAAATTACTGGCATGAGTGCGCCCAGCTCACAAAAGATAATACAACAAACAAACCCTCCTTCACGCTTTGTTCATGAGAAATCAGAAAAATTTGGCAGTGATAAACAAAAGAGATTGCGGGGATGTGATCGTTCCCGTTTGGGAGCCGTTCCTCGAAACTTGTCCAATCTAAGAAGTAATTGAGTTATCTATTAGCATTCGTTGACAAATCATGCACCTCTCAAAACTTGTTTTCATTCAGTTTGATTTAAGGATAGCACTTGAGTTTTCCCTGCTTGCCTTTAACAAGGCCTTTCCTTTACTTTTATGTTGAGTCAGTTTTCCCTACTTCCTCCTTTCCCAAAGAGAACAGACACTTGGTGCTGATAAAGATTCATCCATATAATGCTGCATTAAGTTTTTCCATGCCATATCATTGTTCACATTATCTTTAGATAAGTAAGTTGTTTGCCAAAGCATTTGCCAAGCAAACATCTTCCTTTGTGTTAGCATTCTCACTTCATGACTAATATCTTGTTCTTTCAAAAGTTCCAAATTGTCTCACCAAAATATAAAAAGAAAGAGCAAAAGTAAAAGCTATTAGTTGTTCTTGACCAAAGGACATGTTTGCCATGATTTGATGAGTTTCCTTAGCCCTACTTTAAATTATAATTGTTATTACTCTTTCATAAGGGCTTTATGAGTTGAAGATTGCTGTTAAGGATTTTTGAGTTTGGTGAAGAAATCATGATGCTTCTTATCCGTATTCTATTTATCGACACTTCACTCTCTAAACTTGTGGACAGGTTTACCGAGCTCAGTTTTTGCTTGGGGACAAGCGAGGTCTAAGCTTGGGGGAGTAGATACGTCCAAAATGAATCACTATTTTATATCGTAATTCATCCTTATTCATTGATATATTTCATATTACGGTGATGTTCTTATGTTGTTTTGGCTTGTTTTACACAGTTTGGAACTTTCCGGTGCCGAAGCAGCAGACGCAGGATTGAGCGGTAAAAAGTGGTTGCTGAGTTGCTGAAGAAGAATACCTCCAAATTACCTAAAAATCGACGGAGGGTATTTTCCGAAGGATTAACTAAGACACGTCGAAGAGGAGCCAGAGGGGGGCCATGGGCGCCCCAGGAGGCTACCTGGCGCGGCCCCACCCCTGGCCACGCCGGGAGGGCGCATGGAGCCCTGGGGACACTCCCGGCTCCCCCCTCTGGCCTATATACTCGTCGTTACACGAAAACCCTAAAAAGAGAAGTTTTTACAGAGTTCCACCGCCGCTCCGTGGCGGACACCTATAGAGAAGAAAAGGGATCTTCGGCGGGCAGATTCCTCCGAGGAGATCACCTCCCGGAAGGGGAGATCATCGCTATCGTCATCACCATCGTCACAGGCATCATCGAGATCATCATCAAGATCATTCCCAACATCAGCACCATCTCCACCACCATCCAATCTCACCTCACAAGTTTGTCTTGTGTTGTAATCCGTACTATCTATCCTCTCTACTCTATCAGTGTTGATTACTACTTTTTGGTGAATGCTATTGAGTTTTTTGGAGAAATATCATTATGTCCATATTGTTTATCATATATTTATCACCTCTGATCATGATCTCTTTTATGTCTTGTGAGTAGTTACTTTAGTTCTTGAGGACATGGGAGAAGTCTAGTTGTTAGTAGTCATATGATGTTGAAGTAATATGTGTTGTTTGATATTTAAGTTGTGTTGTTATTTTCCTAGTGGTGTTGTGTGAGTCGAACACTCAACACTTCACCTTATTTAGGACCTAGGGGGATACATTGTGTATAAAGAATGCTTATGGTGGGTTGCCGGAGTGACAGAAACCTGAACCGCAGTTTGCACACTTTTCCACAAGGGAATAATGAATCCTTGATCTTATTGTTGTGGTTAGGATTTTCCTTAATTTCTATCTTGTATTTTCGGATGATTGCAAGATATTTAATCATAAGAGTGCACTTATCTTAGTCTAGAAGGTGTGCTAGCATAGTTCCACCCACTCAACACTTATCAGCACAACACTTGTTATCGATACGGAGTATGGCGAAAGCACGTGACTACCTCTCCATGTGTCCACAATAACGCTTTAGTCTTTATAAGTTCAGTTGCCAGGCTTATCCTTTGTTCGAAAGGATTGGGCCACTTGCTGCTCTTCAGTGCTATTTACTTTTCTTACTTTTATCTTATTGTTTCTTATATCGAAAACCACTAAAAAGTTATCTTTCAGTGCTTGCAGTTATTCCTTGTCCAAAATCACCTATCAATACCTTTCGCTCCTTGTTGGGTTCGACACTCTTACTTATCGAAAACGCTGCAATAGATCCCTTACGGTTGTGGGTCATCAGCATGCAATACGAACTTTGCACACCATATTTTGTCCTACCATCCCGCTACTAACGGGGCCAAAAGGAACTTATGGAGATTAAGGTGCTCCTGTCAAAGAGCACCGGGACAAAGCATTAATACTCTATGAACACATGTAATCCTCAAATTATAGCCATCCCCTTTGGTGTCCCAAGCTATCAGCATTGAGATCGCTGGTTCCTGACTATAACAGGTGCATACAACCATAGATAATATCTAGAAAAAAATTATAATCATGCAACCATAAAGTACTCAGATCTGAAACCATGCTACTCGTGCACTAGTAACAAGCATTAAAAACAACAAATTGCAGCAACAATAATTCATAAACTTCTTAGGATTGAACAGCAATGCAACAATTCATCTGATCCCAACAAACACAACACCAATTACATCATATGGATCTCAATCATGTAGGGCAGCTCATGTGAACTTTGTATTGAAGATCTAGGGGGAGAAGTGTAACAACCCGGAAATTCCACCCTAATTAAAAAATTTGCTTGTTGCTTTATTTGTTGTTTGCTAGCATTGTTTATAGTATTTGCTTCGCCAATTTATTAATTCGTGAGTTATATTTCCCCCTCCTTCTCGTACTGGCATGCCTGACCGAACCTTTCCACCATGTCACACAGCCTTTTGCGACACCGGGTGTCACCCGAGCACCGTCGCGACTTCCAGCACAAGACCATCCATCGCCATCGGAACGAAAACCCCATTTATTAATTGAACATATTATCTTATTGGGCGCAAGAAAATGTGCTCGGAACGGATTTGATGTGAGGTAGACGTCACCGGATCGCCGCATGGATCGCGTGGTTCGAAGATTTACCCGAATTGGAGGTCATACGGAGTCTCGGCGGTCAGAAACGTGCGGCATCGGATGCGCAAGAGAGAAACCGGGGGCATTCGTGTAAACCTGCCAGCCAGCCTATGAATCGACCACCACTCTCTTCCAACCAATTTAGGCTTTCCCTATAATTTTTTTGCAGAACCCCCCCAGATCTGACCCAAAATTTACCCCCTAGCGCCCAGATCCCGAAACCTAGCCATCCCATCAGTTTCGAACGTCAGATGTGGAGGCAGAGCTCCAGGTCGCGCCATGTCACCCCCACCACAACCTCCTCCCACCTCCGCGCAGCCCGTAGCCGCCGGCCGCCGCCACTTGCGCTCTGTCGTCCGGCCAACTCCGGGCACCGCTGCCCTCGCAGGTCATCGCCGGCCACCTCCTCTCCTTCCCCTTCAGCTCCCCTCACCCCTCGCCTCTCCTTCTTCTCCAGGAGGCCGAACCCTCCATGGCCATGTCCATGGCCGAGCTCGAGCTCGAGCTCTCCGCCACCGCCCGGATCCGGTGAGATCCGGGAAGGATCGGCGACCCCCGCGCTGTCCTCCGCCGCCCTGTGCCTCCCCGACCTTTTCCTGGCCACCCTGCTGCACGCCACCGCTGACCACGACCAAGATTTGGCCGCCATGGACCCGTCCACCTGGAGCTCCTCCTCTATAATTTCTCTAAGTCCCCTACTATTGTTACTTTTTTACTGTTTAGCGATGACGATTGCGAGAGATCTATAGGCCGTATGGTTTTGGGCCCAAAATGAAAAATGCTCTCTTTGTTGTGATCTTAAATGTTTCTTTAGGAAGTTTATTCATTTGAGGTCATTTGAGTGATGAAAATTCTTCTTGAATACTGCTACTTGTTGTTTACTGATGCAGACTATTATAAAATGCAATGTTTGATTGAAGATTGTCTCGCATCCATGTATCATATGCATATGCTTCCTTCACATGGATTGCTCAACATCATGTGCAATTTAATACCATGCATTCTCTTGTCATGTTATCTTGCCTTAGGTTTCATTTATATTTATCCAAGGTGGTGTTCATGTTAATCTGTCATTCCTGATTACTTTTTGTTGCATATTGCTAGCCTTGCATTTATTGATCCATGCCTCATGTGATTTCACCCCAATGAAATGAATTTCTCCTTGTCATTTAGAATTCCATGCCATGCATAGCTATGCCATGATATCTTTACGGTTCATGTAGTCCTTGAGCTCTCAAAGTGGCTACTTGCTGTTTTCTGTCAACTATTCCGAATTCTGCTAAGTCTGAGATATAAGTTAGTCATTTTGCATGCTTAATATGTATTCATACTTGGGTCTTATGACCACAAGTGCTATGTATGGATTGATGAGCATCATGTAGACTCCATGTTGATGTATTGCATTGTCATTTTTATGTAGCTTTGATATCACTTTTGCTACTATTTAGGGAGCATCAAAATAACAGTTTGCCATGATTCCTGTTTTCCACTAAGTCTGTAATCTGTAGTAGCTTTCTTGCATCCTTGTTATATGTTTATCCATGGTCCTTTTGAGCATAAGCATAATGTATGGGCTCATGAGCATCATGAAGGATTGCTGTTGATATATTGCATGGTCAATTTGGTGATTGTTTGATATTGCTTTACCTGATTTTTAGAAAGCATGTTATTAACCTTGTACCCTGTTTTCCTGATTTATCTAAGTCCTAAACTAGTAGCATAAATTAGCATTTTCCATGGGTTATAATTATTTATTCTTGATGCTCCTGTACATGAAACCTTTATGATATGTGTTTCTTGTCATGTCTACTGTTAATCCATATCATTTTTGTGCATGTTTGAAATATGTAGCATGTTGTTTCATTGCTATCAAATGTGCTACCTGCTGTTAGCAGATTATGCCCATAACTTGTGATGCTTGTATATTTTTAACCGTTACTCCGTTTGGGTTGTTCTTTACATATAACTTGACTAGAATTTCATGTAGATTGTGTTTGTGCTATTGTTTTTTTTTTAACCAATGTAACATATCTTTTAGGGAAAACCAGTAGTAAACATAATAATTATCGTGGGGGTACTTAGTGATATGCCATGTTTAGGATTTTACCTCACTTAAATTGACTAGCATAGATAGTTTACTTTATGCTTCACCTATTGCCATGTTTGTGTGACATGCCATGCTTGTGTGAGATTCCATGTTAACAACCTTTGTTCATGTTGTGTAGCTAGACAGCTTGAACCATCGTAAATGTGTAGTATCGTTGTGTGTGACAGATACTTCACTTAACCTGTTAGTAACCGCTCTCGACGATAGATGCGATATCGAAGTGCTTTACCTCATGTTGCCTTCTTGTTGTTGCTTGCTTGTGATTTCTTCGTAGTAATAGATGCATCTTCGTTGATTGCGTTTCTAGTGTTTCCTTCTTTTGTGCTCCCGCGGTTACATTCAGAGACGTTGCGAGCTTGCGATCACCTACGCCTTCGGCATCGTCTTCTCAACAGGTAAGGGGGAGCATATATCATGCTTATAACTTTCAGCTCACTTGCCTAGCTATAGAATAGAACAATTGCTTGATCCTACCACCTCATATTCATGTCTCCCAAATGAACCCAAACAACCATGTCCCCCACGTCCCAGCAAACCTTGTTTGGCTATGTACCTTTCTTGCTTAACCACTGCTAGTATGCATGCTTAGGATGCTACAACTGTTCCCATGTTACTCCTTGGATTGAGCTATCACACTCTTATATTATTGTGGATGATGTTGATTATTATAATGTTGATTATACTCCACGAACGATGAAAGGTCCAGGATATCCCGCCCCGATGCTTTGTTCCATTTGAGTCAGCTAGGACCCGAGTTCCGGGTATTATGTCTCTTGACGAGTGTGCCTAACCGCGTGTGGGATTTTATGGGGTTCCCTTTTCTTACCTACCTAGCTTCAAATATTTCTAGTGGTGGCCCAAGCTGATTTACCATTTGCAAACCGTGTGTGTGTCGGGTCGCTCCTAGCAGATGTTCTTTAAACAGCTCGGGCCAACGGAGACGTGGTTTCTCTTGTTAGTCCACCCCAGGGAGCTAGGGGTGCTTCTGGCTAGGGATTTGTCGGGGCCAATCTTCTGTTGCACCTCGGGTTCCCTGGCAACGGCGCTAGAAATTTGCTTGATGTGCGAGAGATGATAACGGCTTCTCGCCCTTCGTTCGTTACCCCAAGTGGAAGGTGAGATGTAGGATAGCAATAAATTTCCCTTGGCAAAGATGCCAAAGTTTAGAATGTCTTCCTGTAGGACTCCGGTAGTGAAAAGTAGGTGGTTCGGCAAGTGATGCGCCGTCTGAAAAGAATCACTTGCTTAACCTAGACCTTCACACACACAAGTAACTTTTCTCCCAACGAAGTTCACAGAGGTTGTCAATCTCTCTGGCCTTTGTCAATCAAACGGGGATAATGATAATGGTGATAGCAACTAGAAAGTAAAAGCAGGAAATAAATTGAGCGTGTAAACAGTGATGAGAATATGGACCGGGGTCCTGCGATGTTCACTAGTGATGTCTCTCTCCCAAAAGACGATAAAACTGCTATGCGAGGTGAACAAATCATAGCTTGGCAATTGATAGGATAAAAACGCACCGCAATGCTAACTATGCTACAAAGAAAGGACGAGGCTCAAAAGCATGGGCGGTACACCAAAATAAGTAGACCGAAATCCAACTTCATCAACTACTAATCATCCACCTTGAGATATCTATCCAGAATATCTCGCTGGCATTAAGTTGCGAGCCTCACCCAAAGTGTAAACCCAAAGGAACAGACAACTACATTAAAAGAACTTTGCGTAAAGTAAACAATCCTTGCAACCGCGGTTACAAGCACCGTTGTTTTCCCCCCTTGTGGCAACATCACATCCCCTAGACTCATGTTTCTGTCACTGAAGCTAGTCATCAGGGGGCATGAACCCACAATCCAGCATAATGTTCCCTCTTGGAGTCAGTACCTACTACTTGCCCAAAGAAATAAACATCAACGAAGAACATGCAAGAATTACTCAAGAACATTAATATAAAAGATAAGAACCAAATATATTACTCAATCAAAAACTTAACATAGTCTCATAATCTATCAGGTCCTAGCAAACTCAGCATAGCAACAATAGAAAATTACATATGTTCCTCGATCATGTAGGGCAGCTCACGAGGTCTAATGCAAGAAGAACAAAGAGGGGAGGAGAACATCACATAGCTACTAAACACGGACCCATGGTCCAAGGTAGACAACTCACGGATCATCCAGGAAGCGTCCTTGATGGAGGGCAGGCTCCAAGAGGTCAATCCTCCCTCCGGCAGGGTGCTGGGAAGAGGTCTGCTGGCGATCCCGATCTTGGAAGCGCGGTGGTGGCGGAACAGAGGCGAGTTCGCAAAAAAGGGTTCTGTGTTTGGAAGAATCCCGTCACGGAGATTAAAATAGGCAATGGGGGCAGCCAGGGGGCCACCAGGTGTCCAAGCGCCCCCTGGCGCGGCCAAGCCCTAGGTCTCGCCACCAGGGCGCCTGGACCCCTGGTGGTGGCCCTCTGGCCCCACCCAGGTGATTCAAAAAGGTCCTTCTGCGCTGATTTTTTATTTGATTTTTCCCGAATTTTTGGAGCACTTTTAATATGGGGGAAACCTGAAATAGAAAACAACAGAAAACAGGAACTGGTACTGTGGTGCACTGAGTTAATAAGTTAGTCCAAATGTGATCAAAAGTGTATGAAAGTGTATGTAGATCATAGCAATATCACACAAAACATGCATGGAGCAAGCAGAAATTATAGATACGTTTGGGACGTATTAACATCCCCAAGATTAATTCCTGCTCGTCTTCGAGTAGGTAAATGATAACAAGCATAATTTATGTGGTGACATGCTAACAACAATATAAGAACTTTGAAAATAAATCAATCAAGGTAGGTAATTCAATTCAAGTCATAACAGGAAAGAGTCTATATGAGCATTGAAACAAGCAACATAAGAACATTAGGTGCAAGAGCTCTCGCTGTCCGTGACTCGAATGTCTCCAAATGGTGTTTGCGTGCAAGAAGTGGGAGATGGGAAGACAAGTAAAAATATATAATTTGTTGAGAACTCAATCTACTAAAGTTTCACACTTACTCTTCTTTGGGATCTAATCTTGACTCGTCCCCAGACCACTAGCCAGGTACAAGTCAATTTGATCCACTCCCTTCCGATATTTTGGGCACTGATGCAATGGATGAGCGTAAGCACGAGAGTTGACACTTAGGATGGCAAAGACAGAAATATGGTGGTGGAGGAAGAAAAAAAGGGTGAGAAGGGCTCACATCAATGAGGACAATCATAGGCGAGAAGGCCAAATGATAGATATGATGTGAGGAGTAGTGAATGCCATGCGACGGATGCACATATACGCTAAGAAAAGCTCTTCAATGGAACTAGTGGGGGCGCATCCAACTTGCTCGCTCATGAAGACCTAGAGCTCGTTTGAGGAGGCTCATTCTTGGAATATGCAAGCCAAGTTTTATAGTGAAGGTCCCCACATAGCTATATGCATAAATGATCATCTCTATGGAGCACAAGATAAGAGGGAGTATGAGTGTGGATCTTTCAAAAGGAATAGTATTGTTGTCCCTTTCTCTCCTTTTATTTTTTTTTCTCTTTTTTATATTTTTGTGTTCTTTCTGGTGGCCTCAATGGCTCTTTCTATTTAACTGTCATTTGTCCTCTTTGGGATCTTTTAAATCTGTCCACTTTAGGATCTTTTCCTCACTTAAGGGCAACACTCTATTTTACAAGTCGTATAGAAGATCTTCACACTTTACAAGGTAATCAACATAAAGAAGATGTAGCTATCCTGATGTATGCAAATGTATGCCTCTGCCAGCGTAGAAGGAACATGTATGACAGGAAGATCAAGTCATGAAGAGGTGGAAGTTTCATGGCAATATATCTCGGAAAGGGTATGGGAATGCCTTGATAGGTAGGTATGGTGGCTATTTTGAGGAAAGATATAAGGAGGTTTATGATGAAAGAGCATATCATGCCAAGGGTTTGAATGCACCGGCGAGGTGGACGCCAACTCTCGGAGTGAGAAGAGGGCAATGCGCGGTACCGAAGAGCCTAGAAAATATGAGGAGGTGGAAGTGTCAACTTTCAATACTTACATTAGTTCGAAGAACTCATCCACTTATTATCGGTAACTCTCAATCTAATTAGGAGGTACACAAAGAGACAAGTACCCCGAGGAGGAGTGTATGGGGGTGTGGTTATCCTTGCGCATCCTCGACTCATGGTACGTGAGTGTACTCTAATATCTAATCCCTCCAAAGAGTAGTGATCCATCTAGTAGCTAGAGTTCTCAACTAGTTTTTGTAGTTTTTGAAAATAAACACGGATTGCCCAAAATACGAAACCTATCACTAATAGGCTAGAGCTCTTGGCACCAAAAGTTCAAACATTACTCACACCAATACCTCAAAACTATTGCAAGTTACTACTACTATCGAATAGCAACCTCAATTACCTACTTCCAAGACAAAACACAACTCAGTGCAACAACCAACTTTCTTGACAAGATAGACATGAAGACTAAAGAGAGTTCCAGCAACAAACTAAACAATATCTAAAGCTCTTGCAAAAAAAAACTAAAACTAAACATAGCAGTAGCTACGAAAGATAAAGAACACACAACAGAAGAAAGATAAGCATGAAAATCCTATGATGTGTTCTAGTTCAAAGTGGAGCGTGTTTATCTCCCACACAAAGTAAGCTGGGGTCTAACTTGTTATGAACAGCAAGGAAAGCTAAAGAAAACTAAAATTTAAAACTAAGAGCGAGACGCTCCAAGCATAGCACATAACACATGAAGTGATAAAAATATAGTGAGACGAAGGACGAACTAATGATTGTTGATGGAGAAGGGCATGAACGGGGGCATCCCCAAGCTTAGACGCTTGAGTCTCCTTGAATATTTATTCGGGATGCATGGGGGAATCCCCAAGCTTGAGCGTTTGACACTCCTGGATCTTCTTTCATCATCTTCCCTCGCACACTTGAAAACTCCCTGCATACATAACTCATCATAAGCTGATTAGACAGGTTAGTACCCTTAATAAAATAATTTTTCTCTAAAGGAAATAAAGATATTCTTGAAGAGCTACTATTTCTCTAGATTGCCAAAAAAATTGCAAGGAAAAATCAAGCTTAAGGTTTGCAAAAGTGAGGAAAGGGAAAACGTGGCAGAATCTGTGAAAAACAGAACAACAGGTAGTAAATAATTTTTTCGGGGTACTTCTGCAACTCAAATCAAAAAACTCAGAACATATCAAAGTTTCACAATTTTATAGAGCATGCTGTTTAAAAAATTCAGCTCAAAAATATGAACTTGTGATTTGTTTTGATTTTTTTGTCAAGCAGACAAAATCTATTTTCTGGACAGCATGTCACAACTTTTGCTTCCCTTAACATAAGAGGCTAGAACATGTCACAAAGCTTGAAAATAAAGATACAATGATGTTGCTACAGTAGTAACAATCATTAAGACCACTAAAAACAGAAGTAAAAACAACTTGGGTTGCCTCCCAACAAGCGCTTTCTTTTACGCCTTTAAGCTAGGCATAAAGCAAAAAAATCAAGTTGTATCAATCGAACCATCATCAAGATCATCAAAAAGTTCTTCAATTGTACAACTAGTTTTAAGAGGTCTTTAAAATAAAGGCCTAATGAAGATACTTCTAGGGATAAAACGAAAAGGCGGAAATCAATGGGAGTTTCATTTATAAATTTATCTAAGAGGGGTATTTCTTCCAAAGTTTTCACAGTTTCAACTCCCTTGGCAATAGGTGGATTAGTTTTAGGTTGGGGAACCTTAGGGACATAATTGTACTTAGGTTCCCTTCTTGCCTGAGTTTCTACCATTTTTGGCTTGATTGAGGAGAAAGTAGTTCCTACAGTGTTAATGATTTCCTCAATCTTATCAATCCTAGAAGGATCCATATCATGGCATTTGATGGTCTCCAAAGTTTTAATAATTTTATGCATGGAGCTATCAAGTCTATTCAAATTCCCTTGAATCTTGCGATCCAACTTATTTATCCTACTTATGCTTGGTATTTCTAAAGCTATCTTTTCAAGTTTTTTCATAAATGTGAGCTAGAGTGATATCCTCTTGTATGCTAGCAACAGGGAGATTTCCAACAATATTTTCAATAAAAATAAGAGACTCCCGAATTGTGGCTTCTAGGAAATTCCCATTGATAGCAGTATCTAGAATGAACCTATTCCAAGGAGTAATTCCAACATAAAATTTCTAAGCAGGATAGTAGTCGATTGCTTCTTGGTGGCTCTTTTCTGAGAATCATTAATTCTATAACAAGCATCTTTTAAACTTTCACCACCTTTTTGTTTAAAGGTGAGAACTTCTGTATCAACAAAGGCAAAAGGACCAGACATGACGGCAACTACTAGCAAGGTAAATAATTTTTTTGTGATTTTGATAAAGGACACTAAGATAAAAACTGAAAGGTAAACTAACAAGACTAAAAAGCAAAGGTAAAATATAGTGTGCAACTCCCCTATCTTAGCACTCGAAGTCCCCGACAACAGCGCTAGAAATTTGGTTCTGGCTAGGGAGTTGTCAGGGCCAATCTTCTGTTGCACCTCGGGTTCCCCGGCAATGGCGCCAGAAATTTGCTTGATGTGCAAGACATGATAATGGCTTCTCGCCCTTCGTTGGTTACCCCAAGTGGAAGGTGAGATGTAGGATAGCAGCAAATTTCCCTTGGCAAAGATGCCAAGGTTTAGAGTGTCTTCCCGTAGGACTCTGGCAGTGAAAAGTAGGTGGTACGACAAGTGATGCACCGTCTGAAAAGAATCACTTGCTTAACCTGGACCTGCACACACACAAGTAACTTTGCTCCCAACGAAGTTCAGAGGTTGTCAATCTCTTAGGCCTTGTTTTTTACAAAGGATCAAACGCAAGGGATAATGATAATGGTGATAGAAACTAGAAACTAAAAGCAAGAAATAAATTGAGCGTGTAAACAGTGATGATAATATGGACCAGGGTCCCGCGATGTTCACTAGTGATGTCTCTCTCCCAAAATACGATAAAACTACTATGCGAGGTAAAAAAATCAAAGCTGGGCAATTGACAGGATTAAAAACGCACCACAATGCTAACTATGCTACAAAGAAAGGACGAGGCTCAAAAGAATGGGCGGTACGCCAAAATAAGTAGACCGAAATCCAACTGCATCTACCACTAATCATCCACCTTGAGATATCTATCCAGAACATCTCGCTGGTATTAAGTTGCGCCCCCAACGAAAGTGTAAACCAAAATCAACAGACAATTGAATTAAAATAACTTTGTGTAAAGTAAACAATCCTTTCAACCGCGGTTACAAGCACTATTGTTTTCCCTCTTGTTGCAATAGCACATCCCCTACACTCATGTTTCTGTCACTCAAGCTAGTCATCAGGGGGCATGAACTTACAATCGAGCATAACGTTCCCTCATGGAGTCACCACCTACTACTTGGCCAAAGAAATAAGAAACAACGGAGAACATGAAAGAATTACTGAAGAACATAAATATAAAAGATAAGAACCAAATATATTAATCAATTACAAACTGAACATGGTCTCATAATCCATCAGATCCCAGCAAACTCATCATGGCAACAGCAGAAAATCACATATGTGCCTCGATCATGTAGGGTAGCTCACGAGGTCTAATCCATGAAGAACAAAGAGGGGAGGAGAACATCACATAGCTACTGATCACGGACCCATGGTCCAAGAAAGACTACTCACAGATCATCCGAGAAGCGTTCATGGTGGAGGAGAGGCTCCCGGAGGTCAATCCTCCCTCCGGCAGGGTGCCGGGAAGAGGTCTGCTGGCGTTCCCGATCTGTCGGGACCTGGGGTTAGCGTATGCAAGTACAGCTAAGACATAGTCATATGGAGAGCCGAGAACCGTACCCACTTGTCTAAGCAGACAAGGCCAAGAACAGAACGTTCTCGGAAAGCATCGTACGTGAGGGGCATCCCATCCAGGCCGGATGATCAACTGAGATGGGTCCTCATCGTCCGCACACAAGTCTAATGATATGGATGGTGAACTCCAATATTCAAAGACAAGTCGCCTCAACCATACTATCAACTATCTCAAAACTCTTACATAGACTTACTCCTGCCCGATCACTTAGTCGAGGTCTAGGGCGGGCTCAATCATACCACAAAGTATGCACGAGACGGAGTCTCGAACAATCGCATCGCGATGCCCCAAGCTGCGCACATCTAAGGGCCACTTGGTGTATGAAAGACCGCCAGCCAGAACACAACTAAGGTCTCGAAAACCCATACAAAGACATGCATGTTATAAACATACACGCAGCACACATGCCTTGTATGAACAGCAGGTACCATTGCAATTCTCTACAAAGTATACAATTTTATTGATAACTCTTATAGAGTGCAAACAGAGATCACAAACATGTGATCCAACATTACAACACAAACGGAAGGAAATTATGTCTGAGTACAGACAAGTTTAACAAATGGCTTAAGAAGCCTTATTTAAACACAAGCCCTCCACGAGGGAACCAGTCGTCTGACTGGGACTAGACTAGTTGGTCTTCAGTCGTCCAGCTCGATGAAGAAACCACCTTCGGGGTCAGTGGCATCATCTAAAACATAGATTAAGAAAACGTGAGTACAAAGTCGTACTCAGCAAGACTTACATAGGAGATATACTAGTCATGCACATGTATCAAGGTAAAGGGAGGTGGGGTTCACTTGCAGAAGTGCCAGCTTTGACTTGGCTAGTCCTGAACTACGAATACCAGACTTTGAGGTAAGAAGCGTACACGAGTCCACTACTTTCTCCAACCAATACACCACTATGGTGCCTTCCTCGACTTCCCCACGAGAAAGCACGCCATAGCACTCACACTTATCTTGGTGTGTTTTAGAAGTATCCGATTCAAGTTATCTACTAATCAAGCTAAGCTTTCCAAGCAGTCCATAACCGCGGACGCGGCTATTCGAATAGTTTTGTTAACCTTGCAAGGGTGTACCGCTACACACACATGACCATCATTTACCGCCTTTGATCTCGACACCATTCAAGGGGTGCCAGCGAGGATGCTCACCACAACTGTTACCTCATAGCCGATCTAGTCTGAGAAAGCCGCCTACTTGGGTTGGTTACCACAATCGTGAACCCGGCCGGTTTACCGAAGTGGTCCCAAGTGATGTGTGCGTGGTGCATAAGCCGGTCTCGGGTGAGCCGTTCTCTCACTTAGCATCCAGGCCACAGACCTACTAGAACTCCGAACTATTGCGACATCTGGACATCGAAAGGGATGAGTTAGTAAGTGGAGAGGGGTCAGTGAGCCCAATGTGTGGTTGTACTCTTCATCTTGGATCACCACACAAGAACTCGTACTAGGGCGGTGTTCAATGAGACAACCCACCGTGTACTCCTACACGGCCTCTCATCGTTCACCTTGTATTAGGGTCGATTCACCAACACTTTTGTACCATCATCAACATGATCATTTCCATCCCGACTCACATCACAGTAACAACATGGTATCATACTAAGCATGCAATAAGCAGTAACATTGCAGGGGCCACATGATATCAAACAACTCCTACATTTGCTAGGATTGTGGTTTGCTTACTACTGTGACAAAATGATAGGTCATGCAAAGGAATGGGTTCATCTATGCGGTAAAAACGAATCATGGTGATCATCCTAACAATGCATAAGAGAGACATGAGAGGGAAGTGGGATTTTATCGACATGATCAATGGGGGTTTGCTTGCCTTGTTGACGAGGTTCGGGTTCGGGGTCTTCAATGTAGGGGGTGACCTCGGGCTCCGGCTCCACGTCTATCAGCAACATGACAATCATAGGATCAACATGATGTACAATGCACAATCACATGAATAAGATTGAAAGGGTGATGTTCATGGTACTGATGTGTTGAGCATTCCATTTAAATGGAGTATATTGCAAATTGAATTGCAAATTCAAACTCCACATTTGAATTCAAATTAACCAAGTTGTATATGACATGGTTTGATCATTTTGAAATATCTTCAATTGTATAAGATATGCCTCTGACGTGTGGTTGAATTATAACATAAATCCATGGTCCAAGTTGCAAGATTATTTGATTTGAATTTGAATTAAATTCAAATAAACCAAATGACATATGCTACTGGTCCCAATTTAAATTCAACTCAAACATAGTTGAAAGTTGCATATTTGGAAAGATAATTTTCTCCTGATCATTTTTCATATATTATTTGCCCAATTTGGAGTTAATATGAATTTTCTATGAATTTCCAAAGTTTGGGGTATTTTCTAGAATTTCTGGAATTCTTTAAATTCAAATAATCTCTGGGAATTCATTTAACTGATTTATTGCGCAAGTGCTGACGTCAGGGGGGGCTGACAAGGGGGTCCCACCTGTCAGTGGCTGGGTTCACTTAACCGGTGGGTTAAGTTAATCCAGTGGCTTAATTAAGCCACTGGGCCCACTGGTCAGTGACCCAGGGGGTCATTAGCCGAGTAATTAACAGGGGGGCTTTGGGCTGACACGCCGGCGGCTAAACGCCGGCGACTGGAGTCACGGCGGCGCTGCTCGTTCTTCCTCTCCTGGCCTCCAAACTCTGCGCCGAGACCACCGTTCGAAAGCCCGTGAAGAGCCGCGTCGAAAGCACCACTTGTACGTCGCCGGGGAGGTCGCGTTCGTCGACTGCTTCGACCTTGGCGGCGACAGAACCACGACGAGGCCGCAGTCGTCGTTGTGGTGCACGGTTGGAGTCGATTCGTGGCTTGTTCGAACGCTAGTACGTGCAGGAGTCAAACGCGTGCACTGGGGGTTCACGACGAGCACTGGAGCGAGGAGGACGACGACCATGGTGGCGAGGTGCTCGGGTTCCCATGGCGGATCCGGCTAGAGGAAGCAATCGAGGGGGGAGAAAGAGGGGTTTCGCTTGCGAGCTCACCCTGAATCTATCTGGAGTGGTGGCTTGCTCGGGGAGGCGCTGGAGTTGCCGGAATTCGAAGTCGATCCACGGCGGCCGGTGATGAAGACGACAAAGCTAGCGAGCTCGTGGAGGCGTCCGGCTCCGATTCCTTTCGCAGGTCGATGAAGACGACGACGACGAACTCCCTGGACACCTTGTCTTGGCTCCTCGACGTCGATGGCCGCGAGTCCGCACGGCTGCGCTCCGGCTAGGCTACGGGTGCGCTGCTGTTCTTCGTGGGAAGGACAAACTGGAGGGCGAGGAAGGAGGGGAAAGTGACCTGGGCTTCTCCGGAACACGCGGGCGGCGAGAAGGAGGCAGGGGGGGTCGCTGTGGAGCTGCCACCGCGACGGCCACGGCATGCCGGGCACGCAGCTGTGTGCTCGTGCCCGGGGAAGACGACAGGGGAGTTCCCCTGGTGGGCTGGGCCGGCTGGAAAGGTGGGCCTCGCCCCTGGCGAGAGGTAAGCTTCCTGCTCCTTTTTCTTATTTCCTTTTTCTGTTTTCTCTTCTGACATTTGTTCTGTTTAGATAAATAAAATAGCTAAACATTTTGTTAAATGCTGAAATTTTTTATGTGGCCTCCTAATAAAATAGACTAGCCACTCATAAAGTTTCAACATTTTTAAAATTCAAATAATTTGAATTTTAAATCAAATAGGGGTATTTGATTAATTCCAAGGCACTGTTTGAATATTTGAAAAATCTATGAGCATGGGGTGGGTCCCACATCACTTGATATGTGATCACACTCATTTATAAGACTTTTCAAAAATCTAACATGAATTTTTGGAAAAGATTTTTATCTGGCCTTTTGAATTAATTCATTTGGGGGGGGGGGTTCCTTCTCCCATTTGCTTTTGATTTTGAATTTCCTTTGAATTCTTTCATGAATGCAAAGTGAAAAAGATCCTAGCACATTACCTAACAGAGGGTTCTGACATGATCTTGGAAGCGCGGCGGCGGCGGAACAGAGGCGAGTTCATGAAAAAGGGTTCTGTCTTCGGAAGAATCCCGTCACGGAGATTAAAATAGGCGAAGGGGGCAGCCAGGGGGCCACCAGGTGTCCAGGCGCCCCCTGGCGCGGCCAAGCCCTAGGCCGCGCGACCAGGGCGCCTAGACCCCTGGTGGTGGCCCTCTGGCCCACCTAGGTGATTCCGGAAGGTTCTTCTTCACTGATTTTTTATCTGATTTTCCCGAATTTTTGGAGCACTTTTAATATGGGGGAAACCTGAAATAGAAACCAACAAAAAACAGGAACTAGCACCGTGGTACACTGAGTTAATAAGTTAGTCCAAATATGATAGAAAGTGTATGAAAGTGTATCTAGATCATAGCAATAAGACACAAAACATGCATGGAGCAAGAAGAAATTGTAGATATGTTTGGGACGTATCAGGGGGCTTCCCACATGGTTTAGGTAGCTAACCCGACCTCACCGAGACGGTAGAGGACACTTCGAGAGCGCGACAGGCTTTTGAGTTGGATGTCGACTCACCCGGGGAACCCGGATTTGTTCGTTGTTAGTTAGAGGGATTATGACATCCAGATCTCTCGGAACAACTCTTCAATGAGTGTCTTTAACGGGCCTTACTGAGAGAACCGGCGTACATGCATATCTTATAATGGGAAGTTGTTGCACCCCTGCAGGGTTAAATCTTTTCGAGAAGCCGTGTCCACGGTTATGGACGACTTGAGACCTACTCCTTTTTCATAGATAACATCAACTGAAGCATAACTAAAACTTGATCAACGTGTGTGTGCCTTGACAAGCATAGGACAGGTTTTATGTTTGCGTAAGTAGCTGATAGTAGACTTGTTGGAGGAGATTCCTCATCGAATGCTTGGCTTCTCAGCTTAATCTAAATAGATCGTTAGCCACTTCATATATTGCTAGTGCAGCTGCAACCTCAACCACTTCCCCCATCTTACCATGAGAAGTTAGTTATCTGATTTTGATATAGCTCACCCCCTTCTTCTGTCTTTTATGTACTCTATGCCCTTTTTCCGATGCCTTCGTGGAGACTCTACGACGACTAGTTAGGCGGATCTCGTGGAGATCCTGGACCCGTGTGGTTATGGGGATTGGTGTGTTTTACCTTTGCCACTAGGCATTTGATTGTAGTCTCTACTCAGACATATATCTTCCGCTGATGTATTGTATTAAGGCAGTTGTATGACGATTGTACGAGATGTTGTATCCTTGTATCTGTAATGTTGTGATATCATGTTGAAATCCGAGACATATGGCTTTGACATATGTTGCGGTGGGTCCGATATGTGCTTCGCCCTCGGGTTTTGATGGAAATGACCAGATCTCAAACAATATCGCATATCGGGTCTTACAAGAAGGTACCACATAGCTACTGCCAAGGACCCGTAGTCCAAGGGGGAACTACTCAAGAAGCATCATGGAGCGAAGAGGGGTTGATGAAGATGACCCCGGGGCCAAGGCCCTCTCCAGCAGGGTGCCGGAGCAGGATCCTAGTGACCCCCGAAGATAGGTTTCTACGGCGGCGGAGACCGGGATTGCTTCTGGAAAATATGACTGGATATCTTGGGTTTTTGCGTCGGGGGGTATATATAGGAAGAAGGGGAGACCGAGGGGGTCCCCACATCACCCAGGCATCCAGGCGGCGCGGCTCCCCCTTGGCCGCGCCCAGAGGCCGCCTGGAGGGTGCCTCCCCCAAAGATCCTCCTATAGCTGGAGGACTCTTCCGGTGAATAAGAATTTTGCGATTTTTTGGGAATTTTCTGAGCAACTTCATTTTTGGACCTTTTCTGCATTGCAAAGACAAAACGGACAAAAACTGGCACTGGGCTCTATATTAGTAGGTTAGTCCAATAAATGATTCAAAATTATGGAAAAAATATGTAGCAATGACACAAAATGAGCATGGAACAAGCAAAAATTATAGACACGTTTGAGACGTATCAACATCCCAAAGCTTAATTTCTGCTCGTCCTCCAGTAGGTAAATGAATAAAAGATAATTTTTGGTGTAACATGCTACTTAGGAGTAAAGGCAATCAATCTAATGTAATGAAGATACATAAGTCAAATAAAAAGTGATATGAAGCAATAGTCTATAGTTGATATTAAAGAAAGCAATGAAAGAACATATAGAAAATTGAGCTCTTGCTGTTCGTTAATTGAACATCTCTAGTCGGAGTTCCCGTGCCAACAGTGGGGAAGTTTTAGAGCATAAAAATACTGAATAGTTTTTGAGAACTCAATCTACTATACTTCACACTTAGTTTCTTTCATAATGTTATTTTGACTCGTCCCCAGACCACTAGCCAGGTACAAGTCAATTCGATCCTCTCCCTTTCGACTTTGAGCACTCATGCAATGGATGAACGCGAGCAAGATACGTTGGCACTTAGGATGGCAGAATAGAATAATGAAGGGGATAGGAATTCAAAAAGTGAGAAAGGCTCACACCAAGTAGGACAATCATAGGCGAGAGAAACCCAAATGATAGGTATGGTGTGAGGATTAGGGATTGCCATGCAACATGAGGATGCACAAAGAGCTATAAGTGTATGAAAGCCCTCCAATGGAACTAGTGGGGGTGCATCCAACTTGCTTGCTCATGAAGACCTATAGTTCTTTTGAGGAGGCTCATCCTTGGAATATGCAAGCCAAGTTCTATAGTGTAAGGATCCCCACCTAGTTATTTATGAATGATATGAAAACTCTCTATGAAGTACAAGTGCTACTTTGAAACACGAGTGTGGAGTAAAGGATAGTACTGGTGCCCCCTCTCTCTTTTTCTTTTCTTTTTTCCCTTTTTCACCTTTTTTGTATTTTTTTGATTTTGGGCGGCCTCCATGGCTCTTTATTCTTTTTTTTCCTTCCTCTATGGGATCTTTTTTTTGTATTTCGTCCACTTTGGGATATTTTATTCCTTTCCTCACTTTAGAGGCAACACTCTATAAGAACATAAACACACTTTTATTTACTTAAACCTCTGAATAAAAAAGTAATGACTCTATATGAATGCTGATACGTCCCAAACATATATATAATTTCTGCTTGTTCCATGCACTTTTGGGTGACATTGCTATGTGTTTTGCTACACTTTCATACATTTTTACACATATTTGGACTTACCTACTTACTCAGTGCGCCCAGTGCCAGTTTCTGTCTGCTGAAGTCTGTGAATTGCAGGTTTTTACCCATATTTATAGTGCCCAGAAAATTCCAGGAAAAATATGTAAAAAATCAGCTTAACGGAAGATTCTAGAACACCCAAGAGCAGCCGGAGAGGGGTCACCCCCTCCCAGACGTCCACCTGGCGTGTCCAGGGGGATGGCCACGCCCCAAGGCGGCCTGGGAGGTGGGGCCCTCCCCTGGCGCCCCCTTCGTCCTATATTTACCCCCCGATGTAGAAACCCGAAAAAGAGACCCCGCATCGTGATTTTGACCTCTGTTCCGCACCGCCGCGATCCTGAGATCGGGAGCACCAGAAGACCTCTTCCCGGCACCCAGCCGGAGGGAGGATTGACCTCCGGGAGCTTCTCCACCACCATGAGCGCTTCCCAGATGTGCTGTGAGTAGTCCCCCTTGGACCATGTGTCCATGACCAGTAGCTATGTGATGTCTTCTCTCCAATGTTGTGATTCAATTCTTAGCCCTTGTGAGTTTCCCTACATGAACAAGGAACTTATGTAATTTTCCTGTTGTTGCTATGCTATGTTTTCTGGGATCCAATGGATTATGAGATTATGTTCAGATTGTGATGAGTTATATATTTGGTTCTCCTTTTATATTTTGTTCTTGAGTAATTCTTGCATGTTCTCTATTGATTCTTATTGATTTGGCCAAGTAGTAGGTAGTAATCCAAGAGGGAGCGTTATTCTTGATTGTGGGTTCATGCCCACCGATGTCTAGCTTGAGTGATAGAAACATGAGAGTAGGGGATGTGTTGTTGTCACCAGGGAGAAAAAAACGGTTCTTGTAATCGCGGTTGCAAGGATTGTTTACCTTACGCAAAGTTTGTTAATGCAATGGTCTGTTGCTTTGGTTTTACACTTTGAGTGGGGCTTGCAACTTAATACGAGTGAGATGTTGTGGATAGATATCTCAAGGTGGATGATTAGTGAGTAGATGCTGATGGATAAACGGTCTACTTGTCTTGGCGTACTACCCAAACTTTTGAGCCTCTAACATTCTTGTGGCATAGTTAGCATTGCGGTGCGTTTATAATTATGTCAATTGCCCAGCTGTAATTTGTTCAACCAGCTTAGCTGTTTTATCGTCTTTTTGGAGAGAGACATCACTAGTGAACATCATGGGACCCCGGTCCATATTTCCACCATTATTTACACATCAACTCTTTACTAATTTGTTTCCTTTCAGTTGCAATCACCATCACTATTTCCACCGTACGTTTGATCATTTGTAAACGACAAGGACAGAGAGATTGAAAACCTCTCTGAACTCGTTGGGAGCAAAGTTATTTGTTTCTGTGTGCAGGTCCATGTCAACCTTGTCTCCGTCCCGCAACTTAATTTTTGGTGCCGTTGACACCTACCCGAAGAATTCGGAGTCCCCCTGGTACGATAACCTTGGTATCTTCACCGAGGGAAATTTGCCGCTAAGCTACATATCAACCTTCCACTTGGGGTAACCAACAAGGGGCGAGAAAAAGATAATCTCTCGCACCATCAAGAAAATTTCTGGCGCCGTTGCCGGGGAATCCAATCTTCGAGATAGGGGAGTTACACACTATCTTTTACCTTTGCTTTTTAGTCTTGTTAGTTTACTTTCTAGTTTTCGCTTTAGAGTCTTATACCAAAAAACCACAAAAAATTTATTTATCTTGCTCTTAGTTTTTTTCTGTCAGTTAGTATGTCTGGTTCCTTACTTTCCATAAATTTCTAACTTCTTTGAGATCATTTCTTATGTGTATGGAGGATTCACTAAGGTTCAACAAGAATATTACAAGGAATACCTCTTGTCTCAAAAAAGGATACACTTATGGACACTAATACATCAATCGTATGAGGATGCTAGAAACTTGTGCTCAATATATGATATATCGTTCTACAGGGTTGAATCTTGTTGCTTTATGAGGCATAAACACCTTGCTTTCCAATGTGAGTACAATGATGATGAAACTTTACGTTCTTATGCTATGGGAAATTATGATTTTTATGATGTAGAACGAATAGAAGAATTTGTTGCTTTTAAGGGTGCCTACGAAATTACTTCTTTTCTTGAAAATATTGAGGATGCCCCTTACAAATCTGAGAGCCTTGCTATACTTCAGTATTTCTTTGAAAATTACAATGAAAATTATTATATTACTGATTATCTTGAGAGAATCTCTCCCCCAAAGGAAGATACTAATGCTTCGCAGGGCTCTATGAAAGATGAAATTGCTGAAACTAGAAGCTCCTTTGATAAAAAAGAGGAGGAGGGTGACGAACAAAATGAGGAAGAATGGAGCCATCCATGTCTACCTTGTAATGAGAGTAAATCTTTGACTCTTACTTTATATGATGAATGCTATATAGACAAGTGTTATGATCCCATGGATTCTTTTGAAATATCCCTTTTTGATGAAGTTGATGCTTTCTATACTTCTGGCTGTGATGCCACTATGGGTAAATCTTACGGAGATGAAATTGGTATAGTTCCTCATGTTAAGCAAGAAATTGTTGCTATATCACCACACTTGATTATCCTACTATCCTTTTGAAATCTCCAACTCCGGAGAATTTTACTCTTATTAAGGCTCAATGTGATGGGATGCATTTATCTTATGATCACAATGATTGTATTAAAGGTAATACACTTGTTTTTGTAGGTCATGAACGACATGCATTATGTGATAGTTATATTATTTGTGTTGTTCATGATACTACTAAAAATTACTTTGATAGAGGAAAGCTTGGTTGTAGAAACTTTCATGTTACAAAAACACCTCTCTTTATGATGAAAGTTTTGAAGTTGTTCTTGTTTTACCTTCCTACACTTGCTACTTTGTGCTTTTATGATTTATTTGTTTACAAGTTTCCCATGCATAGGAAGTGGGTTAGGCTTAAATGTGTTCATATGTAACATCCCGATGCTCGGAATGTTCAAGAAAAATATCTTTAAAAAGTAGGGCCAAAAAAATTCGTTTATTTATTCGGTTATTAAAAACTTAAATTGAGTTGTCATAATTTAGGAGCTTTTAAATTGATTGAATACAAACCTAAATTAAATTTGAGTTCTTATTCTCTATATAGCTTTGTTGTGCTGTATTCGATTTTTCCCAAAATCATTTGGTTTTTCTGTCGCTAGTATTTCTTATAGTTCATTATCAAAAGAAATCAATAGTTTTATTGATTTACTTTTTCATTTCTTTCAATTCCTGTCGTTGGTCCTTAGATCAATGGCACATTTTTTTTTGTGCATAACCCACACATACACGTATGGGCAACGTTGGCTGCTCAGCTCATCATGTACACCATCTTATTCTTGCCTCATGTATCATCTCTTTTCTGTTTTTTTCCTTATGTGCTGCTATTCAGCCACCGAATAGAATTGGCCCGGCCCATCCCGAGAGAAGCAGCGAAACGACCCATGGCCAGCAAGCCAGTCGCTCGTCTTCCACCTCCAGACCAAGCATGTCCAGGGAAATATGCATTCATGGCGGCTCCTTTCCTCTTCTTTCCCCATCAATTCTCTACACCGATTCATTTTATTTTCAACACGAGAGTTATTTCCCATTAACCAACGAATCCATTCAGACAGTTTATTTTGTGTTTATTGTTCTTAATCCCATGCAAGAAACGGATGAACTAAACGATCTAGCACTGACACTCTTCCCTTGAACTCTCTCTCTTCAGGCCATTATTTTCCACACCGTTCGCTTCATGAGATGCGTGAGGAACCCCTCTATAAAATCCCCATGATTCCATCCTTCGATTTGTTTCATACATCTCACAATCTTCCTTGATCAAAACCATATCCATGTCGTATCTCGCCTTCCATCGCTGCAATAGAGCACTCCGGCTCGATCCCTCCCACCAGGCGAACACCATCACCATATAGCACCTCCTAGACATCTTTTGCTGGTTGTTCATCGACGTTGTTCGTTGATCCATCCCAAACGTATCTATAATTTTTGCTTGCTCCATGCATGTTTTGGGTGATATTGCTATACTTTTGATGCACTTTGATACACTTTTGATCATATTTGGACTAACCTATTAACTCAGTGCACCCCACTGCCAGTTTCTGTATTTTGTTGTTTTTGTATTTCAGGTTTTCCCATTACAAAGTGCCGGAAAAATTCCGGGAAAAATATATAAAAAATCAGCGACCCGGAAGCTTCCAAACGCCCGACGGGGGGGGGGGGGGGGGGGGGCGGAGGGCCCCACCAGGCGTCCAAGCGCCCTGGGGCGCGACCTAGGGTGGGTCCGCGCCGAGAGGCCGCCTGGACTCCCTGGTGGCCCCCTGGCTGGCCCCCTTCGCCTATATTTACCTCTCGTGCCGAAACCCCCGAGGACAGAACCCTCTTTCGCGATCTCCCTCTGTTCCGCCGCCGCCGCGCTTCCAAGATCGGGGCTGGCACGAGACCCTGTCCCGGCACCCTGCAGGAGGGAGGATTGACCTCCGAGAGCTTCTCCACGACCTTGGACGCTTCCCAGATGAGCCGTGAGTAGCCCACCTTGGACCATGGGACCTTGATCAGTAGCTATGTGATGTCCTCTACCCCTCTTTGTTCTTCATTGATTAGACCTTGTGAGATGCCCTACATGATCAAGGCACATATGTAATTCTTCTGTTGTTTCTATGTTGAGTTTGCTGGGATCTGATGGATTTTGAGATTATGTTCAGATTGTGATGAGTAATATATTTGGTTCTTCTCCTTTTATATTTATGTTCTTGAGTAATTATTGGATGTTCTCCGTTGCTGTTTATTGCTTTGGCCAAGTGGTAGATTGTAACTCCAATAGGGAGTGTTATGCATATTGTGGGTTCCTGCCCCCTGATGACAAGCTTGAGCGACAGAAACATGAGTCTAGGGGATGTGTTGTTGCCACAAGGTGGAAAACAATGGTGCTTGTACTTGTGGGTACAAGGATTATTTATTTTATGCAAAGTTCTTTTAATGTAGTTGTTTGTTGCTTTGGGTTTACACTTTTGGTGGTGCTCGCAACTTAATACCAGCAAGATTTTCTGGATAGATATCTCAAGGTGGATGATTAGTGACTAGATGCAGATGGATTTCAGTCAACTTGTCTTGGCGTACTGCCCATGTTTTTGAACCTCTTCCTTTCTTTTGTAGCATAGTTAGCATTGCGGTGCATTTTTAATCTTGTCGATTTCCCAACTGTAATTTGTTCACCTCGCATAGCTATTTATCGTCTTTTGGGAGAGAGACATCACTAGTGAACTTCATGGGACCCCGATCCATATTTCCACCACTGTTTACACTCTCACTTTATTTTACTTCTTTTACTTTTAGTTGCAATTATCACTAGCATTATCCCGTGCGTTTGATCCTTTGTAAATGGCAAGGCCAGAGAGATTGACAACCTCTCTGTACTTGTTCGCAGCAAAGTTATTTGTTGTGTGTGCAGGTCCAGTTAAAGTAAGCAACCCAAGGTTGTGAACGACACCATTGTTCACATTACCACCTACTTGTCGTCGTTCGAGTCCTACTGGAGACAAACCTTGGTATCTGAACCGAGGGAAATTACTGCTACGCTACATCTCAACCTTCCACTTGGGGTAGACAACGAGGAGCACTACTTCTGTGACATCAAGAGTAATTTCTAGCACTGTTACCGGGGACTCCACTCTTCAAGATAGGAGAGTTGCACACTATATTTTATCTTTGCTGTTCAGTCTTGTTAGTTTACCTTTCAGTTTTTGCTTTTGTGTCTTATACCAAACACCCAAAAATAGTATTTCGAGTTCTTTGCTTGCCATAAATGCCTAAATTCTTTCAAACCAGATCCTATTGGCATGGAGGATTCACTAAGGATCAACAAGAATATTACAAGAAACACCGCTTGTCTCAAAAAGGCATACACTTATGGAGACTAATACATCAGTTGTATGAGTATGCTAGAAACTTGTGCTCAATATATAATATATTTTTCTGCAGGAATGAACCTTGTTGCTTTATGAGGCATAAACAACTTGGTTTTCCAATGTGAGTATATATGATGATGAAACCTTATCTTCTTATGCTAAGGGAAATTATGAATTTAATGATGTGGAACAAATAGAAGAATTTGTTGCTTTTAAGGGTGCCTATGAAATTACTTCTTTTCTTGAAAATATTGATGATGCCCCTTACAAATTTGAGAGCCTTTCTATACTTAAGTATTTCTTTGAAAATCACAATGAAAATTATTATATTTCTGATTATCTTGAGAGAAACTCTCCCCCAAAGGAAGAGACTAATGCTTTGCATGACACTATGGAATAAGAAATTGCTGAAACTGGAAGCTCCTTGGATGAAAAAGCAGGAAGAATGGAGCCATCCATGTCTACCTTCTAGTAAGACGAACTCTTTGAATCTTAATTTATATGATGAATGCTATATTGACGAGTGTTATGATCCTATGGATTCTTTTGAAATATCCCTTTTTGATGAAGTTCATGCCTTCTATGCTTATGGCCGTGATGCCACTATGGATGATGCTTGCGGAGATGAACTTGCTATAGTTCCTCATGTTAATATGAAACTGTTTCTATTGCACCCACACTTGATTTTTCTATTATCTTTCTGAAATCTCCAAATCATATTACGGAGAATTTTGTCCTTATTAAGGCTCATTGTGATGTGTTGCATTTATCTTATGATCCTAAAGTCTGTATTGAAAAGAAAACACATGTGCTTGTAGGTCATGAACAACATGCTTTACTTGATAGTTATATTGTTGAGTTTGTTCATGATGCTACTGAAAATTACTTTGAGAGAGGAAAGTTTGGTTGTAGAAACTTCCATGTTACAAAAAAAACTATCTTCATGTTGAAAGTTTTGATGTTGTTCTTGTTCCACTTTACTATGCTTGTCTCTTTGTGCTTCTTTGATTTATTTTATTACAAGATTCCTAGGTATAGGAAGTGGGTTAGGCTTAAACATGTTTCATATTTGCTACTTGATGCTCTCTTTTGCTTAAAATTCTTACTTTTATGAGAGCACTTTTATAATCTTCGTACCTAGTTCAAAGACGTAACAGAAAGAGATTTTTGGGAGGCAACCCAAGATGTTTTTCCTTCTATTTTAGCGGTCGTGATGATTGTTACCATTGTAGCAACATCATTGTATCTTTATTTTCAAGTTTTGTGCCAACTTTAGCCTCTGATTGCAAGTAAGTTCAAAAGTTGTGACATGATGTCCAGAAAATGGATTCTGTCACTTGACGGAAAAATTCGGTTAAAATCACCAGATCATCTTTTTGATCTGAATTTTTTTGAAAGTGTGCTCTATAAAATTAGGTTTCGTGCATATGTTCTGAGTTTTTTTATTTGAGTTGCAGAAGTACCCCAAAAACATTATTTACTACCTGCTGGTCTGTATTTCAAAGATTCTGCCCTATTTTGCGCTTTCCCAGTTTTGCAAATCTTGCGCTAGTTTTTTCTTTGCAAAAACTTTTTGGGGATCTTGAGATACAGTAGCTCTTCAAGAATATATTTATTTCCAGTAGAGGCAAAAAATTTTATTATGTGTACTAACCTGTCTAATCAGCTTTTGATGAGTTATGTATGAAAGGAGTTTTCTAGTGTGCGAAGGAAGATGATGAAAGAATATCCGGGAGTGTCAAACGCTCAAGCTTGGGGATGCCCCCATGCACCGAAGAAATATGCAAGGAGACTCAAGATTCTAAGCTTGGGGATGCCCCCGTGCATCCCCTTCTCCATCAACAATTATCAGTTCGTCCTTCGTTCCACTATATTTTTATCACTTCATCCGTTATGTGCTACGCTAGGAGCGTCTTGTTCTTTACTTTTTAGTTTTATTTAGCTTTGCTTGCTGTTAATAACAAGTTCGAACCCATCTTTATTTGTGTGGGAGAGAAACACACTCCACTTCAACCTAGAACACATCATAGGATTTTCATGCTTATACTTCTTTGCTGTGTGTGTTCTTTATCTTTTCGTAGTTTTTGTCATGCTTAGCTCTTAGTTTTCTTGTTTATTTGTTTTTAAGAGCTTTTGTTTAGTTTGTTGCCGAAACTCTTTTGAGTTTTCATGTTTATCTTCTTTAGAGAGTTGGCCTGTTGCAGTGAGTTGTGTGTCTTGACTTGAAGTAGGTAATTGAGGTTGCTATTCAATTGTAGTAGTAACTTGGATAGTTTTGAGGCATTATTTTGAGTAATGTTTGAACTTTTAGTGTCAATAGATTTAGCCTATTAGTGATAGATGTGGTATTTTGCGCAATCCGTGTTTATTTTCGAAAAATTACAAAAACTAGTTGAGAACTCTAGCTACTAGATGGATCGATAATCTTTGGAGGGATCGGATATTAGAGTACACTAACGTACCATGCGTCGAGGATGCGCAAGGATAACCAAACCCCCATACGCTCCTCCTCGGGGTACTTGTTTCTTTGAGAACCTCCTGATTAGATTGAGAGTTACCGATAATAAGTGCATGAGTTCGTCGGACTAATGTAAGTATTCGATTGTTGTCACTTCCACCACCCATATTTTTCTAGCCTCTTCGGTACCGTGCATTCCCCTTTCTCACCTCGAGAGTTGGCGCATACTTCGTCGGTGCATCGAAACCGTTGGCATGATATGCTCTGTCATCATAAACCTCCTTATATCCTTCCTCAAAACAGCCACCATACCTACCTATCAAGGCATTTCCATAGCCTTTCCGAGATATATTGACATGCAACATCCACCTTCTCATGACTTTATCTTCATGTCATACATGCTTTTCCTTGATCGATGATCCGCATGCTAGTTGGGCCTTACCCTAATAATTGCTACATGATGCGATAGTATCATTGCATATCCTGCTACACTGGCAGAGGCATACATTTTCATACATCATGATTCATATTCTTTATGCTGAGTACTTTTGTAAAGTGTGAAAGATCTTCTATATTTCTTGTAATATAGAGTGTTGCCCGTAAAGTGAGGAAAATATCCGAAAGAGGAAAAATTAAAAGATCCCAAAAAGGACAAATGAGAGTTAAATAGAAAGAGCCATTTAGGCCACCAAAAAATACAAAAAATAGAAAAAAAGAGAAACATAAAATAAAAAGAGAGAAGGGGCACACTACTATTCCTTTTGAGGGATCCACACTCATACTCCCTCTTGTATCTTGTACTCTATAGAGATCATCATAGATGCATATATATATGTGGGGACCCTTACACTATAGAACTTGGCTTGTATATTCCAATGATGAGCCTCCTCAAATGAGATCTAGGTCTTCTTGAGCAAGAAAGTTGGATGTACCCCCACTAGTTCCATTGGAGAGCTTTCCATAGCTCACATGTGCATCTATTGCATGGAAATCCCTACTCGTCACATCATATCTATCATTTGTCTTTCTCTCCTATGATTGTCCTCATTTATGTGACCCTTTCACACCTTTTTGTCTTCCTCCTCCATCATTTCTCTCTTTGCCATCCTAAGTGTCAACTTTCTTGCTTACACTCATCCATTGCATGAGTGCTCAAAAAGTCGAAAGGGAGTGGATCAGTTTGACTTGTACCTGGCTAGTGGTCTGGGGACGAGTGAAGATAAGATTCCAAAGAAGACTAAGTGTGAAACTTTAGTAGATTGAGTTCTCAACAAAAATAAACAATATGTTTTTAATCTCTCGTAATCCCATCTCCCACTTCTTGCATGCAAACACCATTTGGAGACACTCGAGTCACGGACATCGAGAGCCCTTGCACCTTTATGTTCTTATGCTACTTGTTTCAATGCTAATATAGACTCTTGCTTGTTATGACTTGAATTGAATTACATGACTTGCTTGCCTTACTTATAAGTTGCTATATGGTTGCTACCATGTCACCACAGAAATTATGCTTGTTATCATTTACCTACTCGAGGACAAGAAGGAATTAAGCTTGGGTATGTTGATACGTCCCGAACGTATCTATAATTTATGCTTCCTCCATGCATGTTTTGGGTGATATTGCTATACTTTTGATGCACTTTCATACACTTTTGATCATATTTGGACTAACCTATTAACTCAGTGCACCCCAGTGCCAGTTTCTGTTTTCTGTTGTTTTTGTATTTCAGGTTTTCCCATTACTTAAAGTGCCAGAAAAATTCTGGGAAAAATATATAAAAAATCAGCGACCCGGATGCTTTCAGACACCCGAAGGGGGGCCAGTTGGGCCCCACCAGGCGTCCAAGCGCCCTGGTGGCGCGCCCTAGGGTGGGGCCACGCCGGGAGGCCGCCTAGACTCCCTGGTGGCCCCCTGGCTGCCCCCTTCACCTATATTTACCTCTCGTCCTGAAACCCCTGAGGAAAGAACCCTTTTTTGTGATCTCCCCTCTGTTCCGCCATCGCCGCGCTTCCAAGATCGGGGCTGCTAGGAGACCCTGTCCCGGCACCTTGCCAGAGGGAGGATTGACCTCCGAGAACTTCTCCGCCACCATGGAGGATTCCCGGAAGAGCCTTGAGTAGTCCACCTTCGACCATGGGTCCATGATCAGTAGCTATGTGATGTCCTCTCCCCCTCTTTAATCTTCATTGATTAGACCTTCTGAGCTTCCCTACATGATTAAGGCACACATGTAATTCTTCTGCTGTTGCTATGTTGAGTTTGTTTGGATCTGATGGATTATGAGATTATGTTCAGATTGTTATGAGTAATATATTTGGTTCTTCTCCTTTTATATTTATGTTCTTGAGTAATTCTTGCATGTTCTCCATTGCTGTTTATTTCTTTGGCCAAGTGGTAGATTTTAACTCCAAGAGGGAGCGTTACGCATGATTGTGGGTTCATGCCCCCTGATGACTAGCTTGAGTCACAGAAACATGAGTCTAGGGGATGTGTTGTTGAATAAAGGGGGAAAACCACGGTGCTTGTACTTGCGGGTGGAAGTTCTTTTAATGCAGTTGTCTGTTGCTTTGGGTTTACACTTTGGGTGGGGCTCGCAACTTAATACCAGCGAGATGTTCTGGATAGATATCTCAAGGTGGATGATTAGTGATTAGATGCAGATGGATTTTGGTGTACTTGTCTTGGTGTACTGCCCATGCTTTTGAGCCTCTTCCTTTCTTTTGTAGCATAGTTAGCATGGCGGTGCGTTTTTATTCCTATCAATTGCCCAGTTGTAATTTGTTCACCTCGCATAACTATTTATCGTCTTTTGGGAGAGAGACATCACTAGTGAACTTCATGGGACCCCGGTCCATATTTCCAACACTGTTTACATCCTCACTTTATTTTACTTCTTTGACTTTTTGTTTCAATTATCACTACCGTTATCCCGTGCGTTTGATCCTTTGTAAACGGCAAGGACGGAGAGATTGACAACCTCTCTGTACTCGTTGGGAGAAAAGTTATTTGTTTTGTGTGCAGGTCCAGGTAAAGTAAGCAACCCAAGGCTGTGAACGGCGCAATTGTTCACTTTACCATCTACTTGTCATCGTTGGAGTTCTACTGGAGACAAACCTTTGTATCTTCACCCAGGGAAATTACTGCTACGCTACATCTCAACCTTCTACTTGGGGTAGCCAACGAGGAGCACTACTTCAGTGCCATCATCCGTGTGCACACAAGTGAAGCCACACCATCACCTCTCGGTCTTATGTACGTCGTGCTCCGAAGGCGTGCTCGTCAACTTAGACCGTGTCAACACTTTTTTCTGCGCCATTGATCGACTACACGCTAACAATTTGACATCCCCTTCTACTCCATTCATTCGAGTTCATCGCATTATTTCATTGCGTTCGGTGAGTGATTCTTCAATTTCTTCCGCAACCGTGTTCCGTATAATCTTTACCATCCATTAGACATCATGCTTCAACATATTTCCACCGCTGGTTGCTCGCTCCCAAAATGGAGTTTTATTGTTGACATCGACTTGTCTCTCCACCATATATTGTTCGGATGATCTTGAATCTAATAGATGAACGCTATATTTGATCCTAGGAGTGTTGTAGTTTTATTACAGGCATAGCATTTTGTTTGTTTATTTTAATCTAATGGGTTGGTTTTAATATCCATAGGGAATTGAACTCCGCGCTCATCCTTGAATTAGTTATTTTTATTATGTTCGTGATATGCCTAGGACTACATGCTTTTTATCTCATAATTTTTGGTGTAACATGTCATACCGATTGTAGTTATTTAAGTATAGTTTTGTGTGCTATTTCATGTGGATATTTTTCCTTGTGTGGTGCATAGTCATATGATATGCCTTTGTGTAAGTTTGTTTGAAGAATTACCATGTGTAGGATTGCTCTAAGCTTTGCATGATTATGCAATATTTTATGTTTTGACTATATCTATTTTGTGCATGCAAATATCTTAGATATTTTTCGTACGCTTATTTTTGTGTTGCATGTTTTTTTTATAGTTTTTAAGTCATGTCATGCTCTAGATGTCGTTTATTTTAAATTATGTGTTACCTAGTTTTATTACTAGTAGTCATGAATTGGTATGTTATCTCAAGAGCATAGTCATATTATTTGTTGTACGTCTATTGATTGCATTTAGATTATGTGTTATAGTATGCATGGACATCATTTCTTATGTATGATACGAGAGTGTCACAATATTGAGTAGTGTTTCTATTGTTTCACATATGATTTTTATCCCAAGAGTTCATGGCTAGTTGTCTTACGTTAAATATTAGTGTTGTGTTGCTTTTGTAGAATGTATGATTTTAGCATATACCTTTACATCGTTGTTGTATGTGTTTGTTTATCTAGAACAATATCTATGCATGCTTAGATTATCATGTTGTATTAGCACTTGCTTAAAGTAGAATGCATGCTTTGATTGTGTTTCCAATGTGATCTAAATTGCTAGTTAGTATACATACATATGGTTAGCCTTCACTTTGTAGATTTACATGATAGTAATTTCTTGATCTCGTACATTCTTTTATTGAGTCATTTTTTTCTTTATCAATAACATGCCATGTTGTTGCGATTCTATAACTAGAATGTAATGCATGTGTGTATCAACTTATTTCTTGTATGATGCCTAGTTATTTATCTATTTATTAATTGTAAGCCATACTAGATAGAAATGTGTTCCATTATATTTTTCATGCTATTATATTACATGTTGATTTCGCTGATGTCATGTTCTAGTTGTTTACTTGCCTACATGCTCGTTATGATTTCAATGTTCTTATATGTTATAACTAGCATGATAATGTTGTGTGCTAATTCCATGCTTTCGTGTTTTTGCATGTCATAACTAGTATTTTAGAGTTGTGTTGTATTGTCATGTCCGATCTTTATGCTGGTTGATATGAACTAAGTTATTTCATATATACGAGTTGTATTTTATAGATAGTATAGTTTAGAATCTTGATTGTGTGATGATCATCTCCATGCTTATCATTATATCTTGTTTATCTTATATTTTATTTGTGGTATGCCTAAGCCTAGACATCATTTCATGATAATGTTCTTTCATGTCTTATAATGTTTCATGTGTTGTACTAGAGTGTGTCGCTCCTTGTGCTTCTTATAGTTGCTTACCCTTGTCACCTGTTATTACTATGAGTGTTTTATGTGTGTTGCAATAGTTCATCACATGGTTAGAATAGTTTAACTTTCATGTTGATTGGGTTGTGACTAGTTCGTATGCTTAGTGTGCATATCTTGGTATATTGTTTCAAGTATGTTGATGTAATACTATAGCTAGTTGTTATTGGATATTTATTATTTCTTATTATTAGGAGCATGTCCTAGTTTATTATATTTTCTTGATCACTCGTATGTTTGAAGTTGTGCTATTGGTTAAGACATCCCTATATGATTCTCCACTCATATGCCCTGTTTATTATGTCTTACTATGTAATTGTTAATTAGGTTCTACCATATTATTTGTTTATTATTATTATGGAAATGCTTTCTAATAGTTGTTTTGATTGGTGCTTAGTCTCCTCTTGATGTTCATCATTATAACTATTTGGACTCGTCCAAGTACTTATTTGTGGTTGTTACTCTTTGTCATATCATGTCTACGATAATTGTTCATTCATTTGTTCCTTGTGTTGTTTCTTGTTTGACAAATGAATCGTTCGATCTATTAGATATGCGCATATTCTAATAGTGTTTTAGGGCTAGACCTAAATCAGTTCAACTCATGTCGATGAATGATGTTTGATTGTTTAATTAGTATGGTTTTTAATGTTAGTTTGTTTGTCTTACAAAGTCATTGCTTGTTTATTAATATATATGTGATGTATATGTTTGGATGCTATTGAACATTATAAATATTGAGATTCTATCTAAATATTTATTTGTGGTTAACTTTTACCTTCTTCATGCTATGTGGTGATTGTGTATTTAAAATGCATAGGATGGTCCATTCCATGTGTTGATGGCATTGTGTTTGTTATATACTAGCTTCCTATATAGTTATTCGGGATGTGTAGTCACTACTAGCTTCTAGTATCATAGTTCTTATTAGAACGTCACACTTGATCGCTGAGCTTTCCTTAGCCATATCAATCAAATCTTTGCATATTCATTGAATCATGTCATCTTATATTCCTATTGTTCTATCTCATTCGAAATCTCCATCTTGACCAATATCTTTCTATCCATCCAACCTTAATCTAGTTTAGATATTATTTGGATTTACTTTTGCTTTGGTATTTATTTGTTTTCCTTTGCTATCGTTACACGAGTTGGGAGTTAGACATGGACTGATTCAACTTATCGAAGATGGACTCAACAACGAAGGCATGCCTCCCTCTTTGATAATGTTTATCCTATGTTTTGAAAAATTGCATTGTATTTTATAACCACTATATGCATGCTATTTTATCTCATAGCTAGTGTGTCGATTGACACATTACCCTGATCTGCTTGTCGCCTATTTAATTGACACCTAAGTGGAATTATATAGTAATCTTGTAGAGTAGAAATGCTTAGCCAAGCTAATTATTCTATTGGTGCTTAACTGAATGATCTTCGGATCATTAACACTTGAACTTGATACTGAGCTCGCTGATCTAGGCCGGTTAGACATTTTTGACATCCTCTACTATCTTCTACTCTTGGTGAAACTTACCATCTAAATACTAGTGCGGGCGACAGCTGGATCAAGGAATGAAGGAGAGATTGGCTGCCCTTCACGAGGTGAAGGGGGCAATCCGTTGTTCGTGCCACATGAGGCCCAATAAGTCTTGGATTTGAAGATTGTGATAACAGTACAACCACATGCTATATGGGCACTGGCTTGGTTAATTAGTTAGTTCACCCTTATTATCATCATCGTTGTACCGCAGATGGGACAAATGACTTGCGAGGAGAACCCCGGCACAAAAGGGGGCAAGGACTGTGAACTGCGATTACTACCTTGTGAAACCTAATGGGCATGTCATAGTAAGGATTGATCTAATGAAAGACCTCGTCGCAATCTCCCTGCCGTAAACAAATAGTGTACTACGCCAGCGACGACTGGTGCCAACAAGACGAGATTGTGTCGTGTGGGTAAAACGTAAAACCTCTGCAGAGTGTAAAACTATTCGAATAGCCGTGTCCACGGTCATGGACGGCACATGAATCTTTTTTGACATAGGGGAACCTGTCATGCTTATTCCCTCTTTGCCCCTATTCTTGGAACCTATGATGGATGTGAGTGGATCGAGGATCCTCGCCTTGTTGAAAGTTATGATGGAAAAAATATTGTTTTTGTCTAAAACCGCTTATCAAACTATTATGATTTTTCAAAAAAAACTAGATTTTATGCAAATGAAACATAGAACCTTCCTTTGAAGCCATGTAACAGCCCAGGTTTCACAAAAATTAAAAAAATTTGTTTTCTGCGTGAATTGATTGATTGTCTAATTTGATTGCGGTGTTTGCATCACCGATTTATCGATCGGCGATTATTACCCCCTCTCTTATCTCGTACCGGACGAAGACCGACCCTTGCCACCCTAAGACTGGACCTTTGCGACACCGGGTTCCACCCGATCACCGTCGCGAAAACCGCACGAGACCAGCCGCAGCCAACGGAACGAAAAACCCCGTTTAATAATTAAATGGGATATTTTTATAGCACGCCGGAAAGTGTTCTCGAAATGGTTCCCGCGCGAGGTGAACGCCAACGGCTCGACGCGCTGATTGCACAGTTTGAAGTTTTACCCGAATCGGAGGTCCTGCGGACCCCCGGCGATCAGGAACGTAACCACCGCGCGCGCGAGAGAAAACCAGGGATGTTTTTGCAAACCGCCAGCCACCGGGGCTATATAAAGACCACCACACTCCCACCCCTCTCTAGGGTTTCCCCTAAGCCAAAATTGCAGCCACCAGCCCCCAGATCCAGATCTGAACCCCAAATTTCGCAGCTATTTTGCCCCAATTTTGTAACCCTAGCCACCATGTCCTTCCAGGACCATCAGATCCGAGGATTCGACGGCCCGAAACGAGCCACGTCAGCAGATTGCGTCCCCGAGCCGTCCCGTGCTCCTTCCAGCTCCGACCCCGACCGTTCGCGCCACCTCATCGGGCTCCGACCAGCCGCCGCGCCCCAGCGAGTGCCATCGCCGCCCCTAGCCAGGTCACCAGCGTCGCCCTCCTCTCCTCCTTGCGCGCGCCTTCCTTCCTCCTCTTCCCTAGTCCCTCTCACCCCGTCGCCCTCTTTGTCCCGTAGGAACCGCCGCCATGGAAGCTCGCAAGCGAGCTCGAGCCGGCTTCCTGTGTGCTCGCCGAAGCACTGCCCAACGCCGCCTGGATCCGGATCCGGCTGGATCCTCACCCGCGCCGCCCCGACCTCGGCGTCCGCCGCCTCTCGCCGGAGGGCGAGCTCCGCCGCCGACGTCGGCCTCCAGCCAGTCGGGGACTGGAGCCGCTCGCCCGAGCCTCCCGCTCGCGTTGACCCTGCCTGGGCCGGCCTGACCAAGCGCGTGGCCCAGCAGCGCCCACCACGGCCCAGTCCAGTGCCCAACTGCTCCATGGACTTGGCCCACTCGGTGAGCTTCTCCTTTATTTTTTTTCTTTTTCTGATTTCTTGTTGGGATCGGCCCAGTAACTGAGTAGCGCCCAGTGCGCAATTTAGTTAATCTGCGCTGCCCCCGTGTAGGCCCGATAGCTGCTGTTTCGGCCCGATACATGTTTTTTTTCCTTTTCCGTATTTATTTATTGGCAGATTGTATAATATTTTTGCAACGGCGATAACTTTTTAACGGTAGCTCGGATCGCGACGCGTTAAACATGAAACTTACTTAGTTTTTCGTGTATTTTAATAAAATGTGCTTTGTTGCCATGTTTGACCTTGTTTACATGTTGTTGACCTGTTAATTACATCGCATGCCACTGTAATTTGTTTACTTAATAACTTTTTAACCGTTGCTCTGTTAAAAATGTTTCTTCTATGTAACTTGACTAGCATTGCATGTAGATTGTGTTTATGCTGCTCTAGCATGCTAATAAAAATAATAAAATCTTGTTTAGGGAAAAACAGTGCCAAATTTCCATTTTCATCGTGGGGTCCGCCATAGTTTGCCATGTATAGGTTTTACCCCCCACTTAAAGTGACTAGATTAGATAGCTTATTTATGCTTCACCTCTTGCCATGTTTGTGCGATATGCGATGCTTGTTTGAGTTGCCATGTTAACAACCTTTGATCACCTGGTGTAGCTAAACAACTTGAACCACAGTAAATGTGCGGTATCGTCGTGTGTGACGAGTACTCCACTTAACCTGTTAGTAACCGCTCTCGACGGTAGCTGCGATGTCTCGTGTTGCCTTCTTGTTTGTGCTTGCTCGTGATTGCTTCGTAGTAATAGATGCTTGCTCGTTGATTTCTTTCAAGTGCTTATCGTCTTGTGTGCTTTCGCGAGTACCTCTCGGAGACGATGCGAGCTTGCGATCAACTACACCTTCGGAACCAGACTTATCAACAGGCAAGGACTATACATTACTTATGATCCATTCTATTTCAACCAGCGGTCTGCATGCTAGTCTAGGATAGGTTCGATGTTTGATCCTACCACATGTTTACAGCCTCTTTCAAACCGATAGAGCCATGTCCCCTCCCAGCAAACCATGTACTGCTATGTTACTATTTCTCATTGCTCAGCCCCTGCTTAGTATGCATGCTTAGGATGCTACGATGTTACCTCCTGTTACTCCTTGGTTTTGGGTTATCAAATTATTATATTGTTGATGATGATATGATTATTATAATGTTGACTATATTGACGAAGGATGGAAGGTCTAGGCTATCCCGCCCCGACGCTTTGTTCCATTCGAGTCACCTAGGATCCGAGTTCCGGGTATTGGTTTTAAGACTGAGCGTGCCTAACCGCGTATGGGATTTTATGGGGTCCCCTTTTCTTACCTATCTAGCTTCAAACATTTCTAGAGGTGGCCCAAGCTGATTTACCATTTGAAAACCATGCATATATGCATGTCGGGTAGCTCCTGGCAGACATCCTTTAAAACAACCCGGACCAGTGTGGACTTAGTATCCCTATTGGTCCACCTTTGACCGGCGAGGGCCCGAGGCCTCACGTGAGGCGTCTCGATAACCCAAACCCTGTTGAGATGGAAGAGTCCGATCCGAGAGCGTGGCCGGCTTTTGGATTGGGTGTCGACTCCCAGGGGGCCACCCGGATTTGTTCGTTGTTAGCTAGAGGGACCTGTTGTACCGGATCTCTTGGAACTAAATCATAAAATGGTTGCCTATCATGGGTAGCAACTGAGAGTGATGGGCGTGCGTGCGGAGCCTTGTAATGGGCAGTTTGTACACCCCTGCAGGGTTCAATCTTTTCGAGAACCCATGCCCACGGTTATGGACTCCTTGTTCATAGACAACAAAAACTAAGATATTCTTAATAACACTTGATCAACGTGTGTGTGCCTTGACTGCTTCTTCTTCGTCGGGATGCGAAGAGGAGGACAAGGATAGGCTAGGTGTTATGTTTGCGTAGTAGGTGGATAGAAGACTTGTTGGAGGCGATTCCTCATCGAATGCTTTGCTTCTTATCTTACTCTCTAGATCGTTAGCCACTTCATACATGCTAGTGCGGCAGCAACCTCACCACTTACCCCATCCTTACCGTAAACTACTAGTTGTCCTAGAATGACGAGTGATGAAGTCCTTGCTGGGTCAGATGACCACTACAGTTGGATGCTGAGTACTTCTGTACTCATGATACTACCCCCAAACTCTTTTCAGGGTTCTTGATCGACAACAGGTATGGTGATCGACGTTTCACGTGGAGACTCGACGACGACTAGTTAGGAGAATCCCGGCGGAGGGCCTGGACCCGTGAGGTAATGGGAATCAATTTTTTTCTCTTTGCCAGTAGGCATTTGATTGTAGTCTGTACTCAGACATGTATCTTCCGTTGTTGTATTGTATTAAGCCAGTTGTATGCCGATTGTATGAGATGTTGTATCCTTGTATCTGTAATGTTGTGATATCATGTTGGAAATCCGGGGCATATGGCATTGTCATATGTCGCGGTGGGACCGATATGTGCTTCGTCCCCGGATCTGGTTGGAAACATCTAGATCTGGAACAACTTGGTATCAGAGCCTTACCGACCGTAGGATCCCTTTTCTGGCCGAAGTCGAGTCTAGACAAAAACTATTTTATAGTTACATAGTTAGTTATTGGAGAGTAGGATTATTTTTACTCCTTACCCTTGCTCTGGTCAGGACAAGTGTCATAAGTGTTTTACTCTCGACTTATTCCCCTTCAAACTTTAGGATCTCGAGTGTGTGGAGTTTCGGAACCGTTACAATGCCTTGCGTGCAGCGTATCGTCTCGATTCCGATCTCAGGTTTGGGAATTCCTGTAGTATCTTTAGCTTCTCCGATTTTGGGTATCATCTAGGTCATCCATAGCCATCCCTCCTTTTACCGGTGTTTTTACGACTTGCGTCGAAAATCACTATCCCTTGATCTGGTTTTCGCGATCGTTCTTCCTCTTGTCACTGATGGTTTCGTTTTTCCGACGATGTCGTCTCTCTGCGGAAAATTATCTCGACAAAAGTTCGACGTCGACATGGAGCAGAGTCCCTTGTTGGTGGTGTTGAAGAATCGTCGACTCTCTTTTCTCTCCCCCTTCCCCTCTCCCCCGAATCGTCCTGGATCTCGGGACGAGATCCCTTGTTGGTGGTGTTGTATTGTAACAGCCCAGATTTCACAAAAATTAAAAAAAATGTTTTTGGCGTGAATTGTTTGATTGTTTGATTTGTTTGCGGTGTTTGCAAACCCGATTTATCGATCGGCGATTATTCACCCCTCTCTTATCTCGTACCGGACGGAGACCGACCCTTGCCACCCTAACACTGGACCTTTGCGACACCGGGTTCCTCCCGATCACCGTCGCGAAAACCGCACGAGACCAGCCGCAGCCAGCGGAACGAAAACCCCATTTAATAATTAAATGGGCTATTTTTATAGCGCGCCGGAAAGTGTTCTCGAAACTGTTCCCGCGCGACGTGAACGCCAACGGCTCGACGCGCTGATCGCGCAGTTTGAAGTTTTACCCGAATCGGAGGTCCTGCGGACCCCCGGCGGTCAGAAAATTAAACACCGCGCGCGCGAGAGAAAACCGGGGATGTTTTTCCAAACTGCCAGCCACCGGGCCTATATAAAGACCACCACACTCCCACCCCTCTCTAGGGTTTCCCCTAAGCCAAAATTGCAGCCACCAGCCCCCTGATCCAGATCTGAACCCCAAATTTCGAAGCTATTTTGCCCCAATTTTGTAACCCTAGCCACCATGTCCATCCAGGACCGTCAGATCCGCGGATCCGATGGCCCGAAACGAGCCACGTCAGTAGATTGCGTCCCCGAGCTGTCCCGTGCTCCTTCCAGCTCCGACCCCGACGCCACACGCCACCTCGTCGGGCTCCGACCAGCCGCCACGCCTCGGCGAGTGTCGTCGCCGCCCCTAGCCAGGTCGCCGGCGTCGCCCTCCTCTCCTCCTTGCGCGCGCCTTCCTTCCTCTTCCCAATTAAAAAAAAATTGTTTGTTGCTTTATTTTTGTTGATTGCCAAAATTGTTTGCAGTATTTGCTTCGCCGAATTATTAATCGGTGAATACCCCCCTCTTTTTTGTATCGGAAGCGTGACTAAATCTTTTTCCCAATCGGCACAGGACCTTTGCAACACCGGGTTTCACCCGAGCACTGTCGCAACCGGCACAAGACCAACCATCGCCATCGGAACGAAAAACCCCATTTAATAATTAAATGGATTATTTTATTGGGCGTCGTAAAATGTTCTCAGAACGATATCAAAGTGAGGTACGAGTGACGGGCTCGCCGCGCTGAGCGTGTGGTTCGATATTTCGTCCGAATGGGAGGTCGTATGTACTCCCGACGGTCAGAAACATGGAGTACCGGAAGCGAGAGAGAAAACCCGAGGGTGTTTGCGTAAACCTTCCATCTAGGACAGCCTATATAAACACCACCACCCTCTCCTAGCCTTCTAGGGTTTCCCCTTTGGAAAAATTGCAGCCACCCCCCTAGAATTTGCTAGATCTGCCCCAAACAACCCCAGATCCACGAAACCCTATCCTCTGGCCATCCAGGACCGTCGGATCCTCAGATCTACGACCCCGGAGGCGCCACGTCACCATCCCCAGCCTTCTAGCTGGTTTGGACCCAACAGGGCCCATATCTCGCCGCCGTCGGGCCCTGATCCGGGTCTGGAGGCCCTCTCCACCGCCGCTGCGTCCGAGCGTCGCCTCGCCGCCCTTCACCGTCGGCAACTCGAGCCGTCCGAGGCTTCCACGCCTCCTCCAACTCCGGTGAGGACGCCGCGCCCCTCTCCTTCTCCTCTATCCTCTCACTGGTTCCTTCTCCTCCTCGCAGGCCCACCGAGGACAACCGTCACCATGGCCAGCGAGCCGCGAGCCCGAGCTCGTCGCCGCCTCGTCCTCGTTTGCTGCAGCGCAGGGGTCCGGCCAGATCCGGCACAGCGCCGGCCGAGTCTGTCCGCGCCGCCTCAAGCGCCTGCTCGCCGCCTCTCACCCCTCACCGACCCGCGCCGCCGCACCAGAGGTCCACCGCCGGCCGCCTCCACCCAGCACGGACGGGATCGGATCGATCCCGATCTAATCGACGAACCGCTTAGGCAGGCCTACCAGCGCACCCCGCGGCCCACACGCCCTGACCCATCTCCAGCACGGCCCGGCCTCCATCTCGCCCATGGGCAACACCACCCTATCCTCTGCCCCTCCTGCGACCTGGGCCAAGCCCATTTGGGTGAGACATTCCGAATAGCCCCTCTGTTTTTTTCTAAGTCCTTACAAATATTGTTGTTTTTTACTATTTCACGATGTAGTTTGCGATAGATCTAGGCCTCGGATGAATATGCGCCCAAAAGCAAATTTGTTCATGTTGATGTGCTCTTTTTGAGGTCGTCTCGATATAGTTATTGTGTGCTGAACATGGCTTCCCATCGTTAACTGCAAACTGTTGCTGAAACTGTTATTTTGAGCCAACTTCGGTCGACGAGTGCGTCGCGACCGTTTAACGGAATTGAGTGATTCTTGTTGCATCCTATTCTGCATCATGTCTAATTCAGTTATATACTTTCACTTGTCATGTTTTCCTCCTGCATGTTTATTTTATCATCACCCAAATTAGCTACCGGTTAACTTTGTGATGTTGTTTGCGAAACACTGACACTTTGCTGCCCTATATCTTTTTAACCATTCATCCTATTGAGCATTGCAATATGTCATTTTGATCTATGCCATGTCTACTTCCATTATATCTATTGCATGGTCATGTTTACATTCCTGGTCATAGTTATATTCTGCTCCAAAGTTGCTATCCCGCTGTATTTGACAGTCACCTCTGTTTTTCACCAAGTCTGTAACTTTCCGAAGCCATGTTGCACGCTTAATATCTTTTGATCTGTGATGCCTATGACCTTGATTCTTGTTTGTATCTGATCACCATCATGTCTACTTCATGCCCATATATTTCTATATCATGTTGTTGCACTTTTTCATATAGTCTTATCCCTGTTTATACATCTTGCTATTAACAGTTTCTTCCCTGTTTTCCTGATTTTTCACTAAGTCCTTGACCAGTAATGTTTTATAGCTTTTGTGTTGCTTATAACTAGTGAACCATGATGCCTATTTGCATGAATATTTGGCCATGCCTTCCTTGCCCTGTATACTACATTGCATATCATTTTGGAGCATGTTTTCATTACTTATCATTTTTGTTTATTGCTCTAAAGTGTGCTTCCGGATGTTAACATCATGTGTGCATAACTTGTTTTGCTTATATCTTTTTAACTGTAACTCTGATCGGGGTGATCTTTATATGTAACGTGATTAGTTTTTCGTGTATATTGTGTTTGTGCGGTTGATTTCTGTTGTTAACCAACTTACACTACTAGGGAAATAGCTATACATGGAAAGCTTATTAGTGGCACATATAGAAGGCCATGCGCCACCATCTGTTAGGGGTGGCGCACTGGAAAATAATGCGCCACCCATAAGGTCTTATGGGTGGCGCATTATTTTCCAGTGCGCGACCCCTAAGAGTGGGCCAGCCTGGATGATCTTATACGTGGCGAATTCAGTAATATGCGCCACCCCTAAGAACCTTATAGGTGGCGCATTCCCAATATGCGCCACCCCTAAGAGCTTAGGGGTGGCGCATTGTGGTAATGCGCCACCCATAAGAGCTTAGGGGTGGAGCATTTCACTCCACACAATTCTCAAACTAGATCCACTCTTCTCACCCTAGATCTATTCGGTTTTCTCTTCCTCCCCACCTCATTTCTTCCATTGATCCATCGATACTTGGCGTTACATCTATTTTGTTCCATATTGAAGTAAGTGGACCTCCTCCCAAACACTTTTGTTCCATTTATGACCCATATACTTGCCTTTATTAGCTTGGGGTTTGTTGTATATGTGAAGCTTGGGTTTGATGTATATGTGAAGCTTCTGTTGGTTTGATATATATGTGAAGCTTATGGTGGTTTGATGTATATGTGAATCTTGAGTGGCCAATGTTTTGCCGAAATGTCGATTCATTTCCGTTTCGGCAAATTTCTGGCGCACTCTCCGCATGCTCCCATGCATTATTAGGGAAGGTCATCCCGAATTTTTCCGGCGACGACTGTGATATATAATTGTGTTTCTCTCTCCGTGCACGCAGGTGATCGACCATGGTCCGCGAGATGTTGAGCGATATCACCGTGGCTAGGTGGATGCAATGTGCGACAAATGACATGCTAAGGAATAATAGGTCGGATATAAGATGTCCGTGTCGGAGATGCAAACTGCAGTGCTTGACCGAGCCTGATTCCGGAATATTGCAAAGACACCTGAACCGTAATGGTTTGATGGATGGCTACACATGGTGGATAAGTGATGAAGCTGGTGAGGAGGAGGACGTCAATGGTGGGGCGCCAGTAAATGAGGAAGGGCAACCAGACAACAGCGGCGGGCGAGAAGACGAAGAACATCCCGTACATGATCATGAAGAAGATGTCGAAGCGTATCATGTAGATCAAGATGCCCGACATGAAGATCAAGATGTCGGACATGATGAGGATTCAAGCTGGGTGCGGGACCCTCATGTTCAAGAGCTGCTTGTCAAAGAGGCGTTGAACGCAAGAGGTGAAGCTAGAGAGAAAGACAAGATGGCGCAACTCGAGAAAGACGCGATTACAAAGTTGTACGAAGGATGCCACGACGGGGATACGCGCTTGAATGTAACACTTGGGGCTATGGAGATGAAGGCAAAACACAAATGGATCGACGAAAGCTTCGATGATAACATGGAATTCTGGCACGATCGTCTTCCGAAGGGCAACACGTGCCCAACTAGTATCGCTGAGGCCAAGAAAGTCCTTTGCGATCTCGATCTTCTGCACGTTAAATACCACATCTGCATAAATTATTGCATGATCTATCGGGGTGAGGACGAAGATAAAACCACATGTTCGGTGTGCGGTGTTAGTCGATACAAGAGAGGGAAGAAAGTTCCTTGTAACGACCCGGTCCCGAAAGGAACCAAGTCTACTGTGCTTCTGTGCTATCCCTGGATCAGTATGCTAGCACACACAGTACTCGATGAAATACCATGAATCACATGTCAAAAAGTAACGTAAATACATGGTATTTATTACCTTATAGCCTTTGGGATAGAATACACCGCGGAAACAAACAATACATAAGTGGAGTCCCATCAACACCAACGGCAAAGTTGAGTGTAGACATCGTAACCCTACATCGCATCACTTACTCGTCATATACAATCCTGCAACACCGAAGGTTACAGCCCAAAATTGGTCAGTACTTTGAATGTACGGCAAGTTACTCCCAAAAAAATATATAACAGACCTATCTTCTACATGCAATTTTTGCTGGTGGAAAAGCTCTAAGAGTTTCAGTTTGCATAAAGCTGATTTTTTCCTACTCAAAGATTATCATAACAGTACTACAAAGCTCATAATATGATTGAATTGGTTTCTCCAAGTCAATCTATTCCCAAAGTTGATTAAACCCGATTGATTAGTTAAATATGATGAGATCCGTCAACATTCCCACTTCTAGATGCTCAAAGTTGTCCGTAACCGGGGACACGGCTAATCATGATCAGTTTGTACACTCTGCAGAGGTTTGTGCACTTTTCCCCACAAGACTCGACCACCCCCTTTTTAGTTCGTCACACTGCATGTTGTATGAGAACCGGAAGGTCGAGACATGGTCTTTTAGAAGAGTTTCCCTCACTCTGGCGGTGCCCATCCCACCTACTCATAACTACGTTCGTAGAACCACCTAGTAAGAGTCACTACAACTAATCAACCAAGCCAGAGCCCATAATAGCTTGTGGCTGCACACGTAAGCTTCTAGTTATGAAAAATATGCTTGATCCCTTTAAGCCTGGGTGGCATTCCGCAGTGATTACTGGCCATCTCCAGGTCACTCAGGCAAATCCACTGGTTCCTCCAGGGTGCCCCCAACCATTCCACCCAGGTGGTTCATTAAGATTATCTTGGTCCTGTTTACTACTTAGTCACTCATACCTCATAATGGATCACTTCCCAATCCACGTCTACTTAGCAAAGCAGTATAATTCTACACGGTGGCGACAATGATATAAGGTTCAGACCTACCTCAATGAACTACTGGGTGTAATAGCATAGCATAATATATAATCCTATCAATGCATAATATTTAAGTTGGACTACAATGCATATAAAAAATATAGGTAATACTGGAGCATGATCAAAAGAGTAACTTGCCTGGATCCTGACGATGAAATATTCTACTCGTAGTCATCTCTCCATCTCGTTACAATATATCTAACGGTAAAAGAGAAACACTTCAACACACAACTCAATCCAAAGTGAAGATCCAAATAAGATACAATTACAACATAAATATTTAGTTATTACTATTAATAAACTAATTACTATGGCATGGATAGGTTGAGATAGGATCAAGTTGGATTGGATGGAAATATGATGGAAATCATATATCCGAGGATTGTAAAATAAATTGGATATGTTGGAGGTTGATTATAAAATCAATTGGATGGAGAGTATGTCAACTCAGTTGGTTTGTCCATATGAATATTTGCATAAGAAATCAATTCTTGGATTGGATTCAAAAGGATCCGATAGAAATCGTGATGATCTTGTTGAGAAGATTGAATTTTTGTAGCCAAATTTATATAAAAAGAGATATAACTAAATGGAAGCTAATACGAAGGTTTGAGGTCAAAATAGTGTATTTATATGATGGAAAGAATGTGACAATTGTCCAAACAGAAAGATTTGATTTTAAGGATCAAATTTGATGAAGAAAATATTCCAAATAAATTATAGAATAAGATGTATATCAAATATAATCAAATTATAGAAATAAATTTGAGTTAAATTTCAAATTATCAAAAGTGGAATATTACTGGAAAATAATAAACTACATTTTCCAAGGAATCTGGGGAAAAATTTGTCAAAATCCGACTTACGGGCTAGAAGATATGATTTTCTGAAGTTTGACTATTTTGGCTAAAATGAATTACGGGATTAATAAAAGGATGCCAAATGGCGAGTTCTGATAGGTCTGTACCCATTCGATTTTTACAAAATAAAATGATGAACAAAGAGGGGAGAAAGGCTCACCGGAGATCTCGCCGGAATTTTGGAAAAAGGTCGCGGGCGTCAATAAACAGCCGAACGGGATAGAGGATGATTTGGGCTACTCGATGGACAAGGTTATAGCTCCATGTTCGCCTTCAGATAGCCGAGAAGTTCCGCCGGAGTAGAGAAGAACGCATGAAGAGCACAATTACACGGACGGCGTGCTCCGGCCTTGTAATCGAGAGGAAAAATATGTCACAACGGTGTGCATCGGCAAGGGGAAGAAACTAGAGGAAGAAATATGGACTAGGTACCTTCCATGGTGACGCAATCTTCATCGGAAGAGTGGATGTATCCTAACTCCGGCGATGAATTGCTAACGAATGAGAGTGTTTTGGAGAGGGACTTTCTGCGTGGGGATGTGTGGTTCAAAGGGGTCCTAGGGGCGGTATTTATAGGGTCATGGGAGGTCCATAGAAGGAGAGTGGGTGAGGTTTTGGAATGGAGTTAATGGCATTCATGGAGAAATAATGAACATTAAAAGCGAGGTTTTTGAAATAGATTTAATGGCATTCATGGAGTAATAATGGGCAATTAAAAGCATTAAAACGCGTGTTTGTTTCCGTGAATGAATTCCTCATGAACTTGTCCACAATTTTTGTGTAGGTTCTGAAATGTATCGGTCAAAAGAGTAGATGGGAGGAAAGGAGGAAGAGCTTCAGTTGCCATGGCGATTTTCTTCTGTGTTCACGTACACATGAACGAACGAGAGAAAGAAGACAGCTCGCTCGGGCTATGGGCCTTAGTGCAAAATTTGTCCCAAGATAAAGAAAAAGGAAAGAGAGAAAGGGGAAAAATTAGATAGATGACCTCAGTCCAATTGACTTAGGAATCCTATTTTTATTATTTGGGTTAAACACTCTCAAATAAAATTGTATAGGCCAAATAAAACATAGAGAGTCTAGGAAAACTATATTTCCCTCTCAGAATACATTTTAGAAATAGATTGTTATGGAAAAAAACTCATTAACGAAATTATTAAATTTTTCCAATACTGTTTTTGGAGAAGTCATATTATCTCCTCTCATTTTATTCAATAAATTGTTGGAAATATTTAAATATCTCTTAAACGTCAATATCAAATAAACTCAAATTTCAAATAAAATTCGAGAATGAGTATGGGACCACAATAAATTTGAGAAAGTCATTTTATTCTCGCTCTAAAATATTTAATTGTGGTTCCTACCAAATTTCAAAAAGACAAAAGAAAGAAAATCATTATTTGAATTTGGAATAAACTTCACAACAAAGATTTTTATTATTGGATAAATGATTATCCAATTTTATTAAATGGTTTGTAAAGGTTTAAACAAAAACTCAAGGGAAAAGTTTTTCATTTACCCCAAAATCAAAACAATTCAATTAATATTATATTATTTATTAACATTCCAAAATTTTGAAAATTTTGGGATGTTACAAACTACCACCCTTAAAAGAAATCTCGTCCTCGAGATTTGCAAAGGCTCGAAAGAAATGAGTTAGGCTCGAGGATTTTTGGGTTACTTCCCCATGGTCTTGGCATAACATTATGAGGCTTGCAGTTTATCTTCACTTCTTGTTTGAGGGTTGTCTTCCACCGATACAATTCCATATGCTTCCGTTACTTAAATCATATCCCGGGGCTCGTGGCTCTAGGCACCAGTTCTGAAGCTCAACCAAGGTGTGGTTCGTATCATTTATCCACCAGGGTCTTAGGAAACTACCACCCTTAGAAGAAAGCTTATGGGGTCTTCAAAATCCTTCATTCCATGATGGTTCTTCATCAAGCATCCACAGATAAGAATCTGCATCTCCCCAAAGAACAAGTCTTCCTATAAAATACATAGGTTCCAAAACTACCTATCAAGACGCTCATGGTGGTCAAAATAACTTCCAAATGAAGCTTCATGAAAATCTTCATGTTTGTTACTCACCGTACAACCTACGTTAGGCACAATGCATGTCTACAAAGGGTAATGCGTCTTACCATTCTATGGTTTAGGCTTGTCGCATCGGCACTCTACTACGGGATTTTTAGGCTCACTGATTTACCAATCCAACATACAAAAGTTTACAATAAGAGTCTTCGGTATGGGGGCCAATCCATCCCGTACTCAAATTATTACTTCATATGCAGATAGATGAATCTGGTATTCTAACACTCAGTCTTTCTCACTCCTCTTAAAGAGCTCTTCAACTGCAAAACTAATAAAACGTTTTTGGGTGGCGATGATCCTACATGGTTTGTGCTAACACTTTCATCCATAGAATAGGGAACTTCCTTCTTCAACAATTGTGTTCTCCTTGCAAATGGGCAATTCTTGTCCCTTCTATATTCTGAATCCAATCTTCTACCTTGAATGGGTCGCTGATCTCATCAAAATAATTATATCCACCTATGGGATTTAAGGTTGGTCAGAGATGAGATAGATCTTTAGAGAGAAGGGGAGATGGATATCCACCTAACAATCATCAAACAACAAACATACATAATAGACTCGTTTACTACGTTTTCGTCAGGAAGTCTTCATTCTCTTCGGTTCTTGAAAGTCTTCGATACAAGGAGTTTCGTCGATGTGATGGTCTTCTGATACATCATCCGTTTCTCACACCTCTCAAGGTTGTATTAATAGTAAAACCTACAGAATACGTATCCTAAAAACACAAATTTAAATTTAACAATTCAAATGACACCAATAATTAAATCAATAGCAAAAACTCTGAGAAAACTCAAAATATCACTCATAAATTCAATCAAACAATTCCTATGGTACCTTCATCCACATGAGCTCGCATGGTCGGGCACTCTACTCGCCCTATTTCGTTCATTTCACAACTCTCATGGTGGATTGGATACTATTGGTATTGTGTAATATATTCCTTAACTTCTTCACAAGCATCTTAGTCTTGGATGTATCCGGGTCTTCTATGGGTCTTGAGTAATCTTGGGATCTTCAGAGTGGTCAAATTCTTCGAGTCTTCCATACTTCCATACTTCCCATTCACGTTGAAAACATTTGTACTCTGAAATGGTCTTGAGTTGCCCAATATCTTGTCCTTCTCGAAGTGGCATAACACAATCCTTATCAGTGGTCAAAGTGGCATGGGTATAGTCTAATTTATTTGGGGTAAGAGGGAGTGTTTGGTAAAACTTAGAAAAGATAAGTAATAATTATTATTTTTCAAAATAATATTTTTAGAGAGTATACTTCCTAATGGCTTTCCAATTTCTAGGGTCACGACCTACAGTCAACATGTGCTCTGATACCATCTTGTAACGACCCGGTCCCGAAAGGAACCAAGTCTACTGTGCTTCTGTGCTATCCCTGGATCAGTATGCTAGCACACACAGTACTCGATGAAATACCATGAATCACATGTCAAAAAGTAACGTAAATACATGGTATTTATTACCTTATAGCCTTTGGAATAGAATACACCGCGGAAACAAACAATACATAAGTGGAGTCCCATCAACACCAACGGCAAAGTTGAGTGTAGACATCGTAACCCTACATCGCATCACTTACTCGTCATATACAATCCTGCAACACCGAAGGTTACAGCCCAAAATGGGTCAGTACTTTGAATGTACGGCAAGTTACTCCCAAAAAAAATATAACAGACCTATCTTCTACATGCAATTTTGGCTGGTGGAAAAGCTCTAAGAGTTTCAGTTTGCATAAAGCTGATTTTTTCCTACTCAAAGATTATCATAACAGTACTACAAAGCTCATAATATGATTGAATTGGTTTCTCCAAGTCAATCTATTCCCAAAGTTGATTAAACCCGATTGATTAGTTAAATATGATGAGATCCGTCAACATTCCCACTTCTAGATGCTCAAAGTTGTCCGTAACCGGGGACATGGCTAATCATGATCAGTTTGTACACTCTGCAGAGGTTTGTGCACTTTTCCCCACAAGACTCGACCACCCCCTTTTTAGTTCGTCACACTGCATGTTGTATGAGAACCGGAAGGTCGAGACATGGTCTTTTAGAAGAGTTTCCCTCACTCTGGCGGTGTCCATCCCACCTACTCATAACTACGTTCATAGCACCACCTAGTAAGAGGCACTACAAATAATCAACCAAGCCAGAGCCCATAATAGCTTGTGGCTGCACACGTAAGCTTCTAGTTATGAAAAATATGCTTGATCCCTTTAAGCCTGGGTGGCATTCCGCAGTGATTACTGGCCATCTCCAGGTCACTCAGGAAAATCCACTGGTTCCTCCAGGGTGCCCCCAACCATTCCACCCAGGTGGTTCATTAAGATTATCTTGGTCCTGTTTACTACTTAGTCACTCATACCTCATAATGGATCACTTCCCAATCCACGTCTACTTAGCAAAGCAGTATAATTCTACACGGTGGCGACAATGATATAAGGTTCAGACCTACCTCAATGAACTACTGGGTGTAATAGCATAGCAGAATATATAATCCTATCAATGCATAATATTTAAGTTGGACTACAATGCATATAAAAAATATAGGTAATACTGGAGCATGATCAAAAGAGTAACTTGCCTAGATCCTGACGATGAAATATTCTACTCGTAGTCATCTCTCCATCTCGTTACAATATATCTAACGGTAAAAGAGAAACACTTCAACACACAACTCAATCCAAAGTGAAGATCCAAATAAGATACAATTACAACATAAATATTTAGTTATTACTATTAATAAACTAATTACTATGGCATGGATAGGTTGAGATAGGATCAAGTTGGATTGGATGGAAATATGATGGAAATCATATATCCGAGGATTGTAAAATAAATTGGATATGTTGGAGGTTGATTATAAAATCAATTGGATGGAGAGTATGTCAACTCAGTTGGTTTGTCCATATGAATATTTGCATAAGAAATCAATTCTTGGATTGGATTCAAAAGGATCCGATAGAAATCGTGATGATCTTGTTGAGAAGATTGAATTTTTGTAGCCAAATTTATATAAAAAGAGATATAACTAAATGGAAGCTAATACGAAGGTTTGAGGTCAAAATAGTGTATTTATATGATGGAAAGAATGTGACAATTGTCCAAACAGAAAGATTTGATTTTAAGGATCAAATTTGATGAAGAAAATATTCCAAATAAATTATAGAATAAGATGTATATCAAATATACTCAAATTATAGAAACAAATTTGAGTTAAATTTCAAATTATCAAAAGTGGAATATTACTGGAAAATAATAAACTACATTTTCCAAGGAATCTGGGGAAAAATTTGTCAAAATCCGACTTACGGGCTAGAAGATATGATTTTCTGAAGTTTGACTATTTTGGCTAAAATGAATTACGGGATTAATAAAAGGATGCCAAATGGCGAGTTCTGATAGGTCTGTACCCATTCGATTTTTACAAAATAAAATGATGAACAAAGAGGGGAGAAAGGCTCACCGGAGATCTCGCCGGAATTTTGAAAAAAGGTCGCGGGCGTCAATAAACAACCGAACGGGATAGAGGATGATTTGGGCTACTCGATGCACAATGTTATAGCTCCATGTTCGCCTTCGGATAGCCGAGAAGTTCCGCCGGAGTAGAGAAGAACGCATGAAGAGCACAATGACACGGACGGCGTGCTCCGGCCTTGTAATCGAGAGGAAAAATATGTCACAACGGTGTGCATCGGCAAGGGGAATAAACTAGAGGAAGAAATATGGACTAGGTACCTTCCATGGTGACGCAATCTTCATCGGAAGAGTGGATATATCCTAACTCCGGCGATGAATTGCTAACGAATGAGAGTGTTTTGGAGAGGGACTTTCTACGTGGGGATGTGTGGTTCAAAGGGGTCATAGGGGCGGTATTTATAGGGTCATGGGAGGTCCATAGAAGGAGAGTGGGTGAGGTTTTGGAATGGAGTTAATGGCAAAATTTGTCCCAAGATAAAGAAAAAGGAAAGAGAGATAGGGGAAAAATTAGATAGATGACCTCAGTCCAATTGACTTAGGAATCCTATTTTTATTATTTGGGTTAAACACTCTCAAATAAAATTGTATAGGCCAAATAAAACATAGAGAGTCTAGGAAAACTATATTTCCCTCTCAGAATACATTTTAGAAATAGATTTTTATCGAAAAAAAACTCATTAACGAAATTATTAAATTTTTCCAATACTGTTTTTGGAGAAGTCATATTATCTCCTCTCATTTTATTCAATAAATTGTTGGAAATATTTAAATATCTCTTAAACGTCAATATCAAATAAACTCAAATTTCAAATAAAATTCGAGAATGAGTATGGGACCACAATAAATTTGAGAAAGTCATTTTATTCTCGCTCTAAAATATTTAATTGTGGTTCCTACCAAATTTCAAAAAGACAAAAGAAAGAAAATCATTATTTGAATTTGGAATAAACTTCACAACAAAGATTTTTATTATTGGATAAATGATTATCCAATTTTATTAAATGGTTTGTAAAGGTTTAAACAAAAACTCAAGGGAAAAGTTTTTCATTTACCCCAAAATCAAAACAATTCAATTAATATTATATTATTTATTAACATTCCAAAATTTTGAAAATTTTGGGATGTTACATTCCTAGAAAAGTGGTATGGTACTTTCCGATCACTCCTCGTCTGCAGAGGTATTTCGTAGATCCCGAGGAAGCAAAGCTCATGACCTGGCATGCGGATAGAAAGAAGCTAAAAGAGGATGACCCGAACCCGGATCCGGAAAAAGAGGACATGCTGAGGTACCCTTCAGATGGTAGCCAATGGACTGTGTTGGACCTCGAATACCCAGATTTTTGGAAAGAACCAAGGAACCTCAGGATTGGTGTGAGCACTGATCGAGTCAATCCGTTTGGTGGCCAGACCAGCACACACAGTACCTTCCCCTTGTTTGTATGCATATACAACCTTCCCCCCTGGAAGTGCATGAAGAAAAAGTACATAGAAATGTGTATGCTAGTTCAAGGGCCGAAACAACCAGGTACGGACCTCAATCTATATCTGCAACTATTGAAAGAGGAGGTAGAAACGTTATGGAAAGACGGAGTCAATACGTGGGACACCGCAGCAAAAGAATATTTCCCAATGAAAGCCGCGGTGATCACGACGGTGGACGACTATTTCGGATACAAATATTTCTCACGGCAGGTGGTCCAAGGATTCTGTGCATGCGTTAGGTGCAGGGATAATACAACGTACCGCCAGCTACCAAAAGATCCCGGATCTTCAAAAACCATGTTCCAGGGGTCTCGGAGGTGGCTTCCAATGAAACACGCGTGGAGAAAACAGGGACATCTATTCGATGGAAGCAAGGAGCTCCGAGCACCCCCAACTCGAAGGAGGGGCAAAGAAATCGACAACTTGCTGAAAACTTGGAAAGAGTGGCCCGCGCCGGGAAAGACAAAAAATAAGACTCAGCCGTTGACGAGGGTGTGGAAAGCGAGGTCTATTTTCTGGGATTTGGAATACTGGAGTCTCCTCCACAGTCCTCATAGCCTTGATCAGGAAGAAGTACAGTGATCAGGGCCTGCAGATAACGGACCGAGATCCACGGCTAATCAAAGAGCACAACTCCGGTTTCATGACTTGGTTCAGGGACAAGCTTCTTGCTAATCCCCCGCGAAGGAACGCTTCCGAGGACAAAAAGATGATATTCACCTTGTCACAGGGTGCCGCACGCAACCTTATGACCTATCAAGCGTATGATATCAACGGCTACACATTCTACAAGGAGGAAAAGGACAATAACTGCGATTACCAGAACTCACGGGTAACGGGGATATTCTACACAAAGGACGTCAAGGAAAGATTCTATGGAAGGATCGAGGACATATGGGAGCTCGCCTACTGTGGAGAGAAGGTGTCGATGTTCCGTGTGAGATGGGCCAAGAGCGTCGTAAAATAAGACCGGTACTTCACCACCATGGTTATACCCGAAGCCAAACCCAAGTCTACGGGCGCAAACGTCACCACGAAAAATGAGCCATGGGTACTGGCTTGCCAAGTGGACCAATGCTTCTTCATTACCGACCCATCAAAGCCAAGCCGCGTTGTAGTGAGGAGAGGCAAAAGAAGCATCATCGGAATGGATGGAGTCGCCAACAAGCAAGACTTTGACAAGTACGGAGACCCGAAGATGGAGGATGACTACGCTGCTCAGGATACATACACCACAACCCTACCGAAGAAAGGTCTCCTCCAGTTCAAGAGGAAAAGTGAAGGCGTCCCGGGCCTAAATTATTCAACCACGACAAAGAAGGGCAAGAAGAAGATCATGAGGAAACGATAGCTACATAGCTAGCTCCAAATTTAAGAAAAATATTTTGTAATTCATGATCACTTTGTGTATGCATGGATTTAATATGCACTTTGTAATTGATGATCACAATCTTATGTTTCAAAATGCCGCTACACCTTGTGTTTGTGGATCTTGGTTCGGCAACGACACGGTTAAGGCATGGTACGTGGATTGATATGATCACATTCTTATGTTTGGATCATAGTTTGAAGTGTATGAACATCGACGATACACAATTGAAGCACCATTCTCAAGGTCGGTTAGAGCAAGTACTCCCTCCGTTTCTTTTTAATCCGCATAAAAGATTTGGTCAAAGTCAATCTTAATAAAGTTTGACCACTTTTATAGAAATATAATTAAATAGTTAAACTTTAATTTAAAAAATGAAATGGCTAAACAAATATAATGAAATGGTTAAACTTTAATTAAAAAAAATGAAATGGTGCTTAGGGGTGGCGCATTTAGCCTAAATGCGCCACTAAGTGTTCTTAGGGGTGGCGCACTTTGTAGAAATGCGCCACCAAGTCTATCCTATAGAATGCGCCACGCATAAGGATAGACTTGGTGGCGCATTTCTACAAAGTGCGCCACCCCTAAGACTTAACCTAACCACCTACCCCCTCTCGTGCTCACACAGCAACCATCCCCCCCCACCTAGCCGTCGACTCACCGGAGCCCTCGCGCCGCACCGGAGCCCTCGCCGCCGCACTGCAGCCCCCCCCCCCCCCCCCCGCGCCACCGGAGGAGGCCCCCTTCTCCTCGACGAAGACCTAAGCTTCGTGCTAATCTTCTATAGAAACCAGTATGACCGAGAGAACTATGAATACCTTTGTGCTAATCTTCGCGTTGTCCACTTCAATTCCCCTCTCGGAAATCTTGTGACCAAGAACGATCCCTTCGTTAACCATGAAGTGGCACTTTTCCCAATTTAGCACTAAATTTGTCTCTTTGCACCTCTGCAAAACTTTATTAAGATTGTGGAGATAGTGGTCAAAGGAAGCTCCATAGACGGAGAAATCGCCATGAATACTTCCACAATCTCCTCATAGAAACCTTGAAAGATAGCTGACATACATCTCTGAAATGTAGCAGGGGCATTACATAAACAAAAAGGCATACACCAAAAAGCATAATTACTATAGGGACATGTGAAACTGGTCTTCTCTTGATCGGCAGTGTTAAAATGAATTTGAGAGAAGCCAGAGTACCAGTCAAGATAGAAAAAGTGAGTGTTTTTGGACAACCTCTGAAGCACTTGATCGATTAAAGGCAGCGGGTCGTGGTCCTTCCTATCCGCTTTGTTCAACTTCCTGTAATCAATACACATTCTATATCTAATAACAATCTTCTGATGTATTAGTTCATTTTTATCATTAGGAACAACAGTCATACCTCCTTTCTTAGGAACACAATGAATTGGACTTACCCACTTACTATCAGTTATACGATAGATGATACCTGCGGCTAGAAGCTTGAGAACTTTAGTCCTAACCACGTCCTTCATCCTTGGGTTCAACTGTCGTCGATGATCAACAATGGACATAGCATCGGGCTCGAGATTGATAGTATGTTGGAAAATTGATGGACTAATTCCCTTAAGGTCATCAAGGGTATATCCAATAGCACCACGGTGTTTACGAAGTGTCTCCAACAATCGCTCTTCTTCGAATCCTGAAAGGTTAGCATTGATAATAACATGATGTATTTTCTGTTCATCTAAATAAGTGTACTTGAGCGTATCTGGAAGTGGTTTGAGATCAAACACCGGGTCTTCTTTTGGTTGTGCGAGGATTCCTAAAGGTTCACCCGGAAGGTTGTGCTTCAGGATAGCAGATTGCCTTAAGAATATGTCATCTAGCATGTTTCTTTCCTGCATATGCATATCATTCTCGTGGTCTTCCATATATTGCTGCAAAGGATCATTAGGAGGAATAGTAGAAGCAATATGTTCAATAATTTCGTCATTACTAGACAAATCAGCACCACGAGGATGCTTAGAGAACTTAGAAAATTTAAATTCATATGGCTCACCATTGAATTCAATAGAAACTTTACCTTTCTTGCAATCTATAATAGCTCCAGAAGTTCTGAGGAAAGGTCTATGTAACAGCCCGAGAATTCCACCCAAATTAAAAAAATTGCTTGTTGCATTATTTTGTTGATTGTTAGAATTGTTTGTATTATTTTCTTCGCCGATTTATTAAATGGTTAATATATTTCCCCCTCCTTCTTTTACTGGCATGTGTGACCGAACCTTTTCCACCATGGCACACGACCTTTTGCGACACCGGGTTTCACCCGAGCACCGTCGAAATTCCGGCACAAGACCAACCATCGCCATCGGAACGAAAATCCCGTTTATTAAACGGATTATTTTATTGGGCACCATAAAATGTTCTCGGAACACTGTTGAAGTGAGGTAGAAGTGACCGGCTCACCGTGCTGAGTGCGTGGCTGGATATTTCGTCTGAATTGGAGGTCGTATGGTCTCCCGGCGGTCAGAAACGTAAACATCAGACGCGCGGAAGAGTGACCGGAGGCGTTTGTGTGAACCTGCCATCCATGCCAGCCTATAAATAGACCACCAAACTCTCCTAGCCCTCCTAGGGTTTCTCTAATGCCATTCTTCAGGCACCACCTCAGATTTGCCCCAAAATTTACCCCCCCCCAAGCCCCTCCACAGTCGAAACCCTATCCAGATCGGCTCCCACCCGTCAGATCTGATGATATGAGGGCCAGGATTGAGCCACATCGCCTTCGGCCTTCCACCGCTAGAGCTAGGGTGCCCAGGCCCAGCAGGGTCGCCGCCGGGCCCGGCGAGCCAATACGGGCGCCGTCACCAACCGCCTCCCATGGGCACGCCTGCGCACTCCGGCGACCTCGCCGGCAGCCGCCGCCGCATCGTCCACCTCTTCTTCTCCTGCTCGCCGCCTTCTCTCCTCAACTCTCCCCCTGACCCTCTGCTCCTCTTCCTCGCATGCGCAAGAACATCGCCCGCACCATGGTCGGGGCGAGTTCGAGCTCACCAAGTCGAGCCGCCGCCCGCGCCCGAAGCCACCCTAACGCCAACCACCGTCGTGCCCCATGGTCGCCGAGCCTGAGCCCGAGGCCGCGCCGCCCGGCGTCCTGCCACCGCACCGCCCTCCCTCCTCGTCGGCGTGTGCCCTAGAGATGGATGCGTCGCCTCCTCGGTTCGTCCTCGAGAGGACGAGCCCCTGCCTCCAACCGGGGAGGCCGCGTGGGTCGGCGTAGCCCAGTTGTGGCCCACCACGAGCCGCAGCAGCCCAACACTTAGCCGGCGTCCCATCTCCGCCTTGGGCCGAGCCCATCTGGGGTGAGGCCCTTTTATTTTATTTTTCCTGTGTTAAATTCTGCCAAGTCCCAGGATTTTATTATTTTGTGATGTTTTGCGACGACTATTGCGATAGATCTAGGCCTCGGATGGAGATGCGCCCAAAATTAAATTTGTTGCTTGTGATGTGATCTAACTTTTTGCTTTAGTGAGTTTATTCATTTGAGGTCATCTAGTTGGTGCAAATGCTTGATTAATACTGCTACTTGTTGTTAATTTTTGTTCGCTATTATTTTTAGCAAAGTTTGGTTGATGTTTGTGTCACATCCATGACGCCTATGCCAGAGATTCTTTCTTGTATGGTTAAGCATCATGTGTAATTCAATTAGATGCATTCACTTGCCATGTTTACCTGCTATAGCTATTTCATATCTTGCTCCCTAGTGGTGTACCTTATAATCTGTGCTGTTTTTTGTATAAAGTTGCCTACTTACATGCCTTATAGTTAATGGTCCATGCTTCATATGCTTTAGCTCCAATGTAATGACTTGCTCCTTGCCATGTATACTTTGATACCATGTATTGCTATGCCATGATATCTCTACTGGTCATATAGTTGTTGAGCTCCCAAAGTGCTTACCTATTTTTTGCTGTCAACTTCTCTAAATTCTACTAAGTCTGGACTATGTTTAAGCTGTCTTACATGCCTTATACGTATTCATCCATGGGTCTTTTGACCATAAATGCAATGTAGGAACTCATGAGCATCATGTAGGCTTGATGTAGATGTGTTGTATGTTCATTTTGGAGCTTGTTTGATATTGCTTTACCTGCTGTTTAGAGAGCATGTTATTAACCTTTTGCCATGTTTTCCTAAATTTCTACTAAGTCTTAAACTAGTAGGATAATTTAGCTTTTTTCTTGGGTTATAATTATTATTTCTTGATGCTCATATACATGAAAACTTGATGCCATGCCATTCGTGTCATGTATAATGTTGATCCACATCATTTTGGTGCATGGTTGCAACCTGTCGCATGTTGGTTCATTGCTCTGAAGTGTGCTACCTGTTATTGGCAGTTTGTGTTCATAACTTGTGTTGCTTGTATCTTTTTAATCGTAACTCCGTTTGGGGTGTTCTTTACATGTAACTTGACTAGAATTTCTTGTACTTTGTGTTTATGATACAACTGTTATCCTGTTATTCCTTGGATTGGGCTATCACATTATTATATGATTATTATAATGTTGACTATATTCGATGAATGATGGAAGGTCAGGCTATCCCGCCTCGTCGCTTTGTTCCATTTGAGTCACCTAGGATCCGAGTTCCGAGTATTAGTTCTAAGACTGAGCATGCCTAACCGCGTGTGGGATGCTATGGGGTCCCCTTTTCTTACCTACCTAGCTTCAAACAATTCTAGTGGTGGCCCAAGATGATTTACCATTTTCAAATCGTGTGTGTGTCTGTCGGGTCGCTCCTAGCAGACTTTCTTTTAAACAACCCGGACCTGTGGGGACATGGTTTCCTATTGGTCCACCCTTGGCCGGAGAGGGCCCGAGCCTCATTGAGTGCTTCGGCAACCCAAACCCTATTGAGATGGAAGAGTCTGATTCGAGAGCGCGGCAGGCTTTTGGATTGGGTGTTGATTCCCCGGGGGCCACCCGGATTTGTTCGTTGTTAGTTAGATGGACTATGTCGTTCCGGATCTCTCAGGACTAAATCATAAAATGGCTGCGTGTGATGGGTAGAAACTGAGAGAGATGGGTGTGCGAAGCCTTGTAATGGGCAGTTGGTACACCCCTGCATGGTTAAATCTTTTCGAGAAGCCGTGTCCACGGTTATGGACGACTTGGAACCTACGTCTTGTTCATAGATAACATCAACCGAATCATAACTAAAACTTGATCAACGTGTGTGTGCCTTGACTGGTTCTTCTTCGTTGGGATGCGAAGGGGAGGACAAGGATAGGGTAGGTGTTATGTTTACGTAATTAACTGATAGTAAGACTTGTTGGAGCCGATTCCTCATCGAATGCTTGGCTTCTCATCTTACCCTGAATAGAACGTTAGCCACTCAAATATTGCTAGTGCGGCTGCAACCTCACCACTACCCTCGTCTTATCGTGGAAAGTTAGTTACAAGACTTGTTGATATAGCTCACCCCTTCTTCTCTCTTTTACGCACGTTATGCAAACGATCTTGGACTATAGAGGAGCTCGACGACCCTTCTTCTGGACGCCTTCGCGGAGACTCAACGACCCTTCTTCTGGACACCTTCGCGGAGACTCGACGACGATTAGTTAGGTGGATCCCGTCGGAGAACCTGGACCCGTGTGGTTACGGGAATGGTGTGTTTTACCTTTGCCAGTAGGAATTTGATTGTATTCTGTACTCAAGACATATATCTTCCACTGATGTAATGTATTTAAGGCAGTTGTATGCCGATTGTATGAGATGTTGTATCCTTGTAGCTGTAATGTGGTGATATCATGTTGAAATCCGAGACATATGGCTTCTGTTGGGGAACGGGGCAGAAAACAATACTTTTTCATGACCTACGCGTCCTGAACCTAAGACCTATGCTATGGCGATGAAAGTAACGGATGGAGATAGGTCACATACCAGTATGTAGTCCGTTAAGCGGGAAACGTTCCCACGTGAACGTGGTTGATGTAGTCGTACCATCAATCCCCGATGCCGCGCAGATCCACGATGACTCCAGTAGCCACCCGGTCCTTACAGACCGATGACGGGATTACGTCCCCGTCGGAACGATGTCGGTGAAGACGTCGCGACACGGCCTCAACGATGAAGGAGCACCGCAAGTGTAGCTCCTCGTACGGTGTACCCGACATCCCTCCGGGCTCCGAACCAGGCGAGCAGCAGAAATAAGATGGATTCGGATCCCAGCAGCACGACGACGTGCGTATAGTGGAGAAACCTCCAACCCAGTGCAACCACTAAACAAGAGGAGTCCGCTCAAGGAAGGAGAAAATAGAGAGAAAGAGAGATCAACAGAATTTATCTGTATTTTTCTGGAATTTTCTATATTGAAAAACGGGCACCCACAAAATCTATATATAGGGGAAAAAGGGGCACGCAGGAGCTACAACTAGCAATGTGGTACTAACCACAATTGCTAGCCGTGGCTACCAGCACGCATGTGGCTGGCTGGCCCATGGCCTTGGCGCACCATGCATGCATGTGTGCATGGCCGTGGGTGGCCAAGTAGGCCAAGTGGCCACTTGGGCCAAAGCGCATGCGCCTAGCACCCTTTTTTCTCTTTTTCTTTTTCTTTTTATTTTCTTCTTCTTTCTCTTTCTTTTAAAGAAAAATAAAAGAACCTTTATTCCATTTAATTATTTAAATTATATTTTAATGTTTAATTCATTTAATTAAATAACAAAACATATCTAAATAACTTTTCAACCAATTCGGAACTACGGAACTTTCTCCGTCTCCCCTCCGAAACGATTTCAGAGTTCTCTCTTATTTCTCCAGCGATCCCGAATCTATCCTTATTGCGTCGAATACCATTAAGTGTGACACCCTACGGTCCGGGAAACAACAGACATGATCAAGACACTCTCTTGATCAATGACCATCGATCAGACCTGGTTACAATCCTAGATGGCCCCTGCACTTCCATCGAATTAACTTCATCGTTGAACCGTTAACTTTGAGTCCTGATCCCTTTGTCATACGGTACTTTGTTTGTCCGAGGTTTGATCGTCGATATCCAATACCTAGTTCATCCTTGTTACCGACAAAAATATTTACTCGTTCCTGTGATATTGCAACCACGTGACCTAGTCACACGTTTGCGCAAAATTTATGATGCAATATCACCGAGTAGGCCCAGAGTACCTATCCGTCACTCAGATGGACAAATCCCGTTTTGATCTATTTGCATACTCATCAACTTATCTACTTCGGAATACCCAAGATACACCTTTATGGTTACCATGTTTCAGTGTAACGGTTAATGCACTCAAAGAATCCTAGTAGATAGCACTTATGTATGATCATCACAGTTTTAAGGATCGGGTCACTACGTTTATAGTTATCGCAATGTTGAAATATGTGACTGGATCACATTGCAACACTTCCGGTGGGTGTGTGTCCATCATGTCATTCTCCCAATGACATGACCCCATTGTCAATAGACTGTTCACATCTCATGATCAGGAAACCTTGATCATCAATTGCCCAATGGACTAGTATACTAGAGTTAACTAGGGACCTGGTTGTTTGTATACCACACGTGTATTAAAGTTTCCGCTTAATACAGTTATAGCACATTATAAAACTTATTATGAACTAATGGAATATGCCAATAAACATATTTTATTTTCCTCTAGGGCACATTCCCAACAGTCTCCCACTTGCACTAGAGTACAAATAATCTAGTTGCATTTTTCTGTGGATCATAACTCCATATCATCTATATGGTTATAGATCATGCTTGCTTGTGAAAAAGGTTGTATCAACGGTCTCGGTACCATTCAGATCCGTATGTCTTTTGCAAATCATTAATGTCACCTAGTTTGACATTACTTTCATTATCCATTATAATGATGAGGTATATATTTGGCGGTAGAGTGAAACTTTGTTTGTTGTGTTTCTGCAATGACATCCGTTGGGTCACGCGGACTTTCCCTTAGTCATGCACACTAAAAATCACTCAGTCAGAAGCCATATCATTGTAGATTTAATCCTTAGTGCATTGTATGCAACTTTGATGTCTAACCAATGTTTCTTTCAACTTAGGCATTTATTAGCATGATGTCTCAATTTTCTAGGTTAGTGTCAGAACTTGAACCAACATAACTTTATGGTCAAGTTCACTATCCTTTACAAATTAGAGATGTATCCTAAGTTCTCTCCAGACACTGAAGGATAAACTTAACTCTTTGTTCCATGATTTACTCATAAATCATATCACAACATGTTCTTCTTACTAAGAACTTGGGTCACATTACGTCGAGTACAAAACTTTGGTTTTATATGAAAAAACCTATGACAGGGTCATAAAGGATGTAGCACATCCATTTCTTTCATTTAACCATCATTTAACCATTATTCTTGTACTGAGATTAACTCGATACTTCTCTTGGATATACAAGTAAGAACTACCTTCTTGACTTGTCCCATTCTAAACTTCTTCAGAATCTTATCCAGGAAAGTATTCCGACTCAATGTTATTAAACGTATTAATCTATCTTAATAGATTTTCAATGCTTAACTTCATTCATGAAAGATATCAATAATCATTAATACCAACTACACCAATCACAATTTGTTATATATGAGAATGTTTTCACGCTCTAACTCAAATATGTCAGCCACATAGAAGACTAGGATAACACTCCCATTGATACCACTCAAAATATGTCGTCCACATATTAAGTTTAGGAAACTGTTCAGCTCCCACTCAGTTTTATGCAAATGCATGTTTCTCAATATTTTGGCTAAGTCCAAAATCACTTTGATCATCCATCAAATTGAGAATTCCGGTTAAGAGACACTAGCATCCATATGTTTTCCAAAACCTTCTTGTTGTACCAATTACAACACTTTTTCAAATACAGGATTTGAGGAAGTCACGGTATTGATAACAATTTGGATACATCATAGTGAATATCCCATTGACTCAAGAATCTCTACATATTGTAGTCAACCTTTTTGAATTTTTCAGAAACATCCTGCATGACAAATCGATCTTGATGTCTTCCTTTGATGTTCACATTTATTCCTTATAACCTTGAAGTTATTGAGAATATCAAGTAACCTTTTTACTCGATAAGATTCAAGTAATATTAAATGTAACTCAATATATGATTTCATGACTCATAGTCATTTCTCATACTCAGGTCCACCATCGCTTCTTCGTAGTCCATAGGTATGTCTTGTTCCATCAACATGACAGGTGAATCATGAATATAATTTTGCACAAGGGGCAAATATGTATTCTTGAATCCTACTTTGTTCAGTTAAAGTTTCAAGTGAAACACCATGATCATTATCATCATTTTCTCCTCTAACTGTAGAGCTTTGGTTCCGAAACATATTCCGTTGTGCTACTCTGACATATGGAGGCAAGGTCAATTACCTTGGTTGAACTTTCACTTTCTTCCATTAACAAATTTATCAAGAAGACTTCTTGACAAACACCAAACTTATAGCAACACAAGGTTTTCTCCTTTGGTTCTAGTTGTGGATGATGCATCCATAGTTGACTAGGGATACCCTACAAAGACAATTTATCACATAAATCAAACTTCCTAGAAACCACGATTCACCATGGCTCATATGGTGTTGGTTTCCACGAACTCAGATGGTTTCCTATTCTGAAGTGAGTGTTTGCATATTAAATTAATAACTCTAAACTATAATATCTTAACTCGGTAGGAGATAACTTATACCATACACTATTCAATAGAGTATGATTATAATGTTCATGCACATCAAAAATATTGAAGTGTCTTAAACATTGTGATTTGTGGAACAACTTTCACACAAGTCCATATGCCCAAGGCTAACTCCAAAAATTTGTCACTTTGATAAAATCGTAGAGACTGGCTTTTCTTTTTAATTCAATACCCGTCTTCATTCTAAAATCCCTTTGATCACATCAAACTATTTCAGTCTCATGTTTCATTAGTGAATACACATATTCATCTAAGTCCACATATGAAGTTCAAGAAATAATGAAATTTACTACATGCTGAAATATGGTACATCATTATGAATGATATTCAACAATCAGCGCAAACTCTGTTTTACCAGAATGCAGAGTTTCAGTCATCTCACCTAAAGAGGCATGGTTTGCATGTGTCAAGGGATCAAGTATCTCAAGACTTCATCAAACCAATCATGACTTAAACGGTAGTGTCATTATTAGGTATGGATAATTCTTGGCATTGCAATATTTCTTATAAATGATCAATTACTATCAACAATATAAGATTAACTCATTCATAATCATAATGTGACCATAAAAGATATCATTCATAAAAGAAGAACAAGTGACTTGTTTCTCACTAATATGAATAATTGTCTTCACGAGATGCAAGACACACTAATAAAGTCCACACTCAAACGATCATAAATTTATTCATATATTAATTAAATTATAGATGTAGAGGGAGAATGTTGTCGACCATCAACTATCTTGATTATCGTCAGAACACATTGTCACCTCATCCCTTCCAAGCCACTCTTTAAGCAGTAAGTTCAAGTATCGAATACTTAATCATCCGCAATTAGTGTTTTGTGGGGAAAGACATTTATAACCCGTATATCAAATATACTTTCTCCGTCGATGACTATTCATGCATTTGTTCTACCTTTAAAGTTCAGAACTTTAACCATGAGCTCATGACAGGTGAACGATTCTCCTTCATGACATAGTCTAGACACGGTCTTTGTAGCTGGGAGGAAGCGGATGCAACTCCCTAGTTATCGCAAAAGAACCGGTCATTCAGTAGTCCAAGTTATACACAAGGTGTTCATGTATCTTATACATTTTCCATGTGACTTTCTCAGCAGGTTGTTCCTTCCACCATCGTTGAAAGAAACCCCGTCCATATACTCATTCTTCATTACTCTGATTTGCGACTTAGTGCTTTTAAGTACACCTAGCATGTCATACGTGTTGGTGTCGTTAACATGCATTCATAATTCAGATTTCATAGAATGAAGTATGGTGTATTGGACAGTCATTCATAAGTGACGTTGAGTACGATACTCATCATCATCTTCCTTAATTACGGAGTTATCTGGTGCATCTCCTAGCAGTTCTCGTATTACGTTTAGCAAGTCATTATTAATGAGTATGTCTCTAATGGTGTTGGTACCAATCAATGAAGTAAGACCCGTCTACCTTAAGTTCTTCATCACGCATAAAAGAGCCATAGTTATAAACATTGGGTATGACATTATCTACAATGATATTTGCTAAGACATGAAGATTAAGTTCATAATAGGAGTTCGTGTTTTTAAAAACAATTCTGGAACTCCCACTCAGACAAACATCCCTCATAGTTTATTCTAAGTGATTACACGATCGTTGAGAAATATACCTCCCCCGTGTGACACGACCATCAGTATATTCTCAAGGTAGGCCATCATGCCAATCACATCATCCATGTGACTCATGCTCGATCTTTCGATCATTATGTCTCGAGGCCATATCTGCATATGCCAGGCTCGCCACAATAACCTTAGTGATTATATGCCGCGTATGCAAGTCCATGTTTCTGGACATGCTAGGCTTGCTCCACCCATCTCATTTGAACGCTAATATGTTTGACACCCGTGTGACAGGCGATGCCTCCATAATGGAGATCTTTCCAGATGGTGCTTCACTAAGGAAGGACACTTTGTTGGATTAGTGAGGGATCATCCTATAATGCTATCGTCGTATATCTAATATAAGCAAAACACCATGCAACAGTTTAAATCATACTAACTATGATTCCCCCTGCAAATTAAAGTTTGGACGCCTCTACTTTATCTTTTGCAAGTTTTACGTGGCTGATAGGGCTTTTGAGACAGAACCGTTTCTATGCCTACGAACATACAACCACAACACCAATCCCGCAATTGTCTCTATTACACCCCTGTCGGGGCCCTCCGTTGCAAACGTCTTCGCATCGCTAATGTTAGAGAGATAGACACCCCCAGCCACTTATATGGTACAAGCCATATGTCAAGCGTGGAACCAGTCTCGCGTAAACGCGTAAGGTCGGTCGGGGCCGCTTCATTAGGACATTGCCGCAATACTAAATGAGTACACGTGGGAGGGTAACAATTGGAGAGTTGATGCCACATACTAGATGTGTTCTATCCGTACAATACATCTACGCATAGCCTTGCTCATGATACCACTGTTGAGGAACGGGGCGGAAAACAATAATTTTTCATGACCTACGCGTCCTGACCCCAAGACCTATGCTATGGCGATGCAAGTAACGGATGGAGATAGGTCATATACCAGTATGTAGTCCGTTAAGCGGGAAACGTTCCCGCGTGAACGTGGTTGATGTAGTCATACCGGAAATCCCCGATGCTGCGCAGATCCACAATGACTCCGGTAGCCACCCGGTCCTTATAGACCGATGACGGGATTACGTCCCCGTCGGAATGTTGTCGGTGAAGACGTCGCGACACGGCCTCAACGATGAAGGAGCACCACAAGTGTAGCGCCTCGCGGGATTACACACATACGGTGTACCCGACGTCCATCCGGGCTCCGAACCAGGCGAGCAGCGGAAAGAAGATGGATCCGGATCCCAGCAGCACGACGCCGTGCGTATAGTGGAGAAACCTCCAACCCAGTGCAGCCTCCAAACAAGGGAGTCCGCTCAAGGAAGGAGAAAATAGAGAGAGCAAGATCAACATAATTTATATTTATTTTTTTGGATTTTTCTGAATTAAAAAAGGGACACCCACCACATCTATATATAGGGGAAAAAGGGGCACGCATGAGCTACAACTAGCAATGTGGTACTAACCACAATTGCTAGCCGTGGCTAGCAACCACGCATGTGGTCGGCCGGCCCCTGGCCTTGGCGCACCATGCATGCATGTGTGCATGGCCGTGGGTGGTCGAGTAGGCCAAGTGGCCACATGGGCCAAAGCCATTGCGCCTAGCACCTTTTTTTTCTTTTTCTTTTTCTTTTATTTTTCTTTCTCTTTCTTTTAAAGAAAAATAAAAGAACCTTTATTCAATTTAATTATTTAAATTATATTTTAATATTTAATTCATTTAATTAAATAATAAAACATATCTAAATAACTTTCTGAACAATTCGGAACTACGGAACTTTTTCTGTCTCCCCTCCGAAACGATTTCAGAGTTCTCTCTTATTTCTCCGGCGATCCCGAATCTATCCTTATTGCGTCGAATACCCTTAAGTGTGACACCCTACGGTCCCGGAAACAGCAGACATGATCAAGACACTCTCTTGATCAATGACCATCGATCAGACCTGGTTACAATCCTAGATGGCCCCTGTGCTTCCATCGAATTAACTTCATCATTGATCCGTTAACGTTGAGTCCTGATCCCTTTGTCATACAGTACTTTTTTTGTCCGAGTTTTGATCGTCGGTATCCAATACCTAGTTCATCCTTGTTACCGAAAAACATATTTACTCATTCCTGTGATATTGCAACCCCGTGACCTAGTCACACGTTTGCGCAAACTTTATGATGCAATATCACCGAGTGGGCCCAGAGTACCTATCCGTCACTCGGATGGACAAATCCCGTTTTGATCTATTTGCATACTCATCAATATATCTACTTCGGAATACCCAAGATACACCTTTATGGTTACCATGTTTCAGTGTAACGGTTAATGCACTCAAAGCATCCTGGTAGATAGCAATTATGTATGATCATCACGGTTTTAAGGATCGGGTCACTACGTTTATAGTTATCGCAATGTTGAACTATGTGACGTGATCACATTGCAACACTTTCGGTGGGTGTGTGTCCATCATGTCATTCTCCCAATGACATGACTCCATTGTCAATAGACTGTTCAAATCTCATGATCAGGAAACCTTGATCATCAATTGCCGAATGGACTAGTATACTAGAGTTAACTAGGGACCTGGTTGTTTGTATACCACACGTGTATTAAAGTTTCCGCTTAATACAGCTATAGCACAGTATAAAACTTATTATGAACTAATGGAATATGCCAATAAACATATTTTATTTGCCTCTAGGGCACATTCCCAACAGTTTCGTCATATGTCACGGTGGGTCAGATATGTGCTTCGTTCTCGGGTATGGGCGGAATCGTCCAGATCTGAAACAGTACCGCATATCGGGTCTTACAGTCTACCAAAGATAATAGGGAAAAAAAAATCTTGCACTGAACCAAGTACTATAAAGTCGGTAGGATAGTTTACCTTTCCACATAGGACTTCAACATCTCTCACAATTCCAATGGGAGAGATAGTTTCCTTGTTTGCTAGATAAATAGTAACATCTATCTCTTCAAGTTGACAGGGTGAAATCTCACCCTTGATATCCTGATAGAGTGAATAAGGAATAGCGCTATCACTTGATCCCAAATCACATAGCCCATAATAATTATGATCTCCTATTTTAACAGATACAACTGTTGTACCTGAAATTGGGCCTTTATTCTTGGCTGTAACAATGTTAGTGGAAACATCACAAAAATTTATATTGGAATCTAAAACATCATTAGTAACAAGATCTTTAACCAATGCAACTTGAGGATCGACCTTGATCTGGTCCTCAGGCTCGTCAGTTCTTCTCTCAATTTTATTTATTATGCCTTTCACAAAAGAGTGCTCCCTTATCCTTGCTGGAAAAGGGATTTTTTCATATATAACTGCAGGAAAAATAGGGTCAGCAACATTAACTGGAACAGGTAATTCCTTGAAGGGTTTATGGTACTGATCCTTCTACTTTTTAGAAGAGTCAACATGAGAGGCAAAGTCCTTACAAAAAGAAATCATTAGCTGGGAATCAAGACCAATCTTAGAGAAAAAGGTATTAAAGTAATCAGTTTTCACATAGCTCTCAATATAATCATGCTCATAATTTTTAACGGGTTCAATACCTTTATCAATTTCCCAGTCTTCAGTGTTCTTTTGAATCCTTTCTGTGAGATCCCATCTTTCCTCAATGCTTCTCGTTTGAAATACCCCACTAGAGGAGGAATCCAGCATCTCCTTATCCTGACGAGAAAGCCTGGCATAAAAATTTGTAAGTATAATTTACTTGGGGAGCTCATGATTAGGACATTTGAGCATTAGGGACATCAATATCCCCCAAGCTTGAGCGATGCTTTCTCTGACACGTGACCAATAGTTGTAGATATAATTCTTGTCTCGATGAATTTCATGAAGAGGATGAAACTTTGTATAAAAGAGAGACATAACCTCTTGCCAATTAAGCAAATGTGAGTTATCGAGAAGCTTATACCAATCTGAAGCCTTATCTATAAGTGATATGGAGAATAATTTCATCATGACAAACTACATTGACACACCTGCAAGCTTAAATAATGAACATAGTAGTGACAAATATAATAGGTGTTCACCTGGATGTGTGTCTCATGCATAACGATTAGCCAAGACATAATCGATAATGCTAGTTGGTATTTTACAAGGAAAATTTTCATTAGGGGTAGGAGTAACCACCATTGTAGTGGGGCGTTTCCGCAAAAGCAACGAACCAAGAGTAGAGTTTTCCATAAGGACAAAGAGTAGCAACAGCAAAATAAAGCCAGCACGCAAAATATAAAGCTTTCCTTACCAGCTTCACTTACCAATAGCGCTACCCTCCCCGGCAACGGCGCCAGAAAACAATACTTGATGACCCTCAACTGTAGGGGATCTATTGTAGCGTTTTTGAAAAGTAAGAGTGTCGAAACCAACGAGGAGCGGAAGGTATTGATAAGTGACTTTGGACAAGGAATAACTGCAAGCACTGAAAGATAATTGTTTAGGGGTTTTCGGTATAAGCAACGAGAAGGTAAAAACAAGCGAAGTAAATAGTGTTGAGGAGAAGAAAGTGGCCCAAGCCTTTTGAGCAAAGGATAAGCCTAGCAACTGAACTTATAAAGACTAAAGTGTTCTTGAGGACACACGGGAGAGGTAGTCATGTGCTTTCGCCATAGTCCGTATCGGTACTATGTTTTGTATTGATAAGTGTTGAGTGGGTGGATCTATGCTAGTACACCTTATAGACTAAGACAAGTGCACTCTTATGATTAAACACCTTGCAAGAATCCGCAAATACAAGGTAGAAATTAACGGAAAAGCCTAACTAAAGCAATAAGATCAAGGATCTATTATTCCCTTGTGCAAAAGCGTTCGAACTTTGGTTCAAGTTTCTGTCACTCCGGCAACCCACCGTAAGCATTCTTTATACACAATGCATTCCCCTAGGTCCTTAACAAGGCGAAGTGTTATGTGTTCGACTCACACAACACCACTAGGAAAATAACAACACAACTTAAATATAAAACAACACATATTACTTCAACATCATATGACTACTAACAACTAGACTTCTTCCATGTCCTCAAGAACTAAAGTAACTACTCACAAGACATAAAAGAGATCATGATCAGTGGTGATAAATCGATGATAAACAATCTGGACATAACAATAATTCTCCAACAAAACTCAATAGAATTCACCAAAAAGGAGTAATCAACACCGGTAGAGTAGAGAGGATAGATAGTACGACTTACAACACAAGTTGCAATCGTGAGATGAGATAGGATGAAGATGGAGATGGTCATGATGTTGGGGATGATTTTGATGATGATCTCGATGATGCCCGTTTCGATGGTGATGATCTCCCCTTCCGGAAGGTGTTCTCCCCGGTGGAATCTTCCCGCCGGAGATGTCTTTTCTTCTTTGTAGGTTTCCTCCATGGAGCGGCAGCTGAACTTGCGAAACTCCTCCTCTTTTAGGGATTTTGGATGACAAGGGATATATATGCAGAAGGGGGGAGCCAGGAGTGGCCCCAGCGGTCCCGGCGGCCTCCCGGCGCGGCCCTAGTGGGGAAATTATTCTTTGGAAAATTACCCTCCGTTGATTTTCAGCTCATTTGGAGATGTTCTATTTCAACAACTTACTGTCCACTTTTCTCCGCTGAAACTTGCGTCTGCTGTTTCGACACCGAAAAGTTGCAAACTGTGTAAAACAAGCCAAAACAACATAAGAACAACATCATATTGTGAAATATATCAATGAATAGGGTGAATTACGATATAAAATGGTGATGCATTTTGGAGGTATCAGGGTGCCTGGGCTTCCCTAAGCTTGAGATTTTTCCTCTGGTTTTCCTTTGCACAACACTTATCATAAATTAATTAGAGCGGTGAGTACACTTTCAGATAATCTACCAAAATTGGACCTAATGCAAAGATTGATTTTTTCAGGTGCACTTCTGTAGCTCAAATAAGAAAACTGAAAACAAATGGAAGTTTAGCAATTGTATAGAGCATTCTGTCAAAAACATTCAGATCAAAAAGATGATCTGGTGATTTTTGGTGAATTTTGCCGTCAAGCAGACATAATATGTTTCTGGACAACATGTCACAACTTTTGCTTCCCTTATCATAAGAGGCTAAAACTTGGCACAAAACTTGAAAATAAAGATAAAATGGAGTTGCTACAGTAGTAACAACATCCAAGACACAACAAAAGAAAAATAAACCTTATCCGTTTTGGGCTGCCTCCAGAAGCGCTTCTTTAAAGCGAGTAGCTAGGCGTGGGTGTAACGATGCTCACAAAAGAATAAAAAGTTGAAGCACAAAAGAGAGCATCAAAGGATCAAACATAAACCACATTTAAGTCTAACATGCTTCCTATGCATAGGCATCTTGTAAGAAAATAAATCATTGAAGCACAAAGTATCAAGCATAGGAATGTAAAACAAGAACACCTTAAAGATTTTCAACATGGAGCTAGTGTTTTCCGAACATGCAAATTTCTACAGATTTTTTCCCTCTCTCATAATAATTTTCAGTAGCATCATGAAAAAACTCAACAATATAACTATCACATAAATCATGATTTTCATGATCTACTAGCATATAATCATATAAACTTTCTAAGAAAAAATCCTCATCATTAAGAACATCCATAGTAGGCAAAACTAGAGGGTTATCATAAGACTTATCAAAATAGCAAGGGTTATCATAAATAACAGTAGAAAAATCATCCTGCATGTCTCATTCATAGGGGCATCATGGCCACAAGCAGCAATTACATCAAAAAGGGATATTTCAAAAGATTCAATAGGATCATAACAATCAATATAAGATAAATCCTCCTTTGCTAAGCATGAAGGGAAATCATATAAAGTAAGACTCAAAGAGTAACTCTCATTAGTAGGTAGATATGGGTAGCTAGTCCATTCTTCCTCCCTTTGTTCATCACTCTCCTCCTTTTTTAATCCAATGAGCTTTTAGTTTCAACAATTTCTTCTTCCATAGAGTCCTGCAAAGAATTAGTCTCTTCCTCTTGTGAAGAGAACCTTTTGAGATAATCAGTAATATAAGAATTATCATTAAAATTCTCAAAGAAATATTTAAGTGTAGCAAGACTATCAGATTTATATGGGGCATCTTCAATATTTTCAACAAAGGAAGCAATTTCATAGGCACCCTTAAAGACAACAAATTCTTCTATTTGTGCTACATTAAAGAAATCATAATGTACCTTAACACAAGAAGCCAAGGTTTCATTATCATTACACCATCATTGGAAAGGAAGGTGTTTAAACATCAAGCAACAACAAGATTCATCACAACAAAAAGATTTATCATAATCAGAGCATAAGTTTCTAGCATATCTATCAAGCCGATTCATTATTTTCCATATAAATATCCCTTTTTCAGATAAGCGGTATTCCTTATATTATTTTTGTTGATCCTCAGTGAATCCACCTTGCCAATAAGATCTAGTTTGAAAGAATTTAACTATTGTAAGTGTGACGCCCCCAAAATCAGACCGTGTACAGTAATCATACACGCAAGGTACACGATTGAGATTAGGGACTCACGGTGCGATATCACAACACAACTCTACAAATAAAATAATACAAGTTGTTTAATACAAGCCAGGGGCCACGAGGGCTCGAATACAACAACTCGAGAGCACAAAGTTAGCGGAAGCAATAGTATATGAGTCCAGACACAAGAATAGAAGGTTGCCTTAAGAAGGCTAGCACAAATAACAACAGATCGAAAAGGCGAGGCCTCCTTCCTGGGAACCTCCAAACTACTCCTGGTCAACGGGGAACTCGACGCCGTAGAAGGCATCGGGGATCTTCATGTTGCGGTGGTCGACATTGGGGATCTCCTTCTCCTGGACTCCAAGGCTCCAACTCGACTGCAGCGGCCGATCAGGCAAAACAAAAAGGGGGAAATAAAGCAAGGGTGAGTATCTAGCATACCCGCGAGTCTTACGTCCGCTACTAAGCATTTATGCATTTGTATCAAATAGAAAGGGGAGGCTATATATAGTGGACTGCAAGGTAGAAATCAGAATAAGGGTAAGAAGCTAGGCCTATCGAAGACTAGCATCTTCTGACGTGTCTTGCAGCACAAGGAGAGAATCAGCCAACAGTTCATATAAAGCATAAAGTAACAATGAAGCATAAGTTGCTACATTATTGTATAATAGTAAGTTGTAATGATTAATAATAATAATGCCTCTGAGTTCCCCTCCTCGACTTCCCTGCGAGGAAGAAAACCCGGAACCATACAGTTTAATAGTAATAGTTTGTAGTGGTAAGATCCAGCTTCATCATAAAGCGTCCTGTTACCGTGGACACGGCTATTCGAATAGATTAAACTCCCTGCAGGGGTGCACTACTGTTCAGCCTACACACTCAGATCTCGATGGTGGCTTACACCTTGTTAGGGAATGCCCCACCGAGGCTATCCGACACATCGCAGTTCATCCTAGGCTCAGCAGAGAGGCCATCCGCCGGACTATATCCTATGCGCCAAGGGGTCTAGGTCCCTCACCCTTGCACGCTCCTGGACGGTACGAGACTGGCCGGTGAAGCAAAAGCAAATCCAAACACACCTGCTACAGCAAAGAAGACAAGACCGCTTCCCGGCAATCAGCCCGTGGTACTGCTGGCGTCTGAAGAGCTTTCGGACAAACTACGACGCGGGGGAGCCCATAACTCCTTATCCCATGTGAAGGTAGTGCGTACAGGCCTTTGCGGCCCCTCAAGTCATCCACCGAACCATTTAGCATTTTAATTAACCTGCGTGACAACCGTTATCGTTGCCTCGACTTAAATGATCCGCGGACAACGACAGCAGTCAGGACCACCAGTATATTAGTGCCTGCCCTGTCGTCCCACCAAGTCTCTGCGGTTACCAACAAGGTGAACCGACTCCTTACCTTATCTCGCGTGTGCTCTTGGTAGAGCTCGACTTTCGTGGTTTGGTAACTCTCGCGAGATATGAGCAGGGGCCAAGCACGCCAGTACGTCGGTCGTACCCTCCCTGTCGTTCCCAACGCAATACCGCTCGCGGACACCGTTGGGTCGCCCGACTTCTTACCTTAAGGACAACCGTTGATTAGGTACCTAGAGCGGCTATACAGAGTCAACAACGAGTGGAGGTAAGAGGATTACTTCTCGATAGCTCACACTTGATGGTGGCTCGGCAGAGCCGAGCTAGGGGGCCTTAGGCGGTGTCTGCATTGTATCGTACCTGTAACAGTTAATATATCGTATCCGTGTTCACTCCCCTGAGTGCTCACGGCCCGCTATCTAATCCTAGCTAACAATGTGCAGGGCTCACTGCTGAATAATGTATAATTATAATAGGCAGCATAGGATAAAGGAAGGTACATCAAGGGGCAACAAAAATAGGCTATGCAATTGAATAGGATTGTAATGGTAGCACCATCAGTAACCATGCCTGGTGCAAGAAATGTACGGAAAAGATAGGCGATATCTGGGGAAGAGAATGGCTCTACGTGCCTGGAAGCTCGACGGTAGGGGCAGGGTCGTCGACGAAGTAGTCGTACCCGGCAGTAGTGTAGTCGGCGGTAGCAGCGGGGTCTACCGAAGAACAAAGGGGGGAAGAAACAGTAAATATAAAGCAATCATAGCAAACAGCTGAATGGCATGACGTATGCAATGTTAACGGTGTTCTAACGCGGTGCAAGGGGTATTGCTCGGAGCGGGAATTCATCCGGGGATGAACTACCAGATCAAGATGATTATCGACAGATGGCCCGAAGTGGGAAGGTTCCATGTCTGCAGTGTTAGAGACATCTGACAGACATGTGGATAGTGATGCATTCCAAACAACTTTTATGTTCAGAATATTTTCATTCGGAATTTTTTTCCCGGTACCGGGTGATTACCGGACAGACAATCCGGAGGGGGAAAATCTTGGGTTCGGTATGTTAGAGGGGTGCGGCGGATACGCGGGTAGAGTATTCTTATTTGTTATATTTTTCTGATCAATTTTCATGTATAAAGTTTTTGAATCTGACTTACGGTTTAAAAGATATTCAATTTCAAAGTTTAAATAATTTTAAATCAATTTCTGGATTTTCTTTTATTAATAAAACCTAACATTATCCACAGAGGGGTTGACTGGTCTAACCTGACCAGTGGCTCCTACTGGTCAGCCTCACAGGTAATAAAACCATTTTAATAATTTAATTAGCAGTGGGGGTCCCACATGTCATACACTAGACTTAATACTAATTCCCTTTAATTAACAACTGACAGGTGGGATCCAGGTGTAAGCCACACAGTGTTAAATATCTTAGTTTTAATTTATTTAAAAGGCCTAGGGCCCACCTGTAATACACTTAAGTTTGATTATCTATCTAATTAACTTCTAAGCCATGAGGGGCCCACTGGTCATTCACTCTGGGAGGGGTTATGTTTTCTTTTAACAGGTGATTAGCACTAAACTACCTGGCGGGTCCACATGTCAGTGGGTAAACCCACTGGGTGTAGCCCGTGCATGCCCATGCCGACGACCGGAGCACGGCGGCGCTGGTCGGGAGGGCACTCCGGTGACTACTAGAGCGGCGGAGGGAAAGGAATCGAACGGGTCTAGTGCCGCACCTTCAATGATGAACTCGTTGGGCTATGGGGATGGCCAAATCGGCGGCCACGACCTCAACCGACGGCGGCCGGAGTACGCGCGGGTGGGGGCGGCCACTGGAGGGGCGAATCGGAGTGCAGGAAGGAGGGGTAGAAGCAGGGGCTCACTATGAGTACAGTGGATGGCTCGGGGAGGCGCGAGGTGGCCTGTAGATGCGGCAATCGACGACGGCAGCGGCGGCTGTGGCGGACGGCGGCGGTGCAATTCGCTCGATGTAGTGGCGTAGACCTCGGCCTGGGTTGCGTAGAGGACGTAGGGAGGCAGGCGAAGCTAGGAGACACGCCGGAAGGACCCGTAGACGTCGGTGGCCACGCGGGCGCGGCGGCGCGGCCATGGTTGCACAGGTGCGCGCTCGGAGAGGAAAACGGGGGCGCAAGGGGTGAAAGGGGAGGGGGCTAGGGTTTCCCGGAGGGTGCGGGATCTTTATCCCCGCTGGGAGTTTGGCAGATGCCCGCCACGCCATGGCTCGCGGCCCCTGTAGCGGGAGGTAGGGGAAAAGGGGATGAGGTGGGCTAGGCTTGGCCCTGTGGGGGGCCTCGCTCGGGGCGTTAGATAGTTTTTTTTTTCTTTTTCTTCTTTTTTCTCTTCTTTTCTTTTATGTATTTAGTTATTTTAGATACTTTTTTATTTTTGTAAAATATAAAAGGTGTTCCATAATCAGTAACAAACATTACCAGAGGCCCAAAAAAAGTTTGGGGTTTTTATAAACTACTTTAATATTGTATTAAATTATCACATGGATAAATGTGGACTTGTATCTACTGTTTTGGATTGTTTGCATTTTTCTATGGACCAACAAATACCCAAGGTTAGCCTAACATGGTTCTATTACGTTTAGGCATTTAACAAAATTAGTTTTATAATTTTTGGATGAACTTTAATTTTGCACTTTGTTTTTAATATCAATTTCAAAAGGGTTAGGACTTTGGTTTGATTCCAGATGTTCAAGGTTCACTTGGCACATAGCTTTTAGCAAAAACAACCATGGTTTGAATATGATCAAGTGCAACGTTTTGATCAAGGCAAGATGAGTAAAAGTGATGAGAAAAAGTGATTAACAAACAGTGAGAGTGATTACTGTTACAAATACTAAGGGTGTTACAAATCTCCCCCACTACAAGAATTCTCGTCCCGAGAATTAAAATGTAGTGGAAGGGGTATAGCTTTGGTTTCATATTCTAAAGAATGTTCCGGTGCTTGTTGTCCTTCTCGAAGAAGTTAATCCTTCTCGTTGACTTCTTCATTTCTCTGCATCGGTGCATCTCGATGAGTTGTTATCCTTTTTCGTTGTTGCATCGTACCTACGAATAGGTTAGGGGGGAATGGGGTACAAGCTTAAGGTGGTCGGATCGGTACAAGCTTAATCAACCGATATGGTCGAAGGGAAAGGGGTACAAAGTATCGTCCCAGTATAAACTCTGGGAATACATCAAGAGAAACAAAGGAAGACATGAGAAGTTTTCAAGCGGATATGCACGCATTCGACGGTGATAACGAAGGATGAAAAGGGGTCCAGGGCATCAGGCATAAGCACTGAGTCTGATGTCAAGCTGGATATCACAAGGTAGAGGACTCGTTAGTTGCATACGAGGTCAAGCAAGAGGAATAACCTCGAGAACAGAAAGGTACAAGGGAGTCAGGTTTCGATCCTATGGAACAGTGAGTTATGGGCCCACATGGAATAAGAGGGGTCGTGACAAACAATGCGATCAAGTTGCAAGGTAAGTCAGAGAACAACTCATTAGGTATGTCGGCAACAACGTCGGTACCAAGGGCGAGGTACAAAGAGAACCATTTTCCTGCTCGTTAAGACGAGGCGGACCAATAGGCAAAGTTCTCGTCCATCGGTGGTTACCGAAATGTTATCAACATTAGTAACATGTTGTACGGACAAAGTAGTACACCAAAGTGTTTACATCAGCAGGGAATTATCACTGCTCGGATAATTTATATTCAAAGAAAGGGTAAACAGACCAATGGAAAGGAAAATGTGATGATACACAAGTATCAGCTGTATATCTTTCCCAAGGGAAAGTAGAGCAAGATATATACATGATCAAGTTTGTTTTGGAAGGGAGTCAAAGAAGGTTGTCGATGATATCACAAATCATCGGGGGCAAGGATGGTATTTCACATGATGAATCCAATTGGCACATGGAAGAAGAAAAAATGCTGATGATGACCACGACACTTTATGTCGAGAGGTTTCAAGAGAATGCAATCGAATAGCAACGACATCCAACAAACGGAATGGTGAGGCAAAAGATATTCGGTGTCATCGGTTGAAAACAACCTAGAACCACGAAATGGCTATGACATGGATAGGCATTATTTCATCACAATTCATAAGATGTAGTGCAAAGGCATGATATCCTCGAGATACTAGGGGTAATACTCGAAGGTAGAATGGTGGATCATAGATGTAGAAGAATTTATACCAAGGGGATAATTATCTTACGAGAAGCTTTCATGATAAGTTATACATAGTATCCACGGGCATGAACGCAATGTTTCAGGGTCGACTCCCACTTCTTCAATGCATAACCTTTCATTCACTTCTTGCTTTCGATGAAGTTGTAGAGTAGGAAATATATCTGATGTAACACCAGTAGAGTGTGACCCGTAGAAGTTTCTGGGTGCACACAGATGGATGAATCGTAGATACAACCCATAGGGATATTTTGAGAATCTATACGACAAAAAATAGGAACAAGAGATACAAGTTTGAAAGCAGAAGGTTGATGACACGGACTAGATGATACCGTTCACCAAAGGCATTTCTTATCAGGGGAAGCTCGTCAATGATTTAGGACGCAAAGGGACGTCAGTTAGCAATCCACCAAAAGGTCAGGTAGCGGTACACAGAGTCCGGTGTGGGTATCGGTACTCAACCATAAGAAGAAATAATGCAAAGATATTAGAGATAGAAGCATCGGAATAATTCGATGCTGAAGTACAAAGGAATTACGACTTCCATATCGGTGTATCAGATCCAGATACATCGATCAAACAAGAATAAGTTGAATAGAAGCTTGATGGTTAATCAATCAAGATTTGATTTATCGAGAACCAGCTCATGTCCAGAATGACGTCTGAGCCAGAAGAATGGATTCATAGGGATCAACTGATGATTGCGTGCACTATCACACACGATGATTCAACAGATCATAATGGCAATGCTAAGGGAGGTCATCGAAGACCACAAGACAAACAGGATTAATTACAGTGCAAGCAGGCAAGAAGAATCTCCAAAGCAGTAGGCTGCCAAGGATTGGCGCGAGATCGGATAGTATTTCAAAGTATTTAGGGAATCACAGGAACAACTTAGGATGGAGGAATCCTCGATAAATGTGAGAAATTATCTGCATGGTGCCAAGAAGCTGCAAGGCAGTAGGCTCAAAGGATTCCCGAATCAACGGAAAGTATTTCAATGCATCTTGTGAACACAACAGCAACTGGGTTTGAATGGATGAACGAAACGTGTATGTGGTTATACATACGGCCTTATAGGTGGTAGGGAATTATAAAGGTGATCGACACATATGGTCTCGGGAATTTTATCGGAGAGAAATTTTCAGAATCTTCTCGTGAAGCGAGCGATCATCTGTAATGAGGGGCTCTCCGGGAGGAAGTAGTCACGAGAACCTAATTTCAGAGTTAGCAAAATCTTTAACCCAAAAGACAAGAGAGAGCAGAGTCCTAGAGTAAAGTTACAGAGTAAAAGATCATAATACCATCCAGTTTGCGATGTGGGCCGATAAGCCACACGACGCTGTTAGTAAAGTAGTTTTGCAAAGACTAGACTCGACTTCGACCAAGGAGTGGAAAGGGGGTCTCCTACAGGCAGTAGGCTCTGATACCAACTTGTGACGCCCCAAAAATCAGACCGTGTACAGTAATCATACACGCAAGGTACACGATCAAAATTAGGGACTCACGGTGAGATATCACAACACAACTCTACAAATAAACTAATACAAGATGTTTAATACAAGCCAGGGTCCACGAGGGCTCGAATAAAACAGCTCGAGAGCACAAAGTTAGCGGAAGCAATAGTATATGAGTCCAGACACACGAATACAAGGTTGCCTTAAGAAGGCTAGCACAAATAACAACAGATCGAAAAGGCGAGGCCTCCTGCCTGGGAACCTCCAAACTACTCCTGGTCAACGGGGAACTCGACGCCATAGAAGGCATCGGGGATCTTCATGTTGCGGTGGTCGACATCAGGGATCTCCTGCTCCTGGACTCCAAGGCTCCAACGTCGACTGCAACGTCCGATCAGGCAAAATAAAAAGGGGGAAATAAAGCAAGGGTGAGTATCTAGCATACCCACGAGTCTTACGTCCGCTACTAAGCATTTATGCATTTGTATCAAATGGAAAGGGGAGGCTGTTCATAGTGGACTGCAAGGTAGAAATCAGAATAAGGGTAAGAAGCTAGGCCTATCGAAGACTAGCATCTTCTGACGTGTCTTGCAGCACAAGGAGAGAATCAGCCAACAGTTCATATAAAGAATAAAGTAACAATGAAGCAGAAGTTGCTGCAGCCTTGTATAATAGTAAGTTGTAATGATTAATAATAATAATGCCTCCGAGTTCCCCTCCTCGACTTCCCTGCGAGGAAGAAAACCCGGAATGATACAGTTTAATAGTAATAGTTTGTAGTGGTAAGATCCAGCTTCAGCAAAAAGCGTCCTGTTACCGTGGACACGGCTATTCGAATAGATTAAACTCCCTGCAGGGGTGCACTACTGTTCAGCCTACATGCTCGGATCTCTAGGGTGGCTTACACCTTGTTAGGGAATGCCCCACCGAGGCTATCCGACACATCGCAGTTCATCCTAGGCCCAGCAGAGAGGCCATCCGCCGGACTATATCCTATGCGCCAAGGGGTCTAGGTCCCTCACCCTTGCACGGTCCTGCACGGTACGGGACTGGCCGGTGAAGCAAAAGCAAATCTAAACACACCTTCTGTAGCAAAGAAGACAAGACCTCTTCCCGGCAATCAGCCCGTGGTACTGCTGACGTCTGAACAGCTTTTGGACAAACTACGACGCAGGGGAGTCCATAACTCCTTATCCCACGTGAAGGTAGTGCGGACAGGCCTTTGCGGCCTCTCAAGTCATCCGCCTAACCATTTAGCATTTTAATTAACCTGCGTGACAATCTATCGTTCCCTTGACTTAACTGACCCGCGGACAACGACAGCAGTCAGGACCACCAATACATCGGTGCCTGCCTTGTCGTCCCACCAAGTCTCTGCGGTTACCAACAAGGTGAACCCACTCCTTACCTTATCTCGCGTGTGCTCTTTGTAGAGCTCGACTTTCGTGGTTTGGTAACTCTCGCGAGATACGAGCAGGGGCCAAGCAAGCCAGTACGTCTGTCGTACCCTCCCTTTCGTTCCCGACGCAATACCGCTCGCGGGCACCGTTGGGTCGCCCGACTTCTTACCTTAAGGACAACCGTTGCTTAGGTACCTAGAGCGGCAATAGAGAGTCAGCAACGAGTGGAGGTACGAGGATTACTCCTCGATAGCTCACACTTGATGGTGGCTCGGCAGAGCCGAGCTAGGGGGCCTTAGGCGGTGTCTGCATTGTACCGTACATGTAACAGTTAATATATCATATCCGCGTTCACTCCCCTTAGTGGTCACGGCCCGCTATCTAATCCTTGCTAACAATGCGCAGGGTTCACTGTTGAATAGTGCATAATTGTAATAGGCAACATAGGATAAAGGAAGGTACATCAAGGGGCAACAAAAATAGGCTATGCAATTGAATAGGATTGTAATCGTAGCAGCAGCAGTACCCATGCCTAGTGCAAGAAATGTACGGAAAAGATAGGCGATATCTAGGGATGAGTAATGGCTCTGCTTGCCTGGCAGCTCGACGGTAGGGTCATGGTCATAGATGAAGTAGTCGTACCCGGCAGCAGTGTTGTCGGCGGTAGCAGCGAGGTCTACCGAAGAATAAAGGGGGAAGAAACAGTAAATATAAAGCAATCATAGCAAACAGATGAATGGCATGACGTATGCAATGTTAACGGTGTTCTAATGCAGTTTAAGGGATATTTCTCGGAGCGGGAATTCATCCGGGGATGAACTACCAGCTCCGGATGATTATCGTCAGACGGCTCGAAGGGGGAAGGTTCCATGTCTGCAGTGTTAGAGACATATGACAGACATGTGGATAGTGTATCCATGATCGATGATGCATTCCGAACAACTTTTATGTTCAAAATATTTTCATCCGGAAAGTTTTACGGGACAGACAATCCGGAGGGGGAAAGTCTCGGGTTCGGGATGTTAGAGGGGTGCGGCGGATACGCGGGTAGCGTATTCTTATTCATTATATTTTTCTGATCAATTTTCATGTATAAAGTTTTTGAATCTGACTTACGGTTTAAAAGATATTCAATTTCAAAGTTTAAATCATTTTAAATCAATTTCTGGATTTTCATTTATTAATAAAACTTAACATTATCCACAGAGGGGTTGACTGGTCAAACCTGACCAGTGGCTCCCACTGGTCAGCCTCACAGGTAATAAAACCATTTTAAAAATTTAATTAACAGTGGGGGTCCCACATGTCATACACTGGACTTAATACTAATTACCTTTAATTAACAACTGACAGGTGGAATCCACGTGTAAGCCACACAATGTTAAATATCTCAGTTTTAATTTATTTAAAAGGCCTAGGGCCCACCTATAATACACTTAAGTTTTATTATCTATCTAATTAACTTCTAAGCCATGAGGGGCCCACTGGCCATTCACTCTGGGAGGGGTTATGTTTTCTTTTAACAGGTGATTAGCACTAAACTACTGGGCGGCCCACATGTCAGTGACTAAACCCACTCGGTGTAGCCCGTGCGTGCCCAAACGGACGACCGGCGCACGACGGCGCTGGCCGGGAGGGCACTCCGTTCACTACTAGAGCGGCGGAGGGAAGGGAATCGAACGGGTCTAGTGTCGCGCCTTCAATGATGAACTCGGTGGGCTACGGGGACGGCCAAATCGGCGGCCACGACCTCAACCGGCGGCGGCCGGAGTACGCGCGGGTGGGGGCGGCCACCGGAGGGGTGAATCGGAGTGCAGGAAAGAGTGGAAGAACCACGGGTTCACAGTGAGTGCAGTGGATGGCTCGGGGAGGCGCGAGGTGGACTGTAGATGCGGCAAACGACGACGGCGGCGGCGGATGTGGCGGACGGCGGCGGTGCAATTCTCTCGATGTGGTGGCGCAAAGCTCGGCCTAGGTTGCGCAGACGACGTAGGGGAGGCAGGAGATGCTGGGAGACACACCGGAAGGACCCATAGACGTCGGTGGCCAAGAGGGCGCGGCGGCGCGACCATGGTTGCAAACGTGCGAGCTCGGAGAGGAAAATGAGGGCGCAAGGGGAGAAAGGGGAGGGGTCTAGGGTTTCCCGGAGGGTGCGGGATCTTTATCCCCGTCGGGGGTTCGACAGATGGCCGCCACGGCGGCACCTCGCGGCTCAGCTGCGGGATGACCGCCACACCATGGCTCGCGGCTCCTGTAGCGGGAGGTAGGGGAAAGGGGATGGGGTGGGCTGGGCTTGGCCCAGTGGGGGGCCTCGCCCAGGGCGTTAGACTGTTTTTTTTCTTTTTCTTTTTTTCTCTTCTTTTCTTTTCTGTATTTAGTTATTTTAGATACTTTTGTATCCTTGTATTATATAAAAGGTGTTCCATAATCAGTAACAAACATTACCAGAGGCCCACAAAAAGTTTGGGGTTTTTATAAACTACTTTAATATTGTCTTAAATTATCACATGGATAAAAGTGGACTTGTAGCTACTGTTTTGGATTGTTTGCATATTTCTATGGACCAACAAATACCCAAGGTTAGCCTAACATGGTTCTATTACTTTTAGGAATTTAACAAAATTAGTTTCATACTTTTTGGATGAACTTTAATTTTGCACTTTGTTTTTAATATCAATTTCAAAAAGGTTTGGACTTTGGTTTGATTCCAGATTGTCAAGGTTCACTTGGCACATAGCTTTTAACAAAAACCATCATGGTTTGAATATGATCAAGTGCAAAGTTTTGATCAAGGAAAGATGAGTAACAGTGATGAGCAATAGTGATTGACAAAAAGTGAGAGTGATTACTGTTTCAGACACTGAGGGTGTTACAGTAAGCAAACAGAGTAATCAACAAAAGTGTACTTATCAAGTGAACTTATATGTAAAGCTATGCTCCCCGGAAATGGCGCTAGGAAATAGTCTTGATAACCCACAAGTGTAGGGGATCACAATAGTCTTCGCGGGTAGGTATAACCCAATTTATTGATACATCACAAGGGGGGCCAAAGAATACTTATAATCCTTAGCAGTTGAGTTGTCAATTCAACCATACCTGAAAAAGCACTAGACAAGATATAAGTAGCAACGGTGTGTTGAAGGGTGTAGCCTTTAAGACTTCCTCAATCACCAACACCACAAAGTAGTAACAAAGTAGTAGGAGCTGTAATGAGAGCAATAGTAACAACGAAGGCAATGAAGATGAAAGATGGACCGAGGTTCAAGGTTTCACTAGTGGTAACACTCAGAGCAAAAAAACAAGTGTTGGGTGCACAAATTATCGTTGGGCAATTGACAAAATTGCACTAACTCTAGCCAAAGAACAAACTAGAGCATCCTAGTCTAAGAACCATAGGTAGGCATGTATTTCGTATGTAGTTGTATGTGCTTGCAATAAGAACTTTGCACTACATGTTTTGTCCTACCATCCGGACTACCAACGGGGCCAAAAGGAACTTATGGAGATTAAGGTGCTCCTGTCAAAGAGCGCTGTAACAAAGCATTAACGCTCTATGAACACATGTAATCCCCAAATTATAGCCCATCCTCTTTGGTGTCCCAAGATGTCACCATTGAGATCCCCGGTTCTGGACTAAAAGAGGTGCATACAACCTTAAATAAGATCTAGAACAACAATTACAATCATGCAACCATAAAGTGCTCAGATCTGAAATCATCCTACTCGTGCACTAGTAACAAGCATGAAGAACAACAAATTGCAGCAACAATAATTCATAAACTTCTTACGACTGAACAACAATGTAACAATTCATCGGATTCCAACAAACACAACACCAATTACATCATATGGATCTCAATCATGTAGGGAAGTTCATGAGAACGTTGTATTGAAGATCTAGGGGGAGAAGATACCACATAGCTACTTCCAAGAACCCGTGTCCAAGGTGGAACTACTCAAGAAGCATCATGGAGAGAATAGGGGTTGATGAAGATGACCCCGGGGGCCAAGGCTCTCTCCGGCAGGGTGCCGGAGCAGGATCCTGGTTTAGATGGCGACGGAGATCGGGATCGCTTCTAGAAAAATGACTGGATATCTCAGTTTTTTGCGTCGGGGGGTAAATATAGGCCAAAGGGGCGACCGAGGGGTCCCCCACCTCGCCCAGGCAGCCAGACGGCGCGGGTCCCCCCTGGCCGCTCCTAGAGTCCGCCTAGATGGTGCGAGCCTCCCCCAAAGCTCCGCCTTCGGCTGGAGGACTCTTCCGATGAATAAGAATTTTGGGAATTTTCTGAGAAACTTCATTTTTAGACCTTTTTTGCATTGCAAAGACAAAACAGACAAAAATGGCATTGGGCTATATATATTAGGTTAGTTCAATAAATGATTCAAAAGCATGGCATAAAGATGTAGCAATGACACAAAATGAGCATGAAACAAGAAAAAATTATAGATACATTTGAGACGTATCACCGACCTAGTTGCCGCATGGATATACCTCTGAATGCTTCCCCTTCAGCGCTGATGCCACCGGATGTGCAACGTGAATACCCTTCGAGAGCCGACTCTGATTACCACTCACTCGTTGTAGAAGAACGAAGTGCGCTGCCGAGTGCGTGAGTTGACCAACACCCCCTATGCAGACAAATGGTGGTTCGGCCTGCCACCTTCCATGCGGAAGGAGCCTCCGACCAAGGTATCTTGTCATTGCTGACCCTTTTTTCCTTCATCTTTGCATCGCGCCGATTTGACAGATCAATTGCTGCAGCATTTCCTTGGGTCAGACGTGTACCAAGATGGACACACCTCCTCTGTCTTCCATCTAGACCGCACCGAGTCTGGCCCGAAGACCCCGAATTCAGCGTGGCAACTGAGTTTGAGACATAAGCCCGAACCGCTTCACTCGGAGCCGGCTTCAAGCAGCCGTGTACGTCCGGTTCCTCAATCAAACGCTTCATGCAAGAATGGAGTTATGATGATGTCAACGATTTATCTCTTGCCGAACATGGCGCAGAGTCCTATCCGGACCCCTAGAAGGTGGCTAAGGGCAAACGCCCCCAAGTGGATGCTCCACCTGCCGGGTCATCGAAGACAACCAAGAAGAAGGCGTCGAAGGGTCCAGCTGGCCAAGGATCGAAACCGGCTAAGCCTACGCCAACTGGCCCCGTTCGGGAAGAGGCGGCTGATGGCGTGGAAGTGGTAATGGCTTCTCGCCCTTTGTTGGTTACCCCAAGTGGAAGGGGAGATGTAGGATACCAGCAAATTTCCCATATGTAGAGGATATGATTTGTCTCCCGTAGGACTCCGGCAATGATAAGTATGTGGGTCAGCAAGTGATGCGCCGTCTGAAAAGAACAACTTGCTTCTCCTAGACCTGCACACGATACAATTAACTTTGCTCCCAACGGAGTTCAGAGAGGTTGTCAATCTCTCCGGTCTTGTTGTTTACAAAGGGTCAAACACAAAAGGGATAATGAAAATGATAGCAACTGGAAGTAAATATAGAAAAGTAAATGAGCTTGAAAACAATTATGAGAATATGGAATGGGGTCCCGTGATGTTCACTAGTGATTTCTCTCTCCCAAAAGACGATAAAACTGCTATGAGATAAACAAATTACAGATGGGCAATGGACATGATTATAAACGCACCGCAATGCTAACTATGCTACAAAAGAAAGGAAGAGGCTCATAAGCATTGGCAGTACGCCAAAATAAGTAGAATGAAATCCATCTGCATCTACAACTAATCATCCACCTTGAGATATCTATCCAGAACATCTTGCTGGTATTAAGTTGCGAGCCCCATACAAAGTGTAAACCCAAAGCAACAGACAACTGCATTAAAAAAGAACTTTGCATAAAGTAAACAATCCTTGCAACTGCGGTTACAAGCACCGTTGTTTTACCCCTCGTGGCAACAACACATCCCCTAGACTCATGTTTTTGTCACTCAAGCGTATCATCAGGGGGCACGTACCCACAATCGTGCATAACGTTCCCTCTTGGAGTCACTACCTACTACTTGGCCAAAGAAATAAACAGCAACGGAGAACATGCAAGAATTACTTAGGAACAAAAATATAAGAGATAAAAAAATATATTACTCTATCACGATGTGAACATAATCTCATAATCCATCAGATCCCATCAAACTTCGCATAGCAACAGTAGAAGAATTACATATGTGCCTCGATCATGTAGGGAAGCTCACGAGGGCTAAACCATGAAGAACAAAGAGGGGAGGAGAATATCACATAGCTACTGATCACGGACCCATGCTCCAAGGTAGACTACTCACGGCACATCCAGGAAGCGTCCATGGTGGAGGAGAAGCTCCCAGAGGTCGATGCTCCCTCTGGCAGGGTGCCGGGAAGGGTCCTGACGGTGCTCCCCATCTTGGAAGCGCGGCGGTAGCGAAACAGAGGCGAGATTGCGAAATAGGGTTCTCTCCTCGGAAGTTTCCTGTGACGGAGAATAAATAGGCGAAGGGGGGCAGCCAGGGGGGCCACCAGGGGTCCATGCGCCTCCCCTGGCGCGGCTAGGTCCCTGGCCGCGTCAGGTGGCCGCCTGGGATCCTGGTGGTGGGCCCCTGGCCCTCCTTCGGGGTTCTGGAGTCTTCCGACATGCTGATTTTTTATCTGATTTTTCCTGGATTTTTGGAGCACTTTTTATATGGGGGAAAACTGAAATAAAAAACAGCAGAAAACAGGAACTGGCACTGGGCTGCACTAAGTTAGTAGGTTAGTCCAAATATGATCAAAAGTGTATGAAAGTGTATCTATATCATAGAAATATCACACAAAACATGCATGGAATGAGCAGAAATTATCGAAACGTTTGAGACGTATCAACATCCCCAAGCTTAATTCATGCTCGTCCTCGAGTAGGTAAATGATAACAGGCATAATTTCTGTGGTGACATGCTAGCACCATATAAGAACTTTCAAAAATAAAGCAATCAAGGTATGTAATTAAATTCAAGTCATAGCATGCAAGAGTCTATATTAGCATTGAAACAAGCAATCAAAGAACATTAGGTGCAAGAGCTCTCGCTGTACGTGACTTGAATGTCTGCAAATGGTGTTTGCGGTCAAGAAGGGGGACAGGGAATACAAGAAGAAAAAGTATTTTTGTTGACAGCTCAATCTACTAAAGTTTCACACTTGGTCTTCTTTGCAATCTTATCTTGACTCGTCCCCAGACCACTAGTTAGGTATAAGACAATTTGATCCACTTCTTTTCGATATTTTGAGCACTCATGCAATGGATGAGCGTAAGCACGAGAGTTGACACTTAGGATGGCAAAGAGAGAATGTGGTGGAGGAGGAAGATAAAAAAGGGCGAGAAAGACTCACATCAATGAGGACAATCATAGGCGAGAAGGCCAAATGATAGATATGATGTGAGGAGTAGGGATTGTCATGCAAAGGATGCACATATGAGCTTAAAAGCTCTCCAATGGAACTAGTGGGGGTGCATCTAACTTGCTCGCTCATGAAGACCTAGAGCTCTTTTGAGGAGGCTCATCCTTGGAATATGCAAGCCAAGTTCTATAGTGTGCAGGTCCCCACGTAGCTATATGCATGATCATCTCTATGGAGTACAAGGATAAGAGGGAGTACTAGTGTGTATCTTTCAAAAGGATAGTGTTGCCCCTTTCTCTCTTTTTATTTCTTTTTCTCTTTTTTCTATTTTTTAGTATTTTTTGGTGGCCTCAATGGATCTTTCTATTTAACTCTCATTTGTCCTCTTTGGGATCTTTTATTTTGTCCACTTTGGGATCTTTTCCTCACTTAAGGGCAACACTCTAATTTTTACAAGAGGGTATAAAAGATATTTCACACTTTACAAGGTACTCAAATCATAAAGAAGATATAGCTATCATGATGTGTGCAATGTATGCCGCTGCCAGTGTAGAAGGAACATGTATGACATGAAGATCAAGTCATGAAGAGGTGGATGTTGCATGGCAATATATCTCGGAAAGGCTATGGAAATTCCTTCATAGGTAGGTATGGTGTCTGTTTTGAGGAAAGATATAAGGAGGTTTATGATGACATAGCGTATCAAGCCAAGGGTTTGGATGTACCGGCGAAGGTGGACGCCAACACTCGGAGTGAGAAGAAGGAAAAGCACGGAATAGGAAAGGCTAGCAAATATGAGGAGGTGGAAGTGTCAACTTTCAATACTTACATTAGTCTGAAGAACTCATGCACTTATTATCGGTAACTCTCAATCTAATAAGGAGGTCCACAAAGAGACAAGTACCGCGAGGAGGAGTGTATGGGGGTTTGGTTATCCTTGAGAATCCTCGACTCATGGTACGTGAGTGTACTCTAATATCCGATCCCTCCAAAGATTAGCGATCCATCTAGTAGCTAGAGTTCTCAACTAGTTTTGTAGGTTTTCGAAAATAAACACGGATTGCCCAAAATACGACACCTATCACTTATAGGCTATAGCTCTTGACACCAAAATTTCAAACATTACTCACATCAATACCTCACAACTATTGCAAGTTACTACTAAAATCAAATAGCAACCTCAATTACCTACTCTCAAAACAAACACAACTCAGTGCAACAACCAACTCTCTTAACAAGATAAGCATGAAAACTAAAGAGAGTTCCAGCATCAAATTAATAAAATCCAAGGCTATTGCTAAAGAAAAACTAAGACTAAAACTAAACATGGCAATAGCTATGAAAAGATAAATAACACACAACAGCAAAAAGATAGGCATGAAGAATCCTATGATGTGTTCTAGATTTTGAAAGTGGAGCGTGTTTCTCTCCCACACAAATTAAGACGGGGTCTAACTTGTTATGAACAGCAAGAAAAGCTAAAGAAAACAAAAAAATAAAACCTAAGAGCGAGACGCTCCAAGCATAGCACATAACGCATGAAGGGATAAAAATATAGTGAGACGAAGGACGAACTGATGATTGTTGATGGAGAAGGGGATGCACGGGGGCATCCCCAAGTTATACTCTTGAGTCTCCTTGATTATTTTTTGGGGATGCATTGGGGCATCCCCAATCTTGAGCGCGTGACACCCCTGAATATTCTTTCATCATCTTCCATCGCACAATTGAAAACTCCCTTCATACATAACTCATCATAAGCTGATTAGAGAGGTTAGTACCCTTAATAAATAATTTTTCCCCAATGTATATAAAGATATTCTTGAAGAGCTACTGTTTTTCAAGATTTCCAAAAGATTTTTTCTAAAAAAAGCAAGCTTAAGGTTTGCAAAAGTTAGGAGAGACAAAACGTGGCAGAATCTGTGAAAAAACAGAACATCAGGTAGTAAAGAATATTTTAGAGGTACTTCTGCAACTCAAATCAAAAAACTCAGAACATAAGAAAGTTTTGTGATTCTATAGAGCACTCTGTGTAAATATTCAGCTCAAAAAGAAGAACTGGTGATTTGATCTGATTTTTCCCGTCACGAGGACATAACCTGTTTTCTGGACAGCATGTCACAACTTTCACTTCCCTTGTCATATGAGGCTATAACTTGGCACAAACTTGAAAATAATGATACAATGATGTTGCTACAGTAGTAACAATCATAAAGACCACAAAAAACATAAGTAAAATCTTCTTGGGTTGCCTCCCAACAAGCGCTTTCTTTTACGTCTTTAAGCTAGGCATGAAGATTATGAAAGTTGCTCTCACAAGAGAATAAGAGTTGAAGAAAAAGAGAGCATCAAGAAGCAAATATGAAACACATTTAAGCCTAACCCACTTCCTATGCATAGGCATCTTGTAAGAAAATAAATCAAAGAAGCACAAAGTGACATGCATAGGAAGGTGGAAAAATGACAACTTCAAAACTTTGAACTTAAAGAGAGGAGTTTTAGTAATATGAAAGTTTGCACCACCGAACTTCCCTCTCTCAAAATAGTTTTCAGTAGTATCATGAACAACATCGGGAATATAACTATCACATAAATCATGATTTTCATGACCTACAAGCACACGTGTATAGTTTTCAACACGGTCTTTAGGATCATAAGATAAATGCAACCCATCACATTGAGCCTTAATAAGAGCACAATTCTCCGGAATATGAGTTGGAGATTTCAAAAGGATAATAGGACAATCAAGTGTGCGTGCAATAGCAACAATTTCATGCTTAACATAAGGAACTATAGCAAGTTCATCTTCGTAAGCATCATCCATAGTGACATCATGGCCATCAACAAAGCAAATAGCAAGATCTTCAGAAAGGGATATTTCAAGTCAGTCCTCGGAATCATGGGATTCCTCCTCAAAGCAATCATTGGCCTCTTCTAAGGAAGCAAACATTTTGTTTTTAAAATCCTCAATATAATCATTGCAAACATAATTCTCAAAGCAATAAGCAAGAACTGCAAAGTTTTCAGACTTGTGACAAGTATCATAATACTTTTGAATCAAAGATGCAATATCATAAGCACCTTTAAAAGCAACAAACTCTTCAATATTTTCAACATCAAAGTAATCATAAACACCTTTAGCATAAGAAGATAAGATCTCATTTTCATTAAACTCACATTGGAAAGCAAGGTGTTTATGATCTATATTAGAGCATCAAGTAAAATCGCAAATGTGGCACAAAAATTCAGCATGACAATAAGAAACATGTATTTGGTCCCATAAGTGTTTCCCTTTCTGAGATAGGCGATGCCGCGTATAATGAGAATGCTCATCCGATGATTTTCCCTCAACCAAGTCGGTTGGGTTTTTAGCGCGAGCACAAATTGATCCAAGATGATCCAAGTGAAAGATGACCATCCTACAATATTTGGGTGGTTCCACACCCATGATAAAGATGGCATAGGTAGGCAGACAAAGACAAAGACAAAAGGTAGCAACTATTTTTTTTGGTTTTCCATAAAGACACAAAAAGAAAAAACTGAAAGGTAAACTAACAAGACTAAAAAGCAAAGGTAAAAGTTATTGGGAAACTCCCATATCTTATCACTCAGAGTCCCCGGCAACGGCGCCAGAAATTTATTTGATTGCGAGTTGACGGGACCAAACTTTTTGTAGAGGTTCGATCCCCGGCAACGGCGCCAGAAATTTGCTTGATGGCGTGGAACTGGTAATGGCTTCTCGCCCTTCATTTCTTACCCCAAGTGGAAGGTGATATGTAGCATAGCAGAAAATTTCCCCTATGTAGAGGATAGGGTTTGTCTCCCGTAGGACTCCGGCAATGATAAGTAGGTGGGTTAGCAAGTGATGCGCCGTCTGAAAAGAACCACTTTCTTCTCCTGAACCTACACACGATACAATTGACTTTGCTCCCAACGAAGTTCAGAGAGGTTGTCAATCTCTCCGGTCTTGTTGTTTACAAAGGTTCAAACACACAAGGGATAATGATAATGATAGCAACTGAAAGTAAATACAGAGAATTAAATGAGCTTGAAAACAATTATGAGAATATGGACCGAGGTCCCGTGATGTTCACTAGTGACGTCTCTCTCCCAAAAGAAGATAAAACTGTTATGCTAGGTAAACAAATTATAGATGGGCAATTGACAGGATTATAAACACACCGCAATGCTAACTATGCCACAAAAGAAAGGAAGAGGCTCATAAGGATGGGCAGTACGCCAAAATAAGTAGACCGAAATCCATCTGCATCTACTACTAATCATCCACCTTGAGATATCTATCCAGAACATCTCGCTGGTATTAAGTTGCGAGCCCCACCCAAAGTATAACCCAAAGCAACAGACAACTGCATTAAAAAGAACTTTGCGTAATGTAAACAATCCTTGCAACCGCGGTTACAAGAACCGTTGTTTTCCCCCTTGTGGAGCACATCCCCTAGACTCATGTTTCTGTCACTAAACCATGTCATCATGGGGCATGTACCCACATTCGAGCATAACGTTCCATCTTGGAGTCACTACCTACTACTTGGCCAAAGCAATAAACAGCAACGGAGAACATGCAAGAATTACTTAGGAACAAAAATATAAGAGATAAAAACCAAACATATTACTCTATCACGATGTGAACATAATCTGATAATCCATTAGATCCCATCAAACTCAGCATAGCAACAACAAAAGAATTACATATGTGCCTCGATCATGTAGGGCAGCTCACGAGGTCTAAACCATGAAGAACAAAGAGGGGAGGAGGACATCACATAGCTACTGATCACGGACCCATGGTCCAAGGTAGACTACTCAAGGCACATCCGGGAAGCGTCCATGGTGGAGGAGAAGCTCCTGGATTTCGATCCTCCCTCCGGCAGGGTGCCGGGAAGGGTCCTGGCGGTGCTCCCGATCTTGGAAGCTCGGCGGCGGCGGAACAGAGGCGAGATTGTGAAATAGGGTTCTCTCCTTGGAAGTTTCCCGTGACTGAGAATAAATAGGCGAAGGTGGGCAGCCAGCGGGACCACCATGGGGTCCAGGCGTCCCCTGGAGCGGCCAGGCCCCTGGCCACGCTAGGTTTCCGCCTGGGCGCCTGGTGGTGGGCCCCTGGCCCTCCTTCGGGGTTCTGGAGTCTTCCGACACGCAGATTTTTCCCGAATTTTTGGAGAACTTTTTATATGGGGGAAAACTAAAATAAATAAAAATAGCAGAAAACAGGAACTGGCACTAGGGTGCACTGAGTTAGTAGGTTAGTCCAAATATGATCAAAAGTGTATGAAAGTGTATCTAGATCATAGAAATATCACGCAAAACATGCATGGAATGAGCAGAAATGATCGATACGTTTGAGACGTATCAGCGGCCCTTGACATTCCTCCCTTTCGGTATGCCATGCCTTCCTTCGCAACCAACTTGCCCCGAGCTGACGGTTAACTTGTTTTCTCTGTTTTTCATTGAACTGCTCTGGCCGATTGTGGTTTTGATCTTTGCCTCTTTATTTTCAGGGCTGCTCTCGATGCCAATGCCACACTGGCCGGTGCTTCTTTGACTACCCGTCTGGTTGCGTTAGCTACCTCCTCTAGAATCGACCACACTCGGAAACGGCCCTTGACGGCCGCTGACACCAGCAATGTCGAGCGTGCCAAGAAGGCTCAGGCAGACGCAGGATGGCAAGCGAAAAAGACTGCTCCTGCTTCGAGCTCTGTAGCTGCAACTGGTGGAACCGCCAAGACGCAGTCGGCCGCACTAGCTGCACCTGCCACTGCTACTACTCCAATCTTGATTGACCTATCCGACACCATGCACCCAGATGCATCGGTTTCCGACGTCATTTCTCCTTCTGCCGATCCGGCCAAGACATCTCCTACTCGAGTGACAGATGACCAAGAAGTGACTCCCTAGGGTAGCTTGGAGGAAGCTGGTGCTTCCATCGCTGATCCTGCTCCTGCTCCTATGGACCCGAAGGCCACTCCTCCGACTGCTCCCACGGTCACTGGTCGGGTCGTCTCTGGAGCCTCTCATCCACCCTACAAGCCCAAGCCGAGCCGTGCTATCGTGCCCAAACCATCTGGTCCCGCCCACAAGGTTTATCGGGCTGACAAGTTCCACGTTGAGTACTTTAGGAGCGTTGTTTCTCTCGCCTTTGCCTCCGACTCCGCTCCTGCGGGATATTTGGGTCAGGTTCCCGCGCTACTCAACGCCGTTTATCCGGATTGGCCGAGCACATCAAGGACTTTGCGACGGGGGCCCTCTCCGAGGTCTCGCCTCTGAGCGCTCTACTATGTTAAGTTATCTTACTTGTGGGGGGGCGCCAGCGCACCCACTGGGTGTAGTTGACGGCACCGAAGTTTTAAAACCCAATATGTGGTACTGTTCCAGATCTAGATGTTTCCATCCAGATCCGGGGACGAAGCACATATCGGTCCCACCGCGACATATGACACTGCCATATGCCCCGGATTTCCCACATGATATCACCGCGACATATCACAACAAAGGGGTGGGCTATATCAACAAGTCTTGTAACTAACTTCTCAATGTAAGATGGGGGTAGTGGTGAGGTTGCAGCCGCACTATCAATATATGAGGTGGCTAACGATCTATTTAGAGTAAGATGAGAACCAAGCATTTGATGAGGAATCGCCTCCAAGAAGTCTTGCTATCAGCTACATACGCAAACATAACACCTATCCTATCCTTGTCCTCCCCTTCATCACCCGATGAAGAAGAAGCAGTCAAGGCACACACACGTTGATCAAGTTATTAATATTATCTTAGTTGTTGTTGTCTATGAACAAGGAGTAGGTCTAAAGTCGTCTATAACCGTGGACACGGCTTCTCGAAAAGATTTAACCCTGCAGGGGTGTACCAACTGCCCATTACAAGGCTCCACACGCACGCCCATCTCTCTAAGTTGCTACCCATCACAGGCAACCATTTTATGATTTAGTTCCGAGAGATCCGAAACGATAGGTCTCTATTACTAACAACGCACAAATCCGGGTGGCCCTCGGGGAGTCGACACCCAATCAGAGAAGTAACATGATAACAAATGTAGCATCCTAGGCATGCATAATAAGAAGTGGTTAAGCAAGCAAGGTACATGGCCAAACAATGGTTTGCTAGGATGTGGGGGACATGGCTATTTGGGTTTATTTGAGAGGCATAAATATGAGGTGGTAGGATCAAGAAATAGTTCTATCCTATACCTAGGAAAAGTGAGATGAAAGTTATAAGCATTATATATGCTCCCCTTTACCTGATGAGAAGACGAAACCGAAGGTGTAGTCGATCGCAAGCTCGCATCGTCTCCGAGAGTAACCGTGGAAGCACACAAGAAGGAAACACTGGAAAAGGCACTTGACGATCAAGCATCTATTACTACGAAGCAATCACGAGCAAGCATCAATAAGAAGGCAAAACGAGACAACGCACTACGATATCACATCTATCCTCGAGAGCGGTTACTAACAGATTAAGTGAAGTACTCGTCACACAGGACGATACTGCACATTTGGAATGGTTCAAGTTGTTTAACTACACAACATGATCAAAGGTTTTTAACATGGCATCTCACTCAAGCATGGCATATCACACAATCATGGCAAGGGGTGAAGCATAAAGTAAACTATCTATGCTAGTCAATTTAAATGAGGTAACACCCTAAACATGGCACATCACTATGTACCCCATGACAATTAAAGCATTTGGTACTGTTCTGCCCTAAAACATATTTTATGTTGGTTAAGAACGGCAAAAAATATCATAAACACAAAGTACAAGAAATTCTAATCAAGTTACATGTAAAGAACACCCCAAACGGAGTTACGGTTAAAAAGATATAAGCAATACAAGTTATGAACACAGGTGGTTAACATCAGGTAGCACACTTTAGACAATGAAAAAATAACCAAATGAATGCAAATATGCACCAAAATGACATGGATTAACAGTAGACATGACAAGAATTACATGGCATCAAAGTTTCATGTATATGAGCATCAAGAAATAATAATTATAACCCATGCAAAATGCTAAATAATACTACTGGTCTAGGACTTAGTGAAAAAAAAAGGCATGGCAAACTTTTATAAACATGATATATAAACAGTAGCAAAGGAGATAGCAAATATACAGCAACATGATCATGGAATATGTTAACATGGAGTATAAATGATTCTAATCAGTTCGTACATAGCACTTATGGTCATAGGACCCATGGATGAAAAGATATAAAGCATGCAAGACATCTATATTATATTCCAGACTTAGTAGAATTTCAGGATAGTTGACAGAAAACAACAGGGTTGCACTTTGGCAGCTCAATAACTATATGAAAAGCAACCATATCATGGCCAATCAAAGAATGGCATCCAATTACACATAACAAGGAGCATTGCATTCCATGGGAGCTATAGCGTATGAAGCATGGATCACCAACTATAAGGCATCAAAGTAGCAACGTTATACAAACATCAGCACATATTATCAGGGTCACCACTTTGGAGTAATAAATAAAATAGCTACAGCAGGTAAACATGGCACTACTAGGATAATGGCCATAGAAGAATTGACATTAGCAGCGCTGCTTTCATCCGCGCGCTGCAGGAGATTAGGCATTGGCAGCGGGGCCCGCAGGGACCCGCGCTGCTAATATGGTGTCAGAGTTAGGGTTCCCGTGGCTAGCCACTTTAGTAGCGCACGAAAAAAGTCCCGCGCTGCAGATGAGTGGGCCATCTGCAGCGCGGGCAGTGGAAAACGACCTGCTAATTTGGCTACCGCAGACCTGATTTTTGGGCCAACATGTGAGCAGCGCGTACCTGGATGCGCACGCTATAGAAGTCTCGGTCATCTACATCGCGGGACTGCCTGCCCGCGCTGCAGATGTTATATCTAAAACCGTGCCGCACTACCTTCCTCCCTCACTCTCTCCCTCACACAACTCACTTTCCGTCTCCTCGCCTCGCCACTGCTGTCCCGTCCCTCTCCTCGCCACCGTCGTCCCGTCCCTCTCCCTCTCCCCGCCGCTACCGTCGCCTCCCTCTCCCCGTCGCCGTCGTCGCCAGCCCCTTACCTTCGCCCCTACCTCTCCCCGCCGCTGGGGTCGTCGTCCTCACCGAGGTCGTCCCCTCATCGCCGTCGTCGTCGCCAACTCGTCGTCGCTGTCGTCTGGTGAGTCTCCGCCCCTCGATCTCGCTATGTGTTAGAAATTAGCGATTAGTTAATTTAATTACTTGTTAACAATAGCAATTAGTTAGTCTCCGATGACAATTACATCTATATAGCATCTATTTGTTAACAGTAGCAATTAGTTAGTTTAATTACTTGTTATTTAGGCTACTCTTTTAGTTAGATTTTTTATTTAGGTTAGTTAGTTGTATAATTTAGATTCTAAATTGGATAATTTTGTGGTATAGATAGTTAGTTGTATACTTTCGATTCTAAATTAGATAATTACATGATTTTTTTTCACTACGTATATGTGCGTTTACAAAAAATATGGAATGTTAAAATTGTTTGCAGGGTTATGAGTGACCAATGTTTTACCGGAATGCCGATTAATTTTCGTTCGATATGTCCATTTTTAGCAAATGTCATGCAGAAAATTTCCATGGATTTCGGCGTGACTTGTGCTAGAAAAGTAGAACATATCGAGTGCCAGAAATTTGTCGAAACGGGAGTTAAATTTGTCGGAACGAAAATTTTGCCGGAAGTATTTTTTTCTTATTTTGTTAATTTGTTAGTTTGTAAATTTTTCACTCATTCATTTTAATAAAACTTTGTATATTAAATAAGTTCTCGACAACGATGCCTGGCCCGCATCCCCGTCGTCGCCGCGTCGGAGAACACTTACTTGATGGGATGGGCGATGTCCGGGACTGGGCTGGCACTGGGAGGTGATCTCCGAGGTGCGGCGCTTAGTTACGAATCCGGGTCCTGTCGTCGAAACAAATCTTCTTTGGTGGCGGTCGCGTGGGGAATAGTCGGTGCAGAGCCAGCCGGCCCCTGAGTGGATTGTACGCCGAAGTGTCAGGGAGGAGGACGATCACGTTCGTCGCTACTTGGTGGCGTTGGACGCCGGGTCATGGAGGACCTGGAAGGTTCTTCAGGGATCTCACCCGAGCTACGAGTTCGTGGTGGTTCCTTCTCTTTGGGTGGACACCTTCCGCCGCACTCGACGTTGTGTACTGTATTAGTCATGCATTATATGTATGAGTCTTAAGAAATATATGCGTATTACTCGATATATATGTACGAGTGATATTATTGTTGCATTCGCTGATATTATTGTTCATCATTATTTTCCTTCTTTTTAGAATGTCGATGATTAAAATACAGTATTGTGACACTATGTGACGTTAGGGATGGGCCAATGATCCTTGTGATATGCACAAGTACGGAACTTGTGCATCCTACTTGGGTCACTGGCTCCAACCCTGAAATCACTTGTGTGTGTCCAATGTAAGTATAAGACAAAAACTGATATGCCGATGATTAAAACACCATTGTGAGACCATGTGGCACCTGGGATGGGTAAGCGAGCCTTGTGATATACACAAATACGAAATTTGTGCATCCCACTTGGCTCGCTTACGCCATCCCTGCAGTTTTTCATGTGTGTTCAACCTAATTAAGTATGAGGCAAAAACCGATATGTGTGTTCCTTTTTAGGAATGCCGATGATTAAAACAATTGTGACACCATGTGACAGCAGTGATGGTTTAGCGAGCCTTGTGATATACACAAATACAAATCTTGTGCATCCTACTTGGCTCGCTAACGCCATCCATGTAGTTGTTTGTGTGTGTTCAACCTAACTATGAGGCAAAAACCGATATGTTGCATTTTTATTCGAGTTCATCCTTTTTTCCTTTCAGTTTAAATGCCGATGATTAAAACCGTTCCGATACAATGTGACATCGGGGGAGAGCGTGCAACTACCCTTGTGATATTTACAAGTATGACTCTTGTGCATCCTACTTGGGTAGCTGCCACGCTCCCCCCTGATTCGATTATGTGTTCAATCTAAATATGAGGCACTAATTGGGATTGTATCATCCCATATTCGTTTTTGTTAATTTTTTAGTTAGTATAAATTTTTCTGAGCAGAAGGAATGTAGTGACATATGCTAGAATCATTTTCCTACTTTTATTGTTGCATTTTATTTCAGTTCATCTGTTTTTTCCTTTTGTTTTCAATGCCTAATTTTAGAATTATGAACACAGAAAATGGCTGACCATGATAGAATCCCTGACTGCGACTATTGTGGCGATGACTCGGGTTGGTGCGACTAGTTTCCAGAGTTGGATGGGGAGGAAGAAAGATACTTCTCCATCACGCTTAGGTAGGGTTTCGAATTTCAAACGGTATGCAACTTCTACGACATCTTATTATTTAAGCATGCTTCACTTACTTTTTGTTTTGACATGTATTTTTTTATAATCAACTAGCGCATCCCTTGCTACGCAAGACCTCATGTTTGCGACTTTCTTAAAATCGATGAGTGGCATGAGAATGCCAAAAAAGATGTCAAGACGAAAGATGGTATAACTGTAAAGGTCGAGGTCTTTAATGAACCAAATAGCACATATTTTGATTGTCCAAATTGGTATGCACTATGAAAGGCATATGCATTAGAGGATGATATGCAAATAACATTTGATCGTGGACTTCGTCATCGAGGTGGTCAAACATTTCGAAATAAGGACATTTGGATGCTAGTGGAAGACATTAAGCTGGTTCTATATCGACGTGAGTTTATTAAACAACTTTTACTTGTTTACTTCCTTATTTTCTTGCTTACCAAGTGGACAACTTATTTATCTTGAGCACTATTCAGCACTGACTACTCCAATGAAGCTGGAGATGATGGATGCGTAAGAATCAGAGGATGGAAAAGGATAGTGAATCGGATGGACATCAAACATGGAGACAAGTTGTTCTCCATATTACATAATGGAATGTAGGGTGTATTTTGGTTTTTTTTCATTTCACCTTGTGGTGGTGATCATTAGGTGTAAGGCCCGATATGCGGTACTGTTCCAGATCTAGGTGTTTCCACCCAGATCCGGGGACGAAGCACATATCGGTCCCACCGCGACATATGACAAAGTCATATGCCCCATATTTCCATCATGATATCACAACATTACAGATACAAGCATACAAAATCTCATACAATCGGCATACAACTGCCTCAAATACAATACAACAGCGGAACGTACACGTCTGAGTACAGACTACCATCAAATGCCTAGTGGCAAAGAGAAAACATCGATCCCATAACCACACCGGTCCAGGCCCTCCGCCGGGATCCGCCTAACTAGTCGACGTCGAGTCTCCACGTGAAACGTCGATCACCATACCTGTTGTCGATCAAGAACCCTGAAAAGAGTTTGGGGGTAGTATCATGAGTACAGAGGTACTCAGCATCCAACTGTAGTGGTCAACTGACCCAACAAGGACTTCATCACTCGTCATTCTAGGACAACTAGTAGTTTACGGTAAGGAAGGGGTAAGTGATGAGGTTGCTGCCGCACTAGCATTTATGAAGTGGCTAACGATCTAGAGAGTAAGATAAGAAGCCAAGGATTCGATGAGGAATCGCCTCCAACAAGTCTTGCTATCAACTACTTACGCAAACATAACACCTATGCTATCCTTGTCCTCCTTTTCGCATCCCGATGAAGAAGAAGTAGTCAAGGCACACGCACACATTGATCAAGTTATATTAAGATTATCTCAGTTGTTGTCTATGAACAAGGAGTAGGTCTCAAGTCGTCCATAACCGTGGACACGGCTTCTCGAAAAGATTTAACCCTGCAGGGGTGTACCAACTGCCCATTACAAGGCTCCGCACCCACGCCCATCTCTCTCAGTTGCTACCCATCACATGCAACCATTTTATGATTTAGTTCCAAGAGATCCGAAACGACAGGTCCCTCTAACTAACAACGAACAAATCCGGGTGGCCCCCGGTGAGTCGACACCTAACTCAAAAGCCGGCCGCGCTCTCGAATCGGTCTCTACCGTCTGTCTCGGGTTTGGATAGCCGAACAAGGTGGGCCAGCAATGGAACTATGTCCTCACTGGTCAAGGTTGGTTTAAAAACTACCGGTAGCTGACCAGCACACACACGCTTTCAAAAGGTAAATCAGCTTGGGCCACCACTAGAAATGTTTGAAGCTAGGTAGGTAAGAAAAGGGGACCCCATAAAATCCCACACGCGGTTAGGCACGCTCAGTCTTAAAACCAATACCCGGAACTCGGGTCCTAGGTGACTCGAATGGAACAAAGCGTCGGGGCGGGATAGCCTAGACCTTCCATCCTTCGTCGAATATAGTCAACATTATAATAATCATATCATCAACAACAATATAATAATGTGATATCCCAAACCAGGAGTAACAGGGGAACATCGTAGCATCCTAAGCATGCATACTAAGCAGGGGCTGAGCAACGAGCAATAGTAACACAACAGTACATGGTTTGCTGGGAGGGGACATGGCTGTATCGGTTTGAAAGAGGTTGTAAACATGTGGTAGGATCAAACATCGAACCTAACCTAGACTAGCATGCAAACCGCTGGTTGAAATAGAATGGATCATAAGTAATGTATAGTCCTTGCCTGTTTATAAGTCGGGTTCCGAAGGTGTAGTGGATCGCAAGCTCGCATCGTCTCCGAAGGTACCCGTGGAAGCACACAAGACGATAAACACTGGAAAGCAATCAACGAGTAGGCAATCTATTACTACGGGGCAACAAAAGATCAAGAAGACAACACATAGCACGACAACGCGATACGGATCTATAGTCGAGAACGGTTACTAACAGTTTAAGTGGGGTATCGGTCACACACGACGAATACCGCACGTTTACGGAGGTTCAAGTTGTTTAGCTACAGGTGATCAACCAACGGTTATTAACATGGAAACTCAAGCAAGCATGGCATAGCACACAAACATGGCAAAAGCTGAAGCACAAAGTAAACTATCTAAACTAGTCATTTTAAGTGAGGCAACCCCTAAACATGCATAACACTACTTGCCCCACAAGAATTAAAGGATTTGGTACTGTTCTATCCTAAACCACATTTTAGGTTGGTTAACAACAGAAAACAATAGCATAAGCACAAAGTACACGAAAAACTAGTCAAGCTACATATAAAGAACACCCAAATGGAGTTACGGTTAAAAAGATACAAGCAAAACAATTTACGGACACAATCTGCCAACATCATGAAGCACACTTTAGAGCAATTCATAAACAGGATAATCAATGCAAACATGCTCACAAATGATATGGAACTAAAGTAGACATGACAGGGAAGGCATGGAAAAAAGAATCATGCAAATAGGCATCATAGATCAAAAGATATTAAGCATGCAACATGGCATCGGAACGTTACAGACTTAGAGAAAAACAGAGGTGGCTGCCAAAAACAGCAGCATAGAAACTTTGGAGCTAAATATCTATATGACCAGCAAGCATATCATGGAAATGCAATACATGGGATGAAAGTAGACATGATGCTTAACAATATGCAATTGGAATCACTCAATTCTGATAAACGGTCGCGACACACTCGTCGACCGAAGTTGCAACAAAATAACAGTTTTCAGCACATCAGCACATTAACATCAGGATCACCACTTTGGAGCAAGATTTAATATAGCTAGAGCACCCAAACATGACAAGTTAAAGTATGAAAATGAAGTACACATGATGCTTAACACATAGGAAAAAGAATCAATACAATAGGCCTCATGGATGAGTCACGATAATCAACCAAAGTTGCAATAAAATAATAATAGCAGCAATTAACAGGAAAAACTAGCAGTTAACGGCTTGATGCCCACTTCAACGCAGAATTAAACTATCTAGATGGCCTCAAACGGAAAAACTTTCTACACACGAATGCTAGAGCACGCAAAACTGAGCAACTTTCGTTTTGGGGGCATGTTCATCGGAGCTATGGTTTAGCCGTTATTAGCTTTGCAAAACAGAACAATAACAATTTATTTCCAGACTTAGCAGAAAAAAAACTGGAAAAAGAAAAGAGAAAAAAAAGAAAAAAAGCAAACAGAATAAAAAAGGAGCCAGGCCTCACCCATGGGCCGAGGCCCATGGGCCGAGGCCCACTGGCCTGGAGAGGAGGCTGGCCAGCCCGGGCCAGATCTGGCCGGCTGGGCCTCGGGGCGTTGCTGGGCCACGGATCTGGAGATGGGCCCACCCAGCGGCGGTCAATGGGAGGCGGTGCCGGATCGGAGCCGATCCCGATCCTGCACGGGGTGGCACGGCGGCTCGCTGGTAGTCCTCCGGCGAGTCGGAGAGGGGCGACGAGGAGACGGCGGGAGGCCGCGGAGTGGCTCTCAGCGGCGGATCCAGAGGAAGGGGCGACGGGGTTCGTCTCGGCCGGCGGGAGCTCAAGCTCTGAAGCGCCTCCAATGGCGCGGCTGCGCGGGCTCCGGCTCCGGGGTGACCTGCACAGAGGAGGCGGCGAGGAGGTGAGTGGAAGGAGGAGAAGGGAGCACGGAGGGAGAGGAGAGGGGGGTGGGACGCGCGGCTGCTCCGGCCGGAGGCGTGCGGCGGCGAGCTCGCGGGCGGTGGCTGCGGTGGGCTGCCCACGGCTGGAGGAGGAAGAGAGGTCCAGGGAGGCGACATGGAGCGCATCTGGGCCGTCGGATCCTCAGATCTGGCGGTCCAGATTTGCTGGGGGCTAGGGTTTCGAAAAAAAATGGCTAAATTGCGAAATTGGGGGCAAAATTGAGGGGGTGGCTGAAAATTGTGGCTAGGGAAACCCTAGAAATGGGTGGGAGTGTGGTGGTCTTTTATATAGCCCAGGTGGCTGGCAGTTTGCAAAAACATCCCCGATTTTTCTCTCTCGCGCGAGGTGCTCACGTTTCTGACCGCCGGGGGTCCGCAGTACCTTCGATTCGGGTAAAACTTCGAACTGCGCGATCAACGAGTCGAGCCGGCGGCGTTCACCTCGCGCTGGAACCGTTCCGAGAACACTTTCCGGCGCGCTATAAAAATATCCCGTTTAATTATTAAACGGGGTTTTTCGTTCCGTTGGCTGCGGCTGGTCTCGTGCGGTTTTCGCGACGGTGATCGGGTGAAACCCGGTGACGCAAAGGTCGAGTGTCAGGGTGGCAAGGGTCGGTCTCCGTCCGATACGAGATAAGAGGGGAAAACATAATCGCCGATCGATAAATCGGGGATGCAAACACCGCAAACAAATCAGACAATCAAACAATTCACGCCGAAAACAAAATTTTTAATTTTTGCAAAAACTGGGCTGTTACAGTAGGTTGGTTCATAGTTGTTATTAAAAATTATGTTGTTGGATATTAGCGAACTTAAACTAGGAAAAGTTGACCGTTGTGTACGATATTAAGCTTATGAGATGATATATAAATGTATATGATGATCGATGAGCCTATTGCGTGTCTATGATATGATGTGGTTTATATGTGTGTAATTGCCTTTACCCCGCGCTGATAGAGGCCATAATCCTAGTAGTGTGGAAAAGGGATGCATCTAAATGAAGTACACATCATGCTTAACACATACAAGAAATAATTACTGGCATAGGTATCATGGATGTGACACAAACATTAACCAAACTTTGATAAAAATAACAACAGCAGCAGTTAACAGAAAGTAGCAGTGTTTAGCAAGCAATTGCACCATCTAGATGACCTCAAATGGATTAACTCACTATAGCATTTTGGCCGCCAAGTCATACGAGCTACGGATCTACCGGAAACAATGTCGCAAAACAGTAAACAGATAGCAGTTGCACAGACTTAGCAGAAAATAATAAAAAGAATAAGGGAAGGGAAAAACGGGGGCTAACCAATGGGCCTCGGCTCATTTCGCGGGTGGCGGCAGATAGCGCCAGCTGCGCCCTGGGCGGGAGGCACGCGCGGGCTGCGATTGTGGGTTATGGCGAGGTCGAGGGGAGCTGAGCCGGCCCACGCCGTTAGAGGCGCTGGATCGGGATCACGACAGATCCCGTCGACGGCGGTGCCGGTCACCAGCTCCGACGAGGGCGAGCGGCGGAGGGGCAAGGTGCCAGACGCGGTGGCGTCTAGGCTGAGGCGGCGGCAGAGGGCGGTGTCGACGGAGCTCCAGGCGGGGCACAGGCGTCGCGACGTCCTGGATCCGCGGCGCGGTGGCGGGGCGCGAGGTCAGCCCGATCGCTGGTCATGGCGGCGGCGACGTGCTCCCATTGGCGACCTGCGAGAGGAGAGGGAGGCGGACGTGAGGGAGAGAAGAGAGGAGGGATGAGGCTTGGAAGAGGGATGAAGGAGAGGCAGCCGGGACGGCGGCTCGCCGGACTTCAACTGGCGGCGCCAGATTGTGGCGACAGGACGCGCGCGGAGCAGCATGCGACACGTCCCGATTCAGGCCCGGCCGGGCCTAACGGCAGATCTGGAGGCCCTGCGGGGGCCGATTCGGTTCTGGAGGTGGGGGATGCGACTTGGAGGCTCTCTAAGCCACATATCCTTAGATCTGATGGCTATAATTGCTTGGGAATTTGGGTTTCGGGGAGGGGAGGACTAGGGGGAAAATATGGATGTTTTGTGAGGGGGGTGGCTGGAAATTTGTTTTAGGGAAACCCTAATCTAGGTGGGAGAGGTGGTGACCTATTTATAGGCTGGTCTGGATGGCAGGTTTGCGCAAATGCCCTCGGGTTTTCTCTCGCGCGTCCGGTACTCCACGTTTCTGACCGCCGGGAGTCCATACGACCTCCAATTCGGGCGAAATCTCGAACCACGCGCTCAACGCAGCGAGCCCGTCGATTCAACCTCACTTCGATAATGTTCCGAGAACATTTTAGGTGCCCAATAAAATAATCCATTTAATTATTAATGGGATTTTTTGTTCCGATGGCGATGGCTGGTCTCGTGCTGGAAGTTGCGACGGCGCTTGGGTGAAATCCCTGTGTCGCAAGGTCGTGCGATGTTGGGGAAAAAGGTTTGCTCACGCATCCGATACGAGAAGGAGGGGAAAAATATTCACCGATTAATAAATCGATGAAGCAAACACTTCAAAAATACGGGCAAACAATAAAATAACGCTACAAACAAAATTTGAAATTAGGATAGAATTTCCGGGATGTTACAGAAGTAGTGCTCCTCGTTGGTTACCCCAAGTGGAAGGTTATGATGTAGTAGCAGTATAATTTCTCTTACACGAGGAATGTAAGGTTTATCGAACCAGGAGGACTCCAAGGATCAACAAGAAGGTGGTCAAAGGAGCAAGGCGCTGGTTGAGATAAGTTTCTCACTTGACCTGGACCTGCACACAAAAGCAAATTACTTTTCTCCCAACGAGTCAGCGAGATTGTCAATCTCTTTGGTCTTGTTGTTTATAATTGATCAAACACGGGGTGGAAATAGTGGTGATGATTGCAATTGCAAGGAAATAAAGCAGTAAAGAGTTGAGGTGTAAACAATGGTGGAAATATGGACCGGGGTCCCATGATGTTCACTAGTGATGTGTCTCTCTCAAAATACAATAAAACAACTAAGCTGGGTGAACAAATTACTATTGTGCAATTGATAGAATTATAAACGCATCTCAATACTAATTATGCCACAAGAAAGTTATGCTCAAAAGTATGGGCAGTACTCCAAAACAAGTAGAGCGTTTATTCATCAGCAAATACTTACTAATAATCCACCTTGACATATCTATCCAGAACATGTCGCTGGTATTAATTTGCGAGCCCCACCCAAAGTGTAAACCGGAAGCAACAGACAACTGCATTAACAAATTTGCATAAGGTAAACAATCTTTGCAACCGCGGTTACTAGCAGCGTTGTTTTCTCCTTGGTGGCAACAGCACATCCCCTAGTCTCATATTTCTGTCACTCAAGCTAGACATCGGGGGGCATGAACCCACAATCGAGCATAAACGCTCCCTCTTGGATTTACTATCTACTACTTGGAAAAAGCAATAAAAAGCAACGGAGAACATGCTAAAATTACTCAAGAACAAAATATAAAAGGTGAACCAAATATATATCTCATCACGGTCTGATCACAATCTCATAATCCATCGGATCCCAGCAAAGACAGCATATCAACAGCAAAAAGATTACATAAGTGCCTTGATCATGTAGGGCAGCTCACAAGGTCTAAGAATTGAAGAACAAGATTTGAGAGAAGACATCACATAGCTACTGGTCATGGACCAATGGTCCAAGGGGGACTACTCACGGCACATCCGTGAAGCGCTCTTGATGGTTGAGAAGCTCCCGGAGATGAATCCTCCGTCCGGTAGGGTGCCGGGACGAGGTCTTCTCGCGGTCCCGATCTCAGTATCGCGGCAGCGGCGGAACAATGGTGAAAATCGTGATGCAAGGGCTCTTTTCAGGGTTTCTGCGTCGAGGAGGTAATATAGGATGAAGGGGGGCACCAGGGGAGGGCCCCATCCCCAAGGCGGCCTATGGGTGTGCCCCCCCCCTTTTGTCCATGCCGGGTGGCCGCCTGGGATGGGGGTGGCCCCTCTCCGGCTGCCCTTCAATGTTATGGAAGCTTCCATTACGCTGGTTTTCTATATATTTTTCTTGGAATTTATTGGGCACTGTAAATAAGGGTAAAAACCTGCAATTCACAGACATCAGCAGACAAAATTTGGCACTGGGTGCACTTAGTTAGTAGGTTAGTCCAAATATGAGTACAAAGGTATGAAAGTGTAGCAAAACACATAGCAATGTCACCCAAATGAGCATGGAATAAGAAGAAAGTACATATACGTTTGGGAGGTATCAACATCCCCAACCTTAATTCCTGATCATAATCGAGTAGGTAAATGGTAGCACAGATAATTCCTATGGTGACATGCTAACACACATAAAAAAACTTCAAAGTAAAGCAAGTAAGATATGCAATTCAAGTCAAGACACTAACAAACAAGAGTTTATATATAGTATTGAAACTAGCAAAGTAAGAACATAAAGGTGCAAGATCGCTCACTCTTTGTGACTCGAATGTCTCCAAATGGTGTTTGCGGTGCAAGAAGTGGGAGATGGGTTTAGAGCATAAAAATACTATTTAGTTTTAATTGATAACTCAATCTACTAAAACTACACACTTGGACTCCTTCGGAATCGTATTTTGACTCGTCCCCAGACCACTCGTGAGGCACAAGTCAAATTGATCCTCTCCCTTTCAACTTTGAGCACTCATGAAATGGATGAGCGCAAGCAAGATATGTTGGGGATGGAGGAAAGAGAAAAGTAATGGGGATGGAGGAAAAAAAGGTGTGAAAGGCTCACATCAATGAGGACAATCATAGGCGAGAGAAAGCCAAATGATAGATATGATGTGAGGAGTAGGGATTTCCATGCAACGGATGAACATATGAGCTAAGGTAAGCTCTCCAATGGAACTAGTGGGGGTGCATTCAACTTGCTTTCTCATGAAGATCTAGAGCTCATTTGAGGAGGCTCATCCTTGGAATATGCAATCCAAGTTCTATAGTGTAAGGATCCCCACATAGTTATGCATGAATGATGTGAAAATCTCTATGGACTACAAGTATGACTATGAAGTACAAGTATGACTATGGAGTACGAGTGTGGATCTTTTAAAAGGAATAGTAGTGTTGCCCCTTCTCTCTTTTTATTTATTTTTTTCTATTTTTTGTATTTTTGTGGCCTCATTGGTTGTTTTTATTAAGCTCTCATTTGTCCTCTTTGGGATCTTTTAATTTTTCCTCTTTGGGATATTTTATTTTGTCCTATTTGGGATCTTTTCCTCACTTAAGGGCAACACTCTATATTTTACAAGAATATAAAGAAGATCTCACACTTTACAAGAAGTACTCAACATAAAGAAAACTGAATAACTATCATGATGTATGCAAATGTATGCCTCTGCCAGTGTAGCAGGATATGCAATGATACTAGCGCGTCATGTAGCAATTATAAGTGGAAGTCCCAACTAGCATGCGGCTTCTCCATCAAGCAAAAGCATCTATGACATCAAGATCAAGTCATGAGATGATGGATTTTTCATGGCAATGTATCTCGAAAAGGCTATGGAAATTCCTTGATAGGTAGGTATGGTGTCTTTTTTGAGGAAGATATAAGGAGGTTTATGATGACAGAGCTTATCATGCCAAGGGTTTGGATGCACCGGCGAAGTTTGCACCAACTCTCAAATGAGAAAGGGAAATGCACGGTACTGAAGAGGCTAGCAAAATATGGAAGGTGGAAGTGCCAAAAATTGAAAACTCGCATTAGCCTGAAGAACTCATGCACTTGTTATCGGTAACTCTCTATCTAATCAGGATGTTCACAAAGAGACAAGTACCCCGAGGAGGAGTGTATGGGGGTTTGGTTATCGTTGCGCAACCTCGACCCATGGTACGTGAGGGTACTCTATATATTCCAACCCTTCTAGAGGTTAGTGATCTATCTAGTAGCTAGAGTTCTCAATTATTTTTTGTGGTTTTTCGAAAATTAGCATGGATTGCCAAAATATGACGCCTATCACTAATAGGCTCAAGCTCTTGGCACCACAAGTCCAAAAATTACTCAAATCAATACCTCAAAACTATTGTAAGTTACTACTACACTTATAATAGCAACCTCAATTACCTACTCATGCAAGACACACAACTCAATGCAACAGACCAACTCTCTAAACAAGATAAGCATGATAACTCAAGAGAGTTCCAAAAGAAACAACCTAAATAAAAGCTCTTAAAAATATAAACATGAAAAAAAGAGCTAACATGACAATATCTATGAAAAGATAAAGAACACACACAATCAAAGATAAGCCTGCAAGACTATCACTACAGGAAACAAGAGTTTTGCCGTCAGCTTCCAACTTAGCCGTCAGCTTTCTATCGGGGCTGACGGCAAAGATTGCTATGTCGTCAGCTAGAATAAAAGCTAACGACAAAGAACTAGCTGTTGGCAAAAAAAGCTCTGCCGTCAGCTGTTTCAAAGCCGTTAGCTAGCTGACGGCAAAGTCTCACCAGGCTGACGGCAACGCGGCGACTGACGGCCTACATGGACCCGGGCCCACCACGTGCCAAGGGATAACGGGCTGGCGCTTTGCCGTCAGCCAGCTGACGGCAACGGGCCTTTGCCGTTAGCTAGCTGACGGCAAAGAACCAGCGCCGTTAAGTGCGCGTGCTAGCCCTATTCTCTCTCATTTCTCTTGCACCCCTCTCTTTCTCCCGTGCTGCCGCCGTCGCCGCCCAGGGACCTCGCCGCCGCTTCTCCCCGTCGAGCTCGTCGCCCCCGGCCCGGACCAGCCCTCGCCGCCACCTCCCCCGACTGGGACCAGAAGTCGCCGCCGCCACCTCCCCCGACCCGGATCCAGTCGCCGCCGTCACCTCCCCTGGCCGCCGCCGCTCACCCTGCCACCGGCTTCCTAGTCGGCTCGCCCTCCCCCTCTAGCTCTTGGCAGCGCCACCGCTCTCCTCTCCCCCAGCCGTCGACCCCCCCTGGTGAGCACCCCCTCCATTTTCTCCATTTTTTATTTATTTTGTATTCATTTTTGTTTCTATTTAATGTTAGTAGATATCTATGTTAAATTTTAGTTGGCTTATTAGTAGTTAGTTAAATTTTTAGCTAGCTAGATCTGTTAGTAGATTAGGGCTAGGGTTTGTTAGATTTAGAAATTAGTTAGTATACTAATTAGGATTCAATTTTGTTTCTATTTATTGTTAGTAGATATTTATGTTAAATTTTAGTTAGCTTATAATTATTTATTAAAAAAATTAGCTAGCTAGATCTGTTAGTAGATTAGGGCTAGGGTTTGTTAGATTTAGGAATTAGTTATTACTAAATTAGGATATATAGTTAGTATTGTTAGTGAGCAAGAGCTCTTATTTATCTAACAAAAAAAGGAAAAAAGAGTAGGAAAAGAAGAATAAGAATTATAAGAGAAGCAGTATGTATGTTAGAAAGGAAAGAAAAGAAATAAATAAATGGAAAGGAAATAAATGGAAGTAACAAATGTTAGGGTTTCTAGATATATTGGAGCTTAGCTTGTTGTTGCTAAGGTTGCCTTATTTAATTGCATAGGTTTCCGTGACTAGCACTGTTTCCTACTGGGGACGCCAAACGTCTCTCTCCTCTTAGTTTCACCCTACCTTAGTTTCACCCTACCCAAAAGATAGGTGTATAGCTAGTTCTTTCCTTCTCAAATCATGCAAGTCACGTAACCCATATGCGTCTCCCGTTCGAAAGATTCCATTTATAAATATGCATTCATTTGCATATTTATAATTGGATTCTTTCGAATTGTCCAATGTTATCCATGGACAGCCCGAGTATGTGTAGATTGGATTCATTTCCCCATATATGCTCTCCTCCGGATCAGACGCAGGATTTCGTCAGCGCCACCTTGTTGTTCTCCGTGTACACATCCTCTCGGTTTATGCTGAGACGTGTATCAGGAGAACAACAGGGAGGTGCTGTCGAAATTTTGCGTCGGATCGGGAGGAGAGCATGGGGAAATGAATCCAATTTGCACATACTCGGGTGGGATTAGGACCTATCTTTACCTATTAGCTAGTGTGCATATGCCGTATCATCGCGCGTAATTAATTATATGCCTTCTGGTGTTAATTTGTAGTAGCTAGCTAGCCATAATGAATGATCGTGCGTGGATGTACACCGGTCACCCTAGTCAAAAAAATATGACTGAGGAATGGTTGACCAAGACCGAGGAGTTCCTAGAGGTTGCATTTAGTGCTGGCCAACCAAGAACATGGTGCCCCTGCACTAGATGTAAGAACTATTCACAACAGACAAAGGATGTAATGGGTAAACACCTGCAAATACGTGGTTTCATGCCTGATTATACGTTGTGGTCATTTCATGGCGAGTCGGCCCAACGTGAAATACATGAGGTAGTGCGTCAGCGCATTGAGGATTGTGGTACAGGGATCGAAGACATGGTCAATGACTACAACGATGCTCGTCTTGAGGACGAAGAACCGGAGGAAACTTCCAAGGCCTTTTATGCCATGCTAGAGTCTTCAAAACTCCCACTGCATGCGCACACCAAGATTTGTCAACTAGATGCCATCGCACAAACAATGGCTCTTAAGGCACAATTCAACTTGTACAGAGAGTGCTATGATGCGATGATGACCTTATTCGGGCGCTTTCTACCGGACGGTCATATTATGCCTGCAAACCTATACCACTCAGACAAAATACTCGGTGCACTGAAGATGCCCATCGAGCGAATACATGCTTGTGAGAAAGGATGCGTCTTATTTAGGCATGAGTATGCGGATGATAATTATTATCCATGTTGCAAGTCCTCCAGGTATATTGTTGTAGACAACGGTCTTGGTGAGAAGACGCAGAGAAAAATACCCGTAAACATTCTTCGGTACCTACCGATCTTACCAAGACTTCAACGGCTTTACATGCTTGAAGAAACAACAAAACAAATGACATGGCACAGAGATGGAATTAGACGTGCTACAGATGAATACGGGAATTTGATGTTGACCCACCCCTCTGATGGTGAAGCGTGGAAGATGTTCAATGAAATACATAAAGAAGGTAAAGCCAAAGACCCAAGAAACGTGGCACTCGCCATTAGCCTCGATGGGTTCAATCCTTTCGGTATGACGGCAACCCAGTATAGTTGTTGGCCCGTATTCATCATGCCCCTCAATCTGCCCCCTGGAGTACTTATGCAAAGAAAGCACATCTTCTTGACGTTGATAGTTCCGGGGCCCAACTATCCCGGAAAAAATATGAATGTGTACTTGCAACCACTGATGGATGAGTTGAAAGAAGCTTGGGATAATGGGATCCGGACATATGACGCAGCTAGCAAAACAAACTTCCAAATGCATGCTTGGTTGATGTACTCCATGCATGACCTGCCGGCGTTTGCACTTTTTGTTGAATGGTGCGTGCACGGAAGGTTCCCATGCCCGCAATGCAAGTCTGCTCTTAAGTTTCATTGGCTTCCGGAGGGTCGCAAGTATTCTTGCTTCGACTTGCATAGACAATTCCTGCCTCTGGACCATGGATTCAGAAAAGACAAGAAGAATTTCACCAAAGGTAAAGTTGTCGAGCACGAGGCACCACCTATGATGACGGGCGCACAAATTCTTGATCAGTTGAACTCACTAGAGCCTGATCCGAACCGGCCAGGGTATTTCTTGGGATATAATACGGAACACGCGTGGACCCACAAGCCATGCTTTTGGGATCTCCCGTATTTAAAAGACCTTGCTCTTCCACACAACATTGACATGATGCACACTGAAAAATATGGGTGAGGCCTTTTTTGGTACATTGTTCGGCACTGATAAGGGGAAAGATAATGTTAAGGCTAGAGTCGATCAGGAGAGTCGGTGTAATAGGAAGTTACTGAACATGCGACAACCGAAAGGGAAGAAGAATTGGGAGAAGCCAAAGGCATGGTTCAATCTTAAAAGGGAACACATGAGGGAAATCCTCATCTGGGTGAAAAAAAAGTTGATGTTCCCCGATGGGTATGCAGCGAATCTAGCAAGGGGAGCAAGTCTTGAAAAGTTGAAAATCTTTGGGCTGAAGAGTCACGATTGGCACATATGGCTTGAGCGGATAATGTTGGTGATGTTGCGCGGCTACATCCCCGAGGATGAATGGCTAGTAATGGCAGAGCTAAGCTATTTCTTCCGTGTTCTTTGTGCTAAAGAATGATCGCCTATTGTGATAGAAGAGATGGAAAAACTGGCGCCGGAGTTGATATGCAAGTTAGAGAAGATCTTTCCACCGGGTTTCTTTAATCCGATGCAGCATATGATTTTGCATCTACCGATGGAGGCAAGATTGGGTGGCCCTGTGCAAAACCGTTGGTGCTATGCAACCGAGAGAATGCAGAAGACGCTTCGAGCAAAATGTAAAAATAAACGGAGAATTGAAGCATCAATGGCTGAGGCATTCGTTGTCGAGGAAGCGGCAAACTTCGTGACAGCACACTATGCTGCCACTAATTACAGTTTGCATAATCCAAAGCCTCGGTACAATACTGGCGACCCTGAGCGACATGAATCCAAGTTCAAACTCTTTAAAGGGAGCCTCGCACCTTGTGGGGTTATGAAGACAAAGACGTTGACCTTCGAGGAATGGAGCATCATTACATTGTATATCTTGACCAACATGACAGAAGTGCGGCCATACATCGAGTAAGTGCGCGGTACATATTAATTGTTCTGCAACTTCTTGACGAGTTGTGTGTCTAACTTCTCTTAATTATTTGATACAGTCGATTCGTCGCGCAATTCTCGAATGGAGTGGCGATCAAAAAAGACTCCATCGAAGAGATTAATCTTCTTGAGAAGCGGGGAGGCGGCAATCCCGGTTTCATCTCTTGGTTTACACAAACAGTACTTCTTATATGATATACAGGCCATTTTTATTTCTTCGTCGTCTCAGTACCGACTAATACAACAAGCCTTTCTGTTTCAACTTGTAGGCTAATTCAGAGTCGATGGACGCTGAATTGAGACAAATCACAAATGGTTTTGACTTTAAGGTCCATACATATGAAAAATACGACATCAATGGGTATCGCTTTCGTACTGGTATGAAAGAGAAAACTATGCCCGATCGGAAAACAACGAATTCCAGTGTGTCCGCTATAGAGGGAGGAGTCGAGTATTATGGAATAGTTGAAGAAATATACGAACTGCTATATTATGGTGAAAATCCTCCGAATGCCGTTGTCTTCAAATGTCATTGGTTCGATCCGAAGGACACTAGATGAACTCATGAGCATGTTGGGCTAGTTGAAATTAAACAGAAGAACCGTTTAAATGTTGCCGAAGTTTATATTGTGGCTCAACAGGCCACACAAGTTTTCTATCTTCCATGGGCCTGCCAAAGTGTAAAGAATCTCAAATATTGGTATGTCGTCTATGACGTGCCGCCACATGATAAACTACCTGCCCCCAATGAAGAAGAGGATTATCAACCTCACATAGACCCAGACACATATGACGGAGAATTCTTCCAAGAAACACGTGTGGCCAAAAAACATTTCGGAAAAACCTCTACGTTTGGTCAAAACATGGAAGTAGAGAATGACAATGCGGAGGAAGAGGAAGAAGTGGAACACGAAGAGGTTACCGATGATGATGAGGAGGAAGATGAAGAAGTGGAACACGAAGAGGTTACCGATGCGGATGACCTATCATTGCTTGATCGGTTACAAAAAGGTTTCGAAATGTGGTTGACGCTGAACCCGATCCCGGAGAAGAGATCATTCATGACGACACGCGTGATAGTGACGATGATGTTTTTATTGATCCTGGAGAAGATACAGATGATCCCGACTATTAGTTGTATGCATCCCAACTTTCTTTTGTTTTTTGTATATATGAATTTGTATTATTTATTTCCTTAATGTACTAATTAATCTTTATATGCATATGTTTGTTTTTTGTATATATGAATTTGTATTATTTATGTTTGTTTTCGGAGGGGATGGAGCCGGCGCCCCAGAAGAATCTCGAGAAGGAGATAGTGAGGCTACTCACGAACACTAGGCACGAGATGCGTGTTCAGTGTGTTCGAGATTGGTACGCCAAGAAGGGCGTGAAGAAGGCCAAGAAGAAGTGTAGAAAAGTTTTCCTTAAGAAGGAAGAATACTTGGAGGTAAATTACTAACTAATTCAAATTCCTACACTTATAAGTAAGGCCTAGTTAGCTCCAACTTTTCTTTATAAGCTTATGAAGCTCAAACTTGGCTTTATAAGCTTATAAGTGTGAAACTTTTCTTTATAAGATTATGAAGCTCAAAGTTGGCTTTATAAGCTTATAAGTGTCAAACTTGGCTTTATAAGTTTATAAAGGTCAAACTTGGCTCTATAAGCTTGTAAAACTAAAAAATTATAATAATAGCTTAGTTACATAAAACTTGACTTGTACTTGGCTTAAAAAGATATTCAATGACTTTATAAGATTATTAATTCATAGGCGCCCCCGAGATGGTGTGCAAATAAGATGGATTGCTTTGAGGCGATAGTGGACAAATGGCTCAGTGATGCCTGGCTGTCCACCCACAAAAGCGCCAAGGCTAGGCGTGCACAAATGGTAGGTGTGGCACACCACCAAGGCAATCTCAACGTCAACGAGTACGCAAAAAAATGGGTATGTGCCTTTTTGATTTAAGTTTCATGTCCTTTCATCATTAATCAATTGATTTGTTTCATGCCTTTTCTTTGCTTTTCATTGTAGGCGAAGCACCATAATCAGCCTGTGCCTAAGGGATTTCGCTCAATTGCCATGGCCCATAAGGGAAAGTACAAAACGGTGACGGCATATTCCGAGGGTGACGGTGTTGAGGCGTACACCAGCGTTGGAGCCTACCACAAGATGATGGCCCATTCTGAGGTGGCGAAAGAGCTACACGGTCCTCAGTTTGACCCGAGCGAGGAGGAGATGGATCCGGTGGCCTTGATGATTTCTGGTGGCGGTAAGCATCATGGCAGCACCTCCATGTGCAATGGCTTCGTACATTGCCCGGAGACTCTACCTCAGATCAAGGCGAGGCAAACGAGCTCCGCTCCTGCTGTACGACCTCGCCCGCGGCCAGTGGACATTGCTATCCAGGTATAACTTTGTCTCAATTTTTCTTTCCGTTCTTTAGACTACGTAGTGATGATGACAATAATTGCTATATTGTTGAGTGTTCGCAGGACGCCATTAAGAGGGAGAGACAAGCGACACAAGAGATGTTGTCGGAGCAGCTTGCGGAGAGGGACCGGCTGGCGGAGGAGAGGACCCAGAGGATACTCGAGGAGGAGAGGCACGCAATAATGCCCAGACGAAGGCCATCTACGACCTCTTCTCGGTAAGTTACTACTTTTGCATATATCCGCCAAGAATGCATATGCATATGTTTGGTTCACTTGCTAATATGCTCGAGTCCTCAAAAACTAACTCGCAGAGTATGTGGGAGAAGCAAGGTCTTACCCCTCCACCGATGCCGACGCCTATCGTTTCTCCTCCCGGAACGGTAAGTTTCTTTCAATGATCAATATATCCCGGACTTATACCATCAAGTGTCATCATGCTTACCACATTGCAACTCATCCTTTGTTGCAGCATAATTCCGGAGTTGCATCTCACAACCCACAAGAATATCCTAGTGAATCCCCGAGCAACCCACGTGGCGGCGCTTCTCAGCCTTGAGGTGGCCTCCGGTAAGTTACATAAAGCTCATCAATGAATTTATATGCTCATAAAGCTCAATAATGGTAGTAATAGCTTAGTTACATAAATATTTACTTATTCTTGGCTTATAAAAGCTAAAAAATGACTATATAAGCTTATACAACTTATACTTGGCTTTATAAGCTTGTAAACCTAAAAAATGACTTATACTTGGCTTATAATAGCTCCTCAATGACTTCATAAGCTCATAAAGCTGAAAAATGATGTTAATAGCGTAGTTCGATGAAAATTGAGTTATACTTGGCTTCTAAAAGCTCAATAGTGACTTTATAAGCTTATAAAGCTCAAACTTGGCTTTATAAGCTTTTAAAGCTCAAATTAGATTTTATAAGCTTATTAAGTTCAACAGTGATTTATACTTGTCTTATAAAAGCTCAATAATGAATTTACTAGCTTAAGTGGCTTATAAACCTAAAAATGACTTATACTTCGCATATAAAGCTCAAAAATGAATTAATGACTTAGTTAGATCTAAAATGAGATATATTTAGCTCTTGAGGTCTAAGAAGAACAAGTATTGTAGAATAAGAAGAAGGATAGGAGGAAAAGAAAGAAGTGAAGAAGAAAGAGGTGAAAAAGAAAGTAAAAGAAGAAAAGTTCTTCTTATTCTTACTTTTTCTCTTCTTTCTTTTTCTCCATCTTCTCTTCTTCCTTTCATCTTATTCTTATTCTTCCACTTCTTCTCCTTACTCTTCTTCTCCTTGTTCTTCTTTTTCCTTTTTATTTTCATATTTTCATCATTTTGGATTTCTTCTTTTCCGTATGTAACATATGATTATGTTTTCATTTTGCAGATTTGCCTTTATGCATGGATGGATGCTTCTTTGTTGTAGATGTAGTATGTTAGGATGGAGATGACTTGTAGATGTATATAATGTTGGGAACTTTCCTTTTGTATATATGATGACTTGTTGTTTTAAACTTGGAGATGGCTTGCTGTTTTAAACATGGAGATGACTTGCTTTTTTAAACATGGAGATGGCTTCTTTTTGTTTATATGACTTGTGGATGGCTTCTTTTTGTATATATGACTTGTGGATGGCTTCTTTTGTATACGTGACTTGTGGATAGCATTATGATTGTACATATGACTTGTGGATGGCATTCTGTACATATATATATATATGTATTATTGTTTATATGCAGGGAATTAAAGAAAAACAAATTAAAAAGATAGATACAGAGAGCTTTGCCGTCAGCTTGCTGACGGCAAAGGCGTTGCCGTTAGCAAGCTGACGGCAAAGCGGACACGTGGCGGTAGCCTGTGCAATCTAGGCTGTGGCAGTGACCATTTGGTCACGGCTTTGCCGTCGGCCTTCAACCGGCTGACGGCAACGCGTAGGTTGGCTGACGGAAAACTGCTGACATGTGGGCCCCGGCAAGGGCTTTGCCGTCAGCCAGACGGCTAGCTGACGGCAATGCACGCCGTTAACTCAGCCCACGGGGGTTAAGTCAGAGCTGGCCGTACGAGCGACTTTGCCGTCAGCCAGTACAAAAAGGCTGACGGCAAAGGCTTTGCCGACGGTCGATCTTGAGCTGACGGCAAAGCAGCTCACTGCCGACTGATGAGCTGACAACAGGTTTGCCGTCGTGGAGCTGACGGCAAAGCCTTTGCCGTCAGCTTTGGCTGACGGCAAAACTCTTGTTTCCTATAGTGTATGTTGTGTTCTAAGGTGAAGTGGAGCGTGTTTCTCTCCCAAACAACGAAGGCTAGGTTCCAAATTGTTATGAACAGCAAGAAAAATGAAAACAAACTAAAATTTAAAGAGCGAGACGCTTCAAGATAGCACATAAGACATGAAGATATAAGAATATAGCATGGAGAAGGACAAACTGATGATTGTTGATGGATAAGGAGATGCACGGGGTCATCCCAAGCTTAGACGCTTGATTCTCCTTGGATATTTCATGTGGGTGCATGGGGCATCCCCAAGCTTGAGCTTTTAACACTCTCGGATCTTCTTTCATCATCTTCCTTCGCATACTTGAAAACTCCTTTAATACGAAACTCATCATAAGCTGATTAGAGTGGTTAGTACCCATAAATAAGAAATTTTTCTCCACTGTAAATAAAGATTTTCAGGAAGATGTACTGTTTCGCATTGCCAAAAAGTTTTTTCAAAGAAAAATCAAGCTTAAAATTAGCAAAACGGTGAAAGCGCAAAACATGGCAGAATTTGTAAAAAAATAGACCAGCAGGTAGTAAATAATTGTTTTGGGGTACTTATGCAACTCAAATCAAAAAACTCAGAACAGACGCTAGAAACCCAATTGTATAGAGCATAATGTCCAAAAAAATTCAGATAAAAAAGATGATCTAGTGATTTATGATGAATTTTTCCGTCAGGCAAACATAATCTGTTTCTGGACAACATGTCAAAACTTTCGAACTTTCTTGCAATTGGAGGCTAAAACTTGGCACAAAGTTTCAAAATAAAGATACAATGATGTTGCTACAGTAGTAACAAGAATCAAGAACACTAAAACTTAAAGTAAAAACATTTTTGGTTTCCTCCCAATAAGCGCTTTCTTTTATGCCTTTTAGCTAGGCATGATGCAAAAAGATCAAGTTTTGTCAACTCCAAAAGAATAGCTTGCCCGTGTAACAAACTCATAAGGTAACTTAATATTTTTTCGAGGGAAGTGTTGCATTCCCTTTTTAGGGAGATTGTAATCTAATTGTCCCTTCTTTCATAACAATGATAGCACCAATGGTGCGGAGAAAAGGACGTCCCAAAATAATTGGACATGAGGGATCACACTCAATGTCCATAACAAGGAAATCGACGGGAACATAGTTATCATTGACAAAAATTAGAACATCATCAATCCTTCCTAAAGGTTTCTTTACGGAAGAATCAACAAGATGAACACCAAAAGAACATGGATCAAAAGATGGTGAAACGAAGGCACTAGCTCCAAAATCACATAAAGCAAAGCAAGAGAAATTATTCGATTTGATCTTGACCATATGATCCCAACCATCTTCAAGTTTTATAGGAATAGAAACCTCTAACTTAAGTTTCTCCTCCCTAGTTTGATAAGAGCATTGGTAATATGCTCGGTGAAGGCGATGTTAAGTGAACTAGTGTGGGGGTCTTTAGCCATTCTTCGCAAAAAGGTGATAACATCGGAAAGAGTACAATTATCAAAATCAAGATCACTACCACTAATTAAAGTAGTGGTGATGTCATCTAAGCTCATTCTCTTGGTAGTCTGTAAATTCATGGGAGCTTCTTGTCCTAAAGTTGAGGTGTTAGCATCACCATTAATAGGTCCATTAGGTGGACTAGGGATGTGATGGGTGCTAAAGGTTTTGAGATCCTCAATAACTTGTATAGTGGCAATAGTACTGTGTGTAGGAAGGCTCTTAATCCTATCTTCTTCTTCTTTTTCTCTAGCCCATCTATACTTAAGCTTGGCTAGCATCCTAATGTTCTCATTAATTTGCACCTGAATAGCATTCATGGGTGTAGTTTTCATTTCCTTAAGGGGAGAAGTTCTAATTTTAAGCATCTCTACATCATGAGCTATTTTGTCTACATTCAAAGAGAGACTATCTAGTTTTTCTAATTTCTCCTCTACACTCTTGTTGAAGGCTTTTTGAGAAGTCATAAAGTCCTTAAGCATGCTCTCTAATTCAGAAGTGGAGTTTTTTGTGCTAGGATAAGTGTTTTTGTTCCCATGGTTGTTATATAGGAACGGCCTAGGGTTGTTGCTACCAAAATTACTCCTATAAGCAATATTATTAAAGTTGTTTCTAGAAATAAAATTAACATCAACTTGCTCTATTTCTTGAGCAACCAAAGAATTTAAAGGAACATCATGATGATCATTAGGAGCTTGCTTAGTAAGTAGAGAAATAATCAAGTCAAATTTTTCATTTAAAGAGGAGATATCCTCAACAGAGTTTACCTTCCTACCTGTTGGAGATCTTTTGGTGTGCCATTGAAAATAATTTGTCATCATCGCGTCCAATAGCTTCGTGGCAGTACCAAGTTTAGTTGGCAGTACCAAATTTATTTAAGTGTATAGTAGCATCATCTGCAATACCGGAGAATTGTTCTTTCATAACAAGATTTAGCAACGCAGGTTTGATTTCATATGAAGGTGCTGAAGTGGCAGGTGGTGCAATAGGAGTGCTAATAAATCCATTGTCGTTGTGACTAGTGAAGTCACACAACTTGGAGTTTTCAGTGGAAACCATAGTAACACAGAGCAAGCAAGAGCAAAGTAACTAATTTTTGTGTGGTTTAGGTTATAAGACTCTAAAGAAAAAACTAGAAAGTAAACTAACAAGGCTAAAAAGCAAAGGTAAAAGATAGTGTGCAACTCCCCTATCTTGAAGATTGGAGTCCCCAGCAACGGCGCCAAAAATTATGCTTGATGGCACCGAAGTAGTGCTCCTTGTTGGTTACCCCAAGTGGAAGGTTATGATGTAGTAGCAGCAGAATTTTCATCACACGAGGACTGTAAGGTTTATCGAACTAGGAGGCCTCCGAGGATCAACAAGAAGTTGGTCAAATGAGCAAGGCGTCGTTTGAGAAAAGTTACTCACTTGACCTGGATCTGCACACAAAAGCAAATAACTTTGCTCCCAACGAGTCAAAGAGGTTGTCAATCTCTCCGGTCTTGTTGTTTACAAAGGATCAAACACACGGTGGAAATAGTGGTGATGATTGCAATTGGAAGGAAATAAAGAAGTAAAGAGTTGAGGTGTAAACAATGGTGGAAATATGGACCAGGGTCCCATGATGCTCACTAGTGATGTCTCTTCCCAAAAAGACGATAAAACAGCTAAGCTGGATGAACAAATTACGGCTAGGCAACGGACAAAATTGTAAACTCACCGCAATGCTAATTATGCCACAATAAAGTAGACCGTTTATTCATCAGCATCTACTTACTAATCATCCACCTTGAGATATCTATCTAGAACATCTCGCTGGTATTAAGTTGCGAGCCCCACCCAAAGTGTAAACCCAAAGCAACAGACAACTGCATTAAATTACTTTGCGTAAGGTAAACAATCCTTAAAACCGCAGTTACAAGAACTGTTGTTTTCTCCCTGGTGGCAACAGCACATCCCCTAGTCTTATGTTTCTGTCACTCAAGCTAGACATCGGGGGGCATGAACCCATAATCGAGCATAAACGCTCCCTCTTGGAGTTACTATCTACTACTTAGCCAAAGCAATAAAAAGCAACGGAGAACAAGCAAGAATTACTCAAGAAGAAAATATAAAAGGTGAACCAAATATATAACTCATCATGATCTGAACAAAATCTCATAATCCATCGGATCCCAGCAAATACAGCATAGAAACAGAAGAAAGATTTCATAAGTGGCTTGATCATGTAGGGCAGCCCACAGGGTCTAAGAATTGAAGCACAAGATTGGAGAGAAGACATCACATAGCTACAGGTCATGGACCCATTGTCACACCCCAACTTTTATTACCTTGTTATATTAATTCTAAATTTTAGGGTAAACAAAAACTTGCTTTGTTGTGTTGCCATGCCATGTCTTGTTTGATCAGATTGTTTTGTCTTGTTTTGTTTTGTTGGGTTTTCCTTGCCATGCCATGTTATTACCATGTCTTTAAACTTCCTTGCCCTGGCAAGTATTCCTTTCCTTGTGTTGTTGTCTTGTCTTGCTAAAGAATCAACCAATAAAAATAATTAGCACATACCACACATATTGATCTACCAACATATCACCACCATAGCATATTAGCGTCACTAATATTTTCACCAAATAAAGTTTTGCTTGCATAGGAATTCATTATTTAAATAATGAAAAATACCTCTATGGCAGAAAGTATTTAATAAAAATATTTCAAAACTGCTAATTAATTTATTACTATTACTATAATAGTAATAATATTATAAACATAATCAAAAAAATCCCTAAAATTCCTAAAACAATTTTGTTAATAATTCTGGAGTTTTGTAAATATTTAGAAGATCTAAGTCGTAATTGTGTTTCACACTTAAAATCGGAATCGAAGTAGAAGGTTGCCAAAGCAAATAAAAAAAACCTAGCCTACTCAGTTAGGCCGAAGCCCATCTCCCTCCCCCTCCAATTCCATGCCCTCTCTATCCCCAGGAGCCTGACAAGGCTACCCCACCTATCAGCCCTTCTCAGCGCCGTAGACGTCAGCACTGACGTCAGTAGGGTGACTTCACCCGCGCCGCTACCCTTGCCCAGCCATCGCCGGAGACGTGGTCGCCACTGGCTCGCCGTCCCGGCCACGACTCTCCTCGCCCCGCCTATATAAGGCGCCCCCACAGCTCGCCTCTCCTCACTCCACCACACAGCAGCCTAGCCTGTAGCCACCCCATCCCACTGTCCCGAGAAGAAGAAAGGAGGAACCGGGAGGAAGAAGGAGAAGGGATAAGAAAGGAGGAGGAAGGAGGAGAAGAAGAGAGGGGACGAGGCCGACGCGCCTCTGCCCTCTCTCGCCGGAGCTGACGCCGGCGAGGAGCCGCCACCAGGAGTAGCGCCGGAAGGGCCGCAACCGAGCCACCGCCTACGTCTACCCCGAGCAACTCCGATGTACTTTCTTGTCGTCGCCGAGTGCCGCCGTTTTAGTCACAAACGGAATCCCAAGGCTGAGCCGCATGCCCGCCTTCCCTCGACGTCGCCCGTCGCCGCCTAAGACGCCCCTGGTGAGCTGCCCGACCTCCCTCCTGTCCGCCACAAGCGCTCAATTTTTTTCCGCGTCGCATGCCTCTGTTATGGGAAAAAATGGAGCCCCCTAGGCCCCCTCTACGTCCGTCGCCCCTGCCGCCGGCCACTGGAGGGCCACCGGCGAGGCGCGGCTCGCCCCTGGCCGCCATGGGCGCCCCTCCCATGCCCTACATGGGTGATAGGAAGAAGACGGCCCCTGGCCGTCCGATCACACTTGATCCGACGGCCAGGAAAGGCCTGTCCCCCTTCGCGGTTTAAAAAAAATCCTTGTGCTGGGCTCGGCCTGAATAAAAAAAAGCGGCCGTAGGCGACAGATAGCCCTGGGCCGGCCCGCTGCCATTTTCGTTTTTTTTATAAATCATCAACATAGAAATACTTTTAGAAAAATAATTACCACTCAGAAAAATATGAAATAAATTTTGTTATGTTCATAATATTATGCTCTATAAAATTATGTTCATAAAATTATGCTCCAGGGTACATCGCCGAGGAAGGAAAGCTTCCGTTACGGTGATTTTTTATATATTTTTCTTGGAATTTTTTGGGCACTGTAAATATGGATAAAAACCTGCAATTCACAGACATCAATAAACAGAAACTGGCACTAGGTGCACTGAGTTAGTAGGCTAGTCAAATTATGTGTAAAAAGGTATGAAAGTGTAGCAAAACACATGGCAAGAAATTATAGATACGTTTGGGACGTACCAGTAGTCCCCGAGATTCGGGCCGATTGCGCGCAATCAGCTCAGATATTCACTTGTTCCTTTTTGCCTTTTTTCTGACTTGCACCATTTTTCAGCCCGTCTGCCAGCGAAGACATCGCGTCTTTGATGAAATCCTGGCCTCTTATTCAACCGACCAGCAAACTCTTGGCACGCTGAAATGCCGTTTTGATGCGCAAGCTGCCAAGATCACCAAGATGACAGGTACAACTCGCCGATTGCTTGTTTCATGCTTATGTTGATCTCTTGATCCTGACTCTTGCTTTGTTTTATCTTCTAGCTGCCACCCCCAACCTGCCCGAGCTGGAGGCGATGAAGAAGAGGGTGGCAGAGCTGGAGGATCGGCTCGATGATAAGACCACTCAGCTCGACGCCGCCGGCAGGGAGCGCGATTGACTGCTTGTTGTTGAGAAGGAGCTTCAAACCAAAACAAAGCAGATGACTAGTGACCTCTCGAGCTTAAGGGCAACCCACCGGAGCGATATGCAGAAGCTGATGGATGCCCGAGCTGAGGTAGAGGAATCATTGCAGAAGGAGCCGGATGAGGCTGTGAAGCGTGCGGAAGACGTCACCGAGCGCTATCAAGGAGAGCTTGAATTGGCAAAGAGACAGGCCGAGTTGGCACTTGGCAGCCTGCAAAAAGTGGATACAACTCTTGCGAGTAAGTTCTGCTGCTGCTTTTCTTCTGGCCTTTGCTTTCTTCCTCCATTATTTGGTGGATTTCTTTCCCTCTGACCTGATTTTCTTCGTTTGTCTTGTATGCTTTAGATGTGTGGCCTAATTCCCAAGCTGCTGCTGAGAAATCTGTTGCAGAGGATCGGGTGCTCCGCCAGAGCCAAGATGTGGACATTGCAGATGCTGCTCCTTGGATCTCAGAAGAAATTGTGGCAGCCATTGACGCGTATCTTCCTCTAGTGAAGGGCGCTCTTCGTGCATTCAAGGGCGGTGTGCAGAAGCTTAACCGCATGATCTGGCTGACTGTTGGGATACGGGGAAGAAAAAAATAAATTTGCCTACCGACGGCACCCGAACCCAAGATCTATGCTATGGCTATGTAGAGTAACGGAGGGAATCGGTGTTCATACCTTTGAAGACCGAAAGAGGGAAACGTTCTACGAACGTGGTTTGCGTAGACTCTGAACCTACAACCTCCCTGTCGTGTAGAAGACCACCAGCGATGAAGTCTCTTGGCAAACTCTAGAGATAAAGTAGCACGAAAAGTGCAATGGCTCGAGGAGATTACGCACGTACAGTGCAACCGATGTTCGCTCTGGGCTCCGAACCAGGCGAGCATCAGAAAGAAGAGGGATTCGGATCCCGACTCCGACAGAGCGGCGACGTGCTTTGGTGGAGAACTCCCAACCAGGTGCAAACTCCAAACAAGGGGAGTCCGCTCGATCTAGGAGAAAGAGAGAGATATATTTCAAGTTGTCTGGAAAAAGGGGGGTCTACTCCTCCTTATATATGCCAAGGGGGGTGTGATCCTCCACCCCTCCCCCATGTGGGCCTACACCCCCAAGGAAGGGGGGAGTGCGCCGGCCAAGGGGGGGGATGTGCCCCACCCTTGGCGCCAAGCCCAAGGGTGAACCCCCTCCTCCCCTAATGGCCCCCATATGGCCCATTAGCCATTTTTCCATTATTTTAATTTATTTAAATATATTTTAATATTTAATTCAGGTAATTTAATAATAAAACATTATGAAATATAATTAAACTTTATTTTGAACCTTTAAAAATATCCAGAACATCTTCCGGTAATTCCAAGAACAATTCCGGTGCTCTCTTCTTTTTCACCAATGATCCTGAATCAATCCTAATGCATCGATTACCCCTTAAGTATGACACCCTACGGTCCGGGAAACAACAGACATGATCAAGATATTCTTTTCCATCAATGACCAATCAATTGGACCTGGTTACAATCCTTGATAAGCCCTGCGCTTCCATCGAATGAACTTCCATAGCTTTTGGAAACCGTTAATGATAAGACTTGATCCCTTTGTCTTGTGGTACTTTGTTGGTCCGGGGTTCGATCATCGGTATCCTTATACCAATTTCATACCTCGGTCTCAACAAACAAGTTTACTCGTCTGTTCCTATTACATCTTTGTGACCTAGTCACTTACTTGCAAGTAGTTGGTGCAATATCACCGAGTTGGCCCAGAGTACCTGTCCGTCACATGGACTGAAAAATCCCGCTTTGATCTATTTGCATACTCATCAACATATCTATTTCGGAATGCCCAAAGTCCACCTTTATGGCCAACATATTTTAGTCAGGCGATGTATGCAAATCAAAGCTTACTAATAGATACCAATTACGTATGATCATTACAGTCTAAGGACTAAGTCATATGTTACAAAGTCATCGCAATGTTGAACCATGTCACTTGATCACATCACAGTTCTTTAGGTGGGTGTGTGTCCATCATATAATTCTCCTAATGATATGATCTCTTTGTCAATAGGTGGTTCATACCTCATGATCAGCAAACCATGATCATCGATTTCCCAATGAGCTAGTATACCTGAGTTTAACTAGGGACGGGTGTTTATACTACATGTGTATTAGTGTTTCTGAGTAATACAATTCTAGCATAGTATAAAACGTATTATGAACAAAACGAATATGTGACAAATATCTTTATTAATTTGCCTCTATCCATATCCAACAGTCTCCCACTTGCACTAGAGTACAAATTACACTAGTTTACATCAGGCATGTATCTAACACCTATAGTCTCTCGGTGTTCTTCAAACTTTCTTTCTGGAAGAGGTTTAGTCATTGCATCTATTGCGTTCAGATCCGTATGTATTTTATGAATCCTAGTATGACCATCCTTGACGTAGTCCCGCGTCACATGGAATCATTGGACAATATGCTTGGATGTAGAGTGAGTTCTTGGTTCCTTTGCGTTAGCAATGGCACCCGTGTTGTCACAGTAAATGCCAACGAGGTCAGTGCAGCTGGGAAAGACATCAAACTCGATCACGAACATCTTCAGCCAATGCGCTTCATTTGACGCTTCGCAAGCGGCAATATACTCCGACACCATTGAAGATTGGGCGACAACTGACTACTTGCCGCTCCTCCAGCTAATTGCGCCTTCATTGAACATGAACACATATCCCGTGTGGGATTTTGAGTCATTTGTGTCAAAGTCAACGCTAGCATCGACGTAACCTTTTACGGCTAGCTCCTCTTCACATCCTTCATAGACGAGAAAGAGATCCTTCGTCCTTCGTAAGTATTTCAGTATGTTTTTTACCGCGGTCCAATGAATTATTCCTGGAATACCCTGGTAGAGATTAGTCATACTAATTGCCAGAGCCAAATCCGGCAAAGTACATAGCATTGCATACATTATAGAACCTACGGCTAAGGAATAGGGCTTTGAGGACATTTCCTCCTTTTCTTTTGTTGTTGTTGGACATTGAGTCACACTTAAGTTAATTCCTTTTATAACTGGCAAGAGACCTCTCTTGGAGTTATCCATACTGAACCTTTTCAATATTTTCTCAATATAAGTTCTTTGACTCAAGGCCAATATGAGATTTGGTCTGACCCTATAGATCTTAATGCCTAGTATGTATGCATATTCACCTAGGTCCTTCATGGAGAATTTCCCATTCAAGTATTCCTTCACTTTTTCTAAGAATTTTGTATCGTTCCCTATTAGTAATATGTAGTCCACATACAACACAAGGAATGCTACAGAGCTCCCACCCAGTTTCTTATAGACACAAAACTCTTCGATGTTTTGGACAAATTCAAAAACTTTGATCACCTCATCAAATCGAAGGTTCCAGCTCCGAGATACTTTCACAACCGATATATGGACCGTTGAAGCTTGCACACTTTACCAGCATTCTTTGGATCAATGAAACCTTCCGGCTATAAAATGTACAACTCTTCCTCAATGTTACCATTAGGGAACGCAGTTTTCACGTCCATTTTCCATATCTCGTAATCATGGTAGGCAGCTATTGCTAGTAGAATCCGAATAGGCTATATCATCGCTACAGGAGAGAATGTCTCCTCGTAGTCAACTCCTTGAATTTGTCGGAACCGTTTCGCGACAAGTCGAGCTTTATCGACAGAAACGTTTCCTTCCGCGTCAGTCTTTTTCTTGAATATCCATTTATTCTCGACGGCCTTTCGGTCCTCGGGAATATCCACCAAAGTCCATACATTGTTGATATACATAGATTCTATTTCGGATCTCATGGCTTCTAGACATTTCTCAGACTCGGGTCCTTCCATTGCTACTTTGTAGCTCGTAGGTTCGTCAAGTTCATTTGACGTGATTGCATTCACAAGTTGTCCATAAAACTCAGTAGCTTGACGAATTATTGATGACCTACGTGGGACAATAGGTTCCTGTTCATTTTCATCGTGATCATCATTTATGTCATGATCGTTATGAATGTCGTGTTGACCATTATCTTCAGCTCCCACTATGGAAGATGGTTCTGGAACATTTTTTGTTCACGTATCTTCCATTTGGAGTGATTGGTCAATCACTTCATTGAGGTCTATTTTCCTTCCACCCAATTCTTTCGAAAGAAATTCTTTCTCAAGAAAGCTTCCAGTCTTGATGACAAACGTTTTGCCCTCAGGAGGGTTGTAAAAGGTGTATCTATCGGGGGGATTACTCACAGCTAAGACCCTTCCAGAAGGCCGCAGCCACAAGGAAGACTCAGCTAGAAGACATGTCCTGAAGAGAAGACCCAGATTGCTACAGTGCACACATGAAGTCCTCTACTAGATTCGGCTGCTACAGTACCAACATGGACTCCTCTACAGTACCCGTAAGGGGGGTCCTCTACAGTACCCGCGGGGGGTCCTCTACAGTACCCAAGCGTCGGCCTGCTACTGTTCCCATAGGGGTTCTTCTACAGTACCCAAGATTCGGCCTGCTACAGTATCCGCAGAGGGGTCTGCTACAGTAAAAACAGGATCCGCTATAGGAAAGAAGCCTAAATCTCAGAAGGAGTCCTGACTTGGAAGGTACGAAAGGCTACAAGACATAGTGTAAAACCGGATTGATATCTGACTTGTAATAGAAGATGAGACTAGTTTGTACCCTACTAGGACTCTACATGTAAGCCTCCTCCTCTCCACCTATATAAGGAGGCGTAAGGCGCCCCAAAGAGGGCAGAATCAACAGACCACAATAGGCTCTAGATTAAAGATTAGTTCGGGGTCATCTAAACCCGGGAAAACTAGAAACAACCATAGGAGAGCCGGCGACTTACGATGAGCAAAGAAATAAGACCTAGCCACAAACATCATGTAGGGTCTTTACCGGATGATGTTTCCCGGGGCCTGAAGATGTATAAATCACGTCTCTCTCTGTGTGTGATTTCTTTTTCCTCACACTCGTAGCAAAGGCCCGTAATCAAGTCCGACTCTATGGACATCTGTTGTGACTTCCCGCGATAGTTGCGCCCACCTTGGGCCTACGCAAAAAACTGGTATCATCTTGGAGGAAGGTCTCACTGGGGTTGAGAAGATCGTGATCGGCCGGACGAAGAAGAACCGACACGAATGAATCTACATCAACAAGAAGGCGACTGTCGACTCCGGCAGGACTCGAGCCGGCTCGTAATTCAAGCGCACAACTCGGAACTCGACGCCAAGAATAGCTCTCGCGTGCAGCCTACAGGACAAAAAAACATCTGCTTTGCTGACGCTCCTGGAGGAGACTCGGAACTCATATTTAAGACCCCTTCAGTGAACAGATTGGAAACCTGTGGTTACAAGCTGTTCAAATTTTAGACAATTCCGACGGTTAGATCTCCCTAGCCGACTCCTGCACTGAAGCACTCTCGAAATCTGGCGAAACCCCGCACGACTTTAGCAAACAAAATTACCAAAGTCGACTCGTACATCAATTCGTAGATCCCTCCAGTGGAAAGCTGCGGGATATAATCTTTTACTACCACAAAACAAATCATGAAATTCCAACGGTTAGATCTCCGTGGCCGACTCCCGGACTAAAACGCGTTTTTGGATCTACGCAAGGTCGCGAAATCCAACCACAAATTTCGCTCAACTTTTCATCGGTTTGCACTCCGAACATTGGGACAACTACAGTTTGAGAAAAGTTATCAGATACATATACGTCGGCTTACAACCGCTTGGCCGTCACTATCACCGGCTCGACATATTGGTCGGACTATCAACCGCCGACTCCTACGAAGATCAGTAACAACCTCACCACGTTTGCCTTCCATGGTTCTCCGGGTTTTCTCTGCATCATCAGGTCAATGCGTGTTTCTTTATCAAGCCAGATACATGAAGTCCCCAGCCAACTCCTCGAGTCGACTCAAGACTCAGGAGATACACCTCCTATAGGATCCATCAGAGATTGAGAATATTATGTTTCAACGGCGGATTATAATTGACCATCACAAATTTTGGTCCATTGATTTCGACGGTAAAATCCCGGCTCAGATTCGTGTTCATTGGAAATATTCCGGCTCTTTCATTGAGTTCCGGATCATCGGTAAAATCCCGGCTCAGATTCCGGTTCATTGGAAAAATTCTGGCTCTTTCATTGAGTTCCGAATTACTGGTAAAATCCCGGCTTAGATTTTGGTTCATTGGAAAAATTCCGGCTCTTTCATTGACTTCCGGATCATCGGGAAAATCCCGGCTCCCTTTTCGAGTTCCGGTTCATTGGAAAATCTCAGGTCCACAATGAAATTCCGATTCATCCAAAATTCTGGCTCCTCGACGAGTTCCGACTCATTTAAAATTCCGGATCCTCAGCGATTCCTGGCTCATCAAAAATTCTGGCTCCTCGATGAATTCCGATTCATCGAAAATTGTGGCTCCTTTATGAATCCAAAATTATTACAAAATACCGGCTTCACAAGAAATCTCGGAAGGACTCGGCACTTCTGGAACCCAGAATTTTTCATATTATGCATTGCGCCTTTAGTTTTATATCATGATGCATTGCATCTTCAACATTTTATATCTCGAGACCTGGGGGCTTGATCAAACCTCTATTGGTACTGAACATGTATATGACTTACTCAGAGGAATCGGGGGGGGGGGGGGGCTCGATGACATCCATCGACTCTAATATTAGAACTCGGCATATATATGTAAAACTGAGGATGTATATGACTTATTCAGAGGAATCGGGGGGCTCGATGATATCCATCGACTCTAATCTGAGAACTCGGCATATATATGTAAAATTGGCCCACCGCGGTCTTATAATGGCATGTACAGCTGATACTCATATGACCAACGTGTACCCGACTTTGTCCAAAACTTGGAGGCTTACACAATGCTATCGAGTTTGGCAATAGTTCTTGGAAGGCTAGACGTGAACTCGCCTAACGTTTCAATCATTAGCCGACTTTACAAAACTTGGCCGGTATTAACTTTAAGATACGGGAACGCTAGTCATGTGATGTCGGCTTATAGAGGGTTTTCGACTCACGGATAACCCAATAATCTTTCTCAACGCGAGAAGTTGAGGCATGTTAAATCCGGGGCCGACTTATATATGAGCCTTTGCACTTTACTTTTTGCATAAATTAGCATCTTAGCATACTTTCTTTTCTATCATTTCATATGTCATAAAACCATGCATAATTTTTTCATTCAATATGAGCATTAACCAGTGTGACTCGGTATGACACAAAGATGCTCATACCGGCTCATGGGGACTATAGCTCGAATTTCTCTGTGACTCCGCATGACACAAAGATGCTCCTACCGATTCATGGGGACTATACCTCAAACTTTTATCAGACTCGGCATGACACAAATATGCTCATACCGACTCTTGGGGAATATAACTCGAAATTCCATGACTTGGTATAACTTACCGACTCGCATACAGAAACGTGAAACCGTATTAAAGTCTAAACATTTGCCAGCTCTACAAGGTGTTGCCAATTTTTCTCTAAGAAAAAGGGAACGCTAGCACCAGTGGACCCGACATAGTTCAAAAAAGTTTACCAACTTTATTAAAAGACTGGCTAAAATTGATCTAAGGAAAGGGACCGCCAGCTATTTACCGGCTTACTTATCGGTAAATCAAACAGTTTTCTTCTTTATAAAGTCGGCCACAAGAACTCCTACTTGGAAGTCGGATGATTATGAGCTTTAAAGTGAGAACGGATGTGGCATATGCACAACCGACTCCCTGGGATTACCTATCAAAATTCTATGGCATACATTGATCATGTAGAGTAATATGTGTATCGTATCCTGCTCAGAGCAAGACTACATGCAAAAAGAACATGACTCGGCTGTAACCGTAGAAAGTCAGTACAACGCCGGCTTTCATCAAAGCATTACGGATACTAGACTTGTCAATGGAAACACTAGCATAAATCATGGTGCCGTGACTTTGGTAGACAAGTGTTTGCCGGCTTCATGAAATAAAATATTCATGCAAGCAAGACTAACCCGGTGCTTCGGCGTATGGATAAGATAAAAATTAAAAGATTAGAGCAGAAGTGAGTCCCAGGTTGCTACAGGAAAGAAATCCCGGCACTTGGGGGCTGCACAAATTGAAAGATCTGTCATCAAGAAATTCTAAGTCCCAGGATGCTGCGGGCGAGCAACCCGGCACTTGGGGGATACACCAGCAAGGCTATTTTACATACAATACTCCAAGTCATCACGAGATGATAAACTCGGAGCTTGGGGGCTACAGGTGATATGGACATAAAATTGCCCGTAATTTTTTCCGAGTCCTTTGACAAGACACGGAAGAGAAAAAAGAAACATTGAACTCAAACGTGGAAGAGCTCAAAATTGAATCATATCAGGTTCATTGACATGAATCAGTGGAGCAAGCTGGCCTAATGGTTTGGCCTCCAGGCCCGGTCTTTATCCTAACTATTCATTATATTGGAAGTTTACCATGGACGCGCACCTAGCGTTCTCTTATACGAGAATCTCATTGCCAAGGAAAAGAAGTGATAAAATGAAGCCCACGCCAAGATTGCATCCAAGCTAAAGCTACTGTCGGGGGATTACTCACAGCTAAGACCCGGTCAGAAGGCAGCACCCAAAAGGAAGACTCAGCTAGAAGACATGTCCTGAAGAGAAGACCCGGATTGCTACAATGCACACATGAAGTCCTCTACTGGATTCGGTTGCTACAGTACCGACATGGACTCCTCTACAGGACCCATGAGTCGGTTGCTACAGTACCGACATGGACTCCTCTATAGTACCCACGGGGGGTCCTCTACAATACCCGCGGGGGGTGGGTCCTCTACAGTACCCAAGAGTCGACCTGCAAATGTGCCCACAAGGGGTCTTCCACAGGACCCAAGAGTCGGCCTGCTACATCATCCGCTGGGGGTCTGCTACAGTAAAAATAGGATCCGCTATAGGAAAGAAGCCCCAATCTCGGAAGGAGTCCACCTGACTTGGAAGGCATGAAAGGCACAAGACGTAGAGTAGACCCAGATTGATATCCACTTGTAATAGAAGATGAGACTAGTTTGTACCCAACTAGGACTCTACATGTAAGCATCCTCCTCTCCACCTATATAAGGAGGGGTAAGGCGCCACAAAGAGGGCAGAATCAACATACCACAATAGGCTCTAGATTAAAGATTAGTCCTAGGTCATCTAAACCCGGGACAACTAGACACAACCATAGGAGAGCTGGCAACATGCCGCTGACTTCCAGTGAGCAAAGGAATAAGACCTAGCCACAAATAACATGTAGGGTCTTTACCGGATGATGTTTCCCGGGGCCTGAAGCTGTATAAATGACGTCTGTGTGTGTGTGTGTGTGTGTGATTACTTTTTCCTTGTACACTCGTAGAAAAGGCCCCGCAATCAAGTCCGACTCTCCGGACATCTGCCGTGACTTGCCCGCGAAAGTATCCAGAAGTTTCCTTTGGACAGCCCCCAAAGATTCACTTTTTCTCCTTAGAATCGAGTTTGATAGGCTGAAGTTTCCTAACATAAGCCTCATAACCCCAAATCTTCAGGTGATACAACGTAGGCTTCTTGACGTACCATTCCTCAAATGCGGTTGCCTTTACAAATTTGGATGGTGCCCTATGAAGAACGTAAGCGGAAAATTAATGCATACCCCCATAATGACACATGTAAGTCTGTATGAGACATCATCAATCTTACACTATCCAATAGGGTTCAATTACGTCGTTTGGACACACCGTTCCGTTGAGGTGTTCCTGCCGGCGTAAGTTGTGGTACAATGCCACAAGCTTTCAGATGATTGCCAAACTCATGACTTAAATACTCGCCTCCTCGATTGGATCGAAGGTGCTTGATTTTCTTCCCGAGTTGATTCTCAACCTCACTCTGAAATTCCTTGAACTTTTCAAAGGTTTCATACTTGTGTTTCATCAAGTAAAAATATCCATCTCTACTCAAATCATCAGCGAAGGTCACGAAGTAACGAAGACCATTGCGTGTGGGGACGTTCCTAGGTCCACATACATCTGTATGTATAATCCCTAATAAGTCCGCCACACACTCCATTATTCCATTGAATGGAGTCCTTTTCATTTTGCCCATTAGGCATGGTCACATGTGTCAAAGTATCCAAAATCCAATGACTCCAGAAGTCCATATTTATGAAGCTTCTCCATGCGCTTTATACCAATATGACCAAGTCGACAATGACACATCGTCATGTGCTCTTCACCACTAGGCTTAAATCTTTTGGAATTTATATTGTTGATATGACATACATCACAATCGAGATTAAGTATGAATAAACCATTTCTTTCCTGTGTGTGAACATAAAACACATCACTCTTATAAATCGCACAACCAAATGTATCTGACTTAAAAGAATAGTGGTCTTTCTTCAAGCAAGAACCACTAACGATGTTGACACTCAATGCAGGTACATAGTAGCATTTACTCAAAATAAAAACTAATCCCGAAGGGAAACTAAGATGCTTCATGCTGACAACCAATACTTCAACTTGACAGTCGTTGCCCACTCGCATCGTCGCTTCATCTTTGATAAAATATCGATTATCCCTTAGTCCCTGTAAGGAATTAGAAATATGAGCGACAAATCCTGTATCCAATATACAGGAAGTGCTCCTGGCGCTTGTTAATAAAAGATCAACAATATGTATATAAAATATACCTTCGTCTCTCTTGGCAATCTTGCCAGCCTTCTTGTCCTTTAGGTACTTTGGGAAGTTACGTTTCCAGTGGCCAGCACCCTTTCAGTAGAAGCACTCAACTCCAGGCTTGGGTCCATGTTTACGTACCTTTGGATGTGTGACAACTGACTTTCCATCCTTCTTAGGGCCTCCTTTCCTTCCTTTCTCCCTTTTGCCAGAATTATTGAATTCAGTGGCCATGTTGACCATGAATACAGCGTGCTCCTTCTTGATCTCAACCTCAGCACTTTTCAGCATGGATAAAAACTCATAAGGGATCTTAGTCATCCCCTGCATGTTTTAGTTTAGCACAAAGCCTTTGTAGCTAGGGGTCAACGATTGCAGCACCCTATCAACAACAAGTTCCTCTGGAATCTGACATTCCAGAGCATTCATGCGTTGAACGGAGCCAGACATTTTGACCACGTGCTCACTAACATTGTTGTTCTCATCCATCTTAGATGAGAAGAAGGCTTCAGAAGCGTCTTATCGTTCAGCCCTGGCTTGAGGTGAAAAGACGACTTTGAGGTCGGTGATAATCTCATCAGAACACATCATCTCAAAGCGCTTCTGCAGCTTAGCCTCCATGGAATAGAGCATGCCACTATGGACAAAGTTGTAATCATCAAGCTTGGAGAGGTAGAAATTCTTCTTATCCTGCCTTTCATATTTTGGTGGTTCATCACCTAACGCGGCCTCTAGTACGTATGCCATTTTGAGGGAACGAGGAGAATCCTCAGAGTGCGGAACCAGTTGGTGATGTTTGATCCATCAATTTTTAGTTTCTCTTTCTCTAGGAATGAACCTAAGTTTAATGAGGGATATGGTGCTGCCATCTACAATGGTGATTCACAAAGATACATATTTAGACTTTTTTTCATAATGTGGAGTTTCAATTTTAACTTAAATTCTAGAAGGCTCCCACTTATAAAAACAACTCTCAATTTAACTAAGTTATCACACAATCCTATAACCTCATACCACCCCCGATCGTCACGGCCATTAGTATGTGGCTAAGGTAGGCCATCATGCCAATCACATCAGTTATGTGACTCGTGCTTGATCTTTCGATCTTCTGTGTTCCAGGCCCGCATCTGCATACGCCAAGCCTGCTATTCTGACCTTAATGTTAGCTGTTTAGCAAGGCCTCGACTAAGTGATCGGGCTGGAGTTGTTTATTTAAATGCTATGGTTCAATTGACAATATGGTTGAGGCGACTTGTCTATGAGTATGGGATTTCACCACCCATAGGCATTTAGACCTGTGAGCGGACGATGAGAACCCATTTCAGTTGATCGTCCGGACCTGGATGGGATGCCCCTCATGTTAAAGCTTTCCAAGAGTGTCTTGTACTTGGCCTTGTCTGCTTAGACAAGTGGGTATGGCTCTCGGCTCTCCATATGATTGAATTGTGGCTAGAATTACATATGCATATTAAGGGTCCAGAATGAGTTGGTATCAGAGCAGGACTGTCTGTAGGACTATCATACCTTGGTCGATGTCGAGTCTATCATTCTATAGTTATATAGTTATTTGGGTATAAGGGAACAATGTAAGGCTTCTTTTTTCTCCTTACCCTCATCGATATGAGTTCTGAGTCAACCTCATCTTTTCTACGGGAAGATAGGACTAGGCTCATCTATGTCTTTACTAGAACATCTCGTTGATTTCTTCTTTGTAGCTGGAGCAAAGTTTGTGTCTGTCCAGAATCGTTTTGCTACATGTTTTGAGCTTCTTATGTAAGTGATGTCGAAATATTGTTCGAATTTTCACTTCTCTTACAATTAAACCTGTTATGTTGTCTGAGTCGTTCCAGGTTTCTTATTTATCTGATGCAATTGCAAAATCCTTCTCTCTATTTCGGATGTCTTTCCAGTAGAATTGTTAGGTGGCATACCCGATCGTTCCATAGAGTTTGTTGTAGGTTTTATTCTAGAAACCTATATTGATGCATTTGCAATTCTTTCTCCCCACTTTAGATGTCTTCTATCCAGAATAACCCCACTAACCATTGTGTTGGGGTACTTTGCTACTCTGACATATCTTTTGTAGTTCCTAGGAAGTCGTGATCATCGTTAGGAAAACCACCCAGTAATCCGACTCCTTAAATATGGCCACCCGACAGATGTGTAGAATTCATTCTAGATCTTATGCCAGGAACCGCCCCAATTTCCAGACGCCCATACAAAATGGCCCCACCTGAGTTAGCTGAGCTTAAAATCCAACTGGAAGTTTTGTTGGAAAAATGCTTCATCCGCCCTAGATCATCGCCATGGGGATGCCCCATTATGTTCGTAACGAAGATAGATGGAACACAAAGGATGTGCGTAGATTATCGCTTGCTTAATCTAGCGACGATAAAGAACAAGTACCCACTTCCCGGAAACAATGATCTTTATGATCAACTTGCTGGATCCTCTGTCTTCTCCAAAACGGACATTCCAAAAATAGCTTTCACTACTCGTTATGGTCATTATGAGTATACCGTCATGTCCTTTGGTTTAACCAATGCCCCTGCCACATTCTCGCGCATGATGAATTCGATCTTCATGCAGTATTTGGACAAGTTCGTCGTGGTTTACCTCAATGACAGCCTTATACACTCGATGAATGAAGAAGAACATTCCGAAGATCTTATGTTGGTGTTGATGAAACTTCGAGAGCATCGCCTATAAGCAAAGTTTTCTAAGTGCGGATTTTGGCTATCGGAAGTGACCTATTTAGGCCACGTGATTTCTGCCAAAGGCATTCCTGTCAATCCCGGGAGAGTACAGGACATCCTTGATTGGACTCCACCTGAATCGGTTAAGCCAGTTAGGAGTTTTCTTGGCTTAGCAAGCTATTGCCGCCGCTTCTTTGATAACTTCTCCAAAGTTGCAAGGCTTCTAACTGAACTCCTCAAGAAATATAATAAATTCGAATGGACCCCCAAGTGCGAAGAAAGCTTTCAAGATCTAAAAACAAGATTGACTTCTGCACTGATACGTCTCAAACGTATCTACTTTTCCAAACACTTTTGTTATTGTTTTGGCTTCATTCTTACATGATTTGGACGAAACTAACCCGGACTGACGTTGTTTTCAGCAGAGCTGCCAGTGTTGTTTTATATTGTGCAGGTTTCTGGATATTTAGGTACGCTAGAAAAATCCACAAAAATTATATAAAAAATCAGCTTTCCCGAAGCTACGACGAAGCCAAAGGGGGGCCACAGGGTAGCTAGGGGGCACCCAGAAGGGTGTGGGGCGCGGCCCAGCCCCTGGTCGTGCCACCTTCCCTCCTGGGAGGGTCCCACACCCCCTGGTGCCCTACCTTGGCCCTATTTATTCCCTCGGTGAGGAAACTCCAAAACAAGAGTCGCTTTTCCAATCTACGTCGCGGAGCCACCGCAAACCTCTATTCTTCTCCGGGAGAGCTAATCTAGAGGCTGCTTTTGCCTCCAGTGAGGGGAAATCATCGCCATCGTCATCACCATCGCCTCTCCATCACCCCTCCATGAGTCCTCCTCTCAAGTGTGAGTAATTCCCTGCTGTACAAAGTGGATGGTAGGGATTGGTTGAGTTAGATCATGTAATAGTTTATCAGATTGTTGGGGCATGCTGTCTATCATCCACTTGGTGTTTATCATCTCTGTTACAACTTGTTGCTCTTAATGCTTGTCACTTTGGGCCCGAGTGCCATGATTTCAGATCTGATCACCCTTTATTTTCTTGAGTTTTTTGGTGTTCTTGATCCTATCTATGAGTTGTATTGACCTATTATAGTCCGGAACCGGCAATCCCAATGGTGACAGCTTGGGACACAAAAGGGGATGACTGATAATTTGAGGATTCGGTGTATCCATGAAGTGTTAATGCTTTGTTCCGGTGCTCTTTGACAGGAGTACCTTAATCTCCCTAAGTTCCTTTTGGACCCTTTCATAGAGGGAGGGTAGGACAAAAGATGTTGTGCAAAGTTCTTATTGCAAGCACGTACAACTACCTTGGGATACATGCCTGATGTTTGATATTTGCCTAAATGATCCTTTTTCTATGAGCCTTGCCCGTGTTAGAATCTATTACATATTTGATCTCATCCAAGCAGCGCCAAACCATCCATCTCCCTAGCCTATAGTGTTTCAACCCTACTGGTTACAAGTTGTTTACTTTTGCTGTTTTACTTTTGATGTTTGATCACCACCATTATCATCACCACTACCACTTCCATATTACCTTAGCTACTAAAAGCTTTGTGCAAGCAAGTGTTTATTTCAGGTGTGGTTGAACTGAAAACTCAATTGTAAAAGCCTGTACGTATTCTTTGGCTCCCCAAGTGTCGAATCAATAAATTGGGTTATCTTGCCCGCGAAGACTATCTCGATCCCCTACAGTTGAGGGTTATCAAGTACTGTTTTCTGGCGCCATTGCCGTGGAACATAGATTTATTTATAGGTCTATTTGAGGTATCCTACCTGCTGCACATTATCCACTATGGGTAAGGAAGGAGACCCCAAGGTTCCGATTTTACCATCCCGTACAAGAAGAGGTACCACTCTTAGAACTAGTGCTAAACTTGATTCACCTTCAGTTATGAGTAAGTTTGATTCACCTCAGTTACATGCTACTTCTACTGAGTCTGGAAATATGTCAGACACTTTTGATGATGCTTCTACTACCTTTGAGACCACTGGTTCACTTGGTTCTTTTATTGAAGAACAAATTGTTGCTGCTGCCCGATTCTCAGGAGTTGAAATTCCTGTTACCAAAACCCCTATTGGAAAAACTCATGATTTCACTAGCCTTAAGGAGAAACTCCTTGAGGACGATTATATTATACTTGATGATGATTTATGCAGGGAGCTTAATGAATGTGTTGATTCCGACCTTGTCTCTATGAAGAAGTTTCTTGCAAAGCACTCCTTGAAGAACAAGTTTACTCATGGTCCTACTTTTGCTACGTCTCCTATATGCATCACCGATCCTGGTTATTATTTCTATGTTGACCTTTCACTTATATCCACAGTTGAACCTGATCCCTTTTATGGCAGAGAAAATGATGATGCTATCGAGCACCTGACCAAACTCACTGAGTTGGGTAGCTTGTTTACCACTAATGAAAGGATGCAGAACTTTTATGTGACCAATCTTCTTCCTTTTACTTTGAAAGGAGATGCTAGTCATGGTATGATGCACTACAATGTGATTCCATTCGAAGTCCTCAAGATGTGGCTATGGGAGCGTTTGGTTCCCTCGCTGGGCAAGGCTAGCCTTGCTTTCGAAGGCTAGCCAAATTGGCTCGCTCACTCAACTGAAGAAAAAGCTGGAAACTGCTGGCAACGAGGTTACCTTGCCCGGAAACAAAATCCTTTGCTTCCTTTATTGGCAAGGCTAAGCAAGAGCTTGCCATAGAACCAAACGATCCCTCTATCTTTCGTTGATAAGTTGCAGGATGAGCATCTCCCTAAAGCTTGGGGGAGGTTTTGCAGTTTCCTCAAGGCTAGACCAGGACATGAGATCCCTAAGAATGAATTACTTGACCGATGAATCTATATCCTATCTAGATAGTTGTGCTGGTTGTGTTTTCAGGGAAAGAACATCGGACGATGCGGAAGAATTGATGGGCAAGATTGCAAAGAACCACGAAGATTGGTCCGTCCCGGAACCACCTCCACCACTAAAGAAGAGGGGCATGCTTGTCCTAAGCCCCGAAGATATGCAAGAAGCAAAGAAGTCTATAAAAGAGAAAGGTATTAAAGCTAAAGACGTGAAGAATCTACCTCCAATTGAAAAGTTGTGTGAGCCTACCACTCACCCACCTATGGTAGAGGTACACTCTCTTTTAGATTTCAATGCAAGTGACATCCCTAAAGGTAAGCCTCCTGACCAATGTTTAGATGAGCTTGATAATTTTATTATGAAGCAAAGTCACTTCAATGAAAAGATATAAGGTCAGTTGCATGATAATACTCTTGCTATCAAAAGTTTGCTTGATGTTCTAGGAAGAACAATTAATGATGTTAAATGTCTTGTTAAGCATTTTCATATGGTTCAAACTCAGCTTGAACAAATTTCTAATGTGCAAAAATATTTGCTTGCGAACAACTCCAAACAAGAAAATTTGGAGGCCTATGGTATAAAGACCCAGGGTGGAACCCACACCCAGGACCCTCTATCCAGAGGGGCATCCGAAGAGGATCGAGCAAGATTCTCTAGTGGAGGAATAAGAAATTGTTAGCTCTCCTAAGAAGAAGAAGAAGAAAAATCAACACAAGGAAGCTGACAATGCCAATGATCCTATAGAAGAAGGAGAAGAACATATTGTTGATCCAAACAGCATATCTACCTCCGATGCTGAGACTGAAGACGGTGCTGAACTTGAAAAAGATGCGTAAAAGAATGATCCACCTGAGGTTCGAGGAGAAGAAGAACCTGATAAGCGCAAGAAGTATACTAGAGAAGACTTCATCGCAAGAAGACATGGGAAGGAACGAGAACCATGGGTACAGAAATACATGCCCTTTCCAAGTAAGTCTGTCAAAACCGAAGAAGAAGAGAACTACAACAAGTTTTGTGAGTGGATGAAACCTCTTTTTCTTCAGATTCCTTTGACTGATTCTATTAAGTTACCTCCTTATTCCAAATATATGTAAGAGATTGTTACTAATAAAAGAAAAGTTCCTAATGAGGCAATATCTACTATGCTTGCTAACTACTCTTTCAGTGGCAAGATTCCTGAGAAGCTCGGTGATCCAGGTATACCCACCATTCCTTGCTCCATAAAGAATAATTATGTTAGAACTGCTTTATGTGATCTTCGTGCAGGAGTGAGTGTTTGCCTTTTTCTCTCTAAAAAAGGCTATTTTTAGAGAAACTAATCCCTACAGATATCTCCCTTCAGATGGCTGACAAGTCAACGGCCGTCCCAATCGGTATTTGTGAGGATGTTCCTGTTTAATTTGCCAATTTCTTAATACTTACTGATTTCGTTTTTCTTGACATGCCCGGGATTGGAGCATGTCCATTATTCTTGGTAGACCTTTTCTTAACACCGCAGGTGCAATTATTGATTGCAATAAAGGGAAGGTTACCTTCAATGTGAATGAAAAAGAACACACAGTGTATTTTCCAAAGAAGATCGACAAAAGGCATGGCCTTAACTCCATTGAGAATATCGATACCGTTAAGGTTGGATAATGGGATTGTCCACTACATGTATACCACAAATACAAAAAAATTATGGTGGGGACAATCTCCATCAGAGTGAGAATGCAATGATCACTTCATAAGAGGCGATACTTTCTGCTCTATATATCACCGGTTTGTTGGTAAGACTTGATCAACCTTGCTAACTAGCATGATTTATATAGGTCAAAAGATGAGCTTGTTATGTTTTATTTTCTTTTAGATTTTATTCTCCTTGATGTACCTAAGTTTTTTTGTTTAAAGCTTCACTTGTTCCAACTTTTTTCCCCAAGTTCACGAAAGTTTTTGCAGCTTTTTGAATTTTGGAAAATTCTCCACAGTGAAGTTGTCTGGAAAATTCCAGGAAAATCAAAATAAAAATTTCCAGGTAAAAAGCTATCGGGGAGCACTTGAGGCTGACCAGGGGGGTCCACCCCTGGCCCAAGAGGCCAGATGGCGCGGCCCAGCCCCTGGCCGCGCCACACGTCCTCCTGGGGCCCACAGGCACCCCCTGCTGGCATCTCTTCTTCCACTCTCTCTCTTTCTCACCAAATACTCGTGTTTTTGCTCTGGTTTCGTGTTCTTGCTGTTATTGAGCACGGAACTTCGATCTCCCTCTACAGCCACTCGTTTGAGCTAAAATTTGGAACAAATACTACTTGGTATGTGACTCCTTCACCCCTCCAATTAGTTTTCTTGTTGGTGGCTTCATTAGTGAGTATTTAGTAGTTCTTGGTGCTATTTAGTTGAGATTAAATGTACGCATAGAAATTTATTTTCCAAGTTTTGTTGCTAGTTTGAGCATTGGTAAAGTAAGTAGAATGTTTTGCCCAAACTAGTTTTGCTTAAACCTCTGTTTTTGTGATTTGTCAAAAATTTCAGAAATGGATAGGCTAGGAAGATGGCTTGGGAAGAAGAAACCCGAGCGCTCTAGCCGTGTTACGTGGTCCACAGCTTCACCTTCGGCTACGAGGGTGAGCTACAACAAAGAAATTATACCCTTGGAGCTGTTGGACGCATCACCCAGAAATGCCATGGCATTTCCATGCAGAGATTTCATGGCGGACACCGGCATACACGAGGAGTTCAACGCCCTGTGTGCCAGAGCAGGTTTGACACGGCTTGTGACGAGCCGTGTGCCACAATATGAGATGCTCACTGCTATCTTTATTAACAGTTTTAGATTCTATCCTGAAAGTGATGTTGTTGTATTTCAGATTTATGAAAGGTTACTAACCATGCCTATGAGTACCTTTTGTGAAGCTTTAGGTTTGCCCGACAGAGGAGAGAAGAGGAGGAAAAATTCTCAAACTGCTGCACTCAAGACCCTTCTCGACTCGCTTTGCAACACTGAAGTGAGGAACACTAACCGTCAGAAGATCTCCAATATTTTGTTCCCTCATCTCAGGTATTTCGTGTATTATATTGCTAGAGGGGTGTTGGCTCCAGATAACACGAGCAACACTTCTTCACCTGATACTGCTATCATGGCGAATGCCCTCTCTGGGAATCACGAGTATCATGGGGGCACGCTGATTGCTCGACGCCTTGCTTCTAATAGCAACAAGGGGGATCTCTTTGGTGGCGTCTATGCCATACTTCTTTTGCAGTTTCTCCGAGGAGAACCGCGCCCAGATGATACAGTTTTTCCTTTTGTTAGTCTTGATTTGGTTGCCATGAAGAGGCACTTCTTTGTTACCCGGGCCTCTGACCGATATGCACTTGATTATATTTTGTGGTTTGATTTTTCTCGCAGGAACGGATACCGCTTTTCAGATACCCAGTTTGCTGAGATTATGGGGAGATAATAGTTTCACGACCCCACAGAGGGGGGTTGTGCCAAATGAGGAGGAGCGCGTGGTGTATCCACCCGTCCAGGAGGAGACCGCCGCCCCATGGGACGGAGGGTATTCGTTTGGTTGGGACGAGGGACCTTCCTCATGGGAGGACCCAAGGACTTCGGTGTACACACCGGAGGGCTCATACAACCCTTGGACTTACCATTACCCCGGAGCAGGATGTCCTCGGGACCGCAGTAGACGAGCCCAACTTACGCCAAAAGCCTAAGCTTGGGGGAGTACGTACTCTCCTCCCCTTCCATTGTATCTTCCGTTTTGTTCGCATTGATCTTTTTGAAGTCTTTGCCTGTTCTTCTTTTTTCTTTTATTTTAAAAAACAACAAAAAGATTTCTCTTTTCTTTTTATTTTAGTTAGCCTTTGAAAAACCCCAAAAATATTTTCTTTCTCTCTTTAGTTTGCTTTTTTTTCAGAGTTCAGCTCAAGTCCGTGAGGGCATTTGATTATATATTTCCTACATTCGGTCGTGCAAGTGACAAGGAAGTAATGAAGAAGATCGAAGGAAGGGTTGCAACAAGGAAAGCCGATATGAACTCTTTTTGTTTCTACCTTTGTACATATTCCTGTACTTATGATTAGAGACCAGCTTGTAGCGACATAGTGCTATGTTTACAATGCGTTCCCAATGGTTCATGCTTTCATTGTGGTTAGTCTCAAATAGCTAGAGTTCATAATGTGTTTCTTGAAATCATTGACATGCATTGCATTGTTCATGGTTTGGCATATTGAAGTGGTATTTCCCTTCGGAGAATTATTGGATCGACTTGGCACATGTTCACACATGTTAAAACTAAAAAGTCTGTTCTGCCTTGATGACCTTTTTATTTCAGAATAGTTATATCACTTTCATGCCCGATTCAATGTTACTTTGTCGCTCTGCATGATTATGATAATTATTGCTCTCTTGTTGGTCGCTTCACAGTCTTTTGCTAGCCCTCCTAACTTAGACTTTCTTGTGCCATCTCGAAATTTATTCCATTTGAGTCCACCATACCTACCTATATGTGGTATTTACCGACCACTCCTAACTTAGAATTTCTTGTGCCATCTCGAAATTTATTCAAAAGCTTCCCTTTTGTAACCGTACAAGCTCATGGTGCAGTGAGGGATAATCAGTATCTTTCATGCCAAAAATATTTTGACGGAAGTTTTAACTAGTCAATTAAAAAATATAAGAGTTACACCTCCCCCATACTTGATGATGGGATGAAATGGACCAAATGCTTCTTATGATAGATGGAACGATACCCTCTTTCCATACTTGAGGCAAAATAAAAGGTTCCGTAGACCATCAAAATATATATGGATAAGGGAACATGTGTAAGCAAAAGGTATTAATATGGTTGGCATGGGAGATATTGAGAGACCTTTACCGTTCACCATTGACTGTAAAGTTGCATTTCTCAAAAGAGTTTTATCTCTTTTTTCAAAACCAACAGCTCTGGCACATGTTTAGTCTTTGCTTCCTTTCACGGGTTTTCAACCTTGCATCAAAAATCCACGGTTCGAGAGTCTCACCTTCTTTCTTCAAAGCACCAACTATTGAGAGCATAATTGTCATTCTTAATGTAACATGCATTGTCCCAAAGTACTACATGGTCTTCTGCATGCTTGCTATATTGCTATCTGAAATTCTTAGTTCTAGGCTCCTTTAAAACTCCGGAGGAGTTTCTGCATTTATGTTTTGCTTCACTCATGGAGGCTAGCGAGATACCACTCTAGTATGTTCATGCTATGTGCATTGTGATCTTGAATTGATTTTCAGCAGTATATTATTTACTTTTTTTTGTTTGTGACTGATCACATGAAAGAAGCATTGCTTCTTGCATTGTCTTTGTAGCATCGTTTCAAAACTTGCTAAACTCTTTCATTGTACATGCTTATATACATTTAATAAAGCAAAACAGTTTGTCAAAGTTTTCTTTTTCGCGTCCAGTTCGTTGAACTGAATTGATTGAGGACAAGAAATAGCTAAGCTTGGGGGAGTTGATACGTCTCAAACGTATCTACTTTTCCAAACAATTTTGTTATTGTTTTGGCTTCATTCTTGCATGATTTGGACAAAACTAACCCGGACTGACGTTGTTTTCAGCAGAGCTGCCAGTGCTGTTTTATATTGTGCAGGTTTCTAGATATTTAGGTACGCTGGAAAAATCCACAAAAAATTATATAAAAAATCAGAGTTCCCGAAGCTTCGACGAAGCCAAAGGTGGGCCACATGGCCGCCAGGGGGCCCCAGAAGGGTGTGTGGCGCGGCCCAGCCCCTGGCCGCGCCACCTGCCCTCTTGGGTGGGTCCCACACCCCCTGGTTCCCTACCTTGTCCCTATTTATTCCCTCGACGAGGAAACTCCAGACCTAGAGTTGATTTTCCAATCTACGTCTTGGAGCCGCCGCAAACCTCTGTTCTTCTCCGGGAGAGCTAATCTGGAGGCTGCTTTGGCCTCCGGTGAGGGGAAATCATCGCCATCGTCATCACCATCGCGGCTCCATCACCCCTCCATGACTCCTCCTCTCATGTGTGAGTAATGACCTGCTGTAGGCAAACGGGGTGGTAGGGATTGAATGAGTTAGATCGTGTAATAGTTTATCAGATTGTTGGGGGCATGTTTCCTATCATCTACTTGGTGTTTATCATCTTTGTTACAACTTGTTTCCCTTAATGCTTGTCACTTTGGGCCCGAGTGCCATGATTTCAGATCTGATCACCCTTTGTTTCTTGAGTTTGTTGGTGTTCTTGATCCTATCTATGAGTTGTATGCACCTATTATAGTCCGGAACCGGCGGTCGCAATGGTGACAGCTTGGGACACCAAAGGGTATGGACTATAATTTGAGGATTCCATGTATCCATGAAGTGTTAATGCTTTGTCCCGGTGCTCTTTGACAGGAGTACCTTAATCTCCCTAAGTTCCTTTTGGCCCCGTTCGTAGAGGGAGGGTAGGACAAAAGATGTTGTGCAAAGTTCTTATTGCAAGCACGTACAACTACCTTGGGATACATGCCTGATGTTTGATATTTGCCTAGATGATCCTTATTTTCGGTGAGCCTTGCCCGTGTTAGAGTCTATTACATGTTTGATCTCATCCAAGCAAAACCCAACCATCCATCTCCCTATCCTACAGTGTTTCAATCCTGCTGGTTACTAGTTGTTTACTTTTGTTGTTTCATCACCACCATTATCATCACCACTACCACTTCCATATTACCGTTGCTACTAATACCTTTGTGCAAGAAAGTGTTTATTTCAGGTGCGGTTGAACTGACAACTCAATTGTCAAAGCCTGTACGTATTCTTTGGCTCCCCAAGTGTCGAATCAATAAATTGGGCTATCTTGCCCGCGAAGACTATCTCGATCCCCTACAGTTGAGGGTTATCAAGTACTATTTTCTGGCGCCGTTGCAGGGGAGCATAGCTTTATTTACAGGTCTATTTGAAGTATCCTACCTGCTACACATTATCCAGTATGGGTAAGAAAGGAGACCCCAAGTTTCTGATTTTACCATCTCGTACAAAAAGAGGTACCACTTCTTAGCACTAGTGCTAAACTTGATTCACCTTCAGTTATGAGTAAGTTTGATTCACCTCAGTTACATGCTACTTCTGCTGAGTCTGGCAATATGTGAGTCACTTTTGATGATGCTTCTACTACCTTTGAGACTACTGGTTCACTTGGTTCTTTTATTGAAGAACAGATTGCTGCTGTTGCCCGATTCTCGAGAGTTGAAATTCCTGTTACCAAAACCCCTATTGGAAAAACTCATGATTTTACTAGCCTCAAGGAGAAAATCCTTGAGGATGATTATATTATATTTTATGATGATTCATGCAGGGAGCTTAATGAATGTGTTGATTCCGACCCTGTCGCTATAAAGAAGTTGCTTGCAAAGCACTCCTTGAAGAACAAGTTTACTCCTGGTCCTACTTTTGCTACTTCTCCTATATGCATCACTAATCCTGATTATGATTTCTCTGTTGACCTTTCATTCATATCCACAGTTGAACCTGATCCCTTTTATGGCAGAGAAAATGATGATGCTATCGAGCACCTGACCAAACTCACTGAGTTGGGTAGCTTTTTTACCACTAATGAAAGGATGCGGAACTTTTATGTGACCAAGCTTCTTCATTTTTCTTTGAAAGGAGATGCTAGAGCATGGTGTGACGCACTACCATGTGGTTCTATTCAAAGACTTCAAGATATGGCTATATCTTTCGATGATAAGTATTTTTCTGCTCATATGCAACATGCTGCTTTACAAAGAATTTATAACTTTAAACAGTTGCAGGATGAGCATCTCCCTACAGCTTGGGGGAGGTTTTGTAGTTTGCTCAAGGCTAGACCAGGACATGAGATCCCTAAGAATGAATTACTTGATATATTTTATGCTGGTCTAACCGATGAATCTAGATCCTATCTAGATAGTTGTGCTGGTTGTGTTTTCAGGGAAAGAACACCGGACGATGCGGAAGAATTGATGGGAAAGATTGCCAAGAACCACGAAGATTGGTCCGTCCCTGAACCATCTCCACCACTAAAGAAGAGGGGCATGCTTGTCCTAAGCCCCAAAGATATGCAAGAAACAAAGAAGTCTATAAAAGAGAAAGGTATTAAAGCTAAAGACGTGAAGAATGTACCTCGAATTGAAAAGTTGTGTGAGCCTGCCACTCACCCACCTATGGTAGAGGTACACTCTCTTTTAGATTTCAATGCAAGTGACATCCCTAAAGGTAAGCCTCCTGAGAAATGTTTAGATGAGCTTGCTAATTTTATTATGAAGCAAAGACACTTCAATGAAAAGATACAAGGCCAGTTGCATGATAATACTCTTGCTATCAAAAGTTTGCTTGATGTTCTAGGAAGATCAAATAATGATGTTAAATATCTTGTTAAGCATTTTCATATGGTTCAAACTCAGCTTGAACAAATTTCTAATGTGCAAAAAGATTTTCTTGCTAACAATTCCAAACAAGAGAATTTGCAGGCCTATGGTATAAACACCTAGGGTGGAACACACACCCAGGACCCTCTCTATCCAGAGAGGCATCCAAAGAGGATCGAGCAAGATTCTCAAGTGCAGGAAGAAGAAATTGTCAGCTCTCCAAAGAAGAAGAAGAAGAAAAAGAAACACAAGGAAGCTGACAATGCCAATGATCCAATAGAAGAAGAAGAACATACTGTTGATCCAAACAACATATCTACCTCCAATGCTGAGACTGAAGATGGTGCTGAACCTGAAAAATATGCTGAAAAGAATGATCCACCTGAGGTTCGAGGAGAAGAATCACCTGATAAGCGTAAGAAGTACACTAGAGAAGACTTCATCGCAAGAAGACATGGGAAGGAACGAGAACCATGGGTACAGAATAATTATGTTAGAACCGATTTATGTGATCTTGGTGCAGGAGTGAGTGTTATGCACTTTTCTCTCTACAAAAGGATTTTTTTAGAGAAACTAATCCCTACAGATATCTCCCTTCAGATGGCTGACAAGTCAACGACCGTCCCGGTCGGTATTTGTGAGGATAATCCTGTTGAAGTTGCCAATTGCTTAATACTTACTTATTTCGTTGTGCTTGACATGCCCGGGGATGGGAGCATGCCCATTATTCTTGGTAGACCTTTTTTTAACACCACAGGTGCAATTATTGATTGCAATAAACGGAAGGTTACCTTCAACGTGAATGACAAAGAACACACGATGTATTTTCCAAAGAAGATCGACAAAAGGCATGGCCTTAACTCCATTGAGAATATTGAGACCGTGAAGGTTGGAGAATGGGATTATCCACTACATGTATACCACAAATACAAAACAATTATGGTGGGGACAATCTCCATCAGAGTGAGAATGCAATGATCACTTCATAAGAGGCGAGACTTTCTTCTCTATATATCACCGGTTTGTTGGTAAGACTTGATCAACCTTGCTAACTAGCATGATTTATATATGTAAAAAGCTGTGCTTGTTATGTTTTCGTTTCTTTTAGCTTTTATTTTCCTTGATGTACCTAAGTTTTTGTTTTTAAAGCTACAATTGTTCTAACTTTTTTCCCAAGTTCACGAATGTTTTTGCAGCTTTTTGAACTTTGCAAAATTCTCCAAAGTGAAGTTGTCCGGAAAATTCCAGGAAATTCAAAATAAAAATGGTAAAAAGCCATCGAAGAGCACATGAGGCTGACCAGGGGGGTCCACCCCTGACCTAGGAGGCCAGCTGGCGCGGCCCAGCCCCTGGCCGCGCTACACGTCCTCCTGGGGCCCACAGGCAGCCCTTCTGGCATATCTTCTTCCACTCTCTCTCTTTCTCACCAAAAACTAGTGTTCTTGTTGATCTTGAGCACGGAACTTCGATCTCCCTCTACAGCAACTCGTTTGAGCTGAATTTTGGAACAAATACTCCTTGGTATGTGACTCCTTCACCCCTCCAATTAGTTTCCTTTTTGGTGGCTTCATTAGTGAGTATTTAGTAGTTCTGGGTGTTGTTTAGTTGAGCTTAAATGTACGCATAGAAATTTATTTTCCAACTTTTGTTGCTAGTTTGAGCATTCGTAAAGTAAGTAGAATGTTTTGCCCAAACTAGTTTTTCTTAAACCTCCATTTTTGTGATTTGTCAAAAAATTCGGAAATGGATAGGCTAGGAAGATGGCTTGGGAAGAAGAAACCCGAGCAATCTAGCCGTGTTACGCGGTCCGCAGCTTCACCTTCGGCTATGAGGGTGATCTACAACGAAGAAATCGTACCCTTGGAGTTGTTGGACGCATCACCCACAAAGGCCATGGAATTTCCATGCAGAGATTTCATGGCGGACGCCGACATATAGGAGGAGTTCAACGCCCTGTGTGCCAGAGCAGGTTTGACATGGCTTGTGACGAGCCGTGTGCCACAATATGAGACGCTCAATGCTATCTTTATTAACAGTTTTAGATTCTATCCTGAAAGTGATGCTGTTGTATTTCAGATTTATGAAAGGTTACTAACCATGCCTATGAGTACCTTTTGTGAAGCTTTAGGTTAGCCCGACAGAGGAGAAAAGAGGAGGAAAAATTCTCAAACTGCTGCACTCAAGACCCTTCTCGACTCGCTTTGCAACACTGAAGTGAGGAACACTGACGGTCAGAAGATCTCCAATATTTTTCCCTCATCTGAGGTATTTCGCGTATTATATTGCTAGAGGGGTGTTGGATCCAGATAACACGAGAAGCACTTCTTTGCCTGATACTGCTATCATGGCGAACGCCCTCTCAGGAAATCATGAGTATCATGTGGGAACGCTGATTGCTAGACGCCTTGCTGCTAATAGCAACAAGGGGGATATCTTTCGTGGCGTCTATGCCATACTACTTTTGCAGTTTCTCCGAGGAGAACCGCGCCAAGATGATACAGTTTTTCCTTTTGTTAGTCTTGATTTGGTTGCCATGAAGAGGCACTTCTTTGTTACCCGGGCCTCTGGCCGATATGCACTTGATTATATTTTCCGGTTTGAGGGCGATGTGGAACGCATCATCCGTCTACTTGCACCCCTTGTGTTTGATTTTTCTCGAAGGAAGGATACCGCTTTTCAGATACCCAGTTTGCTGAGATTTTGGGGAGATACCAGTTTCACGACCCCACGGAGGGGGTTGTGCCAGATGAGGAGGAGCGTGTGGTGTATCCACCCGTCCGGGAGGAGACCGCCGCCCCATGGGACGGAGGGTCTTCCTCTGGTTGGGACGAGGGACCTTCCTCATGGGAGGACCCGAGGACTTCGGTGTACGCACCGGAGGGCTCATACAACCCTTGGACTTACCATTACCCCGGAGCAGTAGGCTCCTCGGGACCGCAGTAGACGAGCCCAACTTAGGCCAAAAGCGTAAGCTTGGGGGAGTACGTACGCTCCTCCCCTTCCATTGTATCTTCCCTTTTATTCGCTTTGATCTTTTTGAAGTCTTTGCCTGTTCTTCTTTGTTCTTTTATTTTGCAAAAACAACAAAAATATTTATCATTTCTTTCTCTTTTATTTAGCCTTTGTAAAAACCCAAAAATAATTTCTTTCTCTCTTTAGTTTGCTTTGTTTTCAGAGATTAGCTCAAGTCTGTGATGGCATTTGATTATATATTTCCTACGTTCGGTCGTGCAAGTGACAAGGCAGTAATGACGAAGATCGATGGAAGGGATGCAACAAGGAAAGCCGGTATGAACTCTTTTTGTTTCTACTTTTGTACATATGCATGTACTTATGATTAGATACCGGCTTGTAGCGACATAGTGCTATGTTTACAATGCTTTCCCAGTGGTTCATGCTTTCTTTGTGGTTAGTCTCAAATAGCTAGAGTTCATAATGTGTTGCTTGAAATCATTGACATGCATTGCATTGTTCAGGGTTTGGCATATTGAAGTGGTATTTCACTTCGGAGAATTATTGGATCGACTTGGCACATGTTGACGCATGTTAAGACTAAAAAGTCTGTTCTGCCTTGATGATCTTTTTATTTCAGAATAGTTATATCACTTTCTTGCCCGATTCAATGTTACTTTGTCGCTCTGCATGATTATGACAATTATTGCTCCCTAGTTGGTCGCTTCCCAGTCTTTTGCTAGCCCTCACTCGCACCAAGCGGATTTCTGCTTGTGCATCCAATTTCCTTTTCAACCCAGTTGTTCCATTTGAGTCCACCATACCTACCTATATGTGGTATTTACCGGCCACTCCTAACTTAGACTTTCTTGTGCCATCTCGAAATTTATTCAAAAGCTTCCCTTTTGTAACCATACAAGCTCATGGTGCGGTCAGGGAAAATCAGTATCTGTCATGCTAAAAATATTTTGACTGAAGTTTTAACTAGTCAATTAAAAAAAATAAGAGTTACACCTCCCCCATACTTGATGATGAGATGAAATGGACCAAATGCTTCTTATGATAGATGGAACGATACCCTCCTTCCATACTTGAGGCAAAATAAAAGGTTCCGTAGACCATCAAAGGATTTATGGATAAGGGAACATGTGTAAGCAAAAGGTATTAATATGGTTGGCATGGGAGATATTGAGAGACCTTTACCGTTCACCGTTGACTGGAAAGTTGCACTTCTCAAAAGAGTTTTATCTCAGCTTTCAAAACCAAGAGCTTTGGCACATGTTTATTCTTTGCTTCCTTTCACGGGTTTTCAACCTTGCCATCAAAAATCCATGGTTCGAGAGTCTGACCTTCTTTCTTCAAAGCTCTAACTATTGAGAGCATATTTGTCATTCTTAATGTAACATGCATTGTCCCAAAGTACTACATTTTCTTCTGCATTCTTGTTATATTGCTAGTCTGAAATTCTTAGTTCTAGTCTCCTTTAAAACTCCGGAGGAGTTTCTGCATTTATGTTCTGCTTCACTCATGGAGGCTAGCGAGATACCACTCTAGTATGTTCATGCTATGTGCATTGTGATCTTGAATTGATTTTCAGCAGCATATTATTTACTTTTGTTTATTTGTGACTGATCACATGAAAGATGGTTTGCTTCGTGCATTGTCTCTGTAGCATGGTGTCAAAACTTGCTCAACTCTTTCGTAGTACATGCTTATATACATTTAATGAAGCAAAAGAGTTTTTCAAAGTTTTATTTGTCGCATCCAGTTCATTGAACTGAATTTCTTGAGGACAAGCAATAGCTAAGCTTGGCGGAGTTGATACGTCTCAAACGTATCTACTTTTCCAAACACTTTTGTTATTGTTTTGGCTTCATTCTTGCATGATTTGGACGAAAGTAACACGGACTGACGTTGTTTTCAGCAGAGCTGCCAATGCAGTTTTATATTGTGCAGGTTTTCGGATATTTAGGTACGCTGAAAAAATCCACAAAAATTATATAAAAAATCAGCGTTCCCGAAGCTTCTACGAAGCCAAAGGGGGGCCATAGGGCAGCCAGGGGGCACCTGATACGTCCAAAACGTATCTATAATTTCTGCTTGCTCCATGCCTCTTTTGTGTGATATTGCTATGATATTGATGAACTTCCATACACTTTTGATCATATTTGGACTAACCTATTAACTCAGTGTACCGTAGTGCCAGTTCCTCTGTTCTGTTGTTTTTCTATTTCAGGTTTCCCCCTTATTAAAAGTACCAGAAAAATTCTGGGAAAAATATAGGAAAAATCAGCGTACCGGAAGCTTCGCGAAGAGCCTAGGAGGGGCCAGAGGGGAGCCAGGGGGGCCCAGGCGGCTAGAGGGCGCGGCTAGGACTGGCGTGCCTGGAGCCCCTGGCCCACCTCTGGCTGCCCCCTTTCGCCTATTTATTCCCCGTGACGAGAAACCCTCGGCGACGGAACCCTTTTTCGCGATCTCTCCTCTGTTCCACCGCCGCCGCGCTTCCAAGGTCGGGACCACCAAAATACCTCTTCCCGGCACCCTGCCGGAGGGAGGGTTCACCTCCGGGAGCTTCTCCACCACCATGGATGCTTCCCGGATGAACCGTGAGTAGTCCACCTTGGACTATGGGTCCATGATCAGTAGCTATGTGATGTTCTCCTCCCCTCTGTGTTCTTCATGGATTAGACCTCGTGAGATTCCCTACATGATCGTGGCACATATGTAATCTTTCTGTTGTTGCTATGCTGAGTTTGCTGGGATCCGATGGATTATGAGATTATGTTCAGATTGTGATTGAGTTATATATTTGATTCTCTTCTTTTATATTTATGTTCTTTGGTAACTCTTGCATGTTCTCCGTTGCTCTTTATTGCTTTGGCCAAGTAGTAGGTAGTGACTCCAAGAGGGAGCGTTATACATGATTGTGGGTCCATGCCCCCCGATGACTAGCTTGAGTGACAGAAACATGAGTCTAGGGGATGTGTTGTTTCCACAAGGGGGAAAACAACGGTGCTTGTACTTGCGGGTGCAAGGATTGTTTACTTTACGCAAAGTTCTTAAATGCAGTTGTCCGTTTCTTTGAGTTTACACTTTGGGCGGGATTCGCAACTTAATACCAGTGAGATGTTCTGGATAGATACCTCAAGGTGGATGATTAGTGGGTAGATGCAAATGGATTTCGGTCTACTTATCTTGGCGTACCGCCCGTGCTTTTGAGCCTCTTCCTTTCTGTTTTGCATAATTAGCATTGGTTTGCGCGCATAATCCTGTCAATTGCCCAGCTGTAATTGTTTTACCTCGCATGGCTATTTTATCGTCTTTTGGGAGAGAGACATCACTAGTGAACATCATGAGATCCCGTTCCATACTTCCACCACTGTTTACACTATCAATTTACTTTCAGTATTTACTTTTCAGTATCTATCACTATCTATCATTATTATCCCTTGCGTTTTTGTCAGAACCCTCTTTTAGGTAATGTGCTAGGGTTAGCAAGTCACTTGCATCATGTTAAAAATTTCAAAAGAAATCTTTGAAATCAAAATCAAAAGCAAAAAGGGAGAAGGAACCCCCCTAGATGAATTAATTCAAAAGGCCAGATAAAAATCTTCTCCAAAAATTCATGTTACATTTTTGAAAAGTCTTATAAATGAGTGTGATCACATATCAAGTGATGTGGGACCCACCCCATGCTCATGGATTTTTCAAATATTCAAACAGTGCCTTGGAATTAATTAAAAACCCCTATTTGAGTTAAGATTCAAATTAATTGAATTTTAAAAATGTTGAAACTTTATAAGTGGCTAGTCTATATTATTATGAGGCCATATAAAAATTTTCAGCATTTAATTAAATGCCTAGCTATTTATTTAGCACAGCAAAACAAAAAGGCAGAAAAGAAAACAGAAAGGAAAAAGGAAAAGAGAGCTTACCTGGCCATTCGGCCCAACTCATCCCCCCTGGCCCAGGCCCATCTGGAGCGCTTGTCGTCTACCCCGGCAGGCGAGCACACTGCTGCGTGCCGGCCATGCCGAGGCCGCTGACGCCACCGCGACGTCCCCGGCCACGCAGCTGCTTCCCCGCCGCCTTCAACGTGTCCAGGAGAAGCCCCTGGACGTCTTCTTCACTCTCCCTCTCTCGCCGCCCTCTCTCAAGCTCTCTGTGCGCTTTCCCCTTTTCCCCCGAGAGCAGCCGCCGTTCGCCGTCGATGAAACCCGCAGCCAACGCCGGAGCGAAGCCTGGAGACCATGTCCATTGTGCGTGCCATCGTCGACTTCCTCGATCTGGAGAAGCTGGAGGACTAATCGGGCTCGAGGCCAACGCAAGCTTCACCGAGACCTCACCGGAGCCGCCGCGCGATTTCTTTGATTCCGGCAACCACAGGGCGTCCCCGACCGCGCCACCACCTCCGTTGAACTCACGGTGAGCTCACGGTTCACCCGAACCATTCCTTCGTCTCCCTCCTCCTCCCTAGCTGGATCCGCCATGAACGCAGGAGCTCGTCTCCGCCATGGTCGACGGCGAGGAAGTTCCCGTGCCCTTGGACCCATCCATGACGACCACCGTGCTCCTGGTGCTCCAAGGATTCGTCCGAGCCATCGCATGCCCACGAAAACCCACCGCAGCATCGTCTTCATCGTCACCGAGCCACGGCCGCCGCTAGGGCTCGTCGCCGGCATCACTCCGGTGCCCCCCGGTGGCGCTGCGGTGCTCTGAGTGATGCGGACGAGCTTGGGCTTCCGTTTGGTGGTCTCAGCGCACCAAATGGTGGCCAGAGCCGCCGTCCCGTGCGTCGCTGCCGCGTCGGATGGTCGCCGGCGACTAGCCGCCGGCAAGTCCGACGTGGCCGGGGTGATTAGCACCTAATCCACCCCCCTGGGTCACTTACAGGTGGGCCCAACCCCCTCTAATCCTCTCTGCTAGATTAATCTAACAGGGAAATTAGATGTGAGGCTGACAGCCCTAGCCCATTGGTCAGTTTGACTGGGGTCAAAGCCCCCTGCTAATGCCATGATGGCGCAGTGCTGACGCAGTAAACCAGTTAAATCATTTATTTAAATGAGAGAAATTCCAGAAATTCAAGAAAAAGGCTGAATCTTTGGAAATTCATAGAAAATTCATATCAACTCCAAATTGGACAAATAATATATGAAAAATGATCAGGAGAAAATAAGCTATCCAAATATCCAACTTTCAACTTTGTTTGAGTTGAATTTAAAATTTCATCAGTAGCATTTGCTATTTGATTTAAATGAAATTAAATCAAATTCAATTCAAAAGTTTTTGCAACTTGAACCATGGCAACATGCTACATTTCACTTACACATCAGAGGAATATCATACACATTTCCAAATGATTCAAATTGATCAATCAATGTCACATGTAACTTGGCTAAGTTTGAATTCAAATTGGAGTTTGAATTTGCAATTCAATTTGCAATATACTCCATTTAAATGGAATTGCCTCACACATCAAAGAATATACATCAAGTTTCAACCTTCCATCATGTGTTGTGCATTGTATTTATTTTGCTACCTTGTTTGTTGTTTGTCGAGTAGAGGTGGAACCGGAGCAGGAGGCTGCCCCCTTCGTTGAAGACCCCGAACCCGAACCTCGTCAGCAAGGCAAGCAAACCCCCATTGATCATGTCGATAAAATCCCACTTCCCTCTCATTTCTCGCTTATGCATTGTTTAGGATGATTACCATGATGCGTTTCTACCGCATAGATGAACCCATTTCTTTGCATGACCTATCATTTTGTCACAGTAGTAACAAAACCACAATCCTAGCAAATGTAGGAGTTGATTGATATCATGTGGCCCCTGCAATTGTTACTGATTATTGCATGCTTAGAGTGATACCATGTTGATACTGTTATGTGAGTCGGGATGGTAGTGATCATGATGATGATGGTAGAAAAGTGTTGGTGAATCTATCCTAATACAAGGTGAACGATGAGAGGCTGTGTAGGAGCACACGGTGGGTTGTCTCGTTGAACACCGCCCTAAGTCCGAGTTCTTGTGTGGTGATCCAAGATGAAGAGTACAACCACACATTGGGCTCACTGACCCCTCTCAGCTTACTAACTCATCCCTTTCGATGTCCAGATGTCGCAATAGTTCGGAGTTCTGGTAGGTCTGTGGCCTAGACGCTAAGTGAGAGAACGGCTCACCCGAGATCGGCTTATGCACCACGCACACATCACTTGGGTCCACTTCGGTAAACCGGACGGGTTCACGATAGTGGTAGCCAACCCAAGTAGGCGGCTTTCTCGGATTAGATCGGCTATGAGGTAACATTTGTGGTGAGCATCCTCGCTGGCACCCCTTGAATGCTGTCGAGATCAAAGGCGGTAAATCATGATCATGTGTGTGTAGCGGTACACCCCTGCAGGGTTAACAAAACTATTCGAATAGCCACGTCCGCGGTTATGGACTGCTTGGAAAGCTTAGCTTGATTATTAGACAACTTGAACCGGATACTTCTAAAACACACCAAGATAAGTGTGAGTGCTATGGCGTGCTTTCTCGTGGGGAAGTCGAGGAAGGCACCATAGTGGTGTAATTGGTTGGAGAAAGTAGTGGACTCGTGTACGCTTCTTACCTCAAAGTCTGGTACTCGTAGTTCAGGACTAGCCAAGTCAAAGCTGGCACTTCTGCAAGTGAAACTCCACCTCCCTTTACCTTGATACATGTGCATGAGTAGTATAGCTCCTATGTAAGTCTTGCTGAGTACGACTTTGTACTCACGTTTTCTTAATCTATGTTTTAGATGAAACCACTGACCCCGAAGGTGGCTTCTTCATCGAACTGGACGACTCAAGATCAAGCTAGTCTAGTCCCAGTCAGACGACTGGTTCCCTCGTGGAGGGCTTGTGTTTAAATAAGGCTTCTTAAGCCATTTGTTAAACTTGTCTGTACTCAGACATACTTTGCTTCCGCTTGTGTTGTAATGTTGGATCACATGTTTGTGATCTCTGTGTGCACTCTATAAGAGTTATCAATAAAAATGTATACTTTGTAGATAATTGCAATGATACCTACTGTTCATACAAGGCATGTGTGTTGCGTGTATGTTTATAACATGTATTTCTTTTTATGGGTTTTCGAGACCTTAGTTGTGATCTGGCTGGCGGTCTTTCATACACCAAGTGGCCCTTAGATGTGCGCAGCTTGGGGCATCGCGATGCGATTGTTCGAGACTCTGTCTCATGCACAATTTGTGGAATGATCGAGCCCGCCCTAGACCCCGACTAAGTGATTGGGCTAGAGTAAGTCTATGTAAGAGTTATGAGATAGTCAGTAGTATGGTTGAGGCGACTTGTCTTTGAATATGGGAGCTCATCACCCATATCATTAGACTTGTGTGCGGACGATGAGGACCCATCTCAGTTGATCATCCGGCCTGGATGGGATGCCCCTCACGTACGATGCTTTCCGAGAACGTTCTGTGCTTGGCCTTGTCTGCTTAGACAAGTGGGTACGGTTCTCGGCTCTCCATATGACTATGTCTTAACTGGACTTGCATATGCTAACCCCGGGTCCCGACAGTTTTATCCTTTGTAAACAACAAGGCCGGAGGAATTGAAAACTCCTCTGAACTCGGTGGGAGCAAAGTTATCTGTGTGTGTGCATGTCCAGGGGAAGCAAGTGATTATCTTCAAACGGCGCCTAACTTGCCGAACCAGCTACTTGTCGATCTTGGAGTCCTACTGGAGACAATCTAAACCTTAGCATCATCGCTAAGGGAAATTTGCCGCTATCTACATCTCACCTTCCACTTGGGGTAACAAACGAGGGGCGAGACGTTATCTCGTGTATCAAGCAAATTTCTGGCGCCGTTGCCGGGGATTCCAAGGCAGCAAAGGAGTGGTCCCGTCAACCGCCAAATTTCTGGCGCCGTTGACGGGGACTCCACTCTTCAAGATAGGGGAGTTGCACACTATCTTTTATCTTTGCTTTTTAGTCCTGTTAGTTTACCTTTCAGTTTTTGCTTTAGTGTCTTTTATCAAAAAAAAATAGTTATCTTGCCTGCTGCTGCTATGGGTTCCTCTGAGAACACCAAGTTGTGTGACTTCACTAGTCACAACAACAGTGACTTTATCTGCACTCCTATTGCTACGCCTGCTACTTCAGCACCTTCTTATGAGATTAAACCTGCCTTGCTGAACCTTGTTATGAAAGATCAATTCTCTGGTGCTAGAGCTAATGCTGCTTTGCATTTAAATAATTTTATTGATCTTTGTGATATGCAAAAGTACAAAGAAGTAGATGGTGATATTGTTAAGCTTAAGCTTTTTTTTATCTTTGAGGGATGAAGCTAAAATCTGGTTTCAATCCTTTCCTAAGAATAGCATAGATTCTTGGGATAAGTGCAAGGATGATTTTATCGGGAAGTACTACCCCCTGCTAAGATTATCCAGTTGAGGAGCTTTATTATGAATTTTAAGCAACTAGATAATGAACACGTTGCCCAAGCTTGGGAACACATGAAATCTCTTGTTAAGAATTGCCCTACGCATGGTTTGACTACTTGGATGGTTATCCAGACTTTTTATGCAGGCTTGAACTTTACCTCGCGGAACTTGTTAGATTCGGCCGCGGGAGGAACCTGTAAGAGAAAAGTGTTGCCCCCATGAGTTTTGGATATTGTTTGACAAACAGTAGAGGAACTAACAAGTTTTCTAGTATGAAACAGATGGTTAGGTTCCTGAAGTGATAGGTTAGTGCTAAAGCTTCAACGAAGATTTACATATTTACTGAAGCATGTCCTTTGGAGCGAAGCTCAGCACGGATGTCGACCCCAAAAGGATAAGGAATCCTGAGGCACGTCTCATCGAAGGAGATGACCAAGATGGCGCAAGACTTAGTAGTTTTTGCGTAGTTCTTTTTCACTTCTTTGAGTCGTAGGAAAAACCGTACTATCAAGAGGGGTTTAGTAAATGTACTCCAAAGGTTTTGGTGAAAAGACTCAGATCGAATCCAAACCAGTGAGAAGCCAGAGATGAGAAATCTCATGTGCACTAGGTAATGCTTCACCAGCGAAGACTTTGTTCTTTCGGCTCCTGAAGCATAACCAAGTCCGTGAGTCACCTTTACTTGTTCCGCAAGTAAAGTTGCGCAGTGAATAGAAATCCGACCGTTGCGTACAGGTGTCAAGCTGTCGCATCGGGTCACTTTAGTCATTTCGCACCTATGGATCGCCACCTATAAATAGGCCACCCCCGCCCTCATTGGCGGGTGGCGGCTCCAAGATTATTTTCAGACAGTGAAGAGAGAGAGCAACCCCACCAAAGAAAACCAAAAACACATCCACTGAAGCATAAGTCCTATTGATCTGAGTTGATTCACTATGACTTAGGAAGAAGTTTGCTAGCCGTGTTATCTTGGAGAACTGCAATTCTCCTAGACGGTTAGAGTGTTGTTCTTCAGGGAGCGAAGACTTATTGTCGCCTCGAAGTCCAGATTGTCAAAGGTTTCGGTGATTTCCTCAATAATCAAGCACGAGTGAAGAACTGACCAAGCTCAAGGAGATTGGTGCAGTGGAGATACAGACGGAGATAGGTTAGCTCCTGTGTTCAATCACAAGTCCCTCCAACCAGACGTAGCACTTTGTAGAGTGTGAACTCGTCGAACAAACATCGCCGAGTCAAGAGTTTGTTTTACATTCCGCACTTACATTCAGTTTTGCAATTGCTTCTGTGTTATGATTCAATGCAACTGATTCGATGCTTTTGATTCTCTATGGTGTGCTTCACTCTTGTTCTGCTTCACTGATTACCTTTCTGTTGAATTACTTTTTCTGCTAAGTTATGCTTCACTTCAAAGATTCATGCAAAAATTTGAAGTGATCATTCACCCCCTCCCCCTCTTGTACTTTCAGAACCTTAATGTAAACTACACTTGGTGCTGCCACAAAACTTCTCGATGAGATGATGACCAAGTATTACCAATGGCACTTCGATAGAGCTCCAACAGGTAGGAAGGTAAACTCTGTCGCGGAGATCTTCTCCCTAAATGAAAAAGTTGACTTGATCATGTCTTTACTTACCAAGAAATCTCCTATTGATCCTCAAAATGTTCCTTTAAATTCTTTGATTGCTCAGGATCAAGTAGATGTGAACTTTATCTCTAGAAACAACTTCAACAACAATGCCTATAGGAGTAACTTTGGTAGCAATCCTAGACCGTTCCCCCCAACAACTATGGGAACAACAACACTTATCCTAGCACCAAAAACTCCACCTCTGAATTAGAGAGTACGCTTAAAGACTTTATCACTACCCAAAAAGCCTTCAACAAGAGTGTAGAGGAAAAACTAGACAAGCTAGATACCCTCTCGTCGAAGGTAGACAATTTAGCCCATGAAGTAGAATTGCTTAAAATTAGAACTTCTCCCCTTGAGGAGAGGAAGGTCACTCCTATGAATGTTATTCAATTGAAAATTAATGAAAACATTAGGATGATGGCTAAACTTAAAGAGAGATGGGCTAGAGAAAAGGAGGAAGAAGATAGGATTAAGAGCCTTCCAACACACCATACTATTTCTACTATCCAATTGGTTGAGGATATCCAAACTCTTAGCACCCAATGCACCCCTAGTCCCATAGGACCTATTAATGGTGATGCTATGACCTCAACCGTAGAAGAAGAAATTCCTATGACTATAGAAGCTACCAAACAAGTGAGCCTAAAGGACACCACTACCACTTTACTTGATAGTAGTGACCTTGATTTTGATAATTGCACTCTTTCTAAAGTTATTTGTTTCCGTCGCAAGATGTCTAGAGACCCCCACACTAGCACACTTAATCTTGTCTTCACGGAGCATATCACTAATGCTCTCATCAAAGCTAGGTAGGAGAATCTTAGGTTAGAAGCCTCCATACCTAGAAAGCTAGAAGATGTTTGGGATCCTATGATTAAAATTAAGTTGAATAACTTTTCTTCCTTTTCTTTATGTGATCTTGGAGCTAGTACCTCTGTTATGCCCAAAAGAATGTATGATATATTTGAGTTGAAACCTTTTGATACTTGTTCTTTTGGTGTTTGTCTCGTCGATTCTTCCATAAAGAAACGTTTGGGGAAGATAGATGATGTTCTTATCATTGTCAATGAAAACTAAGTTCCCGTTGATTTTACTATTATGGACATTGAATGTGAACCTTCTTGTCCAATTATTTTGGGACGTCCTTTTCTTCGCACTGTTGGTGCTGTTATTGATATGAAAGAAGGGATTATAAAATTCAAACTCCCTCTCAAGAAAGGGATGAAACACTTCCCTAGGAAAAAGATTAAGTTGCCTTTTGAGTCCGTCACAAGGGCTGGTTATTTTCTTGAAAAAACTTGATATTTTTGCATTAAGCCTAGCGGATGGCTTTAAAGAAGCGCTTTCGGGAGGCAGCCCGCAACGAATTTAGGATTTCCTTTTTGTTTTCCTTCTGTTTTTAGTGGTATTGATGATTGTTAATACTGTAGCAACATCATTGTATCTTTACTTTTCAAGCTTTGTGCCTTTTATAGCCTCATACGACAAGGGAAGTGAAAGTTGTGACATGCTGTCCAGAAAACAGATTCTGTCCTCGTGACTAGAAAAATCAGAGAAAAATCCCAGTTCATCTTTTTGAGATGATTGTTGTACACATCGTGCTCTATACAATTACGAAACATTCGTATGTTCTGAGTTTTTTTAGTTGAGTTGCAGAAGTACCCCTAAAAAATTCTTTACTACCTACTGGTCTGTTTTTCACAGATTCTGTCCTGTTTTTCCTTTTCTTCGTTTTGCAAATCTTAAGCTTGCTTTTTCTTTGCAAAAACTTTTTGGAAATCTTGAGAAACAGTAGCTCTTCAAGATTATCTTTATTTCTAGTAGAGAAAAAAATATTTTATTATGGGTACTAACCTCGCTAATCAGATTATGATGAGTTATGTATGAAGGGAGTTTTCAAGTGTGCGAGGTAAGATGATGAAAGAAGATTAAGAAGTGTCAAGCGTTCAAGCTTGGGGATGCCCCCATGCATCCCCAATAAATATTCAAGGTGACTCAAGCGTCTAAGCTTGGGGATGTCCCCGTGCATCCCCTTCTCCATCGACAATTATCAGTTCGTCTCTCGTTTCACTATATTTTTATCACTTCATGCGTTATGAGCTATTCTTGGCAAGTCTCGCTCTTAGGTTTTGTTTTTAGTTTTCTTTAGCTTTGCTTTCTATTCATAACAAGTTAGAACCTAGCTTTCTTTGTGTGGGAGAGTGTAAGGCCCGATATGCGGTACTGTTCCAGATCTAGATGTTTCCATCCAGATCCGGGGATGAAGCACATATCGGTCCCACCGTGACATATGACGAAGTCATATGCCCCGGATTTCCAACATGATATCACAACATTACAGATACAAGGATACAACATCTCATACAACTGCATTAATACAATACTACAGCGGAAGATACATGTCTGAGTACAGACTACAAACAAATGCCTAGTGGCAAAGAGAAAAACATCGATCCCCATAACCACACGGGTCCAGGCCCTCCGTCGGGATCCGCTTAACTAGTCGTCGTGGAGTCTCCACGTGAAACATCGATCACCGTACCTGTTGTCGATCAAGAACCCTGAAAAGAGTTTGGGGGTAGTATCATGAGTACAGAAGTACTCAGCATCCAACTATAGTGGTCAACTGACCCAGCAAGGACTTCAGCACTCGTCATTCTAGGACAACTAGTAGTTTACGGTAAGGAAGGGGTAAGGGGTGAGGTTGCTGCCGCACTAGCATTTATGAAGTGGCTAACGATCTAGAGTGTAAGTGTAAGGCCCGATATGCGGTACTGTTCCAGATCTAGATGTTTCCATCCAGATCCGGGGACGAAGCACATATCGGTCCCACCGCGACATATGACATAGCCATATGCCCCGGATTTCCAACATGATATTACAACATTACAGATACAAGGTCACAACATCTCATAGAATTCGGCATACAACTGCCTTAAGACATTACATCAGCGGAAGATACATGTCTGAGTACGGACTACAATCAAATGCCTACTGGCAAAGAGAAAATCATCGATCCCCATAACCACGCGGGTCCAGGCCCTCCGTCGGGATCCTCATAACTAGTCGTCGTCGAGTCTCCACGTGAAACGTCGATCACCATACCTGTTGTCGATCAAGAACCCTGAAAAGAGTTTGGAGGTACTATCGTGAGTACAGAAGTACTCAGCATCCAACTGTAGTGGTCATTTGACCCAGAAAAACTTCATCACTCGTCATTCTAGGACAACTAGTAGTTTACGGTAAGGATTGGGTAAGTGGCGAGGTTGCTGCCGCACTAGCATTTATGAAGTGGCTAACGATCTAGAGATTAAGATAAGAAGCCAAGTATTCGATGAGGAATCGCCTCCAACAATTCTTGCTATCAACTACTTACGCAAACATAACACCTATCTTATCCTTGTCCTCCTCTTCGCATCCCGACGAAGAAGAAGCTGCCAAGGCACACACACGTTGATCAAATTATATTAAGATTATCTCAGTTGTTGTTGTCTATGAACAAGGAGTAGGTCTCAAGTCGTCCATAACCGTGGACACGGCTTCTCGAAAAGATTTAACCCTGCAGGGGTGTACCAACTTCCCATTACAAGGCTCCGCACGCACGCCCATCTCTCTCAGTTGCTACCCATGATAGGAAACCATTTTATGATTTAGTCCCAAGAGATCCGGAACGACAGGTCCCTCTAACTAACAACGCACAAATCCGGGTGGCCCCCGGTGAGTAGACATCCTACTCAAAAGCCGGTCGCGCTCTCGAATAGGCCTCTACCGTCTGGACGAGGTCGGGTTAGTTACCCAAACTATGTGCGCAACCCCCGAGCTTCCAGGTTTGGACCAACAAAGAAACCATGTCTCCGCTGGCCCGAGTTGTTTGAAAATATGCGAGGTAGACACTCGTACACACACGTTTTTCAAAAGGTAAAACCATCTTGGGCCACCACTAGAAATGTTTGAAGCTAGATAGGTAAGAAGAGGGGACCCCATAAAATCCCACACGCGGTTAGGCACGCTCAGTCTTAAAACCAATACCCGGAACTCAGATCCTAGGTGACTCGAATGGAACAAAGCGTCGGGGCGGGATAGCCTAGACCTTCCATCCTTCGCCGAATATAGTCAACATCATAATAATCATATCATCAACAACAATATAAAAATGTGATATCCCAAACCAAGGAGTAACAGGGTAACATCGTAGCATCCTAAGCATGCATACTAAGCAGGGGCTGAGCAACGAGCAATAGTAACATAGCAGTACATGGTTTGCTGGGAGGGGACATGGCTGTATCGGTTTGAAAGAGGATGTAAACATGTGGTAGGATCAAACATCGAGCCTAACCTAGACTAGCATGAAAACCGCTGGTTGGAATAGAATGGCTCATAAGTAATGTATAGTCCTTGCCTTTTAATAAGTCGGGTTCCGAAGGTGTAGTTGATCGCAAGCTCGCATCGTCTCCGAGAGGTACCCACGGAAGCACACAAGAGGTAAACACCGGAAAGCAATCAACGAGCAAGCATCTATTACTACGAGGCAAAGACGAGCAAGCATCAACAAGAAGGAAAAACGAGACATCGCACCTACCATCGAAAGTGGATACTAATAGGTTAAGTGGAGTACTCGTCACAGACGACGATACCGCACGTTTACAACGATTCAAGTTGTTTAGCAACAGGTGATCAACAAAGGTTGTTAACATGGCAACTCAAGCAAGCATGGCATAGCACACAAACATTACAAGAGGTGAAGCACAAAGTAAACTATCTATGCTAGTCAATTTAAGTGAGGCACAACCTAAACATGGCATACTCTAAGTGCCCCACAACAATTTAAGGATTTGGTACTGTTCTGCCCTAAACCATATTTTAGGTTAGCTAACATCAGAAAACAAAATCATAAACACAAAGAGCACTAAAAACTAACCAAGTTGCATATAAAGAACACCCCAAACGGAGTTACGGTTAAAAAGATACAAGCAAAACAAGTTATGCACACAATCTCACAACATCAGGAAGCACACTTTAGAGCCATGCATAAACAGGTAAATGAATGCAAACATGCTCACAATTGAGATGAAACTAAAGTAGACATGACAAGGAAGGCATGGGAAAAATAATCATGCAAATAGGCATCATGAACAATTAATTATAGCCCAAGAAAAATAAAATAAAACATTACTAGTCTAGGACTTAGTGAAAATCAGGAAAACATGGCAGAAACTGTTATTTTTATGTTGTACAAACAGGTCCAAAACTATATGTAGGTGTGCAGCAACATGACATAGCAATATATGAGCATCAACTAGACATGATGGTGATCAGGTACAAACAAGAATCAAGGTCATAGGCATCATAGATCAAAAGATATTAAGCATGCAACATGGCATCGGAACGTTACAGACAGAGAAAAACAGAGGTGCCTGTCTAAAACAGCTGGATAGCAACTTTGGAGCTCAATAACTATATGACCAGCAAGCATATCATGACAATGAAATACATATAATGGAAGTAGACATGATTCTTAACAAAATTCAATTGGAATCACTCAATTCCGATAAATGGTTGCGACGCAACCGTCACCTGAAGTTGCAACAAATTAACAGTTTTCAGCACAGCAGCACATTAACATCAGGGTCACCACTTTGGAGCAAGATTTAATATAGCTGAAGCACCCAAAGATGACAAGTTAAAGCATGGAAATGAAGTACACATGATGCTTAACACATAGGAAAAAGAATCAATGCAATAGGCCTCGTGGATTTGACACAAGCATCACCCAAAGTTTGAACAAAATTACAGCAGCAGTAGTTAACAGCAGATTAGCAACTTAACGATCTGGTGCCCTATTCAACACACAATTACATATTCAACATGACCTAAAAATAAATAACTTCCTAAAGATGAACTCTAGAGCACACAAAGCACAACCAAACAAAAAAAGAATCACTTCATTCCGACCTATGAGTCAACGGGAAATTGCGTTGCAAAACAGAGTCAGCAACAGCAAGGGAACTATGTCCTCACTGGTCCAGGTTGGTTGGAAAACTACTGGCGGCCGACCAGCACACACACGGTTTCAAATGGTAAATCAGCTTGGGTCACCACTAGAAATGTTTGAAGCTAGGTAGGTAAGAAAAGGGGACCCCATAAAATCCCACACGCAAATAGGCACGCTCAGTCTTAAAACCAATACCCGGAACTCGGGTCCTAGGTAACTCGAATGGAACAAAGCGTCGAGGCGGGATAGCCTAGACCTTCAATTCTTCGTCGAATATAGTCAACATGATAATAATCATATCATCAACAACAATATAATAATGTGATAGCCCAAACCAAGGAGTAACTGGGTAACATCGTCGCATCCTAAGCATGCATACTATGCAGGGGCTGAGCAACGAGCAATAGTAACATAGCAGTACATGGTTTGCTGGGAGGGTACATGGTTGTATCGGTTTGAAAGAGGTTGTAATCATGTGGTAGGATCAAACATCGAGCCTAACCTAGACTAGCATGCAAACCGCTGGTTCAAATAGAATGGATCATAAGTAATGTATAGTCCTTGCCTGTTGATAAGTCGGGTTCCGAAGGTGTAGTTGATCGCAAGCTCGCATCGTCTCCGAGAGGTACCCACGGAAGCACACAAGAGGTAAACACTGGAAAGCAATCAACGAGCAAGCATCTATTACTATGAGGCAAACACGAGCAAGCATCAACAAAAAGGCAACACGATACATCGCACCTACCGTCGAAAGCGGTTACTAACAGGTTAAGTGGAGTACTCGTCACACACGACGATAACGCACGTTTACGGTGCTTCAAGTTGTTTAACTACAGGTGATCAACAAAGTTGTTAACATGGAAAAGCACAGAAGCATGGCATCTCACTCAAGCATGGCATAGCACACAAACATGACAAGAGGTGAAGCATAAGATAAACTATCTCTGCTAGTCAATTTAAGTGAGGCACAAGCCTAAACATGGGGCTAGGGTTTAGGCGAAAATTGGGCAAAATTGCGAAATTTGGGGCATTGTGAGGGGGGTGGCTGCAATTTTGGCTCAGGGAAACCCTAGAAAGGGGTGGGAGTGTGGTGGTCTTTATATAGCCCAGGTGGCTGGCAGTTTGCAAAAACATCCCCGGTTTTTCTCTCGCGCACGCGGTGTTTACGTTTCTGACCACCGGGGGTCCGCAGGACCTCCGATTCGGGTAAAACTTCGAACTGCACGATCAGCGCGTCGAGCCGGCGGCGTTCACCTCGCACCAGAACTGTTCCGAGAACACTTTCCGGTGCGCTATAAAATTAACCAGTTTAATTATTAAACGGGGTTTCTCGTTCCGTTGGCTGCGGCTGGTCTCGTGCGGTTTTCGCGACGGTGATCGGGCGAAACCCGGAGTCGCAATGGTCGAGTGGCAGGGTGGCAAGGTTCGGTCTACGTCCGATACGACATAAGAGGGGGGAAAATAATCGCCGATCGATAAATCGCGGATGCAAACACCGCAAACAAATCAGACAATGAAACAATTCACGCAGAAAACAAAAAATTTAATTTTTGTGAAATTTGGGCTGTTGCATAGAGAAACACGCTCCACTTCCAAAATTTAGAACACAACATAGGACTTTTTTCTACTTATCTTTGATGTGTTTGTTCTTTATCTTTCTCTATCTGGTGTGATGCTTTGCTCTTAGCCTTCATGTTTATCTTTTAAAAGAGCTTTTGTTTAGTTTGTTGCTGGAACTCTCTTCAGTTTTCATGTGTATCTTGTTTAGAGAGTTTGCCTGTTGCACTGAGTTTTGTGTCTTGACTTGAAGTAGGTAATTGAGGTTGTTATTCAGTTGTAGTAGTAACTTGCAAAAGTTTTGAGGTGTTGTCTTCAGTAATATTTGGACTTTTGGTGTGAAGAGATTTAGCCTATTAGTGAGAGATGTCGTATTTTGGGCAATCCGTGTTTATTTTCAAAAACCTACAAATTAGTTGAGAACTTTAGCTACTAGTTGGATCACTACTCTTCTGAGGGGTCGAATATTAGAGTACACTCACGTACAATGAGTCAAGGATGCGCAAGGATAACCAAACCCCCATACACTCCTCCTCGGGGTACTTGTCTCTTTGTGAACCTCCTTATTAGATTGAGAGTTACCGATAATAAGTGCATGAGTTCTTCGGACTAATGTGAGTATTCGAAAGTTGACACCTCCACCTTCCCATATTTTGCTAGCCTTCCCTGTGCCGTGCATTGCTTTCTTCTCACTCCGAGAGTTAGCGTCCACTTTCTCCGGTACATCCAAACCCTTGGCATGATACACTATGTCATCATAAGCCTCCTTATATCCTTCCTCAAAACAACCACCATACCTACCTATCAAGGCATTTCCATAGCCTTTCTGAGATACATTTCCATGCAACATCCATCTTCTCATGACTTGATCTTCATGTCATACATGCTACATGCTTGATCGATGAGCCGCATGCTAGTTGGGCCTTGCCATAATCATTGCTACATGACGCGCTTGTATCATTGCATATCCTTCTACACTGGCAGAGGCATACATTCGCATACATCATGATAGTTACATATTCTTTATGATTCGAGTACTTTGTAAAGTTTGAAAGATCTTCTATACTTTTTGTAATATATACAGTGTTGCCCCTAAAGTGAGGAAAAGATCCCAAAGTGGACAAAATTAAAAGATCCCAAAGTGGACAAATTAAAAGATCCCAAAGAGGACAAATCAGAGTTCAATAGAAAGAGCCATTGAGGCCACCAAAAAATGCAAAAAAATAGAAAAAGAATAAAAAAGAGAAAGAGAAAAAAAAGAGAGAGAAGGGGGCACACTACTATTCTTTTTGAGAAGATCCACACTCGTACTCCATCTTGTATCTTGTACTCCATAGAGATTATCATGCATGCATATAACTATGTGGGGACCTTCACACTATAGAACTTGGCTTGTATATTCCAATGATGAGCCTCCTCAACTGAGCTCTAGGTCTTCTTGAGTAAGAAAGTTGGATGCACCCCCACTAGTTCCATTGGAGAGCTTACCTTAGCTCATATGTGCATTTGTTGCATGGCAATCCCTACTCCTCACATAATATCTATCATTTGGCTTTCTCTCGCCTATGATTGTCCTCATTGATGTGAGCCTTTCAAACCTTTTTGTCTTCCTCCTCCACCTTATTCTCTCTTTGCCATCCTAAGTGTCAACTTTCTTGCTTGCGCTCATCCATTGCATGAGTGCTCAAAATGTCGAAAAGGAGTGGATCAGTTTGACTTGGACCTGGCTAGTGGTCTGGGGATGAGACAAGATAAGATTCCAAAGAAGACCAAGTGTGACACTTTAGTAGATTGAGTTCTCAACAATAAAAATACTTTTTCTCGTATATCCCTATCCCCTTTCTTGCACGCAAACACCATTTGGAGACATTCGAGTCACGGACAGCAAGAGCTCTTGCACCTTTATGTTCTTATGTTGCTTGTTTCAATACTAGATATAGACTCTTGCCTGTTATGACTTGAATTGAATTGCATGCTTTGATTGCTTTACTTACAAAGTTCTTATATGGTTGTTCGCATGTCAACACAGAAATTATGCTTGTTATCATTTACCTACTCGAGGACGAGCAGGAATTAGGCTTGGGGATGTTGATACGTCCAAAACGTATCTATAATTTCTTCTTGCTCCATGCCTCTTGTGTGCGATATTGCTATGATATTGATGAACTTCCATACACTTTTGATCATATTTGGACTAACCTATTAACTCAGTGCACCCTAGTGCCAGTTCATGTTTTTTGCTGTTTTTCTATTTCAGGTTTCCCCCTTATTAAAAGTACCAGAAAAATTCCGGGAAAATATATAGGAAAAATCAGCGTCCCAGAAGCTTCGCGAAGAGCCCAGGAGGGGCCAGGGGGGGCCCAGGCGGGCAGAGCGCGCGGCCAGGCCCCTGGACGCGCCAGGGGGGCGCCTGGAGCCCCTAGCCCACCTCTGGCTGCCCCCTTTTGCCTATTTATTCCCCGTGACGAGAAACCCTCGAGGACGGAACCCTTTGTTGCGTTCTCTCCTCTGTTCCGCCGCTGCCGCGCTTCCAAGATCGGGAGCACCAGAAGACCTCTTCCCGGCACCCTGCTGGAGGGAGGAATCACCTTCGGGAGCTTCTCCACCACCATGGATGCTCCCCCGATGAACTGTGAGTAGTCCACCTTGGACCATGGATCCATGATCAGTAGCTATGTGATGTTCTCCTCCCCTCTTTGTTCTTCATGGATTAGACCTCGTGAGCTGCCTACATGATCGAGGCACATATGTAATCTTTCTGCTGTTGCTATGCTGAGTTTGCTGGGATCCGATGGATTATGAGATTATGTTCAGATTGTGATTGATTTATATATCTGATTCTCTTCTTTTATATTTATGTTCTTGAGTAACTCTTGCATGTTCTCCGTTGCTGTTTATTTCTTTGGCCAAGTAGTACGTAGTGACTCCAAGAGGGAGCGTTATACATGATTGTGGGTTCATGCCCCCCGATGACTAGCTTGAGTGATAGAAACATGAGTCTAGGGGATGTGTTGTTGCCACAAGGGGGAAAACAACGGTGCTTGTACTTGGGGGTGCAAGGATTGTTTACTTTACGCAAAGTTCTTTAATGCAGTTTTCCTTTGCTTTGAGTTTACACTTTGGGTGGGATTCACAACTTAATACCAGCGAGATGTTCTGGATAGATATCTCAAGGTGGATGTTTAGTGGGTAGATGCAGATGGATTTCGGTCTACTTGTCTTGGCGTACCGCCCGTGCTTTTGAGCATGTTCCTTTCTGTTTTGCATAATTAGCATTGGTTTGCGCGCATAATCCTGTCAATTGCCCAGCTGAATTTGTTTACCTCGCATGGCTATTTTATCGTCTTTTGGGAGAGAGACATTACTAGTGAACATCATGAGATCCCGGTCCATACTTCCACCACTGTTTACACTATCAATTTAATTTCAGTATTTACTTTTCAGTAGCTATCACTATCTATCATTATTGTCTCGTGCGTTTTATCCTTTGTAAACAACAAGGCTGGAGGAATTGACAACTCCTCTGACCTCGTTGGGAGAAAAGTTATCTGTGTGTGTGTAGGTCCAGGGGAAGCAAGTGATTATCTTCAAACGGCGCCTCACTTGCGGAACCATCTACTTGTCGACCTTGGAGTCCTACTGGAGACAATCTAAACCTTAGCATCTTCGCTAAGGGAAATTTGCCGCTATCTACATCTCACCTTACACTTGGGGTAACCAACGAGGGGCAAGACATTATCTCTTGTATCAGCACCCAGAAGGGTGTGGGCCGCGGCCCAGCCCCTAGCCGCGCCACCTGCCCTCCTGGGTGGGTCCCACACCCCCTCGTGCCCTACCTTGGCCCTATTTATCCCCTCGGCGAGGAAACTCCAGAACAAGAGTCTCTTTTGCAATCTACGTCGTGGAGCCGCCGCAAACCTCTGTTCTTCTCCGGGAGAGCTAATCTGGAGGCTGCTTGTAACAGCCCAGATTTCACAAAAATTAAATATTTTGTTTTCGGTGTGATTGGTTGATTGTCTGATTTGTTTGCGGTGTTTGCATCCCCGATTTATCGCTCGGCGATTATTTTCCCCCTCTTATCTCGTATCGTACGGAGACCGACCCTTGCCACCCTGACACTCGACATTTGCGACACCGGGTTTTACCCGATCACCGTCGCAAAAACTAAACGAGACCAGCCGCAGCCAACGGAACGAAAAACCCCGTTTAATAATTAAACGGGTTATTTTTATAGCGCGCCGGGAAGTGTTCTCGAAACGGTTCTAGCGCGAGGTGAATGACGCCGGCTCGACGCGCTGATCGCGCAGTTCGAAGTTTTACCCGAATCGGAGGTCCTGCGGACCCCCGGCGGCCAGAAACGTAAACACCGTGCGCGCGAGGGAAAAACCAGGGATGTTTTTGCTAACTGCCAGCCACCTAGGCTATATAAAGACCACCACACTCCCACCCCTTTATAGGGTTTCCCTAGCCACAAAATTGCAGCCACCACGCTGTTTTTCCCACAAATCTTCCCAATAAGCCCCCAAATCTCGAAAGCCTAGCTCCCCCTCTGATCCAGACCGTCATATCTGGGATCTGATGGCCCAGATCGTGACACGGCGCCCTAGCCATCTCCCACCTCCACCTTCTCTCTCCTCCAGCCCGAGCGCCGCCAGCCCGTGGAGAGCCGCGCCGCCTGTCTCCGGTGACCCGCCAGCCGCCGGCCTCCCTCTCCTCTCCTTCCCTCTCCTCCTCACTTAAATTGACTAGCATAGATAGTTTCCTTTATGCTTCACCTCTTGGCATGTTTGTGTGCTATGCCATGCTTGAGTGAGATGCCATGTTAACAACCTTTGTTGATCACCTGTAGCTAAACAACTTGAACCTTTCCAAATGTGCGGTATCGTCGTGTGTGACGAGTACTCCACTTAACCTGTTAGTAACCGCTCTCGACGGTAGGTGCAATTTCTCGTGTTGCCTTCTTGTTGATGCTTTCTCGTGCTTGCCTCGTAGTAATAGAGTGCTTGCTCGTTGATTGCTTTCCAGTGTTTACCGTCTTGTGTGAGTCGGCGGGTACCTCTCAGAGACGATGCGAGCTTGCGATCAACTACACCTTTGGAACCCGACTTATCAACAGGCAAGGACTATGCATTACTTATGATCCATTCTATTTCAACCAGTGGTTTGCATGCTAGTCTAGGTTTGATTCGATGTTTGATCCTACCACATGTTTACAGCCTCTTTCAAACCGATACATGCATGTCCCCTCCCAGCAAACCTTGTACTGCTATGTTCCTATTGCTCGTTGCTCAGCCCCTGCTTAGTATGCATACTTTGGATGCTACGATGTTACCCTATTACTCCTTTGTTTGGGATATCACATTATAATATTGTTGTTGATGATATCATTATTATAATGTTGACTATATTCGACGAAGGATGGAAGGTCTAGGCTATCCCGCCCCGACGCTTTGTTCCATTCGAGTCACCTAGGATCCGAGTTCCTGGTATTGGTTCTAAGACTGAACGTGTCGCACCGTGTGTGGGATTTTATGGGGTCCCCTTTTCTTACCTACCTAGCTTCAAACATTTCCAGTGGTGGCCCAAGCTGATTTACCATTTGAAACCGTGTGTGTGCTGGTCGGCCACCAGTAGTTTTCAAACCAACAAGGAAACCAGTAGGTTATTAATCCCGCGGATGCACGATTAACCTGACCACGAAGGTCTAATTCCTGCAAGCAATCGACAAGAACAAGCAAGAACTAAGAATTGCAATCTGGATATTGCGAATATAAGATGAATGATTAACAGAAGTTGGCGTTCCAATGCGGTCTTGGCCTGGTCAGATGACACAAACGAAGAGCTCGAAGTTGCGGCTATGGCTAACTTAAATCTAATTAAAACCCAAGTATAAATGACGCCTTAAGGGCTGTATATATGGGGGAATAGAGGGGAATTTCGTGACCCCTTGGAGGTGGGGTCCGAAAACAACCCTAACTTGGTTTCCCCACACATACGGACTCTAATAACAACCTATAAAGTAGTATTTCGAAATTACATGGGCCTAGCCCAATATTAAGGTGACGCAGCACCTATAATTGCCCTTGGACAAAAATAATGAAGTGGCATCTCGTGTATTTCGTCCAAGCCTTCATGCACGCCTTATGGTGGCTTCAAAGTGCAAAAATCACCACTGGAAACTCCATTGTCCTTTCCCGCGCGCGCACCATCTTCTGCATGCTTGATCGCGCTCCAATGTCCATCCTTCTTGTCCATGCTAGGTCCTTCATTCATAAGCAAAACAAAAGTATCTAATTTAGGCAGCATCATATGTTCATGAACATTCGAAGGATTCGCAAGAAACGAAAGTAACTGATAATTTAGCTGACGTGCGCGTGCTCTAGCAACTGGTCCAATATGTGTAGTTGGTGAGGATGTGGGTGTAACATTAGTAGGGATGTCCTCATCATCCTCCCCTTCTTGAATTGAAGTCGTCCTCGACGGAAGCTCATCATCTTCTCCGAAATAAGGCTTCAAATGTGCAATATTAAAAGTGGGACTAACCCCAAAATCTGCAGGTAGCTCAAGTTTATATGCATTATCATTATTTTTTTGCAAAACCTTAAAGGGACCATCGGCTCGGGTCATTAACTTAGACTTGCGCAAATCAGGAAACCTATCTTTACGTAGATGTAACCAAACAAGATCTCCGGGTTCAAACACAACATGCTTTCGACCCCTATCACCAGCAAGCTTGTATCTAGCATTCATTCCCTCAATGTTTTCTTTAGTTCACTCATGCATTTTGAATATCAATTCAGCACGTTTCGTAGCGTCAAAATTAACCTTCTCCGAAGATGGAAGAGGCAGCAAATCAATAGGTGCATGAGGTAGAAAACCATAAACCATCTCAAAAGGGCACATTTTAGTGGTAGAATGAAATGAACGATTATAAGCAAATTCAATATAAGGTAAACATTCTTCCCACATTTTCAAGTTACTCTTTAAAACAACCCTAAGCATAGTAAACAATGTCCTATTGACCACTTCAGTTTGTCCATCAGTTTGGGGATGACATGTAGTACTAAAAAGTAGTTTAGTCCCCAACTTAGCCCATAAGCATCTCCAAAAATGGCTAAGAAACTTAGTATCACGATCCGAGACAATAGTATTGGGCACACCATGTAAACGAAAAATCTCACGAAAGAATAAATCAGCAACATTACCAACATCATCGCTTTTATGACATGGTATAAAGAGTGCCATCTTAGAAAATCTATCCACGACAACAAAGATGCTATCCCTCCCCTTCTTTGTTCGAGGCAAGCCTAAAACAAAATACATGGATATGTCCTCCCACGGAACACTAGGTACAGGTAAAGGCATGTATAAACCATGAGGATTGAGTCGTGACTTAGCTTTTTGACATGTAGTGCAGCGAGCAACAAAACGCTCAACATCCCGTCTCATCTTTAGCCAAAAGAAATGTGTAGCAAGTACATCCTCCGTCTTCTTCACGCCAAAGTGTCCCATTAATCCTCCTCCATGTGCCTCTTGCAACAACAAAAGACGAATAGAGATAGATGGAATGCATAGCTTGTTAGAACGGAACACGAATCCATCATTAAGCACAAACTTGTTCCATGTTCTACCTTCTCTACAATTCTTCAACACATCTTTAAATTCCGGATCATACACATATTGATCTTTGATTGTCTCTAAACCGAATATCTTAAAGTCAAAGTTGTGAAAGCATAGTATATCGACGAGACAATGCATCAGCAATAATATTATCTTTACCCTTCATGTGTTTAATGACATAAGGGAAAGTCTCAATAAATTCAACCCACTTAGCATGTCTACGATTAAGTTTTGCTTGACTTCTTATGTGTTTCAAAGATTCATGATCAGAATGTATAACAAATTCTTTGGGCCATAAATAATGTTGCCAAGTTTCTAAAGTCCGAACAAGAGCATATAATTCCTTATCATAAGTAGAATAGTTCAGACTAGGTCCACTCAATTTTTCAGAAAAGTATGCAACAGGTTTAGCATCTTGTAATAACACACCTCCCAAACCAATCCCACTAGCATCGCATTCAAGCTCAAAAGTCTTATTAAAATCAGGAAGTTGGAGCAAAGGAGCATGTGTTAACTTATCTTTCAATACCGTGAAGGCTTCTTCCTGTGCGGTACCCCAAGTAAAAGGCACATCCTTGCGTGTAAGCTCATTGAGAGGTGCAGAAATGGTGCTGAAATCTCTCACAAAACGCCTATAGAATCCAGCGAGGCCAACAAAACTCCGCACTTGTGTGACCATTTTGGGCTGCGGCCAACTCTCAATCGCCTCGATCTTGGCTTTATCAACTTCAATACCCTGTGGAGTAACAACATAGCCAAGAAACGATACTAAGTCGGTGCAAAAGGTGCACTTCCCAAGGTTACCAAACAAACGTGCATTACGTAGAGCAATAAAAACAACACGTAAATGATCCAAATGTTCTTCCAAAGATTTGCTATAAATCAGTATATCATCAAAATAGACTACCACAAATCGTCCAATAAAAGCACGTCAAACCTCGTTCATTAATCTCATGAAGGTGCTAGGTGCATTAGCTAACCCAAAAGGCATGACTAACCACTCATATAGTCCAAACTTAGTTTTAAATGTTGATTTCCATTCATCTCCTAATTTCATGCGAATTTGATGGTATCCACTATGCAAATAAACTTTGGAAAACATGGTAGAGCCACTTAATTCATCAAGCATTTCATCTAACCTAGGAATAGGATGACGATAACGAATAGTAATATTATTAATGGCTCTACAATCAACACACATACGCCATGTTCCATCCTTTTTTGGCACTAATATAATAGGAGCAGCACAAGGACTAAGGGATTCGCATATATAAACTTTGTTGAGTAGCTCTTGTACTTGACGCTGAATCTCTTCGTCTCCTCAGGATTGGTACGGTATGGCGCACGGTTGGGCAGCGAAGCACCGGGAATTAAGTCAATCTGATGCCCAATCCCTCGAATAGGTGGTAATCCCAGTGGTACGTCTTGGGGAAAGACGTCTATAAACTCCTACAAAACGTCAGTGACAACAGGAGGCAAAGAAGGAGGCAATTCCTCAAATGAAAAAAAAGCTTCTTTGCACACAAAAGCATAGCACACATATTGACTAACATCCAAATCTGAAATATCAACCTTAGTAGCAAGCAAAGTTGGACTAGTCAATTTAATTTCATTAGAAACAGCAGACGAAGATTTTCTATTAGTCTTATGGTGTTGCTCAAATTATTTAGCTGATGTTTCATTCTCACTCTTCTTTTTCTCCTGTTTAGATTTACTAGCTCTAGCAAGATCATCTTTCACAATTTGTTCAGGAGACATAGGAAGTAAAGCAATATTTTTATCCTGATGAACCAGAGTAAACTGATTTGTCCTACCATGGTGTACAACATTCCTATCAAATTGCCATGGTCTACCAAGTAAAAGAGAGCATGCTTGCATGGGTACCACATCACAATCAACATAATCAGCATATGTAGCAATGCTAAAGTGCACACGAACAGAACGCGTTACCTTAATCTTACCACTATTGTTAAACCACTGAATATAGTACGGATGGGGGTGTGGTCTTGTGGTGAGAGATAGCTTCTCCACCAACTCCATGCTAGCCAAGTTGTTGCAACTCCCTCCGTCAATAATGATGCGAACCGAACGTTCTTTCACCACTCCCTTTGTGTGGAACAAATTATTCCTCTGGTTTTTCTCGGCCTTCGTTACCTGCACACTTAACACACGTTGAGCAACCAAACTAGCATATTTATCCGCATCATCAGGAGCCATATACTCTATATCATGAGCATCATCATGGGCACCCTGTTCCTCATGAGCAATGAGAACTAAAGTCTCCTCATCATAGTCACTCGCTGACTCACACCCACCATCCGCCGTAATAGTCATCACACGCTTGGAAGGACAGTCTTTTGCGAAGTGACCTCCACCTTGGCACCTGCGACATTTAATATCACGATCTCGTGTTTTCCCTGTGGAAGCCATGTATGAAGAAGAACTCGCCGCTGGACCACTCTGTGCACCCTTGAATGGTGGCGCTGGATGTTTTGGTGGCTCCCTGGAAGAATGAGCGGCTGAAGTAGATGGTGGTGCAGCAGGACGTGTGGATGTAGAAGCTCCACGCGATGTCCAGGATGTATTTCGTCCTGCAGAAAAGTTAGGTCTCGTAGTGGCCTGTCGATCCTGCACTTCACATTCATCTTTACAAGCAAGATGAAACAAACGAGTGATAGTAGCATAGTCCTTGTATTCTAGAATAGTTTGTATCTCCTTGTTTAAGCCACCCATAAAACGTGCAAGCATAGCTTCATTACCCTCTACTAGGCCACATCTAATCAATCCAGTTTGTAATTCCTGATAATATTCCTCTACAGAATTTTTTCCTTGTCTCAAACGCTGTAATTTTTGTAGCAATTCACGTTGATAATGAGGAACCCAGCGAGTACGCATAGCATCTTTTAAAGCAGCCCAAGTAGTTGGAATATTAGTAGCATGCAATCTACAATGTTCAGACCACCAAATAGATGCAAACCCCGTGAATTCACAAACAGCAGCAGTAACACGTCTATTCTCAGGATATTGTAAACATGTAAAGCGTTGTTCAGTTTCTAAGTCCCAAGTAAGATAAGCATCAGGAATATATCGACCCTCAAATGGCTTAAGATTCAATTTAAGTTTAGGCACATATTCATCATCGCGTACCTGAGAGGGTGGTTGGTGTCGACCGTGGCGAATGTTGGGACGTCGACGTCCAGCTGGCTGTTCATAGGCCGCTTCCTGTTCCACCTCCTCCTCGTAATCACCCTCGTAGTTGTCGTCCTGGCCGACGTCAGAAGCAGCGGCAGCAGTAGCAACTGCAGCAGCAGGAGGAGCACCAATACCAGCAGCTTGTCCGCCCGGAAACAGAATACGTCGTGCATGTCGTGGTGGCGGTGGCTGTGCCGGAGCGGCAGCAGGCTGTGTAGGTAGGCGTGCGATCAACTCAGTAAACTTGGTTTCGATCTTGGTGTCGATCATCTTCTCCATGCCATCAATCGCCTCTGTAAATCTGTTCTCGATGTCATTCACCTGTTCAGACATCATTTGTGGAAATTTATCATGTAGCTCCTTGTTGGACATGTTCTCCCAATCGGGTTCATCCCGCGCCACTTCATCATGTGATCCTAGCATGGTTAGCAGAAATAGAAAACACACAGAAATATGATCCTGCTTCTACTAATGGGATGTGGGGTAGTGGGAAGCACAAATCCGTCAAGCTTTTCTTTCGTTCTTACCGATTCTTACCTAGCAGCAAGTGGTGATGTACAACCAACGGGTCAAAACTCTCAGAGATGTGGTAGAGCGATGGCCAGGAGGTGTCAAAACGCACGATGTAGAATATATGTGGACCTGTAGGAAGGCTGACAAGTATGGTAGCAAAAGATCAAAAGTAATCAAGACAGAGATGCAAAGCTGAATAAACACTCAACGTCGATACTGTGCTGATCCTAGGCTAGACCGTACTAGAGACGCGAGCCTAAAACACCAACGAAAGCACGGCGCAACATGTAAACAACTGAGAAGAACACTCTGAATTTTCTTTTTCTCTCTTTTTTTTGCTTTTTTTTGCGATTCGGGACTGCGATGGCTGAAAAAGTGCGAAAACTCCACTATGGTAGAGGACGTCTCAAAATGAGTTTGTGGAACTAAGGAAGGTATGGGCACGAAATTTTTTCACCCCTGAAATTTTTGGCCTAAAAACTTCTCTGGAAAGCGTGCCAGGCTCTATTTTTTTTTGGAAATCACCCCCTTCTACGTACGACAAAGATTGGTGAAATCCGACTCTAATCAACTCAAAACTATTCTGGCTATGGAGATATCACAAACCGAACGGGTGATGGAACTCAACTCGGATCGGTAGGTTGTGGTGGTGTATATGGACTCGGCTTGGCGGAACGTGGTGGTGTATCTGGACTCGGATTGGCGGAACGTGGTGGTGTACTACTGTGCGGCGGCGACGTGACAAACTGTGATCAGAACTCGAAACTCTAATGGAACTAGACGCTAAGATCAGCAACTCGACACAACGATGCAACCGCAAATTCAACAAAGCAAACTACTGTAAAGAAAACTGGACAAAGGCTCGTACTATTTTGGGACGTGATGCTCTAAACCTAATTTTTTTTGGCTTTTTCGTGGACTGTAGGTATGAAAACAGAAGTAATCTAGACTACGAAAAACTGGTAAATCTCACCGAGCAACCTGGAAATATGATACCACTTGATAGAGGCGAAGGTGTCCCGATGTTTCGATGAGATGATGGAGATCGATTAAGGTGGAGTAGACTTTCACGACCCGACTACGAACGTGCGAAGACGTTGCGCCTTAGCAGTCGCTAAACCAAATCCGAGAGGTTATTGATCCCGCGGATGCACGATCAACCTGACCACGAAGGTCTAATTCCTGCAAGCAATCGACAAGAACAAGCAAGAACTAAGAATTGCAATCTGGATATTGCGAATATAAGATGAATGATTAACAGAAGTTGGGGTTCCAATGCGGTCTTGGCCTGGTCGGATGACACAAATGAAGAGCTCGAAGTTGCGGCTATGGCTAACTTAAATCTAATTAAAACTCAAGTCTAAACGACGCCCTAAGGGCTGTATATATGGGGGAATAGGGGAATTTCGTGACCCCTTGGAGGTGGGGTCCGAAAACAACCCTAACTCGGTTTCCCCACACATACAGACTCTAAAAACAGCCTATAAAGTAGTATTTCGAAATTACATGGGTCCAGCCCAATATTAAGGTGAAGCAGCTCCTATAATTTCCCTTGGACGAAAATAATGAAGTGGCATCTCGTGTATTTTGTCCAAGCCTTCCTGCACGCCTTATGGTGGCTTCAAAGTGCGGAAATCACCACTAGAAACTCCATTGTCCTTTCCCGCGCGCGCACCATCTTCTCCATGCCTGATCCCTCTCCAAAGCCCGTCCTTCTTGTCCATGCTAGGTCCTTCATTCATAAGCAAAACAAAAGTATCTAATTTAGGCAGCATCATATGTTCATGAACATTAGAAGGATTCGCAAGAAACGAAAGTACCTGATAATTTAGCTGACGTGCGCGTGCTCTAGTAACTGGTCCAATATGTGTAGTTGGTGAGGATGTGGGTGTAACATTAGTAGGGATGTCCTCATCAGTACGGTGATCGACGTTTCACGTGGAGACTCGACGACGACTAGTTAGGCGGATCCCGGCGGAGGGCCTTGACCCGTGTGGTTATGGGGATCGATGTTTTTCTCTTTGCCACTAGGCATTTGATTGTAGTCTGTACTCAGACATGAATCTTCCGCTTTTGTATTGTATTTAAGGCAGTTCTATGCCGATTGTATGAGATGTTGAATCCTTGCTATCTGTAATGTTGTGATATCATGTTGAAAATCCGGGGCATATGGCTATGTCTTATGTCGCGATGGGACCGATATGTGCTTCGTCCCTGGATCTGGATGGAAACATCTAGATCTGGAACAGTACCGCATATCGGGCCTTACAACTTGGTATGAGAGCCTTACCGACCGTAGGATCCCTTTTCTGGCCGAAGTCGAGTCTAGAAAAAAAAATATTTTGTAGTTACAAAGTTAGTTGTCGGAGAGTGGGAATCTTTTTACTCCTTACCCTTGATCTGGTCAGGACAAGTGACATAAGAGTTTTAATTCTCGCATTGTCCCCTTCCAACTCTAGGATCTCGAGTGTGTGGAGTATCGAAACCGTTACAATGCCTTGCTTGCAGCGTATTGTCTGGATTTCGATCTCAGGTTTGGGAATTCCTGTAGTACCTTTAGCTTCTCCGATTTTGGGTATCATCTGGGTCATCCATTGCCATCCCTCTTTTTACCGGTGTTTTACGACTTGCGTCGAAAATCACTATCCCTTGATCTGGTTTTCGCGATCGTTCTTCCTCTTGTCACTGACGGTTTCGTTTTTCCGACGATGTCGTCTCTCTGCGGAAAGTTTCTCGACGGAAGCTCGACATCGACATGAAGCAGAGTACCTTGTTAGTGGTGTTGAAGATCGTCGACTCTTTTCTCTCCCCCTTCCCCTCTCACCTGGATCGTCCTGGATCTCGGGACGAGATCCCTTGTTGGTGGTGTTGTATTTTAACAGCCCAGATTTCACAAAAATTAAAATTTTGTTTTCGGTGTGAATTGGTTGATTGTATGATTTGTTTGCGGTGTTTGCATCCCCGATTTATCGATCGGCGATTATTTTCCCCCTCTTATCTCATATCGGACGGAGACCGACCCTTGCCACCCTGACACTCGCCATTAGCGACACCGGGTTTCGCCCGATCACCATCGCGAAAACTACACGAGACCAGCCGCAGCCAACGGAACAAAAAAACCCCGTTCAATAATTAAACGGGTTATTTTTATAGCGCGTCGGGAAGTGTTCTCGGAACGGTTCCAGCGCGAGGTGAATGTCGCTGGCTCGACACGCTGATCGCGCAGTTCGAAGTTTTACCCAAATCGGAGGTCCTGCGAACCCCCGGCAGTCAATAACGTAAACACCGCGCGCGCGAGGGAAAAACCGGGGATGTTTTTGCAAACTGCCAGCCACCTGGGCTATATAAAGACCACCACACTCCCACCCCTTTCTAGTGTTTCCCTAGCCACAAAATTGCAGGCACACCCCTGTTTTTCCCCAAATCTCGAAACCCTAGCTCCACCTCTGATCCAGACCGTCAGATCTGGGATCTCACGGCCCAGATCGTGCCACGTCGCCCTAGCCAGCAACCACCTCCACCTTCTCTCTCCTCCAGCCCGAGCGCCGTCAGCCCGTGGTGAGCCGCGCCGCCGCGCTGCCTGTCTCTGGTGACCCGCCAGCCGCCGGCCTCCCTCTCCTCCCTCCTCACCTCGTTCTTCTTCTCCTCCGTGCAGGCCACGGTAGCGCTGACGCCTCACCGTGCCGTACCTCACCGTCCCGCCGCCGGCCATGGATGCCCGAGGCGCAGCCCAAACTCCTCGACGCCGGCGTCCGCCCCGCATCGCCGCGGCCTTCGACCGCCCTCCTCCTGCGGAGCCTGCACCTCCCGCGCTGCTCCAAGCCTCGTCGGAGCCTGCCTGCTCGCCGGCAAGGCCGTCGCCAGCCGCCACCCAGTTCGGGCTCGGGAGGCGCCCCGATCCGATCGGTCGAACCCAGCCGCCATGGGTCGGCCTCCTCCTCCCAGGCCCAGTCCGCCCCCTGACCCAGCGCAGCCTGCGGCCCATGCCGGCCTCCTCCTACCTCTTGGGCTTGGCCCAGTGGTGAGGCCCGAGCCGCCCTCTGTTTTTTCTTCTCCTCGGTATTTTTTTTCCTTTATTGTTTTTCTGCTCAGTCTTGTGTATATTGAGCTGTTGTTTCAGTTTTGCGACGTAATTTGCGATCAAACCGTAGCTCGGATGACTTTGCGCCCAAAAGGAAAACTTCTTAGAATTGTGTGTACTTCAGTCTATCTTTTGTGAGCATTTTGATTTGAGGCCATCTTGATGTTGATAATCACTGTTGAAGTGGGCATCAGACTGTTAACTGCTACTAATTTCTGTTATGTGTTGTTGATGTTATTTTATTGCAACTTTGGTTGATGATTGTGACACATCCATCAGGCCTATTGCATTGATTATTTTTGCATACTGTTAAGCGTCATGTCTACTTCCATTATATGTATTGCATTGTCATGTTTACATTCCTGGTCATAGATATGTATAGCTCCAAAGTTGCTATCTCACTATTTTTGACAGCCACCTCTGTTTTTCACGAAGTCTGTAACGTTCCGATGCCATGTTGCATGCTTCATATCTTTTGACCTATGATGCCTATGACCATTATTCTTGTTTGTACCTGATCACCATCATGTCTACTTCATGCCCATGTATTTCTATGTCATGTTGCTGTACTTTTGCATATAGTTTTGCTCCTGTTTATACAGCATAAAAATAAAAGTTTCTGCCATGTTTCTCTGATTTTCACCAAGTACTTGACCAGTAATGTTCTATTGCATTTTGCATGAGCTATAATTAGTTGTTCATGATGCCTATTTGCATGATTCTTTTTTCCATGCCTTCTCTGTCATGTGTACTTTAGTTGCATATCATTTGTGAGCGTGTTTGCATTCATTATCATGTTTATGCACTGCTCTAAAGTGTGCCTCCTGATGTTGGCAGATTGTGTTCCAAACTTGTTTTGCTTGTATCTTTTTAACAGTAACTCCGTTTGGAGTGTTCCTTATATGTAACTTGATTAGTTTTTCGTGTACTTTGTGTTTATGCTAATGTTTGCTGTTGTTAACCAACCTAAAATATGGTTTAGGGCAGAACAGTACCAAATGCTTTAATCATTGTGAGGCACTTAGTGATATGCCATGTTTAGGATTGTGCCTCACTTAAATTGACTAGCATAGATAGTTTCCTTTACGCTTCACCTCTTGTGATGTTTGTGTTCTATGCCATGCTTGAGTGAGATGCCATGTTAACAACCTTTGTTGATCACCTATAGCTAAACAACTTGAACCTTTCCAAATGTGCGGTATCGTCGTGTGTGACGAGTACTCCACTTAACCTGTTAGTAACCGCTCTCGACGGTAGGTGCGATTTCTCGTGTTTCCTGATTGTTGATGCTTGCTCGTGTTTGCCTTGTAGTAATAGAGTGCTTTCTCGTTGATTGATTTCCAGTGTTTACCGTCTTGTGTGCCTCCGCGGGTACCTCTCGGAGACGATGCGAGCTTGCGATCAACTACACCTTCGGAACCCGACTTATCAACAGGCAAGGACTATGCATTACTTATTATCCATTCTATTTCAACCACCGGTTTGCATGCTAGTCTAGGTTAGGTTCGATGTTTGATCCTACCACATGTTTACAGCCTCTTTCAAACCGATACATCCATGTCCCCTCCCAGCAAACTTTGTACTTCTATGTTACTATTGCTCGTTGCTCAGCCCCTGCTCAGTATGCATGCTTAGGATGCTACGATGTTACCCTGTTACTCCTTGGTTTGGGCTATCACATTATTATATTGTTTTTGATGATCTGATTATTATAATGTTGACTATATTCGACGAAGGATGGAAGGTCTAGGTTATCCCGCCCCGACGCTTTGTTCCATTCGAATCACCTAGGATCCGAGTTCTGGGTATTGGTCCTAAGACTGAGCGTGCCTAACCGCGTGTGGGATTTTATGGGGTCCCCTTTTCTTACCTACCGAGCTTCAAACATTCCAGTGGTGGCCCAAGCTGATTTACCATTTGAAACCGTGTGTGTGCTGGTCGGCCGCCAGTAGTTTTCAAACCAACCTCGGCCAGCGGGGACATGGTTTCCTTGTTTGTCCACCTTGTTCGGCTGAGGACCCGGTTTCCCATGTGAGATTAACCGGCTATCCAAACCTGCGGCAGACGGTAGAGACCAATTCGAGAGTGCGGCCGGCTTTTGAGTTGGGTGTCGACTCACCGGGGGCCACCCGGATTCGTTCGTTGTTAGTTAGAGGGACCTGTCCTTTCGGATCTCTCAGAACTAAATCATAAAATGGTTGCCTATAATGGGTAGCAACTGAGGGAGATGGGCGTATGTGCGGAGCCTTGTAATGGGCAGTTGGCACACCCATCCAGGGTTAAATCTTTTCGAGAAGTCGTGTCAATGGTTATGGACGACTTGGAACCTACGTCTTGTTCATAGATAACATCAACTGAATCATACCTATAACTTGATCAATGTGTGTGTGCCTTGACTGCTTCTTCTTCGTCGGGATGCGAAGAGGAGGACAAGGATAGGATAGGTGTTATGATTGCATAAGTAGTTGATAGCAAGACGTGGTTGAGGCGATTCCTCATCGAATGCTTGGCTTCTTATCTTACTCTCTAGATCGTTAGCCACTTAATAAATGCTAGTGCGACAGAAACCTCACCACTTACCCCATCCTTACCGTAAACTACTAGTTGTCCTAGAATGACGAGTGATGAAGTCCTTGCTGGGTCAGTTGACCACTACAGTTCGATGCTGAGTACTTCTGTACTCATGATATTACCCCCAAACTCTTTTCAGGGTTCTTGAACGACAACAGGTACGGTGATCGATGTTTCACATGGAGACTCGACGACGACTAGTTAGGCGGATTCCGGCGGAGGGCCTGGACCCGTGTGGTTATGGGGATCAATGTTTTTCTCTTTGCCACTAGCCATTTGATTGTAGTCTGTACTCAGACATGTATCTTCCGCTGTTGTATTGTATTTAAGGCAGTTGTATGCCGATTGTATGAGATGTTGAATCCTTGTATCTGTAATGTTGTGATATCATGTTGAAAATCCGGGGCATATGGGTATGTCATATGTCGCGGTGGGACCGATATGTGCTTCATCCCTGGATCTGGATGGAAACATCTAGATCTGGAACAGTACCGTATATCGTGCCTTACACTCATTTGGCCTTCGGTGAGGGGAAATCAGTGCCATCATCATCACCATCGCCTCTCCATCACCCCTCCATGACTCATCCTCTCATGTGTGAGTAATTCCCTGCTGTAGGCAAAGGGGATGGTAGGGATTGGATGAGTTAGATCATGTAATAGATTATCATATTGTTGGGGGCATGTTGCCTATCATCTACTTGGTGTTTATCATCTCTGTTACAACTTGTTGCTCTTAATTCTTGTCACTTTGGGCCCAATTTCCATGATTTCAGATCTGATCACCCTTTGTTTTCTTGAGTTTGTTGGTGTTCTTGATCCTATCTATGAGTTGTATGAACCTATTATAGTGCGGAACCGGCGCTCCCAATGGTGACAGCTTGGGACACCAAAGGGGATGGACTATAATTTGAGGATTTGGGACCCCATCCTATCTATGCTTTTTTCCGGTTCTCTTTGACAGGAGTACCTTAATCTCCCTAAGTTCCTTTTGGCCCCGTTCGTAGAGGGAGGGTAGGACAGAAGATGTTGTGCAAATTCTTATTGCAAGCACGTACAACTACCTTGGGATACATGTCTGATGTTTGATATTTTCCTAGATGATCCTTATTTTTTGTGAGCCTTGCCCATGTTAGAATCTATTACATGTTTGATCTCATCCAAGCAGCGCCCAACCATCCATCTCCCTAGCCTACAGTGTTTCAATCCTGCTAGTTACTAGTTGATTACTTTTGATGTTTTACTTTTGTTGTTTCATCACCAACATTATCATCACCACTACCACTTCCATATTACCGTTGCTACTAATACCTTTGTGCAAGTGATACGTCCCAAACGTATCTATAATTTCTTCTTGCTCCATGCATGTTTTGTGTGACTTTGCCATGTTTTTCTTGAACTTTCATACACTTTTGAACCTATTTGGACTAACCTATTAACTCAGTGCACCCAGTTGCCAGTTTCTGTTCTCTGCTGTTTTTGTATTTCAGGTTTTCCGGCCATTAAAAGTGCTCCAAAAATTCCGGGAAAAATATATAAAAAATCAGCGCGACAGAAGCTTCTAGAATCACCAAGAGAGGGAAGGGGGACCACCACCAGGCAGCCAGGAGGGCAGGTGGCGCGGCCCCACCCTGGGCCGTGCCAGGGGCCCCTCCTGACTGCCTCGTGGGTCCCCTCAATGCCCCCCTTCGCCTATATTTACCCCTCGGGGTGGAAACACCTAAGACGGACTCCTCTTTCACGATCTCGCCTCTGTTCTGCCGCCGCCGCCGTTTCTAGATCGGGGCTGCCTGGAGAAGCTGCTCCAGCACCCTGCCGGGAGAAGCTAGCCCCTCCGGGAGACCCTCCATAACCATGGACGCCTCCCGTATGTACCGTGAGTAGTTTCCCTTGGACCATGGGTCCGTGACCAGTAGCTATGTGATCTATCTCTCCCCCTTTTGTGCTTCCACTTTCGAGTCCTCGTGAGCTGCCTCACATGATCGAGGCATCTATGTAATTTCTGTTGTTGCTCTGCTGAGTTTGTTGGGATCTGATGGATTATGAGACTATGTTCAGATTGTGATGGGTAATATTTTTGGTTCTTCTCTTTTGTATTTTGTTCTTGAGTAAATTCTTGCATGTTCTCCGTTGCGGTATTTGCTTTGGCCAAGTATTTTATTTGCAACTCCAAGAGAGAGCGCTATGCTCGATTGTGGGTCCAACCCCTTGATGTCTAGCTTGAGTGACAGAAACATGAGACTAGGGGATTTGTTGTTGCCACCAGGGATAAAACAACGGTGCTTGTACCTGCGGGTGCAAGGATTGTTTACTTTACGCATAGTTCTTTTAATGCAGTTGTTTGTTGCTTTGAGTTTACACTTTGGGTGGGATTCGCAACTTAATACCAGCGAGATGTTCTGGATAGATATCTCAAGGTGGATGATTTGTAGTAGATGCATATGGATTTCGGTCTACTTACTTTGGCGTACTGCCCATTGCTTTTGAGCCCTTCCTTTCCTTGCAGTATAGTTAGCATTGCGGTGCCTTCATAATCCTGTCAATTGCCCAACTGTGATTTGTTTACCTCGCTAGCACTTTTATCGTCTTTTGGGAGAGAGACATCACTAGTGAAAATCACGGGACCCCGGTCCATCTTCACATCACTGCTTACACCCTTATTACTTTCATTCTTTACTTTTAGTTGCCACTATAATTATCTCTTGCATTGATCCTTTGTAAACAGCAAGAAAGGAGGAATTGACAACTCCTATGTACTCGTTGGGAGCAAAGTTATTTGTATCTGTGTGCAGGTCCAGGTGAAGCTAGCAACCTCGGCGCCATTGTTCACTTTACCACCTTCTTGTATCCTTCGGAGTCCTATGGGAGACAAACCTTGGTATCTTTGCCAAGGGAAAACTTGCCACTGCACTATATCTCACTCTGCACTTGGGGTAACCAACGACGCTTGAAGAGCATTAACACTCTCTTGCCATCAGAAAGTTTTCTGGCGCCGTTGCCGGGGACTCCAGTCTACAATATAGGGGAGTTGCACACTATCTTTTATCTTTGCTTATTAGTCTTGTTAGTTTACCTTTTAGTTTTTGCTTTAGTGTCTTTTATCAAAAATTCAAAAAAAATGTATGTCTAGTTCCTTACTTGCCAATCAATGTCTGACTTCTTTGAAACTAGATCTTATTGGCATGGAGGATTCACCGAGGATCAACAAAAGTGGTACAAGGAACACCGCTTGTCTCAAAAGGGGATACACTTATGGAAACAAATACATTACTTTTTTATGATGCAGAGATGAATCTTGTTGCTTTATGAGGCACAAACACCTTTCTTTCCAATGTGAGTACAACGATGATGAAACCTTAGCTTCTTATGCTAAGAGAAACTATGATTTTTATGATGCAGAGGAAATAGAAGAATATGTTGCTTATAAGGGTGCCTATGAAATTACTTCTCTTCATAAAAATATTGATGATGCCCCTTACAAATCTGAGAGTCTTGCTATACTTAACTATTGTTTGGAAAATTATGATGCAAATTATTACATTAATGATCATCTTGAGAGAATCTCTCCCCCAAAGGAAGGGACTAATGATTTGCAGGACTCTATGGAAGAAGAAATTTATGAACCTGAAAGCTCCTTGGATGAAAAAGAGGAGGAGAGTGACGAACAAAAGGAGGAAGAATGGAGCTATCCATGTCTACCTTCTAATGAGAGTAACACTTTGAATCTTACCTTATATGAGTATTATGATCCTATGGATTCTTTTGGAATATCCCTTTTTGATGAAGTTGATGCCTTCTATGCTTATGGTCGTGATGCCACTATGGATGATGCTTACGGAGATGAACTTTCTATAGTTCCTCATGTTGAGCATGAAATTTTTGCTTTCGCACCCAAACTTGATTGTCCTATTATCTTTTTGAAATCTCCAACTCATATTCTGAAGAATTGTGCTCTTATTAAGGCTCAATGTGATGGGTTGCAATTATCTTATGATCCTAAAGACTGTGTTGAAAAAAATACACGTGTGCTTGTAGGTCATGAACAAAATTATTTATGTGATAGTTATATTCCTGATGTTGTTCATGATACTACTGAAAATTACTTTGAGAGAGGAAAATTTGGTTGTAGAAACTTTCATGTTACAAAAACACATCTCTTTATGATGAAAGTTTTGAAGTTGTTCTTGTTACACCTTCCTATGCATGTCACTTTGTGCTTCTTTGATTTATTTTCTTACAAGATGCCTATGCATAGGAATTGGGTTAGGCTTAAATGGGTTTCATGTTTTCTTCTTGATGCTCTCTTTAATTTCAAATCCTTATTCTTACGAGAGCATCTTTTATAATCTTCATGCCTAGCTTAAACGCATAAAAGAAAGCGCTTTCGGGAGGTAGCCCGCAACGAAATTAGGTTTTTCTTTTTTCTTTTGTTCTGTTCTTAATGGTCTTGATGATTGTTACTACTGTAGCAACATCATTGTATCTTTAATTTTCAAGCTTTGTGCAAAGTTTAGCCTCATACGGCAAGGGAAGTAAAAGTTGTGACATGCTGTCCAGAAAACAGATTCTTTCCTCGTGACTAGAAAAATCAGAGAATAATCCTAGTTCATCTTTTTGATCTTATTTTTTACATAGCGTGCTCTATACAATTTCGAAACTTCCGTATGTTCTGAGTTTTTTGATTTGAGTTTCAGAAGTACCCCTAAAAAATTCGTTTCTATCTGCTGTTCTGTTTTTCACAGATTCTGCCACGTTTTGTCTCTCTTCACTTTTGCAAACTTTAAGCTTGCTTTCTCTTTGCAAAAACCTTTTGGAAATCTTGGGAAACAGTAGATCTTCCTGGAAATCTTTATTTGCAGTAGAGGAAAATTATCTTATTAGGGTACTAACCTCTCTAATCAGCCTACAATGAGTTATGTATGAAGGGAGTTTTCAAGTGCGCGATGGAGGATGATGAAAGAAGATTCAGGAGGGTCAAACGCTCAAGCTTGGGGATGCCCATGTGCACCCCCAAAAAATATTCAAGGAGACTCAAGCATCTAAGCTTGGGGATGCCCCCGTGCATCCCCTTCTTCATCCGAGATTACCAGTTCGTCTCTCGTTGCACTATATTTTTATCACTTCATGCGTTATGTGCTATTCTTGGAGCGTCTCGCTCTTAGGTTTTGTTTTTAGTTTTCTTTTTCTTTGTTTGCTGTAGTAACAAGTTAGGCCCCAACTTACTCTTTTGTGTGGGAGAGATTCATGCTCCGCTTGAACTAGAACTCCTCATAGGATTTGCGTGCTTATTTTTTTAGCTGTGAGCTGTTCTTTTTCTTTTCTTAGTTGATGTTCTGTTTAGTTGTAGTTCTTTAGTTTTTCTAGAGCTTTTCTTTTGTCTTAGGTTGCATGTTTTATCTTGTTAGAGAGTTTTCCTGTTGCACTGAGTTCTGTGGCTCGACTGAAAGTAGGTAGTTTAAGTTGTTGTTCTCTTTGTAGTAGTAACTTGTAATAGTTTTGAGGTATTGACTAGAGTAATGTTTGAACTTATGGTGTCAAGAGCTCTTGCCTATTACTGATAGATGTCGTATTTTGGGCAATCAGTGTGTTTTTCAAAAACCAAAAAAAACCCTGTTGAGAACTCTAGCTACTAGATGGAACCCTAACCTCTGGAGGGTTCGAATATTAGAGTACACTCCTGTACCATGAGTCGAGGATGGCAAGGATAACCAAACCCCCATACACTCCTCCTCGGGGTACCTGTCTCTTTGTGAACTTCCTGATTAGATTAAGATTTACCGATAATAAATGCATGAGTTCTTCGGACTAATGTGAGTTTCGAAAGTTGACACTTCCACCCACCTATACATTTTCTAGCCTCTTCGGTACCGTGCATTGCCCTTTCTCACCTCGAGAGTTGGCGCATACTTCGCCGGTGTATCCAAACCCTTGGCACGATACGCTCTGTCATCATTAGCCTCCTTATATCTTTCCTCAAAACAGCCACCATACCTACCTACAAGGTATTTCCATAACCTTTCCGAGATACATTGCCATGCAACATCCACCTTCTCATGACTTGATCTTCATTTCATACATGCTACTTTCTTGATCGATGAGCCGCATGCTAGTTGGGCCTTGCCCTAATCATTGCTACATGACGCGCTAGTATCATTGCATATCCTGCTATCCTGGCAGAAGCATACATTTGCATCATGATAGGTTGCATTTTCTTTATGTGATTACCTTTGTAAAGTGTGAAAGATCTCCTATATTCTTGTAAAATATAGAGTATTGCCCCTAATGTGAGGAAAAGATCCCAAAGAGGACAAAATCAAAAGATCCCAAAGAGGACAAATGAGAGTTAAATAGAAAGAGCCATTGAGGCCACCAAAAAAATATAAATAAAAAGAGAAAAAGAGAAAAGAAAAATAAAAAGAGAGAAGGGGGCATACTACTATTCCTTTTTGAGAGATCCACATTAGTACTTAATCCATAGAGATCATCATCATGCATATAGCTATGTGGGGACCCTTCACACTATAGAACTTGGCTTGTATGTTCCAATGATGAGCCTCCTCAAATGAGCTCTAGGTCTTCTTGAGCCAGCAAGTTAGATGCACCCCCACTAGTTCCCTTGGAGAGCTTTTAGCTAACATGTGCATCCGTTGTATGGCAATCCCTACTCATCACATCATATCTATCATATGGCCTTCTCTCGCCTATGATTGTCCTCATTGATGTGAGCCTTTCACACCTTTTTGTCTTCCTCCTCCACCTTCTTTCTGTTTCGCCTTTTAGGTGTCAACTTTCTTGCTCACGCTCATCCATTGCATGAGTGCTCAAAATATCGAAAGGGAGTGGATCAGTTTGACTTGTACCTGGCTAGTGGTCTGGGGACGAGTCCAGATAAGAATCCAAAGGAGACCAAGTGTGAAACTTTAGTAGATAGTTTTTCTCAACAACCTTATTTTTTCTCTCGTATTTCCCTATCCCTTGCTTGCACGCAAACACCATATGGAGACATTCGAGTCACGGACAGCGAGAGATCTTGCACCTTTTGTTCTTTCTTTGCTTGTCTGAATGCTAATATAGACTCTTTCTTGTTAAGATTTGAATTGAATTGCATGCTTTGATTGCTTTATTTAAAGTCCTTTTATGGTTGTGTGGCATGTCACCACAAAAATTATGCTTGTTATCATTTACCTACTCGAGGATGAGAAGGAATTAAGCTTAGGGATGTTGATACGTCCCAAACGTATCTATCATTTCTTCTTGCTCCATGCATGTTTTGTGTGACTTTGCCATGTTTTTCTTGAACTTTCATACACTTTTGAACCTATTTGGACTGACCTATTAACTCAGTGCACCCAGTTGCCAGTTTCTGTTCTCTACTGTTTTTGTATTTCAGGTTTTCCGGCCATTAAAAGTGCTCCAAAAATTCCGGGAAAAATATATAAAAAATCAGCGCGACAGAAGCTTCGGGAATCACTAAGAGAGGGAAGGGGGCCACCACCAGGCAGAACGGAGGGCAGGTGGCGCGGACCCACCCTGGGCCGCGCCCGGGACCCTCCTAACTGCCTTGTGGGTCCCCTCGACGCCCCCCTGCGCCTATATTTACCCCTCGGGGTGGAAACCCGTAAGACGGACTCCTCTTTCGCGATCTCGCCTCTGTTCCGCCGCCGCCGCCGTTTCTAGATCGGGGCTGCCTAGAGAAGCTACTCCGGCACCCTTCCGGGAGAAGCTACCCCCTCCGTGAGACCCTCCATAGCCATGGACGCCTCCCGTATGTACCGTGAGTAGCTTCCCTTGGACCATGGGTCCGTGACCAGTAGCTATGTGGTCTATCTCTCCCCCTTTTGTGCTTCCACTTTCGAGTCCTCGTGAGCTGCCTCACATGATGGAGGCATCTATGTAATGTATATTGTTGCTATGCTGAGTTTGTTGGGATCTGATGGATTATGAGACTATGTTCAGATTGTGATGATTAATATATTTGGTTCTTCTCTTTTATATTTTTTTCTTGAGTAAATTCTTGCATGTTCTCCGTTGCGGTATTTGCTTTGGCCAAGTATTTTATTTGCAACTCCAAGAGAGAGCGTTATGCTCGATTGTGGGTTCAGCCCCTTGATGTTTAGCTTGAGTGACAGAAACATGAGACTAGGGGATGTGCTGTTGCCACCAGGGATAAAACAACGGTGCTTGTACCTGCGGGGGCAAGGATTGTTTACTTTACGCATAGTTCTTTTAATGCAGTTGTCTGTTGCTTTGAGTTTACACTTTGGGTGGGATTCGAAACTTAATACCAGCGAGATGTTCTGGATAGATATCTCAAGGTGGATGATTCGTATAAGATGCAGATGGATTTCGGTCTACTTACTTTGGCGTACTGCCCATTGCTTTTGAGCCCTTCCTTTCCTTGCAGTATAGTTAGCATTGCGGTGCCTTCATAATCCTGTCAATTGCCCAACTGTGATTTGTTTACCTCGCTAGCACTTTTATCGTCTTTTGGGAGAGAGACATCACTAGTGAAAATCACGGGACCCCGGTCCATCTTCATATCACTGTTTACACCCTTATTACTTTCATTCTTTTCTTTTAGTTGCCACTATAATTATCTCTTGCGTTGATCCTTTGTAAACAGCAAGGCAGGAGGAATTGACAACTCCTATGTAATCGTTGGGAGCAAAGTTATTTGTATCTGTGTGCAGGTCCAGGTGAAGCTAGCAACCTCGGTGCCATTGTTCACTTTACCACCTTCTTGTATCCTTCGGAGTCCTACGGGAGACAAACCTTGATATCTTTGCCAAGGGAAAACTTGCCGCTGCACTATATCTCACTCTGCACTAGGGGTAACCAACGAAGCTTGAAGAGTATTAACACTCTTTTGCCATCAGAAAGTTTTCTGGCGCCGTTGCCAGGGACTCCAGTCTACAAGATAGGGGATTTTCACACTATCTTTTGTCTTTGCTTTTTAGTCTTGTTAGTTTACCTTTCAGTTTTTGCTTTAGTGTCTTTTATCAAAAATTCAAAAAAAAAGTATGTCTAGTTCCTTACTTGCCAATCAATATCTGACTTCTTTGAAACTAGATCTTATTCGCATGGAGGATTCACCGAGGATCAACAAAAGTGGTACAAGGAACACCGCTTGTCTCAAAAGGGGATACACTTATGGAAACAAATACATCAGTTGTATGAGTATGCTAGAAACTTGTGCTCAATATATAATATATCTTTCTGCAGGGATGAATCTTGTTGCTTTATGAGGCACAAACACCTTTCTTTCCAATGTGAGTACAACGATGATGAAACCTTAGCTTCTTATGCTAAGAGAAACTATGATTTTTATGATGCAGAGGAAATAGAAGAATATGTTGCTTATAAGGGTGCCTATGAAATTACTTCTCTTCATAAAAATATTGATGATGCCCCTTACAAATCTGAGAGTCTTGCTATACTTAACTATTGTTTGGAAAATTATGATGCAAATTATTACATTACTGATCATCTTGAGAAAATCTCTCCCCCAAAGGAAGGGACTAATGATTTGCAGGACTCTATGGAAGAAGAAATTTATGAACCTGAAAGCTCCTTGGATGAAAAAGAGGAGGAGAGTGACGAACAAAAGGAGGAAGAATGGAGCTATCTATGTCTACCTTCTAATGAGAGTAACACTTTGAATCTTACCTTATATGAGTATTATGATCCTATGGATTCTTTTGGAATATCCCTTTTTGATGAAGTTGATGCCTTCTATGCTTATGGCCGTGATGCCACTATGGATGATGCTTACGGAGATGAACTTTCTATAGTTCCTCATGTTAAGCATGAAATTTTTGCTTTCGTACCCAAACTTCATTGTCCTATTATCTATTTGAAATCTCCAACTCATATTCTGAAGAATTGTGCTCTTATTAAGGCTCAATGTGATGGGTTGCAATTATCTTATGATCCTAAAGACTGTGTTGAAAACTATACACGTGTGCTTGTAGGTCATGAACAAAATGATTTATGTGATCGTTATATTCTTGATTTTGTTCATGATACTACTGAAACTTACTTTGAGAGAGGAAATTTTGGTTGTATAAACTTTCATGTTACAAAAACACATCTCTTTATGATGAAAGTTTTGAAGTTGTTCTTGTTACACCTTCCTATGCATGTCACTTTGTGCTTCTTTGATTTATTTTATTACAAGATGCCTATGCATAGGAAGTGGGTTAGTCTTAAATGTGTTTCATGTTTTCTTCTTGATGCTCTCTTTTGTTTCATATCCTTATTCTTACGTGAGCATCTTTTATAATCTTCATGCCTAGCTTAAAGGCATAAAAGAAAGCGCTTTCGGGAGGCAGCCCGCAACGAAATTAGGTTTTTCTTTTTGCTTTTATTCTGTTCTTAGTGGTCTTGATGATTGTTACTACTGTAGCAACATCATTGTATCTTTAATTTTCAAGCTTTGTGCAAAGTTTAGCCTCATACGGCAAGGGAAGTAAAAGTTGTGACATGCTGTCCAGAAAACAGATTCTGTCCTCGTGACTAGAAAAATCACAGAAAAATCCCAGTTCATCTTTTTGAGCATATTTTTTTACAAAGCGTGCTCTATACAATTACGAAACTTCCGTATGTTCTGAGTTTTTTGATTTGAGTTGCAGAAGTACCCCTAAAAAATTCGTTTCTATCTGCTGTTCTTTTTTTCACAGATTCTGCCACGTTTTGTCTCTCTTCACTTTTGCGAACCTCAAGCTTGCTTTTTGTTTGCAAAAACCTTTTGTAAATCTTGGGAAACAGTAGATCTTCCTGGAAATCTTCCTTTGCAGTAGAGGAAAATTATTTTATTAGGGTACTAACCTCTCTAATCAGCCTACAATGAGTTATGTATGAAGGGAGTTTTCAAGTGCACCATGGAGGATGATGAAAGAAGATTCAGGAGGGTCAAACGCTCAAGCTTGGGGATGCCCATGTGCACCCCCAATAAATATTGAAGGAGACACAAGCGTCTAAGCTTGGGGATGCCCCCGTGCATCCCCTTCTTCATCAGAGATTACCAGTTCGTCTCTCGTTGCACTATATTTTTATCACTTCATGCGTTATGTGCTATTCTTGGAGCGTCTCGCTCTTAGGTTTTGTTTTTAGTTTTCTTTTGCTTTGTTTTCTGTAGTAACAAGTTAGGCCCCAACTTACTCTTTTGTGTGGGAGAGATTCATGCTCTGCTTGAACTAGAACTCCTCATAGGATTTGCATGCTTATTTTTTTAGCTGTGAGCTGTTCTTTTTCTTTCCTTAGCTGTTGTTCTGTTTAGTTATAGTGCTTTAGTTTTTCTAGAGCTTTTATTTTGTCTTAGGTTGCATGTTTTATCTTGTTAGAGAGTTTTCCTATTGCACTGAGTTCTATGGCTTGACTGAAAGTAGGTAGTTAAAGTTGTTGTTCTCTTTGTAGTAGTAACTTGTAATAGTTTTGAGGTATTGACTTGAGTAATGTTTGAACTTATGGTGTCAAGAGCTCTTGCCTATTAGTGATAGATGTCGTATTTTGGGCAATTAGTGTGTTTTTCAAAAACCAAAAAAACCCTGTTGAGAACTCTATCTACTAGATGGATCACTAACCTCTGGAGGGTTCGAATATTAGAGTACACTCCTGTACCATGAGTCGAGGATGCGCAAGGATAACCGAACCCCCATACACTCCTCCTCGGGGTACCTGTCTCTTTGTGAACCTCCTGATTAGATTGAGAGTTACCGATAATAAATGCATGAGTTCTTCGGACTAATGTGAGTATTTGAAAGTTGACACTTCCACCCACCTACACATTTTCTAGCCTCTTCGGTACCGTGCATTGCCCTTTCTCACCTCGAGAGTTGGCGCATACTTCGCCGGTGTATCCAAACCCTTGGCACGATACGCTCTGTCATCATAAGCCTCCTTATATCTTTCCTCAAAACAGCCACCATACCTACTTACAAGGCATTTCCATAACCTTTCCGAGATACATTGCCATGCAACATCCACCTTCTCATGACTTGATCTTCATGTCATATATGCTACTTTCTTGATCGATGAGCCGCATGCTAGTTGGGCCTTGCCCTAATCATTTCTACATGACGCGCTAGTATCATTGCATATCCTGCTATCCTGGCAGAAGCATACATTTTCATCATGATAGTTACATTTTCTTTATGTGAGTACCTTTGTAAAGTGTGAAAGATCTCCTATATTCTTGTAAAATATAGAGTATTGCCCCTAAAGTGAGGAAAAGATCCCAAAGAGGAAAAAATCAAAAGATCCCAAAGAGGACAAATGAGAGTTAAATAGAAAGAGCCATTGAGGCCACCAAAAAAATAAAAATAAAAAGAGAAAAAGAGAAAAGAAAAATAAAACGAGAGAAGGGGGCATACTAATATTCCTTTTGAGAGATCCACACTAGTACTTCAACTTCTATCCCTTGTACTCCATAGAGATCATCATCATGCATATAACTATGTGGGGACCCTTCACACTATAGAACTTGGCTTGTATGTTCCAATGATGAGCCTCATCAAACGAGCTCTAGGTCTTCTTGAGCAAGCAAGTTAGATGCACCCCCACTAGTTCCCTTGGAGAGCTTTTAGCTAACATGTGCATCCGTTGTATGGAAATCCCTACTCCTCACATCATATCTTTCCAATGGCCTTCTCTCGCCTATGATTGTCCTCATTGATGTGAGCTTTTCACACCTTTTTATCTTCCTCCTCCACCTTCTTTCTGTTTCGCCTTTTAGGTGTCAACTTTCTTGCTCACGCTCATCCATTGCATGGGTGCTCAAAATATCGAAAGGGAGTGGATCAGTTTGACTTGTACCTGGCTAGTGGTCTGGGGACGAGTCCAGATAAGAATCCAAAGGAGACCAAGTGTGAAACTTTAGTAGATAGTTGTTCTCAACAACCTTATTTTTTCTCTCGTATTTCCCTATCCCTTTCTTGCACGCAAACACCATCTGGAGACATTCGACTCACGGACAGCGAGAGCTCTTGCACCTTTTGTTCTTTCGTTGCTTGTGTCAATGCTAATATAGACTCTTTCTTGTTAAGACTTGAATTGAATTGCATGCTTTGATTGCTTTACTTAATAGTCCTTTTATGGTTGTGTGGCATGTCACCACAGAAATTATGCTTGTTATCATTTACCTACTCGAGGATGAGAAGGAATTAAGCTTGGGGATGTTGATACGTGCCAAACGTATCTATAATTTCTTCTTGCTCCATGCATGTTTTCTGTGATTTTGCCATGTTTGCTTGAACTTTCATACACTTTTGAACCTCTTTGGACTGACCTATTAACTCAGTGCACCCAGTTGTCAGTTTCAGTTCTCTGCTGTTTTTGTATTTCAGGTTTTCCGGCCATTAAAAGTGCTCCAAAAATTCCGGGAAACATATATAAAAAATCAGCGCGACAGAAGCTTCCGGAATCACCAAGAGAGGGAAGGGGGCCACCACCAGGCAGCACGGAGGGAAGGTGGCGCGGCCCCACCCTGGGCCGCGCCCGGGACCCTCCTTGCTCCCTTGTGGGTCCCCTCGACGCCCCCTTCGCCTATATTTACCCCTCGGGGTGGAAACCCGTAAGACGGACTCCTCTTTCGCGATCTCGCCTCTGTTCCGCCGCCGCCGCCGTTTCTAGATCGGGGCTGCCTAGAGAAGCTACTCCGGCACCCTTCCGGGAGAAGCTACCCCCTCCGTGAGACCCTCCATAGCCATGGACGCCTCCCGTATGTACCGTGAGTAGCTTCCCTTGGACCATGGGTCCGTGACCAGTAGCTATGTGGTCTATCTCTCCCCGTTTTGTGCTTCCACTTTCGAGTCCTCGTGAGCTTCCTCACATGATGGAGGCATCTATGTAATTTATATTGTTGCTATGCTGAGTTTGTTGGGATCTGTTGGATTATGAGACTATGTTCAGATTGTGATGATTAATATATTTGGTTCTTCTCTTTTATATTTTTTTCTTGAGTAAATTCTTGCATGTTCTCCGTTGCGGTATTTGCTTTGGCCAAGTATTTTATTTGCAACTCCAAGAGAGAGCGTTATGCTCGGTTGTGTGTTCAGCCCCTTGATGTCTAGCTTGAGTGACAGAAACATGAGACTAGGGGATGTGCTGTTGCCACCAGGGATAAAACAACGGTGCTTGTACCTGCGGGGGCAAGGATTGTTTACTTTACGCATAGTTCTTTTAATGCAGTTGTCTGTTGCTTTGAGTTTACACTTTGGGTGGGATTCGAAACTTAATACCAGCGAGATGTTCTGGATAGATATCTCAAGGTGGATGATTCGTATTAGATGCAGATGGATTTCGGTCTACTTACTTTGGCGTACTGCCCAGTGCTTTTGAGCCCTTCCTTTCCTTGCAGTATAGTTAGCATTGTGGTGCCTTCATAATCCTGTCAATTGCCCAACTGTGATTTGTTTACCTCGCTAGCACTTTTATCGTCTTTTGGTAGAGAGACATCACTAGTGAAAATGACGGGACCCCGGTCCATCTTCATATCACTGTTTACACTCTTATTACTTTCAGTCTTTACTTTCAGTTGCCACTATTATTATCTCTTGCGTTGATCCTTTGTAAACAGCAAGGCCGCAGGAATTGACAACTCCTCTGTACTCGTTGGGAGCAAAGTTATTTGTATCTGTGTGCAGGTCCAGGTGAAGCTAGCAACCTCGGCGCCATTGTTCACTTTACCACCTTCTTGTATCCTTCGGAGTCCTACGGGAGACAAACCTTGGTATCTTTGACAAGGGAAAACTTGCCGCTGCACTATATCTCACTCTGCTCTTGGGGTAACCAACTAGGCTTGAAGAGTATTAACACTCTCTTGCCATCACCAAGCAAGTTTTTATTTCAGGTGCGGTTGAAATGACAACTCAATTGTCAAAGCCTGTACGTATTCTTTGGCTCCCCAAGTGTCGAATCAATAAATTGGGTTATCTTTTCCGCGAAGACTATCTCGATCCCCTACTGTTGAGGGTTATCATGCACCCGTACTTGCGCCTGCAGACACCAAAAAGGGATTTCGTGATCTATTGTGATGTTTCACGTCAAGGGTTAGGGTGCATATTTATGCAAGATCGACATGTGGTAGCATACGCTTCATGAAAATTGCGTCCACATGAAGAGAACTACACTAGCCATGATCTTGAACTTGCTGTCTTAGTTCATGCCTTGAAGACTTGGCGACGTTACCTCCTTGGTAATCGTTGTGAGATCTATTCCGACCACCAAAGCAAAGATCTTAATCTAAGGCAAAGATGCTGGATAGAGTTGATAAAAGAATATGACTTAGTAATTTCTTTCACCCCAGGCAAAGCCAATGTCATGGTTGATGCACTAAGTCGTAAGTCGTATTGTAAAAACCTCATGTTAAAACAGTATCAACAACTTCTTCATGAGGAATTTCGAAAGCTCAACCTCGAGATTGTTCCTTGTGGATCTCTTTTCAACTTGGTGGCGAAACCAACCCTTGAGGATCAAATCATAGTTGCTCAAAGGATCAAATCATTGCTAGCGGAGTTGCTAAATGTTTTCCACGGATAGTACAAGAATGTTATTCTTTGAAAATCGTTTCGTAGTACCTATGAATAGGGATCAAAGACAACTAATTCTCAAAGAAGCCCATGACACTTCCCTCTCGATTCATCCCGGTAGCACAAAAATGTACCGAGATCTACGCAAGAGATTTTGGTGGACTAGGATGAAGCGAGACATTGCTCGATATGTTGCTGAATGTGATTTTTATCGTCGCATTAAGGAAAAACATCAAAGACCTGCTGGTATTCTTCAAGCATTGCCTATTACCGAGTGGAAATGGGAGAAAGTCGGTATGGACTTCATCACTAGCTTTCCAAAAACCCAGAAAGGAAATGATGCCATCTTCGTTGTCATTGATAGACTTTCCAAAGTTTCTCACCTCCTTCCTATTCGCGAGTCTATAACTGCAAGCCAGTTAGCGGACTTGTATGTCTCTAGAATTGAGTCTCTTCATGGTGTTCCTTTGGACATCAATTCTGATCGGGTAGCCTTTTCACCTCTAGATTCTGGGAAAGTTTTCAGAATGCTATGTGAACTCATCTCTCTTTTAGTACAGCTTTCCTTCCCCTTTCTAGCGGTCAAGTTGAGAGGGTTAACCAAATTCTCGAATTCATGCTCAGAACTTTTGTTATCTCTTTCAAAAGAATTTGGAGAAGTCTCTTCCATTCGCCAAATTTTCTTATAACAATAGTTTCCAATCTAGTCTGAACATGGCTCCTTTTGAATTCCTCTATGGACAAAGATGTCAAACACCCCTAAACTGGTCAGAAACTGGTGAAAGAAAATTCTTTGGACCAGATATGATCAAGGAAGCAGAAGAGAATGTTCGCATTGTTCGTGATCAATTGAAAGAAGCCTAGTATCGTCAGATGAGCTACTATGATCGTCATCATAGGCAAGAAAGCTACAATCGGGATGAGAAGGCTTACCTCCGGGTTACTCCTCTGAAGGGAACCCAACGATTAGGTATCAAAGGCTAGTTGGCCCCACGTTACATTGGAACTTTCCGCATTCTTGCTAAACGTGGAGAAGTTGCCTACCAACTTGAACTACCCCCGCACCTCTTCCCGAGTACATGATGTATTCCATGTGTTACAACTTAGGCGTTGCTTCAAGGACCCCATCCGCGAAGTCGACCATGAAATGCTTGATCTCCAAGATGACCTTTCATATCGAGAGTACCCCGTTCGTATTTTTGATTCAGCAGAGTGTAGCACTCGCCGTTAGATGATCATGTTTCTGAAAGTGCAATGGTCACACCAGTACGAGAAAGAAGCCACATGGGAAAGAGAAGACTGTCTCTGTGCCGAGTGGCCCGCCTTCCTTCCGATGACTTCTGAATCTCCGGACGAGATTATTTTGAGTGGAGGCGAGTTGTCACAACCCCAATTTAGGTATGTAATAGGATTCAGGTGTTCATTGCATCATGTAAAAAATGCAAAAAAGAAATTGTAATGGGGGAAAGTAAACCCTCCCACATGAATTTATTCCAATGACCACTTTAAAAGTTGCTCCAAAAATTCCTCTGCTATTTTCGAAAAGTACCATAATTAAGTGAGTTAAGATATCAAGTGGAGTGTGTCCCACTTAATGCTCACTGATTTATCTAAAAATCCAGATGTGCTTTGGAAATAAATAAAACCCCTACTTGCATTTCAATTCAAATATTTTGAATTTCAAAAATCTTCAAAACTTCTGACTGGCTAGTTCTATGTCACCTAAGGCCAAGGTAAAGTTTTGGGGATTTATTAAAATGCCTAGATATTTATTTATCAAGGCAAACAAATGATAGAAAATAAAACATAAAAGAATAACCTAGAGAGGGCTTACCTGGAATTAGGCCCAACTCACCATGGCCGGCCCAGCCCTGCAACCTTTTTTCCTTGTCGTCTTCCTCCCCACGCCTCCAAGATGCTCGGCGGAAAGCCACCGATGCCACCGCAATGCCCACAACCTTCTAGGCCTCCCCCGAGCCCTCTAGACGCGCCACGGTGACGCCCTGGATGCCCCGCATCCACTCCCCCTGGGAGCCATCTCCCTTCCGTCCCTCGCCATTTTTTCCCGCTGCCCACGAGCTCGCCGGAGCACGGACATGCGCTCGCGCGGCCAGTGAGCCCGTCAAGCCTCTCCGTGGTGTTCTCCAAGCTCCTCGTCGTCAACTACGCCAGATCGCACGAGGAATCGAGCCGAGATACCCTAGGACCGCCACCGCCTTCTTCTTCATCGCCCCGTCCGCTTTGATTTGCAGGGAAATTGTGCCGCCGTCACAGCCTCTCCGAGCTCGCCGTCTTTGTCAACAGATTCCTGGTGAGCTTGCGCAGCTTCCCCACCTCTTCCTTGTCACCCTCAAGGCCCCTATCAAGATCCGCCATCGGAGTCGCAGCTCGGCCGCCGCCATGGTTGCCGGCGAGCTGGCTCCAGTGCTCCCCTGTCCCATATATGGCGCGCATGGAGTTCCTTGTCTCTCTAGCAACGCAATGCGCCATCCTGTGGTCATTTTTTGTTTAGCGCATCACCGTCCTTGTCTCGGCCGAGCGCAGCCTCTGCCCGAGCTCATCGCCGGCGAGGATAAGGTGCCCCCAGGGTCCCCTGTGTGCACAAGATGGTGCGGGCGAGCACGGGCAGCCTTCTGGTGGTCGCGCCGTGCCAAACAATGACCTGTAGCCCAACTTCGGCGTGCCTCCTCCGCGTGCCGAGGCCACCGTCGACGTCTCTCCGGCGAGGCCGATTAGTTTAGGGCTAATCACCCTCTAACCACCAACCCTGTGTCTATGACAGTGGGCCCAGAAACCTAATTAAGCCTCTGTTTGTTTAATTAAATCGGGGATTAACCCCAGAGCCTATGACAGGCATGGCCCACTTGTCGGTTTGACCAGTTAACCCTCCTTGGCGTCAGCATGACCTCATGATGATGCAGTAAACCTTTTTTGTTTGTTGGAAATTCCATAAAATACTCCAAACTTCAAAAATTCATAGTAAATCAACCATAACTCCAAATCAAACAAATAATATATGAAAATTTATCAAAAAAATGCAAGGATTCTGAATATGAACTTTGTTTTCATGTTTGAACATTTTAAAATGAGGAAAAAGTAACAAATGTGCATATGAACGCTTTTTTAATTCAAATTTGGAGTTGAATTTGCAAGACCTTTGCAATGCACTTCATTTAAATTGAATGAACAACACATCGGCAGCCCTTTACATCATATTACACTACTTGATGATGTGTTTGTGCATTCTACATGTATTGATTGTTACTTCATGTCTTGTTTGCTATCGAGTAGAAGTGTAGCCGGAACCAGAGTGCACCCCTGCAGAAGACTCCTAGTACGACCCTCGTCGGCAAGGCAAGCAAACCCCATTGATCATGTCGAAAAAAACCCATTTCCCTTTATTTCTCGCTTATGCATGTTTAGGATGTCACCATGATGCGTTTCTACCGCATCTTTGAACCCATTCCTTTGCATGACCTATCATTTTGTCACAGTAGTAAGCAAACCACAATCCTAGCAGATGTAGGAATTGATTGTTGATTATGTGGCCCCTGCAACTCACTACTGCAAACAGGGGCTAACACGATACTCCTTTCCCCGTCCCTTGTATGAAACTTTTTGCGATGCTATCAACGCAAACGGTATAAATAAAAAAAACGTTTGGGTGAAGCTGAACCGTCTGGAAAATATACCCGAAAGGCCACAATTCTAAAAATTATTGCGTGGGTGATGTAGGGCTGACGGGTCTTCGGAAATCGGTCTGGAATGTTTAGGGTGAAAACCCATGGTTGTAAATAAAGGACCGCCATCCTGTCTACACAATCGTTCATAGTAACTCAAATGTTTGGATGACTAATCTATCAGGCACGCTTCTAAAAATCCTTTCGTGTGTGAAACTAGTGGTGGCTTCACAATCATTTGTATTTACTAAAACGAGTGGGATGTATAATCTATCACGAACGTTTCTGAAAATCCTTCCGTGGGTGGAAGCAAGGCTGACGGTCCGTCCAAACTGCTGTCTACTATGAGCATTCAGAAAACATTTAAATATAGATAGTTCGAGGTACATTAATCCGCGGCCACCAGCGCATGCAGTACACACACACACCCGGAGTTCATCGCTACACTTTCAACTCATTCAAACAGGAAATACAGTACTAGCTAGAATGGGTGCCCTGCAGGTGAGGTCGGCGCGGGCTCACAGCTGGGCGGATGTAGGGCGGTCGATCACCTCTTTTTCCATGACACGGCATACACCGCCCGATCTTCCATGGCCATGAGTGTCGCGCTTGCGGCGCAGAGGTCCTTCTCGACGTGCTTGAGCTTAGCGAGAGTCGGCCTGAGCTCCCGTGGTAACCCGAGGGCGCTCGACCAAATATCAACGCTGCCTTCGACGCCCGTCGGAAGGAAGGTGTAGGCACCGGGGGCATGGAGCTACCGGAACCGCGGTCGCCGCGGGATCCACCGCCATTTCCTCCACGTCCACGTTCTACGCGAGATCCGTCGTTTCCTCCATGGCCAGGACCTTCGGCTGAGTTGCTCGCCATGTAATAGATCGCCGGAGTTGGAGGAGCGAAGCGGAAGAGAAAAAATGCGGTCTAGGGTTTAGCAAAGTATATGAAACCCCTATAGCGCACTCAGCCAGGTATAAGTAGCAGGCGATAGAAAACTGGAACGGCCAGCGCCGATCGCGTGCCCAAGCATTGAAGCCCCGCCGCCCGCTTGTCTTATGTCCCTTCGATGGCGCCGCTTGGGAAGTAGTGCCACGTGTAGTTTGACCGGTGGGCCAATTGGGCCATGAGCCCCTGCCCCTTATTGGACCCCTTCGATCATATGGACCAGTGTAGAAGGGGAACCGCCGTCTCGCCCCGACGAACAAAAAGTCGGCGCGCCCTTCGTTTGGTTACCAAATTACCATGCGTGCGGAACTGCGCATGACGAGGGGGTGACCCCACGACTCCTATGGATGAGCCTACCCGGTGTACCCGAAGAAAGAAGGCCCACACAGATGCCGCCTGGGCCCAGCCTTGGCCCACTAGTGGCACCTACGTAAGAGTCCACGAGTCATAAGGAAGGTATAAACTTGCCGTACGGAACAAGATCATGGTTAGGAAACCTCATATGTAATCCAGGACGGACTCCCGAGACCTAGACTAGTATATAAGGGCTAGGAGGGGAGACGTCGAGATCAAGCAATACACAATCTGTAACCCTAGCCTTGCGCGCACTAGCCTCGGCTTCCCTGTAATTGCCATCTCCAATCAATAATATCGAGCAGGAACGTATCCTCCTATTAGCCGACGAGCTTATCGTCCAACCTGTGCCTCTCATGACTAACCCAGGGTCCCTGACCATGGGATTTGCCGGGGTACATCCCCGGCAATTGGCGCCGTCTGTGGGAACCGCACAAGTTGGGAACGCGATCTCGGCGGCCTCAGCAGCATCTTCAACACCCACCAGCGCGACGACTTCACTAGCACTCTTCGATCCGACAACCCAGACGGAATCCGATCTGTTCGGTTCCCTTGGTTTCACGGACCACCTTTCGACTCTCCGACCAATCTTTGCCGACCTACGCTCCGGCATCAACCTGATCTTCGGAGCATATCAGATCTACATCAACCACTGGGCGACCTCTGCCTCACGGACGACGCCCAAACACCCGCGACGACATCTACAGCAGCAATCGACGCAGTCGCCACCCGCGCGACCACCCTTCAGGCCAGCCACGACTGCCCACCCAAACCAAGGCTCCGCGTCGCCCGCGATCACTCGACTGGACCCTCGGCCTGGAAAAGCAGCATCACACGCATGAGCAACAAGGCAGCCAGGGCACCATCCCAGGTGTTCATGGAAGAAGTCGACTTGCCACCAGCAAACGGCGAGGGCGAGGACGACGACTCGAACACTCGTCAAGCCAACGGCAACACAAAAGCGCCCGGAACCACCAATAAGATCGTCGTGAAGCTGGGAGACGTGGGAAGCATACCAATGAAAGTACCACAAGGACAAGAACAGAGAAACCACAAGAGAGAAAAGCCATCAAGCAGTAGGAAACAAACCCCGAGTGCGGCGATGTATGACCCAACCAAAGAGCGAATCTACCTGACCAAAGAATCAATGGCCAAGGTAAAAAACGCAGTCGAACACGGGAAGTTACTATCGGCAAGCGCAACAAGGAACGAGCTCAGGGCATACAAAAAATTGGCAAGAGAGCTAACCCGGCAAGCGAGACAACAGTGCCGAGCAGAAAAGCAATCGCAAGCCACCTCCAAGAGACGACTCCCCGGATCACGGTTCCCCTCTCCGCAATAAATCGAAATTCAGCAACCTGCGACGAACAGACAAGAAGAGAGTGGTCCAGAAGCTCGACGAAGACTTCAACCTAGAAGAGGAGGACGACGAAGAGGAACCCCTCACACCAGTAGAAGCCCTTATAAGCGCCCGAGACTACCTATCCCGCGCCTAGAGGAATAGGCAGAACAGACCAGACCGCAACACTTCAATATCCTTACAGATAATGAAGGACGCCATCGCCGCCTCAGCACCCAAAATATCAACTGCAAGGCGACCGACCCGTGCAAGGACACCAAACAGGAACCCCAGCTCACCCGATGACGACGACAGCAGCGAAGATTGGTGCAAACGCTCCGGCAAAAACAGGAAACACGACAACAACGACAACGACAACAAGCGCCGCAGCAGTCGGCGAGACGCGCGTGACGACATCAAACAGAACAAAGTCAACCGCAGCAGACGAAAATGCGTAGCACGCGAAGAGTACTCGGACGAAGAAGCCTTCGACGAAGAAATCGAGCCATGTGGAGCACTATGCTTCACGCGTTCCATACGCGAGACGCGAATGCCGAGCGGGTTCAAATTGAACTCCACAACGCTCAAATACAATGGACTCGAAGAGCCAGAGGCGTGGCTCGACGAATACTTAACAGCAGTCAAGTTCCAGTGAGGGACCAACGTCATGGCAATGCAGTATGTGCATCTCATGCTCGAGAGCTCGGCACGACACTGGTTGAAGAACCTCCCGCGAGGATCCATCAGCTCATGGAGGCAGGTCCGTGAAGCCTTCATAGAAAACTTCAAATCAACATACAAGAGACCGACATCACTCGAGGAACTGCGGGCATGCAAGCAAGGAACCAGGGAAACCCTGCGAGCCTACATCCAGTGGTGGACCATACTCAAGAATTCAGCAGAAGACATATCAGACGAAAGCGCAATCGACTCATTCAGGCAAGGCCTGCAGCGCATCGAATTCAAGGAACAGATCGGGCAGATGAAAGTCCGAACACTCGCACGACTACAGGAGCAAGCCAACAACTGGGCGGACGGCGAGGATTCCGTTCGCAACGAAACAGAAATCCACATCACACACTCAGAACACGACTACGACTACCACAACGGAGAAAGAGGACTCGATCGTCGAAGGAAGCGACCCAGGCGCAGCTTCTACGACGACAGAGGACCCGACATGGTCGCCGCAGGCTTCCCAGACGATAGAGACGGCAGGCATCGTGACGACGGCAGGATACAGCGTAGAGACAACCTCGAAGATGCGTCCCAAGCTCAGAAACGAGACCGGAGGACGAGGCAACCGTGCGACAGCACCAGAACATACCGCTCCGCCAAAGAACAACTCGACGGGCCGTGCTCGATACACGGATTCAGAAACCAACGAGGGGAGCTCAGATCAGGACACACCCTCAGGAACTCCAGAAGATTCAACGAGTTGGCAGAGGAAAAAAGCCGATCCGCGACAATAGTGGCCCATCCACTCGCGAGCATAGCAGTCAGGCCCATCACCCACGACGCACCACCAGCCCCTCCCCTACCAGCAAGGCAAGTGGCCGCAATCCAGGAACGACGCAGGACACCAGATGCAAAGGAGCAGTACCCAGAAGCCCACGGCAGGATTTACATGATACAAGAAGGCATGCCTTCAAATAGGTAGCAGAAGCAGGTCACAAGACAAGTCTTCCTCGCAGCCTCCTCACACCCCGCTATCCCGGAGTACTTGCGTTGGTCCGAAACAAATATTACCTCCTCTTGGGAGGATCACCCGCCTGCCATCCCTCGACCAGGACATGCCGCACTAGTGCTCGAGGCCAGAATAGGGAACTACGACATGTCACGAGTATTCATGGACGGCAGCAGCGGGATCAACATCATCTTTACAAGGACACTCGAAGAAATGCTAATCCAAAGCTCCGCGCTGAAATCCTCAAGCACAACCTTCCACGGGATTGTCCCAGGGAAAGCAGTCTACCCTCTGGGAAAGATAAGCCTGGAAGTGGTCTTTGGTGAAGAGACCAACTTCCGCAAGGAGATCCTAGACTTGGAAGTGGTCGACTGGAAATCGCAGTACCACGCAATCCTCGGACGATCAGCCTTCGCCTGCTTCATGGAAGTGCCTCACTACGCCTACCTTAAGCTAAAGATGCTAGGCCCTCACGGTGTCATCACAATCAGCGGCAGTTTCGTCCGATCCGACCGCTGCGACAAGGAATTCCACAAGATATCAGAGGCCTTTGGAGCCCACCAAGCCAGCGAGACCACGAGACCCGCAGAAGAAGCGCTCCCGTAGAAGAAGTCGCCACCCGAAGGACCCGAGCACTCGGAGAAGAAGCCATCCGGCACTTAAGGCTACCACGCCGCCGTTTTTAATAAAGGGGGATTGTCCTCATCAGACCGCCCCCCCCATTCTTACTAAATGTAAGAGACACCAGGAAGAATATTGAAAACTCTTTTCCCAAAAATTGATCCATTGGCACTCGGGGGCTCGCGGCAGCAGCCACCCCCCGAGGAATTCTTCGCAATCGCGACATAAACAAAACTGGCACTCGGGGGCTCGCCGCAACAGCCACCCCACGAGGCGTTCTTCGCAATCGCGACATAAACAAAACTGGCACTCGGGGGCTCGCCGCAACAGCCACCCCCCGAGGCGTTCTTCGCAATCGCGACATAAAAAAAACTGGCACACGGGGGCTCGCCGCAGCAGCCACCCCCCGAGGCGTTCTTCGCAATCGCGACATAAGCAAAACTGGCACTCGGGGGCTTGCCGCAGCAGCCACCCCCGAGGTGTTCTTCGTAATCGCGACATAAACAAAACTGGCACTCGGGGGCTCGCCGCATCAGCCACCCCCCGAGGCGTTCCTCGCAATCGCGACATAAATAAAATTGGCACTCGGGGGCTCGCCGCAGCAGCCACCCCCCGAGGCATTCCTCGCAATCGCGACATAAATAAAATTGGCACTCTGGGGCTCGCCGCAGCAGCCACCCCCCGAGGCGTTCTTCGCAATCGCGACATAAATAAAATTGGCACTCGGGGGCTCGCCTCAGCAGCCACCCCCCCGAGGTGTTCTTCGCAAATCGCGACACACAAGGGCTCGCCACAGCAGCAAAACCATTTACCTACAGTACACCAAGAAGAAGCGTATACAAAGGAAGGAAGCATCTAACCCCCAGGCTCCATCTTCGCCTTAATCAGGGCACCCAGATAACGATCGTTGTCTTCACAAACTCGCTCCACAACTCGGCGCGCAGGCTCATCGACCGCCGAGTAATTCTCATTCATCGGGTAATCCCTGCCACCAGGAGGACCCCCTACCACTTGAGCAATATCAACTCCCAGCCAGTGACTATGGACCAAGACCAAAGCAGCACGGGCTCCAACAAGAATCTGGTGATTCATCACGCGACGCAGCTCTGCAGGCTGAGAAAATACGCAGCAAAGCGTCTCAAAGGACGATGGCACCACCTGCAGCGGATAAAACTCAGCATGGATCCTAGCCAGCACCTGCTGACAGTACCACAGAACAGCCGGCGCCCGCTCAGCTCGAAGACGAAGCACAACAAATGCTCGAGCACTAGCCCCATCTTCCCAGAAAGGGTTGCTCGCCTGCACTTTAGGATCGTCCAATCGAGACAGCTCCGACTGGACGGCCTTATCTTCATCCCAGGACCGCCCCGACAGCACTTCGAAAAACAGAATCAAAATCAAGACGATGACAGAAAAACTACTAAAGGCAGTCGAGCAATCGAGCAGCAGCAAGACTCACCTCGCAGGAGGTCAGACAACTTCACCACGCACGAAGCAAGACTATCAAGCACGGCCTCAGCACGCTCGCGTTTGGAACGACGAACTGCTACAACCCCCTTCAAGCAAACAACCTCTCGCTCAGCGTTCCTCAGCCTCAAGCACACGGACTCATACGCGCCCTCGCGAGCGTCCTCCTTCAAAGAACTCCAAGACCGAAGCACGCCCGTGGCGGCCTACCGCAAAATGAACAAAAAGAAAAGACAATCAAACACAATAGCAGGACGACCAAATAGTTACATCAATCCAGGTAGCACAGATCCATCACAACAAAGGAGGCATATTACAACCAGAAAGTTCCAAATGGCATGACATGGCTACGACCCCCCCCCCCTTTCCTACAGAGGAGGGATACTGACCATCCACAACCTCCTGCAGGAGACGAGCCAGAAAAGTGGCTTGCGCACTCTGCTCGTCAGTATAACCAGGGACAGTCTCAACCAACGAATCGTCAATGGCAACTCCGCGCCCCAGAAGAACAACAAAGGACGTGGAAAGACCACTCACCACGGTCTCCCCAACTAGCTCTTCCAAGAGATCCCCGCCATTACCAAATGCAGCAACGCGGGCGTCCAGACCAGTAGGTACCTTCACGCCCTTCGGCATGAGATGCTGATGAACAAGACCCACAAGAGTAGAAGCCCGGGCACATACATCCTTGGCAACGTCAACAGCGGCCGACATGGCATCCACGGCCCCCCGGAGAACTCCAGATTCCGATGCAGCCACTTCCGTCACACTCGCACCCGTGGAGGATGCACCAGGCAACAGAAATCACTAAAAAAGGAGGAAGGAGAGAAAGCACCCAGCAACGAAACAAAGACCTACACACAAGCGAGTCCGCCAAGACTCGAAGACGCTCGCACTCGACCGCCTCTGCCTACACAAGCGCATCCTCAGCCCGACGCAGGCGCACCAGTGCCTCGTGCTGATCGTGCAGCTCCTTCTCTTTGGAAGCCAAAGCAGCCTTAAGGTTGGAAACCATTCTTTCCGCCTTCTCTGCCTGCTTCTCGGCAGTCTGACGACGGTCTGAAAACACAAGACAGCACTCAGAATCGAAGACCCAGCAGTTCAAGCACGGAAGCACAGGAAGAAATACTCACTACTCATGGCAGACAAAGCATCCTGGGCAGAAGCGTGGGCCTGCCGCCAACACTCAGCATCGACCACCAAACGCTCACAGTGCTGAAACACCGGCTACTCGAAGAAATCGGATATTAAAGTCAGAACCAAAGCAAGACTACAACCAATCGCAAGCGCTTGCTTGCAGCCTCGGGGGCTACTCCCATCGGGAGCACTGGTCGTGCTCCCAATGACGACACAAAGGAAAAAAAGAGCCAAGGCAAGACTGCAAGCAACCGCAAGCACTTGCTTGCAGTCTCAGGGGCTACTCCCATCGGGAGCACTGCCGTTCCCCCGATAACAAAAACTACACAAGTAAACATGAAACAAACTTACCAGCCAAGCTATGCGGTTGAAGAAGAAGATTTTATCCTCGACACCAAGATCACAACGGCCCAAGTAAGGACGATCTGGAGCAGCAGGCTCGGCATCAGGAACAACAATACCAGACGCCACTGGAGGAGCAACAGCAGGAATCACACCAGCAGACGGGACAGCAGGGGTCACCGACGATACGGGCTGACAAACAGGAGCCGACGAAACCCCAGTATGCTTGGCGGGCGCTCCGGAGTCAGTCGACTACAGGTCGACAGCAGCCGCACTGGAGGAGGAAGCAGCCGGAGCAGTCGCAGCGCTACAAGATAAAACCCATCAGACAAAAGAACAGAGAAAAAACAGCCTAAGCAAAGACAAGCATATGCTTACCCGCCGCGCACAGAGCCAACACGCAATAACCTCCCAAACCTGGGCCTTTTGAATTCAGCAGCAGAAGGAGACAGCTCAGCAGACGGTACAGACATACGAACAGCACCACTAGTCGCATCAAGACCCTCGGCGCCCAAAGGTCGCGACCGCTTGACGCGAAAGGGCGCCGACTCCTCACTATCTTCGGTCCCCGGCAGCTCAACCCCCGTGGACTCGTCCTCACCAGTGGCACCCGCAAGCACGCTGACACCAGCACTCGGCGCAGCATCGTCAGCAGCGGAAGCATCCGGCTCCTCGCAAATATCAGCATCCTCCGGCTGCGGAGGGTTGCACAACACAGGAACATGATCCTACAAAATCAAGAAACATCATCAGCAAGCAGTCAAACAAAGATCTCCAGTCACATGCGAAATTTAAAAATGCGAACCTGCGGCAGCGCGTTCTCAGAAGAATACGGAGTGACGAAACCCATCTCGGAAACGTTCGAGCATTTGGTCACGTACTGGATCCGGGCCAGGAGGCCATCGGCATTAAGCTCTTGGCCGGAGCATCTCGTCGAGTCCCCGAGTCCCTCATATTGCCACATGGGACGGGCTCGCGACTGCAATGGTTGAACGCGCCTCACAATGAAAACAGAGATGAGCTGCCCACCGGTCAAGTTTTCCTTCACCAGAGCAATCCTCTCCTAGAATGGAGCCACTTCAGATGACTCTTTCGCAGACAAAGAATGGGTCCATGAGGCATGCTTGACTACCCGCGCCTCAGGATTAAAGGGAGAAAGACCAAATCAATGCCCAGCAACATGCTGGTCCTTCAGATAGAACCAACTTTTTCGCCAAGCACCGACGGAGTCAAGCATCTCCAAATCAAAGTACAATTTGGAGTCCCTAATGGATATACCCACCTGCACTACAGCGTACTCAAAGTTCGTCCTCTTTATACAAAAGAGGTGCTTCTAGAGCCCCCAATGGGGATAGATCCCCAAGAAAGCCTCACAAAGGGTAATAAAACAAGCAATGTGCAAAATCCCATTAGGAGTCAAATTGTGCAGCTGAAGCCGATAGGTGTACAGCAAACCACGAACAAAAGGGTGAATTGGAAGGGCAAACCCGCGAGGGAAAAACGCCTGAAAGCACACCCGTTCATCGGCCGTGGGAGCAGGAACAGGTTCATCCCCTGGAATCGACACGGCATCTCCAGCTACCAAACCATCGGCAATCAGCGGGCCGAGATCTGCAACTCCAAAAGTCGAGCGCTCCCACTTGCCAGACATCTTGGCCAATTTCGGAGCAGCACGGGAGCGCGTTGTCATCAATCCCGCAGCAAGCAGCGACAGGAGGAAGGAGAAGGCTTAAGAACAGGGGAATCTAGAAGCGAGGGGACAAGGCAATGGCTGGGTAAAACCTAAAATTTACCCAACCTCTCGGTATTTCACCACCAGCTAGGCGAGCAGGAGCATCGTTCGATCCCAGGAGCCAGTAAACGTGGCACGATCCCACGGCAGGCGAAAAATATGGAAAACCCAAACGGCGCAGCAACAGCACCGCCCACTACGCACGTAAAAAGAGGACCATAATCACATGAAGCGAAAATCTCGGTGGGAGAGCGCCAAGTCATTTCCTTCGGCAGGTTACAATGGTCAAAGACACCAGCAAAATCAAGCCAGCATCGCAAGGCGTATCGAGTACGTTTCCCAGCTTCGGAATTTCAACTTTTTAAATCTTTTTCCGATGAGAAAAAAAATTAACTCCCATCGGGAGCATTTCCACGAGTGTTTTCGGGTGCTCCCTCACCCAGAAGTAAAAACGTGCTCGAGTGACTACTCGCACCCATGAGAGTTTCGGGTGCTCCCTCACCACGACGCGAGATGAGCAGACTTGCACTCGCCAGATCGAGCGGTCCCGGAGTATCGGGTGCTCCCTCACCCCGAGAGCAAAAGCGGTATTCGAGTGATTACTCGAAAAACTCTATATACTCAAGCACTCGACGACCTCCCGAGAAAATATCCCTCTACGCCCGAGCACTCGGAGAAGCTCCACGAGCGACCGCTAAAACTGCCCACTTGATTTTTTATTCCAAGTGGGTGCATTATCTACTAGGCTCCGCACCTCATTAAAAATACATATTCCTGGAACACGATACACTGTGCCCAGATGCCACGCAAGCTTAGCGTGTAGGTAAGTCCCCGCTACGAAGATCGGACGGGCTGGGACTTGCCGAAGAGCGATTTCACTCCCAACCTTTTCCATGCGCATGCATGATAGAAAAAGCCGGGCGGACGCGCGTAGGCTACGAACTTTACTGGCGGCAATTGATCACTGTAAGACCTGTAGCGGCATGACTTTTGCTAGACACCAGTGTTCCAAGCTCATGTCGAGGGACATGGGTTTGATTGGGCTACTGCGATTTTTTCCACTAGTGCAATTCACCAAGGCTCGACCAGTCGACAACTTGGGCCCTTTCAGCTTAGCATCCCTCGAAACAGGTTTTGTCATGGCCCTAGACTGCCAGCGACCCGCGGTTGAACCGTGCATACATCAAAACGACGCTAGAGTGGATTCGAGTCCCTGCGCGCCTCTTCGAGTCCCCCAGGCACTCGGGGGCTACTGACGAGGGGTTGACCCCACGACTCCTATGGATGAGCCTACCCGGTGTACCCGAAGACAGAAGGCCCACACAGATGCCGCTTGGGCCCAACCTTGGCCCACTAGTGGCACCGACGTAGGAGTCCGCGAGTCATAAGGAAGGTGCAAACTTGCCGTACGAAACAAGATCATGGTTAGGAAACCTCATCTGTAATCCAGGACGGACTCCCCGAGACCTAGCCTAGTATATAAGGGCTAGGAGGGGAGACGTCGAGATCAAGAAATACACAATCTGTAACCCTAGCCTTGCGCGCACTAGCCTCGGCTTCCCTGTAATCGCCATCTCCAATCAATAATATCGAGCAGGAACGTATCCTCCTGTTAGCCGACGAGCTTATCGTCCAACCTGTGCCTCTCATGACTAACCCGGGGTCCCTGACCATGGGATTTGCCGGGTTACATCCCTGACAGCGCATATTATGTAAGCCGGCGGGCCAGAGCAAATCATCCTACACACACCAAAACTTGCATCATCTTATCAGCCCTCTCGAGCAGTTCGACATGGCTGCGCAGGATGACATCGGCGGTTCCCCTCTGGCACAAAGACGCCGCCTGGAGGCGCAGGACGACATCGACGGTTCCCCTCTGGCGCAAAGACGTCGTCTGGGGGAAATTGGCGACGATACCTTTATAGCCGTGGTCTCCAACAACAAATTAATTAGAGTTTAGATTCTAAATCAGATCTGCATACTAATGGATAATATTTATGCTAGGTCTCTGAATATTTTAGTTGTCTATAGATGGATTGAGAGCATGTAGTAATTAAATTGACTAAAGAGGAACTCAAAGCACATAGTAAATGGTAGGCATGATTTTATTGTAATTGTGTGAAGATCATCTTAACAATTACTCATAGTAGACGATGCCTAACTAGAGTGCATCTTTTGAACTTGAACCAAGATGCATGTGCCAGTATATGGTCTTTGAAATGGGACTGCTCGTACATGTATACTTACAAGTGCATATCTAACTGATTGTTGGTTGAGAAACTTCAAATGCAAATATGTAAAGTGCCTTAGAACAGATCTGATTGCTTATCAGTGAGTGCATAATTTTTTATAGTAAGCCATGTGATAGGATAGTTGCTAGATTGACCTTGGATGATGCATTGTTAAGGATATCTTCTGTAAACAAAATATTTGCACTACATTTTCTATTTTTAGATCTTTAAGGTCAAGGACAACTCACAAATTTGGACAAATTCTCATTTCTAAGATTGCTCACACATACAAGTTCTTTTGCAGGGACAATGGCAAGTCCACAAGTTGATATAAGATGTTCTGACGATCGCTTTTGTTTGTAACACGTTGACACATTTTGTGGATATGGAAGTTGATGCCGGCTTGGTGACCGAAGGGATTTGGGTCTCTTACATAATATTTTGTTGTAGTGAAGTGATTGAGCAATTGGTCTCTTCGGAGCTTAGCCATCATAATTTGGAACAGACCACATCTTGTATGCCGAGTTACGTATTTCCTAATTGGTTGTAGTTGACTTGAGTAAAGCAAACTAATGAATCTCCTCTCAATGATATTTTGTGATAAATCGAAAAGTGTGTTCGTATGTGTTGCATAATTATTATTATTGAATATTATGAATCTAACATTTTTAAGAAGTTGGTCCCAATTCTTCCAACATGCAAGGTGTCCACCTCACCATCCCACTAAGCCAATCATTTTAATTTTCTTTCCCATTAGGCCATGCAAAGTATGCCACATAAGGGAGCTCCCGTTAACTTCACATGCACATGCAACTTATCATATATAAATATTAACTTTCTTTTGCACTAAAATTTATAAGTGACTTTTTTATAGAGAATAAAATTATAAGTTACCTCATTTTTTATTCTATGTGATAAAAAATTTATGAATGCACATATGTAATTGCTATCATTGTAACATGTTTATTCAAAGGTGAAGTCTCCACTGTGTATACTCAACGTTTTTTTCATCTCATATCATCTCACCGATATATTGTGAAGGTAATAAATTAAAAAAACAATCATTTTTTATTTATCATCAATTTTTCTTTAAAAAATCCTTATATTTTGACTTAAAAATATTAATTTCAAAGAAATTATAATAAACTTATATTATGTTTCATAATTTTTTCTATATTGAAAATAAATAAATTATTTATTAGCAGTTTCCGCAGCAACGCGCGGGGTATCATCTAGTTTAAGTTAATGTTAAAATACAGTGCATTTGCATTTGGCTGAAATGTAGAACCGTGGCAGCAAATGTGTCGGCAAAACTATTAAACGTCGCACTATTTGTCGCTATAACACAATTATAGATAATCTGTCGACATAGAATTGTCTGTCGGCGTACAAATGTCTGTCGGCGTAGATCTTACCAAAGTCATCATACTATGTGTCGGCAAAGATAAATCTGTGGGGAAAAACCTTTCCCGGCAGGACTATAGGGGACAACTCCTTCATGTTGGAGAAGGTCTTTGCCAACACTAAATATGTCGCCTTAGGTGATCTATGTCGACAGATTGTTTGACGTTGATTTGAGTGTCGTGGTGTAGTGTCAGTCTATTTGTTGCCATGAAAAAACTCGACAAATAGTGCTAGATTAGCTAGTCTGCAAGTACACTTCGCAAAAAACATGAAAATGACAGATGTTCAGGATGGAGTTGGGTGCAAGATCTTGGTTGTGTAAGTCATAGGAAAACAAGAATTTCGTGAAAAACCTGGACCCGAGAGGACGGAATCCCCGGGTTATGTGATCTGCAAAAACAATCACTTCACATTCCTGAGGTTTGGGCCGAGTCTCTTTTCCTGGAGCACACCATTGGATTTCCGACTGAGGGGGAAGAACCCGCAGTCTCCTCCAGCTTTTTTAATTTTAACTGGGTCATGTGAGAACCACCCCAATTAGCTTCCAATGTATTGGAAGTCGGTATTTTGAGTGCCATTTTGCTCTTTCTAGGCCGACTCCGGCAGTCTTCTTTACCATCGTTACAAATAAAGATCTGCTTTATAAAATGTGATGAGTCGGTTGAGGAATAAATAACTCAATGGTGTGATTTAAATATCGAGAGTCGGGATTGCCACAAACATGATTCATACAAAATAAGGAAGCAACGGGATCTACGAGACCTAGAAAAATCTTACAAAAATAGGGAATATCTCCCAGAATCTGTGAACGGCGGAGATGATTTTTATCCCAAAAAGATCTGAGATAACACTAATAGAAGGTAAACGTAGCAAGTCTAGGGGCGATCTATGAAAGAATATCTAGCCAATCTATATCATCATTATAAGATGCTACTAATTCATATTATTTTTCCAAGCTCGAGTGAAGGACGGTAATGGCGACCGAGAAAAATAGATTGCGATACGAAGAAAAGGAGGTACAGAGAGAAGTTTACCCACTAGATGAATGAGACTGGCGAGGTTTTGCGTCCCTTCCGTGTGGCCGGAGTTGAAGGAGGCACGCGATTTAATGGCGAAGGAGCTCGAGTGTCTCGGCGTCGGAGCAAGAGGAAGAAGAAGAGGTTGCGGCTGGAATAGAATAAAGAGAGGGGGAATCGGAAAGGTCCATTTATAAGGAATGTACTGGTCGAGAATCAAGGCGCCGTGGCCTAACAGAAAATCTCCTAGATCCTTGCGGCATTAAAAGAGCATGTTTGTTGAATATAAGAAAGCGATCTTGGGAATATGGTTTAAATATCTGCAATAAAAGAACCATACAAGCTTTGCTACCATAAATGCGTTGGCAAGAGCTTAACGATAGTCGGTTCCTAAAAATCGGCATATGAGTAAAGCTAAAAAGATCGCCGTGAAGCTGAAGCGTCGCGCCAATCTTGGGGGCTAATGTCGGGGGGATGGCCCAACGCCATGACCCGATATACAGAAGGACCGGGCCGACTCTCAAGGATGAAGGTCCAGAAGAAAGACTCGGCTTGGGCCGAGTCACGACATCGCGAAGCCGGAAGATTATAGAAGGAAATAGACTTACCTTGTACGATAAGGAAACTATGTTTGTAAAGTAGAATTAGGATTCCCTCCTTAAATGGAGTCGGTTTCATGTAACTCAAGGGACCCGGCACCTTTGTAAGCCGGTCTCCTTGGTCCAAAAACGACAACTCAACTTAGATCTTCTCAAGGCATAGGCAGCGATCTCGCACCTTTGTATTCGAGAAGTCGACACCCCATAATAGAAAAGAAGGAGTAGGTATTTACCTTTCGAGGGGCCGGGTAAATCTTGCGTCTTGTGTTCTCGCCGACTCACCTCCTCGAAACCACCTCGAAACAAAGGTCCCACACTAAGTTCTCTAATGAGGACATCTTCTGTGACTTTCCCACGACACAAACTACCTAAAGAATTTCGGCTATGATCTCATAAATCCTAAAATGTAGAAGATAACCATTGTACGTCCACCTCGAAAGCAATGTGGCTTCAAAGACTACAATCTCATTGCCATCTTCGACAACAGGATTGCCATAACAGGCCGTGGCAATGTTACCAACTCTTGGTATGATGTTCCTGACTCCTTAACATTGTACATGCTCGTGATATCCCATCTGAGTCCTTAGCGATATGAAGATGTCATTTATAGTAGCGGTCGGTACTTTGCCGTGACGAACAACGGTGATTGCTACATGTGGGATCCAGATCGTGGAGGTAAAGCTTGTTTTTACATATTATCCCATTGTGTATATGTTATTATTTGCTTCAGTAAATGTTCAATCCATTTATATAGTAACAAGATGTACTATGCTTCGTTTCAATTGCAGGTTCGATGCAGCCCCCAATTTCAATTCATGCGTCGCAGATTGTAAATGACATGGTCCCAGAGAATGGTTGGCATGATTGGATGAAGGGATGGTACCTCATTCCTGATGGCTATGGCAACCTACTTATTGTGCGGGTTCGCTCAGAGATCACTGGAGACAAACCTAAAATTCCTTACCTGAACCGGACGATTCAAAGTTACAACAATGCGAGATGCGATGTCTTCAGGATTCATGCAGGAAAACGTGATCTCTGGGGCGCACAATGGGAGACCGTCCCCGACTTGGGTGATGACTACATGTTTTTAGGAAAAATTTATCCTCGCATGATTAGAATAACACCATAGATGATGAGCACGGACTGTTCGATGCACGCTGGGTATGATGGTTTGCCGTTCCTTAAGCTTGGTTGTGTCTACATTGCTTGTCACCGCATCTCTGACTGGGACGACGCAACATCTCCTGATCTTTGCCGTTTTTCCTTGGACGGTTCTGCTATGCTTGGTTGTAACCTACCAAGTTGCTTCATCGGCCAGGAGTCAGCCCCTCAGTGGATAGTGTCGTCGCTGCTAAACTACGAGGATTGGACCGAGAATTGATCCAGAAGTGCCACCATGAAAGTTTACATCTGCTCGATCCATCCTTATTGGTGTATATATATGTACATATGTGTGTGAGTGTAACAGCCCAGATTTCACAAAAATTAAAAAATTTGTTTTCGGTGTGAATTATTTGATTGTCTGATTTGTTTGCGGTGTTTGCCTCCCCGATTTATCGATCGGCGATTTTCCCCCTCTTATCTCGTATCGGACGGAGACCGACCCTTGCCACCCTGACACTCGACCTTTGCGACACCGGGTTTCACCCGATCAACGTCGCGAAAATCGCACAAGACCAGCCGCAGCCAACGGAACGAAAACCCCGTTTAATAATTAAACGGGATATTTTTATAGCGCGCCGGAAAGTGTTCTCGGAACGGTTCCAGCGCGAGGTGAACGCCTCCGGCTCGACGCGCTGATCGCGCAGTTCGAAGTTTTACCCGAATCGGAGGTACTGCGGACCCCCGGCGGTCAGAAACGTAAATACCACGCGCGCGAGAGAAAAACCGGGGATGTTTTTGCAAACTGCCAGCCACCGGGGCTATATAAAGACCACCCCACCACTTAGGGTTTTCCCTAAGCACCTAGGCAGCTCCTAGCCTCCCAGATCTGGAAAATCCCCCCCCCCCCATTTTCGCATTTTTAGCTCAATTTCAGTCAAACCCTAGCCCTTGCGGATCTGGACCGTCGGATCGGCCGAGCCAACGGCCCAGATCGGCTCCACCACCCACCTCTCCTCTCTCCTCCACCGAGCCGCCCATGGCTAGCCGCCGCCGGGCCCGAGGCAGCCAGTGGCGAGGCAGGCCGCCGCGCCACCCCTTCTCCTCATCTCTCCCTTCCTCCCACCTCCCTTCTCTCCCTCTGCACTCACCTCGTCGCCCCTCTCCCTCGCAGGTCGCGCCGCCGCGCCATGGACGGGCCACTCCGAGCTTGCCGCGCCATGGTCGCCTCACGTGGAGCTCCGCCGAGCCGTGGGCTCGCCCTTCGCGGGAGCCCAGCAGCCTCCTCCGCCAGGCGCGCCCCTCCACGGCCCTGCAGCTCGGCCTCCTAGCACCGGCCGCCGCCGGCGAAGTCCCGGACGGGATCGGGAACGACCCGATCCAACTGCCTCCGCCGCTGGTGGGCCGGCCCAGGCCACCGCGGCCCAGTTCCCTGGCCAGCCAGCCCAGGTTGTCCCTCCTCTTGGGCCGAGCCCATGGGTGAGCGCCCTAGCCCCTTTTTTATTTTTTTTATTTTTATTTTTTTATTTCCTGTTGGGCCCAGTAGTTTCGGCCCGTTAGAGTTTTTTTTCCTTTCTAGGTTTTTTTTATTTAGGCAGATTTAGTTATAATTTTGCGATGCTTATATCTTTTCACCGGTAGCTCCGATGGAGATGCTTTCTACATGAAAGTTGGTCCGTTTTGCGCGTAGATTATTAAAATGTTGCTTGTTGCCATGTTTGACTTTGTCTACATGCTGTTTACCTGCTAATTACACTGCTTGCCACTTTAAACTGTAATTGTCGTAACTTTTTAACCGTTTCTCTGTTTTAAATGTTCCTTATATGTAACTTGACTAGAATTGCTTGTAGATTTTGTTTATGTTGTTCTTGATTGCTAAATCAAATAATAAAATATTGGTTAGGACAAACAGTACCAAATGCAATAATTATCGTGGGGTCCGCAATAGTTTGCCATGTATAGGTTTTACCCCCACTTAAATTGACTAGCCTAGATAGTTTATTTATGCTTCACCTCTTGCCATGTTTGTGTGCTATGCCATGCTTCTGTGCTTTGCCATGTTAACAACCTTTGTTGATCACCTGTAGCTAAACAACTTGAACCATCGTAAATGTGCGGTATCGTCGTGTGTGACGAGTACTCCATTTAACCTGTTAGTAACCGCTCTCGACGGTAGGTGCGATGTCTCGTGTTGCCTTTTTGTTGATGCTTGATCATGTTTGCCCCGTAGTAATAGAGTTCTTTCTCGTTGATTGATTTCCAGTGTTTATTGTCTTGTGTGCTTCCGCGGGTACCTCTCGGAGACGACGCGAGCTTGCGATCAACTACACTTTCGGAACCCGACTTATCAACAGGCAAGGACTATACATTACTTATGATCCATTCTATTTCAACCAGCGGTTTGCATGCTAGTATAGGTTAGGTTCGATGTTTGATCCTACCACATGTTTAAAGCCTCTTTCAAACCAATACAGCCATGTCCCCTCCCAGCAAACCATGTACTGCTATGTTACTATTTCTCGTTGCTCAGCCCCTGCTTAGTATGCATGCTTAGGATGCTACGATGCTACCCTGTTACTCCTTGGTTTAGGATATCACATTATTATATTGTTGTTTATGATATGATTATTATAATGTTGATTATATTCGACGAAGGATGGAAGGTCTAGGCTATCCCGCCCCGACGCTTTGTTCCATTCGAGTCACCTAGTACCCGAGTTCCGGGTATTGGTTTTAAGACTGAGTGTGCCTAACCGCGTGTGGGATTTTATGGGGTCCCCTTTTCTTACCTACCTAGCTTCAGACATTTCTAGTGGTGGCCCAAGCTGATTTACCATTTGAAACCGTGTGTGTGCTGGTCGGCCACCAGTTGTTTACAAACCAACCTGGACCAGTGAGGACTTAGTTCCCTTGTTGGCCCACCTTGTCCGGCTGAGGACCCGGTGTCCCATGTGTGATTAACCGGCTATCCAAACCTGCGACAGACGGTAGAGACCAGATCGAGAGCGCGGCCGGCTCCTGTGCTGGATGTCGACTCACCGGGGGCCACCCGGATTTGTTCGTTGTTAGTTAGAGGGACTTGTCGTTTCGGATCTCTTGGAAGTAAATCATAAAATGGTTGCCTATAATGGGTAGCAACTGAGAGAGATGGACGTGCGTGCAGAGCCTCGTAATGGGCAGTTGGTACACCCCTGCAGGGTTAAATCTTTTCGAGAAGCCGTGTCCACGGTTATGGACGACTTGAGACCTACTCCTTGTTCATAGACAACAACAACTGAGATAATCTTAATATAACTTGATTAACGTGTGTGTGTGCCTTGACTGCTTCTTCTTCGTCGGGATGCGAAGAGGAGGACAAGGATAGGATAGGTGTTATGTTTGCGTAAGTAGTTGATAGCAAGACTTGTTGGAGGCGAATCCTCATCGAATGCTTGGCTTCTTATCTTACTCTCTAGATCGTTAGCCACTTCATAATGCTAGTGCGGCAGCAACCTCACCACTTACCCCTTCCTTACCGTAAACTACTAGTTGTCCTAGAATGACGAGTGATGAAGTCCTTGCTATGTCAGATGACCACTACAGTTGGATGCTGAGTACTTCTGTACTCATGATACTACCCCCAAACTCTTTTCAGGGTTCTGATCGACAACAGTTATGGTGTTCGACGTTTCACGTGGAGACTCGACGACGACTAGTTAGGCGGATCCCGGCGGAGGGCCTGGACCCGTGTGGTTATGGGATCGATGCTTTTCTCTTTGCCACTAGGCATTTTATTGTAGTCTGTATTCAGACATGTATCTTCCGCTGTTGTATTGTATTTGAGGCAGTTGTATGCCGATTGTATGCGATGTTGTATCCTTGTATATGTAATGTTGTGGTATCATGTTGGAAATCCGGGGCATATGACTTCGTCATATGTCGCGGTGGGACCGATATGTGCTTCATCCCCGGATCTGGATGGAAACATCTAGATCTGGAACAGTACCGCATATCGGGCCTTAAAACTTGGTATCAGAGCCTTAACGACCGTAGGATCCCCTCTCTGGCCGAAGTCGAGTCTAGAAAAAAACTATTTTGTAGTTATTAAGTTAGTTATCGAAGAGTAGGATTCTTTTTACTCCATACCCTTGCTCTGGTCAGGACAAGTGACGTAAGTGGTTTTATTCTAGCCTTATTCCCTTTCAAACTCTAGGATCTCGAGTGTGTGGAGTATCGGAACCGTTACAATGCCTTGCTTGCAGCGTATTGTCTCGATTCCGAGCTCGGGTGGGAATTCCTGTAGTACCTTCAGCTTCTCCGGTTTCGGATATCATCTGGGTCGTCCTTTGCCCTCCCTCCTTTTGCCCGGTGTTTTCACGACTTGCGTCGAAAAGCACTATCCCTTTGACCAGGTTTCAGCTCTCGTTCTTCCTCTGACCCTGACGGTTTCGTTTTTCCGACGATGTCGTCTCTCTGCGGAAATTTATCTCGACGGAAGTTCGACGTCGACATGGAGCAGTGTCCATTGTTGGTGGTGTTGAAGATCGTCGACTCTCTTTTCTCTCGTCTCCTCTCCCCCGGATCGTCTTGGATCTCGCGACGAGATCCCTTGTTGCTGGTGTTGTATTGTAACAGCCCAGATTTCACAAAAATTAAAAAATTTGTTTTCAGTGTGAATGGTTTGATTGTCTGATTTGTTTGCGGTATTTGCCTCCCCGATTTATCGATCGGCGATTTTTCCCCCCTCTTATCTCGTATCGGATGGAGACCGACCCTTGCCACCCTGACACTCGACCTTTGCGACACCGGGTTTCACCCGATCACCGTCGCGAAAATCGCACGAGACCAGCCGCAGCCAACGGAACGAAAACCCCGTTTAATAATTAAACGGTATATTTTTATAGCGCGCCTGAAAGTGTTCTTGGAACGGTTCCAGCGCGAGGTGAACGCCTCCGGCTCGACGTGCTGATCGCGCAGTTCGAAGTTTTACCCGAATCGGAGGTACTGCGGACCCCCGGCGGTCAGAAACGTAAATACCACGCGCGCGAGAGAAAAACCGGGAATGTTTTTTCAAACTGCCAGCCACCGGGGCTATATAAAGACCACCCCACCACTTAGGGTTTTCCGTTAGCACCTAGGCAGCCCCTAGCCTCCCAGATCTGGAAAATCCCCCCCCCCCATTTTCGCATTTTTAGCCCAATTTCATTCAAACCCTAGCCCTTGCGGATCTGGACCGTCGGATCGGCCGATCCAATGGCCCAGATAGGCTCCACCACCCACCTCTCCTCTCTCCTCCACCGAGCCGCCCATGGCTAGCCGCCGCCGGGCCCGAGGCCGCCGCCGGCGAGGCAGGCCGCCGCGCCACCCCTTCTCCTCCTCTCTCCCTTCCTCCCTCCTCCCTTCTCTCCCTCTGCACTCACCTCGTCGCCCCTCTCGCTCGCAGGTCGCGCCGCCGCGCCATGGACGGGCCACTGCGATCTTGCCGCGCCATGGCCGCCTCACGTGGAGCTCCGCCGAGCCGTGGCCTCGCCCTTCGCGGGAGCCCAACCGCCTCCTCTGCCAGGCGCACCCCTCCTCGGCCCCGCAGCTCAGCCTCCCAGCACCGGCTGGCGCGCCGCTCGCCGCCGCCGGCGAGGTCCCGGACGGGATCGGGAACGACCCGATCCAACTGCCTCCGCCGCCGGTGGGCCGGTCCAGGCCACCGCGGCCCAGTTCCCTGGCCAGCCAGCCCAGGCCACCCCTCCTCTTGGGCCGAGCCCATGGCTGAGCGCCTCAGCCCCTTTTTTTATTATTTTTATTTTTTTTATTTCCTGTTGGGCCCAGTAGTTTCGTCCCGTTAGAGTTTTTTTTCCTTTCTAGGTTTTTTTTTATTTAGGCAGATTTAGTTATAATTTTGCGATGCTTATATCTTTTCACCGGTAGCTCCGATGGAGACGCTTTCTACATGAAAATTGCTCCGTTTTGCGCGTAGATTATTAAAATGTTGCTTGTTGCCATGTTTGACTTTGTTTAGATCCTGTTTACGTGCTAATTACACTGCTTGCCACTGTAAACTGTAATTGCCGTAACTTTTTACCCGTTGCTCTGTTTTAAATGTTCCTTATATGTAACTTGACTAGAATTGCATGTAGATTGTGTTTATGTTGTTCTTGCTTGCTAAATAAAATAATAAAATATTGTTTAGGACAAAACAGTTCCAAATGCAATAATTATCGTGGGGTCCGCAATAGTTTGCCATGTATAGGTTTTACCCCCACTTAAATTGACTAGCCTAGATAGTTTATTTATGCTTCACCTCTTGCCATGTTTGTGTGCTATGCCATGCTTCTGTGCTTTGCCATGTTAACAACCTTTGTTGATCACCTGTAGCTAAACAACTTGAACCATCGTAAATGTGCGGTATCGTCGTGTGTGACGAGTACTCCATTTAACCTGTTAGTAACCGCTCTCGACGGTAGGTGCGATGTCTCGTGTTGCCTTTTTGTTGATGCTTGCTCGTGTTTGCCCCGTAGTAATAGAGTGCTTGCTCGTTGATTGCTTTCCAGTGTTTATCGTCTTGTGCGCTTCCGCGGGTACCTCTCGGAGACGACGCGAGCTTGCGATCAACTACACCTTCGGAACCCGACTTATCAACATGCAAGAACTATACATTACTTATGATCCATTCTATTTCAACCAGCGGTTTGCATGCTAGTATAGGTTAGGTTCGATGTTTGATCCTACCACATGTTTACAGCCTCTTTCAAACCGATACAGCTATGTCCCCTCCCAGCAAACCATGTACTGCTATGTTAATATTGCTCATTGCTCAGCCCCTGCTTAGTATACATGCTTAGGATGCTACGATGTTACCTGTTACTCCTTGGTTTAGGATATCACATTATTATATTGTTGTTTATGATATGATTATTATAATGTTGATTATATTCGACGAAGGATGGAAGGTCTAGGCTATCCCGCCCCGACGCTTTGTTCCATTCCAGTCACCTAGGACCCGAGTTCCGGGTATTGGTTTTAAGACTGAGCGTGCCTAACCGCGTGTGGGATTTTATGGGGTCCCCTTTTCTTACCTACCTAGCTTCAGACATTTCTAGTGGTGGCCCAAGCTGATTTACCATTTGAAACCGTGTGTGTGATGGTCGGCCGCCAGTTGTTTACAAACCAACCTGGACCAGTGAGGTCTTAGTTCCCTTGTTGGCCCACCTTGTCCGGCTGAGGACCCGGTGTCCCATGTGTGATTAACCGGCTATCCAAACCTGCGACAGACGGTAGAGACCACATCGAGAGCGCGGCCGGCTCCTGAGCTGGATGTCGACTCACCGGGGGCCACCCGGATTTGTTCGTTGTTAGTTAGAGGGACCTGTCGTTTCAGATCTCTTGGAACTAAATCATAAAATGGTTGCCTATAATGGGTAGCAACTGAGAGAGATGGACGTGCGTGCGGATCCTCGTAATGGGCAGTTGGTACACCCCTGTAGGGTTAAATCTTTTCGACAAGCCGTGTCCATGGTTATGGACGACTTGAGACCTACTCCTTTTTCATAGACAACAACAACTGAGATAATCTTAATATAACTTGATCAACGTGTGTGTGTGCCTTGACTGCTTCTTCTTCGTGGGGATGCGAAGAGGAGGACAAGGATAGGATAGGTGTTATGTTTGCGTAAGTAGTTGATAGCAAGACTTGTTGGAGGCGAATCCTCATCGAATGCTTGGCTTCTTATCTTACTCTCTAGATCTTTAGCCACTTCATCATGCTAGTGCGGCAGAAACCTCACCACTTACCCCTTCCTTACCGTAAACTACTAGTTGTCCTAGAATGACGAGTGATGAAGTCCTTGCTGGGTCAGATGACCACTACAGTTGGATGCTGAGTACTTCTGTACTCATGATACTACCCCCAAATCTTTTCAGGGTTCTCATCGACAACAGGTATGGTGATCGACGTTTCACATGGAGACTCGACGACGACTAGTTAGGCGGATCCCGGCGGAGGGCCTGGACCCGTGTGGTTATGGGATCGATGCTTTTCTCTTTGCCACTAGGAATTTTATTGTAGTCTGTACTCAGACATGTATCTTCCGCTGTTGTATTGTATTTGAGGCAGTTGTATGCCGATTGTATGAGATGTTGTATCCTTGTATCTGTAATGTTGTGGTATCATGTTGGAAATCCGGGGCATATGACTTCGTCATATGTCGCGGTGGGACCGATATGTGCTTTGTCCCCTGATCTGGATGGAAACATCTAGATCTGGAACAGTACCACATATCGGGCCTTAAAGTGAGTGTGTGTGTTCTAACGAGACTATATGCCTGTATTTATTATATTGTAGGTGTGTGAGGTAATTTATATGAAGCATTGTATGTAATGGATGTATATATGCAACTGGAATTTAGGTCAATTTATATGTGATCGTTTTTGTTATCATAATGTATAATCCAAACGGGTTGTTAAAACGAACTGTTTGCAATGCGCGATTTGGCTTGCTGAGGAAGCTAGGAAGAGTTTCGTATTCAGGCTAAGTAGAATAATTTTTTAGCATCGTTACCTTCAAATTGAAAATAATTTCAAAAGACCTCTTAAAAAGACGAGGGTTGGCATGCTGTCGTCATTTCGTTAACATGGTTCGTGGTAAAAAATTTAGTGGATTGCTAATCAAATGAGATACACTTCGTATTTAAGCTAGGCCATTCCTTTCGTCGTATCGGGGTTTCGATCAGAAGCAGCCACATCACAAAGCCATCATGTTATTCTTGAATATTTTAAACCCAAAACTTTTTGTATGTTCAACATTAAGCATTCACACTAACATGCTGAAATTTCAAACATTTCTGACTTCATTTAGCAATTTTAATGCATTCAATGAATTATTTTTGAGCATAATGACATTGAAATTGAAAATCAATTCAAATGAAATATACAAAGTACAATACTAGGCATGTTGTCATCATTTCACCAACCTGGTCCGTCGTAAAAGTTTCAGTGGATCGCTAAAGATATTAGATAAACTTCGTGTACAAACTGGGCCATTCCTTTTGTGATATGGGGTGGCCCGATCTTCTCAGTAAGCGAACGGTGAATATGAGGGCAATGATAGATAACTTGTATGTAGCCGATGAACACTCCTCGCTAGATCTCTGTTGCCAATGCGACAGGTCTCTACCCTTTGGATATTCACAACTTCACAGACTTGCGCAACGTAGCCGTCGACCACGAAACAGTAATTTGCAATCTACTAATTCCCAATGGAACAATAGATCACACAAAACTTGTAGTAGCAACACTTCAGATCGATACGAATTGAAGTATATGATTCAAGATCAAAGCTTGTAGTTATTCTCAAGAACTACAGTTTATCTAAACGTGGTCTAACCCTAAAACTCGCAGGGGGTCCGGTATTTATAAGCTAGGGGGTGTCAAACTCGGATACAAGGCCACATCCCGTAAGATCTGCGCGCAGGCAGTTCGGACGTCCGATAGGTTTCAGACGTCCGGGATGTCGGATGTCCGAATCGTGTTGGACTTTCGGTTGTTTTGACATCGGTTCTATACTCGGGGGGTCGCCGCGAAGATCTTCATGTCGGACGTCCGTCCCATGTCGGACGTCCGTCCTGTCGGACGTCCGAATCCGATGTCATCGAGGTGTCGTAGCTCCTGGCCTCCGATGTCGGACGTCCGAAAAGTGTCGGGCGTCCGAAAGTTGGAGCTTCCTTCATCTTCTCCTCCTTCTGGATCATCTTCTTTGTCATGATACCTGATTATGCAAACATACAAATATTTAGGCCGTATAAAGTTCTCATTACATAACATATCAGAGTCTATTAAGAGCGAGTTCACCTATTGTTCTATCAACTTTGCAAAAGCTCTTGTAATAGGTCCAATTCTGATTTCATCATCCTTCTTCTTTGTCGAATCAACTTGTTCTTAAGGACAAACTGGAGATGTGTTGGTAGTAGGGATGTCCTCATCATCTCCCCCCCCTTCAAAAGGCGTCGACCTTGACGCTCCAAGGTCATCTCCCATGTATGGTGTTAAATCAACAACGTTGAAACTGTTTCTAGCCCCACAAAACTTGGCAATGGGAGTATCAATCGAGTGGGCATTGTCATTGATCTTGGCTAACACCTTGCACTACTAGGGAAATAGCTATACATGGAAAGCTTATTAGTGGCGCATTTGGAGAAATGCGCCACCCCTAAGAACCTTATAGGTGGCGCATTTTCCAAAATGTGCCACCCCTAAGAACTTAGGGGTGGCGCATTCTGGAAATGCGCCACCCCTAAGGAATTATTAGTGGCGCATCCAGAATGTGCCACCCCTAAGCTCTTAGGGGTGGCGCATTTCCCATATGCGCCACTAATAAGAAAAAACTGTGCGGGAAAATTCCCAAATACACCCCCCCTGTGGACCGCCTTTTCAATTTGAAAATAAATAAAAGAAAATGATAGAAATGTCAAAAAAAGAAAATAAGTTTCCCAAATGATATGTGGTCTAGTTGTTAGGAAAATTTACAAATATAAATTTCGACTTTTTTTGCAAAATGTCCTGAGAATTTCGTAAAATGGGCTTAACTTTTGCATACGACCTCCGATGAAAAAGTTTTTTATATGAAAAATCATCTACTCGAAAAGCTAGGGGTGTCAAACTCGGATACAAGGCCACATCCCGTAAGATCTGCGCGCAGGCAGTTCGGACGTCTGATGGGTTTCAGACGTCCGATGTGTCGGATGTCCGAATCGTATCGGACTTACGGCTGTTTTCACATCGGTTCTGTACTCGGGGGGTTGCCGCAAAGATCTTCATGTCGCACGTCCGTCCCATGTCGGATGTCCGTCGTGTCGGACGTCCGAATCCCGTCGGATGTCCGTAACCCTTCTGTAACTCGAGGTCATCGAGGTGTCGTAGCTCCTGGCCTCCGATGTCGGACGTCCGAAAAGTGTCGGGCGTCCGAAAGTTGGAGCTTCCTTAATCTTCTCCTCCTTCTGGATCATCTTCTTCGTCATGATACCTGATTATGCAAACATACAAAGATTTAGGCCGTATAAAGTTCTCATTACATAACATATCAGAGTCTATTAAGAGCGAGTTCACTTGTTGTTCTATCAACTTTGCACGAGCTCTTGTAATAGGTCCAATTCTGATTTCATCATCCTTCTTCTTTGTTGAATCAACTTGTTCTTCATGACGCACTAGAGATGTGTTGGTAGTAGGGATGTCCTCAACATCTCCCCACCCCCTTCAAAAGGCGTCGACCTCGACGCTCCAAGGTCATCTCCCATGTATGGTGATAAATCAACAACGTTGAAACTGTTTCTAGCGCCACCAAACTCGGCAATGGGAGTATCAATCGAGTAGGCATTGTCATTGATCTTGGCTAACACCTTGCACTACTAGGGAAATAGTTATACATGGAAAGCTTATTAGTGGAGGATTTTATATGTAATGCGCCACTATGTTGTAAGGGGTGGCGCACTGGTAAAAAATGCGCCACCTATAAGCCCTTATAGGTGGCGCATTTTTAAAAATGCGCCACCCCTAAGAGTGGGCCAGCCCTGGATCCCCTTATACGTGGCGCATTTGGAGAAATGCGCCACTCCTAAGAACCTTATAGGTGGCGCAATTTGGAAATGCGCCACCCCTAAGAGCTTAGGGGTGGCGCATTCTAGAAATGCGCCAAGGAATTATTAGTGGCGCATCCAGAATGCGCCACCCATAAACTCTTAGGGGTGGCGCATTTCCCATATGCGCCACTAATAAGAAAAAACTGTGCGGGAAAATTCCCAAATACACCCCCCCCTGTGGACCGCCTTTTTCAATTTGAAAATAAATAAAATAAAATGATAGAAATGTCAAAAAAATAAAAGAAAAAAAGTTTCCCAAATGATATGTGGTCTAGTTGTTAGGAAAATTGACAAATATGATTTTCGACTTTTTTTGCAAAATCTCCCTAGAATTTCGTAAAATGGGCTTAACTTTATCATACGACCTCCGATGAAAAAGTTTTTTATATGAAAAATCATCTACTCGAAAAGCTAGGGGGTGTCAAACTCGGATACAAGGCCACATCCCATAAGATCTGCGCGCAGGCAGTTCGGACGTCCGATGGGTTTCAGACGTCTGATGTGTCGGATGTCCGAACCGTGTCGGACTTACGGCTGTTTTGACATCGGTTCTATACTCGGGGGGTTGCCGCGAAGATCTTCATGTCGGACGTCCGTCCCATGTTGGATGTCCGTCGTGTCGGACGTCCGAATCCCGTCGGATGTCCGTAACCCTTCTGTAACTCGAGGTCATCGAGGTGTCATAGCTCCTGGCCTCCGATGTCGGACGTCCAAAAAGTGTCGGGCGTCCGAAAGTTGGAGCTTCCTTCATCTTCTCCTCCTTCTGGATCATCTTCTTCTTCATGATACCTGATTATGCAAACATACAAAGATTTAGGTCGTATAAAGTTCTCATTACATAACATATCAGAGTCTATTAAGAGCGAGTTCACCTGTTGTTCTATCAACTTTATACGAGCTCTTGTAATAGGTCCAATTGTGATTTCATCATCCTTCTTCTTTGTTGAATCAACTTGTTCTTCATGACGAACTGGAGATGTGTTGGTAGTAGGGATGTCCTCATCATCTCCCCCCACCTTCAAAAGGCGTCGACCTCGACGCTCCAAGGTCATCTCCCATGTATGGTGATAACTCAACAACGTTGAAACTGTTTCTAGCGCCACCAAACTCGGCAATGGGAGTATCAATCGAGTAGGCATTGTCATTGGTCTTGGCTAACACCTTGCACTACTAGGGAAATAGCTATACATGGAAAGCTTATTAGTGGAGCATTTTATATGTAATGCGCCACTATGTTGTAAGGGGTGGCGCACTTGTAAAAAATGCGCCACCTATAAGCCCTTATAGGTGGCGCATTTTTAAAAATGCGCCACCCCTAAGAGTGGGCCAGCCCTGGATCCCCTTATACGTGGCGCATTTGGAGAAATGCTCCACCCCTAAGAACCTTATAGGTGGCGCAATTTGGAAATGCGCCACCCTAAGAGCTTAGGGTGGCGCATTCTGGAAATGCGCCACCCAGAAAGAATTATTAGTGGCGCATCCAGAATGCGCCACCCATAAGCTCTTAGGGGTGGCGCATTTCCCATATTCTCCACTAATAAGAAAAAACTGTGCAGGAAAATTCCCAAATACACCCCAAGTGGACCGCCTTTTCAATTTGAAAAAAAATAAAAGAAAATGATAGAAATGTGAAAAAAAATAAAAAAAAATAAGTTTCCCAAATGATATGTGGTCTAGTTGTTAGCAAAATTTACAAATATGAATTTCGACTTTTTTTGCAAAATCTCCCGAGAATTTCGTAAAATGGGCTTAACTTTTCCATACGACCTCCGATGAAAAAGAATTTTATATGAAAAATCATCTACTCGAAAAGCTAGGGCGTGTCAAACTCGGATACAAGGCCACATCCCGTAAGATCTGCGCGCAGGCAGTTCGACGTCCGATGGGTTTCAGACGTCCGATGTGTCGGATGTACGAATCGTGTCGGACTTCCGGCTGTTTTGACATCGGTTCTGTACTCGGGGGTCGCCGCGAAGATTTTCATGTCGGATGTCCGTCCCATGTCGGATGTCCGTCATGACGGACGTACGAATCCCGTCGGATGTCCGTAACCCTTCTGTAACTCGAGGTCATCGAGGTGTCGTAGCTCCTGGCCTCCGATGTCGGACGTCCGAAAAGTGTCGGGCGTTCGAAAGTTGGAGCTTCCTTCACCTTCTCCTCCTTCTGGAGCATCTTCTTCGTCATGATACCTGATTATGCAAACATACAAAGATTTAGGCCGTATACAGTTCTCATTACATATCATATCAGAGTCTATTAAGAGCGAGTTCACCTGTTGTTCTATCAACTTTGCACGAGCTCTTGTAATAGGTCCAATTCTGATTTCATCATCCTTCTTCTTTGTTGAATCAACTTGTTCTTCATGACGAACTGGATATGTGTTGGTAGTAGGGATGTCCTCATCATCTCCCCCCCCTTCAAAAGGCGTCGACCTCGACGCTCCAAGGTCATCTCCCATGTATGGTGATAAATCAACAACGTTGAAACTGTTTCTAGCGCCACCAAACTCGGCAATGGGAGTATCAATCGAGTAGGCATTGTCATTGATCTTGGCTAACACCTTGAACTACTAGGGAAATAGCTATACATGGAAAGCTTATTAGTGGCGCAATTTATATGTAATGCGCCACTATGTTGTAAGGGGTGGCGTACTGGTAAAAAATGCGCCACCTATAAGCCCTTATAGGTGGCGCATTTTTGAAAATGCGCCACCCCTAAGAGTGGGCCAGCCCTGGATCCCCTTATACGTGGCGCATTTGGAGAAATGCGCCACCCCTAAGAACCTTATAGGTGGCGCATTTTGGAAATGCACCACCCCTAAGAGCTTAGGGGTGGCGCATTCTGGAAATGCGTTGTGACGCGCCCAAAATCAAGCCGTGTACAGTAATCATACACGCAAGGTACACGATCGAGATCAGGGACTCACGGTGAGATATCACAACACAACTCTACAAATAAAATAATACAAGCTGTTTAATACAAGCCAGGGGCCACGAGGGCTCGAATATAACAGCTCGAGAGCACAAGTCAGCGGAAGCAATAGTATCTGAGTACAGACACAAAATACAAGGTTGCCTTAAGAAGGCTAGCACAAATATCAACAACGATCGAAAAGGCGAGGCCTCCTGCCTAGGAACCACCAAACTACTCCTGGTCAAAAGGGGAACTCGACGTCGTAAAGGCATCGGGGATCTCCTGCGCCTGGACTCCAAGGCTCCAACGTCGACTGAAGTGGCCGATCAAGCAAAACAGTAAAGGAAATAAAGCAGGGTGAGTATCTAGCATACCCGCGAGTCTTACGTCCACTACTAAGCATTATGCATTGTATCAACAGAAATAAGAGGATGTATATAGTGGACTGAAAGAAAGAAATCCAGAACAAGGGTAAGAAGCTAGGCCTATCGAAGACTAGCATCTTCTGACGATGTCTTGCAGCATGAGGTAAGAATCAGCCAACAGTTTATATAAAGCATAAAGTAACAATGCAGCAGAAGTTGCTGCAGCATTGTATAATAATAAGTTGTAATAATTAACAATGCCTCCGAGTTCACCTCCTCGACATCCACGCGAGGAAGAAAACCCGAAACCATACAGTTTAATAATAATAGTTTGTAGTGGTAAGATCCAGCTTCAGCATAAAGCGTCCTGTTACCGTGGACACGGCTATTCGAATAGATTAATCTTCCCTGCAGGGGTGCACTTGTGTTACGCTACACGCACGGATCTCCAGGGTGGCGGGAACCTTGTTAGGGAACGCTCCACCGAGGCTATCCAACACTTCATAGACCATCTTTCAAACTCAACAGAGAGGCCATCCGCCGTTCTAAATCCTAAGTACTCAGGGCCTTGGACCCCAACCCTGACGTACTCCTGCACGGTGCGTGGGTGGTCGGGAAGCCGTAAAAAAAAGAACACAGCTCGAGCCAAGAAGACAGCGCACTTCCCGGCAATCAGCCCGCGGTACTGCTGACGTCTGAAGATTCCTCGGACGACACTACGAAGTAGAGGAGGTAGTGCATACATGGCATATAGCCAACTCAAGACATTCACTGAACCATTTAGCATTTTAATTAACCTGCGTGACAACCGTTATCGTTGCCTCGACTTAACTGACCCGCGGACAATGACAGCAGCCAGGACCACCAGTACATCGGTGCCTGCCCTGTCGTCCCACCAAGTCACTGCGGTTACCAACAAGGTGAACCGTCTCCTTACCTTGTCTCGCGTGTGCTCCTGGAGGAGCTCGACTTTCGTGGTTTGGTAACTCTCGCGGCAAACGATCAAGGGCCAAGCACACCGGTACACTGGTCGTACCCTCCCTGTCGTCCCGTCGCAATACCACTCGCGGGCACCGTTGGGTCGCCCGACTTCTTACCTTTAAGGACACTAGTTGGTTCGAGTTCCTACCATTAAGTGAAACTAGGAGGTATCACCCTCGATGGCAGACTTAAAAAGGTTTGACAAAGACATCAGCGGAATGAACTAAAGAGGTAAACCTCGTATCATCCCGGTGATGCTACGCTACTGAGCCGGCGAGAGTGAAATACGAGTCCATTCCACTCGTAAGACAAACTCGAAGCGACTCGGCAGAGTCTCGCCGTTGTAGGTTCCCTAGGGTGTCTGCATTGATCCGTACCTGTTGCAGTTGTAATATATCGTTCCCGCGATCACTCCCAAAGTGACCACGACCCTCTATTCTAAACCTAGCTAACAATGCGCAGGGCTCACTGCTGAAAAATGCATAATAATAATAATAGGCAGCATAGGATCAAGGAGGTGCATCAAGGGGCGACAAAACAGGCTATGCAATTGAATAGGATTGCAACGTAGCAGTAGCAGTAACAATGCCTAGTGCAAGAAATGTACGGAAAGATAGGCGATATCTGGGGAAGAGAATGGCTCTGCTTGCCTGTAAGCTCGGTAGAGTAGTCGTACTCAACAACGGTGTAGTCGGCGGTAGCAGCGGGGTCTACCGGAGAATAAGGGGGAAGAAACAGTAAATACACAGCAAGCATATACAAACAGATGCATGACATGACAGATGAAATGTTAACGGTGTTCTAACGCAATGCAATGCACGTTGCTCGGAACGGAAATTCATCCGGGGATGAACTGCCAGCTCCGGGTGATTATCGGACAAGGTGTCCGGAGGGGGAAGGATCAAGGTGTCGTGGGTACCGGACAAACATAAGGGGGGTGTATCCGTGCTAGTTGATCTATTCCGAGAAACATTCGTGTTCGGAATAAATTCATCCGGGCACTCTAACAGTACCGGACAATTTATCGGACTGCCGGTCCGGAGGGGGACAGTTCGATGTACGTTGTGTTAGAGGGGGGTGGTAGACATACGGATAGCGTATTCGTATTCGTTATATTTTTCTGATCAATTTTGATGTATAAAGTTTTTGAATCTGAGTTACGGTTTAAAAGATATTAATTTCAAAGTTTAAAATCATTTAAAAGAATTTCTTTTATTTCTTTTATTAATAAAATCCAACCTTATCCACAGGCAGTTGACTGGTCAATTGACATGGGGGTCCCACATGTCAGTGACCCAATTCTAATAAAACAATTTTATTAATAAGAACAGGGGGTGGCCCACATGTCATACTAACATTTAAACTTCTATTTTATTTAAACTAACTAATTTAACAGAGGGCCCACCTGTCAGCCTAACCATCTTAATTAAACACTTTTAATTAACTTAAGGGCATGGAGCCCAGGTGTCATACTCACATGGGGGGTTTATTTTCAGTTTTCTTTTAACAGAGTGTTTAGGCTAATAGGGGATTAGTGGGGGTGGGGGCCCCATGTCAGTGGGTAACCCCACCAGTAAACAGGGAGGGCCTCTGGCTAGCCCACGGCCTAGGCCATTACCGCCGGCGACGGGCACAGGAGGCACGGCGAGGGGCGCGGCTCTGCCCCAGGGTGCGCGACGAGGGGGGGCATGGCCAGGTGAGGCCGGGCGCAGGCACGGGTGGAGGGGGGGCTTAGCAGGGTGGCCATGGGGCGCCGCGACCGAACTCTAAGAGCTCGCGCCCGTAGCCATGGTGGCCCGTGGCCGAGAGAGAGGGAGGGAGGGGAGGCACTCACGAGGGGTGGGGGGACGGCGACGCGCGAGGAGGGGCGGAGGAAGGGCGGCGTCGCTCGAGGGCGCCGGGGAGAGCTCGTGGCGGCGGGACGCCGTGCTCCAGGGGGGCGGGGCAGCAGCGAGCTTCTCCTCCAGGAGCTCCGGTTCAGAGGCTGCGCGCGAGAGATGGGGGGGAACAAGGGGCGGCTAGGGTTCGCTCTAGGGGGGGCTTCTGCCTCCTTGTAGTCCGCCGGAGCCGCTCGATTCGTGCCACGGGGGGTGCCTCGCTGGTGGCAGGGGTGGATGGGTGCCACGCCCCTACTCTTCCTGTAGCGAGGAAGGGGATGGACCCAAGTGGGCTGGGGTTGGGCTGGTGGTTAGCTGGGTCGGGGAGCCTCGGGGGTACATGGCCAGCAAGGCCATGGCGACGGCGACGCCATTCATGGCAAAAAGAGGAACAAGGGCGAGGGAGAGAGACAACAGGGTGGAGGCTAGGTTTCCAGAGGGAGGGAGGGGCGCGGGGTGGCAGCCTTATCCACCGAGGAGAGGGGGGGAGCAGGTAAGGAGGGGAGAGGGAGCAGGTGAGCTCGGCCATGGCCACAATGGCCGCGGCCATGCCGCCGACGGGGTGGGGTGGTTGGGGGGAACAGGAAGGAGAGAGAGGGACTGGGGGTGGGCTGGGCCAGGGGGCCTCGGGTGGCCTGTGCCCAGGCGAGATATAGGTCTTTTATTTTTCTTTGTTTTTTGTTTCTTTTAAATTTTCCTTCCTGTTTGTATTTAGTTTACTTACTTTATCAAACTGTAAAAACATGGGACTGGCCCCAATATTAGTGTTATATATTATAGAATATTAATAAGAGTTTTCATGATTTATAAAAATCATTTGACATCTTGTTTTCTTTAAAAGGTATTAAAAGCCACTGTTTTGCTACTGTTTTTAATTATTTATAATATTAAAACATTTTAATAAAACCCCAAATCACTTTTATTATGGCCTACAAATTATTAGGCATTTTATAAAATTGTTTCCATAATTTTTAGTTCATTTAAAATTCCCACTTGTTTATTTTATTCCATGGCAATTTAATAATTCCCAACTATTGTTTTTATTTTAAATATTATTCCTTTATATTAATAAAACAACCATTGCTATATTATCATGGCCTAAGATTGCTAGGAATTTTATTTAATATGTTTCATTAACTTTGGTTTAACTATCATTTCCATTTATATATTAATTTTCAAAAGCAATTGTGATAACCCCACAACATTGGTTCCATCATTAACATTGAATTGTGATTATTCACATGGCTAGTTGGATTTGTTTTAACCATGGCCAAGTTGGAGCAAGATTTACAATCCAAATTTATTTGAAAATTTTATCAGGGTTGGAATTTCAATGAGCTGTGATCAAAGGTGCTCAAGGCTTGATCATCAACATTAATGATCGCTAACAGTGGAATCACTGTAGTGATTAGTGTTACTGATTCTGAGGGTGTTACATGCGCCACCCCTAAGGAATTATTAGTGGCGCATCCAGAATGCGTCACCCATAAGCTCTTAGGGGTGGCGCATTTCCCATATGCGCCACTAATAAGAAAAAACTGTGCGGGAAAATTCCCAAATACACCCCCCTTGTGGACCGCCTTTTCAATTTGAAAAAAATAATAATAGAAAATGATAAAAATGTCAAAAAAATAAAAGAAAATAAATTTCCCAAATGATATGTGGTCTAGTTGTTAGGAAAATTTACAAATATGAATTTCGACTTTTTTTGCAAAAACTCTCGAGAATTTCGTAAAATGGGCTTAACTTTTGCATACGACCTCCGATGAAAAAGTTTTTTATATGAAAAATCATCTACTCGCCCACATATATGAAAATTCCCAAATACACCCCCCTCGTGGGCCGCCTTTTCAATTTAAAAAAATAAAAGAAAATGATAGAAATGTCAAAAAAATAAAAGAAAATAAGTTTCCCAAATGATATGTGGTCTAGTTGTTAGGAAAATTTACAAATATGAATTTCGACTTTTTTTGCAAAATCTCCCGAGAATTTCGTAAAATGGCCTTAACTTTTGCATCTGACCTCCGATGAAAAAGTTTTTTATATGAAAAATCATCTACTCGACCACATATATGATAATCCCCAAATACACCCCCCTGTGGACCGCCTTTTCAATTTGAAAAAAAATAATAGAATATGATAGAAATGTCAAAAAAATAAAAGAAAATAAGTTTCGCAAATGATATGTGGTCTAGTTGTTTGGAAAATTTACAAATATGAATTTCGACTTTTTTTGCAAAATCTCCTGAGTATTTCGTAAAATGGGCTTAACTATTGCATAAGACCTCCGATGAAAAAGTTTTTTATATGAAAAATCATCTACTCGACCACATATATGAAAATTCCCAAATACATCCCCCGCTGTGGACCGCCTTTTCAATTCGAAAAAAATAATAGAATATGATAGAAATGTCAAAAAAAAAAAGAAAATAAGTTTCCCAAATGATATGTGGTCTAGTTTTTAGGAAAATTTACTAATATGAATTTCGACTTTTTTTGCAAAATCTCCCGAGAATTTCGTAAAATGGGCTTAACTTTTGCATACTACCTCCGATGAAAAAGTTTTTTATATGAAAAATCATCTACTCGACCACATATATGAAAATTCCCAAATACACCCCCCGTGTGGACCGCCTTTTCAATTTGAAAAAAATAATAGAAAATGATAGAAATGTCAAAAAAATAAAAGAAAATAAGTTTCCCAAATGATATGTGGTCTAGTTGTTAGGAAAGTTTACTAATATGAATTTCGACTTTTTTTGCAAAATCTCCCGAGGATTTCGTAAAATGGGCTTAACTTTTGCATACGACCTCCGATGAAAAAGTTTTTTATATGAAAAATCATCTAGTCGACCACATATATGAAAATTCCCAAATACACCCCCCCTGTGGACCGCCTTTTCAATTTGAAAAAAAATAAAAGAAAATGATAGAAATATCAAATAAATAAAAGAAAATAAGTTTCCCAAATGATATGTGGTCTAGTTGTTAGGAAAATTTACAAATATGAATTTCGACTTTTTTGCAAAATCTCCCGAGAATTTCGTAAAATGGGCTTAACTTTTGCATCCGACCTCCGATGTAAAAGTTTTTTATATGAAAAATCATCTACTCGACAACATATATGAAAATTCCCAAATACACTCCCCCTCGTGGACCGCCTTTTCAATTTAAAAAAAATAAAAGAAAATGATAGAAATATCAAATAAATAAAAGAAAATAAGTTTCCCAAATGATATGTGGTCTAGTTGTTAGGAAAATTTACAAATATGAATTTCGACTTTTTTGCAAAATCTCCCGAGAATTTCGTAAAATGGGCTTAACTTTTGCATCCGACCTCCGATGAAAAAGTTTTTTATATGAAAAATCAACTACTCGACCACATATATGAAAATTCTCAAATACACCCCCCTGTGGACCGCCTTTTAAATTTGAAAAAAAATAAAAGAAAATGATACAAATGTCAAAAAATAAAAGAAAATAAGTTTCCCAAATGATATGTGGTTTAGTTGTTTGGAAAATTTACAAATATGAATTTTGACTTTTTTTGCAAAATCTCCTGAGAATTTCGTAAAATGGGCTTAACTTTTGCATACGACCTCCGATGAAAAAGTTTTTTATATGAAAAATCATCTACTCGACCACATATATGAAAATTCCCAAATACAACCCTCGCTGTGGACCGCCTTTTCAATTCGAAAAAAATAATAGAATATGATAGAAATGTCAAACAAATAAAAGAAAATAAGTTTCCCAAATGATATGTGGTCTAGTTGTTAGGAAAATTTACTAATATGAATCTCGACTTTTGTTTGCAAAATCTCCCGAGAATTTCGTAAAATGGGCTTAACTTTTGCATACTACCTCCGATGAAAAAGTTTTTTATATGAAAAATCATCTACTCGACCACATATATGAAAATTCCCAAATACACCCCCCCTCGTGGACCGCATTTTCAATTTAAAACAAATAAAAGAAAATGATAGAAATGTCAAAACAATAAAAGAAAATAAGTTTCCCAAATGATATGTGGTCTAGTTGTTAGGAAAATTTACTAATATGAATTTCGACTTTTTTTCAAAATCTCCCGAGAATTTCGTAAAATGGGCTTAACTTTTGCATCCGACCTCCGATGAAAAAGTTTTTTATATGAAAAATCATCTACTCGACCACATATATGAAAATTCCCAAATACACCCCCCTGTGGACCGCCTTTTCAATTTTAAAAAAAATAAAAGAAAATGATAGAAATGTCAAAAAAATAAAAGAAAATAAGTTTCCCAAATGATATGTGGCCTAGTTGTTTGGAAAATTTACAAATATGAATTTCGACTTTTTTCTTAAAATCTCCTGAGAATTTCGTAAAATGGGCTTAACTTTTGCATACGACCTGCGATGAAAAAGTTTTTTATATGAAAAATCATCTACTCGACCACATATATGAAAATTCCCAAATAGACCCCTCGCTGTGGGCCGCCTTTTCAATTTGAAAAAATGATGGAAAATGATAGAAATGTCAAAAAAATAAAAGAAAATAAGTTTCCCAAATGATATGTGGTCTAGTTGTTTGGAAAGTTTACTAATATGAATTTTGACTTTTTTTGCAAAATCTCCCGAGAATTTCGTAAAATGGGCTTAACTTTTGCATACGACCTCCGATGAAAAAGTTTTTTATACGAAAAATCATCTACTCGACCACATATATGAAAATTCCCAAATACACCCCCCGCTGTGGACCTCCTTTTCAAATTGAAAAAAAATAAAAGAAAATGATAGCAAAAAATAAAAGAAAATGATAGCAAAAAAAAAAAGAAAATAAGTTTCCCAAATGATATGTGGTCTAGTTGTTTGGAAAATTTACAAATATGAATTTTGACTTTTTTTGCAAAATCGCCCGAGAATTTCGTAAAATGGGCTTAACTTTTGCATACGACCTCCGATGAAAAAGTTTTTTATATGAAAAATCATCTAGTCGACCACATATATGAAAATTCCCAAATACACCCCCCCTGTGGACCGCCTTTTCAATTTGAACAAAAATAAAAGAAAATGATAGAAATGTCAAAAAATAAAAGAAAATAAGTTTCCCAAATGATATGTGGTCTAGTTGTTACGAAAATTTACAAATATGATTTTCGACTATTTTTGCAAAATCTCCCGAGAATTTCGTAAAATGGGCTTAACTTTTGCATCCGACCTCCGATGAAAAAGTTTTTTATATGAAAAATCATCTACTCGACAAGATATATGAAAATTCCCAAATACACCCCCCCTCGTGGACCGCCTTTTCAATTTAAAAAAAATAAAAGAAAATGATAGAAATATCAAATAAATAAAAGAAAATAAGTTTCCCAAATGATATGTGGTCTAGTTGTTAGGAAAAATTACAAATATGAATTTTGACTTTTTTTGCAAAATCTCCCGAGAATTTCGTAAAATGGGCTTAACTTTTGCATACGACCTCCGATGAAAAAGTTTTTTATATGAAAAATCATCTACTCGACCACATATATGAAAATTCCCAAATACACCCCCCTGTGGACCGCCTTTTCAATTTGAAAAAAAATAAAAGAAAATGATGGAATTGTCAAAAAAATAAAAGAAAATAAGTTTCCCAAATGATATGTGGTCTAGTTGTTTGGAAAATTTACAAATATGAATTTCGACTTTTTTTGCAAAATCTCCTGAGAATTTCGTAAAATGGGCTTAACTTTTGCATACGACCTCCGATGAAAAAGTTTTGTATATGAAAAATCATCTACTCGACCACATATATGAAAATTCTCAAATACACCCCCCGCTGTGGACCGCCTTTTCAATTTGAAAAATAAATAAAAGGAAATGATAGAAATGTCAAAAAAATAAAAGAAAATAAGTTTCCCAAATGATATGTGGTCTAGTTGTTAGGAAAATTTACAAATATGAATTTCGACTTTTTTGCAAAATCTCCCGAGAATTTCGTAAAATGGGCTTAACTTTTGCATGCGACCTCCGATGAAAAAGTTTTTTATATGAAAAATCATCTACTCGACCACATATATGAAAATTCCCAAATACCCCCCCTCTGGACCGCCTTTTCAATTGGAAAAAAAATGAAAGAAAATAAGTTTCCCAAATGATATGTGGTCTAGTTGTTAGGAAAATTTACAAATATGAATTTCGCCTTTTTTTGCAAAATCTCCTGAGAATTTCGTAAAATGGGCTTAACTTTTGCATACGACCTCCGATGAAAAAGTTTTTTATATGAAAAATCATCTACTCGACCACATATATGAAAATTCCCAAATACCCCCCCCCCCTGTGGACCGCCTTTTCAATTGGAAAAAAAATAAAAGAAAATAAGTTTCCCAAATGATATGTGGTCTAGTTGATAGGAAAATTTACAAATATGAATTTCGCCTTTTTTTGCAAAATCTCCCGAGAATTTCGTAAAATGGGCTTAACTTTTGCATACGACCTCCGATGAAAAAGTTTTTTATATGAAAAATCATCTACTCGACCACATATATGAAAATTCCCAAATACCCCCCCCCCTGTGGACCGCCTTTTCAATTGGAAAAAAAATAAAAGAAAATAAGTTTCCCAAATGATATGTGGTCTAGTTGTTAGGAAAATTTATAAATATGAATTTCGCCTTTTTTTGCAAAATCTCCCGAGAATTTCGTAAAATGGGCTTAACTTTTGCATACGACCTCCGATGAAAAAGTTTTTTATATGAAAAATCATCTACTCGACCACATATATGAAAATTCCCAAATACACCCCCCGCTGTGGACCGCATTTTCAATTTGAAAAAAATAATAGAAAATGATAGAAATGTCAAAAAAATAAAAGAAAATAAGTTTCCCAAATGATATGTGGTCTAGTTGTTAGGAAAATAAGTTTCCCGACTCACAGATAAAAGTAACCTCATTGTAAACTCTAGGCCTGCAATAAGATTTAACAGTTGCAGGGGCCACATGATATCAATCAACTCATATGTCAGCTAGGATTGCGGTTTGCTTACTACTGTGACAAGATGATATGTCATGCATCGGATATGGGTTCAACTATGCGGTAGAATCGATAACAAGGTGATCATCCTAATCAATGCACAAGCGAGACTGAGAGGGAAATGGGATTTTATAGACATGATCAATGGGGTTTGCTTGCCTTGCTGACGGGGTTCACACACGGTGTCTTCAACGAAGGGGGTGGCCTCCGGTTCCGGCTCAACTTCTATTCGACAAACATGGAAAACAAGGGATAAATATAAATGCAATGCTCAAACACATGATCAATGTTGCAATGTGGTGTTCATGGTTGCATTGTGTGGACAATTACATTTAAAAGAAGTGCATTGCAAATTCACTTCAAATTTGAATTCAAAAGAATGCGATATGCACATTTGTCTCTGTTCACCAAATTTAAGTTGGTCAAACATGAAAACAAAGTCCATATTCAGAATCCTTGCATTTTTCTGATAATTTTACATATATTATTTGTCCAATTTAGAGTTAGTATGAATTTTCTGATAATTTTACATATATTATTTGTCCAATTTGGAGTTAGTATCAATGGTGACATTGCTATGTGTTTTACTACACTTTCATACCTTTTTACACATATTTGGACTAACCTACTAACTCAGTGCACCCAGTGCCAATTTCTGTCTGCTGATGTCTTTGAATTGCAGGCTTATACCCATATTTAGAGTGCCCAAAATATTCCAAGAAAAATATATAAAAAATCAGCTTAACGGAAGCCTCCAGAAGCCCGAAGGAGAGCCGGAGGGGGCGACCCCTCTCCTAGGCGGCCACCTGGCGCGGCCTGGAGTGGGGCCGCGCCCACAGGCCGCCTGGAAGGAGGACACCTCCCCCGGTGCCCCCTTTGGCCTATATTTACTTCCCGATGCAGAAACCCTGAAAAGAGACCACACATCGAGAATTTCACCACTGCTCCGCCGCCGCCGCGATCCCTAGATCGGGATCACCAGAAGACCTCGTCCCGGCATCCTTCCGGAGGGAGGATTGATATCCGGGAGCTTCACCACCACCATGAGCGCTTCCCGGATGTGCCGTGAGAAGGCCCCCTTGGACCATGGGTCCATGACCAGTAGTTATGTGATGTCTTCTCTCCAATCTTGTGCTTCAATCCTTAGCCCTTGTGAGCTGCCCTACATGATGAAGGCACTTATGAAATCTTTCTGCTGTTGCTATGCTGTGTTCGCTGGGATCCTATGGATTATTAGATTATGTTCGGATCGTGATGATTTATATATTTGGTTCCCATTTATATTTTGTTCTTGAGTAATTCTTACATTTTCTCCATTTTTTTCTATTGCTTTGGCAAAGTAGTAGATAGTAACTCCAAGAAGGAGCGTTATGCTTGATTGTGGGTTCATGCCCCCCGATGTCTAGCTTAAGTGACAGAAACATGAGACTAGGGGATGTGTTGTTGCCACCAGGGAGAAAACAACGGTGCTTGTTACCGTGGTTGCAAGGATTGTTTACCTTACGCAAAGTTTGTTAATGCAGTTTTCTGTTGCTTTGGGTTTACACTTTGCGTGGGGCTCGCAACTTAATACCAGCGAGATGTTCTGGATAGATATCTCAAGGTGGATGATTAGTGAGTAGATGTTGATGAATAAACGGTCTACTTGTATTGGCGTACTGTCCATACTTTTGAGCCTCTAACTTTCTTGTGGCATAGTTAGCATTGCGGTGCGTTTATAATTCTGTCAATTGCCCAGCTGTAATTTGTTCACCCATCTTAGCTGTTTTATCGTCTTTTGGGAGAGAGACATCACTAGTGAACATCATAGGACCCTGGTCCATATTTCCACCATTGTTTACACCTAAACTTTTTACTGCTTTGTTTCCTTTTAGCTGTAATCACCATCATTATTTCCACTGTGTGTTTGATCCTTTGTAAATGACAAGGCCAGAGAGATTGAAAACCTCTCTGTTCTCGTTGGGAGCAAAGTTATTCGTTTCTATGTGCAGATCCATGTCAACCTTGTGTCCATCCAGGAAACTTCTGGCGCCGTTGACACCTACTTGAAGAATTCGGAGTCCGCCGGAGATAAACCTTGGTATCTTCATCGAGGGAAATTTGCTGCTATCTACATCATAACCTTCCACTTGGGGTAACCAACGAGGAGGTGTTATATACACCCATCACCATCCAATGTTTTTTTTATTATAATCCTTGATGGTTTGAATTTCTTGATTATGTGCAGCAATTAATATAACCATCTCTTTTTTATACTTCTGGTTTGATGCTTCTGCGTCTAACCCTTTTTCTGTAATGTTCCCCTCTA